>CM076994.1:71062500-76948207 GCA_039090855.1 Macrothele yani | reverse complement strand
TGCGTGTGGAATGCAACGTCACACACATTTTTATTTTTTCGAAGCGCTGGAGAAGGGATTCTCTGATTTTTCCTTTCTCGCGGTGTGGAAATAACATCACACCAATGCAAGATTTTGAACGGTCGGGGCATCCGGGTAGTTCGGGCGCCATTATAACGAAGTAAATTTCTCCGTCATTTTTGGTCTACGCCGGGATTCGAACCCGAGTACGCTTATTCCGGAACAAGCAGCTCTACCAACTGAGCTACGCAGACATGTATTCTGATTCCTATCTGCCTTTATGTCATGTGCGTCCTGCTGGCAGGTACGTCACACGATAGTGTCTTTTTGCCAAATTTTCAACGTTTTTCACCGTTCCAATGGCTACAAAATCCTATAGTCTGCATTATCTCCGAAACTAATACGAATAGAAAAACCATACTGCATCACTTAGGGTAGTTTATAAACGCAAACAAGACTGTGTAGTTAAATCCGGAATAGCTGTTTTAGTTTTGGAGTTATTGTCGATGGTGTCTTTTTGGCAAATTTTCAGCGTTTTTCACCGTGCCAAATGGCTACAAAATCTTATAGTCTTCATTATCTCCGAAACTAATACGAATAGAAAAACCATACTGCATCACTTAGGGTAGTTTATAAATGCAAACAAGACTGTGTAGTTAAATCCGGAATAGCTGTTTTAGTTTTGGAGTTATTGTCGATGGTGTCTTTTTGGCAAATTTTCAGCGTTTTTCACCTTGTCAAATGGCTACAAAATCCTATAGTCTGCATTATCTCCGAAACTAATACGAATAGAAAAACCATACTGCATCACTTAGGGTAGTTTATAAACGCAAACAAGACTGTGTAGTTAAATCCGGAATAGCTGTTTTAGTTTTGGAGTTATTGTCGATGGTGTCTTTTTGGCAAATTTTCAGCGTTTTTCACCGTGCCAAATGGCTACAAAATCTTATAGTCTTCATTATCTCCGAAACTAATACGAATAGAAAAACCATACTGCATCACTTAGGGTAGTTTATAAACGCAAACAAGACTGTGTAGTTAAATCCGGAATAGCTGTTTTAGTTTTGGAGTTATTGTCGATGGTGTCTTTTTGGCAAATTTTCAGCGTTTTTCACCGTGCCAAATGGCTACAAAATCCTATAGTCTGCATTATCTCCGAAACTAATACGAATAGAAAAACCATACTGCATCACTTAGGGTAGTTTATAAACGCAAACAAGACTGTGTAGTTAAATCCGGAATAGCTGTTTTAGTTTTGGAGTTATTGTCGATGGTGTCTTTTTGGCAAATTTTCAGCGTTTTTCACCGTGCCAAATGGCTACAAAATCCTATAGTCTGCATTATCTCCGAAACTAATACGAATAGAAAAACCATACTGCATCACTTAGGGTAGTTTATAAACGCAAACAAGACTGTGTAGTTAAATCCGGAATAGCTGTTTTAGTTTTGGAGTTATTGTCGATGGTGTCTTTTTGGCAAATTTTCAGCGTTTTTCACCGTGCCAAATGGCTACAAAATCTTATAGTCTTCATTATCTCCGAAACTAATACGAATAGAAAAACCATACTGCATCACTTAGGGTAGTTTATAAATGCAAACAAGACTGTGTAGTTAAATCCGGAATAGCTGTTTTAGTTTTGGAGTTATTGTCGATGGTGTCTTTTTGGCAAATTTTCAGCGTTTTTCACCGTGTCAAATGGCTACAAAATCCTATAGTCTTCATTATCTCCGAAACTAATACGAATAGAAAAACCATACTGCATCACTTAGGGTAGTTTATAAACGCAAACAAGACTGTGTAGTTAAATCCGGAATAGCTGTTTTAGTTTTGGAGTTATTGTCGATGGTGTCTTTTTGGCAAATTTTCAGCGTTTTTCACCGTGCCAAATGGCTACAAAATCCTATAGTCTGCATTATCTCCGAAACTAATACGAATAGAAAAACCATACTGCATCACTTAGGGTAGTTTATAAACGCAAACAAGACTGTGTAGTTAAATCCGGAATAGCTGTTTTAGTTTTGGAGTTATTGTCGATGGTGTCTTTTTGGCAAATTTTCAGCGTTTTTCACCGTGTCAAATGGCTACAAAATCCTATAGTCTTCATTATCTCCGAAACTAATACGAATAGAAAAACCATACTGCATCACTTAGGGTAGTTTATAAACGCAAACAAGACTGTGTAGTTAAATCCGGAATAGCTGTTTTAGTTTTGGAGTTATTGTCGATGGTGTCTTTTTGGCAAATTTTCAGCGTTTTTCACCGTGCCAAATGGCTACAAAATCCTATAGTCTGCATTATCTCCGAAACTAATACGAATAGAAAAACCATACTGCATCACTTAGGGTAGTTTATAAACGCAAACAAGACTGTGTAGTTAAATCCGGAATAGCTGTTTTAGTTTTGGAGTTATTGTCGATGGTGTCTTTTTGGCAAATTTTCAGCGTTTTTCACCGTGCCAAATGGCTACAAAATCCTATAGTCTGCATTATCTCCGAAACTAATACGAATAGAAAAACCATACTGCATCACTTAGGGTAGTTTATAAACGCAAACAAGACTGTGTAGTTAAATCCGGAATAGCTGTTTTAGTTTTGGAGTTATTGTCGATGGTGTCTTTTTGGCAAATTTTCAGCGTTTTTCACCGTGCCAAATGGCTACAAAATCCTATAGTCTGCATTATCTCCGAAACTAATACGAATAGAAAAACCATACTGCATCACTTAGGGTAGTTTATAAACGCAAACAAGACTGTGTAGTTAAATCCGGAATAGCTGTTTTAGTTTTGGAGTTATTGTCGATGGTGTCTTTTTGGCAAATTTTCAGCGTTTTTCACCGTGCCAAATGGCTACAAAATCTTATAGTCTTCATTATCTCCGAAACTAATACGAATAGAAAAACCATACTGCATCACTTAGGGTAGTTTATAAATGCAAACAAGACTGTGTAGTTAAATCCGGAATAGCTGTTTTAGTTTTGGAGTTATTGTCGATGGTGTCTTTTTGGCAAATTTTCAACGTTTTTCACCGTTCCAATGGCTACAAAATCCTATAGTCTGCATTATCTCCGAAACTAATACGAATAGAAAAACCATACTGCATCACTTAGGGTAGTTTATAAACGCAAACAAGACTGTGTAGTTAAATCCGGAATAGCTGTTTTAGTTTTGGAGTTATTGTCGATGGTGTCTTTTTGGCAAATTTTCAAGCGTTTTTCACCGTTGCCAAATGGCTACAAAATCTTATAGTCTTCATTATCTCCGAAACTAATACGAATAGAAAAACCATACTGCATCACTTAGGGTAGTTTATAAACGCAAACAAGACTGTGTAGTTAAATCCGGAATAGCTGTTTTAGTTTTGGAGTTATTGTCGATGGTGTCTTTTTGGCAAATTTTCAGCGTTTTTCACCTTGTCAAATGGCTACAAAATCCTATAGTCTGCATTATCTCCGAAACTAATACGAATAGAAAAACCATACTGCATCACTTAGGGTAGTTTATAAACGCAAACAAGACTGTGTAGTTAAATCCGGAATAGCTGTTTTAGTTTTGGAGTTATTGTCGATGGTGTCTTTTTGGCAAATTTTCAGCGTTTTTCACCGTGTCAAATGGCTACAAAATCCTATAGTCTTCATTATCTCCGAAACTAATACGAATAGAAAAACCATACTGCATCACTTAGGGTAGTTTATAAACGCAAACAAGACTGTGTAGTTAAATCCGGAATAGCTGTTTTAGTTTTGGAGTTATTGTCGATGGTGTCTTTTTGGCAAATTTTCAGCGTTTTTCACCGTGCCAAATGGCTACAAAATCCTATAGTCTGCATTATCTCCGAAACTAATACGAATAGAAAAACCATACTGCATCACTTAGGGTAGTTTATAAACGCAAACAAGACTGTGTAGTTAAATCCGGAATAGCTGTTTTAGTTTTGGAGTTATTGTCGATGGTGTCTTTTTGGCAAATTTTCAGCGTTTTTCACCGTGCCAAATGGCTACAAAATCTTATAGTCTTCATTATCTCCGAAACTAATACGAATAGAAAAACCATACTGCATCACTTAGGGTAGTTTATAAATGCAAACAAGACTGTGTAGTTAAATCCGGAATAGCTGTTTTAGTTTTGGAGTTATTGTCGATGGTGTCTTTTTGGCAAATTTTCAGCGTTTTTCACCGTGTCAAATGGCTACAAAATCCTATAGTCTGCATTATCTCCGAAACTAATACGAATAGAAAAACCATACTGCATCACTTAGGGTAGTTTATAAACGCAAACAAGACTGTGTAGTTAAATCCGGAATAGCTGTTTTAGTTTTGGAGTTATTGTCGATGGTGTCTTTTTGGCAAATTTTCAGCGTTTTTCACCGTGCCAAATGGCTACAAAATCCTATAGTCTGCATTATCTCCGAAACTAATACGAATAGAAAAACCATACTGCATCACTTAGGGTAGTTTATAAACGCAAACAAGACTGTGTAGTTAAATCCGGAATAGCTGTTTTAGTTTTGGAGTTATTGTCGATGGTGTCTTTTTGGCAAATTTTCAGCGTTTTTCACCGTGCCAAATGGCTACAAAATCCTATAGTCTGCATTATCTCCGAAACTAATACGAATAGAAAAACCATACTGCATCACTTAGGGTAGTTTATAAACGCAAACAAGACTGTGTAGTTAAATCCGGAATAGCTGTTTTAGTTTTGGAGTTATTGTCGATGGTGTCTTTTTGGCAAATTTTCAGCGTTTTTCACCGTGCCAAATGGCTACAAAATCTTATAGTCTTCATTATCTCCGAAACTAATACGAATAGAAAAACCATACTGCATCACTTAGGGTAGTTTATAAATGCAAACAAGACTGTGTAGTTAAATCCGGAATAGCTGTTTTAGTTTTGGAGTTATTGTCGATGGTGTCTTTTTGGCAAATTTTCAGCGTTTTTCACCGTGTCAAATGGCTACAAAATCCTATAGTCTGCATTATCTCCGAAACTAATACGAATAGAAAAACCATACTGCATCACTTAGGGTAGTTTATAAACGCAAACAAGACTGTGTAGTTAAATCCGGAATAGCTGTTTTAGTTTTGGAGTTATTGTCGATGGTGTCTTTTTGGCAAATTTTTAGCGTTTTTCACCGTGCCAAATGGCTACAAAATCCTATAGTCTGCATTATCTCCGAAACTAATACGAATAGAAAAACCATACTGCATCACTTAGGGTAGTTTATAAACGCAAACAAGACTGTGTAGTTAAATCCGGAATAGCTGTTTTAGTTTTGGAGTTATTGTCGATGGTGTCTTTTTGGCAAATTTTTAGCGTTTTTCACCGTGCCAAATGGCTACAAAATCTTATAGTCTTCATTATCTCCGAAACTAATACGAATAGAAAAACCATACTGCATCACTTAGGGTAGTTTATAAATGCAAACAAGACTGTGTAGTTAAATCCGGAATAGCTGTTTTAGTTTTGGAGTTATTGTCGATGGTGTCTTTTTGGCAAATTTTCAGCGTTTTTCACCGTTCCAAATGGCTACAAAATCCTATAGTCTGCATTATCTCCGAAACTAATACGAATAGAAAAACCATACTGCATCACTTAGGGTAGTTTATAAACGCAAACAAGACTGTGTAGTTAAATCCGGAATAGCTGTTTTAGTTTTGGAGTTATTGTCGATGGTGTCTTTTTGGCAAATTTTCAGCGTTTTTCACCGTTCCAAATGGCTACAAAATCCTATAGTCTGCATTATCTCCGAAACTAATACGAATAGAAAAACCATACTGCATCACTTAGGGTAGTTTATAAACGCAAACAAGACTGTGTAGTTAAATCCGGAATAGCTGTTTTAGTTTTGGAGTTATTGTCGATGGTGTCTTTTTGGCAAATTTTCAGCGTTTTTCACCGTGCCAAATGGCTACAAAATCTTATAGTCTTCATTATCTCCGAAACTAATACGAATAGAAAAACCATACTGCATCACTTAGGGTAGTTTATAAATGCAAACAAGACTGTGTAGTTAAATCCGGAATAGCTGTTTTAGTTTTGGAGTTATTGTCGATGGTGTCTTTTTGGCAAATTTTCAGCGTTTTTCACCGTGTCAAATGGCTACAAAATCCTATAGTCTGCATTATCTCCGAAACTAATACGAATAGAAAAACCATACTGCATCACTTAGGGTAGTTTATAAACGCAAACAAGACTGTGTAGTTAAATCCGGAATAGCTGTTTTAGTTTTGGAGTTATTGTCGATGGTGTCTTTTTGGCAAATTTTCAGCGTTTTTCACCGTGCCAAATGGCTACAAAATCCTATA
This sequence comes from Macrothele yani, assembly GCA_039090855.1. Taxonomy (NCBI): domain Eukaryota; kingdom Metazoa; phylum Arthropoda; class Arachnida; order Araneae; family Macrothelidae; genus Macrothele; species Macrothele yani. Next base: position 76,941,907 of record CM076994.1, on the reverse strand, counting down.
GTCTGCATTATCTCCGAAACTAATACGAATAGAAAAACCATACTGCATCACTTAGGGTAGTTTATAAACGCAAACAAGACTGTGTAGTTAAATCCGGAATAGCTGTTTTAGTTTTGGAGTTATTGTCGATGGTGTCTTTTTGGCAAATTTTCAGCGTTTTTCACCGTGCCAAATGGCTACAAAATCTTATAGTCTTCATTATCTCCGAAACTAATACGAATAGAAAAACCATACTGCATCACTTAGGGTAGTTTATAAATGCAAACAAGACTGTGTAGTTAAATCCGGAATAGCTGTTTTAGTTTTGGAGTTATTGTCGATGGTGTCTTTTTGGCAAATTTTCAGCGTTTTTCACCGTTCCAAATGGCTACAAAATCCTATAGTCTGCATTATCTCCGAAACTAATACGAATAGAAAAACCATACTGCATCACTTAGGGTAGTTTATAAACGCAAACAAGACTGTGTAGTTAAATCCGGAATAGCTGTTTTAGTTTTGGAGTTATTGTCGATGGTGTCTTTTTGGCAAATTTTCAGCGTTTTTCACCGTGCCAAATGGCTACAAAATCCTATAGTCTGCATTATCTCCGAAACTAATACGAATAGAAAAACCATACTGCATCACTTAGGGTAGTTTATAAACGCAAACAAGACTGTGTAGTTAAATCCGGAATAGCTGTTTTAGTTTTGGAGTTATTGTCGATGGTGTCTTTTTGGCAAATTTTCAGCGTTTTTCACCGTGCCAAATGGCTACAAAATCCTATAGTCTTCATTATCTCCGAAACTAATACGAATAGAAAAACCATACTGCATCACTTAGGGTAGTTTATAAACGCAAACAAGACTGTGTAGTTAAATCCGGAATAGCTGTTTTAGTTTTGGAGTTATTGTCGATGGTGTCTTTTTGGCAAATTTTCAGCGTTTTTCACCGTGCCAAATGGCTACAAAATCTTATAGTCTTCATTATCTCCGAAACTAATACGAATAGAAAAACCATACTGCATCACTTAGGGTAGTTTATAAATGCAAACAAGACTGTGTAGTTAAATCCGGAATAGCTGTTTTAGTTTTGGAGTTATTGTCGATGGTGTCTTTTTGGCAAATTTTCAGCGTTTTTCACCGTGTCAAATGGCTACAAAATCCTATAGTCTGCATTATCTCCGAAACTAATACGAATAGAAAAACCATACTGCATCACTTAGGGTAGTTTATAAACGCAAACAAGACTGTGTAGTTAAATCCGGAATAGCTGTTTTAGTTTTGGAGTTATTGTCGATGGTGTCTTTTTGGCAAATTTTCAGCGTTTTTCACCGTGCCAAATGGCTACAAAATCCTATAGTCTGCATTATCTCCGAAACTAATACGAATAGAAAAACCATACTGCATCACTTAGGGTAGTTTATAAACGCAAACAAGACTGTGTAGTTAAATCCGGAATAGCTGTTTTAGTTTTGGAGTTATTGTCGATGGTGTCTTTTTGGCAAATTTTCAGCGTTTTTCACCGTGCCAAATGGCTACAAAATCTTATAGTCTGCATTATCTCCGAAACTAATACGAATAGAAAAACCATACTGCATCACTTAGGGTAGTTTATAAACGCAAACAAGACTGTGTAGTTAAATCCGGAATAGCTGTTTTAGTTTTGGAGTTATTGTCGATGGTGTCTTTTTGGCAAATTTTCAGCGTTTTTCACCGTGTCCAAATGGCTACAAAATCCTATAGTCTTCATTATCTCCGAAACTAATACGAATAGAAAAACCATACTGCATCACTTAGGGTAGTTTATAAACGCAAACAAGACTGTGTAGTTAAATCCGGAATAGCTGTTTTAGTTTTGGAGTTATTGTCGATGGTGTCTTTTTGGCAAATTTTCAGCGTTTTTCACCGTGCCAAATGGCTACAAAATCCTATAGTCTGCATTATCTCCGAAACTAATACGAATAGAAAAACCATACTGCATCACTTAGGGTAGTTTATAAACGCAAACAAGACTGTGTAGTTAAATCCGGAATAGCTGTTTTAGTTTTGGAGTTATTGTCGATGGTGTCTTTTTGGCAAATTTTCAGCGTTTTTCACCGTGTCAAATGGCTACAAAATCTTATAGTCTGCATTATCTCCGAAACTAATACGAATAGAAAAACCATACTGCATCACTTAGGGTAGTTTATAAATGCAAACAAGACTGTGTAGTTAAATCCGGAATAGCTGTTTTAGTTTTGGAGTTATTGTCGATGGTGTCTTTTTGGCAAATTTTCAGCGTTTTTCACCGTTCCAAATGGCTACAAAATCTTATAGTCTGCATTATCTCCGAAACTAATACGAATAGAAAAACCATACTGCATCACTTAGGGTAGTTTATAAACGCAAACAAGACTGTGTAGTTAAATCCGGAATAGCTGTTTTAGTTTTGGAGTTATTGTCGATGGTGTCTTTTTGGCAAATTTTCAGCGTTTTTCACCGTGCCAAATGGCTACAAAATCTTATAGTCTTCATTATCTCCGAAACTAATACGAATAGAAAAACCATACTGCATCACTTAGGGTAGTTTATAAATGCAAACAAGACTGTGTAGTTAAATCCGGAATAGCTGTTTTAGTTTTGGAGTTATTGTCGATGGTGTCTTTTTGGCAAATTTTCAGCGTTTTTCACCGTGTCAAATGGCTACAAAATCCTATAGTCTGCATTATCTCCGAAACTAATACGAATAGAAAAACCATACTGCATCACTTAGGGTAGTTTATAAACGCAAACAAGACTGTGTAGTTAAATCCGGAATAGCTGTTTTAGTTTTGGAGTTATTGTCGATGGTGTCTTTTTGGCAAATTTTCAGCGTTTTTCACCGTGCCAAATGGCTACAAAATCCTATAGTCTGCATTATCTCCGAAACTAATACGAATAGAAAAACCATACTGCATCACTTAGGGTAGTTTATAAACGCAAACAAGACTGTGTAGTTAAATCCGGAATAGCTGTTTTAGTTTTGGAGTTATTGTCGATGGTGTCTTTTTGGCAAATTTTCAGCGTTTTTCACCGTGCCAAATGGCTACAAAATCCTATAGTCTGCATTATCTCCGAAACTAATACGAATAGAAAAACCATACTGCATCACTTAGGGTAGTTTATAAACGCAAACAAGACTGTGTAGTTAAATCCGGAATAGCTGTTTTAGTTTTGGAGTTATTGTCGATGGTGTCTTTTTGGCAAATTTTCAGCGTTTTTCACCGTTCCAAATGGCTACAAAATCCTATAGTCTGCATTATCTCCGAAACTAATACGAATAGAAAAACCATACTGCATCACTTAGGGTAGTTTATAAACGCAAACAAGACTGTGTAGTTAAATCCGGAATAGCTGTTTTAGTTTTGGAGTTATTGTCGATGGTGTCTTTTTGGCAAATTTTCAGCGTTTTTCACCGTGCCAAATGGCTACAAAATCTTATAGTCTTCATTATCTCCGAAACTAATACGAATAGAAAAACCATACTGCATCACTTAGGGTAGTTTATAAATGCAAACAAGACTGTGTAGTTAAATCCGGAATAGCTGTTTTAGTTTTGGAGTTATTGTCGATGGTGTCTTTTTGGCAAATTTTCAGCGTTTTTCACCGTGCCAAATGGCTACAAAATCTTATAGTCTTCATTATCTCCGAAACTAATACGAATAGAAAAACCATACTGCATCACTTAGGGTAGTTTATAAATGCAAACAAGACTGTGTAGTTAAATCCGGAATAGCTGTTTTAGTTTTGGAGTTATTGTCGATGGTGTCTTTTTGGCAAATTTTCAGCGTTTTTCACCGTGCCAAATGGCTACAAAATCCTATAGTCTGCATTATCTCCGAAACTAATACGAATAGAAAAACCATACTGCATCACTTAGGGTAGTTTATAAACGCAAACAAGACTGTGTAGTTAAATCCGGAATAGCTGTTTTAGTTTTGGAGTTATTGTCGATGGTGTCTTTTTGGCAAATTTTCAGCGTTTTTCACCGTGCCAAATGGCTACAAAATCCTATAGTCTGCATTATCTCCGAAACTAATACGAATAGAAAAACCATACTGCATCACTTAGGGTAGTTTATAAACGCAAACAAGACTGTGTAGTTAAATCCGGAATAGCTGTTTTAGTTTTGGAGTTATTGTCGATGGTGTCTTTTTGGCAAATTTTCAGCGTTTTTCACCGTGCCAAATGGCTACAAAATCCTATAGTCTGCATTATCTCCGAAACTAATACGAATAGAAAAACCATACTGCATCACTTAGGGTAGTTTATAAACGCAAACAAGACTGTGTAGTTAAATCCGGAATAGCTGTTTTAGTTTTGGAGTTATTGTCGATGGTGTCTTTTTGGCAAATTTTTAGCGTTTTTCACCGTGCCAAATGGCTACAAAATCCTATAGTCTGCATTATCTCCGAAACTAATACGAATAGAAAAACCATACTGCATCACTTAGGGTAGTTTATAAACGCAAACAAGACTGTGTAGTTAAATCCGGAATAGCTGTTTTAGTTTTGGAGTTATTGTCGATGGTGTCTTTTTGGCAAATTTTCAGCGTTTTTCACCGTGCCAAATGGCTACAAAATCTTATAGTCTTCATTATCTCCGAAACTAATACGAATAGAAAAACCATACTGCATCACTTAGGGTAGTTTATAAATGCAAACAAGACTGTGTAGTTAAATCCGGAATAGCTGTTTTAGTTTTGGAGTTATTGTCGATGGTGTCTTTTTGGCAAATTTTCAGCGTTTTTCACCGTGCCAAATGGCTACAAAATCTTATAGTCTTCATTATCTCCGAAACTAATACGAATAGAAAAACCATACTGCATCACTTAGGGTAGTTTATAAATGCAAACAAGACTGTGTAGTTAAATCCGGAATAGCTGTTTTAGTTTTGGAGTTATTGTCGATGGTGTCTTTTTGGCAAATTTTCAGCGTTTTTCACCGTGTCAAATGGCTACAAAATCTTATAGTCTGCATTATCTCCGAAACTAATACGAATAGAAAAACCATACTGCATCACTTAGGGTAGTTTATAAACGCAAACAAGACTGTGTAGTTAAATCCGGAATAGCTGTTTTAGTTTTGGAGTTATTGTCGATGGTGTCTTTTTGGCAAATTTTCAGCGTTTTTCACCGTGCCAAATGGCTACAAAATCCTATAGTCTGCATTATCTCCGAAACTAATACGAATAGAAAAACCATACTGCATCACTTAGGGTAGTTTATAAACGCAAACAAGACTGTGTAGTTAAATCCGGAATAGCTGTTTTAGTTTTGGAGTTATTGTCGATGGTGTCTTTTTGGCAAATTTTCAGCGTTTTTCACCGTGCCAAATGGCTACAAAATCCTATAGTCTGCATTATCTCCGAAACTAATACGAATAGAAAAACCATACTGCATCACTTAGGGTAGTTTATAAACGCAAACAAGACTGTGTAGTTAAATCCGGAATAGCTGTTTTAGTTTTGGAGTTATTGTCGATGGTGTCTTTTTGGCAAATTTTCAGCGTTTTTCACCGTGTCAAATGGCTACAAAATCTTATAGTCTGCATTATCTCCGAAACTAATACGAATAGAAAAACCATACTGCATCACTTAGGGTAGTTTATAAACGCAAACAAGACTGTGTAGTTAAATCCGGAATAGCTGTTTTAGTTTTGGAGTTATTGTCGATGGTGTCTTTTTGGCAAATTTTCAGCGTTTTTCACCGTGCCAAATGGCTACAAAATCTTATAGTCTTCATTATCTCCGAAACTAATACGAATAGAAAAACCATACTGCATCACTTAGGGTAGTTTATAAATGCAAACAAGACTGTGTAGTTAAATCCGGAATAGCTGTTTTAGTTTTGGAGTTATTGTCGATGGTGTCTTTTTGGCAAATTTTCAGCGTTTTTCACCGTTCCAATGGCTACAAAATCCTATAGTCTGCATTATCTCCGAAACTAATACGAATAGAAAAACCATACTGCATCACTTAGGGTAGTTTATAAACGCAAACAAGACTGTGTAGTTAAATCCGGAATAGCTGTTTTAGTTTTGGAGTTATTGTCGATGGTGTCTTTTTGGCAAATTTTCAGCGTTTTTCACCGTGCCAAATGGCTACAAAATCTTATAGTCTTCATTATCTCCGAAACTAATACGAATAGAAAAACCATACTGCATCACTTAGGGTAGTTTATAAATGCAAACAAGACTGTGTAGTTAAATCCGGAATAGCTGTTTTAGTTTTGGAGTTATTGTCGATGGTGTCTTTTTGGCAAATTTTCAGCGTTTTTCACCTTGTTCAAATGGCTACAAAATCCTATAGTCTGCATTATCTCCGAAACTAATACGAATAGAAAAACCATACTGCATCACTTAGGGTAGTTTATAAACGCAAACAAGACTGTGTAGTTAAATCCGGAATAGCTGTTTTAGTTTTGGAGTTATTGTCGATGGTGTCTTTTTGGCAAATTTTTAGCGTTTTTCACCGTGCCAAATGGCTACAAAATCCTATAGTCTGCATTATCTCCGAAACTAATACGAATAGAAAAACCATACTGCATCACTTAGGGTAGTTTATAAACGCAAACAAGACTGTGTAGTTAAATCCGGAATAGCTGTTTTAGTTTTGGAGTTATTGTCGATGGTGTCTTTTTGGCAAATTTTCAGCGTTTTTCACCGTGCCAAATGGCTACAAAATCTTATAGTCTGCATTATCTCCGAAACTAATACGAATAGAAAAACCATACTGCATCACTTAGGGTAGTTTATAAACGCAAACAAGACTGTGTAGTTAAATCCGGAATAGCTGTTTTAGTTTTGGAGTTATTGTCGATGGTGTCTTTTTGGCAAATTTTCAGCGTTTTTCACCGTTCCAAATGGCTACAAAATCTTATAGTCTTCATTATCTCCGAAACTAATACGAATAGAAAAACCATACTGCATCACTTAGGGTAGTTTATAAATGCAAACAAGACTGTGTAGTTAAATCCGGAATAGCTGTTTTAGTTTTGGAGTTATTGTCGATGGTGTCTTTTTGGCAAATTTTCAGCGTTTTTCACCGTTCCAAATGGCTACAAAATCCTATAGTCTGCATTATCTCCGAAACTAATACGAATAGAAAAACCATACTGCATCACTTAGGGTAGTTTATAAACGCAAACAAGACTGTGTAGTTAAATCCGGAATAGCTGTTTTAGTTTTGGAGTTATTGTCGATGGTGTCTTTTTGGCAAATTTTCAGCGTTTTTCACCGTGCCAAATGGCTACAAAATCCTATAGTCTGCATTATCTCCGAAACTAATACGAATAGAAAAACCATACTGCATCACTTAGGGTAGTTTATAAACGCAAACAAGACTGTGTAGTTAAATCCGGAATAGCTGTTTTAGTTTTGGAGTTATTGTCGATGGTGTCTTTTTGGCAAATTTTCAGCGTTTTTCACCGTGCCAAATGGCTACAAAATCCTATAGTCTGCATTATCTCCGAAACTAATACGAATAGAAAAACCATACTGCATCACTTAGGGTAGTTTATAAACGCAAACAAGACTGTGTAGTTAAATCCGGAATAGCTGTTTTAGTTTTGGAGTTATTGTCGATGGTGTCTTTTTGGCAAATTTTCAGCGTTTTTCACCTTGTCAAATGGCTACAAAATCCTATAGTCTGCATTATCTCCGAAACTAATACGAATAGAAAAACCATACTGCATCACTTAGGGTAGTTTATAAACGCAAACAAGACTGTGTAGTTAAATCCGGAATAGCTGTTTTAGTTTTGGAGTTATTGTCGATGGTGTCTTTTTGGCAAATTTTCAGCGTTTTTCACCGTGCCAAATGGCTACAAAATCTTATAGTCTTCATTATCTCCGAAACTAATACGAATAGAAAAACCATACTGCATCACTTAGGGTAGTTTATAAATGCAAACAAGACTGTGTAGTTAAATCCGGAATAGCTGTTTTAGTTTTGGAGTTATTGTCGATGGTGTCTTTTTGGCAAATTTTCAACGTTTTTCACCGTGTCCAATGGCTACAAAATCCTATAGTCTGCATTATCTCCGAAACTAATACGAATAGAAAAACCATACTGCATCACTTAGGGTAGTTTATAAACGCAAACAAGACTGTGTAGTTAAATCCGGAATAGCTGTTTTAGTTTTGGAGTTATTGTCGATGGTGTCTTTTTGGCAAATTTTCAGCGTTTTTCACCGTGCCAAATGGCTACAAAATCTTATAGTCTGCATTATCTCCGAAACTAATACGAATAGAAAAACCATACTGCATCACTTAGGGTAGTTTATAAACGCAAACAAGACTGTGTAGTTAAATCCGGAATAGCTGTTTTAGTTTTGGAGTTATTGTCGATGGTGTCTTTTTGGCAAATTTTCAGCGTTTTTCACCGTGCCAAATGGCTACAAAATCCTATAGTCTGCATTATCTCCGAAACTAATACGAATAGAAAAACCATACTGCATCACTTAGGGTAGTTTATAAACGCAAACAAGACTGTGTAGTTAAATCCGGAATAGCTGTTTTAGTTTTGGAGTTATTGTCGATGGTGTCTTTTTGGCAAATTTTCAGCGTTTTTCACCGTGTCAAATGGCTACAAAATCTTATAGTCTTCATTATCTCCGAAACTAATACGAATAGAAAAACCATACTGCATCACTTAGGGTAGTTTATAAATGCAAACAAGACTGTGTAGTTAAATCCGGAATAGCTGTTTTAGTTTTGGAGTTATTGTCGATGGTGTCTTTTTGGCAAATTTTCAGCGTTTTTCACCGTGTCAAATGGCTACAAAATCCTATAGTCTGCATTATCTCCGAAACTAATACGAATAGAAAAACCATACTGCATCACTTAGGGTAGTTTATAAACGCAAACAAGACTGTGTAGTTAAATCCGGAATAGCTGTTTTAGTTTTGGAGTTATTGTCGATGGTGTCTTTTTGGCAAATTTTCAGCGTTTTTCACCGTGCCAAATGGCTACAAAATCCTATAGTCTGCATTATCTCCGAAACTAATACGAATAGAAAAACCATACTGCATCACTTAGGGTAGTTTATAAACGCAAACAAGACTGTGTAGTTAAATCCGGAATAGCTGTTTTAGTTTTGGAGTTATTGTCGATGGTGTCTTTTTGGCAAATTTTCAGCGTTTTTCACCGTGCCAAATGGCTACAAAATCCTATAGTCTGCATTATCTCCGAAACTAATACGAATAGAAAAACCATACTGCATCACTTAGGGTAGTTTATAAACGCAAACAAGACTGTGTAGTTAAATCCGGAATAGCTGTTTTAGTTTTGGAGTTATTGTCGATGGTGTCTTTTTGGCAAATTTTCAGCGTTTTTCACCGTGCCAAATGGCTACAAAATCCTATAGTCTGCATTATCTCCGAAACTAATACGAATAGAAAAACCATACTGCATCACTTAGGGTAGTTTATAAACGCAAACAAGACTGTGTAGTTAAATCCGGAATAGCTGTTTTAGTTTTGGAGTTATTGTCGATGGTGTCTTTTTGGCAAATTTTCAGCGTTTTTCACCGTGCCAAATGGCTACAAAATCTTATAGTCTTCATTATCTCCGAAACTAATACGAATAGAAAAACCATACTGCATCACTTAGGGTAGTTTATAAATGCAAACAAGACTGTGTAGTTAAATCCGGAATAGCTGTTTTAGTTTTGGAGTTATTGTCGATGGTGTCTTTTTGGCAAATTTTCAGCGTTTTTCACCGTGCCAAATGGCTACAAAATCTTATAGTCTTCATTATCTCCGAAACTAATACGAATAGAAAAACCATACTGCATCACTTAGGGTAGTTTATAAATGCAAACAAGACTGTGTAGTTAAATCCGGAATAGCTGTTTTAGTTTTGGAGTTATTGTCGATGGTGTCTTTTTGGCAAATTTTCAGCGTTTTTCACCGTGTCAAATGGCTACAAAATCTTATAGTCTGCATTATCTCCGAAACTAATACGAATAGAAAAACCATACTGCATCACTTAGGGTAGTTTATAAACGCAAACAAGACTGTGTAGTTAAATCCGGAATAGCTGTTTTAGTTTTGGAGTTATTGTCGATGGTGTCTTTTTGGCAAATTTTCAGCGTTTTTCACCGTGCCAAATGGCTACAAAATCCTATAGTCTGCATTATCTCCGAAACTAATACGAATAGAAAAACCATACTGCATCACTTAGGGTAGTTTATAAACGCAAACAAGACTGTGTAGTTAAATCCGGAATAGCTGTTTTAGTTTTGGAGTTATTGTCGATGGTGTCTTTTTGGCAAATTTTCAGCGTTTTTCACCGTGCCAAATGGCTACAAAATCCTATAGTCTGCATTATCTCCGAAACTAATACGAATAGAAAAACCATACTGCATCACTTAGGGTAGTTTATAAACGCAAACAAGACTGTGTAGTTAAATCCGGAATAGCTGTTTTAGTTTTGGAGTTATTGTCGATGGTGTCTTTTTGGCAAATTTTCAGCGTTTTTCACCGTGTCAAATGGCTACAAAATCTTATAGTCTGCATTATCTCCGAAACTAATACGAATAGAAAAACCATACTGCATCACTTAGGGTAGTTTATAAATGCAAACAAGACTGTGTAGTTAAATCCGGAATAGCTGTTTTAGTTTTGGAGTTATTGTCGATGGTGTCTTTTTGGCAAATTTTCAGCGTTTTTCACCGTGCCAAATGGCTACAAAATCTTATAGTCTTCATTATCTCCGAAACTAATACGAATAGAAAAACCATACTGCATCACTTAGGGTAGTTTATAAATGCAAACAAGACTGTGTAGTTAAATCCGGAATAGCTGTTTTAGTTTTGGAGTTATTGTCGATGGTGTCTTTTTGGCAAATTTTCAGCGTTTTTCACCGTGTCAAATGGCTACAAAATCCTATAGTCTGCATTATCTCCGAAACTAATACGAATAGAAAAACCATACTGCATCACTTAGGGTAGTTTATAAACGCAAACAAGACTGTGTAGTTAAATCCGGAATAGCTGTTTTAGTTTTGGAGTTATTGTCGATGGTGTCTTTTTGGCAAATTTTCAGCGTTTTTCACCGTGCCAAATGGCTACAAAATCCTATAGTCTGCATTATCTCCGAAACTAATACGAATAGAAAAACCATACTGCATCACTTAGGGTAGTTTATAAACGCAAACAAGACTGTGTAGTTAAATCCGGAATAGCTGTTTTAGTTTTGGAGTTATTGTCGATGGTGTCTTTTTGGCAAATTTTCAGCGTTTTTCACCGTGCCAAATGGCTACAAAATCCTATAGTCTGCATTATCTCCGAAACTAATACGAATAGAAAAACCATACTGCATCACTTAGGGTAGTTTATAAACGCAAACAAGACTGTGTAGTTAAATCCGGAATAGCTGTTTTAGTTTTGGAGTTATTGTCGATGGTGTCTTTTTGGCAAATTTTCAGCGTTTTTCACCGTGCCAAATGGCTACAAAATCCTATAGTCTGCATTATCTCCGAAACTAATACGAATAGAAAAACCATACTGCATCACTTAGGGTAGTTTATAAACGCAAACAAGACTGTGTAGTTAAATCCGGAATAGCTGTTTTAGTTTTGGAGTTATTGTCGATGGTGTCTTTTTGGCAAATTTTCAGCGTTTTTCACCGTGTCAAATGGCTACAAAATCTTATAGTCTGCATTATCTCCGAAACTAATACGAATAGAAAAACCATACTGCATCACTTAGGGTAGTTTATAAACGCAAACAAGACTGTGTAGTTAAATCCGGAATAGCTGTTTTAGTTTTGGAGTTATTGTCGATGGTGTCTTTTTGGCAAATTTTCAGCGTTTTTCACCGTGCCAAATGGCTACAAAATCTTATAGTCTTCATTATCTCCGAAACTAATACGAATAGAAAAACCATACTGCATCACTTAGGGTAGTTTATAAATGCAAACAAGACTGTGTAGTTAAATCCGGAATAGCTGTTTTAGTTTTGGAGTTATTGTCGATGGTGTCTTTTTGGCAAATTTTCAGCGTTTTTCACCGTTCCAAATGGCTACAAAATCCTATAGTCTGCATTATCTCCGAAACTAATACGAATAGAAAAACCATACTGCATCACTTAGGGTAGTTTATAAACGCAAACAAGACTGTGTAGTTAAATCCGGAATAGCTGTTTTAGTTTTGGAGTTATTGTCGATGGTGTCTTTTTGGCAAATTTTCAGCGTTTTTCACCGTGCCAAATGGCTACAAAATCCTATAGTCTGCATTATCTCCGAAACTAATACGAATAGAAAAACCATACTGCATCACTTAGGGTAGTTTATAAACGCAAACAAGACTGTGTAGTTAAATCCGGAATAGCTGTTTTAGTTTTGGAGTTATTGTCGATGGTGTCTTTTTGGCAAATTTTCAGCGTTTTTCACCGTGCCAAATGGCTACAAAATCCTATAGTCTGCATTATCTCCGAAACTAATACGAATAGAAAAACCATACTGCATCACTTAGGGTAGTTTATAAACGCAAACAAGACTGTGTAGTTAAATCCGGAATAGCTGTTTTAGTTTTGGAGTTATTGTCGATGGTGTCTTTTTGGCAAATTTTCAGCGTTTTTCACCGTGCCAAATGGCTACAAAATCTTATAGTCTGCATTATCTCCGAAACTAATACGAATAGAAAAACCATACTGCATCACTTAGGGTAGTTTATAAACGCAAACAAGACTGTGTAGTTAAATCCGGAATAGCTGTTTTAGTTTTGGAGTTATTGTCGATGGTGTCTTTTTGGCAAATTTTCAGCGTTTTTCACCGTTCCAAATGGCTACAAAATCCTATAGTCTGCATTATCTCCGAAACTAATACGAATAGAAAAACCATACTGCATCACTTAGGGTAGTTTATAAACGCAAACAAGACTGTGTAGTTAAATCCGGAATAGCTGTTTTAGTTTTGGAGTTATTGTCGATGGTGTCTTTTTGGCAAATTTTCAGCGTTTTTCACCGTGCCAAATGGCTACAAAATCCTATAGTCTTCATTATCTCCGAAACTAATACGAATAGAAAAACCATACTGCATCACTTAGGGTAGTTTATAAACGCAAACAAGACTGTGTAGTTAAATCCGGAATAGCTGTTTTAGTTTTGGAGTTATTGTCGATGGTGTCTTTTTGGCAAATTTTCAGCGTTTTTCACCGTGCCAAATGGCTACAAAATCTTATAGTCTTCATTATCTCCGAAACTAATACGAATAGAAAAACCATACTGCATCACTTAGGGTAGTTTATAAACGCAAACAAGACTGTGTAGTTAAATCCGGAATAGCTGTTTTAGTTTTGGAGTTATTGTCGATGGTGTCTTTTTGGCAAATTTTCAGCGTTTTTCACCGTGCCAAATGGCTACAAAATCCTATAGTCTGCATTATCTCCGAAACTAATACGAATAGAAAAACCATACTGCATCACTTAGGGTAGTTTATAAATGCAAACAAGACTGTGTAGTTAAATCCGGAATAGCTGTTTTAGTTTTGGAGTTATTGTCGATGGTGTCTTTTTGGCAAATTTTCAGCGTTTTTCACCGTGCCAAATGGCTACAAAATCCTATAGTCTGCATTATCTCCGAAACTAATACGAATAGAAAAACCATACTGCATCACTTAGGGTAGTTTATAAACGCAAACAAGACTGTGTAGTTAAATCCGGAATAGCTGTTTTAGTTTTGGAGTTATTGTCGATGGTGTCTTTTTGGCAAATTTTCAGCGTTTTTCACCGTGCCAAATGGCTACAAAATCCTATAGTCTGCATTATCTCCGAAACTAATACGAATAGAAAAACCATACTGCATCACTTAGGGTAGTTTATAAACGCAAACAAGACTGTGTAGTTAAATCCGGAATAGCTGTTTTAGTTTTGGAGTTATTGTCGATGGTGTCTTTTTGGCAAATTTTCAGCGTTTTTCACCGTGCCAAATGGCTACAAAATCCTATAGTCTGCATTATCTCCGAAACTAATACGAATAGAAAAACCATACTGCATCACTTAGGGTAGTTTATAAACGCAAACAAGACTGTGTAGTTAAATCCGGAATAGCTGTTTTAGTTTTGGAGTTATTGTCGATGGTGTCTTTTTGGCAAATTTTCAGCGTTTTTCACCGTGCCAAATGGCTACAAAATCTTATAGTCTTCATTATCTCCGAAACTAATACGAATAGAAAAACCATACTGCATCACTTAGGGTAGTTTATAAATGCAAACAAGACTGTGTAGTTAAATCCGGAATAGCTGTTTTAGTTTTGGAGTTATTGTCGATGGTGTCTTTTTGGCAAATTTTCAGCGTTTTTCACCGTGTCAAATGGCTACAAAATCTTATAGTCTGCATTATCTCCGAAACTAATACGAATAGAAAAACCATACTGCATCACTTAGGGTAGTTTATAAACGCAAACAAGACTGTGTAGTTAAATCCGGAATAGCTGTTTTAGTTTTGGAGTTATTGTCGATGGTGTCTTTTTGGCAAATTTTCAGCGTTTTTCACCGTGCCAAATGGCTACAAAATCTTATAGTCTGCATTATCTCCGAAACTAATACGAATAGAAAAACCATACTGCATCACTTAGGGTAGTTTATAAACGCAAACAAGACTGTGTAGTTAAATCCGGAATAGCTGTTTTAGTTTTGGAGTTATTGTCGATGGTGTCTTTTTGGCAAATTTTCAGCGTTTTTCACCGTGCCAAATGGCTACAAAATCCTATAGTCTTGCATTATCTCCGAAACTAATACGAATAGAAAAACCATACTGCATCACTTAGGGTAGTTTATAAACGCAAACAAGACTGTGTAGTTAAATCCGGAATAGCTGTTTTAGTTTTGGAGTTATTGTCGATGGTGTCTTTTTGGCAAATTTTCAGCGTTTTTCACCGTGCCAAATGGCTACAAAATCCTATAGTCTGCATTATCTCCGAAACTAATACGAATAGAAAAACCATACTGCATCACTTAGGGTAGTTTATAAACGCAAACAAGACTGTGTAGTTAAATCCGGAATAGCTGTTTTAGTTTTGGAGTTATTGTCGATGGTGTCTTTTTGGCAAATTTTCAGCGTTTTTCACCGTGCCAAATGGCTACAAAATCTTATAGTCTGCATTATCTCCGAAACTAATACGAATAGAAAAACCATACTGCATCACTTAGGGTAGTTTATAAACGCAAACAAGACTGTGTAGTTAAATCCGGAATAGCTGTTTTAGTTTTGGAGTTATTGTCGATGGTGTCTTTTTGGCAAATTTTCAGCGTTTTTCACCGTTCCAAATGGCTACAAAATCTTATAGTCTGCATTATCTCCGAAACTAATACGAATAGAAAAACCATACTGCATCACTTAGGGTAGTTTATAAATGCAAACAAGACTGTGTAGTTAAATCCGGAATAGCTGTTTTAGTTTTGGAGTTATTGTCGATGGTGTCTTTTTGGCAAATTTTCAGCGTTTTTCACCGTGCCAAATGGCTACAAAATCCTATAGTCTTCATTATCTCCGAAACTAATACGAATAGAAAAACCATACTGCATCACTTAGGGTAGTTTATAAACGCAAACAAGACTGTGTAGTTAAATCCGGAATAGCTGTTTTAGTTTTGGAGTTATTGTCGATGGTGTCTTTTTGGCAAATTTTCAGCGTTTTTCACCGTGTCAAATGGCTACAAAATCTTATAGTCTGCATTATCTCCGAAACTAATACGAATAGAAAAACCATACTGCATCACTTAGGGTAGTTTATAAACGCAAACAAGACTGTGTAGTTAAATCCGGAATAGCTGTTTTAGTTTTGGAGTTATTGTCGATGGTGTCTTTTTGGCAAATTTTCAGCGTTTTTCACCGTGCCAAATGGCTACAAAATCCTATAGTCTGCATTATCTCCGAAACTAATACGAATAGAAAAACCATACTGCATCACTTAGGGTAGTTTATAAACGCAAACAAGACTGTGTAGTTAAATCCGGAATAGCTGTTTTAGTTTTGGAGTTATTGTCGATGGTGTCTTTTTGGCAAATTTTCAGCGTTTTTCACCTTGTCAAATGGCTACAAAATCCTATAGTCTGCATTATCTCCGAAACTAATACGAATAGAAAAACCATACTGCATCACTTAGGGTAGTTTATAAACGCAAACAAGACTGTGTAGTTAAATCCGGAATAGCTGTTTTAGTTTTGGAGTTATTGTCGATGGTGTCTTTTTGGCAAATTTTTAGCGTTTTTCACCGTGCCAAATGGCTACAAAATCTTATAGTCTTCATTATCTCCGAAACTAATACGAATAGAAAAACCATACTGCATCACTTAGGGTAGTTTATAAACGCAAACAAGACTGTGTAGTTAAATCCGGAATAGCTGTTTTAGTTTTGGAGTTATTGTCGATGGTGTCTTTTTGGCAAATTTTCAGCGTTTTTCACCGTGCCAAATGGCTACAAAATCTTATAGTCTGCATTATCTCCGAAACTAATACGAATAGAAAAACCATACTGCATCACTTAGGGTAGTTTATAAACGCAAACAAGACTGTGTAGTTAAATCCGGAATAGCTGTTTTAGTTTTGGAGTTATTGTCGATGGTGTCTTTTTGGCAAATTTTCAGCGTTTTTCACCGTGCCAAATGGCTACAAAATCTTATAGTCTTCATTATCTCCGAAACTAATACGAATAGAAAAACCATACTGCATCACTTAGGGTAGTTTATAAATGCAAACAAGACTGTGTAGTTAAATCCGGAATAGCTGTTTTAGTTTTGGAGTTATTGTCGATGGTGTCTTTTTGGCAAATTTTCAGCGTTTTTCACCGTGTCAAATGGCTACAAAATCCTATAGTCTGCATTATCTCCGAAACTAATACGAATAGAAAAACCATACTGCATCACTTAGGGTAGTTTATAAACGCAAACAAGACTGTGTAGTTAAATCCGGAATAGCTGTTTTAGTTTTGGAGTTATTGTCGATGGTGTCTTTTTGGCAAATTTTTAGCGTTTTTCACCGTGCCAAATGGCTACAAAATCCTATAGTCTGCATTATCTCCGAAACTAATACGAATAGAAAAACCATACTGCATCACTTAGGGTAGTTTATAAACGCAAACAAGACTGTGTAGTTAAATCCGGAATAGCTGTTTTAGTTTTGGAGTTATTGTCGATGGTGTCTTTTTGGCAAATTTTTAGCGTTTTTCACCGTGCCAAATGGCTACAAAATCTTATAGTCTTCATTATCTCCGAAACTAATACGAATAGAAAAACCATACTGCATCACTTAGGGTAGTTTATAAATGCAAACAAGACTGTGTAGTTAAATCCGGAATAGCTGTTTTAGTTTTGGAGTTATTGTCGATGGTGTCTTTTTGGCAAATTTTCAACGTTTTTCACCGTTCCAATGGCTACAAAATCCTATAGTCTGCATTATCTCCGAAACTAATACGAATAGAAAAACCATACTGCATCACTTAGGGTAGTTTATAAACGCAAACAAGACTGTGTAGTTAAATCCGGAATAGCTGTTTTAGTTTTGGAGTTATTGTCGATGGTGTCTTTTTGGCAAATTTTCAGCGTTTTTCACCGTGCCAAATGGCTACAAAATCTTATAGTCTGCATTATCTCCGAAACTAATACGAATAGAAAAACCATACTGCATCACTTAGGGTAGTTTATAAACGCAAACAAGACTGTGTAGTTAAATCCGGAATAGCTGTTTTAGTTTTGGAGTTATTGTCGATGGTGTCTTTTTGGCAAATTTTCAGCGTTTTTCACCGTGCCAAATGGCTACAAAATCCTATAGTCTGCATTATCTCCGAAACTAATACGAATAGAAAAACCATACTGCATCACTTAGGGTAGTTTATAAACGCAAACAAGACTGTGTAGTTAAATCCGGAATAGCTGTTTTAGTTTTGGAGTTATTGTCGATGGTGTCTTTTTGGCAAATTTTCAGCGTTTTTCACCGTTCCAAATGGCTACAAAATCTTATAGTCTTCATTATCTCCGAAACTAATACGAATAGAAAAACCATACTGCATCACTTAGGGTAGTTTATAAATGCAAACAAGACTGTGTAGTTAAATCCGGAATAGCTGTTTTAGTTTTGGAGTTATTGTCGATGGTGTCTTTTTGGCAAATTTTCAGCGTTTTTCACCGTGCCAAATGGCTACAAAATCCTATAGTCTGCATTATCTCCGAAACTAATACGAATAGAAAAACCATACTGCATCACTTAGGGTAGTTTATAAACGCAAACAAGACTGTGTAGTTAAATCCGGAATAGCTGTTTTAGTTTTGGAGTTATTGTCGATGGTGTCTTTTTGGCAAATTTTCAGCGTTTTTCACCGTGCCAAATGGCTACAAAATCCTATAGTCTGCATTATCTCCGAAACTAATACGAATAGAAAAACCATACTGCATCACTTAGGGTAGTTTATAAACGCAAACAAGACTGTGTAGTTAAATCCGGAATAGCTGTTTTAGTTTTGGAGTTATTGTCGATGGTGTCTTTTTGGCAAATTTTCAGCGTTTTTCACCGTGCCAAATGGCTACAAAATCCTATAGTCTGCATTATCTCCGAAACTAATACGAATAGAAAAACCATACTGCATCACTTAGGGTAGTTTATAAACGCAAACAAGACTGTGTAGTTAAATCCGGAATAGCTGTTTTAGTTTTGGAGTTATTGTCGATGGTGTCTTTTTGGCAAATTTTCAGCGTTTTTCACCGTGCCAAATGGCTACAAAATCTTATAGTCTGCATTATCTCCGAAACTAATACGAATAGAAAAACCATACTGCATCACTTAGGGTAGTTTATAAACGCAAACAAGACTGTGTAGTTAAATCCGGAATAGCTGTTTTAGTTTTGGAGTTATTGTCGATGGTGTCTTTTTGGCAAATTTTCAGCGTTTTTCACCGTGCCAAATGGCTACAAAATCTTATAGTCTGCATTATCTCCGAAACTAATACGAATAGAAAAACCATACTGCATCACTTAGGGTAGTTTATAAACGCAAACAAGACTGTGTAGTTAAATCCGGAATAGCTGTTTTAGTTTTGGAGTTATTGTCGATGGTGTCTTTTTGGCAAATTTTCAGCGTTTTTCACCTTGTTCAAATGGCTACAAAATCTTATAGTCTGCATTATCTCCGAAACTAATACGAATAGAAAAACCATACTGCATCACTTAGGGTAGTTTATAAACGCAAACAAGACTGTGTAGTTAAATCCGGAATAGCTGTTTTAGTTTTGGAGTTATTGTCGATGGTGTCTTTTTGGCAAATTTTCAGCGTTTTTCACCGTGCCAAATGGCTACAAAATCCTATAGTCTTGCATTATCTCCGAAACTAATACGAATAGAAAAACCATACTGCATCACTTAGGGTAGTTTATAAACGCAAACAAGACTGTGTAGTTAAATCCGGAATAGCTGTTTTAGTTTTGGAGTTATTGTCGATGGTGTCTTTTTGGCAAATTTTCAGCGTTTTTCACCGTGCCAAATGGCTACAAAATCCTATAGTCTGCATTATCTCCGAAACTAATACGAATAGAAAAACCATACTGCATCACTTAGGGTAGTTTATAAACGCAAACAAGACTGTGTAGTTAAATCCGGAATAGCTGTTTTAGTTTTGGAGTTATTGTCGATGGTGTCTTTTTGGCAAATTTTCAGCGTTTTTCACCGTGCCAAATGGCTACAAAATCCTATAGTCTGCATTATCTCCGAAACTAATACGAATAGAAAAACCATACTGCATCACTTAGGGTAGTTTATAAACGCAAACAAGACTGTGTAGTTAAATCCGGAATAGCTGTTTTAGTTTTGGAGTTATTGTCGATGGTGTCTTTTTGGCAAATTTTCAGCGTTTTTCACCGTGCCAAATGGCTACAAAATCTTATAGTCTTCATTATCTCCGAAACTAATACGAATAGAAAAACCATACTGCATCACTTAGGGTAGTTTATAAATGCAAACAAGACTGTGTAGTTAAATCCGGAATAGCTGTTTTAGTTTTGGAGTTATTGTCGATGGTGTCTTTTTGGCAAATTTTCAGCGTTTTTCACCGTGCAAATGGCTACAAAATCCTATAGTCTGCATTATCTCCGAAACTAATACGAATAGAAAAACCATACTGCATCACTTAGGGTAGTTTATAAACGCAAACAAGACTGTGTAGTTAAATCCGGAATAGCTGTTTTAGTTTTGGAGTTATTGTCGATGGTGTCTTTTTGGCAAATTTTCAGCGTTTTTCACCGTGCCAAATGGCTACAAAATCCTATAGTCTGCATTATCTCCGAAACTAATACGAATAGAAAAACCATACTGCATCACTTAGGGTAGTTTATAAACGCAAACAAGACTGTGTAGTTAAATCCGGAATAGCTGTTTTAGTTTTGGAGTTATTGTCGATGGTGTCTTTTTGGCAAATTTTCAGCGTTTTTCACCGTGCCAAATGGCTACAAAATCTTATAGTCTTCATTATCTCCGAAACTAATACGAATAGAAAAACCATACTGCATCACTTAGGGTAGTTTATAAATGCAAACAAGACTGTGTAGTTAAATCCGGAATAGCTGTTTTAGTTTTGGAGTTATTGTCGATGGTGTCTTTTTGGCAAATTTTCAGCGTTTTTCACCGTGCCAAATGGCTACAAAATCTTATAGTCTGCATTATCTCCGAAACTAATACGAATAGAAAAACCATACTGCATCACTTAGGGTAGTTTATAAACGCAAACAAGACTGTGTAGTTAAATCCGGAATAGCTGTTTTAGTTTTGGAGTTATTGTCGATGGTGTCTTTTTGGCAAATTTTCAGCGTTTTTCACCGTGTCCAAATGGCTACAAAATCCTATAGTCTGCATTATCTCCGAAACTAATACGAATAGAAAAACCATACTGCATCACTTAGGGTAGTTTATAAACGCAAACAAGACTGTGTAGTTAAATCCGGAATAGCTGTTTTAGTTTTGGAGTTATTGTCGATGGTGTCTTTTTGGCAAATTTTCAGCGTTTTTCACCGTGCCAAATGGCTACAAAATCTTATAGTCTGCATTATCTCCGAAACTAATACGAATAGAAAAACCATACTGCATCACTTAGGGTAGTTTATAAACGCAAACAAGACTGTGTAGTTAAATCCGGAATAGCTGTTTTAGTTTTGGAGTTATTGTCGATGGTGTCTTTTTGGCAAATTTTCAGCGTTTTTCACCGTGCCAAATGGCTACAAAATCCTATAGTCTGCATTATCTCCGAAACTAATACGAATAGAAAAACCATACTGCATCACTTAGGGTAGTTTATAAACGCAAACAAGACTGTGTAGTTAAATCCGGAATAGCTGTTTTAGTTTTGGAGTTATTGTCGATGGTGTCTTTTTGGCAAATTTTCAGCGTTTTTCACCGTGCCAAATGGCTACAAAATCCTATAGTCTGCATTATCTCCGAAACTAATACGAATAGAAAAACCATACTGCATCACTTAGGGTAGTTTATAAACGCAAACAAGACTGTGTAGTTAAATCCGGAATAGCTGTTTTAGTTTTGGAGTTATTGTCGATGGTGTCTTTTTGGCAAATTTTCAGCGTTTTTCACCGTGCCAAATGGCTACAAAATCCTATAGTCTGCATTATCTCCGAAACTAATACGAATAGAAAAACCATACTGCATCACTTAGGGTAGTTTATAAACGCAAACAAGACTGTGTAGTTAAATCCGGAATAGCTGTTTTAGTTTTGGAGTTATTGTCGATGGTGTCTTTTTGGCAAATTTTCAGCGTTTTTCACCGTGCCAAATGGCTACAAAATCCTATAGTCTGCATTATCTCCGAAACTAATACGAATAGAAAAACCATACTGCATCACTTAGGGTAGTTTATAAACGCAAACAAGACTGTGTAGTTAAATCCGGAATAGCTGTTTTAGTTTTGGAGTTATTGTCGATGGTGTCTTTTTGGCAAATTTTCAGCGTTTTTCACCGTGCCAAATGGCTACAAAATCCTATAGTCTGCATTATCTCCGAAACTAATACGAATAGAAAAACCATACTGCATCACTTAGGGTAGTTTATAAACGCAAACAAGACTGTGTAGTTAAATCCGGAATAGCTGTTTTAGTTTTGGAGTTATTGTCGATGGTGTCTTTTTGGCAAATTTTCAGCGTTTTTCACCGTGCCAAATGGCTACAAAATCCTATAGTCTTCATTATCTCCGAAACTAATACGAATAGAAAAACCATACTGCATCACTTAGGGTAGTTTATAAATGCAAACAAGACTGTGTAGTTAAATCCGGAATAGCTGTTTTAGTTTTGGAGTTATTGTCGATGGTGTCTTTTTGGCAAATTTTCAGCGTTTTTCACCGTGCCAAATGGCTACAAAATCTTATAGTCTGCATTATCTCCGAAACTAATACGAATAGAAAAACCATACTGCATCACTTAGGGTAGTTTATAAACGCAAACAAGACTGTGTAGTTAAATCCGGAATAGCTGTTTTAGTTTTGGAGTTATTGTCGATGGTGTCTTTTTGGCAAATTTTCAGCGTTTTTCACCGTGCCAAATGGCTACAAAATCCTATAGTCTTCATTATCTCCGAAACTAATACGAATAGAAAAACCATACTGCATCACTTAGGGTAGTTTATAAACGCAAACAAGACTGTGTAGTTAAATCCGGAATAGCTGTTTTAGTTTTGGAGTTATTGTCGATGGTGTCTTTTTGGCAAATTTTCAGCGTTTTTCACCTTGTGCCAAATGGCTACAAAATCCTATAGTCTGCATTATCTCCGAAACTAATACGAATAGAAAAACCATACTGCATCACTTAGGGTAGTTTATAAACGCAAACAAGACTGTGTAGTTAAATCCGGAATAGCTGTTTTAGTTTTGGAGTTATTGTCGATGGTGTCTTTTTGGCAAATTTTCAGCGTTTTTCACCGTGCCAAATGGCTACAAAATCCTATAGTCTGCATTATCTCCGAAACTAATACGAATAGAAAAACCATACTGCATCACTTAGGGTAGTTTATAAACGCAAACAAGACTGTGTAGTTAAATCCGGAATAGCTGTTTTAGTTTTGGAGTTATTGTCGATGGTGTCTTTTTGGCAAATTTTCAGCGTTTTTCACCGTGCCAAATGGCTACAAAATCCTATAGTCTGCATTATCTCCGAAACTAATACGAATAGAAAAACCATACTGCATCACTTAGGGTAGTTTATAAACGCAAACAAGACTGTGTAGTTAAATCCGGAATAGCTGTTTTAGTTTTGGAGTTATTGTCGATGGTGTCTTTTTGGCAAATTTTCAGCGTTTTTCACCGTGCCAAATGGCTACAAAATCTTATAGTCTTCATTATCTCCGAAACTAATACGAATAGAAAAACCATACTGCATCACTTAGGGTAGTTTATAAATGCAAACAAGACTGTGTAGTTAAATCCGGAATAGCTGTTTTAGTTTTGGAGTTATTGTCGATGGTGTCTTTTTGGCAAATTTTCAGCGTTTTTCACCGTGTCAAATGGCTACAAAATCTTATAGTCTGCATTATCTCCGAAACTAATACGAATAGAAAAACCATACTGCATCACTTAGGGTAGTTTATAAACGCAAACAAGACTGTGTAGTTAAATCCGGAATAGCTGTTTTAGTTTTGGAGTTATTGTCGATGGTGTCTTTTTGGCAAATTTTCAGCGTTTTTCACCGTGCCAAATGGCTACAAAATCTTATAGTCTGCATTATCTCCGAAACTAATACGAATAGAAAAACCATACTGCATCACTTAGGGTAGTTTATAAACGCAAACAAGACTGTGTAGTTAAATCCGGAATAGCTGTTTTAGTTTTGGAGTTATTGTCGATGGTGTCTTTTTGGCAAATTTTCAGCGTTTTTCACCGTGCCAAATGGCTACAAAATCCTATAGTCTGCATTATCTCCGAAACTAATACGAATAGAAAAACCATACTGCATCACTTAGGGTAGTTTATAAACGCAAACAAGACTGTGTAGTTAAATCCGGAATAGCTGTTTTAGTTTTGGAGTTATTGTCGATGGTGTCTTTTTGGCAAATTTTCAGCGTTTTTCACCGTGCCAAATGGCTACAAAATCCTATAGTCTGCATTATCTCCGAAACTAATACGAATAGAAAAACCATACTGCATCACTTAGGGTAGTTTATAAACGCAAACAAGACTGTGTAGTTAAATCCGGAATAGCTGTTTTAGTTTTGGAGTTATTGTCGATGGTGTCTTTTTGGCAAATTTTTAGCGTTTTTCACCGTGCCAAATGGCTACAAAATCTTATAGTCTTCATTATCTCCGAAACTAATACGAATAGAAAAACCATACTGCATCACTTAGGGTAGTTTATAAATGCAAACAAGACTGTGTAGTTAAATCCGGAATAGCTGTTTTAGTTTTGGAGTTATTGTCGATGGTGTCTTTTTGGCAAATTTTCAGCGTTTTTCACCGTGTCAAATGGCTACAAAATCCTATAGTCTGCATTATCTCCGAAACTAATACGAATAGAAAAACCATACTGCATCACTTAGGGTAGTTTATAAACGCAAACAAGACTGTGTAGTTAAATCCGGAATAGCTGTTTTAGTTTTGGAGTTATTGTCGATGGTGTCTTTTTGGCAAATTTTCAGCGTTTTTCACCGTTCCAAATGGCTACAAAATCCTATAGTCTGCATTATCTCCGAAACTAATACGAATAGAAAAACCATACTGCATCACTTAGGGTAGTTTATAAACGCAAACAAGACTGTGTAGTTAAATCCGGAATAGCTGTTTTAGTTTTGGAGTTATTGTCGATGGTGTCTTTTTGGCAAATTTTCAGCGTTTTTCACCGTGCCAAATGGCTACAAAATCCTATAGTCTGCATTATCTCCGAAACTAATACGAATAGAAAAACCATACTGCATCACTTAGGGTAGTTTATAAACGCAAACAAGACTGTGTAGTTAAATCCGGAATAGCTGTTTTAGTTTTGGAGTTATTGTCGATGGTGTCTTTTTGGCAAATTTTCAGCGTTTTTCACCGTGCCAAATGGCTACAAAATCCTATAGTCTGCATTATCTCCGAAACTAATACGAATAGAAAAACCATACTGCATCACTTAGGGTAGTTTATAAACGCAAACAAGACTGTGTAGTTAAATCCGGAATAGCTGTTTTAGTTTTGGAGTTATTGTCGATGGTGTCTTTTTGGCAAATTTTCAGCGTTTTTCACCGTGCCAAATGGCTACAAAATCTTATAGTCTGCATTATCTCCGAAACTAATACGAATAGAAAAACCATACTGCATCACTTAGGGTAGTTTATAAACGCAAACAAGACTGTGTAGTTAAATCCGGAATAGCTGTTTTAGTTTTGGAGTTATTGTCGATGGTGTCTTTTTGGCAAATTTTCAGCGTTTTTCACCGTGCCAAATGGCTACAAAATCCTATAGTCTTCATTATCTCCGAAACTAATACGAATAGAAAAACCATACTGCATCACTTAGGGTAGTTTATAAATGCAAACAAGACTGTGTAGTTAAATCCGGAATAGCTGTTTTAGTTTTGGAGTTATTGTCGATGGTGTCTTTTTGGCAAATTTTCAGCGTTTTTCACCGTGCCAAATGGCTACAAAATCCTATAGTCTGCATTATCTCCGAAACTAATACGAATAGAAAAACCATACTGCATCACTTAGGGTAGTTTATAAACGCAAACAAGACTGTGTAGTTAAATCCGGAATAGCTGTTTTAGTTTTGGAGTTATTGTCGATGGTGTCTTTTTGGCAAATTTTCAGCGTTTTTCACCGTGCCAAATGGCTACAAAATCCTATAGTCTGCATTATCTCCGAAACTAATACGAATAGAAAAACCATACTGCATCACTTAGGGTAGTTTATAAACGCAAACAAGACTGTGTAGTTAAATCCGGAATAGCTGTTTTAGTTTTGGAGTTATTGTCGATGGTGTCTTTTTGGCAAATTTTTAGCGTTTTTCACCGTGCCAAATGGCTACAAAATCCTATAGTCTGCATTATCTCCGAAACTAATACGAATAGAAAAACCATACTGCATCACTTAGGGTAGTTTATAAACGCAAACAAGACTGTGTAGTTAAATCCGGAATAGCTGTTTTAGTTTTGGAGTTATTGTCGATGGTGTCTTTTTGGCAAATTTTCAGCGTTTTTCACCGTGCCAAATGGCTACAAAATCTTATAGTCTGCATTATCTCCGAAACTAATACGAATAGAAAAACCATACTGCATCACTTAGGGTAGTTTATAAACGCAAACAAGACTGTGTAGTTAAATCCGGAATAGCTGTTTTAGTTTTGGAGTTATTGTCGATGGTGTCTTTTTGGCAAATTTTCAGCGTTTTTCACCGTGCCAAATGGCTACAAAATCTTATAGTCTTCATTATCTCCGAAACTAATACGAATAGAAAAACCATACTGCATCACTTAGGGTAGTTTATAAATGCAAACAAGACTGTGTAGTTAAATCCGGAATAGCTGTTTTAGTTTTGGAGTTATTGTCGATGGTGTCTTTTTGGCAAATTTTCAGCGTTTTTCACCGTGTCAAATGGCTACAAAATCCTATAGTCTGCATTATCTCCGAAACTAATACGAATAGAAAAACCATACTGCATCACTTAGGGTAGTTTATAAACGCAAACAAGACTGTGTAGTTAAATCCGGAATAGCTGTTTTAGTTTTGGAGTTATTGTCGATGGTGTCTTTTTGGCAAATTTTCAGCGTTTTTCACCGTGCCAAATGGCTACAAAATCCTATAGTCTGCATTATCTCCGAAACTAATACGAATAGAAAAACCATACTGCATCACTTAGGGTAGTTTATAAACGCAAACAAGACTGTGTAGTTAAATCCGGAATAGCTGTTTTAGTTTTGGAGTTATTGTCGATGGTGTCTTTTTGGCAAATTTTCAGCGTTTTTCACCGTGCCAAATGGCTACAAAATCCTATAGTCTTCATTATCTCCGAAACTAATACGAATAGAAAAACCATACTGCATCACTTAGGGTAGTTTATAAACGCAAACAAGACTGTGTAGTTAAATCCGGAATAGCTGTTTTAGTTTTGGAGTTATTGTCGATGGTGTCTTTTTGGCAAATTTTCAGCGTTTTTCACCGTGCCAAATGGCTACAAAATCTTATAGTCTTCATTATCTCCGAAACTAATACGAATAGAAAAACCATACTGCATCACTTAGGGTAGTTTATAAATGCAAACAAGACTGTGTAGTTAAATCCGGAATAGCTGTTTTAGTTTTGGAGTTATTGTCGATGGTGTCTTTTTGGCAAATTTTCAGCGTTTTTCACCGTGTCAAATGGCTACAAAATCTTATAGTCTGCATTATCTCCGAAACTAATACGAATAGAAAAACCATACTGCATCACTTAGGGTAGTTTATAAACGCAAACAAGACTGTGTAGTTAAATCCGGAATAGCTGTTTTAGTTTTGGAGTTATTGTCGATGGTGTCTTTTTGGCAAATTTTCAGCGTTTTTCACCGTGCCAAATGGCTACAAAATCCTATAGTCTGCATTATCTCCGAAACTAATACGAATAGAAAAACCATACTGCATCACTTAGGGTAGTTTATAAACGCAAACAAGACTGTGTAGTTAAATCCGGAATAGCTGTTTTAGTTTTGGAGTTATTGTCGATGGTGTCTTTTTGGCAAATTTTCAGCGTTTTTCACCGTGCCAAATGGCTACAAAATCCTATAGTCTGCATTATCTCCGAAACTAATACGAATAGAAAAACCATACTGCATCACTTAGGGTAGTTTATAAACGCAAACAAGACTGTGTAGTTAAATCCGGAATAGCTGTTTTAGTTTTGGAGTTATTGTCGATGGTGTCTTTTTGGCAAATTTTCAGCGTTTTTCACCGTGCCAAATGGCTACAAAATCCTATAGTCTTCATTATCTCCGAAACTAATACGAATAGAAAAACCATACTGCATCACTTAGGGTAGTTTATAAATGCAAACAAGACTGTGTAGTTAAATCCGGAATAGCTGTTTTAGTTTTGGAGTTATTGTCGATGGTGTCTTTTTGGCAAATTTTCAGCGTTTTTCACCGTGCCAAATGGCTACAAAATCCTATAGTCTGCATTATCTCCGAAACTAATACGAATAGAAAAACCATACTGCATCACTTAGGGTAGTTTATAAACGCAAACAAGACTGTGTAGTTAAATCCGGAATAGCTGTTTTAGTTTTGGAGTTATTGTCGATGGTGTCTTTTTGGCAAATTTTCAGCGTTTTTCACCGTGCCAAATGGCTACAAAATCCTATAGTCTTCATTATCTCCGAAACTAATACGAATAGAAAAACCATACTGCATCACTTAGGGTAGTTTATAAACGCAAACAAGACTGTGTAGTTAAATCCGGAATAGCTGTTTTAGTTTTGGAGTTATTGTCGATGGTGTCTTTTTGGCAAATTTTCAGCGTTTTTCACCGTGCCAAATGGCTACAAAATCCTATAGTCTGCATTATCTCCGAAACTAATACGAATAGAAAAACCATACTGCATCACTTAGGGTAGTTTATAAACGCAAACAAGACTGTGTAGTTAAATCCGGAATAGCTGTTTTAGTTTTGGAGTTATTGTCGATGGTGTCTTTTTGGCAAATTTTCAGCGTTTTTCACCGTGCCAAATGGCTACAAAATCTTATAGTCTGCATTATCTCCGAAACTAATACGAATAGAAAAACCATACTGCATCACTTAGGGTAGTTTATAAACGCAAACAAGACTGTGTAGTTAAATCCGGAATAGCTGTTTTAGTTTTGGAGTTATTGTCGATGGTGTCTTTTTGGCAAATTTTCAGCGTTTTTCACCGTGCCAAATGGCTACAAAATCCTATAGTCTGCATTATCTCCGAAACTAATACGAATAGAAAAACCATACTGCATCACTTAGGGTAGTTTATAAACGCAAACAAGACTGTGTAGTTAAATCCGGAATAGCTGTTTTAGTTTTGGAGTTATTGTCGATGGTGTCTTTTTGGCAAATTTTCAGCGTTTTTCACCGTGCCAAATGGCTACAAAATCCTATAGTCTGCATTATCTCCGAAACTAATACGAATAGAAAAACCATACTGCATCACTTAGGGTAGTTTATAAACGCAAACAAGACTGTGTAGTTAAATCCGGAATAGCTGTTTTAGTTTTGGAGTTATTGTCGATGGTGTCTTTTTGGCAAATTTTTAGCGTTTTTCACCGTGCCAAATGGCTACAAAATCCTATAGTCTGCATTATCTCCGAAACTAATACGAATAGAAAAACCATACTGCATCACTTAGGGTAGTTTATAAACGCAAACAAGACTGTGTAGTTAAATCCGGAATAGCTGTTTTAGTTTTGGAGTTATTGTCGATGGTGTCTTTTTGGCAAATTTTCAGCGTTTTTCACCGTGCCAAATGGCTACAAAATCCTATAGTCTGCATTATCTCCGAAACTAATACGAATAGAAAAACCATACTGCATCACTTAGGGTAGTTTATAAACGCAAACAAGACTGTGTAGTTAAATCCGGAATAGCTGTTTTAGTTTTGGAGTTATTGTCGATGGTGTCTTTTTGGCAAATTTTCAGCGTTTTTCACCGTGCCAAATGGCTACAAAATCCTATAGTCTGCATTATCTCCGAAACTAATACGAATAGAAAAACCATACTGCATCACTTAGGGTAGTTTATAAACGCAAACAAGACTGTGTAGTTAAATCCGGAATAGCTGTTTTAGTTTTGGAGTTATTGTCGATGGTGTCTTTTTGGCAAATTTTCAGCGTTTTTCACCGTGCCAAATGGCTACAAAATCCTATAGTCTTCATTATCTCCGAAACTAATACGAATAGAAAAACCATACTGCATCACTTAGGGTAGTTTATAAACGCAAACAAGACTGTGTAGTTAAATCCGGAATAGCTGTTTTAGTTTTGGAGTTATTGTCGATGGTGTCTTTTTGGCAAATTTTCAGCGTTTTTCACCGTGCCAAATGGCTACAAAATCTTATAGTCTTCATTATCTCCGAAACTAATACGAATAGAAAAACCATACTGCATCACTTAGGGTAGTTTATAAACGCAAACAAGACTGTGTAGTTAAATCCGGAATAGCTGTTTTAGTTTTGGAGTTATTGTCGATGGTGTCTTTTTGGCAAATTTTCAGCGTTTTTCACCGTGCCAAATGGCTACAAAATCCTATAGTCTGCATTATCTCCGAAACTAATACGAATAGAAAAACCATACTGCATCACTTAGGGTAGTTTATAAACGCAAACAAGACTGTGTAGTTAAATCCGGAATAGCTGTTTTAGTTTTGGAGTTATTGTCGATGGTGTCTTTTTGGCAAATTTTCAGCGTTTTTCACCGTGCCAAATGGCTACAAAATCTTATAGTCTGCATTATCTCCGAAACTAATACGAATAGAAAAACCATACTGCATCACTTAGGGTAGTTTATAAACGCAAACAAGACTGTGTAGTTAAATCCGGAATAGCTGTTTTAGTTTTGGAGTTATTGTCGATGGTGTCTTTTTGGCAAATTTTCAGCGTTTTTCACCGTGCCAAATGGCTACAAAATCCTATAGTCTTCATTATCTCCGAAACTAATACGAATAGAAAAACCATACTGCATCACTTAGGGTAGTTTATAAACGCAAACAAGACTGTGTAGTTAAATCCGGAATAGCTGTTTTAGTTTTGGAGTTATTGTCGATGGTGTCTTTTTGGCAAATTTTCAGCGTTTTTCACCGTGCCAAATGGCTACAAAATCCTATAGTCTGCATTATCTCCGAAACTAATACGAATAGAAAAACCATACTGCATCACTTAGGGTAGTTTATAAACGCAAACAAGACTGTGTAGTTAAATCCGGAATAGCTGTTTTAGTTTTGGAGTTATTGTCGATGGTGTCTTTTTGGCAAATTTTCAGCGTTTTTCACCGTGCCAAATGGCTACAAAATCCTATAGTCTGCATTATCTCCGAAACTAATACGAATAGAAAAACCATACTGCATCACTTAGGGTAGTTTATAAACGCAAACAAGACTGTGTAGTTAAATCCGGAATAGCTGTTTTAGTTTTGGAGTTATTGTCGATGGTGTCTTTTTGGCAAATTTTCAGCGTTTTTCACCGTGCCAAATGGCTACAAAATCCTATAGTCTGCATTATCTCCGAAACTAATACGAATAGAAAAACCATACTGCATCACTTAGGGTAGTTTATAAACGCAAACAAGACTGTGTAGTTAAATCCGGAATAGCTGTTTTAGTTTTGGAGTTATTGTCGATGGTGTCTTTTTGGCAAATTTTCAGCGTTTTTCACCGTGCCAAATGGCTACAAAATCTTATAGTCTTCATTATCTCCGAAACTAATACGAATAGAAAAACCATACTGCATCACTTAGGGTAGTTTATAAATGCAAACAAGACTGTGTAGTTAAATCCGGAATAGCTGTTTTAGTTTTGGAGTTATTGTCGATGGTGTCTTTTTGGCAAATTTTCAGCGTTTTTCACCGTGCCAAATGGCTACAAAATCCTATAGTCTGCATTATCTCCGAAACTAATACGAATAGAAAAACCATACTGCATCACTTAGGGTAGTTTATAAACGCAAACAAGACTGTGTAGTTAAATCCGGAATAGCTGTTTTAGTTTTGGAGTTATTGTCGATGGTGTCTTTTTGGCAAATTTTCAGCGTTTTTCACCGTGCCAAATGGCTACAAAATCTTATAGTCTGCATTATCTCCGAAACTAATACGAATAGAAAAACCATACTGCATCACTTAGGGTAGTTTATAAACGCAAACAAGACTGTGTAGTTAAATCCGGAATAGCTGTTTTAGTTTTGGAGTTATTGTCGATGGTGTCTTTTTGGCAAATTTTCAGCGTTTTTCACCGTGCCAAATGGCTACAAAATCCTATAGTCTGCATTATCTCCGAAACTAATACGAATAGAAAAACCATACTGCATCACTTAGGGTAGTTTATAAACGCAAACAAGACTGTGTAGTTAAATCCGGAATAGCTGTTTTAGTTTTGGAGTTATTGTCGATGGTGTCTTTTTGGCAAATTTTCAGCGTTTTTCACCGTGCCAAATGGCTACAAAATCCTATAGTCTGCATTATCTCCGAAACTAATACGAATAGAAAAACCATACTGCATCACTTAGGGTAGTTTATAAACGCAAACAAGACTGTGTAGTTAAATCCGGAATAGCTGTTTTAGTTTTGGAGTTATTGTCGATGGTGTCTTTTTGGCAAATTTTCAGCGTTTTTCACCGTGCCAAATGGCTACAAAATCCTATAGTCTGCATTATCTCCGAAACTAATACGAATAGAAAAACCATACTGCATCACTTAGGGTAGTTTATAAACGCAAACAAGACTGTGTAGTTAAATCCGGAATAGCTGTTTTAGTTTTGGAGTTATTGTCGATGGTGTCTTTTTGGCAAATTTTCAGCGTTTTTCACCGTGCCAAATGGCTACAAAATCCTATAGTCTGCATTATCTCCGAAACTAATACGAATAGAAAAACCATACTGCATCACTTAGGGTAGTTTATAAACGCAAACAAGACTGTGTAGTTAAATCCGGAATAGCTGTTTTAGTTTTGGAGTTATTGTCGATGGTGTCTTTTTGGCAAATTTTCAGCGTTTTTCACCGTGCCAAATGGCTACAAAATCCTATAGTCTTCATTATCTCCGAAACTAATACGAATAGAAAAACCATACTGCATCACTTAGGGTAGTTTATAAACGCAAACAAGACTGTGTAGTTAAATCCGGAATAGCTGTTTTAGTTTTGGAGTTATTGTCGATGGTGTCTTTTTGGCAAATTTTCAGCGTTTTTCACCGTGCCAAATGGCTACAAAATCTTATAGTCTGCATTATCTCCGAAACTAATACGAATAGAAAAACCATACTGCATCACTTAGGGTAGTTTATAAACGCAAACAAGACTGTGTAGTTAAATCCGGAATAGCTGTTTTAGTTTTGGAGTTATTGTCGATGGTGTCTTTTTGGCAAATTTTCAGCGTTTTTCACCGTGCCAAATGGCTACAAAATCCTATAGTCTGCATTATCTCCGAAACTAATACGAATAGAAAAACCATACTGCATCACTTAGGGTAGTTTATAAACGCAAACAAGACTGTGTAGTTAAATCCGGAATAGCTGTTTTAGTTTTGGAGTTATTGTCGATGGTGTCTTTTTGGCAAATTTTCAGCGTTTTTCACCGTGCCAAATGGCTACAAAATCCTATAGTCTGCATTATCTCCGAAACTAATACGAATAGAAAAACCATACTGCATCACTTAGGGTAGTTTATAAACGCAAACAAGACTGTGTAGTTAAATCCGGAATAGCTGTTTTAGTTTTGGAGTTATTGTCGATGGTGTCTTTTTGGCAAATTTTCAGCGTTTTTCACCTTGTGCCAAATGGCTACAAAATCTTATAGTCTGCATTATCTCCGAAACTAATACGAATAGAAAAACCATACTGCATCACTTAGGGTAGTTTATAAACGCAAACAAGACTGTGTAGTTAAATCCGGAATAGCTGTTTTAGTTTTGGAGTTATTGTCGATGGTGTCTTTTTGGCAAATTTTCAGCGTTTTTCACCGTGCCAAATGGCTACAAAATCCTATAGTCTGCATTATCTCCGAAACTAATACGAATAGAAAAACCATACTGCATCACTTAGGGTAGTTTATAAACGCAAACAAGACTGTGTAGTTAAATCCGGAATAGCTGTTTTAGTTTTGGAGTTATTGTCGATGGTGTCTTTTTGGCAAATTTTCAGCGTTTTTCACCGTGCCAAATGGCTACAAAATCCTATAGTCTTCATTATCTCCGAAACTAATACGAATAGAAAAACCATACTGCATCACTTAGGGTAGTTTATAAATGCAAACAAGACTGTGTAGTTAAATCCGGAATAGCTGTTTTAGTTTTGGAGTTATTGTCGATGGTGTCTTTTTGGCAAATTTTCAGCGTTTTTCACCGTGCCAAATGGCTACAAAATCTTATAGTCTGCATTATCTCCGAAACTAATACGAATAGAAAAACCATACTGCATCACTTAGGGTAGTTTATAAACGCAAACAAGACTGTGTAGTTAAATCCGGAATAGCTGTTTTAGTTTTGGAGTTATTGTCGATGGTGTCTTTTTGGCAAATTTTCAGCGTTTTTCACCGTGCCAAATGGCTACAAAATCCTATAGTCTGCATTATCTCCGAAACTAATACGAATAGAAAAACCATACTGCATCACTTAGGGTAGTTTATAAACGCAAACAAGACTGTGTAGTTAAATCCGGAATAGCTGTTTTAGTTTTGGAGTTATTGTCGATGGTGTCTTTTTGGCAAATTTTTAGCGTTTTTCACCGTGCCAAATGGCTACAAAATCCTATAGTCTGCATTATCTCCGAAACTAATACGAATAGAAAAACCATACTGCATCACTTAGGGTAGTTTATAAACGCAAACAAGACTGTGTAGTTAAATCCGGAATAGCTGTTTTAGTTTTGGAGTTATTGTCGATGGTGTCTTTTTGGCAAATTTTCAGCGTTTTTCACCGTGCCAAATGGCTACAAAATCCTATAGTCTTCATTATCTCCGAAACTAATACGAATAGAAAAACCATACTGCATCACTTAGGGTAGTTTATAAATGCAAACAAGACTGTGTAGTTAAATCCGGAATAGCTGTTTTAGTTTTGGAGTTATTGTCGATGGTGTCTTTTTGGCAAATTTTCAGCGTTTTTCACCGTGCCAAATGGCTACAAAATCCTATAGTCTGCATTATCTCCGAAACTAATACGAATAGAAAAACCATACTGCATCACTTAGGGTAGTTTATAAACGCAAACAAGACTGTGTAGTTAAATCCGGAATAGCTGTTTTAGTTTTGGAGTTATTGTCGATGGTGTCTTTTTGGCAAATTTTCAGCGTTTTTCACCGTGCCAAATGGCTACAAAATCTTATAGTCTGCATTATCTCCGAAACTAATACGAATAGAAAAACCATACTGCATCACTTAGGGTAGTTTATAAACGCAAACAAGACTGTGTAGTTAAATCCGGAATAGCTGTTTTAGTTTTGGAGTTATTGTCGATGGTGTCTTTTTGGCAAATTTTCAGCGTTTTTCACCGTGCCAAATGGCTACAAAATCCTATAGTCTGCATTATCTCCGAAACTAATACGAATAGAAAAACCATACTGCATCACTTAGGGTAGTTTATAAACGCAAACAAGACTGTGTAGTTAAATCCGGAATAGCTGTTTTAGTTTTGGAGTTATTGTCGATGGTGTCTTTTTGGCAAATTTTCAGCGTTTTTCACCGTGCCAAATGGCTACAAAATCCTATAGTCTGCATTATCTCCGAAACTAATACGAATAGAAAAACCATACTGCATCACTTAGGGTAGTTTATAAACGCAAACAAGACTGTGTAGTTAAATCCGGAATAGCTGTTTTAGTTTTGGAGTTATTGTCGATGGTGTCTTTTTGGCAAATTTTTAGCGTTTTTCACCGTGCCAAATGGCTACAAAATCCTATAGTCTGCATTATCTCCGAAACTAATACGAATAGAAAAACCATACTGCATCACTTAGGGTAGTTTATAAACGCAAACAAGACTGTGTAGTTAAATCCGGAATAGCTGTTTTAGTTTTGGAGTTATTGTCGATGGTGTCTTTTTGGCAAATTTTCAGCGTTTTTCACCGTTCCAAATGGCTACAAAATCCTATAGTCTGCATTATCTCCGAAACTAATACGAATAGAAAAACCATACTGCATCACTTAGGGTAGTTTATAAACGCAAACAAGACTGTGTAGTTAAATCCGGAATAGCTGTTTTAGTTTTGGAGTTATTGTCGATGGTGTCTTTTTGGCAAATTTTCAGCGTTTTTCACCGTGCCAAATGGCTACAAAATCCTATAGTCTGCATTATCTCCGAAACTAATACGAATAGAAAAACCATACTGCATCACTTAGGGTAGTTTATAAACGCAAACAAGACTGTGTAGTTAAATCCGGAATAGCTGTTTTAGTTTTGGAGTTATTGTCGATGGTGTCTTTTTGGCAAATTTTTAGCGTTTTTCACCGTGCCAAATGGCTACAAAATCTTATAGTCTTCATTATCTCCGAAACTAATACGAATAGAAAAACCATACTGCATCACTTAGGGTAGTTTATAAATGCAAACAAGACTGTGTAGTTAAATCCGGAATAGCTGTTTTAGTTTTGGAGTTATTGTCGATGGTGTCTTTTTGGCAAATTTTCAGCGTTTTTCACCGTGCCAAATGGCTACAAAATCCTATAGTCTGCATTATCTCCGAAACTAATACGAATAGAAAAACCATACTGCATCACTTAGGGTAGTTTATAAACGCAAACAAGACTGTGTAGTTAAATCCGGAATAGCTGTTTTAGTTTTGGAGTTATTGTCGATGGTGTCTTTTTGGCAAATTTTTAGCGTTTTTCACCGTGCCAAATGGCTACAAAATCCTATAGTCTGCATTATCTCCGAAACTAATACGAATAGAAAAACCATACTGCATCACTTAGGGTAGTTTATAAACGCAAACAAGACTGTGTAGTTAAATCCGGAATAGCTGTTTTAGTTTTGGAGTTATTGTCGATGGTGTCTTTTTGGCAAATTTTTAGCGTTTTTCACCGTGCCAAATGGCTACAAAATCCTATAGTCTGCATTATCTCCGAAACTAATACGAATAGAAAAACCATACTGCATCACTTAGGGTAGTTTATAAACGCAAACAAGACTGTGTAGTTAAATCCGGAATAGCTGTTTTAGTTTTGGAGTTATTGTCGATGGTGTCTTTTTGGCAAATTTTCAGCGTTTTTCACCGTGCCAAATGGCTACAAAATCCTATAGTCTGCATTATCTCCGAAACTAATACGAATAGAAAAACCATACTGCATCACTTAGGGTAGTTTATAAACGCAAACAAGACTGTGTAGTTAAATCCGGAATAGCTGTTTTAGTTTTGGAGTTATTGTCGATGGTGTCTTTTTGGCAAATTTTCAGCGTTTTTCACCGTGCCAAATGGCTACAAAATCCTATAGTCTGCATTATCTCCGAAACTAATACGAATAGAAAAACCATACTGCATCACTTAGGGTAGTTTATAAACGCAAACAAGACTGTGTAGTTAAATCCGGAATAGCTGTTTTAGTTTTGGAGTTATTGTCGATGGTGTCTTTTTGGCAAATTTTCAGCGTTTTTCACCGTGCCAAATGGCTACAAAATCTTATAGTCTGCATTATCTCCGAAACTAATACGAATAGAAAAACCATACTGCATCACTTAGGGTAGTTTATAAACGCAAACAAGACTGTGTAGTTAAATCCGGAATAGCTGTTTTAGTTTTGGAGTTATTGTCGATGGTGTCTTTTTGGCAAATTTTTAGCGTTTTTCACCGTGCCAAATGGCTACAAAATCCTATAGTCTGCATTATCTCCGAAACTAATACGAATAGAAAAACCATACTGCATCACTTAGGGTAGTTTATAAACGCAAACAAGACTGTGTAGTTAAATCCGGAATAGCTGTTTTAGTTTTGGAGTTATTGTCGATGGTGTCTTTTTGGCAAATTTTTAGCGTTTTTCACCGTGCCAAATGGCTACAAAATCCTATAGTCTGCATTATCTCCGAAACTAATACGAATAGAAAAACCATACTGCATCACTTAGGGTAGTTTATAAACGCAAACAAGACTGTGTAGTTAAATCCGGAATAGCTGTTTTAGTTTTGGAGTTATTGTCGATGGTGTCTTTTTGGCAAATTTTTAGCGTTTTTCACCGTGCCAAATGGCTACAAAATCTTATAGTCTTCATTATCTCCGAAACTAATACGAATAGAAAAACCATACTGCATCACTTAGGGTAGTTTATAAATGCAAACAAGACTGTGTAGTTAAATCCGGAATAGCTGTTTTAGTTTTGGAGTTATTGTCGATGGTGTCTTTTTGGCAAATTTTCAGCGTTTTTCACCGTGTCAAATGGCTACAAAATCTTATAGTCTGCATTATCTCCGAAACTAATACGAATAGAAAAACCATACTGCATCACTTAGGGTAGTTTATAAATGCAAACAAGACTGTGTAGTTAAATCCGGAATAGCTGTTTTAGTTTTGGAGTTATTGTCGATGGTGTCTTTTTGGCAAATTTTCAGCGTTTTTCACCGTTCCAAATGGCTACAAAATCCTATAGTCTGCATTATCTCCGAAACTAATACGAATAGAAAAACCATACTGCATCACTTAGGGTAGTTTATAAACGCAAACAAGACTGTGTAGTTAAATCCGGAATAGCTGTTTTAGTTTTGGAGTTATTGTCGATGGTGTCTTTTTGGCAAATTTTCAGCGTTTTTCACCGTGCCAAATGGCTACAAAATCCTATAGTCTGCATTATCTCCGAAACTAATACGAATAGAAAAACCATACTGCATCACTTAGGGTAGTTTATAAACGCAAACAAGACTGTGTAGTTAAATCCGGAATAGCTGTTTTAGTTTTGGAGTTATTGTCGATGGTGTCTTTTTGGCAAATTTTCAGCGTTTTTCACCGTGCCAAATGGCTACAAAATCCTATAGTCTTCATTATCTCCGAAACTAATACGAATAGAAAAACCATACTGCATCACTTAGGGTAGTTTATAAACGCAAACAAGACTGTGTAGTTAAATCCGGAATAGCTGTTTTAGTTTTGGAGTTATTGTCGATGGTGTCTTTTTGGCAAATTTTTAGCGTTTTTCACCGTGCCAAATGGCTACAAAATCTTATAGTCTTCATTATCTCCGAAACTAATACGAATAGAAAAACCATACTGCATCACTTAGGGTAGTTTATAAACGCAAACAAGACTGTGTAGTTAAATCCGGAATAGCTGTTTTAGTTTTGGAGTTATTGTCGATGGTGTCTTTTTGGCAAATTTTCAGCGTTTTTCACCGTGCCAAATGGCTACAAAATCCTATAGTCTGCATTATCTCCGAAACTAATACGAATAGAAAAACCATACTGCATCACTTAGGGTAGTTTATAAACGCAAACAAGACTGTGTAGTTAAATCCGGAATAGCTGTTTTAGTTTTGGAGTTATTGTCGATGGTGTCTTTTTGGCAAATTTTCAGCGTTTTTCACCGTGCCAAATGGCTACAAAATCCTATAGTCTGCATTATCTCCGAAACTAATACGAATAGAAAAACCATACTGCATCACTTAGGGTAGTTTATAAACGCAAACAAGACTGTGTAGTTAAATCCGGAATAGCTGTTTTAGTTTTGGAGTTATTGTCGATGGTGTCTTTTTGGCAAATTTTTAGCGTTTTTCACCGTGCCAAATGGCTACAAAATCCTATAGTCTGCATTATCTCCGAAACTAATACGAATAGAAAAACCATACTGCATCACTTAGGGTAGTTTATAAACGCAAACAAGACTGTGTAGTTAAATCCGGAATAGCTGTTTTAGTTTTGGAGTTATTGTCGATGGTGTCTTTTTGGCAAATTTTTAGCGTTTTTCACCGTGCCAAATGGCTACAAAATCCTATAGTCTGCATTATCTCCGAAACTAATACGAATAGAAAAACCATACTGCATCACTTAGGGTAGTTTATAAACGCAAACAAGACTGTGTAGTTAAATCCGGAATAGCTGTTTTAGTTTTGGAGTTATTGTCGATGGTGTCTTTTTGGCAAATTTTCAGCGTTTTTCACCGTGCCAAATGGCTACAAAATCCTATAGTCTTCATTATCTCCGAAACTAATACGAATAGAAAAACCATACTGCATCACTTAGGGTAGTTTATAAATGCAAACAAGACTGTGTAGTTAAATCCGGAATAGCTGTTTTAGTTTTGGAGTTATTGTCGATGGTGTCTTTTTGGCAAATTTTCAGCGTTTTTCACCGTGCCAAATGGCTACAAAATCTTATAGTCTGCATTATCTCCGAAACTAATACGAATAGAAAAACCATACTGCATCACTTAGGGTAGTTTATAAACGCAAACAAGACTGTGTAGTTAAATCCGGAATAGCTGTTTTAGTTTTGGAGTTATTGTCGATGGTGTCTTTTTGGCAAATTTTTAGCGTTTTTCACCGTGCCAAATGGCTACAAAATCCTATAGTCTGCATTATCTCCGAAACTAATACGAATAGAAAAACCATACTGCATCACTTAGGGTAGTTTATAAACGCAAACAAGACTGTGTAGTTAAATCCGGAATAGCTGTTTTAGTTTTGGAGTTATTGTCGATGGTGTCTTTTTGGCAAATTTTTAGCGTTTTTCACCGTGCCAAATGGCTACAAAATCCTATAGTCTGCATTATCTCCGAAACTAATACGAATAGAAAAACCATACTGCATCACTTAGGGTAGTTTATAAACGCAAACAAGACTGTGTAGTTAAATCCGGAATAGCTGTTTTAGTTTTGGAGTTATTGTCGATGGTGTCTTTTTGGCAAATTTTTAGCGTTTTTCACCGTGCCAAATGGCTACAAAATCTTATAGTCTTCATTATCTCCGAAACTAATACGAATAGAAAAACCATACTGCATCACTTAGGGTAGTTTATAAATGCAAACAAGACTGTGTAGTTAAATCCGGAATAGCTGTTTTAGTTTTGGAGTTATTGTCGATGGTGTCTTTTTGGCAAATTTTTAGCGTTTTTCACCGTGTCAAATGGCTACAAAATCTTATAGTCTGCATTATCTCCGAAACTAATACGAATAGAAAAACCATACTGCATCACTTAGGGTAGTTTATAAACGCAAACAAGACTGTGTAGTTAAATCCGGAATAGCTGTTTTAGTTTTGGAGTTATTGTCGATGGTGTCTTTTTGGCAAATTTTTAGCGTTTTTCACCGTGCCAAATGGCTACAAAATCCTATAGTCTGCATTATCTCCGAAACTAATACGAATAGAAAAACCATACTGCATCACTTAGGGTAGTTTATAAACGCAAACAAGACTGTGTAGTTAAATCCGGAATAGCTGTTTTAGTTTTGGAGTTATTGTCGATGGTGTCTTTTTGGCAAATTTTCAGCGTTTTTCACCGTGCCAAATGGCTACAAAATCCTATAGTCTGCATTATCTCCGAAACTAATACGAATAGAAAAACCATACTGCATCACTTAGGGTAGTTTATAAACGCAAACAAGACTGTGTAGTTAAATCCGGAATAGCTGTTTTAGTTTTGGAGTTATTGTCGATGGTGTCTTTTTGGCAAATTTTCAGCGTTTTTCACCGTGCCAAATGGCTACAAAATCTTATAGTCTTCATTATCTCCGAAACTAATACGAATAGAAAAACCATACTGCATCACTTAGGGTAGTTTATAAATGCAAACAAGACTGTGTAGTTAAATCCGGAATAGCTGTTTTAGTTTTGGAGTTATTGTCGATGGTGTCTTTTTGGCAAATTTTTAGCGTTTTTCACCGTGCCAAATGGCTACAAAATCCTATAGTCTTCATTATCTCCGAAACTAATACGAATAGAAAAACCATACTGCATCACTTAGGGTAGTTTATAAATGCAAACAAGACTGTGTAGTTAAATCCGGAATAGCTGTTTTAGTTTTGGAGTTATTGTCGATGGTGTCTTTTTGGCAAATTTTCAGCGTTTTTCACCGTGCCAAATGGCTACAAAATCCTATAGTCTGCATTATCTCCGAAACTAATACGAATAGAAAAACCATACTGCATCACTTAGGGTAGTTTATAAACGCAAACAAGACTGTGTAGTTAAATCCGGAATAGCTGTTTTAGTTTTGGAGTTATTGTCGATGGTGTCTTTTTGGCAAATTTTCAGCGTTTTTCACCGTGCCAAATGGCTACAAAATCCTATAGTCTGCATTATCTCCGAAACTAATACGAATAGAAAAACCATACTGCATCACTTAGGGTAGTTTATAAACGCAAACAAGACTGTGTAGTTAAATCCGGAATAGCTGTTTTAGTTTTGGAGTTATTGTCGATGGTGTCTTTTTGGCAAATTTTTAGCGTTTTTCACCGTGCCAAATGGCTACAAAATCTTATAGTCTGCATTATCTCCGAAACTAATACGAATAGAAAAACCATACTGCATCACTTAGGGTAGTTTATAAACGCAAACAAGACTGTGTAGTTAAATCCGGAATAGCTGTTTTAGTTTTGGAGTTATTGTCGATGGTGTCTTTTTGGCAAATTTTTAGCGTTTTTCACCGTGCCAAATGGCTACAAAATCCTATAGTCTGCATTATCTCCGAAACTAATACGAATAGAAAAACCATACTGCATCACTTAGGGTAGTTTATAAACGCAAACAAGACTGTGTAGTTAAATCCGGAATAGCTGTTTTAGTTTTGGAGTTATTGTCGATGGTGTCTTTTTGGCAAATTTTTAGCGTTTTTCACCGTGCCAAATGGCTACAAAATCTTATAGTCTGCATTATCTCCGAAACTAATACGAATAGAAAAACCATACTGCATCACTTAGGGTAGTTTATAAACGCAAACAAGACTGTGTAGTTAAATCCGGAATAGCTGTTTTAGTTTTGGAGTTATTGTCGATGGTGTCTTTTTGGCAAATTTTTAGCGTTTTTCACCGTGCCAAATGGCTACAAAATCCTATAGTCTGCATTATCTCCGAAACTAATACGAATAGAAAAACCATACTGCATCACTTAGGGTAGTTTATAAACGCAAACAAGACTGTGTAGTTAAATCCGGAATAGCTGTTTTAGTTTTGGAGTTATTGTCGATGGTGTCTTTTTGGCAAATTTTTAGCGTTTTTCACCGTGCCAAATGGCTACAAAATCCTATAGTCTTCATTATCTCCGAAACTAATACGAATAGAAAAACCATACTGCATCACTTAGGGTAGTTTATAAACGCAAACAAGACTGTGTAGTTAAATCCGGAATAGCTGTTTTAGTTTTGGAGTTATTGTCGATGGTGTCTTTTTGGCAAATTTTTAGCGTTTTTCACCGTGCCAAATGGCTACAAAATCCTATAGTCTGCATTATCTCCGAAGGTTAAAACGGTAGGTATGAAACCATACCCAGTTTAATATAGACAACAAGAAGTACATATCACATAAAACAATAAAACCAAAAAATAGCCCATAGTAGCGAACATGAAGGGCCAATTTTTCGTTGGAAAGAATGAACGGACATAGGAAAACAGGGTATTCCAAACCCTGTAAATTAAAAAACTTTCATTGCTACACTAATTAGAAATATAGAACATCAGTTGAAACAAAGCGAGCATGAAAGCATAATGAGTACGAACACACTTTAAAAAACCCGACATAAGGTGTTTCTTGGAGCGTTATTTCAAAAAAGCAAAGGAGATTCATTGGGGAGACACTCATCAAACCTGCAAGCAGGCCTCACGAAATACACAGTACAGTTGCAAAGTACACAGTAGAATGTGACAAAATAAAACATTGTGCATTTTGAGCTGCTACAATAGCAAAATTTTCACATTTTGAGCCGTACAGTGAGGTAATATAATGCAGACAACTGGTACAAAAAAGTATGACAGGCAAGCACTGCTTTTGGGTTGCCGAAGAAAAAGTACACACCGATTTAATCCAAAACATAAAAAACACAAACATTCCACAGGAGTTTGTTAACCAACGGCTGTAAGCTGATTGTTTTAAAAAGACACCTCCCGTATGGAAGGTTAAAAGAAACGGGAATATCTGCCTAACGGCAACATCAAACATATTCAGACAACAAGC
Source organism: Macrothele yani (assembly GCA_039090855.1). NCBI lineage: Eukaryota > Metazoa > Arthropoda > Arachnida > Araneae > Macrothelidae > Macrothele > Macrothele yani. The sequence continues at coordinate 76,898,195 of CM076994.1, read as the reverse complement.
ATGAGCCTTGTGTAAATAAACAAAATTAAAAAAACAAAGAAACGAATTTAAGGCACTATAAATTAAAATACCAAGAAACGAATTTAAGGCATTGTGAGCTGCTACAATAGTTAACATTTTCGCATTTTGAACTGCACAGTGAGGCAATATATTACAGACAACTGGTACAAAAAAAGTATGACAGGCAAGCACAGCTTTTGGGTTGCCGAAGAAAAGTTCACACCGATATAATCCAAGACATAAAAAAAGCACAAACATTCCACAGGAGTTTGTTAACCAACGGTTGTAAGCTGATTGTTTTAAAATGACACCTCCCGCATGGAAGGTTAAAAGAAACGGAAATATCTGCCTAACGGCAACATCAAACATATTGAGACAACAAACCAACAAGCATGAGCCTTGTGTAAATAAACAAAATTAAAAACAAAGAAACGATTTTAAGGCACTATAAATTAAAATACCAAGAAACGAATTTAAGGCATTTTGAGCTGCTACAATAGTTAACATTTTCGCATTTTGAACTGCACAGTGAGGCAATATATTACAGACAACTGGTACAAAACAAATTATGACAGACAAGCACAGCATTTGGGTTGCCGAAGAAAAGTACACACCGATTTAATCCAAGACATGAGAAAAAAAGACAAACATTCCACAGGAGTTTGTTAACCAACGGCTGTAAGCTGATTGTTTTAAAAAGACACCTCCCGTATGGAAGGTTAAAAGAAACGGAAATATCTGCCTAACGGCAACATCAAACATATTCAGACAACAAGCATGAGCCTTGTGTAAATAAACAAAATTAAAAAAACAAAGAAACGATTTTAAGGCACTATAAATTAAAATACCAAGAAACGAATTTAAGGCATTTTGAGCTGCTACAATAGTTAACATTTTCGCATTTTGAACTGCACAGTGAGGCAATATAATACAGACAACTGGTACAAAAAAATGTATGACAGACAAGCACTGCATTTGGGTTGCCGAAGAAAAGTTCACACCGATTTAATCCAAGACATAAAAAAACACAAACATTCCACAGGAGTTTGTTAACCAACGGCTGTAAGCTGATTGTTTTAAAAAGACACCTCCCGTATGGAAGGTTAAAAGAAACGGAAATATCTGCCAAACGGCAACATCAAACATATTCAGACAACAAGCATGAGCCTTGTGTAAATAAACAAAATTGAAAAAAACAAAGAAACGATTTTAAGGCACTATAAATTAAAATACCAAGAAACGAATTTAAGGCATTGTGAGCTGCTACAATAGTTAACATTTTCGCATTTTGAACTGCACAGTGAGGCAATATAATACAGACAACTGGTACAAAAAAAGTATGACAGGCAAGCACAGCATTTGGGTTGCCGAAGAAAAGTTCACACCGATATAATCCAAGACATGAGAAAAAAAGACACTCTACAGGAGTTTGTTAACCAACGGTTGTAAGCTGATTGTTTTAAAATGACACCTCCCGCATGGAAGGTTAAAAGAAACGAAAATATCTGCCTAACGGCAACATCAAACATATTGAGACAACAAGCATGAGCCTTGTGTAAATAAACAAAAGTAAAAACAAAGAAACGATTTTAAGGCACTATAAATTAAAATACCAAGAAACGAATTTAAGGCATTTTGAGCTGCTACAATAGTTAACATTTTCGCATTTTGAACTGCACAGTGAGGCAATATAATACAGACAACTGGTACAAAAAAAGTATGATAAGCAAGCACAGCATTTGGGTTGCCGAAGAAGAGTTCACACCGATTGAAACCAAGACATGAGAAAAAAACACTCTACAGGAGTTTGTTAACCAACGGCTGTAAGCTGATTGTTTTAAAATGACACCTCCCGCATGGGAGATTAAAAGAAACGGAAGTACCTGCCAACGGCAACATCAAATATAGTCAGACAACAAGCATGAGCATTGTGTAAATAAACAAAATTAAAATACCAAGAACCGATTTTAAGGCACCACGGTGGAAGAGAAAAAAAGGTAGGTAAGAAACCATACCTAATTTTGAAAAACAAAAAAAAAACACATAACACATATAAACAAGAAAACTAATATAGCACACAATAGCGGGCATGGCAGACAAAAATGTTATAAGTACACATGACCCAACAAGGAGGAGAAAAAAATCCGCAGGGTACTCTGAACCTTACAAACTAAACAAAACACTCCCTGGATCACAATAGGCATTAAAACACAAAACATTTGGCGTTCAAAGACAAAATAAAACTAATGAGCGCGAACAAATGTAAATAATTATGACAAAAGGTGGTTCAATAAACGATATGACAGGTGACACCGAAAAGAAGCAAGAGGAGGCACTGATCAACTCGGGCATCCCGATGACTACAATGCGAAATCATAATACCAACACGAAAAACAAAAATATATATATGTCAACCAAACGCAGGACTTGGGAGACCTGGGAATAGTACGCACAGATAGAGCACAAGACGAAAGCTGCATCCTAAAGCAGTTTGTTTACCAACGGCAGGAGGCCGATTATTTAAAATGATCCTCACTCAAGGAGGATCAAAATGAAACATGGGCACAAGTAAACCACAGTGACAAGCATATTGAAAGCAAAGAGCACAAACGTCTTGCAAAAAATACCCTAATGTAAAACACGACAAGAAACAAAGTTAAGGCACCACGGGGAATAGAAAAAAAGACGAAAGTGTCCCGAGGGTAAGTGGTAAAGTAAAGCAAAGCAACATCAATATGGTAAAAAATTTTACTGAAGGGTCAAGGACTGCAACATACGTGAAACACTCAACAGGTATATACGTAATAGATAAATAGTATGTTAGGTCGGGTCTGATCCGAGAGAAAAGCGCCCAGTCCCACCGATGACCGCTTGACTAAAAGCAGACTGGCGCAAAGTCAAGTCCACCCTAGTCCCCGGGCCACAAAAAAATCCAAACCCCCGTCTGGGACCCACTTGCCCAGGTCAAGTGGGAACCGACAGGTAGAAAGGAAAAGGAAAAGGGACCGCACGAAACCCCGAAAAAAACCCGACACCTAAGGGGAACTTGCGGTTACACTAAACACTGAACATTATTCAAATATTACCAACTGTAAAACAAGGCCTCAAATTAACATAATACAGATTAGAAAGAAACGCCTAGTACAGTACAAACAAAACAATAGTAAATAAACTATAAAACACGAGGGTGTTCTGAAAACAACATGGGGACAAAACTTCCCAAGAAGTCATCAAACGGTGCAGGAAAAAAACTTCATCTAATATCAGAACATACAGTACAATGATGTTTGTTGACCGTGGTCAATAGGCTGACGAATAACGTAGTACAATTACCAGTCGGTTGGACAAAAGTGATATATACTATGAAATACAGAATTTATCATTGAATACAGACACCTTCAAAACATGATTGAGTAACACGTAGACAGTTCAACAACAGTAAAGCAGGCAATACAAAAATCTACAGTAAGTAGGCACATCGCTGAAGATGAATATATCTGACGGCACAGACATAAGCATCAGAAATTGACAAAACGGCGAGGCAGCTGTACGAGGGTCATAACGTATCTACAGCAGGAGGAGAAAAGGAAAAGAAGGAAAAAAACCCACAAAGAAACAATCTACAAGAGAGGAAAGAAAAAAACGAACAAAAGCAATGAATAGGGACCTAGAAAAGAAAACCAACGCAGACACCAAAACCACCAGAAAAAAGAAATCACACCAAGAGTCTGGGGGAACCGTTGTCAAAAGAAAACCACGGGGTCAGAGGGGACCACTTAATCAGAAGAGCCTGCCGATCAGCAGACCGGGAAACCAAAGCAAAGTCTTGAGAAAGTCGAGCAACCAGTGAATCTTGAAAAAGGCGTCGGAGTGACACACCGGCCTCCCCCACCGAGGGTGGAACGGGGACGGTTCGAAGCGACTGCCAGTACTGGTATATCACTAGTTTTGCAAGCAGAAATAAATACGAACAAATATTGGGCTTATGGGAAACAGCGCGGCCGTACGGCACAAGGAAGTTGAAATCAAACTGGGTGTGAGACAGGGGACAAATGTAGCTGAGCAAGACATTCATAAACTGAAAGAGTGGTGTAAGAATTAAACAAAAGTTGTAAACATGGGAAGTGTCTCCAAAAACATCACAAAAAGGACAGTCAGGGGACTGCAGAAGACCCCAGCGGGCGAGACGCTCTGGGGTTGGGAGACGATCCAACAAGAACCGCCACTGAAGTTCGCGCTCAGGGGGGAGGCCGAGCGACCTGTGTGGGGCAGACCATACCATTCGGACAAAACTGTGAGGGACAGAGGGAATCGGGACGGGAATTGAAGAGTCAACCAATAAGTGGTGGTACAATGAACCAGACTTCAAGTTATGTACAAGAACCGGGCCATCAGGTGTTGCAAGAGAGAACGGTAGAGCAATGGAAACAGATGACTGATGTATAATACCAAGACCGAAAACCAAAGTGGGAAATAGACTGAAGAGTGTGGAATGCAAAAGAGTTAGAAGGTCCACATTCGCCTGTGTATCAGGGAGATCAGAGGAGAGCCTGGACATGGGTAACCACCGCATATCCGGACCAACCAGTTGAGCCACCGTCAGAATCCCTGCAGAAATCCAATCCGGGAAGGCGAAATACTCTCCAGAACGCTGATGCACAATAGAAGAGTAGAAAAGGGGTTCCTCCATGAGATCTTGGACACAGCTTGGAGGGTGTCTAGTCAAGGGCAGCTCTCGCCAGAAGCGTAACCCCTCACGCACTGCCACAGGTAGACGTGTAGGCGTTAGTTGAAGACGGTCCATCTTGAGGAGGAGGATGAACGTAAGACGCACATTCCTCGGGGCGAGAATGGCGTCTAGTGTGCATAGCGCTGGAGAGCGAGGTGTAGAAAGTAGACGAAGCAGAGACCCAACACGGGTGGCCTTGTATCGTAGATGAACGTCAGGGAGAGCAATTCCTCCCCACGCCACTGGCAAGGTCAGGATCCGCGGCGACACCCAATGGCGACCGGTCCAGAGGAAATCAGAAATGGCAGAAACAACAGTATCCAAAAAGGAACGCGGAACAGCCTGAGTACTCCAGAAATAAAGGAAGAGAGAGAGATGAAAAGTGGAAACGACGCGAGCCCGACCTCGCACCGATAGGCAAGACCGGACTCGACGCCATCGCGAGAGAGACTGAAGGAAGGAATCGAGGAGAGAAGAGCAAGAGGAAGGAGACAAAATGGAAGACCGACTAATAGAGATCCCGAGGAAACGCTGAGAGGTGTTAGACCAAGCCGCACCCCAGGGCCGATCAGTGCGGGAACTCCAAGCTCCGCACCACAGCCCTGTGCACTTGGAAGAGTTCAGGAAGAGTTCAGCGCCGCCCCGGACGCTCTGGCATAGTCGGTATATAGTGAAGAGAGATGACGAAAAGAACCATCATTCCGGATAAAGAGAGTGAGATCGTCAGCATACGCCGCCAGCACGAACGCATGATGACGATCAACAGGGGTTAAGGAAAGTGGAGAGGGAGTAAGGCGGTTCCGTACAAGAATCAAAAAAGGTTCGAATGCAAGCGAAAACAGCTGACCAGAAAGAGGACATCCCTGCCGGATACCGGCACTGAAAGGGATGCCATCGGTCAGAAGCGCTGCGGTACGAATGTGGACAAAGGAATCAAGATATAAATTTAAAATAACGGAGCAAAAAAGAGGAGGAAAGCCAAAGGAACGAAGTGTGTGAAAGAGATAGGCGTGCGCAACGCGGTCGAACGCCTGACGTTGATCCAAAGAGAACACCGCCAGGGGCTCGGCCCGTCGTTCTGCCAGAAAGACCTGATGTTGTATTAAAAGGATAGCATCATGAATCGAGCGATCAGGCATGGAATATGCCTGATCGCCAAAAATGACATGAGGTAGAACCAAATTTAAACGAGAAGAAAGGATTTTAGCATAGATTTTATAGTCGGTATTTAAAATACTGATGGGCCGCCAGTTGTCAATACAGAGCAGATCCCCTTTTTTAGGAAGTAGTCGAATAGAAGCAACAGTGAAATTAGATGGAAGTGGTTGTCCAGAAAGGAAAGCATTGAAACATGCGAGAAGGAGAGGTAAGAGAAGAGGAGCAAAGGCGCGATAGAAAGCAGTAGGAAGGCCATCTAGACCAGGAGCAGAATGTTGGTTGAGTGAGTTGAGAGATTGCGAGATCTCACCCGAAGAGATCGCGGAAAGAAGAGGGGAAAAAGAAAAGACGGTACCTGAGGGAGTTTTGAGAATAAAGAGGAGGTTGGATCAAGGGTGGGGACCGGGGGATTAAACCGTTGATAAAAATGATTAGAAAGGAATTGTTGGAGAAGGGCAGGATCATTAGTGACGGTACCATCATCGAGAGTAAGGTGAGTAAGTGTAGAGGAAGAAAGGAGAAACTGCTCAGCTCCAGCAAGCAAGACCGGATCTTGAATGTCTGCGGCAAGTGGATGGATCTTAAGTCGCCGTAAGGCTTGATGGGCAGCTTTCTCCTGAAGATGGCGAAGGTCAGCTAAATTTGCACGATAAGTGTGAGAATCAGGAGAGAGACACTGGAGGACGTTGCGTAAGTGAGCAACGTCTATAGAGTGTTGAAGTCGGCTTGCTGAAGAGTATTGGCGTGAAAAAGCAATGACTGCAGATTTTGTGGTCAACCAATGTGCAATGGGGTCAGTAACATACCCCAGAGCATCAACTGCAGGTTGCAAAATAGAAGAAATTTCCGAGCGGTAGACTGTGTCAAGAAGCAGATCTTCAGGAAGCGACCATTGCCGAAATTTCTTAAGGGACTGACTGGGTAGGGAAAGAGAAAAACAGCAAATATCATGATCAGAGGAAGTAGAAAGAGTATAGTGAGCAGAGCGGAACGCGGAACGAAGATGAGTGGAAACATAAAAGCGGTCCAGCCTAGCTGCCACTGGAGTGCGAGCCCCAGACGACCGCCAAGAAAAAATCTGTGTGGAGGGGTGGAGAGTACGGAAAACATCCTGTAAAGAAGCTTTATGAAGGAGAGAGGAAACCAACTGGATAACTGGATAGCGGTATTCGCGAGAGGAAGAACGATCCAAATCTGGGTCGAGGGTGCAATTAAAGTCCCCTCCTAATATGATCACATCTGTTGGGGGTATATGATCAATGAGCTGAAGGAGATGTTCAAGCAAATCTCGGGCGCTAGCATTAGACGATGGCATATGTATGTTGAACAGATGAAAAATAACACCCGAGATCACGAGACGCACCGCCAAGAAGACTCCTGGCTGTCTGGCGATCTCAGAGATAGACGGAAAAGTGTTAGAGAGCTTTTGATGCACCGCTATGGCAACTCCGGAACCCGGTTGAGAGGCATAGCAGTGCATGAAATGGTAGGGCCACTGTCTCCAACGATGAAATGGGGTGGATGCTGAACAATTTGTTTCCTGTAAAAAAAGGATATCAGGCAGAGCCGGGGATAAATCTTCTAAAGTAAGGGAATTTGCGAGGGGACTTGAGCACCCTCGACAATTAAAAGAAGCAAAGCTAAGTAGATTCGTCATGGCGAGAGTCGCACAACTGCCTCTCCGCCATTGTCTTATATGACTCAACCCTTGCCTTAAGACGATTAATAATAGGAGATGTAAGGAACGGATGGGTAGGACGGCAAGTGCCTAAGTAAGACACACAAGCTTGTAGTTGTGCAAGTCCAGCCATTCTATCCACAGGATACTTCTGGAAGAAGGCTGAAGTAAAGATGTTGTTCTGACGAGAATGGAGTTCCATTGTGAACACAGTCTTAAGAGCTTGGGTAGAATAAGGGCCAGTAATATTCGGATGCTGAGCAAGAAGCAAAGCAATTATGTCATCCTGTTCGGAAAACGTAAGAGTATCCTCAGTTTGCTGAGAGGTACCTAAATCTGAAGGTGGAGCAGGGGCCGCTGACACATCCGTTGTGACACACCCGGCACCATCAACTGTAACATCAGCAAGTGTGGATGTCGAAAGCGTTGCGCGAGATCGTTTACTGTCAACTTGATTAGGGGACGAGCCACAACGTTTGGAACTGGGCAAGGCCTCATCCTTATCGGCATCCATAGGAACCTGAGCTTCTTGAGGATCACCTGTAAGTGGAGCAGAGGTGACACTCTCCAACAAAGGAGGAGGGTCCTGCACGGCATTCACAGAAGAAGGAACTGTTGAAGGCTGAGTAGACCCGCTTGAAGAGGGGTCATCGACAATCATGGTATCAACAAGTGAAGAAGGCGAAAGTGGGCGCGATGGTGAAATTGGTGCATTATCTGCAGCAGCAGAAGAGGTAGCAGGTTGCCCAGTAGACTCAGAAGTAGAAGATGTTTGTTGTGGTTTCGCAGCTGGGGTGCGGTCATTTGGGCATTGCTGCCGCACATGCCCAGCTGCACGACAGAAATTGCAGTAGTCCTCTGAGTAGATCCGGAATGTATATGTGTGGTTGTCTAACATCACTGCACCTTGGTCCGGAAAGGACTCTCTAGTTGCTTCTGATGAGAAGATTACTCGAACTTGACGTTTTAATCCCGTGACATGTTTATGAGGTGAATCTCGGGGTGCATCCGAGACTCGTTGCACCTGACCTAAAACCTTGCACCATTTTGTTACCACTAGTGGCAAGGCATCATCTGGTACCTCCAACGGTACCGGATAAAAAGTAATCCAAGTTGGTCGAAAGAGCAAACTAGTGGCATAGAGATCACGGGATTTGATAGTAATGCATTGTTTTAAGGCAATATCCGCATATTTCTTGTCTTTAAAAAGAACCGATATGCCCCTAGGGCAACGAGTGACACCTTCGATTGCCTCTCTTGGAATCAAATGTTCAACAGCCTCCAAATACTTCGGTATTGGCGTCTGCGGTAGAGATTCATACATGACAGTCCTGCTCTTTAATGACGTATGCTGTTTCCCTACAGGCGAGTCAGATGCTATTACAACAACAGCATTCTGTCTACTCTGATGAATTGCTGAGTTGGTCAAGGAGGAAGAATGAATTGAGGCTGCCTTAGGATTAACCGCTTGAGCGAAACTCCTAGTAGCCGATGGTGGAGACTGGAAAAACTGGTTAGGTATATAATTAGACAGACTTGAGGCAGGAGGAGATTTATCTGCCACATGCATCTCTTTCAAAGTCACCCCGGAAACTGAACGATTTCGAGTTGGAGAAGAAGAGGTTGCTTGAACTTTCGGAAACACCGTAGTGTAATTGCCCTCACCTAGTGCCGTAGGTACTTGCACACTGGACTTCGGGCGAAGAGGTGAGGAGCCAGCAGAACTGACAGTTAATGACGTTGCAAGAATAAGAGGAGTTTCCGGTGGAGTGCTGAAGAAGCTATTTGGACCGGAAGCCGCCATTTGCAATTCTGGCGATTGTAAACAAACGCCCGATATGGATACAAAAATGAGAAAATGATGGTGAAAAGAACTTACCAACACCCGGGCAGCTCTTGGATGAAGGACACCACACTTAAACACAACACAGGTTAGTACAAACGATGAACACAGTAGTTGAACTCACACAAATCTTCAAACACACAGGAGCACCATAAAACACGTCACTCCGAAACTAATAGCAATAGGAAAACCATACTGCACCACTTAGGGTAGTTTATAAACGCAAACAAGACTATGCAGTTAAATCCGGAATAGCTGTTTTAGTTTTGGAGTTATTGTCGATGGTGTCTTTTTGGCAAATTTTCAGCGTTTTTGACCGTGCGAAATGATTACAAAATCCTATAGTTTTTATTATCTCCGAAACTAATACGAATAGAAAAACCATACTGCACCACTTAGGGTAGTTTATAAACGCAAACAAGACTATGTAGTTAAATCCGGAATAGCTGTTTTAGTTTTGGAGTTATTGTCGATGGTGTCTTTTTAGGAAAATTTTAGCGTTTTTGATCGTGCGAAATGGCTACAAAATCCTATAGTCTGCATTATCTCCGAAACTAATACGAATAGAAAAACCATACTGCATCACTTAGGGTAGTTTATAAACGCAAACAAGACTATGTAGTTAAATCCGGAATAGCTGTTTTAGTTTTGGAGTTATTGTCGATGGTGTCTTTTTGGCAGCTTTCAGCGTTTTTGACCGTGCGAAATGACTACAAAATCCTATAGTCTCAATTATCTCCGAAACTAATACGAATAGAAAAACCGTACTGCACAACTTAGGGTAGTTTATAAACGCAAACAAGACTATGTAGTTAAATCCGGAATAGCTGTTTTAGTTTTGGAGTTATTGTCGATGGTGTCTTTTTGGCAAATATTTAGCGTTTTTCACCGTGCGAAATGACAACAAAATCCTATAGTCTCAATTATCTCCGAAACTAATACGAATAGAAAAACCATACTGCATCACTTAGGGTAGTTTATAAACGCAAACAAGACTATGTAGTTAAATCCGGAATAGCTGTTTTAGTTTTGGAGTTATTGTCGATGGTGTCTTTGTTTGGCAACTTTTCAGCGTTTTTGACCGTGCGAAATGACTACAAAATCATATAGTCTGCATTATCTCCGAAACTAATACGAATAGGAAAACCATACTGCATCACTTAGGGTAGTTTATAAACGCAAACAAGACTATGTGGTTAAATCCGGAACAGCTGTTTTAGTTTTGGAGTTATTGTCGATGGTGTCTTTTTGGCAAATTTTCAGCGTTTTTGATAGTGCGAAATGACTACAAAATCCTATAGTCTCAATTATCTCCGAAACTAATAGCAATAGGAAAACCATACTGCATCACTTAGGGTAGTTTATAAACGCAAACAAGACTATGCAGTTAAATCCGGAATAGCTGTTTTAGTTTTGGAGTTATTGTCGATGGTGTCTTTTTGGCAAATTTTCAGCGTTTTTGACCGTGCGAAATGACTACAAAATCCTATAGTCTGCATTATCTCCGAAACTAATACGAATAGAAAAACCGTACTGCATCACTTAGGGTAGTTTATAAACGCAAACAAGACTATGTAGTTAAATCCGGAATAGCTGTTTTAGTTTTGGAGTTATTGTCGATGGTGTCTTTTTGGCAAATTTTCAGCGTTTTTGACCGTGCGAAATGACTACAAAATCCTATAGTCTCAATTATCTCCGAAACTAATACGAATAGGAAAACCATACTGCATCACTTAGGGTAGTTTATAAACGCAAACAAGACTATGTAGTTAAATCCGGAATAGCTGTTTTAGTTTTGGAGTTATTGTCGATGGTGTCTTTTTGGCAAATTTTCAGCGTTTTTCACCGTGCCAAATGACTACAAAATCCTATAGTCTGAATTATCTCCGAAACTAATACGAATAGAAAAACCATACTGCACCACTTAGGGTAGTTTATAAACGCAAACAAGACTATGCAGTTAAATCCGGAATAGCTGTTTTAGTTTTGGAGTTATTGTCGATGGTGTCTTTTTGGCAAATTTTCAGCGTTTTTGACCGTGCGAAATGGCTACAAAATCCTATAGTCTTTATTATCTCCAAAACTAATAGCAATAGAAAAACCATACTGCACCACTTAGGGTAGTTTATAAACGCAAACAAGACTATGTAGTTAAATCCGGAATAGCTGTTTTAGTTTTGGAGTTATTGCCGATGGTGTCTTTTTAGAAAAATTTCAGCATTTTTGATCGTGCGTTTGGAGTTATTGTCGATGGTGTCTCTTTTTTTGGCAAATTTTCAGCGTTTTTGACCGTGCGAAATGACTACAAAATCCTATAGTCTCAATTATCTCCGAAACTAATACGAATAGGAAAACCGTACTGCACCACTTAGGGTAGTTTATAAACGCAAACAAGACTATGTAGTTAAATCCGGAATAGCTGTTTTAGTTTTGGAGTAATTGTCGATGGTGTCTTTTTGGCAAATTTTTAGCGTTTTTCACCGTGCGAAATGACAACAAAATCCTATAGTCTCAATTATCTCCAAAACTAATACGAATAGAAAAACCATACTGCACCACTTAGGGTAGTTTATAAACGCAAACAAGACTATGTAGTTAAATCCGGAATAGCTGTTTTAGTTTTGGAGTTATTGTCGATGGTGTCTTTTTGGCAAATTTTCAGCGTTTTTGACCGTGCGAAATGTCTACGAAATCCTATAGTCTTTATTATCTCCGAAACTAATAGCAATAGGAAAACCATACTGCATCACTTAGGGTAGTTTATAAACGCAAACAAGACTATGCAGTTAAATCCGGAATAGCTGTTTTAGTTTTGGAGTTATTGTCGATGGTGTCTTTTTGGCAAAGTTTCAGCGTTTTTGACCGTGCGAAATGACTACAAAACCATATAGTCTGCATTATCTCCGAAACTAATAGCAATAGGAAAACCATAGACCATACCTTTGTCATGTATGCTGCCACAGTTCTTGACACAAGTCCCGGCGCAGTGGTATAGCATTAAACCAACAACGTGTTCCAATGTGCCCCCTCTCCCCTATACCAAATTTGGTTATAAATTCAAAACTGTAGATCTTACAAAAATTATATATAGGGTCCCTTGACCCGACCGTTCCAAAAACCGTCTACCGTCTGAGTTTGAGCACCATGAGGTAGTATACCAAATTTGGTGGTTTGAAATTGAAAACTGTAGATCTTACGAAGATTTTGTAAAGAGCCACTAAACCCCAGGCCCCGACCCTTTCCAAAAACCTCTACGTTAGAGCACCATGAGATAGTATACCAAATTTGGTGGTTATAAAATGAAAACTGTAGATTTGACGAAAATTGCTTATAGGGGCCCCTTGACCCCGGGTACCTACCCGTTCTAAGAAACGTCTAAGTTAGAGCACCATGAGATAGTATTCCAAATTTAGTGGTTCTAAATATGAAACTGTAGATTTTACGAATATTTTGCATAGGGCCCCTTGACCCTGACCCGTTCCAAAAACCGTCTACTGTCTAAGTACCATGAGATATTATACCAAATTTGGTGGTTTTAAATTGAAAACTGTAAATCTTACGAAAATTTTATATAGGACCCCTTGACCCCGACCTGTTCCAAAAACCGTCTAAGTTAGAGCACCATGAGATAGTGTAACAAATTTGGTGGCTCTAAATTGAAAACTGAAGATTTGGCGAAAATTGCGTGTGGGGGCTCCTTGACCCCGACCCGTTCCAAAAAGCGTCTACCGTTGAAGTTAGAGCACCATGAGATGGTATACCAAATTTGGTGGTTCTAAATTGAAAACTGAAGATTTGACGAAAATAGCGTGTGTGGGCTCCTTGACCCCGACCCGTTCCAAAAAAGCGTCTACCGTCAAAGTTAGAGCACCATGAGATAGTATACCAAATTTGGTGGTTCTAAATTGGAAACTGTAGATTTTACGAAAATTTTGCATGGGGTCCCCTCGACCCCTTCCGATAACCGTTACGGTCTAAGTGAGAGTACCATGCTGACATTTTCTGAACCGTGTCGACATTTTGACCGTCGACATTATGACTACCACCGCAATAACATTTGTTCTGCATCTTACAGTACAAGACATTAAATGTGAGACAAAACCAACCTCGGGACCTAGGGGTTCTTGGTTCGAGTAAAGGTGACAGCTAAAGATCCGCCGTGGTTCGGAGCACCACACGCAGAAGGACCTGGGGTAGCGGGACTCCTCGCTATAAAACAAGTCTAACCCCAAAATTCTTTGGGGTTTCTGTCCGGACCATTTAGTCCTTAGTGCAGCAGCATAAGTAATGCCCGTTGGGTGTCAATAACCAACCTTCTAAACCTCAATTATTTATGAAAATCCCCAGGAATGAGATAAGAGATTAAGTAGTGCCCCCTGAAGTATTTTGATAAGTGTCACATATTAGTCTTCTGCAAATTAAACCAGTCTCTGAACGAATTTTTCTTACCAAAGGTCAAATGTTCAGAAAACACACAAGAAAAAAAAAACAAAGAAAAAAAGCCGTTTAATTAATGCCCCATAATGAAATGTTATGGCTCGCGCTGTTATGGCTTGAGATGTTTTGACCTGCGATGTTTTGACCTGCGATATTTTGACATGCTACCATGTGGCAGATATCTTAATAAATCCTTTGTTAAAAATTTTTAATCTTGTATTTCGAACTGGTATTTATCCAGATGCACTAAAGACAGTGAAGCTTTCTAAATATAAATCTGGCTCGAAGGATCAAGAAAACAATTATAGTAGACCTATTGCAAAACTTCTAAAAAAGCTTATTTACAGTAGACTTATCTTCAAAAATATAACATAATTAATCCTAACCAATTTGGTTTTCATTCTGATAAATCAATCTCCACAGCTTTACTTCATATGGAAAATATAATACAGAAAAATATGGAACAAAAAAAAAACACTTGCATTATTTTTGAATCTCACTAAAGCTTTTGATATAGTAAATCATGAAATTTTATTAAAAAAGAGCTACATAATATTTGAATAAGAGGTATTTCTCAGACACTCTAAAAATTACCTACCTAACAGACAACAAGTTAATTAGTTTTGTTCTCCATTAAATGAATATATGAATTCGAGTGTACCACAGGGCTCTATTTTGGGTCCGATCTTATTTAATATTTATATTAATGACGTATTCTCGGTATTATCTAATGCACACATTATTCTATATGCTGATGATACTACTATTCTTTTCACTGGTTCAGACATCTCTGAACTTATTAACCGATGTAATCTTGAATTATTAAATTACTTTTAATTGGTTGACTTCAAATGAGCTTATGGTAAATATAAAAAAACAACTAAGGCAATAATATTTACAAATCGCCAGATAAATCTAACACCTCCTAATTCTATACTTCTAGATGATAAGACAATAGAAATAGTTACTGATTTCACATATCTAGGAATAAAATTACAGTCTAACTTAAAGTGGAATAACCATGTTAACTTCTTAATGAATAAAGCATCTTCAAGTATTGCGATAGTTAGTCGTGTTCTTACTAACTTATCAGTTTCAACACTAGAGTTTCTTTATTATTATTCTCTGGTACATTTAAATTATTGCATTCTATCTTGGGGACAAACAACTAAAATTCCCTAATTTTAGGAAACTTCAGATATTACAAAATAAATACATTAGACTCTTAGAATTAAAACATAACTCTGATATGAATCACTTTTCACTAATGAACTCACCTACACTGAAGAGCAAATGAATGAGAGGCAGCTGGCGTTATGCAAATGTGGCACTGTGGGCGGCCCTCTAAATGGAAACGACATGACATATGCAGCGATCCAACAATATAAGGAGTGATGCGACGGGAATCAGAAAGAGTCGGACGCAGTATGGGTAAGACGAAGGATCTAAGCGCATTTGATCGTGGGCAAATTGTCGGGGCCTGACGAATGGGTCATTCCATCTCGGAAGTCATGCAGGCACTGGGATTTTCACGAGCCACTGTGTCACGGGTGCACCGTTAGTACATCGAATCCGGTAAAACCATCCCTGCAAGGGCCAACTGCCGTGGACAACAGCGTTTGGATAAGCGAGGTCATCGTCGGCTAGCTCGCGTTGTAGTAGCGGATAGACGGGCCACAGTGCAAGAAATCACTCGGCAATTTAACGCTGGTGCACAAAAACGTGTAAGCAGCCACATTATGCATAACCATCTCCTCGCTGTGGGGTACAAGGGTACCGCTGCTAACCGCACATCACAGGGTGCAAATATTAGCATGGGGGCGGGAACATCGCCACTGGACCCTAGACATGTGGGAAAATGTTGGTTGGACTGATGAGTCGAGATTCACGTTAGTACATGCGGATGGCAGGCTACGAGTACGGCGCAAACCACATCAAGCGATGGATCCTTCTTGCCAGCAGGGTACTCTTCAAGCTGGTGGGGGTAGCATTCTTGTCTGGGGACTGTTTACGTGGACTGAAATGGGACCCCTGGTACGTGTGACATCGTCCCTCATAGGTCAACGCTACCGGGATATCCTGGATGACCATTGCTCCCGTTATCCTGTACGACCATTGCTCCCGTTATCCTGGACGACCATTTGCTCCTATCCTGAACGACCATTTGTTCTCGTTTGTGCGTCTTCAACATCCCACTGGAGACCTCATCCTGCAACAAGACAATGCACCGTGCCATCGCTCCCGGATTGTATCCGAATGGTTGGGTGAACACTCCACCGACGTAACCTCGCTTCCTTGGCCAGCTAGGTCACCTGACCTCAATCCCATCGAGCACATATGGGATGCCATCGAGAGAGATGTTCGAGGCTCTGACCCCCTCCATCAAATCTTCGTGAACTGTGGGAGCTTGTTCAGGGGTCGTGGATCCGTATGGCATCCCAACTCTTCCGGTGTCTTGTCGAGTCCATGCCGAGACGAATCGCCGCCGTCATCAGGATGAAAGGTGGTGCTACACGTTACTAGACAGGTATTTCTAATTCAATTGCTCTTCAGTGTATATATATACGTGTTGACCCAAATAAATATAGCTTATTAAAATTATAACATATTAACATTATAACAATTATATAATCACAATTTGGGAAAAGCCATGTACAGGAGAATATAAAATGATACAGATCATACATTAATTGAAATTTCATTACCTACCCATGGCTATAATACTAGAGGTTGATCTCAACTGAGACCAATTTTCCCCAGGACTCAGTATGTTAAACAGTCACTACTGTGAACAAATTTTCATACAAAAATGAAATCAGTTTTGACAATCCTCCTAATTACACTGGACAACAGCCAAATTGTATCCGAGACAAAAGTAGCTCTTTTTAACAAATTTGGAAAGGTTGATCATGAATATGAACTTAAAAATTGCGAATTAGCTGTAGTTTTCAAGATACGGAAGAGGGGGGGTATCAGTGAGAGTAGATGGTCTGCACTGGAAATGGGATACTTCGAACACGATTCCCCACGAGACGGATAAATAACCTAGAGCGCCAACTCGATAACGCAATCTGTAAGTCATTGCAATCAAATTTAGTTCTTGTCATCATCTACATTGTGGATTCTGTGAGTGCAAACATGTTCAAAATCCCTCATAAATGTGTGAACAGTGCGGATAATTTTTGTAATATTTGTGACCAAATTACTTTGCTATCGCAAAGGCGATCCATTACACCGACGATAAAGAAAGCTTACAGCCTTTATTTTGGTTGTGAGATCGGTGACTAGGACCGGTATTGGGCCCCACACGTATGTTGTCAATCACGTACAACGAATTTGCGCTGCTGACTGAACCGAAAAGGATGATCGATGCGTTTTGCATTATAATGGAGTGGAGGGAACCGACAAACCATCTTAATTATTGTTACTTTTGTATGACTACTCCAATTAACATGGTATTTCTACGAAGAAAAAGAGGATTTTGAGCTATCCGAATACTCCCTCTGATATGCGCCCTCACGTGGGTAAAGTTCCTGTTCCGGACACACTGGATTTTTAAACTCTGGATGAAGATGACACAGGGCTGCCAGCCTATCACACCCAAGAAAATAGTTGCTCTTTAGTAGCCACTAATGGTAAAAATAGTAGCCTAAACAACTTACGTTAATGACTGAAATAGTTGCCCAAAAAAGTGCATGAGATTTAGAATGTAAGTGCTCCATACCAAAAAAAAAATTTTGTTAATTTTTATTTATTTCAAACCACGGTGACAAAATTAGCACATGTTCACATTTTGGTAAGGAAAAAAATTATATATACAGGGTGATCAGAATCGAACGCACAATAAATCTACCGGACGATTCCTCGTGGAGAAAGAAGCCGAAAACCGTTGTCCGATCGGGCGTCGCATTCCGGAGATATAAGCGGCGAAAATTTCGTGACATCACATCCGGTAACGCACATGCTCGTTGAAGAGCGACGTGCATAGTTATACCGACGCACGTGTCCCAAGGTAATCAAGCCGACCAGGTGGCGCAGTGGTCTAAGGCAATGGTTCCTGATCATTTGTCCGAAAGGGGTCCTGGTTCGAATCCCGGTGATCCTAAATTCAGGACGGGCAACTACTTATAGCACAATGAGTTGCTTACGGTAATCGTTAAACCTCGAATTAAAAAAAAAAAAAAAAGGGCAATCAACATTTTAAAATGTGGCACAGGGTGGGTATGCAAATTCGAAGGACGTGGTGACGTGAATGATACCATCATTTGTATGCCTGCACGATACGGCAGGTAGAGATAAAAGGGTTGGCGACGGTAGCAGGTAAGCTCATACTGCACGTTTGACAGTAGTGTGGGTAGCGATATGTCGTACAGTTTGAGATCGTATTTTGACATGTACCTCCTATTGGGGGAATGCCATGGTTCAGCATTGCATGCAGCAAGGGCCTACAGGGAACGATACCCAGCACGACGGCACCCGGACGCCCAGGTCATACGGCGGCTTGACGCTCGAATGGGCGACACAGGCAATGTCGCACCACGTCCAAGTGTAGACAGTGGTGTTGGACCCTCTGTGAGAACACCATCCCTCGAGGACGCCATACAAGAGTTCACAGAGGAACCAACGACCAGCAGCCGTGCGATCGCGCGACAGCTCGGTGTGCAACAAAATACCGTAATTGCCGTTCTACACGACGAAGACTGCATCCATATCACATAACACGGGTGCAAGGCCTATTACCACAGGATCATCCTCGAAGCCAGGCATACTGTGAGTGGCTGCTACACTAACATGCTGCCGATAATAGTTTCATCTGCCGAATCTTGTGGACTGATGAAGCAAGGTTTCCATGGCAGGGTATCTGCAACACCCATAATAGTCATGTTTGGGCATTGGACAATCCGCACGCAACACGCAAACACGCCCATCAGGTCCGGTGGGATGTTAATGTCTGGTATGGTATTGTGGGCGACATCCTAGTGGGACCTTATCTTCTTCCCGAACGTGTCACAGCTGCCAAATACATGGTGTTCCTAAATGATGTTCTGCCGGACTTACTGGAAAATGTACCATTGGCTGTTCTCAGCAATCTATGGCTCCAGCATGATGGAGCATCGGCGCATTACGCTGCAAATGTTCGCCAGTGGCTGGATACGGAATATCCCGGTCGATGACTTGGCTGTGGTGGTCCTGTCGCATGGCCCGCTAGATCACTGGATCTTATCCCATTGGACTTCTTCCTGTGGGGGTCATCTAAAGGAACTGGTATATCGACGGCCTGTCAACAGCCTGCACGACATAGTGGCCACCTTACACGCGGTACTCACAACTGTAACCCCTGCTATGCTGCAACGCGTGCAGATGTCTATTCCTCGGCAGGCTGCTGCCTGTTCCGCCAAACAAAATGGTCATTTTGAACACATGTTGTAATCTGACACAAATCCACGTGTTTTATCATTTGTGTTGTAGTGGTACACATCAATAAATTACATGTTTTCTGTCAAAGTGATTGGGTAAGTTTTTTTAATGTCTGTATTCTTACCGGATGTGACGTCACGAACTTTCGGTGCTTATATCTCCAGAATGTGACGTCCGATCGGACAACGGTTTTCGGCTTCTTTCTCCACGAGGAATCGTCCGGTAGGTTTATTGTGCGGTCGATTTTGATCACCTTGTATATACACTGAAGTGCCAGAAAAACTGGTACAGACAAAATACATAGCAACGTCACCTATGCGCGTACTCGGTTGCGTTCGCCAGTGCGCATATAAAGCGATAGACATCCTTGCCAGCTGTCAGAGCTGTTTTCGGCATGAGAATGACAAATAATAACGATTTATGCGGTGTCATAGTTGGCGCTCGTGAGATGGGCCATAGTATTTCGGAGGTAGAAACGAAGTTCAATTTTTCACGGACGACCATTGAAAGGGCGTACCGTGACGACAAGAATTCCGACAAAACCTCCAACCTACGATACCAGTGTGGCCGTAAAAAGACATTGGGTGAACGTGACCATCGTCGGCTGTCAAGAATCGTTTCACGCGATAGGCGTGCAACACTCTCGCAGGTATCATCGAAATTCAATGCTGGAGCCTCAACAAACATCAACGTCCGTACTGTGCAACGTACCATGCACGATATGGGCTTTAGGAGCCGACTCCCAACTCAAATCCCCTTAATGGGTGCACGACACAGAGCTATGCGCCTCGCTTGGGCACGGCAACACCGCCACTGGCCACTTGATGACTGGAAACAAGTAGCCTGGTCTGACGAGTCGCGTTTCCAAGTGTATCGGGCACATGGAAGGATTAGTGTGTGGCGCAAACCCCACGAAGCCATGGATCCCGCCTGTCAACAGGGAACTGTACCGGCTGGTAGGGGCTTCGCAATGGTATGGGGTGTGTTTAGCTGGACTTCACTGGGACCCCTGGTACGTCTACAAACGTCTGTGACCGGCCAACGCTATGTGCGTATCCTTTCTGACGAGGTACACCCGTTCATGTCCTGCATTCATGTTGATGGGTTGGGCCTGTTCCAAAAGGACAATGCACCTCCACACAAGTATTGGGACGCCACATTATGGTTATTGGAGTATTCATCTGAGTTTGGGGTGTTGCCTTTTCCACCCAAGTTCCCAGATATGAGCGTGATAGAACACATTTGGGATGCCATGCAACGCGCTATCGAACACAGGAATTCGAGACCTCGGAATACACCCGAATTGTGGAACGCTCTGCAGGAAGTATGGTGTGCATTACCTACAGCATATTTCCAGAAGCTATTTGAGTCCATACCCCGTCGTATTTCTGCAGTCCTGCGCTCCCGTGGGGGACTTACCAAGTACGTTTTTTTTTATTTATTTTTTTTTATTGGAGGTTTAACGACCACCGTGAGCAACTCAATGGGCTATAAGCAGTCGCCCGTCCCTAATTTAGGGTCACTGGTTCCAGGGAAGGGAGACAGCCAGTGCCGTAAGACAAACACAACATCCATGTCTGACCGGGATTCGAACCCGGACCCCTTACTAACGAATGATCAGAGGCCAGCGCCTTAGACCACTGCGCCACCGGGGCGGCACTTACCAAGTACACTGGCGGAAAGTGAAAAAAGAACACCAAGAAGGAGACGCCTGATACCAACATAATTTATACAGCATAATAACGGAATACAGAGGATAATGTGATCAAAACATCATGGCAAAATACAGCTGTATTTGCTGGTAAACTGAAAAATAACATTTCCGTGTAACATGGTTAGTACGAGGTTTAACCGCCATGAACTGCGTCACACTGTGCAATTCTGGCATAGAGTCTGTCGTACAAATGTTGGATGTAAGTTTGGGGTATTGAGTTCCAAGCATCCTCAACCTAGACGCGTAAATCGGGGATGGTCGTGGCTGGCCGTGGAGACCGGATAAGTCGTTGTCCCATAAAATCCCACACGTGCTCAATTGGGGACAAATCCGGTGAACGTGCAGGCCGTGGAAGTTGTCTCACACCCTGAAGTGCATGTTGCGTTGCACGTGCCGTGTGTGGGCATGCGTTATCTCGCTGGAAAACACCACGATGGACCGACCTCACAAATGACACAAAAACGGGCTGAATGATGTTGTTGATGTAGGAGGTGCTGTTTAACGTACGCGGTACAAACACGTTGTGTACGGGAGTGATAGCTGATCGCTCCCCACACCAGGAGACCAGGTGTAGGCCTTGTGTGTCGCTGGCGGATGCAAGAAGGGTGGAGACGCTCCCCTGTGCGTCTGCGAACACGCATACGGCCATCGGAGTCTCCCAAGCAGAATCTGCTTTCATCGCTGAACACGACAGATCACCATTGCGTTCTCCAGTGCAGCCGTTGGCGACACCACTGCAGCCGTTCCTGACGGTGGGCTGGAGTCAGAGGTACACATGCCAGAGGCACACGTGCACGTATTCCTGAATCCAGGAGACAGTTGAGGATTGTTCGCACAGTCACTTCAGGTGCAATGGCAGCTCCGATTTGCGTCGCAGTGGATGTTCTGCTTGACAACGCCGCTCTTCTTATGCGTCGATCGGTCCGCTCATCTGTCCGTCTGTGACTCCCGGTTCCACGTCTTCTCGTGTGGGAATGTTCCTCGGACCATCGTACCACCACTGATATTTCCCGTCTAATTCGCTCCGCAATACGACGATACAACCACCCGGCCTCACAGAGTCCTACTAGACGACCTCGCTCAAAGTCCGATAACTGCTGAAATCGTACACGTCTTCCATGTCCTGATATTGCAGCTTCTTCAGGGTTTTCGCACGTGTCCGTACGCCAACGACTGATTACATTCACTTCGCTGTATGTCTTAAATACCACCGACGATAATTTGCATCTTATGCCGTGCTGTGGCGTAAGCGCTCACCGGTTGGTCCCGAAATTAACATCCCACCTACGTGAGCTCGACCCCATTAACATATGTAAATTTCAATGTCGCCCGCCAATTCCTTCTTGGTGTTCGTTTTTCACTTTCCGCCAGTGTATTAGACTGGTGTACCAGTTTTTCTTGCACTTCAGTGTACACACACACATCCATACACTACAAAAAGGGCATCTTAAGTTTCAATATAATGCTACTCAAGACACTCAGAAATATAAAGGTTAGGAAATTACCCCCTCCCAGCCCCCTACCCCCCAAAAATATTCAATTATATATCAAAAACTACTTACATAAACAAACCTGATACAAACTTTGGAATTACAAAACACTTCCTTCTTTGTCATTGTTTTGGAGGTCAGATGTTCTGATCTGTATCAAGCCAGTATGGAGAGCTTTCTTCTGTGTTTGTGATTGGTAAAAAATATAAGATTTTCCAAGTGGACTACATACACTATGTTGAAAATATTGTTGTGTATTTCTTCTTTCGAAGACCATAGTTGTGGTCATTCAGTGTTATGATGCTCACTTGTTTTGTTCTGTACACATAATAATCGTAGTTATCTGATGAGGTATATCAAGAATCTCATTCGAATAGATGAACATTTGGAAATATTTCAAACTTGTCTTTTGTACAGCCATGGCAATAAATATCACACACTGTGAATGTGTTTAGTATGTAACAAAAAATACGAAGCCTAGAACTAAAAAAATGAAAACTTGCAGTTTATCATCAGGAATGAAATGAGTATAGTATAATCTCCCTGTTCAATAACGGAAACTCTTTAACTCATAAATAATAATAATAATGGTGCTTAACATGATTTTGAATTATGTTGTAAAAGAGTACACTTTATTTTGATTCCCATATTTGAAAGGTAAACGTGAAAAACCCGTCTGAAACGTCTTCATTTCATTAGGGCATGAAATGAAGACGTTTCAGACGGATTTTCACGTCTTACGATTCAAGCTGAAGTCTGTGTAGGTCAGGTATAATTGATATGAAGAATTACACTGATATACACCTGCCTTGATAATGTTACAGTCATTCTTCACAGTGTCCTTTATGCTTTTGAGACAAATATAAAGAAATTAAGTAATAAAAGACTTCATGCCAAATGGTATGATAAAGAATCCGAGGCTGTCGTGTGCACGATTGTATAGTTAAAAACTTGCATTTAAAAAATGATATTTATTTACAAGTTAAAGTCAGCTACACTGGCAAGCACTTTCGAGGCTACTTTAGCCTCATCATCGGGCCCAATTGCGCGAAAAAATGACCAAATGATCATATGTAGAGGATTTTAGGAAGGGAGTGTCCGACCCCAGGTCTTAAACAACCCTTAGAAATAGGACACCACGAAATTTGGGCTACATCGCCCGATAGGAAACTGACACGGAAGCGAAGTAAAAAAGGGGAGAAAGACGCCCTTATTTTTTACCGGGGGCCAGTACCCGGGGTCCGACGGCTTAGGTGCCCATCAGACGCACGACGGATATTTAGTGGATCGAGCGTTCGTACGTGCCTGGGATCGAACCTAAGGCCCTTTCCGTGGCAGTCACGAACGTTGCCCACTAAGGCCACCCGCGGCCCCAATTGCGCGAAAGGATGGTTACAGGCATTTAGATACAATCATGGAATAACAAATGGTGTTGCTAAACTGGAAATGGCATATTACAAATAATTATATGTAAATATATTTTAAATACGTGGATGTAATGTAAATGTACGATGTCATCGCTCTGTCCACGTTATTTTATGCTATTCGTTGTTTATAAAAATAACATGGACAGAGCGATGACATCGTACATTTAAATTATATGTAAATTTAACTCACGTATCTGGAAATCCAACAGATGAAGCATTTAGCTGGTTCAACAGCAGAATCCAAGGGCGAGGTATAATTACAGGCAAATCGTCATTGCAACACCTGGAGGCAAACCGTATAATACACAAACTTTCAGCAAGCAACAAAGAATGTTTATCAGGTGCAGAGGCAATCAGTGTGGTACGACTCCAGTCTGGGTAATGTTGACCTTGCGCCACTGTGCGGGCTAAGACAGAAGAGCTAGAGCCAACACGAACTGAATATTTGTGCTCTGCCACTCGTACTTGCACTGAACGTAGGGCAGAGCCTATATAGGAGGTGTCTTCAGAATCCGGTGAATAAGAAACGAGTGGGATGTTATAAACACCAGATCTATATAGTGGGAGAATCTTGTCACGGTGCTTGCGCAGAAAATTGAATAAATTGAAGGTGCGTATTCCAAAAGAAATATAGAACCTAGCGCAGGCATTCCCAAGGATGTTGACAATGGTTGGGTTGTAGTCAATCGTACCCACATATCTTACAGTTTGCGACTCCCGTTGCAATGCTGTGAATTGAAGACGATTCATCCTTCTGTCCAGGCGGGATATGTCGTCGTGAGAGTAGCCAAACGTGGAAGCAATTGTCAAACTCCTCTGAAATTCTGCTCGTTGTAAAGAGGGGTTCGAGGAATGGGAATAGGAGCGTTTGAGTAGAAATCTAAACGCAGCTAGCTTATGGCTCCATGGGTGTGAAGAGTCGCGAGGAATAAGTACAGGACACGCAGAAGGCTTCCTGTACATGGAATATTGTAAATCTGTAGAACTATGTGAAAGAAGGAAGTCTAAAAAAGTAGGGAGCCTTGTTGTTCCAACTCAATGGTTAATTTAATCGTATGATACTGTGAGGATAAAAAAACCTATAAGAAAATGAAGTTGTTCAACAGAAAAGGACCAAAAAAAAATCAGAATGTCATCTACATAACGAATATACAGAAGGTGTTTGAAAGGAAAAAACTGAAAGAGCGGTATTTTCTAATTCCTGTAAGAGAAACTCTGAAAGGACAGGGGGAGCCCATAGGTGTTCCCCCCTGTTGTTGGTAGACGACATTATTAAATTTGAAAAAAGAGCGTGAGGTCACAAGCTGTATAGCTGACATTATGGCCTCCACTTTGAGAGGGGAAAGGCCAGGGTAAGTGGAAAGTTTCCTCTCGATAATGCTATGAACGGTAGGGATGAGCACATTTGGAAATAAAGACTCCACATCCAATGAAGCCATAAGAAATATGCCTTGAAAAGAAAATGCTCGAGTGATATCCAGAGCTTGGCTGGAACTTCTGATAGAATATGGGGAAGAACTATTCAGGGCAGCCAAAAACTTCGCCAGAGCTGACTCAAGGGGCCGAGATGGGCTATTTGTACTTGAAACCATGGGACGAACTGGATAACCTGGTTTATGTAACTTGATTTTACCAAATGCAAGTGGGATACTGGGTCCAGGGGGCGGATGTAAGTTTATAGAGATTACCTGGGGTAAAAAACCCTGACTTTTTAGTCTGGAAATTGCCGAGATCAATGCCTTAGTCAGGTCTTGAGAGACTACCTAATGAGGAATCTTTTGGACAGCTGCATGCATTTTAGCGTTATAGTCACTGGAATCCAGTATTACTATCTGCTGTGATTTATCTGCACTGATAACAGCGAGAGTAGTATTACGGGCAATTGCTTTAAGCTGACTTCTCTCATAGCGCAGGTAAGAAGATTCTGAACGAGCAGATTGTGAGGAATGAGACCTGAAGTGTTGAGAGTCAGGTCTAGCCAACACCTTGGCGATGGAATGTCTAACAGGATATCGATGAGATTTCGGCAAGGCCCTAACTACTCGTTCAACCTGGGTAACAGTGTTAAAACATATGCTCCGGAACACATCGGGAAAGCAAATTTATATCCATGAGACAAGGCCTTAATCTGTGGTTGAGTCAAAGGAGTAGAGCTCAGGTTGATAAACGGAAGTGAAGTAGAAGAGGTTGAGGATTCAGGTTTCGACGTACTTATATAGTAGCAAGGAACTTCGTCGAGACCAATAGACGAAGTTTCTGAATATTAGTAGCCTGAATGCGTTGTATGGCCGAGGCAATCATACTACTGATCAGAATAATTGATCTCCCGAACGTGATAGTCTGACCGATTTGCAAAAATTTGGTATGCTAGATAGGTCCTGCAATTTAGGTAATCCAAGTTTAGCCCTAATTTCCACATGAAGGCGCTTGGTTTCCGCAACAGTAAGCTAACTATTCAATCGTGCTTACGACAGCCTCGAATTCTTCATCATATAAAGAAATTACTTTATCCTGTAAAATTATTCCAATTCATAATTACAGCAATAAGAAAACAAAAAAACTTGACTTTCTTCTACTTTGGGTTACTTTTATAACCGCAGACAGTTCAGATCCCTAGAGGTTAACCATGATCGATTTTCAAAGCTCTAACAACAGTAAAACTAAGATTATCCTTACACCCACTGATGACAATAATAAAACCAAAGCTCAATTTTTTTGAAATGATTGTTTTATAACTCTTCTTAAAATTACTGTCATCATGGGACATCAAAAACTTTTATATGATGCCCCCCCCCCCCAATATGTATAAACAAACTGTTTTCTATCATTTATCAATTTTTTGAGGGGAAAGCTTACATTATTCTTATACCATGGTAGCAATTTGGAGGAGTTATATGCAGTAAATTATTCAAAAAACTTGAGTGTGAATTTATACCACTGCCATCAGTGCATATAAGGGTAGGCTTAACAAAAAAATCTTCCTCATTGACCTTATATTTATTCCCTTTTTGAGGTTTTCTGCATAAATGCATCAATTAGGGAGGATTTTCTTTTATGAACTACCCTATTAATTTTTAATGCTTCAAGTTCATGTTTTTCCTTTTATCGGAGTTTCACTGCTCCTTCTAGAATGCCATGTGCAACTCGTATTGCAGGTATGTTTTTTTTAATGCTTGCTTTAGTCTCTCATTGGTTTTTTTAAGCACAGAGTCTGATGATTCTTGTACTTCTCTTTTTTCTTGAACAATAATTTTTATCTTGTTTTCCATGTTTTCTATACTTTTGCTTTCTGCTCTTCAAATATTTATTTAGCAATTCTTGTTTCAATCTCTCAGCACTTTCTTTCTCTGCTTTCAGTTGCTGTTCCTTTAATCTCTGCTCCTCTTTCAAATGGTTCCTATATGACCTATGAGCATTAAGTACTAATTTTATTAGTTCTTTGGTTATTAGCAACTTTGTTGTTATACATTTTTTAATGCATCTCGAATTGTTAGTCTCTCATTCAACATCTTCTCAGACATAGATGCCTTTTCATCTGGAAGAACTCTTCATGGCCGCCCCGGTGGCGCAGTGGTCTAAGGCGATGGCCTCTGATCATTCGTCCGTAAGGGGTCCGGGTTCGAATCCCGGTCAGGCATGAATGTTGTGTTTGTCTTACGGCACTGGCTCTCTCTCCTTCCCTGGAACCAGTGACCCTAAATTAGGGACGGGCGACTGCTTATAGCCCATTGAGTTGCTCACGGTGGTCGTTAAACCTCCAATCTAAAAAAAAAAAAACTCTTCATGATACAGAAGAGCTTCTCTCTGCATCGAAGTTGCCATGTGAGGCATGCTTTCACAACTTTAGCCAAAGATGGATATTTCCAGTCTCCAAATGCCTTTTGATACAATATGTCTCTCCAAAAATGATCAATCCTAATTTCGCTGTTTGGAATAAATTCTTATACATACATCTATACCTAGACCCAGGTGATTAGAGGAACGACCTACTCAAATGACAAAAAGTACCGTCTCGTTATTTTTAACAGATACGCAGAAATGTCTCACCAAGTGTTTTTTCGATTACCACTTAATTTTTTCGTTATGAACATTCCTAATTTATATTAAACAGTTTGTAGATAATGTAAAGTGAGTTTAAATGTCTGTTGGCAAAAACATGCATTTTCCGTGTCATTCGGAAAATAATGCTGTAAAAACAATCACGCAAATTTATTTCAATGAACATATCATTCATGAAACTCTAAGTACAAACTTTTCGACTTGAAATTGATACATTTTACTGCAAATAAACTTCAGTAAGCACAGAAAACAAGTCTTTAACATGGCGAAGGCAAGATATGTGCTCGCTCCTGGCACTGCTGTACGGAAATCTATGCCGAATTCCAAACAGAAAAACGGGGTACTTTTTCGGCTGGAATATCTTGATTTGAGTAGGTCGTTCCTTTAATCACATGTGGGTCTAGTCTATACTTGTCATTGACTTTCCTCTATGATCTTGATATTTGCAATAAAGCAGAAAGCAATAAACTGAACAAGACATATCGATAACGATTCTCATGGTTCATAACGCTTCTTCAATCACAAAATTCCAGGACTTTTCCAGAACATTTCCAGGACTTTTAGATTTTTTTCCAGGACATACGATCCAAATGCTCTTACTTAAAATATAATGAAACCAAGGAGGTTATATTACTGGAGACACCACTCCTATCCACGCATCATTGGAAGCCGTAAGTCACCGTCCGTGCTGCAAATGACGTCATGAGCAGGCACGACGCAGCCGCAGAAAAGAAGCTCCTTTGAAACCAATGGAACAAAAGCTTCTAAGCGTATAAACAGATAAAATGAGTAATTCAATAATATTTATCAATGATACACAAGCTTGCTGTTTTATAAACGGTATAATTTAGTTTTTGCCTGCTTGTGACGTCACACCACAGATTAGCTGTGACCTATGGCGGCAGAGCCAGTGGTGTCTCCAGTAGTATAACCTCCTTGAGCGCAACCATACGTCTGTTCAATTTGTAACCTACAACAAACAACTTCCTACACGCTTGGGCAAACTTAATACAGAATGTTAAAAATGATGTCTGCTGCAGCTAATCAGAAACTTAGAATCACAGATAAATACTGAAATACCAAAACTGTCACTGAAAATGTGACCCAGTTTAATATCTACTAAACTTTTTATATATTTTGAGAAAACTTCCTTTTTCTATTTTGGTTTTAGTTCAATTATTGAAGCAAATTACAGAATAAAAAAAACCCATAAAACTAAAAAATACATAGGCATATGGCATTTCTTTTGAAATGCTTTCATGTACCACACAATCAATACATAAAATACTATTTATATTTAATTATTATGAGAAATATCTAGAAATTTTTCAAAGGACCAAAGCGATTGTTATTTCTTAAACACATAATGATGGGAGCAAGTATTTGTGTCACATTTCATTTAGGGAAGGAATTTTCCACATAATATCGATGCTGTAGCTATGTTTTAAATTTTTTACTTACCAGCAAACAAAGCATGTACAAAAATTTCCAACGCGAAATGACAGAGAATAACGGGAAAACCTTATGTCCAAGGGTTGTGTGCAATTGCATTCATTAGTGATCATGGCTGTTTAACAGGGCATGATTAAAAAACTAATTATAGAAGCTCAGAAAATACTAAGAAACAACTAGATTTAAGTTTCCGATATTAGAAAGCAATCTGATTTTATGGTTAATATTTACATAAAGTATTCATTACAAAATTTCAGTAAAGGTAAAATACACCCCCTCCCCCCCTCGCACGCACACACACACAAATCAGCTATTTACTTCCACCAGTGGCTAAAAAATATGTTACGAAAATTAACAAATGGCGCAAAAAACGTTTCCCATAGCAGAAGGAAGGTACTAGAGACAAAAAGATTTTCAAATCGATCAGTTAAAACGAGATATAGGAGGAACCATGATATAACTATGCGTTTCAGCGGAAGAATTTTGCATAATGGAAAAGTTGAAAACAGGAGAAAACCATTCTTCATAGTAAAAGCTATGCAAAGAAAAAATAACTTTTCAAATACATCTCCCGGAAGCAGAGATAGCAAAAAAAGATGGAGAGTAAATAAGATTTTTGCTACAATTTGAAGAGGATCTTCTTATTGTAGCAAAAATCTTATTCACTCTCCATCTTTATTATAGCGAATGACATACAGTAAAAAAAGAAATTTCTCAATATGGTTTTAACACGCAGAGATAGCCTGCAAACAGAAGTACACAAACACCACCTAGCGGCCGAATTGTGAACCACAAACCTCCTCCAACACAAACCTAAAGTGTTCCATAAGGTAAATGGTATCTAGTGTTAAAATAATTTTTTAAATCAGACGTTTAGAAGTACAGATATTAAGAAAAATAGAATAAATATGAAAGCGGTGAAATTGTGCATTATTTTGTGAAGAAAATACAAACAAGTTTTCATAGTTGGGTATCTGATCGAAAGAGAATATTTTTCAGTCGGGTTTTTAGTCCACAGATATTGCTGAAAACAGAAATGTGAGCTTGCGCCCTCTAGTAGCAAACTTGTGCGTTAAGAAATACTTGAAATTATACACTGGCGGAAAGTGAAAACAGAACACCAAGAAGGAATTGGCGGACGATCATGAAATTTACATACGTGTATGTTAATGGGGTCGAGTTTACGTAGGTGTGATGTTAATTTCGGGACCAACCAGTGAGCTTTTACGCCACAGCACGGCATAATATGCAAATTATCGTCGGTGGTATTTAAGGAGTACGGCGAAGTGAATGTAATCAGTCGTCGGCGTACGGACACGTGCGAAGACCCTGAAGAAGCTGCAATGCCTGGAAATGGAAGACGTTTACGATTTCAGCAGTTATCGGACTTTGAGCGAGGTCGTCTAGTCGGACTCCGCGAGCCCGGGTGGTCGTATTGTCGTATTGCGGAGCAAATTGGACGGGAAGTATCGGTGGTGGCGTAGATGGTCCGAGGAACATTCCCACACGAGAAGACGTGGAACCGGGAGTCACAGACGGACTGATGAGCGGACCGATCGACGCATAAGAAGAGCGGCGTTGTCAAGCAGAACATCCACTGCGACGCAAATCTGAGCTGCCGTTGCACCTGAGGTGACTGTGCGAACAATCCGCAACCGTCTACTGGATGCAGGACTACGTGCACGTGTGCCTCTGGCATGTGTACCTCTGACACCAGCCCTCCGTCAGGAACGGCTAGAGTAGTGTCGCCAACGTCTGCACTGGAGAACGCAATGGCGATCTGTCGTTTTCAGCGATGAAAGCAGATTCTGCTTGGGAGACTCCGATGGCCGTATGCGTGTTCGCAGACGCACAGGAGAGCGTATCCACCCTTCTTGCATCCGCCAGCGACACACAGGGCCTGCACCTGGTCTCCTGGTGTGGGGAGCGATCAGCTATCACTCCCGTACACAACTAGTGTTTGTACCGGGTACGTTAAACAGTACCTCCTACATCAACAACATCATTCAGCCCGTTGTTGTGACATTTGTAAGGTCGGTCCATCATGTTTTCTAGCAAGATAACTCACGCCCACACACGGCACGTGCAACGCAGCATGCACTTCAGGGTGTGAGACAACTTCCACGGCCTGCACGTTCACCGGATTTGTCCCCCATTGAGCACGTGTGGGATTTTATGGGACGACTTATCAGGTCTCCACGGCCAGCCACGACCATCCCGATTTACGCGTCCAGGTTGAGGATGCTTGGAACTCAATACCCCAAACTTACATCCAACATCTGTACGACAGACTCCATGCCAGAATTGCAGTGTGACGCAGTTCTTGGCGGTTCAACCTCGTACTAACCATGTTACATGGAAATGTTATTTTTCAGTTTAGCAGCAAATACAGCTGTATTTTCCCATAATGTTTTGATCACGTTATCTTCTGTATTCCGTTATTATGCTATATAAATTTGTTGGTATCAGACGTCTCCTTCTTGGTGTTCTTTTTTCACTTTCCGCCAGTGTATGAGAAACATTTCGCGCCGAATATGTTCTCCAACAAAGAAAGAATTTTTTAAATCAGACTCCTAGAAACAAAGATATGGACAAAAATAAGATATATGTGTACGCTCCTGGTGGGAAAATTGTGTACTATTTTAAGCAGGAAGTATTCTCAAAACGTTTTCGGAGTTGAGCAGTACCAATTCACGGAAGAATATTTTCAATCGAGTTTCCAGCTCAGATTTTGTTGCAAATACGTCAGAACCAAAATATACATTTACGTCCCCTGGTGGCCAAACCATTCTTTACCAGAAATGAGAATTTGTATGCAAAACATTTCAACCTCGAGAGTTGTATCCGACTCAGGAAGAATTTTTCATATGTCTTTTAGATGTTATTGGGAAAATCGCGATTTACCTTTACGCCCCCTAGCGGAAAATTTATGCATTATTTGAAAAAAATGGACTGTAACTAAAATAGTCTTCGATATAAATGTCATTGAAAGGAAAAATATTTTTTGCAATTGGATATTTAGAAGCAAATATACACTGACGGAAAAAAAATCCCAACACCAAGAAGGCGTTGTGTTAGATAAACGACAGTTGGTAGGCGGTGAGAGTACATCTGTAAGATGACGTCTATGCAAACTTCGCGCTCGGCGCATACGTGTGGCGCTAGTAGCGCCCTTCGGAACATGCAAAGCAGGTTTGCTGTAAATGCGCGCTGTAAAGTCAGTGAGCGTTAGTTATCGTTGAGATTCAACGTAGGGTGTTGATGTTAGTCAAGAATGCCTTTAAGAAGACGAAGAAGCCATTATTAACAGCTCACGGAGTTTGAACGAGGTCGTTTAATAGGGCTACGAGAAGGTGGATTTTCTCTCCGCAATCTTGCAGAACAACTTGGCAGGAATGTAGCCACTGTGCATGATTGTTGGCAGCGGTGGTCAAGGGAAGGTACTGCCTCAAGAAGACCGGGTTCAGGCCGGCCACGTGGCACTACTGAAAGGGAAGACCGCCGTGTACGGCGTATGGCCGTGGCGCATCGTACCGCGTCTGCGGCAGCAATTCGAGCTGCAGTTGCCACCACAGTGACACAATGAACTGTTATAAATCGGTTACTTGAAGGACAGCTCCGAGCCAGACGCCCTGTAGCGTGCATTCCACTTACTCAAAACCACTGCCGTTTGCGACGTCAGTGGTGTCAAGCTACAGCTCATTGGAGGACGGAGTGGAGATCTGTTGTGTTTTCTGATGAAAGCCGGTTCTGCCTGGGTGCCAGTGATTGGTTAGAGGGAGGCCAGGTAAGCGCCTGCAACCAACCTGTCTGCGGCCGCGACACACTGGACCTACACCTGGAGTTATGGTCTGGGGAGCAATTTCCTATGACAGCAGGAGCACTCTCGTGGTTATCCCACGCACCCTGACGGCACAGTTGTACGTCGGTCTGGTGATTCAACCTGTTGTGCTGCCATTCATGAACAGCATTCCAGGGGGTGTTTTCCAACAGGATAACGCTCGCTCGCATACCGCTGTTGTAACCCAACATGCTCTACAGAGTGTCGACATGTTGCCGTGACCTGCTAGATCACCAGATCTTTCACCAATCGAGCACGTATGGGACACATTGGACAACTCCAGCGTCACCCCCAACCAGCATTAACCGTACCTGTATTGACCGACCAAGTGCAACAGACATGGAACTCCATCCCACAAACTGACATCCAGCACCTGTACGACACAATGCATGAACGTTTGCGTGCTTGCATTCAACATTCTGGCGGTTACACCGGTTATTAATGTACCAGCATTTCACATTTAAAATGGCTCTTCTCGCGCTAACAATAAGCTGTGATCTTGAAACCTTAATCGATTAAATATGTTACCTATACAAATGTATTGCCGCCATTTCATTCCTCTACAACTATTTTTTCGTGGTGTTGGGATTTTTGTTTCCGTCAGTGTATGAAATGAAATGCATTTTAAATTCGATACAATCTCCATTTGCGCCCACTAGCGGTGAACTTGTGCATCAAAAAAAAACCAAAAAAAAAACCCGGAACGAATGAATCATCATTCTCATATTTTAAGCTTCTCAATACAAAAATAATTTTACAAATCGAACTAATAATTGCGGAGATATGGTCTTCCCCGGTGGGACAAAGTGATAACATAAGCATGACCCAAAAGATGCTAATAACGCAGCTTCAGTCCTCCTAAAGAAGAAAACCGATAGCCCCCCCACACACACACACACATATTTTGCAGGGGTGGGGAGGGAAATTTGTCAGACATAAGTTATGCCAGTAGAAAAAATCCTTCGTGCAGGGACAAAAAGGCAGGAATGGATACAATTCCAGACATGTAACAGAATTTTAGGACATTTCCAGGACAAAATGGAATTCCAGAATGCGTACGAACCATGGATTCGACATCATCATCATTGTCAACCATTATCAATCCACTGCTGGACGAAGGTCTCCCCAAGTTTCCTCCACAACGGTCTGTCTTGTGCCAATCTCCTCCATGTCACTCCCGCATACTTTCCAATTTCATCCACCCATTGTCCATGTGGTCTTCTTCTGGGTCTTTTCCTGTCCCTTGGAATCCAATCTAAAATTTTGGCTGTCCATCGATGGTCTGTCCTTCTGGAAGTATGTCCAGCCCATTGCTCGTTCGTGACAGACGTAGTGTTGGTGGCTCCAATATTTTATACATTTTAGTGTGGAATACCTCGTCCCTCACTCACCTGTTGCGTGGCCCGGCTATCTAAAGGTACTGTGTACGTTTTGAGCTACTTTTCTAGCGTTCTCATCCTCATATTAGTTCATATTCATCCGTTTTCTTATCGTTTGCTCGTTTGTTTACGTTTGAAAGCTGCCAACATGGCGGCTTCCGGTATTTCCTTATCATCTATGGGCGTGGCGGATGCACGTCACTTCACACGTCCATGGAAGTTAACATACTCTCGTCGTCAGATGTGTCTGCTCCGATGTCTTCCCAGCTTTCTAGTACTCCTGCACCGGTGCCTTCACCGGACTTGGCTGCGCTTTCTTCTTCAGCTCCTGCATCTGCCTCGGTGCCTTCCCTGGGTACTACTGCCTTGCCTTCGGTCTGTGCTTCTCTTCCCTCACAGACTTCTGTGCCTGCCGGATCCGAACACACTTCTCTTCCGAGGATGTCATTTGCCTCTAAAGTGCAACGAGGCGCTACTTCTATGTCCGATTCCTCTCAACCAGTTGGTCTTTTGCAAGCAACACCAATTATTCAGGTATCCAACCACAAGGTGAAGGTAACGATAGATGACAATTCGCAGATTGGCCGTGAGTTCCATAACCTCCTGGATAGAGGTGTGCTCTTTCATGCTTTACCAAATACTCAATTGCCACGCTACATGGAAGCCCTCTCTGGACATGTGTCGTCTGCGTCCATTGCAGGAATTTCCCGTACTCCTCGGGGTATTTCTGTACAGTTCAATCACAAGGAGGATGCTGACTTTTTTCTTGCAAACGGACTTTCGATTGGGACAAACCATCTCATCACGTCGCCTCTTTCCAAGCGACCGGTGAACATCACGTTTTATCCTGTTCCACAGGAAGTGCCGGATAATGCACTTCTTTTTTTTTTTTTTTTTTTATTGGAGGTTTAACGACCACCGTGAGCAACTCAATGGGCTATAAGCAGTCGCCCGTCCCTAATTTAGGGTCACTGGTTCCAGGGAAGGGAGAGAGCCAGTGCCGTAAGACAAACACAACATCCATACCTCACCGGGATTCGAACCCGGACCCCTTACGGACGAATGATCAGAGGCCAGCGCCTTAGACCACTGCGCCACCGGGGCGGCGATAATGCACTTCCTCTCCTTGTCAGTCATGTTTGTAAAATTGTTGGCAAGGTCCGTCGCCTCTCTGACGCTCCCCGCGGAACTCGATTTGCACATGCTACCGGACCTCGCCGTCAGTTATTGGTCGTCTTTCCCACCGAGAAAGCCTTGGTGGATTGCCCTACAGAAGCTACTGTTGAAATTGGCGCACGTACGTACAGTTTCAAGATTTTCACTGCTCACTATTGTACACACTGTTTAACACAGAATCATGCCACCCCGGTGGCGCAGTGGTCGAAGGCGTTGGCCTATGATCATTCGTCCGTAAGGGGTCCGGGTTTGAATCCCGGTCAGGCATGGATGTTGTGTTTGTCTTACGGCACTGGCTCTCTCCCTTGCCTGGAACCAGTGACCCTAAATTAGGGATGGGCGACTGCTTATAGCCCATTGAGTTGCTCACGGTGGTCGTTAAACCTCCAACCAAAAAAAAAAAAAAACAACACAGAATCACACCACTGCCTCCTGTGACCGCGTTCGACGTGGACGTTCATCAAGTTCGTATCCCACTGCTGACCACATTGGTCTTTCTACTATCCCTACTACCGGTAGTTTGCCTGACGCAAATTCTTCGTTTCTCCGTCAGACGAACATTTCCGTCACGGACAATGCTGCCTTTCCTCCTCTCCCGACCCGTACGATTGTGCATCCACTTTCAAGATTGACAGAGTTGTCTTCGACTACAGCTG
Source organism: Macrothele yani (assembly GCA_039090855.1). Classification (NCBI taxonomy): domain Eukaryota; kingdom Metazoa; phylum Arthropoda; class Arachnida; order Araneae; family Macrothelidae; genus Macrothele; species Macrothele yani. The sequence continues at coordinate 76,861,738 of CM076994.1, read as the reverse complement.
TGTCTACAGCGTAGTGTTCCGATCCGGGTGTGTTGAGTGGTGGTTTGGCAGATCGGCCGTCTGGCTCTTCTCCTAGCCTCTCGGATATCGGATCTCCATTTACAACCTTGTCTACCTTACCCTTGTTGCAACATCTTCCTGAAGCCTCGGCTGTTGTACCAGTCTCCACTAAGGCAGCTCAGCTACGTACTGCTTCTTCGGCGACGTTCGTTTCCTCGTCTCCTGACTTGGGAGGTGAGCCTGATCCACTAATGGATACATCCGCCTCAGCTTCTTCTTCGAAGCGGATTGGAACTTCCAAAGGCGCTGTAAAACAGAAAAAGTTAAAAAAAAACTTTCTGTGCCACATTCTGAGGATTCATCTAGTGTTCCCGAGGTTTCCGGTTCCGGTGTTTCTCCACCTGATGATTCTTCGAACAGCATGCTTCTCCGCTCAGGTCCTGTCAATCCTCTCTCTGATGCTGAGGTTCTACAGGCCGTTGATACGTTTCCTCCAGTTCCTGGACCACTGTCCAGACAGCAACTTTTACGTCTTTTTCAACCTGCACGTACGATTGTTGGTTCTGAAGAATTCCTTCACTCACCTGATCTGGACCTGTACGCAGCGGTAACGCAATTCGAAGCCTATGTGTCACTTTTTAAATCTGTGTGTGCCACCGATCCTCGGTATCAGCTTTTTTGCGACGTTACACGCGCCGTCTCGCCTCCTTGAAGGAGCTCGTTGAGAAGCATATATGTGATACCTTCTATCCTTTTACCGATGACATTTAGATCTCTTCCTCACACCGATTACTTTTTGTTCTCTCAATGCTAGGGGATTTGCGAACCCGTTCGCAGATTCCCTGGCTTTGCAGACTTAGTGCATGTTGATTCTGATGTTTTCATTGTGTTTTTACTGTGATTCACGAGTAATGTATTGTAAATTTGCTTTATTTGTGTGTTTGGCTGTGTTTCACAACTAATCGGTCTCGTTACTTGTGTGATCTCCTCATTATCTCATCATTATCTTATCTGTTGTTTCCTGAATTTGTGCCTGTTTTTTAAATTACCTATAATTGTGAGTGTTTGCTGTGTTAGTGCTTTCCTCTATTGTGGATTATTATAGTGGTACGTTTGTTACCTTTGTTATTTTTATAAAGTTGCTGAGGTAATCGATGTTGTTTTGCGCTCTAACCACATTTCAGTTCCGTTCGGTTGATTTATGATAGCATAGTACATTTCATGCATTTGTGCACATGTATTATAGTGTTTGACATGCCGTTAGGCCATTCATTGTTCGTGTGCATATTCATTTCCTTTCTGTGTAACGTTGTGCTGCATCGTGGATATACTGACTTTCCGCACTGTTGTTTTCTGTACTGCTGATTTTAATGAATCTCCTATGTCTGTATTTCGTTATAGCAATAAACTGGGTACCACTATGGTACCCACAGTTACCAATACCATTGCCATTTAAGGGATTTAACTCTGATCATGATGTCTTCCACTCTTGTCATTTTTCGGATCCACGAGTTCCTCTTCTTATCTCTCCTGGTTACACCAAGCATGCACCTCTCCATGCCTCTTTGAGTTGCCTGCAGCCTTTGTATGCCTCTTTTAGTTAAGGTCCACGTCTCTGCACCATACGTAAGCACTGGAAGGATGCATTGATCAAACACTTTTCTTTTAAGACATAATGGCATATTGCTCTTGAAAATTATGCTGTTTCTTCCAAAAGCTCTCCAGACAAGTTTTTTACGCCGATTAATTTCTTCATCAATGTGACCCTCACTTGATATCTGCTGTCCAAGATAAACATACGTGTCTGTTATCTCCAGCTTTTCTCCATCAATCGATAAATCTTCATTTCTTGTAAAAGCATTGAACATCACTTTCGTCGTCTGAAAGTTCATTTTTAATACCACTTCTTTACTCTTGTCAGCAAGTTCCTGGATCATACTCTGCTGCTCTGATGGGGTAGCTGCAAAAATGACGTCATCAGCAAAACGAAGGTGGGTTAGATAATCTCCATTAATCTTTATCCCTTTGTTTTCCCAGTTCAGTGATTGAAAGACATTTTCCAATGTGGCATTAAAGAGCTTCGGAGATATGGTGTCACCTTGTCTCACTCCTTTTCCAATTTTTATCTGTGTTGTATTTTCAAACAGCCGAATCTTTGCACTTGCATTTTCATAGATGTTATTATTGTTAATGTACGCATCTTCGATACCGCAGGATTTCAGGGCCATTGTAACTGCTGATGGTTTCACTGAATCAAAGGCTTTTTCATAATCGATAAAAGCCATGCACAATAGAAGTTCATATTCCCTCGCTCTTTCAATTAGTTCTCTCAGTACGTGGATATGATCTATTGTGTTGTAGCCACTCCTGAATCCAGCTTGTTCTCTCGGTTGAGCCATGTCCAGTGTCACCTTTAAGCGGTGTGAAAGAACTTTAGTGAAGATTTTATAAACCACTGATAGGAGGCTGATAGGTCTGTAGTTCCTGAGATCCTCAATGTCACCTTTTTTATGTAGCAAGATCATTGTAGCATTGTTCCAATCCTCAGGAATCTTCCCTTCATTAAGGCATCGAGTAAAAATTTGGGCGAGTACTGTTTCGATTTCTCCACTTGCTTCTTGTATGATGTCTACAGTAATTCCATCTTATCCTGGAGCTTTTCCCCGCTTCATGTTCTTGATTGCATGTGCAACTTCTGCTGGAAGGACTGGAAGAACTCTGGTACTGGTACCTTTCATGATGTCTGGAGTACATGTATCATCCCTTTCATATAATTTGGAGTAGAAATCTGTCACTCTTGTCAAAATTTCGCCTCTATTTTTTGTTACAGAACCATCTTCTTTTCTCAGTGCCATAATCTGTTTTCTTCCCTTACTGAGATGTCCCTTTGCTATCTTTAGGCTTTGGTTGTTTTCAATTGCTTTCCTTACTAGTTCACAGTTGAATTTCCTTACTTCTTCAGTGATACTTTTTCGTACTGTCTTGCATAGCTCTATATATTCCACTTTGGAAGTCACATCTTCTTTAGTTGTCCTCATCCCTCTTCTTTTTTGCATCAACATTTTGGTTTTTCCTGATAATTTGTTCACATGCAACTTGTTCTTAGACCCAGCTAATTTTGTTGCTGTTTCCATAAGAGCTTTGGTTACTTTTCTGTTAACTTCAGAAATATCCACTTCTTCCGATGTTAGGCCTTCTAAAGCAGAGAATCTGTTCTTCAGTTCCAACTTGAAGGTATTATCGTGTTTTTTAAGGTTGGTTATGTCAATACATTTTGTTTGTCTTATGAGCTTGCTACGTTCGAGTTTAGTGTTGAGGTGCATCTTACATCTCACCAATCTATGGTCACTACCTGTGTTGAACTTGTTTAGCACACTGCAGTCTTCTATGACGAATTTTTTTGTTACACATGATAAAATCAATTTCACTTGTCGTCCCATTTGGATGTCTCCATGTCCATTTCCTGTGTGGCTTTTTCTTCAAAATGGAGTTCAAGATGAAAAACCCTTCTGTCTCTGCAAACTCTACGAGAGTATTTCCACGCTGGTTTCTGTTGCCATGACCGAATTTACCTACTGAAGTTCCATTCTGTTGCCGTTGCCCTATTTTTGCATTGAAATCTCCCATAATTATCTTTAAGTGCTGTTTATCATTATTATTTAGATGACGAATTTCCTCATAAAATTCTTCTATTTCTTCTTCAGGGTGACTTGTGGTGGGTGCGTAAGTTTGAATAATCTGAGCCTGGTATCTTCTCGAGAGTTGGATAACGAGTCGTGCAGCTCTGTGAGAGGAACTTTTCAACTTCTACAACTTTATCCTTCAGTTTCTTGTTTATTATAAATCCAACACCATTAGTTCTGTCAGTATCAGTCCCACGATAGTAGAAGAGATGTCCACTTTTCAGTTCAATGAGATCTTCTCCTTTTCTCCTTACCTCACTTAGCCCTAAGATGTCCCACTTCATCTTTTGTAGTTCCTCTTCCAATTCAAGAAGCATAGATAGGGAGCGTCCATTATACGTAGACAAGGTCAGCATCAGATGGCAGCCTAGTCCGGTCCTCCGAGGATTCTTAGCACCCTCTGCCTTCATGTCGCACTGGCCACTGCCTCGGCCAGGTACATTCCAGCTGCCGGAGACTGAGGGCCAAGATTTAAGTTGTGGTCATTTTGGAGGGGTTTGGCCATAACTCACCACGCTGGCCAAGCGGGTTGGTGAGTATGGGATAGCATTTCCTCTAATCCCGATGGTATTGTTATACCGCTATTGGCGGTCGTCAGAGCCCCTTTAGTGGGAACAGGATGTACCACGAGAAGGCGGGTTTGTCATTTGTCAAGGAGAGGCTGTGATGTTACGCATCACCTGACCTTACATCCCTTATTCGACATTTACATATTAATATCAAAGTTGATATTCATGTGTATCAATATTAAAACTGATGTTATACAAGCCCATCGATATACGCAACACAAATTAAGTTTTTTTTTTTAAAACAGTAGCCTTACAATTAAAATAGTTCAAGGTTTTCCTAAAAATAGTTTCTTTTGGCTGTTTTTGTAAGAAATAATAGCCATAGTCGCCACTGGCAGCCCTGATGACAGTAAGGCCAGTGAACATTCGTTACCTGTGAAAGCATCTACATCAAGAGATGCTGATTTCGTGCCAATTGAGGAGTCTGCACAGCCACATAAAATCACCCAGATTGAATTGAATGATCTAGTGAGATCTGGAATTGCCAAAAGGTAAAGCAGAGCCACACTGCAGCAATGGAATCTTTTAGAAGAGAATGTGCATGTATCTGTTTGGCAAAAAGATCTGCTTCCATTTTTCAAAATAACAGATAATCTTATTGCTTACGTTGATATATTGAGTCTGATGGTGGAACTACAAAGATGATGATTGGAGGCTGTTCATTGATTAATCCAAGTTAAGCTTAAAAGCTGTGCTGCTCCATAATGGAAATGTGTCACCACCTGTTTCACTTGGGTATGCAGTCCACATGAAAGGAACATACAACATGAAACAAATGTTACACACCATCAACTATGACAAGTGACAGACTGCTATTGCCATCTTGATGAAGAGCAGATTTACACAAAGTTTTGCTGTTTCTTGTCTCTGGGACAACCGTGCCCATTACAAGAAAAAGGATTGGCACCATGACAGTCACTTCAACAGGGGGGACAGAATGTACTTAACGAAGCACTTGTAAAATCCAACACGGTATTGCTTCGTCCTCACCACATCCAACTTGGACTAATGAATTTTCTAAAGGTCACGGATTGAAATGGAACAGGATTTTTGTACCTTCGTGATAAATTTCCTGAACATAGTACGGCCAAAATCATGGAAGGCTCACAGATATGTCAGCTCTTCCGAGATAAGTGTTTTGACGATGAAAAGTTGGCTTGGAATGCTTTCCAAAGCAAAAGGCCACAAACTTTCTAGGAAACAATAAGACTGACCAGGAGTTCGTAGAAACTCTCTTGCGGCGCTATGAAAGACTAGGGTGCAAAATGTCATTGAAATTACACTTTTTTTCACTCTCATCTGGATTTCTTCGAGGCTAACTGTGGTGCTGACAGTGACGAGCACGATGAATAGTTTCATCAGGACATTAGTATATTCGAAAAAAGGTACCAAGGGAAATGGAATGCAATAATGCGAGCAGACCCTTGTGAGAGATGCTCCAGAAACTCATTACAAGCGACAGGCAAAACGACGTCGCTATGAATCTTTTCCTCTATGACGATTATCATAAGGTATGTATATGCAAATGTGTAAAACTTGTTTTATAGATATTTCAAAAAGTAGAGCTGAAACGGCCATTTCATATTCAGCAGCCCAAACAACATAGAAGTACTTTAGCTTAATCTAAGATACACACAAAAAAAGTCAAAATTTGTTGTCCAGTGTTAGTGATAGGTTTATTTCCATTTTTTTTACATCAACACTTATCTAAGGTTACATAACTTGTTAAACTGGCAAAACATGATGTTCAGCATAATTCTATATACATGTATGAAACACAATGTTTATACAAATGGCTTTCACAATGCAAAACATTACATTTTAAAAGCACATTATTGAGCTAGCACACTACAAAATAGCTACAAAGAAAACTAAGGACAAAATATTTGTACTTAAACCCGTACCGTCGGTATGACTACATGAAACTCAACGTGTGAATCAATATTTAAGTAAGAACATCAAAAGGTGCGTCCAATTATTTTAGGAATGTATATCAGACATTATGGGGAGCTTTTAACAAACTTCTGAAAATATAAGGACTATTATCTTCCCTTACATTAAAACAAAATAAGAAAAAGTGATGACAATCTTTCTTTAAATAAGTATCTTGTAAAACTTTAAACAGCTTTGATGACCTATACATTTTTGCATAGCACACAAAATGAAACATAAAGAACCCAAAATGTCATTCCCCTGTGTACACAAATTTGTTATCTGCAATCCATCACCTGACAATACAATGTTAAAAATGTTTCCCTTTCCCCTTCAACTGTACTGCAGTTTCTGTGTCTCTCTACAAGTCACTAAAAATGAAATTTCATTTCAGTTTTAGGAGTTACCCTCAAACCTATTGATTCTAAAGTTTAATGGCCACAACACAAGATGAAGCAAAAACCACAATGTGAAAAAAGTAGATCACTTTTGAGGAAATGTTATGTTCTCATGATAAACTTGCAAGATGTGAAAGATGCTCCAGACATGGGTAGACTTTCCTGTGTGAACAAACTAGCAGTGCACTCTAACAATGAAAAAGGAAAAAGAATATGACGATTTTTATGAAAATAAAAAAAAACCCCAAGTTTGTGTGTTGACACAAAATATGAGGCAAAGGATTATGCCAGTTGTTAATAACATGATATGGACCTCAGCCTCCACATATGTTTTTACTCAGAGGTCCAGTGGGATTGAAGCAGTAAGACAGGGCAGGATATCAACAAAGGCTAGTTTGAAAGGAGGAGCAAGAATAACTGTTTCAAACCATTGGAAGTGGGGTCAACACTATTACCATAGTGATATTACTGCTGTGGCATATGAAGATTGTTCTTGTTTTTAATATGCTGCACAACTTATAATGAAACACATTTCAATGCCTTTCATCACTAGTTGTCACTATTACGAGTATCAACACTAGTACAGTGTGGATGAAATACTTTAAAAAGCTACATTAAATTAAAATTAACAAAAAACAAGTCTCCATCAATACATGGCATAGATACAAAAGTTTTATAGGCTTAGAAATGCTGTTTTAATTGTACCATGTAATCAACTGCTCACAAAATTTGAAAATGGAATTGTCCAGGGGCAAGAATCAAACTGGCATTTTTTGATTTTCATCAAACTATATTAACATTATATCCCCAACATAGTTATATGGAAAACAGAAATGCAAGAATTCCTGGAATCATTTGAAAGCAACTGATTCCAGGAACTTGAACAAGCATCAGATTGCGCCAGCTGATACCTCAAAATTAATTTATCTATTAATAACAAATCTAGAATGACTCAATTTTTCAGTTTTCTTGGTAACATGCAGTTAAAAAATGGCATTTCTATGCCAATAAATCATTTGTTTGTAAGATTTCTAAGTAATGACAAATATTTATTCTTCATTAACCTCTCTGACGTTATCTAAGAACTGGTGATTCTTGGCATGGAACTGTTGCTGGATTAGAATTTTTGTCACTTGCAGGAAGGCATTAAGTGCCTTGACTGGTGCAATCTGATGTTTGTTCAGATTCCAATAATTCCTTTGAATAAAAATATGCTGCTAGGTTGATGTATTGGTCTGATGTTTAATTGGAAATTGGAGATGTGGGTTTGAACCCTCCAGCATAACTAAAGGTTTAAATTTTGTCATATGACTACAGCATTTAAATGTCAATAAATAACATGGTAAAATGCATAATTTCAGTGCTAATACATATCTTACAGAAAGTGACATATCCAGGCTTATTTCAGCTTTGCTTTCAATTATACGAAATATTGGCAAGAATGTAATATCCAATGAGGTACCTGAAGTCGGAGCCTCGGCCACGGAGCACATCGGCCACCGAGACTGTGCAGCACACCGGCATGACATCAGCAGGTAGGTGGCTCAAGTCAGTGGCAGTTAGCCGTCAGAGGGTGAAGTGTGTAAGCACCATCCAACAATGGAAGTGTACAAGCAGCACAGTCGCCATTGCATGCTATATATTGTATGAGTTTTGTCGCCGTAGCACCCTCGCAAGTGCTGTAAGGAGCATTACGAGTGTGTACCCAATGCCACATCACATCGTCAGTGCTGTCGTTGGTTTCGAGAGGGAAATTTTGACCTGTCAGACCGTCCCAAAGTCAGACCAGCAGTAGTGCATATGGGCACTCTGAAGACCAACCCACGTGGAAGTTGGCCGAACAGTTAGGGACTACCCACACACGAGCATTATCACGCACCTGCGTTAACTTGGAAAGGTGCACAAGAGGGGACTTTGGGTAACCCCATCTACTCGTGGCTGAGCAGAAAGCAAATTGCATGACAGCATGTGTTTCCCTGCTTGCACGTGACCAAGTTGAACCATTCTTGGACCGCTTTGGGACAGGTGACGAGAAATGGATCCTGTATGTCAATCCCCGGAACAATGATTGGATCCAAAACAGAAGCCCGTGCCGACTCCCCAAAGCCAGCTTACACCCACATAAGGTCCTGCTGTTTGATGGGATATGCGGGGTGTTGTATTTTGAGCAGTTGCCGGACAACACTGTCACCGCCAACGTGTATTGTCGAAACGACTATCACTGCTGAACCGCAAGGATGTCCTCCAACAGCAGAATGAAGTAAGACCTCACACAGCATGGGTGACCAGTCATAAGATCAGGGACTTTGGGTGGGAGCTGCTGCCGCACCTAGCCTATTCACTGGACTCAAGCGACTACAACCTTTTCTGGTCATTGCATTTCCTAGACAGACAGAGGTTCACCAACCAGGACAAAGTCAAACGTGCGCCTACTTATTCCTTTTTGCCCAAGCCGCCACAATTCTAGAGACAGCACCCAACAGGTGCCCAGACAACGAGATCAGGTGGTGGCAAATAATGGCGACTACGTTTTGGACTGATTTTTGCTTGTATATACGAAACTAGCACTTTTCTCTTGCCTTGCATTTGCAGACATTACTTTCCTTCTAACACAATATTAGGTACAGCTAAAACTCAGTAAGCCACCATCACCCCCACCCACGTTTCACTGGTTACAAATCTTATCCTATTCCATTAAATGGAAATGTCCTCTTTAAGACATCATTTCACTGACAGCCAACTGCCACAACATTCTAGCCCTATTTTGATGTTTTTCACATTTCTCACCCACCAGTTGAACTGCCTTTCAAAATCTGTGCAGTAATTTCGAAATATTCATTTGCAACAGACATTCTGAATCACCCATCTTATTTTCTTAAATGTCTCCCAAAACCATGTCAAACAGGAGCTCCTCAAAGAAGTTTTGTGGAATGGGTGAGTTAACAGCCCTGCTCCTCCTATTCCCTGAAAAAAAGAATAATGCAGTTAGCAAAGTGCAATCAGCTGCTAAAAAGCAAATGCATATTGTTCTGTGAGAAAAAACCAAATGCAGCGTCTGACAGAAGTGAGATGACTGGTATGTGGGTGTGCGAGTTCTTTATGCCGGTAAAACATCGAAGTCTGCAAAACGAAGAGGTAGGGACAAATTACGCTGCTCATATGGTTCCCTTGATGATTTGACCAAATGACAATGGCTTAGCTGGTCAGTTTTACATTTTGATAGAAGCCATATAATACTTTGTCAGTAAATGTCATTTCCTGTCTCACATTTTCGATTCTAAAACCTTTTGTTATCCAATGTCTTCAGTAGTCACTTTCTCGCAGGGATGACTTTTTCTTGTGTGGGTTTCTTTAAAGCACCCTGAAATGGGTAAAATATTGTTAGATATTCATGAGGAAATTTTAATACGCGAATTCAAAGATCATAATCGTGGACCTAGCAATCAGACATTTCCAAATCACTTTTCCAACCTTTCCGATAAGTCAATTAACAGAACAGAAGGAAACCTATTAAGCAATCTGAAAAACAACTGCCTTGAGTTAAAAGATTCTGAAGTGACAAGTATGAAACTTAGAGATAGCCTTTGTTCTATGTATTGGCATGGTAAATGCTTCGCATGCACTTATTACTATTCTTAACGAAGTGAGACAGTTTGAGGAAAAATACCAAATTGAGAAATTCAGCTACAGTAATGGTTAGCTTCAAAAATCGCTCCAGCTTATCACTAAGAATTGGGCAAGGTAAAACAGCTGAAACCTCTGAAAGGTCAGTGGATGAGGCAAGAAAAAAAAATCATATCTGGCTATGAATTAAAATATGTGTATAACATGGATGAATCCAGTTTGTTTTATAGGATGATTGTTGACAAATCCATTTCAAACAAAAATGAGAGGGGTTGTACATACATAGATATCACTAAGCTGTTCTCTGATATTCAGAAGTTAGCTCCTGACAGAAAGAACTCACTGTCGGTGTAACAGGCGTCTCCAATTACAGCGATCTCGGCACGCAGCTTGAGCTTCATTGACATCCATCACACGCAACACACAAGACTTCGTCCTCTTTATCTTTTCCTCATGCAGACATTCCTGAATCTGGTCCTCCCAAGATTCCCTAGGCCTTACTCTACTTTTCTTTCCTGCAACTTGTGCTGAAAAAAATTCTCTTAGTAAGCATCTCATCACTCATTCTTTCAACATGGCTAAACCACTTAAGAACATTAGTCTCCACTTTACTAACAACATTTTGCCTCACACTATAACACAGGTGAAACTTACTTAATCACATTTGCAACATATCTTCATTCCTCACATGATCAGAGCGTGTTTTACTGCACCCCCCCCGTAAGTAACGCATCTCCCCAGCACACAAGTGACTCCTGTCTTTTCTGCAGAATCCAAGTTTCACTGCCATACATCAGAGTAGAAACAATTACACTTTCATATACAGCCATATTTGGGACTTTCTTGAGAACCCTACATTCCTGCGAAATCCTCCTAAAGCAACTATGACTTTTAATGAAGAGTTGACTTGCATACTAATTTCACCATCTAATTTGTTCTCTCTGTCAAACATGCTTTCCAAATATACAAAGTTGTTTTTCCAAATATACAAACTCGTTTATGAGAAGGGTTGTAAAAAATGAAAGATAGAATCAGATACATGGAAAGATAGAATTGATGGAAGATAGAACAGTTCATGGTGTAAATGCCAATAGGACAGTACTGAAAAAAGTAATATTGACATTAAAAAAAAATGTAAAAAAAAAACACATTGTTTTAAGAATTTCCGTCATAAAACTTACTTAGTCACTGTATTTTCAATCCCTATGTTTTCAGAATTAGAGATCATATACATACGCAGTCCTTTAATTAATTTTACTCCTTTTTTTACATGAACCTATTTAAACCACTACCCTTGCTAACCACCAGGTTAGCACAGCAAACAAAACATGATGGTTTAGAGGTTCAACTGTGCATTAGTTTCCAGCACTCAATATAGAGGGCAGTAAAAGTGACAGTTGAACTTTTGTACGAATTTTGTGCTGTGAGGATAAGGTCGCAACACTGTGTCAAATAACACAGGTGCCTAGTTGAGTCACGACACGGTGACCTACAAGATGCTAATTCATAACTGTCTGTTATTCGTTTTAATCATGTGAAACATCTGCTGAAGCATGTGGTGCATTTGTTTGAAATACAGCAAGAAAGTTATAGGTACAAGCACGTGTGGCAAGTTGTTTGTGAATTTCATAAGTGGTGATTGCAGTTTGGAAGACAATCAGCATAGTGGACAGCCAAAGGAGAAGCAGAGCACAGGTTTGCATCTGCTTTGGCCATGCAGAGCGCAGACGTATTTTGATGATTACACTAGTCAACATTTTTAAACTTCTTTTTTTCATAACATGGGTGAAATGAGGTGTTTTTAACTAATTCCGGGGTACTGAATTCAAATATGACTGTACAAACTCTCCACCACATACAGTTTTTTTTTTTTTGTATGAACATTTGCTGTATTTCCAGATACATATCTATAACGCAAGATGTACACATTACAGCTTCACATTGTAATATATTACAGCATTTATGTATCTTGTTAGCTATAAAATTAGTGTTACAAAGTATAAATACCATTGAGGGATCCCACTACCTTGATACCTCTCCTCCATCGTTCAGATATCTAGGTGGAACCTTTCTCCTTGTTCATCGCTGCTCCTAGGTTGTCAGGAAAGAAATCCGGATGCGAATGGATGTATTTTTAAGGACATCCGACACCCAACGATTTTGTAGTTCTTGAGAAGGTTGTGAATCAGCTGTTTGTAGTTGCCCTCTTTGTGGTTACCCAAAAATCCCTTGTTCACAGATGTGAAAGATTGCCATGCGGCGAACTCCGTGCTGTTTAGCTTTTCGGTAAAAACAGAATCACGCAGTAGCTTGAGTATCTGAGGACTAATGAAGATGTCCTCTTTGAGTTTTGCATCACTTAATTGCGGAAATGTTTGCTTTAAGTGCAAGAAACCTGGGCCACATTTGTCCATAGTCTTTACAAAGTTTTCTTCAGCCCCAGTTTGATATGAACCGGTGGAAGCAGCACATCAGAGGGATTAACTAGGGGCTAGTGACGAACGTTACTCTCTTCAGGAATGAAAACATCTCGTTTAAACCAGTCTGTCCGTTCATAGTGTTCTGCTGTGGCCTTACTGTCCCACATACAAAGAAAACAACAAAATTTGGTGAAGCCACTTTGAAGCTCGAGCAAGAGTGATATCACTTTCAGATCACCGCATAGTGATTACATAAACTGGTCATAATGTATTGCAGTGAGAATTTTGTCCATGCTTTCATATGTCTCCTTCATTCCTACAGCATACGTTACTGGAATGGAAGGCTTCTGGTTTCCATTTGACAAAAGGACAGTTTTTAAACTAACCTTGGATGAGTCAATAAATAGATGCCATTCTGTAGGATCATGAGATATTCCTAATTCTGTCATTAGCCCCGGAATATCTGAACAAAAACACATACCATCCTGCATTTCACAGAAAGAGCATATACCCAAATTTCTATTTTTGAACACAGACATGTGTACTCTTTGCTAGCAGGTTCCACTCTTGCAGTCGTTAACCTAAAAGTTCAGCTTGTTGTTTGGAAAGATGTAGGTCTCGAACGAGATCATTCAGTTCATTTTGCTCAATCAAGTGGGGCTAGTCTAAGTTTTTAGGAGTGTATGTAGGATTCACATCTTCATGTACATCCACATCTTCATTGGATGAATTTGAATCTATCTCTTCACTGTTCAATGGAGATCTTCCTCATGTGGAACAGGCCTCACGGATGATGGCAAATTTGGATACTGTATTTTACTTTTTCTTATTTGAAAAACCACTCACTTTGGTTAAACAAAAATAACAATCTTCCAAGTGATCAGTTGGCTCACGTCAAATCATCCGAACTGCGAAAGGCATGGATTTCAGCTTACCTTTCAACCATTCACTCAGGTCAACAAAGCAGGAAATGCAGCAGAGATCTGGAGCCCGCAATTTATTTTGATTTCCAATGTGATATCCAAAGTACAAATAGTAGGCTTTCCTCAGTCTTTGTCAATGGACAATTACACGATTTTATAATGTACTGTCTGTACACATAGCAAAACTTATCCGGAATATTAATACATCTGTGACAATCCCTTTTCTCCATTTCATCAATTTTTTCTCATAGACATGCAGCACATGTTTCTCCTTCAATGTAAAAAACAGCAAGGGCAGTTTGGTTGTGGTTACATATTCTCTACCTGTGAAAAAATTAGTGTTGCCATCCATAGCACATCTGGTTGCGTAATATGACAATAAAAAATCTACTTTGCTTTTACATGCCTACAAGCGCTAATGTGAAACAATGGTACATATTTAATGCCCCATAACAAAAAAACATGATATGGTGGCCATTTTTTAAGGTCAAATCTGAAATCAGCACCCAAAAATTATTTAAAAACAGCTACATTTGTTCATGTTATAAAAACCTTGTAGACCAGTGTTATTAAATGTGACTTATTCATGTACGTATGACATCTGTTCGACCATAAAATGCTGGTAACTTGTGCACAGACAGGCATATTTTTTTACACTCAGGCATGTCAGGACATCCAAAACTTTTACTGTTGAGAAAAAAAAAAAGTACACTATTGTGAAGCCATATTTTTTATACACCAATAAAATTTATTGCCATGTCTTACAACATCTCTAATTTATAATTTCATAAATTTGCCAATTTGCAACCACTTACAAGAATGTCACCCATTGAAGAAATGTGGGGATAACTTTCATATTTGAACAACTGGTCTTTAAATTGTTTTTATATGAAATTAGGCAATTCCAGCAAGAAAAGTTGAACATGCAACAATAAGATAATTAAAGTTAGTGCCAAAAAATTCAGGGCTCTGAATTAGTAAAGTCATGGTAACCTTAATGGCAATGCTTATTCCTTATTACTTAAATTGAAGTTAAATTAGATTACATTGTATTTTCTTAATACTGTGCAACCCCAATTTTACACTTTTCAGGGGACCAGCATAAAAAGTCGTACAATGCGGGAAAACAGGGGTAAAATAAACTTTACGGACATACTGTGTACAAAAAATAGAAACCAATGTATATTAATAGTAGATAGATATAAGGGGGGAAAATGCAGTACATATGACTATGGACATACTTACATTATGGGATGATGGTCTGGAAACAAATCGGTAATTTCCTTTCGCTATAAGACAGTCAATTGCATTTTTGACATTTTCCCACCGTGGCATGAATCTCCCTTCACAACATATGTTTTATCAGGCAGAATATCAAGAAAAAAAAAGACCAGTCTTATGGGCATTGATAAATGTCCTCCAGAGCATAATTTGCGACTAAAGCAGGTAAAGTCTTCGTCTTCCACTCATCAATTGTAACTGGATCGACACTCGTAGATTCACCACAAAGTGATCATTACGTAACATTGTGGCGTTTCTTTAGTCGATCCATCGATCCATTTGAATGGTGAATAAATTAGGAAGACATGGAGATAATGCAAATAGATGATGACATCGCTCTGTCCACATTATTAATAATGTGGACAGAGCGATGCCATCGTCTATTTGCATTCATTTGAAGCTGTGAAGTCGTTTAAACCAAGCTAAGCAGCAATTTCTAAGGCATTTTCCTTCAATACTGATTCATTTAGGGATACGTTTGCAGCCTGAGCCTGCCTGAATCACTTCCTCAAAATTGTTTCCAATTCGCCTTACGGCGAACTTCTTAAAGTCCTCTTATCAGCACAATGACCTAACCTTTCCGAAGTAATTTTGACTCTTTCTGTTTTAAAATTGTTTCCAGTGTTGAAACTGGTTATCCAAGAGACCTGGCTAAGTCAGCTTTAGTTCCACAAAATTCACTATCTTTTTTGTATAATGGAGGGCTAAGAAAAGACATTTGTGCTTCATACTCGCCATCTTCACTCTCACGTCTAAAAAGTGAGATTTAAACAGCAAATTGCCCGAGTTACTCTCAGAACCTCACACCGTTCTTGCCAAGCTGAGACGCAGACCCATTCAATACGGGAATTTACGGCACTACACGAGGCACTCCAGCAAAGTTGCTAACAAAAGACACGTACAGTCTGAGGAATGTGGCACTACCCCAACTGTTCGTCACGTGTTTTCGACAAATTCTGGAAAGGAACAACTGGTTTAAGTCAACCTGGTCATTAGATTCTGCTGAGGAATGTGGCAGGAGAGGGAAGAACCAGTTTAAAGCAATCTTACATGTACGGAAACCAAGAAAGATATGAAATTAGAGAAAAATCAGGTTTGGCACCAAACATTTTTAACACTTTTGCTGCCAGCAGGCACGCGCGCCTTCTGTAGAAATAACGGGGGTTGGGGGGGGGGAGGGTTGGACTAAATATCTGAAGTTCCAGCAATGGGATTCCCAAAATATTTATACCACCTACTAGTTATCTTACCACAAGTCCATTTATAGCAAAACATGCAGAAGTTGTGTACGACCGACGTGGCCCAAAAGTTAAATGTGATGTTGTATAGGCCATATTCACACAAGATTATGTAAAAAAAGGCAATTGAGGTACAAGTGGGGCATATCTCAGTTCTTGAAGCAATCATTGCAGGAGATAGAAAAAAGGAATTGTGGAAAGTCTATAAATAATGAGTGCTCCACACTTTTCCCTTTCTTTATGATAGTGTTTTGTGTCTAGTGGAGGTTGAGCTGGGACACTGTATCAGCCTGAGACCATGGAAACATAATATCCTACTAGGGGAAGGCTATTCCAACTTATGTCATTCTACACACTGATTCCTTAGCACAGGGTGGCTGGTGGAAGCAAAATAAGAGAAAACTGGGTGAACACTTTTCTTTAACTAACAATATTTCTCTGCTCGCATGCAGTTTATATAAACAAATGCTGCAGGAAAAGTGGCCTCCTTCCTTCCCTTTTGGGCTATAAATTTCTTTTTTTCCATTGGACAGCACTTACTTTACTTGAGCAAAATAGATTTCGGGATGTTAACAGAAGTGCACCTTTTCTTTTTTTCTTCTTTTTTCTCCAACTGCACTAATGTGTAGTTCAATGAAAATCCCACAACTGCTCTTGTAATTAAAGTGTTAAAGTGTGAGGATGGTTGACACCATAAATAGCAAACGTTTTACTCCAAAAGGCGAAAACTAGAATCCGATGTCAGGTTTCCTTCTCCTTGGATACCCCTGATACCACTGATGATCCATCTGGAATAACTAACCCCTACAGATCTTTCTGCTATAGATGATCCAACTGTTGGTCCTACAACAACTGATTCTGTTGAATTGGACACAAGTGACCACAAATCAAGTCTTTCCGATTTTTAAATTTCTTCTGCACCCGATTCTGATCCAGATTATGAAATCAGTACTGAAGAATATGATGATGATTGTGATTTCTTGCAAACAATGAAAGAACATCAGTGTTTAGACGTGAATCCAGTACCTCACGAACAGCAGCAGATAATTTGGGAGCCAGTTGATTCGTCAAAGCAAAAGGAAATTTTATTGACAGCACCTTCAGATATTTGTCCTGATGTAATGAATTTAAACCCCTTACAGCTATTGACATTTTCCACTATCTAGTGACTGATGATATTTATCTTCTAATGGTTATTGAAACAAATAAAAATGCACAGCAAGTCATTCAAAGTGGTATCTGTCACCACATTCACAGATGAAACAATGGCTGCCAACATCTGTAAGTGAAATAAAAGAAATTATTGGTCTGCTATTTTGGATGGGCCTGGTTAGATTTCCGAAGATTACAGATTATTGGGCCACTCATGTGTTGTTCCAAAACCGAATTGCATCTAACACTTTCAGCAGAAATAGGTTTCAATTCCTACTGAAGTTATGACACTTTGCTAACAATTCTTAAGATCCAGGGAATGATCACACTTATAAGGTCAAAAGGCTTATGGAGATACTGCTGTGCAACATGAATAAATTGAAACAGCTGGGAAAAGAAATTTCTGTGGATGAAAGTCTTGTGCTATTTAGAAGAAGACTTGATTTTAGCAATGTATTCCCAGAAAGGCCCACAAATATGGTATAAAAATTTATAAGTTATGCGATGTGGAGGGCTACACGTATTCTTATGTGAGGGAATACATATTTGAGATGGCTACACATATTTTATACAGGCAAAGGAATAACAATTGGCACTGGTGGCCATAGTATGGAAGTTGTGAAGAAGCTTTCAACAGATTATTTGAATGTTGGTTGCAGTTTACATGCAGACAGCTTCTACTCATCAGTGAATCTTGCAGAATATTTAGTGAGCATAGACACTCACTATACTGGAACTTTGTCAAAAAAGAACGCTGTGTACCAAAAGTGGTAATGAAGAAAAAAGTAGGAAAAGGAGAATCTTTTGCATGCATGAAAAGCAATGGACTCATGGTGTGCAAGGACAAGAGGGAAGTTATCATGATTTCGACTTGCCATTCTGGAAAACTAGTTGATTCCGGGGAAAAAAACTCTAAAAGGGCAGGCAGTGGCAGTTCGTGATAAGCTGAGATGGGGTGGGGATGATCTCAATTTTGTAGATATCACTTCGAATAAGCTAAGTTACTGAGCCTGTGCTGATGCTGTCCGTTTAATAATAATAATAATAATAATAATAATATATATATATATATTATTATATATACTGATCGAAAGCGCTTTTTTTTTACAAGAAATGAATATTTAGATTTTATATTTAGCGATTGATATTGATAGAAAAAATGTAGAGGTACTGATACCTAAATTAGGCAACAGATATTAAGCGT
Organism: Macrothele yani; assembly: GCA_039090855.1. Taxonomy (NCBI): domain Eukaryota; kingdom Metazoa; phylum Arthropoda; class Arachnida; order Araneae; family Macrothelidae; genus Macrothele; species Macrothele yani. The sequence continues at coordinate 76,843,314 of CM076994.1, read as the reverse complement.
GGCCACATTGCCACATTTATGAAGAAAACAATCGACCTATAAAACTTGGTCAGATGCATTATTTCTTAAAAAGAAACTGTTTAATCAGTGCATCCTTCCAGTTCTTATGCATGGAACACAGACATGGACCTCAACTAAAATAGACATACAGATGTTGCAGACAACTGAAAAAGCATGTAGAGATGCATGTTTGATGTTACCAGGAAAAATATAAATAGAAACTAGTGGATCGGGAAAATGACAAAAGTGGAAGACATTATGATCAGAATTCCTGAAATTGCAATGAGATGGACATATTGCTAGAAGAAAGAGCCACTGACTGAGAGTTGAAATATTGAACTGGATAGCAAGGGAAAAAACAATACCCAGAAGATGACAAGGGGGAGATGGGTGCATGAAATTCGAAAGCATGAAAGAAACTGGCTCAAGGCAGATGTTGTGGAAGAACAAACTTGGAGACCCTCATCCAGCAGTGGATTGATAGTGGTTGCAAATTTTATATGCATGCATATACGTATATATATATAGAAGTACATAAGGACAAAAATGTTAAAAATTTAATGCATGTGGCAGCGGAGACACACACTCAAAGTCATGTACGCGTTCTCAAGTGTCTCATTGTGACCGCTAGAAATATGACAATAAATATTTTTTCTTCCGATACACTCCCTTTGAAACTTCGACTTGATACCGACCACTGCAATTTGGACGGCGATGAAAAACATTGTGAAATTTTGAAGGGTCTGCCAGAATTTCGCGATGAGTTATTACGATACTCACACACCGGCATTCTCTTTAATAAAAACGGATTGTAAACATATTCAGTCCAGTTTTAATTTTGAAGCCATGAAAACAGTTTAGCGTAGAAAAATTTGTTTTCCAAAATTTACCAACTTCGTAAATTTTCTAAACAATGATATCTGATTAAATGTTATTTTCAAAGTAATTAAGTATAATGCACTATCTCAATTGAAATGCGCAGCTCATTTTTGGGAGGGAGGGGAGATGCAGCAGAAAAATAAAATGTACCCAGAGGAGTGACTTCAATGATTTTTGGTGAATAAAAATTTACTTGAGTTTAAAAGCGAAAATTTCGCTGTGCTTGGTAAGTGAAGAAATCAATTTTGTGCAAGTATTTCGCTGCAGATATTAGTCTATCTCTCTCTCTCTCTCTCTTTTTTTTTTTTTTTTTTTTTTGAATTTATCCAATACTGAACTTATTCTTAATCGCAATTTATTCACATGCCCATTCTGACCAGAAGAGAAAATATAAGTAAAACTTTTTTGCAAAAGTCCAGGCAACTGAGTATTTGTTATTAGCAAACACAAATATTCTACATTTCGATGGGAGTAACATTGTTATTAGAATTATTACGTTGAATAAAAGCAGAAACAAACCAAAAATTGGAAGGAAAAAACACAGTTTGAGTAATACATTCAAACATACCTTATTTAATACTTTATTTCAACATTCGTCATTATTTTTAATTTATTCCCCTATTTTATTTCTTATTCGGAAGCACAAGAACCATATTAATCAACAAAGCACACAGGCCCTGCGATGCATTCCCACCCAACGAGAGACTGCATTCGCGAGCAACCCCGCTAGCGAGGCTGCCGTCACTGCAGTACCCAAGAAAGTTTTATTCAAAGGAAACGAACTGATGTGGGAATAGACAGAGTTTCCCATACGAGTTGGTTTTAATACCCGTCAGGGCTGCAAGAAACGCAGTCTGCCCAAGCAGTCCGCCAACATTCCTTCCGCTCCCAGTGGTGTTATGCAGGGAAAACTTCCAGTTGAGTTCAAAAAACTTCTCTCTCTTTGTACGGCTTGAAAAAAAAACTGGTTTGGGTAGGGGGTGGGCTGCAGCCCCACAGCCCCATAGCAGGAGCCGCCCTTGTGGGCAGGTAAAGCAGAAACCCGATTGCATCGTGGCTTACAACAAAGCCAAAGTGGGAATTGACAAATCAGATCAAATGACATCGTATTACTTGTGCTTGAGGGAAATGGTTTGCTGGTACCACAAAGTAGCAATAGAGTTCATCCTAGGAACTGTTATTGCAAACACTACAATAGTGTACAATGCTATTGCTTCAACGAGGTCGAGGTTAAACACAACGAGCCTTAAAGGCATATGCACAGAGTTGGCCATGGAACTTTTGCAGATGAATGCTGTTCACCAAGTGCAAACACCATCCCCACGAAATGTGATAGACCATGCACTAGTTGCAACTGAAATTCGGTAAACTGGAAAAAGAAAAACCCGCAAAAAAGACTATTGTAAGTACTGCTACCAAGAAATGAAAGCACAGTATGAAGTATCAATTACAAAGAAAAAAACTAGGCAAGTTACAACACAGTGTAAGGCACGTGACAGAGACCCATTTATGTGCAAGACTCATATTTTTTTTCCGCTCATGAAACAAGCTTGTAAAGTATAAGTACGGTAATGTGTTCATTTATATATAAAATTATTTCCACACAATTTGTATACACGTATATACATGGTTCTGTAACAAGAAATAGAGGCGAAATTTTGACAAAAGTGAAAGATTTCTACTCTAAATTATATGAAAGGGATGATACATGTACTCCAGACATCATGAAAGGTACCAGTACCAGAGTTCTTCCAGTCCTTCCAGCAGAAGTTGCACATGCAATCAAGAACATGAAGTGGGGAAAAGCTCCAGGAGAAGATGGAATTACTGTAGACATCATACAAGAAGCAAGTGGAGAAATTGAAACTGTACTTGCCCAAATTTTCACTCGATGCCTTAATGAAGGGAAGATTCCTGAGGATTGGAACAATGCTACAATGATCCTGCTACATAAAAAAGGTGACATTGAGGATCTCAGGAACTACAGACCTATCAGCCTCCTGTCAGTGGCTTAGAAAATCTTCACTAAAGTTCTTTCACACCGCTTGAAGGTAACACTGGACATGGCTCAACCGAGAGAACAAGCTGGATTCAGGAGTGGCTACAGCACAATAGATCATATCCACGTACTGAGAGAACTAATTGAAAGAGCGAGGGAATATGAACTTCCACTGTGCATGGCTTTTAACGATTATGAAAAAGCCTTTGAATCGGTGAAACCATCAGCAGTTACAATGGCTCTGAAATCCTGCAGTTACAATGGCTCTGAAATCCTGCAGTATTGAAGATGGATACATTAATATTAATAATAATATCTATGAAAATGCAAGTGCAAAGATTCGGCTGTTTGAAAATACAACACACATAAAAATTGGAAAGGGAGTGAGACAGGGTGACAACATATCTTCAAAGCTCTTTAATGCCACATTGGAAAATGTCTTTCAATCACTGAACTGAGAAAACAAGGGGATAAAGATTAGTGGAGATTATCTAACTCACCTTTGTTTTGCTGATGATGTAGTCATTTTTGCAACTTCCCCATCAGAGCTGCAGAGTATGATCTAGGAACTTGCTAACAAGAGTAAAGAAGTGGGATTAAAAATGAACTTTCAGAAGACAAAAGTGATGTACAATGGCTTTTACAAAAAATGAAGATTTATCAGTTGATGGGAAAAAGCTGGAGATAACCAATACCTACATTTATCTTGGACAGCAGATATCAAGTGAGGGTCACATTGATGAAGAAATTAATCGGCATAACTTGCCTGGAGAGCGTTTGGAAGAAACAGTATAATTTTCAAGAGCAATATTCCATTATGTCTTAAAAGAAAAGTGTTTGATCAATGCATCCTTCCAGTGCTTACATATGGTGCAGAGATGTGGACCTTAACTAAAAGAGACATACAAAGGCTGCAGACAACTCAAAGTAGCATGGAGAGATGCATGCTTGGTGTAACCAGGAGAGATAAGAAGAGGAGCTTGTGGATCAGAAAAATGACAAGAGTGGAAGACATCATGACCAGAGTAAAATCCCTGAAATGGCAATGGGCTGGACATATTGCCAGAAGGACAGACCATCGATGCACAGCTGAGATTTTAGAATGGATTCCAAGGGACAGGAAAAGACCCAGAAGAAGACCACATGGGAGATGGGCGGATGAAATTCGAAAGTATGTGGGACTAACATGGAAGAGTCTACTGGCACAAGACTTTACTTGGGGAGACCTTTGTCCAGCAGTGGATTGATAATGGTTGACAATGATGATGGTATCTTTATATATGTATAGCTGAACATTTAAAACATAAAAATTTTTGGAAATAAACCTGATATTTTACAAAATGTATAAAAAAAAAAAATAAGAGCAAATTCCTATGCCACAGAAGTCACGCACGACTTCTTATCCCCAGGCCATCTGCGTTACAACATCTGCACTGTGTTGCCTAGCAACCTAATACTTCAAAAACATGAAGTTGCATCACCTAGCGGAAGTAATACAAAACAAAAACCGAAACCCATTAACAAGTTGAAGTTGCTGGCGCCAGCATGGCCCCTTATGAATTGTTTTGCTAGCGCCTGTGCCCGCGGGCAGTGAAAGTGTTAAACAATGTTTAATGCAGGTAATCATGTGATTGGGAAAACGTATAACACGGGGGATGCATGGGAGAATTATTGGGACTTCAGAAAAACATTGCTAGAAACGTAAAATGCGAGGATGTAAGAATGGGGTTTCACTGTGTAACTTCATTTGCTAAATTTTTGTGTTGTACTCTACCCATCTTGATAGCTGATTCAATGGACTTGATGTTGCACTTGAGTGATAACAACCAGCCTTTTTTTTTTTTTTTGTTCCTTAATTGTGACACCTTTTTTTTCAATTTCCACAACTTCTCCCAACTTCTTTTTGATAAAGTGCTGTTGTGAATTGATAAAGTTTTTAATAAGTACCAGTTAATTTAATGTCAACTATCTTAAGGGTGTCTGCCAAGTCCTGCTTTGATGGTAACACTTTTTTTATTGAAGTTTTAAGTTCCGCTACACGGGTCCTAAGTTGTCTGCCAGTTGGTACTACCACAATTGTTCTTTTAGCTTTATGGTAGAGAGGATATTTTAAAATTTTGTTATTATGCCTGGAGCAAGTGGAATTTTTTGCTAATTCTTTTTTCCAGATATACTTTTAACATAAATTTTCCAGATTAATTTAATGCTTTACTGTGTTCACTGAACTTTGTTCTTTTTACTAAATATTGTTTCAATAACAGAAGTGGGTAATTATTTTCTGAAAAGTAAAGAGTCTATTTTATTTAGGAATTATGAATCCACAATAAATTCAATGTAGGAAAGATGACAAGAGTGGTAGTCTAGAACTTTATTAGTATTAGTAGATTTTTAGTCCATTTATGGAGGTTCTTTCTCTTGCAGATGTGAGAGTCATGCCAAAGAAATTTAGGCTATTATCTTGTTGCAGTTCCAGCACAAATTTCTGGTAATCATCAAAACTGTTAACCAAGCTGAGAACAATTTGTGGTAGAGAGCCATCATTGCTATCAACAATAAAGGCAAAATAAAGAAAATCAGATTAGCACTACAGGTTTTTCCATATAGTAGTTCACAGCAAATCGATGATTTGTAGCTAAGCCAGAATTCAGTTGATAGACTTTATTTTCAAATTGAAAGAAGTTATGTTTAAACATAAAGAGAAGAAGTTTAAAATTCTTATGAACTTGTTATTGTGCTCTTAAAAAACTATGGTGTTCACCAAATCTTCAAAAAATTCAATGAGTTCAATGTTAATAAATAAATACATCGCTCTTTCCACGTTCCAGAAATACACAGCAACCGAAAAATTGTTTTTCAGCCGCCGCTGTGGAATCGAACCAACAGAACTCTCAGTATCGCGCCGAGTGCGTTACCTTTACGCCACGGGGGCCAACAATCCACGGTGCTATGTGTATTTTTAAAGTCAGCTACTGACATCATAAATCCGTAAGATCGGCTCAGCTACTGAGACGTCTCCATCTGGTGGGCATTAACGGCACAAGCTATATATATTATAGCAGTTAAATCCAAAGAGCGGGAACCAAGGTGAAAATATTCCAAATACGTGGCGACAGTTAATTAACAGATACATCGCTCTCTCCACGTTCCAGAAACACACAGCAACCGAAAAATTGTTTTACAGCCGCCGCTGTGGAATTGAACCAACAGAACTCTCGGTATCGCGCCGAGTGCGTTACCTACCTTTACGCCACGGGGGCCAACAATCCACGGTGCTATGTGTATTTTTAAAGTCAGCTACTGACATCATAAATCGTAAAGGTAACGCACTCGGCGCGATACCGAGAGTTCTGTTGGTTCGATTCCACAGCGGCGGCTGAAAAACAATTTTTCGGTTGCTGTGTATTTCTGGAACGTGGAAAGAGCGATGTATTTATTTATTAACTGTCGCCACGTATTTGGAATATTTTCACCTTGGTTCTCGCCCTTTGGATTTAACTGCTGTAATATATATAGCTAGTGCCGTTAATGCCCACCAGATGGAGACGTCTCAGTAGCTGAGCCCATCTTACGGATTTATGATGTCAGTAGCTGACTTTAAAAATGCACATAGCACCGTGGATTGTTGGCCCCCGTGGCGTAAAGGTAACGCACTCGCCGCGATACCGAGAGTTCTGTTGGTTTGATTCCACAGCAGCGGCTGAAAAACAATTTTTCGGTTGCTGTGTATTTCTGGAACGTGGAAAGAGCGATGTATTTATTTATTAACTGTCGCCACGTATTTGGAATATTTTCACCTTGAGTTCAATGTTGACTGAGCACAGGACACTACACTACATCCAGACTTGCCAAAAATAGGGTGTTCTATAACACAAATCACAAAATTTATTAATGAGCTCTTTTGAATTTTTTATTTTTTATTATTGCAAGAGGAAAGGGAATTTCTTTTATCAGACAATTAACAAGGTAGTAAAAAAAAAGTTTGAAAGAAGAGAATATTTGGTATAAACTATATAATGAGTAATATTATTGAAAATATTTTGCAATTATGCCCATACTTGTTTTATTCTATTTAGTGGCTTGAAACATCTTTCATTGTAAGGTTCAATGGGTTTGCTTTTAGTTTTGGTGTTTCTTAAAATTTCTAAAAACAGTATGCGTCAAAATGTTTAAAAATGAAAGTTAGAAAGAAAGAACATAAATTTAATACAGAACAATTATGACTTCCAAAAGAATTTACCATTAATGAATTTACTTTTAATGCAATAATGGTAAAAGAATTTACCATTATTGCATTAAAAGCAGACAAAAGAAAATCCCTTATTCTTGATAAAAAAAAAAAAAAATTAAAAAATGGAAGACAAACTATACAAAAAAAAAAAAAAAAAAATCCAGTAGACCTAACAATAGTCATGATCAGTCAAGTCACTAAATAAATAAATAATAATAATAATAATTCTGTTCTTGTATTATAATAATAATAATAATAATAATAATAATAATAATAATACAAGAACAGGAATTGCAAACAAATGCTATGAAGGCCAAAATCCACAAAGTCAATGAAAATTCAAAGTGTTGACTTTGTCAAGAAAAGGATGAAACTGTGTTTCATCTTATATGCGAATGTAGCAAAACTGCACAGACAGATTACAAAGCTAGACACGACACCAACAAGCATGTCCGGGTGTTGGTTTTCGTGTGTCTGATGCCGTATCCGCCACTGCCCATCACTTCTGTGGAGTAGAAACCACAATTCATCAGAGAAGTCAACCTTTTCCTACTGTCCAATGATGGTGGTCCCATGCAAACTGCAGGCGTCGTTGCTGATGGACCGGGGTCTTGACGCAGTGTCGACTCCGGAGACCCATGCGTAACAGGGTTCACTCAACTGTTATTGGGGACCCGTACCTGTGTGCCTCAGCGTTCATTTGCATGGTCAATTGCTGCACTGTTGCACGTCAATCACCCTTTACCTGTCGACGGAGGATACGTTCTCTTGTGGGGTTGATGGCCTTTGGGGCTCCACAGTTATGACGTCAGGAGGTACTCTGTGTGCCAGTGGTCCGTTCTTGGTACACCCTTGCTCAGGGTTCGACAAATTCCAGGCGCCCGGGTTTTTAGAAATCTACACTGGCAACCAATTCTTTTTTTCTTACATCAGAATTTGTAATTTGCAGTATATATGGTAACTTCTCTTGTATAACCCGTAAATAATCTGTTAAAAAGTTATAAGTTTAGGTACTGCGGATAATACACTGGTAAAGGGAAAAAAGAACAATGAATTTTGGTGCGGTGTTTTAAAAAATCTGCAAGGTAATTGTCAGGAGAGCAAGACCCTAGCTTATGGTAAACTCTAGGGTAAGCTGCTAGTAATGTAGTGGAGGATAGAAAATTTTTTGTTATATGTATACATATATATGCATTATACAGTATATATATACACTGGTGTGCAAAAATTAAGGATGAAGAGAAGAAATTAGCATAACAACAGAACGAGCAGGCAGAACGAACCGAAAGACCACTCAGGAGATAGACTAGGGTCCGGTATGGTAGGGCATGCGCATATATGCGGCATGACATGGGGGAGTGTTGGAAGGGTATAAAGCACATGGGCAGTGAACGTTCAGCAATTCGGTGAAAGCTATTGCACAGTGTACACCGGTTTGAACGACGTCGAGTTGCTGCCACCGTGTGATATGTCCAACAGGCAATCCAGTAGACGACATCTGGATGACTTTACCCGAGGTCGCGTTATTGGGAAGTTGGAAGAAGGTCGAAATGTGACTAGTGTGGCCGAGGAGTTTGGGATCGCTCATAGCATCGTTTCACGAGCTTGGAGAGCATTTCAAATGACAGGAACAACTGTCCGAGAGTTTAGCAGTGGTCGTCCACAAGCAACCATGGCGGCGGATGACTGGTATATTGTCCTACAGGCGAGAAGAGACAGACGGCACACAGCGGGAGAAATCGCAAGACACATGCAACAGACAACTGGACATTCGTTATCGCGTTTTACCGTCGCCAGGAGGCTGCACAAAGGTGGTCTATCAGCACGACGACCAGTACGGTGTGTGCCATTAACGCCTGCTCATTGGAGACGGCGATTTCTGTGGTGCCAGGAACACAAGAACTGGACACATCAGCAATGGGGTAGAGTTCTCTTTACGGATGAGAGCCGATTCAGTCTGACGAGCGATTCTGGACGTATCCACATCTAGAGAGAACAGGGAACACACAATCACACCTCAAACATTATCGAAAGGGAGCGGTTTGGAGGTGGCGGAGTTCTCGTTTGGGGCGGTATCATGCTTGGTAGCCGTATTGACCTCCACATCTTCCAAGGAGGTTCAGTCACTGGTGTCCGCTATTATACCGAGGTTCTCCTGCCTCACGTGCGTCTGTTTAGAGGTTCTGTGGGTCCCGAGTTCCTCTTCATGGACGGAACGCTACACCTCATCGTACAGTGGCTGTCGCAGAGCTGTTGGAGAGTGAAGATATTCAACGCATGGATTGGCCCGCAAGGTCCCCAGACCTAAATCCAATCGAACACGTGTGGGACCTTCTCAGGAACCGCTTGGCAGCACGTCACCAGCCGCCAGCAACGATTCCGCAGCTGCGATTGACGCTACAAGAGGAATGGGCCGTGACGCCTAAAGAGCTCCTTGACAACCTCGTCCTCAGCATGGACAGACATTGTAAATCCTGTAACGCAGTCAGGGGTGATCATATCCCCTACTAAAGACTGGATTTTTCTTGGCAGCCGCCTGTCACATGGACGTTTCTGTCTTCTGTCCAATTGTGCTCGAAGCTACCTTTTCAATAAAGTGCCTTTGTATCCTTTGGATTCCTTGTTTGGACGGTTTTGCTCACTTGTCCCATATTCTTACATCTAGGAGATCTTATGGTATGATTTGAGTCGATGTGGAGCACTTCTGCATGATGTTGCATTCGAAAAACTGTCTCGTCCTTAATTTTTGCACGCCAGTGTATATAGGAGCAAATAACTTAACCACAGAAGAACATCCTCTTTTGATGTCATTAAGGTACCCTCCGGACGCTTTTTCTTTAAGGATGAAATGACTCAAGAACTGTTTAACCGATCAGGACAAAATGTGGTATTTCCAAGCTTTGTTTGAAATTTTTTTATAATTAGATTGGTTGAAACTGGACAAAAGTATTCTTAATATAATGTGATACATTGTTTGTTTCCTCTAAGCTAGGTGGTTTTAAAAAAAATTGGACAAACTGTTTTAAGAACTCCAAAGGAAAATCATTCAAGGAAAACTGAAGACAACATACTGGTTAACTTTAATATGATTAATAGTTAATCAACTATTAATTTGAAATTGTATTAACAGGAAACTCAACAGAATTTAATTTGTGAGTATTCTATGGAGAAACATGTTTTGGAACTGATACAAGTATCTGCAAATATCATACATGTCTATTAACAGTATAGTTTGCATTACATTTCTGTTGAGTCTAAACTTTAGAGTCTTGTAGATTTGCTGGAGCAAGAGCCATCTTGAGCTAAAGAACACCAAGCAGCAGGCTAATTACAGTGAAAACACACTTGTTTAATTGGTTGGTTGGCTTCTGACATTTGCTGGAGCAAGAGCCATCTTGGGCTAAGGAGCACCAAGCTAATACAGAAAAACAGAGAAAACACACTTGTTTGATTGATTGGTTGGTTTTCAGCATTTGCTGAAGCAAGAGCCATCTTGGGATATAATGAGCATCAAAAAGCAGATTAATACAGATTAAAAAAAAAAAATTGAGACAAATGCTAAAACCATGTTTTTAGGTGTACTGTCAACTGTCTTACAACTAATCTTATCCTATACTGACATCATACTCTAATGCTAATTTATTTTCTAAGAGCATTAATGCTCAAACTATTGGTGTCCAGAGAAGAAAAAAAAAAAAAAAAAAAATTGGCCTTTTTGCATAGGACAGTTCCATGATATAAATATGCACATTTTCTGTGAGGCAGTTTCCCCGTGCTGCAGATGGCTGAAAGCACGTACTGTGGGGAATCAAATGAGGCATAAAGCACATGTAGTGACTCATGCATTGAAACTTTACTGCGATCAATTGCAGTGGCTATAAAGTTTGAAATATTGGTTCCATTGTAACATTACTAGAAACGTGTTTAAAGCTGCCAAAGCAGTAAAAAAATTAGCGAAGTTGCAGGTGAATGCCTGGTGGTTACTTGGAGCAAGCAAACATTGTTCAAGAACATCAAATAGAAGTCATCGCTCTTTCCACGTTTTCAAGTGAATCGCGGAAAAATTCTCATTGCCCGCCACCGGGAATCGAACCGAGTCTTTTAGTTACGCGCCGGATCTGCTTCCACTACACCACGGCGGCCTCGAAATTCTCCAGACTCACGAACGACAAACTATCAAACCACATGGCAGGTTGCTTCTTTGGAGCCACGCACAATGCTGAGGATTCACCAAAGATGAACAGCAGCAACTGAACAAAAAAACTAGAAGGCGAATGAATGATAAATACACAGTTGACGTGGACCAGGAACATCAAATAGAAGTAGATATGATGAAGAGACTATCGTGCTGATTGATACACAAATAAAGAAGATAGCTGTCTAAGCACGAACACTTTAGCTCAAACCAATTACAACAGTCAAATGAAGCTAAGACGTATCACCGGTATCAAAAGTATACACAGTTAAAACCATGACGACACAAATAACTCATTCCATTGAGGTTTAAAAAGGTTTAATGTTAAAAACTTGCGAGATCTTTCGAACCTACGACTTATAGGTTCATCATCAGGCACCAAAACTCGCAAGGTGCACATGAAACGTAGTGGTTATATACACGTGTGGTTATGGGCAAAGACCGCGCATGCGTACAAGTCGGAACAGTACGAGGTCATAAAATACATACATTTAAAATAACCTGTAGGGTAAAAAACACATAATGGTTGTCATAAATATAAGAAATATAAAATGAAGGTCAAAGTTCCCTCGCCTGAGTTTTATATATGTACAATAAAATCAATGGTTGTCTAATCTTGTTTCTTGGTTTTTCAGTAAGTATCGCCAAGGTGCTGGTATATTGGATGGAGCTTCATCATTACAACATTGTTCATTCAAATGATAAATATACAAGCTCTCGAGAAACAACAGGCCATTTTTAGTTTTGGTCGTCGATAACAGTTTTACATTGTCCCAGTCAGGATAGTGCTCTCCTTTTAGTACCTCTCGCACTAAAGAAGTTGTTAAGGCATGTGTACGAACACTGTATTTGTGTTCTGTAATTCATGTCTTTAATGATCTACAAGTGGATCCCATGTAAGAAGTAGACTGTGAGGTAGTTGAGAAAGAGTTCAGTGGTACCGAATAAACGCCGTATTTATCTAAGATTGATGTCGGATCTCGGTCTGATTTGGTCAAATTGAACAAACTTTCCGAAGAAACACCAAAGGAACAATCGTATTTTTTGCATGAATTTTGTAAGATCGGCACAATGGTTGGATGGAAGGGGATGCATGCCACGTATTTTATGGTTACTTCATCACGTATTGGTTGTAACGTTGTGGAGATCTGTTGTTGATACCTGCGTAACAATTTTGTAAATAGATATCCGGGATAACCGGAAACCTTTGTTAGATTGAAAATCCTGTGTAATTCTAGTTTTAAAGATCTTTTGGTGGATGAATGACTATAAGCCCTACAGATTAAAGATGAAATAGAACTATGTTATAGGGAAGTGGTGTGTACGAATTATATGGAATGAGGGTAGGTGAACAAGTGGGTTTTAGGTAGACGGAGGTTTGAATGTCATTAGATGGGGTGCGTCGTAATAAAATATCTAAGAACGGAAGGGTGTTGGAGGATTCTAACTCTTGGGTGAAGGAAATAATGGGAAAGACGGCTGATAAAGAGGCAGCAAAAGTGTCTAATTCACTAAGTGAGTATTGCCAAAAAACTAAAACATCGTCGACATATCGTATATAGAGTAATGGTTGGAATGTACCATTATGAAAAACTGTATGTTCGACGTGTTGCAGTACTATTTCTGCCAGGACGGGGGAAAGAGGTAACCCCATTGGGGTACCGAAATCCTGGCGGTAGGTGATGTTATTAAATTTAAAATAAGTCCGGTTCTTGATAAGGTTCAGGGCAGAAACTATAGCAGTGGATTCAGTAGAAGAGAGGTTTAAGGATGGAAGTAGTGGGGTAATCAGGTCAATGGCTACATCCACAGGGACATTGGGAAACAGGGAAACTACATCGAGACTGGCCATTTTAAATGGAATACCTGATGTAGCGGAATGGATCCGTTCCAGGGCGGACTTAGAACTCTTAATTGAGAAAGGTGAAGATGTGGTTAAGGGGGAAAGGACTGAGGCAAGTGATTTTTCCAGATTTCGGGTGGGGTTAGTATAGCCTGATACTAAAGGACGGATGGGGTGTTCCGGTTTATGAAGTTTAATTTTGCCAAACAAATCTGGTGTACGAGGACCAAAAGGAGGTAGCATATTATTTGAATAGAAGTCATCGCTCTTTCCACATTTATAAGTGAGTCGCGGAAAAATCCTCATTGGCCACCACCGGGAATCGAACCCTGGGTATTCCACTTATGCGTCGGATATGCTTCCACTGCACCACAGCGGCCTCGAAATTCTCCAGACTCACAAACGACAAACTCCGGCATGTAACTGGAAGACCCTGGGTTCGATTCCCGGTGGCGGCCGATGAAAATTTCTCTGCGACTCACTTATAAACGTGGAAAGAGTGATGACTTCTGTTTGAAGTTCCTGGTCCACGTCAACTGTGTATTTATTGTGCAAGAAATTTGCGGCTGGTGACTTGAGATTGAAAAGCATGTTTTAGGTAGGCTTCTGCTGGTTGTTTGGGATGCCCTGCAAGCAGCTGTGAAAGACAATCCATGAACAAGCACTTGCAAATTGTCAGAACTGAGAGTTTCTAAATCTACCATTTCTGAGCATTTGCATAAAATTGGAATGATTTACAGATGATGCTGTGAGCTGCTTTATGAGTTCACCCAAGCTTTAGCTCAACAACATGTTGAGGTATGCAAGGAACTGCTCAAAAATCCATGCAATACTCAATTTATCAAATGAATAGTTACCGGGGATGAAAAGTGGATATATCTGCACAATCCAGATACTTAACAGTGGTTGAATAGAGGTGAACCAACTTTACCTAACCCCCGACATGGATATTCTGAGAAAAAGCTCATGCTGTGTGTCTGGTGGAATGGTGAAGGTGTAATACACTTTGGGCTCATTCTGAATGGTCAGTCTATCAATGCCAAACTGTATTCTCAGCAATTGAACAGTATGTATGACAAACTTCAGCAAAAGTACTCAACCAAAGCCATTGTCTTGCTGCACCAAGACAATGCTAAACCTCATACCACTAATCGACCCTAGTTAAACTTCAAGAACTGTATGGAATTGAGCTGCTGCCTCATCCAGCATACAGCTTCAACTTTGCCCCTTCAGACTACCACTTGTTTCAGGCGATGGCATATTTTCTCCGTGGCAAACAGTTGACTACTTTGGATGATGTGGTACACGAGTGCCAAGATTTATTTGCTTCTAAACCAATGGATTGGTACTGTGTAGGAATTGAACAACTGGCAAACAGAAGGGTTCAAACTATTGAACATGATGGCACATGGATTTTGAAATTTGGTTCAGATCCTTTCAAGGTTGTGGGCATGTGAAACTGTTGTACCAAAAATGCTATTTTTTTCTCCAACACCCCAATACATTAAACTTAAAGCTAAAATATTATTTTTAGTTATGAATCAAATTGTGCCACCTGTTAACTTTTTTCAGTTATCACTCTTAGTTGTCAAAGTAAGTTAACATACTTTTATAGACTAACAATGCTTGGAAGGTCTTAGTGCTTACTTTGGTTTAAGAGTATTAGCAAAAAATTCTATTAATATGTTCTGTAGAATTTTACCATCTGTTTAACACATATTTGTTTGCCACCATATGATTAAAAGAAAACCACATGGGATTCACAACAGACAAGAAGTTTACATGGACATACGTTTGGTAATTTCATCAATGAACACATAGTGAAAAGTTTTTTGGGGTTTTTTTCCCCTTTCCATGTTAGCTAATATTTGTAAAATCTTTCTCCACAAACTTTACAGACCTAATGAAATATTAAATTGAAACTTGTACTAGAAAGTCTCTTTGGGTTTACTCAGAAATTAAATTTATATTCAGTTGAAGAATTCTTATTTTCCTCTCTGAATTCTGTTTAGCTGCAGATGCTTCTGGCTTTATGTTGACTGCCAGGGCTGTTTGTTCTCATTGCTTTTAATTCAGATCATAAGTTTTGTTGAAACTTAACTGCAATTTGAATTATGTTGCCAAATTCCACTTATACAGGCTAAAAATATTATAGGTGCTTCCTGAATTCCATAGTTGATGTTATTCAATATTTTTTTTTAAAGAAATAGGGTATAAAAGTTTTTACATTCATTAATATTTTAGTCCTAATTATGCAGTAGCTCTCTTTAATAAGTCGGGATGAATCAATCATCAGTAGCTCTCTTTAATAAGTCTCCTATTGCTTTTAGGTTCATGATCCAAAATCTGTGCCTTGTTTCAGAATGGTGCATTTGCATATCCACGTGCTTGACTAACGTACTGTCCCGATTACTTTTCTCAACAGGAGGTGTGTGCTCTTTAATTTCCTTCCTTGTTGTTTGTCTTATACA
The DNA here is from genome assembly GCA_039090855.1 of Macrothele yani. Classification (NCBI taxonomy): domain Eukaryota; kingdom Metazoa; phylum Arthropoda; class Arachnida; order Araneae; family Macrothelidae; genus Macrothele; species Macrothele yani. The sequence goes on along the minus strand of CM076994.1, from coordinate 76,827,699 downwards.
CTATCACACATTAGTAAAATTTGATAAGTAATGCTTCCTCAATAACCTGCATAATAGTTGTCCCACTTCTGATAGCAATTTTTGCTTACTTATTTTGAGCTGCAGTGGCTATCTCTACTTGGGAGTTTTTCCATAATTCCCTAACGGTATGCAATTATTACTACTTTCTATAGGCTTTGAGTTATGTTGCGCTTTTGTTTTACCACCTGTAAAACATGTATGACAATTCTCTTGGAAAAATCATTATCAATTAAAATTTCGGTCATTTTCGTAACTGCTTTCAGCTGATTATATGTTGAAGATAGGATTTTAGCTCTTTTAATTAAATTTCCTACTGTATCAATTTTAACTAATCTTGTGTGGTAAGATGTATAATTCAGCATTATATTGAATTTTTCTTTCTTGAAATTACAAATAAAATCTATGTGATCCCTTTATCCCATAATTTTTGCATTCAAACATTGCAAATTATTGAAACAGTTGTTTTTGTGGGACAGTAGTCAAAGATATTCAGAGTACATTTTGAGTCCATTCTTATGTGCTACTATGCAAATGTTTTTGTTTATTATGAGTATTACCCCATATTGACTTAGGTTTGTTTTACTGTTTGAATTCCCTTAAAAAACACTGCAATTTTTTTCAGTTTGTTTTCTGCATTTCCTTCCTTTTTATTTTAATCATTTTCCTCAACTCCTTTATTCTATTACTAATTAAAAACTACTTTTATGGGAATTTTTACTAGGAATTTTTTTTTATTTGAATTGTAAATTTTCGGAGAAAACTTTTCTCCTTCTTCAGGCTGTCTTTTTGTTGAACCTTATTCCCGTTACTATCGCGGTTATGGTTAACCTTGATGGTTATGGTTATTTTTCATCAAATCCTGTCAGATGTTATAGGCAGGGAAAATCCTCTGCAGTCATTTATGATGGAATTTTGATTTTTCTCAATCTCTATTCCTTCTTTTACTTTCTTTTTTGAAAATTTCTTTGGAAACTGATGACTTTAAGGGAATTCCAATCCATGTACCTTTAGAATAAGCATGTGATGAACATTATTCTGTTCCATGACACTGTACATGGCACAACAACTGTTGCACTGTCTTTTTTCCTGTCTCCCAACTGTTACTTCTGTGGCAGCTACTTTAGCATGTGAATGATGACTACGTTAGTTTAAATGCACATAGACTCAAACAGAAAAAAATGTTGCATACATGAGTAACAGTTTTGTGTGTGTGTGAGAGAGAGGGGGGGGGTGAATTACTGTTCACTTTGAAAATATTTTTGACCATCACTTTTTAGAAAAGCCAGAAAATTTAAAAATTCTTCCATACATTTCGATCATACTAATAATTCTTTTGAGGAAGTGTTTCAGAATTATAAGGATGAACAAAATATAAAAAAAAAAAAAAAAAATAAAAATAAATGGCATTTCAATGAAATAATTGCATGGAAACTTAAATGCTTTTGCTCTCATTTGATTTTTAAACTTTAATTTTAATAAATAACAAAAAAAATACTACTCATGAAACAAAAATGCAAAATATCAAAATGAATCCTGTACAAAACATTGGAAATTAAGTTACAGCAGCTACGATGAAATATTGGACAAGTGTGCTTGTCCAGTAATAAGGACAAGGTAACAAAAGTCAATTTACAGCAGGAAGGAACTTATTAAAAGCTTGATATTATTATATCATAAGCTTTAATACAATTTTTAGCAACTAATTAAAATAACAAAAACCAAGAATGCAGGATGACATAGAATGAAAATGACAGAACAGCATGACTTATGAATGAAATCATATAACCAATTCAACAATACCTAGATAAAATTCCAACTTAAAACTTTGCAGAATAGCATCAACAATGTAGTTAAGCAACTTTTTCAAGAGTAAATGTAATTAGCCTGAACTTCAAGTTCTCACTAACAACTTAAAACTTAGTGCATGCATAACCTGCAGCACAACAATTCCACAAGGTAACATGTCATCATGGCTTTACACAAATATGAGGCTTGCTACACCACATATTTTCTCACTATGTGCATGAAATTTAACATGACCTTGAGTAGTGAAAATAGTGTCTTGAGATAATCTTGTAGGAGCACATGCAGCATCTCTGTTTCTTTCCACAGCATATAATCTGTATACAGACATTGCCTCTAGAAGAACAGGGTGGCGCAACAAAACTTGTGTGTCATATACATACCTCTGACTGATCTGTAAGCCTTGTGTCCACAGTGCTGAGGCCAGATTATAGGTAAATATGGTAGATCTACCTGCATTTTCTTTAATTAATGTCAGAGGAAGACTCTGTGGCAGTTCAGCAGACATAATTACAAAGTGCAAGCCAATAAGATATATCTGTGTGCTCACAGAAAATCTGATACAATTCAAAGAATCACCAATGTAATAAATAAATCCCTCCTGAACACTGTCAAAATTTAGTTTGTGTGAGTATGGCAAAAGAGTGTCCAAAACGGAGAATCCAATTCTATTTCTGTTGTTCGGTCGAACACAAGACAATATAGATGATGGCAGAGCACTTTTATCAGTATCAGACATGTCATCAAAACAAACATGCTGCAGGAAGGGTTCTAATACAGAGAGAATATTAGGTTCGGTAACCTGTTTACCAGTACGGCAGCATTCCATTGGTGCCCAACGAAGCAAAGCATCAAATACAATGAGCTCACTGTCTACATTCAGGTTTGAATTTGTGACTATTTCCATAACAGATTCTTTGCTCAGAGTTTCAAATGTTTTGCTCCTCAGTACTACAAAGCCAGCATCCAGTATCAGCTTTAAACATTTCTCCTTAAGGGTTACAAGTGTATATGTTGTGGCTTCATTATAAACATAGCAAACATTGGAAAGGGATATGACATCTTCGAGGAATCTCCCGCATCTTTGCACCAAAGGTTCTACTTGGTATTTATGAGCTGCACGAAGCAATTCTATGGCCTCTTTCCAATTTTCTAGATCTGGTTTACCATAATATATGTACCTGAAATACCAATATGATTACTTTATGAAAATCTACATTAAAATGAATAAATACAGCATTTGTACATGATTAACTGAAAACAGAGACCCAATATTGTGACATCTTTCAAAACAGCATATATCACCACCACTATAACATATTTTTTTAATTATATATGTTTTTCAAAGGTGAATTACCTCTCTTTATGCTGAGGGCATGGCTAAAAGAATGCTTTTCTAAACACTCTTTTAACCTATCAGTCACTTAGCAATTAGAATAGATAGTACCAATTGTGACTTAGGCTTCAACAGAAGTAGAAGCTCCTTACTCACACTCTATATTGTGCCACAAAGCTCACTGTATCTATTTAACTAAAACTAAAACAAGAACATAAGCTCATACTATTCAACAGTTCCTTTGAACTTAGCTAATACTAAGTTCAAAGGAACTGTTTAATTATGTCAAAAAAAAAAAAAAAAAAGCCAGAAAGTTACAATTTAGTTAGTCAACTAAAATATATGAATCTTATGGCAGTAAGTCCACTAAAAGAAAAGACAATTGGAAAACACTCTGACATAATGTATATATATATACACACATGGGTTTAACAAAATAATGGAAACACTGATTGTGACTAGAGTACATGTAATGTGCCATATGTAAATCACAGGAGCCACATGACCTGCAATGTGAGGTATATAAAGGGGTGTAGTACAATGTTGGCTATCGTGCAGCAGTGCCAGTCACAGGTGAAACAGCTATTGTGGAATAATTTGTCAACAATGCCAGATCCCAGTGATATAAAAAAAAAAAAAAAGGCATGACTATCAGTGCACATCTTACAGGAGTGTAAATAACTAGAAATAGTTAAGTGCAACACAAGGAACTGTAACAAAGATCATGACAACCTATAAAAAAGGACACAGCTTTGTCTCTAAATGTGCAAACTGAGGATGCCATACAATGATGCGACAGGTGAATGCTGTCATGGATTGTACAACAGAAGCACAAGACCACGGCACCACGAATCGTGGTAGAGGTGAACACCAGTCATAACAGTTCATTGGGAACTCCATCGTGCCGATATTTATGGCCATGCAGCAATTCTCAAACCTCTTAATACCAACATCAATGCAACAAAATGTGTAAGGTGGTGAAAAGAACATAAAAACTGGGATGCTAAAGACTGGCAAAGTGTCATCTGGTCTGATGAATCATACTTCACACTGTTTCCCACCACTGGTAGAGTGCACACTTGGTGAAAACTTGCGAAAGCATACCAGCCCAACTGTGAAAACACGGCAGTGGATCCCTGATGAAGTGGGGTGCCACATCATAGCATTCCTTAGGGCTGTGTCACATCTGCAACATACAAATCCATTCTTGGGGACCACCTGCACCCAATGTTGAATGTATTGTTCCCTAACGACCCTCTCAGGTTTGAAGCAGAAAACGCAGCTGTGCATTGTGTGAAGCATATCAAGTTGTGGTTTGCAGAGCATGAGGATGAGGCCACCTAAATCTACAGACCTCAATATTATTGAACATTTGTGGGAATATGTGGAGCAAAAGGTCAGATCACATTTTCACCTCCAACATTAACTAACACAGATGGGACATATTTTACAGGAAGGATGATCCCAAATTCCATTATCATATGTGTGTAACTTGTATAAGTCTATTTCAAATTGAATTGTTACTGTTCTGAAAGCCTAAGGAGGGTGAGCCTACCGCTTATTAAAAAAGTTCTCCCTAAATAGCAAATGTTTCTCCATTATTTTGATATGTCCATGTTTTAGAGCAATACTGCGTGTTTTGAACAAGCCAGCATTTTTTTTTTTTGATAAACCTCTGTACCCATTCTAAATGTTTTAGAGCAATACTGCTTGTTTTGAACAAACCAGCATTATTTTTTTTTATAAACCCCTGTAAATATTCATTCCTAATGTTTTAGAGCAATACTGCTTGCTTTGAACAAGGCATATTTTTTTTTTTTTTTGACTTTTAATTGAATCACTATACGTTAAAATTATTAGCATCTGGAAATATAAATCACAACACAAAAACATTCCTCTAAAATTTTCGAATCCTGGATAAGGAGGCAAAACTTTAAAATCATTTTTTTTGCCCTGATATTAAATGCGAAGTTAGACTATAAAAACCAAAAGTAAATATCTTACAAAGTTACTGGAAGAATAAAATTATTAATACCAAACAATAAAAGTCTCAAGTTTTAAGTTAATGGCACTAAAATTAAAAATGTAGCAGCTATACAAATTCCTTTTGAGATTTGAACTCGTGTTTAATATTATCACCTCATGCCTGTGTACCTACACAACATTCAGACATGCTTTTGGCACAGACCACACTACATAAATTGCCCTACCATTAATATTTAAACACTCTTCCTGATAGTGAATTCAATCCTACATAAACAAAAGAACAAAAAAAAATGAATACCAAACGATATCAAGTAAAAGTCCCAAGTTTTCAAATCCCAGACCCAACTATAAACAGGCCTGTAAGGCTTTGACAAGACAATCACATGTAGGGCCATGTCTCATTCAGATATGGACACTGATTAACACCAGAGGGTTTGAAATGTTTTCATATCAATAGAAAAAAAAAACTCAAAGTCTATTCATAAAGGCAAGGTAGCAGAACCATGCAACAAAAACAGATGAAATGTATAAGGAATTTCTAATGCCATATTAGAATTCTACACATGTAAGATTTAATAGAGGAACATTTCAGCAATAATTTCTTCCTTCATCAGCCTTAGAGTGAATGAAGATAACACAAGGTGGTAAACATATGTTAATTCATCTGTTGCCAGATTTGTGGAGGTATTTCCAAATAAGGGGATATATGATATCGGCAGTCTGTTTTGCAAGGGTTAACGCAAAGATGAATTTCTAAATTTTTACAAAACCGGAGATATTGCCAATTCATGAAAGAAGCAATATGTTTGGTATTTTGACAATCAAGAACTGCTGATGTGTCACTCCTAATTGGCAAAATATCAAACATATTGCCCCTTTTATCAATTGACAATATCTCAGGTTTTGTGGAACTTTAAAAAATTACCTTTATACATATTCCTCTACTAAATTTTTGTCACATGGCTTTCATGCATAGAATTCTAATATGCCATTAGAATTCCTTACACTTTTAATCTTAAAAGTCTATTGACTTTTTATCATTCCATACCTGGTATCCGAGATTTGATTCATTGCATTTAATAACTCCATTTGTCCTTGAATAAAGCTAAAGGTAAGAATATGAAATTCAAGGAAATGGCATCCTTATGAAAAGAATTCAGAAGGCTGAGAAATATGAAGACTGGGCATGACAGATGTCAAAATAAAGAACATCTCCTTTTAAGCTATTGTGAAATTTAAGGAATCAGAGAAAAATTATATCATGGACGCAAGAAGAAAAATAATAAAAGCATCTCCCAAGCTTTTAAGTGTTTTGATTTAATATTTTAAAAGTGAAATAATTCATCTGGAAATTAACAAAAAGAGAAAACAGACTGAAGCAGAATTACTCTCCCTGAATCTTCACGAAAAAAAAAAAAAAATGGACAAATCAAAACTTAAAACAGATCCTAAGAGCAATTTGTACCAAAGGTTTCTGTACAAAAAATAGGAATCATCTGTTAAAGAATCCAAGTATATAAAGAAGTTTTAAAGTACAAAAATCTTACACAAAAGTGGTCAAAAATATTTCTAATGTACAAATACCAAAACATGCACAAGAGATACTAGCAAAGGACCCAATTTTAATATTAAGCATGCTAGTCACAATAAAGCAATATAATAACAGATCTACAAAATCTAACCGATTGGATTACAAAGCAAGACAAAAAACCAGGGTGAATCCTCAGAGCATGCTGTGTGCTTTTGGAGATGCATTTTTATGTTTTTATTTAAGAGTAATAATAACATAATAATAATAGCAGAAATACAAAACTGTGCATTTACTATATTAAATAAGACCTTTGTTTTAAAATAAAGCATCTATGAGAGCGTGCACGCATGTGTGTCTGTGCAAGTGCGCCATGTAATGCCCTGGAAGCTCCAGAAATACCAGCTTCCAGCAAGATATACGATATGACGAGATTAGAGATCGCACACGCACCTCAGTCAAGGTCGTGACAGTACACTGATAGGAGGGACCCAAAGCGCTGATACACCAAGAGCTTCTCTCTCAGTAGCTTTCATTCTGCTGTGTGTAGCGTGAGTTTTCCATTGAAGTGACATTGCTGTTTCAATCAGAAATTCTCCACATCTGTCTAATTAGTGAATTATTGTCAATGTTTTTCTAGAACTATTTCAGAAAAAAAAAAAAATTGTGAGAAAATGTAAGCTTTGTTCATCAATTTCAAACGTTACAACTAAACATAAAGAAGAATAAAATAATATGTTAGGCATTTTAATTTAATGTCACGCAATATGAAAAATGCATACTAGTTAATGGGCTTGAGTAAGTTAAACTAATATTTTTGCTGGCCATGTCTGTTATTTTCTACAGAATCCGGAGTTTAGTAAAAAAAGTGGTTTTGACAATTTAAACACACTTACTTTAGCTGTTAACAGGCATGAAAATTCCACAAACCACACTAAATGTTTTTTGCAATTAAAACAGTTTTGAAAGAACAAGGATTTATCATCAGCTCAATAAATAGCAACGAATTAGTGATCTAATGCACAATGAAAAAGTGAAAAAAAGACCATGATGTCCTTAAACGCTTAATAGAAGATGCTGTATGTTTTTTTAGCCAAGCAAGGATTACCACTTCGATGCCACGATGAATCAAATACATTTGTAAACAGAGGTAATTACGTAGAGCCTCTTGAAGTATTTACTCAGTGTGATGCTGTTTCAGCAAATCATTTTAAAGACTCTACAATTTTCTGAGGTACTTCTTCTGCCATCCAAAATTATTTGATTGGTGCCATCATCAGTTATTAAATTACTGCCAAATTAAAAACGAAATCAAGTTGGCTGACTTCGTGTCACTTATTTTGGATGTGACATCAGATATAATAAATAAATCATAACTTTTTTATTGTTTTACGTTTCATTGACGAAAATGGTGACGTTAAAAAAAAATTTCTTCATTTCACTGATGTGAGTGATGATTGTTCTGCTAAAGCCCTGCTTGAGCATGTTAAACTTATTTTGAATGATTTTAACTGTGGAAAAAACTTATTGCTCCAATGTATAATGGAGCAGCAGCAATGGCTGGTCAAATTAGTGGCTTAAATAAACAGGTACAAGAACTTCAAGAACCTCTAATATTGGATTTCTTTAGTAAAAGGCCGCTATTGAAGGTTAATTTTTTTGACAAGCATTAAATGCAATTGCATTTTTGGACTTAACGTTAATTTGGCGAAGATTCCAAGTTGAACATTTCCAGCACGTGGATCCTGGTTTCTCCCAGTATTTCCGTTATGTAGATGCGGCACGGGAGGGTTTTCATTCAGTTGCTGGTCCACTTCAGTTTTTTCACCCGTTGGTTTTTAATTGGCCTCGTTACTAAGTGAGTTTTTTCCTTTGCTGCTTCCACATATACTCCTATACGTTTTTTTACCCAAGTACTTTCGGTAACACTCCGTTACCATCATCTAAGGGACGTTTGCTCCGACCAGCACGGACCGTGTCAGTAGAGCTTTTGAGTGGTTCTCGCGGGCTGCATCTGTTAGCGGCTATCGCTTCTTCTTGGGCATTGTGACGCCATCTCTTGTTGGTCACCGATCTCATTTTTCGAAATTTTCCATTTTTTTTGCTCAATTTTTTTTAAATTCCTCCAACTGTTTCTTAAAATATTAGGGTCATTATGGTTGCAAACTTTTGTTCTATTTTTTTCTATCATTACCGACTCTGCTATTCTGAGGTGTGTTTTTCAGATTTACAGCTTTTTATGATTTTTATATTTTCAAATTTAGGATATTTTTGGTTAGCCAGACAATATTGAATAAGTGCGGTTTTTTCTTCTTTTTTCTGCCAATTTTTTACATGTTGTTTTAACCTGTGTTTAAGCTTATTTTTGGTACTTCCTATATATGCCATTGGAGGATTTTCTGTAATAGGAATTGAGTAAATACCTGCTTTTTCTAACATTTTTATTTTTTCATTATTTTTGATTACTATATTTTTCGAAGAAAGTGTATCCGACGAACGGCAACAAGGGGTATCAGACTCCATTAGCGCGAAGTTAACCACGAACATCGGTGGAAAAGTCGCCACGCACCTGAGGATGCCCAGAGACTGGGTGAAAATTTCGAGTATAAAGAACGGTAAAAATTGATGTGTTTTAATCTTTAAGCGAAGATCCAATGAGTATACTCAACGAAAAGTGTGTGAAGTAAAGCTATTCATCTCATACTACAGACTTTAGGACAATAACATCAACAAAGACCTGAAAGCATGTGTGTGAAATGTTTCTCATCACTAGCAAGGAATGCCAAGGTAAGCATTATCCTCTAGAATATTGTACAAGATTATACCACATAGAAATAAAATTCTGAGCTGTACTCGAAGTGCAGTCACCTCCTCGTGGTGAGTTCTGGGTTGTTTCCATATGTGACATTCGAAGCATGTGAAGAGCTACACGCTATGCATTGCAAAGCAAACTGAGTGCACTACACATGCACACACATGGTGCATTCAGAACAGTGCAATTTCCTACTGATTTTTCCGATGCCTTTACTTAGCCTAGGCCTACGGGCCAAATGTGGGAAGAAAATGGTGAACTTCGCGTGCAGTGCAGAGACATAGCATATTGATCAATTTCAAAACTTTTTTCCCACTGTTATTGGGAACACTTAAGGACACTTTTCCACACTAGGGTTTATTCACTTTCAATTAGAAAAGAATTCCATCAGTCTTTGCTTACGGCTCAACGCGGTTGGAAAAACGCGAACTTAGTGTGCCATGTGAAAACGTAAGACATTGGTCGCTTTCAAAAAAAATTCTTTTGTTATTCTTGTTGACCCAAATAGCAACTTTTCTGCACTAGGCGATATGCAAATTAAAAAAAGTTTTTTCGGCCCACCCCAGTGTACACACTGTAGGTGTAACAGGTTCTACTTGCATAAGCACTGTACTTGCAGGAATATTCTGTATGTCTGGAATAACTGGGTAAGCAAAAGATGGTGACAGTCCTCTAGGAAGGTAACTCTCAGCTTGGTGGTGTCCTCATATGTTATGCATACTACCCACCATGCATCATCATATTCAACAGTTATGTAGCCTGAATTCAATTTTAGTGCCTCACAAGCTCTCTGGAGAAAAGCATTTTCAGAAACTATAAGTATTTCTTCCTTTCCTTCCCCAATGATGTCACTTGAAAACAGCTTAACTGCACTTCACTGTCTGACCTAGGAATATAGCAATGGAATTTCTGAGTCCCTATGAGTTGTTTAGCATCCTTGATATGAGAAGTCAGTTCATACTCACTCTCTTTATAGACATTAATTGTTGTGTACTTAAACCTAAAGTTGATTCCCAAAATGTTTTGTTTTGCAAAGTGAAACAATTCATTAGGTGTCAGGATCTGGTCATTATAGGGACACTGCAGTCTTGCTTTTTGTAGCTAATCTCTTCATTGTTCCTCCAAGCCCATCACAGACATTCTTCTCATGTGCAGAGGCAAAAAGTTCCATTCAGCATGTAATTGAAAATCATTTTGGTGGTGGAACAAATTTAAGAAGTTCTTACAGTTCCTATATTGTGCAGCACTCCCATCAGAAAAGTAAAAGATCTTTGTTTTGTTTTTATTTGTAATCTTGAATTTTAGGATTGGAATCAGCTTTTTTATGAAAGTGTCCTTTCCTGTGCAAGATGCCGACCTCAGCCACCTAACTATGAAGGGGAACCAACACCTGTTGTGCATTTTGATTATCTTTGCATTTATTTTCATCTTTATCTTGATGATTGGAATTTCCTGTGTACCTTAGATGAGTCAAAGGGTGACACATTTACTGCATTTTGAAACTTAGTTGTTGCTCATCATAAACCTCAACATCATTATCGCCCAACAAGGAAGTTACCGTAATTTCGGGTAAATGAGCCGCACTGGCGTATACGCTGCAGTGATAAAAAAAAAAAAGGGATGGAATGAAAAAAAAATCCCCACAAACACTGCACCTCCATATACACCGCACCTTCGCAGTAAGATGGGGTAGTACCACCGCAGAATCTTCAAAACATTATGCAGATAAAAATACAGTACCTGATCTTTCAAAAAGTAAATAAAAATATCAATTAAACAAGATTCAATCTTAAGGATAACACTTACCCTACTACCTATTTTATAAAAATTAACTCGAAGAATTCATAAGGCGTTAAACCAATTATAACATAAGAATTTAAAAAATACACACAAACATTCTGAAAATATATGGTACACATAGTTTTTCAATCAAATCCATCAAAATCGGAAACTTTGCTGTTCGAATTAAAACGTTTCAAAAGTTCATCATCTAAAAAAGCTTCGTGGTCATCCGCATCACTTTTGCTGTCTTCTGGCATTTCAATACAGTTTTTAGAAATAATTTTTGCTTCAGTGAAGCCCGAAATAATTGTTGAAGTTTTGATGTTTTTCCAGGATTCGGAAAAACATATTTATTTACCATTAGCTTAAAACTAGAAGTATAACTTCTGCGTATCTTCATTTTACTTTCCACGAGAATGTAGAACTACATGTACTCGAGAAAATGCAATTTGGCGAACCGAATGGAACGAATGCCCACGTCACTGACAAATTTGCACGTGCTGTCCTTGAGTCCTTGACCAATGACAATCTATCTTGGATGGTAGTTGGACATCCTGTTTCAAGAGGGGAGAGACAGTGTTAGCCTCGGAGCGAAGCTGATGATGTCATGAGTTCAAAGAGAGTTAGTTGCTCGGAGCACGAAACATGGGCGACTTCCTGCGAAGTTAGCCCCACGGATTTTTCCAGAGTTTTATTGGATTCACCTTTCTCTTACCTGTCCGACCTCAATCCTATAACCTATTATTGTCATGTCTTGTTTTAAGAGGGGGTGGGTGGAATTTATTCAACGTGGCTGTAACATCGTTATTCTATTCCCTCTCAATTGAGATCTTCCTGCGGGAAAAAGAATGGAAAAAGCCAAAACGTTTTTCGCTACATAATTTCGCTCCACCAAAAAAAAAAAAAAAAAAAAAAAAGAAGTGGTGTACGACGCTATGCTGTATAAGCCACGTGGGAAGAAAAATTTAATTTTGAACTCATATACACCGTGTCTAATCTACCCGAAATTACAGTAGACACATTTTGATTATTTTTTTGCTGCATATGTGATCTTGTGTGATTTTGTTATGATGTTGTTGTGAGAGTACGTCAGAGCTGCTATTGCACACTTGCAACTTTGTTTATTTTTTATGGCCTCTGTGCCATACCATTCATGTTGTCATGTTTTGAGTTACTTTTTTAATGTGTCGGAGTGGAATTTTCCTCATTTTGTAAATTAGCAATTAGCTACATTCTTGTTGTCAAATTTCATATGGTGATGTTAATAACAATTTTTCTGTTGTTGCACTTTTATTATATGTTGCTTTTTGTATATTTTTCTTTGTGTTTACTTTGTTGCATTTCCAATAAACCAGGTATGTTTCGGCATACCTGTAGAGTTTTAACACACAGCAACAGAAATGAAAACAACATTTATGTGCTTGACTTCTCTATCTTTTCTGAAGTATATAACAGAGGAGTGGATTGTTGTTTGTGCACTTGTCCAATGGTAAGGCTGTACTTCATCTTGCAAAACAAACTGTAGGTTTCTACAAAGTCAAAGGTTACAAGTGCTTCTTCTCCTGTTGGAGAACCTTTCAGCTCATCATAGAAATATTTCTGCATCTTGGCTATGAAAGACATGAGTTTTTAGCTTCAATAACAGACAGAAAATGTTTCACAAATTTTTCTAGATCTTTTTCTTTATCATTTTTTACCATTGTCTCCATCATACATTGGTCAACTGTTAACCACTGTTTGTATGTGATCTTCTCAACAAATGATTCTTCAAAATGAGTAGCCAAGGCATCTCTTAATTCATCTACCCCAGGATATTCTGAGCAATCATCCATGTAGCACTCTAGAGTGTTCGAGGCAGATTGCACATGATCTTGGAACACATACTGCATGTTTTCAGAAAACCTTCAGGGTCATTCCGCGTCAAATCAACCAGTGACTGTTGCTTGACATTTTTAAATATTGTTTATATTTTGCATACAATATTCCCAATATATTAACACTTCAAAAATTAAAAAAAATGTTTTTATAAGTCTCATTTTTATTCTGGCAGCCATTTTTCTTCGGTTTCACATGACGTTTTTGACCAAAATCATCGTTTACATAAAATTTAATAACTTCTTTACTACTAGAGCTATCATGTTCAAATAAAGATAATTCTTTTTTACATGAAATGTTCTACAGTTTTGACCAAGAATGCTTTAGCTACCTCTTGTGAAAAGATATGAAATGGCCCTTACAAAATGTTTAATAATTTCGCTCAAATTGCTGATTTCAGGCATAATTTTTTTTAAGAATGGTAAAAGTCTCTTACTTCAGACTTTGTATGTTTACATGTATCTAGTTGGACTATTAATTCACAAAATTTGAAACATGAGACTGTAGTCCTTTTTTTCTATAGGCCTCCAAAACATAGTCCGAATCTTAAAAGTGTCACTTTTTTAGGGCTTATATCTCAAAAGGGACAGCTCCTAAAATTCTAATTTTTTTACACAGCAATGTTGTCTTAGGGGTAAACCTGCAGTAAAAATTTCAACTTGTAGACACAAGTAGTTTTAAGGCTGTGCTACATCAAAATAACGGAAAAATACGACCATTTTTATTTGCAAACTTGTGAGCCAGTTGCTTTTAAATCATCTTAAATATGTAAGGAAAATTATAAATGGTACAGTAACATTTTATTATTCATTGAAATAAAGAAATATTAAAACAAAACACAAAGAAGACAAGCAGCAAAATAAATTTACCTGATTTTGAGTGCATGATTTACAATCGTCCATATACATATATGTAGTTATAGACAGTAATATGAACATTTTTGTCATATATATTTTTTTAGATGTATTCATGTGATTTCTTGTTGGAGGCAGCATAATTCCTGTCACTACATGTTCAGATGAGTCATTGTTTTTGTATCCCGTTCAATTCTTGTTAAGCTTTTAAAACCTATTAAGCTTTTAAAGCTACCTGTTAAGACCTGTTTAAAGCTGTTAAGACCTGTACATTTAACACAGCTATATATACCACCACCCTCATTCTTGTCCCAGTTTGATGTTTCCTTTGTGACTGGCAAGTAGTTCAAATGTGACTTTGTGATATACCTGCAATAAGTGCATTTGTGCCAAATCAAAATGGAATGCTCTGTTGGTGTATATGTCAATGAAGAATGCCATAAATGTGATTATGGATCTGTGATTAAGAATTTATGTAGCGTAAATGATATACCACAGAATGAACAAAATGTATTAAAATTAAGGGTGTCTAGTGATATTGAAACTATTTGTAAATATCATCAACATAAATATCTTGTAAAATATCACCACATATTTGGAAGAAAATGTTGCAACCCCATGAAAATACATACAAAACCAATCAAAAAGGGCCTAAGGGAAATTCTTTATGAGCATATGAATAAACCAAAAAATATTTCAGTGGATCTTGTGCCAGGTCAGTCATTATACATAACCTGTATTTCAAAATTATTTGGTATTGTTCAACCTAAATCATGTGAAATGGTAATGGAGCATTTTTGCGATCCATCTGAGGAATTAAATACAGTAAATTTAGTGTGCAACTCGTTAAATTTATCTCCAGTAACAAAAATTACAAAATTGAATAAAAATCAAAGACCTCATGCATTATTAAAAAAAACTGGAAAAATTACTGAATCTTTAAAAAGGAAGTTAGAAAATTCTTTTAGTGAGTGTATGCCTACAACCTCCAGCATTGCTCCTACTAATGAATATGATACTTTAATAAATCTGCTGAAAGAAAAATGTTCAGTGGCTAATAAACAAGAAAAAATCAAAATAATTAGTTTGCTTCCAAATTCTTGGTCAAACAAAAAAATGTGAGGAATTTGGAGTAACAGACTATTCAGCTAGGTTAACACGAAAATTAATGAAATCACAAGGAATACTTCCTGATCTTTCAAAAAGAAAAGGGAAAACATTAAGTGAAGACGTTGCTAATGCAGTAGAACATTTTTACGAAGACAATGAAAATAGCAGGATTTGTCCTGGCCAAAAAGATTGTGTATCTGTCAGAATTAACAATGAAAAGTTACAGAAACAGAAAAGGTTAATGTTGTGCAATTTAAATGAGTTATATGCTTTATTTAAAGAAAAATATCCCGAACACAAGATTGGGCGATCAATGTTCTGCTAACTAAGACCAAAATGGTGCACTCTACCCGGAGCTGCAGGCACCCATGTTGTTTGTGTTTGTAAATATCACCAAAACATTAAACTTATGATAGATGGTGCCAAATTAAAGGCAAACTATAAAGACTTACTCAGTCTTCTTGTTTGTGATCTGAATAATGAGGATTGCATGTTTGACAAGTGCACCAATTGTCCTGGTGGACAATATATACAGGAAATGTTATCAAGTGAAATAGATGAAATAAGTTTCAAACAGTGGGTCAGTACAGACAGAGCTGAACTGGTTACAGTTGTCCAGCAAATAGATGCATTTGTGGATACTTTAATTGAAAAATTATTGTTATTAAAAAAACACCATTTTGTGTCAAAGATTCAGGGACGATATTTAAGAACAAAAAAAGATAACCTTAGCCAGTCAAAGTGTGTAGTACTTGCAGACTTTTCAAAAAATTTCACCTTTACAGTACAGGATGAAATCCAGAGTTATCACTGGGTTAACCAACAAGCCACGGTTCATCCATTCGTTTATTACTACAAATTAGGAGAAGCTGTTAAGTGCAGAAGTCTTGGTATTATAAGTGATCATATGGAGCACAACACAGATGCATTCCATGTATTCCAGGGTCATCTAATTTCAGACATAAAAAAAGTGGCACCTTCAGTGAAGAAAATATTTCATTTCAGTGATGGTGCTGCCAGCTAATATAAAAATAAAAAGAACTTCGTTAACATTTGCAAACATTTTGACGATTTTGGACTTGAAGCCGAATGGAACTTCTTTGCTGCATCCCACGGCAAAAATGCTAGTGATGGAATAGGTGGTACTACAAAAAGAGAAGTATCAAGAAGTAGTTTGTAAAGAACATATACAGACCAAATTTTAACACCACAGGATATGTATAAATATTGCTCCGAAAAAATGACTGGCATTGCATACATTTATGTATCAACTGATGAGGTACATTCAAAGTATGCAAGACTCAAAGCAAGATTTGCAAATGCCGAAACAGTACCACACACAAGAGATTATCATAGAATAGTTCCTCTCGATTCCTCTCAAATAAGATGCTTTAAAACATCCCAAACATCAGAATTTGAAGACGTATTAGTGTCCTCAATCACATCTCATCAAATATTTTCATTCCATAAAAATGACTATGTTGCCTGTGTTTATGATAAAAAATGGTGGATTGGAAAGATTCAAGACATCAGTGAAGAAAACAATGATATGCAAATTCAATTTTTCCATCCACACGGGCCACGAACATCCTTTCATTTGTCATTTCCACAGGACATTGTATGGGTTCCCATAAGCCATATCTTACAAAAACTGACTCCAATGGACGTGACGACAGTGACTGGCCATTCTTACAATATCGCGGAAACACTGTGTAATAACATTTCTCAAGCAATGAATTTATTTATTTCTCAGTACAACTAGAACATCAATAGAATTGTACGTAACTTATTTTTTCGTAGTTATTGTAATTTAATGTGTTAATGTTATTGTTTATACTGTAGTAACACATATGTAAAATGGACATTTGTAAACCATGCACTCAAAATCAGGTAAATTTATTTTGCTGCTTGTCTAATTTGTGCTTTTTTAATATTTTTTTATGTCAATGAATAATAAAATGTTACTGTACCATTTATAATTTTCCTTACATATTTAAGATGATTTAAAAGCAACTCTGGCTCACAAGTTTGCAAATTAAAATGGTCGTATTTTTCCGTTATTTTGATGTAGCACAGCCTTAAAACTACTTGTGTCTACAAGTTGAAATTTTTACTGCAGGTTTACCCCCTAAGACCACATTGCTGTGTAAAAATATTAGAATTTTAGGAGCTGTCCCTTTTGAGATATTAGGCCTAAAAAAGTGGCACTTTTAAGGTTTGGACTATGTTTGGAGGTCTATAGAAAAAAAAAAGGACTACAGTCTCAAGTTTCACATTTTGTGAATTAATAGTCCAACTAGATACATGTAAATATACAAAGTCTGAAGTAAGAGACTTTTACCATTCTTAAAAAAAATTATGCCTGAAATCAGCAATTTGAGCGAAATTATTAAACATTTTGTAAGGGCCATTTCATATCTTTTCACAAGAGGTAGCTAAAGCATTCTTGGTCAAAACTGTAGAACATTTCATGTAAAAAAGAATTATCTTTATTTGAACATGATAGCTCTAGTAGTAAAGAAGTTATTAAATTTTATGTAAACGATGATTTTGGTCAAAAACGTCATGTGAAGCCAAGAAAAATGGTCGCCAGAAAAAAAATATGAAAAAAAACTTATAAAAAAAAAATTTGAGGTGTTAATATATTGGGAATATTGTATGCAAAACATAAAAAATATTTAAAAATGTCGAGCAACAATTGAATTCGTTATTGGTTGATTTCACATGGAATGACCCTTCATCAGGTTTTAACTCAATTTTTTCAGAATGAGCTCCATTGATCATGAGCACGCACGCACACGCACGCACGCACGCACACACACACACACACACACACACACACACACACACACACACACACACACACACACACGCTTTACCAGCTACAATGCAATTTTTTTGCTTCAGTTCACAGAATTTTGAAAAGCCTATTTTCTTGTCTGGGTACATTTGGTTTTGAAGTTTTGATAAATTTCGTTTAAATTAGATAAAACGAGCCTTTTCTGAACTAGAATTTTTGAAGGCCCTTCATGAAATGAAACTACACCTGTCTTTCCTGGCATGATTCCATGATTCTACTTACTTCATTGTCATTGTAGAATTCTTTTAAAAAACAATACTGTCTCTCCATCAAGGGTCCTGCCAGGTTTTGGGTCAGGTGAGGAGAGTACACCTTTTAAAGAAACCATTTTTTTTACTTGATGCATCATGCAATCAGTAACACCTTTGAACTCAATTCATTATCCTAGCTCTATCCCAGATTTTAGGTAAAACTGAGAGGACAGTTAACTTTCCACTTCGAGAAATTGTTCAAGCAAACTTTTTCTTTGGCTGCTCTAGCATTTCCTTTCCATCATCCGACTCCTGAACTCGTTCTTTTGGTTTCTGTACAGGAATTCATTTCACAAATAAAGGTAACTTGATCACGCTAGTTACGTTAACTGAAACTTTCATAAAAAGTTCGTAAGTTGGAAGCTTTCGACCTTATCTTAGGTCTTCATCACGCCAATGGAGGACTAAGATTGTTGCCAGATTCTAAATTTGAATTTTTCTTATTTTTGTTGCCAAAACTTAGAATTGATCTCCAGATCAACGGAATGTACAGAGAGGAGATTCGGAGTTGCAAGTCATTGAGTTGAACATAATTTCTATGCTTTCACGGTAACGGAGGGCAAAACGATTGTCAAAAGACGCAATTCGTTTTGCTTCGTTCCAGTGGGGAACTGCAGATGTGTCTTCCATTGTCAAAATAGACAAGGCAGTATTGGGATTGGCTTTCGAAACATCTTTTCTATGTTCTAAAATTCTATGGCTAATGCTCCTGTATGTGCTTCCAATGTATAAGTTATCCCCAGTAGAAGAAGAGATAGGAATGCAGTAAACTCCTGGGAGGTTCAGGCTTTCAACTTTGTCCCTATCCCTTTGTAGAAGTTTCAAGATGTTTGGGGTAGATTTAATGGCAAGATGGTAACCAAAACTTCTAAAAAGAATCTGTAACTTATAAGCATAGGAAGGATGGTAAGGAACAGAACCACAGAATTTCAGGTCTTCTTTCTTGTGAGGAAGGAGGCATTCGATTTTCGAATGGTTTTCATATTTCTTTATGAGGGAGTTGACTATAACAGCAGGGAAACCATGAGAGAGGGCTATTGTAGAAATTTTGGATTCTTCTTCTTGAAGAGAGAGTTGGTTGTTGCAAATGATATGAGCCCTGTGGATGTAGGACTTCAATGCTGCAAGTTTGTAGAGATGTAGGGTGCAAGATTTGTAGGGAATGATGTTAGTGGCCGCAGAAGGTTTTCGATAGACGGAACGAGTAATGGAGAGATCAGCGTTTCTGCAGATAGATACATCCAGGAAATCAATTTTGTGATTTACTTCCTTAGATATAGTGAGCTTAATGGAAGGAAATTTTTCCGTAATGGAGTTGATCAGTATCTGTAGTTCAGACTCGGAATGTGGCCAGCTAATGAAAATGTAGTCTACATATCTTAACCATAGGGAAGGTTGAAAAGGGTATAGAGGAATGATGGAAACTTCAATATGTTGCATGTAGATTTCAGCAAGCAGAGGGGAAAGAGGTGAGCCCATGGGAAAGAGGTGAGCCCATTGATCTGGAGATCAATTCTAAGTTTTGGCAACAAAAATAAGAAAAATTCAAATGTAGAATCTGGCAACAATCTTAGTCCTCCATTGGCGTGATGAAGACCTAAGATAAGGTCGAAAGCTTCCAACTTACGAACTTTTTATAAAAGTTTCAGTTAACGTAACTAGCGTGATCAAGTTACCTTTATTTGTTAATATTGTTACGTGTTTTGCCCATAATCGTCAGGAATTAATTTTGTCTCAAGGCTTGTTTTCACTTTCTCTAATTTGGATTTTGCATAAACTGTTGAGTGAGAAACTTTTTCTTGTCAACAGGTGACTCACCTATGTACAAAAATTTGTTCAACAACTCAAGAGAAGTATTGAGTCAACAAACTCAGTGTCTTCATTACTGGGGCTTGCCATTTCATTTTCTTCCAGAAGTTTGATGATTTGAAACTCAGACAGTTTCTTCCTGCACTTATCGCATATTTTCATTCCTGATTTCATCTCAAAAGTTTCTAAACAACACATTCATGTGCTTAACATTTCTTAAACATTTAACATCAGTTCTGTTATTTTCTTCTGACAAAGGATTACAGCATTTTGTAGCATATACTGACCATTTCTTTCCTCTTTTATCACTCACTGTGATAAAATATATTTAACACAAATATTTTCAGTTCACTTACATTATTTTGTAGTCACATCACCAGAAAAATGCAATAGAACCAGTTTTCAGGAAAAATAACTTCACTAGCAAATAAGTAAACAATTACCACCAGTTAATCAATTTACCACCTAGGTCAGATTGCTAGAAATTGTTTCTTAAAACAAACTAAAACAACAGTAAGTTTTCACAGCCAAGATCTCTCAATCTGAACTAAAACATTTTTCAAATCTGACTGACTAAAAGAAAAGACTTGTGATTGCATCATCAAAGCAAACTAAAGTAAAAACTAAACCAAAACTAAAATGCAAAAATTAAATTTAAAACCAAAACTAAAATGAAAGCCAAGCCAAAAAAAATTTTCTAAGGATAACTAAACCATTACATGACTTATCCAAAAATACAGCTCAGGTTAAAACAACAACAAAAAAAAAAAACAAAAAAACTCACCTAAATTCCAAATCAGGCAAGAAGGATTTTTTTTTTTTTTTTTTTTTGCTATAATCCCATGGTTATCCCATCTGAAATCTTGCACAGGTGCTTACAAAAGCAAAAGGTCTTTCTTTAACACACTGCTGGCCACCCAAAATGCAACACCAAGAAGGACACAAGACAGCAAAGCCAGATTTACTGGACACATAACAACAGATACAAAGATGAAACGATTGAGCTCACAGGCCCGTGCAACTTGCGGAACACGCAGACATCAATAGTTCGTGTGGCCTCCATGGCTGGCAATAACAGCCGCTACACGCCGCGGCATTGAACGAAAGAGGCTTTAGATAAAAATAAACATAATATCTAAGGTATTTTACCTGATATTGTCAAAGTATTTCGCACATTGCTTGCTCTGTGAGGCACGTGCTCGTGGCCCAAGAGGTCCCTTCGTTACGAACCTTTGGTTAGTTATAAAAAAAAATGTTGCAGAAATAAAACAGTTAGGTTATATATTTTCAGTTCCACATTCATTCATTCGCACAATCAAACGTTTGAAATTTACTATTAATTAAAAGATTTTAGTAGAAAGAGTTCTACACATCGGGTCAGGAGACGTCTCACAAGGGTTTCGTTGTTACGGCAAGCGCTTTCAGCGGTGCTCAACTGCCATCTTCTGGCCACTACTTTACACGAGGGTTCCTCGCGTGTGTGTAGTTTTACAGCTGCATGTCGGGAATTGATGGGAAGGTTTGCTGCCTGTATGTGTTAGGTGATTTGTTTCCCATCTATTGGATGTGTTGGTAGGTATCAGTCATAAGTTAAGTATATTTCTTTTGTGTAGACATTTTTGGGCTATTATTATTTGTTCGTAGAAACAGGTGTATTTTTTTTAGTTGTTCTTTATTTATTGGTGTGATTTTTTGTAATGTCCTTTTTTTGTCTTTTTTTATGAATTTTTTTTTTTTTTTTTTTTTTAAGTGATTTCCAGGCTGTGTCTAGGGTGGTGGGGTCTTGTAAGTTGCATATTTTATCTTTTATAAAAAAAGAAAATATTCATAAAAAAAGACAAAAAAAAAAGAACATTACAAAAAATCACACCAATAAATAAAGAACAAATAACAATAAAAAGAAATACACCTGTTTCTACGAACAAATAATAATAGCCCAAAAATGTCTACACAAAAGAAATATACTTATGACTGATACCTACCAACTTATCCAATAGATGGGAAACAAATCACCTAACACATACAGCCAGCAAACCTTCCCATCGATTCCCAACATGCAACTCCAAAACTACACACACACGAGGAACCCTCATGTAGAAGCAGTGGCCAGAAGACGGCGGTTAAGCACCACTGAAAGCGCTCACCGTAACAATGAAACCCTTGTGAGACGTCTCCTGACCCGATGAGTATAACTCTTTCTACTAAAATCTTTTAATTAATAGTAAATTTCAAGCGTTTGATTGTGCGAATGAATGAATGTGGAACTGAAAATATATAACCTAACTGTTTTATTTCTGCAACATTTATGTTTTATTTTTTTATAACTAACCAAAAGTTCGTAACGAAGGGACCTCTTGGGCCACGAGCACGTGCCTCACAGAGCAAGCAATGTGCGAAATACTTTGACAATATCAGGTAAAATACCTTAGATATTATGTATATTTTAATCAAAAGCATGTTTATAACATAAGACAACCCATAAGGTTGCCTCATGAATTGCAATTTTCGTAAGGCTTTGGATGCGGGCTTGGGGTATGTCGGTCCAGGCTGCTTCCACACGTTGCCACAGTTCATCAGGCGTAGCCGCGGGTGGTGCTTGCCGGGCCACTCGGTTGCCGATCAGCGACCAGATGTGTTCGATGGGAGACATATCGAGAGAACAGGCAGGCCAAGGCAGCAGTGACACCTGGTGGGTCGTGATGATTTGTTGCATGATGCGTGCCACATGCGGGCAAGCTTTGTCCTGTTGAAACGTGGCAGCTGGCAGGTCCTGCAGGTAAGGGAGGACCACAGGCTCCAAAACATCGGAGATGTAGCAGTGGCTGTTGAGTGTACCGGCAATGCGTATCAGAGGGGTACGGGTGTCATATCCAATAGCGCCCCAAACCATAACAGCAGGCGACGGACCGGTATGGCAATGCATACTGCAAGCATCAGACAGTCTCTAGCCGCGGTGCCCCCACACGCGGATCTGATCATTGTGGTGTTGCAGGCAGAAGTGAGATTCGTCGGAGAAGACAATGTCATGCCATTCCATAGTCCAGGTGCGGCGTTCAATGGCCCACTGCCGCCGTACTCGCCGGTGGTGTAACGTCAATGGTAATCGGAGCAATGGCCGCCGTGGGACAAGTCCCCACTCCTGCAGATGATGTCGAATGGTACGTGCTGACACAGGTTGTTGCGCAACACACCCTAATTCCTGCGCTAACGTTTGTGATGTGGCGGTTCAAGCTGTCAATGCCTGCCGCACAACATGCCTGTCCTCTCGTTTGGTGGTGTGCCGCGGCTGCGGCAATCACTCACGTCGGTCCATCGGTCCCTCCTGCCCCCACCGAATCCATACTCGCCTCACTGTGGCTGGATGTCATCTCCCACGGGCGCTGATGTCTCGGTACGATAAACCGCTGTCACGATAAGCCACTATTCGTCCTCTGTCAAACTCCGAAATGTGCTGGAATGACTGCCACATTCTGCAACGAGGCATCAGGAAGCTTCCCAAGCACAGGTCCGGCACCACAACACACTTCCACTACTTACACCCCGCCTTCTGTGCACCCTTCTTATAGTGCTTCTCGGTGGCATGCCGGGCGCACATGATTTGCATATGGAATGCTAATCGTTTGTATGTCCTCTTGCGGGCAACGCATGCTGTGAATTTCAGGCCAATCGAATGACTCCTTCTTGGTGTTGCATTTTGGGTGGACAGCAGTGTATATACTTTTATGAAATTTTTCAAAAATGGTGTTTGAAATTTTCATTTTTTTTTTTTTGAAAAGATATAGATTTTTTTCTCAATATAATTACGATGCATATCATAAGAAACAAAAATTAATAACATGAAAATGACTTGTCCAAAAAATGTGAAAATTTGCAGTTTTCATAAGTTCTTATAGATACATTTTATAAACCAAAAATCATGGTAATCTAAAACTTCAAGATTCAAATTAATTGCTCGTTGGTTGCTTTGGCATGGAATGAACCTCAAACAGAGCCACAAATGTTCTATCAGGTTCAAGTCAGGGCTATTTCCTGGCCAGGTCAACAATGGAATGCTCTTTGCTGTGAACCACTGGTTTGAATATTTGTGCTGTGCAGCAGGGAGATTAATCCTGCTGAAAAAGAAGTGGTACATTGTTGGGAAGGAGATCCCCGATGGAGGGTGGCAGTTTTGGTCCACGATGGTGTCAATGTATTTTCTTGTGTTCAGTGTGCCGTCGATTACATGAAGGCGGCCAATATCATCTGCTGCCATAGATGACCAAGTCATAATGCTTGTTGGGTGCTTAACATTTGCCTCTATGCAGTCAGGATGTAGCTCTTCTCCCACTCGATGTCTCACATATTTACGCCCATCACTACCAAATAAGGATATCTTACTTTCATCATTCCAAATAACTTGCTTCCACTGATATTATGTCCATCTATTCAACATTTTCTTTTGCTCACTGTAGTCATTTCTTGCACTGCTGGAGTTATATATATATATATATATATATATATATATAGCAAAAGCAAATAATGTGAAAAACAAAAGCCAGTGAACAGATTTGAAATTCATTAGCACCAGAGGCTGCAAAGAGAAAGATCAAATAACAATAGGGCAAAACAAAGCAAAATTTTGAACAAGAGAAACAAAAATAATAGAAAGACCATCAATAACCAAATACACCATCCGAACCAGTCTAGTTTCAAACTATGCAAAGTACCGAATAAAGAATGCAGGGAAGCATATTAATGACTGCCCTCCTGTTGGCTTCGTCAAGGGCAAGCAACAAGAAAACACTCACTAATCTACTAAGACCAGAGAATTGTGGGTTTCTGCTATTTTAGTTTGCTAAAAGGACCAATTAAATTTAGGGGAATAATGTCAATAAAAGGGAAAACTAATAAATGCCTGAATCCAGCAAACTAAAACACATTTGCCCGACCTCACAACAAAAATTAAAAAAAGAAGAAAGTGAGCAATTAAAATCCAACCAATAAATGTCCCAAAGGGATACATTAAACTTGTCACAAAAAAGGAAACAAACTACCAGCCAAAAATAACCTCTAATTACAAAAAAAAAAAAAAAAAAATTATAAAAAATAATCATAAACCAAAATAAATTAAACCAAAAAATGCAACCAACCAAATTGAAAAGTAAGCAACAGCCAAATTTAGGAAAATGGAGTACAAACTCCCTCAACACAAATCCAGAAAAAACAGTTCTAACTCCAAAAGTGAACAAATAGACAAAGTTGCAAGCAACATAGTTGCAAACCAAAAACCCCAATACCCACAGCTAAAAGCTAAATAAAAACAAGGCTGCAAGAAAAGAAAATATAATTATAAATGAATATACCAAAGGGCATGGTTTCAAGCACCAGAAAAAAATATTAAGCCCAACATACACAAGAAAATATAAAAAATTAATCATAGTGCAAACCCACAAATCCTATAATATATGAAAAAAAAAACTAAAAACTAACTTACAGTTAAAATAAGGTATAACCTTGTGCTTTGCTTGTCAATAACCAGCAATATATATACAACAAACTTCTTTTAGCATTTTGGCCCACAGAAGGCCCAGAACCACCAATATTACTACAAGCAACAAAAAGATTAATGAAATACTACAGAAAGTTCAAATCAAGCAAAATACTGATCCTAATCACATAGCCTGCTTGTAAGTGGTGAAAAGAGCCACCAAAAAAATCCTGAAAGAAAAAATAGAAAAGTAGCAAGAGCAACCAATACCTCCTTACCATGCCTGAAGACAACAATGCACTACTGCTACATCTATGGGGTGAACAAACTTAATTCAGGGGCAGGCCCTTTGCAGCCCCATCTAGCATCCAAATTCAGAACCTTCCTGGTGTGAGCAGTTTAAGCCTGGTTAGACTTCAAAAACCAGAATTAATGCACTGAAAAATCCTATACAATTTATCAGTGCAGACCAGAATACTAAAGTGCCCTTCTTGTTAGCAGGGAGGCATGTCCCTGCTCCCAAGAGTTCAAAAAGTATTATAATACCCAAATATCATCATTCCTTTCAAACCTTTGAACTTTAACTATTACTATTTTTTTATATTATATCTTTAAAAAAACTATCTATATAATTATTTTTAAGATATTTTTCTAGGTGTTTTTTGCTTTTTTTTAAATATTAAAAAAAAATTATAACCTTTTTTTTGGGGTATCAAAGGAGAGGAACTGAATTGTGCATTATAAGGTTCCTTAGTTGATTGCTAACAACATCATTGCCCAAACGTCTAGAATTTAGCTTTAATTTAGACAATTCATTCAGTCAGCAAGATTTAAATTAAATTAAGCCTTCCATCCTAATTCTATTTTTGAGAACTATTTTTTTTAATGCTATTTTTAAGAAGTCCTTAGGAACTTGGTTTTCAATAAACTGTTTGATTAGAATAACAACATGTTTTTCTAGTTCAGAGTTTAAGCTACATATTCTAGAAAGCCTTAGTACTTGGGCACTGTTGTATGTGAATTGTGAGAGTTTTAGGTTTAGTTTGAGTGTGTTAATTTAGTGGGATTCAGGGATTTCTACGGGAAGTTCTTGGTTGAAGGTGTAGAGAATTTGACTTATATCATCATCATCATCATTGTCAACCATTATCAATATACTGCTGGACGAAGGTCTCCCCAAGTTTCCTCCACAACGGTCTGTCTTGTGCCAGTCTCCTCCATGTCACCCCTGCATACTTTCGAATTTCATCCACCCATCTCTCATGTGGTCTTCTTCTGGGTCTTTTCCTGTCCCTTGGAATCCAATCTAAAATTTCGGCTGTCCATCGATGATCTGTCCTTCTGGCAGTATGTCCAGCCCATTGCCATTTCAGGGATTTAACTCTGATCATGATGTCTTCCACTCTCGTCATTTTTCGGATCCACGAGTTCCTCTTCTTATCTCTCCTGGTTATACCAAGCATGCACCTTTCCATGCGACTTTGAGTTGTCTGCAGCCTTTGTATGTCTCTTTTAGTTAAGGTCCACGTCTCTGCACCATACGTAAGCACTGGAAGGATGCATTGATCAAACACTTTTCTTTTAAGACATAATGGCATATTGCTCTTGAAAATTATGCTGTTTCTTCCAAAAGCTCTCCAGGCAAGTTTTGTACGCCGATTAATTTCTTCATCAATGTGACCCTCACTTGATATCTGCTGTCCAAGATAAACGTACGTGTCTGTTATCTCCAGCTTTTCTCCATCAATCGATAAATCTTCATTTCTTGTAAAAGCATTGAACATCACTTTTGTCTTCTGAAAGTTCATTTTTAATCCCACTTCTTTACTCTTGTCAGCAAGTTCCTGGATCCTACTCTGCAGCTCTGATGGGGTAGTTGCAAAAATGACTAAGTCATCAGCAAAACGAAGGTGGGTTAGATAATCTCCATTAATCTTTATCCCCTTGTTTTCCCAGCTCAGCGACTGAAAAACACCCTCCAATGTGGCATTAAAGAGCTTCGGAGATATGGTGTCACCTTGTCTCACTCCCTTTCCAATTTTTACGTGTGTTGTATTTTCAAACAGCCGAATCTTTGCACTTGCATTTTCATAGATGTTGTTAATAATATTAATGTATGCATCTTCAATACCGCAGATTTTCAGAGCCATTGTAACTGCTGATGGTTTCACCGAATCAAAGGCTTTTTCATAATCGATAAAAGCCATGCACAATGGAAGTTCATATTCCCTCGCTCTTTCAATTAGTTCTCTCAGTATGTGGATATGATCTATTGTGCTGTAGCCACTCCTGAATCCAGCTTGTTCTCTCGGTTGAGCCATGTCCAGTGTTACCTTCAAGCGGTGTGAAAGAACTTTAGTGAAGATTTTATAAACTACTGATAGGAGGCTGATAGGTCTGTAGTTTCCGAGATCCTCAATGTCACCTTTCTTATGTAGCAGGATCATTGTAGCGGTGTTCCAATCCTCAGGAATCTTTCCTTCATTAAGGCATCGAGTGAAAATTTGGGCGAGTACTGTTTCGATTTCACCACTTGCTTCTTGTATGATGTCTACAGTAATTCCATCTTCTTCTGGAGCTTTTCCCCGCTTCATGTTCTTGATTGCATGTGCAACTTCTGCTGGAAGGACTGGAGGAACTCTGGTACTGGTATCTTTCATGATGTCTGGAGTGCATGTATCATCCCTTTCATATAATTTAGAGTAGAAATCTTTCACTCTTGTCAAAATTTCCCCACTATTTCTTGTTACAGAACCATCTTCTTTTCTCAGTGCCATAATCTGTTTTCTTCCCTTACTGAGATGTCCCTTTGCTATCTTTAGGCTTTGGTTGTTTTCAATTGCTTTCCTCACTAGTTCACAGTTGAATTTTCTTACGTCTTCAGTGATACTTTTTTCTTACTGTCTTGCATAGCTCTATATATTCCACTTTGGAAGTCACATCTTCTTTAGTTGTCCTCATCTCTCTTCTTTTTTGCATCAACATTTTCGTTTTTCCTGATAATTTGTTTACATGCAACTTGTTCTTAGACCCAGCTAATTTTGTTGCTGTTTCCATAAGAGCTTTGGTTACTTTTCTGTTAACTTCAGAGATGTCCACTTCTTCCAATGTTAGGCCTTCTAAAGCAGAGAACCTGTTCTTCAGTTCCAACTTGAAGGTATTATGGTGTTTTTTAAGGTTGGTTATGTCAATAGATTTTGTTTGTTTTATGAGCTTGTCACGTTCAAGTTTAGTGTTGAGGTGCATTTGACATCTCACCAATCTATGGTCACTACCTGTGTTGAACTTGTTTAGCACACTGCAGTCTTCTATGACGAATTTTTTGTTACACATAATAAAATCAATTTAACTTGTCGTCCCATTTGGATGTCTCCATGTCCATTTCCTGTGTGGCTTTTTCTTGAAGAAGGAGTTCAAGATGAAAAACCCTTCTGCCTCTGCAAACTCAACGAGAGTATTTCCATGCTGGTTTCTGTTGCCGTGACCGAATTTACCTACTGAAGTTTCATTCTGTTGCCGTTGCCCTATTTTTGCATTGAAATCTCCCATAATTATCTTTAAGTGCTGTTTATCTTTATTATTTAGATGACGAATTTCCTCATAAAATTCTTCAATTTCTTCTTCAGGGTGACTTGTGGTGGGTGCGTAAGTTTGAATAATCTGAGCCTGGTATCTTTTCGAGAGTTGGATAACAAGTCGTGCAGCTCTGTCAGAGGAACTTTCAACTTCTACAACTTTATCCTTCAGTTTCTTGTTTATTAGAAATCCAACACCACTAGTTCTGCCAGTATCTGTCCCACGATAGTAGAAGAGATGTCCACTTTTCAGTTCGATGAGGTCTTCTCCTTTTCTCCTTACCTCACTTAGCCCCACGATGTCCCACTTGATCCTTTGTAGTTCCTCTTCCAATTCAAGAAGCCTTGAATCAAAAGATAGGGAGCGTCCATTATACGTAGCCAAGGTCAGCATCAGATGGCAGCCTAGTCCGGTCCTCCGGGGATTCTTAGCACCCTCTGCCTTCATGTCGCACTGGCCGCTGCCTTGGCCAGGTACATTCCAGCTGCCGGAGACTGAGGGCCAAGATTTAAGTTGTGGAATCATTTTGGAGGGGTTTGGCCATAACTCACCACGCTGGACAAGCGGGTTGGTGAGTGTGGGATAGAATTTCCTCTAATCCCGATGGTATAGTTATACCGCTATTGGCGGTCGTCAGAGCCCCTTTAGTGGGAACAGGATGTACCACGAGAAGGCGGGGTTGACATTTGTCAAGGAGAGGCTGTGATGTTACGCATCACCTGACCTTACATCCCTTGACTTATATATATATATATATATATATATATGGGGATGTAAGGTCAGGTGATGCGTAACATCACAGCCTCTCCTTGACAAATGTCAACCCCGCCTTCTCGTGGTGCATCCTGTTCCCACTAAAGGGGCTCTGACGACCGCCCATAGCGGTATAACTATACTATCGGGATCAGAGGAAATGCTATCCCACACTCACCAACCCGCTTGGCCAGCGTGGTGAGTTATGGCCAAACCCCTCCAAAATGATTCCACAACTTAAATCTTGGCCCTCAGTCTCCGGCAGCTGGAATGTACCTGGCCGCGGCAGCGGCCAGTGCGACATGAAGGCAGAGGGTGCTAAGAATCCCCGGAGGACCGGACTAGGCTGCCATCTGATGCTGACCTTGGCTACTTACAATGGACGCTCCCTATCTTCTGATTCAAGGCTTCTTGAATTGGAAGAGGAACTACAAAGGATCAAGTGGGACATCGTGGGGCTAAGTGAGGTAAGAAGAAAAGGAGAAGATCTCATCGAACTGAAAAGTGGACATCTCTCTTTCTACTATCGTGGGACAGATACTGGCAGAACTAGTGGTGTTGGATTTATAATAAACAAGAAACTGAAGGATAAAGTTGTAGAAGTTGAAAGTTCCTCTGACAGAGCTGCACGACTTGTTATTCAACTCTCGAAAAGATACCAGGCTCAGATTATTCAAACTTATGCACCCACCACAAGTCATCCTGAAGAAGAAATTGAAGAATTTTATGAGGAAATTTGTCATCTAAATAATAAAGGTAAGCAGCACTTGAAAATAATTATGGGAGATTTCAATGCAAAAATAGGGCAACGGCAACAGAATGAAACTTCGGTAGGTAAATTCGGTCATGGCAACAGAAACCAGCGTGGAAATACTCTCGTTGAGTTTGCAGAGGCAGAAGGGTTTTTCATCTTGAACTCCTTCTTCAAGAAAAAGCCACACAGGAAATGGACATGGAGACATCCAAATGGGACGACAAGTGAAATTGATTTTATTATGTGTAACAAAAAATTTGTCATAGAAGACTGCAGTGTGCTAAACAAGTTCAACACAGGTAGTGACCATAGATTGGTGAGATGTAAGATGCACCTCAACACTAAACTTGAACGTGGCAAGCTCATAGGACAAACAAAATCTATTGACATAACCAACCTTAAAAACACCATAATACCTTCAAGTTAGAACTGAAGAACAGGTTCTCTGCTTTAGAAGGCCTAACATCGGAAGAAGTGGACATCTCTGAAGTTAACAGAAAAGTAACAAAAGCTCTTATGGAAACAGCAACAAAATTAGCTGGGTCTAAGAACAAGTTGCATGTGAACAAATTATCAGGAAAACGAAAATGTTGATGCAAAAAAGAAGAGAGATGAGGACAACTAAAGAAGATGTGACTTCCAAAGTGGAATATATAGAGCTATGCAAGACAGTAAGAAAAAGTATCACTGAAGACGTAAGGAAATTCAACTGTGAACTAGTGAGGAAAGCAATTGAAAACAACCAAAGCCTAAAGATAGCAAAGGGACATCTCAGTAAGGGAAGAAAACAGATTATGGCACTGAGAAAAGAAGATGGTTCTGTAACAAGAAATAGAGGCGAAATTTTGACAAGAGTGAAAGATTTCTACTCCAAATTATATGAAAGGGATGATATATGCACTCCAGACATCATGAAAGATACCAGTACCAGAGTTCCTCCAGTCCTTCCAGCAGAAGTTGCACATGCAATCAAGAACATGAAGCGAGGAAAAGCTCCAGGAGAAGATGGAATTACTGTAGACATCATACAAGAAGCAAGTGGAGAAATCGAAACAGTACTCGCCCAAATTTTCACTCGATGCCTTAATGAAGGAAAGATTCCTGAGGATTGGAACACCGCTACAATGATCCTGCTACATAAGAAAGGTGACATTGAGGATCTCGGAAACTACAGACCTATCAGCCTTCCTATCAGTAGTTTATAAAATCTTCACTAAAGTTCTTTCACACCGCTTGAAGGTAACACTGGACATGGCTCAACCGAGAGAACAAGCTGGATTCAGGAGTGGCTACAGCACAATAGATCATATCCACGTGCTGAGAGAACTAATTGAAAGAGCGAGGGAATATGAACTTCCATTGTGCATGGCTTTTATCGATTATGAAAAGCCTTTGATTCGGTGAAACCATCAGCAGTTACAATGGCTCTGAAAACCTGCGGTATTGAAGATGCATACATTAATATTATTAATAACATCTATGAAAATGCAAGTGCAAAGATTAGGCTGTTTGAAAATACAACACACATAAAAATTGGAAAGGAGTGAGACAAGGTGACACCATATCTCCGAAGCTCTTTAATGCCACATTGGAGGGTGTTTTTCAGTCACTGAGCTGGGAAAACAAGGGGATAAAGATTAATGGAGATTATCTAACCCACCTTCGTTTTGCTGATGACGTAGTCATTTTTGCAACTACCCCATCAGAGCTGCAGAGTATGATCCAGGAACTTGCTGACAAGAGTAAAGAAGTGGGATTAAAAATGAACTTTCAGAAGACAAAAGTGATGTTCAATGCTTTTACAAGAAATGAAGATTTATCGATTGATGGAGAAAAGCTGGAGATAACAGACACGTACGTTTATCTTGGACAGCAGATATCAAGTGAGGGTCACATTGATGAAGAAATTAATCGGCGTACAAAACTTGCCTGGAGAGCTTTTGGAAGAAACAGCATAATTTTCAAGAGCAATATGCCATTATGTCTTAAAAGAAAAGTGTTTGATCAATGCATCCTTCCAGTGCTTACGTATGGTGCGGAGACGTGGACCTTAACTAAAAGAGACATACAAAGGCTGCAGACAACTCAAAGAAGCATGGAGAGGTGCATGCTTGGTGTAACCAGGAGAGATAAGAAGAGGAACTCGTGGATCCGAAAATGACAAGAGTGGAAGACATCATGATCAGAGTTAAATCCCTGAAATGGCAATGGGCTGGACATACTGCCAGAAGGACAGATCATCGATGGACAGCTGAAATTTTAGATTGGATTCCCAGGGACAGGAAAAGACCCAGAAGAAGACCACATGGGAGATGGGTGGATGAAATTCGAAAGTATGCAGGGGTGACATGGAGGAGACTGGCACAAGACAGACCGTTGTGGAGGAAACTTGGGGAGACCTTCGTCCAGCAGTGGATTGATAATGGTTGACAATGATGATGATGATGATATATATATGGGCAAATAATAATTAAAACAGACCAAAGAAACCCACGAACACCCAAACGAAACACACAATACATACCACCAAAGGAACAAACAATTCCCACATGCTTGAAATAAGCCCTGATCCCCAAAACACACAAAAACACAAAAGTACTGAACCTATTACACTACTATCGTACCGGATAGAAACCAAAATACAAACAAGAAATAAATACAGAACAGCACCACAGCCGCCTCACTTTAAAAGGTGAAACACAAAACAAACAAAGAACCAAGACGACACTAAAATCAAATTAAAATGGTTGTCATCAGGAAAGCACCCGTTTTTTGTAAGTGGCTTTTCTGAAACCAAGAAAGGGACGGACAAAATCTAAATGTTCCCTTGGTCGTGCTCCCAAAGGTACAAGACCAAAAAACAGAAATACAGACAACAACAACAACAACAAAAGTTGTAAATGCATTTATGGCACCTCTATTCATAGTGATTGTGGAATAACTTTTTTACGGGTCTTAAAGAGGTTATTTTTCATGAAAGTTGGTTGTCAAATTTTCGAACTAAAGCCTAGTTCGTCATCAGGACTATGTCACTGGAGTAGTTGCTGCCACTCAGTTGGAAGAGTCCATCCGCAATTATCATTAATTGTGGTACTTCTTCTTCTTGCTATTTCGATCCCTTCTTCTAGTTTCCTCTTTACTAAGTTTGACTGGTGGGCGATTATTTTCACTGAGTCCCAATTTATGGAGTGTCCACTTGCTTGTATATGTCTGTCTAGCCCTGTTTTGTTCCCAATGTTCCTAATAGCTGCTTGGTGTTCTTTCATTCGGACCTTAATACTTCTCCCTGTTTCTCCTATATAGCTGAGTCCGCAGTTACAGTCGATGCAGTAAATTACTCCTTCCTGCAATTGGATGTCCAATTCTTTCTGCTTTAAAGCTGGCAGGAATTTCTTTATTTTGTTATTAAGATCTGGAGCTAGCCTGATATTATATTTTGCTCCGATCCTTTTCAGTTTCTCGAAAAGTCCCTTGTGGTACGTAATTTTGCTGGTGAATTTGAAGTTGGTTTTTTCCTGCTTCTTTTTTGGCACTTGTTTAAATTTTTTCTCAACATATGGGGAGGGGTAATTGTTTTCTGCTAATATTTCCTTTAATTCTTCTTTGTGAAGATCTTTTTGAGTAGCTGAAGAGACCAGGATTTCAATTTTTTCCAAAAATTGTCTCGCCGTATTCGATTTAATATAATCAGGGTGGAATGAGCAGAAGTCTAACATCTTCCCTGTGTTGGTGGGTTTTCTAAAAAGCTGAGTGAATATTTTCCCCTCTCTTGAGGTCAAGGTTAAATCTAGGTAATTGATGCTATGGTCTTTTTCCTGTTCCAGGGTGTACTGCAAGGTATTCTCTATTAAGTTAAATTCTTCCAGAATCTGAGAGGGTAGAGTTTGGTCCACAGTATCTACTCTCTTTAAGACCCGTAAAAAAGTTATTCCACAATCACTATGAATAGAGGTGCCATAAATGCATTTACAACTAGGATTAAAACCACATACAGGCTGGATATATGGCGAAACATCAGAAAGATAGAAAGGAGTAAGTGCAAAAGCGACAAATGTAAGTCACAACTATATTTTCTTAAGAAATGTAAGAGAGCTAATTTTGTTCCACCTTCTTTGAGACTCACGAAAAACATCGCGGAAAATCTGTCAAGAAATTTTATTAAAAAAAGCAGAAAAGAAAAATATTGATAATTGGTTAGCTAAAGCAGTGAGAGATAAAAACGAAAAGTTTAAGGAAAAATTGAAGATTAAAGAGAATAAGTGGTTGAATCCAAAGTTAATGTCTACAGCACCTGGCCCACAGTTAATATCATCATCCACTAACAAACATGTCATAGATCTGACGGAAGAAGGAGTAGATGAAAACCTGATTAATCTCCTCAATAAGGGATATAATTATAACCTTTCCTCTGCAACACTTGATAAAAAACATATACTGATTGATTTAGAAAGCATCTGTAGTAAGGTAGAAACAGAAGATGAAAATACAGCAGTTACTTTAAGGAAAGAATTATCAGACTGCGTCTCAAAATTTGTAAAAAAGCCAGTAAAAGTTGATTACAATTTTAATAGAAATGCCATTGCTGACCTTAAAAAATTCAAAGCCAATGATAAAGTTGTAGCACTGAGAGCAGATAAGAGCAAAGTTTTGGTATTGGTAGAAAAAGAGAAGTATTACAATAAAATGGAAGCTGAATTGAGCAAGATTTATTATGAAGAACTCAATGGTAACCCTATAGATCAAACTGTCAAAAATCTTAAGAAATTAATCAGCTCTTTAAGAAATAAAAAACAGCTTAATGAGCTCTTCAAAAACTTCTCCAAAATCCAGTCAAGAATTCCACAGATCTATGGTACGATAAAAGTTCACAAAGAAGGCCATCCAGTAAGACCTATAATAGACACTAGAAATTCGCCACTCTCCAACATTAATTATTATTTACTTGGTCACCTCAGAGATATTTTCCCTTCTCCTCCCTACCTACTAAAAATTCCATGCAGCTAAAAGGAAAACTGGACAACTTGCCAGAATTAATTCATCCAGTAATGGCAAGCCTGGATATAGTCTCTATGTATACCAACATTAACCTGGACCTCCTACTGGAATTCATTGCAGATTACCTTGCGGAAAAAATAGTATTCCATAATCACAATAGAGAAATACTACTTGGCATATATGAACTGCTCCTATTTTCCTTCAAGAATAATTTCTTCCAGTTTGGAAAGAAATATTACAGGCAAACTTCAGGACTTGCAATGGGTTCTCCACTAGCACCTCTGCTAGCAAATTATTATATAAGTAAACTAGAGGCAAAAATCCTTATACAACCCTCCTTGTTTGCTCTCTATGTAAGGTGGATGATGTCCTACTTATAGTAGATACTGTGGACCAATCTCTACCCTCTCAGATTCTGGAAGAATTTAACTTACTAGAGAATACCTTGCAGTACACCCTGGAACAGGAAAAAGACCATAGCATCAATTACCTAGATTTAACCTTGACCTCAAGAGAGGGGAAAATATTCACTCAGCTTTTTAGAAAACCCACCAACACCGGGAAGATGTTAGACTTCTGCTCATTCCACCCTGATTATATTAAATCGAATACGGCGAGACAATTTTTGGAAAAAATTGAAATCCTGGTCTCTTCAGCTACTCAAAAAGATCTTCACAAAGAAGAATTAAAGGAAATATTAGCAGAAAACAATTTCCCCTCCCCATATGTTGAGAAAATATTTAAACAAGTGCCAAAAAAGAAGCAGGAAAAAACCAACTTCAAATTCACCAGCAAAATTACGTACCACAAGGGACTTTTCGAGAAACTAAAAAGGATCGGAGCAAAATATAATATCAGGCTAGCTCCAGATCTTAATAACAAAATAAAGAAATTCCTGCCAGCTTTAAAGCAGAAAGAATTGGACATCCAATTGCAGGAAGGAGTAATTTACTGCATCGACTGTAACTGCGGACTCAGCTATATAGGAGAAACAGGGAGAAGTATTAAGGTCCGAATGAAAGAACACCAAGCAGCTATTAGGAACATTGGGAACAAAACAGGGCTAGACAGACATATACAAGCAAGTGGACACTCCATAAATTGGGACTCAGTGAAAATAATCGCCCACCAGTCAAACTTAGTAAAGAGGAAACTAGAAGAAGGGATCGAAATAGCAAGAAGAAGAAGTACCACAATTAACGATAATTGCGGATGGACTCTTCCAATTGAGTGGCAGCAACTACTCCAGTGACATAGTCCTGTGACGAACTAGGCTTTAGTTCGAAAATTTGACAACCAACTTTCATGAAAAATAACCTCTTTAAGACCCGTAAAAAAGTTATTCAACAAAAAAAGTACAATCATGATTAGTCCTACCTGGACAAAGAAGGCCGGAAACGAAAATAACCGAAGAAAGCAAGAACGAACACAAAAGGTAACGTGAAACCACAAAGATTGTTACACCTAACACCAAAAACCACTGATTAAGAATCAAGAATGCCAAAGCTGCACAAGGGCAAAGGTTAAGCT
Organism: Macrothele yani; assembly: GCA_039090855.1. Lineage (NCBI taxonomy): Eukaryota > Metazoa > Arthropoda > Arachnida > Araneae > Macrothelidae > Macrothele > Macrothele yani. Next base: position 76,790,597 of record CM076994.1, on the reverse strand, counting down.
GATAAGGAAGTAATGGTATACGGTTTAAACAAAAACTGTTTGCCAAATGGAGGAATGTAGTTTACTTTTAATAGGCTAGGTATAAACCACTGCGAAGAAAGCAAAGAGTTATATGGCCACAAGTGGTCTAATGAGTGGTACTTAAGAGTTTCTAACTATTTAATATTGTAAGACCAATTGTTAATAAGAGTACTGTAATTAAATGTGTCAGCAGAATGAAGTTTGTGATTTTTGAGTTATTGTAAAAAATATTTTTTTGATAAAAGGTAAGGGAAATTGATTAGAAATTAATTGTTCAAAAAACAATTTACAGTTACAAATCAAATTATCAGAGGTACTACAAATACGTAAAAACAGGAAATATTGAGAAAAAATTAGGTTTCTGTGAACTAAAATGGAGACATTTGAAAACCAGTTAGCAAAGAAGTGTATCTGAAAGTTAAAGAAACATCTTTTATCATACAGGTTGACCCCAAGTGACCCAGTTTGAGAAAGTGTAATTTCCAAATCCAAGTAAACTATTAAATTTTGTTGGTGGTTGGTCAATCTTGATCAAATCTTGTGGATATATAAAATGAGCAAGATCAAATCTTGTGGATATATAAAATGAGCAGAATAATCAAAATTAGGAAAATCTATTGCAATTAAATCATCAATATATCTAAAAATTCTACCAGAAAAGTTATTATTTTCGACAAATGTAACTTCAAATGAGTGTAAATAAAGATTAGCCAGATATTTGACGGGTAACAGATTATTTTTGCAAACCATAGGAATTGCCCTGGGTAGTAATTTTTCTAGTATCCTGGCTGATCTTTATTTACACTCATTTGAAAGTCATGACTGCTATGGGAGGTTTTGATAGGAATGATGGGTTCTCAAAAGAGTCCCACATGTCTGTGTATGAAAGTGTAATTGTTCCTACTCTGTTGTATGGCAGTGAAACCTGGGTGCTACAGGGGAAACATAGGAGTCATTTGTATGCTGGAGAAATGTCTTACTTACGGGGGGGGGCAAGACGCATTTTGATCGTGTGAGGAATGAAGATGTGTTGCAGTTGTGTAATGGGAAGCAAAATGTTGTTAGCATGGTGGAGACTAATATGCTTCGCTGGTTTGGCCATGTTGAAAGAATGAATGACGACATACTCACTAAGAAAATCTTTTTAGGCCAAGTGGCAGGAAGGAAAGGTACAGGAAGGCCAAGGAAGTCATGGGAGGATCAGATTCAGGAGTGTCTGCATGAGAAAAAAATTATGACTATGAAGTATAGAAGATCTTGTGTACAGCGTGTGATGGATGTGAGTGAAGCCCGAGTTGTATGTCAAGATCGCTGTAAATGGAGAAGTTTGATACAGCAACAGTAAGTAAAAATTATCTGGTAGTTTGGTATTTCTTTGTGGAGCTAACCTCTGAATATCAGAGAACAGCTGTATGTATGTATGTATGTGTGTATGTATGTATGTATGTATGTACAAAAATTCTGATGCAAAAGAGAATAGAGATGAGGACAAATAAAGAAGATGTGACTGCCAAAGTGGAATATCTAGAGGAGAGCTGTGAAGACAGTACAAAAAAGTATCACTGAAGACGTAAGGAGATTCAACTATGAACCAGTGAGGAAAACAACTGAAAACAACCATAGCCTGAAGAAAGCAAAGGGACACTTCACAGTAAGAGGACAAAACAGATTATGGCACTGAAAAAAAGATGGTTCTGTAACACAAAATAGAGGTGAAATTTTGACAAGAGTAGAAAGATTTCTACTCAAAACTATGTATATGAAAGGGATGATATATGTACTCCAGACATTATGCAAGGTACCAGTACCATTCTTCCAGTCCTCCCAGCAGAGTTACACACACAATCAAGAACATGAAATGGGAAAGAGCTCCAGGAGAAGATGGAATTTCAGTAGACATCATACAAGAAGCAAGTGGAGTAATTGAAACTATGCTTGCCCAAGTTTTCACTAGATGCCTCAATGAAGGGAAGATTCCTGTGGATTGGAACAATGCTACAATGCTCCTGCTACATGAAAAAGATGACACCGAGGATCCCAGGAACTACAGGCTCTTCAGCCTCTTATCAATGGTTTATAAAAATCTTCACTACAGTTATTTCACATCATTTGAGGGCAACACTGGATATGGCTCAACCGAGAGAACAAGCTAAATTCAGGAGTGGCTACAGTACTATAGATCATATCCATGTATTGAGGGAACTAATTGAAAAAGCAAGAGAATATGAACTCTCATTATGCATGGCTTTTATTGATTATGAAAGGTCCTTTGATTCCCCTAAACCATCAGCAGTTACAATGGCTTTGAAATCCTACAGTGTTGAAGATGCATACATTAGTATTATTAATAACATCTATGAAAATGCAAGTGCAAAGGTTCGGCTATTTGAGGATACAGAACCAATAAAAATTGGAAAGGGAGTGAGACAAAGTGATATCATATCCACCAAACTCTTTAATGCCACATTGCAAAATGTCTTTCAATCACTGAACTGGGAAAACAAAGAGATAAAAGTTAATGGAGATTATTTAACTCATTTTCGTTTTGCTGATGGTGTAGTCATTTTTGCAACTATCCCTTCAGAGCTGCAGAGTATGATCCAGGAACTTGCTGACAAGAGTAAAGAAGTGGGATTAAAAATGAACTTTCACAAGACAAAACTGATGTACAATGCTTTTATAAGAAATGAAGATTTATCAACTGATGGAGAAAAGCTTGATACAACCGATACCTACATTTATCTTGGACAGCAGATATCAAGTGAGGGTCACACTTATGAAGAAATTAATCGACGTATAAAACTTGGATGGAGAGCTTTTGGAAGAAACAGTACAATTTTAAAGAGCAATATTCCATTATGTCTTAAAAGAAAAGTTTTGATCAATGCATCCTTCCCGTGATTACGTAAAAAAGACGTACAAAGACTGCAGAAAACTGAAAAAAGCATGGAGAGGCACATGTTTGGTGTAACCAGGAGATATAACTTGTGGATCAGGAAAATGACAGGAGTGGAAGACATCGTGATCAGAGTATAATCCTTGAAATGGCAATGGGCTGGACATGTTGCCAGAACGACGGACCACCGATGAGCAATCGAAATTTTAGATTGGATTCCAAGGGACAGGAAGAGACCCAGAAGAAGACCACATGGGAGATGGGTGGATGAAATTTGAAGGCATGCAGGAGTAACATGGAGGAGACTGACATAAGGTAGACCGCTGTGGAAGAAACTTGGGGAGACCTTCATCCGAACAGTGAATTGATAATGGTTGACAATGATGGTGATGATATATATATTTCAGTGAACACCAGTAAAATATATGGTATGTAATGTGAAAAATCTCTGCAATCATAACTTTTTTCTTTGGTATGAAATCAATGGCTCCTTTTGCATCACATGTATGTCTTTGGCTGATGGAAAGAGTGTAGTTTCTCCATGATGTCTTGTGTACGAGAGCAGAATAACCATACATATCAGTTATTATCCGAAGTGTGCCAACCCTCAAACTGGAGGCACTGCTGAGGATGACAGAAGGTCAGATAACTATCATGGAGTGCAGTGATCTAAAATGTAAACAAACTTGCTGTCAAATTTCACAGGAAAAATCACTTAATGCTTCGGAAGTTCAGCCCTATTCTTTACTGACCCGCATATACCCCCCCCCCCACACACACACACACAAGCAAGGATTTCTTCCAAAAATGTTGGGCTTATATGTGAGTTTATACAATAATTCTTTCTTACCACTGCTACCTTTCTAAATGAAGACAATTTGCTTACAGTTTCTTCTTGGATTACTGCACTGTTCTCCTGTTTTCTTCCCAAGAGGAGTAAACATATACAGCATTTACTCCGATATTGTTACTTCCATAGGTCTCACTTAAAAATTATTTTTGTACCAGACAGAGAGTTCCTGATGAAAAAAAATTTCAACATACAGTAGAACCGCACATAATGAACCTGTATTCAGCAAGATCTCGGATATAATGTGGAGAACTGGAACTTTTGTTTGGTAAAATATTAATTTTGTGAAAGATTTGTTTCACCATTAACTCCAAGGGACTATGCCTTGGGTGTATTGAGTCAGCAGAATTTAAAACAGGAAACCTACTTCTAAGCAAAAAGAGTATGAGTGGGGTTCATGCATATACAAGTGGATTTCTGGGCAACAATTGCAGAGTAATGGAATGGGGATGTCGACGGAGGGGGAAACAGGAGATAAAAATTTCTGGAATTGTGTCCATTGCCCCTTTCACCTTCCAAGTGAGCATTGCATTGCAAGGACTTCAAACAGAAGTCATCGCTCTTTTCACGTTTAGAAGTGAGTCACAGAAAAATTTTCATTGGCTGTCACAGGGAATCGAACCCAGGGTCTTCCATTTACGCGCCGGATATGCTTCCACTGCACCACAGCGGCCTTGAATTCCTCCAGACTCACATGCACTAACTACCAAGCTACTTATCAGGTTGCTTCTTGGAGCCCCACACAATGCTGGGGATTCACCAAAGATGGTAAGCAGCAACTGAACAAATAATTAGAAGGCGGATGAATAATAAATACAGGCATTTGACATGGACCAAGAACATCAAACAGAAGTCATTGCTCCTTTCACGTTTAGAAGTGAGTCATGGAAAAATTCTCATCGCTTTTTCCACGTATAGAAGTGAGTGGGTCACGGAAAAATTTTCATTTTTCCGTGACTCACTTCTAAATGTGGAAAGAGCGATTACTTCTGTTTGATATTCCTGGTCCACGTTAAATGTCTGTATTTATTATTGCAAGGACTGGTGCTGCTTTTGCTTCATGCATGTTGTGTAGTTAAGCATTGGTAGTCTGGTCATCAATGGCATGTAGTCAGCCACCACTAGCTCTTGGGCACTGGTACACCCTTGATACGGTTGACCTCGAGAATGCTAGGGTTCTTGCCACTTGGGCGATATAATGACCCATCAGCCTTGCGCTGACAAAACATCCAGGATTAAAGTCGCTCAGATTGTCACGTTCACTCATGTTCGCCGATCATGATACAATGTTGGGAAGCCCTACTGCCAGCCTATTTATTGGCTGCATTTGGTTTGGGCCTGCTCCACTCTGTGCAGGGGATGCCCATGTACACTGCCCATCACTCTAATTTCTTAAATGTTTTATCTACTGAGTGCATATATAAATGTTTCTCTTGCTGTCTCTGCTTTTAGAAGTTATATTTTGAAAAATATTTTTTCCATTGCTTTGTCTCACTACAAATATTGCTTTGAGTATATTTTCGACTTTTTCACAATGCTCAGTTCTGCTGCTAGGGCCATCAGTGTATATTTCTAATTGCTTTTAGAGGGTGTAAACAGCTAATATTTCTAGTTGTGTATTTTTACTGATTTTAGAAATCTAATTTAAAAACTATTTGTAGCTGGTTCTATTCACTATAGAGAACACTGTGCACATTGTGTATTTTAAATAATGCACAGTTTTTTCACTAGGCAGCATAATTGCATACTCTCTTTTGCTATATATCTGTTATCAAAAATCTTTTACATGTCGGGAAGAATGCAAAAGACATGCTCATTGTACCCCAAAATCTTGTTAATTGTGTGTGTCTTTCTTCTTTTAAAATGATCTGTATGAAGCACATGCAAACTGGTAGACAATGATGGCAACAACTACGCTCAACACTGAGGAAGAAATGAATGAGCAAATCATTGACAGTAAGGCATTTAATCATTCTATGAATTTTTAACTGTTGCATTTAAGATTTTAATATACTATTTATAACTTTTTTAGGATTATCTCTTCTGTTTTTGATGTGAACAGCTAATATAAAAATGAACTACTACCAATGACAACACTGATGCAATGCAACAGTGTACAGACCATGTATGAGTGGAATTTTTTAGCCTTTTAAATTAATTTTGCTGATCTATGGCTATGCAAAAGCCAATAGCAATTTTTTTAAGAAATGTTTGGCACACTGAACAGAAGATTGCATAGATGGTGACATACTGTATATACAAGCAATTAATAAATCTGTTCCTTTATCCAAAGCAAAGAAAAAAAAATTGTTTCTGATACCAATACATTTTATTTCCATATTAGTTCTGACATCATCACATTAAGATACACCTGGAGATAATATCAACTTGCTTTCTTGAAACTAAAGTGAGCTAAAAACAGCTTGAGAAAAAAGTATTTCTTCATCTGTGATAATGCTAATGAAAAATAACATTATGTCATTGCCTTTAAATGTCTTTACTCTTTAATGAACTGCTTATTAGAGGATCCACCTGTCCTCTGGATAAACTGGCAGTGGACCAATCAACACTGGATTAACTGTGATTACACCAGTTGTTATTATATGAATTGAACTAGACCCATTGATTAGTGTGACTCATAATTAAATTAACAATAATATAAATTCAGGATATTATACCTCTTGTTGAACCATAAATTCATGGTATCAAAATTATTTTATAGTAAATCCCTACAAAAAGAGCAGAATAAATCAGCATGTTACAATTTCTAAAAATTAAATATTTCAATTTAACTTGCAAGCACTGGTTCAAAAATCTCAAAAACTTCGGACAGTCCTCAAGAGCAGCAGATGTAACTTGGAATCTCTTCTGATTAAGTAATAATCAGGGCCTGGACTTCGATGACACTTGCATTTTTGTTTTTTGATTTTGTTTTTTAAAGTTTTATTCTCTTTTATGACACTTTTTTAGAGTTTTTAGGGCATTTTTGAGGTTTTGGAACATTTTTCTTTTCTTTTAGGTCTTTTTTTTTTTTGCATTTTCTGTCATTTTTTAATAAAAAAATTATGTTTTTACTAGAATATATCATAAGACAATTCTCAGTGATAAGTTTACACCTTAAAGGTTACAAGTTTAATGTTAAATATGAGATAATTACAAGAATAACATTTAAAACATTTAGGATCAAAGGCATCAATGCTTACCTGTAGTAATCCCAAATCCTTTTAACAGAATTGGTTAGGTGCAGTTTTTTTTTTGGGGGAAGATGTATGTTCGGCTATGCACAAGGAATTTCAACTATATGTATTATTAATGATGAATTATATTTTACATTTTTAAGGAACCTCATTATAGTTACTTTAAGTCTTATGGGCTACTTTATTTAATTTTTATATGTACACTAAAAATTTTTATATGTTAAGATACAAAAACTAATAGACAAAGGGAACGTACCCAGAGTCCACGCATGCTATCTTCCCTCAGTTCGGTGGTAAATTTTCATAAGGATTATGCTTTTAAATTGCAACACTCAAAACCAGGATTGCCAGATGACCAAAGCAAAAGCCTTCAAAAGTAGCTCATTTTGGCAACTCTGTTCAAGACACTGTTTAATACTATCCAGTTTGGGGGAAAGAAAATTCCTACTGTCCACTTTTGAAAGGGACTGTGGGGTAGGGTAGTGAAAAAAAGAATTCAAATTCAGAGCATTAATGAAGATGTCGTGCATATACAATACACCAAAAACTTACACCATCTTTGCACGATATATTTAATTTAAAAAACAATAGATATTTACACATTTAAAAGATTAAAACCCACTAGTACTTTCGGGTCGACAATCAACCCGTCTTCAGATGGAGGAGAGCCACTGCTGCATGTGTGCTCCCATATATATGCCCGAGTATGATGACGTACATGATGTAGACTAGCGTCACCAGGGTGTCACATGTTGCCATCATTTTATTGCTAAATCACACATCAGACGAGGTCCATGTGGAAATATGATAAACAGGTGCAAAATATACAAAATATATGTATTTGTTATACCTCACATATTTAACAAGAGAAGATGTTATGCAGGTTCATAGCTGAAATGAGTCTTTTCCAAATCCCGTGTAATTCAGTTGGGGAATTATCGTTACAGCAATCATCCTCGAAGGCCTCGATGTATAAACTTTCAGTTATGTACGAGTATACAAAGGCGGGTGTATGTAGTAACTTAATGTTTTTCCAATCCGGTTGGACAGTTCCTTGTGTCACATATCTAACGAGTGCTGTGTTACTATGATTAACGCGAATGTCATATTTATGTTCCTGCATTCTAGTTTCAAGGCTACGTTTTGTAGATCCTACATAATTACTGATGTGTTCGCCATTGAAAACATCTATTAATGGTATATTATATACACCCCATTTACACAGAGTATCAGGTGGTTCTCTTATATTTTTTGATGAGTGAAAATAGATTTCTGGATCTAATGCCAAAATGAGTGTCATATTTCACACATGTGCATGTCAGTACATTAGTAATGCTTGGGTACTGCTCCAGGGTACCAACAAAACACTTTGCTGGTTTTTGTTCTTTGGCCAAACATGTAGATCTATCATTTAAAATTCTTCAATATATTCTGTTAGTTATATACTTGGGGTATCCATGTTTGGCGGCTAGATCGAAAATGAAATCTATTTCAAGTTTAAGCGAGCTGTTAGTCAATGAGTGCAAGAAAGCTCTTCTAATTAAAAGATTGATAATACATAAAGATTCAGTATCTCTTTTTGAATTGCCATTAGGCACATAAAATATGGACATGTGATTATGGTGGTGCAGTTATTTATGACGTTTATTATTGAAAAAATAAAGACTAAAAGAAAACAAGAGCAATTACTCACATATATTCGTCCAGAGGTCATTTTTGTTCGCATACCACCGTAGTTACGCAAGTTGTTTGGTCTCGGAACTACGGTGGTATGCGAACAAAACAACCTCTGGACGAATATATGTGAGTAATTGCTCTAGTTTTCTTTTAGTCTTTATTTTTTCAATAATAAACAACATAAATAACTGCACCACCATAATCACATGTCCATATTTTAATGTGCCTAATAGCAATTCAAAAAGAGATACTGAATCTCTGTATTATGTATTTTAACCACGTATAACTTGTGACTTCCTTATACGGAAGATATACATGAAGTATCTAAAAAATTGATGGCTGAAAGCTTATGTGGTAACGGATGTGAGGAGTTAAAAGGGATTGAACTACTTCCGGCAGTGGGTTTTCGATAAACAGAGTAAGAAAGGTTGCATGTTACTGGGTTAAGGGTGATTTGAAAGTCTAAGAATGGTAGAGAATAGTTTGATTCAGTTTCTATCGTGAGCCCAATAGTGGGAAAAACAGATGAAAGCGCGCCGGCAAACTTGGCTAAATCATCCTGTGTATGAGGCCAAATTACAAGGATGCCGTCTACGTACCTGATATACAAACTGGGGGAAGGGGAAACTCATTGAGAACTTTGTTCTCAATGTGTTGAAGCAAAATTTCTGCAAGTACGGCTGAAAGTGGAGAAACCATGGGTGAGCCCTCCACTTGCTTGAAAATTCGATTATCAAATTTGAAGTATGAACGCTGCTTAACAAATCTAAGAGCATTCATAATGGCTGAAATTTCAGATGTAGAGACTTGGGACTCAGCAAGTTTGGCCTCTATAAGGAGGTGGGTGGCATCCACTGGTAAATTAGGGTACAGTGAAACAATGTCTAGGGAGGCAAGGGTAAAAGGTTTAGAATATGGCTGAAACATTCTAACTTTTTCAATTGCTGCAATAGAACTTTTCACAGAATAAGGGGAGTTCACAGCAAAATTTGCTAAGTACTGAGCAAGAGCTTTTCAAGGAGTTGGGTCGGGTTAACATAACCCGCGACTAGAGGCCTAATAGGATGCCCCTCCTTGTGTAGTTTTAGATGCCCCAAGATATAGGGCACACGAGAGCCGGGTGTGTGGGGGGAGGGGGTTGAAGGCCTTTGAGAAACTATCTGGGAATAAGTGAGCTATTTTAAATCTGGAAAGTGCTGAACATGTTGCTTTTGTGGGATCCCGCTCTACCACTATATGCAGAATGAATGAAATTGCTTCGAACATCTTATCCTGATATGTTGTTCTATTTAAATGTACTGTTTGGTCTGATTTATCAGCTGCCAGAATGGAGATTTCATCATTAGAGTTGTCAACCTAGGTGAACACAAGCGAAGACAACGAAACCTAAACTATAATTCCAATGTTGTCAACCTAAGTGACTATGAGCTGAACTCCATACAGAACAGAGCTCTTGAAAGGAGACCAAAATTTGCTTATCCTGAGTATAACCCTAATGTCTTTAATGTTTTAATGTTATACCGCAAACTGAGGCAATCATTAAAAGCCTTCCAGAGAAGGAAAGGGATTATACCAGAATACAGATTGACAAATGTCTGCAAAAAATCAATAGGGAACAACAATCCAACTCAGGAAAACTTTATCATGAAGAAAAACTTCAACTAAAGTTAATTTGAAATAATGATGCAATCTCTTTTCTGGCAGCTGATAAATCACACCAAACAGTACTTTTAAATAAAACAACATATCAGGATAAGATGTTCGAAGCCATTTCATCTATTCCACATATAGTGGTAGAGCGGGATCCCACAAAAGCAACATGTTCAGCACTTTCCAGATTAAAAAAAGCTCACTTATTCCCAGATAGCTTCTCAAAGGCCTTCACCCCCCAACCCGGCTGTCATGTGCCCGATATCTTTGGGCATCTAAAACTACACAAGGAGGGGCATCCTATTAGGCCACTAGTCGCGGGTTATGTTAACCCAACCCGCCCCTTGAAAAAGCTCTTGCTCAGTATTTAGCAAATTTTGCTGTGAACTCCCTTTATTCTGTGAAAAGTTCTACTGCAGCAATTGAAAAAGTTAGAATATTTCAGCCACATTCTAAACCTTTCACCCTTGCCTCCCTAGATGTTGTTTCACTGCACTTTAATGTACCAGTGGACGCCATCCACCTCCTTATAGAGGCCAAACTTGCTGAGTCCCAAGTCCCTACATCTGAAATTTCAGCCATTATGAATGCTTTTAGATTTGTTAAGCAGCGTTCATACTTCAAATTCGATAATCGAATTTTCAAGCAAGTGGAGGGCTTACTCATGGGTTCTCCACTTTCAGCCGTACTTGCAGAAATTTTGCTTCAACACATTGAGAACTTTCAAAGTTCTCAATGAGTTCCCCTTCCCCCAGTTTGTATATCAGGTATGTCGACGACATCCTTGTATTTTGGCCTCATAAACAGGATGATTTAGCCAAGTTCGCCGACGAGCTTTCATCTGTTTTTCCCACTATTAGGCTCACGATAGAAACTGAATCAAACTATTCTCTACCATTCTTGGACTTTCAAATCACCCGTAACCCAGTAACATGCAACCTTTCTTACTCTGTTTATCGAAAACCCACTGCCGGAAGTAGTTCAATCCCTTTTAACTCCTCACATCCGTTACCACATAAGCTTTCAGCCATCAATTTTTTAATCAGAAGAGCTTTCTCGCACTCATCGACTAACAGCTTGCTTAAACTTGAAACAGATTTCATTTTCGATCTAGCCGCCAAACATGGATACCCCAAATATATAATTAACAGAATATATCGGAGAATTTTAAATGATAGATCTACATGTTTCGCCAAAGAACAAAAATCAGCAAAGCGTTTTGTTGGTACCATGGAGTAGTACCCAAGCATTACTAATGTACTGACACGCACATGTATGAAATATGACACTCATTTGGGCATTAGATCCAGAAATCTATTTTCACTCATCAAAAAATATAAGAGAACCACCTGATACTCTGTGTAAATGGGGTGTATATAATATACCATTAATAGATGTTTCCAATGGCGAACAAGTCAGTAATTATGTAGGATCTACAAAATGTAGCCTTGAAACTAGAATGCAGGAACATAAATATGAATTTCGCGTTAATCATAGTAACACAGCACTCACTAGATATGTGACACAAGGAACTATCCAACCGGATTGAAAAAACATAAAGTTGCTACATACACCCACCTCTGTATACCCATTGCACATAAGTGAAAGTTTATACATCGAGGCCTTCGGGGACAATTGCTGTAATGATAATTCCCCAACTAAATTACACAGGATTTGTTAAAGACTCATTTCAGCTATGAACCTGCATAACATCTTCTCTTGTTAAATATGTGAGGTATAACAAATACATATATTTTGTATATTTTGCACCTGTTTATCATATTCCCACATGGACCTCATCTGATGTGTGATTTAGCAATGAAATGATGGCAGCATGTGACACCCTGGTGACGCTAATCTACATCATGTACGTCATCATACTCAGACATATATATGGGAGCACACGTGCAGCTGTGGCTCTCCTCCATCTGAAGACGGGTCGATTGTCGACCCGAAAGTACTAGTGGGTTTTAATCTTTTAAATGTGTAAATATCTATCGTTTTTTAAATTAAATATATCGTGCAAAGGTGGCGTAAGTTTTTAGTGCATCAAATTCAGAGCTTTTTATCTTGTACTGTTGCTGACATTCAAAACCCTTTATGTACTACCAGGCAGAACAGGTTAGAGTAACTGGTTATGGCATTGGATGATTCATTTCTTTAATATTGCACCCTAAACATAGTTTAGGGTGCAATCTTTCTCCTGGACACCTCTGGACTTGTGGGAAAATATTACTTTCAAATTTGGAAACGGAAGTTGTAGTTGTTCATTTTAAAAGATGCCTAAGTTTAAACCTGCCAAATCTTGCCATTTGCAAAAACTAGTTACAGAATTTGGAGAAGGTATTTTTTTCTACAGATATAGTAATTCTCTTTTGCAAAGTGTTAAATTTGCAGCAGAGAAGAGATTTACTGTCACACAATATGTGGGAAGAGACAAGCATATGAGAGGTCTTGAAATGGCAAAGAAAAAGCTACAGGCATCTCAAGTTTTGTTTGTGCAATGCAGCTCATTAACACCATCCAAGAAGTCACCATTTATAAAGAGATGTGTGATATTCTAGTATCAGCAAATGTACCATTTGAAAAACTGAATAATTCTAAATTTAGACATTTCCTAGAGAAACATATTGGACATGTTATAACTGACGAATCTACACTTTGAAAATTCTATCTGCAGGAGTGCTACGATGAAACAATGAACAAAATAAGGAACCATTAAAAGAAAAGAAATTGTGTCAACTGATGAAACAAATAATGTTGACAGATGTTCTGTTGCCAACATCATGATAGGGACACTTGAGCCAGATTGTCCTAGTAAAATATTTTTATTGAATTTGGAGGTATTTGATAAAGTAAACTATTCAACTATCTGTCAGTTATTTGATGAATTTCAATTTTTTTTTTTTTTTTGTGGACAAACAGAGTAGAACCCAACAATGTTTTTTTTTTTTAAAGGATGTTGCACCATATATGATAAAAGCAGGAAAAGCATTTGAAAGATTCTATCCAAAGCTGATGCATGCCATTTGCCTTGTCCATGCATTACGTAAGACTGCTGAGGAAATTTGAGCAAATTATCCAGATATAAACAAACTTGTTTCTAATGTCAGAAAAGATTTTCAGAAAATCCCCTTAACGTATAGAAGTTCTTAAAATGCAAGCTCCTAGTTCAACTTTGCCACCAAAGCCTGTGATAACACATTGGGGAACATGGCTGAATGCTTGCATTTATTACTGTGATAATTTTGAGACTGTGAAGTCTATAGTAAATGATTTTGAACCAGAAGATGCAACATCTATTCAAATTGTCCAAGGTGTGCTCTCTTCCACTATTAAGTGCTAAGAAAAGCAAGGTATGGAATTCAATGATGCAATTGGTTACATCAATGAAATAAGCGAAGTACTAAAAAAGGCCACGGGTAAGATTGGACACTCTATTGTAGCAAAATTAAACTAAGTTCTTGAAAAAATGCTACATTCCAGACTTTGAAAAAAAAAATTTTTATCTCAACTAGAGAAGCAGAAACGTTTGAAATCGAGGAAGAATTATCCATAAGTTAATCTGTTTTCTTCAAGTATGCCCCAATCACATCTCTTTATAGATGTTGAAAGAAGCTTCTCAAGGTATAATAACTTGCTTTCAGACAATAGATGGTCCTTCACTTCTGACAATGTTAAAAAGTATCTAATTATTCAGTGTAATTCTGATGTACTTGCAAATGATTACAGTACAGATAATTGCAATTCATATTCAACAGGCATTTTCTTACTTTTTTCTTTTCTTCTGAGGTTTTATAGCAAATTTTATAAAGAAAAGGAAAAACTCTAGTTTATGAATTGTTATAAATTACTTCAATAACTTCAAGGGGTTTTAAGGGAATTTTTCCTTTAAATTTTAGGGGCATTTTTAGGAATTTTTAGGTCATCAACATCCAAGCTCAGGTAATAATATTCTTCTTGAAATATAACAAGATATCTGAATACCTGCCTAAATGTTTAAACTGCATGACTGCATGAATGATTTATAACTGGACATAATGTCTCATTAGATGAACAGCTAGTTCCTCATATCAATTAACTGTAGACTAATCAGAAACATCATATGAATGAATTAATAATATTACATGAATAAGCTCTTCATTTAGATGGATCACACTGATAGCTAGATGAATAGGTATTGGATGAATTATACATATTGCTCAATGAAATGGCATTGGATGAATCATTTCTTTAGATGAATTTGCAATGGATGCATGTCATTGGGCAAATAGTACCATAACTAGCTCATCAGCTGGTTCACCACTCACCTATGATTTTGCACCATTCTGCATTATAAAAAAAAAAAAAAAAAAAAAAAAAAAAATGCAATTTTTCAAATTTTAACAGTGTTTTGTGAAAACTAATTCACAGTTAGAAACATGATTTTTTATCCCAATTTTAAGATGTTTATGATATCTCATTATCTGGAATACTACTTAATGAATTACTTTTCATTTCATTGTTCATATAATAATTCACAGTCAGAAACACATTTTAATTTCAGTTAGCCTTTTATGAGAAACATGTGGAGTTCATTAACAAACCTTAGTATCCAAATCAGCATATTCATACAACCAATACATATAGATTGGTTATATTTTACTGTCAAATCAGAATCGTCTAGCATTTTTATCAAATATAACAATTTTAAAGTTCATTCATTAAAACGAGAATAATTTTTACATAAATTATTAAAAAATACCTTAATAATTGCTCCATTGTAGTTGGACTAATATCTTCAATTATTATTTGTCTACTTTTTCTTTCAGCAAAATCGCTACCCAACATACATCGAAAGACTACACTTTGGGCAGATAACAGCAGACTGTGAGCTGGAAATCGCCATGGTGAACCTCCAGTTTTAATGATAATCGTGACATCACTTAAATCTTCATTTAAGAATAGGGTTTCTCCGGCACCACAAAAAGACGCTTTCTTTAGCAAATGGCTCATAATGATGAACCGTACAGTAAATCTGAAACAATGAAAAAAAAAAGACTAATTCCATGGACTAATAAAATTAAAAATCACATACCATACAGAGTTTTAACAAATAGTATAGATATTTTTATACAAGAATAACTTCCATTGGCATGACGAATAACATATTAATGATCCACATACCATACAGCAGTTGCTCTGGCGTTTTTTTCAAGTTTTCAACGCATTCGCCAAATTTTTCTTTTTTGCCAAATGTAATCTGAAGTTGCCAAAATTTTTTTCACTCTCCATTGGAAACATAAAAACAGTGTTATAATAGCATGAAAACAATAGGTTATAGATTATTTATTTAAAGTTAAACAACAAAATATTATGTAATAGATTCTGAATCCTAATGAAAAGAAATATAGACACTTATTTTAAATTTTGAATTTATTACAACCCATAAAATTTCTAAACAAAGAATTATGGACAGGATAAATTTCAAATTAATTGAAATAATAGGTATTACATTTATTCTATGGCTGGATTCTAAAAGGGCCAGTGTAAAAACAATACAGATGTAGAAAAATTGCACTTTATTATTTATAGAACTTTCATCTAATAACTATTTTTAAATAAGTCATGCAACATTGCTTGATGGTTCACATCAAAACACAAGAAATTTACAAATATGATCACATTTAAAATATTCTATATAAATTTTAAAAATATCTTTGGCATTGCAGAAGCAAAATTTGGCATTGGCCCTTTTAGAACCAAGCCACAGAATTATTTAAAATACATAAATCAAGCATAGACTAATAAAAATACTAGATTCTGGGGGAACTTCTGCCCACTTTCGGTATATTTCCGCAAAATTTAATTCTTCCATTTTGAGACCATTAATGTTTCTGACCATTAGATATTCCAAATTTATCACTTTTGAGTCTGCTCCTTAATACAGTCTTTATCAGGTTTTGGCATGAAAAGCTCCTTTCACAGCCCACTGTTGATTGCGGCAGTGTGTGGAACAGGGACGTCATGAAGGGAATGCAAGACACCCTGAAATTTGTCTTGCCCACCCTGCCAGCCACCCAATTTGCGATGTGCCATTTTTCAAGTTCTTTTTTTTATTTAAAAATACAATCTGGACTTTGCCAAGTAATAATTAGTGCCATGTTTTTCATTGTGTAGCACTACGTATTTCCCATAAGAAGTGCTTTGTTTATGTCTCCATAGAAAGGTTATTAAAATAACATTCATAGATCCATGAAAATTCAGTTGTTCTCCACTCTTTCAAATCCTTAGTTTAAACTCTTTTTTTTTTTTTTCATGTTGGTATGGCCAGGGGCAAATGGACATGGTGAACAGGAATTCATTGAGGGAGGTTATCACTAATTGCTCTGCTGTTTGTTTGCACTACTAAGTAGGATATCCAAACACAAAGAGTGGAGTCTACTACACCATGCTTCCCTGATTGGCGCAGTGGTCTAAGCGCTGGTTTTCACTATTCTTCCGAGATGGGTCTGAGTTCGAATCCCAGCGTAGCATGGATGTTTGCCATAAGAAACAGGCTCTCTTCTTTCCCTGGAACCTGTGACCCTAAATTAGGGATATGATACTCCTTATAGCCCATCCAGGAGTTGCTTACAGTGATCACTAGACCCTGGGAAAAAAAAAAGGAAAAAAAGCTATACTAGCACTCTTAAATCTTTTCTCGGGGTAGTGAACAACAGGACATGGCTGACGACTGCTTTGGAGGAGAGGAGAGGAGTTCAAGGTAAGGTTGTTGGCTTAAAGGAAGGGAGTTGGGGGGAGGGTTAGGTGTGTCTGCATTTCACGACGTTAACATTTGATTTAGATTAGCAGAACGGACATTTTCCTTTAAAGAAATTATTTAAGTACAGTGCTATTCTTGTAAAGAAAAACTGCAAAATTTTGAAAAGTAATTAAGACAATGCATCCACAGCAAGAAAAACGTTGAAGGAGACATGCTACCAACACTTGTATCTAACACTAATGGCTTAACTAGTCAGATCCATGTGTGTGTGTCTCCAGAAGAAGGGGTGGGAGCTGCAAGAATTCATTTGTAGCCGATAGTAAAAAGAATTAGAAATTCTTGCTTTCAGTGTTTTTGTAAAGTTTTGCTCAAACTTGCTCCACCAAAAATAATATTCGGCCACTGGTCGCTTATCCTGATTTTGATTTCGAAGTCTAGCGATGTCCCTGGTGTGAAACATCTTTGCATGACTAGGTAAAACAAGATATATCTCATAATTCTTTAGCACAAATCTAATATTTTTTAAAACTGAAAAATCTTTGTAGATGTTGCATAACGCCTTTTCCAGATTTTGGACCTTAGTTGTAAGTGTATGGTTCTTCTCATACAAAAATATCAAAAGTTTTTGAAGTGTTTACAAATACACACACACTTTTGTACGCACACACTTTTGTTTGTCTTGGAAAGCCAGGAGGGTCATTCCACGTCACTTCATCCAGGCCATGTAACCCACCATCTCAGATTTTGATGAAATTTGGCATGGAGGCATACTCCACCAAGATATAGAAAATGACCAAATTTTAACTTCCTACACCTCATAGTTTCTGAGATACAGTGCTCCAAAGTTTCACTGAACACCAATCGCACACGTAGAGCGACGGAGTATCACTTTTCACAAAATGCTGCATAACTGTAGTGCTATTTAATTTAGAAGAAAGAAATTTTGTACCCTTATGCAAAACAGCTTCCAGAATAAGAAATCATTTTAAATTTCATTGAAAACACTGAATAAATAAATTAAATACAGTGGTAAAGTGAAAATTTAAGAAAAAAACTTGCTATTCTATATTAGGCTCTACAGCAAATAGCAGAGGTATGAGGGAGCTCTTTTTTAATGTATATTGGTCTTTGACATATACTGTCATATAACAAGAAAAAAGTGGCTTTCAGCTTGCTTTTGAAGATATGTGCAAATATCTGAAATGCGTGTGGAGTTCCACTTCATCAATCCAACCACTTTTTTTTTATTAATTATAATTCATCTCTGAAATTCAAGAAATTTTACAAGGAGATAAAACTAACAAGGACACAACAATATAAAAAATTATGTTTTCCTATACCATATAGTTTCAGAGATACCATACTAACAAGTTTGACGATATGGCTAGTTCAGCTGTACCCGACAACAAGTTAGGTGAGCATATGCGACAAACTACTTAGTCATACTCACCTACGGTACATAGATCTATTTTTTCATAATTAGTTTTGACTTGAAAAAAAGAAACACAAGCAAGTAATTTGTTTTGCACTGTTTCACAAATATTTGCATTGATGTTCTTAATATGCCATGATCAACTCCTGAGGATGGAGTCCTTATAATTCATCCAACTTGAAAAACATATATGTTCTTCCAGAACTTGTTGTCATGGGAGTGTCAATTAAACATAAAATGTGTCCAAATGGAATATTGCACTCATCTTTAAATGAAGGCCAGTAAAATGAAACTGCAGGGCCATTTGGGTGCATAAATTTTACAGATGCATCACCACCTTCATAATTGATTTTCTCTATTATTCCTAGAAACCAGTTAGAAACATATACACATGCTACATAACAATGTGTATATAACTGCCTTTGTATTCCTAGATTTGCCCAGCCAAAATCAAAGAGTAATTTTCATCCAAGCTGTGGAAACCCTATGTACCAGGTATTGTTTGAGCATGAGAAAATCTTATTTGACACTCATTGCGCACAGCATTCATATCACTTTTCGAAATGAAATGGAACTTTTCTTTTCATAATATTCTTATGACAGAAGCCAAACATCTGTGGAGTGATTATTTGCTCTTTCAGTAGACGTTGGAGACTTGTTTTTGCAGTGATTTGTTTGACATTCCCACCTATGCCATCACAAGAAGACTCCCTGTTGCTGGTGGCAAAGAAAGACCATGAAGCTGTCACTGCAAAATCATTAATGTGATGACATAGATTTATGAAGTTTTTATAGTTTTTGTACTGAGCAGCACAACTATCAGTAAAATAATGTACTTCTTTTACTTGTTGGTAGTTCTTTTTTAAGAAAGTTATTATTTCACTCTGAATCTTGTACACATTGCAACATCATGATTAAAATCATCAGAAATGAAACAGTGACTTGATGCAGAGTTCAAAGTTTCAGAATTTCTTTTACAGTAAGTAACAACAGGGTGAACTGTGCATGCATGGCGGGTCCAATGATACCCTTGTGCTCCTTCCTGAACTACAAATCCATAATTTTCACATGGCAGGTTCAATGATATCCTTGTGCTCCTTCCTGAACTACAAATCCATAATTTTCACTGAAGTCCATCAGTATAATGGCAGACTCTGGACCAATTGTTCCTTTCAACTTACTGAAAAATAAAGACTGTGCTTTGATAATGTATGAATGCGGAATGAGCTTCTCAATTTTTGACAAAAATAATTCAATGAATTCCTCAACTGTATAAGATAACTTTTGAAGCTCCATTCTGTCTGTAGACACCCACTGGTGATATTCGATTTCATCAGGGGATCACAATCTTTCAATTTATGCAACTATAACTGATTCAGATTTGTACTTTTTGGACACTGAACACCACCAAAGCATGCATGCACTTCGAATTCTTACTGCTGCAAACAAGACTATTGATAAAGTCCTGATGTGATTTTTCAAAGTGTGCTGCACTAATCAGAAGTTAGACATTTTGATGTATAGTGCACACATATACAGAATGGGTTCCAGAGAAGCCCGCAGGAATGCACCATTTCGGATGGAGAACACAAAATTTAGAAAATCCTACTTTTTCATTAGTATATCTTTGCTTAAATTGTTGTTATAACTCTTTCAAATCATACAGAATAAGTCTTTTCTGAGCATGAACGTTTCTAGAGACACTTACTTTGTCCTTCATTCCTGGCATTTGCCTAGAATAGTTATCTTCATAAAATCCTATAATCTGTTTTATGATATCTTGTGAAAGTTTCTTATCATGGCTGGGTTCGGGAACTGATATAATGCCTTTATCTTTTGCTAATTTTCTTGCCTGATGTACTGTGTATTCTGAAACTGCAAACTGTTGTGCTACTTTTTTCTGGACCATAATGGGGGAGCCATTGTTAATATCTGATTTTTTTTTTTTTTACAACTAACAGTAGGTGTCTTTTTTCATTAAAGCAACAAGTTTTTCCAAATCATGAGCTTTTAAAAGTTTTAATTCATCTATGGAGTGTTCATCATCACTGTCCCCAGTAGAAGACTGAGCTGTAAAGCCATACTCTAAAACACAAGATATTTTACTCAGCATAGCTAACTTTGCTTGAAGAAGATTTCTTTTCCCATATGCTGGTTTACTATGGGATGGCAAGGAATGTAATTTTAACATGGACAATCCTAAATCAGATAAACTTACAAAACTTTTTTAGCAAAACATTCTTTAATAACAAAATCTTCAGGGGCCATTTCACTATCATCAGTCTCACTTAAAACTTCATTTTCTACAGGTTGTCCTAATTTAGATGCTTTTCCACAACACTGAGGACATAATTTTTGACCTGGGAATACACTGATATTTTTAGATTGCAGCTGTTGGGCTATTTGTATACTGACTTGATGCAGGGACCTCTTAACAGGTTTTTTCACATCATGGTCACCAAAAAGGTTGCAACAAGTTACTTGGTATCTTTTATATTTCTTCAGATAATAACATTTGTGATGTAAACATACTGAGATTATATCATTATATGGAATATTAGGTCTTAAAGAAATAAGTTCCTTGTCAGCAACAAAAAGTTCTTCACTACTGAGAAACCCTTTTGTCTTCACATAACTTGATTTATTGCATTCTGTATTAGCAAGTGATCCAACACTACACTGGTCCATTATTTTTTTCAATGATTGAGGTTGACAAACTTGTCCCAAAGTCAGATTAACACAGAGTAGCCAATGCACAAAAAAGAAAATATTGGAAGCAATATATTTCACAGCAAAGTTTAAGAGACTTCTCAATAGCCTGTCCACAGTGAAATCAGCATGAGCATCTGAACCATTGCTTCCTTAACTGGGAATGTGGGACTGAAACCTTACTTCTCTTTAGCTGGAGGACATCCCTAGGAGGGTGAGGTGAGAAAAGAGAAATCTTTTGACCTCCACCCTCATCTCAGCACTTGGAGTTTTACAATGACATAAAACTTACCCCATTTGAACTTGTGGTCAGTTGAGCACACGATCTGGGATGAAGAACAAATTCTCATGACCTTTGGAATCATGCCACATTTTCTTTTAAAAAGTGCTCTCTGATAAAATTTTCCAAAATTCTGTTTTAGGGAGATTTGACAGAGTAATTTTTTTCACAGGAATTTTTGCAATCTGCAATAAGAGAATAACATATTTTGAAATGACTAAAAAACTTTAAAACCTCACCATACTTGTTGTGGGGTGCAGCTGAACTAGCCATATCGTCAAACTTGTTAATATGGTATCTCTAAAACTATATGGTATAAGAAAACATAATTTTTTATATTGTTGTGTCCGTGTTAGTTTTATCTCCTTGTAAAATTTCTTGAATTTCAGAGATGAATTATAATTAATAAAAAAAAATGGTTGGATTGACGAAGTGGAACTCCACACGCATTTCAGATATTTGCACATATCTTCAAAAGCAAGCTGAAAGTCACTATTTTTTTCTTGTTGTGTGACAGTATATGTCAAAGACCAATATACATTAAAAAAGAGCTCCCTCATACCTCTGCTATTTGCTGTAGAGCCTAATATAGAATAGCAAGTTTTTTTCTTAAATTTTCATTTTTCCACTGTATTTAATTTATTTATTCAGTGTTTTCAATGAAATTTAAAATGATTTCTTATTCTGGAAGCTCTTTTGCATAAGGGTACAAAATGTCTTTCTTCTAAACTAAATAGCACTACAGTTATGCAGCATTTTGTGAAAAGTGATACTCCGTCGCTCTACGTGTGCGATTGGTGTTCCGTGAAACTTTGGAGCCCTGTATCTCAGAAACTATGAGGTGTAGGAAGTTAAAATTTGGTCATTTTCTATATCTTGGTGAAGTATGTCTCCATGCCAAATTTCATCAAAATCTGAGATGGTGGGTTATATTTCCCCAAAAAATTGGATGAATTGATATATGTTGCGGGCCACTTCACAATCTTCCTCTTCAAAATGTGCAAGTAATTATTCAGCAAGCTTTTGCCAAAAAGTGAACATATACTCTCATATTTTAACTTAAGATCTTCACCGTCTTTAATTGTATGACCATTCAATGATGCATTTCCACCTCATCAACCAAGATTCTTTCCAAAAAGGTTCTCAGTTTTAAACCTTGTTTTGATGCAGTTAATTCTGCGATAATATCTATAGTAGTACACAACAGTAAATTTACAATTGAAAAATCTATTTTTTAACTTTGAAGGCTTTTACATAAAATGGCTACATGATTGAAAACATCACTGGGGGAATGTGGGGCATAAAGAAACACAAGGTGCTGATGCTTTTTACCAAGCTGATTGATTTTGCTGACCTGTCTTCCAGAACACCAACTAATGCATCATAATTACCTAATATTGCCTGCACAGCACCATTAAATAATAACCATTGAGTGTCGAATATTTGTTTGAATCTAGCTGAACATTCTGCCTCTTTTGACACAGCTTGTACTTTTTCGAACTTGGACATATTCTTTGGGGACAACTGAAAATATTATTTACAATTTCTTGGAAGGTAGGGGATGAAGTCAGCAGCAGCAGATGCAGACAATGCTAGCCTATAAGCAATACAATGGAAGATCAGCAGATGAGGAGCCAAAATATTTCTTGTGGTGACACCAGATGTTGTTCCAGTCATTGCGGATGCACCATCAGCGGCAACTCCACGTAAATATTCCAAAAGAAAAAAATTTCTTTCAAACACTTTGGCAGTTCTTCTGTAATGTGTTCTGCAGTAGTATTCTCCAACTGTCTTAAAGATAGCAATTTCATCACTGATTCAACATCTTTCATGTAGCAAATATATACAATCATGCTCTGATGAACAGATGAATCAGTAGATTCATCTATCATTAAAGCTGAACAATTTTGCTTCCGAAACTTTGCTTAGAATTTCATCCATAATAATGTTAGAAATAGCCTTTTGAAAATTGGAAACACTCAAATGTTATGTATAACTTGTGTGCTTCTCAACATTCATGGCTTTTAATTGCATTGCGCCTTGAATGATGCACAAGTTATTCAAGTCAAGTCTCCTAAGAAACTATTCGGTAGATTCTTTTTGGCCATAAAATATACATTTTGCAATGGAGAAATTATTGCTTCCTGGTGTTTTGAGAGACTTTACATAACAGCTTTTTTCATATTTTGATTTCCTTTCAAAGCTTTCCCAGCAGCTCCATGGTTGTTGAGATTAGAAGACTTTTCATGTTTAAATAATATATTTTCTTTCTTCAGAATCATACATCCAGTTGTGCAAACATTATGAACTTTAGCAGCATTTATGAAAGTTTCACAAAACATTGCCCTTTGCTTCAAATTGTATCCTAACCATGGTCTGTTATGAGTCCATTCTAGTCTGAAATCTCCAAGTCCCTTTTCACTTTGTTCTTAATTCTTGTGTTGCATGCAACATCCAATAATTCTAAGGCATTTTATAATTTATCAACATTGTCAATCCCTGAAGAAGTAGAAGCGCGCAGTATTTTGCAAGCTAAGCATCCTGTAATGCTGGCCAATTTGTTAATTCATCATCCGTTTCAGTTCTTGGGGTAGATGCTGATGATATTCCGCATGTAGAATCTTGTAATATTGGAGGAGAATTCGAGATCTGCGGCATAAAGAAATGTGATATAGAATGTGAACTGGTAGCCTTTTTCTGGTAGCCTTTTTCTTTCTTTAGCCACGAAGATATACTATCAAGTGCACAGAGAACTTCAATATTGACCCAGGCATAATGCAAATACCGGAATGACCAGTTTGCTGGAAGGAGTATGATACAAAATTGTGTGATATCACAGGGTTCATACACTTTGGGGAGAGAAAAATTCAAGGACTTTCTGGGCCTTTTCCAGGACATATACAAAAAAATTCCAGGATGATTAATTACCCTTTACAGTATCATAGTCAAATAATTTTTTAAAGCAATTTTGGTTTTAAGTAATAAAAGTGATGAAAGATGTAAATGGATCAGTGTGCTTTTTTACTCATTACATTTCCTTTTAATGCTTTTAATTGGAGAATTACCCAATAATGCAAAACTGAATCATGGTGGTGCAACTACCACAAGGCCTATCTCAGAAAATCCTTTCCCTCAGTCTGAAAATGATTAATTCATCACTATTCTGCACTATCTTCCCATGTAATCAGTCTATTATTGATAAAAGTTGAAATTCTTATAAAACAAAGCAAGGGCAGATCCAGAATTTAAGAATGGGGAGGGCACATGTCTAATCATTTAAAATACGAAATGTACAAGGAAAAATGATGTAAGTCTACTACACCTGTTAGCAGAAGAATTGAGAATGGAAAAGTTAAAAGTAGGCAAAAAATATTCATGGAAAAAGCTATGCTAAGGAAAAACAATTTTTCAAATGGTGAAGTACAGTAAAGATAGCGAAAAAAAAAAATTTCAACTCCCAGAAGTAGAGGAGTAGAGATGGCGAAAAAAAAAAAAAAAAAAAGGTTTTCACCTTTACGCCTCTAGTGGGAAATCTTTGCATTATTTAAAGAAGATAATGCTCCAAATCTCTATTGAAGCAAATGGCATACAGTAAAGAATAAATTTCTCAATAGGGGTTTTAGTAGCGACAACACAGCTGCAAACTGAAGTACAAAAACACCACCTAGCAACACAACTGTGAACTACAAATTTAATCATATACTAGCCTAAAGTGTTATACTAGCTTAAAGTGCTCTCATATACTAGCCTAAAGTGTTATACTAGCTTAAAGTGCTCTCACATACTAGCCTAAAGTGTTTTCATATACTAGCCTAAAGTGTTCTACAAGATAAGTGGCATCTGGTATTGAAATAATTTCTTCTGAGGGCGAGAAGCTCCCACCAATCCAGTCCCCGCCCCGTCGTCGTTGGGCTGGTACCCCCCACTCAACATGAGTGGGCCAAGTGTGGGGACAGACGAGCAGAGACCATCTTGCTCGGGCCTCCAGAACCCAGAAATGGGGAGCGGAGGCACAGAAAACTCTGTAAGCACAGAGGAATTCCTGGGGCTGTTCCGCGAGATGAACACGCTCATGGACAGCCCTAACACCAGAATCTCACACAACGTGAGGGGGCTTATACGCCCGATTCTGGATCGAATACGGACTTTAGTAATGAAGCAGTTGCTGCAACTTGAGAACCTGAGAGGACAACTGACGGGAAGAAAATGGAGCGTGCAGGTCGTGGAGAAGACAACATACGCTGAGGCCGTTGGGAGGAGGCAAGCTCCCGCAGCGCCCAAGAGGCTACAGCCAATTCATCCCATTATCCTCTACCCGAAGTGCAGGAAATGTTTCATCCCAGCTCCATGGGGACAGGAATCCAAGGAGTCAAAAAGGTGTCAAACAGGAGGGGGGGGGGGGAGGGTCTAATCGAATGCACCAAGGCGGCAGGGATGATGAGCAGCTTTGTTGAGGTATTTAAGGAGTATCTGGAACTGAACGACCATTTCGTTCTAAAAAAGCCAGCGAGGAGATCTCCCAGGCTAATCGTCTATGGGATTGAAACCAATGACGATCAACAGGTGGTCGATCAAATAGCTGGCCAGAATGATGTGAAGGATATTGATTGTTGCAGGGTTCTCTTCCCCATCAAAGGGAAGAGCAGGAAGCGCCACTGGGTGTTCAAAATGGCCCCAGCGGACTTCTACACCCTTGTGAAAAAAGGGAGAGTTAACCTTGGCTGGCAGGTGCACTCCTGCAAGGAAAATCTACGGGAAACCCATTGCTTCAGGTGCAACGGGTTTGGTCAC
This sequence comes from Macrothele yani, assembly GCA_039090855.1. NCBI lineage: Eukaryota > Metazoa > Arthropoda > Arachnida > Araneae > Macrothelidae > Macrothele > Macrothele yani. The sequence continues at coordinate 76,764,349 of CM076994.1, read as the reverse complement.
CACCGTGACAAGTGCAAAGTAAAGTCTGAGACTTGAGCTCGGTGCGGCCAGGAGGGGCACAGACACCACGCTTGTCAAAATGAAGCAAATTGTCCCAACTGTCGAAGTGCAAGCGAAAAGTTTCACCTCAAGCTTGACACAGCACACTCCAACATCGACCCAGACTGCCCTAGTCTGCGGAAAGAAATTGAGAGGATTCGTGCCAGAACCGATTACAGCTGATCGCCGAGCGACGAAGGAATCAAGACGGGACTGCGATCCCGGGAAGATTTGTGAGATGCTGACTGAGCATCAACTGTGCCTGTAACACTGACTTATCTCTGAGTACTGCGATTTTATGTGCTTGTCTTGTATTCTAATTAAACGCCTCGGCCCAAAGCAGTTCAAGTGGCGAATCAATCTCCCAGAGGTCTCTCAGTAGCTACACGGTCCATCGTGTGTGACCTCCCCAGTTTGCACCACCTGTTGGTGTGTCCGAATCTGCGGTCACGGGAACCGGATTTTTATTGTAACGTTCATAGGCGGTGGACGTGAAAAGTTCCATCAATCCCTGCAGAGTCCGCAGTTGGATGGAGCAGGTTGATGCCTCATCAAACTTACATTCCCCGGTGGAAAAACAATGCATTATTTTAAGAAGAAAGTATTCTCAAAAGGTTTGATGTGAGTGGTATTGGGACTATTGGTCAACGAAAAAAATTTCAATCGAGTTTTCAAGAGCTCAGATTTTGCTGCAAATATATCGAAGCAGAAATAAACACTTACGCCCCCTGGTGGCCAAACTATTCTTTACCAACTATTAAAAATTACACTGTTCAACAATGAAATTTTTACATGAATGGAAGTGGTTTTTCTTTATAGATTTTTGGGTGCTGAACACGAAAATAATAGTAAAAATCCTCTCTTAGCAACGGTTCGGGATTAATTTGACCATTTATATTTTGTATATATTACATATATTTCAATGGGATGTTCAAATACTAGGAATAAAATTTAACGAATTCACCTACTTTATATGCGTTGCTTTTTGCCTGCCGCTTGTGAGGAACGCCCGGTTCATCGCTCTGGAGCATCCAGCAAAAATCTGCTAACATTGCAGCATTCCACTTTTCCTTTGTATCGTTGTTCCATTGCAGAAATGTCCTGGTGGAATCGCTCCCCATGTTCATCACTGAAAGCACCACAGTTCTCAGGGAAGACATCGATATGTGAATGCAGGAAGTGCATCTTGAGTGTCATGTTGCAGCCAAGTTTTTCATAAGCACGTAATAGTTCTTCCACAAGGTCCATGTGATTGTCAGCACTCTTGTTTCCCAAGAATAATGTTGCAACATTCCAAAAACATTGCCAAGCATGTTGCTCATCAGGACACTCAAACTGTTGGTCTCCCAAGAGCTGGCATACCTGTGGTCCAATGAATATTCCCTGTTTGATCTTCTCAGTACTAAGTCATGGGAACTTTTGGCACAAGTATTTAAATGCAGATTCATTCTTGCTAACAGCCTTTACAAATGCCTTTTTTATGAGCCCCAGTTTGATGTGCAATGGTGGCAGAATAATTTTGCTAGCCTACACCAGAGGTTCGTATGCAACATTTTTTGTGCCAGGCAACAAAGCTGTTCGTCGAGGCCATTCATTCTGTTTGTAACATAGATCTCTTGCGCTGCTATCCGACTCGCAGATATAGCAACAGTACTTTGTGTACTCTCCTTGTAAGCCAAGCAAAATCGCAATAACTTTTAAATCTGCACATATCAGCCATTCATGTTTATTGTAGCTGATGATGCTTAGAACACGTTTTAACATGGTATAACTTTTTTTAGCTAAGGCTGCATATGCAAAATGGATAGAAGGCCTTTTGTTACTAATATGTAGTAGTACAGCCTTAAGGCTTGTTTTGGATGCATCTATAAAGTGTCTCCACTCGTCAGGTTTGTACAGAATGTTTGGTTCCTGAATCACACCTTCAAAATTTTTGCAGAATGTTATTTCATCTTCACTGCTAAAATAGCCTTTCAGATGTTTCTGATGATCACGAGAAAAAGAAACTCTTGCTGTATCGGCAAGAAGTTCCACTGTTGCAATCGTGATACTAACAGTTCAGCTTTACACTTTGGCAGCTCCAAATCCCTAATGAGATCACTAAGTTCATATTGTGTGATTCTGTGTGGTTCACTGGAGGAAGATGGTGGCACTTAAATAGGATCCGCATCACTGGTGGATGGATGAGCTTGTATATCAACTGATTCTATAAGTTCATCATCATCGCTATTACCACTTGCCTGAACGTTAACTGGTGGGTCAGGAACTGGCAATCCCTCTCCATGGGCCACTGGGCGAATAACGGATGGTATTATAGGGTATTCAATATTTCTATTCCTCAGAAATGAAGCACAAAACATATTCACTCGTACAAAATAGTAAGGTAAATAAAATGCCGACGATGTACGAAAAAATGAATTCGTCAAGTAAACCAAACAATATCACATCAGTTATATTATCAGGTACGGACTTTAAAACCTTAAAATCTAAAATATATACACATAAGTACTTTCAGTCCACCGAGTGGACCATCTTTAGACATACAAAGCGCCAGCAGACAACATGATAATATATATACATATATGTGTGTGTAATATATCATCATCATCATTGTCAACCATTATCAATCCACTGCTGGACGAAGGTCTCCCCAAGTTTCCTCCACAACGGCCTGTCTTGTGCCAGTCTCCTCCATGTCACTCCCGCATACTTTCGAATTTCATCCACACATCTTTCATGTGGTCTTCTTCTGGGTCTTTTCCTGTCACTTGGTATCCAATCTAAAATTTTGGCTGTCCATCGATGGTCTGTCCTTCTGGCAGTATGTTCAGCCCATTGCCATTTCAGGGATTTAACTCTGATCATGATGTCTTCCACTCTTGTCATTTTTCGGATCCACGAGTTCCTCTTCTTATCTCTCCTGGTTACACCAAGCATGCACCTCTTCATGCTTCTTTGAGTTGTCTGCAGCCTTTGTATGTCTCTTTTAGTTAAGGTCCACGTCTCTGCACCATACGTAAGCACTGGAAGGATGCATTGATCAAACACTTTTCTTTTAAGACATAATGGCATATTGCTCTTGAAAATTATGCTGTTTCTTCCAAAAGCTCTACAGGCAAGTTTTGTACGCCGATTAATTTCTTCATCAATGTGACCCTCACTTGATATCTGCTGTCCAAAAGAAACATACGTGTCTGTTATCTCCAGCTTTTCTCCATCAATCGATAAATCTTCATTTCTTGTAAAAGCATTGAACATCACTTTTGTCTTCTGAAAGTTCATTTTTAATCCCACTTCTTTACTCTTGTCAGCAAGTTCTTGGATCATACTCTGCAGCTCTGATGGGGTACTTGCAAAAATGACTACGTCATCAGCAAAATGAAGGTGGGTTAGATAATCTCCATTAATCTTTATCCCTTTGTTTTCCCACTTCAGTGATTGAAAGACATTTTCCAATGTGGAGTTAAAGAGCTTCGGAGATATGGTGTCACCTTGTCTCACTCCCTTTCCAATTTTTATGTGTGTTGTATTTTCAAACAGCCAAATCTTTGCACTTGCATTTTCATAGATGTTATTAATAATATTAATGTATGCATCTTCAATACCGCAGGATTTCAGAGCCATTGTAACTGCTGATGGTTTCACCGAATCGAAGGCTTTTTCATAATCGATAAAAGCCATGCACAATGGAAGTTCATACTCCCTAGCTCTTTCAATTAGTTCTCTCAGTACGTGAATATGATCTATTGTGCTGTAGCCACTCCTGAATCCAGCTTGTTCTCTCGGTTGAGCCATGTCCAGTGTTACTTTCACACGATGTGAAAGAACTTTAGTGAAGATTTTATAAACCACTGATAGGAGGCTGATAGGTCTGTAGTTCCTGATATCCTCGGTGTCATCTTTTTTATGTAGCAGGATCATTGTAGCGTTGTTCCAATCCTCAGGAATCTTCTCTTCATTAAGGCATCCAGTGAAAATTTGGGCGAGTACTGTTTCGATTTCTCCACTTGCTTCTTGTATGATGTCTACAGTAATTTCATCTTCTCCTGGAGCTTTTCCCCGCTTCATGTTCTTGATTGCATGTGCAACTTCTGCTGGGAGGACTGGAAGAACTCTGGTACTGGTACCTTTCATGATGTCTGGAGTATATGTATAATCCCTTTCATATAATTTGGAGTAGAAATCTTTCACTCTTGTCAAAATTTCGCCTCTATTTCTTGTTACAGAACCATCTTCTTTTCTCAGTGCCATAATCTGTTTTCTTCCCTTACTGAGATGTCCCTTTGCTATCTTTAGGCTTTGGTTGTTTTCAATTGCTTTCCTCACTAGTTCACAGTTGAATTTCCTTACTTCTTCAGTGATACTTTTTCGTACTGTCTTGCATAGCTCTATATATTCCACTTTGGAAGTCGCTTCTCCTTTAGTTGTCTTCATCTCTCTTCTTTTTTGCATCAACATTTTGGTTTTTCCTGATAATTTGTTCACATGCAACTTGTTCTTAGACCCAGCTAATTTTGTTGCTGTTTCCATAAGAACTTTGGTTACTTTTCTGTTAACTTCAGAAATATCCACTTCTTCCGATGTTAGGCCTTCTAAAGCAGAGAATCTGTTCTTCAGTTCCAACTTGAAGGTATTATGGTGTTTTTTAAGGTTGGTTATGTCAATACATTTTGTCTTATGAGCTTGAAACATTCGAGTTTAGTGTTGAAGTACATCTTACATCTCACCAATCTATGGTCACTACCTGTGTTGAACTTGTTTAGTACACTGCAGTCTTCTATGACAAATTTTTTGTTACACATAATAAAATCAATTTCACTTGTCGTCCCATTTGGATGTCTCCATGTCCATTTCCTGTGTTGCTTTTTCTTGAAAAAGGAGTTCAAGATGAAAAACCCTTCTGCCTCTGCAAACTCAACGAGAGTATTTCCATGCTGGTTTCTGTTACTGTGACCAAATTTACCTACTGAAGTTTCATTGTGTTGCCGTTGCCCTATTTTTGCATTGAAATCTCCCATAATTATCTTCAAGTGCTGCTTACCTTTATTATTTAGATGACGAATTTCCTCATAAAATTCTTCAATTTCTTCTTGCACGGCTAGAGCCGTGCATTGGCTCCCCTTCCTAATGTTATATTCGTGTTCTTTAATTCTTTGAAGAAGATTGCGACACGTAGCACCTATATAACATGCACGGTGAGCACCAACATTATCGATCAAGGGTATATAATTACACTCCCCATCTTTGAATGATTGGTGTAGGGAGACGATCTTTTCTGACCAGTGAGATGAGGTTAGGCGATCTTCTCCCAAAATCCAAATTAAACCGTTGACAGATATTTTTCAGTGGATTGGTGATTGATGGGATATAATCCAAGTGGATTGGTGATTAATGGGATATAATCCAACGAGGTAATATAACGTGGGGCACGATCAGAATAGGTTGTAGTGTGGTGGCCAAGCTGGAATGGACCCTTGAGTGTAGCCTATTAAAAAAGTGTGAGGGATACCTATAGTGGTTAGCAAGTGCTGAAATCCATTTTATTTCTGCAAGGCAAGCAGCACGAGGGAAAGAGTGAGTATATGCTCTACGAAGGTAGAACCTAAAAGATGCAAGTTTTTGAGAGAGTGGGTGATTTGATTCAAAAGGAATGATGGTGTGAGTACTAGAAGGTTTTTTGTAAACTGAGAAATGCAATGGATCTGTTGAGTTTGGGCAACGAGAAATTAAGATGTCAAGGAAGCTTGTAGTTTTGTTCTAATTCCACAGTAAAATTTATTGACAGGACCTGAGAAGCAAAACAATCAACAAAAGTTAATAATTCAGTATGGGTGTAAGGCCAAAGGAATAAAATGTCGTCAACATAACGGGCATATAGTAAAGGTTTTAAGGGATAGCTAGATAAAAAATCATTCTCTAGGTGTTGCATGAAAATTTCGGCAAGTACTCCTGATAGAGGTGATCCCATGGCAGTGCCATCAGTTTGTTGATATAACATTTTGAAACTGAAAAAACGAGCTTATTTCTATTCCTTTTTGTATTTATTCCTTTCTTTAAAGGAGGTATAATGCAGAAATAGCAATCGGTTGAGTGGTTTGTTGGTTCACGCCAAATGGCGGGCACAGGAAAGCGCATTGAGACTTTCTTCCCATGCAAGCATTCAAGAGTTGATGAACATGGCTTAAAACTCAGGCTTCACACAACAATAACACATAAAACGAGCGAAACACACAGAGTCACGTACGGTAAAAGGTTCGTTTAGCGGTAGCTTTCGGTCATCCTACGACCTTGATCACCCCGCGATAGACTAGATGGGCTGGCTGCCAGAACTACAATTTGAAGTTGGGGTGTTGTAAATGTTGCCAGAATTTAGAAGAGAGATCCAAATAAATGGGATTTGGTGAGGGGTCTCTGAATTGCAGTTTTTGGTGAACAAAATTTCAATGCTCTCTTGGAAATGCAGAGATGCCTTGTTGATGAAAGGGGCAACTTTTTTGGTTTCTTTCCAAATGGGAACTGCAGAGGTGTCTTCAAGAGTTATTGCAGATAAAACTGTCTTTGGAATTCCATTGGAAACATTTTTTTTGTGTTCACCAAGTCTTGTTTTGATGCTTCGGTATGTACTTCCAATATACACTGAGAGACGAGAGGAAGTTGAAATGGGAATAGCATAAACTCCAGGGGTGTCTAAGGGTGAGACAGGATCCCTGTCTTTAAGCAGGCACATTATTGAAGAAGGGTTTGGTTTCACTGTGAGAGTCTAGCCCATAGTTTTGAAAAGTTTACACATCTTATAAGAGAAGGATCCATGGAAAAGGATGGAACCAATGAATGGTGGTTTTTCCATTATTATTGGTGAGAAAGCAGACAGATTTTTCAAGTGAGAATTTTGGAGGAAATTTTGAATTGTAGAAGGTGGGAACTGATGGGCTTCGGCAATTTTCTTTATGGTGTCAATTTCTTAATTGAAGGAACATTCAGTGTTGCAGACAATCCTGGCACGATTGACATAAGTTTTAAAGGCTGCAAATTTGTGAGCAGTTGAACACTCCTGCAGTTCCCATTTGGAAAGAAAACAAAAAAGGTGCCCCTTTCATCAACAAGGCATCTCTGCGTTTCAAAAAGAGCATTGAAATTTTGTTCAGAGACCCCTCACCAAATCCCATTTATTTGGATCTCTCTTCTAAAATCTGGCAACATTTCCAACACCCAACTTCAAATTGTAGTTCTGGCAAGTAGCCTATCCAGTCGATCGCGGGTGATTAAGGTCATAGGATAACCGAAAGCTACCGCTAAACGAACTTTTTACCGTACGTGACTGTGTGTTTCGCTCGTTTTATATGTTTATGTTGATGAACATGTCGTACAGCACACATGTGGAGCCAAAGATTTATCTTGGTCTCCCACACGACAATCAAAATACATGAACTATGCTTTCTTCATGGATGAAGTCAATGGTCGCTTCCTGGAGCCACAAATCATGTCACCACAAATAAAACAAAAGTTATCTGGATTGTTAATGCATTTGCGGGGCATTATCACTGCAGTGAAAGCCAAAACTCGAACAGAAACACAATAAAATCTGAATGAAATAAAATTCACTTATCTAAATAAATTCACTAATCAACACTAACAGAAACACACACTGTGATAAAACTGATGCAGTTTAATACATACGCTCCCGCGAACAAAAGAAACTAGATAGATCCAGTTCCAACAGCTTCTTCGCTATGATCATGTGTTTCACGAGGCGAAGACTTGTGAATCAACTCACTTGGACCACAATTTAATGTTTGCTGAGCTGACTTATGAATGTCGCTATGATGACATACCACTGATATATATGTCAAACACAAATGGTCGATTTACTCGGAAATTTGAGCTAGGAGAGTATTTTAACTGTGATTTTCGTGTTGAGTGACCAAAAATTTATAAAGAATGGCTAGCTTCATTTTGAAAAAAAAAAAGGTAAAATTTGTTGAACAGTGAATTATATGCAAAACATTTTCCATCAGGAGTCCGCTACAGGAAGAATTTTTCAAATTGGAGTTTTAGAAGTAGAGACATTGGGGAAAACACAACCTGCCTTTATGCCCCCTAGCGGAAAGTCAATGAATAAATTGAAAATTTTGAAGATATACACTCAAAGACAATGAAATTTGCACACCTAGAAAAAAAGATGCTACAACCGCAAAACTTTGCAAATAGCTAGAGTGTTTGCAGGTATGCAAATGATCCACATTTGGTGTGAGTGTGCATGCATGACCGCACACCCTGTGGTAGCGCTGCAAGCACGAACAAGCAGCCTTGTAAACTGGCATGTAGTCGATGCCCCATGAAAGCAAAAAGCACCGGCCGACGCAAGCAAGAGTACAGAGTGACAAGAATGCAGGGTAGACGCCAGAGTCATAGATTTACGCAACTTACGGACTTTGAGAGAGACCGGATCATCAGGCTGAAAACCACAGGGTGATCGGCACATCATATAGCCCGCCACGTGGATCATTCTTACCATACCATTTAACTGTGTTGGGACCAGTAGACATGTGACGGCACTGCCACACACCGTAGCGGCTACGGACAAACCAGGAGGACCACCGGTAGAGAGGATCAACGGATTGTGCGCCAGGCACAAATGGATCCCATGGAAACCTGGCCCACTATACAAGTAGATGTAGCTGCTCCTGTGTGCCCATGGACCATTTCCTGACGCCTCGCAGAAGTGAATCTGCAATATCAGCACCCTTTACGTGTGCTGCCGTTAACACCAGAACATCCCCGCCTCCGTGTGCAGTTGTGCCAAGCCAGAGCAGCATGGAACACCACAGATTGGCGACGTGTGGTGTTCCACAATGAGTGCTGCTTCGTTTTGGGGACAGATGATCATTGGGTCACAGTGTGGAGGTCCCGGGTCAACGGCACAATCTCAACGTTGCTATCGAGCGTTATACTTTACCCACTGCAGGCATTATGGTCCGAGGAGCCATTGCCTACGATAGCTGATTAGCTCTAGTAGTAGTACGTGGATGATTGATGAACCAGCAGTATGTGGATAAGATCCTACGGCACCGTGTGCTCCCATGCTCCCATGCTCCCATTCCACCTGGGCTGGGATTCCAGGTGCGCTATACCAGCAGGATAATGCCGGCTTGCACACGGCTCAGGTTGCCCAGGACTGCCTACGTCATGCCCACACACTTTCATGGCCTGCCCGCTCTCCTGACATGTCCCCTATCAAGCATGTGTGGGACCAGTTAAAACGCCGGCAGCCGCCACGCAGCACTATCCGGAATTTAGAGCACACCGTCCAACATGTGTGGGTTAGTCTGCCCCAGGACAACATCAGGCATCTGTTTGCCTCCATGCCAGACCGTATTGCAGCATGTATCACCACACGAAACGGTGCGTGCTGCGCTATTGAAGCTGACCGGACTACGTGCCACAGATCCCTCTGTAATTGTCCTGCAGCTCTGTTTTTGCCATCATGTGTAACATTCATCTGCATCATTACGTCCATAAAATTTCAGTTCAATCCCATGCTTCCTTCTTGGTGCACAAACTTCATTGTCCACGAGTGTATAAGAAATATTTTGCACTCGAAAAGCTATCCAACAATGAAGGAATTTTTCAAATCATACTCTTAGAAGCAGAGATACAGACAAAAACAAGATATACATATAAGCTCCCTGGAAAAGAAACCACGCACTATTTTAAGAAGAAAATATTCCGAAAAGGTTTATCGAGGTAAGTGGTATCGATAAATGAAAGAATTTTTTCCATCAAGATTTTAGAAACTCAGATTTTGCTGCAAATATATCACGACTGCCAATAGCGGTATAACTATACCATCGGGATAAGAGGAAATGCTATCCCACACTCACCAACCCGCTTGGCCAACGTGGTGAGTTATGGCCAAACCCCTCCAAAATGACTCCACAACTTAAATCTTGGCCCTCAGTCTCCGGCAGCTGGAATGTACCTGGCCAAGGCAGCGACCAGTGCGACATGAAGGCAGAGGGTGCTAAGAATCCCCGGAGGACCGGACTAGGCTGCCATCTGATGCTGACCTCGGCTACGTATAATGGACGCTCCTTATCTTCTGATTCAAGGCTTCTTGAATTGGAAGAGGAACTACAAAGGATCAAGTGGGACATCGTCGGGCTAAGTGAGGTAAGGAGAAAAGGAGAAGATCTCATTGAACTGAAAAGTGGACATCTCTTCTATTATCGTGGGACAGATACTGGCAGAACTAGTGGTGTTGGATTTATAATAAACAAGAAACTGAAAGATTAAGTTGTAGAAGTTGAAAGTTCCTCTGACAGAGCTGCACGACTCGTTATCCAACTCTCGAGAAGATACCAGGCTCAGATTATTCAAACTTATGCACCCACCACAAGTCATCCTGAAGAAGAAATTGAAGAATTTTATGAGGAAATTCGTCATCTAAATAATAAAGATAAACAGCACTTAAAGATAATTATGGGAGATTTCAATGCAAAAATAGGGCAACGGCAACAGAATGAAACTTCGGTAGGTAAATTTGGTCATGGCAACAGAAACCAGCATGGAAATACTCTCGTTGAGTTTGCAGAGGCAGAAGGGTTTTTCCTCTGGAACTCCTTTTTCAAGAAAAAGCCACACAGGAAATGGACATGGAGACATCCAAATGGGACGACAAGTGAAACTGATTTTATTATTTGTAACAAAAAATTCGTCATAGAAGACTGCAGTGTACTAAACAAGTTCAACACAGGTAGTGACTATAGATTGGTGAGATGTAAGATGCACCTCAACACTAAACTCGAACGTGGCAAGCTCATAAGACAAACAAAATCTATTGACATAACCAACCTTAAAAAACACCATAATACCTTCAAGTTGGAACTGAAGAACAGATTCTCTGCTTTAGAAGGCCTAACATCGGAAGAAGTGGATATTTCTGAAGTTAACAGAAAAGTAACCAAAGCTCTTATGGAAACAGCAACAAAATTAGCTGGGTCTAAGAACAAGTTGCATAAGAACAAATTATCAGGAAAAACCAAAATGCTGATGTAAAAAAGAAGAGAGATGAGGACAACTGAAGAAGATGTGACTTCCAAAAGTGGAATACATAGAGCTATGCAAGACAGTACGAAAAAGTATCACTGAAGAAGTAAGGAAATTCAACTGTGAACTAGTAAGGAAAGCAATTGAAAACAACCAAAGCCTCAAGACAGCAAAAGGACATCTCAGTAAGGGAAGAAAACAGATTATGGCACTGAGAAAAGAAGATGGTTCTGCAACAAGAAATAAAGGCGAAATTTTGACAAGAGTGAAAGATTTCTACTCCAAGTTATATGAAAGGGATGATGCATGTACTCCAGACATCATGGAAGGTACCAGTACCAGAGTTCTTCTAGTCCTCCCAGCAGAAGTTGCATATGCAATCAAGAACATGAAGCAGGGAAAAGCTCCAGGAGAAGATGGAATTACTATAAACATCATACATGAAGCAAGTGGAGAAATCGAAACAGTACTCGCCCAAATTTTCACTCGATGCCTTAATGAAGGGAAGATTCCTGAGGATTGGAACAACGCTATAATGATCCTGCTACATAAAAAAGGTGACATTGAGGATCTCAGGAACTACAGACCTATCAGCCTCCTATCAGTGGTTTATAAAATCTTTACTAAAGTTCTTTCACACCGTTTGAAGGTAACACTGGACATGGCTCAACCGAGAGAACAAGCTGGATTCAGGAGTGGCTACAGCACAAAAGATCATATCCACCTACTGAGAGAACTAATTGAAAGAGCGAGGGAATATGAACTTCCATTGTGCATGGCTTTTATCGATTATGAAAAAGCCTTTGATTCGGTGAAGCCATCAGCAGTTACAACAGCTCTGAAATCCTGCGGTATTGAAGATGCATACATTAATATTATTAATAACATCTATGAAAATGCAAGTGCAAGGATTCGGATGTTTGAAAATACAACACACATAAAAATTGGAAAGGGAGTGAGACAAGGTAACATCATATCTCCGAAGCTCTTTAACGCCACATTGGAAAATGTCTTTCAATCACTGAACTGGGAAAACAAAGGGATAAAGATTAATGGAGATTATCTAACCCACCTTCGTTTTGCTGATGACGTAGTCATTTTTCAAACTACCCCATCAGAGCTGCAGGGTATGATCCAGGAACTTGCTGACAACAGTAAAGAAGTGGGATAAAAATGAACTTTCAGAAGACAAAAGTGATGTTCAATGCTTTTACACGAAATGAAGATTTATCGATTGATGGAGAAAAGCTGGAGATAACAGACACATACGTTTATCTTGGACAGCAGATATCATGTGAGGGTCACATTGATGAAGAAATTAATCGGCGTACAAAACTTGCCTGGAAAGCTTTTGGAAAAAACAGCATAATTTTCAAGAGCAATATGCCATTATGTCTTAAAAGAAAAGTGTTTGATCAATGCATCCTTCCAGTGCTTACGTATGGTGCAGAGACGTGGACCTTAACTAAAAGAGACGTACAAAGGCTGCAGACAACTCAAAGCAGCATGGAGAGGTGCATGCTTGGTGTAACCAGGAGAGATAAGAAGAAGAACTCGTGGATCCGAAAAATGACAAGAGTGGAAGACATCACGATCAGAGTTAAATCCCTGAAATGGCAATGGGCTGGGCATACTGCCAGAAGGACAGACCATCGATGGACAGCCGAAATTCTAGATTGGATACCAAGGGACAGGAAAAGACCCAGAAGAAGACCACATGGAAGATGGGTGGATGAAATTCGAAAGTATGCGGGAGTGACATGGAGGAGACTGGCACAAGACAGACCGTTGTGGAGGAAACTTGGGGAGACCTTCGTCCAGCAGTGGATTGATAATGGTTGATGATGATGATGATGATATCACAGCAGAAATTAACACTTATGCCCCTGGTGGCCAAACTATTCTTTACCAAAAATTATAAATTTTATGCAAACATTTTCTATCAGGAACTGTATCTGGTTCAGAAAGAATTTTTCAAATCGGAGTTTTAGAAGCAGAGAAATCATAGAAAATGTGATTTACTTTTACGCCCCCTAGTGGAAAATCTTTGCGTAACTTGAAAAAGTGACTATACCTAAAATAATCTTCGACATAAATGGAATAGAAATGTAAAAGAAATTTTTGAATCAGATGTTTAGAAGCAAACATATGGAATAAAATATATTTTGAATACCATATCTTCTGCATTTATGAACCGTAAAAAATACGGAGTGCAAGGACCATTATTCACACATTTCTAGCTTCCCAATGCAGAATTTTTTTTTCAAATCAGACTAATAGTTGCAGAGATATGGTGTCCACGGATGGACGGACAGGTGTCAGGTGGGCGGGTGGACAAACCAGTAACATAAGCACGATCTTTTTTTCAAAAGATGCACTAAAAAGATATAACACTGATTTTCTGAAAGAAATTCAAACATATTTTTTTAAGCACTAATTTCAAATTTCAAGACTTTTTAAGACAGCTTGAAAAAAAAACACACCGTTTTTCCAGGATATTCCAGGTCTTGAAAAAGTTACCGTGGTTTTCAAGTACTTTCCTGGTTTTCAAGCACCCGTGTGCACCCTGTATCATCGATACAGGGTCACCAGAATAGAACTTCTTGCAGTGCTCAAGAGAAGGGAAGAAGAAACACAAGTCGACAAGAGTTGGGTCAATGCAAGATTGGACAGACAGAAGCATAGGAGAAAAGGGTCTTGCATGATGTCACTCTTTTCACGTAATCACTTTCCATCTTGCATGCAATGTAAACAAAGAAAAAGTAACTAACATTCGAATTTCATTTTTTAAACACCAAATCAAACAAAAATTAAAGATTGTTTTTGCTTGGACGTCATTGAAAATGGTAATTGCCAACATTTTTGCCAAAACTTTTTGTCTATCACCAAAATGATTTTTTTTTTTTTTTTTTTTTTTTTTGCAAATTGCGAAGAATGCGATTGGCAGCGCGCCCCTGTCATATACACTGAGTGGCCACTTTATTATGACCACTTGACAATTTTAAGCAAATGAGCTATGGCTGCACGCTGTTGCCGCCAGTGCTTGTGACAGTAGTAGAGGTGATTTTTGGGTGACGAGATGGGTAAAAAATGCGATTTGTCGGACTTTCAACGTGGGATGATTGTAGGAGCTCGGAGCCATGGAGTGAGTATCACCAAAACCGCCGCATTCGTGAAATGTTCCAGAGCAGCTGTTGTTAAAATGTTTAATGACTGGACTGTCAGCCAAAAAACTGGGTCTCTATGTTCAATGTGTGGTCGTCATCGACTAGTGACTACTCGGGCGGAACGGAGAGTGTCCAGACTGGTAACAGACAACAGAAGGGCAACAGTGCAGAAAATTACAGACCATCTTAATCAAGGATCTCCCTCAAATGATCTCTGCACGCACTGTTCGCCGTACACTGCATCGGATGGGATATGGCAGCCGAAGGCCTGTTCCGAACACCTTTGCTGTCTGCAGTTAACAAGAGAAAATGTCTCTAGTTCGTACAAGGATTGGACAGTCGATAATTGGAAACAAATTATGTGGTCCGATGAATCACGTTTTTAGTTGCACCATGCAGATGGCCGAGTGAGAATTTGGCAGAAACAGCACGAAAGCATGGACCCCAAATGAATTGCTACAACCCTTCAAGCTGGTGGAGGCAATGTTATGATTTGGGGAATGTTTTCCTGACATGCTTTGGGCCCTTTAATTCGTGTTGATCAACGTCTGACTGGAACATCATATCTAAACATCGTTGCGCACCAAGTGCATCCTGTCATGTGGATGGTTTATTCCAATGGCGATGGCTACTTTCAACAAAATAATAAGTCCTGCCATAGTGCTCATATTTGGTTTCAGGAACATGCCGGTGAGTTTACTTTGCTTAGGTGGCCCCCACAATCTCCAGATCTCAACCCCATTGAGAATTTGTAGGATGAAGTTGAATGAGCCTTCAGACAGCTGGATCCACAATCCTACAATCTCACACTCCTGGAAAGTGCTACTCATCAAGAATGGTCTCAGATTCCACAAACCACCTATAACATCTCGCAGAGTCAATGACACGAAGAATCGACGCAGTATTAAAGGCAAAAGGTGGCCCAACGAAGTACTGAGGAGGTGGTCATAATAAAGTGGCCACTCAGTGTATATGTATATTATTAAGCATTGGTACAGCAACAAGAGGCTAATTTGTTTTGCTTAAAATCACACCACAAGGAAAGTCGGATCACTAGTACATACCTGCCAACTTTCAGAAACCGAAATCCGTAAAAACAAAAAATTAATCGATATGTTCGATGAAAATTTTAATCGATATATTCAATGAAATTACTTGTCGTGCATATTGATTAAATGTACTGAACATATCGATTAAAAAACGATATGTTACCTTTGAAACAAGTATCAACTTTTAACTGATATGACTACAGAACATAGCAGATACTTGAATTTATCAGCACGTTTATTTCAATTAAAATAGAATCTATACATAATTTCTCATTACTATGCTATCATTATCATCTATAAAGAGATAAGAATTTATTTTTATGGAGGTTTGCATCTCAAGGGAAGGATGTTCCACCCACCCTTTGACCCCAAATCCAATAGGATCGAATCCCATGCCGTCACGGAACAAAACTAAAATGTTTTCAAAAACGAACCATTTTCATGCTAGGATTATCTTTCGGAGAGGCGGACAATGAGGAAGTCAAATGAAATAAATGAGTGACTGAGGGACACTAATTGGTAAATTATGCTCAACTAAAAACGAAGTGAATAAACACTTCGCACGAATCGCATCCAGTTCATTTATAACTTTTAACAAAGGAAGTTCATTTCGTATTTTTTTTTCCCACGCAGTCAACATTAGATTTTATGCTTGCCGTTATGAGTAGTAATATCATTCCTTTCACTATGCAAAATGCTGAAATTACATCAACATGTAGAGCAAAATGCATATTTTTCATTTTTTGAAGATTTTGTAATACACAGGAAACTCAGCATAATGTGCATCACAAAAGTTCTATAGTACTCCCCCCCCCCCTCTTTTATATTACTGCTCATAGAGAATCACTAATACTAAATTTATTGGCTCATGGAAAAAAAAAATTCAAGTAAAACTGCTATAATAAAACAGTAACAGTTTAAAGAGGTGCAATTTGCAGAGGAAAAAATAGTACCACAACATATTAATTTGGTTGAATCAAGCCAAGATATTTTTATGCACGTTATTGAGAGACGAACAAAGCAAGGTTGGAAAGCGTACAAACTTACTAACGGACAAGCAAAATAAATCACTGCTAGAGAAGCACTGGCTCAAATGAACATTGGACTTACTTTTTTTTTCTTTTAACTTCCTCTTAGCATTCTTTCGTTAGGTCAAATTTATTACCAGAGAAGAAGTTGCGAAACCATGAACCAATGCATTTTCAATTTCACAAAACTGACAGCTTTTGCTTAATTTCATCATGTTGGGTATAGATTCGGGCTTAAAAATTACACAAGATTTAAAATTCGTTTGAATTTTTTTCTACGATAACTACGTTTTGAGATCACATTTCGAACTGGGAGTAGCAAAAACATCTGCTTTAAAGTGCTTGCTCCAATGCAAGTCTCACCCCACTTCGGCCTCCTCAGAAGTTGTGACTCGGGGGACAAAGAATGCAGTACCTGAAAAGGAGAAGGGGGGCTGGGGTTAAACAAGCCCAGCTGGTTGTTATCCTTATCAGTTTACACGGGGCACAAGTTTTAGTGTTTGAAACAACGCAAAACCTAACAAGGAGGAAAACTGCTGCAAATGTTCCCACATAAACACATTACGAATAAGCTTATTATAATAACTGAAAAGTTATTCGTAGCTTACATCGGCACTTTACTTTGAATGGATTAAGTTAAATAAAAAAAATGTCAATAGCGGGTGCAAAATCATCAGAAAAAGGAAAATAAATCTCGGGAAATCACCATATCCATAAAATTAACATTTTGCACATAAAACCGTAAAACAAGTCACGTTTCCATAAATTTTACGGGAAAATCATAAAACCTGGCAGGTAAGCTAGTACATGTAAAATAAAAAATACTGATAAGATTACGTGTAATTTTTGTACAAGCCTTGACTGTTTTTCTTTTTGTTTTTTTTTTTTGTTGTTGTTGCTGTTGTTTGGGGTTTAACAACCTCTGTGAGCAACTGGATGGGCTATAAGCAGTCACTCCTCCCTAATTTAGGGCCACTGGCTTCAAGGAAGGGAGAGAGTCAGCACTGTAAGACAAACTCAAAACATCCACGCTTTGTCGAGATTTGAACACATCTTAGGCGAATGATCAGAAGTCAGCACTTACACTATGCCACTGGAGAGACTAATCTTGACTGAACAAAATGCATTGGCTCGAATCTATGTATGAAAACTAAATTATCAAAGCAATGGGGAATGAGTCACACCAATACAATCAGCATCCATACCTCACTTAAGCCAAAGACCATTTAACCAATGGACAACATTCTGTAGTTCAAAATACCATAACTCATACGTTTTAGTCTTAAATCATGAAATAAAAATATCATATTTCCTTCATTATTTTAAAAATGTGTACAGAGATATAAAAAATATATGCTAACATCAATGTAATTTCCATGATTATATACCAAAATATGAAGAAACACATCTATGATTTCTTACATATCATATCACTAAGCTATTTTCTGAGATTAAGAGGTTAGCTCCTAAAAGAAAGGCCAGCTGCCATATCAAAGTTACTGATGGTGTTAAATTTTACTTAGTGTTGATGTATAAAACATCTCCATTTACAGAGATCTTGGCACACAACTTGAACTTACATCCACCAGATGTCTTACAAAAGACTTTTTCTACTTCATACTCATTATCTTTTCCTCTTGCAGGCACTCCTAAATCTGGCCTCAAATGGTTTTCTTGGCAATCCCCTACCTTTCTTTCCTGCCACTAGGGTTGAATAAATTCTCTTTGTTAGCACCCAATAACTCATTCTTTCAACATGGCCAAACCACCTCAAAATATTTGTCTTCACCCTATCAAAAATATTTTGTTTCATGTTAAACAAAATAACATATTGGTTATGTCATTTTTTTATATATATATTTTTACTATAGGCCTGCTCAAAACCATTTTTGTTATTTTTTATTTGCTGCTATCTTAGATTTAGGCTAATTTATCTTCGCCATGGCAAGCAAAAACGAGCATTTCCAATGGTTTTGAAAATATGCTGCTGTGTGGTTTCTATCAAAGATAGGAAGTTCTGGTTTTCACTCCTTAGAATAGAGATCCTGACTTTTCAGAAAATGTATACACATGTAAGATAAGACTTTGGTAAATCAATTTACTAATCATATTGAGCAATTTTGCAAATTTCAAAGGTCGGTAAAATCAAAAGGGCTTGAAACCACAGTATGGAAATTTTTGTACAAGAACTATGACTGAAAGGGTTTCCAGCCATGAAGAAACAAGTCCTGGGTTGGAAACCCTTTCGGATAATTTTTTGTTCCGAAATTGGAAAATTTCTAAAATTTGTGAATTTCAAGGTCAAATATCTCAAAAGAGGATGGCAAATTCTGGGCATAGATACTCTTACTAATACTTAGTAAAACCTGTAAGTTTCATTTTGGGCTTCACACTGTTGTTTACGTTACAGGCTGTCAAATATCTCTAAAAATGACAATGTGAAAACATATGATAGGCTTAAAATGGCTTCATTCCATGATTTTATAAATCTAATATTATAATTCTAGAAGGCAGTGGCATAACTACCATAATGTGCCACTCACCCCCACCCCCTCCCACAAGATTTATTTCAGCGCCCCTAAGCACAGTAATTTTCCCAGGATATCGAACACGAGGGAGGATGCATCATTTTTTGCGGTGTGTGTGGTGGTGGCGGGGGGGGGGGGGGGGGGGGGGGGAGTAAGAAGTTAGGGAGAGTGTCTGCAAAAGTAATGGTGGTACCTAGAGCCCTGTAGTTTTAACTTTTTAAGTAATAAATTTGACAATATGTGTAACTGCTTTAACCAAAACTAAAATAAATCACTTGAAAAATAATCCTCTCACACATAGCAGATCTGTGCCTACTGTGAATAAATGCTGATGTCTGTCATGCATGTAATCCTAGGTAACCGACTGTTTTCTTACATCCTACACGGGGATTCCCACTGTCGCCTCGCGCTTTTCCTCAGCAGCGCAGAGAGAGGATGATTGGAGAGCGATCATATTGTTTACAACCCATTGCAGAGCAATCGTATTACAACCCGAAGTCAAAGAGCCGAACACTTTCAATCTGTACGGCATTCAGTCTTTTAAAAGTGAAGCTAATAATTTATTTAGGCAAACCTAAATATATCTTAAAGCAAAATACGAATCTCTGGGTTAATTATTATGCGTGTTTGAATTTTTTCATAAAACTATAACTGGCAGCTGCAGTACGCCCTTTTGTTACCTGCACCCACCCCCACCCCCGCAGCTGCAGGGGCTACGGGGGTGGTATTGCGCCACTGCTAGAAGGGTAAAAAGAACTTAAAATAGATGAACTCATCATATTTTTTTAAGAAAAATTAAGCTATATGCATTTTTTGCCTTTATCACTGAGCAACATTCCTTACAAAATTGTTTCTAAATTTATAACATCATCATCAACCATTATCAATCCACTGTTGGATTAAGGTCTGCCCAAGTTTGTTACACAATGGTTTATCTTGCTCCATTCTCCTCCATCTCCAAGTCACTTCAGAACGCTTTCGAATTTCATCCACTTATCTCCCACACGGTCTGCTTCTGGGTCTCTTCCTGCTCCTTTGGAATCCAGTCTAGAATTTCAGTTGTCCATTGGTGATCCATTCTTCTGGCAACATGTCCAGCCCATTGCCATTTCAGGGATTTTGCTCTGATCATGTCTTCCACTCTTGTTATTTTCCTTATCCTCTTCTTCTCTACCATGATTACACCAAGCATGCATCTCTCTATGCTTCTTTCAGTAGTGTGCTGTCTTTGTATGTCTTTTTTAGTTAATGTCCACGTCTCTGCTCCAAACCTAAGCACTGGAAGGATGCATTGATCTTTTTAAGACATAATGGAATATTGCTCTTAAAAATTGTAGTTTCTTCCAAAAGCTCTCCAACCAAGTTTTATACGTCAATTAATTTCTTCATCAATGTGACCTTTGTTTGACATCTGCTGTCCAAGGCAGATGTAGGTATCAGTCATCTCCAGCTTTTTCCCATCAATCGAAAAATCTTCATTTCTTGTAAAAGCATTGTACATCAGTTTTGTCTTGTGAAAGTTCATTTTTAATCCCACTTCTTCAGTCTTGTCAGCAAGTTTCTGGGCCATGCTCTGCAGTTCCAAAGGGCCACTTGCAAAAATAATGTCAGCAGCAAAATGAAGATGAGTTAAATAATCCCCATTAATTTTCATCCAGGGCTTTGTTTTCCCAGTTCATTGATTGACAGTTTGCAAAATGGCATTAATACTTTATATTCTGTTTGTATAATCTGGGAGTGCTTTGCCCTTACTAATAATTTCATTGAGATATTTTAATACATACATGCTGTTTAAGGATGCTACTTTTAAAAAAAGGAAATATATATGAAAATTAAAATTTTACTTTTTGTTGTTTTAATTGGTGACACAGCTAGTATTTCACATGACATAGCTAGTATTTCACTGTTTCAGTAGTAATTTCACTTAGCAGAAATTACAAACACTTACAAGAGTATGCAGATCAAAATAGATGGGTTCCATTTCAACTCAGGCAGGGTCGTACCATCATGGTCTCAGATTTCTCTAAAAAAAATTAAGGGGTGTTCCTTGACTAAAATAAGGAGACCCATATTTTTTCTTTCGGCAAGAAAAAATTTTCCCTTCGAGATAGAGGGTTTCAAATCTTGCACCGTCAAACAAGCTCTCTAGAAAACAGTTATTTTTCCTAACTTCAGCAAGTCATTGCAGCAGAGTTAAAAAAAGTATCGTGTTCTTGTATTTTTTTTTACATTGTGTGTATAACATATAATAATATATGGTGCTAATATTTGCTACACATCGTATGATTAAAATTTTAAAAAATCGTAAACTTTGTGATTTTTAAAGAAAATTTAATTTTTTAAGTTTTTTTTAAACAGGTTTGGATTGAGTTTTTTCTATATTCGTTTTTTTCGTTAAAGACATACAAATGTGCACTTTATTTGTAATTTTTTGTGTGTCTGTGAAACTGCTAGTTTCCGCGTTTCGGCAGCGTTAAAAACAGCCGATTTTGAAAAATCTCTAACTTTGCCAACGATTTTCTCAAAAACGCCATTTTTTAAAATTCTGAAAATTAAATCCCTGTTTTATTATCAACAGGAGAATATCTGTGTAAATTTTCACGGACCTAAAAACGCCCGTTTCCGAGTTAGACGCGTTTGAATTCGGTTTGAAAGCCTACGATTTCCCGTGTTCTAAAGGCGCCATTTTGGAAAAATCTCAGGCGCAAAGTACGTACGTTATCTCTTACCCGAATCAAAGCGTTAGATATTCTTTGCCCGAATGATGGAATGAGAGCATTGGGTCAGCTGGCCCTGGTTGGATACATCCACCTCACCCTTCCCCGAGTGATGACATGCCTATAAAACTGTGGGGGGGGGGGGGATTACCAATACATAAAGAAAATTCTTGCTGCTCCACTAACAAAGTTGAGTTGCGAAAGACAGCAGCCAGTTGTCTGTTTGTTTACGTATATACTTAAACATCGCATAAGAAAAGACTATGAAAGAGTAGAAAACTGTTGTGAAATAATTTTAAGAAAACGAGTGCAGGCACGTGTACCATAAGTTAATTTTATATGGCTAAACAACCTCGAGTTTTTCTGGGAGTTGCTAATTGTCGGCTACTGTCAGAAGAGCAGTTGCTGTTTTGTTATAGTTGCTAAAGTTAACCTCAGTTTTTCGTAATTTAGTAAATTATTCGCTCAGGAGAGTTTTGTCCTCTGCGAACGGGGGGAGAAGGTGCAATGCTCTTGACCTCGCTGCTGGGTTGATAGCGCTGGTCGCTACCGAAACTCTGCTTACCTCCTCTCCAAAATGTAATGGCAATTGTCTAATCTACTAAATAAATAACACATACGCGTGCATGCTTATACATAAAATGTAAGTTGAGTATATTTCCTGTTCAATCAACTGATTTTACAAGTAAAATTCATATACAACTTATGCACTTATAAGGGTGTAAAGATTTTTATCTATTTAAAACATATTCATAGATTTCAATTTTTTTAAAGAGGGGGGTGATTGTGTTCTTAGTGATTTCCACCTGGGCCACGATAAACCATGCACTGCCCATGGCTTCTGTTCCCTCAGAAGATAATCCTGGATCGATGGGAGACCAGCGGAGTTTTGACACCCCACCCCCACCCCCTCACGTGGTGGTGAGGTGTCTCAAAGCTAGGTAGCTTTCAAAAATGTTTCAACTTAGTTGGCTGGTAACAAGAGAGGGATTCCATTTCAACTCTGGCAGGGTCGTACCATCACGGTCTCAGATTTCTCTAAAAAAATTAAGGGGGTGTTCCTTGATTAAAATAAGATGACCCATATCTTTTCTTTCGGCAAGAAAAAATTTTCCCTTTGAGACAGAATTTTTCAAATCTTCCACCGTCAAACAAGCTCTCTAAAAAACGGTTATTTTTCCTAACTTCAGCGAGTCATTGCAGCAGAATTAAAGATATTTTGTTCTGGTATTTTTTATTACATTGTGTGTATAACGTATAATAATATGTGATGCTAATATTTTTTACACATCGTATGATTAAAATTTTAAAAAATCGTAAACTTCGATTTTTAAAAAAAATTGAAATTTTTAAGATTTTTTTTTAACTGGCTCAAATGGAGTTTTTTTTTCGATACTCGTTTTTTTGTTAAAGACATACAAATGTGCACTTTATTTGCAATTTTTTATGTGTCTGTGAAACTGCTAGTTTCCGCAGCGTTAAAAACAGCCGATTTTGAAAAATCTTCAACTTTGCCAACAATTTTCACAAAAAAGCCCTTTTTAAAATTCTGAAAATTAAATCCCTGTTTTATTATAAACAGGAGAATATCTGTGTAAATTTTCACGGACCTAAAAACGCCCGTTTCCGAGTTAGACGCGTTTGAATTTGGTTTGAAAACCTACAATTTCTCAGTGTTCTAAAGGCGCCATTTTGGAAAAATCTAAGACGCAAAGTACGTATTCTCTTACTCGAATGAGAGTGTTGGATCCGTCCACCTCACCCTACCCTGAGCAATAACATGCCTAAAAAACGGTCTTGGAAAAAAAAATAACATCTATATATATATAGAATTGAACGTATGTCAATTTATAACCATCAAACTTGGTATACTATCTCATGGTACCCTAACTTAGACCGTAGACGGTTTTTGGAAGGGGAGCCCGGGTCAAAGGGCCCCATGCAAAATTTCCATAAAATCTAGTTTTCAATTTAGAACCATCAAATTTGGTATACTTTTTCTTGGCACCCTAACTTTGACTAGACGGTTTTGGGAAGGGGTCGAAACCCGGGGTCAAGCCCCCAACCCCTACAAAATTTTCGTAAAATATTTTACAAAGTTAGGGTGCCAAGAAAAAGTATACCAAATTTGATGGTTCTAAATTGAAAACTAGATTTTACGGAAATTTTGCGTGGGGCCCTTTGACCTCGGGCTCCCACCCACCCAGAGCTCTACCCCCCTTCCAAAAACCATCTACGGTCTCAGTTAGGGCACTATAGTTTACAAATATATTTTACGGAAATTTTGTGTGGGTGCCCTTTGACCCAGGGCTCCGACCCCTTCCAAAAACAGTCTACGGTCTAAGTTAGGGTACCATGCTATAGTATTCCAAATTTGGTGGTTCTAAATTGAAAACTAGGTTTTATGGAAGTTTTGTGTGGAGCCCCTTGACCCCGGGCTCCGACCCCTTCCAAAAACCGTCTACGGTTTAAGTTAGGGTACCGTGAGATAGTATACCAAGTTTGGTGGTTCTAAATTGAAAACTGTAGATTTGTTTAGCAGACATACATTCAAATCTATATATATAGATTTGTTATTTTTTTTTCCAAGACCGTTTTTTAGGCATGTTATCGCCCAGGGTAGGGTCAGGTGGACGGATCCAACGCTCTCATTCGGGTAAGAGAATACGTACTTTGCGCCTGAGATTTTTCCAAAATTGCGCCTTTAGAACACGGAGAAATCGTAGGTTTTCAAATCAAATTCAAACGTGTCTAACTCGCAAACGGACGATTTTAGGTCCGTGAAAATTTACACAGATATTCTCCTGTTGATAATGAAACAGGGATTTAATTTTCAGAATTAAAAAAAAGGGCTTTTTTGAGAAAATCGTTGGCAAAGTTGGAGATTTTTCAAAATCGGCTGTTTTTAACGCTGCACAAACTAGCAGTTTCACAGACACATAAAAATTGCAAATAAAGTGCACATTTGTATGTCTTTAACAAAAAAACGAGTATAGAAAACAAAAACTCCATTTGAACCAGTTAAAAAAAATCTTAAATTTCAATTTTTTTTAAAGATCAAAGTTTACGATTTTTTTTAAATTTTAATCATATGATGTGTAAAAGATATTAGCATCCAATATTATTATACGTTATACACACAATGTAATAAAAAATACCAGAACAAAAGATCTTTTTTAATTCTGCTGCAATGACTCACTGAAGTTAGGAAAAATAACCGGTTTTTTAGAGAGCTTGTTTGACGGTGGAAGATTTGAAACCCTCTGTCTCGAAGGGAAAATTTTTCTTGCCGAAAGAAAACATATGGGTCCCCTTATTTTAATCAAGGAACACCCCTTAATTTTTTTAGAGAAATCTGAGACCGTGATGGTACGACCCTGCCAGAGTTGAAATGGAATCCCTCTCTTATTACCAGCCAACTAAGTTGAAACATTTTTGAAAGCTACCTACCTAGCTTTGGGACACCTCACCACCACGTGAAAAGGGGGGGGGGTTAAAACTCCGCTGGTCTCCCATCGATCCAGGATTATCTTCTAAGGGAACAGAAGACATGGGCAGTGCATGGTTTATCGTGGCCCAGGTGGAGATCACTAAGAACACAATACCCCCCCCCTCTTTAAAAAATTGAAATCTTTGAATGTGTTTTAAATAGATAAAAATCTTTACACCATTATAAGCGCATAAGTTGTATATGAATTTTACTTGTAAAATCAGCTGATTGAACAGGAAATATACTCAACTTACATTTTATGAATAAGCATGCACACGTATGTGTCATTTATTTAGTAGATTAGACGATTGCCATTACGTTTTGGAGAGGAGGTAAGCAGAGTTTCGGTGGCGACCAGCGCTATCAACCCAGCAGCGAGGTCAAGAGCATTGCACCTTCTCCCCCGTTCGCAGAGGACAAAACTCTCCTGAGCGAATATTTTACTATTACGAAAAACTAAGAAGTTAATTTTAGCAACTATAACAAAACAGCAACTGCTCTTCTGACAGTAGCCTACAATTAGCAACTCCCAGAAAAACTCGAGGGTGTTTAGCCATCGAAAATTAACTTACAGTACACGTGCATGCACTCTTTTTCTTAAAATTGTTTCACAACAGTTTTCTACTCTTTCATAGTCTTTTCTTATGCGATGTTTAAGTATATACGTAAACAAACAAACAACTGTTGCTGTCTTTCGCAACTCAACTCTGTTAGTGGAGCAGCAAGAATTTTCTTTATGTATTGGTAATCCCCCCCCGACAGTTTTATAGGCATGTCATCACTCGGGGAAGGGTGAGGTGGATGTATCCAACCAGGGCCAGCTGACCCAATGCTCTCATTCCATCATTCGGGCAAAGAATATCTAACGCTTTGATTCGGGTAAGAGATAACGTACGTACTTTGCGCCTGAGATTTTTCCAAAATGGCGCCTTTAGAACACGGGAAATCGTAGGCTTTCAAACCGAATTCAAACGCGTCTAACTCGGAAACGGGCGTTTTTAGGTCCGTGAAAATTTACACAGATATTCTCCTGTTGATAATAAAACCGGGATTTAATTTTCAGAATTTTAAAAAATGGCGTTTTTGAGAAAATCGTTGGCAAAGTTAGAGATTTTTCAAAATCAGCTGTTTTTAACGCTGCCGAAACGCGGAAACTAGCAGTTTCACAGACACACAAAAAATTACAAATAAAGTGCACATTTGTATGTCTTTAACGAAAAAAACCAATATAGAAAAACTCAATCCAAACCTGTTTAAAAAAACTTAAAAAATTAAATTTTTTTAAAATCACAAAGTTTACGATTTTTTTAAATTTTAATCATATGATGTGTAGCAAATATTAGCACCATATATTATTATATGTTATACACACAATGTAAAAAAAAATACAAGAACACGATATCTTTTTTAACTCTGCTGCAATGACTTGCTGAAGTTAGGAAAAATAACCGTTTTCTAGAGATCTTGTTTGACGGTGCAAGATTTGAAACCCTCTATCTCGAAGGGAAAAATTTTTCTTGCCGAAAGAAAAATATGGGTCTCCTTATTTTAGTCAAGGAACACCCCTTAATTTTTTTAGAGAAATCTGAGACCATGATGGTACGACCCTGCCTGAGTTGAAATGGAACCCATCAATAATTAAATTCCACTTTAATTTAAAGATGTTTCAAATATTTTTCATTTCTTCTGAGTTTTGTATTTTCAGATGTTTCAGATCTTTATCAAGGTTCTCAATGTTCAGAAACTGTATCAAAGGTGATATAAATGTAGTGAAACAACCGACTTTTGGTTTTTTCATCGCTATTTTTTCTGTTACGCACGTTAAACGTTAGATAATGTGGCCATACCTCTCATTTGCAATTTCCATACCTCGCGGACAATGAAATTTGCACACCAAGAAGAAAGCATCGGATTGAACAGAAATTTTATGGATGTAATTTTACGCACGTTAAACGTTAGATAATGTGGCCATACCTCTCATTTGCAATTTCCATACCTCGCGGACAATGAAATTTGCACACCAAGAAGAAAGCATCAGATTGAACAGAAATTTTATGGATGTATGATACACATGATAACAAAAACAGAGCTGCAGGACAATTACAGAGGGAGCTGCAGCAAGCAGTCCGGTCATTTTCTATAGTGCGTCGCACCACCTCGTGTGGCGATACATGCTGCAATGCGGTCTGGCACGAAGGCGAACAGACGCCCGACGTCTTCCTGTGGCAGACTGGCCCACGCGTGTTGGATGGTGTGCTCCATATCCCAGATAGTGCAGCACGGCGGCAGCTGGCCTTTCAACTGGTCCCACACATGCGCGACAGGGGTCACGTCTGGGAAGCGGGCAGGCTACGGAAGTGTCTGAACACAACACAGGCAGTCCCGAACAACCCAAGCCATGTGCGGGCGGGCATTATCCTGCCGGTATAGCGCACCTGAAATCCCGGCCAGGAATGCGAGCACAGGGAGCGGTAGGTTTTGATTAACATACCGCCGCCCCGTTAACGATCCACATACCACTACTAGAGACGATCGGCTATCGTAGGCTGCGGCTCCCCAGACCACAACGCCTACAGTGGGAGAGATGTGGCGCTCGACAGCGAGGTTGGGATCGTGCCGTGGACTCGGGGGACCTCCACACCCGGACACGACGAACATCTGTCCCCAAAACGAAGCGGCACTCATCACTAAACACCACACGTCACAGTCTTTGGTGTTCCACGTCGCTCTGACCTGGCACCACTGCAAACCGAGCCAGTGTTGTTCCGGTGTTAATGGCAGCACACGTAAGGGGCGCTGGGATTGCCAATTCGCTTCTGCGAGGCGTCGGGAAATGGTTCGTGGGAACACAGAAGCCGCTACATCTGCCTGTATAGTGGACTGAGTCCTCGTGGGATCCGTTCATGCCTGGCGCACGATCCGTCAATCGTCTCCACCGGTGGTCCCCCTGGTTCGTCAGGAGCCGCTCCACGGTGGAGCAGTGTCGTCACATGTCCACCGCTTCCAACACAATTGGACAGTATGGTCAGAACAATCCATGGATGCGGCAGGCTACACGGCGTGCCAACCACTTCTTTTCAGCCCGATGATCAGACTTCTCTCAAAGTCCGTAAGTTGCCTAAATCGACGTCTCTGGCGTCTACGAGGTATTCTTGTCACTCTATACTCTTGCTTACGTCGGCCGGTACTTTCCGCTTTCATGGGGCATCGACTACATACCTGTTTATGAGGCTGCCGGTTATAGTACAAATAAAATGACATTAGTAAGGTCGTAGTTGTAATTTCCAGACAAAATGTTTAATACACATCAAGTGCATAAACAAGTATTAAACATTTTGTCTAGAAATTACAACTACGACCTTGCTAATGTCATTTTATTTGTGCTTGTTCTACCAGTGGAATTGTAGTGGTATATGTGCCATGCCTCAAATACAAGCAGAGTTTCAAATGCATTCAATACAAATTCAGCAGAGAGATAGAACACTTCAATTTATTAACCAACTGTAAAGCCAATAATGTCATCCCAAAAGGTCTACAAATTAGTAACAAGCCACACACTAAAGGTGACAAGAAAATCTTTCGTATTTCCGAGTTTAAAAGACTTTGTGCACAAATAAGGGCAAGAGGTCGGTCATTGATCTATTTCCTAAGTAAAAAATGTTATGCAGCATACAATAAAATTTCGGAATGGCTGCCAAATAACAATATTAAAAATGACATCGCAAGAATTTTCATTACGCTTGACAGGGACAACCACCGAGATAAGCTTAGGAAAGCTTTTTTTACACTTGACAGGGACAACCACTGAGATAAGCTCAGGCACTACGGAAAATTGGAGCAACTTATAGACAAAAAACTAGCCTCGGACAATAGAACTAGAACACTATCAAAAACTGACCCAACTTGCAAATATTGAATTGAACGTTTTGCAAATTAAGGCATAGGAAAGAGGTACAAAATATGCCTATGCATATCAAATCCCAGCACTAAATAAACATATACCACCAATTGAGGATATCATTGTAAATCTACCAAAAACAAGACCAGAACCTACAAGATTTAAAGTTACGAGGGCCACTGACCAAATGATTAAAAATAATGAAGGATAATAATAACATTAAATATAAATGGCAAGCATTACTAGACCTCAAGGAAGATTATGAACTAACATTTGTCTTAGCCGATATGTCAAAACAACTAATTATAATGAAAAAAGACGAATATCAAGAAAAAATGCAAAAAGCTATTAATGAACTCGGAGCTACAATCCAAAAAGATGATCCTACACAGACTGTATAATCAGAAAATTAGCAATTAAAAACCATAGTTCATTACCAGCACACGTAAAGAAAAGGGCATACCCACCAATAGGGGCGACTATCCCACTTGGAAAGATCAAACTACATAAGCAAGAGGAGCCCTTACGTCCAATAGTCGCCAAGCAAATAGCACCCACCATCAACTTAGAAATAGTATATTAATATATATATATATATAATAATTAACCACAAATATAGTATTTAAATAATTCAGAAGAAGCCATAAATATAATTAATCAATGCAACAAATCTAACAAGGTAACTTTGGCAAGTTTAGATTAGATATTGTCTCTCTATATCCAAATACTTTAGTTGAATCACCAATATCTTTGATTAATAAAAAATTAGAAGAACATTAAAGTACCACAAATTTAAATTACTGGAATCATTGATGCACTAATTTTTTAAACAATAATTACTTTACTTTTGAAAAAAAAAACTATTTGTAAGCAAAATACAGGAGCCCCAATCAATGGGTTCTCCAATCTCTGGACTACTCGTTGAAGCAGTTCTAAAGGATATAGAGCCAAATATTTGCAAGTGATCGATCAAGATACTGGCCCTGAAGTCTACATTAGATACGTAGATGATATCTTCATAATATGGAAGCACTCCATTGAAGACATGACGGAGCTCGCTGCAAAATATTCTCACCTATATCCATCTATTGTGCTGACACATGAAATAGAAAGAAATAACCAACTGCCATTCTTAGACATATTCACTAACAATAAAAATAATAAGATCAGCAATGGAAACCAAACCTAAGACTAAAATCACTGACTTACTGACCATTTTGATTACAAAAACTGACTTTACTGATTTGGACATAAAAAAAAAAAGAAACAGACTAAATACTGACTCAAATTTCTCATTAGGAAAAAAAGGGTCAAAAGCATTTTTTTGTTTTTTTTTAATCTGGCCTCCACCATCCCCATAGCCAGCCAACTCACACCTATTTATTGTTTTAATTGTAATCAACATATAAAACTATTACAAAATTACATGTATAATAATAATAAAAAATAATCAGGAAAATCATTGCACTTTATTATAATAATACTGACATGCTCCTATTCAGCACAAATATACCTAAAACTAGAAAAAGCTTTAAAGTGCAGCTGTACAGTACCATTTTCAGAATAATACAAACAAAATGTTTACAACTTTTAATTTTTAAATGTAATGTGGAAAATCATCTAGCTTTCTTTACAAAATTAGGTCATTAAGTCTCACTTTGTTGGTCATTAAGTCTCACTTTGTTGTGCAGCTGTACAGTACCATTTTCAAAATAATACAAACAAAATGTTTACAACTTTGAATTTCTTCATTTCTTGAAAAAGCATTGATCACTTTTGTCTTCTGAAAGTTCATTTTTAATCCCACTTTTTTACTCTTGTCAGCAAGTTCTTTGATCATACTCTGCAGCTGTGATGGGGGTAGTTGCAAAAATGACTATGTCATCAGCAAAATGAAGGTGGGTTAGATGATCTCCATTAATCTTTATCCCTTTGTTTTCCCAGTTCAGTGATTGAAAGACATTTTCCAATGTGGCGTTAAAGAGCTTCGGAGATATGGTGTCACCTTGTCTCACTCACTTTCCAATTTTTATGTGTTGTATTTTCAAACAGCCGAATCTTTGCACTTGCATTTTCATACATGTTATTAATAATATTAATGTATGCATCTTCAATGCCGCAAGATTTCAGAGCCATTGTAACTGCTGATGGTTTCACTGAATTAAAGGCTTTTTCATAATCGATAAAAGCCATGCACAATGGAAGTTCATAATCCCTCGCTCTTTCAATTAGTTTTCTCAGTACGTGGATATGATCTATTGTGCTGTAGCCACTCCTGAATCCAGCTTGTTCTCTCGGTTGAGCCATGTCCAGTTTTACCTTCAAACGGTGTGAAAGAACTTTAGTGAAGATTTTATAAACCACTGATAGGAGGCTGATAGGTCTGTAGTTACTGAGATCCTCAATGTCACCTTTTTTATGTAGCAGGATCATTATAGCCTTGTTCCAATCCTCAGGAATCTTCCCTTCATTAAGGCATCGAGTGAAAATTTGGGCGAGTACTGTTTCGATTTCTCCACTTGCTTCTTGTATGATGTCTACAGTAATTCCATCTTCTCCTGGAGCTTTTCCCCGCTTCATGTTCTTGATTGCATGTGCAACTTCTACTGGGAGAACTGGAAGAACTCTGGTATCTTCCATGATGTTTGGGGTACATGCCCCTTTCATATAACTTGGAGTAGAAATCTTTCACTCTTGTAAAAATTTCGCCTCTATTTCTTGTTACAGAACCATCTTCTTTTCTCAGTGCCATAATCTGTTTTCTTCCCTTACTGAGATGTCCCCTTGCTATCTTTAGGCTTTGGTTGTTTTCAATTGCTTTCCTCACTAGTTCACGGTTGAATTTCCTTACGTCTTCAGTGATACTTTTTTGTACTGTCTTGCATAGATAGCTCTATGTATTCCACTTTGGAAGTCACATCTTCTTTAGTTGTCCTCATGTCTCTTCTTTTTTGCATCAACATTTTGGTTTTTCCTGATAATTTGTTCACATGTTCTTAGACTCAGCTAATTTTGTGGCTGTTTCCATAAGAGCTTTGGTTACTTTTCTGTTAACTTCATAAATATCCACTTCTTCTGATTTTAGGCCTTCTAAAGCAGAGAATCTGTTCTTCAGTTCCAACTTGAAGGTATTATGGTGTTTTTTAAGGTTGGACCAGAGAAAAGATGGCGGGACCTGTACTTTGATGACGTCAGTGGACAAATAAATGTTGGATTGCATAATTACGGTTATGGTTTAGAAAATATTAAGTATTCCAAGTTATAAAATGAAGCTATTTTAATCGATGTTCATATTTTTATCCTTGGGAACGCAGTAATTGTGAAGAAAATGTGTACAGAAATTTTTCCATTGGAAGTATAGGAAACAAAATTACTTGACGTCCACCTTAAAGTAGCAATTCTTGTATGTATGTATGTATGTATGTATGCACATTTTATTTTGAAAACGACTCCAAGAATTTTTGATGACCTACCGTTTTTTGGTACTAGAAATCGATTTAGCTTGATCTCGACATTAGGAGAATTCGTTTAGTGGGTTAAATAACCTTCCCGAATTATAACATTTTTAGTGATGGCGTTGTTCCATTAATGTTACCAATGCTTAGAAATCTTATGACGTCACAATCTCGCGTTTGAGAATGTTGGCACGCTGTCACGCCATCTGTCTCATTACATCACGCGTTGTGTGTGGATCCTATTAAAGTTTTATGACGTCACACTCTTGCGGCGAGCAGATGGTTGCGATTCCCATCTGCCTCATTACGTCACGCGTTGTGTGCGTATGTCCGTCCGCACGATAACTCGCGTAACAATCGTTCAATTTCGATGAAATTTTAGTATCTGGTAGGGAATCACCTGGGAAGGAACACTATTTAAAGTGAACGAAATGTGGTCAAAGGTCAGTATATAGGAGCGGGATCCATTCCAATGCTGTTATGCATCATAACTAACATAAAAAGGGTTTGATTTCGATTAAATTTTAGTATGTGGTAGGGGACCACCTGGCGACAAACCCTATTGAAAATGGGCGAAATG
This sequence comes from Macrothele yani, assembly GCA_039090855.1. Classification (NCBI taxonomy): domain Eukaryota; kingdom Metazoa; phylum Arthropoda; class Arachnida; order Araneae; family Macrothelidae; genus Macrothele; species Macrothele yani. Next base: position 76,731,352 of record CM076994.1, on the reverse strand, counting down.
GGGTCAAAGGTCAGGACATAGGAGCAGAATCACTTCCATCGCCATTATGTGTCATAACTTACGTAAAAATGCTTCGATTTGGATGAAATGTTAGAATGTTGCAGGGGCTTGCCTGGGGACGAATTCTATTGAAAATGGGCGAAATGGGGTCAAAGGTTAGGACACAGGAGCAGGATCTACTCCATAGCCCTTATGCATCATAACTTACATAAAATTGCTTCGATTGCGACAAAACTTGATTACATGTTATTTTGGAGGTATACCGAACTGGTTCTTTTGAATATCATCGAAATGGGATCAAAGGTCAGGGCACAGGACCGAGATTTATTCCACAGCCATTATTCTCATAACTTGAGTAATGATTTCTGGTATGTTGGAAAACGTATCATAATCAATGCATTGCATGATTTTACTAACTTGTTAAAATATGGAGCTAAAGCATCACATACTAAATATCTTGCCTTTGTCCTTGAAAGGGTGAAATCAGAAGGAACACTTCCAGGAAACATTGCCTCAAAGGTTTCTTTGACATTTTCACAAGCTGGCTGAACAGCAAAGTTCTCTCCAATCATTTTCAGACACCAATTAACTCTGCCCTTGAAGCAACTTGTCTAGCAGAATAAAGCTGAATTGATGGTGTAGATCCGGGAGATGAAATTACACCATCACTGCTACATCCAGGACGGGCTGAAGACAAATGCAGTTGTGAAGAACTCAGTTTCACTTTACATTGTTCTCTGTGCTTCCGAGTAGAAGCATGCTGCTCCATAGCACTAAAGCCCCAAGAAACTGAAAATGTTTGTGCTCACAACATACAAAAACTTCACTGTCACTTTTTTTCTGTCCCCATTCAGAAATCATGAAACCATTGCCCATTGCTGTCCTTTTTTTTTTTTTTTTGGAACCATTCTGATTTTACAGTACATTTTCCCATACTTTTGTCTAAGTAATCCAGTTAATCAAAAAATGTATGATTTTATAAAGACAGCTGCATTACCTGAAACAACAAATAAGAAAAATTAGGATTACTATTCATTACAGTATGAAGTGAAGAAAAAACACATATGCACACACAACTATTCCCCTTTATATATATATATACAGAGAGAGAGAGAGAGAAAATTTTAAGCAGGGAAATAGTGAAATCGTATTCGGGGGACCCCAAAACATGTATTTCCGTTGAAATCTCGAATTCGAATTTTTGCACGATTACAATACTTCCTCATAATAACGTATGAGAAAGTAATAAGAAAAATTATAGGAAATACAGTACAAAGGCTCAAAATATAGGAAATATAAGATGGGTAGGAGCATTGTTTGCGTATATGCGCACACACAACTCTTCCCCAAACCAAAATAATACATCTGGTGAGGAAATTTAACCGAAATTTACTTTTTAGCACTTAAATAACATTCCCAATATAGAGATAAAAAATCACTCTCTAGAGCACAAGGTTGTTAACAAAGTTATAACTCAGAGCCTTCTCAATGGCATTTTCTAATTTTTCAATCCATCTGCCACATAAAACATAACTTTACCGACCACAAACTTTTTTTCATATCACGTAAATCTTTTTTAAAAAAGCCATGGTATAAAACTGACTTTACAGACCAAAATTGAAAAATACAGACTAAAACTGACCAATCTGAAAAATACTGACTTTTACTGATTTTACTGACCATTTTCCATCCCTGTAAGATCAATTATGAGGTATATAGAAAACCAACTTATATACCTAATATAATACCAGCCAATTCAAACCATCCTAGAAAATACAAAATTGCAGCCTTCAGATCATATATCCACAGCGCAAGAGCAATCACACATTCATTTTGTAAGAGAAAATTTGATAAAGAAATGAAGTGAATCAAAACACTGGCAGCCAAAAGCAGATATAGCATGCAGTGATCAACTCACTAATGCAAGAAATCCAACAAAATGTCAATAAACAACATAAAAATTAGAAGCAATTGAAATACTGTGAAAAAATTCCATTCTATCCCCCAATATCTAATATTATAAAGAGAGAATGTAGACAAGCAGGACTTGTGATTGCTGATATATTACAAGACACAGCTGGATACTTAACTAATCAATTAAACAAGACCTCAATCCTAGACAAAGCAAGAGTATACGAGCTGCCTATCACAACACAAAATAAACAGCAAACAAGAGCATATATAGGCAATACAAAACGAAGGATTAAGACCAAAATGGCTGAACACTTAAACGACTGGAACCTAGGGCGAAAGAGAATGGCACTCATACAATATTGCTGCGATCATGTATCCGCACCTAAATGGGAAGACATTAAGATTGTATGCGGCTATCAAAGCCACAGACAGATTTTGATTGTAGAGGCAGGGCTCGACAAATATGTTCTAGATCTAGGAGCCAGCTCCACAATTTAGGCACCAGGTGAAACAAAGTCAATAACGCATGAACAAAAACATGTTTGGTTATGACGCTGGAACAAAAAGTGGTAAACCATATTTGTTGTCATTTTTTTCTTTTTACCCAAACCACTTATTGCAAAATAAAGTTCCAATTTGCTTTACAATTTTCTTTTTCCATTCTTTCAGCAGATGATCACAAAAAATTAAAATTTCAGATTTCAATTTTATTAAAATACTACTTGTGGATGTCACATTTTGTACATATTAATTCAAAGTACCATATTTTTTTTTCCTTCGTGAGATCCGCAAGGCCATGTAATCCAAAGGCTGTGAAAAAAAAAAAATCCCACACATAATCCGCAGCAGCATATGATTCGTAGATCAGGAAATTCTGAGAAAAACAATTTCTTCCTTCGCATAATCTGCGGCATTTTCAGTAATTTCCTTCTTCCCTTATCAAGATTAAATGCAAAAACTTATGGGGCAAGGGATATTTAACAACGCTGGAGAGTGGGAACATCACGGGAGGGGGGGGGCGATAGCGATTACGGCAATTCCGTCCGACTTCCGGTTTGGGAAATTTTTCTCCTACTTTCAAGGTGAAATGCAAAAATTTATGCAGTAAAATATTACTTAAAAATATTGGACATAGGCAACATCGCGAGAAAGAGGAAATTACGATTACGGAAAAAATCTGAACTCCGTCGATTTTCCGTTTTCGAAAGTTTTGTAAAGATGGAATTCCGTCCTCCGACGAACGCTTATCCCCCCCTCCAAACACACACACACTATTCTTTTTACTTGTGCATCGATCTCCTGAATGGCCAACATAACGAAAACGAAATTCGCGGAAGAACCTCAAGCCTGAAGATTAGGAGGCAATTTTCACGGCGTCCAACTTCCGTTTCCACAAATTCTTGCCTACAGTTTCAAGCTGAAATACGAACATATATGCCATAAAATGATATTTAACAAGAACAGTAGACATAAACGCAACATCCGGAGAAAAAAAATTACGATTAGGGCAAATTCTTTTTACTCCATTTAACTACTGTTTTCGAAAGCTTTGAAACGGGGTCATTTGTCATTTTCCGTTCCCAGACGGAAAATGACCCCGTTTGAAAATGACCCCCCAACCTTCAAATTCTCTTTAGTTTTGCATCAATCATGATAGCGATCTAAATGATGACTAAACAAAACCCGGAGAATTCCGCGAATCCGCTTAAGAATCTTATGTATATCATAAAATAATAGCAAAATATATAATGTTCTTCTCTTGTGAGGAGAAAAGTTTTTGTCACACACGAGGTAAGCTCTCTTCCTTGTTTTTGGGTTCTAGGTTTTATAAGTTCAATGTTTGTACTTCATGTACTTTTTCTCTGTTGTTTTTTAGCTTTTCAGCTTTTAGGCATTGGTTTGTCTGTTAACATTTTTGCGGGTTTTAACTCTTTCTTTTCTCTGTAACTTTGAGCGTCTTTTGGGGTACCTAGGAACAGAAGATGGCTAAGCTTGTTCCTTTTCTATGCGCTGTCTATGCGCTGTTCTTTCAAAGTAGTTAAGTTCTTAATAACTAATTAATTATGCACTTAAAGCACTGCTGAAATACTTTGTACATATTGCAACTAACTGTTTAAGGTATATAACTTTCACAAAGTTTTCTTTAGTTAATTACTATCTTTAACTTATTCTCGTTTTCGTGCTGTCATAAGTTGTAGAGTAGGGGGTTTTAGACTCAAGTTTTCTTTCAAAAATCTGTTCGTTAAAAATTAATATTTCCTTTTTTAATTGCAATGTAAAAATTTGGATTTCTTTTGCATTGATTTTCAGGTTTAAATGCTCTCTCAAACGAACTTGGAATTTCGTTATGGCTGAAAATCATTTCTAATTATTATGTCACTCTCACAGCTTGAGTTCTCTTTAATCTTCTTCTCTCTGTTTAATAGTAACAGATGAAGAGCATGGGTCGGGCCAGGAAGGTTAATGGATGCAAGCGAAATTGTTAACTAGTGCTAGGTCATGCAACTCTACGGAGGACATGACATATATATATTTGTTAAACTATTTTAGGTGGGAATGTTACTTGCATCTATGGCCTTGCAGAAACCCATTTCCAACTAGGTCTTTGTGGAAGTGAGAAAATGCAGAGTTTTTGCTGGTCCTTGATAAAGCCAAGGCTCAGTATTCTCGACACCTTCTACATTCAGTTGTTTTATTTTATTTTTTTATCTTTTCTCCTTTTACTCACACAGGTAGATACATAACCTTTTCTATGTTGTACTAGGTGTGAGTCAAAATTATATATGTATTTTTTTTGCTTAGGTATCTTCTTTATAGAATGTGAATTCTGAATTTTCAAAACTGCTGCGTTGCGCGTTTTGATTTTCAGGTTATTTTGCAACCTTCGTTTTAAATTCTAAAGTTTTTCCTTAGTCTTCAGTTTTGCTCTTATATATATATATATATATATATATATATATATATATTTTAATGAAAATTCGTAGAATCTGTAGTTAGACAACTAAATCGGTAGAAAATACGAACATTCTGTGGTAATTGGCATGCATAACAGTCGTACGTATAATCGGCACCACGTGATCCGCACCTATCATGTTAATCGTGAATCGTAATTTCCGACAGAAAACTGCGTTTTACAGGACCGACTCAGAAATCCAAAGATGCAAGAAAAAAATGTTCGTCTTATTGAAAAAGTAACTGTCATTTTGAAGTACTTTTGTGTTACTTTTAAGCAAAAAAAAAAAAGAACTAAAATCGTTAGCACGGTTAGCTGTTGCCGCATTATCGAAGTTCATTAGTTAGACTAAAAAATCCGTTGAAATTGCGGACAGTCCATAACATTGTCTTATTTCTGAAAACGTTACAACTGAATACCGAAAAAACCTTAACTGCCCGCAGTGGTCTAAGCGATGGCCTCTGATCATTCGTCCGAAAGGGGTCCGGGTTCGAATCCCGGTGAGGCATGGATGTTGGGTTTGTCTTACGGCACTGGCTCTCTCCCTTCCCTGGAACCAGTGACCCTAAATTAGGGACGGGCGACTGCTTATAGCCCATTGAGTTGCTCACGTTGGTCGTTAAACCTCCAATCAAAAAAAAAAAAAAACCTTAACTACATTGGTGTGCAAAAATTAAGGACAAAGAGGAGAAATTAGCATAACAGCGGAACGAGCAGGCAGAACGGACCGAAAGACCACTGAGGAGATAGACTAGGGCCCGGTACGGTAGCGCATGCGCATATATGCAGCATGACGTAGGGTGGGGGAGTGTCGGAAAGGTAAAATGCACACGGGCGGTGTCCGCGGGTGGACTAGTGGGCAACGTTCCTGACTACCACGGAAAGGACCTCAGGTTCGATCCCAGCAGGTACGAACGCTCGATCCACTAAATATCCGCCGTGCGTCGGATGGGCACGTTAACCATCGGACCCCGGGTACTGGCCCCCCGGTAATAAATAAGGGCGTCTTCCTACCTCTTTCTACTTCGCTTACGTGTCACTTTCCTATCGGGCACTCTAGCCCAAATCTCCTAGCTTCCTCTTTCTGAGGGTTGTTTAAGACCTGGGATCAGACTCCTTTCCTAAAATCCTCTACATATGATCCACACGGCTCAGCAATTCATGGGCCGCGGGTAGCCTAGTGGGCAACGTTCGTGACTTCCACGGAAAGGACCTCAGGTTCGATTACAGGCAGGTACGAACACTCAATCCACTAAATATCCGCCGTGGGTCGGATGCGCACGTTAAGCCGTCGGACCATGGGTACAGCCCCCCTTCCCCCGGTAATAAATAAGGGCGTCTTCCTCCCTCTTTCTACTTCGCTTCCGTGTCACTTTCCTATCGGGCACTCTAGCCCAAATCTCCTAGCTTCCTATTTCTAAGGGTTGTTTAAGACCTGGGGTCAGACACTCCCTTCCTAAAATCCTCTAGATATGATCATTTTGATCATTTGCTCAGCAATTCGGTGAAAGCTATTGCATGATGTACATCGATTTGAACGACGTCGAGTTGCTGCCACCGAGTGATATGGCCAACAGGCAATCCAGTAGACGACATCTGGATGACTTTACCCGAGGTTGCGTCATTGGGAAGAAAGTCGAAGAGTGACAAGTGTGGCCGAGGACTTCGGGATCACTCCCAGCATCGTTTCACGTACTTGGAGAGCATTTCAAACGACAGGAACAGCTGTCCGAGAGTTTAGCAGTGGTCGTCCACGAGCAACACCGGCGACAGACGACCGGTATATTGTCCTACAGGCGAGAAAAGACAAACAGCAGACAGCTAGAGAAATCGTAAGGCACATGCAACAGACAACTGGGCGGCGTCCGTTATCGCGTTTTACTGTGGCCAAGAGGCTGCACAAAGGTGGTCTATTTGCACGACGACCAGTATGGTGTGTCCCATTAATGCCTGCTCATCGGAGACGGCGGTTTCTGTGGTGCCAGGAACACAAGAACTAGACACATCAGCAATGGGGTCGAGTTCTCTTTGCGGATGAGAGCCGATTTAGTCTGACGAACGATTCTGGATGTATACACATCTGGAGAGAGCAGGTAACACGCAATCACACCTCCAACATCATCGAAAGGGACCGGTTTGGACGTGGCGGAGTTCTCGTTTGGGGCGGTATCATGCTTGGTAGCCGTACACACCTCCACATCTTCCAAGGAGGTTTAGTCACTGGTGTTCGCTATTGTACCGAGGTTCTCCTGCCTCACATGCATCTGTTTAGAGGTGCTGTGGATCCTGAGTTCCTCTTCATGGACAACAACGCTACAGCTCATTGTACAGTGGCTGTCACAGAGCTGTTGAAGTGAAGAGATTCAACGCATGGATTGGCCTACAAGGTTCCCGGACCTAAATCCAATCGAACACGTGTGGGACCTTCTCGGGAGACGCTTGGCAGCACATCACCAGCCGCCAGCAATGATTCCGCAGCTGCGATTGGCACTACAAGAGGAATGGGCCGCGATGCCTCCACAGCTCCTTGACAACCTCGTCCTCAGCAAGGACAGACGTTGTAAATCCTGCAACGCAGTCAGGGGTGATCATATCCCCTACTAAAGACTGGATTTTTCTCGGCAGCCGCCTGTCACATGGACGTTTCTGTCTTCTGTCCAGTTGTGCTCGAAGCTACCTTTTCAATTAAGTGCCTTTGGATTCCTTGTTTGGACGGTTTTGCTCACTTGTCTCATATTCTTACATCTTGGGGATCTTATGGTATGATTTGAGTCAATGTGGAGCAATTCTGCACGACATTACATTCGAAAAATCGTCTCGTCCTTAATTTTTGCACGCCAGTGTAATACAATCAGCGCACCAAAACTAGGCGATGCGATTCACAGAAGGGCTACACGCTACAGAATAGCTCTGCACGATTCCCGAGAGTCACGGATTCTCACACCGTGTAGGCTTCCGCACACGCAAATAGTAACCCCTTCCTTGAGTCATATTTTCTGTCAAAATACTTCTAAGTTAAAAGAAAAAATATATATCCTTACAATCTTTTTGCAGTCTTCTATCTCAGAGGCATTAACAATTGAACAAACTAAAATTTATAACTGCAATAACAATACGCCTTACGAACTATCGTATGCGCGGAAGCATCTTATCCATCAGAATAAATGCTATAGACACCAACACAGAAGAAAATCAGAGTGATCAAAGCAGAGGCAATTACCGTGATGTGAGGAGAACTGCGCGAACTCAGAGACATGGCGACAGCACAGATGACAAAGTGGCAGAAAGCCAGATGATGATCCAATACAGAGCATGTAGCAACAGCTCAAACGAAACTGCGCAAGCTCAGAGGCACGGTAACAACATGAACCACAACGTGGCAGAGAGCCAGAAGATCGGCTGCGGTGGGAGCAGCAACAACGTTGGGCAAGATCGAAATCCGATGCAAGAGCTACCAATGATGACCCAGATATGTGGGAATGAAACGCATCTAGCTGATACAGTGGCCATGCAACTTTTGATGTGATTTTTATGCCTCATGTGCAAAAATATTTTAATTTTCTTGTGCTCTTATACTTCACCTGCTCATTTTCAACATATGTTCATCTGTACAAAGTACCTTGACATGCATCTCGACATGTTTTTTCATTCCTTTTTTGTGGATGTTTCATGTTTTATCAACAACGATATGAAATTTTAGCACCTCTGTCTATTTTTCATTGATTTATATACATGGTGAGCCTCTTGTTTTCCACTGGTGTTGATACTAATTTTGAATTCATTTCACTCCTACAATTGTAGTTTTTCTTTTAATATATCTGCTATCTTTTATACCAAATATTGGATCTTTGCTTTATTCTCCAAGTGACCTCGTATGATATTTACCATAAGTGTTTACTTTTTTAAAACCTAAGCTCATTCATAGATAATACAGTTTGGACGAATGACAAGCTAAATTTCAATGGTCAATCAACTGCAGTATTCAACGTTATATTAAAGACAAAGAAGCAGCACCAAATGAAGACCAACCGCCAAACTACGGTAAATGCAAATGCGCTTTTTTTTTTTAACTCAGCTATTACTTAATATATCAAAGTATGGAAATTGAAAATGAGAGGTATGGCCACATTATCTAACGTTTAACACACGTAACAGAAAAAATTAGTGATGAAAAAACCAAAAGTTGGTTGTTTCACTACATTTATATGTTTTATACTATATAAGGATATTGCAATACAACAATATAATGCACTTAAAATGTACTGAATCAAAGGCTTTGTTTACACAGAAAGTATTTATATTTTTAGGAACCTGGCAAACAAAAATTAAATATTTTGTGCATAAATGTCCTCTGATACAGTTTACAATTGTTGAGAACAGGGCTTGATAAAGATCAAGAGGCCAGAAACTTATGAAAATATAAAAGAACTCAGAAGATATGAAGAATATTTTAAAGCTCTTTACGTTGAAGTACAATAATTTCACTTGCATGGTAATATCGCAGGATTTCAAAGTCTTTGTGACTGCTGATGCTTTCATGGAGTCAAACACCTTTTCAGGACATAATGGGAGTTCATATTCCCTCGTTCCTTCAATTAGTTCTCTCCGGATATGATCAGGGGTGATTGTGAGGTGACACAAGAAACCCTGAAACTCTCAGCTCAGTGCCAATATACATACATATAATGCATATTACGAATATTTATATATATTACGCACATATAAACTAGCTACACAACAAATGGGCCCTAGTGCTTGTGCAGTTAAACTCGCATCTTTTCTTGTACTTAATTTTCTTTCAACTGTGCCAAATCCTTCAGGCACTGCATCTTTGAAGCCAAATTTCGCACTTCATATATGTTAATTGAGCAGTCTATGTGGATCAGTTTTACTTTAAGACTACAGTGAATTCCATTCAATCTCTAATAAGTAGCTCATTGGATTAACCAAATCTAATATAATCAAATTATTTGATGCAGATGCAACTTTCAAAATAATGAAAACAGTCTTCCTTTCAGCAGGCTGTTTTCTTGAGAGCTTGTTTGATAACAAAAGAACCACTCAAGGTGTCACAAATCGTCTACATTCACTATCCGCACAGACATGCAGTATTTTTAATCAAACACTGTAATTTCCAAAGAAAATGGAACTTGAATTTTTAATTATCATTTCGCAGCATTTTTAGAAATGAAATGTCTGAGGCATCTCAAACTTTTTTAAAACTTAAAAACCCGGATTTACGGGTTTGGAATGAGACAAAAACCGGAATTCCGGATTACAAACAGGTCTGTAAGATCTATAGTGTTGTAGTCACTCCTGAATCCAGCTTGTTCTCTCGGTTGAGCGATGTCCAGTGTTACCTTCAAATGAAGTGAAGAACCTTAGTGAAGATTTTATAAACCACTGATTGGAAGCTGATGTGTAATTCCTGAGCTCCTCAGTGTCATCATTTTTATGTAACAGGATCATTGGAACATGGTTCCCCTTACTGGGGGTCTTCCTAGGAAACATAAAAATAACTGGTTCACAAGTGATCTATCGTATGTTTTTACAAAGATCTTCTAGAGAATGTAACCATGCTTTGCAGTTTTCGGGAAAACTCTGCAACTACAATTTTGAAAAGTTAATTCAACATTTTTTTTTTTAATTTAAAGAGAAATTGTTAAAGAATTCTTTAAAGCAATAACCAGGATAGTTTCTCTCTCTCTCTCTCTCTCTCTCTCTCTCTCTCTGTTTTCTTTTTGTATACAAGTCCGAATGTGTCCTGCTTAAGATCAGAGAACCCAGTACAACTCTATACAGTAAATATCTGAACAAAGAACTTGAACTCAAATTAAGCAGTACGAATACTACTGCTTGTTGTGCACAGGATTTCCTTGGAGTTTTGTCACAAAGAAGGTAAATGAGCCAGGACAAATGTGTGTTCTTTTACTCTGAGAACAATTATTGTCGAAATATGGGTATCGAAATCACTTCACCTCTTACAATCTGTGCCAAGTTGTTTTTTTCCTCCTACAGTAGATACATTTCACCAGTATTTCCTTGATGTTTGTGTTTTCATCAGTCTTCCTTCTGCAGAATGCCTGTGGATAGTGGGGAAGAACTGAAGATATCTGTCTGGGCACTGGGCTAGACGTCAATTCAAAGAGAACTGAAAGAACAAAGGAATAGACGTCAAAGAGAACTGAAAGAACAAGGGAATATGAGCTCCCATTATCATGGCTTTTATTATGAAAAAGTCATTTTGTGAAATCATTAGCAGTTACAATGGCCTTGAAATCTTGTGGTATTGAAGATGTATATATTAGCATTATTAATAACATCTATGAAAGTGCAAAGGTTTGATTATTTGAAGATATGGCAACAATAATTGGAAAGGAGACAAGGTGAGACAAGGTACCCCTAACTCTTTAATGCCACATTGTAAAATGTATTTCAATCATTGAACTGGAAAAACAAAGAAATAAAGATTAATGGAAAATATTTAACACACCTTTGTTTTGCTGATCACATAATAATTTTTGCAACAGCCCCGTCAGAACTGCAGTGTATGGTCTAGGAACTTGCCGACAAGGGTAAATAAGTGGGATTAAAAATTAACTTTCAGAAGACAAAACTGATGTACAATGCTTTTACAAGAAATTAAGATTTATAGATTGATGGGGAAAAGCTGGATATAACTGATACCTACATTTACCTTGGACAGCAGGTATCAAGTGAAGGTCACATTGATGAAGAAATTAGTAGGGGTATAAAACTTGGTAAGAGAGCTTTTGGAAGAAACAATACAATTCTTAAGAGCAATATATCATTTTCTTAAAAGTGTTTAATCAATGCATTCTTCTAGTGCTTAAGTGTGGAGCAGAGACTTGGACCTTAACTAAAAACAACGTACAAAGACTGCAGACAACTGAAAGATGCATGAAAGATGCATGCTTGGTGTAACCCTGGAAAGATAAGAGAAACTTGTGGTTAAAGAAAACAACAAAAGTGGAAGACATCATGATCAGAGTAAAATGCATTTATTAATCAATAAATGCAGCAAACTATTGATCATGGACATGTTGCCAGAAAGACAGATCACCGATGGACAACTGAAATTTTAGACTGCATTTCAACGGAAAGGAAAGGACCCAAAGACCACCACATGGGAGATGGGTAGATGAAATTCAAAAGCATGCTTCAAGCTTGAGTGACATGGAAAAGACTGGCCTAAGAGGACCATTGTGGAAGCAACTTAGTGATACCTTCATCTAGCAGTGAATTGAAAATGGATTATGATATATATGCACACGTGTATTTGTGTGTGGTAGAAAGAAAAAAAGGGAGTGCAATATTTTATTTTTTTGTGGTTTGCCTCCGGTGCAAAAATGCCTCACATTATGAGATGAGCATGCTGATCAAGAAACACAGATAAATTTACCGCTGGTCTTATTACCACGTGTCATCCACTTTTTCCGTTAAACTGGTGCAGTTTACTTGAGATTTCAGCTTCAATCATTACACAATTGTTTGTCCTAAATGGACACTGAAATCATGAAAACGTGACCGAAGGAATATATGAAAAGATCCATTAACTCCCCGCAATCTAATTTAATATCATATCGTCTAATAGATACGTCTAACTCGTAAGGAAATAACAAGGAAAAAACGATCAAAGCATTGAAAAAATAATAATAATCACGTACATACCATTAACCGACGCACCTTGTTCGTCACCAAACCTATAAAAACGTAGCAAAGAATCAGAATGAAACGTAAACAAATCAATTCGGCGATAACAATTCCATATTCACAGTGAACAACCAATCGATATTTTTACACCAGGTGTGTTCAGAGTTCGAGACTAACATATTGTAGCACCAAGGTACTTAGAAAGAGGAGAGGTAGGTCCAATCGCCTTTGTTTCCGTGCCGCCGGCGAGCGTAGCACGTCAAAACATCGCAGGTCAAAATATCGCGAGACATAACATCGCGGACATAACATCGCAGGTCAAAACATCGCGGTGACAAAACATCGCAAGTCATAACATCGCGGACACAAAACATCGCAAGCCATAACATCGCGGACACAAAACATCGCGGTGACAAAACATCGCGGTGACAAAACATCGCAAGTCATAACATCGCGGGTCAAAACATCGCGGTGACAAAACATCGCAAGCCATAACATCGTGAGCCATAACATTTCAGGATGGGGTATTAATTATACGACTTTTTTTCTTTTCATTTTTTTTTCTTTTGTATTTTTCTAAACATTTGATCTTTGGTAGGAAAAATTCGTTCAGACACTGGTTTAATTTGCGGAAGACTAGTATGTGGCACTTATCAAAATAGTTCAGTAGGAGGCTCTAATTATTCTCTCATCTCATAGAAAATTTTCGTAAAATCTATAGTTTTCAGTTTAGAACCACCGAATTTGGTATGCTTCCTCATGGTGCTCTAACTTAGACCGTAGACGGTCTTTGGAAAGGTAAGGGACACGTGGCCAAGGGACCCCAATACGCAATATTCGTAAAATCTACAGTTTTCAATTCAGAACCACAAAATTTGGTATACTATCTCATGGTGCTTTAACTTAGACCGCAGGGGGCTTTTGGGACGGGTTAGAGGGTTCGGGGTCGAGGGGGCCCCATAGAAAATTTTCGTAAAATCTACAGTTTTCAATTTAGAACCACCAATTTTGATATACTTCCTCATGGTGCTCTAACTTAGACAGTAGACGGTCTTTGGAAAGGTAGGTGACCCGGGGCCAAATATCCCCATACGCTTTATTCGTCAAATCTAGTTTCCAATTTCAAACCACCATATTTGGTATATCTCTTGGTGCTCTGACTTAGACCGTAGAGGGCATTTGGAACGGGTGGGGGCCCCATAGAAAATGTTCGTAAAATCTACAGATTTCAATTTAGAAACACCAAATTTGGTAAACTACCTCATGGTGCTCTAACTTAGACCGTAGACAGGTTTTGGAAGCGGTCGGAGCCCAGGGTCGAGGGGCCCCCCATAGAATTTTTTTGTAAAATCTACAGTTTTCAATTTAGGACCACTAAATTTGGTGTACTAACTCACGGTGCTCTAACTTAGACCGTAGACGGTTTTTGGATGTGTTCGCAGCCCGGGGTCAGGGGCCCGATACAATATTTTCGAGAAATCTAGTTTTCAATTTAGAACCACCAAATTTGGTATACTATCTCCTGGTGCTCTAACTTAGACCGTAGAGGTTATTAAAACGGGTGGGAGCCCGGGGTCGAGGGGCACTTATAGAAAATTTTCGTAAAATTTACAGTTTTCAATTAAGAACCACCAAATTTGGTATACTACCACATGGTGCTCTAACTTAGACCGTAGACAGGTTTGGGAAGTGGTCGGAGCCCGGGGCCGAGGAGCCCCCATAGAAAATTTTCGTAAAATCTACAGTTTTCAATTTAGAACCACCGAATTTGGTATACTTCCTCATGGTGCTCTAACTTAAACCGTAGACGGTCTTTGGAAAGGCAGGGGCATCAATACGCAATATTCGTACAATCTACAGTTTTCAATTTAGAACCACCAAATTTGGTATATTATCTCATGGTGCTCTAATTTAAATGGTAGAGGGTTTTTGAAACGGCTGGGGGCCCGGGATCAAGGGGGCCACATACGCAAAATTCGTAAAATCTACAGTTTTCAATTTAAAACCACCAAATTTGGTATACTATCTCATGGGGCTCTAACTTAGACCGTAGAGGGTTTTTGGAACGGGTAGGGGGCCCGGGATCATGAAAGGTAGGGGGCCCGCAATATTCGTAAAATCTGCAGATTTCAATTTAGAACCACCAAATTTGGTAAACTATATCATGGTGCTCTAATTTAGACGGCAGAGGGTTTTTGGAACAAGTGGGGGGCTCGGGATCAAGGGGGCCACATACGAATTTTCGTCAAATCTACAGTTTTCAATTTCGAACCACCAAATTTGGTATGCTATCTAATGGTGCTCTAACTTAGACCGTAGAGGGTTTGGAGAACGAGGCGGGAGCTTCATATAAAATTTTCGGCAGTTTACAGTGTTTCTTTAAATTAAAGTGCAGTTCTCGCTTGCCTGACGAAGAAGGTTTTGTCGAAATTGTTAGGAGTTCCCAATTGTACTCTAAAAAAATATGCCAAAAAAGGCGGTCTTTATTTATACACCCCCCCCCCCCCCCGTTGAGCTTTCGTGGCCAGTAGCCTTAAACTCGTATCAACCGGCATGAAAATTCCGACAAATAAAAGAACTCCTTCCCGTCATTAGGCACTTTGAAAAACTGCCACACTTAATTCGCAAACGGGGAAAACTGACACATATTTAAAGTGTTCCTCGGAGGAACAGCAATTTGTGCTCGGTCCCTTGATGAAAAGCATGAGGCAGTTTTCCAAGTTGCTGAAATATGTGTGGCAGTTTTCGTATGTGACGGTTTACCGGAGACCAAGAATTTAAAAAAGTGCTTTGGATCGAATTAAAACTTTAAATAAATTAAAAAAATCCCGTATCAGCGGCGGGGTAGATTCGATTTAGGACGAAACAAGATAGTAATTCCGCAACTTCATGTATGTTTGAAATGTGAAAAGATGAAGGAGAATAATAAGACTGCAGGAAAAAATATCTGATCTTGAAAGTTTACTAGGTGCTTTAAAGAATGAGAAACGCGAGATTATTAAATATCCCTGCACAAATCGGAAAGACATACATCATTACAAAGTTCTGGTCAAAACAAATTATCCAACTCAAGAAGCAATTAAAAGAAATTAAGAGAAAGCTATAGTACGTTGGAAAGATTAGGTAAAGGTATTCAAGATATATTTACGACGCCCAAGTGATGTTACGAAAAGGAAGCAATGGATAAAATGGGCACCTGAAGATGTATCGAAATGCATCGTAATAAGAGCTCTCTTTAGAAAAATCATATATGACTTCTGGAGGGGAAAACATTATTCCATTACTTTGAAAAGATGGTGCGCAAAATTTACCCATAATCCAGGCATTCAACACGATGTCCTTTTGTTGATGGGGGAAAAAAGAAGCTATGAAAGTTTAAATCGCTCTGTAAAGCTTTATGTTTTAAGCTTTGACGAAATTCATATTGACTCTAGGCTATACTACGACACCAGAATGGACAAAATTCTTTGCCCTTTCAAGAAAGCCTAATTTTTCTTAATCAGAGGATTATTATCGCAATGGAAGCAGCCAATATTCTTTAACTTATAAATGAAAAAAATATTGCTTTTTTAATAAATTAAGGTTTGTAATCTACTGGGGTTGAACTAAAATTTATTTCTGACTTGGGATGATGCAATACGTAGTGGAGAGAACTTGAAATTTCTACGGACAGGTCATTTTTCGATAGTCCTTTTTTTCAAGGGTCAAAAACATGGGTATTTGCTGATAATTTTAGCTTTTATATCTTCGAATATGAAACATTCTGCTTAATGATCTCAAAACAAATTATCCTTCTGTTTTAATGTGCTTCAGTGATGTTCGTTGGATTTACTAGGGCAACGTTCGTGACTGCCTCGGAAATGACCTCAGGTTCGATCCCAGGCAGGTACGAACGCTCGATCCACTAAATATCCGCCGTGCGTCGGATAGGCTCGTTAAGCCGTCGGACCCCGTGTACTGCCCCCCCCCCACCGGTAATAAATAAGGGCGTCTTCCTCCCTCTTTCTACTTCGCTTCCGTGTCACTTTCCTATCGGACACTCTAGCCTAAATCTCCTTGCTTCGTATTTCTAAGGGTTGTTTAAGACCTGGGGTCAGACACTCCCTTCCTAAAATCCTCTACAATTGATCAATTGGTCAATCCCACGCTTGCTTCGTCCGCTTAGACATCGGAGGGGATTAGATTACTCTTGCGGAGAGAGATGGCATCGCAACTATGCTACAGCCTCCCTCTTCGGGAAGCAAAGTGTGCTTCGCTAAAAGAACCAGCATTTGTACCAATAGGCCTGAGTTTTTACGCTCTTTTACCTCCTCCACATTGTGCCGTTCTGTGGAACAATAGCAAAACAACCACTCCATCTCCAGATGTTTACTTGCTGCGGTTTACTTTTAAAGACCAAACCTCTATTAAGGAAGTCATCTTTTAAGGAAGTAGTCTCGTGGGGAAGGAATCACAATGCGACGGGCACATACTAAGATTGCTTCCCTCCTGAACAAAGGAGGGGGATGAAAAACTTAACTATACCAATGCTTCTTCATTAGTTCCACCGCCCAAATCCAGATGGCTTTGTTTTGTGAGCTATTCTTACAGATCACATGGCACATAGTGACGAGGCGCATTTTTCCGTTTTGGGGAAAAACAAATTTTAAGTCAAAAGTCGGAAGAACAATTTACCACAAAATAAATGTTTTGTTGCAATTATCGTACCATTTATTAATCAATAAATGCAGCAAACTATTGATCAGTCAATAAAAGGAAATTAATAAATGAAAAAAAAGGTCCTTATCATTCGCTGAAAATAGCTTAAAAACAGTATGTCATGAATTAAAAGAACTGCAACCACATTAACTTAATACTTTAATTGAATCCTAACTGGATGTTTTTCACTTATATAACACTAGACAACACAGGCGCCGACTTGAAAAATTATTGGGGGTTCCGGAAATTTTTAATCGAATTTCCAATGCAATTTTCAAAGTATTTAAGACTAATTTAAATTTCATTCAGTGAGATTATCTGGCACAATAAGACGCCTGAAATGCTAAAATAAAGCAAATTGTAGTTAATTACAGATTTTTTTCTCTAGATAATTATTTATTTCATTTATTTTGCTTTTGTAGGCGCGGCATTATTATATACAAGACATAGATACTGTGGGAATTTTAAACTCAATTGTCTTATAAAAGTAACTAAGACATGTAAAATACATTTTAAGGTTTTTATCACCAATTTTAAAAATTCCAAAAAAATGTTCTTCAAATGATTTCTGAGTTTAAATAGGAGATTAGAAAGGAGAGGACATGACATCAGCTCCACGCCATGCGTTTTTTGTGGGCTCTACTTCGTATCAGCTGTGTATGCCCAGGATGCTCAACTTGAGCTGCTTCTGTACTTATACTATGGGGAAATCGTTGACTTTGAAGAGGTTTCAGAGGCACTTGTGCATCATGTACAGTCAGGAAAAAATGAGACCGAAATATACATGCACCTAACTAAAAATTTGCAAAAAGTTGCAGAAATACTGTTTAATATTTTCTAAAAAAATTAAACAAAATTATGCTTCGTCGAGCGGAAGTGCATATTGCGTATTAGCCAATCACGGCCTTGCTAAAGCTGTGGGGGCCTTGTTGACCTTCAGGGAATGCTGCTGAGAGTAAGAGACGGCCGCTATTAACCTGTGCTCCAGCACAGGTCTTCAGCAATTGGTCTTCAGTAAGTGACGTCACGCCATTGAACCTCCCCACCCGGAGTGCCCAAGAAACCAGATGATCAGACTTGGCTTCACCAGCGGCTGCTGATGCAATCTTCTCTCTCTTCTAACCTCCTTGGTCTCCGACTGCCCGAAGGTAGTTTGGGTCAACTGACTGTACAACATATTTCCGCCTTCATCACTATGAACTCGAATAGGTTATCGTCTCCGATTGAAGAGCTAGACATTTGTATTTTGTGGGAACCCAGACAAACCGAAGAATTTTCTAAAGGAGGCAGTTTTAAATACTCTTAAACAACGGTCAGGTATTGTCTGTCGCGTCAAATTTTATGAGCACGAACAAATACTAATTGTTTTTGATTCATAATAAACAGTCCGAGGGGTAAATTTATATACACGTTTTATATATAGTAAACGGGGTATGAATAATAAAAACCTTGAAGAATTGATAACGAAAACCAAAATTTATGCACATATGCGTAAGTGTATTTTTTCCACGAAATACGCGCAAAAATATTAGGGTTTCGAGGAACCCCACAACAAAATCATTGGGGGTTCAAAAACTGTCTCGAACCCACGAAGTGCCGCCCCGGTGGCGCAGTGGTCTAAGGCGTTGGCCTCTGATCATTCGTCGGAAGGGGTCCGGGTTCGAATCCCGGTGAGGCATGGATGTTGTGTTTGTCTTACGGCACTGGCTCTCTCCCTTCCCTGGAACCAGTGACTCTAAATTAGGGACGGGCGACTGCTTATAGCCCATTGAGTTGCTCACGGTGGTCGTTAAACCTCAAAAAAAAAAAAAAAAAAAAAAAAAGAACCCACGAAGTCGGCGCCTATGCTAGGCAATGTAAATATATTTACACACAATGGTGAATAATCCAATAATGGATCTCGAGAGATTGGTACCCGGCAAATTGGTGCCCAGCAAACTCGTACCCATGCAGTTTCGTTCCCTTATGTTTAGTTTTAATGTCTGATTTTTAGGATTGGGCATCATCTTCACCTCTTCTAACTTTCCGAAACATTTCCCCCTCTTCAAATTCGTAAATTATTTCACAAATTGAAGCAATCACGGCATTTTCCTAAAATTGAATTTTAGAAAACTCGTACCCGGGAGATTGGTACCCTTCTGCTGGTGAGACGTTACGGGGACATATACAAATTGCATTCACGGAAGGTCTTTCTTCTTTGGTGAATGTCGTTGTTGAACAGCTGTTCTCTTGGCGGAAAACTCCTATTCTTTCTTCCACCGTTAGCAAAACACACCGCAGAAAACTCCTACACCTTAGACACTGAGTCTCCACTTTATTATGACCACCTGACAGTTTTAAGCAAATGAGCTATGGCTGCATGCTGTTGCCGCCAGAGGACGAGGCTAGTATAAAAAGGGAAAGCTCAGGGCTTGCGACAGTAGTAGAAGCAGGGGCGGTTCGTCATTAAGGGCCAGAGGGGCCGGGCCCCACCTAAAAATTTCTATTTTTAGAAATATTTTTTTTTTGCCCTGATTCTTATTCTCTCTCTTAACTACATGGTGATAAACCTTTCCCTTCAAAAACCATTAGCTAAGGGAAAATTTCCTTCAAAAACGAAAACCTATTTCCTGAGGAAAGAGATCATGTTCAGAGTGTGAGGTTATTGGGGCCAGCTCCAACAGGCCCCAATAACATCACTACGCAAGCGAAGAGGAGACGATTTCCTCCCAGTCTCATTCAGTATTATGACCCTCATACAACACTGCCTTAACTCGTGTGCAAAAAAAGCTGTGGGGCCAGATCTATCTGGCCCCGCGCTAATTTGATTGGCCAGAAGAGTATCCATTTCCTTAATGCCGTGGGTTGACAGAGAAGCTTACCCCGACCAAAGAATATCTAACGAGAAGAAGTTAAGGCTCAGCGAGACGTAACTAGCGCAACCGTATCTTTAGGGAAAACATGCAGTGCACAGAAGCCAACATACAGGCTGATGCCGGAGCAGACTGAGTTGGACTGAGCATGCGCGTTTGTGTTTGTTGACTTTCTTCAATTCTCTCTTCTAGCTCTGCGATATATGCTATAGTCGTTTCAGTGATCTGCAATTGTTCAAGTGGACTTACAATTTTATTTTGGTAGTCTGTATCAAGCAAGGCATGTCTTTGATGGAAGAAAATGATAAATCTACTAGGTGAGTAATTACGGGTTTTTTTCCCATTCCTTTTTAAGTGTTATTAAAGGAAACATTTTGAGCCTTACATTGTTCAATTGTATGCATGTTGACATGGAGGTTAATCATTTTTCCCGCCTTTACGTAGAATCATTCTCAGTATTATGTTTTCTTAGGATTCACAGCCATTAAGTAAAGAATATAACTAAGGTTACATACCTAACGTGTACGTTTTGTGGAAACCCATTCATGTGTTTCTGAGAATTCCACGAAAACAATTATTAATACTTCAGGGTAACACGAACAAAACCCATTGAAATTCAAAAATGGCCTCAGCACATTTGACATTTAAGGTATATTGTTAATATGAAATTCGTGGCAAGCAACCGGGTATTACTATAAAGTAGTTATCTGTAGGTATTTCTGTGCAAATTGCACATGTGTATGATTTCCCCTGATCATGTGGCCTTGCTGATGCACCTGCAATGCAAAATAATATTTATAATGATTCCATATAAACCAAACACCCCTAAAATAGGGTTAAATAAAAATTAGGTATAGTATATTTTAGTTAATACTAAAAATTGGAAATTTGTGTCAGCTGTTTAATGAAATAGAACTTCCTCTTCATACCTCCCAAATCAAGCAGGGCATTTTTTTTTACTTTAAGGTACTTTTCTACAATCACCATGTTGGTGTTGTGGTGGAAACTAAGCAAAGTGTAAGAATGTATATGCCGCCCCGGTGGCGCAGTGGTCTAGGCGATGGCCTCTGATCATTCGTCTGAACGGGGTCCGGGTTCGAATTCCGGTGAGGCATGGATGTTGTTTTTGTCTTACGGTACTGGCTCTATCCCTTCCCTGGAACCAGTGACCCTAAATTAGGGACGGGCGACTGCTTATAGCCCATTGAGTTGCTCACGGCGGTCGTTAAACCTTCAATAAAAAAAAGAATATATTTAATGTGTACACAGCTTATTAAATTTTTTCTTGTTTGTGGTTTTGTTTGTTGCTGCACACACTTGCACCTGGTAGTACTTAAACAGGGTGCGCACGCGTGCTTGAAAACCTGGAAAGTCCTGGAAAATCATGATTGCGTTTTCAAGGCCTGGAATATCCTGGAAAAACGGTGTTGTTTTAATGCTGTCTTGAAAAACCTTGAAATTTGAAATTAGTGCTTAAAAAATGCCCTTTTAGGAAATCGTGCTACTGTTACCCCTTCATTTTATAAAGTTCCTTTCCTCTGTTCTCAAAGAAACCGCCGGCAGTCAACGGTTTCTGACGTGCACGAAATCCTACTTTGGCTGGGGAAAAAAAAGCAAAAAAAAAAAAAAGCACTACTTCCAATGCAATAAAATTGGATAATTACTAGTAGGTCGAAGGGGACCTTGATGTCCGTCGGACAACTGAGAACGGAAGGGGAAAGAAGAGGCATTTAGCATTTGCAGGGGGTTGCGTATGTACCAAGTCAGCTGGCATCCACCAGTGAGGAGTATGCCTGAACAACACATTAATCTTCTTCTTGTTTATGTTCATGCCACCCTCCCTCCCCTCAAGAGACTTCCGCTACTTATGATAAAAAATAAGAAAACTATCTTTGCGAATTTTTCACGAAAGTGGCTGAAATTTTTACATTCACTGTTATTGGATTACAGAAGCTCACTTCCAAAATTCCAATTGAATCGGTTTAAAACTTTAAAAGTTAGCATTGGTAATTTTTATTATGGACAAGTATGTGTGCCTCTTTGGACAGTGAGCCTCCAGCAGAAAGGGTGTTACCATAGCAACAGTTGATTGACAGCTGGGAGCGCTGATCTGAAGCCCTCGGTTGGGAAGAAAGCAAACACCTGTTTATCACTTCCACAGCTCAAAAGGACAAGGAGAAAATTTTCAGAAATCCATTTTTCCGAATTTTGAAAATAACACAGTAAAATTTTTACAGTGGTTAAGATACATCACAATAAAGGTCTAGTGCAAATTTCGCCAAATTCCGTTAGGAACTCCGTTAGGAAAAAAAATTCCGTTAAAAAAAAAAAGAAAATATTCCGTTGCATAATCGGATTGAAAAAAAGAAACAGTAATTATAAATTACGGGAAAAGCAAGTGAATTATTTTTTTTAGATGCCATGGTTTATTTAAACAGAGTGATCCTTAAAAATTTTTTCTGTGATGATATGTATGGACTCTATTTGAATTACAAACATACATTTTTATTCAGACGTCTTGAGTTACTGTTTTAATAAAAAAATCATCTGTAAATAAAAAGTTTTCAATGGATTTAAGCAATATTCAGCAGATAAACAAACGTATTTTAGTAAATTGCAACATCATGACGTAAATTTGGTAATTTTGTCGAAAATTGGGGAGCATTTTTTTTTTTTTTTAATTTCCTATTATAGTTAGGGTGAAGGAGGAAGGGTGCAACTTGACAGTTCAGTGAGCTGCAGGTGGTGATTTATGGCGATGTGCCAAATGAAAAGAAGCCATTCCATCAGGTCATTCCAAAGGTTGTGAGTGTGCGTGGACGCGTCCTCATGCTGTTTGATCTTAATCGGAATGTTTTTGTGCAGGGGTGTGTGTGTGTGTGTGTGTGTGTGTGTGTGAGAAATATCCGTTTCAGTTTCAGCTTTACAGCTTTCACGGCTCTTTTTTTTTTCTTTTTTTTTCTTGGTAATGAATAAAAATCATAGTTGCTGCATTCACCATTGATCCATGTTTGCATTTCTTGAATATAAACAGCAGACAATGAGAAACATGATGTTGGGCGTGTCTTGATGTTCTTCATTTTGCATATGCTGAATTCAGTTCTGTTGGAATAAGGGAATGACTTATACTGTGAATATATACAAAACTACATATTTTTGAGCTGAAAAAATATGTTTACTTGTACACAGTAGCTAACATGTGAACTCAGATGAAGACAATCAGACATACGGACATCTGATTCCATAAAAATAAAAAATCAACATAGTTTTTTTATTATACACAACAGGTAAAAAAGCAAAAACATGTTTTTAAACGTTATAAAGGAAAACGGATTTTTGAAACGCATGACTTGTTGATCTTAATTTCTGAAAGTTTCTTTTTTCCACATCCTTTTTTTTTTCTTTCAATTACAATACACTAACAGGATACCGTGTGTTGTGTCACTTAGTGATATGGCAGATTTTCGGTTGCCGATATCCGCAATCGTAAGCGGTAGTTGCATTGCGATTGTTGATGATGACAAGATAAATACTGGAGTGATGTAAAATGTTGCATAAACTAAAAAAAAGTCCTTCCCCACCCCCCGAACTTTTATGCGGTCATCATAGCTGATCAACAATTTCATTCCATGAACATCAGCACATTTCAATCATTGGCCGCCCTGGTGGCGCAGTGGTCTAAGGCGCTGGCCTCTCATCATACGTCCGTGAGGGGTCCGGGTTCTAATCCCGGTGAGGCATGGATGTTGTGTTTGTCTTACGGCACTGGCTCTCTCCCTTCCCTGGAACCAGTGACCCTAAATTAGGGACGGGCGACTGCTTATAGCCCATTGAGTTGCTCACGGTGGTCGTTAAACCTCCAATCAAAAAAAAAAAAATTTAATCATTGAACATTGGGTGTATCTGAAGGAATTCAGCCGTGCTAAGCACCTAGCGCAACGAAAACATGCTAATTTTGGACAGTTCTATTCCCTTCCCCCTACCATCCCTAATAATTTTTTTTTTTTTTTTTTTTTTTGATTGGAGGTTTAACGACCACCGTGAGCAACTCGAATGGGCTATAAGCAGTCGCCCGTCCCTAATTTAGGGTCACTGGTTCCAGGGAAGGGAGAGAGCCAGTGCCGTAAGACAAACACAACATCCATGCCTGACCGGGATTCGAACCCGGACCCCTTACGAACGAATGATCAGAGGCCAACGCCTTAGACCACTGCGCCACCGGGGCGGCCCCTAATAATTGAGAGTGCATATTGTAGTTTCAAATATTCTATTTATGAGCTAGTTTTTACGCTGTTCGTTATGCTTTTATTTTCGAAATTACTAACACTTTCGAACTATGGTTGCAGAAACGTTTATGCTTTGGGTTTGTCTGTACGATAATTCGCATGAAAGCGGTTGAATTTCGGCGAAATTTTAGTATGCTGTTGGGTACAACCTGAAAACCTACCCTGTTGAAAAAGGTCGAAATTAAATTTAAAGGCCAAGACATAAGAGCAGTATTCGTTCTCCAAGCTTAGGAATGTTAACTCACATAAAATCTGTTTGATTGCAACAAAGTTTTGGTATGTTATCAGGGAGGAGAAACCTACCCTTGTAGAAAATGGTCCAACTTGAATTCAAAGGTCAGGGCATAAGAACAGAATTTATTCTTTACGATCTTGTGCTTGATAAACTTGATCCATTTGCATAAAGCACATTCATCCATTTGCATCTTTCATCATTTTTATTACTTAAAACTGAAATTACTTTAAAAAAATAATTTGAACATGATACTGTAAAGCGTAGTAATCATCCTGGAATTTTTTGTATGTGTCCTGGAAAAGGCCTGGAAAGTCCTTGAATTTTTTTCCCAAAAGTGTACGAACCCTGTTAAAGTAATTGTGTTACATGTGTAACTTATGTGTTACAAAATATTTATTTTACCTGTGTATTAGTTCTGTGGCCAATATAGATCAATAGCAGGACAAAATGGTTATACAATATGTATTTTCCCAGGTTCCCAAATCCTTAGACCAAAGCCACAGTCAGAGCTGTGACATGCTATGTTCCGAAATTATGAGTGCCAAATAAATTTTTCAGTAGTTTTATTTATTTGCAAACGCAACATTCAGGGCGGGCAGTTGAAAAAAACGAAAAAACAAATACAAAGTTAACTCTGGTTTGATGACCTTTTTGGCCTTCCTGAGTATAAGAGTTACACAATTTAGGAAAATTCAATATCTGGACTTAACATTAGTTGACATAATTTCATACCCATTCAGTAATAATAATATAGCAAACACCTCTTTCACAAGGTAATAAGATATTGGGATTTCATATGTAACTTTTTGTTATGCTCACTCCAGAGTCAGAGGTGCAACACTATCCCACACAATTATTTCTTTTAAGACTCCCTCACGCAATATTTCAGCTGTTAGAAGGGAGTCATCTGAACGTATGAGTCAGAAGGGCAACACTATTCCACACAACAGCCTCTGATCATTCGTCCGAAAGGGTCCGGGTTTGAATCCCGGTGAGGCATGGATGTTGCGTTTGTCTTACGGCACTGGCTATCTCTCTTCCCTGGAACCAGTTACCCTAAATTACAGACAGGCAACTGCTTGCTCGCCGTGGTCGTTACACCTGCAATCAAAGAAAGAAAAATATCACACACAACTATTCTTTTAGTTTCAGACTTCCGCAGTATTTCAACTGAACACAGAGTCATCTGAGCATATTAGAGAGTACTACAGACATGCTATGTTTATAATTATAGCTTGAGAGAGATATTCCTTGTCAGTTTACAAAATAAAATTCTTAAACTGCCTTATGGCAGCAAAAAAGGAGAAAACTACGTAAGGTAAATTTGCCAGGAAATCGTAACCTGCCATAGAGATTTGTATCCATGGTTCCCATACGACTTATGTTGAATACATACTATGTACAGTAAGCACCTGAAATTTTTTTTTTCTCCAGTACCCACCTTCAGACAAAGTTACTACTTAGCCTTAAGGACTGCACGTTACAGTTTAAGCATTTTATTTCCCTTTTTAAGGGTTTCTAGAATTTTCTAAAATACTTTTGAATAGCTAGCCACTTAAACAAAAAATTTCTTCTTTATACAAGGGCTCCTTTGCTACATCACTCAAATGGCAAACATATAACTCTTCCTCTGATCTTACATAACTGACTCAGTGGCTCAACTAGAATGAAACTATTTCAAGTTATTACTCTGTTCCAATATCCTCCGACTCACTGGTCAGAAAACATATATATTTTTTATGACGCTTAGCCACTATGAGATATTAATCTTTAGGTAATTTTATGTGCAAACTTCACATGTGCACGATTACCACTGGTCATGTGGTTGGTACACCTCCTGTGGCATTATTAATCTTGCGCGTCACAATTCGGAGAATGCTAATCACTGAATCACAACTATCCCTACTATGGAATGGAGAGGTGATTTACGATTCCAGTTGCAAGTAACTGTATCCACAATTGTTGTTTTTTTGTATAGACGTGAACGTGGAATTTGTATCCTTTTAGTGTGGCTTGTCCCTAAGCAAAGTTTGTTCATAATCATGTGTAGTAAGGTAGCACTGCTTACACTACTACATGTGTGCAGCCTGCTAAGTTCAAATTCTACGTTACAGCTTATGCCTACATGTAGAAATTACAATTTTCATTTAATTATTTAAGGTATTATATTATGATTCATTAGAGATGTCAAAAATTAAATTGAAATGAAATACTAGAAATAAGAAATGAAATCTTTTTATATTTCAGGAGGAAAAAGAATCATCATGTGATTTGTGTAATCTGCAAATCAGAAAACAGATCTCACCCTGACTGCAGGTTTTTCTCTTTTCCCAAAGAGTCAAGTAGGTGAGTCTCCTTTATTTTGCTACTTTCTCAGGATAATGTTTTAATTTTTGGCAAAAATTGCGTTCGTTATTCTTAAATTATGTTCATTTATCTAAGTGTAGGTTATTTGGTTATTTACCTAAAATAGAGCATTGTTAACATTTAGCTGCATGTTTTGCATAGCTAGTGCAATGTAATATTTAAAAAAGGTAACTTGTGTTTAAAAAAACTTAGTTGCTTAACAAACACATGTCAGTTGTCAATGTTTTAATGCAATGTGCAACAAAGTGCTAATGTAATGAAAAAATATGAAAAATTCAATTTCTTAAAATTACAGCAAAATTTCTTTATGGAATTCACTTTGAGCTGTAAATTATTTTGCTCATTACTCTTGTTTAATTTCTTGTTGTCCTAAGCACCAAATTTATATTGTGTCATCACACAAATGTCAGTTGTGTGATGACACAATATATATTTAGGGGAACTTGTTTTTTTATAGTTTTTCACTACTTAATACCATTTGAAATGGTATGTTTCTATGTATTGATTACAAAGTGTGTAATACATTGTTCTTTCTTAGATTTTCATCCTGGATTTCGGCATGCCGTGAACACATGTGTCCCAAAACTGTTAGGGCTGTGGAAGCAAAATATCCAAACTCTTTATACATTTCCCATTATAAAGTATGCTCCCTCCATTTCCAGGATCATGATTATGCTTCAACAAAAAGACACTTCCTCCACAAGTCTGCCATTCCTACAATTTTGTAAAATCCAGGTATGTTCCTTTGCAGTTTAGACTAACAATAAGACATGTGAAATTGTGGGAATTCAAATAATATTCAATTATGTTTCTTATGTGAATTTAGTTTTAAACTACCTGTTCATTTCAGTATATTGCAAAGGTGGCTCTATGATCTATAGAGCCACCTTTGGTATGTACGAGGTCTACGCAAAGGAAAGAAAGAGATCCATTCATATTTTGGGTTTTGCAGCTGTCATGTCAAAATATAGCTTTCCCGAATGTTATTCGACAGTTATAATGATGAGCCTGAAAGCAAAAGAAAAGAAATTATATTAAGGATAAACCTAAGTTCCAGAAAAACCACATGTGGAACCATATACATTTAACTAGCTTAATATATGTACTTTCGCATGAATCCATGTTTACTGTTGATTTCTTTAAGGGTAAAACCTTACTGTTTTTATTGATGTAAAAAGAAATATCAGGACACACCAGGAAGTTCAACAAAAACCTTTGACATCTATTACAACTGATACAAAAATTACTAAACAAAACACATTATTTTAACGTACTTTTACCTAAAACATGCATAATATCTAAAATTTTCAGGTTCTTTCCCTTTTATTAGAGGACTAAGTGGAAAATTTTTAAGATTAATGAAGAAACACAACATTATTTTTGGACATTCAGTTCAAAATATTGGTGACTTAATTATAAAGAAAAAAGTAACAATAATATACTACAATCAGCAGGCATGTATGAAATTCCTATTGTTTCACAGAGTTCTGAAGACCATATATACACTGGCTGCAAAAAAATAGATTAATAAAAAGCTTACAGTAACATATAAAATCTGAAACAAAAAAAGAAGAAAAAACTGCACTTATCCAACACTATGTTAAACATAAACAATACCCTGATTTTGAAAATATTCAATTACTAACCACCCACACAAACGAAAAAGAATTAAGAATTTCCGAAAGCGTTAGTTATAATTGAACAAAAAAAAGATAAAGCTTCCAGCTTTAAACCTCGAAAACCACTCAAACACTCGCGAACGACTCATAGCATCGTCAGCATCATCACTATACGCAGATTTAATCATTTCGTACGTTACTGTGGCCAATTTTCCCAATTTAAAACAAAATTTGATGTTCGTTCGTTGCTCCATTTTTTTCGATGACAACGGCTCACACACACGCTTTACACAAATGAACGCTGCGAAGGCAGAAGTAGTCAGAAATAACTGGAATCACATGATACGCGTGGCTGAAGGTCGTTGCTGCGTCATTCCGCCGGTTTCATAGAGATATCGCCATCTGTACGTTTTTACGAGCGGGAGTCCTGGAACTTTTTGAATGCACTGTGTATTTCACTTCAAATTGTATGGAAAAACAAGATTCCGATGAATTTGTAAACATTGTTACTTCAAAAATTATGATTCAGTGAGTAAAATATTTAAATCAATGTTTACAGACCTGAAAATTATATCCAAAGAACTTGAATGAGATTTCTTTATATTTGTGCATATATCTGAAGCCAAGTTGTGTTGTTAGTTCAAAGATTAAATTGCTAATAAAATTAATCTTTCCACTGTGCAGAAAAGGCAAACCTGCATCCGGGTAACTTAGCAAGCAATCATCATGTTCGTAGCACAAATAAACCTCCAACTAAACGAAACCCGTCGAAATCGACGTTGTTGTTTGTTTTGTTTTTTCAGAGAATAAACTCATATGAAACAACAAATGTGAACTTTATTTGATTGACAAATTCATTCAACCACTTCAGTGAAGACAATAGTCTAGGTTCGTGTTTTTTTTTTTTTTTTGGACTGAAATTTTAACTACCACTGTGAGCAACTCAATGGGCTATAAGCAGTCGCCCGTAATATTTTCACTAACAATGGTCAACGGAATGTTTATTTACATTTTTACATAATGGGAAACGTCTTACCTACGTGAATAAACTGGATCGAATGAATATTAAATTGTATATATACATCATTCAGTCCAACAGCATAACGCAATCAGGTATTCGAGAGTGTTCGCTGTTCCGATGAGAACTTTGATACCAATGCCTGCTAGCATTGTATCGCGCAACGGTTTGCTCAGAAAAGACTTTGGACTATCTCAGTCCCTCCATGCTTCCGCCTTCAACAGCACACGAGTCTACAGCAGGCGACCGAATGTCAACTGCACCCTTCTCCCATAGACTTTACATGGGAACTTTGCCTCCCCACAACCCGAACGGTTGCCCCCCAATCTCATTTTTTCTCTTCGACTAACACATCTAAATGGTAAGACCTTTATTTTGATACCTCAACCATATCTTTACGCAGGGCTACTTGTGTTCCGGGTCTTACCCAGATTTCCGGGTTTGGGTGATCTTTCATACCCGGAATTCCAGATGTTTAACTTTGATTAATGTGCCTTGCTGTTTACATTCAGCCGTTTACATACCTCTGTTTACATTCAGCCGTTTTCTCAAAATAGGACTCGCAGTAAAAAAAAACTTATAGAATTAATATATAGATTTTTTTTATTGTTCCTGTATTTGTTGTTTTTATTTGACCCATTTTCTTCAAGTGGTTTTGCTGTAGTGTAGCATTTCCTGAGATTTTTTACTTTTGGCCAAACCATCATGACATTAGGTCTGGGTTCATGAAATCTACTTAGGATCTCCCCCCCCCCATAGAATTGGGGTTCAGTTTGGCAATTTATAAAGCTATTCAGGGGTGTGAAAGAAAGACAGTTCCCTTGTCCCTGGTGTGTTACATTATTTGCGTATTCGTGGAATGGGTTCTTCAACTTATGCTTCATGTATGCTTTCTGTTGTACTGTACAAGTCAAGTATTGTTACATTTTTTGTTTTAGAAAAAGTGTTGCTTTTTCATATAATTGAAAATGTGAGGTTTTAATCTCTTGTGTTCTTTCAGCTAATACTTCAGTTCTCGCAGGGGTCCTGAGCCTACCAAGTATGAGAGAGGCCATGATGAAAAAGCTGCAACATGAATCAGAGAATGCCGACATTTTTGAAGATTTGCCAGCTTCTGTTTCTGCAGTGAGCAGGAGCCCAGATCCAGCAGTCCCTATGGCTACTCCTGTAGCCCCAAACACTCCTGATATTGTGCATATGCCAAGAAGGCAGTTATTTTCTCAGCATAGAATGATAACGCCTAAAACGGCAAAAATTAAATCTTTATCTTCTAAGCTTTATTATCTTAAGAGAAAATATGCAAAGAAGAACATTAAGTGCAGTATCAAAAGTGTTCTGGAAATAATTCAGCCTCTAGTGTCTCAAAATGTATTCAAATTCATCAAATGTCAAATCTCTGCTGGTAGTGTTTCCCGCTATGGGCGTAGGTGGTCGCTAGATGACAATTTTTTATGTCTTCAGCTCTACCTTGCAAGTCCTAAAGCATATTGCACACTCAAGAGTTTTTTACATTTACCAAGTAAACAAACTCTCTTGAAATGTGTATCAGGTATTGCAATGGAGCCAGGATTTTCAGCTGCTGTGCTGGATTCCATCCGTTTAGTAGCCAGCAAGTTGAAACCACATGACAAGAAATGTATTATATCATTTGATGAAATGAGGCTAAAAACAGGTTTAGTGTACAATAGGAAAAACGATTCTGTTGATGGTTTTGAGGATTATGGTTCCCACATTATTTATACTCCTCGTATTGCAACACACGTGCTTGCTATTATGGTTCGTGGGCTTTGCAAAAAGTGGAAACAGGTTGTTTGGTACTTTTTCTCAGCCGATACCACACCAGCAGCAATTCTGAAGGTGTTAGTCCTGGAAGCACTCGGAAAATTGTTTGCTTCCGGGTTAACACCCATCGCAATTGTCTGTGACCAAGGGTCCAACAACCAAAGGTTGTATGGTGTGGAATTTGGTGTTAATGAGGAGAGACCTTTTTCATATTTGAAGGTCAAAAGATCTTCACATTGTGTGATGTTCCACATTTGATAAAATGTGTAAGGAACAACTTCAGGAGATACAATGTTAAGTTTTCAGGTAGCAAAATTGCTTCCTGGGACCATATTGTTGCCTTGTATGAATTTGATTCCAAGCAGAAACACAGAGTTGTTCCTAAATTATCAAGACGGCACGTAGAGGTGGATGGGCTAAGTGCCATGAATGTCAAGCTTGCCACTCAGGTGCTAAGCCAGTCAGTGGCATCAGGTTTGGTTGGCTGACTGCAGTGAATCGTGTATCTTCTTCTGCCGCCCATACAGCTGACTTTTGTTCATCTGTCAATGATCTCTTTGACAGTTTGAACAGTCGAGTTTTGAAAGATAAAACTCGGCCTTTGTTGTCTGCTGTTACAAAAAATTCTTCTCACATAGAATTCTGGAAGAAACAGTTGCAATTTGTGAAATCATTATCCTTTGACACCAAAGGTAGAAAAATCTCATTTCCATGCATATTAGGCCTCAAAATTACTTTGTCTGCCTTTATGCATATGATCCCTACACTTTTAATTGATGTTCCTTTCATTTTAATGTGCAGGTTTAACCAAGATGCCTTGGAAAGTTTTTTTTCTGTTGTCAGACGCAAAGGAGGTAATAATGACCATCCTACTGCATATGACTTTCAACAAAGAGTAAGGCTAATCATGGCACAGAGTATCACTAGCACTTGTGGAATGGCAAATTGTGAGCCTGATGATGACACAATTTTAATTCCCATGCATACATTAAATGTGTCTGAAAACCCTGAGCTGATAAACAGCAGTGATGTGGACAATCCAGACAGTTCATTAAACAGTTTGATTGCTTCAGATAGGATATTTTCAAACTTAGAAACTAATTCAGCTGCATATGTAGCAGGGTTTGTCACCAAAAATGTAGCAGGCAAATTTTTGTGTAAAGTTTGCACTGCTGATTTAATTGGTGACAAAACCTTAACTGAGAATTCATTGTTCTTGCATTTCAAAGAATTCGATGATATCAAAAAAGGTTTGACTTATCCTACTGAAGCATTGTTACAGACTGTCTTTAAACTTGGTGAACTGTTTACTTCACAGTTTCATGAGATTTGCCACCACAGACACATAAAAAAATTGGTTGGCAAACTTAGTGAAGTAGACCACAATTGGTTATCCTGCAGCATTCATAAGGTAAAAATGTGGGAATACCTTGTTGGGTATTATGTTCATTTGATGGTTACATACAAAGTTAAAGAAATGTGTAGGGATCTGAAAAACAGAAAAAAACCACTGAAAAAAATGCAAAAATTGTCATAAAAATTGAAAAACATGTTTAGCACTTTATTTTGAAAACAAGCATTTTATCTTTATTCAGGGGCACACCTAGGGCCTTTGCAGCCTGGGTGCAAGCCCAGATTTCTTGCCCCTTGTAGGAGAATATTTTTTAATTATTTTTACATGAAGTAGGAGAATATTTTTTAATTATTTTTACATGAAGTAGGAGAATATTTTTTAATTATTTTTACATGAAGTAGGAGAATATTTTGTAATTATTTTTAGCGAAAACAAAAATTTTTTTCAGTGGTTTTTTTCTGTTCTTCTAATGGAAATTACAAAAATTCTTGATGATTGAGATACTCCTCCAGTATATCTCTCTCCATCCATGAGATAATTTTGGAGTGACATGTCACTATGCTCTCTGTGATGCATTGATATCACAATTCACCTGAAGGAAAGTTTCATATGAAAATATTGTAGTCAAAGTTTCTTTTATAATAAACTGTGAAACAAATGAAGCTTCTTGTAAAGGAGCATTATAATGATTTTGCTGAAAGATATCAGCAGTGTTTTCTCATTAAACAGAAACCTCAAAATATTATAGACACTTAGCAAAATTTACGTAAACTAAATATGAGAACATTTCCTAATGTTGAGGCAACTTTGAAAATATTTCTAACTTTACCAATTAGCAACTGTACAAGTGAATGTTGTTTTTCTTTTTTGAAAAGACTGAAATCTTTAAGAACAACGCTGTCAAAAAAAACTTTCTGCATTGGCAATACATTATTTTGAAAATGACAAATTCTATTTCAAATTTTAATGATGTTATTTCTGAATTTCAAGCTCAAAAGATAAGAAAGAAGTCATTTTAAAGATATAAAGATAACACAGGCGACAGGCTAACCAAAAAAAAAATCTCTTGCCACAGATGCTTAAACTATTTTAGGGTATTTCTAGGGTTATGGATACATCCTTTGTAGGTTTTTTATAATAGGGTGTTATACAGATCCTTAGTGTTTACATTCCATCAAATTTATATTTCATGAAGTCCACAGTTGGATATGAAATCATATTTTGACAAAGTCAATTTCATTTTTAATTCACTTTGGAGAAAAATATATTGAACTGTTTTATTTACTGCAAACAGCCTTGACCAGGAGAATATCAAATTTACTGTGGTCATTGACTGTTCCTTCTCATAAGGGTTAAGTGGTGGTGTTTCAAGTAAATATTTTCTTCAGTGTCTTTGTCCAGAATACTTTATTTGAATCCCATAGATATCTGTGTGCATAGAAATCTGTATTGGAAAATGAAGAATGCGTAAATTAAAAATGTTATTAGGTGTGCAACTCAATTGTCGGTCCCTAACCACAAGCGATCGTAGAACGTAGGCAAGCCGCCCCGGTGGCGCAGTGGTCTAAGCGATGGCCTCTGATCATTCGTCCGTAAGGGGTCCGGGTTCGAATACCAGTCAGGCATGGATGTTGTGTTTG
Source organism: Macrothele yani (assembly GCA_039090855.1). Taxonomy (NCBI): domain Eukaryota; kingdom Metazoa; phylum Arthropoda; class Arachnida; order Araneae; family Macrothelidae; genus Macrothele; species Macrothele yani. Next base: position 76,696,960 of record CM076994.1, on the reverse strand, counting down.
TCTTACGGCACTGGCTCTCTCCCTTCCCTGGAACCAGTGACCCTAAATTAGGGACGGGCGACTGCTTATAGTCCATTGAGTTGCTCACGATGGTCGTTAAACCTCCAATCAAAAAAAAAAAAAAAAAACGTAGGCAAATGCAAATAGCTGTGTGCAATAATGGCTGATTGCAGCGCCATCCAAGTTATCCAGGCAACCATAACCGCTCACAGCTGTAGTGGCAGAAGGGACAAAAGTTGAGGGTGAAAGAAATGTCGTTTGGAAAGCAACATTTGAGGCACTACCTCCTGTTCATGTTTCAGCTGGAAAATAGTGCCGCAGAAGCCGAGCAAATGATCTGTGCTGCTTTGGGTGAGGCTGCTGTGTCCTACAATATGTGTAAGAAGTCGTTCCAGCAGTTTAAGCAGAGAAATTTCGATCTCCGTGATGTAGAACGTCCGGGACAGCCACAGAAAGTTGACGATGAGGAACTGGAACAACTGTTGGGTGCAAATCCCTGTCACACACAACTAGAGCTTGCTTAGGAACTCTGAGTAACATGGCAAGCCATTGCAAAGTGCCTGCACAAGCTTGGATGGATTCACAAGGAGGACCGTTGGGTAGCCCACCTACTCACAGCTGCAAACAAGTCTTGGCGCTACGATGTTGCTGTGTCCTTGCTCTCCAGATTCAAAAAGAAGGATTTCCTGCACAAGATTTTGACCTGTGATGAGAAGTGGATCCTCGACGATAATCCTAAGCTGCGCAAATCGTGTGTTCATCCAGGTCAGCCTACCCCCAGTACCGCCAAACCAAAAATCCATGCCAGGAAGTTGTTGCTGTACATATGGTGGAATCAGCACGGTGTCTTACACTCTGAGTTGCTCAAACCTAGTAAAACGGTCACTGCTGAGCATTATTGTCAGCAACTCATTCGTGTGAGTGACGCAATGGAGGCAAAAAGGCCATACACACCAGCAAGGGCAGAAGTTCGGTCCTGTTGCTTCAGCATAACGCACATTCTCACATCGTGAAAACAACTTTAAACATAATCACCGACCTGGGATGGGAGATTATTCCACCCGGCATATTCTCCAGACTTCACCCCGTTGGATTATCACCTCTTTCGCTCCCAGCAACAACACCTGAACGGTACGAACTTCACTTCTGTCAAAGGTACACACAAGTATTGATGACTTTATCAACTCAAAACAGCCCTCTTTTTTCCACAGTGGCATTCGGCAGCTTCCTGACCAATGGCTCAAATGTATCCAACACGATGGGGATTATTTCCCCCATTAGGTACATATTCAATTTGCTATAATTTGTTGTTAATGTTTCGTGCCTGTGGCCGAGAATTAAGTTGCACACCTAATAATTTGCAGTGTATGTATTGTCTGTACTTATTATTGAACAAATGTATACTTTATTTGTATGGGAAAAAGAAGCACATGTGTCACAAGTGTTTAGTCAGAGTAATGTGTTGGAAAATGCATAATTTACCTACCAGCAGCTGATTTTTTTTATTTCACTTTACGATGTATCTATTATCTGTACTTATAATTGACGCCATGTGTACTTTTTTTGTACGGGAAAAAGAAGTGCATGTGTCACAAGTGTTTGGTCAGAGTAATGTGTTGGAAAATGCATAATTTACCTACCAGCAGCTGATTTTTTTTTATTTTATTTTGTGATGTATCTATTATCTGTACTTATAATTGACGCCATGTGTACTTTATTTGTATGGAAGAAAGAAGCTCATGTGTCACAAGTGTTTAGTCAGAGTAATGTGTTGGAAAAGGCATAATTTACCTAACAGCAGCTGATTTTTTTTAAATTTCAGTTTGTGGTGCATGTATTGTGTGTACTTATTATTGAACACATGTGTACTTTATTTGTATGGGAAAAAGAAGTGCATGTGCCACAAGTGTTTAGTCAGAGTAATGTGTTGGAAAAGGCATAATTTACCTACCAGCAGCTGATTTTTTTTAAATTTCAGTTTGTGGTGCATGTATTGTGTGTACTTATTATTGAACACATGTATACTTTATTTGTATGGAAGAAAGAAGCTCATGTGTCACAAGTGTTTAGTCAGAGTAATGTGTTGGAAAATGCATAATTTACCTACCAGCAGCTGATTTTTTTTTAATTTCATTTTGTGGTGTATGTATTATCTGTACTTATAATTGATGCCATGTATGCTTTATTTGTATGGGAAAAAGAAGCTCATGTGCCACAAGTGTTTAGTCAGAGTAATGTGTTGGAAAAGGCATAATTTACCTACCAGCAGCTGATTTTTTTTAAATTTCAGTTTGTGGTGCATGTATTGTGTGTACTTATTATTGAACACATGTATACTTTATTTGTATGGAAGAAAGAAGCTCATGTGTCACAAGTGTTTAGTCAGAGTAATGTGTTGGAAAATGCATAATTTACCTACTAGCAGCTGATTTTTTTTTATTTCATTTTACGATGTATCTATTATCTGTACTTATAATTGATGCCATGTGTACTTTATTTGTATGGAAGAAAGAAGCTCATGTGTCACAAGTGTTTAGTCAGAGTAATGTGTTGGAAAATGCATAATTTACCTAACAGCAGCTGATTTTTTTTTAATTTCAGTTTGTGGTGTATGTATTATCTGTACTTATCATTGAACACATGTGTACTTTATTTGTATGGAGAAAAAGAAGCGCATGTGTCACAAGTGTTTAGTCAGAGTAATGTGTTGGAAAATGCATAATTTACCTACTGGCAGCTGATTTTTTTTTATTTCACTTTACGATGTATCTATTATCTGTACTTATAATTGACGCCATGTGTACTTTTTTTGTATGGGAAAAAGAAGTGCATGTGTCACAAGTGTTTGGTCAGAGTAATGTGTTGGAAAATGCATAATTTACCTACCAGCAGCTGATTTTTTTTTTCATTTTGCGATGTATGTATTATCTGGACTTATAATTGATGCCATGTATACTTTATTTGTATGGGAAAAAGAAGCTCATGTGTCACAAGTGTTTAGTCAGAGTAATGTGTTGGAAAATGCATAATTTACCTACCAGCAGCTGATTTTTTTTTATTTCAGTTTACGATGTATCTATTATCTGTACTTATAATTGACGCCATGTGTACTTTATTTGTACGGGAAAAAGAAGTGCATGTGTCACAAGTGTTTGGTCAGAGTAATGTGTTGGAAAATGCATAATTTACCTACCAGCAGCTGATTTTTTTTTTTTCACTTTACGATGTATCTATTATCTGTACTTATAATTGATGCCATGTATACTTTATTTGTATGGAAGAAAGAAGCTCATGTGTCACAAGTTTTTAGTCAGAGTAATGTGTTGGAAAATGCATAATTTACCTACCAGCAGCTGATTTTTTTTTAATTTCAGTTTGTGGTGCATGTATTGTGTGTACTTTATTTGTATGGGAAAAAGAAGTGCATGTGTCACAAGTGTTTAGTCAGAGTAATGTGTTGGAAAATGCATAATTTACCTACCAGCAGCTGATTTTTTTTTATTTCACTTTACGATGTATCTATTATCTGTACTTATAATTGATGCCATGTGTACTTTTTTTGTACGGGAAAAAGAAGTGCATGTGTCACAAGTGTTTTGTCAGAGTAATGTGTTGGGAAAGGCATAATTTACCTACCAGCAGCTGATTTTTTTTTTATTTCACTTTACGATGTATCTATTATCTGTACTTATAATTGACGCCATGTGTACTTTTTTTGTACGGGAAAAAGAAGTGCATGTGTCACAAGTGTTTTGTCAGAGTAATGGGTTGGAAAAGGCATAATTTACCTACCAGCAGCTGATTTTTTTTTAATTTCAGTTTGTGGTGCATGTATTGTGTGTACTTTATTTGTATGGGAAAAAGAAGCGCATGTGTCACAAGTGTTTAGTCAGAGTAATGTGTTGGAAAATGCATAATTTACCCACCAGCAGCTGATTTTTTTTTTATTTCACTTTACGATGTATCTATTATCTGTACTTATAATTGACGCCATGTGTACTTTTTTGTACGGGAAAAAGAAGTGCATGTGTCACAAGTGTTTTGTCAGAGTAATGTGTTGGAAAAGGCATAATTTACCTACCAGCAGCTGATTTTTTTTAATTTCAGTTTGTGGTGCATGTATTGTGTGTACTTATTATTGAACAGATGCATACTTTATTTGTATGGAAGAAAGAAGCTCATGTGTCACAAGTGTTTGGTCAGAGTAATGTGTTGGAAAATGCATAATTTACCTACCAGCAGCTGATTTTTTTTTAATTTCATTTTGCAGTGCATGTATTGTGTGTACTTATTATTGAACACATGTGTACTTTATTTGTATGGGGAAAAGAAGTGCATGTGTCACAAGTGTTTAGTCAGAGTAATGTGTTGGAAAAGGCATAATTTACCTACCAGCAGCTGATTTTTTTTAAATTTCAGTTTGTGGTGCATGTATTGTGTGTACTTATTATTGAACACATGTATACTTTATTTGTATGGAAGAAAGAAGCTCATGTGTCACAAGTGTTTGGTCAGAGTAATGTGTTGGAAAATGCATAATTTACCTACCAGCAGCTGATTTTTTTTTTAATTTCATTTTGCAGTGCATGTATTGTGTGTACCTATTATTGAACACATGTGTACTTTATTTGTACGGGAAAAAGAAGTGCATGTGTCACAAGTGTTTTGTCAGAGTAATGTGTTGGAAAAGGCATAATTTACCTACCAGCAGCTGATTGTTTTTAAATTTCAGTTTGTGGTGCATGTATTGTGTGTACTTATTATTGAACACATGTATACTTTATTTGTATGGAAGAAAGAAGCTCGTGTGTCACAAGTGTTTGGTCAGAGTAATGTGTTGGAAAATGCATAATTTACCTACCAGCAGCTGATTTTTTTTTAATTTCATTTTGCAGTGCATGTATTGTGTGTACCTATTATTGAACACATGTGTACTTTATTTGTACGGGAAAAAGAAGTGCATGTGTCACAAGTGTTTTGTCAGAGTAATGTGTTGGAAAAGGCATAATTTACCTACCAGCAGCTGTTTTTTTTTAAATTTCAGTTTGTGGTGCATGTATTGTGTGTACTTATTATTGAACACATGTATACTTTATTTGTATGGCGAAAAGAAGCGCATGTGTCACAAGTGTTTAGTCAGAGTTTGGTCAGAGTAATGTGTTGGTAAATGTATAATTTACCTACCAGCACCTGATTTTTTTTTAATTTCATTTTGCAGTGCATGTATTGTGTGTACTTATTATTGAACACATGTGTACTTTATTTGTATGGGGAAAAGAAGTGCATGTGTCACAAGTGTTTAGTCAGAGTAATGTGTTGGAAAATGCATAATTTACCTACCAGCAGCTGATTTTTTTTTTATTTCACTTTACGATGTATCTATTATCTGTACTTATAATTGACGCCATGTATACTTTATTTGTACGGGAAAAAGAAGTGCATGTATCACTAGTGTTTAGTCAGAGTAATCATAAAATTATTTCATGGTTTTGCATTACTAGTTGTGTTGAAAGATGCATAATTTAACACCAGCTGATTCTCGAAAAATGTTATTTTGCAGTGTATCTATTATCGATACTTATTGTTGACGCCCTGTATTCCTTATTGGTGTGTAAAATTGCAGCACATGTAACATCTATGATCAATGAAGTAATAAAATTATTTAATAGTAAATATGCATCCGTTTTATTTTAGAAATAATTTAAGAGCATTGTCTTTTTTTTCGATCTTCTTTTCTGACTTAACCTATTCACAAGATAATCGGAAATGCAAGGTAAGTTATTGCATCATTTTACTTTGGGATCTAAAGCCCAATGGTGTATGTGCAGAATAAATAGAAACTGTGTACCGGATGAAATTGAAATCGCCTGACATCATTGGAGCCTCAAGCTGTATTTCTGAAGTCTGTTTTAAATCATTTTTGATAAGTAAAAAGTTGTTTGCAGCTTAAAAACAAATCTTCCCAAAAAAGTGGATTTTTTATTTAAAATCGTTCGGACAGGGCGCGTTTTATGCGTCACTTTATTACAATTTTTTTTCGCTAATATGTTAAGCTGCAGCTACATTTCGTTTTGCATGTTTTACGTGAAGTTGTGAAGTTCGTGTCATTTTATTTTTTAGAGTTAGTATGATTTCTTGATTTTCACAAAAATACAATATGTTTCTTTGTTTAAAACAGCTTCCAGTTCGGAATTTAAGAGAATTAAAAAATTGTAAGCAATTTTATTTTCCCATGACATTAATTTTGAGGCATTTTGGTACCTATGTATTCAATATCAAGACTGAAAAAGTTGGTGCTTAGAGTGAGAATAAAACTGCTAATATTTCGTTAAAATAATATTAATTGCTATTGTATATATTTGTTTCACCAAAAGAAGGGACGGGAGGGATACTCAGGAAAAAAAGAACTGCTTTAGTCTCAGACCCAAGGAAACGATCGCCGATCAAAGCTTCGCTTCCGTTCTGTCTAAAGAATAGGCTTCGCTTCCCGTCGTCCCCTGCGTTTTTTGCGCCTGAATGTTAGCTTTCCCGCAGAGCATGTCTTCCCTCATGGTGCGGCGGCGCTGCTGTTGCCTGTCTTACATTATCTCTACGAGAGCTGGGCTTCTTCACGCGAAGCGTTTATATTCTTTGCCCCGACCAAGCTCAAAGTTCAGTTAGTTTGTGTGTGTGTGTGTGTGTGTGTGTGATGTGTTGTTCCTTTGTGTCGTGATTTTTTTGCTTGTCGATTACAATGAATGGAGTGGATATTTTGTTAAAATCTCCGTTCTTTGCTTTAAATCTGGAATAAAAGCTTCACATAAAAAAACTCAGTGCTTATCACCCCAAGAGTTTTTAGTTTGAGCTTCACTTAACAAAACACAGTGCTCATAGCCCAAGAATTTGAGTCGAAAAGCTTCACTTAAAAAAACTCGGGGCTTATCAGCCCAAGAATTTGAGTTTCCAAGAGTATGAAGTTTACAAAGCGCTTTGCGGAACTAATTTCAGTTTTAACTGAGAGGATTTTCTATGTTAAAAATAAATAAATGAGAAAACCTGTAAGTATAATTTGCACATGAGTACATATATATTTTTAGGTTTCACAAGTTCTTTAAAAAAAAAAAAAGGTTAAACCTTTCAAATAATGCAAATGGTGGTATTGTACTCATTCTATATGGGACGAAATTCATGAAACATTCCCTCCCTGCATATATTTGGAGTTATTATTTTTTCACTACATTTTTTTATCCTGTGAATCCTGTGATTATTCCTCAGTTGAGAAATCTGAAGAAACACAAAGCACAAATAACATAAATTAATGCTCATATGTTTTAAGGTAAAAATTTTATTTAAGGAGTTTTAACAGTTTTCTGTTAATAATTATGCATTCTATTCTGAGCAAATTTTTTTCGTGTGCAATGCAATAGTTGACACATTCCTGCCTGATTTGATCATTATTGTGAGTCAATGGGGTAAACAGAGGCAGAGTAAAGGAATCTTGGGGGTAAAGTGGGGGTCTGAATAGTTGGCCTAGTAATGACAGTGTTTTTTATTTCATTGTTTGACTTTGGCTACTGGCCCCACCTCTTTCAGTTGGCACGAGCCGCCACTTAGTAGAAGTGATTTTTGGGTGACGAGATGGGTAAAAAATACGATTTGACGGACTTTCAACGTGGGATGATTGTAGGAGCTCGGAGCCATGGAGCGAGTATCACCGAAACCGCCGCATTCGTGAAATGTTCCAGAGCACCTGTTGTTAAAGTGTTTAAAGACTGGACTGTCAGCCAAAAAAACTGGGTCTCTACGTGCAACGTGTGGTCGTCATCGACTAGTGACTGCTCGGGCGGAACAGAGAGTGTCCAGACTGGTAACAGACAACAGAAGGGCAACAGTGCAGCAAATTACAGACCATCTTAATCAAGGATCCCCTCAAATGATCTCTGCACGCACTATTTGTCGTACACTACATCAGATGGAATATGGCAGCCGAAGTCCAGTTCGAACATTTTTGCTGTCTGCAGTTAACAAGAGAAAACGTCTCCAGCTCGCACAAGAGCACAAGGATTGGACAGTCGATAATTGGAAACAAATTATGTGGTCCGATGAATCACGTTTTCAGTTACACCATGCCGATGGCCGAGTGAGAATTTGGCGGAAACAGCCCGAAAGCATGGACCCCAAATGCATTGCTACAACCCTTCAAGCTGGTGGAGGCAACGTTATGGTTTGGGGAATGTTTTCCTGGCATGCTTTGTGCCCGTTAATTCGTGTTGATCAACGTCTGACTGTCATATCATATCTAAACATCGTTGCGGACCAAGTGCATCCTATCATGTGGATGGTTTATCCCAATGGCGATGGCTACTTTCAACAAGATAATGCGTCCTGCCATAGTGCTCGTATTGTACAGGATTGGTTTCAGAAACATGCCGGGGAGTTTACTTTGCTTATGTGGCCCCCACAATCTCCAGATCTCAACCCCATTGAGAATTTGTGGGATGAAGTTGAACGAGCCATCAGACAGCTGGATCCACAATCCTGTAATCTCACACTCCTGGAAAGTGCTATTCATCAAGCATGGTCTCAGATTCCACAAACCACCAATCAACATCTCGTGGAGCCCATGCCACGAAGAATCGACGCAGTATTAAAGGAAAAAGGTGGCCCAACGAAGTACTGAGGGGGTGGTCATAATAAAGTGGCCAGCACTCAGTGTATAAGAGAATATATACGCAAATTGCATTTTGTGCTGGATTTGTTAAAGTGTAGGAGTTATTATAGTGGCATAAAATTAAAATAGGAGATTCCTACTTACATGAAATGGCATGTAAGATACGGTTCACTATAAACCGCCACACAGGAAAACTGCCACATGTTTTTCATTAAGGGGCCGGGCACGAGTTGCTGTTCCTCCGAGGGGCACTTCGAATTTGTGGCAGTTTTCCAAAGATACATTGACATACACACTGAACTTGGTGGACAGATATATACAGTATAGACATTCTGTGTTTCAAAGACAGGAATGTACATAGGTGAACTAGGAACTCAGCGAATAAACCTCCAAAACACAAGCACAAACAACCATGCATTACCCGGGATTCTAACCCAGACCCCTCCGTTGGGCGAATGATCAGAAGCCATCGCTTAGATCACTGTGCCACCGGGATGGCCGTAGGACAAATACGACATCCATGCCTTACGGGATTCGAACCCAGACACCTCCGTTGGCCGAATGATCAGAAGCCATCGCTTAGACCACGGCGCCACCGGGGCTACTCCCCAAAGAGATCAAGAGCGACGTATGTCACAAATTAAACATGCAAAAATATAATTTTACATGTTCAAATAATTACATAGTGTCTTCTTCTCAAAGAGATTCAGAGCGACATACGTCACAACCAAATGTCACAACAAAACATACGGCTATGACGTATATATATCATCATCATCATCATCATTGTCAACCATTATCAATTCACTGCTGGATAAAGTTCACCCCAAGTTTCCTCCACATCGGTCTGTCTTGTGCCATTCTTCTATATGTCACTCCCGCATACTTTCGAATTTCATCCACCCATCTTCCATGTGGTCTTCTTCTGGGTCTTTTCCTGTCCCTTGGAATCAAACCTGTAATTTCGGCTTTCCATCGATGGTCTGTCCTTCTGGCAGTATGTCCAGCCCATTGCCATTTCAGGGATTTAGCTCTGATCATGATGTCTTCCACTCTTGTCATTTTTCGGATCCACGAGTTCCTCTTCTTATCTCTCCTGGTTACACCAAGTATGCACCTCTCCATGCTACTTTGAGTTGTCTGCAGCATTTGTATGTCTCTTTTAGTTAAGGTCCACGTCTCTGCACCATACGTATGTACTGGAAGGATGCATTGATCAAACACTTTTCTTTTAAGACCTAATGGCATATTGCTCTTGAAAATTATGCTGTTTCTTACAAAAGCTCTCTAGGCAAGTTTTGTACGCCGATTAATTTCTTCATCAATGTGACCCTCACTTAATATCTGCTGTTCAAAAACTACATACGTGTCTGTTATCTCCAGCTTTTCTCCATCAATCGATAAATCTTCATTTCTTGAAAAAGCATTGATCACTTTTGTCTTCTGAAAGTTCATTTTTAATCCCACTTCATTACTCTTATCAGCAAGTTCCTGGATCATACTCTGCAGCTCTGATGGGGAGTTGCAAAAATGACAATGCCATCAGCAAAACGAAGGTGGGTTAGATAATCTTCATTAATCTTTATCCCTTTGTTTTCCCAGTTCAGTGATTGAAAGACATTTTCCAATGTGGCATTAAAGAGCTTCGGAGATATGGTGTCACCTTGTTTCACTCCTTTTAAAATTTTTATGTGTGTTGTATTTTCAAACAGCCGAATCTTTGCACTTGCATTTTCATAGATGTTATTAATAATATTAATGTACGTCTTCCATAACCCAGGATTTCAGGGCCATTGTAACTGCTGATGGTTTCACCGTATCAAACGCTTTTTCATATTCGATAAAAGCCATGCCCAATGGAAGTTCATATTCCCTCGCTCTTTCAATTAGTTCTCTCAGTACGTGGATATGATCTATTGTGCTGTGGCCACTCCTGAATCCAGCTTGTTCTCTCGGTTGAGCCATGTCCAGTGTCACCTTTAAGTGGTGTGAAAGAACTTTATTGAAGATTTTATAAACCACTGATAGGAGGCTGATAGGTCTGTAGTTCCTGAGATCCTCAATGTCACCTTTTTTATGTAGCAAGATCATTGTAGCGTGGTTCCAATCCTCAGGAATCTTCCCTTCATTAAGGCGTCGAGTGAAAATTTGGGCGAGTACTGTTTCGATTTCTCCACTTGCTTCTTGTATGATGTCTACAGTAATTCCATCTTCTCCTGGAGCTTTCCCCCGCTTCATGTTCTTGATCGCATGTGCAACTTCTACTGGGAGGACTGGAAGAGCTCTGGTACCTTTCATGATGTCTGGAGTACATGTATCATCCCTTTCATATAATTTGGAGTAGAAATCTTTCACTTTTGTCAAACTTTCATCCCTATTTCTTGTTACAGAACCATCTTCTTTTCTCAGTGCCATAATCTGTCTTCTTCCCTTACTGAGATGTCCCTTTGCTATCTTTAGGCTTTGGTTGTTTTCAATTGCTTTCCTTAGTAGTTCACAGTTGAATTTCCTTGCGTCTTCAGTGATACTTTTTCGTACTGTCTTGCATAGCTCTATATAGTCCACTTTGGAAGTCACATCTTCTTTAGTTGTCCTCATCTCTCTCCTTTTTTGCATCAACATTTTGGTTTTTCCTGATAATTTGTTCATATGCAACTTGTTCTTAGACCCAGCTAATTTTGTTGCTGTTTCCATAAGAGCTTTGGTTACCTTTCTGTTTACTTCAGAAATATCCACTTCATCCGATGTTAGGCCTTCTAAAGCAGAGAATCTGTTCTTCAGTTCCAACTTGAAGGTATTATGGTGTTTTTTAAGGCTGGTTAAGTCAATACATTTTGTTTGTCTTACGAGCTTGCCACGTTCAAGTTTAGTGTTGAGATGCATCTTACATCTCACCAATCTATGGTCACTACCTGTGTTGAACTTGTTCAGCACACTGCAGTCTTCTGTGACGAATTTTTTGTTACACATAATAAAATCAATTTCACTTGTCGTCCCATTTGGATGTCTCCATGTCCATTTCCTGTGTGGCTTTTTTCTTGAAAAAGGAGTTCAAGATGAAAAATCCTTCTGCCTCTGCGAGATCTACGAGAGTATTTCCACGCTGGTTTCTGTTGCCGTGACCGAATTTACCTACTGAAGTTTCATTCTGTTGCCGTTGCCCTGTTTTTGCATTGAAATCTCCCATAATTATCTTTAAGCGCTGCTTACCTTTATTATTTAGATGACGAATTTCCTCATAAAATTCTTCAATTTCTTCTTCAGGATGACTTGTGGTGGGTGCATAAGTTTGAATAATATGAGCCTGGTATTTTCTCGAGAGTTGGATAACCAGTCGTGCAGCTCTGTCAGAGGAACTTTCAACTTCTGCAACTTTATCCTTCAGTTTCTTGTTTATTATAAATCCAACACCACTAGTTCTGCCAGTATCTGTCCCACGATTGTAGAAGAGATATCCGCTTTTCAGTTCAATGAGATCTTCTCCTTTTCTCCTTACCTCACTTAGCCCGACGATGTCCCACTTGATCCTTTGTAGTTTCCTCTTCCAATTCTAGAAGCCTTGAATCAGAAGACAGGGAGCGTCCACTATACGTAGTCAAGGTCAGCATCAGGTGGCAGCCTAGTCCGGTGGTCCGCGGATTCTTAGCACCCTCTGCCTTCATGTCACACTGGCCGCTGCCTTGGCCAGGTACATTCCAGCTGCCGGAGACTGAGGGCCAAGATTTAAGTTGTGGAGTCATTTTGGAGGGGTTTGGCCATAACTCAAAACGCTGGCCAAGCGGGTTGGTGACTGTATGATAGCATTTCCTCTAATCCCGATGGTATAGTTATCCGCTATTGGCGGTCATCAGAGCCCTTTGGTGTGAACAGGATGTACCACGAGAAGGGGAGGTTGACATTTGTCAAGGAGAGGCTGTGATATTACATATATATATATATCATCATCATCATCATTGTCAACCATTATCAATCCACTGCTGGACGAAGGTCTCCCCAAGTTTCCTCCACAACGGTCTGTCTTGTGCCAGTCTCCTCCATGTCACCCCTGCATACTTTCGAATTTCATCCACCCATCTCCCATGTGGTCTTCTTCTGGGTCTTTTCCTGTCCCTTGGAATCCAATCTAAAATTTCAGCTGTCCATCGATGATCTGTCCTTCTGGCAGTATGTCCAGCCCATTGCCATTTCAGGGATTTAACTCTGATCATGATGTCTTCCACTCTTGTCATTTTTCGGATCCACGAGTTCCTCTTCTTATCTCTCCTGGTTACACCAAGCATGCACCTCTCCATGCGACTTTGAGTTGTCTGCAGCCTTTGTATGTCTCTTTTAGTTAATATATATATATATATATATATATATGTGTGTGTGTACAAATATATATATATATAGTCCTTCAAAGTTCTCGTACATAAACTATAGGCGTACAATATATATATATATATATATATATATATATATATATATATAAGTTCAACACGTGCAGTGACCATAGATTGGTGAGATGTAAGATGCACTTCAACACTAAACTCGATCGTAGCAAGCTCATAAGACAAACAAAATGTATTGACATAACCAACCTTAAAAAACACCATAATACCTTCAAATTGGAACTGAAGAACAGATTCTCTGCTTTAGAAGGCCTAACATCGGAAGAAGCGGATATTTCTGAAGTTAACATAAAAGTAACCAAAGCTCTTATGGAAACAGCAACAAAATTAGCTGGGTCTAAGAACAAATTGCATGTGAACAAATTATCAGGAAAAACCAAAATGTTGATGCAAAACAGAAGAGTGATGAGGACAACTAAAGAAGATGTGACTTCCAAAGTGGAATATATAGAGCTATGCAAGACAGTACGAAAAAGTATCACTGAAGACGTAAGGAAATTCAACTGTGAACTAGTAAGGAAAGCAATTGAAAACAACTAAAGCCTAAAGATAGCAAAGGGACATCTCAGTAATGGAAGAAAACAGATTATGGCACTGAGAAAAGAAGATGGTTCTGTAACAAGAAATAGAGGCGAAATTTTGACAAGAGTGAAAGATTTCTACTCCAAATTATATGAAAGGGATGATGCATGTATTCCAGACATCATGAAAGGTACCAGTACCAGAGTTCTTCCAGTCCTTCCAGCAGAAGTTGCACATGCAATCAAGAACATGAAGCGGGGAAAAGCTCCAGGAGAAGATGGAATTACTGTAGACATCATACAAGAAGCAAGTGGAGAAATCGAAACAGTACTCGCCCAAATTTTCACTCGATGCCTTAATGAAGGGAAAATTCCTGAGGATTGAAACAACGCTACAATGATTTTGCTACATAAAAAAGGTGACATTGAGGATCTCAGGAACTACAGACCTATCAGCCTCCTATCAGTGGTTTATAAAATCTTCACTAAAGTTCTTTCACACCGCTTGAAGGTGACACTGGACATGGCTCAACCGAGAGAACAAGCTGGATTCAGGAGTGGCTACAGCACAATAGATCATATCCACGTACTGAGAGAACTAATTGAAAGAGCGAGGGAATATGAACTTCCATTGTGCATGGCTTTTATCGATTATGAAAAAGCCTTTGATTCGGTGAAACCATCAGCAGTTGCAATGGCTCTGAAATCCTGCGGTATTGAAGATGCATACATTAATATTATTAATAACATCTATGAAAATGCAAGTGCAAAGATTCGGCTGTTTGAAAATACAACACACATAAAAATTGGAAAAGGAGTGAGACAAGGTGACACCATATCTCCGAAGCTCTTTAATGCCGCATTGGAAAATGTCTTTCAATCACTGAACTGGGAAAACAAAGGGATAAAGATTAATGGATATTATCTAACACACCTTCGTTTTGCTGATGACATAGTCATTTTTGCAACTACCCCATCAGAGCTACAAAGTATGATCCAGGAACTTGCTGACAAGAGTAAAGAAGTGGGATTAAAAATGAACTTTCAGAAGACAAAAGTGATGTACAATGCTTTTACAAGAAATGAAGATTTATCGATTGATGGAGAAAAGCTGGAGATAACAGACACGTACGTTTATCTTGGACAGCAGATATCAAGTGAGGGTCACATTGGTGAAGAAATTAATCGGCGTACAAAACTTGCCTGGAGAGCTTTTGGAAGAAACAGCATAATTTTCAAGAGCAATATGCCATTATGTCTTAAAAGAAAAGTGTTTGATCAATGCATCCTTCCAGTGCTTACGTATGGTGCAGAGACGTGGACCTCAGCTAAAAGAGACATACAAAGGCTGCAGACAACTCAAATAGCATGGAGAGGTGCATGCTTGGTGTAACCAGGAGAGATAAGAAGAGGAACACGTGGATCCGAAAAATGACAAGAGTGGAAGACATCATGAAAAGAGTTAAATCCCTGAAATGGCAATGGGCTGGACATACTGCCAGAAGAACAGACCATCGATGGACAGCCGAAATTTTAGATTTGATTCCAAGGGACAGGAAAAGACCCAGAAGAAGACCACATGGAAGATGGGTGGATGAAATTCGAAAGTATGCGGGAGTGACATGGAGGAGACTGGCACAAGACAGACCGTTGTGGAGGAAACTTGGGGAGACCTTCGTCCAGCAGTGGATTGATAATGGTTGACAATGATGATGATGATGATGATGATGATATATATATTACGATGGCTCTGAAATCCTGCGGTACTGAAGATGCGTACATTAATATTATTAATAACATCTATGAAAATGCAAGTGCAAAGATTCGGCTGTTTGAAAATACTACACACATAAAAATTGGAAAAGGAGTGAGACAAGGTGACACCATATCTCCGAAGCTCTTTAATGCCACATTGAAAAATGTCTTTCAATCACTGAACTGGGAAAACAAAGGGATAAAGATTAATGGAGATTATCTAACCCACCTTCGTTTTCCTGATGACGTAGTCATTTTTGCAACTACCCCATCAGAGCTGCAGAGTATGATCCAGGAACTTGCTGACAAGAGTAAAGAAGTGGGATTAAAAATGAACTTTCAGAAGACAAAAGTGATGTTCAATGCTTTTACAAGAAATGAAGATTTATCGATTGATGGAGAAAAACTGGAGATAACAGACACGTACGTTTATCTTGGACAGCAGATATCAACTGAAGGTCACATTGATGAAGAAATTAATCGGCGTACAAAACTTGCCTGGAGAGCTTTTGTAAGAAACAGCATAATTTTCAAGAGAAATATGCCATTATGTCTTAAAAGAAAAATGTTTGATCAATGCATCCTTCCGGTGCTTACGTATGGTGCAGAGACGTGGACCTTAACTAAAAGAGACATAGAAAGGCTGCAGACAACTCAAAGCAGCATGGAGAGATTCATGCTTGGTGTAACCAGGAGAGATAAGAAGAGGAACTCGTGGATCCGAAAAATGACAAGAGTGGAAGACATCATGATCACAGCTAAATCCCTGAAATGGCAATGGGCTGGACATACTGCCAGAAGGACAGACCATCGATGGAAAGCCGAAATTACAGATTTGATTCCAAGGGACAGGAAAAGACCCAGAAGAAGACCGCATGGAAGATGGGTGGATGAAATTCGAAAGTATGCGGGAGGGACATGGAGGAGACTGGCACAAGACAGACCGTTGTGGAGGACACTTGGGGAGATCTTCGTCCAGCAGTGGATTGATAATGGTTGACAATTATGATGATGATGATGATGATGATATAGATATATAATGACTCCACCACTTAAATCTCCAAGAGGACTCCACAACTTAAATCTTGGCCACCAGTCTCTGGCAGCTGGAATGTACATGGCCAAGCCAGCGGCCAGTGCGACATTAAGGCAGATGGTGCTAAGAATCCCCGGAGAACCGGACTAGGCTGCCATCTGATGCTGACCTTGGCTACGTATAATGGGCGCTCCCTATCTTCTGATTCAAGGCTTCTTGAATTGGAAGAGGAACTAAAAAGGATCAAGTAGGACATCGTCGGGCTAAGTGAGGTAAGGAGAAAAGGAGAAGATCTCGTTGAACTGAAAATTGGACATCTCTTCTACTATCGTGGGACAGATACTGGCAGATCTAGTGATTTTGGATTTATAATAAACAAGAAACTAAAGGATAAAGTTGTAGAAGTTGAAAGTTCCTCTGACAGAGTTGCACGACTCGTTATCCAACTCTCGAGAAGATACCAGGCTCAGATAATTCAAACTTATGCACAAACTACAAGTCATCCTGAAGAAGAAATTGAAGAATTTTATGAGGAAATTCGTCATCTAAATGATAAAGGTAAGCAATTTTTGAAGATAATTATGGGAGATTTCAATGCAAAAATAGGGCAACGGCAACAGAATGAAACTTCAGTAGGTAAATTCGGTCACTGCAACAGAATGAAACTTCAGTAGGTAAATTCGGTCACCGCAACAGAAACCAGCGTGGAAATACTCTCGTTGAGTTTGCAGATGCAGAAGGGTTTTTCATCTTGAACTACTTTTTCAAGAAAAAGCCACACAGGAAATGGACATGGAGACATCCAAATGGAACGACAAGTGAAGTTGATTTTATTATGTGTAACAAAAAAATCGTCATAGAAGACTGCAGTGTGCTAAACAAGTTCAACACAGGTAGTGTCCATAGATTGGTGAGATATAAGATGCATCTCAACACTAAACTTGAACGTGGCAAGCTCATAAGACAAACAAAATGTATTGACCTTAAAAAACACCATAATACCTTCAAGTTGGAACTGAAGAACAGGTTCTCTGCTTTAGAAGGCCTAACATCGGATGAAGTGGATATTTCTGAAGTAAACAGAAAAGTAACCAAAGCTCTTATGGAAACAGCAACAAAATTAGCTGGGTCTAAGAACAAGTTGCATGTGAACAAATTATCAGGAAAAACCAAAATGTTGATGCAAAAAAGAAGAGAGATGAGGACAACTAAAGAAGATGTGACTTTCAAAGTGGAATATATAGAGCTATGCAAGACTGTACGAAAAAGTGTCACTGGAGACGTAAGAAAATTCAACTGTGAACTAGTGATCAAAGCAATTGAAAACAACCAAAGCCTAAAGATAGCAAAGGGAGGAAAACAGATTATGGCACTGAGAAAAGAAGATGGTTCTGTAACAAGAAATAGAGGCGAAATTTTGACAAGAGTGAAAGATTTCTACTCCAAATTATATGAAAGAGATGATACATGTACTCCAGACATCATGAAAGGTACTAGTACCAGAGTTCTTCCAGTCCTCCCAGCAGAAGTTTCACATGCAATCAAGAACATGAAGCGGGGAAAGCTCCAGGAGAAGATGGAATTACTGTAGACATCATACAAGAAGCAAGTGGAGAAATCGAAACAGTACTCGCACAAATTTTCACTCGACGCCTTAATGAAGGGAAGATTCCTGAGGATTGGAACAACGCTACAATGATCTTGGTACATAAAAAAGGTGACATTGAGGATCTCAGGAATTACAGACCTATCAGCCTCCTATCAGTGGTTTATAAAATCTTCACTAAAGTTCTTTCACACCACTTGAAGGTAACACTGGACATGGCTCAACCGAGAGAACAAGCTGGATTCAGGAGTGGCTACAGCATAATAGATCATATCCACGTACTGAGAGAACTAATTGAAAGAATGAGGGAATATGAACTTCCATTGTGCATGGCTTTTATCGATTATGAAAAAGCCTTTGATTCGGTGAAACCATCAGCAGTTACAATGGCTCTGAAATCCTGCGGTATTGAAGATGCATACATTAATATTATTAATAACATCTATGAAAATGCAAGTGCAAAGATTTGGGTGTTTGAGAATACAACACACGTAAAAGTTGGAGAGGGAGTAAGACAAGGTGACATCATATCTCCGAAATTTTTTAATGCTACATTGGAGGGTAACTTTCAGTCGCTGAGCTGGGAAAACAAGGGGATAAAGATTAATGGAGATTATCTAACTCACCTTTGTTTTGCTGATGACGTAGTCATTTTTGAAACTACCCCATCAGAGCTGCAGAGTATGATCCAGGAACTTGCTGACAAGAGTAAAGAAGTGGGATTAAAAATGAACTTTCGGAAGACAAAAGTGATGTTCAATGCTTTTACAAGAAATTAAGATTTATCGATTGATGGAGAAAAGCTGGAGATAACAGACACGTACGTTTATCTTGGACAGCAGATATCAAGTGAGGGTCACATTGATGAAGAAATTAATCGGCGTACAAAACTTGCCTGGAGAACTTTTGGAAGAAACAGCATAATTTTCAAGAGCAATATGCCATTATGTCTTAAAAGAAAAGTGTTTGATCAATGCATCCTTCCAGTGCTTACGTATGGTGCAGAGACGTGGACCTTAACTAAAAGAGACATACAAAGGCTGCAGACAACTCAAAGTAGCATGGAGAGGTGCATACTTGGTGTAACCAGGAGAGATAAGAAGAGGAACTCGTGGATCCGAAAAATGACAAGAGTGAAAGACATCATGATCAGGAACTAAATCCCTGAAATGGCAATGGGCTGGACATACTGCCAGAAGGACAGATCATCGATGGACAGGCGAAATTTTAGATTGGATTCCAAGGGACAGGAAAAGACCCAGAAGAAGACCACATGGGAGATGGGTGGATGAAATTCGAAAGTATGCAGGATGACTGGCACAAGACAGACCGTTGTGGAGGAAGCTTGGGGAGACCTTCGTCCAGCAGTGAATTGATAATGGTTGACAATGATGATGATGATGATGATGGTATATATATATATAGATAGATAGATACACACACACACACACATTGTGTAGATATGCTATATATATATAGCCCCCTCCAACAAGAATTCCTGAGTGCGCCACTGCCTAGGCCTAGACCTTTTAAACAGTTTTTATTCTGCTTATGTCACATTCATAAGTTTACGTATTAACTCACGTTAATAATGTTGCCCTTTTACTTAGAAAATAAATATTAATTCATAGGCCCTAGGCCCAGGCCTTTTAAACGGTTTTGTTCTACTGATGTCACATTCACAACGTTTACATATCAACTCATGTTAATAATATTTCACTTTTACTTAGGCACTAAATATTAATTCATAACCCCTAGGCCTTTTAAACAGTTTTTATTCTACCAAATTTTATTGAAAATTCCTAGAAAGGCCTAGGCATAGGGCCTTGCAATTAATGTTTTGTGACCAAGTAAAGGAGAAACATTGTTTACTTGATTTCTAATGTAAATCTTTTTATTATGAGCTCCGTGGATTATGATTTACAAAAAAGGCATAGGCTTAGGGTCTATTAATAAATGTTTTGTGCCTAAGTAAAAGTGCAACACTGTAACCTTGACTTGTTATGTAAACGTTCAGAGTCTGAGCTCGACGGATACAAAAATGGCTAGAAATGCCTTGGCCTTGTGCCTTGCAGGTAATGTTTCGCGGCCGAGTAAATGGGCAACATTATTAACTGGATTTGTTATGTAAATGTTAAGAATATGAACGCAATTATACAAGCTTTAACTTGTCATGCAAACCTTATGAATATCAGCACGGCCGATTCAAATTTGCTGACAAACCTCTTCAATTTCGCCTGCCCCCAAAAGAACTTCCAAGCCGCACAGCTTCCGAGGGGTTCACTACAAACCTGATGGCGAAAATACCGTCTAGATTAAGAGCGACGTAGCTGTAAGGAAAGATGTTCACACAAGCGACAAGCCGATCGCCTGCTAGTGCAATAAAACAATCCCTCCTGTGTGAAGGGGTGGGAACAAAGTGCTGTTGAACAAAGAGCCACCGATAGGGAAGCTCATCCTTCAGGCATTTTTTCCGGCGTTCTAGCAATGAAATAGCTTGCCAAAAATTGTACTGTGGGAAGTGGCAGCGGTGTACCGGACATTTTTCTCTGGAGAGAAATATCGCTCGGAACGGCTTGTTGTTGCAGGTAAGTTTGTAGGGCCGCTTACAACTTCACTACTTAACGGGAAACCGTTTACTCCTTGTGCTCTAATATTTCCATACTTTTCTTTCGTGCTATTCTCTCAGGGCAATCTGCTCCTAACTCTCTTAGATTCTCTTTCACCTGCCAAATGGCGCATAGCGCTGTGGGTTCGAATCTCTCAACCTAAATTAGGAACTCCCCCTTGCTTTGTACTGTGGGACGGTTTTATTGCTTCGGTAGAAAAATTCCGCGTGTGTGAAACGGAACAAAAAGAAATACCATACTACCTCCTTTTCGGAAATAGAATCAGTCTTATTAGGATTCTATTGTTTCACCGAACACCATAGCTTTAAAAGATATACAAATTGACGGCAATTTGTTAGCCATGCAATTTTTTATATGCCCCCGTAACGTCGTAGCAATAGAAGGGTACCAATCTGCCGGGTTCGAATTTGCCGGGTACCAATTTGTCGTTCCCCTGAAATAATTACTTTTCTGTAAGAACTTTTTTGCTTTATTTCATTTATTATTTATTTATGTTTGAGAATTCCGTGCAAATAATGATATACAATAACTGAAAGAGACTATTTCGAACTTGTAAAATACGTAAAATCCCTGGAAAAACATGGAATTGCAATCGCAACAAATTGTAAGTTTAGGTTAGAATAGGTTTGAATCTCCTAAATTTAAGAGTTATGTACAAGATGTAACTACCTCAGCAACGACAAATGAAATCATGCAATTATTTTTATTCATTTTTTTCGAGGTTAAACGACCATCATCAGCAACTCATTGGATTTCAAGCAGCCGCTCGTCCCTAATATAGAGCCACTGGTTCCAGGGAAGGGAGAGAGCCCGTACCCTAAGAGACAAACACAACGTACATGTCTCACTCGAACCCAGACCCATTTCGGACAAACGGTCAGAAGCCATCGCTTATATTATTGCGCCACCGGGAGGAAAGGCATGCAATTACTTCCGTATTTTTAAATTGTGAATTCTAGAAGGTTTATGAGACTCCCATGATCGGGAATCAGATGCAGATTTGGAAGGGTGAATTCTTGCAATGGCGCACTCAGAAGTGTGACCCATCATGAAACCAGGGCCTACCCACATGAGGTATCACTTTGTTATAGGTGTGCTTATTTCGTAACGTATACTCTATATTCACTTTCCTTTTGATTTTACTATCTCTGGTTATTTTATTTTACTATGTAAATTATCTTCTTACTGAACGAAATATTATTTCACCCGCTGAATGAGATCTGGCAATGAGTGTAAGTCATGACGTGGTGGTAGCTAGTATATAGGCGCGTTCATCGAGACTTAGGGAGAGCTTTTGTTGTTGTTATGAGAGAGCGTTGTTGTTTACGGAGAGCGTTGTTGTTATGAGGAGAGATTCTTCATTATTGTAAAACAAGTTGTGTGTGTGCTTTAGATGACCAAGAGTCTTCTAATAAAAAAGTTGCCGTAAGTTAGTCTTTCTCAATTCATAGTTTTTGTCAGACCTCTGTCTGGCTGTTAGGTTTATAACTTTAGCGTATTACCATAAATAACCAGCGTTACGACTTTATTCATTTTCGTAATTAACTAGTAACAACAACCTTTTGAATTCACTATTTTGAAGCTTAGTACAAGTATATCATTAGCTAGCTGGTAGGAAGAGCATCATTCATATTAATTAGCTTAGCGGAAAGCAAAATAAAGCTAATTCATTATAATTTTTAACATATTTGTTAAAATTTTAAAATATGTATTTAACCATAATTGGAAATTACCTTTAATATGTCGAATATATTTTCATTTGTTCGCATTAGTTTGGGAGATATTTTCTTCGGGGTATTTTCATTTGCATCTTCAATATTTTGGGATACCCCATAAAGAAATCCGCAATGCGCCACTGAGATCTTGGTAACATGTGATTGACCCAGGTAAAGTACTTTTATATGTCGGAACAAAGCGTTTACAAGGCCCGTTATGATTGGGGTGTAGGAGAACTGGCCACCCGGAGAAGTTCCCACCGGAGAACCGGCCACAAGAAATTTAAGGGGCCGTATAAAAGTTTCGTTTTTCACTGCTTCGTGGCCACGACCCCTAGAGGTGTTAACTGAGTCGTATAAATCATGAAAGAAATACGGGATTACGCCATATAATACAAATTTGAAGATGACAATCCGGTTTTTGGCGTAAATGTGACAAGGATGGTAAGTCAGATAATATCCGAAAACTTGAAAATTTTCATCGTCCTGGAGGGGACTCGAATCCGCGTCTTCCAGAAAACGCGGGTTCGAGTCCCCTCCAGGACGATGAAAATTTTCAAGTTTTCGGATATTATCTGACTTACCATCCTTGTCACATTTACGCCAAAAACCGGATTGTCATCTTCACAATTTGAGTCATATAAAGTTTCTGCAATTTCGTCTTTTCTTAATTGCGATAATTAATGTAATTATTTATAATAATGTTTGTGATCTACAACTCAACAAAAGATTTCAAGGTTTACAAAGTACGCACAAATCTGCAAATTATCTGAGGGCATGTGCTGAGTGCTGACTCAGGAAACCTGTTGGGGGGGGAGTACCAAAAGTGTAAAATATAAAGATTTGTTGGTCCGATGGTCCGATCGGGAAATTTTCAGTAATTACAAGCTACAACTCGACACATTATCTGAGGGCATGTGCCTACTCATCAATTGATCAAACCTGTCGGGGGTGGGTAAATTCCAAAAGTGTAAAATATAAAGGATTTCAGGTCCGATTAGGAGATTTTCAACATTTAGAGCCTACAAATCAACAAATTATCTGAGGGCATGTGTTGCCTCGGGAAGCCTGTCGGGGGAGGGGGTTAACACTAAAAGTATAAAATATAAAGAACTTCTGATCCGGTCGAGAGATTTTCAGCATTTAAAACCTACATCTCAACAAACTTTGTGAGGGCATGTGCTAACTCAGGAAACCTGTCGGGGCTTAATACCTAAAATATAAAACAAAGTATTTCTGGTTGTAAATGGTAAAAATCTCCTGATCGGACGAGAAATTCTTTATATTTTACACTTTACACATTTTGTATTAGCCCCTAACCCCTCCTCCTCCCCGGCAGGTTTCCTGGTTAGGAACATGCACTCAGACAATTTGTTGAGTTACCGCTTGTAAACGCTGAAAACTCCCGATCGGACCGGAAATTCTTGATATTTCATATTTTAGATTTTAAGCAACTCCCCCCTCCCCGACAAGTTTCCTGATTTTGCACGTACCAGCAGAGAATTTGTTTAGCAGTAGTCTATAGACCTAGAAAAATATCGTAAATAAGAATATACGAAATTATGGAAATTTTATGTGTGTCAGATATCTCGGGAGACGTAGCCACGGAGCAGTCCAGAACGCAATTTTTATACGGCCCCTTGAAATTTTTATGGCCAGTTCTTCGTGCGGCCACTTCTCCGGTGGTCAGTTCTCCGCTTTGTCTTTTGCCCGAAAATCATGGAAACGTCTAAATTTCTTACTGAAAACGGAATTAAAAAAAAATCATGAACAATAGTTGCTCAAGTAGTGGGAAATATAGCCACATGAAATTTGTTTATGCAGAACAATTTTATGGCACTGAAATTCCAATGGCACTGAAATTCTCCGGTGGCCGCTTCTCCGTACCCGTTGTGAGGTTGTGATTGATAGGGAAATTTTATATCAAGTTTGTTAAAGCATATAAAATTCTACTCAAGAATAACAGATTTACTTTGCCGGTAATAGGTATAATCAATATTTGATTCTAGCTGCAATACTTCGAATATTTGATCCGATATTAAAAGAAAATATTCTGCACACGACCTCTTCCCTCTGAACTAGAGCCGGATGGTGTGAGCTTTTACAGGGCCCAGAGCGAAATTTTATTGCGGGGCCCGGACCAAAAATTCATTGCTGGCACTAGGAAATAAATCTCATATTTTAATAAAGTCGTTACGTGAAAAATGTCCTCAAAGGACACACACGATGTGAAATTCACAAATTTGGACGGTGACAACGAAACCTCATCCCTCTACTCCAGAGCCGAATGCTTTACCAATTAAGCTACACCGAAATAATTTATTGTTGCAACTTCTCCGTCTTGACATGTGCTTCACCTCTGTAGTATGTCATAAAGAAAACTATCATAAAGACGAAATGATTATGTCAAAGAAATATCTGCTTTAGCTTAAGAAAAAGACCCTAATATGATTGAAAGTTCAGAGATAGAGAGAGAAGAGGGAGGGAGAGAGAGATAGAGAGAGAGAGAGAGAGAGAGAGAGAGAGAGAGAGAGAGAGAGAGAGAAGAGGGTGGGAGAGAGAGATAGAAAGAGAGAGAGATAAAGAAAAGGGAGAGAGAGAAGAGGGAAGGAGAGAGAGAAAGAGAGAGAGTAAAAAGTTTTGAAATCTACGATTTTCTTTCTTGGGAGATGGGGTTGAGATTGTAGTATGACTCTGATAAAAACTTCCTTACAAAATGATAAAAAAATACCTGCATAGCGTAATTTTTTGAATTGCGAATATTTTAGTGTAGGAAATAATAAGTATTCCTGTAAAATAAATTCGTACAAATAGTTGTTTTTCCCCTGATACAAGGTTTTAGTGATTGATTTTTAATGCAAAGTAGAGCAAGTGACAAATTTGCGACTTCTTAAACTTTCATACGCGCTCATATATGATTTTTTTTAATTTCCGGTAATGTTTTTAAAGTCACTGTATAAATGGCCTTTATATGTAACCCGAAATCAATTTTGATATTGTTCTTTTCATTTTTTTAAATTTAAGTATCTGGTTTGCACGCAAGTTGTTAAATACATAAAAGTAAGGGTCACGAAATGATGAAATTTAATTTGATATTTATCAATGCGGAAAATAGAAGCGTAGTTTCAATAATCACTTAAAATCCCCAAATTTCAGCATTTGTACGGCAAAAGACGATAACCTATTCGAAAATGGAGGGATTATAAACAAAAAGAAAACATTTTAAAAAATAATTTTTTAAGGGCTTCGCACCCCAAAACTTATACACACACAAAAAAAATTGTTAAAAATTCTACCAAAAATGATTTTTTTCCTAAACTTGAAGGCATGGGGCCCTTGAAGGCATGGGGCCCGGGGCGAAAGCTCCAGTTGCCCTTATGGTTCAACCGGCTTTGCTCTGTACTGTGGATCAAGTTTAGGGCTTTGCTGAAGGACTAATTAAGCAGACGGGAACAGTTCAAGGATTCGTTGTTCATCAGCCCCATATTCCTTTTCCGTAGAGCTAAAACTTACGGGGGACGCAATTGTTTAGACACAGGGGACATCCTGCGTGACCTTGTAACATTGCTCCTGGGAATAGTGAACATTCGAGTTTCGGCCTCCCCGATGTTTTGAATGTTCTTAGATTCTACCTTGGATTCTACTAGTGGATATTTCACTTACAAAACACGGGACCTAGAAACAGCGGCGTCGGAACCGCGGGGGCAGAGGGGGAAGTTGCCCCTGCACGCAGATGAGTGGGGGGGGGCAAAACATCACATTTGCCTCCTCAGTTTTCTTCCTTTTCAAATTACATATGTTCGTGATTGGGGATCTCAAACATTCGTTTTTTTGGGGTTTTTTTTTTTTTTTGAAGTTCATTTTTATAAAAATTGAGTATTGCTCTTCCTTTTTTACCATGAACTATCTACAAATCTGAATATTTTTTCTTAATGTCATTCACTCCTGAGACGCCAAGAAATGCTAGTTGCATTAAACAGTCCAAAGGGCTGGTTCCCGTTTGAAGACCAGCAATCTTTTGTCTCATTAGGAGTGCAAAATTAGTCTTTCTCTAAAAAAATGAGTAAAAATAAATAGGGAAATGGAAGTAGGATGAGGAATGAGATATAAGTTCTTTTAATATTTAATTATAGCGTCTACGACTCCAATTCCTGCGGAATTCATACCAATCCGGAAGTATCAAAATCTATAGTGTAATGCCGTTCATGTGTACAGTTAGTTTACATTGAGAAACTTTATGGATATGAAAAATGTTTTTCTTTTATAGATTAACGTTTAATCGAAAAAAAAATGTTTTTCAGCAAATTTTCGTAATGAAGTCAGCACATCTTCTTTTACAGTAGTACGATAAATTTTATGCCAGGGTGAAATATTTTGTTCTCCGACATCTTGCCCCCGCTGTCAAAAAAGAGTTTCGACGCCACTGCCCAGGGCCGGCTGGACCATAGGGGCAACCGAGGCAGTCGCCCTGGGCCCCGCGCCTTCAAGGGGCCCCGTAGTTTAGGAAAAAAATCATTTACGGTAGAATTTTTTTACAATTAATAATTTGTGTGTGTAAGTTTTTGGGTGCGAGGCCCATAAAAAGATGTTTTTTTTTTGTTGTTGTTTTTTTTAATTTTATTGTTTCCAATCTCCCGATTTTCGAATAGAATATCGCCCTTCGCCGTACAAATACTGAGATTTGCAGATTTCAAGTGATTATTGTAACTACATTAATATTTTCCGCATTCACAAAATAGCAAATTAAATTTCATCATTTTGTGGCCCTTACTTTTATATATTTCACAATTTGCGTGCAAACTAGATACTTAAATTTAGATAAATAAAAAGAAGAATATCAAAGTTTGTTTCGGGATACACATGGAGACCATTTATTCAGTGATTTTAAAAACATTATTAGAAATTAAAAAAAAGAAATCATATATGAGCGCGTGTAAAAGTTTCAAAAAAGTTTTAAAAATCAGTCAAGATCCCTGATTGATTTTATGCCATTTTGCATTAAAAATCAATCACTAAAACATGTATCAGGGAAAAAAACTATTTATATGAATTTATTTTAGAGGGATCCTAATTATTTCCTACATTGAAGTATTCACAATACAAAAAGTTTCGCTACGCGGGGATCTTTTATCATTTTGTGAAGAAGGTTTTATAAGAGTCATAATACAACCTCAACCCCATCTTCCCGGAAAGAAAATCGTAGATTTTAACAGTTTTTATTCTCTCTCTCTCGGAACTTTCAATCCATATTATGGTCTTTTTCTTAAGCTTAAAGCAAATATTTTTTTGAGATAAACATTTGTCTTTATGATAGTGTTCGTTATGACGTACTACAGAGGTAAAGTACATGGCAAAACGGAAAAGTTGCAGAGATAAATTCCGTCGGTTAGCTTAATTGGTAAAGCATTCGGTTCCGGAGTAGAGGGATGGGGGTTAGTTGTTGTCACAGTGAAATTTGTGAATTTCACATCATGTGTGTTCTTTATGGACATTTTTCAAGCAACAACTTTATTAAAATATGAGATTTATTTCCTGGTGCCAGAAATGAATTTTTTTCTCCGGGGACCCGCAATGAAATTTCGCCCCGGGCCCCGCAAAAGCTCCATCCGGCTCTTCCACTGCCTAGAAACGACACCCACGGCCAGGAATAACAAGACGCTGAACGCGGTTCCTTTCGTAGCATGAAACTGGTGCCCTCTATAAAAATAGCGTCACAGAACACGTGATAATGTGCCTATATTATCGTTATTATTCTTTTATATTTTTACCAATTAACAAAACAACGGAAATAAAAAATAAAATTTAAGTTTTCTTTTTGGTATTTTGTGGCCCCTGCGATTCCGAGGCACCAAGCGCGCGCTTCCTGCCCCTGTGCGGTGGTCCACCACTAGTAGGGGCTATTTAAAGTTTTGTACTCGACTAGAAGCGCAACACAATAAACTTGACTTTCTGTGAACATTTTATGCATATGAGAACGGTTGGGGTTGATTGAAAACTGATAAAATGGCTTAAGGCCTGTTTATTAATTTTTGTGCCTGTGTAAAAACGCAGTACCATAACCTTGGCATGTTATCGAAACCTTATGAATACGTCGGACTACAAATTCCTAAAAAAAGGCTAGGCCTAAGGTTTTGCAATTAAGGTTTTGTGACAGAGTAAAAGTGCAACATTAACAACTTGACATGTTATGTTAACGTTGTGAATATGAGCACAACGGATTAAAAATTTCAAGAAATCGCCTTTGGGATTAATGTGTTGTAGCAGAGTAAAAGTGTAACATTATCTTTATTTTTTATATAAACCATACTACGTGCTGAAATGGCCCAACTTCAACCATATACCGAAGCGCGGACACGGTAAAACAAAGGTGCGATTTTGTACGGTCCCTTAAAATTTTGTGGCCAGCCCACATGGAAGAGGTCACGTTGATGTCAAAAACGTACTTTTCACACGGCTCCATAACAGATAGCAATGGTCATTTCGCAATCGTTTTTTTAGTTCACGGGTTTAACGACCACCGTGATCAGTTCAGTGGGCTGTAAGCAGTCAGCAGTTCCTAATTTTGGGTCACTGGTTCCATGCAGGGAAGGGGAGAGCCAGTGCCAGAAGTCAAGCACAACGTCCATGACTCGCCGAGATTCGAACCCGGACCCTTCTCGGACTAGTGATCAGAAGCCAGCGCATAGACCACTGCGCTACCGGAGCGGCTCACTTTGAAATCAACTATGTAGTTTTCATACGGGCCCAAACGCTCTTATGGACATACTAATGGAACTGGATGCAAAGAAATCATTAATGTAATTTGTACAAGCATTGTGGTATTTCCCGGGTAAATATCTGTGCAATCACCAAGTTCAGCGGGTGAAAGATAATGAATGAAAAAGATATTCCTGTAATTTTCCAGCAAAACTTATCTTTAATTTTTTTATTTAGTTAATTTAGTTTTATGAAACAAAAAAAGAAAGAAAGAGGAATGGAAATACTTATCTCCGAGGAGACATTTATAGTACTGCTGACGTTGGCATTGATCTTTTTCTTACCGTTTTAAATTTGAATATCTGGAACTCTCTATTTACATTACATTGTATTTCTGTCTGATAAGCCGCCCGTTGATGGTGAAAGCTAAATTTTATTAATTTGTGATTTTAATACACCATTAACCGGATATTTTTGCACTTGATTGTTATCTACGGTCTAACACTTAGACCGTAGGTTGGGTATTGGAGTGCTGAATTGTGTTGCAGATCTTAAGAGTAAAAAATGGAACTTTTTACGAAAATTTTGTATGGGGGCTCCTTGATCGCGGGCCCCGACCCGTTCCAAAAACCATCTACGGTCTAAGTTAGAGTACAGTTAGATAGTATTCCAAATCCCAAATTTGGTGGTTCTAAATTGAAAACTGTAGATTTGGCGAAAATATTCTATGAGGGCCCCTCGACCCCGGGCTCCGACCACTTCCAAAAACCCTCTACGGTCTAAGTCAGAGCACCATGAGATAGTATACCAAATTTGGTGGTTTTAAAGTGAACATTGTAGATTTGACGAATATTGCGTATGGGGGCCCCTTGACCTTGGGCCCCTACATTTCCAAAAACCGTCTACGGTCTAAGTTAAAGCACCATGAGGTAGTATACCAAATTTGGTGGTTCTAAGTTGAAAACTGTAGATTTGGCGAAAATATTCTATGGGGGCCACTCGACCCCGGGCTCCAACCCCTTCCCAAAACCGTCTACGGTGTAAGTTAAAGCACCGTGAGATAGTGTACCAAATCTGGTGGTTTTAAATTGAAAACTGTAGATTTTACGATATTTTTGATTGAGTGGCCCTCGGGCCTGGGCACTCTTGGAAAAGCGGTACGGGTAACCCCAATTTTAACCATAATTTATAAGGACATTAATTTCTATGAAGTCCCCCTCCCCCTTAAATATACTTTTTTTGCAATTCATCAAAATCTATCTAAAGCAATTTATTTAGGGATTACTGCGATGTTATGATCTGCGATGTTATGACTTGCGATGTTATGGTATCACGATGTTTTGCCCTGCGATGTTTTAATACTGCGATGTTATGGAACCGCGATGTTTAGACCTGCGATGTTATGTCGGCGATCATATGTCGTGCGATGTTTTGACCTGCGATGTTATGTCGTAGATCCGCCGGTGAACTGTCACCCTACTAGCTGGAGTGTGACGTCACAGTGGCCATAAACGATCTCTTGAGCATTCGGAGTCATTCGGAGCTTGTGCTGTATTGTTGATTACTCGCTGCATTTCTTCGTCAATTTTAGACCTGCTTTGTCGTTTCATTCATTTTTTTCTTCATTTGTTTTCTGTGTACAACTATCTCGAAAATACCTGGATACGCTGTTGCACTTTGTCGTAATAACAGTTCAAAGGGAAGGAAGTCAGATGTTGCATACCAAGTTTTCCCATCGGATAGAGATTTCTTGAAGCAATGAGTAGCGAAATGCTGTCGAAAGGATGTATTCGATGTAAAGAAAGCTCGAATGTGCCTCGAAGTAAGAGCGAGATCTTAGAAATGAATTGCTGAACTTGCCTCCCAGAAAAAAACTGAGAAAAGATGCCGTGGCTACAAAAAAATATGCCTTAGCAGATGGAGGAGCAAACTTCTGTTCGAAGTAAACGGTTTAAGATCGGAGAGGTCAGAAAAAAATACATTAAATCGAATTCAAAGTATATCTCCAACTAAACGTCAAATCACAGGTCAGAATGAAAGTGACATCATTCCTGACCAACATTTATCATACCGTCAACGTTATGTGAGAAGTGCGAATGTCCGAACAAAAATATAATGCAATTGAAGAGGGAAAATAATTCACTACGGGAAGAATTTTCAAACGTAAGAAAACAGTTGGTAATAGTAAAACAATGCTTTTGCCTCGAGAAAAGAAGCCTGAAAACGGAAATTAATATTATGAAGCGCAAATGCAAGAATAGAAATTTGCTGAGCAACAGTGAAAGGTGGCCAGCTATCATAATAAATTTGCTTGGCCATTGTTTCACTGAAGTGCAAATACAAACTCTTGTGTAAAAAAAGAGACCAGCAAAATGGAATGAAGAAGATATAAGTCAAGCACTTGTTTTGCATGCAATTTCTCGAAAAGCATATCTTTTCATCAAAAATAAAATGCACATACTGCTTCCAAGCATTTCTTCTCTGAAACGGTGGTGTGATAAAGTTGTGTTACCGATGGTTTAATTGAGCTTGTTTTAAAGGTGATTAAAATGAATGCTATACACCTTACCGAATTCGACAAAGTTTCGGTGAAATGATATTATTAACTTGATTTGACGTATAAACACTGTGAATATGAAATTAGTAGGATAAAAACTGTTAAAAATGCCCAGGCCTAGGTCC
The DNA here is from genome assembly GCA_039090855.1 of Macrothele yani. NCBI lineage: Eukaryota > Metazoa > Arthropoda > Arachnida > Araneae > Macrothelidae > Macrothele > Macrothele yani. Next base: position 76,665,278 of record CM076994.1, on the reverse strand, counting down.
TATGAATTAATGTTTAGTGCCTAAGTAAAAGCGCAATGCTATTAACTTGATTTGATACGTAAACGTTATGAATACGATATCGGCGGATTAAAAGCTGTTTAAAAGGCCATGGTGTAGAGAGTCTATGAATTAAGTAAAATAAAAATATTACAAACTTGACATGTTATGGAAATATTTAGTGAGTAAGTAAAAGTGGATGTATCATTATTAAAAAATCCCACCTTATCGTCCTTTTCTGAACACAGCATGAGTCATGCTATAATTCCGTTGTTTCGTCAAACACTGTAGTTTTAAGAAATGTACTAAGTCACGGCAATTTATTTCTTCAAATTAAAATACAATTCTTGCTTGGCTTACATAGAACGTTTACTCGAAATTTGTTTGGAGTTCCCAATTCAGTTCTCAATATAGGCCAAGAAACGGTAATCTCTATAGCCCCCCCCCTCCTTGAACTTTTGAGGCCAGATGCGCTAAACCGTCGTTTTTTCCGATATTGTTATGATGCTGCTGCAGATAAAATTTTACGACCGCATAGTAACGTTTTAGTAGTTATGCTGAGAGGCTTCTGGAAAGCTTGGAAACAACCATATACTGTATTATTCCTTTGATAAACAGATGGATCAAAAGCTGTTAACTGACATAATTCGAGCCGTTGAGCAATCGGGTTATTTAGTGCATGGAGTGGTTTCTGATCTTGTGTGTGTGTGTGTTGTTGGGGGGGATTCAAGGTTTGGAGGCAGCTTGGAATAACCCCAATATTGTTTTCTTTTGCAAATCCAGTAAATGAAAATCGAAAAATATGGATGTTTGCCGATGTGCCCTATCTAATTAAGCTTCTCCGAAATCATATATTTGATCGCGGAACACGCTGTAGTGTGGAACCATCACTCGCCAGATATTTGACCATTTGCTGGAACGTAATAACTCAGAATTAAAGGTGTTTCATAAAATAAAATGGATCCGCACAAATGTAAGAGGCCCCATGAGACAGAGAATTAATTTTAGCGCCCCAGATGCCATCTAACAATGTAAGCAAAGCTGTAACGTATTTTTTTCTTGAAAGAAAACAAATTGCTAATTTTATAAAATTCGTAAACGACTGATTCGACGTAATGAAATGTAAGTTTCCAAGCTCCAAAGAGCCATTACAGTGTGGTTTTGGAAAAGAAAACAAAAAAGATATTCTGCAAAAAAGCATCGAACAGTATTCATGTCATATTCCCGTTTTTTCCCATCAGTATATGTATACATTTTTTTACTCTATTTTGAAAAATAGTTGGATGCTTCTACAATTTTTACTTAAAAATTATTTACTCAAAACTAGCTCTGTTATTTCGATTGAAAATTCACAGAGCACACAACACTTTCTCAGTATGGCTCCGTGCGCGTTACAGCTTCGCTTATGGCCACCGTGACGTCACAGCGCAGCGAACAGAGGCTGGGTCTACGACATAACATCGCAGGTCAAAACATCGCACGACATATGATCGCCGACATAACATCGCAGGTCAAAACATCGCACGACATATGATCGCCGACATAACATCGCAGGTCAAAACATCGCGGCACCATAACATCGCAGGGCAAAACATCGTGGTACCATAACATCGCAAGTCATAACATCACATGTCATAACATCGCAGTAATCCCTAAATAAGTTGCTTTCGATAGATTTTGATGAATTGCAAAAAAAGTATATTTAAAGGGGAGGGGACTTCATAGAAATTGATGTCCTGATTAAATTTTGGTAGAAATTGGGGTTACCGGAACCGCTTTTCCAACAGTGCCCAGGCCCGGAGTCCACGGCCACTCAATCAAAATTATCGTAAAATCTACAGTTTTCAATTTAAAACCACCAGATTTGGTATTCTATCTCATGGTGCTTTAACTAGACTGGAGATGGTTTTTGGAAGTGGTAGGAGCCCTGGAACGAGGGGCCCCCATAGAATATTTTCGCCAAATCTACAGTTTTCAATTTAGAACCACCAAATTTGGTATACTACCTCATGGTGCACTAACTTAGACCGTAGACTGTTTTGGGAAAGATATGGGGCCCGGGGTCAAGGGGACACCATACGCAATATTCGCCAAATCTACAGTTTTCAATTTAAAACCACCAAATTTGGTATACTATCTCATGGCGCTCTGACTTAGACCGTAGACGGTTTTTGGAAGTGGTAGGAGCCCGGGAACGAGGGGCCTCCGTAGAATATTTTCGCCAAATCTACAGTTTTCAATTTAGAACCACCAAATTTGGTGGTTCTAAATTGAAATACCTCATGGTGCACTAACTTAGACCGTAGACTGTTTTGGGAGAGATATGGGGCCCGGGGTCAAGGGGACACCATACGCAATATTCGCCAAATCTACAGTTTTCAATTTAAAACCACCAAATTTGGTATACTATCTCATGGTGCTCTGACTTAGACCGCAGACGGTTTTTGGAAGTGGTCGGAGCCAGGGGTCGAGGGCCCCCTGTAGAAATTTTTTGTAAAAGCTACAATTTTCAATTTAGATCCACCAAATTTGGTGTACTATCTCATGGTGCTCTAACGTAAACCGTAGAGGGTTAGGGGAACGGGTCGGGGGTCTGTGGTCCGGGGTCCAGGGCCCTTCATTCAAAATTATCGTCAAATCTACAGTTTTCAATTTAAAACCACCAGATTTGGTATACTATCTCATGGTGCTTTAACATAGACGGTAGACAGTTTTTGGAATGGGTGGGGGCCCGGGCCGTAGGGCCCCCTCCAAAACGTTCGTAAAATCTACAGTTTTCAATTTAGAACCACCAAATTCGGTGTACCAGCTCATGGTGCTCTAACGTAGACGGCAGACGTTTTTTGGAACGGACCCCGGGCCCCTTATTCAAAATTATCGTAAAACATACAGTTTTCAATATACAACCACCTCATGGCGCTCTAACTTAGACGGTAGACGGTTTTTGGAACGGGTCGGATCCCAGGCTTTAGGGGCCTCCATAGAAAATTTTCGTAAATTCTACAGTTTTCAATTTAGAACCACCAAATTTGGTACACTACCTCATGGTGCTCTAACTTACACCGTAGACGGTGTTTGGAACGGGTCGGGGCCCAGGATCAAGGGGGGCCTTTAAAAAATGTTCGTAAAATCTACAGTTTTCAATTTAGAACCACCAAATTTGTGATACTATTTCACGGTACTCTTAGACCGTAGACGGTTTTTGGAACGGGTCAGGGCTCGCGATCAAGGGGTCCCATACAAAATTTTTGTTAAAAGTTCAATTTTTCACTCTTAAGATCTGCAACACAATTCAGCACTGCAAATACCTGACCTACGGTCTAAGTTTGAGACCGTAGATAACAATAAAGTGCAAAAATATCCGGTTACTCGTGTATTAAAATCAAAAATTAATAAACGTTAGCTTTCACCACCAGCGGGCGACTTATCAGGCAGAAATACAATGTAATGTAAATTGAGAGTTCCAGATATTCAAAATTTAAAACGGTACGAAAGAGATTATCAATGCCAATGTCAAGTCGCATGCACGCGACATCACACAGGTGCATTGCAATTCAGTGTCGCGGTTTCTCAGAAGCACACGCCAGATGTACGGCAGTTTTATAGATGTCTCCTCGGAGATAAGTATTTCCATTCCTCTTCCTTTCTTTTTTGTTTCATAAAATTAAATTGACTAAATAAAAAAATTAAAGATAAGTTTGCTGGAAAATTACAGGAATATCTTTTTCATTCATTAATTTTCACCCGCTGAACTTGGTGATTGCACAGATATTTACCCGGGAAATACCACCCTGCTAGTACAAATTACATTAATGATTTCTTTGCATCCAGCTCCATTAGTATGTCCATAAGAGCGTTTGGGGGCCGTATGAAAACTACATAGTTGATTTCAACGTGAGCCGCTCCGGTGGCGCAGTGGTCTATGCGCTGGCTTCTGATCACTAGTCCGAGAAGGGTCCGGGTTCGAATCTCGGCGAGTCATGGACGTTGTGTTTGACTTCTGGCACTGGCTCTCCCCTTCCCTGCATGGAACCAGTTACCCAAAATTAGGAACTGCTGACTGCTTACAGCCCACCGAATTGATCACGGTGGTCGTTAAACCTCCCAACTAAAAAAAATGATCGCGACGTGTCCATTGCTATCTGTTATGGAGCCGTGTGAAAAGTACATTTTTGACATAAACGTGTCCTATTCCATGTGGGCTGGCCACAAAATTTTAAGGGACCGTACAAAATCGCACTTTTGTTTCACCGTGTCCGCGCTTCGGTATATGGTTGAAGATGCGTATATATAGTTGGGCCATTTCAGCACGTAGTATGGTTTATATAGAAAATAAAGATAATGTTACACTTTTACTCTGCTACAACACATTAATCCCAAAGGCGATTTCTTGAAATTTTTAATCCGTTGTGCTCATATTCACAACGTTAACATAACATGTCAAGTTACTAATGTTGCACCTTTACTCTGTCACAAAGTTAGAAGAGGTGAAGATGATGCCAAATCCTTAAAATCAGGCATTAAAACTGAACAGGAGGGAACGGAACTGCATGGGTACGAATTTGCTGATCACCAAATCGCCGGGTACCAATCTCCCGCGTTCCATTATTGGATTATTCAACATTGTGTGTAAATATTTTTGAACCCCCCAATGATTTTGTTGAGGGTTCCTCAAACCCCTAATATTTTTGCGCGTATTTCGTGGAAAAAATACACGTACGCATATGTGCATAAATTTTGGTTTTCGTCATCAATTCTTCAAGGTTTTTATTATTCATTCCCCGTTTACTATATATAAAAAGTGTGTATAGAATTTTACCCCTCGGACTGTTTATTGTGCCTCAAAAAAGAATTAGTGTTTGTTCGTGCTCATAAAATTTGACGCGACAGACAATACATCAAGTACCGTTGTTTAAGAGCATTTAAAACTTTAATTTTAGAAAATTCTTCGGTTTGTCTGGGTTCCCACAAAAAACAAAAGTCTAGCTCTACAATCGGAGACGAGAACCTATTCGAGGTCATGGTGATAAAGGCGGAAATATGTTGCACAGTCAGTTGACCCGCCCTATCTTCGGGTAGTCAGGAAACAAGAAGGTTAGAAGAGAGAGAAGATGGCATCAGCAACCGCTGGTGAAGTCAAGTCTGATCATCTGGTTTCTTGGGCCCTCCGGTTGGGGAGGCTCAGTGGCGTGACATCACTTACTGAAGACCACTTGCTGAAGACCTGTGCTAGAGCACAGGTTGATAGCGACTGTCTCTTACTCTCAGCAGCATTCCCTGAAGGTCAGCAAAACTTCCACAGCTTTAGCAAGGCCGTGATTGGTTAATACACAATAAACACTTCCGCTCGACAAAGCATAATTTTGTTTAAGTTTTTTAGAAAATATTAAACAGTATTTCTGTAACATTTTGCAAATTTTTAGTTATGTGCATGTATATTTCGGTCTCATTTTTTCCTGACTGTACATGATGCACAAGTGCCTTTGAAACCTCTTCAAAGTCAACGATTTCCCCATAGTATAAGTACAGAAGCCGCCCAAGTTGAGCATCCTGGGCATACACAGCTGATACGAAGTAGAGCCCACGGAAAACGTAGCGCATGGGGCTGATGTCATGTCCTCTCCCTTCTAACCTCCAATTTAAACTTAGAAATCATTTGAAGAAAAAAATTTTGGAATTTTTAAAATTGGTAAAAAAAACCTTAAAATATATTTTACATGTTTTAGTTACTTTTGTAAGACAATTGAGTTGAATATTCACATAGTATCTGTGTATTGTATATGATAATGCCGCGCCTACAAAAGCAAAATAAACGAAATAAATAATTATCTAGAGAAAAAAATCTGTAGTTAACTATAATTTGCTTCATTTTAGCATTTCAGGCGTCTTATTGTGCCAGATAATCTCACTGAATGAAATTTAAATTAGACTTAAATACTCTGAAAAATGAATTGGTAATTCGATAAAAAAATTTCCGCAACCCCCAATAATTTTTCAAGTCGGCGCCTGTGTTGTCTATTGTTATATAAGTGAAAAATATCCAGTAAGGATTCAATTAAAGTATCAAGTTTATCTTAAGTCATGACATACTGTTTTTAAGTTATTTTCAGCGAATGATAAGGACCTTTATTTTTCATTTATTAATTTCATTTTATTGACTGATCAATAGCTTGCTTCATGTATTGATTAATAAATGGTAAGATAATTGCAACAAAACATTTATTTTGTGGTAAATTGTTCTTCCGACTTTTGACTTAAAATTTGTTTTTCCACAAAACGGAAAAATACGCCTCGTCGCTGGGTGACATGTGATCTGTAAGAATGGCTCACAATTCCCAAAGCCATCTGGATTTTGGCGGTGGAAGTAATGAAGAAGCATTGGTATAGTTAAGTTTTTCATCCCAACCCCCTTGTTCATGAGGGAAGCAATCTTAGTATGTGCCCGTCGCATTGTGATTCCTTCCCCACGAGACTACTTCCTTAAATGAGGACAATGGGTTTGGTCTTTAAATGTAAACCGCAGCAAGTAAACATCTGGAGATGGAGTGGTTGTTTTGCTATTGTTCCACAGAACGGCGCAATGTGGAGGAGGTAAAAGAGCGTAAAAACTCAGGGCTATTGGTAAAAAGGCTGGTTCTTTTAGCGAAGCACACTTTGCTTCCCGAAGAGGGATGCTGTGGCATAGTTGCGGTGCCATGTCTCTTTGCAAGAGTAATCTAATCCCCTCCGATATCTAAGCGCACGAAACAAGCGCGGGAAGGAATTAAATCCATGTTTATACCCCAGTAAATCCAACGAACATCACTGAAACACATTAAAACAGAAGGAATATTTGTTTAGAAATCATTAAGCAGAATATTTCATATTTGAAGATCTAAAAGCTAAAATTATCAGCAAATACCCATATTTTTGACCCCTGAAAAAAGGACTATCGAAAAATGACCTGTCCATAGAAATTTCAAGTTCTCTCTACAGCGAATTGCATCATCCCAAGTCAGAAATAACTTTTAGTTCAACCCCAGTAGATTCCTTTGATTTATTAAAAAAGAGCAATATTTTTTTCATTTATAAGTTAAAGAATATTGGCTGCTTCCATTGCGATAATAATTCTCGGATTAAGAAAAATTGGGCTTTCTTGAAAGGGCAAAGAATTTTGTCCATTCTGGTGTCGTAGTATATATAGCCTAGAGTCAATATGAATTTCGTCAAAGCTTAAAACATAAAGCTTTGCAGAGCGATTTAAACTTTCATAGCTTTTTTTCCCCAATCAACAAAAAGACATCGTGTGGAATGCCTGGATTACAGGTAAATTTTGCGCACCATCTTTTCAAAGTAATGGAATAATGTTTCCCCCCTCCAGAAGTCATATATGATTTTTCCAAAGAGAGTTCTTATTACGATGCATTTCGATACATCTTGAGGTGCCCATTTTATCCATTGCTTCCTTTCGTAAGATCACTTGGGCGTCGTAAATATATCATGGATACCTTTACCTAATCTTTCCAACGTACTATAGCTTCTCTTAATTTCTTTTAATTGCTTCTTGAGTTGGATAATTTGTTTTGACCAGAACCTTGTAATGATGTATGCATTTCTGATTTGTGCAGAGATATTTAATAATCTCGCGTTTCTCATTCTTTAAAGCACCTAGTACACTTTCAAGATCAGATATTTTTTCCCTGCAGTCTTTTACTCTCCTTCATCTTTTCACATTTCAAACATACATGGAGTTGCGGAATTACTATCTTGTTCCGTCCTAAGTCGAATCTACCCCGCCGCTGATACGGGATTTTTTTAATTTAAAGTTTTAATTCGCTCCAAAGAAAGAACTTTCTAAAATTCTTGGTCTCCGATAAACCGTCACACACGAAAACTTACACACGTCTTTCAGCAACTTGGAAAACTGCCACATGCTTTTCATTAAGGGACCGAGCACAAATTTCTGTTCCTCCGAGGAACACTTTGAATGTGTGTCAGTTTTTGCGCGAATTATGTGTGGCAGTTTTTCAAAGTGCCTAATGATGGGAAGGAGTTTTTTGTTTATCGGAATGTTCATGCCGGTTTATACGAGTTTACGGCAACTGGCCACAAAAGTTCAACGAGGGGGGGGGGGGTATGAATAAAGATCGTCGTTTCTTGGCATATATATATATATATACACTGCTGGACAATTGTTAAGGACGGATGACAATAGCAACGATAGCAACCATAAAATGGAAGGCAGGAAAATGTGGAAATTAGCATAAGTGCGGGATACAGTAAGACGTGTTGTGCGTATGCAAATTTTGGATTGCCGAACTTGTTCGTGACGTCATAGCGCTGATAAGAGATATAAAGGATTTGACGCGTATTGACCGTTGTTGTTCAAACGCAAAGTTGAAAGGGAAAGAATCAGTTGACGAACTTGCAAGTTTCAGTATGTCTTCCCGACATCACCTAGATGATTTTCCGCGTGGCCGTATTATTGGCAAGATTGAAGAAGGGCGAAAAATAACAGATGTTGCCAGGGAGTTCGACGTCAGCCACAGTGTTGTTTCAAGGCTTTGGAAATCATTTCAAACAAATGGAGAGTGCAGCAAACGTCACGGGGGAGGTCGTGTTCGCAGTACGACACCTGCAGAAGATCGGTATATAGTGCTATCAACAAAAAGACACTGGCGCGGCACAGCTAGTGAGGTAGGAAATCAGTTTATGGCTGCTACTGGCAAGCGGATCTCCCGAAAAACTGTCGCCAGACGTTTGCATGAAGGAGGACTATACGCCCGCCGTCCTGTTGTGTGCATCCCATTGTCCAGACGTCACCGTACCGCCCGTTTGCAATGGTGCCATCAACATCGCAATTGGACTGATAACGACTGGTCTGCTGTCCTCTTCTCAGATAAGAGTAGATACAGTCTATCGTCTGATTGTCGACGACAACTGATCTGGCATGATAGTGGTACTGCATATTGTCCAGCAAACATACAGGAAAGGGACCGATATCCGAAATGTAGTGTCATGGTATGGGCTGGCATCATGAACAATGGCCGTACGTCCCTCTATGTGCTTCCAACTGGGACTATGACTGGCCAACGATACATTAATGATGTTCTGCTACCTCATGTTCGCATGTTCCGTGGTGCTGTCGATGATAGATTCATTTTAATGGACGACAACGCAACATGTCATCGAACAGTCGCTGTCCAGGAGTGTCTTGAGAGCGAGGATATTCAACGCCTCGTATGGCCAGCACGTTCTCCAGATCTGTATCCCATTGAAAATGTGTGGGATGCTTTGGGGAGGAGTCTTGCTGGTCGCCAATGCCCTCCAATAAACAAGGACACCCTCATCCGTGCACTGACAGAGGAATGGGATAAATTACCCCAACAGCTGCTTGATAATGTTGTGCAAAGCATGACACGACGTGTGGAATCTTGCATCGCCCTCCATGGTGGCCATATCACGTATTGACATCTTACGCCGGAACGCCTGCGGACGGTATTTGCACTTTTTTCACGTTTACGTATTCTGCACAAAATGGCCTGTTTGTCCCTTGAACGCGTTCCAAAGCCTTCTGGATTTCAGAGCACAAAAAATTGTCTTTCTTGTAATGTCCTGGCATTCTGACATTATTTTATTTCACTTGACATCCCACCACACTTACTTTTTTATGCGCTATATAGCCGTTTATGATCCGTCCTTAGCAATTGTCCAGCAGTGTATATATATATTTTTTTTTTGAGAGTAGAATTGGGAACTCCAAACAATTTCGAGAAAACGTTCTACGTAAGGCAAGCGAGAACTGCACTTTAATTTGAAGAAACACTGTAAACTGCCGAAAATTTTATATGGGGCCCCCTCGACCCCCCCCACCCACCCTTTCCCCAAACCCTCTACGGTCTAAGTTAGAGTACCATGCGGTAGTATACCAAATTTAGTGGTTCTAAATTGAAAACTGCAGATTTTACGAAAATTTTGTAGGGGCCCTCTTCGGACCGGGCCTCCACCCGTGCCAATAACCGTAACCTTCTAAGTTAGAGCACCATGAGGTAGTACACCAAATTTGGTGGTTCTAAATTGAAAACTGTAGATTTTACGAAAATTTTCTATAGGGGCCCTCTACCCCGGGCTCAGACCACTTCCAAAAACTGTCTACAATCTAAGTTAGAGCACCATGAGATATTATACCAAATTTGGTGGTTCTAAATTGAAAACTGTAGATTTTACGAATATTGCGTATTGGGGCCCCTTAATCTCGGGCCGACCACCCGTTCCGAAGGCCCTCTACCGTCTAAATTAGAGCACCATGAGATATTATACCAAATTTGGTGGTTCTAAATTGAAAACTGTAGATTTTACGAATATTGTGTATTGGGGCCCCTTGACCCGGGCCACCTACCTTTCCAAAAACCGTTTACGGTCTAAGTTAGAGCACCATGAGGAAGTATACCAAATTTTGTGGTTCTAAATTGAAATGTGTAGATTTTACGAAAATTTTCTATGGGGGCCCATCGACCCCGGGCTCAGACCCTTTCCAAAAACTGTCTGCGGTCTAAGTTAGAGCACCATGAGGTAGTATACGAAATTTGGTGGTTCTAAATTGAAAACTGTAGATTTTACGAATATTGCGTATGGGGCGGCCTTGATGCCGTGCCCCCCAACCGTTCCGAAAACCCTTTACAGTCTAAATTAGAGCACCATGAGATATTATACCAAATTTGGTGGTTCTAAATTGAAAACTGTAGATTTTACGAATATTGCGTATTGGGGCCCCTTGACCCCGGGCCCCCTACCTTTCCAAAATCCGTTTACGGTCTAAGTTAGAGCATCATGAGGAAGTATACCAAATTTTGTGGTTCTAAATTGAAAACTGTAGATTTTACGAAAATTTTCTTTTGGGGCCCATCGACCCCGGGCTCAGACCACTTCCAAAAACACAATGAGGTAGTATACCAAATTTGGTGGTTCTAAATTGAAAACTAGATTTTACGAAAGTTTTGTATGAGATGAGAGATTAATTAGTGCCCCCTCCTGAAATATTTTGATAAGTGCCGCATACTAGTCTTCTGCAAATTAAATCAGTGTCTGAACAAATTTTTCCTACCAAAGAACAAATGTTTAGAAAAATACAAAAGAAAAAAAATGGAAAAAAAAGCCGTGTAATTAATGCCCCATCCTGAAATGTTATGGCTCGCGATGTTATGGCTTGCGATGTTTTGTCACCGCGATGTTTTGACCTGCGATGTTTTATGCCCGCGATGTTATGACTTGCGATGTTTTGTCACCGCGAGGTTTTGACCTGCGATGTTTTGTGTCCGCGATGTTATGGCTTGCGATGTTTTGTGTCCGCGATGTTATGACTTGCGATGTTTTGTCACCGCGATGTTTTGACCTGCGATGTTATGTCCGCGATGTTATGTCTCGCGATATTTTGACCTGCGATGTTTTGACGTGCTACGGCGGGAAGACGGCTCGGTTACGATGGACCTACCTCTTCTCCTTCTAAGTACCTTGGGTAGCACGTCAAAACATCGGGCGACATTACATTGAGGGCATAACAACGTAGATCGAAACATCGTAAGCACATGGGCCGCGGGTAGCTTAGTGGGCACCGTTCGTGGCTGTCACGGAAAGGACTTCAGGTTCGATCCCACGCAGGTACGAACGCTCGATCCACTAAATATCCGCCGTGCGTCAGATGGGCACGTTAACCGTCGGACCCCGGGTACTGGCCCCCAGTAATAAATAAGGGCGTCTTCCTCCCTGTTTCTACTTCGCTTCCGTGTCACTTTCGTATCGGGCACTCTAACCCAAATCTCCTAGCTTCCTATTTCTAAGGGCTGTTTAAGACCTGGGATCAGACACTCCCTTCCTAAAATCCTCTACATATGATCATCATCATCGCGGGCACAAAACGTAGCAAGCCATAACATCGCGGACACAAAACATCACGATGACGAAACATTGCAAGGCATAACATCGCGAGTCATAACATTTCAGGACAGGGCATTAATCAAACGGCTTTTTTTCTTTCCATTTTTTTCTTTTGTATTTTTCTGAACATTTGATCTTTAGTAGGAAAAATTCATTGCCGCCGCGGTGGCGCAGTGGTCTAAGCGATGGCCTCTGACCATTCATCCGAGATGGGTCCGGGTTCAAATCCCGGTTAGGCATGGATGTTGCGTTTGTCTTACGGCACTGGCTCTCTCCTTCTCTGGAACCAGTGACCCCCAATAAGGGGCGGGCGACTGCTTATAGCCCATTGAGTTGCTCACTGTGGTCGTTAAACCTCAATCCAAAAAAAAAAAAAAAATTCGTTCAGAGACTGGTTTAATTTGCAGGAGACTAATATATGTAAGCTGACCAGAAGTCCTCAATTCTTGAGGACAGTCCTCGAATTTAGTTTACTGTCCCCAAAAACGCCTGATGCCTTTGGGGACGCAAATTGTTATCAAATTTTAATGTTTGTCCTCAAGTGTCCTCGAATTTACACTACTTCATTAGTTCGTTAGATTTCTAATGAAAAATGTTCTTGAAAGTAGTTTTTGTTGCACTAGTTTTCCTACATGCTTCTTCTGAAAACAAATTTTGCCTATTTTTGTTTTTCTTCTTTCCGAGTTTAACAACCACCGCGAACAACTCAGAGGACTATAAGCAGTCACCGGTCTCTAATTTAGAGACATTTCTTCCAGGGAAGGGAGAGAGCAAGCGCTGTAAGACCAACACACCGCCCATGTCTCATTTGGGACTCGAACCGGTGGAACTTGTACGAATCATCGTCCGTGACCAGCACTAAGACACTGCACCATTGGCACGGTCAAATTTCGACTGCACTTGTTTTGAGTTCCTCGAAGAACTTTCGCAAAATGAAAAATTCGCCATGCAATTATACTTTGGTGTGCAGCTTGATTTTAATTTTGCACATATACTTAAGGTCACGGTGTATGATAGTCAGGTGATACTACTCTGGAAACAAAAATCGCCCGTTAATGTCACTTGTCACTAGATGGCGCGACGAACGTGTGGGCCTATGATTTGACACAACCTATGCTTTCTTATGGGAGGAAGCGGCAGAAACATTCGTATTCTACAAATGCTATTTTGCTTGGAATTGAAAAAATAATAACCTGGAACGCATCGCAAACATGCACTTTTGTGCCTATCACATGGAATTCGTGAAATAAGCGTTATATATATATATATATATATATATATATATATTGGCCACAGAGTGAGTACTCTAACGTGACGATTTCTGAGCAGACGATTCTGAGTTTTTTATTGAGGCAATAGATAATAGACCCTTTATCGTCAAAGAAATTGTACTTGTAAAATGAGATGGTACTGTACATTCGGAGGAGCAATTTTAACATGGAATATCAGTTTTTGTGTAAGTCATTGGCTCATCGTTAACTGAAACTGCTGGTTTTGAAAACTTAACCGAATTTTTCCCAAAAACTATTTTGATTAATCTTCCGCTCGAGAAATCATTCGCTCTTGATGTTTTCATTTAGTAATAAACAATATACCTTACACATTTGTTTTATTTTGTATCTTATCATACTAATAAATAAGGCTTTTCCTCCATCTGCGCCGGCGATGACGGCAGAGAAAGTGCATTGCGGCAAAATGGCTGCCTTTTTTCGGAGGAGATTTCCCCGACCTGTGTGCATATAGTACGATGAACATATTTGATATCAAGGGATAAAGTTTGTGACCCTGTATTTAAACAACAGTTGATGCTCTTAACGCAAATTTTTTCCACATTGTAAGCTGTCGAAAAACGTATCGCATTCTAATGCTAGCCGCCATTTTTCCAACTCTGTTGGGTCATTAAAGGTTGAAACAAGTTCTTTATATATCGCATAACCTGTGATAACCGATAGTTTGGTACAAAACACTTTCGCTCACACCTAAAACAGAACTGAACAGATTCTATTCCGACATTTAGTTACACTATAAATTTATTTCCCATTAAGTAAAAACAGAGTTGACGAGCTTCTGTACAGAAACTTCTACATTTCTGGAACTCCATACAATACCGATTTTGCACTGATGAAATCATAAACACCATGTAATCCTTTGATGGTTGGCATCAAGGAGCTTATACACTGCTGGACAATTGCTAAGGACGGATCATAAACGGCTATATAGCGCATAAAAAAGTAAGTGTGGTTGGATGCCAAGTGAAATAAAATAATGTCAGAATGCCAGGACATTACAAGAAAGACAATTTATTGTGCTTTGAAATCCAGAAGGCTTTGGAACGTGTTCAAGGGACAAACAGTCCATTTTGTGCAGAATACGTAAACATGAAAAAAATGCAATTACCGTCAGCAGGCGTTCCGGCATAAGATGTCAATACGGGATATGGCCACCATGGAGGGCGATGCAAGATGCCACACGTCGTGTCATGCTTTGCACAACATTATCAAGCAGCTGTTGGGGTAATTTATCCCATTCATCTGTCAGTGCACGGATGAAGGTGTCCTTGTTTATTGGAGGGCATTGGCGACAAGCAAGACACCTCCCCAAAGCATCCCACACATTTTCAATGGGATTCAGATCTGGAGAACGTGCTGGCCACACGAGGCGTTGAATATCCTCGCTCTCAAGACACTCTTGGACAGCGACTGTTCGATGACATGTTGCGTTGTCGTCCATGAAAATGAATCTATCACCGACAGCACCACGGAACATGCGAACATGAGGTAGCAGAACATCATTAATGTATCGTTGGCCAGTCATAGTCCCAGTTGGAAGCACATAGAGGGACGTACGGCCATTGATCATGATGTCAGCCCATACCATGACACTACATGTCAGATATCGGTCCCTTTTCTGTATGTTTGCTGGACAATATGCAGTACCACTATCACGTCAGATCAGTTGTCGTCGACAATCAGACGATAGACTGTATCTGCTCTCATCTGAGAAGAGGACAGCAGACCAGTCGTTATCAGTCCAATTGCGATGTTGATGGCACCATTGCAAATGGGCGGTACGGTGACGTCTGGACAATGGGATGCACACAACAGGACGGCGGGCGTATAGTCCTCCTTCATGCAAACGTCTGGCGACAGTTTTTCGGGAGATCCGCTTGCCAGTAGCAGCCATAAACTGATTTGCTACCTCACTAGCTGTGCTGCGCCGGTGTCTTTTTGTTGATAGCACTATGTACCGATCTTCTGCAGGTGTCGTACTGCGAACACGATCTTCCCTGTGACGTTTTCTACACTCTCCATTTGTTTGAAATGATTTCCAAAGCCTTGAAACAACACTGTGGCTGACGTCGAACTCCCTGGCAACATCTTTTATTTTTCGCCCTTCTTCAATCTTGCCAATAATACGGCCACGCGTAAAATCATCTAGGTGATGTCGGAAAGACATACTGAAAATTGCAAGTTCGTCAATTGATTCTTTCCCTTTCAACTTTGCGTTTGAACAACAACGGTCAATACGCGTCAAATCCTTTATATCTCTTATCAGCGCTATGAGGTCACGAACAAATTCGGCAATCCAAAATTTGCATACGCACACGTCTTACTGTGTCCCGCACTTATGCTAATTTCCATTTTCCTGCCTTCCATTTTATGGTTGCTATCGTTGCTATTGTCATCCGTCCTTAGCAATTGTCCGGCAGTGTATTACTGGAGACCATGGTGTGCGATAGACAGGTGTTTCAACTCCGCTTGACTCTCGTTCTGTAAAAAAGGTCCCTTCATGTAATGACCACTAGAGGGCGTTAGAGGAAATGCGGGCCACTCGAATCTCCGTCCTCTGTGACTCGAATCGCCATGTGAGTAAATAAATCGAAGGGAGTGGCGTGCTCTGCATGCAGTTTCAAACATCTGGATGCAATTTCCTACAGGAAGTTAGAACAAGGTAACATAAATCTCTGCCTTTTCTCATACCAACGTCGCTGAATAGTATTGCTATGCCTTAGGCCCTTTAGAGGGGCTTTCAGTATTCTTGACCTACTTTGAAATCAGTGTAAACTGCCTTATTTCTCTTGTTTTTTTACTGAAGCTTTTAAGTTTCCGTTGTTTTCGATTCCCGTAACAGGGATGAAAGTGTTTCGTTCCCAATTGCCGTTCTGGTTATGCCAGTAGTAAAGAACATGCTTCTTTATTTAAAGCACCTAAAAATGAAAAAAATGCTTGCTAAATGGCAGAAAGCAATCCCTCGAGCCGATAGGAAACTCGGCAGTAACGATTTTGTTTGTGAGAAACATTTCCTCGCCCATGATGTAATTAGACGCAGGAGTGAAACTTTCAATGGCCAAGTTTTATATGATGTGCCTGTCCGAGTCAGACTTAACTCCACTGCTATTCCTGTAATATTTCCAGGATGTCCAACCTATCTTTCAAAGAAGGCATCAAAGCCACGAAAACAGCCTTTTGTTCGCCAGTCTGCCAGCAATGAGATTGATGATGCTACCCTTGCATTTCGAGGTATGAAGAAGGAAGATTCTGAAAGTAATGTACTCTTTGAGGCAATTGTAAAGGATGTTCCAAACTTTACGTTCCCAAGTGTGTCATGGGGTTTTCATATCTTCACTAAAGCTTCAGAAAAGTGCATTCTATTTTCTGAAATTCTAGTTAAATCAGACAAGACAGTATCAATTAAAAAAATATTTGCATTACAGAAAACCTGGAGTGGTATGTTACTATTTGGAACAAAATTGTAAGCAGCACAATATTTTCTGAAGTGCCTCCCCCCCCCCGGTTTCATCTACTGATGTTCTGTCACTTCTGCAGCTCGTCAACAGTGTCAACATTTGCTCTGGTGGGCCCGAGTATCAGGATGCAGATCATTATGACATAGACAAAGCTTATGTCGACAATGGAATATGGCGCCACAAAGACTGCGCACTTATTATTGATGTAGGGAAATGCTGCAAATCGTGTACCCGAATTACAAATGCAATCCGGGTACGCAAATACCGACAGAAGAACACAAAGGTCATTAAGAGGTACAGAATGTCGTTCAAGATTGCCAAAGTTAAAGCTTTGGCAATGGCTAAACGTGCAGCAACAAAAAAACTAAAAAGGTGCCATACAAAACGTGCAGCTGAAAAAACTGAGTTAAGGGACATGTTTAGGAAGTTGAAAAACACTCACGAAGAGAGAGTGGCTTTTAAAATTAAAGAGCTTAATTTGCCTGCTTCTCAAATAATGCTCATCAAGGAGTGTGTAAATGTTGGCAAAACGGCATCAAAAAACGGTAGACGATACACTAATGACTGGTTGTTGCTTTGTCTCTTGCTGTTCATTAGAAATTCTACAGCGTACAGATTTCTTAAAGAACAAGACATTTTACCATCAATACTATTCGTAAGCGTCTTAGCGCTATGCATAGTAAATGCGGATTTGATGACTCCTTTTTCTCAGCATTGAAAATTAAGCTGTCCAAAAAGTCTGAACAACAACGTCATGGCATGGTCTTATTTGATGAAATCAATGTCAGAAAAAGTATGGATGTAAATTCCAGTAAAATGAATTATAGTGGATTTGTGAATTATGGTGAAAACAGCAATTTAAACGATGGCCAACCAGCTGATCATGGATTAGTCTTCATGTTCCAACCTTTTGCAGATTCCTGGGCCCAACCAATAGTAGTTTTTGCATCATGTGGACCCACAAAATCAGTTGTTTTGTCTGGTTTGCTCATACAAGCCATCATGTTTTTAGAAGGATCTGGGGCCTTTGTTGGTGGTGTTGTCTGTGATGGTGCTTCAACAAACAGAGGTATCTGGAACGATTTGGGTGTTTCAGGCCTAATTGGTAATGAAAAATCCTTTTTCACTCACCTATTAGATGTACATAGAAAGATATACATCTATTCAGATGTGCTCACCTCATTAAATGCATTCGAAATAGGTTGATTTCTAAAGCATAGCTTAAGGTGAATGGCCATTGGGTGAAATGTAGACATTGCCTTTACTTGTATGATGAAGAAATGAAGCTACCTGGGAATTTACGTGCTTGTCACAAAATCTCTTTGTCGCAATTGAGACCAAGCAATTCAGAAAAAATGCGAGTCAAGCTGGCGACTCAGATTTTTAGTAAGTCTGTTGTGGATGCTCTAAAATTGTATCAATTACAAAATGTAAGAAGTTTGTCAGATGTGGATGCTACTATAGCATTCACATTGCAGATAAACAACGTGTTTGATGCACTGAACAGACGAGCTCCATTTGAAGGTATTCGTGCTAATGGGAAGGATTTTGAAGTCTTAAAGCATAGTTTGGAATGGCTTAATACATGGGAAATGGAAGTACTTGTTGGAGATATAATGAAAATGCATTTCTAACAAAAAACACTGCTGAAGGTCTTCGGGTGACCCTGCACTCTACCATTGATTTAGCAAACTATCTCCTGAATTCCTGTGGTTTCAGCTATGTTTTGACTGCAAAATTCAACCAAGATTCAATAGAACGCTTTTTTGGCACTATTCGTCAAGCTGGAGGTCAAAATGAGCACCATGGGATGCCAACTTTTCTACAGTTGTATAGTCTTCTTTCATTATATAGTCTCCTAAAACCACCCAAATTTGGAAACTGTGAAGTTCTTGAGCCACAACAGAAACCTTATATTTCCATCCAAGAATTCCAGGAAGCATTTAAAGACACACATGATCCAAGTCACTTAGACAGACTAAAAACATGTCTTGATGGATTCATTTCAGATGGCAAGTGGGAGTGTGACGACATTATCAGAGATGACCATGGCATGTTAGAGGTGAGAGACTGTGTGGTCTACTACGTTACAGGGTTCATATGCAGAAAATTTAGCAAATTTACAGATTGTCACACCTGCAAGCAATCCATAATTAGCACAGTTGTACATAGCAATCAAGCTGTAGCTCAGCTGACGAACATCAAGACTAGAGGGAAGCTGATACATCCAAACCATTATCTATATTCTCTTTTGGTGTGTGTTGAAAAGTACTTCTCCAAAAATGTCCATAAAGCAGATGTCTACTGGGACACAGTCAATTATGTGTTTGAAAATGTGCCACTACAGTTTCCTTGCTCTGTACATAAAACTGAAATGGTATCAAAAATTCTTCATAAGTATGCGTATGAGGCAATATTGTAAACAAAAAAATAGTCAGTATGGTAAGGAGACTCGAAAAAAACGCAAATTGTCCAAGCTGTGTTCCAAATAAATTGTCATGGCAGGTAGCTATCCATAAAGTGTTTCTATGCCCCATCTCCGTGTTTCCAAAGAAAAATGCATTTTGACATATTGCTATGTTCGCAGTAAACATCCATCTCCGTTATTTTCACATATAAGTATCTGCTCCTCTCCCATGTGGTTCCTAAATTTAGTTGAACCTGTCATATTATAACTTGGGTGTATTCTAGTTGGATAATGCTTACCTTGGCATTTCTTTCTAGCGATGTCTCACATTTCACGTACGTTTTTGGTCTTTGTTGACGCTATTGTCCTAATGTCCGTTGTCTGTGACATACTGTTCGCACCAAGACACACTTTTGCGTCGGGTATCTTCAGTAACTTTCTCTTAAACTTTTACCATTATTTATACTCGAAAATTTTCACCCAGCCTTTGGGCATCGTCAGGAGCGTAGTGACTTTTCCACTGTTTTTGTTGGTTTACTTCTCGCCTATTGGAGTCCGATGCTCCACGTTGCCATTCGTCGGAACGCTTCCTTGCATACGATTTGGTCTAACCTAGCTGGCGTCATCTATGTTTTATGAACGCTATTTTTCCCTCCCGTCCCCCCCCCTCGCTGGTCTTTGATTTCGTCTTTCTGTTTTCTTTTTCTTATTTTCCTTTCCTAGCCCTGTTTTTCTTTTGTCGTTCCTTTTCTTGTCTTATTAGCTCTTTCCATAGGCTAGAAATGTACTAAGGTCATTCTGGTTACACCCCCCAGTGTTCGAATTACCCAGTGGTCCGCTGGCCATTGGCCAGTAAAACTTCCGTCGGACCACTGAACTATTGATTTTACCGGCCCGGATAGCTAGTAAGTTTCTTTTTCTTCTAAATTTGTCAAATGCCAAAACATTTATTTATATTTCTTTTAGCTTGCTCTATGGTTTTCTTTTTAGGCTGAAAACTAATGATAGGTTTGAAAACCAATATTGGAGATAATTCTATTGAAGTGATATGTTATTTTCTACATATATTATTTTATTTTACGGACCAGTGGGTTTGCAAATTCTAGTGGTCCACTGGGCCAGTAGAAGATTTATTTCTAAATTCTAACACTGCACCCTATTTTTGTTTTTATAAATTAAGATTGCTTCTCCCATTCTCATTTGTCTTTCTGATTTTTTATTCCTTTTAAGTATTTTAATTTCATTGAATTTTGGGAATGTTTGGTTTTCCATACAGAATTGCACCAAGGCAGTTTTTGCTTCTTTTTTCTGCCAGTTGGATATCTGTTGTTTTAGCCTTTTTTTAGTCCATTTTTCGTACTTCCATGTACGATATTGGGGGTATGTGTGCTATTGGAATTTCGTAAGATCCTGATTCTTCTAGTATTTTGTTCTCAGTTTTTTTGTTAATAGTCATATTTTTCCAAGTGTTCACAGAGCTCCCTAGTTATAAGTCATATTTAGCACATTTCCTATTAATTTCTTTGCTGATTCCTTCCAAGAAAGGGAATGCTCCAATGTATTTCATTTTACTACTCTTCATTTTTTTTTATTGTGCTCATCTTGGCCTTCTTTACTCTTTATCAGGTGTTTTTTTACTATCATATATCCATTTTTTAACAAGCTTGCTCGGGTAACCATAATCTTGTGCTATTTTAAATAAAAAACTCAAGCTCTTGATTTTTTAGCCTGTTATTAGAAGTGTGCATGTATGCCCTTCAAATCAAATTTACAATGCTGTTTTTTTATGTATATCGGGGTGGCGCGATGAGTATGGTATCAGTACTGGGATGCATGTTGCTTTCCCGAACACAGTGTATTCGAATTTATTTTTGTTTTTCTTCAGCAGGATGTCTAAGAATGACAGTTCATCATCCTCTTCAAATTCTAGAGTCAGTTC
Source organism: Macrothele yani (assembly GCA_039090855.1). Lineage (NCBI taxonomy): Eukaryota > Metazoa > Arthropoda > Arachnida > Araneae > Macrothelidae > Macrothele > Macrothele yani. Next base: position 76,644,275 of record CM076994.1, on the reverse strand, counting down.
TATGGTGCTACAAATTTGCAATAATTAGTCAGCAAAGAAATTAATAGGCAATGTGCTAAATATGACTTACAACTAGGAAGCTCTGTGAACACCTTAAAAAATATGACTATTAACAAAAAAGCTGAGAACAAAATACTAGAAGAATCAGGATCTTACGAAATCCCAATAGCACACATACCCCCAATATCGTACATAAGAAGTACGAAAAACAGACTAAAAAAAGGCTAACACAACACATATCCAACTGGCAGAAAAAAGAAGCAAAAAAAACTGCCTTGGTGCAATTCTGTATGGAAAACCAAACGTTCCCAAAAATTCGATGAAATTAAAATGCTTAAAAGGAATAAAAAATCAGAAAGACAAATGAGATTGGAAGAAGCAATCTTAATTTATAAAAACAAAAATAGGGTGTGTAACCAGAATGACCCTAGTACATTATCTAGCCTATGGAAAGAGCTAATAAGACAAGAAAAGGAACAACAAAAGAAAAACAGGGCTAGGAAAGGAAAATAAGAAAAAAGAAAACAGAAAGGCGAAATCAAAGACCAGCGAGGGAAAAAAATAGTGTTCATGAAACATAGATGGCGCCAGCTAGGCTAGACCAAATCGTATCCCAAAAAGCATTCCGACGAATGGCAACGTGGAGCATCGGACTCCAATAGGCGAGAAGTAAACCAAGAACAACGGTGGAAAAGTCGCCACGCTCTTGACGATGCCCAAAGGCTGGGTGAAAATTTTAGAGTATAAATAATGGCAAAAGTTTATGTTTTTGAAGCTTAAGAGAAAGTTACTGAAGATACCCAACGCAAAAGTGTGTCTTGGTGTGAACAGTATGTCACAGACAACGGACAATAGCGTCAACAAAGACCGAAAAACGTGCGTGAAATGTGAGACATCACTAGAAAGAAATGCCAAGGTAAGCATTATCCAACTAGAATATACCCAAGTTAATTTAAATATTGCACGTAAAGCTGAATAGAATCATGTTTTTCCGATTTATTAAATCAGAAAATAAACTACCAAAGTGAATTTATCATATCATTTTCACACCTGTTCTAAACTGCTCTTGCTCCTACCACCCCCTCCCTCCTAGAGAAATCAGAGAAGTACGCATTCCACCTAAACATTAAGAAATTTGTGCCTATTTACAATTACTTCACAGGGTTTCTGTGTGAAATAAAAGTTCCTACCATGTTTGTCTTTTTGTGGATTAAGAATCTTATAAGAAGAATTTAACCTTTTCTTCAACAGGTAAGGCGTTTCAATATTCAGAACCAATATAGTTAAAACTCTGTTTAGTCATGTGTATTTTTGGGTGTATAGGTCTTAATAGTGATCTATCTCGTTTTATAGTTGTGTATATTAAAATTCAATTCCATGATATCATCTCACAATTTTTTTTCTTATTTGGAGCATAAGTTTACCTATTTTGAGCTCATAGTTGTTTGACTAATGTTATTCCATAATGGTTAGGGTTAATACGAGTATGATGATAGGTGCAAGGTTGTAAATTGTTATGGGAAGGAGGGTCAGATTGTAAGTCAAGTAACTTTATGTATCCATTCTGTAATATTTGAAGTTCACTGATATTTGTCCCCACGAGTTAAAGCAGTAACTAATGTGTGTTTGTATAAATGTATAGTATAGAAGTTTTTATTGTGAGATTTGATATAATTTTACTAGCAATCACTATATTTTTAGATATTCTATTTGCAATTGATTCTATGTGACTATTCCATTGTAGGTCAGGGTTTTAAATTATTCCCAGATGCACAAAGCTCTGTACTGTATCAATAGCTGTATTATTTAAAAGTATATGATGAATTTGTGTTTGAGTTATTTTCTGTCTTGTAAAAATCATGAGTTTGGTTTTATTGGTGTTGATTATGAGTTCATTACGTGTTAGCCATTTTGAATATATTTGTGGTTGAGTATTTGCTTGGGAAGTTATTTCATTATCAGTTCCACTAAATAATATTGTTGTATCATTTGCATATAGAATTATATTGTTATTGGCTGTAATATTAAAAATGTTTATATATAAATTAAATAGAGCCCTGTGCCCCCCTTGAATTTATTTGTAGTAGAGGTGAGTGGTGTTGATCAATTAGGGTATATTGAAATCTGTCTGCCAAGTAATCTTTTAATAGAGTATATGAGGTACTTCTCATACCCAAATTATATAATTTAGTTAAAAATTAGTGATTCAGAGTGTCAAACGCTTTAGTTATCGCTTTGTCAAACGCTTGTTATTTTATTATTATTTGGAGCATACGTTTATCTATTTTGAACTCGTATAGGCCGCCCCGGTGGCGCAGTGGTCTAAACGATGGCCTCTGATCATTCGTCCGAAAGGGGTCCGGGTTCGAATCCCGGTGAGGCATGGATGTTGCATTTGTCTTACGGCACTGGTTCTCTCCCTTCCCTGGAACCAGTTACCCTAAATTAGGGACGGGCGACTGCTTATAGCCCATTGAGTTGCTCACGGTGGTCGTTAAACCTTCAATAAAAAAAAAAAAAAAAAAAAAAGAACTCGTGTAGTTGTTTAACTGATAAAATCCCATAATGGTTAGGGTTAATACGAGTATGATGATAGGTGTAAAGTTGTAAATTGTTATGGGAAGGAGGGTCAGATTGTAAGTCAAGTAACCTTATGTATCCATTCTGTAATATTTGAAGTTCAGTGATATTTGCTTCAGTAATTTGTCCCCACGAGTTAAAGCAGTAATTAATGTGTGCTTGTATAAATGTATAGTATAGAAGTTTTTATTGTGAGATTTGATATAATTTTACTAGCAATCACTATATTTTTAGATATTCTATTTGCAATTGATTCTATGGGACTATTCCATGGTAGGTCAGGGTTTTAAATTATTCCCAGATACACAAAGCTCTGTACTGTATCAATAGCTGTATTATTCAAAAGTATATGATGAATTTGTGTTTGAGTTATTTTCTGTCTTGTAAAAATCATGAGTTTGGTTTTATTGGTGTTGATTATGAGTTCATTATGCATTAGCCATTCTGAATATATTTGTGGTTGAGTATTTGCTTGGGAAGTCATTTCATTATCAGTTCCACTAAATAATATTGTTGTATTATTTGCATATAGAATTATATTGTTATTGGCTGTAATATTAAAAATATTTATATATAAATTAAATAGTAAGGGTCCCAAAATTGAGCGTTGTGGCCCCCTTGAATTTATTTGTAGTAGAGGTGAGTGGTGTTGATCAATTAGGGTGTATTGAAATCTGTCTGCCAAGTAATCTTTTAATAGAGTATATGAGGCACTTCTCATATCCAAATTACATAATTTAGTTAAAAGAAATTAGTGATTCCTAGTGTCAAACGCTTTCGTTAAGTCTGAAAAAGACCACCTAATATAATGGTTCTTAATTCTAATTTTTTTTGTTATTTTATTCTGTATGTGTAGCAGTGCAGACCAAACTGATTTTTATTTGATACTGTATTTTTGTGTGTATGATATTGATCTCTTGTATATAAATTTTTCAAGGATTTTAGCAAATATTAACATGTTAGCTATGGGGCAGTAATTGTTTGCATCATTTTTCGAGCCTGATTTATATTTAGGGGTAATATTTGTGATTTTTAATGTATTTGGAAAGATCCCATTAGCGAATACAAGGTTAAAGATATTCAGTAGTGGGTTTGCATTTTTAGGCTAAGGAATGTTCTCCCCTTTCAAAAAATTGAAACATAGATTCATTTACTTTTTTCATTTACAGTAGACCAAAACATTGTAAGGATAGGATATTAAACCCTGATGATGATTAAAGCAGCTGAGTATATTTTCAAAGAATGGAATCAAATTTGTCCTGCATAGAATGCCAATAACTATGATTGCAAGAACTGTGACTGTTCCTGTACACCCCCTTCCCCCCCCAAGTGCTAATGGCATTACTTTTCTGGAAACATCTGGATTAGGTTATTAACCCCATCATTCTGTTGTTATATGAAGGGTAATATTTGGGGGGGGGGGCATCTATAATTTTTTTAAATTTGAAAACAGATTGTGGCCCTAAATCAAAGATATTGTGAATGACTCACTTTTCTGATGGATGAAAGAGTTGGTAAATGTGTAGATTAGCGTTCTAAATTATTTCGTCGGAAAAATGTTAGTACCTGGAAAAAGTGCGAAGTACAGATTTTAGAGTATGAAAATTAATGGCAAATGGTGCAGAACTTTCATATTTTAAATGTGTTTTAAAGATTTTTATCGTAATATTGACCTTTGAGTCTGACGCTGTGAAGAGAAGCTGAAGGTAGGCCTAATGCTTTGCTCCGGCGAAGATGTCAAGCTTTGGTCCTTTAAAAGGAAGGTTCGTTGCTTTGTCAAAATGATGGGCGGAAGAGTACAAAAGAAAGAGATTGCGTTGTTTGCAGGAGAGCGATAAATGTTGTAGTCATACGCTACATAAAATAGGTCCACATCATCCACCCTTAATTTTCTGGAAAAACCGGGTGAAAGCTCTCAGATTTGCAAAAGAAATATATGCGTAGGAAAGAAACTGACCTGCGAACAAGCTATTAACAGGAGAACCAAAAGTGCAGTGACACAGCAAATCAGCTGTGAATGGAAGCTGTTCAAATAAGAACTGAAAGTTATAGTTCCCCAGTTTTCTGTACAATATAGAAAAAATATTAGTATCACACTCTTCCGAAATATACACCCCACTCCTAATACTGCATGCCAAACCACCTGGATTGTTCGTAAACGATTCGTGGAACATAAGGACGACTTCCAGGTATTGCCCTGGTCTCCAAATGTTCCAACACAAACAGCAACTCCGATCTGCAGCAGCTCAACCATGTAACTTACAGGAGTTAAAGAATCTGCTGGTAATGTGTTAGTACCAGATACCACCAGACACCTTCAGCAATTTTGCAGCATCTGTTCCTTGCCGGGTACTAGCTGTTTTGGCAGGACATGGACGACAAACTTCATATTAGGTAGTTTGTAAGCGGAAAGCCTGAGCCCATAAAGTAAAACAATAAAATATCTATGGTAATTTTTTATTTTAATAAATTTCTACTCAAGTACTTTTGAGCTGTGGTAAAAATAAAGAGTTTTTTGCCCATCTGAATTCATTACTTATTCATATGGTATAGCTAATATACATACTGTTGTACTGTTTAATATACATACAACTTATGAATTGCCCAAAAAGCAGAAGGCTTTTCAATACTGCTAAGGAGCGTTCAAAAATTCACGCACTTAAATTTAAGAATCTCTCATTGATATGAATATTTCATGTATTATGCACAATGGTGTTTTGCGAGTTATTTAGAAGTAAACAGCTACCTTGCAACATTCTCAACACACACCATCACCTTTAAATGCATACAGGGAGGGCTAGAAGCATATCTACCGTATAAATACACAATAACTGCATTAAAGCGAAAAGGTAATATAAATTTACGCGTCCTATATTCACCTAAAAAAGTTTAAAATAAGAGATACAAAATGTTACGCGATCGTAATTATGACGATGGTACCTTTCTACAACTGTATATTAAATTTACATCTGTAACACCGTTTTTATATAACTGAAGCCTACCTTGGCATATATATAAAACACGAACGTATTATCAATTCATAAACAAAATTCCCTTCATCCCTAGCATCCACTGTTGTCGGTTAAAAGTGTGTCATTTCTACATGGAATTCTGTCTTTAAAAAATACGTCCTCTTTTTTAAGGCTTACTCGATGTGTAAGGACTAATAAATAATATTTCAGTAGTACAATACGGTTATTTTCACGCTTAAAAAACACATTGCAGCAACAAATCTATACATCATCATGATCACGGTCGTGATGCAGACGTCGGCGTACTTCGGGAATTGATGGCCCGCATCTCCCCAGCGGCCTCTGACGGGCGATTACATTAAGAGTCCACATTTTAGCAGAGAGTTGAATCACCTGTCTATCATACAACCGTGCCGGAGACACCACTCCTATCCACGCAGCATTGGCCGCCATAAGTCATCGTCCGTGCTGTAAATGACGTCTTGAGCAGGCACGACGCAGCCGCAGAAGAGGAGCTGCCTGGAAACCAATGGAACAAAGCTTCTAAGCGTATAAACAGATAAAATGAGTAATTCAATAATCTTTACCAATGATACACAAGCTTACTGTTTCATCAACGGTATAATTTAGTTCATTTTTTGCCTGCTTGTGACATTAGCTGTGACCTATGGCGGCACACGGCAGAGCCAGTGGTGTCTCCAGTAATATAACCTACTTGGTTAGCATCAAGGAGCATAGAAATTGAACGATCGGCCCACAACTCCTGAACGCCCCCTGGAGAGCTGTGACATTAACAGTCCGTTTTTCAAACTGTTGACCGTACGGAGAGTCGTATCACCTAACTTATCATAACCGTGCTACAGTGCGTAGAAGAATTAGTGTGACCTGCTCCCTAAGATGTCCCTCACGGTTTTGTGAACAATCGTCATGAAATGACAGAGGGCACTGGCATCGGAAGTTACGTTAGGATGCTTCATCGGCTTCATGCTATTCAATGGTGCGAAGTTTGTTTGCCAACGATTTGCTGCCTTACGAAACTTCAAATTTTCACAAAACAAAGGTTAGTGGAGGGAAATCGTTTTGGCAATATCTTTGCTAATTCGTTGTAACTCGATCATAACAGTAATACACTAGGTAATTCAACAGTTGATCACTAAAACGCAATAGGCTTATTCGGGTGTTATTGTGCTAGTTTTATTCAACTGTGGATTGTTTATAACGAAATTTATTTCCGAAATTAGTAACTTTTTATTCATGAAGATGTAGAAGTTGATCAAGTATTGGCTGTCACGCGTTAAACCTACTGTGTGGTTAAACTTAAGTGCAGTACTGAGATCGACTGCAACAGTTATAAGATCATAGGGAAATAATGTCAGCTATGAAAGGACTGGGATATTCTGCATTAGCAAATAATAAAAAACATAGAAAACGGAAAAGGCAAATCAGCTGTTTTGTGCCGGGATGTAATACTGGCTATAAATCCTGCAAAAATAAAATATCACTCTTTGCTGTCCCCAAAATTCCTGATATGTTGAGCAAATGGGATAAGGCAATTCCCAGAGCTGATAAGAAACTTGATGAAAGTTGTGTTGTATGTGCCTTGCACTTTGAATCTAAATTCATGGAGATGCATTATTGTTCCACTATTCAAGGTAAGGAAGTTCTAACATGCCGAGACAAACCATTACTCAAGCCTGACGCCATACCTACTATTTTCTCAAATTTAAAAGACATTTAAAAGGCGAACGACTAATTAGTTTTTCCAATTTTAAGTGGGGGGTGGGGGCACATGCCCTACTGTGCCTTCCCACGTTACGCCTGTGTGTATGCTACATTAATAATTTCCTTTTTTTAAGGGTAAAAATAGTTTACAGGAACTGCATAGAATTATCCCATTTAGACAGATTCCATGAACACCCACTTCTTAATTTTTACCTTATTAAACTTTTTACTTAAGGTGCAAAACAATTTTCCTCTCTTCACTGCAAGCCTATTTGAATAGCAAATTTATTCAGATAATTATTATAAGGTGAAGAAAAGTAAAGAAAAATGTTATAATTATTTTTCTTTAAAAGAATGCCATCATATACATTCAGTTTTTGTTTATCGTATCACAGGCAAAGTTTTTTTAGGAATGATTTTTATAAATGGATTACAGTTGGTATATTATTAGGAAATAGACCAATTTTAAAAATAGTAATCGCATTTGTTGTATTCTATTTTCAACTCATTAAAAGGCTTCTTTTCAAAGCCAACTAAATGGAAAGCGTTAAGTTTAAATATTTATTTTGATCCCATGTTCTTACCAAGAAATTTAGTCACTCATTGCTGAACAATGATGTATGTTATTAAATAATTTATAAAGTTTTTAGGTTACTGAATTTCAAGACCTAATTGGATTATTGGAATGCAAATTATAAAGCCGATGTCTCATTGAGAAAATATTTCCCCCCTTTTTTTCCGGTAAGGTTTTGAGGGGCAAAATATTTTCTTTTTTTTTTTTTAATTTTTACTTTATACTGTAAGTTGATGTTTCAGTGATTGTAAACTGCATATTGGTCTCCAGTGTTTTTGCATAATGTAACCCATGTATGAGTCTAAAACTTCCGAAATATCTAACATTAATGTTGACGTTAGCACAATGCAAAGCTTAACTTAAACTACGATACCCATATTAATTAATCATGAGCACCCCGTTCTTTTGGGGAGGGGAGGGGGTGAAAAAGATGTGTCGATTATTTCGTATATACTTAAGTTATCTGCTTATAAAATATCGTTCCAGGAGTACACATAATACCGACGAGCTGGGTGTGTGTCATAGAAAGATGTGCGTTTTCGTCGTCTTTCCTCCCTGAAAAGTGACGTGACATCCGATGGGAGCTCCATCTACCGCTTTCATGATTGCGGGCAGCAAGTTTTTCTGCGAGCACGACACACTAATTCTTCTAGGCTCGTCATCATAGTTCTACCACACATATCTCTTCTCTGTGAGTTCTACTTTGTCAATAAAAACTACCAACATTCTACAAGATATATCCTTTTAAGACGCACATCTTCATATGCAAATCACAGTTATTGAAGCAATGCAGTTTTGTGACAAAAAGATTTGCATATTTATATTGAATACGTATGTGTCCCCAAATGAACTGCCGATTTGGGGAAATGAACTGCCTTTTGTCCTCAAATGAGCGTTCCAATATCTAGTCACCATAAATATGTGGCACTTATAAAAATATTTTCAATTTAGAACCACCAAATTTGGTACACTGTCTCATGATACTCTCAACTTAGACGGTATACGGTTTTTGGAACATGTCGGGGTCCTGGGGCCCCCATACAAAATTTTCGTAAGATCTACGGTTTTTAATTTAGAACCACCAAATTTGTTATGCTATCTCATGGTGCTCTAACTTAGATGGTAGACGGTTTTTAGAAAGGATCAGGGCCCGGGATCAAAGGGCCGTACACAAAATTTTCGTAAGATCTTCAGTTTTCAATTTAAACCCACCAAATTTCATACACTATCTCATGGCACTCTAACTTAGACGGTAGACGGTTTTTGGAATGGGTCTGGGACCGGGGTCAAAGAGCCCTATACAAATTTTCGTAAGATATACGGTTTTCAATTTAAAATCACCAAATTTGGTATACTATCTCATGGTGCTCTAACTTAGACGGTAGACTGTTTTTGGAACGGGTGGGTGCCCTGGGGCGTATTTCACAAGTGAATGCACGGAATTGCGACTAAGGCCATTTCCGCCACGCGATTGGTTCAGAGCTACTTTGGAGATTGCGAGTAGGTGGGGCCTATGAGGAGAGTCATGTGACGGAGACATGCAAGGTTAGTAGAAGAGAAAGTTGCCTCCATCGCGGAAAATCTTGGAGCGGAGAGGGCGAGTCGCGTGACATCACTGACAGACCCATCGTAGGTTTTGACCGTGGCCGATACATCCTCATAACAAACATCTTTCTGGTATAAACAACACTGAGAAATTGTTGAATCAGAATTCTTAACAGTAATCATTGAAAATAAGAAGATATTCGGAGCTAAAACATTGAATAATGCTGAAAATTTGTCAACAAACGACCACTTTCTCGTCAGCATGCAAGAAATCACAGTGGAAGAACATACCTTTTCTAACAATGCTTCTCATTGGTCGAATGGGAGACGTCAAATAAGGGACCGTATAAGCATTTACCAAGTAGTGTCCCACAATTGCAAAACATTGTACGTGACCACAAACGTTGGGTACAAATAACTCCCACAGGGCCGTAGCCAGCGGAGGGCCACGCCGGGCTGAGCTCGACCTGTGTTTCCTTTTGCCCATCCTAGCGACTCACACAACAGTATAGTGCCTGACCTCTTTCACATCTTTTACCCGACCACTTTATATAGTTCGCCCGATCTGAATCAACAGCCGCCCCTCCCAACTTGCTTGTCTGGCTACGGACCTAAACACCCACGTGACTAGTGGCAGCGAAATTGCCCGGGCCGCCAGGTCCCAGTCCCGGTCAATAATTTCAACAATTTCAACCAAGATTTTTATTTTTATTATTTTTTTATTTGGCATATGCGCGATTGTTGCGATGTGCCTTAGAAAGTTCTTCTAGGTAAGTGGTCCTAATTCCCAACAAAGCTCTTAGGCATGGTTTTTCTTTTGTTTGTACCTGGAAGCGGGAGGTAGAGGGTGCAGCACGATTCGAAATTTCGGACCCGGTCGCGTATTTCACAAGTGAATGTTCGGAATGGCGATTAAGGCCATTTGCGCCACGCGATTGGTTCAGAACTACTTTGGAGATTGCGAGTGGGCGGGGCCTACGAGGAGAGTCGTGTGACTGAGACATGTAAGCTTTGCTGCACACGCCATATGATAAGCCATTTTAATGTTCGGGTGTTTTCATTGCAACAATGGTTACCTAGTTACCTACAGTTGTTTTACACGTACAGTCGAAATGCGACAGTAGGTAAATAGAGAATGTACTTTATTGGTAGGGGAACTTTTGAGTTTTTCAAACAACATGACTTCATGGACTTGTGATTTATATTTCGAAGTACCTTCAATCTATATAGTTCTCACAGAGTCACGTCAGCGCTCACTGATGTAGAACAGGATTAGTACTGATGTGTTTTGTATGGAGAACCATGAGCTGTGTAAGGTTTTTTTTTTTTTTTTTTTTTTTCGGGTAGAAGTTGGGTTGAAATGTAGAATTGAAGGCATTTTTGATGAAGTTTGGAGGGACAAAAATATGAGGAATTTTCTAAATATATTAGAAATCATCATCATCATCATCATCATCATTGTCAACCATTATCAATCCACTGCTGGACGAAGGTCTCCCCAAGTTTCCTCCACAACGGTCTGTCTTGTGCCAGTCTCCTCCATGTCACTCCCGCATACTTTCGAATTTCATCCACCCATCTTCCATGTGGTCTTCTTCTGGGTCTTTTCCTGTCCCTTGGAATCCAATCTAAAATTTCGGCTGTCCATCGATGGTCTGTTCTTCTGGCAGTATGTCCAGCCCATTGCCATTTCAGGGATTTAACTCTGATCATGATGTCTTCCACTCTTGTCATTTTTCGGATCCACGAGTTCCTCTTCTTATCTCTCCTGGTTACACCAAGTATGCACCTCTCCATGCTACTTTGAGTTGTCTGCAGCCTTTGTATGTCTCTTTTAGCTAAGGTCCACGTCTCTGCACCATACGTAAGCACTGGAAGGATGCATTGATCAAACACTTTTCTTTTAAGACATAATGGCATATTGCTCTTGAAAATTATGCTGTTTCTTCCAAAAGCTCTCCAGGCAAGTTTTGTACGCCGATTAATTTCTTCACCAATGTGACCCTCACTTGATATCTGCTGTCCAAGATAAACGTACGTGTCTGTTACCTCCAGCTTTTCTCCATCAATCGATAAATCTTCATTTCTTGTAAAAGCATTGTACATCACTTTTGTCTTCTGAAAGTTCATTTTTAATCCCACTTCTTTACTCTTGTCAGCAAGTTCCTGGATCATACTCTGTAGCTGTGATGGGGTAGTTGCAAAAATGACTATGTCATCAGCAAAACGAAGGTGGGTTAGATAATCTCCATTAATCTTTATCCCTTTGTTTTCCCAGTTCAGTGATTGAAAGACATTTTCCAATGCGGCATTAAAGAGCTTCAGATATGGTGTCACCTTGTCTCACTCCTTTTCCAATTTTTATGTGTGTTGTATTTTCAAACAGCCGAATCTTTGCACTTGCATTTTCATAGATGTTATTAATAATATTAATGTATGCATCTTCAATACCGCAGGATTTCAGAGCCATTGCAACTGCTGATGGTTTCACCGAATCAAAGGCTTTTTCATAATCGATAAAAGCCATGCACAATGGAAGCTCATATTCCCTCGCACTTTCAATTAGTTCTCTCAGTACGTGGATATGATCTATTGTGTTGTAGCCACTCCTGAATCCAGCTTGTTCTCTCGGTTGAGCCATGTCCAGTGTTACCTTCAAGCGGTGTGAAAGAACTTTAGTGAAGATTTTATAAACCACTGATAGGAGGCTGATAGGTCTGTAGTTCCTGAGATCCTCAATGTCACCTTTTTTATGTAGCAAGATCATTGTAGCGTTGTTCCAATCCTCAGGAATTTTCCCTTCATTAAGGCATCGAGTGAAAATTTGGGCGAGTACTGTTTCGATTTCTCCACTTGCTTCTTGTATGATGCCTACAGTAATTCCATCTTCTCCTGGAGCTTTTCCCCGCTTCATGTTCTTGACTGCATGTGCAACTTCTGCTGGAAGGACTGGAAGAACTCTGGTACTGGTACCTTTCATGATGTCTGGAGTACATGTATCATCCCTTTCATATAATTTGGAGTAGAAATATTTCACTCTTGTCAAAATTTCGCCTCTATTTCTTGTTACAGAACCATCTTCTTTTCTCAGTGCCATAATCAGTTTTTTCCCCTTACTGAGATGTCTCTTTGCTATCTTTAGGCTTTGGTTGTTTTCAATTGCTTTCCTTACTAGTTCACAGTTGAATTTCCTTACGTCTTCAGTGATACTTTTTCGTATTGTCTTGCATAGCTCTATATATTCCACTTTGGAAGTCACATCTTCTTTAGTTTTCCTCATCACTCTTCTTTTTTGCATCAACATTTTGGTTTTTCCTGATAATTTGTTCACATGCAATTTGTTCTTAGACCCAGCTAATTTTGTTGCTGTTTCCATAAGAGCTTTGGTTACTTTTCTGTTAACTTCAGAAATATCCACTTCTTCCGACGTTAGGCCTTCTAAAGCAGAGAATCTGTTCTTCAGTTCCAATTTGAAGGTATTATGATGTTTTTTAAGGTTGGTTATGTCAATACATTTTCTTTGTCTTATGAGCTTGCTACGTTAGAGTTTAGTGTTGAGGTACATCTTACATCTCACCAATCTTTTTTTTTTTTTTTTTTTTGGTTGGAGGTTTAACGACCACCATGAGCAACTCAATGGGCTATAAGCAGTCGCCCGTCCCTAATTTAGGGTCACTGGTTCCAGGGAAGGGAGAGAGCCAGTGCCGTAAGACAAACACTACATCCATGCCTCACCGGGATTCGAACCCGGACCCCGTTCGGACGAATGATCAGAGGCCATCGCTTAGACCACTGTGCCACCGGGGCGGCCTCACCAATCTATGGTCACTGCCTGTGTTGAACTTGTTTAGCACACTGCAGTCTTCTATGACGAATTTTTTGTTACACATAATAAAATCAATTTCACTTGTCGTCCCATTTGGATGTCTCCATGTCCATTTCCTGTGTGGCTTTTTCTTGAAAAAGGAGTTCAAGATGAAAAACCCTTCTGCCTCTGCAAACTCTACGAGAGTATTTCCACGCTGGTTTCTGTTGCCGTGACCGAATTTACCTACTGAAGTTTCATTCTGTTGCCGTTGCCCTATTTTTGCATTGAAATCTCCCATAATTATCTTCAAGTGCTGCTTACCTTTATTATTTAGATCACGAATTTCCTCATAAAATTCTTCAATTTCTTCTTCAGCATGACTTGTGGTGGGTGCATAAGTTTGAATAATCTGAGCCTGGTATCTTCTCGAGAGTTGGATAACGAGTCGTGCAGCTCTGTCAGAGGAACTTTCAACTTCTACAACTTTATCCTTCAGTTTCTTGTTTATTATAAATCCAACACCACTAGTTCTGCCAGTATCTGTCCCACGATAGTAGAAGAGATGTCCACTTTTCAGTTCAAATATCATCATCATCATCATCATCATTGTCAACCATTATCAATCCACTGCTGGACGAAGGTCTCCCCAAGTTTCCTCCACAACGGTCTGTCTTGTGCCAGTCTCCTCCATGTCACCCCTACATACTTTCGAATTTCATCCACCCATCTCCCATGTGGTCTTCTTCTGGGTCTTTTCCTGTCCCTTGGAATCCAATCTAAAATTTCAGCTGTCCATCGATGATCTGTCCTTCTGGCAGTATGTCCAGCCCATTGCCATTTCAGGGATTTAACTCTGATCATGATGTCTTCCACTCTTGTCATTTTTCGGATCCACGAGTTCCTCTTCTTATCTCTCCTGGTTACATCAAGCATGCACCTCTCCATGCTACTTTGAGTTGTCTGCAGCCTTTGTATGTCTCTTTTAGTTAAGGTCCACGTCTCTGCACCATACGTAAGCACTGGAAGGATGCATTGATCAAACACTTTTCTTTTAAGACATAATGGCATATTGCTCTTGAAAATTATGCTGTTTCTTCCAAAAGCTCTCCAGGCAAGTTTTGTACGCCGATTAATTTCTTCATCAATGTGACCCTCACTTGATATCTGCTGTCCAAGATAAACGTACGTGTCTGTTATCTCCAGCTTTTCTCCATCAATCGATAAATCTTCATTTCTTGTAAAAGCATTGAACATCACTTTTGTCTTCTGAAAGTTCATTTTTAATCCCACTTCTTTACTCTTGTCGGCAAGTTCCTGGATCATACTCTGCAGCTCTGATGGGGTAGTTGCAAAAATGACTACGTCATCAGCAAAACGAAGGTGGGTTAGATAATCTCCATTAATCTTTATCCCCTTGTTTTCCCAGCTCAGCGACTGAAAAACACCCTCCAATGTGGCATTAAAGAGCTTCGGAGATATGGTGTCACCTTGTCTCACTCCCTTTCCAATTTTTACGTGTGTTGTATTTTCAAACAGCCTAATCTTTGCACTTGCATTTTCATAGATGTTATTAATAATATTAATGTATGCATCTTCAATACCGCAGGTTTTCAGAGCCATTGTAACTGCTGATGGTTTCACCGAATCAAAGGCTTTTTCATAATCGATAAAAGCCATGCACAATGGAAGTTCATATTCCCTTGCTCTTTCAATTAGTTCTCTCAGCACGTGGATATGATCTATTGTGCTGTAGCCACTCCTGAATCCAGCTTGTTCTCTCGGTTGAGCCATGTCCAGTGTTACCTTCAAGCGGTGTGAAAGAACTTTAGTGAAGATTTTATAAACTACTGATAGGAGGCTGATAGGTCTGTAGTTTCCGAGATCCTCAATGTCACCTTTCTTATGTAGCAGGATCATTGTAGCGGTGTTCCAATCCTCAGGAATCTTTCCTTCATTAAGGCATCGAGTGAAAATTTGGGCGAGTACTGTTTCGATTTCTCCACTTGCTTCTTGTATGATGTCTACAGTAATTCCATCTTCTCCTGGAGCTTTTCCTCGCTTCATGTTCTTGATTGCATGTGCAACTTCTGCTGGAAGGACTGGAGGAACTCTGGTACTGGTATCTTTCATGATGTCTGGAGTGCATATATCATCCCTTTCATATACTTTGGAGTAGAAATCTTTCACTCTTGTCAAAATTTCGCCTCTATTTCTTGTTACAGAACCATCTTCTTTTCTCAGTGCCATAATCTGTTTTCTTCCCTTACTGAGATGTCCCTTTGCTATCTTTAGGCTTTGGTTGTTTTCAATTGCTTTCCTCACTAGTTCACAGTTGAATTTCCTTACGTCTTCAGTGATACTTTTTCTTACTGTCTTGCATAGCTCTATATATTCCACTTTGGAAGTCACATCTTCTTTAGTTGTCCTCATCTCTCTTCTTTTTTGCATCAACATTTTGGTTTTTCCTGATAATTTGTTCACATGCAACTTGTTCTTAGACCCAGCTAATTTTGTTGCTGTTTCCATAAGAGCTTTGGTTACTTTTCTGTTAACTTCAGAGATGTCCACTTCTTCCGATGTTAGGCCTTCTAAAGCAGAGAACCTGTTCTTCAGTTCTAACTTGAAGGTATTATGGTGTTTTTTAAGGTTGGTTATGTCAATAGATTTTGTTTGTCTTATGAGCTTGCCACGTTCAAGTTTAGTGTTGAGGTGCATCTTACATCTCACCAATCTATGGTCACTACCTGTGTTGAACTTGTTTAGCACACTGCAGTTTTCTATGATGAATTTTTTGTTACACATAATAAAATCAATTTCACTTGTCGTCCCATTTGGATGTCTCCATGTCCATTTCCTGTGTGGCTTTTTCTTGAAGAAGGAGTTCAAGATGAAAAACCCTTCTGCCTCTGCAAACTCAACGAGAGTATTTCCACGCTGGTTTCTGTTGCCATGACCGAATTTACCTACTGAAGTTTCATTCTGTTGCCGTTGCCCTAATTTTGCATTGAAATCTCCCATAATTATTTTCAAGTGCTGCTTACCTTTATTATTTAGATGACAAATTTCCTCATAAAATTCTTCAATTTCTTCTTCAGGATGACTTGTGGTGGGTGCATAAGTTTGAATAATCTGAGCCTGGTATCTTTTCGAGAGTTGGATAACAAGTCGTGCAGCTCTGTCAGAGGAACTTTCCACTTCTACAACTTTATCCTTCAGTTTCTTGTTTATTATAAATCCAACACCACTAGTTCTGCCAGTATCTGTCCCACGATAGTAGAAGAGATGTCCACTTTTCAGTTCGATGAGATCTTCTCCTTTTCTCCTTACCTCACTTAGCCCCACGATGTCCCACTTGATCCTTTGTAGTTCCTCTTCCAATTCAAGAAGCCTTGAATCAGAAGATAGGGAGCGTCCGTTATACGTAGCCAAGGTCAGCATCAGATGGCAGCCTAGTCCGGTCCTCCGGGGATTCTTAGCACCCTCTGCCTTCATGTCGCACTGGCCGCTGCCTTGGCCAGGTACATTCCAGCTGCCGGAGACTGAGGGCCAAGATTTAAGTTGTGGAATCATTTTGGAGGGGTGTGGCCATAACTCACCACGCTGGCCAAGCGGGTTGGTGAGTGTATGATAGAATTTCCTCTAATCCCGATGGTATAGTTATACCGCTATGGGCGGTCGTCAGAGCCCCTTTAGTGGGAACAGGATGCACCACGAGAAGGCGGGGTTGACATTTGTCAAGGAGAGGCTGTGATGTTACGCATCACCTGACCAAATATATATATATATATATATATATATGACAGATCACTTACTATTTTATCAGACACAATATATGGCAAACAACATTCTGGAGTATTTATTCCAACGGCAGTGTCTTATTTCAACAGAATACTGTTTTGAGGTCGTACTTCGTGTCATTAGGTAATTCTTTGCTAATACAAAATTACTTTATTTGATTTTTTTTTCTAGCTAGACCTATTCACATTAATAAGGGAAAAAACTTGATCGTCAGAATATTTCGTTGTGGAGACATACTTTTCATTGTTAAAGGTCCTCTTAAGGGTAATAGAAATGACCTTTAAAAGGATACTTTTTAGTATCCTTATATACGGATTTTCATAACAGCACGAATCGTGATGGGTAGTTAAAGTGCTGCCATCCATTGGCTAATACAGAGTATGGTATTCAATTAGTTAGTTATTAAATTCGTCCTCAATTTTAATATTAAGATAGATTTCGACTTGTATTCATCTGAGAAACTGCAGATATTCCTTACGATATCGTGCACAAAATTACTTTACCGTATTGTTCAATATCATCATTTGTCACATATGTTAAGTAATCTCACTGAATTTCTTAGGAAGCAGAAGTTCCCACGGTAAAACTTTTCACGATATAATTCCATATGATCATTTCTCACATATGTTAAGCCACCTCACAGCGAATTTCTTAGGAAACAGAACTTCCAACGATATAATTCAGTATGAATTATTTGTCACATATGTTAAGTAACCTCAGCCTGGCGCAGTGGTCCTTTTTTTTTTTTTTTTTTTGAGGTTTAACGACCACCGTGAGCAACTCAATGGGCTATAAGCAGTCGCCCGTTCCTAATTTTGGGTCACTGGTTCCAGGGAAGGGAGAGATCCAGTGCCGTAAGACAAACACATCACCCATGCCTCACCAGGATTCGAACCCGGACCCCGTTCGGACGAATGATCAGAGGCCATCGCTTAGACCACTGCGGCCGCCCCCGGTGGCGCAGTGGCCTTTTTTTTTTTTTTTTTTTTTGAGGTTTAATGACCACCGTGAGCAGCTCAATGGGCTATAAGCAGTCGCCCGTCCCTAATTTAGGGTCACTGGTTCCAGGGAAGGGAGAGAGCCAGCGCCGTAAGACAAACACAACATCTATGCCTCACCGGGATTCGAACCTGGACCCTGTTCGGACGAATGATCAGAGGCCATCGCTTAGACCACTGCGGCCGCCCCGGTGGCGCAGTGGTCTTTTTTTTTCTTTTTTTTTTGAGGTTTAACGACCACCGTGAGCAACTCAATGGGCTATAAGCAGTCGCCCGTCCCTAATTTAGGGTCACTGGTTCCAGGGAAGGGAGAGAGCCAGTGCCGTAAGACAAACGCAACATCCATGCCTCACCGTTGGTATATTACTATTTCCTAATAATATACCAACGGTGAGGCATGGATGTTGCGTTTGTCTTACGGCACTGGCTCTCTCCTTCCCTGGAACCAGTGACCCTAAATTAGGGACGGGCGACTGCTTATAGCCCATTGAGTTGCTCACGGTGGTCGTTAAACCTCAAAAGAAGACCACTGCGCCACCGGGGTGGCCGCAGTGGTCTAAGCGATTACCTCTGATCATTCGTCCGTAAGGGGTCCGGGTTCGAATCCCGGTCAAAGGCATGGATGTTGTGTTTGTCTTACGGCGCTGGCTCTCTCCCTTCCCTGGAACCAGTGACCCTAAATTAGGGACGGGCGACTGCTTATAGCCCATTGAGTTGCTCACGGTGGTCGTTAAACCTCCAATAAAAAAAAATAAGTAACCTCACAATGAATTTCTTAGCAAGCGGAACTTCCTCAGATAAAAGACAGTGTTCCTGTCACATGACTCTCCTTATATGCCCCGCCCATTCGGAATCTCCAAAGTAGCTCTAAACCAATAGCGTGGCGAAAATGGCTCTAATCGCAATTTCGTACATTCACTTGTGAAATGCGCGGCACGGTCAACGACCTTTGCTTTCCGTCGCCCCTGTACGTGACTACCGTTCAAATAATGGAGCATGAGGCATAAATGGGTTAATTAGAGCCCCCGACGCCTCCCGAAGTATTTTGATAAGTGCCACATATTAGTCTTCTGCATATTAAACCAGTCTCTGAACGGATTTTTTCTGCGAATGATCAAATGTTTAGAAAAATCCGAAAGAAAGAAAGAACGAACGAACGAAAGAAAGAAAGAAAGCGCTATGGGGAACTTCCGGTTCCCCGATTTCTACCGAAATTTAATCGACACATAAAAGTATAATATAGCTCCTAAATATAAATTTTCGTGCTGTTAGCTACAATAGTTCATCAGCTACACAGTAAAATATTCTTGGAAAAGCGGTACGGGGAACACCTATTTCTACCAAAATTTAATCAGGACAACAATTTCTATGAAGTTTCCCTTCCCTTTCAAATATACTTTTTTTCTTGCGATTCATCAAAATCTATCTAAAGCAATTTATTTAGATATTACTGCGATGTTATGGTACCGCGATGTTTTGACCTGCGATGTTATGACCGCGATGTTTCGAACTGCGATGCTATGTCGTAGACTCCCGTTATGCCACACCGTACTACGCCGTCCTAATTCAAACACTGAACCAAGGTGAATAAGTGTCTTAGACTGACAAGTAAATGTCCTACGGGGAAAAAAGACACACTGTTTTCATAGTCTTGAAATTTACGTTGAAGCTTAGTATTAAACGAAGACTTTAGGGTTTAATGTAAACCTTAAAATCCGAATGGGCCTTCTAGGCGTAGGACCTCATGAAGTAGAGTGAGGTTGCTGTAATAAGAGGTTGCTGTAATAAGAGGTTGCCGTTAAGATCCGATCGTCCTACAGCTTGCCAGGACTGGCATCTAGCGGCAGTTTGAAGCGTAACGTGTTGCCACCAAGGCAAAGGGTTGGCAAGTAAATCAGAAGCAACAATCAGAAGGCATGTACCTTTACGGGGGCTACGGTTTGGTGCATGGGTTCAGTGGCGCCAACCCAAGGAAGTTAGAATAAGATATCTAGAGATACCCTTGTAAATGGAGCAGTACCACTTTGCGTGAAGCCTATAACCGAGAGAGACAGCTGTCAAAGTGTGGGAAAGCTGATAGTTTTCAAGGCTATTGCAATGCATTTTGTGTTGGCGGAATCGCTTTCTTTCGTCGCAATTTTACCAATTTCGGATCGTAATTTGCTGCCGATGTGTGAAAAAATGCTGAATATATAAAATTCTTAATTATTTTGAGGCTCTTTTCCATTTTTATTTTGAATTGAAATACACGAACTTTAGTACGAATTCTATACAAAACATAACGTTAAAATTGAAAACTTCACTCCTATAAGAAGTATAATTCATTCCGGTTTGATATTAATACGGTTTCTACAGCCCAAAACCACGCTATTCCAAATACACACGGTTGAAATTGCATAGGTATCATGTAAACAACGTCAAATTCCCGCAGTTTGTGGCTTCACGGTTAAGAGACTCAGGGCATCTCCGGAAATAATATTCTAAGCTCCTTGTTCCAACCCTAAGGAAAATTCTGTAGATTTAGGGAATTTCCAAATGTTTTAGGGAATTAGGGAAAGCAGAAAAAAATTAGAGATTTTTTAATACTTTCGAGGAAAATCCCTTTTTTAGATTTTTTTTTTCAATTTACAGACGTTGTTTCTATGTGAGTGCAGTCGAGGATTTTTTTGCGATCCGATTTCTTTTTGTGTTTTTAGCTAACCGCAACTATGATTTATAAGTTCGATTTCCTGCACTATCCATCGAGCTTATGTTAGATGGAAACACCACTCCTATCCACGCAGCATTGACCGCCATAAGTCACCGCCCGCGCTGCGTGTGACGTCACAAGCAGGCAAAAAGCTGCTTTGAAACTACGGAAACCACTGAAGCTACGAGGCGTTTAGACAGATAAAGTGAGAGATTTAGTAATTATCAATTATACAACCTTACTGTTTAATCAACTGTGTAAATAAGAAAGTGTTTTTCTTCTTAATTTCACAAGATTTCTAAAAAGAGGAAAAAAAAGAAAAGAAAAAACCAGCATTTTGGGATTCTAAACTCGAAGACGTTACGAAAAAAAAATCGGTATGCAATTTTTTCACAGAAGGTTAGGTGCTGAAAGAATAGAATAACTTGCCTGATATGTGCAGATAATTGAATATTTTCAGTAATCTCACTAAATTAAGTTTTTGAAGTCGAATATATTTCCTTACTTCCAGGGGCGGAATTACAGGGAAGCCCACAAAGCCTAGGCGCATAGCCCCGTGACGCTGGGGGCCCCAAAACAATGATTTTTTGCCTTTCTACCAAAAAACAAAAAATAAATAAAAATTATATGACCGCAGAGATTGGTGAGTTTTCTAGTAGATTTATTTAGAATGTAATGAGCATTTTGTTGTTCAATTCGGTATTTCATGTAACGGGCCATCTAAACCTTAAAAAAAATTCCATTCAGTACAGTTTAAAGGCAGGCACAAGATTGTTACCGTGTGACTATAATGACATGGGGGAAACAGTTTTTACGGGGCACGCTAATTGGTTTCGCAATTGTCCAGGCTTTTTTGGGAAGTCGAAGAGATAGACAAGTGAAGACGACTGATAGCTTCAAAAGAAACTGTCCGTGGGGTGGAATACGATGTGCGGATGCGGAAGGAGATCCCATGACGCCTTGAAGTATAAATGACAATGAAAGCAGAGCCATAAGCAAACCATTTGGAACATGTTAGGTGCTAACAGGGCGGGCTGGTCTGAGTCAACAATTAAGTGATGAAAGTTCCGAATTTTCTCCCAAAGAAAGGCTTTCCTTGCCACATGTAGCTTCAGCGTTTCTTTCCCCAAAAAACCCTCTGGCTGAATGAAATTACTGTCCAGCATCTGCGTAAAACGAAGCTTTCACGATCCCCTTGAAGTATCCCTGTCTTGTGGACAAGGATCTCTATCACAACAGAATGTGTAGGTAGTGGTCGCCAAGGCGTTTTTTTTTTGGCAAGGGGATTTAGGCATGGACTGACCCTAGTCCATCTCACATCTTTGGCATACTGCCTCCCAGCTATGTAAAATCAGCGCCGTTGACGGAGGAATACTGAAGTAGGACACTGGTAACTTTTTCTTTTCTCGCTATCTCTTTTGTTCGCGGTGTCTCATGAGTTGTTTTGTTTGTTTACAAGGAGTTTTCCGTGATTTCTACCACGACATTTTAATTTCATATAGTTTGTTTCATTTATCTTTTTACATAGAAATATCTTTGTTCACAGCAGGGCATTGCCTGCTTGTTTAAACCCTGGAAGGGTTTCACCATTACTAGATTTTTTTTTATTTAACAAAGTTTGGAATTTATCTTCTGGTATTGTGCGCGAAAGTGAAAACTAGACAGTAACAGTAAAGCGACACTATGAGTCTGGCAGTCAAAAACGTAAAAAAAGTAAGATGAGGCAAGAAAATGAAGTTAAGCAAAGAAACAGTTTGTACTCGTATGTGAAAAAAACTGAAGACGACATTCATCGGAAACTACGAGAGATGAACTACCAATTGAAAACGTGGGCTCTTTAGTAGCAGAAGTATGTACTCCATCGGAAAGGATGAACGAGGAAACGTCTCAATTATCAGAGAATTTAGATATTTCTGAGGCTGCTACACCGGTTGCAGTATCTGAACAAGTGAACTCTGAAATGCCAGTACTACTGCCTACTAATAGCAATTTTGTTGAAATGACGGATGGTGCCTATCCTGAAGATATTGCATTATGGCCAAAATTGATTTCATCCGATATGATCGAATATATTTTTTACTGAATGAACCGAAAAACGTAGGAAACATAGAAATAAAAAAAAAGAGTATGAGGAAGGAGGACGGATTAAACTCAGAGGTTTCAATCAATCTCATTTTCTGAGAGTGAAGAAAAACGGAACAAAAGAAATAAGAAATTGGTTGATTTTTTCAGAAACAACCAAGCCAATTTACTGTTATATTTGTAAATTATTCCCTGACCATAGTGAAAAAAAACAGGCATTTGTGGACGGCTATTCAAACTGAAGAAACGTTGCTAGGGATATTGCCGACCATGAAATTTCCAAATCTCATATCAATGCTATGTGCATCTTTATAAAAAGGTGTAAAGTACGTGGAAGAATTGATTCTGCATTAACTACCCAGTATGAAGAGGAGTGCTCTTACTGGAGAAAAGTATTGAAACGAGTTGCTGCTACAGTCAAACTGCTGTGTTGTTTGGGATTACCTTTAAGAGGATATGACGAATCAACAGCGTCCAATCGAAAAGGTAATTTTTTAACCTGTCTTGAGTATCTCAGTGAATTTGATAGTTTCCTAAAAGAACATTTGAGAAACTTTCAGTATTGTGGCTCAGGGAAAACTAACTGTTTAACGCACCAAGTCTATGATGAATTCATCACTTTAATGGCGGAGCGGGTCAGAAACCAGTTTTGTGACGAAGTAAAGAACGCCTATTCCATAATACACTGCTGGCCACCCAAAATGCAACACCAAGAAGGAAGCATCCGTTTGGCCTGAAATTCGCAGCATGAGTCACCCGCGAGAGGACATGCAAACGATTAGCATTGCAGGGCATTTGCAAATAATGTGCGCCCGGCACGCCACCGAGAAGCACTATAAGAATGGTGCACAGAAGGCGGGGTGTAAGTAGTGGAAGTGTGTTGTGCTGCCGGACCTGTGCGTGGGAAGCTTCCTGATGCTTCGTCTCAGAATACGGCAGTCATTCCAACACGTTTCGGAGTTCGATAGAGGACGAATAGTGGCTTATCGCGATGGCGGTTTATCGTACCGAGACATCCGCGCCCGTGTGGGACGACATCCTGCCACAGTGAGGCGAGTATGGATTCAGTGGGTGCAGGAGGGACGAACGGCCCGACGTGAGCGATTGCCGCAGCCGCGGCACACCACCAAATGAGAGGACCGGCATGTTGTGCGGCGGGCATTGACGGCTCGCACCGCCAAATCACGAACGTTAGCGCAGGAATTAGGATGTGTTGTGCAACAACCTGTGTCAGCTCGTACGGTTCGACGTCGTCTGCAGGAGCGGGGACTTGTCGCACAGCTCCCATTCGTCCGACTGCCATTGACGTCACACCACCGGCGAGTGCGGCGGCAGTGGGCCGTTGAACGCCGCACTAGGACTACGGAATGGCCCGACATTGTCTTCTCCGACGAATCCCGCTTCTGCCTATGGTCGGATCCACGTGTGGCGGCACCGCGGCGAGAGACTGTATGACGCCTGCATTATGCATCGCCATACCGGTCCGTCGCCTGGCGTTATGGTTTGGGGCGCAACTGGATATGACACCCGCACCCCTCTGGTACGCATCGCCGGTACACTCAACAGCCACCGCTACATCTCCGACGTTTTGGAGCCTGTAGTCCTCCCTTACCTGCAGGACCGTTTCAACAGAACAATGCGCGCCCGCACGTGGCACGCATCGTGCAACAATTCTTAACGGCCCACCAGGTGTCACTGCTGCCGTGGCCTACCTGTTCTCCCGATATGTCGCCCATCGAACACGTCTGGTCGCGGATCGGCAACCGCGTGGACCGGCAAGCATCACCCGCGGCTACGCCTGACGAACTGTGTAAACGTGTGGAAGCAGCCTGGACCGACATACCCCAAGCCCACATCCAAAGCCTCTTTCGTTCGATGCCGCAGCGTGTAGTGGCCGTTATTGCCAGCCATGGGGGTCACACGAACTATTGATGTCTGTGTGTTCCGCAAGTCGCACGGTCCTGTAAGCTTAATCGTTTCATCTTTGTATCTGTTGTTTTCGTGTCCTTCTTGGTGTTGCATTTTGGGTGGCCAGCAGTGTAGTTCATTCAACACCAGATGTGAGCCATGTACAGATCAATTAACGTTAATTTTGTGATATGTGACCGACAGCGGCGAAGTTGTAGAACGATTTATTTGTTTCGTGCCACTGAGATTGCACACTTCTGAATGTCTGGAGACAACTGTTTTGAAAATAATTTCAGATTTACGATTGGACGTAAATAATTGCCGTGGGCAGAGCTTTGATAATGCAGTTAATATGGCTGGAAAATATTCAGGTCTACAGGCGAGACTGAGCAATGCAATCCTCTCTGCTTTATTCGTGCTGTGTTCTAGCCATTCGTTAAATTTGATTTGCAACGCTGCAGCTGAATCATGCAAAGGAGCGACATATTTCTTTAACTTTGTTCAAAACGTGTATGCCTTTTTTCGCTTTCCACACATCGGTGGAATATGCTACAAGCACGCTTGCAAGAAGAAAATATGCACTTCACGGTAAACAGGATTTGTGACACCAGATGGTCTGCATGCGCTGATGCTGTTTTATCACTGAAAATGGGCTATAATAATACACTGAGTGGCCCCTTTATTATGACCACCTGACGGTTTTAAGCAAATGAGCTATGGCTGCACGCTGTTGCCGCCAGAGAGTGAGGCTAGTATTAAAAAGTAAAGCTTAGTTCTTGCGACAGTAGTAGAAGTGATTTTTGGGTAACGAGATGGGTAAAAAATGCGATTTGACGGACTTTTAACGTGGGATGATTTCAGGAGCTTGGAGCCATGGAACGAGTAACACCGAAACCGCCTCATTCGTGAAATGTTCCAGAGTAGCTGTTGTTAAAATGTTTAAAGACTGGACTGTCAGAAAAAAAACTGGGTCTCTACGTTCAACTTGTGGTCGTCATCGACTAGTAACTGCTCGGGCGGAACGGAAAGTGTCCACACTGGTAACTGATAACAGAAGGGCAACAGTGCAGCAAATTACAGACCATCTTAATCAAGGATCCCCTCAAATGATCTCTGCACAAACTGTTCGCCGTACACTGCATCGGATGGGATATGGTAGCCGAAGGCCTGTTCGAACACCTTTGCTGTTTGCAGTTAACAAGAGAAAACGTCACCAATTCGCACAAGGATTGGACAGTCTATAATTGGAAACAAATTATGTAGTCCGATGAATCAGGGTTTCACTTGCACCATGCCGATGGCCGAGTGAGAATTTGGCGGAAACAGCACGAAAGCATGCACTACAAATGCATTGCTACAACCCTTCGAGCTGGTGGAGACAACGTTATGGTTTGGGGAATGTTTTCCTGGCATGATTTTGGCCCTTTAATTCGTGTTGATTAACGTCTGACTGGCACATCATATCTAAACATCGTTGCGGACCAAGTGGATCCTGTCATGTGGATGGTTTATCCCAATGGCGATGGCTACTTTCAACAAGATTATGCGCCCTGCCATAGTGCTCCTATTGTACAGGATTGGTTTTAGGAACATGCCGGTGAGTCTACTTTGCTTAGATGGCCCGCACAATCTCCAGATCTCAACCCCATTATGAATTTGTGGGATGAAGTTGAACGAGCCATCAGACAGCTGGATCCACAACCCTGCAATCTCACACTCCTGGAAAGTGCTATGCATCAAGCATGGTCTCAGATTCCAAAAACCACCTATCAACATCTCGTGGAGTCCATGCCACGAGGAATCGACGCAGTATTAAAGGCAAAAGGTGGCCCAACGAAGTACTGAGGGGGTGGTCATAATAAAGTGGCCACTCAGTGTATAAAGAAAACATTAAAAGACATAGCTTTATCAAATTCGGAAAAAACGCTTGCAAACTTGAAGCAAAGTTCTTAGCGGAAATGTTTGAA
Organism: Macrothele yani; assembly: GCA_039090855.1. Lineage (NCBI taxonomy): Eukaryota > Metazoa > Arthropoda > Arachnida > Araneae > Macrothelidae > Macrothele > Macrothele yani. The sequence continues at coordinate 76,617,632 of CM076994.1, read as the reverse complement.
AAGTGCGATATAGCTGTTTTTACTGTTTTGTGGAATCGCTTGCTTCAAAGAATTGATGCTGTAAGCAAATCACTGCAGAAAGTCGAAACAAAGGTACTCAGTGCTGTGAAACTGTTTGATTCACTTCAAAGTTTCGTTTCTGAAGTTAAAAATGACTATAGTTCCATAGAAGTCAAAGTATATGAAGCAGAAAGTTATTTTTCGATGAGACGAGAGATAATGAAGTCAATTTAAAAGGTAAGCAAAAAATCATCGTTGAGACCGCCAACGTTATTTGTGGCACAATAACTGTGCAGTTGAAGAATAGAAGCATATCTCAAAAAAATTTGTTGACTTACTTTGCGTTTTTTTTTTGATAAAAATATGGACGAAAATCTTAAAAACAAACATGTTCACAAGTTAACTGTAGTTGTACCGAGAGGACATCGACGCAATTCGTTTTGAAGATGAATTGAGACATTTCCTCCATTTTATTGATAACGAGGAAGCAGTCTGTCCGTCCCGATCACCTATCGATCTGTATAAATGTTTGCATGATGGTTTGCAGGCAACCTTTCCGGGTGTAGATACTATCCTAAAAATATTTCTAACAATACGTGTAACAAATGCTTCGGGCGAATTTTGTTTTTCAATGTTAAAAAGAGTGAAAAATTATTTGAGGAATTCTGTGACTCAAGAACATTTGACGAATTCCGCAATTTGACAATAGAAAGTGCTATTTTAAAGAATGTGACTTACGATAGCATAATAGACGATTTTGTAAAGGAAAAATGTAGAAAGAAAACTATATGAATTCACTGAAGACTGTATCCAACTTGAACGGAAATAAAATCCAGGTAACCTGACTTTATATTCATTTACATACTTCAGAATCAATTATATCAAAACATGTAACAATTTTTTTCTTTCTGTTTTCCCTCTCATCCTGTTTTCCTTTTATCCCTAAATACAAGCTATGTAAAAATGCACTGCCATGAAACACATAAATAATGCAATATCATAATGAAATCTTTCTGCAAAGAAAAAAATGATATTTGAATGATATTCTTAGACTTTCTTATTTATGCTCTATTATTATACCAGTAGCACACCTGCAGTGCAGTTAATAAAACACATTAATTTACTTCCTCTTATTTATATTGATAGCAAGCAAAAATATGTAAAAGGAAACTTCTACTCCAAATACAAGTATTCGAAACATACGTACAAAGAAATGTCATAATGAATATTGTTGAAAAATATGGATCTTCATATAGTTCTCCGTTCTTCTTGCTTATGGTAATAGCCTATAACTGTATTATAGTTGCAGTTGATAAAATCTTGCACATTTACTTCCAGTTACTTATAAACCAGATTAAGGTAAAAAATAAAGAGTGGGGAGGGGGGTTTACATAGCAAAAAAGTTATTTTACTCTGTAACAGCAATATAATTACGGTTGATAAAATGCTGCACGTATTCATTTACTTCCATTAACTAAAAATCCAGATGAAGGAAAAAAATAACATTCGGAGGGAGGGGGAGGGGGGGGAGATATACGACAGAAAAATATTATTTTTTAAGTATGGCAGTCAAAGTCAGAGGGGCCCCGAAACCAATGCTGTGCGTAGAGCCCCGATGACTTTAAATCTGCTCCTGCTTACTTCAAATTTTACAGTAAGTGAAAGGTCGCTATTAAGAGGTTATATTTTTGAAATCTCGCTGCTGTATTAAATCATTCAAACTTTATTCAACCAGAATAAGGGGAAAATAAAAAATACAAAAGAAATAATAAACATGCATGCACATATTATATATTCTCCATACAAAGGTAATTCTTATGCTCACATCACATCTTATTTCAAAGATTATAACACAAAATATGCATAGGTGTCATAGCAGGTCACTTATTTTTCATTACGTTTAAAATTTCATTCACTATCTACGAACATAGAATCAATTCTGTTTATGTCCACTGTTATACTTACAATAACTAATAAATATCAATAAGGAAAACAGCTTTAAAAAAACGATTCAACACTTTTGTGCATACATATGTGACATAAATATAAACTCCACGTTTTCACAAAAAAAAAAAAAAACGTCAAAACACAACTCCTTATATAAAAATAAGTTATACATATCACTCCAGAGTGGACCCACAATGCTTAATGAGCATATGTACCCATCCGGGGCGTAGGGAGAAGGGGGGAGGGGGTCCTGCGTGGTCTCAGTATATAGGTCCTGGTGGATCTCAGTATATCTCAGTATCAGTGGCGGCTTTTCAGTTGAAGTAGGTGAAGTGCCTCTTCACCTATTTTACTCAAAATAAAGTTTTATTCAGTATTTTTTTATAATATATTCTTTTTTGCCTTTATTCAGTTCCAAAATACTCAAAATTTTGAATAGATATTAATTCACATGGCGCGCTCAATACGAAAAACAAATCCTTATACACAAAACACTGCAAGTGAAGAGCCGAAATGAGAATGCTTGGAAGTTTGCAGTTTTCCGCCAAGTTGCCATGGTAACCGTGACGTCACCCTCCCCAATCTGCTCGCTCAAGTGAAGTGTTTCAGCTTCACGCGCCTTACCTCTGCATCTTTCAGTTTTTAAGTGTAAAGTCGTGAGAGATCACGGTGGAGTGGGCGGACTACCATTCAATCTCCTAGGGCTTTTTTTACTTGTAATTCTGTGGTACATTATTTTCCGAAATTGTTCTTTCGTGTTTTGTGATTATTTGTTGAAAGCTTTAACTGATATTTTAGGTTTGTGTACAATTTAACTAATAGTGATAGATTTTAGTATGCATCCTGTGGACGACATTGCTTGTAATTTATTGCAAACTCTATTAACTCTGTAGAAAGATGAAGATGAAAGAGACATTTTGCTTCAAGGACGACCAACGGATTCACTGACAATTGTTGCCAAGAACGAAATCAAGAAGAGCGGTAAATCTAACAATATAAATTTTAAAAATTGTTGGTTTACTAAATATAAATGGATTTGCAGCACTTCTGTGTTCATTTTTTTGGGGGCCCTGCTTGCTTTTTAGTAATAAACATCCGGCGTGGAATAAAGACGGATTCTCAGATTTATTAAGCGTAACACGGTCACTTCATAAACATCGTGATTCTAGCGAACACCTGAAATACGGATTAATGTTAATTCGAAAAAATTCAAAACACCATTGCCGATGTCCTGAGGAAGAATGCTAGGCTTTTGAAAACGCATTTTAACGAAAACGTTTCTTTTAAATAGACTTTTCCTGCAGACAGTGATTGATGCAGTATTAGTCTATACTGTATTTGAGCAAACAAGAACTAGCATTCCATGGCCATGACGAAAGCATGGGCTCGATAAATCGTGGAAATTTCATTGAATTACTTTCATTGTTGATATGAAGAAGTTCTTTAGAAATTGAAAATCAATACGAAAGGATAAAAACTATTCAAAATGAATTAATTGAATGTATTTCTGAATATATAAACGATCACGTCAAAAATTAAATAATGTTTGATTGTTGATTAGGAAGGTGTATTGGTTGAGGGATTTTTGGGTTTCCATGATGTGAATGAAGATAGAACATCAGGAGCTTTATACAAAATGCTAGACAAAATTTTGGAACAGTTTGATTACCAACACAAATAAATAGGACAATGCTACGATGGGGCAAGTATAATGTCTGGACACTTAAATGGGCTACAGAAAAAAATCAAGGATAAAGCTTCTCAACCAGTTTTTGTTCAATGCTTAGTTCATCGTTTGAATCTTGTATTACACCAGAGTTTTTCTAAAATTTCTAAGTGTCGAATACTTTTTGCAAGCCTCAGTGGAATTGCTTCGTTTGTTCACCATCCTGCGAAGCGGTCTTATACACTTGTATCAACAACCGCAAGATGCAGACCAACCATAACAGAAACTCGATGTCCTCCACTTCGAAATTAGTAAGTGTAGTTGTTGAAGATTGGGATAAATTGAGGAAGTGTTCGGATTTCTGACGAATAGCTAATAATCAGACAAAAAATCAATTCATCTTGCCAAGGGGTTTTTGAATGATATGAACACTTTTGAATTTACATTTTTGGCTCCACCGATCTATTATTCGAACTTTTGAAGAAAAAATAACTAAACATAAACTACTGTGTAACTCAAATTAAAAAAAAAAAAAAAAAAAAAAAACTTCGGGAAATTTTGAGCCATAAAAGGAACGATGAGTTATTTGAAACACAGTTTGGAAAAGCTAGCTAAATCACAGAAATAAGCACGGGAATATGGTGTTCTTACACAGGAAACAAATTTTCAAAATTATAAACAATTGTATTTTGAAATTTTGGACCACATTCTTATGGAAATGGATATAAGATTTCAAGACTGTAAGAAACTTCAATTTGTCTGACTTGCTGACACAACCAAATTCGAATAATTTAATGCATGCTTTCCCACTCGCGCTCTTGAAAATCTACATTTTTACGGAAACATATTTACTAAACACCAGCGCCTTAAAAATGAACTGAGTCTTGTATATGCAGATGAAAAATTAAGGAATATATTGACTAAAGAACTCTTTCGAGTGTTTCACGGAGACCAAGACATTTTTACAGAAGATTATAAATTGGTTTTCCTCAGTTTAACAATTACATCTACAAGTGTGCCAGTGGAAAGAAGTTTTCTTAAAAGAATATAAACTTGCTCAAGAAACACAAGTTCCCAAGACAGACTTGCTTCTCTGGCAAATATTTCTATTCAGGAAGGCATTTTATTGATGCTCACGAAGAAACAATAATCTAACCATCTTATGACGACATAATTGACAAATTTGCAGCTTTAAGACGAAGAAAATTGATTTAATATACAAAAAATAAGTAAGTCCTCATTAAGGGATTTTCATTGTAGACAGTATATATCTTTTCATACTGCTCTTGTACCTCTTCACCTATTTTTCCAACCACTAGTTGCCACTGCTCAGTATATAAGTCCTACAATTCAGAGCGAGATAATTGAAAGTTACAATAAATTGCTTACAAAAAAAGTTGTCAACATGGTAAATGCATCAAAATGCTTCTCAATTTTAGCGGATGAAACTGCTGACACTGGGGGAACTGAACAATTTTCTTTAAGCCTTCGCTACGTTAACGACGAAACAGAAAAGATGAACTAAAAATTTTTGGCTGTTTGTGCCAGTGAGTAGTAATACCACAGGAAAAGAATTAGCTCAAACAATAATAACCACATTGGATAAATTTGGTGTGGAAACTAAGTACCTAAGGGGTCAGGGCTATGATGGAGCATCAGCAATGACAGGAAAATTTAATGGTGCTCAATGGTGAACGAAAAATTCCCGTCTGTTATGTTTGTTCATTGTAGCTCACACAGCTTAAATTTAGCCATTTCTGCGGCATGTAAGGTTCAAGGCATTCGCAATGCCATGGACACAGAAGAAAAGGTTTATGAATTTTTCAATACCCCTAAACATCAGTCATTCTTACAAACAAAGGTAAAAAATATACTTTCATATTCCAGAAAGGAGAAACTAAAGTGTTTTGCCCAACAAGATGGGTAGATAGACATGATTCCGTTAGCACTTTTTTGGAGCTTCAGCCGGCAGTCTCAAATGCTTTAAAAGAAATGAGTTCCTGGAATGACAGGGAAACATCATCAAAAGCCACACAGATTTCGTTGGCGATAAAAGATGTAGAATTCAACATTAGTGTTCTTGTCATTGGTGTGGGTTTTCGGTACACACTTTTACGGTGCAAAGCATTACAGAAAGAAAACATAGATTTAGTTGAAGCTATAAATCTTGCAGAGGATTTAAAACATGAAATACAATCAATGAGAAAAATTCTGTTGCAAATTTCAGAAAGATATTTCAAGAATTAATTGAAAAATCAAAATTACTAGATTTTGACATCAAAATACCACGTTTATGTAACAGACAACAAATTAATCGTTTCAACGTAGACACAGATTCTGCTGAAGATTACTACAGAATCTCTGTATTCTTGCCGTTTTTAGATTCGTTCGTACAAGAAATCGATCGAAGATTTCTAATGCATGAAACCGTTATTAAAGGTTTTCAGTGTTTACTGCCTTTTCACAATTTCTTATCTTTCAACGAGAACGACTTAGAAGAAACACTGCATTTTTATTCAAGTGAGCTGGATGACAGCAAAACTAACTGTGAAAGCCGAAATACAGCTATGGAGAAGACGCCTAAGTAGCCTTGTAGAAAATACGAAGTTACGCAATGCGACTGACGTTTTGAAACAATGCAATATTGCAATATATCCTAATGTACATAAACTGTTGAAGATTTTATGTGTTTTGCCAGTATCAACAAGCTCTGTGGAACGGTCTTTCTCAACTCTCCGGAGAATAAAATCGTACTTGCGTAGCACTACCTCTGAAGACAGATTAAATGGTTTAGCCATGTTATATGTACACAGAAATATATCCCTTAGTGCAGATGAAGTTATCGCTGACTTATTAGAAAAAAGCAGGAGACTCAGATTCAAATTGTAATCAAAGGAACCAGCAGGGGCGGCTCCTGCTATGGGGCTGTGGGGCTGCAACCACCCCACCCCTACCCAAAGCAGTTTTATTTTCATGCCGTACAAAGAGAAAGAAATTTTCTGAACTCAACTGGAAGTTTTCGCTGCATAACACCACTGGGAGCGCAAGCAACGTTAGCGGACTGCGTTGCTTGCAGTCTTGACGGGTATTGAAACCAACTCATGTGGGAAACACTGTCTATTCCCACATCAGTTCGTTTCCTTTGAATAAAACTTCACTGGGGACTGCATTAATGGCAGTCTCGCTAGTACGGGTTGCTAGATAATGCCGTCTCTCGTTGGGTGGGAATGCATCGCAGGGCCTGTGTGTTTTGTTGATTAATACAGTTCTTGTGCTTCCGAATAAAAAATTAAATAGGGGAATGAATTAAAATAATGACGAATGTTGAAATAAAGTATTAAATAAGGTATGTTTGAATGTATTACTCAACCTGTTTTTGGTTTTTTCCTTCCAATTTTTGGTTTGTTCCTGTTTTTATTCAACGTAATAATTCTAACACCATGGAAATGTAGAATATTTGTGTTTGCTAATGACAAATACTCAGTTGCCGGGACTTTTGCAAAAAAGTTTTACTTATATTTTCTCTTCTGGTCAAAGTGGGCATGTGAACAAATTGCGATTAAGAATAGAATTCAGTATTGGATAAATTGTAAAAAAAAAAAGAGAGAGAGAGAGAGAGATTAATTTCTGCAGCGAAATACTTGCACAAAATTGATTTCTTCACTTACCAAGCACAACGAAATTTTCGCTTTTAAACTCACGTAAATTTTTATTCACCAAAAATCACTGAAGTCACTCCACTGGATACAATTTTTTTTCTGCTGCATCCCCCCTCCTTCCCCCAAAAAAGCTGCGCATTTCAGTTGAGGTAGTGCATTATACTTAATTACTTTGAAAAGAACATTTAATCAGATATCATTGTTTAGAAAATTTACGAAGTTGGTTAGAAAACAAATTTTTCTGCACTAAATTGTTATCATTAGAGGAAATTCTATCCCACACTCACCAACCCGCTTGGCCAGCGTGGTGAGTTATGGCCAAACCCCTCCAAAATGATTCCACAACTTAAATCTTGGCCCTCAGTCTCCGGCAGCTGGAATGTACCTGGCCAAGGCAGCGGTCAGTGCGACATGAAGGCAGAGGGTGCTAAGAATCCCCGGAGGACCGGACTAGGCTGCCACCTGATGCTGACCTTGGCTACGTACAATGGACGCTCCCTATCTTCTGATTCAAGGCTTCTTGAATTGGAAGAGGAACTACAAAGGATCAAGTTGACATCGTCGGGCTAAGTGAGGTAAGGAGAAAAGGAGAAGATCTCATCGAACTGAAAAGTGGACATCTCTTCTACTATCGTGGGACAGATACTGGCAGAACTAGTGGTGTTGGATTTATAATAAACAAGAAACTGAAGGATAAAGTTGTAGAAGTTGAAAGTTCCTCTGACAGAGCTGCACGACTTGTTATCCAACTCTCGAAAAGATACCAGGCTCAGATTATTCAAACTTATGCACCCACCACAAGTCATCCTGAAGAAGAAATTGAAGAATTTTATGAGGAAATTTGTCATCTAAATAATAAAGGTAAGCAGCACTTGAAAATAATTATGGGAGATTTCAATGCAAAAATAGGGCAACGGCAACAGAATGAAACTTCAGTAGGTAAATTCGGTCACGGCAACACAAACCAGCGTGGAAATGCTCTCGTTGAGTTTGCAGAGGCAGAAGGGTTTTTCATCTTGAACTCCTTCTTCAAGAAAAAGCCACACAGGAAATGGACTTGGAGGCATCCAAATGGGACGACAAGTGAAATTGATTTTATTATGTGTAACAAAAAATTCGTCATAGAAGACTGCAGTGTGCTAAACAAGTTCAACACAGGTAGTGACCATAGATTGGTGAGATGTAAGATGCACCTCAACACTAAACTTGAACGTGGCAAGCTCATAAGACAAACAAAATGTATCAACATAACCAACCTTAAAAAACACCATAATACCTTCAAGTTGGAACTGAAGAACAGGTTCTCTGCTTTAGAAGGCCTAACATCGGAAGAAGTGGACATCTCTGAAGTTAACAGAAAAGTAACCAAAGCTCTTATGGAAACAGCAACAAAATTAGCTGGGTCTAAGAACAAGTTGCATGTAAACAAATTATCAGGAAAAACGAAAATGTTGATGCAAAAAAGAAGAGAGATGAGGACAACTAAAGAAGATGTGACTTCCAAAGTGGAATATATAGAGCTATGCAAGACAGTAAGAAAAAGTATCACTGAAGACGTAAGAAAATTCAACTGTGAACTAGTGAGGAAAGCAATTGAAAACAACCAAAGCCTAAAGATAGCAAAGGGACATCTCAGTAAATGAAGAAAACAGATTATGGCACTGAGAAAAGAAGATGGTTCTGTAACAAGAAATAGAGGCGAAATTTTGACAAGAGTGAAAGATTTCTACTCCAAATTATATGAAAGGGATGATGCATGTACTCCAGACATCATGAAAGATACCAGTACCAGAGTTCCTCCAGTCCTCCCAGCAGAAGTTGCACATGCAATCAAGAATATGAAGCTGGGGAAAGCTCCAGGAGAAGATGGAATTACTGTAGACATCATACAAGAAGCAAGTGGAGAAATCGAAACAGTACTCGCCCAAATTTTCACTCGATGCCTTAATGAAGGAAAGATTCCTGAGGATTGGAACACCGCTACAATGATCCTGCTACATAAGAAAGGTGACATTGAGGATCTAGTAAACTGCAGACCTATCAGCCTCCTATCAGTAGTTTATAAAATCTTCACTAAAGTTCTTTCACACCGTTTGAAGGTAACACTGGACATGGCTCAACCGAGAGAACAAGCTGGATTCAGGAGTGGCTACAGCACAATAGATCATATCCACGTGCTGAGAGAACTAATTGAAAGAGCGAGGGAATATGAACTTCCATTGTGCATGGCTTTTATCGATTATGAAAAAGCCTTTGATTCGGTGAAACGATCAGCAGTTACAATGGCTCTGAAAACCTGCGGTATTGAAGATGCATACATTAATATTATTAATAACATCTATGAAAATGCAAGTGCAAAGATTAGGCTGTTTGAAAATACAACACACGTAAAAATTGGAAAGGGAGTGAGACAAGGTGACACCATATCTCCGAAGCTCTTTAATGCCACATTGGAGGGTGTTTTTCAGTCGCTGAGCTAGGAAAACAAGGGGATAAAGATTAATGGAGATTATCTAACCCACCTTCGTTTTGCTGATGATGTAGTCATTTTTGCAACTACCCCATCAGAGCTGCAGAGTAGGATCCAGGAACTTGCTGACAAGAGTAAAGAAGTGGGATTAAAAATGAACTTTCAGAAGACAAAAGTGATGTTCAATGCTTTTACAAGAAATGAAGATTTATCGATTGATGGAGAAAAGCTGGAGATAACAGACACGTACGTTTATCTTGGACAGCAGATGTCAAGTGAGGGTCACATTGATGAAGAAATTAATCGGCGTACAAAACTTGCCTGGAGAGCTTTTGGAAGAAACAGCATAATTTTCAAGAGCAATATGCCATTATGTCTTAAAAGAAAAGTGTTTGATCAATGCATCCTTCCAGTGCTTACGTATGGTGCAGAGACGTGGACCTTAACTAAAAGAGACATACAAAGGCTGCAGACAACTCAAAGTGGCATGGAGAGGTGCATACTTGGTGTAACCAGGAGAGATAAGAAGAGGAACTCGTGGATCCGAAAAATGACAAGAGTGGAAGACATCATGATCAGAGTTAAATCCCTGAAATGGCAATGGGCTGGACATACTGCCAGAAGGACAGATCATCGATGGACAGCCGAAATTTTAGATTGGATTCCAAAGGACAGGAAAAGACCCAGAAGAAGACCACATAGGAGATGGGTGGATGAAATTCGAAAGTATGCAGGGGTGACATGGAGGAGACTGGCACAAGACAGACCGTTGTGGAGGAAACTTGGGGAGACCTTCGTCCAGCAGTGGATTGATAATGGTTGACAATGATGATTATGATGATATATACTAGCTATACCTGGCCACGCGTAGCTGTGGCACATTGTGGTTGCATGGATGAGAAATGAGGAACAAAACAAAGCATACGTTTCATAGAAGTTTAATTTTGCAATACTTGTGGGTATACAATATTTTATGTTTTTCCATTCTCTGCGTAGATATAAAGGCTATCTGGTTTGCCGACACGGGAACACGCAACATACAGTTGTCCATGTGAGAAGCAATCCGCATCTAAATCTAAACCACACAATTCTAAAGATTGACTTTTAGCTTTATTGATTGTGATTGCGAAAACCAATCGAATTGGGAATTGCAATCTTTTAAATTGAAATGGTGTATCGGTCGGGATCATGGGAATTCGAGGGATGAGGACATCTTAACCTTCGAAAGGCCCCGTTAAAATCGTTGCTTCCACTTCATTTTTCATCAGTTTTTTAACTGCGAGTCGCGTGCCGTTGCAGAGTTTTGGCTGATTAATATTCCGCAACATGATAATTGGCACACCTATTTTCAATTTTAATATGTGTGGTGGCATCCCTGGCAGATCAAGTGAGTTCAAAAATTCCGTTGGATAATTAACTACTTCATCTGCTTCCACAACTGTATCTATCGACTTGTATGTAATTTCCTCACTTTGAATGCTGGATTGAATAACATTATTAATTTGATAGACATCTTTATTCTTCGCGACAAGAATAGCTCGTTCACTGAGCCAATCGTGATTCTTATAATTAATTTGAATATTAGGAAATACTTTTTTGATCAGTTCTTCTTTCAATGTTACTAAATTACAAAAATTATCAGGAAATGATATTCGTCTTGACGTCTCATCGACTGGCAGTTGTCCGTTCCCAATGTCCAGTAACTGTCGTGAGAATACCTCGGCTGATTGATCGTTCTGCAGCTGGACACGCATATTCGTAGTCAACTGCAATGTACGTACGTGTCGCCACAATGTTGAATATTTCAGGCAAGCATTTATTTCGTCCGCTGGTGTCGATCGAGAAATTACAGGCAATGTTTGCCTAAAATCTCCTGCGAGCAATATCAATGCATTCCCGAATGGTTGAACGTTTCCACGCAAATCTCGCAACGATCGATCAAGAGCTTCAAGCGATTTTTTATGTGCCATCGTGCATTCATCCCAAACAATGAGTTTACATTTTTGTAATACTTTTCCCATACCGGATGCTTTGGAAATATTGCACGTGGGAGTCTCGATGATTCGCATGTTTAATGGCAACTTCAGAGCTGAATGAGCAGTCCTTCCACCTGGTAACAATGTCGTAGCTATTCCAGACGAAGCGAGAGCTAAGGCTATGTCATTTTTTGATCGAACCGTTGCCAGAATCAATCTGATAAGGAATGCTTTCCCAGTTCCTCCTGGCGCATCCAAGAAGAAGGCCCCCCAACTCCGTCATTTATCATTTGCATTATGCGATAATAAATGCCCTTCTGTTCCCACGTTAATTTGGGAATGTTTGATTGGACATATGACTGGAGATCACCGGTGTTGTAACTCTGTTCACAGCGCAAATCCACATCAAATGAAGTAGTCGTAGTTCGGTTGGGTGCTGGCATTCCCAATTGACTAAGAACTTTATTTGTAATAGCTAAGCACTTGTCTTCAATATTTATCAATGTTTCGTTGTAAAGGCCTTCTGTAAATTCCATGGTCATATTGGCATTTTTTAGGCGTACTCTATGCAAAATATCCTCAGCCATATGCGATCGATATCTTTCCCATAACTCTGTGGGAGATGAAGGGAAGCAAGCGGTCAATATAATTGCGAAAGTGCTCGAATTTGGTTTGGATGTGCAGTGTTGCACGCGTCACTAATACATATATCCCACTGTTGGTCGTTTTCTAATAAATTAAGAGCTTGACACGCACTGCGGAAAGTGGCATATGTGACGCCGTCAACAATTTTCAATTGCTGGAAAGATCTAGGACCAGGCACATTTACCAACAGCATGCGAAGGAAAAAACATTCATCTTGATTAGGATGCACTGTATAAAGTCTACCAATTGTATTTTCTCTGAAAATGCCAGGTTGACCGTAGACTGGCTCCCCTCGTCAGCGTCGTACGAATGCTTTTTTAGTTACATTCCACGTGTAATAAGAGGGCACTTCTGTGTACATCAGTGTTCTGGCGAAAGCGTCTTCCTGACATAAGGTGAAGAAAGCAGTCAGAGTTGTACCAGGTGGATTAAGGGCTCTTTGTTGCACATTTGCATCTGTGAAATAAACACGCTGTCCATTCTCTAAATGTACTGCTAAGTGAACCACAGCTGGATTGCGTTCATGCATGGGAAATGAAAAAATTCGCCATGCAGCCTCATTGCTGCTTATGTATCTTCCAGCCTGGTATTGTGCAATTTCATCGATAACTCGTACTGCATTTCTGTCACTATTTTCTGGTTTCACACCAAAAACTGCCATATCGCTGCCTTTATTCACATACTTACAGATGTATTTAATCGATTTGACCGAATTGCAATATTCTACGTTTATGTACGCTTTGTATGTTTTTGACAACAGAGGCGAATATGGGACCACCCAACGGTTTTCTACATCAATATCACCATTTCGCATGTGTACAGTTGCTGAATTCCCGCCATCTTCAGTTGATCGTCTCCTATACTGAGGATATCCATCGTCTCCTGTTACTGTGTTGGCTGCGAATGCTCGAGGATATTGCTTAGAACATTTCCCGTCTACCATGCATGGTGAATTCGGATTTAGTGTACCGCATGGTCCATGTATCATGTTTTTGATAACAACTGCATGCAAATCCTTATCGACGTCGGCCTGTGGAATCTCAGCGCATTTCACATCGTCGATTTCGTCTGAAGTTATTTTATCGTATAGCCAGATTAGTATATGCGCATGTGGCAACCCTCTCTTTTGCCATTCTACTGAATGCATCCAGCAGCGCACAGATCCAAACACTTCATGTTTCACAATGAAATCCATCAGCGACTTAAGCTTTTGTCTGAAAACACGTGCTGTGATGTCATGCCTATCCACTGGTGATTGCCCAGGAAGTAACAGCTGCTGTATCTCGTCCCAAGCTGGACTGCACGTGAAGGTGATAAATAAGTCTGGACGCCCGTAATGACAAACATATGCCATTGAATCTTGAGCATATTCCTGCATGTGACGTGGACTGCCTATGTATGAAGATGGCAAAATAGTAAGCTTTCCAACGTTGGTTGTATTACCGTCATTCACAACTGCATCTCGCAAATGAATGTATTCTTCGGAGCGGAGTTTGGTCTGATTCAAACGAAGAAATAGCAAACGTTCCGTTTCAGTTTTTGCATACATATCCGCAATGTACTGGTGAAACAACTGACGGCATTTCAAAATATAATTGTCCTCGTTCCTCCGAATCATTAAGCGGTAGGCGTAAAAGTTCATTGCGCTGCACTTTTTATTAATTTCTGCACCATTCACTAGGTTTATCATCTTCACATTGAAATGATATACATCGGCATCATCCCAGAAGATAACTGGATATTGAAAAGCATCGTAACAACGGTGAGTTTCTGCGACGTTTATCAATTGATCGTTTCTTCGATGGAGATATATCTCTAGGTTGGAACTGATCTCCGACTATGACAATTGCTACTTCGTCTATAGTTGGGGCATTATATCTTCGGACATGTTCTCCAGCGGGCGTTTTGTCGGCGTGAATGACAATCTTGTGGGTATCTGATGGCATCATATCCATTGCCGTTTTGAACAAACACACCAAATTGTTCTTTTCGTGAAGGAGCTCCTGTAGTTGCGAAATGATGGATCTTCTTAGCGAGGTATGTATTCCACAACGAGCATCGACTTCATCTCTATCATCACCGATGAAGTACATTTGAAGGAATTTATGGTCACTATCTCGGAACGGGAGCAGGGAGCCAGCTTTGTGATATATTTGTCCTTTGATTTTAAAAGTTGGCATGAATTGATCAGTCACAATTTCCGCACCAAATGACGTCATTTGGAAGCAAGAGTTATATTTCCTGATGTTCGATAGGAAATGCTTCGATTCAGCGGTAGATCCAGCAAGTAGAGTTTTCAACGGCTCTGGTGGTGCTTCAAGTTGAGGCAATTTAATTTTTCCGCCAGCGCAACACATCCCATTCGTTTCATTATTGAACTTTAGAGCCTGGCAGTAGGTACAGGCATGACTCATCTGGCCAATGACAACATGCGGACTTGAACTATAATCAACAGCTGGATTGTACCGGAATGCAAGACGATTGTATTGCAGAATCAGATCTGCTGTTCTTTGGGTACGTGTTTCAGCTATCCTAGACGCCTCGCGTTCATTCCGTTGAGAACGAACCAAATCTGTTGCTGCAGAACGCGACTGCCGTGCTCGCAATCGTGCATCCTCAAGCCTCGCTGCTCGTCTTTCTGCTGGTTCCGTGTTACGCATCTGGATGGTGCTTAGTCTGTTCCTCTCTCGTACGTATGCCCGCTCTTCCTCAGTCATATTCGAAAGCCGTCTTCTCGATCCTTCTGTGTGGCGAGTGCGACGACCCAAATTCGTTTTTTTGCGAGGCATTATTTCGGTTTTCACTGGAACAGAAGGAAGGGATAAGATTATAACCTCTTATGGCTCTCACAGCTCTAATTTGAAAATCATGAGAGATAAGAGACAAAACATAACCTCTACTTATGATTTGGCGAACGGCGCAGCTCAATCACGACACGATCACCTAGTATGGATGGAGAGTGTTCCAATCGCTTCCAGCAGATGGCGCGTTTGCTGGTACACAGCTGACCGTTGAAAAAGCGTTTTTCTCGCGGTAGCGGGTATGTAACTGATGCGACAAATAGATAAAAACAACACGATCACCTAGTATGGAGAGTGTTCCCCTCGCTTCCGGCAGATGGCGCGTTTGCTGGTACACAGCTGACCGTTGAAAAAGCTCTTTTCTCGCGGTCGCGGGTATGTAACTGATGCGACAAATAGATAAAAACAACACGATCACCTAGTATGGAGAGTGTTCCCCTCGCTTCCGGCAGATGGCGCGTTTGCTGGTACACAGCTGACCGTTGAAAAAGCGTTTTTCTCGCGGTCGCGGGTATGTAACTGATGCGACAAATAGATAAAAACAACACGATCACCTAGTATGGAGAGTGTTCCCCTCGCTTCCGGCAGATGGCGCGTTTGCTGGTACACAGCTGACCGTTGAAAAAGCTCTTTTCTCGCGGTCGCGGGTATGTAACTGATGCGACAAATAGATAAAAACAACACGATCACCTAGTATGGAGAGTGTTCCCCTCGCTTCTGGCAGATGGCACGTTTGCTGGTACACAGCTGACCGTTGAAAAAGGCTTCGATCATATATACTGATAGACTGCGCATGGCATCAAAATTTCTGGCTCCAACATCGCAAGCCACGAAATCACGTGACTTCGGGCAAAAAGATGGTTAACTCGTGCTGTGCTCATCATGAATTTTAGTTGTTTCTTTTTTAGGATTCCATTACGACTTTTCATTCGTGAATACATTTATTACGCTCTGATGCAGCTATTGCCAGTGCGCAGTCCATTAGTATATATGGTCGAAGGAAAAAGCTGTTTTCTCGCGATCGCGGGTATGTTACTGACGCGAAAAATGGATAAAAAACAATCTTTGAAGCGGGTTGTATATCGTGTCAAAATTTGAGCTCAATCGGTGCAGAACTTTTTGAGTTTTTTAAGCGTACACAAACCAACTTAACATTTTTATATATAGATAGATTGTATATACGTAAATGCATGTATATAAAATTTGCAACCACTATCAATCCACTGCTGGATGAGAGTTTCCAAGTTTCTTCTTCCACAACAGTCTTCCTTGAGCCAGTTTCTTTCATGCTTTAGAGTTTCATGCACCCGTCTCCCTCTTGTCATTTTCTGGGTATTGTTTTTTCCCTTGCTATCCAGTTCAATATTTCAACTCTCCGTCAGTGGCTCTTTCTTCTAGCAATATGTCCATCTCATTACATTTTTAGGAATTCTGATCATAATGTCTTCCACTCTTGTCATTTTCCCGATTCACGAGTTTCTATTTGTATCTTTCCTGGTAACATCAAACATGCATCTGTACATGCTTCTTTTAGTTGTCTGCAACATCTGTATGTCTATTTTAGTTGAGGTCCATGTCTGTGCTCCATGCGTAAGAACTGGAAGGATGCACTGATTAATCAGTTTCTTTTTAAGAAATAATGCATCTGACAAAGTTTTGTAGTTCGATTATTTTCTTCATAAATGTGGCAATGTGGCCATCGCTTAATATCTGTTGCCTAATTTAGGTATCGGTACCTCTACATTTTCCCTATCAATCGCTAAAGATAAAATCTAAATATTCATTTCCTTTAAAAAAAGCGCTTTCGATCAACATATATACACTGCTGGCCACCCAAAATGCAACACCAAGAAGAAAGCATCCGATCGCTTAATATCGGTTGCCTAATTTAGGTATCAGTACCTCTACATTTTCCCTATCAATCGCTACATATAAAATATAAATATTCATTTCTTGTAAAAAAAAAAAGCACTTTCGATCAATATATATACACTGCTGGCCACCCAAAATGCAACACCAAGAAGGAAGCATCCAATTGGCCTGAAATTCGCAGCATGCGTCTCCCGCGAGAGGATATGCAAACGAATAGCATTGCAGGACATATGCAAATCTTGTGCGGCCGGCACGCCACCGAGAAGCACTATAAGAAGGGTGCACAGTCATTCCAGCACGTTTCGGAGTTCGACAGAGGACGAATAGTGGCTTATCGCGACAGCGGTTTATCGTACCGAGACATCGGCGTCCGTGTGGGACGATATCCAGTCACAGTGAGGTGAGTATGGAATCGGTGGGTGCAGGAGGGACGGACGGACCGACGTGAGCGATTGCCGTAACCGCGGTACACCACTGAACAAGATGACCGGCATGTTGTGCGGCGGGCATTGACGGCTCGCACCGCCACATCACGAGCGTTGACGCAGGAATTAGGGTGTGTTGCGTAACAATCTGTGTCAGCACGTACCGTTCGACGTCGTATGCAGGAGCGGGGACTTGTCGCACGGCGCCCATTGCTCCGATTACCATTGACGTCACACCACCGGCGAGTGCGGCGGCAATGGGCCGTTGAATGCCGCACCGGGACTACGGAATGACACGACATTGTCTATCGCCATACCGGTCCTTCGCCTGGCGTTATGGTTTTGGGCGCAATTGGATATGACACCTGCACCCCTCTGCTACGCATTGCCGGTACACTCAACAGCCACCGCTACATCTCCGAAGTTTTGGAGCCTGTAGTCCTCCCTGACCTGCAGGACCTGCCAGCGGCCACGTTTCAACAGGACAATGCACGCCCTCACGCGGCACGCATCGTGCAACAATTCTTAACTGCCCACTAGGTGTCACTGCTGCCGTGGCCTGCCTGATCTCCCGATATGTCGCCCATCGAACACATCTGGTCGCTGATCGGCAACCGAGTGGCCCGGCAAGCATCACCCGTGGCTACGCCTGATGAACTGTGGCAACATGTGGAAGCAGCCTGGACCGACATACCCAAGCCCACATCCAAAGCCTGTTTCGTTCGATGCCGCAGCGTGTAGCGGCCGTTATTTCCAGCCATGGGGGGACGCACGAACTATTGATGTCTGCGTGTTCCGCAAGTCGTACTGGCCTGTAAGCTCAATCGTTTCATCTTTGTATCTGTTGTTATGTTTCCAGTAAATCTGGCTTTGCTACCTCGTGTACTTCTTTGTGTTGCATTTTGGGTGGCCAACAGTGTATATATATATTATTATTATTATTATTAAACGGACAGCATCAGCACAGGCTCAGTAACTTAGCTTATTCAAAGTGATATCTACAAAATTGAGATGCAGTCCCCCCCCCCTATCATCTCAGCTTATCACGAGCCACCACTTGGAACCAGGTATGATTAAAAAAGTAATTATCCTTAATTTTACAGTTCTTCAGATCCATTTTTAAATTACTGCGTATTAATGTTATATTAGAAGTCATACTTTTGGCTTAACAGCTCTGTCCAGGATTTCAAATTCACGCAGTATCAAATATTCTAATCAAGGGAATTGTTTCTTTTCATAATATGATTTGTGTATATGTAGGAAAAAATATATATATTTACAGTTCATTATACTGTATTACATTTTACAGTTCTTAATATCCATTTTTAAATTACACACACACACACACACACACACACACACACATATATATATATATATATATATATATCTATTCTATAAAGAAGATACCTAAGCAAAAAAATACATATAAAATTTTGACTCACACCTAGTACAACATAGAAAAGGTTATGTATCTGCCTGTGTGAGTAAAAGGAGAAAAGATAAAAAAATAAAATAAAACTACTGAATGTAGAAGGTGTCGAGAATACTGAGCCTTGGCTTTATCAAGGACCAGCAAAAACTCTGCATTTTCTCACTTCCACAAAGACCTAGTTGGAAATGGGTTTCTGCAAGGCCATAGATGCAAGTAACATTCCCACCTAAAATAGTTTAAAATATATATATATGTCATGTCCTCCGTAGAGTTGCATGACCTAGCACTAGTTAACAATTTCGCTTGCATCCATTAACCTTCCTGGCCCGACCCATGCTCTTCATCTGTTACTATTAAACAGAGAGAAGAAGATTAAAGAGAACTCAAGCTGTGAGAGTGACATAATAATTAGAAATGATTTTCAGCCATAACGAAATGCCAAGATTTATCGTTTGAGAGAGAATTTAAACCTGAAAATCAATGCAAAAGAAATCCAAATTTTTTACATTGCAATTAAAAAAGGAAATATTAATTTTTAACGAACAGATTTTTGAAAGAAAACTTCAGTCTAAAACCCCCTACTCTGGACAACTTATGACAGCACGAAAACGAGAATAAGTTAAAGATAATATGCCATTATGTCTTAAAAGAAAACTTTGTGAAAGTTATATACCTTAAACAGTTAGTTGCAATATGTACAAAGTATTTCGGCAGTGCTTTAAGTGCATAATTAATTAGTTATTAAGAACTTAACTACTTTGAAAAAACAGCGCATAGAAAAGGAACAAGCTTAGCCATCTTCTGTTCCTAGGTACCCCAAAAGACGCTCAAAGTTACAAAGAAAAGAAAGAGTTAAAACCCGCAAAAATGTTAACAGACAAACCAATGCCTAAAAGCTGAAAAGCTAAAAAACAACAGAGAAAAAGTACATGAAGTACAAACATTGAACTTATAAAACCTAGAACCCAAAAACAAGGAAGAGAGCTTACCTCTTGTGTGATCCAAAAACTTTTCTCCTCACAAGAGAAGAACATGGCTGACCTCTTCCGCCACTCCCTAGTTGCTGGGGGGCAGTGAGGGTGGGGCTGATGGCCTCCTCATACAGCAAGAAACCAACGCGCGGATATTTTAACCAGAGAAAAAATATATATAAACTTAAGACTGTGGATCTGTATGATCAGAAAGAGCAGAATTAACTCTCCAGAATACATGAGAAATATTATAAAATACACGAGCAGTGTATTTAATAATCTTTGCATGTATTAAATCACCTTAGTGAGCTTCTATAGATTAATCAGAATCTTATTAATTTTAATGTTGGTTTTACTATTTTTAGTATAGCTATCCTAGTGATGAATAACTAGTTTTCTTTTTTATTTGTTTTTATTTTCTTTTATAAACAGATTTTTAAGCTTTTTTTGTGATTTTGTTTATATTATTTAATTTTTTGTTTTAATAGGACCGTCATATCCATAGCACTAAGGTTCCTTTAGGTAGTTAATAGGCATCCTCTAGCCAACTTCCTTACGGCTTTGATTGGTCAGAATCATATTATTAACTGTGTAGAAAATTAAAGCAGATCTGCCAACCTTACTCTATTATTCAGAATAATTTTTCTTAAAGTTCTTTTGATGAAAGAAGAAGGAATTTCGTTCTCTAGAAAACTTTCTAATAGTATATTAATGTGGTAATTGAAGTCCAAATTGTTGCTGCAAATTCTTGAAATTCTTAGGACCTGAGAAATTAGTACATTCTCAATTACTTTGGTTGAAATGTTATTATTCCAGTGTAGATATTTAATTACTTTGAAAGGAAAATTAACTCTTTTATCAAAGAGGCTAATAGATGGGTTACCTCTGTTGAGCTTAATGCTTAAGTCTAGGAACTCAAGTTCCTGATTACTGTGGTTGGTTTTACATAAGTTAAGAGAGCTAGGATAGATATTATCAAAATCACTCTCTATAACTTCTGAATTATTGATATATATATATTCAAAGGCTGCACACAACTCAGATCAGATGGAGCGGTGCATGCTTGGTGTAACCAGGAGAGATAAGAAGAGCAACTCGTGGATCCGAAAAATGACAAGAGTGGAAGACATATGATCAGAGTTAAATCCCTGAAATGGCAATGGGCTGGGCATACTGCCAGAAGGAAAGACCATCGATGGACAGCCGAAATTTTAGATTGGATTCCAAGGAACAGGAAAAGACCCAGAAGAAGACCACATGGTAGATGGGTGGATGAAATTCGAAAGTATGCGGGAGTGACATGGAGGAGACTGGCACAAGACAGTCCGTTGTGGAGGAAACTTGGAGAGACCTTCGTCCAGCAGTGGATTGATAATGGTTGACAATGATGATAATATATATATATATATCATCATCATTGGCTGTCCATCCATGGTTCTGTCCTTCTGGCAGTATGCCCAGCCCATTGTCATTTCAGGGATTTAACTCTGATCATGATGTCTTCTACTCTTGTCATTTTTTTGATCCACGAGTTCCTCTTCTTATCTCTCCTGGTTTCACTAAGCATGCACCTCTCCATGCTACTTTGAGTTGTCTACAGCCTTTGTATGTCTCTTTTAGTTAAGGTCCACGTCTCTGCACCATACGTAAGCACTCGAAGGATACATTGATCAAAAACTTTTTTTAAGACATAGTGGCATATTGCTCCTGAAAATTAGGCTGTTTCTTCCAAAAGCTCTCCAGGCAAGTTTTATACGCCGATTAATTTCTTCATCAATGTGACCCTCACTTGATATCTGCTGTCCAAGAAAAACATACGTGTCTGTTATTTCCAGCTTTTCTCCACCAATCGATAAATCTTCATTTCTTGTAAAAGCATTGAACATCACTTTTGTCTTCTGAAAGTTCATTTTTAATCCCACTTCTTTACTCTTGTCAGCAAGTTCCTGGATCATACTCTGCAGCTCTGATGGGGTAGTTGTAAAAATGTCTACGTCATCAGCAAAACGAAGGTGAGTTAGAAAATCTCCATTGATCTTTATCCCTTTGTTTTCCCAGTTCAGTGATTGCAAGACATTTTCCAATGTGGCATTAAAGAGCTTGGGAGATATGGTGCCACCTTGTTTCACTCCCTTTCCAATTTTTATGTGTGTTGTATATTCAAACAGCCGAATCTTTGCACTTGCATTTTCATAGATGTTATTAATAATATTAATGTATGCATCTTCAACACCGCAGGATTTCAAAGCTATAGTAACTGCTTATCATTTCACCGAATCAAAGGCCTTTTCATAATTAATAAAAGCTATGCACAATGAAAGTTCGTATTCTCTCGCTCTTTCAATTAGTTCTCTCAGTACGTGGATATGATCTATAGTGCTGTAGCCACTCCTGAATCCAGCTTGTTCTCTCGGTTGAGCCATGTCCAGTGTTACCTTCAAACGGTGTGAAAGAACTTTAGTGAAGATTTTATAAACCACTGATAGGAGGCTGATAGGTCTGTAGTTCCTGAAATCCTCAATGTAATCTTTTTTATGTAGCAGGATCATTGTAGCGTTGTTCCAATCCTGAGGAATCTTCCCTTCATTACGGCATCGAGTAAAAATTTGGGCGAGTACTCTTTCAATTTCTCCACTTGCTTCTTGTATATATATATTGTATTTTAAGGAAGCTGAATATATATGTAAGAATATATATACGGTTCTGCTTTTGAACTAGTAGATGTTGGACCCCTCCCCCCCCAAGACAAAATCCTGCCTACGCCCCTGGTACCCATATAGGATATAGTTATTATATATCCAAAAAATCCACCATAGTTGAACTACAATAAAAAAAAATAACATAGCCAGAATTACCCTTTACAAGAAAACCAAATAATAATACTTATTTTACAAAATTTGTTCAATAGTTGGGTCAAACTATTGGACCTGCAAGTGTTGGAGTCAATATAACTGTCCCCAAGGTAAATCTTTATAGTTTTCATTTAAAATAGCATTAAGAACATTCTTTGCGCAACTAATTTCTATTATAATTACATACAGTTGTAACGGCACTTTCTGTTAATTCAACAATTAAAATACAACGACAGAAGATTAATACTGTTAAACCATAAAACCTTTCCAACCATATTATTTTCATATGAACAGCAATATATCCTCCTGCATATTTCACAACCACTAAATAAAATAATCAATGAAATGCACAATAATAAATTAATGGTAGGCCATTTGACATTAAGTTCACTGTTAGTTCACTTAGCATTTGGATGTTTTTGATCAGGGGCGCGCCAGTAGAGGAAACGGGGGCATCCTAGCGCAGGGGCAGCCCTCCATAGACTTAACATTGGCTGCCCACGAAGCTGTCCCCGAGGCTGCCCCAGCTGTCCCCTTGTCAGAATTTTTGCCACGTGATCGGCCCCATGATGTGCTGCCCCTAGCGGTGTTTCTTGGAACTTTCAATGGATCTTTGTTTTTGAGGGATGGCAACGACCGAGTGGGAAAGGGGACGGATATAGGGGGATGTCAACTCAATGTGCCGCCCCTAGCGGTGCTTCTTGGAACTTTCGATGGATCTTTGATTTTGGGGGATGGCAATGACCGAGTGGGAAAGGGGGCGAATATGGGGTAATGTCAACTCAATGTGCTGCCCCTAACGGTGCTTCTTGAAACTTTCGATGGATCTTTGATTTTGAGGGGTGGCAACGACCGAGTGGGAAAGGGGACGGATATAGGGGGATGTCAACTCAATGTGCTGCCCCCTAGCTGTGCTTCTTGGAACTTTCGATGGATCTTTGATTTTGGGGGATGGCAACGACAGAGTGGAAATGGGATGTCAACTCGATGTGCTGCCCCTGGCGGTGCTTCTTGGAACTTTCAATGGATCTTTGATTTTGAGGGATGGCAACAACCGACTGGGGTCCGTTGGGATTTCTTGTATTTATTTCCAGTGGTTTTACAAGCGGGATCCCCCTCTTCGATGTTATTTTTCCCCGGAGGAAATTTTTAGGTAACGATGCTGGGGAATTTTCTTTCCAATGGAATAAAAATGCTCTGATGGTCTTAGCGAGGTCCTAACTCACGATGATTTGGTTCCAAAAAATTTGTCAGGTGGTCTCGTGTACTACGTATTCACTCTATTTTTTTTAATTACTTTTACGTTATTTCTTCATGTGTTTTTTATATTTTTTGTATGTTTTGAGGGAGTTTTTTCGTGCAGATGTAATGAATTTTCTGGGGAACTTTTCTTTTTCCTTTATTAAATTTTATTACAGATCATGAGACGAGGAAATGCTTCTTTAGAAACGATTTCGTTCCTGCTCGCAGTAATTATTGGACTTTGTCATTTTTTTGTGAAATGACTTCATGCTAATTCTGAGTCTTTCGCCTTTGCAATATTATTTTCTCGTAATTTTTTCATGTGTTCAAGAACTCTACAGGTCTTTCACAGTTAAAATTCTGATGAAACAATATTTTCTTACTTTATTTCGCATATCATTATAGCTTCCCAATTTCGCTATTTTACTTCATCTTTTTTTTTTTTTTTTTTTTGAAATTTCGTAAAACTTTTAAGTATGTCAGTAATTTTTTTCTTACTTGGTCAAACTTGTGACTCCTTTTATTTAGACTATTTTTTTCTCATTTCATTTCAACAAAACGATTATTTTAGATGTAGCAAATCATCAGGTTTTTGTTTCCTTATATAGCATATTTTCAAACTTGCTTAAAAATATTCCTCAAAGCTTGCATGTAGTCAAATATGCATTTTTTTATTCTTTCCTAGTTTGCTATACTTTTCGTGGACTGTCCCAACAAGAAAGCATTCATTGTCAAGACATACAATCTAAAACCTTTTTTTTTACGATAAAATTTGTATTCTTTGGGCTGTATATTTTTCTCTCAAGTCCGAAAAAACATTCATTCAGAGGCAAAGCTAGTGATTCCGTTCTTCCCATAAACATTATTTTTTAACGTTATACTAACTCACCAGAAAAGCAGGTTTTCCCCACCCCCATAGCGAAAATAAAAAAATTCATACTTCTTTTCCTTACATATCGACTCAATCTATTTCTTTTCGAAATGCTGGTCATGACATTTCAACTAAAATTTCATACTTTCACCAAAAATCATATTCTTAAACGAGCTATTTTTTTTTTACTTTATTTCGTGTATAACTAAAATTTTATTGTTTCCTCACCTCATCAAAGTTAATAAGAACTCCCCTAATCTCATTCCTTTCCCTCATTTAGTTCGCTTTAAATTGAGATGTTTCAAAACTTCGCGTATATTTCTTTCACTAAATGTCCAGTTCTCCCGTATCTGTCCCATCATTTTTAACTTCTGTGCCTGCTGCATTTTTTCTTTAGACGTTTAGTTTCATTGACCTTTTCTTTCGTTTTAATTAGGTTTTCATTATCGTATTTTTTATTCATTGTCTCAGCAGAAAAAGCTTTCATTCTGGAGACATAGCGACTAAGTCCGTACTTCCTCTAAACATTTTTATTTCACGTTTTACTAATTCGTTAGAAAAGCAGGTGTTTCCAAACTCTCATAGTGAAAATATCGTATTCCCCTTAATTTACTTATTATATTTTTCCTCCTATTCAGTGTTGTATGATTCTTAAAACTTTGGTTTATTTTTATGAAACTTCTTTTTTTTCTTAGTTTTTCTTGTTTTTTTTCTGATTCAACCTATCAATCTTTTCCTACCGATTTAATTGCTCTTATTTTTCCATTCGACTTTACTTTTGAACAGAAATGTATCTAAAATCTTCAGATGTATTTTAGTCT
This sequence comes from Macrothele yani, assembly GCA_039090855.1. NCBI lineage: Eukaryota > Metazoa > Arthropoda > Arachnida > Araneae > Macrothelidae > Macrothele > Macrothele yani. The sequence continues at coordinate 76,591,979 of CM076994.1, read as the reverse complement.
CTAAGGCCGATTCTTCCCTATTTCAAATAAAGTCATTGTAGGATTTTGGTGTAAATGCCCATAAATCTTTGGAACTTCCTTTTCATAGTTAGATACTAATTCCTCGCGGTTTATATTAAAACATGAAAGAAAGGTGTTTTTACGCTCTCTCCAGTGAACGAAGAGTGTTTTTACGCTTTCCCCAAGAAATTAACTTTGGAATCTCCCTTCTTTCTACCGGAAAATGACTATCTTGTACGACTGTTTTCACGCGTCTACTGCTTGCTGAAAAACCTCATATGACATGAAATCACTTTGCTTGGTGGATTAAACTAAATTCTGGTTTTGGACATTGAACGCAAACTCAAGCTTTGGAAAAGCATAGTTTTCTGAGCGAACCTAAACTGTCTAAGATGACAAAAATCTAAAACTGGTGACTCAATGGGACAGAGCGTTTGAACTTTGCCGTTCATTCAAGATTTAAGAGATCCGTAGTGAACCACTACAAGGGAAATAAGCAGACCCTGATTTAGTCCACTGTTTCCAAGGAAGGTAGAAAGCTAGTGTCGTAATTCAAAATCTCATAACTCAAGCCTTCCCAGGATTCAATTTCGGACGGACGATTAGTCAGATGTCAATGCTTAGACATTGAAAAATTACTTCAGACAAATATTTTCGTACTTAAAAGTGCTTCAAGTCAGAATTTGTATTACTTAAGATTTCCCTTAGTCAATATTTTTTCTATCTTGAAAACTTCTAAAGGGTTGATTTTGAAAAAAAAAACGAGTTCTACCAAAAACGTAAAATTTCCCCAGAATTGTATGAGGAACCAAAAAAATTGACGAAGCTTGAATGTTAAGTTTTTCAACCCATTTCTTTCTCTTCATGTTTCATTCCATAAACTTTCTTCAAATTCCTATATATCCAAGAATTTTGTTAAATGTCCAAGTTCGACTCCACTAGAAATTTTCTGAAAATGATAGTTTCTCTTTTTAAAAAATTCCAAAATAAGAATCCCTTCAATGAAACAAGAAATTCCTATTCAAAGCATTCCATCCATCTTTCTACTTCAAATACTCTCTTTGCAAATCTAAGGAGCTGTTTTTTTTTGTTTTGTTTTAATATTCATATATTTTCCCCTCTAACTTTAGAAGATATTTTCCCAAAATGTATATACATATTACGATAGTAAAACATCATAAAACTGCTTGATGTTCAATTCACTTCACGCTGTCTTAAGGAAATTCTTGTATTTTCTCAAAACACATAGACATGTTATTTTTCAACCCATTCTCTTCAAAGACTTGAGATCAACTTAATAGAGTCCTTTGAGAAAAACTTTCATAGAAAAGCATAAATGTACTGAAAATGTTCGTTTTCTTAAAGAAATCATAAGAATAAGAATTTTTTTACTGAAACAAGTTTCCCCTGTTCAAAGCATTAAGTGGCTCTTTTCGCATCAAATTCTGTATTTCCTCGTGTAAACTTTATTCTTTTTCTACTTCATTTCGTCTCTCATTTCTTGTTTTTCCCTATGTTACTTAAAACTTCTTTTTTTAATCTAATTTTCATAAAGTATCATTCTTTTGAGTTGATTTTTTCTCTCTCTCTCTTTTTTTTTAAATGCATTCCTAAGTTCATATTGAGAAGGGTTTAAATTTTGATTGAAAGATGTTTGCAAAGATCGTTTTAGGAAAAGTTGAAAACAGATAAGGTTCGTTTCGGAAAAATTGAAAACAGATAATGTTCGTTTCGGAAAAGTTCATTCTTTCCTAGGGTTAAAAATGAAACACTTCATATTTTCTTAGGGGCGGTTTTGATGAAACACGTTTCAGTAAAAACAGTGAAATTCCCATTGAATAACATGGAGAACTATGAAATTTAAGAAGCACGTTTTTGTTCAAGGAAAATATTTTAAAAGGTCTATTTTCGATTCAGTTGAAAACGAATCAGGTAGAAAAGAGAATGCAGTAAAAACAGTCACAGCAAGTTCCTGAAAGTTGAAAATAGATGAGGTTGGAAATGGATGTACTAAAAATGTCTAAGGAAAGAAATTTTTATGAAACACAGACTGTTTAGTTTTCCCAGGCTAGGGGGTCTTCGGTGAGAGCGCTTCATCTTTTCAACTCAAAGAATAAAGCGAGTCAGTTTGAAACATTTCAAACTCGCCTGAAAATAAGCCGTGTACTCTGGTTTCGACTCAATACAGTAAAGCATTGCTCTCAGACCAGTCGGAATTCCGCCCCGATTGGTTGCCTAATGGAAAACATTAGACTTATCTCCAATAACAATACCCAAATATCCGTAAGAAAAGTCTAGCAAAAAAGCACTAGTTCCCCATTAAATCAATTGCATTCATCCTGTTACTGTTTTACACATTTCAAAAAAGAGGTTTACATTCTCACTTTTACTTTAAAATTCTTGAAAAGCTTAATATTTTGACTCATTTCCATAAAAAAAATTCCCTTAAAATTTAGTTTTAAAAAATAATAATTACTCTTAAAATTTATGCCTTAAAACTAGAAAATATTTACGCTTAATATTTCAATAAATAATAAATATTCATAAACTCACCTCTACCTTGCCAATAAAAAAAACTATATTCATTTCTGAATTTACGTAATCGAAATCCTTATTTCTCCAAGTAGTTCTTTTCCCATGATTGTAGACAGGAACTCTTCTGAAATCTTCCCTTTTCCCCATGTGTTCGACACAGACTGTTTAGTTTTTCCAGGCTAGGGGTCTTCAGTGAGAGCGCTTCTTCTTTTCAACTCAAAGAATAAAGCGAGTCAGTTTGAAACATTTCAAACTCCCCGAAAATAAACCGTGTACTCTGGTTTCGGCTCAATACTGTAAAGCATTGCTCTCAGACCAGTCAGAAATCCCCCCGATTGGTCACCTAATTGAAAACATCAGGCCCATTTCCAATAACAATACCCAAATTTCCTTAAGAAAAGTCTAGCAAAAAAGCACTAGTTCACCACTAAAACAATTGCATTCATCCTGCTACTGTTTTAAACATTTCGAAAAAGAAATTTCTTTTACTTTTAAAAATTCTTGAAAGCTTAAATTTTTGTCTCATTTCAATAAAAAAATAATTTCACTTAAAATTTAATTAAAAAAAAATTACTCTTTAAATGTATGCCTCAAAACAAAAAAATATTTACGCTTAATATTTCAATAAATAATAAATATTCACAAACTCACCTTCTCACCTGCCAATTAAAAAAAAAAAACAAAAAAAAAACTACATTAACGATTTTCCAGTCCACTTGAATTCCCTAACATGAACTTTGATTACAGAAGAAAATACGGAAACAATCATAAAAAGATTTCCTCCTAAATGAAAATAGTGTTCTGGAATTGATTCCATCCTGAATCCAATAGGACAGCTTTTCTCAGGTTAAACCTCCAGAACACAAGTGGAGACGAATGAAAACTCATCACAATTTTCAGATGGAATCAAAGCATTTGAACAGCTGGGGGAACCGACACACTGCTTCTTAGCGAAAGAAACAGAAACGTCTGGAAGATGATTGTAGACAGGAACTCTTCTGAAATCTTCCCTTTTCCCCATGTGTTCGACACAGACTGTTTAGTTTTTCCAGGCTAGGGGTCTTCAGTGAGAGCGCTTCTTCTTTTCAACTCAAAGAATAAAGCGAGTCAGTTTGAAACATTTCAAACTCCCCGAAAATAAACCGTGTACTCTGGTTTCGGCTCAATACTGTAAAGCATTGCTCTCAGACCAGTCAGAAATCCCCCCGATTGGTCACCTAATTGAAAACATCAGGCCCATTTCCAATAACAATACCCAAATTTCCTTAAGAAAAGTCTAGCAAAAAAGCACTAGTTCACCACTAAAACAATTGCATTCATCCTGCTACTGTTTTAAACATTTCGAAAAAGAAATTTCTTTTACTTTTAAAAATTCTTGAAAGCTTAAATTTCATCGTCTTCCATTCCACCCAAAATTAAACAAATACGTGTACTGACAACAGAGATTTAATGGACTTCGTTAAATTTTGGGAGGAGTGGAAGACGATGTGGGAAATCTTTCACCCCTCCAATATTTTTCATGGATTTTTTTTTATATAAAACTCATATTTTTTATGTTTTCGGGAATCCTGCCTATGCATTATTTATTTAATTCTTATATTTTTCCTCTCTCCAATTTTAATCAATGTAGATTTTAACCGTTGCCCCCTTTCATAAGAGCGATTCCCCACTCAAAGGAATGCATAAGTCGAGATTTTCACCATGTATTGGATTTCACTCAGGAAAAACTGGGTCAGGATGGTGAAATTTTGAAATCTGAAATTTCTCTGTGCAGAGAACATTGGACTAAAGTGGCTGATAAGAAATCTACTATGTTAAGAGTCATACAACAGACGTTTCTTCGTTCCATTTCGTTTACAGCTTTAATTAAGAAAGCCTTGTAAAAAGAAATAATTTGACTTTGGAAACATTACAAACACCAAAAGAAGAATTTCTGTGGAATGATGGCTCTTTTCAGCTTGAAGAAACTCTCGGGGACACAATGTATGACATGGTGGACATGAACGGATTGGAATTCTCCTACGACGACAATCAAATAAACATGATCAAAATTATTTTACAACTGGATTTTGAGAAAATAGCTTAACAGTATCGGGAAAGAACTCCCTCGGAATCGAAATACTAAAGTATACGAAGCATTTCTGGACACAGTTGACCTAAGTCATTACGTGGGAGAAATTTTAAGAAAAAAGGGAATATTGAAATCGTACACTGTGTTTTCTTTATGTGGAGAACAAAGTATTTCATAGTTTACTGGGTTTTTTTTTTCAAAAGCGGCTTTAAATCTGAGATGAATTCTTTCAAGGTGTCTGATTAAATTATTTCGCTTTCCGTATTCCTCTCTCATTTTAGGGAAAATTCAACCTTAAAGAATTTCTTACCGAATATATTTTAGTTTTATTCTCTCAAGATATGAAAATTAATTATAATGAAATCCTTCCGTTTTTCTCTAAGAATTTACCTGAAAATAAGCCCTGAGCTGTAGTCCGCTTTGTCTGATTAGAGTCGATAGCGTTTCGTCACGAAATGACAAGATAAGGGTATAGTCACCGTGAAGCGCTGACGCATGGTGACACATCAACACGTGTTGTGATAAGGGTCATGCATTGGTCACAGTATGCAAAGGAAACGCTGAGTGAATTTTAGTTCTGTTCTAAGTTTGAATAAAGTAAAACGTCATCAAGTCTTTCAAATTCTGTTTCCATCAGCTGGCTAACGTTATTTTTTTTCCACATTTATTCATTGGGAAAGAAGCAGTATGAATCTTCCAGACGTTTCTGTTTCTTTCGCTAAGAAGCAGTGTGTCGGTTCCCCCAGCTGTTCAAATGCTTTGATTACATCTGAAAATTGTGATGAGTTTTCATTCGTCTCCACTTGTGTTCTGGAGGTTCAACTTGAGAAAAGCTGTCCTATTGGATTCAGGCTGGAATCAATTCCAGAACATTATTTTCATTTAGGAGGAAATCTTTTTATGATTGTTTCCGTATTTTCTTCTGTAATCAAAGTTCATGTTAGGGAATTCAAGTGGACTGGAGAATTGTTAATGTAATTTTGTTTTTGTTTTTTTTTAATTGGCAAGTGAGAAGGTGAGTTTGTGAATATTTATTACTTATTGAAATATTAAGCGTAAATATTTTTTTGTTTTGAGGCATACATTTAAAGAGTATTTTTTTTTAATTAAATTTTAAGTGAAATTATTTTTTTATTGAAATGAGACAAAAATTTAAGCTTTCAAGAATTTTGAAGTAAAAGTGAAAATGTAAACTTCATTTTTGAAATGTGTAAAACAGTAACAAGATGAATGCAATTGATTTAATGGGGAACTAGTGCTTTTTTGCTAGACTTTTCCTAAGAATATTTGGGTAATGTTATTGGAGATAAGTCTGATGTCTGATGTTTTCCATTAGGCAAATAATCGGGGTGGAATTCCGACTGGTCTGAGAGCAATGCTTTACAGTATGGAGTCGAAACCAGAGTACACGGCTTATTTTCGGGGAGTTTGAAATGTTTCAAACTGACTCGCTTTATTCTTTGAGTTGAAAAGATGAAGCGCTTTCACTGAAGACCCCTAGCCTGGGAAAACTAAACAGTCTGTGTTTCATAAAAATTTCTTTCCTTAGACATTTTTAGTACATCCATTTCCAACCTCATCTATTTTCAACTTTCAGGAACTTGCTGTGACTGTTTTTACTGCATTCTGTTTTCTACCTGATTCGTTTTCAACTGAATCGAAAATAGACCTTTTAAAATATTTTCCTTGAACGAAAACGTGCTTCTTAAATTTCATAGTTCCCCATGTTATTCAATGGGAATTTCACTGTTTTTACTGAAACGTGTTTCATCAAAACCGCCCCTAAGAAAATATGAAGTGTTTCATTTTTAACCCTAGGAAAGAATGAACTTTTCCGAAACGAACATTATCTGTTTTCAACTTTTCCGAAACGAACTTTATCTGTTTTGAAATTTTCCTGAAACGATCTTTGCAAACATCTTTCAATCAAAATTTAAACCCTTCTCAATATAAACTTAGGAACGCATTTAAAAAAAAAAGAGAGAGAGAGAGAAAATCAACTCAAAAGAATGATACTTTATGAAAAATATATTAAGAAAAGAAGTTTTAAGTTCCATGGTTTTCCCTATGTAACTTAAAACTTCTTTTCTTAAACGAGAGACGAAATGAAGTAGAAAAAGAAAGAAGTTCACATGAGGAAATACAGAATTTGATGCGAAAAGAGCCACTTAATGCTTTGAACAGGGGAAACTTGTTTCAGTAAAAAATTCTTATTCTTATGATTTCTTTAAGAAAACGGACATTTTCAGTACATTTATGCTTTTCTATGAAAGTTTTTCTCAAAGGACTCCATTAAGTTGATCTCAAGTCTTTGAAGAGAATGGGTTGAAAAATAACATGTCTATGTGTTTTGAGAAAATACAAGAATTTCCTTAAGACAGCGTGAAGTGAATTGAACATCAAGCAGTTTTATGATGTTTTACTATCGTAATATGTATATACATTTTGGGAAAATATCTTCTAAAGTTAGAGGGGAAAATATATGAATATTAAAAAAAAAACAAAAAAAAACAGCTCCTTAAATTTACAGAGTATTGGAAGTGAAAGAGGGATGGAATGCTTGGATAGGAATTTCTTGTTTCATTGAAGGGATTCTTAATTTGGAATTTTTTAAAAAGAGAAACTATCATTTTCAGAAAATTTCTGGGGGAGTCGAACTTGGACATTTAACAAAATTCTTGGATATATAGGAATTTGAAGAAAGTTTATGGAATGAAACATGAAAAGAAAGAAATGGATTGAAAGACTTAACATTCAAGCTCCGTCAATTTTTTTGGTTTCTTATACATACAATTCTGGGGAAATTTTTCGTTTTTGATAGAACTCGTTTTTTTTTTCCAAAATAAGATAGAAAAAATGTTGTCTAAGAAAAATTTTAAGTAATACAAATTCTGACTTGAAGCACTTTTAAGTACGAAAATATTTGTCTGAAGTAATTTTTCAATGTCTAAGCATTGACATCTGACTAATCGTCCGTCCGAAATTGAATACTGGGGAGGCTTGAGTTATGAGCTTTTGAATTACGACACTAGCCTTCTACCTTCCTTGGAAACAGTGTACTAAATCAGGGTCTGCTTATTTCCCTTGTAGTGGTTCACTACGGATCTCTTAAATCTTGAATGAACGGCAAAGTTCAAACGCTCTGTCCCATTGAGTCACCAGTTTTAGATTTTTGTCATCTTAGACAGTTTAAGTTCGCTCAGAAAACTATGCTTTTCCAAAGCTTGAGTTTGCGTTCAATGTCCAAAACCAGAATTTAGTTTAATCCACCAAGCAAAGTGATTTCATGTCATATGAGGTTTTTCAGCAAGCAGTAGACGCGTGAAAACAGTCGTACAAGATAGTCATTTTCCGGTAGAAAGAAGGGAGATTCCAAAGTTAATTTCTTGGGGAAAGCGTAAAAACACTCTTCGTTCACTGGAGAGAGCGTAAAAACACCTTTCTTTCATGTTTTAATATAAACCGCGAGGAATTAGTATCTAACTATGAAAAGGAAGTTCCAAAGATTTATGGGCATTTACACCAAAATCCTACAATGACTTTATTTGAAATAGGGAAGAATCGGCCTTAGAGGCTAAAATACATCTGAAGATTTTAGATACATTTCTGTTCAAAAGTAAAATCGAATGGAAAAATAAGAGCAATTAAATCGGTAGGAAAAGATTGATACGTTGAATCAGAAAAAAAACAAGAAAAACTAAGAAAAAAAAAAAGAAGTTTCATAAAAATAAACCAAAGTTTTAAGAATCATACAACACTGAATAGGAGGAAAAATATAATAAGTAAATTAAGGGGAATACGATATTTTCACTATGAGAGTTTGGAAACACCTGCTTTTCTAACGCATTAGTAAAACGTGAAATAAAAATGTTTAGAGGAAGTACGGACTTAGTCGCTATGTCTCCAGAATGAAAGCTTTTTCTGCTGAGACAATGAATAAAAAATACGATAATGAAAACCTAATTAAAACGAAAGAAAAGGTCAATGAAACTAAACGTCTAAAGAAAAAATGCAGCAGACACAGAAGTTAAAAATGATGGGACAGATACGGGAGAACTGGACATTTAGTGAAAGAAATATACGCGAAGTTTTGAAACATCTCAATTTAAAACGAACTGAGTGAGGGAAAGGAATGAGATTAGAGGAGTTCTTATTAACTTTGATGAAATGAGGAAACAATAAAATTTTAGTTATACACGAAATAAAGTAAAAAAAATATAGCTCGTTTAAGAATATGATTTTTGGTGAAAGTATGAAATTTTAGTTGAAATGTCATCACCAGCATTTCGAAAAGAAATAGATTGAGTCGATATGTATGGAAAAGAAATAAGAATTTCTTTATTTTCGCTATGGGGGTGGGGAAAACCTGCTTTTCTGGTGAGTTAGTAAAACGTTAAAAAAATAATGTTTATGGGAAGAACGGAATCACTAGCTTTGCCTCTAGAATGAATGTTTTTTCGGACGAGACAGAAAAATATACAGCCCAAAGAATACAAATTTTATCGTAAAAAAAAGGTTTTAGATTGTATGTCTTGACAATGAATGCTTTCTTGTTGGGACAGTCCACGAAAAGTATAGCAAACTAGGAAAGAATAAAAAAATGCATATTTGGCTACATGCAAGCTTTGAGGAATATTTTTAAGCAAGTTTGAAAATATGCTATATAAGGAAACAAAAACCTGATGATTTGCTACATCTAAAATAATCGTTTTGTTGAAATGAAATGAGAAAAAAATAGTCTAAATAAAAGGAGTCACAAGTTTGACCAAGTAAGAAAAAAATTACTGACATACTTAAAAGTTTTACGAAATTTCAAAAAAAAAAAAAAAAGATGAAGTAAAATAGCGAAATTGGGAAGCTATAATGATATGCGAAATAAAGTAAGACAATATTGTTTCTTCAGAGTTTTAACTGTGAAAGACCTGTAGAGTTCTTGAGCACATGAAAAAATTACGAGAAAATAATATTGCAAAGGCGAAAGACTCAGAATTAGCATGAAGTCATTTCACAAAAAAATGACAAAGTCCAATAATTACTGCGAGCAGGAACGAAATCGTTTCTAAAGAAGCATTTCCTCGTCTCATGATCTGTAATAAAATTTAATAAAGGAAAAAGAAAAGTTCCCCAGAAAATTCATTACATCTGCACGAAAAAACTCCCTCAAAACATACAAAAAAATATAAAAAACACATGAAGAAATAACGTAAATGTAATTAAAAAAAAAATTAGAGTGAATACGTAGTACACGAGACCACCTGACAAATTTTTTGGAACCAAATCATCGTGAGTTATGACCTCGCTAAGACCATCAGAGCATTTTTATTCCATTGGAAAGAAAATTCCCCAGCATCGTTACGTAAAAATTTCCTCCGGGGAAAAATAACATCGAAGAGGGTGATCCCGCTTGTAAAACCACTGGAAATAAATACAAGAAATCCCAACGGACCCCACTCGGTTGTTGCCATCCCTCAAAATCAAAGATCCATTGAAAGTTCCAAGAAGCACCGCCAGGGGACAGCACATCGAGTTGACATCCCATTTCCACTCTGTCGTTGCCATCCCCCAAAATCAAAGATCCATTGAAAGTTCCAAGAAGCACCGCTAGGGGCAGCACATCGAGTTGACATCCCCCTATATCCGTCCCCTTTCCCACTCGGTTGTTGCCATCGCTCAAAAACAAAGATCCATTGAAAGTTCCAAGAAGCACCGCTAGGGGGAGCACATCATGGGGCCGATCACGTGACAAAAATTCTGACAAGGGACAGCTGGGGCAGCCTTGTGGGCAGCCTTGTGGGCAGCCAATGTTAAGTCTATGGAGGGCTGCCCTTGCGCTAGAATGCACCCTTTTCCTCTACTCGCGCCAAGGGCATTTTCCGCCCGGATATACGAGAATATGTTTCAATTTTCATTCATTTTTACATGAAATAAATATCTTTAGCAACATTATTTTCTATTTCCGGTAAATTGAGATTTTCCATAAAACACTTCAGTCTCATATAAAACTGAAGAAAAAATTCTGTAAAACTCTAGTTCAGATGACGCTACGAAAATTTCGAGAAGTCAGCTTCCTCTCTCTCTCTCTCTCTCTCTCTCTCTCTCTCTCTGTCAATTTACACAAAAGTCTGCATTACCGGTAAAAAAATTTCGTCATGTACGATGATAAACTTATTACAGCTTCTTGATGGACACACACACACACACACACACACAGTATATATAACTAAGCAAGCTAAGATGAGGAACCCGTGGGTAAGGAAAATGATAAGAGTGGAAGACATTATGATCAGAGTAAAATCCCTGAAATGGTAATGGGCTGGACATATTGCCAAGAGAACGGATCATCGATGGACAATCGAAATTTTAGACTGGATTCCAAGGGACAGGAAAGGACCCAAAAGAAGACCACGTGGGAGATGGATGGATGAAATTCGAAAGCATGCGGGAGTGAGATGGTCCAAGACAGACCGTTGTAAAAGAAACTTGGGGGACCTTCATCCAGCAGAAAATCGATAATGGTTTAGGAGGATGATGATATATATATACATGTAATATTAAACATGACGGGCGTCTCTTTAACTATTGTAACCAAAATATCTAATATCGTGGAATGCATCGAAATTGTACCCCAGCGCTCGTTACCCGTATTGCATCGATCATATAATATTTGCCCACCCTGTTTTACGGTCAACGCTGGAAGCTATTTCTTGAAAATTTGCCAACGATAAGGTAATTCGGAAAAGTAAGCATATATTTCTTGAAGAATGCTGAAAATGTTCACAATCTGTAGGGAAATTTTTGTGTTGGCATTTACGACCAGATTTAAAGTATGAGCCGCTCAAACTACATAAAGTGCGTAAGGGTTTTAAGTCGACAAATTATGCTTTTTGAAGTCCATTGTGTTTTTCCTTCATATTGGTCCCATTTGTCATAACGCTGGCCACGCATTCATGAATGCTGAAAGATTTAAAAAAAAAATTAGAAAAAAAATATTCAATCCTTTCCTGTTACTTAGCAAAACAATAAAAATTATTCTCGGATTTCAAGACGTTTTCTGTTGAATTATAAATGAGTTATTTTTACTAAAAAGTAAACGTTCCACTTAGCATTACGATTTCCCACAGAATAACGTTTTCATAACTCTTCCACGTCACTGATAAATTTATGTGGGGCCTTCCGCCCCGGAATCTATCAACCGAAAAAAATTATTGTGGGTCCTTCCGCCCCCGGAATCTGACGCCCGGGTGCTTAGCACCCGTTGAACCCCGCTAGGCGCGTCCCTGGTTTTGATGACCAACAGTGATTTTCTAAAATTTAATACAGCTTGTTATCATAATATTTACAGCATTAGCAAAGAAGTCATTGCAGTAAGTGATCATTACTGATGACTATTTTGTTAAGGAATTTCTCCCGCCGCCTGTGGCTAAGTCGATTTCTACGAAGACTATTTCTCATTGTTATAACCCCCGAGTATACAAAGAACCAGTATTCTCAGGTCATGTTGCCATGGTCTTCCCACAAATGTGGCAGCTTAGAATCCACGGAAAGACCCATTGGTTTTAGCATAGTGTGTAGGAAAAAGTTGTTCCAATTTAAAAAATATCGCATGCAAAAGAACTCATTAGCGCCACTAAGAAATTGCAGTTTTTAGTGACAATGTAAAGGCCTTAGATTACAATGATGCATTTCTCAAAGAACATATTTTTGAAATCTTACTTCTCTATTAGTCAAAGATTTATCACATTAATGCAGAGTCCCTAGATTTATGTGTTTCTTAAAAAACACAACACATTAATTAAAGAGAGCAAGTTCTGTTTTTTTTACTATCATGAATTTTCATTATTATGGACAAAATTATACCAGAATGGACAGATAATATATAATCTTTAAAACAATGACCAGGTTTTTTTTAATAATTTTACATTGGTTTTACCTCTAATAATGGTGCAGCTCAAGTGTTTGGAGTGTAATTTATTCTGTATATTCCCCCATTTTAGTATTGCATTAAAAATATATACACTGCTGGACAATTGCTAAGGACGGATCATAAACGGCTATATAGCGCATAAAAAAGTAAGTGTGGTTGGATGCCAAGTGAAATAAAATATTGTTAGAATGTCAGGACATTACAAGAAAGGCAATTTATTGTGCTTTGAAATCCAGAAGGCTTTGGAACGTGTTCAAGGGACAAACAGGCCATTTTGTGCAGAATACGTAAACGTGAAAAAAATGCAATTACCGTCCGCAGGCGTTCCGGCGTAAGATGTCAATACGGGATATGGCCACCATGGAGGGCGATGCAAGATTCCACACGTCGTGTCATGCTTTGCACAACATTATCAAGCAGCTGTTGGGGCAATTTATCCCATTCCTCTGTCAGTGCACGAATGAGGGTGTCCTTGTTTATTGGAGGGCATTGGCGACCAGCAAGACTCCTCCCCAAAGGATCCCACACATTTTCAATGGGATTCAGATCTGGAGAACGTGCTGGCCATACGAGGCGTTGAATATCCTTGCTCTCAAGACACTCCTGGACAGCGACTGTTCGATGACATGTTGCGTTCTCGTCCATGAAAATGAATCTATCACCGACAGCACCACGGAACATGCGAACATGAGGTAGCAGAACATCATTAATGTATCGTTGGCCAGTCATAGTCCCAGTTGGAAGCACATAGAGGGACGTACGGCCATTGATCATGATGCCAGCCCATACCGTGACACTACATGTCGGATATCGGTCCCTTTCCTGTATGTTTGCTGGACAATATGCAGTACCACTATCACGCCAGATCAGTTGTCGACAATCAGACGATAGACTGTATCTACTCTCATCTGAGAAGAGGACAGCAGACCAGTCGTTATCAGTCCAATTGCGATGTTGATGGCACCATTGCAAACGGGCGGTACGGTGACGTCTGGACAATGGGATGCACACAACAGGACGGCGGGCGTATAGTCCTCCTTCATGCAAACGTCTGGCGACAGTTTTTCGGGAGATCCGCTTGCCAGTAGCAGCCATAAACTGATTTGTTACCTCACTAGCTGTGCTGCGCCGGTGTCTTTTTGTTGATAGCACTATGTACCGATCTTTTGCAGGTGTCGTACTGTGAACACGACCTCCCCCGTGACGTTTTCTACAATCTCTGTTTGTTTGAAATGATTTCCAAAGCCTTGAAACAACACTGTGGCTGACGTCGAACTCCCTGGCAACATCTGTTATTTTTCGCCCTTCTTCAATCTTACCAATAATACGGCCACGCGTAAAATCATCTAAGTGATGTTGGGAAGACATACTGAAAATTGCAAGTTCGTCAATTGATTCTTTCCCTTTCAACTTTGCGTTTGAACAACAACGGTCAATAAGCGTCAAATCCTTTATATCTCTTATCAGCGCTATGACGTCACGAACAAGTTCGGCAATCCAAAACTTGCATACGCACAACAAGTCTTACTGTATCCCGCAATTATGCTAATTTCCACATTTTCCTGCCTTCCATTTTATGGTTGCTATCGTTGCTATTGTCATCCGTCCTTAACAATTGTCCGGCAGTGTATATTGTACCAATGTGCACCTCGTCTACATTTACTAGTGCCAACAAGCAAAATTTTATCACACAAACAAATAATAGTAATAATGCACACGATACACGGTTTAAATGTGTTCCACGTTAATTTAAATCACGTGAACCTTGGGAGGAGAAAAAAGAACTGATCCTAAGATCTAATGAGATATTGTTGTTTTCTCAAGTTTGTCTAAAACTATAACTGAAACACGATTTAAATATAAATATACAACAGGTAATGTATCCTGAAAATCATAATAAACTATGATTTTTAACAGTATGTGCACTTCATACAAAACCAACCTATATATCAGTTATTAAAGAAGGTAAGTATGAATGTATTAATTTACTACAAATTTTCACTTTCATACCATACAATATTTCAAATACAGAATTTGCATTTATCTGTTCCATATTAATATGCACTGAATCAATATGTATCAGTACTATATATGCTATTCCATGAATAGGCTCCAGATAATTACTAAAAAAATAAATCCCAAATTTGTCAAACTGATTTTTCCCTGAAGTTATTCTTCACATGAAAAAAAAAAAAAAGATTAAGTACAGTATATTCCATTATGTCTCAAAAGAATGTTCAATAAATGCATCCTTCCAGTTCTTACTTGTGGACCAGTGACATGGTCCTTAACTAAAAAGGACATACAAAGCTGTGAACAACTAAAAGCAGCATGGAGAGCTGCGTGCTTGGCATAACCAGGAACTCATGAATCCAAAACATGAAGATCAAAGTAAAGTCTATAAAGTGACAATGGATGGGGTATATTTCAAAAACTGACCATCATTGGACAACTGAAATATTAGACTGGATAGCAAGGGACAGAAAAAGACCAAGAAGAAGGCAGTGCAGGAATTGGGTGGATGAAATTTGAAAACTTGCCTAAGTAACATGGAGGAGACTAGCTTGCGACTGAAAATTGTGGTAAAAACTTGGAAAGAGCTTTACCCAGCAATGGATTGGTATTGGTTGATGATGATGTACATACTCGTATAGGGGAGGAAGCAATTACAAAACAAAAAATCTCATATAAATCAACATGTCCATCATGCCTACATTTACTGATTTTTGTGCAATATAAGTTTTGTTAGGTTTGAGCGTACATTCATTCATATCATTTTCTGTGTAGCTTGTTTAGCTGCATGGTACAATCTAATAGTTGCGTATTATCTTAAAATTAATTTTTTTTAATGTCGTGATGTGTTTTTTAAAAAACTTTTCCAATGTTGTGACATTAATAAACCTCTCGCACTTCCCCACTTGTAAATTTATTGTTTTTGTTATATCAGAAATGGGGAAAAGGTTTTCCCCTACCCACCTCACAGTTTCATTACCAGCTGAAGAGCGGGTTGGCGAGACAACTCACTATATAAAATGCTCATAAGATATGCAGAGGTGTAGCGGTGTGTTATTCTCGTCTCCCCATTATAGTTACTGAATAAATGTCACCTATTTACATCTCTAAAGCAGTGGCAGTGAATATAGGTACCCTAGCAAATTTGATACCAGTGTGGACTACAGTGACTTTATTTATATATAGCCCCAAGTACAGCAAAAAATATGCAGTTTGGGGATTATCAAAATTATGCAGTTTTGGACCAACACCCATGTCATGCAACCTGTGTCATCTAGTGCTTTAAAAATAAACTGATGCATGGCTGTAACTAAAAATTGAAAGAGTGAGTTTCAGAAATGACTAGCATGTTAGGTAACATGGACAATTCGGTTAAGAGTGTAGTGAGTATTGCTCAAAAACATGTAAAGCCAAGTGCAATTTTAAATGTTTTCCCTCCTGGTAGCACAGCCTAGAAGTAGAATAAATGATGTGTTGTAACTTTCAACATGCAACTGGTGTATACATTTGATTTCAATTTGATGGGTTTTTTAACGTCTGGTTTGGTTTCAGACAACTAAATTAAGATAGGACTCAATTAACAGTTTACAGAAGTTCTGAAAATGTACGATTTCAAAGACTTTAAAATCACCCATTTATATGTTGAAGTGCTTTTGAAGAGAAGTCGCAATGAGCGATTATCGTGCTAAATATTTGTATATATATTACACAATATCTGATTTTTATTTCAATGACAGCAGTTTCGAGTCTTTTACATACCTACGAAATTCAGTGAAATCCTTTTATTTTATATTGCGATTGCACAACACAAATGTAGCACCTAAAGCACAACATGAAAGTAGCACACTCACATGTATCTTTTCAACAAGAGAGTGCCGCCCCGGTGGTGCAGTGGTATAAGGCGCTGTCTCTGATCATTCATCCGAACGGGGTCCGGGTTCGAATCCCGGTGAGGCATGGATGTTGTGTTTGTCTTACGGCACTGGCTCTCTCCCTTCCCTGGAACCAGTGACCCTAAATTAGGGACGGGCGACTGCTTATAGCCCATTGAGTTGCTCACGGTGGTCGTTAAACCTCCAATTAAAAAAAAACCAGAGAGTTTACTTTTGCCTGCTTGTGACGTCACGCACAGATTAGCTGTGACTTATGGCTGCAGAGCCAGTGGTGTCTCCACCTGATACAAGCTCCATGGCACTATCCCATAAAATGCCATCTTCCAGAAGCCCTCGACCAGCACCACCCCTACCCTTTGCGTAGCGGTGGAAATGATATCTCTTCTGTGAAAAAGGCTGTGAGATCTGGTGATTGATACCATGTACGATATAGGGGATGCAAATGTCATCTGGACGACTGGGTGGGTAAATGAATACTGCTCGCGCAGGTGTCTTTAAAAATATCTTTAAGCACAGGGGATATTTCGAATGTGTGTGGGTCGTGCGTGATACTTTCTTAGCAAAGCAAGCAAGCTGTGGACTTTGCAGGAGTCATAAAAATTAGAATATCCTAAGTGTAAGTTTCTAGTGTTTCATCCAGCGGTCCTAACACCACATTTAAAATATCGTAAAATTCCCTAGATTTAGGGGATTTCACCAAGGAGGTTAGAAGAAGAGGAGGTGAAGGGACCCGTTTTGAGTGAAGCCAAAACAGATCAGCTGTTTCTGTCCTCTCTCTGAGGTGGTGGGAGTCGGCTGAGGCTAAATTCACGCATAGCGTGAATTCAGCCCACAGACTAGGTTCACGCTCCTTCTGTGATTGGTCACTGTGATCTCGCAGGCGGGGTCTGGGTGGTTCCTGCTTTGGCACGTTAACCAATACCGCTCCCGCTTTAATTCTGACATTTCCAAATTTTTTTTATGAGTCAAGTCGTTAGATGGCGCGTTGAGCCTGTTTCTCGCCCAAGAACAAACGGTCGTAGTTCACTTATAGCAGTGGTTCTCAAACTTTTTATCGTATGGAACCAAGGAGGTTAGAAGTAAGAGGAGTTGGCAACAGCCCCTCTCCCTGTGCTTCTGGCGTGACGCCATTTTTTATCAGCTGACTACGCCAATGCGCCCAAGCTAAGAATCTCCTGTATATCTCTATGGGGAAGACGCGATTTTGAACGGGTTTTTCGGACCCTTACTCTACCTATACAGGCATGAAAAAAATTAAGGCTGAAATATTCATTCCCATAATAAAAAATTTCCAGAAAAAACAGGAAAATATGTGTTGGTGTTTCTTTAAAAATTGAACAAAATCATGATTTTTGGATCTGAAGTGCATAGTGCGCATGGTTACTGTGTGCAAGTAACCATGCATACCAGTGGCGGCCCGTGAATAAAATTGCTGGGGAGGCAAACTACTTTTCAGCTGGATTCAAATAAATTTATTCAAATTTTGAAGATGACAATCCGATTTTTGGCGTAAATGTGACAAGGATGGTAAGTCAGATAATATCGAAAACTTGAAAATTTTCATCGTCCTGGGTGGTGAGCATACCCGGGCGCTATCTGGGAGACACGGGTTCGAGTCCCGCTCCAGGACGATGAAAATTTTCGGATATTATCTGACTTACTATCCTTGTCACATTTACGCCAAAAATCGGATTGTCATCTTCAAAATTTGTATTATATGGTGTAATCCCGTATTTCTTTCTTGATTTATCTGCTATTCCGGGCAATTACGGAATAGGATTCTTAACCTCCAGATTCGCTAAACATGAATGCCGGTTGCTTCGACTAGCGAATACTGTGATGGTTATATTCAAATTAATCGGAAACTTGAAATTTGGTCGTTCTGGGTGGTGTAGTGGTTAGCGTACCCGGGCGCTATCTAGGAGACGCGGGTTCGAGTCCCGATCCAGGACGATGAAATTTTATTGTTTTTGAATATTACCTGACTTACCATCTTTATCACATTTACACCAAAAATCGGATTGTCATCTTCAACATTTGTATTATATCGTGTAATCCCGTATTTCTTTCATGATAAATTCATTCAATTTAATACCATTTTTTTACAATGTAATTCTTTTATTTACTTTCTCATGTGCGAAGTATGAAATAAGTAACGTGACCCGTGAAAAGATTTATAAAATTTTACCAGAAACGCACGTTTTACATGACTTACCGACACAAAACCTGTTTATGTAAGGCTCCGGCCCTTCGCCTAAATATATTTTTTTTCAGTTTGAATTGCCTTCTTGGACTATTTGGGAACTGTTAAGCCAGTTTGAATATGAAATATATTGCATCGCAATAGATTTTTATTAAAGAGATCAACAGAAGATTAAAGCAAGACTGAACTATACATCTTTTTCATCTCAAATGAAATTCTATTGTATGTACGCCTCTGCCTTCACTGACGCCAAAAGAAAAAAGTCTTGAAGACTTCTGAACACAGCGTTTACCTATGCAGCAAGAGAGGAAGCTTACCTTACGCTTATATTGTCTTGTATATGAGATCTATCTTTCGTTCTTTTTGTTCGGCGAAGTGATTTATTATATGGTCATAATATGTCTGTTCTGCTTCCATCCTCTTCACAAGCGCCTTATCGATGGACAGAACTGATAAACTTGACAACCTTTCTTGCCCAATGGAGTTTCTCTTGTAGTTTTTTATCCTCTTCAGGCACGAGAAGCTGCGTTCCACAGAGGCCTATGTTGCAGGAATTGTTACTACGAGGGAAAGAAGTCTAAATAGCTCTGGCAGTGCCTGTGCTAGATTATTATTGTATATGGCAGACAGAAGTTCTGTTGTACTTTTGGCATTGTTCCACAGATCTCTGTCTGAATACAGAACCTGCAGCTCACTATGCAGTTTGGTGCTGTCAAAGTATTTTTCATAAGTTTGAAGCAGAGCTTTAAAACAGCGTTCAGAAAAATTCTAGAATGAGCTTCAAAGCAGTGTACATCGACCAGCTGAAGAAATTTTAATTTCTCAATGTCAGAAAACCGGCATTTTAATTGAGTTGTAACATTGTCTATTACCTCATAATACAGCCTTCTGTATTGCACGGTGGCTGGAATATCATTACCTCCTTTAAATCTTTTATTTGGAGAACCAACCTCACTTGCACACGTTATGATAGAGATCATCAAACTGTTACTGATCTCGAAAGTACAACAATTTTTCACATAAGCCAGTAATTCGTTTGTTACAAAATGTAACATCGGAACTATTTGATTGCAGTACAGAGAAAGTAACCTCAGTTAAATCAAATATTTTTTTATATGAGAGGAGAAGAAAAACGAAATTAAAATCTTGGAGCCACCGTTTTAATCCTACTGCTTCGTGAATTGTCTCATCATCATAGTTGGAATCATCCTCAATTTTTTCAAATACTTCAGTTAGCAGGCACCTGTGGTCAGCTATGGTAGACACTGAACGAGATTTGAAGTTCCACCTGGTCTGACATACACGAGGTGGTCTGGGTCCACCAACA
Source organism: Macrothele yani (assembly GCA_039090855.1). NCBI lineage: Eukaryota > Metazoa > Arthropoda > Arachnida > Araneae > Macrothelidae > Macrothele > Macrothele yani. The sequence continues at coordinate 76,572,014 of CM076994.1, read as the reverse complement.
GATTCTAGTAAATGAACACGCTTTGTCGATTTGGAAAAGAATGCACAAATTGCATTTAAATTTGCAAAAAAAAAAAAAAAAAAAAATACGTGATTCCTTCAACACTGACGCTGCTCTGCTCAAAACTAAGTTCAGCCTGTGTGCGTAGCAGTGAACAAATAATGCTTGAGGGGCATCATACTTCACTTTTACTTGCAATCCATTCAGTTGTGATGCCATCACTGCTGCGCCATCATATGTCTGTGCAACTAGTTTTTCTTTGTAGCTAAATCTTTCCAGCTCACGATCCAGTAATTCTTTAAGCGAAGTAGCACACCGATCAGAACTTACGTCAAAATCCCAAAAATATTTCTACTGGTACTCCATCTTTCACGAATCGAACTATAATTGATACTTGTGCATGGGAGCTAATGTCTGTCGCTTCATCAATCTGCCAAGAAAAAAACTGAGCATTTTCAATATCTGCATTGATTTCATTCCTAATTATATGAGCAACTGATTCGATTAAATCATTCTGTATTGTTTTTGAAGTTCCTGAAAATGTACTATTCTCCATAAACACTCTCAATGTTTCGTCACTCTTGGAAAGTAAATCAATCATCTCGAAGTAATTTTCCTTATTTTCAGAGACTTCGCTCTCATCGTGTCCACGAAATGGGAGCTCTTGCCGCGCCAGTAGTGTTGTAATATCAATCAACTTCTTCATTACATCACGATTCTGTTTTACTTTTTCATTATGATGTAAGTCACTTGTTCTATTCGTTGAGAGAGTAGTCTATCCTTGTGTTGCCTAGCAACTCTAATTTAACAACTGCCAGAATGTGATCTTTACACTTTTTGTGCCTGTCAAAAGCACGTGGTAAATTTTTCAAATCATTGAAGCCTTTCTCTTGCCATACTTCATTGCCACTCACAGGAAACAGCAAACATGGCCAACAATATAGTATGTTCGTTGATTCGCTACCACCCAGCAAAAACACAAATGCTTTGAAACTGCTGGCCACCAGCTGGCAGTGATGGGTCACTGCTGGCTGAAATCTGCCGCTCACGGCCCGGTAGTGGTCCGTTGGTGGCAGCGCTATCAATTGGCGAGCCATTGATGGCCCTGCAGCATCGCCGTGAATTGTGGGCCTCCAAGCAAGTGCCACTAGTGGCCCGTTGCTGGCAACCAATGCAACCCCCAACAGCAGGTGGAAGCATCGGGACTGCGCATGCGCAGAAGCAACACTTGCTGTGTCTCTCATGGTACCAGTTAGTGGAAGACGACGCTATCGCCATCGTGTTATTTTAGTGGATGATAAGAAAAAATCCATATGTGGAGAGGCGAATTAATTTCCTAATGAAATTTTACGTCGACGAAGATATCAGATTTAGCCGTGAAATACTAGATTACAGCCATGAAATACACCCACTCCATTCCCATGAATAACAATTCATGGAATGGAGTGGATGAATAACAAGAAACATTTTGAAACCGCTTGAAACACATATCCTGGAAAACCATTAAAATAGCGTTTGTTGGGAAAAAAAAAGGAATTATATGTGTACAAAATTTATTAATTATTTGAAGGGAAAAAAAAGCAACGCTATGTTGTGTACTCATCCATGGGTTGAATACACAAGACTGGGAAGAATTCGCTTCTAAAAATAACGAGAAGTAAAATAAAATATCTTTTACTCTTTAAAACAAATGTAGCTTCGGACAACGGAAAGGAAAGACACAACGTTAAAAATGTAACAGAATGTGACATGAACCCGGGTAAATATATATTTATTCAACAATCTCTTTTCAAGACGGCAAGGATAGTACAAAACTTTGGAAAGCGACTCTAAGTATGTACACGCCTTGAAAATGAGTGAAGTTCCCTTAAGGTAAAAAAAAAAACTATCGTTACGTTGAAAAAATTAATTTATCAATTATATGAAACTGACTTTTATGAAAAATACCTCTCAATATTGTAAAATGAAAGAGGGAAGCATTCGATTACAAATTGCATACGAAACAGATAGCTTCCAGCAGATGTCCGAGCGTAGTGAATTAGTCCGGTCGGTAGCGAGCGCGGCTTCCACGCAAACGGCCCAGGATCAAATCTAGTCATATGCAAACGGGCGTTTTTCCGGTCTGTTGAGAAAATTTCCTTAGTGCAGTGCGTTAATTCACAAGCTTCGTAAGGGTAGGAAAAAAAAATTGTAGCTTTAGGAAACTGATGTTATCCTTGCTTTTATTATTATTATGGCTACTACTGGGAAATTGGCGGACAAGATTCGGCAAGCCACCAGTTACGTCACGTGGTTGCTGGCTGCCACTAACGGCCCACTAGCGGAGCACATTAGCCTAGCCATCATTTCTGGCACGTGCTTGAAGGGCCACTTGTGGCAGCTACTGCCTGTGATGGCCCACTGATGGCCCTGTTGTGGCATATGACAACTGATAGGGTGCCAACTGCTGGCCCTTCTGTTGGCCGCCCGGACATTTTATTGACGGTTCGGCAGCGGCAACATAGTGCTGGGCCATTGCTGGCAGTGCTGGCCCAGCAAGAATGTTTTTGCTGAGCAGTTAGCCATTGTTCTTTTCTGTACCAGTCAATATTAAAACCTCTGTTTGAAGTTTTGCCCTTTGAAGTCATCTTTTTCATTTCAGGTGTAGGCTTATTATCATGTATAATTTGATTCTTTTCTTCAAAGTCTCTTCTACTGAAAGGCTTTTCCAGTAAGCTATCCACCATATTAGATATGTTTGAAGCAGAGGCCATGGTCTGATAAACAACTCTTCATAAAACATTAATAAAATTAGTTACTTAAACATTAGTGTGAAAGAAAAGCAACTAGGAAGAAGACACTATGTAATGACGCTCGAAGCTGTCCGAATGAGGAGTTAACACAGCGGAGCTGCTGCTTACAGGGAAACAGCTGATCCCATGAGGCAAGATAACATCTGCCTCACAGGAAGTCCACGGAGCGCAAGCGCTCTTTGTGTTGGCAGTTCCACCGCCTACCTTCGTATCTACAGATTCAGTGGGAGTAAACAGGTTTGGCGCAAAATGTACAAGAGGCAGTTTGCTTCCTGCCTCAAGGACGGAGATTGCCAGCTGAGGATAATTCGCAACTACGCGCTACCGATTGTTTGCGAAAAGCATCACTTTAAAAAACTGAATGAACGGATAGACGACATTTAATTCAAAAGAGTTGACTAGCATAAACGTTTGCTCTCCTATACCCAAAAGTACTGAATGAACAAAACGAATAATTCTAACTAAGAGTCTTAAAATTCTGAGGAGGCACTGCCTCCCTTGCCTCCTCCCAAAAGCCGCCACTGATGCATACTGCCCAGGTGCCAGTAACCATGTTTAAAATATAACCAGAAACCTAATGTTAAGAAATAAGAAGTCCGAAATATTCCTTCTTTCCATCCTTGGTTTGCATGCGCTAAGCAAAACTGCTTAAGCCACAGGAAGTGACCTCCCGTTCCCGAACTCCCACAGCGCAGACTCCCACCACCTCAGAGAGAGGACAGAAACAGCTGATCTGTTTTGGCTTCATTCAAAACGGGTCCCTTCACCTCCTCTTCTTCTAACCTCCTTGTATGGAAGCCTTTTTTCTATGATGTCTCAGCCGTGGGGGTCTGCGCTGCGAGAGTTCGAGAACGCGACGTCACTTCCTGTGGCTTAAGCAGTTTTGCTTAGCGCATGCAAACCAAGGATGGAAAGAAGGCATATTTCGGACTTCCTATTTCTTAACATTAAGCTTTTGGTTATATTTTAAACATGGTTACTTGCACATGGGCCGTAAGTAACCATCGCACTTCCGCTCAAGAAATCATTATTTTGTTCAATTCTTAAAGAAATACCAACACATATTTTCCTGTTTTTTCTGGAAATTTTTTATTATGGGAATGAATATTTCAGCCTCGAATTTTTTCATGCCTGTATAGGTAGAGTAAAGGTCCGAAAAACCCGTTCAAAATCGCGATTTCCCCATAGAGATATACAGGAGATTCTTAGCTTGGGCGCATTGGCGTAGTCAGCTGATAAAAAGTGGCGTAACGCCAGAAGCACAGGGAGAGGGGATGTTGCCACCTCCTCTTACTTCTAACCTCCTTGGATTTCACCCAAGGATTTCACCAAACCCTAGATTTCGTGAAATTCTCTATTGATTCCTTAGATTTAGGGAATTTCACGATATTTTAGGGAATTAGAGAAAAACCACAAAACTCTAGGAATTTATGCATACTTTCGAAGGAAATCCTTTCGTTAAGACTTTTTATCAATTATCGTTTTTTTTTTTGTGAGTGCTCTCGAGGATTTTGAATATTATGAGACTATACGAACTGAAGGCAGTCAACATCTGGTAGTGTTCCTTCGAGTTTTAATTTAAAAAAAAATGGTAGTAGGAGAAAACTGATTATGTATTTGGCTTGATAAGTTCCGAATTAAGTTCTATGTTCTCTTCCCAAAGAACGAAACATATCTATAATTTTTCTTTTATTTAACATTACGCATTCATTTTTATTTTTAAGTAGATTGTCTAGCTTGCAATAGTGGGGGTTTTTTAAACTCTAGTTTGTTTCCATATTACGTATTCGTCTGAGCTTCTAAATATTTCGTTTTGCAAAAAGAATTCCCAGATTTATGTTTCATCAAAGTTTGACAGTAAGAACATGAACATATAACATACCGTGAATTAGAAATGTTTTATTAAAAATTTCACCATGACTAATGATGTCCTGCATCATTTGAAATAAGCACCAAACACGAAATTGTCTTGGTATACGTTGCAACCTTGATTAGTTCTTTTAAGAAATTGATTTCTACTTCTTCGCCCTGCAGCTCTATTAATTCGTTGGCATACTCCAAGACGTTAAATTTTTAAAAATTGGGCAGTTGTAAGGAGTAATATAATAGAAACAACCCTACAGTCATGATGGAAATCCGCTTTGGGCGGTACATGAAAAGGGCCATAACATTCTATTTTTCTTAATCAAAATCTTCTCCTGCAAAAATTTGTAACAGGTTTAGAAATGTATATGCAATATATCTCTCACAAGTTTTACTTTTCTGATATATTAAAAAGCAATACCTTCAAGTTGGAAGTGAAGAACACATTCTCTGCTTTAGAAGGCCTAACATCGGAAGAAGTGGATATTTCTGAAGTTAACAGAAAAGTAAGCAAAGCTCTTATGGAAACAGCAACATAATTAGCTGGGTCTAAGAACAAGTTGCATGTGAACAAATTATCAGGAAAAACCAAAATGTTGATGCAAAAAAGAAGAGAGATGTGGACAACTAATGAAGATGTGACTTCCAAAGTGGAATATATAGAGCTATGCAAGACAGTACGAAAAAGTATCACTGAAGACGTAAGGAAATTCAACTGTGAACTAGTGAGGAAAGCAATTGAAAACAACCAAAGCCTAAAGTAGCAAAGGGACATCTCAGTAATAGAAGAAAACACATTATGGCACTGAGAAAAGAAGATGGTTCTGTAACAAGAAATAGAGGTGAAATTTGACAAGAGTGAAAGATGTCCACTCCTAATTATATGAAAGGGATGATGCATGTACTCCAGACATCATGAAAGGTGCCAGTACCAGAGATCTTCCAGTCCTCCCAGCAGAAGTTGCACATGCAATCAAGAATATGAAGCTGGGGAAAGCTCCAGGAGAAGATGGAATTACTGTAGACATCATACAAGAAGCAAGTGGAGAAATCGAAACAGTACTCGCCCAAATTTTCACTCGATGCCTTAATGAAGGGAAGATTCCTGAGGATTGGAACAATGCTACAATGATCCTGCTACATAAAAAAGGTGACATTGAGGATCTCAGGAACTACAGACCTATCAGCCTTCTATCAGTGATTTATAAAATCTTCACTAAAGTTCTTTCACACAGCTTGAAGGTAACACTAGACATGGCTCAACCGAGAGAACAAGCTGGATTCAGGAGTGGCTACAGCACAATAGATCATATCCACGTACTGAGAGAACTAATTGAAAGAGCGAGGGAATATGAATTTCCATTGTACATGGCTTTTATCGATTATGAAAAAGCCTTTGATTCCGTGAAACCATCAGCAGTTACAATGGCTCTAAAATCCTGCGGTATTGAAGATGCATACATTAATATTATTAATAACATCTATGAAAATGCAAGTGCAAAGATTCGCGTGTTTGAAATTACAACACACATGGAAATTGGAAAGGAGTGAGACAAGGTGACGCCATATCTCCGAAGCTCTTTAATGCCACATTGGAAAATGTCTTTCAATCACTGAACTGGGAAAACAAAGGGATAAAGATTAATGGAGATTATCGAACCCACCTTCGTTTTGCTGATGACGTAGTCATTTTTCAAACTACCCCATCAGAGCTGCAGGGTATGATCCAGGAACTTGCTGACAAGAGTAAAGAAGTGGGATTAGAAATGAACTTTCAGAAGACAAAAGTGATGTTCAATGCTTTTACAAGAAATGAAGATTTATCGATTGATGGAGAAAAGCTGGAGATAACAGACACCTACGTTTATCTTGGACAGCAGATATCAAGTGAGGGTCACATTGATGAAGAAATTAATCGGCGTACAAAACTTGCCTGGAGAGTGTTTGGAAGAAACAGCATAAATTTCAAGAGCAATATGCCAATATATCATGAAAGAAAAGGATTTGATCAATGCATCCTTCCAGTGCTTATGTATGGTGCAGAGACGTGGACCTCAACTAAACCAGACATGCAAAGGCTGCAGACAACTCAAAGCAGCATGGAGAGGTGCATGCTTGGTATAACAGGAGAGATAAGAAGAGGAACTCGTGGATCCGAAAAATGTCAAGAGTGGAAGACACCATGATAGAGTTAAATTCCTGAAATGGCAATGGGCTGGGCATACTGCCAGAAGGACAGACCATCGATGGACAGCCGAAATTTTAGATTGGATTCCAAGGGACAGGAAAAGACCCAGAAGAAGACCACATGGGAGATGGGTGGATGAAATTCGAAAGTATGCGGGAGTGACATGGAGGAGACTGGCACAAGACAGACCGTTGTGGAGGAAACTTGTGGAGACCTTCGTCCAGCAGTGGATGGATAATGGTTGACAATGATGATGGTATATATACAGGGTGGTTCAGCTAAGCGTGTACAAACTTCTGGGAGGGGTAGGTTGAACAAAGACAAATCGAAATCACATAGCAATGCAGGGTCGTAAATTCCATCTTCATGAGCAGCACGTAAGAGAACAAAATGCCTTTTATTACTCACAAGACATTTGCGAAACGCATTGAGATTACAGGTGTTCAAAGTTCCGACCATGAGCTGTAACACACGCTTGACATCGTCGGCGCATGGAATCACGTACATTTTGGAAAATTCCTGGCATGTCTCGGACTTCTGAAGCAGCTACAGAGATGCGTGCTACAAGGTCCTCCTCACTTTCAACGAGGGTGTCGTACACCAGTCCTTTGATGTAACCCCAGAAGAAGAGCAAATGAACGCGGGACCACCACGCCCGATCCACTGATGTCCAAATGTCACGTTTAAGTGATGACGAAAGTCATTGCTGAAATGGGCGGGGGACCTATCGTGCTGGAACCACATTGCCCGGCGCAGCGACTGAGGAACACAGCGACTGAGTGACACTGTTGTTCGTTCAATAGCTACGGCAAGACATCCTCTCGAAATATCCGGTAACTCCTGGTACAATCGCACGGCGGCTCGTCCGAAATATCCGGTAACCGCTCCTGGTACAGTCGCACGGCGGCTTGCCTGTTGCAGTCCTCTGCTCCGTATACGAGGTGCATATAAGCCATTTCCGCGTTCGGAACTCATCCTTCCTACTACCTCTACGGGCGGTTAACAAATGACGGTATCCTGAAAGAACATATGAGCAGGCTCGCGGCCGAATTCCGACCCTGCATTGTTATGTGATTCCGATTTGTCTTTGTCAAACCTATCCATCCCAGAAGTTTGTACACGCTTAGCTAAATCACCCTGTATATGTATAGAGAAAGAGAGAGAGAGAGAGAGATTTTGCTTCCTAGGGAAATTCTGTGGAAAACTAGGGAATTTCTGCCTATTGTCTAGGGAAAAATTTGATGAACAAGTTGGCAGCACTGCATGGGTTTAGTAGACAGCAGACGAGAAAACTGAAAGCACGAAGCAGATGACAATGGAACTTGGTCGAAGTTCGAAAAAGCAAATGTTTCTGGATGTTGTTGATGATTCAAGTGTAGACAAGTTGCTGAGTGAAGTAAGCTATATCTTGATCTAGAAATTATTTTGGGACAATCGGACAAGTGCAAATACTAGCGTAATGCAATTGTCCGAGACGGGTCTGAATCCCGGTGATTCATAGATGTGTTTGCCTTACAGCGCTGGCTCTCTTCATTCCCTGGAGCCTTAATTAGGGACGAGTGACTGTTTACAGCCCATTGAGTTGCTCACGGTGGTCCACCATAAATAAAAAAAATCCCGACGTAACACAGCGAATGTTTTAGAACAGCCATAATTGTGCTTTTATTGATATACAGTGATCCGTTTGGGTAGAGCTAATTTAAAAATGCTGTGGTATGGCATGGCTTGTAACATATTAAGTCTATATTTGGCAGAAATTACCTTTTTGGATGGGAGTTTGTTGAGAGCTCTACATGACCCCCTTTGTGGACTGACTATAAGGTCACAGTGGTTCAAAACGCCGTAAAACCTGGCCAAAACACTATTTCTGAAATTTTGAAAATAGGTTTGGTTATAGAGAGACCATATTTCCTTGAGACAAAAAGAAGTAAGATGATAAAAAAAAGTTTTACTTAAACATACTGAGCTTACCATTATTCTTCAGTTAACAGTGACAGAACCCATACAAAAATTTAGGTACACTTAGCGGGGGGGGGGGGGCACTGTATATCACCACGATCGTACCATGAATATTTCTCTGATGAAATAATCTTATGCAGCAAGTCTTTCAAGACCTTGTCATAAAACTTCTCACACTCCACGATACAATTTTGTCTTACAACTAACATAGCTCTCATTGTCTCAACACTTAACCTAGATTTCTCCTTTGACCACATACTGTTCATAACAGAAAATATTCTCAGAACAGCTGCTGTATTTTCTGGAAGACAAATAATGAACTACAATGTTACAAAAGTCCTGAAAGTCTAGGCATTTTTCGCTCATTTCAGAACAAATTTGTACCCATCTATCAGATATAGGAATGTTTTTTAGGCATCTTTTCGCATTTCAGAAAACATTTGCTTGACCAATATACAAGTATATTTATAGTTTTTATTAAAAACGGGACAAAATGGACATTTTTATTAAAATGACTGGTAGGCTGGGAAATGTGAAAAAAAAAAAAAAAAAAAAACGGTACGTATGGTCAGCCTATTTGGTTAGCTCTCAGTGTTAGTGAGGAAGGTTAATTCAAATCTAAACAACGTCACTTCTCATATTCGTTGGTGTGGTTAAGAAGGTAGTTGACTGAAAACTGGGCACATGTGATAAAGTGTTTGCATTGGTTCGCTTGCTGATTATTCAGAACTTTAACTCTATTTTCTTTTGAAACGTATGCAGTCATTGTCAATTGCTTTTTGTTTTAATATTGTGCATCATTTAGAACTGTACTGAGTGAATTTCGAGTGGATTCATAAATTTTTAACTGGACAAACAGCATAATCTGTCGGGTGTGTAATATTACTGTTTCATGAAATAGAATTTAATGTTCTCACTGGCTACAAAATGATTGCTGTCCTAATTCTATGTTATGGAAGTAGAATTAATGTCGCTTTTGAAGGGCCAAAAAGCAGAATTTGCCGCCCCGGTGGCGCATTGGTCTAAGCGATGGCCTCTGATCATTCGTCCGAACGGGGTCCGGGTTCGAATCCCGGTGAGGCATGGATGTTGTGTTTGTCTTACGGCACTGGCTCTCTCCCTTCCCTGGAGCCAGTGACCCTAAATTAGGGACGGGCGATTGCTTATAGCCCATTGAGTTGCTCACGGTGGTCGTTACACCTCCAATTAAAAAAAAAAAAAAAAAAAAGCAGAATTTTCTCGTTTGCACAAAATACTAGGTTCAAGCAAGGAGTGTACATTTATAAAACGTGTTACATGAGCACAGTAGAGTTGGTAAAGGAATTTCTTATGTTATTTGACACTTTGTATTTTTTTACCTCATACCAAGTAGTTACCTGTGAGCAGAAAAACATATTCATTGTAGCTTTTTATTCTCTTCATTCATGAAGATGAATGATGGAGAAGTGTCAAGAAACTCACCAGTATCTATTTCAGATTCTACTCTATAAGAAAACAAAAATAACAACACTTTTTTGAGTACCTCTTTACAAACACAGTAATGGAATTAAAGGAAGGGGAAAACAAACAAACTTCGTCTTGATGTGGACACATTTTGCAAACACATTTTTGAGAGGCTCAACAAGGCACACCGTGTGTCTGGATCATTTTCGAAAAAAGTGGCTAGACGAAAGCTTTGTAATAACTTAGATGACAGGAAAAGGTGTAAAGTCATCATCAAAAGGTGATAGACCTATGCCAAGCTTTAATGAGTGTAGCAAAAGGTTTAAAAGAAGGAAAATCAAAGAACTTCGGATATTGCCAGGTTGCAGCTCAGGAATTTTAATTGCAGCAACCTCAGTGAAACGAGGAGAGGGTAATTTCAAAGACTGGAGTAGCATAGACTGGCAAGTGATGGAGACCAATGGAATGTGCAGCGCCATCTATGAATGGAAGGGGATGCTGGCAGTGAACAGATGCCTATTGCAAAGCAAGAATTTTTGATTCCACTCATGATGTACTTCAGAAATTATGTAGAAGGAATGTATATATGACTCGTGAACGTTCTGGATCAAATTGTAATTAGCAAATGCTGATATCCGAGAAAATGCAAACTAGACTAGTAAGCAAGAGACTATATCATGGCCGGCTATTTACACAGAGCAAAGAAATGAAAAAAGTGCTGAACACAAAATTTTTGCATCACATACTCTTAAATTTTAAAGATATATCGAAATCTGAAAGATTTAGAACTGAAATACTCGTGCAAACACATAAACACACTAGTTACTTCCATACAATGGCAGCTTTCAATGTATGCTGGAAGTAGCATGCTTTTTGCTTGTTTACTCTCCTCTAGTGTCTTTGAGTAATTTAGACAGAAACTCACTAATTAAGGAGATGGGAGAATCACCCAAGCAAGGTGGAAAAATTCTTAGCCAAAATTAAATTTATAAAGCTTGAAATGATTCTAAAAAAGTAAATAGTGAAAATGTACACTGATGACAAACCACTCTCCTTCCTCTTAGAAGCTGATTTGACTAAATAACAATGTACTATTACAAGACGCTGAGTCAAAATGCATGGAGTCGCTCTATATTCATTATATGTATATTGATGTCTCACCAGCGAAAACGAAATGCTATTGAGCAAATATTGAAATTACAGAAAGCTTAACCAAAATTAAATTATAGGAACTCTTGAATCATACAGCCACACATCTTGTTGAAGATATCTAGGCCACCTCTGATCCTCTTGTCTCATCCCTTCGTCCATCTCTCCAAAGGAAAACGAAGCAAAAACCATTGCCAAAAGAGGTTCAGCATTTACTAAGTTTATCCAGCACCAAGCATGACACAAGGTTACAGTGATGCAGAATAGGAAATGTAATTTTCTCGTATGCCCTTTAATTTTGTGTAAGTTATTAATGGTCATAAATTTAATTTTATTATAAATTAAATGCTTTACCTTGTCATAAGCACATTTTATTTATATCTTAACCAAGGCTTGAAAACTACCATGCCTGAGATGCCCGGGGCATGTAAATTATTGGCCTGGGCAGGTTAAAAAACAATCTAGTTGCCCACTCCGGGCAACTAATTTTAAAATAAAGTTTGGAATAGAATTTTCTACTACAAGAAAAAAGACGGTCGCCGCATGTTATGTTTCATTTCATTGCTAATCACTGGGAATTGTGTCGTTATGGAGTGCTGAGGACAGAAGGATAAAACTTTTTTAATTACACTATGCTCTAGGTCAAGAAATTGGAACTATTTTTACTTTTGCTCCAAATGCTGATTAGAGTCAGTGATGAGATGCATGCACCTGATGAAACTAACGTCCAGTGTTTAGTGACAAAGGGCGAAAACTTTAACAAGAGGAACATGGCAGAACCAATCAATTTTTCAAATACTAATTTCATCATCGTCATACATACCATTTCATACCAATTTCATCATCATCTTAAAACATGAGATACATGCTTTTGTGCATGGGACATTTTAAATACAGACCTAAAACGGAAATGCCGCCTTGGTGGCGGAGTAGTCTAGGAGATGGCTTCTGATCATTCGTCTGAGATGGGTACAGGTTCGAATCCCGGTGAGGCAGGGACGTTGTGTTTATCTTACAACACTGGCTCTCTTTCCCTGGAACCAGTGACCCTAAAGTAGGGACAGATGACTGCTCATAGCCCATTGAGTTTGCTCATGGTTGTCGAAAACAAAAAAAAAAAACAGCAATGCAAAACGTCAAAAAAAAAAGTCCATCATATTTTTTAACTTAAAAAAATTAGGGTTCTTGTTTGTTACCTTAAAAGATAAATTTTCCTAGGCATCCAGCTTTTTCTACTTAGGCAAGTAAATAATTTCTGCACATGCCCAGCTGGGTATATAACTTTTCATATATTTTTCAAGCCCTGTTAACATTTCTAACTACATTGGGTAACAAAGTTGTTTCAAAGTTATAGGTTTTGGCCAGATTTTAAGATTTTCTGAACCACTGTGTTGGTGCTCAATTCTTGCCACATGTTTACTAACATCTGTGGAGTGATTTGTGGAAATGCTGCAGAAATTTTCACCTTCAAGCCATCCTGGCTTTGAGGTCATTGTGCATAGATAGTTCTTCACAAACCCCTATACGAAAAAATCTGGGGAGAACCAGGGAGTTTGCAGGCCCAGGAATAGGGCCACTGCAGCCACATCAGTTGTCATTGAATGTGTTGTTGAGGAAGTTCCTGACTTCCAGTGACCAGTGGAGTGGGGCCCAGTCTTACAGTAAAATGACATAGTTATTCAGTTGTGGTACCAAGAATATCTGTAGCATGTCCAGGTATGGTCCTGATCATACATTGTCCTCAGAGAAGAAAAAATGACTGTACAGCTGGTGACGACTCATCTCACATCAAACATTTACCTTGGGGCTTGCTCTTTCCACTTCGTAGAAAGCATGGGGAGTCAGGGTACTCATCTTCCCTCGCCATTTTGGCTTGTGTGCACTGATTACAGTGCATGAAATTCCCATCTTCCCTTTGCCCTTTAAGCAGAATTTGACCTCCATACTGCAGCATTCACACAAATCGCTCCACAGATGTTAGAAGAGACATGGCAAGAACTGAACACCCAGTATGAACTCTGTTGAGTCCACAAAGGGAGTCATGTAGAGGCTTAGACAAACTCCCATTCATAAAGATAATTACTGCCTATTATATCTGTTACAAACCATACCACAGCATGTTTAAATTATCCCGGGCACTGGAACCGATTAACCCTGTATAATTGAGGTACGCCCTGCCAAGTGCTAACCACGTGGATTTCTGGCCAGTGCTGAATAACCATTGAACAAAATAAGCATGTGCTTTGAGCATGATCAATGGCGGCTCGTGGTTGAAAAAATAAGTGAAGAGCTACAAGAGCAATATGAAAAGATATCTACTGTCTTCAATGAAAATCACTATATGAGGACTGACCTATTTTTTGTATATTAGATCAATTCTTCTTTCTTTTAAAGCTGTAAATTTGTCGATTATGTCATCGTATAATGGTTGATTCTTCGTGAGCATCAATAAAATATCTTTCTGAATAGAAATATTTGCCAAAGAAGCAACTCTGTCTTGAGAAATAGTGTTTCTTCAGTAAGTTTGTATTTTTTTAAGGCAAGAAAAACTTCTTTCCACTGACATACTTGTACATGGAATTTTTTAAAATGAGGGCAACCAATTTATAAGCTCCTGTAAAAATGTCTTTATCTTCATGAAGCACTCGAAGAAGTTCTTGAGTCGCTATATTTTATTAATTTTTCGTTGGCATATACAAGACTCAGTTCATTTTTAAGGCGCTGGAGTTTAGTAAATATTTTTCCGTAAAAATGTTGTAAATTTTCAAAAGCGTGAGAGGGAAAGCTTGAATTAAATTGTTCGTATTTGGTTGTGTCAGCAAGACAAACAAATTGAAGTCTTTCACAGTCTTGAAATCTTATATTGATTTCCATAAGAATGTGGTCTAAAATTTCAAAATACATTTGCTTATAATTTTGAAAAATTGTTTCTTGTGTAAGAGCAGCATATTCCGGTTTGGATCTGATTATTTCTGTGATTTTGCTAGCTTTTCCAAACAGTGTTTCAAATACTTCATAGTTCCTTTTATGACTCAAAATTTCACGAGTTTTTTTAATTTGAGTTACACAGTAGTTTATAGTTGTAAATGCATTTATGGCATCTCTATTCATAGTGATTGTGGAATAACTTTTTTACGGGTCTTATAGAGGTTATTTTTCATCAAAGTTGGTTGTCAAATTTTTGAACTAAAGCCTAGTTCGTCATCAGGACTATGTCACTGGAGTAGTTGCTGCCACTCAATTGGAAGAGTCCATCCGCAATTATCGTTAATTGTGGTACTTCTTCTTCTTGCTATTTCGATCTCTTCTTCTAGTTTCTTCTTTACTAAGTTTGACTGGTGGGCGATTATTTTCACTGAGTCCCAATTTATGGAGTGTCCACTTGCTTGTATATGTCTGTCTAGCCCTGTTTTGTTCCCAATGTTCCTAATAGCTGCTTGGTGTTCTTTCATTCGGACCTTAATACTTCTCCCTGTTTCTCCTATATAGCTGAGTCCGCAGTTACAGTCGATGCAGTAAATTACTCCTTCCTGCAATTGGATGTCCAATTCTTTCTGCTTTAAAGCCGGCAGGAATTTCTTTATTTTGTTATTAAGATCTGGAGCTAGCCTGATATTATATTTTGCTCCGATCCTTTTCAGTTTCTCGAAAAGTCCCTACTGAAAAGGATCGGAGCAAAATATAATATCAGGCTAGCTCCAGATCTTAATAACAAAATAAAGAAATTCCTGCCGGCTTTAAAGCAGAAAGAATTGGACATCTAATTGCAGGAAGGAGTAATTTACTGCATCGACTGTAACTGCGGACTCAGCTATATAGGAGAAACAGGGAGAAGTATTAAGGTCCGAATGAAAGAACACCAAGCAGCTATTAGGAACATTGGGAACAAAACAGGGCTAGACAGACATATACAAGCAAGTGGACACTCCATAAATTGGGACTCAGTGAAAATAATCGCCCACCAGTCAAACTTAGTAAAGAGGAAACTAGAAGAAGGGATCGAAATAGCAAGAAGAAGTACCACAATTAACGATAATTGCGGATGGACTCTTCCAATTGAGTGGCAGCAACTACTCCAGTGACATAGTCCTGATGACGAACTAGGCTTTAGTTCGAAAATTTGACAACCAACTTTGATGAAAATAACCTCTATAAGACCCGTAAAAAAGTTGTTCCACAATCAGTAGTTTATGTCTAGTGATTTTTTCTGCAAAATTTTGAATAATAGATCGGTGGGGCCAAAAATTTCATTAAATGCTATTGCCAAAAATGTAAATTCAAAAGTGTTCATATCTTTTAAAAACCCCTTGGCAAGTTGAATTGATTTTTTGCCTGATTGCTCACTATTTGTCAGAAATTCGAATACTTCCTTCAATTTATCCCAATCTTCAACAATTACACTTACAAACTTCGAAGTGGAGGACCATCGAGTTTCTGCTATGGTTGGTATGCGTCTTGCGGTTGTGGATGTGAGTGTATTAGATCGCTTCACTGAGTTGTGAAAAAACGAAAGAATTCCAGTGAGGCTTGCGTAAAATATACGACACTTTGAAATTTTAGAAAAACTCTGCTGTAATACAAGGTTCAAACGATGTGCTAAGCAATGAACAAAAACAGCTTGAGAAGCTTTATCCTTGATTTTTTTCTGGAGCCCATTCAAATGTACAGACATTACACTTGCCCCATCGTAACATTGTCCTATTAATTTGTGTTGATAATCGAATTGTTCCAAAATTTTGTCTAGCATTTTGTATATAGCTTCTGACGTTCGATCTCCACTCACGTCGTGGAAACCCAAAAATTGCTCAGCCAAATACACCTTCCGAATCAACAAATCTTATTAATAAAGAGCACTGAGAAGTCTGATTTATGTCTGTGGTGTCATCTACTTGAATAGAAAAGCATTGAACTTCATTTATTTAATTTTTAACGTGATTGTTTATATGTTCAGAAATACATTCAGTTTATTCATTTTGAATTGTTTTTGAGTCACCTGTGAAGATATTTTTTATCTTTTCGTATTGATTTTGAATTTCTAAAGGACTTCTTGATATCAACAATGAAAGTAATTCCTTGAAATTTCCACGATTTATCGAGTCCATGCTTTCGTCATGGCCACGGAATGCCAGTTCTTGTTTGCTCAAATATAATACTGCATCAATCACTGTCTGCAGGAAAAGTCTATTTAAACGAACGATTTCATTGAAATGCATTTTCAAAAGTCTAACATTCTCCTCAGAGCATTGGCAATGGTGTTCTGATTTTTTTCAAAACTCCTTAGCGTTAACTGAAACTCGCATTTCAGGTGTTCGCTAGAATCACCATGCTTATGAAGTGAGCGTGTTATATTTAATAAATCTGAGAATCCGTCTTTATTCCACCCCGAATGTTTATTACTAAAAAGTAAGCAGGGCCAACAAAATAATTTTTGTAACACAGAAGTACTACAAAGCCATTTATATTCAGTAAACCAACAATTTTTAAAATTAATATTGTAAAATTTACCGCTCTTCTTGATTTCTTTTTTGGCAACAGTTGTCAGTGAATCCGTCGGTCGTCCTTGAAGTAAAATGTCTCTTTTATCTTCATCTTTCCACCGATTAAATGGAGTTTGTAATAAATTACAAACAATGTCATTCACAGGATACATACTTTAATTACAACTATCACTAACTGTTAAACTGTACACGAAACTACAGTAACAGCTATACTTTTTGACAAATAATTACAAAGCATGAAAAAACAAATCCCTTTCGGAAAGCATGTACCACAACACGGCATGATACCCTGGGTAAACCGTTTCACCGAGATCTCCTTCGAAGGTCACGATTCCATCAGCAGAGCTTCGCCGCCGTCACGGTTACCATAGCAACTCGGTAGAAAGCTGCAGACTTCCAAGGGTTTTCATTTCGGCTCTTCACTTGCACTATTTTACGTATGAGGACTTGTTTTCCGTATTGAACGCGTTATGTGAATTGATATCTAATCAAAATTTTGAGTATTTTGTAACACAATAAAGACGAAAAAGAATATATTATACAAATTACTGAATAAAATTTTATTTTAAGTAAAATAGGTGAAGAGGCACTTCACCTACTTCACCTGAAAAGCCGCCACTGGGCATGATATAGTTTTTCTCCATAGCTAACATGCCCTTACCTCTCAACTCTTTTGCTGTCGTACTTAAGCTGAATTTTTTTGAGTTCAACTTTAATCTGAATTGTTAAAAAAAAAAAAAAAGTTTTCTTACACCAGATTAGTTTTGAGGACTTGATCAAAGACTTGACAATAAAAATCTTTAAAGTATAAGCAGTTATAAGTAGGCAACAATGTCAATATGTATTAATTTGCATCTTCTGATCCATGTATGCTGAAATGTATCTTCAGTGTTAAAACGCAAGGGACAAAAAGCTGTCCCATACAAATGTTATTTCTCTATTTGAATAACCTTTTTAAAAATTGTTCACCAACATCCATTCTGTAGAAAAAAAGATTTCCAAAATTGAAAATTATGCTCTCAAAATCATGTAATTTTTGTAGAGATAGCATCAGACCTTATGATGTCTTATAATCTTTGGGAGGGTGATTAACAGCTGTTTTCAATGAATTTTTGTATTAGCATTTTTAGCACATCTTTTGTAAAAAAAAAAGATCGTGCTTATGTTATCGGTTTGTCCGTCCGTCCGTCTGTAGACACGATATCTCTGCAACTAATAGTTCGATTTGAAAAATTCTTTTGCATTAGGAAGCTTGAAATGTGCGAATGATGACCCTTTATTTTGATTTTTTTACGATGCACAATTTCCCCGCCGTAGGGTGTAAATGCAGATATCTAATTCAAAATACATTTATTTCATACATTTGCTTCTAAATATCCAATTCAGAAAATTCTTTTGCTTTTCGATTCTACTCGTGGCGAATATTATTTTAGGTATACCGTATATACTCGCTTATAAGTCGAGAAATTTGGGACAAAATGAGAGCTTCAAAGTAATGGGGTCGACTTATTCGCGGGGTCTAAAAAATCGTAAGTCCAAAAGTTCTTCCCGTGAGGCAAAAGGCAATCCATCCCAAAAGGAATAAAAATGCCGATGCGGTTTTAATTACGAAATCGCAACCCTCCGAAAGAAAAAAAAAGAAAGAAAGAAAAAACACCGATGTGGTGGAATTACGAAATCGCGACCCTCCGAATTTCTCCGTGCTTTGAAAAGTCTCCTCTCTCCTGGCTTTGCGTATCCACAGCGCAGTCACAGCTGCGCATAGAAAGCTCCGCCGTTCCGACTACCAGTTGATTGTGCTGACCTTCGACGTAACGGAGCCATGTGACAGCCAGTGTTAGGTGTTGCTTGTTCTTAATCGCACATGATTTTCTTGTTCTTAATCGCATGTGTCTCGCTTCTCCTATTATGGGTGACACGGATTGTGTAAAGAAATGGATGTCCTATAACGCAGGATTCAAGTTGAAAGTGGTTTCTTTTGCAGAGAATACTAACAACTGTGCTGCTTCACATCAATTTGGCATTAACGAAAAACTGATTCGAGATTGGCGTAAGAAAAACCTGGACTTGGTGAAAATCGCAAAAGGCGTTGCGCCGTGGAACTACATCTTTCCCAGAGCTGAAAAGTGTCTTGAATGATTGGATTGTGGGCTGCAGACAAAATGGTTGCATTGTAACGCAAACTGGTATACGTTTGCGAGCAATGAAGCTCGCAAAAGATGAAAAGTTTGCAGCCGCAAATAACACTTTTCGTGCCTCACCAGGTTGGTGCACAAGGTTCATGAACCGCTATGGGTTGTGTCTACGCCAGCGCACCAAAATTGCACAAAAGTTACCTTGTGACCTCGAAGCAAAGATAATGGAATTTCAAAAGTATGTAATTCAAAAGAGAAAAAGAGACTGCTTTTGAACTTTCCCAAATAGGGAACATGGATGAAACCGCCATGTGTTTCGACCTTCCTGGAAATAAGATGGTGAACCAAAAGGGCGAAAAAAATATCTTGATCATAATGACTGGCCACGAAAAATCCAGTTTCACGGTTCTTTCCTGTTTGGCCGACGGCAGTAAGCTACCTCTGGTAATTATTTTCAAACGCAAAACTCTGCCGAAAAGCGTTGTCTTTCCGTCTGGTGTGCTCGTTCGTGCCCATGAAAAAGGATGGATGAACGAATCCGGAACAATTGACTGGTTAAAGAATGTGTGGAACAAAAGGCCAGGTGCACTTTTGAGGAAACCTCTTTTGGTGTGGGATATGTTTGTTGCACACCGTTGTGCAGAAGTGAAAAAAACTGCAGAAAATTCAAAAACAACTCTTGCTGTCATCCCAGGTAGGTTGACATCTGTTCTTCAACCACTAGATGTCTGCCTTAATAAGCCCTTCAAGGAAAATGTGCGGAGGTATTGGGCAGATTGGATAAGTTCTGATTTGCCGACTGAAACCAAGGGCGGAAATCTAAAGAAGCCGGATATCGTTTTGATTGCGCGATGGGTCAAAGATGCTTGGGATGTGATACCTGCGGAAATGGTCGTGAAATCATTCAAGAAATGTTGCATTAGTAACAAACTTGATGGCACAGAAGATGATGAGATTTTTATGAGTGATGATGACAGTGATTCTGATGACACAGGCATAGATGGGAAGACTGATGTTTATGATGACGCGCCGATGACGGAGAAAGACTTTTTTTAACTGTTTGGCGAGTCTGACTAGGAATCGGATTTTGAAGGGTTCCGATGAAGTTTTTGGGTATGCAAATTAAATTTAGTATTATATATATAATTTTTTTCGTTTTCAAATGTTTTTGAATAAATTCATTGAAATTTTTTTTCTCATTCCGAGATCGACTTATACACGCGTTTCCAATTTCTTACGATATTTTCCACTGAAAGTGGGGGGGTCGACTTATATGCGAAGTCGACTTATACGCCAGTATATACAGTAGTCACTTTTTCAACTTACGCATAGATTCTCCGCTAGGGGCGTGAAACTAAACTGTGTTCCCCCAATATCTCTGCTTCTAAAACTCTGATTTTAAAAATTCTTTCTGCAGCGGATACAACTCCGGATGGAAAATCTTTTGCATATAATTTCTAATTTTTGGTGTGAAAAGGTTTGGCACCCAGGGGGCATAAGTGTTAATTTCTGCTTCTGATGTATTTGCAACAAAATCTGAGATTCTAAAATCTTGATTGAAAAATTTATTGGACCGATACTAGTCACATTGATAAACCTTTTCGGAATATTTCCTTCTTAAAACAATGCATGGTTTCCCAACCAGGGGGCGTAGATGTAAATCTTATTTTTGTCAATATCTCTGCTTCTAATGGTCCAATTTGAAAAAATTCTTCTTTGTTGTATAGAGTTTCTGGTGCGACATGTTTTTCATATAATTTCAAAATTTTCAAGTAATTCATTGATTTTCTGCTGGGGGTAGTAGAGGTAAATTGCGCTTTCCCCGATATCTCTGCTTTTAAAGCTCTGATTTGAAAAATTATTCCTGCACCGGATACAGCTCCCGGTGGGAAATGTTTTGATTGTAATTTCTTATTTTTTTATAAAATATGGTTTGGTCACCAGGGGGCATAAGCATTAATTTTTGCTTCGTAGGTATTTCCATCAAAATCTGAGCTTGTAAAATCTCGATTGAGGAAATTCTTTTGTGGACCGATACCGCTCGTGTCGATAAACATTTAAGAATATTTTCTTCTTAAAATCATGTGTCGTTTCTCCGCAAGGGGCGTAGATGTATATCCTATTTCTGTCAATATCTTTACTTCTAAGAGTCAGATTTGAAAAATTCCTTCTTTATTAGATAGCGGTTCCAGTGTAAAATGCTCTCATATAATTTCAAATTTTTGAAGTAATACATTGTTTCCGCTAGGGGGTGTTAAGGTAAATTGTTTTTCCCTCGATATCTCTGCTTCTAAAATTCCGATTAGAAAACTTCTTTCTGCACTGGATGCAGCTGCTGATAGGAAATGCTTTGTCTATAATTTCTAATATTTGATAAAGAACGGTTTAGCCACCAGGGGGCGTAAGTGTTAATTTCTGCATCTGATGTATTTGTAGCAAAATCTGAGCTCCTGAAAACTCGATTGAAAAAATTCTTTCGTTAATTGATACCGCTCACATCGAAAGACATTTTGAGAATGCTTTCTTCTTAAAATGTTCCGCTAGAGAGCATAAATGCATATCTTATTTTTGTCAATATCTGTGCTTCTAAGAGTCCGATTTGAAAAATTCTTTCTTTGTTGGAGAGCGTTTCTGTGAGGAAATGTTTCTCATATAATTTCAAAGTTTTCGTAGCGCACATGTCTGCTACCAGAGAGCGTATGTTCACGTTTCCGTTTACAGCAGTATCTGCGGATCTAAAAACCTGATTTAAAACTTCTTTCTTCAGTCAGATACTATTAACTATGCAAACCGTGTGTGAATTTTCTTTCCAAAATAGTGCACAATTTCACTGCTAGGGGCACATACGCTTATTCTGTTTTTCTCAATATCACTGCTTTTACATGTGCGATTTAAAAAATTCTTTCAACACCGGATGCCATTTACCTTGTAGAACACTTAAGGCTAATATATGAGAAATTTTGTAGTTTTTTCGCTAAGTGATGTTTCGGCAGTTTGCAACTGTATCGCTGCTTCTAAAAACACTATTGAGAAATTTCTTCTTCACTGTATGCCATTCACTACAACAGAGATGTGGAGCATTATCCTCTTTAAGTAACGCAAACATTTCTTACTAGCTGTATAAAGGTCAAACGCTTTTTCTGTGAAGAATAATTTTTGCCTATTTTCAACTTTTCCACTATGCAAAATTCTTCCGCTAGGAGACAACCAGACGTAAACTTATATCATGTTTCATTTTTTATCTTTCTTCTTTTAACTGTTCGATTTGAAAATCTCTTTGTCTCTGGTACCTTCTTTGTAGTATGAGGAACTTTTTGTTCGCCATTTGTTAATTTTTGTCACATGCTTTTTAAAAACCGCTGGTGGAACTAAGTAGATGTTTCTATTTCTGGATGTTTTATTGATTGTTGGAACCAGTTGATTATTTTCTAAACTGGTTCCATTGATTTTGAATACCTTTGATGAATTCAATTCGCGTCAGAACTCAGAACGGATTCAATAGATGTGCTTATTACATCCGAAAATTCGGTGTCATCTTTCTTGTTTTCATTATATAACAATTTTATTGAGAAATGCTTAAACTATTTAAATAACCTTTTTAAAAATTGTCCACCAGCATCAAAAGTAATTTGCATTTTTTTCTGTTGCTCTAGTTATTATAAAAGTAAATAACTTGCTTATATATTGCTGATCACTACTTAGTGTTAAAATGAAAAGAAGTTTTTATTTAATATAGTTGTGGGGTCTGGCATGAAGAAAACTGAATTGTCAGTCCAGGGGCATGCTTAGAGGGGGGCCAGGAGGGCCATGCCCCTCCAAAGTGTTTCATTTTTTAAAGTTTTTGGTTAAAATACTACTTACATTCAGGCTTCGCCAGGGAGGGCCCAGTTCGAAAAAAACCACCTTGGTTTTTTCAAAATTAGATTCTATTTTTTCTTCTATAATATTCTAAATTTAGTCAGCACCCAATAAAATATTTTCTTTTACAATTAATAACAATAGGAATAATGACTAGATTCTCTTTCTTCCTTCTCAAAGATGATGGTTTACCGATTTTATTATTTAGCAACACAAAACAAACTTTTCAGATCAGCTGACAAAGCAACTGATCTGAAATAAGAAAATTAAACAATAATCCTGAAAATAATAAATGGTTGCATATAAATAGCTTTCCACCTATAAAGAATAACCATATAATATACCAACATTACCTATTCATATTATAGAAGAAAAAAATAGAGAAACAGAATATAAATACTTAGCTTCTAACTAAAATGTTATCTTTAAATACAATTTTCCTGAGATATTACTTGTGTGTGGCATGTAAACTGCTATGGTTTTTGATTATTTACAAAGATCACCTAAAAATTAAACAATGGTACAAATAATAAAGTATTTTTGGTGGTTTGCATTTTACTAGAACCTCAAAAGCAGGCTGAAATTATCATAAATATAATGATCCGATTTATTGGTGTCAAAGTAAGAAATCACACGAATTTCACTCCGCAAGCTTTCTCTGCAACGGATGGTTTCATCAGGCGGTTACGTAGAGAATACAGAATCAAAATTGTAGACAGAACGTTAATTCTAATATGACAAATGAAATCAAGCGTGACGACTGCGCGCAGAAATAACCACGGAACGTGGTGAATACAATATCTTAAAAGTTAATGCAAAAGCAAAAAGTGTAAACTTTAGGAAGAAACTAGAATCATGAAGTCCATCTTGTGATGCCTAGTAGATGGTTCCAAGCTACCGGTAGTTCGAAAGAGACATCTGTGTTGCATACATCCTGCCACGTTAAAATCTCAACAGTTTTCCTTATGGCAGCTGTTCTTGCGTCTCCATATGGTGCGATCTTCAAGATATTCTGCCATTGGGGTTGAGCCTGATGGTTAGCTACTTCTTTGGCAAGGGATGTAGAAAGCTTCTGTTGTGCAAGGTCCCTCTTGTGCTCATTCATTCTCTCCTCAAATGATCTTTTTGCGAGACCTATGTAAAATTTAGTAGAGGAGTCTGGGTATAACAATGGGAGGCAAATTATCATAGTTTTGTGACCCACACAATTTTCAAACCTCTGAGTTTTTCTGCGAAGCAGCCACATTTAAAAAAATTAATGTGATGTAAGGAGTTTTAACCAGAAACAAAACTACCAATCTACAGAAAATTTTTAATCCATGCTGTGATCTTAAAAATGTATAAACTGAACAAGTTTTGTGGCTTTCTCTACCCAAGCCTATTTCATAACTTATTCCAAACTAGTTGAAACATGGAGAAAATTCTCAATGGAGGCAGATGAAGCTGATCTGAATGTAGGCATACAGAAAAGTCAAAATACTGCAGGCAATTTTAAATTTTAACCCTTTTCAGACATTTTTGCAATGATTTGCCACCATTTTATGGAAGAAAACTGGCTGATGGCACTTTCTTTCATCATTTGATGTTGGGTAATAGTCTGTGTCATTAATTTTGAAAGTCATTACACCAGGCAAATACATGGTAGTGTTAAAATTAGAAATAAATCTTATACAGGCTTAGCGGACCACTCAAATTTCCAAATCACTGGTCCGCCAAAATGCCTACTGGTCAGTGCAAAAATGAAAAAAAGTACACATTTACAGTATATGTAAAAAATTACATATCAGTTTCATTGGAGTAGTGATCGCAAATTTAGAACAGAATGTGTGCATGTACATATGAAAATAGTACTAATAAATAAAACACCAAACATGCTACGCAGTTTAGAAATTTATTACCCCCCCCCCCCCCCAAAAAAAAAAAAACCTAACCAGTGTATACCAAACGTTGGTAGTTCACTCATTTTTACTGGTCCAGCAATGACACAAATACTAATACATTTTGTATTCACATGGTGCTAGTATCTGGGGAAGTACCTTGATTATAAGGGCCCCCGCACGGGGATAAC
Organism: Macrothele yani; assembly: GCA_039090855.1. Classification (NCBI taxonomy): domain Eukaryota; kingdom Metazoa; phylum Arthropoda; class Arachnida; order Araneae; family Macrothelidae; genus Macrothele; species Macrothele yani. Next base: position 76,547,061 of record CM076994.1, on the reverse strand, counting down.
TGGTTTTCCAGTTATTTGGGGAGCGGCGCCCCCACGGCCCGAGCTGACCTTGTGACGGATCAATTTTTCATTTCGTCTTGAACGATTATATAACCGAAGGGACAGCTGTTCATCCAGCTGCTGGGGGATGGCGTCCCCACGGCCCGAGCCAACATGTACTATATGTGATGATTTTCACATTTTTTATGTTTTTTCACTTAATATGAACCCGCCTCAGTCGTAGGTTGCTGAGGTTGTGATTATGCGCCAGCTCAGGATTTCAGTTTCTCGTTTTCTTTCCTGTCTTCTCCATCTTATGTTCCTTTTGTTTTTCCGAGCTGGTTAGCTAGACCTACCTGCACGTTTGCCGTGTGCGGTGACCCGTAAGGTGGAAAAGGGGAGGCTGAGGTTTCTGGAGGCCTGGGTGTTGTTGTCGCCAGTTGCCAACACTCCTCTTTGCCCCCTGCTTCACCCTAAAGGGGCGGCTGGGAACTAACCCACTCCTAGTCAATGAGGCATCGCTTGAATTACGCCGTCTGCAGCTGTCTGTCCACTTTTACTTAAAACTTCGTTCTCTTCCAGACCATCCTTTGTACGGTGCAGTTTTCCATCCTCAGCATTCTCGTTTATTTGAGAACCGGCCCTCGTGCGTTCCAACCTTCGGTCTTCGTATGGCGGCCGTAGCTCGTGATGCAGGGCTCGACTTGTCGCTTGTTGCAGCGACCAGGGGCTTTGGGGATCCTCCATGGCACCCACTTGGTGTCATGGTTGATACCACCTTTACGTCTTTCGACAAATCCTCAACCCCTGCGTCAGTGTACCAGCAGCTCTTCGCCGAGCACTGTGCCCTCAAAACTGAATACACTCCCATTTTCACTGATGGCTCCAAGATGCATGGAGTCGTTGGATCCGCAGCTGTCTGTGTTGATGACGTGTCAGTAGCGCGGATCCCAGCTGAGGCCACAGTGTTTTCGGCGGAGATGCATGCTGTGTATCTTGCACTTCTTCATGTTCAGTCGAGTTCTCATCATAGGGCTATGGTCTATACGGATTCCTTAAGTGTCCTGCAGTCTTTGTCATCGCTGGACTATTGTAATCATCCTTTTCTTTTGAACGTACGAGGGCTTCTTCGTACCTTACTCGAGGCCGGTGTCCAGATTCAATTCTTCTGGATTCCTGGGCATGTTGGAATCTCGGGTAACGAGTGTGCTGATGCGGCCGCTAGATCTGCTTCCTCTTTGGTCGTCACACCCTTGCCACTCTTTCATCGCGATTTTCGATTTCTTGTTCGTGATCATATCAAACGAACGTGGCAGGGTCTGTGGGACCAACAGGTGGAAAATAAACTGCATCGTATAAAACCTATTCTAGAAATCTGGAACTCCTCATCTCATCGGAACCGCAGGGAGGAAGTGGTGCTTGCGCGTCTCCGCATTGGGCATTGTCGTTTCACTCACCGCTTTTTGCTGTGTGGCGACACTGCGCCGATGTGTGAGACGTGCAATTGCCGACTCACTGTCATTCATCTTTTGTGTAGCTGTGTTCGTTTTCGTGGTGTACGTTTCCATTATTTTCATTCTCATTTGTTGACCGAGGACGCCGCTTACTCTGCAGCGGGTCCTGGATGACCATTGCGATACTGTCGCTGTGTTTTCGTTTTTACAAGAGATTGACTTTTTTAAACGCATTTAGATTTTAGCTCTTCCATCATCCTCATTTTTCAGTTTTAATGAATCAACCAAATTTTAAACATTGTATCATGTTTTTAATGCTGTTTGTTTCATTGTCTTTTAGCCCTTCCATCACTCTCATTTTTCACTTTTACTTAATCAGCCAGGTTTAAAGTTTTTTACCATATTTTTAATACTGTTTGGCTGTCCTGTGTCTTGTCTTGTCTTGTCTTGTCTTGTGTTTGGCGCTCTTTGGCTAGGCATGGCCCTTGCGCCATAAAAACTAACAAACCAACCATTATAAGGGCACTGATATGAAGCACTATGCATTACCAGTGCACTTCGTATAATGCACTCATTATGAAGCACTTTGCAACATACCAAAAGCCACCTTCATGGAATTCCTTGCTTCAGTGTGAAAGGCAGGAGGTTCTACCATGAAGATAGAAATAACATTTAGCAAAGTCGCAGCATAAATGGTTCTTCAACTTCCAGTAGGGAAACTATTAAAGACCCATCCATACTCTAAGATCACCATTGGGCAAAAAAAAGTGGCTTGTCTTAATCTCTTAATCCAAATATTTTAAGTCACACCTTGGTTTCCTTTAGTCCAAAATTTTCAGAAAACTGAAATATGGTTTGCAATTCCGATATTCAGTTTTTAAGTAGAATATCTGAAAACTGCCATAATGCAAAGCCTGGATTCTTTGAACTCTATGGTTCAATTCTTTATAAACTTACAAATTCAAAAACAAAGTGGAAAAAAAAGCGAAAAAAAAAAATGCTTAGTGGCTACCCGGGCCAGTAACATAAAGTTTTCAGTGGTCCAATGGAATTTTTACTAGCCAATGGCCAGCGGACCACTGGGTAGCTGCATGGTCGCATCAGAATAATATTACCGCCTACCTAATAATGGGAATAATCACCCTTGTCCCGGATGACAGCAATGAGATGGTGTGGCATGGATGCAATGAGGCCCTGGAAGGTTGCCCAAGGCACACTGGCCCATTCGGACTGCAGCAGAGCACGGAGGTCCCAGAGATGATGTGGTTGTGCAGGGTGTCTACCAGGTCACGAAAGTCACCGATACGTCCCGAAATGAGAAAACCGTCATGGAAGGCAAGGAAAGGTCACGGGATTATGTTCGTAGGTCATGGTCAATTTTTTCTGTTTTTGTTTCTTTTTTTCCTTCTGTGCCTTATTCTGTAAAAATCAAATTTCTGCTTAGGTTAAAAAGGAGAAGTCGTTGCCAATGACTATGACGTCATTTCCTTCCTTCAGACAAGTTCTGAAGGGACACAGCATTGATACCATTCTCTCCTGCGTTCATTGACTCTGCTTGGCACTTTGCCAACCGCGGTTCACCCAACTGTGGGCTGATAGTAAGGTCTTTTTGTTGAACGTAAACTACCAATAACCTGCTTGTTTGCTTCGCAGAAAAATTCATCGCGGGTCTATAGGGCTGGGCGATGTACCAGTATATCGCAAAACCGGTTTAAGTTTTACACCGAGGTTCCGATTTTTTGGCTAACGGTACTACGATGTGTCGTCCTTCGCGACATCGGGATGCGATGTATTGTGAAGTACGATGTTGATGACACCACACGATGGCGTCACGGAGCGTGTCAATGATGCCACGAATCGGCAAATTCGCATGTACTACTATCTGCCAGCAGAAATGATGTTCGAACAGGTTGTGATCAGTACGATACCGAAACGGTAAATCGTTCCAAGTTATAATAAACGCTGCTGCATGCTTGTTTGCCATGACTGCAATTTCCGGGATCTCGGGAATTTCCCGCAGTTTAGGAAGTATTAATAGTTGGCAGGTAATTAGCACGTCTTTGTAAAAAAGATCGCGCATATGTCATCGGTTTGTCCGTCCATGGACACCATATCTGGGCAACTATTAGTCCGATTTGAAAAATTCTTTTTGCTTAAAATGTGAGAATGATGATCCTGGCATTCCGAGTTTTTGCCAACTGTGGGCTGACAGTAAGGTCTTTTTGTCGAACGTGAATACCAATAACCTGCTTGTTTGCTTTGCAGAAATATTCGTCGCGGGTCATTAGGGCTGGGCGACGTACCGGTATATTGCGAAAAACGGTTTAAGTTTTACATTGAGGTTCCGATTTTTTGGCCAACGGTTCTACGATGTGTCGTCCTTTGCGACATAGCGATGCGATGTATCGTGAAGTACGATGTTGATGAAACCACAGAATGGCGTCGTGGACATCGAACCTCGGAGCTTCGTGCATGATGGGAATTCATCACAAAGCAAACACGATGTTTAAACTGGTTCTTATCGGGCTGCTGCGTGCCAATGATGCCACAAATCGGCAAATTCGCATGTACTACTATCTGCCAGCAGAAATTATGTTCGAACAGGTTTTGATCAGTATGATACCAAAACTGTAAATCGTTCTAAGTCACAATAAACGCTGCTGCATGTTTGTATGCCGTGACTGCAATCTCGGAGTCCTCGGGAATTTCCCGCAGTTTAGGAAGTATTAATAGTTGGCGGCTAATTAGCACGTCTTTTGTAAAACAGGTCGTGCATATGTCATCGGTTTGTCCGTCTGTGGACACCATATCTCTGCAACTATTAGTCCGATCTGAAAAATTATTTTTGCATTGGGAAGCACAAAATGTGAGAATGATGATCCCGGCATTCCGAGTTTTTCGGATGTGCAACTTTGCCGCTAGAGGGTGTAAATGCAGATGATATTGAATTTAAAATGCATTTTATTGCATATCATCATCATCATCATCATCAACAATCCACTGTTGGACGAAGGTCTCCCCAAGTTTCCTCCACAACGGTCTGTCTTGTGCCAGTCTCCTCCATGTCACCCCTGCATACTTTCGAATTTCATCCACCCATCTCCCATGTGGTCTTCTTCTGGGTCTTTTCCTGTTCCTTGGAATCCAATCTAAAATTTCGGCTGTCCATCGATGATATGTCCTTCTGGAAGTATGTCCAGCCCATTGCCATTTCAGGGATTTAACTGTGATCATGATGTCTTCCACTCTTGTCATTTTTTGGATCCACGAGTTCCTCTTCTTATCTCTCCTGGTTACACCAAGTATGCACCTCTCCATGCCACTTTGAGTTGTCTGCAGCCTTTGTATGTCTCTTTTAGTTAAGGTCCACGTCTCTGCACCATACGTAAGCACTGGAAGGATGCATTGATCAAACACTTTTCTTTTAAGACATAATGGCATATTGCTCTTGAAAATTATGCTGTTTCTTCCGAAAGCTCTCCAGGCAAGTTTTGTACGCAGATTAATTTCTTCATCAATGTGACCCTCACTTGATATCTGCTTACCAAGATAAACGTACGTGTCTGTTATCTCCAGCTTTTCTCCATCAATCGATAAATCTTCATTTCTTGTAAAAGCATTGAACATCACTTTTGTCTTCTGAAAGTTCATTTTTAATCCCACTTCTTTACTCTTGTCAGCAAGTTCCTGGATCATACTCTGCAGCTCTGATGGGGTAGTTGCAAAATGACTACGTCATCAGCAAAACGAAGGTGGGTTAGATAATCTCCATTAATCTTTATCCCTTTGTTTTCCCAGCTCAGCGACTGAAAAGCACCCTCCAATGTGGCATTAAAGAGCTTCAGAGATATAGTGTCACCTTGTCTCACTCCCTTTCCAATTTTTATGTGTGTTGTATTTTCAAACAGCCGAATCTTTGCACTTGCATTTTCATAGATGTTATTAATAATATTAATGTATGCATCTTCAATACCGCAGGTTTTCAGAGCCATTGTAACTGCTGATGGTTTCACCGAATCAAAGGCTTTTTCATAATCGATAAAAGCCATGCACAATGGAAGTTCATATTCCCTCGCTCTTTCAATTAGTTCAATCAGTACGTGGATATGATCTATTGTGCTGTAGCCACTCCTGAATCCAGCTTGTTCTCTCGGTTGAGCCATGTCCAGTGTTACCTTCAAGCGATGTGAAAGAACTTTAGTGAAGATTTTATAAACTACTGATAGGAGGCTGATAGGTCTGTAGTTTCCGAGATCCTCAATGTCACCTTTCTTATGTAGCAGGATCATTGTAGCGGTGTTCCAATCCTCAGGAATCTTTCCTTCATTAAGGCATCGAGTGAAAATTTGGGCGAGTACTGTTTCGATTTCTCCACTTGCTGCTTGTATGATGTCTACAGTAATTCCATCTTCTCCTGGAGCTTTTCCCCGCTTCATGTTCTTGATTGCATGTGCAACTTCTGCTGGAAGGACTGGAGGAACTCTGGTACTGGTATCTTTCATGATGTCTGGAGTGCATGTATCATCCCTTTCATATAATTTGGAGTAGAAATCTTTCACTCTTGTCAAAATTTCGCCTCTATTTCTTGTTACAGAACCATCTTCTTTTCTCAGTGCCATAATCTGTTTTCTTCCCTTACTGAGATGTCCCTTTGCTATTTTTAGGCTTTGGTTGTTTTCAATTGCTTTCCTCACTAGTTCACAGTTGGATTTTCTTACGTCTTCAGTGATACTTTTTCTTACTGTCTTGCATAGCTCTATATATTCCACTTTGGAAGTCACATCTTCTTTAGTTGTCCTCATCTCTCTTCTTTTTGCATCAACATTTTCGTTTTTCCTGATAATTTGTTTACATGCAACTTGTTCTTAGACCCAGCTAATTTTGTTGCTGTTTCCATAAGAGCTTTGGTTACTTTTCTGTTAACTTCAGAGATGTCCACTTCTTCCGATGTTAGGCCTTCTAAAGCAGAGAACCTGTTCTTCAGTTCCAACTTGAAGGTATTATGGTGTTTTTTAAGGTTGGTTATGTCAATAGATTTTGTTTGTCTTATGAGCTTGCCACGTTCAAGTTTAGTGTTGAGGTGCATCTTACATCTCACCAATCTATGGTCACTACCTGTGTTGAACTTGTTTAGCACACTGCAGTCTTCTATGACGAATTTTTTGTTACACATAATAAAATCAATTTCACTTGTCGTCCCATTTGGATGTCTCCATGTCCATTTCCTGTGTGGCTTTTTCTTGAAGAAGGAGTTCAAGATGAAAAACCCTTCTGCCTCTGCAAACTCAACGAGAGTATTTCCACGCTGGTTTCTGTTGCCGCGCCCGAATTTACCTACTGATGTTTCATTATGTTGCCGTTGCCCTATTTTTGCATTGAAATCTCCCATAATTATTTTCAAGTGCTGCTTACCTTTATTATTTAGATGACAAATTTCCTCATAAAATTCTTCAATTTCTTCTTCAGGATGTCTTGTGGTGGGTGCATAAGTTTGAATAATCTGAGCCTGGTATCTTTTCGAGAGTTGGATAACAAGTCGTGCAGCTCTGTCAGAGGAACTTTCAACTTCTACAACTTTATCCTTCAGTTTCTTGTTTATTATAAATCCAACACCACTAGTTCTGCCAGTATCTGTTCCACGATAGTAGAAGAGATGTCCACTTTTCAGTTCGATGAGATCTTCTCCTTTTCTCCTTACCTCACTTAGCCCCACGATGTCCCACTTGATCCTTTGTAGTTCCTCTTCCAATTCAAGAAGCCTTGAATCAGAAGATAGGGAGCGTCCATTATACGTAGCCAAGGTCAGCATCAGATGGCAGCCTAGTCCGGTCCTCCGGGGATTCTTAGCACCCTCTGCCTTCATGTCGCACTGGCCGCTGCCTTGGCCAGGTACATTCCAGCTGCCGGAGACTGAGGGCCAAGATTTAAGTTGTGGAATCATTTTGGAGGGGTTTGGCCATAACTCACCACGCTGGCCAAGCGGGTTGGTGAGTGTGGGATAGAATTTCCTCTAATCCCGATGGTATAGTTATACTGCTATTGGCGGTCGTCAGAGCCCCTTTAGTGGGAACAGGATGCACCACGAGAAGGCGGGGTTGACATTTGTCAAGGAGAGGCTGTGATGTTACGCATCACCTAACCTTACATCCCTTATTGCATATATGTGCTTCTAAATATCCGATTGAAAAAATTCTTTCTTCCTTTCAATGCCATTTATAACGAAGACTGTTTTAGACGCAGTTTCTTTTTCAAGTAATGCATAGATTTTCCACTGGGGGGCATAAAGGTAACTTGCGTTTACCCACCCCGATATCTCTGCTTCTAAAACTCTGATTTGAAAAATTCTTTTTGCGTTGGATACTGCTCCTGATGAAAAAGGTTTTGCATGTAATTTCAAAATTTTGATAAAGTATGGTTTGGCCACCAGGGGGCGTAAGTGTTTATTTCTGCTTCTGATGTATTTGCAGCGAAAGCGGAGCTTCTGAAAAAGTAGACTGAAAAAATTCTTTCGTAAACCACCAATACAGCTCGCCTCGGAAAAGGTTTTGAGAACAGCTCCTGCTTAAAATAGCACATAGTTTTCCCACCAGGAGATGTACATGTATATCTTATTTTTGTTGATATGTCTGCTTCCGAGAGTACGATTTGAAAAATTCTTTCTTTGTTGGTGAGCGTTTCTGGTGCAAAATGTTTCTCATATAGTTTCAAGTTTTTCAAGTAATGCATAGATTTTCCACTAGGGAAGGCAAAGGTAACTTGAGTTTCCCGATATCTCCGCTTCTAAAGCTTTGATTTGAAAAATTCTTTCTGCATTGGATAGTGCTCCTGATGAGAAATGTTTTGCATATAATTTCTAAATTTTGATAAAGTATGGTTTGGCCACCAGGGGGCGTAAGCGTTTATTTCTGCTGCTGATGTATTTGCAGCAAAATCCGAGCTTCTGAAAAAGTCGACTGAAAAATCTTTCTTAGACTGATACTGCTTACCTTGGAAAACGTTTTGAGAACAACACCTCCTGCCTAAAATAGCTCATAGTTTTCTTGCCATGGGGCATATATCTTATTTTTGTCAATATCCCTGCTTCTAAGAGTCTGATTTGAAAAATTCTTTTTCGGGGAAGCGTTTCCTCTGCAAATTGTTTCTCATAGAATTTCAAATCCTTCTTAATACACAAGTCTGCCACTTGAAGGCATTAATCTCACACTTCCATTTGCAGCAATATCTGCAGGACTAAAAACCCGATATAAAAGATTCTTTTTTGGTCAGATAGTACTGTCCAAGAAAACTGTGTGTGTATTTTCTTCCCAAAATAATGCCTCATTTCGCCGCAAGAGGCACCAATGTTTAATCTGTTTTTCTTAATATACCAGTTTCTAAATGTACGATTTAAGAAATTCTTTCAGCACTGGATGCCATATATTTTGTGGAATACTTTAGGTTAGTATTTGAGGAGTTTTATATTTCACAGTTCTGCCACTAGGCAGTGTTTGTGTACTTCTGCTTGCAGCTGTATCTCTGCTTCTAAAAATCCTATTGAGAAATTTCTTTTTTTACTGTATGCCATTCTCCACAATAGAGATGTGCATTATCCTCTTTAAACTATGCACAGAATTCCCGCTGGGTGCGTAAAGGTCAATACCTTTTTCTCACGGTCTCTTCTTCCTGGATACATTTTTGAAAAAAATTCTTTTCGTTAGCATAGTTTTTTTGCTATGAATATTTTTTGACTTTCCCATTAGGCGTAGAGTTATATAATGTTTTTCTTTATTTTTCTCTTTTAACTGTTCAATTTGAAAATCTGTTTGTCTCCGATACCTTCCTTCTGCTGTGAGAAACGTTTTGTGCCCAGTTTGTTAATTTTTGTGACATACTTTTTAGCCGCTGGTGGAAGTAAGTAGCTGTTTCTATTTCTGGATGTTTCATCAATTGAAGAAATCTGATTGATATTTTTTAACTGGTTGCATTTGCTTTGAATAACTATGATAAATTTAATTCACATCAGAAAAGATTCAAGACGTACTCATTACAACCCAAAATTCAGTGTCATTTTTATTGTTTTCTTTTTTGTTCATGTTTCAGCAAAACAGTATAAAGAGATGTATAGGCATTTAAAATTACATCTGTATATTTTTCCGAATGCCAGTCAGTGCTTTTTCATCATTTCCAAAATATTTAATCAGACCTAGGCTAGGAAAATAAAAAAAAGCCTAACTGCAGATTTTGGTACTTCCCAATGGAATTTCGCCATAAAAATTGGTTGTAAATGCATTTATGGCACCTCTATTCATAGTGATTGTGGAATAACTTTTTACGGGTCTTTTAGAGGTTATTTTTAATGAAAGTTGGTTGTCAAATTTTCGAACTAAAGCCTAGTTCGTCATCAGGACTATGTCACTGGAGTAGTTGCTGCCACTCAATTGGAAGAGACCATCCGCAATTATCGTTAATTGTGGTACTTCTTCTTCTTGCTATTTCGATCCCTTCTTCTAGTTTTCTCTTTACTAAGTTTGACTGGTGGGCGATTATTTTCACTGAGTCCCAATTTATGGAGTGTCCACTTGCTTGTACATGTCTGTCTAGCCCTGTTTTGTTCCCAATGTTCCTAATAGCTGCTTGGTGTTCTTTCATTCGGACCTTAATACTTCTCCCTGTTTCTCCTATATAGCTGAGTCCGCAGTTACAGTCGATGCAGTAAATTACTCCTTCTTGCAATTGGATGTCCAATTCTTTCTGCTTTAAAGTTGGCAGGAATTTCTTTATTTTGTTATTAAGATCTGGAGCTAGCCTGATATTATATTTTGCTCCGATCCTTTTCAGTTTCTCGAAAAGTCCCTTGTGGTACGTAATTTTGCTGGTGAATTTGAAGTTGGTTTTTCCTGCTTCTTTTTGGCACTTGTTTAAATATTTTCTCAACATATGGGGAGGGGTAATTGTTTTCTGCCAACATTTCCTTTAATTCTTCTTTGTGAAGATCTTTTGAGAAGCTGAAGAGACCAGGATTTCAATTTTTCCAAAAATTGTCTCGCTGTGAGACAATTTTTGGAAAAAATTGAAATCCTGGTCTCTTCAGCTTCTCAAAAGATCTTCACAAAGAAGAATTAAAGAAAATGTTGGCAGAAATCAATTACCCCTCCCCATATGTTGAGAAAATATTTAAACAAGTGCCAAAAAAGAAGCAGGAAAAAACCAACTTCAAATTCACCAGCAAAATTACGTACCACAAGGGACTTTTCGAGAAACTGAAAAGGATCGGAGCAAAATATAATATCAGGCTAGCTCCAGATCTTAATAACAAAATAAAGAAATTCCTGCCAACTTTAAAGCAGAAAGAATTGGACATCCAATTGCAAGAAGGAGTAATTTACTGCATCGACTGTAACTGCGGACTCAGCTATATAGGAGAAACAGGGAGAAGTATTAAGGTCCGAATGAAAGAACACCAAGCAGCTATTAGGAACATTGGGAACAAAACAGGGCTAGACAGACATGTACAAGCAAGTGGACACTCCATAAATTGGGACTCAGTGAAAATAATCGCCCACCAGTCAAACTTAGTAAAGAGAAAACTAGAAGAAGGGATCGAAATAGCAAGAAGAAGAAGTACCACAATTAACGATAATTGCGGATGGTCTCTTCCAATTGAGTGGCAGCAACTACTCCAGTGACATAGTCCTGATGACGAACTAGGCTTTAGTTCGAAAATTTGACAACCAACTTTCATTAAAAATAACCTCTAAAAGACCCGTAAAAAAAGTTATTCCACAATAAAAATTGGTATAAATGCACTACACGTTGAGTAGGCAGACACAAAAATATTACACTTTCAATATTTTTAGTCAGGCCTAGGCTAGGCACAGAAAAAGAAAAGGCCTGACTGCAGATTTAGGGTACTTTCCTGTGGATTTCATCATGAAAATAGTTATGAATGCACTGCATGTTGAGTAGACAGACACAAAAATATCACATTTTCTGATTTTCAAAAATTTTAATAGGGCTAGGCCCTAGGCTAAGCAAAAAAAAAAAAAAGAATAAATAATAAAGGCATAACCATAGGTTTAGGTACTTCCTGATGGAACTTCACCCAAAAAATCTGTACAATTGTACAGGGTGTCTACCAGGTCACAAAAGGTCACAAAATGAGAAAACGGTCACGGAAGTTAAGGAAAGGTCACGGACTTAAGGTCGTAGGTCATGGGCAATTTTTTCGTTTTTCTTTTTTTAAATTTTACCTTTGTGCTTTACTTATCCTGTAAAAATCAAATTTCAGCTTTGAGCTAAAAAGGAGAAGTCTTTGCCAATGACGATGACGTCATTTCCTTCCTTCAGACAAGTTCTGAAGGGATACACCCTCATACCGTTCTCCCCTTCAGCGTTCATTGACTCTGCTTGGCACTTTGCCAACCGCAGTTCTCTCAACTGTGGGCCGACAGTAAGGTCCTTTTGTGGAAAGTAATCAATAACCTGCTTGTTTGCTTCGCAGAAAAATTCATCGCAGGTCACTCGGGCTGGGCGATGTACCAGTATAATGCAAAAAAACGGTTTCAGTTTTACATCGAGGCTCCAATTTTTTAGCTAACGGTACTATGATGCGTCGTCCTTTGTGATATCGCAATGTGATGCATCGTGAAGTACAGTGTTGATGAAATCACACGATGGCGTCTCGGACATCGGAGCTTCTTCACGAATGATGGGAATCCATCATGAAGCAAACACTATGTTTAAACCGGTTCTTATCGAGACGCCGCACGTCGATGATGACATAAATTGGTGAATTCACATGTACTGCCAGCAGAAATGATGTTTGAGCAGGTTTTGATCAGTACGATTCCAAAACTGTAAATCATTCCAAGTCATAATAAATGCTGCTGCATGTATGTATGCCGTGACTGCAATCTCCGGGATCTCGGGAATTTACTGCAGTCTAGGAAGTAGTTGGCGGGTAATTAGCACGTCATTTGTAAAGAAGATCGTGCATACAAATCGGTTTGTCCATCTGTGGACACCATATCTGTGCAACTATTAGTCCGATCTGAAAAATTATTTTTGCATTGGGAAGCACAAAATGTTAGAATGATGATCCCGGCATTCCGAGTTTTTCGGATGCGCAACTTCGCCGCTAGAGGGCGTCAATGTAGATGATATCGAATTTAAAATGCATTTTATTGCATATGTGCTTCTAAATATCCGATTGAAAAAATTCTTTCTTCCTTTCGATGCCATTTATAACGAAGACTGTTTTAGACGCAGTTTCTTTTTCAAGTAATGCATAGATTTTCCACTGGGGGCATAAAGGTAACTTGCGTTTACCCACCCCGATATCTCTGCTTCTAAAACTCTGATTTGAAAAATTCTTTCTGCGTTGGATACTGCTCTTGATGAAAAAGGTTTTGCATGTAATTTCAAAATTTTGATAAAGTATGGTTTGGCCACCAGGGGGCGTAAGTGTTTATTTCTGCTTCTGATGTATTTGCAGCGAAAGCGGAGCTTCTGAAAAAGTAGACTGAAAAATTCTTTCGTAAACCACCAATACAGCTCGCCTCGGAAAAGGTTTTGAGAACAGCTCCTGCTTAAAATAGCACATAGTTTTCCCACCAGGGGATGTACATGTATATCTTATTTTTGTTGATATCTCTGCTTCCGAGAGTACGATTCGAAAAATTCTTTCTTTGTTGGTGAGTGTTTCTGGTGCAAAATGTTTCTCATATATTTTCAAGTTTTTCAAGTAATGCATAGATTTTCCACTAGGGGGCGCAAAGGTAACTTGAGTTTCCCCGATATCTCCGCTTCTAAAGCTTTGATTTGAAAAATTCTTTCTGCATTGGATAGTGCTCCTGATGAGAAATGTTTTGCATATAATTTCTAAATTTTGATAAAGTATGGTTTGGCCACCAGGGGGCGTAAGCGTTTATTTCTGCTGCTGATGTATTTGCAGCAAAATCCGAGCTTCTGAAAAAGTCGACTGAAAAAAATCTTTCTTGGACTGATACTGCTTACCTCGGAAAATGTTTTGAGAACAACATCTCCTGCCTAAAATAGCTCATAGTTTTCTTGCCACGGGGCATATATCTTTTTTTTTTTTTTGTCAATATCCCTGCTTCTAAGAGTCTGATTTGAAAAATTCTTTTTCGGGGAAGCGTTTCCTCTGCAAATTGTTTCTCATACAGTTTCAAATCCTTCTTAATACACAAGTCTGCCACTAGAGGGCATTAGCTCACATTTCCGTTTACAGCAATATCTGCAGGACTAAAAACCCGATATAAAAGATTCTTTCTTGGCCAGATACTACTAACTATGAAAACTTGTGTGTATTTTCTTCCCAAAATAATGCCCAATTTCGCCGCTAGGGGCGCCAATGTTTAATTAGTTTCTTAGCCACATTTCTGTTTCTAAAAATCCTGTTGCGAAATTGCTTATTTTTACTGTATGCCATTCTCCACAATAGATGTGGTGCATTATCCTCTTTAAACTATGCACAGAATTCCTGCTAGGGTGCATAAATAAATGTCAGTACCTTTTTCTCACTTTCTCTTCTTCCGGGAGCCATATTTGAAAAGCTCTTTTTCGTTAGCATAGTTTTTTCCATGAGTATTTTTTTACTTTCCCATTAGGCATAGAGTTATATCAGGTTTCTTTATTTATTTATTTCTCACTTTTAACTGTTCGATTTGAAAATCTTTCTCCGATACCTTTCTTCTGCTGTGAGAAACGTTTTATGCACAGTTTGTTAATTTCATTACATACTTTTTAGCTGCTGGTGAAAGTAAGTAGCTGTTTCTATTTCTGGATGTTTTATCAATTGAAGAAATCTACTTGATATTTTTCTAACTGGTTGCATTGGCTTTGAATAACTTTGATAAATTTAATTCGCATCAGAAAAGATTCAAGATGTGCTCAATACAACCCAAAATTCGATGTCATCTTTCTTGTATTGTTTTTTGTTCATGTTTTAGCAAAACAGTATGAAGAGATGTATAGGCATTTAAAATTACATCTGTATAATTTTCCAAATGTCAGTCAGTGCACTTACACTCCTTCAGAGAATTATTTCATTTTTTCAACATTTTCAAAATATTTAAAATATTTATTCAGGCCTAGGCTAGGTAGAAAAAAAGGCGTAACTGAAGATTTCTGTACTTCCCGAAGGAATTGCGCCATAAAAATTGGTGTAAATGCTCTGCACGTTGAGTAGACAGACACAAAAATGTTACACTTTCAGAATTTTTAATAGGCCTAGGCTAGGCACCAAAAAAAAAAAAAAAAAAAAAAAAAAATATATATATAAGGTCAGGTGATGCGTAACATCACAGCCTCTCCTTGACAAATGTCAACCCCGCCTTCTCGTGGTGCATCCTGTTCCCACTAAAGGGGGCTCTGACGACCGCCCATAGCGGTATAACTATACCATCGGGATAAGAGGAAATTCTATCCCACACTCACCAACCCGCTTGGCCAGCGTGGTGAGTTATGGCCAAACCCCTCCAAAATGATTCCACAACTTAAATCTTGGCCCTCAGTCTCCGGCAGCTGGAATGTACCTGGCCAAGGCAGCGGCCAGTGCGACATGAAGGCAGAGGGTGCTAAGAATCCCCGGAGGACCGGACTAGGCTGCCATCTGATGCTGACCTTGGCTACTTACAATGGACGCTCCCTATCTTCTGATTCAAGGCTTCTTGAATTGGAAGAGGAAACTACAAAGGATCAAGTGGGACATCGTGGGGCTAAGTGAGGTAAGGAGAAAAGGAGAAGATCTCATCGAACTGAAAAGTGGACATCTCTTCTACTATCGTGGGACAGATACTGGCAGAACTAGTGGTGTTGGATTTATAATAAACAAGAAACTGAAGGATAAAGTTGTAGAAGTTGAAAGTTCCTCTGACAGAGCTGCACGACTTGTTATCCAACTCTCGAAAGATACCAGGCTCAGATTATTCAAACTTATGCACCCACCACAAGTCATCCTGAAGAAGAAATTGAAGAATTTTATGAGGAAATTTGTCATCTAAATAATAAAGGTAAGCAGCACTTGAAAATAATTATGGGAGATTTCAATGCAAAAATAGGGCAACGGCAACAGAATGAAACTTCAGTAGGTAAATTCGGTCACGGCAACAGAAACCAGCGTGGAAATACTCTCGTTGAGTTTGCAGAGGCAGAAGGGTTTTTCATCTTGAACTCCTTCTTCAAGAAAAAGCCACACAGGAAATGGACATGGAGACATCCAAATGGGACGACAAGTGAAATTGATTTTATTATGTGTAACAAAAAATTCGTCATAGAAGACTGCAGTGTGCTAAACAAGTTCAACACAGGTAGTGACCATAGATTGGTGAGATGTGTAAGATGCACCTCGACACTAAACTTGAACGTGGCAAGCTCATAAGACAAACAAAATCTATTGACATAACCAACCTTAAAAACACCATAATACCTTCAAGTTAGAACTGAAGAACAGGTTCTCTGCTTTAGAAGGCCTAACATCGGAAGAAGTGGACATCTCTGAAGTTAACAGAAAAATAACCAAAGCTCTTATGGAAACAGCAACAAAATTAGCTGGGTCTAAGAACAAGTTGCATGTGAACAAATTATCAGGAAAAACCAAAATGTTGATGCAAAAAAGAAGAGAGATGAGGACAACTAAAGAAGATGTGACTTCCAAAGTGGAATATATAGAGCTATGCAAGACAGTAAGAAAAAGTATCACTGAAGACGTAAGAAAATTCAACTGTGAACTAGTGAGGAAAGCAATTGAAAACAACCAAAGCCTAAAGATAGCAAAGGGACATCTCAGTAAGGGAAGAAAACAGATTATGGCACTGAGAAAAGAAGATGGTTCTGTAACAAGAAATAGAGGCGAAATTTTGACAAGAGTGAAAGATTTCTACTCAAATTATATGAAAGGGATGATATATGCACTCCAGACATCATGAAAGATACCAGTACCAGAGTTCCTCCAGTCCTTCCAGCAGAAGTTGCACATGCAATCAAGAACATGAAGCGAGGAAAAGCTCCAGGAGAAGATGGAATTACTGTAGACATCATACAAGAAGCAAGTGGAGAAATCGAAACAGTACTCGCCCAAATTTTCACTCGATGCCTTAATGAAGGAAAGATTCCTGAGGATTGGAACACCGCTACAATGATCCTGCTACATAAGAAAGGTGACATTGAGGATCTCGGAAACTACAGACCTATCAGCCTCCTATCAGTAGTTTATAAAATCTTCACTAAAGTTCTTTCACACCGCTTGAAGGTAACACTGGACATGGCTCAACCGAGAGAACAAGCTGGATTCAGGAGTGGCTACAGCACAATAGATCATATCCACGTGCTGAGAGAACTAATTGAAAGAGCGAGGGAATATGAACTTCCATTGTGCATGGCTTTTATCGATTATGAAAAAGCCTTTGATTCGTGAAACCATCAGCAGTTACAATGGCTCTGAAAACCTGCGGTATTGAAGATGCATACATTAATATTATTAGTAACATCTATGAAAATGCAAGTGCAAAGATTAGGCTGTTTGAAAATACAACACACGTAAAAATTGGAAAGGGAGTGAGACAAGGTGACACCATATCTCCGAAGCTCTTTAATGCCACATTGGAGGGTGTTTTTCAGTCGCTGAGCTGGGAAAACAAGGGGATAAAGATTAATGGAGATTATCTAACCCACCTTCGTTTTGCTGATGACGTAGTCATTTTTGCAACTACCCCATCAGAGCTGCAGAGTATGATCCAGGAACTTGCTGACAAGAGTAAAGAAGTGGGATTAAAAATGAACTTTCAGAAGACAAAAGTGATGTTCAATGCTTTTACAAGAAATGAAGATTTATCGATTGATGGAGAAAAGCTGGAGATAACAGACACGTACGTTTATCTTGGACAGCAGATATCAAGTGAGGGTCACATTGATGAAGAAATTAATCGGCATTACAAAACTTGCCTGGAGAGCTTTTGGAAGAAACAGCATAATTTTCAAGAGCAATATGCCATTATGTCTTAAAAGAAAAGTGTTTGATCAATGCATCCTTCCAGTGCTTACGTATGGTGCAGAGACGTGGACCTTAACTAAAAGAGACATACAAAGGCTGCAGACAACTCAAAGAAGCATGGAGAGGTGCATACTTGGTGTAACCAGGAGAGATAAGAAGAGGAACTCGTGGATCCGAAAAATGACAAGAGTGGAAGACATCATGATCAGAGTTAAATCCCTGAAATGGCAATGGGCTGACATACTGCCAGAAGGACAGATCATCGATGGACAGCCGAAATTTTAGATTGGATTCCAAGGGACAGGAAAAGACCCAGAAGAAGACCACATGGGAGGTGGGTTGATGAAATTCGAAAGTATGCAGGGGTGACATGGAGGAGACTGGCACAAGACAGACCGTTGTGGAGGAAACTTGGGGAGACCTTCGTCCAGCAGTGGATTGATAATGGTTGACAATGATGATGATGATGAAATAAAAATAAAGGCCTAACCACAGGTTTGAGTACTTCCTGATGGAACTTCACCCGAAAAATCTGTACAAATGTACTAAGCGTAAAGTAGATGGACAGACAGTGGCGGATTTCCAATTAGGCGCACTAGGCACGCGCCTAGTGCCCCCGAGATTGAGGGGCCCTGAAAACGTATAATTGGATTGTCGGTATTGTTTTGGTTTTTAGAGACCGAAACAAAAAAATTCAGACCTTCATAATTTTCTGATGAAAATAATAATAAAAAATGCTTTCAAGAAATTCTTCACATTTTTGCTTTCTTACAGTGATTGATGAAATTCTTACTGTCCACCTTTCTTGGTCCATGGCATTCGTCTATGCCAAAACTCCTCCACAAAAAGTCACTACCCTTTTCAAGTGAAGTATTGTGCATAAATTGCATTTTACCCATATTTTCTAATGTGGAGAACTTTTCCGGTTGCTAAGGTCTTCAAGTATTTTATTTTTGCTTGATACCATGCTCATTTCCTACTAATTTGCTCAAAATGTAAAAAACAAGATGATTTTCCAAAGCTGAAGCAATGAAAAGAGCATGTTTTATAACTGACATGCATTACAATTTTATCAAATTTTATGACAATTTACGCGGCATGAACGAAATTTCACTTTCAGCGCCCTTAGCGCTAAATTTGCCAAAAAACTTGCAACTAATAAGGTGTTAAAGTAATCAGTTTTGCCCAACATATCAAACTCCAGAAGAATTTTTGCTGTAGCTGAAATGTCTCTTTGTATCACAGAGCTAAAATTTACAAAATTTCCACTTTGAGAACCCTAGCGGGAAATTTATGAACTAGTAATGAAATTTAAAATGGGAAAATTTTAAGTAATTTTTATGTCCGATCATTTTCAAAAATAATTTTTGGAAAATATGTGAAAACCAAATTTTTTGGCCTTCAGTGCTTTTAGCAGGAAATTAACAAACTGAAAATTTTAAATATTTGAGGAGGAACAGTTTAGCCTGATCTGAGTGGCAAAAAATAATGTTTTTTTAAGTTGAATTGTTTCTTCACAACAGAACTTTAATTTTTTGGATTTTCGACTGGACAGCCCTTGGCGGTATTTAAAGTGTTGAACTCAATATCCCTAGATTTTCCTATATTAGCCGCAAGAATAATTTATATCTCTAAAAACAAAAAGTTACATGTGCACGGGCAGACAAAGAGATTACACAAGTACTGTTTCTTACAAAACATGTTCTAATAGTAGGAAGATAGAACAGAATTTTAAAAAGCATAAACACTTTTTGTCGACTTTTTACTCTTTTTTTTGTTTGCTAATCTGATGGATGAAAATTTCTGAGGCGATAAGAAAGTGAAGGGGGACCACCTGAATGTTTTAGCGTCTAGGGCCCCGAAAGATCTAAAGTCGCTTCTGTGAACAGAATAACATTATATTAAAAAATAATAATCTGGCCACATATTCAACATATGTTCAAAATAATAAAAAAATGTAAAGAAGCAGTAAGAAAACAGAAAATCCAGCAATTAGAGAAAGAAAAGGAAATCAGATGTGCTGTGGGAAGAATTAAAAAACTGAAAGAAAGAAAAAGTTATTGGAACAGGCTGAAGAAGCTAATGCAATAGAATCAGAAATTAAATCAGCATACACATACACATACAAACTTCAGAGTTAAAGCTATGTCATACATTGCATTTGGATTGTTAAAGCTCTTCATTAGTGCCCTGGGGGCTAAATGTTATCCAATGAGGAAGTGTTTGATTTAGATAATTTTTATTAGTTTTATGTATGCACAGTTATACTGAGCCTTACATGTCTACTTAATGCATGTTCGCTTTTACGTATGTACAACATTTTTACCCATTCCCGACATAACTTATTAACATCACGCTGAAAATTTCCACCAATTGGAAGCTGTATTCTTTGAAGTCTAGAAATCTTTGTTTACGGTACACTTGTTTCTGACTTCTCTGATCAGAGAAGGGGGAATTCACATTGGTATTGCTTTTTTGTTGATTTACTAAGGACATTCTTGTAAAAATGTCTTTCAATAAAAGAAAAAGTGGTGTGGAAAGTGAAATATAGGTAAAATGCCACAGAAATCCATAAAATTACAAGAAAAAATGGACATAATAAATATGAGGCTGGTGAGTTAATAACTAAACTTTCAAACTCTATGAAATGGTTCTGGCCACCCCACATATTCAACAGACCATACTCTTATGTAAATTTTTTTCTTTTGCTACGTAACAAACACACCTTAAGTTCAACCTATGGAACAAGGAACTATTGCCACTTTTGAAACGCATTATTTATCGCTTCGTGATCTGAAGACAGCTTATTTTAGTAACCTTTAGTAAGGACAAGGCAACTGTTCAACAGTTTAGTCGTGATTATAATATTTTGTATGCAGTATCAAAGGAACTTCGATACTGCATGAAAAATGATGACACAGTAATGCATGGTTGGACTTTGACATAAACATTTTGTCCACAATTTGTGACTGATTTGGAAGGATTTGAACCATTATTTATCGCATCGTGATCTGAAGACAGCTTATTTTAGTAACCGTTAGTAAGGACAAGGCAACTGTTTAACAGTTTAGTCGTGATTATAATATTTTGTATGCAGTATCACAGGAACTTCGATACTGCATGAAAAATGATGATACAGTAATGCATGGTTGCACTTTGACATAAACTTTTTGTCCACAATTTGTGACTGATTTCAAAGGATTTGAACCAACTGTTAGATTAATAATATTGTTCAAGAAATTCTCTAGCTACCTGAAAAGCTTGATTTGGAAACTGATGATGCAGGGTTCCCGATAGCGTGCGCAGACGCGCGTTTCGCGCAAGAAAAATAAAGTGACGCGCGAAATGGGCGCGCGCAGAAAGATTTCAGTCGTGAGCTATTAACATGGAACATCTACAAAGGCGATGCCGTTTCAGATCACGTGTGCCGATTTCACGACGTCACGGTATATATATACATATATATATCATAGCGATTGAACTTTTATATCCTATTGCTCAGTCACATGTGCCGATTTCATGACGTCACGGTACAATCCCAGTATTTCCCTTCCGGTCGTGTATATAAACGGATTACGGGATAATCCGCGTAAAGTGGCCGAAACCGTAATGGTGCCAACCATTACGGTTTCGGCCACATGATTACCGAATTGCGGACAGTTTGGAAGAATTGCAGATTTCGATGTATTTCGTAAAAGTTCTGAATTTTGTGTCATTTTTTGTTAAAATCGCGGTTTAAACTGCGATCGCATTTTGCGAATATATTTATAGTTTTTCGCACAAATGCGAAAACTATTAATTGGTCCCGTTTAGCGCACGAGACCAATTAATAGTTTTCGCATTTGTAAGCGCCTTTGAAATTCAGATTTTGGATACATCGGCAAAGCCAATATCGGACGGATATGGGGTGAAGAACGGCCAGAGGATATTGGATGCATTGGCAAAGCCGATATCGGGTGAAGAACGGCAAAGTGATATTACATAATATGTCGGAAAAGCCGATATCGGTGCAATGACGTCCGCATACCTGCCAAGTATTCCGGATTTCCAGAAAGTTTTACGGAGTTTTGGGTAGTTTTACGGTCGGAAGATAGTTTCTTCCGGATTTTCGCTAAAATGGCTCGTGAATTTTTTTTTTACTGATGGAAATTGATATCGTTGTTATTGTCGCTTAGTGTAAACTCCTGCTTTTGTTTTATTATGATCTCATAGCGATTGAACTTTATGTTATCTCAGGTTTCTAGCTGAGAGCGATCGCACACACCCTCTCGCCAATCCTTCCAAACCTGCTCTCCCTCAGTATTGGAATAGCTGCGCTAATTGCGCCAAAGTGCGAATTTTTTTAATTCTGCGCCATGCAGAGTTCGCCAAAATGCGTAATTACGCATCAAAATGTGTGTTTACGCATCGAAATTTACCAACGCGTAAAAATACGCATCGGGACGGTATTTCGTCTTTCAAAAACGGAAGTAAACGAAATAAAGATTTCCATAATCGTAATTTCTTTTTCCTGCGATGTTGCTTCTGTCCAGTATTGTTGTTATACATCACTTTATTCCAAAAATATTTGTATTTCAGTTGGAAAATGGAGGGAAAATTTCCGAAAACGGAAATTCGACGGCGCAAAAATTTCCCTGTAATCTTCAGGCATGAGCGTGCAACAGCTTCGAGAAATTTCTCCTTTTCCGACATAATTGGAGTTTTCCTCGAGATCGATGCATAACTGAACAGAAATTTCGGGGCAATTGGTAGCGAAGGAGAATGTTTTTCGCTGAAAACTTTCGAAAACGGAAGTCAGACGCGGTGAAGATTTCTCTCTTAATCGTAATTTTATTTTTTACGCGATGTTTCCTCTGCCTAGTATTGTTGTTAAATATCATTTTATTTTATAAATATTTGTATTTCAACTTGAAAATGGAGGGAAACTGTCTGAAAACGAAAATTGGACGTAGCAAATATTTCTCCCTGCTAGCACATCCCATACATTACCGCTCTCCCCTAATAATAGATAATCATAAATTAACAGTTCTGGTACTGTCTCAAATCTTCTTGATTTTATAGTAAATCTTGATTTTTGTAACCAATCTTCTTGATTTAGGAAAAAAAAAATTGGGGGGGGGGTAATTGTGGTAACATACTTTGATAATCATTGCAAGCGAGTGAGATGCATGCTGCTCTCTTTGCCATGCCTAGAAACCAGTTCAACAGGTGAAAATATTGCCAAACTTGTGTCTGAAGAATTTCAGTATCTTGGTATTCTGTGGATGAACTGTCTTGCCTTATTTGATAAGACTTCTGTTATGGTGGGGAGAAAAATTGGTGACTCTCTGAAAAAAATAGTGTCTCTCTCTCTCTAAAAATGAAACTCATTAACAAGGTTTGTTAATCTTTTATACTTAAATACAAATTTTTTTGTAAATATTTCTTTATTTGTATTAAATGATTAACTGTAATAAAAAAATAGAGAAACCTATAATATATAATTTTATTACTTATAAAGTGTAAATACAAGCTGCTGAACGTACATTGATGTCCCGGTTTTTGATTTTGAAAAGTTGTCAGCTCTGATATTTGTTCTTACTACTGCCGTCATCAAAGGAAAAGTTCCTCATTAGAAAGAGGAAGCGTTCTACTGACGATTCTGCAAGTTCGGCATCCAATGCTACGATTTTAAAGAGTGAAATATTGCCTGAGAAATGTAGTGAGGCTGTTCCTGCTGTACCTCCAACTAAATTAAAAAAAAAACTTAACTTTCAAGAGAAATGGCGCAAAATGTACGACTGGCTTGAAGTCGAAACCGACGAAAATAAAACAATTTTGATGTTTTGTTCAATTTTGCAAGGCGTCATCAAAACCAGCGTTATTTGCAAAAGGTAAGTTAATGCCATTCATTATTTTATCAATATATAAATGGTCTGTTTTTTCTCATCTGAAGAACTCTTTCCTAAAATTTGGCTCATGCTTGTATTGACACTGAGAATTTTTTTTTTTTATCCTGTCTTAATTTTTGGGCTAAAAGCAACGGCTCATACAGTGTTAAAGTGATTTTTTGTTTTCGACATTGTAAAGGTCCCTATGTTTATTTTATTATTCATTGTTGTGAAAGGAGCCAATTCGCTCAAACGCTTTTGGGATGGGAAGTAAATATCCTCATCGGTGTCATGCAAATTTGTTTTGAAGTTGTTAGACCACTTCAAAGATTTTGAAGATTTGAAATGCCTGTTGAGTGAATATCCATATATATTTATTCTGCTAAAAAATAGCTATGCTAGTTTTAAATTTGCAGATGTTGCAGAACTTTTCATCTTCAGGTATAAAGATGTGTATCCAAGCGCAGTGTTGTATGAAATTGCTTTGGTTGTGCCAATAAGTTCTGCATCAGTAGAGCGTTCTTTTAGCACACAAAATCGAGTAAAAGATAAATTTCGCAACGGACTGACTGAAAGAATAAACTTTAAAAAATTTGATTCGAATATCAGCAGCAAATGTAACACTAGAAAGCTTTCCATTTCACAAAGCTGCTGAAATATTTAATAACAAAATGAGAAGATATGTATAAAATATTTATATTATTTTTGTCCCCATAAATGTAGTATTTTTCTCTAAGTTTACGATTGTTTAAAATTCACCCCTGATTTTTCAAAATCACCCCCAGAAAAAAGCCTGGGGGACATTTGCACCCCTGATTCTGGAACCCTGGCGAGAACCCTGTGATGTTAAGGAATTGTTATCCTCACACAGTAAAAGACTTAGCACTGTGGGCTTGACTGAACTTGAAACATGGTCAGGGAAAGTGGCTCATAAGAAGACTCAGTTGAATAAATTACTGAAGAAAATGTGCACTAGCAAACATTCTCGATAAAACTTTCAAAATCATAGAACAGCTTGTAACTAAAATTGATAAGTGTGGCCCTGATATTGAGTGCAGTTCTTCAGTTGTGCATATGTTCGGATACTTTGTGCAAGAGTGTGAAGCTTGTTTTGAATAGCATTTATTTGCTGAGTAAATAATGTTATCAAAAATTGAAATAAATTGCTATTAATTTTAATTGATAACAGCCTAAACCTTTATAACCTTCTTCCTGTACTCGCTTAATGTACTTTTGTGTAACGTGCAGGTTTTCCGGTTACAAGTAATTCTTTATAGTGCAATATTTTGAGTTTTTCACTAAATGCAAGCTTATAAGGTAAAAAAATTGCTATTTATTTTAACTTTTTAGAAATCATTTTATATACTCAATTTACCCTTTTAATTTCTGAATTACATAATCAGATTTTATATTTAATTAATTAAAATGGCCAGACTCCTACACTGTTGACAGAAAGAATAGTCAAGAAAACTTAGCTTTTTAGGGTCAAGAAATATCCCATAAAAGTCAAGGAAAGGTCAAGAAAATTGAGTCTCCTGAAAATGGTAGAAACCGTGTTGTGGGTCGGCATGCCGAACTTGTCGATCCAAATAGTCCCACAAGTGCTCTATGTGATTGTGGTCGTGTAATTTCGCTGGCTAAGGTAGAACAGAGAAATAGCTGTTGTGTTACTGGAAGCAATCAAGCACCCCCTTAGCAATGTGACATGGTGCATTTTCCTTTAGATACCATCAACACCAGGGTAAACATCCGACATGAAGGGGTGCCTGTGGTCAGCAAGGATGTTCAGGGACCCATTCAGTGGTACTAGCGGTGCCAGGTCTTACCAGGAAAACATTCCCCAGACATGCGCACTGCCACCGCAGGCCTGTACTTGGCTGACAAGCATGTCCGGGTGTTGGTTCTCGTGTGTCTAACGCCATGTCCACCACCGTCCGTTACTTCTGTGGAGTAGAAACCTTGATTTGTCGGTGTAAAGGCAACCTCTTCCCACTGTCCGGTGACGGTAGTCCCATGCGAACTGCAGGCATCATTGCTGATTGACCTTGGTTAAAATAGGCGCCTTGGCGCAGTATAGACTCTGGAGATGCGTGCGTAATAAGGTTCGCTCTACTGTTATCGGGGACACGTACCTGTGTGCCCCAGAGTTCATTTGCGAGGTCAATTGCTGCACTGTTACATGTAGATTGCCCTTTACCAGTCAACGGAGGCGACATTCTCCTCTGGTGTCGATGGCCTTTTGGGCTCCACAGTTATGATGTTGGAAGGTACTCGATATGCCAGCCGTCCATTCTTGGTGCACCCTTACCACATCCCCTCGTGAACAGCCCATGAAGTCTGCTGTTTCTGAGATGCTTCCACCCTTGGCGCTGCCGATGATCATTCCTTTTTGAACATCCATCAAATAACTATCTCTGCCCATTGTGCTCACGTTACGCACTATGGCTCATCTGTCCTGGTCAGCCGCTTATATCTCCATGTGATCAACCTTGTAACGTGCACTCTGACATGCCTGGGCGAGTACACAGTGATTCCGGGGTCATATTATTCGACTGGGTAATCACAGGTGAAATTTGGATATCCACTCTTCTGCAATGCTGTCCTGTTCTTGGTTAAGTTTCTGACCTCTGTATTTCAGATCCATGACGTTGACTAGAAAATGTGGTGCAAGAAGTGCTTGTTCAAGCCTTTTTTAAAATCTAGGTGGTGGGCTGCAGGATTTCTTCTTGTAGTAAATCCAGTCATATTTCAACAACAATTGAAATCTCTGAAGTGTGCCCAGTGTGCTAGCAACAACGGATAACTACTTTTCCAGATTCACAGCTTCACAGTAAATGCACATGTTATCCAAGATTTTTTAAATAGATTGATAAAATTCCTCAATATGCTCTAAAGATATTTCTCTGTATTTGTGATAATTGGTCACAAATGTTTTAACACAGTCAGGATGAGAGTTGCACCTTGTTTCATTAGGTAGATGTGGCATTAAGGCAGGCTTTTCTTTTAACCATCCATGTGGTTGACGCATGTTACGAAAATATTTTTGTACCTCCACAATCTGATTTAAACCAGTCTTTGAGGAAACATCTTTTTCTACCAAATTCAACAGATGTACAATCATCCATATGTTATGCGAGTTGGATATTTTTCATTAAAATTTTTCCACATTTTTATCATTTTGTTTTGCTGTCAGTTACAACAGCAAAAACAAGTTTTCCAAATTTTTCTTCGCATTCCTTTATGGCCGCCTCTAATTTAGAAGCATAATATTTTGCTGTTTTTAGCACGTCTTTTGTAAAAAAAGATCGTGCCTATGTTATCGGTTTGTCCGTCCGTCTCTACCCACGGTATCTCTGTAACTATTAGTCCGATTTGAAAAATTCTTTTTGCATTGGAAAGCTTGAAATATGCGAATGATGATCCTTCATTTCGTTTTTTTTTACGATGTACAATTTCGCCGCTAGAGGGCGTAAATGCAGATGATGTCGAATTCAAAAATACGTTTTATTCTACATATTTGCTTCTAAACATCCGATTGAAAAAAATCTTTTATCTTTCGATTCCATTTATGTCGAAGAGTGTTTTGGATATAGTTTCTTTTTCAAATTACGCATAGATTTTCCGCTGGGGCGTAAAAGTAAATTGCATTTTTTCCAATGACTCTTCTTCTAAAACTTCGATTTGAAATCTTTTTTCAGCAGATACATCTCCTGATGCACAATCTTTCACATATAATTTCGAATTTTTGGTAAAGAATACTTTGGCCACCAGGGGGCGTAAGTGTTAATTTTCGCTCCTGATGTATTTGCCATAAAATCTGAACTTCTAAAATATCGATTGAAAAAATTATTTCACAGACTGATGCCACTCACATCGATAAACCTTTTCGGGATATTTTCTTCCTAAAATATTCCACAGTTTCTCCGCCAGGGGCGTAGATGTATATCTTATTTTTGTCAATATCTCGACTTCTAGGAATCCAATTTGAAAAATTCCTTCTTTGTTGGATAGTGTTTTCTGTGTGACATGTTTTTCATATAATTTCAAAATTTTCAAGTAATTCATAGACTTTTCCACTAGGAGGCGTAAAGGTAAATTGCGTTTTCCCCTATATCTCTGCTTCTAAATCTCCGATCTTAAAAATTCTTTCTGCACCGGATACAGCTCCTGATGGGAAATCGTTTGCACATAATTTCTAATTTTTGTAAAAAATGGCTTGGCCACCAGGGGCGTAAACCTTAATTTCCGCTTCTGATGTATTTGCAGCAAAATATGAGTTTCTAAATTCTCGATTGAAAATAACGTCGTTTGTAGACTGATACTACTCATGCCGACAAACTTTTTAGAAACATTTTCTTCTTATAATAGTGCACGGTTTCTACGCCAGGGGCGTAGATGTACATCTTATTTTTGTCAATATCTTGACTTCTAGGAGTCCGATTTGAAAAATTCCTTCTTTGTTGGATAGTGTTTTCCGTGTCGCATGTTTTTCATATAATTTCAAAATTTTCAAGTAATTCATAAACTTTCCGCTAGGGGCGTAAAGGTAAATTGCGTTTTCCCCTATATCTCTGCTTCTAAATCTCTGATCTGAAAAATTCTTCCTGCACTGGATACAGCTCCTGATGGGAAATCGTTTGCACATAATTTCTAATTTTTGTAAAAAAATGGTTTGGCCACCAGGGCGTAAACCTTAATTTCCGCTTCTGATGTATTTGCAGCAAAATATGAGCTTCTAAATTCTCGATTGAAAATAACATCATTTGTAGACCAATATTACTCATGTCGACAAACCTTTTAGAAACATTTTCTTCTTAAAATAGTGCACGGTTTCTACGCCAGGGGACGTATATGTATATCTTATTTTTGTCAATATCTCGACTTCTAAGAGTCCGATTTAAAAATCCCTTCTTTGTTGGATAGTGTTTCTAGTGTGACATGTTTTTCTTATAAATTAAAAATTTTCAAGTAATTCATAGACTTTCCGCTAGGGGGCATAAAGGTAAATTGCGCTTCCCCCTATATCTCTGCTTCTAAATCTCTGATCTGAAAAATTCTTTCTGCACAGGATACAGCTCCTGATGGGAAATCGTTTGCATGTAATTTCAAATTTGTGTTAAAAATTGTTTGGCCACCAGGTGGCGTAAGTCTTAATTTCCGCTTCTGATGTATTTTCAGCAAAATATGAGTTTCTAAAATCTCGATTGAAAAAAATGTCTTTCGTGGACCGATACTACTCATGTCGACAAACCTTTTAGGAAGATTTTCTTCTTGAAATAATGCATGGTTTCTACACCAGGGGCATAGATATAAATCTTATTTTTGTCAATATCTCTACTTCTAAAAGTCCGATTTGAAAAATTCGTTTTTTGTTGGACAGTGTTTCCGATGCGAAATGTTTTTCCTATAAATTCAAAATTTTCAAGTAAATCATAGACTTTCCGCTAGGGCACACAATGGTAAACTGCGTTTTCTGCTCCTAAAACTCCGATTTGAAAAATTCTTCCTGTATCGCATACAAGACCTGACAGAAAATATTTTTCACATAATTTCTAATGTTTGGTAAAGAATGGTTTGGCCACCAGGGATCATAAGTGTTAATTTCTACTTCTTGTAGCAAAATCTCGGCTCCTGAAAACTCGACTAAAATTTTTTTTTCTTGGACCGATACTACTCATATTGATAAACCTTTTGTGAATACTTTCTTCCTAAAATAATGCATGGTTTTCCCATTTTTGTCGATAACTCTGTTTCTAAGAGTTCATAAGCTCACGATTCCGTTTGCAGCAATATCTGAGGGATTAAAGACCCGATTGAAAAACTTCTTTCTTCCGTCAGATACTGTTGTTTTCCATACCGGTTCCATTGACTTTGAATAGCTTTGATAAATTTAATTTGCGTCAGAACGGATTCAAAAGACGTGCTTATTACACCCGAAAATTCGGTGTCATCTTTCTTGTTTTTTCTGGTCCAGCATACAGCAAAAAACTTTCTTTTCTGGTATGAACACTAATAGCTTGGACTGGCTCGCTCTTCACACTGCACCAGCCATCTATGGTGAGAGAGAAACTGCCTAATTTTATTTTTTCTGAAAGCTGAGATTCAATTTCTTCTGCTGCAGTATCAAACAGTTTTCTACCATGGCTTTCGCTGAGGGTGGTTGATATCTAGGTATCAGTGTTTGATCATAATTTTAAAGTTTAAACTGATCCAATTCTGCTGCATTGAATGGTATGTTAGGAGCATAAAAAAAAAAAAAGAAAATCAGCCACTGTTTTATCAAGAAATTCCTTTTGCCCTTTTGTAGTTTTAAGGCAGAATTTACTCATTGATTGTTGCTTCTTTGTTTTTACAAGAATACTAGAAAAATCCCAATAAAACCCAAAAAAGCCTGATAAAACCAGAAAAAACCCAAGTGGGCTCGGTTTAAAAAAAAAGCCTGGATTTTTTTCAAACCCTGCTTACATTAGAAAAAAATGCCTTAATTTAATAAAAATGCATCAACTTACATTAGAAAAAAATGCTTTAATTTTTTTCTTCTACACTGCCAGAAAGTGAAAAAAGAACACCCAGAAGGAATGCTGGTAGGAACGACATATATGTTAGTTGTTAAGGGCAGCAGAAATTGTGATTCAAGTTGGAATGTCATTGGATGAAATAATGACATCACTGCGCATGACAACATGCAAATGTATGTAGCGCTTATTTTAGGACTTGGGTGTGTAGAACGAAGTCATTGATCTGGTGGTGTGTTGTTCAGTGCTCGTTGAGAAAGCTACCATGCCTGGGCAATGCAGGCGCACAACATTTGTTCAGTTATCGGAGTTTGAGCGAGGCCGTATAGTGGGTCTGCAGGAAAGAGGTTGGTCCTTCCATCAAATTGCGGACCGAGTGGGATGAGAGGTATGAGCCGTGGTAAGATGGTGGCGTCAGTGGTCAGAGTAGTATTCGCAGACATGGTTCCGGGCAACACAGAGTTACGGACGCATGAGAGGATCGATGTATCAGGAGGGCAGCATTGACATAGCAGACGGCTATGGCATCACAAATTCGATCCTCTGTCATACCAAGAGTGTTTACCAGAACAATATGGAATCATTTGTTGGAAGCAGGACTACGGGCAAGTGTGCCGCTGGCATGGTTTACTGCTGATCCCTGGTCACCGAGCACGTTTGCGGTGGTGTCAAGAATGAGTTCATTGGAGGGAAGAATGACAGTCAGTAGTCTTAGTGATGAAAGCGGATTCTGCTTGGGAGCGTCTGACGGTTGTATACGTGTCTGAAGGTAAGAGACTTCTGCCATTGTGCATCCTCCAACTACACACAGGCCCATGCTGTTCATCATGATGTGGGGAGCGATTAGCTATCACTTTTGTACGAGTCTGGTGTTTGTACGGGGTACACTGAATAGCAGTATGTACATCAGCGACATTGTGAAGCCAGTCGTCCTGCCATTTTTTAAGGCCATACCCGATGCAATATTCCAGCAGGATAACGCCCGCTCACACTCCACCCGGGCAACTCAACATGCTGTTCAGGCTGTGCATCAACTTCCTTGGCCAGCATGCTCTCCAAACTTGTCTCCAATCAAGCATGTCTGGGACTGGATTAGACAAAGACTCTTCCGCAGACCTAGGCAGGCAACGGCCATCTCTGAATTACACATCCAAGTTGAAAACGCATGGAATGCTATCGTTCAGTGTGTTATCCAGCATTTGTACGACCGATTGCATGCCAGATTTGTAGCTTGTATTGCTGCTGGAACAGGTGCAACTCCTTATTAGAATGTGCCTTTCTGGGCACTGTAGTACACATTAAAAGGTAAAATAAACATTGAATCACTTCACACATGTGATCACTTTTTTTCTTAACAAGTTGTTGCTACAACATAAATCTCATTGATGCAGCTGCAATTTTTAATGGTGTTCTTTTTTCACTTTCTGGCAGCATATTTTTCATTAACTTTATTTTGTTCTGGTGCATAGGCGCTGACTATAGAGGAGCAAAGTGAATCTTGCCCCTCCAATAATTATACTGGGGGCAGTGCCCACCCAAAATTTTTCGTCCTGTTTAATTAAATAATCACTTTAGCCTCATAAGATGGACCAAGCTCCACCTTATGAAGCCAAAGAGATTTATTTCCAAAAAAATAATACATAACAAAATAAATAAAATCTTTTCCCCCATTCTCAGCATTGTTCAATTGATAAGAAACTGGATTGCCAGCCCCGTATTATTGTGTTTGATGTGTTCTCTTGATATGTGGTAAATGCTTAAAACAATCATCAAAAATAAAATAAATAAAATAAATAAAATACAGAAACATATAATCTCTAGTGCCTTTATTTATCTATTTATTTTTTGCGCTTCTTGTTCTTTGTTTGAGTAATCCCACTAATTTCTCATACTTTTTACTAAACTTGGATATTTTTATAAAGTCACAGGCTGCATTTTCTTTTTAAAAATATTAATATTCAGCTATGTATTATCCCCATGTTTACTTATGGAAGTGAAACATGGAGTATCACAGAGCGACAATGTAAAAAAATAAGATTATCAGTAAGAAACTTGGAGAGAAGAATGTTAAGAATAACAAGAAGAGATAGTTAGAAATGAAATTATAAGAGAAAGAACAGGAATAATAGATATTATAAAAATAATAGAAGAATCGAAGGGGAGATGGGCTGGACATGTTGTGGAAGACTGAAAGACGAACACAATGAGTAAGAGAATGGCAACCGAGAGATGGAAGGAAACAAAGAGGGCACTAAAGAATAAGATGGTGAGATGACCTTCAGAAACTTAGAGAGACTGAAGCTAAGGAATCGAAGAAGTTGGAACAGACTGGGGAGGCCTATACTGAAGATTAAAATTAGTGATTTTTACGTGTGGCCATTGGCCAGTGGGTGGACAAAATCTAGTGGCCACATTTCTTACGGCTATTTCATGTTGTATACACATTGTACCGCTGCACTGTGTACCTTTCATTTATTTAGACATAGTTAAATTTAAGCTTAGTAGTTACAAGGGCCCACTGTCTATTGTTCAGTGCAATTAAATGAATAAATATAATCTTAAAAGTTATATTTTTCTTCAACCACATCAACCAAATTTTCTAGACAGTTTTATTGGAAAAATAATTTAATCATTTTTATTTGGTCTCTCGCTATGTTCACAAATAAAATCTCCACCATAAATTGATAGCAAATTCTTCCACGCATAAGCAGAATTCCGCCTTTTTGCAGTCATCATTTGGGTAACTGTCGAGATCGATGCAAAACTGAAGAGAAATTTTGGAAGATTAGTTGGGGGTGGGGATGGGAGTGTTGGGGGGGGGAGTTGTCGTTTTTTGATGATGGTATTTCGTTTTTCAATTTTTCAAAACTTTCGAAAACGGAAAAACGGAATGAAAATTTTTCACGTAATCATGATTTCTTTTTCTTACGATGTTTCTTCTGCACAGTATTATTGTTAAGTATAATTTTAAAGCATAAATATTTGCATTTCAGCTTGAAAATGGAAGAAAAATTCCTAAAACAGAAGTTGGCGCAAAAATTTCCCTGTGATCTTTAGGCTTTGAGATTCATCAGTGGATTAAAAAAATTCCACCATCCATCGTCATTTCGATGGTTCTCGAGATCGACGCAGAACTGAACAGAAATTTGGGAGGAATTGGTGGTGGGGTTTTCCGTCGGTGGGCGGAATTCTGACTTTCAGAACTTTCGGAAACGGAAGTTAGACTGAGTGAAGGTTGCTTCTGTGATCGTAATCCTTTTTTTCTCGCAATGTTTCTTCTACCCAGTAGTGTTGTTAAATATAATTTTATTCCATAAATATTTGTTTTGCAGCTTCAAAATGGAGGAAAATTTCCCAAAACGGAGGTCGGACAGGCGTAGATTTCGCCGGTAGTCGTAACATTTTTCTCCGCAATGTTACTTTTATCCTGTGTTGCTTTTAAATGTAAAAAAAAAAAAAAAAAAAAAATAATAATATATATATATATATATATATGTTTTGAATACAGTGATGTGCTCCAACTCAATATTTACAAAATAGATTTCAGTGAACAATTTTGTCTCGCTCACACTGTGTTATATTCACGCTGTTTCGCAGCACGTTCTTATTTTTCACCCATGTGGTTAAAAAGTTCAACTTTTTTCCTTCATCAGTCTCATGTATGTAGCAGTGGATGGGCCAAAATTTTCAAGCAGTACTTACTTTTGCTTGTACTTTATTAATTTGCTGTATTTTCTAAAGTCATTCTTTACATGAGCATTATCTTGTCATCAAGAACATTGCCCGCAATGCTTGCATTCTCTTAATTTCTGCATTGCTTGGCATGATGGTCAGCAGTATTAAGTATTTCAATAATTTGTGCTATGACCTTCATGTACTAAAAATTGCTTGTTTTTAGTTTCTCAAGCAGTTTTTAGTGAGTTATTGATGGTCAAAAATGTTCAGACATTATGTTTCAAAGCTGCTTCCATTCTGCTAATTTTTTCTTTTTATTCCATTTATTTTTGGTTAGGTTCTTCTTGGTGTCAAAGTGAAAACTGGCTGTATAGCTTTCAAAAATGAATTTCATATCTTATAGCAGAATCATTTTGTGGTGCATGGAACAGTACAGCACGAAATGCCCTTGAGAATGGCCACGAAAAATGTGAGCCGATGCGTCGGAAGTTCGATGTCTGGATTTCTTGGTAAAGTTGCCGTTTTGCATATCGTTTTCGTTTGAAGTTGAAGTTGGACAAACAGATTTTAATTTAATTTTATTATTTCATTAGATTAATTCTTTCAAATCTCTATCGGAAGGCAAGTTCTTTCAAATTGAGTTTTATTGCGGATTTTAGCTATCATAAATATTTTGATCGTCAGTTGTTGTGTTTTCGTTGTGAAGTGTCTGCCACCCACAAATCCTTCTTTTGCCTACATATTGCTCGAATGAGACTTAGGTTTGTGAAATCTCTTGACTAATCAATTTCTTCTTGAAGAATATCGATCAATCGAAGGTCAAGAGTAATGACGGAATTCTATCAAAAGCAACTAGCCGGGAAGAAACTACAGACCGATGAAAGGTAACAAGGCTATTAGTTTATCCTCATTTTTAAGAATTAATTGTTTTTTGGTTCATATTTTAATATATATATTTATCATTCACTCTCAGTATGACACCCACTGGTTAAGCCGCCCCGGTGGCGCAGTGGTCTAAGCGATGGCCTCTGATCATTCGTCCGTAAGGGGTCCGGGTTCGAATCCCGGTGAGGCATGGATGTTGTGTTTGTCTTACGGCACTGGCTCTCTCCTTTCCCTGGAACCAGTGACTCTAAATTAGGGACGGGCGACTGCTTATAGCCCATTGAGTTGCTCACGGTGGTCGTTAAACCTCCAATCAAAAAAAAAACCCACTGGTTAAATAAGAAGCTATGGAATCCGGACATCGGGATTTATAACGAACTTTTTGAAAAATGTGAGGAACAGAAGAATGGCAGGATTTCTGTGATATCTTGCCAAAATTCATTATAATAAGCCACGTAGTGATGTTCAAGTGTTTAGCCATAATGATTTGAACCGATATTAGGATTTCTGAAGACTGTCGTGCAATGACACGTCGATCATATCCTCAGATGTGTCCCCCCTTTAAATTCGACAGTGTAACTGAAACATTTGCTTTTCGAAGACATCATGAATACCAATGAAGGAAAATATCAGCAGCAAAGACCAAGGTGGGATATTAGTGGGCACAAGGCGCAAAATGCGACTTTAATTTTCCGTTCTGTGGCAAGTATTTTGAGCATGGGCACAAATTCATGACTGCACAAATTTAGAAGAAATTGAAGATCTGGATTACTTCAGTTTCCAGGTAAGCATCTTCTAAATGTTTGGCCTTACAGTGGCAAAATTTAATGCTTGCTTACAATTACAAATATTTTCAGATATTTTTTTGGGCATTAATGAAACATTCATTAACCTTCCTAAGTCCCCCAAATTTTATGTACACACAGCACCTTTGGGGTCATTTAGGAGTATAACACTCAGGGTGAGTTGAAAGTATTGCAATATTTGGATCTCTTTGTCTTCATACGTACCTTTACGGCGAAAGCTGACTAGCATTCAAAGTATCTAGGCCATCGTGCTGCACCATCTTTAGCCATCTGTCTGCCAGTTCTTCTCCATCTGTCTGCGAGTTCTTCCATCTGTCTGTGAGTTCTTCTATTCCGTGGTGGTAGCAGTTCTTGTCCTTAGAGGCAAAGAACTCCTTCACCCCAGCTGCCACCTCCTCCTGGTTGTTGAAGTACGCCCGCGAAGCAAGTGGGCCATGGACCGGAACAAGTAATAATCCAACAGGGCAAGGTCTGGACTATATGCTGGGTGTGGCATCAGTTCGATGCGCTCAAGTTCATGGAGTTTTGCCCTGGTCATTTGCGTTGTATGAGGCCAACGCAAATGACCAGGGCAAAACTCCATGAACTTGAGCCTGCTGTAGGAGAGCGTGCACACTTTCTATTCACCAGTGCCGAGTACTTCTCCAAAA
Organism: Macrothele yani; assembly: GCA_039090855.1. NCBI lineage: Eukaryota > Metazoa > Arthropoda > Arachnida > Araneae > Macrothelidae > Macrothele > Macrothele yani. The sequence continues at coordinate 76,511,236 of CM076994.1, read as the reverse complement.
CATCATACATTTGCTTCAGCTGTTCAGAGTAGAGAGAGGTTGGTGTTAATGGTCCAACTGTCTGAAACAAATTCATAATGGATTATCCTCTCGAAATTCCACCAGATGCAGAGCACATCACCTTGTGCTCGAAGCACCCATGTTTAGCAACAGGTTTTGGAAGCTGGCTTGGGCTCAACTGCTGTTGTGTGTTAGGATTATGGAAATAGACTCACTTTTCATCACATGTAACAATTCTCTTGATGAAACGTACATTGTGCGGGTTTTCTAGGAGTTTCGTGCACACTTCCACTCCGAGGTTTGCTTCAGCTGGCATCAGTTCATGAGGGACAATGCAGCAGCTTCTGTAGACCTTGCCAAGGTCCTGAAGGTGACGAACCAGGGTGGTCAGCTTGCCTGATAATATATGAATACGCAGGTTGCCTGATAATATATGAATACTCAGCTCATCTGATAATATATATACAGTAAACTTCGCTTATAGTGAACCTCTGCGGACTCGCATATTTTATTCACTATGTCCGAGGTTCACTAAAACCGAAGTGAAATGGTGAGCAAAAATAAAATAAAATATGTACATGTGTCTAAAAAAATATTTTTATGTACGTAGTGTATATTCATTAAATTAAGTAAACAAAATTAATTGTACATTACCTTAACACAAAAATAGTCTGTTATGTGTCGCTGCTTGCTGCAAACAGCTTTAATAAATATTAAAACTGTTATATGTCCTATGTCATTTTCTAGAGTCTGTTTTTGCTGCACACTCGATTCTACATTTTCCATACATTCTAGGAACATTAGCACAGTCCTGACACCTTCCAACACCTCTTTCACTGTTGGAGCATGTTCTTCATTATCATCCTCATCATCTTCAGCATCGTTTTCTTCCATGTTAGAACTGTGTTTCACAGCCTCGACAATAGCTTCATCTGACGGAATTTCATTTGTTATAACTTCACAGTCAGCATCAATAAAATCTTCAGCTTCAGTGGAATTCATACCGATATGCTGAAGCATGTCCTTGAGAGGCACATCATCATCCTCCTCTTCGAATGCCACATGTCCAGTAGCCAAACCGGACCTCCAGAAACAGTTCTGTATAGTGACCATTGACACACTCCTCCACGCTTTGTTTCCAAAACGTACAGCATTCAGAACATTTATTGATGTGTTGTACTTTTATTCCAATGCTTGGATTAAATGAAGCGCTACTTCCTTTCTGTAATAGGTTTTAAAGCTGTGAATCACACCTTGATCCATGGGTTGGTGGACTGATGTGCTGTTGGCAGGCAGGAACACCAGCTTGATGTTACTGAGGTTTTTAATCCTACCTTTGTCCTTCAATGCACTTAAGAAGTAGTAGGCCTACAATTTTGTTCTCAACACATTCAAGTTTTTACAAGAAGGTTTGTTTTGAAATAAGTTAAAATTTCAAGTTACAAGTACATTCTTTTCTTTTAAAGTTTTATTTTTTAGGTTCACTATAATCGAAGTTCAGGATTCACTATAAACAATTTTAATGTACATTTTCGATGTTGCGGGTCGGGACCAATGATTTCGGTTCACTATAGCCGAATGTTCACTATAAAAGAGTTCACTATATCCAGAGTTTATTATATATGCCCAGCTCGCTTAATAATCTCCAAGTGCAGGTTGCCGGATCTGCCTCTACAGCTTCCGAATCCATGGTTCACGGCCTACCTGAACTTGGCTGATCATCAAGATTTCTGTCACCTAAGCGGAGTTTCTTGAACCACCTGGTTGTGGTGCTGTGGACCACAGAACCTTCCCCTTAAGCATGACAAATGTTTCGTGTTGCGTGAGCAGCGTTATGGCAGAGTTCAAACTCATAAAGCAAAAGTTCTCTAATTAGCCGGTTGTGGTTGTTCATCTTTTAGGCGTCCCAACCACAGACAGAACGAATGCAATGCTGTTTACAGCAATAACTACCACTTTGTATCCCTTTTGACTGACTGCAGTGCATGACTTGAACTAGTTTAACATGTTCAGTGCGTTACGACCCACCCGTGTGTCATAACTCGCTAACTTCTACATTTTTCAGAGGAGGAAAAAAAGTTAAAAAGTTTATATACATAAATCTGTAGTGGGCATCAGTCACTTTATGTATATATTTTTAAACAACCCATCGGTGTGTCGTACAGCACTGTATTGAAACAATTACGATCCCACCGATGGGTCGTAACGTACTACAAAGAAATCGCTGAAAAGCGTTGCCGCAGCGAGCGTGTTAAACACATGACATACCTGCTGCAGCATGTGCGTTTATGCAAATATTGCAAAACTTTCGACTCACCCTCTGTAGGACCCCAAGGTAAAATATGTAACACTTACATATGTTACACTTACCAATTACTCAAAACTAATAATCACTGAAGATTTTGTGCTTTGTACTAGATAAATAAAAGTCACAAAATGGTGTTACAAAACACAACAGTCAACAGGGTTACCAAAGCTCAAAGATCTGCTAGGTCTTATAAGGCCCTAAACGCCATAAGAAGGTTAATGAATCTTTAATTTTTGACACTTATACACAGGTGCTTGGAAAACTTACATTGCTTTTGGTAATTATAGCTTAGTTGTAGTTTTTGATGTGCAGACTAAGTATGTTAACTTCTGTGACTCGTGTAGTGTAGCTGATGAAAACTAAGTAAATTGCTAAAGATTTCCCCCTCTTCATTTTGAAAATTATAAAATCGTGACCTGGGCAATTTTTGAGTAGCTGTATCTCATTACCTAATAAGGCTAAAAGATTGAAATTTGTGTCTATAGCATTTTATATGAGCTCTTAAATCGTGTGCTGACAAAAATAAATAAATTGTGTTGACCGTTTCAAGGTTATACCCAATTTTTTTTGTCAGCTCACGATTAAAAGTTATCAAATAGAGGTCATCGCTCTTTCCACGTTTATAAGTGAGTCTGGTGCAGTGGAAGCATATCTGACGCGTTACTGGAAGACCCTGGGTTTGATTCCCGATGGTGGCCAATGAGAATTTTTCCGTGACTCACTTATAAACATGGAAAGAGTGATGACCTCTGTTTGATGTTCCTGGTCCACGTCAAATGTCTGTATTAATTATTCACTCGCCTTCTAATTCTTTGTTCAGTTACTGCTTACCATCTTTGGTGAACCCCCAGCATTGTGTGGGGCTCCAAGAAGCAACCTGCCAAATTGGCTTGACAGTTAGTGTGTGTGAGTCTGGTGCAGTGGAAGCATATCCGGAGTATTACTGGAAGATCCTGGGTTCTATTCCCGGCAACGGCCAATGAGAATTTTTCCGTGGCTCACTTAGAAACGTGGAAAGAGCGATGACCTCTGTTTGATGTTCCTGGTCCACGTCAAATGTCTGTATTAACTATTAAAGATTATTTCTGTGACCTTAAAGTCACAAAATAACCTTTGACCTTGAATATTTAAGAAAAACTAACTTTAAAATTTTGAAAAAAATTGCATGGAATCATTGAGTTTTGTTTACTAGTGTGCCAACTTTCACGTTGGGACCGCAATGGGATCATTATTTCTAAAAACATTTAACTGAAGTGAATCTCAACAAAAAATTCACAGAAGTGACTAAACAACATTTTGCAAGTGTTTGACAATTAATTAACAAGTTTAATGTGATATATTTATAAAATGCAAAGTTTATCGAACATGACAGCTCATGTTGAGAAATGGCTTCCTAGTTTCTTGATTCAATTACTTTCTAAAACAACTATTATGGGAATTTTACTAGGAAATTTTTTATTTAAATTCCATCAAAGGTTAACCGTAACCACGATAGTGACGGGAATAAGTGACGACAAAAAGACAGCCTGAAGAAGGAAAAGAGTTTTCTCCGAAAATTTGCAATTTAAATAAAAAATTTCATAGTAAAATTCCCATAATAGTTGTTTTTGATTAGTAATATGACAGCTTTCAAATTACTCAGTGGTCTGCTGGCCATTGGGCCAGTAAAACTTCCATCGGACCACTGAACTATTGATTTTATTGTCCTGAATAGCTAGTAAATTCTTTTTATTTTTCTAATTTGCCAAAGTTAGAAAATGAATTTATATTTTTACCTTGTGCAGTTTTCTTCTTTTTACTTTGCAAACTAGTGATAGGTTCATGAAATGCTATTGGATAACAGGAATTTTTTTGTCCCTCATGATTTGTAAAGAGTCAAAGAAACAACAAATACAGAAAGACAGTTTCCCAGTCCTTGTCTTGTATGGACAAGAGCCATTTTTTGTTACTTCCGTCCCCACCATTCCTAATGAGCAAAAGTAAGCAAAATAAACGTCCTGCTCTTCCTTGGATTCACCCACCCAGTGAATGCTTCAGATACCGACACCAGACACAAACCAGTTTTTGTTTCTGCCCCAAGAAAACACACTAGCCGAGGAGGTCAACTGGATGTGTGGCTAAATATGTCTATGAACTTCGAATGATGACAATCAGTCGTACTCACATGTTGATGAAGCTCATACTTAACCTATCATAAGCCCATAGTAGTAGTGAAGGTGATCTAAGTAAGAAAATTTCTGAAAGTACAATTGAAATTTTGAACATATCTGTACAGTTAGTTCCTGTAAAAAAGAAAAGACTGTATAAACAAAAACATCCTTACTCAACTTTGAAAAACATTGCATGCTTTTTACAGAAGAAAGTTTTGTTAATCTTTTCCTGACAGAAATTATTGCTCAGCTTAAAGAAATGTTAAATGGTACAAAGTGAAGAGCTTAAAAGCTGCAAATTCTTACTGTACTACCAAAAAGTTGAAGTTTTCAAAACTCGCAGGATGAATTCAGTATTTTAAATTACATTGCAAGAAAGGTAAAACCACTTGTAAAAAGACCACACCTAAAGCCAGAAAATATATTAAAACAAAAGACAGCTGATCTGGTGCAAGCTTTTTATTACCATGATTATGTTGACAGGTGGGTGCCAGGAAAAAGATGTAATAACAGTACTAGCTGAAAAAACAGATTTACAAAAAAAAAAAAAAACCCCAAAAAACTTTGTAACAATTTAAGACTACCCAGAGGTAAAAATTGGCTTCTCAAAGTATGCAGAGCTGCAACATAACATTATATCCTTATTGGAGCAAGTGGTGCATGTAGTACTGTATATGTGGCTTCACAATTCATCAAAACTTTGAAGTCATATTTTTAGAGTGTCAGATGGCAAAATTTAACTACTGAAGATAAACTTCCCATCCCATTAACAGCTATAACGACTGCATTGCAAGAGTTATATGCAATCCTTTACTTCCTGCATGCTACTTCAGTAAATGCCAGTTTGCCCTAAGATCAGATTTACTGAAAAGTTTCATTATTGATCTTGTGGAAAAGAATGCCATTGATTGTGACAAAATGAGCAGAAGAGTTTGTTGATTTTTTTCTTTTGATCTACAGGCACTGCTATACTTTCTCGTTTTTATATATCATTTTTAGTTCAAGAAATGATAATTGTTAAAGGTTTACTACTAAGCATATATTGGTGATACCTCCTGACTGATGAATCCTTCCAATTTAAATTGGCTGCTTAACACCAAAACACTTTCATCTTTCATTATGACATTTTGAGGACATTTTTGGTGAGAGGGTATTTCATTTTAATATTTTGTAAATAATAATCCCATTGCAGTCCTAACTTGAAAGTTGTCACACTAGTAAAAAAAACTCTAAGGATGCCACATATTCTTTTTTTTTGAAATTTTAAAGTTAGTTTTTTAAAATATTCAAGGTCAAAGGTTATTTTATTTTTCACCATGATTTAAAAGTTCATATAAAATGCTATAAAAAAGGCAAATTTTAACACAAATTTTTTATTTTCTAATTTTCAAGGTCATGCAATTTGAAACCCTGTGGGTAGACAGAGCTAAAATTTGGGATAAAAATTTATGCATGCCTAACAATTGTGCCAAATTTCAAGGAAACCGAAAGGGGTCAAGTTGTGAGCCTTTTTAATTTGACACAGAATGACCCTTAAGCATTTTTAAAGATGCCCTCTTTTTATCTGAGAATGCCAATAGGTTATGAAGACTTCAAGTTACAAAAAAAATGCAATTTTATATTGAAAGTTATATTAATATTCATGAATATATCTTTTTTTCCAGATTGGGGGACATGTAAATGATTTCAAAGTTAAGTTGAGACAAGAAAAGGAGGAATTACCTAAAGCCATTAAACCAAGTGAAGGACTATGTGTGAAAACAAAGGATGACAGTCTTGGCAAAATATTTATCAATCTGTGCCATTCACCTGAAGTATGTATTGTATGTTTTCTTATCATACTATTAAATGGTGTAATTCAAGAATATATAGTTTTCATTTCCTGTGCCCGAGGTAGATTGATAATTAACTAATATATTATTTTAAGTCTTCTTAGTTGCTGCACTGTCTAATTGATATACAGAGTGTTTCAAAAATATCTGGTCAAATTATAAAGGGTGGTAGAGCGGCCCAAAATAAACATTTTTCGTCAAAGAATGGGTGTCCGGAAATGCTGCGTTTAAGCCCTGGCACCTAAAGCAAGATTTGAAATACAAAATGAAAGACAGATAAAATCAAATGCAACAAACCTTTTAATGAGTCCTGTTTTTACAGTAGATGCTCAAAAGAGTGACCACCAACACTTACACAAGCTTCACATCGTCAGTTCATGGATTGGCGTACATTTGCAAAGATTCCAGGCATTTCCTGAACATTTCCTTCAGCAACAGACAGTCTGGCGACAAGATTTTCCTCAGAGTCAATGGGGGTATCGTACAAGATGCTCTTCATGTGGCCTCAGAAAAAGAAATCCATACATGACAAATCTGGTGACCGTGGTGACCAAGCAACAGGTCCACCCCGACCAATCCAAGGATTTTCATAAGTTGTGTCCGGGTAATTCCTCACATCAGTGCTAAAGTGTGCAGGCGCACCATCATGCTGAAACCAGATTCTTCTTTGAACAGATGGAAGAACAGCGCTGAGAAGTTCCGGCAAGGTCTCTTGCAGGAAGATGTGGTACATGCGGCCGCTCAAGTGACTAGGTAGGATGGATGTACGGTCCAATCAAAAAATTGTGCACCATACCCGCACAAACATTGATGGAGAACTCTGCTGGTAGGCATGTGGATTTTCATGTGCCCAAATGTTTGCATTGTGGCTGTTAAAGAGTCCTTTTCGTGTAAACATAGCTTCATGTGTGAATAAGACATTTGCTGCTGATAGTGATGTATCAACAGCAGCAAGAATATTTGTTTTTTGCAGAATGGCAACAGTCCTGTTGTCTTGTGTTAGCAGTAGGTGTAGTTGTCTGTGATGTTTGGTTGTTCTGCTGGGTGGATTGTTTTTTTATCTCACTGCCATGAGATGTGTTGTGTGGTGGTAATTGTCTTGTTTTCTGCTGAGTTAAACCTTAACTATGTTAATCTTTGGAGCAACATATGGTATTAAAGGGATGTAAAGTCAGGTGATGCGTAACATCACAGCCTCTCCTTGACAAATGTCAACCCCGCCTTCTCGTGGTACATCCTGTTCCCACTAAAGGGGCTCTGACGACCGCCAATAGCGGTATAACTATACCATCGGGATTAGAGGAAATGCTATTCCACACTCACCAACCCGCTTGGCCAGCGTGGTGAGTTATGGCCAAACCCCTCCAAAATGACTCCACAACTTAAATCTTGGCCCTCAGTCTCCGGCAGCTGGAATGTACCTGGCCAAGGCAGCGGCCAGTGCGACATGAAGACATGAAGGCAGAGGGTGCTAAGAATCCCCGGAGGACCGGACTAGGCTGCCATCTGATGCTGACCTTGGCTACGTATAACGGACGCTCCCTATCTTCTGATTCAAGGCTTCTTGAATTGGAAGAGGAACTACAAAGGATCAAGTGGGACATCGTGGGGCTAAGTGAGGTAAGGAGAAAAGGAGAAGATCTCATCGAACTGAAAAGTGGACATCTCTTCTACTATCGTGGGACAGATAGTGGCAGAACTAGCGGTGTTGGATTTATAATAAACAAGAAACTGAAGGATAAAGTTGTAGAAGTTGAAAGTTCCTCTGACAGAGCTGCACGACTTGTTATCCAACTCTCGAGAAGATACCAGGCTCAGATTATTCAAACTTATGCACCCACCACAAGTCATGCTGAAGAAGAAATTGAAGAATTTTATGAGGAAATTCGTGATCTAAATAATAAAGGTAAGCAGCACTTGAAGATAATTATGGGAGATTTCAATGCAAAAATAGAGCAACGGCAACAGAATAAAACTTCAGTAGGTAAATTCGGTCACGGCAACAGAAACCAGTGTGGAAATACTCTCGTAGAGTTTGCAGAGGCAGAAGGGTTTTTCATCTTGAACTCCTTTTTCAAGAAAAAGCCACACAGGAAATGGACATGGAGACATCCAAATGGGACGACAAGTGAAATTGATTTTATTATGTGTAACAAAAAATTCGTCATAGAAGACTGCAGTGTGCTAAACAAGTTCAACACAGGCAGTGACCATAGATTGGTGAGATGTAAGATGCACCTCAACACTAAACTCGAACGTAGCAAGCTCATAAGACAAACAAAATGTATTGACATAACCAACCTTAAAAAACACCATAATACCTTCAAGTTGGAACTGAAGAACAGGTTCTCTGCTTTAGAAGGCCTAACATCGGAAGAAGTGGACATCTCTGAAGTTAACAGAAAAGTAACCAAAGCTCTTATGGAAACAGCAACAAAATTAGCTGGGTCTAAGAACAAGTTGCATGTAAATAAATTATCAGGAAAAACGAAAATGTTGATGCAAAAAAGAAGAGAGATGAGGACAACTAAAGAAGATGTGACTTCCAAAGTGGAATATATAGAGCTATGCAAGACAGTACGAAAAAGTATCACTGAAGACTTAAGGAGATTCAACTGTGAACTAGTAAGGAAAGCAATTGAAAACAACCAAAGCCTAAAGATAGCAAAGGGACATCTCAGTAAGGGAAAAAAACAGATTATGGCACTGAGAAAAGAAGATGGTTCTGTAACAAGAAATAGAGGCGAAATTTTGACAAGAGTGAAAGATTTCTACTCCAAATTATATGAAAGGGATGATACATGTACTCCAGACTTCATGAAAGTTACCAGTACCGGAGTTCTTCCAGTCCTTCCAGCAGAAGTTGCACATGCAATCAAGAACATGAAGCGGGGAAAAGCTCTAGGAGAAGATGGAATTACTGTAGACATCATACAAGAAGCAAGTGGAGAAATCGAAACAGTACTCGCCCAAATTTTCACTCGATGCCTTAATGAAGGGAAAATTCCTGAGGATTGGAACAATGCTACAATGATCTTGCTACATAAAAAAGGTGACATTGAGGATCTCAGGAACTACAGACCTATCAGCCTCCTATCAGTGGTTTATAAAATCTTCACTAAAGTTCTTTCACACCGCTTGAAGGTGACACTGGTCATGGCTCAACTGAGAGAACAAGCTGGATTCAGGAGTGGCTACAGCACAATAGATCATATCCACGTACTGAGAGAGCTAATTGAAAGAGCGAGGGAATATGAACTTCCATTGTGCATGGCTTTTATCGATTATGAAAAAGCCTTTGATTTGGTGAAACCATCAGCAGTTGCAATGGCTCTGAAATCCTGCGGTATTGAAGATGCATACATTAATATTATTAATAACATCTATGAAAATGCAAGTGCAAAGATTCGGCTGTTTGAAAATACAACACACATAAAAATTGGAAAAGGAGTGAGACAAGGTGACACCATATCTCCGAAGCTCTTTAATGCCACATTGGAAAATGTCTTTCAATCACTGAACTGGGAAAACAAAGGGATAAAGATTAATGGAGATTATCTAACCCACCTTCGTTTTGCTGATGACATAGTCATTTTTGCAACTACCCCATCAGTGCTACAGAGTATGATCCAGGAACTTGCTGACAAGAGTAAAGAAGTGGGATTAAAAATGAACTTTCAGAAGACAAAAGCGATGTACAATGCTTTTACAAGAAATGAAGATTTATCGATTGATGGAGAAAAGCTGGAGATAACAGACACGTACGTTTATCTTGGACAGCAGATATCAAGTGATGGTCACATTGGTGAAGAAATTAATCGGCGTACAAAACTTGCCTGGAGAGCTTTTGGAAGAAACAGCATAATTTTCAAGAGCAATATGCCATTATGTCTTAAAAGAAAAGTGTTTGATCAATGCATCCTTCCAGTGCTTACGTATGGTGCAGAGACGTGGACCTTAGCTAAAAGAGACATACAAAGGCTGCAGACAACTCAAAAAGCATGGAGAGGTGCACGCTTGGTGTAACCAGGAGAGATAAGAAGAGGAACTCGTGGATCCGAAAAATGACAAGAGTGGAAGACATCATGATCAGAGTTAAATCCCTGAAATGGCAATGGGCTGGACATACTGCCAGAAGAACAGACCATCGATGGACAGCCGAAATTTTAGATTGGATTCCAAGGGACAGGAAAAGACCCACATGGAAGATGGGTGGATGAAATTCGAAAGTATGCGGGAATGACATGGAGGAGACTGGCAGAAGACAGACCGTTGTGGAGGAAACTTGGGGAGACCTTCGTCCAGCAGTGGATTGATAATGGTTGACGATGATGATGATGGTATTAAAAGCATTATATACCTATATATAGATTAAGATAATACAACGTAGTTGTCACAAATGTTTTATTTTTTCAAGCCGACCATGGTTGTTTTGCTAGGTATTGACTTAGCTTCATCAGGATGAATGGCACATATAAAATCGGGACGAATGGCATTTACATGCCATTCGTCCTGAAGAAGCTAGGTCAATACCCAGCGAAACCATGGTCGGTTTGAAAAAAAAAAAAAAAACATTTGTGACAACTACGTTGTATTATCTTAATCTATATATAATCGTCACAAGACTGTAGTCGTTGAGATAAAGAACATTATATACCCATTTTGTTGCAAGTTTCATGAACTGAGTGAAGTGTGATTTTTGCCCTAAATGAGGATTTATACTTCTGTCTGGGGTCCATGGATGAAAGCTCCAACAACAATGGTAGCAGGTGTGGTTTTCTAAAACAAGTACTTGATAACTATTATCAGCAGATATTTCAAGAACTGTAAGTAGAATTTGTTGTTGTTTTCATTTAAAACAAAAGAAAAGGAGACTTTGTGCGCAGCATGGCTTCTCTTGAAGGTTCAACAAGCATATTGAGTTTTGTTAAACTCAATAAAGATAATTTTAGTCAATGGAAATTTAATATGAAAATGTTGCTTTTGAACCAAGGCTTATTTGGGTTTGTTGATGAGACAGAGCCAAAGCCAAAGCCAGAACCTGATGTTTCTGCTAAGGATAGGCATCAATTTGACATTGGTAGTGCAAAAGCCTTGTCTACCATTTGCTTAGGTATTGAAGAAGATTTAAAGAATCTTGTGGTAGAAGTAACCATTGCTAAAATGGCCTGGGAAGCAATTTGTAATGCATTTGAACCCACCACCCATGCTAGAATGGCTGCTTTACAAACTGAGTTTATGAGTATTTGGTTTGAACCCCCTGAGACCATGAGTATGCATTTAGGCCATTTACTTAGAGCAACCAAAGACCTTGAACTGGCAGGGGAAAATATCCCAGATGATGAAATAGCATATCAGATATTATTCTAGTTACCACAAAATTATGATAATGTGGTTATGCAACTATATCAATTATCTGATAAGGACTTTACCTCTTCAAATGTAAGACAGGCATTATTAGCAGAATATAATAGAATTCAGCATCGAGATGAGTTTGCAAATAGTTCTGTTAAAAATAGTGCTTTTATTTTTTATGAAAAACAGGACACTAGGGTTGGCACACCTTCATTTATAGATGAAAAATATCGGGAAACTAGAAGATGTTATCAGTGTTGATCAGTTAAACACTTGGCAAGAAATTGTCCAACACCTAAAAGAGGTTTCAACAAGCAAATGGGTAAAAGTGTGCTAAATAAATGTGACTCTGCTAGTTGTGCATTTTTTTCTTCAGCACATACAGGGTGTCTCACAAAGGACTCCCTGATTTTAAAATGAAATAACTCTGAAACGGAAATCTTTAGAAGAATGAAACAAGTGGTATGTTTATTTGGAAAGCCGTAAAAATCTGATACAGAAGTTTTAAAATTACTTACAAATGTTGCTGACAGGTGGCGCTGTACGCTGTAGTCGCAGTACGGAATCCTATAAATAATGCTGTGAAGCACAGAGCGATCAGTCTTCGGACAGTTTTGCTGTTGCAAAGTGAAAGGAGGTTAACGTACTGAAGGAAGTGGATGAAGCCATGTATTCCGTGGAGCAACGTGTTTTTCTGGTACTCGAGTATCACCGGTTAAATCGAAGTCCTACGGCAACAAGGCGTAGTTTTCAATCCCAGTTTAAAGTTGCAAAAGGTCCTGATGCGAAAACAATTCGCCCGCTTTCGACAAATTTCAACGGACAGTTAGCGTGGCTGATGAGTTAGTGGGAAATGTTGGCCCCAGGCAATCTGCAGTTACTCCTGAAAATGTTGCGGCAGTTTCTGCAGTTATTCAGCATAATCCGAGGAAATCCATTCGAAGAGTTGCAGCAGCATTTGGATTAAAGTGATCCAGCATGCACAGAATACTGAGGAACACCCTACACATGTTTCCGTTCAAGATCCAATGTCACCAAGCCATAACAGGTCGAGCTCTGCGACAAAGAGAAGAGTTTGCGAATGATAAGCTCTCAATGATTGATCATGATGGATTCGATGTTGGCTGCATATGGTTCACAGATGAGGCCCATTTTCACCTGGATGGTTTCGTGAACAGACAAAACTGGCAATTTTTGGGTACCGAAAACCCGCATTTGTGTCGAGCACGACCACTGCATTCCCCAAAAGTTACCGTTTGGGCTGCAGTTTCCAGCAAAGGCATCATTGGCCCTTTTTTCTTGCACGTTGCAGTTTTGGAACAATTTGTCACCACATTACAAGCATTGGAGGATCGACAAGGCACTTCGTGGTTTATGCAAGATGTGGCCTGACCACACCTTACCACAGCGGTTTTTGCCTTTCTTGAGGAATACTTCAGGAAAAGAGTCATTGCTTTAAACTATTCCACATTTACTGGAACAGGCATGGATTGGCTTCCATACTCACCCGATCTTACCCCCTGCGACTACTTTTTGTGGGGCACATTGAAGGACACTGTTTTCCGGAACAATCCTGCAACACTGGACGAGCTTGAAAAGTTGATCAGTGAAACATGTGCGTCCATTTCTGTTGACACACTACAGAATGTGACTGAAAATTTCATTCTTCGTTTGTGCCACCTCTGTGCTGCGAAAGGTGCACATTTTGAATCGATTGTCATGTGATTGCAATGACTGCCTGCGAAAGAGAGTTTATAGACTATTTCTCGGACTCCGTACTACAACTACAGCGTACAGCGCCACCTGTCGGCAACATTTGTAAGTAATTTTGAAACTTCTGTATCAGATTTTTACGGCTTTCAAAATAAACATACCACTTGTTTCATTCTTCTATTGATCTCCATTTCCGAGTTATTTCAATTTAAAATCGGGGAGTCCTTTGTGGGACACCCTGTATGTCCACTACATGTACAGTAGACTGGATTATCAATACAGCAGCTACAGAACATTTCTGTAATGACAAAAGTTTATTTATTGGTTTTTGTGCCACACCTGATAGAGAAGCAACTATTGCTGAGAGGTCAACAAAAATCTTGGGATATGGAAATGTGCTATTATCTGTTTTACAAGATAGGGGCAAAGTATCACTACTTTTGAAAAATGTATTGTATGCTCCAGGGCTAAGTAGAAATCCTAATAGGTAGATTGATATAGCAGGTTACAGTGCACTTATCAAAAACAAAGAAGTTTTTATTAAGAATACTAAAAATTAAATTTCTTTAAAAGTACCATTAATTGGTAAGTTCTATATAATTAATGCATATGTGATAAACAAATCAGCTACTGTTGAAGCTCATGTGGCAAACAGAAATAATATCATGCTATGGCATACAAGATTTGGGCACCAGAATGCTACAGCTTTAAATGAATTTTCTAAAATTAAAAATGTTTTTGGTCTAGAAAAATTAGTTGGTACCATAAAAAATTGTGAGGTATGTAATCTTGCAAAAACAAAAGAAGCATCATTTTTTAAGGCATTGAACATATCAGAACCTCACAGGTTCTTGAATTATTGCACATGGATGTTTGGGGTCCGGTCCAGCACCTGTTACATCTATGGGAGGTGCTCAATATCTTTTCACAATCATTGATGATTATTCTAGATTTTTAGTTGTCTATTTCTTAAGACAGAAGAGTGAAGCATTCAAGTTTTTCAAGATATATAAATCTGAAATGGAAAGGCAGACAGAAAAATGATTAAATTTATAAGAACAGATAATGGAATAGAATTCTATGCTAACTATTTTGAAAATTATCTGAAACCTGAAGGTATTAAAGTTGAGAGGACAAACTCCTATTCTCCTGAGATGAATGGAGTGTCAGAAAGATTTAATTGCACTCTTGTAGAAGGTGCAAGGGCATTGTTATCACAAGGTCATTTACCTAAATCATTTTGGGCTGAAGTGATACATGCACAGAATTATTTACGAAACAGATTTCCCCACAAGAGTTTAAATGCCAAAGCTCCATTGAATGTATGGTCTGGAAGCAATTTTTCTGTTCGACATTTAAAAATAATAGGAAGTTCAGCCTATGTTTTCATTCCAAGGCAGCATAGAGATAAATTAGATAGTAAAACAAGAAAAGGAGTTTTGGTTGGATATGCTCAGAAAACAAAAGGTTATAGAATTTAGTTTCCTGGTTCAAGTGAAGTTGTAGAAACGAAACATGTGAAACTTAATGAGTTTGTTTGGGGAAACAATTATGAGTCTGAACCAAAACAGGACCTTAACAAATTCTTATCCATCGTTACACCATTGACAGATTCAGAAAACTCAGAGTTTGAAGCAGAGTTCACCAAAATGCGTAATTACGCGTCTAGGACGCATCGAAAAGTGTGTTTACGCATTGAAATTTTGCCAACGCGTAAAAATACGCATCAAAATTTTGCCAACGCGTAAAAATACGCAGCAAAATTTTGCCAATGCGTAAAAATATGAATCGAGAATTTTAAGCTGAAAAATGCTTATTTTCAACTTTTTATTCGAATTTTGTATTTCAAACATATGATCAGCGGTATCCTTTGTTACCTCAGGCCAGATCTCACATTGTAGACGACCATACCTGGCCGTGGTTTTCTTGGCGCGACCAGAGCTTTGGTGGCCTGACTCGCCAGCCGCCAGCCAGTCAGGGCGTGACGTCAGGGAGACATCGTTCCTTACCTTAATGTCATCGGCTCATCGGAGTGCAATCGCATCGCAAAACTCCTGTCATTGCTGCTACAGCTCATGCTTGATCAGATGAGTGAAGTACGATTTCGCAATCGCGGAGTGCTTTACTTGTGGTTGTGGAGTCGTGATTTGTACTTCGTCATGACGGTGGTACGTGGTCGCGATTTGTAGAGATTGAAACAGCTTTATCAGACACTGTATTGTATCAAACAATGTGCCGAAACAGTGTACTTTAAAGTCTTTTTTTTTTTTTTTTTTCGGCTAGACCCAGTCCAATGGTGTAGAAAAGAAAAACGCAGAGGAAGGCAATGAAATCTGCAAAAAACTAGTGGTGGAAATACGAAAGCAGCCAACGAACATGGACACTTCATTAGAAAATGAATGCGTTGACGGTTGTGTTACATCGACGTCAAAGTTGGAAATTCATTCTTGTTCTTTACTAAAATGGTACAAAGAATTTCCAGGGATTACTTTCCATGCGCTGTAGTGTTTACGTTATTTATGTATTATATATATATTTTTTTAACTAAAAAAAGAAGGAAAACATCCAAATGCATTCAGTAGTAGTGAAGTATTTTTTAATATGAAAAAAAGTTTTTTTTTTATTTCCTGGTGTTTTCGCACCTTTTTTTTCACTCGTTAATTTTTCTAAAATACTCCTCACTTTTAAAAATTACTCCCTAAATTTTTCCAAAGGAGTAAAAATACTCCTTCAAATTATTTTTTCGGCAAACTCTGGTTTGAAGATGATAGAACCTCAAAGTTTGAAGCTAGTGAAATCTCAATAATTGATAGTCAACATATGTCATCTGAAAAACCTATTAATTGGGAAAGAGTTGCTTTTACTCGTCAGTCTGGAAAATCTGCTGGGAAAAAGGATGTCTATTATTATCTCGAAAAAGGTGGGCGACTAAGGAGTAAAAATGAGGTAAAATACTATTGTGAAAAGAAAAATATTATTTTTAATCCAGCAGAATTTAATTTTTTACCCAGGCTTGACTACAATGAAGAACCTCAATTGAGTGACCATTCAATTTCTGACTCTGATTCAGAGGCACATTGTGTTGAGGTAAAATTCCAAATACTTTTTCTGAATCTCAGAAGTTGCCAGAAAAAAGGGCATGGTATAAGACAATGGTTGAAGAACTGGATACATTGAAATTGCGTGATGTTTATGAAGTTGTTCCTAAACCCGTGGGAGGAAAAATCTTAGGAAATAAATGGATAATAATATAAACCATCAAGAAAGATTTGGGAGGAAAAATCCGATGTTTTAAAGCATGACTTGTTCAGGATTTTAGGCAAGTGGAAGGTATAGATTATTTTAATACATTCGCCCCAGTTATTAGTTTTACACTAGTAAGAGCGTTTATAGTGCTATTGGTAATTCTGAAAGGATGGACTCGCCGTCATCTGGATATAAAATGTGCATATCTTTACAGTACACTAAATGAAGTTATATATATGAAACAACCACAAATGTTTTCTATACCACATTTGGAAGATCATGTTTTAAAGTTAAAGAAAGCATTGTATGGACTACATCAAGCAGGGAGAGAATGGTTTTTTGAATTAGATAAAACCTTCCTTAATTTAGGTTTTGAGAAACTCCCACATTGCAATTGTGTATACATTTTTCAAGCAAAAAGCATTAATCCTCGTGTACGTCGATGGTCTTGCTATTTTTGCAGTTGATGAGAAAACAATAGAACACACAATTGCATTAATAAAATCCAAATATGATATCAAGGATTTAGGCTTGATCTGACAGTTTTTATTAGTTGAATTTGAGTAGAAAGAACGTAAACTATTGATGCACCAGCACAGTTATATTCAAAAGATGCAACACACATTTGATAAGATACCTGAAGGTTGTTGTAAATTGCCTATGAACTGTGGAGTTAATGTAAAATGTTCAGGAGAACATGATCACCATGCAGAAGCTGTGCCTTACAGAAATTTCATCAGAAGCCTGCTTTACTTGGCATCTAGAACACGACCAGATATTATGTTCCGTGTGATTTTGTTGTCACAGTATTGTAGCCAACCTTCAGAAATGCACTGGAGAATGTTGTGCCAAGTATTCCAATGTGTGTTGAACACTGCTGACTACTGTATTGATCTGACAAATGCCAAGAATTATGAATTGACAGCATATTCAGATGCCAGTTGGGCATCGGATAGAGATGATCGTAAATCCATGACTGGATATATTGTTTCACTAGGAGGTGTACCTATTTCCTGGAGAACTGTAAAACAGAAAACTGTTGCATTATCCAATATGGAAGCTGAATTTATTGCATTGTCTCAGACTGTAAAAGAAAGTGTTTGGCTGTAATTATTTAAAAGAATTGGTGGTCAAATTTTCGAACTAGATCCTAGTTCATCATCAGGACTACATCACTAGAGTAGTTGCTGCCAATCAGTTGGAAGTACCCATCCTCAATTATCATTAATTGTGGTACTTCTTCTTCTCACTATTTTCGAATATTGAAAAACTGTTTGTGTTTTTCATTACCATTGACACTACCTAAAATCTATTGTGACAGTAAAAGTGGTATATTCTTTTCACGAAATTTTGTTGAGAAACAAAAGACTAAACACATAGACATTTGTTATTTCTTTATAAAAGAATATTTGTCTCAGAAAATGTTTGAACTTTTGCATGTTTCAGGAAAACAGAATATTGCAGACTTATTAACAAAACCTATGACTTGACTTCTGACAAGTTGCAAAATTTCTGTAATTGGTTATTTGTGTAGTATACACATTGAATTAGTTTATTTAGTTATACCAGAAAATCATGGAAACAGGGGTAGTTATGTTAGGCATGTTTCATGTACCAAAGAAAAAATTATATATATTTCTGTTGCAAATTTCATGAACTGAGTGAAGTGTGATTTTTGCCCTAAATAAGGATTTACCCTTCTGTCTGGGGGTCCATGGATGGAACCTCCAACAGTTTCAAGTCGGTAAAAACCATCTTCTGTCACACTCGTAATAATTGCCAACCGATTGGGCAAGTCATCCCTTCCCTTATTGGCGTCAGGAATAGGAAATCAGACAGTGGCCCCCAAAGATGCAGGAGGAATTTTTTTTTTTTTTTTTTTGTCAGTGTCCATTTTCATTTTTTTGGCCTGTATTTCCAGATTAAATTTAGATTAAATTTTACTTTCGAGAGCATTCTTAATTTTGAAACAAAGAATGCACAAAATGTTAACCCCATAACCTTCCACTTTCTCATCTCCATCATCTTTAATGGTATGCCCACAGATGTCATGAACATTTTGATGATAGTTTCTGCAAGTATGGGTGCCACTGCTTTCCTTTAAACAGACACAACAGGTAGCAGAAATGGATGCCTCTTCGGTAACCATGTCTTTACCACCACTTTGGTTTCTTACATTGATAACTACAATCTCATCCGTGTTTTGTTCAATAGGCTTTCTCTCTTGCACAGGGTGATCTGTTTCTTCTTGTTGCATTGTTTGAATGCTTTCTATTGTTTTTTCCAGTTGTTCCTCAGGCTGTATATTTTGTATAACATCTTGGGGCAAGGAAGACATTGTGAGACCCACTTTAGCTTTGCAACCAAAGAGAGCTTCATATGGTGTTCTCTTAATCCCAAAATGAAAGGCTTCGTTCTTCATAAGTTGGACAAAACATAGTTCGTCACCCCATCGATTAGTTTTTTCATCTTGTATCCAAGTACACAGCATATTTTCAATATCCTGGTTAGCTCTTTCGACATTGCCCTGGCTTTGTGAGTGGCAAGGCTTGTCATGAACAACGATCTTCAAAGTCAGCCAGTACTCCTTTAGGCTGTTCACCATATTATTGGCAAATTCCCTGCCGTTGTCAGACTGTACAATAGATGGTGCTCCAAACAATGTAAATATGTCCACAAGGTTGTACTCTACTTCTTCCACTGGCTTTGATGCCAGAGCCTTGAGAACTACAAACTTGGTAAGATGGTCTTGGTAGACCATTATAAACTTGTATTTCCTGTGTAAATAACTATTTTACAGGTCTTATAGAGGTAATTTTTTAAAAGAATTGGTGGTCAAATTTTCGAACTAGATCCTAGTTCATCATCAAGACTATGTCACTAGAGTAGTTGCTGCCACCCAGTCGGAAGTGCCCAACCTCAATTATCATTAATTGTAGTACTTCTTCTTCTTGCTATTTCCATCCCTTCTTCTAGCTTCCTCTTTACTAAGTGTGATTGGTGGGTGATGATTTTTACCAAGTCCCAAATTATGGAGTATCCACTTGCTTGTACATGTCTGTCTAACCCTGTTTTGCTACTAATGTTCCTAATAGCTGCCTGGTGTTCTTTCAACTGGACCTTAATACTCCTTCCTGTTTCTCCTATATAGCTTAGTCCGCAGTTACAGTCGATGCAATAGACTACTCCTTCTTTCAGGGCTTTTTAGGGGTGGTCCCTAAGTCCCTGAAAGTCCCTTTTCTTAAAGTTGGTCCCTAAAAGTTCTCTTTTTCGACATTTTGGTCCCTAAGTCCGTTTTTCTTAGTAAAAATTACTAGTAAACTGATGAAAATTACTCTAAACTTCTACAGAAGTTGAAAATGCTTAACAGTTATTAATTTGCCTTTCTTACAATTCATCTAACATCTGAACGTGTACTGTTTGAACATATCCATGTATGAATATAATGAATTTTGGTGCCATTTTATTTAAATTTATTATTGCTCGCAGTGAAGTAAACTGAGGTGACATTTGAATATATTATATAACTTGTGCTCCTCATTGTTTTAGTACACCAGATAATGTTGCTGCAGCACTAGTTATATTTAAATTGTATTTCTGTGTTAACTAAACTTACTTTGTTTTTTTGTTCACAGGTTTTAATGCAGTATACTTTCATAAGAAAAAATAACTAAAAATAATTTGGAAACCCCTAATAGAAATGGGTAAGTGCAAAGTGAAAGACGGATGGCTAAAGAACACTGACCAAAATGGATATTGTTTTGGTTCACGGGCACGAAAGCTGGAGAACATGAACTATTTTGTGTTGTTTGTGACAATATGATTAATATGGATCGTGGATACTGTTGAGTGGTACAACATGCACAAATGAAAAACCATGTGACTAATTGCAAGACAAAGTTAGCACCCCTCCAGATGAGAATTCAGAGATGTGATGTGAATATTCAGCAGGAACCCTCAACCAGTTCTACCATTACTCATTCCACAAGCAATTTGATTCCTGAACAACCTAAAGTCATCTTTTCAGCTAAAATTGTCATGTTTTGAGGATAAGGAAAAGGCAATAAAAGCTGAGCTGCTTTGGATTTTGAAATCAGTCCTTTCATGTCATTCACTAAATTCAAATAGTGACAGAACTGAAGTATTTAAAACAATGTTTGGGCCCTTAGTCCCTGATGAATTTTCTTTATCACCTTGTAGAATGACGTATCTTATAACAGAAGCACTTGGACCGTATTTTTGGGGAAAAGCTGTTAATGAAGCTCAAAATTCATTCTATTTAATCGGTTTTGACAAAACAACAAATGAAAGCAGTCAAAAAGACCTGCAGATTGTTGTGAGGTATTGGTCGCTGGCTGAATGTAAAGTTGTTGAAAGGCACCTTCAAACATTTTTTCTTGGGCGAGCAAAGGGAGATGATTTGCATAAAAAGATATTATCAGCTTTAGAGAATGCCAACTTACCTTTAAGAAA
Source organism: Macrothele yani (assembly GCA_039090855.1). NCBI lineage: Eukaryota > Metazoa > Arthropoda > Arachnida > Araneae > Macrothelidae > Macrothele > Macrothele yani. The sequence goes on along the minus strand of CM076994.1, from coordinate 76,490,159 downwards.
TTTACTCATGATTAGCTGTGATGGGCCAAATGTCAATAAGAAGGTAATTAGTTTTAGTAGAAGTTCAATCTATACACATATGTATATATATATTTATATATATATACATATGTGTATAGAAAAATACGTGGGAGATAGGCAATGTATATTAGGACAAAGTCTTCTAAAGTACTGTTACACACGTTATAGTACACGAGCCCAAAACCGACATGTTGACATCGATGACAATGGAATATTTATATCTGAACCTAAGAACATCTCTACATATACAATATATTTACATAAATTTTGTAAGCTTATGTAAGTTTCAGCTAGTGAGACATAAAAAAATCATCAATGAGGTATATGGCGCAACACATATTGCGCTCACCTTATTTTGGCTCCAGTCCTCCTGGTTTGCATAATTCTGGTGTAAGTATACCTATTTCATTTCATTTCAATCTTGCTACTTGTCTGGTGTCCACTGTTGCACTACACCATTAAAAGATATTCAATGTTCACAGTTCAACACAAACATGAACAATTTCACAATTCTAAAAGAAGGGGGTGACGAGTTAAAATTATTCTAAGACAGTTGTTAAGACCAGACTACATCGACGCAGCTAGAATTTCAGCAATTGAAGTATTTCACTGTTCAATGCAATTAGATTGATGAACGATGTTTAATGCAATTAGATTCGCGAACGCTGTGTCTTGGCTTACGATTACTGATAGACAGCTCAAAAAGTTGGCACTTCTGTGTATACCATTTTGAGTTTCATTATCATAACAATTCAACATTTTAATAGTACCTAGTATAAAGAACTTTTATTGTGACAATATTTGTTTTATTTCATAATTTAATCAATTTTATATTTGACACGCATTTCAGATGCACTCTTAACTGGCAAATATTTGGTAGGGGTTTTAATAATAATATTTTTTTTACTGAGTTTCCCAATTGTTTTCTCTAATGTGCAGAAAATGTTGGTCCCTGAAAGCCCCTTTTCTTGAAAAATTTGGTCCCTAAGTCCGTTTTTTAATGAGGTTAAAGTACTAAAAGCCCTGTTCTTGCAATTGGATGTCATTTTCTTTCTGCTTTAGAGCTGGTAGGAACTTCTTTAACTTGTTATTTAGATCTGGGGCAAGTCTGATATTATATTTTGCTCTGATCTTTTTTAGTTTTTCTAAAAGACCTTTATGGTACGTACCACAAAGTCACGGGTGGGAGTATTTTATACTTTCCTGATTTGCCTTTTAGCATTGCATAGAATGTCTAGGAAATGTGTAAAATGTTAAGCGTTTCATACTTTGACATCCCATTTTCGGCATTCTGTATGATGCCCAATTTCAGACATTGCCGGTAGCATATATATACAAGGATCAAATATTCAGAGTGTCCTAGGTGTGCAGTGCACACCCACATAGAGTTGCAATTTAACCTATATTATGGATCTTATATTTTGGGATTTATTTCTAATAAAACTCGCCAAAGTTTATCCTAAGGCTTCGAGTGGTGGCTAAACTTAATTTCCCCATAAAGGTTTCCATGAAGAGAAGGTTCATTCAATAAGCATAATGTCACATTCACACTAAGATCTCGGGTGTGCGGTTTTGTGACAGGACATCCGAGGATGTTCAAGCAAATGTGGTACAAATGCTCCCCAGATGATGCTGCAGGTCACGCTTTTATTTCCCTATGGTTTCAAACGTAAGAGCTGAACTCTCAGGGCGTGCATGCCATAAAAGCATGGTTTGCCATCCCATGGAACAATGTAATTCAATGTTGTGATCCCCGTAGCAGAATCACGGCGAAGGGCGACGTACGTCGCAGATTTATTTTGGTCCTGCAGACAAAAACGATATAACCAGAACCCTATTAAAACCATCTTGCAGACTCCCTATCATAGACGCAAGTTTTTCGCCTTCCAAAATTTTCGAAAACTAGGTGTAGTGAGGATTTCTCCCGTAATCATCTTTTTTTTTTTTTTCGCGAAGGACGATGTACGTCGTAGATTTATTTTGTACTCATTCCCGTAGAAGAATCATGGCGACAGCCGACGTACATCACAGATTTATTTTGTACTCATCCCCGTAGAAGAATCGCTGCGACATACTTCGCAGAACTATTTTTTACTCATCCCTGTAGAAGAATCCTGGCGACTGCCAACATACATCGTAGATTTATTTTGTACTCATCCCCGTAGAAGAATCACGGTGATGGCCAACGTACATCACAGATTTATTTTGTACTCGTCCCTGTAGAAGAATCACGGCGACGGAAATAGCAGATTTATTTTGTACTCCTCCTCGTAGAAGAATTGCGGCGATGGGCGACGTACATCGCAGGTTTATTTCGTATTCATTCCCATAGCAGAATCGCAGATTCGTTTTCTACTCGTCCTCGTAGCAGAATCGCGGCAACAGACGGCCGACACACAATGCAGATTTATTTTGGTCCTGCAGACAGGAACAATATCCCCAAAACCCTATTAAACCACCTTGCAGACTTTGTCACTGATGCAAGTTTTCCGCCTTTCAAAATTTCCGAAAACGGAAGTTAGGCGGAGTGAGGATTTCTCCGGTAACCGTAATTTTTTTCTCCCGACGTTCCCTCGATGCTTGAAGAGGGAATTATCCGATATTGTTGTTAAATATCATTTTATTGCATAAATATTTGTGGTTTATTTTGAAAATGGAGGCCAACAATTTCCGAAAACGAAAGTTTGACGGAACCCAGTAATCTTGAATTATTTTTCTTGCGATATTCCCTCATCCTTATATGGTCATTAAATATCATTTTATTAGTTAAATGTATGTATTTAAAATTGAAAATGGAGAAAAAATTTCTGAAAACCAAAAAGTTGTACGGAGCAAAAATTTCTCCCTCTAATAACCCTCCACCTGCTGTGCTTCTGTATTATTGTTTAATTATCATTTCATTACATAAATGTTTGCACTTGAGATGGGAAATGGAGAAAAGTGTTCCGAAAACGGAAGTAGAATGGAGCGAAGATTTCTTCTCTTATGACAATTTTCCCCTAGTGATGACTCTGTGCTTTATTGTTGTTAAATATAATTTTGTTCCCTAAATCTTTGTGTTTCAGCTTGAAAATATTGGTAAAATTAAAGATACAGAGGACCAGAATGTTCTTGATTCTAATTAACATTGCAATTACTGTATTACCTAGGTCAGCCATTTTTTTAGGTAGAAAAATATGTCTGCACAATTCTTATTGTTTTTCACATTTAGCAGTTATCTTGCACAGTGACCACCCACGATTATTTTGTGCCACAATGATATCTGTCGCAGACTCACCAGGAACTTTCTGCTATGGGGGTTGTGATATGAGTTGTTGTTGAATTATGCTTTTGGATGTATGTATATCTAATAAAACTCGCCAAAGTTCGTCTTGAAGCTTCATGTGATTTCTAAAATTAATTCCCCCATGCAATGTTTTTGTGAAAAGAAGGTTCGTTGCATCATTCAGTAAATAAAATATAGGAAGGAATATTCGCTTCCGTAGCTGCGCTGTTTTGCCAACGGACACCCCAGGAACAGGCCCGTAGCTAGGGGAGGGACAGGGTAGGCATCGCCCACCCTGAGTCAGCAGTTTGCCCATCCTCGCATTTTTGGTGGTATATACTCACCACTAGACCTGAACCTTAACTAAAAGAGATATACAAAGGTTGCAGACAACTCAAAGAAGCATGGAGAGGTGCATGCTTGGTGTAACCAGGAGAGATAAGAAGAGGAACTCGTGGATCCGAAAAATGACAAAAGTGGAAGACATCATGATCAGAGTTAAATCCCTGAAATGGCAATGGGCTGGACATACTGCCAGAAAGACAGACCATCGATGGACAGCCGAAATTTTAGATTGGATTCCAAGGGACAGGAAAAGACCCAGAAGAAGACCACATGGGAGATGGGTGGATGAAATTCGAAAGTATGCGGGAGTGACATAGAGGAGACTGGCACAAGACAGACCGTTGTGGAGGAAACTTGGGGAGACCTTCGTCCAGCAGTGGATTGATAATGGTTGACACTGATGATGATAATATATACCTGACATAATTGCCCATCCTGAAGAAAGAGTCTCCCACCCACCTCTAGAATCCTTACTACGGGCCTGCCCAACAACTGTGATACGAAGCTTTCCAGATGGGGCTGCAGGTCATGTTTTTATTTCCCTGAGTTTTTTACGCTTTCCAACCGTAGGTTGAAGAAGCGTATATGCTCCAGCTTTGTCCGTCCGTCCGTCCGCATGATAACTGGCGTAAAAATGGTTCGATTTTGATGACATTTTAGTATGTAGTAGGGGACCACCTGGGCACGAACCCTTTTGAAAATGGGACAAATGGGGTCAAAGGTCACGACGTAGGAGCGGGATCATTCCATTGCCCTTATGCGTCATAACTTGCGTAAATATGGTTCGATTTCAATGAAATTTTACTGTGTGGTAGGGAGCCGCCTGTGAACGAATCCTGTTCAAAGTGGGGGAAGTGGGGTCAAAGGTCAGGACATAAGAGCGGGATACATTCCATTGCCCTTATGCGTCATACCACGCGTAAAAATAGTCCGATTTCGATGAAATTTCAGTATGTGGTAGGGGACCACCTGGGGACGAAATGGGGTCAAAGGTCAGGACATAGGATTGCGATCCATTCCATCGCCCTTATCTCATATTATTAAGGTGGACGTCAAGTAATTTTGCTTCCTATACTTCCAATGGAAAAACTTTTGTACACATTTCCTTCACAATTAATGTGTTCCCAAGGATGAAAATTTGAACATTGATTAAAATAACTTTATTATAACTTGAAATACTTAATATTTTCTAAAACATAATCATAATTATATTAAAAATCAATAACTTTTCCTTTGGTGGTGTTGAAACCAGAAAAAGGATGGCGAGACCTGTACTTCGATGACGTCAGTAGACAAACAAATGTTGGATTGCATAATTATGGTTATTATTCCTTGTTTGACAAGTCACAGTATCACTATAACTATTCAAAAATTTACGTGCCTACAATTACTTTAATAAGAGCAATGAGAGTGAATTTACCCTTACCAGTAGGTCCGTTCTCTCAGAAAAGCATACATTTCTTTGCACGTTAACTTCCATTTTAAATATCCACGGTTGGTTTTGGCCGTTGGTGCTGTGGTTTTTTATGTTGTCTTCAACATGTTCTTTTATTTGACTGAGTGAGCAATTTATTAACCTATACTGCTGAACTGATACATTGGTCCAAGAAACCTCTTACTTTAAAAACCCTAAATTTACATTGACTTTGAATAACCCTAACCAGTAATCTAATTGGCTTAAAAAAAAAACAAAAAAACCCTGTCATTCAATTCAGTGCACCTAATTACATGAACATTCAGAAACCATAAACAAACTTCCTATTTACAAACACCAAAACAAAAAGGAAGGACCTTACCTTCCAAGAATATCAACAGAGATAAATAAGTTATGCCACAAATATGGAATTCAGATGGGAAACAAAGTACTAACGGTCAAAGATATGATAATTAATAATACGGAAAAAAGCAGTGTCTTGGAAAAAGCTGGTGTGTATGAAATTCCAATAACAGGCATCCCACCAATATCGTACATAGGGAGTACCAAAAACCAATTAAAACATCGCCTACAACAACACATAAAAAATTGGCAAAAAAAAAAAAAAAAAGAAGCAAAAACAGCACTGATACAATACTGCTTAGATAATCAAAGATACCCAAAATTTGAAGACATCAAAATAATTAAATCATGTAACAATGAAAGACATTTGCGTATTGCAGAATCGGTACTGATCGAAAAAAATAGGGATCGAGTATGTAATCATAATGACCCAAATATACTTAATGAAAAATGGAAAGAACTAATAAAAATAGAACAAAAAAGGAAAAAATACTCCAGAAGAAAATAAAATATTAACTACAGTTCTTAACAGATGGAGCCACGGTGGCCATGTGTTCAATATGACGTGGGACATGAGGCCGACGCAAGAAATAGCTTCTCTCACTCACTCGCACTGTGATAGCAGGGCTGATACCAGCTGGCCTCCAAATGATGACCCTGGACGGGTGGAAAGCTGCTCGGGGCATGTTGGGAACGGCAGAGGTGTGGTGCATGAATGAGAGTGTGAGATGAGTTTGTAAATAGAGGGCAATGAGATAAGTTCGTTGTGAATAATTGAATTTCAGGCTTTTAATGTTTTGTTTAGATGTTTTGGTGTTTGTAAATAGGAAGTTTGTTTATGGTTTCTGAATGTTCATGTAATTAGGTGCACTGAATGACAGTTTTTTTTTTTTTTTTTTTTAAGCCAATTAGATTACCGGTTAAGGTTATTCAAAGTCAATGTAAATATAGGGTTTTTAAAGTATAAAAGAGGTTTCTTGGACCAATGTATCAGTTCAGCAGTATAGGTTAATAAATTGCTCACTCAGTCAAATAAAAGAACATGTTGAAGATAACATAAAAAACCACCGCACCAACGGCCAAAACCAACCGTGGATATTAAAATGGAAGTTAACGTGCAAAGAAATGTATGCTTTTCTGAGAGAACGGACCTACTGGTAAGCGTAAGTTCACTCTCATTGCTCTTATTAAAATTATGGTTATGTTTTAGAAAATATTAAGTATTCCAAGTTATAAAATGAAGATATTTTAATCGATGTTCAAATTTTCATCCTTGGGAACGCATTAATTGGGAAGAAAATATGTACAGAAATTTTTCCTTTCCGAAGTACAGGAAGCAAAATTACTTGACATTCACCTTAAAGGAGCAATTCTTGTATGTATGTAAATTTTATTTTGAAAACCGCTCTAAGGATTTTGATGAAAGTCGTTAACCTCCCGTTTTCTGGTACTAGAAATTGATTTAGCTTGATCTCGACTTTAGGAAAATTCATTTAGTGGGTTAAATAACCACCCCAAATTACCATGTTTTTAGTGTAGCGTCATGGCGTCACCCGTTTGATGTTGGCGCGCAGTCACGCCATCTGTCTCATTACGTCACACGTTGTTTGTGGATCCCATTAAAGTTTTATGACGTCACACTCTTGTGAGCAGATGGTCGCGATTCCCCATCTGTCTCATTAAGTCACGCGTTGTGTGCATATGTTTGTGCGCACGATAACTTGCGTAAAAATCGTCTGATTTAGATGAAATTTTAGTATGTGGTAGGGGAACACCTGGGAAGGAACCCTATTGAAAGTGAACGAAATGGGGTCAGGACATAGGAGCGGGATCCATTGCACTGCTCTTATGCGTCATAGCTAACGTAAAAAAGGTTCGATTTCGATTAAATTTTAGTATGTGGTAGGGGACCACCTGGGGACAAACCCTATTGAAAATTGGCAAAATGGGGGTCCAAAGGTCAGGATATAGGAGCGGAATCACTTCCATCGTCATTATGAGTCATAACTTACGTAAGAATGATTCGATTTGGATGAAATGTTAGTATGTTGTAGGGACCTGCCTGGGGACGAATCCTATTGAAAAAGGGCGAAATGGGGTGAAAGGTTAGGACACAGGAGCGGGATCTATTCCATAGTCCTTATGCATCATCACTTACGTAAAATTGCTTCGATTGCGAAAAAACTTTATCATGTTATTTCGGAGGTATACTGAACCAGTTCTGTTGAATATCATTGAAATAGATCAAAGGTCAGGGCACAGGGGTGAGATTTATTCCACAGCCATTTTCCTCATAACTTGAGTAATAGCTTGAGTAATGATTTCTAGTATGTTGGAAAGCGTATCATAATAATCATTGCATTGCATGATTTTACTAACTTGTAACTGTAGTAGCTGAACTTCCCAGGGTGTGCACTCCTATAAAAGCACCACTAGTCATACTTGTGTGCATTTGAAATCGCGTGCAACAATAAACTTCAAAATTCTGCTAAAAGTTGCTGTTTTTCTGCCTTTTCGTTGCTGTGTGAATCGATGTGTTTATGAGCACAGATTTAAAAATACAAATAATTTGAGTTTTTGTTATCCCTATAGGATGGGGAACAGAGCTGATGATATACTAAGTGCCCTGTTTTCTGCCAGAGCTTTTGCAGGTTATGTGAAGATAGTTTAAGAAGGATAGTTTCGTCCTCCTCTTTCAAATTTACTGTGTAAGCATAAAGATAAAAAAACGAGTACACGAGACATTTATTTCATTTCAAAATATGATGCATTAGAATGGTTAACTGGAAGTGAAGTTTGGTCAAGACTTTTGTTGTTGGCCTTGCTTACTGTTCTCTAAAGAGAAGGGTGTTTGGAATAAGAACGGGTATTCCTATCTTAATCATTTAGCCATAGCAATGCAAAAACATGAGCATTCCAGTCACATGTGTAGTCCTTTCTAAATCTCAAGGTATTTAGATAACAAAGATTTGACACTCTCATTGACAAACAGAGAGAAATTGAAATAGTAATTTTTCTTCTTGCGAAGGACTATGTACGTCGCAGAATTATTTTGTACTCATCCCCGTAGCAGAATTGCTGCGACGGCCGACGTACATCACAGATCTATTTTGTACTCATTCCTGTAGAAGCCTGCTGCGACGGCCGACATACATCACAGATCTATTTTGTACTCATTCCTGTAGAAGCCTGCTGCGACGGCCGACATACATCACAGATCTATTTTGTACTCATTCCTGTAGAAGCCTGCTGCGACGGCCGACGTACATCACAGATCTATTTTGTACTCATTCCTGTAGAAGAATCGCGGTGACAGGCGACGTACACCGCAGGTTTATTTGGTGCTCATCCCCGTAGCAGAATCGCGGTGATGGCCAACGTACATCGCAGATTTATTTTTTACTCATCCCCATAGAAGAATCGCGGCGATGTACATCACAGGTTTATTTTGTACCCATCCCCGTAGAAGAATCGCTGCGACGGCCGACGTACATCACAGATTCATTTTCTGCTAATCCTCGTAGCAGAATTAGGTAGAAAAATTTCTCTTCAATTTTTGTTTTTCGCATCTAGTAGTTATTTTGCCTAGTGACCACCCACTGTTTATTTTGTGGCACCATGATCTGTCGCAGACTGAACAGGAACTTTCTGCTATGGGAGAAAACTTACGTGTAATCTGTTTTTTCCCCTTCGAAAGAGTTTTTTTTTTCAGAGGTTTCCGATTTCTCAATGCTTAACTTTAGTTTTTAAAGAAGTGTTCTAACGAAAAAAATATTTTTTCTCTCCAAGAATTGGTTCATATACCATTCCAAAATTGGATCATTCAAAATCAGAAAGTTGTAAACCCAATGAAACTTTAAAGAGGAAAAATGTGAATTTGACTTCTGTTAATAAGAAATTTAAAGTGACTGCAGTTGACACTGAACATGATAAAAAATCTCAAACACATGTAATTAAAAAGTGACAAGAACTGCATGAAAAAACTTGTAAAAATGCTTGTACAAAAATCTAGCGGATAATGCTTACCTTGGCATTCCTTTCTAGCGACGGGAACATTTCACGCACGTGTTTTCCGGTCTTTGTTGATGTTATTGTCCTAAAGTCCGTTGTATGTGCTGACTGGCTTTACTTCTCACACTTTTCGCTGGGTATACTCATTGGATCTCTGCCTTAGGATTCAAATATCAATTTTTACCGTTCTTTATACTCCAAATTTTCGCCCATACTCTGGGCATCTTCAGGAGCGTGGCGACTTTACCACCTATGTTCGTGGTTAACTTCGCTCTAATGGAGTCCGATACTCCTTGTTGCCATTCGTCGGAAAAACTTTCCTGGATATATTTCGTTATCAAGCCCGGCTGGCGCCATCTATGTTTCGTTAAGAACACTTTTTTTTTTTTTTTTTCCCGTATTTTTTTTTTTTTTTTTTTAATTTTCTTCTCCTATCCTGGTTTTCTTGTCTTTTTTTGCCTGTTTTTCTTTTGTTGTTGTTTTTCTTGTCTTATTAGTTCCTTCCACAGGCCCGATAATGTGCTAGGGTCGTTCTGGTTACATACCCTTGCTTTATTTTTGTAGATTAATATTGCTTCTTCCCTCCTCATTTGCCTTTCCGATTTTTTATTCTTTTTTAGCATTTTAATTTCATCGAACTTTGGGAATGTCCGGTTTTCCAAGCAGAATTGCACTAAAGCAGTTTTGGCTTCTTTTTTGCCAGTTAGATATGTGTTGTTTAAGTCTTTTTTTTAATCTGTTTTTCGTACTTCCAATGTACGATATTGGGGGTATGTGTGCTATTGGAATTTCGTAGGTTCCTGATTCTTCTAGCATTTTTTCCTCTGTTTTTTTGTTGACAGTCATACTTTTCACGGTGTGCACTGAGCTTCCTAGTTGTAAGTCATATTTAGCACAGTGCCTATTGATTTCTTTACTCACTCCTTCCAGGTATGGGAAAGCTCCAATGTATTTCAATTTTTTATTTCTCATCTTCCTTTGGTTACATTATCCGCTAGATTTTAAGGTAAGCATTATCCGTTAGATTTTTGTACAAGTTACTTTGAAATATTGCACGTAAAAGAGAATAGTACAATAATTAGAGCTATATAATAGTCAGAATTAGAACTACTAAGTGGAATTGTAAAAATGCATTAAATAAGCAAGAGGATTTTTTTACCTTGAGTTCAACTGTGAATCCAGTTTATGCACTGTTTCTTTGCCATGTTACAAAAGTTTTTGAAAATATGATATAATGTTTCAACAGGAGGAACCTCGTGTGCATACTTTTAAATCTGATATTGAAAGTCTTTTTAATGAATCAATTAGATTTGTAAAAGTAAGTGTTATTAAGCAAGCAAAATCAACATTTAATATTAGATATAAGGAAATGGAGAACTAAAAAGACAATGCAGAGTTATCAGTCGGGTTTGAAACCAAAGAATTGATTAAAACAGTTAGCACTGAGAAATGGAAATAATTTTTTTTCTAAAGTTAGAAATTAATTTTTAATGGCTGCGACTATATAATTTCTAAATTTCCATGGAATTTGGAAATGTTAAATCATGTCCAAGTTGCTGATATTTCTAGAGGAAAACAGTCTAATTTTTCATCAATTCAGTATGTAATACATGTGTTCCCATGTCCCCTTTTAAGGTGTGAACCTTAAAAGGGGACATGGGAACATATGAAACAATTCCTGAAGCTGTTGATGCCATAGAAAGTGAATTTTTGACATTTCAAATAGCATCATTACCAGATAACATTTTAAATAGCAAAAGTATTAGTGAACAATTGCATATTATAAAAGAAAAGTTTTATTAGAAAAAGAAAAGAACTCTTGTGGCAAATTTCTTTGTAGCAGACTTTGTAAAGCCATGTTAGGGATTTTATTCTTGTCTCATAGTAATGCCTCATGTGAAAGAGTTTTTACTTTAGTAAGGAGAAACAAGATTGATGTATAAGACTCTTTGAGTACTTCACCACTTGAATCACGTTTGATTGCAAAAACCAGTATGTCTGGACCTTGCTTCCAGCAAAAATATTCTGTTAAATTAAAAAAAAAAGCAAAGTCAGTTAGTCAGCCACACATGTTGGTTTAAATAAAAGTTAGATTTCTTAATGGTTGTCATGTGTGAAATTTAATGTTTCCTTGCTTTTAATGGAAAGCAAAAATCCATGAGCTGCATTATAGTTTTCTAAAAGTTTCATATTAATACATTTTTTCCCTGAAACATTCAGATTTTTGTTTAAATTTAATAAATGTTTGAAATGTTAAATATTGAATTTAATAATTAACAACATAAAAGTGTTTGCTGATTAGATTTAATTAGTTTTTCAATAAAATTTTGATGTAGGGAAAAAATCCCTACATTCTCATCATTAATAATTTATATAGCTGAAATAGGCTTAAAAAATTATCAGCATGCATCGTGTTACGATTTTTCTATCTGAGTGTTAAATTTTTGGTTCTGAGAGGTTAGCAGGTCTGTGTATGTTATTTGGCTAAGCAAGAACTTCCTTTCAGAGGTTCATGATGAGTCTGAAGATTCATTTAATCAGGGCAATTATATCAAATTTTTAAATGTGCTCCATGAGTATGATGGAACTCCTTCCACTGTACAGAATAATATCGTTAATCAAATGTTATATCCAATGGGGTTAAAGATGCTATAAAGACAGGAATTACTTCAACCACATTTGTGGCAATTCTTCTGGATGAAACTTCCACTGTGTTGTCAGAATCCCAGCTATCAACTATTTTATGTTTTGTTTATAATGGGCAAATACACGAAAAGTTTTGCCGATGTAAGTGATGACAAAACTTCTCGTGGTCATTTTAAACATGTAAATAAAGTTGAGGAATTTAATATTAAGGACAAGTTGGTCTGCCAAACTTATGATGGTGACTGTGTAATGAGTGTACATATTAATGGGTTGCAGAGAAAAGTTATTGAGGCCTACCCTTTAGCAATATTTACGCATTGCTATGCCCATGTTTTGAATTTAGTTTTGAAGCAAAGCCTCTCGAATATCAAGGAATGTCGGGCATTTGTTTTTTCAAACTCTGAGTGGATTAGCAGCATATTTTTCTAACTCATCAAAAAGAATATATGTTTTGCAAGATTGCTAAAAAATTCTGTCCGTTGAATCAACCAGAGAAACTTTACTTCTTGTTTAATGAACACTGTAAGTGTCACAGAAGTCAACTTATTGAATTTTTTAATAATGATGATCATCCTGATGATGTCGAGCTGAACGCTCTTTGAAACTATCGTCGATGTTAATAAAATATTTAATTGCGAATAAACGTTGATAATTTATTCTAAATCAGCATCACAAGTGTGTAGTCTTGAATTATATATAACATTATGGATAATTCTGGTGAATGGCACATGGATGCTGCAATCAATGTATGTGGGATTTTGTCTTTCTTGCAAAATTTTAGAATCATTTTGTTTCTAGAAATATTTTTTTAAAATAAAGCACACAATACTGTGAAAGAGCGTAGAAGTGATCAGGAACATGGATTTGATAACATTTGGGTTTCTGCAGTAAAAAGCGCATGTCTTTGCTTATACCAGGAAATAGTCAATGGCATATGCCTAGAGATGGAAGAAAGATACTCTTCATTTTCGAAATTTGAATTTTTTCAGCTACTTTGTAGCAAAAAATATAATCAGTATGCAAAAACTTTTCCTGATGGAATCCCACAAAAATTAAAAGTTTTTTACTGACCACTTTTCGTCTACATTCGCTTAAAAAATGAATTATTGGGTTTTCGGAAAAGTCATGACGTATTTTGGCACCCGATGGCGGTTGGGCGGTTTTGGAAGTACTAGAGGCATGCACAGCTCTGTTATCGCTATGGCATTCGACAGGTGTCAGTTCTAGCTGCAGTCTAAAAGGAATAGTGAGCAATTTGGTTGATTTGCGGAGATTTGACATCAAGTTGAAAATGGAAGACCAAACTATGCATTTTCGCCATATTTTACTGTTTTACTTCCATAAAGAGAAGAACAGGCATCAAGCTTGTGAAAAGTTGCATAAAGTGTACAGTGATAATGCTCTAAAAGAATGTCAGTGCCAGCGGTGGTTCGCAAAATTCTGTGCTGGTGATTTTGACCGCAACGATGCTCCTCAGTCTGGAAGGCCCACCGAGGTTGATGATGACCAAATCAAGGCATTGATCGAGTCAAACCCATGTTACACGACATGAGAGATTGCAGACACATTGCACATCCATCATTCAAGCGTTCACGACCACCTGAAGAAGCTGGGATAGGTAAGCAAGCTCGATGTGTGGGTTCCTCATGAACTCAAAGAAGCTCAATTTATGGCGCGTATGAACATCTGTGATATGCTCATTAAACGTGAGGAAAAACTATCCTTTTTTGAAGCGACTGATAACTGGTGACAAAAAGTGGATTGTGTACAACAGTGTGCTGCGCAAACGGTCTTGGTCCCAACGTGCTGCTTCGGCTCAAACGACATCCAAAGCAGACATTCACCACCGGAAGGTTCTGGTCTTAGTGTGATGGGATTTTAAAGGTGTCGTGTTTTTCGAGCTCCTCCCATGGAACCAAACAATCAATTCGAATGTGTACTGTCGGCAATTGGACAGTTTGAACGAATCCATCATCCAGAAACGTCCAGAGCTCATTCATCATAAAGGTGTTGTGTTGCATCACGACAACGCAAGACCACACACAAGTTTGATCACACGCTAAAAATTATTGGAGTTTGGGTGGGATGTGTTGCCACACACAGCATACTCACCTGACCTTGCACCATCAGACTTCCACTTGTTTCGCTCTCTTCAATGGTCCTTGTGTGGTATAACATTCAATTCAGATCAGAAAAAAATTCAAACAATCGAGCAATGTTCAGAGGTCTCCCAACATGTTAGAAATTTTGTGTTATTTGCAAAAAATGTACTGCATAATCATGCAAGAATAATATAGCCATTCATATACTTTTAACAATCAAATTAATCTTTTATTATTCAAAATTTAAAGCACACTTTGATGTAAAAGTATAGTAGAAAACAAATTAATAGGAATACCAGTTCTGTTATTTAGCTGGGAGTAGACTTCTGCTACTCCATAAGAAATCTTTTAGTACAGGTGCAATGGTTGTTGCATTCTTGTATGTGTTTCTGAATTTTTTATCAATTTATATTTAAAGAAGTGTCGAGATAAGGAAATTGTGCTTTGTAAGGTGTTGTTATAGTTGCATGATATATACATGCATATATAATTTGCCTTATATCAATCAGGGCTTTTAAAAGACTGCTTTCAACAAGAATCATAACTGTTCTTATGTTTACTCATAGCTACCAAAGCCCTCTGAAATCACAGAAAAAGAGTTAAGTGATCTTCTTCTGTCTGATGAGCCATCATTGTATCGTGTTCCTCTGAGCCTTGGAGAACCTCATTCAGAAAAAGCCAAAGGTTTGTGTATTGCTTTACACACATGTAATTATTACTTCTTAATATTTTATGTCATACATCTTTCAAATCAGCTGTCATCTCGTGATCTTCTATTGATCTCCTGAAAAATACTAGTCATGGAAAACTGAAGTGAAAAGCTTTACACCATTCTAGGGTCAGCATTCTGTGGGTTGTGAAGAAGGCAGCTATGCTCTCTTCCATTGTCAAATATACAAATGCTAGCTGCACTTTAAACCCTAAAGACTTGAACACAGTACATTGTTTACGAACTAATGAAAATGCCACATGATCTTGTAAAAAAAAAAAAAATGTATATATCATCATCATCATCATCATTGTCAACCATTATCAATCCACTGCTGGACAAAGGTCTCCCCAAGTTTCCTCCACAACGGTCTGTCTTGTGCCAGTCTCCTCCAAGTCACTCCCGCATACTTTCGAATTTCATCCACCCATCTCCCATGTGGTCTTCTGGGTTTTTTCCTGTCCCTTGGAATCCACTCTAAAATTTTGGCTGTCCATCGAGGTCTGTCCTTCTGGCAGTATGTCCAGCCCATTGCCATTTCAGGGATTTAACTCTGATCATGATGTCTTCCACTCTTGTCATTTTTCGGATCCACGAGTTCCTCTTCTTATTTCTCCTGGTTACACCAAGCATGCACCTCTCCATGCGACTTTGAGTTGTCTGCAGCCTTTGTATGTCTCTTTTAGTTAAGGTCCACGTCTCTGCACCATACGTAAGCACTGGAAGGATGCATTGATCAAACACTTTTCTTTTAAGACATAATGGCATATTGCTCTTGAAAATTATGCTGTTTCTTCCAAAAGCTCTCCAGGCAAGTTTTGTACGCCAATTAATTTCTTCATCAATGTGACCCTCACTTGATATCTGCTGTCCAAGATAAACGTACGTGTCTGTTATCTCCAGCTTTCCTCCATCAATCGATAAATCTTCATTTCGTGTAAAAGCATTGAACATCACTTTGTCTTCTTAAATTTCATTTTTAATCCCACTTCTTTACTCTTGTCAGCAAGTTCTTGGATCATACTCTGCAGCTCTGATGAGGTAGTTGCAAAAATGACTATGTCATCAGCAAAACGAAGGTGGGTTAGATAATCTCCATTAATCTTTATGCCTTTGTTTTCCCAGTTCAGTGATTGAAAGACATTTTCCAATGTGGCATTAAAGAGCTTCGGAGATGTGGTGTCACCTTGTCTCACTCCCTTTCCAATTTTTATGTGTGTTGTATTTTCAAACAGCCGAATCCTTGCACTTGCATTTTCATAGATGTTATTAATAATATTAATGTATGCATCTTCAATACCGCAGGATTTCAGAGCCATTGTAACTGCTGATGGTTTCACCGAATCAAAGGCTTTTTCATAATCGATAAAAGCTATGCACAATGGAAGTTCATATTCCCTCGCTCTTTCAATTAGTTCTCTCAGTACGTGGATATGACCTATTGTGCTGTAGCCACTCCTGAATCCAGCTTGTTCTCTCGGTTGAGCCATGTCCAGTGTTACCTTCAAACGGTGTGAAAGAACTTTAGTGAAGATTTTATAAACCACTGATAGGAGGCTGATAGGTCTGTAGTTCCTGAGATCCTCAATGTCACCTTTTTTATGTAGCAGGATTATTATAGCATTGTTCCAATCCTCAGGAATCTTCCCTTCATTAAGGCATCGAGTGAAAATTTGGGCGAGCACTGTTTCGATTTCTCCACTTGCTACTTGTATGATGTCTACAGTAATTCCATCTTCTCCTGGAGCTTTTCCCCGCTTCATGTTCTTGATTGCATGTGCAACTTCTGCTGGGAGGACTGGAAGAACTCTGGTACTGGTACCTTCCATGATGTCTGGAGTACATGCATCATCCCTTTCATATAACTTGCAGTAGAAATCTTTCACTCTTGACAAAATTTCGCCTCTATTTCTTGTTACAGAACCATCTTCTTTTCTCAGTGCCATAATCTGTTTTCTTCCCTTACTGAGATGTCCCTTTGCTATCTTTAGGCTTTGGTTGTTTTCAATTGCTTTCCTCACTAGTTCACAGTTGAATTTCCTTATGTCTTCAGTGATACTTTTCGTACTGTCTTGCATAGTTCTATGTATTCCACTATGGAAGTCACATCTTCATTAGTTGTCCTCATCTCTCTTCTTTTTTTGCATCAACATTTTGGTTTTTCCTGATAATTTGTTCACATGCAACTTGTTCTTAGACCCAGCTAATTTTGTTGCTGTTTCCATAAGAGCTTTGGTTACTTTTCTGTTAACTTCAGAAATATCCACTTCTTCCGATGTTAGGCCTTCTAAAGCAGAGAATCTGTTCTTCAGTTCCAACTTGAAGGTATTATGGTGTTTTTTAAAGTTGGTTATGTCAATACATTTTGTTTGTCTTATGAGCTTGCCACGTTCGAGTTTAGTGTTGAGGTGCATCTTACATCTCACCAATCTATGGTCACTACCTGTGTTGAACTTGTTTAGCACACTGCAGTCTTCTATGACGAATTTTTTTGTTACACATGATAAAATCGATTTCACTTGTCGTCCCATTTGGATGTCTCCATGTCCATTTCCTCTGCGGCTTTTTCTTGAAAAAGGAGTTCAAGATGAAAAACCCTTCTGCCTCTGCAAACTCAACGAGAGTATTTCCACGCTGGTTTCTGTTGCTGTGACGGAATTTACCTACTGAAGTTTCATTCTGTTGCCGTTGCCCTATTTTTGCATTGAAACTCCCATAATTATCTTCAAGTGCTGCTTACCTTTATTATTTAGATGACGAATTTCCTCATAAAACTCTTCAATTTCTTCTTCAGGATGACTTGTGGTGGGTGCATAAGTTTGAATAATCTAAGCCTGGTATCTTCTCGAGAGTTGGATAACCAGTCGTGCAGCTCTGTCAGAAGAACTTTCAACTTCTACAACTTTATCCTTCAGTTTCTTGTTTATTATAAATCCAACACCACTAGTTCTGCCAGTATCTGTCCTACGATAGTGGAAGAGATGTCCACTTTTCAGTTCAATGAGATCTTCTCCTTTTCTCCTTACCTCACTTAGCCCGACGATGTCCCACTTGATCCTTTGTAGTTCCTCTTCCAATTCAAAAAGCCTTGAATCAGAAGATAGGGAGTAACCATTATACGTAGCCAAGGTCAGAATATATATATATATATATATATATATATATATATATATATGATACATGCACTCCAGACATCATGAAAGATACCAGTACCAGAGTTCCTCCAGTCCTTCCAGCAGAAGTTGCACATGCAATCAAGAACATGAAGTGGGGGAAAGCTCCAGGAAAAGATGGAATTACTGTAGACATCATACAAGAAGCAAGTGGAGAAATCGAAACAGTACTCGCCGAAATTTTCACTCGATGCCTTAATGAAGGGAAGATTCCTGAGGATTGGAACACCGCTACAATGATCCTGCTACATAAAAAAGGTGACATTGAGGATCTCGGGAACTACAGACCTATCAGCCTGCCATCAGTGGTTTATAAAATCTTCACTAAAGTTCTTTCACACCGCTTGAAGGTAACACTGGACATGGCTCAACCGAGAGAACAAGCTGGATTCAGGAGTGGCTACAGCACAATAGATCATATCCACGTACTGAGAGAACTAATTGAAAGAGCGAGGGAATATGAACTTCCATTGTGCATGGCTTTTATCGATTATGAAAAAGCCTTTGATTCGGTGAAACCATCAGCAGTTACAATGGCTCTGAAATCCTGCGGTATTGAAGATGCATACATTAATATTATTAATAACATCTATGAAAATGCAAGTGCAAAGATTCGGCTGTTCGAAAATACATCACACATAAAATTGGAAAGGGAGTGAGACAAGGTGACACCACATCTCCGAAGCTCTTTAATGCCACATTGGAAAATGTCTTTCAATCACTGAACTGGGAAAACAAAGGGATGAAGGTTAATGGAGATTATCAGGGATCGCATTCCTCCTAAAATTCCTAAAATTCCTAATATTTTGTGACCCTCCTTAAATTCCTAAAATTAGACCTAAAATTTGCTATTCATCCTAAAATTTTCGTAAGCTTATTTTTATTAAAAACACAACCGTTATTAACGCCAATAAATTTACCATTACGGTAAGGTAAAAAGACCTGTTATTGTAGAAACACAGCCTATATGCTGTGCTGCTGAAGGAGGGAAAAATGACGCCATCGAGATGCACTTGCTTCGGGGCGGGGCGTTCCATTTTTTTGCCTTCGAACAGTTTTCGAGAGTAACAAGAGATCTAAGGGAAAAGGGGAGGGGTCATTTCCCCCTGATTTGCGCTTTGCAGACGAACTCCGTGGCACGCAGAAGATCGTACTTTATTTTTGTACATGCCTTGTGGAACCTCCTCTTTCTGCTGATGTTTTGTTATTGTAAACCGCAGGTGGGTGGAAGGAAAGAGGAAACATGTGGTCTCCTTCCGTAACCTCCGGTAATGACGATGGGATGGTAGCTGAGTATTATCTTGGCAGGCAGTAGAGCACGTGATCATTGACCTTCGATCATGCGTCGGCGACAGCGACCTTCGATGCGCAATATATCTCGGCTCCGACTCGCTTTGACTGAACTTGCGTGAGATGCGTATGATAGTTTCTGGTTTTACGTCTTTTATGGTGTTCTCTGTGCTGTGTGCAGGTTCAGTTCTCTAGTGGTGACCTGCTTTTTTTTTTTTTTTTTTTTCATATCTTCTGACATCCTCGCAGCCAAATTTCGGGAAGTTGTCTGGTTTTGCAATATTGGAACGTGTTTTTGTACTTCCCTTTCATTTTCTGGTTAGTAATACAAGTGTTTAAGATGCCTAAATCCAAAACGAGATTTCAAGATGCGTGGCTCGCCAAAGAATTGGACGGAGTGAAGTTGAAAGAATGGTGTTCTGCAACTGAAACAATATTTTCTGCTAAGTGTATATTGTGTTCAGAAATTTTCAACATTTCTAATAGTGGCTTTTCACAAGTAAAAGCGCATCATAAAGGAAAAAAACATTTGCAGAAATTTCAAAGTAAATTTCAAAATAAGTCCATCCTGAAAGCCTTTGGAGGACGGGATCTTCAGCCCAAAACAAATATTAGTGAAGTACTGAGTCATGATTTACAGTTGGCTAAAGCCGAAGCATTATGGGCCATGAAAGTTGCTAAGGACAATATGTCTTTTGTTTCATGCACTGAAACAGTTGAACTTTTCAAAGAAATGTTTCCTGATTCTGCTATTGCAGCCAAAATGCAACTTAAAGAAAAAAAAGTTGCTTATGTGATATCACATGGATTGTCAAAATATTTTGAAGAGGATTTGAAAAAAGACATTGCATCTAGTAGCCCAGGAAAGGTTACTATAGCATTTGATGAAACTACAAATACACAAGTGAAACGGCAGTTGGATGTGTATCTCAGGTACTGGTCTTCAGAAATAAATTCAGTTTCTTGCCGATACCTAACAAGCGTTTTTCTGGGTCATGCAACAGCAGATATTTTGCTAAAAGAAATTCTTGATGTGTTATCATCCTTCAATATTTCGTTGAACAGAATTATTTGTGTATCCATGGACAGCCCAAATGTAAATAAGTGCTTTTTACGCAAATTCAATGAAGTTGTAAAACAAGAAACAGGCCAGAAATCTTTGGAACTAGGTTTTTGCAACCTGCATGTTGTTAGTAATGCATTTAAAATTTTTTTGACAAGCTTAAATATAGATTTTGACGAATTTGCTACTGATATGCATTACTTTTTAAAGAGTAGTGCTGCAAGACGAGAGGATTATAAATCTGTCGAGGATATAACATTGGTCACTGCCAAATTTCTTTTGCGTCATGTCAGCAACAGATGGTTAACCGTTGGTTCTGTAGCCCAGAGGCTCTTGGATCAATGGCTAAATATTACAGAATATTTTTTAAACTTCTTGCCATCTCAAAAAATATTTGAAAAACAACTGCGCAATTCGGCAAGGTATAAAAGAATTCACTGTTTCCTGAAAAATGAGCTTACTCATTGCTATTTAGCATTAATTTCATTTTCACACCAAAATTTTGAAAAGTTTTCATTATGTTATCAGAGTGAAGAACCAAAAATACACCAGTTATATTCTGATTTAAATACTTTAATGAGGAATGTTATGGCTCAGTTTATCCAAGATGATGTTATAGCAGGGAAATTTGGAGAAGACCTAAAGAATGTAGATTTTGAAAACAAAAATTCATGGAAAAAACTAGGGGAGTTAGAAGTTGGTATGAAGACAAAAAATCTCCTCAGGAATGTTCAGGAGACCAGGCAGAAATTATTTCTCTTAGATGTAAGATCATCACTAATTGCAACCACAAAATATTTAAAGTCAAATTTGCCATTCTGCAATCAAAAGCTAAGAGACATAGAAGTTTTAAAGGTAAAAGAACCAAAGAAAGAGTCCACTCAACTTTCAGTCACTGAAGGACTTTCGGAAATAACCAGAATTTCAAGTGTTTTGCATCTTTCTGAGGAACAAATTGATAGAGTAAGAGAAGAGTGGAAACTTTTAAATTGCGATAAGCCAACTCTAGATGAACTAGTGAAATTTTCAGAGGAAGGGCATATTCCAGTGCGGATTGATCATTACTGGCGTAATATATTTAGTATTAAAGACTCTAGCGGAAAAGAAAAATACTCAAATCTTGCTAAACTCATAAAGTCAATTTTAGTTTTACCTCATGGTAATGCTGATGCAGAAAGGGGATTTTCGGTTAACACTGCTCTGTTAAGGAAGGACAAGGCTAACTTAAAAGACTCAACTATAACATCATTAAGAATAGTTAAAGGGGCCATTAAACACTATGGATGTGTAAGTAAAGTTCCCATAACAAGAAATTTGTTAAATAGTGTTTGTGATTCACATAAATTTTATAAAGAGTATGTTGATAAGCTGAAGGAAGAAGAATCAAAAAAGGTAAAAGAAAGGAAGCAGAAAGAGAGGGAAAATAAGGAAAAGCAGCTAGAGAAAAAAAGAAAAGCTGAGTTTGATGACAAAATAAAAGAAAATGATGCAGAAATAAATAGACTTAAAAACGATAAAGAAGCCTCCCTAGCAATAATTCAAGAGGGAACAGAAAGAATGAGAAAAGCTGTAGAAAAACAAAATACTGTTGAAATAGCAGTTGCCTCTAACTTGATCATACAAGGTTCAGCTGAAATAAAGAAAACTGAAAGTAAATTAGTTGTGGTAGAAGCAGAAAAAGATAGGCTAATCAGGAAAAGGTTAAAACAATAATATGAAAAAAGTAATTCAGTGAACAATTGTACATAGTTCTTGGTTTTCAATTACCTTTTTAGGATATTATAATTTAATGTGAAACCTGAAAACTTTACTGTGAAAATCGTGAATTGCTTCTGGTTCAACAGCATATTAATGTTCAAAGTGAAACTTGAATGTGGTAAATATACTTGAATATGATAATAACACGTGAAAAGATAAGAACTGAACATTAGAAGTAAATCATACTTAAACTTTAGACATTAGACGTTATGCAAAAAATTTGGGTGTTAACTTCGACCATATATACTAATGGACTGCACATTGGCAATAGCTGCATCAAAGCCGCCATGGCTCAAACATTGGGCACGTCATCATCAGACTCCAAATTTCGTGTAAAAATGCTGTTATGATTACTAATTTACGCTGCAGAACTTCAGTGTTTTCGGTGTATTATGTGAATGCGCCTCATATATAATGAAAACTCTTCAGGTAAGTTTACTTATGAGCTATATACATGCATGATCGGGTTGTTTACATTTTGTGATTTATAATGTGATGAACATTTGCGAAGAATTTGGAACATGCATTCCATTTTTTTTTCTTAAGTTACTATATTTTTATATCAATAGCTGCAAGTTTCTGGTTAAGTAATTGAACTTTATTGACTTAGGTATTTAATTCGTTTCTTACCCATGAAAAATCATAGAACTTTCTTTACTATATCGCTCAGAGCAACCATAAGCACAGCAGGTGTAACCCATCTTTTTGACTGTTGTCATGTGATTTTATGTTGGAGCCAGAAATTTTGATGTCATGCGCAGTCTATCAGTATATATGGTTGAAGGGTGTGAAGCAAACTCTTTACAATGTATACAAAGTTGTTTTACTAGATGTATACAAATATACATCTAGTTTTTATTGAAATACACTCCTAAAATTTTCCTAAAATTTTTCTAAAAATTCCTAAAATTCCTACCTAAAATTTTCCAGAAGTATGCTATGATCCCTGGATTATCTAACCCACCTTCGTTTTGCTAATGACATAGTCATTTTTGCAACTACCCCATCAGAGCTGCAGAGTATGATCCAAGAACTTGCTGACAAGAGTAAAGAAGTGGGATTAAAAATGAACTTTCAGAAGACAAAAGTGATCAATGCTTTTGCACGAAATGAAGATTTGTCGATTGATGAAGAAAAGCTGGAGATAACAGACACGTACGTTTATCTTGGACAGCAGATATCAAGTGAGGGTCACATTGATGAAGAAATTAATTGGCGTACAAAATTTGCCTGTAGAGCTTTTGGAAGAAACAGCATAATTTTCAAGAGCAATATGCCATTATGTCTTAAAAGAAAAGTGTTTGATCAATGCATCCTTCCAGTGCTTACGTATGGTGCAGAGACGTGGACCTTAACTAAAGAAGACATACAAAGGCTGCAGACGACTCAAAGAAGCATGGAGAGGTGCATGCTTGGTGTAACCAGGAGAGATAAGAAGAGGAACTCGTGGATTCGAAAAATGACAAGAGTGGAAGACATCATGATCAGAGTTAAATCCCTGAAATGGCAATGGGCTGGACATACTGCCAGAAGGACAGATCATCGATGGACAGCTGAAATTTTAGATTGGATTCCAAGGGACAGGAAAAGACCCAGAAGAAGACCACATGGGAGATGGGTGGATGAAATTCGAAAGTATGCAGGGGTGACATGAAGGAGACTGGCACAAGACAGACCGTTGTGGAGGAAACTTGGGGAGACCTTCGTCCAGCAGTGGATTGATAATGGTTGACAATGATGATGATGATGATATATATATATATATATACCAACAAAGGGATGTAAGGTCAGGTGATGCGTAACATCACAGCCTCTTTTTGACTAATGTCAACCCCGCCTTCTCGTGGTGCATCCTGTTACCACTAAAGGGGCTCTGACGACCGCCAATATATGACGACCACCGGTATAACTATACCATCGGGATTAAAGGAAATGCTATCCCACTCTCACCAACCAGCTTGGCCAGCGTGGTGAGTTATGGCCAAACCCCACCAAAATGACTTCACAACTTAAATCCTAGCCCTCAGTCTGCGGCAGCTGGAATGTACCTGACCATGGCAGCGGCCAGTGCGACATGAAGGCAGATGGTGCTAAGAATCCCCGGAGGACCGGACTAGGCTGCCATCTGATGCTGACCTTGGCTACGTATAATGGACGCTCCCTATCTTCTGATTCAAGGCTTCTTGAATTGGAAGAGGAACTACAAAGGATCAAGTGGGACATCGTTGGGCTAAGTGAGGTAAGGAGAAAAGGAGAGAAGATCTCATTGAACTGAAAAGTGGACATCTCTTCTACTATTGTGGGACAGATACTGGCAGAACTAGTGGTGTTGGATTTATAATAAACAAGAAACTGAAGGATAAAGTTGTAGAAGTTGAAAGTTCCTCTGACAGAGCTGCACGACTCGTTATCTAACTCTGGAGAAGATACCAGGCTCAGATTATTCAAACTTATGCACCCACCACAAGTCATCCTGAAGAAGAAATTGAAGAATTTTATGAGGAAATTCGTCATCTAAATAATAGAGGTAAGCAGCACTTGAAGATAATTATGGGAGATTTCAATGCAAAAATAGGGCAACAGCAACAGAATGTAACTTCAGTAGGTGAATTCGGTCACAGCAACAGAAACCAGCGTGGAAATACTCTCGTTGAGTTTGCAGAGGCAGAAGGGTTTTTCATCTTGAACTCCTTTTTCAAGAAAAAGCCGCAGAGGAAATGGACATGGAGACATCCAAATGGGACGACAAGTGAAATTGATTTTATTATGTGTAACAAAAAATTCGTCATAGAAGACTGCAGTGTGCTAAACAAGCTCAACACAGGTAGTGACCATAGATTGGTGAGATGTAAAATGCACCTCAACACTAAACTCGAACGTGGCAAGCTCATGAGACAAACAAAATGTATTGACATAACCAACTTTAAAAAACACCATAATACCTTCAAGTTGGAACTGAAGAACAGATTCTCTGCTTTAGAAGGCCTAACATCGGAAGAAGTGGATATTTCTGAAGTTAACAGAAAAGTAACCAAACCTCTTATGGAAACAGCAACAAAATTAGCTGGGTCTAAGAATAAGTTGTATGTGAACAAATTAGTAGGAAAAACCAAAATGTTGATGCAAAAAAGAAGAGAGATGAGGACAACTAAAGAAGATGTGACTTCCAAAGTGGAATACATAGAGCTATGCAAGACAGTACGAAAAAGTGTCACTGAAGACGTAAGGAAATTCAACTGTGAACTAGTGAGGAAAGCAATTGAAAACAACCAAAGCCTAAAGATAGCAAAGGGACATCTCAGTAAGGGAAGAAAACAGATTATGGCACTGAAAAGATGGTTCTATAACAAGAAATAGAGGCGAAATTTTGACAAGAGTGAAAGATTTCTACTCCAAGTTATATGAAAGGGATGATGCATGTACTCCAGACATCATGGAAGGTACCAGTACCAGAGTTCTTCCAGTCCTCCCAGCAGAAGTTGCACATGCAATCAAGAACATGAAGCGGGGAAAAGCTCCAGGGGAAGATATAATTACTGTAGACATCATACAAGAAGCAAGTGGAGAAATCGAAACAGTACTCGCCCAAATTTTCACTTGATGCCTTAATGAAGGGAAGATTCCTGAGGATTGGAACAACGCTATAATGATCCTGCTACATAAAAAAGGTGACATTGAGGATCTCAGGAACTACAGACCTATCAGCCTCCTATGAGTGGTTTATAAAATCTTCACTAAAGTTCTTTCATACCGTTTGAAGGTAACACTGGACGTGGCTCAACCGAGAAAACAAGCTGGATTCAGGAGTGGCTACAGCACAATAGATCATATCCACGTACTTAGAGAACTAATTGATAGAGCGAGGAATTTGAACTTCCATTATGCATGGCTTTTATCGATTATGAAATAGCCTTTGATTCGGTGAAACTATCAGCAGTTACAATAGCTCTGAAATCCTGCGGTATTGAAGATGCATACATTAATATTATTAATAACATCTATGAAAATGCAAGTGCAAAGATTCGGCTGTTTTGAAAATACAACACACATAAAAATTGGAAAGGGAGTGAGACAAGGTGACACCATATCTCCGAAGCTTTTTAACGCCACATTGGAAAATGTCTTTAAATCACTGAACTGAGAAAACAAAGGGATAAAAATTAATGGAGATTATCTAACCCACCTTCGTTTTGCTGATGACATAGTACTTCATCAGAGCTGCAGAGTATGATCCAAGAACTTGCTGACAAGAGTAAAGAAGTGGGATTAAAAATGAACTTTCAGAAGGCAAAAGTGATGTTCAATGCTTTTACATGAAATGAAGATTTATCAATTGATGGAGAAATGCTGGAGATAACAGACACATACGTTTATCTTGGACAGCAGATATCAAGTGAGGGTCACATTGATGAAGAAATTAATTGGCGTACAAAACTTGCCTGGAGAGCTTTTGGAAGAAACAGCATAATTTTCAAGAGCAATATGCCATTATGTCTTAAAAGAAAAGTGTTTGATCAATGCATCCTTCCAGTGCTTACGTATGGTGCAGAGACGTGGACCTTAACTAAAAGAAACATACAAAGGCTGCACACAACTCAAAGAAGCATGGAGAGGTGCATGCTTGGTGTAACCAGGAGAGATAGGAAGAGGAACTCGTGGATCCGAAAAATGACAAGAGTGGAAGACATCATGATCAGAGTTAAATCCCTGAAATGGCAATGGGCTGGACATACTGCCAGAAGGACAGACCTCGATGGACAGCCGAAATTTTAGAGTGGATTCCAAGGGACAGGAAAAGACCCAGAAGAAGACCACATGGGAGGTGGAATTAATGAAATTTGAAAGTATGCGGGAGTGACATGGAGGAGACTGGCACAAGACAGACCGTTGTGGAGGAAACTTGGGGAGACCTTCGTCCAGCAGTGGATTGATAATGGTTGACAATGATGATTATGGTGAGATGATGATACCGACAAATAGCTGTATAACTATATATAACTATACTATCTACGTAATTCCCCGCCAAATCGTCAGATGCTGTCCATCACAACATCTCTGATTCCTACGACTTTTTTTTTTTTCATGAATAGATCACCCTGTGGTTCGTAGTTTGACAGGATGAAAGTCTGCTGAGCCAACTTTTAATTTGTATTTATTGCTGATTATCATCGATGTGTAAAAATAAGATATGTATGATACATAATTAACCTTACCAATAGACTATTTGAGAACTACTGAAGACGATGAAATAACTTTCTTCTCCAGGACAGCTTCAATGAAATATAACAAATATGCTTTAATAACACACATTATATACACAAGTAAAATCTTCCTTGTCGATAATCAACTAGAATTAAATGCTGGATATACATTATTGCCGCTGACTTACAGAACGTCCTACATGATAGAAGACCTGAAGCGCTCTGATCTGGTTTGTTTACGTATCGTCTTCACAAGAGATGTCACAAGATCTCATGATGTCATTCACTGTTATTGTCTGAGAAGTGTGGCCACAACCCCAATGTATGAAAATCTTGAAAGTTTCATTTTTTTAATTTCCCATAGATTAGAAGATATTAATTTTCAAATTCTGGTGCATGGCGGGCCTTAATCACGTAAAAATGCAAATATCTCCGTTATTTGGTTAAAAAAAAGTACCAAAATCGCCACTCCTTCGTAATTTCCCCCAAGGAATCGATTGGTGCAATGCATGAATTTCTATCTTCTTTGGTTTTTGAGTCACGTGCAACGGGAGAGCCTTTTTAAAAACGTAAAAAAGCAATGTAGTATAGCACTTAGAAGATCGCAATTGTTTTTCGTTTTTAAAGGAGAGTTTAGTCTAACAAATGAAGGGAAAAAAAAACCCTTGCACGGCTCTTATTTTGCCACTGTGAAACCACGTGGCGAAGAGCTTTGGCAGCCAGCCAAACGGCAGCTGGAGTGAAAGTTGGCCTTCAGACTGGCGGCAGATCAAGATACCATTGCACATGTTGGTCAGATCGCACGATCATTTGATGTGATGCTTGAAGGAGGAAGGATAGTGAATTAATGTTATGTTTAAAGGCATTTCAAATAATATAACTGTAAAATATTACTAACGGGTCATTTCACGCCAAATCGTCAGATGCTATCCACCACGTCCTTAGCCATTCGATGAAGAGGAAGACTAATATAAACCATTTTCTTCTTACAGCTACCAATATGAGCTATACCATGAAAAAGGTTACACACAAATAACTTATATAAATTATGCAACAGACGTCGAAAATATATTGGTATTCTTAGCCATTCAATGACGAGAAGAACTAGTATAAACTTTTTTTCTCCTTGTATAGCTATTACCAATATACAGTACTGACGCTTATACATTATACAATTGATGTTGAAAACAGTTTTTGGAATATTGGTTAATGACATCTACAGCTCACGCAATATCCAACAGAATTTTTAGACATGAAATAGTTCTATTTCAGGAATTAATAAATTGTCTAGTTGTCCACGTCTGCCGAAAGAAAAAATGATCAAGGAATGAAAGCTTGAGAAATAAAGTAATCTCGGATATATATCTCGGTGCTTATTCTTGCGAGGTAGAGGAGATATATGCTGTGTTTTAGTTAACGTCAGATACTTGACGATCACAGATGATGACGTTAGCAAGGCTTAGCGTCAGGTTAGAAAAAATGTTATCTATTATTTTCTGGTAGATCTGGTATTTAAATAATCGCAGTTGTCATCTTGCCTGTTTTTTATTTATTTATTTTTAATTTCAGTTGCTTATTTAAAGATTGCACGTCAGGTGGGAACTCACAAAACTCTCAAGAGCTCATATGAAACAAAACACACCACAGCACCCTAAAATAAGGGAAACACAGTTTAACTGTTCGTGGTGTCGCCCAAAAATAGGGGAATACAGTTTGACGGTTACACTGAATGAAAAATTTTATGCCTCCTAACCACATCCCAGTGTCAGAGTTGGATTTATTTCCGTTATTATTATTATTTTTTTATTAATCATGCCAATAAATTTAGAAATAATGGGAAACATTAACAAACCTCAAATGTATGATTACGTTTTCGTTAATGTAAACCCAATGTATCACAATTATTGATTACCAATTTATATAAAACAAGTATGGAACTCGTGTTACTATTTAGTGATCGGAATTTGTCCGCTCTGTTTTATGTGCTTCTGTTTATCTTTATCAGTAGCAATGCAGTTATCGTCCTTGTATTGACAAGTTACTTTAGCTGTCTCTTGAATTAGGAATTAGTTACTTTTTTTTTTTATTTTTGTTTAACGCATTACGCCACAATCACTATGCACGAAGACGCTAAAAAACTAAACAGCAACTTTCAAATCGCAAGAAAATAAAAGAGATCTGAGAAAATACACTACGGAGCTTTTCCACTTGGGGTAACGGCTAAAGCCGCTGTTTGCCAGAGGTAATAAATTTAGGATCTGAGGGTTCGAGGTCTGGGGCCATCCTGTCTTTAAAAGAGAAAAAAAAGCAACAACAACTAGAAGCAAGTGTGTCGGCCACAGCATGGATAAAAAGAGTAAATCGTCTCTAAGAAAAATAAACAGTTCTACATCTGTGGCAAACAGAAAGTGTTATACCATAATGGCAAATAAATTAACAACAAACGCTGGGTAGTGGCGACGCTAGCCGCTCAGAACTGGGTGGGCCATTAGGGGGAGGGGCATAAATGTGATGGGAGAGGAGGCACACACTTTGAAGTGTTTGGCAGAAATTTTGGCTAAAAATTCCGTTCATGTGCACTTTACTCGACACTGATAATGTTATCCCTAGTCAAAAGAAGTTTTCAAGTGAATACTGTACGTAGTATTTATTCAACGTATGTAGTATGGGAACCATGAATACAAATTTCTATGGCAAGTTACTATTTCTTCTCAATTTTAGTTTACTTAGGTCTTTTTTTTTCTTTCATAAGGCTATTTATGAATTACAGTTTGTAACCTGACAAGGAAGCTTTCTCTCTCTGATTGTTTTAAACTATAATTCCAAAATGCGTGTTTCTGCTGCTCTCTTAGAAATTCTTTCAGAGGACTCGACTCCCTCCACCCCCATTCCCCTCCCATAAGCACAAAAACTAACAGCGATGTGGAATGCCATTTTGCTTTTTTATTTAAGAGACTACAATTCATAAACTTCCAAAAGACGAAAATTTGGAACTGATTGGTTTACATTGGTGACATGAACATTAAATTTTCTCGCGTGCCATATTTAGTTTCCACGCTACAGAAAAAAGTATATTACCTTCACAGAAAATAATCGGAGATTTTACGTGCGCATATAAAATCCTCCTAACACTTTTTTGTCATCATCATTTTTCATCCTGCTGCGAATGGCAAGTTTATACTTTTTTTTATTGGAGGTTTAACGACCACCGTGAGGAACTCAATGGTCTATAATTAGTCTCCCATCCCTAATTTGGGGCCACTGGTTCCAGGGAAGGGGGAGAGCCAGCGCCATAAGACAAACACAACATCCATGCCTCACCGGGATTCGCATCCGGACCCATCTTGGACGAATGAGCATAAACCATCGCATAGACCACTGCGCCACCTGGGCTGCAAGTTTATACTTAAGAATATCTTTACGAGGAACAATAAATTTGCGGGATGTTGATCAGACAAAGTGCGCAAAAGGTCTGGAGCGTCAGGTCATTTGCAGTAACCCTCTACAAACAACATCTAAAAAGGATAGGCTTCATTTCATCGCCGGCATGATAAATCTGAAAACAAAGCAAGATGGAACTTTTTCTCCATGTATACATACATGGAGAAAAAGTTAAAAGTTAATCTAACCCACCTTCGTTTTGCTGATGACGTAGTCATTTTTGCAACTACCCCATCAGAGCTGCAGAGTATGATCCAGGAACTTGCTGACAAGAGTAAAGAAGTGGGATTAAAAATGAACTTTCAGAAGACAAAAGTGATGTTCAATGCTTTTACAAGAAATGAAGATTTATCGATTGATGGAAAAAAGCTGGAGATAACAGACACGTACGTTTATCTTGGACAGCAGATATCAAGTGAGGGTCACATTGATGAAGAAATTAATCGGCGTACAAAACTTGCCTGGAGAGCTTTTGGAAGAAACAGCATAATTTTCAAGAGCAATATGCCATTATGTCTTAAAAGAAAAGTGTTTGATCAATGCATCCTTCCAGTGCTTACGTATGGTGCAGAGACGTGGACCTTAACTAAAAGAGACATACAAAGGCTGCAGACAACTCAAAGAAGCATGGAGAGGTGCATACTTGGTGTAACCAGGAGAGATAAGAAGAGGAACTCGTGGATCCGAAAAATGACAAGAGTGGAAGACATCATGATCAGAGTTAAATCCCTGAAATGGCAATGGGCTGGACATACTGCCAGAAGGACAGATCATCGATGGACAGCCGAAATTTTAGATTGGATTCCAAGGGACAGGAAAAGACCCAGAAGAAGACCACATGGGAGATGGGTGGATGAAATTCGAAAGTATGCAGGGGTGGCATGGAGGAGACTGGCACAAGACAGACCGTTGTGGAGGAAACTTGGGGAAACCTTCATCCAGCAGTGGATTGATAATGGTTGACAATGATGATGATGATACATACATACTTACTCGCCAAAAGAAAAAAAGAAAAAGCTGATTAAAAAAAACAAACAAGATGATTCACAAAATTAGCCGAAGAATATTCTCCACGATCTCATTTAGAACGAAGGCATTGACAGCAATCACCCCCCCCCCAAATAAATTTGGTTTTGCATTGATTTCAAGAAATGACTCAGATGATGACACAAAACGTGGAAAAATCTTGCGAACACTGTAAAACCTTTCGATGTTAAATTTCATGATAATCGCCAAATTTGTTATCGAGGAAAAAAAAAAAAAAATTGCATTCCATGGAAGCTCAACTACCTCTAATCTGATTTGATTAAATATAATGAAAAACTGACATGGAAGTTGATCACAGCGTTGTGAAACATCGAAATATAAAAATCGTTCATGAACTGATCATGCTTTTTTAAAATAAAGAATTCCTTTCCTTCAAAACATGAGTTCAACAATACATGAGTCTGTGCGGTGGTGGTGGTGGTGGGGGGTTTGATCGCTTCTTGCGTGTGGGAGGAATGCCGTTCTTCTTTCGGTACCTAGCCTCCGTACAACCGTGACCACGACGCAGCGTGCTTCGCTGATTGTGCTTTCACCATGGCAATGCACTGGCCATGCACCATGTTTAAAAATTCTTTTCTCGACACTCAGGCAAAAGCCCAAAGTTTTTTTTTTCTTCATTTAATAGATTAAACCTTTCTTTGCAAAAAATAATAACTGCAGCTTTCTAAGTGCTGTACTACATTGCCTTTTTAAGCATTGAAGAAAGGCTCTCATAGCTCATAACTCAAAAACTGAAGCAGATAGAAACATGTGTATTGCACCAATGGATTCCTTCGTAAAAATTAAGAAAGAATGATGATTTATTCAGGAAGACGCTTTGACATCTGTAAGTTCTGTTTTACATGCTCTGTAAAGTGGATACAGTCTGTGGTGGTGCATTAACTTATTCAATTAAAATATAAATTGGTTAAAGTCCTAAAAATGTTACTCACGGAAGTGCATGTTTAGTCCGACGTCAGTAGTTATTGAGAGTTTTTTTTTGTCAGTTGTTAGATTTAGCTCGAGAGCCATTTCATCATAAGTTGTACCCTACTTCGGTTATGTCCAGATGTTAGGGTGAACTCTGTTCTGGCTGTGTCGACATAATATTGAATGGGTAAAGGTTTCCAGATAATAATTAAAGATTCTTGAGTTAAGAGTTACTATTTACATACCACTTGAAGTTCCACGTCGTACTTGGCCATTAGGGCTATCTCGTCAATGCTGCACTCTCATGGAATTGTTGAGGAAGTCTTCAAGTTATATCAGGTTCATAAAAAATTTAAAAGCTTTAAAAGATTCCAGTTAAAAATACATCATCTCGTACCGCCTACAGTCTCAATCGCGGGACGTGCATTTCACCTAGGCTCTACCCTGGCGTTTTCAACGGAGACTTCACAGCCTCTGTCGAAGTCTGCTATCCAAAAGTCTCGTGTTCACAGTGCGCATGTTCCTCGTGTAACCCATTGCCAATGCCATCTAGTGTCAGGTCACATCAACTTTATCTTCATCTATGCCATTATCACCCTTTCTTTTTCTCTTGAGGAACAGAGCGCACCGTGGACACGGTACTTTCCAGATAGCAGACTTCGACAGAGGGTGTGAAGTCTCCGTTGAAAACACCAGGGTAGAGCCTAGGCGAAACGTGCATCCGGCGAATGAGACTGTGGACGGTATGAGGTGGTGTATATAACAATTTTAACTGGAATCTTTTAAAGCTTTTATGAACCTGACCTAACTTGAAGACTTCCTCAGCAATTCCACGAGAGTGCAGCATTGACGAGATAGCTCTATAGGCCAAGTACGACATGTAACTTCAAGTGGTATGTAAATAGTAACTCTTAACTCAGGGATCATTAATTATTATCTGGAAACCTTTACCCATTCAATATGATGTCGACACAGCCAGAACGGAGTTAACCCTAACATCTGGACATAACCGAAGTAGGGTACAACTTATGACGAAATGGCTCTCGAGCTAACCCTAACAACTGACCATATTGAAGCAAGATATAACTTTGGACAAAAAAACTCTCAATAACTACTGACGTCGGACTGAACACGCACTTCCGTGAGTAACATTTTTAGGACTTTTAACTGATTTATGTTTTAATTGAATAAGTTAATGCACCACCACAGACTGTATCCACTTTACGGAACGTGTAAAGTAGAACTTACAGACATCAAAGCGTCTTCCTGAAGAACCTTGTGATCACGTAATGGTATGTGAACTTTATGATAGAATCATGTGAGATATAATGATGATGATTTATGTATTTCTTTTTATTCTAAATAATGGAGATATTTGCGTTTTTACGCAAAATATGTCCGCCATGCACCAAAATTAAAAAAATTATATCTTCTAATCTATCGGAAATAAAAAATTGAAACTTTCAGGGTTTTTATAAGTTGGGAGTAGCTACCCATTAAACAAAATTGTAAGAATTGGAGATGTGTTGGTGGAAAATTAATTCAAAATCTGACGATTTCGCATGGAATGACCCATCTCGGGATTAGAGGAAATGCTATATCACACTCACCAACCCGCTTGGCCAGCGTGGTGAGTTATGCCCCCTCAAAGAAAAAAAAATGACATGAGTGGAAGACATCGTAATCAGAGTAAAGTTCCTGAAATGGCAATGGGCTTTCAGCGGCATTGTGGTCCGCCCTTTTGACATGTTGCCAGAAGAATGGACCCCTGATGGGCAACTGAAATTCTAGACTGGACTCCAAGGAACAGGAAAGGATCCAAAAGACCACCAAACGGGAGATTGGTGGATGAAATTTGAAAGCATGCGGGAGTGACATGGAGGAGACTAGCACAAGATAAACTATTGTGTAAGAACCTTCATCCAGCAGTGGATTTATAATGGTTGATGATGATGATGATATATAATGCAAACAAAAGCAGAAATAAAATACAACTACCAGACACCCTAGTTTTGAAATCAAATTGCGCTAAGAGCTGCTAAAAATAATATTAAAAAATGCATAGTACAAAAGGTATACTATGTGACAGAAACTACAATACAGTAAAGGCTCCTTATTCGCGGGGTATATGTTCCGTAAATATGCTGCGAATACAGAAACCGTGAATATGGAATGGTAATTTGTATGGAATTATAAGGGATACGTTCCAAGGTTCCAAGAAAAAAAAAATCAAAATGAAATCAATTTAATGAGAGTTTTTAACAATATCTATTAATTATTATTGTCAGGCTTAGGCAAGGGTTTAAGGAACTTAGTAATTTTTTTCTTGTTTTGCCGCTTTTAAAAGGTCTTTCAATTCAGATTGATATTCAGCTGTGGCATTAACAATTTGCCTTTTAAAAATAAGACTTCTTTCCATAGATGGATCAATTTTCATGAAGAAATCACAAAGCTCATTTGCCATCCGTAAACCTTCACTCAGGTTTTTCAAGTTAAAGGTCACCTTTTCAGTGCTCGTTGAAGCCTCTTCTTCAATGGAATGCGGATTTAACATTTCCTCCAAGTCGGTTTTGGTCAAATCTTCATCTTGCGATTCAAGCAACTCTTGAATGTCACTTGATTCTATCTGTACAAAGCCATCTCGTCCTATTCCATTCACAACTTGAGCAAAGTTTGCAGTTAAAGTTTGAATTTGCACAGATTCTTTATCATTTCCGACAGTGAGAACAGGCCACAGTTTTTTCCAACATGATTTCAATGTGTATGGTTTCAGTTCTTCCAACGATTCTTTTATGTTAACAATGCATTTTGCTATGTCAAAATTTTTTCAGCATTGCATCACATTCATATCAGGATCACATTCCATGGTGTCCAGTATGATTTTGAAGGTTTGTCTAATGTAATAGAGCT
Source organism: Macrothele yani (assembly GCA_039090855.1). NCBI lineage: Eukaryota > Metazoa > Arthropoda > Arachnida > Araneae > Macrothelidae > Macrothele > Macrothele yani. The sequence goes on along the minus strand of CM076994.1, from coordinate 76,454,491 downwards.
TGAACACCTGGATTATTCCTTGGTCCATGGGTTGGAGTAAAGCCGCCGTGTTAGGAGGTAAAAATATCACCTTTATATTTGGATGCATAGTTTCAAGCTCACGAGGGTGACCTGGAGCATTGTCCTAAACTAGAACGGCCTTAAAGTCTAAATTATTTTTTTCAAATAAGTCTCAACTTCAGGAACAAAACAATTCCGGAACCAGTCACAAAAAATAGCACTTGTAACCCACGCTTTCTTATTTGCACGCCAAAGTACTGGCAGGTTGTCCTTGTTTTGATTTTTTAAAGCACAAGGATTTAACGATCTGTAAAGCATTAGTGGCTTTATAACACAATCTCCAGATGCGTTATAACACAGCAGCAGTGTAACTCTATCTTTTGCTGCCTTGAAACCAGGGGCAGACTTCTCACTTTTGGATACAAAAGTTTTGTTTGGCATTCTTTTCCAAAACAAGGCAGTTTCATCTGCATTAAACACTTGTTCCGGTTTGTATCCACCATGAGCAATTAAGTTTGAAAATTCTTCTGGATATCTATCTGCTGTGGCGGTGTCTGCAGATGCAGTTTCTCCAACAATTTTAATGCTATGCAATGATTGTCGCACCTTGAATTTATTGAACCAACCTTCTGATGCTTGAAATCCTCCATCTGTACGTTCATCACCAGGTTCTTTAAAATGTGCGTAAAGACGCTTTGCCTTCTCGCGGATTATAAGACCATTTAGGGGCACTCTTTTCTGGTTACGATCTTCAATCCATAATGATAATGCAGCTTCCATTTTTTCAATTGCTGGATCACGAACAATATTTTCTGATAGTGAGGTTGAAGCTATAGAATTCCTTATTTTGTCTTCGGATTTCTTGATGGATCGTACAGTTGATTCATTAACATTAAAGAGCGTGATATGGATGCAAACGACTCACCAAGGCGTAAATGGTCAAGCATTTCTATTTTTACTTTAAGCGGCAAAACTATTTTTTTCCGCGTCGGAACTAATTTTTCTTTCCTTTTACTCGACATTATAAATTGGGAACAAAGCAGAAAAGACCCGTGTTATTCAACCAAAATTATTGCAACGACTGACAAGTTGAAGCAATAAAACACCGACCGTGGCGAAGGCGGCTCTTATCAAAGGACATAGCGGAACATGTAATACGGCGGCGGCAGCATTTGACAACGTACTTTAGGCATAGTGGCAATAAGGTTTGTTTTACTTTGATATTAGTCCATTCGGTTACACTCTTTGTAAAAGCCGCCTCGGCACGTGCCAGCAGTACTCAAAAAATGTCGATGCGTTAATAAAGGACACTGAATCCTTTTAATATACTGACTGGATCCGCGAATAAAGAAATTTTTAGTCACGAATACAGGAACTTGGTCACAATTTTTTAACCCGTGAATAGTGAAAACGTGAATAAGGAGCTTTAACTGTACTGCCAATTTTGAATTTCAACAAACCTGAGAACTGATGCTTGCCAGCTGGAGAAAAAAGGAGTGTAGAACATATTGGCAGCTGTCACTTGTGGCTTTGTCAAGGGCTGTCACAGATCACAACTCTCTCATTTTTACACAAACCAAAAATTTGTGGGTTTCTGCATTCAGTTTGCAAAACAAAACCAAAGAAAAAACCAGGAAAAAATGATTAAGCCTAAACCTTAAAAATCCAACCCAAAAAGACAATGGAGCTCACCAAAAACTTCTGATTGAGAAGAAACGAAAAAATAAATAAAGATGAAATAATAATTTAGGAAAGATACTAAATCAAGAAGACTATTAAAAGAACTAATAATCTTCCCCCCCCCATTGCAAACTGAATAATCAAGCTCAACATGCACTCTACCCAGCAATTTGCTGACACAGTTTACTGTAGATTCCAGAAAACATGTTTAGATACACAATGCAGATACAATACATTGCAAAAAATTAAATACATATTACTAAATCCTGCTAATAAAAGATTGAAAAGTTTCTACTATGTTCCATTATGTACAAAGATATTGTAATTAAATGAGGAGGATTGAAGTAAAGGCAAGCCAGAACAAAAGGCAAACTCCAAGAAATTGTTCAAAATGCAAAGAACAAACCCAAAGCGTGATGCCTCCAAAGGATCAAAGGATGGTCGGAAATCTTCCCTAAAAGCTGAAAAACTACGAAAGATAAAATGGCTGGACACCTAAAAAAACTGAAAGCAAAAAAAAAACAAAAAAAAACTAGTAGCCAACAAATTAAAACATAAAACTAAAATAAAATGCCATTTTATATTCTAACACTATATAACTTCAACCTACACCATACACAGCACAATTCAAAAGAAAGCATGGGAAGCAAACAGCAGCATCATCCTCTTGGAGACAAACAAGACCACAACCACCACCAACACACTGGGAGAGAAGTTAAAATGCCAGAAAGCTGCCAACAAGGTTTGAGCCAAAAACCAAATAATGCAAGTTCAGAAACTGATTTAAATATGTGTTCAACACACCAGAATACTGGGTTTACCCTATGCGTTCAGAAGTCGTAGCACCCAAAGGTACTACCAGTACTAAATAACTTAAATAACAAACTCCTTCCCAAGCCTTTAATTATTATTAAGAGACGTTATTGGTAGGCTCCATTGTTTTTTGGGTTTGTTTTTTTAAGACATAGGCTTAATAATTTTTTTCCTGGCTTTTTTTTTTTTTTTTCTGTGGATTTGTTTTGCAAACTGAATAATACAGAAATCCACACTTTTTGGCCTGTGTAGAAATGAGAGAGTTGCGATCTGTGTCTGCCCTTGATAAAGCTACAAGTAACAGCTGTCATTATCTTTTATACTCCTTTTTTTCCAGGTGGCAGCAAGCACCGGTTTTCCGGTTTGTTGAAATTTTAAATTAAAAGCCCACTTGTGCTGCGAGTTAGGAATGGTCCCTCGGGATTGGAAAGATGCTATCATTGTTCACTTGTATAAGGGAAAAGGTGATCAGACTGACTTCAAGAACTATTATGGTATTAGCCTAGTGAATGTGCCAGGGAAAGTGTGTTTGGTAAGGTAGTTATTGAAAAAGTACTGGGTCTTACATCAGAGAAAGTGTGGGATGTTCAGAGTGGCTTTATGCCTGGTAAAGGCTGCACCAACCAAATTTTTGCGTTACGCATGGTGATTGAAAAGTATCTGGCTGTTGGTAAGAAAGTTTTTGCTGCCTTCGTAGATTTAAACAAAGCTTACGACCGAGTAAATTGGACACTTCTGTGGAAGGTATTGAATGAATATGGTGTTACTGGGAATCTACTTAATAGTGTAAAAGCCATGTATGTTGGCAGTAGAGCTTGTGTACAAGTTATTGGTGTTTTTATCAAAATGGTTTTCTATTGGTGCAGGAGTCAGACAAGGTTGTGTAATGTCACCATGGCTGTTTAATATATTTATGGATGCATGCATGCGCGATGCCAAAATAGATAATACTGGTTTATGTCTTGGTGATATCTGTGTGTGCAGATTGCTTTATGCTGATGACACAGTCCTGTTGGCAGAGAGCAAAAGCGAGTGTAGAGTATGTTGACTCTGATGTACCAAGTTTGCATGAAATTCAAACTGAGTATAAGTAAGGGAAAAACCAAAGTTATGGTTTTTGAGAGATGAACTGGTAGCACTGAATGTAATGTAAGTCTAAATGGCACAGTGATTGACCAGGTGAGTGAGTTTGTGTATTTAGGAAGAATGTTTGACCGAGAGAAAAAATTGGATGGTGAAATTAGTAGGCGAGTGAATTCTTCATTGAAAGTCATGGCTGCTGTGGGAGGTTTTCACAGGAATAATGGGTTCTCAAGAGAGTCCCACATGGCTGTGTATGAAAGTGTAATTGTTCCTACTCTGATGTATGTTCCTACTCTGAAAGTGTAATTGTTCCTACTCAGTGAAACCTGGGTACTACAGAAGAAACATAGAAATTGTTTGTGTGCTGGAGAAATGCATTACTTACAGGGGGTTTGTGGCAAGACACGTTCTGATCGTGTGAGGAATGAAGATGTGTTGCAGTTGTGTGATGTAAAACAAAATGTTGTTAGCAAGGTGGAGAACTATTATGCTTCAGTGGTTTGGCCATGTTGAAAGAATGAGTGATGAGATGCTTACTAAGAAAATCTTTTTAGTCCAAGTGGCAGGAAGGAAAGGCAGAGGAAGGCCAAGGAAGACATGGGTGGATCAGATTCAGAAGTGTCTGCATGAGAAAAAGTTTATGAGTATGAAGTATAAAAGATCTTGTGTACGGCGTGTAATGGATATCGGTGAAGCCCGAGTTGCATGTCAAAATCACTGTAAATGGAGAAGTTTGATACGGCAATAGTAAGTAAAAATTATCTGATAGTTTGTATTTATTTTTGGAGCTAACCTCTGAATCTCAGAGAACAGCTTAGTGATATGTATGTATGTATGTATGTTAAATTGGCAGTATTGTTGTTTCTGTCATGTAGAAAAAAAGGATGCATATATATATATACAGTATGCATAACAAGTTTATATAATTTTAGCTGTGTTTCTTTCAAGGAATGTTGCTGAGCTTCCTTTGTTCTTTTGGAGGCATTGCATTTTTTAGCAACTTCTTGGTGAATTTTCTTAGTTTAGTATTCTTTTATTTTCTCAGGTCAATTTTCATTGATTACATTATTTCTGTACATAATGAAACATAGTAGAAGATTTTCATTTTTTATATTAGGTATTAGTTGTGTGTTTTTAGTTTGTGCAATGCTGTGAATCTGGCTGTGAATCTGAATTGAGTGTGTGCATGTACATGTTGTTTTCTGCAATCAGTTTGTTTCCAACAGTGCATTGTGTTTTGAATTATGGGTTGTATGTGTGTGTCAGGCCTGGAATATTCAGTTTACTGTGGAATTTAAAATTTATTTAATTCTTTTTTAAATTATTTGCTTTTTTAGTTTTTTTAGTTTAAAAAGTTTTTGATTTCTTCTATATGAGCAGTTTTCTTCAGTGAGCTAAGTTGCAATTTAAGAATTTAACAGCTTCTAGTTTAAGGCTTAATCAATTATTTACTGGTATTCTGTTAAGTTGTGCAAACTGAATATAGCAGAAACCCACACTGTTTTGGTCTGTGTAGAAATGAGAGAGTTGTGATCTCTGTCAGCCTTTTAAAAAGCCATAGATGACAGCTGCCAATATGTTCTACAATCCTCATTTTCTCCAGGTGGGCATACACCAGTTTTCAGGTTTCGTTCAAATTTATTCTTGACAAAATTGTAGTTTCTGTGTTTTTAATTTGCTTTCTGTACTTTTTATATATAGGAAATTAAAAAAAAAATAACTAAAATTGCTTGAAGAGACAAATTTCACAGAACTAAATACAGGTGTCGCAAATTGGAGAAATAAAGAGACTGCAGAACAAATGGCAGTTGCCACCTATGGCTTCGTCAGTAGCCCACACAGATCACAGCTCTCATCATTCTACACAGACCTAAGTGTGGGTTTCTGCATTATCCAGTTTGCACAACAGCACTAAGGAATATATATATATAAATAAGGGATGTAAGGTCAGGTGATGCGTAACATCACAGCCTCTCCTTGACAAATGTCAACCCCGCCTTCTCGTGGTTCATCCTGTTCCCACTAAAGGGGCTCTGACGACCGCCAATAGCGGTATAACTATACCATCGGGATTAGAGGAAATGCTATCCCACACTCACCAACCCGCTTGGCCAGCGTGGTGAGTTATGGCCAAACCCCTCCAAAATGACTCCACAACTTAAATCTTGGCCCCCAGTCTCCGGCAGCTGGAATGTACCTGGCCAAGACAGCGGCCAGTGGGACATGAAGGCAGAGGGTGCTAAGAATCCCTGGAGGACAGGACTAGGCTGCCATCTGATGCTGACCTTGGCTACGTATAATGGACGCTCCCTATCTTCTGATTCAAGGCTTCTTGAATTGGAAGAGGAACTACAAAATATCAAGTGGGACATCGTCGGGCTAAGTGAGGTAAGGAGAAAAGGAGAAGATCTCATTGAACTGAAAAGTGGACATCTCTTCTACTATCGTGGGACAGATACTGACAGAACTAGTGGTGTTGGATTTATAATAAACAAGAAACTGAAGGATAAAGTTGTAGAAGTTGAAAGTTCCTCTGACAGAGCTGCACGATTCGTTATCCAACTCTCAAAAAGGTACCAGGCTCAGATTATTCAAACTTATGCACCCACCATAAGTCATCCTGAAGAAGAAATTTAAGAATTTTATGAGGAAATTCGTCATCTAAATAATGAAGGTAAGCAGCACTTGAAAATAATTATGGGAGATTTCAATGCAAAAATAAGGCAACGGCAACAGAATGAAACTTCAGTAGGTAAATTCGGTCACGGCAACAGAAACCAGCGTGAAAATACTCTCGTTGAGTTTGCAGAGGCAGAAATGTTTTTCATCATGAACTCCTTTTTCAAGAAAAAGCCACACAGGAAATGGACATGGAGACATCCAAATGGGACGACAAGTGAAATTGATTTTATTATGTGTAACAAAAAATTCGTCATAGAAGACTGCAGTGTGCTAAACAAGTTCAACACAGGTAGTGACCATAGATTGGTGAGCTGTAAGATGCACCTCAACACTAAACTTGAACATGGCAAGCTCATAAGACAAACAAAATCTATTGACATAACCAACCTTGAAAAACACCATAATACCTTCAAGTTGAAACTGAAGAACAGATTCTCTGCTTTAGAAGGCCTAACATCGGAAGAAGTGGATATTTCTGAAGTTAACAGAAAAGTATATATATATATATATATCCCTGAAATGGCAATGGGCTGGACATACTGCCAGAAGGACAGATCATCGATGGACAGCCGAAATTTTAGATTGGATTCCAAGGGACAGGAAAAGACCCAGAAGAAGACCACATGGGAGATGGGTGGATGAAATTCGAAAGTATGCAGGGGTGACATGGAGGAGACTGGCACAAGACAGACCGTTGTGGAGGAAACTTGGGGAGACCTTCGTCCAGCAGTGGATTGATAATGGTTGACAATGATGATGATGATGATGATATATATACACACAGTGATTGGAAAATTACTTTTCAAAGTTATACTGCTGCAACTACATTCTCAAAAAAGTAGCCTGCTTAGGTTATAACTGCTTTTTCTGAAAAGTAGCAACTTTTGCTACTTTTTTACGCTTTCCAACCGTAGGTTGAAGAAGCATATATGCTTCAGCTTTGCCCATCTGTCTGTCCTCACGATAACTCTCGTAAAAACTGTTTAATTTCGATGAAATTTTAGTATGTGGTAGGGGACAACCTGGGGACATACCCTATTGAAAATGGGCGAATTGGGGTCAAAGGTCAGGACATAGGAGTGGGATCCATCCCATCGCCCTTATGTGTTATAACTTACGTAAAAATGCTTCGATTGCGACAGAACTTTATCATGTTGTTCGAGAGGAATGAGGTATACTGAACCAGTTCTGTTGAATATCATCGAAATGGGGTCCAAAGGTCAGGGCACAGGAGCGAGATTTATTCCACAGCCATTATCCTCATAACTTGACTAAAAATTCGTCTATTGCGACAAAACTTTAGTATGTTGTCCCGGAGGTATACTGAACCAGTTCTGTTGAATATCATCGAAATGGGGTCAAAGGTCAGGGCACAGGATTGAGATTTATTCCACAGCCATTATCCTCATAATTGAGTAATAACTTGAGTAATGATTTTTGATATGTTGGAAAGCATATCATAATCAATGCATTGCATGATTTTACTAACTTGTTTTTTATCTTTAGGTTTAAATTAAAGGTACAAATTCTGACGGTGTTACTTATATATGTACTTTCTTCTGTATGGCACCGAGAGCAAAACACCAAGGCAAATTATGCGAATAATTTATCTTTGCATTTGCTCATTAGCTATAGTCACCATATGTAACACATTTTAATATATTAATACAAAAACTGCAGATTTCTAAGGCTCAAAATAAGTAAAAATACTGATACAAAGGTGTATCTTTTAGACATTACATATTTAGTTATTAATTTTTCTTTTGAAAGGAGTGGTTTAACGATAAGCATGAGCAACTCCAATGGTTATAAATAGTCGCCCATCCCTAATTTGGGGTCACTGGTTCCAGGGAGGAAAGTGAACCAGTGCTATAAGGCAAACAAACGACCCATGCCTCATGCGGGATTGAACCAGGCACATTTCGGATGAATTGTCAGAAATCAGCACTTCGTCCCAGGGGCAGCTTATCCATCATCTGGCTTTTATAGTTTTCTATACATACATACATACATACATACATACATACATACATACATACATACATACATACATACATGTGCATCCTTGTCTACAACACCACCTCGTTGGTCAAGTGGTCTGAAGTGCAGGGTTCGTAGCATTCGTCCAAGAAAGGCCAGGGCTTGTGTCCCGCATGAAGAATGATTGGATGATGTTAGTCAAATGGGTTTTACAAGCAGATGGATGCCAAAATAATCAAGCAAGTTTACATGCCTCAGAAAATTTGAAAATTACATCGTCCTGGAACAGGAATCGAACCCGCAGCTCCCCATTTACATTCGAGTATGTTACTGTTACACACCCAGAGCAAGGAATCTCCAAACAACTGAGGATGTTTATTGGGACTCAGATGAACGCTCCACCATGCGCAAATCGAAGCATATATGATCCTTCATCTTAGTGGCACGCAAGCAGAAAGCAAATCCCCTGAAGAAATAACTCTTCAGAAATAAATGATAGTCAAAGAGATTTTACAGGTATATGGATGCCAAATTAATCAAGCAAGTTTGATGTCACTGGCTCTCGCACTTCCCTAGAACAAGTGGCTCTAAATAGGAAAAGATGACTGCATTTAGCCCTTAGATTTGCTCATGGGCACTCTCAATTTGGCTCTGATAAATTCTTGGTTTTCCCTGTTGTGTCAGTAACTTTGTTCTCAACTGAACCACAAACCTCTTCTATATGCCCCTTTAGCATACAGGCCTTGTCCTCTTCCACCTCCTCCTCACTATGCCAGTATCATGTGTAACTCACTTTGCATATAGGTGGTCATGATTGAGTAATTGAGTGAGCACTCAGTGTATTTTGGAGGTGCCTTCAGTGTCTGCAATAGATCCACAGTATTTTTTATAAGTGGTTTTCAAATTTGAAGGCTATATTATTGATGCATTTATTGATCATTTTAGTACAATAGCAATTTTTAGCTGACAGTTGTTTGATCATCAGTTAATTCTTTACTAAGGTTTTGATTATTAGAAGAGGTTAATGCTGTATTTATATGTTGCAAAAGCTGATATTTTGTGCTTGAGAGGATGATGAGTCAGCTGGGATGATGGATGGATGGAGTGCAAGTGCCTTCCTAAAATACTTATACTCAAAAAATCCCAGCTTTGTTGAAAACACCCAGGAAGATAACTTCTGAGTTTTCATTTCAATAATACATTTGTGATAGGGAAAACCATGCAAAAACTGGTAAAATCTTCTACAGGTTGTTGCCAAAAAACTAAAACTATCAATGTAATAATGAAAGTAGTGGACAGATGATATTTGTTTATAATCAGGATTTTGTTTTCAGTGATTTGCATAATTACTTCAGCAACTACCTTCCCCATGGCAATAAATGTACATGCACTCCATGCGTGGTTCTTATAAAGGGCAAGAAAAGCAGACTCATTTGCGTTTGTGATGAAATTTGTTTAATAAACAAAGCATTCCACTTGAGCCATGGTTTACATCAAAAATTAGTACAAACACTATAACAGACATCTTGATACATGCCTGGAAGCATTACTCCTCCCAAAACTCAGAGGCAATAAATTTACATGCACCCAACTCTCACATACAATCACCACTTCGTGGGCTCTCCTATCATATTGTACATGTTGGCAAAACTCTCCTAGGCATCCATCTGACATAGGCACGACAAAGGTCTTGTAGAATTTTGACCCACACTTCTTGAAGAACTGTCTTCAGCTGATCTGTTGCCCAGGGCTTCTGTGTTTGCACTTTTTTCTTGTGGACACACCACAGGTCCCTGGTTGGGTTCAGTTCGGGTGAATTTGGAACCCAGTTCAGAACTTGGATCCTATTTTGGCAAAGCGTAGCAGTGGTGGAGCATGCAGCATGGGGCTTGATGAGATCTTGCTGGAAGATCGTATCTCCCTGTGGACAAAGGCAGAGATGCCAACATCTGAAAGAAGCCATCAGTAGTCCATATGCGTGGCGCCTGTAGTTCTTCCGTAGTGAAGTCAAGTTCCCTCATTAAAATTTGCAGGGTAGCATGCATATTTCTCAGAATACACTGCTACATTTTTAGCAACATGTTAATCGCGATCGGGGACAATACTTGGATAAATTTTGCAACATATTTAAGTCCCCTTAAAATGGGGGAAAAAAACTTGAGTAAATACACAAAAAATACATACCATTTCAACTCCACCTTTTAATAAATATGTTCTGTCATAAGTGTGTGATGCCACACACTTATGGTTATTCCTCCTGTTTGTTAGAATGAAAATGCCAACTGCAATCGTCTTTTCCGCCATGTGCGATTGAAAAATCAACAGCACACAGGAAACAAAACCCATGGTTTTCGGATACCCGAGACGATTTTAGACATGGAAATTTTTGCGAATAACTCTTCTTGAATTTTTGACAACTGTTTTGCTTTTTAGATCCAAGAATATTAGTAGAGACAGGTGGCCATTTACCCGACGCTGTTGCAAGTAAATTCGTACACGACAAACACAATGGGAGCAAAGACAGAACAATTAACTTTGAAAGGTTTCATAGCTTTATTATGCGGATAAATAAAAAATTAGCATTAAATGCTTATAATTCGAAAAAACTAATCAAAAAGGTATTTTAAATTGCATAAATAAATCAATTCTGGAAGAAAAAAAGGATAAAATAAAAAGGCAATGCAAATAAAATAAATTACAATAAAAATCCATGCAACGTTTCATTAACACAATAGAAGTTTTCTGCTAAAATGCGGAGAAGTAAAATGTCACAACTTAAAATGCAAGTGAGTAATGAAAGCAAATCCATCAAAAAAAAAAAAAAAAAAAAAAAAATATAAAACTGAAATTAAAAGATTCCCAACGAAGAATTATCTGGGGAAAACAATCTTTAAAATAAACTATTAAGGAAGAAAGAAAGTTCTTGTGAATCTGACAAGATAAAATAAAACATCCTTTTGTTTAGCAGAACATATTTACAAGAGAAAAAAAAAGAACTGCACTTCGCAAATCTGTCAAAGTAACGTAAACAATTAAGCTCTCTGCCAACAGCGAGGACCGTGGGAAAATAGGTCACAACTGGCGCACACACCCAGCAGCTAAAAAACATCTCACTGCAGCAGCTGCTGCTGTTAGACGTTTTCTTTGGCTGGTTGCCAAAGACACATGGAGAGATTTTCTCTTGCTTTGGGCAGAACATACTGCGCAGGAAGAACAAACTCCCGTGGAGGTAACATAAAACAGGCAATAACAGCGTCCACACATCCTGGTAGCTTAGTTATGTGCTCTGCCGGAAAAAACAAACATTCAGGATTTCTTTGATTCACAATTGTTTCCTTTGATCTGACGACTATTTGCTGAGAGCAGCTTTTTTTTTTTTTCTGATATCCTGCTCGCCGCTTATTTTGGCGAAACAAATATGCAATAGCAATTAATATTACTATTTAAATTACATTTTAGCAAAAAAACACATGATTCATGGAAACACGCGACTGCTGTAAACTTGGAAATTCCAAAGAATAACATTCCTTGTACTGCTGTGAATTTTTTATTTTTTAACACCAATGGAACTGGAAGCCACTGAAGCACACTTCATAACTACAGCAATTCACGTCACACCACAACTAATCAACTTAACAACAAGAACAGAAAACGTGGAATCGACTCTAGTCTACCTCCGTCCTCTGACAACTTATGTTACTGGGCCGCGGGTGGCCTAGTGGACAGCGTTCGTGACTGCCATGGAAAGGACCTCAGGTTCGATCCCAGCAGGTATGAACGCTCGATCCACTAAATATCCACCGTGCGTCGGATAGGCATGTTAAGCCACTGGATCCCGAGGAGGGTATGACCCCCGGATAATAAATAAGGGTGTCTTCCTCCGCCTTTCTACTTCGCTTCCGTGTCACTTTCCTATCAGGCACTCTAGCCCAAATCTTCTAGCTTCCTATTTCAAAGGGTTGTTTAAGACCTGGGGTCAGACACTCCCTTCCTAAAAACCTCTGCATAAAAAAACAAAACAAAAAGCTTACATTAGTTCAGGATGCGGTTAAGGTTTTCCTAAAGTTAACAGACGTCATGCATTACGAACGCCATTCCACGGCAAGCCAGGTACAAAGTCACGTGATCATACAGAACGATCTCCGCTGCAACATTTCTGCTTGCTTGTCGGCCAGCCAAACATGCTTGCTGTGTGACGGCTTCGTGATGTTACCACAAGAATCACTACATTTGACTATGCTTGACTTTTTTTTTTTTTCAAATAAATTTAAAAAAAAAAAAAGTTTTTCTAAAATATTCGAGATTTCTGGAAAAATTCATAGTTTTTCACACCTTCTCCGTAAGTCCGTAGTTTTAACATGATATCCGTAGAAACTACGGAGGATCCGTAGTACTTGGCATCTCTGCAAAGGCAGGACATGGAAGGCATACTGTTGCAAAATTTCCTGGTAATGTTGTGCATTGACAGTCCTATCATATGGAACCAAATCACCCCCACACTTACACAGTGCCTGGGAACTTCTTGCTTCACACGGTTTTGGGTGAGTCCATTCAGCGGAAGGATGACTCTCCATCCGATATTTCCATTTAGGACTGGAAAGGGCAATTTGTCAGATATTTGCCATTGAGCCTCTGTCCAAGCCAGAAACACAATTCCCGAGCAATCTGCTGCATGTGTGATACATTTTGTTGTTTGTGGAGGATCTTCTCGTGTACCTACAGTCCTGATTTCTGTCTTGCCATCTTTTTGAGTTTTAAACAATGCAGAGATGGCACCAGATTTTCTACTGCCCTTTGTTTGCATATTGTCGACTGTACAAGACACACAGCAGCAAAAATTTTCATGTCCAGACGAGCAACGTCTGGCTGGGTGCGTGTAAATTTATTGCCTTCGAGTTTTGGCTGGAGTAATGCTTCCAGGCATATATTGAGATGCCTGCAGTGTTGGTCCTGTGGAGTGGAGTACTTTGTTTATTAAACAGGTTTTCTTACAAACGCAAAGGAGACCCACTTTTCTTGCCGTTTATAACAACCATGCATGGGGTGCACCTACATTTCTTGCCACGGGGAACATAGATTAGAAAGTGGTGGCCCCATAATGGCACCAAATTTTTGTTTATAAATTGTGGTGTAGCAGAGAAATATTTTTTATAGTAAACACTTATGTGCTTGAATGCCATTTCCCTGTATTTTCACATCTTAAAATTTCCAGTTTAAATTTCATATAATAAAATCTTCGTAGTTCTCTATGTCGAGCAAAGAAAAACGGTAAAAGTTTTTTTTTTTGGGTTAAACGGTAAAAATTTCGAGCAAAGAAAAATGGTAAAAGTTGGTGTTAACGGATCCTCAAGTTTAGTGAAGCAAACCTGCATTAAACGAGAATAGCGCCAAGAACAGCTATACCTGAAACGGACGATTGGAACGATAACATCAGCGACAACCGGGCCACGTGCAGGAAATGTAAAGTCAAGCAAAATAGAAATGCAAAGGTAAGCATTATCTAGTGGAAATATCTAATATGAAATTTCATATAAGCAAACTTACCCACCTTTTGGGAAATAGTTCTAAGAATTTTTGGCTTCTAGAAGAGTGCATGTATGCATTACCATTTCAAAACTTCTGATTTCTTGGTTTGGTTTACCTTTCTTTTCTCATAGATGGCTCTGATTGTACCTGTTATGATGTCATAGTAAATACAGAGTATTTCAAGTCCGTTAAGGATAATGAATTCTTCAGAACTTTTCTTATATCAGTATGCTTTGAAGGAATAGAAGAAAAATATAACATTAAGCTGTGCAGAGGTATGTAAGAGTTACATTTTAAAACTGTTTAGTAGTGATTTTTTTATTGTAAAAGTGTATTTTTTGTAGATTGTGCTGGACAACAAGGACAGGGTACCTGCAAAGTCATAAAGGGAAAATTCCTTAACTTTTCCAGATAAAAATCAACTTTCTTTTCCTTGACCACAGAATATAAGCCAGAGAAGCTGATGAACATTCAGAAAAATAATGCAAAACTTAGTTTCTTTTTAATTTCCACACATACAAGTGTACTTATAACCCTCCCCCCCCCCCAAAAAAAAAACGTGAATTGCATAGATACATTTTTTTTGCAATATAATTCTTTTATCAATAACATTGGCACTGTCTTTTGCATCATTAAGAATTTTTTACTTTCTGGACTTGTAGCTGCTGTACTATCATTGTAACCTTCCTCTCCCCTGCTGTGCTTTCCTGCTCTTATCTTGAGTTTGAGCAGCCTTCACAACTTCAGCATATGTAGACCAAGAATTTTGGGCTGCTAATAACTTGGGTTTTATTACTCTAATGTTTTGGATGCCATCAATCTGTGTTATTGTGTCATACACAGTCCTGTATACAACCAATATTGCCTTCTTCATGTTATAAATTAGGCTCTAAGAATTCAACATTAGCATTATCAGGAGACAGGATCACGATCATTTAGCAGCTGAATACAATGCTAGATATTCGTGCCTTATAAAAATTCTCCTCCAAAAGTGGTCAAGAAAAATCGTGATATTCTTCTTGAAGTAAAAGACTAGATGTGCATGTATTAAAACTAAGTGATACTTTATCAGCTCCTGGACAGTCTACTCAATTTTGTTCAACCATGGTGGTCAGCAAACATGGAAAACATATACAGCTAATCTCTTGACTGTGTGCCATATTAAGATCAAGAAAGAATTAGAACCTTTTTAACTTTGAAATTTAGCATCAGTTGATTCAATAATTTGACAACCTTGTGATACACAGGCCTGCATTCGTCCCTGAATTTAAAAATTTCAATGTCTGCCATTGGATGACACCTCTTGATTGCTTCATTGGTAGCAGAACTAATAATATCTTTTGCTAACAGTAGGTTCTGCATTCTGTTAATGTCAATGTTTGAACAGGTTAGTGAATTTCTTATGATCTCAACCTTCACCCAAAGCGTTGTAATATACTTTCAATTATATCATCACAATCCATTATCAATCTACCGCTGGATCAAGGTCCTCCAAGTTTCTTCCACAACGGTCTATCTTGCACCAGTCTCCTCTATGTCACTCCCACATGTTTTCGAATTTCATCCTCTCATCTCCCATGTGGTCTTCTGGGTTTTTTCCTGTTCCTTGGAATCGAGTCTAGAATTTCAGTTGTCCAGTGGTCTGTTCTTCTGACATGTCCAGCCCATTGCCATTTTAGGGATTTTACTCTGATCATGGTGTCTTCCACTCTTGTCATTTACCTTATCCATGAGTTCCTCTTCTTCTCTCCTGGTTACACTAAGCATGCATCTCCCCAGACTTCTTTCAGTTGTCTGCAGTATTTGTATGTCTTTTGTTGTAAAGTCCACATCTCTGCCCCATATGTGTAAGCACTGGAAGATGCATTGATTAAACACTTTTCTTTTAAGACATATATGGACAGCAGATTGTACTGTTTCTTCCAAAAGCTCTCCAACCAAGTTTTATACGTCAATTAATTTCTTCATTAAAAGTGATCTTTGCTTTACATCTGCTGTCTAAGGTAAATGTAGGTATTTGTTACCTTCAGCTTTTACCCATCAATCAATAAATCTTCATTTCCTGTAAAGGCATTGCACATCAGTTTTGTCTTCTGAAAGTTCATTTTTAATCCCACTTCTTTACTCTTGTCAGCAAGTTCCTGGATCTTACTCTGCTATTCTAAAGGGGCAGTTGCAAAAATAACCATGTCATCAGCAAAAGAAAGGTGAGTTAAACAATCTCCATTAATCTTTATCCCTTTGTTTTCCCAGTTGAATGATTGAAAGACATTTTGCAATGTGGCATTTAAGAGTTCGGGAGAAATGGTGTCACCTTGTCTCACTCCCCTTCCAATTTTCATTGGTGCTGTATCCTCAAATAACCGAACTTTTACACTTTCATTTTCATAGATGTTATTAATAATACTAATGTATGCATCTTCAATACCGCAGGATTTCAAAGCCGTTGTAAGTGCTGATAGTTTCACAGAATCAAAGGCCTTTTCATATTCGATAAGAGCCATACATAATGGGAGTTCATATTCCCTCGTTCTTTTAGTTTGTTCTCTCAGCACATGGACATGATCTATTGGTAGAATATTGAAAGCAAACAGATTATAAATTTTGATTTGCTTGTACCACTTGCTGGTCATCCATATAACATTTCTCAAAAAACTTGAAAATTTCACTACCCTGGAGCGAGAATCGAACCAGCATCTCCTGAATTTCATCTCTCAGATGTTGCTTGGAATTTCACTGTCCAGGGCGGTGCAACAGCCAGCACACCTGAACGGAAATCTGGAAACCTATCTGGAAACGTGACTCGTTGTTCAACTCTCCAAAAGATACCAGGCTCAGATTATTCAAGCTTATGCACCCACCACAGGTCATCCTAAAGAAGAAATTGAAGAATTTTATGAGGAAATTCAGAATCTAAATAACAAAGGCAAATAGTACTTGAAGATCATTATGGGTGATTTCAATGCAAAAGTAGGGCAACAGCAACAGAATGAAACTTTGGTTGGTAAATCCGGTTATGGAAACAGAAATCATCGTGAAAATGCTCTCGTAGAGTTTGCAGAGGCAGAAAGGTTTTTCATCATGAACGCCTGTTTTTAAGAAAAATCCACACAGGAGGTGGACATGGAGACATCCGAATGGGACAAGTGAAATTGATTTTATATTAATTCAACATTTGTCGAAATCATTATGTGGTTTATAAAATTATTAACTATATGTCAACAAAATAGTTTCCATATTAGTTACTGTTTCGCACGTTACTAGAAATTTGAGCACGGGAAAAATGTCAATATAATAAAAAATTCTTTATTTCAACTTGTCACTTATATTCCTTTTTGTTGTTCCTTATGATCATTTAGAATTTCATTATATGAAGATTTACAAATTTTATATGAAAAAATGTTTTTATATGTACAGTCATATGCATCATAATTGTCAAAGTCCTCCAATATGAAGAGACAATAGGTATTAAATGATTAACATTATTCCAGTTTTTAACTTATGATTTTTGAAAATTATACAATAGAAAAAACCTTCGAACCTCTTGATCATGATGTGCAGAATTAGCAATAAGTCATCTTGTTATCGAATATGGCATGATTTTGTTTCTTGTGGTATAAGCTTCCAAGTTGAAATTCGATCTTATAATTTCTTATTATAGATGATGGTTGCATGTTCCTTTTCCCATGGCTCGATATCCCAAACTAGTTTCAATTCCTTCTTTTTGGAATCATTTTGAAAAAACTAAAGAAATAAATTGTAATAATAATGATCAAATGAGTCTATCGTACGCTTGGAGATATTTTATCGAAAAAGAAAGTAACACTGAAAAATATATTAAGAAACCTTATTAATTATTTTCAACCAACGAATGGCAACACCAAATAAGTTAGAATCAGAAATTCATATCATCCAATTATATTAAAACACGACTAAGAATGAGCATTAATACCAAAAATAGCACGAGCAATAGTGCAACTGCCGTGGAATGTCGGACGCCGCCAGTAAAATCGATATAAGTGGCTGAGATACAACATGTATGAGATGTAGCTCATAATACCCACTGAAGATGATTCCAAAAAGAAGGAATTGAAACTAGTTTGGGATATCGAGCCACGGAAAAAGGAACATGCAACCATCATCTATAATAAGAAGTTATAAGATCGAATTTCAACTTGGAAGCTTATACCACAAGAAACAAAATCGTGGCATATTCGATAACAAGATGACTTATTGCTGATTCTGCGCATCATGGTCAAGAGGTTCGAAGGTTTTTTCTATTGTATAATTTTCATAAATCATAAGTTAAAAACTGGAATAATGTTAATCATTTAATACCTATTGTCTCTTCATATTGGAGGACTTTGACAACTTATGATGCATATGACTGTACATATAAAAACATTTTTTCATATAAAATTTGTAAATCTTCATATAATGAAATTCTAAACGATCATAAAGAACAACAAAAAGGAATATAAGTGAGAAGTTGAAATAAAGAATTTTTTATTATATTGACGTTTTTCCCATGCTCAAATTTCTAGTAACGTGTAAAACAGTAAATAATATAGAAACTATTTTGTTGACATATAGTTAATAATGAAATTGATTTTATAATGTGTAACAAAAAATTCGTCATCGGATACTGCATAGTGCTAAACAAGTTCAACAAAGGTAGTGACCATAGAATGGCGAGATGTAAGATGCACCTCAACACTAAACTCAAACGTATCAAGCTCGTAAGACAAACAAAATGCATTGACATAATCAACTTTAAAAAACATCATAATACCTTCAAGTTGTTACTGAGGAACAGATTCTCTGCTTTAGAAGGCCTAACATTGGAAGAAGTGGATATTTCTGAAGTTAACAGAGAACTCACCAAGGCTCTTATGGAAACAGCAAAAAAAAAAAAAAAAAAAATAGGTGGTACTAAGAACAAGTTACATATGAAGAAAATTTCAGGAAAAACAAAAATGTTGATGCAAAAGAGAAGGGTGATGAGGACAAATAAAGACGTAACTTCCAAAGTGGAATGCATAGAGCTATGCAAGATAGTGTGAAAAAGTATCACTGAAGACATAAGGAAATTTAATTGTGAACTAGTGAGAAAAGCATTTGAAAACAACCAAAGCCTGAAGAGAGCAAAAGGACATCTCAGTAAGGGAAGAAAACAAATTATGGCTCTGAGGAAAGAAGATGGTACTGTAACAAGAAATAAAAGTGAAAATTTGTCAAGGGTGAAAGATTTCTATTCAAAACTATATGAAAGGGATGATACATCTATTCCAGACATTACGACAAGTACCAGTACCAAAGTCCCTCCAATCCACCCTGCAGAAGTTACATATGCTATTAAGAACATGAAATGAGGTAGAGCTCCAGAAGATAATGGAATTACTGTGGACATTATACAAGTGGAGAAATTGAAACTACACTCACCCAAGTTTTCACCAGATCTCTGAATGAAGGGAAGATACCTGTGGATTGGAATAATGCTACAATGATCCTGCCACATAAAAAATGTGACGTTGGAGATCTCAGGAACTGCAGGCTTATCAGCCTCCTATCAGTGGTTTATAAAGTTTTCCCTAAGGTTCTTTCACATCGCTTGAAGGTAACACTGGACATAGCTCAACCAAGAGGACAAGCTGGATTCAGGAGTGGCTACAGTACTGTAGATCATATCCATGTACTGAGAGAAGTGATTGAAAGAACAAGAGAATATGAACTTCTATTATGCATGGCTTTTATTTATTATGAAAAGGCCTTTGATTCTGTGAAACCATCAGCAGCTACAATGGCTTTGAAATCCTGCGGTATTGAAGATGCATACATTAGCATTATTAATAACATCTATGAAAATGCAAGTGCAAAGTTTCGGATATTTGAAGATACAGCACAAATAAGATTTGGAAAGGGAGCAAGACAAGGTGACACCATATCTTTCAAGCTCTTTAATGCCACATTGCAAAATGTCTTTCAATCATTGAACTGGGAAAACAGAGGGATAAAGATTAATGGAGGTTACTTAATTCAACTTCGTTTTGCTGATGACTATGTCATCAGCAAAACACAGAGTATGATTCAAGAACTGCAGAGTATGATCCAAGAATTTGTTGACTAGAGTAAAGAAGTGGGATTAAAAATTAACTTTCAGAAGACAAAAGTGATGTACAATGCTTTTACAAGAAACGAAGATTTATCGATTGATGGAAAAAGCTTGACAACCAATACCTACATTTATCTTGGGCAGCAGATATCAAGTGAGGGTCACATTGATGAAGAAATTAATTGCCATATAAAACTTGGATGGAGAGCTTTTGGAAGAAACAGTACAATTTTTAACCAACATACCCCAAGTCCCCATCCAAAGCCTCTTTCGTTCGATGCCGCGGCGTGTAGCGGCCGTTATTGCCAGCCTTGGGGGCCACATGAACTATTGATGTCTGCGTGTTCCGCAAGTCGCACAGGCCTGTAAGCTCAATCGTTTGATCTTTGTATCTGTTGTTATGTGTCCAGTAAATCTGGCTTTGCTATCTTGTGTCCTTCTTGGTGTTGCATTTTGGGTGGCCAGCAGTGTATAAACTGTATTAAACAGTTGTTTCCAAACATATGGCAAAGTAGTGGGAGTGTTATCGTTACAGCATTGTTCACAATAGTGTTGGATGAACAGTGCTTCCGCAAACAATGTAGATCTCTTTTCTTTGGTGCATAGCAGAATATATGCATCATTCCATGTGGGCCAAAGCAGTGTTCGCGGCACCTGTTCGGGTGGAATATCGGTGTTCGGCTGTACGAATTCCTAGGCTCCGAAGGGTCGAATCTATATACCAGCTATCGTTGAACTCTGAGCTCAGGCTCTTTAATGGTATGCAATATACACCATATTTTTCATTCTCCGGCTTAACGTACCGATCACTGCGTGTCAGCTGGAAAAGATTACTGGAACACTCGCCAAAGGAAATGCTGTGTTTTTTGCAGATGTTGTGCAAGATGTGTGAAATTTGTGACTGGTATTCAATAGTACCAATGTAATTAATAGTCTTATGATTGCTGGTTAAAATTGTGCTGATCTTTTTCTTGTTTTGAGCAATCAAAGCATTCACAAAGTTCCTATTGTACCCATTCTGGGTTGCGATTTGCATTATTTTTTCAAGTTCGGTTCTCCGCAATCTGGCATTTGACGAGTGTGAAAATGCTCGGCTTATAAGAAATCTAAAAGTCGCAGTTTTATACTTGTGTGGATGATAAGAGTTATATGGGATGATCACAGTAGAGCTGGTTGGTTTACAATACATTTAAAACTGAATTGAGTGGGTGATCATGTTCCGTCTGATGCTCAAGTCAACATAGGGGAGAAATCCTTCATTCTCCAGTTCGATGGTAAATTGTATGGTGGGGTGTACCGATGACAAACTTAATCCGAATTCTTCAATATCCTCAAGGGAATGTGGCCAAAGTATTCATATATATTCGATATACCTCACATACAAGGTTTGTCCGGAAAGTAATGAGACCACTCTTCCTGGGCCAATCAGAAGGGCCGGACGGCGGAGTCTCTGGGCATGATGGGTGGCAGGGTATGTTAGGTAAATGATCGATATCTCGTTAGTTGGCTCTGAGCTTTTACAGAGTGAGGATCGCTTGCGAAGTGGACAGTTGTGTGAGCGTCGCGTAACATTCAAAATGCAGAAGAGTGTCGAACAGCGATACACGGTAAAGTTTTGTGTTAAACTTCAAAAATCCAAGACCGAGACGCTTGCTATGATACAGAAAGCCTACAGGAAGGATGCTTTATCGAAAGCACAAGTGTTTTGGTGGCACAAAACGTTCACAGAGGGAAGAGAGAGTGTCGAGGATGAGCCACGCCCAGGGCGCCCTTCAACGTATCCCACTTCGGACAATGTGGAAAAGCTGAAAGTGGTTTTGGACTTGGACCGACGTCTGAGTGTTATATTGGTAGCAAAGCACATGGGACTCGCAGAATCCATTGTGCATGAAATCATCACGCAAGATTTGCAGATGTGGAAAGTTTGCGCCAAATTGGTTCCTAAGGTTTTGACTGATGAACAGAGGAACAACTGTGTGTCGATTTCTTGTGAGCTTGTGGATCGTGTGAGGAGTGAACCTGGTTTTTTTTGAAAAAGTGATAACAGGTGATGAAACGTAGGTCTTTGAGTACGGTCCGGAAACGGAAAGATAGAGCTCAGAGTGGCACACTCCCGAGTCTCCTCAACCAAAGAAGGCTCGAATGTGCAAATCGAAGATGAAATCGATGCTCATTGTCTTCTTTGACTGTAAAGGTGTTGTCCATAAGAAGTTCATACCACCCGGACAATGGTCAACGCTGCATTTTATGTGGAAGTGCTTCAATGGCTGAAGAACAGAGTTGCGTGCGCCCGCCGGAGATCACCACCACTTGGGTTCGTCACCACGATAATGCGCCAAGCCATGCGTCGCTGAGAGAGACAGAGAGAGAGACAGAGAGTTTCTGGTGAAACACAACGTGGCGACGCTGCCCCAACCTCCCTACAGCCCGGACTTAGCCCCGGCTGTCTTCTTTTTATTTCCCTGGCTCAAATCCAGCCTGAAAGGACACCATTTTGGGACTGTTGCAAACTGCTCCGCCAAGTGCTTTGAAAGCGATCCCTGTTCCCGACTTTCAGGCAAGCTACGCGGCGTGGCAGAACTGCTGGCAGCGGTGTATTGATGTTCAAGGATGTTATTTCGAGGAATTTTAATGTTATGTAAGTATAACTTTAATTAAAAGTCTGTTATTGAATGAGTCCCATTACTTTCCGGACAGACCTTGTATAGTAGTGGGCGTGGGTACAATTTGTTAAGACATTATTTTCTATTGATTGCATAACAGTTTCAGCCATCAAAGCAGATAGTGGTGATCCCATAGCTGTGCCACCATCTTGTCTTTAAATAGTGTCTTCAAAACGAAAGAACTTTTAGCAACTAGCACCAATTCATCTAGAACGCTTTGTACCTCGACCTGAGATAGGTGACCCTGGGTGATCAGTAGGTGGTGAATTAACACAAACAGAATTACCCACTTCGCCCTTTGGTGTCTGGTCAATCGAACCCAACACGGCCCTTAGAAAAGACTTTATCATTGTTGTTGGCACCACTTACCTCAAATTTTGAAATTTTTTATCCCAAATTCACTTGAAGCAGTTCATCGGCTAAGGTCCTTTGGACAACCTACAGTGCCCATGATCCCTGCATCTCTCGACATTACCTCCCTTTACCCTAGTGTACCAATGGAAGAAGCACATAATCTTATTCACCACCTACTTATCACCCAGGGTCACCTATCTCAGGTTGAGGTACAGAGCGTTTTAGATGCCTTGGTGCTAGTTGCTAAATGTTCTTTCTTTCGTTTTTAAGACACTATTTATAGACAAGGTGGTGGCACAGCTATGGGATCACCACTATCTGCTTGGATGGCTGAAATTGTTATGCAATCAATAGAAAATAATGTCTTAACCAATTGTATCCACGCCCCACTACTATATATGAGGTATATCGAGGTATCCGAATTCTTCAATATCCTTGAGGATATTGAAGAATTCGGATTAATTTTGTCGTCGGTATATCCCACCATACAATTTACCATTGAATTGGAGAAAGGATTTCTCCCCTACCTTGACTTGAGCATCAGACGGAACATGATCACCCACTCAATTCAGTTTTCTGTGTATTGTAAGCCAACCAGCTCTACTGTGATCATCACATATAACTCTTATCATTCCCACAAGTATAAAGCTGCGACTTTTAGATTTCTTATAAGCCAAGCATTTTCATACTCGTCGAATGCCAGATTGCGGAGAACCGAACATGAAAAAATAATGCAAATTGTAACCCAAAATGGGTACAATAGGAACTTCGTGAATGCTTTGATTGCTCAACACAAGAAAAAGATCAGCACAACTTTAACCAGCAATCATAAAACTATAAAGTACGTTGGTACAATTGAATACCAGTCGCAAATTTCACACATCTTGCACAACATCTGCAAGAAACACAGCATTTCATTTGGCGAGTGTTCCAGTAATCTTTTCCAGCTGACACGCAGTGATCGGTACGTCAAGCCTGAGAATGAAAAATATGGTGTATATTGCATACCATTAAAGTGTCTGAGCTCAGAGTTCAACAATAGCTGGTATATAGATTCGACTCTTCGGAGCCTAGGAATTCGTACAGCCGAACACCGATATTCAACCCAAACAGGTGCCTCTAACACTGCTTTGGCCCGCACAGTGCAGGAGGGAACCCACACCCCATCATGGAATGATGCATATATTCTACTATGCACCAAAGAAAAAAGATCTACATTGTTTGCGGAAGCACTGTTCATCCAACACTGTCGTGAACAATGCTGTGACGATGACACTTCCACTACTTTGCCATATGTTTGGAAACAACTGTTTAATACAGTTTATATTACGTAATTGTATATTAAAGAAAAAAATCAAGACTTAAAACCCCCACTACACACTCAGTTAACTTAACCTAATACCACCTTTTGAAAGATACAATTACGTAGCATCAGAATTTAGATGGGAGTGACCAATAATCATCAACTAATGAACATCATGTACATCATGACATCAAGACACTGACAATTTATAACTTCCCACCAAGTATGTTCAAATGTAGTATTCACCTGATAATGCAAGGGTCGCCCTTGTGAAAGATCTTGTTTGTATTTTTTAACTTGTAAATATTTTATTCATAAAAGATTTTAACTATCATGCTTCAGACAGCAAATTATACTCTACTTTTAATTAGAGAATGACATCTTAGAAAGTGTTATAAAATGTAGTGAAGAAACTGCAGTGAGTGATAAAGAGGCTATCAGAGAACCTTCACATGAAGAAATGCTAAAAGCATTTGATACGATTCGACAACAATGTTTCAAGAAAAGTGTTCCAGACGAAATGTTCTGGTGTTTACAAAAATGTGAAGCTCTTTATGAACAAAATGCTTTTTATAGGAAATCTGTACAGAGTAGAATTACGGAATTTTATACAGTTTAAAATAAATTCATATGTTATTAGAGTAATAAAGGGAAGTAAGCTTTAGTCTTCGTTTCCTTCTCTTCATTGATTTGTTTGTTCAGACCATGTATTATCTTCTATGAATATACGTAACAAATGTATACATTTTTTTTTTTAAACTCATTTATGAAAAGTTTCTACTGAAAAGTTGAATTTACTGTCCTAATATTTTGACATTTTACCATCGTTTTCATTTTATTTGATTAAGGTTTTACAATTTAAGTTAATTTCTATTTAAATGAATTTTCTTTATAATGAAGGTTTTAAGTGCAACAACGGCACTTTGTTTTGGCACAACTGTACTTCCTTTTTTATGAAAAATGTAGAGCATGGAACATTCATCAAAAAACTGTTTGTCTCAGAGATTTCATTAATAGCTTTGATGAAGTGAAGTGCATGGTTAAGTGTCGCTTGGTCCACCTTCGTTAGCACTCGTAACAGGAGCTGCATCGTACCACTGGCTCAGAATTTAGGTGCTGTCCAACTCATAAGCATTGATAACTTTTAATGTAAGATGTGCAAATGTTCTGGCATCCAAATTAGAACAAGTCTTTAATGCCAAAAGTGATTCTTTTGTTTTCCCATTTATCATATATCTTACTGCTATTATAGCAATATTTTCTCTCTCATTTTTAACACAAGTCCCATCTTCTGGAATTGAAATACTGGGGAACATCAGCATTATGAATATCATTTGCCACACTTTGTGTTACCATTTCGGTCATGATTTGTGTAATGCTGTTCTGTATTTCAGAAGATCAACATGTTGCACAAACTGGAACACTTTTTACACACACAGCATATTTTTCGTCTTTCCATATTGTATACTTGAAAAGATTACAAAATAAGCTATTTTCTTTGTGTTATTCATGATTATATGTACCACAAAAAAGTAATTCATTTGGCCTGAAACTGAATTATTTCTGTGCTTGACTTAATATAATATCTCTTCATTAATAACTGTTTTAACTATATAATATCTATGGTACTTTTTATTTTTATTGTCTTTCACATCTATGGTGTTCTATAATAAAACATCACTATTTATCATGGTTGACACAGATCATTTTATTTCTTGAATGTTTTTGTTTCTCATGCCATGTATTCATAGCAGATGTATGGACCTCTGATGATTTGTGTTTTGCAAAACCCCTTTTCCTTGCTTAAAGCATCTTTCTAGTTCCTAAACCCCGTTGACATAAACACATTTTTTTTTTCGTTCCAAAATGGCAGAATTGATGACAAGCATAACAAAAAGAACTTCCTCCAGCTTAGATAGATTTTAAATCAAAGATTATACTTATTAAAATGCCAGAAAATAAACTATTATGGGACCATGGTTACAGCTGTTAGGGCTCTCGTCAGCCATTAGATTGCATATGTTGCTCCGTTTTTGATCAGCTTTTGAATCCTTTATCACAGGGTTGTGGTCCTGTACTGCCACCTCTTGACTGAAATCTATCGAATTTTCGGAAGACTTTACTTGTTCATTAATATTTTGTGTAAACGATGTGAGAAAATTATCCCATATTTTGTTAATTTTGAGGGATGGGTTCTTGTTGCAAACTTGAAAATTGGTTGAAATTTCGATAGATTCCCAGGTAAGAGAGTTTGTTTCCAACTTTTGTAATGTGAAATGACTTTTGCTTCCTCCCAAACAGGTGTAAATCCTTCATTAATAACTGTTTTAACTAGATCTGTAGTTTTTTTGAGAATATTTAACATTTTGTTTATGCTCTTTAATGCGGGTTGATAAAGCTCTTGGTTATTCCTATGTGCTTTTTCTTAGTGCAACCACCTGGTGAGTAAAGAACTATAAAGTAAACTCCATTTTTGTTCTCAGATTTTGATGGATCTTTATTGCTCCTCAGTTGTTGTACGATTGAAGCACCTTGTCTGATGCCTATTTTGATATTTTCTTTTTTGAGCTTTTTTGGAGTCCAGTTGTAACACCTGTTGGTAATAGCATTTTCAAATATTCTATCCATGAAAACTTTTGAAACTAATTTACTTTAAAACTTTTGTCTTTGTTTTTTGGATAAACTTGCAGCTTGTGTTGTACGATGTTTTAATCCAGTTTTGATATATCAGTAGCAATGTTAACATTTTCAACCTTCTCAGTTCTTTTACAACATTCATAGACACTATCATAATTTTGGGTAAATAAGCCACACTGGCATATATGCCGCAGCGATAAAAGGGGCAGATAATAAAAAAATCGCCAGAAATGCCGCACCTTCGCAGTAAGGTGGGGTAGTACCACGGTGGAATCTTGAAAACATTATGTAGATAAAAATATAGCAATTGATCTTTCAAATAATAAATAAAAATATCAATTAAACAAGCAGAAGCTTCAATCTTAAGGATAACACTTACCCTACTACCTATTTTATAAAAATTGATTCGAAGAATTTATAAGGTGTTTAAACCAATTATAAAATGGTTATACCTTAATAATTAAAAAAATACATACACAACATTATGCTTTCTGGAAATATGTGGTACACATAGTTTTTCAATCAAATCCATCAAAATTGGAAGCTTCACTGTCCGAATGAAAAAGTTTTAAAAGCTCGTCATCTAAAACTTCGGGGTCATCCACATCACTTTTGCTGTTTTGTGGCGTTTCACCGCAATTTCTAGAAATAATGTTTGCTTCAGTGAAGCCTTAAATAATCCTCGAAATTTTGATGGTTTTCCAAGATTCAGATACCCGTTTTGCGATTTCCTCGTAGGTAGGTTTTCTCATTTTGCCACTATTCATGAATGAATTCTTATGTATTCCTTTACTCATCCATTCCTCCCAACACTTTCTCATTTCACTTTTAAAAGCTTTGCTTATGACAAAGTCAAGAGGCTGCAAAATCTTAATCAGCCCTACAGGAATAAAAGTGTAAAAAGTCTCAGCCTGTGTAGCTGATACTTTTTACACTCCAATTTCACTCATTCCATCAAATGGGTACGCATGGAATCGTCAATCAGCATTCCACATGGCTGGAAAAATGCACCTTTTCTATTGCACCACACTTCGTTCAGCCAGTCTAGCAATATCTCTTGACACATCCACTCTTTCTGATTTGCGCAGATTAACAATTACCACATCTGTCGGATAATTTCCTTTAGAAATAGTTTTTCTCTTAAATATCAAAAGGGGTTTCAATTTTCTCCATTAGCTGTGCAGGTTAACACGCACGTAAAAGATGTCTTCTCATTTCCTGTGGTTACCATTGTGATTGTTTTTATACCCTTTATTATCCACAGTTCTATTGGGGGCAGTGGGGCAATCAAAGGTTAGGGGTACTTCATCCATGTCAATGATGCTATTTTCAGTAAATTTCTGCTCTTTAATAACTTTGTGCAAATAATCCAGAAAAGAAGCTTGTTTCTCTTTCCAGTCCATCAGTAGTGCCTGCCTTACAGTAGTATTCATTCAAACGGAGAGCTTCTTTCTCATAAATCTGTAGCACCAGTTAGGGCCACCTTTGAAGTTATTGAAATTCAACTGTTCAGCAATTAATTTTGCTTGTAGACAAATTCAAACTGTAGAGACTGGTAGACCTTTGTCTCTCTGTTCCTTCATCCACTTTTCTAAATTCATCTCCAACATTGGCCAAACTACAGCTCCTCTCCTTTGCACTCTTTTCAGTCTCTGCATTTTCTCCAAAGTCTCCTTTTCTGATCTCCGCCTGCAAATGCAGTGCTCTTCAGTGTCATGCTCTCAGACTGCAGATCTATTACCTATTTTTTCTGCCCTTTCGCATACCATTAGCTTAAAACTAGAAGTATAACTTCTGTTTTTCATCATTTTACTTTCCATGATAACCGTTACGCCTACTCGAGAAAATGTGATTTGGTGAACTTAATGCAACGAATGCACATGTCACAGACAAATTTGCATGTGCTTTCCTTGAGTTGTTGACCAATGACAATCGATCTTGACTGGTGGTCGAATATTCCATTTCAAGAGAGGAGAGATAGCGAAGCTGATGACATGAGTTCAAACAGAGTTAGTTGCTCTTAGCATGAAACAAGGGCGATCCTTGCTAACAAGATAAATTCTCTGCAAAGTTTCCCCCGCCACTAATTTTTTCCAAGTTTTATCAGATGTCGCCTCTCTCTTACCTGTCCCACCTCAATCCCATAACCTATTATTATCATGTCTTGTTTTAAGAAGGGGTGGGTGGAATTTCTTGCATATGGCAGTAACATCGTTAATCTATTCCTTCTCTATTGAGATATCTCCCCTCGCGGGGAAAAAAGAATGGAACAGGCCCCAATTTTTTTTTTGTTACGTAATTCCACACCAGCAAAAAAGCCATATATGCTGCCATGCTGTATAAGCCGCCCGGGTCAAAAATTTTATTTTGTACTCGTATACGATGTGTCTTATCTACCCGCATTTACCATACTTTTATGAGAAGAACTATGCATAGAGTTCGATGTTACCTTTATAGACTTGATTTTCATTGTTTCGTTAATTTTAATTAGATATCTATCTATTACTGCAGGAACACTTAGGAAATTGTAGTTCTTGGAATAATACTTTACTACTTATTCAGACTTCATCACTTGACTAGGAAAGAGAACTTCACACATTTTTGGCTGTCCACAAATCTCACATCAAACAGTTTACATAGACCTGTAATTCATAAAAACAACTAAACCAGCAGTATAACAACATTCAGTTACTGGGAATTCACTCTCTTAACTGTACATGTCAAAGAATCCAAAGACTGAATGCTGACCAAACGGAGGTGAAAGGAGAAACAAAAGTCACAAAGGTGCCAGTCTTCTTTCTGTATTCCTAAACTGACTGATGTACATGGTTACAAATGTGGAAGAAAGTGTGACTGTGTGATAGCAAAGCAATGTGTTCCCAGCCCGTGAATGTTTCTCTGTAGCATTTTATTGTGGGGTGTGCCTTTCCTTTTGGACTTTACCCTGGTTCATCCTTTTCTGTGGAAATATCACTTCATACAAAGAGATGCCTGCAAATAATGTCCAGCAGAGCATGTGAATTTTCGGGTAGCCACAACCTAGTGAATATAATTTCCTTTTAACAGGAACAGGCACCTTTATAGTTGTTGCTCAGTTTATGTAATGTGGGGAAGGAATTTGGGGTAGAAGTGAATGGCACGGTGAGTGTGTGGTCTGGAGTATTGGATAATGTGAGAGGATAGGCTGGTGTAGGTGTGATTTTAAGTGAAAAGACGAAGAACAACTTGATTCACTATAGTTGCGTAAGTGAGAGAATTCTCTGGATTTGTTTGAAAGTGAAACTTCAGAGAATTGTAATTGTTGTTGTGTATGCTACTTGTGATTCTGAACCTTCTGATAAGAAGAAAGATTCCTGGAATGAGCTAAAAGCTGTTTTGAGCCAGTTTGGTGCTAAAGAAAAAATTATAATAGCAGGGGATTTCAATGCTAGAGTAGGTGTGCAGAATGCAATTTCTGACAATGTTCTGGGTAAGTTTAATGGTCCTTGTGTGAATGATAATGGTGAAATATTAATTGAACTCTGCATTGAGAATGGTTTGTGTGTATCTAATACATTTTTCAACCACAAGTATATCCACACATATACTTGGGAAAATCGTACTCTTGGTCAAAAGACTGTGATAGATTTTGTTGTCTACAATCAGCTTCTGAAAAACTTAGTTGTTGACACCCGTGTTGTGATCAGAGGTGCGGATGTTGGTTCTGATCATTACTTGGTAGTGTCATGAGTGAAACTTAATGTTGGTTGGAGGAAAAGGAATAGGAAGAGACCCAGGATAGAAAGAATAAAGGTTCATAGGCTCCTTGAAGATCATCAGCGTTATTCTGACTTACTCAGAAAACGACTGAAGGAGCTGAAGTCTGGTGAGAGGGATGTAAAAAAGAAGTGGGGATGTTTTTAGAACTGTGTTGTCACTGCGGCTAAAGAGGCCTGTGG
This sequence comes from Macrothele yani, assembly GCA_039090855.1. Classification (NCBI taxonomy): domain Eukaryota; kingdom Metazoa; phylum Arthropoda; class Arachnida; order Araneae; family Macrothelidae; genus Macrothele; species Macrothele yani. The sequence goes on along the minus strand of CM076994.1, from coordinate 76,423,720 downwards.
TACCACAATAGTGGGTAACAATAGAAATGATGCTTGGTGGAAAGTGAGATTGAAGAGGCAGTAAAGAGAAAGAAGGAAGCCTATTTGGGGATGTTGCAAGGTAGAGTCATTGTGGATGAATATCGCTGTAAGAAGCGTGAAGCTGCTAAGCTGGTTTGCCAGAGTAAGGCAAAAGATAGGAAGGAGAAGGTGGAAAGGCATGAACTGGCTTTTTGGAAAGATAGGAAGTCCTTCTGGAAGTACATGAGACTCAGGAAAAATAGGGGAACCATGATATGGGAACCCAATGAGTTAAGTGAAAGATGGGGTGAATACTTCTGTGAGTTATTAGATCAGGAAAGCAAAGATGATTCTGATACAGACACAGCTGATGTCACAATGAGGGATGAAGCACAGGAGGGATCTCAAGAGGTGTGTAAAGCTCTAAAATCTCTTCAGAATTGGTAAGGCTCTGGGAGTTGATGGCATAACTGCCGAGATGTTGAAATATGGTGGTGATTCTGTAATTGACTGGTTAACTGAAATTTGCCAATTGTGCTGGGAGTTAGGAATGGGCCCTCGGGATTGTTCCCTTGTATAAGGAAAAAGGTGATCAGGCAGAATGCAAGAACTATCGTGGTTTTAGCCTACTAAGTTTGCCAGGGAAAGTGTTTGGTAAGGTTGTTATTGAAAAAGTATGGGGTCTTACATCAGAGAAAGTGTGGGATGTTCAGAGTGGTTTTATGCCTGGTAAAGGCTGCACTAACCAGATTTTTGCATTATGCATGATGATTGAAAAGTATCTGGCTGTTGGTAAGAAAGTTTTTGCTGCTTTCATAGATTTTGAGAAAGCTTGCGACCGAGTGAATAGGGCACTTTTGTGGAAGGTATTGAATGAATATGGTGTTACTGGGAATCTACTTAATAGTGTAAAAACAGTGTATGCTGGTGGTAGAGCTTGTGTACGAGTGAATGGTGTTTGATCAAAATGGTTTTCTATTGGTGCAGGGGTTAGACAAGGTTATGTAATGTCACCATGGCTGTTTAATATATTTATGGACGCATGCATGCGTGATGCCAAAATAGATAATAGTGGTGATATCCGTGTGTGCAGATTGCTGTATGCTGATGACACTGTCCTGTTTGCAGAGAGCAAAAGTGATTTGTAGAGTATGTTGTCTCGGATGTACGAAGTTTGCATGAAATTCAAACTTAGTATAAATAAGGGAAAAACCAAAGTTATGGTGTTTGAGAGAGGAATGGGTAGCACTGAATTTAATGTAAGTATATAAATGGCACTGTGATTGACCAGGTAAGTGAGTTTGTGTATTTAGGAAGCATGTTTGACTGAGAGAACAAATTGGATGGTGAAATTAGTAGGCGAGTGAATTCTTCATTGAAAGTCATAGCTGCTCTAGGAGGTTTTAACAGGAATGATGGGTTCTCTGGAGAGTCCCGCATGGCTGTGTATGAAAGTGTAATTGTTCCTACTTTGATGTATGGCAGTGAAACCTGGGTACTGCAGAAGAAACATAGGAGAGTCGTTTGTGTGCTGGAGAAATGCATTACTTTCATGGGGTTTGTGGCAAGACACGGTCTGATTGTGTGAGGAATGAAGATGTGTTGCAGTTGTGTGATGTGAAGTAAAATGTTGTTAGCAAGGTGGAGACCAATATGCTTTAGTGGTTTGGCCATGTTGAAAGAATGAGTGATGAGATGCTTACTAAGAAAATCTTTTTAGCCCAAGTGGCAGGAAGGAAATGCAGAGGAAGGCCAAGGAAGACATGAATGGATCAAATTCAGGAGTGTCTGCATGAGAAAAAGATTGAGTATGAAGTATAAAGGATCTTGTGTAGGGTGTGTGATGGATATCAGTAAAACCCAAGTTGTATGTCAAGATCGCTGTAAATGGAAAAGTTTGGTATGACAACAGTAAATAAAAATATCTGGTAGTTTGTATTTCTTTTTGGAGCTAGCCTCTGAATCTCGGAGAACAGCTTAGTGATATGTATGTATGTATGTATGTATGTATGTATGTATGTATGTGTAAAGCTACTTTTTTTCGTAACTTGCTACTGCTGCAACTACATGCATTTTCGTATTTGTTGCAATGCTACTACAAAAGTAGTGGGCTACAGTAGCAGCATTACATCCAGTCACTGGGTTTGTTAGATTGACAAAACATTAATATTTTCTTAACTGCAGCTACTGAAAACAAAAAAGGTGTTTTTATTCTAGATGCGATTCAAGAAAAGTGATTTTTATGTTAAGAAATCGAACGATAAGAAGATTCAAACTTTTTATTTTATATTGAATGCTTAAGCATTTAAAAAACTGAGTAATCATAACGAGTATGGGAAAATGGAAATGCATGCTGTGTATGATTGCAACAGTTAATCATGGAAGTAGAGTGGCAAACTGGTCTACGAACTGTAAATACACGAGATTCTTCCGCGAATTCGTGGAATTCCGCTTTTTCGGCATCATTTTGGTCATTGCAAAAATGAAGAGCAATGTTTCAGGATTTTTAGAGGGGTTCTTGAAAAAGCGGAATTCCGCGATTCCGCTTTTTTGTGGAAAAAAGAACTTATAAATAACCGCATTCTAGCTGAAAGCATTGTTTTGGGAGTAGAAGCTGGGGGCAAGCGGAAATGTTGGAGGGTGGAATCAGCTCAATTCATTTATTGCTGTCAACAATGGATGGCGACATCGCTTGAGCATCACAGTGTGAAGGGTGGAAGCTCCGCCTTCTACCTCTTTTAGTGAAACTGCCGCAACCAACGAAACAGCCTTTCTGTTGCTTCCGGGAAATCGCGCAGTGACGTCACCAACCTCCCCATAGCCTCCTCCGATGGGATAAATGGGTTCTTTTTGTTGTCTGTTTGGTGCAAAGTTTGGCGATTCTCAACCCCTCCCAATTCACACAATCAGCTTGACGGTTGGCTTCAAACCCCACTCGCGAACCTAAGCTGATATGTCATCCTTGCGAATTTTATTCCTGCATCCATCCTTCCCCATTTTAGTGACAGCATTACATCTGTTTGAAACAAAAGGTGCCATGGGAGTCTAGAAACTGTTTGTCATTATTGCCGCTTTTCTTTGTGACTTCTGCATGTTTTCACATGCTGTTCTTTCCTTTGCTGAGTGAGGTGTATGGAGGTATAGATAAGTTTGTTTTTGGTGCTTCCTGGCACATATGGTGTGGCATGGTGACTTAGCCATTCCTTTCTTTGGCTGCTGCAGTTCTACCAGCATAACCATCTGTAAGCCAAAGCCAATAATATACCTAGCCCGCCCACTCGCCATATACGGTATGGTAATCAAAACTGACCATGCAACATTGATGGTAGCTCAAGAAACTACGTGCAACATCAGAACGTGACATAGGCAGCTTTTGAACCGCAACCGCGACCCTTGCTTGGTGTCTCAACCCCCTCCCTCGCCATGGCTCTCGATCTCGTGCGCAGATTCGGAGCGATGCGTTTTGAATAAGAATTTTTTTCTTGCTTCGTTTTTAAAGCGATTTCGCGTTTGGCATTCAACATAGCAATGAATATAGTTTTTTTTTTTTTTATCCTTTTCGTTTACTATAATAAAGTTCATAAATTTTCTTCGTTTATGAACTTAGTGTATAGGAAATTTGCCTTCATGATGATGAAATTTATGTAACAGTAAGTAAACAGGGGAAAGAAGAAATAGTTTGCAAAATGTATTGCTATCACAAAAAAGGGGACATTCCTTTTCTTATTGCTATTTATATCTTAAGCAGTTACAGAAAAAATATTAACCCAGAAGTAAACAAAGGCTTTATTAATATAATCCTTTTTTTTTTGATGGCATCCATATCATCCAAAGAAATCCATTTGGATGTTATTCCATTAATGCAATCTCAAAATTTTGTGACCAACCTTTATTAAGCAGCGTGAAACGTGTGTTCATTAATTGCATTTCTTGTCAATTGCTACATAGAAGAGTTGAAAGAAAAAATTTAAGGCATGATGAAAACGAAAAATATCAAGGCTTGCAAAGTATCTGAAAAGTTACATGCCCAACTAGGCATATGCAAAAATTATTTACCTGCCCAGGTAGTAAAAGCTAAATGCCCAGGATAATTTATCTTTTAAGATTAAAAAAAAAAAAAAAAAAAAGTTCTGATAAATTAAAAAATATTGTGAATCTTTTTTTACATGTTTTTCATTTCTGTTTTAAGTGTCTGTATTTAAAATGTTAAATGCACAAAAGCACATATCTCAAGTTTTAAGCTGATGATGCTGAAATTGGTACGTATTTGAGAAATTCATCGATTCTGCCATGTTCTTTTCGTTGAAATTTTCGCCCTGTATCACTAAACACTTCCATCAATGTCATGCATCTCGTCGCTGACTAAACAGCATTTAGAGCAAAATTATACGGTTCCAATATCTGGACCTAGAGCATAATATACCTCAAGAAGTGATATTCTTCTGTCCTTGGCATTCCATAACAATAATATAACTTGTGGTAATTAGCAGTGAACTGAAACACGACATGCAATGGCTCTTTTTTTCTTGTAGTAGGAAATTATATTCCAAACTTTTTCATTTTTAAATTAAATTGCCCGGTCGGGGCGACTAGATTGCTTTTTTACTTGCCCAGGCCAATAATTTACATGCCTCAGACATGTCATTTTTCAAGCCCTGAATATGGATGCACATAAATCTTAGTGAAATGGAATAAGGTTAGTTTGGGATCAGTGGTGCAAGAGTTAATCAGATAGTGTAAATCACAAACATAAAAACAATTCTCTGGTAAAATATCATCTTTATTCATTTACAAAAAACGTGCAGTAATTGCATATTACGCACTTTCTTAAAATGCAGAAACAAGAAAAGTAAAAACTACAGAATTTACTACATAATCTCTATTATGATTAATGCAACAAATTCCAAACATATAGCTTGCTGTGTTTGATATTCACAAATAACATTTTCAAAATCTCGAATTTCTTGAAAAAGCAGCTTTATGCAGATAAAGGTTTTCCTGTTAGGTAGAACTTGTTCTGTACTGTTGTTAAATTACACAAAACAGAAAAAATCAAACCTTTATTTATTATTCATTTCATAGTGAACACTGATAAAGAATTTGCATTTCCAAATATGTGAGATACATGTTTCCTTTTGAGAAAGACTGAATTTGAAAAAAGAAAGCAACACAATATAAAAAAAAAAAATCATTTGTTGCTCTCATAGGCAAATAACGCATCCACACATTTACACAAAGAGGGAACTGCACATTATCAGTAATACAGTTATTACATAAATCTGCCCAGAATTAAGCTTTCATGTTGCAAATAAGGCAAGAGCCATAGTTCAAACTCTTAGGAAATGTAGCTGTATCAAAAATTTCTTACTACAGTGAGTTATTCACACTCCTTTCCACAGCACCCATGAGGTAGAGTATGTAGTCTGCACTTTTTTTAGCATGGTTTTTCTTGCTTCACACATGGCACAAATTATGCAACTTCTGTTTTTTAATGTGTAATGTGTGGTTGCATGCTGCAGTGCATGTTTTCTGCAAATGGTGTACAAAATATCACACTAAATCTTGAGCAACAAACTTTGATGTAGACAATCTATGATCTCAAACTGAAAGCAATGTAGAACTGTTTTTCCCCCCATGGTGAAATAAAAATATATTGCAGAGCATAAATGAAAGGGAAATAAATCAGATAATTTTCACACAGATACAGCATATCAATTTGAATGAACCATAAACCCACAGGCTGTTTTCTTAAAACTGCTTGATAGCTATTGATGTCAGTTAGCAGGCATTAAATAACACAATATGTGAATGAACAATACCTAATTTGAAAGGACCCCTTGCCCTCAAATAATCTGGGTCCGAAAAAAAAAAGAGAGGTCTTATAGGAAAGATTAAAGAGCAGTAATAAAATGCACAAGGGAAAGAAATAAAGGCAAACAAAAGAGAAACACAGATTTAGTAGTAAGTATTGTTCACTTCATATTAGCTTTTAAAACTGGCGAAGAGCAAACTGAGTAATCAGCTACTGAAAACCTTATACTGGATATGAGGCAAACATCATGGAGTGAATTTAGTAGTTTAGCACACCACAATGGTCGTTAACTGCAAATGAAGCAAATAGTACTAAATGACACTGGCAAGTATGATCTAACTTACAGACGTAAGAAGTAACTAGAAGAGCACGTGCAAAGAATAGACATAGTTAGATCAGTAATTGTCATGTATATATATAATTTTTTTTTTTGTTACAAAATGGTCTGTAAAAGAATGCTTTTGATTTGGGTCTTCTGCTGGCTTAATTTTTTTCTTTGCTTGTACTTCCTTCTCTTTCCCACCTTTATTATCACAAATTCATTGTTATTTTGATTGTTTGTGTAGTCTTCTTGGTCTTGAATTGTTTTCAATTTTTTGGTAGTAGCACAATTTTGCAAAAAAATTATACATACATCATCAACCCACTGCTGGATGAAGGTCTGCTCAAGTTTCTATCACAACAGTCTGTCTTGAGCCAGTCACTTCTAGATTACTCCTGCCTGCTTTCAAATTTCTTCCACCCCATCTCCCATGTGGTCTTCTTCTGGGTCTTTTCATATCCCTTGGAATACAGTCTAAAATTTTGATTGTCCATCCTTCTGGCAATATGTCCAGCCCATTTTCATTTCAAGGATTTTACTCTGATTGTGAAGTCTTTTACTCTCATCATTTTTTGATCCATTAATTCCTCTTCTTATCTCTGCTCATTACAGCAAGCATGCACCTCTTCAGGCTTCTTTCTGTTGTGTGCAGTCTTTGTATATCTTTTTAGTTAAGGTCCACGTCTGCTCCATATGTAAGCACTGGAAGGATCCACTGATTAAACACTTCTTTTAAGACATGGCATATTGATCTTTAAAATTGTACTGTTTCTTCCAAAAGCTTTCCAGCCAAGTTTTATATGCCGACTAATGTCATCTGAGTGACCCTTGCTTGATATCTGCTGTCCAAGGTAAATGTAGGTATCGGTTATCTCTATCTTTTCCCGATCAATCGATAAATCATTTCTTCTAAAAGCAGTGTCCACCAGTTTTGTCTTCTGAAAGTTAATTTTTAATCCCACTTCTTTACTCTTGTTAGCAAGTTCCTGGTTGATACTCTGCAGCTCTGAAGGGATAGTTGCAAAAATGACTGTCATTTGCAAAACAAAGGTTAGTTAAATAATCTCTATTAATCTTTATCCCATTGTTTCCCCAGTTCAGTGATTGAAATACATCTTGCAGTGTGGCATTGAAGAGTTTGGGAGCGGTGTCACATTGTCTCACTCCCTTTCTAATTCTTATTGGTGCTGTATCCTCAAGTAGCCAAACCTTTGCTCTTGCATTTTCATAGATGTTATTAATATTACAAATGTATGCATCTTCAATACTGCAGGATTTCAGTCATTGGAACTGTTGATGGCTTCATGGAATAAGAAGCCTTTTTTATAATCAATAAAAGTTACATATAATGGAAGTTTGTTTTACCTCAATCTTTAGCTCTCTCAGTACATGAATATGATCTGTTATGGTGCTGTAGCCATTCCTGAATCCAGCTTGTTCTCAGGTCTGTATTTCCTGAGATCCTCAATGTCACCTTTATGTCACCTACATACATACATATACAGAGAGAGATGACCACTCTTCTACCATCTACAGAGGTTCCAGAACCTTATGATTTAAAATCATATATCACAAATCTTCATTTAATAGCAATGTCATCGAAATTTTCTTGACTAACATTTGTTTTCATTCCCTCGAAAATTTATATGGCTTTACTATTTGGCTTTATTAGAAATATGTTTTGTAGAGATGTGCTTTTAGCAGTGCTTCTCAGGCTTTTTGTTATATATTATGCAATATAATTTTTTCACATTTCTACCAACGTATTTGTGTGCGTGTGTGTAATCCTTTATGGCAGGAGAATTACAAAAGTTTGATGAGATACCATTATTTGTCAGGTAGCTTTAAAATAAAACTCAATAGAATCTTGTATTTGGGCCTCTTCATTAGGTGAAATTCCGGAAGCAGAAGAGAAAAATATTGATAACTGGTTAGCTAAAGCAGTGGCAGATAAAAACAAGAAGTTGAAGGTAAAATTGAAAATTAAAGAAAATATGTGGTTGAGTCCAAAGCTAATGTCTACAGCTCCTGGCCCACAATTAATACCATCCCCCACTAACAAACATGTCATAGATCTGACGGAAGATGGAAACTTGATTAATCTCCTCAATAAGGGATATAATTACAACAGTTCCTCCGCAGCACTTGATAAAAAATGAATGCTTATTGATTTAGAAAGCATCTGCATACAGCAGCCGCTTTAAGGAAAGAATTCTCAGACTGCGTCTCAAAATTTGTAAAAAAGGCCAGTAAAAGTTTCTTATAATTTTGATAGAAATGCCATTACTAACCTTAAAAAATTCAAAACCAATGATAAAGTTGTAGCACTGAAAGTAGATAAAAGCAAAGATTTGGAATTGCTAGAAAAAGATAAGTATTTCAATAAAATGGAAGATGAATTGAGCAAGCCTTGTTATGAAGAACTCACTGGTAACCCTATTGATCAAACTGTCAAAAATCTTGAGTAATTAATCAACTCTTTAAAAAGTAAAAATCAGCTAAATGAGCTCTTCAAAAGCTTCTCCAAAATCCAGTCGAGAGTTCCACAGATCTATGGTACAATAAAAATTCACAAAGGTCATCCAATAAGACCTATAATAGACACTAGAAATTCCCCACTCTCCAACATTAATTATTATTTAGTTATTCACCTCAGAGATATTTTCCCTTCTCCTCCCTACCTTCTAAAAAATTCCATGCAGCTGAAAGGAAAACTAGACAACTTGCCAGAATTAATTCATCCAGTAATGGCAAGCCTGGATATAGTATCTATGTATACTAACATTAACCTGAACCGCCTGCTGGAATTCATTGCGGATGACCTGGTGGAAAAAATAGTATTCCATAATCACAATAGAGAAATACTACTTTGCATATATGAACTGCTCCTGTTTTCTTTCAAGAATAATTTCTTCCAGTTTGGAAAGAAATATTACAGGCAAACTTCAGGACTTGCAATGGGTTTTCCACTAGCACCTCCGCTAGCAAATTATTATGTAAGTAAACTAGAGGCAAAAATCCTTGTACAACCCTCAATATTTGCTCTCTATGTAAGGTACATGGATGATGTCCTATTTATTGTACATAATGTAGACCAATCTCTACCCTCTCAGATTCTGGCAGAATTTAACTCACTAGAAAATACCTTGCAGTACACCCTGGAACTGGAAAAAGACCATGGCATCAATTTCTTTGATTTAACCATGACTTCAAGAGAGGGGAGAATATTCACTCAGCTTTTTAGAAAACCCACTAACACAGGGAAGATGTTAGACTTCTGCTCATTCCACCGTGACTATATTAAATCAAATATGGCGAGACAATTTTCAGAAAAAATTGAAGTCCTGGTCTCTTCAGATACTCAAAAAATCTTCACAGAGAAGAATTAAAAGCAATATTGTCAGAAAACAATTAGCCCTCTCCATATGCTGAGAAATTATTTAGGCAAATGCCAAAAAGTCTTGGATGAAGTATGTTTCATCTATCAATTCACGTGCCAGTTCAAAAACTGTTTGGGAAAAAATTCGTAAGATCCGGGGAAACTATAGTTCCCGCCAAATTTCAATTCTTGAGAATAACAGCTGCACGTATGCTGAAGTAGGGGAGATTGTGGATTGCTTGGGTGAAGCGTTTGCCTCAGTTTCTAGTTCTCAGGCGTATCTCCCGTCCTTTCAGAGGATTAAAACAATCGCGGAACGCCAGAAAATCTGCTTTGCGCCTTTTTATAACACTGAGTATAACTCCCCCTTCAGCATGGTTGAACTACGGGTGGCTCTGCATCGGTCCGGTGCAACATCTGTCGGTCCCGACGGCATCCACTATGACATGATCCGTCATCTCTCGCAGTCGTCTCTCGAGAATCTGTTAGTGCTTTTCAACCGCATTTGGTTGGAGCACAGTTTCCCGGACTCTTGGCGAAGAGCTTTTGTTTTACCTTTTCCCAAGCCTGGCAAAGACCCCAAATCTCCCTCTAGTTATCGACCAATTGCCCTCACTAGCTGTCTGTGCAAAATCCTTGAACGAATATTTAATTCCCGGCTAATTTATTTTCTAGAAGAACATCGAATACTGTTTCCATCACAAAGCGGCTTCCACCGGCATCGTTCAGCTCCTGACCATTTCCTGCTCCTTGAGAGTCTGTTCGTGAGGCGTTCGTACGTAGGCAGCACCTGGTGTCTGTATTTTTTGACATCAAAAGAGCTTACGATAGAGCGTGGCGTCACGGTATCCTCCGTGACCTCCACGAAAATGGGTTGCGTGGAAACCTCCCAACATTCATTGCCAGCTTCCTTCGTAACCGCGTGTTCCAGGTGCGCCTGAGTACGACGCTCTCTGCCTTTTCCCATCAAGAACAAGGTGTCCCTCAAGGCAGCATTCTTTCGGTGACTCTGTTCATCCTCTGCATAAACTGTCTGCTCAAAAATCTTCCTCCAGCGGTTTCGGCTACCATTTATGTTGACGACCTTCACATCTTCTGTTCGTCATCCAGCATGCATTTCGTTGAAAGGCAGCTGCAGTCAGCAATTACCCAGATTGTTAAAGCGGCTAACAATAATGGGTTTGTTCTTTCTCCCGACAAGACAGCCTGTGTCCATTTCTGCCGGAGGCGTGGCCTCCATCCTGATCCAGAGCTCTATTTGGACCGTGCAGCCATTCCAGTTTTGCCGGAAACCAAGTTCCTTGGTTTGACCGTTGAGCGTGCTCTCACCTTTCGCTCGCACGTTTGACGGCTAAGGACTTCCTGTCTGAGAGCCTTGTCAATCCTTAAGATCCTTGCCTCAGTCTCCTGGGGTGCAGACAGGACTTCCTTGTTCCATATTTACCATTCTCTCATTCGGTCTAAGCTGGATTATGGCTGTATGGTGTATGGCTCTGCGCGTCCTTCCGTTCTCCGGCCGTTGGATACCATCCACCATCAAGCGCTGCGTCTTTGTACGGGAGCATTTCATACGTCACCCATTCCCAGCCTTTATGCCGACGCGAACGAACCGTCGCTTCATTTACGCCGTCTGCAGCTGTCTCTTCAATTTTACCTGAAACTTAAATCTCTCCCAGACCATCCTTTATACGATGCAGTTTTTCATCCCCAGCATGCTCGTTTGTTTGAGATCCGTCCCTCGTGCATTCGAACCTTCGGTCTTCGTATAGCGGCCGTAGCTCGTGATGCAGGGCTCGACTTGTCACTCCTTGGAGAGACCAGGGGCTTTGAGGATCCCCCATGGGCACCCTCTTGGTGTCATGGTTGATACCAGCTTTTACATCTTTTGATAAGTCCTCAACCCCTCCGTCAATGTACCAGCAGCTCTTCGCTGAACACCGTTACGTCCATGCAGACTTTATTCCTGTTTTCACCGATGGATCTAAGGCGGCTGGTGTCGTTGGATGCGCCGCCGTCTGCATTGACGAAGTTTCTGTTGCCCGCATTCCTGCCAAGGCCACGGTGTTTTCGGCGGAGATGCATGCGGTGTATCTTGCACTTGTTCACGTGCAGTCGAGCTATCATCAGCGTGCTATTGTGTACACTGATTCATTGAGTGTAGTGCAATCATTGTCATCTTTGGATTTCACTGGCCACCCACTTCTTTTTACCGTACGGAGACTTTTTCGTTCTTTGCTCGAGGCTGATGTCCAGATTCGGTTCTGCTGGATTCCTGGGCATGTTGGGATCCCAGGGAACGAGTCTGCTGATGCTGCTGCTAGATCTGCCTCCTCTTTGGTCGTCACACCCTTGCCACTGTTTCACCGTGATTTTCGCTTTCTTGTTCACGATCATATCGGGTGAACGTGGCAGGGTCTGTGGGACCAACAAATGGAGAATAAACTGCACCGTATAAAACCTTTCCTTGGAGTTTGGAAATCATCGTGTCGCCGGAACCGTAGGGAAGAAGTTGTTTTTGCGCGTCTCCGCATTGGGCATTGTCGCTTCATGCATAGCTATTTGCTGTGTGGCGACACTGCCCCAATGTGTGAGGCGCGCAACTGTTTACTCACCATCTCTCATGTTTTATGTAGTTGTGTTCGTTTTCGTAATCATCGGTTTCACTATTTTTAGTCTCATCTACTGGATGACGGCGCAGCTACACTGCAAAAGCTTTTGGGCGACCACTGCGACACTTTCGCAGTATTTTCGTTCTTAAAGCAGTTTGACTTTTTAAAACTTATTAAAAAAAAAAAAAAAAGGAAAAAAAAGTTATAATAATTATAACAGTGAATTAATAAATTTATATATAAACCTAATTAACTAACTAGTCTTCACAGCTTTCATCATTCTCTTTTCTAACTTTTACCAAGCCTGTCTGATCTTAATCATTTCACCCCGCTTTTAAAAATCTTTAACTGATAGTTCTGTGTCTGGTGCTCTTTGGCCAAACCTGGCCCTTGCGCCACTAAAATCAATTAACTAACTAACTAACTAAAAAAGAAGCAGGAAATAAACAACTTAAAATTCACCAGCAAAATTACGTATCACAAGGGACATCGAAAAACTAAAGAGGATCGGAGTAAAATATAATATCAGGCTTGCTCCAGATCTAAATAACAAATTAAAGAAATTCCTGCCAGCTTTAAAGCAGAAAGAAGTGGGCGTCCAATTGCAAGAAGGAGTAATATATTGCATCGACTGTAACTGCTGACTTGCAATAGGTTTTAATGTAGACCAATCTCTACCCTTTCAAGCCTATATAGGAGAAACAGGGAGAAGTATTAAAGTCCGAATGAAAGAACACCAAGCAGCTATTAGGAACATTAGTAACAAAACAGGGCTAGACAGACATATACAAGCAAGTGGACACTCCATAAATTGGGACTCAGTAAGAATAATCACCCACCAGTCAAACTTAGTAAAGAAGAAACTAGGAGAAGAGATCAAAATAGCAAGAAGAAGAAGTACCACAATCAACGATAATTGCGGTTGGACACTTCCAACTGAGTGGCAGCAACTACTCCAGTGACGTAGTCCTGATGACGAACTAGGCTTTAGTTCGAAAATTTGACCACCAACTTTTTTGAATTATAACCTCTAGAAGAACCGTAAAAAAGTTAATTCCACAGTACACTATGAATAGAGGTGCTATAAATTCATTTACAACTAGAAATAAAACTCATATTGGTATCCTGATTTCAAAACTCTGACATTTGTATTAAATTTATTTGCAGTAATTGTAACATATTCTTTTGTAAATGAATTTATGGCACCTCTATTCATATTGTACTGTGAAATTAACTTTTTTTACGGGACTTACAGAGTTTATTATTCAAAAAAGCTGGTGGTCAAATTTTCGAACTAAAGCCTAGTTCGTCATCAGGACTACGTCTAGAACTAGGCTTTAGTTCGAAAATTTGACCACCAGCTTTTTTGAATAATAACCTCTATAAGACCCGTAAAAAGGTTAATTTCACAGTACAATATTCTTTTGGTTTTGCTATTACTTCATATTTTATAGATGTCATATATATGTTATTGCTTCATATTTTATAGATGTCATATCATCATCATCATCAACCATTATCAATCCACTGCTGGATGAAGGTCTCCCCAAGTTTCCTCCACAACGGTCTGTCTTGTGCCAGTCTCCTCCATGTCACTCCTGCATACTTTCGAATTTCATCCACCCATCTCCCATGTGGTCTTCTTCTGGGTCTTTTCCTGTCCCTTGGAATCCAATCTAAAATTCCGGCTGTCCATCGATGGTCTGTCCTTCTGGCAGTATGTCCAGCCCATTGCCATTTCAGGGATTTATTTCTGATCATGATGTCTTCCACTCTCGTCATTTTTCGGATCCACGAGTTCCTCTTATCTCTCCTGGTTACACCAAGCATGCACCTCTCCATGCGACTTTGAGTTGTCTGCAGCCTTTGTGTGTTTCTTTTAGTTAAGGTCCACGTTTCTGCACCATACGTAAGCACTGGAAGCAATCATTGATCAAACACTTTTCTTTTAAGACATAATGGCATATTGCTCTTGAAAATTATGCTGTTTCTTCCAAAAGCTCTCCAGGCAAGTTTTGTACACCGATTAATTTCTTCATCAGTGTGACCCTCACTTGATATCTGCTGTCCAAGATAAACGTACGTGCCTGTTATCTCCAGCTTTTCTCCATCAATCGATAAATCTTCATTTCTTGTAAAAGCATTGAACATCACTTTTGTCTTCTGAAAGTTCATTTTTAATCCCACTTCTTTACTCTTGTCAGCAAGTTCCTGGATCATACTCTGCAGCTCTGATGGGGTAGTTGCAAAAATGACTATGTCATCAGCAAAACAAAGGTGGCTTAGATAATCTCCGTTAATTTTTATCCCCTTGTTTTCCCAGTTCAGCGACTGAAAGACACCCTCCACTGTGGCATTAAAGAGCTTCGGAGATATGGTGTCACCTTGTCTCACTCCCTTTCCAATTTTTATGTGTGTTGTATTTTCAAACACCCGAATCTTTGCACTTGCATTTTCATAGATGTTATTAATAATATTAATGTATGCATCTTCAATACCGCAGGATTTCAGAGCCATTGTAACTGCTGAGGGTTTCACTAAATCAAAGGCTTTTTTATAATCGATAAAAGCCATGCACAATGGAAGTTCATATTCCCTTGCTCTTTCAATTAGTTCTCTCAGTACGTGGATATGATCTATTGTGCTGTAGCCACTCCTGAATCCAGCTTGTTCTCTCGGTTGAGCCATGTCCAGTGTTACTTTCAAACGGTGTGAAAGAACTTTAGTGAAGATTTTATAAACCACTGATAGGAGGCTGATAGGTCTATAGTTCCTGAGATCCTCAATGTCACCTTTTTTATGTAGCAGGATCATTGTAGCGGTGTTCCAATCCTCAGGAATCTTCCCTTCATTAAGGCATCGAGTAAAAATTTGGGCGAGTACTGTTTCAATTTCTCCACTTGCTTCTTGCACGATGTCTACAGTAATTCCATCTTCTCCTGAAGCTTTTCTCCGCTTCATGTTCTTGAATGCATGTGCAACTTCTGCTGGGAGGACTGGAAGAACTCTGGTACTGGTACCTTTCATGATGTCTGGAGTACATGCATCATCCCTTTCATATAATTTGGAGAGGAAATCTTTCACTCTTGTCAAAATTTCACCTATATTTCTTGTTACGGAACCATCTTTTTTTCTCAGTGCCATAATCTGTTTTCTTCCCTTACTGAGATGTCCCTTTGCTATCTTTAGGCTTTGGTTGTTTTCAATTGCTTTCCTCACTAGTTCACAGTTGAATTTCCTTACGTCTTCAGTGACACCTTTTCTGACTGTCTTGCATAGCTCTATATATTCCACTTTGGAAGTCACATCTTCTTTAGTTGTCCTCATCTCTCTTCTTTTTTGCATCAACATTTTGGTTTTTCCTGATAATTTGTTCACATGCAACTTGTTCTTAGACCCAGCTAATTTTGTTGCTGTTTCCATAAGAGCTTTGGTTACTTTTCTGTTAACTTCAGAAATATCCACTTCTTCCAATGTTAGGCTTTCTAAAGCAGAGAATCTGTTCTTCAGTTCCAACTTGAAGGTATTATGGTGTTTTTTAAGGTTGGTTATGTCAATAGATTTTGTTTGTCTTATGAGCTTGCCACGTTCAAGTTTAGTTTTGAGGTGCATCTTACATCTCACCAATCTATGGTCACTACCTGTGTTGAACTTGTTTAGCACACTGCAGTCTTCTATGACAAATTTTTTGTTACACATAATAAAATCAATTTCACTTGTTGTCCTGTTTGGATGTCTCCATGTCCATTTCCTGTGTGGCTTTTTCTTGAAAAAGGAGTTCAAGATGAAAAACCCTTCTGCCTTTGCAAACTCAACGAGAGTATTTCCACGCTGGTTTCTGTTGTTGTGACCGAAATTACCTACTGAAATTTTATTCTGTTGCTGTTGCCCTATTTTTATCATTGAAATCTCCCATAATTATCTTCAAGTGCTGCTTACCTTTATTATTTAGATGATGAATTTCCTCATAAAATTCTTCAATTTCTTCTTCAGGATGACTTGTGGTGGGTGCATAAGTTTGAATAATCTGAGCCTGGTATCTTCTCGAGAGTTGGATAATGAGTCGTGCAGCTCTGTCAGAGGAACTTTCAACTTCTACAACTTTATCCTTCAGTTTCTTGTTTATTATAAATCCAACACCACTAGTTCTGCCAGTATCTGTCCTACGATAGTGGAAGAGATGTCCACTTTTCAGTTCAATGAGATCTTCTCCTTTTCTCCTTACCTCACTTAGCCCGACGATGTCCCACTTGATCCTTTGTAGTTCCTCTTCCAATTCAAGAAGCCTTGAATCAGAAGATAGGGAGCGTCCATTATACGTAGCCAAGGTCAGCATCAGATGGCAGCCTAGTCCGGTCCTCCGGGGATTCTTAGCACCCTCTGCCTTCATGTTGCACTGGCCGCTGATTTGGCCAGGTACATTTCAGCTGCCGGAGACTGAGGGCCAAGATTTAAGTTGTGGAATCATTTTGGAGGGGTTTGGCCATAACTTACCACGCTGGCCAAGCGGGTTGATCAGTGTGGGATAGCATTTCCTCTAATCCCGATGGTATAGTTATGCCGCTATTGGCGGTCGTCAGAGCCCCTTTAGTGGGAACAGGATGCACCACGAGAAGGCGGGGTTGACATTTGTCAAGGAGAGGCTGTGATGTTACGCATCACCTGACTTTACATCCCAGATGTCATATACATATATATAACTGTACCTACTGAAGGACATATGAATATCACACTTTTTCACCTTGAATCTGCGCCTTTATTTTTCCAAAATTTTCTACATCATTTTAAGAGCTATATTTTCTCCATAACTTACTTATTTAGGATATGGCACATCTGCTAATTTTTCTGCATTCATAGTGCATAATAGAAACCGTGTGTTAAAATTTCTTTATGTTAACACCTTTGGCTCAGCTATATTTTTGTACCTACTTGCTTCTGTAACCAAATCTGAGATGCCATTTGTAAATACAGATCTCATTTTTGTTATTACTTAGCATTTATGCTTAACAACTCTCAGCTTGGCATAGTAATGACCAACCATAGCAACAGCATTTGCCACTTTGTGCTTGTCCTTTACTGTACAGGCTTTTTTTGAAACACATATAATTCGTAAGTATTTTGATGAACAAAAGATTTCCAACTAAGTCGGGAATACACAGAACATATGATACAGTGAAAATGTGTATAAGTTGTAATGGTTACACATGCTTTAGCACCCCACTCATGAGATTTTCCACCATTAGCTATGATTACAAACTCCAAATTTTTGATTAAGGATATCAGAAAGCTTAAGGTTCCACTCTTATGACATATGTTGCCCATTAGTCAGTTATTTATGATAAATCATTCTTCTTACATTTTAAGGCTGCTTTCCACTTGCATACTTGTTTCATGCATAATTATAAATTTCATATGACCAAATGCATGTTGTATTAACTTGGTCAAAAGTGTAAACAGCTTTACAATATTCTATTTGAAAACATTCAAACTCGATTTTACGCATTTGATTTGTATGCCATATTACTGTTTGACATCTCACCATCATAGGAATGTTGGTGTGCAGGCAACTGATCTATTTTGTTTAGGATTACATGCCTTGTTTTTATCCACACACACAGCCCCAGATGTGAAAATTCATTCTTATGGCAGTACATACAAAAATATTTTTCTTTAACACAAGGTACAACTCATCAAATTTAAGAATTACATTATTATTGTCACTTTTGAATGAATACTGTTCTTTTTTCTTCTTTCTTTGTAACAGACAACAGTTGCTGGCACATTTTGACACTCAATTAGTCACTTGACAACTGCACATGCCTAAGAGACCTTGTAGATACAAAAGAAAATATCTGTTCCCCTGAAGAGGCAGATATATCATGGCTAACATTATTAATGATGCCTTGCAAGATCGAACAACACCTAATTTGAAAGGACCCCCTTGCCCTCGACTAATCTAATAGCGCAGGGGCAGAAATACAAGAGTTGACCAAGAGAGGCCTCATAGGAAAGATAAATGTTCAGAAAGGAAATGCAGAATGGAAAGAGATTAAGGTAAACAGATGAGAGATACAGGCTTCAGTACTAGTCAGACAACAGTTGCTGGCACATTTTGACACTCAATTAGTCACTTGACAACTGCACATGCCTAAGAGACCTTGTAGATACAAAAGAAAATATCTGTTCCCCTGAAGAGGCAGATATATCATGGCTAACATTATTAATGATGCCTTGCAAGATCGAACAACACCTAATTTGAAAGGACCCCCTTGCCCTCGACTAATCTAATAGCGCAGGGGCAGAAATACAAGAGTTGACCAAGAGAGGCCTCATAGGAAAGATAAATGTTCAGAAAGGAAATGCAGAATGGAAAGAGATTAAGGTAAACAGATGAGAGATACAGGCTTCAGTACTAGGTATTGTTCGCTTCACTTTGACTCTCAGAATTGGAAAACATCGCACACTGAACAATTGTTTGCTGTAAAACCTGATATACACAATGATAATATTTACTTGGAAAGCACATATCATTGAAAGATTGTAACATAGCTTTGAAAATCTCGGCAAGAATGACTGGATAATTCACTTTCAAATGTACAACTTTGCTTTTAATGAAAAAGGCACAATAAATCTCTTCTTACATTTAAGGCTTATGTAATTCCCCACATTTGGAATAAATGCATATTTCTTATTTTATTCTTGCTTTGTCTTGCTGGCACATTTTGCACTTGACAACTGCACATGCCTAAGAGAACTTATGGCTGCAAAGGAAAGCATATGCTCCACTGGATGTATCACTGTTGACAATGTTATGCCTTGCATGAGTAGACAACACCTACTTTGAGAAAGGATCCCTTTCCCTCGATTAATCTAATAGCGCAGGGTCAGAAAAACAAGAGAGGCCTTATAGGAAAGAAAAAGTATAGAAATGAAATGCAGAAGGAAAACAGATGAAGGCAAAGAGATGAGAGTACTAGGTATTGTTTACTGCATGCTCCTTTGACTTGATATGTTGGACATGGTGCATTTCCTAACAGGAAAACTGTTTGACCTTCTTTTTGAAGAATAACTTTGTTGCAGCATCAGTAGCCTTTAGATTTTCTATATAGCATTTCACCCAATGCTTCAGCCTCATACAAATATATAAACTAAATAATTTCTTTAGTTCGGGATAGTGCTCATGGCCAGCCATGAAAGCCATTGTGCATGGACATATTGAATTCAATTTTCCATACAAATATTTTCCGACACCCTTCATGTAGACTGCAGCTTTAATGCTGTTCGTTACTACATGTGATATGGCTTTTATGCATTTGGTGGTCCTTTGTTGGCCATTTTAATCTACCACTTATGCCTGGATAATCCTTGAAATACAATAATAATGTATTGGTTTCCAAGTCCGTAGGCCCAATTAGGAAGTGTTGACATGTTGTACAATTGTTGCAACTGCTAACTAACTTCTTGGCAAAGTATCCAGCAATAAATGCTATGGCATTGTCCTCAATAATGTTTACATTCAAACATATATCTGATTGTTCTGTGTGTTCAGGCATGTTCACAACTGTATCATATTCATGCACAGGACCTTCTTCTGCAAACAAATTATTTGCCAATGCTAGAGTGTCTTTGAAACAGAGTAATACTTGAGAATTTTCTTGTTCACAATTTGACACTGCACTGGTCTTCATTATGTTTGATAGCATCAGCATATGGAATGAGCTTTGAAATGTCCAGCAATTTGGGTGCACATTATGTCTTCCTGCTCCATGCATTGCAGCAAATGTATTTTCTAAGCAGTCCTGTGTGAGATGATTTGTGAACAAGAATTTCACATCACATGCTTTTAATTCTTCCCAAAGTTGTATAATTGAACTTAAATTAAGTAACCAACCTTTGGCAGATGGAATAAGAGGTACCCTTTTGTTTTCAGCAGTGAAAATCTTCCAACTTCGGATCCACTGGGC
Organism: Macrothele yani; assembly: GCA_039090855.1. Lineage (NCBI taxonomy): Eukaryota > Metazoa > Arthropoda > Arachnida > Araneae > Macrothelidae > Macrothele > Macrothele yani. Next base: position 76,403,634 of record CM076994.1, on the reverse strand, counting down.
TGTATTTTTCCATTCCTCAAAGTGTGAAGAGCCATCTTGCAGTGGTTTAGCTTTTTGATTTGTAGTTGAAAATGTTTTGCTATTGAACGTATCAAATAAGTCATTTATTGTCCTTGCAAAGTAGGCAGTGCCAGAAAAATTGAAAAATTCCAGGAGCAGTTAGCATACTAAGTGCACCAGCAACATCACCACTAAGGACTTGAACTGTATGCTTAACACTCATTTTTGGAATTTTACTTTTAATCACATGCCTATCTGTTAATTTACATCAAGCTCTGTGTTCTTTACTCTGGTCTTTGTTATGCATTGTTTCAATGCCAGACCACACTTAGGGCTACATAATTGCAGCCATTATATTGAAAGTGAATATTTTCTGCAAAAGTGTGTTTCGGACTGACTTGACTAGGTGAGGAACATCATAAAAACCAAAAATTTTGTTTTCTTCAATGCAAAAATATGGCTTCTTTTCTGTTATTCCGAGGTTTAAACACTGCGACCTTAGTTGTATGCTGATCACATACTATTGCTTTCACTTGAAGTCCACATTTATTCAGTTCTGAAATTGCCTCTTCAATCAGTTTCTTTAGGGTTTCCTTAGTAATACAGCTGCCAGTGGAAAAGAAGCCAATACTTTGCTTCCAGTTCCTACACAGTCCCCTAGCCATGAACACTAGGGCATATCTAGCTATTTTTTGAGATTTTGAAGGCTGAGGTTTTATAGTTTCATATCCTTGCATTTCGTCAATTTTTTCTGGATACTGTAAGCCTTTCCTAATTGACATCTCATTAAAGCACAACCTGCAAAGCTTATGTACATCTTTCATTTTCTGTACTTGTGTTTTGACAAGCAACTCAGTAATGCTGGACAAAATCCGGGTTTAACTGCAAACACACTTATGCTACGTAGCAAGGTTGATCTGTAGGGAAAGGCGAGTTTTTTTCCCTTAATGCCTTATATGCACATGCACTATAAAAATAAATGATCAGCGCCATTGCTTTTTCTTCAGGGGACCAACAACGCCCTTTTGAATATCGAAAGGATTGTGTGATTTGGCTTCGAATGAAAATGCATTGATTTGCATCAACTTTGTCTTTTATCAACTCCAGTAAATTTTTTTTATTTTTTTTTCCACCCTTATTTTTTTTTCTTTCCCCTGCATAACTGTGTATGCAATCTCTTGATTGTTCTAGTTTTGGGTGTGGTTTGTTTTATATCAGATGATTGCTGAGTTGAGGGTGTGGAAGGTGGAGTCACTGATAACCTTGGAACTTCCCTATCACTGTTGCTAGATGTGGATGGGTTTTGCTAAATTTAAGGAACTGTTATTAGATGTTGATGGAGTATTAAATGAGTCTGTCAAGTCTGTGGGCAGCACATCAGGTGTGTTATCAGGTGCAGCATTTGAATAGGGATTGCAGGAAAAGGGTTGGCTTTGACAAGGCACAGCAGTCATTATGAGTCTCTCCTTAAGGGTGGATGAGAAGCACCACTCAGCAAAGTGGTTCCTGCAGACACATCCACAAGAGCTCAATTTCACTCTGCTTTCTTCACTAACATCATTAATCATGCAATCCAGCCACAAGTTAAATCTGTCGTGCAAGAAATACAGGTATAAGTGTCAAAGCATGGTTGTTTTTTAACTTTCATGTACAAGAAACTAAAACAGCTACAATACATGCAAAGACAAAATTACATTTATGCATTTACAATACTGTAATATACGTGTCATGGTGTCTTTGCACTGGATATGTACATGATCTAGGTGGAATCTTAAAACTTGATGTTTCTAAGTTGTATCCTAATTCAGCCAACTCACACCCAGCAAGGGGTGAAAAACTAGCTCCACAATAAGGGGTTGTTTATGGCCTGAGGGAGGGGGCTGTAGACATCACAGCTGATTCTGGTTTAAACTTTGAATGGTAATCCCTCTAGCCTCTATAATCTTACCCTGCCCCATCCTTTATGGAGTGTTCTAAAGTGTAATGGAAGGGGTGTGGAGGTTATTTAGCCAACAGGTGTTGTAGGAACACACATTACGGCTGAAGAAAATAACAGCGGAGTGCAAATTGCTGCCAGAATTTTGGAAACTAGTTTTCGCTGAAATAGAACAGAAACTGCTGACGGGTTGATGTTTAAATGACTGGCATCATTTTGCGTGAGACACTAATTTTTCTTTTGCATTTTGTATGAACTCATCGCATTTTGCGAAAATACCATCATAGCTTAAAATCTGCTTCTGTACATGAACTACCACATTTTAACATTTGCAACCGCACTATTCCAAGTTCCCAAAAATGGTTTTACTACTCTAACTTTTTTGCTCTCTGGCAATAGCAGGAACTAATGAACATAGTTGCTTGCCATCTGCACAGTTTTTTTTTTGTTATAAATGAAACAATGCTTTTTAAGGTCACTTTATTCAATTATTGACTGGTTTTGATGGACGGGTTTGCTTTCTAATGATTTCATAAAAAAAAAAATGTTGGAAATATTCCAGCTGGTTGCTATTTGTTTTCAATATTTCATCAGCTGCCTGTAGAAACATGTGATGTGCAGTGAACGAACACTGGGAAACTGGGAGCGCTTGCCTGTTTTGATCATCGAATCCCTCCTTCAAGCAATACACTTTTTTGTATTGTTGTAATAATTGTGAAAAATGCTTTCACATTTGAACATCACAAACAAAAACAATACCTGGTTATTAAAAAATTACTCATCTTATTTTCCCCTGTCATACTGAGTTAAAAAATTATGTAATTCATCCATAACTTAAAAAAATACATAACAATAACAAATCTAAAGAATTCTACCAATAATGATTTTGTTTTTATTTCATAAAGCAAAGGGTACCATGTACATAGGGAACGGGCAACGGTGGTCCAGCTGGCCTAGACCACAATTTATAGAACAATCCAAATCATCGCAAAAGAGAATTGTTACAGTTAAGTGCAAAAAGGAGTGCTGATTTTGGTGCTCTCCTTTGAATCAACACGCATGATTATTAATTTATACTGCACATCTTTACGTGGCTGAAATACCATGCAACGCAATTCACACACATACACACTTGTGGGAGGGTGACAACAAATATTGTCACAGCGAGAACCATGAATGCCAAAGCTACATACAGTTAAGGTGCCTTATAATCACCATCTTACATTATTGTAGTAAAACATAATAGTATAATTCCCCAGAAAAACTTTGTTAACCTAGTTTAAATTATCAATCAATACTAAAATTATAAACAAATAGAGAAATTGGTTACTGAAATCCATGCATGCATGCATACATACATACATACATACATACATACATACATACATATCACTAAGCTGTTCTCTGAGACTCAGAGGTTAGCTCCAAAAAGAAATACAAACTACCAGATATTTTTACTTACTGTTGTCGTATCAAACTTCTCCATTTACAGCGATCTTGACATACAACTCGGGCTTCACTGATATCCATTACACGCCGTACACAAGATCTTTTATACTTCATACTCATAATCTTTTTCTCATGCAGACACTCCTGAATCTGACCCCCCCCCCCATGACTTCCTTGGCCTTCCTCAGCCTTTCCTTCCTGCCACTTGGGCTAAAAAGATTTTCTTAGTAAGCATCTCATCACTCATTCTTTCAACAAGGCCAAACCACTGAAGCATATTGGTCTCCACCTTGCTAACAACATTCTGCTTCCCATCACACAACTGCAACACATCTTCATTCCTCTCACAATCAGACCGTGTCTTGCCACAAACCCCATGTAAGTAACGCATTTCTCCAGCACACAAACGACTCTCCTATGTTTCTTCTGCAGTACCCAGGTTTCACTGCCATACATCAGAGTAGGAACAATTACTGTTTCATACACAGCCATGCGGGACTCTCTAGAGAACCCATCATTCCTGTGAAAACCTCCCAGAGCAGCTATGACTTTCAATGAAGAATTCACTCGCCTACTAATTTTACCATCCAATTTGTTCTCTCTGTCAAACATGCTTCCTAAATACACAAACTCACTCACCTGGTCAATCACAGTGCCATTTGTACTTACATTACATTCAGTGCTACCAGTTCCTCTCTCAAGCACCATAACTTTGGTTTTTCCCTTATTTATACTCAGTTTGAATTTCATGCAAACTTCGTACGTTCGAGACAACATACTCTGCAAATCACTTTTACTCTCTGCCAACAGGACAGTGTCATCAGCATACAGCAATCTGCACACACTAATATCACCAAGACATAAACCACTATCATCTATTTTGGCATCACGCATGCACACATCCATAAATATATTAAACAGCCATGGTGACATTACACAACCTTGTCTAACTCTTGCACTAATAGAAAACCATTTTGATAAAACACCATTCACTCGTACACAAGCTCTACTACCACCATACATGGGTTTTACACTATTAAGTAGATTCCCAGTAACACCATATTCATTCAATACCTTCCACAAAAGTGTCCTATTTACTCGGTCGTAAGCTTTCTCTAAATCTATGAAGGCAGCAAAACCATTCTTACCAACAGCCAGATACCTTTCAATCATTGTGCGTAATGCAAAAATCTGGTTAGCGCAGCCTTTATCAGGCATAAAACCACTCTGAACATCCCACACTTTCTCTGATGTAAGACCCCGTGCTTTTGCAATAACAACCTTACCAAAAACTTTCCCTGGCACACTTAGTAGGCTAATACCACGATAGTTCTTGCATTCAGTCTGATCACCTTTTCCCTTATACAAGGAAACAATAACAGCATCCTTCCAATCTCGAGGGTCCATTCCTAACTCCCAGCACAACTGGCAAATTTCAGTTAACTAGTCAATTACAGAGTCACCACCATATTTCAACATCTCGGCAGTTATGCCATCAAGTTCCAGGGCCTTATCATTCTGAAGAGATTTTAGAGCTTTATACACTTCTTCTCTTGAGATCCCTCCTGTGCTTCCATCCCTCACTGTGACATCATCAGCATCTGTCTCAGAATCATCTTTGCTTTCCTGATCTAATAACTCACAGAAATATTCACTCCATCTTTCACTTAACTCATTGGGCTCCCATATCATTTCCCTGATCTCATTCTTCACACAACTTACAACTTTGTTTCCCCTATTTTTCCTGTCTCATGTACTTCCAGAAAGACTTCCTTTCTTTCCAAAAAGCCAGTTCATGCCTTTCCACCTTCTCCTTCCTATCTTTTGCCTTTCTCTGGCGAACCAGCTTAGCAGCTTCACGCTTCTTTGAGCAATATTTATCCACATAGACTCTACCTTGCAACATCCCCAAATAGGCTTCCTTCTTTCTCTTTACTGCCTCTTCAATCTCACTATTCCACCAAGCATCACCTCTATTGTTACCCACTATTGTGGTACCACAGGCCTCTTTAGCAGCAGTGACAACACAGTTCTAAAAACATTCCCACTTCTTTTCTACATCCTTCTCACCAGACTTCAGCTCCTTCAGTCGTTCACTGAGTAAGTCAAAATAACGCTGATGATCTTCAGGAGCCTATGAACCTTTATTCTTTCTATCCTGGGTCTCTTCCTATTCCTTTTCCTCCAACCAACATTAAGTTTCACTCATGACACTACCAAGTAATGATCAGAACCAACATCCGCACCTCTCATCACAACACGGGTGTCAACAACTAAGTTTTTCAGAAGCTGATTGTAGACAACAAAATCTATCACAGTCTTTTGACCAAGAGTACGATTTTCCCAAGTATATGTGTGGATATACTTGTGGTTGAAAAGTGTATTAGATACACACAAACCATTCTCAATGCAGAGTTCAATTAATATTTCACCATTATCATTCACACAAGGATTATTAAACTTACCCAGAGCATTGTCAGAAATTGCATTCTGCACGCCTACTCCAGCATTGAAATCCCCTGCTATTATAATTTTTTCTTTAGCACCAAACTGGCTCAAAACAGCTTTAGCTCATTCCAGAAATCTTCCTTCTTATCAGAAGGTTTAGAAGTCACAAGTAGCATACACTACAACAATTACGATTCTCTGAAGTTTCACTTTCAAATGAATCCAGAGAATTCTCTCACTTACGCAACTATAGTGAATCAAGTTGTTCTTCATCTTTTCACTTAAAATCACACCTACACCAGCCTGTCTTCTCACATTATACAATACTCCAGACCACACACTCACTGTGCCATTCACTTCTTCTAGATTTATGTGATACAACTGCAACCCATACTGGATTAAGGCTTCATTGGCACTCCTAGGCTAAGACATCTTATTGGGACTCTTAACCCTAGCATTAAGCATTTGGATTTTTGATAATTATTACTTAGCATTCTTCAAACTATTAAATTATGTACAGTTTTTATTCCAGTAAGTCTCAAGATCAACATAGTATAATTCACTGCTACAAAAGCACACATATTAGAGTACAAGGTATGTCACGCGGATCTAGAGGGAGGCCGCACCCTTCCCTCAGGAACCAAGGAAAGCTTCAATTTCTTAGGTTTTAGTAACATATTGAATACTTTTTCATGAAAGTATTGCTTAAAAGTACAATACTTTCGTTAATTAATTGGAAGATATCAACAATGGATTTTATTATTCAGGATTTTTTTTTTTTGCATTTCCTTGTGGTAATTTCACACTGCGTGAGAGGGATGTAGAAAAGAAGTGGGAATGTTTTAAGAACTGTGTTGTTACTGCTGCTAAAGAGGTCTGTGGCACCACAATAGTGGGTAACAATAGAGGTGATGCTTGGTGGAATAGTGAGATTGAAGAGGCAGTAAAGAGAAAGAAGGAAGCCTATTTGGAGATGTTGCAAGGTAGAGTCTATGTGGATGAATATCGCTCAAAGAAGCATGAAGCTGTTTTAAGCTGGTTCACCAGAGTAAGGCAAAAGATAGGAAGGAGAAGGTGGAAAGGCATGAACTGACTTTTTGGAAAGATAGGAAGTCTTTCTGGAAGTACATGAGACTCAGGAAAAATAGGGGAAACAAAGTTGTAAGTTGTGTGGAGAATGAGATCGGGGAAATGATATGGGAGCCCAATGAGTACGTGAAAGATAGGGTTAATATTTCTGTGAGTTATTAGATCAGGAAAGCAAAGATTATTCTGAGACAGACACAGATGATGTCACAGTGAGGGATGGAAGCACAGGAGGGATCTCAAGAGAAGTGTGTAAAGCTGTAAAATATCTTCAGAAGGGTAAGGCTGCGGGAGTTGATGGCATAACTGCCGAGATGTTGAAATATGGTGGTGACTCTGTAATTGACTGGTCAACTGAAATTTGCCAGTTGTGCTGGGAGTTAGGAATGGTCCCTCAGAATTGGAAGGATGCTATTATTGTTCCCTTGTATAAGGGAAAAGGTGATCAGACTGATTGCAAGAACTATTGTAGTATTAGCCTACTAAGTGTGCCAGGGAAAGTTTTTGGTAAGGCTGTTATTGAAAAAGTACGAGGTCTTGCATCAAAGAAAGTGTGGGATGTTCAGAGTGGTTTTATGCTTGGTAAAGGCTGCACTAACCAGATTTTTGCATTGCGCAAAATCTGTTGCTGGGGTATTACTCCGCATGTCAGAGCAACGGTCGTCAGGTGACTCCTCACTCCTCTCAAGCTTCTTTGGTTCAAGCATACGGGGAAGAGTCCGAATGGTTACACATCATTCTAAATGGTTTTCTAAGCGTTTTACCAGAAAGTGCCTTATCTACACTCTAGAAAGCTGAATGCGGAGTGCAGGAAGTGAATTGTTGTACATGTTTGCTATTTCGAGTTTTTAGGGCTGAGAACAGCCATTATAAATTGTGACAAGGTGTTGTTAGAATAGCTGCTCCAGATGGAAAAAGCATAAATGGCGTTTATAAACAAGTTTTACAATGAACACGCCATTCTGTCAGTCAGGCATTCTGTATCACCATCAAAAAAGCACAGTGGCCCAGTGAAAGAAGTTCTTGTGGTCTCCATGCTGCTCCCATGGGCAATTCTATGTTCAACGTTCCACAGGTTTTCAAGAACAACGAAAAATTACAGTTTGTAAAGTGTAAAAAAATGTTTTAAAAATAATAAATAATATTACAAAATTTAATAATATTAAAAGAAATCCGTCTTGTTGCACGATGATATTTATTCAGCTAAAAAATGAAATCTATATACAGTTTAAAAACACATGAGCACTTTCGGTGTCACATTGACACCTTCATCAGATGTAATTTCACCATGTGGCTACATGCTGGTCTTAAGTACGTGGAGTAGATGCATCATGGGAAAGGTAATGTCAATGTCACATGATATACCAGATAACAAGACAATAAAAAAAGGCATAGTTAGCCAATGATCACTTAACAGAAGCAATTGCTATTGTGCTGTCCTTCCCAACAAGATTGCTCCAAGGTTCAGGTAAAACATAAGGATAATAGTCATTACAGCAACTTGTATTATAAGCCGAAATATAGAGGCTTTCTGCAAATAACAAGGAATGAACAGAGTTAGGTGTGTTTATGATTTTAGCGTTGTCCCAGTCTGGGATGGAATTTCCAGCACTTATGGTTCTTCAAAAGAGGTGCTTTGGTGATTCATTTTTAGATCATATCTGTGTTCATTTAATCTCAAATCCAAATTTCTTTTGGTAGAACCCACATAATGATTGTTTAGTTCACCAGAGATAGTGTCAAGCATAGGAATAACATACACACCCCATTTTTTCCCTTTGTCAATTTTGTCACGATCATTGCGGATAATGGTATATAGATTGCATGATCGTATTCCAAATTGTATTTTATGACGAGAACATATGTTGGTAAGGAGGTTTACAATATGTGGATTAAAATCAACAGATCCAACATACTTTTTTCTAAAAATGAATCACCAAAGCAACATACTTTTTTCTAAAAGATCCAACATACTTTTTTCTAAAAATGAATCACCAAAGCACCTCTTTTGCAAGAACCATAAGTGCTGGAAATTCCATCCCAGACTGGGACAACGCTAAAATCATAAACACACCTAACTCTGTTCATTCCTTGTTATTTGCAGAAAGCCTCTATATTTCGGCTTATAATACAAGTTGCTGTAATGACTATTATCCTTATGTTTTACCTGAACCTTGGAGCAATCTTGTTGGGAAGGACAGCACAATAGCAATTGCTTCTGTTAAGTGATCATTGGCTAACTATGCCTTTTTTTGATTGTCTTGTTATCTGGTATATCATGTGACATTGACATTACCTTTCCCATGATGCATCTACTCCACGTACTTAAGACCAGCATGTAGCCACATGGTGAAATTACATCTGATGAAGGTGTCAATGTGACACCGAAAGTGCTCATGTGTTTTTAAACTGTATATAGATTTCATTTTTTAGCTGAATAAATATCATCGTGCAACAAGACGGATTTCTTTTAATATTAGTATTTATGCACGAATTATAGTGTCAACCATTACAAAATTTGGCATATTTTCCTTCTCTGTATTTGGAAAATCCTTCATTACAATAATATTCTTGGGAGACAATGAAAAAGGCCACAGAGAAAAAGGGGTAAAAATTGCAAACTATATCTCATAAAAGCTGAGCATTGTTCATCTTGGTAGGATTTTTTTTTATAATGCAATTTACATTGTTACTTGAAAACAAACTTTGTCTATCCCGGGCAATGCTGGGTCCCTCCGCTAGTTACTACTACTACATTTATAAAGTATTTTGTAGGGAGGCTAGTGGCTCCCAAGCTACAGCCCTTTATACCTGTTAAAAGATGGCACTGTGGTCCATGTGAACCTCCTTTAGATATGGAGATGGTTGGCTAACAGGTCCCTGTAGTGTCTATCGTTCAGTGTTTGTGGGACGATAACCAACTAGCCTAGGGCTTGCCAAGACAAAGCTCCCCAGACCAGAACACCATCTCCACCGGCCTGTTGAACCACAACTGTGTAACTAGGGCATAGGGCTTCATGCTGTTTACGCCATATGCAAACCCGGCCATCAGCACGGTGCAGCGGGAAACGGGACTCGTCACTCCAGATGACCTTCCATCTGTCGAGGATCCATTGCCAAAACTGCTTGGCCCATGCAAGGCATTATTTGTGATGAGTGGGCATCTTTGTGGGTACCCTTGGTTGTCTCCAACTGTGTAACCCCTGGCAAAGCAAGGGATGGCACATGGTACATGTGAAAATATGTCAAACTGCACTGCTTTTGTACTGGTGGATGAGCTGGAGGTCTGTTGCACATCATTGCTGAGATACCAGCTGTGACAACCGATGCTCACCTCTAGGATCAGTTGAGCATGGCTGACCAATGGGTGCCCTTCTACTGAAGGTCTGTGCATGGATAATCTGGTCCTGGTAAATCCTTGATACAGTATTACAGGAGCAACCAACAAGTGTGACTGTTTTCAAAATACTGGCACCTACCTGCCCTCCAGGCCCCAACTGTCTGGCTGTGGTCAAATTGGTTTAAGTCACCATGCTACCCCATTATCGGCATACACTGTATGTACAGAGGACAGGTGTGCAGTCATGAGTAACCATATCCCCCATCAAGCTCAAGTACCAGAGACAGTGTTTGATGGTTGAGATTGACAGTTTTCGAAAGAGACATAGTTGTTTGTCTGTGGAGATAAGGGATCATCATTCTGATCAGGATATTCTTCTTGTGAAGGTGTTATATCTTTTAAGTGAATCAAAGAATCATAACTAGGAAGTTCAGGTGAAGATCTTTCAGGATTGTCTGCAGTAGAAGACTGTTAGAAGGTAGAGATGAGTTTGCCATATTTGCTGATTTGCCTGCAGCAGCTTGTCTGTGTATGCAGTTTGACACATGTTCTGCTTTGCATTGTAAGCATTGGACTCCTGCTAGAAAGTCCATGGTATACATACAAGATTCTGAATTTATAATTGTTTGGGTGATTCAGCAATCACTTTATCCAGTCGAAAGATCATATAGAATTGCCTGCGGTTGTCCTTAACGTGTGAATAGGGAGACCTTAGTGGAGCACAGAGTTGCAGAATGTTGATGTATGCTGTACGTGGATTGTTGCCAAATTATTAGCAGATTTTGCATAGTTTTTGCTTGTAGATTAAAAAAACAAAACAATGTTATTCACAAGAATTAAAACACTTTCTCAATGCTTTACTTAGATTAATATTCTTAATTCTATTTAAACTTTAAAGATCTTGAAATTATTTTTCACATCTTCTGAGTCCTTTTGTTTTTACAGACATTTCTGGCCTCTACATTTTTATCAAGGCCTGTTCTCAATGTATTGAAACTGTATCAAAAGTTTTGTTTACACAGAAAGAATCTAAATTTTGTTGGCAAGTTCCTCTTGCAGTTGCCAGTTATTTTAAATTTAAATCTTTCCCTTATGTACTTTGTAAGTCTACCATTTTTTAACCTTTTACCTGCCAATGTTCCCATTTGGGAACAACTTTTTGGTTAAAATTAAAAAAAAAAAAATGGAAGATAACATTCAGTAATGATTTTTTTTTTAAATTGCTGAATATCCTTTATATTTTTTAGCTATTTTTAGTTTGCCCTCCACTCAAAAAATAAAAATTGGAAAATTTCTGAAAACTCCTGTTTTTCTTATTTTTATGTCTCTTATGAAAACTTTATCATTTTAATCCATAAAAAAACATTTAATTTATTTTATATTCACTGGAGATATGCAGAAGAGTTGAGTTTATGTTGTGATCACATAAATTTTTATATTTTTTAATTCATTAGTGAGAACCAGCATCTTTTTTTACGATGTATCCAAATGGGAACATTGGCACGTGGTGTGAAGCATTTTTCATCAAGAAGTTCAAATTACTTTTTAAATTTTTCAGCAGCTACACACAATAACATGTTTATGTTTGAGAGTATGTGTGATTGATGCACAGTTCCTTTTAAGCTCCTTCCCCAAAGCCCTTGTAACTGAACTTTGGCACTTAGTATTGGATAACTCCATAAAATCTATGATGATGGGCAGGATGATTATGTAAGCACTAGTACTGGCAAAGCCATTGTTACAGTTACATCAAATTACTGTTCATGTGAACCCATCAGAATAGTCAAACTATTTTCAAGGGCCAAGAAAAGTAAGATTGACATTCTATAACATTACCTTATTCAGAGATATAATGAAGCTATGGGAAGCGTTGATCTCTATTGTCTTCTTGGTAGTTATCATCGTAAAAATATGTTGTAAACTATGAAAAAAACATCATAAACTATGCAGCCGAAAGTGATGGTGGAACTGGTTCACTAATGCATCAAACATGTCCTTGGTGGCAACAGGATCTTGTATTGTGAACTCCATAAAAAGCTGCACTTTCACATTTGGACTTCAGAAGAAGAAAAAAGTATCTGTGAATCTTCACCAAAAAGAACGCCTGTCAACTTGCCCTACACCCAGAAACCCCATGTGCCACTCCACATGCTTCTCGAACATCTGACACCCACTATATTGTACCCTCTTTACAAGGATACTTTGTAATTTTGACAGAAAAATACCAGAAACAAATATTTTGAGTGAAATAAAAAAAAAAAAAAAAGACAAATCAACATTGTGTGCCGCCTTAACTATGGTATAGTAAGGAACAAAATAAAAAAAAGGATTCATTATTTCAAATACGCTATGTAAACATAGTATTCAGGCTCTTCCATATATGCAAATAAACGTGCATTTGCAGACCAAAGAAGTACACAGATAGGGTGTGTTAAAAGCTGTATGTAAATGGGAGTATTGGCATATCTGTCAGACTGCAGTGGAAGCAACTATACTGAACGGAGCTGAACTGATGGACTATGAAAGGGGCAGGGAGGTTGGTTGCCTTCTGAGTATGAAATTATTGCGTAACATTCTCTCTTGGGATTTCCCAAATCCAGTATCGCTGACGTTCTTTGTTGATGAAAAGCAGATGGTACCACTACACCAAAGCTGTGATCTTACAGGCTGCACAAAGTGAGTGATCATGTCATATGAAACTTACTGCAGAATGTAAAGGCATGCTCATCCTCGGCCACAGGCCTAGCAGCGATATTGAACAAGCCACATGGAACATCTGTTTGCACCAGAACAAACCATCGGGGCTGCATGATGAAGGTTACTGTGCTTGGTCAGCTGCACACAAGACCTACATCTCCAGGCAATGGCAGACTGTGACTGCAGTGGTGCCTTGCTCACCATTCATGAACAACAGAAAAGTAAAAGAGGGTCATGTGGATAAATGACTCACACTATTAACTCTTCTGTTTGGATAGAACTTGGGTGTGGTGTTTGCCCAGGGAATGCTGTCATGTGGACTGCACTGGCTCTGCACTCAAGTTTGGAGGGGGCTCTGTGATGGTGTGGGGATGTTTTTGCCAGCAAGGAGTGGAACCTTTGGTTGTGGTGATTTTCAACCTAACTGTTATGAAGATATTCTGAATAATGCTGTACTACCTCTGCTGTTGCAGTACTTCAGTACAGGTCCCTGTCTGTTTTAGCTAATCATGGTACCTTTCCACACTGCAACACCTGTCCAGGCTGGGTTTGTGGAGCAGGGACAGGTGTTGGAGCAGTTTGCGAAGCAGGGACTGGGATGTCCAAGTGTTGGATAGGCCAACCTGAAGTCCCGATCTAAATCCCATAGAACATATGTGGGACAAGCAAGAATGCCCAATCCGATATCAGCAAGTAAAACCTTACTCTACAGCAAGTGATCTTTCTCTGTGACAAGTTACAGCTGATCAATTATTATTGTAAATTAAAAGTGCAAAAAAACCCATGCAAAAACTAAATAACGAAAAAAATCAAGTTTCTATAAAATTGCAACAAAATGATTATCTCCAAATGGGAACAATAAAAAAAAATCAGAAAATTTCAAAATGTTTGTTATATACAGGTATAGTAAGCTTTTTAAACCACACAAAAAGTTTGAAACTCACAGTTGACATAGTGTGGCATTTTAAAAGGTTAATTAAGTTGTTGAAAATGCTATTTACAATTTTTGAAGGTTCATTGATAGAACTGTTTTTCTTTAGTCTCTTGTTTTCATGAGGTTCATAGTCAAATATTGTAATATTTTGCTATAAAGGTCCATTCACACACATTGCTGCACATTAAGGTATGTACTTATATTTTGCCCTCATTGAAATCTGTAATGTTCTAATAATTATTTATTAATTTCTCCTTATCTTATTTTTCGTTATCGTGGTTCGCACTTTGTGGGTTTGCAGCAAGTTTTTGGTTTCAGTGGTTGTGTATGCAAATACGTTTTATTTTTTAAACTAATAATTATTATTAATTTCTGCTTATCTTATTTTTCGTTATCGTGGTTCGCACTTCATGGGTTTGCAGCAAGTTTTTGGTTTCAGTGGTTGTGTATGCAGATACATTTTATTTTTTATACTAATAATTATTATTAATTTCTCCTTATCTTATTTTTCGTTATCGTGGTTCGCACTTTGTGGGTTTGCAGCTAGTTTTTGGTTTCAGTGGTTGTGTATGCAGATACATTTTATTTTTTATACTAATAATTATTATTAATTTCTCCTTATCTTATTTTTCGTTATCGTGGTTCGCACTTCGTGGGTTTGCAGCAAGTTCTTGGTTTCAGTGGTTGTTTATGCAGACACATTTTATTTTTTATACTAATAATTATTATTAATTTCTCCTTATCTTATTTTTCGTTATCGTGGTTCGCACTTCGTGGGTTTGCAGCAAGTTTTTGGTTTCAGCGGTTGTGTATGCAGATACATTTTATTTTTTATACAGCCCTGGTGGAGCAGCTGGGAGAGTCTTGGCTTTGCCAACAACTTTACCCACAGTGGAAAGCATTGCACTAAGGAGATTATCCAGAGCCTCAGGTGCCACTGGAGACAGTGTAACAGTTACAGTATCAGCTTCTGCTCCATTGGAATTAGTACAATATGTTGCTGTTGTATATCAATACCTTTTGCAAATACATGGTCACAAAATTAGTATCAACAAAGGTAAACACAATGCCTTTGTGTGCTCTTGAATAATGAATGACACTATTTAGAGGTGGGATTTTATTTAAATCGTCCACGTAGACAGATATCGGAGTATTTTCCAAGGCAGGGAACCAAAGGCTTAAGTTTATACTCTGTGCCAAACCCTGACCTATTGGTGAATCTGCCTTAATGAATGTGAGGTGTACTGCATCACTGTCCCATCACCAATATGTTGGAATGTGGGTGTGTCATTCAAAGCAGAGATATGTTGAGAAGTTGTGGTGAAGTTAATATTAACTCCTTTTCTAACATTGGCACAGGTATGACTTGCAACTGTCGCTGCAGTGCTAGAAGCTGATGTTAAAACATTCGATGTTGAGGGTATATTTCCAGTCTTATGGGGAACAGCAGGAGCAGATGATGATTTCTGAGATATATGAAGAGTAGGGTAGGCCGAAAACTTTTATTTAATTTGCATATCGCGTAGTGCAGAAAAGTTGCCATTTGGGTCAACAAGAATAACAAAAGAATTTTTTTGAAATCGACCGATATCTTACGTCTCCGCACGGCACACTGAGTTCGCGTCTTTCCGACCGCATTGAGCCGTAAGCAAAAACGGATGGAATTTTTTGTAATTGAAATCGAATAACCCTTAGTGCGGAAAAGTGTCCTTTAGTGTTCCCAATAACAGTGAAAAAAAAAGTTTTGAAGTTGATCAATATGCTATGTCTCTGCACTGCACACGAAGTTCACCATTTTCTTCCCACATTTGACCCGTAGGCTTAGGCTAGGTAAAGGCATCCTGGCATATAGGGCATCGGAAAAATCAGTAGGAAATTGCACTGTTTTGAGTGCACCATGCGTGTGCATGAGTAGTGCACTCAGTTTGCTTTGCAATGTGTAGCGTGTAGCTCTTGTCTTGCTTCCAATGTCACATGTGGAAACAACCCAGAACTGACCACGAGGAGGTGGCTACACTTCGAGTTCCGCCCACCCTCCCTCCAGCTCAGAATTTTATTTCTATGTGGTATATCTTGTTCGGTAATCCGCTTTACACAAAAAATGTGGCATTAATTGCTGTGATGTAATTGTTGCTTTTATGAACAAATCTCTAGCTTCAAATCCACACACTAAGGCAGCTGCTTTGGTCAACAGTTTCACGCAACATTCCATGGCTTGCGCGTGGCAGGGAAATTTAGTTATTTCTTTGCCAGCTGCGGCAAAATTTGCGATTAGTGGATCCAGATCTTCATCTGAGATGTGTTTTGTCAGGAGTGGTTCGGTAAGATGCATTTTAGTCCAGTCGATCATCTCACAATATTCATTAGCATCCAAATTTAATTGCGGCACTTCGAATTCTCTTATGACATCATTCATTTGTTGTTGTCTAGCTTTCTTTATTCTTCTCCATCCAAGAGCTCTAATGTGGGTGCGTTCATCCGCAATCATACTTAGCAATATATTCTCTGGCTGACTGAAGAATGCATTTATCTTGATTGCTGCATCAATGATTACTTTGCACTTCAAATCCACGAAACGCGATAAGTTGATCAGTTTCCAAAAGTGTTTGAAAATTGATCATACAACTCGTTCAGGAGAGATTGGGGCAGCTGTTGACGGCTGTGAAAATCTCCCAGTAGTTGACTTGGCAGCTATTCATGTAGAGTGGACAGAACACACGAAAGAATTATAGGATACACGTGAACTAAGTACCGACCAGCTGGGCCGTGTCACAGGGAGACTACGATGTCAGCCATTCTAGAAGAAATCCAGGACCATTGTCACATTCCCGGTAGCTGACGACAGCTAACAGAGTCATGCGCCTCTATGTCGCCACTCAAAACCCATCACAAACTTTGATCTGTGTTACCAACTACATAATGAAGGCATATGCCCCGGTCTGGTTTTCCATAAAGAAAGAAGCCTTTGTGCACAAAAGGGGCCAAACACTTTTGGAAAATGATCAACTTATTGAACCTCATGGATTTGAAGTGCAAAGTAATAATTGATGCAGTGATCAAGAGAAGTGCGTTCTTCAGTCAGCCAGAGAATATATTGCTAAGTATGATTGCTGAAGAACGCACCCACGTTAGAGCTCTTGGCATGAGAAGACTAAAGGAAGCTAGACAACAACAAATGAATGCTGTCATAAGAGAATTCGAAGTGCCGCAATTAAATTTGGATGCTAAGGAATATTATGAGATGATCGATTGGACTAAAAAATGCATCTTACCAAACCACCTCTGACAAAACACATCTCAGACGAAGATCTAGATCCACTAATCGTAACTTCTGCCGCAGCTGGCGTTAGTGTGCCGTGTGGAGACATAAGATATTGTTCAATTTAAAAAAAATTCTTTTGTTATTCTTGTTGACCCAAATGGCAACTTTTCCGCACTAGGCGATATGCAAATTAAAAAAAGTTTTTTTCGGCCCACCCTAATGAAGAGATGTAGAAGTGGTGTAGTCCAAGTTAGCTTCATTAAATTTTTAACTAAATGCAAAACATGGCCTTCTGCTACCATCTTGGCATGCCAACTAAATGTAAATAAACCACATTAGAAAATTCTAATGTGAAATTATTTAAAAAATAAACTTGCCATGAAGCTGTGAATGAAGGTAAGGACTTCTCCATTTACTTGGTGGAAAACAAAAGAACACAACTAGAAGTAACACAAACTTGAAAAACTGAAAAATTCAACCAATATCTGGAGCCTTAGCAAAACATGACCGACCTGTCAAAAGAGTTGATGACATCACTTTCAAGGTAAAATCTCTAAACTAGCAATGGGCTGGACATATTGCTATTGGGTTGTCAGAAAAGTCATGATGTATTTTGGCACCCAATGGCGGTTAGGCGGTTTTGGAAGTACTAGACGCATGCTCAGCTCTGTTATCGCTATGGCATTCGACAGGTGCCAGTTCTAGCTGCAGTCTAAAAGGAATAGTAAGCGATTTCATTGATTTGCAGACATTTGACATAAAGTTGAAGATGGAAGACCAAACTGTGCATTTTCGCCATATTTTACTGTTTTACTTCCGTAAAGGGAAGAACGTGCGTCAAGCTTGTGAAAAGTTGCGTAAAGTGTACGGTGATAATGCTCTACAAGAATGTCAGTGCCACTGGTGGTTTGCAAAATTCTGTGCTGGTGATTTTGATTTCAACTGCGCTCCTCGGTCTGGGAGGCCAACCGAGGTTGATAACGACCAACTTCAAGGTATTGATAGAGTCAAACCCACGTTACACAACACGAGAGATTGCAGACACATTGCACATCGATCATTCAAGCGTTTACGACCACCTGTAGAAGCTGGGATACGTAAGCTAGCTCGATGTGTGGGGTTCCTCATGAACTCAAAGAAGCTCAATTGACAACGCGCATAAACATCTGCGATATGCTCATTAAACGTGAGGAAAACGATCCTTTTTTGAAGCGATTGATAACTGGTGACGAAAAGTGGATTGTGTACAACAATGTGCTGCGCAAACGGTCTTGGTCCCGAAGTGTTGCTTCGCTTCAAACGACATCCAAAGCAGACATTTATCAGCGGAAGGTTCTGGTCTCAGTGTGGTGGGATTTTAAAGGTGTCATGTTTTTCGAGCTCCTACCATGGAACCAAACAATCAATTCGAATGTGTACTGTTGGCAATTGGACAGTTTGAACGAATCCATCATCCAGAAACGTCCAGAGCTCATTCATCGTAAAGGTGTTGTGTTCCATCACGACAGCGCGAGACCACACACAAGTTTGATCACCCGCCAAAAATTATTGGAGTTTGGGTGGGATGTGTTGCCACACCCAGCATACTCACCTGACCTTGCGCCGTCAGACTTCCACTTGTTTTGCTCTCTTCAGCTGTCCTTACGTGGTATAACGTTCAATTCAGATGAGGCTGTAAATCAACACCTTGTGCAGTTTTTTGCCACAAAAGACAGGACCTTCTATGAATGAGGCATTCTGCAGCTCACTGAAAGAAGGCAAAAAGGTTATCGAACAAAATGGGCATTATATCATTGATTGATCTTTGTTCTTTCTATCAATAAATGACCTTTCCAAAACATGGCTAAAATATGTCATTACTTTTCTGACAACCCAATAGAAGAACTGACCATCATTGGACAGCTGAATCAGTAGACTGGGTTTCTAGGGGCAGAGAAAGTCTCAGAAGAAGACCACGTGGGAGATGAGTAAATTAAATTTTGGGAGCATGTTGGAGTGTCATAGAGAAGACTGGCTGAAGACTGAAAGTTGTGCTAGCATTTCTGCCAAAATTTTCTGCCTTAAGCCAGTCTTTACCTTGACTTTCTGATGATGCATTTTCTGCCCAAAGTGCTATATCGTTTTTGAAAAAACTATATGTGATCGAGTTAAACTAAAATCATATTTGCAGTCAGCACAAGAAATTCGGGCAACATCTGCCAATATAAATAAAACAACTGTTAGTATGTAATATTGTGTTGATCTGTGACAGTTACTCTACTACCATCTGGTATGAATCTGGTGCACATCATACCAAGTATACTGACAAGTTCTTGTGAAAAAAAATACACACACACACACACACACACACACACATATATATATATATATTTAAGTTGTGGAATCATTTTGGAGGGGTTTGGCCATAACTCACCACGCTGGCCAAGCGGGTTGGTGAGTGTGGGATAGCATTTCCTCTGATCCCGATGGTATAGTTATACCGCTATGGGCGGTCGTCAGAGCCCCTTTAGTGGGAACAGGATGCACCACGAGAAGGCGGGGTTGACATTTGTCAAGGAGAGGCTGTGATGTTACGCATCACCTGACCTTACATCTCCGAAGCTCTTTAATGCCACATTGGAGGGTGTTTTTCAGTCACTGAGCTGGGAAAACAAGGGGATAAAGATTAATGGAGATTATCTAACCCACCTTCGTTTTGCTGATGACGTAGTCATTTTTGCAACTACCCCATCAGAGCTGCAGAGTATGATCCAGGAACTTGCTGACAAGAGTAAAGAAGTGGGATTAAAAATGAACTTTCAGAAGACAAAAGTGATGTTCAATGCTTTTACAAGAAATGAAGATTTATCGATTGATGGAGAAAAGCTGGAGATAACAGACACGTACGTTTATCTTGGACAGCAGATATCAAGTGAGGGTCACATTGATGAAGAAATTAATCGGCGTACAAAACTTGCCTGGAGAGCTTTTGGAAGAAACAGCATAATTTTCAAGAGCAATATGCCATTATGTCTTAAAAGAAAAGTGTTTGATCAATGCATCCTTCCAGTGCTTACGTATGGTGCGGAGACGTGGACCTTAACTAAAAGAGACATACAAAGGCTGCAGACAACTCAAAGAAGCATGGAGAGGTGCATGCTTGGTGTAACCAGGAGAGATAAGAAGAGGAACTCGTGGATCCGAAAAATGACAAGAGTGGAAGACATCATGATCAGAGTTAAATCCCTGAAATGGCAATGGGCTGGACATACTGCCAGAAGGACAGATCATCGATGGACAGCTGAAATTTTAGATTGGATTCCAAGGGACAGGAAAAGACCCAGAAGAAGACCACATGGGAGATGGGTGGATGAAATTCGAAAGTATGCAGGGGTGACATGGAGGAGACTGGCACAAGACAGACCGTTGTGGAGGAAACTTGGGGAGACCTTCGTCCAGCAGTGGATTGATAATGGTTGACAATGATGATGATGATGATGATATATATATATATATATAAATAAACTAGAAGCCCCAAACAAGGTTTTTTTAAAAATTGTTTTGGGGGAAGGCGGGAGGGGGGGTGAGGGGGTTGTCGTTTTGTTTTTTTCTTTCTATGTTTCGTTCTCAGTATTTTGGTTATTTCTTCATCTTTTCGGGTTAATTTTTTTTTTTTTTTTTTTTTAATTTGTTTTATTCTTGCTCATTGGTTGCATTTTTAGTATTATGTTTTGCTCTTTCTTTTATGCTGCCTTGGGCACTTTAGAATTTCAAAGTGGTTTCTTGTTAGACCAAATGAATTGTCTAAATTAAAGCTATTCTTAGAGGTTTAGACTATGTGGTCTGCTGCAAATTCAGGAACCTATAATACACTGTTTTTTCCTTCTCCTTTGATTCAAAAAAAGTTTATAATTAAAAAAATAAACATAAAACTTTTGCATAAAAAAGTAAAAAAAACATATAAAAATATAAACAGATAAAAATAGTAATATTAAATCATCAGATGATTAGGTAGGATAATGCTATTTGGGTTATTGAAATATGTTTAAAAATCCTGGGTACAGAGATGTACTGCACATTGGTTTACTCTGTCCCCAGGAAGGCTTACTAGTATTCTGGGTAACACTGAAAATTCGTAGCAATTTTTTCAGCATGTTACTTCTGGTGATGTTAACGGTTTCCATTCAGGAAACAGCTTGCTTTTTTACCTCCCAGGAAGGTTCTATTGTTGGCTGCTAGATACGGCTGTGTCGCGGATGCC
Source organism: Macrothele yani (assembly GCA_039090855.1). Taxonomy (NCBI): domain Eukaryota; kingdom Metazoa; phylum Arthropoda; class Arachnida; order Araneae; family Macrothelidae; genus Macrothele; species Macrothele yani. The sequence goes on along the minus strand of CM076994.1, from coordinate 76,382,242 downwards.
CTTCCATTTGAACGTGGGTTTTTTAGTGTTTAGTGAATGGATGTTTGTTCTGTATGCTGCAATGGTGGGATAAGTTTTTCTTTTTATTTGGCATCTTTTATTTTTAATTTTGTTTTTCTAGTTCTTCATCAGCATCTTTTGAAACCTGGTTTTAGGAGTATTTTTCGTATTTCTGCGAAACTTTTGTCCACGTTTTTGGGTTCCTTTGTTACAAGTAACCAAGCTTTGTAACATGTCTGGTGAACAGTAGGCTTAGGGCCTTCCTGATGGTTTATAACTTACTGGAACAATATTTGTGTAAATAATTGTAAATTTGTACTTGCAACACTATGTTTCACTTATCTATTACTATTTAGGATGTTCTATATTATTTTAAATATGATGTACAGTTTTCTTATTTCTTAGGACGAACTGTTCTTCACTTTGGGTTTTTTTTATTTATTCCTTAGGTTACTCTTTTGCTTGCATGTACTGCACATTGGTTCTATGGTTTCCATATCTCATTTTAATTTAGCGCTTTTACACTAGGAGGCTACATTAGATAGAGCGTATATTTAAGCATATTTTCCATTAACCAGAGTATTTTTTTTTGTAAATACTTTATTTCATTACTTCTAAGTTGCAGTACAAATGTTACTGAATATAATATATGTACATATTTATATATGTGTGTATATATATTTTTTAAGACCTTCACTTTTCATCAGCAAATTACCTTTTTCTTGTTATATAGTGTTGTTGAGAGAGGTCGTACTCTTTCAGAAAGTGATTTACTAGTTATCTCTGAGCTGGGTTATTGTGTATGAGTTGGGCATTGTGGTTTAGTTTGTTGCTCTTTGGGTTATTTATCCCTTTTAGCATTCGTTGAATTTAACCCTAAAATTTAATTGGGTCTTGCAGCAAAGTAAACTAAGAGAAGAAACCCACACTTCTCTGGTCTGTGTAGATAAGTGAGGGATTCTCTTGATGCTTGCCCCTGATGAAGCCATGGGAGAATCACTCATTGATCTATACTCCCTATTTTCTTCTGCTTTTCTTCCTAAACGTTTTTTTTTCATTTGCGTCAAGAGTAGGGTTTCGTCGTTTTTTGTTTTTTTCTTTCTATGCTTCGTTCTCAGTTTTTTGGTTATTTCATAGTCTTTTTGGGTTAATTTTCTTCTTTTTTTTTTTAAATTTTGTTTTGTTCTTGCTGATTGGTTACATTTTTAGTATATATATATCATCATCATCATTGTCAATCATTATCCACCCACTGCTAGACGAAGGTCTCCCCAAGTTTCCTCCACAACAGTCTGTCTTGTGCCAGTCTCCTCCATGTCACTCCCGCATACTTTCAAATTTCATCCACCCATCTTCCATGTGGTCTTCTTCTGGGTCTTTTCCTGTCCCTTGGAATCCAATCTAAAATTTCGGCTGTCCATCGATGGTCTGTCCTTCTGGCAGTATGTCCAGCCCATTGCCATTTCAGGGATTTAACTCTGATCATGATGTCTTCCACTCTTGTCATTTTTCGGATCCACGTGTTCCTCTTCTTATCTCTCCTGGTTACACCAAGCATGCACCTCTCCATGCGACTTTGAGTTGTCTGCAGCCTTTGTATGTCTCTTTTAGTTAAAGTCCACATCTCTGCACCATACGTAAGCACTGGAAGGATGCATTGATCAAACACTTTTCTTTTAAGACATAATGGCATATTGCTCTTGAAAATTATGCTGTTTCTTCCAAAAGCTCTCCAGGCAAGTTTTGTACGCCGATTAATTTCTTCATCAATGTGACCCTCACTTGATATCTGCTGTCCAAGATAAACGTACATGTCTGTTATCTCCAGCTTTTCTCCATGAATCGATAAATCCTCATTTCTTGAAAAAGCATTGAACATCACTTTTGTCTTCTGAAAGTTCATTTTTAATCCCACTTCTTTACTCTTGTGAGCAAGTTCCTGGATCATACTCTGCAGCTCTGATGGGGTAGTTGCAAAAATGACTATGTCATCAACAAAACGAAGGTGGGTTACATAATCTCCATTAATCTTTATCCCTTCGTTTTCCCAGTTCAGTGATTGAAAGACATTTTCCAATGTGGCATTAAAGAGCTTGGGAGATATGGTGTCACCTTGTCTCACTCCCTTTCCAATTTTTATGTGTGTTGTATTTTCAAACAGCCGAATCTTTGCACTTGAATTTTCATAGATGTTATTAATAATATTAATGTATGCATCTTCAATACCGCAGGATTTCAGAGCCATCGTAACTGCTGATGGTTTCACCGAATCAAAGGCTTTTTCATAATCTATTAAAGCCATGCACAATGGAAGTTCATATTCCCTTGCTCTTTCAATTGGTTCTCTCAGTACGTGGATATGATCTATTGTGCTGTAGCCACTCCTGAATCCAGCTTGTTCTCTCGGTTGAGCCAAGTCCAGTGTTACCTTCAAACGGTGTGAAAGAACTTTAGTGAAGATTTTATAAACCTCTGATAGGAGGCTGATAGGTCTGTAGTTCCTGAGATCCTCAATGTCACCTTTTTTATGTAGCAGGATCATTGTAGTGTTGTTCTAATCCTCAGGAATCTTCCCTTCATTAAGGCATCGAGTGAAAATTTTGGCGAGTACTGTTTCGATTTCTCCACTTGCTTCTTGTATGATGTCTACAGTAATTCCATCTTCTCCAGGAGCTTTTCCCCGCTTCATGTTCTTGGTGGCATGTGCAACTTCTGCTGGGAGGACTGGAAGAACTCTGGTACTGGTACCTTTCATGATGTCTGGAGTACATGCATCATCCCTTTCATATAATTTGGAGTAGAAATCTTTCACTCTTGTCAAAATTTCGCCTCTATTTCTTGTTACAGAACCATCTTCTTTTCTCAGTGCCATAATCTGTTTTCTTCCCTTACTGAGATGTTCCTTTGCTATCTTTAGGCTTTGGTTGTTTTCAATTGCTTTCCTCACTAGTTCACAGTTGAATTTCCTTAGGTCTTCAGTGATACTTTTTCTTACTGTCTTGCATAGCTCTATATATTCCACTTTGGAAGTCACATCTTCTTTAGTTGTCCTCATCTCTCTTCTTTTTTGCATCAACATTTTGGTTTTTCCTGATAATTTGTTCACATGCAACTTGTTCTTAGACCCAGCTAATTTTGTTGCTGTTTCCATAAGAGCTTTGGTTACTTTTCTGTTAACTTCAGAGATGTCCACTTCTTCCGATGTTAGGCCTTCTAAAGCAGAGAACCTGTTCTTCAGTTCTAACTTGAAGGTATAATGGTGTTTTTTAAGGTTGGTTATGTCAATAGATTTTGTTTGTCTTATGAGCTTGCCACGTTCAAGTTTAGTGTTGAGGTGCATCTTACATTTCACCAATCTATGGTCACTACCTGTGTTGAACTTGTTTAGCACACTGCAGTCTTCTATGACGAATTTTTTGTTACACATAATAAAATCAATTTCACTTGTCGTCCCATTTGGATGTCTCCATGTCCATTTCCTGCGTGGCTTTTTCTTGAAGAAGGAGTTCAAGATGAAAAACCCTTCTGCCTCTGCAAACTCAACGAGAGTATTTCCACGCTGGTTTCTGTTGCCCTGACCGAATTTACCTACTGAAGTTTCATTCTGTTGCCGTTGCCCTATTTTTGCATTGAAATCTCCCATAATTATTTTCAAGTGCTGCTTACCTTTATTATTTAGATGACAAATTTCCTCATAAAATTCTTCAATTTCTTCTTCAGGATGACTTGTGGTGGGTGCATAAGTTTGAATAATCTGAGCCTGGTATCTTTTCGAGAGTTGGATAACAAGTCGTGCAGCTCTGTCAGAGGAACTTTCAACTTCTACAACTTTATCCTTCAGTTTCTTGTTTATTATAAATCCAACACCACTAGTTCTGCCAGTATCTGTCCCACGATAGTAGAAGAGATGTCCACTTTTCAGTTCGATGAGATCTTCTCCTTTTCTCCTTACCTCACTAGCCCGACGATGTCCCACTTGATCCTTTGTAGTTCCTCTTCCAATTCAAGAAGCCTTGAATCAGAAGATAGGGAGCGTCCATTGTAAGTAGCCAAGGTCAGCATCAGATGACAGCCTAGTCCGGTCCTCTGGGGATTCTTAGCATCCTCTGCCTTCATGTTGCACTGGCCGCTGCCTTGGCCAGGTACATTCCAGCTGCCGGAGACTGAGGGCCAAGATTTAAGTTGTGGAGTCATTTTGGAGGATTTTGGACATAACTCACCACGCTGGCCAAGCGGGTTGGCGAGTGTGGGATAGCATTTCCTCTAATCCCGATGGTATAGTTATACCGCTATTGGCGGTCGTCAGAGCCCCTTTAGTGGGAACAGGATGCACCACGAGAAGGCGGGCTTGGCATTTGTCAAGGAGAGGCTGTACTACCACTGAGAAAAGAAGATGGTTCTGTAACAAGAAATAGAGGCGAAATTTTGACAAGAGTGAAAGGATTTCTACTCCAAATTATATGAAAGGGATGATATATGCACTCCAGACATCATGAAAGATACCAGTACCAGAGTTCCTCCAGTCCTCCCAGCAGAAGTTGCACATGCAATCAAGAACATGAAGCGGGGAAAAGCTCCAGGAGAAGATGGAATTACTGTAGACATCATACAAGAAGCATGTGGAGAAATCGAAACAGTACTCGCCCAAATTTTCACTCGATGCCTTAATGAAGGAAAGATTCCTGCTACATAAGAAAGGTGACATTGAGGATCTCGGAAACTACAGACCTATCAGCCTCCTATCAGTAGTTTATAAAATCTTCACTAAAGTTCTTTCACACCGCTTGAAGGTAACACTGGACATGGCTCAACCGAGAGAACAAGCTGGATTCAGGAGTGGCTACAGCACAATAGATCATATCCACGTGCTGAGAGAACTAATTGAAAGAGCGAGGGAATATGAACTTCCATTGTGCATGGCTTTTATCGATTATGAAAAAGCCTTTGATTCGGTGAAACCATCAGCAGTTACAATGGCTCTGAAAACCTGCGGTATTGAAGATGCATACATTAATATTATTAATAACATCTATGAAAATGCAAGTGCAAAGATTAGGCTGTTTGAAAATACAACACACGTAAAAATTGGAAAGGGAGTGAGACAAGGTGACACCATATCTCCGAAGCTCTTTAATGCCACATTGGAGGGTGTTTTTCAGTCGCTGAGCTGGGAAAACACGGGGATAAAGATTAATGGAGAATATCTAACCCACCTTCGTTTTGCTGATGACGTAGTCATTTTTGCAACTACCCCATCAGAGCTGCAGAGTATGATCCAGGAACTTGCTGACAAGAGTAAAGAAGTGGGATTAAAAATGAACTTTCAGAAGACAAAAGTGATGTTCAATGCTTTTACAAGAAATGAAGATTTATCGATTGATGGAGAAAAGCTGGAGATAACAGACACGTACGTTTATCTTGGACAGCAGATATCAAGTGAGGGTCACATTGATGAAGAAATTAATCGGCGTACAAAACTTGCCTGGAGAGCTTTTGGAAGAAACAGCATAATTTTCAAGAGCAATATGCCATTATGTCTTAAAAGAAAAGTGTTTGATCAATGCATCCTTCCAGTGCTTACGTATGGTGCAGAGACGTGGACCTTAACTAAAAGAGACATACAAAGGCTGCAGACAACTCAAAGAAGCATGGAGAGGTGCATGCTTGGTGTAACCAGGAGAGATAAGAAGAGGAACTCGTGGATCCGAAAAATGACAAGAGTGGAAGACATCATGATCAGAGTTAAATCCCTGAAATGGCAATAAGCTGGACATACTGCCAGAAGGACAGATCATCGATGGACAGCAGAAATTTTAGATTGGATTCCACGGGACAGGAAAAGACCCAGAAGAAGACCACATGTGAGATGGGTGGATGAAATTCGAAAGTATGCAGGGGTGACATGGAGGAGACTGGCACAAGACAGACCGTTGTGGGGGAAACTTGGGGAGACCTTCGTCCAGCAGTGGATTGATAATGGTTGACAATGATGATGATGATGTATAAGGAAGTAAATAAACTTGCATTGGTGTACTACATAATCTGTTCCCGGAACCGCTCGAAGCTGCAGGGACCACGGGAAGAGCGTATAAGCAACAACCATTCGTATCAATGCAAGAAACCCCCTGCATAAGGAAAAACTCGTCCTCCCGCACTGCCGTTCCTGTTCATTCAACATAAAAACGAAAAAACTTTCCCAATACACCAAGTACTTGAAAAGAACTGTAACAGAAACACACTTCCAAATTAACTGAAAAACTTATAATTACAGATTAATCCTAAGAATAATAAATACAAAAGTAATATCACCTACTTCAACAAAACAAAATACAAAAAGAATGGATGCCGATTTCCGATCTTCAGGAAAAAATTATCTGAAGATTGGTTCCCGGCCCCCGTTCTTTTTGTATTTTGTTTTGTTGAAGTAGGTGGTATTACTTTTGCATTTATTATTCTTAGGAGTAATCTGTAATTATTAATTTTTCAGTTAATTTGGAAGTGTGTTTCTCTTCCAGTTTTTTTCAAGTACTTGGTGTATTAGGATGGTTTTTCATTTGTATGTAAGGGGGTGGAGGAGGTTGATTTTTGTCTTATGCTGGAGGTTTCTTGTATTGATACGAGTGGTTATTGCTTATATATATATATATAGGATTCCAGAATTCTTTATACTTTGCAGTTCCCATTAGTGCTGGTATCTGGTATTTCACTGTTGCTTTTTCGTTAAGCACTTAAATGCTTTTGGAGATTAATATCTTCTCTCTACACCTGGCCCTATGTTGTCCATTTATCTCTGTTTGAAATAAAGATATCCTTAGACCAGTGTTTTGGTCATTGCCAGGCTGAAGATTTACACTTTAATATCTATAGCGTATGAAGCAGTGAGACACTTATTCAGTTTTGGTGGGAAGCAAATTCATGGTGTACATGTGAGAAATGTACAGATTTGTTTTGAACACAGCTCTCCCCTCTCAATTTTCATTGCACTGATTAGTGCGTAATTACAAAGGTAGATTCAGTTTTCACTGCAGTGTGTAATTATAAAGACAAATTCGTTTCTTACTGAAGTGCCCAATTCCAAAAAGAAATTCTGTGTGTAGCATTAATTACTTAATGTTCAGTATGGAAACATATACTTGTGTATCATCATAGTAAATGCATCATCCTTTTATCTTATTTAACACATCTGTTCATGTTAAAGGTATCAATTTGTAATTTTTATGAGGATTTGTCTAACATAATTTTCTGATTTAGATGTTCAGATACTTTTGAAAAATAAGAAATATTTTGGTATAATGCCACCTCACTTCATACGGAGGAAGCCCTTGATTGCTGAACTGGGGAGGTAAGAATTGTAATAAAAGTTTATATGCATCAGTTTCATTTCATTATATCACATTAGATTCTATATATTATTTTCTTAATCAGCTGAAATCTCATCTCATGAAAGGAATTATGAAGATGCAAGATGTATTTCTGTGTTTTGGCATATTAGAAATTGTATTAAAGAAATCATAAATATTCCAAATATTTCATGTGTAGTGCCACTAGAATTGTTCCTGTATTTTTATTATTGTGAAAAATACAGGGAGTCTGTAGATCTGATTTGCAAGTTACTTTCTTCTGGATTATATGTGGATCACTTAAAAAAAAAAACTGTTTGTATGCAAAGTATTCAATATTAGCCATAGGTTGGAACGTGATGCACACTTTAAAATTGCAGAACCAAGAACTCTTTTATCAACTTTGATTTTAATTTTAGATCTATAATTCAGCATCACAACCTGTGGCATATCTAGCATAAACAGTGCCTAGGGCAGGCATGAAATTTGCCCCCCCCCACATGCATATAATTTCAATTCCATCTTTTCTTTACTTCTTTGTTGAACATGAGATTTTGGCTCAGGAAAAAAACAAAAACGACTTCATTATTCAAAACATTTAATTTTTTCTGTCATGTACAAACAAATTACAATATTATTATTTTTTTTTACCTTCATTGCTGCAAACTTGTCTATGATGTCCTCAAAGTTGGCTTTTTCACTTTTCTCTCTCTACTCTTAATAGGGCAATATCACTCAGTCTGTCTTGGCCCATAGATAATCTTAAGTAGGAAAGAATAAGATTTAACTTGCTGATTGATCTCTCACAGCAGGGAATGGAAACTGAAATGGTTAGCATTATTTGTGTTGCAATGCGCAGATTGGGAAAAACGCCCTATCTCCATACTGCACGATGGAATCAAGAAGCCATTCAGGCCTAGAAGTTTTCACATTGTGAGTCGAAAGCAACATTCTGCAATCCAAAATCTCTTCATAAAGTTGCTGACCATCAATATCATAGCTGTAGCTTTCGCCTAAACTTCTGCAAGTTTTTTAGGTCACTATTGTCAACACCGTAACAGCACGTTGACGTCTAGAAGGAATCCAAACAGTGTACCTTTTGTCCATTTCCATGGGGAGATGGTTGAGTGATTCCTTCGTGACTTTCTCCATTTCTTGTCTAGTGGTTAATCCAGCATCTCTCGAGCTCTCGGCGGGCATCATTTTCTTTCGTCTTTGACGTCTCAACCTCAACATTCCATTTTTGACAGAGAGAGCAACCTTCATCCAGTGACTCGTTGACTGAAGCTTCTCTTTCGGCAAAAAAATGATCTCTCAGACCTTTCAAATCTAGGGCGGCATTGTGGAAGTTCATGTTAGGGTCTTGCAGCCTCTTTTGAACTCGCTCAATTGAAATGAGAACTTCGTTCCAAAATCTCATCAAAGTTAGGAATCTGTAATTCAACAAGCTTGTTGTGGTGTTTTTGTTTTGTTGTTTAGTCGGGTGTCTGTCGTTTGCAGTGCAAGGTAGTATTGCACGTTACGTAATATTTTTTTATACGTAAGAGGATAGTGTGTGAATAGATGACTTTTCCTTTCTACAACACATTTCTTAGTAGCTGCCTCACGAGTAAAAGCCGTCTTTGTGCGGATAATTGAAAGTAAAATAAAACTCGGCTTAGCTTAAATCAAATGATGTCTCATAATATGAGTTAATTTGATTTAAGCTAAGCCGAGTTTTATTTTACTTTCAATTATCCGCACAAAGACGGCTTTTACTCGTGAGATAAGTTTGTGTGACTCATCAGTATTGGAATACCTCGCCGCATTTAAAGGTATGTTTTTTGCATCATCAACTATCATGAATATGTTTGCAAGATCCGCTGATGTTTTTCGAAGAAACAGACTGAAACTCGTCAAAGAAGAGTCCCACTTGCAGTTCCTGATTAACTGTAGTGAATTATCGGTTATTCCTAAGTTCCTTCAAATAACCACCACACCTAGATCTTGGAAAGACAATTACATTTTGAAAACTGCTGAAGGGAAGAGGCTTAAACAGGAAATTAAGTCCAAGAAGGGGTTCATTAATTACCTGCAAAGAAGGACTTATTATTCATTCTCCATTTTTGTCAAGGACTCTCACCCACTTATTGTCGACAGAACATTAACTATGTTGGCCTCGACTGCAGATACCCTTGCAAAGGCTTTATATACATCTCATGTCAAAAAATTGCGGGGGTTAGTGGACATAAAAACCAGGAGACAACAATGTGTCAGCGAAAATACCTCCAGTGAAAATCCCAACCCTCCAGAAATAGCACCACAGACAGTCATTAACCTTAGTGATTTTCAGCCTAGTGACCAACTAAAGAGTGTCCTTCAACTTGGGACGAAATTTGCTTTTCCTAAGAGAGTTAGCTTACCACACACCATATCGCAAGTTGAAAACATTATCTCTCAACTACCAGCTTCGGAGCAAACTTTTACAAGACTAAAGATCTCCAAGATTATCAATAAGGAACATAATAAGCTAATCAAACATTCATCCACTTCTGAAAAAAGACTTTTACGGACACTTAAGGAAGAATCTACTATCTCTATTATTACTGCCGATAAAACCTCTCAAATTGTGATTATTAACACTGCTAATTACTGTGATAAAATGATCTCTGCCATTTCCACTATCCCACATTGTATCATCAATCATAACCCTATAAACTCCACTATTTCAGCTTTGTCAAAACTAGGCAAGGACTTTGTTTTCCCCCTAGTTTCCGGTGCTCTTTTAAGCCCCCACCAGGACCCTGCGTTCCCAACGTATTTGGTAAAATTAAACTGCATAAACCTAACCATCCGCTCCGGCCACTTGTCTCTGGAAGGTCTAGTCCTACACGACCCCTTGAAGCCACCCTTTCTAAATACCTCTCACATCTGGTTCAGGACTCCCATTACTCTATAAAGAATTCTACCCAAGTTGTTTCAAAACTTTCAAGTCTTCCAACCCAGGCTAAACCATTTATTCTGGCTTCCCTCGACGTGGTGTCACTCTACCCCAATGTACCTGTTGATTTCACACATCAGATTATCGAAAATCAACTTCATTCCTTAGGGCACCCACTTACTGAGATTTCAGCCATAATGAATGCGCTTCGGTTTGTTAAAAAACGGTCCTATTTCCAATTCCAAGATAAAATTTATCGCCAAACCGATGGCGCGGCCATGGGATCACCGCTTTCTGGCATTTTAGCTGAAATCTTCATGCAGTACCTTGAAAATACATTTTTGACCTCTTATCCCCACCAACCTCTGTTATTTCTCAGGTACGTAGATGATATCTTATTACTCTGGCCCCACTCGATATCTGAATTACAAGTATTCACGAATTCTTTCTCTTCACAATTTCCGTCAATTCAATTTACCCTAGAAATTGAACAAGACCTAAAACTCCCGTTTCTTGATATTTTGATTACCCGTCATCCAAACCAGGTTATACCATTGCATTTTGCTGTTTATAGAAAACCGTCCTGTACCCCAACTATGATCCCATACTCCTCTAATCACCCACAAAACCAAAAGTTAACGTCTCTTCACTTTTTTATTCGTAGAGCCTACACCCATTCCTCGACTCGTACTGCACGCGTTACAGAACTACAATGGGTCTCGTCGTTCGCCTCCCAATTTGGATATCCTGAATACGTTTTTAACCGGATCCATTCCCGAGTTAAAAGTAAACTTGCTACTACATTACAACCGTTTTTGCCCACACCATTTCGTTTCATTGCTTCCATCGATTACATCCCTTCAATTACTCAACCTCTTCGTAACATTTGCCGGAAATTTGGATTGGATTTCGGCACTCGCTCCCTTAATATACTACCACTTGTTAGAAAGGACAGGACCCCGACGGATATTTTACAAAGATGGGGTGTCTATTGTGTTCCATTGAAAGATGTTTTCGGAACTACTCAATCTGTCTATATAGGATCGACCGGACGGAATTTGTCTTGCAGGGTCAAGGAACATAAATATAATATCCAGACAGGAGGTACCAACACTGCACTTGCTAGGGAAGTTACAAAAGGGATTTTATACCCGGACTGGGAAAAAAATTTTAAAATTGTGGTTACCCCTAAAAATCGTAGCACGCTGTTTCTTACTGAGAGCATGTTCATTTTTCACTCACAAAATATTTGTTGTAATGACTATATGCCGTATGAGCTCCCCAATGCCTATAAGGTATTAATTAACTCTAATCCTAGGGGCTTTAAATTACCTATAACCGTGGGATAATGTGCCGGGAGGAATATCTTCCTTCTTTGCATATATGTACAACAACCGACTTTGACGTGTTCATGTGTGTATATATTATGCGGATCTTGTCAATTTGGCTGTTCCATCTGAAGATGGGCCATGCGATGGCCCGAAAGTACTCATGTCTTTTAATCTGTTTTTAAGATAACATAAGGTTTTATTAAATTGATGTCTCATAATATGAGTTAATTTGATTTAAGCTAAGCCGAGTTTTATTTTACTTTCAATTATCCGCACAAAGACGGCTTTTACTCGTGAGATAAGTTTGTGCGACTCATCAGTATTAGTAGCTGCCACCAGATCAATTCCTTACCTTATATGAACCGATCACCGTATCTTACTTAGCCGCTCGTCCGAGGCATGGTGAAGGATCTGTGAGTGATATGATAAAGAGTTGCTAAGCAATTACAATCTGTACACGGTTTTATTTACATTCTCTGGCTTGCATAAGAATATTCAGATATTAGTACATCTTTTGTGTTGTTGACTCCATACTTTTGAGCGGATTCAGCACACAATTCTGGGTGATATTCAATGTCCAGCAACACGAGTTGAAGCCATTAGCAACACAGTTCTGGATGAGATACAATGTCTAAGTTCCTGTTGAGATACACAGTCTCACAACATTTAGGAAACACAGATGGAGAGTGAACTTTGATCACGTCAGACTGCGGCCTGAATATTATGTCCCTAAATAACCTGCAGGTATTAGAACATCATTCGTATAACCAAACCCTCAGGTTGGTTCTGCTACAGTGCTACTCCACTTCAGTGGAACAGCATTATTAACGGCTAGTTTCCATATTCCACACTGCTATCACGGAGAAAAAGAAGCTTCTTACTCGATCACGTTCAGAGACCCAAGAGAAGGAAAGTCCGTTGTAACTTTTTGCACCTATTCCAACTTTTCTCGTGCCCGGAGACTGCTCGTCCAATGGCGTGCAAGAATGCTGAGCGGCTGGGCCATGTGGTTTCTCTCAATGTCCAGTGCCCAGCAAAACGTTCCGTGACATCCCAGGGTCGCGCATTTGTCGAACCCCTCTTCCCTGCAGAATTCACTGAGGAAAGGATTTTGTTGGTTTTTTTTCTTTTCTTCCACAGGCACATACAACATGGCCGACTCATCGCCATCCTCCCTCTAGCTGACAAGAAATGGCGTTCCATCTCCCAGCTTGTATTTATTTTCACCTTTCCGACCCTAAAATCTCCCAATTTTTCTCTCTTCATCACAGTCCTCCCTCCCAAGCTTTATACGACTGTTTCTTTTCAAGCACCGCCTGACAAGAAACCAGTCCCCTTTGTCCTCTGTCTCATTGTACTATTCTCATCTGTGCCCTATGTTCCTGATCTGACACCGCTGTATTCTGATACCTGCTCGCTTGTAGGTTATACATTATTCCATCTAGTACTAATTGACAAAAATGTTCTACACTGAATGATTATTATTTACACGTTTAGGTCCTAGGCACTATTATGGGCAAATATGATTACATAACACTAACACATTTACTAACACTACTATATATAAATACAACACTATGGAGTTACCATTACTCCCATTCTCCTATATGATATACACACGTCTCGACAAACCATCTGCATTTCCATGTTTGGCTCCTGGTTTGTACTGCACGGTGAAATTATATTCCTGCAAGTACAGGGACCATCGCATCAACTTCAGATTTTTATCTTTGATGTGTTCCAGCCAAACCAATGGGTTGTGGTTGCTTATCACGACAAAGGGCCTAGAGTCTAAATGTAGGTTGAGCTTCTCTATTGCCCAAACAGCAGCTGAGGTCTCCTTCTCAATTGTCGAGTACCTTTTCTCAACATCAGTCAGTTTCCGACTCAAGTAGGCCATTGGGTGTTCTTCCCCATTTATTCCTCGCTGACTCAGCACACAGCACCTAGCTCAACTCCGCTTGCATCTGTCTGCATGAATGTGTCTTTAGACGGGTCAAAACACTTGAGTATACCGCCTTCTGTTAACTTTGATTTCAGAGTCGAGAACGCCTTCTCGCACTCTTCACTTCACTCAACTTTGTCAGGTTTCTTCTTTCTCAGTGTTTGTGCCAATGCACTGGAAACGTCTGCATACTGGGGAATGAATTTTCTGCAATACCCCATAATTTCCAGAAATGCCCTGACATCCTTCTTTGCGATTGGGCGAGGCCACATACAAATCTTGTGGCCCCGGGCCTCCTCAGGAGTGATTCAATTCGGTCCCACATGAAACCCTAAGTGATTGACACCAGCATTTCCAAATTCACTCTTCCGTGGGTTAACTGTCAAACCTGCTCCTTCGAGCTTCCTCAGCACCAATTGTACGTGCTGTAAATGCTGATCCCAAGTACTGCTGTACACAACAATATCGTCCACGTAGCATTTCGCAAAATCATCCGTTCCATGTAATACTTTTGACATTAATCTCAAATAAGTGTGTGTGTGTGGGGGGGGGGGGGAGGCTGTTCTTTAACCCGAAGGGCATCACTACAAATTGATATAGTTTGTTAGTAGTGGTGAATGCACTTCGCTCTTTTGCTCTGTCTGTTAGCTTCACTTGCCAGTACCCTTTTGTCATGTCGAGCTTAGTCAAATAATTGCAAGTGTGCAGACCGTTGACTAACTCGTCCATGTTTGGTGTAGGGAAAGCATCCCCCTTGGTAATGGCATTGAGTTTTTTGTAATTGGCGGAAAACCTCATGCTTCCATCTTTCTTCGGCACAAGCACAACTGGTGCTGCATAAGGGCTTCTACTTCCCTCAATTACTCCCATTTCCAACATCTTCTCTATCTCCTTATCAATAAGCTCTTTTTTTCCCTTTCTGTCCCGATATGGTTTACACTTAACTGGAGTGTCATTGAGTAGCTCAATGTCATGTGTCACAACATTGGTCCTTCCCGGTATCTCTGTTAAGATATGCTCATATTGTCGTAGCATAGCTACTAACTCTTCCCTCTGAGCTTCCCAGAGATTGTCTCCAACTGTAAACTCTTCTACTGTTCCTTGTGCTTCCCTACTAGTAAGATCCGGTAACTCAGTTACAATTTCCTCATCTCCATCATCAGTCCCGTAACACACGTTACTTACTGTCTGACCCCTACGGTTAAACTTCTTTAGCATATTGATGTGGTATACCCTAGGGCAAGGGTCCTCCTCTCCCACATCTATGACATACGTGTTTTCAATGGACCTTCCCATTTAACTTGCATTGCTCTCTTCCTATTAGGAGTAAGCACTAGGACTTCATATCCCTCACATAGTTTCCTAATCCTGGCCTTCCTATCATACCATTTTGCCTGCTTGATCTGAGCCTGAGACAAACTTTCCTGGGCTAAAGTTAGCCCTTTTTCCAAACTTCTATTTACTTTTTCTATATAGTCCAGAATTTCTACTCTCTCTCCTTCTGATTTTTCAATTTTCTCCCTTAGCAGATCCAGAGGTCCTCGAACATTGTGCCCAAAAATTAGTTCGAATGGCCAGAGACCTGTGCTCGCCTGGGGGACTTCTCTGCAACCAAACAAGACGTAGGGCAACATCCTGTCCCAGTCGTCGGGGCTATCCTGGCTTACCCGTTTGAGTAAGGATTTTAACGTTCCTATGTATCGCTCGACAAGACCATTTCCCTGAGGGTGATATATACTTGAGAAAAGTGGCTTAACGCCTAACTGTGTCCACAATTCCTGGGTTAATCTACAGGTGAATTGCTTTCCTTGGTCCGAGAGCATCTCTTTAGGAAAGCCGACATGTGAAAACATGTCAATAAGAGCATTCACCACTTTCTCAGCCTCTATCGTCTCTAACGCTCTGGCATCCGGATATCTACTCGCATGGTCTACTATGACCACTGCATATCTCTTGCCTGAGTTACTAACGTTCAAGAGACCGACTAGGTCTACTGATACCCGAGCAAACGGCTCCTCAATTATAGGCAAAGGCTGGAGTTTGCTTGGTGCATGATCTCCTCGCTTTCTTGTGAATTGGCACTGTGGGCATGAACTGACATACTCAGCTATTTCCTTGAATATCCCTGGCCAATAAAAAATCCTCAACACCCTATCAGTTGCATTTTTGAACTAACCGTAATGTTGGTGTAGTTCGATTAACACTTACCGCACGTGGATCTTGGCTTTTTTCGTATTTCCGTTATGTAGATGCGGCATGGAGGTTTTTTCATTCAGTTACGGGTCCTCTTCAGTTTTTTTTTTTTTTTTTTTTTCTCCGTTGGTTTTAATTGGCCTCGTCACTAAATGAGTTTTTCTTTGCCGCTTCCACAGATACTTCTATACGTTTTCTACCTGAGTACTTTCGGTAACATCTTGTTACCGTCATCTAGGGGACGTTTGCTCCGACTAGCATGGACCGTGTCAGTAGAGCATTTTGGTGGTTCTCGCGGGCTGCATCTGTTATCGGCTATTGCTTCCTCTTGGGCGTTGTGGCGCCATCTCTTGTTGGTCACCAATCTTATTTTTTGAACTTTTTCATTTTTTTGCTCAATTTTAATTAAATTCCTCCAACTGTTTCTTAAAATATTAGGGTCATTATGGGTAGGTGGTCATAATGTAATGGCTCATCGGTATTTATTTTCAATAAATTCTAAAATACTGGTATTTGGCCAATGAAAATACCAGTATTTTTGTATGTAAAAATAGCATGGTATACCAATATTCTGAGTATCAAAATACTTGTACTGTGATCACTTGTGTTTGCAGTTGCTTACCTAACCACAACTCATTGCAGTATGTTGTATATTACCTTCAGGTGCATGTGTTGGTACTGCACTGAAAAGTTTCAACAAATAAATTCACTATGTGCTTTTTAAAATTCATTTCAAGTCATGTGATGATCCAAACCCAGTCCACATGTCCAGCATCATTGTATGGCAGTACTCTTTGGCAGCCCCTCATAATTTCTGCTGTTTTGTCCAGCTACAGATTTGTTCATACATTAAGTATTAATTTTAGTAGTTGTCATTTCCATATCTACATGCTGTTATTTTACTTTTTGTTATGTACTTTTGTGTGCTGTATCTGTATTTTATCTGTAGTTTTATGTTTTCAGTAAGTGTTGTGGAATATCATTTTGTCCTTTAGCAAACCAGCTGAGGTTCCGATTGTTGCAGCTGAAAATCTATCGGCTATGAAACATGAAAATAAAAAATCTCCTGAATATGTGCTGTGGAAAACTCCAGCATCTGGCTATCCTATGCATATAACTGCTAAAGTTTCTCTTCCTGAATTGGTATGCTTATAATTGCAAATTGCTCACTGGCAGTAATTCTACTTGTATATTTTATTCCCTTTTTCATTTTGCTTTCTCCCAGTAATAAGTTTGTGTGTTGTTAAACTTGCAGATACCTGCAAATGTTGCTGTAACAAAAAATTCACTTCGATATTTCCTGAACTTCTTTTTTGTGTGATTGATTTTTGAGCCAGTTCTCACTATAGCAAAAATATATTTAAGATGATAATATAATCAAGAAGCTTTAGTAGATTTTATTTAGACTTTTATTAATGGCCTGATAAAATGTGGAATAACAGATCATGTAATTAGGAAACATATTATATATGTAAATCAGCAAACATAATCTATATAATATATTATCATGTAATCAGCAAACATAATATGGCAAATCTTAAGTTAAAAGTGTAATTCTTTTACTGATCAAAAACTACTATTATGGGAATTCTTACTAGGAAATTTTCTATTTTAATTGCAAATTTTCAGAGAAAACTGTTCTCCCTCTTCAGGCTGTCTTTTGTTGTCACTTATTCCCGTCACTATCGCGGGTATAGTTAACCTTGACGGTTACGGTTATTTTTCCTAAAATCCTGCCTAATGTTAGGAAGGGAAAATCATTTGCAGTCACTGATGATGGAATTTTGATTTTTCTCAATCTCTATTCCTTCTTTTAGCTTTCTTTTTGAAAATTGCTTTGGAAACTTATGACTTTAAGGGAATTCCAAACCATGCTATGGCTAGTTTCTCTAACATGCTTATCTAAACCAGTCTTGTTGGAGCAATTTTAAATAGCAACTTTATGCTTTGCTAAATGAGTTTCTAGTCTTTGACCTGTTTCACCTATGTAAGATAGTCCACAACTACATTTTACTTCATAGACTACACCTTGCATTTTTAAAATATCTTCTTCTCTTTGGACTATTTTAGGGAAAAATTTTCTTAACCTTGTTCTCTAAACTTGGAGCTAGCCTAATATTGTACTTCTTACTAATTCTCTTTGAGGACTCAAATAAACCTTTGTGATAAGAATTTTTTTTTAGTGAATTTTACTTGTTGCTTTTGTGGGTTCTTTGTACCATTAAAATTCAGAAGCTTCTCAATTTCTCCTTTAGGATAGTTATTTTCTGCTAGTATGACTTTAAGTTGTTCTTTATGGGCTTCTTTCTAATCTGCTGTAGAAACTATTTTATAATTTTTTTCTAAAACCTGACTTGCTACATTCTTCTTAATAGAAACTGGATGATAAGAATTGAAATCCAATTGTCTATTAATATTCATTGGTTTTTTATACCAACTAGTGAGGAATTTTTCATCTTCATAATAGATAGTAATATCTAAAAAGTTAATTCTTTCTTTTTGAAGTTCAATAGTGAATTTAAGGGAATCATCTAATTAATTGAATAAGTCTAGAATTCTTTCTGGAACAATTTCTGAGCTATCTATTATAAATAAGATGTTATCCATGTATCTGCTATATAGGCAGAAGTATGTGGGTTGTAATAGTATCTTCTCTTCTAGTTTTCCCACATAATACACTGGCGTGCAAAAATTAACAATGAGACGGTTTTTCGAATATAACGTCGTGCAGAAGTGCTCCACATCGACTCAAATCATACCATAAGATCCCCAAGATGTAAGAATATGGGACAAGTGAGCAAAACCGTCCAAACAAGGAATCCAAAGGATACAAAGGCACTTTATTGAAAAGGTAGCTTCGTGCACAACTGGACAGACAGAAACGTCCATGTGATAGGCGGCTGCCAAGAAAAATCCAGTCTTTAGTAGGGGATATGATCACCCCTGACTGCGTTGCAGGATTTACAACGTCTGTCCATGCTGAGGACGAGGTTGTCAAGTAGCTGTTGAGGCATTGTGGCCCATTCCTCTTGTAGTGCCAATCGCAGCTGCGGAATCATTGCTGGCGGCTGGGGATGTGCTGCCAAGCGTCTCCCGAGAAAGTTCCACATGTGTTCAATTGGATTTAGGTCTGGGGGACCTTGCGGGCCAATCCATGCGTTGAATATCTTCACTCTCCAACAGCTCTGTAACAGCCACTGTACGATGAGGTGTAGCGTTGTTGTCCATGAAGAGGAACTCGGGACCCACTGCACCTCTAAACAGACTCACATGAGGCAGGAGAACCTCGGTACAATAGTGGACACCAGTGACTGAACCTTCTTGAAAGATGTGGAGGTCAGTACGGCTACCAAGCATGATACCACCGCAAATGAGAACTCCGCCACCTCCAAACTGGTCCCTTTCGATGATGTTGGAGGTGTGATTGCGTGTTCCCTGCTCTCTCCAGATGTGTATACGTCCAGAATCGCTTGTCAGACTAAATCGGCTCTCATCCATAAAGAGAACTTGACCCCATTGCTGATGTGTCTAGTTCTTGTGTTCCTGGCACCACAGAAACCACCATCTCCGATGAGCAGGCGTTAATGGCACACACCATACTGGTCGTCATGCAAATAGACCTTTGTGTAGCCTCCTGGCCATGGTAAAACGTGATAATGGATGTCCAGTTGTCTGTTGCATGTGCCTTGCGATTTCTCCCGCTGTCTCTCTCTTCTCACCTGTAGGACAATATACCAATCGTCCGCTGCTGTGGTTGCTCGTGGACGACCACTGCTAAACTCTCGGACAGCTGTTCCTGTTGTTTGAAATGTTCTCCAAGCTCGTTAAATGATGCTGTGAGCGATCCCGAACTTCTCGGCCACACTAGTCACACTTTGACCTTCTTCGAACTTCCCAATGACGCGACCTCGGGTAAAGTCATCCAGATGCCGTCTACTGGATTGCCTGTTGGCCATATCGCACGGTGGCAGCAACTCGACGTCGTTCAAACCGATGTACAGTGTGAAATAACTTTCACCAAATTGCTGAGCATACTCCGCCCATGTGCTTTATACCCTTCCGACACCGCCCCCCCCCCTCCACATCATGCTGCATATATGCTCATGCCCTACCATACCGGACCCTAGTCTATCTCCTGAGTGGTCTTTCGGTCTGTTCTGCCTGCTCGTTCCGTTGTTATGCTAATTTCTCCTCTTCGTCCTTAATTTTTGCACACCAATGTAGTTAGCTAAGAGGACACAATTTCCTTATCTAGTTTTTATAATGAAATTAGGATAAAAAAATTGATACAAAAGACAAAATAGACATAGTGTTGGTGTACAGCACAGTAAAGCAATTGTGAAGAAACCGTAGCTAGTGTAGATTTTTTAATGCAATTTTTTTTCTCAGATTGAAAGAAGTTGTTCTGCAAAGAGAAGGTAAGCATTTCGAAAATTCCAACTAATATGTTTCTATTTTTGTTGTGGAAAACTATTAGGTCTGCCAAGTCTTCCGCTATAAAGTCTTATAAGTTCATCTATATTGATGTGAGTATACATAGACACTATGTCTAAACTACCCATAATAGGGGAATCTAATTTAGGAAGTTCTAATTTTTCTCCTAGCTGCATTGAATTTTTAATCAAGTTAGGTGGCTCTTTTAAAATCTTCTGAAGGTGTGACTTTAAAAAGTAGTTTAGATTTGAAAGAATTGAGCTTTTTGAGTCAATTATTGGTCAAATTGGTTGGTGTTCTTTATGCAGTTTGACTATTCCATAGATTGGAGGTGATCTGAACTGTAATTTTGAGAACTGTTTATAGTTTTCTAGAAGCTGGTTTTTCTTTTTCTGAAGTAAAATAAGCTTTGAGACTTTTTAATCAAATCTGTTAGTGGGTTTCCTTTTATTTCTTCACACATTGGCTTTTTTAGTTCTTCCATCTTTTCTTGATACTCTTTCTTATCTATAATAGTAATCAACTTACTTTTGTCTGTGTCTGTTTTCAAAGCAACTACACTTTCATTTTTTTTTTAAATCTTTAAGAGCTTTTAATTGACTGTTCTCAAAATTTTGTTGAGGTTTCTTTACTTGCTTCAGGAATTTTGTAAGGCGGCTATTGTTTTAATCTTTTCTGAGGAGGTCTGTTTTAATTTGGTCCTGTTTTTCTAAAGTGCTGCAGATGCTTTCCAAATTGATTACAAATTTTTCTGTATTTATTTTTTCCATGGATAGATTTAAATTACTTCCTTTATTTATCACTTGTAATAATTCTTGGCTAACTCCAGTAACAGTATTGTGCTTTACATGACTAAGAACTTCTGCTTCTTTGTTTTTACTGGAATAGTTTTTCTTAAAAAATTCCTTTCTTTAACGTTCAGTTTTTGAACAAATTTTTTATTTTTGTTTTTTATTCCAATTTTTAGCCAGTCCTCCAATTCTGCTTTTACTGTATCACTTAAGATTCCAGAAAATTTATTTCATTTTCTACTTTTACTTTCTGATAATAAGCAAAGTTTTTATATTTTGCTTCAATACTTCATTTCAACGTTTTTTTCTCTATTTTTCTTACGAAGTTGGCTGAGAGTAAATCTTTAAATGGTTTTCTAAGTCTAAATGAATTTGGAAAAAAGTAATTTACCTTGCAATTTTTCAGGAACTTGATTTGAGCTACTGATTTTTCCATCTTCAATCTAGCATGTTGAACTTTCTTGATTGCTTGCCAAATATCTGACCCACACTCTGTTCTAATTCTTTGAATAAAGCTCATGTTGAGAATTGGCATCCTAGTTCCTTAATTCAATTACTGATCAAAAACTACTATTATGGGAATTCTTACTAAGACATTTTTTATTTTAATTGCAAATTTTCGGAGAAAACTCTTCTCCTTCTTCAGACTGTCTTTTGTTGTCACTTATTCCCATCACTATCGCGGGTATGGTTATAACCTTGACGGTTGTGGTTTGTTTTCATCAAATCCTGCCAGATGTTAGGCAGGGAAAATCCTCTGCAGTCATTGATGATGGAATTTTGAGTTTTCTCAATCTCTATTCCTTCTTTTAGCTTTCTTTTTTGAAAATTGCTTTGGAAACTTATGACTTTAAGGGAATTCCAATCCATGCTGTAGCTAGTTTCTCTAACATGCTTATCTAAACCAGTCTCGTTGGAGCAATTTTTTATAGCAGCTTTATGCTCTGCTAAACGAGTTTCTAGTCTTTGACCTGTTTCACCTATGTAAGATAGTCCACAACTACATTTTACTTCATAGACTACTCCTTGCATTTTTAAAATATCTTTTTTCTCTTTGAACTATTTTAGGGAAAAATTTCTTAACCTTGTTCTCTAAACTTGGAGCTAGCCTAGTATCGTACTTCTATATGGTAAGCAATCAAGAAAGTTCAGCATGCTAGATTGAAGATGGAAAAATCGGTAGCTCAAATTAAGTTCCTGAAAAATTGCAAGATAAATAACTTTATTCCAAATTCATTTAGACTTAGAAAAACATTTAAAGATTTACTTTCAGCCAACTTCACAAGAGCAATAGAGAAAAGAACGTTAAAACGAAGTATTGAAGCAAAATATAAAAACGTTGCTTATTATCAGAAAGTAAAAGTAAGAAATGAAATAAATTTTCTGGAATCTTAAGTGATACAGTAAAAGCAGAATTGGAGGACTGGCTAAAAATCGGAATAAAAAACAAAAATAAAAAATTTGTTCAAAAGCTGAACGTTAAAGAAAGGAAATTTAAAAAAAAACTATTCCAGTAAAAACGAAGAAGCAGCAGTTCTTAGTCATGTAAAGGACAATCTACTGGAGTTAGCCAAGAATTATTACAAGTGATAAATAAAGGAAGTAATTTCAATCTATCCTTGGAAAAAATAAATACAGACAAATTGGTAATTGAATTGGAAAGCATCTGCAGCACTTTAGAAAAAGAGGACTAAATTAAAGCATAATGCCTCAGAAAAGATTACCACAATAGCCTTACAAAATTCCTGAAGCAAGTAAAGAAACCTCGAAAAAAATTTGAGAACAGTCAATTAAAAGCTCTTAAAGATTTCAGAAAAAAATGAAAGTGTAGTTGCTTTGAAAACAGACAAAAGTAAGTTGATTACTATTATGGATAAGAAAGAGTATCAAGAAAAGATGGAAGAATTAAAAAAGCCAATGTGTGAAGAAATAAAGGAAAACCCACTACCAGATTTGATTAAAAAAAGTCTCAAAGCTTATTTTACTTCAGAAAAAGAAAAACCAGCTTCCAGAAAACTGTAAACAGTTCTCAAAATTACAGTTCAGATTACCTCCAATCTATGGAATAGTCAAACTGCATAAAGAACACCAACCAATTTGACCAATAATTGACTCAAAAAGCTCAATTCTTTCAAATCTAAACTACTTTTTAAAGTCACACCTTCAGAATATTTTAAATGAGCCACCTAACTTGATTAAAAATTCAATGCAGCTAGGAGAAAAATTAGAACTTCTTCCTAAATTAAATTCTCCTATTATGGGTAGTTTAGACATAGTGTCTATGTATACTCACATCAATATAGATGAACTTATAGACTTTATAGTGGAAGATTTGGCAGACCTAATAGTGTTTCACAACAAAGATGGAAACATATTTGTTGGAATTTTTGAAATGCTTACCTTCTCTTTGCAGAGCAACTACTTTCAATTTGAGAAAAAGAAAAAAAAAAATCATTCAAAAATCTGAACTAGCTATGGCTCCCCACTCTCATCTAACTATTATGTGGGTAAACTAGAAGAGAAAATACTAGTACAACCCATATGCTTCTGCCTATATAGCACCTATATAGCAGTTACATGGATGGCATCTTATTTATAATAGATAGCTCAGAAATTGTTCCAGAAAGAATTCTAGACTCATTCAATGAATTAGATGATTCCCTTAAGTTCACTATTGAACTTCAGAAAGAAAGAAGAATTAACTTCTTAGATATCTATTATGAAGATGGAAAATTCCTCACTAGTTGGTATAAAAAACCAAGGAATACTAATAGACTGTTGTAGGGGTTGTCATTCTTTTTTGTCCCACAGCTCCCTTTACTCTATATAAATTTGCGACAGCTCCCAAATGTACAAAAATGTACAAACCATGTTATAAATTCATAAATGCATGTTTTCATAGATAATTTTACATTTATTGATCAAAAATGTGTGAAAAGCTTACCTTTAAATATAAATCTTTAAAATTAAATATTAACTTAAATATTATTACTTATAATTATTAAAAGAAGCGGGCGGTCGTAGTAAGCGATGGGTTTGCCTCCTGGTGGGTCTCCGTGGTAACAATGGCACACACAACAGCAACTAGGGCCTCTGTGAATCTTGGAGAGGTGCCAGCTAGTTCTGTGCGACATTGGTGAAAAGACCCCAACTCACTGGGTTTTGTTCCAGAATCCTTAGGTTGAATGACCAACTGGAACCCTCAGCTGTGGGCTAATCCCCCACACTGATGTACTTACCTGATTAAAAAGACAAAAAGAAATATTAAGAATGACTCAAGTGTGGGATAATGGTGGACCTACCACACTTGAGAAGGACGGTCCACCACGGAATCGACCTGGACATTCTAAACAGCGTATGAGAAAGCGATCTCGACTGAGTGAATGTAAGATTGGTGTATGGAATACTAGAGGTATAAATGGCAAGATGAGTGAGGTGATTGAGGAGATGAATAAGTATAAACTGGATGTGCTGTGTGTAAGTGAAACCAAAAAGAAGGAAATTGGTGTAGAAGAAGTGAATGGCACGGTGAGTGTGTGGTCTGGAGTATTGGATAATATGAGAGGACAGGCTGGTGTAGGTGTGATTTTAAGTGAAAAGATGAAGAACAACTTGATTCACTATAGTTGCGTAAGTGAGAGAATTCTCTGGATTCGTTTGAAAGTGAAACTTCAGAGAATAGTAATTGTTGTAGTGTATGCTCCTTGTGACTCGGAACCTTCTGATAAGAAAGAAGATTTCTGGAATGAGCTAAAAGCTGTTTGGAGCCAGTTTGGTGCTAAAGAAAAAGTTATAATAGCAGGGGATTTCAATGCTAGAGTAGGTGTGCAGAATGCAATTTCTGACAATGTTCTAGGTAAGTTTAATGATCCTTGTGTGAATGATAATGGTGAAAGATTAATTGAGCTCTGCATGGAGAAGGATTTGTGTGTATCTAATACATTTTTCCACCACAAGTATATACACACATATACTTGGGAAAATCATACTCTTGGTCAAAAGAGTGTGATAGATTTTGTTGTTTACGATCAGCATTTGAAACACTTAGTTGTTGACACCCGTGTGATGAGAGGTGCGGATGTTGGTTCTGATCATTATTTGGTAGTGTCACGAGTGAAACTTAATGTTGGTTGGAGGAAAAGGAATAGGAAGAGACCCAGGATAGAATGAATAAAGGTTGATAGGCTCCTTGAAGATCATCAGCGGTATTCTGACTTACTCAGCGAACGACTGAAGGATCTGAAATCTTGTGAGAGGGATGTAGAAAAGAAGTGGGAATATTTTAAGAACTGTGTTGTTACTGCTGCTAAAGAGGTCTGTGGCACCACAATAGTGGGTATTAATAGAGGTGATGCTTGGTGGAATAGTGAGATTGATGAGGCAGTAAAGAAAAAGAAGGAAGCCTATTTGGGGATGTTGCAAGGTAGAGTCTCTGTGGATGAATATCGCTGTAAGAAGCGTGAAGCTGCTAACCTGGTTCGCGACAGTATGGCAAAAGGTAGGAAAGAGAAAGTGGAAAGGCATGAACTGGCTTTTTGGAAAGATAGAAAGTCCTTCTGGAAGTACATGAGACTCAGGAAAAATAGGGGAAACAAAGTTGTAAGTTGTGTGAAGAATGAGATTGGGGAAATGATATGGGAGCCCAATGAGTTAAGTGACAGATGGGGCGAATACTTCTGTGAGTTATTAGATCAGGAGAGCAAAAATGATTCTGAGACAGATGCAGATGATGTCACAATGAGAGATGAAAGCACAGGAGGGATCTCAAGAGAAGAAGTGTGTAAAGCTCTAAAATCTCTTCAGAATGGTTAGGCTCCAGGAGTTGATGGCATAACTGCAGAGATGTTGAAGTATGGTGGTGACTCTATAATTGACTGGTTAACTGAAATTTGCCAGTTGTGCTGGGAGTTAGGAATGGTCCCTCGGGATTGGAAGGATGCTATCATTGTTCCCTTGTATAAGGGAAAAGGTCATCAGACTGAATGCAAGAACTATCGTGGTATTAGCCTAATGAGTGTGCCAGGGAAAGTGTTTGGTAAGGTTGTTATTGAAAAAGTACGGTTTCTTACATCAGAGAAAGTGTGGAATGTTCAGAGTGGTTTTATGCCTGGTAAAGGCTGCACTAACCAGATTTTTGCATTACGCATCATGATTGAAAAGTATCTGGCTGTTGGAAAGAAAGTTTTTACTGCCTTCATAGATTTAGAGAAAGCTTACGACCGAGTCAATAGGACACTTTTGTGGAAGGTATTGAATGAATATGGTGTTACTGGGAATCTACTTAATAGTGTAAAAGCCATGTATGCTGGTAGTAGAGGTTGTGTACGAGTGAATGGTGTTTTATCAAAATGGTTTTCCATTGGTGCAGGAGTTAGACAAGGTTGTGTAATGTCACCATGGCTGTTTAATATATTTATGGACGCATGCATGCGTGAGGCCAAAATAGATCATAGTGGTTTATGTCTTGGTGATATCCGTGTGTGCAGATTGCTGTATGCTGATGACACTGTCCTGTTGGCAGAGAGGAAAAGTGAGTTGCAGAGTATGTTGACTCGGATGCACAAAGTTTGCATGAAATTCAAACTGAGTATAAATAAGGGAAAAACCAAAGTTATGGTGTTTGAGAGAGGAATGGGTAGCACTGAATGTAATGTAAGTATAAATGGCACTGTGATTGACCAGGTGAGTGAGTTTGTGTATTTAGGAAGCATGTTTGACAGAGAGAACAAGTTGGATGGTGAAATCAGTAGGCGAGTGAATTCTTCTTTGAAAGTCATAGCTGCTCTGGGAGGTTTTCACAGGAATGATGGGTTCTCTAGAGAGTCCCGCATGGCTGTGTTTGAAAGTGTAATTGTTCCTACTCTGATGTATGGCAGTGAAACCTGGGTACTGCCGAAGAAACATAGGAGTCGTTTGTGTGCTGGAGAAATGTGTTACTTATGGGGAGTTTGTGGCAAGACACATTCTGATTGTGAGAGGAATGAAGATGTGTTGCAGTTGTGTGATGTGAAGCAAAATGTTGTTAACAAGTTGGAGACTAATATGCTTCCATATTTTGGCCATGTTGAAAAAATGGGTGATGAGATGCTTACTAAGAAAATCTTTTTAGCCCAAGTGGCAGGAAGGAAAGGCAGAGGAAGGCCAAGGAAGTCATGGGAGGATCAAATTCAGAGTGTCTGCATGAGAAAAAGATTACGAGTATGAAGTATAAAAGATCTTGTGTACGGCGTGTAATGGATATCAATGAAGCACGAGTTGTATGTCAAGATCGCTGTAAATGGCGAAGTTTGATACGACAACAATAAGTAAAAATATCTGGAAGTTTGTATTTCTTTTTGGAGCTAACCTCTGAATCTCAGAGAACAGCTTAGTGATATGTATGTATTATTAAAAGAAATAGGAAGGTAGTCGTAAAATTTTTAAATGAAAACAATATTTTATACAAAAAAAAAAGTCTTACACTTAATAAACTCCCAATTTCTGTATTAAATCAAGCAGTGTCATGGGGAATGATATTGTTTTTTCTTTATTAGATGCTCAAATCTCGGTACAAGTTTGGAAACTGCAGTTCTCATCACCTTCTTGACGTTCACTGTGGACCTGTACTTGGTTTGGATGACAGCCACTGCAGAAAATCCCATTTCTCATCAGTACGATGAAGCGAAAGCAATCAAAATTCTTAAAGCCTTGTTAGCTACTTCAGGGTACTCTTGCTTCATCGGTGACCAAAGTTCTGGTAGGGAAGATGACATAAACTTGGGTTTCAATGTGGGGTTTGATGAGATATCAATAAATTGCATTTTTGAACTTCACTTTTAGTTGGTAAAGTTCGATGTACACTTACCGCACGTGGGGCTTGGCTTTCAATTCATATTTCCGTTATGTGGATGCGGCACGGGGGTTTTTCATTTGGCCACGGGTCCACTTCTTTTTTTTTTTTTTCCGTTGGAATTTATTTTGCCTCATCACCAAATGAGTTTTTTTTCCTTTGCTGCATCCTCATTTACTTCAATACTTATTCATAACCCTAGTAATTTCGGTAATACTCCATTACCGTCTTCGAGGGGACGTTTTGCTCCGACTAGCACGGACCGTGTCAGCTGGGCATTTCGGTGGTTCTCGCGGGCTGCTTCTGTCATCGGCTATGAAAGCCAAGCCCCACGTGCGGTAAGTGTTCATCGAACTTTACCAACTAAAAGTGAAGTTCAAAAATGCAAATGCATTAATGCACGTTAAAAAATATAACCTCCAATATCGGAAGTAAATTGAAAAATCAATAAATTGTTTTTGTTCTGCAGTTGAGAACACACTAAAGGGAGGATTAGCGTTGAAGAGATCTTTGATCCAATTGTGTTGTTGAACATCTTCTGGAAAGCACTTCTTAAAATGATCAATGAGTTGCAACAAATGATCCAAAAATGCTAACTTCTTGGCTTCATTCAATTTTAAATGATTTTCCTTTAAAAATGTGTGCAATGTAGGAAAGCAGTCATTTAGAAATCCCTCTTCCATTTTTTTTTCTTGCTCAGGGCTAATTTTCTTTTGAAGGCAGACATTTTGTTCATTAGCAGCAAAATGTGGATCTCATTACCTTTCAGGGACACATTTAATAAATTTTGATTTTCAAATATATCACACAGATATGATAGCTTTGAAAGAAAAACACTGTCTTCAAACTTCTTAGAATATTTCTGGTCAAGAAGATAAGAATGAAGTTCACTCCTAATTTCAAATGTTCTTCACAAGGCATTTCCACATGAAAGCCAGTGAGATTTGCCGTAGTAAAGTAGAGAACTGTGTTCAGCCCCCATATCTGTATCTGCACACATTTGTTCAAAATATCTGGACTTAAGTGTTCGAGTTTTAATGAAGTTTACTACTTCGATTACTGACTGTAGAACAGGGCTGATGTTTTTAGATGCAAGAACTTCCCTGTGGATGATGCAATGTGTCACATGCGTGAGGATTTTTTTTTTTTTAATGAGCGCCTTCAGTCCCCCATGAATACCTGCCATAGAGCAGGCTCCGTCTGTGCACACGCCTACACAATTTTCCCAGTTTACACTATTTTCTGACATAAAAGAATCTATTATCTGAAACAAGTCTACTGCTTTCGTATGAGATATTCTACTTCTGCAGAAAAGATCATGAAATTTATTATCATCATCTATAAATCTTACATAACAAATCAAATGCGCATCGTTATGGCTATCAGTGGCTTCATCCAATTGAATGGAAAAATCCTTGCCCTTTAGTTTTTCAACTAACTGGTCATTAATATCATCAGCCATATCGAGAATTTGACGACTAACGGTATTATCTGCTAATGGCACACTTAGCAGTTGCTTGGTAGTCGATTCTCCTACCATAATGGAAACCATGTCCATAGCAGATGGTAAAAATGATGCTTTCAGCAATAGTGTGTGGTTTCTTGCTCTTTGCTACTCGATAAGTAGCTTTGTAGGATAAAAGAAGAGCCTTTGTTGGGATTGTAGCTTGTTTAATGAAAGTTGCCTTTTGCTCAGCCATTCCTTTCAACTTACAAGAAAAATACGTGGTTTGTTTACCAAGATTTCATGAACTGTTTCCAAACAACGTTTCATTTTATTGGGGAGCGTGTTTTCAGCAGCTAGTACTTTAAAAACAGATAACACACTGTGGACATTCTTCATTTCCCACAACAGTACACATGAACCCGAAATCTAAGTAACTTTCGTCATATTTTAGGTATTCTCGCTTCTTGTTGTTTTTTAAATTGTTTGTAACTTCCGAAACATCACGTTTTTTTACTAGCGTTTAAAAAGTTATCCGTCTTGCCTGTTCTTAAAACGTAATGAACACAAACACGAAAAATACGGAAAGCTCACAAATCACTACACATCCGTTATCATGAAGAGTAAGCACAAGAATGAGTCCGGTCTTCATGCTGCACTGCAACAAAAGGGTACCTTCTCTGCAAAGTTAACTGAAATCATCAGAAACCAATGAAATCACTTTTGCCCACGTTGTTTTGATCCTTAGAAGAGGTCACGTGACACCTGTGGGACAATGCATATCTAAGAATGTTTTCTTTTCTATTTGAATGGAGGGGGAGAGTGATGTGTGGCTACTATTTCCCCCTCATTTCTGACCTTTTTAGCGAATTCTCATGGCGCGACGGCGACACCCTTGACCAAAAGCCGCAACGCACAGTTTGAAAAGCCATGGACTATTGGATTTCAATTCCTATCATCCAGTTTCTATTAAGAAGAATGCGGCAAGTCAGTTTTTAGAAAAAAATAATAAAATAGTTTCTACAGCAGATAAGAAAGAATCCCATACAGAACAACTTAAAGTCATACTAGCAGAAAATAACTATCCTACAGGAGAAATTTAGAAGCTTCTGAATTTTAATGGTACGAAGAACCTGCAAAAGCAACAAATAAAATTCACTAAAAAAATTTCTTATCACAAAGGTTTATTTGAGTCCTTAAAGAGAATTAGTAAGAAGTACAATATTAGGCTAGCTCCAAGTTTAGAGAACAAGGTTAAGAAATTTTTCCCTAAAATAGTTCAAAGAGAAGAATGTATTTTTAAAATGCAAGGTGTAGTCTATAAAGTAAAATGTAGTTGTGGACATGGTAGACACTATGATTCGTGCATGAATACTAGTATTAAAAGAAATCTGTCTTGTTGCACGATGATATTTATTCAGCTAAGAAACGAAATCTATATGCAGTTTAAAAAACACATGAGCACTTTCGATGTCACATTGACACCTTCATCAGATGTGATTTCACCATGTGGTTACATGCTGGTCTTAAGTATGTGGAGTAGATGCATCATGGGAAAGGTAATGTCAATGTCACATGATATACCAGATAACAAGACAATAAAAAAAAAAAAAAAACATAATTAGCCAATGAAGATCACTTAACAGAAACAATTGCTATTGTGCTGTCCTTCCCAACAAGATTGCTCCAAGGTTCAGGTAAAACATAAGGATAATAGTCATTACAGCAAGGTGTATTATAAGCCGAAATATAGAGGCTTTCTGTAAATAACAAGGAATAAACAGAGTTAGGTGTGTTTATGATCTTAGCGTTGTCCCAGTCTGGGATGGAGTTTCCAGCACTTATGGTTCTTGCAAAAGAGGTGCTTTGGTGATTCATTTTTAGATCATATCTGTGTTCATATAATCTCAAATCCAAATTTCTTTTGGTAGAACCCACATAATGATTATTTAGTTCACCAGAGATAGTGTCGAGCATAGGAATAACATACACACCCCATTTTTTCCCTTTGTCAATTTTGTCACAATCGTTGCGGATAATGGTATATAGGTTGCATGATCGTATTCCAAATTGTATTTTATGACGAGAACATATGTTGGTAAGGAGGTTTACAATATGTGGACTAAAATCAACAGATCCAACATACTTTTTAGGCACTTGTTCACTAATTAAAGCAGTTGACATAGAAAACCGTACTTTATTGTGCACCCCCTTAACAACGTTGTCCGGGTAACCATGGTTTTTAGCGAGGGATGATATCCATTGTAGTTCTCGAGCTCTGGCAAAATGGCTAGAAGAATGTGAATATGCTCTTCTAAGAAAAATAACCTTCATATGTATCAGATTTCTCTTAACTTTTTAGTTCATTTTATCTATTCAATTTTTAGACTTACAAATTCAATTTAAATGAAGGCTTTAGTCTAAAAAATACACTAATGCTTTTGTTTTAAATGAATGAAAAATGCAAATTAAGCATGTATTTATATCTATTTCGGTTCATCTCAAGTAAGTGCTTTGACCAAAACTTCAACCAACAGTTCATTTTAAGAAAATGAAAAAAATGCAAAATCTGAAAAATCTAAACTGAAAATTAAGCCCATAAATCCCATTTCTGTTGTTTTGAAGGAATGCGTTTTGATGAAAATAAATTAAGTCAAAACATTTCACTTCACAAACTTTTTGAATGTATTTATGTGTGCTCATGTATCTACCTGTCTGTTTGTGGTTTGGGTTACAATTACTCAAAAGGTAAACTGATTGACATGAAATTTCGCACTTAAGGTTTGCATGTCATTCATATATATTTATGAGATTTCAGTTGAAACTGGTCGAATGGAAGTGTTAATCCTTAATAACATTCTTTATATTATCGAAAATCGATCAAATTAAGCAATTTTATTGTCATTACAATTTTTAAAGATCACACTGGTCAACAACCAAAATGTATCTGAGACAAAAGTAGCTATTTTTAACTAATTTGGACGTGCTGAACACGAATATGAACATAAAAATCGGAAATCAGCTCTAGTTTTCAAGATACAGGAGGAAGGGGGGGTGTCAGTGGGAATGGATGGTCTATGCTGGAAGTCTGATATGTCGAACACGTGGTTTCCCAAGCGATGAATAACCTTGAGCTCCAATTTGGATGATGCAATCTGTAGCAGTCTTTGCAACCACATTTCCTGCTTGTCATCATTTGCATTGTGAATTCTGTGAGTGCAGACTTGTCATTCAAGATATCTCGTGAATGTGTAAACAGTGAGGAAAAGTTTTGCTATATTTGTGGAAAAATTACTTTGCTATCACAAAGGCAACACATTACACTGATGATAAAGAAAGTTTACAGCCTTTATTTTAGTAGTGAGATCGGTGACCAGGATTGGTATTGGGCCCCACACGTATGTTGTCAATCCTGTGCAACGAATCTGCTCTGTTGGTTGAACCGAAAAGAACAATCAATGCGTTTTGCATTTCCAATAGAGTGGAGAAAACCAACTAGTCATCTTAATGATTATTACTTTTGCATGACTTCTCCAATTGGACATGGTATTTCTAAGAAAAAAAGTGGCCTTTGATCTATCAGAGTATTCCTTCTGCTATGAACCCAGTGCCTCACGGGGAAGGACTTCCTGTTCCGGACCGATCAGATTCTTATTCTCTGGATGATAGAGAAGAAAGTAAGGCCAGTGAACATATGTCACCTGTGAAAGCATCTACATCGAGAGATCCTGATTTCGTGCCTATTGAAGAGTCTGCACAGCTATATAAAATTACCCAGAGTGAATTGAATGTTGTAGTGAGAGATTTGGAATTGCCAAAAAGTAAAGCAAAGCTGTTGTGGTCCAGACTGAAGCAATGGAATCTTCTAGAAGAGAATGTGCATGCGTCTGTGTTTTGTACTCGGCAAAAAGACCTCCTTCCGTTTTTCAAAATGACAGATAATCTCATTGCTTTTGTTGATAAAGTGGGTCTGATGGCGGCACTATAAAGATGACAACTGGTGTCTGTTCATTGATTCATCCAAGTTGAGCTTAAAAGCTGTGTTGCTCCATAATGGTAACATTTTACCCTGTGTTCCACTCGGTATGCAGTCCACATGAAAGAACTGTACACAACATAAAAAAACTGTTAACCACCATCAACTATGTCAAGTGTAAGTGGCAGATTTGTGGTAACCTGAAGGGCATTGCCATCTTGATGGGGTTACAGCAGGGTTACACAAAGATTTGCTGTCTCGTCTGTCTCTGGGGGACAGCTGTGCCAGGACCTCCCACTACAAGAAAAATGATCGATTAGCTCACACAGCAATCGCTTGAACCTGGGAAAAAGAATGTATAATACTTAAAAATCACTTGCAGAAAATCCAGCAAGATCTTGCTCCCTCCTTTCTACATCAAACTTGGACTGATGGAGAATTTTGTACAGGCTATGGATCCAAATGGGGCAGGATTTTTGTACCTTTGTGATAAATTTCCAAGACTGAGTGAGGCCATATTAAAGAAGATTTGTCGGTCCCCAGATGCATCAGTTCTTCCATAATAAGCATTTTGATGATATCCTCGCAGGTGATGAAAAGTTAGTTTGAAAATAAGTGGCCACACACTTTCTGGGAAACAATAAGGCTGACAAAATTGGAAGGAATTTGTAAAACCTGTCTTGCAGCACTATGAGAGATAGGTGCAACATGTCATTGAAATTACACTTTCACTGTTTACAATCTTATCTGGATTTCTTCCTCGCTAAGTGCAGTGCTGTCAGTGATGATATCGGTGAACGGTTTCACCAGGACATTACTGTTCTCAAAAAATGGTACCAAAGGTAATGGAATGCAGCAATGCTAGCAGACCAAATGCAGCAATGCAGTAGTTGGACTTTTGTGAGAGATGCTCCAAAAACTCATTACAAGCAACAGGCAAAGCAGTGTTGCTGTGAAAATTTTCCTGTATGATAATTATCATATGGTTTGTACGAGTATATGCAAATATATAAAACTTTTTTTATAGATATTTCAAAAACTAAAGCTAATCTGGTGTTTTAACAGCAATTTTCATATTCAGCAGCCCAAACAACATAAAGGTAACTTGTTTTAATCTCAGGTACACACAAAAAGTAAAAATTTGCTGTCCAGTGTTGTTAATGATAAGATCTGATAAAATTAATATAAAATTAGTATTTTAGACTTTTTCCCAGAAATGTCCATACACTTAGTTAATTCCTTTACCACTAGAACATTTTTTTTTTCAATTGACCTACATCACTAGCTACAGGCTTCAGTTCTTTTTACGAAATTATATTGAAATGAGTTGTCAAATAATATATCTCAGTCTCATTTCATATTATTTGTTTCATAAAAGCATCAAAACTTCTTACTGTTTATTTCATTTCGTATTATTATTCTTATTATTCGTAATACAGGTTTTAGACACGTTAGTATGTGTAACAGTACACTTCTTGTAGGCCATAATGCGTAAATCGGACAATAAATAGAGAATAAATTCAAACTGACAGATGCTACTTATTTTGCAGCCTCAGCATCCATTTCATCAGTTCCAGGTTCATGGAACCTTTTTTTCAAAAAGTCCAAACCATGAGTGGACCTTTTCATTTTCCAATGAAACTCGATTCCCAACCTAAACAGCTAGACTACAAACATAAGAAAATATTGGGCGCAATTCAAAAGAGTCTTATCGTCTATCAACTATTATTCAAAAGAGAGTGCATTCCAAAACGAGTTTGTTGCCTTGTAGCATCTGCCTGCTAAATTGCAGGTGCTGGACTCAATGGAAGGCTGAAGGCTTAAAGAGATGCTGTGTTAGGAAACTTCCTTCACATTTCACCCTAGGAAATATGAAACACTTTACGTTGTAAAGCACACCAAAATCCTTCCATGATTCGACTGCCGTAAGACTCATATATACAAGTATATAGGTGAAGCGATTTCGATATCCATATTTCAACAATTGTTGTTCTCTCAGCAAAAGCACACACATTCGTCCAGACTCGTTTATTTTCTATGTGACAAAACTTTAAGAAAGTCCATGTACATCAAGCAGTAGTATTCTTACTGCTTAATTTGAGTTCGAGGTTTTTGTTCAGATATTTCTTTCATACATGATGGTGTATTGTTTTTTTGTTTTTTTTTTTTTTTTATCTCGAGCAGGACACATTCGGGCTTCAATACAAAAAGAAAAAGAAACTGAGTTAGAGAGAGAGACCGCTCTGGTTATTGCGTTAAAGAAATTTGAAGAATTCTTTAATGATCTTTTTAAAGAACAAACACAATGTTGCCCTAACTTTTCAATTTATTTGTGCAAAAACAATTTTCAAAATTGTACACTTATGGCATTTGGAATTTCATAGACCCCCAATGAGGGGGACCATGACATTCCAGGGGGTCAGGACCCTCGTGTCCCCTACCTTCTTCCACCGCCTATGCTTGCGAGTATTGCAGATTTCAACACCATTTTAATCAAAGTTAAAAAAAAAAATTCTGTCATTTTCTGTAAGCCGAAAATGTCCTCTTTAAGATAGTGAAAACCAAAACTTTTGATCTACAATAATAGGAAAACAATTGTCTTTTTTCAAAACCATTGTGACACAATATTTTGGCCTGCCACAGAAAAAGAAAAATGAACCTATATCCAAGATGGTGGCAGATAAAAATAAGATAAAAATTGTTTTGAGCTACTCACTGATAGAATTAAACTAGGGCGGGGGGGATGAAATGGTCAAGCAACCACTTAATTAAAAAATTTGGTAACATCACGTCGGAATGTCCCATACATAAAACACCATTTTGGATTTTTTTTTTCTTCGCCAAATTTGTGAATTGCCCAACGTATTTTTTACCCTGCTGAAAGGTTATGTTATAATACCCACATGAAAATATTTTTAGCAAATTTAAAGTGAAGGCTCATTTTGAGAAAAATTGCTTTGTTTAATAAAAATTTGTAGCCTCATTTTCCATGTCTTTTTTCACTTAATTAAAAAAAAGGGTTCTTTTAATTCTAAAAATGTGCAGAAACAAGTTGTTCTAAAATGTATGGATCACGTAGATCATTTAAGAAAAAAATTATGTGGCTGCAACAGTTAGTTGTGAAGTTATTTTTTTTGTCCTACAGTGTAGTTGTGAAAACTCATAGTAAGAAAACTTTGAAGGCAGAGCTACCCAATTTTTAAAGTGGCATTACTCAAGATCTACTGGACCGACTGGCTAAAATTTTAACAGGTTTCATATCTCACCAGTACAATACTTTATACCAATTTTCACAAAAATCTAAGATGGATGGGTGACATCTTGTGAAATGCTGGGTGATTTGACATGGAATGACCCAAAGGTCAAAACATTTTTCTTGCTATCTGCTCTCGGGAGACGTATTTGAAAAGTTCTTTTTCTTTAACATAGCTTTTGCTATGAAGAATACTTTTCGCCTGTTTTCAACTTTTCCATTATGCAAAATTCTTCCGCTAAAAGGCATAGAGTTATATCATGTTTCCTTATATATTTCTTCTTTTAACTGTTTGATTTGAAAATCTTTTTGTCTCTAATATCTTCCTACTGCTATGGGAAATGTTTTTTGCGCCATTTGTTAATTTTTGTAACATACTTTTTAGCCACTCATGGAATTAAGTAGCTGATTTTTTTTTATTTTATTTATTTTGTGGGTTATTTTGACCTTACTGAAATTTGCCAATGGATGCTTTATATAAAAATTTGCCATAAAATCAGATTGCTTTCTAATATCAGAAACTTATATCTAGTTGTTTCTTAGTATTTTCTGAGCTAAGTCATCACTTTGCATCTTCTATAATTAGTTTTCTAATCATGCCCAGATAAGTTGCCTTTATCACTAATTAATACAGTTGTACAATGTCTTTGGATTTGAGGTTTTCCTGTTATTCTCTTTCATTTCACGTTGAAAATTTTTGTGCATACTTTGTTTGCTGGCAAGTACAAATTTAAAACATAGTTACAGCCTCAATATTATGTTGAAAATACCATCCCTAAATGAAATGTAACACACACAAATACTTGTTCTCATGATTATGTGTTTAAGAAATAACAATCCCATTGGTTTTTTGAAAAAGTTCCAAATATTTCACCTTTCCTTACTCTTAAATTTCCAATGTAAGCATTATTTCAAAATAATTAAATATAAATAGTATTTTATGTATTGATTGTGCGGTATATGAAAGCATTTCAAGTGTAATGCATGCCACATACCTATGTATTTTTGGGTTTTATGTTGTTTTTTTTTTTTCTTATTCTGTAATTTGCTTCAATTAAACTGAAGCCAAAGTAGAAAAATATTTTTTTCTCAAAATCAGTAGTATACTGTATAATAAAAGTTTAGTAGATATTAAATCTGGTCACATTTTCAGTGACAATTTTGGTATTTCAGTATTTATCTGTGGTTCTAAGTTTCTGATTAGCTGCGGCAGATATCATTTTTAACATTCTGCATTAAGGTGGACGTCTAGTGATTTTGCTTCCTATACTTCCAATGGGCAAACTTCTGTACACATTTTCTTCACAATTAATGCGTTCCCAAGGATGAAAATTTGAACATCGATTAAAATAACTTCATATTATAACTTGGAATACTTAATATTTTCTAAAACATAACCATATTTAAGCAATCCAACATTTGTTTGTCTAGGGATGTCATCAATGTACAGGTCACACCATCTTTTTTCTGGTCTCAACAACACCAAAGGAAAAGTTGTTGATTTTTAATATAATTATGGTTGTTTTAGAAAATATTAAGTATTCCAAGTTATAATATGAAGTTATTTTAATTTATTTAAGTTTGCCCAAGCATATAGGAAGTTTTTTGTTGTAGGTTACAGGTTGAACAAACCTATGGTTTCACTATATTTTAAGTAAGAGCATTTGGATCATATGTCCTGGAAAAAAATCTAAAAGTCCTGGAAAAGTTCTGGAATTTTGTGATTGAAAAGCATATGAACCATGTTATTGGGCTGAATCATTATCTGTTAGTATTGTGAGTGAATCTGAATGTTGGTTGGAGTAAGAAGAGTAGGGAAATGCTTGTGATACAAAGAATAAATGTTGGAAAGCCTCACGAAGGACATCAGCATTACTCTGAAATGTTCAGTGAATGGCTGAATCAATCAAGTGCATGTGAAAATGATGTTAAAAAACAGTAACAAACAGTAGCGTGTGAAAAACATCCTTTTCACATGTTACAAACAGTTAACATGTGAAAAGGATGGACAGCAACAGTAACAACTCAATTTTCAGAATTCTGTTGTTGCTGATAAGGCTTATGGCACTGCAACAGTGAGAATAGAGAAGCACTAAAGAGGAAAACTGAATCATGTCTGGAGAGGTATGCTTCTCCAAATATGCTTCACTTTCAAGGTAGAGTTACTAAGGATTAATATCACTGTAAAGTGTGAAGCTGCAAAGTTGATTCTCCAGAGATAGACAAAATGTAAGCAAGATGAGGTAGGCAAGCAAGAATTGGCTTTTTGGAAAGTTATGAAATCATTCTGGAAGTACACAAGACACAGAAGAACATGGAAAATAAAGTTCTAATTTGTATGAAGAATAGGTTCACAGAAAAGATATGGCAGTGGAATTTAAATGGAGGATGGG
The DNA here is from genome assembly GCA_039090855.1 of Macrothele yani. NCBI lineage: Eukaryota > Metazoa > Arthropoda > Arachnida > Araneae > Macrothelidae > Macrothele > Macrothele yani. The sequence goes on along the minus strand of CM076994.1, from coordinate 76,343,393 downwards.
GTAAATACTTCTGTGGATTATTAGAACGTGAAAGCAAAGATGATTTTAGAGTAGAAGCAGATGACAGAGAGAGAGAGGTGTCCCTCGTATCTGTTGCCTAAATTAGTAGTGAGATGAAAAATGCGTGTAACAGAAAGAAAATACTGACTGAAATGTAGCAGACTTCTGTAACCAGATACTCTTATAAGAATGTTATTTTTTTTTTTAATGTTGCTGTGTTTTCAAAAACATAAAATATAAAGTTTACTCATTATGAACTTTTTTAATGAAACCAAGATTTATTCCTCGCAGGTATCAAGTACTACAGTTTCTCTACATGTTGGTGAAGAAAGGTTGATTCTGCAGGACACGAAATATGAATACCATTTGGATATCTTTTTGCCATATTTACTGTTGCCTGAAAAGTCTAAAGCAGAATTTCATCTCTGTGATAAGGTAAATATCTATCTATCTACACACACACACACACACACACACACACACACTCACACATACACACATAAAAAACAGAACACCTAAAAGGAGTTAAGCTACATCTTTGATTTTTACAGGATATGCTAATCAGAAAATATATCACAGAGATGATTAGCATTTCAACATCATAGGTGCATGCATACCACATGTATGCAAATCAGATTGTGCAACATCACTAACAGGAAACTGGCCATTTTTCTGTTATAAGCACCATGTGGCTTGGTTGTGATGTCCAAGCTTGGTCAATAGTTGGTGCCTTGTTGGTGTGTAAGACAGTCACATAGTCACATCAGCAAGTTTGACAGAGGTCACATTATTTGCATGAGAGACTTCAATGCTTCTTCCTCTGGGAGATTGTTGTGCACGTGGGATGCAGTGTGTTCGTCGTAGAAAAGTGAATGGTACAAAGAAAAGTGTAGGACATAAAGAGAAGGTTTTGGATATTGTACACAGACAACGCCGAGGGACAACCATCATCTCATGAGGATGCCTTTGAGTGACTGTTCTGCATTGTCAATGACATTAGTAGAGCAGTGGTGAACTGTGACACATTCTCTCATGTCAGCTGTAACAGTATGCCACCAGTTATTACAGTTCGGATGGCAGGATCGTCAGCCCATCCTCACGTTACCTTTGACACCCCAGCAATGGACTTCCAGGCTGCAATGGGGCATTGAATGAAGGGAGTGGTGTGATAAATGACACAATATCATGTTCTTGGGACAACATGCGCTTCTGCTGAGGTGAAAATGATGACCGCATCTGTGTCCACTGATGATGAGGAGAGGTGTCGAGTAGAGTGTGTTCATATCAGGCATACTGCACCTACACCAGGCATTATGGTTTGGGATGCTGTTGAGTACAAAAGTAGATCACCTCTTGTGAGAGTCTATTCTAGAGATATGTCGTTCGCAACTGATCCGTTTCAAATGACCCGGTCGACAGAGTGAATTAAAAGATCCGTTCAGTAGTTCCAGCACATCCTGTTCGTGGCAAATGAAACCATTCGCTGTTTGCTTTGGCCTTCGAGTCGAAAATTCGAAATATCCAAAAGCTCCGAGGATCCAAATCGTCCGCCATTCGCTTTGGTCGTTTCATTCGTCGATCGGAGCTGGTATATCATTGCCCATTGATTAGTTACTGTATCAAAAAAATTTTCGTGTTACTAGAACCATCTTATAACCATTTTATCTTTGGTTTTATCTAATAGTTAGTGAAATGAAGATATATCACATTTTTTTAAATTCTATGTTTTTCATATTTTGATTTTTTCATTACGGTTTCACTCACAAGATGGGGACACCAATTTAGAACTCTGACCACACTGCTGTTCTGTAATATGTAGCTCATAATTTTTATGTTTAACTTGGAAATGTATATTAATAAATACGAAAGGCAGTATTTGTGTTGCCACAGAGTGAAGCAATTATAAAAATCATCACACATCACTCTAAAATGTTTAATTTATAGACAACTGCTAACTTTATGAACATACATCAACCATACCTGCCAGGTTTTATGATTTACCCGTAAAATTTACGGAAACGTGACTAATCGGGGGTCGGAGTTGTCCTGAAATTCCTGAAGTTCCCGATTTTTATTTTTTGTCCTGAAATGTTCTTACTTTTGTTCTAAATCCTGAAAATTTGAGTGTAATCCAGAAATTTTAAAAATAAATGGTAAACTATTTATAGTGATTCATCATCTAGCGTTTACAAGTACCGCGTAAATAAAAAATATGGAACGAGAGAGAGATAGTACTCTATCGTTGTGACGTCATCGCCAAGAGCTCTCACTCGTGTAATTTGCGATGTACGCGAACGCATTCTCGCGTTTTTGAGATCGTTCGAGAATCATAGCTGCTGTGAAGCCACTTCTTACAGAGGACATGCAGATGCCAACCATAACGGAATCTCCATAATTATTACGAATTTCTCCCGCAATTACGGATGACTAACGAAAAATTATGGATATTTAGATTTTTGCTGTTAAGAAATTTTTACTGGTTTTGTAATTAATCAATGTATAAGCCTCTGAACAAAGTTCGTAACACAGCTCTTTGTTTCTTTTTCTTTTTTTTTCTTTCTCAGGAGGAGAAATTCATTTTGCTTGTTTGAAAGAGTGCAAAAAAAAAAAGCATGGCGCCAGGCCGAGATTACGTAGACCCGGCGTGCTTCTTTTGCCGTGACATTTTTGTGTCGGCCCGGCGTATTTCTTTCGCTGTGGGCCGGAATTACGTTGGCCCAAAGGCTCTGAATAAAGTTTGTGATGCAGCTATTTGTTTCTTTTCTTCTTTTTTTCCGAGGAGAAAGAATTTGTTTTGCTTCTTTGAAAGCTAAGTGGAAAGAAAGAAGGCCCGGCGTGTTTCTTTCGCCATGACCCAGGATTACGTCGGCCCGGCGTGCTTCTTTCGCCGTGACCCAGGATTACAGCTGCCCGGCGTGCTTCTTTCGCCGTGACCCAGGATTATGTCTGCCCGGCGTGCTTCTTTCGCCGTGACCCAGGATTACGTCTGCCCGGTGTGCTTCTTTCACCGTGACCCAAGATGACGTCTGCCTGGCGTGCTTCTTTTGCTGTGACCCAGGATTACGTCGGCCCGGCGCCTCTGAACCAAGTTCGTGATGCACCTCTTTGTTTCTTTTTATCTGAGGAGGAGGAGGAATGTGTTTTGCTTGTTTGAAAACTAAGTGGAAAGAAAGCACGGCACTGGGCCAGGATAACGTCAGACCGAAGCCCCTGAACAAAGTTCGTGACGCAACTTTGTTTTTCGTTTTTTTCTTTCTGAGGAGGAGGAATTTGTTTTGCTTGTTTGAAAGCTAAGTGGAAAGAATGCACTGCGCAGGGTACCGAGATTACGTCAGCCGTTATCATTTGGCGCCTTCTCGTGATCGATGCACAAAATGAGCAGAAATAATTGGAGTGAAGATTACTCCCATAATCGTAATATTTTCTCGCAATGTTCCTTCTGCCCAGTGTTTTTCTTAAATATCCATTTATTCCATAAATACTTACATTTCAGCTTAAATATGGAGGAAAGAATTTCCCAAAACGGAAGACGGTCGAAGCAAAGATTTTCCTGTAATCATAATCCCCCCACCCCCTGATGTTCTGACTATCCTGTGTTGTTGTTAAGTGTTCATCATTGTCAACCATTATCAATCCACTGCTGGACGAAGGTATCCCCGAGTTTGTTTCCACAATGGTCATCAGTCTTGTGCCAGTATCCTCCATGTTACTCCCGCATTCTTTCAAATTTCATCCACCCATCTCCCATGTGGTCTTTTTTTGTGTGTTTTCCTGTCTCTTGGAATCCAGTCTAAAATTTTGGGTTTCCATCGATGGTCTGTCCTTCTGGCAATATGTCCAGCCCATTGCCATTTCAGGGATTTAACTCTGATCATGATGTCTTCCACTCTTGTCATTTTTCTGATCCACGAGTTCTTCTTCTTATATCTCCTGGTTACACCAAGCATGCATCTTTCCAGGGTTCTTTGTGTTGTCTGCAGTCTTAGTATGTCTCTTTTAGTTAAGGTCCACGTCTCTGCACCATACGTAAGCACTGGAAGGATGCATTGATCAAACACTTTTCTTTTAAAACTTAATGGTATATTGCTCTTGAAAATTATACTGTTTCTTACAAACACTCTCCAGGCAAGTTTTATACGCCGATTAATTATTTCTTCAATGTGACCCTCATTTGAATATCTGCTGTCCAAGATAAATGAAGGTATTGGTTATCTCCAGCTTTTCCCCGTCAATCGATAAATCTTCATTTCTTGTAAAAGCATTGTACACCACTTGAAAGTTCATTTTTAATCCCACTTCTTTACTCTTGTCAGCAAGTTCCTGGATCATACTCTGCCGCTCTGATGGGGTAGTTGCAAAAATGACTACGTCATCAGCAAAACGAAGGTGGCTTAGATAATCTCCATTAATCTTTATCCCTTTGTTTTCCCAGTTAGTGATTGAAAGGCATTTTCCAAAGTGGCATTAAAGAATTTGGGAGATATAGTGTCGCCTTGTCTCACTCCCTTTCCAATTTTTATGGGTGCTGTATTCTCAAATAACCGAATCTTTACAGTTGCATTTTCATACATGTTATTAATAATAATGTATGCATCTTCAATACCATAAAATTTCAAAGCCATTGTAACTGCTGATGGTTTCACCGAATCAAAGGCCTTTTCATAGTCGATGAAAGCCATGCATAACGGAAGTTCATATTTTCTCGCTCTTTCAGTTAGTTCTCTCAGTACATGGATATGATCTATATAGTGCTGCAGTCATTCCTGAATCCAGCTTGTTCTCTCGGTTGAGCCATGTCCATTGTCACCTTCAAGCGGTGTGAAAGAACTTTAGTGAAGATTTTATAAACCAGTGATAGGAGGCTGATAGGTCTGTAGTTCCCGAGATCCTCAATGTCACCTTTTTTATGTAGCAGGATCATTGTAGCATTGTTCCAATCCTCAGAAATCTTTCCTTCATTAAGGCATCGAGTAAGAACTTAGGCGAGTACTGTTCCAATTTCTCCACCTGCTTCTTGTATGATGTCCATGGTAATTCCATCTTCACCTGGAGCTTTTCCCTGTTTCATGTTCTTGGTTGCTTGTGCAACTTCTTCTGGGAGGACTGGAAGAACTCTTGTACTGATACCTTTCGTAATGTCTGGAGTACATGTATCATCCCTTTCATATAGTTTTGAGTAGAAATTTTTTACTCTTGTCAAAATTCCGCCTCTATTTCTTGTTACAGAACGATCTTTTTTTTTCAGATCCATAGTCTGTTTTCTTCCCTTACTCAGATGTCCCTTTGCTCTCTTCAGGCTTTGGTAGTTTTCAATTGCTTTCCGCATTAGTTTCACAGTTGAATTTCCTTACGTTTTCAGTGATACTTTTTCGTACTGTCTTGCATAGCTGTATACACTGAGTGGCCACTTTATTATGACCACCTGACAGTTTTAAGCAAATGAGCTATGGCTGCACGCTGTTACTGCCAGAGGGCGGGGCTAGTATAAAAAGGTAAAGCTTAGTGCTTGCGACAGTAGTAGAAGTGATTTTTGGGTGACGAGATGGGTAAAAAATGTGATTTGACAAACTTTCAATGTGGGATGATGGTAGGAGCTCGGAGCCATGGAGCGAGTATCACCGAAACCGCCGCATTCATGAAATGTTCCAGAGCAGCTGTTGTTAAAGTGTTTAAAGACTGGTCTGTCAGCCAAAAAATTGGGTCTCTATGTGCAACGTGTGGTCGTCATTGGCTGGTTACTGCTCATGCAGAACAGAGAGTGTCCAGACTGGTAACAGACAACAGAAGGGCAACAGTGCAGCAAATTACAGACCATCTTAATCAAGGATCCCTCAAATGATCTGTGCACGCATTGTTCGCCGTACACGGCACGGATGGGATAGGGCAGAAGGAGGCCTGTTCGAACACCTTTGCTGTCTGCAGTTAACAAGAGAAAATGTCTCCACTTCGCACAGGAGCACAAGGATTGGACAGTCGATAACTGGAAACAAATTATGTGGTCCGATGAATCACATTTTCAGTTGCACCATGCCGATGTCCGAGTGAGAATTTGGCGGAAACAGCATGAAAACATGGACCCCAAATGCATTGCTACAACCCTTCAAGCTAGTGGAGGCAACGATATGGTTTGGGGGATGTTTTCCTGGCATGCTTTGGGCCCTTTAATTTGTGTTGATCAATGTCTGACTGGCACATCATATCTAAACATTGTTGCGGACCAAGAGCATCTTGTCATGTGGATGGTTTGTCCCAATGGCGATAGCTACTTTCAACAAGATAATGCGCCCTGCCATAGTGCTTGTATTGTACAGGATTGGTTTTAGGAACATGCCGAAAAGTTTGCTTTGCTTAGGTGGCCAGCACAATCTCCAGATCTCAACCCCATTGAGAATTTGTGGGATGAAGTTGAATGAGCCATCATACAGCTGGATCCACAATCCTGCAATCTCACACTCCTGGAAAGTGCTATTCATCAAGCATGGTCTCAGATTCCACAAACAACATCTCGTGGAGTCCATGCCACGAAGAATCGACACAGTATTAAAGGCAAAAGGTGGCCCAACAAAGTACTGAGGGGGTGGTCATAATAAAGTGGCCACTCAGTGTATATTCCACTGTGGCAGTCATATCTCCTTTAGTTGTCCTCATCTCTCTTCTTTTTTGCATCAGAATTTTGTTTTGTTTTTCTGATAATTTGTTCATATGCAACTTGTTCTTAGTACCAGCTATTTTTGTTGCTGTTTCCATAAGATCCTTGGTTAGTTTTCTGTTAACTTCAGAGAGGTCCACTTCTTCTGATGTTAGACCTTCTAGAGCAGAGAATCTGTTCATCAGTTGCAATTTGAAGGTATTATGATGTTTTTTAAGGTTGGTCAGGTCAATACACTTCGTTTGTTTTATGAGCTTGTCACGCTCGAGTTTAGCATTGAGGTGCATCTTGCATCTTACCATTCTATGGTCACTACTTGTGTTGAACTTGTTCAGCACACTGCAGTCTTCCATGACAAATTCTTTGTTACTCATAATAAAATCAGTTTCACTTGTCAATCCATTGGGATGCCTCCATGTCCATTTCCTTTGCAGCTTTTCTTGAAAAAGGAGTTCGTGATGAAAAACCCTTCGGCCGCTGCAAAACTCTACAAGAGTATTTCCACGCTGGTTTCTGTTGCCGTGACCGAATTTACCTATTGAAGTTTTGTTCTGTTGCCGTTGCCCTATTTTCGCATTGAAAGTTCCCATAATGATCTTCAAGTGCTGCTTGCCTTTATTTATTTAGATGAAAATTTCTTTATAAAATTCTTCAATCTCTTCTTCAGGATGACTTGTGGTGGGTGCATAAGCTTGAATAATCTGCGACTGGTATCTTCTCGAGAGTTGAATAACAGGTCGTGCAGCTCTGCCAGAGGAACTTTCAACTTCTACAACTTCATCCTTCAATTTCTTGTTTATTATAAATCCAACACCACTAGTTCTTCCAGTATCTGTTCCATGATAGTAGAAGAGATGTCCACTTTTCAGTTCAATGAGATCTTCTCCTTTTCTCCTTACTTCACTTAGCCCAGCGATGTCCCACTTGATCCTTTGTAGTTCCTCTTCCAATTCAAGAAGCCTTGAATCAGGAGATAGAGAGTGTCCATTGTAAGTAGCCAAGGTCAGCATCAGATGGCAGCCTAGTCCGGTCCTCCTGTGATTCTTAGCACCCTCTGCCTTCATGTCGCACTGGACACTGCCTTGGCCAGGTACATTCCAGCTGCCGGAGACTGAGGGCCAAGATTTAGATTGTGGAGTCATTTTGGAGGGGTTTGGCCATAACTCACCACGCTGGCCAAGCGGGTTGGTGAGTGTGGGATAGCATTTCCTCTAATCCCGATGGTATAGTTATACCGCTATTTGGCGGTCACCAGAGCCCCTTTAGTGGGAACAGGATGCACCATGAGAAGGCGAGGTTGACATTTGTCAAGGAGAGGCTGTAGTATATTGCGCATCACCTGGCCTTATGTTAAGTGTTACATATGACTATGTTTTGAAGAAATTCTGTCTGAAAAGTGAATTTCTGCTGCACGCAGAAGTTGCTAATATAGGAATTAGGATGGAAGAAGCTTCCTTTTCTTCAGCAATGTACTTAGCAATCTTCTGACCATTTGTCCAAGACGGGTCCAGGTTCGAATCCTGGTGAAGTATGGATGTTGTGTTTGTCTTACGGCACTGGCTCTCTCCGTTTCCTGGAATCAGTGGCCTTAAATGAGGGACGAGTGATTGCTTTATAGCCCATTGAGTTGCTCACTGTGGTTGTTAAACCTGAAATAAAATTAAAAAAAAAAATGTTTGGCAAATATTTTCCCAGCTGCTGTTGTTAGTGACAATGGTCTGGATAAGGTGGAATTGGGGTTTGCCTTATATCAAATTGATGAATTGGGAGAAGGTGTTTCGAGTAGTCCTACAGCTACAATTGATACCGCATAGTCAAACATTTTAAAAATGACTGGTACAATTGGTGCAAAAAAGTATGAAGTTTTACCACATCTAATACATACTATTCTTGTTGTGCCACACAGCAATGCAACTGCAGAAATAATTTTTAGCATTGTTCGTAAGAGTCAAACAGAATTTAGGCCAAACCTAGCCACTGAAACTTTTTAGGGGTGTTGTTAGCCTTAAAAGTGAAAAAATTCCTGCTAACAACTGGGCAATAATTTAGATAGCTTTTTAGAAAAAGAATAACATTTCTGCATTTATACCAATATTTGATTTGATTTACGTGCCAGGTCTGCCAAATTATGTCCTGAAATTGTCCTTAAATTTAAGAAAAATTGCGTCCTGAATTTTTTTTTTTTTTTTTTTTGTTATCGCTCCTACATCCCTGTGACTTGTTTTACGGGCAAAATGTTAATTTTATGGATTTGGTGATCTCCCCGAGATTTATTTTCCTTTTTCTGATCATTTTGTACCCTATATTAAAATTTTTTTTATTTAACTTTATGCATTCAAAGTAAAGTGCTGATGTAAGTTACGAATAACTTTTCAGTTCTTATGATAAGTTTATTCGTAATGTGTTTATGTGGGAACATTTGCCGCAGTTTTCCCACGTGTTAGGTTTTGCATTGTTTCAAACACTAAAACTTGCGCCGCGCGTAAACTGATAAGGATAACATCCAGCTGGGCTTGTTTAACCTTGGGCTTGGTTCTCTCTCTTTCTCTCCCCCCCTCTCCTTTCTTCTTTACAGGTAATGCATGGTTCGTCCTTCATCCTCCGGGTTGCAACTTCTCAGTTGGCCAAAGTGGGGTGAGACTTGCATTGGAGCAAGTCTCACCCACTTTGAGAGCACGTGTCTTTAATACTCCCAGTTCGTAATGCGATCTCAGTACGTAATTATCGTAGAAAAAAATTCAAACAGCTTTTAAATCTGTGTAATTTTTAAGCCCAGATCAATACCCAACATGACAAAATTAAGCAAAAGCTGTCGGTTTTGTGAAATTAAAAATGCATTGGGTCATGGTTCGTAACTTCTTCTCTGGTAATATATTTGACCTAACAAAATAATGCTTCTTATAAGAAGTTAAAAAAAAAAAAAAGTAAGTCCAATGTTCATTCAAGCCAGTGCTTCTCCAGCAATGATTTATTTTGCTCGTCCGTTAGTAAGTTTCTATGCTTTCCAACTGTGCTTTGTTCGTCTCTCGATAACATGCATAAAAATATCTTGGCTTGATTCAACCAAATTAATATGTCGCTGTACTATATTTTCCTCTGCAAATTGCATCTCTTTAAACTGTTATTGTTTTACTATAGCAGTTTTACTTGCTTTTTCTTTCAAGTGTCAATAAATTTAGTATTAGCGATGTGCTATGAGCAGCAATATAAAGGGGGGGTACTATAAAACTTTCTGTGATGCATATTCTGCGAAGTTTCCTGTGTATTGCAAAATCTTCAAAAAAAGAAAAATGTGCATTTTGCTCTACGTGTTGATGTAATCTCAGTGTTTCGCGTGGTGAAAGGAATGATATTACTAATCATATAGGGTCATTCCATGTCAAATCAACAAGGCTCACAACCCAACATTTTTTGATTTTTATGAAACTTGGTATAATTGTAGTATTCAGTATTCATCAATATAAACAAACATGATTTTTTTTTCAGAAATTTTAATGCGTCCGTTTTTGAGTTATTGATTTTTGAAATTTCAAAAAACCCCTGAAATTTCATCATCTGAGAAACTTGGTATAATTGTAGTATTCAGTATTCATCAATATAAACAAACATGATTTTTTTTCAGAAATTTTAATGCGTCCGTTTTTGAGTTATTGATTTTTGAAATTTCAAAAAACCCCTGAAATTTCATCATCTGAGCAAACTTTAACTGCCAATTACTCGGGTTCTAGTAGAGCTAGGGTCATGAATTATGGCTCATTTTAAAGATCTTGAATTGGGCTTTCATTTGATATGCAACATGACACTATTAAAAAAATGTCAGTTTTAAAATTGAAATATTAAAAAACATGTGTTTTTTAAAAAATCTGAAAAAAATATATATGTTTAACAAACATTATTTTTCTACATATCCTGAAAGTTTCATAATGGGATCGCTATGGGATCACTATAAAAAAAATAATAACGTAGAACAATGCAACTGAATGTGCCAGATGTACTTACCAGTTCCACCCATGACTGGAAGGCTATTCTTTATGTGGTTTGTGTAAAATGTCATACTTGTTCTTTTAAACATTGTGAATGTTAAAGAATGAAAATAAACATCTAAGTAATTTGAAACTGTGTCCCAAAGCAATTCATTTCATAATTCAGTATAAGGTTCTGTGTGCATATTTAAACTTACAAAATTATTTTATCTTCTATATATATCCTGCTTTTTTTCTTTCTTTTAAATTTTGCCGCACTTGTATGCCAGTGCTTGATTTGCCTTCTTTGTCTCAGTCATTGTTAAATTATATACTCTTCCAGTAGCTGTTGTCGGGTCAACTTTTAACAAAACATCAGATTTATGAACCAACGGTATATCCGGTGATTGAGGATACTTGTATGATGGAGATGGACCACGCAGCTCCAAGAAGCTCACTTTTATCTTTTCTGTGTCCTCATTCACACCAAGTACACATCCCAACCACCAGTGATCTGAGTACTTACTAATCACAAAACCTACCATATTTTCAAAACTAATGTTCTCTTCTCCTTCATCTGTTGCACATATCTCTTCTTTAAAATGCTCAGAAAGTGAGAAAGTTTTGACTAGTAATTTGTGTTTTCCTGCAGGAATGAAACAATGAAGTTTCAGAGTACCACTTATTGTCTTAGCAGAAGCTAATCTACTTTTAAGGATAATTTCCTCCTCTTTGTAATTTTCTGTTGTTGCAAACCGAAAGTGAATGGAGGCAATATTAGCAGTGGCCCATTCAAAGAGTTGCATGGGGTCATAATTTGATTATTATAAACAAGTTGTACACTTGCCTTTGCAGCTAATCGCTTCACAGTACCCCTTATCCCATCACATGCATTTTTTGCCATGTGCTGTTGCAAAAAAATTCCATTCTGCTTTTATATTAAAGTCAATCTCATGGTAGCACAAGCTGAGGAAGTTTGACTTGTTTTTGTATTGTGAAGCTGCTCCATCCGAAAAATAAAATATCTTTTCAGGTTTTTGAGAAAAATGTGACTGCATGAAATTAATTAGGTAACGCTGAAACATATGGACAGCTATACTGTCGTGAATTAGGCAGTCGGATATAATCACAAAACTTACATGTCCTAGGTTCTGAGTTTTCTCATCTCGATAGTATATAACTATGCAGGGTTGCTTGGCCGCCCCGGTGGCGCAGTGGTCTAAGCGATGACCTCTTATCATTCGTCCGAATGGGGTCCGGGTTCGAATCCCGGTGAGGCATGGATGTTGTGTTTGTCTTACGGCACTGGCTCTCTCCCTTCCCTGGAACCAGTGACCCTAAATTAGGGACGGGTGACTGCTTATAGCCCATTGAGTTGCTCACGGTGGTCGTTAAACCTCCAATCAAAAAAAAAAAAAAAGGGGGGGTTGCTTGGGCATTGTTTCGGTGAAAACCCTGAGCTGCATCTTGCAATACAAAAGGATAATTTTCAGTAAAGTCACAAATTACTATGTATTGATTTTCTGTTATTGTGTCTTTAAGATGTCTTAAGTAACTTGACTGTTGAGTTGCTATAAAAGTATGGTGAAGCAGGGCTGGAAGTTTTCCAAACAACAGGTCCAAAAACTCCTGTGTGGATTTTGATAATGTTTCAAGTACTGTCCTCTTCTCTAATTGCATCCATTGCTTGGATGTCGCATTTTTATACTGTTTAGATCAAAACAATCTTCAAATCATTGCTTGAGCTGTTTTAATCCTGGACAGTTGTTCCACTGACTGAAGTAACATGCAGGTGTAGGGTTTCCACAAATTATGTTTGCAATGTTAAAAAACTTGGTTAAAGCCATGGACAAGAATAAACCAGTGTTCCTGCATGAAAAATTCCCTCGATTCAGCGAAGCCAAAATTAAAGAGGGAGTTTTTGTGGGTCCTCAGATCAGACAGCTCTTCAGAGACCTGAAGTTTGAGAAACTCCTTTAGCATGACGAAAAACAAGTGTGGGATGCATTTTGTCAAGTGTCAACGAACTTTCTGGGGAATGTCAGGGCAAAAAATGACAAGGATCTGCTTGAGGACATGCTGGCTCTGTTTCATAAATTTGGCTGCAGAACATTCCTATGTTGGATCCTGTAACAGGGGAGCATACAAATAATTATGTGGGCTCAACAAAAAGAAGCTTGGGTTTAAGAGTGCAAGAACACAAGTATGATATTCGAGTTGACCATAAGAACGCCGCACTTGCAAGATATGTTAACAGTGGCAACCTAAAACCACATAGGACTAATATTAGGCTTCTTTTACCCCCCCCCACCTCTGTATACTCTCTACTTGTGACTGAAAGCATGTACATCACAGCGTATGGAAACCAATGCGGCAATGATCATAGCCCAAGTGAATTACCAAATATCTGGAAAAATCACTTAGCCACTTTAAACTTTGGTAATAACTAAATTATTTTGAATTTATAGCATTGATAGTTAACAATTTTGTGAATAAGATAAAAAAAAAAACCACGTGTGTTATTTGTGAATTTCCTCAACTGGAATCCTCAGCTGTGGGCTAATCCCTTACACTGATGCACTTACCTGATTAAAAAGACAAAAAGAAATGGGATATGGTAGACCTACCACACTTGAGAAGGACGGTCCACTACTGAATCGACCTGGGCTTTCTATCAGTGAAGCACGAGTTGTATGTCAAGATCGCTGTAAATGGAGAAGTTTGATACGACAACAATAAGTAAAAGTATCTGGAAGTTTGTATTTCTTTTTGGAGCTAACCTCTGAATCTCAGAAAACAGCTTAGTGATATGTACATCACAATTTGTAATGGTGCAGTGGCAACAGCATAGTTGGTCTCTTACCCATAATGCAACATGATCCTAATATATATATATGTGCAACATTCGTATTGCTATTCACATCTGAGGATCGAGTGACCGTCACTCCAAAAGTACTCGTGGAGTTTTTAACTTGTATATACGGTAAAACCTCAAAAATCCAGCATGCAGAAAACCGGCACTTTTCTGATTTCGTTTTCATGGGAACATCCTGAGAACATCCAATGTTTCACCAGTAACCATGGAAATCTCACTGATGTACCGTCTCAACAACATACATCGCCAGATCATCTGATCTCAGCATGTGAATTGCCGATAGCCGCCTACGTGTAACATCAGGAGGTTTCTCGAATTCGTCATCTCATTGACGAGGACCAACGAGGCGATGAATCGATGTGTACGTTTGGAATGTGTGTCGAATGTATTATAACGATCTGCGCTTGGTGGTGGCAGTATGTGGATTCAATCGTGTAATGACACCTACATCGACCTTCATGATGCATCGCGGTACTCGTCTTCGCGATGTGTCGTATTGGGTTGTCGGAAAAGTCGTGACGTATTTTGGCACCCGATGGTGGTTGGGCGGTTTTGGAAATACTAGAGGCATGCGCAGCTCTGTTATTGCTATGGCATTCGACAGGTGCCAGTTCTAGCTGCAGTCTAAAAGGAATATTAGCGATTTGGTTGATTTGACATCAAGTTGAAGATGGAAGACCAAACTGGGCATTTTCGCCATATTTTACTTCCGTAAAGGGAAGAACGTGCATCAAGCTTCAAGTGAAAAGTTGCGTAAAGTGTACAGTGATAGTGCTCTTCAACTTCAAGAATGTCGGGGCCAGCGGTGGTTCGCAAAATTCTGTGCTGGCGATTTTGACCTCACTGAGGCTAATGACGACCAAATCAAGGCATTGATCGAGTCAAACCCACGTTACACAACACGAGAGATTGCAGACACATTGCACATCCATCATTCAAGCGTCCACGACCACCTGAAGAAGCTGGGATATGTAAGCAAGCTCGATGTGTGGGTTCCTCATGAACTCAAAGAAGCTCAATTGACGGCGCGTATAAACATCTGCGATATGCTCATTAAACGTGAGGAAAAGAATCCTTTTTTGAAGCGACTGATAACTGGTGATGAAAAGTGGATGGCGTACAACAATGTGCTGCGCAAACGGTCTTGGTCCCAACGTGCTGCTTCGCCTCAAACGACATCCAAAGCAGACATTCATCAGCGGAAGGTTCTGGTCTCAGTGTGGTGGGATTTTAAAGGTGTCGTGTTTTTCGAGCTCCTACCATGGAACCAAACAACCAATTTGAATGTGTACTGTCGGCAATTGGACAGTTTGAACGTAATTGGAGCTTGGGTGGGATATGTTGTCCCACCCAGCATACTTGCCTGACCTTGTGCCGTCAGACTTCCACTTGTTTTGCTCTCTTCAAAAGTCCTTGTGTGGTATAATGTTCAATTCAGATGAGGCTGTAAATCAGCACCTTGTACAGTTTTTCGCCACGAAAGACAGGTCCTTCTATGAACGAGGCATTCTGCAGCTCAATGAAAGATGGCAAAAGGTTATCGAACAAAACGTGCATTATATCATTAATTGATCTTTCTTTTCAATAAATGACCTTTGCAAAACATGTCTAAAATGCGTCATGACTTTTCCGACAACCCAATAGTTTCATCAGTCGAAAAACCGTAACGTCAATGTAAAATTCACATTGCATTTTCGCAATGTATCAATACATCGCCCAGCCCTAGCAGTTGCTCTGGCTTTTTTAAAGTTTTTGCCTAACCATTCGTCAAATTCAATTTTTTTTTACAGCGTTTTGTAATAAATAGTACAAAAAGGTAATCACCAGTATTTCTGCCAAAACGATTGTTTTTTTTTTGCAAATTGCAAAGAAAGCGATCGGCAGCTCAGCCCCTGCATTTTTATAAGGCATAGGCACACAAATTTTTGTTAAAGTTACATGTAAGTACGTGCTTTACATAATGCCCGTTATACAATTTTTGGACAGCTTCAGAAATCCAGCACTCGTCTGGTCCCGTCGACGCCAGATTTTCGAGGTTTTACTGTATATATATAATTTTTTATTGTATTAAATAATCATGCCATGACTGTTTGTCTTTCATCTTTGAGTCACTCCAAGTGTGTTTGCTCGCCGTTCCTGGCCACAGACAGCTGAAGCATGCCCTGTCAAAGACAATGGCAGCCCAACCAGCAGGTTTCCAACTTGTGTCGTGGCATATTGTGATTGCGGATTATCACTCCAAGACATCGGTGCTCTTATGGGACGGCACACAGGGGAGAATATGGGGTCAGTGGCTAGCGGAGGAACGAAAACACCAACATGTGGGATCACAATGGCTCTGTCACATCACCGAACAAGAGGACCAATATCTGGCGTGCATGGCTCTGACAGATTGCCCAGCCACATCAACCACCGTAGCTCAAGAGTTCGTCGGGTGTGTGGCACAACACCCAGTCTCCGCATGGACAGTTTAACATCATCTGCAGTAGTGGGACATTTTTGCACGATGTCCATTGCTTCAGCTACCTTTGACTGTACAACACCGGTGCCTGCGACTGCAATGGTGTCAAGAACATCGTGCATGGAGAAGCGAATGGCAAGGCATTGTGTTTTCCAATGAATCCTGCTTCAGTTTCAGCACCATGATGGACGAATCTGTGTCTGGCAGTACTGCAGTGACTGGTTGAGTGAGTCCTGCATTATGCTGCGCCATATTGTCCCGGCACCTGCCATCATGGTATGAGGTGCCATTGAATTCCACTCCCACATGCGCTTAATCCGCATTACTGGTACATTGAACAGCCATTGTTACATCATTGAGGTGTCAGAGTCTGTTGTTGTACCATATCTTCAGGGACTGTCTAGTGCCATTTACCAACATGATAATGCATGATTGTATGTGGCACATAACATCTAAGACTTCCTGGATTGTCACGATATGCCACGTCTTCCTTGGCCCACGCGGTCTCCGGATATGTCACCTATTGAACACATGTGGTCCACAATCGCCGAATGATTGTCACACTAGCGACCACCCCCGGCTTCAACGGAGGAACTGTGGCATCGTATCAAAGCTGCGTGAACAGACATTCCCCAAACACGTGTCCAATGTCTCTTCCTCTCAATGCCAGGCCGTGTAGCAGCTGTAATTGCCATCCATGGTGGCTACACCAGGTACTGATTATTATGTGTTTCCCCTCCTGCTGTATTTGTAATCGATTCACCCTGTATTATCTGCTTTCTGTACAAGAAACATGGTTTTGATATCTCTTGTCTTCAGTGGTGTTGCACTTTTAATGGCCAGCAGTGTAATTTAATAACCATAGTCAAGAATGTACAACAAGAAAGAGTGCATCAAAGTTTCAGTTGTAATGAGCAAATTTTTTAATTTTTTTCCGACGCATGCACACGCACATACAACCAAAGAAATTTCCAAGCAGATTTTTAAAAAATTAAAATTTCAGCAAGAAAAAGAAAAAAGAATACATTTCCACCACCTAGGAATAAACTTCTTATAATTTGCAATACACAATATGAGCTGGGTTATTCATAATCAATTTAACCAGTTAAAAAAGTTGACTAGGTTTTTACAATCAATAAAACGTCCAGAAATAGATACTCCCACTAATGGCTGAAAAGCATAATACAAAAATAAAAAAATGTGTGCCAAAGTGTTTCTCCTGGTGGAAGGAAGATATCAGAGGCAAAAGAATTTTCATATTGAACAGGTAGAAATGATGATACAACTTTACTTTCCCTGGTGGAAAAGCTATGTGTTACTTAAAGAAAAAAATGGGTGCAACCTACTCTTCATATTGAAGTGTATCCTCAAATTAACTCTTTCAAAATAGGACTGTATGCTGACATACCCTGGTGGAAGAATTTGGAATGATATAAAAGTTGGAAATATGCAAAAGATATTCAAAATATGTATTGAAATATGCAAAAATGTATTTGAAATATATATTGAAATATGCAAAAGGAAAACAATACATATAAATGCTAAGGAAAAATAATTTTTCAAATGTATGTCCTGAAAGCAGGATAGCAAGAAAAAGATTTCTACATTTACACCCCCTAGCAAGAAAACTGCTCATTATTCAAAGCATACAGTAAAAACAGAAAATTTTGAATAGAATATTTAGATGTGGAGATACAGTTGCAAACAGAAACACACACTAACACCACCTAGTGCCAGAACTGTGAAGTACAAGAAACCTATGAGTACTTGCAAAGTATTCCACCAGCTGAATGGTATCGGATCTTAGAAGAATTTTTAAATCAGACTTTTAAAAGCTGTGATATTAAGAAAAATGCATTAAACATTTGCACGCTCTAGTGGGGAAGTTTTGCAATATTTTGGGCAGAAAATGCACCCAAGATATTTCCATGGTTACTAGTATCTGACTGGAAAAGGATTTTTTCAATCAGCTTTGTAAATGTGCAGATATTGCTGTAAACTGAAATGTAAATTTGTGCAGTAAGAAAAATTTGAAATTGTGTGCAATACATTTTGCACCAAAAACGCTCTGACAAAGAATTTTTCAAATTGGATTGTTAGACGCAGAGAGATATTGAGAAAAATAAGATGTACAGACATAAGAAAAAAAAAGAGCAACCCCCCTAACTTTGGAACCGTTTGCCGCATATAAACAAATAAGGTATCGTTGGAAAGGACTCGAAGAGAACTATCATATGATTAAAAAAAAAAAAACATGCTAATTAACATACTTAATTAGCTCTATCTCCGAATTTTCCCATATAAGAGGTATGTTATTTTATGCACATTTTATTCAGCACATAGTAAAACCCCTAAATTGTAAATTCATACAAATCGACCAATAAATACGTGTACAGTGAGCTACGGAAAAAAGATGCCACCAATGTTAAACTGTGGAATTCGATTTTGATTTGTATCATTTAATCAAGAACAGATACAATGATTTGGTGTTGCAACAGTAAAACACAAAGATACCCAGATAATATGAGCCGCTATGCAAGGACAGAACTGGTATATTAAGAGAATTATAAATTATGGAATATGATCATGAAAAAAAAATGAATTATGACCATATCTCATTAAGAGCCCATTCAATGCGCAATTTTTTTAAATCCGTAAATCCAAAGTTACAGCGTGATGGCATAAAATCTTGCTGAGATATAAGCAAGAACTCAAGCATACATCGATTAAGTGGCCGTGCATAAAAAAAACATGTTTCTCTACTTACTGTAAAACAGTTTATGCCGCAGTATTTTAAAACACTTCGTAGAAAGTGCCTCTATGTGACACTGATACTGATTTTGGTTGCAAGGAAGAAACCCATGGGATGCAAAATCAGTTATTATACCACTAAATTCAAAATTGCAACTTTTAATGATGAACATTATAAATTCATAATTTTGCCCAAGTATAACTTAACTTACAACGCAGTTTGTGAAGTGACATATTTAATTATTTTTATTAGTTACATAGCTGACTCTTGTATATTGTTTCTGTGTCCCACAATGCTGCAGAATATGCTTACTGCTATGTTTCCTCAGGTTAAAGTATAGCGAATACCTTAGCAGAGCTACGGTTAGTTTAATTTTAGCTTCAGGTCAAACTAGATGTCACGTTACATTTCCATAAGCAAATGTGTGGACAGATAACTTTCGCACAAATGAGGTTTTAGCTAAATATATCTCAGTGAACTACAGAAACCAGTATCGATGTTACAAATAGATTATAATTGACTAGGCGAAAGCCTGTCAATAATAACAGAGGAAAATAAGATGTGCAATTTTTAATATTCAAAAATTTTTTTTTTTTTTGTTGTGATGTCCAACTGTGAAAGTATGTTTCATAAACATTGCAACAATGAAAAAAAAAGTAATTAATAAGTAGGAACATACACCAATTATACTCCAAATAGTATAACTATACTAATAATCCGAATTTCTTTGTGTAGAATAGAAAAAGTTTTATTTCTATTCTGCGCCAAGAAATTCGGGTAATTAGCATAGTTATACTATTTTGAGAGAAAAAAATAAAACATTATCAGTTCAGGTAGGGATTCAATAATCAACATCAGCAACTGCTCGCGTTTTCCCAGTGTTTGTTTGCTGCACATCAGATGTTTCTATAGGCAGCTCATGAAATATATGAAAAACAAAAGCTACAGCCAGTTGTATAATATTTCTGACATTTTTCTGTGAAATCCTTTGAAAGTAAGTCTTTTTAGTGGTTCCCATCCTTTAAAACCTCTTATAAAATGCATAGTTGCCCAAAAGCGCGCATTGTTTCATGTATGCTGTAAAAAAAAAAAAAATCGTGCAGATGGGAAGCAATTACATTTTCCTGTTCTCTCTCTTGCCAGATAGCAGAAAAGTGTTAAAATAATAAAAGCATCTTCAGAATTTCAGAACTCTGCAGTTGCAAATGTAAAAATATTATGGTAGTTAATGTGCAGAACCACAAAAAATATGCTTTCTTTTCTTTCCTTTTTTTCTTTCTTTTACAAATATAAATAAAATAATATCTGGCTATACTCTGCGAAAAGAATCTAGCTGTATTCTGATAATTTCGTAGTTTAAGGAAAAAGAAAGTTCCCAATCATGTTTCTTCAGTATATGCATGAAATAATAAAAAGACACTGTTACGTACTCTATTAGAACTGTCAATTTTTAGACTTAAATGAAAAAAGAAACTGGTTTGACAATCTAAAATAAACATTTTAGGTTCACAAGGGAAATTTTAAAATTAAATTTCATACGATAGGATTCTAAATGAAAAATTCCATGTCGTTTATGAACGACAAAGTAGATCCAAAATTCCTGACATAGCGTTTTTCTGTTTCAAAAGATTTAATCATGGGATGTAATGCATCTGTGACGTCATGTCAGAATGATTTAGATGAGGTGGTGTCACACCAGAAACTGTTAAAAATTGGTCTGTGTTTCTATGACAATAAAGCAAAGTAACACGTGCGCTGTGCGCGACAAAATGGGGCAGATGTTCATACGTTCAAACAAAGAAAATTATATTGTTTTAGATTGGCATGTGGAATTAATATCAGAGGTGCAAATTTAAATTACAAGACATAGAGGTTCCCATTTATTCATGTGTTAAGCCCGATAACTATATGAAAGCAAAGTGAGTTTTTGAGGTGGAAAAAAACCAAGTAACAAATCGCTTGGAATAGATCGCACACTTTTGTAGCATTTTGTGAAAGCTATTTCCAAAAAAAAAAGTGATCATTGCGTTCCTCGTACGTTCCCAAGGTGTTCCGAATGTCTATGTGTTATCGATGCTCTCTGCATGTGTTAACAATGCTCTCTCCTCCACATAATATTTTATGATAGAAGACAATATTTTTACATAACACGTTTGGAAAAAGCACGGAATACTTTTTATTTTACATAACACTACGTGGAAAAAGCATGGAACAATGTTGTAACACACTGCGAACGCATTTTCCAGAATTACTTTCTGGATGTGTTCCGAATGAGTCGTCAGCCCTTCCTCATCAATGTTGGAACATATTGATGTGCTATATATTCTGAAATGCCACTGACAGCTAGAAAAGAAATTATCGAAGTAGGGCATGGCTCAAGTGTCTGCATCATTTTAACTGTACTAATGCACCAATTTACTTAAATAGTGGGTTTTGGTTATGTGAAACTTGACATCAAACATGCCATGTGTCATTTGGTGCACATAGATATTCATCTGCTATCCATTCAGTTGGTTAACATCAGCACCAGTCCTTTTATATTCCATGGTATATATATCAGAGTACAGCATAAACTATATTTGCAGGTTTATTTCATTAGGTTGAACCAGCCTGTGCCTGAATTTCGACTACGTATTTGGACTCCTTGTTCACGTGTGGCTGTGTCCAGCTCGAATGTGGACTTTTCTGCTGGTTTTCCTAATATGTGACCAATGGCAAGCAGCATACAGTTTTATACGTATTTACAGTTATATTTGATATTTATTAGGTGTAATAAGTTTTAAAGCATTTTTGTGTGACATATACCGCTAATTTACATATCCAACATTCCCCTGTGTTGTTTTCACGTGACCTTAACTGGTCCAGAGTATAAAATGTGACAAAGAAGTTTGTCACATTTTATACTCTGGACCAGTTAACATCAGTAGATGAAAGATGGCAAGTGATACTGCACTTATCCGATGCTACATTAGTTACGAATTTCATCAAGGAAAAAGTGCTGAAAAAGCATGTGCATCGATCTGTTCTGTTCTGCGGGAGAATATTGTATCAAAAAGCACGTGTGGGTTTTGGTTTAGACAGTTTAAAGCAGGTGATTTTGATGTTAGCGATCGAGAACGTAGAGTCGCCCCGCAGAACGTTGCACATGAGAAACTGCAAGCATTGCTGGATGAAGATTCGTCTCAAATGCAAAATAAACTAACTCAACAACTGGGGCTAACTAAACAAACCATTTCCAATTGTTTATGCTTATTGGGAAAGATTCAGAGGGAAGGAAAATGGATGCCACATGACCTGAGCCAGAGGAACAAGGATGAGCATGTCATAAAGTGTTTGAATCTGTTGAATAAACACAGAAAGTCTCCTGTGGAAATTCGTTATGGGTGATGAGAAGTGGATATGGTACAACAATTCCAAATGCAAATAAAACACTGGGTAGATCCCTGTGAAGTACCGACTTCGACACCGAAACACAATATTCACTCCAAGGAGAGTTCACTCCAAGAGTGTGCTTTATTATGAACTGTTGGAACAGGGTCAAACTGTTCCTGCTGATCGCTACAAGCAACTATTGATAGAACGAGGAAATCATGTCCGAAACGTCCATTCAGAGGCAAAAGATTGTGTCCCGTGAAATTACCGCATGACAACGCTAGGCCACATGTCACAAAATCTGTCTAGGAAATGTTATTGGTGCTTGGTTGGGACGTTTTGGAGCACCCAGCGTATAGTCCCGAAATAGCCCCTTCATTTGTTTCGATCGATGCAACATGGTTTGTCTGCTGTCCGCTTCCGGACATGTGGCGAAGTACAAAAATGGTTTCACAACTCTATCGCGCCTCATGACGAAGTATTCTTCATGGCTGGAACTCGTCAGCTGCCCGACGATGGCGGAAGGTGATTGGTAATGGCGGTGCATATTTTGATTCGTAAAGGTATTGTTGTTTTCTCTCAAATTACATGTTGTGTTGTCTTAAAATGCTTTAAAACTTATTTGTGCACCTAATACATACTCGTTTTCTATATTTGTACCTTCCAAATATTTGAAATAAAAAGAATGATGATACCGAATTTTCAGTTGTAGTGAGCACATCTTTTGAATTCTTTTTGACACAAATTAAATTTTTTTCAAAGTTATTCAAAGTCAATACATCCAGTTAGAAAAAAACAACCGGATGTTTACAGTCGATAAAACATCCAGAATAGCAACAGCTACATTACTTCGAACAGCGGCTAAAACGTATGTTACAAAAATTAACGAATGGCGCACAAAAAATTTTTCATAGCAGGATATCTAAGACAAACAGATTTTCAAATCGAACAGTTAAAAGAACAAATACAGAAAGAAACATGATATAACTCTACACCTT
The DNA here is from genome assembly GCA_039090855.1 of Macrothele yani. Classification (NCBI taxonomy): domain Eukaryota; kingdom Metazoa; phylum Arthropoda; class Arachnida; order Araneae; family Macrothelidae; genus Macrothele; species Macrothele yani. The sequence continues at coordinate 76,320,324 of CM076994.1, read as the reverse complement.
CTAGCGGAAGAATTCTGCATAATGGAAATGTTGAAAACAGGCTTAAAACATTCTTCATGGAAAAAGGTCTGCTAAGGAAAAATTACTTTTTAGTTACGTCTCCAGCAAACAGAGATAGAGGAAACAAAGAGAAATGTATTGACACTTACACCACCTAGCGGGAAATATGTGCATTATTTAAAGAGGATAATGGTCCACATCCCTGTTGTTGGGAATGGCATACAGCAAAAAAGTATTTCTCAATGGGGTGTTTAGAAACGAAGATACAGCTGCAAACATAAGTACACAAACACAACCTACCGACAGAACTGTGAATTGTAAAATTCCTCATATACTAGACTAAAATGTTCTACAAAGTAAATGGCTTCCGGTGTTGAAAAGAATATTTTCAAATTGCACATGTAAAATCGGAGATATTGAGGACAACAGATCAGACATTTGTGTCCCTTAGAGGCGAAATTGTACAATATTTTGTTAAGAAAATACGCACACAGAGTTTGCATAGTTGTTAGTATCTGACTGAAGAAAGAAATTTCTCAATCTGGTTTTTAGTCCCGCAGATATTGCTGTAAACGAAATGTGAACTCGGGCCCTCTAGTGGCAGACTTGCGCATTAAGAAATATTTTTAATTATATGAGAAACCTTTCGCAGTAGAAAGGCTCTCCAAGAAAGAAATAATTTTTCAAATCGAACTCTCAGAAGCAAAGATATCTACAAATATGTGATATGCGCTACGCCCTCTGGCGGAAAAACTGTGCATTATTTTACGAAGAAAGTATTCTCCAAAGGCTCTATGTGAGTGGTATCAGTCAACGAAAGAATTTTTTTAATCAATTTTTCAGGAGCTCAGATTTTGCCACAAATACATCAGAACCAGAAATTATGCCTTACGCCCCCTGGTGTCCAAACCGTTCTTTGCCAAACATTAGGAATTTTATGCAAAACATTTTCAATTGGGAGCTGTATGCAATACAGGAAGAATTTTTCAAATTGGGAGTGTCAGAAGCAGAGATATCGGGGAAACACAATTTTTCTTATCGCAACCTAGCTGAAAGTCTATAGGTTTCTTTAAAATTTTAAAATTATATGAAAAGCATTTCACACAGGGAACTCTATCCAACAAAGGTGGAATTTTACAAATCGGACTATTGGAAGCAGAGGTATTGACAAGAATAGGACGTACATCTACTCCCGCCTGGAGGGGAAACCGTGCACTATTTTAAGAAGAATATATTCCGAAAAAGTTTATTGATGTAAGTGGTATCGGTCCAAGAACGAATTTTTTCAGTCAAGATTTTAGAAGCACAGATTTTACTGTAAATACATCGGAAGCAAAAAATTAAACCTTTGGTGCCCTGGTGGCCAAACCATTTTTACCAAAAAATAATTGTCATATGCAAAAGATTTCCCATCTATAGCTGCATCCACAGCAGAAAGATTTTTTTAATCGGAGTTTTAGAAGCAGAGATATCTGAGAAAACGAAGTTTTATTTTATGCCCCCTAGCGGAAAATCAGTGCTTAACTTGGAAAAGTGACTATAACTAAAATTGTCTTCACTAGAAATGGAATTGAAAGGTAAAAGTATTTTTTTCAATCGGATGTTTACAAGCAAATATATGGAATAAATGTATTTTGAATTTGATATCCGTACTTACGTCCTCTAGAGGCGAAATTCTTCATCATAAAAAGCCGAAATAAAGGATCGTCATTCGCACATTTCAAGCTTCCCAATACAAAAAGAATTTTTTAAATCAGACCAATATTTGCAGAGATATGATGTCCACAGACTGTCGGACGGACAAACCAGTAACATTAGCACGTTCTTTTTACAAAAGACGCTAAGAAAACGGATTTCCTGGTTCTGCTTCAATTTTCTATTATGAAACAACCTTTCAGTGATAAGTGAATACTCAGTACCCCGAGAAAATGTAATGATCGGAGACAAGAATATTCGAAACAAATTTCAGCTTGCACAAATTCGGGTTTTCGATTATTAGAAAAATATATACTGTTTACTCCAACACTAATTCAAAGCATTAGCACGAATAAATGAAGTTTTTATAAAGAAAACAAGAGTAAATGAACCCCGTCGCTAGATGGGCTGTGTCAAGTTATTTTACAGATTATAGGCATGATCTGTGCTCACCTGTACTCTATTCAATTTGTCTGAGATTCGGGCAAGATGCAGACTTTCCAGCATTATCACTGTTCTTGGAGGGAAGAAAGCATTCCAGATGAGTTTCCCAGATGAAGATTTATGGGTGGTCCCTCAAACTTTATTTGCAAATATCTTTGCTATGAACTATCCGATTTAGATGATATTTAAGATGTAGGGGTTTTTCATGTGCTAAATAAAATGCGCATAAAATAACATATCCTTTATAGGGAAAAAGTGTAGTAGTGAGCTAATTAGCATGTTAATTAGCTTAATTAGCATGCTTCTTCGCATCATGTGATAACTCCGTGCAAGTCCTTTGTACCTTACTTGTTTATATATGCAGCAAACGATTCCAAAGTTAAGGGGGATAGCTCCTTTTTTTTTTGTGTGTGTGTCTGTGCATGTACACCCCTTGGCAGAAAAACTGTATGTATTATTTTAAGCAGATAATATTTTCAAAAGGTTTCTGTGGTGAATGGTATCTAATCACAAAGTAATTTTTCATTCCATTTTTCTGAAGCGCATGTATTCCTAAAAATGCATCAAGAACAGAAATGCACACAAACTAGGAAGTCCTAAGTGCAGAAAAGCATATATTAAAAGGTATCTCCATGCATGTGGAAGGTCTAGAGGTGAATTATTATTACAACATTTTATTTTTCTTATATGTTTTTCAATGACCAGAGCTTCCGAAATGAGAATCTGTCTATGAGATCGATGCAATGTAAGAATTTGGACATTTTCCCAATCAGGTTCAACATCATGTTAGCAGACGTGCCAACTCTCCAGGTTTAGGCCGGCAATGCCGGATTTTATTACACTTCCCGGAATTCCGGATTATAAATTAATATTGCCGGATTCCATCATGATTTCCGTAGCGCAAATTAAAAAGTAATGAGAAAAGTTCGAAGTTTTCCAAGGCATCGGAGAACTTCGATTACCGTAGCGTAAATTAAAAAGTAACCAGGGGAAAAGTTCGAAGTTCTCAGAGGCATTGGTTCATTAGCGGAGAAGCAACCATTCCCTTCTGAGTCAGCAGCGAGCAGTTTTGCTCCGCTGTTGGCAGCGATGTTTACTCTTCTGTCCGCTAATAATCTCTGGCACTGCAGGCACGGAGTAGGATCGGGCTTGGCCTTGGCGTGCGCCGTACGCAGAGTTCGCCAAAATGCATAATTACGCGTCTAGTAAGCATCGAAATTTTACCAACGCGTAAAAATACTCATCGAGAAACGCGTTAAACTATGCACCGAAGAATTTTACCAACGTATAAAAATATGCACCGGGACGGTATTTCGTCTTTCAAAAATGGAAGTAAAAAAAATAAAGATTTTTTCCGTAATCGTAATTTCGTTTTCCTGCGATGTTGCCTCTGTTCAGTATTATTGTTATATGTCATTTTCTTCCATAAATATTAGTATTTCAGTTTGGAAACGGAAGAAAAATTTCCGAAAACAGAAATTCGACGGCGCATAAATTCCCCTGTACCGTACGTAATCTTTAGGCATGAGAGTGTCACGGCTTTGAGGAATTTCTCGTTTTCCGTCATAAGTTGGGTTATCCTAAAGATTGATGCATAACTGAACGGAAATGTTGAGGCAATTGGTAGTGGTGAAGGATGCTTTCCGCCTAAAACTTTCAAAAATGGAAGTTACACGCAGTGATGATTAATTGGTAGTGGTGAAGGATGCTTTCCGCCTAAAACTTTCAAAAAACGGAAGTTAGACGCCGTGATGATTTCTTCCGTAATCGTGATTTTATTTTTCTAGCGATGTTTCCTCTGCCTAGTATTGTTGTCAGATATAATTTTATTTCATAAATATTTGTATTTCACATTAAAAATGGAAGGAAAATGTCCGAAAATGGAAATCGGACGTAGCAAAGATTTTTCCCGTAAATGCAATTTTTTTTTCCGAACGATGTGGCGAACATGTGTCCTGTGTTCTTAAATATTTGCCCCCAAAAAGTTTGCATTTCAGCTTGATAAGGGAGGGGGGTCCGAAAACGAAAGTAACGAAGCTGAAAAGTTTGTATGAATTGATGCATGGTGTTCAAAAGTATCCATATTCTTAAAGTAACAGTATTTATCTTTTATCTAAAATAGTGAAAGCTATCATGCATTCATGATCCTCAGACTGAAAGTTCTTTCAGCATGATGGATGAAATTGTGATCCAAGGGCATTAAAAAAAGAAAAAGAAATTAAAAAAAAGCAACAATGAAGAAATGGGAAGTAAAACAAAGATATCAGTAAAGTGAAAATTTAAGTACTGGATGTTGTGCAGCCACAGTCAACAAAAGACAAATGCTGTGAAACTTGCTGAGAAGTTTATTAGATATTTTTAGATATCTATAGGAATATCAAAAGTGCAATGTATGCACTTCTTGAATACATTGCTGTTGCGTGTGGTCATTACAAAACATGATGAATTTAATGTTACTGTTTTAAAATACAAATATTAAATTTATTACTAAAATAGGAAGCAAAACTGATCCAAATTCTAAATGCATTGAGTGGTAGTGAAATTTTTATTATGAAAAACATCTGGATTTTTCATAATTGCCTTTCAATTTTGTAAGTTTTTTTTTTATTTCATCTGTTAATTTTTCTAAAATACTCCCCACTTTTAAAAATTACTCCTTAAATCTTTTCAAAGGAGTAAAAATACTCCTTTAAATTTTTTTTCTGGCAAGCTCGGACCCTACGTACTGACGCAGATTTTTATCAGAAGCGCGCGGTAGTGTTTTGGTTTGTTTTATGTACTTCGTCTGTCTTCACAGGAATTTCTGAGAACTTTTTGTGCACGTGTTTAATGAAGCGATGGCTGGTAGAAAATATCAGTCTGTTTTTAAGAAGTGTTATACGACAGATTATCTGTGTATAATTGAATCAAGGAAGGGCCAACAATTTGCCTTTTGCTCTATTTGTAGATGTGATTTTTCCGTTGTCCACAAGGGCAAAGGAGATATCGTTAATCTCATTCATACGCAAAAACACGTGGACAATTCTAAGTGCGTGGAAAATAACAAAACATTAAATTTTGCTCTAGATAGTTCCTCTTCCGATGCCATTATCAGTGCTGAGTGCTTATTTACTTCATTCCTCATGGAACATAACTTACTTTTTAATCTGTGCTGACCATGCAAGTGTGCTTTTAAAGAAAATGTTCCCCGACATTGCAAAAAAATATGCATGTGCCAGGACAAAAACATAGTGTGTAGTTGCCGAAATGGGGAAATCTTCAAAAATGGACTTGATTCATTCTATGCAGAATGGCCCATTTTCCATTGCGACAGACAGCAGCAATAAGTCTGAAAAATACTACCCACTTGTTGTAACACTATTTAGTGCCAAAAGCAATCAAATTGAAAGTTCGTTATTTCAAGTGCCTGTTTTAGTTGCTGATTTAGGTATTGGTAGGTTCACTGAAAAATTGGTTTCAGATTTAAAAGCTTCAAAAACACTTATTGATGATGAAGTATTTATTAATGCAGAAGTAGCTGACATTCACTTAATAAGGAAATCTTCATTTTCTATAGTATGTTTTTTTGTGAAAAAGTACTCTTCTCTTGTCCTAAGAGCAATAGAAGTTTCAAATGAGGATGAAGCATTTGATATCCTCCAGTTTGAGTTTTGCTGTCTTCAACATGAAGATTCCAGGCAAAATTCTTGAAGAGAGAGCTGATATTCAGGGACAGTTAATAGATAAACTTAAAAGTGCTAATGGAGAATTTAAATTCAAGAGGCTGTCACATTTAATGCTTCTTATACTAACAATCCCTCACAGCAATGCTGAGTGTGAGAGGATATTCAGTTATGTGACAAAGTCCAGTACTCAGTTCAGATCAACAATGTCAAAGAAAACATTAGAAAATCTGTTGATCATAAAATCTAATCAACAAGGACCTTGCTTTGAACAGAAATTTGATACTGATTTTTTGAGGTGGTGCAAGTCTTGTACAGCAAATGCACTGCATAAAAATTAGAATCATATTGGTATAATGTAAATAGCTTGTATATCATCATCATCATCATCATTGTCAACCATTATCAATCCACTGCTGGACGAAGGTCTCCCCAAGTTTCCTCCACAACGGTCTGTCTTGTGCCAGTCTCCTCCATGTCACTCCCGCATACTTTCGAATTTCATCCACCCATCTTCCATGTGGTCTTCTTCTGGGTCTTTTCCTGTCCCTTGGAATCCAATCTAAAATTTCGGCTGTCCATCGATGGTCTGTTCTTCTGGCAGTATGTCCAGCCCATTGCCATTTCAGGGATTTAACTCTGATCATGACAAGAGTGGAAGACATCATGATCAGAGCTTGTATATAATATTGTATATTTAGTGATTGTTCTGAAAGTGTAGACCTTTATTAATGATTGTGATGGAGCAACAAAATAAACAGATAAATATAATCCACTCAACATTTTTCATATGCATTAACATAATATTCGTGCTTCAAATTATGTCCATTGATATTTCAAACATGCGAAACTATGCTTGCAGGTTTTCATAGAAAATTGCAGGATTTTTCTCTTGTTAAGGTTGGCAAGTCTGTGTTAGATACAATGTTGAATAAGTACTGTTTTGGGCCTTTTCTTTTCCCAATCATGTAAATCTTCTTTCAATCTTGTTATAAGAAGTCTCTTGGTACTATCGATGTACATAGAATCTTTCTGATTGGTGGTAGTTTTTGTTAGGGTATAATATACACCAGATCTATTAATGGCAGACTTATTGTTATCTGAGGTTAATAGTGCGCCATTATCAGTGACTGTTTCAGCCAAACAATCTAGTTGACAACAAACTAGATTTTTTGGATTTGAGTTTATTCTGGTGCAGTAATTCCATTGATTATGCTGTCTTCAGAAAACTCACTTATATTCCAACATTGATCCCATGTGACTCTTCGCATCCCTGGAAATACAAAACTGCTGCTTTCTGATACTGCATCAAAAGGGCTATCACACATTCCTCTTCCTTGCAATATGAACAAGCTGAATTACAATAGATCAACAACACAGCTGAAGCATTAAAAAGAAGTGAGTATAAAACTCACTTATCAATACCTTTTTACCACCAATTAGTAACTTGTGTAAGAAAGAATGTGTAGAGCACCGAATATTTTTGGCCAAAACAGTCACCAATAATTGTGCACTATTAACCTCAGATGACAATAAGTCTGCCATTAATAGATCTGGTGTATATTGTTCCCTAACAAAAACTACCACCAATCAGAAAGATTCTATGGTACATCGATAGTACCAAGAGACATCTTATTACAAGATTGAAAGGACATTTACATGATTGGGAAAAGAAAAGACCCAAAACAGCATTTATTCAACATTGTGTCAAACATGATGTTGAACGTGATTGGTAAAATGTCCAAATTCTTACATCACATCGATCTCAGAGACAGATTCTCACTTCGGAAGCTCTGATCATTGAAAAATAATTATAAAAGAAAAAGAATGTTGTAATAATAATCATTCACCTCTAGACCTTCCACATGCATGGAAATAACTTTAAAAATCTGAAAACCAACTTATGATTAAACAACTGTCAAATAAACCTTAGGTACCAAAGTAATTCACTGATGCTGTCACACGTACGGTCATTCACAAACATAATTTTCAAATTGTAGGTCAAGATTAAAAACACTTTATTTACAATTAAAAATTAATATTTACACGCAAGATCTTTCGGGGCTGAACGTAGCACCCATCATCAGGCTCAAGCGCCACGAAACACAGGAGCAGACATTATATACTGTCAACATGACCCACAATTCACTCGGTTTTCTCAATCACCGGTGATGCCATTAATAAATCGTTAAAGTCCAAAAAATCAAGTCTTAATCTCTTATCCTATAAAGTCCTCTTCTTCAGAGTTGTGTGAGGAGGGGGCAAACATCTTTCTCCACTGTCTTGGAACAAATGTCGGGAGTTCAATGTTACAGCATGTTTCCCCATATGCAATAATGAAGAGGCTTTCCGTAAGGAAGACAGTACGTTTATTAACACTTGAGTTAAGTACCCTAACATTTGTCCAATCTGGGGAGTAACCTCCCTGGTTAACAGCTTGAGTGAAAGCTGTGGAAACCGTTCCAGAACGAAGAGCGTATTTATGTTCACCCATTCTGACATTAACGGTTCTTAGGGTAGAACCTATATAGTATTTAACTGCAGTATCTGAATCCTCGTGAATTAATGGTATGCAGTAGATGCCTGGTTTGTTAAGTGCTGGGACTCCATCTCTATCATTTCTTATCGTGGAAAAAAGGTTTCTGGGACACTCCAAACGTTAGATTGTGTTTGTAACAGGCTTTTCTTAAGATAGACACAAGAGGTGGAATGAAATCAACTTTGCCGATGTACTTAGTAGGTTTTTTCTCTGTGGACAAAGTCGTGAATCTCAGTCTTTGAAATTGTTGTAATAGTCCTTGGAAGAAGTTGACAGAGAACCCAAACAATAAGGCCAAATTTTGAACTCTAGAAAGTTCATCACGTCGAGTTTTACTTGTCGAAGAATGGGTGAAGGCACATCTTATTAAGAAGCGTAAAGCTGAAGCTTTATGTTCGGGAGGGTGAGAAGAAGTGAATGGGATCATACAAGGTATGAACGTCGGTTTACGGAAAACACAATGCTTGATTTTATTGGAATTCGAATCTCGAGACAGTAAAATGTCCAGGAATGGCAATTTTATTGGAATTCGAATCTCGAGACAGTAAAATGTCCAGGAATGGCAATTTGGATATTTTACTGTCTCGAGATTCAAATTCCAATAAAATCAAGCATTGTGTTTTCTGTAAACCGACGTTCATACCTTGTATGATCCCATTCACTTCTTCTCACCCTCCCGAACATAAAGCTTCAGCTTTACGCTTCTTAATAAGACGTGCCTTCACCCATTCTTCGACAAGTAAAACTCGACGTGATGAACTTTCTAGAGTTCAAAATTTGGCCTTATTGTTTGGGTTCTCTGTCAACTTCTTCCAAGGACTATTACAACAATTTCAAAGACTGAGATTCACGACTTTGTCCACAGAGAAAAAACCTACTAAGTACATCGGCAAAGTTGATTTCATTCCACCTCTTGTGTCTATCTTAAGAAAAGCCTGTTACAAACACAATCTAACGTTTGGAGTGTCCCAGAAACCTTTTTTCCACGATAAGAAATGATAGAGATGGAGTCCCAGCACTTAACAAACCAGGCGTCTACTGCATACCATTAATTCACGAGGATTCAGATACTGCAGTTAAATACTATATAGGTTCTACCCTAAGAACCGTTAATGTCAGAATGGGTGAACATAAATACGCTCTTCGTTCTGGAACGGTTTCCACAGCTTTCACTCAAGCTGTTAACCAGGGAGGTTACTCCCCAGATTGGACAAATGTTAGGGTACTTAACTCAAGTGTTAATAAACGTACTGTCTTCCTTACGGAAAGCCTCTTCATTATTGCATATGGGGAAACATGCTGTAACATTGAACTCCCAACATTTGTTCCAAGACAGTGGAGAAAGATGTTTGCCCCCTCCTCACACAACTCTGAAGAAGAGGACTTTATAGGATAAGAGATTAAGACTTGATTTTTTGGACTTTAACGATTTGTTGATGGCATCACCGGTGATTGAGAAAACCGAGTGAATTGTGGGTCGTGTTGACAGTATATAATGTCTACTCCTGTGTTTCGTGGCGCTTGAGCCTGATGATGGGTGCTATGTTCAGCCTTGAAAGATCTCGCGTGTAAATATTAATTTTTAATTGTAAATAAAGTGTTTTTAATCTTGACTTACAATTTGAAAATTATGTTTGTGAATGACCGTACGTGTGACAGCATCGGTGAATTACTTTAGTGACCTTTCGTACGATAGACTTTTAGCATTTACTAAAATTTAGGTACTTGGCTTGGCCACCAGCCAGACAAATATGTCAGTGAGACTCCCACAGATGGTGCTATGCAGGAACTGCACAATGAGGTATTGAGGTTTGTTCCTGATACTCTGGTGTTCAAGTATTGCATATCATTCAGGCACATCATATTACACCTGTAATCATTAAGGGGAACTGAGCACCTCTGAACACTTCGATCCACTGATGAAGGCATAATATATGCTGAAACATGTATGGATACTCGTAGCAATAGTGGAATTGAGATGGGTCCTGTGGTTTTTATCTTCATTTTTATCTTTGTTGGATTTTACTACTCATGAGATTTTAAGTTCTCACTGCATTTGAAGTTTGTTCTTTTACATTTAGTTTCACACCTTCAATTCACTTTTCCCTTCAATTTGTCATTTTTACCTACTGCTATGGTATTTAGCTTATCAACTAATCGTATTGTTCATGCATGGATGATACCGGACAGCAATTGAAATAGGCCTACTTTTTAAGTTAGGGTAAGTCCTTTATATTTTACTACTTGTAATTTGCTCCTTATTGATATTGCTGGGGACCTGTTGGCCTCTCTGCTTAATATGCTATTTGTATAAACATGTGATGAACTAAGTATTTCTGCTACTATTATTAGTAATTTATTTAGAAATACACACTTTCACTGCTTAGTGGCAGAACTTTACCAAAAATTAGAAATTATACGTAGAACATTACTCACCAGGAGCTCTACCAGATGCAAAAAGAATTTTTCTAATCAAGCTTTTGGGAGCAGAGATATCAAGGAAATTGCAGTTTACCTTTACACCTCCTAGTGGAAAACTATATTGTTATAAATTGTATTGAAGTGAAGAAAGATATTTTTCAAGCAGAAATTTATTTAGAAGCAATGATATTTTAGTGACCACCTGGTATTTTACTTCTGCTGCCAGTTTTTTAGTGTACCAGTCTTAGTGGCAAGACTAAATTTCAATACACTATCACAAGGTGTTGTTCTGATCACGAATATTGTATTTTAGGGCAAACACTTAAACAACACAGGTTTAACAACATCCAAAAATAGATCAACTAAAAGATTACTTTCTGCTTAGCACAAATAATTTAATAAATGGCACAAATATTCTTGATTATTACTTTGCATAACAATTGGTAGCTATTAGGTATTTGATAGGACCTTTTGACCTACATTTAAATATAGCAGTCAGCTTTTTATGCCTGCTCTTAGTTCCACTATGGTTATTAGTAGTTCGGATTACTTTAGCATGCAATTGTTCTGTATATACTCATGGACACAGTTCCTTTTATCCACTGTGAACTCGAAACATGAACAAATAGGTTATACTTAAAGTTTCTTTCCTTGGGTTTAATCCAAATAAAGTAATTTGCCATGTGCACACAATCCATAAATAGCATGGTTGTCGCCCTTCTCTGTCACTTGTAGTTGGTTTTGAAATACAATGTATGAGCACTCTCACATGCAGACTTTTCTTTAACTCAGAGGGCATGGCCTCCGCCATGGGTAGGTAGGAGCTGTGTCCCCCCCCCCCCACAGCCCGTCTAGATAGATCCTGTTTGAGTCAGAGTCGATGATCAATGCTGTGGCCACCTCTCTTAGTTCATTTGGCTTGGAATCTTTCCCACACTTGCCACTTCTTGCCAGCTGTTCTCCAAAGATCTCTATGTTGTGTAAATCTTGAGTGGACCTAAGTATGCATTCAACCTCTTGGTCTTTCTTTACGGGCAGTATATCTCACCTTCTTTGCCATTTCGAGTTCTTTGTCTGCTATTTAAAACAGGGGAATCATTCTTTTTACCGAGAATGGTTGCTCATCTATTCTTTACGTCCTCATCAGCAGGTCCCCATTCAGCAACTGATGTTTTTTCTTCTTACTTCTCTCATTTCCATCACATGCCTTGTTTTAGCATCCGGCCCACACAGCAAGCATTGGAACTCAACATTTCGCTTCAAAAGAGGGCAAATTTATGGCTATTTGTTAACTTTTGCTCCCTTTTCCATTAAACCCTGTAAGTGGCAGTAATTGCTTCGATTTGCATTACATTAGCGCTTGCCTATGTTGTTTGAGCTATCAGCCACGTATGACACAGAATTATGACAATTTGTGAGCCAGAAGCATTAGCAGGTCTGACTACACAAGCATTGCAAGATGTTTCCTTATTTCTCCCTTTTTCCTTGAACAAAACTTCCTCTGCTCTTTTCATTTTTAACCCAGACAAAGCCTCTAATTAATGCTCTTTTCATTTTTAACCCAGACAAAGCCTCTAATTAATTTGATCTGTCCACCACTCCTATTCGGGAATTAATGGGGGGGGGGGGGTAGATCATGACAATATAAAATAAAACATATTTTGAGTTTGAGAGCATCTACATTTATGCCCTCTCGTGGCAAAGTTATATACCAGGGAGAACCCTGGGAAACAAGTATTATTGTTCTCACATTTCAGGCTTCCCAGTGCAAAAGAATTTTTCAAATCTCATTAATAGTTGCAGTGATATGGTGTCTAAGGACAGACAAAGTGATACCATAAGCACATACTTGTTTTCAAAAAATGGAGTTCAAAGCATGTGAAGGATGTGTGTTAAGTGTGAATTGTATGCCAGGATCTCTAAATGAGACATTTGATATATCAACAATATTTATTAAAATTTTGTTAGTTATGTTGCTTGAAGAGGTAACCTCAGAATTTCAGATAACTATCTTGCTTGAAGAATTAACCTCAGAATTTCAGATAACAGGAGTCAAGGTCAATATATGATATGTGACTATACAGCTAAACATATTTTACTTAAACAGTGATTGCCGAAATAGATAAACATATATTTTGAGTTTCAAATGCATGAAGATTGTGAGTTTTGATTATAGGTAAGTGTTGGGTGTTCATTTTTTTCTTTCATTCTTTCTTGATTTAGGCTTTATCCCTTTCCTGTAGACAATAACTTTAAATTAAAGGTGGTTACTTCCACCTAATCTGACTTCCTCATGGAGAAGATTAAAGTAGTGGTTCTGTTTATTACCATGTATATGGTTTCTGCTGAAAATTTTATGTTTACATATTTTCTCAGTTTTAGTGTATGCTCAATGGTATTGTTATTTATTTCAGATTTTGGTAGTAACCCTTCCTGTTGCACCAAGGCTTGATTAAAGTAGATTTTTTAGGTGTTCCCGCAAGTACAACCACATAGCTCAAAGAATTTTATCATGTACCTAGGTTATTATGCAAAAATGTATGTATGTAACATAAAAAGTTAAAGTATTTCTTTGTAATATAATTAAAAAATATCACAGCAGCTGTTTTATTTTAATTGTTCATGCATATAGATGGAATTTCCCCAAATATTGTTTTATTTATTTGCTTATATGGCATAATGGACATGACTGTGGCAAAACAAACTCTTCTTTTGGTTGTTCTTTTCTGCTTATAAAATGAATTTTTCCTCAACAATTAACTGCGATAGAGATTTTTGTTTAAAATAATAGCCAATATAATGAAATATTTAATTTTGGTTGGTGTTTTGGGTTTTCTGTCAGAAAAAAAAGAATTATATGTTGCTTGATAGTAACTTAAGTATAGGCTGTGGTAGTTCAGATGATTTCCAGAGCTCATGTATGTAACAATTAAAAAACAAAAGAACATATAGTTTAATCTCAAGTATATTTACGATTTTTTTTTCAATGTGAAAAGAGTGGATCTAATTTTTTTGTGAATTCCCCCCCATTTTCCTCTTTCTGTACCACTATACCGTATTGCATTATATTTTTTTATTCTTTTTGTGTTTCGCAGATCGCTTCATCTTGATTCAATTTGGTACTTTCTTTTAGTTTTGGGGCATAAAAGTAAATTATAGCTGGGCAGATTAAAAAAAGGGGGCTATTTTTGGCATATTACATTATGTCAGGTTAAAACTAGTCAATCGTGAACTGTTTATTAATTAATCGAAAGTAAATAGTACTTGTTAATTGAAAACTATAGCTAGCAAAATAATAAGAGTGATGACTGCAATAAACAAAACATTTAATGAATGTAAAAATTAAAGTACAGTAACTGTTCAAATTTTTAAAATTTCATGTGTTACGTGTTACATCCAATACCAGGGCTTGAAAAATACCATGCCTGGGCGGGTAAATAAAAAATCTAGTTGTCCGAGACGGGCAACTAAATTTTAAAATAAAGTTTAGAATAGAATTTCATACTACAAGAAAAAACGACAGTCATCGCATATTGTGTTTCATTTCATTGCTAATCACTGGAAGTTGTATTGTTGTTACGGAGTGCCAAGGACAGAAGAATATCAGTTCTTTAATTATATTATGCTCTGGGCTCAGAAATTGGAGTCATATGTAGTTTTGCTCCAAATGTTGTATATGGTCAGAGACGTGTTGCATTTCTGTAATGGAACTAGCCACCGGTGTTTAGTGACAAAGGGCTAAAACTTCAACGAAAGGAACATGGCAGAATCATTAAATTTTTCAAATGCCAATTTCATCATACCATTTCACATCAATTTCAGCATCAGCATCTTAAAACTTGAGATAAATGCTTTTGTGCATTGAATGATTTAAATACAAACCCTTGAAACGGAAATGCAAAAATGTAAAACAGGGTCCATCACATTTTTTTTTACTTAAAAAAAATGGAGGTTCTGATTTGTTATCTTAAAAGATAAATTTTCCTGGGCATCCAGCTTTTACTACCTGGACAGGTAAATAATTTCTGCACATGCTCAGCTGGGCATGTAACTTTTGAGATATTTTTCAAGCCCTGAATACATGAGCCAATTCTTGCTTGTTTTGTTCTTATCATGATAATTGTTTTAAATGTTTTTCAACTTCCTCTGATGCTGCTGTTAAGATGTTTCTAAATGCTAAATAAACTCTAAAATTTCCTTAACAGAATTTAGATCGTTCAGGAAGACAGAGGAGTCACGCTGAAAGCACTTGCCAATAAAGTTAGAATCAATGTAGGGGATGTGCACACCATTATATGGGATCGTGTGCAGTAACAGAAGATTTGCACGCAGTGGATGCCATAGGGGAGGGGATAAAAGGCTGCATTTGCTTAGGAGATGTATGTTTGGCAAGCGTGGGGTGGGGAGCAGGAGGTAGTAAAAGCACAACTGAAGCATCGTCTTTATGCGAACTGATCTATCTCAAAAGGAGACCACGGGATGTTGTCAGCAGCAGGCGATTCCTTATTTTCCCGTGAAAGAGGAAGGTTTAAAAACTGGGTGAGAATGCCACTTATGTGGTTTGCTGATAACCGTGCTGAACTTCGATATATGCAATTTCTCCAAAAAGTACACTGAGCAACAAAAATAAACTTTTTGTTTGTTACAAAGACTGCATATGCCAAATCATACAGTATTTGTCATGCTGATTACAAATCTGCTTGCTAAATTGTGCTATTGGGCTCGAGTAACCTGTTGTTTCAGTTTACAATAAGCCTTCATTTTGGCATGTATATTTTGCTATAAGCAATTAATTACACTTACCTTAAAAAGTAGTTATTTTTAGATTTTTATCTGTACGTTGGCTGTACTACATCCCTTTTTAGAGTCCAACAGTAATCAACTGGCATTTTAGGGATCCATTTTCCTTTATAGCGGTTTTCTATGGTACATATGTCCTGATGAAAAACTTCTCCGTGCTCATCACTTACAGCTCCTAAGTTCTGTGGGGGAAAGTCCAGATGCGAGTGAAGGAAATGTATTTTATGGGACATATTGCATCCCGTGGCCTTACAGTTTTCTGGAAGCTCAGTAACAAGTTCTTTTTAATTTTCTGTCTTCCGGTTACCTAAAAAGTTCAAGTACCACATCTTTAAAGGACTTCCATCTTCAAAGGAGTCTCATTCAAAGTGCCAAAACTTATGCAAGATCACGCATAAGTTCTCTTATTTGTGGACCAATAAAAATGCCTTGTTTACTTTTGGCTTCAGATATTTTGGGGAACTTGTTCTTCAAAAAACAAAAGGCTTCTCCATCTTTATTCAATGCCTTTAAAAAAATGTTTGATGTGAAGTGGTGGCAAGTACACATTCTGAGGACTTATAAAGGCTCAGCAACATTTTTATTACCTGGAATTGAGGACTCTCTTTTAGGCCAGGTCTTTTTAATGTAATGAGAATTTCTGTCCCTATTGTTCCATTCACAGAGGAAGCAGCAGTATTTTGTGTATCCAAGTTTTAGACCAAGGAGTAAAGCTATCACTTTATGATCACCACAAATATTCCTAGAGTGTTTTTTGTATACTGTACTTTGAAGCAACAGTTTCATATTTGCATATGCTTCTTTCATGTATGCAGCATATGCAACAGGTACTGACAGATACATGTTTCTGTTATGAAGGAGGACAGCTTTTAAGCTTATTTTTGAGGAATCTATAAAAAGTCTCTATTCTTCAGGTCTGTGTTGCTGTCCTAAGGCTTCAAACAATAAGTCTATATCATTGCAATACACAAGATCACCACCCTTTAAAAATAAGTGTTCAAACTCTTGCTATCATTGACGAAAACTACATACCTTTGTACTTGGTTGTAAAAGATTCCATTTCTTCAATCTTGAAGCTAATATTTCGGCCTGACTTTTTGCTAAAGGTCACGAACCAGATTATTTAAATTATTCCTGACATATAAGGTGAGGCACAGAATCTTCCGAGAAATCAGGGTCTTGTACTTCAATATCTTCTTTGCTGTGAGGATTTATTTCATCAGTATCACTATCATCTAAACTCCATGCCTGTGGAGGTACAGGAAGATCTGGACCATGAGGAACAGGTCTTATGGCCAAAGGAATACTGGGATACTGAATAGTGTCTTTGGTCTCAGCTGTAATTCCAGATATCTTAGTGATGCAGAAGTAACAGTCTGTTGAGTGGTCTTTCGGTTTTCTCCAAACCATTGGTACCGCAAATGGCATTTGATGTGATCCCTTCAACGAGCCAGTCAACAAAGTTGCATATGATTTTGAGAAATGTAAAGTTACACACATTTCTTGTACATATGAATTACAAGAAATGTGAGGTGCCCAAGATTTATCTTCTTCACCCATTTTGCACTTAAAATAAAGTTCATATGATTTTCTAATCAACGGTATGAAATGTCACCTTTGAGACTTTAAAATTGTCCACAAATATAGCAGAAACTGTTTGGATGGTTCACACAAGTATGCAGCATTATTTAACGTACAGTGTACACTTTGCACAATCCACGCTACTTTTTAAAACCACAAGAAAATACACGTCCTTTAGTGCCAATTAAATGCATTTGAATGACACAAATTCTTTGTCCCCCATTCCCAGAAAGAATTGCACAACAGGAAGTAATGGTGCCAGTATGTCTACTCTCAGAGACACAGCTATCCTGACTGCAGACAGATGTCTCTGTTGGGGAACATAGGGAAATTCCTTTAAGTAACACAACATTCATCCCAATAGAGAGTTCTATTACAAGAAATTGGAGCCTACTTGAGTAATTGTGACTTCATATTTGGTTTCAGCACCCGTAAGTACATACAAAACTGTTAAAGTTTTCTTTGTAGCAAAACCATCGTTGCAGTATATTGTTTGTAACATGTGGTTAAAATAACAAAGGAAAATATGAAGTTCAGGGGATTTTATAAGTGTCATTCAAATGAAACCAAGCCAATGGGAATAGCAAACTGCCGAATAGGTTTACCTGCCAGCGTCAACACAAAATGTAGGTGGCACCACTGTAGTGTTATGACACAGTGAAATGTGGCCCTGCAATAACACGATGACAGAAGCAGTTGGCCTTTGTGCTGGACCTTGTGCAGCTGCTCAGTGCTACCAGTCATTATTGAAGTAACAGACATTGAACAGAGAGTGGTTATCTGGTTTTTAACCATGGAAGGTGTCAGGAGTACAGAAATTCATCGCTGCGGGAGTAATGTGTACAAAAACTGCACGTCTTTGTCATGTGTTAAAAACTGGAGTAAGCACTTCCGAGAGGGGCAGTCATTGTAGACTGATGATTTGAGGCCAGGGCAAGTACACCACGTGATCACCGTTGTTCCCATTGCTGAAGTGGATAGTCTTTTCGGGAAGACAGAAGAGTCACGGTGGAAGCACTTGCTGATATGCACACCATTATCCGGGATCGCCTGCAGTACCAGAAGATTTGCATGCAGTGGGTGCCACACAGCTTGCAATCTGTGCAGAAAGATTCGCATGGGTGTGTCCTTGAAACATTTACTGTGGTATCATGAGAAAGGTCACCGTTTCATCTACAAAATCATTGCGGAAGATGAAATGTGGTGCTTTCATTATCAACCTGAAAGCAAAAGACAAAACAGCCAATAGAAGCACACATCATCTCCACTTCCAAAGAAGTCAAAGGGAGTGCAGGAAAGATCATGTTGTACTTTTTTGACCACCAGAAACGCTGCCTGGTATGCATACGCCTCAAGTCCAAGTGACCCAGGCTGCTCACCACAAGAGTCATTCTTCTTTATGACAATGCCCACCCCCACACTACAAAAATTGTCCAGGATTATCTTTCCAAATTCAGGTGGGAAACACTCCAGCATCTGGCATACAGCCCAAATTTGTCCCCCTGTGATTCACATTTTCAGGGAGCTAAAGAAGTATTTGCAGGGTCACAGAATTTACTCAGACAGGGCACTGTTCAAGAATGCTGTTTGTGCAGGATCCTGTTCGAGAATGGTTCCACCAGCAAACCATCACCTTCTATGCATGAGGAGTTGATCATCTAGTGTCAGAGTAGGTTACTTGCCTCAATAGCCACAGGAATTATTTTTAAGGCTTAGGGATTTTTTTTTCACATCTTTTTTACGCCCTCTGGCTCATTTTCATTTGAATGGCCCTTATATAAAAACTTTGGTTTATAAGGAACTTCGTATTATGTCAGATCATTGTGTGACTTCCACTGTATTTGAAGGTAAAAATTAGTTTGATAGTGGTAATAATACTTCATAGAAATTTCCATACAGATGAAGCAAATGAAACCTGAAAAATGTGCAAATGAAACCTGAAAATACACAAAATGATAATGAAAGATATGCATATCTACCAAGCCTGCAAAGTGAAACTACTCAGTTTGGATTATACGTCGTTACTGAAGTGTTTTTCAAAATTTTGGCACTTGCTATGCAAAGTCCCTGAACATGGGATAACGTTTTCATGAAAATAAATTAATCAAAGTACACAATCCCAAAACTGTGGCATTTCAAGGTATAGAATGAACTCCAAAATTATTCACCTGATTTGAATTCTTTATTGAAAGCCATGGCTGCTTTGGGAGGTTTTCACAGGAATGATGGGTTTTCAAGAGAGTCCCGCATCGCCGTGTATGAAAGTGTAATTGTTCCTAATGTGATGTATGGCAGTGAAACCTGGGTGCTACAGGAGAACCATAGGAATCATTTGTGTGCTGGAGAAATGCCTTACTTACGGGGGGGTGGCAAGACACATTCTGATTGTGTGAGGAATGAAGATGTGTAATGTAAACCAAAATGTTGTTAGCAAGGTGGAGACTAATATGATTTGGTGGTTTGGCCGTGTTGAAAGAATGGGTGATGAGATGCTTACTAAGAAAATCTTGTTAGCCTAAGTGGCAGGAAGGAAAGGTAGAGGAAGGCCAAAAAAGTCGTGGGAAGATCAGATTCAGTAATGTCTGCATGAGAAAAAGATTATGAGTATGAAGTATAGAAGATCTTGTGTATGTCGTGTGATGGATGTCAAGATCACTGTAAATGGAGAAGTTTGAAAGTGTGTGTATGTATATCCATGGGTAAAAGTTTTCTGTTGAGATGAAATTTCATCTTTCAAAAGTTTCCAAGCACATCAGTCTTTCAGCTTGTGAAATGAGACAACAATTTCGAAAAAAAAAAAGTTTGCTCAGCAAAAATTTCTTCCATTATTATTTATTTTTCTCCTGATGTCCTGTATCATTGTCTAATGTCACTTTTTCCATAATTGTATCTTAGCTTGTAAAGATGGGTAAAGGTATCCGAATATGGAAGTTAGATCAGCTGTGCTTTATTTAAAACATGACAAAATAATAACTAGGTACACAGTGCTCACAACTGAAAATACTGGAAGAATATGTACGCTTGATATATACAATGAAAGTAAGTGAAGTATGTATATACAAAGATCAAATGCACATAGTACATTAGAAAGTTGAGCACAACAGCTGCAAACTGAAAAGGAAACTCTGCCGCCCCGGTGGCGCAGTGGTCTAAGGCGTTGGCCTCTGATCATTCGTCCGTAAGGGGTCCGGGTTCGAATCCTGGTCAGGCATGGATGTTGTGTTTTGTCTTACGGCACTGGCTCTCTCCCTTCCCTGGAACCAGTGACCCTAAATTAGGGACGGGCGACTGCCTATAGCCCATTGAGTTGCTCACGGTGGTCGTTAAACCTCCAATAAAAAAAAAAAAAGGAAACTCTGGATATGAAACTGCATGGTGAAGGGAGATTGTCAGGTGCTCCATGTGTAGAGTCAGTGCAATGAATATTAAATGCCACTGCAGTGTAGGCAGAAATGCAACTTAGCAGTAAAGGTTCATGTCAACGAAGAGGCAGGGACAGACTGGCTAGGTGTAATCGCACCCCTGGTCTTTACGTTTATGGGCTTTAGAAAAAAAACCCCAGAAAAACGCACCTAAAATACGTATTCGGTAAGTTTATGTAATGAGAAAAAAAAAACCCTTGAAAATTGGCCAAAATACTCCTAATTGGCTTATTTGTATGTATTATGTACGAGTCTTATCCCCCTTGCATCTCGTGCGCAAAATGTAATTCCTCTTAACCTCGACTACCCCTATTTCTCCTTGCTTCCCCCCCCTCCACCCTTACCTCCATGTCCACAAAGAATACAGTCCAATGCGTTCCAAAAAGGAAAAAGCCCTCTGAGAAAACATTTCTACCATAGCTTAGAAGATCATTTAATCTTCGATGCAACACCAGAGAGGAATTCATGAAGATAAAGTTCGAGTAAAATGAAATGACGAATATGCCAGGAAGAGATGGAATGACACTGCGATGCAAACACTGTATAAGGCATAAATAACTGCCAGGCGCCAGCACATTAAAACACCCATCTCAAGTTACGCCGAGCCGCCCCGGTGGCGCAGTGCTCTAAGCGATGGCCTCTGATCATTCGTCCGAAAGGGGTCCGGGTTCGAATCCCGTCAGGCATGGATGTTGTGTTTGTCTTACGGCACTGGCTCTTTCCCTTCCCTGGAACCAGTGACCCTAAATTAGGGACGGGCGACTGCTTATAGCCCATTGAGTTGCTCACGGTGGTCGTTAAACATCCAATCAAAAAAAAAAAAATTCGTCCGAAAGGGGTCCGGGTTCGAATCCCGTCAGGCATGGATGTTGTGTTTGTCTTACGGCACTGGCTCTTTCCCTTCCCTGGAACCAGTGACCCAAAATTAGGGACGGGCGATTGCTTATAGCCCATTGAGTTGCTCACATGGGTCGTTAAACCTCCAATCAAAAAAAAAAAGTTACGCCCAGGCGCCTGTTGAAATGTCGCCCCGTGTTCCGGTGTTCTTGTTCTGACTGGTGTCCTGCCAACATTTCTAGGAACTGGGGAGAATTCAAAAGGAACCCTTGTATTCACGTTTATTCCTAGCCTTTCGCATTTCGGCAAAAACTCTCAGAGAGAGAGAGAGTCCAAAAGCCCCTAGTAGTAAGCAGCACCCCCGGGCCTTTTAGTCTCAATCCACCACTGCGAAGAGGTATCAAAAAACAACAGTGATACTCCCAAGGGCAAAAGGTTGAATGTGAAGGCAATTTCACAGGTACAAAGAGTTGGTAACGGAATAATAGCAAAATATGACAGGAGTCATTGTGAAAATGGAGTACCAGATATTGTTGAGTAGCAGAAATGGTCATGATAGAATGAGTCGCAGCTGGGATGAGATTAGTAGGTGATATGCTTTATAAGAATAAAAATGTAGAAACAGATAGGTGGAGTGTGCAACAAAGAGCTGCTGAATGAACCAGATGATAATCCTTGAGAGCGGTTGAGCATGCACTTCTGTTGAACGACAATGAACATGAGGTTGAAAAGAGGTGAAGGAGCGTACGATGAAAATAAATATGAATAACGTCCCCGGGAAGAGAGCAAAAACGACTGGAGTTGGTTTAAGCTGCATAGAATATAGTGGCTGGCATAGGCAAACGTTGATGGAGGAATTGCCATTGAGTGTTAGATTCCGGTGAATCGTTAAGGGAACCGACTAAGTTGGAATAAGAGCACTGGAAGGAAGTGAAGAGATTGTGCAGAGAGGGACAGCACGCTGGCGTAAAAGATGGTTCAGTATTCGAGCAGTAAGAGAGTGAAGCAGGATGCTGTTGCCGGAATCATCGACAGCAAAGGGAGGTGCAGGAGAAACAATAGAAATGGTATAAAGCAGTTTGCAGGGAGAGAATTAGCAGCTGTTTCATGGGTTAGAGGGATGATATCAGCATGGACAAAGTTGCAAACAGTTATTACTCCAGCTGAAAGCCATGAGAAGTGAAAGTAGTCAAGATGAAAGCTGAGAGTAAAAAACGTCAGAGAGGAGGAAGGTCCGGGTGGAAGACAGTTTTAACAAAGGGCAAAGATTTGAGGTAGCGAAGTGTTTCTCAGTAAGTTGGGAGAAACTGGGAAGGTATTAACTGGTTCCTGTCGATGCATAGAAAGGCCGAAAAGGATATTGGGAGGAGCGAACTTTAAGGATGAGGTTAGCTGGTGCGAAGTGAGAGGACAGGGGAAAAAAACAGTGGTTGCGGATCCAGAGGACGAAAGATGTGGAGATTTCAGTAAGGATGTAAGAGCTTACAGGGCCTTTGGACTCTGCGGTTTGACCAGGCGTAATGATGGAGGGCGATGGATGCTGGTCCATAGTAAGAGGTACATAACTTGATTCTTGACCAGTAGGTAGGTAGTTGTTCGATGGAGTTTGGTAAGGGCAGGCGGCCAAGTAGATGCTGAAGAAATAAATGTATTTCCGAAGTTGATTCCCAGCAGTCTTTGGTGCAGTGGTCAAAGCGCTAGCTTTTAATATTAGTCCGGGATGGATCCTGGTTCAAATCCCGGTGAGGCATGGATTTTGTTTTACGACACTGGCTCTCTCCCATCCGTGGAACTAGTGGCCCTAATTTGGGGACGGACTAAATATTCCATCGAGTTTCTCAGAGTAATTTCTACCCCCCCTCTAAAAAAAGTGTAAGTCAGGGGACCACTGGGATTCAACATGCTACATCGAGACCAAGCCCTGCATCAGAGGCCGATGCTTTTCGTGATGCTGAGATATGCTTCAGAAGCTGAAATTTTCGGCGTCTTTTTTTTTCCCGAAAATTTTCGGCGTTTTTTTTTTGTTTGTTTTGTTTTTTTACGGAAATTTGCGGCGGCGTATTCCTGGAATTTCGGCGGGTTTTTTTTTTTTTTTTTTTAGAAATTTTATTTTGTAGCCACTGGCAAGGCCTGTCACTGTCCTTTCCCTGTTTTCCCTTGGTGGCCAAAGCAAAACTCAATTCGACTGGGAGTTGGGAAATCTGACTGCCAATCTACCCCCACAGAGGAGAAGAGAAACAGGGTATTTGTCTTCTAAATGTGTGTTAACTGTTTGCTTTCCTTTGTGGTTTGGTGTTGGGTTTGCCCAGAGCTACTCCAAACAGAAATTTCTCAACCCTTTCTTTTCCTGGCAGTGCCCCTTTGCTCCTGCCCCACTCTGCCTGCTGCTTTTGACCTTCAAGACTTCTCATCTCATCACAGAGTTCTAGGGAGGATCGCTCTGCTGAATTTTTGTTCACCCCTCCCCTCCCTTTTGGGATGCCTGCTGGTTGCTGCTCAGAAAATCTTTGTCATTGATTTCAATGCATTCTTTGACCTTCTGGCTTTCTTAAAATGCAGAGAAATCTGAGTCCAGGATGTGGGTGACTGTTCCCTCTTCATCCCTCCCCCACCCTGCTTCAGTAGTATGGTAACTTGAGTTTACTGCACTCCTAAGTACCTCAACTTGTGCTGCTCCATTGGACTGCTGCTGCACTGGAGACCACTGGTTATCCTTGCTGCTGCTACTCCTCCTGGTGAAGTGTTATTTTACAGAATAGTTTCTGTTCCTGAGATCGCATGTAATTTATGATAATGAAGTTTTTGAAAGATTCTGATGCTGAGCTCATAAAAGTTTTGGAAAAAGATACCCGCAATAAATATCGCTGTGATTGACTTCAGAAGCAAGTGCCAACGCTGACGTCATTGGGATATGGTGTCGAAAAACTGGTTCTCCTGGCGAATGTTTCTGCATTTGGTGCAACAAAAGCATTCGATATGAAAAGGATGGTGTAAAAGCATTGGTAGGCCATTCAAATTCTTCACAACACAAATCTTCAAAAACATCTGTAAAGAGTTCAATGGACTTGTATTCTTATACGTCTGCAGAAAACCCTGCTGGTGATGAAAAGCCACTAGATCTAAGTACCCGTACAATTAGATAAAAGGCAATTTTATGTTCATTCATAGCGGAACACTCTCTTCCCTATACACTTGGGCCTCAACTTATAAAACTGGCCCAGACATTGTCAAATTACCCAAAGGCATTACAGGCGTTAAGTATGAATAGGTCAACTGTTGCATACAAAATGAGAGATGGCTTTGCTCGTACAATAAAAACCAAATTGTCGATACCCTCAGACAGACTCCGTTCTCATTAAATATTGATGAGAGCACAAGTCGGGCGAATTGTAGTGTCTTAACTATTCTTGCACAATATTTTTGCCCTGAGCAAGAAGAAGAAGTAATACAACATTTATCGTCGATTCAGGTTTGTACTGTAGCCAGTATTTACTCAAAAATAGTAAATTTAATAGAAGGAAATGATATTCCTTGGAGTAACCTAATTAATCTCCTGATGGACTCTTGCAATACTATGAAGGGTAAAAAAAGGTGTAGAAACATTAGTTCGTAACAACAAAGCTCCACATCTACTTCATATTGATGGTGATAGCTGCCATACTGTTAACAACAGTGTAAAAAGATTCACTGCTCCTTTTAAAATGCACATTGAATCATTTTGTGACAGCATTCACTTTGACTTGCTAAGTGTTGACAAAAGGGAACTAGTTTTCAAAATCTGTACGATTTTGGGAATTCAAAAGCTCTCCCCGCTTTCACGACCAAATCATAGATGGCTGTGTGTGCTCCCAGCAGTTGAACGTATGATTTTGTTGTGGTATGTTTTGCCAATCTTCTATTATTCTTGGATTAAAGATTCAGACAGAAATTTGTATAAGTCTGATTTGGATAAAGTGTATGAGGAAAGAAAAATTAGTAATTCTTGTGTGTCCAAACTTGTGAGCCGCCCCGGTGGCGCAGTGGTCTAAGGCGCTGGCCTCTGATCATTCGTCCGTAAGGGGTCCGGGTTCGAATCGCGGTCAGGCATGGATGTTGTGTTTGTCTTACGGCACTGGCTCTCTCCCTTCCCTGGAACCAGTGACCCTAAATTAGGGACGGGCGACTGCTTATAGCCCATTGAGTTGCTCACGGTGGTCGTTAAACCTCCAATAAAAAAAAAAAAAAACTTGTGAAAATCCAAGATTCTTTGAAATCAAAAAGTTTCACAGGAATGGGAAAAGAAAGGAAGAATAAAATTATCGAAAGCCTTTTTGTGGTGCAAAAGAAAACATTACTTGAAATTCATCTGTACAAAGCTGGGAGGTGGATCGCTCATGGTTTACGGCGCCTTCTCTCGCAATGGAATGGGCCCCATCATCAAGATTGATGGAATAATGACCAGCCAGAGCTACACGAACATGCTCATCAACGATGTCTTCCCATGGGCAAATCAGAACATGCCACCCTGGTGGATCATGCACAAGACATCGACCCGAAGCACACCTCCAGAGTAGCGAAGGCAGCCTTCCAGCAGCAACAGGTCACACTTCTAGACTGGCCAAGCCAATCTCTAGACCTCAACCCCATCGAACACATGTGGGAGGAGCTGGAGAGATGATGTGCGAAGAAAACCTGCCGACCAGCTGTCTGCAGAATGGGCGCGAATTCCGCAGGTCACCGTCGAGAAGCTAGTGGACTCGATGCCGGCCCTTTGTGCAGCTGTTATTAAGTCTCGTGGTTATCCCACTTAGTATTAATTATTGTTTTGTCGTTTTCTCGTACTTGTTTTCTGTTATCGTTGCATTAAATGAATGTGATACACACCTACTTTGTTGGTCAATTTGTATGATCCTAGCGATTAAGCTCGGTACCTGATCTGTGTTAAGGTTTCCGATCCATCTGCATATGGGTCATGTTTACAACTGAATACACATATCATATCCCAAAATGACCCGATTTGGTCCAGCAGCAAAAAAATTATGGTCGAAAAAGTGTTTCGCCAAATACTTTTGTTCGCTACTGTATGTTGGAGGAGAAGCCAAAAAACGTATTGCTGCAAGTACATCAAATGATTATATGGTATCTTCATTTAAGAAAGAGTAAAGGAATGTTATCTGGCATGCTCCTTATACATGATCCAAAAACTTCTTGTGGGAAACTATACTCTGATTAGTTTTTCAGGGTTAGACCCCTCTCTTAGGGGCCAAACTACTACCTATATAGCTCTTTCAAATTTGACTGGCCGCCCCGGTGGCGCAGTGGTCTAAGCGATGGCCTCTGATCATTCGTCCGAAAGGGGTCCGGGTTCGAATCCCGGTGAGGCATGGATGTTGTGTTTGTCTTACGGCACTGGCTCTCTCCCTTCCCTGGAACCAGTGACCCTAAATTAGGGACGGGCGACTGCTTATAGCCCATTGAGTTGCTCACGGTGGTCGTTAAACCTCCAATCAAAAAAAAAAAAAAATTACTGATGCATGTAGCTCAGTGCTATCTGATAACGAAATGCTTGTTATCGATGAAGAAATCTTATATCAAATCGATACAGCAATTAGTGATATCTTTAATTACTCAGCCAATGAGAAATGTGAAAAATAAAATTCCCAAAGGCATTGATGAATACTGGGCTGCAGTGTCAAAAATGTACTCACATGATGGAATACAAAAATACTCCACATTGGGTAAACTTGTAAAAGCCCCCATCTCATGCTTTCATGGGCCAATTGTGGAAAGCTCATTTAATTTCATGGATTATATCATCACACAGCATAGAACTAGTTTAGATGCAAAAAGCTTGGACAGTTATCATACCATCAAATATAACCTCTTAGCAAAGAAATGTTCAACGTTTGAAATGTTTGGTGTTGAAAATCCGATCACCACTGCAGTTGACAAAACTTTGTTACAGAACATGTTGCAAAGATTTAAAAGCCGCCCCGGTGGCGCATTGGTCTAAGGCAATGGCCTCTGATCATTCGTCCGAAAGGGGTCCGGGTTCGAATCCCGGTGAGGCATGGATGTTGTGTTTGTCTTACGGTACTGGCTCTCTCCCTTCCCTGGAACCAGTGACCCTAAATTAGGTACGGGCGACTGCTTATAGCCCATTGAATTGCTCACGGTGGTCGTTAAACCTCAAAAAAAAAAAAAAAAAAAAAAATCTGGAAAGTTCACAAATCAGCTAAGGAAAAGTGTGATAGAAGGCATGAAGTAATTGGAGATCATTTCTCTGGAATAAATAAATCATCAGCAGCTAGCTCTGTAAGTACAAAGATTGTGTGAGCCCTAAAATTCCAACACAAAATCTGTTGACACCAAAACAGGAATCTGGGTGCAGTAAACGTAAATCTCACACAAAGGATTTGCAGCAAAATAACCAAATTTTTTTCTAAAGCATTATGAAGTTTTGCCTCCATTAGCAGCATTGATGTGTTCAACAGAGATGAATGCAGAACATAGATGAATGCAGTTCTGCATTCATTAAAACATTATATTCAACTACAACTACTAATTTATTCCATAGTTTTATTTACACCAAAAAATGACTTATTACGTGAATATACAAATCCTTTAAAGTATAAACTGAACAAACTTTGTCATATACATTTCAGTCTTTTCTGCACAAGAAAATACGCCATTGACACAGGCAGGCAAGGCATCAATTATGTAAGTTGCCTTTTTTATTTTTATTTTTCTCAGTATTTTACTTTTTATAAGTATTATTTATAGCTTTGAAGGGCCAAACACTGGAAATTTGCAGTTAGTAAAGTTTTATAAAGGCCACTGTTCTTTAAAAAAATATCAGAACTTGGGAAATAAATTACGAATGTAACATATTATCATTTTTTTTTTTAAGTATTGATCTACGTTAATTTCAGGAAATTTGATTTCACAGAATAAGCACCCCTGAGTATAGTTATACAGCTGAAAAAGGTCGCCAAATTCGTCAGGGGAATAGATGGAAACTGTTAAATCGTCTGCATAAGCTAAGAGGAAAATACTGTGATGTGTACTTGAAACAGAATGGAGGAAGGCAGGAAACAAAAGCAGTTCAAAAAGTTTAAAACGCCGAAGAAAACAGCTGACCAGAAAAGGTTGGATGCGGATGGGATCAGTAATGAAGGTGGAAACATAAACAATGACCTCTTGTAAAAGGCAGAGGAAAACTGGAGGGAAGCCGAAGCTATGAAGGACGGTGGAGAGAGAAAAGTGACCTGTTGTCTAACGCCTGGTTTGGGTTTAGGAGGGCAAAGGTCAATATTTTGAGAATGGTTTGCCCGGGAATACTGCATAATAGATGAGGGAGAAGAGTTTTAGTAAGGAATTTTATAAGCAAGAATAAGAAGATGGATTGGACGCCAAAAAAGCCTCGAAAACAAATTTTTTTTCTCTAGTCCCAGAAACAACTTTTGTGGAGAAGACAATAATGATGTGGGCAAAGGTGAAAGCGGAAGAAAGAAGAAAAGCCTTATTGAAACAAGCCAGAAAGAGAGGGGGAGGAGGAGAGCAAGGAAGGCTCGGTATATCAAAAGCAAAGGTTAGACCGTTGGGATCAGGGGAAACTTGGTTAAGATTGGAAAAAGTAGAATGGCCTGACGAGAAATGAGATTCGAGAGCATGATAAGAATGCGGGAAGACCTGTGGGAGGCATTGAAGAATGTGCGGTGGGGCACACTGGGCGGGTAGTATGCGTTTGGTGGAAAAGGCACGAAAATTACAATGAGACGGGTCATCAGTGACCTCTCCTGAAGAAAGCCTAGCCGCCCCAGTGGCGCAGTGGTCAAAGCGTTCGAATCCCGGTCAGGCATGGATGTTGTGTTTGTCTTACGGCACTAGCTATCTCCCTTACCTGGAACCAGTGACCTAAATTAGTGACGGGCGACTGCTTATAGCCCAATGAGTTGCTCACGGTGGTCGTTAAACCTTCAATCAAAAAAAAAAAAAAAAAAGATGAGTGATGGTTTTTGAAGCTCAAGGTTGGTGAAAATCTGATACGGTTGGTCGGCCTTGCGGACGCCTAGGAATTTAAAACGATACATAGCTTGGTGGGCAAGGGGTTTAAGAAGTTTGCATAACAGCCTGGTAGATGAGGTAGGTAGACGAGGTTTTGTCAATCCCTTGGAGTTACATAGATTGTCTATTTGCCTAGAATGTGTGGTGCGTTTCGCAAACAAATTCCGTTTTTTTGTTTCATCAGTTGAGTCGTACTCGAGATCGGTGCAAAACAAGAGAAATTCCTTTTGGATTTGGGGTCGGTCTTTCGTATTTTAAAACTTTCAGAAACTGAAATTAAACTATGAGGATTTTTCCGGTAATCGTAATTTTTATTTTCGTGATTTTGCCTCTGTCCAGTATGGTCAAATATTTTATTGCATAACTGTTTATATTTCATTTTTTTTGTTCGGGATTTTAACG
Organism: Macrothele yani; assembly: GCA_039090855.1. Taxonomy (NCBI): domain Eukaryota; kingdom Metazoa; phylum Arthropoda; class Arachnida; order Araneae; family Macrothelidae; genus Macrothele; species Macrothele yani. The sequence goes on along the minus strand of CM076994.1, from coordinate 76,290,475 downwards.
ATCATCGTGAACAATTCGGTGGGCTATGAGCAGTTGGCCTTCCCTAATTTAGAGTAGCTGGTTCTTGGGAAGGAAGACAACAAAGTGCCGTAAGATGAACACAACATCCATGCCTCGCCGGGGTTCGAACCCGGACCGATCTCAGGCGAATTGTCAGAAGCCAGCGCATAGACCACTGCGCTACCGGGGTGGCGTATTTCAGCTTCAAACAATAAACAAAAAACAGAAGTTAGAAGACGCGAAAATTTTCAAGCATGAAATTGTTACGTGGGTTCGAGAAATTCCGTTATCAATTGAGTTATATACTAGATCGATGCACAAACTGAACAGAAATTTTTGTGGTATTGCTGGGAGGAAAAGCGGTTGTTTTTCGTGGAGGACAGAATTCCATCCTTGGAAACTTTCGAAAACGGAAAGTAGATTAACCAAAGATTTCTGTCGTGATCATAATTTTTTTTTCTCACGGTGTTGCTTCTGCTCGTAATTGTTAGATACCATTTTACTCCATAAATACATGTATTTTAGCATGAAAATGTAGGGAAAAGTTTCCGAAAATGGAAGTTTGACGAAGCAAAGATCTCTCCCTTAATCATATTTTTTTTTCAAGCGATATTTATTCTGCCCAGTGTTGTTGTTAGATACCATTTGATTCCATAAATATCTATATTTTAGCTTTAAAATGTAGGGACAATTTCCGTAAACCGAAGTCGAACCGAGCGAAGATTTCTCCCGTAATCGTAATCCCCCAGGACGTTCGCACTGTCAAGTTTTGTTAAATATTTGCTCCTAAATGTATACATTTAAGCTTGATTAGAGGGCGGAAACATTTCTCGAAAACGGGAGAGAGGAAGTTGGGCATTTTGTAAGAATTTATATGGTGTTCAAAAATATTCATCCTTTCCATGTTACACCATTTATCTAAAATAGTGAAAGCTTTGACACCATGTATTCACGATCCTCAGGCTGAAAGTTCTTTCAGCATGGTAAATGGAATTTAGTGTCATTTGAGGGCATAGAAATGGGAAGGGAAAGATAGCAGAAAGAAAAACTAAGCAATGGATGCTGTGCAGTGGCAGAGTCAACGAAAGACAAATATGGCCGTGGAATTTGCTGAGAAGAAACCAAGGCCTGCTCACAAGAGCAAACTTGAGCTAATGTAGCATGTGCAACAACAAAATAAAAAGATCTATTTGAAGCAATGCCTTTTGAAGCGATTTTATTTTGTTTTGTTTTGAATTCAGTAATTTTATATTGTGAATACAGCTGTAGTTTAATGTTTACATAAATAAATTGCAATGAACAATTCCATCTTGCTCATGCTGCATTGTATTCACACTTGCTGCACATTCTGATGCTTACCACCCGCTTAATAAGTTCAGCGTTTTGTTTTCTTCGTCAGTCTCGTGTATGATTCCGAGGAAGCCGCCCCGGTGGCGCAGTGGTCTAAGCGATAGCCTCTGATCTTTCGTCCGAACGGGGTCCGGGTTCGAATCCCGGTGAGGCATGGATGTTGTGTTTGTCTTACGGCACTGGTTCTCTCCCTTCCCTGGAACCAGTGACCCTAAATTAGGAACGGGCGACTGCTTATAGCCCATTGAGTTGCTCACGGTGGTCGTTAAACCTCCAATCAAAAAAAAAAAAAAAAAAAAAAAAAATTCCGAGGAAAACTGTTTCGTGAAAACGTTGGTTTGTATTGAGATCCAATGGTAGATCAGACAATCACCTGTGGTAAGTTGATCTCTGAACAGTGTCGCAGTGCTGTGGATCATTAGTGAATCTATCATCAAGTATACCAGGTTCGGCAGTGGTAGGGGGAGTAGAATGTAGACAAAAAAACAGCAACAATACACTGATCGGACGAAGCTATGGGCAGGTGAGCAACTTGAAAAGGCTGAAGTTATAGAAATTGGGGGTGTAGATGAGATCTAACCTCGCAGCAGATGTCGGTGCGGAGATGGACAGCCAGGTGAAAGACTGTCCTGAGTGGAGAGATCGAAAGGCGTCCAAGCATCGATAATGGTGGATGTCTGCAATACTATCGACGACATCGTAGCAGAATTCAGCAGAAGCGTTGTGATCAAGCACAGCATTCAGAGTGCAGCTGAAATCACCTAATGTGATAGCAGCGCCATCAGGAAAGCGAAGCAAGGTGTTTTCTAGGTGATAAAAGAGGAGCTAAGCATTTTAACGGTGTCTGGTAACATACTGTATATATTAAATGCAGTGGCGTGCGGTGGTATTTCATCATAGGCAAGCAATGTGATTTTAATACTAACGTAATTCACCGATGCTGTCATACGTACGGTCATTCACAAAACATAATTTTCAAATTGTAGGTCAAGATTAAAAACACTTTATTTACAATTAAAAACTAATATTTACACGCGAGATCTTTCGGGGCTGAACATAGCACCCATCATCAGGCTCAAGCGCCACGAAACATAGGAGAGGACATTATATACTTTCAAACATGACCCACAATTCACTCGGTTTTCTCAATCACCGGTGATGCCATCAACAAATCGTTAAAGTCCAAAAATATAAAGTCTAAATATCTTATCCTATAAAGTCCTCTTCTTCAGAGTTGTGTGAGGAGGGGGCAACCATTTTTCTCCACTGTCTTGGAACAAATGTCGGGAGTTCAATGTTACAGCATGTTTCCCCATATGCAAGAATGTAGAGGCTTTCCGTAAGGAAGACGGTACGTTTATTAACACTTGAGTTAAGTACCCCAACATTTTCCCAATCTGGGGGTAACCTCCTGGTTAACAGCTTGAGTGAAAGCTGTGGAAACTGTTCCAGAACGAAGAGCGTATTTATGTTCACCCATTCTGACATTAACGGTTCTTAGGGTAGAACCTATATAGTATTTAACTGCAGTATCTGAATCCTCATGAATTAATGGTATGCAGTAGATGCCTGGTTTGTTAAGTGCTGGGACTCTATCTCTATCATTTCTTATCATGGAAAAAAGGTTTCTGGTGGACACTCCAAACGTTAGATTGTTTTTGTAACAGGCTTTTCTTAAGATAGACACAAGAGGTGGAATGAAATCAACTTTGCCAATGTACTTAGTAGGTTTTTTCTCTGTTGACAAAGTCGTGAATCTCAGTTTTTGATATTGTTGTAATAGTCCTTGGAAGAGGTTGATAGAGAACCCAAACAATAAGGCCAAATTTTGAATTCTAGAAAGTTCATCACGTCGAGTTTTACTTGTCGAAGAATGGGTGAAGGCACGTCTTATTAAGAAGCGTAATGCTGAAGTTTTATGTTCGGGAGGGTGAGAGGAAGTGAATGGGATCATACAAGGTATGAACGTCGGTTTACGGAAGACACAATGCTTGATTTTATTGGAATTCGAATTCCGAGACAGTAAAATGTCCAGGAATGGCAATTTTCCCTCTTTCTCAAGGTCTATGGTAAACTTTATAGTCGGAAACTGGGTAGAAAGACAATCTACAAATTCGTCCAGTAAAGGTAAAGTATGGGGCCAAAAAACCAACATGTCATCAACGTACCTAATCAACAGTGACGGTTGATAAGGGAAGTCCAACAAGACCTTGTTTTCGAGATGCTGCATGAGGATCTCGGCTAGAACGGGGAGAGGGGGAACCCATTGGTGCCCCTTCCTTTTGTTGATAGAACTTACCATCAAATTTAAAGTAAGTTCTCTTAGCTACGAGTTTGAGACCAGAAATTATTGCATTAGCTTCAAGTGGACAGATGGAATTGTCTTCTTGTAATTTGTCCTCAATAATTGAGTGAACGGTGTTGAGTGGTATGCTTGGAAAAAGTGATACCACATCCAGCGAAGCCATTATGAAGTCATTTCCCCCAGAGTCAAAGGTTTGGATACGAGATATAGCCTGCATTGAACTTTTAATGGATACAGAGGAATTTGAGGTGAGAGGTTTTAAAAATGAAGCCAACGCTGTCTCGAGTGTGCGAGTGGGGTTAGCATATCCTGATACAAGCAACCTAAGAGGTTGGTCCGGTTTGTGAATTTTCATTTTTCCAAAGACCTCGGGAACCCTAGGTCCTACTGGAGGTCTCATTTTTGTAGAAATAGATTTAGGTAGGAAACCTTGGTTTCTTAGTTTACTTAATTCTGCAATAGTAGCTGAAGTTGGGTCAGACCTGAGAACACGGTGGGGAATTAAATTGATGGCCTGTTTAATCCTAGCGTAATAGTCATCACGGTCCAGAATAATGATTTGTTGTGTTTTGTCTGCACAGATGATTGACAAGTTTGGGTTTTTTGCTAGCTGTAGTAACTGATCTCGTTCGTATTTCAGGGCTGGTGATGTTCTATTAGGTCCTGCAAGAGTCTTGGCCAAAGTATAACGAGTAGAATCACGTACGAACGAGATCAGTTACTACAGCTAGCAAAAAACCCAAACTTGTCAATCATCTGTGCAGACAAAACACAACAAATCATTATTCTGGACCGTGATGACTATTACGCTAGGATGAAACAGGCCATCAATTTAATTCCCCACCGTGTTCTCAGGTCTGACCCAACTTCAGCTACTATTGCAGAATTAAGTAAACTAAGAAACCAAGGTTTCCTACCTAAATCTATTTCTACAAAAATGAGACCTCCAGTAGGACCTAGGGTTCCCGAGGTCTTTGGAAAAATGAAAATTCACAAACCGGACCAACCTCTTAGGTTGCTTGTATCAGGATATGCTAACCCCACTCGCACACTCGAGACAGCGTTGGCTTCATTTTTAAAACCTCTCACCTCAAATTCCTCTGTATCCATTAAAAGTTCAATGCAGGCTATATCTCGTATCCAAACCTTTGACTCTGGGGGAAATGACTTCATAATGGCTTCGCTGGATGTGGTATCACTTTTTCCAAGCATACCACTCAACACCGTTCACTCAATTATTGAGGACAAATTACAAGAAGACAATTCCATCTGTCCACTTGAAGCTAATGCAATAATTTCTGGTCTCAAACTCGTAGCTAAGAGAACTTACTTTAAATTTGATGGTAAGTTCTATCAACAAAAGGAAGGGGCACCAATGGGTTCCCCTCTCCCCGTTCTAGCCGAGATCCTCATGCAGCATCTCGAAAACAAGGTCTTGTTGGACTTCCCTTATCAACCGTCACTGTTGATTAGGTACGTTGATGACATGTTGGTTTTTTGGCCCCATACTTTACCTTTACTGGACGAATTTGTAGATTGTCTTTCTACCCAGTTTCCGACTATAAAGTTTACCATAGACCTTGAGAAAGAGGGAAAATTGCCATTCCTGGACATTTTACTGTCTCGGAATTCGAATTCCAATAAAATCAAGCATTGTGTCTTCCGTAAACCGACGTTCATACCTTGTATGATCCCATTCACTTCCTCTCACCCTCCCGAACATAAAACTTCAGCATTACGCTTCTTAATAAGACGTGCCTTCACCCATTCTTCGACAAGTAAAACTCGACGTGATGAACTTTCTAGAGTTCAAAATTTGGCCTTATTGTTTGGGTTCTCTATCAACCTCTTCCAAGGACTATTACAACAATATCAAAAACTGAGATTCACGACTTTGTCAACAGAGAAAAAACCTACTAAGTACATTGGGCAAAGTTGATTTCATTCCACCTCTTGTGTCTATCTTAAGAAAAGCCTGTTACAAAAACAATCTAACGTTTGGAGTGTCCACCAGAAACCTTTTTTCCATGATAAGAAATGATAGAGATAGAGTCCCAGCACTTAACAAACCAGGCATCTACTGCATACCATTAATTCATGAGGATTCAGATACTGCAGTTAAATACTATATAGGTTCTACCCTAAGAACCGTTAATGTCAGAATGGGTGAACATAAATACGCTCTTCGTTCTGGAACAGTTTCCACAGCTTTCACTCAAGCTGTTAACCAGGGAGGTTACCCCCCAGATTGGGAAAATGTTGGGGTACTTAACTCAAGTGTTAATAAACGTACCGTCTTCCTTACGGAAAGCCTCTACATTCTTGCATATGGGGAAACATGCTGTAACATTGAACTCCCGACATTTGTTCCAAGACAGTGGAGAAAAATGGTTGCCCCCTCCTCACACAACTCTGAAGAAGAGGACTTTATAGGATAAGATATTTAGACTTTATATTTTTGGACTTTAACGATTTGTTGATGGCATCACCGGTGATTGAGAAAACCGAGTGAATTGTGGGTCATGTTTGAAAGTATATAATGTCCTCTCCTATGTTTCGTGGCGCTTGAGCCTGATGATGGGTGCTATGTTCAGCCCCGAAAGATCTCGCGTGTAAATATTAGTTTTTAATTGTAAATAAAGTGTTTTTAATCTTGACCTACAATTTGAAAATTATGTTTTGTGAATGACCGTACGTATGACAGCATCGGTGAATTACGTTAGTGACCTTTCGTACGATAGACTTTTAGCATTTACGTGATTTTAATAATAACATAATATTATATGTACGCTCAGTTTGCTACTGTTCTTTTTATGTATGTGTGGGTGTGAGGCGACGTGGAGGGGGGGCGGATATCCTGTTCAACCGGTTGTAAAAGCATTTAAAATTATTTTAATGTGTGTGACAAAGAAATTAATACTAAACTTTCCTAGGGAAAAAAAAATATGTATATCTACCCACCCATTGCCCACCCCTGCCGCCCCGGTGGCGCAGTGGTCTAAGGCGCTGGCCTCTGATCATTCGTCCGTAAGGGGTCCGAGTTCGAATCCCGGTGAGGCATGGATGTTGTGTTTGTCTTACGGCACTGGCTCTCTCCCTTCCCTGGAACCAGTGACCTTAAATTAGGGACGGGCGACTGCTTATAGCCCATTGAGTTGCTCACGGTGGTCGTTAAACCTCCAATCAAAAAAAAAAAAAAATTGCCCACCCTGTTTTGGAAGTCCAAGGCCGTCCCTGGTTTATCCCGTACCACTGAATATGTTCAGTTTTTATCGAAAAAGTAAAAATATTTAGTTAGGAGTATCTGATTGAAGTTTCCTGGCTTAAGAGGTTTCTAAGTGGAAAATAGCGATTAAAAAATCAGAGATCGCGTACGACAAAACAAGCTTTGAGTGCGAATTACTTACTCTTGAACCAAGTACCTTTTAATCAACAAATTTCAATGTTGCTACGAAAACTGAACATATCAACAAAAATGAAAAAAAAAATACTTAGAATTATCGTCAACAAAAGCTATATTTATTTAGAAGACGAAATAAAAATTGAAGGTGCGCTATGGTTCTGGTGAAAGTATACAGTGACAACGAAGTAGATTGAGGCTAATCTTAACTATTAGCAAACATTTCAAAAAATACATATATCTTTCTAAGAGCACGATTACTGAAAAATATAATTCAGCTTTTTTAGAGAAAATTACACAACTCTTTTATATGTTACATTTTTCTAAATATGTAACATATAAAAAAGTTGTGTAATCATATGTAACATATAAAAGAGTTGTGAGATCAAATCATTCAATCGCATATTCGTTACAAGTAGTTCCCATTTTTATTACATTTCATTTGTAGTATAAAAATATGCTGGAAATACATTTCCTATATTTTTGTGCAATAGATAGCTGACAAAATGTATACACGTATAAAAACATCATATTCACAGGGGAAAAAAATGTATCAAAAGTTCTTATGTCAAGTTTTATAAATTTCTTACTTATACATGAGTTCAAATCTTTTTCCTTTTAGGGCAAATGAGTTAATAACGGGATCGTAGAAATAACATTCCGTTTTAAGTCTAACTAGAAGATGCTTTTCGATAGATAACAACGATAACTTTGACAGTCTGTCCTGTCCTTGAGTGTTTCTGGGATACGTTTTTATGCGCTTTAGGGATGAAAAAATATTTTCGGCTGAAAAAGCTTGTTGCTGGAATGGTAATTACGAGCTTGCAAAATTTGGGTAGTTCCGGCATTGCTTCCCCTATCCCATTTGATTTCAAAAATCAAAATTTCATTGACGTATTTACTACTGAAGTCATCTGTTGAATACAACACTTTTAGTTTGGATCGCAGAGGAGCAAAATCGAAGTACTTGGTGTAATTTTTCTTTAAATTTTCAAAGAAACTCTCTGGAAAACAATTTTTAAATTCCACTCGTTTGTCAGGATTTAGCAATTCTATAAATTTCATGTTCTGCAAGTCTAAAAATCTTGAAGTCATGTGACTCATTATATTGTCCAATATTTCGCAATAGAGCCGTCGGTAATTTGTTTTGGGAACTCCGTAAGCATCTGCGCGCTCACGCTTTGTAACAGCTTCGTCTGCTTCGCTTTCTTCTAGTTTTGACCACAGCATCTCGACCTCATTTCTTTTCTCTGACACTGCTTTCTGAAACTCAGCGACTTTCTTCATAGTATACGCCGCCCCGGTGGCGCAGTGGTCTAAGCGATGGCCTCTGATCATTCGTCCGAACGCGGTCCGGGTTCGAATCCCGGTGAGGCATGGATGTTGTGTTTGTCTTACGGCACTGGTTCTCCCCCTTCCCTGGAACCAGTGACCCTAAATTAGGGACGGGCGACTACTTATAGCCCATTGAGTTGCTCACGGTGGTCGTTAAACCTCCAATAAAAAAAAAAAAATTCATAGAATACGTAATATCCAATTTCTTTTTCTGTAGTATTTCAAATAACGTATGGATCAAAGGAAAAATATCAGAGAAGAAACACAGTAGGAAGCGGAAATCGAATCCACTCAAACACTTTGAAAACCCATTGGCTGTAACAATAGTATCAGAATCCCAGTGTTCAGGATTTTCAAGAATATTTGTGAACAATGCTCTTGTACTTTCTAGATGTTCATACACAGTTCCTACCAAGCGACTTTGAAAATTTCTTCGAGTAGGAGTTGCATTGGGTAATCTTTTTTTCACTTCCGCATCCAATGCATGAAATCTTTTCGTCGACTTTGAAAAGAAAGAAGCCCGTCCACTCAGTGTTGCGAAGAAAATTATGGATTTTTTTATACTGTTAAGCGCTTGTGAGAGGACCAGATTTAATCTGTGAGCATAGCAATGCACAAAAATAGCTTCCTGGTGTTTTTCTTTTACACGAGCATGAAGTCCCAAATGTTCTCCTGCCATCACGGTAGCTCCATCGTACGTCTGAGATATTAATTTTTTGGAGCACTCAAAACTTTCTAAAAACCTTCGGACATGCTCTGCCAAGGAATTAGCCGAACGATCAGCACTCACATCAATAAAACCAATGAATGTCTCTTCCGGAGTCCCGTCATTAGTCACATAGCGATACACTGTAGACAGCTGAGACCTGCAACTCACTTCAGTTCTTTCATCCAAATTAAAACGAAAGGAGCTTAATTTTTTTTAAATTTCTGCGCTCATTACTTCTCCTATTGATTCAATCAAATCATTTTGTGTACGATATGACATCCCTGAAAAGACGGACGAACTGTCTAAATGATTTTTAAGCTTTTCGCCATAGCAACTAATTAAATTTGTCAATTCAACAGAATTCCCAGGATCAACAGACTCAGTGGTTTCATCATGCCTCTTAAAGGCCAACTCTTGTTTGCCAAGGAAACACGTAACGTCAATTAAGCTCCTTAAAACATCTCTATTTTTTTAACGATTTAATTATGTCGAGAAACGTCCGTTTTTATTTGCTTGTCTATTTGAAACTCAAAATCCTTGTTTTGCCAAAAGTTTTTAATTTCAACACTGACGAAATGTATCTCTGAACACTCGTGCCGTTTGCATGAATTGTAAAAGTTATTGAAGTTGCCAAAACCACCGTTTATCCATAAATTTCTTCTGTCTACTGAAAATAATGTGTGCGGCTAACAGTATAATTTTTGGTCACTTTTGCAAGCTGTTAACCACTTTGTTTTTTCGTATTCTTCCCAATGGAAGTGGCGAAAACTTTTTTTAGCCTTCGTTTGGAGAGTTTCTAAAGAAGGTTTTGGTCTCTCAGCATTTATATTATCCCTTTTCTCTTGGAAACTCCTTTGGCTGAAAGGCTTATCTCTCAAAAAATAAAAAACAACACAATCTAAAATACACATTTATATTTGTTGTCATCGTGTTGGTCCATAGATAGCAGCGCAGACGCGAACATGAAAGCAATATGAAATTGCTTCGCTCAGAGAAGAGAAATGCTTACATCTTCAAAAATTAAGTCAAGCAGCGTTGAAAGGTGTTCCCTTACAATAATTGTGATTACACCTTACACGGAAACATACAGAAAATCATTGCACATTGTTCAGTGTTTGAAGAACATACACTGACGGAAAAAAAATACCAACACCAAGAAGGGGTTGTTTTAGATAAACGACAGTTGGTAGGCGGTGAGAGTTCATCTGTAAGATGACGTCTATGCAAATTTCGCGCTCGGCGCATACGTGTGGCGCTAGTAGCGCCCTTCGGAACATGCAAAGCAGGTTTGCTGTAAATACGCGCTGTAACGTTCGTGAGCGTTAGTTATCGTTGAGATTCGACGTAGGGTGTTGATGTTAGTCAAGAATGCCTTTAAGAAGACGAAGAAGCCATTATCAACAGCTCACGGAGTTTGAACGAGGTCGTGTAATAGGGCTACGAGAAAGTGGATTTTCTTTCCCCAATATTGCAGAACGACTTGGCAGGAATGTAGCCACTGTGCATGATTGTTGGCAGCGGTGGTCAGGGGAAGGTACTGCCTCAAGAAGACCGGGTTCCGACCGGCCACGTGGCACTACTGAGAGGGAAGACCGCCGTGTACGGAGTATGGCCGTGGCGCATCGTACCGCGTCTGCGGCAGCAATTCGAGCTGCAGTTGCCACCACAGTGACACAACGAACTGTTACAAATCGATTACTTGAAGGACAGCTCCGAGCCAGACGCCCTGTAGCGTGCATTCCACTTACTCCAAACCACTGCCGTTTGCGACGTCAGTGGAGTCAAGCTAGAGCTCATTGGAGGACAGAGTGGAGATCTGTTGTGTTTTCTGATGAAAGCCGGTTCTGCCTGGGTGCCAGTGATGACCATGTGTTGGTTAGAAGGAGGCCAGGTGAGCGCCTGCAACCAACCTGTATGCGGCCGAGACACACTGGACCTACACCTGGAGTTATGGTCTGGGGAGCGATTTCCTATGACAGCAGGAGCACTCTTGTGGTTATCCCACGCACCCTGACGACACAGTTGTACGTCGGTCTGGTGATTTAACCTGTTGTGCTGCCATTCATGAACAGCATTCCAGGGGGTGTTTTCCAACAGGATAACGCTCGCCCGCATACCGCTGTTGTAACCCAACATGCTCTACAGAGTGTCGACATGTTGCAGTTGCCTGCTAGATCACCAGATCTTTCAGCAATCGAGCACGTATGATACATCATTGGACGACAACTCCAGCGTCACCCCCAACCAGCAATAACCGTCCATGTATTGACCGACCAAGTACAACAGGCATGGAACTCCATCCCACAAACTGACATCCAGCACCTGTACGACACAATGCCTGAACGTTTGCGTGTTTGCATTCAACATTCTGGCGGTTACACCGGTTATTAATGTACCAGCATTTCACATTTAAAATGGCTCTTCTCGCGCTTACAATAAGCTGTTATCTTGAAACCTTAATCGATTAAATATGTTCCCTATACAAATGTATTGCCGCCATTTCATTCCTCTACAACTATTTTTTCGTGGTGTTGGGATTTTTTTCGGTCAGTGTATATTTTACTGCTTGGTTCGAAAGCGAAAGAACTACAAATAATCACTTCAGATCAGACTTAACTTCGACTCACGAAACGAATGGGCAAACCCTAAGCAACTGCTGTGTTGCTTGCATAGCCTTTGTGCAGGCAGCGGGGAGCTTATTCACGTAGTCGTTCAGAGCGGCGGCTGTGAAGCTTTAAACGAATGGACGAATCCGAAGCAACTTCTGGATTGCTTGCACAGCCCTTATAGAAGAAGCGGTGAGCTTAGTCATGTGGCCGTTCGGCGCGCAGAAGCGTGATCTTTACACGACGACGGCACTAAATTTCAATAAAGCTACGACGGAAATTATTTAATAGTTATTTCAGAGGTGCATTTTCTGAAGCAATCACGCCATGGGTCTAAATTTTAATAGCCATTCTAAATAAAAAATAATCTAATTTTTGTAAAGCTTTCAATTATTCATTTCTAGTTAGGCAAGTATTGCTTTCATTGCTTCTATGGATTGCACGTCCCTGATTAAATGGTATATGGATAATATGGTGAAAGCTGTTGACCATTTGGTAGTAGAGGGTCTAAACGTTGATGAATCGTAATGGCTATACCAGAATGTTGCGTGAGGCTGAAGCCGGAGGATGCAGTTTTGTGAATCAGCAGCAGAGTGAAGATACTTGAAGCTGTCACGCAGATAACTAAGCTGTGGTTTTGATAGTTCAGGGAATATTCTGTTGATTTGTGCTGCAAAACAGTCAACTTGAGCTGTACCAAGAGCAATTGGTGACAGATTGATTCTAGAGCGTGAGGAAGAGATCGTATAGCTCGTTGACTCCGAACGTTCCTTCAAGAAGAGGAGTGGTTCAAAGCTTGTGAATACTTCCTCCTGTGAAAGCGTTATAGTTAAATCAGAATCCTCTTCCGTTAGATTAGAACTGCCCTCAGTGGACGAGCGAAAGACAAGAGTAAAGTACAACGATCATCGAGCACTTTGACTTGGAGGTAGTGGTTATATGTTTATTCCTTTTCGCTGTAAGAGTGGGCTGTGTTCCCTTTCTGGGTAGTTTAACTCGAGCTTCAATTACCGCACTGAGGAGCTCCCCGGAGGCAGAAATTTCAGTATCTGTATCCATGTCGTCCCCACTGAAAAAATAACCACTCTAGAAGTTGCACATGTAGGTAAAAGTAAAGGACAGTCGGCTAGATGAGCTGGAACGGAAGATTTGTCCTTTCTCGACTGGGAAGCCTTAGTGGAAGAAGAAGAAGTCGGATGAATTTTTTGCCGTAGCGGCAGGCACGTTGAAAGCGGAGATGAAGAAGCAAAAGAACTGGGTTGTGAAGACTGACGATCTGTTGTATATTTAAGGTGAGGACACTGTTTTGTTTTGAAGTGACCAAATGCCTTGCACTGGAAACAATGCAGAGTAGTGAGAATTTTCATGGTATGTGTTGACCCCGTCGGATTTTCAGAGAAGTTGGACAGCAGACAAGCGTGTTCTCCAAAGGGAAGAAGACATGCGCTTGTCGATGGAAGCTGAGTATATGACTGTCGTCATCATCCTTCGATGTGACTGAAAGTCTTGATTTTGTTGATAACCCTTCTGCACTGGAAGAGGGCTGTCTTTTAAAGGACGGAATCGGGGACCTATGCAGCGCGGGAAGGGAAGTAGCTGTTCACGAGAAATGGACGCTGAGACAAGGTTTCTGCTGTTATTATGCATCGCCAAGGATTGAACTCTTTGCAAGAACCCGATATACATATTCGGCCTCGGAAAAGTTAATGAAGACACCGCGTGGCTTGCGGATTATGCGCGTGATAGCTTCACGTAAGGCAAGTAGTTGCCCTTCAGCTTTGTGTCAGGAAGTGCTGGAAAATACACCTCCAACGTCAGGGTGGTGACAGTTTGACGTTCAGCACACGATTCTTCAAGACTCGTTACAAAAATCGTGTTACTTTCACGAAAGATGAAAGGGTCCAAAGGAGGAGGCCTAGCTGCTGCTCGCGAAAGCAGCTGAGCAAATCACCTTTGGCAATGTTGGCATATCTTTGAGGAGACTGAGCGGAGGACGTCGACGGAGAAGTAGGCACGGAAGCACTAGGAACTGAAAAAGTATCCATTGCAGTAGCCTGCGCATCATGTAACTCGGAGGATTACGTCTCAACATGGACAGTGGCAACAACAGAATAGGTCTGTAGAGTCGATTCGGAAGAAGCATTTCGAGTAGCAGAAGAACGTAATGACAACACAGTGGGGTCAGATTCATGACGCGGAGCTTCCACTGTCAAGTTCACGGCCTGACGTTTGCCGGAACCCGCCATCTTGTTGATGGCCGGACGTTTGCCGGAAACTGCCATTTTGTTGACGGCCGGAGTTAGCATTGTGGCGATTTCTCCAGAAAACAAATTAAGTAATAAGGAACAAAATAAAGACTTGCCAAACCTCCTTTCGGAAGATAAAGGAACGTAAGGACCTTACACTGAAGGCTATAATGAAAGGAGTATGCAGAAACGTGAAAAATTCGATTAGCTGGCTAAAAACTATGGAGCACGGTCAACCACGGAAGTTAGACAGAGGGAAAATTGTTCTGAAATCATAATTTCCTTTTCTTGCTATGTTCCAGAGTGACCTATTTTGTTAAACATTTTGTTTCATAAGTGTTTGCATTTCAGCTTGTAAAATGAGGGAAACATTTCCGAAAATGGAAGTTAGACGGAGCAAAAATTTCTGCCATAATCATAATTTTTTTCTATCGATGTTCCTTCCGTACTGTATTTTTAGAGGCCACTTTTTTTCATTTGGTAAATATTTTTTTCTATCGATGTTTCTGCTGTACTGTATGGTTGTTAAATTAACTTTCTTTTATATAAATGTTCGCGTTTTAGCCATAGGCGGATATAGAGCCTATTCTTTTGGGCGATAAAGATGTCGCGTTAGGGGGGGGGGGGGTGTTGAGGGATTGTTGTGATCCTTGATCCCAGAAGATAAAAGTCATGCCAAGACCTGTAATTGTCAATAGTACAAAAACGATGCGATTGACGATGACCTGTGACATCGTATCGATAAGAAACATGGTGGAATATTTTTTTATATTTAGGATTAAAAGTTTGGAATGGCGGCTATTTTGTAACGGTGAAAATGACATGTAACATTGTAACTAAGGGATAGATGATTTAAGTAAAAACAATGATATTTGTTTTAAATTATTCAGTTCATAATAAAATTATATCAACACAGTCAGAGTATAATACCAATAAAAATCACTTACAGAATGTTTGTTCTGAATCAGTGGTCAATGCACAAACTACTATTGCAAAACAATCTTTCGTTTTTCACATTTCGAGTTATATTTGTCTATCAAGGCATCTGGGTCCAAATCTTTAACTATATCTGATTCTGAAAATAAAATCACCTAGTTAGGTAATCGTTCATGGTTCATTGTGCATCTTAACCAGTTATTAATATTACGTATTGCCGAGAACGACCGTTCACAGGTAGCACTGTTAGATGGCAAAGTTAAACAGATCTTGAGGAGTTTCCGTATATTTTCGGATAAATGTCCATGTCCTTGTTCAAAACATTTTCTTTCATATCTTTAAGAACACTTTTAAGGAGCCTTAAACTTATAACGAAGTGAATTTCTCCGTCATTTTTGGTCTACGCCGGGATTCGAACCCGAGTACGCTTATTCCGGAACAAGTCGCTCTACCAACTGAGCTATGCAGACATGTATTCTGATTCCTATCTGCCTTTATGTCATGTGCGTCCTGCTGGCAGGTACGTCACATCTCCCCCCCCCCGAAAGAGGGCCGGGGGCATGGCCCACGGGTCAGCCGTGACCATGAATCGTTGCAGGCAGACAACCACTGAAGAACGTGCACTTGAGAACTCCCCGTCAATCTGGTGTGTGGAATGCAACGTCACACACATTTATTTTTCGAAGCACTGGAGAAGGGATTCTCTGATTTTTCCTATCTCGTGGTGTGGAAATAACATCACACCAATGCGAGATTTTGAACGGTCGGGTCATCCGGGTAGTTCGGGCGCCATTATAACGAAGTGAATTTCTCCGTCATTTTTATCCATCTGCAATAGTCCAGAGCCGCTTTATGCTGAGCAGTCCGGGCATAAGACCAAGTTAATCTTCAGGGATCAATCGTTGGATGTCAGAACATATTTACGTTCAAATATCCTGGCTCAAAGGCCATAGTAGGCGAAAGGTCGCCAGAATGCGATGAAAATACATACAGAAAAGATCTTCTCGGGTCATATGGACCCCAACCTAGAATTAACTAGATAACCGTCTGACCCTTGCGGTTACAACATGCACTTTATTTCGTTATAGCAATGTCAAAATAGACGGTACTTACTTCACACTGAAGTCCGCAGTCGATCGTCATTTTTTCAAAATGAGGTAGCCAGCTTTATACGGTTAAACGAACGAAGTCCAGGCAAAGTGCTTGAAGTTTTTCTTCAGGAATATCTCGTTCGACCTTGATACCAAAAGAGCCCCATTCCACTTGGTAGCATAATTATATCCACTATGTATCTGTATTAGACTTAGAATATCCTCAACGGCATAAGTCATGTTCCGTGGAAAATGACTACCTGTCGTTCAACAGCACCACGTGACGTATCAATATGAACGTCCACATTCACTCGATGTGTTTTTTTTTCTAAGCTTTGGCTTTAAGTTTCTTCAATATGTTTCTAAAGAAACAGGAACGTGCTCCATATTCTCATACACACATAGTACTCCTTGGTTGTCAGACGAACTTGCACAACGCCCTCCGTTGCACAATATACAATATGCTGTTCAGGCACAGAAGCTGCCACCTCGCATTCTGGTGCATATTGTTCATTGCCATTAGAATATCCTCCACCCTGACGCGGTGCTGAACAACAAACCACAGCCTTGTGTCCCCGTTTGTAACACTTGAGGCAGACCTTCACAACTCAAACGTATGCATTCCACACACCAGATTGACGGGGAGTTCTCAAGTGCACGTTCTTCAGTGGTTGTCTGCCTGCAACGATTCATGGTCACGGCTGACCCGTGGGCCATGCCCCCGGCCCTCTTTCGGGGGGGGGAGATGTGACGTACCTGCCAGCAGGACGCACATGACATAAAGGCAGATAGGAATCAGAATACATGTCTGCGTAGCTCAGTTGGTAGAGCGACTTGTTCCGGAATAAGCGTACTCGGGTTCGAATCCCGGCGTAGACCAAAAATGACGGAGAAATTCACTTCGTTATAAACTGATACCCGAACTTTCCATCACGTTTCTCAATACAGACATTTCTGCTTTCAACATTGCGTGATCTTTTCTTGACACAGAACAGGTGTCAATAAAAAACTTGGAACCTTCCTCTTTTAAATGAAGGAACTCCTCACTGGATTCTGCGACTTGAAGAGCATCACCAGTAAATCTTCTCATTTCTTCCAGCAAAATGTCCAAAACAGGGTAGAAGAAATTGCATCTGTAATTTTGTTTCAATTGAGATTCAGCATTTTCGATTAAACTTTTGCACTTACTCCTTCTTTCCTCATTCTTTGACCGACAGATGACAACACAGCTTAATGATCTAGCTTTTTTGAAATCATCTGGGGCCGTTTTTGTTTCTGAACCTCCCAATCTTCTTCCATTTCACTTGTAACAGGTATTATGTCGAGTTCACAGTCTTTTCCGAAAACTTTCACTTCTTCCCATTTTTGATCCCAAGCTACTTCATTTCTTTTCGAATATAGTTCATTAATTATTCCACTGGCTGTCTTAGCACATTGTGCGATGCAACTGCAAGTGTACACTCTATGCAATGCTTTACTCAGGATATTGATAAGAGACACCTAGGTATTCAGCAAAAACAACCATGCAAACAATGAAATCAAGTGATTTGATAGACATTAGGAGTCCTCTTGCTTCCGTCGATTTAGAGTGTCTCATGTCTGCCGCTGTATCGCTTAATACAGCCACAATCGCCATGTAGTTTCGCTTGTCAGACAACACAGTTGTGGCCCTACAAGAAAAGCGTGTGTCGCTCAATATACACTGGCGGAAAGTGAAAAAAGAACAAGAAGGAATTGGCGGACGATCATGAAATTTACATATGTTAATGGGGTCGAGTTTACGTAGGTGTGATGTTAATTTCGGGACCAACCGGTGAGCGCTTACGCCACAGCACGGCATAATATGCAAATTATCGTCGGTGGTATTTAAGGAGTACGGCGAAGTGAATGTAATCAGTCGTTGACGTACGGTCACGTGCGAAGACCCTGAAGAAGCCGCAATGCCGGGACACGGAAGACATGTACGATTTCAGCAGTTATCGAACTTTGAGCGAAGTCGTCTAGTCGGAATCTGTGAGGCCGGGTGGTTGTATCGTCGTATTGCGGAGCGAATTGGACGGAAAGTATCGGTGGTGGTACAATGGTGGCGTAGATGGTCCGAGGAACATTTCCGCACGAGAAGACGTGGAACCGGGAGTCACAGACGGACTGATGAGCGGACCGATCGACGCATAAAAAGAGCGGCGTTGTCAAGCAGAACATCCACTGCTACGCAAATCAAATCCGAGCTGCCGTTGCACCTGAGGTGATTGTGCGAACAATCCACAACCGTCTACTGGATGCAGGACTACGTGCACGTGTGCCTCTGGCATACGTACCTCTGACTCCAGCCCACCGTCAGGAACGGCTGCAGTGGTGTTGCCAACGTCTGCACTGGAGAACGCAATGGCGATCTGTCGTGTTCAGCGATGAAAGCAGATTCTGCTTGGGAGCCTCCGATGGCCGTATGCGTGTTCGCAGACGCACAGGGGAGCGTCTCTACCCTTCTTGCATCCTCCAGCGACACATAGGGCCTACACCTGATCTCCTGGTGTGGAGAGCGATCAGCTATCACTCCCGTACACAACTAGTGTTTGTACCGGGTACGTTAAACAGCACCTCCTACATTAACAACATCATTCAACCCGTTGTTGTGCCATTTGTAAGGTCGGTCTATCGTGGTGATTTCCAGCAACATAACGCACGCCCACACACGGCACGTGCAACGCAACATGCACTTCAGGGTGTGAGGGAACTTCCATGACCTGCACGTTCACCGGATTTGTCCCCCATTGAGCACGTGTGGGATTTTATGGGACAACGACTTATCCGGTCTCCACGGCCAGCCACGGCCATCCCCGATTTACGCATCCAGTTTGAGGACGCTTTGAACTCAATACCCCAAACTTACATCCAACATCTGTACGACAGACTCCATGTCAGAATTGCACAGTGTGACGCAGTTCATGGCGGTTCAACCTCGTACTAACCATGTTACATGGAAATGTTATTTTTCAGTTTACCAGCAAATACATCTGTATTTTGCCATAATGTTTTGATCACGTTATCCTCTTTATTCCGTTATTATGCTGTATAAATTTCGTTGGTATCAGACGTCTCCTTCTTGGTGTTCTTTTTTCACTTTCCGCCAGTGTATTTATTTCGCGAGGTCCTGGAGTTTTGATCTTTATTTCTTTTTCCACAGCTCGGAACATGGCATGGGTGTCCGGATATGAGAAATACTCATACAATGACTGCATAACGTTGAAAACATTTCAGCTCAAGTCATTGTCCTTGGAAGCAACCACCAGAACCAGGTTGACCTTATGTGCGAAGCAATGCACTATATCGCAAAAGAGTGATTTTCTCGAATAATTTTCTGCAGTCCGTTTTTCACTCCAGACATGACAGTATCTACATTTTAAGAAATTAATCTGCATTTTAATAAATTAAGCACATAGAAGAATACAAGCACACAGAACAATAATATTTTACCCATCGTGTGACTGGCCAACCATCAGGGCATTTACTCCAGTGCCATTAAGAAAGGTCAGAATAATATTTGCTAACGAATCTGCAGTTCGTAACAGCGATACATCCTTCATTGTCAGTATTCTTTCTGTTAACTCTTGGCCGTAAAGGTATCATATACAAATACATAGCTATTGAACACTATGGGATTTGGCCTCATCGATCATGAGTGAAAAGAACACACAGCGTCATTTACCTCGTTCACAATTGTTTTCAAGACTTCTTCTCTGACAATTTGAAACAATTCATTCTGTACACAAGGACTCTTAAAATTATGGTAACGTTCATACTTGTCTTTAAATTTTTCGTCATATTTACAAAAAGTTCACACAACTCTAAATAGTTGTCTTTGCTGTGGGTTTCACTGGACTCGTCATGGCCGCGAAGTGCCAAGCCCTGCTTTGCCAGATACAGAAGAATATCCAACACCTTTTTTAAATATTCACGGTTTTCACTCACAAGTTTTTTTATGAGACGCACATATTTTTGTAGCTACTGTCTCTGTCGGTTTCCTAAAATTAACCCATTTCGACATAGAAAATGAGTGCGCTGCACTAACTGCATGTTTTTTCAACTTTTCAGCTGCTTTATTTCTAATTTTTCATTCCTTTTTCTGTGAATAAATCCTCTTTGTTACTTGAAGGAAATTGTCTACATACACAGCAAAACGCAGCATCTTTTTTCACACTATATTATAGCCATTCAAACTTTTTTAAAATACGAAGCTGTAAAGCCACGCTTAGTGCCTGAGAAGTCTGAAAGCGGATACTGTAGTAAGACTGGGCGAGATGGACCGCTTCGCAAATCACCCAGATCGTCCATGAACTCAACAGAACTACATGGTCCGTGTTTAGGAAGATCTCGTTCTCGTAGCACTTCACTTTCATATCATATGTTGAAGTTTGTGAACTACGTATAGAAGGTGTTTGCGAGTCATTTGACTTTGAAAAGAAAAAACGTATGTCTCTAGAACACTTACTCATGATTAATTTCTTAAAATGTAGATACTAAATACAAGCACATAGCACAATAATATTTTACCACACGCAAAAACAACAGCGTAAGACTGAGACCACGCACACAAGCAGTCAAATGGTCTAAATCCGAACCACGGCGGATGTTTAGCTGTCAGCTGGACTCGAACCAAGAACCCCTGAGTCCCGAGGTTGGTTTTGTCGCGCATTTAATGTCTTGTACTGTAAGATGCAGAACAAACGTTATTGGGCCTAATGCATAAAACTCAGGGAGCAATCGCGCCTTAACTCGTTACATGCTAACGGGCCAGACCTTATCTAAGGAGCTGTTTTCACCTGTCATTTCTTGCAATTGCGACGTCATTTTTTTTTTTTCGTAACTTTGAATATTTGATTTCCTATAGCAGCATTTCTTTTGTGCGCCCCATGGAGAGGTGTTTTACAATCGTTGAAATCTATTTCCAATTTTTTTCTTCCTTTGGGATTTGTTATAAAAGTAAGACCTGTTTCGGCATGTTTTCAATGATCGAAAGGGTTTCGGTTATTTCGTAAAGTGGAATGATTTTAGATTCGATTTGTCGTCATTTTATGCTCTATTTTGAAATGATATTTATTGAAACTTATTGTAACATCGGTGGTAGAACATTATCTAATATACAGTATATCGAAAGCCAATATTAGACCGATATCTCGTGAAGAACTGCAGGACGATATTGAATGCATCGGCAAAGCCAATATCAGGCCGATATCGGGCGAAGAACGACAAGACGATACTGGATACGTCAGCAAAGCCAATATCGGCTAAATAACGGCAAGAAGATATTGGAAATGTCAGAAAAGCTGATGTTAACGACATTCAGCCGACATAACCGATATGTAGCCGACGAGTTTAGGACATTTGGGTACCGGACATTTGGGCACCCGGACAACTGGGCACATTCATTTCCTTTTAAACATGAAATTTCACTGCGTAAAAAATTATAGTGTTCCTATATTTCTCCCTACCTGAGCAAGTGGTGTACACAATTTTTTTCACCCATATCTCATAATCATTAAGAAATTAAGACATACTTTCGATTTTCTGTGTGAACATTTGGACACTTAGAAAATCTGTGTGAATATTTGGGCACTTAGAAAATCTGAGTGAACATTTGGGCACTTAGAAAATCTGTGTATACATTTGGGCACCCGGACATTTGGACCCATATGTTTAAGGAGCCGTATAAATGCCGTTTCTTGGCGCTATAATAAGAATTTGATCGAGGAACTGTTCATCGTGTGACAATTATACTTGAATTTGGGGAAACAAAGTACATTCGTGAACACCAAAAAAAAAAAAAAAAAATGACATAGCACATTTCTTCGGTTTCAACGAAACAAAGCAATTACACCAGAAGTCATAGGCGCCGACTTGAAAAATTATTGGGAGTTCCGGAAATTTTTAATCGAATTACCCATGCATTTTTCAAAGTATTTAAGTCTTATTTAAATTTTATTCAGTCAGATTATCTGGCACAATAAGCCGCCTGAAATACCAAAATAAAGCAAATTGTAGTTAATTATATACAGAATTTTTTTTTTCTAGATAATTATTTATTTTGCTTTTGTAGGCGCGACATTATTATATACAATACACAGATAAGGTGTGATTTTCCAACTCAATTGTCTTATAAAAGTAATAAAAACATGTAAAATTTATTTTAAGGTTTTTTTTTACCAATTTTAAAAATGCCAACAATTTTTTTCTTCAAATGATTTCTGAGTTAAAATAGGAAGTTAGAAGGGAGAGGACACGGCATCAGCTGCACGGCCTGCGTTTTCCGTGGACTCTGCTTTGTATCAGCTGTGTATGCCCAGTATGTCCAACTTGGGCTGCTTTTGTACTTTCTATGGGGAAATCGTTTTCTTTGAAGAGGTTTTAGAGACACGTGTGCAGCATGTACAGTCAGGAAAAAAGGAAACCGAAATATACATGCACATAACTAAAAATTTGCAAAAAGTTACAGAAATACTATTTAGTATTTTCTAAAAAATTAAACAAAATTATGTTTTGTCGACCGGAAGTGCATATTGCGTATTAACCAATCACGGCCTTGCTAAAGCTGTGTGAGCTTTGTTGACCTTCAGGGAAGGCTGCAGAGAGTAAGAGACGGCCGCTACCAACCTGTGCTCCAGCACAGGTCTTCAGTAAGTGACGTCACGTCACTGAACCCTCCCCACCTGGAGGTCGCAAGAAACCAGATGATCAGATTTGGTTTCACCAGCGGCTGCTGATGCAATCTTCTCTCTCTTCTAACCTCCTTGGTCTCCGACTGCCCGAAGGTAGTTTGGGTCAGCTGACAGTACAACATATTTCTGCCTTTATCGCTATGACCTCGAATAGGGTTTCTCGTCTCCGAATGTAGAGCTAAACTTTCGTATTTTGTGGGAACCCAGACAAACCGAAGAATTTTCTTTTATAAAGGAGGCAGTTTTAAATAATTTTAAACAGCGGTGCTTGAAGTATTGTCTGTCGCGTCAAATTTGATGAGCACGAACAAACACTAATTCTTTTTTGAGGCACAATAAACGGTCTGAGGGGTAAATTTCTGTACACATTTTCTATATACGCTGAGGAGCAATTGAATTAGAGATACCTGTCTAGTAACGTGTAGCACCACCTTTCGTCATGATGACGGCGGCGATTCGTCTCGGCATGGACTCGACAAGACACCGGAAGCGTTGGGAAGCAATAGGGATCCACGACCCCTGAACAAGCTCCCACAGTTTACGAAGATTTGATGAAGGGGGCAGAGCCTCGAACAACTGTCTCGATGGCATCCCAGATGTGCTCGATGGGATTGAGGTCATGTGACCTAGCTGGCCAAGGAAGCGAGGTCACGTCGGTGGAGTTTTCATCCAACCATTCGGATACAATTCGGGAGCGATGGCACGGTGCATTGCCTTGTTGCAGGATGAGGTCCCCAGTGGGATGTTGAAGACGCACAAACGGGAGCAAATGGTCGTTCAGGATATCCCGGTAACGTTGACCTGTGAGGGACGATGTCACACGTACCAGGGGTCCCATTTCAGTCCACGTGAACAGTCCCAAGATGAGAATGCCACCCCCACCAGCTTGAAGAGTACTCTGCTGGCAAGAAGGATCCATCGCTTCATGTGGTTTGCGCCGTCCTCGTATCCTGCCATCCGCATGTACCAACGTGAATCTCGACTCATCAGTCCAGGCAACATTTTTCCACATGTCTAGGGTCCAGTGGCGAAGTTCCCGCGCCCATGTTAAACTCTGCACCCTGTGATGTGCGGTCAGCAGCGGTACCCTCGTGGGACGATGGCTTCTGTGCCCCATAGCGAGGAGATGGTTGTGGATGGTGTA
The DNA here is from genome assembly GCA_039090855.1 of Macrothele yani. NCBI lineage: Eukaryota > Metazoa > Arthropoda > Arachnida > Araneae > Macrothelidae > Macrothele > Macrothele yani. The sequence continues at coordinate 76,266,640 of CM076994.1, read as the reverse complement.
GCTGCTTACGCGTTTTTGTGCACCAGCGTCCTGCACTATGGCCCGTCTATCCGCTGTTACAATGCGAGCTAGCCGACGATGACCCCGCTAATCCCCACGCAGTTGGCCCTTGCAGGGATGGTTTTACCGGACGCGATGTACTCACGGTGCACCCGTGACACAGTGGCTCGTGAAAATCCCAGTGCCTGCACGACTTCCGAGATGGAGTGACCCATTCGTCGGGCCCCGACAATTTGCCCACGATCAAATGCGCTTAGATCCTTCGTCTTACCCATACTGCGTCCGACTCTTACTGATTCCCGTCGTATCATTTCTTATATTGTCGGATCGCTGCATACGTCATGTCGTTTCCGTTTACAGGGCCGCGCACAGCACCATATCTACATAACGCCAGCTGTCTCTAATTCAATTGCTCTTCAGTGTATAGTAAACGGGGAATGAATAATAAAAAACTTGAAGAATTGATAACGAAAAACAAAATGTATGCACACATGCATACGTGTATTTTTTCCACGAAATCATCATCATCATCATTGTCAACCATTATCAATCCACTGCTGGACGAAGGTCTTCCCAAGTTTCCTCCACAACGGTCTGTCTTGTGCCAGTCTCCTCCATGTCACTCCCGCATACTTTCGAATTTCATCCACCCATCTTCCATATGGTCTTCTTCTGGGTCTTTTCCTGTCCCTTGGAATCCAATCTAAAATTTCGGCTGTCCATCGATGGTCTGTCCTTCTGGCAGTATGTCCAGCCCATTGCCATTTCAGGGATTTAACTCTGATCACGATGTCTTCCACTCTTGTCATTTTTCGGATCCACGAGTTCCTCTTCTTATCTCTCCTGGTTACACCAAGCATGCACCTCTCCATGCGACTTTGAGTTGTCTGCAGCCTTTGTATGTCTCTTTTCGTTAAGGTCCACGTCTCTGCCCCATACGTAAGCACTGGAAGGATGCATTGATCAAACACTTTTATTTTAAGATATAATGGCATATTGCTCTTGAAAATTATGCTGTTTCTTCCAAAAGCTCTCCAGGCAAGTTTTGTACGCCGATTAATTTCTTCATCAATGTGACCCTCACTTGATATCTGCTGTCCAAGATAAACGTACGTGTCTGTTATCTCCAGCTTTTCTCCATCAATCGATAAATCTTCATTTCGTGTAAAAGCATTGAACATCACTTTTGTCTTCTGAAAGTTCATTTCTAATCCCACTTCTTTACTCTTGTCAGCAAGTTCCTGGATCATACTCTGCAGCTCTGATGGGGTAGTTGCAAAAATGACTATGTCATCAGCAAAACGAAGGTGGGTTAGATAATTTCCATTAAACTTTATCCCTGTGTTTTCCCAGTTCAGTGATTGAAAGACATTTTCCAATATGGCATTAAAGAGCTTCGGAGATATGGTATCACCTTGTCTCACTCCTTTTCCAATTTTTATGTGTGTTGTATTTTCAAACAGCCAAATCTTTGCACTTGCATTTTCATAGATGTTATTAATAATATTAATGTATGCATCTTCAATACCGCAGGATTTCAGAGCCATTGTAACTGCTGATGGTTTCACCGAATCAAAGGCTTTTTCATAATCGATAAAAGCCATGCACAATGGAAGTTCATATTCCCTCGCTCTTTCAATTAGTTCTCTCAGTACGTTATTTTCTATTGTGCTGTAGCCACTCCTGAATGCAGCTTGTTCTCTCGGTTGAGCCATGTCCAGTGTCACTTTCAAGCGGTGTGAAAGAACTTTAGTGAAGATTTTATAAACCACTGATAGGAGGCTGATAGGTCTGTAGTTCCTGAGATCCTCAATGTCACCTTTTTTATGTAGCAAGATCAATGTAGCGTTGTTCCAATCCTCAGGAATCTTCCCTTCATTAAGGCATCGAGTGAAAATTTGGGCGAGTACTGTTTCGATTTCTCCACTTGCTTCTTGTATGATGTCTACAGTAATTCCATCTTCTCCTGGAGCTTTTCCCAGCTTCATGTTCTTGATTGCATGTGCAACTTCTGCTGGGAGGACTGGGAGAACTCTGGTACTGGTACCTTTCATAATGTCTGGAGTACATGTATCATCCCTTTCATATAACTTGGAGTAGAAATCTTTCACTCTTGTCAAAATTTCGCCTCTATTTCTTGTTACAGAACCATCTTCTTTTCTCAGTGCCATAATCTGTTTTCTTCCCTTACTGAGATGTCCCTTTGCTATATTTAGGCTTTGGTTGTTTTCAATTGCTTTCCTTACTAGTTCACAGTTGAATTTCCTTACGTCTTCAGTGATACTTTTTTGTACTGTCTTGCATAGCTATATATATATTCCACTTTGGAAGTCACATCATCTTTAGTTGTCCTCATGTCTCTTCTTTTTTGCATCAACATTTTGGTTTTTCCTGATAATTTGTTCACATGCAACTTGTTCTTAGACCCAGCTAATTTTGTTGCTGTTTCCATAAGAGCTTTGGTTACTTTTCTGTTAACTTCAGAAATATCCACTTCTTCCGATGTTAAGCCTTCTAACGCAGAGAATCTGTTCTTCAGTTCCAACTTGAAGGTATTATGGTGTTTTTTAAGGTTGGTTATGTCAATACATTTTGTTTGTCTTATGAGCTTGCTACGTTCGAGTTTAGTGTTGAGGTGCATCTTACATCTCACCAATCTATGGTCACTACCTGTGTTGAACTTGTTTAGCACACTGCAGTCTTCTATGACGAATTTTTTGTTACACATAATAAAATCAATTTCACTTGTCGTCCCATTTGGATGTCTCCATGTCCATTTCCTGTGAGGCTTTTTCTTGAAAAAGGAGTTCAAGATGAAAAACCCTTCTTCCTCTGCAAACTCTACGAGAGTATTTCCACGCTGGTTTCTGTTGCTGTGACCGAATTTACCTACTGAAGTTTCATTCTGTTGCCGTTGCCCTATTTTTGCATTGAAATCTCCCATAATTATCTTTAAGTGCTGCTTACCTTTATTATTTAGATGACGAATTTTCTCATAAAATTCTTCAATTTCTTCTTCAGGATGACTTGTGGTGGGTGCATAAGTTTGAATAATCTGAGCCTGGTATCTTCCCGAGAGTTGGATAACGAGTCGTGCAGCTCTGTCAGAGGAACTTTCAACTTCTACAACTTTATCCTTCAGTTTCTTGTTTATTATAAAACCAACACAACTAGTTCTGCCAGTATCAGTCCCACGATAGTAGAAGAGATGTCCACTTTTCAGTTCAATGAGATCTTCTCCTTTTCTCCTTACCTCACTTAGCCCGACGATGTCCCACTTGATCCTTTGTAGTTCATCTTCCAATTCAAGAAGCCTTGAATCAGAAGATAGGGAGCGTCCATTATACGTAGCCAAGGTCAGCATCAGATGGCAGCCTAGTCCGGTCCTCCGGATATTCTTAGCACCCTCTGCCTTCATGTCGCACTGGCCGCTGCCTTGGCCAGGTACATTCCAGCTGCCGGAGACTGAGGGCCAAGATTTAAGTTGTGGAGTCATTTTGGAGGGGTTTGGCCATAACTCACCACGCTGGCCAAGCGGGTTGGTGAGTGTGGGATAGCACTTCCTCTAATCCCGATGGTATAGTTATACCGCTATTGGCGGTCGTCAGAGCCCCTTTAGTGGGAACAGGATGTACCACGAGAAGGCGGTGTTGACATTTGTCAAGGAGTGGCTGTGATATTACGCATCACCTGACCTTACATCCTTTCCACGAAATACGAGCAAAAATATTAGGGGTTCGGGGAACCCACAACAAAATCATTTGGGGTTCAAAAAGTGTCTCGAACCCACGAAGTCGGCGCCTATGCTAGAAGTCATACTTTGTTCGGAAAAGGACGACAAGGAGGGATTTTTTAACAGCGCTCCACCTTTACTTAGGCACAAAATATTTACATAACATGTCAAGTTGTTAATATTTCTCTTTTACATACTTAGACACTAAATCATTATGCCTCATTCGTAGGCCCTTTTGACAGTCTTTTTTCTACCGATGTCATATTCATAACGTTTACGTATCAACTCAAGTTAGTAGCATTGAGCTTTTACTTTGGCACTAAATATTAATTCATAGTTCTTACGCATAGACCTTTTTAACTGCTTTTGTTCTACCGATGTCACATTATAATAATTACGTATCAACCGATAATAATATTGCGCTTTTACTTAAGCACTAAATATTATTTCACAGTCCCTAGGCATAGGCTTTTTAATAGTATTTACTCAATCAATGTCATATCATATTCATAGACCTTTACGTATCAACTCAAGTTAATAATATCCCGCATTTATTTTTTTACTAAAATGTTTGCACAGGCCCTAGGCTTTTTTAATAGTTTTTGTTCAATCAATGTCATATTCACAACCTTTGCGTATCAACACAAGTTCATAATATTCCGTTTTTACTTAAGCACTAAATATTATCTCACAGGCCCTAGGCCTAGGCTTTTTTAACAGTTTTTGTTCTGTCGATGTCACATTCATAACAATTACGTATCAACTCAAGTTAATAATCTGCTTTTACTTAAGCACTAAATATTATTTCACAGGCCCTAGGCCAAGGCTTTTTAAATAGTTTTTACTCAACCAATGTTATATTCACAACGTTCATGGTTCAAATCAAGTTAGTAGCATTGCGCTTTTACTTTTTCACTAAATATTATTTCACAGGCTTTAGGCCTAGGCCTTTTTAACAGTTTTTGTTTTATCGATGTCACATTCATAACAATTACGTAACAAGTGAAGTTAATAATATTCCGCTTTTACTTTTTCACTAAATATTATTTCACAGGCCCTAGGCCTACGCCTTTTAACAGTTTTTGTTTTATCGATGTCACATTCATAACAATTACGTATCAACTCGAGTTAGTAATATTCTGCTTTTACTTAAGCACTAAATTTTTTCACGGGCCCTAGGCCTAGGCATTTTTAATTGTTTTTCCTCAAGTAATGTTATATTCACTATCTTTACGTATTAACTCAATTTCATAATATTCCGCTTTTACTTAAGCGCTAAATATTATTTCACAGGCCCTAGGCCTAAGCCTTTTTAACAGTTTTTGTTCTGTCGATGTCATATTCATAACGTTTTCGTATCAAGTCAAGTTAATAGCATTGCGTTTTTACTTAGGCACTAAATATTAATTCACAGGTCCTAGGCCCAAGCCTTTTTAGAACATTTTAACAAGCTCAACGCATTAACTTGTGCCGCTATTTAAAGTTATGAATATGACACAGTCAGAATAAAAATTGTTAAAACGGCCTAGGCCTAGGGCCTGTGAATTAATATTTGGTGCCAAAGTAAAAGCGCAATATTATTAAGTGGTTTGATGTGTAAACACTGTGAATATGACATTGATAGAGTAAAAACTATTAAAAAGCCTAGGCCTAGGGCCTATGAAATAATATTTACTGCCTAAGTGAAAGCACAATACTATTAACTTAATTTGATATGTAAACGTTTTGAATATGACATTGCTAGAGTAAAAACTGCAACAAAGGCGTAGGACCTATGAAATAATATTTCGTGCCTAAATAAAAGCGCAATGTTATTAACTTGATTGATGTGTAAACGTTGTGAATATGACATTGCTAGAATAAAAACTGTTAGAAAGGCCTAGGGCCTATGAATTAATATTTAGTGCCTAAGCAAAAGCGCAATACTCTTGACTTAGTATGTAAACTTTATGAATATGGTATCAGTAAAATAAAAACTGTTAAAAAGACCTAGGTCTAGGGCCTATGAATTAATATTTAGTATATCAAATAGAAGTCATCGCTCTTTCCACGTTTATAAGTGAGTCACGGAAAAATTCTCATCGGCCGCCACCGGGAATCGAACCCAGGTCTCCCCGTTACGTGCCGGACATGCTTCCACTACACTGCAGCGGCCTCGAAATTCTCCAGACTCACATACGACAAACTGCCAAACCACTTGGCAGGTTGCTTCTTTGGAGCCCCGCACAATGCTGGGGATTCACCAAAGATGAACAGCAGAAACTGGATAAATAACTAGAATGCGAATGAATAATAAATACACAGTTGACGTGAATTAGGAACATCAAATAGAAGTCATCGTTCCTTCCACGTTTATAAGTGAGTCACGGAAGAATTCTCATCTGCCGCCACCGGAAATCGAACCCAGGGCCTTCCAGTTACGCGCCGGACATGCTTCCACTGTATCACAGCGGCCTCGAAATTCTCCAGACTCACATACGATAAACTGCCAAACTACGCTTCTAGTTATTTGCTCAGTTGCTGTGGTTTGGCAGTTTGTCGTATGTGAGTCTGAAGGACTTCGAGGCCGCTTTGGGGCAGTGGAAGTATGTACGGCGCGTAACTGGAAGACCCAAAGTTTGATTCCCGTGGCGGCCGATGATAATTTTTCCGTGACTCACTTACAAACGTGGAAAGAGCGATGTCTTCTATTTGATGTTCCTAATCCACGTCAACTGTGTATTTATTAATGTTTAGTGCCTAAGTATAAACGCAATGCTCTTAACTTGATTTCGTACGAAAACTTTAGGGATATGAAGTCGGCGGATTAAAAGCTGTTAAAAAGGCCTAGGTTTGGGCATATGAATTAATTAAGTAAAAGAGAAATATTACTAACGTGACATATTATGTAAACATTTAATGCTTAAGTAAAATCGCAGCGTTATTAAAAAATCCCACCTTCTCGTCCTTTTCTGAACACAGCTTGAGTCATGCTGTAATTCCGTTGTTTCGTTGAACATTGTAGTTTTAAGAAATGTACTAAGCCCCGGTAATTCATTTCTTCTAGCTTTTTGGTTGTGTAAAAATACACAAAATTTTTTTATCAAGTGGGTGCGACAGATTATTACTCAGAAACTCACAAAGCACCTATAAAAATCGCCATAGTTATGATCGCTAAATCAGACCCCTCCCCTCAAATAAAACAACAACAACGAAAATATGAGGATTGCAAATACTGCAGGTACAAAAGTTAAGACAGATTTATTTGCTAAACCAATAACTAGAATAAATAAGAGACTACGATTTTGCTAGGACAGAAATAATTGTAATAGGTCGATAATTCTCAAGTGAGTCTCGGCTGGCTTTTTTGGAAACAGGAATAACTTTCGCTTTTTTCAGATCAGGAGGGAAAATTCCAGTAATGAGAATAAGATTATAAATATGAAGCAGCGGTTTAGCAAGCATCTCACCACATCCTTTGAGAATGTATGAAGGAATCATATCAGGACCAACTGTTCTACTTCCTTTCAGTTTCTTGATAGGGTGCAGAATCTCATTCTCAGTGAAGTGGTCAATGTTAAGAATGTCAAGCTGTTCGTTTTGACCCTCGGCATTTACAGGCAAACATCAGGTTGGTGGGAAAAAGAATTATCTATAACGAAGACAGAACGGAGATAATCTACAAAGACATTAGCGATGTTCTGCCCACCCTCAACCCGGATGTTATTGCGATTAACTATATTGAGTGGTACGCAACGCTTCTTCTTATGTTGTGACGAGTTCAAAATTTTATGAAAATTCACATGAATGAGATGAGAAATTAACCCATTTATTCTGGAGGTTGAAATTTTTGAATCTGTGCATGAAATTCATATATTTATCTAAAATAAGTAAATTTGAAGGAAAAATTGTTATTGTAATGTACAAAAGTTAGTGTATTGCATTAAAGTTGTATTTACCTGGCTTTGGATGGGTCTTCAAAAACCTTTTTCGAAAATCATATCACTTTTTAACAACATCCCTGAACCTCAGTATCTGCAACAGCGACTAAATCTGTGCACTGCGTGATAACATCTACCCTTAGGCAGCAGACAGCTGTGAAAAATTAGACCTTGTTGACGACCTTGAGCAGTAGGATACAAATAACTCCTACGTGACTACAGGTCCAATAATGGAGCATGAGGCATAAATGGGTTAATTAGCGCCCCCCGCCCCCCTGAAATATTTTGATAAGTGCCACATATTAGTCTTCTGCAAATTAAGCTAGTCTCTGAAAGGATTTTTCCTACCAAAGATCAAATGTTTAGAAAAATACGAAAAAAAAAAAAAAGAAAAAAAGCGCTATGGTGAAAAATTTAATCGTCACATGAAAGTATAATATAACTCCTAAATATAAATTTTCGTGATCATAGCCACAGAAAAATGCTGTCGGAAAAGCGGTACGGGAAACCCCGATTTCTACCAAAATTTAATCAGGACATCAATTTCTATGAAGCCTCCCTCCCCCCTTAAATATACTTTTTTTTTTTTTTGCAATTCATCAAAATCTATCTAAAGCAATTTATTTAGAGATTACTGCAATGTTACGACATCGATCATATGTCGCGCGATGTTTTGACATGTTATGTCGTAGACTCCCAGATTTAGTTAACCGGGTTGGAATTGAACTCCCATCAATTCCAACCTGGTTAACTAAATCTGGCCCTGTTCTTTTGAAAAAGAACGTTCGCTCTAGTAAATATGACCTTCTTGTGGAAGAGGTAGAGCTAAGAAATTCTAACTCAAATCATGCCTTTGTCAGATTCCCTGATGGGCGAGAAACTAGTGTTTCAATTCGGCATCTAGCTCCTACAGGAGAACACCCTAGAGAGGTGAATGATTGTCAGAGACAAGAAATCCTTCAAACTACTGACTCAGCACATGCTAGTAATCTTGAATATGGGACTAATTAGTGAGGCAGATAAGTGCATATTTTCAGACGAATTGTTCAGATGTGGATACAAGTACCAAAGTTGGCACACATACTCATTGCAAATCGCACTTTTCATATAAAACGTCAGCCACTCACTTCTCTCAAAAGTGATTGGTGGAAATGCCATTTCACATGAGACTTATTAAAACATTTCATCATGCTTCAAAACATTTCCAAACTTTTCATCATGCTTCAAAACTTATGCAAACATTTCATCATTCTTCGTGTAATTATATTAATTTGTGCATTGGTAAAATTAGTGTATTGCTAAAAATTTTACAAAGAAGCTTAAGATGTTTTAAACATACACTGGTGTGCAAAAATTAAGGACGAAGAGGAGAAATTAGCATAACAGCGGAACGAGCAGGCAGAATGGACCGAAAGACCACTCAGGAGATAGACTAGGGTCCAGTACGGTAGGGCATGCGCATATATGCCGCATGGTGGGGGGGGGTCGGAAAGGTATAAAGCTCACGGGCGGTGTACGCTCAGCAATTCAGTGAAAGCTATTGCACGATGTACATCGGTTTGAACGACGTCGAGTTGCTGCCACCGTGTGATATGGCTAACAGGCAATCCAGTAGACGACATCTGGATGACTTTACTCGTGGTCGCGTCATTGGGAAGTTGGAAGAAGGTTGAAGTGTGACTAGTGTGGCCGAGGAGTTCGGGATCGCTCACAGCATCGTTTCACGAGCTTGGAGAGCATTTCAAACGACAGGAACAACTGTCCGAGAGTTTAGCAGTGGTCGTCCACGAGCCACCACGGCGGCGGACGACGGGTATATTGTCCTACAGGCGAGAAGAAACAGACGGCAGACAGCGGAAGAAATCGCAAGGCACATGCAACAGACAACTGGAAGTCCGTTATCGCGTTTTACCGTGGCCAAGACGATGCACAAAGGTGGTCTATTTGCACGATGACCAGTATGGTGTGTGCCATTAACGCCTGCTCATCGGAGACGGCGGTTTCTGTGGTGCCAGGAACACAAGAACTGGACACATCAGCAATGGGGTCGAGTTCTCTTTACGGATGTGAGCCCATTTAGTCTGACGAGCGATTCTAGACGTATACACGTCTGGAGAGAGCAGGAAACACGCAATCACACCTCCAACATAATCGAAAGTGACCGGTTTGGATTGGTATCATGCTTGGTAACCGTACTGACCTCCACATCTTCCAAGGAGGTTCAGTTATTGGTGTCCGCTATTGTACCGAGGTTCTCCTGCCTCTCGTGCGTCTATTTAGAGGTGCTGTGGGTCCTGAGCTCCTCTTCATGGACGACAACGCTACACTTCATCGTACAGTGGCTGTCGCAGAGCTGTTGGAGAGTGAAGATATTCAACGCATGGATTGGCCCGCAAGGTCCCCGAACCTAAATCCAATCGAACACGTGTGGGACCTACTCGGTAGACGCTTGGCAGCACGTCACCAGCCGCCAGCAACGACTCCGCAGCTGCGATTGGCGCTACAAGAGGAATGGGCCGCGATGCCTCAACAGCTCCTTGACAACCTCGTCCTCAGCATGGACAGACGTTGTAAATCCTGCAACGCAGTCAAGGGTGATCATATCTCCTACTAAAGACTGGATTTTTCTTAGCAGCCGCCTGTCACATAGACGTTTCTGTTTTCTGTCCAGTTGTGCTCGAAGCTACGTTTTCAATAAAGTGCCTTTGTATCCTTTGGATTCCTTGTTTGGACGGTTTTGCTCACTTGTCCCATATTCTTATATCTTGGGGATCTTATGGTATGATTTGAGTCGATGTGGAGCACTTCTGCACGACGTTACATTCGAAAAACCGTCTCATCCTTAATTTTTGCACGCCAGTGTAGTTGTACATTTAACTTCCCCATTTATGTGACAAACAAAGGAGTTAAAAAAATTGTTGAAGCATGTCCACTGGGTTTAATTTGTGTCAGAAATACTGGAAATGGCAGCCATGTTTGAATATGGCGGCTATCCTGGAAATTCAAGTGGCTAACGTGATTTCTTAAATTATTGGACCATGACTGATACCCACACCAATTTTAGTGCTTGTATCCACATGTGAACGATTTTATCACTTATCTGCCCCTCTAAACGTAGTTGAGGCTAACGAACTATCACTGACTGCTACTAAAGACTCTGGTGAAGCACTGCGCCCTACTCGTCCAGACGCCGTTCTGCATACCTGTCTGACTATTAACTAATTTTTAGAGAGGAGTGAATGTGATATTATTGTATCGTACATTAATATTAACATATCAGAAGTTGGCAGCAGTCCTCATTGTTTACATCCGCTGTGAGTATGTTAATTGTGCGGTTTCCATTCGAAAGAGCGAGAAGTGAAACATACACTGGCGGAAAGTGAAAAAAGAACACCAAGAAGGAGACGTCTGATACCAACGAAATTTATACAGCATAATAACGGAATAAAGAGGATAACGTGATCAAAACATTATGGCAAAATACAACTGTATTTGCTGGTAAACTGAAAAATAACATTTCCATGTAACATGGTTAGTACGAAGTTGAACCGCCATGAACTGCGTCACACTGTGCAATTCTGGCATGGAGTCTGTCGTACAGATGTTGGATGTAAGTTTGGGGTATTGAGTTCCAAGCATCCTCAACCTGGACGCGTAAATCGGGGATGGCCGTGGAGACCGGATAAGTCGTTGTCCCATAAAATCCCACACGTGCTCAATGGGGGACAAATCCGGTGAACGCGCAGGCCATGGAAGTTGTCTCACACCCTGAAGTGCATGTTGCGTTACACGTGCCGTGTGTGGGCGTGCGTTATGTTGCTGGAAATCACCACGATGACCCGACCTTACAAATGGCACAACAACGGGCTGAATGATGTTGTTGATGTAGGAGGTGCTGTTTAACGTACCCGGTACAAACACTAGTTGTGTACGGGAGTGATAGCTCATCGCTTCCCACACCAGGAGACCAGGTATAGGCCCTGTGTGTCGCTGGCGGATGCAAGTAGGGTGGAGACGCTCCCCTGTGCGTCTGCGAACACGCATACGGCCATCGGAGGCTCCCAAGCAGAATCTGCTTTCATCGCTGAACACGACAGATCGCCATTGCGTTATCCAGTGCATACGTTGGCGATACCACTGCAGCCGTTCCTGACGGTGGGCTGGAGTCAGAGGTACACATGCCAGATGGACACCTGCACGTAGTCATGAATCCAGTAGACGGTTGCGGATTGTTTGCTCAGTCACCTCAGGTGCAACGGCAGCTCGGATTTGCGTCGCAGTGGATTTTCTGCTTGACAACGCCGCTCTTCTTATGGGTCTGTGACTCCCGGTTCCACGTCTTCTCGTGTGGGAATGTTCCTCGGACCATCTACGCCACCACCGATACTTCCCGTCCAATTCGCTCCGCAATACGACGATACGACCACCCGCCCTCACGGAGTCCGACTAGACGACCTCGCTCAAAGTCCGATAACTGCTGAAATCGTACACGTTTTCCATGTCCAGGCATTGCAGCTTCTTCAGGGTCTTTGCACGTGTACGTACGTCGACGACTGATTACAATCACTTCGCCGTACTCCTTAAATACCACCGACGATAATTTGCATATTATGCCGTGCTGTGGCGTAAGCGCTCACCGGTTGGTCCCGAAATTAACATCACACCTACGTAAACTTGACCCCATTAACATATGTAAATTTCATGATCATCCGCCAATTCCTTCTTGGTGTTCTTTTTTCACTTTCCGCCAGTGTATATGGTTAACACGACAGCTGTATTTTTTGTTAATTAAAGCCTAATTAAATGAAGGTGAGTTTTGGTATTTTTACTTCTCAGCACTAGTAATAGGTACAAATTGTATATGAAAAGAATCCGTGCGATTTCTGTCCATCTGCTTGGATTTGGGCAACTAGGTCATTGGGATAGGACTCTACTATTTGTGCTAGAAGGAAACCTGCGACTGAGAAGCCTTATGCTGTTCCTGCAAAGTACGTGAGTTTCGGCCGGCAGCTAAAAAGCCGAAGCAAGCCAGTATGTGCAGATTCTAAAACTCAAGTGTTTCGTAAATTGGAGAAGAGCAATCGACTAAGACAGGCTGCCACAGAAAGCTTCACTCTGACTTCCGCTGAGGGGACGGAGTCTGATCCTCTCCCGAGAACCGGAGCGTGGCCTTGAGAGAAGTACCCGTCTGACGTAGGGGTCATAGTGTTTCATGATTACATAAGAATTACCCGTCCAATGACGGCCTGGTTTCCTGGCCGAAGTACCTTTTTCCGGGGAAAGGTGAGATATGTTATAACACTAGTCTACGTTGAATTTGATGTTTCCGATTGAACAATTGAAATAGTGTTTAGGAGCCCACTTTTTTTGTGTTCTTTTTTCATTTATATATATATATATATATATACTTAAGAGCAAAACTGAAGACTAAGGAAAAAAATTTTAGAATTTAAAACGAAGGGTGCAAAATAAGAGAGTATATATATATATATATATATATATATATATACTATATATCATTTTGTAGCGCATTTCATGCATAAGACAAATCAGTTTACAGAATGGGAATATCTTTAACAGAACTCAAGTTTTGAACAGAAATGTGCTGCGAAACAGAAATCATGGCAAAGTAACATATTCAAATACAATTACGTACCTAATATTTCGTTGGGCGACCTTTTGATTTAACAACGGCTGAAAACCTGTTGGGCATGGAGTCAACCAACTTACGCAATATATCGCATGGAACACAGTTGTGCCGAACGTCAATAATTGCGTTAATCAGTTCCACTTTATTTGTGGGATGACGTCCGTGCGCTTTTCTTTTCAGAATGCGCCACAAATTCTCAATCCGGTTCAAGTCTGGTGAATTACCAGGCCAAGGAAGAGGCACAACATTGCCTAAAGATGTCACGTATACTTTAATGATTTTTTGCGTGGTGGCATGGGGTTGAATTGTCCTGGAAGATATATGGTTGACCCTGGAACTAATCACGTCCTGAAGGCACCCTCTTGTCCTGGAGGATACTTTTGTTCCCCTGTGCATTAACACTGCTCTCACGCACATGGATTTTGCCCACTCTAGCAGCAGAAAAACTTCCCCAGATCACAACACTGCATGGATACTTTTTTGTCTTAAGTGTGAAAGAGGGATGCAGCGCCTCGTTATTTCGTCGAAACACTCGGCACCCCGCGTCGTTACCGTCGATGCTCAATTTCGTCTCATCACTAAATAACACTTGACGCCACCTTTCAGTGTTCCACTCCTTATGTTCCTTTGCCCTTTCTAAACGTTTCTTGCATTGTACATTAGTTAGCAATGGCTTCTTTACCACCCTATGGAACGTCAGACCCATAGAACGAGTGTTGTTCAGCCATTTTCAAAGCCCTAGCTTGATCGAAAGCGGCTTCTAGAGAGAGAAACGTGTTTTTTAAAAGTCGCTGACGTATGCGAGCTCACTTCAATCCGCTAATAAAGACATCTCTGATGTATTCATTCTTATTTTGCTCAGCCGAAACACTTTTAAAGTTGCAATCTTTGCTCATTTGTTTTAAGACCTGAAGATATTCATCTGTAGACTCCTTGGCCAGTTCACGTCGTGTAGCCAAACTATGTCGGACGCAGATCGCGTTTTTAGGCCTAACATATAAAGATTCCAAAATAGCTATAGCATCGATATAAGTTTTACATTCACTGATATACTGAAATAGATTAGGGGCGACATAATTAGTTAATAGTTGCAATTTACTGTTTTCAGATACTCCATCAATATAGCCTAAGAAGTTTTCGAACGTGTGCTTCCAATGTACCCACTGTCTGTCACGGATGTGGCTGATGGCTTCACGTCAAATCTCTCAAGTCGCAAATACTTGTCCATGATTATTTATATCTTTCTTCTACTTTGTTGATTAAATTGATGAAAAACTAAAACTCCCCTTCATTATAATTAGACTTTAATCAACAAAGAAATATGGCTGTCGTTTAACCATACATGTTTCATTTCCTAGCTAAATCGAACAGAGGACATACCATTAACATTCTCACAGCGGATGTAAACAATGAGTACTGCTGTAAACTTCTGATGCGTTAAAGTTAGAATGCAGTACAATAATATCACATGTATATCATTTGTTCAATTTTATTTTATGTTCATTTGTTTGCATTAGTGATTAAAATTACTGACAAGAAACATTCTGACGTTATGCAAAGAAAAAATAAGTTAGTAAAATCATGCAACGCATTTATTATGATACGCTTTCCAACATACCAGATATCATTATTCAAGTTATTACTCAAGTTATGAGGATAATGGCTGTAGAATAAATCTCGCTTCTATGACCCGACCTTTGAACCCATTTCGATGATATTCAACAGAACCGGTAAAGTATACTTCCAGAACAACATGAAAAGTTTTGTCTCAATCGAAGCATTTTTACGTAAGTTATAACGCATAAGGGCAATGGAATGAATCCCGATCCTATGTCCTGACCTTTGAGCCCATTTAACCCATTTTCAATAGGGTTCGTCCCCAGATGGTCTCTTACCAGATACTAAAATTTCATCGAAATCGAACCATTTTTACGCACATTATGACGCATAAGGACAGTGGAATGTATCCCGCTCCTATGTCCTGACCTTAGACCCCACTTTCCCCATTTTCAATAGGGTTCGTCCACAGGTGATCCCTATCATATACTAAAATTTCATCGAAATCGAGCTATTTTTACGCGGATTATCGTGCGGACAGACAGACGGACAAAGCTGGAGCATATACGCTTCTTCAACCTACGGTTGGAAAGCGTAAAAGAGGATTGCTTTTTTAAATCAGTATGTCAATATGATTGAGAATTATCTTTAAAAACGTCAGAAACTGATTTTAAAATTCAGACGTGCGCGAACTAGATTTCCTATAAATTTAGTACTTTAACTAGATTTCCTATAAATTTAGCATTTTCAGAAGTGCGCAAACTAGATTTCCTATAAATTTCGTTCACTACGGAACCACACAGAAAAGAGAAGCCGTGTCCAAAACGGTGAGTTATGCTTTTTCTTTTATTTTCGTTTACTTTACATGCCAAAATTGAACCTGAACTATGGAGGACAGCTTTTGCGTTAGTCAAAACAATATTGCTCTCGAGATTACTAATCTCGAGAGCAATATTGTTTTGACTAAAGGCGGAGGTTTAGTAACTTTACAAATCTCTCTTGAGATTTGTAAAGTTACTGAACCTCCGCTGTTGGCGAGAGATCGCTGTGTAATTCTCTGAATGGAGCACTGTGAATATATTACCATCGTTTCGCAAATTGTGTAATTTATCAAATGTACCTTGCGTTTGTCTTAAGTCCTGAACATGTCAGTAATCGAATAGTTTACTACACTCACGGACAATGAAATTTGCGCACCTAAAAGAAAACATGCTATACAATCGCGAAACTTTGCAAATAGCTAGAGTGCGTTCTGATATGTAAATGATCAGCGTTTGGTGCGGGTGTGCAAGACCGTACACCCTGTGGTGGCGCTGCAAGCACGTACCGGCAGCCTTATAAACCTGTGTGTAGTCGATATTCCATGAAAGCGAAAAGCATCGGCCGATGCCAGCAAGAGTACAGAGTGACAAGAATGCCGCATAGATGCCAGAGACGTCGATGTACGCAACTTACGACTTTGAGAGAGGCCTGATCATCGGGCTGAAAACCGCAGGGTCGTTGGCGCGCCGTATAGACCGCCACGTGGATTGTTCTGACCATACCGTCCGACTGTGTTGGGAGCAGTTGACACATGACGGCACTGCCACACGGCGGAGCCGCTCCGGACAGACCAGGAGGACCACCCGTAGAGAGGATCGACGGATCCCACGGGGACCCGACCCACTCTACAGGCAGATGTAGCGGCTCCTGTGCGCCCACGAACCATTTCCCGACGCCTTGCGGAAATGAATCTGCGATCCCAGTGCCTATTACGTGTGCTGCAACATCGTCGGCTCCGTGTGCAGTGGTGCCAGGCCAGAGCAACGTGCAACGCTACAGGCTGGCAACGTGTGGTGTCTAGCGATGAGTGTCGCTTCGTTTTGGGGATAGATGATCATCGTATCCGGGTGTGGAGGTCCCCGGGTCAACGGGACAATCCCAACTTTGCTATCGAGCATCACACCTCCCCCACTGCAGGCATATGGTCTGGGGAGCCATTGCCTACGATAGCCGATCAGCTCTAGTAGTGGTACGTGGATTATTGACGGGCCAGCGGTATGTGGATGAGATCCTACGGCCCCATGTGCTCCAATTCCTGGCCGGGATTCCAGGTGCACTATACCAGCAGGATAGTGCCCGCCCGCATACGGCTTGGGTTTCCCAGGACTGCCTACGTCATATCCAGACACTTCCATGGCCTGCCCGCGCCCCGGACATGTCCCCTACGGAGCATGTGTGGGAATAGTTGAAACCCCAGCTACCGCTGTGCCGCACTATCCGGGATTTGGAGCACACCGTCCAACACGTGTAGGCCAGTCTTCGCAGGACAACATCAGGTGTCTGTTCGCCTCCATGCTTGACCGTATTGCAGCATGTACCGCCACACGAGGCGGTGCGACGCGCTATTGAAGATGAATGGACTGCGTGCTATAGATCCCTCTGTAATTGTCCTGCAGCTTTGTTTTTGCCAACATGTGTATCAGTCGTCTCTACGATTACGTTTATAAAATTTCAGTTCAATCCGATGCTTCCTTCTTAGTGCGCAAATTTCATTGTCCGTGAGTGTATATTTTCCCTGGTCTGCCCTTCATTTCCATCTGTTTCGAAACTTCTGTTTAGAAGCTTCTCTCTGACCGGGGATAATCTCGAGTGAGGCACCAACGGAAGTAAGGGGTCAACAGTTGATCTGATCTTCTTCGATATCGGGCCGCAAAAATATGCTCGAAATATTGCTATCTCTCAAATGACCAGAAAAAGTTTGCTAATGCAAAGTAACAGTTCTGAACCTTATTTTATTAAAAAATGATAACAAGTTTCATTTAAAAGTCACATTTGTAAAAAAATGTGAGATGTGTGTAAGAAGTACCAACTATCTTATTGGGATGATGTGGGGTTTTTAAATTTCTTTGATAAGCATATGGGTTGAAATGTAGCTCTAAATGCCTTGTTGTGTGTTAAGAACTAAAGAGATGGTAACCTTGACATTTATGCTAAACTTTTTATCTGAAATTACTGGGACAGGAAATTTTTCTAATGCTTCTTTGGCTG
The DNA here is from genome assembly GCA_039090855.1 of Macrothele yani. Lineage (NCBI taxonomy): Eukaryota > Metazoa > Arthropoda > Arachnida > Araneae > Macrothelidae > Macrothele > Macrothele yani. The sequence continues at coordinate 76,248,750 of CM076994.1, read as the reverse complement.
CTTACAAAGGTTGGCTTAGTATTAATGCCTTATGGTTTGTATTACTTTGCTGCTGTGAAGAGAGGAAACATTTTAAGATGAAAGGCAAAGGAAAACCCTTTGGCACTATATAACTAAGCTGTACGGGTGATGGTTAAATTTCTTTCTTTCTTTTTTTTTTTTTTTTTTTTTTTTTTTTTTTTTTTGGCAAAGAATTTCATCGAAATCGAGCTATTTTTACGCGGATTATCGTGCGGACAGACAGACGGACAAAGCTGGAGCATATACGCTTCTTCAACCTACGGTTGGAAAGCGTAAAAGAGGATTGCTTTTTTTAAAATTCAGAAATTTTAAAACTTGTGTGAAGATGATGTATCAGTACTGTCTTTTTATTTCCAAAATAAAAAGCAAAGGTACAGGTTTAATATATTAATCCAGACTAAGAAAACCAATGAATAGCATGTCAACACTTGATGCCAGTTTCAAAAATGCAGAATGATACGCTTTGCATGGGGTTTAAGGTGGTTCCACCTAAAATCTCTGCCTTATGTTTTCAACGCTAAAACTTCTTTACATATTTTCTTCACAATTAATGTATTCCCAAGGATGAAAATGTGCACATCGATAAAACTAACTTTAAGTTATTGCATGGGATACTTAATACTTGCTAAAACATAACCATAATTATATTAAAAATCAATTATTTTTGTTTGAGTAATATTCAGACTTGTTAATAGATGGCGCGACAAGCACATTGATGACGTCAGTAGACAAACAAATGTTGGATTGCTTAGTTATGATTATGTTTTAACAAGTATTAATCATCCCTTGCTATAACCTAAAGTTAGTTTTATCAATGAGCAAATTTTCATCCTTGGGAATACATTAATTGCGAAGAAAATATGTAAGGAAGTTTTACCATTGGAAACATAAGGCAGAGATTTTAGGTGGAATCACCTTAATTTTTATATGGAAGACGAGGGAACAGCAGTTTGGCATCTGTGCACAGTGTTCTGAAATAACCCTCAGAGTTGTTCCAATAGTGTAGTAATGAGGCATTTCATTGATGAAACTTGAGCTCATAATTTTAGCACAGAAGTCAAAACAAAATCTTGGGCTGGTAGCATAAGAATCCATCTGCTTGCAAAGAGAGAATAAAAAAAGAACGGAAGTATACCCAGTTAATGAAGAAAAATTTGGCCAGTATCTGTTGCGACAAAACAGGAGTAATTTTGATTGTTTTTTTCCTCAAGGTGAGCCAATGAACAAAGAATACTACTACAAAAAAAATTAAGAACGTCCATAGAAAGGAAAATGTAATTTTTCACCATGGCAATGCAAGACCTCACTCGAGGAGTTATCATTATCAAGGAGATCATCACTCGAGGAGTTATCATTTAAGATAGAAAGGAAAATGTAATTTTCACACTCACACTGTCGTGATAGAAACGAAATGTAGTTTTTCGCTCCCCATCACACTGTCGGGAAAATTGCTTTATTGAGGTGGACAGTATTGTATTGCCTGAATTACTTTACAGCACAGATTTTACACCTTCTGACTTTTCTATCAGGAAACCCAATTGCCATCTTAAATGATAACTCCTCGAGTGATGATCTTAAGTTACAGATTAGCTGTTCAAAGAAGAAATCATATTGATACTACATATAGTAGACAGAAACGGGACTTTTTTTTTCGCTTCTGTGTTATACGAAGGGGGAATGAGTAAATAATTAAATTTGCTGTGAACAATGAAATACATTTGTTTCGTATATTTTATAGTTGTATTTATTTATTTTGAATATTAGGTTTGTAGCTCTGGTTAAAAGATTATTAACATGTTGCAGTCGACGGGATCAACATAGTACTTTGGGAACCTATGTTTTCATAACAATGCTACAGGGATTTATCAAAATAATGGAAACACCGACTGCGACTGAAGTACATGCAAAGCACCATATGCAAATCAGAGGAATGACGTCATCCGCGATGTGAGGTTTATAAAGGGGTGCAGTACGATACCGGCTATCACGTACCAGTGTCACAGTCGCAAGTGAAACAACTGTTGTATAGTAATTGTCGACATTGTTACCTTCATCAGGGAAAGTTTAAAAAATTCGATATACGTCATCTTTCTACAGCCCAACAGATCAAAAATGAGCAATTTTTGGATTACATGATATGTCATGTCAGTATAAACTATTACCAATTAATCGAAGGTAAATAACACTTGTTAATTAATAACTATAACTAGCAATAAAAATACGAATGAGATCTGCAATGCACGAATTAATTAATGTAGAAATTAAAAGAAGTGCAAAAATTTGAAATTTCACTTGTTACATTTGTTTCGCTGTTTACACGTTGTCAGAAACATCAGCCAATTGTTGCTTGTTTTGTGCTTGTCATGATAGCATTTATTAATGCCAATGATTGTTAATAGCTGCTATCATCTCTGGAGAATGTACCACATGTGGTCTTTTTTATCTTCTGGTAGATCTAGGAGGAATGTTAGAATGTCCATATCTTCACTATGAGCACGCATATCACAATGGGCACTTGCACACAAATACTCCATAATTTCATCACTTGCTGTTTGATTTTTCGCCACATCATCTTATATGTGCTTGGTTAACATATAACCGGGCTCATGTTGCCTAACACTTAAGCAACTGCATCACAAAAAAAACGTGTTGCTGTAGTCACCTGATGTTTGTATAATCTCATATTTATTCATCTTGACAATACTATGAACTTTATTTATTAATTCATTTGAGATGGCTTTAATTACATAGCAAAGCTGAATACAAATCTTAACATTTTATTTTTTACCCTAATTAATGCAGTTTACAACTTACGTTTTACCACAGGACTACGCTGGTTAATGTAGCCTGTTGACAATGTTTTGCCTCAGAACCCCATAAATTAATGACTCATCTATGAACAAGCAGGTTATTACATTTTAGCACACCTTTGTACTCCAGTTATAACAGAATTCATTTGAAAAGTTTTAGTTTGAAAAATTACAGAAATATGACACCTAGTAGCTTTAAAAATTACAGAAATATGACACCTAGTAGCTTTAAAAATTACAGAAATATGATACCTAGTAGCTTGAAAATAGACTAGGCGCTACCCCTGTCGCAGTAGTCTAATTGTTGGCTACTGACAATTCATTTGAGATGGTCAGTGGTGGATTGGCCATCAGCTTGCCCGATGGCAAGTGCGCCCCTGATAAATTGGGCCTCCTTAAACATTAGACAATATGTGTAAATCATTACTGTATCTAAATGCAGAAAAACATTCGTGCACATGAACCATTAGGATGAATACCGTCTACACGCGATTTTAATGATCTTAAAATATGAAATATATGTACAATTAAAATACTCGAAAACACACTAGCACTTTCAAAGCGACAGTCGCCCCATCATCAGGTGTGATCGGATCTCCCAAACCGTTCAGTATAAATATCTGAAGTGCGCCATAACTGCAATTTGCTATATCTTCTAGCAAATGTGAAAGACCTTGAACTGAGACGAATTTCAAAATCACTTCAGTTAGGTCTTCTGTTTCAATCACAGCAATAATCTCATTATTATTCTTAATAATTGTTGGGCCTTCTCTAACCCAGTTTGGTTCTACAAAACACTCTTCTCGATCGTGGCTCCTTCGAGGTCACCATTCGGTAGTGGAAACGAAAAGCAAAGGGCGTACGAGAACGGCAGAAATATCTCAAGAGCTGAACATATTCTTAATAATATATAGAACATATTCTTCCTATCAGTTAACGTCAGCCATAGATTACTAAAAATTAAAATTGATATATTCAAAACACACAAAATGATATATTCAAAACCTTTTAGTAGCTTGAAAATATAATAGAAGTTTCAATATTATTACTGTACGCAACTAAAATTTACGTTGTAATACTATTTTAACCCTGGAAGGGAAACGCAGGGCACTGAGTGCCCCACGTAAATCAGTTTTTTGGAATTTCCAGAAGATGACAGCACTTTGCGCTCCCATCTCTGCTGACTTTTCTATTGGGGTAGTTCTCTTATTAGTCATCCCTGCGACCTTCACCTAAGAGACTGCTTACTGTTCATAAAGTTGACCTTGGGTCACTGAGTGCCCCACGTTTCCTTTCGCGTAACTTTTACTAACGTCTGTTTTTTCTCCCTTTCGAGTTTTTGTTAGAGTTAAAGACATCAAAACAACTGCCAGGTGTTGTGTGTGCAGTCAGTTTGTTTCTACAAAACATGAATTGGTAATGTGTAGTGATCGTAAGTAGAAATTTTAATTTGTTTTAAGAAACCTCGTGGAAAGAAACTTTTTTTACATTGAATGAATTCTGTAGATATTGTAGATGTTCATTTTTCTTAACGTAGATTATTTTTAATAAAGTTTTAATTTCAGGAATATTACCTCTACCAGCATGGAAAAGAAAAGGCATAAATCTGGATCAGTGAAACGCAAAGAGTGACAAGAAGCTGAAAGGCAGGAATCAGCCAAGCGATGCAGGTCTATTGCAGATTTTATAATACCACAACCACCATTCACACCAATGTACAGTTCCAATACTCATGATGATGATGATGCCATGACTTGTGAGTTACAAGAACAGGAAACAGCTACTTTCAATGTAGAGACAAATACAATAGCATCCTTTACTCACCAACCCCCGCCCAGTACTTCTTCTGGCTTCATTGTTCCCGTATCTTTACTACATATAGTTGCAACATCTGAACGCATAGCTTCAGCTAGTTACAGGGAATAAATGACTTCGTTTCTTAAGCACATAATATAAATGAACCTACACAAGAAAATGAAAGATCAACTGCTGGTGTCTTCTAATATCCATCACGAGCAAATATGAAACAGTTTTTTCCTGAACATCCATTTCAACCACTTGATGATCTGCCATTTGATGCTCGTTTATATGAGAGAAAAATTATGAATGACTCAGTCCCAAGAAAATATATGTATAACAAAGAAAATGGGTGCTTATATTGTTCATACTGCTTGGCCTTTGAGTCTCCCAACACTTGTAATCCACTACAGGCGTATTAGCCAGAGCTTGGTTTACACGAATCGACAGAAACACATGTCAGACAGTGGCGGCACGTGACCAAAATTGCTGGGGAGGCAAACTACTTTCCGGCCTGGATTCAAATAAATTTATTCAAATTTTGAAGATGACAATCCGATTTTTGGCGTAAATGTGACAAGGATGGTAAGTCAGATAATATCCGAAAACTTGAAAATTTTCATCGTCCTGGGTGGTGTAGTGGTTAGCATATCCGGGCGCTATCTGGGAGACGCGGATTCGAGTCCCGCTCCAGGACGATGAAAATTTTCAAGTTTTCGGATATTATCTGACTTACCATCCTTGTCACATTTACGCCAAAAATCGGATTGTCATCTTCAAAATTTGTATTATATGGTGTAATCCCGTATTTCTTTCTTGATTTATCTGCTATTCCGGGCAATCACGGAATACGATTCATAACCTCCAAATTCGCTAAACATAAATGCCGGTTGCTTCGACTAGCGAATTCTGTGATGGTTATATTCAAATTAATCGGAAACTTGAAACTTGGTCGTTCTGGGTGGTGTAGTGGTTAGCATACCCGGGCGCTATCTGGGAGACGCGGGTTCGAGTCCCGATCCAGGACGAGGAAATTTTAAAGTTTTCGGATATTATCTGACTTACCATCCTTATCACATTTACACCAAGAATCGGATTGTCATCTTCAACATTTGTATTATATGGTGTATCCCGTATTTCTTTCATGATAAATTTATTCAATTTAATGCCATTTTTTTTACAATATAATTTTTTTTATTTACTTTCTCATGTGCGAAGTATGAAATAAGTAACGTGACTCGTGAAAAGATTTATAAAATTTTTACCGGAAACGCATGTTTTACATGACTTACCAACACAAAACCTGTTTATGTAAGGCTCCGGCCCTTCGCCTGAATATATTTTTTTCAGTCTGAATTGGCCTCTTGGACTATTTAAGAACTGTTAAGCCAGTTTGAATATGAAATATATTGCATCGAAATAGATTTTTATTAAAGAGATCAACAGAAGATAAAAAACAAGACTGAACTATACATCTTTTTCATCTCAAATAAAATTCTATTGCATGTACGCCTCTGCCTTCACTGACGCCAAAAGAAAAAAGTCTTGAAGACTTCTGAACACAGCGTTTATCTATACAGCAAGAGAGAAATCTTACCTAACGCTTATATTGTCTTGTATATGAGATCTATCTTTCGTTCTTTCTGTTTGGCGAAGTGATTTATTATATGTTCATACCATGTCTGTTCTGCTTCCATCCTCTTCACAAGCGCCTTCTCGATGGACAGAACTGATAAACTTGATAACCTTTCTTGCCCAATGGAGTTTCTCTTGTAGTTTTTTATCCTCTTCAGGCACGAGAAACTGCGTTCCACAGAGGCCGATGTTGCAGGAATTGTTACTACGAGGGGAAGAAGTCTGAATAGCTCTGGCAGTGCCTGTGCTACATTATTATTGTATATGGCAGATAGAAGTTTTGTTGTACTTTTGGCATTGTTCCACAGATCTCTGTCTGAATACAGAACCTGCAGCTCACTATGCAGTTTGGTGCTGTCAAAGTATTTTTCATAAGTTTTAAGCAGAGCTTTAAAACAGTGTTCAGGAAAAATTCTAGAATGAGCTTCAAAGCAGTGTACATCGACCAGCTGAAGAAATTTTAATTTCTCAATGTCAGAAAACCGGCATTTCAACTGAGTTGTAACATTGTCTATTACCTCATAATACAGCCTTCTGTATTGCACGGTGGCTGGAATATCATGGCTTCCTTTAAATCTTTTATTTGGAGAACTAACCTCACTTCACAGGTTATGATAGAGATCATCAAACTGTCTCTGATCTCGAAAGTACAACAATTTTTCACATAAGCCAGTAATTCGTTTGTTACAAAATGTAACATCGGAACTATTTGATTGCAGTACAGAGAAAGTAACCTCAGTTAAATCAAATATTTTTTTATATGAGAAAAGAAAAACGAAATTAAAATCTTGGAGCCACCGTTTTAGTCCTGCTGCTTCGTGAATTATCTCATCATCATAGTTGGAATCATCCTCAATTTTTTCAAATACTTCATTTAGCAGGCACCTGTGGTCAGCTATGGTAGACACTAAACGAGATTTCCACCTGGTCTGAGATACACGAGGTGGTCTGGGTCCACCAACAGATTATAGTAAATGAACACGCTTTGACGATTTGGAAAAGAATAAGCAAATTGCATTTAAATTTGCAAAAAAACAAAAACAAAACGTGATTCCTTCAACACTGACACTGCTCTGCTCAAAACTAAGTTCAGCCTGTGTGCGTAGCAGTGAACAAATAATGCTTGAGGGGCATCACACTTCACTTTTGCTTCCAATACATTAAGCTCTGATGTCACCACTGCTGCGCCATCATATGTTTGTGCATCTAGTTTTTCTTTGTAGCTAAATCTTTCCAGCTCACGATACAGTAATTCTTTAAGCGAAGTAGCACACCGATCAGAACTTACGTCAAAATCCCAAAAATATTTCTACTGGTACTCCATCTTTCACGAATCGAACTATAATTGATACTTGTGCATGGGAGCTAATGTCTGTCGCTTCATCAATCTGCCAAGAAAAAAACTGAGCATTTTCAATATCTGCATTGATTTCATTTTTAATTATATGAGCAACTGATTCGATTAAATCATTCTGTATTGTTTTTGAAGTTCCTGAAAATGTACTATTCTCCATAAACACTCTCAATGTTTCGTCACTCTTGGAAAGTAAATCAATCATCTCGAGGTAATTTTCCTTATTTTCAGAGACTTCGCTCTCATCGTGTCCACGAAATGGGAGCTCTTGCCGCGCCAGTAGTGTTGTAATATCAATCAACTTCTTCATTACATCACGATTCTGTTTTACTTTTTCATTATGATGTAAGTCACTTGTTCTCTTCGCTTCATTGAGAGAGTAATCTATCCTTGTTTTGCCTAGCAACTGTAATTTAACAACTGCCAGAATGTGATCTTTACACTTTTTGTGCCTGCCCAAAGCACGTGGTAAATTTTTCAAATCATTGAAGCATTTCTCTTGCCAGACTTCATTGCCACTCACAGGAAATAGCAAACATGGCCAACAATATGGTTTGTTCGTTGATTCACTACCAGTTAGCCATTGTTCTTTTCTGTACCAGTCAATATTAAAACCTCTGTTTGAAGTTTTGCCCTTTGAAGTCATCTTTTTCATTTCAGGTGTAGGCATACCATCATTTTTAATTTGATTCTTTTCTTCAAAATCTCTTCTACTGAAAGGCTTTTCCAGTAAGCTATCCACCATATTAGATATGTTTGAAGCAGAGGCCATGGTCTGATAAACAACTCTTCGTAAAACATAAATAAAATTAGTTACACAAACATTAGTGTGAAAGAAAAGCAACTAGGAAAAAGACGCTATGTAATGACGCTTGAAGCTGTCCGAATGAGGAGTTAACACAGCGGAGCTGCTGCTACAGGGAAACAGCTGATCCCATGAGGCAAGATAACATCTGCCTCACAGGAAGTCCACGGAGCGCGTGCGCTCTTTGTGTTGGCAGTTCCACCGCCTACCTTCGTATCTACTGATTCAGTCGGAGTAAACAGGTTTGGCGCAAAATGTACGAGAGGCAGTTTGCTTTCTGCCTCAATGACGGAGATCGCCGGCTGAGGACAATTCGCAACTACGCGCTACCGATTGTTTTCGAAAAGCGTCAAATTAAAAAACCGAATGAACGCATAGACGAAATTTAATTCAAAAGAGTTAACTAGCATAAACGTTTGCTGTCCTATACCCAAAAGTACTGAATGAACAAAAAGAATATTTCTAACTAAGAGTCTTAAAATTCTGAGGAGGCACTGCCTCCCTTGCCTCATCCTAAAAGCCGGCACTGATGACAGATAAGTTGAGCAAGGTAATGATGGTACAGGACAGAGACTTTTTGATCTATTGACTGAGACATTACAGCATTTTAAAATTGATTCCAAAAATGTTTATGTGATAGTATAGATGAAGATGCAAGCTATCATGGCCAGTATAACGGTTTACAAAGTAAAATTACTGATGTGGTTGATCAGCATGTTCATATATGGTGTTATGCCCATGTCTTGAATTTGGTGATGACTGAAACAACAAAGTGTTGCATCCTGCAGTTTCTTTTTTCAATTTGCTCCAGAATTTAGCAAATTTTGTGAAAACATCATACAAGAGAATGGTTGTATGGATAAAAGTTGTTGGAAAACATCTAGGACAAGAAAAAATAAACGATTAAAGCTAATTGGTGAGATAAGATAGTTAGGAAAATCCAATGCAGCAAAAACTATATTTGGACGTTTTGATGATGCCGCTGTCAGTACTTTTGAAAATCTATTGACATGGTTATCAATGATACAAGATTCAGACAAGTTTGATGCAAAAACAAAACAAGAAGCAAGTTTTTTACTTCAAAGCCTTTTAAAGTTTGAAACAATATTGACAGCATTCACTTGTATATATTCGAAACTATATCCCCGTTAACAAGTTATTTACATACAAGTGGTTTAGATATGCTTACTTCATGGAGTTTAATAGATTCAGCTACAACAAAGTTGAAGGAACAGACAAGAACATTTGATAGCGTTCACAGCAAGGCATTGAAATTTGTAAATAAATGTTATGAAAAGATTTCACAGTTGAATATGGATGAAAATTAATCATTCCAAATTGACTCTTTGGAAACAGCATTGCCAGTTAAGAGGCAGAGAAAGAAGAAAAGAATGGCAGATGAGCTTATAGATGATGAAGGAAATTCCTCAGATTCTCTAGCTGCTTTTCGAGTAAATGTGTTTAACCTAATAATGGATCGCATTGTCCAGTCACTAGATTCATGCTTTGTATAACACAAAAAGTTGTATAAAGATTTTTCCGGCTTGGATCCAGCAAAGTTTAAAACTATTGCAAAGAAGGGCCTTGAATATGAAGCATTGGAAGGTATTATTAAGCTGTCTCCACAAATTAACAAAGATCAAGTAATATTGGAATTGGTTTCTTTTGCTTCGAACTTTGATGTATTACTGGGTTGTCGGAAAAGTCGTGACGTATTTTGGCACCCGATGGCGGTTGGGCGGTTTTGGAAGTACTAGAGGCATGTGCAGCTCTGTTATCGCTATGGCATTCGACAGGTGCCAGTTCTAGCTGCAGTCTAAAAGGAATAGTGAGCGATTTGGTTGATTTGCGGAGATTTGACATCAAGTTGAAGATGGAAGACGAAACTGTGCATTTTCGCAATATTTTACTGTTTTACTTCCGTAAAGGGAAGAACGCGCGTCAAGCTTGTGAAAAGTTGCATAAAGTGTACAGTGACAATGCTCTACAAGAACGTCACGACCAGCGGTGGTTCGCAAAATTCCGTGCTGGCGATTTGGACCTCAACGATGCTCCTCGGTCCGGGAGGCCAAACAAGGTTGATGATAACCAAATCAAGGCATTGATAGAGTCAAACCCACGTTACACGACACGAGATATTGCAGACACATTGCACATCCATCATTCAAGCGTTCACGACCACCTGAAAAAGCTGGGATAGGTAAGCAAGCTCGATGTGTGGGTTCCTCATGAACTCAAAGAAGCTCAATTGACGGCGCGTATAAATATCTGCGATATGCTCATTAAACGTGAGGAAAACGATCCTTTTTGAAGCAACTGATAACTGGTGATGAAAAGTGGATTGTGTACAACAATGTGCTGCGCAAACGATCTTGGTCCCGAAGTGCTGCTTTGCCTCAAACGACATCCAAAGCAGACATTCATCAGTGGAAGGTTCTGGTCTCAGTGTGGTGGGATTTTAAAGGTGTCTTGTTTTTCGAGCTCCTACCACGGAACCAAACAATCAATTCGAATGTGTACTGTCGGAAATTGGACAGTTTGAACGAATCCATCATCCAAAGCTCGTTCATCGTAAAGGTGTGTTCCATCACGACAACGATAGACCACACACAAGTTTGATCACCCGCCAAAAATTATTGGAGCTTGGGTGGGATGTGTTGCCACACCTAGCATACTCGCCTGACCTTGCGCCGTCAGACTTCCACTTGTTTTGCTCTCTTCAACAGTCCTTGCGTGGTGTAACATTCAATTCAGATGAGGCTGTAAATCAGCAGCTTGTACAGTTTTTCGCCACGAAAGACGGGTCCTTTCTATGAACGAGGCATTCTGCAGCTCACTGAAAGATGGCAAAAGGTTATCGAACAAAACGGGCATTATATCATTGATTGATCTTTGTTCTTTCTATCAATAAATGACCTTTGCAAAACATGACTAAAAGACGTCATGACTTTTCCGATAACCCAATGAATCTGTTGCTTAATGATGATGAGAATATGGATTCCAGTTGCAACAAATGTAAAATTTGTATCACTTGCCAATCGTGTGTATTAATAATTTTGGCATCCAACAGATTTCATGACAAGGCATATGATAAACCTTTATAAACTTTATAAAGTCATCTGCGCACTATCAGTTACTGAAGTCCAATGTGACAGGACATTTTCAAAGCAAAAGATCATAAAGACAAGGCTAAAAAATTCACTGTCTGAAAATTCACTGTCATTCCACGCTCTCGCTTGGAATCATACATGTTGGTATCCATTGAAAAGGAATTGTTAGATGAATTTGATGCAGAATCAATTATTGACAGATTCGCACAATCACAATGTTCTAGTGAATTCAAACGATTGCTCTTAATATAGTGAATATGTTTTTGAACTACATGTTAATGTGCAAAATGTTCAGTACAAGCAAACCTTTGAAACATATATTTAAAATTAAAATATATAATTAAAAAATTCAATTATAACAATCTGTATTTACATTTAGTATCTACTGTATACTGCTAGTAATATGTACAATATATGTACACTGTAATTGCTAAAAATATATATATTTATTTCGCAAAAATTTTAATTGTACCTTTTTTTACACATGTATTTTTTGAAAATTTCATTTATTTCTTTTCAGTGGTAGCCTTATAGTTGTGGGTGGGCCCCCTTTGTTTCTTGGCAACCAATATTTTTAGACACAGTCCGCCACTGGAGATGGGTCTGGGTTCTCGAATCCCCAGTGAATTATGGATGTTGTGTTTGTCTTACGACACTGGCTCTCTTCCTTCCCGGAAACCAATACCCCTAATTAGGAACGGACGACTGCTTATAACCCACTGAGTTGCTCTTGGTGATTGTTAACCCTCCCACCCCTAAAAAAAGAGACTGGTAGAGAATGGAACAGTAATTCTGGTATTCATAAGGAAGAATTTTTCATGATCGTTGCCAGGGGAGTTTTTCAGATAATACGGATGTTATAGTATGAGTCCTGACTGCAGGCAATGGAGATGAAGTGTTTAAAGCTTTCGTGTCAGCAAACTGCCTTTTTATTTATAGAAGGTGGCATAACTTATTTTATGTGTTTCATCATTTGAGAATTGACAGAATTGTTGTGTTCTCGTTATAGCAAATTTCCCCCATGGTTTTGAAAATGGGGAAAGATCAAACACTCCAGAACATCGCAATGGATATTAAGTTTGGTTTGGAGTAGCAGGAGAAGGCTTTACACCTAAACTGGAACCATAAATGCTGAAGATTTCTTTTAGTTTATACAATAAACAGATGGAGGAGAACAGATCCAGTTAAAGAAAGTGATGAAATAGAAAGGAAAAAAGTGACTATTCTGTTTTTGGTATCAAATTCTTTGATAAACTTTTTGAGGGATAATATTAGCAGTGATGTTTCGGGCAATATAATACTCCTTTAGATCCTTTAGAAAGAAGTTATCATTTATAACAAGATTTTTTATCTTGTATAATGAGTTTTAAAGTAGGAATTTTGTAGGTACAAATTGCATTTGAATTTGAAAGAATCTCTTCTTGTTTTGTGAGATCTATTCCCTCCCAACTCAGATATGTCGTGTATGCTGAAGGTGCAACTTAAGGCTTTATTGCATGTGGACTTCAATGAAGAGCCACGAAGGCTCTTCATTGAAGTCCACATGCAATAAAGAATAAGATGTTTTAAACTTCTAGAGTTCATGCCACCCTTATATTGATTGTCGCAGTGGGTGTTAATCATTGTACCGGTAGTACATCAGTTTTTGAACATAGAACATAAAAGACATGCTGTAATCGTCGATCCTTTTTCTGGAACACACTACTGCATTACTGTACAGGAGTAATGCTAAATATCTGGATCTCTTTCTTCAAAAAAATGCCTCTTCGTTTTTGGGTAATGCATGAAATCATTTCCCTTCTTCAGTGCCTGCACTTCAAGCACCTATCATGTTTGGATCTGTTTGCGCCTCCTCATTGTTTGAAATTTTTTTATGACAAGTACCAGGAAAAGTTCATTATCGGCACAAAGGTGCGGTATTTTCACTTTTTTCATGTAGTCACCTTTTCAAAAAACTTGCAAATTTTTCAAGTTTTGTGAAGAGGTGGTTACCAGGAAACAATGAAATTATGCACCTTTGTGCTAACAATGACATTTGCATTGCCTTTTATGTATTTGTGAAGTTTCTTCAGGGGAATTCGTTTCCCATTTGTATCTAAAAACAAAAACCGGCGGCTAATGGAAAAATCGTAGCAATATTTTTCATTTTTGTAATTATATGTAGCTAAGCAATTAAGTGAATTTGAAGTTTGTTGTCTTAACCGTTTATTATATTAATTCCCATTTTTTTCAAATATGTATTAGGACCAAATGTTCAGGGAGAAAACTGCAAGAAAGTTGCACTAATACAGAGCAGATACTAAAACTGTTGGAATCACAGCCTGTCAGCGATAAAAAAAACAAAAAAAAAAAAACGCAGATCGTCAGACGGGAATCTTAAAAAACGCTCCAAAATGAATACGTTGCCAGACGCAACTCTGTGACGTAACTACACGTAGCCAACCTTGAAACGTCACGACGCGTGCATCTTACTCTCACGTGATCTGTGACGTAGGTTAAGTCGAGACTTGAGCCAAAGAATATAAACGCTTCGTGTGAAGAAGCTCAACTCTCGTAGAGATAATGTAAAACAGGCGACAGTAGCGCCACCATGTAATGCGGCCGCAGATGCTTTGCGGGAAAGTTAACATTCAGGCGCAAAAAGCGTAGGAGACACGGGACGGGAAGCCTATTTCACGGAAAGGAAGCTAAGCTTTGATCTGCGACTGTTTCCTTCGGTCTCATTGGGTCTACTAAAGCATTTTCTTTTTTGTTCTTTTCTGAGTATCCCTCCTGTCCCTTCTTTTGGTGAAACAAATATATACATTAGCAATTAATATTATTTTAAGGAAATTTTAGCAGTTTTATTCTCACTTTAAGCACCGTAGTAATACCAGGTTGCTTGGCATGAATTTCACATTTACAATATACCTTAAATGTCAAAAATGCTGAGGCTGGTTTTGAATTTCCATGGGATTCGTGGTACTTCGTATTAAAAATTGTTTGCATGGAATTTTCAGTAGCAAAACAAAGGAATGGGTTCCCACAAAACGTAAACATTAGGTACCCAGCAAAAACAGTCTTGCTGGGCCAGCACTGTCCGCCAATTTCCCAGTAGTAGCCATAATAATAAAAAAGAAAAAAAAAGCAAAGACAACCACAGTTTCCCAAAGCTACAATTTTTTTTTTCTACCCTTCCGAAGTTTGTAAATTAAACGCACTGCGCTGGGGAAATTTTCTCAACAGATCTGAAAAACATTCGCTTGTATCTGAGTAGGTTCGAACCTGGGCCGTTGGCGTGATAGCTGAGTTCTCTACCGACTGGACTAATTCCTCACGTTCGAGTGCATCCTTAAAGCTGTCTCTTTGGTATGCAATGTGTAATCGAATGCTTCCTTCTTTCATTTTACAATATTACGAGGTATTTTTCATAAAAGTCAGTTTCATATAATTGATAAATTAATTTTTTCAACGTAACGATAGCTTTTTTTTTCAGCAAACGTTGTTTTAATGGTTTTCCAGGATATTTGTTTCAAACGGTTTCAAATTTGTTCTTGTTATTCATCCACTCCATTCCATGAATTGTTATTCATCGGAATGGAGTGGGTGTATTTCATGGCTGTAATATAAACGCAGATCTAGATGAGAACAACAAAACCTTTGAACAAAACGCCAACACAAACAAGCGTTTATATTCTTTGAACACAAACACGCATGCTCAGTCTAACTCAGTCTGCTCGGCATCCTGGGGCATCAGCCTGTAATGTTGGCTTCTGTGTAGTAATTCTTTGCCGCATAATATAGTGGCGCTAGTTACGTCTCGCTGAGCCTTACCTTCTTATCAGTTAGATATTCTTTGCTTGAGCCTTCTAAAAACAGTGTTGTTGTTGTTGCTCTTCTTTGCTTGCGTGTGAAAGAGTGTCTGTGACTTTCCGTCTATATGTTCTGTGAAATAGAACTGCTCTTTTTTATTGGAAAGAGAACTGTTTTGAAATATGTTTTATTTCTGTAAATTATAGAACGCTTTTTGCTGTTTCTACATAGATTTGTCTACTTACAAAGAGTTTTGTGCGTGATGGACTGAAGTGTTTTTATGGACAGTAAACATGGCGTGTATTCGATTGATCTTCAGTTTCACTAATAGCGCATCAACTTGCTGATGTACATTCATCAAATGAATAATCTTCTTGTCATCCTTTTATATTATCATTAAATATCATTTTTTACTGCCACAACTCAGGTCTGTATAAAAGTTTATTATCACTTGCATGAAGTCATCTGTTCTATTTTTACTGTTAAACATACATTCCTTTATCACGAATGAAGAATAGCAGAGAAGTATTTTTTCTACTGCGTACTGAGCAATTGGGGAGTTGGTGTTCTATTTAATTTAATATTTCCATCTCTCTAAAAATCACAACAAAAACAAGCTGCTGATCATTTGGTATCACCACAAGGAAGATGTTACGAAATGAAGCACTGGAGAATCAAGGTTCCTGAGAAAAAAAGGAATGCACCAATAGTGATGATAAATTTATAGTTCTTTGTCGTAAAATACAGGGTGATCCGTTTGGGTAGGGATACTTTAAAAATGCCGTAGTATGGCTTGTAACAGATATAATAAGTCAATATTTTTCGGATTGAAGTTTGTCTAGGACTTTACACGACCCCCTTTACGGACTCGGCAGAGTTCATACCGGGTGCTCAATTCTTGCCACGTGTTTTCTAACAACTGCGGAGTGATTTGTGCGAACGCTGCAGTACGGAAGCCAAATTCTGCCCAAAAAGGCGAGAAAAGATGGAAGTTTGATGCGTTGTCAGTGTTTGGCCACCTTCGCAGCATTGTGGCAAAAGTGAAAATGACGCAAAGTGTGTCTTATAGTATGCAAAGTGTGAGAGTGTTAGGGTTGTTCAACGAAAGTTTCGTGGTGTTTATGGTGTCAGGAAAGCGCCTAAGTAGGAGTGCATGATGTGTTGGTATCGCACATTTGAAGAAACAGGGTCTATTATCCTTGGAGCTGACAGTGCCGTACACAACATGTCAACGCATTGTCCGGCATTTCCTAAAAATTTGCACATATCGCTTGCAGTACGTACAAGCATTGCGATAGCATGATCACGTAAGCCGTTTCCAGTTTTCCTGCCTCATGTGCGTCCGGATGGAAGCGGATACCACTTTTTTCGATCGATTGCTATTCACAGACGCGGCTACATTTCATGTGAGCGGAAGAGCGAATATGCACAATGCGATTATTAGGGTACCCAGAATCCCCATGCTTTCTAAGAAGTGGAAAGAGCAAGCCCGAAGGTAAATGTGTGGTACGGGGTGAGCGGTCACCAGCTGTATAGCTCTTTTTTCTTCTCTGAGGACACTATACGATCAGGAACGTACCTAGACATGCTGCAGATCTTCTTGGTATCACAACTGGATAACAATGTCATTTTACAGCAAGACGGGGCTCCACCCCGCTAGTTACTGGAAGTCAGGAGCTTTCTCAACAACACATTCAACGACAACTGGTGTGGCCGTGATGGCCCTTTTTCTTCGTCTGCAAACTCTCCGGATCTCACTGTCCCCGATTTCTTCGTGTGGTTTTGTGAAGAACATTGTCTACGCACAACGACCTCAAAGCCTAGATGACTTGAAGGTGAAAATTTCAGCAGCGTTCGCACAAATCACTCCGCAGATGGTAGAAAACAATTGGCAAGAATTGAGAACTCGGTACGAACTCTGCCGAGTCCGCAAGGGGAGGGGGAGGGGAGTCATGCAGAGGACCAGGCAGACTCCCATCCATAAAGGTAATTTCTGCCAAATATTGATTTATTAGTTCTATTACAAGCCATACCACAGCATTTTAAAATCATCCCTACCAAAACATACAGATCACCTTGTATGTTTTGGTAGGAATACTTCCCTTTTCTTTCCTTTTTTGAAAGTTAACTTCATTTGCATAATTTTTTATGCATATTGAATAATAACATATGGTTGTGAGTTCCTAACAGCTGAACCTTTCCCCTCTGCATGCAGTATTTTGACATGGAAAACACCATTGTCATGGTTTCGCACTCGCAGTATGGTATTCAGACATGTTTTTGTACAGAAACACTGAAAAACCAAAACAAAATTATAGTATTTTGTACTTGCAGTTAACTTTAACCATCTCGTTTTGTTCATTGCAACTTTGTAGAAGTATAATATATCAATTGTTTCACTGTCACTAGTGACTGATTTTACACCTTCAGTCCACTTTGTCATAGGCCTACCTTGTGGTTTGCAGTTAATATGTTATTTTAGAATGTGACATCTGTCTAGATAATATTTAGTCACTCTCTTTGCATGCTCAAGTAAATAATTTTAGAATGTGACATCTGTCTAGATAATATTTAGTCACTCTCTTTGCATGCTCAAGTAAATAATTTTAGAATGTGACATCTGTCTAGATAATATTTAGTCACTCACACATGCATGCTCAAATTACATAATTATGGTTCTCGTTTAAGTTTTTTTTATCAGCATTGAAAAACTACCCTATTCAGTTCTAATTTCTGTATTAATTAATAATTTTGTTATTGAATCCTCAGATGTTCTTCATATTGCTCCCATGACTTCAGATTTTAATTCTTTAGAGCAACGTTTTTCAACCGGTGGTACGTGTGGTGTCCAGTGGTATGCGTGAGCTCCAGAAGAGGAGGGTGGGTAAAATTTTAAAACATGAATAGGGTTTAAAAATAATACTGGAGACGGGTTATATTAAGATAATAAATAACTGTTTAACAAAGTATGTATAAAGACTATCATCCTAACATATTCCAGTATGCCTTCTTAAATTGCTTTGAAAAATACTACCAGCATCACTTTCATTTCCACTTTCAACCCTACTCTAGCTCGTGAGCGGGCTTCATGTCCTTCGCTGCCAAATTGCTCATACGCCTGCCATCTTACGGCAGCTGTGCTAACTGTGAGACTCTTGACAATTCTAGGGAATTCTAAAACGTTCAATTGGTTCGTTGATTCTTCTCTCGTTGTATTTAAACAACCTCCCTCCTCCTTATCTCTCTCTGTCAGTCAGTTTTCTGTTGTTTCTCAGTTCAGCGTACTGAAATTGTGTTGTGTAATGGATAAACGGCTATCACGTACTCCTGCTACATAAAAGGCCAAGAAGAGACGATACTAATGAAATATCAAGATGTGATTCTATGCAACTGATAGCTACAGTGAGTGCAGACAAGGCGTGGCTTAGCTTCCCCACACAGACAGGTACACATACCCCAAGGCCAAGTAAACAAGGTAAGGTCGTCAAACGGAAGCATGAACCCCGCATATTTATCATTTAGATTTATTTATACGAGTGAGGAAAATTAACCTATTCCCCAATGCGTAATTTGTTTTGAAACATTGTTCCATGGCTGCACGAAACCATCTCTCCTCCAGCGTCACTTCAAAACAAAGCATGGCAGTCTGCAAAATAAAGGGTGTGAAGTTTCTTTCGACGGAAAGAATGTAAATTAATGGTCAATAAGGGGAAAATATAATTTTTCTCGGTTGTAAACGAGAAGGCAGTTGAAACATCATTTAAAGCTATTATAAAAATATCACAGGCAGGAATACCTCACACCATTGGGGAAATTAGTTTTGTCAGCTGCGAAGGACATTGTTTCCTCTGTCCTGGGAGAATCAGATGCTAAACAGCTTGATGAAATACCTGTCTATTAATGCTGTGTCACAAAGAATAAGCTATGTGGTAGACAATGTTGAGGAGAAAGTGTTTGAAAAACTGAATGGGAGAATCAGATGCTAAACAGCTTGATGAAATACCTGTCTGTTAATGCTGTGTCACAAAGAATAAGCTATGTGGTAGACAATGTTGAGGAGAAAGTGTTTGAAAAACTAAATGGGAGAATAGATGCTAAACAGCTTGATGAAATACCTGTGTATTAATGCTGTGTCACAAAGAATAAGCTATGTGGTAGACAATGTTGAGGAGAAAGTGTTTGAAAAACTGAATGGGAGAATCAGATGCTAAACAGCTTGATGAAATACCTGTCTATTAATGCTGTGTCACAAAGAATAAGCTATGTGGTAGACAATGTTGAGGAGAAAGTGTTTGAAAAACTGAAGCGTAGGAAGTACTTTGCCGTCCAGTTTGATGAGTCGACTGATGTAGCAACCTTTACCCAGCTTATGTGTTTTATTAGGTCTGAAGATGGAGAAACTGTTCGCGAAGAATTTTTATTCTGTGACCCACTGACTGCTCATACAACTTATGCAGACATCTTGGTAATTGATGATTTCATAAATACTAATGAGCTGGATTGGGGTAAACGTGTGGGAGTTTGCACATACGGAGCCCGTTCGATGACAAGATAACTCAGTGGCGTGGTAACAAAAATAAAGGAAGTTCCTCCTCGAGTCCATTTTACTCACTGCAGCGTACATCAGAGAACATCTGGTGGCCAAAAAACTGTCACCAACCTTGAAAACTGTTCTCGATAAGGTGGTTAAAATGGTGAATTTTATATAATCTCAAAGTCTTATGACGAGATAATTTTCAATATTATGTGATGAAATGGGGAATGACCATAAAAAGTTACTCTTCCATACAGAAGTACGGTAGCTTTCGAGAGGAAACGTGTTCAGGATTTTTGAACTGCAGATTTTCTTTCTGATTTCAAAGACAAGTGTGGACTTGGAGATAGATTTTGTGATGAGTTGTGTTGTGCAGAGTCGCATACTTAGCGGATATTTTCAGCTTACTGAATAACCTCAACAAAAGTCTGCAAGGAAACATCATCACCCCCCTTTCTTATTCAAGACAAAGTGAACGACATGAAACACAAGCTTCAGTTTGCGAATAGAGAAGCTGAAAAAGGAGACGTGCCTTTCTTCCCACTCATTCAAGGTTTCGTTTAAGAGAATGAGCTCCAACTTGATTCTGATGTGCTAGGGGACATAAAAAACCACTGCCAAAACTTTGTTCAAGACTTCACTGCTTACTTCTTGGAAATTCTTGACTCTCACGATTGGATCAGAGATTCATTTTCTGATCAAGATGCTTTGCCAGAATTTTTAGAAAATGGAGAAAAAGAACAGTTAATTGAATTTTTATGTGATACTGGACTGAAAAACATCATTTCGAAAATTTCTTTTTCAGAATTTTGGATTAAAACACGATGTGGCTACCCCGAGCTTGCCGAGAGGGCTATCAAGTTCTTGATGCCCTTTTCGACAACATATTTATGTAAGCTAGGATTTTCTGGGCTTGTTTTCATCAAGAACAAATACCGGAACAGATTACAAGTGGACACCGACATGAGGCTAGAACTGAGCCAAACTCAGCCTGATATCGAGAAACTGGCTCTAATGATACAAGCTCAAATATTTCATTAACAATATTTTTGTTACTTCCATTCTATTCACACTTTAAAAATAAAATATGTATAACTTACTTAGTCGTTAAGTATGAATATATTATTTTTCACAATACAATCCAGTCTTTAAGAAATTACTTTTCCTTGATAGCCTTTGGAATTTTAGGTATTGGTGGTACTCAAGATAATTTAGAACATGAGAAGTGGTACACATTAGAAGAAAAAGATTTAAAAAACAGTTCTCTAAATATAGCTTTTACTTCACATCAAACTCTTGTAGCCATAAATGAAGACATATCTAAAAACTGTGTTGTACACAGGCAGTTCAGTTCTCCGGCCATTATCTTCTTTCATGAAAATATTTTTACGTTGTCGGCAAGTGACTTTTCCTACTTTGTTGTTTCTTTAAAAATCTGTCTCACTCAAAAATGAACCAAACATAAAATATATGGATGGTTTTGTCTTTGATGATAATTTTTTAATATCCTTCTTACACGTGGTTATAAATTGCTTGCCAAAAGTGATATTTTATTATCATTTCTTTTGTGTGGGGGTTTAACAAACACCGTGAGCAATTCAGTAGCCCTAAATTAGTGAACGGGTTCCGTATGTCGCCCGTCACTAATTTAGGGCTACTGGTTCCAGGGAAGAGAGCAGACCATCGCTGTAAAGCAAACACACCATCCGTGCCTCACCTGGGATTCGAGCCAGAGCCCACCTCGGACGAATGGTCAGAAGCCAACGTTTCGTACCACTCGACGACCTGGGCGGTTGCTGATATTACCAATTGTCTCCAGAATTCAATATTCAAAATATGAATTTAAATTCTTAATAATAAGTTTGTAAGGGAATAACACGTTTGATTTCATAATATATTCTGCCCTTTTAAATAACAGTTATTAGTTTGTAATTTGTAAGCTCGTTTTCTTTTGTCGTAGTGACTGTTTAGAAAATTTCATCCACGGATGTCAGATTGTAACTCAGGTCAAGGCGTCGTAGCTTAATTTTGTTATATAACAAATTATACAAAACTGTGTGTGCTATTTTGCCTACCACCAAAGATTTTATAGTTTTTGCTGATTCCCAGAATAGTAGGTTATTACATCATTAGCATCCACATTATCTAATTTAACTAGATTGTAGCTGTTGTTCTCCATAAAGCAAGTCACAGAGTCATGCTGTGTGATTTTAAATTTCTTGTCTTTCTTCTTCTTGAAGTCTCTTGTGCATGTCGACGATTTATGGGGTTGAAAAAGAAATCGGTTGTTAAGAAAAAGTGTTCCAAAGTATCCCATCCTCCTCCAAGACGTACAACCACATTATTATGTCGCACCATCTGTAACAAGAGAGAGAAGATCTGTTGTTTGTAAAAAAGAGATTTGGCAGCAATCAAGCAATTTATGTTGCAAATTATAAATATACAATACATAGGTTAACCAAAAATAAAGATTACAAGGCCTGCATTTTATACCAGTGTATTTAATACTTAGAATAAGTTGTGTAAAATTAAATGAACATTCATACAGTATTTTTCAACATGGTCACCAGAAATATTTAGGCACTCAATTGCTGCTATGTGTTCTGAGTTCATTTATTCCCTCCTCGCATAGCTCTTGTCTTTGTTTCTGGAACCATGCTTTAACAGCAATTCTCACGTTATCTATGAAGTGACCTCTTCGTACGATTTTTCAGCAGTGGAAAGAGATGAAAACTAGTAAGCGCAACATTTCGTTTTTTCGGTTCATGCCGTATCGATGTATGCTGCGATGCTGTTTGGATGCCCACGATGACCTGATTACCCTACTAGCTGCAAAATGCCATCACGTTTCAGCGGCATTGCATTTCCCCCATACACTTCAATCTGATGTCAATGGTTAACAGCAGGAAAAACTTTATTTGCGCTCTGAAATCAAATTGTACCTTATATCCCGTTGTGAGATCTACTTTCTAGCTTGATAAACATTTTGAACTGCCACAACAGAACTGTATGTCCGATTTAAAAATTCTTGAAACACCGGACACCATTTACCTCATGGAACACTTTAGGTGTGTATTTGAGATTTGTAGTTCGCATTTTTGTCGCTAGGTGGTGTTTGCAGCTGTTTCTCCGCTTCTAAAAACCCTACTGAGAAATTTCTTTTATTGTACTGCATGCCATTCGTTACAATAAAGATGGGGAGGAAATAAGATTTTTTGCTACAATAAGAAGATCTTCTTTAAATAATGCATAATTTTCTCCTAGGGTGCGTAAAGGTCAAAACATTTTTCTTGCTCTGTGCTTCCGGGAGAAGTATTTGAACAGTTCTTTTTCCTTAGCATAGCTTTTGCCATGAAGAATACTTTTCGCCTATTTTCAACTTTTCTATTATACAAAACTCTTCCGCTAGATGGCATAGATTTATATTATGTTAATACACACAATTGACTTGGATTAGGAGCATCAAACAGAAGTAATCGCTCTTTCCATGTTTATATATTCAGTTGCTGCTGACCATACAACAGAAGTCATTGTTCTTTCCACGTTATTTGTTCAGGTGCTGCTTACCATCGTTGGTGAATCCCCAGCAGGGCTCCAAGAAGCAACCTGTCAATGCGGGGATCCAAGAAGCAACCTTCTAAGTGGTTTGGCAGTTAGTCGTATGCGAGTCCGGATAATTCGAGGCCGCTGTGGTGCAGTGGTAGCATGTCCGGCGGGTAACTAGAAGAGCCTGGGTTTGATTCCCGGTGGCGGCCGATGAGAATTTTTCCGTGACTCACTTATAAACGTCGAAAGAGCGATGACTTCTGTTTCATATTTACATCATGTTTCCTTCTATGTCTCTTCTTTTAATTGTTCGATTAGAAAATCTCTTTGTCTCTGATACCTTGTTTCTGCTATGAGAAACTTTTTGTGCATAATTTGTTAATTTTCGTAGCATTCGTTTCAGCCACTGGTGGAAGTAAGTAGCTAATTGTCATTTTTTGTTACTTATTTTGGGCCTTTACAGAAATTTGCTAATGAATGCTTTTTGTAAAAATTTGCCATAAAATCAGCTTGCTTTCTAATATCAGAAACTTGAATGTAGTTGTTTCTTAGCATTTTCTGTGCTAACTAATCACTTTCCATCTTCTATAATTAGTTTTATAATCATGTCTAGTTAAATTGCCTTGATCATTGATGAATGCAACCGTACACATAGCTCTTGGATTTAAGGTTTTCGCGTTATTCTCCATATTTTCATTTTGGAAATTTTTGTGCATACTTTGTTTGCTGGTGAGTACAAATTTAAAACCTAGCTACAACATCAATATTAGAAGATAGAGTATCAATATTATGTTGAAAAGT
This sequence comes from Macrothele yani, assembly GCA_039090855.1. Taxonomy (NCBI): domain Eukaryota; kingdom Metazoa; phylum Arthropoda; class Arachnida; order Araneae; family Macrothelidae; genus Macrothele; species Macrothele yani. The sequence continues at coordinate 76,224,545 of CM076994.1, read as the reverse complement.
GCTTCCCTAAATGAAATTTAACATAAATCCCTGCTTTCGTGAATATTTGTTTAAGAAATAATAATTTTTTTCGTTTGATAAAATTTCAAATATTTCACCTTGCCTTATCCTTAAATATACAATGTAAACATTATATCAAAATAATTAAATAGAAATAGTGTTTTATGTATTGATTGTATGGTATATGAAAGCATTTCAAGAGTAATGCCACATTTATGTTCTGACTATAGATTTTATACCCATATGTTTTTCAGTTTTATAGTTTTTTTTTTATTCTATGATTAACTTCAATAACTGAACTAAAGCCAAAGTAGAAATGTTTTTTTCTCAAAATCAGCATAGTATAATAATGTATATAAAAGTTTTAAAGAAGTTAAACCTGGTTACATTTTCAGTGACAGTTTTGGTATTTCACTATTTATCGATGATTCTAAGTTTCTGATTTTAGCTGCAGAAGACATCATTTTCAACATTCTGCATTAAGTTTGCTCAAGCATATAGGGAGTTGTTTGTTGTAGGTTACAGGTTGAACAGACCTATGGTTTCACTATATTTTAAGTAGTAGAAGCGTTTGGATCTTATGTCCTGGAAAGTTCCTGGAATTCTGAGATTAAAAAAGTGTGTGATCCATGTGTATAAGTGATGTCATGGCATGCAGAAATTGTTACTCTATTTATATTAAAGTGTGGAAAAGCAAGTGCACCCACTTTCCAGTTTGTGCAGTCTCTGTGGCCGACAGATCGGAGGCAGTGGCGTCTGTCTAATCATCCGGGTTGGAATCCCAGATGAGGCATGGATGGTGCGTGGGGCCTACCGGGTTCTGATCCACAGACAAAATTGTCGCTCACGAAGAAACTTCCCATCAATACAAGAAATTTTTTTTTGATTGGAGGTTTAACGACCACCGTGAGCAACTCAATGGGCTATAAGCAGTCGCCCGTCCCTAATTTAGGGTCACTGGTTCTAGGGAAGGGAGAGAGTCAGTGCCGTAAGACAAACACAACATCCATGCCTCACCGGGATTCGAAACCGGACCACTTTCGGGCGAATGATCAGAGGCCATCGCTTAGACCACTGCAAGAAACATTTGCCGCTGCACACAACTTCTATGATGAAGCATGGGAAAATGACTGACTATTTACCAGCCAAGACAAATAAAAACATTCTTGTGTTACGCTCGCTTCATTTGGGCATGAAAATTGGGAATGATTCTCAAGAACTCCTGACCACATCGCTTTTTATATCTCAACGCAATCAGAAGTAGATATAGACCCTATGGTAAAAATATTCTGCAAAATCTACATTACCCTGTTGAGCAGTGCAGCTTTTAGAGCATACTGGTTTTACGCTAGGTCAGGTAGGTTAGTGCAAAAAGGGGGAAATGTTGGACAGAAATGAAGTTTGTAAGAGACCAATCATCGGAAATGTACATTCGCAATAAAGAGATGTTGAGTCCCTTTTTCAATGGATAAGGCGCGTTTTTCAAAAGTTATTATTATTTATTCAAATTTTTATTTGTTTTAGGGTTTAACGATCCCCGTATCATCTAAGGCAATGTTTTTCAAACTTTTGCTCCTGATATCACCTCTCATGTATTAATTATCTTAAGTGCCCCTAATCCCTAAAATTCCAAAGGCTATCAAGTCCAGTATAATTTTTAAACTCTATTCATGTTTTAAAATCTTACCCTCGCACCTACGCGTACCACTGGACAATATACCTCACGCACCACCGATTGAAAAACGCTGTTCTAAGGCTTTATAAGGAGTCGGCGTCCCTAAGTTAGTGTCATCGGTTCCAGGGAAAGGGAAGAACCAGTGCCATTGGACAAGCATAACCCGGGACTCGGATCCAGGCCGAGCCCGAGGTATAAGCGAGAGGCATGCGCTTCTAGCCACCTGCCCAATCAGGGCAGTTTCACAAAAGTTGCGCTCTTATTTTTTAATTTAATCTTTCAGGAACGCATGCATGTGTTATTATATTTTTATTTTGTTTTCTCTTTTAACTTCGTAGTACTATGGTAGTTTTTCATGCAGTAAGTCCTTAACATTCGTGTGTGTGTGTTTGCCACGTGGAACTTTTTAATATCACCATTTTTATGTTCTTACATAAGTTTCGAAAACGAGTTTCTTTTTGCTCATTATTTAAAGTTTAAATCAATATTATAAGAAACTGTACTAAAATACTATATCGTAGAAGTGGCAGCTTCAGGAAAAGCTACTTTTCCCTTAAGGGCGGTCAAACTGACCGTTACTGTGATTTTGTTGTTAATAGACTGGTGATCTCAGAATGCAATTGTGAATCCGATTGATCACTTCTGGAATGAACTGGAGTAATTTAAGGTCAATCATTCGTGGAGCCCAACATTTCTGGCAGAGTTCGAGACAGTCGTGTAAGAGTGGAAGTTAGTTTTCTTCAAATATTTTCAATACATGGAAGGTTAACATTGTAGACTGAATACTGGTTGTGTATCAGCTAAAAGTTGTGTTTACACTTTATCCGTCGGCTGTTTCAATACTTTTGGCTGCATAGTGTTGTTGACTTGCAAGGAATTTATCGGAGCTGGTATCTGGGAAACCTTTGAAATATGTCCTCGATGGTCTCATTATTATAGAGACTGAAAAGGCAGGTAATTTTTAAGACCCGCTATAACTTGAATGCCACTAACAAGAATGTTTGCTTTCGCCTTGTCCCGATTCCTTTTGTCTGTTATCATCAACCTCATTGCTTACTCCCTCTCTCCGTCATTTTCACTCTTTCCTCATTATATTAACACGTCGGTGTTTTTCTCGCTCTAATCGTCAGCACGCCGAATTCCCCTTATATATTTCCCGGCCGGTCTCATTCCTCCTACTTCTTCCGTTTCGACGAAACCGCGAGGCCTTCGCACCTCCCTAAAAATCCTCCTTCTTCCTCCATTTTCTGCCACCGAGTCCCTTGTTCTCTTGCTCGGAGAGCAACCCCTTAAAAAAACTGTCCCCTCGTCCGAAGAGTGGAGACCCTCCCCATTCCCAGAAAGCGTGGCCACACCCTAGAAATACCTTCTCTCTGAAAACGCAATATTCTTTAATTCTTTCGTTGCCCCCCTCTTCTTACTCGATCGCTTTGCTCGGGATAGCGGAAAAGCAATAATGTCCAGTTTCATTCTTCTCACATCGACGAAACTATAAATCTAACACCCCTCTGCTGCGACGCGTGGGAAAGAAGTACATTGACGTTTACTTCCCAGCTCATCAAAATAGCGGGAAATGAAGGAAAATGATTACAATTCACTATCTCTAAAAATGGCTACTGAACTTCACTTCTGATAAATATGGAAGCCACGGTTACACTTCCACAAGAAACACGAAATTCATGGCGCTTTAATATTGAAACTACATTCATAAATTTAGTGTGTCGTCCCGTTGACTGAGTAGTCTGAGACATAGGTTTCTGGGTAGGCATCTGAGTGGGCATTGGTTCGAGTCCCGCACGAAGTGGTACGGTTGCTCTGTCCCTTCCGTAAAATCATTTGCCGTAAATTTGGGGCGGGTGACTGATTATAATCCCTAGAGTTGCTCATGGTGGTCGTAAAACCCCGAAACGCACGCACACACGCAAGAAAAATTTCAATGTTTCGTGATTTCCAGATAAAATGGGAATCAGGAAACATTCAATTTTATAATCCCTAATTTTTTAATTGAGAGTATTATGATCCCTCTAACGATAGTGATTGTTATATCAGTTAACGATAGTGGTTGTTATATTTTAATGAACGTGTTTTAATAGTTTTTAGATGTTTTTCTTTATTTTGGTGTATTGTGATCGCTCTTGAGTATCACATAGGGTCTGCCCATGATTTAGAGTTGGTGGTTATGTAGGAAAGGAAGAGATATTCTATCTTGAAAATGAATATAACAGTATCCATATCTTGCCTGGAAATCGAACCCAAGCCAGAAAGTGCAAAGAAGCCTAAAACTCATACTTTAATCAACTAGAACTTCCTGATCTCCAAGTGGCTTCTTTGGATAGATAACTGTATGTTCTGTGAATATGTGTATGTGTAATTACGTGTAATTATTTAGAAATGGCACTGGCATTATGATTATTCAGCAATCAATCAATCAAGTTTCAGGTACAGTAGTCTAGGAGCTAGGGCATGTCTCGTGTGAAGTTTTATATCCCCTGAGTTTGATTGCAGGGTCTTATGAAATACCTACATGGATGTTTAAAAAATTGGCCACATGGTCTTTTTTTCGAGCATGTTGGAAAATGCCCGCCATATTGCTTAATTTTCGTTTAAGTGTATCTCCGTAACCAATGGTCCGATTTAAAAATTTAAACCTTATTTTACTCCTGCTTAAAAGAAAAACAAAGTTTGTTATTAGATATACAGGGTGTCCATAAAGTCTTTCCCACTTTAAAAAAAATAATATAAGAAAATCTATGTAAGTTAAAATAAAATAATATAGCAGCACTCATAAAGTTTTTTTCTGTTTTTTAGGAGAGCGCTACTTATGAATAAGAGGAGCATTTCATCGATCATGTTCCATGCAAGAAAAAGCGACGTGCGTGTTGTGGTTTAAGACCACATCTGCGGTTACTGTCCAGCGTCATTTCAAAAAAGAGAACACGCGAACACCACCGGACCAAAAAAGTATAAAAGCTTGGTATAAAAAGTTTGAAGCGACGGGTAGTGTTGCCATCTCAAACGGGCGGGCTGACCACCGGTTACACAAGAGACAGCTGCAGCTGTTCAGGAGACATTTCTGCGAAGCCTCAGGAAACCCATTTGTCGTTCTTGATTGGAAACTGGGATTTCCCATGTCACGGTTCACAAAATTTTACACAAGCGTCTTCATCTGTATGCTTATGAAGTACAAATTGTTCAAGCTCTTCAGCTTGATGACCGGCCCGAGGGAGATATTGCAGCGCATAGCTCATGATAGTGATTATCTGCACCGTGTCTGTTTCTCAGATGAAGCCACATTCCACGTCTCTGGTACAGTAAATAGGAACAATTTGCGAATCTGGGGATCAGAAAACCCCCATTATGCCATTGAACAACAGAGGGCTAGCCCGAAAGTGAACTTATAGTGCGGCCTGATGCATGACAGAATCATCGGACCCTTCTTTTTTACATAGCCCACGGTAACATGTAACGTGTACCTGGATATGCTGGAACTTTTTGTAGCACCTCAGTTGCATGCACTCCAACCTTCGGTTATTTTCCAACAGGACAGTACCCTACTACATTGGTCAATAATGGTTTATGAGTTCCTGAATGCTACATTTCTGGATAGATACATTGGTCGCGACGGTCCTATGACATGACCACCTCGCTCGCCCGACATAACTCCTCTGGACTTTTTCCTGCGGGGTTATGTGAAAGACCAAGTTTACTCTAGCAGTCTTCCGGATGTCCAGACGTTGAAGCGCAGAATAACGGACGTCATTGGTTTTGTCTCTGCTGAGATGTTGAACAAAACATGGCGTGAAATCGAATATCGTTTAGATGTCTTCCGCGCCACAAATAGCGCCCATGTGGAGGTGTACTGGCACTGGAAAAAAGGTAATTTACTTGTGCACATATTGTGCAATCCCTCTCTTGTACCTGTAACACATATTTTGTATTATTTTTTTAATGTGGGAAAGACTTTATGGACACGTCTCTGGTGCATATTAGTAAACCCAGAAGTTTTTGATATAAAGCATGAGTTTTAAAAATGTGGAAAAATTGCGGTCCTTTGAGTTAAAGTGTTTAAAAGTGGGCGTAAAACGGCAAAAATTTTGTTTTTATAAAGTAAATTAAATGCTTGATTTTTAATGAATCTTAAGCAGATACAATGGAGTAGATTGTAGTATTAAAGTCAATAACATAGTATATAAAAATAATGTAGATTGAAAATATTGTAAAATCAGCATTTTAACAGTATTTTCCTAGCCTTTTTTTTTTCTTTTTGTGCTCTGGTTCAAATCATTATTCTGCAATTGCAACTGCCACAGCACATTGTTTCCAACATTCTACAAAGACACACATTTTCTCTGAAGCAGTTCTGGGTTTTTGAGAAATCTTCAGGTTCCGATGGTTCAGATCACTTGTTGAATTCAAGTGCCCTCCTTCTCCATGTAACCGCATAGTTCAAAGGATTGAGCTTTGAGGCACCTCTGTAAAGCATGAATTCTCATAAGTGTTTAGTCTTTTCAAATGTTAAAAAAGATAGGAACTGCTCATTGGCATTAGAGCATTGACATTTAGATCCCCATCCCTTCTCTCTGTGCTTGTGTCATAATTCTTTTCTGTAGGTATCTGTTCATAGGAAATATGGTTTCCGGAATAGGTACCAGTACCGGAAAATCTCATTTTCTTTACTTTGTTTTTCAGCAAACTTTTTCATTTCTTCCAGAACGCTCGGCATTTTTTTGTCTGAGAGTTTCTGCATGAGTTTTTTCCTTGTCATATCCTTAGGCTGGATGCGCTCTGTTAAAGTTGTTACTTCTTTGACTGCAGCGACAAGCGGTGCAAAGCTTCAGATGGCTTGGAAAAACGTCTCATACCATGAGATGCTGTCCAGCGAGTACAGTCTTAACAATGTTTGGGCAAAATGTTTCAGTTTTAGTAAAAAAGGAAATCCACTCCACTTACTGATAAATATTTCCCAAAACAAGCTATAACGTCTTGTGCTATATGAAAACCTTCTATGACAAGGAAAGTATTCGAAAACTCTCCTGGTCGTACCAGTTGTAGGAGGTGTACATAAAGTCTTTCCCACATTACAAAAGTTAATATAAAGATGTATTACAGGTACAAGAAAGGGATTGCACGACATGATGGTGCACAAGTAAAGTATTTTTTTCCAGTGTCAGTACACCTACACATAGGCGCTATTTGTGGCACGGAGGATATCTAAGCCATATTCGATTTCACGCCATGTTTTGTTTAACACATCAGCAGAGACAAACCAATGACGTCCGTTATTTTGCTCTTCAACGTCTCGACATCCGGAACACTGTTAGGTTAAACTTGGTCTTTCACATAACCCCACAGGAAAAAGTCTGGAGGGGTTATGTCGGGCGATCAAGGGGAAACGAAATCGTCGTGGAAGAATCGTCATAGGATCGCTGCGGCCAATCCATCTGTCCGGAAATGTGGCATTCAGAAACTTACAGGCCATTATTGACCAATGTGGTGGGGTACGGACTTGGAAAATAACCGAAGGTTATTTATATATATGTGCATGCAACTGAGGTCCTACAAAACCTTCCAGCATGTCCAGGTACACGTTACATGTTACCGTGGGCTCTGTAAAAAAGAAGAGTCCGATGATTCTGTCATGGATCAGGCCGCACCATATGTTCACTTTCGGGCTAGTCTTCTGTTATTCGATGACATAATGGGGGTTTTTTGATCCCCAGATTCGCAAATTGTTCCTATTTACTGTACCAGAGACGTGGAATGTGGCTTCATCTGAGAAACAGACACGGTGCAGATAATCACTATCATGAGCTAAGCGCTGCAACATCTTCGTAGGAAATGCAGCACGGCGAGGCGGGTCATCAGGCTGAAGAGCTTGAACGATCTGTACTTCATAAGCATACAGATGAAGACGCTTGTGTAAAATTTTGTGAACCGTGACATGGGGAATCCCAGTTTCCAATCAAGAACGACAAATGGATTTCCTGAGGCTTCGCAGAAATGTCTCCTGAACAGCTGCAGCTGTCTCTTGTGTAACCGGTGGTCAGCCCGCCCGTTTGAGATGGCAACACTACCCGTCGCTTCAAACTTTTTATACCAAGCTTTTATACTTTTTTGGTCCGGTGGTGTTCGTGTGTTATCTTTTTTGAAATGACGCTGGATAGTAACCGCCGATTTGGTCTCAAACCACAACACGCATGCCGCTTTTTCGTGCATGGAAGCCATGATCGATGAATGCTCCTCTTATTTAACAGTAGCGTTCACCTAAAGAATAGAAAATAAACTTTATGTGTGGTGCTATATTATGTTGCCAACCACTTTACTTTAGGTTATATAGATTTTTTTATATTAATTTTTGCAATGTGGGAAAGACTATATGGACACCCTGTATTTCTATAGCTATTATGTACACTCCTTTATCAGCCGACACAAATCCCATTTTCTGATTTGCCATTTGTATATCTCACTGCGTTCAGTTGCGGAGTGTGACAGTATTAATTTAAAAGCCATTATGATTTGTAAAATATCGGCATTTGATAGCATGCTGATAAATGTACTCCAGGTCGGGATTTCATATTTGCCAAGATCATTCTGTGTACTTGCGAGGTATCTGCACAAAGCTGAAATCATATTTTGTTCTCTTGATGATGAAGCTGGCTGTTCAGGAAATTTCCGTGACACTATAAAATATTTGTTGATTTCTCCCCTTTGCGCTGACTTTTTAAGCTCTTGGCTTGGAAGAAGACTGTAAAAGAAACCCATTCTTTTCGTCTCTAAAATTTTCTGTGGAATGGTATCACTATCTGCAACATTTTCATTTTCATTTTGAAAGGCAACCAGCACTGAGTCGTGACTGCCATCAATTCCAAAAAGAGTTTGCTCTTGGTTATCAAAATTATTCATTGCTGCTCTTATAGGTATGTTTGATTCAATTTATTTGGGAAAGGGTACGCCTTAGCCCCCTGAGTAGCTCAGAATTCTTGAGGCAAGTACAACTTTATGTCTGTTCAGTATGTGTCTCAACTAACAGTAATTCTAAGACAGTTCACAATCTGAAATAACAGTTTGGACCAAGTCATTTCATGAACTGTTTATGTCATTGCAGGATGCAAAGGTGTATTTTTAGTTACACTGCGTATTACATAAAGCAGCATCTGGAAAATGGAATGACATTTCAACAGTGCTTGCTGAGAAGTCCGGTAATTGAGAAAATACCAGAGAAAACTTTTGACGAGGGCTCTAGTGTTTTGTTCTTTAACTCTGTAAAATATGTCAGTGTATCTTTGACATCACAGTCTATATTTTATAAACCAAAATCGTCACCTTTAATATCACTGCGTAATATTTCCGCACATTTCTTGATACAATCAGAGTTTCGAATTTCTTCTCTAAAATTGGTTGCAGTTATTTGATTGGAAAATACAGTACATCAGTGATACAAAATAACCCTTTGCGTAAGTAAAACAAATACCATCACCAGGTTGACCTGTAAGTGAAATTTTCATCTTACATTTAGATAATATTCTCCTCACTTGGAAAATATTTTTCATTGAATTCATTGTGTAGATTTTAAATTGAGTATCTTCTGCATTCAAGTTCCAGCGTTGCCTAAAACTCTTTGAAAGATTCTCTTGGGTCATCGAAATCAGTAGTTCCATCAGCTACACCTTTTTCACTATCACTCTGATGGTTCGAAACAAACTTCCTTATGTAATCTCTGTGACAAAGGGTGTCTGCAGCAAAAAAATTTATACGTCCTCCAATGTACTTATTCACTGAAAAAATGCATCGAGGTAAAACAGAGAAGCTTTAAGTAATTCTTTTTCTCTGAATTTCTCATAAATACAGTACACTTTGGAATCTCTTCTTGATTTTTTTTATTACATATTACAAATGCTTTAAATTATGATCCACTCGATCGGTTTGTACTTACGTTACGTGCCGCTGTTGTTGAGTGCTGGCAACACCCTCGTTTCCAATGCTTGATTCGTCGGCGTTTTTTCTGTGTTTGCGACGTGCTATTTTATGGTGCTTTCATCATCAATGCTATGCAACGCACAGCATTCAATGTTCACAAAAGCAATTTTAACTCTTGAAAAGACTATAACGAGTTAACTCGGGTTTTGCAAAATGGACTGCAATTGATATTTTAGAAGTGCACCGAATGCGGCTAGAACGAGTGAACCCGCGCATCAGAAAGTTTTAGCTTTGTTATTTACAGTGGTCATTTATTTAGGGGGTGACTGACACTAATCCTTTATGACTGATTAACTGCTGATGGAGTTATAACAATGGGTACAAACATAAAAAAAGGAGAGAGGGTTCGAATATCTTGTTTCTACCCAGTGGCATGATGTCCGTGTCAGGTGGATTAGCTTTTCGCCTTAATGCCTTGGGCCACGGATCCAAGAATAAAGGACTAGAAGTGAATCCTTATGATCTTATGGTATGTGTGGCTGAGATGAGAGAGAGAGAGAGAGAGAGAGAGAAAGGTATTGTATTGCCGTAGCTGTCATAAAACCCGGCCTCTATAAGAAAATTTCTTTGGGGAGCGCAGCAAATTTGGACACAATTGGGTTTGTTACATCGGTCGCTTAAAGGTTTCGTTGTGCCATTTTTACTTGAACACATTTGTAAATTGTGCTTCTCTTTTTGGCAGAAAATGCACAAATTCTTAGGATTAACAAGCAGCACTGAGTCCTTCATATTGTTTCAGCCCAACTTCATTTGATTGCATGCATCAATACAGGAAAGAAATCTAACTTATTAATCTACTATCCTAAAAATGCAATAGCAATGCTCTAAATTTCTTTGCAAACAGAAAATTCGAAATCCTTACAGTACCTCAAAAACTTCTGGGTTTACCAATATATATTTGGACGCCACAAGATTTTGAAAACGGTTGGACCGCCCCAGTGGTGCAGTGGTCTAAGCGATGACCTCTGATCATTCATCCGTAAGGAGTCCGGTTCGAATCCCGTTGAGGCATGGATGTTGTGTTTGTCTTACAGCACTGGCTCTCCTCCTTCCCTGGAGCCAGTGACCCTAAATTAGGGACGGGCGACTGCTTATAGCCCATTGAGTTGCTCACGGTGGTCGTTAAAGCTCCAATAAAAAAAAAACCAAAAAAAAAAACCGGCTGCCGCAGATCGGATTTGTTGTTCCAAAACAAACCACAAATGCTGCTTGATTGTATTGATGTCTGGGAAATTTGGAGTCCACAGCAATACCTGGAAGTCTTTCTCATGTTTCACGAACCTTTCTCGATCAATCCGAATAGTGTGGCGCGTGGAGCAGTATCCAGCTGAAAGAAGGCACTACTAGAAGGAAATACCGTTGCGATGAAATGATGTTTAGGTAGGTGATAGGCGTCATAGTTTCCTGTATATGAGTGACTGACTCAGGGTTTCCTAGCAGAACATTGCCCAAAAGCATTGCACTTCCTCCACCGGCTTGCTTTCGTGTCACGGTGCATCCTGGTGCCAAGAAGCACATGTACCCTGCCATTCACATGGTGCAACAGGAAACAAGATTCATCGAACCAGAAGACGACTTTCTTCAAATCATTAGAGGTCTAATTTCGATGCTTGCGTGCCGATTGTAGGCTCTCTCGATGGTGAACCGAGGTTAGCACCGGCAGTCAGAGAGACCTGCGACTGCGCAGCCCTATTTTCAGTAGGGTTCGATGTGACCTATTACTCCCATCGCCAGCATTCAAATTATTAGCGAGTTGCGCCAGAGTATCACTTCTGTGGGCACGTGCCATACCGGATAGTCTTCGATTACCTCTAACATCGATAAGCCGTATTCGGCCCACACTTTGCTAGCGGTTAGAGGTTTATTCCTCCTTGGACCACTTTTGCACGACTGACCGTGAGCACCTCACAGACAGTCGTCTCGGAACTGCTCTGACCCAGTCGTCTGGCCATTACAGTCGGACCTTTGTCAAACGCACTTAAATCCTGTACTGTTGCCCGTCTGAAGGAAAAGAATATCACTGATTAACAGAGCTCAGTATGAGGTGTTATTACACTATTTCCTGACCTTCACACTTTTCGTAGTTTACCTGCAGGTGCTTATACGTACAGTATGTACTGTAAATATATGCTACCAAACATTGTATTTTAAAGAAAAGTAAAATGGGCTGTTAAAATTAAAATCGGACTAATGGTAACGAAGATTATTAAGAACGAAAATTAGAAAATATGGCGGTCATTTTCCAACATGGCGGCTAAACTACCATGATTTAAACCATGTGACCAATTTTTTGTTAGGCCCAGTAATGAAACATAGGAGACATGAAATTTCACACATCACATGACCTAGCACCTGCACTAGAGTTTAAAAAAGGTGACCGTCATTCGGTAATAAGACGCTGTTGGAGTGTCTCGCATCGGGTTCTGTAGAACAGCGGAGAATGCTGTTTGGATCATTTTCGAGTAACGTAGGTTTGATACTCTACAGTATGTGATTTTGTTGCTTGAAGTTGCCTGGGTAAAAAAGCATCGGTATGTTATATGTGAGTGAAGTTGCTTTGTATGTGAGTATGTGGGTGAAGTTGCTTTGTATGTGAGTATGTGAGTGAAGTTGCTTTGAAGTTGCCTGGGTAAAAAAGCATCGTTACAAGTACTCTATTAAGAATTTTATTTCACCGTAATAAATTTGAACAAATTCATGGCTAAAGCAAAACAAATTCTTTTATATGTATTTTTTGCTAGGGTTTTTTTTTACTACCATGAGTAACTCAATGGGCTATAAGGAATCTCTCGTACCTAATTTAGGGCCACTGGTTCTAGGGAACGGGAAAGCCATGTGCCTCAAAATAAGCACATCTTCCATTCTTCACCCGGGATTTGAGCTCAGATCAATCTCAGAAGAATGATTAGAAGCTAACGTTTCCTGCTACTGGGCCACAGGGGCGGTTTTCTTTTATATTGCATTGTTGTTCGTTTTTGTACAAATATTTTATTAACAACAGCACGATCATTTCTTTCCCAACTGCGATTCCGAAATGAAAATTTATGGATGTTAGAATTCTGTGTCCTCCGTTCATCCGAATGTAGACCCATTATGTTTAAAAACAACAGGTAAAGTGCCCTTTTGCTCCCAGAAAATTCTACAAGTGAGAATAAGACCCAAGTGCTACGGGTCTAACTCTCACTTGCAGAATCCATCTAAGGTACGAAGGAAATCAATCGGAAGAGTACAACATGGCTTTTTCTTTCGTGTCAAATCCATGTGAGGCGATGAGACTTAAACTTAGTCGTCAAAGTAAGAAGGTGAGATAGTTTTAGTTTCACAATAGGGGTTCATCCAATTCGATGAGCCTCGTCAGGTACACAGTCAGAGACGACGCGAAAGAAACTTGCAGTGCAAGAGAGTATTTACTTTAAAGGCGATTGATATTTTCATGATTTCTTCCAAGGTTTAAATAGGAAATCGTGTAATGAAACCTTGTTGAGGTACAGGAGATCTTATTAAATTTAATCTGAAATCACTATTTTTAAGTGAACTACACTCTTTGAAAAAAAGAAACAAAAAAACAAAAACGAAGCATCCTGATGAACAAGTCGTTCCATCTTGATGAAACTTCGCATGCAAGTACTTCAGAGCGGAATATGCAAATAATTAAAGAATAACGACCAATGACTAAATTGTGGCCCTCCACAAGGCATGCGAACCGCGTGTCGAGTAGTATGTATCAAGAGCATAGCTCGCACTCAAAGACAATTATGACAGCAGATTGTTGTTACATTAACCTACATGGATTGTGAGGATCAGGAGTGAATCCTTGGACCCATGCTAAGCTTGCTGTGCATGATGCTCTGTGCTTTGGGAGATGTATTTTTATGTTTTTGTTTAAGAGTAATAACAACATAATAATAACAGTAGAAATACAAAACTGTGCATTTAATATATTAAATACGACATTTGTTTGCTTTTAAATAAAGCATCTGCACGCGTATGTGTGTCTATAGAAGTGCGCCATGCCACGCCATGCCACGCCATGGAAGCTCCGACTAGCCCCTGCCGACTAGCAGCTTCCAGCAAGGCATACAAACAACATGACGAGATCTGAGATCGCGCGCGCAGCTCGGTCGAGCTCACGACAATACACTTATAGGAGGGACCCGAAGCGCTGATACCAGCCTGAGCTTCTCTCCGTAGTTTTCATTCTGCTTTGTGTAGCGTGAGTTTTCCGTTAAAGTGGTAGTGCTGCTTCAATCTGAAATTCTCCACATGGAAGACGAAGGAAAAGACATCTGTCTAATTCGTGAGTTATTGCCAAAATCTTTTTCTATGAGAACTATTTCAGAAAAAAAGGAAATTGTAAGAAAAGATAAGCCTTGTCCACCGATTCCAAACCTCACAACTACAGATAAAGAAAATAATAAAGAATATGTTACGCATGTTAAAGTCACGCAATAAAAATAAGCACTGGTTAACAGCCTCAACGAAGTTAAACAGTTTTCCCCGGCCATGTCTGTTTTTTTCTACAGAATGAGCAGTTTGGTCAAAAAGCGGTTTCGACAATTTAAAAACACTTACTTTGGCTGTTAACAGGCATGAAAAATCTACAAACCACATTAAATGGTTTTCGCAATTAAACAGTTTTGGAAGAACAAGGATTGATCATCAGCTCAATGAACAGCAACGAATTAGTGATCTAATGCACAATGAGAAAGTGAAAAAAACCAAGATGTTCTTAAACGCTTAATAGACGCTGTATGGTTTTTAGCCAAGCAAAATTGCTACCTCGACGAATCAAATACGTCTGTAAGCGAAGATAATTACGTAAAGCTTCAAGTAATTAGTCATTATGATCCTGTTTTAGAAAATCATTTTAAAGACTCGACAATTTTCTGAGGTACTTACTCTGCCACCCAAAATGATTTGATTGGCGCTATCAGTTGTTTAATTGATGCCAAAATTAAAAAAGAAATTGAGCAGGCTGACGTTGTGTCACTTATTTTGGATGAGACATCAGATATAATAAATAAATCACAACTCTATGTTTCATTGACGAAAGTGGTGATGTTCAAGAAAAATTTCTTTATTTAACTGATGTGAGTGGTAATCGTTCCGCTAAAGCCCTACTTGAGAACGTTAAACTTATGAATGATTTCAACTGTGGTAAAAAAAAAAAAACTTATTGCTCAAACGTAGGATGGTGCAGCAGTAATGTCTGGTCAAATTAGTAACTTAAATAAACAGATACAAGAACTGTATCTTTATGCTTCATTTCTTCGCTGTTACAGCCATGAGCTGATTTAACTCTGCAACAATCAGCTTTAAACATCAAGGAGTGCAGTCCCCCCCTACCACTCCAAACTCTTTCAGGCCTTGCAGTATTGTTTTGAAGTCATCAAAACGAACCGTCGCTCTTCAGGCTTTTGTTGAGAAAAAATTACCATGGGTCTCGCCTACGAGATGGAATTTTTCTTCAAGACTACTCGTAATTTTTCTTGAAGACTACTGTAAAGAAATATTATGAGCTGTTAATATTTTTTCGTCACATACTTGACGACTCTGCAGACTGGGCCAACGACACGGTTTCGACAGCCCAAGGATTCACGTCTTTTATTAAGAAATTCGAAACTCGGTTCTTGGTGAATTTGTTTTTGGCAAAAGTTTACCTTACTGACACTCTTTTCAATATTCTACGGACAAAAGGCATGGATATTGCCTACTGTACAAAAGAAGTTTATAATTCTCTAAACAACTGCAAAAAATCGGGCAAAACGACTTTGGAAGAATTTTTCAAGATGCTAATGGATCCAAAGAGCATGGTGAACCAGCTGAAAAAAAATCGGAAGGTGTGAATGGGAACAGCCAGGAGATTTACGTTATAAAGCTCTGTTCAGTGAAATTTTGGACAATATTTTGATTCAAATAAAAAACCGATTTCAGGTACACAGAAAATTGGTTTTCTTCTCTTTACTGAACTGTGATATGTACGATGAACACAATGAAAAATTTCCCAATTGTGCAGTGAAGTAAATACTCAAGAGACGCATATAGCAGATTAAATCCGTTTTCTTAGTGGTGTAGTCAGTACACCACAAAAATAAACGGATTTAATACGCTATATGCGTCTCTTGAGTATTCACAATCTGGTGAATTTAAAATAAAGTTGTGCAGTGAAGTATTCACAGAACCATTACGGCTGCTTTTCTTATATTGTTCCATTGAAGACTAAGTTAAATATTTTGTATTATTCCGTAGATTTCAAAAGTGTACCAGTTTTTCAATTGGTAAAAAAAAAAAATAAATTTGGGAATGGCTGAAGTTTATAAATTGGCAAAGTTAATTGTAACTATCCCTGAAACAACGGCTACAGCCGAAAGGACGTTTTCTGCAATGGCAAGGATGAAAACTTACTGCCGCAAATACTCAAAGCCAAGAAAGACTGTCTTCCTTAGCCTTAATGCCAATCGAAAAAACTTTGCTCCGACAATTTAAAAAAGAACCAACATTTTAGGATGATGTGACTAAAAAATTCGCTGAAAAAGACAGGCGGGTAGACTTTGTTTTTAAATTTAAAAAACAAAACAATTAAGTTTTAGGACATTTTATAGCATTTTGTTATTCAAGTATTTTTTAATTTCAATTTTTGTTGCTTTTATTTGCCTTCTGATTATTAGTATATTAAGTTTTTAATCCTGCATTATTATCTTTCATGTACATATTGAAATACTGCGTTATACATTATTTCCACTCTCCTCCCACTACTGGGAGCATGCCTAGACTTGTAAGTCAGGATTAGCTACTGCTGAGGATGCCTCGACGTCGAATCCGTGCACAATGCGAGCAGTTGAACGAGTCTGTGATAGGCCGGTTTGTCAAGTCACCATATCGCCAGGCATTAGCTTAGGAGCGACGTGTCAATTGGACGATGTTGGTGCCAATGGGTCGAGGAGGGCGCAACCCAGTGGCCCGCAGGCAGTCGACGGCTGAGGGCAACAACAAATCGCGATGATCGAGCGGTTGTGAGAACCGTACGAACAGAACCTAATTCGTGGCTGTCAACAGTCCGTGGCTACGTTGTGTCGTCTACAGGTACGGAAGTGGCCATTCGGATCATTGCTAGACGACTTGCGGCACGGGGACTAAATTCGAGGAGGCCAGTTCGCCAGCTACCACTGACCAGCGAGCATCAAATGCACCGGTTGCAGTGGTGTCGAGCCGGATCAACGTGGCATAGTGCCCAGCGGCACTGTGTTGTCTTCAGTGATGAGTCACGGTTTGCACTTGGCGCCGATGATCAGCGCGTACATGTCTGGAGACGAGCCGGCCAACTCACGGATTTTACCTTTATCGTGGAACGGCACACAGCTAGCACACCGGGAATAACCGTCTAGGATTTTCCTACGATAGCCGGACACCGTTAGTAGTCCTCCGTACCACCCTTACGGCTCAACAGTACGTCGACGACATTCTACGATCTGTTGTGTCGCCATTCCTTTCGCAGCATCAATGAACAATTTTTCAACAGGATAACGCCCGCCCACACGCGGCACAGCTGTACCAGGCTAGCCTCCGTAATGTAAACACCCTTCCATGGCTAGCCTGATCGCCCGACCTCTCACCGATCGAAAATAGCCACCTACGCCCATCCCGAAATGTCGGTGAACTGGTCCGCAATTTGGACGCCATCTGTCATGCTTTACCTCTGGGCAGTATACGTGAACTGTATGTGTCTATTCCAGCCACAGGTGGCGCTACAACGTATTGACTTCCACTCGTGCAGCTGTTTTATCCGAATAAATGGCTGAAGGGCTTTGTTGGAATTGCTATCACTTCCTTTCCTGAAGATGTGCATTGCACATACCAATATTCATCTTGATTCGATGATTCATTCTGGGGGCTTTTTTTTTTTTTGTTGTTGTTTTGTTTTGTTTGGCGAAGATTGTATTTGAACTGAGAGGAATTTCATTGTTTTATATATACATTATTTGGTATTTACTTACCTTAAGAGACATACTTTTAGTCCCGAATGAATAGCGTCCCTCTGAAACTCTACGAATTTTCGTTAGATCTTTGCAACAACATTTCGCGACTTCCATCACCTGAAAGTGGAAACAAAATCGGAATTAAATAGAAGAAAAGACATGGTTAAAGTGAAGATATCAGAAATTAATCTTTCGATAAATGTCATAATTTGACGAAAACTGCGTAACTGTAATCTATTACAAGACAAAGAATACTTAAACGTGCAAAGTGTTTTTAGCCAAAAGCCTATTCATTTTGGAAGAAGGAAGAGTATGCTAAGTTCGTTTTGCGATCTTTGATACATATCAGCTTTGTGCCATAGTAGCAAAGCATTGAGGTATTATATAAAAGAACATAGACACACACACGCGCACAAGCCAATGCAAACCATTCCATTATCCCGGGATCCTAACACCACTATAGCTGTGCGCAGTGGCATACCTGAAAAACTCGAGGCTCCCCCGCAAAAACGTTTTCGAGGCCCTTTTACGAAAATCCATTAGCTTTTAATTACTCAAAATTTTAATTTCCATATTATTAATTAGGCCTTATGGGTGTTTTAATAAATCAAATTCTTTGGAACCTACGAGTATCTTTCGTAAAATCAAAATTAATTCATTTTATTGTGTGAAACACAAATGTGTACGTCATAACTAAAATGATTGCCCTGATTTGATACCGACACAAATTACTACAAAATACTTACGTCAAAGTTAATCATACCATGCAAATTTTATTATTTTAAAGAACTAAGGCCTACTTTTTGAAATGCCTCACGATTGCATATACAAAACATAAAACCGCCGTGTGGCAGGGTCTAATTACTTCTCTCCGGTTTATACGAAATGTCACAACATAAGTAAGCAAATAACTGAGTAAATATTAAGAACTGTAGCACAAAAAACGCAAAACTACTTAAATTATTTACTCTGGAATATAAAAATTTCAATTAACATAATGCTGCAATGTCTTGCACATAGTAAAAAAATCTTTTGACTGAGTTATAAAAAAATGACACAGGTCTCTGATTTTTCGCTCCGGCGAAGAATACCATTTAGGTCATTATATTCGGAAGGATGCACAGTTAAGTGCAAACAACTATAATACAGTATAACACTTTATCCTCATTGGTATAAAAATTACGCTTACTGAACTGATATATTTTTCGCATTCTCTTGTTAACATATATGCATAGAAACTATTCCGAGGGCAGTGAACTTGATGCCCCCTGGGCTATTACAAGGATCCTCAAGTTCCTTTGAATAGTTGCTTTCTCGTCATCCAGTTTTTAGCACGTCTTTTGCAAAAAAAGATCGTGCTTCTGTTATCGGTTTGTCCGTCTGTCCGTCCTTCCGTCTTTACCCACGGTATCTCTGCAACTATTAGTCCGATTTGAAAAATCCTTTTTGCATTCGGAAGCTTGAAATATGCGAATGATTATCTTCATTTCGTTTCTTTTTTTACGATGTACAATTTTGCCGCTAGGGGGAGTAAATGCAGATGATGTCGAATTCAAAATTACGTTTTAATCCACATATTTGCTTCTAAACATCCGATTGAAAAAATTATTTTATCTTTCGCTTCCGTTTATGTCGAAAAGTGTTTTAGATATAGTTTCCTTTTCAAATTACGCATAGATTTTCCGCTAGGGGGAGCAAAGGTAAATTGCGTTTCGCCCTATATCTCTGCTTCTAAATCTCCGATTTGAAAAATTCTTTCTGCACCGGATACAGCTTCTGATGGGAAATCGTTTGCCCATAATTTCTAATTCTTGGAAAAAAAAATGTGTTGGTCACCAGGGGGCGTGAATCTTACTTAATTTCCGCTTCTGATGTATTTGCAGCAAAATATGAGCTTCTAAATTCTCGATTAAGAAAAAAAAACGTCGTTTGTAGACCGATACTACCCATGTCGACAAACCTTTTAGGAACATTTTCTTCTTAAAATAGTGCATGGTTTCTAGGCCAGGGGGCGTAGATGTATATCGTATTTTTGTCAATATCTCTACTTCTAGGGGTTCGATTTGAAAAATTCCTTTTTTGTTGGATAGTGTTTCCAGTATGACATGTGCTTCACATAATTTCCAAATTTTCAAGTAATTCATATACTTTCCGCTAGAGGGCGTAAAGCTAAATTGCATTTCTCCCTATATCTCTGCTTCAAAATCTCCGATTTGAAAAATTGTTTCTGCACCGGATACAGCTCCTGATGGGAAATCGTTTGCACATAATTTCTAATTTTTGTAAAAAAAAAAAAAAAAATGGTTTGGCCACCAGGAGGACCTTAATTTCCGCTTCTGATGTATTTGCAGCAAAATAGGAGCTTCTAAATTCTCGATTGAAATAAACGTCGTTTGTAGACCGATACTACTCGTGTCGACAAACCTTTTAGAAGCATTTTCTTCTTAAAATAGCGCATGGTTTCTGCGCCAGGGGGCGTAGACGGATATCTTATTTTTGTCAATATCTCGACTTCTAGGAGTCCGATTTAAAAAAATCCTTCTTTGCTGGATAGTGTTTCTAGTGTGACATGTTTTTCCTATAAGTTCAAAATTTTCAAGTAATTCATAGACTTTCCGCTATGGGGCGTAAAGGTAAATTGCGTTTCCCACTATTTCTCTGCTTCTAAACCTCCGATTTGAAAAATTCCTTCTGCACCGGATACAGCTCCTGATAGGAAATCGTTTGCCCATAATTTTTAATTTTTGTAAAAAAATGGTATGGCCACCAGGTGGCGTAAGTCAGCAAAAATATGAGCTTCTAAAATCTCGATTGAAAAAAGTCTTTTGTTGACCGATGCTAAAAATGTCGACAAACGTTTTAGGAACACTTTTTTCTTGAAATAATGCATGGTTTCTACGCCAGGGGCGTAGATGTATATCTTATTTTTGTCAATATCTGTACTTCTAAAAGTCCAATTTGAAAAATTCCTTCGTTGTTGGATAGTGTTTCCGATGCGAAATGTTTCCCCATAAATTCAAAATTTTCACGTAAATCATTTAAGACTTTCCGCTAGGGCTCATAAAGGTAAATTGCGTTTTCTGTTCCTAAAACTCCGATTTGAAAAATTCTTCATGTATCGCATGCAAGACCTGATAGAAAATATTTTTCACATAATTTCTAATGTTTTGTAAAGAATGGTTTGGCCACCAGGGGTCATAAGTGTTAATTTCTGCTTCTGATGTATTTGTAGTAAAATCTGGGCTCCTGAAAACTCGACTAATTATTTTTTTCTTGGACCGATACCGCTCATATGGATAAACCTTTTGAGAATACTTTCTTCCTAAAATAAGGCATGGTTTTCCCACCAGGGGACGTAAAGTCGCATCTTATTTTTGTCGATAACTCTGTTTCTAAGAGTTCGTAAGCTCAAGATTCTGTTTACAACAATATCTGAGGGATTAAAGACCCGATTGAAAAACTTATTTCTTCCGTCAGATACTATTGTTTTCCATACCGGTTCCATTGCCTTTGAAAAGCTTTGATAAATTTAATTTGTGTCGGAACGGATTCAAAAGACGTGCTTATTACACCCGAAAATTCGGTGTCATCTTTCTTGTTATTTTTATGAGTAACAAAATGTTTTATAAAGATTTAACGTATTTACTGAAAAAAATGCTTTTGTTCTTAATACTTCATTGAAAGCTGCTTTAATTCTTGGCTATTTATTTAATTAGTTTCATACAAAGTTTCCGCAAAAAATTTGTAAAGTGCTCAGGCTAGAGGCCCTATTAACCATGAAGCCCCCCCCCGCACTGCAGGGTTTGCGGGGGCTATCAGTACGCCCCTAGCTGTGTGCCAAAGTGTTTGGACGCTGACGGAACACAAAAGACCATAGGCTCCGACTTGGAAAATTATTGGGGGTTCCGGAAATTTAAAATCGAACGACCCATACATTTTTCAAAGGATTTAAGTCTAATCTGAATTTTTTCAGTCAGATTATCTGGCACAATAAGGCGCCTGAAATGGTAAAATGAAGCAAATCATAGTTAATTACAGAAAAATATTTTTTTCTCTATATAATTACTAATTTCATTTATTTTGCTTTTGTAGGCGCAACATTATTATTTGAATGAATGTGTGAATTTCCAACTCAATAATCGTTATAAAAGTAACAAAAGCATGCAAAATTTATTTTTTGTGTTTTTACCAATTTTAAAAATGCCAACAAATTTTTTTCTTCAAATGATTTCTAAGTTTAAATCTTGTATTCAGTACTTTAAAAAACCCAATGTACTCTTGGAAAATGGTGTAATCCTTGAAAATGAAAATTTCAATGTTGCTGTGAACAATGCAGAGAATAAAGATAATTGGAAAATTAACATTAAAATTTGGTCTAAATTCAACTCACTTTTTGCCACCCGAAGGTTAGCCTAATAAAGACTTAGTTGCTCACCTTATTTTTTCAAAGTCAAAGAAAATGTTTTTTTTCGTAAACCATTTCATTTGATGAATTCATTTTCAACTTCCACTTCTGTGATGCTTGAGGCCAGTTTTCACGGTGTGTGTGCAGAATTGCGATGTCATTAAGGCGGGTTTGCGCCATGGTTGATCTGGTATACAATTTAACACGTCAAAAGCTTGAAAATGATTTCTCCGCTGTACAGTTCTACACTGGTGTAGTTAAAATTATACGAGTAAATGGCATATCAGCTAGTAATAAGACCTTTTCAAGACATTCATAACGCTGTCAAAATCAGTGACGATCAGATTTCGTGATCGCAAAATGTCAAATAACATAGATATATGTAATAACAGTCTTTCCCGAACTATGTCGTCTGCATAAAATTTAATTATCTCTTTGTCTTCTTCACTTGTGGATCGTCCAATGACAAATTTTCTATTAACTGAAGAAGATTAATTGAAGTAGTACCCATTCGGGAAACTAAGCAGGACGAAGCATTATCCAGCATCTCAAAAAAAAAATTTTTTTTTAAATATTTTTCGTAGAACTGAACCGAAATCTATTGGCTCCAACATCTATTCTTTGCGAAAATCGTCGCTGTCGAGGAAGCTGTGGTTCATCTAATTCAAAACCAACTGCTTTATCCAATATTGTTTTCCAAAAATATGCAAAATATTCTTCTTGCCGGTAGTTTTGAATTGTAGTGTTTAAAGAATCAAGAATAGAAATTGATTTCTAAAAAGAGAGTGACACTTTTGAAGAATTGTTTTCTTAGCATATCTTAACAAGAACATTTAGATGAAAAAAAAATCAAATGACATCCTGTTTAGAAAGAATCCATTCGCTTTTACTCCAGTATAACTTTTCTGCGTTGCAGCAGTTTCGTTCATAAATTGTATAAGACTGGAATAATTAGAAACAATGGAGTTCATCGAAACAAGCCTTATAGTCCATCTAGTTTGGCAGAATGGAGGAAGGTTTCTTTGGTTCTCATTTTCTTTTTAGAAATGGTAGAAAAATGCCAGTCTTTTGGGAGAATTTTTCACAAAAGATATTGTTGCGATCACGTGGGACGTTATCCCACCGTTGACCACAAAAATGTTACGGTACTGGGCCGAGCTAAGTTAAGCATTCACCGCTCGCCACCAAAATGTTACGACAGTGGGTCATTATCCCACCGCGGTCAATTAATTTAACAACCGTAGCCAAGCAATTAGTATATTTCTTCTCTGAGATCCTTCGACGTAGTTCTTGGCGCGAAAACTGTATTATATGGGCATACACTTAAACAATTTGAACCAATCACATGCGTACACATAAATAATATGTTCTATGACTGTGCTGACTGCCTAAACAAATATTTAATTGGTTATAAAAACATAACAATGACACACATACGAATAAAATGTAGCTGTCTTCTGAACATAAGTATTGGGTCAACTTGGACCTAAATCAGTTCTGCTGATAGTTTTAATGAACTTAAATTCCACAGTTCAGTCTTACTATTTCTCAGTTTAGTTCTTGCAATATATCAGTTCAGTTCCTCAACTAATTGCTTAGCAGATGTAACAATAAAAACAAAATGTTTCTACTTACATGGATGCTGTCAAGAATAAATCCAAATGGTGATTTAACTTTTCACCTGTATATTTCTTAGGTATCCAAGCCACCGCTCATACGCTAACCATTTTTCTTGCAGCGGCTTTATCCCGTCGCACTTACACGTAGGGGCTGCGCTGCTTACGTAGCCACACACACACACACACACACACACACACACACGTGGGGCCTCGCTTCACCCCGCAGGACCAGATCGCTTCCTTCGCCGCTTCAGGGAGAGGATGGTGATTGCACACTGCCGTAGTTGGACTCGAACCCGAGCTTCGCTTCTCATTGGAATGACCACTGTCCACTCGCAGACTTCTTAATTCCTCTGTAACTTTGCTTTCATTGGGCCAACCAGTCGCTAATTTCCATTAGGCTCCTAGCCTAGAAATTGCTGCTTTATCACGCGGATTTAGGCATTCCGCTGTCTTTATGGCAAACTGGCATCTCCAGCTGCCCCGAGTTGTCGTCTCCGTTTCATTTATCCCAATTCATATAGAAGATCCAAGGCATCCAGCCTTTCACATCGGAGAGCGTACAGACAACTGAATTTTTTTCCTTATTTTCACGCTAAGTGCGAAATCTTATTTTTCTGCACGGACCACACAGAGAGCAATTGTTCTCGAAAGTGCCCCAAACAATCGACGAATTTACGATTATTCGCAAAAATAATGTCCCCCATCTTCATTCATTTCTACGCAAGTGGCCCTCTTCGATACGTACCTCTTTCCCTTTCCGTATTGCTTAGGCTGCCCGTCAGCTGCGCCCTGATATTTACGATCTAACAGCGCGCTAAGAACTCTAGACCACCCAGCCAGAGGGAATGCTTCGCCTCCATTTAGTCCTATCCCCCAGATAAAACTTTCTCTGCTGTTTACACTTTTAAACTCCAATCAAGCCTCGAACATAATTAATACTTAAATAATTTCACACATCCACCAAGCCCATTAATTTCCTAATTAATGGCGGAGGTGAGTCGTAACATCGGCCCCTCCTCAAGATATCCAGAAGTCCTCTTCTGGGCCTATCACTTTGCTCTTAACAATTCGCAATGCATTCATTGAGTGCTACCTTTTCCCACAGCTGGAAACAACTCAATCAAACACCATTTGCCCAGTCAACCCTTAAGTTGTAGTTTCCTCTATTACCTCATTTGCTCACATTTGGGCGCCTACGGCTCCTCCGCAAATACCTTTTGTAATTTTCAGACGCCCCACCTGAATTCTCTCCAAGGTCATCTGACCTACCTCAACAACATCTGCCCTTCAGTACCCATAGTATGATACAAAGCACTACACAGCAAACTATCACTAAACCATTATTTACTATACACAATCCACAAATACTACACCAACACTGTAAAGGCACTGTACACACACTTTACAAGCACTACACCAGTACTATACAAACACTGAAAGCAAATACCACACTAGGCCAAGTTCATATCACGTCACAGCAAGAGAAACGCTTTACTATTTGACTGGAATTCCGCATCTCAACGCCCTCACCCCCGGAGCAATCAGGGAAAAAATTCAAACATTCGGGTTTCCACAGTACCCTCACTGAACCACTGGCGCGACAGCTACATTACTAACACCTGGCAAACCACATCGCCTACCTTTTGTCGTAACCTTAACCTCATTGGTTACACAGCCACCAGGAAAAGATACACAAATATTTTAGCTCTCACTCGGCCAATGTTCCAAAAACCACAGGGAATCAATCCGTCTCGAATACTCAGATATTTTATCATCTGAAATTTCACTTCAAGGAGACGTTGCCCTATGTGCATCTCTTGCACGAGCACGTCAGAAAGAAAACTCTTTGCTGAGGAATGATTCAGACACTGAGTTCTGAGGCGAGAAGGAAACTTTAGTAGTACGCTCGGACGCGCCGCCAAAATCCCTTTAATTTTACCCCGCGTCGGAATGCTGAAGCCGAAACTTCGGAGATGCGTGCTCATCTCCACCTTAGCTCACAGTCGGATGTTCAGGGAGAAAATTTTATAGCCCCTCGTTCGTCTGACCACTGCGAATCGAGTGCCCTCACTCCCATCTCCTTTCCATACCGACCGGACTTTCATAGCTACAGGTATTGGCGTCCAGCCATTCCCACGAAAAGAAAAATCTCAAGCACATTTGCATTGGCAGGGCAACGAGTCAGCAATCTTTGCGTACGGGACACGAATTTCCAATGCAAGAAAATTTCTCTCGAACAGTGACTATGGCACGGGGCGCATAACTGTTCGTTACTTGTCGAAACCGAAACAAATTCTCACCGCATAACTGCCATGACCTCATACATTTCACAACAAATTCTTTCAGTCCATAACTGGTAAGTTGAACGACTGACAACTGCGCTTAGCAACTATACCGATTCTCGTTTCTCGAACATGCTTACCACTGCTATTCAGTTTGGGAATTACGTTCTCTCTCGGACTGACATCTGCCAAGACGCAGAACATTTCTCTCTCTACATAACTCACACATATTTTCTCGAATAGGCTTACCACTGCTATTCAGTACATTCCTTAGTACTATACGGATTATATCCTGAAAAATTATAATCATCCCAGCACCTGCGCCATCTTTTCCAGAATTTAACCCTCTGCCTACGCTCCGTGACAGACGTGAGATACTTGCCTACATAACACATGCAACACCTTTTTATACAAATTCAATATGCTTTTTACAATTCCAAAATCATAAATCATGTCCGTATTCCATTCCTGTCCGTAACCTGAAGTTTTGCCGAATGATAAAAATTCTTATCTCTCAACTGCTACACGCAAGCCTCCCCTTCTGCGGATACCTTTCAAGTTCCATAGCAAGAACTGAAAGAATCCAAGCACTATTGCATTTAACACTTGTAGCATAAATACACATGGAACATAACAAAACATGATCCATTTTTCCTGTTTTCCGAGTTCCAGTAGAGATGCCAAACTCTTGCATTTTTCATTCTCACTGAACTCGACATTCGCTCCCATCAGAGCACTTCCTTGCAACCCTACATACGACACTTTCGTTGACACACTCGGGAAAAGGTTGATTTCTTTTTTCTCCCACAATCTTCACATTCCCAGTTTTCTCATTCCCCTTCGTGCGCAAATCCCTTTCCTTTTCTTTCCCGCATTCCACTCTGAACCCTGACTCGTCGCGAAGTCTCAACTGCGGATCCCATACAACCTTACATGCATTATTTTCTTCAATCTCTGAAGATTCCCCAGCGCATTGGTTACCAACTATATTCCCTGCTATTTGATCTGCAGTTTGCACTAACACATTTATTCTCAAGTCACACGGATATTCTTTATCCCGTCCCGCTCCTGCTTGTTGATTCGTGACCATCCCAATCTCTCCTAACAAATTATTTTTAAACCCTAAACATTGTTTGGTAAACTCCTGACTCAATACGTCACGCGTTTGCTAAATTTTTCTGTGAGTCCGGCTCACTTCGGGTTCTCTTGTTTCCAATTTAGTTAATCTCTCTTCTTGGGCTTCAAATTTCTTGCACATCTTTCACTTGAGGTTTCATTCACCTGTGTGATTACTTTCTGTTTCTTTTCAGATAGCTGAGACCTATCTTCACGTTGCTGTACCGAATCCTTCCACCGTACAGTTAACCATTGCTGAAGTGCAGCGAACCGCTCATTTATTCTTGCAGACAGCTGATCGAATATTTCATCTATTGGATCAATCAATTCAGCATTCTGATTCACTACAAATTCTTTAAGTTGTGCCATTGTTATACAGCAGGATTTAATCCCAATCTGCACTGACAAGAGCGTCTTCCTCTTGTTCTTCCTTTACTTTAACGTTTAAGTGTCCCAGTCTTCTTCGGCATTAAATACTTGGCTAAACTTGCCGTTATCTTCTTGCCATACGCTATCCCATAAGCTTCCACCAAAATGTTGCGATCTCATGGATCGTTATCCCACAGTTGACCACCAAAATGTTACGGTACCGGGCCGAACTAGGTTAAGCATTCACCGCTCGCCACCAAAATGTTACGACAGTGGGTCATTATTCCACAGCGGTCAATCAATTTAACAACCGTAGCCGAGCAATTAGTATATTTCTTCTCTGAGATCCTTCGACGTAGTTCTTGGCGCGAAAATTGTATTATATGGGCTTAAACAATTTGAACCAATCACATGCGTACACATAAATAATATGTTCTATGACTGTGCTGACTGCCTAAACAAATATTTAATTTGTTATAAAAACATAACAATGACACACATACGAATAAAATGCAGCTGTCTTCTAAACATAAGTATTGGGTCAACTTGGACCTAAATCAGTTCTGCTGATAGTTTTAATGAACTTAAATTCCACAGTTCAGTCTTACTATTTCTCAGTTTAGTTCTTGCAATATATCAGTTCAGTTCCTCAACTAATTGCTTAGCAGATGTAACAATAAAAACAAAATGTTTCTACTTACATGGATGCTGTCAAGAATAAATCCAAATTGTGATTTAACTTTTCACCTGTATATTTGTTAGGTATCCAAGCCACAGCTCTTACGCTACCCATTTTTCTTGCGGCGGCTTTATCCCGTCGCACTTACACGTAGGGGCTGCGCTGCTTACGTAGCCACACACACACACACACACATGGGGCCTCGCTTCACCCTGCAGGATCAGATCGCTTCCTTCGCCGCTTAAGGGAGAGGATGGTGATTGCACACTGCCGTAGTTGGACTCGAACCCGAGCTTCGCTTCTCATTGGAATGACCACTGTCCACTCGCAGAATTCTTAATTCCTCTGTAACTTTGCTTTCATTTGACCAACCAGTCGCTAATTTCCATTAGGCTCATAGCCTAGAAATTGCTGCTTTATCACGCGGATTTAGGCATTTCGCTGTCTTTATTGCAAACTGGCATCTCCAGCTGCCCCGAGTTGTCGTCTCCGTTTCATTTATCCCAATTCATATAGAAGATCCAAGGCATCCTGCCTTTCACATCGGAGAGCGTACAGACAACTGAATTTTTTTCCTTATTTTCACGCTAAATGCGAAATCTTATTTTTCTGCACGGACCACACAGAGAGCAATCGTTCTCGAAAGTGCCCCAAACAATCGGCGAATTTACGATTATTCGCAAAAATAATGTCCCCCATCTTCATTCATTTCTACTCAAGTGGCCCTCTTCGATACGTACCTCTTTCCCTTTCCGTATTGCTTAGGCTGCCCGTCAGCTGCGCCCTGATATTTACGACCTAACAGCGCGCTAGGAACTGTAGACCACCCAGCCACAGGGAATGCTTCGCCTCCATTTAGTCCTATCCCCCAGATAAAACTTTCTCTGCTGTTTACACTTTTAAACTCCAATCAAGCCTCGAACATAATTAATAATTAATTTCACAAATCCACCACGGCCATTAATTCCCTAATGAATGGCGGGGGTGGGTCGTAACAATATTATCTCCCGAGCAATATTCAATGAATTTCGGCAGCCTTCTTGGAGTTGAATACTTTCTTGCACAACTAAATTTAAACTGTAATCCAAACAGTGAACATAAATTGCTTGAGATTCCATCTGTAAAATCTTAGCAAGAACTCTATTTGTTGCTCCAGATATGTTTTGCGCCCCATCAAAGCATTGGCCCCGACAAAACGCTAAAGATATAATAAATATTTGAAGCACCCCGGGAACAATTTTCACAAGAGTGCTAGGTGAAGTAGCCGATGTCTGGTACCCCCCTTTCCCCTTCCCCCAAAAAACTGTTCTACAGAAAAGCTGTTCGATATTATGCGAATTAGAAACAACACTTGCTCATAAACTGCAATGTCACTTGTTTCGTCGACAATAATGGAAAAGTACTTTACAGGATGCACTTCAGAAATAAGCTGTCTTAGAATCATATGGCACATTATATGTAAGATTTAATTTCCAATTTCATGAGACATCCACCTTTAGGCATCTTTACTTAGCTATCGATCTGATTCCAGAGAATCAGCTGCTCTCAGTTTAAGCAAATTAATAAAGTTGCTCGTTTCATCACTATGGCCGCGAATAGCCAAGCTTTGGATAGCAAAATATTTGTATAAAAAAATTATTTTTTTGCAGAGCTGATCTTGCCATCTGGCTTTCCTTTTCCTTCACTACAGAAAGCTGAGTAGAAATATTATGATCGTGAGCATGTATGTTCAGTTTAAGCACTGATTCTCTGTGTGTTGCTGAAGCTTCGTGTGTCTGAAATCTTTCAAAAGCTTTATTCCATGACTTGAACCCTCATGAAATAAATAACAAATCCGTCTTGTTGAAAACGTGAGAAGTTTTTTACTAAAAAATTCCTGCCACATATTACAAAAAACACCGTTTTCACTGTCGTATGTAATCCAAGTAAATGTTGATTTTCATTCTTCTTTATAGCCTCGCCCGTGAATTTCTTTTTAGCTTCGCCCGTGAATCTCCCGTGAATTTCTTTGCATGTCGTTTTCTTACCACGCTGTGGAATTGGTGCGACAACGCGCTGGTGGCGCAGTGGTCTAAGCGATGGCTTCTGATCATTCGTCCGAGATGGGCCCGGGTTCGAATCCCGGTGAGGCATGGATGTTGTGTTTGTCTTACGGTATTGGCTCTCTTCCTTCCCTGAAATCAGTGGCCCTAAATTAGGGACGGGCAACTGCTTATAGCCCATTGAGTTGCTCATGGTGGTCGTTAAACCTTCAATCCAAAAACTGGTGCGACACTCACGCTTTCAACATCATTTTCTCCATTTTCGTTTGTGCATTGAGCTGAAGGAACAACCAACTGCATTCCCAGTTTTTCTTCTGCTGTTGCTGGATTTTTTATCACAAATTTATCCATATTATACAAAGCATCAATATCGGGTAACCCCTTTCCCCACGCTCTCAAAGACCACACACGATAATGACGATATGCTCAAAAACTCAGCAACAAAATTTCCCTACCGTCGAGCAATATCCGAGTCGTAAAACTCACGTGGGTCAGATTTCCATTGGCGCCGACTTTTGGGAGTGGCCTGTGATCCTGATGACCAGGGTTGCTTGATGACCGAATGTCTAAAAAGTCGTGTCGTGTAAACTTCTTCGACAATCACAAAGCGATGGAAGATAACCCCCTAGAACGGTCCCTGTAGATTTATGTCTGCTGCCGAAATATTGAGATGAGACCAGTCCCTCCTCCGTTTCCCTTGAAAAAGAAGCTGGCTGAAATAAAAGCCAGTTTCCCCAGGCAGTTCAGGTTCATGGGCGCTTCCAACGAAGAAGAAAGTAAAAAGTAAAGCAAGGGTGGGTCCCCGACAAGGAGGTTAGAAGGGTGACGAGATGACATCAGCCGCACGCCCTGTGCTTCCCGTGGGCTCTACTTCGTATCAGCTGTGTATGCCCAACTTGGGGTGCTTTTGTACTTTTCTATAGGGGAATCGTCAACTTTTGAAGCGGTTTTAGAGGTACTTGTGCGTATAGTCAGGAAAAAATAAGATCAAAATATACATGCACATAACTTAAAATTTGCAAAATATTACAAAAATACTGCTTAGGAATTTCCAAAATTAAAAAAAAAATTATGCTTCTTAGAAGGGAAGTGCATATTACACATTAGCCAATCACGGCTTTGTTATAGCTGTGGGAGCCTTGTTGACCTTCAGGGCTGCTACAGAGAGTAAGAGACGGGCACATCACCTGTGCTCCAGCACAGATCTTCAAGAAGTGACGTTACGTCACCTGGAGATGGTGGATTCTCAACAAAAATCAAAATGCACATTGGCCAAACCTACCAAGAAGTGAACATAGGCAACAGATGGGTAGTTCCACACTCTCCACTGTTGTCCAAAATGTTCCAGGCGCACATTAATGTCGAATCTTGCCAGTCCATCAAAGCCATCAAGTACATCTGCAAGTATGTAAACAAAAGAAGTGATCAAGCAGTTTTGGGGCTGGAACAATGAGCAGCAACTGTTGATGAAGTTGAGAGTTTTCAATTGGGAATGTACATCAGCAGCAACGAGGCAGTTTGGCGAATACTCAGTTTCCCAATTCATGAATGCTGTCCGACTGCTATTCGTCTCAGTGTCCACCTTGAAAATGCTCAAAGAGTGTACTTCAATCCAAACAACATTCAGCAACAGCAACTTCAAGGGCCACCGAACACAACTCTGACAGCTTTCTTTGAACTTTAAAAGCATGATCCTTTTGCTAAAACCATTCTTTATTGTGATGTTCCGCGCTACTACACATGGAATGCATTCAGAAAAAATTCCAGCAACTCAAACAAGGAGTTGATGTTGAAGGACATCCTGGAGTAAAATCCACGGATGCTCTTGGCCGAGTTTACACAGTTCATCCATCAACTGCCGAATGCTTCTTTTTGAGAATGCTGCTCCACATTATCAAGGGACCAACATCTTTCGGTGACTTGAAAAGTGTGAACAATCAAGTTTGTGAAACCTTCAGAGAGGTATGCCAAAAAGAGGATTGTTGGAGAATGATGTCACAGAGACTTGGCAATGACTGTAGCAACTGCCGCCCAATTGCCTGAGACATTTCTTTTGCATTTTGCTGACCACCTGCGCTGTCTCAAATTCACTACAATTGTGGGAAAAATACAAAGATGATCTGAGCGAACACATTCTTTTGAGAGTCAGACGGGAAAATCCAACTTTGCAAATTCAACAAGGCTCTCATCCTTCTAGAGGACCTGTGTTTGCCGATGGCTGGACGTGGCCTCAGACAGTGTGGACTGCCATCTCCCCAAAGAAACAACACGAACAGTCTTTGGAATGAAATTCTGCGGGAGTTGAATTACAATGTTAATGATTTGGAAGCATATGTTGCTGCCGACGAACCGTTCTTAATTAAAGACAAAAGACAGGCCTACAATCAAGTTTTGGACATGATAAGCAATGCAAATGGAGGCATCTGTTTCTTCGACGCACCAGGTGGAACATGCAAAACATTTGTCATCAACTTACTTTTGGCAACAGTTTGCCTGCAAAAGAAGATGGAATTTGTAGTGGCATCCTCTGACATCGCCTCAACACTGCTGGAAGGTGGTCGGACAGTTTGCCTGCAAAAGAAGATGGAAGTTGCAGTGGCATCCTCTGGCATCGCCTCAAAACTGCTGGAAAGTGGTCGGACAGCACATTCTTCCTTCAAATTGCCTTTGAACTAGGCTCATGATGAATATCCAGTATGCAACATTACCAAAGGATCTGGACAGGCAAAAGTCCTTCAAGACTGCAGTGTCATAGTTTGGGATGAGTGCACAATGTCTCACAAACGAGCCCTGAAATCTCTAAACAGGACACTTCAAGACCTGCTAGCAAACCAGTCGCTCATGGGAGGAACTCTTGTTGTGTTGGCTGGAAACTTTCGCCAGACTCTGCCAGTTATTCCGAGGTCAACTCCAGCTGACGAATTCAATGCATGCCTGAAAGCATCTCATCTTTGGAGGCATGTCAAAAAATGTCATTGACCACCAGCATGCGAGTTCATCTGCAAAGGCACGCTTCACTAGGAGAGTTTTCACACCAGCTGCTTCAACTTGGCAATGGTAAAATTTCAGCTGAGCCAGAAACTGGACTGATTGCATTTCCAAATGGATTTTGCAATGTTTTAAAGACTGTCGAAGAACTTGCGGGAAATGTTTTTCCAAACATTGAACTCAATTACCTGAATCATGAGTGGCTGTGTGAAAGAACAATTCTAGCTCCAAAAAATGGCAGCATCAACAATATCAATGCTCACATTCAAAATTTACTTCCTGGAGGCACCACATCCAACAAATCAATTGACGCTCTCACAGAAGCAGCACAAGCAGTTTTCTACCCGACAGAGTTCTTCAACTCACTTGAACCACCAGGTATGCCTCCCCACAATTTGCTTCTTAAAAGGGGGGGGGGCGCCAATCGTGCTGCTGAGGAACTTAGACTTACCAAGGCTTTGCAATGGAACCAGGTTTTGCATCAAGAATTTGTTCACGCACATCATCGAAGTAACTATTCTGACTGGCTGTGCAAAAGGGGAAGATGTCTTCATTCCGAGGATTCCACTGATTCCTACAGATATGCCGTTTGACTTCAAGCACCTGCAATTCTCAATTCGTCTGGCTTTTGCCATGTCCATCAACAAAGCGCAAGACCAATCATTGGCAGTGGCTGGCATTAATTTGCAGGAACCCTGCTTTTCACACGGACAACTCTATGTCGCCTACTCAAGGGTTGGCAATCCTAAAAATCTCTACATTTTTGCTCCCAATGGAAAACCCAAAAATATTGTTTACCAAAAAGTAATAACCTAAACGAATTAAAATAAATTTACTGTAAAATTACAGGAATATATTTTTCATTCATAAAATTTCACCCGCTGAACTTGGTGATTCCATGAATATTTACCCGGGAAATACCGGGTACCCCTGCTAGTTAAAATGTAAAGAAAACAGGTGACACTGAACAAATTGCACTCTTAATTACATACAATAAAGATAAATAGTTCTTATGCTCAAGAAATATATTTGTACAGACTTTGCACACGTTCAAGTGATAAAGAAAGTGCGAACTAATTATGGCTCACAAATATATATATACGATCGATGAAGAAACGGGTTTCTGTAAGCCCAATTAATGTGAAAGACAATAAAAATAAAAAGTGCGAAACCATCGAGATCATCACGCGACGGAATGTGTGTAACAAAGATGTAACCACGAGCCTTCCTTTCATATGGCACCGGCTCCTGGAAGTTACACGTGACCACCTGGCCCTGGGATCAAACAACCCGTGACATCGTGCAAGTGTTTTACTTATTTTGAATTTAATTATATTCTCAGAAATACCTTTGTTCCAGTTGCTTCTGCGATCTTTAACTACTAAATGCCTGATGAAGCTACCCGGAGGTAGTGAAAGCTAGCATCTTTTGTTTCCCTTATTTTCTACGCCTAATAAACGGAGTTCACTTTTTATTTTTATTGTCTTTCACATTAATTATGGCTCTTCAGCTGTTTAATTCGTGTGTGTCATTTTTAGGAGCTGGACATTTTGAATACTTTGTCCATCTATCTTTAACATTTTAGCAAACTTCCATTCGATAAGGTAAGCTTTCATACAAGTCCTGAATACACTTTATATTTTGATAGAATTCCATTCGATAATGATTCAAAAAATAACTGTTTTCACACTGTCTCATCAAATGACGGCCATTTTCACATACCTTCCGTACCAGCATATACTACACAGATGATTTTACTGGCCAAGGTTCAAGTTATTTTATTTTTTTCGACTTATATCAAATCTGGGACGCTTTCGACATATGAAATTTGCCGTTGTTCTGCTGAAACAGCTAATTTCTACAGGCCATTTTAAGTACCTTTCAAGGAAACTGTTTGCTTAACATTTCTTGGCAAACCAAACTGTTCATTTTTCTGTCCTCGAATGTAGTGTTGCTTTTCTTTTTCCAGCTAAATGGACCCCATGCCATGACCAAACCATCTCCCTGATGTCGAATGGAAAACACCGGCTGTTATTGTTTGTCATACAAGTACCGTGCATACCATCCTGATTAAATTTTTTTCTTGTCGGAGAAAATAACTTTTCGCCACTCAGAGCTCCAACTCATGGCTGCGAGCGAATTCTTTTCGATTTGCTTTGTGGACTGAAGACAGCACTGCTTTCCTCTGGAGTTTCCTCGAACGAAGTCCTGTCTGATTCAGCAACTGTTGTGTTCGTCGAACAGTGACTGACACATCTGATTCACCGCGCAGCTGTCGAGCTGTTACAATTTTATTCGATGTTTTGTGGCTCAGAATACGAAGCCTCGATTCGTAACTTTAGATGATCTGCCGGAGCTCTTCTTTTTACCATACCCAGTTGGATCTTTCAGAGAATTTCGAAGGACCTTCCAGCTCCTATTGATAGCTAAGGAAATATCGGTAGCATTCATATCAGTTTGTGCTCTTAAGATATCGATTTCCCCCCGTTCGATGTCAGCCAGTCAAGAGCTGGACGGCATGCTTATTTTTTAAACCTAACACTTTCAACAAGTTAATTCATTGACTGTGTCTTCGGGCTGTTGGTACAAATCTTTAGCACCTGTTTCTCCCAAAGAGCACCCGTATCGCTAAACGTTCAACTGAGTAGGGCCCTAATCGCCGTGTTTTCTAATGATTAATTTCACCTATCAGCATTCGCCATGCAT
The DNA here is from genome assembly GCA_039090855.1 of Macrothele yani. Classification (NCBI taxonomy): domain Eukaryota; kingdom Metazoa; phylum Arthropoda; class Arachnida; order Araneae; family Macrothelidae; genus Macrothele; species Macrothele yani. The sequence continues at coordinate 76,188,708 of CM076994.1, read as the reverse complement.
GCGCAGAGTACCTTTATGGACATCAATGAGTGAATTTCGAATTTGCATATGACAGTAGGGTATATACCACAGGAATTGTTCTTCACGTCTATTTACATCTGTCAAAAATATGAAGGGCAATAATTATTTCGCTCATTGTACTACTGCTCCTATTAATCATGAATATGCTCCTAAAAATTCCATCGAGCATCGAATGAAAATGAAAAGCTTACAGATAAATGTAGGGGATCGTCAAGTGTCCCCGCGCGGGTATAATTATCATCCAATTATTTGCTGAGTTGCACACCCACGACCGGCGCTGACCTAACAGCCATGAGTTGGAGCTCTGAGTGGAGAAAATAACTTTTCGCCACTCAGAGCTCCAACTCATGGCTGCGAGCGAATTCATTTCGATTTGCTTTGTGGACTGAAGACAGCACTGCTTTCCTCTGGAGTTTCCTCGAACGAAGTCCTGTCTGATTCAGCAACTGTTGTGTTCGTCGAACAGTGACTGACACATCTGATTCACCGCGCAGCTGTCGAGCTGTTACAATTTTATTCGATGTTTTGCGGCTCAGAATGCGAAGCCTCGATTCGTAACTTTAGATGATCTGCCGGAGCTCTTCTTTTTACCATACCCAGTTGGATCTTTCAGAGAATTTCGAAGGACCTTCCAGCTCCTATTGATAGCTAAGGAAATATCGGTAGCATTCATATCAGTTTGTGCTCTTAAGATATCGATTTCCCCCGTTCGATGTCAGCCAGTCAAGAGCTGGACGGCATGCTTATTTTTTAAACCTAACACTTTCAACAAGTTAATTCATTGACTGTGTCTTCGGGTACTGTTGGTACAAATCTTTAGCACCTGTTTCTCCCAAAGAGCACCCGTATCGCTAAACGTTCAACTGAGTAGGGCCCTAATCGCCGTGTTTTCTAATTATTAATTTCACCTATCAGCATTCGCCACGCATGCGCAGAGTACCTTTATGGACATCAATGAGTGAATTTCGAATTTGCATATGACAGTAGGGTATATACCACAGGAATTGTTCTTCACGTCTATTTATATCTGTCAAAAATATGAAGGGCAATAATTATTTCGCTCATTGTACTACTGCTCCTATTAATCATGAATATGCTCCTAAAAATTCCATCGAGCATCGAATGAAAATGAAAAGCTTACAGATAAATGTAGGGGATCGTCAAGTGTCCCCGCGCGGGTATAATTATCATCCAATTATTTGCTGAGTTGCACACCCACGACCGGCGCTGACCTTGTGACTGAACACCCTGTATCATTCACCACAAGAAAAGCTGTTCGTCCTGCTGATTGGGAGTGTTGACCTTACGGCTCGAGTGGACTTATTCATCTGCTATTCCTCTGTTTAGTCCTTTTGTTGAAAGCATGCTTCACACCCGCCTCAGTTCTAGGCCGCTAGGAGTTATGATTACGCGCCGGTACTGCAGTTTAGATCACCTTCCTATTTCCTTTCTTCCTCTTTTTATTTTTATCCTTCGTTTTTGGGACTTGGTTCGGTAAACCTACCTGCACGTTTGCCGTGTGCTGTGACCCATAAGATACAAAGAGGGACGCTAGAGGCTGCAGTTTTAAGGAGCTTAATGTAGTCTGCCCCAGACACTAACACTCTTCTTTGACCCCTTCTTTACCCTAAAAGAGCCGTTAGGAACTAACCCACTGCTAGTCAATGAAGTATGTGATTGAGTGGAGTCCAGGCTTCTAACATTACGTTCGATTAGGGGACCTTGAGATCATTGTGTTCATGTCAAAGGAATGCTACTGAGACAAAGAAAAGTCGAGATACACGCCAAGCAAATGACCACCTCAGGGCTTAGGTAGAAGATACAGTCCGTTGATAGCAACGGACTGTATCTTCTACCTAAGCCCTGAGCTGTGTCCTGAAACTTCCGTCACTTTCCTGTTGAGCTCCGAGGTGAGCTGGGAGGTCAGCGGACGAGCTTATTTTCTCTAAGCGTTTCATAGGTAGTCAGGCCTAACCGCTGGATGAAGAAATGCCTGTCTCTTTCACCAAGAAAGACATTACCAATACTTCCAATACTCTATTTTTCTTCATTCACTGGTTTAATAAATCTCCGCTTTTGAGTGCTAAGCTCCTTTCTTTGATTTATGTAGCTCTTCAATCAGTAGCTGGCTCTCCTAAGAACGTCAGAAATCTTCAATCTGGGGATCTTTTGTAGATGTCGAGTCCGAAGCATAGTGATGTACTTGCTGCTGGATAATTCTGTCAAAGTGACCTATTGTGGATATCTCAGTTACTCTTGAGGTGTTTCCTGTCGCTGCCTGCTTGAGCATGGCATCTAGCAATCTAACTTTGACCTTTGACACTCTATCTCTGTCTACGTCCATCAATGCAGGCTATGTTCATCTCGAGGTGTGGTCGTACATTAGAAATCCTTTGAGATATTTCAGTGCCAGAGCTACAGTCACTCCTAGCAGTCCTACAGGTGCGCTGCTCGTTGCTCACGGAACATGCTTTAAAAAACTCTGATGCTGACGCCAATCACTGTGTCAAGTGCAAGGGAGCCCATGCAGCATCGGCGAATACATGTCTCGAGGGGGCAGAGGAAGAAATGTATTCAATGCCTGAAGACAGTGGAAAATAAGTCATATGCGGGGGCCAGGAGGATGTTCATTCCGGTTTAGTCAAGCAGGCCATTAAGGCATTCGCCGTTGACTGAAGAAGACATTTCTGATATTTCGGTAGGTTGTCCTTTCTTCCTAAAGGATATGTATGTAGCTGGCCTAGATGTTGTGACACCACGATCTACTCCAGCTTCTGCGGCATCTTTGCCTAAGCATTCTCCCTCTTCCTCAGTCACCATTTCGATGGCGCCGGAGCTTTCTGCTGCAGCAATAGGACAGAGTGTTAAGAACAAGCAAGGTATTATGTTGATGAAATCTCTCCAAAATACCCAGAGACTTAGAAGTTAATCCAAGCCTGGAGTTCAAAACACGCCCCTGTTGTATTTCCAGATCTCACCCAACCAAAGAGTATGGAGGAATTTCTTGAAATAATGGATGCTGAGTGCGTCTAAGCGTTCATTTCTTCCCGGAGCTTTGCTCTTTTCGACTTTAATGTCACCTGTGTCCCCTTCTCCAATGGCATTGTTGTGAATATTGACCAGGTGTTAGTGACGTGTAGAGCACCTTCTCTCATCAAACTCTCTGATGTGCTTTTGCCACTAAGAGACAAAATTTCGACCTTTTGACACCCCTTTCAGTGAGACGCTACACTACATTTCGAAAGAGCAACGTTTCCGATGCTACTGGTTGCAGGGCTCTGCGATCATTGGTCAGCTTATCGCCCTCCCCGATTGAAAATGGATTGCGCCAGAAGGAAGCCTTCACATTGTGCGCTGCAATGTCGTATTTCATGGTGACCCAGGAGTAGATATATTCAGCGGTTTTCCACGTTTCTGCGTGCATTATTCACACTATAAGCAATTACGAGTACTTTCTTTATCCAAAACCCCCCACAAAGCTCTCAGCACATCCAAAAACTTGGTGGATCCCAAATGCAATGCTGTTAGGAGAGCGTAATACAAGGCATAGTGTGAGTTAAAAAACTTATAAAGACAAATTTGTTTTTAAACGTGCCAAGTTCTATAACCAGTTGAAACATCGACGAAGCAGAAGATAATCATGGGCTCAGTATGTCTCTTTCATCTATTCCCGCCGCAGTTCCAACCTCATTTGGCACAAGATTTGAAAGATCCAAAGAAACTACAGTTCTCTATTTTCGAGAGTGTAGCGGATTGCCTGGGTGGCCTTTGACGATGTTTCCAGATATAGTGCATTTGTTCATTTCATCTGGTGAAGGCGAACTCAGAACGTCAGAAACTCTCTTTTGAAACGTACATGAAAATTGACTATAATAGTCACTTCAGCTTAGTGGAATTGAAGGTGACTGCATCAGTACGGCGCCTCGTAAGCTTATCTCAGTTCGGATTGTATCCACTGTCACATTGTTTCTGTTGTCTCTGGAGAAGCTTCTTTTTCTGCTCAACTGGATTTGGTTGGAACATAGTTTCCCGGACTCTTGAAGGAAAGCTTTTGTTCTACCATTCTCAAAGCCTGGAAGAATTCCCAAGCTTCCTTTCAGTTATCGTCCTATTGCTCTTATTAGCTGTCTGTATAAGATTCTGGGTAGAGTCTATGCCGATGATGGTAGTTGGTAAATGCCCGTTTGATTCGTTATTTGGAAAGTTGCAACATCCTTTTATCATCAAACAGCGGTTTGCATAGTTATCGTTCATCTCATGACCATCTATTCCGCCTTAAAACGTCCGTGCGTGAGGCGTTTGTACGTAGACAGCACCTGGATTCCATCTTCTGTGACATCGAGAAAGCGGTTGGCGACACGGTATGTTCCGTGACCTCTACGACTGTGGTTTGCGGGAAAAAATGTCTAGGTTAACAGTTTTCTAGATGCGCTTGGGTACGGCACTTTCTGATGCTTTATCTCGAGACCAGAGAAGATCTTTTCTTTAACTTGGTTTTCGCAACCATTCTACCTCAGATCCTTTCTCAATTCAATCCTTGTGCCTCACAGTGTATACCGATGAGGTTAGAGTTATTCTTGTAGACAGGATTTTAAAGCAGTGGCAATAACTTTTGAATAATGCAGTGCTTCACTGCTAAATTCAATCCAACAAAATCCTATGGTTTCGGCGGCGGAACATGGGCAATTCATTGCGTTGCTCTATTTACGACTCATGGATGTCATCTGGCTTTAAGACCCTCCGAGTCTATTTTGGGGATGCAGTACATCGGGTCATTGATTGAAAGATTCAGTTTTCTTTTACCCCATGTATCCCCATCCTTTTTCTACTGCATATGATTTAAAATGGACTGTAATGTGTGAAACGGAAAATAGGAAATGTGTAGCAGGCATTTGTGGAGAGTTTTTAGATTCCTGGCACTGTAAAACGCTCTGTCGTTTTCAACTCAAATCTACATAGTGTATCGTGCCTTAAATTTTAATTCTTAAGTAACCCAAGGTCAAGGTTATTCAACCAACGTTGGAAATGTTACTTAAACGTGCAGCCGCATTCTGTGGAACTGCCCATACCACTCCAAAATATTGGCCTTTGCTGATAGAACAGTAACACTTGCGCCCTAAGAACAGCTTTTTTCTCATCATTTTGAAAACTAAAATTTACAGACTTCGTCTTAAGGTTAACAGGCTTGAGACAAAATCTGTAAATTTTAGTTAATGCCGTAAAGTATCTTATGTGTTACAACACTACATAACCCACCGACTTTCTATAATTGGCTCACGACTTAACAAAAGTATCTCACACGGTGTGCATATGTATACTCCTTGAATTCAAGTATCATCAACTTAATCACACTCTAAACGTGTTCGAGAACAGTTCAAAGCCACAGCGAAAACATTTTACAGTAACTTAAGGTATACTCCGATTTTCGTTTTCATTTTGTTTATGCCTGCCTACTTATGATGTTTGTCACCAATATTCCTACATGTATTTTTGCATATTCATTTTTTCTATTTTCTCTCTTTTTATTTTGCTGTATTTTTGCATTACAAACATGCACAAATATTCCGTGTGTGTATTCCGCTTCCATCTGAGAATTATTATTTTTAATTCGAAAACAAAGTCTAGCATTATTTATAAACTTTCTTTTTTAGTAATTTAATACAAAGCCAAATTTATGTATCTTATGTACATTATTATTAACTTACGAATAAACATCCGTAATTTAATCGTAACGGTTGTATATGTACATATACAGTATATATGCATACAGAAAGAAAAACAAACTTTACCCTTTTGTCAAGTGGGGATAATGTAGGCTTCTGAACTGTATTGATCGCATTAACTAAATTCTTGCTTGAAAATCTTTTGTTAGCAGAATTAAACGAGTTTTTCAGCCTACTGCAGACTGTAGTAGCACCGATTACTGATGGATAATTTCGTTTGATTGAAAAGGGTGAGGACGCCGACGGACAGACCATTCCAGGAGATATCCTTCTTTCTTCGGTTAGGTTCGAGCGACAGCGCACGATTCTCTCTCTTGGGAGCGATTCCTAAACGAGAAAAAAGGTCGTCTTGTAGCATTCCATGTAAACAACAGTAACACTCAAAGTTGGGTTATTTTATACAAGTTTGCTTCACTACAATAGCAAGAGTGTCCAAATAGAGTAAGTATAATACAGGCAGCAATACATTTTGTTTTAGTTCCATAAAAATTGGGAATAGCAATTCCTCTGACTTTGTTTTATATCAATCGTAATGAGTGAAATGCCACCATGTGTCTTATGTGTTACAAGTAGGAAAAACGAAATGCCCTCTCGAATTTTATACGTTCTTTGCACTAAAATGTATTCTCTGGCATTAAACTTACAACAACATCCAGGGGCTGCAGCACAGTACAATGGAAGCTCACAGGCAAACACGCCAGAAAAACTGAAAAACCACTCCAATGGTAGACTAAACTGAGGCCCTGGTTTCTGGCCATTCGTTCAAGGTGGGCCCGGGTTTTCGAGTCACGGATGAGGTATAAGTGGTGTGTTTATCAAATGGCACAGGCTCTGTTCCTTCTCTGAAATCAGTGGCCAAATTAGGGATAGCGACTGCTCATGGTGGTCTTTAAATTCCGAAACAAACAAAATGAAATATTCAGAGAAGCAGGCGGTGTTGTAGCCAGCTACTCTCCTTAATTTGGTGTTGGGCACATCAACACGACGACCTGTTTCTCTTGCCTGATGCCTGCGAATAACGACAATCGTAAATTGCCCGTGAAGCACACCAAAAATGCTCACCTATCGCAGCTGATTTTGTGTGACAGTGTGATTGCTAGGGGTCGTCACCGCTTTGCTGATGGAAACTAACAGTTAGTTGTGGCGTAAGGCAGCCACGTGGTAATACGATTTGTCCTTAGTTTTGACGCCCAGTGTACACCTGTACATGTACAAAGCCGACAAGTGAGTTTACCTTCTCGTAACTCTATTTATAAAGCGGGACATTGCCGCTACTTTCGTGTCGTACTACACGGCGAGTCGGCCAATTCTTCCAGAAACGAATAATCAGCTTTCTATCGTAGCTGTAACTAAGATCATCAGCTTGTATAAATGCCTCCCATCGTAACCGTAACCATGATCATCAGTTGTAGCTGTACTCAGCATTTTGTACAATGTGATAGGCCACCAGGAATCAGTTACTGAAAAGCTTTCTATCATAGCGGTAACTAAGATCATCAGCTTGTATAAATGCCCCCTATCGTAGTCGTAACCATGATAATCAGTTGTAGCTGTACTCAGCATTTTGTACAATGTGATACGCCACCAGGAATCAGTTACTGAAAAGCTTTCTATCATAGCGGTAACTAAGATCATCAGCTTGTATAAATGCCCCCTATCGTAGTCGTAACCATGATCATCAGTTGTAGCTGTACTCAGCATTTTGTACAATGTGATACGCCACCAGGAATCAGTTACTGAAAAGCTTTCTATCATAGCGGTAACTAAGATCATCAGCTTGTATAAATGCCCCCTATCGTAGTCGTAACCATGATCATCAGTTGTAGCTGTACTCAGCATTTTGTACAATGTGATATGCCACCAGGAATCAGTTACTGAAAAGCTTTCTATCATAGCGGTAACTAAGATCATCAGCTTGTATAAATGCCCCCTATCGTAGTCGTAACCATGATCATCAGTTTTAGCTGTACTCAGCATTTTGTACAAGGTGATGCGCCACCAGGAATCAGTTACTGAAAAGCTTTCTATCATAGCGGTAACTAAGATCATCAGCTTGTGTAAATGCCTCCTATCGTAGTCGTAACCATAATCATCAGTTGTAGCTGTACTCAGCATTTTGTACAATGTGATACGCCACCAGGAATCAGTTACTGAAAAGCTTTCTATCATAGCGGTAACTAAGATCATCAGCTTGTATAAATGCCCCCTATCGTAGTCGTAACCATGATCATCAGTTGTAGCTGTACTCAGCATTTTGTACAATGTGATACGCCACCAGGAATCAGTTACTGAAAAGCTTTCTATCATAGCGGTAACTAAGATCATCAGCTTGTATAAATGCCCCTATCGTAGTCGTAACCATGATAATCAGTTGTAGCTGTACTCAGCATTTTGTACAATGTGATACGCCACCAGGAATCAGTTACTGAAAAGCTTTCTATCATAGCGGTAACTAAGATCATCAGCTTGTATAAATGCCCCCTATCGTAGTCGTAACCATGATCATCAGTTTTAGCTGTACTCAGCATTTTGTACAAGGTGATGCGCCACCAGGAATCAGTTACTGAAAAGCTTTCTATCATAGCGGTAACTAAGATCATCAGCTTGTATAAATGCCTCCTATCGTAGTCGTAACCATGATCATCAGTTGTAGCTGTACTCAGCATTTTGTACAATGTGATACGCCACCAGGAATCAGTTACTGAAAAGCTTTCTATCATAGCGGTAACTAAGATCATCAGCTTGTATAAATGCGTCCTATCGTAGTCGTAACCATGATCATCAGTTGTAGCTGTACTCAGCATTTTGTGCAATGTGATGCGCCACCAGGAATCAGTTACTGAAAAGCTTTCTATCATAGCGGTAACTAAGATCATCAGCTTGTATAAATGCCTCCTTACGTAGTCGTAACCATGATCATCAGTTGTAGCTGTTCTCAACATTTTGTACAAGGTGATGCGCCACCAGGAATTAGTTACTGAAAACTGAGAGACGGTTATCATCCACAAACTCGCGGTATTTTTATTCTAGCACTCGATGCTTTTGCAGTTTTACCGGCCATCGCGTTTGTAGGATTGGTCCAATGATGGAATCATTTGCAAATCCAGACATGATTATCCTATCTGCTAATGAATGAATAGCTAAGACAGATGCTCTTAACGCATGAGCAAATGCTTCGGAAAAAAATTGCTTCGAAAGAAATATTCTCAGCGAGCGATATCCGGAATTCCGACTCCGATTGTTCGTTTCCGAAGCAAGAATTCCGATGCGTTTCCGCAGTAATGTGCAAGCTTACATTGAAAATAATAATGGTTAACAATTTTTCCCGGAGATTGTGTTCCGACGTTTCGTTTCCGTTTGGAAGAAATATGTGGCAAGCTTAATATTGTTCTTCGAGCGCTGTGGATTCCAATTTCTCAATGCATTGAAATTTCCAAGAAACATATTCACAGCTCAGCCGCATTATTACTTTTGTCGAATTTTTCAAGCCTAAACACTGACTGCAGGTTTCAAAGAGTCACCATGCTTGTTTCGCGCAGGACTTGGTTACGCGGCACATTTATTTCTGATGTCATGTACAGCTCGTGAGATTTCAAATTCAAAGCAAATGTAACACGTCAACACGATTTTCGATTAGATGGATTGTATTGGCTATGACCTTCAGTCTAACAGGCTGCTGGCAACTATAAATGGCTCCACGGTCGACGTGTAATACACTTCAAGGCGACGAGTGGCTTAGCGGTTAGGTTACCTGGTATCGGTCCTGCAACATTCCGACCAGATGATTGCTTGATCGGTACTAGGTTAGTCGAATTGCTTTGAATATGTGGCACTCCTACTTCTCTGGCCTGTCTACTTTCTGTTGAATCTGAGTCTCGAGGTCTGATGCGCAGCATCAATGCTCCATGGAATATAGGTAGTTGCGTCTAAACCTTCTCTGTGCGTGTAAACCCTAAGAGAAATTGCTGGATGCTTTGCCTTGGTTTCATACGCCATCTCTTTCATCTAAAGACCTCATGATAAATATTAGGTTAACTTGCTGTCATAATCGCGTGTGGGGTGTTATGCTTATACTTATTTTTAATATATTTGCTTATGGTAATTCGCTGCCACCAGACCAGGATATTTCAGTCCCGGTCAAACTTACGTTGTTTTTCTCCTCAGAGGCATGGTGAAGGAAAAGACGACTTGTAGAGTACAGACTTAGAGCTGAAAAATATGTACAGGTTTATTTACAACTTTGGTGACGAGTAGTTTGAAGATACATGTCAAACGATAAAAACGGTTCTTGAACTTGAGCAAGTCGACATTCCAGCACAATCATAGTTCATTCGCAGTTCAGTCTTTGCACTATAAGTATGCACATAGCCTCAGGAAGTTATTTATACATAGCAATTATATGCTCTTCACAGGTGGCTAGATTTCTCAGGTGGAGGATTTCCCTGACAGACCGCAGTCTAGCATTTAGTATTATTACACAATTATAATCAATTTCCCACAGGTCATCATCATCATCATTGTCAACCATTATCAATCCACTGCTGGACGAAGGTCTCCCCAAGTTTCCTCCACAACGGTCTGTCTTGTGCCAGTCTCCTCCATGTCACTCCCGCATACTTTCGAATTTCATCCACCCATCTTCCATGTGGTCTTCTTCTGGGTCTTTTCCTGTCCCTTGGAATCCAATCTAAAATTTCGGCTGTCCATCGATGGTCTGTTCTTCTGGCAGTATGTCCAGCCCATTGCCATTTCAGGGATTTAACTCTGATCATGATGTCTTCCACTCTTGTCATTTTTCGGATCCACGTGTTCCTCTTCTTATCTCTCCTGGTTTCACCAAGCATGCACCTCTCCATGCTGCTTTGAGTTGTTTGCAGCCTTTGTATGTCTTTTTTAGCTAAGGTCCACGTCTCTGCACCATACGTAAGCACTGGAAGGATGCATTGATCAAACACTTTTCTTTTAAGACATAATGGCATATTGCTCTTGAAAATTATGCTGTTTCTTCCAAAAGCTCTCCAGGCAAGTTTTGTACGCCGATTAATTTCTTCACCAATGTGACCCTCACTTGATATCTGCTGTCCAAGATAAACGTACGTGTCTGTTATTTCCAGCTTTTCTCCATCAATCGATAAATCTTCATTTCTTGTAAAAGCATTGTACATCACTTTTGTCTTCTGAAAGTTCATTTTTAATCCCACTTCTTTACTCTTGTCAGCAAGTTCCTGGATCATACTCTGTAGCTCTGATGGGGTAGTTGCAAAAATGACTATGTCATCAGCAAAACGAAGGTGGGTTAGATAATCTCCATTAATTTTTATCCCTTTGTTTTCCCAGTTCAGGGATTGAAAGACATTTTCCAATGTGGCATTAAAGAGCTTCGGAGATATGGTGTCACCTTGTCTCACTCCTTTTCCAATTTTTATGTGTGTTGTATTTTCAAACAGCCGAATCTTTGCACTTGCATTTTCATAGATGTTATTAATAATATTAATGTATGCATCTTCAATACCGCAGGATTTCAGAGCCATTGTAACTGCTGATGGTTTCACCGAATCAAAGGCTTTTTCATAATCGATAAAAGCCATGCACAATGGAAGTTCATATTCCCTTGCTCTTTCAATTAGTTCTCTCAGTACGTGGATATGATCTATTGTGCTGTAGCCACTCCTGAATCCAGCTTGTTCTCTCGGTTGAGCCATGTCCAGTGTCACCTTAAAGCGGTGTGAAAGAACTTTAGTGAAGATTTTATAAATCACTGATAGGAGGCTGATAGGTCTGTAGTTCCTGAGATCCTCAATGTCACCTTTTTTATGTAGCAAGATCATTGTAGCGTTGTTCCAATCCTCAGGAATTTTCCCTTCATTAAGGCAACGAGTGAAAATTTGGGCGAGTACTGTTTCGATTTCTCCACTTGCTTCTTGTATGATGTCTACAGTAATTCCATCTTCTCCTGGAGCTTTTCCCCGCTTCATGTTCTTGATTGCATGTGCAACTTCTGCTGGAAGGACTGGAAGAACTCTGGTACTGGCACCTTTCATGATGTCTGGAGTACATGTATCATCCCTTTCATATAATTTGGAGTAGAAATCTTTCACTCTTGTCAAAATTTCCCCTCTATTTCTTGTTACAGAACCATCTTCTTTTCTCAGTGCCATAATCTGTTTTTTCCCCTTACTGAGATGTCCCTTTGCTATCTTTAGGCTTTGGTTGTTTTCAATTGCTTTCCTTACTAGTTCACAGTTGAATTTCCTTACGTCTTCAGTGATACTTTTTCGTACTGTCTTGCATAGCTCTATATATTCCACTTTGGAAGTCACATCTTCTTTAGTTGTCCTCATCACTCTTCTTTTTTGCATCAACATTTTGGTTTTTCCTGATAATTTGTTCACATGCAACTTGTTCTGAGACCCAGCTAATTTTGTTGCTGTTTCCATAAGAGCTTTGGTTACTTTTCTGTTAACTTCAGAAATATCCACTTCTTCCGATGTTAGGCCTTCTAAAGCAGAGAATCTGTTCTTCAGTTCCAATTTGAAGGTATTATGGTGTTTTTTAAGGTTGGTTATGTCAATACATTTTGTTTGTCTTATGAGCTTGCTACGTTCGAGTTTAGTGTTGAGGTGCATCTTACATCTCACCAATCTATGGTCACTGCCTGTGTTGAACTTGTTTAGCACACTGCGGTCTTCTATGACGAATTTTTTGTTACACATAATAAAATCAATTTCACTTGTCCCATTTGGATGTCTCCATGTCCATTTCCTGTGTGGCTTTTTCTTGAAAAAGGAGTTCAAGATGAAAAACCCTTCTGCCTCTGCAAACTCTACGAGAGTATTTCCACGCTGGTTTCTGTTGCCGTGACCGAATTTACCTACTGAAGTTTCATTCTGTTGCCGTGACCGAATTTACCTACTGAAGTTTCATTCTGTTGCCGTTGACCTATTTTTGCATTGAAATCTCCCATAATTATCTTCAAGTGCTGTTTACCTTTATTATTTAGATCACGAATTTCCTCATAAAATTCTTCAATTTCTTCTTCAGCATGACTTGTGGTGGGTGCATAAGTTTGAATAATCTGAGCCTGGTATCTTCTCGAGAGTTGGATAACGAGTCGTGCAGCTCTGTCAGAGGAACTTTCAACTTCTACAACTTTATCCTTCAGTTTCTTGTTTATTATCAATCCAACACCACTAGTTCTGCCAGTATCTGTCCCACGATAGTAGAAGAGATGTCCACTTTTCAGTTCAATGAGATCTTCTCCTTTTATCCTTACCTCACTTAGCCCGACGATGTCCCACTTGATCCTTTGTAGTTCCTCTTCCAATTCAAGAAGCCTTGAATCAGAAGATAGGGAGCGTCCGTTGTACGTAGCCAAGGTCAGCATCAGATGGCAGCCTAGTCCGGTCCTCCGGGGATTCTTAGCACCCTCTGCCTTCATGTCGCACTGGCCGCTGCCTTGGCCAGGTACATTCCAGCTGCCGGAGACTGAGGGCCAAGATTTAAGTTGTGGAGTCATTTTGGAGGGGTTTGGCCATAACTCACCACGCTGGCCAAGCGGGTTGGTGAGTGTGGGATAGCATTTCCTCTAATCCCGATGGTATAGTTATACCGCTATTGGCGGTCGTCAGAGCCCCTTTAGTGGGAACAGGATGTACCACGAGAAGGCGGGGTTGACATTTGTCAAGGAGAGGCTGTGATGTTACGCATCACCTGACCTTACATCCCAATGCTATATATATACATCCCTAATGCAATATATACATCCCTAATGCAATATATATATACTCTAGTGGCCTTAACCCGCAGGTAGGCATCTAATTAACTCTCTAGTCAGCCGCAGCCTACTAGCTTACGTACATCTCGAGAGACGACTACAAAACGAAGTCCTCTTCCTATTCGAGCAAAAAGAAAAAGGTGCTCTAAAATTTCGTTACAACTTTTTCCCGCTTAAACTTTCTGAAGCCCGGACAGCGCACAGCCGATCGCGAAAATGCATCTTTGGAGCAAGAGGCCATGTGGTAAATCTCTCTTCCCTCTTCAGCTGTCTCTCGCTGCTTGGAACTCTCGGTCGCTAGGAAGACATCCCCATGTTCTGTGACTCCTGCCCCAGCGTAGAATTCGCATGGATAGAATTTCCTACCCCTTTCTCTCCGTGGGACCCTGGGCACACAATATGTCCTACCAGAAGTCATTTTTCTTCCTACAGGGAAAAAATGGCGTTCCACCTCCTATTTTGGATATTATCCATTTTCCCTGTCTTCAATATTTTTACATCATCACACTTGCATGTATTTATACTCGTATTCTAAAAATTGCTTGATGTAAATGAACGTACATCAACATGTACGTTCATTTATATCAAGTTTTCAGAAGACAAAAGTGATGTTCAATGCTTTTACAAGAAATGAAGATTTATCGATTGATGGAAAAAAGCTGGAGATAACAGATACGTACGTTTATCTTGGACAGCAGATATCAAGTGAGGGTCACATTGGTGAAGAAATTAATCGGCATACAAAACTTGCCTGGAGAGCTTTTGGAAGAAACAGCATAATTTTCAAGAGCAATATGCCGTTATGTCTTAAAAGAAAAGTGTTTGATCAATGCATCATTCCAGTGCTTACGTATGGTGCAGAGACGTGGACCTTAACTAAAAGAGACATACAAAGGCTGCAGACAACTCAAAGTCGCATGGAGAGGTGCATGCTTGGTGTAATCAGGAGAGATAAGAAGAGGAACTCGTGGATCCGAAAAATGACAAGAGTGGAAGACATCATGATCAGAGTAAAATCCCAGAAATGGCAATGGGCTGGACATATTGCCCGAAGGACAGACCATCGATGGACAGTCGAAATTTTAGATTGGATTCCAAGGGACAGGAAAAGACCCAGAAGAAAACCACATAGGAGATGGGTGGATGAAATTCGAAAGTATGCGGGAGTGACATGGATTAGACTGGCACAAGGCAGACCTGATATGTTGCTGAAGATCTGTGGACACCTGATCAACGTTTTCAGATTTTCATCAACATTATCCACGTTTTTCTTGAAAGAAAAAAATAAATCGAAGGGATAATAGTGATCAGTTCAGGAAAGGGTGACGATTCTTCCCTGGAGTGATTTGCTGTTAAACCTTTCGAAAACTTAGATTTCCCCTCCCTTGGGTTCGATCTTTGGATCCAGAGAGAAAGTCGAGAAAAAGTTACAGAAATTCTATTTCTCATCATTGTTTCTCTCTCTCTCTCTCTCTCTCTCTCTCTCTCTCTCTCTCTCTCTCTCTCTCTCTCTCTCTGTTTAATGTACAAAATGAGTGTTTTTACTTTGTTAATGGATAGGAGAGTAGCAAAGGGCTACCCTCCCTCCGATTCAGTATTTATCATCACTCTGGGGCTAGCCTAGGAATTTTTGGTTAAGTTCCCCAAAAATAAGCACATAAATTGTGAAATGATAGTTAGTGATTGCTTTCAAGAGAAAGTACTCAGCCCAGGAGGAGGGAAATGAAAAACATACTCAGCTGAATTAAAGTAAGAGCAGTGTAAATAATTTTTTCTCTCGATGTGTATGGGCATAATGTAGCATTTGTATTATTCATTGTCTAAGCTATGAGTAGGACGATTCAGAAGTTAATAGTATGTATTATAATTTTAACTTTGAAATTATGAAGTGGGGGAGGTAAGGCTGGGGTGGACTTGATAAGTGGGCCTTAAAAACAAGAATAAATATAATAAAAAAAAAAGAAAAAAAGAATAATCTTTTGCCGGGGCAAGTAATTTCATAAGTGATGTTTTTTTTTTGTTGAGTAATAAAAAGGAATGCAAGAAAAAGAAAGCTGGTCTATGCTCAAAATAGGTAATGAAAAAAAAAATGTAGTTCTTTTTATAGTATATGATGTGTGTATTTATATTTTCTGTAAGTCAAATGCAGTTCCTTTCTTCGTCCAACGGTCACTTTTTTCTCCCAGCTCATTCCAAGAAAAGGGGAGTGCGGTTTGAAATTGTTGGGATGTCGCCACCCAGGAGTGAGCAGTTATTTACACAAAAAGGCATTTTTTTTTCTCTCGCCAACGCTGTGGTGAAATTCTCCGAACAGAAACACTACACCGAGAATTCCCCAGCTGGGTTCTGTGGGCTGGCAAAGAGAGCTTAACTCTGAAGAGTTATAGTACTTGCTGTCAAACTCTGAACGGCAGGAAAGCAGGCGTGCATAAAAATTTATGTGTTTTCCTCCAAAAAGGCAAGAACGGGTCATATCAAATTACACATGTGCCTGGTCGCTGAGAGTTCCCGCGCTTTTGCTTTTCCCCCACCCTATCTTAATTCCTCGCTGGAAGAGGAATATCACGTAGGCAAGCATGAAACCCCTGCGTGGTTTTGGCCGACTGACCAATGGGGAGCTAAGCGTCCCTCGTGAACGGCGCTGATTGGCTCTCTGTGTTCTTCTGCGAGGGAGCGTCGTTTTGAGTCTGGGGAAGAAAGGCTCTCTCGAAAAAGTTGGCACGTGAGGAGACGGAAGGCTGAGAAAGAGTGCAGGGCAATTGGAAGATAGTCCTTGTCCTCGGTGGTTATCCACCACCAGACAGGAAAAAAGAATAAGACCTCAACAAGGAAAAAAAACTAAGCAAACAGCGGCTGTAGAACAGTCTCCAGAGAATGCAGGGGCCCGGGTCGAGGTGTGCCACCACCACCAGGCCTAAGAGGAAAACAATAGCCTATTTGCCGGGCCGTGAAGAGGTCAACAGACGCGTGCTTCTCCACCCAAGACGAGACTTGGCATACGATACCTGCTACCTCCACGAAATCACTCCCATCTATGCAATTCAAATGATGGTCAATGACGGCTCCAGGAAGAAAGCATCCGAACGTACCAGTTGCACTTCGTCAGTGAGCGTGGTCAAAGCATTCAACCTCCCAGCGGTTGTCAGCCTAAGACGTGATGTTCCGACCTATTTGTGAATTTCAACACCGACCGCCCCATCAAGGGGTAAGTTGTATACACTAATTCTATTTTTGGCCCTTTCGTAGAGCTGAAGTCGGCACTACAGTACTCAGATTACCATTATGCTCTAAAGAAAAAAAGGGTACTTTCCGTCTGCATGTCGGAGGTTATCCAATTAAGATTCATCAGGAAAGAAAGAGGGACATTGCTCTCACAAATGTAGTCGACATATAAAAATTAAAGAGTTAAACTCACAAATATGATTGTTAATCGTGATAGTTTACTCGCCTCTTCAAGGCGGGAATTTTCATGTTAAAATGTTAACACACCTGCCTTAAGAAAATTATTTCACCTGTGCACACCTGCCTTAAGAAAATTATTTTGAGTTTTGTTGATAGAGAGAAAGATATAGGTAATCTTAATCTACACCTATATCATCATCATCATCATCATCGTCAACCATTATCAATCCACTGCTGGACGAAGGTCTCCCCAAGTTTCCTCCACAACGGTCTGTCTTGTGCCAGTCTCCTCCATGTCACCCCTGCATACTTTCGAATTTCATCCACCCATCTCCCATGTGGTCTTCTTCTGGGTCTTTTCCTGTCCCTTGGAATCCAATCTAAAATTTCAGCTGTCCATCGATGATCTGTCCTTCTGGCAGTATGTCCAGCCCATTGCCATTTCAGGGATTTAACTCTGATCATGATGTCTTCCACTCTTGTCATTTTCGGATCCACGAGTTCCTCTTCTTATCTCTCCTGGTTACACCAAGCATGCACCTCTCCATGCTTCTTTGAGTTGTCTGCAGCCTTTGTATGTCTCTTTTAGTTAAGGTCCACGTCTCCGCACCATACGTAAGCACTGGAAGGATGCATTGATCAAACACTTTTCTTTTAAGACATAATGGCATATTGCTCTTGAAAATTATGCTGTTTCTTCCAAAAGCTCTCCAGGCAAGTTTTGTACGCCGATTAATTTCTTCATCAATGTGACCCTCACTTGATATCTGCTGTCAAGATAAACGTACGTGTCTGTTATCTCCAGCTTTTCTCCATCAATCGATAAATCTTCATTTCTTGTAAAAGCATTGAACATCACTTTTGTCTTCTGAAAGTTCATTTTTAATCCCACTTCTTTACTCTTGTCAGCAAGTTCCTGGATCATACTCTGCAGCTCTGATGGGGTAGTTGCAAAAATGACTACGTCATCAGCAAAACGAAGGTGGGTTAGATAATCTCCATTAATCTTTATCCCCTTGTTTTCCCAGCTCAGCGACTGAAAAACACCCTCCAATGTGGCATTAAAGAGCTTCGGAGATATGGTGTCACCTTGTCTCACTCCCTTTCCAATTTTTACGTGTGTTGTATTTTCAAACAGCCTAATCTTTGCACTTGCATTTTCATAGATGTTATTAATAATATTAATGTATGCATCTTCAATACCGCAGGTTTTCAGAGCCATTGTAACTGCTGATGGTTTCACCGAATCAAAGGCTTTTTCATAATCGATAAAAGCCATGCACAATGGAAGTTCATATTCCCTCGCTCTTTCAATTAGTTCTCTCAGCACGTGGATATGATCTATTGTGCTGTAGCCACTCCTGAATCCAGCTTGTTCTCTCGGTTGAGCCATGTCCAGTGTTACCTTCAAGCGGTGTGAAAGAACTTTAGTGAAGATTTTATAAACTACTGATAGGAGGCTGATAGGTCTGTAGTTTCCGAGATCCTCAATGTCACCTTTCTTATGTAGCAGGATCATTGTAGCGGTGTTCCAATCCTCAGGAATCTTTCTTTCATTAAGGCATCGAGTGAAAATTTGGGCGAGTACTGTTTCGATTTCTCCACTTGCTTCTTGTATGATGTCTACAGTAATTCCATCTTCTCCTGGAGCTTTTCCTCGCTTCATGTTCTTGATTGCATGTGCAACTTCTGCTGGAAGGACTGGAGGAACTCTGGTACTGGTATCTTTCATGATGTCTGGAGTGCATATATCATCCCTTTCATATAATTTGGAGTAGAAATCTTTCACTCTTGTCAAAATTTCGCCTCTATTTCTTGTTACAGAACCATCTTCTTTTCTCAGTGCCATAATCTGTTTTCTTCCCTTACTGAGATGTCCCTTTGCTATCTTTAGGCTTTGGTTGTTTTCAATTGCTTTCCTCACTAGTTCACAGTTGAATTTCCTTACGTCTTCAGTGATACTTTTTCTTACTGTCTTGCATAGCTCTATATATTCCACTTTGGAAGTCACATCTTCTTTAGTTGTCCTCATCTCTTCTTTTTTGCATCAACATTTTGGTTTTTCCTGATAATTTGTTCACATGCAACTTGTTCTTAGACCCAGCTAATTTTGTTGCTGTTTCCATAAGAGCTTTGGTTACTTTTCTGTTAACTTCAGAGATGTCCACTTCTTCCGATGTTAGGCCTTCTAAAGCAGAGAACCTGTTCTTCAGTTCCAACTTGAAGGTATTATGGTGTTTTTTAAGGTTGGTTATGTCAATAGATTTTGTTTGTCCTATGAGCTTGCCACGTTCAAGTTTAGTGTTGAGGTGCATCTTACATCTCACCAATCTATGGTCACTACCTGTGTTGAACTTGTTTAGCACACTGCAGTCTTCTATGACGAATTTTTTGTTACACATAATAAAATCAATTTCACTTGTCGTCCCATTTGGATGTCTCCATGTCCATTTCCTGTGTGGCTTTTTCTTGAAGAAGGAGTTCAAGATGAAAAACCCTTCTGCCTCTGCAAACTCAACGAGAGTATTTCCACGCTGGTTTCTGTTGCCATGACCGAATTTACCTACCGAAGTTTCATTCTGTTGCCGTTGCCCTATTTTTGCATTGAAATCTCCCATAATTATTTTTCAAGTGCTGCTTACCTTTATTATTTAGATGACAAATTTCCTCATAAAATTCTTCAATTTCTTCTTCAGGATGACTTGTGGTGGGTGCATAAGTTTGAATAATCTGAGCCTGGTATCTTTTCGAGAGTTGGATAACAAGTCGTGCAGCTCTGTCAGAGGAACTTTCAACTTCTACAACTTTATCCTTCAGTTTCTTGTTTATTATAAATCCAACACCACTAGTTCTGCCAGTATCTGTCCCACGATAGTAGAAGAGATGTCCACTTTTCAGTTCGATGAGATCTTCTCCTTTTCTCCTTACCTCACTTAGCCCCACGATGTCCCACTTGATCCTTTGTAGTTCCTCTTCCAATTCAAGAAGCCTTGAATCAGAAGATAGGGAGCGTCCATTGTAAGTAGCCAAGGTCAGCATCAGATGGCAGCCTAGTCCGGTCCTCCGGGGATTCTTAGCACCCTCTGCCTTCATGTCGCACTGGCCGCTGCCTTGGCCAGGTACATTCCAGCTGCCGGAGACTGAGGGCCAAGATTTAAGTTGTGGAATCATTTTTGGAGGGGTTTGGCCATAACTCACCACGCTGGCCAAGCGGGTTGGTGAGTGTGGGATAAGCATTTCCTCTGATCCCGATGGTATAGTTATACCGCTATGGGCGGTCGTCAGAGCCCTTTAGTGGGAACAGGATGCACCACGAGAAGGCGGGGTTGACATTTGTCAAGGAGAGGCTGTGATGTTACGCATCACCTGACCTTACATCCCCACCTATATATATATACCTATATAAATATACACTCATAAATATGGAATCCAGAGTTTTGATATTTGTTCGGAGAAGATAAAATTTGTTTTGATAACATGTAAGCAAGCCACAAATGTAAATTAACGTTCACGCTGTGTTAACAAATGACATTATTCATGTGGACTCTGCCGTGATTATATAAGATCGATCATTTGAGTTACTGACTTCACATATGAGTGGGCCAGTGAAGCCTTAGCGAAGTGCTAAATTGTAAATGTATTAAATCTCTCTAGCAATATTAATATCTTTCTTAGTTATGCATATTGTTATTGTTGTAAAAATAAATACAGGCATTAGCCTTTCAAAAACCAAATTTTGGCATAAGTTGGCATTCGATTTCTAGGTGTGTCTCACAGTTTCTGAGCCGTCGCATTCATCAACCAACGCTTTGACGTTGGCCTAGGACAAGAATCAGGGTTAGTGACACAATAAATATACCAATGTCTATTTAGTACAATGAAGTGATGATTACACCACCATTTCTTTTTGATGCTTATATACACAAGTTCCAAAATTACTGATTTTTCCAGAGTTGACACATTTATACAAATGTAACATGAATACAGTGTGATGTCATAACATATAGAAATAGTACAGGTGGTGAAAACAAAATTGTATCTGTGTACACACAAGCTCACCTACAAGTGAAAACCTCATGCAAAATTGACAATTCAAACTAACAAGAATATAGCCACCATAAAAACACTTTGGGTTTCAAAATGCATCTACCCATCTCCCAAAGTAAAATTTTAGTCTAAATTCAAAATTTTCCTTCAGGTTTAATTTTGGCTATCTATTATAATAACCTTATGAACGTGGCTTGAGATTTCCGCCACAACAGACCGTTGTGAAGGAAACTTGGGGAGACCTTCGTCCAGCAGTGGATTGATAATGGTTGACAATGATGATGACATGAACATAAGTAATTTTCTGTGAATCACACATATTTATGGATATAAAAAACTTTTAAGTGATACGGAGAGAGCAATTTTTTGCGAAACCTGAAGTCGTTATGAGACATTCAATGACCGAAGATGTTTTCGTTTTCCTCTGAGGAGGGGACTCTATCTGCTTAAGTGTATTCTATAAAATAAATATACGGGAAGTTTTGGTGTTGTTTTTTATATAGTTAAATTTGCTGATAATGTCTTCTTGGAAATACTTTCCGGAAATACTTGCGCACAGAAATTCCTAATATGCATGTTCTTCCGATATTCCACATATTCATGCATCCTTAACTAAAGATAAATAATTTTTACTATTGAAGTAATACTTCACAGCAGCTTGTAATGTATTCTGGCAGACCAACGGACTGTAAATTAAGCGTCTGGCAGCATTTCTTAACCTTGAGATAAAGTTTTTCTTTGTCAGAGAGCTGACCTTTCATGTTCCGCAATTTGCTATTTCAATACCATTTTTACATTTTTTGCGTTGTTTGGATATGAATCTGTGCCAGCAAGTGACGTGTTAGTGGGTCGTCTTATCTGTTCGTAGAGATAATATCGTGGCGTCTATGGATGGAAACTGGGAAATGGAATTTTCTTTCATTTCGGTGGCTACGAGAGTGATGATTTTATTTTTTTATATACTAGGGGCATAAGCGTATTTTCCAGAACGATCTATCTACTTCTAAAAACCAAATCGGAAAAATTAATTTCCGTGGAATACTATTCTCAATTTGCAATGTCTGAAACTTCGAGCAAATATTTTATACACATTTTTGTCTAAGTACCTGTGCATCCTGCATTAAAAAATCATCATGCATTTTTGTATTACAAAAACTGTGCATCCTGATTTTGCAAGATGCACAGTTTTTTTTCACCTGGGAGTGTAAATATAATTTACCTGTAGTAAATGTATTTCTCATTTGAAACACAGATTTCTAACAATATTTATTTTTTGCAACTACAGTTTTTAGCACACACATAACACGCGGGCGCACACACACACACACACACACACAGCCATGCATTTCCTACCTTTTTATTTTTTTATGCCAGCAATTTTCCTTCTGGGTAGCTGAGATTTAGAATTTTACTTGGACGATAGATGGATAAATTCTCCGAATAGAAAAATTACACAGCCCAATAAAACAACATTTTTTTCTGGTGCCTCGAAAAGTTAGACCTGTTCTTGGGCATATTTGAGGCACTGATTCCAAAAATGGCATCAGTTTTGCCCTATCGGCTCTAGTTTTGGAGATAAGGCATACCCGCCCTATATGCTGATGTGCATTTGTTATTTTATGTGCGTAAAGTCAGTGTATATTGTTATTTTATGAGTGTAAAGCCAGTGTCTGTTAGTCTAATTGGGAGTTTGTGAACAACTATACAACTAGATAATCTAACGTGATCTAATTTTTTTGCAGATTGAGTAGACGCTACGGCTTCCCTACGAAGAAGTTGCTTGAATCACCCAGATGTATTTTGCTACATTTGTGGAGAGTACACCCTTAAAAAAGTAGGAAACCTATTTATGAGTTTGTGATGAGGGCATATCTTGGTTATTTTGCTGTTCAGCTTGGAGACAAAGATAAGTCGTGAGCTTCCCTATTGTATGCAAAACTTGCATGGGGCATTTACGGCAGTGGACAAATGGAAAAAGGAGTTCTCTGAAATTTGGAATACTAGCGGTGTGGAGGGAACCTAAAAACCACCATGATGAATGTTATTTTTGTCTTTCAACTTCAAGGGCATCAATCGAAACAATCGAAGCAATTAGACATATCCTGACCTCGATTCAGCAAGACTAAATCTGTATATTTCAACATCCACACTCAAATGAGGTACCCATTCCGTCTTTTATCTACCTACCAGAGCTGCAGGCAGCTCATAAACAATCCATATTTCATAAATTCAGTGGACAACATTGCGTCTTGTGCCTGGACTTTGTTCGTTCTAGTTGTTAAAAACTTTCTTGGCAAACATAAGGTAGACACAACTACTCTGAATCCAATTTTAATAAGCTCGGCTGTAATATGAGCACCAAAGTCCATTACCTACACAGCCACCTAGATCGCTTTCCAGAAAACCTTGGTTATTTAAACAAAGTGAAAGATTTCACCAGGACATGAAAACTGTGGAAGACAGATACCAGGGTAGGTGGGATACCCACATGATGGCAGATTACTGCTGGAACCTTCAGCGGGACTGTCCTCGTAGATCTCACTCTAGAAAGTCCTATAAAGGACGTTTTTCATATGTTAAATGACTGATGAATTTATGTGCTCTTGTGTTGAATGACTGATGAATTTATGTGCTCTTGTGTTGAATGACTGATGAATTTATGTGCTCTTGTGTTGAATGACTGATGAATTTATGTGCTCTTGTGTTGAAATTTACAAATTTAGTAATATGTGCTTGTTTCAATAGTATGTTATTTAGTATCAATATTTGTGAAGATCATGTCAAAAATAGTCCTATAAAAGACATTTCTCATATGTTGAATGACTGATCATTTTATAAGCTCTTGTGTTGAAATATACAGATTTAGTAATACTAATATGTGCTTGTTTTAATAGTATGTACAGTATATAGTATCAATATTTGCCAAGATCATGTCAAAAATAGAAGCTCATGCGATATAAGATCCCGAAATTTGATGGATCACCGGTGGAATCAGCATGTATGGCTATCTCCAAAACTAAGGGCCGCGGATGGCCTAGTTGTCAACGTTCGTGACTGCCACGGAGAGACCTCAAGTTCGATCCCAGGCAGGTACGGACGCTCGAACCACTAAATATCCGCCGTCCGTCAGATGGGCACGTTAAGCCGTCGGACCCCGGGTACTGGTCCCCCGGTATCAAATAAGGGCGTCGTCCTCCCCCTTTCTATTTAGCTTCCGTGTCCCTTTCCTATCGGGCACTCTAGCCCAAATTTTCTAGCTGCCTATTTCTAAGGGCTGTTTAAGACCTGGGGTCAGACCCTCCCTTCCTAAAACCCTCTACATATGATCTGATCTGATCTGATCTCCAAAACTAGAGCTGATAGGGCAAAACTGATGCCATTTGCGAACTCTGCGCTTCAAATATATCCAAAATTTTGTAATATGTGCTAGTTTAAACACTATATAATATTAATAGCATCAATATTTGTCAAAATCATGCCAAAAATAGCAGATCATGCGATGTAAGATTCCGAATTTTGACGGATGACCGGTGGAATCAGCATATAGCATGGGTATGTTGATTTCGCTATTTCCAAAACCAGAGGGGATAAGACAAAACTGATGCCATTTTTGGAATCAGCGTCCCAAATATATCCAAGAATAGGTTTAACTTTCAAGGCTACAAAATGTGTGTTGGGTAGTTTTGTTTTAACATGAGCTAAGTGTAATCATGACCAATATAATCGATGTATATAACGATTTTTCAGGTGCACAGTTATCGTGTTAGATAGGGATGACGATACATGTATTTGGTACCATCTCTGGGCTTACAATATCCAATTTGAAAAATATTTTTTGCTTTGGTTTACTGCAATCACAACTTCCATTTTCAAAGTTCCTGGTGCAAAGTTTCTTTACTGAGTGGTGAAATAAAAAAGGATTTTACGTAATTTTTGTCCGCCTCTAATTCCTGGATTCGACAATTGTCTTTGATGTCGGCTAGATATAGCTATGTCTGATTTTGTCCATACTTTTTCTGATTCTTCTGATGCATCTACACGAATGCTAAAATTTTGTTTTCGCAAAACATAATTTATACCTTTGTCATTATATTACTGCTAGGTGAAAGCCCGTGAATAATGACGGAGGAAAATAAAATATGTATAGTAATTTCTTAATAACCATGTATTATTATTTTTGGTTGTTATGTCAAAATGTGAAAGTATATTTCATGAGCTTTACAACAATAAACATCACAAGAATAAAACAAAAATTGTATATTCGTTAAGGCAGGAATTCAACAATAAAGCAGGAAAGCAGGCGCTCTTTCCACTGCGCCACTGAAGTGGGACAAACGTTCGGACAAAGGAAATTACACTATTAGGTTATATACGTTTTCTTACCTTAGGCTGGTGCAGATGGAATGTCTGATATAAGAGTGCCACCTGCAAACCCTCATAAAAATAGGAAGCACGTACCACCCCACCCGCCTAGTCCAAGTAGTTCCTCTCTTTCCAACGGGCGACGAGACTGTGGATCCCACGGCGATGAAAATTTTGAAGTCTGTGAGGCAAAATAGGTGATAACGGCCTGACACACAGCTTAGTCGTTTGGGAAAAGAAGATGGTAACGGCCTGACAAACAGCTTAGTCGTTTGGGAAAAGAAGGTGGTAACGGCCTGACAGACAGCTTAGTCGTTTGGGAAAAGAAGGTGTTAATGGCCTGACACACAGCTTAATCGTTTGGGAAAAGAAGATGGTAACGGCATGAAACACAACTTAGTCGTTCGGGAAAAGGAGGTGGTAACTGCCTGACATACAGTTTAATCGTTTGGGAAGGTCTCCGCCAGTGGAAATCGTCCAGATGCCGCAAGAAGTAATAATCCGTAGGAGGAAGGTCTGGGGAATACGCAAGGTGCGGCAGAGTTTCGTATAGTTTAACTGGTTTATTTGTTAGACCGTCCTTTAGGAGACGTTGGAAAGCGTTCTCGTACAACAGAAGGACCCCACACCTGTTGACCAAAATTAGTTGCTTTTTTGTGCATCTGTTGCATATGAATTAGCTGCTTGGTAAGGGGTTTTTTGTGCATCTGTTGCATATAAATTAGCTGCTTGGTACGGAGTTTTTGTGCATCCGCTGCATATGTCTCATCTCGTTGGAGAAAAGAATGGTTGATCAAGCCGGTAGCATACGAGATCCAACCTTTTCCGTGGGTGTTTGTGCGGCTTTGGACAGGGTTTAAATAGCTCCATGGTATCCAATCACTGTGTTGAAGGCTTACGATTGTTGCGGAGCATCCACTGTTTATCGCAGGTTACCATTTAGATCAGGAATCCCTCCCTACTGTGCCTGGCAAGGAGGGAATGCCCACCTCCAGACGACGTGTCTTATTTGCTGCTGTCAATTCATGTGCTATCCAGACATCCAGTCTTTCCACCTTCCGTGGGGCTGCCGGAAGCCAGCAAAATGCATCCTCAATTGCTTGGAGGTTCCTTGTTCTGGGTGGTGTAACGGTAGCATACTAGAACGTAAATCGGGTGATGCGGGTTCGTTTTCCTTTTCAGTACGATGTAATGTTCGTGTTTTCTGAGATATGTCCACTTGCATGATGTATGAGGGCCTTCGCTGCGATTTTGCGGACATTTTGCCTTGGGTCAGCTTCTACGATATTCTTCATCTCTTGATCTGTTACAGCTTACTAGTAAATGACCACGAGGCGCTGTTGAAAGGGATGTGTTACCTGCTTGGAATTTTGCGAACAATTCGTGTACAATCCGTGTTCATTGCCCAAACGCCGCATTAATGTTTCGGTCTCCGAGTTTGAACTTCTGCAGGAAAATTACGCGCAACTGGCATGTCTCCGTGGTTCACTTTGACCGAAGTCTGTGCATTCGCGGTTGAACTTTGTCACGAAATGAGGAACACAACGCGTATACTAGATATATACTGACCTCGTGACGTATGCAATGAGACGTTGTTGGACAACACCACTTTGCCGGAGGGGTTGAACCATGCCAACCCCTTAAAAGAAGATATATCATCCGAACCAACCCAATATATCTCGACTTCTATAAACTAGTTGAAAAAACTCTTTTCCACCCACATTCTTCTGTACCATTACTGTAACTGCCCCCGAAATTCCATCACATTTTTGAGCTCTGGGGTCATCCTTATTCGTATCGTCGTTCAACTCTTGATTTTGTCGTTTTCCTTATAGAAAACATCGGTTGTTTTGCTGTTACTTGTGCGAAGCCAGCAGTGGTAGTGGAAGAACACAAAACTGTACTAACTGTTTCATTAATGAGCTTTCTCTTTTTGTGAGAAAGCCACCATCATCATGACTTTTGTAGTCATTGGCAATTCACCCGACCTCAAGTATGTGTAGTTTGAGGAACCAGTAACTGTGAATTCAGTTCCCATTTGTATTCAAAATGTTTTGAAGGAGCAACTTTCTCTAGAGATCGGCCAGCCGTTACGCTTGCGTAGTAACTTGGTAACTTGCGCAGCTTGCTGAGCTCATTCGTTCTCCTTTCTCTTGGAGAATACTTTTATCCAAGTCAAGAGTTGGTAGGTGTTTATGTTTAGTAAACCACACGTTCATTTTATTACTGCTAAATTACTTGAAGCTGGTTTCCTGCTTTACGGCATGCGTCAAAACGTAATGTAGTAAGATTTTGGATATAAATGGGGACTGAATTCACAGTTACTGGTTCTGGTTCTGTTTTCTTTTACTGGTTCTGTTTTTATAATGATATGTATCATATGTGTTCCTGTCACTAACCCACTCAAAGTGTTTTACTTGAGCTTCGTACAGAATCGGCTAAATGTGGTTAGCATTTCTAACTTTATCCCTAAAGGCAATTAAAAATATTTTCTGCTGTTTATATTTCTTCCATTTCAAGAACAGTTATTCACTTACCCCTGTCGTTGTGCTGGAAATCGTCACAGAGCGTCGTAAGCTGGACCTGACAAGCGGTGGACTTCCAAGACTCATCGAACTGGAGTCCGTTGTGCTGTTAAGTAGCTGCCGGGGCAAGATGATCGACTCAGGGGAAGGAGCTGACTCCATTGACATGGATTCATTGTCCGAATCTGGAGAATCTACTCTCAACAGTGACAGCGACTTAACTGGAACCTGGATAGGCGGTGGAGGTGTAATGCCGTATTTTGAGGCCCTGTGAGCGACTTCCAATAAGCACAGCAGAACAGTACGAGGCTGAGTCTGAAGAACTGCGGAGAAATAATTTCGAGAAAAATGTAATGCAGCTGGAGACAGATATGTACAGTCCATACTTTATAACGTAAAAAGTATATTTCAATACTTAACAATATCTCAAACAGAAGATCAGATATTCTCGAAAAGTATAAAAACAAAAATGTATTTACAGAAGCAGAACTTTTTGCTCATGTTCAACGTAGCGTGACAATTTAATTTTCTTTTAAGAAACGTCATATCGAGAACGACAGCAGGACGACACATGAAGAAGTTCAGATGAGGAAAATTCTAAAAATGGTACATAATGCTGAATTTTCAGTAATTGCATTTTAACGTTTCTAACATCGGCTGGTTAGGTCACCTATCGTGAGAGTATACTGCTTTAAAAACTACTGTTTTATAAAGAAATATTTTATTTTCCCTTATGTAGTACTGTTCCTTTTTAAGAAATATCTTATTTGCGCTTATGTAATACTGTTTTTTAAAGAAATATTTTATTTTCCCTTGGTTTACCTTCAGTTAGAGAAATACACAGGACAAATTTAATCTGCCATGTAAGATAATTTTCACAAAAATGAGAAAATTCTGAAAAGAAAAATTCCGTATTTGATTTTCTTCTCAATGTTAGCCTTCAAGACACTCTTGCGGCAAAGAACTGAATTCCTCGAAGCGGTCGTTGGCTAAAAGAAAAGCACCAAAATATCCTGGAAGACAACATATCGGCTGGTTACGTTATCTATCATGGCAGTATGGAAGTTGGTGGTTTCAAGGTTTAATTCTCTCTTAACTTCAACTAAGTGCAACATTTAAAGACAATAAAAACGCATTGGTCTAAGCGATGGCTTCTGATGATTCGTCCGAGATGGGTCCAGGTTCGAATCTCGGTGGATGTTGTAACGAGTGGCCCTAAATTAGGGACGGGTGACTGCTTATAGTCCATTGAGATGCTCACAGTGGTCGTTAAACCTATAATAAAAAAAACAGACAATAAAAAAAAAACTGATCCATGTTGTTGATGTTAAAAAACCCGTTTTGTTACTGTGTGTATGCTCATGGATTAATTCGTGTCTACTTATTTTAACGTATTAACCGCATTTATCCGAACATAAGACGAGGGGTTTTTTTCCACATTTAGTCCCCCCAAAATCACATACCAGGAAACATTTCTGTCAGGTTCTATATTTTTACGTTTGATAGCGACTAAATAAAAACTGATTCCTGGTTTCCGATACTCATAGAATTGTACTTCGATGTTTATATCCTGTGTTGAAATTTGAACTTTTTCATTTAAAAAAAAGTTAGGTTTGTTTTTTAAAATTTGGATTTGCGGTTTCATTTAAGAACTAAATTGATGTGCACCCATAAGTTTAAAGTTCACACTGTAAAAAATGTTCCGAAATTCACGATCCACTTTCCGTGAATCTTTTCGTAAATTAATGAAACATATTTCTGATACAACCTTTTCCATGAAATGACGGAAAGAAACCTGAATTTTTCGGATTCAGGTTTCTTACGACAGAAAAATTCTGAATCTTCAGAAACCTTTCTCAGTTCCTTTCGTATATTAACGGACAACTTCCGTTCTCACTTTTCCCGTATCCATATGATAAAAACATTCTGGTAATAGGAGAGATACGTGAGAATACTTGAGGTTTGAATTACTGTTAAATTTCAGTCGTCTGTCAAAGGAACTCATTTTGAAGTTCTGTAGCGAGATCGGATATTGTGGATGGCATGTCGCATGCATTTTGATTATTTTGGCATAGGATGTTTCTTCTCCTCTTCCCCATTTTATGCACCAGCTCTTATACGTATATGCATATAAATCGGGTATTTAAATTATTGTACAAGTTGATCGTACGATGTCTATGCATCTGTCTGTGGAGTACTTTAATACAAAGGCTATTGTAGCTACCTCAGATTCACACGTGTTACTCTCCGATCCAGTATTTTGAATGCTAGATGACTGCAAATTCTCTGATTTCTCATTTTCTACAGTAAAACAGAATTTTTTCATGCTTCCTTGAATGAACTGAGAAGTAAATAAAGTATTCATTCAATTATAACCGGCGGTTTGCGCTTAACAGAGATGTAAACAACCAGAATTATGGGGTTGCCATTTGCATAAATAAAACTATTGAAAAATTTGATTAAAATTTGCCAACATTGGTGAATATGTTATGGGCATTCTATGTTGCAATTAATAGAAGAGAGAATTTCAAGGCACTCTAAAAAGTATTATTCTTTTCTATTAGAAAATGGTGGACATCTTAAACGGATGGTTTGGTTCCACATTGGAGTGGTAGTAGGAAGGTTTTTCAAATAGTGTGTTAATGATGACTGTGGCGATGTTTCGTTTTTATTAAGTGTTTAGTTAAATGCCTTTCGATGTTCAAGAATACCTTTAGAGATGGGTCGGGAAGTGTTGCTAATATAGCATGTGTGTAACACAAGAATAGAAAATTTTTCGGCCCCTAAAATTTGTGGGCAGTGGGCAACTACCCCGTCAGCCCAGACGATAACCGGGCTTTGCATAAAAGCAACAAGCATCCAAATCATACTATCGTGGAACACCCAAACCATGCAAAACTATATATATAGTTTTGCATGGTTTGGGTGTGATGATAGTATGAAACACCCATGGTTTGGGTGTTCCATGATGTATATATATATATACGTATATACGTATATACATATATGTATATGCAAAGCAAAGTTAGGTGATGTGCAAACCTTGACAAATGTCAACCCTACCTTTTCGCGGTGAATCCTGTTCCCACTAAAGGGGATATGACGACCGCCAAACAGCGGTATAACTATATTACCGGGATTAGAGGAAATGCTGTCCCACACTCACCAACCCACTTAGCCAGCGTGGTGAGTTATGGCCAAAACCCCCAAAACATGACTTCACAACTTAAATCTTGGCCCTCAGTCTCCGGAAGCAGGAATGTACCTAGTCAAAGCAGCGGCCAGTGTGACATGAAGGCAGAGGTTGCTAAGAATCCCCGGAGGACCGGACTAGGCTGTCATCTGATGCTGACCTTGGCTACATATAAGGGACGCTCCCTATCTTCTGATTCAAGGCTTCTTGAATTTGAAGAGGAACTACAAAGGATCAAGTGGGACATCGTCGGGCTAAGTGAAGTAAGGAGAAAAGGAGAAGATCTCATTGAACTGAAAAGTGGACATCTCTTCTACTATCGTGGGACTGATACTGGCAGAACTAGTGGTGTTGGATTTATAGTAAACAAGAAACTGAAGGAAAATGATCTCGAAGACAGCTGCGCGACTCGTTATCCAACTCTCAAAAAGATACTAGGCTCAGATTATTCAAGCTTGCGCACCCACCACAAGCCATCCTGAAGAAGAAAATTGAAGAATTTTACGAGGAAATTCAGCATATTTCCTCGTAAAATTCTTATATTCAGCATATTTCCTCGTAAAACAAAGGCAACAGCACGTGAAGATTATCATGGGTAATTTCAAAGTGAAAATAGGGCAACAACAACAGAATGAAACATCGGTAGATAAATTCGGTCACGGAAACAGAAGAAACCAGCGTGGAAATACTCTTGTAGAGGCAGAAAGGTTTTCCCTCATGAACTCCTTTTTCAAGAAAAAGCTACATGGGAATGGGCATGGAGGCATCCCAACAGGATGACAAGTGAAATTGATTTTATTATGTGCAAAAAGAATTTTGTCATTGAAGACTGCAGTGTGATGAACAGATTCAAATCAGGAAATGACCATAGAATGGTGAGATGGAAGATGTACCTCAACACTAAACTTGAGCATGGCAAGCTCATAACACAAACAAAATGCATTAACGTGACCAACTTAAAAAGCATCATGATACCTTCAAATTGGAACTGAGGAACAGATTCTCTGCTTTAGAAGGCCGCCTAACGCCGAAAGAAGTGGGCATTTCTGAAGTTAATAGAAAACTTAACCAAGGCTCTTATGGAAACAGCAACAAAAAAAGTGGCACTAAGAACAAGCGGCAGATGAAGAAAATATCAGGAAAAACATAAATGTTGATACGACAGAAAAGGGAGATGAGAACAAATAAAGATGTAACTTGCGAAGTGGAATATTTAGAGCTATGCAAGACAGTACGAAAAATTATCACTGAAGACGTAAGGAAATTCGATTGTGAACTAGTGAGAAGAGCAATTTAAAATAAGGAAAGCTGGAAGAGAGCAAAGAAACATCTTACTAACTGAAGAAAACAGATTACGGCACTGAAAAAAGAAGATGGCACTGTAACAAGAAATAGAGGTGGAATTTTGACAAAAGTGAAAGATTTCTACTCAAAATTATATGAAAGAGATGACACATCTACTTTAAATATTACAAAAGGTAACAGTACCAAAGGTAAAGTCCCTTCTGTCCTCCCAGCAGAAATTACACATACAATTAAGAACATGAAACGGGGAGGAGCTCCAGGAGAATATGGAATTACCGTGGACATTATACAAGAAGCAAGAGGATAAATTGAAACTAGACTCGCCCAAGTTAATGAAGGGAGGATTCCTGAAGATCGGAACAATGCTACAATGATCCTGCCAAATGAAAAAGGCGACATTGAGAATAACTCTCTATATATAATACACTGGCGTGCAAAAATTAAGGACGAGATGGTTTTTCGAATGTAACGTCGTGCAGAAGTGCTCCACATCGACTCAAATCATACCATAAGATCCCAAAGATGTAAGAATATGGGACAAGTGAGCAAAACCGTCCAAACAAGGAATCCAAAGGATACAAAGGCACTTTATTGAAAAGGTAGCTTCGAGCACAACTGGACAGAAAACAGAAACGTCTATGTGACAGGCGGCTGCCAAGAAAAATCCAGTCTTTAGTAGGTAATATGATCACTCCTGACTGCTTTGCAGGATTTACAACGTCTTTCCATGCTGAGGACGAGGTTGTTAAGGAGCTGTTGAGGCATCGCGGCCCATTCCTCTTGTAGCGCCTATCGCAGCTGCGGAATCGTTGCTGGCGGCTGGTGACGTGCTGCCAAGCGGTTCCCGAGAAGGTCCCACACGTGTTCCATGCGTTGAATATCTTCACTCTCCATGCGTTGAATATCTTCCCTCTCCAACAGCTCTACGACAGCCACTGTACGATGAGGTGTAGCGTTGTCGTCAATGAAGAGGAACTCAAGACCCACAGCACCTCTAAACAGACGCACGTGAGACAGGAGAACCTCGGTACAATAGAGGACACCAGTGACTGAACCTCCTTGGAAGATGTGGAGGCCAATACGGCTATCAGGCATGATACCGCCCCAAGCGAGAACTCCGACACCTCTAAACCGGTATCCTTTGATGATGTTGGAGGTCTGATTGCGCGTTCCCTGCTCTCTCCAGATGTGTATAGTCCAGAATCGCTCGTCAGACTAAATCGGCTCTCCTCCGTAAAGATAACTCGACTCCATTGCTGATGTGTCCAGTTCTTGTGTTCCTGGCTCCACAGAAACCGCCGTCTCCGATGAGCAGGCGTTAAATGGCACACACCGTACTGGTCGTCGTGCAAATAAACCACCTTTGTGCAGCCTCCTGGCCACGGTAAAACGCGATAACGGACGTCCAGTTTTCTGTTGCATGTGCCTTGCGATTTCTTCCGCTGTTTGCCGTCTGTCTCTTTGCACCTGTAGGACAATATGCCAGTCGTCCGCCGCCGTGGTTGCTCATGGACGACCACTGCTAAACTCTCGGACAGCTGTTCCTGTCGTTTGATATG
This sequence comes from Macrothele yani, assembly GCA_039090855.1. Taxonomy (NCBI): domain Eukaryota; kingdom Metazoa; phylum Arthropoda; class Arachnida; order Araneae; family Macrothelidae; genus Macrothele; species Macrothele yani. Next base: position 76,154,797 of record CM076994.1, on the reverse strand, counting down.
CTCCCCAAGCTCGTGAAACGATGCTGTGAGCGATCCCGAACTCCTTGGCCACACTAGTCACACTTCGACCTTCTTCCAACTTCCCAATGACGCGACCTCGGGTAAAAGCATCCAGATGTCGTCTACTGGATTGCCTGTTGGCCATATCACACGGTGGAGGCAACTCGACTTCGTTCAAACCGATGTACACCGTGCAATAGCTTTCACCGAATACTGAGCGTACACCGCCCGTGTGCTTTATACCCTTCCGACACTCCCCTCCCCCCATCGTCATGCTGCATATATGCGCATGCCCTACCGTACCGGACCCTAGTCTATCTCCTGAGTGGTCTTTCGGTCCGTTCTGCCTGCTCGTTCCGCTGTTATGCTAATTTCTCCTCTTCGTCCTTAATTTTTGCACACCAGTGTAATTAATGTTTGGTTCCTAAGTGAAAGCGCAGCATTATTAACTTGACTTGTTATGCAAACTTTATAAATATGATCATGGCGATTAAAAAGTTCTAAAGAGGCCTAAGACGTTGTAACTAATATTGTGTGACCAAGTACAAGTGCAAAAATCAATCTTGGCTTTTTATATGACTCTTATGAATATCAGACGTGTGATACGCGTCGACAGTTATTGTAAAATGCTGACTGGATCAAAATGTAGACAGTTAAAATGTTGACAGGGTCATAATGTTCAAAGTTACAATGAAATATCGAATTTTCCTGTTTCTTCACATATTTTATTACAGTTTTGACATTTTTGTTAAGTTTTGACAAGTTACACTTCTACCGCGGTTTTTGTTTTCACCTTTATTTTACTTTTGACAGCATTTATTACCGTATTTTGGCATTGTTTTTTGTGCTGCACATCTTACATAGCGTTTTGCGTTTTTGTTATATTTCGAGCATTTTACTTTCGGTGGTGGTGGTCGACAGGGTCAACAAATAAACTGTCGACAGTCCCAATGACTACTTCCTTACATGTATTTTCCAAATATTTGGTTTTCGTTTTATTTCAGATAATTTTTAGATGAGTTTCGTATGCACGAAAGAACCTATTATACACTGCTGGCCACCCCAAAATGCAACACCAAGAAGGACACCAGATAGCAATACCAGATTTACTGGACACATAACAACAGATACAAAGATGAAACGATTGAGCTTACAGGCCAATGCGACTTGCGGAACACACAGACATCAATAGTTCGTGTGGCCCCCATGGCTGGCAATAACGGCCGCTACACGCCGCGGCATCAAACAAAAAAGGCTTTGTATGTGAGCTTGGGGTATGTCGGTCCATGCTGCTTCCACACGTTGCCACAGTTCATCAGGCGTAACCGCGGGTGGTTCTTGCCGGGCCACTCGGTTGTCGATCAGCGACCAGACGTGTTCGATGGGTGACATATCGGGAGAACAGGCGAGTGCGGCAGCATTGACACCTGGTGGGCCGTGAAGAATTGTTGCACGATGCGTGCCACGTGCGGGCGGTCATTGTCCTGTTGAAACATGGCCGCTTGCAGGTCCTGCAGGTAAGGGAAGACTACAGGCTCCAAAACGTCGGAGATGCAGCGGTGGCTGTTGAGTGTACCAGCAATGCGTACCAGAGGTGTGCGGGTGTCATATTCAATTGCGCCCCAAACCATAACGCCAGGCGACGGACCGGTATGGCGATGCATAATGCAGGCGTCGTACAGTCTCTCACCGCGGTGCCGCCACACGCGGATCCGACCATCGTGGTGTTGCAGGCAGAAGCGGGATTAGTCGGAGAAGACAATGTCGTGCCATTTCGCAGTCCAGGTGCAGCGTTCAACGCCCCACTGCCGCCGCACAACATGCCGGTACTTTTGTCCGGTGGTGTGCCGCGTCTGCGGCAATCGCTCACGTGGGTCCGTCCGTCCCTCCTACACCCACCGAATCCATACTCGCCTCACTGTGGCTGGATGTCGTCCCACACGGGCGCCGATGTCTCTGTACGATAAACCGCTGTCGCGATAAGCCACTATTCGTCCTCTGTCGAACTCCGAAACGTGCTGGAATGACTGCCGTATTCTGCGACGAGGCATCAGGAAGCTTCCAACGCACAGGTCCGACAGCACAACACACTTCCCCTACTTACACCTTCTGTGCACCCTTCTTATAGTGTTTTTAGGTGGCGTGCCGGGCGCACACGATTTGCATATGCCCTGCAATGCTAATCGTTTGCATGTCCTCTCGCGGGCGAAGCATGCTGCGAATTTCAGACCAATCAGATGCTTCCTTCTTGGTGCTGCATTTTGGGTAGCCAGCAGTGTATTAGCTTCAGCATGGATGCCTCTGTCACATTTATCCGATTTTTACGAAATTTGACACATAACAGGGTTTCTCTGTTAGAACAGATATTCACGAAAATTAATTTCTTGGTTCAACTCCTAATTTTGGAACCAAATTGGCAGAATTAGGCCACGTATCTACATTGGAGAAAGATCTAGGAGAGGTTAAAACATATAGGGAGCAATGCTTTAGAAACCCTGTTGTTTACTGTTCTTCTCGAAATTTTATACTGTATTTGTGTTCTACATTGAGATTTTAAGCGTTGGGTTATTCAATAGCTCAGGAATTAAGTAAGGTGTAAGGACATCAAGTTTCAAGGACAGTACTTAATTCCATCAACATATTTATAACTACGCGAATTTGCTGCTATTAAGTGTCAAGACATCTGGCCGAGATCAACAATGAGGATTCACAGGGTAATACCAGTTAACAAAAGCGAATCCTAATGATCCTCAGATAGAACTGACGTTAAATGGGAGGATGAGAGCAACTTTTACTGTCGATATTTCGTACCACACCCCTTCAAGTAACCTGACAAATCTTTCACGTAAGTTTGCCAAATAACGCTTGTTGGGAACCAAGACACTCCGTCTTTTTCTGTGAAAAAGCACAATCACAAACTTTTTATCACAAATCACTATTCCAAAAGGCGCTCTGACCACGAACGTATTTTGTATTGGGTAATTCTACAGCACAACAACGTACCTGTGTTGTTTATAGCGTTTGCAATGTTTGTCTTTGGAATTCCACACTTGAAGAGAATTTTATAACTACAAGTAAAAGAGCACACTTGTTCTTCTACATTCACATTCAGATCATTCCTCATTCTTGTTGAAATTTTCATGACGCGTTCTCGTCAGCTGCGAAAATATCCGAGTTCTAGCTTTCTTGTAATTCTTGCTATGTCTTGCTAGGTCTTGATTTGCAGCCCCGATTGCAAGGACTCGGTGCATGATGCATCATTAAACTATTACCGAATTCGCTGCCTCGCGTGTTAGGTTTTCCGGGACTGTTCTTCAAATGGGTTCGTAGCAGACTACACAGATCCATCTTAAGAGGCTTCGATGTAAACTTGAAGCGTAAGTATTTAAACTCAGGAAGCCATAGAAAAGAGATGTTTGGCTCACAGCAGAATTTTGTGTGGTTTTCATGCTCCCTCGTTGTTAGCAAACACACATTTATCACATTTATCAGTTAACGTAAGCCCAACACTGAGCCACCGTCTTTTAGGAATAGACGACGTTGGTTCAGTATTGGGCTTACGTTAAATTGCAAGGCTGTGCTACCTGGGTACCCGTTATCACAACATGGAGAAATCGTGATGAGAATTTCAACTGTGCGCGATTTTCTGTCAGAGGAAAGAAATCTAGCGCAGCTCCATCTGCCTCGTGGCATTTACGAATCTGTGATGATTTAAAGAAAATGAAGAGATGTGAACTCTGCCGTAATTTTAAATTTTGAATCATGCCGCTGATGACAATGCAAAATGTTTTAAAAGACTTACCTAGTCCATCGGATTCAAAGAGAATGCTTTCTCGGATGCCAAAGTTTTTGCACCACTTGAGAAATACTTCTGCGTTGTCTCTAGCAAAGAACGTCTCATCTCGTGCGTTTCCCCAAAATTTCAGTTGCTGTCGTCTTTGACTTCGGAACTGCAATGAATTTATGTACATTGTTCACATTTGTTTTTGTAGAGAATGCAATAACATGTATAACGAACAAGGCTTTTGCTACACAAATAAAGTATTTAACGTTTAATATGCAAAGTCATTACTAAAAGTTATTATTTTATCTTTCATTTCTCTATCACTTTTATGTTATAATTCTGTGCAATGCATACTGAGATTTCCATGTACGAATTTCTTTCTTTCAAGGCAAAGATTTCTTAAGAAAAATTAGCTAAGACATCATCAAAACTTAATCAATGGTAGCGGAATAAAACTTTTCCTTCAGTACCGAATGCCAGAAAAGGAAAAATTGTCAACAGAAACACTTGATAACAGAGAAGGGTAATTCGGAGCAACTTTTGATTATTTTGAAGGTGTTTTGCCCAAATAAACCAAAACATTTCCATCAATGTGATGGCGATAGGAGAGTGACGTTCAAGACATTGTGGCACGTCGCCTGCACTCAAAACGCATGACCATGTTCTGTGCGCTATTGTATCGGCGCCAATTTCTACTTATGTCTTGTCCGCGCGCAGGGCTATGCCTGGTCACACTCTGTTGCTTAGAGTGTGAACGGAGCAAGCAATACATATACACTATCCACCAACAAGTAATTGGACACCTGTGATAGCAAAGGAAAACGAAGTTTATTCACTTTCAATAGTTGGTGGTGCCTCCACTAGCGGCGATTACAGCTGCAACCCTCCGGGGCATACTCTCAAACAGGCGTTGTAAGACGTCTAGCGGTATTTTCTTCCACTTGGCTTGGAGAAGACAGGTCAGTTCCTACACCGATTTCGGACGGTGGGGACACCTTTTAAGTCGACGCTCCAACTCGTCCCAGAGGTGCTCGATAGGGTTAAGGTCCGGGATCTGCGCAGCCCAGCCCATTCGATTAACCCCACTGTCACCAAACCAAGCCATGGTGGACCTCGCAACATGACAGGTGGCATTGTCATCCTGAAAGTAACATGGGTCCACCCCGTAAAACTGCCACAACGTAGGAAGCGCATGGTCATCCAAAATGGTGCAGTAGGTCTCGGCGTTGGGTCTACCAGGAATTGCGACCAAGGGTCCCGTGCCGTACCAGGAGAAACACCCCCATAGTATAATTCCACCGCCGCCGAACTTTACAGTTGGCACAATACATTCTGGCAGGAAGCGTTCTCCAGGCAGACGCCAGACCCAGACCCTGCCATCCGAACGGTAGAGGGTGAACCTTGATTCTTCACTTCAGAGTACCTGTTTCCACTGTTCAACGGTCCACTGTCGACGTTCTTTTCACCACGTTAGCCGAGCAGCGCTATTGGACTTGGTGATCAAAGGCTTGTGGGCGGCAGCACGTCCATGATAACCGAGCAGATGTGCTTCCTTACGGATGGTATTCATCGAAAGAACACTCCCGCATGCCTGTTGAAACTCCTCGCGGATGTGGCCCATCGATTTGGTGCGGTTCTTCCGAATTTCTCTGGCCAGCATCCGTCGGTCTCTAACTCCCAGTTTTGTGGGTCTACCGGGTCGGGGCACATTCCGACAGTCACCTCTCATCTTCCACTTGCCAATCACGTAGGCCACTGTCGATTTTGGTTACTTCAACTCGCTGGATATGCCACGTATGGATCGGCCATTTCTGTGATACCCGACGATTACACCTTTCTCGAAATCAGAGAGCTCCGAACTGCGTGGCATCTTGCATGCGACTGGTTGCGTTGTTGTTTCCCACACGATATTAAACGGCGGCGGCCGTGACGTGTATCAGGACCGCAGATATCGTCGATTGCAGGGGTGTGCAATTACTTGTTGGTAGATAGTGTATGTATGCCACATGGATGTGAAACTCAGTTACGTTCCGAATTCATGCTGTTTTTTGCAATCTATGTGTGAATTATCTGCATGAGTACACTTGTGATATTGAATATTTCGTTTATTTTTGGGATTTTCTCAGAGCCCTTTGTTTTCTAAGTAATCAAATTAACGCAAAGGTGGGCGGAGCATTTATTGTACACACATCGTCAAAAAAATAGTTGCACCCAAAACGAAGAAACCGACAGGAATGAAACTTGGTGGGTAGGTTTGACATCGTGAGACATGCAAATGATTCAAGTATCACGTTCGGCCGTGCATGTGGCTCCAGCAAGGAGGGGTCGTAACGCTGTGCCTGACAGGCTATATAAGGTCATTCCGTTGCGCGTGCTTGCCATTATAACTCGTGCTGTTTTGGTGGTTGCATCCTTTGCAAGTGAAGTATGCCTCGGAGAAAAGTTCGGAAGCAAATCGAGCTTTTGGGGGAGTTCGAGAGGGGCAGCATCGTCGGGCTCCGCGAAGCAGGATAATCTTATACCCGTATTGCGCGCCATACCAGTCGTGCGGATACCACCATAGCACGCTTCTGGAGGCAGTGGATAGAACAAGGCACGCAGCAGTGACAGGAAGGGTCTGGGAGACCTAGACGAATCACGGAGAGAGAGATCCGCCGAGTTGTCCGACATGTGCGGAGTGACCCAACAGCCACGATTGCAGATATTCAGCGAGCAGTGGTGCCCTCCAGGCATCTTCCAATTAGTGCCAGTACCATTGGTATACGTCTGCACGACGTAGAACTACACGAATGCAGACCGTTACGACGTTTGTTTTCAGCACCATTGCATCGCGGCCAAAGACTTCAATGGTGTCGAGCCAGACTGTCTTCAGTGACGAGTCCTGCTTTTGTCTTGGAGGAGACGACCAACGAATCCGTGTGTGGAGGCACCGTGGTTAGCGCCAAGATGAACGGTTTGTTGTCGAGCGTCACACGTCCAGAAGGCCGGGTGTCATGGTATGAGGTGAAATTGCCTACGATGCCAGATCACCTTTGGTGTTCATTACAGGTACTTTGACAGCTCAACTTTACGTTATAGAGGTCCTGCAACCAGTGGCCTTACCTTTCCTGAACGCTCATTCCGGTGCGATTTTCCAACAGGACAACGCTCGTCCGCATACTGCTGCTGCCTCGACAGCTTACCATCAAGGCACTGACACCCTGCTATAGCCAGCAGCATCGCCAGACCTATCGCCCATTGAAAATGTGTGGGATGCTATTGGACGCGCTATCCACACTCCACCCCTACCGCACAATCTGCAGGAATTAAATGAGAAGATTCAAGCTGCATGAGATGGCTTACCGCAGAACACCATTAGGAACCTGTACAACTCCATGCCGAGAAGTCTTGCATGCTGTGTGAGCAAACATGGCGGCCCAACGCTATACTGAGAGTACACTAGTTATTGGTGTGTAGCTCAATAAATATTGACCATTTTAGTCTGAATGTTTAATCATTTATTGTTCCTGGTAATGTCTACCTTCCTCCCGAATAGCATTGCAATTCGACACGTCCTTCTGGATGCAGCTATGTTTTTTTTGACGACGAGTGTATATTATAAATTATAGGCTACAAACATTGTGAAGAATATAAGATTGACGAAATCAATGTCTAAACACAATTAATTTTTCTTTTCTACTATGGTCTCGTTGTGCTTTGGCGTCTTAATATCAGCTTTAAGGAGTTTAAATTTCTTTGAAGTGCAACTAATGTCCATCCCAAAGTGTTGCAAAAGAAATTTGAAGTGCGTTATTTGCATTTCTCAGAGCTATTATTAAGGACACTCGAAAGGATATTGCAAAGGTTAAACAGGCACTTTATGATTAACATCTTTGTTTAGTTAAAAGATCACCAGATTTTGATATTCTAGAAAATGCAAAACTTGATAGTAGACATGTCAACTAGTCACAAAAGTGAAAAAAAACCCCATAACAATTGATAATAAAGTGAATTATTATATTAACGTCTTGAGAACGGAATAATATATTAAGATAATGAAGAGAACGGAATAATATATTAAGATAATGAAGAAGCTTGCAGCGTTTCTGGTTGAGACCTTACTGAAATTCAAAAACAGAGAAGTTAAATCAGCTGTAGTTCGAAGTTTGCTGTTTCAAACAAAACAACAGTTTCAGTGGTGTCAGTTGAATAACATTTGATTAAAAGCAGTCTCAACTTTGAAGAAAAAGAAATAGACAGTGCGTCCGCCAAGTGATAAATTCGAATCTCATTACTTCACCTAAACTTAATTTAAATACCAGAGAAATTAAATATCGCAAAAAATTACGTTCAAGCTCCAATTTACTCATTACTGAAATTGAAAAAGGAGGCGAAGGGGTTGTTCCCTGTGAAAATTTTTCTGATAAGTTGCATTGAAAAGGATTACTACACCAGCTGCACCACTTTCTGGGAAAAGATACAACATTGTGCAGTGCAAACAAAACCCAGCAACGCGGTACAGCTTTGCACCACGTTATGGTAAACGGTTGCACCATGTTGTCGTTTTTTTTTTGCACCGTACAATGGTATCTTTCCGTAGAAAGTGGTTCAGCTGGTGTAGTATCACTTTTTGGTGCAACCTACCACAAAAGTTTTAGAAGCTACGAAGCTATTCTTTTTTCATCACTTTGTGAATTTTCTTAAACTGAATTTCTGTACTGTAGTTATAAATTATACCGATTGTTTTATATAATTGATTTACGAGAAAGAAAGTTCGTTTTTTTCTTTACATTTTTTTTACACATCCAGACGAAGATTTAACGGCATCGCTTATTTTAGCACATGGTCGCAATTTCATGGTTTAATACCAATTGGGCCAATTAATGATACAATATGCGTATGTTACACAACATTTGAAATTATTTCCACGTGAACAACTTCCTCAGAAAATTTGGAGTGGGAAGGCAATTGAAACTTTCATTTGGAACGGTTTGACACAGGTTTACAACACGAATTTCTGTTGGCAAGCAATGTTCACAAAATTCAACTTCCTATACCTTCTATTCAACTGAAATGTTTCTAACCAGAGAGTATTAAACTCGATATTTGTGCGCTCTGAAATTTGCTTTTAGAGCTGTACTAACTATTTACTAACTAAATTAGCTAATAACTGTACTAACTAATAATTTTTTTCATTAAAAAATTACCGTAATTCCTATAATCTTAAAACATCAGTGCAATATCTTTTTTAATTCAGAGATTTAAAGAGCATAAATGGCTGTCCTGTAAAATAAAAGTACTAATTAAAACATTTGTGGAATCCACGCATTTTTCTACAAAATATTTCCACCTCCTAACAATCTCGTTTCGATTAACTGCTGAGATGTTTTTACTGCATTCAGCATGTCCAGTTTTTCATTAGCTCAAAGATAGTTCGGCAGTTTGTAAAAGAAAAGAGAAAAAATAAAAAGGCAATTCAACTTGGTAAGATGAATAGTTATGTTGTAGTTATTCAATTATCCGATAACAGAGAGAACATCGAATTCACTTGCACTTCGTTGAAGAAGTTTTAGGAAGGGAGTGGGTCACCCCAAATGTAAAACTACCCTTAGAAATTAGAAGCTAGGAGATCTGAGTAAGTGCACTCAATAGGAAAGAGAAACAGAAGGACTTAGAGACAGAGGCAGAGAGCTGATCTCCAAAGCAACTGCCGCATCAGTCCGGGGCGAAGGAGGAACAACTGCCACATGTGAACCATCCCCACCACACACAACCAGATAGCCGCCTATACTACCGGGGAGGAGAGAATCTCATGAAAATCACATCTGGAATCCGGAGCAGCAATCAGTATTCACCGTATCACGCCAACTTGAAAGAGAAGGGGAGGTGGTTTGTCTGACACCCACCTAATGTTCACACATTTACATACCATCCGGTTCAATCCTCCATCTAGTTCAAAGGTTTCCAGACTGGGAACAGTGCTCAACGTCTTTCCACATGTCCCGGTCAGGGGTGGGACGGTACAACGAAAACTGCCTTATAGTTCTGAGGTATAGAAGGAATTCGCTGGGATCGTATTCAACCGCACCCCTAACAAATTCATTAGGGGGGGGGCTGCCGCTTTTCTGAAGAACTTTCTGGCGAGTCTGGTTGAGAACTCATGTACCTTCTGAACTCCAAGTCTGTTCCTCAGGTTCCAAAGTGGGGTCCAGATGGGAGACACAAAGTGCTCGGCTTTGCGCCCTCTCGATTCTCTTTCGCTGACTCCTACTAACATCTATCTAGATGGGAGCGGCGTAGATGAGCACTGGCCTGACGACCGTCTTATACAGCAGTACGTTGTGTCGTGTTGTGAAGAGGCTTCTCCGGTGGAGTAATAGAGTTAGCCCAAGGCTTTTTCTAGCTTCATTCGTGGGGTACCTGGTATTGGCTACTCACGAAAGTCGACAATCTATTTGCAGCGCTAGGTACTTAGTGGAAGTAACCCAGGGGGCTGACTCCCGAAACATGGCAATCCTTGATCCATGGAACAACAGCGCACTGCTCTTAGACGGATTGATCTTGAAGCGCCAGTCAGTGTAGTGGATTTCCAGCTGAGATAGAAAGTCCTGGTCCTGGAGGAGCTTCATTGCTCTGCTTTTGTTCAGTGACCTGATCACAACAGCTGTATCGTCCGCGTACATCATAGCTTGACCATTTTTGGGTTTGGGTATGTCGTGAAGATATATAGAGAACAGCGTAGGTCGCAGAACAGGACCCTGAGGAACATGAACCTGTATCTTCTTTTTAGAAGAGTGCAACAGTGGAACTGCGGCTGTTGAGGTACAAGCTAATCAGCTCAAAAAGTGGGCGGAGATACTGGAGCTCCTGCAACGTGTGAAGGAGACCATCATGCCACCCTCAAAAAGTGGGCGGGGACACTGGAGCTCCTGCAACGTGTGAAGGAGACCATCATGCCACCCTCGGTTGAAGGCCTTGCTGATGTCTAGGAAGACAGCAGTGGAATACCTGCTCTTGTCACGAACTTCAGGAACAAATTCAGTAAATCTGATCAACTGCTGAGTCGTAGCATGCTTCGCCCAAAAATCTCCCTGTTCGTCAGGAATGACTCCCTTAGTCTAGCAGAATTCGTTACGCCTAGAGAGGGCCTTCTTCAGAAGCTTGTCTGGGATGGGTTGGCTCCAAGTTTGGGCAACACCACTACCACATCCTTTTTTCAGTCCCTGCGGAGGTAGTTCAGCCGGAGAGAACTGTTGAAAACCTCCCCAGTACCAGAATCTAGCTCTCAGGAAGCAGTTGAACAGCTCTGGCAGAAACACCATATCTTCACTGAGTTTTCTCCACCTTTGGCTTTTTGATATGTCCAGCTATCAGGGGCTAATTGACAGACGAAATGACCTCGTATGATTCATCCAGATCGTACGCAGCTAAACCATCTATGACCTGGTCAGGGTCATAGAGGCCTTAGCTACGTACAACTCCGGTGTTGTAGAACTGTCATACTACCCATAGTCGGTCCACAGGGTCTGGTGAATATGAATTTGGATGTCATGAGGTGAGAACTTCCAGGGCATCAGTAAGAACCCCAGCATTCTCGTCATCACAATACACCATACCCTGTGGACCGAGTATGGGCGGTATGACAGTCTTACAACACCGCAAAAAATTTTCTAAGGATGGTCCACACATCATCCAGACGTGACTGACACCCGCTGAGAAGATACTTGTTTCATTGGAGTTCTCTCAACACGCGGATTTCTGCCCTGACGAGATCGCCACACGAGGTATAACGAGCCCTGTCATCGGCTGATCTCGACCGTTGCTAGATCCTCCGGAACTTTTTTTCTCCCGGACCAACCGAACAACATGGGGAGGAAGTGCACATGGATCCCGAGCAAGCAAAGTTTTTTTATTGGAAGTTTAACGACCACCGTGAGCAACTCAATGGGCTATAAACAGTCGCCTGTCCCTAATTTAGGCTCACTGATTTCAGTGAAAGGAAAGAGCCAGGGTCGTAAGACAAACACAAGCATCCATGCCTCGCCGGGACTCGAGCCCTGACCCAACTCAGACGAATGGTCAGAAGTCAGCGCTTAGACCACTTTGCCACCGAGACCGCGCAAGGCTTCCCGCCTCGATCCAGAATGGTCTGAATTTAGCTGGTGATTTTCTCCACCACATTGTCGACGTTCGAGCCAGTACTAGTATCCACCGTAGGCGTATTCACCTGAGCAATAATTTCCTACAAAAGCTTCCAATCAGTATACATCATCGTCCGCCTGATGGCTGCGATTCCGTTTAATCTCAGCAGAACTGGGTCGTAGTCAGAGTCCAGACCAGAAACTACCGAGACCTGATGGAAGTGCCTCGCAAACTAGAGAACAGCAAAATCAAGTATATCGGCTACCCTGTGGGACGGGATGCAAGTTGGACGGACCGGACTTGCAAAGGTAATATCCAGTTTGTTGGTGTATTACGACAGAACCACACCAGCTCTGTTTGTAGATTTACTGAACCAGTCAGGGTGTTTAGCGTTCCAGTTTTACTGGGGATGGGTTCCCCAAAGGGTATGTCAAGATTATCGTCAGATGGTCCTTTCCCTGGGCTGTTATAAACGGAGGCTAATTTAATCAAGCCCGAGCTTGTTGTTAGCTTAACAGCCCTCGATGACCTTGAGGTCTTTGTAGGGTGCGATGTTTGCACTTAAACCTTTTTTGACTAAAATGACATTACCTCCTGCTGCTTACCTGTAGAGTGCCTGATCTATGTCCTGTCGGTAGTGCTCAACATTGACTCACTTGATCTTAAGTGTGACTTGGGCTCACAGGTAAGAGCAACATCGATGTCATGATCTTTCAGGAAACTTGCAAGTTCAGCAAGTTTGTTCCTGATGCCGTTTGCATTCCAAAACATTGTGTTGAGACTATCCATAATGCGCTACTAGTCACAGGAGCTTAGGCTTAAGCTGCCAGGCCAGCAACCGGAGCCCGTTTGAGGACAGCTGGATCAATGCGCTCCACAAGCTCTGAGAGCAGCTTTCGATCTGTGACCTCGGAAGTGGCGGGAGGGTAAACCACTTTGGTTACGACCTGTGTGGTAGGTGTAACCTTAGATGGTTCGGCAGAGGTTTTGATTTTGTTCTTTTTAACCTTCCTTCTTCTTCTCTTGGAGCTTGTAACAGAGGAGGGGGTATGAAATAGGCTGGGAAACTCTCCTTTGCCGATTTTGTTTCAACAGCATTTCTGATAAGGGCCCTACGATTTGTGGTGCTGTTCTGCATTGGCGCTGGCTTCTGCATGGGTTTTTTCTGCAGCTTGTTGACAAGCTGCTTGAATACTGGACAACCAAGCAAGTTAGCCCCATGCTCTCTACTGCAGTTACACAGAAACGCTGTATCTTTTTATCAACCATGCACTCACTGCTGCAATGACCTTTGTCGCAGTGTGCACATTTCGGTTTTTGTCTCCAGTTAGATATGGCATGACCAAAGCCTTCACAAACGAAGCACTGCTGTATCCTGCCCTTAGTTCGGTAGGGTTCAATCGAAATTGAAATTCCAGGACATTGAACGTAGGCATGCCATGCAATAAAGTAAGAGACACAGCGGAGGCAGTAATCTGATCTCAACTTTTCATCGCTAACAATAATGAAAAAGAGGATTAGGTAGAGCTCAGACCACGGACCATGGCCAGCTCAGCCCAGCCTAGTCCATTCCCTCATCGAGAAAATCCTATTTTCATGCAATTACATTACACAGTTTAGTATGAACGCAAAACTAACTTCTGAACGATACGTTTGAACCTTCCTTTATAATACTGAGTTACCACTTTTGAATTATCCAAACGATCTCTTGTCCTACGTGAAAACCCATGGCATAGCAATACAGATACATATTCTCGTCCACTACTTCGATCATGAAAACACCTGCTCGTTTTTTTTTCAGTTGCACTCAAACTCATGGCAAGATTGCACCACTTTCGCTGCATTTTGTATCTTGCACAAAAAAAAAAAAATGACGCAAGTCAGTCAGATGATTTGAATCACCACTTTACAACGCAAGTGCCAAAATCACACCTCATTATGGTTTAAGTGTCTGAAATTGCACCGTAATTTGAAATTGCACCGTAAATTTAACACTGAACCAAAAATTTTAACAGTGTTCCAGACAAAATAACATTATGAAGACGAAGTTAAAAAGCTTTTTCGGAGGGACCTCATAGAATTGTCTTTCAGATAAACAGTTCAAGGAAATCCGAAAAGTAAAAAGTTTAAAAACTTCGTTGCATTTTTGTTTCACACGTTTGTCCGCAATAAAGAAGCGACACCCCGGAGTACCTTTTCTGTGTTACACACATCCGCGACGAACCCTGCGTTAAGCCTTATGCCAAATGAAACGCCCTGAATTAAACCAAATCAAACATAGCCATTCTACTAAACTTAGGTACTGAACAATTGAATAAAAAAAGCATGACTTAGATTTCAATTCATTATATTCATTAATACAACACATGAGAACCAAGAATAATAAATCTGATTAAGACATAAACAATCAGTTGAAACAGTGAGTAGTTGCCAACAGTTCTACTGAAACGTCACATACAGACGCTTTGTGACATGCGCAGATGACATTTCTGCCCGATAACACGAGATATAGATAATGGTGATTTGGTTGATCTAGGTTAGGGCTAATGCAGGTTCATTACCAATAACGGCCACTGAAGATGTCCTCGACAATTAGGATGAAACGTGTTTGGCAGGGAACACACAACGGAGTATAAATCTATGTGTTATTTTCTTGTTTGTGAGGAACATTCAGTGTATTTTCCTTCAGAACGAATGGACCTTCTGGACTGGTATGTGAGTACTCTTGGATATAGCTGTTGTCAATTATCCGGACATACAACCTAAACACAATAGTATGGAATTATAAAGGATTTTAATCTTCATATTTTAATTTATCATCAATTTTAACTATCAGCGATAATATTTTAACCAGCATGGCGAACGCCAACAAGTGATTAATGAACATTGTTGTCATCATGTTTGCATGGACCATATATATTTATACTACAACACTTAACAATAGAGGAGAGGTGAGCGTTGCATATTTGTTCTATTCCGGACTTTATGAAGTACTTTCAATATGTTGCAGGCAAAGTTAATAGGTAACCCTATTGTGTGTGCTGCTTGCGAATATTGCATTACATCAACATGCTTACGCATATTTGATACAATTATAAATGACTTTTGAGTAGGACTGTTGGTAACTACTTACCGTCTCAACTGTAGTTCAGGACTTTACCAAATTTATTATTCATGTTTCTTGAGTGATGTATTTAGTTTATATGGTTAATTGGAATCTAAATCAATCATGTTTTTTGATTAAATTGTTTGGTACCTAGGTTAGTATAATGGCTTACGCATATTAGATGCAACTATATGTGACGTTTCAGTAGAACTGTTGGCAACTACTCACCGTTTCAACTGATTGTTTATGTCTTAATCAGATTTATTGTTCTTGGTTCTCATGTGTTGTATTTAATATATATAATGAATTGAAATCTAAGTCAGGCTTTTTTGATTAAATTGTTTAGTACCTAAGTTTAGTATAATGGCTATGTTTGATTTGGCTTAATTTAGGGAGTTTCATTTGGCGTAAGGCTTAACAAGGGGTTCGTCGCAGGTGTGTGTCACACAGAAAAGGTACTCCGGGGTGTCGCTTCTTTATTGTGGGCAAACGTGTGAAACAGAAATGCAACGAAATTTTATTCGTCGTAATCCAAACGTACATTTCCACGTAATATAGCATTAAGAGAATCTTGTTCTTGAGCTACATACATAGTTCAGAAACTTTACCAAAACATAAGATCTTCATTCGCCCGTTGTGCGCAATTTTATGTTCAGTCCAAGGTACACAAAAATCGACGTTCCGTTCCGCTCTACAGTGAGCAGTACCGGCACAGCAGCTTATAAGTTGCCTAAGTTCTTATCCTTCAAATTATCTTCTTCGGCGACTTCAAACAAAGCAGCTGTAAAGAATTCCATTGAATTTTCTCAATCGACTCAGAATACATTCCTACATAAATCCGTTAACGCTCTCCTTGGTATCAATATTTCACCAATATTCTACTAAAAGGAGCTCTGGAATCATTAAAAGAAAACCTATAGAATTATATTTACTGTCAATTTGAAGTACAGGAAATAATGAGACTTGTGGAAACTTGCACCAAACAGTTTTGTTTTCGCGGAACTGTTTGTGAACAGACGGAAGGTCCAGCTACGGAAAACCCCAGGTATCTTACCTTACACGAAATCTGTATATGTCCATTTGAAGAAAATCTTTCGCAGCTTGTAAAATTTGATCTATGGATACAATACGTGGACGATACGTTCGTTCTCTGGAAGGGCACAACTTCTAAAATTCCTAAATTAGTCGAACTTATGAGTTCTATCGATCCTCACGTACAATTCAGATACGAGATCGAAAATAATTGTTCCCTGCCATTCCAGAAATTCTTCTGATACCACTCTCAGAAGGATCTCTCTTAGCGACTGTTTATCGTAAACCTATTTCTTCACCTCCATATGCCAAGTCCAATCACTCATGTCAACAAAAAGTTAGTAAAAACACAGGCATATATAGTGTGATACATATACTGGTCATAGAAAAAATTAACGTTTATTCATAATTAAATGTTTTATTAAAGTCGACTATTGTTTCGCAGAGGTTTTGGCTCGGCATCATCAGGACGAATGGACGTGAACAATCTTGTGACATCATCAGAGTTCTGACGGTCACGGATTTTGGTGAGTTGTTTCCACGCGCTTGAAAGAAATGGAGTAGACCTCATGTCGTTGACAAGCTGTGAAGAGTTCCGGTATATGGGGAGAGCTTCTAATATAAATACTAAGCTTGATAGTCGAATCAAGTTTATGAATAAGCGCACTGTTTCCAAATAAAAATTTATGGCTATTTTTTGTGACAATGTATGATGACTTCATGAGTTCATAGTTTCGTACGAAAGTGTGTTCCTTCACACGAAAACTATCTAAGTTCCCGTGTGTATGAAACTGTTTCTTCACACGGAAACTTAGATATTGGATATTCGTGCATTTTTTTGAAATTGCGAAATTCGATTTGTCGCGTAAAATTCGTTTTTAAATTTCACTCGGGTTAAATCAAGAAAGGTTAGATATTACTTCGTTATCCGTAAAGATATCCTCACTTTGCGAAGTAGAATTTCCTTTATTGTTGCTATTTTTTGAGAATTTTTCAAATTTCCGTTCTAATGCCATTTTATGAGTAAACTACATATTGGAACTCCTAAACCAAGTTCTGCCGTTCAGGTCAGAAAATTCTGGTAACATTTCAGCCAGCAATAAGTGTAGGTCATACAGTTCGATCTCAACGTTTGCAATATTCTTTCACGTATCTTTAATAATAGCCCTTAATGGCGCAAACGAAGCATTAGATATCGCTTTATTGACGTTATGGGAAGGTCTTAAGTTGCATTTAACGGAGATAAAATTTGGTAATATGTGGCTTCTCTGGCATCGAAGTAGGGAGTCTAAGTGGTTCAGTAATCTGAACTTCTTTATCCTCAGCTTCGAAAAACGGTTGAATGTCGCAAACAGAGATTTCGTCATAATCAAGATTAGGAACTGGGGGTTTAAGTTACTGAATAAAGTTCCTGAATAAGTTCCTGAATAAATGTGCTTCAGAACTTCAAAAATGCTCAAAAGTTTTAATTTCAAAGTTATTTTCAAACCCATGAACAAGGGGAATTTTTACGGATCAAAAGATTACGTCGAAGACATAAATTCCTAGAGAATTTATTAGACACCTTGTGAATGTGGAGTTTCATACATAGGACAGACCGGGAGGGCTTTAACTTTCCGTGTGAAGGAACACAAGACTTTCGTACGGAACAATGAACTCACGAAGTCATCAATAGCCCAACATTGTCACAAAAACAACCATAAATTTATGTTTGGAAATGCTGTGCTTATCGATAAACCTGATTCAACTATCAAGCTTAATATATTAGTAGCTTTCCACATACACCGATGAGACATTACATTATGATCACTCCAAGCCTAGAGAAATTAATGCACCTGGAGACCGAACGGTGGAGAAGATATACAACCCGAGGACCGGCTTTCGGTTAGTACAGTGTTCTGAGTCAGAATAGAAAAAGCTGCCGATTTATCGGACTTTGATAAAGGACAAATTGTGATGGGACGGCGTCTGGGAACTACGATCTCGGAAACGGCGTGGCTTGGGGGCTGTTCAGTACCGCTGTAGCGAGTACGTATCAAAAGTGGTGCACAGATGGCCAAACGACGAACCGTTGTCCAGCTGTGTGCCGTCCGGAGCTCATTGATGCCAGAGGGGAGCGGATATTGTAGCGCATTTTTCACAGCGACCGTAGGGCCACAGTGTGACAAATCACCCAGAGCTACAACAGTGGTGATCAGAGCAATGTTTCGCAACACATAGTTCATCGCAGCCCTCTGCGCATGGGCCTGCGTAGCCGAAGACCCAGCCTGGTTCCCATGCTCATTGCACGTCATCTCCAACAACGTATGAAATAGGGCCCAAGATCATCGAAATTAGATCGTGGATGATTGGAAGAAAATGGCCTGGTCTGACGAATCAAGATTCCTGGTGCATCATGTAGACAGCCGAGCGGGCATACGCCGATTACCAACGGAGGCTATGGCACCCGAAAGCACTGTTGGGCGGAAACAGGCCGGCGGCGGCGGTGTTATGCTGCGGGCGACGTTTTCTTGGGACACTTGAGGCCTCATTATCGCAATAGCAGAATCCCTGACAGCTGTCAGGTATATGAACATCGTGCGGACCAAGTTCACCCTTTCATGACACCTGTGTTCCCTGCTGGTGACGTCCATTAACAACAGAATAATGCGCTATGCCACACTTTCAGAATCGTCAAGGAGTGGTTCCAGGAACATGCTGGTGACTTTCTGTTAATGCCCTGACCTCCAAATTCACCAGAGATGAACGCAATCGAATATTTGTGGTTCGACTTGGAAAAGCGGGTTCGCGCTAAATCACCATCACCCAGAAATATACGGGAACTGGAGGATCTGCTGTTGAAATTATGGTGCCAGATACCCTAGGATACCTATCGCTACCTCATCGAATCGACGCCTCTCCGAATGGTCGCTGTTTTGCGGGCTAAAGGGGTCTTATAGTTTATTAGGTAGGTGGTCATAATGTAATGGTTCATTGGTGTAAGTTAGGGGTGTCTTTCTTTCATTGCTGTCGCCAGCTGTGGTGATCAGCTATTTACTGCAACGACCTCCGTGCTTTCACCTGAAATCACCTTGTACTGAAGCTTTCACACAAATTCACCTTGTACTGAAGTTTACCAAATGACTTTGGTTTTTTGCTTAAGATTTTCTATTCCCTTTATTAGCACATCCTTTGTAAAAATGACCGTGATCATGTTATCGGTTTATCCGTCCGTCCCTCCCTCTGTGGAAACCATATCTCTGCAACTAAAAGACCTATTCAAAAAAATTATTTTTGCATTGGAAAGCATGAAACGTTCGAATGGCGATCCTCGCCTTCCTATTTTTTTCCGATGCGAAACTTCGCGCTAGAGGCAGTAAATGCAGATGATGTCAAATTTAAAGTACATTTTATTTCATATATTTGCTCCTAAATATCCGATTGAAAAAATTATTTCTTCCGTTCGATGCCATTTATTACGAATTAGACACAGTTCCTTTTTAAAGTAACGCATAAGTTTTCCGCTAGGGGCGTAAAGGTAAATTGATTTTCTCCTGCTTTTGAATATTTGATTTAAAAAAATCTTCCTGCATCGGAAACAGTTCCAGGAAATATTTTGCATATAATTTCTAATATTTCGTAAGGAATGGTTTGGCCACCAGGGGCCGTAAGAGTCTATTTCTGCTTCTGATATATTTGAAGCAAAATCTTAGTTTCTAAAAAGCTCGACTGAAAAAATTCTTTCGAGACCAATATCGCTCATGTCAATAAACCTTTTCGGAGTTTTCTTCTTAAAATAATGCATGGTTTCTCCGCCAGGGGGCTTAGATGCATATCATATTTTTGTCAATATCTCTGCTTCTAAGCATCTGATTTGAAAAATTCGTTCTTTCTTGGATAGATTTTCCGGTGCGAAATGTTTCGCACATAATTTCACATTCTTCAAGTAATGTATAGGCTTTCCGCTAGGGGACGTAATGGTAAATTTCTTTTTCCCCGGTATCTCTGCTTCCAAAACTACGATTTAAAAAATTCTTCCTGTATCGGATACAGCTCCTGATGCGAAATGTTTTGCGTATAATTTTTAATTTTTGGTAAAGAACGGTTTGGTCACCAGTGTTTATTTTTGCTTCCGATGTCTTTGCAGTAAAATATTTTTTCTAGAAACGCGATTAAAAATGTCTTTCATGGATCGATACCGCTCACCTCGGAAAACTTTGATAACACTTTCTTCTTAAAATAATGCATAGTTTTTCCTCCAGGGAGAGTGGATGTATACCTTTTTTTTTTGTCGATATGTCTGCTTCTAAAACTACGATTTGAAAAATTCTTCCGGCAGCCAACACATCCCCAGATGGGAAATGTTTTGATTATAATTTCTGATTTTTGATAAAGAACGGTTCGGTCACCAAGGTGCGTAAGTGTTTATTTCTGCTATTGATGTATTTGCAGCAAAATCTGAGCTTCTGAAAACTCGATTGAAAACATTCTTTCGTGGGCCTGTCACTCACCTCAGAAATTTTTTTTCAGAAAACCTTCTTCTTAAAATAGCGCATAATTTTTCCACCAGGGGACGTAAATGTATATAATATTTTTTTGAAAAATTCTTCTTTTGTTCGAGAGCGCTTCTTCTGAGAAATGTTTCTCATATAATTTAATTTTTTTTAGCGCTCAAGTTTGCCACTAGAGAGCGTAAGTTCACGGTTCCATTTACTGCTATATCTGCGGGCTTAATAACCCGATTGGAAAATCCTTTTTTCAGTCAGGTACTACTAGCTGTAAAACTCTTTATGTGTATTTTCTTCCCAAAATAATGCACAATTTCACTACAAGGTAGCGCCAATGTTTAATCTGTTTTTCTCAATATCTCTGCATCTGCATGTGCCATTTAAAAATTTCTTTCAAAACCATTTACCTTGTGGAGCACTAGGTAAGTATTTGAGGAGTTTTATAGTCCACAGTTCTATCGCAAAGTGGTGTTTTTATACTTCTGTTTTCAGCTGTTATCACCGCTTCTAAAAACCCCATTGTAGAGTTTCAGACTGAACTATTTCTCGAATCTCTCGATAGATGGCAACAGCGCGGCGGAGAGAGTGGAACGGGGGCAGGTAGCAAGATGGAACATGAATGATGTTGTTGTTGACAATATGTCTTAGAATAATAGAATTACGTGTTTGTGGTCGTGTTTGTGATTATATAGTTAGCTACAAGAAATGGTGTTTGTGTTTCCTGTTGTGCACCACTGGATTATTTGTTAGAACGTTATTTTTAAGCAAGATTATAAGCTCCGACCTTTAGGATTGCCTGTTCCTCGAACAGATGCCAAGGTAAGTGATCTTACCGTAAGCGGATAGCTTCGTGCTGTGACGAAGAAGAAAAGATGGATGCTCGATTCTGCGAGCCTTTGCCTGGTGTGCGTAACGGTTAGATACGTATCGTCAGGCCATTGATCACGTTAGTGGGGAAGGATTAATTTGTACCCTACAGAATTTTGGCGTCAGCGACAGGACTAGTGAGAATTGAGGATCGATTAGATATTGAATCAGTGATTACTATGGAACGTATAAAAACAAAACGTGTGGTCGTTCGAAGTTCTTTCACGAAGACTGAAGAATTTGATGGCGGTGTTGTTAGAGACAAATTCGGCAAACTGCATAATTTGATGAGAGAATTAAAGGAGCTTGATGATAAAATGATAGAAAATTTATTGGATTCATAGGTTAATGAGGAACAGTTATCGGTTGAAGTTGAGAGCGCCGAATATTATTCTGACACATGCATAACTATGACGCGTTTAGTTAATGAAAATTTGAATGTCGCAGATATAGTTGTGGCAGTTGAAGCTAGCAGTATTGAGAATGTTGGAAAAAGGGAAATGTTACAAACTACCTAAAATTGAAATTAAGAAACTTGATGGTGAATTTATAAATTGTTTAAGTTTCTGGTCGCAATTCAAAAAGATACATGAGGATGAAGAATTCCATGCGATTGTGATAAGTTTCAGTATCTTTATCAATCCATGCAATCTGGTACCCGAGCGAGGGAACTCGTGGATAGTTATCCGCTAACTTCAGAGAATTATTCCAAAGCAGTCTCAGCATTGGAAGAACGCTTTGGCGAAAAGGAGTTACTCATTGAGGTATATGTTAGAGAATTGCTGAAATTGATTATTAAAAATATACGTTCCAGTGAGAGGGAGCGAGTGCATTTATCGAAACTTTTTGAAAACATCGAAGCTCATTTGAGAGCCTTGGAGTCTATGGGTATTAGCTTGGATACGAATGCTGCGTGGCTCTATCCTATGGTGGAATCCTGTCTGTCCGAGGAAGTTTTGAAGGCGTGGAAACGATATTCATTGAGTGCGGATATGGCTCCAGATCCCTCCACCAAATCCCGTCTTTCTAGATTATTAGAATTTTTGAAGGGAGAAGTTGAGGGTGAAAAAAGACTTGCCTTAGCGCGAAAAGGTTTTGGGGGAGCCACGACTAAAGAGGCCTCAAGGGAGAAGTTTAAGAAGAGAGAATTTAACACACCTACTGCTGCGGGTTTATTATTGAAAGGAGAACCGATTTGGATTTTTTGTGGAAAGTCTCATGCTAGTAAAGACTGCATGAATGCACAGTCTCTGTCCTTGAAAGAAAAAATGTCAAAAGTATGTGAAAAGAGGTGCTGTTTTAAATGTTTAAAGCCCAGTCACTTCGCAAATTCATGCAAGAGTTTTGTGCGATGTTGTTCCAAAGAGTTGTTCCAAAGTTTGTTCCAAAGAGCACCTAGTTATTATGTGTCCTGAACTTCCCTCTAAACCAATGAATGATAAACGTAAAAGTGAAGTGGAGGAACTAGTGGTTCAAAATGCATTCTCTCAGCAGGAGTGCACCAGAGAAGTGGACTTAATGACTTTGTTGGTGAAGATCGTTACGCAAAACTAAACGAGTACGTGCGTTGTTAGATTGTGGCTCCCAGAAATCTTAAATATTACAGGCCACGGCTGAAGAATTGGGCTTGAAAGTTTCAAGAAAAATGCATCTGGCACATTCTCTTTTTGGAGGGGTTCGTACTGCTCCAAAGGAACACAAGATTTACCGTGTCAAATTGCAGGGTACCGATTTTTGTTCGAAATCTGTCTTTGAATTAGAATTTTTAAATCAGAAACTGATTTGCGGAGAGATTCCCCGCCACTCTAACGGTCGGATATTGAATGAATTAAAACAAAGGGGGATTTGGATCTCTGATCGGGGACCTGGCTGTCTGAAGATCGAACTTTAGATTGGCAGTGACATTTATGGTCAAATTTTGACAGATCGAAACAATCAGCTTCCAGGAGGCCTGACAGCGATCGAAATGAAATTGGGTTGGACGATTTGTGGATCAACCTGCTATGATGAAGAACCTAAGGCCGCTGTCGGATCAGTGACCTGCATGATTGTTAAGAACACGAACGTTCAGGAACTATGGGATCTGGAGACTATAGGTGTAAAAGAGCCAGATGCCTGTGTCAACAAAACTGCCTTGGCGGAAGAAGTCCCAGAACAGTTTTTGAGCACCGTTGACAGAAGGGAAGATGGACGCTACTGTGTAAGTCTGCCTTGGTTGAGTAATCGACAATACCTTGTTTCCAATCGACATATTGCAGAAAAGTGACTCTTCAATACGACGAAGAAGCTTAAAGCTATGAATCAGTATTGGGAGTTAAAGTATTCCAGGAGTGGCTTGATGAACAGGTGATAGAGAGGGTACCCTTGCAAGAGTTGGAGGAGAAGAGCCACTATTTTCCGCACCATCCCGTAGTAAAACTTGATAGTTCCACGACTCTAATAAGACCAGTATTTGATGCTTCCTGTCAGGGGCAGGAGTCTCCTTCACTTAATGATTGTCTGGTCAGAGGACCCAATTTAATGGAACAGATACCGTCTATTTTACTGAGGTTTAGGAAAGATGCCATTGGAGTCGCCGCCGATATCAGACGTGCCTTTTTGCAGACTGAAGTTAAGAAGGAGGATCGGGATTTTTTGAGGTTCCTATGGTGGGATGACAGCAATAGGATCCAGGTGTTTAGACACAGAAGAGTGGTTTTTGGACTCACATGGCAGCCGTGATACGACATCTTCTTTCTAATGCATCGGAGGAAGTTGCATCATTTGCGGAAACTCTTAGCAAAGCCTTCTATATTGACAACTGTGTCACCTCGGTGAATGATCCGAGAGAATTAAGAGCATTCATCTTGAAGTCTACAAAATTGTTTACAGAAGCCAGAATGGATTTGCGAATGTGGATGTATGGTCCTGTTAATGAAGTTGCAGAAAACTTCCTAGCTGAGCAACCTCACATTAATATTTATTTTAAAGAGACAGTACCTTTATTGGGACTCTTGTGGAATCGAAACGAAGATACCCTCGGTACCCGATGCAAAATTGAGTCAACGTCTCTTGGTGTCTCTAAGAGAGAAATCTTATCTATGACACAACAAATTTTTGATCCAATTGGAATTTTAGCTGCAGTGATGTTACCTGCTAAATTGTTGGTGCAGCAGTCATGGGCCGACAAGAAAGACTGGGATACCCCTTGCCGAACGAATTGCAACTTAAATTTCTCAAATGGGTTGAGGAATTGAACTCACTAAATGAACTAACATTTTCTCGAAGAGTAGGTTTCGGGGATTCCGAAAGTTGGTCTCTTCATGTGTTTTGCGACGCCAGTCAGGATGCCTATGCGACTGCAATCTTCCTACGTTATGAGACGCCCATGGGAGTGGAAGTCCGCTTGTTGGGAGCTAATCGCGCCTTTCTCCCCTAAAGAAAATGACTATCCCGAATTTGGAACTACTTGCCTGCACGCTGGGAGCTCGTCTTGCAAGATTTGTGTTAGAAGCACTAAACACCAATATAGTTCTGGCGAGATACTGGACGGACTCTACGACTGTCCTGGCTTGGATTAAGAGAACGGATCAGTGGGGCACGTTCGTACATAATCGAGTTCAAGAAATTCGGAAGCTCACCAACTCTGATGACTGAACACACGTTCCTGGAAGCAGGAACCCTGTGGACCTCCTGTCGAGGGGTTGCAGTTCTGATCAACTCATAAGGTCCAGATGGTGGGAGGGTCCCGAATGGTTGAAGAGCCCACACAAAAATTGGCCAAGCGGTGATGATACTGTTAAGGAACATTGATTAGCTCTGAACAGCGAAAGCGGAAAACAACGACCTTGGTTATTCAACCAGAGAATTCAACGATTTTTGAGAAATTTTCAAGGCTCTCCCACATTGTTAGAATTTTTGCCTGGATCCGAAGATTTGTTAAGAGATGTCGGTGTGAGTTATTTGAAACGTCAAAGACATTGAGTGCAACCGAAATTGAAGACGCCGAAATTCATTTATGGCGTATTGTGCAACGAGAATCCATGCTCGCAAAAGACTTGATGAAAACAGTCTCGCAGTGATCAAAGACGACAACGAGCTAATACGAGTCAAGAGCAAAATTATTGCCAGAGAGGACGAGTTTTCATTTAGATACCCAATTTTGCTTCCAAGTAAACATCATGTAGTTATTTGTTTAATTAGAGACTGTCATTTGCCCAATTGTCATGCAGGCGTTCAGACGCTCGTTACGAACCATAGAGAAAGGTTCTGCATTCTCAAATTTAACCGCACCATCAAAAGCGTCATTTCCAAGAGTGTAAAGTGCAAGAGGTTCTCGGTAAAGCACCTACCACATTACCAGTTCACCTACCACTAGACCGTGTAAGAGATGCGGCAGTTTTTGAAGTCTGCGGAGTCGATCTTTGTGGTCCTCTTCTACTCCGTGGAAGATTAAACGTTTGGGTCGTGCTATATACATGTGCCGTTTACAGAGCAGTCCACTTGGAAGTCACTACTTCGCTTAGCACAGAAGCATTCATTCAAACTCTCAGAAGATTTATAGCTAGAAGAGGAAGGCCAACGATCGTCTATTCTGATAACGGAATTAATTTTATAGGCACGGACAACGCCCTCAAAGCCCTGAACTGGGAGAAGGTCATGGAATGTGATAAGTTAAAACCCATTCAGTAGAGATTTAATCCTCCTGCGGCTCCCTGGTGAGGTGGATGGTAGGAGCGTTTGATCCGCTCCATCAAGGTTCTACTAGTACGAGTTTTAGGAAGAGCGTCCATGAATTATGAAGAGCTAGTCACAGTTATCTGTGATGTGGAAGCTGTCATTAATAGTCGGCTCCTTACTTGTATTTCAACCGAATCCGAAGATTTGGCACCTCTAACACCTTCCATGTTCCTACAAGAAGTAAGAAAGATTGGTGTGCCAAAATTGGACTATATCAGTCGGAATAGACTGCAAGGAAGAATGGCTTACTGCCAAAAGCTTCGTGATCAACTGCGTAGTCGTTTCCGTAAAGAATATCTGGGACAATTGATTTTGAAAACGACTGAGAAGAAGTTGGATCTCAAGATCGGGGATGTAGTTTTGGTCGGATTGGATAATCAGAAACGGATACACTGGCCTATGGCTAAAATTGAGAAACTCTTTCCTGGAACAGACGGCCATCCGCAGGTGGCCCAGGTACTTTGCACCGGCCACTTTCAGACTGAATCTATCCATTAGAAGTGTACTCTGACGATGATCCGACAGTACGTGAATCTCCGACAGGGAGTTCAAAAACTGGTCGAAGACGTAAACCGCCGGAACGGCTAAATCTATAACCGCACTTCACCTGCTGATCCACTTTATTTGTTTGATTTGTCCCTACCAAATCAAAGCTGGTAGGATGTAGAGTTTCAGACTGAACTATTTCTCGAATCTCTCGGTAGATGGCAACAGCGCGGCGGAGAGAGTGGAACGGGGGCAGGTAGCAAGATGGAACATGAATGATGTTGTTGTTGACAATATGCCTTAGAATAATAGAATTACGTGTTTGTGGTCTTGTTTGTGATTAAATAGCTAGCTACAAGAAATGGTGTTTGTGTTTCCTGTTGTGCACCACTAGATTATTAGAACGTTAATTTTATGCAAGATTACAAGCTGCGACCTTTAGGATTGCCTGTTACTCGAACAGATGCCAAGGTAAGTGATCTTACCGTAAGCGGATAGCTTCGCGCTGTGACGAAGAAGACAAGATGGATGCTCGATTCTGCGAGCCTTTGCCTGGTGTGCGTAACGGTTAGATACGTATCGTCAGGCCATTGATCACGTTAGTGGGGAAGGATTAATTTGTACCCTACACCTATTGAGAACTTTCTTTTTTACTGTATGTTGTTCGCTGCAACAGACATGTGGAGCATTACCCTCTTTAAATAATGCACAGATTTCCTGCTAGGAGGCGTAAGGGTCAAATACTTTTCTCGCTATATCTGCTTCCGGGAGACTTATATGAAAAGTTTTTTTCCTTAGCATAACTTTTCCCACGATGAATATTTGTTGCCTATGTTCCATTAACCATCAGGCGAAATTCTCCTCTAGAAGGCGCACAATTGTATCATCTTTCCTTATATATATATATAGTTTATTTTCACTTTTCGATTAGAAAATCATTTTGTCTCCGATACCTTCTTTCTGATATTTTTGTGCGCCATTTGTTAGTTTCCGTAACATACCTTTTAGCCGCTGTTGTATGCAGCTGTTTCTATTTCTGGATGTTTTATCGATTGTAGAAACCTGGGTCAATTTTTTCTAACCGGTGGCATTGAATCTGAATAACTTTGATAAATTTAATTCACGTCAGAAAAGTTTCAAAAGATGTGCTCATTACAACCGAAAATTCGGTGTCATCTTTTTTGTTTCAATTTCTATGTCAAATAATCCATTGCAACCTTGTATTTTGTTCACGCTTTTCAGACCACATGAAGATGCAGTGAGAGAAGTGCTGAAATCCTTGTGAGATTCAATCACTTATCCTCGAAGAGCATCGTTTAGGCAAACAATGAATTGGGACAAGACCCAAAGAGTAGAGTGAAAGTGTTATGACCACCCATCTTCAGCGCTGAAACAGGTTTCTCACATCACGATGGCAACGAGGTGCGAATTTTTCTTGGTGAAAAATAGCATCATGCTCCAGAAATTCTAGATATCTTGATTAAAATCGCACCATGCTTCAGAAGTGCTGGATGTTTGAGGAAAAGGCATCCACCATTGCGTGCTGTCTGAATTTCGTCGCGGTAGTACCCTCCTCCCAACTGCTGTAAGAAACTTTACCAGAGTGTACGCCAATGCTATATCACATCATCAGTGCAGCCGTTCGTTCGAACGATTTCCAGGAGGAAATTTCGACCTGACAGACCGTCCCAAAGCTGGAAAACCCGCAATAGTGGATATGGACATGCTGAAGACCTTAGTGGGAATCAACCCATGTGTGAGCACGCGGGAGTTGGTCGAACAGCTGAGACTACCCCCACAAGCATTATCACACACCTGCGTCAACTTGGGAAGGTGCACAAGGGGGAGTTTGGATACCCCATCAATTCACAGTTCAGAAGAAAGCAAATCGCATGAGTGCACGCGTTTCCTGCTTGCACGTGACCAAGCCGAAACGTTCTTGGATCGCAATGTGACAGGAACGAAAAATGGGTTTTGTATGACAATGTCAGCGCCCGGTAACAGTGGTTGAACCGAAAACAGAAGCCCATGCCGACCCTCAAAGTCGGCTTACGCCCACGTAAGGTCCTGCTGTCTGGTGGGATATGCAGGGTGTTGTGTTTTTGGAGCTGCCGCCGGACAACACCACTATCACCGCCGATGTGTGCTGCCGTCAGCTCGACGATTTGCACGCAAACGTTCACGTCGAAACGACCAGCACTACTGAACAGCAAGAACGCCCTCCTACACCAGGATTGAGCGAAAACTCACCCAGCACGAGTGACCTGTGGCAAGATCAGGCTGGGAGCTGCTGCCGAACCCAGCCTATTTCCCGGATATTGCCTGAAGCTACTACCACCTGTTCTGGCCGTTGCAGCATTTCCTGGACATAATGCGGTTCACCAACCGGGACGATGTCGAACGCGTACTTTCTCACTTCTTTGTGTTTCAGGCCGCCACAGTTTTACAAGAACGGTGTCCAACAGCTGTCTGTGTGATGGGAGCAGGTCGTGGCAAACGATGACGACTACACTTTGGACTGATTTCTACTTGAACATATGATAATTAGTACTTTTCTGATGCCTTGAATTTGCAGACATTACTTTTTTCTAACCCAGTAAATTTGGCACAGTCTTATTAAACGTTTTACAGTCTGCCATATTATCCCTTTGACGAATTTGAGTTCGGCAAATGTGACAACAGTTTAGAAGGCAACTACATAACCGAAAGGTTGAGATAAAAGTTCATTTTTAGTGTATGCCTAGCATTGTTTTTACAGGAGCACTTTTTATCAAGAACATTATCATGAGCATTTAATTATTACTGTCACTTGTTTCTGGTAGTAAGGCTTGTTTTTAAACAGCACTTGTTCATCTCACTTGTTTTACGTTCACGATGTTTCAAGCACGACAGTTTGAGTTGTTTGCGATTTTCTATTTTCGATTGTACCAAAGCGAGCGCAATATTATAATACCGCTGAGTATAGAGAAGATTGTGTTTTACCTCGATATTTCTCAGATCAAATATACCGATCGAACAAAGTGGCAAATGACATACTTCTGGTAAAGCGTGGACCTTGTAAGTACTGACTTAAGCATTTTCCTGGAAGGTTGTATTTTTTTACAGCGCTTAATTTGTTCTTTCATGTTTAAGGATTACAGCTGCAACGAAAGATGAAGCTGTCCAGGGTTTAACTTAACGTTATTCAGTAAGCTTTACAGTGAAACAATTATTCAGTAAGCTTTACAGTGAAACAAGTTACTATGGCTAGTTTAAGACTTAATGTATAAAAGGTGTAGTGCTTTACAGCAAAGTTTGATGTTCCGATAACAGTTATAACCTACTGGCTCTTTCTTAAACTATTACTTTAAAAAGCCTGATAATCGTTTCATCGGTAGAATTGACTGATCACAATCCAAACGCTGGAAAATTAAATCATCCCAACTTCTCTGCTGAATGTCATTCGATAAATTTCGTATTCCTTGAATTTGCCGCTAAAGAGAGACCGTTTACTTATCAAATCAGGCCCAAAAATGATTCAGCGAACTATCTCCGAACATTTTTAATTGCGATTCATTTTTCAGCTGGGCATACTTTTCGACAATCACTAACGGATCACCCATCCATAAAAACTCATGTTTACGTAGAGGTCGCTAATAAGCAAACTAAGACGAAAGCCAGGAAAGTTTTGATTACTGTAAACATCTCTTGCATACAAAAAATAGGCCTTTGTACTGAGAAGCAAACAGGGATAAGTTAATTTTACTGCATCCCAGAAGTTGGGAAATTGGAAACAAAAGAACAACAACAAAAAACAAACAAAAAAGAAAAAAAAGATGGAGTTCTTCTAACGTATTCTGATCAGCACACCAGTTTTATTCCTCCCAAATGACAGCCATACCAAGTAAAAGAGAAAACTATCAAATACGACTGTCCGTTTCAAGAGAAACTTTTAATTTTTCTAAAATGAGATAAATTGGATATTCTTTCGCTTTTCTATGAAGTACGTACACGCAATTAATGTGCGAGCCATATCAATCAAACAAAGTTGCCCTAATTCCTTCTACAAAATAAATCAGACTAAGATATAGTAAACAGGCAGAAGTTAGCATTGGACAGTGACACATTAAATACTGACGAATGAAGAACCGAGATGAAATGCATACAAGCTTCCTGATGCTTACAAACTCAGACTGGACGAACATCTTAAAGAAGGCAATACAAAAGACCGAAAGCATTTCTGACATCTAAAAGCTAAGTTCTAAATCTTTAAACGATAGTGGGGAATAGAATATGACTACACTTCAAAAGACTTTAAAAAAGAGAAGGATAAAAAAATACATCCTCGATATTCACTTCAGTACTAGAACATCCCTACTCATTTTAGTAGAAATAACGAAATTCATTCTTGGTCATTTTTAAGCTGAGATGTTTTTCTTCCTTTTATTTCTGTATACTAAGGGCTGTGCCTCTAGGCTAGCTACGCTCGTTTCCAGAGTAGCGTTCGGGCCCTGCAACCCGATCTCCAAGTATATCACATGAAATAAAAACTGAAAAATTCATATAAATTTCAATTTTTATTGCATGTCTAAGCAAATAAGGCTTGTTATTCCGAAATTTCAGTTTTTTGTACTGTCGTTAATTTTTGGAAGGTCGGACTTTTGTCGTTTGACCTTATAGCACTTACTAAATTTACCACTAAGGAAAACAAAAGCGGTCCAAAAAGCATTTCCGTAAATGGTTATGCTAAACCGTTAAGGTGGACGTCAAGTAATTTTGCTTCCTATACTTCCAATGGAAAAAATTTTGTACACATTTCCTTCACAATTAGTGCGTTCCCAAGGATGAAAATTTGAACATCGATTAAAATAACTTCATATTATAACTTGGAATACTTAATATGTTCTAAAACATAACCATAATTATATAAAAAATCAACAACTGTTCCTTTGGTGGTGTTGGAACCAGAAAAAAGATGGCGTGACCTGTACTTTGATGACGCGATTAGACAAACAAATGTTGGATTACATAGTTATGGTTATGTTTTAGAAAATATTAAGTATTCCAAGTTATAAAATGAAGCTATTTTAATCGATGTTCAAATTTTCAATCTTGGGAACGCATTAACTGTCCAGAAAAAAGATGGCGCGTCCTGTACTTTGATGACGTCAGTAGACAAACATATGTTGGATTGCATAATTATGGTTATGTTTTAGAAAATATTAAGTATTCCAAGTTATAAAATGAAGCTATTTTAATCGATTCTCAAATTTTCATCCTTGGGACCAGAAAAAAGATGGCGCGACCTGTACTTTGATGACGTCAGTATACAAACAAATGTTGGATTGCATAATTATGGTTATGTTTTAGAAAATATTAAGTATTTCTAAAACATAACCATAATTATGCCGGATATAATCCATAATATGCCGGGTAGACGCCAGAGACGTCGATTTACGCATCTTATGGACTTTGAGAGAGGCTTGATCATCGAGCTAAAAACCGCAAGGTGATCGGCGCGCCGTATAGCCGGCCACGTGGATCGTTCCAACCATACTGTCCGACTGTGTTGGGAGCAGTGGACACGTGACGGCACTGCCACACGGCGGAGCGTCTCCAGACGGACCAGGGGGATCACCGGTAGAGACGATCGACGGATCGTGCGCCAGGCACGAACGGATCCCACTAGGACCCGGTCCACTTTACAGGCAGATGTAGCAGCTCCTGTGTGCTTACGAACCATTCCCCGAAGCATCGCGGAAGCAAATCTGCGATCTCAGCGCCCTTTACATGTGAAGCCATTAACACTGGAACATCGCTGGCTCTCTGTACAGTGGTGCCAGGCCGGAGCGACGTGTAACGCCACAGACTGACGACGTGTGGTGTTTAGCGATGAGTGCAGCTTCGTTTTGGAGACCGATGATCATCGTGTCTGGGTGTGGAGGTCCCCGGGTAAACGGCACAATTTCAACCTCGCTATCGAGCATCACACCTCCCACCACTGCAGGCATTATGGTCTGGGAAGCCATAGCCTGTGATTGCCGATCAGCTCTAGTAGTGGTAGGTGGATCATTAACGGGCCAGTGGTATGTGGATGAAATCCTACGGCCCCATGTGCTCCCATTCCTAGCCGGGATTACAGGTGCGGTATACCAGCAGGGTAATGCCCGCCCACACCCGGCCAGGGTTGACCAGGACAGCCTACGTCATGTCCAGATACTTCCATGACCTGCCCGCTCCCTGGACATGTCCCCTATCGACTATCGAGCATGTGTGGGACCAGTTGAAAAGTCGGCTGCCGCCGAGCCGCACTATCCGGGATTTGGAGCGTACCGTCCAACACGTGTGGGACAGTCTGTCGTAAGAAAGCATCAGGCGTCTGTTCACCTTCATGCCGGACCGTATTGCAACATGTATCACCGCACGAGGTGGTTCGACGCGCTATTGAAAATGTCCTGCAGCTCTGTTTTTTGCCATCATGTGTATCATTCATCTGTATCATTACGTAGATAAAATTTCAGTTCAATCCAATGCTTCCTTCTTCGTGCGCAAATTTCATTGCCCGCGAGTGTATAAACACACTGATTTAAGTTCAAACTGTATTAATTATATTTTACAGAATCCTGATTAACGTTCTTTGGTAGAATTCGATCTGTTGTTTGATAAACAATCAATATTCGATAGTCAAATAAATGTTGTGGGCAGATGCTTGCCAAATTTATCAAGCAAGTAGACATACCTCAGAAAACGTGAAAATTACATCGTCCTGAAACTTGAAAATTACATTCGTCCCGTTCCAGGACGAAGTAATCTTCAAGGTTTTTGAGACATGTGTACTTGCATAATCAATACTCGTGTTGAAAGGTCTTGATAATTTAAAAAATCAAGAATGTAGAAGTGAATTTCCGGCTCAAAACGTTTCAAATATTCGTTCTCATGTCTGCGTGTAAGCACTTTCGCGCGCGATCGCAGACCACACACATAAAGAAACCACACATATATGTATGTACACTGCTGGCCACCCAAAATGCAACACCAAGAAGGACACGAGATAGCAAAGCCAGATTTACTGGACACATACCAACAGATACAAAGTTGAAACGATTGAGCTTACAGGCCCGTGCGACTTGCAGAACATCACGCAGACATCAATAGTTCGTGTGGCCCCCATGGCTGGCAATAACGGCCGCTACACGCCGCGGCATCGAATGAAAGAGGCTTTGGATGTGGGATTGGGGT
The DNA here is from genome assembly GCA_039090855.1 of Macrothele yani. Classification (NCBI taxonomy): domain Eukaryota; kingdom Metazoa; phylum Arthropoda; class Arachnida; order Araneae; family Macrothelidae; genus Macrothele; species Macrothele yani. The sequence goes on along the minus strand of CM076994.1, from coordinate 76,120,977 downwards.
ATGTCGGTCCAGGCTGCTTCCACACGTTGCCACAGTTCGTCAGGCATAGCCGCGGGTGGTGCTTGCCGGGCCACTCGGTTGCCGATCAGCGACCAGACGTGTTCGATGGGCGGCATATCGGGAGAACAGGTGGGCCACGGCAGCAGCGACACCTTGTGGGCCATGAAGAATTCTTGCACGATGCGTGCCACGTGCGGGCGCGCATTGTCCTGTTGAAATGTGGCCGCTGGCAGGTCTTGCAGGTAAGGGAGGACTACAGGCTCTAAAACGTTGCAGATGTAGCGGTGGCTATTGAGTGTACCAGCGATGCGTACCAGACGGGTGCGGGTGTCATATCCAATTGCGCCCCAAACCATAACACCAGGTGACGGACCGGTATAGCGATGCATAATGCAGGCGTCATACAGTCTCTCGCCTCGGTGCCGCCACACGCGGATCCTATTGCAGGCAGAAGCAGGATTCGTCGGAGAAGACAATGTCGTGCCAATCCGCAGTCCAGGTGCGGTGTTCAACTGCCCATTGCAGCCGCACTCTCCGGTGGTGTAACGTCAATGGTAATCGTAGAAATGGGTGCTGTGCGACAAGTCCCCGCTCCTGCAGACGATGTCGAACGGTACGTGCTGACACAGGTTGTTGCGCAACACACCCTAATTCCTGCGCTAACGTGCGTGATGTGGCGGTGCGAGCCGTCAATGCCCGCCGCACAACATGCCGGTCCTCTCGTTTAGTGGTGTGCAGCGGCTGCGGCAATCGCTGACGCCGGTCCGTCTGTCCCTCCTGCACCCACCGAATCCATACTCGCCTCACTGTGGCTGGATGTCGTCCCACACGGGCACCAATGCCCCAGTACGGTAAACCGCTGTCGCGATAAGCCACTATTCGTCCTCTGTCGAACTCCGAACGTTCTGGAATGACTGCCGTATTCTGCGACGAGGCATCAGGAAGCTTCACACGCACAGGTCCGGCAGCACAACACACTTCCACTACTTACACCCCGCCTTCTGTACACCCTTCTTTTAGTGCTTCTCGGTGACTTGCCGGGCGCACATGATTTGCATATGCCCTGCAATGCTAATCGTTTGCATGTCCTCTCGCGGGCGACGCATGCTGCGAATTTCAGGCCAATCGGATGCTTCCTTCTTGGTGTTGCATTTTGGGTGGACAGCAGTGTAGTTACATGAACACACACGTTGATAAAAAAGACCGCTGCATCACTTTTTGCCATTCAAGTTATAACACGTCATTTAAATTTTAAGAAACTCCCTGCCTGACTTTGAAACTTTAATAATTCTTGCACTTCGTCGTGGGCATATGAAGCAGAACTCATTTAAAGAAATGAAAATAAATTCAATGATTTTAAAGTAAAATGTTCTCAAGAAATTCGAGAGTTCACGATGCTTAGTAATTCGTTTCTATGTTAGGTTAAAAGGACCTGTACAACTTCGGTGAACAGTAATTTAAATCCGTGTTTATACAGTATTTAACCTTGTTAAGGATTTTATGTCCGATTCAAGAAGAATGTTTCTAAGCTACTCCTTCTTTGTTATGGCCGAGGTGATATCGATTCTTCCCACAGCCTTTCGTTAGTCTACGTCTTTCACTTGAGACGAGTGACTTAAGGGAATAGGTTGTTCGTCTCCCCAAGTGCCAAGCGGAGACGCTTAGAGGACGACTGGCGACGTCTCTCGCCTGGCTCACAGGAATTGCTGTCGAACTATCCTGTCTATTATTTTCCTGTCAGCAAATCAATTTCGAATGCACGAATCGTTCAAATGTGTTCCACAACATATCTCAGCACGAGTTCTAGAAGCAAATATGATTCATTCTTTTTACTCATAAAAAAGATGAGTAAAAAGAATGAATCATTTAAGTTTCTGATAGCTACCACGAACGCGATTAAAAAACCTCTGAATGAAGCTGGGTGTCAGTGACAGTAGCATATAACAAGTTAGTAAAATCATGCAATGCATTGATTATAATACGCTTTCCAACATACCAGAAATCATTACTCAAGTTATCACTCAAGTTATGAGAATAATGGATGTGGAATAAATCTCGGTCCTGTGCCCTGACCTTTGATCCCATTTCGATGATATTCAACAGAACCGGTTTGGTATACCTCCGAAATAACACGATAAAGTTTTGTCGCAATCGAAGCATTTTTACGTAAGTTATGATGCATAAGGTCTATGGAATAGATGCCGCTCCTGTGTCCTAAACTTTGACCCCATTTCGCCCATTTTCAATAGAATTCGTCCCCAAACAAGACCGTACAACATACTAACATTTCATCCATATCGAAGCATTTTTACGTAAGTTATGACGCATAATGGCGATGGAAGTGATTCCGCTTCTATGTCCTGACCTTTGACCCCATTTCGCCCATTTTCAATAAGGTTTGTCGCCAGGTGGTTTTCTACCACATACTAAAATTTCATCGAAATCGAACCTTTTTTACGTTAGTTATGACGCATAATAGCAGTGGAATCGATCCCGCGCCTATGTACTGACCTTTGACCCCATTTCGTTCACTTTAAATAGGGTACCTTCCCAGGTGATCCCCTACCAGATACTAAAATTTCATCGAAATCGAACGATTGTTACGCGAGTTATTGTGCGGACGGACACAATCACACAACGCGTGACGTAATGAGGCAGATGGGAATCGTGACCATCGCTCGCCGCAAGTGTGACGTCATAAAACTTTAATAGGATCCACACACAACGCGTGACGTAATGAGGCAGATGGGAATCGCGACCATCGCTCGCCGCAAGTGTGACGTCATAAAACTTTAATAGGATCCACACACAACGCGTGACGTAATGAGACAGATGGCGTGACCGCGCGCCAACATTTTCAAACGCGGTGAGATTGTGACGTCATAAGATTTCTAAGCATTGGTAACATTAATGGAATAATGGAACAAGGCCATCACTAAAAACATTATAATTCGGGGTGGTTATTTAACCCATTGAATGAATTCTCCTAAAGTCGAGATCAAGCTAAATCGATTTCTAGTACCAGAAAACGGTAGGTTAACGACTTTCATCAAAATTCTTAGAGCCGTTTTCAAAATAAAATGTACATACAAACATAGAAGAATTGCTACTTTAAGGTGGACGTCAAGTAATTTTGCTTCCTATACTTCCAATGGAAAAACTTCTGTACACATTTTCTTCACAATTAATGCGTTCCCAAGGATGAAAATTTGAACATCGATTAAAATATCTTCATTTTATAACTTGCAATACTTAATATTTTCTAAAACATAACCATAATTATGCAATTCAACATTTGTTTGTCTACTGACGTCATGAAAACACAGGTCGCGCCATCTTTTTTCTGGACAATTAATGCGTTCACAAGGATGAAAATTTGAGCATTGATTAAAATAGCTTCATTTCATAACTTGGAATACTTAATATTTTCTAAACCATAACCGTAATTATGCAATCCAACATTTTTTTGCCCACTGACGTCCTCAAAGTACAGGTCGCGCCATCTTTTCTCTGGTTTCAACACAACCAAAGGAAAAGTTATTGATTTTTAATATGATTATGGTTATGTTTTAGAACATATTAAGTTTTCCAAGTTATAATATGTAGTTATTTTAATCGATGCTCAAATTTTCATCCTTGGGAACACATCAATTGTGAAGGAAATGTTTACAAAACGTTTTTCATTGGAAGTGTAGGAAGCAAAATTACTTGACGTCCACCTTAATAATATGGGATAAGGGCAATGGAAAGAATCGCAATCCTATGTCCTGACCTTTGACCACATTTCGTCCATTTTCAATAGAGTTCGTCCCCAGGTGGTCTCCTACTACATACTGAAATTTCATCGAAATCGAACCATTTTTACGCAAGTTATGACGCATAAGGTCAATGGAATGCATCTGGATCTTATGTCCTGACCTTTGACCCCACTTCACCCATTTTGAATAGGGTTTGTCACCAGGCGATCTCCTACCACATAGTAAACTTTCATTGAAATCGAACCATATTTACGCAAGTTATGGCGCATAAGGGCAATGGAATGATTCCGCTCCTACGTCGTGACCTTTAACCCTATTTGTCCCATTTTCAATAGGGTTCGTCCCTAGGTGGTCCCCTACCACATACTAAAATTTCATGGAAATCGAACCATTTTTCCGCCAGTTATCGTGCGCACGGACGGACGGACGGACAAAGCTGGAGCATATACGCTTCTTCAACCTACGGTTGGAAAGCGTAAAAATGAAATGTGTACGCAGTAACTGAAGTTACATCGCCGAGCCTTTTTTGTAATGAATCATCCCATCGATTTCCGCGAGGTGTTGTCCATCACGAATTTAGAATTACCCTCCAGAAAGGGACAAAACTAAAACCGAAGAATGAATTCCTCCGAAACATAATTCACGACTGACAGCTCTGAAATAAAATCCGCGCACTTGACATACGACGCTAAAGATCTGACTTGAGCGTGTGTTTGAAAGGGTATCCTTGCCGCTTTAGTGGCGCAGTTGTCTAACCGATAGCTTCTGATCATCATTCGTCCGAAAGGGGCCCAGGTCTGAATCCCGGTGAGGCATAGATATTGCGTTTGTCTTACGGCACTGGTTTTCTCCCTTCCCTGGAACCAGTTACTCTAAATTAGGAACAGGCGACTGCTTATAGCCCATCACGGTGGTCGTTAAACCTCCAATAAAAAATGTATCCTTAGCCTCATATAACCAAAGACAGTCTTTTTTTGAGAGGGTGGAGTAGTTAAGTAGAAACTACATCGTTCACGATAAGTGGCAATAATAGCCTTTCGCTTTTATGAATTCATTTGTGTGTTGATGAAAAATTGACAGCTCCTGAGATCACGCTTTAGAATTCCCGACACTTTATTACAATTAATTACGTATAATCTAATCTATTATCTTACAAAAATTCTTAAACACGGATCACATGGATAATTTGACATTGGTCACTTTTACATGATTTCCTTTACCTTTCGGAACTCTAAAATATCAAAAGAATCCTTAAGAAAACTTTAAAAAATATGGGTTTTATCCTGCATTAAAACTGACGAACTTAGTGTTGTTGCCGATACGGTGTCTAAAAAGAAGTAAAAATTAGCACAGTAGTTGCTCTAGAAAGTCCGTTTTATTTCCCTTTCCAGAAAGTCTTATCCGTGCTGTTAATGAAATACATGAACAAATTTATTATCAAATCATATACATAATAAATACATTTGTCGCGAGTGAAAGCCATAAATTTTTCTTACCTGATCTTAACAACCCTCTTGATTACGTGCAGATTGGGCGTTTGCTCATTCCATTTTATCCCCCATGTATAAACTTGCGTCAGCATGGCAATGATATTGTGCGAGATGCAAAAAGAATGACTGAGTGAAAGAAAGCAATTTTTTTATCCTGTACAGAGAAGTGGTTATTCCATGCCTGATATTCACTTCTTCATACAAGAATAATAATAAGAAAATTATGTACGTCACATACAATACTATACATGGATTTTTTTAAAATCCTTTTCTGTATGACTTCTGTTGCCATAGAGCGGTTATGAACTGTTACACATGTAACTGCACAACTCAGTTGGAATCAGACAAAATTCATAGACAAAACAGTTTGCTAGATGAGTAAGATATGATGCCAGTTACAAAGCAACGGCTTAAAATTAGTTCACACTCTGACAGATAATGCTTTCCCAGATGACCTCTTACCCGAAGGTTTTCTTTTATCGAAATCACCAGTTTATGGAAGGGTCTTTCCTCGGAAAATTTACTTTACCAAAAGATAATTTCACAGAATTATTCATTTCACCAAAAGATCACGTTATCGAAACGTTTCATTTGATCGATAGGTTCTTTCATCTAAAAGTTCATTTCATCGGAAGGTCATTTCACCGTTGAAAACAGCAAAATGTCATAAATAGCAAACGGTTGATTTTGTACTGTAATATAGTATTACCTTTGAACAATGCAATAAAGTCTCGGGTGTTTTCTTGACACACTGAACAGGTATTATAGAATCAATACGGCGAAACATGTCTTTGGATCAACACGTTTAATAAATAATTTTATTGCAAGGTCAGTGAATGAAGTTTTCATGGATTTATGTAGATATCATAAATTTTGTTGAAACAAAAGCACACACAATTACTAAACTTAAATCTAAATCTTTAGATTTAACCTCGACTTTAAATAAAGAAATAAAATAGAGAAAATTAAAATAAATTATACAGACCCCCCCTCCACAAATATAAAACTTAACAACATACCCAAAAGAAAATGTAAATAATTAAATTTTAAATAAGCTGGCTCTAGAGTGGCGCTAGCGAATTTACTCCCTGAACCGGAATTGAAATGTATGATGGTGAGCTCAGAAGTCTCAAAAAAAAAAAAAAAGTGAGAAAGCCTAAAAAACGCAAACAAAGATAAATGAAACCTATTCTCCTAACAATTTAAACCTAACAATTTTGTGGGAAATAAAAAAAATAAAGTGCGAAAAAAAAATCCCCCCACCCTCTCCTCACGAAAAGCACCGAAGAAGGTAGCAAGTTATGGGTGTTGAACAAGGAACACCGAGAAATGGCAGCAAAATAAAAAGGTGCAGAAAATGAAAGGCAGCACAGAGTAACCACGCGCGCTGAGAAAATTGGTAGCAAGGAGACTAAAGTCTACACTTGCTACGAGTGAATAGTTTGTTCAATTTTTGGAAAGGAGCATCTAAATCATCTTCGGCTGAAGATGAAGAAGGTAATATTCTGCTCTTCTTCGGTGGATCCCTCCTTAGAGCTCTGGAGACAGCCGGCTCGACAATATGTACTGTGTGTAGGTCTTCTGAGGCCTCTGAAAACATTGCGATCCCAGATAGCTTTCACAATTTTCTGAAGCACAATGGTATAACCAAGGAGTTCAGTAATTTGTAGAATCCCAAGGATTGTACAGTAAATCATAAAAAAAAAACCCGTTAAACTCCGGCTGGCTAGGCGGCGCATCCTGAAGGCACGGATACATGGAACTCCTAGGGCCTTGAGAGACCTAAAGCACTCCTCGTCTATGTCAACCGATAGGAACCCCTGTAGAATGGTCTTGAAGAATCGATTCTCGCTGGGCTTCCCAGAAGATGTAGAACGTCCTGGAGGATGAGACTCCAGTCATGGAAGTAGCAGATGTAGAAAGAGCTGGAGGCTTAGCAGAATGCTTTTTCTTCAAAGTAGGCCTGGTATTAGCAGATGATGTCGACTCCTTGGAAGAAGAAGAAGAAGATGAAGATGGCAGCCGTGTCGTTGGCGAAGACTCAGTTACTTCAGATAACGTCAAAACACACACACAAACACTGTCTCTACACGGAAATACATATGCTAGATACGATCTACACATAGGGTAAAAAAATCAGTCGTTAAAATACTACCTATAATTAAATCTAATACTATTAAAACAAAACGAGATCTTTCGCAAGGGCACCCCTTGCATCATCAGGTTACAAACAAGACTGAGGATCGCCCAAAGGCACACATAGTAATTCTGTGTTATGACGTATTCAATAGCAGTGCACATTCGTCAGGTGCGCAGAACCACATCGATGTAACAATGGCGCGGAGATTCACGGCGGGAGGATGAATTATGGACATCAGCAGTCTTAAATACTGCTGATGTCCATAATTCATGGCGGTAATGAGCTGTCTCCACGAGGCTGCTACATACACTGGTGTTTCACAATTACAACATTGTGTTCGATACTCATAAATATATAGGCTTTCAGCAAAGAATGCAGTTCTCTTGTCCCTTGTTCGTAATAATACATACGCGTCACGCCATGACGGGAGATGGGTACCGTCATTCACCAAGCGGACAAGTGCAGTGTTAGAGGCGCGAACTCTGGTGCTATATTGATGCTCGGCCATCCTGACACGCAGATGTTGCACGGTGGAGCCCATATATATCACTTATTACCATACTCTGGGTCTTTTCCCTTCATTGGTACGCAATAAACTCCGGATTTTTCCATCTCGTGCGTATTGTCTTGATCTTTCCGTATTAGTTGAAATAGATTGGATGTCGGATATCCAAAGTCAATATCGTGCTTTTTACAAACATTACGCAAAGCATTCGTAATCGACGGTTGGTATGCCATAAAGACGACGAATCCTTTTATGTTGCTATTCCTGGCTAGTATCGTACAAGGTTTTGTCGCCCGTTGTGATATTAATTTTGGCACCAATGCTGCTTTGCTAGAGATCTTATCCTCTAGATTTCTGTTTTCCTAGCCTTGATATTGGATGAATGCGTAAACGCACGATCTATGAGAAACCTCAATGCAGATAGCTTATACCCATGGTATAATTACTGATGAACCAGTGGGTTTCTTGTACACCGAAAAATGCAATTTTTGGCGTCATACCATTTCGTTTAATAAGCAGATCCAAGTATGGCAGTACACGGGCGTTCTCCAACTCAATAGTAAAAACTATATAGTAGGGAAGCGTGAAGACATGTATTCTTTGAATTCGTCCAGATGGTCTAACGAGTGGTGCCATGCAACCAAGATATCATCAATATATCTAATATACAGCAGGGGGTACATTCGCATTTAGACAAAACATCGTTCTCCAAGGTTTGCATTACTGTTTCGGCAAGAACTGCTGACAATGGGGATCCCATCGGGGTCCCGCCCTCTTGTCTATATATGGTGCCATCAAAGCGAAAATAAGAGCATTTGGCTAATAATGCCAAGGCATCCATGACCGCTTGAATTTCAACTTGGGAGAGTTGTCCCTCTGCGATCAACTTAGTACGTATAATTCCGTGGACACTATCGACGGGTACGCTAGGATATAATCGATACCACGTCGAGCGATGCTAGGAGGAATTGGTTGAACGATATGATCGAAGTCGCTGGGCTGCTTCACGCGAACTTGATATGGAGTAAACTGAGCCGCCAGTGAATGGAGTTAAAAACTGAAACAACTATTTTTCCAATGGTCCCGTTGGACTCAAATGATTGGATACCAGCAGTCGTCGCATCGGAAAACCTGGATTATGCGTCGTTACTTTCCCAAACAACTCCCTGATTTTTGAGCCATTAGGCGGCGCCATATTAGATGTGATGCATAAAGTTAGCAAATTACTCTTTTTTAGTTTATTAACTGCAGCAATAGTTGCTTGAGTCGGATCACCATGCAAGATAGAATGTGGAATTTCCGAGATTGCGTTTTGCATCTTCTGTATATAATCGGTACGAATCAGTAATACTATCTGCTGAGACTTATCGCCCGAAGGAACCGCAAGTTCTGGATTATTATAAATAGCTCTTCAAGTGACGTTTTTCTTCTCTGTATGTTGCCATAAGCACACTTCTGCGCGCATTGCATGTCATTGCATGTAGAGCAGTAGATACTTTTTAGCGTGCCAAGTCGCGCTCTTACTCCGGTAATGTCACCATGATGTTCTCAGCCTCAGCAATGATCTTAAATATATTGACTTGTACATGAAGGTATTATATTTAAAACCCCTTTCAACAGCTCGGTTTTGGACTGCATTTAATTGGTACCTACTAAGGTTCACAAAAGGTGGCTGAGTTGGGTATAAGCTAGCTGCATTGAGGTTTCTCATAGATCGTGCATATACGCATTCATCCAATATCAAGGCTAGGAAAACAAGAAATCTAGAGGATAAGATCTCTAGCAAAGCAGCATTGGTGCCAAAATTAATATCACAATGGGCGACAAAACCTTGTACGATACTAGCCAGGAATAGCAACCCAAAAGATTCGTCGTCTTTAAAAGCACGATATTGACTTTGGAGATTCGACATCCAATCTATTTCAACTAATATGGAAAGATCGAGACAACACTCACGAGACTGAAAAATCCGGAGTATATTGCGTACCAATGAAGGGAAAGAACCCAGTGCATGGTAAAAAATGATATATAGGCTCCACCGTGCGAAATCTGCGTTTCAGGATGGCCGAGCATCAATATAGCACCAGAGTTCGCGCCTCTAACACTGCACTTGTCCGCTTGGTGAATGACGGTACCCATCTTCCGTCATGGCGTGACGCGTATGTATTACTACGAACACGGGCCAAGAGAACTGCATTCTTTGCCGAAAACCTATGTACACTGCGGAAAGTGAAAAAAGAACACCAAGAAGGAGGCGTCTGATACCAACGAAATTTATACAGCATAATAATGGAATACAGAGGATAACGTGATCAAAACATTATGGCAAAATATAGCTGTATTTGCTGGAAAACTGAAAAATAACATTTCCATGTAACATGGTTAGTACGAGGTTGAAGCGTCATGAACTGCGTCACACTGCGCAATTCTGGCATGGAGTCTGTCGTACAGATGTTGGATGTAAGTTTGGGGTATTGAGTTCCAAGCATCTTCAATCTGGACGCGTAAATCGGGGATGGTCGTGGCTGGCCGTGGAGACCGGATAAGTCGTTGTCCGATAAAATCCCACACGAGCTCAATTGAGGACAAATCCGGTGAACGTGCAGGCCATGGAAGTTGTCTCACACCCTGAAGTGCATATTGCGTTGCACGTGCCGTGTGTGGGCGTGCGTTTTATTGCTGGAAAATACCACGATGGATCGACCTTACAAGTGGCACAACAACGGGCTGAATGATGTTGTTGATGTAGGAGGTGCTGTTTAACGTACCCGATACAAACACTAGTTGTGAACGGGAGTGATAGCTGATCGCTCCCCACACCAGGAGACCAGGTGTAGGCCCTGTGTGTCGCTGGCGGATGCAAGAAGGGTGGAGACGCTCCCCTGTGCATCTGCGAACACGCATACGGCAATCGGAGGCTCCCAAGCAGAATCTGCTTTCACTGCTGAACAAGACAGATCGCCATTGCGTTCTCAAGTGCAGACATTGGCGACACCACTGTAGCCTTTCCTGACGGTGGGCTTTAGTCAGAGGTACACATGCCAGAGGCACACGTGGACGTAGTCCTGCATCCAGTAGACGGTTGCGGATTGTTTGCACAGTCATCTCAGGGGCAACGGCAGCTCGGATTTGCGTCGAGTGGATGTTCTGCTTGACAACGCCGCTTTTCTTATGCGTCAATCGGTTCGCTCATCAGTCCGCCTGTAACTCCCGGTTCCACGTCTTTTCGTGTGGGAATGTTCCTCGGACCATCTACGCCACCATCGTACCACCATCGATACTTCCCGTCCAATCCACTCCGCAATACGACGATACGACCACCCGGCCTCGCGGAGTCCGACTAGACGACTTCGCTCAAAGTCCGATAACTGCTGAAATCGCACACGCCTTCCATGTCCAGGCATTGCAGCTTCTTCAGGGTCTTCGCACGTGTCCGTACGTCGACGACTGATTACATTCACTTCGCCGTACTCCTTAAATACCACCGACGATAATTTGCATATTATGCCGTGCTGTGGCGTAAGTGCTCACTGGTTGGTCCCAAAACTAACATCACACCTACATAAACTCGACCCCATTAACATATGTAAATTTCATGATCGTCCGCCAATTCCTTCTTGGTGTTCTTTTTCACTTTCCGTCAGTGTATTTATGAGTATCGAACACAATGTTGTAATTATGAAAGACCAGTGTATGTAGCAGCCCCGTGGTGACAGCTCATTACCGCCATGAATTATGGACATCAGCAGTATTTAGGACCCTAATGTTGCTAGGGGCACCCTTGCGAAAGATCTCGTTTTAATAGTATTAGATTTAATTGTAGATAGTGTTTTAATGATTAAATTATTTTACCCTATGTGCAGACCGTATCTAGCATATTTATTACCATGTAGAGACAGTGTTTGTATGTGTTTTGGCTTGTTTCACGAGTGCATGATATATTTGTTATATGTTCAGATAACGTTTTGGGATCCGGAGAAAGAATATCGTGGTGAGAACTGAAGACGTCCCTAATTTTCTTAGAGGAGAGAGCATCTTTGGCATGCTTGCAGACGGAATTAGCAACCATGTATTCTCGAAACTCTTAGTCTTAAGAAGATTACCAGACGTTTTCCATGCCTCCTTCTGGAATGATGACCTGGCCTCCAAAATAGAAGCCCAGGCTTGAGATAGTCGAGAATAAATGAAGGAGGCAAAATATTATTTATATTGCTGATCAGCAGCTGTTTTCTGTTGATCGGCCAATACTACTTGTGTAGCATTGACGATAGTTCTAAGGAGGCCTTTTTGCCCAAGAACGTGTTTGCGCAACAGCTCGATTTTCACTTCCGGATACTTTGCGGCGTCGAGGGAAGCAAAAGATTCCTCCGCTGTTTTAAGCTAGGAGGACAACTGGCTGGAGACTGTGGTCATTGATACACCTTTGCTAGAGATCGACTCCTGGTCCGAAAACGCGTAAGTCTCCCTACAAGGGGAAGCGAGAAGTTTTTCTTCTTTTGCCGAAACCTGTGGTTGTCATGGAGATTCTGAATAGGAATGTGGAAAAACTCAGGGCGCAAACAATGCAAGGACTCGCATATGTATTTGACTGGCTGACACACCGAAGGTCAGTTTTCCGATTTTTTTTTTGTTATAAAGGAGTGTAGAATTTTTTCTGATATGTTTATCAAACAGACAACGCAGTTTCACTTCTTCTCTTCAAATATTTTTGTAGATGTCCTTGGAGAGTTTCTTTTCTGCAATTTGCCTGAAATGCAGCTTCTTCAGATGTAGGCAGTAACTTCAAGCAGCAATGTGAACAGAGCGTTTTGTTTTAGTTAAAAGAATTCCATCGCTTAAAAAGCACACTGCACTGAGTTCTCACTGAATCGCGTCCACTTACCGAATACTTCATTCTCCCGGAGAACGGCCGCCACCCGGCGTGTCATCAAAGCCACGAGGTGTCTGTACAGTTGAGTGAGTATTTGCAACCAAGCTGTTTGTATTGGGGTCCACAAGTTCTTTATGGAGAGGAGGGGTGTGTTTAACTGCCTCACGTGGCGTTCCACCACCTTACACAAATGTTCAACTGAGTTGAGATCAGGTGACGTTGGGGGCCATTCGAGATGTCTCACATCAGCACTGCGTTCGTTGAACCATTCCTTTTCGAGGCGGGCCAGATAACATAAAGCACATCGCTCTGGAGAAACCTACCCCCTCTGGGTGAGGAAAAACATTGTCCGCAAGCAGGCCTTGCTACTAGCCGCCGAACATATATTGATCCACATGGAACAGAGATCCTACTTCATGCCAGCTAAACATGTACCATATCATACAGTCGCCTCATCGGCCTAGAGAGTTAATGCCATGCATGGGAGATTCATAGCTTCAAGCTACTTACCCCATATATGGGCTCTACCACCGGCAGAATGGAGTACATATCAGAATTTATTGGACCAGTATACCTGCTTCCAATCTTCTATCTTCCTATCCGTATAATGTTGGCACCAGGAGAGTCGTTTAAGTCAATGGACAGTTTTTAATGGGGGCGACATGTAGGGCAGATGTCTACTCTTGAAGTCCATCCGTGCCGGTGTGCGACACACAGTCATGCATGATATTTTTTTGGATGAAACATATTATATTGGGCCGTCAACTGTGAAACTGTGCGCTCAGATTGCTTTGTACAAAGTGACGCACCCGTCATTGACCTATGGAATCACCTTTCGCCAGTTAGCTGTTTCTGAAATAGATGCACCAACCCTTCGTGCGCCCACAACTTAACTTTGCTTTCAATTGCATGACCAAGCCCTTATATGCATCCCTTTAGTCTTCAAGCCTTACTTTGCACAGCGGTGGTTAACCCAGTGAGCTCTCACTGTACACTTATTACTTAATAGTAACGCATTAATTATTTAAATTACACACAGTATCACATCTGCCTCTAAAACATCCCCGATGTGTCTCTGTTTGTTGGGGATTCCCTCAATTTGTATCAGGCGAGATCACGAACTGAACACAGTGGCGCCTCAAACAATGACTCTTAGCGTTGGGCAGGTATGATGCTGCAAAGTGCACGCTGCATGGTACCGTTCACTACCATGTTTTCGAACACGTATGCGACAATCATGCTGCATCAAGCTGAATCATGACTCATCAGAAAATGCAATTTGTAAAATTTGTTGCCCATAAGCTTGCCAATATGGGTGTTTGACACCCCATTGCAACCTGAGGCGCCTGTAGTTGAGGGTCAAAGGAATGCGCAGCAATGGGCTGCTAGCAACCAGTCCTCTGTTAAGCAGACGATGTCGAACTGTACTGGAGGACAAAGTCTAATCTGTGACAGCGCGCCACAGCTGCGCTAACACTGTGGATATCGCTGTGCGATCGGCCACTGCCATGTTTTGAAATATTGTGATTAGTTCCTCACGTATTATAGGATGTTGATGGAATAAACAGTGAACAGTAAGTTTTTATGAAACTTTATTTGAGTTACTTCGAGAGAGAGAGAGAGAGAGAGAGAGAGAGTAAGTAAGAAGAGAAAATCTTAAGTAGTGTTTGTTCTCAAGGCTACAAATAGTAAAGAACGCTACAAATTAGCGCCCGAACGTTTTCGTTTTCTTCGAACTCCCGTTTTTAATGATTCAGCATTATGCAATTTCAGAACATGCAATATGCCGACTCTTTCGAGCGGGCATGTAATACATCGCTACCCGACTCTCTTGATAGTAACAGCCACCGACAACTTTTATGAGGTATGTGGTTCTGACTTTTCAGATTCAGAATTTGATGATTTCGTCAACAACGTCCCCGGAAGATCACCCGCAGTTCCTCACGTAAATATTGATACAACCATAGACAGTGAGCCCAGAAGTGGACATACGCAAACTTTAGTATCTGCACCAAGACGAAGCAAGATATTGTCTCATTATGTGCCCCATGCAGGGTCTATTGTCTTTAATGGTGCAGGTGGATCTTTAAAATTTCTGGAGGACTTGGAACATCATTTTGATCTTTATAATATCCCCGAAGACTGTCAGATACAAATCGCAGGAATGTGTATGAAAAACGCTGCAAAAACGTATTACAGACAAAGGAAAAAATAAAATCTAGGAGCTTTCTATTTAAAATTTCGTGCTGACTTCCTGGAATTATTTCTGTATGTATTGAATAAGGAAACTGCCCAGAAACTGTTCTCCAGGTGTCAGCGAGCTACAGACGGTCCCGTTTCATTTGCTCTGGAGATGATGAGATCTACATGCGTCAGATGCTAATATTCAGGATACCCTGCTACAACAGCTTAACCTATTTCTGCAAGACTTCAGTGAAGTCATGACGCTTCATACTGTGCTCGTGAGACTCAACTTTATCAGAATATATGAAGAGCATCATGGGTCTTCAATTCAGGCTCCAGAGTCACAGCTTTCGTCTCCTTGCAGACAAACTCAATCTCAGTACCAGCAGACACCGCAACAAGCGTTGCCGGTACAACGCTCTGTACCTACTCATCGGTGTGCAGCAGCTGAGCAACCAACTTCCTCCCACAGAAATACTTACAGTACGAATGTTCAGTACCCTCGGGATAATCGTTACCCGAGACAACAGCATATTAATAATGTTCATAATTTTAAAGTGCGTCCTACTATTCGTAGTAGAAATGATGAGACATTTGTTGTGCATAATCAGCGACACAATTCTAATTATGGTAAAGATTCCTTACCATAATGGAAATTGTTCTAGTCAGAACAATCAAAATGCTTTAAACTATCGTCAGAGGTAGGAGAGAGATCGTCGCTACCACCCAATCTTTCTCAAACTGACCTTCAAACTATCTCATTAACAATTCAAGCCCCACAATTACCAGGTATGTTGCTAACGTTAGGCCGTATTATAGTTGCAACCAAAATTGATAGTGGGACAGACGTTTCAGCTCTTAATACTCAGTGGTGGAAATGGTCCGGAACGAAGCGGAACCCCGTTCGGGAAGCAAAACCCCACATTCCGGGAGCGATGCGACACAAAAAGAAAGGGAGCATTTTATTTGAATAAAACATTTCACATTATACTGTATATTTCAATTAATGATTCCATTTTGTATGAATTGTTCGTCGTTTCAAAAATAAAAAAATTCCCTCTGCTATAATAAAGGTCTAATAAGGTACTTAGTGAGAGCAAAGTTCACGACAGGATCTCATCGTCGACCGTCTGGCGGACCTCCTCCGCGTATTCCCCCACCATGGGATCTGCCATGCCACTTAATCCCATAAGTGCGAGGTGTTTGGTGAGAGCGAACGTCATGACAGGAACTGATCGCTGACCTTGCAAACCCTTCTCCGCACTATGCATAAAATGATCTGGAACTGACAATGTGGCTTAACTGCACATGCTGTCGAGTGTCCTTTTCACTTCTGCACCACCTCTCGTGCGGTAGGACGTGGCGACGTGCCATTTTTGCCTCATGCTGTCCTCGTTGTTTTAAGTTCCAATTTGTTCTTCCGTGAGAAGACTAACAGAAAATAATGAAAAGAACACTAACAGATTTCTTTGGTTTATAAGTCAAGCTTGAGCATGGGGAAGTTTGTAAACTTCCCCATGCTCAAGCTCGATATCGTCTGAAGTACTACCAAACAAATCGCCCAAAATGCAGCATTCAAAGCAAATCACTGCATCGGGAAGTTCATTAGAAATATCAAAATCGCTTTCTGTAAATATTTACTCAGGAAATGGTAAAACTCCAGTGTTGAACTGAGGATGCCACCCCGGTGACGCAATAGTCTAAGCGCTGGCTTATGACCATTCTCTCGAGACGGGTCCGGGTTCGAATATCGGTGAGGCATAGATGTTGCGTTTTTCTTACGACATTGGCTCCCTCCCTTCTCTGGTACCAGTGACCCTAAATTAGGGACGGCCAACTGCTTATAGCCTTTGAGTTCCTCACGTTGGTCGTTAAACCTCATATTTAAAAAAAAAGGAACTGAGGATCAAAATAAGTATTTTTTTTGAAAGAGTACTTTTGGCTTGTTTTGAAGAGTACCCTGACATATTGAAGTGTGTTCTTGGTTTATTAATAAACATTGGACACTTTTAATTGCACCGGTATCCGAATGGTCTTTTTTAATAGAAAAAGTACCTCTGAATAAAGAAAACATCTCTGATTTCAGCTAAAGGTGAATATTTAATTTTAAAGTTTAATAATGAAATATTAATGAAATTTTTTTATATGGTTTTATATCTACTGCGAATGGATTTGTGCATATTAAATTTTAATGGGATTCACTTGTATGTTGGGTTCCAGCAGTGAATAATTCCCATTTCTACCACTGTAAATACTAATTATTGTTATGATTATTTTTCAGATGTCAGTATTGTATTGAGCCTGCCCTACAAAGTTTGCCGAGGGGGCGGGGGGCATATAATAACGTTTTTCCTGTATAAGGAGCTGTTACGTTGCCCGTTCAGTTGGGGACAGTTAGGTTTATGCACAAATTTTTACTGCTGAATTAATTGCCACGGAATTATCTTCTAGGTCTAGACTTCATCAAGACTTTCCAATGAACACTAAATTTTGAGCAAGGGCTAATTTTAATGTCCGAACCGACTGTAGACATTCCTAAAGAACTTGATCTTGCATCTACTCTTCACAGCAAAGTATTATCGCCGGAGCAAAAACTCCAACTTTCTCAACTTCTACGAAAGCGACCTGCGTTGTTCTCCGATCAGCCAGGGTTTATACATGTTGATTTCACACTTTTGATACCAATGGAGCTAATCCTATTGTTTCTAAACCGTATCCATGTGCAATACATAGAAATGATGAAATGAGGAAGCAAATAGGTGAAGTATTGAAGGCAGGAATCATAAAAGAATCCACTAGTGCTCGGGCAGCACTTGCTTTTCTCGTGCCTAAACGAACAGACGTTTCATGATTGGTTATCGGAAATTTCTTGATTGGTTATCGGAAATTAAATGGTGTTACAAAAAGCATCAGTTATCCTCTGCCTGTGATTAGTGGCATATTGCAAGACTTGTCTTCCACCAAGGGGCTCTCTAATCTGGACTGAGCCAGTGGATGTTAGAAGGTTGCTGTATATCCTAACTCTGTGGATAAAACTGAGTTTGCCACCCCTTTGGGCCTAAGAATTTCTCCGTATGCCTTTCGGGTTTGCATATGTGCCTGCCACGTTTCAAAGATTAATGGATACGGTGTTGATACCTGAGCTCGGACCACATGTTCATGTTTATCTTGACGATATAATTATTACCTTTGACACTTTTGAGGAACATTTAGCTCTGCTTGATCAAGTGTTTGATTTATCGCATCTGCTGGACTCACATTAAAACCCAACAAATGGCAATTCGGACTAGATGAGCTAATAATTTATTTCAGACTGAAAATTACACCTAATGGACTTCTCACGGCTAGAGAAGTCCATTAGGTGTAATCTTTGAAATTGGACTTCTCAATTTCAAAGATCTAAGACAGCTAAGGAGTTGTCAAGGCTTTTAGGTGTGACTGGCTGGTACCGGCAGTTCGTCCCCAACTATTCAACACTTTGTGAAGCTCTGTATGCTTTGAAAAGAAATCATAAGAAATTTGTCATGAATGGAATACAGGATTACACCATACAATACAAATTTTGAAGATGTGAATCCGTATTTTGGTGTAAATATGACATGAATGGTAAGTCAGATAATATCCGAAAACTTGAGAATTTCGTCGTCCTGGAGCGGGAATCGATCCCGCGTCTCCCGGATAGCGCCCGAGTATGCTAACCACTACACCGCCCAGAACGACCAAGTTTCATGCTTCCGATTAATTTGAATATAACCATCACAGAATTCGCTATTCGTGAAGAAATACCACTCTAAGACATCAGAGGCCGATCAGGCGTTTAATGGCCTAAACGCTATATTGATACCTACCCCGGTTTTATCATTTCCTAATCACGCTAAACCTTTTGTTATATTCGCGAACACTTCGGAAGTTGGTGTTGGTGTGATAGTATCTCAAAATGGGAATCCAATTGCCTATGCCTCTCGAACCTTGTGCAAAGCTGAACATAATTATTCACCTACGGAAAGAGAATGTCCTGCAATTCTGTATGCATTACATAATTTCAGGTGTTGTTTAAATCAAATAAAAGTTAATATCATTACGGATCATTATTCTCTTCAGTATCTAAATACAGTTAAAAATTTGTCTAGCAGACTTCACAAATGGCCTCTGAAGTTGCAAGAGATCAGTATTCAGATTAAATACCAGGCTGGGAAAAATAACCAACTGGCTGACGCATTGTCTCACTGTCCGGGCAATGAGGTTCCCACTGAACTTAACGATTAACCTGCTTTTCTCTTTCTTATATCAGAAATTACCTCTCGGGAGCAAATAATAGCAGAACTTCCTACTGATCCAGACTTTGGGGAAATATATAATCACCTATTGGTAGGAGCTCCTGACAAGCTGCCCCTCCTTCGCGGGGCTGTTTCCAAATTTTGAAATAATTAATTGATGTCCTACTATATAATAAGAAAGGTCTATCCTCTCGTGCTGAATACCGCTCAGCAGTGCATCAAACCCTTAGAGTAGCACTTCATGAATTCCACGATTTACCACTTACCGTGTAGCGTACCAGGAGATGTGACATACCTGCCAGAAGGACGCACACGACATAAAGGCAGATAGGAATCAGAATAAAACGTCCGCGTAGCTCAATTGGTAGAGTGACTTATTCCGGAGTGAGGGGATCCGGGTTCGAATCCTGGCGTGGACAGAAATGACGGAGAAATTTACTTCGTTATAATGGCGCCCGAACTATCCGGATGACCCGAACGTTCAAAATCTCGCAATGGTGTGATGTTATTTCCACACCGCGAGATAGGAAAAATAAGAGAATCCCTTCTCCAGCACTTCGAAGAAAAAAAAAAAAGTGGGAGATGATGTAGCGTACCAGGAGATATGACGTACCTGCCAGAAGGACGCATACGACATAAAGGCAGATAGGAATCAGAATAAAACGTCCGCGTAGCTCAATTGGTAGAGTGACTTATTCCGGAGTGAGGGGATCCGGGTTCGAATCCTGGCGTGGACAGAAATGACGGAGAAATTTACTTCGTTATAACCGGCCATTTGGGCATACGCAAAACACGAATAAAGCTCCATGACATTGTTTACAGGCAGGATATGTATCAAAGCATCCTCGCCTATTTTCAGTCTTGTTATTGTTGTCAAAAGTATAGTTATAATAATAAACGACTGGCCGGTCATTTAATATTTAGTTATAGAAAACATGTTTTAGATGTAATATCTGTAGATTTATTAGGTACTTATCCTTTGTCTATTAACTATAAAGATCGATAAATATTAGTCGTTACAGATACTTTTTCTAAATGGGTAGAAGATTTCTCCATAAAAGCTGCTACGGCAGATACTACATGTGAGATATCAATCAATGAAATCCTTTCAAGATATGGCGCCCTGAGGTGTTTAGTTTCGGACAATGGCACACGGTTTGTATCTGACATATTTATTCGAATGTTTGCAAGATTGCAAATTAAACATACATTTATTTCTCCATACCATACTCAAGCTAATACAGCCGAGATGGTGAACCGAACCCTTATAAAAATGATCGCAAATTTTGTCAGAAACAATCATGAGCGTTGGGGGAACACATTGAACTTTTTTGTATCGCCTTTCGTTCATCGGTTCATGAGAATTCCAGACTCACTACCGCAGAACCTTTCTGGGGCGTACAATTCGTACCCTATTTGAAAACTTAATGGGAGTTATCAATGAAATTGATTAAAGACCAGCTCCTGACTTCGTGCAAAAATTTGCAGAGAAAGCACAGGCGGCACTGATGGGAACTCAGGCTGCGCAGGCCCAAAACTATAATAAAAAACGTCGAGAGCCAGAATTTGTAGTTGGTGACCTAGCGTACTTCAAATGCATTTTCAGTCTTCAGTGGGTCACCCTTGTGTTGCAGTGGTCTAAGCGATGGCCTCTGATCATTCGTCCGAAAGGGGTGCAGGTTCAAATCCCGGTGAAGCATGGATGTTGTATTTGCCTTACGGCACTGGCTCTCTCCCTTCCCTGGAACCAGTGGCCCTAAATGGACGAGCGGCTGCTTGTAGCCCATTGAGTTGCTCATGGAGGTCGTTAAACCTCCAATAAAAAAAATGTTCTCAGTGGCTCCTACTCTTGTTAAGAAATTTGCTTCATTATGTGAAGGATCATCGAAGTGGCCAAGGTTTACAATAATATTTTGGTTTCAAAGAAACCAGATGAACAATTGTTACAGGCAAATGTGCCGCAAAGTCGAAAATATTATGTACGAGACTTAAAAATAATTATTGACCCCAAAGCACATAAAAATCAGCGGTCAGTGTCGTAAAAGACTGTCACTGATGAGATTAGCGATCCTAATCCAGTTATTTATCTTTCCATAGAGGATAATATTAGTCGGCCACTGGATATTAATTCACACGACATTCACGAATCGCCACTTTCATTTAGTTCATTAAATACTACAGTTATTCGCTTTACCAGAAATGTGACTATTTCTATGAGTCCTTCTGCGTTTTCCTGAGCAGATGCCTCTTCAGCTACAGATGGTGTTTCTTGAAATCTTTCGCAATAGTTGATTCGTGTAAGACGAGGTTCAGTTGCTTAGGTACTTTCTAACAGTCATGTGATATAAGCTCTAAGGACAGTATAAATTCTGCTGGTAGTGTCACAAGACCAGTACCTGGTACGTATTAGTTCACACTCCACATCTTTAGGTCCTGTTAGTACCTTAATAACAGGTCTTAATCTTTCTCAAATTAGTGAATCTGTTAAGCATTTCACTTTGCCAGTGAGGTGCAGAAAAGTCAATTTGCAGCAGCGCAGAAACGTCCGGCTTCCCCGACAACGTCGATTAGCCCGAAGCTTTGTCCACCGCCAAGTGTTTCACCGCCAGTACCGTCCACAGCGAATAGAAAAAGACTGTTATCTTCCATAGGATCACCACCTCGTCGGAGGAATCCTCCTTCCTTGTACCCACCTGGATTCCATCCCTGACTGTTAAGATCTACGTCAACGACTCTACCTAGACGAATGAAGAGACAGAACTCTTTCACACCGGACCGGAGACCATCTGAAAAAAGGACCCGCATTTCAAGGGACATCTGATCAAGTGTCAGAACCTTCGACCTCCGGACACCAGCTCCCTTGCCCGAGGATAACCCAGAGCCAGCCACTTAGCTCAGGAATAAACCAGACTGTGGCAGTATCTGCAAAACGTTCTGGGTCCAGACCTTCTGTCCAGGTGAGATCTGTGCAACTTAAGTGGGGAGTCTTTCTCCTCATAGACCAACCAAAAGGCTAAATACACGTGTATTCTAGACTATTAGTAGATTATAAATTATAATTATGTATGTTATTTCTTGTGAACGCAAAGTTATAGCGTTGCAAATTTCACAGGTTTTTTTTTTTGTGGCGACACAAACCTTTTTATTTTTTAGTGTCTATAAAATTACTCTTTATGAACTGAATTTTTACACGCAAACAGAAAAAAAAATGTTTCTAAAAAACTGTCATTAGAAAGCTTTGCACATGACTATATTAGTTTCATTTTGAACTAAATAATGCACAATTGTTTATATAACAAAGGTTGAATTGTTTATATACAAAGGTTGAACACAATTGTTTAATTAACAAAGGTGACTTTGCTTCCGTTTAATGAGTTCATGTTTGTCATATCCGATGTTTTACTAATTGCAATGAAGAAAGATTATCGTCTCGTTGTCCCTTCGAAGGTAGCAACAGTTTAATTCGAGAATATGTGGTTATTTGTAAACTTAATGTGTAATATCGTCTTTCCGGCACGAGAAGTTTTCACACATAACAATTAGTTATACATTGATTAAAGCTTTCTTGTTATATATGTCTATTATGGAACCCCAGGATAGGGTTATTTCCAGGGTTTTCCCAAATCCGGTTAATTGACGTGAAAATGCCTGGGGTTAATTAAGAAGTCGGCCTTGGACTCCAAGTGTTGGCAAAAGGTTTTTGTTCTTCATGTCACTGTTCTATAATTAGCCTTTTATTCGACACTTGTTATGTTGTTGTTTTTTCTGCAAAAAACAGTTTTTTTCCAACAATATATATATATATATATATATATATATATATATATATATATATATATATATATAAATTAACGAATGGTCGTGTCAAAATGTCTTGAATTTTGTGTTCAGTTAAAATAGTCTTTTAGTGTGTTCGAAACTATCACATACAAAGTTGTATTCCCTACGACGTAAGCAGAAGTTAACTACTAATGGATGTTGCTCGAATTTAAACCTACTGTGAAGTTTTTTTTTCGTATAAAGCAGTTTTTTAACTACTTATATGAGAGTGACTGATTGTTTGCAAAGTCTAGCTGCCCATACAAGCATTTAGATAGTCTTTTTCGCTAAACAGTACCATTTGTATCGAAATATATTAGCCGCACGATATACTTACAAGCCCTATTGTAACAAAATTTAAGCTACAAGCTTCAGTAAAAGTGTTTGAATATATGAATTGAAACGCATGATTTTGTCATCGAACGGCAAAATCCTGTCTTCTGTTAAAGTCATGAAGAGTGTTTTCAATGTTGTTGAACTGATCAGACTGTTTTAGTGTTTTCAATGAGAAGTTTACAGATATTGGTACAACATGTGTCACATACGCATTGAGAGATTTGTATTAAATGTATAAAAGTTCGATACTGTCAGAGAGATGCTTAATGTACAGTATTCTATAAGTTTGAAGTCTTTACGTGTACAGGTGTAAAGACATAAACGAGAGTTAGCTGGAAGAAGCTTCTTAACAAATTGTTAAATGGAATGTAATTTTGTTCTTTAAGTTCTTGTCAGGGTGATTGCTTACTGAATGCTTAGATTATGTTTCAGATGTGAGACCTCTACAAAATTGATAAGTTCTTCGCAAAAAAAAAAAAAAAAAAAGAATAAATAAATAAGAGGGAGATGATGTGACGTACACTACATTGACAAAAGTCACCGGACATCTAGAAGAGAAACACAACATATTATTTATTGACATACATTAATACAATGTCGGCCCACCTTTGGCCTTAAAGGCTCTGACCCTTCGAGGCATGCTTTCCACAAGGTTTTGGAACACAGCGATAGGTATGCGTTACCATTCAGTACATAATGCTGCCTCTAACTGATGCTTAGTAGTTGGCTTTGTTTCCAAACTTCTTGTGCTGCGCTCTAATTCATCCCATAGGTGCTCTATGGGATTAAGATTGGGGCTCTGTGCTGGCCAGTCCACACACGATACATAATTATCGTCAGACCACGGCGTAAGAGTCCTTGCTTTATGGATCGGTGCATTATCCTGCTGGTACCAACAAGACTCGGTTCCATAGCCACACAGTTTATTGCCACACAATTGGTAGGGCATAATTGTCCAAAATATCAAGGTAGACGTTTTGGTTGACAGGTTCGTCCACGATAACCAATATGCCGGGACCATACCACGAAAAACACCCCCACACGAGTACATTGCCAGCTCGAAACTTGACCGTAGGAACAGTACACTGTGGTAAATAGCGTTACCTCAGCTGCCGCCATACCCACATACAGCCATCAGACTGATGGATCGTGTATCTGGATTCATCAGTCCATAGGACCCGTTTCCGTTGATCTACGGTTCACGATAAATGTTCTTTACACCATGCTAAACGACGAGTAGCATTTCGAGTGGCGATGAAAGGCTTATAAGCAACCGCACGACCACAGTAAACCATGGAATGGAGTTCTCTGTACTTGTACATACCGAAGTTCCAGCATTTTTACTCACCTGTGAACTGAGGTATTGTGCAGTACTCCGTCGATTAGCTGTAACGACTCTCCTGAGGCTTCGACGTCCTCTATTACTGAATTTCTTTCGTCTGCCGGTATGTTTTGCTTCTTCGAACACGCCATGTATCTTCCACTTATTCAGTACATCCAAAACAGTTGACTTGGGTATGTTTAAACGCATCTCGGTTTCTCTTATGGACAACCCACTAATATAACACTCAACAATCTTTCCTTTCTCAAAGTCAGTTCTCTCCAGCCGCGACATTTTCACTCAACCTCACAGTGCGATATAATTTGTTTTTATACCGTCTGCAGCTGTACCGCGCATCTTAACAACGCAGCGGTTCAGTTCATTTGCTTTTGAAGGGGTGTCTAGTGACTTTTGTTAATATAGTGTATATTCTAATTTAACTTTCATTTTTAGTTGCTTTCTCTATGTAAATTTGAGTTCATTATCTTTTAGCGTTTTCTGCCTTAACCTTATATCTTCTCTCTCGCGGAATGATGTTAGCAACAATCTTGAGGTCAGACAGCGCAACGAGTAATCTTGAGGTCAGGCAGAGTGACGAGTAATCTTGAGGTCAAGCAGCGTGACGAGTAATGTTGAAGTCAGGCAGAGTTAATCAAGTTTACTTCTTGCTAACTTACCTTTTTCAGTTTTGAAATAATAGTGCTATTGTGATTAGTTTCTCACGTATTTTGGAATATTCAAGTAAAGTGCTCATACGATGTTAATGTAATAAACAGTAAACAGTGGGTAAGTCTTTCTGAAACTTTATTTGAGGGACTTTGTTTCCCTTCGAGAGAGAGTAAATAAGAAGAGGAAATCTTAAGCAGTATTATCAAGGCTACGAATAGTAAAGAACGCTCCAGCCT
This sequence comes from Macrothele yani, assembly GCA_039090855.1. NCBI lineage: Eukaryota > Metazoa > Arthropoda > Arachnida > Araneae > Macrothelidae > Macrothele > Macrothele yani. The sequence continues at coordinate 76,095,372 of CM076994.1, read as the reverse complement.
CATCTGGTGCCAGGTGCATCAAAATTGGACCTCTGTAGGTGGCGCCGTGTCGTGTGGTCAGATGAATCCCGTTTTAAAGTGTACTGAACTGACGGGAGGGTGCGGGTGTGGTGTTGCCACCATGAGGACAAAGCCCCGTCACGCTAGGACGGCTCTATTCTAGGCGGTGGAGGCTCAGATGATTTGGAGAGCTTTCTCATGGGGCACATTAGGTCCCTTAGAGCGTCTGAAGAGGTCCTTAACCGCTGCACGCTACCACCAGCATGTTCTGGCTGATCACATACACGCTTTCATGCCCTTCGCGCATCATGATCCTAATGGTCTGTTTCAGCAGGATAATGCGCCGTCCCATCGGACCAAAACCACCCAGGCAAGGCACGAGAAACACACATCTAAGTTTGGAACAGTATTTAAATCCCGGAACCTGGGGTACCTCTGGCCCCTCAGGCTCCGAGATTTAAACACTGTGGAAGATGTAAGTGGTGCCGTGAAGCGGAACATTAGATCCATGGATCCTGGATCGACATCTCGGGAGGAGTTATGGACAATGCTGCAACAAGCATGGCTGATATTACCTCCTGCATCTGGTGGAGTCGATGGCTTGGTGTGTAGAGGCTGTTATTCCCGCTAGAGGAAGATCAACACGTTATTAGGTAGGTGTCTCTAATGTTTTGTCCATTGATTGTACTTCCCTCTTCAAAACTACTTATTCTTCGTTGAAAAGATGGTTACACGTGGAAAAGCGTGAGTTACCTGCATGACACATGCTTTTGCTGCGAATGTGTACGAATGTTGAGTGCGTTTCAAAACATTTCAAAACATACCCATACACACGCTAAAGACAATACTGTGTGTTTGCTCCACGTGAATGTCATCTTTTGCTTGAAATCACGCAATTCATATCTAATTACACTTATACTGATAAACATAAACATCAGTGAAAGTAGTTAACGGGCGAAACACGTCCTCGATTTCTTAGAAATTTGAAAAACGCGCTAAATAGAAATAAAGTTCGCAACTCACCGAATTTAACACTCTTTGTCCACAGCATTCTTCCATTCTTCCTTGGATAGTATTTGCCACTTTGCACAGAAGTACACCGTTGGATAGCTTTTGAATGACATTTTTTCCAGTCACCTCAGGAGAACCTAAGAACGTAGTAATTTCTAAAACTAAGATCTTATGCCCATTGTAGTATTTAAGATAAACAAGCAAAGCACAGCAATCATTAATTAAAATAAGAGAATTATGCTGCTATTTTTAATATCAAGATGCAAAGGGAAGTTACCTGAAGTTCGGACATGAGAGCGCTTCGTTCCTTTATTTAAGTTCTTCTCTAGGAAAGAACAATCGCACCATATCTTGATTTCTACTATTTTCCGAAAACGAAGGTTTCAGCACATATCATTTTGAAAAGAATGTGTAAAGCAACGCATACCATCAAACACTTAGGCGGGAAGGCCTTACGTCAGTTTCCTATTCATTCCCTCTCTCTCTCTTTTTTTCTTGGAGGTTTAACGACCACCTTGAGCAACTCAGTGGACTACAAGAAGTCGCCCGTCCCTAATTTGGGGCCATTGGTTTAAGGAAGGGAGAGAGCCAGTGCCGTAAGACAAACACAACATCCATGCCTCACAGGAATTCGAACCCGGACCCATCTCGGAAGCGAAGGCACAGACCACTGCGCCACTGGGACAGCGCTTTCTTTCTTCTTTCGCGAAACTGATATTTCAAACAAATGTTATCATGACTGTGAGGCTTTCATTGCAAAGACGTAATATACAATCTCAGTCCTATTAATAATAATTCTGACAAGTTATGCATACGTACGCACACATTCAGAGAGGAGTTTGAAAGTAATTATAGGCAAAACTGTTAATTGTCAGTGTTCTTGATTGATACAGCGCGTGCACATTACACAATATTGCTTTCTTATGTTTATTTAGCTTAAGTACGAAACTAATTGTTTTAAACAGCGTGTGTGTTTATGTACGAGTGCTTTCAGTCAATCTGTTTTGCGAGAGTGAACGTAACGAAAAATCTCTCCTTTAAACAAAAGATGTTTCAGATAGCTTAACAGTGCAAAGTTTGATAACTTTGCATGGTTGTTAGGTGAGACATTTTCCCTTTTCATTGATGTGCTCTGATGTGCTTTTGCGTTATCTAAGTAATATTTATTTGGTCTTCATTTAGTTATACAGTATATTCGAATAAAATGTATTATGACGAAATAAATTTCTCCATCATTTCTATGCCAAGGACGGGATTCGAATCAGCAACTCTCGGCTCGACGTCGTTGCCGATAGACCTGGGTTAACATGGACGCCTTGACACATCGTCGACTCCGGAGACCGAGACGTAACAGGGTTCGCTCTACTGTTATCGGGGACACGTAGATGTGTGACCCAGCGTTCATTTGCGTGGTCAATTGCTGCACTGTTGCTGATCGATTGCCCTTTACCATTCGACGGAGGTGACGTTCTCCTCTGGGGTTGATGGCCTTTGGGGCTTCACAGTTATGACGTCTGTAGGTATTCGGCGTGCCAGCGGTCCATTCTTGGTACATCCTTACTACAGAAGCTCGCGAACAGCCCAGGAACTCTGCTGTTTCTGAGATGCTTCCTCCCTTGGCGCGGTAGCCGATGATCATTCCTTTTTGAACGTCCATAAAATCACTACCTCGGTCCATTGTGTCTACGTTACACACAATAGCTCATCTGTCCTGGCCGGTCGCTTATATCGCTGTGTGGTCTGCTGTCTACCTTGTCACGTGTACTCTGTGACGCGCCTGGGCGGATAGAGGGTGATTCAGGGAGTGGTCATATTATTCTGATAAGACTGTATTATTCTTATAAACGCATATTGGATGAGCAGCAAGGAGGTTACAATAAGATATATGGAAATGTCCTTGTTAATGGAAAAGTACCATTTTACGTGAAACCTACAACCATCAGCGACGGGCGTTGAAGTGTGGAAAAAAAGCTGGAGTTTTCAAGGCTATTTCAATGCATTTTCAGTTGGCCGAATCGCATTCTTTCGTGACTAATGTTTTTAATTTTTCATCGTAGCTTGCTGCCGATGAGTGAGAGAATGCTGGATTTATAAAATTCTTAATTATTTGGAGGTTCCTTTTTATTTTTATTTTAAATTAAAATGCTGGTGGCAATTCAAAACAAAACATAGCGTTACAATTTAAAACTTCACTCGTGTATGAAGTGTAATTCATTCCGGTTTGATATTAACACGATTTCTACAACCAATAGCCACGCAATTCAAAATTACACTCGCGGACAATGAAATTTGTGCACCTAGAAGACAACACGCTACAACCGCGAAACTTTGCAAATAGTTAGAGTGTGTGCTGGTATGCAAGTGATCCACGTTTGGTGCGATTGCGCATGACCACAAACCCCGTGGGGTCGTTGCAACCACGAACCGGTAGCCTTAAAAACCGACATGTAGTCGATGCCCCATGAAAGCGAAAAGCACAGGCCGACGCAAGAAAGAGTACAGAGTGAAAAGAATGCCGGGTAGGCGCCAGAGACGTCGATTTACGCAACTTACGGACTTTAAGAGAGGTCTGATCATCGGGCTGAAAACCGCTTGGTGGTCGGCGCACCGTATAGCCCACCACGTGGATCATTCTAACCATACCGTACGACTGTGTTGGGAGCAATGGAAACGTGACGGCACTTCTACACGGAGGAGCGGCTCCAGACGGACCAAGAGGACCACCCGTAGATAGGATCGACGGATCGTGCGCCAGGCACAAACGGATCCCACGGGAACCCGGTCCACTATACAGGCAGATGTAGCAGCTCCTGTGTGCCCACGAACCATCTCCCGATACCTCGCGGAAGCAAATCTGCAATCCCACCGCCCCTTACGTCGTGTGCTACCGTTAACACCGGAACATTGCCAGCTCCGTGTGCAGTGGTGCCAGGCCAGAGCGCCGTGTAACGCCACAAACTGGCGACGTGTGGTGTTAAGCGATGAGTGCCGCTTCGTTTCGGGGACAGATGATCATCGTGTCCGGGTGTGAAGGTCCCGGGTCAAAGGCACAATCCCAACCTCGCTGTCGAACGCCACACCTCTCCCACTGCAGGCATTATGGTCTGGGGAGCCATTGCCTACGATAGGCGATCAGCTCTAGTAGTGGTACGTGGATTATTGACGGGCCAGCGGTATTTGATGAGATCCTACGGCCCCACGTGCTCCCATTCCTGGCCGGGATTCCAGGTGCGCTATACCAGCAGGATAATGCGCGCCCGCCCACGTCTCGGGTTGCCCAGGACTGCTAACGTCATGTCCAGACACTTCCCGCATGGTCTGCCCACTCCCCGGACATGTCGCTCTCGAGCATATCTGTGACTAGTTTGTGCTCCAAATCCAGGATAGTGCGCAGCCGCAGCGCATTATCTGGGATTTGGAGCACACCGTCCAACACGTGTAGGCCAGTCTGCCGCAGCAATTGAATTAGAGATACCTGTCTAGTAACGTGTCGCACCACCTTTCTTCCTGATGACGGCGGAGGTGAGACAGTTACTCTCCCTGTCTCACCTCTTTGAAGGCCTTCGCTGAGAAACAAATTTGTAATACTTTACTTCTTTGAACCGACGATTTTTCTGGTCTCTTTCCCAAACCTATCACTTTTAGTTCTCTCCAGCGACGTTTCCCACCTTGTGGTAGACTGGATCTTCCTGGTTTCGCGTTTCTTCCTCCACTGTCTCGCTTATTGTGTGATGCTCCCTTTATGTTATCACTCTGGCACTTCAATGTGGTTTCTTGATTTTGTCACTGTACCTTGCGTTTTTATTTTGCTCTCATTGTATGTCCTTGCTGTATTAGTGTTTTCCTCCGTCACGGATTACTTTAATGGTATAGTTGTTAACTTTGTTCTTATACTGTAGTTAGTGTATAATTTAATATATATAAATGTAAATGGACGATGTAATCGCTCTTTCCACGTTATTTTTCAAACAACGCATAGCTACTGAAAAATTGTATTTCGGCACTGCTGGGATCGAACCCCAGAACTCTCGATAACTAGTCGAGTGCGTTCGAATTTACGCTACAGCGCCAACAATTCTCAGCGCAATGCGTGGTTTATCAGTCAGCATCTGACTACACGCATACGTATTGATGGTCTCAGCAACTGAGATGTCGTCATCTGGTGGCATTTAACGCAACAGCTATTTTAATTGTAGTTGATAAATTCAAAGGGCGTTAGAAATGTTTAATATATATCAAATACGTGGAGATAATGTAAATGGACGATGTAATCGCTCTTTCCACGTTATTTTTCAAACAACGCATAGCTACTGAAAAATTGTATTTCGGCACTGCTGGGTAGTTAGTGTATAACTGTGTTTCGCTTTGCGCTCTGACCGCCGTTATGCTTTACTCGGTTGGTGTTTTATAATACCCTTGTACATATACTGTAGTTAAAATGTTGTACTTGTGTTACTCCGCATCGAATGATATGCCGTTATGCTCTTCCTTATTTGTGTGCATATTTTTTTTTCTTTTACTTACTGGGAAACTTGAAGTTTTGCTGATAATGTCGGCTCCCTGAATTTTGGGTCATACCCCTTCTTTGAATACATTTCATGCTGGGCTGATCTCTGGCTTTGGTGTTTTCCGATTTATACCGATTCTGTTGATACCGATGTCACTGCGCAACGGTCTTTCTCTGTTTATGTTTAATCTCCAGTTTGTGTTTCATTGTGGATATACCTGTATGCCCTCGTTTATGCTTTCTGTACTGCAAATGTCAGTGATATTTCCTATGTTTGTAATTCCATTATACACTGGCGTGCAAAAATTAAGGACGAGACGATTTTTCGAATGTAACGTCGTGCAGAAACCTTCCACATCGACTCAAATCATACCATAAGATCCCCAAAATGTAAGAATATGGGACAAGTGAGCAAAACCGTCCAAACAAGGAATCCAAAGGATACAAAGGTACTTTATTGAAAAGGTAGCTACGAGCACAACTGGACAGAAGACAGAAAAGTCCATGTGACAGGCGGCTGCCAAGAAAAATCCAGTCTTTAGTAGGTGATATGATCACCCCTGACTGCGTTGCAGGATTTACATCGTCTGTCCATGCTGAGGACGAGGTTGTCAAGGAGCTGTTGAGGCATCGCAGCCTATTCCTCTTGTAGCGCCAATCTCAACTGCGGAATCTTTGCTGGCGGCTGGTGACGTGCTGCCAAGCGTCTCCCGAGAAGCTCCTACACGTGTTCGATTGGATTTAGGTCCGGGGACCTTGCGGGCCAATCCATGCGTTGAATATCTTCACTGGAGAGTGAAGATATGTGACAGCCACTGTACGATGAGGTGTAGCGTTGTCGTCCATGAAGAGGAACTCAGGACCCACAGCACCTCTACAAAGATGCACATGAGGCAGGAGAACCTCGGTACAATAGCAGACACCAGTGACTGGACCTCCTTGGAAGATGTGGAGGTCAATACGGCTACTAAGCATGATACCGCCCCCAACGAGAACTCCGCCACCTCCAAACCGGTCTCTTTCGATGATGTTGGAGGTGTGATTGCGTGTTCCCTGCTCTCTCCAGATGTGTATACGTCCAGAATCGCTCGTCAGCCTAATTCGGCTCTCATCCGTAAAGAGAACTCTACCCCATTGCTGATGTGTCCAGTTATTGTGTTCCTGGCACCAAAGAAACCGCCGTCTCCGATGAGCAGGCGTTAATGGCACACACCGTACTGGTCGTCGGGCAAATAGACCACCTTTGTGCAGCCTCCTGGCCACGGTAAAACGCGATAACGGACGTCCTGTTGTCTGTTGCACGTGCTTTGCGATTTCTCCCACTGTCTGCCGTCTGTCTCTCTTCACCTGTAGGACAATATACCGGTCGTCCGCCGCCGTGGTTGCTCGTGGACGACCACTGCTAAACTCACGGACAGCTGTTCCTGTCGTTTGAAATGCTCTCCATGCTCGTGAAACGATGCTGTGAGCGATCCCGAACTGCTCGGTCACGCTAGTCACACTTCGACCTTCTTCCAACTTCCCAATGACGCGACCTCGGGTAAAGTCATCCAGATGTCGTCTACTGGATTGCCTGTTGGTCATATCACACGGTGGCAGCAACTCGACGTCGTTCAAACCGATGTACACCGTGCAATAGCTTTCACCGAATTGCTGAGCGTACACCGACCGTGTGCTTTATACCTTTCCAACACCCCCCCACGTCATGCTGCATATATGCGCATGCCCTACCGTACCGGATCCTAGTCTATCTCCTGAGTGGTCTTTCGGTCCGTTCTGCCTGCTCGTTCCGCTGTTATGCTATTTCTCCTCTTCGTCCTTAATTTTTGCACACCAGTGTAGTAATAAACTGGGTACCACTTTGGTACCTACAACCTACAGTTACCAAAACCACAACCATTTCTATTTCGGAGATTTTACTCTCATCATGATGTCTTCCGCTCTTATAATTTTCCTTATCCACCAACTCCTCTTCTTATCTTTCTTGTTTGTACCAAGCATACATCTTTCCATGCTGCTTCCAGTTGTCTTTATGTGTCTTTTTCAATTAAGGGCTATGTGTCCGGTCCATATATAAGCACTGGAAGAATGCATTGATTAGACACTTTTCTTTTAAGACATAATGGCATATTGCTCTTAAAAATTGTACTGAATCTTCCGAAAGCTCTCCAACCAAGTTCTATATGCCGCTTAATTTCTTCATCAATGTGACCCTCGCTTGATACTGCTGTCCAAAATAAATGTAGGTATCGGATATCTCCAGTTTTCCCCCATCAATCGATAAATCTTCATTTCTTGTAAAGGAAGTGTACATCAGTTTTGTCTATTCCACTTCTTTATTCTTGTCAGCAAGTTCTTGGATCATACTCAACAGTTCTGAATGGGCAGTTGCAAAAATGACGACTTCATCAGCAAACCGAAGGTCAGTTAAACAGTCTCCATTTATCTTCATCCCTTTGTTTTCCTAGTTCAATGATTCAAAGACATTTTGCAATGTTACGTAAAAGAGTGTGGGAGATATGGTGTCACCGTGTCTCACTTCCTTTCCAATTTTTATTAGTACTGTATCCTCAAATAGCCGAACCTTTGCACTTGCATTTTTATAGATGCTATTAATAATGCTTATGTATGCATCTTCAATACGCCGGATTTCAAAGCCATTGTAACTGCTGATGGTTTTACGGAATCAAAGGCCCTTTCATAATCAATAAAAGCCATACATAATGGGAGTTCATATTTCCTCGCCCTTTCAATTAGTTATCTCAGTGCATGGATATAATCTATAGTGCTGTAGTCACTCTTGAATCCAGCTTGTTCTCTCGGTTGAGTCATGTCCAGTGTTACCTTCAAGCGATGTGAAATAATCTTAGTATTAGATTTTATAAACCACTGATAGGAGGCTGATGGGCTTGTAGTATCTGAGGTCCTCAACGTCACCTTTTTTATGTAGCAGGATCAATGTACATAGCATTGGTACAATCCTCAGAAATCCTCCCTTTATTGAGATATCAAGTGAAAACTTGGGCGAGTCTAGTATCAGTTTCTCCACTTGCTTCTTGTATAATGTCCATGATAATTTCATCTTTTCCTTGAGCACTTCCCCGTTTCATGTTCTTAATTGCATGTGCAATTTCTGCTGGAAAGACTGGTACTGGTACCTTTCGTAATGTCTGGAGTAGATATATCATCACTTTCACATAGTTTTGAGTAGAAATCTTTTATTCTTGGGTTTCTTGTTACAGTACCACTTCTTTTTTCAGTGCCATAATGTGTTTTCTTCCTTTACTAAGACGTCCCTTTGCTCTCTTCCAGCTCTGGTTGTTTTCAGTTGCTTTTCTCACTAGTTCACAATTCAATTTCCTTACGTGTTCAGAGAAACTTTTTCATACTGTCTTGCATAGCTACTTTTTCATACTGTCTTGCATATTCTACTTTGCAAGTTACATCTTTATTTGTCCTCATCTCCCTTCTCTCTTGCATTAGAATTTTTGAATACGCAAGGAACGTTTACAGCGTAGTAAATACGTTTATTTTCTTGGTGTAAATTTGTCTAAATATTCGCTAAGCTTTCATACTCCACTGCGAGGCTTTCTCAAGGCAATGTAGACATAACATGCAGAGATTTAGAACACGCAGGAAATAAAGATGATTTTTTGAAAATAACGTAGGTGACATCACGAGCATTATTACGTGCGTTTTATTCACGCAATTATGCGGTGTGCCGCGATGTGTTTTTAACTTTTAAAAACGCATGCCAAACCATTGGTAGTTCCATAGAGACCATGTCATTACATGACAGTTTGCTGGAAAGGATTTCGACTGTTTCCCTGATGGCAGTTTCTTTAAAATTCGTGTAAGAGGCTTGCGTATTCGCGACCTGGTGTATTTAAAATAAGAGTTAGAATTTTGTTTTTCCTGATATTTTCTTCTTATGCATCTTGTGCTTAGTATCACTTATATATATATACATTATACAGTATATATTTTATATTTTGCTGTTTCCATAAGATCCTTGGTTAGTTTTTTGTTAACTTCAGAAATTTTCACTTCTTCCGATGTTAGACCTTCTAAAGCAGAGAATGTGCTCCTCAATTGCAGTTTCAAGGTATTGTGATGCTTTTTTTAAGGTTGTTTATGTCAATTGTTATATAAGCTATATACACTGAGGTGCCTGAAAAACTGGTACAAACGAGCTTATGCAAATTACATAGCAACGTCACCTATGGGCGTACTCGGTTGCGTCCGCTAATGCGTATATAAAGCGATAGACATCCTTGCCAGCTGTCAGAACTGTTTTCGGCATGAGAATGAAAAGTAATAACGATTTGAGAGATTTTCAACGCGGTTTTATAGTTGGTACTCATGGGCCATAGTATTTCGGAGGTAGAAATGAAGTTCGGATTTTCACGGACGACCATTGCAAGGGTGTACCGTGACCACAATAATTACGGCAAAACCTCCAACCTACAACCTACGATACCACTGTGGCCGCCAAAAGACATTGGGTGAGCGTGACCATCGTCGGCTGTCAAGAATCGTTTCACGCGACAGGCGTGCAACACTATCGCAGGTATAATCGAAATTCAATGCTGGAGCCTCAACAAGCATCAGCGTCCGGACTGTGCAACGTACCCTGCACGATATGGGCTATGGGAGCCGACGCTCAACTCTAGTCCCCTTGATGGGTGCACGACACAGAGCTATGCGCCTCGCGTGGGCACGGCAGCACCGCCACTGGACATTTGATGACTGGAAACAAGTAGCCTGGTCTGACGAGTCGCGTTTCCAACTGTATCGGACACACGGAAGGATAAGTGTGTGGCGTAAACCCCATGAAGTCATGGATCCCGCCTGTCAACAGGGAACTGTACCGGCTGGTGGGGGGTCCGTAAAGGTATGGAGTGTATTTAGCTGGACTTCACTGGGAACCCTGGTACGTCTACAAATGTCTGTGACCGGCCAACGCTATGTGCGCATACTTTCTGACGAGGTACACCCGTTCATGTCCTGCATTCATGCTGATGGGTTGGGCCTGTTCCAACAGAACAATGCACCTCCTCCACACAAGTGTCGGGACGCCAACTTATGGTTAGAGGAACATTCATCTGAGTTTGGGGTGTTGCCATTCCCACCTAAGTCCTCAGATCTGAACGTGATAGAACACATTTGGGATGCCATGCAACGCGCTATCGAACACAGGATTCCGAGACCTCGGAATGCACCCGAATTGGGGAATGCTCTGTAGGAAGTATGGTGTGCACTGCCTGCAGCATATTTCCAGAAGCTAGTGGAGTCCATGCCCCGTCGTATTTCTGCAGTCCTGCGCTCCCGTGCGGGACCTACCAAGTATTAGATTGGTGTACCAGTTTTTCTGGCACTTCAGTGTATATATAGATATATACAGTCGAGTCACATTATTGTGACCACCTCCTAATTTTGACGTCAACTGCGCGTAACCAATGAAGGAAGGCGCGTGTCGTGAGCTGGGTTGGAGGGTATATAAGGTGTGTCATAGGCATTCTGAAAACACATCACTCGTTGCTGTCATGGGTAAAAGGAGCGATTTATCAGATTTGCAAAAAGGAATGATTATCGGCTTTCGGGACAAGGGTGGCAGTATTTCTGAAACAGCGCAGTTTGTGAACTGTTCGCGTGCTGCTGTGGTTAAAGTGTATCGTGATTAGAGAAATGGCAACATTGCGAATAAGCGACGTGGAAACTGCGGAGCACCACGTGCCATTGATGTGAGAGATGAACGACGGCTTTGAAGGTGCGTGAAGACCAATCGACACGCTACAATGGAGCAACTCACTGGCCGAATGAACCAGGGGGCTACCGGAAGTGGGTCTGAAACGATAGTTCAGCGACATGGGGCTCCGATGCAGATGGATGGTCACTGCACCTATGCTAACGAAAATGCATCGACAGAAAAGGCTAACATTTGCACGGCAGTGTCGGAATTGGACCTCCGCTGATTGGCAAAGGATTGCCTTCTGCGATAAGTCACGTTTTCTGCTTCATCGAACGGATGGACGTTGGCGTATAAGGCGAGAAACATCGGAGAACAAACACTCTTCAACCATTGCTGGAAGAACACAAGCTGGTGGGGGCAGCGTTATGGTCTGAGGAATGTTTTCGTGGCATTCCTTGGATGCACTCATACCTGTGGAAGGCATTACTGACCGAATTCGTTAGGGATCCATTATTGCAGACGATGTATACCCATGCATACTAATTGTCTTCCCTGGAGTGGATGGGATCTTTCAGCACGACAATGCGACGTGTCACACAGCAAGAAATGTCCGCGAATGGTTGGAAGAGCACGATGAAGACTTCAAAGTACTTCCCTGGCCCATAATTCCCCAGACTTAAACCCAATTGAGCATCTGTAGGATCACATCGATCGGGTTGCTCGCTTTGTGGATCTTCAACCACGCACCCTCCAGCAGCTGTCAGGTGCACTGCAGTCAGAATGGCTTCACATACCTGCGAACACCTTCCAGCTCACTCCTAGCCCGTCTAGCTTCTGTCCGCGCTGCACACGGCAGTTACTCTGGATATTAGGTGGTGGTCAAAATAATATGGCTCGACCGTGTATATGTATACTGTATATATTGTGTATGTGTGTGTTCGTCATTGCACAAAAGATGCGATTTTTTTACATTACTACAAAAGACAAAAGGTTGTAGCAGACGCTTCTGATCTTCAACGACGCAAATGTTTACGAATTCACTTTTTATGCAAGGCTGACAAAAAACATCTCAGTGGTGATTTTTAAAAAATAATAGATGTGTCATTCGGGATATCATATCTCATAGATTTTCGCAAACGTATAAGCTGAAATTTTTGGTATTGCCAGATGCGAAACAGTTCTTGCAATATTGTGAAGCCTTTCCTGCCTCAAAAAATACTATGGTAAATTCTGAGACTTCGCTCATCTTAGAAGTGAGTTAACGTTGTTTACAAGACCAATGATCTTACAAGATACAATATAGCAGGATTATATCCTCACTTTAAAAAATTCAACCTAAGCTTCGTTTTCGTAGCAGTAAGTAGACTATATGAACATTTTTTAACAATTCCTGTCACAGGTGCTCCAGTTGAAATGCCGTTTTCTGTTCTGAGGCGAATTAAAACTTAATAAGGTAATTCTCCAGGCCAAGAAAAGCATTGAGCTTCAGCCCTCCTGAGCATTGAAAAGCAACTTTTGTGTAACATTCGGAAAAAGCCTCGTTCTCAGGACGATTGGATTAATGAATTTTTAAAACACTGAGAGGAGTATCCGCCATATAATCAAAGAAACAATTTAAATCGGGGAAGTTTATTTCCATTATATGTGGTCATTATTAAGACATAGAATTTGCAGCGCTGAATGGAAGTAAACCAATTTTTTTATTTTTTTATTTCGTTGTGCATGGATAAGCAAGGTTGTTTCCCTCACAACACTTTCGTCGAAGATTTCTTTTTGTAAACCTTTGCATTTGAAATTCTGCACCTTTCTAGTGCAGCGCGCAAGGTCGCGGGGGAACGAGGATTACGATACTCTCTGTCACACCTTATTGGACAATGTAACATATAAACTACTGGTCACTTGGTGACTTTCATTATTAAAATTTTTCATTTACGTCATTTCGAAGTACGTTTGCCAGCTATATATCGCATAATAACTGCATTACTTTCCTTACTTACAAAGCCATGCTTCGCCATTCAGTATTTTAGTGACGCAGACAGAAGATGAGTAAAGTAGAAACATTCCTTAAACTATCAGTTCTTCAAACATTTATGTGAGCAGTATTTTTAAGAAGAATTTTATAATCCCTAATTTAAAATGTTATTTACATAACATTTTAAAGCAGAAATCATAAAATTTAGCGAAAAATAGCAACTAAAATGCTTATGCATTTACGGATTTATTCATACATCAATATTTATTCCCACATTTTACGGAGCAGAAATAAGTGTCAGTAGATTTATTTCTTCTCCAGTGCGAACGACTAGGGATCTCTTTGTATACGTGTTTCTCTCAGCCACAAAAGCCGTATAATTCTAAGAGACCAGTTTTTTCATAAAAAATATTTGTCACATCATAGGATTTTAACATTTGGAAAAATCTCTTTAATACGTTAAGTTAAAAAATGTCATGTTAGTCCTGGATTCCGTATTGGTTTGGGAAACAGTTTTGATAAGCCCTTTTTTTTCTTAGCTCAAGAAAAAAGCAAACATTTACGGGCAGTTAAATCATACTACGTGTCACATCCGTACTGCTAGAAATACCTTGAATTAAACATTTCGTCACCTAACAGCCAAATTACTTCGAAGTCATATACCAAAGTGTAAGATGAAAAAAATTGTAAAATCCTGTTGCATTTATGTGTTCCTCTAAAGTTGATGTGATTTATCGTGACAAAGACATCACAATGTAACGATTATTGTCAAGTAACGATAAATATCAGATACTTCGTATCGCATTGTATTTACACTTCGCAAACCTTTGCTAGAAGTTCTCTACGAACTGTAGATAATTTGATAATGGCAATGATTATTTCAGAGCTCACATTGTTTTCTGAACGATATTAACTCGAACAGAATGATGACATAATAACGAATTAATATTATCAGCACTGACTAATTCTCATCCATAATCAATACAGTATTGGTATAGTCAGTGTCAGATAGCGCTCGGATTTCACAGAACAAACGGCTACTTTTCCATCTCTTCCAGATGCGACTTCTGCCATTTAAGTACAGATGAGCTGTTATAATATATTCTCAACTGTTATTCTACACGTACGTAGACGCGTATTTTTAAGTAGTATTAACCACAAAATTTAGTGAGTGAACATCAGCTCAGCTGATACTTTTAGCAGTTCACGTTTTGAAGTCACAAACTGCAATAAAATAATACTGAAACAAGCTTAGATGTCATTCTACGAAACTTTCTGGCCAGTTTTTAGACCTATGGAAATTATTTGCTGGTGTTAGCTTCACTGACATTTCCACAGCCCAGTAGCTGAGTGACGCGCCTTGAACCCAAAAACCTGTGATCGAGTCTACACTCAATGATATTCATTTGATATTGCCTTCCATGGAGCCAGTAAAACTAAATTGAAGACAGCGCCTCATCCAAACCTTCGAAGCTCATGAAGATGCCGTTTCCATCTTACTTTGATTCGTTCCTGACACGACGAAGGTTTTCACCCAATTCTCCAGCGCGAACGACTAGTGATCTCTTTAGGCAATTTGATATTTCGATGCGCCAATGACTCAATACTCTACGAAGAATGACAGTACCGCTCAAACTGCGTTAATATTGGGTCATCTGTGGAAACATATACTAAAAGAATGTAGTCTCTCTACGATACGTTTAAATAAAGCGTATCGTGAGAACATGTCTCTAATACCTCCTTGACGTCTTTTGGTTGTTAAATGTCTTCCACACTATTAAAAATCTGGAACTATGATTAAAATAATAAGAACAATAAAATTAATTTTCAAATTATGGAACTTAATTTACAAAAAATCAGCAAAACGTGAGTCACCATGTTTAAGTTTTACTTCATATATCCTTTCAAACCATTACTCTTCTGCAGTTAATGCGACTGAGTCAAATTCTCCAACGTGAACGACTAGTGATCTCTTTTTTTGACGGCAATCAAGTTTCGAAGGGTGTGTGAAGATATCTATGATTAACTATTCTATGATTAACTTGAGCATATGGAATTTCTTTCGTAATCAAATATTTCTTTAGAAAATGGCCTTACCTAGGGTAATATTGATCCAAGCGGCCAAAGAATTCTTTTGAGCTCTCATCAAATACTTTTCCTTATCGTAAATAATCATATTTATCCTGATAATGATATCCACTTTGGGTAGACCACTTTTTAAGGTATCATGCGCTTTCTTGAGTTTTCCATTCTTATTTCTACCTTGAATTCTCCTGTGTAAAAAAGACCAACTTTTATAGCTGCGAACTAAACCAGTGCGATGTGTTTATGGAGTGGGTGAAAATGTTCGCTTGTATTTTACAAGATTTGGCAATGATATGGAAAGTGTAGGAACATTGGACGTAGAAGAAAGGAAAAGAAAAGACAGAGAATTGACAATGACAGAGAGAGTTATGGTGGTCGCGCTCCAGTGAACGCTTGCAATGGTGGTGTAGCAATTAACTGCCTCGTCCTCCACTTTTTCCCATTGGCGTTATTTCTAAAGCAAAAGGGCAAAAAATAAAAAAGGACTCCGAACGAACAAATTGACCACTCCCCACTTCCTGTCTTTGAATGGCCAAGGATGTATTGGGGAAGGGAAGGATTTATGTGGTACAGTTTCAGATATCTACTATGACGAATTTTTTTTTCAGTTTCTGGTATAACATACGTTCCGCAAAGGGAAGTAAAACGATTTGAATTTTAACAGCTATGAAAACCATTTGCTTCAGTTGCTTGCTCTTAGAGCAGTAAATTGCACAGAACGTGATATTTTTTCCGAAGCACTACTAACCCCCGCCCCACCCTTTGGTTTCATGTTTCTTTGATGCATGACATTTTTCGTTAATACATTTTTCCAATTCCAGATGTATCAAAAAACTTTCGCTTCCGATTTCTCGAAGATACGGGATTCTCTTGCCAGTATAGCCACTCCGGTGTCTTAGTTGTCTAAGCGTTGTCTTCTGAGATGAGTTGTCTAAGCGCTGTCTTCTGAGATGAGTTGTCTAAGCGCTGTCTTCTGAGATGAGTTATCTAAGCGCTCTCTTCCGGTGAGACATGGATGTTGTGTTTGTCTTACGGCACTGGCTCTCTCCCTTCCCTGGAACCAGTGGCTATAAATGAGGGACGAATGACTGCTTATAGCCTATTGAGTTGCTCACGGTGGTCGTGAAACCCCCAATAAAAAAAATAGCTCTATTTATGTGAATATGAATAAAATCTTTCGATATTCGCTAACAATTGCGCATTAAACATGCTTGCAAAAAACCGTTTCAATTTGTAATGCGACAGCAATTTAAAATAAGCTGGTCTCTGAAATTCGGAGATTATTTCTCAAAGCAAAATTTTAATGAAGATTTCCATAAATCTTGATACAAAGCTTTAGTTTTCTACTCGTTCATCATGCCCAGCACATGATTTTTTTTACAGTTCACAGTTTTCTTTTTTCAGTAATTCCTGAAATTTATCTTTTCGCAAATCCTTTGGTTCTTCCTAGCAGTGATTTAGGAGAAACGTCTCTTTAGAATGTCATCATTCATCATTTCAGCATATGCAAAACACTTCAGAATATTATATTAAAAACGTTTGCTGCCCACTTATTGCGTTTTCTGAAAGGATCCAAACGAGTCTTGTAGTCTATGAGCCAGTTTGAAGTTGAGTACCAAATAGGTAGGGAAATTCCAACAATGCTTTTTAGTTAGGTGTATGTGTGTAGTCTTAGGAAATGTTTGAAGGACTTTATAAATGTGTAGGTAAATTATTTTTCTGAGCTCCGTTTGTAAAAAAAGGCTGCCGGTTTAAAACGTAATTTATGTTAGTCACAAAAGTAATTGTATCACAAAATGCAAGGATCGGAGGTAAAAATATGTACACATAAAAGTTAATCAGCATGGAATTATACTATCAATAGTGTACTAAATATGTACACAAAGCATTAATTGCAATATATTTATTAATATTTGTAAAAGATTATAAGAAGACAACCTCGAAATAGATTTAGCCGACACACACACATACACATCTATATATCCCGACATAATATATGTTATGAAATTTCAAGTTTATTTAAATTTTGTTCTTTTAATAAATCATTTTCTGTATTTTCATGTTGGTACTGTAAACTAATCAAGTGAAATTTCATTATGGTACGGTAGCAATATATACACAAAAAGTGTTGGACATGAAAACTTTATTTAATTGTTTTATAATTGTTGTTAGTTCCACGTTGAATTAAAAAATGCCGGACTCAGAAAGTGCTGTGAAAGGGAATAAATTAGAATACGGGACATGATTTTTATGGAATAGGAAGTCATTTTTATGTGAACGAAACAGACTCATAGACAATAATTCATGGAAACCTTTACATGAAGCTGCTAAAATTCAAAATATTCGACCAATTCTGCTCTTCGCCCAGGGCAATCCGGATATATTTCCTCATGTATCAGTTTCCTTTCATCGTTCGTGCGGCTCTGAATTGCTCATAAAAAATCTTTGGAAAAGTTTAAGTGTAAAGGTGAAACACCTAAAGATGTACCAGCTCCTGAACCAAGATGTTCTTTCAGAGATACCCCATATTGCAGCAAAACTCGAGTGTATGAAAAGAAGTGCATTTTTTGTCAATAAGTAACAAAGTATGTTAAAGGCGTACATACTTGTGAGGCTCTTACATCTGCTGTCGATCTTTGCGCCGACAAGAAAATTCGTGATGTTGGAGCTGGCTGCATGGACACAAGATTTCTGGCCGTAACTGCCCATGATATTGTTGCTGCCGAAGCACACTATCACACATCTTGTTACAAATAATACACTAGTCTTGAAAAAACCAAAAACAAAGGATATGTAAGTGAGGAAGACAGGAACTATCAAGTTTGTGAGAAATCTTCACTGAAATCTTCATAACAAAGTATCCGAAATTATTCGTTTTTAAACCCCAGGATTCTTCTTCTCACGGATTCTTCTTCGTCTTCTTGGTTACTCAGTCCAAGGACTGGTTGTTCAGTAGATGTACTTTGTCTCTCCATTCCTCTCTATTATTCGCCGCTCTATTCATGTCATAGTATGTCCTTGTACAGTATTAGTGCCTTGAAGTAACTGCGCCACAAAACAATTCCATTGTTATCCTCTTCCTCTCTTGCCTTGAATGTTCCCTTCCAGAACTTTCAGAATCGGGCCTCCATGGCGCAATGTGTATCCCATCCATAACATTCTTCTTCTCATTAATATGTTGATCAGATTCATAGGTTCTCTCACTCTCTCCAGGACATCATCATTAGTCTTTCTATTGAACCAACTTATTCTCTCCATTCTTCTATAGCTCCACATCTCAAATGCCTACAACCTTTTCACTTCTCTCTTAGTGTCCATGTCGCAGAACCGTAGAGAGCTACTGGCCAAACATATGCCTTTAAAATTATCTTCCTTAGTTTTTTAGATCTATACGTTTGGTTGTCAGTAGCCTTTGATTCTCTTTAAAAGCCGTTTTTGCCATCCCCAGTCTTATTTTAATTTCCTTTTCACATCTTACACCGCAATTTGTGTCTTCAATGCGTTCATTTGGGATATACGAAGTGTCACTGTCATAGGAACACACGAGACGTAATTTAGAGATGGAGTTTGGTGATTCACTTATCTTTTTCACTGTGAATCGTCGCGTCGTCTTTATTTAATGCCAGATAATCTGACAAAAGAAGCGTTGGTTACTGAGTGCATAGGACTTAAAGCACAGCTGGACACATTACATTGAAGAACAACAAGGGAGACTATATACGTGTGTAGCCAAGCAGTTACATACATGAAAAACCGGATACAAAGCTACTGAGTGAATATAATTGGCCCCCTCAACCTGTTGAGCTAACTGCAAATTATGTACATGTGCCTGAAACCCTTCAAACAATTTTGCGTGTCTTACTTGGAGGTAAGGAGGACTGCTCTTCTCGAGTAAACAGGTTTGAGTGGTCAATAAGCCAAGATATTGTCACTGCTGTAAGTACTGGCAAAGTGTAAACGTATAAGCATGTCTTGCTTCCATTGATTATAAAGACTCTCACTGGTAATGTAGAATTGATCAAGATTTTAACTCGACTGGGTCATGCATGTTCTTATACTACATTAGAAGAAATTGACACAGCACTGGCAATTGACAAAACAGCTTCAATGGAAAATGATGACATTCCACTACCAATATCCATCAATGTGTCTGCACTGTGCTTGTATTTGACAACATCGATAGACTTGAAGAAACTTGGAGTGGAGCAGGATCAGCACATAAAGTAAATGGAATTATTGTACAACCTAGGATTTTGTCATGTGCAATACCTCAACAAACCTCAGTACACATGAAAGATAAGGAACGAAATATGCAAACTTCAGATACTTCGCTACCAATTTATAGTGTTGGGAAATGACAAGAACCGCTTGTTATTAAACCATTGGATGGTATTAAAACAAATGAAGCGGTTACAACAAATGCCAAACATAGCAACCACTTGAGGGTGTTAAAACGCCTTCAGAATGCAGATTATCAGACAATTAGTTCAAAGACTGGTTACAACATTCGCATACGGAACGACTTATATGTGGAGAAAGATGCAGTGGGGTATTTGCCAACAATTAATATCCCTGCGACTGAAATCTCTACCGTTAAAGCAAACACGGACAGTGCCTTACAAATTATGTCCTCACTCGAATTAGATAGCATTGTAGTATTTTTAGATCAAGCTCTTTTTGCGAAAGCGACTAAAATTGCATGGAAGCATCCTCATGTTTATATAAAAATTCTACTAATGATGGACAATTTTCACACAATCTGCAATTTTATGTCAAGCATTTGAAAGGTGTTTGGAGATGCAGTACTACGTGATGTAGCTGTAGAATCGTGGATCATTGCAGAAGGCTCAATTGCAAAAGTCTTGGAAGGAAAACATTACAATGGAGAAATTCGATTACGCAAACTGACCTACGAAGCTTTGATGCGAATTGCTGGAAAGGGGTTTAGGAATTGGTTACAGTCTAATCATCTACAACAGAACTTCAAAATTGACACAGCCACAAGTATTCTGTAAGGCATAGATGCGAATAGCTGTCATGAGGTTGTGGATACAGCAATGAATGATATAGGGCAAGTTAACTAAGCAAGATACTTACCATTTTTTTACACACAAATTACACAACTTAGAGACACTTTTCCTGAACTGTACAAGCATTTCCAAAAAGATTACTTCTCAGTGCAGCAGAAAAGCGGGAATCCTTTTGGTCGCATTGCAGTTGCTCAAACAATTGAAGAAACAATTAATAAGGACACTCAAACGTCAGGAGGGACACGAGGTTTCAGCCTTCGACCAGGAACTACATCAAAATATTATTTTAATGCTGAACATCGAGCAGTGGCAGTAAGACAATTACGTGAGATAATAAGTCAGTCAGACCCAACAATCTTTAGGCATCCAGATCTTGAAAATACACGGATCAGAAAAGATAAAAGAGATGTTGCAGCAATTGTGAATTTGCTTGAGAATGATTGGTCCAATCCATTTGCTGACAGTTCTGTTCTTATTAGTTTATCGACTGGAGTAGCTTCTTCTCAAGCAGTTACTGATGATCTATGTGCACATAAAAATGGCGAGACAGCATACCAAGCATTTCAAACGTATTGTCTGCACGTAGGTGTAGGCTTTAAAAAAACAGAAACTTAATTTTAAAATGTTTGGTGAGAAAAAGAAGAAAAGTGTACATAGCTCTAGTGATGAAGTTATTTTAACTGCCGATAGAAGAATGTTAAATACTATGATGCTCATTGCAACAAATAGAAACCTGGACATGTAAGATGTTTTTTCTCCACCCTCTTGGGCCACTGCCATGGTCACTTGCAAATACTGATGACACTATGAAGAAAACTAATAAAGCAGTCGTGGCACAGCACTTGCAGGTTTAGTAGATCCGCCAGATGGCGTTTCAGGGCCATGTGCAACTGTGATTGATGGTATGGCGCTTATACAGAAACTTCATGGAGATAACTGAACTTTTAGTGAATTACTTTATTTCATTTCGGAAGCAGACTTGCATGCCGGTGAATAAAGTAAGCGTATTGATGTGATCTTTGATGTCTATAGGCAAGAATCGATTAAATCTGCAGAGCGCATTAGCCGAGGGTCGTAAGAAAGAGTCCGATTTCACGAAATAAAGCGGGATCACAAAAAAATCACAAAATAAAAAACTGGAGACGTTTGCTGGCTTGTAGTGAAACAAAAACCAATCTTTGCCAATTCGTGGAAATATGAATCGAAAAGAAAGAGATTAGGTAAAAATTATTGTATGTGACAAGTGATAAAAAAATGTTACAAACATACCTACAATCAAATCGTTGACATTGAGGCAAAGCAAAATTCTAATCAAGCGTAGTCTGATGTCAGGTTCATTGGCGTCAAAAAATTGACTTCAGCATTGGGAAAAGAACTTTGTTCTGAGCCATGTGCAACTGTTGTATAGTTGGACATGAATGTGACTTAGTGAGTGCCTTTGCGAATCAGGTAAATATTAAAGAATTTAATCCTTTACAGAATAATATAGATTACCAAGAAACATTTGCTTCTCTCGGTACTCCTTGGGAACTAACAGGGGAACTATACAACAGCATTCATAGATTTACATGTCAGCTCTATTGCAAAAACACCAAAATTACTACTGTCAATGATCTGTGCCATTATATGTCGTTTGAAAAGAAGGGTTGCATTGAATCCGTCCATTACTACCTTGTGAGGACACTATAAAGCAACATACGTTATGAGCAAATTTCAAGCAGCTATCTGGAAATGCAGTCTAGATAATTGTCCACACAATCCGAAATCGACAGACGGATATGATTAGGAAATAAATGCGGAAAGAAATTTAACTATTAAGTGGATGATTGGCCTGCCAGCTCCAGATGTTGTACTCACTCTGATATCCTACAGGGGAGCAAGAACTTGCCGTCCATCTGACTATTCGTGTATGCTTAATGGACTGAAGTGCACAGCGGCCTGTAAGCTTCTAACATGCTCAAATATGGAACAAGGAGATGATGAAGATATAGAAAACTTTTATGAGAGTAATTGTGAAGACGATGAGTAATATGCAATCTTGTCATCAGTTCAGAGAGTGTTCATACTCTCAGCTATACCCAATTGTGGCCTCATTATCTGTGTTTCCACAAACATATTTTGTAATACATTTCATTGTATAATTCTAATATACGCTATTAAAAGTAGAATTTCATGCTGATTAACTTTTATGGCTATATATATTTTAACCTCCGATCCTTAGATTTTGTGCTACAACTGCTTTTGTGAAAATAAATTACGTTTTAAAACGACAGCCACTTTTTACAAATGGGGCCCAAAAATAATTTAGCTACACATTTAAAAAGTCCATCACACATTTTCTAACACTACATACATACAGCTAACTAAAAAACATTTTTGGAATTTTTCCCCCTTTTTGGTACTCAAAGTCAAAGTTTTGATGTGTGGCTCATGGACTATTGCTACAAAACTTTCAAAGCATTGCAGATCTCCGGAAAATGATCCCATGCTTACTTTTCATTTTTTCACGATACCCATGCTTCACCCCCACAGGACACAGTAGGAAGAACCTCTGTTTTGTGCATTGTCATTGGAGACCTTTTTTAAAGAAAACCCAATGTTAAGAAATCCATCTAAAGTAATATCTTTCAAGCCGACATTTTTCGACCAGAATTTTCATCTAAAGTATTGTACGTGTCAAATAGACTTCCGAAGTGAAGAATCACACTCACTTAATCCGATTTCGTAATATTAAAAACGATCATATATAATTTATGACTACGAAACTTGTGATAGTTAAAGCCCTTTTTGCAGTTATTCTTGTCTCTCACAAGATTACATTCCCTTAGAATTTCGTATTAATTTCATTCTAAACACTATACTCTAAATATCTCATTTGCTGCCAAAAGCACAAGCCTTAGACAACGTTAAAAAAGAATAAGCCCAGAAATTGTTTTATTAGAACCCGAGCTATTAGCTTTTAACTTGTGTGCATGCATTCTTACATTGCGCCAGGAAAGTGTAATGCAACAATAACCGTGGGACAATCTTGCCTGACATCTGCACTATCGATAAACTGAACAAAGGGACATTTGCTCTCAATCAAGCTCTGTTATTAACATGTATATCATTTTAATACAATAAAACAAATTTCAATCTATTCCTCAGTAATTTTGAACATTCTACGTATGAAAGTTCTTTTTGAAAACACAAGTTTCGAAATATCTTATAAACAGACAAACTCTTCTGCGGGCAATTGGTCAGAGGCGCGGAGTTCTGGCTAATCGTCCGAGTTGTGCTCGATTCAACACACGGGAAAGCTATGGTTGTTGTGTTTGTATTATAGCATTGGTTCTACTCCTTCCTTGAAATAAGTGACCCTGAATTAAGGATGGGTGACGCCTTAGCCTAAGATGCTCAGTGAGGTCGTTAACTCCCCACGAACAACAACAACAACAAGAACAAAGTAACAAATACTTTTGAATCGATATGTATGATGCAAAAATTTCGATAACGCAATTTTTACCTATAAAGGGAAATTTTCGTGTATATCTTAACACTTTTTTGAAGGTGTTTAACCTGTCGGTGTAACTTCCCGATGCACTCGTTAAGATGATTGTATGAAATTGTAGCATTAAGACCTCTCTTGTCCTTTTATAAGGAAACAATAATGACCACATTTAAACACATGGGTCCGTTATAGATTCAAACATGTTCCATCAATTTCAACTGTCCACTCAACAACACTTTAACCACCGTAATTCGGAATTTTCACAGTACGCTCCTATCTGCTCCAAAGGATTTATCTTTCAGCAGACATAAGTTTAATAATTTCATAAATTCCGTAAAATTTTCGAAGTTAATGGGCTAAGAATGCAAAATTTAAAAGTTACTGGAGACGGTTTCCTAGAGTCCAAACCGTCGTGTTTGATAAAGACATTCCTTATAAAAACGTTTTTTAGTCCATGATATTAATAATTATATTATCGAAATCAGCCATATTTGTTAAGCAAATTACATTTCACAACTCTGAGAGCAGCGTAGTTTTCGTCATTTGTTCGCTTCTTTTTTTCTTTGCTTTGACAAATTATTTTTCACTCCTTGAATGAGGTTACTGGGGTAATTGTTTTCTTTTTTCTGTAACAAATCTCTGCATCGTTAATTATCATTGCTACGCCTAATAAGGGTGTTTTCTTGTTTAATGTTTTCTACAAAATCTTTCTAAACACATAAACACCTCATAAGATCAATCACCTCTTACAGAGGTTTTCAGCATTTTACAAGTGACAAAGGAATTCGGAAGTAGAAGAACTCAACTATGACAAAAGCTTTTTTTTTTTTTTCTGTTTTGTGATTTAAGACCATCATGACTATCTCAAAGGGCGATAAGAAATAACCCATCCCTAATTTCAAGCAACTGGTTGCAGGGATGGGTGAAAGTCAGTGCCATAAGACAAAAACACAAGCCAGGCCTCATCCGGCACTTAAACCGAGGCCTAACTCTCAGACGACTAGCCAGATACTTACGCCTCAAATCCCTCGGCCACCGGAGTGGCCAAAAGCTTTCCTAAATTATCTAAAAATGGTAGAAAAATGCTGTGCTATTCTGATCTATAACCCAAGAATTCATATGACAATATTGAGTTCTTTTATCGGGGATTAAATATCACACCGCAAAAAAGCGCAGAACATTAAAAGTAAAATGCAAGGCTGTATTTTTCAAACACACAGAACTTTTTTCCTTTTGTTTCTTGGGTATCGAGGATGATGCAGGGCAGCGTCGTCCCACTATGTCACCGAGGCCTAAGCCAGGGCTCAGTTGGAATGAAGAAGCTGCGCCTCCCATTACTCGACCAGCCCGGTGGGAGCAGGGGTTGAAATCATTCATATAAATGAAAAATTAATGCACACTAGATTAAAATAAATACCACCAGATTTTTATGGCCAAAGACTTGGCGAAGTTAGATTACATCAACGGCTTCTTCAGCGGTAGCAGGATTGAGTGATCTCGTGCTACTAGACTCGAATTCGAATTTTGTTTAAAGTGTGGGTGCCGTATTCGGTCCTATTGTACTAGATCTTCATCTTCCCTGAGATCAATGGCCCGAAGTTAGGAACAGTAAACTCCTGCTGCGCTCAAATGTTCATAGTGATTGTTAGATTCTCATAAAGTAAATAAATAAATAAATAAATAAAGAAGTAAATTAATAAAAATGAAAAAGCGAGAACTGTACAAAATTGGGTCTTTACTTCCTCCAGCTGTCTTATACAGCTTAATATCTTCGAATCGTTATGTATTTTGAAACAAAAATCGCAAAATTCAACCTTATTTAAACAATGATATCGATTCAACGTACAATTGCTAACTTTTGGAAGACATTCGTCATGCACAGCAGGATTAGTTTTTTGGATATAACACAAAAATAGATCCGTTGATTTTTCTGCTATATCCGACATTCCCCCGCGTGGTGTAGTAAGCACAAAGATTCACCAAGTTTCCGCACTCCACTGGAAGCCTTTTTCAAGGCAATGGTAGACATTTTTATGTCTATCATTGCCTTGAAAAAGCCTCCCAGTGGAGTGCGAATGCTAGATATTTTAGACATTTTTATGCCTAACATTGTCTTGAATATATTTTTTATGTCTACCATTGCCTTGAAAAAGCCTCCCAGTGGAATAAAGAAGCTAGACATTTTAGACATTTTTATGTCTGCGATTGCCTTGAAAAATGCTCCCAGCAGAGTGCGAAAGTTTGGCGAATCTTTGTGCTTACTACACCACAAAAATAAACGGATTTAATACGCTATATGTGTCT
Organism: Macrothele yani; assembly: GCA_039090855.1. Classification (NCBI taxonomy): domain Eukaryota; kingdom Metazoa; phylum Arthropoda; class Arachnida; order Araneae; family Macrothelidae; genus Macrothele; species Macrothele yani. The sequence continues at coordinate 76,069,281 of CM076994.1, read as the reverse complement.
CTTGAGTATTTACAGTCTGATATATTAGGTGTTCAAATAAGTTTTATAAAGCGTTTTTTGTGTGACGTATACCGCTAATTTATATATCCGACATTCCCCCGCGTTGTTGTCATGTGACGATAACTGGTCCAGAGTATAAAATGTGACACAGAAATTTGCCCAAAGTTTGCACGTGACGAACGTAAAGCATTTTGGATGAAGATTCATCTCAAAATCAAAAAGAACTAGCTGAACAACGTGGGGTAACTCAACAAACCATTTCCAATTGTTTACGCACAATGGGAAAGATTCAGAAGGAAGGAAAATGGGTGCCACATGACCTCAGCCAGAGGAACAAGGATGAGCGTGTCAAGAAGTGTTTGAATTTGTTGAATAAATAACACAGAAAGTCTTTCCTGTCGAAAATCGTTACGGGTGATGAAAAGTGGATATGGTACGACAATTCCAAATGCAAAAAACACTGGGTAGACCCGGTGAATCAACGACTTCGACACCGAAACGCAATATTCACACCCAGAAAGTTCCGTTGTGCATCTGGTGGGATATGAAGGGTGTGCTCTATTATGACCTATTGGAACAGAGTCAAACTGTTACTGTTGATTTCTACAAGCAACAATTGCTACGATTGAACCAGAAAATCTGTCGAAAACATCCATTCCCAGGCAAAGGATTGCGTCCCGTAAAATTACTGCTTGACAACGCTAGGCCGCATGTCGCGAAATCGGTTAAGGAAACATTATTGACGCTTGGCTGGGAGGTTTTGGAGCACCCAGCGTATAGCCCCGACATAGTATCTTCAGACTCTAATTTGTTTCGATCATTGCAACATGGTTTGTCTGCTGTACGGTACCGGGCATGTGACGAAGTGCAAAAATGGGTTGACGACTTCATCGAGTTACACGACGAAGTATTCTTCATGGCTGGAATCCGTCAGCTGCCCGACCGATGGCGGAAGGTGATAGATAATAATGACGGCGCGTATTTTGATTCGTAAAGGTATTGTTGTTTTCTCTCAAATTACATGTTGTGCTGTCTTAAAACGCTTTAAAACCCATCTGTACACCAAATATTTATAATAACGTCAAACGCAGCTCTTGGAAACTTCTCAAAAAGACGGTGTTTCTTTTATTTCGTAGTTTCACACTGCTAACTGGCAACATGTTATTGCATTAACATCTCTAATCGCTATTCATTGCTTTAATAAATGAACTATACTCCTGAAGAAGAATCACTTGAAACTTGATGCAAACATCTTAAACCTTTTTTGAATGAAATTGACAAAACGTACAAATAAAAATACGCCATTAATTAATAACAGTTAAATGCATTTTAAATTTACAGATTATTTCGAGCATTTATTTACTCGAAATATTAAACTTTAAAATAGCACAAAGATTTTATACCGCACTTGCATCAACGAAAACTCAGACTTAGACTTGGCATCTGATAAATACAAAGGGCATCCTGAAAGTAACGCCTCGTCGCTCATAAGATTTTTATTTGTAGCAGCAAAAACGTGAAACTTTGTGGCAAAATACTTGGACATACTGTTAATAATACTAGCCTATTCAAAGTATTGTTCATTACTTTCTATACATTACCGCCATCTTTGAAACCATTGGAAAATCATTTTTGGAAAAATTCCTGGGGTTGTTGTTTCACCCATGAGTTCACAGCCAGTTTAACGTCTGTCACATCCTCGAAACGTTCCCCAGGAAGGGTGCTTTTTTTTTTTTTTTTTTTTTTTTTGATTGTGGGTTTAGCGAACACCGTGAGCAACTCAATGGGTTATAAGCAGTCGCCCGTCCCTAATTTAGGGTCACTAGTTCCAGGGAAGGGAGAGAGCCAGTGCTGTAAGACAAACACAACATCCATTCCTCACCGGGATTCGAACCCGGTGAGGAATTTCGTCCCTTTCGGACGAATGATCAGAGGCCATCGCTTGGACCACTGCGCCACCGGGTCGGCAAAGGGCGTTTTTCAAAGGGGCAAACAGGAAAAAGTCCAAGGGAGCCAAATCGGGACTGTACGGAGTTTGGAGCATCACCGTCCACCCCATTTTGGCAATAGCTTGTGAAGTCTCCATTGAGGTGTGGGGACGTGCGTTATCATGGTGTAAAACAACACTATGAAGTGGAATGTTACGTCTTTCCCTCTGATAGCTTTCTTCAGCTTCTTCAATATCTGTTCATAGTGAGCACTGTTTATTGTTGCCACTCGTGGATGGTGACACGACGATCAGCTGTGATGAGGTCTTTTACTCGTTGCCTGTTGGCATCTGTCACTGAAGTTGCTGGTCGTCCAATCCGTTGTTTGTCCAACACTGAACTTTTTGCCTCTCAAAACCTCTTCATCCATTTTCGGACACTACGGATATCGATTGTGGAAGCTCCATACACCGCCAGGAGTCTTCTGTGGATTTCTGGAGCCTCACATCCCTTTTCTTCCAGGAATTCAATTACCGCTCGCTGCTTTTCTCTAACATTCATGATCAGTTTGGTCTATTTGCGTAAGTATCCGGCGATTTGGGATAAGAAGGTGCAACTTTGCACTCTTTTACTTTACGTCCATACAATTCATTTTTGATAACATAGGTAACCCCCCCCTCCAAAAAAAATGGGAATTCAATATGGCGGCCATCTTTCAAAATAGCGTACATAAGCAGTTAAGGTGTCTTTTGAAATGTTTTTTTGGTCAAAAAATTTAATGGAGTTATTTAAAAGTATGTACATAGTGCGATCAAAAAGGTCCGAGACTAGGTACGTAGAGCGCGAACAGATGGCAGTATGCGGGTGCGCGAGCAGCGGTCGAGGGCAGTGACTTTCTTTCATGAGTCATTGTGCCGAGTGGCGCCGTTCTATGAACATCGGGAGCTGTGTACATGATATTTGGTGACCAAGTGCAAAACACAGCTGCGATTTCGGTATGGATTGCAAACTAAAGCAGCGAGGGAACATCAAATTCTGCGTCAAACTCGACAAATCAGGAAAGGAGACGCATGAAATGTTGCGGCAGGCTTATGACAATGCAGCAATGAGTCGTTTCAGATGTTTTGAGTGGCACTCGCGCTTCAAGAGCGGTAGAACGGCACTGGAAGACGACGAGACGTCAGGGCGACCGTCCACGAGCAAAATCCCCGCAAATGTGGGCAAAATTAGGGAACTGGTGCATAAGGATCGTCGGAGAACCATTCAAGACATTGCTACCATCGTCAATGTGTCATACGGAACAGTGCAAAAGATTCTGACGTCAGGTTTGTGCACCGCATTGCTGCAAAGTTTGTGCCAAAGATTCTGAACCCCGAACAGAAGGCGCTCCGTGTCGAACTCTGCCAAGATCTTCGTCAGCAGGTGGTGAATGAACCAACGTTCCTGTCGTTGGTCAGCATTGGGGGCGACACTGAGGTCTACGGTTACGACCCGGAGACCAAACAACAGTCGTCGCACTGGAAGAGCCCTGCATGTCCACGACCGAAGAAGGCCCGACAGGTCCGGAGCGCAACCAAAGGCATGATCATCGTGTTCTTCGACATTCGTAGGGTTGTGCGCCGTGAATTCGTTCCCCAGGGTACCGTCACCGCCCTTTTTTACTGCGATCTTCTGCGGCGTCTTAGGAAGGTCATTCGCCCCCAAAAGACCTGAAATGTGGCGCAGGGGCGATTTCCTGCTCCATCACGACAAAGCAGTAGCTCACGGAGCGTTAGCAACACGCCGGTTTTGTAGCCGTAACAGCATGACTACCCTTCCTCACCCGCCTTACTCACCGGATTTGGCCCCCTGAGCCTTTTTTCTATTCCCTAAGCTGAAGCTGAAGCTCAAGGGTCGCCGATTTGAAACCGTGGACGAGATCCAGCGCGAATCGCAGACGGTGCTTGACCACGATTCGCGAACAGGTCTTCCAGGGAGCGTTCCAACAGTGGCAAAAACACTGGCAGCGGCGTATCAATGCCCAAGGAGACTACTTTGAGGAAGATCATAGCCAGACTTAAGTAACGTAAGTACTTTCCTGTGTATCGGCCTAGTCTCGGAACTTTTTGATCGGACCTCGTATTATAATAAATTTTCTTTAAAAATGAAAAATATAAATACAGTTTTTTATTTAAAATTTCTTCAGTAATCACAGTTAACAGCACTATCAAATGTTTAAAATTGGTGAAATTATTTATTTATGTATGTGGAAAACATCGGGAAAAATAAAAAATATGAACTAGTAACTTTTATTACAGTATTCCTCTTTTCTGAATTTAATGTGTAACATTGATATGCTGTATATTGAAAAACATTGATATACTGTATAACTACACTTTAAGAAATAATTGCATGAAATCATTGTCTTTGATGCTTAGGCACTTAAATATTACAGTACAACATCAGTGTCCTCAAATGATTCTTCTTCTACTAGTGGATCAGTAGACTTTAAACACTTTGCCTTACAGTTCTTACACAGTAGTGTACATGGGACGCCAGCATTTCTGCAACTACAGCGTGATTAGCATCCTGCTTTACAGTTACAGTGGACCAACTCTCAGCAACTCTCCCAAATTGCTGGAAGAGATGCCCACAATGTTGTCCATATACCATCAGTTTTTATCCAATCCCACTCTGAAGGTGGCGGTAAGACCGGATTTACAATATGAGACTGCCCCCATATATAACCACCCTGATAAGCAGCCCTTACTATGTGCTTTTGCAAGGCAGCTGCAGTAGGACGCACATTTTTTAGCAGTCTACCTTTTGATATAAACAGCATTTTCCTAGCTTCAGTGATGGATATATCAGCACATTCTGTACTGTAAAGAAGAACAACATAAGTTTGAAGTTTCTACTGAGGTTCTGGGCTCAGATTTTCCATAGGGTTTGAAAGTGCGAGAAATGAGCTTGAAGCATCCTCAAATTTCATCTAGCAATTCGAGGCACTTTGTTTTCCATTCGCAGAAAATGACGACGTAGTGTCCCATCTGGTAAAAGCGTGGAAGCCTCTGAGGGCAAAAGCCTTTGAACCTATGCGATATTGTACACAGATATATGGTGTTTCCGGTTGCCAACACCAAACAAAATCCACAGTCTCTTAAGGTCGAGGCTTTTGAAGTAGTGATAGTAAGATATAGAGAGGACAAGCACATCCGTATCTACAGTTCGGATCATAACATCAGCTGCGCAATGAGAAACAATATCCGTAGTGTGAAGTATTATTCGACCATCAGCTTCTAGTATGGAAAAAAATCCTATGGAGATAAGTGTTTGAGCACGATGACAAAAATGTTCCACCATCATCCGTTACAACCTCAGAACTCCTCTTGTCTTTATATTATTACTTTAGCAAACAGACCAAAAAGTTATTCTTTGTTTTTATCATTTCTAAGGAAATGATAAAAACAAAGTTTTTATTCAGAATTTATTTCCTTCAGTCGTTTTATTTCCTTCAGTCACACACATGTCGTCGAACTCAAAGTACTCTTTTCTCCTGTGTAAGCTTCTTGATGCTATCTCCAGAGTAAGTGTCCCAGACGAAATCAGCCCTTTTTACAGCCATGTTGTGAATTACTTTCGCAGTGTAATGTTGAAACTCACGTGTGCAGTATTTTCCGAATGTTTTTGATGTCCTTGGAGGAAGCATGTTGATAAGAGTTGCCCCATCAAACACAATAGCATCATACATGTATTGACCTGTGAAATCATCTCTTCCATCTGCTGCTTTTTCAAGAATGGAAGCTAATTCTGATTTTACATATGACCGAATTCCTCCATCCAAAGAAAGAGAAATGGGAAACGGCTGATTCGCATGTTGGAAAAATTTGTCTAAATCCAACTCACGGTATTGATCAGCAATAAATATCTTTGAAAACATTTGGACGTCGTTTTTCAGAGATTTTACGACTTTAATATGTCTAGGATCGGTTTTGCCTCTATATATTCTAATAACTTATTGTTGTTCAACTTAAGAGGGCTGGAAACACTTACACTTTGGTTCGGTGAAAGTCGTTCCTTGATGAAAGTACGATAGAGGTTTCTTCCATCATCTTCAAGGTTCTGGAGAGCCTCTACTCTGTCAGAGCTTGCGACAAGACGTGTATGAAGAGAAAAAAGATCACTGCTAGGTTCTTCAAAAGGATTGCACACATATAAGAAAGAATCCATCGAGAGTTTTGTCTTATTGAGAAATTTCTTTTGGAATAATTCGAATTGTTCATGGTAGAAAGATGGATTGATTTTAGCATCGAGAATACAAATATCATGAACTAACCTGGTTATCTCTGGACCAGTCAAAGCCCACCGCATGAGTGCTTTTGCGTCTTAAAACAGCCCAATAGCTCCTCCTTTCACCTTTCATACAAGCACTCGGTTGCCCATGTGCTTGATCCACTGCAATGGCTGAAAGGCGTTTTGTCTTTCGGATTACAAAGTTTCCTTTCGAAAATTCTTCATGTACTGTGCCTGCTCTTTCAGGGAGTTCTTCTAAATCTTTCATGTGAACACACAACCAGCGTGCATAGATGAAGTGGTCAAAAACAAAGAATCATGGGATCATTTCCTTCAGGCTTTCTTTGAAACAACTGTAATCTCCCATGCGGATTGAATACACGAATGTCAACAAAACAATCTCTAGGTTCAGGACTGTCACCCAGTAAAGAAAAGTTGGTGATTCACTAGATCTCTTCTCAACATACTTTTGAAGGTTGAGGACTTTGTCAGTACTATCATAGGCCAAAATAAGTAGCTCATAGAGACTACAGGTAGTTACATGGTGCACTGTTCTAGTCTTTTTTACGTGTGTTACTTTCATACACGCAAGTGCAGATGTTTCAGACATTATCCTCGAGTTGGTAGAGATATAGGACCAGCCCGATCCTTCCAAGTAACGTCCAATAAGTTTGAAGAACGGCTGCTCAATGTGGAATTGCCCAAAAAGAATAACAAGGTTGCTTTCTCTATACAAATCTGACCAGTTCCACTGTAAAAATTTAGCAAAGAGTAGAGTGGCTGGTCCATTGTAATCACAAGGACTTGACTTGAATTAACATGTCTAGTGATGTTCACAGCCACGTCTAAGCATTGATACAGAGCTAGAGCTCTCAGCAAATAATGGGAGAAAACTTTGAACTGCCGCTGTAACAATTTGGCTTGAGGCTTTGGTGGCATGGAACCCGGACCAAAAAAGATTCAGAGGAACAACACCACTTTCTGGTAACTTGAAATTTATGACGTGGCTTAGCCATTCATTTTTCCTCCACCACTGCTAAATTACACCTTTAACGGCTAGTAACTTCTCCGATGCTTCCAAAGTAGGACTGGTAATTTGAGGCCTTTTACTAGGACGAACAGCAGTTTTTACGAGTCTGTAGAACTCTGGAAAATCAGGAAATGCATGTCCATCTTTTGGGATACTCGAAAGATCCTTTTTGTATGGTCAATCAGCACCTGCATTAGTGGGAGTTGGTAGCTGGTACATTGAAGTGCTAGTACCGTGGAATGTAGTTTCAGATGTAGAAGACGACAAGTTGTGGTAATATTATCGTACGTACTCACCGTGAATAACCCTTCTTTGAAATTTGCAGGACAGAGGATTCCATCCTTCTTGTAATGTTCTACTACATCTTGACTAAATCTTGTGGTGATTTCAGTCAAACGGTTGTGTGAAATGGAAAATCCTAAATTGTGATTTTCGTTATTGATAGTTTTATTACGGGTTCTGCCGTACGTAGACAAAGCCTTATAAATACAAAGGGGTGGTTCATACGTTTTCTTCTGCCAGACTTGATTTCCACTTGGACCTTTTTTTGTGATTGAAAAGTATTAGCTGAGCGATGGTTAAAGCTGGTTATGTAGAATTGCAGTCTTTCACTTCAGTACTTCCATAAAGCAATAAATTTAACGTTGTAAGCAAACCCCAGGGAACTGATGATTTCTGGCTGTCAGTTTCAAAGCTTCAATTGAAATTAGTAGTAGACTGTAACATCTCCTTTCTCAACCTCATAATAAATCTTTGGAATGCTATGGCATCGGAATCAATGTCTTCGGGAGCTACATCTTGGAAAATATTTGCATAATCTCGGAGAAGAACGTGTTCTTTGCTTGTTTTCTGGGCCGGAAGTTGAGGTATCTCTCTCTCTAAATCTGGTTCTGATCATCCAGTCCTGTGAACTCCACCAGTTTTGTCCTGTACATTTTTAAAATAATCCCCATAGAGAATATGTACACTGTATCTTCAGAAAAAAGTTTATCATTTATAAATGACGCAACGTGTGCAAAAGCCATGGACTGACAGACAGCATGTTCTTCGTCATCTTGCTTTTGATTTTCAATTTCTACTGATCTTGATTTGTTGCGTAGGTTGGTTATGCATCTGACATGATACTTAGCTTCCGAAGCAATTAGATATGTATTTTCCAAAATCAGTGTTATCAATGAATGATTATTTCTCACGAACACATTTATCAACTGACATAGTTGCAACATTGGTAAGCGGCTGAATCCAAAGTGGTCCTTTACTGCATAAAAAACAAATATTGTCAGTAAGTCGTACAGCTGGTGTGGATTCTCGACGTGTCTGGCGTGTCTGTGTTGGGGATTCCCCACACAATTGTGGTTCATTATGAATTGTCACTTCCTGGTTACAAGATTGTGAACGTTGAAGTGCACGGTTAAGATTTTTCATGTTATACTTAAGTGCACATTGTTTATGCCAACATGCTTCGTGTCTTTCAAAAGTATGCTGTATTCCTTCTCCTTCGTCAAAATATCAAATTTTGACTTCATTTGGTAACTTTTCAAGTTCTTTAAATTTCACTAAATTTTCTGACAGTTTCTTGTACCTGGCTGGCATTCCATTGTTTTGGATCACGATGTTCAGCTGGGAAGATGAGGTCACCTTGTAGTTGGCACAAACAACATTTATTCCAGTCCAACCCAGAAGGAATTACTTGTGAAGAGGAGAGTTTAAGTTTCTTCCACATAGCCATCATAACTTATCAGTTCACCTGCAAAAACAGTAAAAAGACTTGTTACTTGTGAAAAGTTAAGCTATCTTAAACAGCGGTAGGTGACTGAAATATTTGATTAGTGAAGAGCTTTTAAAGGACAAAATTAATAAATAAAAATGTTCTTTTTTAATTAGTGCAATAAAAAATAGTTTTTATGAGCAAATTTATTAAAATACATACTTTTAAATAGTTTCATTGATTTTTTGACCAGAAAAACATTTTAAGACACCTGAACTACTTTGGACGCCATTTTTAAGATTGAGTCCGCCATTTTAGAAAATGGCTGCCATGTTGAATACTACTTGCCAATTTTTGGGGTCCCTATCTTAAATGACTTATATAGGCCTAAAGTAAACCTGAGCAAAGTGGCACCTTCTTATCACAAATTGCCGAATCTTAATGGTTTTTTATGCTAGCAGGCGCCACTAAATCTTTATTTTCGCTTCTGAAAAAATTTATTTCCACTTTGATAACATATCATAGTACATGTCAGTGCAGTTTCATTAAAATCACTTCAAAATTTCGAAATTTATTAAGGAGGAGGCTATTATTTTCAGCATGCTCCTTGTATATTTTTAGTGAAAGATGTTTGCTTTAAACATTTTGCTTCTTTAACAAAGTATGAGGATATTGAATAGGAATTTCTGTATGAATATTCAACGGTCATTAAAAGAGTCTGAAGAGGAATTCAAATATTTCCTTTGAGGAAATTCTTTTTCAGTTTAATGAATTGAAATAAAATAAAATACACGCTTGTGAAGATTTCCGGTTAAAATTTTCACAAGTTACATTGATTTTCTTCTTTCACTTCGGCTAAAATGAGTGAAAGGAGCTTTCATTATATTAAAATTTGATGTAATTTTATTCACTACAAAATAAAATTATTTTAATGCCTTAAAGCTCTTTCTTTTGCCATGAGATAGATGTAATCCTAAAGGGATTTTCAGAAACTTCCTGTGACAAAAAAAGTGTGTTTTTTACAGAATAACATGCACGAAATGCACGTTCCAAAAGAAAAAAAAAGAAAGTTACATGGAATATTTTAAAAAGATCACACGTACATAAAAGAGACGTTTTGTAAAGTACGAAAGTACATGAAATGTATATATGGCAGGAGAAACACCTGGAAATAAAGCTGAAAAAGATTTCAGTGAAGCACCCGCATCTGACAGTCTTCGAAGGAAGAAATGCAGTACATATACGTAAAAAGAGATGTTTAAAAAACTGTCTGCACATTTCAAATTACGTTTTGCCTTTTCAAAAATCACATAAAATATTTTTTTTACAGAACCAAAATGAGTGAGCTGCATTGACAAAGGATTTTAAGCTGAGGTTTCAGATTACAAGATATGACGGTTCGAAACCACATTATTTCAACAAATATATTTCAATTTCCAAGTATTTTGGGAAGCTCATTTACGAAAAGGAAAAAAAAACGCAAGTAAAAAGAAGTTGTTAGATACTTTCCGAGAATATTTTTACCGAGTTCATTCCAAGAAATGCTTTCTGGAAGGGGCTACACCCTGTCATTTCTGAGGAAAAGCCCTGCAGTAACTCAGTGGAATTGCCCCGAAACAAAAATAAAAAATCCTGCACTACAGAAGCGAAGAGAGAGGCGCATTTTAGTAAACGATGTCCTGTAATATTGCTTACGTATCCAATTCAGTTTAACGACAACAAAAGCAAAGATTCTAGAGCATTTCATTTAATGAATCATATACATACGAGTAACTGGTAAAGAAGAAGGGGTAGAGGACAGATACCGGCCGGGAAAAAGTAAGCAAGTGCTCTACTTTCTGAAATAAATTTTACATCCGTTTACTTTCATTCCACAGAAGACGCTAAATATTATCGGGATTTCTAAAATTTTCAGAGCGATCAACTTTTTCATAGGGTGGGCTGCTCGAAAAATGTAAAAATTCTTGTTGGGTAGCTTTCCTAGTTTTCTTTTAAAACAATACTTTGTACCATTTTTTCACATGTTTGACAAAAAACACAGATTACTAATTTTAATTAGTGAAAAAATCGCATTAAAACTGAACTGATGACTAAAACAGTAATATCGCAAAGGAACACGCTTAATGAACGATAAGTAGATAGATATTGATATTTAAGATTTTTGCGGGTGGACTGATTGAAGAATATTTTCATTTGTTGCAGTTTCTGACGGCAAGATAAGATTTTCATATTCAATTCAAGTGATCGCTCCTAAAGATAGATTATCTCTAGTTTTTAAGGAAGTTTTTTTATAATAATATTTTTCACCTGTAAGAGTGGATTAAGGAGGAAAATATCAAAGTGGCTTTCAGATTATAAATTTAAAACTTCAAAGCTTCTAGTGAATGGTTGAATAAGTTAAAGGAGCGCCATGGGCTCACATGTAGGAATATCTGCCTAATAGCTAGTGTTGATGATTACATTTGATTCTCCGAAGTCTTGATCGCTCTTAAGGCAACTGCAAGCCAAATGAAATCTTTATGTAGAGGAGTGATACTGTGATCTTTAACCTTTTCTGTCAACAACATTTGCTTACAAGGGCAAAAGTACCACAGAGGAAAGAAAAGAGAGAATTACTGCTCTTTTTGAAATAACTAAGACGACAGCGAAATGTCATTTTAGTTATTTTATGATAGAGCAGTAATTCTGTCTTTAGCCTTTAATTAATAATAACCTTTAGTTGTAGGGAAATAATGCCAAGCCAGTGTTTTAAAAACGTGGGGACTGCCGCGCTAATATTCTAAATATCACTAAATGCAAAAAGAGGTGCTGCAAATAGCAAAATTTTTGCATTCACTTAAAAATGTCCAGCTGACAGACTTTAAACAGTGTTTTTACGCGTAACTTTAAGGTGGATGTTTTTCTCTGAAAATTGTAGTATACATTTGCAGAGGATTAACTTGGGCATAACATAGGCTATGAACGCTGAGTTTAGGAATATAGGAAGTCTTTGGTGCACAAAACAGTTTTTTATATGGAGAGCAACCAAGAGTTGAAATATAATGTTCTTCAAGCTAAGAATGTTCTGGCCGCAGCGTGGAATTCAGTAACGCCTGAAATTACACTCACGGACAATGAAATTTGCGCACCAAGAAGGAAGCATGGGATTGAACTGAAATTTTATGGACGTAATGATACAGATGAATGATACACATGATGGCAAAAACAGAGCTGCATGACAATTACAGAAAGATCTGTGGCGCGCAGTCGGGTCATCTTCAACAGCGCGTCTCACCGCCTCGTGCGGCGATACATCCTGCAATACGGTCCGGGATGGGGACGAACAGACGCCTAATATTGTCCTGCGGCAGACTGGCCCACACGTGTTAGACGATGTGCTCCGAATCCCGGATAGTGCGACACGGCGGCAGCCGGCGTTTCAACTGGTCCCAAGCATGCTTAATAGGAGACACGTTCGGAGAGCGGGCAGGCCATGGAAGTGTCTGGACATGGCATAGGCAGTCCTGGGTAACCCGAGCTGTGTGTGGGCAAGCATTATCCTGCTGGTATAGTGCACCTGGAATCCCGGCCAGGAATGGGAACACATAGGGCGGTAAGATCTCCTCCACATACCACTGGCCCGTCGAAGATCCACGTACCACTACTAGAGCTGATCGTCTATCGTAGGCTATGGTTCCCAGACCATAATGCCTGCAGTGGGGGAGGTGTGGCGTTCGATAGCAAGGTTGGGATTGTGCCGTTGACCCGGGGACCTCCACACCCGGATACGATGATCACCTGTCCTCAAAACGAAGCGGCACTCATTGATAAACACCACACGTCGCCAGTTTGTGGCGTTCCATGTCGCTCTAGCCTAGCACCACTGCACACGTAGCCGGCGATGTTCCCGTGTTAATGGTAGCACATATAAAAGGCGCTAGGATCGCAGATTCGCTTCCGTGAGGCTTCGGGAAATGGTCGGGCACACAGGAGCCGCTACATCTGCCTGTATGGTGGACCGGGACCCCGTGGGATCAGTTCATGCCTGGCGCACGATCCGTTGATTCTCTCTACCGGTGGTACTCCTGGTCCTTCCGGAGCCGCTCCGCCGCGTGGTAGTGCCGTCACGTGTCCACTGCTCCCAACACAGTCGGACGGTATGGTTGGAACGTTCCACGTGGCGGGCTATACGGCGCACCGACCACCTTACGGTTTTCAGCCCGATGATCAGGCCTCTCTCAAAGTCCATAAGTTGCGTAAATCGACGTCTCTGGCGTCTACCCGGCATTCTTCTGTGCTCTTGCTTGAGTCGACCGGTGCTTTTCGCTTTCATGGGGCATCGACTACACGCTGGTTTACAAGGCTGCCAGTTCGTGCTTGCAGCACCACAACAGGGTGTGTGGTTATGCGCACTCGCACCAAACGTGGATCATTTGCATACCAGCACGCACTCAGCTATTTGCAAAGTCATCAAACAGAAGTCATCGCTCTTTTCCTGTATCTGTATTTATTATTTGCAAAGGTTCGCAGTTGTAGTATGATTTCTTCTAGGTGCGTAAATTTCATTGTCCGTGAGTGTAGTTGATGTCAATTTCCTCATTGCTGTCAGAAACTGCTTTCATGTTAAGAAAGTACCAGAATTCACTGGCCACATCAGCAGACGGATCAGTTGTTTTAAATAAACCTTTTGCTTCTGAAAATAGTTCACACACTAGCTTTCCTTTTAATTTCATGTTTAAGTCTACCATATGTTTAAATACACTGTTGTCCAAAACTTGAAGACGAACATGAAATCTGACGATTGCAGACCATTATAGGGCTGAAAGAAATAGGTGACATATGCACACGAAAGCGGTGGGGCATATGAAGGTATTCTATGATGCGCAGCATGTATGCAGATTTGCTCTGAGCAGGTGACAGATGCCGAGGTTGCATATTGGCAGGAGGCCGAGCAGCGACAGAGCGAGAAACTACGTGTCTGAGATAACCAAAGGACGTCTGACATACCATAGTCATAGAGTTTTGTAAATCTCAGTGCATGCTCGAAAAAAAAAAAAAAAACCCGCAGAGGCATTTGTGCATTAATTTCATTTAAAATGAAAAAAAAATGCTATTTTTTATCGCTCTCCTGAAGGAAACGTTTGAAATAATGCTTATTAGCACGTATTTTGTAAAAAAAACATCGTGCTTATGTTACCGGTTTGTCCGTCCGTCCGTCAGTCCGTCTTCACCCACGATATCTCTGCAACTATTAGTCCGATTTGAAAAATTCTTTTTGCATCGGGAAGCTTGAAATATGCGAATGATGATCCTTTATTTCGTTTATTTTTACGATGTACAATTTCGCCGCTATAGGGCGTAAATGCAGATGATGTCGAATTCAAAAATATGTTTTATTCCACATATTTGCTTCTAAACATCCGATTGAAAAAATTCTTTTATCTTTCGATTCCATTTGTGTCGAAGAGTATTTTAGATATAGTTACTTTTTCAAATTAAACATAGATTTTCCGCTAGGTGGCGTAAAAGTAAATTACATTTTTCCTGATAACTCCTCTTCTAAAGCTCCGATTTGAAAAAAATTTCTTCAGCGAATACACCTCCTGATGGAAAATATTTTGCATATAATTTCAAATTTTTGGTAAAGAATACTTTAGTCACCAGGGGACGTAAGTGTTAATTTTTGCTTCTGATGTATTTGCCATAAAATCTGAGCTTCTAAAATATCGATTGAAATTTTCTATTCGTGTACTGATGCTACTCACATCGATAAACCATTTCGGAGTATTATCTTCTTAAAATATTCCATAGTTTCTCTGCCAGGGGGCGTAGATGTATATCTTATTTTTGTCAATATCTCTACTTCTTGAAGTCCGATTTCAAAAATTCCTTCTTTGTTGGCTAGTGTTTTCTGTGTGACACGTTTCTCATATAATTTAGAAATTTTCAAGTAATTCATAGACTTTCCGCTAGGGGGCGTAGAAGCAAATTGTGTTTCCCCCTATATCTCTGCTTCTAAATCTCCAATTTGAAAAATTCTTTCTGCACCGGATACAGCTCCTGATGGGAAATCTTTTGCATATAATTTCTAGTTTCTGTAAAATAAAATGGTTTGACCACCAGGGGGCGTTAACCTTAATTTCCGCTTCTGATGTATTTGCAGGAAAATATGAGCTTCTAAATTCTCGATTGAAAAAATTCGTTGTTTGTAGACCGATACTACTCATGTGGACAAACCTTTTAGAAACATTTTGTTAAAATAATGCATGGTTTCTACGCCAGGGGGCGTAGATGTATATCCTATGTTTGTCAATATCTCTACTTCTAAGAGTCCGATTTGAAAAAATCCTTCTTTGTTGGATAGTATTTCCAGTGTGACCTGTTTTTCATATAATTTCAAAATTTTCAAGTAATTCATAGACTTTCCGCTAGAGGGCGTAAAGGTAAATTGCTTTCCCCCTGATATCTCTGCTTCTAAATCTCCGATTTGAAAAATTCTTTCTGCACTGGATACAACTCCTGATGGGAAATCCTTTGCACATAATCTCTAATTTTTGTAAAAAATATTTTAGCTACCAGGTGGCGTAAGTCTTAATTTCCGCTCCTGATGTATTTGCAGCAAAATATGAGCTTCTAAAATCTCGGTTGAAAAACAAGTCGTTTGTTGACCGATACTACTCATGTCTACAAACCTTTTAGGAACATTTTCTTCTTGAAATAATGCATGATTTCTACGCCAGAGGGCGTAGATGTATATCTTATTTTTGTCAATATCTCTACTTCTAGGTGTCCGATTTGAAAAATTCCTTCTTTGTTCGATAGTGTTTCCGATGCGAAATGTTTTTCCTATAAATTCTAAATTTTCAAGTAAATCACAGACTTTCCGCTAGGGATCACAAAGGTAAATTGCGTTTTCTGCATTATTTCTGTTTCCAAAACTCCGATTTGAAAAAGTCTTGCTGTATCGCATACAAGACCGGATGGAAAATATTTTTCACATAATTTCTAATGTTTGGTAAAGAATGGTTTGGCCACCAGGGGGCATAAGTGTTAATTTCTGCTTCTGATGTATTTGTAGCGAAAATTTGGGCTCCTGAAAACTCGACTAAATGTTTTTTTTTCTTGGTCCGATACCGCTCATATGGAAAAACCTTTTGAGAATACTTTGTTCCTAAAATAATGCATGGTTTTCCCCCCAGGGGACGTAAAGTCACATCTTATTTTTTGTCGATATCTCTGTTTCTAAGAGTCCGATTTGAAAAATTCTTTCTGTGTTGGAGAGCGTTTCCGGTGCGAAATATTTCTCATATGAAATCATGTTTTTCTTAACGCACAAGTCTGCAGCCAGAGGGCGTAAGCTCAGGATTCCGTTTACAGCAATATCTGAGGGATTAAAAACCCGACTGAAAAGCTTCTTTCTCCCGTTAGATACTATTGTTTTACATACCGGTTCCATTGACTTTGAACAGCTTTGATAAATTTATTTTGCATCAGAACGGATTCAAAAGACGTGCTTATTACACCCGAAAATTCGGTGTCATCTTTCTTGTTTTTGATTTAATTCGAGTAAATGTTGTGAGTAAATTTAATATACTACCAGCTAAAACTGTTCTTGTTTTCCTTCACATTTTTCTTATTGATTGTTTCATTTCCCAGATTTGAAAAATTGTTGTTATATTGAATTCAACACGTAATTATAACTGATATAAAATATTACAGAATGTACATATACAGTATATGTACTATGAATAAAATAATATACTCAACAAACACTATTTCAAAAGTGCGCGTTGAATAGGGTTAACATTGGTAATTTCATGGCATAGGTAAATTCGCGATAAAGCGTAAGCGGCTGTTCATAGAATAACTGCTGTACTAATTAGTTTCAACTTTTTATCGTAAATGGCAGCAGATGTCCAGTTTCTAAAACTGGAAGGATATCGTCAGTAAGTTGTTTTGTTCGTACCGCATAAAAGTTATTCAACGTGTGGCGGAAATCAAATAGTCATTTGTGATGGTGTTTCGTATACAAGGTAAAGAGCAGATTTTGAAAAGTAAAATACGGGTAAGCAAACAATATTTATGCCAGTTGTTGATTAGATTCCTGTCTAATTTAAAAATACATTTGCAAGTCATTTATCAGCATTATATAGCGCGTAGAGGCTTAGCCACGGACGTATGATCCTTAGCTTCGGGAGTTTATTTTTTCAGGCATTAACGTTGATTTAAGAAAATGTTATTTTTTTCATAATTTAAATTACAATATCAAATTTCTGAATCTTAATCATGATAGTTGGGGTTTAAATAGACACTTCAGTTCTGGTTTGTAATTAATTTTGTCCTATCACGAAGTAGCCAAGGTATCACGAATTTATCATCTACAGGTGGTAACTACGTGATGCGTCATAGTTGATGTAGTTAAAATGTAACAAGATATAGCTCATATGTACAGTTTTTACCAACAGGTCCATGTAAAGAGGAAACGATAACTGGGATGGCGAATTTTGTGGACACAGCTCAAACGGCGATGTAAATAAAAAAAGTAAAAAGAGTTGAGCTCAGTGAGTTCACTGTAGCTTTTGCACGATATGGTACCACACGAAGTTCCAAAACTTACGATGAAAATGAAGATGTGTTCATCATTTTATTAAAAATAGGTATTTATTCCATATTTGACTAGAAAAATAGTGCAATATATAATATATATATATATAATTATTTCTATATTTATTTACATTCATGCAATGTTGTGCGTACAAATTGACAACTTGTTCACTATCCCGAACTTAGCAAGCGAAGTTACCAAGGTTATCATAGAATAATCACTGATAAACATTATACGAAAACATCTGTTGTGGAAAAAAACATACAGTCCTACTGTTCTCTAAGTTACTGGTATTATGTACAAAATGTTCGTATGGGGTACTGGGGTTTGATAAACATGGGCGATACATTTTTGTAGTTAAAATGGAAATTTCTGAAATTATCACGGAATGTTTACTATTTACCCTACACTAATTTTGATTTTTAATAATCTTTGCCTAGTGTTAACTGATAAAACCATCTTATTCCATAAGTTCTAATTACAATACACAAATAATTGTCAAAATATACACTCTTTGCCAAAAAGAAAAAAAAACGAAGCACCCAGAAGGAGTCATCCAATCGAGACGAAAATTGTATCTGTGCAATGTACATGCATAGGAAAGGAAATGATTGCAATTCCAGAGTAATTCGGCCATTTATTCAGATAAAACAGCTACACTAGTGGAACAAATCAGGGCGTTGTACCGCCACCTCTGGTTCGGGGAGGGGGGTATAATGCAACCGCAATCTCCTGTCACAATTGTCCCTGCGTACGAGTTTTTCCGTTTATATACCCTCCCCGATGCGCTGTTCTCATGCGCTGTGGCGGGTCACTATTTAGTCATTAGTCGTTAATTTTTAATCATTTGCATACTCATCCCTGAGGTACTTGCATGCCGAGTTTCATCAGAATCGAACGACTTTCTTGGGGGTGCTTCGTTTTCTTTCTTTTTTGGCAAAGAGCATAATTGACTTTGGCCTCGCAGAAATCTGGGCCTGCTGAGCATGTTCTGATTTCTGAGGGAGCGTGCATGCTTATGTAACCGAGCATTCTCTTAGTCGGCGCCTGTGTCGCATATATCATATTAATGAATTTACTGAAGGCCGATTTATCGGCAAGTTTGAAAGCTGGATTGTGAGTTTGAAGTAGCACACAGCACAGTGTCCCGGCTTTGGTCAGTCTTAGAGAGACACAGAATCGGTGCCAAAGGTTTTGCTGGAGGTCATCGCTGCTGTACGAGCCAGTGGGATGATCGTTACCTAGTCATAATAACAAAAAGGACCCGAAAAAGGACTGCAGACCGGTTGGCTAATTGTCTTCAAACAAGCGCAGGTGTGTGAATTGCACACCACGCTGTGTCGAGAGGTCCAAATGCAGAAGGACTGTACGCCAAAAAACCCATACGCTGATTACCATTATTGAGGGCGTATCATACAGTCCTCCATCAAAGTTGTATATCTCCCGTTGACTGCTCTTCAGATCAATGGGCCAAAGTAGTATTCACAGATGAAAGCCGGTTTAGTCTTTTGTCGCATGCGGCCATGATCTAGAGGAAAGGGTGGACAGCCTATGATGCTGATGCTAGGAATATAATTAAATGGGGCAGACATGGAGGTCGCTGCGCTATGGTGTGGGCCAGTAACACCGTCAATGAACGGGACGAGCTGCA
This sequence comes from Macrothele yani, assembly GCA_039090855.1. Taxonomy (NCBI): domain Eukaryota; kingdom Metazoa; phylum Arthropoda; class Arachnida; order Araneae; family Macrothelidae; genus Macrothele; species Macrothele yani. The sequence continues at coordinate 76,050,108 of CM076994.1, read as the reverse complement.
GTTGATGGATTGAGCGACAATCACCTGGCAGTGGTACCGCAATGATGTAGTTTTCCATCACGTTCGTACGTTCCGTGGTGCTGTGGGCGGTGATTTCCTTTTTATGAAGAATAACGCTCGTTCTCACCGAGAAGATGATGAATAAAGTATTGCAGATGAAGAATTGCCTAGTTAAGATACACGTCGGATGGAGTGGCCAGCTCGCTCAGTGATCTCAGTTCAATCGAACATGCGTAGTACGCCCTAGGAAGATGTGTTATGCAGAGGGATGCCCCTCCCCCGAAACATTCCAGAACTTATCAGGACTCTTTAGCAGGAGTCAGGAAATTCACCCATAAAGTTCTTAAACCATTTGATGCTAAGCAGGACACACACCGGTGCCAAATATACATTGCGATGCAGAGTGGACACATCCCTTACGCAGGACTTCGCTTTGTAGTCTGTTTATGCCGTGCTGATAGAAGAGTATCTCTAAATTACAGATGAGTCTGTACCGCCTTAGGAACATTTTGTTCTGTTTCGATCTCTGTCACTTATTAGATATCAATTTTATTGTCATGCGTTTCATTTTACTACTGCTCTTGCCATCGATACCACTTGCAGCTGTAAAACCACTTTTTCCGACTTGGACTGGAGAAAATGCACCTACCCTTAGGTTTTAGATAACAGTATAATATGTACCTGAAGATTCATGCCTTATCGAAAACAATATTATTCTTACAGAAGTTGGGACTTTGATGGTTAATCCAGCCCCAACGTACGTTTTTTACCGATATATAGCAATATATTTCCGCAATTTTTGTAAGTTGGTTGGCGTTTTATGGCGCAAGGGCCTCAAGGGCCAAATATTGTTGTAAGTACCCCTCAGATCTGCGGGATAAATTACTACAGTACTACTTCCTGGTCCAAGTACTTGCTGACAAGAGTAAATAAGTAGGCTTGAAATTTAACTTACAGAAAACAAAATTTGTGTACAAACTTTTACAAGAACTGAGGATTGAGAGATTGATTAAGCAATTCTAGAAATAGCCAATACCTACGTTTACCTCGGACAATTAATTTCTTATTCGATTTGGCAAGGACCACATCGAATAAAAAATTAATATGCCTATAATACTTGGGAAGAATGCATTTGAAAGAAACAGTACATTTTTTTCACGAGCAATTTACGATTATAATCATAATATTGTAATTATGATTATGATTTACGATTATGCTTATACTGTTGCTTTTATGTCGACACGTTTCTATAAGCCCACAAGTGTCATGTATAGGTCTTATCCTCATTTGGCACCGGTGTGTGTCATGCTTAAACAGTCACAACATTCAAACGTCAAAACAGTCACAACAGTTCATTGTTTCTATTTAAATGCCACATAAAAACTAACATGCGTGTTGTTGTTGTATCGATTATGTTACATGATTCATTTACTGCAAAAGCATAATGTTTCGCAACCAATATAATTGTTTTGACGTAGTGCTATTTTTTATGCCAAGATATACTGTATATGGTTCTTGGGTTGGAAAAAGTAGGAACCGGAATACGTGGCAAAGTTTCAATAACTTCCTTTTGATTTCCAAATAACAAAGATACTGCCTCAATCTTGCATTCTTTAATTACACCTGCATTAGAAAATGGTTCCAGTTGTTTGACAATGATCCAAGAAACACGTTAAAAGGCTTCGGTACGTTTATTTTGTTCGGTCATGGAATGATTCATAATTTGGATCGATGCAGTGTAATTTTAGTACAATCTCTCAGTTTTCGAAGTTACGAACTCTGCTGCCTACTGAATTTTTCTTACCAACAGATTTGTGTTTAGCCTCATAATATCACTTTACGTTTGCACTTCTAATGTGATCACAATTTGTTAAAAATCAAACTCTCAGCATTTGCATTAGTAGCATCACTCCAGCTCGATTCGGTAATGTAAAATAATATTAGTCCGTCCACTAGGGAGATTTTCAGTTTCAGCTTAAACATTGTCTTTTATCTATTTATTGTGCACATTAAAAATAAATACTTGTCAATGAGGGACTTGCAGCTAACTATTATCTACTAGTACATCACATGCAACCACTTGACAAAGTAAAAGCCCAAACATGGCTAAATCGTCCAATTGACTAACCAAAAAGGCCACCTTGAAACAAAGGCCTGGAATATGCGCTATAGTATCTGCGCGGAGGCCAAAAGTTGAAATGTTTGCATGTCCGCACAGACAATTTGTTATGTGTTTTGTGTTCTCTACTACTACGGGGTCTATAAATTTTATTTTATGTCCACTAATTGGTGACCGCTGATATTACATTTCATAGCATCACTGCGTTATGCTATGAAATGTAATACAAATTGGTTGCTTATATGACATTTCATACCATGTTTGTATGTCCACATCAACAATTTGCGTCGTGTTTTCTGTTCTTTGCTACTGCGGGGTCTATTAAAATGTGCATTCTCTGTCCTCTAATTAGTGACCGTTGTTATTACATTTCATAGCATCACTGCGTGATGCTATGAAATGTGACATAACTTGGTTGGTTACTTTTTGAACTATTTTCCATTTATTGTTTAATTTTTTACGGGAACGGCATTAAACTGTTGGTCTCACGCAACTTAAACACTCACAGACAAAAACTAAATTTAAAATTTGATTAAATCAAGGAGCCCACAAGATATCATATTTAAACGAAGAAAGTGGGACCGAATATTCGCAAAAGCATCACGAAAAGAAAACTTACTACATGTTTTAGGAAAGCACAAGTGTTGGGGGAAAACAAAAAAGATCTGCTCTGGTTCAGTGCTATATTATATTATATTATATTATATTATAGTATATTATATTATATTATACTGGTGCGCAAAACTTAAGGACCGTTCAGTTTTTTCGCCGTAGCTTCGCAATGAAGCAGCCTGGATAGATGAATATAATACCACGGAGGCCTCAGTATGTACCAAACAGGGAAATGAACAAACACATGTGCAAAAATGAATACAAAAGTGTACACTGAGACTTTACTAAGAAATGACCGTAAAGCAGTACACACCGTGGTACAGAGCCATCGTTTCCACGAATGGATTACAGCAAAAGGGTGGTCGTCAGTAAGGAATATGATGTCCCCTAACAGCAATGGCTGCGTTGCAGCGTCTGGCCATACTTAACAAGAGGCTGTCAATGAGCGCTTGGGGCAACTTTGCCAATTCCTCTCGTAGTGCACGTTTCAATTGATGGACATTTTCCAGCGGATGTGGGCGTGCCGCAAAACGTCTCTCCAGAACGTCCATATATGTTCTATGGGATTTAGATCCGGGAATACCAGGCCAGTCCATACGAGTGATATCCTCACTTTCCAACAGCTCATCTACTGCACATGTACGATAGGTTTTCGCGTTATCGCCCATAAACACGAACTCAGAACAATGGCACCTCGGAATAGGGGTACATCGGGAAGGAGCGCCTCATCACAGTAGCGGTTTGTGGTTACGGAAACTCCTTCGAAAATGTGGAGCTCAGTACGACCATTCAGTGTAATGCCTCCCCAGACGAACACACCAACACCGCCATATCGATCTCTTTCGGTAATATTAGCCGGTCGACAACTTGTTCCCATCACTCTCCAGATCAGCTGACGTCCAGAATCGCTCGTGGTACTGAAACGACTCTCATCCGTGAAGAGTACCGTACCCCATAGCTCTATGGTCTAATCTTTGTGGTCCTTACACCATTGTAATCGATGTCTCCGATGGGTAGGCTTTAATGGGATGCAACGTTCAGGTCGTCGGGCAAATAGTCCACCTTTATGTAGACATCTGGCAACGGTGAACCGCGATGCGGCGCGTCCTGTGGTCTGGTCATCAGCAGTTGCTTCGCGATATTGGTGTTGCCGCTGTCTGGCGTCGATCACGTTTGGCCTGTAGGACCATATATCGGTCATCCCTTGCTGTTGCTTTCCGTGGCTGACCACCACCGGCCTTTCTAATAGCTGTTTCTGTCGTTTGGAAGGTCTTCCACGCACGTGAAACAATGCTATGGGTTACGTCGAACTCGTCAGCGACACTCATTACGTTTCGCCCCTCCTCCAGCTTTCCGATTATTTGACCTTGTATAAAGTCATCTAAATGTCTCCGCGTGGACATTTACTCGTCTGCGACACACTAACAAACCACTCGAACCTCTTAACAACACCGCATACTTTCGCTTTCCGTTTCCTGCCTTGTTGCTAGATGCTCCTTATATCCATTTCAGCGCTGTCATGTGACCTGCGACATCACATTTCGAAAATTTGCATACTCATCGTCTTTCTACTGATCCACTTGCGTTATGCAAATCGCCTCAAGCTTGTGTTTCACTGTGCGGCTATAATCTGCGGCACTAGTGTTCGTCCTTAAGTTTTGTACGCCAGTGTATATTATATTATATTATATTATATTATATTATATTATATTATATTATATTATATTATATTATATTATATTATATTATATTATATTATATTATATTATATTATACACTGCAGGACAATTGCTAAGTACGGATGACAATAGCAACCATAAAATGGAAGGCAGGAAAATGTGGAAATTAGCAAAAGTGCGGGATACAGTAAGACGTGTTGTGCGTATACAAATTTTGGATTGCCGAACTTGTTCGTGACGTCATAGCGCTGATAAGAGATATAAAGGATTTGACGCGTACTGACCGTTGTTGTTCAAACGCAAAGTTGAAAGGGAAAGAATCAATTGACGAACTTGCAATTTTAAGTATGTCTTCCCGACATCACCTGGATGATTTTACGCGTGGCCGTATTATTGGCAAGATTGAAGAAGGGCGAAAAATAACAGATGTTGCCAGAGAGTTCGACGACAGCCACAGTGTTGTTTTAAGGCTTTGGAAATCATTTCAAACAAATGGAGAGTGTAGCAAACGTCACGGGGGAGGTCGTGTTCGCAGTACGACACCTGCCGAAGATCGGTACATAGTGCTATCAACAAAAAGACACCGGCGCAGCACAGCTAGTGAGGTAGCAAATCAGTTTATGGCTGCTACTGGCAAGCGGACCTCCCGAAAAACTGTCGCCAGACGTTTGCATGAAGGAGGACTATACGCCCGCCGTCCTGTTGTGCGCATCCCATTGTCCAGACGTCACCGTACCGTCCGTTTGCAATGGTGCAATCAACATCGCAGTTGGACTGATAACGACTGGTCTGTTGTCCTCTTCTCAGATGAGAGTAGATACAGTCTATCGTCTGATTGTCGACGACAACTGATCTGACGTGATAGTGGTACTGCATATTTTCCAGCAAACATACAGGAAAGGGACCGATATCCGACATGTAAAGTCATGGTATGGGCTGGCATCATGATCAATGGCCGTACGTCCCTCTATGTGCTTCCAACTGGGACTATGACTGGCCAACGACAACGCAACATGTCATCGAACAGTCGCTGTTCAGGAGTGTCTTGAGAGCGAGGATATTCAACGCCTTGTATGGCCAGCACGTTCTCCAGATCTGAATCCCATTGAAAATGTGTGGGATGCTTTGGGGAAGAGTCTTACTGGTCGCCAATGCCCTCCAATAAACAAGGACACCCTCATCCGCGCACTGACAGAGGAATGGGATAAATTACCCCAACAGCTGCTTGATAATGTTGTGCAAAGCATGACACGACGTGTGGAATCTTGCATCGCCCTCCATGGTGGCCATATCCCGTATTGACATCTTACACCGGAACGCCTGCGGACGGTAATTGCATTTTTTTCACGTTTACATATTCTGCACAAAATGGCCTGTTTGTCCCTTGAACACGTTCCAAAGCCTTCTGGATTTCAGAGCACAATAAATTGTCTTTCTTGTAATGTCCTGGCATTCTGACATTATTTTATTTCACTTGGCATCCAACCACACTTACTTTTTTATGCGCTATATAGCCGTTTATGATCCGTCCTTAGCAATTGTCCAGCATTGTATTATATTATATTATGTATACATTTGAAGACACTTCAAAACAACAGGCCCAAAGGGAAGCTAAAAGTGAAAAAAAACACGCCATGTTCAAAAGCCATTTGAAAACCCAACTCCTAAAACTGAGTATCAAGTGAATGACCAATTTGATGATCTCATAAGGGAAGCACCATCAAATATCCAAAGGGACTTTTCGAATCACGACGAAAGCTGGCTCAGCTTAAAGCCTGTCGTGAGTGTTCTTTAAGTCACTCAAATGGAAAAATATTAAATAAAACACAACAAAATATCACAAGCCAGCAGATGAATTCAATCTCAGGCGATTACTAAGTCACTGAAACAAGTTTAGCTAACAATAAACCACAAAAGAAAGTATCGCACAATTTACCCTACAATTCCAAGCACAGATAGCAGCCACACACCTAGGAATGCAAACGTAACAGCTGATAAAGTGAAAAGCCAAAGAAGGAAGTGAAATGCGGAAAACCGGAAGTATGTAAGCAAATGAAGAGCAAAAACTGAATGGAGAGCAGAGAAATAAACAATTGTAAGTGACCCAGGAAATGACGCTTAGCATGAGTATTACAAATTGGCTAACAATATCTGTAATGGAAATAAAGGAATTTTCAGTGGATCTATAACTACTCAATAGTTGTTTAAGAAAAAAAGAAGGAAAATCATTAAAACAGAGTTTAAGATAGAAATTCCTGAGGAACTTTCTGAGAGAGAGGTTGGTGTTGCAGACCCTAGTAATACGAAGAAACTACAAGATAATGAAATTTCTGTGAGCAGATCTACATATATTAGAGGTCCAATGTGTATAACAGTTGATATCAAAGTTAAAATCTTTACGTTTGTCAAAGATTTCTGTAGTGATATTTCCACTGTTTATGATGGTGAGATGAATATCCAGAAAGTGTACTGCATTTCCAGTAGAATTAGTCTTGTCCAATATAAGTTCTGGTGGATAGATAGTTTTTGCTAGATTAATAAAGCTGTTGTCGTTGAAAACAATTAGGTCATCAATATACAGAAATACCTAACCATTTATTGTCATAGTCATTTTTATGAAACTATCTTCAAAGCAGTATACGTACAAATTTGCTAGAGTACTTGAAAAAGAAGTGCCCATAGTGTTGTTTGAAGTGAAATTCTGTCACTCATGCATAAGTAGTTATTGTAAATAAAAAACAAAGCGTCAGTCTGGTGTAGCCACACATTTTGCCTCAGAACGATGAATAAGTTTTTCTCCCAAATCAGAATGTCATTAAGCGATGAGCAGCCGAGGGTCTCAATAGCAGTGTGCCAGATTGGGTTGAAAGCTTAACGTTCCATCATTACGTCCATGTGTTTCGGCGGTCTTTGAAATTGTGCTTTGGTTCCACTAGAAATAAAGTGGACATTAAAATAAATCAATGGTTGTCTGTGATGTATAAATACTCACAGCTCTGAGCCTATTGATAAGAATTAAGGAATCGGACTTTTAGTTGTCGGTTTGGAATTAGAAGTACAACGTAAGTATGTTTATTCGTGTCTCGGTGAAAGTCTGTCAATAATGACGGGAAAAAATAAGATATGTAGAGTAACTTTTTAATAACTAGGAATTCGTTTTTTTTGTGATGTCCAAATGTGAAAGTAGGTTTCATGAACATCACAAGAAAAGTATATTGGCTGAGGCAGAGATTTGACAATTAAACAGGCAAGCACTCTTTCCATTGAGCCTCCAAAGTGAGACAAACGTTCAGACAAATTAAATTATATTGTTTGTGATGAGATTGGAGAAGGTATATAAGAAGCTTCATCCATGGGTCATTTCACTGATACTGATTAACCTAAAAGTAAGAAAGAGAAAATATTAAGAAAAGTACATTCGCATCATGGTTTAGAGAGGCAACGTTACCAAGACACATCTCTTCTCTCAGGAAAGGCGGTAAGAAAAAAAGAAAAAAAAGTGATGGTACCAAAGAAAACTGAAGCATCACTTTTCTATCAGACCTCCCTTTGATTTCTGCTGCTACATCAGTTACTTTATACTGTGGCTAGATACGCGCTGGAAGCAAAGTTCCTTGACTCATGAAAGTTAATTCCTTGGCGAAGCCCTCATCAAGGCATAAGAAGCCAGATAACGCTTTTAGCCTAAACATATGAAAACGAAAATAGCACACATAATCGGCGAAACATTTTCCCTGGCTACATGCAAACTGTATGTTATAGCCTGTTGTGGTGAAATAAAGAGGTCAAAATGCCTCTTTCAGATGACACAGTCACGAGAAGCATTGGCGATATGTCTACTTATGCGAAAATTACCGCGGTGCTGAAATTGCATTGAGCTAGGAAATTTTACTTTTGGCTGATGAGTGAATAAACACTAGCAGATTGTGTTTAAGTCGCTACCATTGTACGCTTCATTTATACGCTCATACACAGTGTGGAAAAGAATTCTTAAGACTTGGTCTGTAAAATGAAATAGAAACAAGAAATTATGATTTGTTTTGGGTTGTTATTCCAAATAAGTCCCTCCGGCTTAAATACACTTGTTACAGCGATATAACAATGATTCGAATGCCTGTTCCAGTTCACTTTGCGGAATTGCCTCCAAAGCACGCGTTGAAGCTGCTTGTATGGTCGAAATATCATCAAAATAACACCCTTTTAACGTCATTTTAAGTTTTGGGAATAAAGAAAAGTCGCCGGGTGCTAAATCAGGCGAATACGGTGGATGATTCAACACACAGACGTTATGTTTTGCCAAAAATCTACGAACAAGAAGTGAGGTGTGACTGGGTGCATTATCGTGCAACAAACACCAAATGTTTTCATCCCGATATTCTGGACGAATGCGACAAATTCTGCCCATCAAACGCCTCAAAACATTTAAATAAAACTCACCAGTAATTGTTTGTCCACTTGGAACAAATTCTTTGTGGATAATACCCTTACTATCAAAGAATGTAATGAGCATTGTTTTGATTTTCGATGGAACTTTTCTTGTTTTTTTTGGGCTTGTGGTGAGTTTTTTTACTTCCATTCCGCACTTTGTCACTTTGTTTTAGGATCTTATTGAAAACACCATGTTTCATCACCTGTAACAATCGATTTTAAGAAGTTTGGATCATTTTCAGTAGCTGAAATTATGTCTCTGCAATGTGCACTTCTCCTTGATTTTTGTTCATTGGTTAACGTGTGTGGAACAAATTTAGCACAGACTTTTGTTTTGCCCAAATTTTCATGCAGGATGGTTTGAATCGTTTCTTTGTTGTTTAAAGACTCTTCCATCATTCTTAGTGACACACATCGATTGTTTGCCACGAAATCACGCACTTTTTCAATAATCTCAGGTGTCGTAGATGAACTTGGTCTTCCGGTATACTTATCATCTTCTACCGTATCTTTTCCGTCCAAAAAACGTTTGTGCCACATGAAAACATTTGATCTACTTAAACAAAACTCACCGTAAACTTGTTTCATCATTTGGTACGTTTCCGAGGCACTTTTACCAAGTTTTGCTTTAAATTTAATAACAGCCCTTTGTTCCATCTTAGTAATTCAACATGAAAAAAATTTTACTTCTCTAATGAACAGCCGTTTCGTTTGAGTTACTTTAACAACTGCGCAGTACTTTTGGCAGAAAGCAAGCAGATGGTCACGGTTTATAACGCATTCGCGATTACACTGGTGTCGCCACAGTAGGCTGAAATCTAGCACCAGTCTTAAAAATTCTTTGACGCGCTGTGTATAATACATCATTATCTTTTTCTTTTGTGTGAAAAATTACTCAGCACGCAACGATAGTAGCTGGCGCTACAGAAAAGTGAGTGAAAAGTAGCAGGATCAGTGAGAAAACTGCATGAGTGCAAAAATTACATCAGTGCTGAAATTGCAGTTGCTGTGATAGAAAGTATCAAAGACATTTCCTGAATGTGCAGAATCAACACAATACAATAAAATTTCATTCGGGTGAAACAGAAACAAAATTTACATCCACCCAGGCAGCAATGGGAAAAGACCCTAAAAGGCCTGACAACGCCTACGCTGTCTGGAAAAGAAGAAAAAATGCATAATTATATTTACATACGCAATAAACTGAATTACAAATGAACCATATCGAATCAAAACCACACTAATCGATTTATGACCAAGTCTGAAGTAAATGCTCCAGTTACATTTTTTTAAAATAAGGAAAATGAATTAATTTGTTTCATTTCTTCAGGTCTCCATTGCGCTTACGCGTAGACGTTTCTTATGGAGCAGTTTTCAGACGTGGTATTTGAAAACGTCTGCAAATTGTGTACATGTATGCATTTTTATGGAGAAAGCAGGAGATAGCCGTCCAGGTAACCAATTGGTCTGAGGAACTGACCTTTGACCATTGATCAGAGATGGACCCAGATTCCAGTCCCAGATAAGGCGTGGGTGATACGTTTGTGTGTTGGTCTCGTCCAGGGGACCGGTGGCCTCAAATTAAGGACGGAGAATGCGTATAAAGCTTTCCTTAGAGCTTATCGTAGTGGTCGTTAAACCCTGAAACAACAATGTGGGTTATCCCCCACATTGCGTGCATCGGTATTATTAATACGTGTAGTGATTTTTTATAAAATAAAAGCAGAAGGACGAACGGAGTGATGAATGTTTCAGTTTCATGTATGTAGGAAAATGATGAAGAACTTTTCTGATAAATCAATCGGAAAATTTTGCTCGTAAGTAGATGTTAATGATGGCCTCATTTATAAGACTGACAAAAACGTAATTCTCTTTCTCAGTTAAAAAGCCGAGTCGGCCCCAGCATTAAAATGGAAATATTTTTTCTCTCACCTTTTTTTTTTTTTATTTGGAAAGAATCACATTTTACCAAAGTCCATCAATATTATCAAAGTAGAGCAAATATTTGAGAGATACTAATATGTCTGCAGTTTGATTGATGTGTTCAAAAGTATGATAGCCGAGTTTTAGATACGCAGAACTTCCTCCTTTTAAATTTCATTGGAATCTACAGAAGCGAAAATTAACATGATTGATTTACGTACTTGAGTTATGGACTTTTTTGATTGTCCAGGTGGCAGATGTGTGCTTTCATACTGAAATATGTTACATATTTCAGTATGAAAGGGACCTACATAACAAATTGAAGCAAAAGCTGTCCAGAGCCGTTTCTATCTTGATTAGTCCATGTGCTGATAAATATCATTTCACATTTTTATTTGCGTAAATGGCCACTATAGCAAATTCCCTGATTCTGACAAAAGTTATTTTTTATTGGCACCTTGACTGGTCAAACTGATATTGTTCGAATCTGTCATTTTGCCAGGGTTCATTCTGGAATAACGAAAAAAGCAAACACCAGATGTTATGATACGTAATTCAGTTTTTAAATCAGAAGATCACTGTGTCTTTATTTTTATTCATTCTAAACAAAAAAAAAAGCTGCATATATGCAATAGGCCATACGTGTGTGCATATACTAATATGCAAATAGGCCCTACGTGTGTGCTCCACTTTCAGAGCTGTCAGAGACCTTTATTTTGCAATTAAACATTGGTAAGGCAGATCATTCCAGCATGAGTTCAACCAAGGAGGTAGTTTTTAAATCTGAGGTAGGCGAGGCTGAATTTTTCTAACTTTATGGCGGAAAGAGCATACCTTCCCGCTAAAAACGCCTAGAATGATTCTGCGTTTCCTTCTCAGAAGGGCCTCTACAGTATATATTGTTCTTCACTAGGAGTGTTCAAGTAATTTCTATCTCGATACAAGATCATTAACAGGCGTAATACATAATTCCTCCGAAGAACCTTTGCAATTTATTTCTCAGACAACGCCTTAGATGTGTGTATATACACTGAGTGGCCACTTTATTATTACCACCCCTTCAGTACTTCGTTGGGCCACCTTTTGCCTTTAATACTGCGTCGATTCTTCGTGGCATGGACTCCATGAGATGTTGATAGGTGGTTTGTGGAATTTGAGACCATGCTTGGTGAATAGCACTTTCCAGGAGTGTGAGATTGCAGGGTTTTGAATCCAGCTGTCTGATGGCTCGTTCAACTTCATCATACAAATTCTCAATGGGGTTGTGATCTGGAAATTATGGGGGCCATGTAAGCAAAGTAACCTCACCGGCATGTTCCTGAAAGCAATCCTGTACAATACGAGCACTATGGCTGGACGCATTATCTTGTTGAAAATAGCCATCGCCATTGGGGTAAACCATCCACATGACAGAATGCACTTGGTTCGCAACGATGTTTACATATGATGTACCAGTCAGACGTTGATCAACACGAATTAAAGGACCCAAAGCATGTCAGGAAAATATTCCCCAAACTATAACGTTGCCTCCACCAGCTTGAAGGGTTATATAGCAATGCATTTGGGGTCCATTCTTTCGTGCTGTTTCCGCCAAATTTTCACTCGGCCATCGGCATGGTGCAACTGAAAACGTGATTCATCAGACCACATAATCTGTTTCCAATTATTATCGACTGTCCAATCCTTGTGCTCCTGTGCGGACTGGAGACGCTTTCTTTTGTTAACTGCAGACAGCAAAGGTGTTCGAACAGGCCTTCGGCTGCCGTATCCAATCCGATGCAGTGTACGGCGAACAGTGTATGCAGAAATCATTTGAGGGGATCCTTGATTAAGATGGTCTGTAATTTGCTGCACTGTTGCCCTTCTGTTGTCTGTTACCAGTCTGTACACTCTCCGTTCCGCCCGAGCAGTCAATAGTCGATGACAACCACACGTTGCTCGTAGAGACCAAGTTTTTTGGCTGACAGTCCAGTCTTTAAACACTTTAACAACAGCTGCTCTGGAACATTTCACGAATGCTGCGGTTTCGGTGGTACTCGATCCATGGCTCCGAGCTCCTACAATCATCCCACGTTGAAAGTCCGTCAAATCGCATTTTTTACCCATCTCGTTACCAAAAAATCACTTCTACTACGGTCGCAAGCACTAAGCTTTCCCTCTTTATACTAGCCTCGCCCTCTTAACCGCTATAAAAACGGTTATGACAAAGGCCGCCATGTGGACTGGATAGAATCGTATGATGGACCGTTTGCTTTGGCACACCTAGCTTCGGCTAACTATGCCGAAGTTTTTTTTCTAGATACAACAAAGTCAGATGTAATACAGAACTCCTGGTAATTATCATTACCATAATTTGCAGAGGTATAGTTTTGAGAAATCCAAAATCTTAAATCAGTTAAAAATTATAAAACCTTATACTCTGTTAACCGCGTTCATTTGAAGTTCAAAGTATAGTTTATGGGCTTTGAATTTCGATCAATTAAAACATGTCTACGTGATTTGACATTGGCTGAAGGCATGTCGAGCTAGCGTGTCACAGTGCCCTCGAGCGAGTTCTATACTGCAGGAGACACACGTGGGAAATTTGGTGTAGATAAAGAAAGATGCGCTTCTTAGAGGACTATTTGGGACATAATTTGGAAATCCCCACCCTGACCCGAAATTTAGGGGACCCGGCCCACTTCAAAATTCCGTCCCGCGTTTTCCTCCACTGATCGCAAATAACACAAGACTTTCCCGGAGAAACAAAGCTTCTCTACTGAAAAACAAATTGTAATTTAAAGAAAATTACAATTGTTTAAAATTAATGACGGATTTTGGTTTATAAAAAGTCAACAAAACGTGAGTCCCTATGTTTACGTCCGCTACACTTCTGACGTTGATGCGACTGAGCCAAATTCTCCAGCGCGAACGACTACTAATATCTTATGTATTTAACTGCAAACTGTAAAGCAGAGATATGTGACATTTCTTGTAGGAACTGATCCCACAGGTTTAAACCTGACTACCTGCTTCTGTTTAAAATGTAATGGGTCTTGCACGCAGAAGTATAAACAATATAGCTTTGATCCCCAAATATGTTAACAAATGCTACGAACCTTCTCATCGCCGTTGTAGGAACGAAAACGAATCGCACCAGAATCTCGGTCTTCTGAAGCTGAAAAGTCTCTTTATGTAAACATTTCTTTGAAATAAAACACGCCACGTATTTTAGTCACTAACTCTGCGAATGTAAAATCGCTCGGAAACGACAGTCAGTATGTCATCAAAATACCTATCTTCACTAATGTCCAGTAGTTATCGCATTTTACATGAAATCTTTATAGCAGTCAAGCTGACAGCTGCTACAATTCTAGGCATAAGTGGCCATAAATGAGTTTCTTTTCCAGATATGAATCTAAAAAAATCCTCCAAAAAAATATCATGAAGTAACTGCATTTTGTATTAAAACTGTGCGTTGAGTAGTTATTCTGATCAGTGCGCTACCGCGATCATGGTGTTAAAGGAAATTAACGCCAGCGACGTGAAAACGCGATTTGATTTCGACCTTTAAAGAAATAAATCAGCCTACTGTAGGCTCTCACCTTACAGGTCGGCTTGTCTGTTTCAGCCGGAATTAATCAACGCATGCTGGGAAGCCTAAAATATGAAAACAATTATTCCTGCCTTTTGTTCTATTTCCGATGCATAACTTTGCCCCTAGGGGACGTACAGCGGTGTGCAACAGTATCACATCACCTGCAAAAACCGTGATTCTTCAAGAATTCTTTTTTTAACTAACTATTCTTCATAGTTATTTCATGATTTATATGTCATTAGATGCGGAATTTAATGGATATTCCAAAAATGTCTTTGCTTTTCCGTTAGCTACTTCTGTTCTTAAGATACATTGACCAAGTCGAAATTAGAATACATTATCAACGTTTGTTCACAATTAAATGTTTCACTAACATCGACTATAGTTTCGCAGAGCGTTTGGCTCCGCATCATCAGGACGAATGGAGCCAAACGCTCTGCGAAACTATAGTCGATGTTAATGAAACATTTAATTGTGAATAAACGTTGATAATTTATTCTAAATCAACATCACAAGTGTGTAGTCTTGAATTATACGTAACAAGTTGAAATTATTATGAAAAGGATCATTTATCTACTACTTACGTTTACAGAAATAAATCGTTTTTGTAATTCATAAGGAATAAAATAACATTTAAACACAGAAATATAATGAAGCAAAACTATAAAAATGTACCTAATATTTTGTTACCAGCTTTTAGCTTTAATCACAACTTTTCATATTGATGGCATACTGTGAACAAGGCTTTGTAAAAGATTGGGTGCTATTTCAAATTTGAATTACATCTTCAATGAGTTGAACTTTGGTTTTTGGCTTTTTTTTTTTGATAGTTCATACGACACTTTGAACCAGAATTTTACTGTGTCTGTGGTGGCTAATCAAGATGCTGATAATATTTTTTCTGAAACCACTTTTTCACTACTTTAGCACGATGACAAGGAGCAATATCATCTTGAACAATAAAATTGCCGTCATAAACCCTTCTAAACGATGGTAGCATTTTATATTCTAATCATCATCATCATCATCATTGTCAACCATTATCAATCCACTGCTGGACGAAGGTCTCCCCAAGTTTCCTCCACAACGGTCTGTCTTGTGCCAGTCTCCTCCATGTCACCCCTGCATACTTTCGAATTTCATCCACCCATCTCCCATGTGGTCTTCTTCTGGGTCTTTTCCTATCCCTTGCAATCCAATCTAAAATTTCGGCTGTCCATCGATGATCTGTCCTTCTGGCAGTATGTCCAGCCCATTGCCATTTCAGGGATTTAACTCTGATCATGATGTCTTCCACTCTTGTCATTTTTCGGATCCACGAGTTCCTCTTCTTATCTCTCCTGGTTACACCAAGCATGCACCTCTCCATGCTTCTTTGAGTTGCCTGCAGCCTTTGTATGTCTCTTTTAGTTAAGGTCCACGTCTCTGCACCATACGTAAGCACTGGAAGGATGCATTGATCAAACACTTTTCTTTTAAGACATAATGGCATATTGCTCTTGAAAATTATGCTGTTTCTTCCAAAAGCTCTCCAGGCAAGTTTTGTACGCCGATTAATTTCTTCATCAATGCGACCCTCACTTGATATCTGCTGTCCAAGATAAACGTACGTGTCTGTTATCTCCAGCTTTTCTCCATCAATCGATAAATCTTCATTTCTTGTAAAAGCATTGAACATCACTTTTGTCTTCTGAAAGTTCATTTTTAATCCCACTTCTTTACTCTTGTCAGCAAGTTCCTGGATCATACTCTGCAGCTCTGATGGGGTAGTTTCAAAAATGACTACGTCATCAGCAAAGCGAAGGTGGGTTAGATAATTTCCATTAATCTTTATCCCCTTGTTTTCCCAGCTCAGCGACTGAAAAACACCCTCCAATGTGGCATTAAAGAGCTTCGGAGATATAGTGTCACCTTGTCTCACTCCCTTTCCAATTTTTACGTGTGTTGTATTTTCAAACAGCCTAATCTTTGCATTTGCATTTTCATAGATGTTATTAATAATATTAATGTATGCATCTTCAATACCGCAGGTTTTCAGAGCCATTGTAACTGCTGATGGTTTCACCGAATCAAAGGCTTTTTCATAATCGATAAAAGCCATGCACAATGGAAGTTCATATTCCCTCGCTCTTTCAATTAGTTCTCTCAGCACGTGGATATGATCTATTGCGCTGTAGCCACTCCTGAATCCAGCTTGTTCTCTTGGTTGAGCCATGTCCAGTGTTACCTTCAAGCGGTGTGATAGAACTTTAGTGAAGATCTTATAAACTACTGATAGGAGGCTGATAGGTCTGTAGTTTCCAAGATCCTCAATGTCACCTTTCTTATGTAGCAGGATCATTGTAGCGGTGTTCCAATCCTCAGGAATCTTTCCTTCATTAAGGCATCGAGTGAAAATTTGGGCGAGTACTGTTTCGATTTCTCCACTTGCTTCTTGTATGATGTCTACAGTAATTCCATCTTCTCCTGGAGCTTTTCCCCGCTTCATGTTCTTGATTGCATGTGCAACTTCTGCTGGAAGGACTGGAGGAACTCTGGTACTGGTATCTTTCATGATGTCTGGAGTGCATGTATCATCCCTTTCATATAATTTGGAGTAGAAATCTTTCACTCTTGTCAAAATTTCGCCTCTATTTCTTGTTACAGAACCATCTTCTTTTCTCAGTGCCATAATCTGTTTTCTTCCCTTACTGAGATGTCCCTTTGCTATCTTTAGGCTTTGGTTGTTTTCAATTGCTTTCCTCACTAGTTCACAGTTGAATTTTCTTACGTCTTCAGTGATACTTTTCCTTACGGTCTTGCATAGCTCTATATATTCCACTTTGGAAGTCACATCTTCTTTAGTTGTCTTCATCTCTCTTCTTTTTTGCATCAACATTTTCGTTTTTCCTGATAATTTATTTACATGCAACTTGTTCTTAGACCCAGCTAATTTTGTTGCTGTTTCCATAAGAGCTTTGGTTACTTTTCTGTTAACTTCAGAGATGTCCACTTCTTCCGATGTTAGGCCTTCTAAAGCAGAGAACCTGTTCTTCAGTTCCAACTTGAAGGTATTATGGTGTTTTTTAAGGTTGGTTATGTCAATAGATTTTGTTTGTCTTATGAGCTTGCCACGTTCAAGTTTAGTGTTGAGGTGCATCTTACATCTCACCAATCTATGGTCACTACCTGTGTTGAACTTGTTTAGCACACTGCAGTCTTCTATGACGAATTTGTTGTTACACATAATAAAATCAATTTCACTTGTCGTCCCATTTGGATGTCTCCATGTCCATTTCCTGTGTGGCTTTTTCTTGAAGAAGGAGTTCAAGATGAAAAACCCTTCTGGCTCTGCAAACTCAACGAGAGTATTTCCACGCTGGTTTCTGTTGCCGTGACCGAATTTACCTACTGAAGTTTCATTCTGTTGCCGTTGCCCTATTTTTGCATTGAAATCTCCCATAATTATTTTCAAGTGCTGCTTACCTTTATTATTTAGATGACAAATTTCCTCATAAAATTCTTCAATTTCTTCTTCAGGATGACTTGTGGTGGGTGCATAAGTTTGAATAATCTGAGCCTGGTACCTTTTCGAGAGTTGGATAACAAGTCGTGCAGCTCTGTCAGAGGAACTTTCAACTTCTGCAACTTTATCCTTCAGTTTCTTGTTTATTATAAATCCAACACCACTAGTTCTGCCAGTATCTGTCCCACGATAGTAGAAGAGATGTCCACTTTTCAGTTCAATGAGATCTTCTCCTGTTCTCCTTACCTCAATTAGCCCCACGATGTCCCAGTTGATCCTTTGTAGTTCCTCTTCCAATTCAAGAAGCCTTGAATCAGAAGATAGGGAGCGTCCATTGTACGTACCAAGGTCAGCATCAGATGGCAGCCTAGTCCGGTCCTCCGGGGATTCTTAGCACCCTCTGCCTTCATGTCGCACTGGCCGCTGCCTTGGCCAGGTACATTCCAGCTGCCGGAGACTGAGGGCCAAGATTTAAGTTGTGGAATCATTTTGGAGGGGTTTGGCCATAACTCACCACGCTGGCCAAGCGGGTTGGTGAGTGTGGGATAGAATTTCCTCTAATCCCGATGGTATAGTTATACCGCTATTGGCGGTCGTCAGAGCCCCTTTAGTGGGAACAGGATGCACCACGAGAAGGCGGGGTTGACATTTGTCAAGGAGAGGCTGTGATGTTACGCATCACCTGACCTTACATATATATATATTCTAATATCCTGATGTATTTCTGGGCATTTACCATACCATGGACAATATGAAGGTTCCCAACGACATGTGCACACATGCAACTCCAAACCATGACCTTCACCGGATGCTTAACAGTAGTCACTAAGCAACTTGGATGGAATTCTTCATGATTGAATCTCCTTACATAGGCACTACTCTGACTCCCATTAAGGCAAAATTCTAATTTATCACTGACAAGAACATTTTCCTATTGCTTGGGTGTCCATGAGACATGCTGTTTTGCTCACTGAAGTCTACGTTGTCTTTGATTTGCAGTTAACAGTGGCTTACGCCTGCCTTTGCAGCCACGAAGCCATAGTGAAGCAGCCTCCTCTTCACAGTAGATTTACTAACAGTAACATCAATCACTTCAGACCATCTTTAAAGTGATTCAAGGTGATTTGAGCCTCCTGTCTTCCAGACAGGAGGCTCAAATCACCACAACCAGGCAATTCAACCTACAACTAAGCAGGACAGAGTGCTTTCTGAGCCCTCTGTCCCGCCTGTTTGTAGTGGATCTGGGCCTTCGACTGCGACGCATATTTTTAATATTACCCATGTCTTTTACTTTCTTTAGTAGCCTAATAACTGTAGACTGATTACAATCCACTCTTTCAGCGATTTCCGTTGAAGAATATCCCATTTCATACAGAACAACAATTTTTACTCTGTCGGCTGTGGACAATTCCGCAATTTTAACCGTTATTGAAAATGCACACAAATTATACCCAAATAACAACAAGAAGGGACCACTAAAATGCTGTAGTAGCCCTGCGCCAACCATTATAAAGGCTAGAGTAGGATTAGGATACCACTAGGAAGCAGTCAATCAGAAAAAATATTGTCTGTGATTTACTGTAACATCTCATACGCAGCTAACGTTAATTTCAATGTTTTTGTCAAATCCCATATTTTATGTCATGTCTTAAGAACAGAAGTAGCTACAGAAAAAAGTATGGCATTTTTGAAATCTCCATTAAAGTTCGCATCTAATGACATATAAGCGATGAAATAACTGTAAAAATTGGTTGGTTAAAAAAAGTTCAACTCATTGAAGATGTAATTCAAATTTGGAATCGTATTGTTCCACCCAATCTTTTACAAAACCTGGTTCACAGTATGCCATCAAGATGTAAAGCTGTGATTAAATCTAAAAGCTTGGTAACAAAACATTAGGTACATTTTATAATTTTGCTTAATTATATTTCTGTGTTTGAATGCTATTTTATTCCTTATGAATAAACTTATCTTTAAAATTCGCGGTTTTTGCAGGTGATGCATTACTTTTGCATACCACTGTAAATAAAGATGCAATTGTATTTAAAGTATGTCTTTTTCCATATCATTGCTTCTAAAAATGCAATGAAACAATTCTTTTACAATCGATACCTTTTACCATTTTGCCTACAGTTTCTTTTCAAGCAATGCACTGGGTTTCCGTTAGATCAAGTAAACGTGTAGCATTTTTTTCGCGATATTCTTGCTTCTAAAAGTCCGATTCGAATTTTTTTTTTTTTTTTTTGCGATGGATAGCGTTTAGGGGGAAGACACCATTTACATGTAATTTCTAGTTTTACGTAACGTACAATTTTGCTACTAGGGTTCACCAATTTGCAATATATTTGCAGTCGTCGAAAACCCTAGATGAAAAAAATCAGTTCCACTCACAACGGAAAATATTTTGCGCATACCTCCTCTTTTTAATAAGGCTGAGATTTTTATCTTCAGTGAGCGTAAATGCATGTCATATTTTTCCCGAAATCTCCGCTTCTAAAGCTACGATTTCAAAAATTCATTTTTTAGCGGATAGCGTTTATAATGAAGAAGACGTGCACATAATTTTCAGTTTTTTATAGCCCACAATTCTTCCGCTAGGGAACGTTAGAGTGTATTTCTGCTAAAAAATATATTTGCAGTCGTATCTACTGGCCAGCCAATTGAAAAAAGGTTTTTGGTCAGACACCGCTCACTAAGGAAAACATGTTATTTCGTGCCCAAAGTAGTACACAATTTCGCCGCTATTGGGACATACCGTTTCATTTTTCAAAGTATTTCTGCATCTGAACATCCGATTAATTTGTTTTTCTTGCATCTGCTAGGGAAGATTTTGTATGTAGTTTTGAATTTTTCATAATGCACCGTTCTGACTCGATGTTCTGCAATCGTGCATTTCTGTTTCTTCTGAAAATCTTACTTATAAAATTTCTTTTACACTGTATGCTATTTGTTATGGTAAAAAATGCGAACATTGCCCACTTCAAATAACGCAACGTCGTCCTCCCAGGGGATGGATATGCATCATTTTTTTCTTTCTCTGCTTTTAAAAATCGTATTTCAAAAACATTCTTCTTCCATCGCATAGCTTTCGATGTGAAGAATATTTTGAGTATATTTTCTAATTTCTCGTAAGGTACAACACCTCCGCTGGGGGTTGCCTGCGTATATTTCTATTTGCCACGGCATTTCCGATTCTAAAAATCCTATGAAAATAAATAAATTCGGTAGGACATCCTTGACTACACAGTGCACGTTAACGCTGATCTGCGTCTTCAAATTACGCATACTTTTCTCTCAAAAGGTGAAGTCAAACTGATCTGCTTCTGGTTGTTCAGTCTGAAAAATGTCTTTTGCTGGGGATACCTCGCACCTTTCTTCCACTAGCGAGCACATATTACTATTTTTATTTAAAAGGTTTTTGACCGATTCTAGAAGATCTGTTGAAAAATTTCCTTTTCTGGTTAGTTCCATTCACAAGGAACAAGAGTGCAAACATAGTGCATTTTAATTAGTAACAAGTTTTTTCACCAGAGATCATGGTTTTTTTTTTGTTACTTTTCTACTTTTTCAAAATCTACTTTGGAAAATTATTTCTGGGTCTGAAAGAATATAAAAAGACGTACTCACTACAGCCAAGAATTCTGTGTCATCTTTATTGCTTTCATTACGTGTATTTTATTTTGTCGCGAAAAGGAACAGTGTTTTCATGAAATGGGTGTAAAAAAATACTTTGAAGGAAAATATAAGAAACATGAAATGCTGAAAAGACATCTTGAAATTCCAGACAATCGTCACTTTCTTGTTTGTGAAGGGACTGAATATGCATTATCTGAAAGAGAAGAACATCAGTCTGTAAAACACAACCTACCGGATTTATTAAACGAATGATAGAAATTGTGTATTTTCTTGGAAATGTAAAACTTGCATTCCATGAGCACGTTGAAGATAAGAATAAAAACAAAGGAAACAATGAGTATCTCGAACATGAGGTCTTCAGCCGATAAATGAACACTTTTTTATGCGGTCATCATAAATTCAATTTTGGATTTTTAAACTCAATCTAATGGCAAACAAAGTGAATTAATACAAGCATTAATACATGTTGTTAATTGGAAACTATGAAAGAAGAAATCGCCGCTTTTGATTTTGTTTCAGTTCAATCCGAAAAAAGCTAGATATTTTGTGTAAGTTCCTAATGAGCGGTATTCTGAGATATAATGTTCGGAGCACGATTTGCCGCATGTTTATCAAAAATGGCAATTAATGTTCGAAAGAATGTTGCAGGGTTGAAATAACTTTGGGTCAAACATATAGGGGTGCATCAGTTGCTGTGTAAACGATGCTTCACACTTTTTTAAACAATTTTACCCACGAGCATGATTTTTACTTTGTTTTGCATAGGAACGACATTTACAACTACTGCGCTGTTAATAATAATGATTATTATTCAAAAGAATAATTTGCCTTAATTTTATCGTCGTCAAAACGTATTACAAAAATTTTATAAACAACAAAAATTTTAAAGACTTATTAAGATTGATGTGCAAATAAAGAAAATAGCCTATAGAAAGCATCTTAAAGCGAGTATGGTTTATGTCCTGTTTAAATTTGATTTTTCCCCCGGGATTTTTATTTATCCTCTCCAGTTTCAATCGAAGTGAGTATGTCGTGTTTTTTTTATCAATGTTTTAATATGTCGATGATTTGCGTCAAGGTCCTGCATTTTCTTTTCTCAGAAAAATCTTTTTCCAGCAAACACCAGAAGCAAAGCCTCTCTGATTTTCCTAACCAACTTTGTTTAATTCAGCTAATTTTCATTTTGACTAGAATCTAGTTAAGAGTCCTCCCCCCTCCCTCTTTATTTCTATCATTTTCGATGAAAATTTTCATCGTCCGTGAACAAGTGCAATGATTCTTCAATGCATGCCAAATGAAATTTATACTCGTGATCACCAAGTGCCAACTTAAAGGTTGTTGTAATGCGCTTGTTGACTTTTAATGGAGAGTTGATCCTGCAAGACAGAACTTAGAATTCTTACATCGAAGATATTATTTCCCATGATTAAAATAACAAGAACCAGTTCAAAAGCAAGTTGCTTACCTTCCCACGGACGGTTTTAGAAAAATGGGGTCAGGTAATGAATTCCAGAATTTTGATGCAGCAGGAATCAATGACTTGACAGAAGGATTGGCGAGATACTTATTAACCTGGACCCACAGAGGGTCTTGAGAGATCTCGCATCTTATCGTAAATTGGCAAACTATTGGACATGAAATAACGGCTCACAGTTCTTGAGTACTGCAAAAGATGCACGGAACTGTCATTTCCTGCGTGTTGGAAAAGATCAGAAGAGAACCAGTGAATGCAAGGCTGTTAACCATGCGAACTGTTTTTTGCGTCACACCATGTTTTTGACTTATTTTATGTGAGAATAATCCTAAGTTTGTATGGGGTGCCTTATAATCTACATAGTGTAAAGAACTGTGCAGAGGAACAGCAATAATATCTGATACGAAAAAATGCTTTTTAAAATCTGTTTCAGTATTGGGAAAAAGTGTAGTACCACGTGAAGATAAATTTGAGGAAATAGGTATGGGACAGATATCCTAACTGAGATGCAGAATGACTTTATTTTCCCAAGACAAGGTAACGGTTTGTCAGAAGTAATTTCAACTTTATCCATTGTAGCACAGGAAGAAGATTTTGGTTTCTTTTACTGCTTGCAGTGCAGGGAATTAGAGTTTACAAGAATTAAATTCCAGATTGTTCTCACACCCCAATGGCAATTGTTCTCAGTAACGCAATTGTTGATTTTCATTAGCGCAGATCATATTTCATGCTTTTTCTTTGACCGAGGGTAATGAATAAACCTTTTTACATGACCGAAAAAATTTACTTACCTATCTATTTTTCATCACACAAATCATATTTCATGCTTTTCTTTGACTGAGGGTAAGTAATAATTCTGTTTACATTACCGAAGATATTTACTTATCTATTTGTGTTTCAGGTAAGCAAGTTTTCGACTTTCGCAAGCTAAAGCAAAAATTATATACGTGCAACAAAGACTAATGATTTCAGGGAAATAATAGATTCTGACATTTCAGAGCAATTTGATAGTTTATAATGTAAGATTGATTTGTTCTAATACTTTGCATCCGAGTGCCTAAGGAATGGAAAAAATACTTAGTCGGAATGATAACTCCTGCTTCGTCCCTAGTGTTACGAGGAATCCGCTCTTGATTACTTTGAAATCCGACATGAGTCATTAATGGAAACGTGACGCATTCTGGAAAGAAAGTTTTAGCAACTTCTAGAACTGGCAGTGCATGGTGCTAAGAAGCAATTTCTACCTCCTGCACGAAAGTGAAAAACCTTACAAGATGAAGATGGGTTTTGCGAATCACCCTTGGAATCTATTCACTACTTGCCTCCTGGGCAGTAAAACAACCGTTCCAAGAATTCGCAATAATCCCAAACTATACGGTACTACCCTGAACTTGTTTCATAAATGAGATTAAATTACTTTACCTTGGAGGTAATTATATCGTATATTTTTTGTGTGATTGAGATATTCAACCATACAGGTGTTTAGAAAGACTGGCTAGGGCAAATCGGATGAAGTTAAGTAGCCTAAATGCACATTTGCAATGGGTCATTATGCATTGAGATCATTCCCAGACAACATGACTCTTTAGGGTCATAGAATAAATAAATTCACGGGGACATGCCACAACACTGAGATACTCCATGAAACAGCCCGTAAGCATGCGATAATCAGATACTCTTCCTAGTGACATTAGCTCTGGGAGTAGTTCGGCCACTTTTTTTCCGTTGCAGGGAGCAGGACAGGATATACATGTATATAATACATGCAAATACAAAATAGAAAAACTGCTCATTCTTTTTACTGCCTTAACGGAAATAAAATAAAAATTAATCATTCTTTGTTTATTTCCCGATATCAATTTCACCATATCCACACGCTACTTTTTACCATACAAAGAAATACACTCATAGACACAAAACGTGGAACTTCATAGAGCAGTCAGCCCATGGAGATGGTTCAAATTTGGCAGAATAATGTACGATAATGATAATACACTTTATGGATGCCGGGGCCCTGCATCAACTTGGCAGATTAATCTACGATAATAATAATACACTTTATGGGTGCCAGTCCCCTGCATCAAGCAAGGCCTTACTTGAAGAAGAGGCCTGATCCTTGTTGTATCTCACGTGACCTGACGTCACGAAAGGTGGTCGGAAGTTTTGACTGTAGCAAAAATTTCAAACCGTGGTAACGTGTTGATTCTTTTTTTTTTCAGGGTACTATGCTGTCGAGATCGAATTATAATTGGACAGGAGAACGTGTTTTCACTTTCAAATTCCCAAATGACGTGAATCTCAGAAGGAGGTGGATCAAAAAGTATCAACAGAAAAGACTTTGTACCAGGTAAATACTAATGTGTTTGCAAAAAGCACGTCGACCAAAAAAAAAATTATTTCTAAAAAATAAAAGAAGTCAAAATGCCAGATGGCGCAATTTGCCATCTGGCCTTTTACATTTAACGAAATATGCATATCCTACAGTATTTTCTCCAAACCAGTCTTCCTACCTTTCCACGAAATTACCCGTGAAGAGAAAAACACCTGCTGAAAAAGACAGAGAAAACCAGGAACACTGTGATAAGCAATTTGAAGTATGGTGTACAGCAGATAATATTACTCATTTGGAAGACTTCACCGAAACGTTTTCTTAAAAGCTAAGCAACTTTTGGATATCAGTCAGAAAAACTGATTATATTCTGTTTTTGAAAATCGATGAAACTGACTGCCCCAAAATAGTTGTGTCTCAGAAAGTTGATTGAAAAAATTATGGTGTTTTTTCAAGATTGCATTAACACAACTGAAAAATTCAGGTGTACTCTGGGAAACGAACTTTTACGTGACAGGTGGACAAAATTTTAATCTCTGTAAAGCCATGTGTTGAACTATCAAGCAGATCAGCGTGACATTAAAGATAAGCTGAAATTCGTTTTGCAATTATCAGAAAATTACTCAAAGGATGAACAAAATACTAGTTTGAAAAAAAATACGTGTTCTCTTCTGAGCAAATCAAACATTTACTTCAAAATCAGTGTATTTACAGTCCAGAAAAATTGCATGGACTTGCTGTTTATTTCATAAAAGTCCACTACTTTATCGGGTTATACAAGATAGTAATTACTTGAAGCTGCCACATCCATCATATTAGAGGAAAATGTCATTAAACGTTAGTTCAACATTTTTCGGAATTCAGTCTTAAGTAAAAAAAGTAAAATCCTGACAGATGGAGAAAGATCTGTTAAGTTATTAACGGATGAAATATACTAATGCTTTGTATTACGCATAAAACTGGAAAGGTAGAGACTTTTACTGATGGAGTAGCTGTAGAAGCTACAACTGTACAAGCTTTTAAGAAGAGCTCAACATTTTACAAAACTCGAGGCATTGTGGCTATGTTTCCAGTAAAAAGTTCAGAAAGTGTACTGTGCGGCTGGTATCGGCCATAACTTTCTCCTCTATTGTGCTTGGTGAGACGTTACCTTTTTTATTTTGATGAAGTTGGTTTTATGATTAGTTTTTGCTGGATTTCCAGGTATACAGGGATGCCCAGAAACGAGTTGGCTGATGCTTCCTCTTTTCTGGGCAATGTCTTGCGACCGCACTACTGTCGTCTTTAACTACACTGGTGTGCAAAACTTAAGGACGAGCCAGGTGTTGACCTGTATCATTGCGCAGGAGCTTTCTGGCTATGTGAAATTCAAATCATAAGAACTCTATTACTTACTGAAATGATGACCGAAACAACACAGACACAAATGCAGATATTAAAGGATATAGTGTAACTTTATTCAACATTGTCTACATAGCTCTGAGTGACATGATACAGATGCATCACTGCCAAAGACGGTACGAAGGGAAGAGACCGTCCACAGTATGGGATATGATCAGCCCTAACGTCGACGCATGATAGTTCCTGTCTGTCCATACTTCGCACTAGGTTGTTGATGAGTTCTTGCGGTAACATCGCCCATTCTTCCGTTAGCGCCGTCTTCAATTGTTCAGTAGTTTCCAGTGTGTATTGACGTGCCGCAACGCGTTTTCTCAGAGCGTTCCACACATGTTCTATGGGACTTAGGTTGGGGGCAACGCGCTGGTCCATCCATCCGCTGAATGCCTTCCCTTTCCAACAGCTCATCAACAGCAACGGTACGATGGAGTGTGGCGTTAATGTCCATTATTACGAACTATGGGCCGATGGCACCTCGAAACAGAAGAACATGGGGGAGGATTACCTTATTACAGTAGTGCGCATCGGTTACAGTACCTCTTCTAGTACCTGTAGCTTCGTACGTCCTTTGATCAGAATGTCTCCCCGTACGAGAGCACCGCGGCCACTGCCATATCTATCCCTTTCATTGATGTTTTCACGGCAATACCGGGTGTCTACCTCACGCCAGATTAACTGACGTCCAGAATCGCTAGCAAGACGGTACTCTTTACTACTTTCATCAGTAAAGAGTTCCGTACCACACTGTTGTGATGTCCAGTCCTTCTGTTTTCTGGACCACTGTAAATGGGGTCTCCGATGAGCAGTTTTTAATGGAACACAGAGCATTGGTCGTCGGGCAAACAGTGCACCTTTGTGTAGTCGCCTGGCCACTGTAAACCGTGATATTGTGCGTCCAGTGCTCATGTTCATTGCTTTGCAAGATTACTTGCTGTTTGGTATCGATCCTTCTTGGCCTCTAGGAACAGATACTGGTCCTCACAGGGGGTAAATTTTTGGTGGACAACCACTACCGCTCTTTTGCTCAGCTGTACCTGTAATCCTAAAGGCCAACCACGCACGCGATACGATGCTATGAGCGATGCCAAACTCTTGGGCCACATTCATCACAGTTCCCCCTCCTCGAGCCTCCCAATTATTCGACCACGAGTCAAATCATCAAGATGTTCTCGACGGGCCATTACTTCGTCTCTAGCGCACAACAAGTACAATCGAATGTCTGTAACACTTATGCATACCGTCTGGTAACTTCTGTTCAACTGATGTTATTGGACTGCGTGAGCGCATTTGTTCTCACATTCCGTAAACCATACGTCATGCTCCGTTATTACGCATGTGCTGTTGCTTCTGTCTCCAGGCACGATCCTGAGTTGATTTGTGCATGGGTGCTGCTCTATTTACCCCATTATTTTACTCTTTCCGCTTCGTCCTTTAAGTTTTGCACACCAGTGTATTATTAGAAAGCACGCTAAGCCTTTGTGGCTATCTTTGTGCGGCCACTAAGATGAAAAGAAATTACACCATATCAAGCCCAGCTTGAACCTTGGCTCTCAAGTGACCGACAGAACCGTAAAGAAGAAGGTGCACATTCATCTCAACAGAATTTGGCAGAAGTCAACAAAAAGGGAGAAAATCACACAAGTAGTAGGAGCATTTCTGAATCGATCGGCAATAACGAAACCTAATATAGTAATATCAGTTTTAATATTATGAAGAACAGTTGAACAGCTAACTGTGCACAGTTGAAGAGAGAAAGAGAGCCTTGAAAGATTACATAAACTGCTCTGAAAATTTAGGGAAATTGCGATTTAGAACCCCAGGCTATTTTAATGAAAATGTCAGATCAAGATGGTAGCTGGGAGAGCTCAAACACAACGGCATGATAACTTCGGGCTCCGTACTAATGTTACGCACGCGCAGGCTAAAAAAGGCTATGAGGGCTGGCTAGACATCAAAGCAATCAATATACTGAGACATATCTTAACGTCAGGTGTCGGTGAACCATCCTCGATAAGGTCTTTGGCTGTTGTGTCGCACTCGCTCGTATACGTGGTGCGTTCGGAGATGACTCTCGGCATACCACTGTTGACTTCTGCGGTGATTGGCCGGGCTGTGACCCGTTTGTTTGCTCGCACAATTCTTGCCAGTCTCCTCTGACGCCTCTGTTTCACCAGCTGTCTCCATCCACAGGATCGTCGATTGCTGGAAGTTGTTTGCTTGTCGCGTCACTCACGGAAAGCCCTGGCTACGATCATGCGCCAAAAGCCCAAGAGAACGCCCGCTAGGGAGATGCTCTTATCCACACACTGGCACTAACTACTATGCCAAGTTCAAAGTCACTCAGATCTTTCGTTTTGCCCGTTCCGATCCTTTATGGAACGCGAACAGATGCTCAACAAACTAGTCTGCCTGCATTATGCCGCAGTCGTACTGACGTGCCATGTTACGTGTTGAAGTGAGTCATTTAAGTGATGAGGGCAGATGTACCTAATAAACTGTCATCTTATTGTATATATGCATGTACGTATGTCATGATCAACTATTACCAATCCATTTCTGGATGAACATCTCCCCAAGTCTCTTCCACAATTTGTTTTGAACCAGTCTCCTCCATGTCACTCCAGTATTCTTTCGAATTTTATCCATCCATCTCCCACTGGGTCTTCTTCAGGATATTTTCCGTTCGCTTGGAATCCAGCCCAGTATTTGAGTTGTCCAACGGTGGTCAATTCTTTTATAAATATGTCCATCCCATTGCCCCTTGAGTGTCTTCACTTCGATCATGATTTCATCAACTCTTGTCATTTCCGCAATCCATGAGATCTTGTTCTGATCTTTACTGGTTGTACCAAGCATACACTTCTCCATGCTTCTTTCAGTTGTCTGCAGCCTCTGTATGACCTTGTTAGTTAAGGTCCATGTCTCTACTCCAAAAATAAGAATTGGAAGGATGCATTGATTAAACATTTTCCGTTTAAGACATAAAGATAAATTGCTCTTTAAATATGCACTGTAACCTGCAGCCAAAGACTAAGGTCAATGATTAAGTAGTGAAGTCATTTTGGGGGTTTGACCATAATGCCTACCACGCCGACCAAGCCGGTTGCTGAGTGTAAAATACCATTTCCTCTAATCCCGGTGAAATAGTTATGCCACTATTAGTCGGTCGTCATGAGACCTCTTTCAGTGGGAACAAGATGCACCACGAAAAGGCGAGAGAAATTCATGTTTCAAGTAAATTTAATTATGATGCCAGGGGTCAGCAGTGGCTTAAAGAAAAAGACATTTGTAAGAACAAGACAGATATCAGTCACCCATTAACAATGGAAAGAAATAAGAAAGGGAGAGGAAGGTGTATATAGATTGGTAATTAGCGTGTTTACACAGTGAGGCTGTGAAAGAAAAGGTGGAAAGTGAACTATCAGAGTTTGAATATTCTTCTAATTTTTTATGTATTAATTTGGGTACAAGAGTCTTCGCAGTATTAATCAATTATTTAGCCTTTTGCATTGAGTGACGAGTTAGACTTTTTTCCACTCCTCACCTAAATTTCATTAAGAATTAAATTTTTGTTTTTGTTTTTAAAAGGGGGCCTTATCTGGTACTTGAAATCAGCTCAACAGGGGGCAAACCGTTGCTAACACACACACACACACACAGAACCTGAACATCAGCGTATTTCTTTTCAGACATGAAGTAGTTCGGTTTAACAACGAATCCTTTCCATGACTGAATTTTTCACTTGCACTTTTAATTGGTTTTAAAGTAAACGACGAAGACGAAACTTCGTTACTCTTTGATGAAAATTAAATTAATGGCGAACGAAATCTAAAAATATTTTTGAGTGGCGTCCGCCCCAACCATCTCATGGAATTCTTTCTGATTCTCTAGGTTTGAATGATTGCCATATTTGCACACGATATGCCTCATGCGTAAGACTTGGCGGAGATCCAGGTTGTACGAAGATAAAACATACCGAGATTAATTGCAAAAATGGCCACTCCTTCTGCGCAGTCCTGCTCACTACGTAAGAGAACCTTAATTAGAGTGGTACATTACATGTCCATTTATTGGCATTCAGAGCATCATCACTAATTACGAAGAGACATTAAAGTTCACATTCGTGCGTAACTATTAAGCAGAATCACATTAAGTACGTGCGCTTCTTCTGGACAACGCTTGCTGCAAGCCACGAGCAGTTTGTTATTAGTTTTACATGTCATTCAGAATCGCTAAATTGTGAAGAAGTGGAACTAAGTCCCTAAAGGAGATTCTTCCTGCAACTAGCGGCAGCAGCGGATCTAGCGGAGAAGGAATGGGGCGATCACCAACTAAAGAATTTTCTTCTTCTTAAATTGTCAAGATTGCAAATAATGTACTTATTTTTGTAAAATTATAATAATAAACGCACACATTTTCTTTAAGTTTTTATAACAATTAACATTTGCTGTGAATTTGGAGAAAAAATATTCTGTTCAAGCTTCAGCACAAGAGAAAAAACATAGAGGTTTAGAAAGAGAAGAAGCTCAGAGCAGAAGCGGAAAGAGATTTTGACTGATTATGAAAAGCAATGGGCGTGCTTTATTTTGTTCTTTAGTACTGTCTGGCAGTGCTGTAACTAAGCAAGGGAAACAGGTGCATACCCACAGGGTCCAGGAATAAGGGGGCTTTGAAATGGAATTAACAAAAAATATTGTCTTGTGAAAATTCGTAACAGGATAAATAAAATTTCATGAGCAGTTGATGAAATAAAACGCTTTTTTCATTACGTCCAGTTAAAAATGGTTGCTTTTAAGTAGTCTGGTATTAGTCAGTCATGATTAGAAGAGTACTTTTTTAATGATGCTTAAGAGTTCTTTTTAGAGTTGGGCTTCGGAATACGTGAGGAAGGGAGGGCTCGCCCAAAGATCAAGCTTGTCCCTCCCTGACGTGACCAGAACGCCCGTAAAGGTTAGTAAAGAAATGCTCTTCGGGCGGCACGTACCTCTTGGCTTTGTTGGCTGTTTTATGTGGTTTTATGGTTCAGCATCCGAATATGTTTTATGTGGTTTTATGGTTCAGCATCCGTATCTGTTTTACGTGGTTTTATGGTTCTGCATCCGTATATGTTTTATGTGGATTTATGGTTCAGAATCTGTATCTGTGGCGTCTTTAGCAAGGGAGACACAATGATTACGCCGATGAACTAGTCCTGTAGGATTTCCATTGAATATAATATCGTTAAAGACATTGATTATGATGATGTAATCCACGAATTTGCTGAAATGAAAGCCTACTTTGATTTCAGCAAATTGCTGAATGTGGAATTAAAATAAATATTTTTATTTATAAATACATGTGAATGATCTCGTATATTTCTTGTGTACACAAACATTATTTATAAGCAATTGTTGTATCATATTTGTTTCACTATTATTTCCTCCCCCACCCCCCAAAATTAAGGGGCCCAAAAATTAAACACTGCACAGGGCACATGAAAAACTAGTTACGGCAATGCTATCTGGTATCACTAATAATTGAAAACAGGGAAGTTACAGTTGGTTCCTTGAAAGTCATATTTGTCGCCGGATTATATACTTAAGATGCGATTCTTTGTATCTAAAATTCCCTGAAATCTAATCCCATATTCACAGAGAACGCAAAAACAAAACAGCAGGCACTTTTTGAACACTGGCTGGTTCACTTCCTCTATGGCATTTTACTGCACTTTTTGATTACTGCTGGTTCACTTCCTCTATGGCATTTTATTGCACTTTTTGATTACTGGCTGGTTCACTTCCTCTATGGCATTTTATTGCACTTTTTGATTACTGGCTGGTTCACTTCCTCTATGGCATTTTATTGCACTTTTTGATTACTGGCTGGTTCACTTCCTCTATGGCATTTTATTGCACTTTTTGATTACTGGCTAGTTCACTTCCTCTATGGCATTTTATTGCACTTTTTGATTACTGGCTAGTTCACTTCCTCTATGGCATTTTATTGCACTTTTTGATTACTGGCTGGTTCACTTCCTCTATGGCATTTTATTGCACTTTTTGATTACTGGCTGGTTCACTTCCTCTATGGCATTTTATTGCACTTTTTGATTACTGGCTGGTTCACTTCCTCTATGGCATTTTATTGCACTTTTTGATTACTGGCTGGTTCACTTCCTCTATGGCATTTTATTGCACTTTTTGATTACTGGCTGGTTCACTTCCTCTATGGCATTTTATTGCACTTTTTGATTACTGGCTGGTTCACTTCCTCTATGGTATTTTATTGCACTTTTTGATTACTGGCTGGTTCACTTCCTCTATGGCATTTTATTGCACTTTTTGATTACTGGCTGGTTCACTTCCTCTATGGCATTTTATTGCACTTTTTGATTACTGGCTGGTTCACTTCCTCTATGGCATTTTATTGCACTTTTTGATTACTGGCTGGTTCACTTCCTCTATGGCATTTTATTGCACTTTTTGATTACTGGCTAGTTCACTTCCTCTATGGCATTTTATTGCACTTTTTGATTACTGGCTAGTTCACTTCCTCTATGGCATTTTATTGCACTTTTTGATTACTGGCTGGTTCACTTCCTCTATGGCATTTTATTGCACTTTTTGATTACTGGCTGGTTCACTTCCTCTATGGCATTTTATTGCACTTTTTGATTACTGGCTGGTTCACTTCCTCTATGGCATTTTATTGCACTTTTTGATTACTGGCTGGTTCACTTCCTCTATGGCATTTTATTGCACTTTTTGATTACTGGCTAGTTCACTTCCTCTATGGCATTTTATTGCAATTTTTGATTACTGGCTGGTTCACTTCCTCTATGGCATTTTATTGCACTTTTTGATTACTGGCTAGTTCACTTCCTCTATGGCATTTTATTGCACTTTCATTTGCTCATTGGAGTTTCTAACGTTCCAGGAAACAACTCAAACAAAGCTCCTCGTATTTTCTCACTTCTTACTTTAATCAAATTTCATGTTTCAAATATTCAGTTCCTGTGAAATTATTATACACTACTTCTTTGTGAAAATCGCGCTTTTCAAATGTAATTTATGTCACGGATTCTTCATATTACAAGAGATATCTGATTACATTTGTAGAGCTATACAAGACTTTTTCTCTTCAAAACTCAGTAGCGTGTGAAGCCACCTTGAGCAACAATAACAGTCTCTATACGGCATGGTATTAAATGGAAGAGCTCCGGGAAGAGTCTACCAGGCTGCTGCTATGCGAGACCAGAGTTCATTTTTGGTGACTGGCGGAGGCGCTTGACGGGCCAGTCGCTTAGGTACAGTGCCCCAGACATGTTCGATCGGGGATGTCCGGCGAACGTGCAGGCCAGGGAAGAAGTAGTACCTGCCGTGCATGGAATAGGTATTGTACATTCCGGGCCACATGTGGTATAGCAGTGTCCTGCTGGACTATAGTGCCCAGACAATTCTGAACGATGGGTATCACCTTGTTCCTACTTTTAGCGTTTCAGTTCAATTTAGGTAATTACACTTAAGAGCAATTAAATTAAAGATAATTGTCTAGTAACGTGTAGCACCACCTTTCGTCCTGATGACGGCGGCGATTCGTCTCGGCATGGACTCGACAAGACACCAAAAGCGTTGGGAAGCCATACGGATTCACTACCCCTGAACAAGCTCCCACAGTTCACGAAGATTTTATGGAGAGGGCCAAAGCACCGAACATCTCTCTCGATGGAATCCCAGATGTGCTCGATCGGATTGAGTTCAGGTGACCTAGCTGGCCAAGGAAGCGAGGTCACGTCGGTGGAATGTTCATCCAACCATTCGGATACAATGCGGGAGCGATGGCACGGTGCATTGTCTTGTTGCAGGATGAGGTCCCCAGTGGGATGTTGAAGACGCACAAACGGGAGCAAATGGTCGTCCAGGATATCCCGGCAACGTTGACCTGTGAGAGACGATGTCAAACGTGCCAGGGGTCCCATTTCAGTCAACGTAAACAGTCCCCAGACAAGAGACAAGAATGCGACCCCCACCAGTTTGAAGAGTACCCTGCTTGCAAGAAGGATCCATCGCTTCATGTGGTTTGCGCCGTACTCGTATCCTGCCATCCGTATGTACCGACGTGAATCTCGACTCATCAGTCCATGTAACATTTTTCCACATGTCTAGGGTCCAGTAGCGATGTTCCCGCGCCCATGCTAATCTTTGCACCCTGTGATGTGCGGTTAGCAGCGGTACCCTCGTAGGACGATGGCTTCTGTACCCCATAGCGAGGAGACGGTTCTGGATGGTGTTGCTGCTTACACGTTTTTGTGCACCACCGTTAAATTTCCGAGTGATTTCTTGCACTTTTGCCCGTCTATCCGCTGTTACAATGCGAGCTAGCCGACGATGACCCTGACCATCCACACGCTGTTGTCCACGGCAGTTGGCCTGTGATAACCAGGCGCCCCGAACCATGACACTTTGCATTGGGCCAGTATGACGCTGCAAGGTCCCATTCACCACGATGTTTTACGAACACGTATGCGGCCATCATGATGCATCAAGTTGAACTGTGACTCGTCAGAAAATACGACCTATTCCTAATCAACGCGCCAACGTCTATGTTCGAGACCTCATTGCAACCTGAGGCATCTGTGGTTGATGGTCAAGGAATGTGCAGCAATGGGCTGCTATTGACCAATCCTCTGTTAAGCAGATGACGTCGAACTGTGATAGAGGACAAAGTATAATCTGTGACAGTGCTTCACTGTTGCACTAACACCGTGTATGTCGCGGTGCAATCGGTTACTACCATGTGGTAGAGGTGTCTTTCATCCCGTGCGGTTGCGGTAGAGGTGTCTGTCATCCCCTGCAGTTGCGGTACAAGTGTATCTTATCCCGTGCAATGGTGGTAGAAGTGTCTGTCATCCCATGCAGTTGCGGTAGAGGTGTCTGTCATCCCATGCAGTTGCGGTAGAGGTGTCTGTCATCCCGTGCAGTTGCGGTTAGAGGTATCTGTCGTCCCGTGCAGTTGCAGTAGAGGTGTCTGTAATCCCGTGCAGTTGCGGTAGAGGTGTCTGTCATCCCGTGCAGTTGCGGTAGAGGTGTCTGTCATCCCGTGCAGTTGCGGTAGAGGTGTCTGTCATCCCGTGCAGTTAAGGTAGAGGTGTCTGTCATCCCATGCAGTTGCGGTAGAGGTGTCTGTCATCCCGTGCAGTTGCGGTAGAGGTGTCTGTCATCCCGTGCAATGGTTGCGGTAGAGGTGTTTTTCATCCCGTGCAGTTGCGGTAGAGGTGTCTCTCATCCCATGCAATGGTGGTAGAGGTGTTTGTCATCCCGTGCAGTTGCGGTAGAGGTGTCTATCATCCCGTGCAGTTGTGGTAGAGGTGTCTGTCATCCCATGCAGTTGCGGTAGAGGTGTCTGTCATCCCGTGCAGGTGCGGTAGAGGAGGTGTCTATCATCCCGTGCAGTTGCGG
Organism: Macrothele yani; assembly: GCA_039090855.1. NCBI lineage: Eukaryota > Metazoa > Arthropoda > Arachnida > Araneae > Macrothelidae > Macrothele > Macrothele yani. The sequence goes on along the minus strand of CM076994.1, from coordinate 76,013,991 downwards.
TAGAGGTGTCTGTCATCCCATGCAGTTGCGGTAGAGGTGTCTGTCATCCCGTGCAGGTGCGGTAGAGGTGTCTATTATCCCGTGCAGTTGCGGTAGAGGTGTCTGTCATCCCGTGCAGTTGCGGTAGAGGTATCTGTCATCCCGTGCAGTTTTGATATAGTTCGCAGTCCATTTCCAGAATTTCTGTGCCTCCGAGCCTCATCTGTCCACCTACGACACATTCGCATCGCTGCGCTGGCGTTTCTTCCCGTACGAGGGGAATTTCACGGCAGGAAAGTTCAGCTTCTTTCATCCCAAAACTCCTGCCTAGCTCAAAGTGCGTCATTTGTTCATAATGCGACCTTCTTCGGCGACGGAACATTGTGAGACATAAGAAACGCCCTTTAACTCAATGTCAGTTCTTCGCTGAGTGCAACATCTCGTTTGAGCCAGCTGTTTATAGCCAGTACCGTAGAGTTCAGAAAGAGCTGCTCCTAAACCGCATGAGCATTTTAACTGAAAGTTTGATCATTTACATGTCCTAATCTATTCTACATATCCTGTAGGAAGATGTTGGACACAATCACAAATACAAGGAAAGATGCCATTGAAGAAAAATGAAGGAGAGACGAAATGGAACTTGAATTTGCGAAAATAAGAGTCAAGGCTGAATCTAGACAAGATGGGAGGGTCCAGGTTGAAAATACCAGAACTCCAAATAAAGAGTTTAAAAATTTAATTCTGAAATTTGATGTGGAAGACGATATAAGCCTGTACCTAGTGCTTTTTGAACGGCAAGCCCGTCATGTGTCGTTACCACAGGAGTGATGGGTCACTCATCGTTTGGCACTCCTCCCCCACGAAATAAATCAGCTGATTGCTCGTGAGCCAGAGAAAGAAGGCGAGAGTTATGTCTGTTGCGGTAAATGTGTCTGTCATCCCGTGCAGTTGCGGGATGACAGACCTCTAACGAGAAAGTGAAGAACATGCTTCAAACATATCTGAAGAAATAATTATGGTTACTGTATGGTTACCTGGCGGGACCTTTATCATGAATTATTTACGTATTTTGTTGGTTGGGTTTTTCTGCCTTAAAAATAACAACTTTTGAACAATTGAGGGATTTGATCATGACTGATGAAATTAGAAAACGAACTCCAGTGGATTTTAGAGAATATTATTTGGATGAATGGAGCAACATTGTCTCTCCCGTAGAATTATCCAAAAAGCTCGGTGATTATGAAAGTGTTAAAAGGCCCACGAAAGTAGCATTTGGTGTCGAATATGAACAACCAAAGTTTCCAAGGCCGCCCTTTCATGGTGAAACGCACGTGCTAGACACGTGACACCTGGATGCTCAGCAGGGTCCACATTTCGTAAACAACCCCATACATTTTGGCGCGAGAGACTGCTGCTTCCCACATTCAACCGGCCAACAAATCCCTTTTCCGAGTGTTTTCCAAGGGTATCTCTTTCAGTTCGTTAAGCCCCTTCAGCTAGGGAGATTTGCCAGACCTCGGGGGAAAAAGATTGTTGGTTACTCCTGGTGGTCTTTTCCAGGAAAGAAAATCTCTGAAAGGGATTGAAATAATTTACTGCCTTCCAGCCCTTTTCTGGGAAACTTAGATCATTGATTGCTATCTGTTAAAGGAGAGAAACTGTAGCTGGCTTACAAAATGTTTTAACAGGCTATTTCATACACTGAACAAAGCAAAAAATACAATTCCTTTTCTTTTTTCATAAATTATTTTTAATGAGCATACTCCAGGTTCATTCTCTCGCTTCCATAGTAAATCTACTTGGTGCTAACTCATTAAGTGAAACATTACTATTATAATACCTTATCTTTTGAATGGTGCGACATCAAACTTTGATACTGAGTCATATAAATGCTACATTTTTGTTCACACAACAAAGGTAAACGAAAGAGAAAAAAATTATTTACACTACTCTTCACTCAAAATATTACATACCTTCTTTTTTTCTTATGTGCACTGCCATTTCCCTCCTTCTGGGCTGAGTAATTTTGAAAGCAATCACTAACTCTTATTTCACAATTTATGTGCTTACCTTCGGAACTTAACCAAAAATTCATAGGCTAGCTCCAGAGCAATGATAAATACTGAATCGGAGGGAGGGTAGTCCTTTTGCTACTCTCCTATTCCTTAACAAAGCAAAAACACTCATTTTGTACGTTAAGCAGAGGAAAAAAAAACAACGATGAGAAATAGAATTTTCTGTAACTTTTTCTTGACTTTCTCTCTGGATCCAAAGATCGGACCCAGGGGAGGTGAAATCTAAGTTTACGAAAAGTTTAACAGCAAATCACTCCAGGGAAGAATCGTCACCCTTTCCTGAACTGACCACTATTATCCCTTCGATTTATTATTTTTATTTCAAGAAAAACGTGGATAATGTTGATGAAAATCTGAAAACATTGATCAGGTGTCCACAGATTTTCAGCAACATATCACATCTAAAATATGGTCATTTAAATGAAAATGATCTAAAAAAGTTGAAAGCAAACGAAATGGTACGAGGACTTTTCTTTAAAAATGGGGATAGCCTGAAAAATTTTAAATTCAGGCGATACAGACGACAAAACCCTTTCTGAAGGAATCCCGATTTGAAAGCAAGCAACTGCTGGACCTCATCCATTCAGATGTCTGTGGACCGATGAAAACCCAATCTCTTGGTGGTTCACGATATTTTGTTACTTTTCTTGACAACAAGTTACGATATACAGAAATATGTTGTCTTAAATCAAAAGATGAAGTGAAGAAGGCTTTTTGAAATTCAAGGCATCAATCTAAAATCATACTGGAGTAAAAATTAAAACACTCCGTACCGGTAATGGACTATAATATTGAGGAACAGAATTCAACGCATATTTGGAGCATGAAGGCATACGCAGAGAAAAATCTGCAGTATTAACGCCACAGCAAAATGGAGTCGCCGAGCGATACAATCGCACAATTGTCGAAATGGCGAGATGTTTATTAATCCAGTCCAGACTACCAGTTAGCTTTTGGGCAGAAGCCATTAACTGTGCTGTGTTCTTAAGAAATCGTTCTCCGACACGAAGCTTAAATGGGAAAAAATTACACCATATGAAGCTTTATTTGGCATTAAACCAAATGTATCATTCTTCAAAGTTTTCGGGCAAAAAGCTTATGTTTTGAATAAGCGATCAAAGGGGAAATTCGACCCAAGATCTCAAGAACATATATATGTTGGCTATTCAATGGAATCCAAAGCATACCGCTTATGGAACAAAAATTCCAGAAAAATAATCGAAAGCCGTGACATCCGTTTTATCGATGAATTCGAAGATAACCTTCCATATGGTTACGAATTCGAACTGCTCACGTCATCCGAATCGCATATTCCATTCATTGAAATGAGTGACACAACGTGCTCACCCGATGGTAATACTGCACTGGACGCCGAGAGTGAAACAGACATTACGACAGAAGAAATGGCAGTGGAAGACATGACGTCGGAGCCGAGTACCTCAAAGGAACTTACGTCAGAGGAAGCCATGTCAGATTCTTCAAGAGAACGTGATTCACCATTGTTTACAAACAAAGATCATGCAGTAACTAAGATGAGGACTGTTGGTCGTCCAAAGAAAGTTTACACTGGAAAATCAGGTGGACCTGCTAAACAGTATCAAACAGTAACCGCTGACATTACTGAAACTGTTGATTTTGTCAACAATGTTGAAGCAAATCCTACTCTTTATGAAGCTTTAAATGGTTCGCAAAGTAAAGGATGGAAGATAGCTATGCATAGAGAATATGATGCTCTCATAGAGGAGAAAGCATGGGAACTAGAACCTAGACCAAAACACAAAAGAGTTATTTGTTGCAGATGGGTTTTAAAGACCAAATACAATCAAGATGGTAATGTTGAAAAGTTGAAAGCAAGACTAGTTGCAAAAGGGTGCTCTCAAACACCAGGAATTGATTATGAAGAAAACTTTTCACCGGTTGCCAGATTAAGTCCGATTCGAACTGTAATCGCCCATGCTGTTACAAACAACTTAACGGCTTACCAGCTGGATTTCGTAATGGCATACGTAAATGGAAATTTAGACGAGGAGATATACATGGAATTACCGGAAGGTTTCCAAAGTAAATCAAACAAAGAACCCGTTTGCAGATTGAAAAGATCAATCTATGGTCTAAAGCAATCCGGCAGACAATGGTATAAGAAGCTTGATGAAAAATTGAAATCTCTTGGTTTCAAGCCCCTTAATTCAGATAAATGTGTTTACCATCTAAAAAATCGCGGTGATGAAGTCATTATTATTGTTTATGTTGATGACTTTATGATCTTTGCAAACAGCAAAGATAGCTACAAAACCATAAAGGATAAGCTAGCCAGCTCATTCAAAATGAAGGACTTAGGATTCTTACATTACTGCCTATGCATTGAGTTTGCTCAAAATGCAAATGGCATAATAATGTCACAAAGGAAATATATACAAGATGTTTTATGCAAATTCAAAATGCAGGATGCAAAATCTGTAACAACACTTTGGATGTTAGGGCAAAGCCAACAAAAGAGATGAGTCCTGAAACAGAAGAAGCAAAATCTGATATGAAAGATATCCCATATCGGTCACTTATTGGTTTGCTCATGTACACTGCGGGCCACCCAAAATGAAACACCAAGAAGGAAGCATCCGATTGGCCTGAAATTCTCAGCATGCATCGCCCGCGAGAGGACATGCAAACGATTAGCTTTGCAGGGCATATGCAAATCATGTGCGCCTGGCACGCCACCGAAAAGCACTAAAAGAAGGGTGTACAGAAGGCGGGGTGTAAGTAGTGGAAGTGTGTTGGGCTGCCGGACCTGTGCGTGTGAAGCTTCCTGATGCCTCGTCGCAGAATACGGAAGTCATTCCAGCACGTTTGGGAGCTCGACAGAGGACGAATAGTGGCTTATTGCGACAGCGGTTTATTGTACCGAGACATCGGCGCCCGTGTGTGACGACATCCAGCCACAGTGAGGCGAGTATGGATTCGGTGGGTGCAGGAGGGACGGACGGACCGACGTGAGCGATTGCCGCAGCCGCGGCACACCACCGAACAAGAGGACCGGCATGTCGTGCGGCGGGCATCCATGGCTCGCACCTCCCCATCACGAAAGTTAGCGCAGGAATTAGGGTGTGTTGCGCAACAACCTGTGTCAGCACGTACCGTTCGACGTCGTCTGCAGGAGCTGAGACTTGTCGCACGGCGCCCATTACTCCGATTACCATTGACGTTACACCACCGGCGAGTGTGGCGGCAGTGGGCCGTTGAACGCCGCACCTGGACTACGGAATGGCACGATATTGTCTTCTCCGACTAATCCCGCTTATGCCTGCAACATCACGATGGCCGGATCCGCGTGTTGCGGCACCGCGGGGAGAGACAGTATGACGCCTGCATTATGCATCGCCATACCGCTCCGTCGCGGGGCGTTATGGTTTGCCGGTACACTCAACAGCCACCGCTACATCTCCGACGTTTTGGAGAGTGTAGTCCTCCCTTACTTGCAGGACCTGCCAGCGGCAACGTTTCAACAGGACAATGCGCGCCCTCACGTGGCACGCATCGTGCAACATTTCTTCACGGTCCGCCAGGTGTCACTGCTGCCGTGGGGCCCGGCTGTTTCTCCCGATATGTCGCCCATCGAACACGTCTGGTCGCTGATCGACAACCGAGTGGCATGGCAAGCACCACCCACGGCTACGACTGATGAACTGTAGCAACGTGTGGAAGCAGCCTGGACCGACATCATCATGCCCACATCCAAAGCAGCCTCTTTCGTTCGATGCCGTGGCGTGTAGCGGCCGTTATTGCTAGCCATGGGGGGCACACGAACTATTGATGTCTGCGTGTTCCGCCAGTCGCACGGGCCTGTAAGCTCAATTGTTTCATCTTTGTATCTGTTGTTATGTGTCCAGTAAATCTGGCTTTGTTATCTCGTGTCCTTCTTGGTGTTGCAATTTGGGTGGCTAGCAGTGTATCTTTCTGTAGCAACCAGACCTGATATCAGTCATGCTGTGAATTTTCTTAGTCAATTTAACAAAAATCCAGGCAAACATCACTGGATAGCAGCCAAAAAAGTGCTGCGATATCTAAAAGGCACACATAACATGGGTCTCGTGTTTGACCGAGCAAAAGAGCCATTGTCGGCTTTTGTAGATGCAGACTGGGCTTCCGATATAAACGATAGAAAATCCTATACCGCATATGTATTCAAATTTTCCGGAGGAGCAATAAGTTGGGAATCCAAAAAGCAAAGAACTGTCGTATTGTCAACTACCGAAGCAGAATATATGGTGCTTTCAGAAGTTGCTAAAGAAACTGTGTACTTAAGGAATTTTCTTAGGGAACTTTCTTCACAACCTATGACGTCACCGACGGATATATACTGTGATAACCAGTCAGCGCAAAAGCTAGTCCATAATCCGATCTATTATTCCAGGACGAAGCATATTGGCATTCGTCACCATTTTGTCAGAGAAATATACGAATCAGGTAAGATTAATGTGAAACACCTGAGTTCAAGCGACATGACCGCAGATATTTTGACAAAAGGACTAAATGCTAATAAGCATAAAAAGTGTTGCGAGTTATTGAAACTCATTATTGTTTAATTTAGCATGAAAGTGTTATTGTTTCACTAGTGCTGAGTAATATTTATGAGGGGGAAAAACTCACAAAATATTTATGTATGTTGAAAATAAGAGTTGTGAGGGGGATTGTAGTAAATCAATCCTTATTTTGCTGTTTAATCTCATGTAATGACGTAATTGTTCATATGTTTTGTTTATTCAAGTCAAGTGCGATGTGTATATTTCACGTCACGCATTGTTCTCGTGACAAGCACTATTGATGTACGTGCTGTAACGGCAAAATATATCTTCAGAGCTGTTGTTGCCTTCGTGGTATACGGTTGAAGTCAGTAGTCATAGCCGTGTTCTATTATTATTTTAAATGTTTACAATTTCTTATGATTTTTTAATGGTAATAAATAATAGATTTAACTACTCAATCATGTCTTTATTTGGCGATTACCTCACTGTGCAATATATAGCATTTACAATGCTTCATAAATTCTCCCACACTTTCTAATAATCCAAGTTGATCTTGGTTTGAGTCTCGGAGGAAGCATGGATGGTGTGTTTGCCCTACGGTGTTGGAGTTATGTCCCTACCATTGGAAAACCTGACTCTAAATTAGGAATGGGTGAGTTCGCACAGCCTCAGTTGCTCATGGAGATCGTTCGTAGCAGGAGGAAGAGTTCTTTATTTGCAGTCATAGATTTTCTCAGACTAGGAACATATTTCAATATTTATATTTTACCGATAGGGTGTTTGGCTGCGTAACAAAATATACATTATGAATTCTACAACCTAAAGTATTGTGCAATCACATTGTTTAAGAATTTCATCAGCTATTTTTGTGAGACACATTATGAATGGAAAGAAAGATACGAAGGAGAACCCGAATTTCGATGCATCAGCACTCCAGCAGAAACTAATACCTGAAAGTAATACCATTAGTATTTCCAACCAACTACAACTCTAGTGCCTAAAAAGTCACTAAACACGAAATATAGCCGATAGTGGTTAAACCAGTATTCTGTGCTTTAATAATAAATCGCAGACATCGAAAATATATTTATTGAGCCAGGTGTGATCCGATTCAGCAATGGCTTGCAGGATTGTGTTAGTGCAACCAGGAGATAGGAACGCTTGTCGGGGAACGGAAATGGGTACCTAAACACATTACAATCATGGAGGTTAGCAGAAATCCAATTAAAAATGATTGTGCACACATTCTTGGCAAACCTCTTTAAACAAATCTGTGGTATACTGTTTAATGTTATACTTCATACTTCTTAATAAACGTCGTCTCTGCACGATCGTAAAAAAGGATAGGAGTTAAAATTATGATAATTGAAATATCGTTTAATTTAAAATGATAGATTAAAAACACATAAGATCTTTCAAACCCGCTTCGGGTTCTTCTTCAGATGCATATACACTTCATGAAATAATACTAATAGGAGGAAATATATATATTATGTGGAAGCAATTACGGCGCATGTCATGACACATACGTAATTAGAATTTGCGGCGTAGTTCGCAAATCTCTTTGTCCAACTATAAGTCCCATAAATTAGTTAGTGTCCACCTATTTACTTCTAGAGAGCAGAATTTTCCAAGGTGTTGGAATATTACATGGAAATCATCATTGCAGCATCGTGACGCGTTGCTGTATATAAACATGCTTTCTGTAAATACTTATATTAGAAAATCTAGAGGGTGCTGAGGCCAAAACAATGACATTTTTCCAAATTGGGTAGTGTGTTCCTTGGTTAACGAAGTTAACCAGTTTCATGTTGCCAACGATCAGAACAATGCAGAAAAACGATTACCGCTCAACGATGAATGATGACAATTTAAAATCATCTCATGAATAAACTAATTGCTACTGCTGACCCCGAAGGCAAGTTTTCTCACCGGAAAACTCTATTCTCGATGACTGTGGTGATTTTGGTAGCTTGCCTTTCACTCCGTAACTTTTTAACAAAATTAACACCTTTTCCGAAAGTCCCGGGTGAAAAAGTTTTTCAAAATTAGTCAGTCACGTCAATCACATCCTTATTTAGCACATGAGACTTTTCAGAAAACTATCTGAGTAGGAAAATATCTTGGTAACCTCCGCATTTCTGAAACCACATTATCCTTCATGAAGATTATTATCCACTATCTTTATAAGCCTATATAACACTCAAAATGCTTGGATGAACATTGCAAAGGACATAAATTACGGTGATACCCAGCGGTATTTATTACAACTCGTATTCTTCTCTTTCTTGTATATTTACACGATGACTGGTTTTTGCAAGTTCCTAATTTCCGATACCACTGTACAGATTCCGCGTAGCCAATGCACACTTACTGATCCACTGTGCTGAGGGAATGGAATTCGAAATTAATTTCATCACGATCTACAGCTTTAGCACATCTTAGGAACCAAGTACGGTAATTTTCTTTATGATCACCTATGGTTTCCCAGTCCTTCTGCTCACACCTTCATCATCAGTGGTAATCTGTCTTTTAATGCCTGGATTTCCATTCAACAAGTCTTCAAAATATTCGCTCTTTCTGTTCAATATATCATCTGACATGAGAAAATGCCCGTCTTTTTCGAACGAATTCTGAGATATATATATAGCAAAAGCAATAAAGTGAAACAACAACAAAACAAAATAAACAGTGTACAGATTTGAAATTCGTTAGCGCCAGAGGCTGCATAACAGAAAGATCAAATAACAATAGGGCAAAAAAAAGCAAAATTTTGCACAAGAGAAATAAAAATTAATAATATAAAGACCAACAGTCACCAAAAAACTACATCCGAATCAGGTTAGCTTCAAACGATGCAAAGTACTGAATAAAAGAATGCAGGGAAGCATATTAATGACTGATCTCTTGCCGGCTTCGTCGAGGGCAAGCAACAAGAAAACACTCACTAATCTACTAAGACCAGAGAATTGTGGGTTTCTGCTATTTTAGTTTGCTAAAGGACCAATTAAATTTATGGGAAATTTGTCAATAAAAGGGATATCTAATAAAAACCCTTACCCAGCAAACTAAAACACATTTGCCCGACCTCACAACAAAAACAAAATTGAAGAAAGTGAGCAAAAAGAATTCAACCAAAAAATGTACCAAAGAGATACTTAAACATGTTACAAGAATGAAACAAACTACCAATCAAAATAACCAGTAATTACAAAAAAGATTTTTTACAAAAAAATCATAAACCAAAATAAATTAAACAAGAAAAAGCAAACAACCAAATGGAAAAGCAAGCAACATCCTAATTTATGAAAAAGGAGTACAACCTCCCCCAACACAAATCCAGAAAAAACAGTTCTAACTCCAAGAGTGAACAAAAGGACCAATGCATCACAGTTGCAAAACAAAACAAAACAAAAAACCCACAGCAAAAGCAAAAACAACAACAGGGCTGCAAATTTTTTTTTAAATAATTATAAATGTTGATACCAAAGGGCATGGTTTCAAGTACCAGTAAAGAAGAAAAGTAAGCCCAACAAACAAAGAAAAAAAAATAATAATAAAATATAACCATATACACATAGTGCAAACCCACAATTCCCATTAAAAATAATAAACTAACTAACAGCAAAATAATTTATATCAAAGTGCCTGGCTTTCCACTAACCAGCAATATGTACAACAAACTACTTTAATCATAAGGCTCCCAGGAAGGTCCAGAACCCCAACTATGACTACAAGCCACAAAAAATTAATGAAATGCTACAGAAAATTCTAATAGAGCAACATACCAATCCCAATCACATAGCCTGTATGTAATAGCTGAAAAGAGCCTCCAAAAATGTTTTTGTAAAAAGGCATAATAAGATCCAGAGTAACCATTACCTCCCAACCATGCCAGAAAACAACAATGCCCTACTGCTACCTCAATGGGGTGAACCAACTTAATTCATGGGCAGGTCCTTTGCACCGCCACCTAGCGTCCAATTTCAGAACCTTCCTGCTATGAGCAAAAGGAAGCCTGGTAGGACTTCAGCAAACAGAATTAATGCACTGAAAAAACCTTTACAATTCATCTTTATTTCTCTTGTGCAAAATTTTGCTTTGTTTTGCCCCATGTATATAAGGGATGTAAGGTCAGGTGATGCGTAACATCACAGCCTCTCCTTGACAAATGTCAACCCCGCCTTCTCGTGGTGCATCCTGTTCCCACTAAAGGGGCTCTGACGACCGCCAATAGCGGTATAACTATACCATCGGGATTAGAGGAAATTCTATCAAACACTCACCAACCCGCTTGGCCAGCGTGGTGAGTTATGGCCAAACCCCTCCAAAATGATTCCACAACTTAAATCTTGGACCTCAGTCTCCGGCTGCTGGAACGTACCTGGCCAAGGCAGCGGCCAGTGCGACATGAAGGCAGAGGGTGCTAAGAATCACCGGAGGACCGGACTAGGCTGCCATCTGATGCTGACCTTGGCTACGTATAATGGACGCTCCCTATCTTCTGATTCAAGGCTTCTTGAATTGGAAGAGGAACTACAAAGGATCAAGTGGGACATCGTGGGGCTAAGTGAGGTAAGGAGCAAAGGAGAAGATCTCATCGAACTGAAAAGTGGACATCTCTTCTACTATCGTGGGACAGATACTGGCAGAACTAGTGGTGTTGGATTTATAATAAACAAGAAACTGAAGGATAAAGTTGTAGAAGTTGAAAGTTCCTCTGACAGAGCTGCACGACTTGTTATCCAACTCTCAAAACATACCAGGCTCAGATTATTCAAACTTATGCACACACCACAAGTCATCCTGAAGAAGAAATTGAAGAATTTTATGAGGAAATTTGTCATCTAAATAATAAAGGTAAGCAGCACTTGAAAATAATTATGGGAGATTTCAATGCAAAAAAGGCAACGGCAACAGAATGAAACTTCAGTAGGTAAATACGGTAACGGCAACAGAAACCAGCGTGGAAATACTCTCGTTGAGTTTGCAGAGGCAGAAGGGTTTTTCATCTTGAACTCCTTCTTCAAGAAAAAGTCACACAGGAAATGGACATGGAGACATCCAAATGGGACGACAAGTGAAATTGATTTTATTATGTGTAACAAAAAATTCGTCATAGAAGACTGCAGTGTGCTAAACAAGTTCAACACAGGTAGTGACCATAGATAGTTGAGATGTAAGATGCACCTCAACCCTAAACTCGAACGTGGCAAGCTCATAAGACAAACAAAATGTATTCATATAACCAACCTTAAAAAACGCCATAATACCTTCAAGTTGGAACTGAAGAACAGATTCTCTGCTTTAGAAGGCCTAACATCGGAAGAAGTGGATATTTTGTGAAGTTAACAGAAAAGTAACCAAAGCTCTTATGGAAACAGCAACAAAATTAGCTGGATCTAAGAACAAGTTGCATGTGAACAAATTATCAGGAAAAACCAAAATGTTGATGCAAAAAAGAAGAGAGATGAGGACAACTAAAGAAGATGTGACTTCCAAAGTGGAATATATAGAGCTATGCAAGACAGTACGAAAAAGTATCACTGAAGACGTAAGGAAATTCAACTGTGAACTAGTAAGGAAAGCAATTGAAAACAACCAAAGCCTAAAGATAGCAAAGGGACATCTCAGTAAGGGAAGAAAACAGATTATGGCACTGAGAGAAGAAGATGGTTCTGTAACAAGAAATAGAGGCGAAATTTTGACAAGAGTGAAAGATTTCTACTCCAAATTATATGAAAGGGATGATACATGCACTCCAGACATCATGAAAGATACCAGTACCAGAGTTCCTCCAGTCCTTCCAGCAGAAGTTGCACATGCAATCAAGAACATGAAGCGGGGAAAAAGCTCCAGGAGAAGATGGAATTACTGTAGACATCATACAAGAAGCAAGTGGAGAAATCGAAACAGTACTCGCCCAAATTTTCACTCGATGCCTTAATGAAGGAAAGATTCCTGAGGATTGGAACAACGCTACAATGATTCTGCTACATAAAAAAGGTGACATTGAGGATCTCAGGAACTACAGACCTATCAGCCTGCTATCATTGGTTTATAAAATCTTCACTAAAGTTCTTTCACAGCGCTTGAAGGTAACACTGGACATGGCTCAACTGAGAGAACAAGCTGGATTCAGGAGTGGCTAGAGCACAATAGATCATATCCACGTTCTGAGAGAACTAATTGCAAGAGCGAGGGGATATGAACTTCCATTGTGTATGGCTTTTATCAATTATGAAAAAGCCTTTGATTCGGTGAAACCATCAGCAGTTACAATGGCTCTGAAATCCTGCGGTATTGAAGATGCATACATTAATATTATTAATAACATCTATGAAAATGCAAAGTGCAAAGATTCGGCTGTTTGAAAATACAACACACGTAAAAATTGGAAAGGGAGTGAGACAAAGTGACACCATATCTCCGAAGCTCTTTAATGCCACATTGGAGGGTGTTTTTCAGTCGCTGAGCTGGGAAAACAAGGGGATAAAGATTAATGGAGATTATCTAACCCACCTTCGTTTTTCTGATGACAGTCATTTTTGCAACTACCCCATCAGAGCTGCAGAGTATGATCCAGGAACTTGCTGACAAGAGTAAAAAAGTGGGATTGAAAATGAACTTTCAGAAGACAAAAGTGATGTTCAATGCTTTTACAAGGAATGAAGATTTATCGATTGATGGATAAAAGCTGGAGATAACAGACACGTACGTTTATCTTGTACAGCAGATATCAAGTGAGGGTCACATTGATGAAGAAATTAATCGGCGTACAAAACTTGCCTGGAGAGCTTTTGGAAGAAACAGCATAATTTTCAAGAGCAATATGCCATTATGTCTTAAAAGAAAAGTTTTTGATCAATGCATCCTTCCAGTGCTTACGTATGGTGCAGAGATGTGGACCTTATTTAAAAGAGACATACAAAGGCTGCAGACAACTCAAAGTCGCATGGAGAGGTGCATTCTTGGTGTAACCAGGAGAGATAAGAAGAGGAACTCGTGGATCCGAAAAATGACAAGAGTGGAAGACATCATGATCAGAGTTAAATCCCTGAAATGGTAATGGGCTGGACATACTGCCAGAAGGACAGATCATCGATGGACAGCCGAAATTTTAGATTGGATTCCAAGGGACAGGAAAAGACCCAGAAGAAGACCACATGGGAGATGGGTGGATGAAATTCGAAAGTATGCAGGGGTGACATAGAGGAGACTGGCACAAGACAGACCGTTGTGGAGGAAACTTGGGGAGACCTTCGTCCAGCAGTGGATTGATAATGGTTGACAATGATGATGATGATATATATAAAGACTGTTCATGCTTTTACATACGTTTAAAAAAACTTTTGGGACTAAATAAAAGGTTCTTTTCCAAAACACCCCCCAAACTAAAAGACATATTTTTTTGATTGGAGGTTTAACGACCACCGTGAGCAACTCAGTGGGCTATAAGCAGTCACCCGTCCCTAATTTAGCAGGCGGACGCCTTTCGGACGAATGATCAGAGGCCATCGTTAGGCCACTGCGCCACCGGGGGCGGCCTGAACAAAAACTGTCTTCCTTGTTTCATCCTTAACACACTGCTTTACCTTTCGATAATGCACTGTATAACTCTTCATGTCAACCTATGAATACAGTTTATATACTTCTTGAAAGGTTTGTTTTTCTTCCCTTCACAGCGTCACCCATACTCGCTGTTCACCATGGTACTGTCTTTCCTGTCCATGCGTACTGCGACTCTACATGCTTTCCTTGAAGTCCCGATATCCCAACTTTTGTACTTGTGGGGTGCTAAAATGTAAAGATGTTTACAGTAAAAGCAACTATGGAGTGATATTTAGGAAAGGAGTGTAAAATCAAAATGCAGTGGAGTGTTGAAGTGAAAAGAAAACAAAGTGGCAGTGCTCTACTCAAACAGTGAGAAGGCAAAAGTTAAATGAGAGCAAAAGCAGAAAATGTCAAAAAACAAAGAAAGACTTGATGTTAGAGAGGAGAGTAATTTCCAAAAGCCAAATGATAATAGGTGAACGAGGTAAGAAGAAATTTTAATTGAAATATAAATGCTGCATCAGGACTGAAATGAATTAAATAGAAATCGGTAAAAAATAAAGCGGGATCCAGCGACAAGGCCAAAGCTGGCTTTGACAGTATAAGTCAAAGAACAACTATTGAAACGGAATAGGCAACGATTCGTCAAAATGACAGCGCCAGCTTGAACAATGCACTTGCAAGAACAAATGTTACTGAAGTAGGTAGTTATCATTCACAACGCTGGTTCCAGATTGAACAATTCGACTGCAAAAATAGCTGTCTGAATAGTTGTTTTTATGTCTAGATCTGTACTGAAACATCTGTTTTTACTTTATTTAGGACTGCTTTGGTGGAGCACGAACGAAGTGCTACAGCAGTAGTTGTGGAGAACGCTACAACAAGCGT
Organism: Macrothele yani; assembly: GCA_039090855.1. Classification (NCBI taxonomy): domain Eukaryota; kingdom Metazoa; phylum Arthropoda; class Arachnida; order Araneae; family Macrothelidae; genus Macrothele; species Macrothele yani. The sequence continues at coordinate 75,998,975 of CM076994.1, read as the reverse complement.
ACCACACCGCGACCATGTTTCTGAAGCAGACGATAGTAGTGTGTTAAATGAAAGCGGTGAAGACAGTGATATCATACAGATAACGCGTTTTGCCACTCCGGTGGAGCAGTGTTCTAAGTGCTGGCTACTGACCATTCTTCCAAAATGGGCCTGTGATGGAGTACCGGTGAGGCATTGGTAGGATGTTTGTCTTATGGCACTGGCTCCCACCCTTACCTGAGACCAGTGACCTCAAATTAGGGACAGGAGACTGCTTATAGTCCTCAGAGTTGCTCAGGGTGGTTGTTAAACCTCGAATTAAAAAAAGTTTAATAATTGTTTTGATTATATTATGATCATTTAAATTTTTATGAAGAGGTATTAGCAAAAGCCGATAGCGGGGTAATTGCGCCCTAGCGGGAAAATTGTGCATCAATTTTGGCAGTAAATGTACGCTAAATATTTTGGGAGTTGGCCGTATCTGACCGAAAACGGATTTTTTCAATCGGGTGTTTAGACTTGTGGTTGTTGCTGCTAATACGCTGCAAACGGAAACATGAATGTATGCTCTCTTAGTGGCACACTTGTGCAGTAAGCAAAATATTAAAATTATATGCAAGACATTTTGCACTCGAAAAGTTCTCCAAGTAATTTGTTTTTTGAAATCGGACTGTGGAAGCAGAGATATCGACAAAAATCAGATACATCTCTACGCCCCCTGACAGAAAAATTATGCACTATTTTCAGACAACGTATAAAAAGGCTTGTCGTGGTGAGTGATATCTGACCGCGAAGGAAGTTTTTAAATCAAGCTTTCAAAAACGCAGACATTGCAGCAAACATATCAGAAACAAAAATATACACTTACTCCCTCTAGTGGGCAAACCATTCTTTGCAAAAATTCAAATTTATATGCAGAACATTTCTAACTGGCTGGGAGCTCTGTCCGATGCAAAAGGAATTTTTCAAACGGGATCTTAAGAAGCATAGACATCGGATAAATTTTAATTTAACTTTACACCTCCTAGCGGAAAAACTATGAATTGCTTGGAAAAGAAACTGTACCCAAAGTAGTACTCGTTATAAATTATATCGAATGGAAAAAAGAACATTTTCAGTCGGATATTCAGAAGCAATTACGTTGAATAAAGTGTATTTTGAAGTCACTAGCATTCGCATTTACGCCCTCTGGTGGCGTAAATGCGAATGCTTTACGCCACCAGAGGGCGTAAATGCGTGGAAAAACGGGAAAGGAAGGATCATTGTCCTCACATTTCAATCTTCCCAATGCAAAAAGAATTTTTCAAATCGAACTAATAGTTGCAGAGATATGGTGACCACACAGACGGATGGAAAAAGTGATAACATAAGCACTATCTTTTTTTACGTACTGAAAAGGAGTGCTTGTAGTATTTCTTACGTGACGTATTTTGTTATGAATACTGGAGAATTTAAGACAAAATGATAAACTGCTCATATAATGTGTTTTAAGATTTCCTCCGGTATAGGTGAACCTGCTTGGTTGAGTTATTCCAAACATGGATCCTGACTTGTCACTTTATCGCCAAAGAAACCACAAAGCGTTGTTCTTGTGTATTTTAATGGCAGTATCCAAGCCTTGAGCTGCGAGAACTGTTGATTTTCTGTTGGAAAATCAGGCAGAAAAGATGTCATATTTGGAATAACAGTAAGTGTATTGTTTCAATCTATCGGGAAAACGGGAAAAAAACCCAACACAGATTCAGCTTTCATTTTCATTTTCTGTAACGCTCAATAACAGTGTGATACGTAGAATAATAATTTTCGTTTTCTTATCGTAGATTGCATTCCCTGTTGAGAAAACAGGGTGCACAGATCCGCCCACTCTGCATAGTGGGTCCAGCATTACGCCGACACAATTCCCCTTCTCTCATCTTCGCATATTTGTGACTTAGTTAATTCCGCATCAGCTCGCATACCTTGCACTTACCCTATTTTGCTCTTAAGGATTCCCTTCTCTCTGTCTGTTCATGCAGAGATCAATCATATCTCCATGATTATGAGAGTGAATGTTTGTAGACAGACAAGATGAAGGCGGTACCTGTGTCGCCAGCGAAGGTAGAGATCAATAGGAGCGAGGCCACTTTCGGCCAAAATCTAGGGGTGGTAGACGGTAAAGATGGAGAAACAGAGAGAGAAATCGCACAGCTCTCCCGTGCGGCGTTTGTTTCCCTAGTTGGTGCTCGCTCTTGTTTGGATACCGTAATTATGACCGAGGAAGTATCCAGTAAGTTGCTATCTCTTTGCTGCATCTCTTAAAATATCATTCTTCAAAGAGTAATAATTTTTGTTTATCAGTGAATTTCGATTCTTGTATACGGTAACAGAGAAAAATATCTTGTTTACGAATTGCAAATTAGAGCTATCGCTGGCTCTCACCGTGTTCTCGGTTTTCCATTTGGTTACATATCGTTCTGAAGAATGCAACTCTTTCTATCGGAATACATTACTACCCTAATAATAAATATTTAAATCGCTTAGAAAAAGTCATACAGCAAATTGTTTTCTAGATGAATGACATAAACTGAAAAAATTCCGTAGAGTGCAGAAATATCTGCGTTAGCAAATACATATAACTTTCAACGCTAAATTTTCTACATACCTCCTCACGATAGGGGAATTTTCAGTTGAATTTTTCATGCTCCGATACCAATCACGTACCTCGCTGTGCATATCTCATTTGCACCATCTCGGAAGAGCAGTGACCTGCCAGTGACTGTAATTTAAATCACTGCCTTTCTCATTTTCCATCACTCCTTTATCTTTGTTTTCCCTCACTACCTTTCTCTTTGTTTTCTGTTTAACGTGGTAAATAGGAAAGGTTAGCGTTCCTACATGTATTAATCTCATATAACACCTTTTGTTTTTTACTATTTCTTTTTAAGTATTAAACACATTAATTTTACAGTTTGACAAAGAAAACTTAACAAAATTTTAGTTTGATTTTGATAAATATTTCATGCCGGAAACTGTTTTCAAGAAAATTTTCGGACTACGAAGAAATCTGTGTTTTTTATTTGAAGTTTTCATAATAACTCATACAATTATTGAAATAGTGATCAAGTATCCTAGATTACTTGCTCAGCAATAAAATATTGTGTTCTAACCTTATTAAAACGATAACACCAACCAAGGGACAAACATAGTAGGAAATTCAAAGAATAATTTCATTAGTTAGCAATAAGGGATAGGCATTAAAAATATATAAATTTCAACTGTCCTCGCAAGTAAATGAATGATTTTTAAAATCAAGAGCTCTCCTTGTACTATCGGAAAATCAACCCCACATAATTTATATTCATGGTCTCCCCACCCAAATGATACCATACTTATAAACGGCAAAAAAAAAAAAGAAAAAAAAAAAAAAGAAATTTCCAGTGTGTAATCTTAGTTCAGCTTATAGAGTGTCATTGTATGCGTTCCATCTCAATAAAAGGCATTGTATTTTAACTCAGTTATTTTCTGTTGAGATATACCTAGTAGAAATTTAACTCAATCGTTTCTACAGTACTTGGTTACATCCATCCAAAACAAAATTGTACTCATAAAACTAGTAACAGAAATAACAGTATTATTTCTTCTTTGTTAAAGGAAATGAGTAATAATAAGGTTATCGCTTTTACTGAATAAAAGAGACATTTCCTTTATTAGGTTGTCATCCGTATTTGAATACCTAGTTAAGGAAATCCGCACAACTTTTAAATTAATAAAATTTCACTCAAGCCACTATTTTTGCAGTAAAACATTATAAGTATTACATAAATCCGTTCCGTGAAGAGAACATGTGGTGCCTTTACAGGTCTTGAGCATTTTTATATTTGATAATATCATTCAGGGGACATGATATGAATTCTAGTTTTGCATCTGTAAATCAATGAGTAATCACCTAAATCAAGAGTAACGTCAGCTATGAACTCTTAACAGAGATTAAAATTTTTGTACAATGCTTCTCCTTATTTGCAGTCCCTGAGTCTTGTAGAAATCTGTGTCGAATTTACAGGAAGAAATTTTGTGCATCGTTCTCTGCGAGATGTTCATTTCACTAAATCCGCTTTAGCAGAACTTAGATGACTTTTCATCTAAAGAATTTCTTTGAAATTTTAAGAGTACCGCGATTTGCTCGATGTTTGGAAAAAACAGTTCTTGGTTTTGATTAAGTCACCCCGTTAAACTTCTTCCTGTGTTTAGCAGTTGAATTTATATGGGGTGTAGCTTTCCTGTGATGAGCAATGCAATTCCTTTTGAACTTTAATTCTACTGGTCATAACACTGAATAACCTTCAACTCTGTCATTGTGAATTTTATTCTGCAGCAAAAGCCTTAAACAATTAGAGAATTTTTTTTTGTTTGTATGTCCGAAATTACGACTGAGATTCCGTATGGACTTTGGAAAGACTATGTATTTGATTTCAATCTTGCACTGTATGGAGATTTAAGAGAATACGTCAGTAACCTTGGTTTAATATGTATAAGTCCTGCTCTTATCAACAGTAAAATTATATTTAAATAGTGTCATACTTTTTCTTTTGAGAGACGCCATGGTTATTTAAGAGGAGTCGTCGATAGTAAAGACGAGGAACATAACATCCATAGCTTACCTGGGATTCGAATGGGATTTGATGGCTCAGAAGCTCTGAGCCATCAATCAATCATAATGCCTTTTATCACCGATATTCCTATATTTTAAAAAAGAACTAATGATAAATTTGGAAACTAAGATAAAAATTACCACTATTCATTATTTTAAGTTATGTTTTGCGTAAAATTTCCTCAAGAATATGGAAAGCCACTGGGTTTTTAACTTATTTTTTAGTCGAATATACGATCATAATACTTTAATTTATTCAATGATAATTATTTTACCAAATCACTAACAATATTCCTAAATTTTAAAAGAAATCTAAATCAGGATTACCACAAAAACAATTATGCATATCGCTTTTTATAATGATATCAGTTTTGAATCGTGACATTATTAGTAGGAAAAATATTTTACGCCTAAGTGATCTTGTTGAAAGAAATATACAGTTAACTACGCAGTTTACTGTAGTCGGCTAAATATTTTGTTCGATAGAAACGTAAAACATTTTGCACCCCTAAAGTGAAGATAAAGCTATGAATCAATAAGAAAACTCCGGTGTCTTAATTATGCCCTTTACTAAGGAAACTCTGGCGTCTTAAATAATTAAATTAATTAATGTGCATACGTATCGCTGAAAGTTTACTGTACTCCATGAGTTTAAAGATAAAGAGTTTAAGTTCATGGTCCCTATTGATGCTAGCACGAACAAAAGAGCGTCATTGTAAGAACCTGAAGAAAAATTATAAAAAAGAATCTGAGCTCACAAATGTTAAAGAGAAAAGTAATGCAAGAACACAGGTACATCTAGGCACTCTTATTTAGATTTCTTCAAACCCTTCATGTAGAATGCTGACCAAAGAAGTTAATGGACACCGATCTGCTGGCGTGAAGAAGTGCTTCATAATTTTTCTGGACAGCTTATTGCTGTTATCATGGACATGAGCCACCAGGTCAAATTAATCTTCCTGTGGATAACTTATGCCTCTTATTAGTTAATTATTTAGTTTTGACTGCGGGCTAGCTGAAATAACTCAGATGAAAATATATGCCAGTTGATTTCATAAGAAGAATTAATTGAGATACTGACTTCTACTGTTTAAGACGAAATTATGATTATTAAGAAGATTGCTATTAATTGTAGTATTTAATTCTTCTGAATCAAAGAAACTGTCTGAACTTCAGTGATTGTAGTAAAAAATAATTTATAATTCACTGTAAAAGGATTTTTTAATGATAAAAGAGACGTCATTATTTCGGATTAAGGGGACTCTTTGTGAAATTTGTTTCTGTAGATGAGGAGAAAACAAATATTTTTTTAGTTGTTGTTGAAGACTTAACGACCACCGTTAGCAACTCAAGGACTATAAGCAGTCGCCTGCCCCTAATTTAGAGCCAGTGGTTCCAGGAACGGGAGACACAACATCCACGCCTCACGGAGATTCGAATCCGTACACACCTTGGACGAACGGTCAGAAGTCAGCGCTTAGACCACCGGAGCGGAAGAAAAAATTTATAACCTTCTAAATTATTTCCCCTGATTACAAGAAAGTGTTTAATGTGTCTGTTGATTCCAAAAATCCTTAATGGAGAAATCGTATCTGTTTATCTGAAAGAACATTTTAAAGGGAAATTCCCTGCTGTTTCGAAGATATAATTCAGTACTAAATTTAAAGTCTGCTGATTAAAAATGTTGAAGGGAAAAATTGTGTCTGCTATTTCAGAGGTAATATTGATGTCTTCTGAACTGAAAAATTAATTCAGTTGCGTAATATATGTCTATTTTATTAAAAGTAGCAGTTTCAATCATGATACTTTCATCTACTCAATGATAATTAATTTATTACATCAGTAGCAATATTCCAAAAACATTTATAAGAAATGCGGTAAATCTAAATCAGAACTACCACAAAAATAATTATATTATCACTTTTTACAATGAAAAAAGTGCTAAATAGCATATGTCGGATGATTATAGGTAATTCACAGGAAACACCTTACAGCTTAGAAGCAGTGATTCCGTTGAAAGTTTATGTCAGTGAGTTAGTACGTGCAACTAAACTAAGTATCGGTACCTTGTGACCTCGATTTCAAAGAAGTAATGGGACAGTTTACTTTTGTCTAATGATTTAGAGTGGTAATTTACTAAATAACTTGTATAATCTATGTTTGATCACTAGGAACAATATTTTTATTAGCTAGCCCATTTTACCCTGCTTCGGAGTCCTTAATTATTATTTCTGCTGATGAGAAGAAACCTTTTGACTGGGTGACTTGCTCCTAATGATAAAGAGACGCTATTTGAGAAATTCAGTTGCATAACTCCTATTTTACTACTGATGACAAGTGTGTGGTATCTGTCAATAGTTAGACTATTGACACAATGTTTCCTTGTCTATGTTTACTCACTAAGACAAGTGACTAAATTAAGTAATTCATGTTTGTTTGCTAGGATAGAAACTCAACTGCAGAGCATTCAACTGAGAAGATAATCCATTGTTTTTAAAAACACTTGCTCATATTTCGTATCGAATCATGAAAATTCACTGAGTTTTGACTGCGGGCTAGTTTAAATAAAGCTAAAATTCACTGAGTTTCGACTGCGGGTAAGCCGATTGAAGCGATGATAAGCTGGATAACTCACACCTTTAAACTATGTAATGTGGAAAAATAAAAAAATGAAAACGTATTTTCTTATTCGTCATGAACAGTGCAAAAAAATTAAATTATATCATATACGCGTATTTTTAATTTGCCGCAGTTTATTAGCTTCTATGTATTATTCTGCTTCCAATGCCTATGATTGATTTATGTCTCTTCTAAATATTAATAATCATTCTCATATCTTCTCTTATATATATAAAACAGACTGTGTGTGTGTGTCTATCTTTTTATATATAAACAGACTGTGTGTGTGTCTGATTTCACATAGAATTAGGTGATCTAGAGCGACGAAATTTGTTATGAAGGTACCTGTATATACATCTTCTGGTGCACCTCGATGCGATTTTTTCTAAATTTGAATTTTATTTTTAGTTATTTAATGTTACGCGTTTCTACCCGATATGAGTGTGTCTTTCCGCTTTGTTGACATCAGCCTGATCACACCGAACGTTAAGGCGTGCAGAAAAGTAGTTCACCATACATTTTAGGCGTTTCGTTTTTAGAATTCCGTTACGACGTTTTTATCCTAATATTCTATTCCGGGAAGTTATACTACAAAGTTGTATAAACCTTGATTTACCAGTCTTAATTTAATTGCAGATATAGCTTTTACTTTATACTATCACTAGCCCGTCAACGACGGGTACAACAGGTTAGTCTAAAATAAAAAGAAAGAAGAGGGAACGGAAGGGAAGAAAAATGAAATTGAAGAGCGACAGAGGGATTTGGGAGACCAACGTTCAAGCCTTCCAGACATGTTTTTAACGGAATTTTTAGCTTGGGTCTTTTTTCAAAGTGTGATCAGAACTCCTTGAAATTCCAAAATTTGAAGATATAAACTATTACGTCTTTGTAGTATTTAAACCTTGTGCCATTTAATACGAAGAAATAATTTTTTCAGTTTACATAGATTTGAAGGAAAAGTCTCTTCTAACACATCGGTGATTGTAAAGATTTCTTTATCCTTCCTTGCAGCGCAGTTTTCCTGTTTGATGCTTTGTTGATCCTCTCTTGGTTTCCTCTGAAAACATTGGTTTTAGTTGCAAACTTTGAACAATTTCTGCAAAGATTAAGTTACCCATCGCAAGAATTAAGAGCGAAAGTTTTGGTAATTTGACCTCTGAAATGAATGGGTGGACACATGGAAAATATAAGAGGTGTGTTTTTCAATTTTCCAGGATCTGTCGCAAAAATGTGGAAAAAAATTCTCAAGTTAAACGTCACGCGACACCGCTTAGCTGGAGGAGGAATTTCCATGGGAGAAACAATAAGTTTTAAAACAAAGGGGTGCGGAGGGTTAGTATCTAATATCTCATTCCGTTTTCAATAATAAAGTTCGAGTTTTAGAGCAAATGTTCAGGGAAGGTACCAAATGTCTTGTTCGTTTTTCAACATTAAAGTACGAGTCTTTAAACAAAAGTAGGAGGAAAGGTTTTGTCTAATATCACATACCTTTTCTAATATTAAAAGAGTGTTATCCCATCTTAAAATCTTAGGCTTGAGGGACTGAATAATTCCTTTTACTTTTCGCAGAAACGAAATGATAAAAGTAATTTAATTTCTGAATATGTTCCAAAATTAAATATTTTACGATTTTGTTCTAGATAAATTTTTAATAATTTTTAAACAGCTGCCACACTACGTTTCTGTAAAGAATAACAAATTTCGTAATACAGCCTCCCGCATGAACTATAATTTTCCTAAACGTTCCTCATCACGAAATTCTTAAACCTTTAATTTCGTATTAAAAAACGGAATGCATCTATTTTAAGCAGAACTGAATTGAAACTGCATTATTGAAACTGCAGCAGCGGCTCATTATGCTGAACAGCTCATAAGATGTAGCAATAATGCAAAGGTAAAAATCTGATATAAGCACAACTATAAAGAAAATTTGTAAAATGCGAATCATCGCCTTCTTTTTTCTTCACGTAAAATATATGTAAAACGTTTATTCCTAGATTATGAGTAAAAAAGTTAGGCCAATTAGATTTCCTTGTGAGAGAAAAATACCAGTAGCAACCTTTAATTCAATTTATACTTCATTTTAAAAAAATAAATTAAATATTATGAAAAATGCCGTTGTTATTTTACAACACAACACTTGCCTGTGTACAACAGTAATAATCGCTCATGAACGCACAACTGCAATACAGTTTAGGGGAAATAGCAATAACACAATAACATAATACCAAATCTGGGTCACAACCCCTTTTTCAGCATTTCGACATGATAAAATTAGGAAGAAATAACATAATTGAAATCCATAGCCTCTGAATTTTTTCAGGTAAGTATTCATGTATTTCCTCCCATTTTCCAAAATACTTACCAGAAAGTCTATTATAAATTACTTTAAATTTCTTAATGTGCCCGAAGTACTTTAACACCATATATACAGACATTAAAATATTATTAATACAGCGCTGTTGCATTGCCGTACATCTTTTACCATATGTACAAACATTAAAATATTTGTAATGCAGCACTGTTGTGTTGCCGTACATCTTTTACGCATTAAAATATTTGTAATACAGCAGCACTGTTGCATTACCGTACATCGTTTGCCATATATACAGACATTAAAATATTTGTAATGAAGCACTGTCGTACATCTTTTACGCATCTTGGGAGAAGCGCTGCTTTCTCTTGCGAGAGAATTCGTAATCTTCGAAACAATATACTCATATTTTCTGTTTCACGTATTCTGCTAATCGCTTGTATAACTGCTGAGGAGTTCATACATTTTTGTGCAGCATATTTATTTAATCTGTTGATGCAGTTATTTCATAAAACAGTTAAAGTAGTTTCAAATTCATTCCATTTTATTTCTTAAGCTTCTACAGTTAAACGATTTTCTGAAGACTGGTCTAGCATTTTGTCATTCAAAAGCACGACGAGGGTTTCTTCAAAATCCTCCGTAACCATCGTATACTCATGCGGACATAATTGCATGCGCATGCAGATCAAAACAGTTTCTCATAAAATGTTCACTACTTTGATACTTGGAATCAAATAAAAAAAACTTTCCTAACGACATGTTGACGATATTGTAAAGTTTTAACAGATTTTGCAAGAAATGAAGCATTCAACAGTTTGGAAACCGAATTTATGGAATGCGGCGCACAAAGCACGACTAATACAAAGCGCAGATCTGTTCTACGGCGTCTCTGGTTTGTAGACCTGAATAATAATATTCCAGACATATTAAATACGCTATCCTACGGCGGACATGGGAAGATTAATAATACTATGATATTTTTATCAAAGTTAGCAATGTACACAGTATGTACGATTTTGTAAAAGAAGAAAAAAATTCATTTTCTTCAGTTAATACTCAAAAATCTTTTTACACTCTTGTGGCCGTGGCTAAATCTCAAATAGCAAATTTTAGAATGATAATCAAAATGTATAGAACTTACTTTAATTATTGTTTTCTAAAAACACGTCGTTATCCATTTTTGCAGGTAGTGAGGGACCAATATTTCTTTGTGACAACATTAATAAAACATGCGGAATTTCAAAACACAGCAAACTTTTGCTGTGAAATGAGAGTATGCTATACTCGAAACACGCATAGTAAGTTTTGAGCTTCTCTCAGTTTTCTTGTGCTTCGCTTACATCCAGGATACAAAAAAGAAATGGTACCATTAGAAAATGCCACCGTGAACAGCCGTTCAAGGCAGAATGTTAACTGATATGCGCAGAAAGAATTCTTACAGCGGAAAACAATTTGAAAACAAAATTCCTAGACATTTTTCTTCTTTTTCTTATTTTTTGGATATTATCGCAAATATTGGAAACCACATATAAAAATGGATACCGAAGTTTTTAAATGTCAGTACTTAATGAAAGCTCTGATTTTACTCTACTTTTAAAACAAAAGAAAGTTAAAAATTTGTTGAGTGTTAATTTAATGAAAAAAAAATTTCCTTTTCTTGCAAAATACGTACGATATTTTGAAAAAACACAGTATCTAAAATATTAACTGGATGTTTTCATAATCAATACCGAATGCTTGTCAGAAACCTAATATGCTTTTTTACTACACTGCTGGCCACCCAAAATGCAACACCGAGAAGGACACGAGATAGCAAAGCCAAATTTACTGGACACATAACAACAGATACAAAGATGAAACGATTGAGCTTACAGGCCCGTGAGACTTGCGAAACACGCAGACATTAATAGTTCGTGTGGCCACCATGCCTGGCAATAACGGCCGCTACACGCTACGGCATCAAACGAAAGAGGTTTGGATGTTGGATTGGGGTATGTCAGTCCAGGCTGCTTCCACACGTTGCCACAGTTCATCAGGCGTAGCTGCGGGTGGTACTTGCCGGGCTACTCGGTTGCCGGTCAGCGACCAGACGTGTTCGATGGGCGACATATCATGAGAATAGGCTGGCCACGGCAGCAGTGACACCTGGTGTGCCGTGAAGAATTGTTGTACGATGCGTGCCACGTGCGGGCGCGCATTGTCCTGTTGAAACTTGGCTGCAGGCAGGTCCTGCAGGTTAGAGAGGACTGCAGGCTCCAAAACATCGGAGATGTAGCGGTGGCTGCTGTGTGTACCGGCGATGCGTACAAGGGGGTGCGGGTGTCATATCCAATTGCGCTGGTCAGCGACCAGCGCAATTGGTGACGGACCGGTATGGCGATGCATAATGCAGGCGTCATACAGTCTCTCGCCACGGTGCCCCAACACGCGGATCCGACCATCGTGGTGTTGCAGGCAGAAGCGCAATTCGTCGGAGAAGACAATGTCGTGCCATTTCGTAGTCCATTTGCGGCGTTCAACGGCCCATTGCCGCCGCACTCGCCGGTGGTGTAACGTCAATGGTATCGGAGCAATGGGCGCCGTGCAACAAGTCCCCGCTCCTGCAGACGACGTCGAACGGTACGTGCTGACACAGGTTGTTGCACAACACACCCTAATTCCTGCGCTAACGTTCGTGATGTGGCGGTGCGAGCCGTCAATGCCCGCCGTACAACATGCTGGTCCTCTCGTTGGGTGGTGTGCCGCGGCTGCGGCAATCGCTCACGTCGGTCCGCCCGTCCCTCCTGCACCCACCGAATCCATACTCGCTTCACTGTGGCTGGATGTCGTCCCACACGGGCGCCGATGTCTCGGTACGATAAAACTGCTGTCGCAATAAGCCACTATTCGTCCTCTGTCGAACTCTGAAACGTTCTGGAATGATTGCCGTATTATGCGACGAGGCATCAGGAAACTTCCCACGCACAGGTCCGGCAGCACAACACACTTCCACTAATTACACCCCGCCTTCTGTGCACCCTTCTTATAGTGCTTCTTGGTGGCGTGCCGGGCGCACATGATTTCCATATGCCCTGCAATGCTAATCGTTTTCCTGTCCTCTCGCGGGCGACGCATGCTGCGAATTTCAGGCCAATCGGATGCTTCCTTCTTGGTGTTGCATTTTGGGTGGCCAGCAGTGTATATAAACTCCTTTCTTTCTATCTCTGCTAATGAAAGCCGTGTTTGAAAAATAAATTTTCCGTTTAAAAAGTTATTGGTTTCATCTGATTGTTTTTTGTGTGAAGAACAGACTGTTTGCTGCACTAAAGTCTGAGTAATGAGATTTCACACACTAGTAAGTTTTCGAAAATGGTTTCATTTTATATTGTTGCACATTGTTCTGATTCAAAAGTCGTACGCGTTAAATCGCCAGAATTCGGTTTCATCTTTCTTGTTTTTCTGCTTAAACGAGATAATTGGTGCAGACTTACTAATGGCACTCAGGGGATTTCATTACGCTTAATTAAAACGAAATAATTATATTGCGCTTGGTAACTTGCTATTTTTGTTATGCTGCCTACTCTTATTAAAGATTTCCGAATTTTAATGTGAGCTGTGAACCGATTCAGTACAGCCTAAGTGACATTTTCTATTTGAATATGTCCCACCAATATTATGGGTGAAGTGGTCTGTTCAGTACACTACCCAGCAAAACCACAAGTGTTGGAAAACTACTGGCTACCAGCTGGTAGTGATGAGTCGCTACTGGCTGAAATATGCCGCTCACGGCACGGTAGCGGTCTGTTGGTGGCAGCGCCATCAGTTGGCAGCCATTGAAGACCTTGCAGCATCGCCGTGAATTACGGGACTTCAAGCAAGCGCCACTAGTGGCCCGTAGCTGGCAACCTAAGCAACCTCAGCACGAGGTGGACAGGCAGTGGGACAGCGCATGCGGTGAAGCAACATGTGCACAGTCTCTCGTAGTACCAGTTAGTTGAAGACGACGCCATCGCCATCGTGTTGTTTTAGTGGATGTTAAGAAAAAAAACCCATACGTAGAGAGACGAATCACTTTCCTAATGAAATGCCACGTCGACGAAGATTACCGTCGGAGGAAAATTTTATAAATAATTAATGAACTGTAAGAAATAGTCAATTACTCAAATATATATTTATAGAAGGTCATTTCGTAGCAAAATTCTTGCACTGACACACAGAGAATCGGGAACACACACAGCTATGAAACACACCCACTCCATTCCGATGAACAATAAGAAATAATTTCTGTATAATCTTTCGTTAACACACACTAAACCGCTTCAAACAAAAGTCCCGAAAAGATATTAAAAAATCGTTATGTTGGAAAAAAAGAATAAGAATTACCCGCGTATAAAATTTATCACTTAATGGGGGGGGGGAGCAAAGCTATGTGGATATAATGTATTCGTCCATGGATTGAATACACAAGGTCGGTGGAATTCGCTGCTAAAAATAATGAGAAGTAAAATAAAATATCTTTCTCGTTTAGAACAAATGTGGTTTCGGACCGTGGTAAAAAAAGATATATAGCGTTAAAAATGTAACAGAATGTGACATGAACGGGTAAATATAGTAATTAAACAATCGCCTTTCAAGACCACAAGAACAGCACAAAACTTTGGAAAACAACTTTAAGTTGGTACACTCGTTGAAAATGAGTGGTCTTTTAAGGTAAATAAAAACAATCGTTACGTTGAAAAATACATTTAGGAATTATATGAAGCTGAAATTTATGAAAAATAACTCGCAGTATTATAAAATTAAAAACACAACCCTTCGTTTCATATCGCGCAGGAAAGCGGCTCACCTTCAAGCAAAGGCTCGTACGTGGAAAACTAGTGTAGTGGCTAAAACGTCCGCTTCGTAAACAGGGCTTCGGGGGTTCAATGCTACCTTGATCCAAACGGGCGATTTTCCGGATCTGTTGAGGCAGTTTTCTGGCGCCGTGCGGTCATGCAGAAGTTTCGTTGGGAAAGAAGTAGTTGTGTCTCTTGAGACCTGTGATTGCCTTTTTTTACGGCTACTGCTGGGAAATTTTCGGACAAGACTCGGAAAGCTATCGATTAGGTCACGTGATTGCCGGCTGCCACTGCACGGACCACATTAGGCTAGCCATCATTTATGGCACGTGCTTGCAGGACCGCTTAAAGGCTGCTTGTGGCAGCCATTGCATGTGATTAATAACTGATAGTCCTGTTATGGCATATGACAATTGATGGGGGTGCCAAGGGTAGGCCAGCTGCTGGCCTGAACTGTTGGCCCATGTGGTGGCCGCTGGAACATTTTATTGACTGTTGGGCAACTGCAACATAGTGCTGGCATATCAACACTGTTTTTGCTGGGAAATTCCATGTTTCTTTTATGCTAGAACTTTTACATGGGAAATTTGAAAATCAATTGGTATTTCCAGTTGTGAAAACTATCATTTTTTGAAAATTTGCAAAGCATGAAGTGTAAGCGCCATTGCTTTGAAATAAATATGTTTTTGTGTCATTTCCGTAGGTGCCTTAATTTGTCTTCCTTGTGACACCTGTATGCATTAATGTTTAGTTTTAAGTGTGAAAACAATTTATTTGTCATTATTTTTAAATCCTATCATGCTGTTAATAACTTTAGGAAAATGTCCGAAAACTATCTTTTTACGAAGCCAGCCCCAACTCGTTAACAATTATTCTTTAACTTTGTTTAGAAACTGTAAATGGAAGAAAAATATCTAAAGAATCTCAACGAATTTATGTTTCATTTCCAGTGAATCCGACTGAAGGAAAACGTATTTCCTCGTGCCTAACTGAGAAGAAGAAATCTTTTCGAATTCGAAGAAATACATTTTTATTCTGTTATTCTTATACCAGAACATGAAAATAATGTAACAAGAGAGGAATCAAATTCAGTTTCTGTGAATTGTCTTTTATAAGCCGCACTTCTTTGTATATTTGCATTCTGAAAAGGCCACAATTCCTTTCCTGTGATTTAAGAAGGGAAACTATCGGACCTTCCGACGACAATCGTCACTGAACGTTCTGTAGTGGACAACCATGTCACCAAAGTAACAGGTGTGAAGTACGGCATTTCGCAATCTTCCGCAACTCCTAGAACATGGCTTATAAAAGTGAGACGCCCGCCTGTAATGTATGCAGCCATAAAGTGTCAAACAACTTTTACCTGTTATAACGAAGTAAATTTCTCCGTCATTTTTGTCCACGCCGGGGCTCGAACTCGGATCCCTCATTCCGGAATAAGTCACTCTACAAATTGAGCTACCCGGACGTTTGATATCTCCGCTATCTGCCTTTATGTCGTGTGAGTCCTGCTGGGCAGGCACGTCACACTGTTATATATGACACACCTAAAATGTCGAGAGAGACCACGTACAACACCATTAAGTCGCAAATGTCATATGATACTTGCACTCACATGGATACTTTCCTTGAGAGAAGGCAGTGCTGCAATCAAAGGTGAATCTCGCACCACGAGCAGATAATGACGGCACTGGAATCACAGTCAGGAGCGTTGCACATGTCACGCACAGCAAAATTGACGTTCAATACATTACGGAACGGAACAGGCGTTTCGTGTGGCAAGTATCCAGACGCTTTCCACGCTTAGCAAAGCATAGGTTGGTACTGTGGTGCCCACAACTTGTTTACGCTTTCCAACCGTTATTTGAAGAAGCTTATATGCTCCAGCTTTTTCCGTCCGTCTGTCGGCACGATAACTCACTAAAAATGGTTCGATTTCTATGAAATTTTAGTATATGGTAAGGGACCACCTGGGGACGAACCCTATTGAAAATGGATGATATGAGGTCAAAGGTCACGACATAAGAGCGGAATCCATTCAATTGCTCTTATGCGTCATAATTTGCGTAAATATGGTTCGATTTCAATGAAATTTTAGTATGTAGTAGGGAACCAAATGGGGACAAAACCTATTGAAAATGGGTGAAGTGGAGTCAAAGGTCAGGACATAGGAGCGGGATGCATTCCATTGCCCTTATGCGTCATAAGGTGCGTAAAAATGGTTCGATTTCGATGAAATTTTAGTGTGTGGTAGGGGACCACCTGGAAAGAAACCCTATTGAAAATGGGACAAATGGAGTCAAAGGTCAGGACATAGGATCGGGATCCATTCCATCGCCCTTATCCCACACTATTAAGATGGACGTCAAGTAATTTTGCTTCCTATATTCTAATGGAAAACCTTTTGTACACATTTCCTTCACAATTAGTGTGTTCCCAACGATGGAAATTTAAACATCGATTAAAATAACTTCATACTATAACTTGGAATACTTAACATTTTCTAAAACATAAGCATAATTATATTAAAAAACAATAAAGTTTCCTTTGGTGGTGTTGAAACCAGGAAAAGCCGCCCCGGTGGCGCAGTGGTATAAGGCGTTGGCCTCTGATCATTCGTCCGAAGGGGTCCTGGTTCGAATCCCGGTGAGGCATGGATGTTGTGTTTGTCTTACGGCACTGGCTCTCTCCCTTCCCTGGAACCAGTGACCCTAAATTAGGGACGGGCGACTGCTTATAGCCCATTGAGTTGCTCACGGTGGTCGTTAAACCTCCAATCAAAAAAAAAAAAAAACAAAAAAAAGCCAGGAAAAAAGATGGCGCGACCTGTACTTTGATGATGTCAGCAGACAAATAAATGTTGGATGGCATAATTACGGTTATGGTTTAGAAAATATTAAGTATTCCAAGTTATGAAATGAAGATATTTTAATCGATGTTCAAATTTTTATCCTTGGGAATGCATTAATTGTGAAGAAAATGTGTACAGAAGTTTTTCCATTGGAAGTATAGGAAGCAAAATTACTTGACGTCCACCTTAAAGTAGCAATTCTTGTATGTATGTATGTACATTTTATTTTGAAAACGGCTCTAAAAATTTTGATGAAAGTTGTTAACCTACCGCTTTCTGGTACTAGAAATCGATTTAGCTTGATCTCGACTTTAGGATAATTCGTTTAGTGGGTTAAATAACCACCCCGAATTATAACGTTTTTAGTGTCATGGCGTCGTTCCATTAATGTTACCAATGCTTGGAAATCTTATGACGTCACAATCTCGTGTTTGATAATGTTGGCGCGCGGTCACGCCCTCTGTCTCATTACGTCACGCGCTGTGTGTGGATTCTATTAAAGTTTTATGACGTCCCACTCTTGCGAGCAGATGGTCGCGATTCCCATCTGCCTCATTACGTCACGCGTTGTGTGCGTATGTCGGTCCGCAGGATAACTCGCGTAACAATCGTTCGATTTCGATGAAATTTTAGTATCTGGTAGGGGATCACCTGAGAAGGAACCCTATTTAAAGTGAACGAAATGGGGTCAAAGGTCAGTACATAGGAGCGGAATTCATTCCACTGCTGTTATGCGTCATAACTAACGTAAAAAAGGTTCGACTTCGATGAAATTTTAGTATGTGGTAGGAGACCACCTGGCGACAAATCCTATTGAAAATGGGCAAAATGGGTTCAAAGGATGAGGACACAGGAGCGAAATCACTTCCATCGCCATTATGCATCATAACTTACGTAAAAATGCTTCGATTTCGATGAAATGTTAGTATGTTGTAGTGGCCTGCCTGGGGACAAATTCTGTTGAAAATGGGTGAAATGGGGTCAGAGGTTAGGACACAGGAGCGGGATCTATTCCGTAGCCCTTATGCATCATAACTTACGTAAAAATGTTTCGATTACGACAAAACTTTATCATGTTATTTCGGAGGTATACCGAACCGGTTCTGTTGAATATCATCGAAATGGGATCAAAGGTCAGAGCACAGGACCGAGATTTATTCCACAGCTATTATTCTCATAACTTGAGTGATAACTTGAGTAATGATTTCTGGTATGTTGGAAAGCGTATTACACTGCCGGACAATTGCTAAGGACGGATGACAATAGCAACGATAGCAACCATAAAATGGAAGGCAGGAAAATGTGGAAATTAGCATAAGTGCGGGATACAGTAAGACGTGTTGTGCGTATGCAAATTTTGGATTGCCGAACTTGTTCGTGACGTCATAGCGCTGATAAGAGATATAAAGGATTTGACGCGTATTGACCGTTGTTGTTCAAACGCAAAGTTGAAAGGGAAAGAATCAATTGACGAATTTGCAATTTTCAGTATGTCTTCCGGACATCACCTAGATGATTTTACGCGTGGCCGTATTATTGGCAAGATTGAAGAAGGGCGAAAAATAACAGATGTTGCCAGGGAGTTTGACGTCAGCCACAGTGTTGTTTCAAGGCTTTGGAAATCATTTCAAACAAACGGAGAGTGTAGCAAACGTCACGGGGGAGGTCGTGTTCGCAGTACGACACCTGCAGAAGATCGGTACATAGTGCTATCAACAAAAAGACACCGGCGCAGCACAGCTAGTGAGGCAGCAAATCAGTTTATCGCTGCTACTAGCAAGCGGATCTCCTGAAAAGTTGTCGCCAGACGTTTGCATGAAGGAGGACTATACGCCCGCCGTCCTGTTGTGTGCATCCCATTGTCCAGACGTCACCGTACCGCCTGTTTGCAATGGTGCCATCAACATCGCAATTGGACTTGATAACGACTGCTCTGCTGTTCTCTTCTCAGATGAGAGTAGATTCAGTCTATCGTCTGATTGTCGACGACAACTGATCTGGCGTGATAGTGGTACTGCACATTGTCCAGCAAACATACAGGAAAGGGACCGATATCCGACATGTAGTGTTATGGTATCGGCTGGCATCATGATCGATGCCCGTACGTCCCTCTATGTGCTTCGAACTGGGACTATGACTTTCCAACGATACATTAATGATGTTCTGCTACCTCATGTTCGCATGTTCCGCGGTGCTGTCGGTGATAGATTCATTTTCATGGACGACAACGCAACATGTCATCGAACAGTCGCTGTCCAGGAGTGTCTCGAGAGCGAGGATATTCAACGCCTCGTATGGCCAGCACGTTCTCCAAATCTGAATCCCATTGAAAATGTGTGGGATGCTTTGGGGAGGAGTCCTACTGGTCGCCAATGCCCTCCAATAAACAAGGACACCCTCATCCGTGCACTGACGGAGGAATGGGATATAAATTACCCCAACAGCTGCTTGATAATGTTGTGCAAAGCATGACACGACGTGTGGACTCTTGCATCGCCCTCCATGGTGGCCATATCCCGTATTGACATCTTACGCTGGAACGCCTGCGGACGGTAATTGCATTTTTTTCACGTTTACGTATTCTTCACAAAATGGCCTGTTTGTCCCTTGAACACGTTCCAAAGCCTTCTGGATTTCAGAGCACAATAAATTGTCTTTCTTGTAATGTCCTGGCATTCTGACCTTATTTTATTTCACTTGGCATCCAACCACACTTACTTTTGTATGCGCTATATAGCCGTTTATGATCCGTCCTTAGCAATTGTCCAGCAGTGTATAATCAATGCATTGCATGATTTTACGAACTTGTTGTATACAAATGAATGCATCTTTAAAATGAAGATTTTGTCATGCAGGCTGACGCCATGCACCTCATCAGAACGTGTGTACTCTTCCATGCGTCTTGCAAACAATTTGTATTGTCGAAAGAAATACACATCAAGTGGCCGGCAGGATTTGATGGCTTTCGGTGGTATGATTATTGTGTGCAAATTTACGTCCCTGTCCCCGAAGGCTTTGGATGGAAAACTAGTGTCGGTTTGACCAGACTACGAATCCAGTAAGAGAAGGGAAGGTCCTGTTAGCTTTGGTTCCAGAACCTTACGCATCCAGGACAGAACGAGAGCTGTGAACATCTTACCACTGGTGCTGCAGTCACATTCTACACTGCTGGCCACCCAAAATGCAACACCAAGAAGGACACGAGATTGCAAAGCCAGATTTACTGGACACATAACAACAGATACAAAGATGAAACGATGGAGCTTACAGGCCCGTGCGACTTGCGGGACACGCAGACATCAATAGTTCGTGTGGCCCCCATGGCTGGCCATAACGGCCGCTACACGCCGCGGCATCGAACGAAAGAGGCTTTGGATGGGGGCTTAGGGTATGTCGGTTCAGGCTGCTTCCACACGTTCCTACAGTTCATCAGACGTAGCCGCAGGTGGTGCTTGCCTGGCCACTCGGTTGCCGATCAGCGACCACACGTGTTCAATGGGTAACATATCGGGAGAACAGGCGGGCCACGGCACCAGTGACACCTGGTGTGCCGTGAAGAATTGTTGTACGATGCGTGCCACGTGCGGGCGCGCATTTTCCTGTTGAAACGTGGCCGCTGGCAGGTCCTGCAGCTAAGAGAGGACTGCAGGCTCCAAAACATCGGAGATGTAGCGGTGGCTGCTGTGTGTACCGGCGATGCGTACCAGAGGGGTGCGGGTGTCATATCCAATTGAGCTGGTCAGCGACCATAACGCCATTGTGTGACGGACCGGTATGACGATGCATAATGCAGGCGTCATACAGTCTCTCGCCACGGTGCCGCAACACGCGGATCCGACCATCGTGGTGTTGCAGGCAGAAGCGGAATTCGTCGGAGAAGACAATGTCGTGCCATTCCGTAGTCCATTTGCGGCGTTCAACGGCCCATTGCCGCTGCACTCGCCGGTGGTGTAACGTGAATGGTATCGGAGCAATGGGTGCCTTGCGACAAGTCCCCGCTCCTGCAGACGACGTCGAACGCTACGTGCTGACACAGGTTGTTGCGCAACACACCCTAATTCCTGTGCTAACGTTCGTGATGTGGCGGTGCGAGCCGTCAATGCCCGCCGTACAAAATGCCGGTCCTCTCGTTGGGTGGTGTGCCGCGGCTGCGGCAATCGCTCACGTCGGTCCGTCCGTCCCTCCTGCACCCACCGAATCCATACTCGCCTCACTGTGGCTGGATGTCGTCCCACACGGGCGCCGATGTCTCGGTACGATAAAACTGCTGTCGCGATAAGCCACTATTCGTCCTCTGTCGAGCTAAGAAACGTGCTGGAATGATTGCCGTATTATGCGACGAGGCATCAGGAAACTTCCCACGCACAGATCCGGCAGCACAACACACTTCCACTACTTACACCTTCTGTGCACCCTTCTTTTAGTGCTTCTCGGTGGCGTGCCGGGCGCACATGATTTGCATATGCCCTGCAATGCTAATCGCTTTCCTGTCCTCTCGCGGACGACACATGCTGCGAATTTCAGGCCAATCGGATGCTTCCTTCTTGGTGTTGCATTTTGGGTGGCCAGCAGTGTATATGTACGCCGGCTAACGTGCATTTTCTAAAATGGGTAACGTTTTTATAATGTAGTAAAAATTTAAATGTATTTCAGATAATGGCAAAAAAATACCTGAAAGTTTCAAACCATTTCGGATTGTAATACAGAAAAATATTTAATTCATTTTATAATAATAATGCCTGCTAGCGGGCATTATTTAAAATTTATTTTTTATTTTATATTATTTTCTGTAGGACAAATGCATAAAATGCACAAAATGTGTATGACTCTATCTGACATAATATGTTTTTTTCGGTCTCTCTTTAGAAACCAGGAAAAAGTGTAAAATGCATTGTAAGCAGAACTATATTCTTACGTCCCCTAGTGAGAAAACTGTATAGTATATTGAGAAGAAAATATGCAAAAAGAATTTTTGGATGTGTGGTATCTGATCCAGAATTTTTTTCCACTCGAGTTTTTAGAAAGGAGAATGAAGTTACAAACAGAAATATGCTTTGTGAAAATCAAAAAGTATGTGAAAATACTTTTTGATTTTCACAAAGCATAGTTTTCTCGCAAAAAAATTAAAATGGAATTTTAGAGACAGTTACAAATAGAAATTTGCTAGGAATCAAAATCTAGGAAGCTGAAATGTGCATTTTCGAACAGAAGAAGGGACTGTGTACCATTTTGAGTAGGAAATATTCATAAAAAGTTTCCTACAGTTAGCGGTATATGATTAAAAAAGAATATTTTCTGTCGGGTATTTAGAAGTGCAGATACGGCTGCAAATATGTTGAAAACAGAAATATGCACTTATTTTTATGTTCTGCTCCAAGTGGCGTCATTACGTAATGGATAACCAGGATTTATATACAACGTATTCTTCATCATGAATACTGACCGATGCAAAAAGAATTTTTCAAATCAGATTTTTAGACGTAGAAAAATGTCGAATAAATAAATAACATGCATTTACACATCTTGGCTGGAAAACTTCACATTATTTCAAGTAGTAACTGTAAACCAAATGATCTCCTGGTAAAAAGCATCCGCAAAAAAACAAAAACAAAAAAAAAACAAAAAACAGGATTTGCTTTTAATTGGAGTTTTAAAGCAATGATATGGAGTGAACTACATTTTGAATTTAATAGCACATCTACGTTTACGCTTCTCTTGCAACCAGGTTACAACCAGAGGAACGCCAAATGCCAGGAACTTCCGTTTCCGTAATTCAAGATTCCTAATGCGAAAAGAATTTTTCAAATCTAATTAATAACTGCAGCGACATGGGGATATTATTACAATGACATGCATTTTTTTTTCAAAAGACATGATTACAGTGTGATTACATCAGTGTTGATATGAGTAAGCTGAATTCAGACAATTCGTTTTGTATTGAATTGCTCAAATCATGAGAATAATGATTCGTACACCTTCGAGTTTTTGTGATGCACAGTTTTCTCTCTACGAAGGTACATACTTTTTTTTCAAATCAGACTGATGGTAATGACATCAAACACTTCTGAAGATAGTACTGGAAAAATTCTTCTTGCATTTCAATAGCTGGAACTACAAAAAAAAGTTTCTGTACATTTCTTGCGTTGTGTGATGCACAATTTTATTACTCAGTACATTTCTTCAAAGTAACTGTATACATTTCTTCAAAGTAACTGTATACATTTCTTCAAAGTTTTTCTTATAAGAGTACATTTCTTCAAAGTAACCAAAATGTGGATTTGAATTTGAAAGTGTCACCGTTCGAAGAAGCGCTTTTGGAAAGTTCTCTTTTTGCACGAAATAGCTGTAATAATTACCGAAATCCACTGTACTTTTTACACTTTTTCTGATGTAAAATAACCACATTAGGGAAAATAAATAATCGGTAAAATTGTCCCGTCAAGGAAAACAACCTGATTTTTCAAATACATTATTTATCTGCTAGATAGAGTAACCCTATATTCTATTGGGCATTATATTAGTGCTTCCAGAAACCTCATTTGAAGAACTATTTTTACATCCGTTTCTTGTAACTTGACTAAAATTTATCAAAATTTACAAGGCTTTTCCGAAGCAAAACTTTTCTACTAAGTGATGTAAATTTAGATTTCTAGCTGGATATATATTAGGTGCTGCTGTTGGGATTAGAAAAAATCCTTTAAGATCATCTAGTCGTATTCGTAGAGAATGTTATCCGCACAGCTTTATTAACACTCATTCCTCGCGTAGAGGGAGAATAATGCATTTGCATTTGGAACTCTACGTGCGCATCATGAAGTCCTATTCGAAAAATTATATGTGAATTCGAACGCTACAACCAAGTATTACCAAAGTTTTCCGCAAAATTTCCACCTTTTCAGTGCAACGTTTTCGCGCTAGATACAAGGATTTTTGAAGTTTTGCGCATCGTTATACATATATTTGGAGGTTGGTTACGTCGTACTGTTTCGGAAGCACGTTTGCCAAACATACCACCCACTTCCTGAACGCAGATGTACAGTTTCTTTGCAAGGCGTCCTGACATGGACATAAGCACCTGAATGGTATAGGAGTGGGTAGTCGATGCAACGGATTGCACAACAGCTTCAGTTGTCTTTTCCCCAGTCAGTGATAGCGTCCTATTTGACGTGAGTTCGTATTCAAATCGAGTTTGGTCTGTATTGAACACCATGTCGGCATCGGTTGCATTGGCAGTAATGTAGTTCGCAACATCTCGTACAAACTCCAATGCGCTGTTCCTTACGGCCGTGTCAAGGGTAACATCGCGCCTGGCAACGAACCTTGTGATCTTGCGTGATGAGATTTTATAGCGGCGTTTGAATTTGTGCAGGAAATATGGGCTGGCTTTAAAATTGGGGATAACCATTGCGTTAGCTGTTTCCTTCGCCCACGTCTTTAAATGCCAGTAGTGAATTGAGAGTCCCATGTTACGCGCATGTTGGAATTTGGTGTACATATGCTGGGAAATACGTGCGTTTTGTGTTCCATCGTACCACCACTCTCAACAGCCGTTACTATTTGCATCACTTTTTCTGGTGAAATCTTGTATTTACGGGAGGTGGCTGCAACTACTCACGTTTAACAGTCACTGACGTACACAACGCAGGACACCTTTGAGGCATGCGCAGTATCACCCAATCACATCGCACCCACATTTACATGTTGTTTGACACTTTATGGCTGCATTCATTACAGGCGAGCGTCTCACTTTTATAAGCCATGTTCTTGGGGTTGTGGGCGATTGCGAAATGCCGTACTTCATATCTGTTACTTTGGTGTCATGCTTGACCACCACAGAACGTTCCGTGACGATTGTCGTCGGGAGGTCCGATAGTTTTCCTTGTAAGTAGCTCAAATTTCACGAGTATTATTGGAGATTAAAATTTTTTTAGAACATGATCTTCAAATTCCAGATTCTTAGGGACGGTCATAAGAAATACTCGCTGAACTCCTGCTTCGTTCTCTATTTCGTTCGAAACCAACAAAATCCCACTGTTCGTAATTAGGTGATTTTTGAAGATTTAAAGGATTCACAAAATGTATTCACAGATGGAAAGTAAAATCCGCTTATGGCTGCTATTGCGTCGGGAATACGTGCTAAATGACAGCAGTAACTCCTCAGAAATCATCTGCCCCACCTACGATTGTGTATCTTTTCCATAACTTTCTCATTTACAAGTTTAAACATCCAAGTTTTCATTTCGATTTTTGTATACTTCTTGCGCGAATTTTTTAAGTGTCTCAGTCATGTCAAAAATGACTGAGTCACTTTAAAAATTCACGTAGCTGTACGCTGATGTTAAACTGCACACACATACTTACTAATCTAATCTTACAGTTAATTAAAAACCTTGTCGCCCACGCATTCTCCATTCACTATAGAAATCACCTTCATCTGTAATACCCTTCCATGTTTACATGGAAAGAGAAAACAGGAAAATGAGGCTTTTATTCTTGATTATATTTGACCAGAAAATGATGTATGACGTACTACAAATTTGATGACAAATCTGCAGCGATACATTCCGTCGGTGTAATTTAGTTTGTTTGAACAACTGGCTCCGGAGCGAAGAGGCGCGCCTTTGACAAATTTGTGAATTCCACAAATGTTAGAAAAAAGTTTAGTAGGTGAAAGAAAGCTTTTCTCTTTTAGAAGCGGAGAAGCAGTAACGAATAATGGCGACATTTATATTTTGTAATATTCGTTCTTTTTAACATAGAGTTAATAATGAAGATCCAAGGGAAAGGAAAGAGCATCATAACAACCAATAATTTAATGTATGCATGCGCCTTATACACTCAGTAAACAAAATATTAGAAATACCTACATAGTAGCACGAATAACTGGCTGGCATTTCCTCCTCTAGCGCGAATAACAGTCCGTAAACGCCGAAGCATCAACTCCACCAGATGCCGGAGGGTTTCCGGAGGAAATGCCAGCCATGCCTATTGCAGCATTGTCCACAACTCCGCCCGAGACGTCGGTCCAGGATCCACGGATGTGATATTTTGCTCCACGGCATCCCAGAGGGATTCCACAGGGTTTAAATGCGGAAACCTTGGACGCCACTAGATGGTTTCAAACTCAGATAAGTGTTCTTCAAGATATGCAAGGGTGGTTACGGTTTGGTAGGGTGGCACATTATCACGTAAACCAGACCATCGGACTCAGAATACGCGAAGGCCGTGAGAGTGTATAGGCGATCAACTAGCTCATGCTAGTAGCATGCAGCGGTTAAAGAGCTCTCCAAACACACTACGAGGCCTAATGTGTGCCATGAGAGGGCTCCTCAAGCCATCAAAGAACCACCACCGCATTGAACAGAGAGGACCTGGCATGACCGAGCGATGGCCTCATGCAGTCGACGC
Source organism: Macrothele yani (assembly GCA_039090855.1). Classification (NCBI taxonomy): domain Eukaryota; kingdom Metazoa; phylum Arthropoda; class Arachnida; order Araneae; family Macrothelidae; genus Macrothele; species Macrothele yani. The sequence continues at coordinate 75,972,360 of CM076994.1, read as the reverse complement.
TGCACCCGCACCCTCCCGTCAGCTTGGTACATCTGAAAAAGGGATTCATCTGATCACACGAGGCGGAGCCACTCTGCAGAAGTTCAATTTTGATATTCCAAGCCCCAGGCGAGGCGTATTTTTCTATTTGCGCCTCCGACATTTAACCTAGATGTGATTTGCGCCTCCGACATTTAACCTAGATGTAATTTGCGTTTCCGATATTTAACCTAGATGTGATTTGCGCCTCCGACATTTAACCTAGATGTAATTTGCGTTTCCGACATTTAACCTAGATGTGATTTGCGCCTCCGACATTTAACCTAGATGTAATTTGCGTTTCCGACATTTAACCTAGATGTGATTTGCGCCTCCGACATTTAACCTAGATGTGATTTCCGCCTCCGACATTTAACCTAGATGTGATTTGCGCCTCCGTTGCCAAGCGGCCAGTCTGTACGAGCCTGGATGGAATCTACGTCGACACCTGTCATGAATATCGTGTGGTCCGCCACCGCTTCCTCTCTGGACACTGGTACGTCCGTCGATGATATTCTCGCGGTACACACTTGATACAGTTCATACCACTTGGGTGATAGAATAATGACCCATCTGTTTTGCGCTGACAATGCGCCTACGATCAAAGTCGCTCAGATCACCACATTTACCCTTGTTTGTCAATTGCGATACACTGTTTGGTAGCCCTGCTGTCCTATTTATCGCCTGCGTTCGGTTTGGGTTTGCGCAGGGAATGTCCGTGTCAACTGCGGAATCATCCTTTCTCCAATGTTCTGTCTACTGAGTGTATTTTTAAATGAGTTACTTTTCTCGTTTTGAATATTTTTCAGTGTCAATGCCCATCGCAGCATCTTACAGTGTGTGTTAGACATGTATCAAACAGGTGCTGCGCCAGGGGTGTGCCTGGGTGGGCCATTGTCCACCCAAAACTTTCCTGACCCTCCCATGTGCTCACCCTCAAGAAAATTGGTGCCAAAAAAACTCAACTTTGTACGCTAGTCTAACATAGAGTCATTGTTTTAGAACTAACACAAACGCTGTCTTTTATGTGTTCTAAGAACCGGAACGCAAAGGCACAGAGCACTCGTACTGACAATTTACACTTTCAATAGTCCTATCTGAGTTGAAAGTCGCATACTCTGCTTTTAGCACCTAAGTGAATGTTTCCTTTATTTGTGCTGTTTAATTAGTTTTGAAGTACTTAGTCTACGTAATAAAATAAAATGTAGTGGAAATTATTTGTCTTAGTTTTTGTTATATGAGGTTAGTACTTTTCATGGCTACTTTATGTAATTCAAAAAACGTGACCCACCCAAATATCTGCTGCCCTCCTGGACCCCCCAGACAAAAAAGTCTGACGCCGCCACTGGCATCAAAAATCAAACGTTGTAAGCTCTCTCATAACATGTTTGCCGGTATTTGTCCATCTAAACACAACATACGCCGTTGATACACCGTCTGAACACAACATACTCCTCCTCTTTGGCTCTAGTACTGATGAATAGAGTGCTTTTTTTTTTGCCACTTGTTATCGCGGAGTATTCGCACTCATAGTTCAAAATATATATTTTAAACTTTTCACTCATAAACCTATCTCTGTATATTATCCACATAAGGGCGCGGACATTATAGAATAAATGAACAAGATAATCGCGGTACTCGATAGTTTAACTGTCATGTTTTAGCGTAATTCTTAGAATATCAATTACCAATTTATTGAACAAATGAATCAAACGACATAACTATCCATTCCAGATGTGAGAGTCCTTCTTTCCATGAAGCAGTAGGGTAAGCCCACACCATATGGACCGAAAAGGAATGGACCATCACAGTTTCTTAATACTTTTTTTCTCAAGCAGATGCTCTCATTATATTGAAATCTGCAGAGTTTAAATTATTAATTTCTGACAAGTCAAAACGATAAATACAAAATTCCCCATTTAAACGATAAATACAAAATTCCAGACATTTTTCTTGAGAAATCCATTGATGCAAGTTACAAGTATCTATCTGCTTTGATTTTTGAGTTACGTGAATTGTGAGAGCATTTCTTTTATTGGAAACTTTTACATGTAAATAACGGAACGAACTAACAAACGAAAATATAAAAACAGTGGGGTGAGCTTTTATGTGTTTACAGAGCAGTGAATTTTTCAAGTGCATTTCCACTGAAGCGCGGTTTGGTGAAACCGCTGTGCCGAAACTTTGCAGTGGCTGGCATTTTGAACTTGCAGCCAATAAAGATACCTGATTCGCCGCCACACGTTTAGTTCATATCATCAGAGTGGGTGATGTTAAGTTTAGTGTCATTACAAATAACAAAACCCTGAAATACCGCTTCATATTATTAAAAAATGACTCAGATAAAGAAATTGTCGAATATTAAGAATACTTATGAATCTGTTTGGCCATTCGTCGGCGGAGAAGGCAAAATTAATAAAGCTATCTATTCGCCATGTGCGAGCGGTCGTAGTGAGCGATGGGTTTGCCTCCTCGGGGCGCTCCGTGGTAACAATGGCACACACAACAGCAACTAGGGCCTCTGTGAATCTTGGAGAGGTGTAAGCTAGTTCTGTGTGACATTGGAGAAAAGACCCCAACTCACTGGGTTTTGTTCCAGAATCCTTAGGTTGAATGACCAACTGGAACCCTCAGCTGTGGGCTAATCCCCCACACTGATGTACTTACCTGATTAAAAAGACAAAAAGAAATATTAAGAATGACTCAAGTGTGGGATATGGTGGACCTACCACACTTGAGAAGGACGGTCCACCACGGAATCGACCTGGACTTTCTAAACGGCGTATGAGAAAGCGATCTCGGCTGAGTGAATGTAAGATTGGTGTATGGAATACTAGAGGTATAAATGGCAAGATGAGTGAGGTGATTGAGGAGATGAATAAGTATAGACTGGATGTGCTGTGTGTAAGTGAAACCAAAAGAAGGAAATTGGGGTAGAAAAAGTGAATGGCACGGTGAGTGTGTGGTCTGGAGTATTGGATAATATGAGAGGACAGGCTGGTGTAGGTGTGATTTTAAGTGAAAAGATGAAGAACAACTTGATTCACTATAGTTGCATAAGTGAGAGAATTCTTTGGATTCGTTTGAAAGTGAAACTTCAGAGAATTGTAATTGTTGTAGTGTATGCTACTTGTGACTCGGAACCTTCTGATAAGAAAGAGGATTTCTGGAATGAGCTAAAAGCTGTTTTGAGCCAGTTTGGTGCTAAAGAAAAAGTTATAATAGCAGGGGATTTCAATGCTAGAGTAGGTGTGCAGAATGCAATTTCTGACAATGTTCTGGGTAAATTTAATGATCCTTGTGTGAATGATAATGGTGAAAGATTAATTGAATTCTGCATTGAGAATGATTTGTGTGTATCTAATACATTTTCAACCACAAGTATATACACACATATACATGGGAAAATCGTAGTCTTGGTCAAAAGAGTGTGATAGATTTTGTTATTTACGATCAGCGTTTGAAACACTTAGTTGTTGACACCCGTGTGATGAGAGGTGTGGATGTTGGTTCTGATCATTACTTGGTAGTGTCACGAGTGAAACTTAATGTTGGTTGGAGGAAAAGGAATAGGAAGAGATCCAGGATAGAAAGAATAAAGGTTGACAGGCTCCTTGAAGATCATCAGAGGTATTCTGACTTACTCAGAGAACGGCTGAAGGATCTGAAATCTTGTGAGAGGGATGTAGAAAAGAAGTGGGAATGTTTTAAGAACTGTGTTGTTACTGCTGCTAAAGAGGTCTGTGGCACCACAATAGTGGGTAACAATAGAGGTGATGCTTGGTGGAATAGTGAGATTGATGAGGCAGTAAAGAAAAAGAAGGAAGCCTATTTGGGGATAATGCAAGGTAGAGTCTCGGTGAATGAATGTCGCTGCAAGAAGCGTGAAGCTGCTAAGCTGGTTCGCCACAGTAAGACAAAAGATAGGAAAGAGAAAGTAGAAAGGCATGAACTGGCTTTTTGGAAAGATAGAAAGTCCTTCTGGAAGTACATGAGACTCAGGAAAAATAGGGGAAACAAAGTTGTAAGTTGTGTGAAGAATGAGATTGGGGAAATGATATGGGAGCCCAATGAGTTAAGTGACAGATGGGGCGAATACTTCTGTGAGTTATTAGATCAGGAGAGCAAAAATGATTCTGAGACAGATGCAGATGATGTCACAGTGTGGGATGAAAGCACAGGAGGGATCTCAAGAGAAGAAGTGTGTAAAGCTCTAAATCTCTTCAGAATGGTAAGGCTCCAGGAGTTGATGGCATAACTGCAGAGATGTTGAAGTATGGTGGTGACTCTATAATTGACTGGTTAACTGAAATTTGCCAGTTGTGCTGGGAGTTAGGAATGGTCCCTCGGGATTGGAAGGATGCTATCATTGTTCTCTTGTATAAGGGAAAAGGTGATCAGACTGAATGCAAGAACTATCGTGGTATTAGCATACTGAGTGTGCCAGGGAAAGTGTTTGGTAAGGTTGTTATTGAAAAAGTACGGGGTCTTACATCAGAGAAAGTGTGGGATGTTCAGAGTGGTTTTATGCCTGGTAAAGGCTGCACTAACCAGATTTTTGCATTACACATGATGATTGAAAAGTATCTGGCTGTTGGGAAGAAAGTTTTTACTGCCTTCATAGATTTAGAGAAAGCTTACGACCGAGTCAATAGGACACTTTTGTGGAAGGTATTGAATGAATATGGTGTTACTGGGAATCTACTTAATAGTGTAAAAGCCATGTATGCTGGTAGTAGAGCTTGTGTACGAGTGAATGGTGTTTTATCAAAATTGGTTTTCCATTGGTGCAGGAGTTAGACAAGGTTGTGTAATGTCACCATGGCTGTTTAATATATTTATGGACGCATGCATGCGTGATGCCAAAATAGATAATAGTGGTTTATGTCTTGGTGATATCCGTGTGTGCAGATTGCTGTATGCTGATGACACTGTCCTGTTGGCAGAGAGCAAAAGTGAGTTGCAGAGTATGTTGACTCGGATGCACGAAGTTTGCATGAAATTCAAACTGAGTATAAATAAGGGAAAAACCAAAGTTATAGTGTTTGAGAGCGGATTGGGTAGCACTGAATGTAATGTAAGTATAAATGGCACTGTGATTGACCAGGTGAGTGAGTTTGTGTATTTAGGAAGCATGTTTGACAGAGAGAACAAGTTGGATGGTGAAATCAGTAGGCGAGTGAATTCTTCTTTGAAAGTCATAGCTGCTCTGGGAGGTTTTCACAGGAATGATGGGTTCTCTAGAGAGTCCCGCATGGCTGTGTATGAAACAGTAATTGTTTCTACTCTGATGTATGGCAGTGAAACCTGGGTACTGCAGAAGAAACATAGGAGTTGTTTGTGTGCTGGAGAAATGCGTTACTTACGTGGGGTTTGTGGCAAGACACGATCTGATTGTGTGAGGAATGAAAATGTATTTCAGTTGTGTGATGTAAAGCAAAATGTTGTTAGCAAGGTGGAGACCAATATGCTTCGGTGGTTTGGCCATGTTGAAAGAATGAGTGATGAAATGCTTACTAAGAAAATCTTTTCAGCCCAAGTGGCAGGAAGGAAAGGCAGAGGAAGGCCAAGGAAAACATATGTGGATCAGATTCAGGAGTGTCTGCATGAGAAAAAGATTATGAGTATGAAGTATAAAAGATCTTGTGTACGGCGTGTAATGGATATCAGTGAAGCACGAGTTGTATGTCAAGATCGCTGTAAATGGCGAAGTTTGATACGACAACAATAAGTAAAAATATCTGGAATTTTGTATTTCTTTTTGGAGCTAACCTCTGAATCTCAGAGAACAGCTTAGTGATATGTATGTATGTATTCGCCATGTATCTTACCAACGAATCCAACTGATGTGAATGAAAGTTGAATTTCTTGCAGTTCGCACTTTAAGTGTGCATGTGCAGTGCATTACTTTCCGTTAACAGTACGGATGAAGTCTGTGTCACTGCAATTAAAGAAATTTCGTTGAACGGGGGATGTTTCAACGTAAACATGTAAGTATATTCTTGAATTCAAAGACTACAGTTTTGTGACGATTATATACGCTTAGTTTTGTGACGATTATATACGCTTATTAATTTCATATTCCCTTATATCTCACTGAAAAAATCGGGAAAAAAATTGATGCTTGCAAAAAAGTAAAAATCTGATTTCACAAATTCGGTCATTACAAATTATTTATTTATAGTGTGATTATTTCGGTACTTGGCCGTACTCAACATTTTTGGTTTCTCCTTCATCGGCGACAATATGTAATTTTGTTGGATCCTTTGCTCTTGACATTCCAACATACAGCTGTCCACGTGAGAAGCATCAAATGCATCACGTGCTTTCAGTTTCAGATGTCTTTGAGGGGCGAATATCTGGGATAAAAAAGTTCAAAACGTATCTTTGCGAATGTTATATGAAACTGGCTGAAATTTTAATGAACACCATAAATCGTTTATAGGAACATGACCTCCAAATTTCGCCTGAATCGGTAAATAACTGTTTAAATTAGCCGTCCAAATTTTATTAACCGTTTCTGCGTATATATTTCTGTTTACCGATGAATTAAAAATTCCCTGCCTACTTTAAAACGTTTTGACCGGATTCCGATGAAATGTTGAGGGACTCCTGTTATTACCAATTCATGGTGTTGATAAAAATTTCAGCCCGTTTCGTTAAGATTTCGCAAAGTTTGTTTTCGCATTTTTTTGCGCAGTTCTCAAAGAATAGAAACACATGTGGATGTGCCGCGGCGATGAATGCAGTCACGTGTTTATAGATAACGATGACGTACCAAACGATGCTGACTTTATTGATTAGCTTATTAATTAATTCATAACTCGCGAACGGAACAACGTAAAGGTCTTAAAATAGTTGCGTTGACCTAGAAATTCCAGTACTAATAAGCAATGCAAATTTCACCATGCCACAGTTCCACGTTCGAAAGTTTTTGCTGCTTCAGACAAACAGTCTTTTTGTGTTTTATATGTAAGATAACTCGCGAACGGAACAACGTAGATATCTTAAAATAGTTGCGTTGACCTAGAAATTCCAGTATTAATAAGCTATGTAAACTTCACGATGCCACAGTTCAGCGTTCGAGAGTTTTTGCTGCTTCAGACAAACAGACGTTTTGTGCTTTATATATATAAGATATTAAGACAATACAACGTGGGGACTCTTCCTGTTATCTGCCCGCCACTGTTTGCTTTTGTTCATTGTTACATAAAATGACACTATTTGACTTCCGAATAAGAACGCTTTCAAACTGTTCCCGATTTTGAGTGTATCGTTCCGCTTTATTTACAAGGAACCTGATCACACCCAACATTAGAGGAAGTAGTTCATGATATTTCTCATATTTATTTTTTATCTCCATTTCTCTTTTCCAGTTAATGCCAATGTCATCTTATGACCTGAAGAACAATTTCTTCAAGCATGTAAAACTCTTTTATGTAGAAGGAAACGTATGTCCTATTGTTGATTTGTAACCGTTGTCGATAAATCAAGAAAATTCATTTTGAAGACACATAATTCCAAAGTGCGGACAAACGGTTAAAAGAACATTCCTTCCGAATGACCACGCATAATTCCAAAGCGCAGGCAAACGGTCAAAAGAACAGGATCACGGCGCATAGGTGGTACGCATAGAGAAGCACATGATCATTGCGCATAGGTGGTACGCATAGAGAAGCACGTGATCACTGCGCATAGGTGGTACGCATAAAGAAGCACGTGATCACTGCGCATCTGCTGCCGAGGGCTCTGCGTTCTACTTTCGAAATCGTGAACTACTTGAAAACGTTCTTATTCGGAAATCAAACAGTGGCGGGCAGATAACAGGAAAGGTCCCAAAGTGGTTTCTCACAAATATTTCTTTCTTCAAGTCGACCATGATTTAGCTGGGTATTGACTTAGCTTCATCAGGAAGAATGGCTCGTAAATATTCAAATTGTATATGATATCATAGATGGTTTTTACAGTCACGAGTAGTTTTGGTTAGTTGCTTCCACGTGCTTAATAGAATTGGTGTGAATGCCATGTACAAGTTGCGAAGTTTTCTGATATGCACTATATTGACAAAAGTCACCGGACACCTAGAAGAGAAACACAACATAGCCTTTATTGACATACATTAGTAAGGTGTCGGTCCATCTTTGGCCTTAATGCATGCACTGACCCTTCGAGACATGCTTTCGGCAAGATTTTGGAACACAGAGATAGGTATGCGCTTCCATTCAGTACATAATGCAGCCGCTAACTGTTGCTTAGTAGTAGGCCTTGGTTCCAAACTTTTTATGCGGCGCTATACCTCACTTCATACGTGCTCTATGGGATAAAGATCTGTACTGTCCAGTCTACACACGATAGAGAATTATGGTCAAACCACGCCGTAACAGTCCTTGCTTTATGGCTCGGTGCATTATCTGTTGGTACCAACAAGGCTCTATGGGATAAAGATCAGGGCTCTGTACTGGCCAGTCTACACACGATAGAGAATTATCGTCGAACCACGACGTAACAGTCCTTGCTTTATGGCTTGGTGCATTATCCTGTTGGTACCAACAAGGCTCGGTGCATTATCCTGTTGGTACCAACAAGGCTCGGTTCCACAGTATTGCCACAGAGTTGGTAGGGCATAATTGTCCAGAATATCGAGGTAGACGTGCTGGTTAACAGGTGTGTCCACGATAACTAATGGGCCGGGACCATACCACGAAAAACACCCGCACACGAGTACACTGCCAGCTACAAACTTGACCGTAAGAACAGTACACTGTGGTAAATAGTGTTCCCCCGGATGCCGCCACACCCGCCACACACGACCATCAGACTGATGGAGCGTGTATCTGAATTCATCAGTCCATAGGACCCGTCGCCATTCATTTACGGTCCACGGAAAATATTCTTTACACCATGCTAAACGACGAGTAGCATTCCGAGTGGAGACAAAAAGGCTTATGAGAAGCCGCACGACCACGGTAACCCATGGAATGAAGTTCTCTGCGAATGGTACATGTACACACTGAGGTTTCAGCATTTTTACTCATTTGTACATTGAGGTCTTGTGCAGTACTCCGTCGATTAGCTGTAACGACTTTCCCGAGGCTTCGATGTCCTCTATCACTGAATTTCTTTGGTCTGCCGGTACTTTTTTCTGCTTCAGACACCTCATGTGTCTTTCACTTATTCAGTACATCCAAAACAGTTCACTTGGGTATGTTTAAACGCCTCTTGGTTTATCTTATGGACAACCCACTAATATAACACACAACAGTCTTTCCTTTCTCAAAGTCAGTTCTCTCCTGCCGCGACATTTTCACTTAACCTCACAGTGCGATATGATCGCGGTCTGCTGCAGGCTTGTTTTTGTACCGTTTACAGCTGTACTGGGCGTCCTAACAACATTTGCTTTTGAAGGAGTGTCCGATGACTTTTGTCAATTTAATGTATATGGAAAGCTTCCAAGATATCAAGTTTGGTGGTTGAATCTGGCTTGTCAATTAGTTTTGCTTCTTCAAAGAGTAATTTACGGTCCTTTTCGTAACAGTGTTTAGCCATTGATGACTTCTTTAGGTCACCCATATAGATCCGTAAAGCCTTGCGTTTTGGATTGAAGGAGTACAAGACCTACATTCGGAACTGTGACCTAAAGAATTCATCGATGTCTAAACAGTGTTACGAAAAGGACCATAAATTTCTCTTTGAAGAATCAAAACTAATTGACAAGCCAGATTCAACCTCCAAACTTGATAGTTTGGAAGCTTTCCATATATATCAGAAGTCTTCGCAACTTGTTAATGACATGGCATCCACACTATTTCTATCAAGCGCGTGGAAGCAACTAACCAAAACTCGTGACTGTAAGCACCATCTATGATATCATGTACAATTTGAATTTTTACTTGCCATTCTTCCTGATGAAGCTAGGTCAATACCCAGCCAAACCATGGTCGACTTGGAAAAATAAATATTTGTGACAAGATACGTTGTATTATCTTAACATATGTAAGTATATCTTCGTTTGCAGAACAAAAGTACAAAAATATCACCATGCTGGATAAATTTTTTCTGGGGAATCTATTGGTTGAATGCGCAAGCTTCTACCGAATTCAGCGGAAAGTATTCCCTTAAATCAGAAAACATCGATATTACCCAACATTTGAAAAGAACTGAAAGAACCGGCGACGAAAAGTTGCGTTTCCAGACATAAAGGTTTCCTCATGCACCATAAATTTTACGATGAGAATAATGCTGCCTACACTTTCCTGTATAGTGCTTGGGAATACGTTGGCGTACAACGAACGGAATTCAATGCTAAGAATTCAATGTCCATGAGATCTTTTATATCGCTGGTTTCACTGATAAGATATGTGACAAAATATCTGCATTAGGTTCCATTTTTCCCGCTGAATGGCAACATCTTAATATTCGACAATTTCTTTATGTGAGTCATTGCTGATCATGCGAAGCGGTATTTCAGGTTTTTAATGTTTGGCATGACACTAAGCTTTAAAATCCGTCCATTAAACATGATACGAACAGACAATGGTAGCGAATCAGGTATTTTATTAAAAGCGAGCACAAAACGCCAATCACAACGTAGCCTCAGCTCATCGTATTCACCCAATTGCGCTTCAGTGGACATGCGTGATTATGGGCCGCATTTCACTGCTGTACGGAGCAGTGATGTAATTCACCTCTCGGTACACGGCAAAAGCCCCTATATATTTTTTTCGTTTGTTGGTTCGAACCCTTGGTTTTATATAATAAAATTTTAACATTCTATGACTTGCACAACGTTGGTCCTTTAAATTTTGAAAAAAAATAAATAAATAAAAGACCCTCACAGTGCATGCAACTCAAACCTAAAACTGATAGAAACTTGTAACTTTCAATAGTGGATTCCTCACGAAACATTACCGAAGAGTTGTGATTTTCGTGTTTTAGGAATTTTAAATTGAAGAGATGTTTGTGTTTTACGCAAAAAGTCTCAACGTGCACCTAAATTTAGGAAAAAAAACAATAAAATTTTGGGGATTTGCATATATTGGGTATCTAATTTCAAAGAAAATCACAAGAATCGGTGATGTGGTGGTAGGTAGCTTGTACCGGTTTCACACAAATGCAACCCCGCCGATGTCAAATAAAATTTTGCATCTCAGCAAACTCTTTGCGGTTTCTGTTAAAACATAACAGGAACCTGTTAAATAATGAATGATCTGTAATTTCAGCTAGAAAAAACATTACGTGAAACGGCACATGAGGATAATGAAAATGCATTGTTTGTTTGCTTCAAGATTGCGCGAAGCAAAACATTTCCGAATCGTAGTCCTATTTAAAAGCTTTTAAACCTTTGGATTTCACGAAACCTTCCCAAAACATAGATTGTAACCCAGCAAATGGCTGGTCGTAACAATTTAAGGACCACCCTGTTTTGTTTTTGAAGCACCATAGGTAAAAAAGCCTTCAAGTCGATGGCTCTGCAGATACCGATTGGCTAGCGTCTGAAGAATGTTGTAGGAGGCACTAGTAACAACCTTCGACGCCCTTGTAGTCGGCGGACACAGAAAGGGCCATCGTAACGCGTTTCGTAATTCCCATGTCATCCATGTACAGAGCAGATGAAATCAGAATTATTTTTTTAGTCAGCTATAGAACATTTACGTTAGGAGAATATACACTTATGTTTATAAAAAAGGGAACGCCTGAAAGCAGGGTCGGATTGTGTCGACGAAATTAAGCTGCGAATTTTATAGTCTTGTGGTCCACTACAGGAACACTCGCACCCATAGGAGAATAGCTCATAAATTCCTCTTGAAAAAAATCGTGGATAAAAGAGGTTTTGAAATATGCCTTTTAAAACTTATTCAGTAGTGAACAAAAAAGGAGGATAAAGCCTACCAATGTCCTTTGGCTCCAAGTCCAACGACCAGGTACAAGTACTTGGAGTGCCACTTTTCCAAAACAAGAAATCAACGCTGCTAAAGTTTTGTATTAGTTTTGTACAGTTTTGTACACCCAAAAGAAAATTTTGTACACCAGAGGAAGTGGTACTTTTTTACTCTCCTTTGTAGCTCTCGAGCATGTACTTGGAGTGCCACTTTTCCAAAATTAAAAATAAACACTGCCAGAATGTTGTACTAGTTTTGTACAGTTTTTTACATCCAAAAGAAAATTTTGTACACCACCGGAAGTGGTACTTTTTGACTCTCCTTTGTGGCTCTTGAGCATGTAGTTGGAGTGCCACTTTTTCAAAATCAAAAATAAACACTGCTAGAATGTTGTCCTAGTAGTGTACACCCTAAAGAAAATTTTGTACACCACCGAAAGTGGTTCTTATTGACTCACCAGCATGTACTTAGAGTGCCACTTTTTTTAAATCGAAAATAAACACTGCCAGAGTGTTTTTGCATCCTAAAGAAAATTTTTACTATGCCAGAGGAGGTTCTTTTTTACCTCTCCTTAGTGACTCTCCGGCATGCGCTGTTGTACTGCCCTTTTTCTAAAATCGAAAATGAACCCTGACGCAGCGCTGTGCCCAACGTTTTGTACACCACCAAAGGGGAACCGGTCACTTACTACACCTAAGCAAACCACCATTTGTTTTCCAAGCAAGCCTTCGTAGAAAAGTTTCTCTAAAAATGAAAATAGACACCACTAACATTTTGCATTATGTTCTACAGTGAAAATTAAAATTATTTTCCTGAACAGAATATTACTTTTCTACTTGGTGTACCACTAAACATGTACAACCTTATTAGGTCTCTGCTGACATCTTCAGGATTTTACACAGAGGCAGAGGTTCAGGCTATTTAATAGGCTCTTCAGTAAATCAAAGACAAGTATTTTTTCAAGTTTGATAACCAAATATATTGTCAGTTGGAAGGGGCCCCTATGAGGCCCCCTTTGTCTCCGGTTTTACCAGAAATTCTGCTTCAAAATTTAAAAAATCAAGCTCTTAGCCAATGTATGCTTTCACCAATTCTTTACATGCGATATGTCGATGATGTTTTACTTTTCTAGCTGTTTACCAATGATGATTTACAAGAATTCGTTGACTTATTTGGTTCTTTCTATCCTTCCATTAAGTTTTCAGTAGAAATAGAAAATAATTTTTCACTTCCTTATTTAGACATTAATAGTTCGGGATCCAGTTTTGCACAGTGTTACTTATTCGGTTTATCGCAAATCTTCTGCAGATCCATCTCTACTTCCCTTTACGTCAGCTCATCCTTGGAGTCAGAAGATGTCAGCCTTCCATTTCCTGGTCAAACGTGCTTTTTCGCATTCGTCCTCTTTACAATTTAGGAATTTGGAGCTAGAGATAATTAGGGACCAGGCTCGAGCCTTCGGGTACTCTGAGGACGTGATACGAAGTGAACAACTGAGGAGTTTCGAACTGGACAACTATCACGCTCTCCAGTGAGGACCGGATCTCAAAATATGTAGGATCAGTACAATATGGGCCTCCTATTGATCAATCCTTAAAGAACATCTGCCGAAAATATCATATTGAGTTTGGGATGAGGACAAAAAACATCCGGGCCCTGATCTTCAGCGACCGAGATTCTGTGAAAGAGAAGGACAAATGGGGAGTTAACAATATTCCATTACGTTTTAATGATGCAGGTAACTTGGAGTCTGCATACATCGGCTCTACCTTCAGGAAATTACAGTCTAGAATTACGAAACACAAATACAGTGTCCGCAATGGTGCACAAAACACAGGGTTGGCAAGGACTGTTTGCGGAGGAGGATATGAACCGGAATGGTACAAAGCGGCTGTAGTGGTGACCCCATTAAGTAAGTCTTCTTTGTTATTTGCAGAAATTTCGTTAATTCTTAAGAATATGGACTGGTGCTGCAATGATGAGGTTCCAGTATCTGTATCGGAAGTGTGGAAGAACCTCATACAGTCTGGACGTCACAATCCTATCTTTCACCGTGAATGCTGACTCTATTTCATAGGACATTAATTGCTTACGTCAATAGTGTGTTGAACCTTAATCATGCGTATACGGTAATCTGGCAGCGTGTATGTTATACACTGAGTGGTCACTTTATTATGACCACCTGGCAGTTTTAAGCAAATGAGCTATGGCTGCACGCTGTTGCCGCCAGAGGGCGAGACTAGTATAAAACGGGAAAGCTTAGTGCTTGCGACAGTAGTAGAAGTGATTTTTGGGTTACGAGATGGATAAAAATGCGATTTGACGGACTTTGAACGTGGGATGATTGTAGGAGCTAGGAGCCATGAAGCGAGTATCACCGAAACCGCCGCATTCGTGAAATCCTCCAGAGCAGCTGTTGTTAAAGTGTTTAAAGACTGGACTGTGAGCCAAACAACTGGTTCTCTACGTGCAACGTGTGATCGTCATCGACTAGTGACTGCTCGGGCGGAACGGAGAGTGTCCAGACTGGTAACAGACAATAGAAGGGCAACAGTACAGCAAATTACAGACCATCTTATTCAAGGATCCCCTCAAATGATCTCTGCATGCACTGTTCGCCGTACACTGCATCGGATGGGATATGGCAGCCGAAGGCCTGTTCGAACACCTTTGCTGTCTGCAGTTAACAAGAGAAAACGTCTCCAGTTCGCACAGGAGCACAAGGATTGGACAGTCGATAATCGGAAACAAATTATATGGTCCGATGAATCACGTTTTCAGTTGCACCATGCCGATGGCCGAGTGAGAATTTGGCGGAAACAGCACGAAAGCATGGACTCCAAATGCATTACTACAACCCTTCAAGCTGGTGGAGGCAACGTTGTGGTTTGGGGAATGTTTTCCTGGCATGCTTTAGGCCCTTTAATTCGTGTTGATCAACGTCTGACTGGCACATCGTATATAAACATCGTTGCGGACCAAGTACATCCTGTCATGTGGATGGTTTATCCCAATGGCGATGGCTACTTTCAACAAGATAATGCGCCCTGCCATAGTGATCGCGTTGAACATGATTGGTTTCAGGAACATGCCGGTGAGTTTACCTTGCTTAGATGGCCCCCACAATCTCCAGATCTTAACCATATTGAGAATTTGTGGGATGAAGTTGAACGAACCATCAGACAGCTGGATCCACAACCCTGCAATCTCACACTCCTGGAAAGTGCTATTCATCAAGCATGGTCTCAGATTCCACAAACTACCTATCAACAACTCGTGGAGTTCATGCCACGAAGAATCGACGCAGTATTGAAGGCAAAAGGTAGCCCAACGAAGTACTTAGGAGGTGGTCATAATAAAGTGGCCACTCAGTGTATTAACCTGTGTGATCTGTAGGTCGTGTTCATTTCATCTGAAGATGGTCCTAAAGTAAGATCGAAAGTACTCATAAAACTGGCTTTAACTTATCATTAAATGATTTTAAATGTCATTTTCGTCATTTGTATCGTGTATAAAACGGCACGTTCATAGTTTGGTGGTATGTTATATGGTGCCAAGAATATCCGTGCATTTAAAGAACGGTTGAGAATATATGAAGCGATTTATGAAAAATCCAACTCTGAAAACAAAGCCAAAGGCCAAGTTCATGATAAGAGAAATAGTTTAGTCAAAACGAACGCGCCTGGGAAACCTGGAATTAGGCCATCAACACCTAAATTTAGATGTTACCACTGTGAAGATTCTAAACGTAAATCTTCTGAATATAAACAAAAATAAAAGGACAAAATTTTTAGATGTAATGAATTTGAGAATCGCCCCATTGAATGTTTTTCTAGTGACAACAAAAACGAGAAGATTGAAAAGAAGAGTCTTAACACAATCTCCGTCAAACCATTTCGTGGCATACGAAATGGTAAGTTGGCACTGATTTGGGGCGTTGAAATTGAAGCACTAATTGATACAGGAAAGGAAATTACTGTAATACGAGAACATGTTTATAGAAAGATAGGATCTCATAAAATTTATGATGCCAATATGATGCTAGTTGGTTTCGTTGACAACAAAATGAAGCCTGTAGGTAATTTTCAATGAAACCTATATGTGATTTTCAATGAAACCTATAGGTAATTTTCAATGAAACCTACAGGTAATTTTCAATGAAACCTACAGGTAATTTTCAATGAAACCTACAGGTAATTTTCAAGGGCTAATTTAAATTGATGAAGGGGAATTACCATCCAACATTTATGTGATCCCAAAGCAGGCAATTAAGGAACATACAATTATCGGATATGAATTGCTGAGATATGCTGAAATAGTTATTAATCAAGTCGGATTATCAGTTAGAAAAACTGAAAAGGAAGCAAGCCTTGTGCGAATAGCTTTACATCCTAAGATGAGAACATGATAGATGTTAATTTCAGTGTGAGTGAAACTCACAGAAATGAAAGAAAACAGCTCTTCGAGAACTATGAACCCAGTAAAACAGAGACTACAGATATAGAAATGAGGATTACAGGGAAAGAAGAACAACCTGTTTTCCATAGACGTCTTTCATTTACTGAAAGAGAGATACAGTAGTTGCTAAACAAATTGAAGAATTGATAGAACAAAAAAATTGTTGAGCCTTCTTTCTCAGAATATTCCAGTAAGGTAGTAGTGGTACGAAAAAAGTGTGGATGGCCGAGGGTATGTACTGACTCCAGAAAAAAAAATCGGATCATAGCGAAAGATCGTTATCTTCTCCCACTAACAGAACACATATTAGGCAGGTTAAGAGATGCTCATGCATTTAGCACCATTGGCCTGAAAAATGAATTTTTCCATGTAGAAGTACATAAAGCCTACAGACATTACACAGCATTTGTGATACACAAATTTTTACTTCTAATTTTAAAGAGTCCTGCTTGGTTCATGTAACTCGCACTTCATAAGCACAATTTTTCGGCCTTTGATGAATGAAGGAATAGTTCTACGATACAGTTCATGGATGATGCAATAATTTCATCCTCCCATGAAGTTGGAGGAATTGAAAGGCCAAAGCGATTCTTTGAGGTTGTAAATAAGTATAGATTAGAAATTAATTTCAGAAAATCTCAGTTTTTGAAGATAAAAGTTGAATTTCTAAGCCATGTGATTGAAAATGATCACACATCATCGTCTACTACACTGGCGTTCAAAAATTAAGGACGAGACGGTTTTTCAAATGTAACGTCGTGAAGAAGTGCTCCACATCGACTCAAATCGTACCATAAGATCCCCAAGATGTAAGAATATGGGACAAGTGAGCAAAACCGTCCAAACAAGGAATACAAAGGATACAAATGCACTTTATTGAAAACGTAGCTTCAAGCACAACTAGACAGAAGACAGAAACGTCCATGTGACAGGCGGCTGCCAAGAAAAATCCAGTCTGTGGTAGGGGACATGATCACCCCTAACTGCGTTGCAGGATTTACAATGTCTGTCCATGCTGAGGACGAGGTTGTCAAGGAGCTGTTGAGGCATCGCGGCCCACTCCTCTTGTAGCGCCAATTGCAGCTGCGCAATCGTTGCTGGCGGCTGGTGATGTGCTGGCAAGCGTCTCCCGAGAATGTCCCACACGTGTTCGATTGAATTTAGGTCCGGGGACCTTGCGGGCCAATCCATGCGTTGAATATCTTCATTCTCCAACAACTCTGCGACAACCACTGTACGATGAGGTGTAGCGTTGTTGTCCATGAAGAGGAACTCAGGACCCACAGCACCTCTAAACAGACGCACGTGAGGCAGGAGAACCTCGGTACAATAGCGGACACCAGCGACTCAACCTCCTTGGAAGACGTGGAGGTCAGTACGGCTTACAAGCATGATACCGTCCCAAACGAAAACTCCACCACCTCCAAACCGGTTCCTTTAGATGATGTTGGAGGTGTGATTGCGTGTTCCCTGCTCTCTCCAGATGTGTATACGTCCAGAATTGCTCGTCATACTAAATCGGTTCTCATCCGTAAAGAGAACTCGACCCCATTGCTTATGTGTCCAGTTCTTGTGTTCCTGGCACCACAGAAACCGCCGTCTCCGATGAGCAGCCGTTAATTGCGCACACCGTACTGGTCGTCGTGCAAATAGACCACATTTGTGCAGGCTCCTGGCCACGGTAAAATGCGATAACGGACGACCAGTTGTCTGTTGCATGTGCCTTGCGATTTCTCCCGCTGTCTGCCGTCTGTCTCTTCTCGCCTGTAGGACAATATACCGGTCGTCCGCCACCGACGTTGCTCGTGGACGACCACTGCTAAACTCTCGGACAGCTGTTTCTGTCGTTTGAAATGCTCTCCAAGCTCGTAAAACGATGCTGTGAGCGATCCCGAACTCCTCGGCCACACTAATCACACTTCGACCTTCTTCCAACTTCCCAATGACGCGACCTCGGGTAAAGTCATCCAGATGTCGTCTACTGGATTGCCTGTTGGCCATATCACAGGGTAGCAGCAACTCGACGTCGTTCAAACCGATGTACACCGTGCAATAGCTTTCACCGAATTGCTGAGCGTACATCGCCCGTGTGCTTTATACCCTTCCGACACTCCCCCCTACGTCATGCTGTATATATGCGATCGCCCTACCGTACCAGACTCTAGTCTATCTCCTGAGTGGTCTTTCGGTCCGTTCTGCCTGCTCGTTCCGCTATTATGCTAATTTCTCCTCTTCGTCCTTAATTTTTGCACACCAGTGTATAAAGACGAAAGGAGTGGATAATTTTCTAGTACCTAAAAACTTGAAACAAATGCAAATTTCTCTGGGATTGACCGGGTATTTCAAGAAGTTCATACCTTCTTATTCTGTTATTGCTAAGGCTTTAAGTGATCTTTTAAAAAGAATCATGAGTTTAAATTTGGGGCAGAGGAAATGGATGCTTTATTTCAACGTAAAAAGTTACTATCAGGTACACCAATACTAGGAATACATGATCAGAGTAGTGAGACATATACATACACACGCAAGCATGATGGTTATGGAGCAATTTTGTTGCAGAAATCACAATACACTAACACTCAAGAAACGCTTATAGCGTGTTAAATCCGTTTATTCACTGATGTAAATGCGCATGAAGTTTCGCCAAGCATTCGCATTCCACTGGGAGGCTTTTTCAAGGCAATGATAGACATAAAAATGCAGGGAATTAGAACACATAAGAAACAAAGATGATTTTTGAAAATAACGCAGGCTACACCACGAGTAGTATTACGTGAATTTATATCACGCGATTATACGGTGTAGTGCTATGTATGTCCATCTTTACAGTAACACATGCGAAACCATTGGTAGTTCGATTGAGACCATACCATTGCATACTAGTTTACTGAAGAGGATTTCGACTGTTTCCTTGATGGCAGTCTCTTTGTAGTTCGTGTAAGGAGAAACTCTTCTAATGTTATTACGTACAGGAACGGCCGAGTAATGCATGACTTCTTTGGCAAGGGCTGTATTCTGCATGTCTTGGTTGATACTTCGCATGTGTTCTTTACATCTAGTATTTTTTCGCTAGTAAAAGCAAGATTCAAAGTTTCTACATTCCAAAGTTAAAGCAAAATATTGACAAGTTTATTGCTAATTGTGTGTCCTGTATTTTGGTTAAGAGGAAAAGTGGAAAGCAAGAGGGATATTTGTATCCTTAGCACAAAGATGACGTCCTTTTATACGCTTATCACTTCGACCATTTAGGTCCACTTGAAAGTACTAATAAAAACTACAAGCACATTTTTGCAGTTATAGAAAGATTTGCGAAATTTGTCTGGTTAAAAGTACAACTGCAGTAGAACTTACGGCAAAATTAAATAATAGCAAAATGTTTGGAAATCCGATCCAAGTAGTTTCTGACAGAGCAGCTGCTTACTTCAGAAGAATTTGAGAAAGACTGTACAGAAGAGAATATTAAACATACTTTAATCACTACTGGATTACCAAGAGCGAATGGACAGATTGAAAGGCTGAACCGTACCACTGTGCCAATTTTCGCAAAGCTATCTTTAGATGGTTCTTTCAAATGGTGCAAGCATGTCGGTAAACTGCAGAAAATTATTAATTTCACTTATCAGAAGAGTATTGCCACTACATCTTTTGAACTACTTTTTGTGATACAAATTCAGGTCTTTTTGGTACAAATTCAGGTAATCAGGTAACCACAAAAGTATTTGCCGTTTTCGGAGACTGAGACACAATATATATAACACATACGTAGTAGAAAAGCACTTTATTTCGTCAATTTTATTACCGTGGGCATCAACAATGTTCTGCCAACGTGTTAACAACTTATACAGGGTGTCCAAAAAATAACTGTGCAATGAAAGTAATACTAATCATGTCGAACTGGTTCCTACAGGAGGTGTTGGAAATGGCCCCACCGACGTCCAGAAATGTCTGCACACGCTTCTGCGTGTTGGTGAATATCTTTCACAGGGTATGTGATGTGATTTGTTGGATGTGGGTCGTTATTGCAGCCTATAGCTCTTGATGTGTATGTGGATAATCTGCGTACATCTTCCTCTTCAGTGCTTCCCACAGAAAAGTCAGGCGGTGTCTTCCGACAGGAACTCTTGGAATCACTTCCAGTACGGAACGCGGGCATCATGGTCTGCTTCTTTCAGCTGATACACGACATACACTTTGTACGGGTGGGAACGCAACTTCCTTTTCAGAATATCGTGGGCTGTACTCTTTGGCACATTAGCTTGTTGTGACAGCCGCCTCACGGACTTGCGTGGGCTCCTCCCTATCCTGCCCTGACTATCCTCTACGATATCGTCTGCCGTGGATGGCTTTCCGGGGCGGGGTGCATCCAGAACACTGCCAGTTTCCCGAAACTTTGCTATGAGCTGACGTACAGTAGTACGGTGGGAGACGTCTACATCACGGCATTTCTTAGCAAATTGTTTTTGCACTTCGCCCGTGTACTTGTAATGGCAAAATACATGTTCCACCCAAAACACTCTCTGTTCAACCGTCTACACCACTTTCCTTGTGTCAAGATGAGTGATCAATCGACACGTCTGCCTCCGTCGACCAAGCGCTTGGGAATGAATTCGCTCGGAATGACAGATGCGTGCGCCTCGGGGGTGGGGAACATGAAGGTTACCAGACACAGACCACTTCCACGTGTTGGGTTACTTCTGCTGTAATTCCATTCAACATTTCTTTATTATTACATTACTGCAGTTTGTACATTCAGTGCACAGTCATTATTCGGACACCCTGTATATACCCCAGCGATAAAATGACGGGTCATGAGAAGAGAATAAGTTTTGGAGGGCAGCGTGTACCTCATCAAAGCTGGAGAAGTCGTGTCCACGAAAATGATTGTCGAGTGAAAGAAACAAGTTATAGTTTGAAGGAGAGTTAGTAAGCTGGATGACATAAAAGCTCTCATCCAAGTCCGTTGATAGTGTGCCAGGTCAATGAAGCGGAGTGGGCACGAGCGTTATCTTGAAGGAGCAGAACTCCACTTCTGTTGACCAGTGCTGCTGCCTTCTTTTTCAGGTCCTCATGCACAAGTTTCAGTTGTTCACAGTACACTGCAGCGGTGATCGTTTGGCCACGTTTCAAGAGTTGCTAATGAACAACACCACGTACTGTACTGCCCACCACACACACAGCATAACTTTCCGTGGATGCTGTGCTGGCTTTGATGTGTGAGGAATTAAGTCACTGGTGGAATTGAGTTACTGGTGGACAACCAATATCTGAAATGTTTTGGGGTGCTGTACTGGATTCACTTTTCATGACATATGAGTACCCTATCCCAAAATGGTTAATTGTCATAGCGAGACAGCAAAGCAATACAAGCTGAGACGCTTTGCTGTTTGTTCACTGCAGACAATTCGTGAGGGATCCACTTAGACAATTTTTATACCTTACCTATTGCATGCAGATGTCTCCGGACTGTTTCACCAGTAACACCAAATGACTGAGCTAGTCCTGGCATGTTTGGCAACTGTCGTGCTCAGTAGCAACTTTCAGGGCTTTTGTGTCATGGCTGACAAGACGACCACTGTGGTCCTTTTCTTGAAGGGATTCATTTGCGTCACTGAACTTTTGAAATCAATTTCGAGTTGTGCGTTCCTTTATGGCATCTGCCCGAATGCTAAGCAAATGCGACGAGTGGTTTCTGCAGAAGGCGAACCGAGTTTAAATTCGTATAAAAAACACTTTCGGAAAATCTCCACTGATACCGCTATTATAATCACACGTCTTTCCACTTCCAAACTGCTTACTCACTGATTCATATGCGCAGGGCATCTTCGAATTTCAGCTGACGATATAACCCGGGCGGAACGCCATCTCTCTACAAATTCAATAATTACAAGGTGGTTCTTTTGCTCCCTCGGAAAACGAAAAATACTTTTCTGGTTACCTGAATATTAGAAACCGAGTTTCGAGTTATATTCCAAGAATTCATAAACAAAGCTAGGAAGGAAGAGAAAAGGCAAATCATACAGGTTCAAGAAGAAAACCGAAAGACCTATAATATTCGCAAATGTGCAAGCTGAATGACTTAATTGCTGTGAAAAGAACTCAACTAGGACCAGGTCTAAACGTGAAGCCAAAATTCTTATGATTTTATAGGATTACCAAAGTTAAAGGAAGTGGCACATATGATGTAGTTAAAAAAGGACATCATGACATATCTCTACGAACAACTACATGTGAAAAATGTATGAAAGATTGGAATGTTTTAAATATTTGTGTTAGCATGGACAGTAATTGTATTGAACTTTCGTTTTTAAAGGACTTTTAATTTTGACAGTTTCTACTATTTATGTCATCTGAGATCAAATGATTGTCAGGACTGCCGAATGTATAGGATTTTCTGTGTGGTTTTCGTCGTATCAATTTGTTTCTGCTATTCGCGGTGTTAGAGGTCTGCATTTGGAAGGGCCCCTGGCGTCAGGCAGAACGAAGTCAGTCGATGACGTCAGTTACGTGCAGAGAGTTCGCAGTTCTTGTTGAAAAATACACCGCTGAAGAAGAAAGATGTTTAATGTAACCTTGTTTGTTTTCCCGTTTATATCTTCCGTGTTTTATTAAGCGATTTTTGTTTTCGATGTTAAGACCGAAGGTGTGATAATTCTAGCTTACTTATTTAGTCACAAGCAAATTCTATATATTTAATAAATTGCCTATTCAGTTTATAACACCCGTGTTTTATTGAAATTTTGGTATTACCATATATGTGTGAGAAATTAATGTCCTACCGAAAATCTGGCAGTTGTTTTCACTGACAAGAAGCTCATCCGACAGTAATATATCGTTGTACTTCAATAACTACAAGGATATATTACTGTCGGGATGAAGAGCTTAGTTGCAGTGGCTCATCCAGGAATTCTTCATGGGTTGGTCCAAAAAACTTAGCACACACACACACAAAAATGCTTCGCAGGAAATATCTCCCAAAATATTGGTAAACGATGAAAACAACTCCGTCATGTTAAAGCAGAGGCGTAACTAGGCATTTCTGCGCCCGGGACAAACCACAAAATATTGCACCCCTGTCTGTCTTTTTCTATTTTGATATTTTACAACCACCACGAGCAGCTCCAAGCAATAGAAGCAGTCGCCTGTCCCTAATTTAGGGCCCCTGGTTCAAGGGAAGGGATAGAACCATTGTCATAAGACAAACATACCACCCATGCTTCATCCGGTACTAGAACACGGGTCTACTCGGCGAACGGATGAACATCGACAAAACAATTAACGACATACCTCAATCGCATCTCTATGCGGGAGACACAATCACACTATGCTGCACCGGTGGCCGAGTGCTTAGAGGCGCTGGCTTTCATGCCTCACCTCGGACGCTGGCTAACCATGCCTCCGAGGTGAGGCATGGATGGTGTGTTTGCCCTATGGCACTGGCTCTCTCTCTTTGCTGGAGCCACTAGCCCTAAATTAGGGAGATATAACTTCTTATATCCCATTTAGTTGCGCACGGTAGTCGTTATACCCTCCAAACAAACAATGACAGTATGTGCAGCTTTTACCAACTGATTCTAAGTTCGGACCTTCGATACCACATCAAACGTGCCGAATGCAGTTGGTTGTTGCAGCTCGCGGCCCCAGTAATGATAGAATAGCCCCCAGAGAATATTCAACAATGTGAACATCTTTATTTGCAACGCACGTACAGCCGCTCCTTCATTTCTGTATGCTAGCAAGTCACATCTCTTGAACGTTTTCACGAATAAATGCAACTTTTAAACTGTTAGAGCTACCGAAACTGGCTAAACTTATAAGCAAATTCTGTGAATTGGCAAATGACGAACTATGTACCCGAAGCTCTGCAAAAGCTTCGATTCCAATTTTAATCAGAGTGAAATGAGTGAGAGTATTGCGCCCTCTCTTGAGCTGCGCCTGGGGTAGCCACCCCGCACCGTCTGCCCCGCCTTAGTTACGCCTCTGTGTTAAAGTCCGTTTCCAATTATTCGTAAAATATATATTTAAAGATTAGCATCCAATAGCAAAAAGAATGAAGGGCCAATTGATACCACCCCTGGGCCACCCCCACTGCGTAGGTGTGTTGCAGCAGCGTCCACCGCTACGTCAAGAGTCTCAAAATTTTCATCGTCTTCAACAGACAAAGCCTCTGGTGCCCGATGCCTACTTCACCAGCTCTTTTCAATTGTTTGTATTCAGTTGCTCAGATTTCTTGGCCCGGCTCCTTCCTATTCCACTACATCATCAACACTCTCTTCCTCCCTCTTTCCCACCCCTCTCTCTCTTTTTTTTACTCACTGTCTTTATCTATCTCTCGGGAGATGTACAGTGACGATACATGATGAAATTGGGTTCCTTTGTCGCATACCTTTTCTCATTCTGAACAAGCTTCCAGTTTTCATCAATTCTTACAGTTGTTTCCGTAATTTCATTTAAATCCATCAGCGCCCGTAAGCCCTGAATACTTTTAATATATGCAGCAAAACATCTTTCAGAAGTCAGTGAAGCACGTGAAGAATCCTTTTTTTTGTCATTCGAGCTTTTAGCGCACCCAGACGTAATATCAAGATTTGTTTCATGTCGCTTTGTAATTTTTGAAGCTTGCTATTTCATTGCCTAAGTACATTTCTATCTGAATGCTTCATTTTTCTGTAAGCATTATCATTATCACTTTACTTAAATGACAAGCTAGGGTTACAGTTCTGTAATTTTTGCAGTCAAGTGCTGTCACTAGCACTGATCTTGTCCAGTCTTTAGGACTATTTTTCCATGCAGAGCTACATAAGTGATGTAACTACTTGGATCAGGTCTTATCCACAAAATTTAATCACCTCACCTGTAATTTTATGGTTTTCCGGGCGTTGTTATTTATAGTGTGGTTCAAACTCCTTCTTCTTCTCTTGAAATGCATTTTTTCTTATTTTGCTTGCACAGCTTGATAGCGATACTTTTTAAGTTTCGAAATCTCTCTGTTTTATGTGATTGATTCAATTGAGTCTCATACAGCCTTGAGCCGTAATGTGCCAATTTTTGAGCTGTCCTGTCACAAAATTCTTTGCCTTGAAACCCACTTCACGCCTTTTGTTTTGTGAAATGCAACAGAGAATTTGCACCATTTAGTAGGATGCTTAAATAATAATTTTTGTGTCATTCTAACCCAAAGGATTAATGACCTGAGAAGTGAGTAAATGTGAATGTCATTGAGATTTGTCCATTAGCAATAGCAATAATATAATAAAGAGTAGAGGCGGCAAATGTTTCTGGTGTCACACTTGATGATAAAATGATAACGAATTTTCTTCGACGTCCTGTATGATAATACATGAGAGTTTTTCAGAAAGATGACCACTACAAAGTTCTCGAGACATGGAAATCATATTTCCATAAGTTTGCGTGACTTCTAGTCATCTTTAGTGTATCTCATTCTTTAAGGAACTTCTTTTAACTTCTGATTGCGTTATCAGCCTGTATCACATGAAAAACGATTTAGTTACTTTTCTAAAGGTTGGTCCCCTCATTGTTAACTCATATTTTTTTATGCTAGAAGCCATTTCAATGAAGTCGAATGCTGTACAGTTAAAAAATCATTATATTCTTCCTCTCTTAAGAAATAAATGCATATGAGTTTGAAAATAACGATTTTTCGCATAGCGTGTGTGCTTCGAAGGTAAAGCGCTGTTTAAACGTTCGAAGACGAAACAAATTTATTCAACTGAACTGATGAACAAGGTTCTTCATTTTCAAATGAAATGTTAGGTACATGAAAACTAGAGTAAAATAATTACATGTTTGAAGTTTTCAAATGAAACTTCCTGAAGCATCCCTTTCTCAAAGGATTTTTCTAGAACTGTTCTGCAGTACCCGCAATACTCAACACCATAGCGCATCGTTCACTAAGCCATCCGAGTGTTTCATATATAATTGTTCTGCAGCACCGTAATTCCCAACACTACAGCGTTTTTTTCCTTAAAAATGCCTATGATGTTTAAGTGTTCGTATCGACTTCTCCCGTCCTCTGATTGCTGAGAACATCTGATACTTCGCGAATAGCAGTTCTGGTTATTCAAGTGAGCATACACTGGGCACAAAAGTTAATAATATTGCGGTTTTGAACTGAAAATATGGTGATATGCAAATTGAACGGCTACTGGAGATCGGTTATCAGGGTGGGTAGCTACGTCATATGTAAATTAGCATCCAGCTCCGATAAAAGACCATGAGAGAAGTGAAAAATGGGTCGTTTCACTGCTTGGTCTAAACGTTTGCTGAATTTATTGCGTTTAGTGTGGGATTAACCTGAATACGATGACTAAACGACGTTTAAGCATTGGCAACAGAAATAAAGCTGTTGGCATGTTACATGAAACTGCATGGCAGATAGATGTGCTTGCTGCTTTAGGAGTTTTTCAAAGTGTAGTAAGTCTGCTACACAGAAGATTTCTACTGCGTGGAAATGTTGCAGGTCGACCCAGGAATGGTCGCCCGAGGATAACCACCATGACACAAGATCGTTGCCTGACAGTTAAGTGCTCTGAGAAGACCTTGCATCACGAGTAGCCAATTCCGGGAATCACTTTGAGTGACTTCTGGTACAACAGTATGTACTCAAACGGTACAAAACAATAAAGCGTCATGGGTTGGCATGTTACATATAACTGCATGGCAGATAGATGTTCTTGCTGCTTTAGGAGTTTTTGAAAGCGTAGTAAGTCTGCTACACAGAAGATTTCTGCGGCATGGAAATGTTGCAGGTCGACCCAGGAGTGGTCGCCCGAGGATTACCACCAGGACGCAAGATCGTTGCCTGACAATAAGTGCTCTGAGAAGACCTTGCATCACAAGTAGCCAATTCCGGGAATCACTTTGAGTGGCTTCTGGTACAACAGCATGTACTCAAACGGTACAAAACCGTCTTCAAAAGTACGGTCTCCGAGGAAGGAAACCGTTTAGATATTGGCATCTCACAGTCGTCAAAGCTGTACTTGCGTCCAACAATGTATGTCATGGAATACAGAGAGGCATTATGTACATTTTACAAGCGAATCCCGTTTCGCTCTTTATCCTGATACTTGACGAGGACACGTGTGGATGAGATGCACACGAACGTAACCACACTATGTTCAGTCTGCCCACCCTTTCCAGCGGCAGTCAGTTCTGGTCTGGGCAGGAGTGTGTCTTAATGACCGTACTTCCTTGTATGTTTGTCAAGGCAACGTTAATGTCTCAATGTACCGAAACGAGATCATTGTGCTTATTGTGACAGTGTTTCGCGCTGCTATTGGACATGCATTTTGTTTCCTCGATGACAATGCAACCAATCCCCGTGCTTGTAGGGGGTTCAGGAGCTAGAAATTCATGAGATTGAATCGTTGCAGCTGCATCCGAGGTTTCCTGGGCTTAATTCTATTGAGAACTTATGGGACGCCGTACAGCGACACCTGGATATCCACGTTCCATACTTCAGTACACTGGCAGACCTCCGTAACGTGTTGTTTCTAATACCGGACGAGATGCCACAGACACTCATCGATAATGTCATTGCAAGTATGCCTCGTAGATGTAGGACATTCTTCGACACAGATTTGATGTTTCCAGATGCTGAAATCCAGAAGTATGGACATTTTTCCGAATTTACCATTTTGTCTATTGCAGTGCTACTTTGTTGCGTGCAGAAATTGCACAATAAATTGTTTCTGTAAATGCACTCCTTATCGTTTCTGTTAGGTGGCCTGACTGAGACTATCGCAATGCGTTTTACTTGAGTCAGATACATGCATCTTTGATTTCCATGCAATATCCCTAACTTTTTGTGACCAGTGCAGTGGTGTGCCGTGAACGTTACGTGTAGGCATGCAAAAAAAAAAAAACATACGTCATTTATTGCGGAATTTCATCCTGCGACTCTTTTTTATTCTTCCGTTACTTTGGCTTCGACATTTTTTTTTATTGGAGGTTTAACGACCACCGTGAGCAACTCAATGGGCTATAAGCAGTCGCCCGTCCCTAATTTAGGGTCACTGGTTCCAGGGAAGGGAGAGAGCCAGTGCCGTAAGACAAACACAACATCCATGCCTCACCGGGATTCGAACCCGGACCCCTTACGGACGAATGATCACAGGCCAGTGCCTTATACCACTGCGCCACCGGGGCGGCTGGCTTCGACATCAAACTCTTCGGTAGAACTCTTTCAATTGTTATTAAATTGTTTTTTGATATTTGCGTATATTGCGTGAATAGGTTTTTTTCGCACAATTTAATGACACAAGGAAGCATTTATCAAAACCAAATCCGTGCGAAGCTTTGAACAATTTGCAGATTGCTTTACTGCTTAATCCAGGGAGAAGAGTAAAACACACGTAATTCACTTTTTAACCTAACGAAATGAAAACGAGTGGGATGCTTCTTTGAGTGAATTCAGGCTCTATTTGGAGAACTCGATGCTTTTTGTTTCACAATTTCTTGAGCTCATAAACTTTTCATATAGGATAGTTATGGGAGATGATTGTGGTTTGGAAACTATTAGGCGGAAAGACTTTACCCTTCAGGGGTCTATCTTCCTGAAAAAGCCATCTGGTTCATGTGGGAAAGCTTGAAACCTTTGATGTTTTTTTTTGTTTTACGTCAACAAATTCAGATTACTAGTATATTTTCATTGTTTAAAATCTGAAATTTGACAATTTTTGAGTTTTACATTTTTTTTTCATTAGGAAACGGTAAACAGTTTCATTTCAAAACAAACACGGTCAACAAAACGGCATTGGAGATTTGAAACACTACAAATCTTATCTGTTTGGTAAATAGAAGCTTCGAAATATGTAATAAGTTTGCATATTTAACCTGCATACTTAACGACGATGCTAAGAGGCTCAGATTTGAGGATGGTCTTTCATTGCTCATACATTCGGATATTTTGTAAAAATTCGAATGTGAAGAAATGAAAGACCATATTTTATACGAAATTAATGTCTTTCGATTAGGGAATCGAAAGACATTAATTTTGCATCATCAGTTTTTTCAGTTTGCTTAAATTATCTTTAAAGATTTTAGTGCTTCAGAAAGGCAGGAAATATACGAAAATGTAGCCGTATAACTTTCCAACTGAATAAGAAAAGATTCCTTGACGCACGAGATAACAGATGATCAGCCGGAAAAGAAAATGAGCTTTCCATTGGTTGATGCAACTCTCTTTTTCGAATTTCGACATGTTTTCAATGGCAGATAACGGAGGCCCCAATCCGGGTGGGAATAAACAGTGGGTACAGAGGGAACGGCCTCCGGTTTTCTAATTGGTTGTCTGCCCAAGCCCTGAATTCAACAGAAATTTTGCATGCAGTGGATTTCTTCGTTGCCGTTCTTACTTACCTGGCAAGGACACTCTCACTCCAACGACACGACCTCGCATGAGTACAAGGCTTGGGCAGACAACCAATCAGAGAACCTGAAGCCATTCCCTCTGGAGGCCGTTCCCTCTACGAAGTTAGGTTCGCATTCTCGCTTTTAGTTCCAGCTAAAATGTACACAAACGTGTGAACTTGGTCTTAAATAAAACTCTTCTAAAACCGGGCACTTAGTTTAAATTTTCCCGTAAAAATCTACAGCACAAAACTTTTCTTCGTGTAATTTTTTTTTTGGCGGGGGGGGGAGCAAATTTCTGCACATGATTATGGCATTCAATGCGTGTGTTGCATACAATGACCGCACGCCACTGGACCAGAGTATATGACACCGGAACTGCAAGAGTGCAAACCACATAAACTTGGCGAACATCAAATTACAATCGAATGTCGCACAGAGATTTTGTCCTACCATCCGAATGTGTGTAGTGCAAAATGACATTATACCAAAAATAATGTTAAAATGCAGAAAAATATTTAACATTAATCTCTAATATTTGCTTACTTCTTGCTGAATATGAACTGATGTCATGCAAGTTTTCATTGTGGATATTTTGCTTTGCTTCTTGTAGTACTCTAATATTTTTTTTTTTTTTTTTTTTTTTTTGTGTATGTCATTTCTTGCGTGTCTAATATTTTTCTGTGTTGTGCCACTCTGTCCATGACAAGTAATGTACTCCTTGAAACAGATTAAATGGGGTGAATTGTGCCCCATTACTTCTGTGGGAACCGTTTTGAAATGAGCAAGGTTGCTCACATTTCTGAATATTTGTATTACATATCCCTAGCTTCTTAAGGAAGTTCTCACTTCGGCTTGGAAAGGAAACAACTTCCTCGTAAGACTCGTACTTTTTTTTTTTTGATTGGAGGTTTAACGACCACCTTGAGCAACTCAATGGGCTATAAGCAGTCGCCTGTCCCTAATTTAGGGTCACTGGTTCCAGGAAAGGGAGAGAGCCAGTGCCGTAAGACAAACACAACATCCATGCCTCACTGGATCCGAACCCGGGCCCATTTCGGACGATTGCTCAGAGGCCATCGCTTAGACCACTGCGTCACCGGGGCATTATTTTTCTTTATTTATACATTTAGATATCCGGAATAATTTTTCGTATACGTGTTTGTGGGCTTGTAGGGTTGTTATAAAGTAATTTGACGAAATCAAAGCACTCCTGGAATCGCTGTCATGGCCGCCCCGGTGGCGCAGTGGTCTAAGGCGCTGGCCTCTGATCGTTCGTCCGTAGGGGGTCCGGGTTCGAATCCCGGTCAGGCATGGATGTTGTGTTTGTCTTACGGTACTGGCTCTCTCCCTTCCCTGGAACCAGTGACCCTAAATTAGGGACGGGCGACTGCTTATAGCCCATTGAGTTGCTCACGGTGGTCGTTAAACCTCCAATCAAAAAAAAAAAATCGCTGTCATGGACGGATGTGATTTTAATTCGCTACATAGATTCAGATTGCTGTGGGAACGAGACATGGAAAACTGAGAGCACAGTATTTCTGTGCTCTCAGTTTTCCATGTTACGGTTGACAGGGCCATTATGAAAACTTTCGAGTGGAACCATCTTCATTTAATAATGTCAGGATGAAAAGCAAAGGGAAAACAGCATTGCAGTTCAGGTGACGCAGTGGTTTAAGCGCTGACTTATCACAATTCGTCAGAGTGGGGTTCGGATTCGAGTCCTGGATGAAGAATGGACGATGTGCTTGTTTTACGGCACTGGCTTTCTCCCCTCTCTGAAACCAGTGGCCCTATTTTTTTTATTGGAGGTTGAACGACCACCATGAGCAACTCAATGGGCTATAAGCAGTCGCCCGTCCCTAATTTAAGGTCACTGGTTTCAGGAAAAGGTGTGAGCCAGTGCCGTAAGACAAACACAACATCCATGCCTCACGGGGATTCGAACCCGGACACCTTTCCAACGAATGATCACAGCCCATCGCTTAGACCACCGTGCCACCGGAGCGGCTCCCAAATTCGGGACAGGATACTTCTCATAGCTGTTAGAGTTGCTGATAGTGGTCGTTAGACCCTAATGCAAAAAAACAAAAAACAAGAAAAACAGCATAGCATATGATGTTGAAACGGAGACGCTAGACTCAGAAATCATGGATAGATCCAGAGGGTAATTGCGTGAATTCAACCAGATAAATCGACGTGTCAGCATGCCAACTTAGATGCTCGATGTCTCCGTCCTGTTACATTTGCTTCGATGAAACCTCTGCGGGAACATGTGCATTGTTGAACGTAGAATCTTTCGCACGGGGCTCCCACGCAATGCGTGCATTTTTTCCTTTTTCATTGGGGATTAAGCGACCTCCGTAAGCTACTCATTGGGCGGTAATCAGTCTCTTGTTTGTAATTTAGGGCAACTGGTTCCGCCGCACCGGTGGCGCAGTGGTTTGAGCGATGGCCTCTGATCATTCGTCCGAACGGGGTCCGGGTTCGAATCCCGGTGAGGCATGGATGTTGTGTTTGTCTTACGGCACTGGCTCTCTCCCTTCTCTGGAACCAGTGACCCTAAATTAGGGACGGGCGACTGCTTATAGCCCATTGAGTTGCTCACGGTGGTCGTTAAACCTCCAATAAAAAAAACTGGTTCCGGGGAAGGGAGAGAGCCTGTGCCGTAAAACAAACACAACTTTCATGCCTTGCCAGGATTCGAACCCGGATCTATCTCGGACGAGAACTGACGTCATAGCCAGCATTTAAACCACTCTTCCACCCAGGCGTCCTGAGTATATTTCTACCAGGATGGCTTGATGGACCCTGCTGTGACTTTCACGGCTGTTGCTGGTCGGTTATTCCCGATCCTTTTGTGCGTACAGCCATCTACTTCAAAAGTGTAGATTTCGTTGTGCGTAGCTTGCCTTGAACATGGCCGTGTGCGCAAATGATTATTGGACGGAAATAGCGGCATTACAATCGCTCGTGTAATAAATTTCACAATTTAATCACGTCGTTTCTTTGTGAGTCCCATGGTTTATTTGTCTCTGTAGCAGCCGAACTGCTGATTTCGATCCCCAGTATGACGTCACTTGCTTTGTTTAACGTAGTACTTTTTCACAGCATGGATAGCACCTCTGACCGCTAAGATGGAGTGTGATTTTTTTTTGATTGGATGTTTAATGACCACCGTGAGCAACTCAATGGGCTATAAGCAGTCGCCCGTCCCTAATTTAGGGTCACTGGTTCCAGGGAAGGGAGAGAGCCAGTGCCATAAGACAAACACAACATCCATGCCTCACCGGGATTCGAACCCGGACCCCGTACAGACGAATGATCAGAGGCCGGCGCCTTAGACCACTGCGCCACCGGGGCGCCGGAGTGTGATGCCTGTAAGGAATTGCACTCCGGATATTTCGGTCATGTTTTGATCGAGCAACTCCGTTCCAACGCCGTATGATGTTTTTCTCATTGCTTGTCATTCCGACATCCCTAAATGAGGGTGTTTCTATTTGAAATGTTGTGACAGGGCATGATCAACTGTAACCGTACGAGATACTTTATTATATTCTTAATTTTGCATATCTCGTTCCCGTGGCGATCAATTACTGTGTATGAAATTTGAATTACATTCGTCAGTTACAGCTTTCCACTGGAGCGCTTAAGTTGGTCAAATTACTTTATAACCGTCCTGCATATATATGCTATTTATAATTTTGCAGGAATGTAGGAGTCAGTGGAATGAAACTAGGACCAGTTGCCAACATGATGCGTCCGTATGACTGTTTGATACGTTTTGCGGAATTTGAGAACATCTTTCTGTCATCGTTCGGTCAAGTGGAAATCTGCTGTAGCACCTACTATAACATTAAACGGTGATGACATGTTTATACTGTCGTATCATGTACTGTATGTCTGTCATATGTAGGCCTACTACCAGGCATACCGTTTTGGAAAGATTTTGGGATTGCATTTGGTGGCCGCCCCGGTTACAGAGTGGTCAAGGGTTTGCGTCTGACCATTCGTCCGAGATGGGTCCGGTTTCGAATCCCTATGAGGCATGGATGTTGTGTTTGTCTTACGGCATTGGCTCTCTCCCTTCCCTGGAACCAGTGGCCGTAATTAGGGACGGACGATTACTCATATCCCATTAAGATGCTCACGGTGGTTGTTAAACCTATAATAATAAAAAAAGAGAATCCCGTGACACACAATAAACGTGACTTTAACTTCTGAAGTATTTAGCGTTATCATGGTTATTCTCATCAAAACACTTCCGTTCTGAAGCGTTCATATTATGCGGCATGTGCTGTATGTAATCGGACTCACGCCAGAAGAAAAAATATATTTTCATGAATTCCCATGATTTTAATTCCAATTAAGCTGTTCGCGTAGCCAGCCAGTGGAAGTTAATAACGAGTTTTTATATATGCTATTTGCCTGTATGTTATTCTTTGTTTGCTCTGCTAAGTTGCGCATATATACAACAAACCTGCTTTCTTCGATTTCCCTTGTTTTCATACAGCCAAATTTCGGTGTGTGAGACAAATTTGTCTTACTTCTATAAATTCTGCCTGTTGAGCTCATGTTATGGTATTTTCTTTTGTTTTTCAAGGTGGCATCCTACCCGTGTTCATGAAATCTTTGTTTGCCATACAGCAAGTTTTTTGCTTTTTCTGAAGCCAGACGACCTGCATGCATTTTTTTTTTTTTTGTAGTATCGAACTAACTGTAGGATATTCCTTTTCCGGAATAGTCGTCTGTTTTCCTTAATTTCAGCTTGCATTCATACACGACAGTTAATTTTGAGTTTAGCGAACCGAGTGATATATATTTTGCAACTGCGTACTGTAGGGATAGGAACTGAACTGCCCAAGATTTATCAGAATTCGAAAGCAGCAGTTGTTGCAAATGAAAATTTCTGCCATGGCTGCAAGACACTTTCTCGAAGTCGCTGATATGGGAGATAATAGAATCAGGAAAACGCTCGTGCCTGTGCAGTTTCCAAATGCAGCACGTTCATGCGTTGCAGATGAATGAGTATTTCTTCAACATAGAATGAAGCATAAATGTGTAGTCGTACTGTACGAGATCGATGACTGAAGTAAAAGCCAGTTAGTGGTGAAGGAATGTTTTTTTTTTTTTTTTCAGGAAATGTACTTAATATTTTTGTGGTTAGGACTAATGGAAATTTCTGTGGAGTAATAACACGATGCGTGATATGCAAAATATTGAATTCTGGCTGCATAATATTCATCTTGAGTATTCTTTTCTTTGATTGGGGGTTTAACGACCACCGTGAGCAACTCAGTGGGCTATAAGCAGTCGTCCGTCCCTAATTTAGGCCACAGGTTCCAGGGAAGGGAGAGCTCCAGAAATCATCTCGGACAAATGATCATAAGCCCTAGCTTAGACCATTATGCCACCAGGGTGGCCTCTTGAGTTTCTAAGTAATATTATTTTATCTCTTCCTTAAGGCTGTCTTTGAATGAGTGTTAGGGTTCCTCTTTTGCGTTAGATAGCGCAAAAAATTACTCCTTGGGCGTGGCTTTTAGGTCTTGAGGGACTGTTCCAGAAGTTGGCGTCACCGAAACACTGCAGACCTTGCCATATTTAGAATGGAAGCGGTCTCTCGTTGGCTTCACAATGAAAAGACGAAATACGCGCTGTTACGTTTTGACCAATAACGTTGTTTGGGGTGGAGCTTAGTAGGTAGGCAGGGTTTCTATAGCTCAAATTCAGGGGTTTTTTGCTAATGTACCTTCATTTTTCTTCAAAAAATGAAGGTACAGTAGGAATTCAGATGATTTATGGGAGACAAGATTATATTCGCACATTTGGCCTCATTCAATTATTTTCTATTTGGCCTAGATAATTCAAAAAAACAGACAGAAATGAGAGATTTCGTTTCTTCCAGACAGAAACACTGCTAAGCTAAGTTATCGCGTCATCTAGCGCCCAAATTGGAATATTTTCGAGTCAGATAAATTGAATTTTTAAAACAATTCTAACATTTTTTTCGGAATAATAACTGCGGCACATATTAGCTATAGGTCGTTTTTATTTGTGCTCCAAATTTCACACACTGCAAAGTAATCTTCGAGAGAATTGCAGATATAGGATAAAATTTCTCTCACACTCATTCAAAGACAGCCTTAAGCGATTTCGAAAAATAAGTAAATAAATCGTACATGAGGTCAACAACATGTTTTTACGAAGAGCGCCCTCACTTTGTCGACTTTTTATTCTTTGTATAGTGCTATTCTTTACATTAATCACAAACATGAAATACTACAATTATTTACACTACGTTCGATTTAAGCGAAACAATTATTTTTTCCTTTAGTCCAAAGAGGAAAAAGAAGAGTATCATGTTTAAAAAGTTATTATTTGTTTTGAGAGCAGAAAGAGAACAAACAAGTGTCAGCACAGTTTGACATGCGAGTGAAAAATCTAATAAGTCTTAGAGGCTGAAACGCAAGAATGTGACTCAGTGTAACAAATTACATCAGTTTGCAGAAGCGGATGTCAAATAGCATTGAAATATCGGTTGCATATTAAAAATATGTCGAATAAAGCATATGCTTCTTTGTCTTCGCATGCTGAGAATCAACGAACACTGTATTCGAGTGCGACTTTGCAAAGAATTTGGAATTTAAAGAGTGAGAAGTGACTAATTTTTGAATGTACACTAGAGATCGATTATGTCTTGATACACCTACCCGATTTTGCATTTTAAGTAAGTATGGGGTGAATTAAAGATAAAATGCAAAGAAAGTAAGGAAGTGTCAAATAGAAATAAGTATAAAACTGATTAACGTGAGGTTAGACTTTATAACTCTTAGAAAAGCGCAGCGAACCTCTAGTGGTAAAGCGTAGTTAATCCGAAGCACATTTGCGGCATATAGTGTGATTGCTAACGGTACGAACAAAAAATATGGTTCTTCTAACTAGCGGTATAAATATTAATATTATATATTTGATGAAACATTTTAACTTTTGTAGGACTATTGTATAAATATAATGGTTTTGATTTTGATCGAAAACCATAAATTCCGAAATTTGAGCTGGTGAGTTAGATCTCCATTCTCAATATTTTTGTCATTAGCGTCGGATGCGATACAGTGTTACTGAATAATTTCGAGTAATCATGATGTATAGTTGTCGAAACATGCCTACGAATGAATCAAGTTTCAACAGAGAAAATTAGAATCTCAGCATTTGAATGAGAAAAAGCAACATGACGGCATGACATATCACCAAATATTAAGTATTTTTTTTTATTGAAGGTTTAACGACCACCGTGAGCAACTCAATGGGCTATAAGCAGTCGCCCGTCCTTAATTTAGGGTCACTGGTTCCAGGGAAGTGAGAGAGCGAGTTCCGTAAGACAAACACAACATCCATGCCTCACCGGGATTCGAAACCGGACCCCTTTCGGACGAATGATCAGAGGCCATCGCTTAGACCACTGCGCCACCGGGGTGGCAATATTAAGTATACAGACTGAAGCAGCTTGTAGCAATGCATACGATTTTTCCATTGCTGCAAAGTAGCCTTTTACCAGCTACTATTTTATAGAGAGATGAATAGACAAAGACATTTCAGCATTGTCCTGTGTGAAGTAAAGATGGAAGGGAAAGTGTAATGATCACCTTGTTTCTTGCTAATGTCCGTTAAATGGATTTTTCATCTCCAAGTGATGATCTTGTGCTGTGCAACTTCCAGAAACTATATTCCTTCACACGTGAGTCAAAAGCTTACATCTGAAATTTCCAGCCGCCACATATGTCCGACCTAATGGATCCACTACGAGATGCTTTCGCGTCTACCACGGTCGTCTGTGGAAAAAATTCTGTTCCCTTTAACTTGTTTAGGTTGAATCAAGGTTTGCCGAACTCTTAACTGAAAGCTTTTTTCCACCTTTCCCATGCCTGGCGGATATCCCAAGTTTTCCCTCAAGTTATCGTTCCATTGCTCTCATAAGATGTTTGTGCAAGATTCTCGAACGTATGGTAAGTTCCCGTTGATTCTTTATTTAAAAAGCCTCCACATACTCTCATCATCCGTAACTGGTTTTCACAGACATCGACCACCGCATGATCATCTGCTGCGCCCTGAGACGTCCGTGAGCGCCTTATTTGTGCGCAAGCTACACCTGGTTTCTGTCTTCTTCGATATTGAGAAAGCTCATGATTACGCGTGGCGGCACGGGATTCTCCGTGACTTTCACGAATGTGGCTGAGGTGAAAATCTACCTACTTTCATTGCCAGCCTCCTTCGTAGACCGACGTTATCAGTACAATTCTCTTCGCATCGTTCCAGCAAGACCAGGGCGTCCGTCAAGGTTTTATTTTATCAGTGACATTATTCTTCGTATTAATTGTCTGTTACATGATTTTCCTCCCGGGGTTTCGGCTAACGTTTATGTCAACGACTTACGAATTTTTTGTTCATGTACCAAAGCGCATTTCATTGAACTTCAGTTGCAATGGGATGTAAATTAGAACTGTAAAGCGGCGAGTAATAACTGTTTCGTTCTTCTTCCTGGGAAGTATTTATTTCTCTCGAACAAGAATTGCATTTGGAGCCTACACCCATACTAGTTTTGCCGACGACCAGGTTTCTTGGTGTCATCGTCGACCGTACTCACGTTTCGTGCGCATGTTCGACTGCTTAAGATTTCTTGTCTCAATACTATGTCCGTTCAAAAGATTCTCACGGCTGTTTCTTAGGGAGGAGAAGGGGAACAGACCGGATTTCTTTTTCCGCGTCTATCTTTCGTTGATTCAAACTAAACTGGATTGGCTGTGTAGTGTTTGAGCACAGAACAACGCTCAGCGTGTAGTTTTGTGCTGAGGTCTTTGGATGTCGTTCATCACCAAGCGTTACGCCGCTCCGGTGGCGCAGTGGTCTAAGGCGTTGGCCTATGATCATTCGTCCGAAGGGGCCCGGGTTCGAATCCCGGTGAGGCATGGATGTTGTGTTTGTCTTACGGCACTGGCTCTCTCCCTTCCCTGGAACCAGTGACCCTAACTTAGGGACGGGCGACTGCTTATAGCCCATTGAGTTGCTCACGGTGGTCGTTAAACCTCCAATCAAAAAAAAAATCACCAAGCGTTACGTCCGCGTACAGGAGCTTTTCGCATATCTCTGATTCTCACCCTTTATGCTGACTTCACCGAACCATTGTTTGACTTGCGCCATTGACGACTGTCCCTTCAGTGTAATTTGAAACCACGATTTCTTTCAGAACATTCCTTGTATGACGTTGTTTTCTACCCTCACAAAGAAACTATCGGACCTCTCGACGACAATCGTTACGGAACGTTCTGTGGTGGCATGACACCAAAGTAGCAGGTGTGAAGTACGGCATTTCGCAATCGTCCGCAACCCCTTTAACATGGCTTATAAAAGTGAGACGCCCGCCTGTAATGTATGCAGCCATAAAGTGTCAAACAACATGTAAATGTGGGTGGGATGGGATTGGGTGATACTGCGCATGCCTGGAAGGTGTCCTGCGTTGGCGTTGTGTACATCAGTAACTGTTAAACGCAAGTAGTGTGAGACAGCGCACGGGCCTGTTCGTACCCATACAAATATTGTATTGTGTGTCTTAAGAAAATGGCTTGTAACCCTCATGCTGTAGTACATATACTGGTGAAAGAGGTGACGCAGAAATACCAAGCGGACGACAGGGCTCCAACGTACATCGACAGGCGAATTGCAAGGCAGTTTGTATAGCGTTTTGGACAGTTTGTATAGCGCTGACATGTTCGAAGGGTAAACATTGTGGCGTGGTAGTGATGAAACGTCGGACACGTTATTTGAAAATAGTGATACACCGTGTACTCCAGTACACAACGTGCCTAGTACTTCGAGTTCCTATTAACCATCACCCCACAAAGTGAAACAGAAAAGCATTCACGAACAGTTTTCCTGACAAACCATGCTGAGTGTCTATGACAATGTGAAGGTAGCAAGGAAAAACGTTGCAGTAACTTCCCTAAATACAAGATATTACCAGAAAAAGTGATGCAAATAGTAACGGCTGGTGATAGTTGTGGTACGATGGAACACAAAACTGCACGCATTCGCCAGCATACGTACACCAAATTCCAAGATGGGCGTAACATGGAACTCTCAAGTCACTACTGGCATTTAAAGACGTGGGCTAAGGAAACAGCTAACGCAATGGGTATCACTAATTTTAGAGCCAGCACATATTTCCTGCACAAATTCAAACGCCGCTATAAAATCTCATCACGCAAGATCACGAGGTTTGTTGCCAGGCGCGATGTTACCCTTGACACGGCCGTAAGGAACAGCGCATTGGAGTTTGTACGAGATGTTACGAACTACATTACTGCCAATGCAATTGATGCCTACATGGTGTTCAATACAGACCAAACTCGATTTGAATACGAAATCACGTCAAATAGGACGCTATCACTGACTGGGGAGAAGACAACTGAAGCTGTTGTGCAATCCGTTGCATCGACTACCCACTCCCATACCATTCAGGTGCTTATGTCCATGTCAGGACGTCTTGCAAAGCTGAACCTCAGCTTTCAGGAAGCGGGTGGTAAGTTTGGCAAACGTGTTTCCGAAACAGTACGACGTAACCAACCTCCAAATATAGAATGTGACTGCAGCACCAGTGGTAAGATGTCCACAGTTCTCGTTCTGTCCTGGATGCGTAAGGTTCTGGAAGCAGAGCTAACAGGACCTTCCCTTCTCTTACTGGATTGGAGGTCTGGTCAAACCGACACTAGTTTGCCAGCCAAAGCGTTCGGTGACAGGACCGTAAACTTGCACACAAAAAATCATACCACCAAAAGCCATCAAATACTGCCAGCCTCTTGATGTGTATTTCTTTCGACTATACAAACTGTTTGCACGGCGCATGAAAGAGTACATACGTTTTGATGAGGTGCATGGCGTCAACTTGCATGACAGAATCTTCATTTTCAGGTTGCATTCATTTATATACAACCAGTTATGGGCACCACAGTACCAATCTATGCCTCGCTATGCGTGGAAGGCGACTGGATATTTGCCACACGAAACGCCTCTTCCGTCCCATAATGTGTTGGACATCAGTTTTGCTGTGCGGGACATGTGCAACGCTACTGACTGATTCCAGTGCCGTCATTATCTGCTTGTGGTGCGAAATTCCCCTTTGCTTGCAGCACTGCCTTCTCTCAACACATTACCATGACGTAGAGTGAGGTATGTATATGACATTTACGACTTAATGGTGTTGTACGCGGTCTCTCTCGACATTTAAGTGCCTCATATATAACAGATAAATGTTGTTTGACACTTTCTGGCTGCATAAATTACTGGCGGGCGTCTAACTTTTATAAGCCATGTTCTAATGGTTGCGGGAGATTGCGAAATGCCGTACTTCAGACCTGGTACTTTGGTGACATGGTTGTCCACCATAGAACGTTCCGTGACGATTGTCGTCGGGAGGTCCGATAGTTTCCTTTGTCAGACTGCTCGTCTATTTAAGAATCCGTCCTCGGGTATTCTAACATTAGGACTTTGTATGTCGGTCGCGTCTCAGAATACAGTACTTGACTGGTTATCGATTGGTGAGACCAACGGCTTTCAGGAACGTCCCTGGCACATTCTTGGTGTCATGGCTGATACCAGCTTCACTTCATACGACAAAACTTCTACCCCTGCATCGGTATATCAGTTACTCTTTGTCGAGCACTGGTTCATGCATTCAGATTACGTTCCTAATCCCACCGATGGATGGAAAATAGGTGGAAGCGTGGAATCCGCGGCCGTATGTATTGACAATGTTTTCGGCGAGAGGATTGCAGCTAAGAACACGGAATTTTCGGTGGAGACGCAGGCTGCCTACTTTGCCCTCAGTCACGTCCAGTCGAGTTCTCATCAGCGTGCTATGGCATATATCGATTCTTTGAGTGTTTCGCAGTCTCTATCCTCAGCAGATTGTGGTCGCTATCCTTATCTTTACGCGTGAGACGTTTACTCTGTTCTTTGCACGAACCTGAATTTGTTTGGCCCAATTGTGATGGATATGCAACCACCGCTTTTCTACTGTACATCCGAGACTTAGCGTTTTTTTTTCTTTCTTTTTCTGGAGCATATTAAACGTGCTGCACCTATATGGCTCTGTGGATTAACAGGCAGGGAACAAATTGCATCGTATCAAGCCAGTTCTTGGAGTTTGAACTTCATCATTTTGCCAGAATAATAGGGTGGAAGTTGTATTTGCACGTTCCGCCTTTGGACATTGCAGTTTCAGTCATTTCTATCTGCTGTTCGGTGACACTGCCCCTATGCGGGAGACGTGTAATGCATATTTGACTGTTGTGTACGTTTATGTTTGTGTCGCCGCTTCTTTCGTGAACTTGCTCGTTTCTGCTTTTATCCACTCTACCAGACAACTCAAAAAC
The DNA here is from genome assembly GCA_039090855.1 of Macrothele yani. Classification (NCBI taxonomy): domain Eukaryota; kingdom Metazoa; phylum Arthropoda; class Arachnida; order Araneae; family Macrothelidae; genus Macrothele; species Macrothele yani. The sequence goes on along the minus strand of CM076994.1, from coordinate 75,930,212 downwards.
CCTGAGATGCTTTTTAAACGATCGTTATGATGTGTCGTATTTTATTTTTTTACAATGTACCGGTGTTTTTCGTTTCGTACAGACCGCTGTATTTTTTGCCGGGCTTTACACCGTTTCACGTGTTTCTCTTTTCCTGACATAATATTGTGTGTTTCTCTTCCCTGACATAATATTGTGTGTTTCTCTTCCCTTACATAATATTGTGTTTTATGGCAAGGAACCACATTTCCGGTAATGAATCGAGGGGTCTGGTGACCCCATTGGTACACCAGAGTATCTGTAATTATTGAATGACTTTCCATCTGACTATTCCATCTACAATTACTGAATGACTTTCCATCTGACTATTCCATCTGCAATTACTGAATGACCATGGTCATTCAATAATTGCTGATGGAAAGTGGGGGGGTAATACATCATTGGTACGATGACATATTTCGCAAATTTAATTTATTGCGCTCTGTAGTTCAAAAAACATACAATAGTCGTTATGTTTTATGTCAAAGGGGACACAGTATAGGGTAGGAACCGAGAGATTTTGCGACCTGGTGAGGATCCGGGCTGGGAGTTTTCACGAAATTTTGCATGGTAAAGTCGGGTAACGCCATGTCACCGGAAAGATGACAGAAATAGGAACTTCTGCTTTTAACATTTGTCACATCTTTATTTTATCAAATGTGCTATACCAAACTGTTGAGGTTAACGTGTAATCGGGGAATATAAAATACTTCAAAAGATACGTCCAGTTTTACATCTCTGGAGTCTACTGTAAAATGTCACGTTTTCCAAGTCAAATCAATACCTGCAGCCATTCCTACATCTGAAGCGACTAGCAGTACAAATTCGTCAAGTATCACAATATCAGATACTGTTACACGATACCTACCTAATACATGTGTTCGAAGTGACCACCATTGGCAGCAATGTACAGCTCAATCTTGTTACACCATGCACCTTGTAAAGCACAAAGTGTATTTCGGGATATTTCAGTGGCATTCCGGCGTATTCCCTCTCGGAGTTCTGCAATGAGATTCGCAGGATGAACGCAGTTTTTGGAATATCCCCAAAGAAAAATATCACACGTTGTGAGATCTGGAGATCGAGCAGGCTATTGGGCCGGTCCGTTATTTCCAATCCATCTATTTGAAAACTTCCTATTCAGCCATTCTGTAGCTCAGAACTAAAAGGCGCAAGAAAATAAATTTGCGAAACATTTTTTAGTAAAATAATTTCACGACCTTGGCCTACAACAGTTCACCTAATAAAGATATGGAAAAACTTAATAACCATGTTACGTCAAATACAAAGTCTTTCCAGTTATGTATTATACTACCGTTCCCCCTTTCCATCTGCGATTATTGAATGACCCTGATCTCCGCCCCCATCAATTTGTGGCCACAAAAGTGATCCCTTGCCATAAACCCTTCGATTTTGGGCCGAAAACGTGATTCCTTGCCATAAAACACAATAGAAACCGAAGAAAGAACGCAAATGTGTCAGAAGTAACGCAAAGTTTCCTACCACTCACAGTGCACTTTAGTGTCGCTATTGTGGGCAATAACTTTGTACATAATAAAAATAAACAAAAATTTAAAAACCAACTTATTACATTTTCGGAGATCTTTCAAACGATATGTCACACGACCCCTCTTTCCATTTGAAAATGTCGAGTAACTCCCAGCCCTAAAAGTATCCCCCTTGCCATAAAGAGAAATGGTTATCTTGGTTTTCCTGGAAAAGCAACCAATAGAAATTTAAATGGAGCTTTTCGGGTCTTCTGTGCCATACTGTATATTATCAGATGTTCACTGATGATGCGTTTCCCTGATGCCCTTAAAAATTCGTCGCGCAACGTTCTGAGTAACGTAGGCGTTCGCAAGAAGAAATGACTCTTGTACAGCGAGCAATGTTTCTGCAATTGTACATTCATGTGACAGTAATTTAGTTAGCACTGAAATGTTATTGCGTGGTGTTGGGTTCTTGCAGAGAAATACAACAGTATATTCATGAAAGGGTTCCTTGCAGAGGAATACAGTAAATGGTTGGATATACAATCATGAAACGACTATCTGCGAATGAAACATGATCCTTCTGCTGGCATAGAAAGATATTGTTTGTTTGCTGGTTTATTTTTTATTTTATGCACAACCAATGACGACATTGAAAACAGCGTGAGAATATAAGGAAGCTGAATAAACATACTTTTGCATTAAAGGCTCCTGATAAGAGGAAATTATATTATACTCATATCTTAAGGTATATACTCATATATTAAGTGGAAAGGACAAAATGAAGAAAGGGATATGCACAACAATTCATTTTAACACATATAATATTAAAAGGAGAAAAAGTTTTACATGAGCTACCAGAAGTTACGGTGTCATGGAAAGAAATTCCTACGTAAATGCAAAATACAACGATGTTTGTAACAGTATTATGAGAGGTGCAATGTACACAATAAGGTGTGATCCGCATGCAAAATTATTTACAAAGCCCGTCAGTACAGGGCAAACGATTAGAAAAAACCGCATAAAATAAGGACACCTTGCAGTGAAAGAAGGGCATCACGAGAAACTTGCCATCAAAACATTAATGTACAACAACAAAATGGGTCGCATAGTTCATATAGTAAGTGTAACACCTGTATCTCTTACTTCGAACCAGCCATCATTGGGTGACCACATCTCAAGAAATTTGGAACAGAATTTGTGAGCTGAGCATTCTCGTACTCCGCCTGTAGTTAAGACCGCAGATAGATCACAAACTGTGCTTTAAACCCCTTCTGAGCGAAATGAATACTTGGAATGGCAGTCGGAAGGCGGTGCGTAAGATGAAAACAGTAGACAACATGCTTCAGTAAAATGGTTATTACATTTTTTATGAGTTAAGAGATTCATTGGGAAAAACAGTGATCATATCGACAAACACTTCGAAGAATCAATTGAATTACTTGAAATACTGGCTGAAGAACAGGGCACAGCGCCGTAATGCGGGCAACACTTCCAACATCCGGACAGTATGGACATCCAGGCGAAGAAAGTATACCGAAACAGTGGAGCACCTCCAGTACAGGCAAGCGCCGGTGGAGGAACACCATTGAGCGCACATTACTGTCGTCTGTTAACAGTTCGATAAACAGCTCGCCAGATGGGCTGCAGTGAGCGTGAATGAAGATCTGCACTAGGTAGTGGTAGGCGATTCTCCAAAGGTCTGTCTCTGTACCAGGTAAATATAGTCACACTGCGCAGTCGCCAAGCCTGGAAGAATAGGTCACACAGAAATAGCATACCAGGCAGCACAGAAGGGGATTATGTTAATCAATACATAGTTATCCACTGCCGAAAGAGAGAGTTAAGTGCCTTCTTGATAGTTTGGTACTTATTGTAGTTGCTGTCGGACATACTGTAATAAGTGTGTCAGTGATACCGGACAGAGGTTTTCAGCGAAAATCAACCGTGAAAAGTTGCAAGACTACTGCAATTCCTGCAGTAAGCCACGTAGGATAGGTGAAGAAGAGTTGTAGAAAAGTGGTTCTGTAGGCGAAGAAGAGTTGTAGAAAAATGATTCAAACAATAATGTTTTAGGCGAGGAGAGCGTACGTGTTGAAAAAAGAGCCCTCCAAACTCTCAAATAATATTTACAGTATCCAGAGAGATCAGATGTCATGAGTTGGCAATGATCTATCTTCATTAATAGGGATAAAGTAAGCAGAGGATTGAACTGAGCAACGTGCTTCTTAACTGGTAGGGACACTGATGATTCAAGTTTTGCCAATAGACGCATAAGGGCAGCAAGACAGAAAGCATTGGGTTTTAGCGCAACAGACACTTGAGCTTGACCACCACAATGTAGAGGCAATGTGAGATTCGAGCAGCAACCCAATGTGTAGAATTCTACATAAATTGTACTATCAATGATTGAACTTGACGTAGGAATAGTGGCGGGGAAGGTACAGCTTTGATGGTATGCCATAAAGACGCTGCCAGTGTGTTCACAATTCTTGCGCTACCCCAGAGAGCGGTGAACAAGCCGACGCAATGCCACTTTCAAAAACTAGCTTGTACCTTCTGTAAAAGTGTGCTACTTGGAAATAATGATTGGCGTCATTACTTCCAAGTAGGACACCCTAAAACTTTCCGATGACCAAAGAAGTGTCCATGGTAAGTCCTGGCGGCCAATTCATGACCCGCACCATAACCCAGTGCCCTTCATTTTACTTAGTCCAGCGCTGGTGGCATTGGCGTATAACTGATAGGCATCATCAGAAAGCGAAGTTTCACCATCATCAAGGATAAAAACCGAAATAACATCAGCATACGCTGATATTATACCAATAATAGAATGATGACTTAGCTCATACGGTTAGGTGACAAAATGGTGATGAAAATTCCTGAATAAGTAATGGAGGTAAGACTCAAAGGCCAAAGAGAAAAGCTTGGAAAATGGGAGCTCATGTCCAATGCCAGTCGAAAAGGATAGGCCGCTGTCATCAAAGAGCCGACTCGAACATGTCTTGAATTGCGATAGAGAGCAGACAATGCAGATCTAAATTGTCGTGGTAGGCCAAAGGCCTCGAAAGTGGCAAACAAATATTCATTTTCCACACGATCAAAAGCCTGGCGCTGATCCAAATTTAGAGCAGCAAGGGTTTCTTTCCAGATTTTCGCAAGATATAAACTATGACGAATAGTTGCGAGGTTATCTTGAATAGTACGGTGCAGTACTGCATATATTTACCCCGGGTAAGCAAATATATGTAAAACCTTGTTAAGGCCAGCAGAAAATATTTTTGCATAAATCTTGCAGTCCGCATTTAATAAGCAAAGCCGTCATCAATTCTGGACGGATGTCACATCTCCTCTCTTAGGAATTAAATGCATAAGTGTGTTAGTGAAAATCTGATGTAGCTCATTCACAGACATCACTGCGGTATAACATGCAGTTAAGATAGGAAATAAAAGCACAAGAAAATCAGAGTAGAAATAATTCTTTAGGCCATCCTTTCCTGGTGCAGCACTAGAATTCAAATATGCAATAGATGATTTATCTCCACTTCAGCAACGGGCAGGTACAACGTCATAGCTTCAGTTTGGACGCATATCTTGAAACAAATACGTAAAGGACGATGTTTGCAAAAGAGGCAGAGAATATTTTGTAACAAAAAGAGAGTGTACATATGCACACATATCTTGAGGCTTCGTAATAAGTTTACCAGAAGCGGACCGCAAAATAGAATGGAATTACGCGGAGCGTCTTTGACGTTCCAACGAAAGGAATTATTTTGTGGGACGGTCAGAGGAGTATATATTTGTATACTTGAAACAATGCAAAGAAGCTTCCTGAGCCGCAGAGCTGTGAAGTTTATACAATTCCTCAATAACAAGGTGACGTTCCGGGGAATCTGGATCTAAGCCATCCAGCCGAGCTTGTAAAGCATATATGTTCATTAATTCACACGTCTTCAATTCATAAGAATAATCTTAGATAACCGTAAGAAGACGCAATTTCATTCTGATCCATCGTTTCATGGGATCTGGAATTACAGGTTCCAAAAACTCCGGTCAGGTAATCATTGAAGCAACTAAAACTTTAAAGTCGTCACGATTTAACAGACAACTGTCCAATGTCCACGCCCGAACTCGACGATTAAAACGTTTCATGATACTTAATCAATACAAGTGGAAGCACAGTTGTAGAGATGTAAACACGGTCAAGAGGAGCTGCAAAAGTACGAGGGAAACATGTAGCCCTATAACAGGAAACACGGACGTCAGGGTTCATCATATGAAAAACATCATGTAACGGCTGGTTGGTACCAATGACAATAATTGTTGAGCAAAATAGATTGATCTTCATAGTACACAAGGCGATCATGGTTAGTGTCAAACATGCAATGAAGTCTCCGCCGAAGAGAAGCCGAAGAGTTTCAAGAAGAGTGAGCTGCAACACGTTGTGGCTCACTTTTATAGCATCTGAAGCTAGAGCTAGATATATACATATGGGGCTCACACCTGTATATAGCATATTGCAACATATAGACAACGCAGCCTCATCATGTGAAACACATAAGCATTGATGATATGAAATCTGGTTTTTCGAAACTTTAAACACATGTAAATAAGGGACCTATCACATTGATCAATAATATGACAATCACTTGTTTTTGCCATTAAACGGTTGTGGAGGGCAATCGTAACTCCAGAACTTGCAGTAGATATAACATATTCATGATGAAACGCCTACGGCCATGAGCACCATCTATGAAACATAGTGAACTGTGAGCAGTTCATTTCTCGAAACATTAAAACATCTGGATAAAACGGTTGAATTTCTTGTAGGAAAAACTGCATTCACTAGAGGAGTCAACATCCCTTACAATTTAATATGGCAAGCGTGATCATGTTTTCCAAGTTTTAGACTGAGAAATTCATTTTTCAGCTGCTGGAGGAAGTCTTGGCGAGTTTTCTAAATCTCCTTTTCAAAGCCTTTCCAACAGTATGATTGGCATCCAGAAGCGGAAGGACAGACTGGATTTGAGCAACAAGGTTCGGTAAGTCATTAGCGTGTTTGGCATAGGCGTTCTTTACTTTGTTATTTGGTGTCTTAATAGTAACTAAGTATTCGACGAGATCATTAGAAGACACATACCCACAAAGTATGTCCACTTGTTTTATATATTCCACTTTGAGGTTAGGTAGATCAACATAAGATTTTCTCTGTTTAGACCGCGTGTGAGACATACCAAATAGTTGTAGTGACTCCGCACCAGAAGCCGGTGTCGAAGGAAGGAACTCCTCTTCTGTAGAAGGGGACGCCTCTTGATATTTAGGAGAAGCAAGATTATAATCAGAGATCGAAAGTTCATTAATTCCAACATCTATTTCAGATGCTGGGGGTTTTCAAGAAGGTGTTTGAGTGTCAACGTCTATATTATCATTTTTGGGATCTGGCTCTGCAGCATGAGATGAGATCCATCTCTGAAACGATAGAGAGTCTAGCGAACGATTCAGTAGCTGTTTGTTTGAAAGAGGTAGGAAGCAGAGCATGGGGAGAAACTTCTGTGGCCTGCATCTTGGAAGACTTCGTAAGTTTAGTTAGTTTGAAATCGGTGCGATTAATCGCTCACAGAGCTGCTGGAGAAGAAGAAGGCCTTTTTCCTCTAAACCCGGAATATTTTCTGCAACAGAATGTCCAGGTTGAGAAGGTAGAATTGTAAGGTTTAGAGGCTCTTCCGCCGTCTTTATAGATTGAGTAAGTGTTGATGCACGCTCATGTAAAAGTTGAAGTTGTGGCCATGCCGCACGTACTTGTCCACTTTGTTTACAGTGAAAACATGTGCCACCCGCATGAACATATATTCTGTAATTCCAGTCAGAAATAGATCATAAGATGAGTGATGAAAGAGCACTGACAGCGGCAACATCAGGAAAAGCAACACGAGCAAAACGTCTGAAGCTACAGACATTAGAAATTTTTTTGTCATACGTTCTCTATATCAGGCCAAATACTTTTCCATGTTTTTAAGGCATCACGTAAGACTGAATTCGGAACTTCTCGAGGTATAGTCGTAAACATGACTTTCGCAGAAAGATGTCAGTGGATTCGGAACAAGATATCGAGATTTTATATCCAGACCACTGGTGAGGAAATCATCTCTCACTCGATGCGTCTTCAGATAAGCAATGCCTTCCGCTTTATGTGCAGTATCTCCATTGTCATTTGGTGTAAGGGTATTTATTACCCAGCGCTCTGAGATGGGATGAAATATTAGTGTCATTTAATGCCTCAAAAACAACAGCGCGGTCACGAAGATATTGTACCTTATTCCGATAATCAGGCAAGGTGAAACGCATAACTTTAGAAAAGGGAATTAAAATAGTCCGTGGAACATCTTGTTCAGCGGTTATTTGATCAACCGTTTGGGCCCTCGAGTATAATGAAGAAGAGGAGGTAGCATCAAAAACCTGATAATTTGCAGTGAATCAAAGGCAGCCCCGGGGGCTCAGTGGTATAAGGATAGCTTCTGACCGTTCGTCCTAAATGGGGTTTTGTGAGGTATGATGTTGTGTTTGTCTTATGGGACTGTTTCTATAGCCAATGACCCTGAATTGCGGACTAGCGACTGTTTATAGCTCATCGAGTTACACACTATGGTCGTTAAACCTTGTGACGTACCTGCCAGCAGGACGCACATGACATAAAGGCAGATAGGAATCAGAATACATGTCTGCGTAGCTCAGTTGGTAGAGCTGCTTGTTCCGGAATAAGCGTACTCGGGTTCGAATCCCGGCGTAGACCAAAAATGACGGAGAAATTCACTTCGTTATAACCTCCAATTAAACAAACAGAAAAGACCAAAGTAGCATGATTAATCACGTGGCCATGAGTCCACGTGATTGACATCATTCCACTATTAGAAGCAGAGGTGCGACAGTGGACTGCTGAGAAAAGAGGTGCGACAGTGAACTGCTGAGAAAAGAAGTGTGACAGTGGTCTGCTGAGAAAAGAGGTGCGACAGTGGACTGATTCCAGTGGTCGAGGTACTTGGCCAATGACAGAACCAGAAGATCCCTTACAGTCAGAAGCAGTACTTAATACCGACACTCACTGGCGCACGCTGATTGGCCTAAGTGATACATGTTCTGTAGTAAAAATGGCGGTTTCCGCCATGACTTCAAAAATACGGGAATTGAAAACAACTAGATCTGAACAAAAGAAAGAGGTACAATACATGACTAAATTCAGTCGCAGTGATGCAATGAACGCTCATGAGCAGAGTATGAAAAAGTAAACTAATAAACAAGGTCAAAATCACACAATAAATCATTAACAAAGAGGAACATACAAAACTGGCTTCCGGGTGTAACGACCACAGTGAGTAACTCAATGGGCTATAAGCAGTCGCCCATCCCTAATTTAGAACCACTGACTCCACGGGAAGGAGATCTAGCGCAGTAAAGCAAACACAACATTCATGCCTCACCAGGATTCGAATCCGGACCCATCGCGGACGAATGGTCAGAAGTCAGCGTTTAGGCAACTGAGCAACTGCGGCGGTCATAGCAAACTACACTGAAGAACAATTGAATTAGAGACAGCTGGCGTTATGCAAATGTGGCGCTGTGGGCGGCCCTGTAAACGGAAACGACATGACGTATGCAGCGATCCAGAAACATAAGGAGTGATGCGACGGTAATCAGTAAAAGTCGAACGCAGTATGGGTAAGATGAAGGATCTAAGCGCATTTGTTCGTGAACAAATTGTCGGGGCCCGACGAATGGGTCACTCCATCTCGGAAGTCGCGCAGGCAAGAGGATTTTCACGAGCCACTGTGTCACGGGTGCACCGTGAGTATATCGAATCCAGTAAAACCATCCCTGCAAGGGCCAACTGCCGTGGATAACAGCGTGTGAATGAGCGGGGTCATCGTCGGCTAGCTCGCATTGTAACAGCGGATAGACGGGCCACAATGCAAGAACTCACTCGGGAATTCAACGCTGGTGCACAAAGACGTGTAAGCAGCCACACCATCCAGAACCATCTCCTCGCTATGGGGTACAGTAGCCATCGTCCCACGAGGGTACCGCTGGTAACCGCACATCACAGGGTGCAAAGATTAGCATGGGCGCGTCAAAATCGCCACTGGACCCTAGATATGTGGGGAAATGTTGCCTGGACTGGTGAGTCGAGATTCACGTTGGTACATGCGGATGGCAGGATACGAGTGCGGCGCAAACCACATGAAGCAATGGATCCTTCTTGCCAGCAGGGTACTCTTCAAGCTGGTGAGGGGGGGCATTCTCGTCTGGGGACTGTTTACGTGGACTAAAATGGGACCCTTGGTATGTGTGACATCGTCCCTTACAGGTCAACGTTACCGGGATAACCTGGACGACCATTTGCTCCCGTTTGTGCGTCTTCAACATCCCACTGAAGACCTCATCATGCAACAAGACAACGCACCGTGCCATCACTCCCGAATTGTATCCGAATGGTTGGATGAACACTCCACAGACGTGACCTCGCTTCCTTGGCCAGCTAGGTCACCTGACTTCAATCCCATCGAGCACATCTGGGATGCCATCGAGAGAGATGTTCGAGGCTCTGACCTCCCTCCATCAAATCTTCGAAAACTGTGGGAGCTTGTTCAGGGGTCGTGGATCCGTATGGCTTCCCAACGGTTCCGGTGTCTTGTCGAGTCCATGCCGAGACGAATCGTCGCCATCATCACGACGAAAGGTGGTGCTACACGTTACTAGACAGGTATCTTTAGTTCAATTGCTCTTCAGTGTATATCTGTGTGTTTAGGTAAATGCAACACATTTCATTGACATCATTTACATTTTTTTGGCTTCAACCTTTGAATTCTTTGAAATGCAACTAGAAGTATTGCAGTTCACACTTATACACAGTATGTGTGGTAGTGACTGTCTGACAAAAAACCCCGGACTATTGAGATGCTGACAAGCTACATGCTACATCAAGTCAAGTGTCGTTCTACAACATTATTGGAGCTTGTAGCATCTCAACAGGGTCCACAGTTGTCAGGGGAAAAGTTTTCTACTGGAAAACTTGTTATCACTGTTTTATTTCTTAAAACTGTGATATGAATTTGAATTTGGCAAAACATTTTCATGAAGAATGTTTTAAAAGGCTTACCTATTCATCTGACGTATTTTCATTTATGAATGAAATGAACTTGAATCAAGATTAACTCATTTATGAGTAGAAATGAATTACGTGTAACTGCATTTCAAGGCACTGGGACTAGTGTCTTCAATTTATACATCAAAAGCGAAGCTCTTGAGGAGAAATAAAAAAAAATTAAGAGTACAAAATGAATAAATGCGAAATACTCTCACCTGCTTCTCTCTGACTTATATTGATAGACATTTCAAAGAACTTTGTAGATTCTTCAATTGTTTACCCTCCGTCTAGAGATTTGCATGCGTAAAATTCTGGAATTAGTAACCCGATTGTGCCGATATTGTAACAACAAAACTTGTAAAATTAGCGAGATGACCATTAAAACTTTAGTTCGATATCCGTAGCTCAGTTTTGGGACAGTCAAGTCAAAAGAAAATATTCAGTTCTCCACAAAAACGTAAATAAAGTATACCTTGTATCTGAATACAAAAGGTAAAGCAGTATTTTCGACAATGACGGCAGTTAAATCAAATCAAAGAACTCCGTTGCTTCTGTCCTTTTCTAAGTTTCGCGGTCATGTTTTCATCAAGATTTGCACTCTTATCCAATCGCAAAAGACTGTTCCAGTCCGAGACTTCTGCAGAAGTCTCGGACTGGAACACTCGAAGATAGACAAGGAATAAATGGGATTTACTACGAGGGATTCTGAGGAAGATGAAGGGTTTTCGTCATTCCAGATTCAGTAACTGATTTCTTCAAGTCTTCTACAAAGATACGTGCGCACCTGACATTTTTCGACATTGAAAATGATGATTCAGATGATCTGCCCAAAGTTCAAGAAAAAGTGTTCCTTCCGCCTTAAATTGTCATTTGTTTGTCAGTTACTATAATTTTTGTTTTTCTTTCGGGGTTTAACGAACACGATGAGAGCAGCAGCTGCCCGTCTCTAATTTAAAGGCACTATTTCCAAGGAAGGAAGGAGCCAACGGCATTGAACAAACGTACCACCCATACGTCGTCCGGAACTCGAACACGGGCCTAACTTGCACGAATGGTGAAAAGCCAAAAATCGGAAATGAATGCAGAAAACTGAGCCATCGAGGAATTTTTATTATGGAAATTTTCCTTAAGTATCAATATACCCTTTCTGTTGGTAAAAGCTGATTTTTGGGATTTATTCTTCCCATTTCAACACGGATTTTGTAAGAAAAACCTGTCTCGACTAACGCCGCCGGTACCCGAACCAGTTATGACGTAACTGCGGGGATAACAGTAATGATATTGTGCTGTCGAAAATTAGCATTTTGTTCACTTTATTTGAACGGCGACCATGCCTCTTTCGAAACTATTTCCCTGAGCTTTGATGTACTTAGACCATCGATCCTTTGAAGCAAGCCGGAAACACTTATTCTTGGTAAGTACGGTCTGTTATGTTTAGTTAATTCTACAGAATGTCGTTCTAATTCGAAAATTTAGTTCACTGAAATATTATCAATCCGTTACTGTAATACTGAGAACCTTCTTCCTATTAAAACCATTTTCAAGAAGAGGTACCGTTGAGATCACATTTAGTGTTACACAGAGTAACTTTTATCATATTGCAATGAACGTAAATTACTAATCGAGAACTTTGATGGTTCCCATATACATATATATATTATATTTTTTTAACATTTAGCTCAAAACCAGTTGGGCGTCTGTGATTTTAATAAAGCATCTTTTCCAGAGGAAGTACGTGAAATGCCGAGTGTTTTCGAAGGTCTTTAAACAAATGTGAAAGAAGCTTGATGCAATCAATCCTTTAAAATATCATTGTAGATCTCATTCGTATACATCTGTACATCATCTGAAAGTTACTAACGGTAGGTAAAATGTGATGGTTGATTTGTCAGATTATTCACAAAAGTACCATCTAACACATTCTAGGAGAAGAAGGCATGCCCTTTTTTACGCTTTCCAACCGTAATTTGAAGAAGCGTATATGCTCCAGCTTTGTCCGTCCGTCCGTCCGCACGATAACTCACGTGAAAATGGTTCGATTTCGACGAAATTTTAGTATGTGGTAGGGGACCACTTGGGGACGTACCCTATTGAAAATGGGCGAAGCAGGTTCAAAGGTCAGGACATAGGAGCGGGATCCATTCTATTGCTCTTATGCGTCATAACTTGCGTACAAATTGTTCGATTTCGATGAAATTTTAGTATGTGGTAGGGAACCACCTGGGGACGATCCCTATTGAAAATGGGTGAAATAGGGTCAAAGGTCAGGACATAGGAGCTGGATCCATTCCATTGCCTTTATGCGTCATAACATGCGTAAATATGGTTCGATTTCGATGAAATTTTAGTATGTGGTAGGGAACCCCCTGGGCACAAACCTCATTGAAAATAGGTGAAATGGGGTCAAAGGTCAGGCAGGGCATAAGAGCGGGATTTGTTCCATTGCCCTTATGCGTCATAACTTGCGTAAAAATGATTCGATTCCGATGAAATTTTAGTATGTAGTAGGGAGCCACTGGGGACGAACCCTACTGAAAATGGGCGAAATGAGGTCAAAGGTCAGGACACTGGAGTGGGATCGATTCCATTGCCCTTGTGCATCATAACTTACCTAAAATGCTTGGATTGCGACAAAACTTTATCATGTTGTTCCGGAGGTATAGTGAACCGGTTTTGTTGAATATCATCGAACTGGGGTCAAAGGTCAGGACACAGGAGCGAGATTTATTCCACAGCCATTATCCACATAACTTGAGTAATATTTTCTGGTATGTTGGAAAGCGTATCATAATCAATGCATTGCATGATTTTACTAACTTGTTTATAATGTTGTTGCATTGACCTTCTCGTAGTGCATTTGTGACACTTAACAGGAAGAATGTATGTAAAAAAACTGTAAAAAGCGTGAAGAAACTTCTGTCAAGTTTTTCTCGATGTGAAATAAAAGAATTTTTGTTTTGTTTTGGATACCACGAAATATTTCCGAGACTTTTCTTTTTTCCGATTCCACTTGCAGAAGAGGAGATATGTCCGCAGACGGGCGGCTGAAGTAGCAGAGCGATAAGCGAATCACTCATATTTTCCTAAAAGGCTTAATGAGGTGAAAAGAATGAGCGTCGGTATAAAAAGAATTTCTATCAGTTAATCATGTATCATTTACAGAAACGGTTTATGAATTAGCATCTCGAAGGAGGAATACTTTTTGTTTTATTAATTATTATTTTTATGCTCTTATGTTTCTTTTGACAATGTATCTTGCTATTTTTGTTTCTCTCTGAACGAGCTAATTATATGATTCACTTGCCTGTTCATCGTGATACGTTTGCTTTTGATAGAAATAAAACTGGCTGCACCAAAAAAGCGTATTTATTTCCTCTCCTGATGCGCGGCATTTTCTCCAGCGTATTGAAGCATTTTGCCAGTTTCCTTTTCGTGTATCCGTTTGAAAACATGAGACCACGTGTTCGTTCCAACTGATAACTATCTTTCTCTGTTTCTTCTTTCCCCCCTTAGGTCTGAATCGATGCCGCGTGTCATTTGGTGACGGTTGCCATGGCAACGGGATGTGTTCAGCCTGGTCGTAGGGTCTTCCACTCATTCCTTCCTGTAGCTGGCTCATGCTGCTGGAGCGATTCCTGCTCAAGTTCTCCTGTATCTGTGCCTTGACCACCACGACCTCGGAGTCTCCTGCTAATCGGAAAGCCTTTCCAGTCAGCATCACCGTATCATCCCATTCGTAAACCATATTTCGCAGTAAAATCTCAGTCTTTCATGCATCTTGAAATTTTCTCCTGCTTTCCATCTGAAATGAAGTAAATTGTTCAGGAAACAATATTGAAGTCAATCAACTGAGCTTTCTGCTTGGGCTTCCTTTAATAAATTAGGAAGAACTTGCTTACCTCGTCTTAAAATTTAAGTTAGATTTGAAAATTCTTTTAATAACTGCGGGTTTAAAGGAAATAGCATTTGATTACAACCAATGCAGAACTGCTGACTTTAAACTTTTCAACTTGCATTAATTCATTCTCTGAGGGTCTTCAAAAAGCTTCAGTATGATTTTGCAAAGTAAATAGAACAAGGACAACCGCAACTTTCATTTAAAAAGGAAAACATTTTTAATAATATATAAAAAATATAAATGCAGCGGTCGAGGAGCACGTTCAAAATGCCATACTAAAAATAAAGACAAATCTACCAAAAATACGTTAAGGAATACTAAAAGCATCAGTCGAGCTTAGCTCATCGTTAGTTTCTTCTCAAAATAGCAATAGAAGCATTTGGAATTAGAAGCAATCTTTATATGACACAAAATCATTTCTTAAGCTTTCTTAAATAGCCTAGAAATTTCTCTGGAAAACAATTTTAAGAAAACCTGGAACATCTTTGGAAACATATTTTTCCTCCTGCAAATCACCGATTCAATAAGAAAACTTTTACTTTGAAGTCTCAAGGTTCTGTATGTGTACAATAACAATAGTTGAAACTGTTACCAAACATCCACACATGTTCATTCGTAAAGATAACACCAACGCCGTGAAAGAGAGACTGATAGCAGTAGTAAAATAATTACTTGCATAGTAATAATTAAATGAAGTAGAGAGTTGCTCAGTATCGGATGATGATGATGATGGAGACGCTTAGTGAAGATGGCGAAGATGAGAGAGAGTCCCCTACGGAGCAAACAGCACTGGAGCGTCCGATAACTGTGCCCAAGTATCTGCGCAGTGTTCCTGTCAGAAGAATAACACATCCCACCGATCGCAGTGTTGTGACCACGGTGATTATATCCACGGCATTTGTTGTCGGTGGCTTTGCCATGGGACTGCCGGTGGTCGCCGCTGTTACCGTCGCGGTCTTGTTCGCAGCTGCCATTCGAATGGCCATTGCTGGCTGCTGCACTTGTAAGTCCCGACTGCGATGTGTGGGATGCACAAGTCTGCTCTCTGCCGCTGATGCCTTCTGGCTGCACGACTCTCAGTTCAACAAGTACGTAGCTCACTGTTTGTTCTTCGTCGAACGGGGTTTGGACGTACGAACCACCAGAGAGATCCTACAGAGCAGAGTCATTGATAAGACAACGGAGACCGGAGAGCGTGCTTTCGCTCGCTTTACTCAAAAGGTGGTGTCGTTGTCTTCGGGATACTGCTGGGTGGAAGACAGCGAATTCGACATCGAGAAGCACGTCTTTGAAGAAGGTAGGCGAGTGAGGAACAGGCACCAGTTAAGGGACCTCATTGCATCTCTTATGAGCCATCCACTGGCTCCTAACAGACCTCTATGGGAGGTTCGTATTCTCAAGAACTTTGGCTACGCAAGGGACACTGTGCTCATTGTTCGCATTCATCATGCTCTCAGCGACGGCATCAGTTTAGTCAAGATCTTGGGAAACTTCTTGGCTGATCATCCTCAGATGCTGAGGCTGAAACCTCGCGTCGGAGGTATCACATTCCCACTGAATCTGTTTCGTGCAGCTGTTGTAGCTCCTTTAACTCTACTGACGTGGTTGTGCAGTAGAAGGGACTACAATCCACTGAATCACCACCAGCCTTTATCTGGAAAGAGGACCGTTGGTTGGTCGACGGCTATTCGGTCCACAACGGTGGATCGTATCAAGCAAGTAACTCACTGCAGTACCAACGATGTCCTAATGGCAGCCGCCAGAGGAGCCATAAGGGACTATTTCAAAAAGCAATGCGGAGTGCAATTGCCGCCAGACGTGAGGGTAAGCATATTTCCCTCTAATATTTCTCTATCAAAGTTTATTTTTAGCATTTTCTGATGCAAGTTGTTTGTTATAATCACGGAGACATGTGGTACTCCGAAAGTCAATTTCCCACTGATTCCATTACAGAAGTAAATCAATACTTTTACATATATAGAAACGCACTGATGTACGAGGCACACTTGTGCTTAACAGGTTTTCCACTAAAGGTGAGTATATATATATACATATGCAGGTTCAAAACATTGAGTTCTAGTAAATCCTTATTGCTAAGCACTTCAATTTCCACAATTTCCATCGTTAATTTTGGTAATATCTGCATTTAACTAAACTTTTCTCTTTAAAGAATCAGTGTTTCCCTTACTTAGTTATCGTATGCCGGTAAATATACGTTAATACAGTATATGCTTCAGATTCATAACTGTCGCCATGGCATACATCCTAAGTTGTTCTTTCACACAAGTAATAACACGCTGTATATAGGCTTGTAACAGTACACTTTGCTATATTGCTGATATAAAAATACGGCCTAAGTTCTTCTATTTTCATTATCGTATGCCAGCAAATCTTCGTTGTCAAATTTTTTTATATTTGTAGCTCTTTCCATACTAATGTTAATGTTTCCCAGCACCTTACCTTTTCTGGGTTAGATACCTGTTTAAGATAAAGTGTGAAAAATCATAAATATTATTTCAATAGAAAAATTCTTGAGCGGTGCTTTTGTGGAAATCTCCTTGAAATACATTCATTCAAAGTTGCTGCAAGTCCCCTCAAGATACCAATGGCTGCAGTAATCTCCTCAAGATCCCCTAAATATATCCATACCTATGGCTGCAATAATCTCCTCAAGATACCCATACCTATGGCTGCAATTATCTTTCAGTAATATTCTTCTTGATTTTACTTGATGTTGCACAATAATCGTTGAACTATATTCTAATTGAGTGTTAATGTTGCAGCAGTCACTTTAAAATACGTTTACTCAAGATCTATGTTTCAATTGTTCAGAGCTGCTCACTTGGTTTCTTTCAATGTCTGTCGTAGAGATTCTTCATGCCTGCGTTTCTTAGGTGATTAAGCAGTCTCAGGGTTTTAGCTATTATTTCTCCAATGATAAAACCAAATGAATTACTAGCTAAATGAGGACTCTCTCTTCTCCAGTGATGCTCTTTATTTAGTGTAGCATATGGAGGAGGTCACGATTTGTTTGTCCTGATTTCTATATTACATCTACATAACACGTTTTTCTCAGTTACCACGATGCAGAGTTCCCTGACTCCTGTTTTCCAAATTAATTTCAAGCTTTAACATCAAAAGAATCTTTCCCTTTTAGCTTGGAGAGCCGAAAATTATCTCCGTCTCACGAAACTCACCAAATCTACTTCCCATCTCCTTCGAGCACCATATCAAACGTCCGTTTTTTTGAGCCCTTCCATAAGAAAACGTAGAAACGTAGGCATATTCTATTTGCTTCCCTCCCCTTCTAGGACAATCTGAGAAGCTGTTGAGTGCTTAAGTAAACTTAGTGACCCTCGTCCCTCCATCATTATCAACTTATTTTGGACCTACTTTTTTATGCTTCAGCCATTGCCCTATCACATCCTTGTGAAAATTCCAAACGGGTCAAGTGTCTGTCACTTAATACGCAGGATCTGATGCCATAAAATAATTTTACCATTCACTTCAACTCTGAGGTTTACTTAACAGCCGATGCGGGGAACATAGGTAATACAGTAGTATTTTCTATGAACATTAGAAGCATTGTCTTCCACACTAAAACCTGACAGAAAACGACTACACGTGACCATCTTCGTTTCCCCATTAATTGACAAAAAAGGAAAAATAACTTAAAAGATAAATTAAAGATGATGATTAATGTTTAGTTTCAGTGAAATTAATGGGCTCAAGGTAACATAATAGCTTTCACATTATTTCCGAAACATTGTGTTGTTGTCTCTGTTCGAATTCTCCAACGGTTTTACTCTTTATGTTGATACGTATATGAATCGTGTACTTGATTCTTCAATTTACACGCAATTGTGGCACGCTGTATTACCAAGAAATATAGAGCACCATAATATATATATATAACATTTACAACAATTGTACGCAAACATCTTGCTATTTCATCAGGAAAACACCCTAAAATCAAAATTCTTTGCAGTCTTGTAAATTTTTTTTCAAGAGTTTTCGACACGTTGGATTTTTGCGTAAATTTCAGGAGCTTGCGTTTCTTAAAAGACAAACGCAGATTTCATTGCTGCAGATGCAATGAGAAAGAAAGAATCGTCTTCGTCTCATTATTAAAGGCAACTTATGCTTTTGAAAGCACTAAGATGTCACAGCATACGAAGGTTACGGTAAAGTACTGGTATGCTGTCTCTCTCTCTCTCTCTTTGAGCACATCTGTGTTGAGCCAGTCTCATCCATGTGCCTCAAGCATGCTATCGAGTTTCCTCCACCTATCTCTTATGTGTTCATTTTCTGTCCCTTGGTATGCTATCTAGTATTTCAGATTCCATCAGTCGTCAGCTCTTCTAGCGTGTATGAGGATCTTATTTAGACAGGTAAGTACATACACTGCTGGCCACCCAAAATGCAACACCAAGAAGGACACGAGATAGCAAAGCCAGATTTACTGGACACATATCAGCGGATACAAAGATGAAACGATTGAGCTTACAGGCCCGTGCGACTTGCAGAACACGCAGACATCAATAGTTCGTGTGGCCCCCGTGGCTGGCAATAACGGCCACTACACGCCGCGGCATCGAACGAAAGAGGCTTTGGATGTGGGCTTGGGGTATGTCGGTCCAGGCTGCTTCCTCACGTTGCCACAGTTCATCAGGCGTAGCCGCAGGTGGTGCTTGCCGGGCCACTCGGTTGCCGATAAGTGACCAGACGTGTTCGATGGGCGACATATCGGGAGAACAGGTGGGCCACGGCAGCAATGACACCTGGTAGGCCGTGAAGAATTGTTGCACGATGCGTGCCACGTGCGGGCGCCCATATTCCTGTTGAAACGTGGCAGCTGGCTGGTCCTGCAGGTAAGGGATGACTGCAGGCTCCAAAACGTCGGAGATGTAGCGGTGGCTGTTGAGTGTACCAGCGATGCGATGCGTACCAGAGGGCTGCCGGTGTCATATCTAATTGCGCCACAAACCATAATGCCAGGCGACGGACTGGTATGGCGATGCATAATGCAGGCGTCGTACAGTCTCTCGCCGCGGTGCCGCCGCACGCTGATTCGACCATCGTGGTGTTGCAGGCAGAAGCGAGATTCGTCGGAGAAGACAATGTCGTGAAATTCCGTAGTCCAGGTGTTGCGTTCAACGGCCCACTGCCGCCGCACTCACCGGTGGTGTAACGTCAATGGTAATCGGAGCAATGGACGCCGTACGACAAGTCACTGTTCCTGCAGACGACGTCAAACGGTACGTGCTGACACAGGTTGTTGGACAACACACCCTAATTTCTGCGCTAACGTTCGTGATGTGGCGGTGCGAGCCATCAATGCCCGCCCCACAACATACCGGTCCTCTCGTTCGATGGTGTGCCGCGGCTGCGGCAATCGCTCACGTCGGTCCGTCCGTCCCTCCTGCACCCATCGAATCCATACTCGCCTCACTGTGGCTGGATGTCGTCCCACACGGGCGCCGTTGTCTTGGTACGATAAACCGCTGTCGCGATGAGCCACTATTCGTTATCTGTCGAATTCTGAAACATGCTGGAATGACTGTCGTATTCTGCGACGAGGCATCAGGAAGCTTCCCACCCACAGGTCCGGCAACACAACGCACTTCCACTACTTACACCCCTCCTTCTGTGCACCATTCGTATAGTGCTTCTCGGTGGCATGCCGGGCGCACTTGATCTGCATATGCCCTGCAATGCTAATCGTTTGCATGTCCTCTCGCGGGCGACGCGTGCTGCGAATTTCAGGCCAATCGGATGCTTCCTTCTTGGTGTTGCATGTTTAGTGGCCAGCAGTGTAGTTTCGATATAATTGCCAAAACTATCAATATCCCATGCGAGCTATCGCCCAATGCTTTTAAAACATCAGTCAATTGTTTTGCAACATCTGCAATCATAAATCTTTTCTCTGCTGTTGCGGATCATAAAATTCTATTTATCCCTGCTCTTAATTACTGACGGCATTTTACAAACTCTGAAGAAGCACAATCCTTTTAAAAACCCAACACCTTTCCTTAACAATACCACAATACTCAGCTTTCTGTAAACATTTCGTAAATATACTCAGCTTTCTGTAAACATTTCGTAAATATACTCAGCTTTCTGTAAACATTTCGTAAATATACTCAGCTTTCTGTAAACATTTCGTAAATATACTCAGCTTTCTGTAAACATTTCGTAAGCAAGATTGTAAAGCACCAATTTGTTGATCAATCGTCGCTAAAGATTCCCGGAGATTTAAATTGTGCTTTTACACGTGTTCAAGAGGAAGGTTCTGGTACTTAGCGAGACTTCAAAACTAATGCTTCCAAACTGTGTTATTATTAGTGGGCTCTCAGCGAACAGTATTGACAAAACGTATTCAGTTGGCATGTTGTCAGTAGTAATACTGTCAGGGTATATTCAAAGAGTGTAATCCTATGAATAATGCTATCAAAGTATGTTCACAATGCTACCAAAGAATGTGTATCCACAAACTGTGTTGCCGAAATGTCTAGCGCAGATGTGTCCCCACAAGCATATTGCCATTGACAAAGAGAAGAAAAATCTAAATCATGCATTCAATGTGCTCTTTATATTGAAGCTTTAGTCCAGCAAAAAAAAATGTCAGTTTTCTCATTAAAACTGCAATGGCATCCATTTCTGCTGTAACGTCAATGGAATTTACTTGTAATATAGTTATATCATCATCATCATCATCGTCGTCAACCATTATCAATCCACTGCTGGACGAAGGTCTCCCCAAGTTTCCTCCACAACAGTCTGTCTTGTGCCAGTCTCCTCCATGTCACTCCCGCATACTTTCGAATTTCATCCACCCATCTTCCACGTGGTCTTCTTGTGGGTCTTATCCTGTTCCTTAGAATCCAATCTAAAATTTCGGCTGTCCATCGATGGTCTGTTCTTCTGGCAGTATGTCCAGCCCATTGCCATTTCAGGGATTTAACTCTGATCATGATGTCTTCCACTCTTGTCATTTTTCGGATCCACGTGTTCCTCTTCTTTTCTCTCCTGGTTACACCAAGCAAGCACCTCTCCATGCGACTTTGAGTTGTCTGCAGCCTTTGTATGTCTCTTTTAGCTAAGGTCCACGTCTCTGCACCATACGTAAGCACTGGAAGGATACATTGATCAAACACTTTTCTTTTAGGACATAATGGCATATTGCTCTTGAAAATTATGCTGTTTCTTCCAAAAGCTCTCCAGGCAAGTTTTATATGCTGATTAATTTCTTCATCAATGTGACCCTCACTTGATATCTGCTGTCCAAGATAAATGTAAGTATTGGTTATCTCCAGCCTTTCCCCATTAATCGATAAATCTCCATTTTCTGTAAAAGCATTGAACATCACTTTTGTCTTCTGAAAGTTCATTTTTAATACCACTTCTTTACTCTTGTCAGCAAGTTCCTGGGTCATACTCTGTAGCTCTGATGGGATAGTTGCAAAAATGACTACGTCATAAGCAAAACTAAGGAGAGTTACATAGTTCCATTAATCTTTATCCCTTTGTTTACCCAGTTTAGTGATTGAAAGACATTTTCCAATGTGGCGTTAAAGAGCTTCGGAGATATGGTGTCATCTTGTCTCACTCCTTTTCCAATTTTTATGTGCGTTATATTTTCAAACAGCCGAATCTTTGCACTTGCATTTTCATAGATGTTATTAATAATATTAATGTATGCATCTTCAATACCGCAGGATTTCAGAGCCATTGCAGCTGCTAATGGTTTCACCGAATCAAAGGCTTTTTCATAATCGATAAAAGCCATGCACAATGGAAGTTCATATTCCCTCGCTCTTTCAATTAGTTCTCTCAGTACGTGGATATGATCTATTGTGCTGTAGCCACTCCTGAATCCAGCTTGTTCTCTCGGTTGAGCCATGTCCAGTGTCACCTTCAAGCGGTGTGAAAGAACTTTAGTGAAGATTTTATAAACCACTGATAGGAGGCTGATAGGTCTGTAGTTCCTGAGATCCTCAATGTCACCTTTTTTATGTAGCAAGATCATTGTAGCGTTGTTCCAATCCTCAGGAATCTTCCCTTCATTAAGGCATCGAGTGAAAATTTGGGCGAGTACTGTTTCGATTTCTCCACTTGCTTCTTGTATGATGTCTACAGTAATTCCATCTTCTCCTAGAGCTTTTCCCCGCTTCATGTTCTTGATTGCATGTGCAACTTCTGCTGGAAGGACTGGAAGAACTCTGGTACTGGTACCTTTCATGATGTCTGGAGTACATGTATCATCCCTTTCATATAATTTGGAGTAGAAATCTTTCACTCTTGTCAAACTTTCGCCTCTATTTCTTGATACAGAACCATCTTCTTTTCTCAGTGCCATAATCTGTTTTCTTCCCTTACTGAGATGTCCCTTTGCTATCTTTAGGCTTTGGTTGTTTTCAATTGCTTTCCTTACTAGTTCACAGTTGAATTTCCTTACGTCTTCAGTGATACTTTTTCGTACTGTCTTGCATAGCTCTATATATTCCACTTTGGAAGTCACATCTTCTTTAGTTGTCCTCATCTCTCTTCTTTTTTGCATCAACATTTTGGTTTTTCCTGATAATTTGTTCACATACCATTTGTTCTTAGACCCAGCTAATTTTGTTGCAGTTTCCATAAGAGCTTTGGTTACTTTTCTGTTAACTTCAGAAATATCCACTTCTTCCGATGTTAGGCCTTCTAAAGCAGAGAATATGTTCTTCAGTTCCAATTTGAAGGTATTATGGTATTTTTTAAGTTTGGTTATGTCAATACATTTTGTTTGTCTTATGAGCTTGCTACGTTCGAGTTTAGTGTTGAGGTGTATCTTACATCTCACCAATCTATGGTCACTGCCTGTGTTGAACTTGTTTAGCACACTGCAGTCTTCTATGACGAATTTTTTGTTACACATAATAAAATCAATTTCACTTGTCGTCCCATTTGGATGTCTCCATGTCCATTTCCTGTGTGGCTTTTTCTTGAAAAAGGAGTTCAAGATGAAAAACCCTTCTGCCTCTGCAAACTCTACGAGAGTATTTCCACGCTGGTTTCTGTTGCCGTGACCGAATTTACCTACTGAAGTTTCATTCTGTTGCCGTTGCCCTATTTTTGCATTGAAATCTCCCATAATTATCTTCAAGTGCTGCTTACCTTTATTATTTAGATCACGAATTTCCTCATAAAATTCTTCAATTTCTTCTTCAGCATGACTTGTGGTGGGTGCATAAGTTTGAATAATCTGAGCCTGGTATCTTCTCGAGAGTTGGATAACGAGTCGTGCAGCTCTGTCAGAGGAACTTTTAACTTCTACAACTTTATCCTTCAGTTTCTTGTTTATTATAAAACCAACACCACTAGTTCTGCCAGTATCTGTCCCACGATAGTAGAAGAGATGTCCACTTTTCAGTTCAATGAGATCTTCTCCTTTTCTCCTTACCTCACTTAGCCCGACGATGTCCCACTTGATCCTTTGTATTTCCTCTTCCAATTCAAGAAGCCTTGAATCAGAAGATACTGAGCGTCCGTTATACGTAGCCAAGGTCAGCATCAGATGGCAGCCTAGTCCGGTCCTCCGGGGATTCTTAGCACCCTCTGCCTTCATGTCGCACTGGCCGCTGCCTTGGCCAGGTACATTCCAGCTGCCGGAGACTGAGGGCCAAGATTTAAGTTGTGGAGTCATTTTGGAGGGGTTTGGCCATAACTCACCACGCTGGCCAAGCGGGTTGGTGAGTGTGGGATAGAATTTCCTCTAATCCCGATGGTATAGTTATACCGCTATTGGCGGTCGTCAGAGCCCCTTTATTGGGAACAGAATGTACCACGAGAAGGCGGGGTTGACATTTGTCAAGGAGAGGCTGTGTTGTTACGCATCACCTGACCTTACATCCTATAGGTATATACTTGTACTGTATTCATTCTGTTTCATAATGTACAAGGCATTTTGCCACTGAACGTGTTTTTGGCAATAAAAGAGTTGGATAGGATGAACTAAAATGTACCATTTATGACTCTATCAGTATTGACAGACGTGTAGCCCGTGGAAGCTTTCGAATTTATTGATGTGGCCCTCGGTGCTGAAAGGTTGAAGACACTTTTACTAAACCATACAACATTAAATTTAGTTTTAACGCCTTACTTTTCACTCTATAATGCACTTGTATCTCAAAAATCACGGAGGACGTGTATGTAGAAAATGGTTTTCTTGTGAGAGTACGGTGTAATGTCACTTGAGGCTTTCCATTTTATTGTTGAGGAGAATGTTCTACAAATGAAATATATATACACTGAAGTGCCAGAAAAACTAGTACAAACGAGTTTATGCAAAATACATAGCAACGTCACATATGCGCGTACTCGGTTGCGTCCGCCAGTGCGTATATAAAGCGATAGACATCCTTGCCAGCTGTCAAAGCTGTTTTCGGCAGGACAATGACAAGTAATAATGATTTAAGCGATTTTCAACGCGGTGTCATAGTTGGCGCTCGTAAGATGGGCCATAGTATTTTGGTGGTAGAAACGAAGTTGGGATTTTCACGGACGATCATTGCAAGGGTGTACCGTGACTACAAGAATTCTGGCAAAACTTCCAACCTACGATACCAGTGTGGCCGTAAAAAGGCATTGGGTGAACGTGACCATCGTCGGCTGTCAAGAATCGTTTCACGCGATAGGCGTGCAAAACTCTCGTAGGTATCGTCGGAATTCAATGCTGGAGCCTCAACAAGCATCAGCGTCCGGACTGTGCAACGTACCCGGCACGATATGGGCTTTGGGAACCGACACCCAACTCGAGTCCCCTTGATGGGTGCACAACACAGAGCTATGTGCCTCGCTTGGGCACGGTAACACTGCCACTGGACACTTGATGACCGGAAACAAGTAGCCTGGTCTGACGAGTCGTGTTTCCAACTGTATCGGGCAGATGGAAGGATTCGTCTGTGGCGCAAACCCCATGAAGCCGCGGATCCCGCCTGTCAACAGGGAACTGTACCGGCTGGTGGGGTGTCCGTAATTGTATGGGGTGTGTTTAGCAGGACTTCACTGGAACCCCTGGTACGTCTACTAACGTCTGTGACCGGCCAACGCTATGTGCGCATCCTTTCTGACGAGGTACACCAGTTCATGTCCTGCATTCATGCTGATGGGTTGGGCCTGTTCCAACAGGACAATGCACCTCCACACAAGTGTCGTACGCCACATTATGGTTAGAGGAGCGTTCATCTGAGTTTGGGGTGTTGCCATTCCACCCAAGTCCCCAGATCTGAACTTGATAGAACACATTTGAGATGCTATGCAACGCGCTATCGAACACAGGAATCCGACACCGCGGAATCCACCCGAATTGTAGAACGCTCTGCGGGAAGTATGCTTTGCATTGCCTACAGCATATTTCCAGAAGCTAATGTAGTCCATGCCCGTCATGTTTCTGCAGTCCTGCGCTCCCGTGGGGGACCTATCAAGTATTAGACTGGTGTACCAGATTTTCTGGCACTTCAGTGTACATATACATGGTTACAAGGAAAGTCCTTGATCAGGCCAATATCTCACGAACTATGCAGTTAGCGATTTACTTCTTGTGCAGTTGTATAGGAAACCCTCTATGGCGCACACAATAACGCCGCGAGGGATCCCCTGGGCCCCCCTTTTTTTTTGGGGGGGGGGGGTGAGGGGGCTATCGCGCCTCCATTTACAAATAGGACAAAAAAGTCAATTACAAACTTGTTCAGCGAGGCAAAAGTAGTACATAAATGTTTTTGTACCAAAACAAAAGATAAAAGGGGACCGGGAATGTGACCCCGAGGAAATCACAACATCCGGAAGCAACAACCGAGTATTTAGACAAAGCTACAAGATGTGAATGCATAATACTGTAGAGATTTTATTAGTTTAGAAAATACAATTTGCATGTTTCCATTCTCAAAATGTTGCCCTTCAGCAACGATACACGCCTACAAGCGTTCTACGAGGTGACCGTGCATGCGTTGCAGCATATCCCCATCAACAGAAGGCGCCGGCGGATGTTATACGCTGTTGCAGATCTGCTACATTTAGCGGCACACAAGATGGTCCCAGAGGAAAAAGACCAGAGTGCTAAGGTCTGGTAAACGTGGAGGCCATGCTACGGGACCTCCTGGTCCTATCCATCTCCGGTCAAGCACATTGTTTAGCCATCTTGATACGTGTGCACTTCTATGTGGTGGTGCCCTGTCGTGCTGCTATGACATGTTCAATAAAAGTTGTAGTGGTACATTGTCCAAGAAATTCGTTACATCCGTTTGAAGGAGATGTACATATGGTCCACCATTCAGAGTTACGTTGTAAAAAAAAAGTCTTACAAGCTGGTTCCCCCAAATTAAACACCAAACGTTGGTGAACCACCTCATTTGATGGTGTGTGTCTCTCGCCCAATAGGGATTTTCCTGTGCCCCGTAGTGTACGTTATGCGTATCCACAGCGCAATCTTGTGTGAAGCATGACTCATCTATCCATAAAATGTTTGACAGAAAATTCAACATGACATTACAAAAATCAAGTCTTTCCTGCGCATTTCCAGACCACAGTGCCTGCTGCGAATGAAACTAATATGGATGCATATGGTTCCTGTGCAAAATTTGTAGTATACGCGGTTGGTTTAATCCACCTCCCCGGGCAACTTCATTTGTGCTGCTGTGGGGATGTGCAAAAACATATGCGAGAATATCCGTATCGTCCCGCGTTGTCTTGCCTGTACATGAGCGGTGGCTGACAGTACTCCCACGCTGCGACTCAGATAGCTTTCCGCTTTTTTGGAGAATCCCCTTCCATCTTTTGTCATGGGACAAAAACATTTATGTACTATTTTTGCCTCGCTAAACAAGTTTGTAATAGACTTCTTTGCCCTATCTGCAAAAGGGGGGCAATAGCCCTTCACCTCCCAAAAGGAGGCGAGGGGATCCCTCGTGGTGTTATTTGTGCGCCATAGGCGGTTTTCTATACAACTGCACAAGAATCACACTGCTGGACAATTGCTAAGGACGGATCATAAACGGCTATATAGCGCATAAAAAAGTAAGTGTGATTGGATGCCAAGTGAAATAAAATAATGTCAGAATGCCAGGACATTACAAGAAAGACAATTTATTGTGCTCTGAAATCCAGAAGGCTTTGAAACGTGTTCAAGGGACAAGCAGGCCACTTTGTGCAGAATACGTAAGCGTGAAAAAAATGCAATTACCGTCCGCAGGCGTTCCGGCGTAAGATGTCAATACGGGATATGGCCACCATGGAGGGCGATGCAAGATTCCACACGTCGTGTCATGCTTTGCACAACATTATCAAGCAGCTGTTGGGGTAATTTATCCCATTCCTCTGTCAGTGCACGGATGAGGGTGTCCTTGTTTATTGGAGGGCATTGGCGACCAGCAAGACTCCTCCCCAAAGCATCCTACACATTTTCAATGGGATTCAGATCTGGAGAACGTGCTGGCCATGCGAGGCGTTGAATATCTTCGCTCTCAAGACACTCCTGGACAGCGACTGTTCGATGACATGTTGCGTTGTCGTCCATGAAAATGAATCTATCACCGACAGCACCACGGAACATACGAACATGAAGTAGCAGAACATCATTAATGTATCGTTGGCCAGTCATAGTCCCAGTTGGAAGCACATAGAGGGACGTACGGCCATTGATCATGATGCCAGCCCAAACCATGACTTTACATGTCGGATATCGGTCCCTTTCCTGTATGTTTGCTGGACAATATGCAGTACCACTATCACGCCAGATCAGTTGTCGTCGACAATCAGACGATAGACTGTATCTACTCTCATCTGAGAAGAGGACAGCAGACCAGTCGTTATCAGTCCAATTGCGATGTTGATGGCACCATTGCAAACGGGCGGTACGGTGACGTCTGGACAATGGGATGCACACAACAGGACGGCGGGCATATAGTCCTCCTTTATGCAAACGTCTGGCGACAGTTTTTCGGGAGATCCGCTTGCCAGTAGCAGCCATAAACTGATTTGCTACCTCACTAGCTGTGCTGCGCCGGTGTCTTTTTGTTGATAGCACTATGTACAGATCTTCTGCAGGTGTCGTACTGCGAACACGACCTCCCCCGTGACGTTTGCTACACTCTCCATTTGTTTAAAATGATTTCCAAAGCCTTGAAACAACACTGTGGCTGACGTCGAACTCCCTGGCAACATCTGTTATTTTTCGCCCTTCTTCAATCTTGCCAATAATACGGCCACGCGTAAAATCATCTAGGTGATGTCGGGAAGACATACTTAAAATTGCAAGTTCGTCAATTGATTCTTTCCCTTTCAACTTTGCGTTTGAACAACAACGGTCAATACGCGTCAAATCCTTTATATCTCTTATCAGCGCTCTGACGTCACGAACAAGTTCGGCAATCCAAAATTTGCATACGCACAACACGTCTTACTGTATCCCGCACTTATGCTAATTTCCACATTTTCGTGCCTTCCTATGGTTGTTATCGTTGCTATTGACATCCGTCCTTAGCAATTGTCCGGCAGTGTATATCGCTAACTGCTATAGTTCGTGAGATATTGGCCTGAACACGGAGTTTCCTTGTAACCCTGTATATAGAACTGAAAAATAAATAGTTATTTGAGAAACAGCACGAGGATACGTAATTTACACCAGCCTTATACACCGATGAGCCTACATAAAAAGACCACCTACATAATAAGCTCTAGGACCTCTTTTAGCCCTCAAAACAGCAACCACTCGGCTAGGCATTGATTCGATGAGGTGGTGATAGATATTCTGGGATATCTGGTACCATAATGCCAACAGCAGGTCCTCCAGTTCCCGTAAATTATGGGGTGGAGGTGATTTAGTGCGAACTCGCTTTTCCTAGTCGAAGAAGAAATGTACGTTTGGGTTCATGTCAGGTGAATTCGGAAGCCAGGGCATTAACAGAAAAGTCACCAGATGGCTCCTGGAACCACTCCTTGACGATTGTGGCAGTGTGGCATGGTACATTATCCTGTTGGTAACGGCCATAAATAGTAGGGAACACACTTCATGAATGAATGAATTTGGTCTGCAACGATGTTCAGATACCGGACAGCTGTCAGGGATTGTGCTGTTGGGATCATGAGGCCTAAAGTGTCACAAGAAAACATCGCCCACAGCACAACACCGCCCCCGCCGGCCTATTACCACCCAACAGCCCTTCGAGGTGCCATAGCCTCCCTTGGTAATCGGCGTATCCGCGCTCGGCCGTCTACGTGATGCACCAGGAATCTTGATTCGTCAGACCAGGCCACTTTCTTCCAATCATCCATGATCCAATCTCAATTATCTTGAGCCCCATTTCATGCGTTGTTGGCGATGACGTGCAGTGAGCACCGGGACCCGGCTGGATCTTCCGCTACGCAGGCCCATACGCAGAAGGCTGCGATGAACTGTGTGCTATGACACATTGCCCTGATCACCACTGTTGTAGCTGCTGGTGATTTGTCGCACTGTGCCCCTGCGGCCGATGTGAACAATGCGCGACAGTCTACGCTACCCTCTGGCATCAATGAGCTGCGCCCTGCACACGGCTGGACGATGGTACGTCGTTTGGCCATATGTGCACCACTTTTGATACGTACTCACCACAGCGGCACTTCAACAACACCCAAGTCGTGCCGTTTCCGCGATCGTAGTTCCAAGGCGCCTTGTCATCACAATTTGTCCTTCATCAAACTCCGATAAATCGGTAGCTTTTTCCATTCTGACTCCGAACACTCTACTAACCTAAAGTTGGTCCTCGGGTTGTATATATACTGCTCTGGGAACTTCAGCTGCGCCACCGTTCGGTCTCCAGGCGCGCTCATTTCTCTAGGTGGTCATAAGGTAATGGATCACCGGTGTACTTTCCTGCGTGTGCTGCCAGTATTAGTACTGAGTAGGACATATGAGCGAAGTAACCAAATCTTCCAAAGTTGCCATATGCTTTTGACTGTCGATGTAGGTATGTTGACTGTAAAACAATAAAATGCCGAATCCCATTGTTCATCTGCTGATGTAAAATGAAACACCCCTCAAACTGCAACCAATGTATTCAGCCCTAATTGAATCCTGCAGGAGCTTGTCAAGTTGTTACCTTGGGAATGGGGAGGAATTCACTTCTGCGTTATAGAACAGCAGCTGGATTTTACAGCTTTCTTGTTATTTTTTCATACTTATCTTACCTACGTAAAACATCTGCGGAAAGGCACCACAGCAATATGCATCAACTCTCGGGAGAAAAAAAGACAAAAAGGCTATTTTAAAAAGTACAAACTGTAAACTAAGTCATTTTATTTATCATTTTTTTAAATAAGTATTTGTGTAAGATTTTAGTTGCTCCAGTCTGTGTTACGTTTGATGAGTAAACGCTGAATGAGAACAAATATGCGCTTAAGGCATTTTGATGACTTTGCAGGTAGTGAGTTCGTAAAAGATCTACTAAGCATCGAAAACGAAGTTATATATGCCCAAAGAAAGATGGATTAGTGCCAAAAATTAAAGTTTGAAAGACATTTTTTGGGAAAGAAAAAAAACACGTAATGGAGTGTAAAGAATGTTTCTATGTATAGTCATTTGCAAAATTTTAAGACCACCTGTTAGTATTAGGAGATTTTTGCCGATTACGTCAGCAGAAATATCCTAATATTCGTCCTGAGGAAGCCGAGCCAAATTTGATTCGTCCAGAGGAAGAAGAGCGAAACGCTTTGCGAAACTTATAGTCGATGTATAATAAACATTTTATTGTGATAAACGTTGTTATTTTTATTCTATATGTCAGCTAGTGTCTGTATTAGTCAACTTGCTGTCGATGTTGCATCATCCTACAGGGGCAGCTGTTGATAAAGTTGGGGAAAGCGTGCGAGCGTCAGTTTGCTTCTGGTTTTCATGCTGAGAGATTTTGTATATATTTTCTATATAGCGAAAAATTGGCAAAAAAGCGTCATTAAGTGTTACTCTGAGGGCGCAAATAGGGACTTTATGTCATGAAGTGACATAAGCAGAAAGGTGAATGTGAGAAATGCTGTTATTCATAATACGATCATGAAATATGGAGATACAAGTAAATTTAGCGGCCGAAAGAGAAGTGAACGTCTAAAGAAAACAACACCATGTGATGACAATACCCTAAGGCGAATAGTTTTGCGGTCTCCGAGGACGTCGTGCAAGAAAATCAAGGCTTTTCTATATTCAAAAGGGTCTGATATTAGTATCAGCACTGTTCCTCGACGTCTTAGCACAGATTTTGGATTAAAGTCTAATAAACCTGCAAATAAACCTTGACTAACCTCTGTCAGAAAAAGAAGAGACTCCAGTTTGCAAAGTGTCATCAATCGTGGACTGCTGAAAATTGGGGCCAAGTTCTTTTTCCGATGAATCAACTGTGCGTAATTTAAATCACGAGAAGCACATGGTCGACAACCAAAAGGCAAAAGGCTTGATGAAAAATGCACCGTTAGCACCGGAAGATATCCGCCTAGTCAGATGATATGGGGTGCTATGTCAGCATCGGGTACTGCTTCCTTGTCATTTTTTACCGACAGCCACTACCATGACTGGTCCTTTTTATGTGAAAATGTTACGTGAGAAGCTGTTAACTCATATGCAAGTGCACAGATGCACAATCTTTATGCATGATGGTGCTCCATGCCACAAATAAAGACAGTAAAGGACTACCTGCAGAGGAAAAACATAACTATGTTTGACTGGCACGGTAATAGTCCCTACCTAAACCCCATCGAAAATTTGTGGACCATTTTAAAAGACAAGGTAGCAGAAAAACAGCCATCAAATTCCCAAGCTTTGAATGACCCGATAAAGTACGTGTGGTGCGAAGACATTTTAAGTGAGTACTGCAAATCCCTCATTGAGAGTATTCCACATCGTATTCTGTCCGTTATAAAAAACAGAGGTGGCCCCGCAAAGTATTGATTTTGGTCTTTTTGAGTACTAAAGAATGTAAATATCCATCTGGGGTATTATTTTTTCAATTATCTCTGACTAGGATTTAGTTATTTCTTTGAAAATCTGAATTTTCAATAAATGACAGGTGATCTTAGACTTTTGAAAATGACTGTAAATACACATAATCATAATGTTCATAAACAATTAATTGAAATATTTCAATTACACAATACCACAAGCACATACGTCTCCAAAGTGGGATGCCAAATTTCATTAAATCAGATGTTTAATGGGAACATTATCTTTTCTTACGGATTAAACAGCTCTGAGAACAGATCATACTAATGACAAGATTAATGATGAACTCTGGAGACAAGGAATCCAATTCCTCATGGGAGGGATTGCGTTGTTCGCGTGGGGTTCTGAAAGGGGGCTGACGAGCCGTAGCTTGTGTCCGTAAAGTACTACAGGCATATTGTACAGAGTTCAGGTGCGGAGACTTGACTGGCCAATCTTTGGAATGTCCTGGCTCTCAAGAAAATTATGGACAAGCTGAGCCCCATATGAACGAGTGTTATCTGCCGCAACAGGCAATTGAGGGACCATATTTCCATCCCATATTTCCCATCCTCAAAAAAGCCTTACGTGCAGCTTGAGAATTTCGTCCTTGTAGCGCTGACCAATGAGATTGCCACCTTTAAACATATGGAGCAATGTACGACATTGCAGTATTATGTTAACCCAGCCGAGTAAACGTCGACAAAAAAAGTGTTTCGTTCTCTGATGTAGGAGGAATGATTACGGGTTCCTAATTCTTTCCAGATGAATTCACGTCAAAAATCAGTTAGAAAACTGAATCTCGACTCGTCAATAAAAAGAACACTGATCCATTATTCTTGGCTCTTGGAACAATGTAGTTTCACCAGTTTAAACAAGCTGTCCTATTAGATCAGGGAAGAGGGATACAAATCGTGAATCTTTTTCCATTAAAGGCACTCTCATTGTCGCAACATGGTTTGCCTTGACACAGTTGTTCCACTGGCTGCGGATAGCTCTGCAGAAAGTTGCCTGGCTACATGCACCCTCAGATATATTGCTATTAAAGCAAGATATTCCTTCGGCCACCTTGGCCAGGTCATCGTGACACGTCCCCCTTGTCGATAAATTGCTGCAATTATCTTGAAACCATTCCCTGAATGGATATTCAAATCTCTTGCTCCATGAGCCAGCGACAGACCTGCTTTTCCCTGTTATTTGACTCAGTAAGGTGGAAGTTTTCCTGTGGCTTTCCACCTTACTGAGTCAAATAAACGTGTTTGACAGATTGGTGCTAAGAGACGATCCTTACACCCTCTGCTGACGAGAACTAACGGTTTCACCCCCTAGATGGATTTAAGCAAGTCACTTCACTTGCACATTGTTCAGCTTTATGCTCTACCTATAAAATGCAAATTTACGTACTGAAATCTTATATTCCATTTAATACGTTACATGTCTCTCACTGCATTTTATTCAGTGGAATTTATTTTCGTCCCAAAAATGTCTTTCGGGCTTTAATTTTAGATACCAGTGTATTTACAAAAGATAGCAAATATGGGAATATAAGATAAGGATCTTCATAAATCAGTATATCCTGATATAGAAGAAACTTATTCCAGTCAAACGTTGCTATCCCGTAGGATCATTTACCTCCTAGAAATGATGCTGTTGAGGTAATTGATAATTTAACTAGTAGAAAAACTTCCAGGAACTGAATGCAGATACCGTACATAGAAACAATTGCAGACGATACAAAAAGGGATAAATATCTGACCAAAAACATGAGACTTTCCACCTCCCCTGTTGAAACTCAAACTGGGTGCCCCAGTTATTTGTTTCAGAAATTTAAATCCACTTAAAATTGGCAATGGTACAAGACTGGTGGAAAAACAAATGTTTCATTTTCTAATCGTAGCAACAGCAATTATAGGCAAGAGTGATGGGCATGATGTTTACACCCCAAGATACCGTATAATACTAACAGACTACGCGACGCATATCACTTTTCTAATCTTCCAGATTAGTCATCTTTTACTGTGAATTAGATTATTTGTTGCTTTTTATTATGATCCTGTTCCGAACACATCTAAATCTCTATGAGGTGCATCTACTTTGAGCGATATCTGGCAATCATTCAAGTTATGGCTAGATTCGATATAAAACAGGACCGTGTCGCTTTTGAGATATAACTGGTTATTGGAGGGGAAGAGAGCTTAACAACCACCATGAGCAACTCGATCAACTATAAGCAATCGCCTGTCCCTAATTTAGGTGGTTCCGTGGAAGGGAGAGAGGCAGTGCCGTAAAGCAAACACAAGACTGTGCCTCACCGGAATTTGAACCCGGACCCTTCTCGGGCAAATGGTCATAAGACTTCGTTTAGATCACTGAGGCCACCTGGGCGGCAATTGATCTTTATGATATTCCGAAAGAATACAAAGTGCAGAGAGAGAGATATAACTTGGATACCTGTTTAACAGATATCATGAACGCTGTTTACGCCGCCCCGGTGGTGCAGTGGTCTAAGCGCTGGCTTATGACCATTCGTCCGCGATGGGTCCGGGTTCGAATCCCGGTGAGTTATGGATGGTGAGAAAGACCAACACAACATCCAGTGTCTTACGGCACTGGTTGTTGTGTTGGTCTTTCTTCCCTGGAACCAGTGGCCCTAAATTATAGACGGGCGGCTGCTTATATACCATTGAGTTGCATGCGGTCGGCGTTAAACCTCCAACCAAATTAAAAAAAAAAAAAAAAGGCATGGAGGTACCGGCTATGAAAGTTTTCGTGCGGACTTCATTGAAGTGTTTCCATGTAGAATGAAAGCAATAGGAGTTGCTCAGAAGCTGTTTTGCCTTAAACAACAATCTACTAACGGTGCTATGTCTTTCGCCTTGGAGTCAATTCGCTCATATGGTTTATGGAACTCTCAGGCAACAGATAGGGAATTTCTGACTACGCTTCTAGAATAACGGGGTAGATTCTTATAAAGTTTTTTTACAGATGCGACAACAGCAAACCGTCAGGACTGCCTGCGATTACCAAGACTGCATGAATAGGTGCATGAAGCAATTTCAGGACCATCCCCCTACACATGTTCAACCTCTTCGATACATGCCTCCCCATCATAGAAATTTATCTCTTCTTGTTACAAATGCATCTGCTGAAAGAAATAATCATGTTTTCCTCCGCACTCCATAAAAGCATGCTTCACAACAGCAAGACAGAAATGCTTGAGACCTAACAGGAACGGGCCCAGGTGCAGGGACAAGAACCTGTTCTTCTCCTTGCCATAATAATTTCGCCGCTTGAAACAATGATTATTGTCCTAGAAATAATGATTAGGTGCCAAGGTACGCCTCGCATTTAAACTGCAGACGAGAGTTAGCAAGAGGACCAACCCCTCCCATGCAAGACCTAAAATCTTTTCTAATAAACTGTCAAAACTCCAAAGTTACTTGATATTTTAGTAAGGCTCAGAAACACTATCGTTCATTTGACAGGGGTTCAGCTATATCTGAGATAAATAATGCATTACAGAGACACATGTACCGATTGAAACTTCGTTGATCAACTTACTCTCTGCTTTCAATATCACCTTCAGAGTTACAGGCAATGTTACTTCCCCAACTAAGTTTTTAGCACGTCTTTTGTAAAAAAAGATCGTGCTTATGTTATCAGTTTGTCCGTCCGTCTGTACCCACGATATCTCTGCAAATATTAGTCCGATTTGAAACATTCTTTTTGCGTTGGAAAGCTTGAAATATGCGAATGATGATCCTTCATTTCGTATTTTTTTACGATGTACAATTTTGCCGCTAGAGGGCGTAAATGCAGATCATGTCGAATTCAAAAATACATTTTATTCCACATATTTTCTTCTAAACATCCGATTGAAAACATTATTTTATCTTTCGATTCCATTTATGTCGAAGAGTATTTCAGATATCGTTACTTTTTCAAATTACTCATAGATTTTCCGCTAGGGGGCGTAAAGGTAAATTACATTTCCCCCTATAACTCTTCTTCTAAAACTCCGATTTGAAAAATGTTTTCTTCAGCGGATACACCTCCTGATGGAAACTTTTTTGCATATAATTTCAAATTTTTGGTAAAGAATACTTTGGCCACCAGGGGGCGCAAGTGTTAATTTTTTCTTCTGATGTATTTGCCATAAAATCTGAGATTCTAAAATATCGATTGAAAAAATTCTTTCCTGGACTGATGCAACTCACATCGATAAACGTTTTCGGAATATTTTCTTCTTAAAATATTCCACAGTTTCTCCGCCCGGGGGCGTAGGTGTATATCTTATTTTTGTCAATATCTCTACTTCTAGGAGTCCGATTTGAAAAATTCCTTCTTTGTTGGATAGTGTTTCCAGTGTAACATATTTTTGATATAATTTCAAAATTTTCAAGTAATTCGCAGACTTTCCGCTAGGGGGCGTAAAGGTAAATTGTTTTCCCCCTATATCTCTGCTTCTAAATCTCCGATTTGAAAAATTCTTTTTGCACCGGACACAGCTCCTGGTGGGAAATCCTTTGCACTTAATTTCTATTTTTTGTAAAAAATGGTTTGGCCACCAGGGGGCATAAGTGTTAATTTCTGTTTCTGATGTATTTGTAGCAAAATCTGGCCTCCTGAAAACTCGACTGATTTTTTTTTTCTTGACCGATACCGCTCATATGGAAAAATCTTTTGAGAATACTTTCTTCCTAAAATAATGCATGGTTTTCCCACCAGTGGACGTAAAGTAAAATCTTATTTTTGTCGATATTTCTGTTTTTAAGAGTCCGATTTGAAAAATTCTTTCTGTGTTGTTGAGCGTTTCCGGTGCGAAATGTTTCTCATATAAATTCATGTTTTCCTTAACGCATAGGTCTGCAACCAGAGGGCGTAAGCTAACGATTTCGTTAACAGCAATATCTGAGGGATTAAAAACCCAATTGAAAAACTTCTTTCTTCCGTCAGATACTATTGTTTTCCATATCGGTTCCATTGACTTTGAATAGCTTTGATAAATTTAATTTGCGTCAGAACAGATTCAAAAGACGTGCTTATTACACCCGAAAATTCGGTGTCATCTTTCTTGTTAAAGTTTGAATTAGTGCGCAGGTTTTTTCTAATTAGTAATCTTCTTGTTAAGAGCCTTCTAGGACTGGAATGATAACTACGATAACTATGTCAGACCCCCCCCCCACACACACACACACTACCACCACCACCACTAAACATATCAACTTTAACCTGGACAATGAGACAATGAGCGTATGTCACAAACAAGAAAACAGAAAGAAAAACTTTGGACCCTACTGAATCGACAACGAAGACTTAGTTAAAAAAAGCAAGCATTATTCAGATGGTTAATTACTCTATTGATATGGGCAATGATTACAGCAACTCCTAAACCATATCGTTGTTTGCATCATAACAAAAAAGAACTGTAACAACAAATGCAGGATACATTACAGCAGGATATTATTAAAAAAAATAGTAATGCATGACTAGTCCCATTGTTTCTTGTTCCCAACCCTTTAACCAGCTGGAACGAATTAACTCGAGGTTAGAAAAATTGGGTGCAATCAGCTCGAACGAATATGTTTGCTGTCTAGAATGTGTGTCGAAAGCGTCTGGAATGAGTGAACTTGCTCGTCAGAGAGCAATGCTTTCTGCTCAGCTTCTCAAAGTGGTCATTTAGGGGGATGACTGACACTAAATGACCACTTTGTTTCTCAAAGTGGTCATTTTAGAGGATGACTGACACTAAATGACCACTTTGTTTTTCAAAGTGGTCATTTTAGAGGATGACTGACACTAAATGACCACTTTGTTTTTCAAAGTGGTCATTTTAGAGGATGACTGATAGTAATACTTTTTAACTGATTATCTGCTAAAAGGGCTACAACAATATCGACTAACCTAAGAAAAGAAAGAGAGAAGATGTTTGAGGCACTTGTTTCTATCCAGAAGTACGTTGTCCTTGTCAGGGCAACAAGCCCTTCCCCATCATGTCTAGGGTTACGGAGCAGAGAACAGAGAACTATAGAAGCGAGATCTTATTACTAGCGACCAGTTTTTGTTCGGTACTGCTGACGTGGGAGAGATAAAGGACTGTTTATTCGTAGCTTTCGTAGATTCAAGTTGCTATGTGAACAATTTCTTTCTGGGAAGCGTAGATAAGTTTGGGCTCTATTTGAATCAGAAACGTCGGCCGATTAAAGGGTCAAAAGATGAACATATGGTCTGGCCTTGATTGCAGGAAGCTGACTCAAGTAACTGAGCCTACATATTACCCCACTACCTGTAATTACCAATATTTTGCAAGATTTTTCCTATACAAAATGCTTATCCAGCATCGCTTTGGCCTTAGATTATTGGTATGAATCCATATTCAGGAGAAAAATTGGTTTTGTAACGTTTTTTGAAGCCTATTCTTTTGCACTGATGCAATTCAGTCTCTCTGAAGCTCTAGCAATGTTTAAACGATTAATGGATACAGTGTTACGACCAGTGCTTTGGCCTAACATACACGTTTATTTAAATGATATTCAAGGGATATCTTCAAATTTCGGGCTACTCTTTTGAGCTATTGCATGCTGCCAGACTCACTCTTAAATCCAGTAAATGCAGCTTTGGTTGTGAAGAACTCATGTACTTAGGATTAAAAAATCGTACCTCAAAGTTTGATTACTGATAATAGCTAAAACTTTGTACCAACAGTTTATACCAAAATAATGCAACTACTATTTTGTTGCAGATGAAATTTTGGAATACTGATGAAAACTTTAAGCACCCAAAATACGGTAAAAAATTAACTTTATTAACCAAAATAATCATCGCCAACATTAATACACTTTTGCCGACGAGATACAAACTTCTGTATGCAGGCGTAAAAATCTGTCGAGCTTCGGTATGCAACAAACTCATGGCACGCGGCTACAACTGATGTTGGATTGGGAAACCTTTTACCCTTTAGAAAGGTATATTCCATAGGGAACAGATCAGGTGACTAAGGCGGAAAGTAAGGTTTCGTACCTCAACTGGTGAAACTTCTGGGTCGCCTGGCGTGGAACGTGAGGCCTCGCGTTATCATGGAGAAGCATGAGCCCATTTGCGATTGACTAATGGTGGAATGTTTTACATGCATAATGTGAAGTTCCTGATAGTTCCTGCTGCCGTAATGGTTTGACCCGGTTCTAAAAAGAATTAGTGGATTACACTTGCTGCTGACCACCAAACGTTTCTCCGAATGCTGTTTTGATGTAGCCAGCTGCTTCCAATGCATGGTACCTAAGTTTCAAATCATATAAGAAAACGACATCTCTGATCTATCGCCCTCTTCACTGTAGCACAATCATATTGGAACTTATGCCACTGAAAAAGTGACCAGTTCTTCATAAACAGCAGCATTCACGCTATAAATTTACATATCACAAGTCACACCGCCCGATGTTCTAATTCCTACATCACCTG
Source organism: Macrothele yani (assembly GCA_039090855.1). Lineage (NCBI taxonomy): Eukaryota > Metazoa > Arthropoda > Arachnida > Araneae > Macrothelidae > Macrothele > Macrothele yani. Next base: position 75,890,232 of record CM076994.1, on the reverse strand, counting down.
AAAACTGCGCGTGTCTACAAAATCACACTTCATCTCTGCAACAAGCTAATGTAGGTCGTCCCACAAGATGAAAATCTCTGTGACACCTACCATCAACTTGCATGTTTCCAATTGCAGATTGGCTTTATATCATAAAATAATGATGATTATCTACCTCGCCGCCCCGGTGGTTACAAGGCCTTAATCCTCTTTAGAAATTTTTAATTGCCGTGCTCATATTTATGAGGTTTGCATGACAAGTCAAGTTAATAACGTTGCGCTTTCACTTAAAAGCCAAATTTTAATTATTAATCTCTAAGCGTAGGGCTTTTTAAGAGTTTTTCAATAAGCGAAACACTCTTACCTTGACTTGTCATACAAACCTTATGAATATGACCACGTCAGTATAAAAATCACGAAAAAGGCTTATGCCTAAGCTTGGGCCTATCAATTAATGTTTTGTGCTCGAGTAAAAGGGCAACACAATTAATTTGATTTTTCATGAAAACCTTGTGAATATAAGCTCGGCGGACTGAAAACTGTTAAAAAGGCCTAGGTCTAGGGCTTATTAATTAATCGTTTCTGCTTTAGTAAAAGCGCATTACTAAAATCTTGACTTGTTATGTAAACGTTATGAAAATTAGCACGGCGAATTGAAAATTGCTAAAAAGGTCCAGCCCCAGGGCTTTATAATTAATTTTTGTACTTGAGTGGAAGTGTGACATAATCTTTAGTTCCTATATAAACTGTGGTGTCACTTCAATTCGTCGCCTACGTCAATTCGTCGACTACGACAATTCGTCGCGCGTCAATTTGTCGCGTGTCAATTCGTCGCGGACAAATTCGTCGACTACGTCAATTCGTCGCGTTTACAGATTTTGGTTACATACAAAACGAATGCAGGAAAACGTACGATTTCGAACGTCTTCCTCCCTGATCAAATTTATAAAGTTTGGACACGCAGACAGGATAGGAATATTACGTTTTTCTTTGGCATTAAAAATATTAGACGGTAAACGGTTTTTGGAACGGGGCAGGGCCCGGTTGGACAGAGCCCCCATATACAAAATTTTCGTAAAATCTACAGTTTTCAATTCAGAACCACCAAATCTGGTATACTATCTCGTGGTATTCTAACTTAGACTGTAGACGGTTTTTTGGGAAGCGGTTGCTGAGGGGTGGGGTTAGATCCCCCCCCTACAGAATTGCCGTAAGATATAGTTTTCAATTTAGAACTACCAAATTTGGTATATTATCTCATGGTACTCTAACTTAGACAGTTTTTGGAACGGGTCAGGGGCCCGGTTGGTCAGAGCCCCCCACACACAAAATATTCGTAAGATCTACAGTTTTCAATTCAGAACCACCAAATCAGGTATCCTATCTCATAGTACTCTAACTTAGACGGTTGTCAGTTTTTGGAACGGGTCAAGGCCCGGGGAGTCAGAGCCCCTCCCCCCCCTCCGTACATACAAAATTTTCGTAAAATCTAGTTTTCATTTCAGAACCATCAAATTTGGTATCATGAAACTCTAACTTAGACGCTAGACGGTTTTGGTAGGGGTTGGTGCCCGCGGGTTCGGAGCCCCCCTCAAAAAAAAAATTCGTAAAATCTACAGTTTTCATCTTAGAACCACCAAAATTTGGTATACTATCTCATGGTACTCTAACTTAGACGCTAGACGGTTTCTGGAAGGGGTTGGAGTCCGCGGGGTCGGCCCCCCTTCCTCATAAAAAAATTCGTAAAATCTACAGTTTTTATCTTAGAACCACCAAATTTGGTATAATATCTTATGGTACTCTAACTTAGTCGGCAGACCGTTTTTGGAACGGGTCAAGGCTCGGGGGGTCAGAGCCCCCGAAATACAATATTTTCTTAAAAACTACAGTTTTCAATTCAGAACCACCTAATCTGGTATACTATCTCATGGTACTCTAATTTAGACGCTAGACGGTTTTTTGGAAGGGTTGGAGCCCGGGGGTCAGACCCCCTCCGAATATTTTTTTTTTTTTTTTGTAAAATCTACAGTTTTCAATTTAGAACCACCAAATTTGGTATACTATCTCATGGTACTCTAACTTAGTCAGCAGACCGTTTTTGGAACGGGTCAAGGCCCGGTAGGTCAGAGCCCCCCACATACAAAATTTTTCTTAAAAACTACAGTTTTCAATTCAGAACCACCTAATCTGGTATACTATCTCATGGTACTCTAACTTAGACGCTAGACGGTTTTTGGAAGGGGTTGGAGCCCGGGGGGTCAGACCCCCCCCCGAATAAAAACTTTTTCGTAAATACTACAGTTTTCAATTTAGAACCACCAAATTTGGTATACTATCTCATGGTACTCTAGCTTAGACGCTAGACGGTTTTTTGAAGGGGTTGCAGCCCGGAGGGTCAGCCCCCTCATAAAAATTTCGTAAAATCTACAGTTTTCATCTTAGAACCACCAAATTTGGTATACTATCTTATGGTACTCTAATTTAGACGGCAGACCGTTTTTGGAACGGGTCAAGGCCCGGAGGGTCAGAGCCCCCACATACAAAATTTTCTTAAAAACTACAGTTTTCAATTCAGAACCACCTAATCTGGTATACTATCTCATGGTACTCTAACTTAGACGCTAGACGGTTTTTGGAAGGGTTGGAGCCCCGGGGGTCAGACCCCCCCCGAATAAAAACTTTTTCGTAAATACTACAGTTTTCAATTTAGAACCACCAAATTTGGTATACTATCTCATGGTACTCTAGCTTAGACGCTAGACGGTTTTTGAAGGGGTTGCAGCCCGGAGGGTCAGCCCCCCTCATAAGAATTTCGTAAAATCTACAGTTTTCATCTTAGAACCACCAAATTTGGTATACTATCTTATGGTACTCTAATTTAGACGGCAGACCGTTTTTGGAACGTGTCAAGGCCCGGAGGGTCAGAGCCCCCCACATACAAAATTTTCTTAAAAACTACAGTTTTCAATTCAGAACCACCTAATCTGGTATACTATCTCATGGTACTCTAACTTAGACGCCAGACGGGTTTTGGAATGGGTTGGAGCCCGGGGGTCAGACCCCCCCCCGAATAAAAACTTTTTCGTAAAATCTACAGTTTTCAATTTAGAACCACCAAATTTGGTATACTATCTCATGGTACTCTAACTTAGACAGTAGACCGTTTTGGAAGGAGTTGGAGCCCGGGGGTAAAGCCCCCCATAAAAATGCCGCGTAAAATCTACAGTTTTCAATTTAGAACTACCACATTTGGCATACTCTCTCATGGTACTCTAACTTAGACGGTAGACGGTTTTGGAACAGGTCGGGCACGGGGTCAGAGTCCCTCCGCCCATAAATATTTTTCGTAAAAACTAAAGTTTTCAATTTAGAGCTACCAAATTTGGTATACTATATAATGGTGTTCTAAATTAAACGGTAGACGGTTTTCAGAACGGGTCGGGGCAAGGGTGGTTACCCCCCCTACACACAAACTTTCGTAAAATCTATAGTTTTCAATTTAGAACCACCAAATCTTGTTTATTATCTCATGGTACTCTAACTTAGACGGTAGAAGGTCTTTGGAACGAATCAAGGCCCGGGGGTAAGACCCCCCACATACAAATTTTCTTAAAATCTTTACTTTTCAATTCAGAACCACCAAATTTTGTGTCCATGAAACTCTAACTTAGCGGGAGACGGTAAGTGAAAGCGCAACATTGTTAACTTGATTTGTTATGCAAACCATATAAATACGACCACAGCGATTAAAAGTTACTAAAGAGTCCTTGTAAGTAATATTTTTTGACCGAGTGCAAGTACAATTTACGAAATGTCAACAGGTCAAAATATCTAAAGTAACAATGAAATTTGGAATATTTCTTTTTTCTTTCTTTTTATTTCAGTTTTGACACTTGTATTAAGTTTTAAAAACATATATTTCTCCTATCGTATACCTTCATTGTGCTTTAAACAGAATTTGTTACCATGTTTTGGGTATTTTGTTTCGTGTAGTTGCAGTTTTTTAATGTTTTGGGCATTTCATTTTGTGTGGTTACTTCTTTTTTTATGTTTTGGGCATTTTACTTTGTATGGGTGTTTTTGTTATGTTTTTGTTCTTTTCTTTTCTGTGGTGGTTGTAATGTCGACAGGATGAAAAGGGGAAACTGTGGACAGTCACGATGCCTACTTGCTTCTAATTTTTCTTTCAAATACAGCACATGATTTTGTATTGAGTTATACCACTTACTCATTAAGCGACTACAGGTTTCTTTAAATATGAACGTTTTTTTAGAGCCTTTTGTTTCCTCTACCTAGCTTTTTCGGTTCCGCAATTTCTTTTTTGGTTTTAGAATATTTTCCTTATTATTAATCTATTTTCTCATGCAAACTCTTTATGTAAGGTATGTTTATTCTATCGAAGTATTTTGCAATTATACGTGAAGCCCTGTTGCTGAAGTAAAAAAAAATATTTCCAACTGAAACAACGCAGTTCAGATATTTTCCCGCTGTTAACTCAAAGAATGAAAACAAAAACAACAAATCTGTGCAATGGTTGAGGCATGAGACAGTACTTACTGGTAACCAGGCAAAGTTTTAAGGAAGAATGAGCTTAAGAATTTCTAACTGCAACAAAAGAGCATCCGCACTGTATCCCTCCCCATCCCTAGTGCCGGCCTTTGGACGTCTTGAAAGAGAAGTCTTAAGGACACATCTGTATCGTAATTGCCTGAGCATTCGCGACAATCTTCTGGTGTCGTAGTAGAAAAACACACTTCCTACTTCGCCTAAATTGCTTGGATGTAATGCCAACGAACAAAGTTTTGCTCTCGCTTTGGATTTCTGTTGCTTTTAATGGAATACTTTTCCCCTGGGGTTCACCGCTTTCACTGTAGTCTTCAGGACAGGCGGCAATACACCCCAACGTAAAACACCAGTTTCACGGCAATTAACTGCAATTAGCGAAAGAGAGGGCGGTACAGGAAATAAGTCGAACGAGACAGATCTGAACTTAGAAAGTCGGGGGAAGGTGTTGCATGAAAAACTGTGTTTGGCTTACAGATCATTTGGCACGTAGGGACGTAGGTTTCGTTTAATATGTTACGGGGTAAACAAATTGTCTTTTCAGTATAACAATTTTCTTTCATACGCATGGTGCAACACAAAAAATTTGAATTTATTTTTGAGAATTAGCATGACGCCTACCGGCCCAGAGTACAGCTGCCCAGTCCGCGCCTGCTGCCGCCTCCGGAACATGGCTCCCGGGTTCTTCGCATCTGTTGATCCCCCGCCTGGAGCGTCCCAGCTGTAAAATACATGTACCTCTGCGTTTTGGAAAAACAAAAGATAAGATGCCGATCCTTAAAATTAACCACTTCTTGTGACCGCAGGTACGAAAATCTTGAACTTCGCTTAAACCCTAACTGGAGGAGCAAGCTTCACGTGATTGTCTATATTCTGAGTGTTTTATTGAATGGTTGCTCATTAGTTCGTAGTTGACTGGAGAACAGAGAACGTGCTTGTTGAAACCTTTGTTGTGCGTTGTCAAGTGATAATAGTGGAAATATATCATTCTAAATATTTTGGAAAGAGAAAGTGCATTGTTTTCCGAAGGCACTATGCAGATGAAGAATGCAACATAAATAGTTAACTCACAAAAGAAAATGATTTGCTGAAATGGAAAGGGTATTTATTTTGCCATAACAGAGTGCGGGGTGATTTACGGTATTGTCACTGTATTGAAAGAAATTATGGAAATTGTACTGGCTTTGCTAGTACTATTCTTAATGGAGATGAACACAGGATGCGCAATGGGAAACCACATAATCATGCTCCAAGACCGGAGAAAAGTGATGTTGCTGTTGCAAGAGCGCAAATAAAAGAACGAGCGAGAAATACGGACGAAGCCCCTGCACAAATTATTCAAACCGTGACAACGTCAATGGCTAAAGTAAATGCAGCTTACATGCCTAATATTGATGCACTAAGGCAAGTTGTAAAAAGAGAAGACATGCCAAGACATGCTTGCGGAGCCTACGACTTCAGAACGGATCGATGCCCCAATAAATTGACAGGAGAAGATGGTGCAAAATTTCTTGGCAGAGATAGCGCATTTGGACATCAAAGAATTATTTTATTTTTAACAGAGAATAATTTACGAAAGCTTAAAGAAGCACCCCTCTGGATTATGGATGGGACATTTGAAACTTGTCCAACCCTTTTTAGGCAATTATGTTCCATTCATGCTATGGTTGAAACGAATCCAGAGATGCACAGACTTGTCCCACTAGTTTATGGGTTACTTTCCAGCAAGTATAAATAATTTAATACTATTATAAAGTATTTTTGTAGGATTTACAAGATTATGCATCAGACTATGATATTCAGCTTGCACCACAATATACGCATAATAATAGATTTTGAAATAGCTACCGTTATAATGCTGCTAAAAGGAATTTGGAAGCAACACACAAAAATGTTGTTGGTTTCATCTCGGCAAAAAATGTGCTGAGGAATATCCATCCTCTGGCATAGCCTTGGAATATAAGGAAAACAGTGAGTTTGCTCTCAAAGTCAGACATTTGCAAGCACTCGCATTTTTTCATCTGATGAAATTCCAGCTGCTTTTGAAGAAGTGAAATCAATTTTACTAGAATATGCAGATTCTGTAGTTCAGTGGTTTGAGGAAAATTATGTTGGAAAATTTCGTGGAAGCAGAAGAAAAATCCAAGCAGAAGCCCTCCGCTGTTCCCGCCAACAATTTGGTCAGTTAGTGAAAACAATTTGTTTGGCTTTCCCAGAACACAAAACGAACTTGAAAGATTAGACAGACGCTGGAATACAATTCTGGGAGAGAAAAAACTGTGACTGTACGAAATAATCAGTGAAATTGCGAAAGAGCAAGAGAACAACTATGGCTAAAATCGAAAGAGTGATAGCACAGATTCCAACAAATCCACCCAGAAGAGAAACGCTGGCAAGATAAAAAAGGAATTCGAACTTCTTTGGTGCACAGAGACAATGTTAACATGCTGGACATTTTAAGAGGAATTTCATATAATTCTACCCTTTACTAAAATGTGCTGGTATTTCTTACTAATTGAATTATACCTTTTACTAACTTGTATTTGAATTTTTCAAGAATGTAATTCCGCCGAAGATGCAAGAATGTAAAACACAACGCAAAATTAAAAAAGTCAAAATTTTCAAAATAGCATGTCAAAAACATAAAATGTCAAAAAGTAATCCAAAATGTGAAACATATAAAAATTCAAAATGCAATCCAAAATGTGAAACAAATAAAAATTCAAAATGCAATCACAAGTCACAAGCATTACAAAAATGCGAAACGCTATGTAACAAGTACAACACAAAATAAAACATATGCCAAAAAAAATGCATACGCTTTGTAAAATTTACAAAATAAAATAAATGCCATATTCACAAGGATTTCATGACGAGTCAAGTTAAAAATGAGCTTTTACTTAGACTTCAAATAATAATTACTAGCCTCTACACCTTTTTAAGTCTTTAATAAGTGCAACATCATTAACCTGACTTATCATCAAACATTATCAATATGACCATAGCATACAATCACTTGAAATACTTGTTAATGAATGAATTGAGGAATCACCAAGTTCAGCGGGTGAAAGTTAATGGCTGTTTATAGTTTTGTACTCGAGTAAATGCGCAAAACAGTAAACTTGACTTTCTCTGACAATTTTATGTATATGAGCACGGTTGATTGAAATCTGATAAAAAGGCTTAAGGCCTGCTTATTAATTTTTGTGCCTCAGTCAAAACGCAGTATCATAACCTTGGCATGTTATCGAAACCTTATGAATACGTCGGACTAAGAATTCCTAAAAAAAGTTTACGCCTAAGGTCTTGTAACTAAAGTTTTGTGACAGGGTAAAACTGCAACATTAATAACTTGACATGTTATGTTAACGTTGTGAATATGAGCACGGCGGATTAAAGATTTCAACAAATAGCCGTTGGGATTAATGTGTTGTAGCTGAGTAAAAATGTAACATTATCTTGATTTTCTATATAAATCAAACTACGTGCTGAAATGGCCCAACTATATATACGTATACTTCAACCATATACCGAAGCGCTGACAAGGTGAAAACAAAAGTGCAATTTTGTACGGTCCCCTAACATTTTATGGCCAGCCTACATGGAAGTGGACACCTTGATATCAAAAACATACTTTTTGTGCGGTCCACAACAAATAGCAATGGACACGTCGCAATCTTTGGGGGAGGGGGGTTAACGACCACCGTGATCAATTCAGTGGGCTATAAGCAGTCGGAAATTCCCAATTTTGGGCCACTGGTTCCTGGGAAGGGGGACAGCCAGTGCCAGAAGTCAAGCACAACGTCCATGATTCACCGGGACTTGAACACGATCCTTCTCGACAAGTGGTCAGAAGCCAGCACCTAGATCACTCCGCCGCCGTAGCGGCTTTTACACGTTGAAATGTATTTTTCATACGGCCCCAACGCTCTTATGGACATACTAGATTGAACTGGACGCAAATAAATCATTAATATAATTTGTACTAGCAGGGATGCCAGTTATTTGCCAGGTACATATTACTATTTGTGGAATCACCAAGTTCAGCGGGTGAAAGTTAATGAATGAAAAAGATATTCCTGCAATTTTCCAGTAAACTTATTTTAAATTTTTTGATTTAGTTAATTTAATTTTGCGAAACAAAAAAAGAAAGAAAAAAGGAATGGGAATACTTACCTTCTAGGAGACATCTATAGAACTGCCGTACATCTGGCGTGTGCTTCTGTGAATCCCGCGACACAGAAATGCAATGTACCTATGTGATGTCGCATGCATACGACTTCACATTGGCATTGATCATCTTTTTCTTACCGTTTTGAATTTTGAATATCTGGAACTCTCTGTTTACATTACATTATATTTCTTTATGATAAGCCGTTCGTTGGTAGTGAAAGCTAAACTATATAGATTTGTGTTTTTAATACAAAATTAAACGCATATTTTTGCACTTTATTGTTATCTACAGTCCCTAACTTAGACCGTAGGTTGGTTAGTTGGTTGGTTGGTTAGTTGGTTGGTTGGTTGATGGTTTATGGTGCAAGGCCCTCAAAGGGCCAAAGAGCGCCTTAGAACGTAAATAGGGTATTCTTAAGAGTAAAAAAAGGAACTTTTTACGAAAATTTTGCATGGGGCTACCTTGACCCGGGCCCCGACCCCTTCCAAAAACCGTCTACCGTCTAAGTTAGATAACCATAAGTAGTATACCAAATCTGGTTGTCCTAATTTGAAAACTGTAGATTTTACGAAATTTTTATGAGGAGGGGAGGGCTCTCACCCCGGGGTTCCAGCCCCTTCCAAAAACCGTCTAGCGTCTAAGTTAGAGTTTCATGATACCAAATTTGGTGGTTCTGAATTGAAAACTGTAGTTTTTTAAGAAAATGTTGTATGTCTGTGTGTGTGTGTGTGCGGTGCGGGGGGGTGCTCCGACCCCCAGGGCCTTGACTCGTCCCAAAAACCGTCGACCGTCTAAGTTAAAGTACCATGAGATAGTATACCAAATTTGGTGGTTCTAAATTGAAAACTGTAGATTTTACGCGGCATTTTTATGGGGGGGGGCTCTTACCCCCGGGCTCCAACCCCTTCCAAAAACCGTCTAGCGTCTAAGTTAGAGTACCATGAGATAGTATACCAAATTTGGTGGTTCTAAATAGAAAACTGTAGATTTTGCGAATTTTTATATGAAGGGGGCCCTTACCCCCGGGCTGCAACCCCTTCAAAAAATCGTCGAGCGTCTAAGTTAGAGTACCATGCGATAGTATACCAGATTTGGTGGTTCTTAATTGAAAACTGCAGTTTTTAAGAAAATTTTGTATGTGGGGGCTCTGACCCCCCCCCAGGCCTTCATCCGTTCCAAAAACGGTCTACTGTCTAAGTTAGAGTACCATGAGATAGTATACCAAAGTTGGTGGTTCTAAATTGAAAACTGTAGATTTTACAAAAAAAAATTATTCAGGGTCTGTCTGACCCCCGGGCTCCAACCCCTTCCAAAAACCGTCTAGTGTCTAAGTTAGAGTACCATGAGATAGTATACGAAATTTGGTGGTTCTAAGATGAAAACTGTAGATTTTACGAAATGTTTTATGAGGGGGGGGGGAGCTCCGACCCCTGCGGGCTCCAACCCCTTCCAAAAACCGTCTAGCGTCTAAGTTAGAGTATCATGAGATAGTATACCAAATTTGGTGGTTCTAAATTGAAAACTAAATTTTACGAAAAAGTGTTTATTCGGGGGGTCTGACCCCGGTCTCCAACCCCCTTCCAAAAACCGTCTAGCGTCTAAGTTAGAGTACCATGAGATAGTATACCAAATTTGGTGGTTCTAAATTGAAAACTGTAGATTTTACGAAAATTTTGTATATGGGAGGCTCTGACCAACCGGGCCCTGCCCCGTTCCAAAACTGTTTACCGTCTAATATTTTTAGTGCCAAAGAAAAACGTAATATTCCTATCCTGTCTGCGTGGCCAAACTTTATAAATTTGATCAGGGAGGAAGACGTTCGAAATCGTACGTTTTCCTGCATTCGTTTTGTATGTAACCAAAATCTGTAAACACGACGAATTGACGTAGTCGACGAATTTGTCCGCGAAGAATTGACGCAGTCGACGAATTGACGCGCGACGAATTAACGCGCGACGAATTGACGCAGTCGACGAATTGACGCGCGACGAATTAACGCGCGACGAATTGACGCAGTCGACGAATTGACGCGCGACGAATTGACGTAGGCGACGAATTGACGCGCGACGAATCGTCGCAGTCGACGAATTGGCGCACGCGACGAATTGACGCACGCGACGAATTGACGTAGAACCATAAACTGTAAACCTTACTACTTGCTGAAATAGCCCAACCTCAAGCCCATGTTATGAATGCTTGGGTAGAAATGCAACATTTTTACCGTCGACATTATGACCGCTACGGTTGTGAAGTGTTTCTTTTCAGGCGTAACGAGTGAGAAAGAAAACTGTATAAAATAATATACATTTTGTTGTTGCGAGGAGTAGGAAAAACAGTTATTATCTTAAATACATAAACTCCTAGTAGCAATGAGTAGGAAGTGTTAAAATTTAATAACTGCTGATACTAATGCTTCCTTTTGATACGAAATGAAAGTAAAAGATAAAATTAACATACTCAGAATTTATATGCAATATTAGAAATATCACAGTAAAAACACACGATATTTTCGTTTGACAGGAATTTTCCGTTCATTTTTGTTCTGTATTACAGTTATTCGAGGTGTAGATATAGGATACTTCCAACACATAAAACTGACAATCTTTCGGATTACTCGTTTTCATCAGGCGAAAAAAAATGTTACGGCAATGAAGTCAATTTCTCATCACCTTTGTCTCATCACCAGAGTCTGTGACATTTTATCTCACCGTTTGCTATTTTTCGCGATATAATCATATTGTTACTACTCCGGGAAGCTTTCGAAACATTGTCATCATTTTTGTGAGTGTTTTTCTGAAATAATGTTACTTTTCTGGTAGTGCTGTGGTTGCATCATCTGTAAATCTGTCAAAGTGATGCTAACAGTACATTGGACGTTAACAACTGAGTATCACTAATGGGTTTTCGCATTAAACTGTAATTCCTGGAACAGTGGGGAGGAAACGTATTCCAAGTAAGCAGGAAAATGAACAAAAAAATGGGTTTACGGAGATGCCAAGGGTAATTTGATTGGAATGCCATCCTGAAATGACGATGCCGGTCACAAATTCAGGACGACTGAGACTTTCCTTTTTACTTTTAAAGATACCGAATTTAGATTTTTTGTTGGTGACGCTACAGTGTAAAGGCATCGGTAGGCCACTGCAGTGAAACACAAGGAAACAAAAATGAGTCACTGCAGCTTGGAAACAAAGAGTATTCACTGTCGCTTGGAAATAATGCGAAAATCCTTTACTGATAAAAAAAAAATTGCATATTTTTAACTTGATATGCGAAATCTCAGAAATACCGACTTAAAGTAACTTTTGACTTATGACTTTCATGAAGTGACTGATACGGATTCTCTAAGGAGATTTTATGAAAGAAGATTCATCTGTAGTCTGTCATCGTTTTCCTCTTTTACTGCCTCTACACAATCACCCGATACTCTGGATCGCCTTTTAAACAACCAGTGTCATACGTCTTCTGGCTGTCATTTTGACTTTGCATTGGTGTCTTTCATTCCGTTTAGTCTAATGGCTCTGTTAAGGCGACGTACATCGTTTCATGTTGTGACTTGTTTTCTTTTTTTTTCGTTCTTCCGTTTAGCATCCGCTATAAACTATGGTGCTGGGCACCATAGTTTATAGCCAACCAACCAATTTTCTTCATTTGTGATACACCACCAACCAACCAATTTTCTTCATTTGTGATTCACCACCAACCAACCAAATTATCTGATCATTACCAGCCAACCAAATTATCTGATTCACTACCAACCAACAAATTATCTGTGTTTCTCTAGTGCCATTCAAAGAGTACGGAAGGAATCTAAGAAATCTCTGTACATATAAAAGTGAAAGTATGTTTGTATATTTGTATGTTTGTTCCGCATACGTTCCTAAAAGGGTTGGTGATTTGCACCAAAATTGGCATACATACTCTTCATCACCAAGATTAAAATACAGGCGAGACGATTTTTAAAAATTCCATACCTAAGGGGATCAAAAGGAGTCAAATGTGTTTTACGGAGCCCTCTATAGACTGGGTGAAAGTTGGCTGCTGGATTATTACTCCGCGTGTCAGAGCAACGGTCGTCAGGTGACTCCTCACTCTTCGCACGCTCCCGCGGTTCAGGCATACTTGGAAGATTCCGAATGGTTACACATCATTCTGAACGGTTTTCTAAGCGATTTGCTAGAAAGTGCCTTATCTACACTCTAGGAAGCTGAATGCAGAGTGCGGAAAGTTCATTGTTGTACATGTCTGCTCTTTCGAGTTTTTAGGGCTCAGAACGGCCATTATAAATTATGATAAGGTGTTGTCAGAACGGCAGGCGCAAATAAAGTAGTGCTTTGTGATTAAGCGTGGTGAATAATTTTGAAGTGCTCTTTTCATCAAGTGAGGTGAAATGCCTCCAAAAAAAATACAAAAAAAAAAAAAAAAAAAAACAGGAAACCCATCGGATAAGTTCAGCCGAAAGCAAAGAAAGTAAAATTACTTCGAGCGAGTGAGACAGCCGAACAACGTGATCGACGACTTATGGATCAGCGGGAAAGAGCCGGTGTATCAAGGGTGGCAGAGACCTCGGAACAGCGGGAAAAAGGCCAATGCCCACAGAGAAAAAGGAGTAAAAATGCAAACGATATCGCATAAAAGCTGAGCGTTGTTCATCGTGGTAGGATTTTTTTACAGTACAATTTACATTGTTACTTGGAAACAAATTTTATGTCTATCCTGGGCAACGCCGGATACCGCCGCTAGTATTACATTAAAAACACATGATGAGACAGAAATTTTTATTCGCGGTGTAGCAGTGCTCACCAAGGGCATTTGCCGCTCGGGTGCAAGCCCAGATTTGCTGTCCCTTGTACGATAATATTTTTCAATTTTTATTCGTTTTTGCATGAAATAAGTGCCTTTAACAACATCATGTTCTATTTCTCGTAAATTAAGAGTTTTCATAAAACACAATTGTCTCATACACGTTCGAGTCATATTATTTTAACACCAGCTAATATCCAGAGTAACCACTGTGTGCAGCGCGGACAGCAGCTAGACGGGTTGGGAGTGACTCAATAAGATGCTGAAAGGTGTTCACAGGTATGTGGAGCCATAAGAACTGCAATACATCTGACAGCTGCTGGAGGGTGCATGGTGGAGGATCCATAGAGCGAACAACACGATCGAGGTGGTTCCACAGATGCTCAATTGGTTTAAGTCTGGGAAATTAGGGGGACAGGGAAGTACCTTGAAGTCCTCATCGTGCTCTTCCAACCACTCTCAGACATTTCTAGCTGTGTGACACGTCGCATTGTCGTGCTGGAACATCCCATCTGCCCCAGAGAAGACAATCCGCATGTATGGGTGTACGTGGCCTGCAAGGATGGATTCATAACGAATTCGGTCCATAGTGCTTTCCGCATGTATGAGTGGACCCAGAGAATGCCACGAAAACATTCCCGAAACCATAACGCTACCCCCACCAGCTTGTGTTCTTCCAGCAATGGTTAAAAGGTGTTTTTTCTCCGATGTTTCTCACCTTATACTTCAACGTCAATCCGTTTGATGAAGCAGAAAACGTGACTCATCGGAGAAGGCAATCTTTTGCCAATCAGTTGATGTCCAATTCCGATACTGCCGTGCAAATGTAAGTCTTTTCTGCCGATGCACCTTCGTTAGCATAGGTGCAGTGACCATCCGTCTGCATCGGAGCCCCGTACACAGCAGTGTTCCCTGAACTGTCGTTTTAGAAATACTTACGGTAGCCTATTGGTTCATTCGGCCAGTGGTTTGCTCCATTGTAGCGTGTCGATCGGCTCTCACGCACCTTCGAAGACGACGTTCACCTCTCACATCAGTGGCATGTGGTGCTCCGCACTTTCCACTTCGCTTATTCGCAATGGTGCCATTTCTCCAATCACGATACACTTTAACCACAGCAGCATGCGAACAGTTCACAAACTGCGCTGTTTCAGAAATACTGCCACCCTTTGTCCCGAAGGCCGATGATCATCCCTTCCTTTTTTCAAATTTGATAAATCGCTCCTTTTATCCATGACAGCAACGAGGGATATGTTTTCAGAATGCCTACAGCACACCTTACATGCCCTCCAAGCCAGTTCACGATACGTACCGTCATTCATTGGATACGCACTGTTGACGTCAAAAGTACGAGGTGGTCACAATAATGTGACTCGACTGTGTATAAAACAGAAGGAAAAAACATCTGTAAAACTCTAGTTAAGATGACGCTGCTAATAATCCAAGAAGTCAGCTTCCTCTCTGTCAAATTACACAAAAGTCCGCTTTACCGGAAAAAAATGTTTCGTCATGTACGATAATAAACATTTTATAACTTCCCCAACCAATGATGGGGGGAGTGGAGTGTGATACATATAGTCTATATATAACATTGAACATGATGGGCGTCTCCTTAACTATTCTAACCAAAACATTTCTCATATGGGTACATTTACAAATAAGTTGTATAAAACTAAAGGCAGATTCGAAATAATTGGTTTTCGTATTAAATAAAAATATATTTTCCTATAAACTAAAAACTGAAGCTTCAAGAAAGCACACAGACATGCGTACTTTGAGCTAAAATTAACTGCTGTAGTTAGTTTTTCTTTTTGTTACAAACCTTTTAAGAATATCCGAATCGTCTAAGTCTGCAGAAGTTTTGTTTTCAGTACTAACAATACTTATATTTGAATGTTATTCCTGTTTCATAGTTCAAAAGTAACTTTTCGTGATTTTAGATTTGGAAAACGATCTTTCCCCATAAGCTGCTGTTACAGACAGTAAAAATTTGAAGAGTGGGTTTTGTGCATCTTATTACCGCTATCAATTATATGGAATGGGGAAGGGTACATTGTAATTTTAAATACTTTTTTTGGATTTCAAGCTTAACAGTAAGAAAAAGAAATATGTTTATTTTTAGGCGGTATAAAAATCCAAAGAATCTAAAAATTTGTTTGTTTTACTTAACATGGAGCACATGTCCTCCCCTTGCAACCGTCTTTCGTTACAGGTATCATGAAAAATATTCTTAAAGCTACTGAATTGTTTAAAAACATATTAATGAGTCACTTGAAAATATGAATTCTAAAGCACTTTTTGGGTTCATGCGATGTTAACATAAGTCCAAAGAATTTCAGTTTAGTCACATCTGAAGCAATTATATCATATTCTTTTTGTGCAATACCTGACAATTTTATTTGTGAGTCCCGACACTATTTTATTTTTACATATCTGCTTAGTGCCAATAAAGAATAAAGATCATTTAAAAATTGAAAAATCTCGTTATGTGTGTTCAGGTGTTCGAACCGTTCTTCTCGTTGTATCAAAAAACAGGAAAGTTATTTTTTTTTCTTTTTGGCAGAACGATAACTCATCCGTATTTTGGTACCAAAAATTTCCTTTTTTTTCTTACATAGTCTAACCACTTTAACAGCTGAAAATTGTGTTTCGCAATCCATTTCCTTGGCAATCGTTTTATCTTCAGCAAACATGCCTTTAAACCCCTTTGTGTTCTGCATTCTTTTTAAACTGGTACTTACTTGTTTTAACATTTTTATTATGGTTGGTATAACTACAACAGATTTTGGCATTAATTTGCTACTCACATAATTTTTGAAGGAAGAGTATACCAAATCTTTCTGGAACAAATAAACTCGCATGCTTTTTTTTTTTTTTTTTTTTAAATTCTTTTTTCAAAGAACGATTGGTTAAATTTCGTGGACACTGTCTCTAAAAGATTCATTAAAGCGCTAATATAATGTATCGTGGATTACATTGAAACTGTACCCCAGTCCTCGTTACTCTTATTGCATCGATCCTATTTTCGCACCTTGTTTCGCAGCACGGTTTTCGGTTAACGCTGGAAGTTCTTCTTTACAATTTGCCAACAGTGAGGTAATTCAGAAAAGAAAGCATATATTTCTTGAACAATGCTGAAAATATTCACAAGTTCAAGAGATTTTTTTTTCGTCGTAATTTACCACCAGATTTAAAGTATGAGCTGCTCAAAGTACATAAAATGCATAAATGTTTTAGGTCGAAAACTTATGTTTTTTGAAGTCCATTTTGTTTTTCCTTCATATTGGCTCCATTGTCATAGTGATGCATATCATGAATGCTGAAATCTTCAACATTTAAAAAAAAATATTTCGGAAAAGAAGTGTTAGTTCTTTGCCTGCGGTACCTATTACTGAACAAAACAATAAAACATATCTGATTTCAAGCCGTTTTCTATTAAATTATATAATGAATTATTTGTACTAAAAGAATAAACGTGCCACATAGCATTACGATTTCTTGCAGTAAAACGTTTTCTTAACTTTTCCCACGTCACTGATATTAATTTATTAACCGTAAAATTTGATTGAGACGTCCTACCGCCCCCGGAACTTGGCGCTAGGGTGCTTCGCACCCGTTGAGCCCAGCGGGGCGCGTCCCTGTAGCAGCGCCAAGTTCAGGCATCCACTCCAGTGGCGCAGTGTTCTAAGCTGGCTTCTGACTTTGCAGCCGTGATAGGCCATCACCCCTAATAGCTTAGCAGGCCCGCGCACCGAACGCCGGAAGCTGCGTGACGTAGGGGAGAGTAGGCTGATGATCGTGGTGGGTGGTCGAGCATGCCTGAGCTTGCTCACTCTGTGTAAGCGTGACTACGGATGTGCGTGGTTGTTGTTGTCAAATTGTCAACTAAATTTATTTTCATAGAGGAATATTAAAAGTATTCAAATTCCTTATTAATGGGGAGGTTCTCAGAAAACGGATTACAGCAATAAAGCGTGAAAATTTTCAACTCTAAGGTACGTGGAAACCTTTTGTTAACCTTATTTTGAACTACTCGTAAAATAAAAATTTTGAACTAGAAAATTTAAATTTGGCTAATTTTATAATCTAATGCATCTCACAGCGGGAAGTCAAAGCACTGAAAAGATTTTTGAAAAATGAAATTTATGTTTGTAATGGAAAGAATAGATTACTTGTGTTGTTATAGTAACCCATAACATGTTTTTGCCAATGTATCAAATAAGTTCAAAGTAAAATATGTATATTTAGGAAGGGGTTTTAAACTTTATTATGGACACAGAATAATAAGGGTTGCATGTTTTTGATCCCAAGAGTAATATGTTGATACATTCGTACTTAGTTATTTAAGTGTTTAGGCAGCGCCAGATTAACTTTTTTGGGGTCCCTATTTCTGGGCACAAGTGCTTGTAAAATACCTATATCCTATACGAAATATATGTATGTCATGTACACATCTAACATGCCTATGTCCTTTATATAAATGCTAAGGCCTTGTTGCCATGTGAAATACATCTTTTGTGTTTGCAGACATGGAGAGTTGCATTGAATTATCATTTTTAATATTTATTACTAAAGGAACACAAACACTGAATCAAGTATAGACAGCAAAAATTAGATATGAATGCACAAAAACAGAAGTTCACACATAGTTCAGGAGTAAGTTTGCCTTTAAAATGTCCGTTTAAAGATTTTGAAGCATTTTTCTACAAACCAACACATTGAAGAACTCTCGTGTGAGCAGTGTGTATGCTCTATCTGTGGCAGGATGGGAATTTATTAGAACCATTCAATTTCTTAAAAATTAGGTGAAATATATCAGTACTACCTGGGCAAGAAATTATTTACTTGCCCATGTAGTAAAAGCTGGATGCGCAGGAAAATGTATCTTTTAAGATAACAAACCAGAACCCTATTTTTTTTTAAGTTAAAAATATGAACTGTGTTAACATGTTTGCACTTCCATTTTAAGGGTCTGTATTACAAATGTTCAATGCACAAACGTGTGTATATCAGTTTTTAAGATGCTGATGCTAAAATTGGTATGAAATGGTACGATGATGAAACTGGTGTTTCGGAAATTTAGTGATTATGCCATGTTCTTTTTGTTAAAGTTTTCTCCCTTTGTCACTAAACATGAGAGGCCAGTTACATCAGAGGCATGCATACTGTTGTTGATTATAAACAAAATTTGGAGCAAAACTAGATTTCCGATTTCTGGGCGTAGAGCATAACATAATTAAAGATGTGATATTACTCTTTCCTTGGTACTTCGTAACAATAATACAACTTCCATTAATTAACAATGACATGAAACACGACATGTGATGACTGTCTTTTTTTTCTTGTGTAGTAGGAAATTTTATTACAAACTTTTTTATTTTAAAATTTAGTTACCATGCACAGGCAATTAGATGTTTTATTTACCTGCCCAGACGAATCATTTACATGCTCTGGGCATCTCGGGCATGGTATTTTTAAGCCTTGGATATTGTTATTTTTAAGAGAAAAAAAAGTACGTGGATCGACATGAATTCACATATTGTGGAAACTATGTTCTAAACAAACAAGATTTTTAAAATACAAGTAGAAATATATACTCGCTTCTTCTTTTTTTTTTTTTTTTTTTTAAAACATTTGCTTAAAATGAGAGATCAACTTTTTATTCATTTATCTAGACTTATCTGTTTCCAGGCTTCCTGCACTGTGTCTTCACAAGCTACAGCAATAATAACTGGAACTAATATATCTCATATTATCCGATAACTACTGGAAAGTGTGCTTCCAAACGTGAGGGTGGGTGTCAATTTTTGTATGGGGTAAAACTTCTTCAATCCTTCATAGAATTTATTTTGAAACCAAAATCATAAAAAAAGGAAAAAACAATCTTTTTCAATAGCTTTAGTAATGACAAAACATTTGTGCAAAATTTTATACCACTGCTTTTTATAGTTTCTGAGAAAATGGTACATCAAGTTAGTCAATTTATAATGAAACATGTACATCTTTTAAAATACATCCTATAGTACCAAAACAATCGCTTAGATTTATTCAGTACAATAACTGCATGTGCATTTGTCACGTTCTCAAAAAATATAATAATTATCTGAAAAAATACTTTAAGAAATTATTGGAACAAATTTCAGATTTTCTTAGAAACGTGTCTTTGAAATTCTTCAAGGAACAGCTAACGGACACTTAATCAAATTGTGCTTGTGATACACAAAGAACTACACAACCATAATTATATGTACATTGGCAGTTTTCCTGAATACTTCTTGAAAATCAAATTTCAGGAAATTTCTGCCAATAAGTTACTTGTATTTTTCCAGATAAAAAGAAATGCTTATATTGTGGATCCAAATAGTTTTGCTTAATGTTACTAATATACTTAATACATTGACAAGGTAACTTTTTTGAAATAGTGCTCTGGAAGACAAAAAAATTATAAACTTTATATTTGCTTATCAAAATGAAGTTGTCCAAATACGTAACTAGATGGTACTAAAATTAGGAAAACTTGTTATGTCATTATTGTACGTTTAATAATGTAGCAATTGCATAATTTTCTTGAAATCTTAATTTATTTGATGCAATCAGTGGATCAAGCAGCAATTCACTGTATGTATGTTAAAACGTGTTTTATTGAGCCTTTGGTAATAATTAAAAAACACAGAAAAAAATTCAGTTTTTCTTGACCTTTTTTCATATATTAGTGATCACGGATTGCATATAAAATACATTTTCACTAAAGGAATTATTTCATTACTAAAATTTTCATAGTCATAAGTTTGCAATGAATGAAAAATCTGATTCCTTAAATATGTCAATCGACATCTTTTGAAACGACGGCGATACTTCGTAATGGGCCCTCAAACTAATCTTTCAAGTACAAGAACGATTTGTTCACAAGTACAGGAATCGTTCGGCTAACTATAAAGACACTATAACTTCAAGTGAAACTACGACAACAGTTTATAATTTGGATTATAGGAATGGTTTATCACTTCCAGTGAAATGACAGGGATGCTTTCATTAAGTTGACGAATCTGTGTTGCTTACCCTTTCAAGTCGAAATTATTGCTACGCTAAATTTTACGCTGTAATTTCTTTTTCTTCTGTATTTTAAAAGATTATTAAACAAACTTGTTAACTCTGCAGTTATTTGAAAACTAACACACAAGTTCTTATTTAAATGCAGTGAAACTCTAAAAGAACGCACGACCTGGTTAGTTGGTGTACGTAAAGACGCGTTCGTTCGCACATCGCCGTAATGCCCCTCTCCGCGACTACGGACTACTCTAGTGACGTCACAAATCGGTGCGCGGGCCTGGTAAGCTATTAGGGGGTGATGGATAGGCCCGGGTCCAAGAATCGAGTGAGGCATGTGTGGTGCGTTTATTTTATTACATTGGTTGTCTCCTTTCACTGGAACCAGTGGCCCTAATATAGGGCCATACAGTTGCTCACAGTGGTCGTTAAACATCAAATTCAAAAAAAAAAAAAAAAAAAAGCTCTGGCATATTTAAAAGTCGATGCTTCTCAAAAACATCCTAGCACAGAACAATGATTCCGATGTCTGTTTGAGCTTAACCACCGTCGTATGCAGGATAAGGTAAAAGCCTAAATCCCATTACACAATGGCATAAAAGAAACGAGTGGCTTCTACGCTTTGGCAAAGAGTGTCACGGACATGATAAATCCGGAAAAAGAAGAAACCCAGTAGTGGGTTAAGTTGCTAGGTAAAACATTTAAATCTCCATGCTTAGAAGAACTAAAGGGACAGCAGTTTCTTAGAAGAACATAGAATGCATAGAATGACGCATCATTAAAATGTAAATCCATAGCCGCTATAAAGTAAATGAAATCCTTTATAGATTTGGCTCTGAAAATTTGGCTGGAAAAACAAAACAATTTGGTTAATTTCCCATTAAATTAATTTATCAAAATCAGGTGGCAGGACGTGGCAGGACGTGGACGTGTGTCGTGAATGTGTTCAAACAAAAATTTGAAAAAGTACGATCGGAGAAGTAAATTTGCTATTCGGGTCCTGGGGCAACAATGCAGTAGGAACATCGTTTCCTATAAATGTCATATTGCTTCAGAAGCACGTTTTTCTTAGCTTATTCCGAATAACATAAAACCTTCAAATTTCCGGAGTGCTATCTTGTCTTTCACTTTTTCTGACAGGAAATGAATTGAAAGAAAAAGAAAAGAACACGTTGCTGAAGTTTTGCTGAATTGATTTTATTTTTCTGTATCCTGACATGTATCATTGTTCACGAGTGATCAGAATCTTCGGACGACATCTCCGCTTTATTGCAACGCAGACAGATCTTGGAGTTTCTTCTTTGAAAAATGAAACTGTTGGGAAGCTCGTGATTCCCATAAGAGTCATTGCTGAATAAGTTGGCACAGAGTCTGTGTTGGCACGATGCCTCTCAAAAAAGAATAAATTTCTGAGTCACAGAAAACTGCTTTTAAAGCAAAAAGCAAATAATAATTCCGCGACTCTGAAAAATGAGGGTGGAATTCTTCGTTTAAGTGATCACCTTCCGACTAAAAGAAATGTCTCTTTCGCTTTAAGATATAGTTTTAGTCCTTGATTGCAGTAGTGTGGTATCAATCACGAGCTGTTCTTCGTTTTCCTAATACCTTGTCTGTTATCGCATTACAACCTGATGTTATTGGGATGTGATCAAGCAAAATTGTGTTTGAATTTTAAACTACGTCCGTAAGCGTATGCGTACTCTCAATGAAAAGTGCTGGATACAATTTGCAGTTTTTTCTGCGATCCTGTCGGGACCGAAACATGAGACAAGCATTCCTGTTGCACGTTTAAAGTGGCTGTCAATATAGAAACATGAAGCGCCAATCAGTGCTCAGATACAGTGGTTCTCACCCATTTCAAGGCCACGGAACCTTGCTTTATAAAAGAATATTAAGCGAAGGATCTTGTGACGTATATTCTAAATTAACCCCTTCTTCTTTAGTTCCTGTTTTCTAAAGCAAATTTTGGTGAACTCTCGTTAAGCAATTAGTCTGAACGCAACATCTTCTTTCTCGGCAAATTTGTGTTTGGCAACACTGGCAGCAATTCAGAGTGCAATTACGTAGTTGAGAGGAAACTGTAAGAAAGAATATGTTGAGTTTTCGAAAGGTAATCTTATCATTCTGCAAGAGGCAATGTTAGAGGTGCGACTCGTGTGTAATCTGTAATGAGTTATATTCAATCTCTCACGAGTGATTTATGGGTTGGATTACAGTATTACGAGAGAGGAGAGACATACGGTTACTGTATTGAATGAGCGTTTAGGTATTTTGTGATTAAAGTTATGTGCAATGCATCCTATTGTTCAGGAACGACGTGGATAACTGAGAGATGTGCTGTCGAATATAAATGAAGTGGAAATCTGTAAGTAAACCTTTTTTTCTCTGAATTTCTGGCATATACTTGAAGTAACATTTTTATGTTCATTTAAGGACTTTCAGTGCTCTTGTTTTAAGCTATCCGGATTCAACTAAAACGGCTCAGCTAAGTAACGCTATTGTTTAGGAAAATTGCAAACCCAAGAAAGAATCGCGCTATTCAAATGAAATTTATATCACACATTCCTCATGCTACAGGAGATAACTCATTACATTTATAGAGCTATACAAGATTTCTTCGTTTCAAAACTTAGTATCGTGTGCAGTCACCTTGAGCAACAATTTCAGCCTTTACATCACGTGACATTGAATGGAATAGAGTTTTGATATCGTCCTGGGAAATAGCCTGCCAGGCTGCTACCATACGTGACCAGAGTTCATTTGTGGTGACTGGTAGACTATTTAACCAGCAATAAAACCAGTTTATAAATATCTAACCAGGTTTTTTTTTATTTTATTTAGTATTTTTTTGAAAGGATACTTATATTTAGCTACACAAAAAATTTAACTGATGTAAATTTTGTTTGTTTCAAACTGAATAAATGAAATGGAGGATAACAAGCAACTTGTTGTCCTACATATGTGCCGATCGAGTGGAACTTCAATAGATGCGGACATATCAAAATGTATTGTATGACAAAACACAACAAAAAGAAGACAACAACTACAACAGAAGGAAGACAAAAAATCTTGGCTGCAGCTGAAATACAACAAGGTGATGTTTTTAAACATATCAGTCTCCTTGGACGTGATTCTGAGTTCTTGTACCATTGTTCAAATGCATGTTATAAATCCTACACACTAAAGAAAACTTTGCTTCAGAAAAAAAGAAAAAATGAAGCCAAGTAACTGGAACAATCAAGTGAAGACTGACTCCAAGATTCAGCAATATCGCCACACAAAAAACTGAGAGCTGATGTTGTTTGTCGTAAATAGCTATCGTCTAGTAAGGTCGAGCCTACAAAACTTCCATGTTTTATTTTACGGAAAACAGAAACATAGGAACATGAAAGAATAATATAGAATTAGTGAAATGAATCGGGCTAAAACATTTCTTGCAGCCACTCTGTTCTTCAAGGACGATGTATTCATCAGAACTTGTGGTCTTGAAGATTAATCGGCTTTGTTTGGAGCAGGTTCATACTACCACAAGCTCTGTCTTGAAACGTATCTACAAAAATATAGAAAACAAAATCAGCCAAATAATAAACAACAAACGCAAACCAAAGGCCAAAGGATAGAGGATATTGAACCACTTCTTCAATACATTCTGGATGGTGGGTATGGTCTAACACTTAATGAGATTCGTAATTATGCCAACAAACAGCCTGGAGAACAGTCGATTACAAATACATAGGTAAAATTGTACATGATGAAAATATTTGGGGATAACATTTAGTTCTGAAAACCACCATAAAAAATCAGTCTCAGCTTGTTTATTCGTCAAAACTCACTGTTGATCAAATAGCGGAGAAGCTACGATCTGTAGACTGTGTTAGGGAGGCTGGCAAACTTATTAGACGATCGCTCCTGGAAACAGATTTCAGCCTTGACAATGAGTTTGGGGATGTAAACCAGTTAGAAAAATCTGGGGTAAAAACGCCAATCCCACATCGACAAATGGATTTCTTGTCTCACTTAATTAATGTTGATAAACTAACCATCCTTTCTCACATTAATGATTACAATCAACGATATACGACTTTAGGTGAAGTAGAAGAAGAAGAAACAGACAATGATGAAATTGGAGATGTCAGTGAGAAAACAGAGACCGCTATACCACGCACAATCAAAGCCCTTTTACAGATATTGTTCTACAATGTTCATAAGGAAAGAAAGAAGACTCCTCTGGATCTGATGACTGGCCATTCAATTCATGAGAAGTGTAAGAACAAGCAGTTTATCAATTTATTCAACAAAACTGGATTATCAGTCACCTACAAGGAGATTATGGAATCTCGTCGTAACCTTGCACAGTACACAATGAAGTCATGTTCGGTGAGCCCTGCACTTCGAAGTCATTTTATCAGAAGCAACTTCACCGTAGGTGCGATGGATAAATTTGACCATGAAGAGGCAAGCCTCTCAGGTCTTCGGGAAACCCATGATACTGTTATTGTCTTATTTTAGGAAGCTCTGAGCATAATTCCCAGTTTGCCTAAGTGTTCAGCAGTGGGTAATTGTAAACTTGGGAAAAGGTCTGTTGCTCTACTTCCATGTCAGCAGCTTAGAAATATCAAGCCATCTGCACCAGTGAATATTCCTCCAGATTTCAAAATCATTGAAGAGGTTAACATTTTACCATGCGACAAGATCAAGAAGGAATAGACAGTGATAAATATGTTGCATTTAATCACTGTCTCTGGAGGATTAACAAACCAAAGTACATTGACATGGTCTGGCATTCATGCTATCATCTCAAAGGCAAATGTTACGTTACAACATGTCAGTTTTCTCCCAATACTGTCTTATCCAGTGACAACATATGATAGTGTGTATTCATGTATGAATAACTTTCAAAGCTTGCTTTTACATCTCGATCAAGAAGTACTGCCAGTTGCGTGTGATGAAGGCGTTTTCCATATTGCCGAAAAGTTCAGTTGATAACAAGTGAATTCCCAGACCTTGTGCCACTACTGGGATTCTTCCATATGACTAAAATTCTACTTGCATGTACTGGAAAATACATAAAGGGTAGTGGGTTAGTGAACGCCCTCATTGAAAACCATGTGTTTGGTCCAAAGGTAGTAGAGAATGTCCTCAACAGTAGCAATTAAGTAAGGTCAGTAAAAGGAATGTTTATTCTAACAGAAGTGGTAGAGAGGTTTAAATGGAAAGCATTTTTGAGTACCATCGAGGATGATGACGAATTAGCAACACAAGTTGGTGATGTGCTCAACTTTATGCAACACTCAACAACGGGAGAAGCACAACTCAAGTTCCAAGAGCTGATCGCAAAATCAGAAGAAACACTGAAGTGAAAATCCTCTAAATACGTGGCGTCAGTAAATAAACAGAGTTATCGCTCTTTCCACGTTCTAGCAACGTAGTGTAAGGCTAACGCGCTCTGCTAGATATCGAGAGATCCGTGGGTTTAATATCCCGGCGATGACCGAATAACAAATTTTCGGTTGCTGTGTGTTGTTGGAACGTGGAAAGAGCGATAACTCTGTTTATTTACTGACGCCACGTATTTAGAGGATTTTCACTTTGGGTCTCGCTCTTTGGATTTTACTGCTATAA
This sequence comes from Macrothele yani, assembly GCA_039090855.1. Taxonomy (NCBI): domain Eukaryota; kingdom Metazoa; phylum Arthropoda; class Arachnida; order Araneae; family Macrothelidae; genus Macrothele; species Macrothele yani. The sequence continues at coordinate 75,864,044 of CM076994.1, read as the reverse complement.
TTAATATATAGCCAGTGCCGTTAATGCCCATCAGATGGAGACGTCTCAGTTGCTGAGCCCATCTTACGGATTTATGATGTCAGAAGCTGACTGAAAAACACACATAGCACCGTGGATTGTTGGCCACCGTGGTGTAAGGCTAACGCGCTCGGCTAGATATTGAGAGATCCGTGGTTTCAATTCCCCGGCGGTGACGAATAACAATTCTTCGGTTGCTGTGTGTTGCTGGATCTTTGAAAGTGCGATAACTTTATTTATTTAAGAAACACTGAAATCGTTGAATGTTTTCATACAGGAGCAAGTTAAGAATTCCGATCAGTGCAAATACCTGGAGGGATTCTTGCATCTGATAAGTCTTTTGAAGAACTTCATAAGAGTTGACAGGGAGGGGAACTGGAACCTCTACATGCAAACAGTGAAGGAAGTCCTTCTAATTTGTTTTTAATTTTTGACAGAGTCAATTATTTAAAATGGAGTTCACTGTTCTTCGAGCAAATGCTTAACCTTGAGACTCGTTATCCTGATGTATTTGACCTGTTCAAAAAAAGTCATTTTGTTGTTCGAAGAACAAATAGAAAGTTTAATGCCATGGGGATCGACAAGGTTCTCGAACAAACAATAAACCGCTCGCAAATCAGCCGGAGGGATCATTCGCCGAACAAAAAGGAAGGAATACATTGCTGAACGGGAGCTTGCTTACGATGAAGTCCTTCTAATACGAAAAACATTTTAAAGGCCGCTGAACATTGCACCAGTTGACTATGAGCTGATAATGAATCGTGAGTTAACACGAAGTCTCTGAAATAGAATGGAAGCCACCATCCAACAGATGATCCAGTATGTAAAAGGTGAAGTTAGGCTTCACAACATTCTAAGGAATGAATGTGTTCCAGCATTGAATGCTAAGAAGATGCTTTAATTTTTGATGACAGCACAAGACGTTTTCTGCATGTTTTGAGAGGAAAGGTTTATAACACGCTCAAAATCACTATCATCTCATATTCATCAGCAAACGTTACTTTCTTTTCTAAGTGTAGCACAACTAGATATGCAGACAAAAAAGCAAACTGTAAAAAATGCCATTAAAGACCATTTGCAGGTTCAGAGAAAAATTGATATTGCCAAGTAGAGAGGAATGACAATGACAGAAATTCTAAGCTATGATTTTTCACCTTCTGCTTTATTAGACGAGAATGGTGCTACTTTCAAACATATGAAGTCTCAACTCATATCTGAGTTGACCAAAAAATTAGATACTCCTGAAAGAAATTTCCAAAAACAGCATACCCTGAAAACCAGTGTGGTTGTTGATGTCATGAATCAGTTTTGAAGGCTGCAAATTAAGGGAAATGACACATTTGAAGATATGTTTTCAATATTTGACAGTAATTTTAATAATGTTTGTAAATTAAGTCGTGTGGACTATGTTTTTGACAGCTACCTTCAATCGTCTATCAAAAATGCTAGCGAGAAAGATCTTCTGTGCAACCACTACCGTTGACATCCATTGCTAACACTACGAAGCTTCCTGTAGAGATGGAAAGATTTTGGGCATCAGCTGACAACAAAATTCTGATTCAAGATGCCCTGAGCGGGTTTCTGAAGACGGTATCAGCTAATCGACAATGGGAAACTATCCTCAGCGGCGTATTGCTTGAAAGTGAACCTACTCCCGCCTCAGCGATAAAATATGGAAGCTTCACACAAATCAAGGATACTCTTCTAGTAACTGTTAAGGAGGCCGACTTGCATATCATTCCTCATGTTTTCCTCGCTGTTAAAGAAGGTTTACAGCGTGTCGTTGTGCTTTCAAGCGACACGGATGTTTTTGTGATACTCACTCACTTCTACAAGTTTCTTAATGAAAATGGATTCTCTAAACTATGGATGAGAAAGTCGGCATCAGATATTATACCAATTCATATTCTCATGGACAAGATAGGTACTACCACATACGTCCTTCTTGCTACTCATTTTTTTACAGTTTCTGATGTGACCAGTAAGATAGGCACCAAATTGTCATCGCTCAAGGCAGAACCAGAAAAATATCTCCACAACTTTGGTAGGCGTTATCCTCCAAGTACTCAATCCTTTAAGCTAGCCGAGGAGTACTTGGTAAAGGTTTTAAAACCAGGCTGCATGTGCAAGACATTTTATGCACTTCGATTTGAAATAATTTTGGAAATGCAACATGTCTTGTGACATTCAGAAACGTGTATAAAATACTTAGAATGACCGTTTAACGCTGTATATAATTTGCGATTCCTTATCTATCGTAATTTAATAGTAATACTTCAATACATTATTATTTACACTGACGGAAAAAAATCCCAACACCAAGAAGTGGTTGTGTTAGATAAACGACAGTTGGTAGGCGGTAAGAGTACATCTGTAAGATGACGTCTATGCAAATTTCGCGCTCGGAGCATACGTGTGACGCTAGTAGCGCCCCTTGGAAAATGCAAAGCAGGTTTGCTGTAAATACGCTCTGTAACGTTCGTGAGCGTTAGTTATCGTTGAGATTCGACGTAGTGTGTTGATGTTAGTCAAGAATGCCTTTAAGAAGACGAAGAAGCCATTATCAACAGCTCACAGAGTTTGAACGAGGTCGTGTAATAGGTCTACGAGAAGGTGGATTTACGTTCCGCAATATTGCAGAACGACTTGGCAGGAATGTAGCCACTGTGCATGATTGTTGGCAGCGGTGGTCAAGGGAAGGTACTGCCTCAAGAAGACCGGGTTCCGGCCGGTCACGTGGCACTACTGAAAGGGAAGACCGCCGTGTACGGCGTATGGTCGTGGCGCATCGTACCGCGTCTGCGGCAGCAATTCGAGCTTCAGTTGGCACCACAGTGACACAACGAACTGTTACAAATCGGTTACTTGAAGGACAGCTCCAAGCCAGACGCCCTGTAGCGTGCATACCACTTACTCCAAACCACTGACGTTTGCGACGTCAGTGGTGTCAAGCTAGAGCTCATTGGAGGACGGAGTGGAGATCTGTTGTGTTTTCTGATGAAAGCCAGTTCTTCCTGGGTGCCAGTGATGGCCGTGTGTTGGTTAGAAGGAGGCCAGGTGAACGCCTGCAACCAACCTGTCTGCGGCCGAGACACACTGGACCTACACCTGGAGTTATGGTCTGGGGAACAATTTCCTATGACAGCAGGTGCACTTTCGTGGTTATCCCACGCACCCTGACGGCACAGTTGTACGTCGGTCTGGTGATTCAACCTGTTGTGCTGCCATTCATGAACAGCATTCCAGGGGTGTTTTCCAACAGGATAACGCTCGCCCGCATACCGCTGTTGTAACCCAACATGCTCTACAGAGTGTCGACATGTTGCCGTGGCCTGCTAGATCACCAGATGTTTCATCAATCGAGCACGTATGGGGCATCATTGGACGAGAACTCCAGCATCACCGTCAACCAGCATTAACCGTCCCTGTATTGACCGAAGAAGTGCAACAGGCATGGAACTCCATCCCACAAACTGACATCCAGCACCTGTACGACACAATGCATGAACGTTTGCGTGCTTGCATTCAACATTCTCGCGCTTACAATAATCTGTGACCTTGAAGCCTTAATCGATTAAATATGTTACCTATACAAATGTATTGCCGCCATTTCATTCCTCTACAACTATTTTTTCGTGGTGTTGGGATTTTTTTCCGTCAGTGTATTCTTATCGTGTATGGTGTTTTTGGGTTGTTTTTTTCTCCTTCAATATTCACCGCCGAGGATCCTAGAGGAGTAAAAAGAGTCCTATCTTATTGCATATTTTATGAGGAATCCAAAAAATATGCCGTATTTTGTATAGGTATACTGGAAAGAACAGAAAATTACGAAATTCAATACCAACTACTGCGCGTATATGCCCAAAACAAAATGGCGTCCTATAAAATTTATGCCCGGGGTGCCAGATGTCTACCCATAATATTATCCTTCCTTTGGATTTGAGGATTTGAGGAGAAAACTCGTCCACCTCAAAATTCCGACGTGTCTTGTAGCCAGGGACTGTATATAGCTACCATGTTCCTGACATGCTCGATCGGGGACATATCCAGCGAACGTGTATGCCAGGGAAGAAGCGGTATCTGCCGTGCATGGAAAAGGTCTTGGACATTCTGGGCCACATGTGGCAGAGCATTGCACTGTTGGAATGTAACGCAACTCTGAGGAACAACTTTGAAGAAAGGATATCTATCACCGCTGCCTCTCAAACATCCCTGATGAATCGCTGACTGTTGAGTAGGGTGGAGCAAAAAACATTTTTTTTTTATTTAAAACGTCACCATTCGCAATAGTTGCGATTTTAATGCTGAAATAACCCCCTGAAAAATGGATGACATTATTCGATCTCGTAGACTTCACCAAGAACCTCAACGTTTGAAAGTTATAGGGAAAATGCTTTAAAAACACCCGCTTCCTCCATTTTGTAAAAATGAAAACCTACCAGGGTGGTATTTAACGGGGGAAGTATGAGCGGAAATTCCCCCTCTCTGGCTCATGGAATCTCCCTCTCTGGCTTATAGTATCCCCCTCTATAAATTTATTCCTCGAGAGGGGGAGGGATTTTTTACTAGTTTTTTTTTGTCCTGCTTCTATGGCAGAATTACTTGTCGACCCCTTACCAGTCTATTGCCCTTTCGCAGTTCCCATTAGCTCGGCACGTGGAGTCGAAGTCGTCACAGCCTAAGGTCACAGCTTTCCACCCAATATCCAGAGTGACTGAAATCCAGAAGAATGCATCTGAGCTGATGTCACGCGGACTTACACGCAACACAGAATCTCGTCTTTTTTTTTAAAGGAGTATGGTACGGAAAGCAAGCGGAACAGGCCTGTGCTTAACCTTTCACTTGATCTTGATTGTGGAGTCCTGCCATTTTGCATTTTGTGTACTTTAATCTGAGAATACAAAAAATGAGTCTTAGTAAACAAAGACAAGATAAGTCTGTATGTTCGCTGATGAATTTCTTCACGAAACGTGTCTCAGTAAGTATCTTTAATCTTGCTACAAATGTCAAAGGGACCCATGTTCACAACACCATCTGTCGATGGTGGTATTTGATATATTTCATCGCTAACCGTATGAAGAAAAAACTTGTACATTATATACTTAATTCCAATTATATTGTTTAGCATAATGGCTGATTTGATGACAGTACAACAGTATGAAATAAAACTTTTATGATTGTGTACATTAGAATAGTTTATAACCACACTGCATCAAATTTCTTTCTGCATCTTGTTGAAATGGGAAATCATTAATGGGAGAGGAAATTATGAATTCACTTTTCGCTGTATTTCAAAATCTGAGTACTGATGAAGATCACCTAAAAAAACTAATTGGAATTGCTACAGATGGAGCGTCAAATCTACAAGGTCAAAATAGAGGTGCAGTTGAACTATTGCAGAACCAGCTGAGAACAGATATTGCTGTTACACATCGCATGAATCACAAACTGGAACTTGCAGTTAATGATGTAATAAGAACCATGTCAGCTGTTCTAAGGCTACAGTCATTTACTAATTCTTTATATGTGTTATTCTCTCAGAGCCCGAAAATTCAGAGTCAAGTGGAACAGGTAGTAGCAGAAATCTGTACTCAGTTTTTAAAAACTGGTCGCGTTTTTGGTGTAAGATGTCTATTTTCAACTGCACCAACGCTAACCACCATTTGGAAGAGTTATGCATCTCATCTGGCTTTTTTTGTAAAATGTGTGGTAGATGAACAAGGATCGTCAGAAGATCGAGCCTAACAAAGAGGCTTCATTAAAACCATGAAAAGCTGGGTCCTTTTATGCGAACTTGCACTTGCAAGTTGATATGCTGTTGATAGCTTGAAATTATTCTCCTTATTTCTTCAGAAGAGAAATTCTTCTCTGATATTCTTAAACAAGGAACTGGGTATTACTATTAAAACTTTGAGTGCTATGAAAGAATGTGATGGAGTTAACATGAAAAACTTAAAAAATAATTAATAGAATATAACACATTCCAAAGTGTGGCAACTGAGCTGCCTTCAGATGAAGAAAAACAGAAAATTTTTAATTTTCGGCGCCAATTTCTTCAGTCTTTGGATGACAATATTTCTGCTCGATTTGAAAATATGGATATTATTGAAGCGGCAACTGTATTAAGTCTATCATCGTGGCCTCCGGAAGAAGCAAAGAGGCTTCTATTTGGTGATGGTGAAGTTATTCGGGGCTATCGAAATTTTTCAAGAGGAATTGCAACGAAATTGTGAGAGTTTCGCGAATACAAGGATAATTCAGAAAGTACGGAGGACTGTTTGAAATAATAATTTCTTCATGTTAGTGCGATTCCAGTTTCCTCTCCAGAGTGTGAAAGGGGGCTTAGTTCTATGAATCGGATAGTGACTGACAGCAGGAACAGATTTGGCATTGCAACTGTAAGTTCCGTAATGTTTATATCACTAAATGGACCTCCACTTTCGTCCTTCAATGCGCGATAATATGCAGACCTGTGGATAAAGTCGGACTTAAAGATGCTTTACAGACTGCTGGTGGAAGGCCCTCCAAGAGCAAAGATCGAAGTCAACACTCTTTCTTATTCATATAGACTAATGGTAACCGGAACAGTAAGTTCCGTTTGTACACATTGAATTTCCATTTAATAAACTGTTTGACGACATTTGCATGTTTGTTTGTTTTTTAATTTGTAAAGCTGAAATTGTAAAATATAGGCCGTTTTGCACAAAAAAAAGATAAATTATCGAAATAGGCAGAACATATTCAAAAATATGCATTTGCATGAAAATCTGGGACCTAGTATGTATCATTGACTTGATTGTAATTTGTCGGTTTTTAGCAGTAAATTCCCCCCCCCCCCCCGGCCCTCCACTGCTTTTTCATGAATACCACGCTGAAAACTGCTGTATCATCATGTTATTTAATAGCACCTATGAGTACATGAACACTGGTGAAAATTCATCTGATGTGAGTTAATTTCTCAGGCTTCCCCAGATCCCTTAAATTTGGTCATTTTTCACCGAAAATGTCATGATAAGTTGCCTAAGCATCAAGTTCGACAGCAACCTTATCGTTACCAACTTGGGCTTAACATTAAAATACCCCCCCCATATTCTGGAAACTTCGTGTTGATTTTTAGACTGCATAACTTGCTGCGGCCTTGCGCTCTCCTTTGTTATTGTTACTTTCTTCATCTCACCCACTTCTTCCCTCACAGCGCAGCTGTCTTTGCGAACTCAGCGCCACTGACTACACAAGCACAGATCCTTTCGGGACAGAGTGTTGGTGGCGGGTGTTGTGTTACAATGATGCAACAGTTTCTTTCACTCCTAGTGACTTTGATTGGAGCGTACCGGCATTTTCGTTTCGTCGTTCAAGTATTTAAGACTGCTGAAACAAAAGATAAAGCTGATTGCCCTATCCTCGGGAGTTATAATAAGATGCAAGAAAATGTGTTGTCTGCGTATGAAGATGTAATGCGCCATTACTGCCTGGTGAGGAATACTCGGTGCAAATTATGAGCCTGCTGCAGCGGAAATAGCACACATTGTCGAGGGCAAAGTGCTGAGGATATGCAAGAAAGCATCTCTTCCGACATTGTAAAGCGTATTACAGCACACAACATTTGAATCCAAAACTAAAAGACACGCTAAAACAATGGATGAAACCTACCGGAAGAATATTGAACGATTCCGTGCAGATTCACAACGTATCTTTGACATATGCTCGTGCAAGTGCAAACGTTTCAGAGTCTGCAAATGCAGTTTTTTAAAAAGGTACCCGTGAAAGAGTGAGACTTTTTAACGGACAAGAGAACAAACAGAAGAATGACAGTAGGTGGACTTGACGCAAAACCCACCAGTGTACTGAAGAAAATATCTGCTCGAAAGAGTGCATGTCCGTAAGAAATTACAGAAAACTGCTTCACTGAAATCGGCCTTCAAGTCGAGGATGATATCAGAAGAAGATACAAATTCGAATTCTGCAGTAAAACCAGACAAACCGGGTGTTAGTTATTTGTTGGCTTCGGAGAAAGATTGTGATTTCACTCCACGTCGCTCTAAGATGCTTTCAAACCCTAGACGTCAAATGACACTGTCTACATTTTCTAGAAAATGCAATAGGCAAGGGACCAGCGTTCGAGCAGCATATGATCTTTCGTCGGCGTTGCTTTGTGATGTAAGCGAACAGGTTCAATCGAAAAATGTAATGCACCTTTTATTGACCGGCATAAAGTACGACGAGAGAGGATAAAGACCCCCCAAACAATTCAAGATGAGGTAAACTCGACTGGTCACAAAACCGAAGCTCTCTTTTTTTGACGGAAGAAGGGGTAAACTCTTAGGAATACACAGACAGATGATGGCAAGTGGCACAAGCGAAAAGAATGGGAGGAGCGTTTTACACTTGTTGAAGAACCGGTTTCAGTCTATTTGGGACATTTTACACCGAAGATCAGGAATGCAAAGGACATTTCCGACGGTATCTTCAGCTTATTGGACCAGTAGCCCTTTAACTTGCCAGAGTTAGGCTTTATTGGAAGTGACGGAGAAGCGACTAATACCGGCATAGATGCAAGTATAATTAGGCGCCTTGAAGAAAAGCTCACAAGGGAAGCCTTTCAACTGCCATTCTCCAAAATTGAAGAAACGTGGAAAGGAGATAATACTAAGGGCAAAACCCAATGGGTGTATTCCTGTTTTGGCCCGAATGAACTGACAAAGGTAAACGAGTGGTCCGAAAATTGCCTTAGAGCACAGTATTGTGATAACTTTGGGATCTTGCGTTGTTCTCATTGTTTCAAACTACTTTGCTTCCGTCATGTGTTCAATGCCACAAATGTTTATTTACACCTGTAATAAAGGTTTTTGTTGCTTTTTGTATGACATGAGCTTATTTTGAATTATGGGGACATAACTGATATTTGGGGTTACATATCACGCACCACAAGACATGTTAGATGATTTTCCCCACTTGTGTTCTAAGGCCATTTTCGGACCACTCGTTCCCCTTTGTCAGTTCGTTTGGGCCAAAACGAAATACACCCATTGGTTTTGTCCTTAGTACTCTTTTTTCACCCATTGGTTTTGTCCTTAGTACTCTTTTTCACCTATTGGTTTTGTCCGTAGTACTCTTTTTTCACCCATTGGTTTTGCCCTTAGTACTCTTTTTTCACCCATTGGTTTTGTCCTTAGTACTCTTTTTGGCCACGTTTCTTCAATTTTGAGATTGACAGTTGAAAGGCTTCCTTGGTCAGTTCTTCCGTGCGCTGGATTATGTCTTAACTTCATTTTAATGAACTGTACCCTTTTACGCCATCTCACTGAAGCACTCGATGGGAAAACAACTGGTCCAAGCGGATTTAGTGGATTGATTGGAAAGCGACTGAAGACGTGCGCAAACTTTCTTGTTAATTTCCACATAACTGAATTTTCGTTTCAGTGCTACATTAACTTTGGAGATCTTAGCACGGATCAACTTTATTTGTAGGACATTTGTAAGGCAGTCTCTGTAGGTGATTGCCTACAAGATCTGGCAAATCGGGATCCTGGGGCATTTGCACATTCCCGTCGGCTGACCCTCGCAAGTCGCATTCTGCGTTTGTGTGTTGGAATTGCTGATCCAACACCACAACGTGTCTCGTTCGCCACCTTCGTAATGAAAGTACATGCACCATCGTGGTTCACGATCAAATGTAAGTACCTGTAATAATGGTCCAAGAAATTTTGGTTTTTTATATCTCGGTTTCAATATCTTCCAGATAATTTAAAGGATATTGTAAAAGGAGTCGTTCAAGACAATTCGTATTTACCCATGCAGAAAATGTGTTCGCTGCAATGTTGTTTTACGACAGAACGTATGCCCGTGAGCTTACTATTCGGCGCACCATAAAAGCCAGGAAATCTTTCAAACAAGCAACCACCATTAGAAAGTTTCGGGTTCTTAAGCTGTTTTTAGAGAGCAATTATTACATAGACCTAATGGACTGGACTGAGCCACCCATCACACGGAAATGGTTTGGCAGATTTTTCAACCAACCTGTGTTCTTCTAATTTTTTTGGAAAATGTATTGGTAAGCAGAGATGGAAACGGGTCACGGGTCAACGGGTCAACGGGTCGAAAATTTCTTGCGGGTCCAACGGCTCAACGGGTCGAAATTTCTTGCGAGTCCAACGGCTCAACGGGTCGAAAATTTCTTGCGGGTCCAACGGCTCAACAGGTCGAAAATTTCTTGCGGGTCCAACGGGTCGGATCAAGGTGTTCCTGGCCCGATTTTGACTCGGTTTTATTCCCGTTTTATTTTTGAAAAGAGAAAAATATATTCCGAAGCAAAATGCGCGTTGTGGAATTCTGCAATCGATACTGGTGCTCACGGAGTTAATAATGATTTTCCATGCAAAAATATTGTCGTCTCTTTCTTAAAGCAACGAACATTTCCACCGACCGACGTCAGACACACCGACTCCATATCGTAAAAAGATACTTCCTTTGCGTTCTTTTACAGTGCGATTGTCTAGGACAAGGTACAGGCAAACGCCATTCTGCCTGCTTCTCAGCTGATTCACTCTCTTCGTGCGAAGTTCACTGCATCACTAAGAGTTACTTTTCACATTACATCTTTTACATTGAGCATTCAGAGGCTTTCGATTGATGTGCTGACACCCCGTTCCCATGACACGTCATGTCGAAATTAACTCCTTGTTTGTTAATATGAATGAATTTAATATTAAGGAGGTAGGTTGAGAAGGCGTCGAGGCCAACAAATACGTGCTTGTTGAAAACCACAAGGGGAAGAGTGAATGCTGGAAATTGTTTCCTCTCATTAAGGAACCGGTGAATAATTCTGTGTTGTTTGGCCTTGCTTGTTGTTCAAAATGTTGAAAGTGTATAATTGCCGGGTTGCAAGAAAGGACCGTAGCAGACTAAAACCTCAAACTCTGGAGGCTCAAGTCCTGATTGCTGAAGGCTTAAGGCAAGGGATAATTAAGTAAGAAGTTTTTTCTTTTTCGGGGGTGGGGGAGGTGGCATTTAAAGTATACCATACACATGTCATGTTCTTCACTTTATAAATTTTATTTTTAGATCAAAACAGAAAATCTTCCTGGAACCCCCTCCCCCCCCAAAAAAAATTGTTTACACTGCGAGGTGCTCTATATTTTCAAATTTTGTACTCAACTCAGCTCCCTGCCCCTTTTATGTTATTCTGTTACTGGTGATATTTTTCTAGGACAATTTAGTTTCTATCAACTCCATAGTAATCACGTGATATCAACTTACTTAATATCATATGTAAGTGGTTAAAAAATATAACATACATGTGTATGCCTACTGTTTTTGTTCACAACGAAACCAGTATATAATCTTTATTCGGAATAATCGAGTATACAGTCCACGCATATTGTTCTTGCTTTATTGTAAACATCACTAATTAAGATCTTGTTTATGATGTGGTATGATAATCAAGTCTTCAATTTTATCTGCGCTTACAATTGAATTTTTGATATTCTTAAAGATAGCTTTGGCATTGTTTTTTTGTTTTTAATATTGATTTTTTGTGGACAAAATAAAATTTGTGTAATCGTAAATAATGATTCCCATTTGTAATATACTTCATGATCACGGTCATAGTCAGTCATTACTTCTTGGGTTACGCAAAATAGTGGCACTAAAAATGGCACTAAAATTTAGCAAGTAACCAAATTTTATTATTAAAAAAAGGATTTCAGTTATTAAATATCCAGCTATTGGGATGACTATATATTACGTTTATATGTATATATATATATATATATATATATATACATATATATGGGATGTAAGGTCAAGTGATGCGTAACATCACAGCCTCTCCTTGACAAATGTCAACCCCGCCTTCTCGTGGTGCATCCTGTTCCCACTAAAGGGGCTCTGACGACCGCAAATAGCGGTATAACTATAACATCGGGATTAAAGGAAATGCTATCCCACACTCACCAACCCGCTTGGCCAGCGTGGTGAGTTATGGCCAAACCCTCCAAAATGATTCCACAACTTAAATCTTGGCCCTCAGTCTCCGGCAGTTGGAATGTACCTGGCCAAGGCAGCGGCCAGTGCGACATGAAGGCAGAGGGTGCTAAGAATCCCCGGAGGACCGGACTAGGGCTGCCATCTGATGCTGACCTTGGCTACTTACAATGGACGCTCCCTATCTTCTGATTCAAGGCTTCTTGAATTGGAAGAGGAACTACAAAGGATCAAGTGGGACATCGTGGGGCTAAGTGAGGTAAGGAGAAAAGGAGAAGATCTCATCGAACTGAAAAGTGACATCTCTTCTACTATCGTGGGACAGATACTGGCAGAACTAGTGGTGTTGGATTTATAATAAACAAGAAACTGAAGAATAAAGTTGTAGAAGTTGAAAGTTCCTCTGACAGAGCTGCACGACTTGTTATCCAACTCTCGAAAAGATACCAGGCTCAGATTATTCAAACTTATGCACCCACCACAAGTCATCCTGAAGAAGAAATTGAAGAATTTTATGAGGAAATTTGTCATCTAAATAATAAAGGTAAGCAGCACTTGAAAATAATTATGGGAGATTTCAATGCAAAAATAGGGCAACGGCAACAGAATGAAACTTCAGTAGGTAAATTCGGTCACGGCAACAGAAACCAGCGTGGAAATACTCTCGTTGAGTTTGCAGAGGCAGAAGGGTTTTTCATCTTGAACTCCTTCTTCAAGAAAAAGCCACACAGGAAATGGACATGGAGACATCCAAATGGGACGACAAGTGAAATTAATTTTATTATGTGTAACAAAAAATTCGTCATAGAAGACTGCAGTGTGCTGAACAAGTTCAACACAGGTAGTGACCATAGATTGGTGAGATGTAAGATGCACCCTCAACACTAAAACTGGAACGTGGCAAGCTCATAAGACAAACAAAATGTATTGACATAACCAACCTTAAAAAACACCATAATACTTTCAAGTTGGAACTGAAGAACAGATTCTCTGCTTTAGAAGGCCTAACATCGGAAGAAGTGGATATTTCGGAAGTTAACAGAAAAGTAACCAAAGCTCTTATGGAAACAGCAACAAAATTAGCTGGGTCTAAGAACAAGTTGCATGTGAACAAATTATCAGGAAAAACCAAAATGTTGATGCAAAAAAGAAGAGAGATGAGGACAACTAAAGAAGATGTGACTTCCAAAGTGGAATATATAGAGCTATGCAAGACAGTAAGAAAAAGTATCACTGAAGACGTAAGAAAATTCAACTGTGACCTAGTGAGGAAAGCAATTGAAAACAACCAAAGCCTAATGATAGCAAAGGGACATCTCAGTAAGGGAAGAAAACAGATTATGGCACTGAGAAAAGACGATGGTTCTGTAACAAGAAATAGAGGCGAAATTTTGACAAGAGGAAAGATTTCTACTCCAAATTATATGAAAGGGATGATATATGCACTCCAGACATCATGAAAGATACCAGTACCAGAGTTCCTCCAGTCCTTCCAGCAGAAGTTGCACATGCAATCAAGAACATGAAGCGAGGAAAAGCTCCTGGAGAAGATGGAATTACTGTAGACATCATACAAGAAGCAAGTGGAGAAATCGAAACAGTACTCGCCCAAATTTTCACTGATGCCTTAATGAAGGAAAGATTCCTGAGGATTGGAACACCGCTACAATGATCCTGCTACATAAGAAAGGTGACATTGAGGATCTCGGAAACTACAGACCTATCAGCCTCCTATCAGTAGTTTATAAAATCTTCACTAAAGTTCTTTCACACCGCTTGAAGGTAACACTGGACATGGCTCAACCGAGAGAACAAGCTGGATTCAGGAGTGGCTACAGCACAATAGATCATATCCACGTGCTGAGAGAACTAATTGAAAGAGCGAGGGAATATGAGCTTCCATTGTGCATGGCTTTTATCGATTATGAAAAAGCCTTTGATTCGGTGAAACCATCAGCAGTTACAATGGCTCTGAAAACCTGCGGTATTGAAGATGCATACATTAATATTATTAATAACATCTATGAAAATGCAAGTGCAAAGATTAGGCTGTTTGAAAATACAACACACGTAAAAATTGGAAAGGAGTGAGACAAGGCGACACCATATCTCCGAAGCTCTTTAATGCCACATTGGAGGGTGTTTTTCAGTCGCTGAGCTGGGAAAACAAGGGGATAAAGATTAATGGAGATTATCTAACCCACCTTCGTTTTGCTGATGACGTAGTCATTTTTGCAACTACCCCATCAGAGCTGCAGAGTATGATCCAGGAACTTGCTGACAAGAGTAAAGAAGTGGGATTAAAAATGAACTTTCAGAAGACAAAAGTGATGTTCAATGCTTTTACAAGAAATGAAGATTTATCGATTGATGGAGAAAAGCTGGAGATAACAGATACGTACGTTTATCTTGGACAGCAGATATCAAGTGAGGGTCACATTGATGAAGAAATTAATCGGCGTACAAAACTTGCCTGGAGAGCTTTTGGAAGAAACAGCATAATTTTCAAGAGCAATATGCCATTATGTCTTAAAAGAAAAGTGTTTGATCAATGCATCCTTCCAGTGCTTACGTATGGTGCAGAGACGTGGACCTTAACTAAAAGAGACATACAAAGGCTGCAGACAACTCAAAGAAGCATGGAGAGGTACATACTTGGTGTAACCAGGAGAGATAAGAAGAGGAACTCGTGGATCCGAAAATGACAAGAGTGGAAGACATCATGATCAGAGTTAAATCCCTGAAATGGCAATGGGCTGGACATGCCAGAAGGACAGATCATCGATGGACAGCCGAAATTTTAGATTGGATTCCAAATGACAAGAAAAGACCCAGAAGAAGACCACATGGGAGATGGGTGGATGAAATTCGAAAGTATGCAGGGGTGACATGGAGGAGACTGGCACAAGACAGACTGTTGTGGAGGAAACTTGGGGAGACCTTCGTCCAGCAGTGGATTGATATTGGTTGACAATGATGATGATGATGATATATATATATATATATAAATTGAGTTTCGAATTTATAGTTCAAAGCAGATTTGTCCGGGTCTGATATTTTTGACCCGTCTCCAACTCTGCTGGTAAGCTCTGTTGCAAAGTTTGTAAGTGTTCCGTTATGTTTGAGCGCACATTTATGCAGATGCAAGAATTTCTGCTTTCGAAACTAAACTGTGTAAAGTAGGAAAACAGTCTGTCGCACCTCTGTTCGTGCTCGAATCCCATAACTTAGAGATTTCTTTTCTCTAAGGAAAAATCAGTTTTATCACAAATTAAAGCAACTATAACAGGAAATGATTCTATTTAGTTGTTCAAAATCGCGATCCATGTAAGCCAAATGTTGTAAAGACCCTAGATCATAGAGGCATAAAAAACAGTGTAAAATAAAAACAAAGACCATATCACAAACTGAGCAGTCAACCTAATACTTTGCATCTAGGTAACGTTTCTTCTGGATGCAAAAGTGAAGTGGAAAATTAGCTGGCCATAAGTCCAAAAAAAATAAAAGTTCTTGAATTCAGTGTTCTCATTTTTATAAAATTCACTATTTCAGCAGCCTCATTCAAAAAAGTTTGAGTGTGTACAGATATCGATTTATCTTTCAAATACTGTATGTGTTGAATGTCGAATGAGTATTTCTATGTGTGTTTTCAGGGGCTTTCAGAACATTTCCTTGGCAAATTGGTTGTATACGCATAACGCATGTACTGGAAGAATTTCAAAGACAGCAGCATCAGTGGTTTCATCCAGTTATAATGAGTTATCATCCGGTTATATACGGTCGTATCAGAATAATATGACCACCTACCTAATAATTGGAATGACTACCTTTGACCCGGATGACAGCCGCGAGACCCTGAAATGACTACCTTTGACCCGGATGACAGCCGCGAGACCCTGGAAGGTTGCCAGAGGCCCACGTTGCCCATTCGGACAGCAGCAGAGCTTGGATGTCCCGGAGATGACGTGGTTGTGGCCACCTCAAAACTGTCGATCCAAATAGTTCCACAAGTGCTGCATTTATGGGATTGAGGTAGGAAGATTCGCCGGCCAACGGAGAACGGAGACATCGCTATCGTGTTCCTGGAACCAGTCACACATCCCCTTAGCGACATAACATGGCGCACTATCCTGTTGGTAGACACCATCATCACTAAGGTAAACGTCCAACATGAAGGGATGCATGTGGTCAGCGAGAATGGACAGAGCCATTGGCGTTCAGGGACCCATCCAGTTGTACCACCGGTCCAGGTCATACCAGGAATACATTCCCTAGGCTTGCACACTGCCATCGCCGGCCTGTACTTGACCGACAGGCGTATCTCGGTGTTGGTTCTTGTGTATCTGACGCCGTATCCGCCACCGCCCGTCACTTCTGTGGAGTAGAAACCTCGATTCGTCTGAGACGGCAACCTTGTACCCCTCTTTCACTGTCCAATGACGGTAGTCCCATGCGAAGTGCAGGCGTCGTTGCCGGTGTACCTGGGTTAACATGGGCGCCTTGATGCAGCGTCGACTCCGAAGACCCATGCGTAACAGGGTTCGCTCTACTGTTATGGGGGACACGTGCCTGGGTGCCCCAGCGTTCATTTGAGTGGTAAATTCCTGCACTCTTGCGCGTCGATTGCCCTTTACCAGTCGACGGAGGCGACTCTCTCCTCGGGGTCGATGGCTTTGGGGCTTCATTGTTATGACGTCGGGAGGTACTCGGTGTGCCAGCGGTCTATTCTTGGTACACTCTTACTAGAGCACCTCGCGAACAGCCCGCGAATTTTTCTGTTTCTGAGATGCTTCCACCCCTGGCGTGATAGCCGGTGATCATTCCATTTTGAATGTTCGTCAAGTCACTACCTCTGCTCATTGTGCTCACGTGACGCACAATGGCTCATCTGTCCTGGCCGTCCGCTAATATCTCCGTGTGGTCGACCTTGTCACCTGCACTCTGTGACGCACCTGGGCGGGTACACTGCGACTCCGGGGGGGGGGGTCATATTATTCTGATACGACTGTGTATATGATACTGAGATTTTTCTCTGCATTACTTAAAAGTGTAGGATTAGTAGTAAAGTTAACAGTAAGAAGTAGTTAAGGCTTCAAAGTACCGTGTATTGTCAATAAGAGATGTGCTAATTAAATGTAAAGATAGGAATTCGGATATTAAGAAAAAGTCTAAGCAAGAGTTAATTGAAATGCTGGTAGAATATGATAAACAGAATAGTATGGAGGAAAAGTGGTTACTGTAGAAGAAATACAGGGACACTCTGAGGGTGAAGAAACAATGGATGACAGGGAATTTTTGTTGCAACTTAGAAAGTTGGAATTGGAAGAAAAGGAACTTGTGTTAGAAAAGATGAGGTTAAATTTAGCTATGCAAAATTCAGATGCAGAGCAGCAATTCAATTTGGTGTTGCATAAGAAATCTGTTCATAATAAATATGGGGATATAATAAGAAAATTTACAGAAGAAGATAGCATAGATACATATTTAACAAAATTAGACACTGTGTAGTCTTGGATATTCTTAAAGTAAATTGGAATCATGTTTATGCTACTTAAGCTAAACGTTAGGGCAGCAGGTGTAATTAATTCCATGAGTGCAGATGATTTGAAAAGTTTTGATGAACTTAAAAAAAATTTGTTGCTTGAGTACAATGTTTCACCTGAAATATACAGGGTGATGTTTCGAAGTCTATACAAACGAAAGAATCAAACATATTAAAAGTGGGAAGTGATAACAGTGAAGAAAGTTTCAAGGAAAATGAGAGCAGTAGTATTTCTTGCAAAATGTTTACATGGAGCAAAGGTAGATGGTAGTTATGATAAGTTGTTTGATGTAATTCTAATAGAACAGACGTATGATATGCTCAATGCACCAGTGGAACTGTATCTTAAATATACCAAGCGATTTTGCAGAATCTATACAGTTAGCGGATAGGTATTTGGAAGGTAGTGAGAAAAAAGTGTGCAGTCATATCATAAGTCTCAGCAGAGTTCTAGAGGCCAAATGTTCCAGAGTGAGCAAAGAAAACAGACACCCAATGATATAAGACAGCATCAATGAATATCGTTTTATCGCTTCGGTTTGTTCTTCCGCGAAAAGGTCCATAGATTAAGGTCAAATGTTTTGTTTGTGGGAAGATAGGGCATAAGGCTCATGAATGCAGAGAAGAGAGAGAGAGAGAGAGAGAGAGAGAGAGAGAGAGAGAGAGAGAGAGAGAGAGAGAGAGATCAAGGGAATAAGCAGAGTTATGGGAAGAGTAGGGAGACCAGGAAAACTTCTCAGGGAAGCAAGAGTAATCATGTAAACAAACAACGAGTAAGCGAGGGTAGAGGAAGCTCACCGTCAATGCTGTTTTCTACTAAGTCAATATGGACTACAAAGGAATCCATATTTACGCCATACATGTGTACAGCCGAGGTAAGTGGATAAATAATGTCAATACTTAGAGACACAGGGTGAAGAGTCAGTTTGATGAGGGAAGCGATTGTGTCTAAAAGTACAAAAACTGGTAGAAAGATAAGTCTTTCCAGTTAAGGATAAAAGCATGAGCTTGGAATGGCGAATGTGTTAGTTGACATGAATGGTAAAATCAGAAGTCATGAGTTTGCTATAGTAAAGAAAATACCCTGGGATATCATGTTACGGAATGATTGGGAAATTAAGGAGAAAATGGATGGTGACATTGATATCATGCTTAGTAATGATGTGAAGATGGACGGAAGTAGTATTGATGAAAATGAAATTGTACAGGGAAATAGAGATACCCAAGAGCATTGTGGCATACTGACGTGTAGTATAACTATGAGTCAGAAAGAAAGTGAAGAGAGGAATAATAATAACAGTGAAGAAAGTTTCAGGGAAAATGAGAGCAGTAGTGTTAACACAGATGAAAAGAGCTATGAAATAGGAAATAGCAAGCAGAGATTACAGAATCAGGAAGAGTGTTGAGAACATGTAGCAACACTTTACATCTGATGAATTTAAGAGATTACAGAAAATTGGTAACACTGATAATAATATTAGCAAGAATTTGTAGAAAAAATATCAGAACGAGTAGTCAGTTTTCTTAATCCATCCCGTGTGCAGTATTGCGAGTGGTTTCATCTCTTAAAGCACTTGTAGGAGAGCATGAAATGCGATGGTGGAGGTCTCAGATGCGCGACTGGCCAATATGGCGGCCATTCCAATATGGACGCCAAGCTACTTCTGTTAAATGGCCATATCTCGGTCATTTTTAATCCGATTTTGTTTTTCGTTTTTGTTTTTTAATTTGAAGCTCTTCATGAGAGTTATCTTTTAGGTCATTACACATTTCCTGCTAATTACAGCCGTTTTTAAGTTACTATACAAAAAACGATTTTTCAACGAAAAACTATTTACTATTTGGTCGGCAAGTCGCCATTAACAGTCGCTGATAATAAAACATAATATTTGCGGCTGAAAATCAATACCACAGGGTTCTAAAAGTTAAAATTGAAAACATAACAGATAGATAAGAATTACATTGTACATCAGTGAAGAGATTCAAAGGTGATTCGTTACTCAGTGTCAGTTTCATCGCCGTCGTCTTCGTTTTCATCCAGTGGTTCACAGTCTTCATTGGGAACATTGTCACAATTTTGTTCATTCCCAGAAGAGCTCTGTACATGGAAGTCCATTCTTCAAACACTTACATGGGGGCGAGCATCGTGATTTCCCGCAAGAGCACCGCATGGATGATATAAGTTCTAGAGGTCCACCGGGTAGTTCCCTCATCTCTGGAACAAACTCGCCGTTCTCTAGCTTCCAACCACAATCTGATGGACATGGTAGGTCAGGTGTTGCAACATCTGATGTATTCCAAATCATGGCCTGCAAATGTGCTCTTCGGACTGCAGGACGAAATAAAGCTAAAGTTGGGGGCAGACCTGCACCTTCAACTTGCTTTTTCGAAAATAGCCACCATCTGTTAAGGACAAAGTTCTACCAAGAAATGAAAGTGCCTGAAGCACTTTCTCATTTGCATGCTATGAAACGATTCCAAAAAGCAGCTTTGGTTTTTCCGGAGAACGCTCCAGTGACATCAGTACCTAAAAATGCATGCATTCCATGCAGTGCAGCTGCTCACGTGGCCCAAGTTTTGCGTAAAATTTGTCAACTTCAATTTTCCTAGGTTTGGGTCCCATTAGACAGACGGTCGTCTTCTTTGGTAGCTGTTGACACCAAATGACAAGCAGGACCAAAACATCAGTGTCAGGTGTAAACACATGTTGGACACTTGTACCTATTTTAGAGGCATGGAGTGCATGCAAGATAATTTTTGTGTCAGCCTCTTCTTTAGTACTCTTCAAATCTGCTGTACATATCTCTGTTGCCTGTGCAGTATCCCGTAGGACACAACAATGCTTTTTCTTTCCTCATTTGCCTATCTGATTAGTTTCTTACTTAAATATTCAGTCAGGGAATCCTTAGTCTTAATATGAGAAAGAAGTCTTTTCAAAGGTACTGATTTGATGCTTGTGCTAGCTTTAATCTTATACTGGACAGGTGGCTTCCCATGTGGACGGTTTTGACGGCAACTATTTTTCAACGAATTTTCAAGGTACGTGTCAAACACAACATGAACTTTAGAGTAGTGGCTGTATTTTCGAAAGACTGTGCTGCAGAACTGATCTGCCAAGCCCAAAACATTCTTTGTTTCCTTGTTCAGCTTCAGAGAATTGAGCTCAGCCATTTCATCTAAGACTGTAATTAATAAGTTTCAATAGGATCTTCATGTGATTCTTTGTTTTCAAGCTTCTCTAGGTGATGAAGAAGCTGGCTCTTAACCTGAATGTGATGCATGGACCCATCACTATAAAACATAGACCTTGAGACAGCGCTTAGCTCACACATGCCCATGCACTCTTGCAAGTTTATATCTAGTCGCGATCGACACAAAAGAACAATTCCAGCGAACAACTTTCTGTCCTTCTTAATCTCCACTACCCCTTTTTTTGTTGTCACTTTAGCTATATTTGCCATCGAACTGAACAGTTTTAGTGTTTGCTTAGGCAAAGTATCCGAAAAGTTTTTAGTCTTTAAGAGTATGCGCTGTTCCGGGAAAGTCTTGTACAGTTGGTAGCCCTGGATTGACATAGTAGTGACATCAGTAGCAACCTCAGGTGGTGCGACAGTCATTTTTACTAGATTAATCAGGTCATTACCGGCATTTGTGAAAGGGTTTATAAAGTTCTGTGCGCATGCAGTGAACTTAGGTAAGTTCCTTTGGTATTGAGAAGACTTTGATTGGCTTAACTCATGATGAGTCTTTTCTCTTTCTGAACACTGGGAATAAGCTCGCTCACTTTCAAAAATCCTAGCTATTTCAGGTGACACCAAAAATAATTTGGTCAGGGTCTGTGCATTTTGTGTAATGCCCACTAGTCCACCTGTGACTTTCATTTTATGGTTTCCCTGTGCCAGGGCTTCATCGGATACGAGATTACATAACGGGACGTCAGATTTGTTTGGCGCCTGCTGGTTTCTAATATTGGTCCACGTTTCTATATCAGTGAACTTTAAGTATTTTATTTCACTTACATGCCAAGCACTTTGCATGTTCAGTGCAAAAAAATACTTTGTGAAGTCCTACATAGCCGCTAGCTTAAGATCCGAGTCACAACTTCGAACTGCTCTCTGAAAGTCCAACAGTATGAGGACCATGTCCATGTAGTTCCTAACAAACTTCAATGTTTGAAGTTGATTCCTTGAACATGCATTTTCACAGAATGCATCAAGCTCTTTTCTAGCATGTTTTCCTTAACCAAAATGGTGTTCAAATCACTACATTTTGAGGATACCTCTGCACGATCTCCTTTCTGCCAGGTTTCCAAAAGTCTTGTTCCAAGTGGAGAAACTCTATCTTTCAAGCAAATGCTTTCTTGACTCCATAACCATTCTATTTGTTGACCAAATAATGCATGTAGTGTCAATATGTGATCTTTAAGTGACCGTCGCACAGGCTTCTCCTTTATAATTCTTTTGACAGCATTATCACTGTAGACTCCACTTTCTAGCCATAGCTCTGGAATTCCACTATGGTCAATGTAGCTTCCAATGGCTCTAAGTATTGTCATTACAACATGCAAGTCGCCAGGTATCAAAACACACTTTTCCTTCGTAAGAGTCATTTTTAAATGCAGTAGTGGCATATAAAAACCCGGATCAGCTGTGATAATCAATTTATTTGATGCACCTTTTACTTTCTCATTGACATTTTCCAAATGAGACATGATAGAGTACAACACAGTATCGTTTGTTGGTGTGTCTGGTAGTATTGGAAGTACGTGGATCTTAGGTTGTGCATTGCTTGTGCCTACCATTGAATTTAGTGCAGACAACGTTAGAAGTAGCCCGTTTTGATTCCTGTCATTACTTCCAGTAACACTGCAACCAGTTAACATCCATGCATAGTCTTTGGTTGCTGCAGAAATCAAAATTTAGGCTTCTTTTCTGTTGGAGTCTTTGCATAGATAACTGGGTTATTAGATTTCAAAGTTTGTGGAATCGCCAAGGACAACATTGAGTATATTGAGTCTGGTAACTGTCTACTGTCATTGTTAATAGAGAGATTCAGAACTTCGGGGTTGTCTTCCTTTCTCCTCTCCTAGAAGGCGGTAATTACAGTTCCATGTAGGGTATTCTAGCCTTCTGGGGTATCTTCTTGAAAGTGAATATTTTCAATCGCAAAGTAGGTGAACCTCTTGCAAACTACACCTGGAGGTATGTACAGACCAGTTCTGTAGTCGTAAAATCAGCATATACTATGATCAAATCCTAAAAAAATCAGAGGTTTTTTTAAGGATTTGATCATAGTGGACGAAAAAAAAAAAAGGCACGGTACACTCGCGGGGCTACCGTGCCTTTTTAACAATTATGACTATGATATGAATAAAGTATATTTTCTTCTCTCCTGTCAATTATGACATGTTGAAGAGCATGCACAAGATTATTTAAATTTTTATTGAAATATATCCCATGAAACCTGAGCCGCCCCGGTGGCGCAGTGGTCTAAGCGATAGCCTCTGATCATTCGTCCGAAAGGGGTCCGACTTCGAATCCCGGTGACGCATGGATGTTGGGTTTGTCTTACGGCGCTGGCTCTCTCCCTTCCATGGAATCAGTGACCCTAAATTAGGTACGGGCGACTGCTTATAGCCCATTGAGTTGCTCACGGTGGTCGTTAAACCTCCAATTAAAAAATCCTGACGAGATAAGTCCTTACAGCACTGTTCTTCTCTAGAAGGAACTCCTGATCTACTATCAGTTGCTGAACGATGATTCATCAACCAAGATCTTACATATTTCTTTGGATTAAAGCGTTCAATGGGCGTTCCATTTTAATTTATGAACATCAGGTTAGATACATTGGAGATTAACAAAGATGCTCTGAGATCGGTTATACTGCGTTGTTCATGAGACTGAATCCTCGTTCGCATTCAGCTGTCGAACAAGGCAGAGTTGAAATCGATCTTAAGAGGGGTTTTAAGTTTCCTGGTACAACTTGGACGTTTTCAGTATATTCTCTCAGTCTCTGAATAGTTTGCATTTCATCAACATTAAAAAGGTCTACAGATTCGCCTTGTTGCTAGTTCTCCATAGCGCACGTCGTCTGTTCTAATATTTATTCTCTCTAATGAAGAAATATCTTTAAGAAGTTGTACATTTTCACTGTTTCAATCTGAACACAGTCTTGATTTCATCCTGTCAACCGTGCTTTGAATAAACTGGATTGGTTAATAAGTACAATTTTGTTGTTAGGAATCAATGGAATATTTTTAAATAATAATTCCTCGTTCGCTGCTAATGCTAAATGAGGTTTTTCCTCAGGATTTTCTCCGAAGCTCTCTATAATTCTTATGATTCTTTTTATTATAGATGTTCAGCTCTTGGCAGCGATTTTGTTCGAGATTGAAGTTCTGTTGATAATATGGACATTGAAGGTATACGCTATTCTGTCAAAACAAAAAAAAGCAGGGGTATACGGCGTGTGCCGCCGTATACCCTCAGACCCCCATTCTACGACATTTTTGTAATCACAGCTTGCACTAAATTGGTACAGACCCCCATCCTGCGACATTTTTTCAATAACAGCTTGCGCTAAATCGTTCTGGAATGTTCCAAACTCTTTTATAGAAAGGAATAGGAAGCCCTAGTGAGAAAAGGTAGTCCACAAGAGTGCAGCTGCGTGTAAACTGGTGGATTGAGAGCCCAATGGAACTTACAAAGTACATTCAAACAAATGTCTGGGTTTTGATTTAATGGCATTTGTTTCTTGATGTTCCGTTAGAAATTTGTACATCATAATTGGTGATATGCGATTTGCACGTTCGTCTATTAGATTGGCACGTTCAACTACAGAGGAAATATCACGCTTTCCAAATAGACACCACTTGAAAAACAACTTAAGTTCTTGTGGGACCTCACCTTCGTCTACAGTCATTTCTCCAGTTAAATTCCATTTCTTTGAGCTTAAAACACACTTCCTTATTAATTTAGAAGCTGTTAAAAGAGTTTTCATGTCCTCTTCAAGATCATCTTCCTCCAACTTTGAAACAGCAGCATCCTTGGTTGATTTTAAACATACCCTTTCTGATTCATTTTTCTTCTTTGTATGGCAGAAATCAATTCCCGCTATCTGAACTTCAAGGAGTTGCTTTAGCTCTCTACGGGATTTGATACGTGAATTCATTGGATGCAGCCCATTTGATGCGCAACTGTTGAGGTATGAGTTGTGGAGAATAGCCATACGTGTAACATTTCCATCTTTCAGAAATTCTTCAACGGCATCAGTGCTTGCCCCCTTCTTTCTTTCTTCATCAGGGTCTGTTTGATGTCTTCAAAGGACATGGACTACATTCTTCGCCCAACAAGCTCTGTGGTATAAGACGTCAATCGCATGAGCATCTGTTTGATTAATACATTCACTTAACCTTACACGCCATGTGTCACTTCCGCTGAGTTCGACGGCTTCCCTTAAATTTGCAGCTCCGGAATCATAAGAAGATGCTTTCTGGTTTCTTTATAATCACAAAAGCAGCACAAATATTTTTTGTACTTTGCTGTGTGCTGTCGTCTGGTGAAAGGTTTAGAAGGCCGCTCTGTTGGTTCTTCATCAGTGGTCATACTGTTCATTTGAGACAAATATTTTTTTTCCACACTTTTCCTTCTTCTGCTGTGCGTTAACAATTTGTAACAGCTCAAATGCCATTTCACGTCAAGAAGTCTTATATTCTGAACTGATGTATCACCATTCAAAGTCTTTAGTACACGCATACATTGTTCATCTTTCCAACCTGCAAAGCATGTAATAGTTCGGGTCCAATTTTCTTATGCATTGTCGGTTGGAGTATTTACAAGGCGTTCTCTGCCTTCCTTGTTGCACAATACACACTTTTCACTGTCACTGTCAGTTCTCATCTTTCTCTTTTCACCAGCCCAAAGACCTATTTTGGCGACAGGTTTCATCTTGTTAGGTCATCAAACCTGGAAAAATATAGAATTTTAGATTTCAAATCAGCAACATACACTATATTGACAAAAGTCACCGGACACCCCTTCAAAAGCCAATGAACGGATCCGCTGCGTTGTTAAGATGCGCGATACAGCTGCAAACGGTATAAAAACAAGCCTGAAGCTGACCGCGATCATATCGCATTGTGAGGTTGAGTGAAAATGTCGCGGCGTTAGAGAACTGACTTTGAGAAAGGAAAGATTGTTGGGTGCTATATTAGTGGATTGTCCGTAAGAGAAACCGAGAGACGTTTAAACATACCCAAGTCAACTGTTTTGGATGTACTGAATAAGTGGAAGACACGTGGCGTGCCTGAAGCAGCAAAACGTACCGGCAGACCAAAGAAAATCAGTGATAAACGATGTCGAAGCCTCTGTTGAGCCGTTACAGATAATCGACGGAGTACTGCACCAGATCTCAGTGTTCAGGTGAGTAAAAATGCTGGAACCTAGGTATGTACACGTACCATTCGCAGAGAACTTCATTCCATGGGTTACCGTGGTCGTGCGGCTACTCATAAGCCTTTCATCTCCACTCATAATGCTACTCGTCGTTCAGAATGGTGTAAAGAACATTTATCGTGGACCGTAGATCAATGGAAACAGATCCTATGGACTGATGAATCCAGATATACGATCCATCAGTCTGATGGCAGTGTGTGGGTATAGCGGCAGCAGGCAGAACGCTATTTACCTCACTGTACTGTTCCTACGGTCATGTTTGGAGCTGGCAGTGTAATCTTGCTGGCGTGTTTTTCGTACTATGGTCCCGGCCCATTGGTTATCGTGGACAAACCTACAAACCAGCACGTCTACCTGGATATTCTGGAAAATTATGCCCTACCAACTCTGTGGCAATACTATGGAAACTGAGCCTTGTTGGTACCAGCAGGATAATGCACCGAGCCATAATTCCATATCGTGTGTGGACTGGCCAGCACAGAGCCCTGATCTTAATCCCATAGAGCATCTATGGGATGAATTAGAGCGCCGCATAAGAAGTTTGGAACCAAGGCCTATTACTAAGCAACAGTTAGCGGCAGCATTATGTACTGAATGGAAGCGCATACCTAATGCTGTGTTCCAAAAACCTTGTGGAAAGCGTGTCTCGAAGGGTCAGTGCATGTATTAAGGCCAAAGGTGGACCGACACCGTACTAATGTATGTCAATAAATGCTATGTTGTGTTTCTCTTCTAGGTGTCCGGTGACTTTTGTCAACGTAGTGTATGTACATTTCGTGAACTTTGAATTTGAACTTTCATAAAATGATGGACTGTAATGAACTGAAGCACAAATCTCACATCATACATGGAAATGTTGTAGTAAAACTTAACTATGTGAAAATTGTTACTATTCCGTGAATTATACATATGGACAGTGTGTTATCATTGTCACTTATCCAACTGATTTGCTGGCAAAGAAGCCATTTACCAGAAATAGTTGTACTCATGGGGAGTGGGGAATACTCTGATGATAAGAACATACATCGTAAAAGAGAGAGAGAGAGAGAGAGAGAGAGAGAGAGAACTTATATGTTATACAGGGTGTCCCACTCTCTACCGAACCCGACATTTCTTTAATAAAATTAACACCAATAAAGATGTTGCAACGAAATTTGAAATTGACTTAACTCATTTCGTACGAAATGTGATGACATCACAACATGTGCTGGAAGTTCCCACCATTTGCGTCCAGACAGCATTGAACCCGACACACCATATTGTGGAAAGTCGTTGCCAGTACGTCCGCCGTCACTTCCTGAATTTCTTCAGTGATGTTTACTTTCAACGCATCTATGGTTTGCGGTTTCTTTTGGTAAACTCTCCCTTTTAGATATCCCCTTAAAAAGTAATCAGGAAGTGTCAGATCGGGCGAGTGCGGTGGCTTTGGAAATGACGCGGTCGCCGAAAAATGACTGAATTTCTGCCAGACTGGTGTGTGATGCGTGTGATGTCACTCCATCATGCTGGTAATACCCAATGGAGAGTTCTTCGTTGTCCAATTGATTTAGAAAGGTGTTGAAGATTTCCATATATGCAGCTGTTGTGATGGTTGTATCGAAAAAGATGGGACCAATTATGCGGCGCCGGGTCATCCCACACGGACACCAATTTTCTGTGTATGAAGGGGTTCTTCATGTATCGCGCTGGGATTTTCACTGGCCCAAATACGAGAATTTCGAGAATTGACGTATCAGGACAGGTGAAATCACGCATCGTCCGAGAACCATGTGTAGTCCAGAATGCCCGGATTTTCCTGAAGAAATGCCTGAAACCATCGACAGTATGTCACGTGGTCAGGCTGTTTCAGTTCGTGGACCACGGAGATACGGTACACATGAGGCTTCGCCTTTTTCATAGCACGTTGACAAGTGGTTTTGGGCAACCCTGTTTCCTGTGACATTCAGCGAAGTGACTTCCTGGGAGAGGCAAGTAGTCGGCCCTTTACATTCTGGATCGTTTCCTCGGATATTTGTGGACGACCTCGCGCATGGTCGCCTAATAAAGTTCCTTTTCTGCCTGCAAACCACTCCAGAAATTGCTGTTGACAAGACTTTATCGATTCTGTTCTCCAATAAGTGCGAATAATAAGCAATCGCTCCTCCAGAGTATACCGATACATTTTCACACATACGCGAACAGCCACGAGCACGAGCACTCACTATCAACAACAGTATTTTGTACACACGCTCAACGAAATAGCATAACAAAGCAGCACATAGGTGCCTCCGGCTGGCTGGCGGACTGCTCCTCAGTGGCGCCACACTTAGCAATATGTCTGCTACTAAGGAGGACTCTGGCTGGCTGGCGGATAGCTCCGGGTTCAATGCTGTCGAGACCCAAATGGTGGCCACTTCCAGCACATGTTGTGATGTCGTCACATTTCGCACGAAATGAGGTAAGTGCACTTCAGATTTCGTTGCAATATCTTCATTGGTGTTAATATTATTAAAGAAATGCCAGGTTCGGTAGCAAGTAGGACACCCTGTATAAACAATTACCTAGCAGAGCAAATTTGAGTGAAATGGTAATAGTTTTTTTGCCATTGTTAGTGCCAATTGATCCGGCATGTTAGCAGCGTGGAGTTCGTTTATATTTCTGTGGACATCAGCGAACGAATGCTAAGTTGGAAAACCAAGTAGCGGTTTTCGCTTTGTTGGAAGCGATGCCGGCAGATTGATGGCACTTGGCGTCTTTATCTGTTGTTTATCTCCGTAAGAGGAAGAATCATCATATTGTAATTTTTAATGTAATTTTAATGTGTTGAACCGTCCTTGTGTTCGTCTGGTTTTATTAAAATCCATTTAGTTTCGTTCCTGTATTTTATTCGAATATTACTTCATGTTAATTTGCGCCAACATACGGTAGTAAGGAACGGCTGGTGATGATAAGTGCCAAATGTGTTTGCCCAACGCTACCGTAAACAATAGTGTGTGTGAGTAGAATCAAAACCGCCACATGTATTAAAAGTTATTGACAAGCAGTGCGATTTACCCCATCAAGCATAACAATGGAGGAAAACGGAAAATCCTTGCCACTTAACGCGAAATCTGAGAGTTAGATATGATGAAAACACTATCGTGATAATTGATACACAAATAAGGAAGATAGCTGTTTGAGCACGAACACTTTAGATCAAACCAATTGCAATCGGTACAATGGTTGGGTGGTAGGGAATTACTACCACCCAACCATTGTACCGATTTTACAAAATTCATGCAAAAAATACTATTGTTCCTTTGGTGTTTCTTCGGAACGTTTGTTCAATTTGACCAAATAAGACCGAGACCGGACATCAATGCTAGATAAATACGTTGTTTACTCCGTACCACTGAACTTTATTTCAACTACCTCACAGTCTACTTCTTACTTGGGGTCCACTTGTAGATCATTAAAGACAAGAATTACAGAACACAAATACAGTGTTCGTACACATGCCTCAACAACTTCTTCAGCACGAGAGGTACTAAAAGGAGAGCACTATCCTGACTGGGACAATGTAAAACTGTTATCGACAACCAAAACCAAAAATGGCCTGTTGTTTCTCGAGAGCTTGTATATTAATCATTTGAATGAACAATGTTGTAATGATGAAGCTCCATCCAATCTATCAGCACCTTGGAGATACCTATTGAAAAACCAAGAAACAAGGTTAGACAACAATTGATTTTATTGTACATATATAAAACTCAGGTGAAAGAACTTTGACCTTCATTTTATATTTTTTTTATATTTATGACAACCATTGTGTTTTTAGCTTACATGTTATTTCAAATGTATGTATTTTATGACCTCATCCTGTTCCGACTTGTACGCATGCGCGGTCTCTGCCCATAACCACACATGTATATAACCACTGCGTTTCAAGTGCATCTTGCGAGTTTTGGTGCCTGATGATGAACCTATAGGTTGTATGTTCGAAAGATCTCGCAAGTTTTTAACATTAAACCTTTTAAACCTCAATGGAATGAGTTATTCGTGTTATCATAATTTTTAACTGTGTATACTTTTGATACCGGTGATACGTCTTATCTTCATCTGAGTGTTGCAATTGGTTTGATCTAAAGTGTTCGTGCTTAGACAGCTATTTTCCTTATTTGTGTATCTGAGAGTTATTTGAAGAAGAAACTGCAAGCAAAATATTCTTCATATCCTACCAAGAAAGGATTTTTCCAAGGAATTTTTAGATCGGAGATACTATTTGAAATACAATTACAGGTCGATGATCTCTAGAATATGAGCTGTGAGTTATGAAAAAGAATAAAATATGCGGAAAATATTTTTGAACGTTATGGAGTGGAAAATGAAGTTTTCAAATACGCCTTTTAGAGGGACGCCGAGGAAGCAGCAAATAAGATTTTGCATATAGGACCTCTAGCAAGAAAACTGCATTATTTAAAGAGAATAATGTTCCCTGTCTTTACTGTAGGAAGTGGAGTACAGTACAAAAAGAGTTTTTTAATGGGATTTTATGAAGCGGAGACACGCTTGCTAACATAAATTCCCAGTTACGCGGCCTAACGTCAGAACTGTGCAGTGTTATTAAGTGAATGGTATCCGATGATCGGAGTTTCAGAAGCTGAGATATCGAGAAAAAATAAAATATATATTTGCCTCCTCTATTGGGTGAGTTTGTGTTATTTGAGACAGAAAATGCTCATGAAATGTTTTCGTAATGAGCAGTATCTGACCGAAAAGGAATTGTTTTCATCAGGATTATATACTCTCTTATGCGGCTGAAAATAGTGCTGCAAAAAAAATTGCACTTACGTCATCCAGTGGAAAAAATTATGATTTAAGAGAAATGGAAAGTCATATGCAAAGTTTTTTTTTTTTTGTAAATAGAATCCGGCACAAAAGGAACTCTTCAAATAGGATTTTTAGGAGCACGGATATTGGGAGAAATATGTTTGTGTACCCTAGCGGGGAAACAGTGAATAGTTTGCAGAAGCAATTCTTCACATAGTCTTTGCCGGAAGAGGTACTGAAGGAAAGAAAGAATTGTCTGAACTGGATTTTTACGACCGATGATATGGAACAAAATAATTTTGAATTCGATAGCATCTGCTTTTACATCCTCTAGAGACGAAGTGATGCATCCGAAAAAAATAAAAAAGCAAGGATCATCGTTCTCACAGTTCAACTATCCCCAAAAAACAATCGTACTAATTGGTGCAAAGATATGGTGTCTCCAGATGGACAAACGGGTCGACGTAGTAATAACATTAGCACGCACTTTTTGTTTTTCCTTCAAAAGAGGGATAGGTACTGATCGTTTATAGCTGTCAAGAGAAACAGACGATCTAGATTATTCGTCTTCTCTTTTGGAACTTCGTGGCTTTATACATAGGTGATGGGCTGAATAAATGACTCTCACTACGAGACCCCGTGTACAGTGGTACCAAAAATGAAAAAAAAACATAACAGGATTTTCCGCCAAAAAGGCATGTAATGGGCATGCGGTTTTGGTTTAGTATGTGCAGCATATTTATGATTCATCAGTATAATCAATATAAGCCTTCAGATGTCCGTACTCATCTTCTGTGAGGTGCCATCTGATGACCCGCAACAGACTTTGTCACATTTCGTTTAATAATAATTTCTGGTTGATGGCCAATAACAGACTTGTAGACCAACGCAGTTCCTGTTATGGCATTATTTATTTTAGGGTTACTCCTAAATAATTTCGCACTACCAGTTGTATGCACCTCCCGTGGCGAAACTAAGCTTGATATATTTTTTCATTTTCCGTTATGATGTGTTTTATTTTCCCCCTTGAACGGATCCTTGATGACATCAGATATTGTTTAATTGATAGTCGGCTTCCTGCAAGACATCACATAATATTCTCAAGCTGTCGGCTGGCAAACGAACGACTTGTTTGCAGAAATATATAGAATTCATTCTTAAGATCTGAAGAAACAATCTAAATTTTAAGATACAAGAAATAACTCCTGTTGCTGTAATGTAAGCTTATTATTAATACTATAATGAGTTGAGAAAATTAAGCATAACACATGCGTTTGTTAGATGTACCATGCATTCGGTTATGTGGCAGTACTGCAGAGAAATGCATCAATCTCAGGATTCTGCACAAGCTCCTGGAAGTTTTCTTAACGTATTTCATCATTAAAAGAGTCTGCAGCTCGGAGTTTTGGCAAATCTGTCTGAAGTGTGCAGTGCCAGTTGTATGATTTATTCCCACTTTTGGAATGGTTTAGGAAAGTTTTGTCATCATTCATTAAACATGCCTCATCAAGCGCTGTTGTAATTTTTTGGTTGCCAAAGTTCGAACCGTTTCAATCTGCAGTTTGCTGAAATATATAATATATTGAGACTGATGGTATTTTGAGGCACCATGAAGATAAAACAGTGAAGATGAATCCGCGGTGTTTTGTGTTCTTTAAAATTAAAGGATTTTCTATAATTTACATCTTGTCAGTTTATTTGGTGGCTATGGTGCCACTGAGTCTTTCAAATTTGCTCTTCATTTTTCTTAGGAGAAATTAAAAATAATATTGATCGCATAACTTTTCTTGCATCCTAGGCTTTATTTTGTTGTTATGACCGCTAAATGTGCGATTATTTCTATATTTTGTCTTCTTTCTGTTTCTCCTAATTCATATGAAACCCTTCGTGTTCGAGCATGATGTATAAACTCATTAAAAATTTTAAAAATCCTTCCCACATGTTGATATTTATACTACGTTGGAGTACCAGAAATTTCTAAAAACTTTAATTATAAATGATTGCTTTCGAAAAAAAGTGGCCTTCCTCCGCTATCGATGGTGATTGGTCAAGGACGGTTGCTTTTCCGGGAACTTGTTTCCATTGTGAGAGACACAGTGCTATTGATGAAATTTCTTCTAACAGGATATCCTGTTAGTTTTCACTCTCACGAGCCCAGACGAATTTATATTAACAACGCTTATTACCGTTGTGAAAGTTTTCTCAACTCACAAGAGCTACAAACTAATATAAGAGTAACACAAGATGTCCCTTCTTTTTTGGGTTCGGTTTCGGTAACTGAAATGTTTCCTTCGGTTGGTATGCATTGGTTCTACCTTTTCCTATGGCCAAATCAGCAGTTTTCTATGTTGAAGCTTAGAGTTCTTATGCATACAATTTTATGTACCAATGGAACGTTATCAAAAGTAATCATATGCCTCTATTTTAAGGAACTTAGGATTCTTTCCTTTGCAAGCTCTCTTTCAGAAATTAGTCTGTTCCTACGGATTTGTCAAGCGGACTTGGACTGCTTTGTGATTGGAGAAAATATTCAAGTAATAATTTCCAAAGTTAAATCCCAAAATACAAGCTAATATTCAACCTCGGAGGAAATAAAGCTTTAGTTAAACTATTTTAATCTAACAAATACTGTAACTTTGAAAATATATATGCTTCTATTGAAGAAAATGTTGTGAACACATTCTGAATTTATGACAAAATTAAACAATATAAAGTTAAACAAATTAATGTAACTCAGAAAATGTAGACGATTGATGAGATCATAGGTTGTATGATGGCTGACGATGATTATTGTATTCGTGTGATGAAAAACATGTAACCAGCTTATTAAGACTTTTCTCTAACCCTGCAGAAATAATCGAAACAAATTAAAAAAAACCGATATCTTAAGTTAAAGTCAGTAAATCAGAATTGATTGTCAAAATGATCACTTCATATTGATCAAAAATTATCTGAATCATAAGTATGTGTCCTACATTATGAAACATTGTTACTGTGGTTTGCTAGAATTTCTTTTCTCAAGCAGATAAAAAAACATTTGAGATACAGTGGCATTTGAAATGATTTTGACAAATGGAAGTACGAAATGTCATGGAGTTAGGGAAAACATTTTGAATTTAGAAACATGGAAGGTATGAAAAAAATTACTGATTTAAAAGGAATGTACGTATACTCTATATTCACTTTCCTTTTGATTTTACTATATATGGTTATTTTATTTTACTATGTAAATTATCTTCTTACTGAACGAGATGTTATTTCACCCGCTGAATGAGATCTGGCAATGAGTGTAAGTCATGACGTGGTGGTAGCCAGTATAAATAGGCGCGTTCAACGATACGTAAAGAGAGCGTTGGTTTATGTGAAGGAGAGCGTTGGTTTATGTGAAGGAGAGCGTTGGTTTATGTGAGAGAGAGCGTTTGTTGTTGTATAGCCAGAGCGTTTGTTGTTGGATAGGGAGAGCTTCGTTCTATGTGATTAGGTTGATTCTTCATTATTGTGATACGAGTAGTGTGTGTGCCTTGGATGATTCAAGAGTTATCTAATAAAAGAGCTTTTTCGTAAGTACGTCTTTCTCAGTTCATAGTTTTTGTCAGATCTCTGTCTGGCTGTTAGGTTTATGTCATTAGTTGATTATTATTAACAACCAGCGTTAAGACTTTATTCATCTTAATTACTACCACAACATTACTAGCAGTTAAAAGCTTGTTCATTATTGTTACTACACTACTAGCAGGAAAGTTTATTCATGATTTAATTAACAAACAACAACCATTAGAAGAAGCATTAGCTTAGTACAAGCATATAATTCAGTAGCAGAAGAATTATAAAACATTACTAGCTTAGTTAAAAGATTTATTCATTATAGGAACACTACTTTCTACTGTGCAAAATTCAGACTGAATCATCAAAATGTTCATATAATACACCGAAATATTTCTTAAGGCATCTATGTGTTAGAAAAGAATGTAAACGCAGTATTGTTAAATTACAAGACGCAAATACATTATATTGACAAAAGTCACCGGAAACCTCTTCAAAAGCAAATGAACGGATTCGCTGCGTTGTTAAGATGCGCGGTACAGCTGCAAACGGTATAACAGCAAGCCTGCAGCTGACCACGATCATTTCGCACTGTGAGGTTGGGTGAAAATTTCGCGGCGGGAGAGAATTGACTTTGAAGAAGGAAAGATTCTTGGGTGTTATATTAGTGGGTTGTCCATAAGAGAAACCGAGAGACGTTTAAACATACCTAAGTCAACTGTTTTGGATATACTGAATAAGTGGAAAACACATGGAGTGCCTGAAGCAGCAAAACGTACCGGGAGACCAAAGAAAATCAGTGATAAACAACATCGAAGCCTCAGGAGAGTCGTTACAGCTAATCGACGGAGAACTTCCCGAGACCTCAGTGTACAGGTGAGTAAAAATGCTGGACCTTCGGTATGCACACGTACAATTCTCAGATAACTTCATTCCATGGGTCACCGTGGTCGTGCGGCTGCTCATAAGCATTTCATCTCCACTCGGAATACTACTCGTCTCTCCACTCGGAATACTATTTGTCGCATGGTGTAAAGAACGTTTATCGTGGACCGTAGATCAATGAAAACGGGTCATATCGACTTATAAATCCAGATACACGATTCATCAGTCTGATGGCCGTGTGTGGGTATGGCGGCAGCCGGCAGAACGCTATTTACCTCAGTGTACTGTTCCTACGGTCAAGTTTGGAGCTGGCAGTATACTCGTGTGGGAGTGTTTTACGTGGTATGGTCCTGGCCCATTGGTTACCGTGGGCAAACCTGTTAACCAGTACGTCTACCTGGATATTCTGGACAATTATGCCCTACCAACTCTGTGGCAATACTATGGAACCGAGTCTTGTTGATACCTGCAGGCTAATACACCGAACCATAAAGCAAGGACTGTTGCGGCCTGGTTTGACGATAATTCCGTACCGTGTGTGGACTGGCCAGCACAGAACCTTGATCGTAATCCCATAGAGCACCTATGGAATGAATTACATCGTGCCGCATAAGAAGTTTGGAACCAAGGCCTACTACTAAGCAACAGTTAGCGGCAGCATTATGCACTGAATAGAAGCGCATACCTATCGCTGTGTTCCAAAACCTTGTGGAAAGCATCTTTCGAAGGTTCAGTGCATGCATTAAGGCCAAAGGTGTACCCACACCGTACTAATGTATGTCAATAAATGCTATGCTGTGTTTCTCTTCTAGGTATCCAATGACTTTTGCTAATATGGTGTAGATGCAGCAAAATGAGAAAAATGATTTCCGTATAAATATTGCAGCAATGATTTTCAGATTATTCGGGTCATTTGATAAAACAGATGCAATTCTTTTGCTTTACATTTTATACGTAGCATTACACGAGTGTGCGTGTTTTTGTATGTAAGAATGCGCACTCAGTACGCACAAAAGTTCGCAGGTCGCGTAAGCGTGTAAATGTGATACCAGATGACAAGGACGTAGACAAAAAAATAAATGTCAGAAAAACGAATGAGAAAACATCAGAAAAATGACCTCATATCAGTATTAAGACATACATTGTGTATATCAGTATCAAACCATATCAAGCTTTTACGAATGTGAACACATGACTATTAATTTGAATGTCAGGGCGAGGTGGACTACTGTTGATGTTGTATGAAGAGAAGCCACAACAGGAAGATACTCTGTGTGCTAGAGGGCGTTTTTCAATGCTCTGGAAGGAATTGCTTTCTCCTGTGAAAAGCTGTCAGGTGAAACCTAATTTCCTCCAAATTTCTGGATTCAGTGGAATTTTCGTGTGGGTTGAACACAAACTTAAAGCATCATTATTGGAAGAAATGAACAAATCACACAGTTATAAGTGGTATGAGTGTAATATACTAATAGTTTTTTTAGGTCGTTTTGTTCTAAATAGCCATATTCATGACTAATACTTTTGGGGAGGTTAAGGGTTTACCTACCGACGTGAGCAACTCATTATACGCAGTCGCCCGTCCCTCATTTTAGGATCACTGTTTCCAGGAAAGGGAGAGACCCAGCTGCGAAAGACAAACACAACATCCATGCCTCACGGAGATTCGCACCCGGACCTCATCACGGATGATTGGTCATAAGCCAGCGCTTATACCACTGCACCATCGGAGCGGCGACTAACACTTGAAGTAATCAAAATTTCGAGATTCCTGTCAATACGAGATTTGTTGAGTAATATGAACTGTACTTTAAGAACCTAAAGTACACTGGTGTGCAAACATTAAGGACGAAGAGGAGAATTAAGCATAACAGCGGAACGAGCAGGCAGAACGGACCGAGAGACTACTCAGGAGATGGGCATACGCATATATGCAGCATGACGTAAGGGGGGGGGGAGTGTCGGATGGGTATAAAGCACACGGGCGGTGTACGCTCAGCAATTCGGTGAAAGCTATTGCACGGTGTACATCGGTTTGAACGACGTCGAGTTGCTGCCACCATGTGATATGGACAAAAGGGCAATCCACTAGACGACATCTGGATGACTTTACCCGAGGTCGCGTCATTGGGAAGTTGGAAGAAGGTCGAAGTGTGACTAGTATGGCCGAGGAGTTCGGGATCGCTCACAGCATCGTGTGACATATATTCTAGATTAACTTTCCTTTTTTAGTTTCTTTCCCTATGTAAATCTTGAGTTTATTCTCAGTATTCTTCACGCTTAACGAAATATCTTTTCTCTCAAACGAATACGTTTGGCAACACAATTGAGGTTGAATGCACGTGACGTATGCCTGACCTTGATAAGAGCAAGAGATAAAAACGACGACTGATCTATTACTTGGGAGCGTTGTAAGAGAGAGCGTTGTAAGAGAGCGATTATTACGAGCGTTGGATTGTAAACTGATTATTATTAATAGGAGTGTTGTGATAATGTGTGGTGTGCGGTGTACATTGTGATGTTATCGTTCAGTTATGGAAGTGCTACTACAGCCTGAATAAAGCTATGAATTCCGTAAGTTGACTTCTGTTATTTACATGTTTCGTCTGGCCATTAAGGTTTCTTTCATTTAGGTACTATTTCTTACTATGTTGATGTGTTAAAACAGCGTAGGAGTAGAAAAGACTTTTTCGCTACATTGGCGTCCGAATTCTGCTCGACCAGATTCATAGTAGAAGTCACGGAAAATGGCTAACTTAACTGATCCTATCGGTCTCGTCTATGACTGTTATAGGAATGATCATGAGGCTCATAATTATACTGCAGACAATTTACGCACTCAGCGTTATAGAGTTCTTAATAACTCACCAAGTGCTCTGTACGAGGCCTGCTGTTCTGACTTACCAGACAGCGAATACGCGAGGTACGAAGCTTATGTACCGCGTACTTTGACCGCAGTGCCTCAAAAACAATTTACCCCACCAGCCCCAGTGAGAAGGAGCAAAATTCTTGCTCATTACGTGCCCCATGCGGGTTCTATTGTATTTAGGGGAAACGGCGGTTCGCTTAGGTTTTTGGAGGATCTGGACGATCATTTTGACCTATATAATGTTCCTGAAGACTGTCAGATACCTATTGCTGGCACATGTTTGCAAGACACGGTAAAGGTCTGGTACAGACAGTGGCGTCGAATGAACCCAGAGGGCTCCTATCAGCAATTTCGAGCTGACTTTTTGGATGTCTTTCCTTTTGGCACCAATAAGGCCGGCCTTGCACAACAGCTGTTTTTCAGGCAACAGCGAGCGTCAGATAGCCCAGTCTCGTTCGCCCTGGAAACAATTCGACTTTACAAATTATGGGATCCCGCTGCAGTCGAGTCTGATATTTGTGACACGTTGTTACAGCAGCTGAATCCTTTCCTGCAGGATTTTTTGGAAGTTCGACGTCCTTTCTCCATTCATGAGTGCCTGAAACTCATTCGAGTGTATGAAGAGCGCCACAGTAAAGGGCAATCTTCACAGGTTCAAGAGTACCGCCAACCTACGCAGTACCATGAACCTCATATTCAAACCAATAGATATCAGCAGCCAAAACAGAACATTCGTCAAGGACAATTTTTCAATCAGCCTAGAAACGCCTATCAGCAGTCTAGATACGTGCCACCGCATCGTCGGGCACCATAGGTGCGACATCCTGGTCATTATGGTAATAATAATACCCAAGTTTCTCGTCCCCGGGATAATTACTACCCGGTTGACAAGACATATCCAAAACACCGTGCTGGGGAGCAAGGCAAGCCTGATGATAATAATGCTGCATCTCCTGCACGTTACTACAATTCAGCACGTTCTGGATGGTTCGCCACATTTCCAAAATCAATCAAAATATTCTCATCGGTTTCACGACAATTTAAACTTCAACAGGAGGTAGATGGGTTGAGTCTATCTCCTCGTTTTTCTGAAGACCTCAAATCTCTTCTTTTAACTATTCAAGCTCCGCTTTTGCCTGATATTCTTGTGACCTTGGGTAAAGTAGTAGTGTCGACTAAAATTGATTCTGGATCTGACATCTCCGCATTAAATTTTGATTTCTGTGCTGCTACCTTTCCAAATGCTTGTGTCGAGCTCTCCCAGCAATGTCTGCGAGGTGCCGACAATAATGTTTTTGCAATCTCTGGATCAGTTCATTTACCTGTCAAGATTGGCAAAGTTCAAGTTTCTTATACTTTCTTTTTAATCTAAGAGTTACCCGTGGATTGCCTTCTGGGGGTGGATTTCATTAAAATGTTTAAGCTCACACTTGATTTCGAACATGGCCTAATCTTAATGCCTGAGATTAGTCCTCCCACCCCAGAAGAGCCAATTGAATTTTCTGCAGTTCTTGCCAGTGGCAGATTATTGCCTGAACATAAAAGCGAACTTGGTCAGGTTTTACACAGCGGACCAGGGTTATTTTCTAATAAACCAGGGTTTACACAGGTGGTGTATCATACCATTGATACGGAAGGGGCTAAACCCATTGCATGTAAACCTTATCCATGTCCGAACCAGAAGAAAACTGAATTCCAAAAACAAATTCAGGACATGCTCCATTCGGGAATAATTAAAGAATCACCTAGTCCTTGGGCAGCACCTGCTTTTTTGGTTCTAAAAAAGCAATCTGGGGAGTATCGCTTCGTGGTTGATTATCGTAAACTCAATGCGGTAACTAAAGCTATCAATTACCCATTGCTTATAATTAGCGATATTCTCCAGGACTTATTGTCAACAAACTGGCTATCAACTTTGGATTTAGCTAGTGGCTATTGGCAGGTTGCTGTCCACCCAGATTCTATAGAAAAAACTGGATTTATTACCACGTTTGGAGCATATGAGTTTCTACAAATGCCCTTTGGTTTGGCATATGCTCCTGCAACGTTTCAGCGCTTAATGGATTCAGTCTTCCGTCCTGTGCTCGGACCTAATGTCCATGTCTATCTGGACGATATCATTGTCTCTTCTGAGACTTTTGAACAGCATCTGTCTCTGTTGGACCAAGTTTTCGAACTGCTACATAATGCAGGTTTGACTTTAAAGCCTGGCAAGTGTCAAATTGGCCGGGAAGAATTAGTATATCTCGGATTGAAAATTACCCCTAAAGGTCTTCTAACTGACGACTCAAAGGTCAAGCCAATTTCAGACTTTCCAAGGCCTAAGTCGGCGAAAGAATTGTCGCGATTTTGGGGTATGACCGGGTGGTACCAACAGTTCGTTCCGGGGTACGCTACTTTATGCGAACCTTTATTTGCGTTAAAGAGAAAGTATAGACACTTTGTTTGGTCCACAGAGGCAGAGAAAGCCTTTAATGCTCTTAAACATACCTTGGTTTCGCCACCTGTGTTAGCCTTTCCTAACCATGCAGAAATATTTAATATATTTACCGATGCATCAGGTGTTGGTCTAGGAGCTGTTCTATCTCAACGAGAGCATCCTATTACATTTGCCTCTCGAATTCTTAATAAAGCAGAACGTAATTATTCTGCTACTGAACGAGAATTGTTTGGCTGTTTTATTTGCTGTCACCAAATTTAAATGCTATCTCAATCATTTAACTGTCAATGTTATTACGGATCATTCGGCATTACAATATTTAACCACAGCAAAGAATCTGTCTCGAAGATTGTTAAAATGGACACATCGACTTCAGGAATATAATGTTCAAATTCAGTATCGCCCTGGTAAATCATACCAACTGCCTGACTCACTGTCTCGCTGTCCGGTCAGTTCTGGTGCCCAGGCAGATACTGAACCTCCCTCCCTATTTCTTATTTCGGAAATAACTTCAAGGGAGCAAATAATTTCTGAACTGCCGAATGATCCAGATTTTGGGGAAATCTATAATTTCTTACTCGCTGGTTCTTCTGCACCTAGTGAACCTTCTTTAGCGGGTCGTAGTCAAAATTATGAGATCATCGATGGTATTTTGTATTATAAAAAAATTGTGAATTCAAGAGCTGAGTACCGCCCTGCGATACCTTAGTCTCTCCGTATGGCCTTACTATTTGAATTTCATGATATTCCTCTTTGCCGGCCACTTAGGCATACGAAAAACTCGTACTAAACTTCGAGACGTAGCCTACTGGCCGGGCATGTACAATAGTATACTCGCATACATTCGCTCATGTGAGTACTGTCAAAAGTACAATTATGATAATAAACGACCGGCCGGTCACCTTATTTGTAGTTCAAATAATTATGTATTTGAAACTATCTCTATAGATTTATTGGGCCCTTATCCATTATCAACTAAAACTAAATCTCGTTATATTTTAGTTGTTACAGATAATTTTTCTAAATGGGTGGAAGCAGTCCCCATTAAAGCAGCTACGGCTGATGTTATATGTGATACTTCAATACATAATGTTTTTACTCGATTTGTCTGTCCTCGTACCGTAGTCTCGGACCACGGGGTTCAGTTTCATTTCGGAGTTATTTGAGCGAATGTGTGTGAGGCTTCAAATCAAACATAAATTCATAAGTCCATATCACCCTCAAGCCAACCCGGCTGAGCGTGTGAATAGAACATTGCTAAAGATTGATCTCAACCTTCATTGGCAATAATCATTAGCGTTGTGACGAACACGTTGAAATGTTTTGTTTTGCCCTTTGCTCATCATTTCATGAATCAACGCGGCTTACGCCCGCTGAACTTTTTCTAGGGCGCAAAATCCGCACCCCTTTTGAGAAT
Organism: Macrothele yani; assembly: GCA_039090855.1. Classification (NCBI taxonomy): domain Eukaryota; kingdom Metazoa; phylum Arthropoda; class Arachnida; order Araneae; family Macrothelidae; genus Macrothele; species Macrothele yani. The sequence goes on along the minus strand of CM076994.1, from coordinate 75,822,110 downwards.
TTAACTTTCATTATCGATGAAATCAACCAAATACCAACACCTGATTCTGTAAAACTACTTGCGCAAAAGGCACGAACTGCTATCAGTCAAGCTCAGTTAAGCCAAGCTAGGCACTATAATGCGAAACGGAGGGAACCAGATCTCGCAGTTGGAGATCTGGTCTTATTGGAAACTCATTTCCAATCCTCCGTTGCACACACCTTCGTGAAAAAATTTGCACCTTTATATGAAGGCCCCTTTTGAATTGGTAGAAGTGTACAATAATAATGTCATATTAAAGAAGCCAGATGGCTCCCTACATTCTGCCCATTTGCAGCAATGTAGAAAATGGGTTATTAGAAGCACTGATGCAATTACTAACCCTAAATCTAGTAGGAATCCTTAGGCAGAGGGTGGGACTTCACAAGTATGTATAGTTGATGATGAAATTATTGACCCAACCCCTGTCCTGTTCGATTAGCTACCTTCGTCTGAGCGGGTCTTTGCTTCTACTATCAACGATTCACATTCTGACATTATTCCATTTACTCGGGGTGCTGTCATTATTTCAACTCCTCCGTCTCCTGCCTTCTCTCAAAAGACGAGAGTTCTAGTGCTTCCAGTTCCTCTGGATATTCTTGTCGTGTGCAACGAGGTTCTTTTTCATCTGCTTCTCATACTCCAATTGCTCCATTTATTTCTTCACGCATAGTGCCTCCCTTTAGGTTTAAACCAAAGTTAAAAAGAAAAGCAACTGCCATTTCATCATCAGGTAGTTCCATCTCTCCTGGCCTAAAAGAGCCGTGCCTCTTGCTGAATCTGAATCATCGGACAATATTGTTGAGGTTCTTCAGTCTCCAAGTAAAAAAATCTTTCCTTCTGTTTCTGCTGAGTAGCTGCCTACTTTAGGAACATTTGATCAATCTGCAGTAGAGCAAAAACGTCCTCTTTCGCCATCTTTGCCATCTAAACCTACCAAGCGTCTGCCGTCTGAATTTTCCCCTCCTGTTCCACACTCTCCTAGTGCAACCTCTAGTATTGGGCTACAATCCAGACATAGAGTCCAGCATTTGTATCCGCGCCAGGTTTTCGTCCTTGGAATCTTCGCTCGGGACGGACGGAGCCTATACCTTCCTCCACCGTTCCTCGTCGTTCACGGAAGCGCCCTTCTAGTTTTATACCGCTTCTTCGACCACTAAAGAAACGACCGAATCTTCACCCTTCTCAGATTCCGGGTTAGTCTCCAAGCCAGCCTGCGACCTCTTCGCTCCAGCCGGTGACCTCTTCGCTCCAGCAGGTGATCTCTTCGCTCCAGCCTGAGACCTCTTCGCTCCAGCCTGAGACTTCCTTGCGACAGCCTGATGACGCTGCCTCTTCTGGTCAGCTTGCCTTGTCCGCGGGAATTCCTAACACATCCCGGTGATCCAGTGACTTGCAACCTCAGCCTACGAAGCGTGAAGCTTCGAGAGTGCCGTTGTCGCCCCGACAACAATATAAGCGTGTCCACACACGGGTATTCTTTGTAAACAACAGGTACTGTTAAAGTTTTTTATTATTGACCTTCAAGCTCAAAGGAACTTTTTACTACATCGAGCTTTGCTCTGTGAAGACTATTCGAATCTTTCCTTATACTCAAAATGTATCACAGAACTTTGATACCTATAAAGACTATTTATTTGAACTTTTCTGTCCTCAAGAAAAAAAAATCACAGAACTTTTATCACAAAATGTGCGGACAAACAAATGTCATAGAACTTTGCCTAACAAAGGCTATTTATTTGACCTTTTCTGCACTCAAAGTATCACATAACTTTTTTCTCAAACTTTGTGAACGAATATCTTATCTTCTTGTCAGTATGTAATGTTTTTTTTGTTTTTTTTTTGGTGTGGCGCCACATTAATTTTTTTTAGTACTAAAATGCTTGTCAATTCTTTTTGTGCATGTTGTCTTTTCGGCATAACATGAAAATCAGCATTGCCTTTGTGGATATCTATAAAGATGTTTCACTCCCAGGATAGGGTTTTCCAGGGTTTCCCCTATCCCATCTAAAAATTTGATGTGCGAATGAATGGGAGTAGTTCGAAGTCGGTCATGGCCGCCAAGTGCTCAGTTAAAGGTTTTTGTGTTGTTGTTCCATGTCTAACCTTTTTGTGTGCTTGACATTGTTGAGTTCGTGTTGAATTTTTTTCTGCAAGTGCAGTTTTTTTCAAGTAACTAAATTTACACTGTATTACAATGTTGACTATTCAATTAACTTAGTTTGAATGTTTTGTCTTCCCTGAGAAGTTATCACAAGTGGACGAATGTGTAAATTAACCACGGTAAAAATGTGGTAGTTTTTTTTCCTGCCATACGCAGTTTTCTTTTTATTACTATTCTACTTATATGTATATTGATGAGTGTTCTCCACACGTATTGTGACAAAGTATTTATCACGACGTATAAAATGAAGATTTGATATAGTACAGAAAGTTTTCTATGAATGTTTATTGAACTATTGATGTCTACAGACTATATGTACTGAGAAGTCAGTTACAGCAACGGACCAACAAATCTCTTCATCCATGCTGTAAGTTCTTATCTGAAAGGTTGAATGAATGATCAGATTGTTTGAAAGGATACCTCTACAAAATTGATAGGTTTTTGGCAAAAAAAAAAAAGAAATTACGAGGGAGATGATGTGACGTATATTCTAGATTAACTTTCCTTTTTTAGTTTCTTTCCCTATGTAAATCTTGAGTTTATTCTCAGTATTCTTCACGCTTAACGAAATATCTTTTCTCTCAAACGAATACGTTTGGCAACACAATTGAGGTTGAATGCACGTGACGTATGCCTGATCTTAATAAGAGCAAGAGATAAAAACGACGACTGATCTATTACTTGGGAGCGTTGTAAGAGAGCGATTATTACGAGCGTTGGATTGTAAACTGATTATTATTAATAGGAGTGTTATGATAATGTGTGGTGTGCGGAGCACATTGTGATGTTATCGTTCAGTTATGGAAGTGCTACTACAGCCTGAATAAAGCTATGAACTCCGTACGTTGACTTCTGTTATTTACATGTTTCGTCTGGCCATTAAGGTTTCTTTCATTTAGGTACTATTTCTTACTATGTTGATGTGTTAAAACAGCGTAGGAGTAGAAAAGACTTTTTCGTTACAATCGTTTCACGAGCTTGGAGAGCATTTCAAACGACAGGAACAGCTACCCGAGAGTTTAGCAGTGGTCGTCCACGAGCAACCACGGCGGCAGACGACTGGTATATTGTCCTACAGGCGAGAAGAGACAGACGGCAGACAGCGGGAGAAATCGCAAGGCACATGCAACAGACAACTGGACGTCCGTTATCGTGTTTTACCGTGGCCAGGAGGCTGCATAAATGTGGTCTATTTGCACGACGACCAGTACGGTGTGTGCCATTAACGCCTGCTCATCGGAGACGGCGGTTTCTGTGGTGCCAGGAACACAAGAACTGGACACATCAGCAATGGGGTCGAGTTCTCTTTACGGAGGAGAGCCGATTTAGTCTGAAGAGCGATTCTGGACGTATACACATCTAGAGAGAGCAGGAAAATTACAATCACACCTCCAACATCATCGAAAGGGACCGGTTTGGAGGTGGCGGATTTCTCGTTTGGGGCGGTATCATGCTTGGTAACCGTACTGAACTCCACATCTTCCAAGGAGGTTCAGTCACTGGTGTCCGCTATTGTACCGAGGTTCTCCTGCCTCACGTACGTCTGTTTAGAGGTGCTGTGGGTCCTGAGGTTCTCTTCATGGACGACAACGCTACACCTCATCGTACTGTGGCTGTCGCAGAGCTGTTGGAGAGTGAAGATATTCAACGCATGGATTGGCCCGCAAGGTCCCCTGACCAAATTCCAATCGAACACGTGTGGGACCTTCTTGAGAGACGCTTGGCAGCACGTCACCAACCGCCAGCAACGATTCCACAGCTGCGATTGGCGCTACAAGAAGAATGGGCCGCGATGCCTCAACAGCTCCTTGACAACCTCGTCCTCAGCATGTACAGACGATGTAAATCCTGCAACGCAGTCAGATCATATCCCCTACTAAAGACTGGATTTTTCTTGGCAGCCGCCTGTCACATGGACTTTTCTGTCTTCTCTCCAGTTGTGCTCGAAGCTACCTTTTCAATAAAGTACCTTTGTATCCTTTGGATTCCTTGTTTGGACGGTTTTGCTCACTTGTCTCATATTCTTACATCTTGGGGATCTTATGGTATGATTTGAGTCGATGTGGAGCACTTCTGCACGACGTTACATTCGAAAAACCGTCTCTTCCTTAATTTTTGCACGCCAGTGTAGTTTTTCCTTTGACGGGGAGCCATTAATTTTTTCTGGAAGTGTAGACATCTGGGCAGATTTATGAAAATATAGTATTCTTAGTAGAAATATTTTGTGCAGTCTAACAATATTGATTTACATTTCAGTGTAATCATGAGATTTATTTCCATGCATCACCATATCAATGCCTGCATTTGGTGCCCGAACCTTCTGTTATTTTATTAAAACTTACGACTGCATGATAATCTTCTTAATGGAACTTTAGTACCTTTCTGTGTTGTTACTAGCCACTATTTTATATGTTGTTACTTATTCTACGTGTGCCATGCCAAATGAAAATAGTAGATATTACGACTAGAGTTTAACGTGATCGCATGACATGTACAATTTAAGTTTAGGATACTGAAGCTACTGGAGAAATTATTAATAAAAACTGTGTTTGCCTTTATGAATCTTTCTATATAGTTTTGTTACGCACATTAGGTTAGTCTTCAGCTACAGTTACCTCGATTACTCTTTCTCTGCAGTAGTTTATCCGTCACAACCTAAGAAAGCAGTTTGTTTATCTAAGAGCACAAAAGTATGATTTTCAAAGCTTTTTAGCCTTGCGTTTTTTATGTGATACAGTAATATTAATGAAACATGCCAAAAATGAAAAGCAGGTGAAATGCGTTCTTTGATAAATCAAATGATTTTTCATACGTGGTGCTTCCTTGCTTGTTATTGTGTATCTGTGCGTAAGTGTTTTTTGTTGCGGGTTTAACGAACACCATGAACAACTCGATGGGCTATAAGCAGTCACCCTCCCTAATTTAGGGTAACTGGTTCCAGGGGAAGGAGAGAGCCAGTGCCATAAGACAAAAAGGACAATCATGCCTCACTGGGATTCGAACGATGGCCCATATTGTACGAATGGCCAGAGCCGCCTCGGTAGCGCAGTTGTCCAACAAGCGCTGGCTTCTGACCATTCGTCCGAGATAGGTTCGGGTTCGAATCCCAGCGAGGCAAGGATGTTGCATTTGTCTGACATCACTGACTCTCTCCTTTCCCTGGGACCAGTGACCCTAAATTAGAGACGTGTGAATGCCTATGTACAGTCCATCGAGTTTCTCACGGTGGTCGCTTAACACCCCTAAAGAAAAAGAAAATATCTGTAATTTATAAATCCGAATATATGGAATTTAGAAACTATTTTGGAAAGAAAAAATTGCCCCTTTGTCCAATTCAGAGAATTCGAGAGAGTACAAATTATCAGACGACGAAAGGGTTGAATATCATTTGTGCTACTTCTGAACAAATTGGCCCAGCGGGGTCTACAGCTCATCCATGGCCATCGTGGAAGACCAGGCAGACAGGGTCAACAGACATCGCTACGAAATTCACGACCTGTGCGTGCAGAAAGATGACTTTGGCGAACACATATCTTCATCTCAAATTGGAAGTGTTTTTCACTTAACATCTCGCATATTTCTCGGAGCGATGCTCAGATCACCGGCGATATCAGCTGTTTTTCCTCTTTTTCTGTTCATTCTGATGAACGTCTTTAGTGTCATCGTGCATCAATCGATCAGACGCTGAAGTGGCTTTCAGTTGCTGAGTTACGGAGTCTTTATTCTTCGGGAGTTAGAAAATGACCAGGCGAGAGAGAGAGAGAGAGAGAGGATAACACAAAAGGAAGAGGCACACATGAATATATCGATTGTGATGATTTGAGGAATGATCGGACATGACAAGAAAACAACTTCCACGTTTATGGATGGCAATGCATCAGTTCATTATTGCATCAGTCCATTATTACGGTTAAAATGTCGTGAATCTATTATTGATGAATCATAGGTCATTCCGCCATTTTATGCGAATATAGATAATATCCATTGTTATCCATTAACACGCTGTCACTATTACCAAGCTGACCCTCCAAGGCGTGAATATGTTCCCATGGTACGGGAAATCAATAAATTTGTCACCAGTCGAACCTATTATAATATAAGTAGACAACGCTTGACCACGAATTCGAAGTTTGCGCTTTGTTCCTTCATTTGAGAGCTCAGATACAAATGAGTTCACATGGCGTACCTGCACATGACATCTGATTTCTGTTTGATCGAATACATGGCAAAGTCAGCTTATGTCTTAAAACACACGAAATTTTTTCATTCACAAATCGAAGGAAATTCTGTCATATTATTTTGAAAATTTTGAAACTTATTTGTTGTACGATGGACCCTTCGAACGAAAAATATGGATACCTCTCTTCAAGATAGAAAAAACTAGATAACTCCAGAGATTTTGTTGGAAAACATTATCCAAAAATTGTATAAATCAAAAATGGCGCAAGAGTTAGGAAATTATGTTTCGCTATTTCTTTGATATCAAAATATTAAAAGATGCTATCTTAATTAATGTTCAGTTTTCGATTTGTACAACTTTTTTGTGTAATAGCAGTTCAGTTGTGCTTAGGAACATCGCGCGATTAACATCAAAATTCCTTCCCCGTGGCAATAAATGTTCACGTACCCCATGCGTGGTTGTTATAATTGGTAAGAAAAAGGACTCGTTTGCGTTTGTTAGGAAACTTGTTTAATAAACAAAGTACTCGACTTGAGCTATGGTTTACAACAAAAATCGGCACAAATACTGTAACAGGTATCTCGATATAAGCCTGGAAGCATTACTCCTCCCAAAACTCCGATGCAATAAATTTCCGCGCAGACAGCACTCATCAGACGTTGCTCGACTGGGCATGAAAATTTTTTCTGCTTTGTGCCTTGGGCAGTCGACAATATGGAAACGAAGGGCAGTATAATAAAATCTGATGCAGTCCTTGCGTATTGTTTAGAACTCGAAAAAAGGGCAAGACAGAGGTTAGGACTGCAGGTACGCAAGAAGGTCCTCCAGAAACGACGAAATATATAATAGATCCACTGTGCGGCAGATTACTCAGGAATTATGTTTGAACGGGTTTATTGTCAGAACGTCCGTTAGGCACTTTGAGGAAACCGGTTGTATCGCACCTGGATGCAGCAACAATAGACCTCCAATGACTGCTGCCAGGGAAGATCGAATTTTGCGTCGCCTTGTCATGAAATACCGATGTGGTACGTTCGCGGAAGCTGCACAGCTGAGGAGAGAACGCATAGACCGCCCTGTATCACGACGAACTGCTATCCACAGGCTACATGACATGGGTTACAGCTCATACAAGATTAAGCAAAAGCCCACGTTGACGCCAGTTCAGAGAAAGAAGCGGTTTGCATGGGCCAGGGACCACCTGTCCTGTATGGGGGCCGCTCAGTGGTGGATTGTGATTTAGTCTGACGAGTCGCCTTTCCCAGTGCTATACGGAAATATTAGAATGAGAATCAACAGCCGGCCGAATGAAGTACCAGCCCCAAACTGTGTGAACCAAGAAGTCAAGTTCCCAGCACTGTGCAAGGGTGGATGTGTTTTGGACTATTCTGGCATTGGTGATTTGGTACAGCATGATGAGACTGTCAATGCACAACGCTACCAGGTAATTTTGCAGCAGCATTTCCTGCCTTCCGTGGCCCGCGTTCGTCCGCAGGGAGATACAGTATACCAGAAAGATCTCATTAAGCTGCATAGTGCACACTTCACCACTGCTTGGCTTTGCTAAAATGGGATCTAAGTCCTAGATTATGTTCCAAGTTCGCCTAGTCTGAACCCAATCAAGGGCCTGTGGAGTCTCCTGAAGAAAGAGGTGCGAAAACGCAAGTCCAGGGCAAAAGATCAGCTCAAGACTGTTTTTCAAGAAGTGTGGGCCAACATTCTACAAGACTGTTGTCGTGGCTACGTCAAAGCGATGCCTAGGTGAGTTGCCACGTGTGTGATGCTAAAGAAGAACCCACGAAATGGTGATTGTACACAAGAGCTGGATGCGCGTAAATTTATTACCTCCGAGTTTTGGGAGGAGTAATGCTTCAAGGCATATATCGAGATGCCTGTTGTAGTGTTGGCACCGTTTTTTGTTGTAAACATATCTCAAGTGGAGTACTTTGTTATTGGACAGGTTTTCTTACAATCCCAAACGAGTTCGCTTTTCTTACCGTTTCTAATAACCACACTTGGGGTGCGTGCACATTTATTGCGGCGGGAAAGGTACATTTATCTACATTTTATATAAATAAATATAGGGTGATCATAATTAAAGTATCCATATTCCAAGGCATCTTCAGAGACATCTTGCAGCCGAAACTCAGCCAAACCTGGTAGAAATATTATTCTGTACATGATGAATCGATTTCTCTCAAAGCCAAAGTAGTTCAAAAATCACCATCAGAAGACAGTGACGCCGCAAGCAGCGAAAACGCACCAATATATCTGAAAGAGTGTATTTGTAAGACGAGTGAACCAGACAGCAGCCTGATCAATAAATTTTATTGTGCTGTTTATTTACACGATACCGTGGTGCCGAAATGAATGGAGTCTACAATGGATGTATAACGCTACCAGGCAATTTTTCAACAGCATTTTCTGTCTTCCGTGGCCCACGTTCGTCCGCAGGGAGATGCAATCTTCCAGCAAGAACTCACCAAGCTGCATACTGCACGCTCCACCACTGCTTGGCTTTGCCAAAATAGGGTCCAAGTCCTGGACTGCGCCCCATTCCAGGTGTCATCTATTGTGATGCACCAAAACCTCCACCCGCTGAACAGTGTACTCAACGATGAAACACAACTGGTGCGCACTAATGTTTCTCACGTGAAATGTTATGCTGTATTTCAAGGCTGCCGAGTTAGACTCATTGGTCTGAAAAACCATACTCTTGAGGTCACTGCGGTTCAGATCTGGCGAACAATTAGACCCAGATGTTTGAAAATAGCTACTGATCACTCTGTTCCCAGGGAAACGTTGAAGCAGCAGCTCCTGTACAGACCATCCTGTATGAAGAGGGTCTAAATCCAGCAAAAATATAAGAAACTTGTGAGGAGGCAAATCAAAACACCCTCGCTGCTACCGTTGCGGTACCACAATACTGCGCAGTATCTCTCGAAACGTCTTGGCAGTAATAGAGCAGCTCACTGTTCCGATTGGACGTTGTTCTTTGAAAAAGAATGGACAAATGATAAATGTTGCTGTGAATCCACACCAAATGGTCATTCCCGTTGAGAGCAAAGAAATGTGTAGGATCCTATGGGGTTTTTCTGCAGCCCAAATGCAGCAGTTGTGGATGATCCCAGATACATTCCGTTGAGAATGAGATTCGTCTCCTCACAAAGTCTTCCAGGGTCAAGCATCGTCGATTTCCATTTGAGCAAGGAACGTCAGGGCAAATGTTATTCGACTCTCAGCGTCACCGGACAACTGATGGGTTTATGTGGCTGATCTTATAAGGATGATTTTAGCAGCGCTAAAATCGCAGATGATTTTAGATGATTCGCAGATGATTTTAGCAGCGCTTGTGGACTCCACAAGTGCTGCTAAGATCATCTGCGTTGTCTGGTGATCTCTCAACGACGGCAATGTCTATAGATTGGTTTGCACCCTCTTCCTGGTCTTACTCTTTAATATTCATTTTCCTCAATATTAATGTCCATTATCTGAGCAATTAATGTCCACTATTACGTAATGTCAGTGGATCTCGTTTACGTCGTCGAAATTACCGAAGAACAGCGGCAGTGAGGGTCCCTGGTGCTTCAGCGGTTTGAAACGTAGGTTTCTAATCATTCGTAAGAAATGGGTCCCCATTCGAAACCCGGATGAGGTATGGACAATGTATTTGTGTTTTGGTACCAATAGCTCAATCCTCTCCCCGGAAACCAATGGCCCCAAATTTGGGACGGGCAGCTGCTTATAGCCCATTGAATTGCTCACAGTGATCGTTAAACCCCCAAACAAATAAAGAAACAAACAAAAACATAGACAGCGTTTCTGTTGCTTTGATAATGAAGCTTCACAAGTAAACCATGTCCAGGCAAGGTGAGAGTATTTGAGCTTTCACTAGCTGCACGGAAATTCTCGTGCTTTTTTTATACCCATAAATCACCTGCGGTACATCCATGTGTTATACCTTTTCGTGCTGGCAGCACCAGTGTTCCCTTGTGGTGATGCTTACCTATTTATTCTGCGGAAATCGCGTGTGCAGTTCCGAATAGTATTCCTACTAAGTTCAGTTTAGTTTCGGTCGCGAGATATCTCTGCAGATGTTTTGTAATAGGGATACAAGTAAAACATAGTTGGTTGTCCGTTGGTTAATGACGTCCCACAGTGTTATTTCGAAATTACTTTTTGAATCCCCCGTTCAACTACAGTGAAAGCGAGTGGAAAATATGAATTCTTCCTTCTCCAGTTTTTGCTGTGCCTGTGCAAACAAGATGAATGGATTTCCGATAAGCAAACGATGTACGTGTGTATTGAACTGGGAAGAAGAACTCACCTGACTGTTTCCCTGCAGAAACGCGAACAATTAATTGATGTCGCCGTTGTGTAACAAGCATAAGTGTGTTATCGCGAAATCTGTATTTTACAATAAATCGTTATATGTTTTCAAAAAAATCGTCATGATTTTGCCTGTGACTAACGGTACTCATCGTTGTTTTTTATATTTATTAAAAATCCCTTGGATTATGGACGTGGAAAAGACACTTTTTTTGTTTGGAGTTCTTATTTTCATTTCTATGGAAGGGACAATACTAAAGTATGCATTTTAAATATACACAATAGGCACGTGTTATTTAGTATAATTAACAATTAAAATTACCCTAATTACGTATTTACGCGGAAGATACAACGATCTCAGACGGGTGAATAAGCTCATAGAAAGCCGTACATTTGAAGCTAGACGCCATGGTACATCCAGAGTTAGAGAACACAACGACATTCACATGATATTCGATGCAGAGTACAAATCACTACAAAGTGATAAACAGTGTTTCACAAAATACTTTGAAGTACAAAGACCTGCATTTTTAAAACGACAAATGTATTGTGGATCGGATTATTATTTCGGGGCGCGAAGTGCAAAATCAACCAATGCAACGATTTTTGACTTGTGAGCAGCAAAACAGATCTCGATCCTACAGAGATATAGACATAGACAGGTGTGTGGCTTACGCCTCTAGTTATTTAGCCTTCATTTTCAATTTCTGTGTTCTTACGTAAGTATCGTTTCCTTCTCTTAAACAATTTTCTGACTTAATGGCACATTATTTCTCCCAATGATTTTTCCAAAGTAGAGATCTTGCCAGTGAGTCAAAATCCAATAAAAAGTAAATAAAACTAGTGTGCAATGTACTGAATACGATTTGCTATGTGTTGGGTGAAGAGCTATAAGATTGTAAGATCAGCTTTATGAATATATATCATCATCATCATCATCATCATCATCATCATCATCATCATCATTGTCAACCATTATTAATCCACTGCTGGACGAAGGTCTCCCCAAGTTTCCTCCACAACGGTCTGTCTTGTGCCAGTCTCCTCCATGTCACTCCCGCATACTTTCGAATTTCATCCACCCATCTTCCATGTGGTCTTCTTCTGGGTCTTTTCCTGTCCCTTGGAATCCAATCTAAAATTTCGGCTGTCCATCGATGGTCTGTTCTTCTGGCAGTATGTCCAGCCCATTGCCATTTCAGGGATTTAACTCTGATCATGATGTCTTCCACTCTTGTCATTTTTCGGATCCACGTGTTCCTCTTCTTATCTCTCCTGGTTACACCAAGCATGCACCTCTCCATGCTGCTTTGAGTTGTCTGCAGCCTTTGTATGTCTCTTTTAGCTAAGGTCCACGTCTCTGCACCATACGTAAGCACTGGAAGGATGCATTGATCAAACACTTTTCTTTTAAGACATAATGGCATATTGCTCTTGAAGATTATGCTGTTTCTTCCAAAAGCTCTCCAGGCAAGTTTTGTACGCCGATTAATTTCTTCACCAATGTGACCCTCATTTGATATCTGCTGTCCAAGATAAACGTACGTGTCTGTTATCTCCAGCTTTTCTCCATCAATCGATAAATCTTCATTTCTTGTAAAAGCATTGTACATCACTTTTGTCTTCTGAAAGTTCATTTTTAATCCCACTTCTTTACTCTTGTCAGCACGTTCTTGGATCATACTCTGTAGCTCTGATGGGGTAGTTGCAAAAATGACTATGTCATCAGCAAAACGAAGGTGGGTTAGATAATCTCCATTAATCTTTATCCCTTTGTTTTCCCAGTTCAGTGATTGAAAGACACTTTCCAATGTGGCATTAAAGAGCTTCGGAGATATGGTGTCACCTTGTCTCACTCCTTTTCCAATTTTTATGTGTGTTGTATTTTCAAACAGCCGAATCTTTGCACTTGCATTTTCATAGATGTTATTAATAATATTAATGTATGCATCTTCAATACCGCAGGATTTCAGAGCCATTGCAACTGCTGATGGTTTCACCGAATCAAAGGCTTTTTCATAATCGATAAAAGCTATGCACAATGGAAGCTCATATTCCCTCGCTCTTTCAATTAGTTCTCTCAGTACGTGGATATGATCTATTGTGCTGTAGCCACTCCTGAATCCAGCTTGTTCTCTCGGTTGAGCCATGTCCAGTGTCACCTTCAAGCGGTGTGAAAGAACTTTAGTGAAGATTTTATAAACCACTGATAGGAGGCTGATAGGTCTGTAGTTCCTGAGATCCTCAATGTCACCTTTTTTATGTAGCAAGATCATTGTAGCGTTGTTCCAATCCTCAGGAATTTTCCCTTCATTAAGGCATCGAGTGAAAATTTGGGCGAGTACTGTTTCGATTTCTCCACTTGCTTCTTGTATGATGTCTACAGTAATTCCATCTTCTCCTGGAGCTTTTCTCCGCTTCATGTTCTTGATTGCATGTGCAACTTCTGCTGGAAGGACTGGAAGAACTCTGGTACCTTTCATGATGTCTGGAGTACATGTATCATCCCTTTCATATAATTTGGAGTAGAAATCTTTCACTCTTGTCAAAATTTCGCCTCTATTTCTTGTTACAGAACCATCTTCTTTTCTCAGTGCCATAATCTGTTTTTTCCCCTTACTGAGATGTCCCTTTGCTATCTTTAGGCTTTGGTTGTTTTCAATTGCTTTCCTTACTAGTTCACAGTTGAATTTCCTTACGTCTTCAGTGATACTTTTTCGTACTGTCTTGCATAGCTCTATATATTCCACTTTGGAAGTCACATCTTCTTTAGTTGTCCTCATCACTCTTCTTTTTTGCATCAACATTTTGGTTTTTCCTGATAATTTGTTCACATGCAATTTGTTCTTAGACCCAGCTAATTTTGTTGCTGTTTCCATAAGAGCTTTGGTTACTTTTCTGTTAACTTCAGAAATATCCACTTCTTCCGATGTTTGGCCTTCTAAAGCAGAGAATCTGTTCTTCAGTTCCAATTTGAAGGTATTATGGTGTTTTTTAAGGTTGGTTATGTGAATACATTTTGTTTGTCTTATGAGCTTGCTACGTTCGAGTTTAGTGTTGAGGTGCATCTTACATCTCACCAATCTATGGTCACTACCTGTGTTGAACTTGTTTAGCACACTGCAGTCTTCTATGACGAATTTTTTGTTACACATAATAAAATCAATTTCACTTGTCGTCCCATTTGGATGTCTCCATGTCCATTTCCTGTGTGGCTTTTTCTTGAAAAAGGAGTTCAAGATGAAAAACCCTTCTGCCTCTGCAAACTCTACGAGAGTATTTCCATGCTGGTTTCTGTTGCCGTGACCGAATTTACCTACTGAAGTTTCATTCTGTTGTCGTTGCCCTATTTTTGCATTGAAATCTCCCATAATTATCTTCAAGTGCTGCTTACCTTTATTATTTAGATCACGAATTTCCTCATAAAATTCTTCAATTTCTTCTTCAGCATGACTTGTAGTGCGTAAGTTTGAATAATCTGAGCCTGGTATCTTTTCGAGAGTTGGATAACGAGTCGTGCAGCTCTGTCAGAGGAACTTTCAACTTCTACAACTTTATCCTTCAGTTTCTTGTTTATTATAAATCCAACACCACTAGTTCTGCCAGTATCTGTCCCACGATAGTAGAAGAGATGTCCACTTTTCAGTTCAATGAGATCTTCTCCTTTTCTCCTTACCTCACTTAGCCCGACGATGTCCCACTTGATGCTTTGTAGTTCCTCTTCCAATTCAAGAAGCCTTGAATCAGAAGATAGGGAGCGTCCGTTGTACGTAGCCAAGGTCAGCATCAGATGGCAGCCTAGTCCGGTTCTCCGGGGATTCTTAGCACCCTCTGCCTTCATGTCGCACTGGCCGCTGCCTTGGCCAGGTACATTCCAGCTGCCGGAGACTGAGGGCCAAGATTTAAGTTGTGGATTCATTTTGGAGGGGTTTGGCCATAACTCACCACGCTGGCCAAGCGGGTTGGTGAGTGTGGGATAGCATTTCCTCTAATCCCGATGGTATAGTTATACCGCTATTGGCGGTCGTCAGAGCCCCTTTAGTGGGAACAGGATGTACCACGAGAAGGCGGGGTTGACATTTGTCAAGGAGAGGCTGTGATGTTACGCATCACAGCCTCTTGTAACCATATATATATATATATACATATATATATTTGGTTACAGCGAGCAAACATTTGTTAACTGGGTCTTTTTCAGAAACAGCGAGTTAATCGTTTGAATTGCTGGATTTATATCATCGTCTTAGTATTTGAATTAACGTGTTCTTCTGATGAAATAAACCGGATATTGAATTGTAAGTACTGCTTCTACTGATCATTTACCCTGGTCCGTTTTTTTTAAAGTGTTTAACTAGAGACTTTACAAATGTGTTGTTATGTTTGCAGCAAAAACTTCTTCAAGTGGTGAGCGACGAGTTAAAAATTAAGAATCAGCGAATAGATTTAAGTCATCTAGTAACCTTAAGCTTTAGAATTTCTACAGTAAAATAACCTTGAAGTTTTACAGATGTTTTAAATGTTTAGAACCCTATCTGCATTGAGGAGGGTCAATTCTGGTCTGAGTAAGAATTGTGGAACGATGAATTGGCGCTAATGCTACTTTAGACACGTTCAGCAGTAAATGATATGCTATTTCTATTAGCCATTTCTGTGATATGTATTGTGGGCTTCCAATGTGGACCAAAAATTCTGTGTGTAATAGTGCAATGGTTCAAACATTCCGTAACAAGCTCTCGATGACCTGGGAGCAGCAGAATCTAGATTATATATGTATTTTCCGGATCCTCTGAACACATGTTCTTGTGCCGTTTCAGTTAACTTCGGAAGCATCAAATAACGATTTACCAAAAGGAATGCCCTACAACCCATTGAAGTACGCTAGATTTAATTAGTCTCATGCTTAATCATTGTCTGGCCCCCTATTTTGGTCCGTCCCATTTCACACTGGTTTCTACGATTCGATTAAACTAAAAGCGAAATTCTAGTAATATTGCCACCCATTTACTTCGAATTTCATACGGCAATAGAATTTTGAGGATTTCCATTGCGCTTTATCTCTGACGCAGTTATTGGCTTGCGGTACAAAGCGATTATTTTGGGTGATATGTTTATAGCCATGCACCCTGAAAAGTTGTAACGTCCTTCAACCAAATTTAGATCTACGACAATAGTTTGAGAATAAAATAACATAATTGCTTTCAATCTTACGATATGGCTACGTATATCTAAATTGAAGAAAACACAGGAATCACAAGAACTGTCTGAATTCATTCGAAGCGAGCTTGCCTTGTGCGCTTTACGAATTTTCGAAAGAGGTATTTCTCACGTACTTACTTGTTAACATGCTGTGCAAAAATTTTTCGATTCTCCTCTGGCCAAAGAGATCGTCCAGCTTTAAATACAACTGACACCAACGAATAGGAGAAGCAGATCTTTTTCATTGTTTAAAAATAGAACAACTACTTATGGAAAGATAAAATAACTCAGCTCTTAAGCATTTGGTCCAGTGGGGACGATACGATTCAGCTAAAAATAATCCAACAAGTTAGTAAAACCATGCAATGCATCGATTATGATACGCTTTCAAACATACCAGAAATTTTTACTCAAGTTATGTGGATAATGGCTGTGGAATAAATCTCGCTCCTGACCTTTGACCCCATTTCGATGATATTCAACAGAACCGGTTCACTATACCTCCGGAACAACATGATAAAGTTTTGTTGCAATAGAAGCAGTTTTACGCAAGTTATGAGAATGATGCCTGTGAAATACATCTGGCTTTTGTGCAATGACCTTTGACCCCATTTCGTTGATATTCAACAGAACCGGTTCACCATACTTCTGGAACAACATGATAAAGTTTTGTCGCAATCCAAGCATTTTAGGTAAGTTATGATGCACAAGGGCAACGGAATGGATCACACTCCAGTGTCCTGATCTTTGACCCCATTTCGCCCATTTTCAATAGGGTTCGTCCACAGTGGCTCCCTACCACATACTAAAATTTCATCGAAATCGAACCATTTTTACGCAAGTTATGACGCATAAGGGCAATGGAATATATCCTGCTCTTATGCCCTGCCTGACCTTTGACCCCATTTCGCCTACTTTCCATAGGGTTCATGCCCAGGTGGTTCCCTACCACATGCTAAAATTTCATCGAAATCGAACCATATTTACGCATGTTATGACGCATAAAGGCAATGGAATGGATCCCGCTTTTATGTCCTGACCTTTCACCCCATTTCGCCTATTTTAAATAGGGTTCGTCCCCATGTGGTTCCTTACCACATACTAAATTTTCATCGAAATCAAACTATTTTTACGCAAATTATGACGCATAAGGGCAATGGAATATATCCCGCTCTTATGCCCTGAGTGACCTTTGACCCCATTTCGCCTATTTTCAATAGGGCTCGGGCATAGGTGGTACCCTACCACATACTAAAATCTCATCGAAATCGAACCATTTTTACTCAAGTTATGACGCATAAAGGCAATGGAACGGATTCAGCCCCTGTGTCCTGACCTTTGACCTTATTTCATCCATTTTCAATAGGGATCGTCCGCACGTGGTTCTCTACCACATACTAAAATTTCATCGAAATCGAACAATTTTTACGCAAGTTATGATGCATAAGAGCAATGGAATGGATCCCGCTCCTATGTCCTTACCTTTGACCCTGCTTCGCCCATTTTCAATAGGGTTCGTTCGCAGGTGGTTTCCTACCACATACTAAAATTTCATCGAAATCGAACAATTTTTACGCAAGTTATGATGCATAAGAGCAATGGAATGGATCCCGCTCCTATGTCCTTACCTTTGACCCTGCTTCGCCCATTTTCAATAGGGTTCGTCCCCAGGTGGTCCCCTACCACATACTAAAATTTCGTAGGAATCGAACCGTTTTCACGTGAGTTATCGTGCGGACGGACAGACGGACGGACAAAGCTGGAGCATATACGCTTCTTCAACCTACGGTTGGAAAGCGTAAAAAACGACAGACGAACGGTATCACCTTGGGGTGATGCTTCACCATTCCCCAAATAACGATGTGTCACCTAATGTTCAGATCTCTTTTAAAAACTGAGTTTTGAATTCTACTGCGAAATTTAGTATCGGCAAAATCAATGAGGGCTGAATTTTGTTAGACGCAAAATGCATGTGCTTGACTGGTGAGGCAATTTGGTTTTATCGGAGTTGCATATTTTTTCTTACAGAAGTGAACGCAATTTTCATCAGCACTTGATACCACCATGTGTTACAGCATGATCAGCATCTATATTCTGCTTATCGGATTATGAAGGCACATCTCAGTAATGAGGACTATCACTGAGTAAAGGTATCTTCATCGAAGTATTAATCTCTGTAGAGAGGTGTTATTCTTCAGTTGTTACTTTCGTTAATAAGTGCCAGCCAGCGGGGGAAGCATCGACTGATTAAATGTGTCCACAGCTTCTGACTCAAGCGCCAATGTTCTTAAAAATGTGTTGGTGCTGTGTTTACATAGCACTTACGCTTTAGTTCGGCCACTTTCGACAGATTTTAAGCATGAGAGTTTTTGCTTCTCTAATGGCACTGTATCGCTTTGCAGTCATCTCGTCTCTTACATAATGGACGTTGAGTGGTCTGTATTGTTTTGTTTTTTTTTGTCTCTTTTTATTATTCTTTTGCCTATAAAGCTGTTTTTACGTTCGCGTAGAACGTAGAAATCCGCAAATTCATGCAATCTAAAATATGTTTCATTTTTAAGATTTCGTATTTTTACTCAAATTTATCTTTTGTATGCTGTTTTTGCTTCATCCAGGTGAACATACCTTTGGATCTGCGGTACGAGCCAACATCAATGGAGTCCTTCCCGGAGTTGGGAACGGGATTCACCGTCGTCAATGCTCGACTTCCCACTAACACAGAAGGTGCTATCCCAGGCTTATGGGAAGTTCATCAGTGTATGGATGAACTAAAAAGTTCGTGCGACTCGGTGGTCATGTACGGCACCATCCATTACCTTCTGAGCCTTCTACCTGCATGCCTGTGTCAATGGGTGGTGCGGATGGTGCTGAGGTCAGCAAGCCTGTCTTTCTGCAGCCTTCCTGGGCCTGAGAGGCACATCATGTTTGCCTCTTGTCGCCTGAAAGCTGTTACCTTCTGGATGAACTCCCACCCCGACGTACCAGTGGCCTTTTGCGTATTTTCATATGCTGGGAATTTCTACCTTGGCGTTTCGGCAGATAGTGGAACCGTTCCTTCCCCAAAAGTGCTCGTAAAGAGTTTCGTCGCAAACGTGAGTATCAGTTTTTTCAATTTCTTGTCCTTAAAGAATGGTATATCCTATTTTACAGCATAATGAACAAATTTTTAAAGACTACGTCTGAGCGTACGTTTTATAAAGTTTTGTGCGGGTAAAGAAGTTGTCAGTTGTGGAGTATTTTTCTTCAAAATATGAACAAATACAAGAGCAAACAAAATTAAATCAAAGAAAGTACAGATTTAAAAAAAATGTTTGTTCATGTTTTTTTCTTTTTACCCAAAGCTACTTGAGGAAACAAAGCTGATACTGATTTCCATAATATCGCTTATTTACCCAGACATTTGAAGCAGATCAACTACAGAATCGTAAATGTGCGATAAAAGCAAAGACCACGAAATATTCTACATGAGAAAGGACGCAGACAGCTTCTAACGTCCTACGTAATATGATGTAGATTGCGCTGATATATGTGTCATATCGGCAAAATTGCCGGCGTAGTTTAGTTGGAAATAAGCCGCTCTGGAGTAGGAAGACGTCGGTTCGAAACCACCGGAAAAAGGTTTGACGTTATAAGCTCAAACTGCTTATTTTAATGCAGAAATTCTAGTAAACACCAAATGAATCCGGTTACATGCTCTTTCAAAATAAGGAAACAGTCGGTTTCTTTAAGCTAAGAAGTGTTATTTCCTTTTACTTGAAATAAAATCTGGTCCTTTTTTAACGTGCTACTTTATGGTGTCATTTTAGTGACACAATCAAAGTTATTTTCCGAGTACAATGTGTATAACCTTGTGCTCATACACAGATGTTTACTTGAAAAAAGGTGTGAGAACATCATAAATATCCCAACAAAGAGAAAACTCAAACAAAAGAGTCCTACTGTCCTCAATCGAAAATACATGTCGCTCGTAGAAAAGGTTTACTGAATAATTACTTTCATTCATAATTGTTAAAGGGAAAACATCTTCAATTATTATCATCCTTTCTGAATAGGATTTTTGGAAGCAGAAAAGAAGAAAATATTAAATAAAAATTGAAAGAATGTTAATAATTGTGTCTTTTATCTTCCTTATGTATAAAAATTAAATGAATGCTAATAATTGTGCCTTATATTTTCCTTATGTTGTCTGGATGCCGATTAACTCAAAGCTTTTTTCCTTTCACGTCAGAGAAGGTGCTCAACACCATCTAAAAAATGGATGCTGTAACACGTTTACTATTTTCATTTTTTATGGTTCTTGAAAAATTTCTCTTCCAGTAGGAGAAATACTTTTTTACACCAATTCGTTCTCATTCGACAGTCTGAACTTGGGTCCCGAAGGAAACGTGGCTGTTGCTGTGTGACTTTTATTTAGGACTGTCCCTTCTACTATACCATGCAAATTAATTGAGAACAGCTATTTTATTCTCAGAATTGTAATGTGATCGCTAGTTGATGTCGGGAACCCACGTAAACCAGTTTTATCAGCTGTGAGGTGGTGTGACTGTTAGAACTTGATAGTAAGAATGTAGTTTGACCGGTTTTAAACAGGAAATAGGCACTTCAGCTTCAGTTGTGAGCTTTTGTGTGTGACAAGTGGATGTTAGTTTTTGCTCTCTGTGAGTACGTGTTACTTTCGTGTATTGAAAAGTGGATATTTCCCCAAGGAAGCGTGCAAAAATAATTGCTCTGAGGGATCACACTTCTATGACAGTGAGAGATATCGCTTCTGCCGTTGGTGTAGGCAAATCAAGTGTATCAAGACTGCTTACGCGATGCAATGCATCTGGATCATCGTCTCCAAAAAGGAGAGGTAAATGTGGAAGAAAACGAAAAACAACTCCACGAACCGATAAATATCTAATCAGAAATAGTAAAATGAATCCAAAAAAACAAGCACCGACCTTCAAAGAGATTTATTGGCTAGTGCTTGTGATGTTAGTGATTCAACTGTACGCCGTAGGCTTCTGGAAGTTGGCCGGAAAGCAAGAAGACCAACGAAAAACCAATATTTGAATGCGAAAATGAAGATAAAACGTTTTGCATTGGCCAAAAAACTAAAATCATAGACTGCTGACGACTGGAAAAAGGTAATTTTCAGTGATGAAACTCATTTATTTGTGCAGGGTTACCAAGAAAATGTCGTTAGACAAAGCAACTGTGAACTCCTAAGACCTGAGCATGTCAAACAAACTGTAAAACACCCTCTGAAATAGATGTTTTGGGGTTTTTTTACATCAAATGGCACTGGAAGCTTAGTTCCTGTTCAAGTTATGATGAATTCAGCCAAGTGCGTAGAAATATTACAACGTAGGATTGTTCCATTCTTGCAAACTTTTGACGGGACATTTCAACATGGCTTCGCCTATGTCACAATTCGAAATTGGTCAAGAATTTCATGCTGGAAAATCAAATTCATTTGCTTGATTGGCCTGGAAATTCACCAGACTTAAATCCCATAAAAAACTTGTGGAATAATTTGAAGAGACGTTTAGGTAAAATGGACTGTACAACCAAAGAACGCATGATAATGAATGCTATAAAAGTGTGGTTCCACGATTATGAAGTCAAACATATGTGCACTCAATTAGTGTAGTCAATGCCAAAACGAATTCAAGAGGTCATTTCTGCTAAAGGAGGACATAATTCATACTAATGCAGGTATTTATCAATGTATATCAAGTCATAGAATGATGTAAAGGCATAGTTGTAGAAAAAAGAGTGATTTTTTACTTTGTCCCAATTAATTTTCACAATATAGTAATAGCCTTCGACAGTCATCGATATGCCATTGAAAGACACATATAGCGGGAACTTTTATTAAACCTTCTGTATAGAACGCAGCAATCGATTATCGTTTAACTGAAGATTCTAGGGCTTTAACAACGGCTTTCCAGTCTTTGATTTCACCAGGATAAATATTCTTTGAACCATACTTCATCATAATTGAATTGTACGGTATACGATCAAAAGTATCCTAACACCCCTTTTGCGTAGTGGATCTGTCCATATACGTCACAGTCGTGGCTCACGCATGTCTGAAAAGAGGCGCGCTGTCTGGCGAACATCATAGAAAAGTATTAACAGTAGAATGGATCGTGTGGCAGATCTCAGTGACTTTCAACGTGGCGCCGTCATAGGAGCCATCTTAGCAACAAGTCAGGCCGGGAAATTTCTACCCTGCTGCAGCTGCGCCGATCAATTGGAAGTTATGGTATTGTGAAGAGGAAACGACTATATATAGAAGCAACAACAGCGCAATTGCGACCTAGTAGGCTACCTAAAATGACAGAGCAGGACCGCTGAGTGCAGAAGCGTGTGAGGCTACTAAATCGCCTGTCATAAGAAGCAACACTCGCCACCGAGTTTCCCAAAATTCCTCTAGAAGCAACGCATAACGGTTCGTCGATAGCTGAAGGGAAAATGTTTCCGTGGCCGATCAGTGGCACGCAAGTCTAAATCAGCAAAATCAACGCCAAGCGTAGGTTGAAGTTGTGTAAAGCTCGGCGTCAGTGGACCCTGGAGCAGTGGAAACGCGTTCTCTGGATCGATGAATCACGCTTCACCACCTAGCAGTCTTCCCTGGTATATGTGAGTTCTGACGCACATAAGCCTGGCATCAGCAAAATCAACGCCAAGCGTCGGTTGAAGTGGTGTAAAGCTCAGGGCCAGTGGACTCTGGAGCAGTGGAAACGCATTCTCTGCAGTGATGAATCACGCTTCACCATCTGGCAGTTCGAAGGATGGGTACGGAGGATGACATTAGGGCTACCTGCCCGACTGTGTTGTGCCAGCTGTGAAGTGTGGTGGAGGAGGCATCCGGTGTAGGACTGTATTTCATGGTTAGAGCTGTGCCCCCTAGTGCTGGTGCCAGAGAATCTAAACTCTGAAGCCTACAATGATATTTTCCACAATTATGCGTTCCCAACATTATGGTAACATTTCGGTGAAAGCCCTTTCCTTTACCAATTGACCAACGCCCCCATCTACAAAGCGAGGTCTGTGCAGGAATGGTTTGATGGGATAAGTGAGGAATAACTTTTCCTGCTCTACATAGATTCCAGATCTCAACCCCATGAATTGGAAGGCCAACTGCGAGCCATGCCGAACCACCCGACATCAGTGACAGACTTGACCAATGTTCTTGTGGAACAATGGAAGGCAGGTCCCACAGCAACGTAGAAAAATCTAGTGAAAAGCCTGCCCAGCAGCTTGGAGACCGTGACATTAGCAAAAGGTGGACCAACTCTGTATTATTTTCCTTTTATAGGTATTTGTGGATAATCAAATGTCCAGATGCATTTGATCAGATAGTGTTTTTAACAGACATTTTTAGGCAGAATATCCGTGTCTTGGACTACTAGTTTGCGTTTCACTGACCAAGAATGCTACAACAGCAAACGTCAGCAGAGATATTCAAAATACTCCAGGTTTTTCAGCAAAAAAGTATTTCGCTGATACGGAATATGTTTTGCTAAAGCACTTATTGTTCGTATGGTAGCTGATATAATACTGTACTTTGTTATGCAAGCAAATAGCTTTGCAGGCATGTATATTAGACCTCAGGGATCAACTTTAGAAGAGCACCCCAAAAATCCCATTCGGATTCAATATGGCTGCCATTTTGAGAAAATAGCGTCTGATTGTTTGTTTGTTTACGCTTTCCAACCATAGGTTGAAGAAGCGCATATGCTCCAGCTTTTTCCGTCCGTCTGTCCGTCCGTCTGTTGGCACGATAACTCACGTAAAAATGGTCGGTTCGATTTCGATAAAATTTTAGTATGTGGTAGGGGACCACCAGGGGACGAACTCTATTGAAAATGGGTGAAGTGGGGTCAAAGGTCACGCCATAAGAGCGGGATCCATTCAATTGCCCTTATGCGTCATAACTTGCGTAAATATGGTTCGATTTCAATGAACGTTTAGTATGTGGTAGGGGACCACCTGGGGACGAACCCTATTGAAAATGGGTGAAGTGGAGTCAAAAGTCAGGACATAGGAGCGGGATGCATTCCATTGCCCCTATGCGTCATAAGGTACGTAAAATGGTTCGATTTCGAAGAAATTTTAGTATGTGGTAGGGGACCACCTGGAGAGGAACCCTATTGAAAATAGGACAAATGGAGTCAAAGGTCAGGACATAGGATTAGGATCCATTCCATCACCCTTATCCCACACTATTAAGGTGGACGTCAAGTAATTTTGCTTCCTATATTTTCAATGGAAAACCTTTTGTACACATTTCCTTCACAATTAGTGTGTTCCCAAGGATGGAAATTTGAACATCGATTAAAATAACTTCATACTATAACTTGGAATACTTAACATTTTCTAAAACATAAGCATAATTATATTAAAAAACAATAACGTTTCCTTTGGTGGTGTTGAAACCAGAAAAAAGCTGGCGCGACCTGTACTTTGATGACGTCAGTGGACAAATAAATGTTGGATTGCATAATTACGGTTATGGTTTAGAAAATATTATTACGGTTATGGTTTAGAAAATATTATTACGGTTATGGTTTAGAAAATATTATTACGGTTATGGTTTAGAAAATATTATTACGGTTATGGTTTAGAAAATATTAAGTATTCCAAGTTATGAAATGAAGCTATTTTAATTGATGTTCACATTTTCATTCTTGGGAACGCATTAATTGTGAAGAAAATGTGTACAGAAGTTTTTCCATTGGAAGTATAGGAAGCAAAATTACTTGGCCGCCACGGTGGCGCAGTGGTCTAAGCGATGGCCTCTGATCATTCGCCCGTAAGGGGTCCGGGTTCGAATCCCGGTGAGGCATGGATGCTGTGTTTGTCTTACGTCACTGGCTCTCTCCCTTCCCTGGAACCAGTGACCCTAAATTAGGGACGGGCGACTACTTATAGCCCATTGCGTTGCTCACGGTGGTCGTTAAACCTTCAATCAAAAAAAAAAAAAAAAAAAAAAAAAATTACTTGACGTCCACCTTAAAGTAGCAATTCTTGTATGTATGAATGTACATTTTATTTTGTAAACGGCTCTAAGAATTTTGATGAAAGTCATTAACCTACCGTTTTCTGGTACTAGAAATTGATTTAGCTTGATCTCGACTTTAGGATAATTCGTTTAGTGGGTTAAATAACCACCCCGAATTATAACGTTTTTAGTGTCATGGCGTCGTTCCATTAATGCTTCAAATGCTTAGAAATCTTATGACGTCACAATCTCGCGTTTGAGAATGTTGGCGCGTGGTCACGCCATCTGTCTCATTATGTCACGCGTTGTGTGTGGATCCTATTAAAGTTTTATGACGTCATACTTTTGCGAGCAGATGGTCGCGATTCCCATCTGCTTCATTACGTGACGCGCTGTGTGCGTATGTCCGTCGGCAAGATAACTCGCGTAACAATCGTTTGATTTCGATGAAATTTTAGTATCTGGTAGGGTATCACCTGGGAAAGGAACCTTCATTTAAAGTGAACGAAATGGGGTGAAAGGTCAGTACATAGGAGCGGGATCCGTTCCACGCTGTTATGCGTCATAACTAAGGTAAAAAAGGTTCGATTTCGATGAAAGTTTAGTATGTGGTAGGGGACCACCTGGCCACAAACCCTATTGAAAATGGGCGAAATGGGGTCAAAGGTCAGGACATAGGAGCGGAATCACTTCCATCGCCATTATGCGTCATAACTTACGTAAAAATGCTTCGATTTAGATGAAATGTTAGTATGTTGTAGGGGCCTGCCTGGGAACGAATTCTATTGAAAATGAGCGAAATGGGATCAAAGCTTAGGACACAGGAGCGGGATCTATTCCATAGCCCTTATGCATCATAACTTACGTAAAAATGCTTCGATTGCGACAAGACTTTATCATGTTATTTCGGAGGTATACCGAACCGGTTCTGTTGAATATCATCGATATGGGATCAAGGGTCAGGGCACAGGACCGAAATTTATTCCACAGCCATTATTCTCATAACTTGAGTGATAACTTGAGTAATGATTTCTGGTATGTCGGAAAGCATATTATAATCAATGCATTGTATGATTTTACAAACTTGTTTTATTTTTATGTTGGCTACATTGTTGAGTAAGACATTATTTCCAACTAACGTTTTAGTGCTGAAGACGATGGTGACCTTTAAAAACTCTCCGATTAAAAACGGCCCTTGTTTTTATTTTATTTTTTCGAAATAGCGTCCGACTTTCAAATTTCAAATTTAAGGTTGGCCCATTATCATGTGAAACATCATTCCACACTAATTTGTCACCCCTTAACACGATGTTGACCTTAAAAATAGTGCCACACTGAACGTGGTGATATTCTGTAAACTGTAAAACTGCTGAAGTTAAATAATGTAAACCATTTTAATTTCTTGCAGAACAAAGTTTGTTCTTCAACTCGTATTGTTTTGTTGCGAATTATTGTTTCTGATTTAGCTACTTTTTTAGCTACTATTGGCTACTTTTTGCTAC
Source organism: Macrothele yani (assembly GCA_039090855.1). Classification (NCBI taxonomy): domain Eukaryota; kingdom Metazoa; phylum Arthropoda; class Arachnida; order Araneae; family Macrothelidae; genus Macrothele; species Macrothele yani. The sequence goes on along the minus strand of CM076994.1, from coordinate 75,795,726 downwards.
TTTTAGCTACTTATTGGGTTATTAGCTTGATAATTATTTCAAGGGGTAATGTTTGACGGTAATTTAACTGTTCCAGTGTTGTTTTCCAGATTGATGTAATCTAGCTTTCACTTTGGCTGCAGCGGATGATGATGGGACCCCAAAGCCTTCCAGTTGCTTACCCAGATGTTTTTGAAGGTCCTCAGTTCGACTGGACAAAATGCTGCTTGTGCAGAAAAAGTGGTGGAGGTGATCTCTGCAATCCTGCTCAAAACAAAGACAATGTGAAGCCCAATGTTAGCTACAAAACGCTTGCTGACATGACAACCTCCAGAAACTGTCTGCACTTCGACAGCTGCCTCTAGATATAAAATTGAAAGCCCTAGATTACAGTGCGGTTGTGCAGCATACTTTGTTTACTCACTGTGCTCGCTGGCATAAGCTCTGTTACAACCGATTTCATAACAAGAATGCCCCCCCTGTTCAGGAACACGTCCAGAAAAATCCTCTGGCTTCAAGCACTCTGCTTTAGTTTTGACACTAAGTAGGAAATATCAAGTGAGTGTCCGTTAACAAGAGGCTGTATAACATCTGTTAGTGGTAAATATAAAGTGTGTTTCATCTGCGACTGTGGTCCCAAGAAGTGGGACAGGCCATCAAGAAATGTGTCAGTATTACAAATGGACAGCCACTTCAAAGGCGCAGGTAAAGTTCCTAGTAGACAGCAAACTTCCATCCAAGTTAGGTTCTGGTGATTTAATAGCACAGGAGGCTAAATATCACAAGCGATACTTGACAGAGTTGTACAATCGCCATAATCGCAGAGATGCAATAATCAGATCCACCCCCTAACGGACACACTCTTGAAGCATTTTCTTTTGCACACGTTGCTCCTTTTTTGACAAAGCAAGCTTTGCCAGGAAGACACTAATTTTGTTTTTAAAACGAGTTTTCTAACAAGGATGTAAAACAACAAATTGATGGAACTGACAGGCAGTGATGAGGCAACACCTACAGTTCACACCTCAAGGCTCCGGGAGAGAATCTTGTCCCACTTTTCTCAGCTACGAGCAGAGAAATCCAGCAAAAAATACGTGCTTGTGCGTAAATTGCACACGACGGTAAGTTAAATTATATCGGCTCTACTCAAACTGAGATACGCCTTATCAGAACGCAGATGAAGATGCAATCCATTTGAACGTTTCGTGAAGCGCTTGGCGAAAGATATGTCTGCTGCAAATATTGAGTTTAGTCGTTCGTTTGAAGTAAGTGCTCTAAGATCGTCAGTTCCATCGTTCCTGCTTGCAGATGTTAATTTGTTCTTGGGTGGTTCTTCTAAAATTAGGGAATCCAAAGCTACACAGCCCGCTTTGACCATAAGTCAATTGGCTCTCTTCAGTTTTAAGAGTCGACACATTGTGAGACATTATGAAACCCACTAAAAACCCCTTACTCTTTCACATGGCTTTATCTACGTACAGCAAAGTAGAAGCACAGAGAGCGAAGATGTCATGTATTGGCTGGAACACTCCATTTCCACAAATCAATTAAAGGAAATTATATCGGATCTACAAAAACTGTGGTTCAACGAGCAAAGAAAGAAAGAGTCTTTTGTCCTTTAACTTTCCGTCGTGGGCAATTTACTGTAGGATCATATGATAACATACGCCATAACCTGAGTAGTCAACTAAAGATTATCTTCATGGTACTTAAAATCCTTGTTCCAGCTTCTCTAAAATGTTGATGGGGAGGAAAGGTCTCATTTTTCTTTTACAGACATGAATCTTTCAAGCAGGTAAGTAACAGAGCTGCTGGAATTTTACACAGTTGTTAAGGCCACGGTTCTTTCAACTAGAGAACCTCCTACCTCCTCACGTGAAATGCGACGGTCAAACTAGAAAGTAACTTTTTTCCCGACCTTGCATCCTATGGCTGCAAGAACAAGATTGGATGCAGCACTGTCATGCTCATAGCGCTAGGCTGGATGTCCGTTCCTGTTGAACATCTCTTGGGATGCTTATCATGCAAGTCCTGCACTTATATCATTATTGCCACTCTTTTACGAGAATCCAACTTCCGTATCAATGGTTCGGCATGGAAGGTATGTAGTTAATGATGTAACCCATCATGTTAATGAAAACCAACAACCTGCCATATGTATGGAACAGCCACTTCTCGCCCTCGCAAAGCTAATTCAGTGGAACTGATCGTCCGTATATGGAGAAGACAAGTATGTCGGGCTATGAGAGCCTTTTCATATTGAACAGGCATTTATAAGTTATTGGAGGTTTTATTTATGGAAGTGGTTGGGCAGTTGCATTGCTAACTCTGGTATTGAAATAGAGTCTGGAGCACAGTCTCATTTGAGAACCAAGCACATGATGAAAGCCAGAGCATGCCTTTAGGTTATTGCTGCTGCTCTTCCTTCCCTGAAAACTGAAGCCTATCCCACCTGAGAAGAAATAGTTCCTATACAGCGATGGGCTATAAAGCAATCTTAAACTTCCCCAACCTTTTTCTTTTGGCTTCAGGTACTTGAATTCTCTGAATACCTATTATCTTAGCTTTTGTTAGATCTTTTTGATAGGGTGACTACCTGCTGTTCAAACAATGCTTTAAAAGTGCCACGAAAAGTTTTTTAATGCTAAAAAAAGGAGCCATGGTACCTTCATGACACTGACGCCAATTAAATATCTACTATGTTGTGAACCCAACTGAATTTTCGAGGTCTAAAGATTCAAAGAATCTGTAATTATATCAAAGTCTTCAGTTATGATTAAAGTTACTATTTGTGATGATTAAATCATTGGTTTTTGTTTCTATCACTCCTCATCGATCATATGTTTTTATTTTTAAATATGGCTACCGCTTTCAATATGGCACTCTTTTTAAGATCACCAGCTTTCTCAGGGGTGTCAAATCAGTGTGGAATGATGTGTCACACGATAATAAACTAACCTTAAATTTAAAATTTGAAATCTGGACGTCATTTCGAAAAATAAGAACTAATAAAAACAGGGGCCTTTTTCAAGAGGAAAGTTTTTTGAAGGTCACCATCATTTTCAGTACTAAAAAGTTAATTGTAAATGATGCCTTACTCAACAATGTAGCCAAAAAGAAAAAAATTGAAAACCCAGTCAGACGCTATTTTCTCAAATGGCCGCAATTTTAAATATCAAGGAAATTTTTCTTCGAATCTTCTTCTAAAATTGATCCCTGAAGTCTAATATACACTCAGAGACAATGAAATTTTTGCACCAAGAAGGAAGCATCACATTGAACTGAAATTTTAAGGAAGGAATGATACAGATGAATGATACACATGATGACAAAAACAGAGTTGCGGGTCAATTACAGAGGGGTCTGTGGCACTCAGTCCGGTCATCTTCAATAGCGCGTCGCACCTCCTCGTGCGGCGATACATGCTGCAATACGGTCCGGCATGGAGGTGAACAGACGCTTGACGTTGTTCCGCAGCAAACTGGCGGACACGTGTTGGACGGTATACTTTAAATCCCGGATTGTACGGTACAGCGGCAGCTGGCGTTTTAAATGGTTCCACACATGCTCGATAGGGGACATGTCCGGAGAGTGGGAAGGCCATGGAAGTGTCTGGACATGACGTCAGCAGTCCTGGGCAACCCGAGTCATGTGCGGGCGGGCATTATCCTGCTGGTATAGCGCACCTGGGATCCCGGCCAGGAATGGGAGCACATGGGACCGTAGGATTTCATCCACATACCGCTGGCCCGTCAATGTTCCACGTACCACGACTAGAGCTGATCGGCGATCGTAACCAACGGCTCCCCAGACCATAATGCTTGCACTGGGGGAGATGTGGCGCTCGATAGCGAGGTTGGAGTTGTGCCGTTGACCCGGGGTACCTCCACATCCGGACACGATGATCATCTGTCACCAAACGAATCAGCACTCATCGCCAAACACCAGACGTCGCCAGTCTGTGGCGTTCCACGTCGCTCTGGCCTAGCACCACTGCACATGGAGGCGGAGATTTCCCCGTGTTAATGGCAGCACACGTAAGGGCCGCTGGGATCACAAATTCGCTTCCGCGGGGCGTCGGGAAATGGTTCGTGGGCACACAGGAGCCGCGACATCTGCCTGTATAGTGGACCGCGCCCCATGGGATCCGTTCGTGCTTGCCACACGATCTGCCCATCCTCTCGATCGGTGGTCCTCCTGGTCCGTCCGGAGCGGCTCCGCCGTGTGGCAGTGCCGTCACGTGTCCACTGCTTCCAACACAGTCGGACGGTATGGTCAGAACGATCCACGTGGCGAGCTGTACTGCGCGCCGAACACCCTGCGGTTTTCAGCCCGACGACCAGGATTCTTTCAAAGTCCGTAAGTTGCGTAAATCAACATCTCTGGCGTCTACCTGGCATTCGTTTCACTCTGTACTCTTGCTTGCGTCTGGCGGTACTTTTCGCTTTCATGGGGAATCGACTACACGCCGGTTTATAAGGTAGCCGGTTCGTGTTTGCAGCGCCCCCACAGGGTGTGCGGTCATTCGCAATCGCACCAAACGTGAATCATTTGCATACCAGCACGCACTCTAGCTATTTGCAAAGTTTCGCGATTGTAGCATGTTTTCTTCTTGGTGCGCAAATGTCAATGTCCGTGAGTGTACATGACTGCTAAGTGACTTGTTGCATAACAAAGTGCGGTATCCGTTTAGCATTTGTCTGCTACCTCATGGACTACTAGAGTAAAGAGTATTGACTACTGGAGACTAGAGTATTCTGCATATACAAAGATAAGGCAAACTATAACGTTTTTCATTGTTTCTAAATACACCTAGTCTTAAATGCAGTTTTCTTCTTATAATTTCCTATATGAAAAATTTCTTTCTAGAAAACATTTCTATAAATCGATGACGTCTAATAATTTCGTACCCATGCGAACACTGAATTAGCTCTCAATTCCCTTCAAACAATTATAACAAGCTACTTCATACGTCAGATTCAAACAGGATTGAAAATTATTTTTTTCATTTCTATACCGATGAGTCATTCCATTATGACCACCTCCAGCCTAGAGAAATGAACACGCCTGGAGACCGAACGGTGGCGCAGCTGAAGTTCACAGAGCAGTATATATACAACCCCAGGACCAGCTATCGGTTAGTAGAGTTTTCGGAGTCAGAATGAGAAAAGCTGCCGATTTATCGGAGTTTGATGAAGGACTGCATGTACACATACCATGAGTAAAAATGCTTGAATCTCGGTATGTACACGTACCATTCAAAGAGAACTTCATTCCATGGGTTACCGGGGTCGTGTGGATGCTCATAAGCCTTTCATCTCCACTCTGAATGCTACTCGTTGTTTAGCATGGTGTAAAGAACATTTATCGCGGACCGTAGATCAATGAAAACGGGTCATATGGACTGATAAATCCAGATACACGATCCATCAGTCTGATGGCCGTGTGTGGGTATGGCGGCAGCCGGCAGAACGCTATTTACAACAGTGCACTGTTCCTACGGTCAAGTTTGGAGCTGGTAGTGTACTCGTGTGGGGGTGTTTTTCGTGGTATGGTCCCAGCCCATTGGTTATCGTGGACAAACTTGTTAACCAGCACGTCTACCTGGATATTCTTGACAATTATGCCCCACCAACTCTGTGGCAATACTATAGAACCGAGCCTTGTGGGTTCCAGCAGGATAATGCACCGAGCCATAAAGCAAGGACTGTTAGTACGTGGTTTGACGATAATTCCGTATCGTGTGTGGACTGGCCAGCACAGAGCCCTGATCTTAATCCCACAGAGCAGCTGTGGAATGAATTATAGCGCCGCATAAGAAGTTTGGAACCAAGGCCTACTACTAAGCAACAGTTAGCGGCAGCATTATGTACTGAACGGAAGCGCATACCTATCGCTGTGTTCCAAAACCTTGTCGAAATCCTGTCTCGAAGGGTCAGTGCATGCATTAAAGTCAAAGGTGAACCGGCACCGTACTAATGTATGTCAATAAATGCCAAGTTGTGTTTATCTTCTAGGAGTCCATATAGTGTATGTACTGCTTACATCGAACGTCGTATACCCATGTGTTCGTCTGTTTAAAACTTTTTCGCCGAACAGGTATTCAGAAATGGGTTTGGGTTCCCGCCCCATCTGAGAAATGGGTGGTGTGTGTCTTATGCCACTAGCCCTGTCCCTTACCTGGAACCAGTTTCCTCAAATTACGGACGTTGATAGCCCCAGGATTTGCTCATGGTGGTCGTGAAATCTCGAAGCAAAGCAAGAAAAGAAGAAAACTTTTTCATAGTAAGGATGTAATCAGTTTTTCGATTCTGGGTCTGCGTTTGCGACCACTGTGGTATGCACGTGATTCGTAGGCATCTTTCGTTTAGAGTTGTTGTTTTTCTCTTGGACGTCAGCAAGATGAAGTTTTAGATTAAGGAATTCATGTGGACTAACAACACTTTCAATAATTTATTTGTATTCACGAGCCACTTCTCAATGCAACAAGGAGATGCTTTATCTTTCGCTCTCAGGAACGCACAGCGGAAAAGTAAAGTGCATTTATCTTCTCTGAGGATAGACAAATAAAAATAAATTATATTCTTCCTTTCGTACCCTAAAGATCGACGCAGCCACGGTGGCGCAGTGGTCTAAGCGATGGCCTCTGATCATTCGTCCGAAAGGGGTCCGGGTTCGAATCCCGGTGAGGCATGGATATTGTGTTTGTCTTACGGCACTGGCTCTCTCCCTTCCCTGGAACCAGTGACCCTAAATTAGGGACGGGCGACTGCTTATAGCCTATTGAGTTGCTCACGGTGCTCGTTAAACCTCCAATCAAAAAAAAAAAAAAAAGATCGACAGTTGGATTATCTATTTAAAGGCACTCTTATCACTTGATTTAAAGACAGACAGATTGACTGAATGGCAAATCTGGTCTTTTTTAGCACGTCTTTTGTAAAAAAAGATCGTGAATATGTTATCGGTTTGTCCGTCCGTCAGTCCGTCTGTACCCACAGTATCTCTGCAACTATTAGTCCGATTTGAAAAAATCTTTTTGCATTCGAAAGCTTGAAATATGCGAATAATGATCCTTCATTTCGTTTTTTATTACGATGTACAATTTCGCCTCTAGAGGGCGAAATTGTACATGATGTCGAATTCAAAAATACTTTTTATTCCACATATTTGCTTCTAAACATCCGATTGAAAAAAATCTTTTATCTTTCGATTCCATTTATGTCGAAGAGTATTTTGGATATAGTTTCATTTTAAAATTAGTAAATTGCATTTTTTCGATAACTCTTCTTCTAAAACTCCGATTTGAAATTTTTTTTCAGCGGATGCATCTCCTGATGCACAATCTTTTGCATATAATTTCGAATTTTTGGTAAAGAATAGTTTGGCCACCAGGGGGCGTAAGTGTTAATTTTCGCTTCTGATGTATTTGCCATAAAATCTGAGCTTCTAAAATATCGATTGAAAAAATTATTTCGTGGACTGATGCCACTCACATCAATAAACCTTTTCGAAATAGTATCTTCCTAAAATATTCCACATTTTCTCCGCCAGGGGGAGTAGAAATATATCTTATTTTTGTCAATATCTCGACTTCCAGGAGTCCGATTTGAAAAATTCTTTCTTTGTTAGATAGTGTTTTCCGTGTGACATGTTTTTGATATAATTTCAAAATTTTCAAGTAATTCATAGACTTTCCGTTAGGGGGTGTAAAGGTAAATTGCGTTTTCCCCTATATCTCTGCTTCTAAATCTACGATCTGAAAAATTCTTTCTGCGCCGGATACAGCTCCTGATGAGAAATCGTTTGTGCATAATTTCAGATTTTTGTAAAAAAAGGTTTGGCCACCAGGGGGCGTAAACCATAATTTCCGCTTCTGATGTATTTGCAGAAAAATATGAGCTTCTAAATTCTCGATTGAAAATAACATCGTTTGTTGACCGATACTACTCATGCCGACAAACCTTTTACAAACATTTTCTTCTTATAATAGTGCACGGTTTCTACGCCAGGGGGCGTAGATGTATATCTTACTTTTGTCAATATCTCGACTTCTAAGAGTCCGATTTAAAAACTTTCTTCTTTTTTGGATAGTGTTTCTAGTGTGACATGTTTTTCCTATAAATTCAAAATTTTCAAGTAATTCATAGACTTTCCGCTAGGGGGCGTAAAGGTAAATTGCATTTTCCCCTATATCTCTGCTTCTAAATCTCCGATCTGAAAACTTCTTTCTGCACCGGATACAGCTCCTGATAGGAAATCGTTTGCTCATAATTTCTAATTTTTGTAAAAAAATAGTTTGGCCACCAGGGGGCGTAAATCCTAATTTCCGCTTCTGTTGTATTTGCAGCAAAATATGAGCTTCTAAATTCTCGATTGAAAAAAACGTCGTTTGTTGACCGATACTACTCATGTCGACAAACCTTTTAGGAAAATTTTCTTCTTGAAAAATTCATGGTTTCTCGCCAGGGGGCGTAGATGTATATTTTATTTTTGTCAATATCTCTACTTCTAAGAGTACGATTTAAAAAATTCCTTCTTTGTTGGATAGTGTTTCCGATGCGAAATGTTTTTTCTATAAATTCAAAATTTTCAAGTAGATCATACACTTTCCGCTAGGGGGCACAAAGGTAAATTGCGTTTTCTGCGTTATTTCTGCTCCTAAAGCTCTGATTTGAAAAATTCTTCCTGTATCACATACAAGACCTGATGGAAAATATTTTTCACATAATTTCTAATGTTTGGTTAAGAATGACTTAGCCACCAGGGGTCATATGCGTTAATTTCTGCTTCTGAAGTATTTGTTGCAAAATCTGGGTTCCTGAAAACTCGACTAATTTTTTTCTTCGACCGATACCACTTATACGGATAATCCTTTTGAGAATACTTTCTTCCTAAAATAATGCATGGTTTTCCCACCAGGGGACGTAAAGTCACATCTTATTTTTGTCGATATCTCTGTTTCTAAGAGTTCGTAAGCTCACGATTCCGTTTACAGCAATATCTGAGGGATTAAAAACTCGATTGAAAATCTTCTATCTTTGGTCAGATCTATTGTTTTCCATACCGGTTCCATTGACTTTGAATAGCTTTGATAAATTTAATTTGCGTCAGAACTGATTCAAAAGACGTGCTTATTATACACCCAAAAATTCGGTGTCAACTTTCTTGTTTGATTTTTCGTACTGCTGGTTCTAGATGCCGATCCTGGGCAGATATTTCGCTGCAGTAGTGCCACTGGTTTAAAAAAAACTTAATTAGGCACAGGTGACTCCTTTGACCTTATGTGCTCACAGTAGTCGTTACATAAACCCTGTACGGGAAACATTACTGATTAATTAATAAACAGTTGTTTCACAGATGTACAAATTTCAATCTAGTTTATACTTCATTTCAAACATACAAAAATATTACATATTCGTATATGACACACGTTAGCTGACAAGCTACTTCTGAAGTATCTCCTACGACATTCAAAAAATATCTGTATCTCCCTGATTTCAAAATAAGATGAGAAAGAGAAAGCTTATTTTTGCTTTTCTCCTTTGCGATTTGGAGTTCCATTACCTTCTTTATACAATAAGAACAAACATCTGTTTTAGGGAAAACAAAACCAAGATTAAAATCCTTTACAAAGACTGAGTACGAACAATCAGTTTGGTATTTCTCCTTGAACAAACCCACATTTATAATTTATGACGACAAAACTTGTAGCGCTGAGATAGAATACATTTTTTTTATTGTGGTGAACGTTGCTATTTTTATTCTAAAGTCCACATTTTCTAAAAAAAAAGTTCAATACTTGCGATACGGGGTCTTTTCACGACCGTAATGGTGTGATCGACGGCGAAATGACAACCTATATTTCTAAATAAACTTTTTTTTCTTCATTGCTAACCTTCATACCCACTCCATCTCGAAGCTCCGGTCGTGGATTTGTTTTGAGCCAAACCTGACTAATGTTACGAACTCTTTTGTGGCTGACACAAAAAACAGAGCGAAATGTTCCTGCATAAACCAGGACCTCCTTCACCCCAGACAACGGACTATATCAGGTTGTTCGGAAAATAATAGCCGATTTTCTGAGGTCTTATTTTTAACTCGCCCACAATGCTTGCAGACCAACTCTCTCGCAGGGTGATTCATACGAGTTGAAGGGCGACTCAAATGCTATATAAACGACATAGTCGGTTTAGCTGCAGATGTTGCTACTCGTGTGAGAGTGGTCTATACAACACGTTGAAAGGAGTGAGTTTCAGCTGATTCTGCTTCATGAGTTAAAATCGAGTCGTAATGCTGCACAAACTTGCCATAATGTGGTCGAGGTATGGGGCGAAGAGGCAACACCTGAACCTACTGCTCTTTGGTGGTTTGAAAAGTTTCATTCTGGTGACACGAGCCTGCAAGATGAGCAGGACTGAGGACAACATTCGGTCATTGATAACGACGCTCTGAAGTCAAGTGTGAAGGCAAAACCTCGCGTCACAGTAAGAGAACTTGCCAAACAGTAAAATGTGTCGGTGTCAACCATTTCCAAACATCTCCGCCAAATTAGTAAGGTCAAGAAGCTGGAGACAAATGGGTCTCACGTGAACTGACGCAGCATAAGAAACAACAACGGTTTGAGATGTGCAGTAACCTTCTGCTTCGCAACAAAAAGGAGCACCTTCTTGATCTCACTGTAACCTGTGATGAAAAGTGGGTGCAATACGGCAACCGTAAGCGATAGGGACAGTGGCTGAACCACGGTGAACCACCAAAATACACCCTAAACCAAGGTTGACGCCAAAGAAGGTTTTGTTGACAGCATGGGGGACTGTTCACGGTGTCATACACTACATGCTCTTGAATGCTGGTGAAAGCACTGCCTCAGTCACATGGTGTGAAGAAATTGATCGAATTCATCTGAAGTTGTGTTCCAAACAGCCATCTTTAATGGACAGGAAGGGTCTTATCCTCCTCCATGACTACACGTGTCACAAATGACGAAACATAAACCACACGAACTGACTTTCGTAACCCTCCCACACCCAGCCTACTCGTCTAAATTGGCACCTACCGATTTCCATCTGTTCATGCATTTTGGCAATCGCCTCAAGGATAGGACCTTCACAAACCGAGAGAAGGCCGAAATTGCATTCCGGGACTTTCTTACATCCAGGGAGCCAGATTTCTTCCGTAATGACATTGAAGCACTTGTCACTCTGCAGATGGCAGAGGTGTTTAGCTGCTGAAGGCACCTATTGACATTGAAGCACTTGTCACTCTGGCAGATGGCAGAGGTGTTAAGCTATTGAAGGCACCTATTTGGAATAAAACAAGTTTGTGTGCTATGGGGTATGTCTCTTTCATTTTAACTTCCAAATAGACCGTTATTTTCCGAACGACCTGGTGGTACGTATTTCACGCTAACGATGCGATTTCTCGGAACATCTTTTCTTGGCTGTTTTGTTTTAGTTCTTGTAATGTTCATCAACATGCACTGAAAAGCATCTTGTCTTTCTTTGTCAATGTCTTTGTACATGTTCTCAAACGCTCGGTTAATAGCATCTTTTCGACAGCGCGTCAGCTTTGCAAAATCGCACGCCATTATGGTTAAAAATAACGGATGGGATTTTTGCTGACTCAGAATAAAGCTTAACTTTCTTAGCATTCCTTTTCCACTCACCTGGATTACGTACACGTTTCCTGAGGTGATGTGGGCTTTCTAATAACACTTCAGTGTCACTCGAACCGTTATCTTTCGCAAATGAACACTAGTCAACAGTAAACTACACTTGCAAATTGTGAGGCGAAAAAGTAGCTTTCTTATTGGACGACAGTGACTTAAATCCTTATGAAAAAAAACATCATCACTAACTTAAGCACTTATAGTAAAAATTGAGATTTTTGGCAGCTTAATTTAATTAGTGTGACTAAAGCTGCTTTGACACTTTCAGAGGACTGAAATACATTCCCAGACCTCTATCGGCTACATATCTTATTTTGTTTCAATTTTTTGACGTAATCCCTTTTGGAAAACGGCTCTTTATTTCATGTCCTTGCTTTCATGGATTTTACTGAAAGTGCTTCCCGTTTTTTGTGTATGTGTGTTATTCCTGCTCAGTCTGCTGATAAATCAGATGCTGTTACGTGAATGAAATAAAGTTTATCTCAGATCTATTACGAATGCAGTCACGTCTGTTCTAGCGAAATGATTCTTTATTTCACTTAGATTGACCGAATGTACAGTATCGTGGCAAAACGAAAGATGCCTGGAGAAAACAAGAGAAGATCGTCATTTTCCGCAGAAAGAAGGCAAGAAGAAATAATCAAACCTTCGATAAAAGAGGTAAGACAACTCAAAAATATAACGCCCTATCAAACGTAAAAATATGGATTGACGTTTATATTTTCGGTTTATTTACTTTCTAAATTATGATGAAAAAATGTTTTAGTACCTAGAAAAAGATCATAAATCGAAATTTGTAGAAGAATGAAGATTCTTCGGCTAAAGAATAGAAGAAACGTGAAATGTAAAAACGCAATTTTTCATTTTTCTCTTCTGCTTGAGGTGGTAGTTCCACAGAGAATATTCGCAACTTAGAATATGTATGCCTATAACAGACAAAATAATGTTTATGTTTTACGAAGTCGATTTGCTGAAGTTTACATTTCATAGTTATGATCATCTTACATGAGCAAACTCCGGTCAAAATGCTCGAAATATTATTATGATCTATATAACATTTTAAAAAGCGCCGTCGAAGTGCAAGGTCCTTTATTTGGTATGATGTTCCGAAGAAATGTTGCATTTTGGAAAGAAACTTTTGCGATTATACAAGAAACGTTTCAGACATTTGAAATAAGATACACTGCTGGCCACCCAAAATGCAACACCAAGCAGGACACGAAATAGCAAAGCCAGATTTACTGGACACATAACAACAGATACAAAGATGAAATGATTGAGCTTACAGGCCCGTGCGACTTGTGGAACACGCAGACATCAATAGTTCGTGTGGCCCCCATGGCTGGAAATAACGGCCACTACACGCCGCGGCATCGAACGAAAGAGGCTTTCGGTGTGGGCTTGGGGTATATCGGTCCAGGCTGCTTCCACGCGTTGCCACAGTTCATCAGGCGTAGTCGAGGGTGGTGCTTGCCGGGCCACTCGGTTGCCTATCAGCGACCAGACGTGTTTGATGGGCGACATATCGGAAGAACAGGCGGGCCACGGCAGCAGTGACACTTGGTGAGCCGTGAAGAATTATTGCACGATGCGTGGCACGTTCAGGCGCGCATTGTCCTGTTGAAACGTGGCCGCTGGCAGGTCCTTTAGATAAGGGAGGACTACAGGCTTCAAAACGTCGGAGATGTAGCGGTGGCTGTTGTGTGTACCGGCGATGCGTACCAGAGGGGTGCGGGTGTCATATCCAATTGTGCCCCAAACCATAACGCCAGGCGAAGGACCGGTATGGCGATGCATAATGCAGGCGTCATACAGTCTCTCGCCGCGGTGCCTCCACACGCGGATCCGACCATCGTGGTGTTGCAGGCAGAAGCGGGATTCGTCGTAGAAGACAATGTCGTGCCATTCCGTTGTCCAGGTGCGGCGTTCAACGGCCCACTGCCGCCGCACTCGCTGGTGATGTAACGTCAATGGTAATCGGAGCAATGGGCGTTGTGCGACAAGTCCCAGCTCCTGCAGACGACGTCGAACGGTACGTGCTGACACAGGTTGTTGCGCAAAACACCCTAATCCTTGCGTTAACGTTCGTGATGTGGCGGTGCGAGCCGTCAATGCCCGCCGCAGAACATGCCGGTCGTCTCATTCGGTGGTGTGCCGTTGCTGCGGCAATCGCTCACGTCAGTCCATCCGTCCCTCCTGCATTCACCGAATCCATACTCGCCTCACTGTGGCTGGATGTCGCCCCACACGGGCGCCGATGTCTTGTGCGATAAACCGCTGTCGCGATAAGCCATTATTCGTCCTCTGTCGAAATCCGAAACGTGCTGTTATGACTGCCGTATTCTGCGACGAGGCATCAGGAAGCTTCGCACGCACAGGTCCGGCAGCACAACACACTTCCATTACTTACACCCCGCCTTCTGTGTACCCTTCTTATAGTGCTTCTCGGTGGCGCACATTATTTGCATATGCCCTGCAATGTTAATCGTTTGCATGTCCGCTCGCGGGCGACGCATGCGGCGAATTTCAGGCCAATCGGATGCTTCCTTCTTAGTGTTGCATTTTGGGTGGCCAGCAGTGTATTTAAAAGCTCCAAATAAAAGTCATTGTAGTCACTCGATCATAAGGTAGAAATTTTCCTGAGTTGAAGCTTTATAGTTTCTGGAAAGAAATTTAGAATGCCCCTAGATAAATTTTGGGTAGAAAAATTTAGAACTTTCGATGCAAACAAACTGGAAGTTCTGGTGTAAAATCTGAAAATCATTGTTAATGACGTACGAATATGTCGGCAAACTCTGCCATCTAACCACATAGGAATTCAAAACTGCCGCCCAGGTGGCGCAGTGGTTTAAGTGCTGGCTTATGATCATTCGTCCGTGAAGGGGTACGGGTTCGAAACTCGGGGAGGCGTGGATGTTGTGTTTGTCTTACGGCACTGGCTCTCTCCCTTCCCTGGAACCAGTGACCCTAAATTAGGGACGGGCGACTGCTTATAGCCCATTGAGTTGCTCACGTTGGTCGTTGAACCTTCAATCAAAAAAAAAAAAAAAAAAGAACGTGCTGGCCGCTGCGGATCTAATTTGGCTGCTTCGAAGAATAGAAGGTACGGCAAACACAAACTTCCATATCTTTCACCTTCTAGATTCAAAACCAGGTCCAGCATTAAAAGGAGCCAGGAAGCACTGTTCTTAAATATCAGATATTCATTAACAAATTCCATTTATGAAAGTTTAACTACTCGCAAACATTTTTGACCATCAGATGTACTTATACTCTGATGGAATTTCATATTAATTATATATTAATATTTATTCTAAACTATTCTTTGAATACTCATCGCACTTTGTCGGTATTCTCACTACTTCAAAGATGAGCAAAATTTATTTTTGTCGAAGTTTTTCAGTGAAGTAATTTTTCTTTTCTTTGAAATTATTTAAAGGCAGTTAAAATAGGTGTTAAGCTTACTTTGCCGTTAAGGCAGAATTTGTAGGTCAATGCATATGACGAACTTCTGGTGGAATTTCAATTAACACAATTTTATACGATATCAGTATGTTTGAATTACCCAATAATTACTTTCTCTCCGGTGTTCACTCTTTCTTCTAGATCAATCAGAAGCTCCATACCGTACAAGACGAGTTACATGAGATCACTCGGAAGCTGGAGCTCGTGTCGTTGCCTGGTTACATTCATTCATCGGAGCTGGGTCATGTCTCCATTTACCAGAGGGCTTTGTCACACAGAATGGAAGAACTCAAGGAAGAATTCGTGGAACTAATCACAGAGCTAAGGAGAAGAAAGACGGTTGCCGGGGGTATCGTCGTCGATATTGAGGTATTTAATCCGATAAATAAATTTCCATTTGATTGTTATTTCCTAAATTTCCTTATTGCGCAAATTTCAGGTAGTCCCAAATTCAACTTCGTCCTGTTCAACTCAAGAATGCGGAAAGTGAACTGAATTCCTTTCTGCAAAATACATCCATTACTCATCTGCTTTAATATGAAATTGATTCTGACTTGTGCCATTCAGTAGGTAATATTTTACTCTTGATCGCATTGTCGGACAATAACGATTGCTTCTTCTGCTCTGTTCAGCAAACACTAACTTCGTGAATTTTTAATGAAATTAGATTTGCGTTAGATTAGTAACGGCAAAAACATTCTTCTTGTAAGAGGAAGTACAACGTCATTAGATGACTAAGCTCAACAAAATCCATATTCCACTTGCTGCGTTGCACGAATTTGGAGAAAAAAAAACTGGGCAGGCCTGGAGGAACGTCCACAAGAGCAACGGCATAGACGTCTCTCGTTAAGAGCATACTCAGCTGCTTTGAAAATTTTGTTTTATGAGTTCACCCTCTGACGCAAAGAGGTGAAATGAGAGAGCTACTGTACTTAAAGTAAGGTTACGGAGGAAGTTCAGTAGAAGGTTTAACTAACCAATTCATGTAACCAATTCATGATCTACTATAGAAATTTAGAAAAGGAAAAATGCTAAAGCTTCTTTCTTAAAGTGTCTGTCCAACTAGTTTTAAAACTTTATTAATTAAGTTCAGCTTCTAGGAGGCAAAGACCCAGAAAATCAATTAAGAAATACTTAGGGAAAAGCCGAAGCTAATTCTAGCTTATTAGATATTTAAACAATTCGAATAAATTCATTAAGCTACTTACTATTCACAGCAGAAAAAGCTCCCAGATTTAAGTGACGGCTCCCAAGAAACTTCGATAAACTACTATTTACTAGAGCCACGTTAAACAACCCGATAACTTTAAAAACAATGACGATATTATGTGCATAGACGTATGACATATTTCCCATTTCAATTAAACTGCATTGTAGCGTTCGGAAAAAATACGTGTTTTTGCATTGTGTTCTTCCGTGTAGCTAATCTTCATAGTTTCAGGGCAATAGGTTGTCGATGTTGAAGATTGCATAAAAGCTCGTTGCGTAGGGAACCGGTTCATATTTAGTACATTTACATGATCGTATCAGAATAATATGTCCACCCCCGGAATCACAGTGTACCAGCACAGGCGTGTCACAGAGTTCACGTAACAAGGTCGACCACACGGAGATATAAGCGGCCGTCCACGACAGGACAGCCATAGTACGTTACGTGAGCACAATGGGTAGGTATAGTGATTTGACGGACGTTCAAAAAGGAATGATCATCGGCTACAGCGCCAAGGGTGGAAGCATCTCAAAAACAGCAGACTTCGTGGGCTGTTCCCGAGGTGCTGTAGTAAGAGTGTACCAGGAATAAACCGATGGCATACCGAGTAAATTCCGACGTCATAATTGTGGAGTCCCAAAGGCCACCGACTCCCGAGGAGAACGTCGCCTCCTTTGACTGGTAACGCGCAATGGACGCGCAACTGTGCAGCAATTGAACACGCAAATGAACGCTGGGGCACCGAGGTACGTGTCCCCGATAATAGTAGAGCGAACCCTGTTACGAAAAGGCCTCCGGAGTCGACGCTGCGTCAAGGCGCCCATGCTAACCTAGTCCATCGGCAACGATGCCTGCAGTTCGCATCGGACTACCGTCATTAGACAGTGGAAGAAGTGGAAAAGGTTGCCGTCTACGACAAATCCAGGTTTCTACTCCACAGAAGTGACGGACGGTGGCGGATACGGCGTCAGACACACGAATGCCAACACCCAGACAAGTGGCAGTGTGTTTGTCAAGTGGCAGTGCGCATGCCTGGGGGATGTTTTCCTGGTATGACCTGGGACCGATGGTACCACTGGGTGGGTCCCTGAACGCCAATGGTTACCTGTCCATCATCGCTGACCACATGCATCCCTTCATGTTGGACATTTTTACCCTGGTGGTGATGGTGTCTATCAACACGAACCCTGCCACGTAGCTGATGATGTGTGTGATTGGTTCCAGGAACACGACAGCGATGTCTCCATTCTCCCTTGGCCGGTGAAATCGCCCGACCTCAATCCCATAGAGCACTTGTGGGACTATTTGGATCTACACGTTCGACGTGCAGACCCACAACCACGTCATCTCCGGGACCTCCGTGCTCTGCTGCAATCCGAAGGGACACGTGTGCCTCGTGCAACCTTCCAGGGCTTTACTGCGTCCATGCCTCCCGTATCGCCGCTGTCATCCAAGCCAAGGGTGGTCATCTCCATAATTAGGTAGGTGGTCATATTATTCTGATACCACTGTGTATATTGATATGTGCGTTGAACGTCTATCGCATTTTCCAAAGTAGCCACGAAGTTTCTACAGTAATTGTGACTCTGTTGAGGCCATTACTGGCAACAAAGGTTTAAACGGCTGAAGCAGTCTGACAAGTAAAAAAATTACAATACGGAGCTGTGCCGCCCCGGTGGCGCAGTCAGCGCTGGCTTATGACTATTCGCACATGAAGTGTCCAGGTTCGAATCACGGTGATGTTGTGTTTGCCTTACGGCACTGATTCTCTCCCTTCCCTAGAAACAGTGACCCTAAGTAAGGGATGGGCGACTGCTTAGAGCCCATTCAGTTGCTCACCCAGAACGCTGCCTGTGATTTAATCGGACGCCTTTTTCACTGCTGTTGAAGCAGATCCGACAACCAGAACCAGCAAGTTGTCCGCAGTACCGGGGTTTCCTAATCCACTGTTGCTGACCATCCGCAGCAGCTCGTAAATCTGTAGCATCTGCAGATTCTTACGCCATACACTGTATTCCTACAGCAATTTGTTCCATGTACAGACAATGGCGCAAGATGCTGCAGGAAATGACATCAGCCGCCTTTTTTTTTTTTTCTTAGGTTTAACGACCACCTTGAGCAGCTCACTTGGCTATAAACTGTCGCTTGTCCCTAATTTAGGGACACTGGTTCCAGGTAAGCGAGAGAGCTAGTGCCGTAAGACAAATACAACATCCATGTTTCACTGAGACTGAGATTCTAATCCGGATCCATCTCGGACGAATGATCAGATGCTAGCGCTTAGACCCCTGCGCCACTGGGGCGGCCAAGAGTTTTTCGCCTTTAAGCCGAAGAAATGGTACCATGACTGGACTGAATACCTTCCGGAAAGATGGGTACAAAATCTTGATCACGAAGGTGCATATTTAGAGGGAAAAAAAGGCTCTGAAATGTTTTGAGTAAATACATTTCTATATCAAGAACGCAGTTTTTTTCTGGATGATATTTTTTCCTGACTTGCCATCTGATGGAAAGTCTGAAAAAATATCATTCATGTTTTCCTTCATAATATTTGAGAAAAATATTATAAAGAAAATCATAAACAAGATTATTATTATAAATAATGTTCTTAATATTTTAGTAACATCACACAAAACTTTGATGATGCCTATATTATTGAATTGGTTTTTCACAACTATTTATCCTCTTTAAAGACGACGACATTTAGCTTCTTTCTTGTGTTTTTACTTTTCTCGCCAGGTATCGTTCTTGTAGAACAGTTCTTTGATATTGAAATGAGTACCGAAAAAATTAGATATAGCACTTCATTTGAAAAAAAAATCAGAATTGATTTAGCGGACTCAGGAAACCTAGAGGAAAACAGAAGTTTCCAACACGTGACCTTTAATTTTATGAGAAAAAACTTGATGTACGTATTGACTCGGTTCATTGCGCACGCGCTGAAATCTCAGTAGATTTAATGGTAGATATTAACTTTTTTTTTTTTTTTTTTTTTTTTTTGGAGGTTTAACGACCACCATGAGCAACTCAATGGGCTATAAGCAGTCGCCCGTCCCTAATTTAGGGTCACTGGTTCCAGGGAAGGGAGAGAGCCAGTGCCGTAAGACAAACACAACATCCATGCCTCACCGGGATTCGAACCCGGACCCCGTTCGGACGAATTATCAGAGGCCATCGCTCAGACCACTGCGCCACCGGGGCGGCAGGTATTCACTTCCTGAGGAAGAATAGCTTTGCGGTTGTCCTTGATAGTTATTTACGTAGAATAAATTTGAAGATACAGTAATTAATTCCAGACGAATGTGCTTTTGATTTTAAGTACGAGTAACTGAAATTTAATGCCGAATCATACGATATCATTCCAATCCGATGCACATAAACTATGCGTGGCGTTGATCCCTGAGCAGGATTGCTTTTGTAAAAGCATTGAAACTTCAAATATCAATTATATTTATCATGCTGTGTATCATGCGAGAATGATCGATAATTAAGATCGCTTTCAGAAGAGCAAAGCTACTATTATTAGATTTCTTCACGTCGTGCATTGTGTAAATGATAGTTATAAACTAATATAATTTGTGCAAAAACAATGAAGTACCAATTACACTATGCATTCATCTTTTTGCGTTTCATGCCAGCGGTGATTACTAACATTACTAAGCAGGTTGTTTTGATTTGGAGAAGCAGAGTTCAGATTATCAGGTGTATTCATCATGTAGTATTATGCGGTCAGTGAGACTTTTCCAGAGGGAGAAGACCGATTATCGGAGTTACTGATCTGCGAAAATGCTATAAAAGATCATACTTTAGATATCTCCTAAAAATGTTTATAGTGTACGCTTTAAACTTTTTATATATGTATAATACACTGAAGAGCAATTGAATTAGAGACAGCTGGCGTTATGCGAATGTGGCGCTGTAGGCGGCCCTGTAAACGTAAACGACATGACGTATGCAGAGATCCGACAATATAAAGAGTGATGCGACGGGAATCAGTAAGAGTCGGACGCAGTATGGGTAAAACGAAGGATCTAAGCGCATTTGATCGTGGGCAAAGTTATCTGGGCCCGACGAATGGGTCACTCCATCTCGGAAGTCGTGCAGGCACTGGGATTTTCACGAGCCACTGTGTCACGGGTGCACCGTGAGTACATCAAATCCGGTAAAACAATCCCTGCAAGAGCCAACTGCCGTGGACAACAGCGTGTGGATGAGTGGGGTCATCGTCGGCTAGCTCGCATTGTAACAGGGGATAGACGGGCCACAGTGCAAGAAATCACTCGGCAATTTAACGCTGGTACACAAAAACGTGTAAGCAGCCACACCATTCATAACTATCTCCTCGCTATGGGGTACAGAAGCCACTGTCCCACCAGCATGGGCGCGGGAACATCGCCACTGGACCCTAGACATATGGGAAAATGTTGTCTGGACTGATGAGTCGAGATTCACGTTGGTACATGCGGATAGCAGGATACGAGTACCGCGCAAACCACATGAAGCGATGGATCCTTCTTGCCAGCAGGGTACTCTTCAAGCTGGTGGGGGTGGCATTCTCCTCTGGGGACTATTTACGTGGACTGAAATGGGATCCCTGGTACGTGTGACATCGTACCTCACAGGTCAAACGTTACCGGGATATCCTGGACGACCATTTGCTCCCGTTTGTGCGTCTTCAACATCCCACTGAAGACCTCATCATGCAACAAGACAACGCACCGTGCCATCGCTCCCGAATTGTATCCGAATGGTTGGATGAACATTCCACCGACGTGACCTCACTTCCTTGGCCAGCTAGATCACCTGACCTCAATCCCATCGAGCACATCTGGGATGCCATCGAGAGATGTTCGAGGCTCTGACCCCCCTCCATCAAATCTTCGTGAACTGTGGGAGCTTGTTCAGGGGTCGTGGATCCGTATGGCTTCCCAACGCTTCCGGTGTCTTGTCGAGTCCATGCCGAGACGAATCGCCGCCGTCATCAGGGCGAAAGGTGGTGCTACACGTTACTAGACAGGTATATCTAATTCAATTGCTCTTTAGGGTATATATATATATTATATATTTTTTTATATTTGTCTTAAAAGTTTTTTCTCTTAACATTTATACTTCCATCTCTAAAAATTTGTGCATCAGTTAAACTTTCCTTATTTACGTGTATTAGAAATACAAGTAAATTGTTCTGCTACTATAAAGAGGCCTAGTACCTGCTTGTGTCATTGCCAACTCTGAAGCACACAGTTAATTGACAGAATTATCAATTTGAGTAATAACAAACAAAAGTCATCGCTCTTTCCACGTGTATAAGTGAGTCACGGAAAAATTATCATTGGTTATAAACGTGGAAAGAGCGATGACTTCTGTTTGATGTTCCTAGTCCACGTCAAACGTCTGTATTAATTTGAGTAATACTCAGTTTGTCAAAATGCATTCTCGCCAACTAGAAAAGTAAAATAAAAGAAATACACAAAATTGAGAGAAAAAGATCAAAATTATGCTCTGACAACATGAACAACAGGGTTTGCTGATGCCTTACCCGTATCATGGGCTTTGTGTTTATCCTACGGCGCGGATTTTATTCCTTTCCTAGAATCCTGGAACGAAATTATGAACAGGCGATACCTAATGGACGTAGCCTTAGATCGTTGAGCCTGAAATAAAAAGAGCACACAAAACAGATACTAGTAAGGAGGTTTATCATGGCGTAAAAAAATTTGAGAAACTAGCGAAAAAAAAACGTGACCAAGAATAATATTACTCTCTGTTTACACAACACTCGAAATATTGTTATGTATTATTTCAGTAGTTATTCGGGAAAGAGATTATTCTGACGAGGCTTCAATTTGCAGGGAAAATCTGAAAAAGCTGTTTTACGTGTGAAGATAAATGTTCTGTTTCTTCAGGAGAAAATAAATTATTACACTTGATGTTTACTTCATACGAACAAAAACCACGTAGAACAATAAATTCTTATGCGCTTTTACTTGAATATAATCAATATTTTTATAATAATAGGACTACTAATCACAAAAAGCTGCCATTTGTACCGTTCATGCAGACTGATTATAACAGGCCCTTCACGATAGTGGAATTCATTATAATTCATATATATGTAGCTGCTAATTATAGTAGCAGAAATACTGTTCATCACGTGTTTATACAAATAGCATATTAAGCAGAGGTCGATAGGTCCCCGGTAATATCAACCAGTTGCAAATTACAAGTAGCAAAATTACAAATGACTTCCTCAACTTCAAAAGTACGCTTATTTCAATTGCAGTCCGACTCCGGTATCATCTATACAAGAACTATACAATCAGTTAATAAGCTGTATAGCATAGCAGAAGGTAAAAATGACAAATTGAAGGGGAAAGTGCATTAAAGGTGAGAAACCAGAAATGAAAGGACGAACTTCAAATGAACTTAAAATCACATGAGAAGTAAAATCCAACAAAGATAAAAGAGAAAATAAAAAGCCACAGGACCCATCTCAATTCTACTCTTGCTACGAGTATCCAAACAGGTTTCAGCATATATTATGCCTTCATCAGTGGATCGAAGAGTTCAGAGCTGTCAAGTCCTCCGTAAAGATCACCGCAGTAATATAATGTGCCTGATTGATAGCAATTCTTGAACATCAGAGCTTCAGGTAGGAACATCTCTATACTTCATTGCGCAGTTCATGCATAGCGCCATCTGTGGGAGCCTCGTTGACTTATTCGTCCCTTAGTTTGGCCAAGCAAAGTAACTAAGATTTATTTGACTTATGTTTAATCATGCGTTGGTTTTCAAATTTTAAAAGGTATCTCCATGCACATGGAAGATCTATAGGTGAATTATTATTGCAACATTTTCTTTTATGTTTTTCAATGATCAGAGATTCCGAAGTGAGAATCTGTCTATGAGATCGATGCGATGTAATAATTTGGACATTTTCCCAATCAGGTTCAACATCATGTTCGATGTTGAATAAATGCTGTTCTGGGCCTTTTCTTTTCTCAATCATGTAAATGTTCTTTCAGTCTTGTAATAAGACGTCTCTTGGTGCTACTGATGTACAGACCTCAAAAAAAAAAAAAAAAAAAAAAAAAACGATCCACCTTCTTTAACTTTTGAACCATTTGCCGCAGATAAACAAGTAAGGTACCGTTAACCTCAGCCATCCAGGGACGGAGTTCATTTACTCTTGCCGTTTCCTTTATAACAACTCCATTTATTCGTGCTAATGATTTGAATTAGTGTTAGAATGAACAGTGTGTATTTTGCTAATAATGGAAAACCCGAATCTGTGCAAGCTGAAATTTGTTTTGAATATCCTTGTTTCCGTTGTTTCCGATCATTACACTTTCTCAAGGCACTGAGTATTCGCGTATCATTAAAAGGTTGTTTCATAATAGAAAATTGAAGCAAAACCACGAAATCCGATTTTTAGAACGTCTTTTGCAAAATAAAAAAAGATGGTATTTGTGTTATCGGTTTGTCCATACGTCAGTCTGTGCACACTGTATATTTGCAACTATTAATCCGATTTGAAAAATTCTTTTTACATTAGGAAGCTTGAAATGTGCCAATGATGATCCCTTCATTGCGTTTTTTTTTATTACGATGTGCAATTTAGCCGCTAGCGGGCGTAAACGCAGATGATATAGTATTCAAAACACATTTTATTACATATATTTGCTTCTAAACAACCGATTGAAAGAATTATTTTATTTTTCAATTTCATTTATGTCGAAAAGCATTTCAGGTATAGCCACTTTTTTCAAGTTACGCATAGATTTTACGCTGGGGGGGGGTAAAAGTAAATTGCGTTTTCCCCGATATCTGTACTTCTAAAACTCCGATTTGAGAAATTCTTTCTTCAGTGGATACAGCTCTTAATGGGATATTGTTTGCATGTAATTTCTAATTTTTGTTGAAGAACGGGTTGGCCACCACAGGGCCTAAGTGTTAATTTCTGCTTCTGATGTATTTGCAGCAAAATCTGAGCTTTTAAAATCTCGATTGAAAAAGTTGTTTCTTTGACCGATACCACTCACGTCGATAATTTATTATTATTATTTTTTTTTTGAATTTTTTCTTCTTAAAATAATGCATGGTTTCTCCGCCAGGGAGCGTAGATGTATATCATATTTTTGTTTATATCTTTTGCTTCTAAGAGTCCAAGTTGAAAAATTCCTTTTTTGTTCCATATAGTTTCTGATACGAAATGCTTTTCATATAATTCCAACATTCTCAAGCAATTCATAAACTTCCCGCTAGAAGGCGGAAAGGTAAATTGCGTTTTCCCAGATATCTGTGCTTCTAAAACTCCGATTTAAAAAATTATATCTGTATCACATACAGCTACTGATGGGAAATGTTTTGCATATAATTTTTTATATTTGGTAAAGAATAATTTGGCCACCAGGGGCGTAAGTGCTTATTTCTGCTTCTGATGCATTTGCATCTAAATCTGAGACCCTGAAAACTCGAATGAAAAAATTCTTTCGTGGACCCATTTCACTCTCTTTGGGAAACATTTTCAGAATATTCTCTGCTTACAATAATGTGTAGTTTTTCCGCCAGGAAGCGTAGATGCATATTTTATTTTTGTCAATAGCTCTGCTTCTAAGAGTTCGATCTTAAAAATTCTTGCTTTTTTCGAGAGCATATCCGCTGCGAAATGTTTCTCATGTAGTTTCAAATTTTTCTTAACGAAGAAGTCTGCCACGAGAGGGCGTAAGCTGCCGTATCCGTTTACAGCAATATCTGAGGGACTAAAACCCCGATTGAAAAACTTCTTTCTTCGGTCAGATACTACTAAATGTGCAAACTATGTGAGTGTATTTTCTTACCAAAATATTGCAAAATTTCGCCGCTAGGGGACGCCAACGTTTTTCTTAATATTCGTAACATCGGATTCCATTTACCTTGTGGAACACTTTAGGTTAGTATTTGAGGAGTTTTATAGTTCACAGTTCTGTCGCTAGGTGGTGTTTGTGTACTTTTGTTTGCAGCTGCATCATTGCTTCTAAAAACCATAATGAGAAATTGCTTTTTTTACTGTATGTCATTCACGACAATAGAAATGTGGAACAACATTTTCCTTTTTTAAATAATGCACAGATTTCCCCCTAGGTGGTGTAAGGGCATACTTTTTCTTTCGCTACCTTTGTGGGAGACGTATTTGAAAATTTGAAAAGTCATTTTTCCTTAGCATAACTTTTTTCACGAAGAATATTCCAAGCCTACTTTCAACCCTCCTATTATGTAAACTTCTTGAGCTAGAAGGCGTAGAGTTATATCATGTTTCTTTTTGTATTTGTTCTTTTAGCTGTTTCAATTTGAAAATCTGTCTCCGATATCCTTCTGCTTTGAGAAAAGTTTTGTGCGTTATTTGGTATTTAAATTTTGAAATGTACGTTTTAGACGGTGTTAGAAGAAATGTAGCTATTTCTATTTCTGGATGTTTTATTGATTATAAAAATCCGGTTGATATTTTCTAAATGCCTACATTGACTTTGAATAACTTTGAAAAATATAAATCGTGTCAGAAACGGTTCAAAAGATGTGCTGATTACAACAGAAAATTCGTTGTCATCATTCTTTTCATTTCAAATATTTGGAAGGTACAAATATAGAAAACGAGGATGTAAATATCAAATATAACTGGAAATACGTATAACGATCTATGCTGCTTGTCATTGGTCACGAATTACGAGAACCAGCTGAAAAGTGCACATTCGAGCCGGGCACAGCCACACATGAATACGGAGTCCAAATAGTCCAAATTAGGGCAGGGACTGTTTCGACTTAATAAAATAAACTGGAAAATATAGTTTATGCTCTGCTCTGATATACTGAACCATAAAAAAATTCTTTGTCACAATGATTAAAGTCATCAACTCTTATATACATTGAGTTGGTTCGAATGAAATGTCCGGCAAAGGACCAGCACATGTGGACGGCGAGAACGGAAAAGTAGGGCAACTTACCTTGGCGAAATAATCCCGCTCGGCATTGACACATGGTTGCCATCTGTTCGGCAAGGACATGATCCCCGAACGAAAAAAGTCTGGTGGCTGGGACACGAAGAAGTCATCAAGTGCACGTTGAACCTCGTTGTCTGTCGCGAACTGTTTCCCGGAGAGGAAGTGATCCAGGTGACGAAAGCAGTCTGTCGGAGACAAGTCCGGGAAATAGGCAGGATAAGGCAGCGCTACATAGCCCAAGGCACTTAGTGTCAGAATCGTTCGTTGTGCGACATGACCGAGCGTTGTCCTGGAACAGAAGAACACTATGTCTGTTGACCAAAGCCGGTTGTTTCTGCAGCAATTTCCGGTGGATCTGGTGTAATTCAGCACAATAACGTTATGCAGCCATGGCTTGGCCTCTTGCCAAGAAACTCCGATGAATTATCCTGGCTGTGGACCACCAGACAAGGAGCATCATCTTCCTTGTTTGTAGGGGTTGCTTAGGATGCCGTTCAGCAGGCTGTGCCTTGCTTAACCATTGTGCATATCGTTCCCGATTATCATAAAGGACGCACTTCTCGTCGCAGATGATGATTCGATGCAGTAGAGGTTCCTTTTTATTCCTGGCAAAGCAGCGATGTGCAGATTTCCAAACGTCTAGCAATTGTCAGTTGTCAACTCATGCGGCAGCCACATGTTCAGCGCCTTGACCTTACCCAGCGCAGCCAGACGTCGAACAACCGTCGTGTGGTGGACACCTACCTCTGCGCTATCTCACGGCATGTTTTTCGGGGTCCACTTCAACCACACGTAACAGAACATCGTCAGAAACAACAACTGGTCAGTGACCATGTGTTTCGCTTTGCAGGTCCGTATCTTCACAAACCAACACCGAATGGTTCGTTCGTTGGCCGTATTCTCCCCAAACGCTTTGTTAACGTTTCGAGCGGCAATTCCTACAGAATGGCCCAGATTAAATTCATACAGGAAGATGACTCTCAAATCCGGCTTCCGAATGTTTCTTTTGCAAGTCACGTTACTTTCGAACAAACCACGTCTGAACCTTGTTCTTCACACACATGCTTGATATTTATGGTAACTCTGTGACGTAATACCCGCAACACCTGTGGGTGGTTCCATTCTGCTGTAGTGGCGGCCTGTCTCCATTGCTCGTTAGCGCCGGACATTTCTTTCGCACCAACCCAATATACACTGGTGTGCAAAAATTAAGGACGAAGAGGAGAAATTAGCATCACAGCGGAACGAGCAGGCAGAACGAACCGAAAGACCATTCAGGAGATAGACTAGGGTCCGGTACGGTAGGGCATGCGCATATATGTAGCATGACGTAGGTGGGGGGGTCGGAAGGATATAAAGCACACGGGCGGTGTACGCTCAGTAATTCGTGAACGCTATTGCACGGTGTACATCGGTTTCAACCACGTCGAGTTGCTGCCACCGTGTGATATGGCCAACAGGCAATCCAGTAGACGACATCTGGATGCCTTTACCCGTGGTCGCGTCATTGGGAAGTTGGAAGAAGGTTGAAGTGTGACTAGTGTGGCCGAGGAACTCGGGATTGCTCACAGTATCGTTTCACGAGCTTGGAGAGCATTTCAAACGACAGGAACAGCTGTCCGAGAGTTTAGCAGTGGTCATTCACGAGAAACCACGGCAGCGGATGACCGGTACATTGTCTTACAGGCGAGAACAGACAGACGGCAGACAGTAGTAGAAATCGCAAAGCATATGCAACAGACAACAAGACGTCCGTTATCGCGATAAGTCTGTCACTGATAAATCTGGTGTATATTGTATCCCAAAGAGAAAAACTACCACCAATCAGAAAGATTCTATGTACATCAGTAGTACCAAGAGTCGTCTTATTACAACATTGAAAGAACATTTTCATGACTGGGAAAAGAAAAGGCCGAGAACAGCATTTATTCAACATTGTATCAAACATGATGAACCTGATTGGGAAAATGTCTAAATTCTTACTTCGCATTGATCTCACAGACAGATTCTCACTTCGGAAGCTCTGTTCATTGAAAAACATAAAAGAATATGTTGCTATAATAATTCCCTTATAGATCTTCCGCATGCATGGAGATACCTTTTAGAATCTGAAAACCAACGCATGATTAAACATATGTCAAATAAATCTTAGTTACTTTGCTTGGACCTAAGGGACGAATAAGTTAACGAGGCTCCCACAGATGGCCCTATGCATGAACTGCGCAATGAGGTACAGAGATGTTCCTACCTGAAGCGCTGACTTCAAGTATTCCTATCATTCTGGCACATCATATTACAGCTGCGATATTTACGGAGGACTTGACACCTTTGAACTCTTCGATCCACGGATGAAGGCATAATATATGCTGAAACATGTTTGGATACTCGTTGCAACAGTAGCATTGAGATGGGTCCTGTGGTTTTTATCTTCTCTTTTATCTTTGTTGGATTTTACTACTCATGGAATTTTAAGTTCATTTGAAAGTTCGTCCTTTTATATCTATTTTCACACCTTTAATTCACTTTCTAATTCAATTTGTCCTTTTTTACCTTCTGCTATGTTATATAGCTTATTAACTTATTGTATAGTTCTTGTATTAATGACACCGGAGTCGGACTGCAATTGAAATAAGCGTACTTTTGAAATTGGGGAAATCATTTGTAATTTTGCTACTTGTAATTTGCAACTGATTGATATTACCAGAGACCTATCGACCTCTGCTTAATATGCTATTTGTATAAACACGTAATGAACAGCATTTCTGCTACTATAATTAATAGTCACGTATTGTCCATTGGGTGCTTTTTTGCACTTAGGACTTCCTAGTTTCATTATAATTCTGCATCAGTCGGCGCAACATTTGTGTTTCTCATGGAATTCACTATGATAAATTACGCTAAAGCTATCTCTGGACTTCATGCTATTCATGGTCAAAAATATTTCGTCGAAGCATCGTTTCCCGGATTCTGGGCGTCGTAAGAAAAAACAGCCAAAGATTCCCTATAGCTACCGGACTATTGAACTCACTAAACGCATGTATGGGGTTATGGAACGTATGGTTAATACCTAGTTAATTCATTACGGGGAAAGTCTCAGCCCTTTTCTTCTCCGTAGAGCGGCGTTTGTTGCCATGATTCACCTCATGGTCATTTGCTTTGCCTTGACATGTTCGCTAGGGAGACGCTTGTTCAAAGTTATAATCTGGTTTAAGTCTTTTCCGATATTAAAAAGTCGTACGAGCTTGCATGGAAACACGATGTTCTTCTCGCTCATTACGAGTGTATATTACGTAATAATCTCCCCACGTTCACTACTTGTATCATTAGTAGTTGGGTGTTCCATGTATGCCTCGACACGGCGCTCTCCGCGATTTTGCCTCAAGACCATGGCGCGCTTGAGGTCTTCATCTTATCTGTGACATTCCTAATTAAGCGTATTTGCATCAACGGCATCATTCACCACGCCCTCTTGCATTAATGATCTCCGTGCGTTTTGCTCGTCTTTGAATGTGTACATTTCATTGAACGGCAGTTGCAATCAGCCATTGAGATGATCTTCAGCATCCAACAATGGTTTGCGTTTTCTCTAGGAAATACCAATTACCTTCATTTATGTTTCAAGCGGGATTTTTTCCGTTTGGATGTCACAGTTGTGACGAGGACAAAGTTTCGTGCTCAGGTCAAAACTGAACATACTGAAGTTTCTCTCTGGCCTGAGAACAACTCTGGGGTAGGTAGAATGTTTCTGATTCTATGTAGTAGACAAGATGTCACTGTTCAGAGTAATTCATTCTGTCATTCTGTTTAAACTAGATCCTGCTGTGGGGTATATGGCGCTGCCTTGCTATCGGTACTTTGAACGATTGGGCCTCGATTTTGCCTCAAGACCGTTTGTGTAGGGTTGCTTGCCGATCCTCACCAGTGCCTAAACCATATGCCTAGACGAATGAGCCTTACTGGATACTGGATTTTTCTAGTCCTTTTAGTTGTACTTAAAGTTGGGATATTTTGGATGTTTGACAAGTTTTCTTGGCACCCTCTTGTTCTCCAGACTCATACTTTATTTTCTACTTCGCACCACAAAACCTCTAACTTTGCGTTCGTGTACTGCCGTATTTATGCTGAACACCCTTCCTCCATTCCAACATTGTTCCGTTATTCACAGACGGCTCGAAGTCTGATAAAATCGTAGTATAGAGACCTTCTGCTATCTGTTTCGATGATGAACCCTTGCAGTTCGTCACGGGCAATCGGAACCTGATTTTGTTAGTATTAATATACAAAAGTCTCTCTCTCTGCGAGTGTCCTGTAGTGATTCCGTTCTGTACTGTGTGAGACGTTTGTTGTATTCATTACACGAGACAAGTTTTCAGGTACTGTTCTGCTGCGTTCCCAGCCATGTTGTTATCCTAGGAAAAGATCTGCGTTTTGTTTCGTTTCTTCTTCGGTAGTCACTGCTTTGCTACGATACTTCCGAGACCTCAGACCTCTCATCAGGATGCATGCTAAGTGTACGTGGCTGATTTTGTGCACCAACAGGTAGAAAAACTGCTTGGTATTAAACCAATGTATCGGCTCTGACTTTCTAGATTTCGTCAGAACTGTAGAGAAGAAGTCGTACTTCTCAGCACAAATAATTGTCGTTTCACTCACCGCTGTTTTCTGTGTGGCGACATTGCACATAGTTGTAAAACAATTCTAACCGGTATTAATATTTTGCGCGTGTGTCGTTGCTAGTTTTCTTCGTTTATCAAATTTAAAGGGCAATTCAGCAAACATCGGTTGTTTTGTAGAAAATCAATGCGATGTATCTTCCGTATTGTCCTTTCTACGTTGTGTTGGTTAATTTCAGTTTGTGTAGTCCTTTTCTTTTGTGTTAATCTTTAATACTTCTGCCAACTATGTGTTTCATTATTCCGTTTTGTGATTGCAGCTCTGTTATCTTTTTTGTGGTTATATTCTTTATTTGTCTGCATTAACCGGGAGATTAGCCCTCTTTATACTACTGTGATTCTTGCGCTGCTAAAATTCAGCAACCAATGTACTAATCACAACAGGTCAATGACATTTCGTCAAAGGCTGATTAGTTCAATTTACATTTCCTTTAAAGACACGTTTCGTTCAGTACTCAATTTTCACTAAATGATACATCCAAAGTTATGATACATGCGATATCAGTTCATGCGATAGCAACAAATCTTCTCTCCGACGATTCGTCCAATATCAATATGTCCAATACCGAATAGTTCAATGGACATTTCGTCCGGTGGTGCATTCGTTAAATATTCATTTTCGCCAAGGTATGATCCGCTCAATATTAATTAGTTCAATAGCAATGACGTCTTTGTCCGATTTGTCCAAAGAGGATATTTTGTGCAATGTCAGTTTGTTCAAAATTGATGTTGTGTTTTACGCGTGACGTCACCTATCAATCTATTTAAATAGGTGGAGCTGCGACACAGAGCCGTTGAGTACATATATTGCAAGTTAAGTCAAGTACAGTGCGATGTACACAATGAAGGAAACTGTAACGGCCAGACAGTTTGAAACCAGCAGTGCGAGAAGTGAGTTTTGAAAGAGTAAGTCTGTGGTGGACGTTTTCCAGAATCTAGGTAATGAAGGGAGCCAGCTCCGAAGTCAGTAATTTAATGAAAACACACGGGAAAATTCTGGGAACACCTTTCAACAAAAGGACAGTCAGAAGTGAGTTCGAAGTCAGTCTTTTATTGATAGGATTTTATGTAAATCTATGCGGAACATCCAATTTATTCGAACATGACTCCAAGAAATGTCATGAGCATTCATTGTAGAAAATCAACTGCAAATAACTTGTAAATAGTTGTATCATAAAATAATTAAATCGAAACAGTGTTGGAAGTTATTTATGATATAGGTTTTGAGCGTTGAAGTTATTTATGAAAACCTATATCATAATAACTTCCCCTTATCAAAGTTGTTGGGGACAACCCATATATCAACATTCCAGGGGATATTCTGTTCAATCCTGATTTTTTCAGTAGACATTACCGTTCAGTGGTACGACTCGTTCAGTATCCTTTTGTATAACGGCGCATTTTCTCCAATAGCCATATATTTAATTGTAATATTCGACCAGAGATGCAATTTGTCCGATGATAAGATTCGTTCAACAGCAATGACCCTTTGTTTTGCGCGTATGTTTTTCTCTTTGTCCAGGGGCGATGAGAGCCATCTAGAACCCCAAGTATC
The DNA here is from genome assembly GCA_039090855.1 of Macrothele yani. NCBI lineage: Eukaryota > Metazoa > Arthropoda > Arachnida > Araneae > Macrothelidae > Macrothele > Macrothele yani. The sequence continues at coordinate 75,763,202 of CM076994.1, read as the reverse complement.
TTATACATACGTAGCGCCTCTAGGCACGCTACGCTCTTTTCCAAAGTAGCGCTCGGGCTCTGCATCCCGATCTCCAAGTATATCACATGAAATAAAAACTGGAAAATTCATATGAATTTAAATTTTTATTTCATGTCTACGCAAATAAGGCTTGTTATTCCGAAGTTTTAGAGTTCTTTTACTGTCGTGAATTTTTGGAAGGTCGGACTTTTGTCGTTTGAACTTATAGCACTTACTAAATATACCCCTAAGGAAAACAAAAGCGGTCCAAAAAGCATTTCCGTAAGCTGTAAACCGTTATGCTAAACCGTTAAGGTGGACGTCAAGTAATGTTGCTTCCTATACTTCCAATGGAAAAACTTTTGTACAGATTTCCTTCACAATTAGTGTGTTCCCAAGGATGAAAATTTGAACATCGATTAAAATAAGTTCATATTATAACTTGGAATACTTAATATCTTCTAAAAACATACCCATAATTATATTAAAAATCCATAACTTTTCCTTTGGTGGTGTTGGAACCAGAAAAAAGATGGCGCAACCTGTACTTTGATGACGTCAGTAGACAAACAAATGTTGGATTGCATAATTATGGTTATGTTTTAGAAAATATTAAGTATTCTAAGTTCTAAAATGAAGCTATTTTAATCGATGTTCAAATTTTCATCCTTGGGAATGCATTAATTGTGAAGAAAATGTGTACAGAAGTTTTCCATTTTTTTTATTGGCAGTTTAACGACCACCGTGAGCAACTCAATGGGCTATAAGTAGTCGCCCGTCCCTAATTTAGAGTCACTGGTTCCAGAGAAGGGATGGAGCCAGTGCCGTAAGACAAACACAACATCCATGCCTCACCGGGATTCGAACCCGGACCTCCTTTGGACGAATGATCAGCTGCCATCGCTTAGACCACTGCGCCACCGGGGTGGCAGTTCTTCCATTGGAAGTATAGGAAGCAAAATTGCTTGACGTCTACCTTAAACAACTGCAATAGCTTTACCAGAAAAACATATGCATAACAACTTCTTTGCGTCACCATGGAAGCAGGTCACGGGACCAGAACGTTCCTCTGTGGTTGTCGTGAAGACAGACAAGTCTCGTTCGCATCTTTCCTTTGCGTCTGTAAAAAAATGTTTTTTTCCGGTGGATTTTTCTTCTTTAGTGGTTCGTGTTGACTGTGTTGTGTTTTCATCGTTTTGCCTCACTTGAAGTGAGTGTGTGTGCCTTTTGTTAGTTATTTTGTGTTTCTTCTGTGTGACGCAGTTGCAGCACAGAGTGTTGTGTTTTTAGGCTTCGCGGCCATGATGGATGCTTCCCAAGTACAAATGCAAGTTCCGACTGCTGATTTTATCTCCGCTGTAATTTCTTTGGCTACATCGACCGCTTCTGAGACAACTATGACCTCTTCAAGTGTGAATTTGTCTACTTCTAATTGTGTTTCTGCTTCTAATGTGCTTCGTCCTAATGTTTCTTCTGCATCGAATGTTCTACGTTATAATTTGCATATCCTGGGTGCCAAGTCACGTTCTGTTGCCATGGCTGCTACTCCTCCACGCTCGTATGCTGCGACTGCTCGTCCAAACTAATCTTCTCATGCACCTCTTTCAATGCAACCAGAATTTTCTAGAGAAGATAAAGTTCTCAAGATTCTGATTTCTGACGACTCACCAGCAGGTAAAGAACTTTCCTAAGCTTTGTTATTAAGTGTGTATTTTCCGTCTCTTCGTGACACCCCCTCCCACTCAATTTGGAGGCCTTGGTTAAAGTTGTTCCCAAGGAGAGCATTGTTTCAATTATTCGCATTGGAAGGGGTGTTGTCGTACATTTTGTTCACCGAAAAGCCACCGACACCGTTCTTGCTACAGGCATTGATATTGGCTCCTTTCACTTGCAACCTGTTGCTTCTGCCCAGCGCCCGGTCACAGTGACATTATCTCCTGTGCATACTGCTATTCCTGCCACTTACTTGTTGCTGCGCTCGGCACTCTTGGTCGACTAGTGGGAGAGACAAAATTTCTTCCAGCTGCTGCCAGAGATTCTCCTTTCAACTTTGTGCAAGGGGGTCGTCGACCAATATCGTGTTATTTTCCACACTGACCAAGCCATTTCTTTCCGCCCCATAGCTCTGCAACTTGTTACGGCCACACGAACATACGTTTTCAACTTATTTGCTGGTGTCCAGTGCTTCCGGTGCCGAGCTGAGGGACACCTGGCTTCTGAGTGTCCTCACCGCACACCTGCACCTGGTACTGTCCCTTCGATGAAGGTTCCCGATGCACCTCCATCTTCCACTTCTTCCACCCTTACTACTGAACAAACTGTTGCTCCTATGTCAACCACGTCACCATCTCTGCTGATTGCTCCTTCCATGACTGCAGATATTTCGTTGTCTTCACCTGTTTCAGAACTGCCATTACCATACAACTCCAAGAAGGCGCTGTCTTTCAAAACAACTACACAGTTTTTGCCAAGCACTGAACCGTTATTACCATTCAATTCCGAGCAGCCGCTTTCTTTCGAAACTTCTGCGTCTTCATTGCCCAGCACTCAAGCGCCACCAACGTGCAACAAATTGGCACCCGTTTCACAGCCTGTTTCGCAAATTCAAACATCTGCTTCTGAACTGTTCAAATCTGCTCTCAATGATGACATCTCATTTCCACCTCTTCCTTCTTCTGTGGGCTCCTCTGGACCCAAAACTTCCGGGAAACGCCCAAATGCTGCGGAGTGTTCTTCAAAGCGTTCGCGTCGCTCAAGGCGTTCTCGGACCAAATCTTCTGCCACTTCCTCTGGAACCACACCTGGTGTAGAAAATTTTTTTCTCTCCACTTCGTACAACAAACATATTCGCATGCCTCTCTACTGAAGGTGATATGGATGTTGCTGCTAATTTAAGTCAATCAGCATTGATTGCTTCGGATGTTGATGAAGATGATTCTTCTTTTCCACCATAACGAAACTCTCAACTCTTTTCAAAGACTGTTCTGTTCCAGTGCAACCGCTCACACACACCGAACTTCTCGAACTAATTCAACACCCTAAAATACGCAGGTTGCTAACAACCCCGTGTATTCAATCCAAGTTAAATAGGTTACCTGAAATGCTTCAACAACTTCAATTACTTGATGAATTTTTGAGCAATATAACTCTTCCTCCTGATGCTGCCCAGTTTCAGCGGCGTCTTTCATACCTGTTGAAGAAGCTCTCAACTGAACACGAAAACCATCTACGCCTGTTCATGATATCCCAACTGATTTGTGTTAGTTTCAACTGCCGAAGCTTTGCTGCTTCGGCAACTAATTCTCTTGTCTTCGATGATATTCGTTATCTAAAAGCTGACATCATTCTCCTGCAGGAAACAAACTGTTCTCCTTTGACAGACATTTCCCGCTGGCGACGCTGGACTTTTGTCTTTTTTCACAATTTCCGTGCCCATTTGGGGTCCGGCACCGCAATTGGCTTTCATAATCGTGTTCTTCCGTTTCTGTCTGACGTTGTTGAGTCACAGAGCCTGCTCGGGGTTTTTCAATACCTTTCTTTTCACTTCCTTTCTACCCGTTTTCATTTGTTAAATCTGCACGTTCCTCGTAGTGATTCAGAAGCTACATCCCTCATTCTTCATGTTACTACAATTCTCGCTGAGATTCCGTCTTCTGAAGTTGTGATCATGGCTGGTGACTTTAACTGTACGCTGCAACCTCTTTACGATCGTGATGGATCGCAAGATTTCCGCTCTTCTCTGGTTTCACAACTCACTCAACTGGTCTTTAATTTTGATCTCCAAGATGCATTTCGCCTTCTCCATCCTGTGACCCGTGATTTCACCTGGTTTCCTCCTGCAGGATCCTCCAACGCTGCTGCACGTTTGGACCGATTTTATGTTTCCAGTTTTTTGCGTTCTTCCCTTGTTTCTGTTTCACATGCTCCAGCTGTTTCCTCCGACCATCGTCCAGTCGTTCTACAATTTCATCTTCCCACCACTGGTGTTCCTCACCCAATGGTTTGAATCCTTGATGATTTCTGCCTGCAAGATCCAACTTTTATTTCTCCTGTCAACTCCATTATTGCGCAATCAGTCAATCAACTTCCCTCCACAGTTGACCCGGCAGCTCTGTGGCTCTACACCAAGCATTCCATTGCTGCGTTTGCTAAACGCTTTTGTTTTTCTGTTCGCACTAATCGTCTACTGGACATAGATTCAATCCGCCGTTCTCTTCAGTCTACCTTGCACACCGATCCTAACTTTGAAATCCTGCAAGCCCGGCTTCATCATCGCCTCCAATCATCGGCTAAATCTGCTCTGACTCACCTGAAGTTCACCCTTCTTCACTTTCATGATGATCCCCTTCAGAATCTTCGTCATCTTGAAGAACATCGAACTAAATACAATACCATCGCTTATCTTTCCTTACCGGATGGATCTACCACGGCAGATCCCTCCCTCAGCTGCCAACATACTCATTCATACTTTTCTGGTCGTTTTCAACCTTCTCAGAAGCCTCCAGCTGATTCCTCTCCACTTCTTCACGGTCTTCCTCAAGTCCCTCAATGTCTCTTTTCTTCGCTCAGTGCTCCAATCTCACCAGCCGAAATTCGTTCTTCTGTTTTCAGTCTTAATGATCGTTCCTCACCAGGTGAAGACGGTCTTTCTCTTTCCTTTTATAAGGTTTTTCTTCCAACTCTTCTTCCTCTTCTTGTTGCCTGTTTTAACTTCGTTATTTCTTCGTCTTCCTTATCCTCATCAGCATTTTCCTTTGCTCTACTTCGCCTTATTCCAAAATCTGGCAACCTTGGACTCTTGACAAACTGGCGGCCTATTTCCATTCTAAATACCAATTACAAAATCTTTGCCAAAGTTCTTTGCTCTTCGCCTTAATCCAGTTCATTCGCACATCATCCATCCTGATCAGACCTATACTGTTCCTTCTCGCTTAATCGCTTCTAGCATCACTGTCATTCGTAACTTATACTCTCTTGCTTCTCGACTCTCTGAACCTCTCGCAATTTTCAATATCGACCAGCGTCAAGCTTTTGATTCAATTAACCACTCATATCTCTTCACTGTTCTTCGACAGTTCAGTTTTCCTTCCTCCTTCCGTTTGGCGCTTTCCAATCTTTACTCTCACTCCTTCTTTCGTGTTCGTACTTCAGCATTTCTCACCTCGGCTATTCCTTTCGCTAGTGGGATCCGGCAGGGTTGCCCCCTCTGTCGGGTCAACTTTTTGCTCTCTCTTTTGAACCGCTTTTGATTTGTCTCCGTTCTCGTTTGTTTTCCTTAGTGCCGCGTGGAGTTGCGTGCACCCGTCACCACCACACAGTTCTTTCGGCATACGCAGAGGACTTAACAGTCTTCATCCGCTCTGAGGGAGAATTCGGAACTCTTCGAAGTACCTATCTTGAATATGCTGCGATTTTTGGTTCTTCACTCAACATGGATAAATGCTCTGGAATATGGGCTGGGTCGTGGACGATCCGTGCTGACCGCCCATGGGGTACCCGCTGTTCTTCAAGCGTTGCCAAACTTCTCGGAGTCTACATTGGAAGCCCCTCTGCGGTCGCCGCTGCTACCTGGACTCCCCTGGTTCAGCAGGTCAATCGCAGCCTAGCACCTTTTCACCGTCTCAAGCCTTTTCTGTCGTTCCTCAGCCGTGCCTACCTCCTCAATACCTTTCTCCAGCCATCTTTTCTTCATGCTTGGATTGCGCACCTTCCTCCGCCGTTTTTGCTTCGCGAACTTCAACGTACCTTCACTAATTTCGTCTGGAATGTCATTCATTGGGTGCAGCACTCCACTCTCGTTCTTCCTATTTCTTTTGGTGGTCTCTCTCTCTCAGATATCTCTCTGAAGTTCAAAGCTTTCCGCCTTCAAAATTTTCTTCGGAATTTCTCTCTCCAACCTTCTTCTTCTCAAACCATTGTCGACACGCTTCTCTTTCCACGAAGTCCCCACCTCACTGTTGCAACTTTTCTCCGCATGGACCTCTTTCCTCTCGTTCCGAGCCATTTTCCTGAGTTTTTCAGATCCGCTCTTACCCTCTGGCGTTCCTTATATCCTATTCGCCTTCCCCTGCCTCTACTAACGATCTCCTGGCGGAACCTCTCTTCTTTTCTTCTGCTATCCGCTCCTCTGCTTCTTCATATTTGCACTTCTCCACCTGGTTCACCAGTGGCGTGGTGAGAGTCTCTCAACTCGTTGATCCCAACCTTCGCTGGAAATCGCTTTCCCAGATCACTCCTCCTCTTTCGGATTCGTCCATTCATCGTTCTCAGCTGCGATTACTTCAAGTCAGTATTCGTCGATTCTACCCTTCTCCTCGCAGATCAACATGGACTTATCTCGCAACCTTCAGCACCTCATAGCCTTCCTTTTCTAGTATATCTCAATGATATTCCTTTTCTTCCTCATCAGGTTACTGTCAAGCTTCTTTATCAGCATTTTTAACACATTTTCTTGAACCAATGCCTATTCCCAATGTATCATCTTCAGATTTGCCAGTCACCTGGACAGACTCTCATACTACTCTCGCCTCTCGAAAAGCTCGTGACATTCATTGGTTACATCTTCATCGCCGCCTACTGACTCCTCGAACTCTTCACCGTTTCCGTCATCTGACTTCACCTCTTTTATTTTTTATTTTTTTTGTTCAACCTTCGGAGACGTTCATCATGCATACTTCTTGTGTCTGATGTTATAGCCCTTGTTCTCACTGATATTCTCTCTCCTTCAAAACGTTTGTGCTCACCTTCACACCATGTCACATTATCTTGTGTTAGGTCACCACTATCCGTCGGCTCCCACGCATAATCATGTATGCTCCTTCCTAATTCTTCAAGCGAAATATACAATCTACCTGTACTATCATCGCAGCGTCGACCAGCCTTCCCTTCCGCCATTATCAGACAGCTCGTCGTTTCCTCTGCCGCAGATATCGTCACTCCGTTACAGCCAGACTACAACTCGAATTTGACATTGCACAAGCCAATAACACTGTTCCAAACTTCATGCCTATATGGTCACCACAACAGCCTTGGTTCCAAGTCGTCGAAAATGTCGTGGAACTGCTGGCTTAACCTTCGGCTCTCCACTACAGTGTTTTATTCCATCATCAGTGTTCTTCATTAGTGTTCTGTGTCTACTTTTCTGCCTAAGTGCGAGACTTATTTTACTACTGAATTCGCGTCTTGTTTTGAAATTGTATACCTTTGAACTCTTACTGCTTTACCGTCTTTTTTTTTTTTTTTCGTTTTCGGTGAACTCACAGACACATTTTATTACTATTGTCATCAAAGGACTCATTGACTTATATTTTTTACTACTGTTAAACTGGGCAGCCTGCGAGCGCCAGCTTTTTCACACCTTTTGCACTGTATTTATTTGTTTTTTTAAATGCCGGCGATTACCTTGTTCTCTCCCATTTCTTGTTACTATATTTATTTTGTTCTAGTATATATTTTGTTCGGGGTTTTTTTCCCAACATTTTGAGCAATAAAGACCTTATGAAGACAAGCCGTTCGTTTCTTTCCTTTGCTTCTTTAAAAAATGCTTAAAAATCAGAAAACGATTTTTACTTAATTTTTTGTTTGTAAAAAAGGGATGATAGTTTTAAGTTTATGCTGTAAAAATTGCAATGCGTTATGATTTACAGTTTGCCATATATCCGTTTTTTTTATTGATCCCATCGCGAGATAGAGAATTTTGTGAATTTTAGAAATTTAATTTCTCGTAAACTAAATCGAAATAAAAAAAAAGGGTGATGAGGTGCAAAATTTGTTCATGGCAATACATGCCTACAAAGTTTCGTGGTTCTGTTGCTGTTAGTGTGTCCGGAACGCGACCTGATAGCACTTTTTTGCTTACCTTAACTTTGAAATACAATAGCTCTTGAAGTATTGCCAGAATCGAGAAACGGTTTATTTCAGCGTGTTCTCCAAACAATTCTCTACAAACGATGTAAATTTCATATGTTTGTGTTCAATACGTTTTGCGCTGCGAGCTAGGAAAGCAAGAGTGTCGCGAAATTTCTGAAACAGCGGCAGCAGCAGCAGCGGCGGCAGTCACTTTTTTTTAGAATAGAGATAAACACAAAACGTCTGTTTGTCTGAAGCAACAAAAACTCTCGAATGCCAAATTGTGGCATCGTGAAATTTGCATAGCTTATTAATACTGGAATTTTTAGGTCAACGCAACTATTTTAAGATCTCTAAGTTGTTCCGTTCGCGAGGTTTGAATTAATTAATAAGCTAATCAATAAAGTCAGCTTCGTTTGCTACGTCATCGTTATCTGTTCCAAATCTGAAAGCACGTGACTGCATTCATCCACAGGTGTTTCTATTCTTTGAGAACTGTGCATAAAAACAATGCAAAAACGAAATCTTAACGATACGGGCTGAAATTTTTGCCAACACCATGAATTGCCAATAAGAGGAGTACCTCAAAATTTGACCGGAATCCGGTCAAAACTTTTAAAGTAGGCATGGAATTTTTAATTCATCGGTAAACAGAAATATATACGCAGAAACGGTTAATAAAATTTTGACGGCTAATTTAAAAAGTTATTTACCGATTCAGGCGAAATTTGGAGGTCATGTTCCTATTAACGATTTATGGTGTTCATTAAAATTTCAGCCAGTTTCATAAAATATTCGCAAAGATACTTTTTAAGTTTTTTATCACAGTGATTCACCCCTCAAAGACGTCTGAAACCGAAAGCACGTGATGCATTTGATCGTCGATAACAAATTATTAATGAATTTTGTTCAGTCAATGTTCCAATGCTGTGTCTCCTGGACGCATGTTAAATAATTCGTAACACTTTTGGTCCGTTTGATTCTACAGCTGTTTGCTGGAATGTCAAGAGCAAAGAATCCAACAAAATTATATATTGTCGCCGATGAAGGAGAAACCAAAAATGTTGTGTACGGCCAAGTGTTGAAATAATCACACTATGAAAAATTAATTTGTAATGACCGAATTTGTGAAATCAGCTTTCTTCTTTCTTGCAAGCATCAATTTTTTCCCGATTTTTTCGGTGAAATATAGGGGAATATGAAATTAATAAGCCTAAATCCCGGGCAAAGCCGGGTAGTAAAGCTAGCATATCGATAATAACCTTCTGCTGCAATCTTAAACATTTTTATGATAACGTCGGAAAACATCGAAAGGGAGCTTCTAAAATTCGCTGCCCAAAAGGAATTTAGTGGACTTTTCTCCGCTCTCCAGCTTTGCCTTTGACGTCATGTGAAAACGGACCTATACTTACGAAATGGATCACGAAAGACCTTGCATTTCTAATGTTTAGCACGTCTTTTGTAAAAAAGATCGTGCTTATGTTATCGGTTTGTCCGTCCGGCTGTGGACACCGTATCTCTGCAATTAATAGTCCGATTTAAAAATTATTTTTGCATTGGAAAGCTTGAAATACGTATGATGGTCTTTGTCCTCGTGTTTTTTCTGATGCAAAACGTGCAAAACGTCGCCGCTAGATGTAGTAATTGCAGATGACACCGAATTCAAAATGCACTTTATTCCGTATAATTACTTTTAAATATCCGATTGAAAAAATTCTTCCATTCGATGCGATCTATAACGAAGACTATTTTGGGTTCAGTTCCTTTTTCAAGTAATGCATAGATTTCCCGCTAGAGGGCGTGAAGATAGATTGCGTTTTCCCCGATATCGCTGCTTCTAAATGTCCGATTTGAAAAATTCTTCCTGCATTAGAAACTGTTAATCATAGGAAATGTTTTGCATATAATTTCAAATTTTTGATAAGGAATAGTTTGGCCACCAGAGGGCGTAAGGTTTTGTTTTTTCTTCTGATGTATTTTGCAGCAAAATCTAAAACCTCGATTGTAAAAAATTCTTTTGTGAATCGATACAGCTCGTGTAGATAAACCTTTTCGGAATATTTTCTTCTTAAAATAATGCATGGTTTATCCGCCAGAGGGCGTAGATATATATCTTATTTTTGTCAATATCTCTGCTTCTAAGAGTCCGCTTCAAAAAGTTTCTTCTTTGTTGGATAGAATTTCCAGTGCGAAATGTTTCGCACATAATTTCGAACTTTTCAAGTAAGGTATAGACTTTTCGTTAGGGGAGTAAAGGTAAATTGCATTTCCCCTGATATCTCTCTTTCTAAAACTACGATTTGAAAAATTCTTCCTGTATCGAATACAATTCCTGATGGGAAAATGTTTTGCATATAATTTCTAATATCTGGTAAGGAATAGTTTAGCCACCAGAGGGCGTAAGTGTTTATTTCTACTTCTGATGTATTCCCAGCAAAATCTGAGCTTCTGAAAACTCGATTAAAAAGTTATTTCGTTGACCTATACCGCTCACCTCGGAGAACCTTTCGAGAATACTGTTCTTCTTTAAAAAATGAATAATTTTCCCGCCAGGAGGCGTAGATGTATATCTTATTTTTGTCGATACCTCTGCTTCTAAGAGAGATCGACAAAAACAAGAATTCTTTCTTTGTTGGAGAGAGTTTCCGCTGCGAAATGTCTCTCATATAATTTAATATTTTTCTTAATGCGCAAGTTTGCAACGCAAGTTCACGTTTTCGTTTACTGCAATATCTGCGGGACAAATAACCCTATACAAAAATCATTTTCCACTCAGGTACTACCTACTATGAAAAATCATTGTATGCATTTTTTCTTCCCAAAATAATGTACAATTTTGCGGCTATGGGGCGCCAAAGTTTAATGTGCTTTGCTTAATATCTCTGTTTCTACATGTACCATTAAAAACATTCTTTCAACACGGGATGCCATTTACCTTGTGGAACACTTTAGGTTAGTATTTGAGCAGGATGTCGGTATTATTTCACAGTTCCTGTCGCCAGGTGGTGTTTTTGTCCTTCTGTTTGTAGCTATATCTCCGCTTCTAAAAACCCTATGGAGAAATTTCTTTTTTACTTTATGCCGTTCGCTACAATAGACATGTAGAGCATTATCCCCTTTAAATAATGCACAGATTTCCTGCTGGGGGGCGTTAAGGTCAAAACCTTTTTCTCGCTATCTCCCCTTCCAGGGGACGTATTTGAACAGTTCTTTTTCCTTAGCATAGGTTTTTCCGTGAAGAATATTGTTCGCCTATATTGAACTCCTCCATTATGCCAAATTCTTCCGCTAGAAGACGCAGAACGATATAATGTTCTTTATACATGCATATTTCGTCTTGTAACTGTTCGATTTGATAATCTATTTGTCTCGGATCCCATCCTTCTGCAATGAGAAGCTTTTTATGTGCCATTTGTTAATTTTCCTAACATACTTTTTAGCCGCTGGTGGAAGTAGGTAGCTGTTTCTATTTCTGAATGTTTTATCAATTGCGGAAATACGGTTGATTGTTTTCTAACCGGTTCCATTGACTTTAAATAACTTTGATAAATTTAATTCGCGTCACAGGGATTAGAAAGACATGCTCATTGCAACCAAAAATTCGGCTTCATCTTTCTTGTTCAAAATGCACAGTTCTTTCTTAAGGATTCGTAAGTGTGTGGTTAATTACAACAGAAAATTTGGTGACATTCCTCTTGTTCTCATTCCCTTCAGTTAGATGTCAGCTTTTTAGCACGTCTTTTGAAAAAGATCGTGCTCATGTTATCGGTTTGTCCATCTATCCGTCCGTCTGTGGACACCGTATTTCTGCAAATATTAATCCATTTTGAAATATTATTTCTGCATTGGGAAGCTTGAAATGTGAGAATGATGATCCTTGCATTCATTTTTTTTTCGATGCACATTTTCGACGCTAGAGTGCGTAAATGCAGATGATATCGAATTCAAAATGCATTTTATTTCTTATATTTGCTTCTAAATACCCGATTGAAAAAGTTATTTTACCTTTCGATTCCATTTATATCGAAGACTATTCTAGGTAAAATCATTTTTTCAAATTACATACAGATTTTCCGCTGGGACGTAACAGTAAATTGCGTTTTCCCCGAGATCTCTGCTTCTAAAACTCCGATTTGAAAAATTCTTGCTGCACCGGATACAGCTCCTAATGGGAAATGTTTTCTATATAATTTCTAATTTTTGGTAAAGAATGGTTTGGCCACCAGAGAGCGTGAGTTTTAATTTCTGCTTCTGGTGTACTTGCAGCAAAATCTGGGCTGAAAGCTCGATTGAAAAGATTCTTTCTGAACCGATACCGCTGTTATCGATAAACCTTTTCGGAACATTTTCTTCCTAAAATAATGCATGGTTTCTCCGCCAGAGAGTCGTAGATATATATCTCATTTTTCTAAATATATCTGCTTCTGAAAGTCCGATTTGAAAAATTCCTTCTTTGTTGGATAGCGTTTCCGGTGCGAAATGTTTTTCTTATAACTTTAAATTTTTCAAGAAATGCATAGACTTTCTACTGGGGGTCGTAAAGGTAAATTGCATTTTTCCCAATATCTCTGCTTCTAATACTCCGATTTGGAAAATTCTTCCTGTATTGGATGCAACTTTAAATGAGAAAATCCTTTGCTTATAATTTGTGATTTCTGATAAGAAATAGTTTGACCACCAGGAGGCGTAAGTGTTTACTTCTGCTTCTGATGTATTCCCGGCAAAATCTGAGCTTCTGAAAACTCGATTGAAAAATTTCTTTCGTGGACCGATACCGCTCACCTCGGAAAACCTTTTTAGAGTACCTTCTTAAAATAATGCATAACTTTTCCTCTAGGAGGCGTAGATGTATATCTGATTTTTGTCGATATCTCTACTTCTAAAAGACCAATTTGAAAAATTCTTTCTTTGTTGGAGAGCGTTTCCGCTGCGAAATGTTTCCCATGTAATTTAAATTTTTTCTTAAAGTACAAGTCTGCCACCATAGGGCAAAAGTTCAAATTTGCGTTTACATCAATATCTGCAGGACTAAAATCTCTGTTAAAAATCTTTTTAATTCAGATACAACTAACTATGAAAAATCTTTATGTGTATTTTCTTCCCAAAATATTGCACAATTTCGCCGCTATGTGGCGCAAACTTTTAATCTGTTTTTCGCAATATCGCTGCTCCTACGTGTGCGATTTGAAAAATTATTTCAACACCGGATGCCATTTATCTTGTAGAACACTTTAGGTTAGTGTTTGAAGAACACTAACCTAAAGTGTTGCAGAACACTTTGGGTTAGTGTGAAGGGAGCAGGATATCGTTATTATTTCTACTTCCTGTCGTTAGGTGGCGTTTGTGTTCTTCAGTTTGCAGTTGTAACTCCGCTTCTAAAAACCGTTTTGAGAAATTTCTTCTTTGCTGTATGCCATCCGCTACAATAGAGACGAGGGGTATTATTATCTTTAAATAGTGCACAGATTTCCGGCTAGGAGGCGTAGAGGTTGAAACCTTTTTCTCGCTCGCTCTGCATCCAGGGGACGTATTTGAATAGTTCTTTCTCCTTAGCATAGGTTTTTCCATGAAGAATATTTTTCGCCTATTTTCAAATTTTCCGTTATCCAAAATTCTTCCGCTAGAAATCGTAGAGTTATATAATGTTCTTTATACATGCATATTTCGTCTTGTAACTGTTCGATTTGAAGATCTATTTGTCTCTGATACCTTCCTTGTGCTTTGAGAAACTTTTTGTGCTCCATTTTTTAATTTTCATAACATACTTTGCGACCGCTGGCGGAAGCAAGTAGCTGTTTCTATTTCCGAATTTCCGAATGTTTTATCGATTTTAGGAACCCGGTTGATTGTTTTCTTAACCGGTTCTATTGATTTTGAATAACTTTGATAAATTTAATTTGCGTCAAAATGGATTTCAAAGACGTGCTCACTACAACCGCAAATTCGGTGCCAGTTTTCTTGTTTTGCTTTGTTTTGAGGTACAACGGCCATCATGTCCAAGGAGGAGCGATATATGCAATCACCAGTCCCTTGTTTTGGATCACTGGTTCCAGGGAAGGGACAGATCCAGCGTCATTGGCTGGATCTGTCCCATCATGCCACCCGTGCTTCATCCGGGACTCAAACTCAAGTCCACTCAGAAACCAGTGCCTCAAATAACTCAGCCATCGTAATTGACTATAAATCTTTTGGGAACATTTTGCTTAAAATTCGGGATTTTTCCTAACGAAGACTTATGCCGGATGGCGGTTTAAGTTATTATTTCTACTTGCAGATGTTTTGTCGAACTAGGAACCTGGTAATTTGTGTGTGTGTGTGTGTGTGTGTGTGTGTGTGTGTGTGTGTGTGTGTGTGTGTGTGTGTGTGTGTGTTTCCACTCACTGTGAAGAACAGTGCTCCAGTGGTGTACCGATGCATATACGAAACAATATACATTATGCATATATGTTATTATTATAATAATACACTGCTGGCCATCCAAAATGCAACACCGTGCAGGACACGATAGAGCAAAACCATATTTACTGGACACATAACAACAGATACAAAGATGAAACGATTGAGCTTACAGGCCCGTGCAACTTGCGGAACACGCAGACATCAATAGTTCGTGCGGCCCCCATGGCTGTCAATAACGGCCACTACACGCAGCGGCATCGAACGAAAGAGGCTTTGGATGTGGGCTTGGGGTATGTCGGTCCAGTCTGCTTCCACACGTTGCCACAGTTCATCAGGCGCAGCCGTAGGTGGTGCTTGCCGGGCCACTCGGTTGCCGATCAGTGACCAGACGTGTTCGATGGGCAACATATCGGGAGAACAGGCGGGTCACGGCAGCAGTGACACCTGGTGAGCCGTGAAGAAATGTTGCACGATGCGTGCAACGTGCGGGCGCGTATTGTCCTGTTGAAACGTGGCCACTGGCTGGTCCTGCAGGTAAGGGAGGACTACAGGCTCCAAAACGTCGGAGATGTAGCGGTAGATGTTAAGTGTACCAGCGATGCGTACCAGAGGGGCGCGGGTGTCATATCCAATTGGGCCCCAAATCATAACGCCAGGCGACCGACCGGTATGGCGATGCATAATGCAGGCGTCATGCAGTCTCTCGCCACGGTGCCGCCACACTCGGATCCGACCATCGTGGTGTTGCAGACAGAAGCGCTATTCCTCGGAGAAGACAATGTCGTGCCATTCCGTAGTCCAGATGCAGCGTTCAACGGCCCACTGCCGCCGCACTCGCCGGTGGTGTAACGTCAATGGTAATCGGAGCAATGGGCGCCGTTCGACAAGCCCCCGTTCCTGCAGACGACGTCGAACGGTACGTGCTTACAGTGGTTGTTGCGCAACACACCCTAATTCCTGCGCTAACGTTCGTGATGTGGCTGTGCGAGCCGTCAATGCCCGCCGCAGAACATGCCGGTCCTCTCGTTCGGTGGTGTGCCGCAGCTGCGGCTATCGCACACGTCGGTCCGCCCGTCCCTCCTGCACCCACCGAATCCATACCCGCCTCACTGTGGCTGGATGTCGTCCCACACGGGCGCCGATGTCTCGGTACGATAAACTGCTGTCGCGATAAGCCACTATTCGTCCTCTGTCGAACTCCGAAGCGTGCTGGAATGACTGCCGTATTCTGCGACGAGGCTTCAGGAAGCCTGCCACGCACAGGTTCGGCAGCACAACACACTTCCACTACTTACACCCCGCCTTCTGTGCACCCTTCTTATAGTGCTTCTCGTGGCGTGCCGGGCGTACATGATTTGCATATTCCCTGCAATGCTAATCATTTGCATGTCCTCTCGCCGGCGAAGCATGCTGCGAATTTCAGGCCTATCGGATGTTTCCTTCTTGGCGTTGCATTTTGGGTGGCCAGAAGTGTTCATAACAATTAGATGTACTTGAAAGATTTAATTAACTACATTAGCGCTACAAATTTGAAGTTGTGATTCCGTCTCTTTGTGTAAATTATGACATGAGTGGTAAGTCAAATAATATCCAAAAACTTTAAAATTTCATCGTCCTGAAGCGGGAATGGAACCAGCGTCTCCCGGTTTGCGCTAGAGTATGCTAACCATTACACTACCCAGAACGACCAAGTTTCCGAGAAATTTGAATTTAACACATCACAGGAATCTGCAGTCGAAGCAACGGCATTCATTTTTAGCGAATCTGGATGAATGGAATTCATTGTGTCCCGTGATTGCCCGGAGAAGCAGGTAAACCATAAAGTATAAAAGATGGTACATTAGCACTATAGCTAATTATTAATTATATATTTCAGGTATATTTAACTACACAACATGCATAAAGCAAAAGCAGCACAGATCCTCCCAATGCAACGTTCAGTTGGAGAGTGAAAGGGGAAGTGGACTGATTCCAGGAATTGTTATCTCCTTTTGTCCCCTCCACTGACAACACCATTCCATTACCCCTTTCCTTCTCTAAAATTATCGCTCAGAAATTCACTTACATGTCCTTGACCCCCACCCATCTGTTTTGCCTAGAAGTACGTGGCCGGTTTTTACCTGTGCTAACGCCATACAGTCGAGGGGGTGAGGGAAGAGAGTCTCTTGCACAACTCACTTGTCGAGCGTTCTTCTCTAGCACACCAAAAAACCCCTGCGCTGTTGCAATTCCGTCCTGCATTAAACTATTTCTATTATTCTGTTTAAGGACAATGCGCATCAGATCTTTCTGCCTCGTTATATATGGAAGTTCATTAAACTTTGTAGCGTTTCTGTCCATCGTTAAATCTGGGGACTTCATTAACTTTTTTTGTTAAAAACGATAAAATTAGCTTTGAATAAACATTATACCAAACATTTTTTTTACTCGTTAACTCAGAGATCTTGCTAAATATGTGCTCGTCATAAGCGGGTCCTATTGTGTTCGTAAAATACATATTTAAAAACATGTTCAAATATATTTTACAATAAGCAGTCAATAAAAGAAGGACCAAGTGATAACTCATATGTAGGCCCTGGGTCCCTGGGTCCCTGTGTCACCTCCACTGAGAGCGCCATTGCACTGCGCACTTTGTAATGCGCAGTTTCTCATTAGGGGCGTAAATGCATTTTATGTTTTCGCTCATTTTTTTTTCTAAATATCCACTTTGGAAAATTCGTTTCGTACCTTTAAGGATTCGAAAGACGCGCTCATTACACCCGATAATTCGGTGCCATTTGTCTGTTCTGGATACAGTAGATTTCGGTTAACTAGGACACATCGGGACTAGAACACTTTGGTCCAATTGAGTGGCTGCCACAATTATGCGCAGCTTTATCCAAAGAGCTGATTTGGGATGTTCTTCAAGAATTATCCCTAATAAACGAATGTCCCGATTATTCGGTGGCCCAATAAACAGGAAGGTATTGTACTTGATATGTTAGTTTTATTGTGCTACTGGAACCGGGAATGAATTTCAACGTATCGTAGAGTACTGTTTCTTCACGAGCAAATGGTCCCTCCACCTGATGTCTCCCTCCTCAATTTCGCGAGTGTTTCATTTAAAAGCTAATAACAAATGTATGGTAAGAACCATCGGGTACCCAACGGCAACGGTATCGTAGGCGTACCGGAAGTATACCATCGACTGACGTACCAGCGCCCAGAGAGCAAGCAACATTGGGGACCTGGGTCGACGTAGACTATACGGGATCGTACAGTCCGACTGTTTGGCAACGGTGGCGCAAATCCCATCCAGGTTAAATGTCGGAGGCCCAAGAAGCATCAGAGAGTGAAGGGTACGGGGAAAAGCTTCTAAAAAAAGACAAATGACGCTGCATACTGGGCTACGGGAGCTGACACCTTACTCAAGTGCCACTGTTGATTGCTTTTTATCGGGCATTACGCCTTGCCTCTTGCCGAGAACATAAAAACTGGAAATCTGCAGAGTGGCACCACGTCGTGTGGTCAGATGAATCCCGTTTTCAGCTGTACCGAGATGACGAGAGGGTGCGGGTGTGGCTTCGACAGCATGAGCCTATGGTCCCGTTCTGCAATGTTGGCTCTATTCAAGGCGATGCTGGCTCTGTGTTAATCTGGGCAGCCTTCTCATGGAACACATTAGGTTCCTCAGTGTGTCTGGAGAGGTTTTTAACGGATGCGTGCTACCGGCATGTGCAGACTGATCACCGACATGCTTTAATGGTCTTCGCACATCCTGCCTCCGATGATATGTTTCAGCAGGACAATGGACAATGTGCCGTCCCATCGGGTCACAACAACCCAGGCACGGCACGAGAAACACTCATCTGAGTTTGGAACCGTTCAGTGGTCCCACAGATCTCCGGATTTAAACCCTGTAGAAGCTCTCTCTGATACTGTGGAGCAGAACATCAGATCCATGGATTCTGGACCGACGTCTCGGGCGGAGTTGTGGACAATGCTGCAAAACGCATGACTCTGGCATTACCTCCACAAACCTTCCGTCATCTGGTGCAGTCGATGCCTCGGCGTGTGCAGGCTGTTGTTCCCTCTGAAGGAGGGCCAACACCCTGTTAGGTAGGTAACTCTAATGTTTTGTCCATTAAGTGTATATATATATTTCTGGAGTATTGATTCCAGAACTTGGATAGTGCACTCAAATCAACCCTGAAACTTCTTAGTGCTGTGCAGGAAAGAAAAATTAATTTCTTTAAAAATCCAATACAGCTGTGGTATTTAGTACCTTAGTCATTATTCTCAAGGATTAGCAGCCCTCTTCCGGCCTCCAGCGGTCATCTGTAGCGCTACGCGTAGCAGAGTCACCAAAGAACAATTTCATGTCCTACTGCATACGTTACAAGCCAGCTGTTCCGTTGACTGACACACTGCTGCTCCATGGAAAGTTGGGAATTCCTAACTATGTTACATCTCAACAGCGATTTACAAATTAAGCGTAAATCAAGGCAGGAATCACTACTGTTAAGCACTATCACGTGACTATGCCTCGTATATTTAACCTTCCGAGATCTCCTATTCATTAAAATAAAACCATTTACATCGACCTGGGGGAAAAAGTGCGGGAGAATACAGAGCAATACAAAAATTATCTTCTCTTAAGTTTGCATGTTGAGATATCGCACCTGAGGCATTGTAAGCGGAGATAAACTGGGTTAAAATTTTGTGATTACGACTCAACCGTTTCCCGTCCAGGCCACACTAATTATCCTTCGTTAAGAATAGAACATTATGATTGACATTTAGATTTCTTGTCTTTTGTGCCTTTTTGGGTTTTATCTCCCTCATTCCGTCAAGGATAAGACATTATATTGGTAATAGGAGGCATTCAATTTTGTAATTGAAATTGGTGAATAAATGCGCTAACTGTCATATTGTTTGATTCATCTTTAAAGCTGTTTTTCTGAATAAAATAAATGAATATCAGTTCTAATTCTTAAATCTGTTACGCGGCAATTAATAAATTTTCCCATTTATATTTCTGTAAGATAAGATTTAGTCACATTATCTCACAAAAGACGTCTATCGTAACACGTCAGTCCACCCTGTTCCAAAAACGAGCAAGAAATGTGTCTCCCGCTGTAAAACAGATTATAAAATTTGCTCATTATTTTCGATACACATAACTTCCACTCACATTTCACGAATTAGTGTTTTATACTGGTATCGCCTTGCCAAATTTAGTTTTGGATTTCAGTTTAAGATGATGAATTCAATTTTATTATTTCCAGTTCGGGAGGAAAATATCACCAAATCTTTATTTATTTATTATTGTTATAAACCGATCTCACTGTTCTTCAGTTCAAAACATGAACACGGAATGCTGCTATGTCTTCATTGCTCTATCACAGCAAAAACACTCTTTGTAGGCTAGCATTCAATCCAGCGCTCCAGCAGTGCCAACACCGCCCAGCACTATGGGGCCGGTGCCCCCAAACCAGTAAAATGTCCCGGAGGCCAACACATGGGCCAGCAGCTGTCATATGCCACCGCCGGGCCATCAGTTATCCATCACATGCAGTGGCTACCACAAGCTGCCTTTAAGCGGTCCTGCAAGAATGTGCAATAAATGGTGGTCAGCCAAATGTGATTCGCCAATTGCCTAGTAGTAGCAAAAATATAATCACAACCTGCCCGGTCAGCCCCATTCTTGTTTCGCCACATGGTCGATGTTGAATGACGTCACGACTCGGTGCCATTTTTCCTACAGGAAATTCATCCGCATGACGTCACAGTTGTAGGGAATTCTTTTTTTTTTTTTTTTTTTTTTTTTTTTTTTTTTGATTGGAGGTTTAACGACCACCGTGAGCAACTCAATGGGCTATAAGCAGTCGTCCGTCCCTAAGTCATCCATGCCTCACCGGGATTCGAACCCGGACCCCGTTCGGTCGAATGATCAGAGGCTATCGCTTAGACCACTGCACCACCGGGGCGGGGCGACAGGGAAATTTTCTCAATCGATCTGGATAAACGCCCGTTGGATTGGTGCAGCATCGAACCCCCCAATAGGCTGGTTATAAAGCAGATGCTTTAACCAGTTGTGAGACTATGCTTTAAGGTGAGCCTCTTTCCTGCACGGTGTAAAACGAAGGATTCTCCTTTTAATTTTACAATATTTCGAGTTATTTTTCATAATTTTTTTATAATTCATAAATTTGTTTTTTCAAACGTATAACGATTTTGTTTATACTGAGGAAACTTCACTCCTTTTCAACGAGTGTACTAACCTAAAGATATTTTCCAAAGTTTTGTGCGGAGTTGGCAACCGAAGCAACCCCAACATGGCGCGCATGTGGTTTTGAAAGGCGATTGTGTAATTAATATGTTTACGTGTTCATGTCACATTCTGTTATATTTTTAACATTATATATATATATTTTTTTTTTTTGCCACTGTCCGAAGCTACATTTGTTCTAAATAGAAAATATATTTTATTTTACTTCTGGTTATTTTTGGCAGCGAATTACCTCATAGATTAGTGCGTTACTTCACATAGCGTTGCTTAATTTTTTTTTTCAAGTATTTGATCATTTTGTAATGAATTCATACTTTTTTTCAGAAATATCCATTTTGTTTATTTTTTTCAACATAATTTTTTTTTTTTTTTTTTTTTTTTATGTCTTTGGGGGACTTTTTGTTTGAACTGGTTTAGTGTATGTCAACGAAAGATTATTCGATACGTTTACTAAGTTTTCAGAAATTATTTCTTGTTGGTCATGAGAATGGAGTGGGTGTGTTTCATGGCTGTTTGTATTCTCGATTGTTCGTGTGTTAGAGAACGAATTTGGCTGTGAATGAGTTTCTGTAAATACAAGAGGGTGATTGACTATTTCATACAGTTCATTAACTATTTATGTAATTTTCCTTCGACGTTAATCTTCGCCAACGCGGCATTTCATAAGGAGATAATTCGTTTATTCCTTGTTTTTTATCCACTAAAATAACACGATATCGATGGCGTCGACTTCAACTAACTGGTAAAACGAGATTCTGTACACAGGTTGCTTCTGCGCACGCGCAGTCCCTCTGCTGGCGCACTATGTTGGGGTTGCTTCGGTTGCCAACTCCGGGCCACTCGTGACGCTTACTTTTGGAGGCCCGTAATTCCCAGCGATGCGGCAGAGTCATCAATGGCTGCCAACTGATGGCCCTGCCACCAACGGATCGCTCCCGTACCGTGAGCGCCAGATTTCACCTAGCAGTGCCCTAACAATGCCAGCTGGCGGCTAGCAGTTTCCTAACACTTGTATTATTACTGGGGTTGCTTTGGGCATTCTTAATTAATTACAGTCGCCTCGCACATGCGGTCCCAGCAACTACAGCTTCAGAACATCATACGTGTACATTTGTCGGTATTAACCTGAAGCTACACATGAAAAATTACTGTTTTAATGTCTTACATTTAAATAACTACGAGAGTTATATTTCAATTTCTATGAAATTCAGAATTCCAATTTTAATGGGAAATATCAGGAAATGACAGGATCCATCCTATATGAGAGCTTTGTTAAATGTATACACAGGAAATGTTTCCTGAGAGGAGAGTCAATAGAACCCTGAGGAGACTTTGGTAACTACGGCCCTAAAAACTTACCGTCATCATCATGATTAGCAAAAATGTAGGTGAAATAAAATTAAAAATGGCAGTATACTATAGTTACTGAAAGAACGTATAAAGTTCCATTTTTTTTTCTAAAGTAAGAACACACAGGGATTCTGAACACAGAACCCTTGAACGCCATAATAAAACTCTGTTTGTGACTAAAATTTGGGAAAATATCGAGAGGAGTTTCGAGAGTACAATGCAGCCTATAGTTTCTTATTGCTTTTCTTGTATTTCTATGTTAAATTGTTTTCATGATCACATTCGAAAATATTCTGCATCCAGTTCTGATGACCAATGTTGTGCACAGCACATTAAAAATTGCATTGTTTCATGAAAATTTCAGGATGTAAGTTACGACCAAGATTTAGATGGAGAGCTGAGAAGACCCCGACGAGGAGGAGTTCTCTCAGCGCAGGGCAGGCGACCAAGTTTTAATGCGTTCACAACTTTGCTGTCTACTTCGAGACCCCTGATTACACAGTACAGTCAGCCACCAGCTCCACTGCATTACGTCCCTTCAGATCCTGATATGGACGTCAGGAGGACGCCGGAGCAACAACGAGCTCTTCTGTCAAGAAATACTCAGGTAAGTATGGTGACCAATCATAGCAAGGCTGTGAAAGGAGATTATGAAACGACCTCTTCGAGTGTGTTTCAGAAATCTATGGCAATAAATCCGAGAAAACGTAGCATGGAAAGAGATTCATGCTGATCAGAGCTGGGGGAAATCCAGCCCATTTGCATGGTAACAATAAATGAAGTCTTTTGGTGTTATTATGAAGACGTAATAATGTCATTAAAATATGTTCTTACATTTTGCCGATGTGGGAACAAAGTTGCACAATTTAGACAGGAACAATAAAAGCACCCCTTTGTGTCTGACTAACGGAAGCATGCATAAAGTTTTAAATGTTTCCCGGTTCGTGAGTTGGAGCAGATTACATTCTGAAATAACAGTCACTTTCTAATTAAATACTTAACACAATAATACTTAGACAACCACTAACTTTCTCAGGGATCGATATAGCAACAAAGGGAACTTACAAAGAATGTTTATTCCTGGTTATTGACTTCTTCTTCTTCTTCTCAGCCTGTTAACACCCATCGCAAGGTATAGGCCTCCCACAGTCTTTTCCAACTTCTTCGATCCTTAGCCTGTCTACCACTTGGCACCTCTAAATTTCTGAAGGTCATCTCTCCATCTTATTCTCTGGCGCCCTCTCCGTCTCCTTCCATCTCTCGGTTGCCATTCTGTTATTAATCTTGTCCATCTTTCAGTCTTCCAACATGTACAGCCCATCTCCACTTTGATTCTTTTATTATTTTTATAATATCTGTTATTCCTGTTCTTTCTCGTATAATTTCATTTCTAACTCCATCTCTTCTTGTTATTTCTAACATTCTTCTCTCTAACTTTGTAACCGATACTCTTATTTTTTTACATTGTCGCTCTGTGATACTTCGTGTTTTACTTTCCATAAGTAAACATGGAGATAATACATGCATTAAAGATTTTTCTTTTCAAACACAATGGAAGATCAACGGTTAAATAGTCTTTAAGGATCCAAAAGTCTGTAAGTATCTAGAATGTTGACTTACAACTTTCGAAATACCAACACAACTTCTCTTTGAATAACTACAAGAGCTTGCAGATAGAATTACATTATATATCACATAGATTAAAATTATACAGCGCACAAATCGTAACATGCTGTCCAAATTCCAGCTGCAAATCATTTTCCGTCTTACTACTACACCATACACTCTTTACCCTTGAAGTGGGTTTCTGTTTACTTTTGCCTCACTGCCAGTGGTCGCTAAAAAGCATAAGTGAGTTCGAGGAAGTAGCGTGCCTTTCAGAAAGAAAATCTGACGGAGAAACAACATAATTTACATAAAAACAGAAACTCAAAAAGAAAGGAGGAATTTGAGATGTACGCCATACATGCCTGAAATTTTACATTGATTTTCATCTTGGTCAACACATGTTCGATCTGTGAGAAATACATCTTAGCCTTCAAGAACCACTTTGGAAAATTTCTTTTCATCGGATAAGAAAAAGCATATTCCATGTTTATGGCATATTTCTCAGATTTTTTTATTATGTAGAAATGTTTAATTGGGGGTATAGACGGATATCTGCATTTTTCGCTTTTCTTTGTATCCTTTTATATGTAACAAAGACTTTTCAGTTTACTTTGTCTGTTTGTCTGCATTCGGATGCGATGAAAAATATAATTTTTAATTCAGTGAAGGAAATTGTGAATTTTCCACGTGGAAAGAAGTGAGAATTACCATAATTTTTTTCAGCATTTTTCGTATGAAGTTTCTTTAATTAAGCAAAACTAAGCAGCATTGACGCACCACATGATTGCAATAAAATTTCCCGGTGCAGGCAAGCTGTGTGTGCCCAACATTTCCTTTGCTTTGGCATTTTCTAAAGAGGCTTCACATGATTACATGATATTGTGACATTCGTAATCTTAATGTATTTTGTCAAAAGATATACTCATTAGATTCAGAAGTCGGTGACGTCACTTCCGTTATTGCTGGTGCAGATGTATTTCCGAACTTCCCAGTCTTATTTATCTTCCATGTCACTCTTCATTTTGAACCAAAAACAGCGGAACTGAGGTATTGAGGCACAGTTGCTGTTTTTCCCATAAGGCATAAATGAAGAATATACTGAATGAATTAACACACTGCATTCAATTTTTCATAACTGAAGTTCTGAGTATTTTTACAGTCAATTTCCTACCATTTTGTCTAATGTAAGTATTATTAAGCTCATTCCGATACATCTTCGTAACATTCCTAAAATCACAAAATGTGGTGTGTGTTTTTTAAGTTTAGTAGAAGTAAATTCCTGAAATTATGTTAAACATTTCAGTAAAGCAATGGAAAAAATGAGTAGTAGGTAGAATTGCTAGCTAATTTATCTCTGTCCAGGCGATGATTCAACATGTTTCATAACCTAAGCATTTCCACAACTGCTTTTGCTGCTGCGTATGCTGCCACCTGTCTCTGAGCCAATATTTGCAAAACAGAAGTTCACAGAATTTTACACGTATCCTGGTTGAAGTAAACGGAGATCTCTGTATGTGTACTTCAACCCTCTCTGCAACTGTTTCCGAAAGAAGGGAGGTTTTTATTTGATTTAAAACTACATGGGCGTTTAAGAATTTCAATTAGACGGCTATAACGGTCATTATAAAGCAGTACGCAGGTTTTCGTTGCCCGAACATTCTCAGTCGCAGCGTTCTCATAACAACAAAATCGCTTTATTGCTCGCTTCACAACTATACTACAGTATAGCAGAACTGATTTACTGTCTCACAGGCACAACTGAAATGTCTTCTAGCCATAATTTTCCAACAATAGCGAAGTAAAAAACTTGTATTGCACATATGTATGATCAAATCGGGCGATAGATACCCATGAAAATATTTTATTGTCGTGTGAGCCGGTCTCACAGTCGGAACTTGATCATAGAGTCTGTCCCCCGTTCACACCACCCGCACACCGGCCCGAACCTGTGGCTCCTCGATCGGCAATATTAGCGCAATGTTTATCTTAATAAATGTGCCTAGTGAGTTTCAGGAAACCCTATTGGGCCTGCAGTTCGGCGGTACAGGATTATGGTTTTCAGCATTACTTGAAAAGATAATAATTACTTGCCTATTATCCTGAAAGGAACGGAGATCTCTCTGTATATATACCTATATCATCATCATCAGCCATTATCAATACGTTGCTGTAAGAAGGTTTCTTCAAGTCTTTTCTCAACTTTCTCTCTATATATATTGGCTATATATTGTCTATATATTGTCACGGCAACAGAAACCAGCGTAAAAATACTCTCGTAGAGTTTGCAGAGGCAGAAGGGTTTTTCATCTTCAACTCCTTTTTCAAGAAAAAGTCACACAGGAAATTGACATGGAGAGATCCAATTGGGACGACAAGTGAAATTGATTTCATTATGTGTAACAAAAATTTGTCATAGAAGACTGCAGTGTGCTAAACAAGTTCAACACAGGTAGTGAACATAGATTGGTGAGATGTAAGATGCACCTCAACACTAAACTCGAACGTGGCAAGCTCATAAGACAAACAAAATGTATTGACATAACCAACCTTAAAAAACACCATAATACCTTCAAATTGGAACTGAAGAACAGATTCTCTACTTTAGAAGGCCTAACATCGGAAGAAGTGGATATTTCTGAAATTAATAGAAAAGTAACCAACACTCTTATGGAAACAGCAACAAAATTAGCTGGGTCTAAGAACAAGTTGCATGTGAACAAATTATCAGGAAAAACCAAAATGTTGATGCAAAAAAAGAAGAGAGACTCATCTCTCTTCTTTTTTTTTTTACAACTAAAGAAGATGTTGTAACGTACCAGGAGATGTGACGTACCTGCCAGAAGGACGCACACGACATAAAGGCAGATAGGAATCAGAATAAAAAAGTCCGCGTAGCTTAATTGGTAGAGCAACTTATTCCGGAATGAGGGGACCCGGGTTCGAATCCTGCCGCGGATAAAAATGACGGAGAAATTTACTTCGTTATAATGTGACTTCCAAAGTGGAATATATATAGCTATGCAAGACAGTACGAAAAAGTATCACTGAAGACGTAAGGAAATTCAACTGTGAACTAGTAAGGAAAGCAATTGAAAACAACCAAAGCCTAAAGATAGCAAAGGGACATCTCAGTAAGGGAAGAAAACAGATTATGGCACTGAGAGAAGAAGATGGTTCTGTAACATGAAATAGAGGCGAAATTTTGACAAGAGTGAAAGATTTCTACTCCAAATTATATGAAAGGGATGATACATGCACTCCAGACATCATGAAAGGTACCAGTACCAGAGTTCTTCCAGTCCTCCCAGCAGAAGTTGCGCATGCAATCAAGAACATGAAGCGGGGAAAAGCTCCAGGAGAAGATGGAATTACTGTAGACATCATACAAGAAGCAAGTGGAGAAATCGAAACAGTACTCGCCCAAATTTTCACTCGATGTCTTAATGAAGGGAAGATTCCTGAGGATTGGAACAATGCTACAATGATCTTGCTACATAAAAAAGGTGACATTGAGGATCTCAGGAACTACAGACCTATCAGCCTCCTATCAGTGTTTTATAAAATCTTCACTAAAGTTCTTTCACACTGCTTGAAGGTAACACTGGACATGTCTCAACCAAGAGAACAAGCTGGATTCAGGAGTGGCTACAGCACTATAGATCATATCCACGTACTGAGAGAACTAATTGAAAGAGCAAAGGAATATGAACTTCCATTGTGCATGGCTTTTATCGATTATGAAAAAGCCTTTGATTCGGTGAAACCATCAGCAGTTACAATGGCTCTGAAATCCTGCGGTATTGAAGATGCGTACATTAATATTATTAATAACATCTATGAAAATGCAAGTGCAAAGATTCGGCTGTTTGAAAATACAACACACATAAAAATTGGAAAAGGAGTGAGACAAGGTGACACCATATCTCCGAAGCTCTTTAATGCCACATTGGAAAATGTCTTTCAATCACTGAACTGGGAAAACAAAGGGATAAAGATTAATGGAGATTATTTAACCCACCTTCGTTTTGCTGATGACATAGTCATTTTTGCAACTTCCCCATCAGAGCTGCAGATTATGATCCAGGAACTTGCTGACAAGAGTAAAGAATTGGGATTAAAAATGAACTTTCAGAAGACAAAAGTTATGTTCAATGCTTTTACAAGAAATGAAGATTTATCGATTGATGGAGAAAAGCTGGAGATAAGAGACACATACGTTTATCTTGGACAGCAGATATCAAGTGAGGGTCACATTGACGAAGAAATTAATCGTCGTATAAAACTTGCCCGAAGAGCTTTTGGAAGAAACAGCATAATTTTCAAGAGCAATATGCCATTATGTCTTAAAAGAAAAGTGCTTGATCAATGCATCCTTCCAGTGCTTACGTATGGTGCAGAGACGTGGACCTTAGCTAAAAGAGACATACAAAGGCTGCAGACAACTCAAAGTCGCATGGAGAGGTGCATTCTTGGTGTAACCAGGAGAGATAAGAAGAGGAACTCGTGGATCCGAAAAATGACAAGAGTGGAAGACATCATGATCAGAGTTAAATCCCTGAAATGGCAATGGGCTGGACATACTGCCAGAAGGACAGACCATCGATGGACAGTCGAAATTGTAGATTGGATTCCAAGGGACAGGAAAAGACCCAGAAGAAGACCACATGGAAGATGGGTGGATGAAATTAGAAAGTATGCGGGAGTGACATGGAAGAGACTGGCACTAGACAGACCGTTGTGGAGGAAACTTGGGGAGACCTTCGTCCAGCAGTGGATTGATAATGGTTGACAATGATGATGATGATGATGATATTGGCTATTCCATATGAACAGACTCATACAAAGGTCATTTTCATCCTTCATCGGCATTACGGTCGGCCGTATAAGGTCTTTTATCAATATGTCTACAGGACGGTAACGCGGAATTTCCTTCTTAATGCTGTGGGTAAATCGTTTAATTTTCATTGCAACATCTTGCAGATAAATGATGCGAAGTCACTCGCGATGAAGTTTTGAATTCGTACAGTCATTGCTGGGCGCGGAGAAAACGCGATAACGCTGTAGAAAACTCTTGTTGGTAACAAGAGTTTTTCTACAGCATTATCGCGTTTTCAGTTCAGTGATCCACAAATCTGTTGTTCAGAGTTTGACGAAACATCGTTATTGCGCTTTTTTTTTTTTTGCACGCACAAGATCCAAAAAACGGACCGGCGACATAACCGATCTCCAGAAAAATCGGTTAGGTAGCAAAAAGTAGCATTATACCGGTTACAAGACATGTGAATGCCCCTGGATTGAACACTACTACATCACACAGATCTTTTTGTGCCTGCTTGGTATCTACGTCTGGAAATCAATGTTCCGAAGTTCCTGTTGTCTGATTGGCACTTTCAACTAATATCTTTTTATCCCTCCTCCACGAAAGTTTTTTTTTTTTTTTTTTCAATTACATTGTGAATACTTTTCTCCAAATTATGTAACATGGCGTTTTTAATAAGATGGAGATCAGCTCACTGTAATTATAATTCAAATACATACTTAAATTTTATGGTTATAAATACTTCATGAAATCTAGAAACCACTTCAAAATAAGTGACATGGAGGTTGGAACCGTGCTGGCCTCAAGAAAAAGGTACTGTTACGTAAACTCACTACTTAGTAATATCTATTTTAAGTACTAGCTTTCGCTCGCGACTACCTTCACGTGGAACTCGGAACATTACATGTACTATATCAGAATATATGTATTATTATATGTAGTTAAAATGCTTCTGCATATGCCACATTTTTAGTTTGGTTGCAGTTTTTTACTTAAGAATACGAATGCTCAAATAAAAATTTAGGTACCTACTGAAATTTCACTTAAAATTGAGATCTTAGCAATCAAGGAAGCAATATCAGTGCGTAATTCTTCACTACGTGCCGGTTCGCTTGGCTGTGCCGGCGCGACATGGTATTCTACTAATATCGAAGTGGCAGTGTTTTCCCCCACCCCTTACTTACTATGCACTGCACCGGAGCAAGACACGACGGTGTTTTACAAAAACGTTTGCTGTTCATCCCCATTTTTACATACTGTAATGATATATAGCCTATGTACATTGGGAAGAAATAAGCTTTCGAATGGCGAAAGAATTTTCCAAATCGGTTTTTCTCGGCTAGTTCGAGAGTTCTGTGGTTCAATTCCACAGCGGCGGCTGAAAACAATTTTTTCGGTTACTGTGTGTTTCTGGAACGTGGAAAGAGCGATGTATTTATTTATTTACTGTCGCCACGTATTTGGAGGATTTTTACTTCTTACAAACATACAAACTCGCAAACTTTTTCTCTTTATAATATTAGTATAGATATTCACTGCTTATTAATGAGCACCAATCAGTAAATTCGCTATTTTATTCAGCAATTCGTCACATAAATGAATTACTGTTTAATAGCTTGTTTAATTATGATTATATTTTAATAGCTTGTATAACTTTTCTACTTATTTATTTATATATTTATCTGATTTATTTTCTTCTCCGGGCCAATATGAGGAGCACCTACCTAACCTTTGGTAGGTGCTCCACAAACACAGTCGATCTGGATAGAGAGATGTGTCACAAGTCTTTCCTTACGCAATTCAAAAATTTGGGACTTAAAATTTGGTTTCTTTGCTTAAAAACTTTCATTTTTGATCAATGATTTCTGAAGAAAAACACGCACGCAAATTTGCCTTTCAAACGTTATCTCTTCTTGTCAACATAAGGCGCTCTAAGTCATGAGCTTTGAAGCCAAGGCATTCCGATGATATACCGACTTCACAAGCGCGACATCTACACCAATCTTCGATGATTTAATCTCTAGGATTAGTATGATTGAGAAGAGAGAAAGTGATGCTTTGAGACTAAGTGACATGATAAAATTTCTGAGCTGAAGAGGCTTCAAACTCTAGTTCAAAATACCAAAGACAAGGAATGTAAAGTTCCTTTTGTAATTATGTCTTGCAAAATACTAACGCAAGAAAAGGAAACAGCTTTGGAAAGGGGACCCACATTTTGTTTCAGTAATTGGCTGTTTTCCTCAGAGTTTTCCTGCAGCTATCATCTCATGCACTCACCAGCTCTACTGATTTCATTAAAAAACGTTGTATCGATTAAAGTGATGGACCCAGAGATCATGGGAGGTTTCGATATTTTTTCATTATATCCATCCATCCCAGTAGAAGGCAAGACCAATCTTATCGAGACCATAAGAAGCTCGAGGAAATTTCTCAGGGAACAATTGATGGCATAACTTGCTGAACCTGGTCACAAATTACAATTTTTTCATATTCCTTGGAAAATTTTACAAGCAAACTATTGGAGCACCTATGGGTTCTCACTTATCTGCAGTTTTAGTAGAAGCAATCTTACGACCACCTGAGAAGAAAATTCTAGAAGACCCTGGACAGAAACAATCAATATGGTACTGATAACAGATGACATTTTCTTTATTTCGCCTCAAGACGAAAATTCGTTAGACTCCTTCTTGGTGAATATTAATATATTCTTAGTGAATATTAATAATATATTATATACACGTGTCCATTAATTTCACCGCGGAGCTCGAAAATAACAATAAGCTCCCATATCTTTGACGTCTTCCTCTTCAGATCTAAACATGGGAAATTACGCACTCGAGTCTATTATAAGCCTTCTGCTCTGCTGAGTTGCGCTCCGTCAGACACTTTTTCATCGGTGGAATACAAAACCAGTATGTTTTAACCACGCTTCAACAGAGACCTAATAAATACCACCTTAGATAAAATCAGAATCCGCATAAATGAAGGAACACCGATCGGCAATTCCCTACTTAAATCATCTGATTGGTGGCATACATTCCTGGCTTCATATGTATTTTTCCTAAAAAACACTTTAAGATAGGTGTAGGCAGTGGCATCCAGAAAACTGCCTGGGTTGTGAATATCCTTTCTCTCAGGAGGAAAAGTGAGAAGGAGCAACGGCCATGAGTGTGTTCAATATCGCTGGAATATCCCGACCTAACAGAGAAATGGCACATAGGAATGATTAAGAGGTCCATTAGCATCCGGTTAGCGAAAAACAAAAAAATGGGGGAAAAAAGAACCCTCAATAGCTCTTGTAAGATAAGTTCGTATCAATGGTACGACGCCTCAATGGGCAAAATGTAAACGTTTAGCCCCATACATTACACAAATTGGGTCTGCAATCACAGAGTTAATCAAAATGCTCGCAACACAATATCGTATCTAGACAGATATCTTGGAATATTAAGGCCTTAAAGCTTGTTAATTTTTGCTTTTCCCGCATGTAAATTTCGAGTTTACACTCAATTTGAAGTTAACTGAACACAAATACTTTTTTAAATGAAAAAAAACGTTTCTTGTAAGTCTCCGCATAGGTTAATATCGGTCTGCTTTGACAAAGCCACCCGCTTGTGTACTAAAGCTTGAGAAAATCAGTTGTTAACGCCAAGAAAAACTGATTTTTCAATACTTTGTATATAGTTACGGTTTTTTCAAACGAAATCTATCCCTGATCTTTGTATTCCAGAAATTTGTCAGTAACTTCTTTGTTGGCATAAAGAAAGTTCGTAATGAAGTCCCTTTCATTGGATTACATTACGAGAATCGATATCCGTTTTGACATTTGAAACAATGCTCTCTGCGCGCAAACGTTTTTATATTTTCAGAGATTAAAATGCATCATTTGCTTGAATTGATTCTTTGTTACCAATGACTTTGCAGTAGCAACTTTCAGAAGATGAGATTGACACTGCAATAATACGTTTTGGAAATTTTACTCTTTCACAAAAGTTATTGACCAAATGTTCGTCATTTAAGACTGACAGAAATGTAATTGTTGCCAATACTGTCCCATATTTTTATGCTAGATAAATTACGTGGAATTCAGTGTCGTTCTTTCGAAGAAAGAGTAAGCTTCGGGCTTTGGTAGCTGGTGAATTTGAGTATTCCACGGGAAATATTTTCGTGTATTTAAAAAACCTTTTTCGGAAAGAAATATATTAGAAGCATAGCGTGTGTGGATATCGCACATATACCTTTCAATTATCCTATTCTCTCCGCACTGATACTTATGCTCAATTTTTTTCTCCTCTTGTTTCCAGGTTTAAGGTGCGCCATGAGAAACCGGCTATGAGCAGCCGCTCGTCCCTAATTTGGGGCATCTCGTTCTAGAAAGGGAAGAGAGCCAGCGCCGTAAAACATGCGAACCATTCATGCTTCATTTCGGTCTCGAGCCGGTAAATAGCTCGGACAGTTGGTTAAAAATTAACGTCTCTGACAACTCGGCCACTGGTCTGGGAAGACTTATTCAAGTTCAGTAGCCATGGTTTCAATAGACCACCGGCGTGTGTGTGTCTGATAGGTAACTGTTGGGGGTTCTACTCTCGTTCCCAACCATCAAATTCGTGGTTTTTCCAGTTTTATGAGAATGAAGTCAAAATGCGTGGATTCATCACAAGAAATCGGTCCTGTACGTATGAACCATTTACAGTGGTTCTTCTTGAGATTTGTAATCTTCTCCCCTTCACTGAACTAGCCGCTAAATCTGGTGTATTTCTGGGTGAGAAAATTAATATGAGGAGGCTAGGGTTTGCCACGAAGAAGAATTTCGTTTCAACTTCGTTTTCCCTAATTTCCTCCATGTGCACTCAAAAACTGTTTGTATGAACTTTTAACAGAGATAAATCTATATGAGACAAGATTTCACGAAACATACAGAGCTAGAAAACAAATCCATCTTCATTTATCATACACTGAAGTAGCAAATTATTAGACACAACTACTCAATAACGTGTTGACTTGCCCTTGGCATTCAAAATAGTCTCGATTCGATGTGATATGGATTCAACGAGGTGCTGATGAAATCGTTCTGTTGGTATGTTCAACCAAGCGGATGCGATAGTGTCCATTGATTACCGAATGTTCGCTGGAGGAAGATTTCTGTTACCAATTGCTCACTCAATCACATTTCGCAAGTGTTTAACTGGGTTAAAATCTGGGGACTGTGGGCGATATTTATCATTTTATAGTACCTATCGTGCTCTTGAACCCACCGTGTGAAGATTCGAGCCTTGTGGCATGGGGCACATTTTCCAGCAGGAAGTAGCCGTATCCGTCAGGAAACTCCATACATATGTACGGGTGTGCCTGCTGATGTTAATATACTTCGTGGCATTCAAATTCTGCTCCAGAGGTACTAAGGAACCTAATGCCCGATGAGAAAAAAGACCCGAGGCAGTTACATCGCCTCCACCAGCTTGTGCAGTTAAAATTAGCAGTTGAGATTCATCTATTCGTTCTGTTGATGACATATTCTGTGTCGTTCATCGGCGTGTATTAACTGAAAATGTGATTCATCAGACTAGATGACCTTTTCCAGTTCTCAAGGGTCCATTTTGTTGCCCCATGCATATTGCAGACGAATTAGAAATTCTTTAGCAGAGATGATGGGTAAACGTAAGAGATGTTATAGGCACTAGCTCCAATGTGCAGCGAGCTGTGTATGCTATTCGTCTCATATATAGGGTAATTGTAAACTCCTTCAACAAAACAAGAGGGGTGATAGTACACATCAAGACGAACAATATTTGTAATGGAACCTAGGGCCGCATTCCACTCCTAGTGCCAGAAAAGAGTAAAGTTATATATCTACGTTGAGCCTTCAAAAGTGAAAACAAAGAGACATACCGAATTTATGAGTTGCACAATTCCATGAGTAAAGAACTTAAACAATGGAAAATCAGAAAATTTTGGCGTCATCTATCCTTACAGTGGGAATTTTGTAAGGAAATATGACGCCTGTATAAGTCTCTACTCAGATAGCTTTCATGAGATGAATAACCATTTTTAGGCCTAACCTAAGGGAGAAGCTATTCAGATTAAAACTGTTAACGTCAGTCACGGGCTTTTAAGCCCATGACTGACGTTAACAGTTCTTTTACTATCCTGAGTCTTGTAACACTCAGAATGATAGAATGTACTGGTAATAGTTTGACATTAACTCTGGGATAAGACAGCGATGTAGGCAGGCACCTTTTCTGTGTTTAAACGGTTATATTATCAATAGTTTTCTGAAGCAACTTGATGCTAAGTTCTATGAGTTTAGATCAGTTATTTAGCAACATAAATCACCCCAGAAGTACTTCCAGAAAATTTAGGCTAAAGAAAATTGTCAAAAAATGTAAATTGTTTACTAAATTAGAATTCAGAAATCAGTAATTGCATGTTCTAGGAAAACGGGTTAGAGTAGATAATGGATTCTCCTCATTTGTGTGTAATTACTGATAAGTCAAGAAAGCATATTCAGAATTCAGACAGTAGAATCGTCAATGTACGGAAATTTTTTAATAATCCATCTAAAGTCATTTTACTTAAAAAAAATGGTTGGCCAGAAAATAAAGAAAGCTGCTGTATGTAGCACAGATTTTCTTTCACTTATGCTATTTTACCTCAGTCAGGGCTGGACGCGAATTAAAAGACACTTTTCAAAGTTTGAATCTGCTGATATGAGAATGTTAAAAGAAACATCCGGTAAAACTCTGGGTACTCAGTGTATTAGTAAAGTAATCATTTGAATTAAGCAGGGTGCATCTTCTGGAGAAGAAAATGTTAATGAGAGCATATTGAGTGTCGCATAGCAGTGGAAAAGTTACCCAGACAGACCTCAAATTCTGTAGTACCGAGCTCCAGCCAAAGCTTTAGACACAGGACTAGCTGAATTGAAGGCGTTTAACCGGATACACACCAGTTAATTTCAGGTTATTACCTGCTTTAAATTATCGGAGAGAAAGATAATTTTTCACTGCAGACTTTCACAACTGGAAATATCGAGGCACAGGAAAATATACAATTCCTCCGCTTCACGTAAGTAAACATTTATGCTACCAGGGAAAAATACAGTATGTGCAACACACAAAGAAATTATCAATGGGAAAAAGGCATGCAGGCATCTTCGAAGCATTAAAGAGAGTTAACGCAGCCTACTTGCAAAATTATAGGTCACAAAGGCAAAAAACGCCTGAATCATAGCCGATGCGGTCCAGTTTAAAGAATCGTTTTTCATTTGTTCTCACTTAATAGTAGGCACGACGTTACGTGGAGGCGAGGGTGGACTTCAGTCCATCCAACTTTTCTTTGTGTCCCCTTTAGCCCTCCTCCACACAAACACAAACAAATATTTAACCGTTTAAAACACATGGAGAGTTCAACCATCTAAGATTTTGGGGATCTTGGATAAACTTGGGTGAATTTTTCAGATTCACAGAAATTTTGCTACATTAAAACGATTTTTTTAATTTATTTTCTATTCTTTTAAACGAAGAGAATTCTCTGAGCGAATATCTAAAACAGTAGTAAAAACATTTTTGTAATTACAATTTAAGAAAATGGGGCAGAGAGAGAGAGAGAAAGAAATATTCCTTGTCAGGTTACAAACTAAAATTTCTAAACGGCCTTTTGACTGAGAGGGTTAAAAAAAAAGAGATTGAAAAATGACGTAAGTAAACTAAAATTGCGAAGGATTTGCAACTAGTTAAGGGCCATGGATATTCGTTTCCATGGTTTCCAGTACTACATGCATTGAATGAATGCTACATACGGTATATACCCAAAAGCTTTTTTCTACTGGGGATAACATCTTCAGCTTCGAGTAAAATCTGCATGAAAAGATCTTTTTGACAAAACTTCTGCCAAGCATTTCAAAACTTTGTGCACCCCATATGGTGCTTAACCCCCCCCCCACCTCCACCCCACCCCCCAGCAGCTTCTTCCCTAGATCTGAGCTGCTGGCGTCACCACTGCTTATACACAGGGAGATCTCGTACCCAGAGGCTGACAGATGGGCAGAGTGATACTATAGAAACGCATTTTCTATCAGACTTTCTGGAAAATTGGTCGTCATACTGTAAAATATAGCAGAACATTTTTCTCGAAATTTTGTCGGTAATAAATTTATTCCTATTGACATTAGTAGTTGCTCATCTATCTAAAAGAAACTTTGTATACCCTCTAGATAATTTTAGTATTTTCTTTCTCTTTCTTTGCAGGAGAGATGTGCAGCACATGGTGGCATTGTATACAGAAGAGACAATGTATTTTGAAGATAGAGAGTACTTACTCCATGGCTTGCTGACGCTCACAGATTAACCGGCATTCCTGCTCTGCTCAAGTTTTAATTTCTTAGGGAGAGACAAGACACGTTTTTTAAGCAAGTGTCAATCATTATCTCCTGGAATCCGCAGTGCAAATGTAACCGTCCTTTTGCTGCATCCTGAGCTACTAAATGAACCTAAGCGCTGCTCTATGTCTCTTCATCTGCCTTCCTGCTTGCCTGCCTCTCCCGCACTTTGAATGAGCCCCTTTTTTCTATGACTCAAAGTATTCACAGAGGAAGTTTCTTTGCCAAAAGACTGACCGTAGGAAACTTCACAGAATTAGATTTTTCAACACATTCTCACCTCCTATCACGTTCATTACAGAGAATGCACCTTTTTTCACTGAAGATCTATGAAACGTTAGTTAGACATTACAGCATCTAGAATGTACTAGTTAGGTAATACCGATATAGAAGACTATTTACTCTTCAAATGAGATGGCGCCATGCTTTTTTCTAAGAAAAAACAAAGACATGCTGTGCGTATGTGACTAAATAGCTGAAACGCAAGAGCATGGAATTTTTTTTATTTTATTTGTTTAAACTGCCTCTAGAATTTTGTCACACGCTTTTAAAAGGATACTGGTGTTGATTCACTGTAAATGAATTTTTATGGGGAAAATCCTGACTGCCCAAATTTTCAATATGTTCATATCCATCATGAATTCAGTTGCGCATAGCACAAATAATGCTATCAGTTCTCCCAACTCACAACTCTTAACTTTGTTTTCACGATTTATTATCCATAATGTCATCGAATTTTTTCAAACCATGGAAACACTTCTACAAGTGCAAAATATTTTTTTACCGATTTAGCATACAAAATCCCTCCCCAAAAATCAGATATCTTCTACAACCGTTAACGTCATAATTAGAACTAATATTCATTTTTTCATTCAGTGTATTTTAAATGTAATTTACTTCTGGCAGTTTTCTCATACAGATAACATTGAATTGTAAAATGCGCTATGCTTGGCAGTTTTTTTTTCTTTTTTTTCCTGGTAGTAATCCAAACGCAAATAAACATCAGAGCAGTTTTTTTTTTCTTTTTTTTTTTTGCAGTAGTAGTTGCCTTATACCAAGTCTGTAAATTCTCTTTATCGCCAGTCATGCAAGTTTAGAGGAGTACGCACGTATCTCTTCAATGAAAGATTGTGTGAGTCAAGTATAAGACAGACTACGACCAATCTTACATGCGTGCTGGGTTTTTGCTTTCATATATTTTCTCCCATAGGAATGCTATTACAAAAAAAAGCAAGCTAACTGTTCTGCTTCTTAAAAGTACCCACAGTCCCAGTCAATCTTTATATATACTGTATACGGTATATTATGGAGCTCTTGGTCAAATATGGTCCTTTCTCCAATAAAATTTTTCAAACTGCAAAATCAAACTGATGCTTCAATAGCTGTCAAAAGGTTGACGATCTAGCTCTCCATTAGGGATCGAGTTTTCTATTGTTTGTGTATACAAAAGAATATGGCGCTTTAACAGTTTAAATTCTGATGTTATTTCTCGTTCCGGAATTTAAATATCCCTATACGAGCACATATGGAGTCTGCCGATCCTAATTTGGAGCCATTGGTTCCAATAAAGAAACAGACTAATAGCCTTAGAACAAGTACATCGTCTATGTCTTAGAAGGAATATGATCCTAGGCTTAACTCGGGTGATTGGCCAGAAGACTACGCTTCTAACCACTCTGCCATTGAAGCTTTTTAACAGCTTATCCAGCTTCTAATCACTCGGCCATCCGAAATGTTTAACAGATAATCGAGCTTGAAATCAAATCTTAAATTCTCCATCATATTCTACTTATGATACCTCTTTCTTTTTCACAAAACGTTGAATCGCAGGTCTTCTTATGCATCTCATTCCTTGCTGCAAAATCAGTCATAAAATGTAGCATAGCAACATGTATAATGTAATCTGATTACAAAGCTTTTTTTTTTTAGAAATTTCTCCCCAAAAGACGTTGTACCAAAAGTTGTTAGCAAGTCTCAAGAAAAGCGATGATTTTTTATTTATTACACTTTTTTAAAGTTCTGGAAGACCTAGATACAGTCGAAAGAGCGGCAAGCAGCCGTCAAGTAACAAAGAAATTGGCTTCAGAAGTACGCATTCCTGAATATAAACGAGGGATTTCCGATGTGCTAGTTCAACTGCGCAATACTTGTGGCTGGTGTGAGCTAAATATGCCTTTAGAACGAATCATAGTTTTTCTTGTGTTTTGAAACCACAATAATAAAATTTGAGTTACGTTAGACGTGGGCAGATGTGTCGCCTCTGGGATCTTCTGGACTGCTGTGCTTAGATCTCGTGAAAATAACTTGGTGTTGTATTCTTTCTCACCAGACTAGTTTTCTTCCTTTATTAAAAACTGAAATGGGGGACATTCTTTCTGACCACAGATGCTAATATCGTTTGTTCAACTCCAGGCGGCAAAGCTACATCAAATTCAGGCTGTTTTTATATTTTACAAGGATATGCAATGGATTATATATTCAGTAGTTTGTTAATTATATATTATATGTTCAGTAATTTGGTAATCATATGTTATATATTCAGTAATTTTATATTATATGATATATTCAGCAATTTTAGATTTGCTCTTATGCTACCTCTTAAAGGACAAAGATTTTTTACCTTTTTCCCTCATCCCCATTTTCAGTATCTCGTTCAAAGCAACAGCTTTTAATTCTTAGACTTATCTGGAGGTTTCGAAACAAAAACCGTAGAGTTTGACTTTCGTGCTGTATTTACAATATTCCCAATTGCGCACGAGTTTATTATCAGACATACCATTGCTCTCCAAATGAAGTTTGAAATCGGAAATTCTACAAGAAAAACATTTATTTTATTAAACTGGATCTATTTTTGGAAATTAACGGAAAAAGAAGCAATGCACAGTTTTTCTTTGATAAAGATACATATGTACAAAGGTGTGCAAAACGTAAGGACGAGCCAGGTTTTGGCCTGTAGGAGCGGCCTGGATATGTGAAATTCAAACCATAGGAACTCCGTTACTTACCAAAATGATGACCGAAACAACACCGACACAACTACAGAGACTAAAGGATATAGTGGAACTTTATTCAGAATTGACTGCATAGCACTGGGTGCCGGAGGTCCTCAGTAGGGGATGCGATCACCCCTAACGTCCATGCATGATTTGCATCGTCTATCCATATATTGCACTAGGTTGCTGATGCGTTTTTTTGGTAACATCGCCCATTCTTCCGTCAGCGCCGTCTTCATCTGTTGCACAGTTTCCGGTGTGTGTTGACGTGCCTCACCAGAGCGTACCACACGTGTCCTATGCAATTTAAAACAGGAGAACGTGACGGACAATCCATCCGCAGAATGTCTTCACTTTCCAACAGCTCACCAACAGCCACCGTGCGATGGGGTGGGACATCATCGTCCATTAACACGAACTGTGGGCCAGAGACACTTCGGTGCAGACGAACATGGGGAAGGATTACCTCATTACAGTAGGGCGCACTGTTAGAGTCCTTCTGATATCTGGAGCTCCGTACGTTCATCGATCAGAATGCCTCCAAATACGAGAACACCGCGACCACCACATCTATCCCTTTCATTGATGTTTTCGGGGCGATACCGAGTGCCTACCTAACGCCAGATTAGTTGACATCCAGAATCTCTAGAGAAACTAATTCTACTCTCATCAGTAAAGAGTATACCGTACCCCGCTGACCTGCTGTCCAGTCCTTCTGTTTTCTGGACCACTGTAAATTGGGTCTCCGATCAGCAATTTTTAATGGAACACAGAGTATTGGTCATCTGGCAAACAGTGCACCTTTCTGTAGTCGCCTAACCACTGTAAACCGCGACATTGTGCGTCCTGTGCTCATGTTCAGTTGCTTTGCACGTTACTTGCTGTCTGGTATCGATCCTTCTTGGCCTCTTGGAACAGATAGTGGTCCTCACTGGGGGTGAGGTTTTTGGTGGACAACCACCACCGCTGTTTCTCTCAGCTGTACCTGTAATCCTGAAGGCCAACCACGCACGCGATACAATGCTATTAGCGATACCAAACTCTTGGGCCATCCTCATTACAGTTCTGGCCTCTTCGGGCCTCTCAATTATTCGACCATCATCAAGATGTTCTCGACGGGCCATTTCGTCGTTTTAGCACACGACAAACACAATCGAACATCTATAACACTTATGCATACCGTCTGGTGACTTCCATTCATTTAATGGTATTTGACTGTGTAAGCGCAATTTGTTCTCACATCACGCAAACCACATGTCATGCTCCATTATTACGCATGTACTGTTGTTACTCCTGTTCCAAGACATGGTTTTGAGTTAATTTGTGTTTGGGTGCTACTGCTATTTACGGGTTAATTTTACTTTTCCCACTTCGTCCTTAGGGTTTGCACACCAGTGTATCAGCAATATTTTATATTAATAGAATTTTTATGTCTACCAAAATCAGTGTAGGTATTTGTAATGTCTGTAGGTCAAAACAAAAAATGGTTGATACATTTCCTTAGAGGAAATTACTGTGACGTAAAATTGAATGAAATAACACTTATGAAAATGATCTAAAAATCAGTTTTCAAATAACAGGAATCAGGAAGCTCCCATTAATGGAGAGTGTTTTTTTTTTTTTTTTTTATAAAATAGAATTTATCAAAGGAAGAGCATATTACTCAAATTTAAAGCTCAAATTATTTGCATTTTTTAAAACAAATCTGTTCGCTTTAGGGTGTTCTAGTAGAGCAAAGCCGTCTCCAATTCAGTTAGTTTAAAAGTTGGTATTCCTTGTCTGCGTTTGTGATGGAAGTATGTACATTCTGGAAAAAAAGTTACGAACCACGGATATTCTTGAGTATGATTTATTGTAGTACATTTTATTCAGATACTGAGATACGTCGAGTTTCTGATGAGTTCTCAGAGGTTGGGTTACAGGGCGGGCTTACATCATCAACCGCAATGAAACACCATCACGGGAAACTTAGGAGACTTCGATGGGGAAAATATCGCCTGGTTATGTATACACGCTTAGATCCGGCCGTGATCTATGCTATGATATTTAAGATTTTCAAAGGATCGGTCTAAGATGACAGAAATGTGATACATGCTGTTCTCATTGGTGACTGAGTGAAGTGTTACTCAAGCAGCACGAAGCAATGTATACACGGTGTCTTCTGTTGACAGTTGAAATTCTTGGCAGTGGTATTTTTATATGGAGCAGAATAAATTGTTGAGGGTTGTGTTCACTCAAAAATTTCTATAATTGTGTTATATGCAAAACATATTGGAGTCTTCTAGCGGACCATATCCATTTGAATACTGTACGTTTATTCCTGTGAATCCGTAATACTT
The DNA here is from genome assembly GCA_039090855.1 of Macrothele yani. NCBI lineage: Eukaryota > Metazoa > Arthropoda > Arachnida > Araneae > Macrothelidae > Macrothele > Macrothele yani. Next base: position 75,721,198 of record CM076994.1, on the reverse strand, counting down.
CATTCCAGCACAATGAGGCAGCCATCCATCCGCCGCTCTTCACTGGACTCAATTCTTTCGATGGGCAAGCAGAAGTCTCACTTTCGTTGAGAATGCTTGGGGCATGCTGAGACAAACTGTTAATCATCGTTCCTCACTACTGTCGAAATTTTGTAATGATGGGTACTGAGTAACCTGCATCTTTGTGTTACTCGATGTTATGCTTTGTAGAATCCACTCTCTACTTTGTGTTCGAGCCGTTTTCTGGACTGGAGGACGATCCTGTTTTCTGTTGGGTCATGGCTCGTCATTTATTAGCATTAACACATATATGATAATCATGTTCAGCTTTCCGTAAACACCTTGAACAGTATAACGAAAATCTCCGCTAGGCTGCAGTTCAGCAAACTGGTAAGGTTTCCTGACTTTTGCATTTTCATCAGGCTTCACAAGCATTTGGTTGCCGCAAGAGTTCAACTGACGTTGTATTAATAAATAAAATTGTCGCAGATAATTTGTTTAGACAATGACGTTTCTCCAGTAAGCTATCAGTTAGCTGATGATGACAGTGAGAGAACAATTTATTTTCAGGAAGAAAAGAGCAGAATCTTTCATACGACGCAGTGCAGAGAAAGCCATCTGAAAAGAAGGAAAAAATGGCCACTGCAACGTCACCTTCCAGTTAACTAGCAAGTCAGCAAGTTGATTGGAAACGAGGCTCCAGTGATTGATTTGGATAAACAAAAACAGTTAGTTCCATGAGTTTCTAAGGTTAAGATGAGTTTTTTCCCCCGAATTTAAAGAGAATCAGTGGGGTTAAAATAGAACTAAAGTCATTGTGCATTTTTGGGCTATACAACCACAGTAGAAGAAATGAGTTCCTGAACCATCTGCCAAAGGGCGAGTCAAGGTTGCTAGTGCGAGAGTATTGTCGCGATGCTGTACAATATATTTATTCTAAAACAATTCCTGAAGTGCCCAGAAATACAGAAAAAAAGAACCCTAGAAAGTTTTCCCTTGATTTTTGCACCCATCATTACGCTTACAAACAAGCACTAGAACTATTCAGTAGAACAAATTTGGAAGAGAAACTATTGTTTTGTTTTTTCTCTTGTTCATATCCCATAGCTTCAGTTACCTATGAAAAGATTTATAATGCTGCTCTTGTGACCGAAACCTTAAATGAAAAAAGAAATAAAATTCTGAGAGGCTGGATTTCAAGCCAGAGTGAGATATGGTTGTTGTATTTCTTTGTTCTTTTTAATCTAGAATGGATCCAACGACTCCAAACAAAGATCAGCAGTAAATATTTTTTCTGCACTATTTTATTTCGAATAGTTTCACAGCTTTTAATTAGAATGGTGGACATATTCCACAAAATCTTAGCTTTAGAAATTCACTACCACTACAACAAAAGCAACAGAAAAGAAAAAAATGGTAGACTTATATCATTAAACGGGAAGCTATAATACCTAAATCATTAACCAGTCTTTAAACTAGATTTCCCCTTAGGAAGGTTAAAATAAATAGCACTACAAAACTTTATTGGACAGAAAATAATGAGCACGACACAATGGCATTTGCACCTCGAAACAAAAACCGAAAAAGGGTTTTATTTTTCACCTTATGACTTTATATACGTGGTGCGCCTGGACACTCAGCTCCACCAAAACGTCTATCATTGAAGTTGTCAAATTTGTATGGCAATGGTGCATCGTAAATTCTGATCCCTCTGTGACGTACCTGAGCCTCAGGACGTACATCAGATAAAGGCAGATAGCAATGAGAGCACATGTCCGCGTAACTCAGTTAGGAGAGCGACTTACTCCGGAGTGAGAGGACCCGACTTCGATGCCCGGCGTGGACAAACTTGTGTTTCTACATTGGCGCCCGAACTTCAAGGATGACCTGGCTGTTAAGTTCCTCGCAACGGTATGATGTTCTTTCTACACTGCGAGACAGGAAAAATTAGAATCTCTTCTTCAGTGCTTCGAAAAAAATAAATGTGTGTGATGTTATGCTCCACACACCAAATTGTCTGGGAGTTCTCAAATGCACGTTCTTCTTCCGATGACTGCCTACTGCGACACATGGTCCCCCGGCCCTCTTTCGGGGGGAGGGGAGGGGTGACGTGCCTGCGCCGCAGGGCGCACATGAGATAAAGGCAGATAGCAATGAGAGCACATGTCCGCGTAGCTCAGTTTGGAGAGCGACTTACTCCGGAGTGAGGGGACCCGAATTTGATGCCCAGCGTGGCCAAACTTGTGTTTTAATACCTCACAAAATGTCCCTCCCAGGAGGTACAGGAAAGTGAGGCCTATCGGATTGTTCTCTGGATTTGTATTATATTGTTCTCTGGATTTGTATTATATTGTTTTCTGGTTTTGTATTATATTGTTCTCTGGATTTGTATTGTTTTTTGCATTGTATCATATGATTAAAAAAAACTGGAGCAAATCTCTAAGGCTGTTAGTGCAAAATGCTGGTACACAGACTAGGTAAACTAACGGAATGCGCAATGAAGCATCCAGTCCTGATCAAATGAAAGCATCCAGTCCTGATCAGCAGTAAATATTTTTTCTGCACTATTTTATTTTGAATAGTTTCACAGCTTTTAATTAGAATGGTGCACATATTCTACAAAATCTTAGCTTTAGAAATTCACTACCACTATAACAAAAGCAACAGAAAAGAAAAAAATGTTCTCTGGATTTGTTATTTGTTCTCTGGATTTGTTTATTTACTAAAAAAATAAATTAGGCAAAAGCCTCCCAAAGCAGATCCAGAGCTCGGTACGTAGTATTCAAAAGTGTTGTCAGGAATTCTAAATTTGTAAAGTATTTTATGTGTTTGGAAACAACTTTGGATTTGTTTACAAGTAGTTTGAGTATCAATTGCATGCAGCTCCAGCATGCAAAGATAAACATTTTCGTTTTCTTTTTTTCTACAAAGGAGAATGGTCCATACACTTTATTAATGCTCATAAAACAAAAATCGCCTACACTTTCCCAGTCCCTTAGGTATTCAATGCTGGCATGAGTACATTCATTACACATATGGAATTTCTGATGTTCAACGGAGGGCGAAATGTTGCTTCATCATTGAGTGGTGTCTTTGATGAAAACGTAAGATGAGCTGAAATTCGTAACGCAAACCTTTGTCTTTTATTGATATCACCTGCCATCGGTAAGGCCAGAGAACAAGTTGATTTCAAGGAGTTCCTCTCACGTCATTTCTGAGGAGCATTTAAAGTGCAGCTACGGCGATCTGCATAATTATAATTACAACATTTGCATTTCTAACAGGTGGTCAAATATGGCTGAACTGATAGTGATACTTTTAGATTTGCAAGTTTGAAGACGTACATTTTTTCATCAAAGCATTATATGATAGATGCATTCCTAATATGAAGGAAATTTATTCTCAGTGAAGAAGTATTCCGCAGACGACAGAGGAGTTTTTGGTTTTTCAAATGCAAGAAAAATTTGTTTGGCTTATTACCATCGTTTCTTCGTTAGTTTAAATAATAAAATGTGAGAACACATGAAATGGAATACTTCTTCGTTGATCACAAATATGAGTGTGTGAGTAAATATGTACGCTGACTGCCATCCAAACAATAAAGGAACATCACGCTAGCAAAATACGTTGAACTCTGAACATAACTCGCGATTACCTCACTGATCCAGCAGTAGTAATAAAATTACTCGTTTCATCTGAGTCACTTAAAAATAATATGCTCTGAACTTGCTAGGATATTAATTGGGCAATGTCTTCAGAAATGTGGAAAAGCAATTACAAAAATAATTGCAATTTCGAATGAAAGTGTATGAAATTTGATGATTGTGCGTGCTGCTCTAAACAATTATTTAAGAAAATAAGTGGTGTCACAAAAATGGCAAGAGAAAATTGTGGTCAGTTTGTAGCCTACAAGAAGGTTTAACATTTACTGTTTTCATTGCAAGAATTACGACAATGGCAATAACATCTGGAAAACGAGATCTCAGTGGCAGGACTGGATGCTTCATTGCGCATTCCGTTAGTTTACCTAATCTCTGTGCCAGCATTTTGTACTAACCTTAGAGATTTGCTCCAGTTTTTATTTTTAATCACATGATCTGGTTGCACCTTCTGATACAAATGCAAACTGCCCTGCTGTTGCGGACATTTATTCTTTGCATGCCATGGATCACATTTTCATACGTCGATTACTATACAGTATGTCTAATTCAAGAAACTCAACTATGTGAAGACACAGCTGTTTTCGCTCAAGCGGTAAATACATATCATCTATGATGTGTATTTACAGTTTCGGCTAGGAGCATCAAAGAACGTGGATACTACAATTTACAAGCGACAGAATTCAAGAAGATATCTGTGTGTACATTTCAAATCAATACGTAAATAGAAAAATAATTAAAAAAAGAAGGATATCCCTGAATTCTGGAAATTAGTGCATACCCCTTTTTACAGAAATTTCAAATCTATTAACCTACCCGGCCTTTTAATTTTAAACTGTTCAATTGGTAATTTTATGAAAAAAATCGAATATTGCGTCACCTAGGGGGAAATTTTTGCGTCAGAAAAGTTGCAAAATGAATGGAATATTTCTATTACAGGCACAACACAATCTGATGTGAAAAGGGTCTTTAAAATAGTACTTTTGGAAGCGCAGATACAGCTTCGATTGCAAGTGTATTGCTACTCTCAGAGTAAGAAAAACAGTACATCTGGTAAATAGGAGCCATGTGATAGAGCAAGTTTGAGTCAACCAATGTTAAAGAAATTCTTCCTGTTCGACTTCTAGGAATTGAGGTACCATGTAAGCTCACACTACTTACAGAAAATGTTTGCTTCAGAATTATGGTCTATGGTTACACCAATTGAATGTAAAAGGAATTTTGTTTCAAATGGAATTATATATTTTTTTTTTGTTTAGAGGTTTAACGACCCCAGTGAGGAACTCGATGGGCTATAAGCAGTCACCGGAAAAAATCAGATTTCATTTCTTTCATTTTTAACGTTAGAAGATGATAAAAAGAACTTTATTTGGACCTGTAGACAGTGGCGGACTGGGCATCCATAAACGGCCCTGTAAATTATTTTGTGCGGCCCACTTTTGAGAAAGATTCTCAAGGTATCCCATCCCTAAAAACCGCAATATGTCAGCATCACCGTTTACTGTGTGTAAACATCTTTTCCACACTAAGTCTACGAATCATTGCAGTTTTTTTGTATTGAGGAAATAATTGACAACATTTTTCCTATTTTCCTGGACCGCAGACCCCTAGTAAAATTTAATGTAAGAACAAAATTATTCCGTTCTTGAGAAGCCACAGGCAAGGTACATTGTTTGAAACTGTCGAATTTATTCCATTCTTAGGAATTTTATTGAGATAACTAAACTCAGAATTTGTAATAGTCTTCGCTTCTAGTGAGAAAGGAAATCCAAATGTGCCAAAAATGAAATTGTTTTTCAAAACTTACCTATCATTAATAAAATAATTACACTGAAAATGTGCAGAATTGCAGGAATTTCAGTGCAGATTCATAAATTGAGAGAAATTAAAGAATGCGAAAATTAAGTTTTATTTAATTAATTTCAAATGGAAAAAGTACTTTTGCTGTAGACAGAACTGAAGTTCAGGAAATCATGTAACTGTAAGGCTCAAAATATACTAAATCAGATGCAGATCTCGTTCAGAAAAACAAAACAAAACAAAACAAAACAAAACGAAACAAAAACAAAAAACACATATAAAAAGCAGTAACCCAAAAATTTTACCTTAGGTGAACCTCAATGCACTAAGGTACCCAATGAATTTTGGGTTTATATCCCAGACCATTGATAACATATTTGATTGCATTGTATAATTATTTAACTGCAATGGACAAAAGCCGACTGAGGTAGAGGACATCATCCCAAAGGGACAGGGCTTAGATTTGAAAGCCGCGTAAAGAGGAATTGGGTGAATTAAAAACAGCGTTTGGCTCAACAAAACTTTTGCTTCGTAGGGTTTTTTTTTCTGAAGCCTTGAAAGAGGTAAACAAACTTTGCAGTTTTAGTATAACTTGGTTTCCTTCTACAAGAATACTGAAGTTCAAGTATGTATACACTTTTTTCTTTAGTTAGCGTAAGACCTGCCGAACTATCGGGAATTCTCCCGGTATCCCGGCGGCTCAGTCCGCTCCTGTCTGTAGAAGCTTAAATATCACCGAAGTAAAATCTAAATTTGTGTAACTCAGCTGGTTTGCTTTCCTGCAAAAAAGGTGAATGTAAGAGAAAGATTACATGGAAAACTTCAGTTGCAAATTTGCAGCTACTAGATAAAATCAGTTATCAACTCGGCCTTTTAGAAGTGAAAATATTGTGGTAAATACAAATATGTATTACACCACCTCGCAGAACTGCAGTATCTATTTACGCTACCTAGTGGTGAAACAGCATTTTACAAAGCAAAAAACGCACGTAAAAATTTTCTTCATAGTTCCACATATGACAAAAGTATTTTTGTAATATGTGGAAACAGTATTTTTTACAAACCCATTGCTTGAAATGTAAATTTGTATATCGGAGGTAAGAATGCATTTACACCACTTGATAGAAAACCCTGAATATCAAAAAATTTTGAACGTGTGAATCCTCGTAGTTAAAGTTTTAATGCCAACTACATGAGGACGTAAAAGCGGATTTTTTAAAACCGTACTGAAGATGTTGATTACATCTTTACGGAAGGACTGACGCCAGATAGATACATTAAACTCTTTTTTCAAACAACGTGTCGATGTTGCAAAACAATTGCTAGATAAATGGCAAAAGTGAAATTAAAGTTTAACAATATGTATATGCAAAATGTCTGGATGTGGCTAAAAATTCGAATAGAACACGACTTTCATGAGCTGGATGGAAAACATAAGTGTCCATTGGATGAAAATATATTGGACCGATCTTAATGTCTCATGTGGAGAACAAATATGATTTCGTGCCTAATTTAAAGCACACCGAACTTGTGACACATACTCTAAATTATCTTTCATTTTTAGTTACTTCTTCTATGTAAATTTGAGTTCACTCTCTTTTAGCGTTTTCAAATTAACGTTACATCTTCTCTCGCTCGGAATGAAGTTGGCAACACTTTTGAGATCAGAGAGCATGACGTATGCATGTGACCGATATGAACTGGAAGAGATATAATGTTGAAGTAGCAGACAAAAAAGTGTGGAATGGTGGTATGACGTTATACAGTAGTTGCGGAAGTTGATTTCTTTTAAGTTGTGTGTTCTTGACGTCTGCGTGTTGGTGTTTTCATTAACCACGTTTTCTCACATTAATTGGATTACGTCGATAATACTGTTGAAAAGTAAGTTGTAGTTTTGCGTCCGTGAAGTGCCAAAGGAGTTTTGGCTAAATAAAGACTAACTGTAAGTAACTTTTTCTTGAAGTTTTCTTGTGTGATTTATTTATACAGTATATACCAGTACGTTCAAAAAGTTCCGGAACTTTTTATATTAAAAAAGAATGAGTACAGATAATACCTCTTTATGCGCTGTTTCCTTCAAAGTAGTTACCCTGTGCAACTATGCATTTTTGCCAGAGCTCATACAAAAATTTAAATGCAGATTGCAAGCCTTCTTTTGCCACATCCTCCAGCGCCTCTGTCGCAGCTCGTTGCGCTTCTTCGGAACTTGAGAAGCGTCGCCCCTTAAGGAAATTATTCATCCGGGGAAAAAGAAAAAAGTCACACGGGGCGAGATCAGGGGAATAAGTCGGTTGTGGAAGAACGGGAATGTGATGTTTGGACAGGTAATCAGACACCAGGAGGGATCTGTGTGCTGGCGCATTATCGTGATGGAACACCCACGAGTTGGTCTTCCAAAGATTGGGTCGCTTGCGTCTCACTGATTCTCGGAGACGTTTCAGGACGTTGACATACTCTTTAGTGACTGTACGACCATGTTGAAGGAGTTCCTTGTATACCTTGCAATCAAAGAAAACTATTAACAAGGCCTTTCCTTTGGAGAGGTCAGCCTTGAACCTTTTTGGTTGTGGCGACGACGGTGATTTCCATACTTTTGACTGTCGGTTGGATTGGGGGTCGTACAGAAAGCACCAAGTCTCATCGCCGGTGATCAATCGATCAAGAGATCGGGATCTGAATCCACTGCATCGATGTTATCCCCGAAAACTTGCATGCGGTCACCCACTTTTTCTTGTGTCAGGTTTTTTGGAACAATTTGTTGGCACACGTGATGCATGTCCAGTTTCTCTGTTAAAATTCCATGCCAACTTCCAACTGAGATGGCGGCAACTTCTGCAATCGCTGCAACAGTTTTTCGAGGGTCATTTTTCACAATTTTCTTGACAATGGCGATTTGTTCATCCGTTGTAGATGTCGTCCTGACCTCTCATCATCCTCGATACTCTGTCGCCCGTTTTCGAGTCGTCGATGCCACTCATGAACTCTAGTTCGACTCATTGCACTCCCACCGTACGCGAACTTAATCATTTGAAAAGTCTCGGCGAAAGATTTTCCTAGCAGAACACAAAATTTTACACTTGGACGCTGTTCAAAATTCGACATCGTTGCCATCGCGACGGAGAGCCTCGAATGCCTGTAATCACGAACTACACACATATGCTGTACGTGTTGGATCTGGGTCAAACAGGTTCTGGCTGGTAGGTCATATGATGATCTTCGCTTGCTCAGCGGGGAATGACGTAATTCACTGAGATTTGGAAAATATTCAAAAAGTTCCGAAACTTTTTGAACGTACTAGTATATGCGTGCAAATAGTAAAGAACGCTACGAACTAACCTAAAATCTGATGATTTGAAAGTTTTCAAGCCGACTTCAAGATAAGTTCGGCTAACAACGCACGTTGAACGATTACTTTGGGGCTGGACATCGACCTAATTTCATCACTGAAGTAATTAGTTCACGAAACCTCAAATCCATCATATGAGTTTACCGCATGCTGAATTTCGCTACGTTATATTTCTGACCTGTGCTTTTATTTTTATTTTATTTTTGTCACTTCGGCTTTTGCCGCTTTGACTTTTCTTGTTACATCTTTTGCTGGCATTACTTTTCGCAGCATAATGTAGAAGCTTTGCAATATTCCGAGCTGCGTTCCCGTAGAAGGAAATTTATGCCGTAAAGAAGCTTATAACGAAAAGTCTAAGGAGGCCACTAAAAATAAAGTGGAAAAATTCTAAAAAATGAAATTGTGATACATTCTTTGAAGAGGCATTCTCATCTTTTTTTTAGTGAGATCGCTCCAGCTGAAATGAACTGAAACAGGGAACACAACAAGACTGCCTTTAATGAAGGGTCATATGGATGTGGTGAAGAATGAAGTAAAACGTGGCTCGCAACAAAACTGACTTCAAGAATGAAGAATTAGGCGTACACAAGGTTCAACAAATTTCACTTTATCGGTGAAACGGAACAATTAATTCAACTGATTTCAAGGAAAAAGCTGTACAAGCTGCACTCTGTAATATTTCTTCTTGTAAGTGGAAGAAAATATTGTAGTGTCCTGAAAACTTCGTTACAGCCGTGAAATGAGTCCTTCCTTCGTGCAGCAATAGTTTAATTTACAAGACAGCATACTTAGAGGGTAATTCACTTTGAATGAAGAAACAACACAAAGAAGAACGTTGGAAGACTGACTTCTTGGCTGTAGTGTTGTACAGAGATCATAACAAGCATCACTTCTTACTTGTAGCAGCGCACACATGCCATAACATGGCAACCTGCTTTTCTGGTGTGAATGGCACAAGAAAAGTTTGAATTCCTGACGGAAGGGTCTTAGAAACAAATTTCCTATAGAACAAAGGAGAATTTCATCCGAACAACTCGTTTCATGTGCGTATTTTCGCCTTGGCTTTCCATAGTTCAATTGTTCAGTCTTCTGTCAACTTTATTTCGCAGAAAAGGATAGATGAATATACATTCTTAGAGACGGGGGTAAACAGGAAGAGTTCACAAATATAAGAAACCTTGTGTTAAATATGAAAAGTTCGTCAGTGATTAAATTAAGAATTTCTGCATGAGTTCTGGCAAATCAAGCATGTTCTTGTACATGGGCATACCGTTTAGCTTCCCGACCTTGAAATATTTTCATGACGGAATTTTCCATTCTCTTTACAGAACTTGCATAGCAGAAGAAATATTGAAAACTGCATGTGTTGAATACCTACCGGAACCACAAAGAATTATAATGGATGTGGGTACAAAATAGTTTCATTAATAAAAACATTCAAATGCTTGTGTAATTTTCTTTTAATTTCAACATTCCTGGAAGCAAAAACTTAAATAAGACGTTAAATACATGTACATGCTTAGTAAAACTGATCATTTTTGAAGAGTTTGTCATTCACAAAAGCAATATTTTTTGTGGGAAAGTAACTCCGAGTATGCCACGCACAAAATTTACACTGCTGGAATTTAACGTGGCTGAAATGACTCCGTAATTTAAGAAATGTTTTACTGCATGAAATATACTTTTCAGAGAATTAAATCAAAGTTGTAAACTTTTATGTTTATGAGCGTTCTTGTTTGAAAACAATTTCTCGACAAAATGGGTAACAACTGACTTATAAAACTTAATAATATTGAAGCCTGTAATATCAATTTTTTGAGTGAATCTCTGAACTAGAAAAGAATAAATGTGCGTAGACGTGAGTTACACAGACATGATTAGATTAGCACTTTTTTGCAGGAATCTTAATCTGCACCTATAAAAAATCTGATGCAACTATGTGCGAAATAATATTTGTGCAGAATTTCGTTGCTTGTACAGGGAATACTGGGATAGGATTGGAGATTTAACTTTTAGACCAAAATGCATCATAAAGCATGACGTCATAAATTTAAGAATGCGAGAATTAACAATTTGTAGTCTATCAAAGTAAATAAAACTCCTTTCGCTGTAGCAATCATTTCACAAAACAACAATACCAACAAAAATAATTTTCACAAGCATCATGAAAAATATGGAACATTCTGTAATTGTTTGACATTTTTCAAAATCAAGCAGATACAGAAGAAATGCTTGCTCTCTCTAAAGTAGGCATTCCACTCCCCATATTTATTTATTTCTCAATTTTTATGTTTAAGATCCTAGAAGGAAGATGATTTTTCTGCCATAATCATATTTTTGTTTGAAAACCCTTGATATAAAAATTAATATGAGGATCACTGCAACACAGTTTTAACTCAGGTATTCTCATTTTTCTGGAGAAAATACTGGAGCTATGTATTAACTCTGGTTGAAACCACAGTTTCTGCGAGTATCTAAGCGCTTCGGTAAAACAACGCGCATTTTTGTTTAACATGCAATTTTGATAAATACACAGTTGACGTGGATCGGGAACATCAAACACATAAACGTGGAAAGAGCGATGACTTCTGTTTGATGCAATTTTGAGTTACCTGCAATTCCTGCAAAACATAACAGCAATGCATACCTAAAGAACTTCGGTAAACGCTTTCAAAGATAAATTCGCTCTTTGATATTTCGTAGAGAAATATTTTGAATACTGATAAAAAAATAAATTCCAAATTTAATGTTTGTACTTTGGTGCAGACGACGCTTTGAAGTCTGATTTGTTGTTGGTTCGGTACTGCACTCCCTCCTCCTCTCAAACAACAAGGAAAATCAGTACCATTCCCAGAACTGTTCATGACTTCAGAAACATTTTGTCCCTTAAAGAATGTACAAGATTTCCGTGTGGAACGAAAGTTATTTTTAGTATTGTGCACAAACAACGAAATCACCCTCGTAAAAACCTGCGTCTACAGGCATGTATTAATAAATTCTTAATAAAGAACTACATTGGTACAGTTTTTCTTCTAGTTTTTTTAACAAATATATTTAAAATGATTGTATTTGATAATGACACAGTTGACACAGTTGCATTATGCAACAGAAATTAGAATACATGCATTCAGTACTTTATGGAAAACAAAGTTAATTCCCTGCTGAGTTTCATTGAGCATACGGTCATGCTTCATCAAGAAAACCTGTGTGAATTAATTAAACACTGAATTAATTGATGGAAATCAAGAAGTTGACTGATTTCTGTCTTTAATTAATTCCGATCAATTAACTAATTTATATCACTAATTGCCCTGATGAAGTTGGGCCATAATCTCAGTGAAAATGCAACTGATTTTTCTAATTGTGGCTTAACCGTTGAATGCATATACTTAAAACGCGTTCTTTGTTTAAATGTCAGCATCTTTGGCACCTGTTCTAACAGGAATTGCTCTGAATGCTATCATGTTCATGTGGCCTTATCGACTAACATAAAAATTAATTGCTGGAAAAAAAGAAACGGCAGCTGATACACTTTGGTAAAAATCAATTGCATTTACGAAATAATTTATTTATTTACTTACTGTGTATTGATTTGATTCACTAATAGCATCGCATGAAATCTCCGCTGGTTAGCATGTAACATTTTCAAGCACACAAAGTTTTATCTGGCAAACATATTTGACGTTATTTCGATAATTAAAGAAAAAGAGTCAATTGTGTATGTTGATAAATTCATGATACCTAATTTTTATTCTGTATTGAGTAGAATGCAGGACACAGGCCTGCAATATTTTCTTCGTTTTCAGCATTTATTTTTACAAATGTTTTTTCTGAATGTCTGATATTATATGTGATTTACACTCAAAATCTATTGTTAGCTTCATTTGGCACTCATAAACACAAATACAGTGCTCATGAAGTTTGTGTTCAAATCTATGTGCTGTAAAATAGCAGTGAATAAAGAAAATTTCTATGTAGAAATTCTTTCTCTAATTGAAAATGTAGAAGACGAACAAGGTAATGTGTTTTAACTCTGCTCAACCTTTCTTGACAATCAGTGCTTTACAGAAAATCTTTTGCATTTTTTTGTGAAAAACTGTATTAAACTCACTCCCGACGAGATTTAACGTAGTTGTTACGAACAAAACTGTATTTAGATTAGAATACTGTGAAAATAATTGTCATGATATGTTTTGGATTAACAGAATTCAGTTTTACAAAACCAAAAATGTAAAGACATGTAAACGGTTTAATGCAGAAACTGTGTAAAACCCTTTCAGTACCTGATGGTTCTCGTGAAAAGGCCGGTCAACATTTCGACAGATATATTGTTGATGTACTTGTAAAATTAAAGGTTGCTTCTAAGCAAATTCTTTGTCTGAATCCGGATTTCTGTTCACTTACTAATGAAAAAAATTACTCTGAGTAAAAAGTGAGACTAGGAATACTGGAAATTATGGGTGGAAATGAATGTTTAGTTTTTAATATTCTCTACATAGATCAAAATATTTAGGAAGCTGTAGTTCTTTGGTCTATGAAGGGTCAAAGCTTCACAAATAGAAGGTAGACTAGGCGACAATTAACGCTGTATGGGAAATAATATGAACTGTTGGAGAAGTAGCGCAGATTGTAAAGGATACGAACTATGCGTCAAGTTATCCGGGTGCATGAAGAAGATCCGCGCGTACGAGTTGACACTACATGGTATGTCTTTTTACTAAGTAGTGAGGTAAGACAAGCAAATGGAGTTTGAGGAAACTGTCAAGTAATGCACGTATATGAAAAAAAGCGTTCATGGGCTATAAATCAAACATGCAACTTTAGAGGAGATTTGGGCTCATCATCAAGTAAAGAAAGTAGATGGGAAGGATCACTGGAGCTGTGGTAAACAATGTCGGAATTTAAGAAGTTATGAGGTCAAGAAAGGCAAACAAATGTACTTTGAGTTCAGTGTCTCGGATAGCAAGGAAATACTGCTCGTACTCTATCAAACAATGCAGTTCGGTGGAAAGAAATATGTCGTGTGAGTCAAACAATGTGGGTGGTAGGCGGAATTACTCGACAAGTAATCTCCGCACATGAACTACAGTATTTCTCTATTCATTATTCACGTGATGATTGAGAAAAATAAAAAGCCGGTTTATAAGTCATCGATGATAGAATCAAATATCCACCGCTCTGGTGATGCTTATTATAAGTTATGGCTGCAACAAAACGGGTGTTTTATTCCGTGTCTTCTCCTTAAGCTCACATAGGGCACAAGACTCAGATCATATTTTAGTTACACAATGGCCTTACACATACATAAGTGATCTAAAGTAAAGTAACTTATGCGCATTTAATATTCTTGAAACAGAATAAAATTTGTAAACTTTTAGCAATTAAAACGTCAGAAATTACTCTTGCAACTGACATTCCAGGCACACGCGTGCAGTCATTTTACAGTTCTGATTTACCCTCGTATTTGTCGCTTGGGGACTCCTTCATTAACAGGCTAATCTCGTAGACGAAGTTATTGAGATTCTTCGCTGGAGACTTTTCTTAGCTTAGCTTAGTGTCTTTTTTCTCTTTGGGATTGTTCCAGATTTAGGTTTGGACCTACTACTACTTCAGAAACAGATAGTTCATACAAAAGGAGAATAGTAGAGATTTGGGGAACGGTCCTAAAATTCTTATGTAGGAGAGGCTTAAGAACTGCAATCTGTGTTGAAAGAGTGGGAGCTAAACGACTAGTCTTGATACTGCGTTTTCATAACAAGCACACTGATTTTATTCTTATTTTTGCTGGCTCCCTTCGAGTACCTAACAAAAAATACGGAGACTAAAAAGACTGTGAAACCACACGCTGGCGCCACCACTGAATGTACCTCTCTCCAATATTTTTACCTCTCCTTTTATACAACGGAAGTATTTACTTCTTTTTTACGAAACGGGCTGTGCTCTGAACCTAACTGAATGGTCATGATTAATTTCTCTGAAAATGCTGTGAAAAGTAGTACCTATTGTAACGTCCTCAAATTAGAATGAAATTACTTAGGTTAAATTATTAACAGTCCGTGAGAGGGAGAATAGGTGGCGGTTCTTCCTGTTTTTTGGTTTGTAAGACATCAATCCGTTCCGAAGTCGACGGAGACGACCAACATAAACACTATATTTGCGTTTTGATGTTATATACATTTCAGAGTTGGACCAAATCGTAATTGAATTAATCGGTAATGCATTACAGCGTAATGGTAATGGTAACAAGAACTTAGCGTTACCATTACATGTTAATGGTTAACCGGTCATTAGAATTACATGGTAATTGTAATGATATGTAGCAGTTACCCATTATAATCATAATGGTTAATGGTTAACTATATGTTGGTAATTATCCAATAACTTATGAGTAGCAATGCAACGTGAATAAACCAACAACCAGTACACCGTTACATGTTGTGTAGGTTATTTGACAATTGTTCCACCCCTCGAACCTCAAATGCGTGTATGTAGGTATTGGAGATTGTACATGTATGGCATGAGTAGTTGCCCCGTCTTGGCCGCAAGTAAAGTGATTTGAACGAAATAATACGTATGAAGTAAGTACGAATGAGATGTTTATTTCTGTTAGAGAATAGTACAAAAATGAAGAAAGATCAATGTCGTTGCATGTGATCTCAGTCTTCAGCAAACAACAATTCACTGAAGCACACAAAAAAACAGTCAGGAAATAACAAATTGTGCATTAAACGCCAATGGAAACCACTCTGAGACACTACATTACTTGAAATGGAAGGAATGAAAGGGGTCTGATTGCTACCAAATATGGCAACCACAAAGTGAACTACGAGTACAACAGAAAGAATGAACAACTAGATCATAACAAAGTAAAGAAATGACAAATCCTCATTGTAAAGTAGAAGTAGAATATCTAGGTGGCTTGTCGCAAAACAAGGTAGGATTTTCCTATTCTCTAATCCCTAATTTGTTTGTGGTCTTATTCCTCATACGTAAGGTTTGCTTTTAAAACAACCCTCTTTTCAAACATTTTATCCAAATAGTCTATTAGCTTTGCAGTAATTGGTAATAGTAACGTATGAGAACAACCGTTCTACGGCCGCTGAGGTCGGCAGAGGTGTATTATAGTGCACAAACAGATGTTTTACCTCTTTATAATTATGTAACACACATAAATCTCCTGGTCCTTCGAGGCTAAAAGGTGCATAGGTGCGTTCAGCTTTCCTTGTTGGATGTTTGTTTTCACTGTCATCTTCAGAACTGGAATCAATATAGAAAAAATCGTCTTTGACTTAGTGACTGGTAGAAGGTGCATCTATGAGATACTGTTGCGATTTAATTTCTTTTGACAATTCATTTATCAGCAATGTTTTCATTTTGATATAATAGGAATTAGGAATGCAAGATTGCCATTTAAATTGGCTGAACTTAGGGTGACATAAAGCTGCCATTGCAGCCATTTCCGCCTGGAGAGATGGCAATGTGAAGTATTTCTTAAAACTTCGTTCCAGACCTTCCAAATAAGCTTCGGCTAATACTCGGCAATACGTAAGATCTCCAGTCAATAACGTTTGTAATTTGTGCCTTAATGATAACAAAGTTGGAAGTAGGATGCCAAAATACATGTCATTTTCACCTTGGAAGATGTCTAGAGCCTCGGCGATGTGTTTAGTGCATGTAACATATTCTTCCATATAACTGAAGTCTCGATCTCTCAGTACGTTCTTTAAGTCCAATGCTAGTTGACTTGTCTTTTATGCGTAAAATTTGTTTCATAGCATTGTATAAACTATTCCACGGTGTTACACTAGGCCTGCTGAGTGTGTAACCTAAAATAGCTTGGTAATTTCTGCAGATTTCGGGCGATTTGCAGCTCTTCACAAGGTATTACACCTTTTCCTCACTTGTTGATGCATTTTGGAAAGATCGGTATTGCGGTCTTCTAGTACTTGTGACGTACAGTGAGAGCACAGGTCCGTGTGGCTCAGTTGGGAGAGCGACTTACTCGGAAGTGAGGGAACCTGACTTCAATGCCCGACGCGGACAAACTTGTACGTTATACTGGCGTCCAAACTTCCATGATGACCCGACTGTTAAGTTTCTCGCAAGGATGGGATGTTCTTTCCACACGGCGAGACAGGAAGAATGAGAATCCCTTCTTCAGTGCTTCGAAAAAATAAATCAGTGTGACGTTACGTTCCACACACCTGGGATTCCTCAAATGCACGTCATTCATGGGATGACTGCCTGCAGCGACAGATGGTCCCGTCTGACCCGTGGGCCATGCGCCCTGCCCTCTTTCGGGGGGCGGAGATGGGGCGTGCCTGCACCGCAGGACGCACATGAGATAAAGGCAGATAGCAGTGAGAGCACAGATCCGCGTTGCTCAGTTGGGAGAGCGACTTACTCCGGAGTAAGGGGACCCAAATTCGATGTCCGGCGCGGACAAACTTGTACCTCATATACTTTGTGAGTATCTGTAGTTGCACATAAACTGAATGTATGTGACGCACATTTGAAATGCAAGGGTAACCATTCCCCAAGATGTATACGTGTAGCTGACAAATGCTTTTCATCATCATCACAAGATGAGGCCGAGGCAGCGTCTATATCATAATCGGAACTACCTTAACTGTTTTCCAAGTCAAAATCCCCATCATCCTTAACAATGCTTGCCGCTTGAATCCCGAATATTTGAAATGCTTTAACAAAATTGCTTCCATTGTCAGTAATTGCAGCCACTACTTTATAGGAATCCAATCCAAACGTTTTGCATATCTGCAGAAGCATTGCATATGTTCTATCATTACTATGCGTTCCTTTAAATCTTTGACAAGCTAAAGCTCTGGAAACTCTTTGAAACGTCTGTGACTCAATCTAGTGTACCGTCACACCCAAGAAACTTCTGTGTCATCCTGGTCAGATATCTACTGTTGTGCAAACGAATTCGGTGTTTTCTAACTCTTGTTTTATGTTTGCCACTTGTTCCTTATAATGATCAGAAAGTTTGCGGCCAAGTGACCTGAGACTCATTACTTTCAGATGTTTGGAATCACCATTCAGCTTTTCGATTATTTTGTGGAAATAGACGTTGTCAATGCATCTAAGGGATATCACGGAATCCACAAAATATGTAAGTACATTCCTATCAAACTCTTCTTGCGAATAATATTTTCTTTCGAATATTTTATAACGTGATTCCCCTGATGTGCTAGTGGTTCATCGTGGTTTCTTTACTTCCTTCAAATCCTCATGGTATTCTTCTACATAACCGGCTCCGTGTTTCCCCTTCAAATGCATTGTAAAGTTTGAAGTACACCTTCTTGATCCTTTTACTTCGATGTTACATTTGATACACTTTGCTACAACTTTGTCTCCACTACATTTATTCTCCACTATTTCAAAAAAACGACCATCTAATATACAACTAGTATACTTACTCACAGCTTCTGTGATATCAGCTATTGATCCCGTGTGGCTGCCACTGGTTGATAGATTTCTACAATCCGTTGCCGAAAAACTCATTTCGTCCATCTCCAGTACAGTATGCTCGTCCATTACATACGTTTCACTGCCCAAAATAATTACTCCACTATAGCAGCAAGCACATATTAGCACTACACTCACAGTTCAGCAACCCAGGGTGCACTGCCGAATATAATAGAAATTTGCGAACTCTTGACTTTTTTGCCGTACTTCTCAAGTGTTGTTGTCCATTACTTGTCCGATGCGAACACTGGACTAGCGAGCGACTGACTCCTTTATACACTATCTACCAACAAGTAATTGGACACTTGTGATAGCAAAGGAAAACGAAGTCACCTTCAATAGTTGGTGGAGCCTCCACGAGCGGCGATTACAGCTGCGACCCTCCCGAACATACTCTCAACCAGGCGTTGTACTACGGCTAGCGGTATTTTCTTCCATTCGGCTTGGAGAAGACAGGTCAGTTCCTTCACCGATTTCGGACGGTGGGGGCACCCCTTAAGTCGACGCTCAGCTCGTCCCAGAGGTGCTCGATAGGGTTACGGTCCGGGCTCTGCGCAGGCCAGTCCATTTGATCAACCCCATTGTCACCATACCAAGCCATGGTGGACCTCGCAACATGACAGGTGGCATTGTCATCCTGAAAGTAACATGGGTCCACCCCGTAAAACTGCCACTACGTAGGAAGCGCATGGTCATCCAAAATAGTGCAGTAGGTCTCGGCGTTCAGTCTACCAGGAATTGCGATCAAGGGTCCAGTGCCATACCAGGAGAAACACGCCCATAGCATAATTCCACCGCCGCCGAACTTCACAATTGGTACAATACATTCCGGCAGGAGGCGTTCTCCAGGCAAACGCCAAACCCAGACCCTGCCATTCGAACGGTAGAGGGTGAACCTTGATTCGTCGCTCCAGAGAACCTGTTTCCACTGTTCAACGGTCCACTGTCGACGTTCTTTGCACCACGTTAGCCGAGTAGCGCTATTAGACATGGTGATCAAAGGCTTGTGGGCGGCAGCACGTCCATCATAACCGAGCAGATGGGCTTCCTTACGGATGGTATTCTTCGAAAGAACACTCCCGGATGCCTGTTGAAACTCCTCGCGGATGTGGCCCATCGATTTGGTGCGGTTCTTCCGAATTTCTCTGGCCAGCACCCGTCGGTCTCTAACTCCCAGTTTTGTGGGTCTGCCGGGTCGGGGCACATTCCGACAGTCACCTGTCATCTTCCACTTGCCAATCACGTGGGCAACTGTCGATTTTGGGTACTTCAACTCGCTGGATATGTCACATATGGATCGACCATTTCTATGATACCCGATGATTACACCTTTCTCGAAATCATAGAGCTCCGAACTGCGTGGCATCTTGCATGCGATTGGTTGCGTTGTTGTTTCCCACAAGATATTTAACGGCGGCGGCCGTGACGTGTATGAGGCCGCAGATATCGTCGATTTCAGGGGTGTCCAATTACTTGTTGGTAGATAGTGTATATGCTTCACGACAGGACCTGAACCTTCTGGAATATTCTTGATTTACATGAAGCTCTCCAACGTCCCATTGCGCGATCATTCTGGATCATTCTAAAAACGTTTAACCCATTCTTGCCGCTTCTAAAACACTCTACACGACACTTCTGTCTCTGTCTGCTATGTAACATGGCTGACTTTTCCAGACATAGCTTTTGGCACACGTACATTTCTATAAACTATTAGTATGTAATTTCATTTGCAAATTGTGTAATTTCATTATCAAATAATTGCATTGCGTTTGAATGGCATTATTAAATAATTGAATTATATCCTCTTCATTGTAATTCATTACAGATTAATTCCATTACCTTGTGCAAACCATACAAACCACCTTGTAATGCATTACACGTTAATTGTAATGTGTACTTCCATTACTTTTTGATGCATTCCTGCCCAACTCTGATACATATCTCTTTGAAACTGGCCTTCAAAAAGAAGGCGAAGTGAAGGCTTTCGATTTCTGCCGCCGAGGTTTGAAGCTGTGCTGCGTGACGTTGTTTTGAAGGGAACTCTGTTGCTTGCACTCGTCGGCTGCTGCTTTTGCCGTTCTTCAGCTAGGCGAAGTTGTGATTGGATTGAAGGAAATCACCGTAATTGCTGTTGTGTTTAACACCAGTAAAGCTTAACGATTTACGAAGTCGGTATATAACATCCACGACGTGTCTTGGTGAGATGCTAACTGTTGCTATTGCTGGCTGGCTATAGCGTGGGAGAAACTTCGCCTGTAATGTAGTTGCAGAGCCATTTTAAACTATGGATAACCTCGTTCCTGGCACTCTGGAAGACGTTACTTTCCTAATGGGTGAGAAATGATCATATCCAGATTCAACTGGACTGAAAGGTGGCCATATCAAGTGGGTTGGTATTAAACACTGGTAATTCAGCCCAATGTTCCAATAAACTAAATTACCGCTGTTTAATGCCAAGGCTCAATTGGACTATATTACTACTAAATTATAACCATGTTTTGAGCGACAATGCTCGTCCTGGACGATGATATGGGATTGCCGAATGACGCGGAGGGTATGCTGACGTTACACTGAAGCAAGGTAACCCTTTCTGTTCTCTCTCAGGGGATGTTTTTGAGCATGTTTTTTAAAGAAAGAAAATTTGTAGGTGTGTAAACTTGTTTCCCTCCTGATAATAAAAAGGATTAACATCAGCATTTGGACTGCTGTGCGAGTGTGTGCTGCTGGTCTTCAGTTGTCCATATCACAACTCGGCACAACTACAACCCCTCTAGGGGTTCGCAGGTAGTAGGGGTGGCGCAGTGAAATTGGGACACTTAAGTCAGGGGTGGCCGTTGCACTGTTATGCTAATTTTTAGTCACTTGTGGAATTTAAAAAAAAAGCAGATCAACGATGTCTACAAGGTTGTCCAGCTAGTGATCGGGGTAATGCCATCGTAAAAAGTGCACGGCCCCTACGTAGTCCTAAACGTAGCCTTTTTTAACATTTAGCGCCTTCTGAAGCTCATCGACACAGCTATATTTACATAAGAAAAAGATGTTACAGAATTCTCGAATGTAATGAGCCTGTCTTTTGAATCACAGTAATGTGTAGTAATGTAAAGCATAAGAATCAGCGAACATGTAGTAGCATATGAAATCTTATAAGTAAGGGTGTTTTATAACCAACCTTCTCCTTGTCACAAACATACACACAGTTACTTGCAAAACGAACTTTTTAAATCAGTTTTTAAGGAGTACAGAAACAACTACAAACTGAAATGCTCATTTGCAACGCTACAAGAAAACCGAATTACGGTAGCAGAAAAATCACGGAAAATGTTATTCACGAAGAAATCTATTCGAAGCAAAAAGACTCCTTTTCGGCTGAACTTTCAGGGACGAAAATGTGTTCAGAAAAAAAAATCAACGCTTGGCCCCAGTTAAAAAGCTGCATCATTAGAAGCGGAAAACGTGTGAAAAACGCTGTCACAGTGAATGCTTTCCTGCGCAGAAAGAATTTCAATGGTCATTTCGGAGATGGAGCTACCGTTTCAGGAAAAATTTTGCATTTCCAACATTTAGTAGCAAAACTCTGTATTATTTTCCACACCATCTAATTAAATGATTTTTTGAAATAACAGAGCCCTGATCTCAACCCCATGGAACACCACTGGGATACATTGGAACCCCGACTGCGAGCCGAGCCGAACCCCTCGACATCGGTGACGGATCTGAATGGTTTGTGGAAGAATGAAACGCAGTTCCTTCAGCAACGTACCAAAATCTAGTAGAAAACCTTCCCAGGCGAGTGGAGGCTATCATAGCAGCAAAGGGTGGACCAACTGGATATTAATTCCTTCCCTATTACAGGTAGATTGTGGATTGGTTAGTGTACGGACACTTTTGATTAGGTAGTGTATGTTGTATCCAATAATATCAGCATTTACGCGGTCTGGCAGCAAGTTTATGCATCGGAAAAAATTTTTTATTTATGGTTCTTCTTTCTCATAGTTCAAGCCTCCCAGTTCGAAAAGAGTTTTTAAAGTTGGTCTGAAAGATGTAGATATATGGTGTGCATTAACGGTCGGATGGATACGGTGCCACAATGAGCGCGTTCGTTTTTCTTTTTCTTTCTTTTTCTTTGTTCAAATGATTTGCTAAAAATTTTAAAAGTACTTTTCGGAATAAGAAACATACTTTATTGCGCTTCTGTGAGTAACAGTTACATTTCTGAATTGCGTTATTTTCAAAACTTCTTTCAAATATCGGAGAACAAAATGAAGTAGAATGATTTATGCCCCACGGACCAATCTAATATAAATTATCCTGTTATAAATCATATCCAATTTATTGGGTTGGAAAGAAAGTAATGTCCGCAAATTCAAGGCAAAAGAAAAGAGCTAATTACCTTATATACAAGTACAAATCCGTCCAACGTGTAATCGCCATCGTCTGCCACGATATGCTCCCATCATCCAGACAGATGTTGGACACCGTTCCTGTAAAACTGTGTCGGCTTGGACGCAAAGAAGTGAGAAAGTGCGCGTTCGACATCGTCCCGGTTGGTGAACCGCTGTGCGTTCAGGAAATGCTGCAATGACCGGAACAGGTGGAAGTCGCTTTGAGCAATATCCGGGAAACAGGCTGGGTGCTGCAGCAGTGTCCAGCCCAGTTCCCTGATCTTGTGACAGGTCACTGATGCTGGGTGAGTTCTCGCTCCATCTTGCTGTAGGATAGGAAGACGCTCTAGCGGTTCAGCAGCGCAGGTCGTTTTTTCGTGAGCGATTTGTGCAGATCGTTGAGCTGACTGAAACACACATCGACGGTGATAGTGGTGTTGTCCGGCAGCAGCTCAAAAACACGACACCCCGCATACCCTACCAAACAGACAGCAAGACCTTACGTGAGTGTAAGCCAGCTGTGGGGGTCAGTATGGAGAGTTCAACCACTGTTTTCGGCGCTGATATTGTCATACGGAACCCATTTCTCGTCACGTGTCACCATACAGTCCAAGGACGATTCAACGTGGTCACGTGCAAACAGTGACACGCATTCACTCGTGCGATTTACTTTCTGCTCAACTGTAAATTAATGGGGTACCCAAACTCCCCTCTTGTGCATCTTCCCAAATTAACGCAAGTGCGTGATAATGCTTGTATGGGTATTCCCCAGTTGTTCGGACAACTTTCGCGGGGTCTTACGTGAGTCGGTCTCCACTAAGGTCTTCAGCATGTCCATATCCACTGTTGGGGGTCTTACGGGTTTGGGACGGTCTGAGAGGTCAAAATTTCCCTCAAAACTGTTTGAACCAACGACAGCACTGACGATGTGATATAGCATTGGGGTACACACTGGTAATGTTCTTACAGCACTTGTAGGCGGCACGACGAAACTCATGCAGCATGCAACGCGGATGTACTCCTTGTCCACTTCCATGCTGGTTGGCGTCTACACTCTTAGACTTCTGATGGCTAACTGCCGCTGACTTAAGCCATCTACCTGCGAATGTCATGCCTGTGGGCTACGCAATCTCAGTGGCCAATTTGTCCAGTTTCCGGGGCTTTGACTTCGGGTACCTCGTCACCCAGCATTACTTTCTCTCCAACCGAATACCTGATCATGCCGAAGCAGTCAAGAAGTCGAAACTGTTACTTCATTCTTCTACACTGTCCGATAGGGAAACAACAAGAGAGAAACAAGACTAGGGAATCTTCCTTTATGCATGCTGTCTTCTTTTATGATGCTTAGTGAGGAGAATGAATAATGAGCTTTAGAGTCGTAATAGCGCTGGATCTTCTAATGTGTTGGAAAACAAATTTAAATGCAGTGACTGCATATTTTTGCAGTTTGTAATCTTGGATCACTCGGAACTTTCCTGTATGACAAGAAATATCTCATCCATAATTAAATGATTAAATAACTAAAATACCTTTCATGTACTGGAAGTTGAGGAAGAACTATTTTTTAATCTATTTCATTGTTTATAACTTTGTATATTTCTCACTCAGTTTCACAAGTGTTGTTCTCTATGGCATTTCATTCCGAACATTTTAAAATACTAAGTCTGAAGCCTCAAACATTTCCGCAATGTTTAAAATGATGCAGTATTTAACTTTGGTGGTACGTGTAAATCCTTAGCCAGTCTTTGTCCGTTGGCCTTACTCCTTTGGGATGCAATAGCAATATCGTTAACCTGCGCAATTTATTTATTATACAGAACTGAATTCATATTTATTGAATCTCTTCGAATTCTTAAAGCTCAAATTCTAAACTTGACAGGAAAATCATTAAACCCCAAAGTCTAAATTTGACAGGAAAATGAAAAAAAAATTAGAAGCTAAATGATTTTGAATATAATTATTTCACTGACCTTAAATCTTAGTCGTGTATTATTATCTTAAACTTTTGGAAATTTATTCTGTTTTATTGCTGATTCTTCAAAAACTTGTGCTAAACCACGAAAGGAACACGGGATTACGCCATATAATACAAATTTTGAAGATGACAATCCGATTTTTGGCGTAAATGTGACAAGGATGGTAAGTCAGACAATATCCGAAAACTTGAAAATTTGCATCGTCCCTCCCAGAAAACGACCGAGTATGCTAACCACCCAGAACGACCAAGATTTAATTTTCATCGCTCCAGGAAGATGAAAAATTTTCAAGTTTTCGGATATTTTCTGACTTACCATTCTTGTCACATTTACGCCAAAAATCGGATTGTCATCTTCAAAATTTGTATTATGTAGCGTAATCCCGTGTTTCTTTCTTGATTTGGCTGCTTCTCCGAGCAAACACGGGATAGGATTCTTGACCTCCAGATTCGCTAAACGTGAATGCTGGTTGCTTCGACTAGCGAATCCTGTGATGGTTAAATTCAAATTGATTGGAAATTTGAAACTTGGTCGTTCTGGGTAGTGTAGAGTTAGCATACCCGAGCGTTTTCTGGGAGACGCGGGTTCGAGTCCCGCTCCAGGACGATGAAAAATTTTCAAGTTTTCGGATATTGTCTGACTTACCATCCTTGTCACATTTATGCCAAAAATCGGATTGTCATCTTCAAAATTTGTGCTAAACGTTTCTTTGACCGTTTCTAGGTAACCGATTGCAATATTGATCAGTACCAAAATGAGCACATCAATAACTGAAAAATAAATAATATATAAAATCTAAATGAGGGGAACAATTGTTGAAAGCCAAATGATTTGTTTAAGTATTTTAAATCGTATTAACAGAAAAAAAATACTTCTATTTTAACCAAAATTTCAGAACCTTGGGACGACACTGCTTCGAATCACGCGTTGATCTGATATCTAAATATCTAAAACATGATAAAAGTATTTGTTCCTTTGGCAAAACAAAGACAATGATAGGATTTTAGCAGCTTACTGATAGGATAAATCGCATTTGTTTTTTATTTTGACTCTAACACATTACTTAATCAGTAGTTAAACAGATTAAATGTTCATTGGTCTTTTTCTCTGAAAGATGAATTATTATCAACAATTTTGAAATGAATGTAACAGGAGCAAAAAAAAATTTCATTACATACGTTGATGGACACTCGATTAAGTACAGCATTCATGTTATATCTATGGAAAGTATCATATTTTTTTGTCTAAAAATAAATATACTAATAAATGTAAAGGAAACACAGCCATGTATTATTTATTCAAATTAGTGAAAACATGTCATTGTAAATCACCAGTTATTTACAAATAATTGAGTTCATAATTAGCAACAGATGAACGCAGCAGCCCTCAAGATAATTATTAGTCAAACGGGTCCGATATTCAGATTTTGTAAAATTCATGTGCAAAAACCAAAAACGATGATTTATGCAAACATGTACTTTCGAAACATGACAGTTTCGCCCCTGTGGCACAGTGGTTTAAGAGCTGGCATTCGCTCGAGTGAGCTCGAGTTCACTTCCCGGATGAAGCGTGAGTAGTGTGATTATCTTATGGCACTGGCTCTCTACCTTCCCTGGCGCCAGTGGCCCAAAATTAGGGACGGGCGATTACTTAGAGCCGTTAGGGTTGCTCACGGCGATCGGTCGTTAATCCCAGAAACAAAGCAAAAGTAATATAAGTTTTCATTCAGCCATCATTATTATCAACAGTATGTACTCATCCTCATCATAAAAGCTAAGACGCTTTTTATCACACAATTTGAAATATTCACATGCATTCATTCGCTTCTAAAAATGTAAGGAATCTGTGTAGAAAAACCTGACATCAAAAGATTAATTCGGTAGCTGTGGTGTTCCCACGGACTTACTGATCTGAGTTGAGAACTTGTAAACGAGAAGAGATAGTATACTATATTAAATAACTTTATGAAAAAAAATGAAGAACTGATGTTTGCGTTTGGCGTAGTATGTAGTTAGTATCGGTTGTAACCAATTATGTATTTGAATACCTAAGCAAGGCTTATGTGAATTAATTTTGCCATGTAAGTGCTTCTTACAAAATATTTCCATTAGAGAAACGTTGTGAGTTCAGTAATTACTTCGATGTGTTTTTTGTGGATTTTAGACAGGCACATGATAGCATAAGTAGAAAGGAGTTTGGACAGCACTGATATTAATGGAAATACACTCATTGTCATAAAAAATCCGTGCCCCAAGAAAAAACCGTGCGATTAACGCGAAACTCGGCGAATAGCTACGGGGAGAGCAGACATGTAAATGGTTAAAATTTCGTGTGATTCCGCAAGCCCGCGATTCCAAGACCGGCGCTGCAATCGCAATCCTTGGGGCTTACAATGAGCCTCGCAGGGGACTCCACATTCGTGCCGAAGTCCATGGCAAGAATAAGGTGAGATCCCTGAGCAATAGACATGCCGAGGAGCCGCCGTATATGTGCGTACGGGCAACTGACGGAGTTTGAACGAGGCCGTATCGTCGGGATGAGAGAGGCAGGGTGGCCAACGCGTCGAATTGCCCGAAATTTGAAATGGTCGGAAAGTACGGTTCGATCGTTTTGAGACAAATTAACACGGAAAGGCAACCAGATACAGCGCACTGGCTGTGGACGACCTAGACACACCACCAGCAGAGAGGACCGTGGGATCGTGAGAGTGGCACTCACAGATGCAATGACGTCCTTGTTCAATATCCAGAGACATGTGGCGGCTTTGCAAGGGACTCCTGTGTCCGCCAAAACGATTTCCAGACGCCTGGCAGAGGCGAATCTGCAATCTTGACGGCCGTTACGTTTCCTTCCATTAATGCCTGACCATCGTCGGCGTCGTGGAATGCTACGGACCGGCGACGTATAGTGTTCAGCGACGAATCCCGCTTCTGTATGGGAACGGACGACAACCGTGTCAGAGTGTAAAGGACCTCAGGTGAGCGCTGCAATCCCAACCTCACTGTACAGAGACACATGCCCCGAACTGCAGGCGTGATGGTCTGAGGAGCCATCGCGTATGACAGCCGACTTTTCCCTCGCAGTGATCCGAGGGACGCTTACAGCCCAGCGCTACTTACAGGAGATCCTGCGCATGTGCTGCCTTTCCTGGCGGGGCGGCCCGGAGCCATTTTTCAGCAATATAATGCCCGTCCGCACACGGTTAGGGTTTCCCAAGACTGTCTACGTCATGCTTCAATGCTTCCGTGGCCTTCCAGATCGTCTGATGTGTCACCCATCGAGCACGTGTAGGACCAGATGAGACCCAACTTTCTCCATGTCCCAGTGTTCACGATATAGAGCGTCAGTTGCAAGAAGTGTGGGCCATTCTGTTCCAGGATAACATACGGCGTCTCTTCGACTCCATACCGGACCGCATCACCGTATGTATCCGAGCACGATGCGGTCCGACACGTAACTAAAGCTGACTAGAATGTGTACCGTATGTCCGCGGGAAATCGTCCTGCTGCTGTGATATTGTAATCACTTCTGTCTTCCTCGGTATGTACCATCTCACTACAAAAATCTCATTTCGATCCGACGCCTCCTCCTTGGTGTGCGGATTTTTATGACAATGAGTGTATGCGAATTTAATGAAAATTAGCAATGGGAAAGTTTATCTTTAAGATCTGCTTTTTGCAGGAAATCTCGGAATCTTGTGAGGTAAAAAAACCTGGTCTACGACAGGGACATTGTTTATCACCAATGTTTTTCAGTTTCGTAAGAAGTACTTAATATTGGCATATGCAGAGGGTGTTTTGATATTTGAGAAGGTTTCTAAAAGCGCTCGTAAAGTTATAGAGGCAAGTAAATAAGTGGTCCTCGTTATGTATAAATCAAGAGAAAACAAAGTGCATGTGTATCTCAAGAAATTATCAAGATCCAGCTGACCTCATAACTGAGGGCTGTGTACTCGTATTTGAGAATGCCCATCACTTTAGATACCTGGGGTTAATCATCAATAACAATAACCCCATGCATATCAGAAAATCACGAAGAAGCTGGCTAGTGCTAAGAAGTGTTACTTCTGTTTTGTAAAACTCTTGAAATCAAAATTATTTTCAAAATCAAAAGGAACATTATACTTAAGCCGTATACGCCTATGCTTACGCATGACTGTGAATCCTGGTAGCGTACAGAACTGATGACATATGCGTTATGACATTTACAAGAAGAGTACTGAGAAATTGTTATTTTAATGTGGAGTGGGAAGATACTAGAGAAAACATAATGAAAGACTTCAACAGCTCTATAAAAAGCCAGATATCTTCTGATTTGTTCGAAGTAAGAAACTAGAATGGTTTGGACATATGTGGAGATCAGATGGTCCAATTGTGAAGAAGGTGCTGGTAAATAAAATAAAAAAATAAGACAAGACCAAGGGGAAGACCTATGGCTACGTGAATGGACGTGGTACTTGGGGATCTGAGAATGAATGCAAGACCTGAGGAGACATATGGAGAGGCTTGTTGGTGGCAGTGCTGGTCCTAAATGGCTCGTCGAGCTGTTGCTGCAATGTAAGCGCTACTTTGACTGGATGTCATGCTAGAGTTCCTCGATAACTTTGAGCTCTTTTGTAAAATTTTCATCATTTATAACAAGATGGGATGCTAGAGATTTAAGTTATTCTAATAGGGAATCCAAATACCGAAAAAGAAACACCTGCTCTAGCACTCAGATCTCCTTCTGCAATAGCTTTCGCCGTGGCAGCAAACTGGCTCATAGAGTACTTACCCTGCTTTTCAAAAGGTTCAAAAATTATAATTTCTATTCTCTAATGTTTCCCTAATCACTGGAGTAACGCAGTTGACTAATCGCCAGCTTTGTGTCTGTGTGGTAGATGCATGTAGGGGGCTCTAATCCCACTGCCGACCATCCAATTTTCAGTTTTCCAGAGTTTCCGTGAACATTAGGGGAATTTGTGGAAGGACAACAACACTCAACACAATCACCTGTCTGTTCCTTTCCTTCAACCCAAATGGAAACAATTTTAGTTTCGTTTGACACACAACATATCCAAGCCATGCACATTCATTTCTTAAAACCACTTTCTAATAATTCCCCCTAACATTCCATGTACCAATCTTACTATCGCTCTGTCGTAATCTTTCCGTCATTTCAGGGTTATTATCTCTAGGTCGTTTCCATGGTAGACCAGCCTTTTAAAGCATGGTTGTCCCACCATATCTCACACTTGAGTGCCTGTTGAACGCTCTTTGAATCATGAAAATAATGAGTCCGATTTTTGAAATGTACGAGAAAATAAAGTCACAGCACTTTCACATAATGATCTGTCTCAAAATTTGGCGATAAGAAATGTCTCCAACTTTTGGTTCGTGTGGACCATAACGACTACCAATAATTCCCGTTCTGATGCCTACTTCAAATATTTTTTATTTCAGTGATTGATTAGATTTTTTTCTAACTGCAACACACACATTTTTCAATCAGAAAAAATCTAATCGATCATTGAAATAATTAATTATTATAGATGCTATTTTTGGATGTCACCCAAAAGTATGTGAATAGAAAATAATTATAGAAACTGTAAGCTTCAACAATCATTATTATTGTATACTCATATTTCTAGAGCTTCTTCATAGCGCTGTTCTTCAAAAGTAGCCTTAAACTCAAAGATTTGTCAAAAGTAGTAGATTCAAGAATAGTGTTAAGTAGGTTTAACAACAACCAAAGATTTTACTGAAAATAGTAGCAATGAAAATTATTCAGAAGGTATTGTACAAAGAAATGTGCTCCTACGTAGAATTCTCTGAAATGAAGGCTCTTCCAGTCTTCACGAAAATATTGAGTCCTACATTTTAATGAAAAGGAATGAAAGGTCTTCATAAAAATGACGATTTCCCGTGACTACATCTCTATTTTGTCGAAGAAAATTTGTGCTGTTGTACGATCTCTGCTCTGCTTGGGTACCACCTTTTTTATATACAGAATGCTTAGGCAACTTTTCCTCAGCAAATGGGTATTCAAGCAGGCAGGAGATCTACGAGCTAATCTTCGATAGCGATATGTCGATTTGGTCATGCCAAATACCTCGTGGGCTATTCAGAGTATATCAGGCATGGACAACAAAGAAATGATACAGAATTAATGAGGATCACTATTTCATCTCAATGACATTGGACATAGTTTTGCCCGTTCTTCCACCGAAAATGGTTGCCCCCAAACCGCAAGAGATCTACATACTGACCTTTGCAGACGACGTATTGAACCGTCTAAATCCTTTACCTAGTCTATATAGATTTTTCACTTTTTCTGTTTAACACAGTGACGCCAAAGGGTAGGTATACCTTTTTTCATAGGCTATAGATGGAATTTTTCAATGTATAAAAATCCTGAAATGATATATCCATATTTTTATTGGGGTTTAACGACCACCGTGAGCAACTCAGTAGGCTATAAGCAGTCGCCCGTCCCTAATTTAGGGCTACTGGTTCCAGGGAATGAAGAGAGCCAGTGCCGTAAGACAAATACAACATCCATGCCTCACTGGGATTCGAATCTGGGTCCATCTCGGACGAATGGTCAGAAGCCATTGCTTAGACCACTGCGCCACCGGAGCGGCATCCGAATTTAGAACTCTGGATAAAGCCGAATTTAGAACTCTGGATAAAGCCGAATTTAGAACTCTGGATAAAGCCGAATTTAGAACTCTGGATAAAGCCATTGCTTAGACCACTGCGCCACCGGAGCGGCATCCGAATTTAGAACTCTGGATGAAGGTCTTCCATTGTTCCATTGTTGATTTTGCTCTCCCGTAGGAGATTGTAACTTTTGCTCACAAGACCTATTCAAACTGTTCGGAACTCTTGCTGAAAGTTAGTAAGTGCACAGTGTTTTTTAATGTTTCCCCATTTCCCGACGGAAACGCTTCAGAGAGCTGTCACATGATCTTGAGTGTAATACTTCCTCGTCAACGTCTGACCGTAGAATTTCAGAAAGATCTGATTTTTAATGTTTTAATATTGGACATGAACGGTCTACTACCTGCGATACAAACATTGGCATAAACGAACCAAAGATTTTACTGAAAATAATGGTTGATGATTTAGTTCTTAACACTTTCACCACGATAACAAAATATTTTAATGTTCTTGCGTACTTGAAGTACGTGGTCTTTTAACTGACGGCTGATAATGTTTCAGCTCCAGGTAAGTATTGTTTTCCTTCAAAACTTGAAAAAGAGCGTTTCTGAGCATTATATTCAGGGCAGAGAAAAAGAAGGGCGCGTCAAATCGTTAAACTTCCCATTTCCGATTCGCTTCCTTGTGACGTATGTGACCTATTTAACTTTCTCTTTTTATTCACTCTCTTTTATATAAATTTTTGGTTATATCTCGTTACAGTTTCGGAACTCCCTAGGATTTATTTTCCCTTGTGGCATCACTGAAAGTCAGTCAGGGCAAGCAGACTGAAATATAAAGAAGGTGAGAGATATGCTTGTTAAGTATGAGGCCTCCTCTATGTCAGATTAGTAAGGTTTTTAAGGGCAAAACGCGATTCTCCTAGACGATGCTATTCTGTTCTTTTCAAGTTTAATATTGAATAACCCTTATTACAGTGTTCACGTTAGTTAAATTGTTTAGATTATTAATCTACTTGTTAAAGCATCATTCTTTATACTCCACTTTGTGCTGTCTTCTGCCCAAGCTCATCATTGTTGTCTACATGTTAAAAAAGAAATGAATAAAGTCTGTTGCTGTAGATAATCTATAAGTCTTTATATTGCAATAATTTCATTCTCGTACTAGTGAACCCTGCGAAATATTATATTCTCCTTTCGAGTATATATTTACTCAGTTGGTTATTTTAAATCTCAAACCAGAGGAGTAGTATATTTATATTTACGAAGGGAAATTTGCATTCATCGGAAGTCTTTCCAGAAAGTAGCAGTAGGCTGTACATACTGCCCTTGTCTCATTAATCTGGTATTGGACCGAAAAGATGAGAATTTCAGGAATCTCCACTTCAGCACTGTATGTCGCATGATACTGTATGGCTGTTTTTCTTGACTGAACAAAGGAAAAGGCAACTCACGTGAAAGCTGCATGAGGTGCTCAAAAATAGGGGGAAACATATTCTTTGTTTAGGTTACAGGAACGAAAGGTCTTCTTTCTTCGAAGTCGAATGTAATTGCACCAGAAAAATTAAGTATCAGAAACAATTTTGCGTGGCCAAAATAAATATCCCTCTTGCACTTTTCATCTTCCACGTC
The DNA here is from genome assembly GCA_039090855.1 of Macrothele yani. Classification (NCBI taxonomy): domain Eukaryota; kingdom Metazoa; phylum Arthropoda; class Arachnida; order Araneae; family Macrothelidae; genus Macrothele; species Macrothele yani. The sequence goes on along the minus strand of CM076994.1, from coordinate 75,688,277 downwards.
AGGTTTCTTCCTTAGAAAGCAGTACCATTTTCAAACAGAAGTAAAACAGGAAAGAAAAGGCATACGGATGAACATTTTGAAATCACGATTTAACTCTTGTTTTTAGAACGCTGTGTTCAGATGAAACTACATATCTGCTTGGCTGCATAAGCAACTAGGTATGTTGGGGGAAAATTTACCTCGGGCACTTCTTTTTGTGGTGATGTGCATTTGAAATGATCTACCACGACACATGGACCGAATTCCTTCTTCTTCAGGCGCATCACAATGATCGTTCTTTATTGCTTTGTACATTTCACACTTAAGATTAAAATCTATCATACCTACTCTTGAACATTTTCCAATAGTTCATTACTATTTCATTCACACATTTTCAAAAATATTATCTTCGACCAACATTTCGTCTTCAAATGATATTTTTTCCCTTCGTTTTTAAGTTTTGTTCACTAAACTTTCAAACTTCTTGAAAAATTGATACTGCCCTGTGCGAAGAATAAATAGCCGCAGGAAGAATTGAAAGCGAATGAGAAAATAATTAACACCTCTGCATTTAAGAATGAATAACGAACGACAGAAGAATAAATAACTCTGAATTTAAGAATTAATTACGAACGACCGAAGACTTCAAAGAAGCTTTAAACACTCTAGAATATGCAGTTATGCTTCATCGTAATTTTATCCAACCCGTAACGCCAAGCAGTTTCATTTGTTGATGATAGGATTTGTCTCGTCACTATGTTTTCAGTACGAAACAAAAGGGCGATGAATGAAAGGAAAGTTCTTGTTTATCACCTTTGCGAAACGAAAAGAGCATCATATGTAAAGAATGTTTGTAGGAATTTTGATAAGAATACATCTTACCATAAAAATAGCTTTTAGTGTTCTTTATAATTGTGAAAGATATGTAACAAGAGCATTTCTGGTATTACACAAATGCACATTTTGTCTAACTTTCCTTTAAATGACAACTATTTAGATGCTCTTGGGAGGATTGGCTGTTTATTGGGTCATATCTCGATCGCTATCAATAAATAAGAATTTTCCGGAATTCCTATGAAGCAATGTGCGTTGAAACCTTTCCTCAAATGCTATTGCGCAAAGAAGTATTCACTTTCGAATGTTATTGGACAGTTATTTTACACGTGCTGAGATGAAAGACGCCACCGTAACTCTTATTTATGACTACAAATACAGATCAAGGTGTGTAAGGTTATCTTGTCATGGAACAATGCACTGATTAGGAATGATAACTTCCTTTTACGGCGGTCCAGTGACGACCAGCTGTAATCGGAAATCTGCGCCGGGTTGACGATTTGTCGAGTGTTATCTGACTGCTATAGATCCGCGAACCCAAGTTAATAGAGCAGATAAGTTTGATGTCTCGGAAGCATTAGAAGTCGACATTTGAGTGACTTATGACGATCTCGTACCTCACAGCGATGAATCTTACCGTACTCCTTCTCTTCACGTTCGCATTCTCAGCAGTCACCGGTCGCAGCACTGTAGTCTGCCCAAGGCAGGAAGATGTGTGGCCTTGTTCTTGCAAACAAGTGGCTTTTGGGCTTCATGTCGTCTGCTCCAATGTCAATTCAATAAGTGTCTTAAAGCAAGCATTGAAGGTATTTTCTGACTGCATAATCGACAACTTGGTACTTCACGGACTTCTTTTCCAGAACACGCCAATCCCGGATGATCTTTTCCAAGGCCTGCAGGTAAGCACTTTGAGGTTAGAGGACTCGCAGCTCAGCACTGAAGGCCCAGCTTTTCGGGGATTGCAAAAATCTCTTGAAGTGCTCAATCTTGCAAAATGCAGCTTGAAGGGCGGCCTTAAAGCTTTCCCTCTGGCTAGACTCGACGTGCTGCGAGAACTAAGCGTCGAGACGAGCAAACTGAGCAAAGTGGGGAACGACTGGTTGAGCAGCTCCGCACCAAATCTGAAAGAACTGGTATTCGATCACAACGAGATAGCAGAAGTTGAAAGCACCGCATTTTCCAATTTGGTGGACCTTCAACAGCTCTCCATGGCAGACAATCGTCTGGTTTCTGTTTCAAGAAGCATGCTACCGAGACCTGCTATGGAACTTTCACGAATAGATCTCAGGTAAATTCCATAAAACTCAAATATTGTTTGCCATATTTTAGAACTTTTTTTTTCTGTTTTTTTATTTCGAAACCAATTATGAAGTGCCATGCAGAATTCTCAACTTATAGAGTCATTCATTCCATCAAATAACCAAAATCTTCTTAATCTTGAAGCTTTCAACGGAAAAATCAGGTACTAACCTTCTAGCGATCTACTTACTGCGAATTAACCACCTTTGATTTGGCGTAGGCTCGGAGTTTCGAACTTTCACATGACTATGTCACTGGTTGAAATATTCACCGAGTTATCGCATGGCAACTTTATAATTTTTGGCAAAAATGTCGTCTTCTGAAATCGGGTATAAATCTAATGACCTATGATATGAAAGATTATACGAGCATGCATCGAAGATCGTATCCAACAGACTCCGCTTATAACGAGCCCGGATTTAGTGAGATCTCAGATTTAAAGCGCAAAACAGAAACTTTTGTTTGGTATAATGTTAACTAAAAGCTAATTTGATTGTTTTTAACTAATTTCATTTAATGAAGTTCCAGGATTTAACGAGGATCACAGGTAACAAGCAAAGTAACAAAATTTAATGAAATTCTATATCTAACGAAGCAGAAAAAATTTGCTGCGCAATGTCGCGGAATGGAGGTTAGAAATAGTGGCATACACGGAGAAACTTGCACAGCGCAAGGTAATCTTGGTATGTTAGTGAAAGAGTGCTGATAGGACAGCAAGTAAATAAAATGTTCAACGAGCGAGTTGTGCAAGATGCTCTCTCCGCCGTCCACTTGGGTGAATCGTATCAGCGGTGTTGAAAACAGGCCATCTACACCTAGGCAAAAATAGAATGGGTGGGACTCACACATGAGAGCGTTTCTGAGGGTTACTTCCTGATTCGCCTATTCTTGTTTCGCCTATTCCTGCTACGTCGAAAGTTAATGGGTTTCGTCATTTTAGGCGAGGAAAGAATTCTTGATTCGCCTATTCCTGTCTCGCCTAAAACTTTCGCCTGCTAGAGGGGAAAGATTCTCCTGGAGCAAACTTCCTTTCTCGCCTATACTTGTTCCGCCTATTCCTTCTACGACGAAAGTTAATGGAGCGAGAAAATGCTATTACATTATTTCGCTTAAGCTTTGACGGAGTGATTTTAAAAAAAGATACATCTTCACCTCCCGTGGGTTTTTTTTTTTTATCGAAACACTAAATCTTTCGTGCGTTAATGTGTAAGACATCAAATGCTGAGGAAAAAGCAAAAGCATGACATAATTGTTTACCTCTTCGGTTCGAAAGCCAAGAGTACAGAACTATCTGGAAAAAAAGCTAGTAAAGTTGTGGCTCTGCATCTTTAATATTATCTGAGCCTAATGTGCCAGCTACTTGTCCAGTTTTGGTTCGGAGCGTGGGTGGATAACTAAAATTTCTGTGACACTCATAACAGAATTCAGAAGTCACTAAAAAAGCTTATGTATGGCAGCCACAGTTTAATTTATGGCGACTTAAATGCTTTTTACCACTTCATGTTGAGTCAAAAGAGCCGCACCGTGTACAAAGAGGAGTCCAACGCTAACGAGTTTTTTACTATCATGATGCTAGTAGGTTCTCAGTAACCTGAGAGGAATATAATAATGTAACTGATATATCCTCAGATTTTTACAAATATTATTTCCTATGTGCACATACCAAATATTATGCTTACCACTTAAAACCTACAAATAAGACCTAAGCTTATGGCCTTTGTAGGCTGCTCAGAATCAATATGTTGTGTCTAATTCTGTCTCATTTTATTTTTAATAGTTTCATTTTATTTTTTGTGGTCTCATTTTATTTTTTAATTGTGTACATACTTAGTGTGTCTAACTTAAAATTTATAGCTTCTAGTTTGCAAAAGTGCTCTTTAGCCTAAATGCCTTGTAAGCATTAGGGCATAACGTGCTGCCTTTTATTTTCATCTGTGGTTTCAAAAATGCACTCCCAGTGTTACGGCTGGAAAATGATACCTAGTGGAGAGTTCCTCCATATCCTCCTTTCGTTTGTAACAATTTTGTTTTCTTATAAACGGATAGGAATCTTTCCAACATGGGGAATTTTTATGACCAGAAATTTCTGCTACTACGATTTACACATGTGTACATTCAATAGCAATAAAATCAGGCCATTTTCGGAAGTGGCTGATGCCCTGTGGGCTCATGCCGTAGTCGGTCAATGTAGTTGGGCTCGTATCTGGACCCCCTGGTCCTATGGGGTCATGTACTGTCTTCGTTTTTGGCCGAAAAGTTCGAGTTATGACATGATGGCGAATAAAAATCTGTATTGATGTACATCCTGTTTAATTTTTTTAAGAAACTTTTGATACATTACAATATGTTCTTGTCCGTAATGTAAAAAGCTTATCGTTTACCATTATAACAAATCTGTTTCTACTTTTGAAGTTAAGCAAACAAGAGTGAGCACAAGCAATCCCATTAAAAAGATGATATATGTTAGTTTACATTTGGGAGGTTAACACCCCTTAAATTTAAACTTTTCCAAACTTTTAAGTGTGCTGCTCGTTTGTTGATAGCGTTGTCTTGTGATTTAAGTGTGAGCTTTTTGAACCCATAACAAAGGAAACATATATAAGTTTAGGTTTGAGAGTAACCCCCTTAAATTTCAACATTTCTACAACAAAGTGCAATTTTTATACAGTCCATAAATATTTATGTGATCAATTTTCCTAGACTAGACCGGAAACGTCCTCTGACGTTGCGTATTATCTACAAATCATCCACAGTGGGAATGTGGGTGTCCGGTTGGGCAAATGTCGTGTGGGCTTTAGTCCGGACCCCGCATCAACATCCCTATATCTGTTACTCTTCTTTAAGTTTCATTATCAACGCTTTCTTGAATTCTGCCATACACCCACATAACCCCTTCCCCAACCCTCACTATAGTTTCTCACGATTTTGATTGGACGACACATTTAATACCTTAATCATGCTGACGACTACCTTCTGTTTATTACTTTTTACTCAGCATTTGATGTCTCCTACATTAACTGCACGAAAGATTTAGTGTTTCGATAAAAAAAATCACAGAAAGGTAAAGATGAATCTTTTTTTAAAATCACTCCGTCAAAGCTCATGCGAAATAATGTAATAGCATCCCTTCCCCCTCCCTTTTTTTAAATTATAAATGTTTTGCGCAACTTTGTTTTCTACTTGCTTTTTTTTCTCTCGATTAAAGAAATAAAACTAGTTTCAAATTCTAGGGATAAAATTAGCTTTTATTCTTTCACGGGAAAAATTGTCCCTTTTTGTTTTTTTTTTTTTTTTTTTTTTTTTTACGCACGAAAGATTTAGTGTTTCGATTTTAAAAAATTCACGGGAGGTAAAGATGTATCTCCTTTTAAAATCACCCCGCCAAAGCTTAAGCAAAATAATGTAATAGCATTTTCTTGCCTCATTAACTTTCGACGTAGCAGGAATAGGCGAAACAAGAATAGGGGGAAAAGGAAGTTTGCTCCAAGTGAATCTCTCCCCTCTAACAGGTGAAGTTTTAGGCGAGACAGGAATAGGTGAATCAAGAATTCTTTCCTCACCTAAAATGGCGGAACCCATTACTTTTCGACGTAGCAAGAATAGGCGAAACTGGAAGACACGGTTTCTTAGGGACGACTGTATAGAAGGATAGAAGAGTAATGGAATGGGAATGTCGCCGGAGGGAAAATAGAAGATAACGATTCCTGAAATTGTGTCTATTGCCCCTTTCATCCTAAAAATGATAGTTGCATGGAGAGGATCGATGCTGCTTTTGCTTCATGTGTGCTATTTAGTTAAACAGCGGTCAGTGTCACGTGGCCGTGCAGTGGAATATATTTGAAATATTCAATTAATTAACTACAGTACTAACGTAGTTAATTAAATCTTTTAAGTATAACCAACAATTATGCATATGTATAATGTAAATCATCATCATCATCATTGTCAACCATTATCAATCCACTGCTGGACGAAGGTCTCCCCAAGTTTCCTCCACAACGGTCTGTCTTGTGCCAGTCTCCTCCATGTCACTCCCTGCATATTTACGAATTTCATCCACCCATCTCCCATGTGGTCTTCTTCTGGGTCTTTTCCTGTCCCTTGGAATCCAATCTAAAATTTCGGCTGTCCATCTATGGTCTGTCCTTCTGGCAGTATGTCCAGCCCATTGCCATTTCAGGGATTTAACTCTGATCATGATGTCTTCCACTCTCGTCATTTTTCGGATCCACGAGTTCCTCTTCTTATCTCTCCTGGTTATACCAAGCATGCACCTCTCCATGCTACTTTGAGTTGTCTGCAGCCTTTGTATGTCTCTTTTAGTTAAGGTCCACGTCTCTGCACCATACGTAAGCACTGGAAGGATGCATTGATCAAACACTTTTCTTTTAAGACATAATGGCATATTGCTCTTGAAAATTATGCTGTTTCTTCCAAAAGCTCTCCAGGCAAGTTTTGTACGCCGATTAATTTCTTCATCAATGTGACCCTCACTTGATATCTGCTGTCCAAGATAAACATACGTATCTGTTATCTCCAGTTTTTCTCCATCAATCGATAAATCTTCATTTCTTGTAAAAGCATTGAACATCACTTTTGTCTTCTGAAAGTTCATTTTTAATCCCACTTCTTTACTCTTGTCAGCAAGTTCCTGGATCATACTCTGCAGCTCTGATGGGGTAGTTGCAAAAATGACTACGTCATCAGCAAAACGAAGGTGGGTTAGATAATCTCCATTAATCTTTATCCCTTTGTTTTCCCAGTCCAGTGATTGAAAGACATTTTCCAATGTGGCATTAAAGAGCTTCGGAGATATGGTGTCACCTTGTCTCACTCCCTTTCCAATTTTTATGTGTGTTGTATTTTCAAACAGCCGAATCTTTGCACTTGCATTTTCATAGATGTTATTAATAATATTAATGTATGCATCTTCAATACCGCAGGATTTCAGAGCCATTGCAACTGCTGATGGTTTCACCGAATCAAAGGCTTTTTCATAATCGATAAAAGCCATGCACAATGGAAGTTCATATTCCCTCGCTCTTTCAATTAGTTCTCTCAGTACGTGGATATGATCTATTGTGCTGTAGCCACTCCTGAATCCAGCTTGTTCTCTCGGTTGAGCCATGTCCAGTGTTACCTTCAAGCGGTGTGAAAGAACTTTAGTGAAGATTTTATAAACCACTGATAGGAGGCTGATAGGTCTGTAGTTCCCGAGATCCTCAATGTCACCTTTTTTATGTAGCAGGATCATTGTAGCATTGTTCCAATCCTCAGGAATCTTCCCTTCATTAAGGCATCGAGTGAAAATTTGGGCGAGTACTGTTTCAATTTCTCCATTTGCTTCTTGTATGATGTCTATAGTAATTCCATCTTCTCCTGGAGCTTTCCCCCGCTTCATGTTCTTGATTGCATGAGCAACTTCTGCTGGGAGGACTGGAAGAACTCTGGTACCTTTCATGATGTCTGGAGTACATGTATCATCCCTTTCATATAATTTGGAGTAGAAATCTTTCACTCTTGTCAAAATTTCGCCTCTATTTCTTGTTACAGAACCATCTTCTTTTCTCAGTGCCATAATCTGTTTTCTTCCCTTACTGAGATGTCCCTTTGCTATCTTTAGGCTTTGGTTGTTTTCAATTGCTTTCCTCACCAGCTCACAGTTGAATTTCCTTACGTCTTCAGTGATACTTTTTCGTGCTGTCTTGCATAGCTCTATATATTCCACTTTGGAAGTCACATCTTCTTTAGTTGTCCTCATCTCTCTTCTTTTTTGCATCAACATTTTGGTTTTTCCTGATAATTTGTTTACATGCAACTTGTTCTTAGACCCAGCTAATTTTGTTGCTGTTTCCATAAGAGCTTTGGTTACTTTTCTGTTAACTTCCGAAATATCCACTTCTTCCGATGTTAGGCCTTCTAAAGCAGAGAATCTGTTCTTCAGTTCCAACTTGAAAGTATTATGGTGTTTTTTAAGGTTGGTTATGTCAATAGATTTTGTTTGTCTTATGAGCTTGCCACGTTCCAGTTTAGTGTTGAGGTGCATCTTACATCTCACCAATCTATGGTCACTACCTGTGTTGAACTTGTTCAGCACACTGCAGTCTTCGATGACGAATTTTTGTTACACATAATAAAATCAATTTCACTTGTCGTCCCAACTGGATGTCTCCATGTCCATTTCCTGTGTGGCTTTTTCTTGAAAAAGGAATTCAAGATGAAAAATCCTTCTGCCTCTGCAAACTCAACGAGAGTATTTCCACGCTGGTTTCTGTTGCCGTGACCGAATTTACCTACTGAAGTTTCATTCTGTTGCCGGTGCCCTATTTTTGCATTGAAATCTCCCATAATTATCTTCAAGTGCTGCTTACCTTTATTATTTAGATGACGAATTTCCTCATAAAATTCTTCAATTTCTTCTTCAGGATGACTTGTGGTGGGTGCATAAGTTTGAATAATCTGAGCCTGGTATCTTCTCGATAGTTGGATAACGAGTCGTGCAGCTCTGTCAGAGGAACTTTCAACTTCTACCACTTTATCCTTCAGTTTCTTGTTTATTATAAATCCAACACCACTAGTTCTGCCAGTATCTGTCCCACGATAATAGAAGAGATGTCCACTTTTCAGTTCAATGAGATCTTCTCCTTTTCTCCTTACCTCACTTAGCCCGACGATGTCCCACTTGATCCTTTGTAGTTCCTCTTCCAATTCAAGAAGCCTTGAATCAGAAGATAGGGAGCGTCCGTTGTAGGTAGCCAAGGTCAGCATCAAATGGCAGCCTAGTCCGGTCCTCCGGGGATTCTTAGCACCCTCTGCCTTCATGTCGCACTGGCCGCTGCCTTGGCCAGGTACATTCCAGCTGCCGGAGACTGAGGGCCAAGATTTAAGTTGTAGAGTCATTTTGGAGGTGTTTGGCCATAACTCACCACGCTGGCCAAGCGGGTTGGTGAGTGTGGGATAGCATTTCCTCTGATCCCGATGGTATAGTTATACCGCTATTTGCGGTCGTCAGAGCCCCTTTAGTGGGAACAGGATGCACCACGAGAAGGCGGGGCCCCCGGATTTAACGAGGGTTTCCGTTGGTCACGAGCTTCTCGTTATAAGCGGATTCTACTGTTCTTTATTTTCAGATGCATGACAAAATTTCTTAAAAGTGAACCTACGTAAAATATTTATTAGGTCTACAGCTGCATAATAACATATGTATTTCAAAAGGACCGTGAAATGCACTCTCATCAACAAACTTATCCCACCCAGAAGAAATATTGTGTGTATAATACAAATCAATAGGCTAAAAGATGATACAATTAATAACAAATGATTATAAACTGAGGGCCACCCAAAATGCAGCACCAAAAAGGACACCAGATAGCAAAGCCAGATTTACTGGACACGTGACAACAGATACAAAGATGAAAAAATTGAGCTTACAGGCCCGTGCGACTTGCGGAATACGCAGACATCAATAGTTCGTGTGGCCCCCATGGCTAGCAATAACGGCCGCCACACGCCGCGGCATCGAACGAAAGAGGCTTTGGATGTGAGCTTGGGGTATGTCGGTCCAGGCTGTTTCCACACGTTGCCACAGTTTATCAGGCGTAGCCACGGGTGGTGCTTGCCGGGCCACTCGGTTGCCGATCAGCGACCAGACGTGTTCGATGGGCGACATATCGGGAGAACAGGCGGGCCACGGCAGCAGTGACACCTGGTGGGCTGTGAAGAATTGTTGCACGATGCCTGCCACTTGCGGGCGCGCATTGCCCTGTTGAAACGTGGCCGCTGGCATGTCCTGCAGGTAAGGGAGGACTACAGGCTCCAAAACGTTGTAGATGTAGCGATGGCTGTTGAGTGTACCTGCGATGCGTACCAGAGGGGTGCTGGTGTCATATCCAATTGCGCCCCAAACCATAACGCCAGGCGACGGACCGGTATGACGATGCATAATACAGGCGTCATACAGTCTCTCGCTGAGGAGCCGCCACACGCGGATCCGACCATCGCGGTGTGGCAGGCAGAAGCGGGATTCGTCGGAGAAGAGAATGTTGTGCCATTCCGTAGTCCAGGTGCGGCGTTCGACTGCCAACTGCCGCCGCACTCGGCGGTGGTGTAACGTCAATGATAATCGGAGCAACGGGCGCCGTGCGACAAGTCCTCGCTCCTGCAGACGACGTCGCACGGTACGTGCTGACACAGGTTGTTGCGCAACACACCCTAATTCCTGCGCTAACGCTCGTAAAGTGGTGGTGCGAGCCGTCAGTACTTGCCGCACAACATGCTGGTCCTCTCGTTCGGTGGTGTGCCGCGGCTGTGGCAATCGCTCACGTCGGCCAGTCCGTTCCTCCTGCACCCACCGAATCCATACTCGCCTCACTGTGGATGGATGTCGACCCACACGGTCGCCGATGTCTCGGTACGATAAATCGCTGTCGTAATAAGCCACTATTCGTCCTCTGTCGAACTCCCAAACGTGCTGGAATGACTTCCGTATTCTGCGACGAGGCATCAGGAAGCTGCCCACGCACAGGTCCGGCAGCATAACACACTTCCACTACTTACAGCCCACCTTCTGTGCACCCTTCTTATAGTGCTTCTCGGTGGCGTGCCGGGCGCACATGATTTGCATATGCCCTGCAATGCTAATCGTTTACATGTCCTCTCGCGGACGATGCATGCTGCGAATTTCAGGCCAATCGGATGCTTTCTTCTTGGTGTTGCATTTTGGGTGGCCAGCAGTGTAGTTGCAGCCTGTTTAGTCAGGCAGATACGTGGACGCTAGAGTACCATCAGTGGGAGGTGTATGTGTGTGTGACTCTCTGCAATACTAATAACTAATACGATTAGAAAACGAGTCAAAAGGGTTCCAGGCAATATCTTGGTCTAATAATTATAAGAATTATAATTCTTCAGATTTCTGTACTCGCACTTGAAGTTCCGTTCTGTTATGAGCTGAAATTAGTTCTGCCCCCAGGAGTGGCGTCATGACGTCCCAGATGTACTCAGTCGATAGATTTGGCGACCACGCTAACCATCGTGGCACAAGAAAGGCTTTTCAGACACTGTTGAACAACGCGTGTAATATGTGGCCCAGCATTAGCGTGCTTGAATGTAGCGTTTGACATGCTCTGAAGGAGTGGTAAGAACACGGGGCGGCTAATTGTGTCTACATACCGCTAAGCGCTTAAATTCCCCACGATGACTGAACAATACGATAGATCATCGAAAGAGATTACCCTCTCCATACCAGAATCCTCGCAGCGGGCACTGTAAGGCGCTCAGCCGTACACGATGTCGAAGCTCGTCGTCCTGTACGTCACCACATGCAAATACGACCATCGTTTTGTCTCTGAAGGCGATATTTTGCCATTCATCAGGTCACTCAGTCCGTTAGCTTCACTCTTGCAATTAAGAAAGCCTATTGCTTCTAGTAATATGCATGCAAAGGAAAAGGTGCTTCCCCTGGCATGCTAATTTCGTGCAAGTGTCGATGAATTGCACTTTCGACTTCTGAATCACCAACAGTTATCCAGAAGTCGTTCTCCCACAGGATATCTGGCTGACAGCTGGGTTTCTGGTACAGATAACCATCCGGCGAATCAACCTACGGGCCGGGCCACCCCGCCCCGGTGGCGCAGTGGCATAAGCGCTGGCTTATGACCACTCGTCCGAGTCCAGGTTCGAATCCCGTGAGGCATGGATGTTGGTTTTTTTACGGCACTGGATCCCTCCCTTCCATAGAACCAAAGGCCCTAAATTAGGTGCATTGAGTTGCTCACAATGGTCATTAAACCTTCAACAAAAAGAAATAAAAATAAAAAAGAAAGGATCTACCTACCGTAATTAATCCGAAAAAAATTCCTTGAAATATTTTCGCTTGCCCATTCCTTCCAGTAGCAGGTAACTGCACGCGAATAATGTCCCAAATCAGCTGAAATTTTTCGTGAAGACCGTCCTGATTCATGTAGACCTATGATACGATCTAACTTAAATTTGCTGAATTTAGTAAACTTTGGTCTGCAGCGTGCACACGACATTTCACTTCTCAAAGTTAACTCGACTAATTAATTGGTACTGTGTTTGATTTCTGAAATCTACACTGTCCGCTTTTTAGCACGTCTTTTGTAAAAAAAGATCGTGCTAATGTTACCGGTTTGTCCGTCCGTCTGTGCCCACAATTTCTCTGCAACTATTAGTCCGATTTGAAAAATTCTTTTTGCATTGGGAAGCTTGAAATATGCGAATGATGATCCTTTATTTCGTTTTTTTTTGTTTTGTTTTTTTTACGATGTACAATTTCGCCGCTAAACGGCGAAAATATAGATGATGTCGAATTCAAAAATACGTTTCAATCCACATATTTGCTTCTAAACATCCGATTGAAAAAATTCTTTTATCTTTCGATTTCATTTATGTCGAAGAGTATTTTAGATATAGTTACTTTTTCAAATTACTCATCGATTTTCCGCTAGGGGGCGTAAAAGTAAATTACTTTTTCCCTGATAACTCTTCTTCTAAAACTCCGATTTAAATTTTTTTTTCAGCGGATGCGCCTTCTGACGGAAAATATTTTGCATATCATTTCAAATTTTTGGTAAAGAATACTTTCGCCACCAGGGGGCGTAAGTGTTAATTTTTGCTTCTGATGTATTTCCCATAAAATCTGAGCTTCTAAAATATCGATTGAAAAAAATCTTTCGTGGACAGATGCCACTCACATCGATAAAACTTTTCGGAATATTTTTTTTTCAAATATTCCACAGTTTCCCCGCCAGGGGGCGTACATGTATATCTTATTTTTGTCAATATATCTACTTCTAGGAGTCCGATTTAAAGAATTCCTTCTTTGTTGGATAGTGTTTTCAGTGTGACATGTTTTTCATATACTTTCAAAATTTTCAAGTAATTCATAGACTCTCCGCTGGGGGGCGTAGCGGTAAATTGCGTTTCCCCCTATATATCTGCTTCTAAATCTCCGATTTGAAAAATTCTTTCTGCACCGGATACAGCCCTTGATGGGAAATCCTTTGCACATAATTTCTAATTTTTGTAAAAAAATGGTTTGGCCACCAGGTGGCGTAAGACTTAATTTCCGCTTCTGATGTACTTGCAGCAAAATGTGAGCTATTAAAATCTCGACTGCAAAAAAACGTCGTTTGTTGACCGATACTACTCATGTCGACAAACCGTTTAGGAACTTTTTCCTCTTGAAATAATGCATGGTTTCTAAGTCCGGGGGCCGCCCCGGTGGCGCAGTGGTCTAAGGCGCTGGCCTCTGATCATTCGTCCGTAAGGGGTCCGGGTTCGAATCCCGGTGAGGCATGGATGTTGTGTTTGTCTTACGGTACTGGCTCTCTCCTTTCCCTGGAACCAGTAACCCTAAATTAGGGACGGGCGATTGCTTATAGTCCATTGAGTTGCTCACGGTGGTCGTTAAACCTCCAATCAAAAAAAAAAAAAAAAGTCAGGGGGTGTAGATGTATATCTTATTTTTGTCAATATCTCTACTTCTAGGAGTCCGATTTGAAAACGTCCTACTTTGTTGGATAGGGTTTTGCGATGCGAAATGTTTTTCCTGTAAATTCAAAATTTTCAAGTAAATCATAGACTTTCCGCTAGGGGACGCAAAGGTAATTGCGTTTTCTGCGTTATTTCTGCTTCTAAATCTCCGATTTGAAAAATTCTTCCTGTATCGCATACAAGACCTGATGGACAATATTTTTCACATAATTTCTAATGTTTGGTAAAGAATGGTTTCGCCACGAGGAGGCATAAGTGTTAATTTCTGCTTCTGATGTATTTGTAGCAAATTCTGGGCTCCTGAAAACTCGACTAAATTTTTTTTTTCTTTGACCGATACCGCTCATGTGGAAAAAACTTTTGAAAATACTTTCTTCATAAAATAATGCATGGTTTTCCCACCAGGGGACGTAAAGTCACATCTTATATTTGTCGATATCTCTGTTTCTAAGAGTCCGATTTGAAAAATTATTTCTGTGTTGGAAAGCGTTTCCGATACGAAATGTTTCTCATATAAATTCATGTTTTTCTTAACGCACAAGTCTGCTACCAGAGGGCGTAAGCTCACGATTCCGTTTAGCGCAATATCTGAGGGAATAAAAACCCGATTGAAAAACTCTTTTCTTCCGTCAGATACCATTGTTTTCCATACCGGTTCCATTGACTTTGAATAGCTTTGATAAATTTAATTTGCGTCAGAACGGATTCAAAAAAAGTGCTTATTACACCTGAAAATTCGGTGTCATCTTTCTTGTTTACAATTACAAACAACTAACGGAATCCGCATGATGCGCCGCATTTTAAATGTAGCCAGAACAGCTATTTTTCTTTTATTTGTATATATTAATGCCCACTTTTCCATACTAATTTAGTAAACGTATCGCTACTCCTTCTGAATAAGGTAATCTTTTTGATGAGGGATGTTGTTCATAGTCGGTTGAAGACCTCCCATTTAATGGCAACATAAAATTTCCTCACTTCCTCATCACGAGAACAACCAACTGACTACGAGATTTTTTTTCAAATTGAGCGGAAGAGCATTCTTATTTTTCTGTTTTGTTTATTTGTTTCTATTTAAGAAGAGCAGTTTTCTTTATGATGATGCCAAGCGCTCTTGTGAAAGCACTTAAAGTGAAACTAGAACCAGGTGTGTTTGAGGCTGTAGAAGTTCAAGGGATGAATGCTCTCTGCAATACAGTATGGAAAATCATTGTTGTGGTTTCAGGGACGTTGTCGTATATATTTAGATTCTTTCTTACTGAGGAAGAAAATGAACAAATACTAAGTCACTTTATCGAGATCTATATATCTGGTACAATAAAAATGTGTGGGATCACTATTAACTCAATTTTATGGTGAGGTACTTCAATATTTTCAAGGGAATGAGTATTTTCATTAAATTCCTTGCATGTGCACTGATTTACAGTTTTGAGCAACACTT
The DNA here is from genome assembly GCA_039090855.1 of Macrothele yani. Classification (NCBI taxonomy): domain Eukaryota; kingdom Metazoa; phylum Arthropoda; class Arachnida; order Araneae; family Macrothelidae; genus Macrothele; species Macrothele yani. Next base: position 75,673,210 of record CM076994.1, on the reverse strand, counting down.
GGCAATAGAAGCACAGGCTTTGTATGTAAACAGCGTTGATAAAATCATTCGTAGGCGCCATTATAGCTCCTTGGCAAAGCCATTAGTAGCAGAAAAGTGACCATCAGTTAACTGTTAAGTCTTCCCTGTAAATATGCAGTCTTTAGGACTGTGTTGTTAAATTTAGTCGTGGATATATTTCTCTGCTCACCAGTTCAACTTGTTTTATTGACTTTAAAAAGATTCACGAAAATTCTTTATTTTTTCACTGCATCGGAAAAATTGAATAATTCTGAAAAATTTTAACTTAAATTTGTCACGTGCCGAAATTTTAACCACGTCTTATGTTATTCTACTGCTTCAGAGATATATAGAATGCGCTTTCACCCAGGTATACTGTTGATGACTTAATCGAGCGTTTGAAAAGAGCGCGCAAAGACATCATTAACGCGCTTTAGAATGTATTGTAACATAGCATTCCTCCCCTAAAAACCACAAGAATTTTACATATAAACACCCATCTTCAAAGGGCTTCCCCAGGGCGATTGGCCTTAGGAATGGTTTAGATTCGAATCCCATGATCTATGGATGCTGTTTTTGTCCTTATAACGATCTTTCTTATTTTCGGGGGAGAGGACTTAACGACCACCCTGAGCAACTCTGAAGGCTATAAACAATCGCCCGTCCCTAATTTGGAACCACTGCTTCCAAGGAAGGGAGAGAGCCATTTCCGCGTAAGACAAACGAAACATGAATGCCTCAGCCAGAATTCGGACGTAGACCCAGGTCAAACGACCAAACAGAAAGTTGCCTCTGACCACTCGGCCACCGAGTGGTCAGAGGCAACTAATCTCTGCCCTGTCCTTACTGTTGGAACCTGTTGCCCAACAGTAAGGACAGGGCAGAGATTATTCCTAGCATTTGCTGTTCTTAAAGTTCATTAATTAAAATCCGAATGAAAAATAGCGTGAGTGAAGTCTCTTAGGTTTGTCGCTCTTCAAGGAGTGGAGGCCGTTGGAAGACAGACTGAAACAGTCACATCGCCTTTTATTACAACATCTTAACAGATTTTGTAAACCTGGTAAACATAGGACACCATAATTGCAGATCTAGAGAAACTTTATGAAAATACATACAAAGTTGGAATCTGCAAAATTTTCCAGATGGTGAAGATTTTCCAAATACGTGGAGACAATGTAAAAAGACAAAGACATCGCTCTTTCCACGTGTTTCTTTAATTAACACACAGCAACTGAAAAATTGTTTAGCGAACGCACTCGGCTTGTTATCGGGAGATCTGGGGTTCAATCCCAACGGTGTCGAAATACAGTTTTTCGCTTGCTGTGTGTTAATTAAAGAAAAACGTGGAGAGAGCGATGTATTTGTCTTTTTACGTTGTCTCCACGTGCTTGGAAGATTTTCACCATTTCTCTCGTTCTTTGGATTTATTAGCTATAATTAAATAGCTTGTGCCATTAAGCCCCACCTGATGAAGACGTCTCAATTTCTGAGCCTATTTCTACGGATGTGTGAAGACAGATGCTGACAGATAAACACACATAGCGCCGTGGATTGTTGGCACCGTAGTGTAAGGCAAACGCACTCAGCTAGTTATCGAAAGATCTGGGATTCGATCTCAGCAGTGTCGAAATACAATTTTTCTGTTGGTGTGCGTTAATTAAAGAAAAGTGTGGAAAGAGCGATGACTTTGTCAATTCAATTTTCCAGATATCTACCAAAAATGCTTAGCTCTAGACATATCTGAGATTCATTTATAAAGCAGTTCTCATCCTCTTAGGTCCATGCACGATTCATGCTACCTAAAAGAGCAACAATTATCTACACTCAACAAAACGATCCAGTTTGAAATCAGTTAACTTATTAAACGGTAGTCCGTCTGAGTTTATTTTTTACTTTTGCGTTCTACAGGAATTTATGAATTTAAAAATGAGTCAATTCTGATCTTAAATTTCTCGAAACACGACTTATCCTTTTAGATTGCCTTCGTCATAGGGGTATAAAAAATCTATTTGCGTTTTTTTAAGAAATTGCAAAACATTGTGACAGAAAGGAAAATCCACAAGATTAGATTTTTTTTTTATTTTTTTTGAGGTTTAACGACCACCGTGAGCAACTCAATGGGCTATGAGCAGTCGTCCGTCCCTAATTTAGGGTCACTGGTTCCAGGGAAGGGAGAGAGCCAGTGCCGTAAGACAAACACAACATCCATGCCTGACCGGGATTCGAACCCGGACCCCTTACGGACGAATAATCAGATGCCAGCGCCTTAGACCACTGCGCCACCGGGGCAGCGATTAGATGTTCTAGAGGTAGAGAAGTTCTTCATAACATACCCGAAAACAAAATCTTGCACATGCACTGAACTATACACTGAGTGATCACTGAATTATGACTTAATACTTCGTAGGTCCTTCTTTCGCCCTCAGGACAGCAGCTATCAGACGTGGCACCAATTCAATAATATGCTTAAAGCAGTTGGCAGGTGTGGCCAATCAAGCTGCGCGTAATGTGATGGCTTTCAATGCAGGTATGGAGACGATTGGTGTATCCAGACGCCTGATTTGCCGTTCCATAGTATAGCACAAGTGCTCTATGGGATTGATATCGGGGCAGTTCGGAGGCCAATCGATATGTTGGCCTCCGAACTGCCCCTGATATGAAGTCTATCGAAATGAAGTCTGACTTGTGTTCCTCAAACAATTCCTGCACAACATTGGACCCGTGGCTTCGTGTATTGTTATCTTGGAAGACACCATCGCCATTCGGGTAAAAATTGTGTAACATTGCAGGGTGTACAGAGTCAGCAAGCAATTCACGATAAGCACCGGTCATACCTTGTTCCACATACACAATGGACCCAAGTTCGTGTCAGGTAAACATACCCCACACCCTACAACCGCCTTCACCAGCTTGCAATGTGGAGACCAGGCCGGACGGATCGAGTGCCTCACGTTGTTTTCACCAAATACGTACACGATCTCCCAAGGAGTGGAGTGGAAAACGCGACTCGTCAGACCAGCACACTTTTTCCAGTCATCCGACGTCCAACTTGCATGATATTTGCATCAGGCGAGTCTTTTGCCCGATGAATCGCAGTTAGGAGAGGATGTCGTCGGGGTCGTCTGCTGTTATAGCCCATGCGTGCGGGGGTGCGACGCATGATCATGACAGATACTGTTCCGGGTTAACCTTTGTTGCATTGGGTAGTCAACTGTTGAACTGTGTTGTGTCTGTTGGCCTGTACGAGTTATCGGACCCGGAGCTCACCTCTCACATCAACCTTTCGCTGCCTTGTGCAGTTTTGCCTCCGCGTCGTTGCTTGACCACTGTCACGCCAGTCCTGATGACCTGATACATTTTAACTACGGCCACTCGCGAACAACCCACCTGTTCAGCCGACTGGTAAATCAAGGCACCGGCTTACCGAGCTCCCACAATCTGTCCTTTCTTAAAGTACAATAAAGCCTTCTGTTTACCCGTCAGGCTACGAATTTTAGTACTTGCTGCTCCACACACACCTTGTATGTGCTACGTCGATCGACTAATTGCGCCCTCTCCAAAATCCCGTTGTCAACGGGCCGCATCCACTTTTGGCAGGGGTGGTCATAATTGAGTGATCACTCGGTATATATAGCCCATGCTTGATAACGCATGTTTTCCGCTCAATCGGAAATAAATTCAAATGTCGAAAATAATTAAAGGCCCCGTTTCATTGGTTAGATGACAAAAGAAATGCCAAACGTAAACTTAAAAATGAATTAAATTTTGAGAGAGACTGAAGCGAATTTTTCTTGCATTAGCATTGTTGCTGTTCAGTACATTAATTCCTTCTAACAGCAATAAAATACATGTATCTTATACTTTAAACAATGTGACAATATGGATTTCCTTTAGTTTACATGTTTTGGCTTGAATTTTTAGCGCGTCTTTTGTAAAAAACAGATCGTGGTTGTCCGTCCGTCCGTCTGTGGGCGTCATATCTTAACAACTATTAGTCCGATTTATAAAAATTCTTTTAGCATTGGGAATCTTGTAATGTGATATTGATGATCCTTGCATTCAAGTTTTGTTTTCAATGCACAACTTCGCCGTTAGAGGGCGTAAATGCTGATGATATCGAATTCAAAATACATTTTTTGCATACATTTGCTTCTAAATATACAATTGAAAAAATTCGTTCTTCCATTCGATGCAATTTATAACGAAGACTATTGTAGGCACAGTTAATTTTTTTAAGCTTTTTTAAGCAATGCATAGATTTTTCGCTAGGGAGGCGTAAAGGTAAATTGCATTTTCCGCTATATCTCTGCTTCTAAAACGCCGATTTGAAAAATTCTTCTTGCGTTGGATACAGGTCTTGATGGGAAATGTTTCTTGTATAATTTCTAAATTTTGGTACAGAACGGTTTGGCCACCAGGGAACGTAAGCGTTTATTTCTGCTGCTGACGCATTTGCAGCAAAATCTAAGCTTCTGAAAACTGGACTGAAAAGTTCTTTCGTACACCGATTCCACTCACCTCGGAAAACCTTTTGAGAATATCTTCTGCTTAAAAAAGCACGTAGTTTTCCTGCCAGAGGCATAGATGTATATCTTATTTTTGTTGATATCTCCGATTTGAAAAATTCTTTCTTCCTTTGAGAGCGTTTCCGATGCACAAAGTTTCTTATATAATTTCAGGTTTTTCAAGTAAAGCATAGATTTTTTGCTCGGAAGGATAAAAGGAAATTGCATTTTCCCCGATATCTCTGCTTCTGAAACTCCGATTTGAAAAATTCTTCCTACATCGGATACAGCTCCGTTTGGATTATAATTTCTAATTTTTGATAAAAAATGGTTTGGCCATCAAGGGGAGTAAGTGTTTGTATCATATCTTCTAATGTATTTGCAGCAGAACCCACGCTTCTGAAATCTCGATTGAAAAAATTATTTTGTGGGCCGATACCGCTCACCTCAGAAAATCTTTTCAGAATACTTTCTTCTTAAAATAATGCATAGTTTTCAAGTTAGGGGCGTACGAGAAGATATACACATGTATATCTTATTTTTGTCGATATCTCTGCTTTTACGAGTCCGATTTAAGAAATTATTTCGTTGGTGGAGAGCGTTTCCGGTGCGAAATGTTTCTCACATAATTTAACATTTTTCTTAACGCACAAGTTTGCCACTACAGGGCGTAATTTCACGTTTCTGTTCACAGCTATGTCTGCTGGACTAAAAGCCCGATATAAAAAAATTATTTTTCGGTTAGATACTACTAACAGTAAAAAAAAATTGTGCATTATTTTAGGAAGAAATTGTGTCTATTTTCTTCCTAAAATAATGCACAATTTCGTCGCTAGGGGCGTCAAGTCTGTTCTTCTACATGTATCATTTAAAAATGTATTTCAACACCGGATACCATTTACCTTGTCAAACACATTGGGTTAGTATTTAAGGAGTTTTATAGTTCACAGTTCTGTCATCCGTACTGTTTGTGTACTTCTGCTTACAGCGGTATTTCCGATTCTAAAAATCCCATTGAGGAAGTTTTTTGTTTTATTTTTACGTTATGCCATTCGCTACAACGAAAATGTGGAAAGTTATCCACTTTAAATAATGCGTAGATTTCACGCTAGGGGGCGTAAAGGTCAGTATTTATTTTTTATGTTTTTCGGTTTCGCTGGTTCCAGGTGACGTATTTGAAAAGTGCTTTTTCCTTAGCATAGCTTTTTACATGAAGAATATGCTTCGCCTATTTTCAACTTTTCCATTATGCAAAATTCTTTTTCTAGAAAGCGTAGAGTTATAACATGTTCCCTTCTATATTTCTTCTTCTAACTGTTTGATTTGAAAATATGTTTGCCTCCTTTATTCCTTCTGCAATGAGGGACTTTTATGCGACATTTGTCAATCTTCGTAGCATACTTTCGAGCCGCTGGTGGAAGTAAGTAGCTGTTTCTATTTCTGGATGTTTTATCTATCGTAGAAATCCAGTTGATTTTTCAAACCGGTTGCACTGACTTTGAATAACTTCGATAAATTTAATTCCCGTCAGAAAGAATTCAAAAGACGTATTCAGCACAACCGAAAATTCGGTGTTATCTTTCTTGTTATAATATTTTTTGGCACATGCATGCAAGGAAAAAAAACTTATAGTTCTGTCTGTCTGCACCTCTGCAGACATCATACATCCAATTACAGAAGTTGATGGAAAAATATTTTCATTAGATAGCTATCAATGTGATTCAAATTTGCTGTATATTTACGGTTTTCTTGAAGTAGTGTTTCCTTGCGGGGCAGCGCAAAACGCACGTGCCCAAAATTTCCATTTGTAGAAGGAAGCTGAACTAATTCTTTGATTAGACAGATGCGAGTGTACCAAAGATTTTTCGAAAAAGCATGTTGCATATTTTCCTTGGATTCTTTTTCGTGAATGGCACATAAGAGTATTTTTATTTATCACATCTCCATTTCTAAAAACTGGTATGGAAAAAATTATTTTTGGAAATATTTCCCATACATTTTCCAAATTTTTCAGGCCCGTACATTCTCCTCTAGAGTGTGTATGTCTAAATTCCTTCAATATCTCAGTTTCTCATTACATTTCTAATACGATATACGTAGTATGCACATATAACACAGTTCTAGAGGTATCTCAAATGACTTGGAATTTTTCAACAGGTTCGTGCTATTTTGGAATATTGAGGAATAATCAAAGTCCAAATTTTTTTGTCTAAATACGTGACGTTAGCATTTAATATTTCCAAAATATCAAGCAACGAATGAATGAAAATTAATGATCAACACTTTCAAGTCTAAAACCTTATACATGGCTAACTATTATACAGAGGTCCTCAAATGTTCTACATCGTTTTCGTTAAATTTAAACATTAGTCAGATGTGCATTACAGTTTCTTAACGTGGAAATTTCTAGCTTGATGTATTTAGAAATTATATTTTGCACAAAGTCACTAAAATATTAAAAACCGGGTTGATATTTTCAAGTTAATTGACTCAAAAATCAAATATTAAGGCAATCAGATGGCAACGAACAGATGATATTAATAAAACAGAAAATTACCTACTTGCCTGACTGTAGTGGTTAAATGCCATCTTGTAACACAGATTCCTCAGTAATGTAAGTCAACGCATTCCCAATTCTCAAACTTTCTTTAGTGTAACAGAAACAGAACTTGTAATAGGTATAAGGACTAACTGGGCCGACTAAAGTTCTGAACAAGGTGCTTCACCAGCAGTGATGTCCATACCTGCTCTATTGCAAGATACAAAATACTGAACTCTGCATAGGTAACTTCGCTTAGTAGCAATATCCGACAGGCTTCATCGAAAAATGCCAAGTGTAATTTTGCGGTGTTAGCTAAATTCAGCAGCAAACTCAAGGAGCTTTACTGCAAATGTAAATGTATTTCTGCAGTAATAGCTCCATTCAGCAGTAACATAATAAAAATATCAGATCGAAGTCAAGGAAGCTCGTTGCTTTATGGCATACTGAAATTTCACCCTCGTAGTAACTCCTCAGAGCCGCCCCGGTAGCGCAGTGGTCTAAGCGATGGCCTCTGATCATTCGTCCGAATGGGGTCCGGGTTCGAATCCCGGTGAGGCATGGATGTTGTGTTTGTCTTACGGCACTGGCTCTCTCCCTTTCCCTGGAGCCAGTGACCCTAAATTAGGGACGGGCGACTGCTTATAGCCCATTGAGTTGCTCACGGTGGTCGTTAAACCTTCAATAACAACAACAACAACAACATAACTCCTCAGAAATCTTAAAAAATACATCGTCATGGGCGAGAATTGAAAGGTATACGAATGCAGTCACACCGCCCAGGTTACTGTGTACCCACGCAACTCCAGTCTGTTACAGAGTAACAAACTGAAGTCATCGCTCTTTCCACGTTTAAAAGTGAGTCATGGAAAAATACATCGTCATGGGCAAGAATTGAACAGTATACGAATGCAGTCACACCGCCCAGATTACTGTGTACCCAAACAACTCCAGTCTAGTACAGAGTATCAAACTGAAGTCATCGCTCTTTCCATGTTTTGAAGTGAGTCACGGGAAAATACGTCGTCATGGGCGAGAATTGAACAGTATAGGAATGCAGTCACATCGCCCAGGTTACTGTGTACCCACGCAACTCCAGTCTATTACAGAGTATCAAACTAAAGCCATCGCTCTTTCCACGTTTAAAAGTGAGTCACGGGAAAATACGTCGTCATGGGCGAGAATTGAACAGTGTTCGAATGCAGTCACACCGCCCTGGTTGCCGTGTATCCAAGCACCTCCAGTCTATTGCAGAATATCAAACTGAAGTCATCGCTTTTTCCACGTTTAAAAGTGAGTCACAGAAAAATACTTCGTCATGGGCAAAAATTGAACAGTATAGGAACGCAGTCACATCGCCCAGGTTACTATGTACCCACAAAAAAGCCAGTCTATTGCAGAGTATCAAACAGAAGTCATCGCTCTTTCCACGTTTAAAAGTGAATCACGGAAAAATACATCGTCATGGGCGGGAATTGAACAGTATACAAATGCAGTCACACTGCCCAGATTACTGTGTACCCAAACAACTCCAGCCTATTACAGAGTATCAAACTGAAGTCATCGCTCTTTCCACGTTTAAAAGTGAGTCATGGAAAAATACATCGTCATGGGCGGGAATTGAACAGTATACGAATGCAGTCACACCGCCCAGATTACTGTGTACCCAAACAACTCCAGTCTAGTACAGAGTATCAAACTGAAGTCATCGCTCTTTCCATGTTTTGAAGTGAGTCACGGAAAAATACATCTTCATGGGCAAGAATTGACCAGTATACGAATGCAGTCACACCGCCCAAGTTACTGTATACCCATGCAACTCCAGTCTATTGCGGAGTATCAAACTGAAGTCATCGCTCTTTCCACGTTTAAAAGTGAGTCACGGGAAAATACGTCGTCATGGGCGAGAATTGAACAGTATAGGAATGCAGTCACATCGCCCAGGTTACTGTGTACCCACGCAACTCCAGTCTATTACAGAGTATCAAACTAAAGCCATCGCTCTTTCCACGTTTAAAAGTGAGTCACGGGAAAATACGTCGTCATGGGCGAGAATTGAACAGTGTTCGAATGCAGTCACACCGCCCTGGTTGCCGTGTATCCAAGCACCTCCAGTCTATTGCAGAATATCAAACTGAAGTCATCGCTTTTTCCACGTTTAAAAGTGAGTCACAGAAAAATACTTCGTCATGGGCAAAAATTGAACAGTATAGGAACGCAGTCACATCGCCCAGGTTACTATGTACCCACAAAAAAGCCAGTCTATTGCAGAGTATCAAACAGAAGTCATCGCTCTTTCCACGTTTAAAAGTGAATCACGGAAAAATACATCGTCATGGGCGGGAATTGAACAGTATACAAATGCAGTCACACTGCCCAGATTACTGTGTACCCAAACAACTCCAGCCTATTACAGAGTATCAAACTGAAGTCATCGCTCTTTCCACGTTTAAAAGTGAGTCATGGAAAAATACATCGTCATGGGCGGGAATTGAACAGTATACGAATGCAGTCACACCGCCCAGATTACTGTGTACCCAAACAACTCCAGTCTAGTACAGAGTATCAAACTGAAGTCATCGCTCTTTCCATGTTTTGAAGTGAGTCACGGAAAAATACATCTTCATGGGCAAGAATTGACCAGTATACGAATGCAGTCACACCGCCCAAGTTACTGTATACCCATGCAACTCCAGTCTATTGCGGAGTATCAAACTGAAGTCATCGCTCTTTCCACGTTTAAAAGTGAGTCACGGGAAAATACGTCGTCATGGGCGAGAATTGAACAGTATAGGAATGCAGTCACATCGCCCAGGTTACTGTGTACCCACGCAACTCCAGTCTATTACAGAGTATCAAACTAAAGCCATCGCTCTTTCCACGTTTAAAAGTGAGTCACGGGAAAATACGTCGTCATGGGCGAGAATTGAACAGTGTTCGAATGCAGTCACACCGCCCTGGTTGCCGTGTATCCAAGCACCTCCAGTCTATTGCAGAATATCAAACTGAAGTCATCGCTTTTTCCACGTTTAAAAGTGAGTCACAGAAAAATACTTCGTCATGGGCAAAAATTGAACAGTATAGGAACGCAGTCACATCGCCCAGGTTACTATGTACCCACAAAAAAGCCAGTCTATTGCAGAGTATCAAACAGAAGTCATCGCTCTTTCCACGTTTAAAAGTGAATCACGGAAAAATACATCGTCATGGGCGGGAATTGAACAGTATACGAATGCAGTCACACTGCCCAGATTACTGTGTACCCAAACAACTCCAGCCTATTACAGAGTATCAAACTGAAGTCATCGCTCTTTCCACGTTTAAAAGTGAGTCATGGAAAAATACATCGTCATGGGCGGGAATTGAACAGTATACGAATGCAGTCACACCGCCCAGATTACTGTGTACCCGAACAACTCCAGTCTAGTACAGAGTATCAAACTGAAGTCATCGCTCTTTCCATGTTTTGAAGTGAGTCACGGAAAAATACATCTTCATGGGCAAGAATTGACCAGTATACGAATGCAGTCACACCGCCCAAGTTACTGTATACCCATGCAACTCCAGTCTATTGCGGAGTATCAAACTGAAGTCATCGCTCTTTCCACGTTTAAAAGTGAGTCACGGGAAAATACGTCGTCATGGGCGAGAATTGAACAGTATAGGAATGCAGTCACATCGCCCAGGTTACTGTGTACCCACGCAACTCCAGTCTATTACAGAGTATCAAACTAAAGCCATCGCTCTTTCCACGTTTAAAAGTGAGTCACGGGAAAATACGTCGTCATGGGCGAGAATTGAACAGTGTTCGAATGCAGTCACACCGCCCTGGTTGCCGTGTATCCAAGCACCTCCAGTCTATTGCAGAATATCAAACTGAAGTCATCGCTTTTTCCACGTTTAAAAGTGAGTCACAGAAAAATACTTCGTCATGGGCAAAAATTGAACAGTATAGGAACGCAGTCACATCGCCCAGGTTACTATGTACCCACAAAAAAGCCAGTCTATTGCAGAGTATCAAACAGAAGTCATCGCTCTTTCCACGTTTAAAAGTGAATCACGGAAAAATACATCGTCATGGGCGGGAATTGAACAGTATACGAATGCAGTCACACCGCCCAGATTACTGTGTACCCAAACAACTCCAGCCTATTACAGAGTATCAAACTGAAGTCATCGCTCTTTCCACGTTTAAAAGTGAGTCATGGAAAAATTCTCATCGGCCACCACCATCGCTTTTCAGGTCCGACTCTGCTGCTGGATTCCCAGCTATGTTGGAATGTAGGGTAACGAGTCAGCAACTACTTGCGTTTTGCTGTTCGAGAGCGTATCAAATGTACGTGGCAGACTTTGTGAGACCAGTAGGTAGAGAAAAAATTGCATATTATAAATCCAGTTCTGGGAGTTTGGATTTCCTGCCTTTGAGAAAGACAAAGCTCCCAGAACAATCTCCATACCACGATAGCTCAACCCCGGCCTTCTCCCGTCCAATCGTGCAGTTTGGCTGCAGATGCACCAGAGCGACGGCGCCGCATACGATATAGCTTATCTACATATTGTGGATGAAACCTGGACTCTTCGGACTAAGTTCGTTCGACGTTCCTCCTAATGAACGAAGACCGGAACATTTGAATGCCTGCTATATTTGACACATCAGTATAATATATCAAGTTAACGCTGGGAAATAAAAGATGAAACTGAAGTGTTAATATGTTTTACTCGTCGCTAACCCCCATCAAGGCATAGACATATTTATATCCAGAAGTCTCTGCTCTGGTATCAACGGCTTAACGATACCTCTGAGCCATGGAGGTTGTTTGATGGTAACAGAGCGCGATTCGTGCCACAAACGTGCGATCTAACCATTGAATCACTCGCGGCATCAAGACTCCCCTCTTTCAGAAATAATAAGAATTTTTTTACCGTGAAAATTCAAATTTGACAATTTGGAGCTTCGGTACTTCACAATTTATTTGTAAATGATGAACCGGAATTGCAGAAAGAATAATTCTCATTAAGAAAATCGCTCACGCGCATGATACACAGAAAAAAATTCGAAGCCCATGAATTTCTCCGTAACTTTGTAAAATCTCTGTTTGAAATTTAAGATTAAATCTAACATTTTGAACAGGAGTTTTAGAACGAGTAATTTACGTAGAACATAAATTCTGAATTTCTTTTAAAACTTTTATAGAATTTATTAATGTACACTGAAAACATGTGAAACTGTGTTTGTTGTGCACATAAGTTTACATCTCTATTGTTTCGTTCTGAAATATAGCCACAATGAACTAGATAATCTTCCTGGAGACATATTCACGGATATGCCAAAATTAGCACAAGTGGTGTTGTCTGGAAATGAACTGAGGACGATTTCAGAGAAAACGTGGGCTGACATATGGAGCTCTCTCAGAACTGTTCTGCTTTATGGTAAGTGGAAAAAAATTTAATGATTAAAATATCCAGTTGCTTCGCCGCATGAAAGGAATGTCTGATTTCAATCATTATGTTATATTAAAAGTTTTCTTTGACTTTCTGTATAGCGTTTCTTGAATCACATTTTGCGAAAACAATCAGTTATTAGCGTTTGCTCTCTATGTTCTATCTGATCTTAATTTCTGATCATAGAGCCCAGACGATTCCGCGGAAAATCACAGTCCACGGTTTTTCGACGAAAATATTTCTACGATAATTGTTAAATGCACACTTGATGTTTACAAATTCATATGTGGAAACTAAGTACGTATACAAAAAGTGCAAACATTAACTTTTTATTCAGCAGACTGCACAAGTTTCTATCGAAATAACTGATACCAGTTTTCACGGCAGTTTTCTTGGCCTGTCGGTCATAAGGTCAATTAATATTACTCGGTTTGTAGAGTCCTGCTGTTCCTAAATTGGGTAACTATTTTATACTACCCTGAAATAAAACTCAGCGAGTTTCTTCCACAAGAGGGCATTTAAACGGTTGGATTGTTGCTAAATATTGCGTTCGACGATACGTTAATTCTAAAATTTTGTGCTTTCACTTCACACTTTCAAAATAAAGGTGAATTTCCAATCGCTCTCAGTATGGTTAGGTGTCAGTTCATCTCGACTAAATGGCCACCTACGTCCCTTAGTCTCAGACAAATGCGTTGTCTGCACCAATTCTTCGAGTGCCCACTTAGTTGCATTGAAAGCACACCCATGAAAATTGTTAGTGATACGTTTATCCTTCTGTCTGTCTGCCCGTCTGTCTCGTGCCCTCTTTTTCTTTTTAAAACCAATATCTTCGCTTTTGAATGTAGGACTTTAAAAATGTTTTCTGTATCAGATATAGGAAATCACACATAATTGTTCACACGTGTACCGCTTTTATTTCACCCATCTGTTTGTCATCCGCTCAGTTCAACAGTATGGTTCTTTGCATAAACGCTGTTTCTTCATCTACAAGTTAATTAAAAGGCATTCTTCCTGGATCTTACAGACGGCAGTTTATGCTCGAAATTATTAATATGTCAGTCCTGCAACAGATCCGTCAGTCAGGTAGTCTTTTCTTACGTCTATGCGCAGAGAAAACATCTCCGTTTCTAAGGCTTTCTGTGTCTCACACCTGATAATTGTTTTTTATCTGACCGCATATCCTCAAGGTTGTCAACATCTCTGTTATTCCTTCATTCGTCGTTCAGTCAGTCGTCTTTACATCAGTATAAAGGTCATGTTGAAATTGTTTCCGAGTTTCATAGAGAAAGCCTCGTGCAGAAGCTGTAACATATTCCTTTTCTTCATGTCATCCTTCATTCAGTCATCATTTTAGCTTGCTTGTCCGTCTGAAAAGACATAAAAAGAAAAAAAGATATATATTCTCTTCGTAAATTTGAATTGAAACCCTTCTTCCTGTTTCTAATCATGATAATCATACGCTCGCGGTGTGGTGCGTATCTGTACTTCCGATCATCCCATAGTCAGTCCGTCCGTCCCTTTAATTATCTGTCCATTTTCAGAAAAAACAAAAATCGTTCAATCTAAACTTTAGAATTTGCAGTATTGTTTCTACTGAGGGTCAGATAGACTGATTGTGTGAGAGAGGATTGAGAGAAGAAAATATTATTTTCCTCCATCCTACAGAATAAGAACTCCTTAAGTCCGACATCCTAAAAAAATATATGTTTTCAGAAGAGAGAGGCGTAAGAATATACATAATCAACGTAATATGCATACTTCGATTCGATCTGTGTGATTGAAAGTTGAAAACGCTAAAAGTTTTCCTGTGATGAACTGCCGTAGGCCAAGAAGCGATGCGACATCTAGAAAAGAAGGGAACTGCATATGACTAAACTTTATGACTAAATATGTTTTGTTATTGCCTGCCCTTCTCGCCTTTTCCGGTTTTTTTATTTGGGTTCTGGATCACCGTAACAAAAAATTAACATAAAATAAGTAAAAATGATTGTTTTTGTTTAGATTTTTTGTCCTATCCATGCCAATTTCTCTGTTATCCATTCCAACAATGGCACACAGAACAGCAACAAGGGCCTCTGTGAATCTTAGAGAGGTACCAGCTAGTTCTGTGTGACATTAGCGAAAATACCCTGATGGGTTATGTTCCAGAATCCTTAGGTAGAACGACTGACTGCAACATCAGCTGTGGGCTAATCCCCCACACTGATGTACTTACCTGATTAAAAAGACACAAAGAAATCAATATCCAGACTCAAGTGTGGGATATGGTGGACCCACCACACTTGTAAAGGATGGTCCACCACGGAATCGACCTGGAACTTCTAAATAGCATATGAGAAACAGATCTTAGTTGAGTGAGTGTAAGATTGGTGTATGGAATACTAGAAGTATAAATGGAAACATAAATGAGGTGATTCAAGAAATGAATAGATTGGATGTGCTGTATGTAAGTTAAACTAAAAGGAAAGAAGTTGGGATAGAAGAAATGAATGGAATGCTGTGTGGTCTTGAGTGTTGGATAATGTGAGAGGACAGGCTGGTGTAGGTCTGGTTTAAAGTGAAAAGATGAAAAATAACTTGATTCATTACAGATGCATAAGTGAGAGAATTCTCTGGATTAGAAAGTGAAACTTCAGAGAATAGTAAGTGTTGTAGTGATTGAGATCCCATGTGATTGAGATCCCTCTGATATGAAGGAAGCTTTTTGTAATGAGAGAAAAGCTGTTTAGAGCCAGTTTGATGCTAAAGAGAAAGTTATTAGAACAGGTAATTTCAATGGTAGAATAGGTGTTCAGGATGGGATTTCTGATAACGTTCTGAGTAAGTTTAATGATCCTGGTGTGGATGATAATGGTGAAAGATTAATTGAACTTTGAATCGAAAATGGATTGTGGGTATCTACTACGTTTTTAAACTACAAATATATTCACACTTACACTTGGAAAAATCGTACTCTGGGATTAAAGAGTGTACTAGGTTTTGTTCTTTATCATCAGCGTCTGAAACACTTAGTTGTTGATACCCGGGAGATAAGAGAGGCAGACGTTGGCTCTGATCATCACCTGTTAGTAACACGGGTGAAACTAATTGCTGGTTGGAAAAGGAGGTATAGGAAGATGCCTGTGGTGAAAAAAATAAAGTTGGAAAGGTTGTCTGAAGAACATCAGCGTTATTCTGATTTACTCATTGAACGTCTGAATGAGTTGAAGGCGTGGGAGAGGGATGTAGAAAAGAAGTCGACGTGTTTTAAGAACTATGTTGCCACTGCTTCTGAAGAGATAGGTCTGTTGTACTGCAACAGAGGGTAACTTTAAAGGTGATGCTTGGTGGAACAGTGAGGTTAAAGGAACCGTAAAGAGAAAGAGGGAAGCATTTTTGGGGATGTTGCAAGGTAGAGTTTCGGAGGATGAATAGCGCTGAAAGAAGCACGAGGCCGCAAAGTTGGTTCGCCAGAGTAAGGAAAAGGAGGAAAGGCATGAATTGGCTTTTTTGGAAAGATAGAAAAATATTCTTGAAGTACATAAGACATAGCAAAAACAGGAGAAATTAAATTCTAAGTTATGTAAAGAATAGGATCGCAGAAATGATATGAGAGCTCAATCAGCTAAGTGAAAGATGGGGTTAGTACTTCTGTGATTTATTAGATCATGAAAGCAAAGGGGATTCTGAGGCAGACGCAGATGATGTCATAGTGAGAGATGGAAGCATTGGTGGGATCTCAACAGAAGAGGTGTGTAAAGCTCTGAAATATCTTCAGAATGGTAAGGCTTTTGGAGTTGATGGCATATCTGCTGAGATGCTAAAATATGGTGGTGACTGTGATTGATTGGTTAACTGACATTTGCCAGTCATGTTAGGAGTTAGGAATGGTCCCTCAGGATTGGAAGGATGCTATCATTGTTTTCTTGTACAAGGGAGAAGGTGATCAGACTGAATGCAAGAACTATCGTGGTATCAGTTTGCTCAGTGTGCCAGGAAAAGTGTTTGGAAAAATCATTACTGATAAGGTACAAGGTCTTACATCAGAGAAAGTGTGGGACGTTCAGAGTGGTTTTATGATTGGTAAGGGCTGCACTAAATCAAATTTTTGCATTACGCATGATGATTGAAAGGTATATGTATGTTGGTAAAAAAGTGTTTGCGGCCTTCATAGATTTAGAGAAAGCTTATGACAAAGTAAATATGACTTTTCTGTGGAAGGTACTGAATAAATATAGTATTACTGGGAATCTACTCAATTGTATGAAAGCCATGTACGCTGGCAGTAGAGCATGCGTACGAGTGAACGGTGTTTTATTGAAATGGTTTTCTATTGGTGCAGGAGTCAGACAAGGTTATGTAATGTCACCCTGGCTGTTTAATATATTTTTGGATGCATGCATGCGTGATGCCAAGATGGATAATACTGGTTAAGATTGGTAATATGCATGTGTGCAGATTGCTTTATGCTGATGACACAGTCCTGTTGGCAGACAGCAAAAGTGATTTGCAGAACACGTTGTCCCGGATTTTTTTTTTTTTTTTTTGATTGGAGGTTTAACGACCACCGTGAGCAACTCAATGGGTTATAAGCAGTCGCCCGTCCCTAATTTAGGGTCACTGGTTCCAGGGAAGGGAGAGAGCCAGTGCCGTAAGACAAACACAACATCCATGCCTCACCGGGATTCGAACCCGGACCCCTTTCGGACGAATGATCAGAGGCCAACGCCTTAGACCACTGCGCCACCGGGGTGGCTGTCCCGGATTTACGACGTTTATATGAAATTCAAACTGAGTATAAGTAAGGGAAAAACCAAGGTTACGGGTTTTTAGCAAGGAACTGTTCGTACTGAATGCAAGATACTGTAAGTCTTAATGGCACAGAGATTGACCAGGTGAATGAGTTTGTATATTTAGGAAGTATGTGTGACAGAGAGAACAAATTAAATCACGAAATTAGTAGGTGAGTGAATTCTTCATTGAAAGCCATAACTGCCTTAGGAGGATTTCACAGAAATGATGGGTTCTCAAGGAAGTCCCGAATGGCTGTGTATGAAGTGTAATTTTTCCTACTCTGAGTGACGGCAGTGAAACCTGGGTGCTGCAGAAAGACGTAGGAGCCGTTTTTGTGCTGGGGGATGCATTATATACTTACGGGAATTTGTGGCAAGGCAAGCGCTGATCATGTGAGGAATGAAGATATGTTGTAGATGTGTAATGTGAGGTAAACTGTTAGTAAGGTGGAGACTATTATTCTTCGGTGGTTTGACCATGTTGAAAGAATGAGTGATGAGGTGCTGTCTAAAGGAATTTTTTCAGCCCAAGTAGCAGGAAAAAAAGGTAGAGGAAGGCCAAGAAAATCATGGAAGGGCCAGATTCAGCAATGTCTGCTTGAGAAAACGATTATGAGCATGAAGTACAAAAGGTCTTGTGTGCGACGTGTGATAAATGTAAAGGAAGCTCGAGCTGTGTGCCGAGATCTTTGTAAATGGAGACATTTGATTCGCCAACATTAAGTACATTATAGTTCCATCAGTTAAATGTGTACTTGGCACATGGTCTTTTTTTGGGAGCTAACCTCTGTATCTCAGAGAACAGCTTAATGATATGCATGTATGTATGTTATCCATGCCATCTAAGTCGTCAGTTGTTGCTTTTCTTTTTGAGCAGTCGAAGAGTTTTATCAGGCAGCACTTGGGCAGTATATGAAATAGTAAACAACGCCGGGCAAGTGTATATCTTAACATTTCAACTCACCAGACAAATACTTAACCTATTACCAATGGTCATTATAGGAATTTCTGACTAACGTTAGGCACAATCATTTGCCATGTAATATTTATATCTTCGCTGATAGGCGAAGTTGTAATAATACACGTCTAAGTTCTATGATATCCATGAAAACGGGAGAAACACATGTCTAAAATTCTATAATATCCATGGTTATCAGATCATTCGAAAATGAACATTACTATATTGCGCGGTTAGTGAACATTCCTCAGAAAGAAACGAGCACGGTATAGGCTTTTAAAAGCATTCAAACTCTGGGACGCCAGAACTGAGCTAAGAACTGCTCCCGAAAAAGAATAGTTTTGCTGACAACAGAGGCTCTGAATGCCCACATTAACACGAGGAAAACATATGCCAAGTGTTACTGGTCTATCAAGCATAAGATTAAGATTCATAACTTTTCTCAGATTCAGTTCTCCAGTTGTTAAATTGAATATTTCAGTAATGAGATGGTTCACAAATAGATGAAAACACCATGTTATTGCCCAGTACCTTCCAAAGTGTATTTGATTGGCTTGAGTTTAATTGCGTATTTTAAAAGTATCGTATTTTGGTTCATTTTTCGTACTTTTCTCTTCATTGTATTTGAAATTAAGCTTCAAAAATATGTCCCTCATGTAAGCATTTTAATATTTGTTGCAGAAAATTCGATAGTTTGCGATGACAAACTTCACTGGATCA
Organism: Macrothele yani; assembly: GCA_039090855.1. Classification (NCBI taxonomy): domain Eukaryota; kingdom Metazoa; phylum Arthropoda; class Arachnida; order Araneae; family Macrothelidae; genus Macrothele; species Macrothele yani. Next base: position 75,654,271 of record CM076994.1, on the reverse strand, counting down.
AGAACAAAAGGAACTCTCCTGTAGTGGGCGGAACTTGTGCAGCACCAGAAAAATTGATGGGAAAACAAATCATTGACGTCATAGAAACGTGAAGATAACATCTGATGAAAGCAGCAGCAAAATCTAAAACAGCGCACACAGAGACAGTAGAGGAGAATACGTATGGATGTGTTTTTATGGCTTCGGACTCATGCCTTCATCTACGATAATTTATTACAAGAAGATTTTTCTAGCTTCTTGAAAGAAAAGGGAACATTTTTTCCCTATTATTGCCATTTATTATCGCAATGAGGTCATTTTTTTCGTATTTTTAGCGTGTATTTTCTTTTGGATTGTATTTTAGTTTTATTCAAGAGAATTTTACAGTATTTGTACTTTGTGGATTTTTTTGTTTTATACTAGAGTTGTGACGCAAGATAGATTTGATCTAATATCCAGAATATATTTATTTTGCTCTGTTTGAATGAAGATTCCCCATCTTTAGCTGAGAGTGATTGTTCGACTCTTACACGTGATTCAGCTAAAGATTCCCCATCTGTAGCTGAAAGTGATTGTTCAACTGTTACACGTGATTGGTATGAAGAAAAGGCCCGGGAGATATCATTATGGAGATGTTTCATTCACTATTTAGGTTTTCAGCAAATTTTGTGACCACAAGTATGGCGTGAATACACAAATTCATTTGTTAGGGAATCCACTTTTGATACGGTTTCCCAAAATTATCATTTCCTACACCAATTTTATTTTCGCTTTTGGGATCCACATGTTTTGTGTATTCATCTCATTTGCAAATAACTTCTGCTGCATCCTCCCCCACACACCCACACACCCACACCCGCTACCGTCATCAAGAGCTCTCTACTTCTGAAAACAACCCAAACTATTTGGCCGTCATCCAAAGGGATATGATTACATCATATCACTCTTGATAGCGATTAAAAGTGATATGAATGTTTTATAACAATCACGTTTGTTAAGTGCTCAGGAGAAACAACTGAACTGGATGCAAATGTTAGAATGTTTTTCAACAAATATACTTTGTTTAAAGCACATTTGCACAAGTTCTTGGTCTTACGGTGTGTGGCTCTCACAGTGCTGTTTAACTTGAGTCCACGGCTGGAACTCTTTCGTGATGCACCGAAATATTTCTTTAAAACATTCAGAATTTAAATGAAATATATTGGGAATGGTTTTGACGTAAATCAAATGAAATATATTGGGAATTTTCTGAGAACTGAAAATTTCAAATATATCCGGAACACAATAAGAACACTTAATAAATGCATTCAGAATACTAGCAAATGCACTGCAAGCTTAAGAAAACGATTTTGTTACGTACAGTAAACAGCTATGAAATATATCCTGGAAGTATGAATGCAGCACATTGAGAACGATAGATTTTCTTGTTTAACACATATTTTCTGAGAAACAGTGAAACTCACCGGGAATAACTATTGTGTACAAATTAGTACACTAAAGTTATTCCTGGTAAGTTACACTGTGTATTGGAAACTGCAGAAAAATGCTTTTGAGAGATATTTAGGGGTACACTGGAAACACTTCGTTGAACATCTGAGGAATATGAAAGGCACCAGGCACACATCAGCTATGCACCGAATATTAGGCGTTTAAGAATTCAGCTCGATCTTCCATACAGCACACGATAAAATATTTTGTAAATCTTCTGCCACATTCTTCTGTTTCTGTAGTTCAACAAAGAATAAAATGATTTTGATGAACTTCTGGATTACTCATCATGGGGGAAAACTGCCTGACATATCGCATTCTTTTTGTAACTTATCGTAAAGCAGTTTTGTAAAGATCACTTCACAGTTTTTCTTATACACATCAATGGACATTCTAAAATTTTTTATATCACACTTCTACGTGGCATAGAGCATGCAAATGGGGCATATCAGTATGTGCCTGTGCGATTATTTCAGCGTATTTTACTTTGAACACCTTAGGAACATTTGCGCTGTTCGCAAAAAGCATTCATGGGGACTTCATAATTGTTTCGCCAATTTGTTCTTCAAAGAATATTTCAGGAATGCCTTTCTGCATACTCAAGATACTTTTTCGGAATCCACAGAACACATTCAAAACATTTCTTTTATAGTAAATATGTTTCCGAAGTGTTGTGTGAAGCAGTCACCATATTAAAACATTGCTGAGAAACGAAGTCCAGAAATCACTTCTCCATTTCCCTTATTTTGGCATGTGGGCCTTGCTTGGCTTGTTATACTTCTTATTTTAAATTTTCTTAATTTTTTAAGCATTTGAGATGAAAAAGTTTTGATATCAGAGGTTAGAAATAAAGGGATACACACCCAAGCAGTCAGTGAGCAAGGTGTAGAAAGCAAAACAATGCTCCAGCAATCTTGCACATAAAAATCGTAGTATTATTAGATACAAAATTTCTGACTGAAAGATATAACAAAAATTTTGTCTGAAATCAACGAATGAAAAAAAATCCTAAACGAATGATGACATCATTCGATTATTTGAACTCAGTTGTACGTAAAAAGCCATGATTTTCCTTACAAATGGTACACTAATACTCTACGAATTCTACGAGGAGTTTTGTTTATTTCTCTTTTCGAGAAATGTAAGAAAAGACGAAATATTTTAACACTAATCAAAAACCAGTGTCGTATCTTCTGCTGCTTATATATATGTTAACTCGTGTTTAGTAGCATTAGTAACAGCAAGTAATCATTAAAGTTGCGACTACTTCCATACGAACTGTGAAGGATGCTGACATACGAACATACGAAACTGTGACAGTGCCATTAAATATGCTTCTGGTGACGCAATGGTGTATCCTTTGTATAACTGATAAAAAGGATGCTCATAGTAAACTACAAGATCACAGACACAGATTTGTGTTGAACTACAGTAAACATTTTCATTCTATGCTCTGTAAAACAATAGTTCTTTTCATTCGTAATCAATACAGTCAACTTCTAGTTTCTTTGTGCAAAAATTTTATGTTGTACATCACTCATATATTTTTATGTTAACAAAGAAGTATCAAATGTATGTTTTGAGTGAATGAGTGCATTACATGTTTGCTGCACTGTTTACGAGTATAACTGATACTTACCCGAAGTAAACATCTGTTTTGTTTCACCGTGATCAACCTGTCATTTTACTTTAGATTGGAAGTTAAGAAAATAAAAAATAAAGTTTTCACTTTCTTAGTTTTCGACTTTCTGTATATCTTATATGCCTTTTTACTTCATATGAGTCAGTGCATGTTTACAGAAATCAATTGCATCATCAATGAGTTTTATGTTAATCTGAATAAAGGGGTTTTACTTAACGAACTAAGACAGATGTACGGTAAACAATGTAGTCGCTCATAAAGCAGCTTTTTCGGGCTCCGTTGAAAGTTTTACAAACTACTGTATCTCTCTAGTCCTACCTGTAAAACGCTGGCAATAGCAAGAATTCAGTGAAATTACCAGAGGCGTAACTATGGCGGGGCAGCTCAATGTAGGACGCAAAATTCAATCCTTAACAATAAGCTTAAATTTGGAATTGAAACTTTTGTCCAAGTTTTTAGCGCAGTTTTTTTGCGCCATATATTTTGTCATTTGTCCATTTGTAGAATTTTCTTATTATAATGTTTCGCCAGTTTCGGTAGCCTTGACAGCTTGAAATTCGCATTTGTTCCTCAAAACGTTCAGAGAATGTTAATTGCTCAAAATCAAAAATTGTACATAGTTTGCAAGATAAAGATGTCGTTCACATTGTTGAGGATTGTTTGGGGGCTATTTCATCATTACTGAGCTGTGAGCCACGGCAACAACCTGGATTCGGTCCGTTTGATGTGGTTTCTAACTCCGAAGTAGTTGGGAAAGGTGCACAAACTGTCATCAGTGGCGGCTCGTGGTAGGAAAAATAGGTGAAGAGCTACAAGAGCAATATGAAATTATATCTACTGTCTTTAATGAAAATCAGTTAATGAGAACTTACCTATTTTATTATACGTATATTAGATCAATTCTTCTTCCCTTTAAAGCTGGAAATTTGTCGATTATGTCATCATAAAATGGCTGTTTCTTCGTGACATCAAGAAAATGTCTTTCTGAATAGAAATCTTTGCCAAAGAAGCAAGTTTATCAGGAGAAATAGTGTTTCTTGAGTAAGTTTGTATTCTTTTAAGGCAAGAAAAATTTCTTTCCACCGAAACACTTGCAGATGCAATTGTTAAAATCAGGGAAACCAATACAGTATATAAGATTCTGTAAAAATGTCATTATCTCCATGAAGCACTCGAAGAAGTTCATGAGTCGATATATTCCTTAATTTTTCATCAGTATATACAAGACAGGGATGTAAGGTCAAGTGATGCGTAACATCACAGCCTCTCCTTGACAAATGTCAACCCCGCCTTCTCGTGGTGCATCCTGTTCCCACTAAAGGGGCTCTGACGACCGCCCATAGCGGTATAACTATACCATCGGGATTAGAGGAAATTCTATCCCACACTCACCAACCCGCTTGGCCAGCGTGGTGAGTTATGGCCAAACCCCTCCAAAATGATTCCACAACTTAAATCTTGGCCCTCAGTCTCCGGCAGCTGGAATGTACCTGGCCAAGGCAGCGGCCAGTGCGACATGAAGGCAGAGGGTGCTAAGAATCCCGGAGGACCGGACTAGGCTGCCATCTGATGCTGACCTTGGCAACGTACAATGGACGCTCCCTATCTTCTGATTCAAGGCTTCTTGAATTGGAAGAGGAATTACAAAGGATCAAGTGGGACATCGTGGGGCTAAGTGAGGTAAGGAGAAAAGGAGAAGATCTCATGGAACTCAAAAGTGGACATCTCTTCTACTATCGTGGGACAGATACTGGCAGAACTAGTGGTGTTGGATTTATAATAAACAAGAAACTGAAGGATAAAGTTGTAGAAGTTGAAAGTTCCTCTGACAGAGCTGCACGACTTGTTATCCAACTCTCGAAAAGATACCAGGCTCAGATTATTCAAACTTATGCACCCACCACAAGTCATCCTGAAGAAGAAATTGAAGAATTTTATGAGGAAATTTGTCATCTAAATAATAAAGGTAAGCAGCACTTGAAAATAATTATGGGAGATTTCAATGCAAAAATAGGGCAACGGCAACAGAATGAAACTTCAGTAGGTAAATTCGGTCACGGCAACAGAAACCAGCGTGGAAATACTCTCGTTGAGTTTGCAGAGGCAGAAGGGTTTTTCATCTTGAACTCCTTCTTCAAGAAAAAGCCACACAGGAAATGGACATGGAGACATCCAAATGGGACGACAAATGAAATTGATTTTATTATGTGTAACAAAAAATTCGTCATAGAAGACTGCAGTGTGCTAAACAAGTTCAACACAGGTAGTGACCATAGATTGGTGAGATGTAAGATGCACCTCAACGCTAAACTTGAACGTGGCAAGCTCATAAGACAAACAAAGTCTATTGACATAACCAACCTCAAAAAACACCATAATACCTTCAAGTTAGAACTGAAGAACAGGTTCTCTGCTTTAGAAGGCCTAACATCGGAAGAAGTGGACATCTCTGAAGTTAACAGAAAAGTAACCAAAGCTCTTATGGAAACAGCAACAAAATTAGCTGGGTCTAAGAACAAGTTGCATGTGAACAAATTATCAGGAAAAACCAAAATGTTGATGCAAAAGAAGAGAGATGAGGACAACTAAAGAAGATGTGACTTCCAAAGTGGAATATATAGAGCTATGCAAGACAGTAAGAAAAAGTATCACTGAAGACGTAAGGAAATTCAACTGTGAACTAGTGAGGAAAAAGCAATTGAAAACAACCAAAGCCTAAAGATAGCAAAGGGACATCTCAGTAAGGGAAGAAAACAGATTATGGCACTGAGAAAAGAAGATGGTTCTGTAACAAGAAATAGAGGCGAAATTTTGACAAGAGTGAAAGATTTCTACTCCAAATTATATGAAAGGGATGATATATGCACTCCAGACATCATGAAAGATACCAGTACCAGAGTTCCTCCAGTCCTTCCAGCAGAAGTTGCACATGCAATCAAGAACATGAAGCGAGGAAAAGCTCCAGGAGAAGATGGAATTACTGTAGACATCATACAAGAAGCAAGTGGAGAAATCGAAACAGTACTCGCCCAAATTTTCACTCGATGCCTTAATGAAGGAAAGATTCCTGAGGATTGGAACACCGCTACAATGATCCTGCTACATAAGAAAGGTGACATTGAGGATCTCGGAAGCTACAGACCTATCAGCCTCCTATCAGTAGTTTATAAAATCTTCACTAAAGTTCTTTCACACCGCTTGAAGGTAACACTGGACATGGCTCAACCGAGAGAACAAGCTGGATTCAGGAGTGGCTACAGCACAATAGATCATATCCACGTGCTGAGAGAACTAATTGAAAGAGCGAGGGAATATGAACTTCCATTGTGCATGGCTTTTATCGATTATGAAAAAGCCTTTGATTCCGGTGAAACCATCAGCAGTTACAATGGCTCTGAAAACCTGCGGTATTGAAGATGCATACATTAATATTATTAATAACATCTATGAAAATGCAAGTGCAAAGATTAGGCTGTTTGAAAATACAACACACGTAAAAATTGGAAAGGGAGTGAGACAAGGTGACAACATATCTCCGAAGCTCTTTAATGCCACATTGGAGGGTGTTTTTCAGTCGCTGAGCTGGAAAAACAAGGGGATAAAGATTAATGGAGATTATCTAACCCACCTTCGTTTTGCTGATGACGTAGTCATTTTTGCAACTACCCCATCAGAGCTGCAGAGTATGATCCAGGAACTTGCTGACAAGAGTAAAGAAGTGGGATTAAAAATGAACTTTCAGAAGACAAAAGTGATGTTCAATGCTTTTACAAGAAATGAAGATTTATCGATTGATGGAGAAAAGCTGGAGATAACAGACACGTACGTTTATCTTGGACAGCAGATATCAAGTGAGGGTCACATTGATGAAGATATTAATCGGCGTACAAAACTTGCCTGGAGAGCTTTTGGAAGAAACAGCATAATTTTCAAGAGCAATATGCCATTATGTCTTAAAAGAAAAGTGTTTGATCAATGCATCCTTCCAGTGCTTACGTATGGTGCAGAGACGTGGACCTTAACTAAAAGAGACATACAAAGGCTGCAGACAACTCAAAGTAGCATGGAGAGGTGCATGCTTGGTGTAACCAGGAGAGATAAGAAGAGGAACTCGTGGATCCGAAAAATGACTAGAGTGGAAGACATCATGATCAGAGTTAAATCCCTGAAATGGCAATGGGCTGGACATACTGCCAGAAGGACAGATCATCGATGGACAGCCGAAATTTTAGATTGGATTCCAAGGGACAGGAAAAGACCCAGAAGAAGACCACATGGGAGATGGGTGGATGAAATTCGAAAGTATGCAGGGGTGACATGGAGGAGACTGGCACAAGACAGACCGTTGTGGAGGAAACTTGGGGAGACCTTCGTCCAGCAGTGGATTGATAATGGTTGACAATGATGATGATGATATACAAGACTCAGTTCATTTTTAAGGCGCTGGTGTTTCGTAAATATTTTTCCGTAAAAATGTTGAAGATTTTCAGAAGCGTGAGAGCAAAAGCATGGATTAAATTGGTCGAATTTGGTTGTGTCAGCAAGACAGGCAAATTGAAGTTCAAGTTCCTCACAGTCTTGAAAACTTATATCCATTTTCATAAGAATGTGGTACAAAATTTCAAAATACAATTGTCTATAATTTTGAAAAAAATGTTTCTTGTGTAAGAACAGCATATTCCCGTTTAGATCTGCTTATTTCTGTGATTTTGCTAGCTTTTCCAAACAGTGTTTCAAATACTTCATCGTTCCTTTTATGGCTCAAAAAAGTTTTTTTTTTGTTTTTTTATTTGAGTAACACAGTAGTTTATGTCTAGTGATTTGTTCTGCAAAATTTCGAATAATACACTGCTGGCCACCCAAAATGCAACACCAAGAAGGACACGAGATAGCAAAGCCAGATTTACTGGACACATAACAACAGATACAAAGATGAAACGATTGAGTTTACAGGCCCGTGCGACTTGCGGAACACGCAGACATCAATAGTTCGTGTGGCCCCCATTGCTGGCAATAACGGCCACTACACGCCGCGGCATCGAACGAAAGAGACTTTGGATGTGGGTTTGGGGCATGTCGGTCCAGGCTGCTTCCACACGTTGCCACAGTACATCAGGCGTAGCCGCGGGTGGTGCTTGCCGAGCCACTCGGTTGCCGATCAGCGACCAGACGTGTCCGATGGGCGACATATCGGGAGAACAGGCTGGCCACGGCAGCAGTGACACCTGGTGGGCCGTGAAGAATTGTTGCACGATGCGTGCCACGTGCGGGCGCATTGTCCTGTTGAAACGTGGCAGCTGGCAGGTCCTGTAAGTAAGGGAGGACTACAGGCTCCAAAACGTCAGAGATGTAGCTGTGGCTGTTGAGTGTACTGGCGATGCGTACCAGATGGGTACGGGTGTCATATCCAATTGCGCCCCAAACCATAACGCCAGGCGAAGGACCGGTATGGTGATGCATAATGCAGGCGTCATACAGTCTCTCGCCGCGGTGCCGCCACACGCGGATCTGAATATCGTGGTGTAGCAGGCAGAAGCGGGATTCGTCGGAGAAAACAATGTCATGCCATTCCGTAGACCCGGTGCGGCATTTAATGGCCCACTGCCGCCGCTCTCGCCGGATGGTGTAACATCAATGGTAATCGGAGCAATGGGCGCCGTGCGACAAGTCCCCGCTCCTGCAAACGACGTCGCACGGTACGTGCTGACACAGGTTTTTTGCGCAACACACCCTAATTCCTGCGCTAACGTTCGTGATGTGGCGGTGCGAGCCGTCAATGCCCGCCGCACAACATGCCTGTCCTCTCGTTCGGTGGTGTGCCGCGGCTGCGGTAATCGCTCACGTCGGTCCGTCCGTCCCTCCTGCACCCACCGAATCCATACTCGCCTCAATGTGGCTGGATATCGTCCCACACGGGCCGCTATGTCTCGGTACGATAAACCGCTGTCGCGATAAGCCATTATTCGTCCTCTGTCGAACTCCGAAATATACTGGAATGACTGCCGAATTTTGCGACGAGTCATCAGGAAGCTTCCCGCGCACAAGTCCGGCAGCACAGCACACTTCCACTACTGCCTTCTGTGCACCCTTCTCATAGTGCTTCTCGGTGGCGTGCCGGGCGCACATGATTTGCATATGCCTTGCAATGCTAATCGTTTGCATGTCCTCTCGCGGGCGACGCATGCTGCGAATTTCAGGCCAATCGGATGATTCCTTCTTGGTGTTGCATATTGTGTGTCCAGCTGTGTAGATCGGTGAAGCCAAATATTTCATTAAATACTACTGCCAAAAATGTAAATTCAAAAGTGCTCATATCATTTAAAAACCCTTGGGCAAGTTGAATTGATTTTTTGTCTGATTGGTCACTATTTGTGAGAAATTTGAATACTTCCTTCAATTTATCCCAATCGTCAACTATTACACTTACTAACTTCGAAGTGGAGGACCATCGAGTTTCTGTTGTGGTTGGCATGCATCTTGCGGTTGTTGATGTGAGTGTATTGTTTTTCACCACACAGCGAAGCGATCGCTTCGCTGAGTGGGGAAAAAACAAGGGAGGCTTGCAAAAAATATTCGACACTTAGAAATTTCAGAAAAACTCTGCTGTAATACAAGGTTCAAACGATGTACTAAGCAATCACAGAAACAGCTTCAGAAGTTTTATGCTTCATTTTTTTCTGGAGCCCAGTCAAGTGTCCCGACATTAAGCTTGCCCTATCGTGACATTGTCCTATTGACTTGTGTTGATAATCAAACTGTTCCAAATTTTTGTCTAGCATTTTGTAAAAAGCTTCTGACGTTCTATCTTCACTCACATCATGGAAACCCAAAAATCGCTCAATCAATACACCTTCCGAATCAACAGATCTTATTATTAAAGAGCACTCGGAAGTCTGTTTATGTCTTCCCATCTACTTGAATAGAAAAGCATTGAACTTCATTTATTTCATTTTTGACGTGATCGCTTATATATTCAGAAATACATTCAATTAATTCGTTTTGAATAGCTTTTGAGTCACCTGTGAAGAAATTTTTTATCGTTTCGTATTGATTTTGAATTTTTAAAGGACTTGTTGATATCAACAGTGAAAGCAATTCCTTGAATTTCTACGATTTATCGAGTCAGTGCTTCGTCATGGTCACGGAATGCTAGTTCTTGTTTACTCAAATACAGTACTGCATTAATCAATGTCTGCAGGAAAAGTCTATTTAAACAAACACTTTCGTTGAAATGCATTTCAAAAGCTTAGCATTCTCCCTCAGGGCATCGGCAATGGTGTTCTGATTATTTTCAAAATTATTTAGCATTAATTGGCATTTCAGGTGTTCGCTAGAATCACCACGTTTGTGAAGTGACCGTTTTATATTTAAGAAATCTGAAAATTGTCTTTATTCCACGCCGAATTTTATTACTAAAAAATAAGCAGGGCCAACAAAAAAATTGTAACACAGAAGGGATACAAAGCCATTTATATTCAGTAAACCAACAATTTTTAAAATTAATATTGTACGATTTACTGCTCTTCTTGATTTCTTTCTTGGCGACAATTGTCAGTGAATCCGTCGGTCGTCATTGAAGTAAAATGTCTCTTTTATTTTCATCTTTCCACCGATTGAACGGAGTTTGCAATAAATTACAGACAATGTCGTTCACAGGATACATACTGAAAACTAAAACTATCACTATCAGGTAAACTGTACACGAAACTAAAGTAACTAATGAAGTTTTTAAAAAACAATCACAAAACACGAAAAAATAAATCTCTTTCGGAAAGTATGTACCAAAACACAAAGCAATCCGTCCCGTTTCACTGCGATCTCTTCGGAAGGTCACGACTGCAGGTGCAGAGCCTTGGCGTCTCAACCTAAAATACTTCACTTGCCCGGCAGATAGAGGAGAGTGACGTCACAGTTACCATGGCAACTCGGACGAAAACTGCAGACTTCCAAGCATTCTCATTTCAGCTCTTCACTTGAACTGGTTTGCGTATAAGGACTTGTTTTCCGTATTGAACGCGCATTGTGAATTGATATCAAATCAAAATGTTGGGTATTTTGGCACTCAATAAATAAAAGAAAAGAATATATTATACGAAATTATTAAATAAAACCTTATTTCAAATGAAATAGGTGAAGAGGCACTTCACCTACTTTACCTGAAAAGCCGCCACTGACTGTCATAGTTTAACTGTTTGTTTGTGAATTTAACGACCACGGTGAGTGACTCAATGGGCTTATATTCAGTCAGGCGTACACAATTTGGGGTCACTGGTTACAGGTATGGGAGAGAGCCAGTGCTGTAAGACAAACACACCATCCATGCCTCACCGGGATTCGAACCCAGATCTACCCTCGGACGCATGGTTCGTACCATTCAGGCTAATAGGCGGTACACTTTGACTGTGCCTCCTACATAAAGATAATGTCGGAGTACATCATAAATTTTGTTTTGTTGAGCAGTGTATATATATTTGTATACTTATATGTACTATAAAAATTAGTTGTACATACTGGTAGATATAGATAGGAAGTCAGATGGAGGGTGCAGTATTTTGTGGTTTGCCCTGGGAGCAAAAATGCCGAGTTAAGCCTCTGGAAATGACAAATATTTCTCAGCCATCAGTTCAGGGGAACGAAACAGATGGCTACAATCCCAATCCCAGAAGCCTTTGCAATCCAAGTTTTTCTCTGTTTTTTTTTGTTTTTTTTTTGTTTTTTTTCGCATGTCTTTTGTAAAAAAGTTCATGCTTATGTTACCGGTTTGTCCGTCCGCCTGTGGACACCGTATCTCTTCAACTACATATTAGTCCGATTTGAAAAATTCTTTTTGTGTTGGGAAGCTTAAAGTGTGTGAACGATGATTCTTAATTACGTTTTTTTTTTACGATGCACCGTTTCGCCGCTAGAGGGCGCAAAGGCAGATGATATTGAATTCAAAATACGTTTTATTCCATATATTTGCTACTAAACATCCGGTTAAAAACATCCTTTTATCTTTTGATCCCATTTATGTCGAAGACTATTTTAGGTATAGTCACTTTTTCAAGTTACGCATAGATTTTCCGCTAGGGGCATAAAAGTACATTGTGTTTCCATTGATAGCTCTGCTTCTACACCTCCCATTTGAAAAAAAAATCTTCCTGCAGCGGACAACTCCTGATAGGAAATTTTACGTATATAATTTCTAATTTTTGGTAAAAAATGGTTTGACCACCAGGGGCATGAGTGTTAATTCCTGCTTCTGATGTATTTGCAGCAAAATCTGAGCTTCTAAAAACTCGACTGAAAAAAAATCGTTCGTGGACCTATGCCACTCACATCAAAAAACCTTTTCAGAATATTTTCTTCTTAAAATAATGCATGGTTTTTCCGCCAGGAAGCTTAGATGTATATCTTATTTTTGCCAATATCTCTGTTTCTAAGAGTCCGCTTTGAAAAACTCCTTCTTTGTTGGATAGAATTTCCAATGCGAAATATTTTTCATATAACTTCAAAAATTTCAAGTAATTCATAGACTTTCCGCTAGGGGCGTAAAGGTAAATTGCGTTTTCTCCGATATCTCTGCTTCTAAAACTCCGATTAGAAAAAAAAATTCTGCTCCTGATAGAGCTCCGGATGATAAATGCTTTGCATTTAATTTCTAATATTTGGTAAAGGATGGTTTGGCCACCAGGGAGCGTAGGTATTAATTTCTGCTTTGATGTATTTCCAGCAAAATCTGAGCTCCTGAAAACTTGACAGAAAAAATTATTTCGTAGACCGATATCGCTCACATGGAAAAAACCTTTTGAGAATACTTTCTTCTTAAAATAATACATGGTTTTTGCGCCAGGGCGTAGATGTATATTTTATTTTTGTCGATATCTCTGCTTCTAATGGTCCGATTTGAAAAATTCTTTGCTGAAGAGCGTTTCCGCTGAGAAATATTTCTCATACAATTTGAAATTTTTCTTAACGCACAAATCTGCCACTAGAGATAGCGCACAATTTCGTCGCTTGGACAAAGGCTCAATCTGTTTTTCTCAATATCTCTGCTTCTAAATACATGTGCGATTTAAAAAATCATTTCACCACTAGATGACATTTACCTTGTATAACACCTTAATTTAGTATATGAGGAATTTTATAGTTCACAGGTCTGTCGCTAGGTAGTTTTTGTGTCTTTAGTTTGCTGCTGTATCGCTGCTTCTAAAACACTATTGAGAAATTTCTTTTTTACTGTATGCCATTCGCTACAATAGATATGTCGAGCAATATCCGCTTTAAATAATGCACAGATTTCCTGCTGGGGATCGCAAAGGACAATACTACTTTTGCACTATCTCTGCTTCCGGGAGACGTATTTGAAACGTTATTTTTGCTTAGCATAGCTTTTTACACGAAGAATATTTTTCACCTGTCTTCAACTTTTCCATTATGCGAAATTCTTTCCGTTAGCAGACGTAGACTTATATCATGGGTCCTTCTATATTACTTGTTTTAACTGTCCGATTTGAAAATCTGTTTGCCTGTGATACCTTCCTTTTGCTATGAGAATTTTTTTTGTGCGCCATTTGTCAATTTTTGTATCATGCATTCAATGACATGGTCCCTATGGAACTACCATTGGTTTCGCATGCGTTGTAGAAACACATTGCGGCACACCGGAACTACCATTGGTTTGGCATAAAAGATAGAAATACATCCCGACACACCGCATAATTGCGTGATAAAAACTCACGTAATACTGCTTGTGATGTCAGCCACGTTATTTTCAAAAAATCATCTTTATTTCCTACGTGCTTTAATTCCCTGTATTTTATGTCTGCGTTGCTTTGAGAAAGCCTCCCAGTGAAGTGTGAAAGCTTGGCGAATCTTTATACAAATTTACACCACGAAAATAAACGGATTCCATACCCTATAAGCGTTCCTTGCGTACGCTTTTTAGCCGCTGGTGGAACTAAGTAGATGTTTCAACTTCTGGATGTTTTATCGACTGTAGAAACCGGTTAATTGTTTTCCTAACCGGTTCCATTGACTTTGAATAGCTTTGATAACTTTAATTCGCTTCAGAACAGATTCAAAAGTCGTGCTCATTACAACCGAAAATTCGGTATCATATTTCTCGTTAAAATACGAAGTCAAAAGAATATACATTTTGCCAAATATTGCAATTCATAGGAATGGGTTGAAAGATTTGCTTATTCTTCGAAGCCATTGTAATCTGACAAGAAATTAAATTTGAGTTTACAAGACCCCAGTGTCATAGTTTGTTTTCATTTTTGCAATATGATCGAAGCCTTTAAGAAAAATGTTTCATTTTGTTCTTCCTCTTCACAAAGTTATTGAACCTGAATCTGAGACGTATTATTGTCACTGTTGTTTAACACTCGGACGCGCCTAATTTTCGAATATTATTGGACATAGCTGTTGCGCACCCTTTTCGTTTCCATCTCTCTCTCTCTCTCTCTCCATATTCAGAAAGTTTCCCAAACCACAGTATAAAACAACCTATAAAGAAGTGCAAGTTATTTCTGTAAACAAAGACCTTCCCTTTACTTTTTCTATGCAGACCTTCGCTTTACTCATTTTATGCGTTTTTTACTGTTTAGTTTCAAATCAAAACATCTTACTACCTATTTATTTCACGGATGCGGTATAAGAACTCTTCATGTGTTGCCAACAAAAGCCCAAGTTAAGGTGCACAGTATCGCTCCGAATGCTGAACGGTACTAGAACTACATAGTGCTGTCGGCTTGAGGAACTAGACAAAATTCCTTTTCAATGTTCTTGAAAATTATGCTGTTTCTTCCAAAAGCTCTCCAGGCAAGTTTTGTACAGCAATTAATTTCTTCATCAATGTGACCCTCACTTGATATCTGCTGTCCAAGATAAACGTACGTGTCTGTTATCTCCAGCTTTTCTCCATCAATCGATAAATCTTCATTTCTTGTAAAAGCATTGAACATCACTTTTGTCTTCTGAAAGTTCACTTTTAATCCCACTTCTTTACTCTTGTCAGCAAGTTCCTGGATCATACTATGCAGCTCCTAAGGGGTAGTTGCAAAAATGACTATGTCATCAGCAAAACGAAGGTGGGTTAGATCATCTCAATTAATCTTTATCCCTTTGCTTTCCCAGTTCAGTGATTGAAAGACATTTTCCAATGTGGCGTTAAAGAGCTTCGGAGATATGGTGTCACCTTGTCTCACTCCTTTTCCAATTTTTATGTGTGTTGTATTTTCAAACAGCAGAATCTTTGCACTTGCATTTTCATAGATGTTATTCATAATATTAATGTACGCATCTTCAATACCGCTGGATTTCAGGGCCATTGTAACTGCTGATGGTTTCACCGAATCAAAGGTTTTTTCATAATCGATAAAAGCCATGCACAATGGAAGTTCATATTCCCTCGCTCTTTCAATTAGTTCTCTCAGTACGTGGATATGATCTATTGTGCTGTAGCCACTCCTGAATCCAGCTTGTTCTCTCGGTTGAGCCATGCCCAGTGTCACCTTTAAGCGGTGTGAAAGAACTTTAGTGAAGATTTTGTAAACCACTGATAGGAGGCTGATAGGTCTTTTGTTCTTAAAAAAGTTGAAAAGAAAAAGCCTTACTAAATTTCTAAGTAATTGTTTGTGAAGAGATCAATGTCCTGGTGCAAAAACGCACAGATAAATGAAGGAGAAGTAGAATTAGCTAAGGAATTTAAATAATTTTAAATTAAATTCAATATCTATTACTGCGTTTAAGAAGCGTATGTCACGGGAATATGTTCCTAGTTACGCATTTTGTGTAATTTATTCTAGTCTAAAGAAGGCTCAGGAGGAAGCTAGTGTGGATTTAGCCATTGTTAATACTAAATCCACACCTTCCAGGTTTTCTAAGAGAAAGCCTAGACTTGTTTCGAACTCGGTAACACAGACTTAAAACTGCTATGACTATCTGTAGAAAATTATGTCAAAACACAAACTTTATCTACGGAGCAATAGGAATATTGATTTAGAACGGAGTGAATTTCTTCTGCGAGACACGTTTAGGTAATATACATCTTTCCCAACAAGTAGTAATGTAAATCCAAAGTAAAAAATTTGGATGTAACGAAAATGGGTAACGGAAGTAGTTTTGGACTACCATTGCTGAAATCTAATTTTTGAATACTGTGCCATGAAATGACGCAACAATAGTTAATTTCATTGTTACTCAATAATATATTTTACTAAACTACTGCTGAACATTATTTCATTACATAAACGTAACAATATTCCATTGCAGGCGTAAGTTACGAGAACCTGATGCTAAATATAATAAAAGTCATTACAAAAATGCGATTTTGACGCTATGAAAACAATGCGTTGTAGAGAAATTTGTCTTCCTCTGACTATCCCCATTCCCCCAGGAAGAGTACCTGCTGTTGATGAGAGCTTTAAAATGATGTATAATAGATGGGATGTAACCTGTAGATATCCTAGACCGCAACACTTACCAATCCCCCTTACTAACACACATGCGATTCAGCTTTTCTTTCTACCTTATGGTCAGATTTTAACTTGCGCATGTGCAGATGGACTTTCGTAGCTACATCAGCTTTCATCGGTATCTGGGTCGTTTTTTACGTTCGTCTAAATCTGAAAAAAAAAAATAATAATAATAAACATTGTTTTTGAAAAACTAAAAAGTCAAAACAGTTACTATTTCCGCCGCCATAGTCTGTTTAGTAAATACTGTATTTACTTTTATGACACATAACTTCTTACGTTGGTTTTATGTCAATAACATTCATTAATCCACCTACCTCAGTACCTATCAATGTCAGGAATTAGTAAACCTTATTGTTTGTTGTTATGATTTAATTCCACTTAGTTTGTACCGGACTGTGGATCGGTGTGGTCATGAGTGACGCGAATAAGTGCAATGCGGTGCACATAAATAAATGTTTATTCTAGAATCCCTCGTTTTAATTTAACTCTCATAAAGATCTTGGGATGCGAAAGATGCACAACATAAAACATCTACAAAGAGTACCAGGGTACTCTCTCGATTTTTAGTTCGTCTTTTGTAAAAATGTTCGTGCTTGTAGTATCACTTTGTCCGTCCGTCTGTGGACACCTTATCTCTGCAACTATTTGCCCGATTTTAAAAAAATTATTCTTGCATTGGAAATCTTGAAATGTGAGAATGATGATCCTTACTTTCCTGTTTCTTTAGGATGCATAATTTCGCCGTTAGATGGCGTAAATGCAGATGCTATCGAATTCAAAATACATTTTATTCCATATAATTGATTCTAAATATCCGACTGATTTTTTTTTCTTCCTTTCGATGCCATTCAGAACGAACACTATTTTTGGGTGTAGTTTGTTTTTCAAGTAACGCATAGATTTTCAACTAGGGATTTAAAAGTAAATTGCGATTTCCCCACATCTCTGCTTTTAAAAAATCTATTTGAAAAATTCTATCTGCATAGGATGCAGCTTCTGGTGGAAAATGTTCTTTCGAATTTCTGATTGAGACTAATTTGGCCACCAGGGGACGTAAGTGTTTATTTCTGCTTCTGACATATTTGCAGCAAAATCTGTACTTCTGAAAATTCGATTGAAAAAATTAGTTTTCGGATCGATACCACTCACCCCCGAAAACCTTTTGAGAATATCTTCTGCTTAAAATCGTGCATAGTTTTCCGCCATAGGGCGTAGATGTATATTTAATTTTGTTGGTGTCTCTGCTTCTTAGAGACTGGAATGTTTCTTATAGAATTTCAAACTTTTCTTAACGCACATGTGTGCCACTAGTGGTCGTACGTTCACGTTTCCGTTTACAGTATGTTTGCGGCAATATGTGCGGGACTGAAAACCCGATTGGAAAAAAAAATCAGTCATATACTACTGACTATCAAAACTTTTTGTGTGTATTTCTTTCCAAAAATAATGCATAATTTCGCCACAAGGTGCGCAAATATTTAATCTGTTTTTCTCGATATCTCTGCGTCTAAATGTCCTATTTAAAACATTAATTTAACACCGGCTATCATTTACTTTAAGCAACACTTTACGTTTCTACTTAAGATTTCTTTTTTGTAGTTCACAGTTCTTTCGCTTGGTGGTGTTTGTGTACTACTATTTGCAGCTGTATCTCCGCTTCTAAAAACAGTACTGAGAAATTTCTTATTTTACTGTATGCCAATCGCTACGATAAAGATGGGGAACATTATCGTCTCTAAATAATGCACAGCCTTTCCGATAGGGAGCGTAAAAGTCAAAAACTTTTTCTCGCTATCTCTGCTTCCGGGAGGCGTATTTAAAAAGTTCTCTTTCCTTAGCATAGCTTTGCCATGAAGAATACTTTTCGCATATTTTCAACTTTTCCATTATGTAAAATTCTTCCACCAGGAGGCGTAGAGTTATATTGTGTACGTTTCTATATTTCTTCTTTTCACTTTGCGATTTGAAAATTCCTTTGTCTCTGATTCGTCCTTCACTATGAGAAACATTTTGTGCGCCATTTGTTTATTTTCGTAACATGCTTTCAGCCGCTGGTGGGAAAAAGTAGCTCATCCTAATTATTTCTGGATGTTTCATCAATTGTAGAAATCCGGTTGATTTGTTTTAACTGTTTCCATTGAATATGAATAACTTTGATAAATTTCATTCGCGTCGGAAAGGATTCAAAAAACGAGCTCATTACAATCGAAAATTCGGTGTCATCTTTTTTGTTTGTTCTCAGAAATATTAACAGCAGAGCTGAAAATTACAAGAGGAAATTAATACCTAATGCGTAAGTTTGAAGAAAACTACTTGAAGGATGTGAAGCCAGGGCTCTCTAACATGTACTTAAGCATTGAACTCATAATAAACATCCACGACTTTACTTGCTTGTAAGAGGTAAAAAATAGGAAAATCATAATTGACACCGTCACAGTAGAAAGGTCCTTAACAAATAGATAAAAATAAGGTTTCCATGTAGACAGAATTATCGAAAATTTTTAAACAAACAGCGATCACATTCCCATCTACTCTGAAACCAGTTGTCAAATTGATAAGAAACCAGAAAACATTAAGCTGCATCAGTGGTAAGGGAATGTACAGTGTGCGAGAGTAACATTCTCAAGATTTGCAGAAGTAAATTACAGAGGATGAGTCGAAAGTTTTGCAATATTTGGATAACTTTATGTTTTCATACGTACCTTTACGACGAAAGCTGACTGGCATTCAAAGTACAGGCAATCGTGTTGCACCGTCTTTTGCCATCTGTCTGCCAGTTCTTCGATTCCGCGGCGGTTCCATTTCTTGTCCATCGAGGTGAAGAACTCCTTCACCCCAGCTTCCACCTCCTCCTGGTTGTTGAAGTGTCGCCCGCGAAGGAAGTGGGCCATGGTTCGAAACAAGTAATAATCCGACGGGGCAAGATCCGGACTATATCATGGGTGTGGCATCAGTTCGGTGTCTTCAAGTTCCTGGAGTTTTGCCCGGGTCGTTCGCGCGGTATGAGGCCTAGCGTTTTCCTGCTGTAGGAGAGCGTACTTTCTGTTCACCAGTGTCGGGTACTTCTCCTCCAAAACGGCATACATCCGCTCCAGTTGTTCACAGTAGAGGTTGGCGTTGATGGTCCGACCGTCTGGAACAAATTCGTAATGGATTATCCGCTCGAAGCGCCCACGTTTGGCAACAGGTTCAAGAAGCTGGCACGGGCTCAACCACTGTCGTTGTGTGTTAGGATTACGAAAATAGGCCCCTTATCATGGAACATAACAATTCTCTTATTGAAACGTACATTGCGCGGGTTTTCCAGGAGTTTCGTGCACACTTCCACTCGGCGGTTTGCTTCAGGTGGCGTCAGTTCGGAAGCACAATGCCGCAGCTCCTGTAGACCTTGCCGAGGTCATGAAGGTGAAGAACCACGGTGTTCTGTAATATGCCTAGCTCGCCTGATAATCTCCGAGTGGTGGTTGGGGAATTTGCCTCTACTGCCTGGCGCACGGCCTCCGAGTCCACGATTCGCGGCCTACCTGACCTTGGCTGATCGCCGAGGTTTCTGTCACCTGAGCGAAATTTCTTGAACCATCAGATTGCGGTGCTATGGTACACGAAACCTTCCTCTTTCGCATGACAAACGTTTGTGTTGCTTGAGCAGCGTTATGGCAGAGTTTAAACTCGTAAAGCAAAAGTTCCCTAATCAACCTGTTGTGGTTGTTTACCTTTTATGCGTCCCAACCACAGACAGAAAGACGACATGCAATACTGTTCACAGCAACGACTACCACTTTATATCCCTTTCGAATGACTGCAATGCACAACTTGAACGTGTTTAAACACGTGACATACCTGCCGCAGCACATGCGTTTCTGCAAATATTGCAAAACTTTCAACTCGCCCTCCGTACTAAAGATTTTATTGAAATACAGACCTCATCCAAGGAGAGAAAATATGTTGATTGCGACGAGTATAAAATATGGATTCTTAAAGAGTAAGGGAAATGTATCTGGCAGCATGTAAGAATTGGAAAATTAGGCAGAAATAAGTAAAGCTCTTAAAGAAAAAATTCGGAAATGTTTAACCTGTTTTTCACCGGTTAACAAAAAAGATTAAAAGAGGCCTTGTAGAAAGGACAGACTGTATTTTTGGGATGCCGAAAGAAAAGTATCTGTAGTTTCCGACAATTGCGCTGAAAACAATTTGGAAACTGAGCGTGTAAGTTCATGAGAGAAATTCGAGATAGCTAGAAAATTTCCAATTCAACGTTTACTCGCAAATTTCTAGCAACAGTCACTTGGCAACTTCTAGCATCAGAGGAAGAAATACTGAATCAATGAAAATGTACTTTGACGACCTGTTGAATGAAAATTCGGAAACCGATGGACAAAATCCTTAGTGGTTATGGCCAAGTGAACTGGGAGATCCCATATGTGTTCATAAAGTAAGATATGCTGTCTTAGTCACTGAATAGTTATAATGATATTCACCCGGAGGTGATGGTTAAGTTCAGCGGAATGACAGGGGTTCATTTTTTATAACAATGTGTACAGATGCCATGTGAAACTGATTTGTATCATAAGGACCAGCAAACGTCAATTAAAAATGCTGATTTATGATGAAGAAAAATATATTGCCATCTCTTCATTTACAGTTCTGTCTTCAAAAAGCATACTTAAGCAAAACAAAAAAAAACTGAAAGAAATAATAAAAATTCAACTGAGCGAAGAATAGTATAAATTGTGTGTGTGTGTTAGGGTAATATACACTGAAGAGCAATTGAATTAGAGATACCTGTCTAGTAACGTGTAGTCTCAGTATTACCTTTCGCCCTGATGACGGCGGCGATTCGTCTCGGCATTACCTCGACAAGACACCGGAAGCGTTGGGAAGCCATACGGATCCACGACCCTTGAACAAGCCCCCACAGTTCACGAACATTTGATGGAGAGGGGTCAGAGCCTCGAACATCTCTCTCGATGGCATCCCAGATGTGCTCGATGGGATTGAGGTCAGGTGACCTAGCTGGCCAAGGAAGCGAGGTCACGTCGGTGGAGTTTTCATCCAACCATTCGGATACAATTCGGGAGCGATGGCACGGTGCATTGTCTTGTTGCAGGATGAGGTCCCCAGTGGGATGTTGAAGACGCACAAACTAGAGCAAATGGTCGTCCAAGATATCTCAGTAACGTTGACCTGTGAGCGTGGGCTGAGTTACGGGCGGGCCATGGGAGGGCATTTCCCCCAACGTTGGAGGAGAAATTAATGAATTTTTCTACAATAAATATAGTCTATATCTATAACCAAGACAATTATTGAATGTGAACCGGTCTCTGAACGAAATATAAACAACCAACAGTTGTCGCTCGCACACACTCCACAGCAATTATGCCAAGGAAAAAAAAAGCTGTCTCAAAAAGTCAAAATGCGCTCCTATTACAGCAAAATGTCAACTTTCTATCTAATCCGGTGTAATCCAGTCGCTATGACATCTGGCTCACAGCCACCGCCAATCCTGCCACTGCCAATCAACGTGGGACTTGGACCGATGATCTGCCCGTCATTGATTGAACAAACGCCTGCGCCTCTCAGTCTCGGGAGAGCCTTTTTCGACCCCCTTCCCTTCACGAAGCTCCGCCTGTGTGTTATTCTTAGCACAGTATTTGACTGCTTGTGTGCGTGGTCTCGGTCTTACGCTGTTATTTTTGCGTGTGGTAAAATATTATTGTGCTATGTGCTTGTGTTTAGCATCTACATTTTAAGAAATTAATCATGAGTAAGTGTTCTAGAGACATACGTTTTTTCTTTTCAAAGTCAAATGACTCGCAAACACCTTCTATGCGTAATTCAGAAACTTCAACATGTCAAAGTGAAGTGCTACGAGAACGAGATCTTCCTAAGCAGGGACCATGTAGTTCTGTTGATTTCATGGACGATCTGGGAGATTTGCAGAGCAGTCCATCTCGCCCAGTCTTACTACAGTATCCGCTTCCAGACTTCTCAGGCACTAAGCGAGGCTTTACAGCTTCGTATTTAAAAGAGATTGAATGGCTAGAATATAGTGTGAAAAAAGATGCTGCGTTTTGTTATGCATGTAGGCAATTTCCTTCAAGTAACAAAGAGGATTTATACACAGAAAAAGGAATGAAAAATTAGACAAAAAGCAGGTGAAAAGTTGAAAAAGCATGCAGTTAGTGCAGCGCACTCATTTTCTATGTCGAAATGGGTTAATTTTAGGAAACCGATAGAGACAGTAGCTACGAAAATATGTGCGTCTCATAAAAAACTTGTGAGTGAAAACCGTGAATACTTAAAAAAGGTGTTGGATATTCTTCTGTATCTGGCAAAGTAGGGCTTGGCACTTCGCGGCCTTGACGAGTCCAGTGAATCGCACAACAAGGGCAATTATTTAGAGTTGTGTGAACTTTTTTGTAAATATGACGAAAATTTTAAAGACAAGTATGAACGTTACCATAATTTTAAGAGTCCTTGAATACATAATGAATTGTTACAAATTGTCAGAGAAGAAGTCTTGAAAACAATTGTGAATGAGGTAAACGAAGCTGGGTTCTTTTCACTCATGGTCGATGAAACCAAATCCCATAGGGTTCAACAGCTATGTATTTGTATACGATACCTTTACGGCCAAGAGTTAACAGAAAGAATACTGACAATAAAGGATGTATCGCTGTCACGAACTGCAGATTCGTTAGCAAATATTATTCTGACCTTTCTTAATGGCATTGGAGTTAATGCCCTGATGGGGCCAGTCCGTTTTTCACTCCAGTCATACGATGGGGCCGGTGTCATGTCTGGAGTTAAAAATGAACTGCAGAAAATTATAAGAAAAAATCGCTCTTTTGCGATATATGTGCATTGCTTGGCACGTAAGGTCAACATGGTTCTGGTGGCTGCTTGCAACGACAATGACTTGAGCTGCAATTTTTTCAACGTTATGCAGTCATTGTATGAGTATTTCTCATATCCAGACACTCGTGCCATGTTCCGAGCAGTGCGAAAGAAATAAATATCAAAACTCCAGGACCTCACGAAAAATATTAATTAAGCGACACGCGCTGGTCTTGTAGGGCCACAACTGTGTTGTCTGACAAGCGAAACTACATGGCGATTGTGGCTGTATTAAGCGATACAGCGGCAGACATGAGACACTCTAAATCGACGGAAGCAAGAGGACTTCTAATGTCTATCAAATCACTTGATTTAATTGTTTGTCTGGTTGTTTTTGCTGAATACCTGTCTCTTATCAATATCCTGAGTAAAGCATTGGAGAGAGTGGACACTTGTATCGCACAATGTGCTAAGACAGCCAATGGAGTAATTAAAGAACTTGATTCGAAAAGAAATGAAGTAGCTTGGGATCAAAAATGGGAAAAAGTGAAAGTTTTCCGGAAAAGACTGTGAACTCGACATAATACCTGTTACAATAGAAGCTAGATCATTAAGCTGTGTTGTCATCTGTCGGTCAAAGAATGAGGAACGAAGGAGTAAGTGCAAAAGTTGAAGAAATCGAAAATGCTGAATCTCAATTGAAACAAAATTACAGATGCAATTTCTTCTACCCTGTTTTGGACATTTTGCTGGAAGAAATGAGAAGATTTACTGGTGATGCTCTTCAAGTCGCAGAATCAAGTGAGGAGTTCCTTCGTTTAAACGAGGAAGGTTCCAAGTTCTTTATTGATACCTATTCTGTGTCAAGAAAAGATCACACAATGTTGAAAGCAGAAATGTCTGTATTGAGAAACGTGATGGAAAGTTCGGGTGTCAGTTTAAAGGACAGGCCCCTTAAAAGTGTTCTTAAAGATATGAAAGAAAATATTTTGAACAAGGACATGGACCTTTATCCGAATATACGGAAACTCCTCAAGATCTGTTTAACTTTGCCATCTAACAGTGCTACCTGTGAACGGTCGTTTTCGGCAATGCGTCGTATTAATAACTGCTTAAGATGCACTATGAACCAGGAACGATTATCTAACTTGGTGATTTTATTTTCAGAATAAGATATTGTTAAAGTTTGGACCCAGATGCCTTGATTGACAAATATAACTCGAAATGTGAAAAACGAAAGATTGTTTTACAATAGTAGTTTGTGCACTGACCACTGATTCGGAACCAGACTCATTCTGTAAGTGATTTTCATTGGTATTATAGTCTGACTGTGTTAATATAATTTTATTATGGATTGAATAATTTAAAGCAAATATAAATAATTCATTGTTTTAATTTAAATCATCTATCTCTTAGTTACAGTGTTACAAGTAATTTTCACCGTTACAAAATAGCTGCCATTCCAAACTTTTAATCCTAAATATAAAAATATATTCTGCGATGGTTCTTATTGGTACCATGTCACAGGTCATCTTCAATCGTATCGTTTTTGTACTGTTGACAATTGCGGGTCTTGGCATGACTTTTATCATCTGGGATCAAGGACCACAACAATCCTTAATCCCCCTCTTAATCCGACATCTTTATTGTGCCCCCTCAAGCAATAGGCTCTATCTCCGCCTATGCCTGTGAAGGACGATGTCACACGTACCAGGGGTCCCATTTCAGTCCACGTAAACAGTCTCTAGACGAGAATGCCACCCCCACCAGCTTAAAGAGTACCCTGCTGGCAAGAAGGATCCATCGCTTCATGTGGTTTGCGCCATACTCGTATCCTGCCATCCACATGTACCAACGTGAATCTCGACTCATCAGTCCAGGCTACATTTTCCCACATATCTAGGGTCCAGTGGCGATGTTCTCGCGCCCATGCTAATCTTTGAACCCTGTGATGTACGGTCAGCAGCGGTACCCTCGTGGGACGATGACTTCTGTACCCCATAGCGAGGAGATGGTTCTGGATGGTGTGGCTGCTTATACGTTTTTTTGCACCAGCGTTAAATTGCCGAGTGATTTCTTGCACTGTGGCCCGTCTATCCGCTGTTACAATGCGAGCTAGCCGACGATGACCCCGCTCATCGGCAAGCTGTTGTCCATGGCAGTTGGCCCTAGCAGGGATGGTTTTACCGGATTCGATGTACTCACGGTGCACCCGTGACACACTGGCTCGTGAAAATCCCAGTGCCTGCACGACGTCCGAGACGGAGTGACCCATTCGTCGGGCCCCGACAATTTTCCCACGATCAAATGCGCTTAGATCCTTCGCCTTACCCATACTGCGTCTAATTCTTACTGATTCCCGTCGCATCACTCCTTATATTGTCGGATCGCTGCATACGTCATGTCGTTTCCGTTTACAAAGCCGCTCACAGCGCCACATTTGCATAACGCCTGCTGTCTCTAATTCAATTGCTCTTCAGTGTATTTGAGTTTATCAATGCTTCAAAAAAATCTTCAGTAAATGAATGAGGCTTAACATATGGCGGTTATTGATTCGGAAGAGGCATTTGACATGTTATCTATTGGGGGTGGAAAGAAAGTCATGTCTGCAAATGCAAGGCAACAGAAAAGATCTAATTACCGTACACACAAGTACAAATCAGGCCAAAATGTAGTCGCCATTGTTTGCCACGACCTGTTTCCATCGTCTGGGCAGCTGTTGGATACCGTCCCTGTAGATTTGTGGCGGCTTCGACGCAAAGAAGTGAATAAATGCGCATTCATAATCGTCCCGGTTGGTGAACAACTGTCAGTTTAGTAAATGCTGCAACGACCGAAAAAGGTGGTGATCGCTTGGAACAATGCCCAGGAAATACACTGGGTGCTGCAGCAGCTCCAAGCCCGTGTCCCTGATTTTGTGACAGGTCACTCGTGCTGTGTGAGGTGTCACTCCATCCTGCTGTAGGAGGAAGCCCTTGCCTTTCAGCAGTGCTGGTTGTTATTGTTGGATGTTAGCGTCCTTTGCTCGTTTCTTTTTATTTTCATCGAACACCTGCTGCAAGTTTGTTTGCGATTGCGAGTTTCAGTTGCGAGGATGCAGAACAGAACAATCAGCGGTGCGTTGCAAAGAATTATGGGATCACGACCGTGGACAATTGTTGAGACGAGATGATGGCGCTGTGTATGAACACGATATTTTCTGTTCTTACAAAAGTGTATTATCTTCATCTAAAAGGATTCTCGAGAGAATATACAAAGTGTTTTTCTGTGAAGCATCAATTGGATATATATATATCATGAAAAGACTGTTTAAAACAGACTAAATAGAAAGCAAAGTTCGTTGTTAATAACAACTCATTCATTCTATGTTTATTATATATCTGTGAACGTACATTAGAGTTTTAGCTGTGTGTTTAGTCAAGAATAAATAACGAAAAACTTAAATCAGGAGTCTATCGATTATGAACATAGTTACCGTTGCAAATCATTTTCTTAGTTTTTAACTTACACCATCAGCAATGACGCGAGCGATGCGTTCAAATCGTCGAGCTGACGTCAGTACACATCGGCGGTGATAATGATGACTGGAAAAAAATACGACTCCACCCCCCATCCCGCATATTTCACCAAACAGACAGCAGACCTTACGTGGGCGTTAGCCGGCTTTGGGGATCGGCATGGGCTTCTGTTTAGGATCCAATGATTGTTTTCGGGGGCGGACTTGTCATACAAGACTCATTTTTCGCCACCTATCACAATGCGGTCCAAGAACGGTTCAACTTGGTCATATGCAAGCAGGGAAACGCATCCACTCCTGCGATTTGCTTTCTGCTCAACTGTAAGTTGATGGGGTGCCCAAACTGCCCTTTTGTGCACCTTCCCAAGTTGATGCAAGTGCGTAATAATTCTCGTGTACCCAGCTGTGCAGCCAACTCCCGCGTGGTCGCGTGGGTCGGTCTTCACTAAAGTCTTCAGCATGTCCATATCCATTGTTGGGGGTCTTCCAGGTTTGAGACGGTCTGACAGGTCCAAATTTCCCTCTCGCAATCGTTCGAACCAACGACAGCACTGACGATGTGATACGGCATTGAGGTATGCACTGGTAATGTTCCTTACAGCATTTGAACGGATGCTGCCGCGACGAAACTCATACAGTATGCAATGACGTATGTGCTGCTTGTCCATTTCCATGTTGGATGCCGCTTACACTCTTCGCTTTCTCATGGCTAACTGCCACTGACTTAACCCACCTACCTGCTGATGCCATGCCTGTTATGTGTGCAGCGCGTTCTCAGTAGGCAATGTGCGCCGTGGCCGGAGCTTCTACTTCGGGTACCTCGTCATTGGACATTACTTTGTTTCCAACCCAATAGTTAACAGTTCGCTCCGTGCGCCGAAAAGTTACGGAATGAAGTCAACTACAACACAAAGGCTAGTGAACAAATAGACTGTTAAGAGATTTGATATTAACTGTAGGATAAGACAGAGACCTCGGCTGTCCTAGTTATTTGTTTTTCAGCTACGTATGTAAACTGATTATAAAAAAAGTTTCAGCTGTTTTTTGCATCAACAGTATGGTGTATGTCGATGAATTAGTGCGAATTTCTAAGTGTATAAACAACTTGCACATACTGTCGCGTTAATCACTGAGTAGGACTTACGTAAAATTTGGAAGGAGGGAAAAAGTTGGAAAGCCAGAATCAATTGTTATTTTCAGTGCTCAAAAAATGTTAATGATGTAGTACTAGAGAAGCTGCTAAAACGAGTAACAGACTTTATTTTTCTAAGTGTAATTCTTAATTAGAGAGAAATGCTTCACAACAGACGAGTGAAAACACAGGCTGAGTAAAGACTCTCCGCTAGTCGGGGAAAAGTCTTCTATTGGCTAAATAAAAAAAAATCTATAAATAAGATGGTCAGTGAAATAAACAGAATGCACAAAACGCATAAACATATTGAAACGTATATTGAAATATGCGCATTAAACGTATTATTTAAAATGTGAAAGTATTCAGACTTTGCGACACAGATTGGTTTCGTGGGAGGTGAGAAGTTGCTGACGTAGGTACGGGGACTGGTATGTCAAGGAAAACGTATATTGAAATATGCGCATTAAACGTATTATTTAAAATGTGAAAGTATTCAGACTTTGCGACACAGATTGGTTTCGTGGGAGGTGAGAAGTTGCTGACGTAGGTACGGGGACTGGTATGTCAAGGAAAACCAGGTAAATTCAGTTACGGAACGGATTAGCTTACAGACATCAAAGTTGATCTGATCTGTACTTTTTTCCAGACGAAAATGTTTGGACTTAGCTAAAACTGTCGAAATATACCCCGTTAAACGGGGAAATTGCAAGAGTTACAGAAACATTGTCTGGAATATTAGAAAGTAAAGATGAGGAGGAGAAAATCTTATAGGAATTGTTCTAGTTATTGGTTTCTGACTAAGTGGGAGGCTTGTGTGAGATTTATCTAAAGGCAAAACTGCGGGTTGAGAATTCTAATGTCAAATCATGAGACGATTTAGGATATTATTTCGTATGCGAACTTCCACACACACACACAAACACGAGTGATGTTCGTGAAGTTTTTTTTTTTTTTTCCTAATAGCAAAACTGTGATTTGGAAATACTAGTGAAAAGATTCCATGTACTTCTTGGAAGGGAACATAGAAAATCCTCCCAGGTATTTTCTTGTATCAAGGCAAAATCATGAGTTGGGAATGCAAACAATTAATCCAGAGAGGCCATAAAGCATTTTCTCGTCAAAAGTCAGAACTGTAGCTTTGAAATGCTAATGCTAAGAAATGGGAAGATATCTTACATAGAAGGGAATTTTGTATTACATAGAAGGGAATTTCCAAAAGGTTTTGAAGAATTTGGTTTTTTGCTGAACACCTGCGAAATGGAGCGAAGTCTGTATACAAGCGTACGTGACCAAGTCGGCCAACTGGTATCACAAGTAAATATGAACACATGAAATGAATATTTTTGATTGCACGGAATCATTCATTTGGCACATGGAACTAGATTACTTCCTCTTGACTGACAGAAATCGATCATAGTACTATTTTAGAGAAATGGAAGTATTTTAATATCTACCTCGGGAATATCCTAAATTAGCGGAATTTGCAAAGTTTATCGAATCATATCGAACAAGAAACTTGAAAAGATGTTACAAATTAGCTGAGTGAAAAACAGTATAGCTTTAGAAGTGGAAGAGGATGTCAGTACAATTTTTTTTTGTCAGCTTCTTTAATAGATTCAAGCGGCGAGCAGAGATTTGCGTGTGATGTTTGTTGACTTTTAAAAGGCTTTTCACAGGACCCTAGGACCAAGTTATTCAGTTTGTTAAATATTAATGATTTTTTTTTAAAACAAGTTGTTAGAGTCTAGGAAATGTCTTGCAATGACAAGGCTTTCTCTTTCGATGGTAATGCTGGTTAGAGCTTTTAAATCGTCTCTGGATTACGGATAGATAAATGTCTTCACTTCTGTTTAAGCTTCAATGTCTTCACCTCTGTATCAGCTTCAATGTCTTCACTTCTGTTTAAGCTTCAATGTCTTCACCTCTGTATCAGCTTCAATATCTTCACTTCTGTATCAGCTTCTTGAAGAAAAGTAACTTTGTGACAGATTTTGAAATAAGTAGCTCTAGTGTCAGCAACTTGCAATATACTCATGATTTTGTATTGATATCAAAAGTGTTAGTTGCTTACAGCTTAATGGGTAAGGATTGAAGAATAATTTTGAATGAGTATAAATGCAGAAAAAATTTGCTATCTGAATCTATGGTTTTAAATAGAACTTCTAAAGGGATTCCTAATACACTATCTACCAACAAGTAATTGGACACCCCTGCAATCGACGATATCTGCGGTCCTGATACACGTCACAGCCGCCGCCGTTAAATATCGCGTGGGAAACAACAACGCAACCAGTCGCATGCAAGATGCCACGCAGTTCGGAGCTCTCTGATTTCGAGAAAGGTGTAATCGTAGGGTATCACAGAAATGGCCGATCCATACGTGACATATCCAGGAGTTGAAGTACCCAAAATTGACAGTGGCTTACGTGATTGGCAAGTGGAAGATGAGAGGTGACTGTCGGAATGTGCCTCGACCCAGCAGACCCACAAAACTGGAAGTTAGAGACCGACGGGTGCTGACCAGAGAAATTCGGAAGAACCGCACCAAATCGATGGGCCACATCCGCGAGGAGTTTCAAAAGGCATCCGGGAGTGTTCTTTCGATGAATACCATCCGTGAGGAAGCTCATCTGCTTGGTTATCATGGACGTGCTGCCTCCCACAAGCCTTTGATCACCAAGTCCAATAGCGCTGCTCGCTAACGTGGTGCAAAGAACGTCGACAGCGGACTGTTGAACAGTGGAAACAGGTTCTCTGGAGCGACGAATCAAGGTTCACCCTCTACCGTTTGGGTGGCAGTGTTAGGGTTTGGAATCTGCCTGGAGAACGCCTCCTGGCGGAATGTATTGTGCCAACTGTGAAGTTCGGTGGCGGTGGAATTATGCTATGGGGGTGTTTCTCCTGGTATGGCACGGAACCGTTGGTCGCAATTCCTGGTAGACTCAACGTCGAGACCTACTGCACCATTTTGGATGACCATGTGCTTCCTACGTTGTGGCAGTTTTACGGGGTGGACCCATGTGACTTTCAGGATGACAATGCCACCTGTCATGTTGCGAGGTCCACCATGGCTTGGTATGGTGACAATGGGGTTAATCGAATGGACTGGCCTGCGCAGAGCCCGGACCTTAACCCTATCGAGCACCTCTGGGACGAGTTGGAGCGTCGACTTAAGGGGTGCCCCCACCGTCAGAAATCGGTGAAGGAACTGACCTGTCTTCTCCAAGCCGAGTGGAAGAAAATACCGCAAGCCGTCGTACAACGCCTGCTTGAGAGTATGCCCCGGAGTGTCGCAGCTGTAATCGCCGCTCGTGGAGGCTCCACCAACTATTGAAGGTGAATAAACTTCGTTTTCCTTTGCTATCACAGGTGTCTAATTACTTGTTGGTAGATAGTGTATATTGAAATTTAACACAGCGGAATAATATTGGAACTTCAAAAAGAATTAAAAAGATTGTTAAGGATTTCGCAGAGCAGAAAAGTCTCATACCATTTATAAGACAATTTTTACTAAGGAGGAAGCGGACATAAGAAAAAGCTAGCTGTATAAAGTGCAGGATTTACTATTTTCTGCAGAAGAAAGAGATGGGTGCTAAGCAAGTGTTCCATGAGGCTGATATGATAGTGGTTGCGGGAATTCCAAGAAAAGCTAGATGTATTGTTCGGAGTGGCAGGATTAGTAATGCAAATGTCAAGACAGCATATTTGTATGCAAACCGCTTCCTGAACTGACTAGAAGGCAAAGTTAATGAAGACACTCTTAAGTAGTTTAGGTATGTGTGCTTTAAGCGTAACTGTTATGAGAAGAGATTTGTCGTTCGCAGGAAATTTTGTAGCGTACCCGGAGAGATCGTGAAATTTGATAGGTAAACCTAATACATATTCATTTTGGTTTGAATTTTCTATTCCGATATTTTGAATTTTCATATATGTTGTTGAACGCTTTCGGGTATGCAAGGATGATACGATAATGAATGAAGTAATGAATATGTGTATTTCCCCCTCTCATTGATGTCTCATTGAAGATGAAACGCTGCTTGGCTGTCCAAGAAGTCTTTCTTCTTACATTCTGTGGAACCAGATTGTACAAAGGGTAATTAATCTGCAATAAAGAGAATTGAAAGTGCCAAATCACAGGTTAGTGATCGAGGGCACAATATGTTAGATGCAGAAGATATTTCTGTGAACGGAGGGAGAAGGACAAAGTTTGATGCAAGCACACCAGCACAATTTTTATGGTCCGTGCCAATAATATATCTGAATAGTATGTTCGCATACCAGTGAGACGATGATGATGCATTTAACTGTTATGAAGATTTCCTTATTTTTAGAACACTGCATTCAACAACTGTTATATTTAGAAAAACTTACATTGCACTTGAAATTTCCAAAGGGAAATTCCTGTCGAAATTGCTTCAGTAAACTCTGAATGAAAAATTATTGAATGTGTTTTCAGAACCGTTTAAAACAATGACTGCTCCTGGGAAGCTCACAGAAAACTTAGGAATTCTAGGAACTGCAATTTTTTTTAAAACCTCTTAGAAACAATTTTAGAATTCTGCTAATATTAATGCAGATTGAGTCGTTTCAGAATACGTAGAAAGTGAAATAATTATGGTTCACAACCGTAAATCTATCGGGAATATGCAAAAGTAATAACCCTGAGAATGTTAACACAGACTAGAAATTAAAAAAACTTTTGACTGAATCCATCATTAAAATGTCATAAAAAATCTCAGAAATTTTAACTCATGATGAGAAATCGAAAAACGTGGATATTTAAACAACTGGAAAAATCTAGAGAATCTTTCTGCAAACTAGGTTTTTAGTTTTATAATTGCATCTAAAAGTGGATAATTTATGGAAAGCGTATAGTGGCTGATGAATTCCTGTATCGTTAGGGAACTGAACAAAATCCTATTTCCATATATGCCACCTGTTCAAGTTCATAACTTGAAAACCGTCTAGGTGAACGCAAACTGCTGAGAGCTGTGCACATTATTTGTTAGTAGGGTATGCTTAAATATAGCTGTTACCAGGGCCTGATTTCTGCACGTGCACAGGGCTTCAGAATTTGGAGGGCCCTCCAAACTACCTTAATAAAATAATATAAATTTTCAGAATTGAAATATGTTTTCCGTACATATACGGTACCATTTCAAAATTTAGGATGAGATTTTGGAAACCAAGTTATTGTTATTTTGTATAATAAACCTCAAGCATTGCGCTGAGCTGTGATCAGCCAGTGTAACATCTTAATCTCACCCTTATTTATAACAATCAAAATGCAATGGGAACAGCCTATGTTCGGAGCCATACGGTATATTATACATGAAAAGCATTTCAGCAAACATGTAGAATTTACTAAATAATATTTTTATTATTATTAGTCGTGTGAGAACAAAAATTGTGAATTAATATTCATAATTATGTAGGGTTTATTTTTACATCAATAAAAATACAAAAAAAGTTCAATTGGCACTACTTTAATCACTGTTGTAATCATTTACGTGGAGTGTTGCAATAATTTATCTCACAATGTGTGTGGTCAGCTGTAAGACTTTGTAAGGGATTTCTTCTTACAGCTTAAACTAACATTGGTTCATCATTTCCATTAAATTTATAGTAAACTAGGTGTTTTAAATTATATTTCTGTAAATGATACTATAAAACAAAAATAGAATTCCAGAGTAATTAATGTTACAGCTGTAAACTCTGCGGGTGCGGGGAAGTACAAGTGGTTTGAATGCTGCTCGTCTATTACGTACAAGCCACATTGGCTATAAAGTTGACTAGCATGTGGGATATGTTTTAATGTTTTTACTGCTAGAAAAACTGCTTGCAAAAAAATTATTTACCAGTAAATATTCTTTTCGACTGTTTGACTGCAAATTTTAATCGAGGGGGCCCCAGACATAGGATGTGCACTGGGCCTCGATTGACCTAAGTCGGGCCCTGGCTATTACTTCTAAATCCACCGAGAACATTCTGTTTGCTTGATTTGTTACTCTCTCCAAGATCCTGGTTTCAGGACTCGAGCCCGATCCTTTTTTATACTTAAGGTCATTTGTTATTTGATTTAAACCCAGCCTATTCGAGTTGCTGCTCTTCGGTTTCTGTTCAGCCAGTCACGTGTAGAGCAGAGTCATTTTCTCGTTATTAAAACAAGAATTCGAAGTACTGCAAAGGGATTTTATCTGAATCTACCAACTTTGAAAATATTTCCCTTTTGCCTATTGTTAAAATCACGATACTTTGAAAGGCCATTATGTATGTTTTTGACACTACTTGCATTATTACTTCCTGAAAAATTTGTAATGGAATCATTTTAGTTGGTCACAGCAGCAGAGAAAAAAGCATATAAGAAAAATATTTAGTTTGTTCAAACTTAGTATACTATAGAAATCTTTACCTTGATCATTTAGCTTATTAATATTCTTAGCAAATGAGTGAAGTGACTAATACCATTTCTGAGCGACTATTTTAAAACCTATTAGATTTTCCATTTGTACCTCATATTTTCATAAATTAGCTTTTTCAGTCAGTAATTTGAAACCTAGGATTGCAGTAGTATTTTTCTTTAAACCCAGTAAAATAGAAATTTAAGACGCAACTAAGGATCTCAGAATATGTTTCATTAGTTGCTCATTTCTTAGTCTTCTTTTGGTATTAAGGATTATTTATTTAGTTTCATCGCTCTATCTTTTAAGCTTTTACGTTATGGACTTTGATGCTTCATGTGATGGAAATAAGTATTTTCAGCACCAATCGAAGTGAAAACACGAGTAGATCGGGTTTTAACACTTACGCTGTGTGAGATATTATGAGCACCTTCGTGATGCGAAGTTCAGCGGGGCAGCCAGAAATATTTCGAGTATTTCTGCAAGAGAACACAGCAACTGCTTACAAGTACCTTTAATCGTCATTTCTTTGAATGCATTGTTGAATTACCATTATAAATCGTGTCCAAAGCTTTGTTGTCATTTCTCTAGCAATTAATCCTCTTCCGAAGATTTTCTTCTTCGTCAAGAATTAGACAAGTCTGCCAATTCCGGCCTAACTAATACATCTCAGTGGATTTATTTTTGTAAAATTATCATGCTCTAACGTTTTTTTATAAATACAATAGATTCCGGTTAATTGAATCGTCGGTTAATCGGGGTCATCCGTTTATTTGGGGCAATTCTTGAAGAACATTCCATATTAGCTCTTTGGGATATAGCTTCGAATAGTAGGGGCCGACCCTTAATTGGACAAAAGTGTTCTAGCCCGATGTGTCCCAATTAACCGGAATCTAGTGTATTCTTAACATTTGCTTTAAAGGTAATTTGTTTTCCCAATTTTCATCAAAATTTCTTCTCAGATTTACTTTACTGCTTCCGTTTGCAAGATTTCGGCTTGCATTACTTATGGCTCCGCAGTGACAAAATGTTAATTTTACAGATTAACAAAAATAGCAATATTGTACCGAAATGCTTTTCTAACCGTGGTATGGAACAAAGAAATTTAATGGGAATATTATTAGCTGGAGATAACTGCAATATTTATACTGATTTACTGCTGGATTTCAACCATAGTGAGACCAATACTTTAATGGAACTTTATATCACTGCACTTGTGGTTCTCATTTGTTTTTTGTTGTTGTTGTTTTTCTTGTTTCGAAACATTGTGGCTGCAGAGTCACATTTGGCTAAAGAGCCCCGAAACAAGTTACAAATACGAGCATATAAGAAACTTGTTTCGGTCGGTGGCGCCGCCGTAACCCCATTCAAGTACAAAACAACAAAGATGACACCGAATTTTCGGGTGTAATGAGCATAGCTTTTGAATCCGTTCTGACGCGAATTAAATTTATCAAAGCTATTCAAAGTGAATGGAACCGGTATGGAAAACAGTAGTATCTGATCGAAGAAAGAAGTTTTTCAATCGGATTTTGAATCCCGCAGATATTACTGTAAACGGAATCGTGAACTTACGCCCTCTGCTTACAGACTTGTGTGGTAAGAAAAGTTTGAAATTACATGTGAAACATTTAGCAGCGGAAACGCTCTCCAACAAACAAAAAAATAATGTTTCAAATCGAGCTTTTAGAAGCAGAGATATCGACAGAAATATGATATTTATTAGAAACAATCTGCGCCCTCTGGCGGGAAAACTATGCATTATTTTAAGAAAAGTTTCTCGAAAGGTTTTTCAATGTCAGTGGCTTCGGCCCAGGAAAGAATTTTTTTCTGTCGAGTTTTCAGGAGCTCAGATTCTGCTGCAGATACATCAGAAGCAGAAATTAACACTTATATCCCCTGGTGGCCAAACTATTCTTTACCAAATATTGGAAATTATACGAAAAACATTTCCCATCAGGAGCTGTATGCGATACAGGAAGAATTTTTCAAAGTGTTTTAGTAGCAGAAATATCGGGGAAAACGCAATTTAACTTAACTCCCCCTAACGGAAAGTCTATCAATTACTTGAAAATTTTTGAAATTATATGAAAAACATGTCGCATTGGAAACTCTGTCCATTAAAGAAGGATATTTTCAAATCGGACCATTAGAAGCAGAGATATTGATGAAAATAAGATATACATATATACATCTACACCCCTGGCGGAGAAGCCATACAATATTTTAAGAAGAAAATATTCTGAGAAGCTTTATCGGCGTGAGTGGCATCGTTTCACAAACGAATTTTTTCAATCGAGATTTCAGAAGCTCAGATTTTGCTGCAAATACATCAGAAGCAAAAATTGACACTTACGGCCCTTCTGGCCAAACATTTCTTTAGCAAAAATGAGCAATTATATGCAAAAGATTTCTCATCAAGAACTGTATCCGCTGAAGAGATTTTTTCAAATCGGAGTTTTAGAAGTAGGGATATAGAGGAAAACGCTATTTACTTTTACTTTCCTTAGCAGAAAATCCATGCGTAACTTGAAAAAGTGGCTATACCTGAAATAATATTCGGCATAAATGAATCGAAAGGTAAAATATTTTTTTCAATCGGGTGTTTAGAAGCAAACATATGGAATAAAATATATTTTGAATTCGATATCACATGCATTTGCACTCTCTAGAAGCGAAATTATTTCGTTCAAACAAAAAAACGAAACAAAGGACTATGATTTCCACATTTCAAGCTTCCCAATGCAAAAATTGTTCAAATCGGTCTAATAGTTGCAGAGATATAGTGTCCACAGACGGATGGACAAACCGATAACATAAGCACGATCTTTTTTCACAAAAGACGTGCTAAAAACTGACTTCTTAAGGCTTGTTTTTATTTAACGTACAGCCTTTTAACTCTGAAGTAAATCTACTTTCTTACAGTATTTTTTTGTGTTCTCACACAAAAATCTCAAAAAGGCAAACATTTAAAAAAACTTCGAATTTTCAAGGCATTGGAAAAAATCGCCTAAGTTGAATTCGCACAAGCTGATGTGAATTATCCCACGGAAGCCAAGAAAGAAGTAAGTTTTTGTTTCGAGCTACGAAGTATGTATATTGTTCTGTGCTATCTTCTTCATTGTGCCACAAAAAACGTATCTTAAATGTATTCAGTCATATTTCAAGTGTGAGGAAACATATGAAATCGTCACGCACTGTGGAAAGCAATCTCTAGCCTTTTCACCAATTACATACCGTTTCTTTATCTAGAACGAATTCGTCAAAGGAGAAAAAGCCGAAGTGTTGATTCCTGGAGCCCGAAAGCACAATGAATTTGCTTTTTCTTTCCATTTCTTTGATGTCGCTCCGTATTTTCAAACTTACCCTCCAATGTTATAACTTTTCTTTTCTTTCCTTTGGAGACGCTAAAGCAGGTGTGGAATCGGCATCTTTTTTAAATGCCCACATACTGAACCTTCACTGAAGCATAAAGGTTTATTACAGGACTTTCAAAAGAGAGCGTTGTAGGTGTTGGTGGTGAGAAGCGTAGGTTTCTCATTAGTCGTCCGAGATACTCCAGGAATCGAGTCCTGGACGAGGCACAGGCAGTGTGTTTTACTTACGGCGCTGATTCCCTCCCTTCCTTGCGGCTAGTGTTCTTAAATTAAGGAAAGGTGACTGCTTATGCTATTCAGAGCTGCTCGTGGTAATTGTTAAACCCCTCAACAAACAAACCACAAAAGATATATTGTTATGACAACGGTGATACGAAGTTAAAAGGAATTGAATTCACTCACTCATCTAGAACTCGCGTATGACACAATGTACTTTTCTATTTGTGTTTTCTCTGTACTTTACGTAAATGCGAGTCAAGCATAAATTGGAAGCTTCTTGTGTTATTGTTATTTATGTTGGTAGGCCAAATCTCAGTCCCCCCCCCCCCTTGACGCATTATGTACTAGCTAGGAAGGCGTAGACTAGTGTGTCATAATCCAGCATGTGTCAGTTAGTTCAAGACACACTGAAAATAACATGGCGACACTATCACAATTGCATGTGTTCGACTGTAGGACATGACAAATGCGCAAACTGTCTCCACGTGTTGTTCTTTATATTACACGTAAACTGCTTTTCACTGTAGAAAATTAAAAGAAAAACTGGTACATAAAATAATTATCGAAGAAAATTCGCCCAATCAAGAAGAAAATTGGTCCAGAAAAAGTTAGTCTAAAGCTGTTCTGCGGTAATTTCACGTTGATTTTTGGCCATGTCTTGAGATTGTTGACATACATCATAAAAAAAAACTCTGAATGAATCCTCTTAATCGTCAACCTTCGTGTATAAAATGCACATGAAATACTGATAGAAAACACGAGAGAATTTATTACTTTACTGCACCAAAAAAAAAACTGTACTGTTCAATTATAGTTTTTTCAGGTTACAAACCTAGGAGAGCTAAATTATGAAACACCAACGCACAGCTCAGAAAGGCTTCTTTAGCACATGTACCGTGTTTAAGTCTGCAAACTTCATGGCTTACAACAATGATGCGCTTCATCTTAAAGTTCTGAATTTTGCAAAACATAAATCCACTGTAATAATTTTGAAACAGAGTCCTTAGTATATATACCTACAGAGGTTATCAAAATAATGGAAACACTTACTGTTTGTGGATAACATTTCATTAATAAGCTGTATGCCCACCTTGGGCTTTCACAACAGAAGCAGTTTAACTTGAAATAGACATACACAAGTCATATGGGACCATTCTTTCTGTAAAACATGTCCCAATTGCGCCAGTGATGTTGGGGGTTGAAAATGTGATTTGACTTTTCGCTCCAAATACTTCCGGAAATGTTCAATAATATTTAAGTTTGGTAATTGAGGTCGGCAGGGTACTTGCTGTACCTTCTGCGCTGCAAACCACAGCTTATCACGTTTCCCACAATGCATGGGTGCATCATCTACTTGAAACCAGAGACGGTGTTTAGAGAATCATGGCTTCATCACTGGGTGCCGATGGTCCCCAAGAATGGATTCGTGAGTTGCAGATACGACACGACCTTGCAGAATAACCAATGGCCCTAAGAAATTCCATGACATGGCACCCCACAAAGTCAGGGATTCGTCTCCATGGTTCACAGTTGAAACCAAACTGTCGGGGTGGTACGCTTCTGTAGGTTATTTCACCGGACGTACATTCTACCAGCGACCAGCGGTGCGATACATTGTGAAGCACTATCCATCAGACCAGATGATACACTGTCAGTCTTTAGCATTCCAGTTTGTATGTGCTTTGCATCACTTTACAAGTCTTATTGCATCAATTTTCATAAACACAGGTTTGTGAATTACAACACGGCTATAAATACCGGCACAATGGTATTCCCGACGGAAAGTTATTTTGTCGCCCCGGTGGCTCAGTGATCTAAGCGTCGGCTTATGAACATTCGTCCGAGAAACGTTCCGTGTTCGATTCTCGGTTAGGCATGGATGTTGTGCTTGTCTTACGGTGCTGGCTATCTCCCTTCCCCAGAACCAGTGGCTCGAAATTAGAGACGGGCGACTGCTTATAGCCCACTGAGTTGCTCACGGTGGTAGTTAAATCTCCAATAAAAAAGAAAGCAATGACGGAAATCTTATCATTCCGACTGGTGTTTAACCCTGCTGCTATTTGCAGTGTCATGGTCTTGTGCTTCAGCTGAACGTTCACCTATCCCTATCTGACATCTCCGTACGCCATCCACAGTTTGAACGTTTCTTTGAACGACACAGTCTCTCGTGTTTCATCCAGTACCTCTAAAATTCTAGTTGACGTAGCTCCTGCAAGTACGGTGGTCGATGGCCATTTGTCCTGCTTTAAGCCGACAGTCCTGCTTTTCGCCGAATTGTCCGGCGTGAGGCTTAATGCTTAAGCCGGACGCTTTTTGTCCTGCTTTTCAGGAAAAGCTCAAACTCATTCAACCCAGCGAGATTTGGTGAAAGTATTTTCCGACATCATTCGCTTTTCACCGCTGAGGCAGCCCCGTTGACTAAAAACACGCCATAGATTATGAGACAAGTGTGCATTAGAGCAGCAATTTTCCCTTGCTTGCTCTAATGCACACTACGAAAGGGTGTTTTCTTTCATGAAAACTGCTTGGAGGATTGAGCGAAATAATCTCGATGTGGACAGTGTAAGAGGGGAACTTCAAGTCTGTGTCAACCTTAATGTTGATTATAAATATGCTTTTGAAAAGTTTCTAAAATGCAAATAACTTCTACTATCTGCTAGAAGTGAAAACAAATATGTCAAACAACATGGAGTTTAAGGGAAATATTTTACAGGTTAGATTCTTTCGTGTGAAATTTACATTGTTTCTCTATACAAATCAATTTTATTTGTTCGTCGTGGTGTTTGACACCCTATCTCTATCTCGTTCGCGCATGGCGAGCTGAGTTCCTCAAAGACGACTATGCGCTTTTCAGGATTACTGGCAAATTATTTGCAGCCGGCTTACCATTCCTCTGCTACATACGGGTAAGGGACAAAAGATCAAAGTGTCCTGCTTTTTCAAATCACGAAGATGGCCACCCTACCTGCAAGACGCAAACGAATTATCATGTCTTGTTGAGGTCACTGAGATCTGACTTTGTCGACATTTACTCCACATACTTAGTTTCATCTGCGACTGTGTTGCTGTTACGTGAAATGATAGCCAACACCGTACTGCACCCCTTCCTTTACGTACCTCACATCGTGGGTGACGTCGGCCCTGTGATACGGATATGGCGCATTGCACGTACTTCAGTCGCAGTCGACGTCTCCATTATTTTGATAAAACCTTGTAATTTCAAATTTATAGATTTCTTAGGTTTCAAAATATATTTTCCCATGGCGTCTCTCATGATGTCATTATCATCGTTATACGTAGAAACAGGGACGTCACTAGACTTCGAAAACAGAGTGGGCGACGGGTGGCCGAGTATTGCTTTTGCTGGGGCAAGTTTGATAGCAACTTTATTTATGAAACACTGAAGAAAATAATGTTTAATGCCTTTTACTACCGGCTACACACCATCCTCTTCTCCCCTGGACACACACACCTGGATCTGATTAGTTACGCAACTGATAAATCTACCAGATAACATGAAAATGAACAGTGGGTTACTGGTGTAAGATATAAGTGTTGGTAAAATATCGCCTTCAACTTTTTGCTGTGAATGAATTGTTTTAATTGCTTTTCAAAATTTTGCATTTTTGCTTATGAAAATAGTACTGCATTTGAACGATTTCTTCTAAGAAAATGTTCTTTATATTTACATGAATCAAATTTTAATGCCATGACAGGCAGACACGATATCTCCTCCTCTTAACTCCCTTCGCTCCAACCAGCAACCTTGCCTTGTACTTATCTTCTTCAAATCAGTCATCAGCCACGTCCTGCAACCTCACTACCTCGGTGCAGATCTTAGAGCGCTGGAATAGCTTTAAACTCTACTTTCCTGTTTGAATCCTCTACTTAGTAGAACAAACAGCAGAGCAATTAGTAAAAATCTCCCTCATTGAATTCCAATCCATCCTCCTCATTTGCCCCCTGGCCACACTAACATGAAATAAGTTTGCAAAATCATGCAATGCATAGATTATAATACGCTTTCCAACATACCAGAAATCATTACTCAAGTTTTCACTCAAGTTATGAGAACAATAGCTATGGAATAAATCTCGGTCCTGTGCCCTGACCCTTGATCCCATATCGATGATATTCAACAGAACCGGTTCGGTATACCTCCGAAATAACATGATAAAGTTTTGTCGCAATCGAAGCATTTTTACGTAAGTTATGATGCATAAGGGCTATGGAATAGATCGCGCTCCTGTGTCCTAACCTTTGACCCCCATTACGCCCATTTTCAATTGAATTCGTCTCCAGGCAGGCCCTTACAACATACTAACATTTCATCCAAATCAAAGCATTTTTACGTAAGTTATGACGCATAATGGCGATTGAAGTGATTCCGCTCCTATGTCCTGACCTTTGACCCCATTTCGCCCATTTTCAATAGGGTTTGTGGCCAGGTGGTCCCGTACCACATACTAAAATTTCATCGATATCGAACCTTTTTTACGTTAGTTATGACGCATAACAGCAGTGGAATGTATCCCGCTCCTACGTACTGACCTTTCACCCCATTTCGTCAATTAAATAAGGTTCCTTCCCAGGTGATACCCTACCAGATACTAAAATTTCATCGAAATCGAACGATTGCTACGCGAGTTATCGTGCGGACGGACATACGCACACAACGCGTGACGTAATGAAGCAGATGGGAATAGCGACCATCTGCTCGCAAGAGTATGACGTCATAAAACTTTAATAGGATCCACACACAACGCGTGACGTAATGAGACAGATGGCGTAACCGCGCGCCAACATTCTCAAACGCGAGATTGTGACGTCATAAGATTTCTAAGCATTGGAAACATTAATGGAACGACGCCATGACAGTAAAAACGTTATAATTCGGGGTGGTTATTTAACCCACTAAACGAATTCTCCTAAAGTCGAGATCAAGCTAAACCGATTTCTAATACCAGGAAACGGTAGGTTAACGACTTTCATCAAAATTCTTAGAGCCGTTTTCAAAATAAAATGTACATACATACGTACATACAACAAGAATTGCTACTTTAAGGTGTACGTCAAGTAATTTTGCTTCCTATATTGGAGGAACTCTGGTACTGGTATCTTTCATGATGTCTGGAGTGCATGTATCATCCCTTTCATATAATTTGGAGTAGAAATCTTTCACTCTTGTCAAAATTTCGCCTCAAGAAATAGAGGCGAAATTTTGACAAGAGTGAAAGATTTCTACTCCAAATTATATGAAAGGGATGATACATGCACTCCAGACATCATGAAAGATACCAGTACCAAGTTCCTCAATCCTTCCAGCAGAAGTTGCACATGCAATCAAGAACATGAAGCGGGGAAAAGCTCCAGGAGAAGATGGAATTACTGTAGACATCATACAAGAAGCAAGTGGAGAAATCGAAACAGTACTCGCCCAAATTTTCACTCGATGCCTTAATGAAGGAAAGATTCCTGAAGATTGGAACACCGCTACAATGATCCTGCTACATAAGAAAGGTGACATTGAGGATCTCGGAAACTACAGACCTATCAGCCTCCTATCAGTAGTTTATAAAATCTTCACTAAAGTTCTTTCACACCGCTTGAAGGTAACACTGGACATGGCTCAACCGAGAGAACAAGCTGGATTCAGGAGTGGCTACAGCACAATAGATCATATCCATGTGCTGAGAGAACTAATTGAAAGAGCAAAAGAATATGAACTTCCATTGTGCATGGCTTTTATCGATTATGAAAAAGCCTTTGATTCGGTGAAACCATCAGCAGTTACAATGGCTCTGAAAACCTGCGGTATTGAAGATGCATACATTAATATTATTTATAACATCTATGAAAATGCAAGTGCAAAGATTAGGCTGTTTGAAAATACAACACACATAAAAATTGGAAAGGAGTGAGACAAGGTGACACCATATCTCCGAAGCTCTTTAATGCCACATTGGAGGGTGTTTTTCAGTCGCTGAGCTGGGAAAACAAGGGGATAAAGATTAATGGAGATTATCTAACCCACCTTCGTTTTGCTGATGACGTAGTCATTTTTGCAACTAGCCCATCAGAGCTGCAGAGTATGATCCAGGAACTTGCTGACAAGAGTAAAGAAGTGGGATTAAAAA
Organism: Macrothele yani; assembly: GCA_039090855.1. Taxonomy (NCBI): domain Eukaryota; kingdom Metazoa; phylum Arthropoda; class Arachnida; order Araneae; family Macrothelidae; genus Macrothele; species Macrothele yani. The sequence continues at coordinate 75,610,079 of CM076994.1, read as the reverse complement.
TGAACTTTCAGAAGACAAAAGTGATGTTCAATGCTTTTACAAGAAATGAAGATTTATCGATTGATGGAGAAAAGCTGGAGATAACAGACACGTACGTTTATCTTGGACAGCAGATATCAAGTGAGGGTCACATTGATGAAGAAATTAATCGGCGTACAAAACTTGCCTGGAGAGCTTTTGGAAGAAACAGCATAATTTTCAAGAGCAATATGCCATTATGTCTTAAAAGAAAAGTGTTTGATCAATGCATCCTTCCAGTGCTTACGTATGGTGCAGAGACGTGGACCTTAACTAAAAGAGACATACAAAGGCTGCAGACAACTCAAAGAAGCATGGAGAGGTGCATACTTGGTGTAACCAGGAGAGATAAGAAGAGGAACTCGTGGATCCGAAAAATGACAAGAGTGGAAGACATCATGATCAGAGTTAAATCCCTGAAATGGCAATGGGCTGGACATACTGCCAGAAGGACAGATCATCGATGGACAGCCGAAATTTTAGATTGGATTCCAAGGGACAGGAAAAGACCCAGAAGAAGACCACATGGGAGATGGGTGGATGAAATTCGAAAGTATGCAGGGGTGACATGGAGGAGACTGGCACAAGACAGACCGTTGTGGAGGAAACTTGGGGAGACCTTCGTCCAGCAGTGGATTGATAATGGTTGACAATGATGATGATGATGACTTCCAATGGAAAACCTTCTGTACACATTTTCTTCACAATTAATGCGTTCCCAAAAGTGAAAATTTGAACATCCATTAAAATAGCTTCATTTCATAATTTGGAATACTTAATATTTTCTAAACCATAACCGTAATTATATTTTCTAAACCATAACCGTAATTATGCAATCCAACATTTATTTGTCCACTGACGGCATCAAAGTACAGGTCGCGCCATCTTTTTTGTGGTTTCAACACCACCAAAGGAAACGTTATTGTTTTTTAATATAATTATGCTTATGTTTTAGAAAATGTTAAATATTCGAAGTTATAGTATGAAGTTATTTTAATCGATGTTCAAATTTCCATCCTTGGGAACACACTAATTGTGAAGGAAATGTGTACAAAAGGTTTTCCATTGGAAATATAGGAAGCAAAATTACTTGACGTCCACCTTAATAGTGTGGGATGAGGGCGATGGAATGGATCCCGATCCTATGTCCTGACCTTTGACTCCATTTGTCCCATTTTCAATAGGGATCCTCTCCAGGTGGTCCCCTACCACATACTAAAATTTCATCGAAATCGAACCATTTTTACGTACCTTATGATGCATAAGGGCAATGGAATACATCCCGCTCCTATGTCCTGACCTTTGACTCCACCCATTTTCAATAGGGTTCGTCCCCAGGTGGTCCCCTACGACATACTAAAAAATCGAACCATATTTACGCAAGTTATGACGCATAAGTGCAATTGAATGAATCCCGCTCTTATGGCGTGACCCTTGACCCCACTTCACTCATTTTCAATGGGGTTCGTCACCTGGTGGTCCCCTACCACTTACTAAAATTTCATCGAAATCGATTCATTTTTACGTGAGTTATCGTGCCGACAGACGGACGGACGGACAGACGGACGGAAAAAGCTGGAGCATATACGCTTCTTCAACCTACTGTTGGAAAGCGTAAAAAAGACTTGAACTAAGGATTTGGAAGAGGGGAGAACAGCTGAATTTTCATGGCACTGAGGATGCTACTTTGATAACCTTTCTATTTAGTAAACAACGCATTTCCTAGGAAACAATATGTACTACGAAAAACAAGATACTCATTATTCCTTGGCAAAGTCCAAATTGCATTTTATTGTTAGAAAATTTAAAATGGTATATCATGAACTGGGTGGTCGGTAGAGTGGATAAGATAATTTTCTGGGTGGACTACAACTCACCCTCGCATCCCCTTAGCGACGTTCCTGCGTAGAAGACGTATTTCATGGTGTGATAGCTTTGCATGTGTTGCCTCGTTGCGTCATAGTATTTATTGCACGCAATCTGATATTATAATTTCTGAGCTATATCGCAATAAGAGATCCTTTTAACTCCAGGTAATAGTTATAAAGAAACATTGCGATGCACTGAGAATAGGGCCCCGCAGGAGGATAACTGGTTTTCCAGTTATTTCGAGAGCGGCGCCCACACGGCCCGAGCTGACCTTGTGACTGGTCAACATCTGGTGTCACGCCACCGCTTTTTTTTTTTTTTTTTTTTTTTTTGTTTGGAGTTTGCAGGGACGGCTGTTCATCCAGCTGTTGGGGAGTCGCGCCCCCACGATCCCGAGCTGGTCTTGTGCCTTGCTTTTTCGTTTTTATTTATTTTCTGCACTGGCCAGTTGCCCGTGTTGTACACTCTATCTAATCGCTACCACGCTATGTACTAAAACCCCGGTCTTGTTACCCTCCACTACTAACTGTTTACATTAACCACTCAGTTCGTAGGTTGCTAAGATCACCGTTTAGGTTCTACTCCAGGGTTTTGTCTTCCTTGGATTACTTTTTCCCTTTTAGCTGGTTTGGGTGCTAGACCTACCTGCATGTTTGCCGCGTGCGGAGACCCGTGAGGCGGAAATGGGATGTCTGGCGGCTGAGGTCGCAGGTGACCGGAGAAGTGCCTCCTGTGTACCAACACTCCTCTTCGACCCCGGCTTCGCTGTAAACGGGAGGCTAGAGACTAACCCACCTCTAGTCAGAAGTCTTGTACCAAGTTGTGTACAGGGTTTTAGCGGCTTTATTGTCGTATAGCACGGCAGGGTAAGCCCGGGGGCTGTGGGATCATGCCAAGGGCGTTGGCATGACGGAACTCTGGAGGCCGAAGTGTCTGCCGAGTGCGTGTGCTCACAGCCAACGGACTATATCTGCAGCGTATAAGCTCCAGAACTGTGTCCAGCGTTATTTTGTTGGCTTGCAGACCTCCAGTTCTCCCTTGTAGGGCTCGGTGGTGGGAGGAGTAGTCTGCAGACGAATCCTCCCCCTTTTTTCCATGGGTAAAAACAAAAACAAAAACTCCAAACTCAAGTCACCTGAGAAAATGATAGTTGACAACGACTCCCCTTCGTCTTCTCAACCTACCAAGTCCCATAACCTTAAACGGTCTTTAGATCATAACCTGGACCAAGAACGTGGAACATCGTCTTCGGCAGCTGTACCAGTCGTTCTGAAGCGTTGTCTCCCCTCGATTGCTGTGAATACGCATGCTACACATTTAGTTGTAGAATCCATCGATCCGAATGAGAGACTGTCCACCAGATCTCCCTTTTTCATTTCTAAAGCTTTGGACGCTGCGGCTGGCTCCTTGAATTCTGTGAGGAAGCTTCGCTCTGGGAACCTGCTTGTCCAAACTTGCAGTGTTTCTCAGAGTAACACTCTTCTGCACCTCACTAGTCTTCAAGGCATTCCTGTCAAAGTGACACCTCACCCGTTTCTTAACACCTCTCGGGGTGTTATTTCGGAGTTTGATCTCTTGGCATGCAGTGAGGACGAATTGGTGAGTGAACTAGCAGATCAGGGTGTTATTGCTGCACGTCGTATGATGTTCCGGCGCGATGGTTCTTTGATTAAGTCTAAAAATGTAATCTTGACTTTTAACTCCCCGAAAGTTCCGACCGAAATCAAGGCTGGCTACTTGGTCTGTGGAGTTCGCCCGTACATTCCCAGTCCTCTGCGCTGTTTCAGGTGCCAGAGGTACGGGCATTCACAACGTTCATGTAACAGTTCCGCTCGTTGCGCGAATTGTGGCTACAGTGAACATGACGGGGAAGGTTGTACTTCTGCGGCCTGCTGTGTTAACTGTGGTGAGGCCCATTCAGCTTACTCACGCAACTGTATGAAATGGAAGGACGAGGTGGCGATCCAGCGCCTCAAGACCCTGGAAGGCCTCTCGTACCCTGCTGCCAAGGCCAAGTTGGGTATTCCCAACAACCGACAGCGTACTTTTGCCGCAGTAGCTCAGTCTCTGCCACAACCCGTGCAGCCCTTTGTTCGCGCCCTGTAGCTCTCGCCGGACTTGCCAAAAGATCTACAGCTGAACAAGCGACATAGGTGGATTTCTCCGAGCTCCAGATTATTCGACCAGCTGACTCTGCGCCTTCTCTTTTGAAGACGACCGACTCTTCCAGTTCCCAGCAGAAAGCTTGCACGTGTGAAAGAGCCGGCCCTAAATCCACAAAGATGTGCAATGTCCATCCAACCCATCCAACTGTCGCGGTCCAACTGACCAACATTACAACTGTCCCAGACTCAGCGAGGTCCCCACCCTCAACCAACATTATGGGGGAACATAAGGGGGAGGAGAGTGACAGTTTGTCCCTCTCCTGTGACTCATCTTATGTGTAGTTGTGTTCATTTCCGTGATGCGTGTTTTCATTTTTTTTTTCATTCTCATTTGTTGATCGGGGACGCCGCTGCACTGCAGCGGCTCCTAAATGACCACTGCGATACTGCTGCCGTGTTTTCATTTATTTTTAAACAAATTGACTTTTGTAAACGTATCTGGATTTTGGCCCTATCATCATTCTCATTCCTCAGTTCTACTTAATAAGCTAGTTTCTAACCTTTGTACCATGTTTTTAATACTGTTTGTTTCATTGTCTTTTTTGGCCCTTCCATCATTCTCATGGTTCGGTTGTACTTGGTCAGCCAGATTTTGGGATTTGTGCCACGTTTTTTTAATACTGTTTGTTTGTCTTGTGTCTGGCGCTCTTTAGCCAAACATGGCCCTTGCGCTATAAAAATCAATCAACCAACCAACCAACCACTGAGAATATGAGCCCCTAATCTGTGTAATAAGTAGCCAAAATACTACAGGAAATCGAAAAACCGAGACTGCGTCTTTATTCTAAGGTGTAATAAACATAAAGAGCACATCTTGAGGGGAAAAAAAATTCTTGTAATAGTTACACTAAGGTAATTGCAGTTCCGCAAAATATGATTTCCAAACAGGAGTAAACTTATCATGTTAACTATTGTGAGATGAGCAGGGCGTGATTTTGCCGATACAGGGCGTGAATGTGTGTGTGTCTGTACGTGTACATCAGAAATCAGGCTTCTGGTAGCAAGGAAATCGTAAATACAAACGCACATCTACGCCACTTCGTGCAAAATGTTTTGTTGGGAAAAGCTAGGAAGTGCATGCTAAATTTTGTTGATTATTTTAGCCGATGGATGGAAAAATAATTTTTCTAATCTGCAGACAAAACCGGAGATATGCTAAAACGCATGTATACTGTTGTTCCCTATAGATAACAGGAAAAGATAGCTATCTGATATCGTGCACTACACACACAAACTTTAACCATAATGCATACTTATGGCACCTAGAGGAAAATCCTTCAATCGTGCAAACCAGAAATACATGGAAAGTTTTGTTCGAAGTCTCAGGTATCTAATGAAATACATTTTTGTTCCATATAACTTTTAGAAATGGAAATACTATGCAAAATACGAAATTATTTTCACGCCACTTAGACCGAAAGCTGCAATGGGAAATGGTACGTCGTCATTCTCATGGTCTTATCTATAAATATGAAACGAATTTTTCAAATCCAACCCACATATGCGGAGATATCGTGTCCACAGAAGAAAGAACAAATTCACACGAATGTTATCCTCTAAATTAAAAACAGCGAAAGAAGCAAGGTGCGCTTTGTGTGAGACTTCATCCGTTTGTATCTGACAAGTATAGGACTGATTTGATTGTGTGTGTGCCTGTACGTGTACATCAACTGCGATTTGGAGATGAGGATCACGAGAACGTAATGCATTTTTGTATGGTGCACACTATCTCTGTTTCTGAAAATCGGATTGTAAATATTGTTTCTGTATTGGATAGTAGGAATTATGGGCAAAACTTTCTGTGTATTATTTTTAGCACGTCTTTTGTAAAAAAAAAGACCGTGTTTATGTTATCGGTTTGACCGTCTGTGGACACCATATCTCTGCAACTATTAGTCCGATTTGAAAAATTCTTTTTGCATTGGGAAGCTTGAAATGTGCTAATGATGATCCTTTATTTCGTTTTTTTTTTCTTTTTTTTACGATGAACAATTTTGCCGCTACAGGGCGTGAATGCAGATGATGTCTAATTCAAAATACATTTTATTACATATATTTGCTTCTAAGCATCCGATTGAAAAATTCCTTTTATCTTTCGATTTCATTAATGTCGAAGAGTATTTTAGGAATAGTTACTTTCTCAAGTTACGCATGGAGGTATAAAAGTAAATTACGTTTTCCCTAATATCTCTTCTTCTAAAACTCTGATTTGAATTTTTTTTTCTTCAGCGGATACAGCTCCTGATGGAAAATCGTTTGCGTATAATTTCTAATTTTTGGTAAAAAATAATTTGGCCACCAGGGGGAGTAACTTCAATTTTTGCTTCTGATGTATTTGCGATAAAATATGAGCTTCTAAAATCTCTATTTAAAACATTCGTTGTAGACCGATACTATTCACGTCGACAAACCTTTTCGGAATATTTTCTTTTTAAAGCATTGCATGGTTTTTCCGCCAAGGAGGGGGGGGGAGATGTATATCTTATTTTTGTCTATATATCTGCTTCTAATGGTCTGATTTGAAAAATTCTTTCTTTATTAGATAAAATTACTAGTGGGACATATTTTCCACATAATTTCAAAATTTTGAAATAATTCATAGACTTTCCGCTAGGGGGCGTAAAAGGTAAATCGCGTTTATCCCGATGTCCTGCTTCCAAAATTCCGATTTGAAAAATTCTTTCTGCACCGGATACAGCTCCTGATGGGAAATCATTTGCATATAATTTATATTTTTTGGTAAAAAATGGTTTGGCCACCTTCTTAATTTCCACTCCTGATGTACGTATTTGCAGCAAATTATGAGCTTCTAAAATCTCGATTGAAAAAAATTCTTTTGTGGGCCGATACTACTCACGTTGACAGACCTTTTAGGAATATTTTTTCTTAAACTAATGAATGGTTTCTACGCCAGGGGTGTAGATGTACATCGTATTTTTGTCAATATCTCTGTTTCTAGGAGTCCGATTTGAAAAATTCCTTCTTTGTTGGATAGTGTTTCTGATGCGAAATGTTTTTCATATAAATTTAAAATTTTCAAGGAAATCATAGTCTTTCCGCTAGGGGGCGCAAACGTAAATTGTGTTTTCCCCGATATTTCTTCTTCTAAAACTCCGATTTGAAAAATTATTCCTGTATCGCATACAGCTCATGATGGAAAACGTGTTTCATATAATTTCTAATATTTGGTAAAGAATGGTTTGGCCACTAGGGAGCACAAGTGTTAGTTTCTGCTTCTGGTGTATTTGCAGCAAAATCTGAGCTCCTGAAAACTCAACAAAAAAAAATTTTCTCGGACGGATATCGCTCGCATCGAAAAACCTTTTGAGAATACTTTCTTGCTAAAATAATGCATTTCTTCCTGCTAGGGGGCGTAGATGCGTGCCTTATATTTGTCCATATCTCTGCTTCGAATAGACCGATTTGAAAAATTCTTTTGTTTATTGGAAAGCGTTTCCGCTGCCAAATGCTTCTCGTATTAATTCAAATTTTTCTTAACTCATAAGTCTGCAACCAGAGGGCGCAAGTTCACCATTCCGTTTACAGCAGTATCTGCGGGATTAAAAACCCGATTGAAAAACTTCTTTCTTCGGTCAGATACGACTTTTTTCCAGACTGGTTCCATTGACTTTGTATAGCTTTGATAAATTTAATTTGCGTCAAAACGGATTCAAAAGACGTGCTCATTACACCCGAGAATTCGGTGTCATCTTTCTTGTTCTACTTTGCACAGATTTTCCAATAGGTAACGAAATGCGTATTTCCCTACGTGACGTAAATGAATATTTGCATTTCACACGAAACACTGTGTCTAAAAGTCCGATAAAAAAATTTTTGCTCGTTATTCTCCGATTTAAATTTTTGCTCCTTATGAACAAAATTTCTCCATCTGCTCTCTTACTTTTCCCAATTCAGATTCATCCGACTATGTGCCAGAAAGTCTGATATTTAGTTCGACGATAACTCATCTTCATCTGGATGAATTGGAAAATTCGTTTAACACTAACTGTGTATAACTAGGATTGGCAATATTTCATTTTTAGATGGCGTAACAGTGTAACTGTATTTGGAACGATTTAAATTTCAATTTGATTATTAACTCTTCTTTTTGGTCTGTTTTGCTCCCCTAATATTGTAATCAGGAAGAAATTTTCTATGCACTTTCTAGGTTCGTTGATGCAAGATTTTCCGATCAGGTAGTGTAAACTTAAATTCTGAGTTTGATGACATCTCAGTTTCTACGGGATGAACTGGAAAATTTCTTTTAACGTCCCAGCCACAATATGTTGGGGATATGGTTGTGACTATGCCTGCTGCCCTTGTTTCCGCACACTTTTTAATTTTCGAGAATAAGTTTTCTTCCTCGTGATGGCGTAGTTGATTTTCATCTGGCGCTACATTTAGGCTTCGAAGCGTCACTTGAAAAATTCGTTTTGTTGAAGACAGCTGGTAATATGGTCAAAATTTGTAACTGTAACTGCCATCAATGTTTCATATAATTTTTTTAGCTTTTTTACTTGTATCCAATTTACTCAATGGATGGCGCAACATTAGTTTTACACTTAGCATCATAATTTAGCTTCAAGTTAAATTGAAATCCCTTACCGAAAGTAATTGTTTACTATTTTTATCAGCCAGCTGCAACCATTAAAGAAACTTTGCATACTTCCCGTTACTTCGTGATGCAAAATTTCCTTTTCGGTGAATGCGTGTGTACAAGATATTTACACTTAGCAGGATACCTTTTTATTTTAAAATCGGATTAGAGATTTTTTGTGCCAGATATTGGAGAACTCTTCCACAGTCGTCAGAGAAATCTTGTTTTTTTTTTAACTACTGGTTTCATACTTCAAAATGTTAAAAATAACTTTTGTCAAAAGACGTATGAATTACATCTGAAAATTCGATGGTACCTTTCTGTTTGAAAAAAAGGGTATTCGTACGATAGAATATTTACTAAAGACTGCGAATATGTGGAACGAGTAAGATAAGCACATAGAGATTTGAGAAATATACCTATCTTGGAAAATATGATAAAAGTGTAATACAAGTAAAGGTAAATGCCAGTTCAAAATGCTGAATTGCATTCTTTTTGTTGCACCCGATTATTTGATACAAAAACGAACCAACAAGAAGAAGATAAAGCTGCACAGAAAACATCCCTTAAAGAAATGAGGTTACTACTGGTGGGACATTTTGTGGAAATGTTCTATAACGTAAAATAATACTAAATTTAAAACAACTGCATTCTTTGGTGAATCTGATAAATTTGTCTCTGCTAAAAGAAAACTCATCATAGGAGCATAACCAATGAGAATTTGTTTCTGTTATTACTTGTGGGAACTAATTCGTCCGTTTTAGACCACACACCCAGCAAGCAAGAAGGCCTGTGCAGCATAAAAGAAAAATAGACCGGAAATTAAGACACTGAGCTCAGATAGCAAAAGTGCAGTAAAACGCCAGTTACACATTTCTTTATTAATAGTACTATTTTTCAGGTTGTACGTTTTTATGAAAAGGATGGATGAATTTTTGTAGACCCTTTTCTCTTTTCCTCAGTTACACGTAACAATTTGAAAGCACATTTTACTACAAAGTTTTTACAGGTTTCGCCTCAGTCAAAATTGCAATTACGTTGTTGCTGTACGAAAGGATTACTGAAACGAAACCGAAGATATTTCGGTTGCCTAGGAGACACGCAAAATAAATCAACGTTATCTCTAACACTTATGTGTTGAGTTCTTCGCCTCAATGGCCACACCCGTGCGCTGTGAAGAGATACCCAGCAGCTTCCGCAGGTGATTTTTATCTTTATTGTCGACTCGTGTTGTTGATTCATCTTTATAACCAATAGAAGTTGTGTTTGTGTAGTTTTAAAAGTTAGACTCAATTTTCTGAGTCAAACTTTTACTGCGAGATCTTTCGGCTTTGCTAACGGATCATAGAGGAAAGTTACTTTCTTTGGAAGAAAAGTTATACATTTTAATAACCTCTTTGATTAAAGCCGAAATCCTGCACCTCCTAAAAAAGAATTACAATACGGTTGTGGATTATAATCATGGAAGAAAAGGGGTGTTAAGATGATAAACTTTCTGAAGTCAAAGAATTGCCACATTTTTTCACATAATATCACAAAGTTTGCTTTCACAAAAAAAAAAAAAAAAAAAAGAGCCCAATCTTAGAATGATTAGTACCGAAGACTATGCTCAGCAGACTTCGAAATATCTGTGTGAAGACCAGTTATTAACACTGAAAATTTAATATACAGAAAATGCTGCAGTAGGCTGCCGGATATAACATTGCAGCACATCCATGAAAAGTTGTGTTAATAAAGCAAGACTTGTTTGATCCCTTCAAGACGAAGGTTGTTGCGTGATTCCAGATGAAGTAACTGAGGCAGAACCAGAAAAATGGGCTGACCTTGGCTGGTAGGGTGCCTTGAAGAATAGGTATCATGTAACCCAAAGCATGCGACACGTCACTCTAACTGTTGATCATCGGAATGCAAGAAGTATTAAAGCCAATAATATACAATGCAGCATTAACTGTAAGCTCAAACACCTATGCTAAGCTTCACTAAAAGGGAAACTTAGCATAGTACCTTTTAAGATAGTAAAGACATTTCTTATTGTCATGATCTAAACTAAGCAAACGATATGTTCTTTCTATGATGAACCTTTTTTTTTACGGCTGTAACACCTGAAAAATACTGAAAAAAGTTATTTTCCCAAAAATGAATAAATATTAACTATGTCTTCTCTTAATGATCATTAAAAAGTGATTGCATTACTACACATTGATTACCTATAGAGAACTTTCTCAATTAAAAAGTCGCACTGCAAATATATACAGGGTGTTACGTAAATGAGGCATAAAAACCCCAGGGGATGATTTCTTGGGGAAATACAAGCAAATTGTGTTTAAGGACATTTTGTCATTTAAGGCTTATTACCAAAATATCAGCCCTTAAATTTTGGTGACGTCATAACCGCAACTATCATAAAGCGCGTTACCCAACAAGACAGGCAAACACAAATGAAGCCACACACACGTCAAGGGGCACTTTATGTTTTAATCGGCTGGCGAAGATACACAAGCACATTCAGATGGGCGTCACATCACCACCACATTCTTACAGAAAACATAGCCGGAATACCTACAGAAAAAATAACATGCCGAAAGCACGGAATGAGATACAATAGCGATGTACCAACTGACTGAAATGAACTGTCACACTTGGGTCGGAACAGAAGCATACTACTTGGTGCACATAAAGTGAAGCACTGTTCCCTCCCAGCCACACGACACCTTGATCCCGCTACATGAGAAGGTACTGAAAATGGGCACCGTTCATCTGGCAACGAACACAATTCTGCAGCGCACACTGTTGATAGTGATAATGGCTGCATGCAGGTATGCCACCTGGTTTTTGCAGAGTGTTTGGTGGTGTCCTGTAGAGGTCTGCACGGGTCCGGGCCGGTCGGGCCTTTGCTCATATTTAAGTTGGGAAAACGGGCATGGCCGGGCCTTCAATACTTAATGTGAAACAGACACGGGCCGAGCAGGGTTTCTTTTTCTTTTTTTTTCTTTTTTTTTTTTTATGTGCAAAACAATCGCTGTACGGTGCCTTTCTCGTTTGGAAAACTCGCAACATACAGCAGCAAGATATGATTGATTAATTTCCGCTGTTGGAAAAAATAGAAGTTTTACGACATCCTCACCTCCTACAAAACAATTGAAGAGGGTCAGCTCCCTTAGTTTTTCAATGTGAATGTGGTCCTCTCTCTCTCTCTCTCTCTCTCTCTCTCTCTCTCTCTCTCTCTCTCTCTCTCTCAACTTTCACCTTCCTCCCATGCTTCAGGGCAGGCCATTAACTGCAGCATTTCTAAACCGAGCCACCCGCTCGCAGACGATGTTTTTTATTGTTCTGGTCGGCGGCACTTTGTTCTCTAGATGTGTTAAAAGCTTTTAAGTTTACTTAAATGGCACGGGAGAAATGGGCTGGGAGAAACTTACTTCTGTGTATATTTTCCCCATTTGTACTCTCAGGCAGCTGTTTTCAAAGCTTCTGTGACATGGTTAGCTGGGCAGTCCGTCGTTGTTTTCCCTTAGCATGTGCTCAGTTCAGTGTTGCTGATAAATACTTTTCCATATTTACACTGGTGTGCAAAAATTAATGACGAAGAGGAGAAATTAGCATAACAGCGGAACGAGCAGGCAGAACGGACCGAAAGACCACTCAGGAGATAGACTAGGGTCCGGTACTGTAGGGCATGTGCATATATGTAGCATAACGTAAGGGGGAGTGTCGGAAAGGTATAAAGCACACGGCGGACGGTGTACGCTCAGCATTTCGGTGAAAGCTATCGCACGGTGTACATCAGTTTGAACGACGCCGAGTTGCTACCACCGTGTGATATGGCCAACGGGCAATCCAGTAGACAACATCTGGATGATTTAACCCGAGGTCGCGTCATTGGGAAGTTGGAAGAAGGTCGAAGTATGACTAGTGTGTCCGAAGAGTTCGGGATTGCTCACAGCATCGTTTCACCAGTTTGGAGAGCATTTTAAACGACAGGAACAGCTGTCCGAGAGTTTACGAGTGGTCGTCCACGAGCAACCACGGAGGCAGACGACCGGTATATTGTCCTACAGGCGAGAAGAGACAAACGGCAGACAGCGAGAAATCGCAAGGCACATGCAACAGACAACTGGACGTCCGTTATCGCGTTTTGCCGTGGCCAGGAGGCTGCACAAAGGTGGTCTGTTTACACGACGACCAGTACGGCGTGTGCCATTAACGCCTGCTCATCGGAGACGGCAGTTTCTGTGGTGCCAGGAACACAAGAACTGGACACACCAGCAATGGGGTCAAGTTCTCTTTACGGATGAGATCCGATTTAGTCTGACGAGCGATTCTGGACGTATACACATCTGGAAAAAGCAGGGAACACGCAATCACACCTCCAACATCATCAAAAGGGACCGGTTTGGAGGTGGCGGAGTTCTCGTTTGGGGCGGTGGTATGCTTGGTAGCCGTACTGACCTCCACATCTTCCAAGGAGGTTTAGTCACTGGTTTCCGCTATCGTACCGAGGTTCTCCTGCCTCACGTGCGTCTGTTTAGAGGTGCTGTGGGTCCTGAGTTCCTCTTCATGGACGACAACGCTACACCTAATCGTACAATGGCTGTCGCAGAGCTGTTAGAGAGTAAAGATATTCAACGCATGGATTGGCCCGCAAGGTCCCCGCACCTAAATCAAATCCAACACATGTGGGATCTTCTCGGGAAACGCTTGGCAGCACGTCACCAGCCGCCAGCAACGATTCCGCAGCTGCAATTGGCGATACAAGAGGAATGGGCCGCGATGCCTCAACAGCTCCTTGACAACCTCGTCCTCAGCATGGACAGACGTTGTAAATCCTGCAACGCAGTCAGGGATGATCATATCCCCTACTAAAGACTGGATTTTTCTTAGCAGCCGCCTGTCACATGGAAGTTTCTGTCTTCTGTCCAGTTGTGCTCGAAGCTACCTTTTCAATAAAGCGCCTTTGTATCCTTTGGATTCCTTGTTTGGACAGTTTTGCTCACTTATCCCATATTCTTACTACTTGGGGATCTTATGGTATGATTTGAGTCGATGTGGAGCATTTCTGCACGACGTTGCATTCGAAACACCGTCTCGTCCTTAATTTTTGCACGCCAGTGTATTATGAAGTTTAAGAAAGAGAAAGATTTTCTCGAAAAAATCACTTCCATAGGATAAGTGCTTTTAGACAGTGTAAAGGGGAAAAGCGATATTTGGAAATATTGTAAATTACTGTTCCGTTCTGAAACTAGTATGCTAGAAAACGTTGTGCAGTGCACTAAATGCAAAACTTTTTGAGTTACGATAGCACAAAATCTGGAACATCGCATCTTAAGCGGCACAAATGTGCTCCCCACACACACACACGAGAGACGTATTGGGTTCCAACGATATAATATGCCAGTAGAGATAGGTGCAGTTTATAAAGCCATAAAATCTTCTCTCAGTAGAACGATCGGACTCATAATTCTGAATATTTCGTACTTTTCGAATTAACCCCCCCCTTCCACCCTCCTCCCTCTTTATCCCCAAGGATATTTCCGGGTTCGGCGGTAGGGAGTGATAATTTGAAAACGCAGTAAAATTTTGTCCTTTTCATGCAATATTTTTGAATATACAAGCCCGCCCCCTCCTCGTAAGTCACGTGACTTATACAGTCTCAGAAATATTCTGAATTAACGTTTATTGTAATAGAATACGTGTAGCAATTAAGAAAACGAAAACTCTTCAGGAGTCGAATGACCGAGTGCACCAGGTGTCACATTCGTGTTTTGGTAATTGTTGAAATTTTACGGGCCGGGCCGGACTTTCCAAACTAAGGCCCGTGCAGACATCTAGTGTGCTGTAAACAAGTTCTTTCAGGTGTCCCCAAACAAAACATTCTAACGGATTGAGGTCAAGCGAGCGTGGCGGCCACTCCACAGTGACAGCACGTCCAATCCATCAGCCAGGGAACATTTTATCCAGGAAAAGACAGACTCCAACACAGTAATGTGTAGGTGCTCAATTAAGCTGTTGCCACAGCCTCGACGAACGGACAATGGAACATCTTCTAGTAGCTGTAGTAAGATTGAACGCAAGAATTCTTCGTATTGTGCTGCATTTAGACTGCCGGCAGTAGATGTGGACCAATGACGATGTTCCCCACTAAATCCACCCACACAGTCACACCCCAGCGGGCCTGGTAACCTCGGTCCCTTGTAGCATGTGGATTTTAGTGTGACCGAGGTCCACACATGCCGAGCAAAAACAGTCTTCCTGGCCCAGCACTGGACCACTGCTGGCTGCCAGCAGTGGCATCAGTGGCCCAGCACTATGTTGCCGTTACATGAACCGTCAATAAAATGAACCAGCTCCCACCAGATGGGCCAGCAGCTGGCCAACAGTTGGAACCCCATCAGTTGTCATATTCCAGAACAGGGTCATCAGTTATTCATCACAAGCTGTGGCTCCCACTAGCGGCCCTTAAGAGGCCCTCAAAGTACGTGCCATAAATGATGGCTAGCCTAATGTGGTCCATCGGTGTCCCGGCAGTGACAGCCGGCCATCACGTGACATAACTGATGGCTTACCGAACCTTGTCCGTTAATTTCTCAGTAGTGGTAAAAAAAGGTAATCATATTTCACCAAATGCACACCCCAGCAAAAACACAAGTGTTGGGAAACTTCTGTCCACCAGCTGGCAGTGATGGGTCACTTCTGGCTGAAATCTGCCGCTCACTGCCCAGTAGCGGTCCGTTGGTGGCAGCACCGTCAGGTGGCAGCTAGTGATGGCCCTGCAGCGTCGCCGTGAATTGCGGGCCTCCAAGCCAGTGCCACTAGTGGCCTCGTAGCAGGCAACCGATGCAACCCCAACACCACGTGGAAGCAGCGGGACTGCGCATGCGCAGAAGCAACACGTGATGTGTCTCTTGTGGTACCATTGTGTTACTTTAGTGGATGTCAAGAAGAAAAAAACACATGTAGATCTGCGAATTAATTTGCTGTAATGAAATGCCACGTCGACGAAGATTTCAGATTAAGCCATGAAATACACTCACTCCATTATCATGGATAACAAGAAATAATTTCTGTATAATCTTTCGTTTTAACATACACTAAACCGCTTGAAACAAAAGTCCTGGAAAAACATTAAAAAAAGTTATGTTGGGAAAAAAAAAAAAAAAAAAAAGAAGAATTATACGCGTACAAAATTTATCACTTAATTGAAAAAAAAAGCAACGCTATGTGGATATAATGTACTCATCCATGGGTTGAATGCACAAGACCAGAGGAATTCACTTCTAAAAATAACGAGAAGTAAAATAAAATACCTTTCCTCTTTAAAACAAATGCAGCTTCGGACAGCGGAAAGGAAAGAAACAACGTTAAAGATGTAAGAGAATGTGACATGAACGGGTAAATATATTAATTCAACAATCGCCTTTCAAGACGACAAGGACAGCACGAAACTTTGGTAAGCGCCTTTATGTTGGTACACTCGTTGAAAATGAGTGAAGTTCCCTTAAGGTAAAAAAACAAAAAAAACAATCGTTACGTTGAAAACATAAATTTATGAATTATATGAAACTGACATTTATGAAAAATACTTCGCAATATTGTAAAATTAAAAAGACAACCATTCGTTACACATTCCGCAGGAAGAGGTTCAGCTTCAAGCAGATGCTCGTGCGTGCCAAATAAGTCCCGTTGGTAGAGCGCCCACTTCTCACGCAGACAGTCCTTTGTTCGTTTCCACCCAGATCCAAACGGACGTTTTTCACAAGCTGTTGAGAATATTTCCCCAACGCACTGCTGTAATACAGAAGTTTCGTAAGGCGAAAACTAGTTGTAGCTTTGGGAAACTGCGGTTATCCTTCATTTTATTTAATTTTTTTCTTATGGCTGCTACTGGAAAATTGGTGGACAAGATTCGGCAAGCCATCAGTTACGTCCGTGATTGCCGGCTGCCACTGCCGGGAAACTAGCGGACCACATTAGGCTATCCATCATTTATGGCACGTGCTTGCCGGGCCACTTGTGGCAGCTACTGCCTGTGATGGATAACTAATGGCCCTGTTCTGGCATATGACAACTGATGGGGGCGCTGCTGACCCGAACTGCTGGCCCATGTGGTGGCCGCCCGGACATTTTATTGACGGTTGGGCGGCGGTAACATAGTGCTGGGCCACCGCTGGCAGTGCTGGCCCAGCAGGACTGTTTTTGCTGGAACACAACTGCTTTTTTCCTCCAGCCAAATTCTACATGATGTCACGGCGCTGAAGAAATTTCCTCAACAGGTCCGCAAAATCGCCCGATTTATCTGACTGGCATCGAACGAAGGACGGCTCGTTTGCGTTGCGGAGGCTCTAAGCACAAGACTTTGCCACGCGTAACCGTCCGCTTGGAGGTGAGCCTCTCTCCTATGCCATGTGAAACAAAGGGTTTTCTTTTTAATTTCGTAATAATGGGAGTTCGTTTTTGTAAATGTACGTTTCATAGAATTCATAAATTCATTTTTCAACGTAACGATTATTTTTATTTACTTTAAGGAAACTTCACTCACTTTCAACGAGTGTACCAACTTAAAGACGTTTTCCAAAGTTTTGTGCTGTCCTTCTGGGCTTGAAAGGCGATTATTTAATTAATATATTTACACATTCATGTCACATTATGTTACATTTTTAACGTTGTATCTTCTTTTTCCACGGTCCGAAGCTACTTTTGTTCTAAATATGAATGATATTTTATTTTACTTCTGGTTATTTTTAGCAGCGAATTCCTCCAATCTTGTGTATTCCACGCATTGATGAGCACATTATATTCACGGAGCGTTGCTTTTTTCTTCAGATGCTGGATAATTTTGTAACGAAAATATCCATTTTGTACTCTTATAATTCTTTTCTTTTTTCCAACACAACGATTTTTAATGTCTTTCCGGGACTTCTGTTTGAACCGATTTTGTGTATGAAGATTATACAGAAATTATTTCTTGCTATTCATGGAAATGAAGTGAGTGTGCTTCATGGCTCTTTTTATTCTCTATTCTTCATGTGTTAGTGCAAAAATTTTGCTACGAAATGAGTTTCTATAAGTACATGAAATTAACCAACTATTTCTTACAGTTCATTCATCATTTATATAATTCTCCTCCGACGGTAATCTTCGTCGACCCGGCATTTCATTAGGAAATCAATCCGTCTCTCTACGTCCACTAAAGCAACACAACATCCACGAAATCCGTCTTTTAACATCCACTAAAGCAACACAATGGCGATGGCATTGCCTTCAACTAACTAATACCACGAAAGACTGTGCACGTGTTGCTTCGGCGCATGCGCATTCCCGCTGCTTATACCTCGTGATGGGGTTGCTTCGGTTGCCGGCTACGGGCCACTAGTGGCACTTGCGTGGAGGACCAAAGTTCACGGCGATGCTGCAGTACCATCAAAGGCTGCCAACTAATGGCGCTGCCACCAGCGGATCGCAACCGTACCGTGAGTGACAGATTTCAGCCAGCAGTGACCCATCACTGCCAGCTGGTGGTCAGCAGTTTCCCAACGCTTGTGTTTTTGCTGGATGGCTATTGTGAATATTAAGCATGCCCTCGCATGTGAATGGAGCTTCGTCAGACCACAGAATGAATCCCGTGAAACCGGGATCCTGCTGCTGGCTCTGCAAAAGCCGTGTACAATATTGTATGGGCGAGGATAATCAGCCGACCGCAAACGTTGTACCCTTGTGTACAAATGGTACGCATGGCCATGATCTCGCAGAATTGAGTGCATGGTGTACTGATTTACACCAGATCTTCGGGAAATGTGGCGTTTACTTACCGTTGGATCCACGTGTATCATACCCGAAATCATTTTTTCCACATCAGGTGCTCGTGTTGAATATGGGCACTCTGTATCGGGTGACGCGGTAGGCGTCTCGCTACCAATCTCGCTCATCCGCAGATCTAGCCTTCGAATTACAATACATTGTTGTCGGATGGCGTCCTGTAGGTGTCGCTGGACATATACATGGGAAGCTTCAAAAGCATTTCCTCGGAATTCACCATCAGCATGTCACAGTATTCACCAGCTCTGTATGCCATTCCTTCGATGTCAATGGAGCACCAATGACCATCAATCCTTCACAACCAGACAATTCTTCCTCAAGACGAACGTAACTCCGTTCAAATGATTATCTCCCATGTGTCTGTGTGGCCTTTGTTACGGTGGTAGTTGCGTCGAGTAAGTTTCATTTGTATACGTCTGCAAGATGTTTCTGACTTCGTTTGTGCTTGTCTGCCTTGTTGGGAAACGCTCATCGCTGTTGTATCTCACACCGTGCTTTCGGCATGTTATCTGTTCTATAGGGATTTCGGCTACGTTTTCTGTAAGAATGTGTTGATGTGATGCCCGTCTGATGTACTTGTGTATCTTTGCCAGCCGATTAAAACATAAAAAGTGCTCCTTGACATGTGTATGGCTTCATTTGTGTTTGTCTGTCTTGTTGGGAAACGCGCTTTGTAGTAGTTGCGGACATGACGTCACCAAACTTTAGGGGCTAATATCCCGATACATAAGTCCTAAATGACAAAATTACACTGAGCACTTTTTTTGTATTTCCCCAAGGAATTATCCTCTTGGGTTATTATGCCTCATTTACCTAACACCCACACACACACACACACACACACACACACACACATACATACATACATAACACTAAGCTGTTATCTGAGATTCAGAGGTTAGCTGCACAAAGAAAAACAATCTGCCAGATAAATGTTTAACTGATTATTTACTTACTATTTCCGTACCGAACGTCGCCATTTACAGCAATCTCCGCACACAGCTCAAGCTTCACTGACATCCATCAACAATTCTTTGGGTCTTTTTAATCAGGTAGGTACAACAGTGTAGGGGCTGCTGACGGTTCCCGCTGGTCGTTTAACTTAAGAATTCTGGAAAAAAATCCAGTGAGTTGGGGTCTTTTCGCCAATGTCACACAGAACTAGCTGGCACCTCTCCAAGATGTACAGAGGCCCTTGTTGCTGTTCTGTGTGTCACTGTTGGCCACGGAGTGCCCCGAGGAAGCAAACCCATCTCTCACTAAGATCACCCGCCAGATCAGATCATATGTAGAGGATTTTAGGAAGGGAGTGTCTGACCCCAGGTATTAAACAACCCTTAGAAATACGAAGCTAGGAGATTTGGGCTAGAGTGCCCGATAGGAAAGTTACACGGAAGCGAGGTAGAAAGGGGGAGAAAGACGCTGTTATTTATTTCTGGGGGACCAGTACCCGGGGTCCGACGGCTTAACGTGCCCATCCGATGCACGGCGGGTATTTAGTGATTCGAACGTTCGTACTTGCCCAGAATCGAACCTGAAGTTATCTCCACGGCAGTCACGTACGCTGACCACTAGGCCACCCGCGGCCCCTAAATCGCCCGCCATTTACGTAACACGCTTTATATATATGGCAAAACATTAGAGATAGGAGTGATGCGCAGTTGAAAAGGGCATACCCGCGCAGAATGGAACAGATCCAAACCGAACGCAAGTGATAAATAGGAGGACAGCAAGGCTTCCCAACAGTGTATTATAATTGACGAACATGGGCAAACCTGGTGATTTGAGCGACTTTGATCGTGGACGCATTGTTATCGCATGACACATGGGTCATTCTATCACCCAAGTGGTAAGAACCCTTAGGTTTCCGTTTTCAGGTTTCCGAGGGCAACTGTATGAATGGTGTACCCCGAATATACCATCGACGAACGTATTAACGCCCAGAGAGCAAGCTGTGGACAACCACACGTCACTGATGGCTGGGGTCGATTCAGAGTGTTCAGGTTCGTACAGACCGAGCGCTTGGCAACGCAGCACAAATCACATCCAGGTTAAATGTCGGAGTCCCAAGCAACGTCAGTGAACGAACACTACGGAGCACGCTACATACCCTGGGATACTAGAACCGACGTCCTGCTCGTGTACCTACTACATACCCTGGGATACTAGAGCCGACGCCCTACTCGTGTACCTACTACATACCCTGGGATACTAGAGCCGTCGCCTTACTCGCGTACCTACTACATACCCTGGGATACTAGAGCCGACGCCCTACTCATGTACCTACTACATACCCTGGGATACTTGAACCGACGCCCTACTCGTGTACTTACTACAAACCCTGCGATACTAGAGTCGACGCCCTACTCGTGTACCTACTACATACCCTGGGATACTAGAACCGACGCCCGACTCGTGTACCTACTACATACCCTGGGATACTAGAGCGGACGCATTACTCGTGTACCTACTACATTCTCTGGGATACTAGAGCCGACGCCCTACTCGTGTACCTACTACATACCCTGGGATACTAGAGCCGTCGCCTTACTCGCGTACCTACTACATACCCTGGGATACTAGAGCCGACGCCCTACTCGTGTACCTACTGCATACCCTGGGACAATAGAGCCGACGTCCTACTCGTGTACCTACTACATACCCTGGGATACTAGAGCCGACGCCCTCCTCGTGTACCTACTACATACCCTGGGATACTAGAGCCGACGCATTACTCGTGTACCTACTACATTCCCTGGGATACTAGAGCCGACGCCCTACTCGTGTACCTACTACATACCCTGGGATACTAGAGCCGTCGCCTTACTCGCGTACCTACTACATAACCTGGGATACTAAAGCCGACGCCCTACTCGCGTACCTACTGCATACCCTGGGATACTAGAACCGACGCCCTACTCGTGTACCTACTACATACCCTGGGATAGTAGAGCAGACGCCCTACTCGTGTACCTACTACCTACCGTGGGATACTAGAGCCGACGCCCTACTCGTGTAACTCTGTTGAATTCTCGTCATCGGACATTGTGCCTCGCCTGGTGCCGAGAATATCAAAACTGTACCTCTGCAGAATGGCACCGTATCGCGTAGTCTGACGATCCCCGTTTTTAGATGTTCCGAGTTGCCAGTTGGACTATGTTCAACGCGTTGGTGGCTCCGCGATGGTTTGTGGGAAGCCTTCTTCTCACGGGACACATTAGGTCACTTAGCGTGTCTGGAGAGGTCCTTAACCGCTGCTCGCTACCAGCACGTGCTGGCTGATCATCTACAAGCTTTCATGGCCTTCGAGCATCCTGCTGCCGATAGTCTGTTTCAGCAGGATAATACGTCGCCCCACTGGGCAGCAACTACTCCGGCATGGATCCATAAACACTCGAATGAGTTTGGAACCATCCAGTGAGCCCCAAGGTTCCCGGATTTAAACCCTGTGGAAGCTCTCTGGGATGTCGTGGGTCTCAGATCCATGGATCCTGGACCAACGGAGTTGCGGACAGGGCTGCAACAGGCATGGCTGGCATTACCTCGGGAAACCCTCCATCATCTGGTGCAGTTGATGCCTCGGCGTGTAGAGGGTGTTATTTGCGTTAGAGGAGGACCATAACGCTAATAGGTAGGTATCTTTAATTTGCCCATTGAGTGTGCAATATACACATTCGTAGTGCATTTCAGCATGTGTTTATTCACAGCAATTTAAACAATTATTATTAACTGATTAAAATAAACACATGTATTATCAATTTCAATACTTTGTTAAAAGTCCATGGTATGTACTTCGGGAAAAATGGAATAATATTATTCATAGATCTTTAAAAGGGGCTTCAAATACAATGTGAAATATGGTATTTTTTATGCTAAGAGAAGAAACCGCACTTTAATTTCGTTCCTACGTATTTCACAGTTATTCGATTTTTTATTTTTATTCTTTGATAGACGTAAATTCGATTCTCCACTGTATGGTAAGTGCAAACAAGTTTCGCAACGTCTGGAGATATCGTTGTTCCGCATGTTCTTCCAAAAGCTGAGTTTATCTCTTATGAATATTGTTTACTCACTACTTCCGAGTAACTTGATTTGCAGGTTACAGAGAGCATGACCTTTCACATGACAGTATGAGTCACCTGCTAGAATGAAAACAAAACTGATAAAGGGGCAAGAAAAACACAAAAACCGAATTCAGTTCCTCCCTTAGTTACATTTTTCTCTCTCATACGAATCTGGGTATGGCATTTACATAATATTGAGATAAGAAGGTTCATACACATATGTGTATATATAGAGATAGATGGAAATAGGGTGGGGGAGGGAAGCCGTGGCCCGCCTGTATGTTATTAAAACCATGGTTTGGAGGATAAGAACTGGCGCCAATAAGATGGATGGGTGAATCGGTCCTGGTTCATTACCATCGCCTGAGATAATGCGTAGTATGTTGAGCTCTGTGTATCCCCGTTGCGTGGAAACGGCATCTCTGTCGCTTGTTGAGCTCTTTCGAAATGCGATGATAAATTCCCTTTATCAGGTGAGCAGCACAGATTATGCGAAGCGACTTCCCCTTGCGGGATGCAGGATAAGTAATTACAGAGGAGTGCAAAGTACATAAAACAGAATTTCTGATGAGAACTATCAGAGTTTATTCAAATTTGAGTGCATCTTGGTTTTCAGGAATCAAGAGCTGCATTATTCAAAGACAAAGCTGCCCTACTTCGATATTTACGGAAGACAATTTCGATTCGATATGAGAAGAAAGTAGTTACCAGATATTCTGGACAGTTAAGTCCTCCTCGTGCCTGATGATCTGAAACAAAAATCTCAGATTAGCCCAGCGTTTCTTTATTAATGTTTACAGTTATTTGTTCATCTTTTGATGACGTAGACCATTCAGCTTCTCCTTCGATGTTTCTTTCGGCAGTCAGTCCCCGTCTTCCTCTGACGAACGCGACTGAGTTGGTTTTTTTCGAGTGAATTCTTTCGACACACATTCCACTTATGTAGTTCTGCCTTTTTGTTTTCATTAATGTTTCCGTTTTCTTTTCTCTTAGACTTGTCACTAAGGAATAATTCTATTTTATTTTTCAGTGTGCGATGTTTTAGTGCTCTATTGCAATGTCTATTAGTCGTTGGTTCACAGACTTCAAGGCGTCCTGAGCGTAAGGGGTTAGCGTGTCCTGTAGGTTATGCTTAGTAGAAGCCTCCAGGAAACAGCCGTTCAATTTGTACTATCAGGTACTGCCCGAAAAACATATTATTTTTGACAAAAGACAGGCTTGTGCTTTCATTAGTTAGAAAACTCCTCCTCGACACCTGAAGACTTTAATGGCGAATATCAATGAAGGAAAGTTTGTGAAAATGCTGGGTTTTTACGACAATCTTATGTTTCCCTTCTCCAGGCGTTTGTTTCTTTTCACCGTATTTATTCTGATGCTGTATAATCAGTTAAAGGAAACATTCGACTCGTTTGTATATTTATATATTGAAGTTCTATTTCACTGTAATTTCCACACTCACTTAGGAATAAAAATATGACGACACAGATACTTTTCATCATTGGAGTAAAAGTATGAACAAAAAAAAAATTATCTTAGGAGGTTGACAAATAGGTAACATGAGTTCGGTATTGTCAGTTAAGACCACATCGATTCAATCTCAAGAAAATCCTAATCACCTCCGACAAATCCTCCAGGTGAGGCAGGAGTGAAAAGCAGAGGATCAGGGCATCATTTTCCAGTCTGCATGACCTGATGACCTGTCGCTTGCTTCTGATTTCGAAAATAAAGACCATATATAGGAGATAATGCCATATGGTGCTACAATTCAGAGACGTGTTTACAAAGAGAAAAACAGAACCCAAACTGTTATATGGAAATATTCAAACTTTATTGAAATTGTAACTTTTGTTATTTTGTGTGCCAACGACAGCTACAAAGATTCACTCCCCAATCAAAAAGGCGCTTAGCACAGATTCATTTCGGAGAAAGGTCATTCTCTTGTCGACCGTGGGACCTCCCACGAACAAAATGACCCCCACCCCCACCCCACCCCCGCCGTCGTTGGACACGACTCTCCCACTCAGAGAACCCACAGGGGACAATCAGACTAAGCAATTAACAGTACAACTTCTTACAGCAAGAGCATTTTCCTAGAGGACAGATCGTAAAGGAGATTTGGATGTAGCAGTCATACACAGAAGGACTCGTTGGAGATCTTGAGTGGAGAAGAAGGAAAGATTTTCTGGGGCACTAGGCAGAGGGGACGAGAAGAGATTTCACGCGGGCATGTAGCCACGTAAAGATAGGAACGGATTTGGCGGGGGAAACGCAGAGAAAGCGATCCATAACATCCATCTCCCGTGGAAGTATATACCATTTATTTTGACTAACCCTTTTCTTCCCCAATCTGAAGAATAAAGATAAGTGCAATCGAGATCATTTGTCATTACATTCAATTTGTTTAACTACTTATTTATTTGCTTCCCTGCTCTAATGACAGGAGCCTGCAAACAACGATTCTTCTGATAAGTTAGCGTCCCCCACAATACATGAAATTAAACCAAGCCAACAAAACACAGGAAATAATGCCACATGATGCAACAGTTCAGAGACATGTTTACAAGGGACTGGGCGTAAGATTATACAGCATCAGAATAAATAGAGCCCACATACAGGAAATAATGTCATATGGTGCAACAATTCAGAGACATGCTTTCAAGGGGGAACTATAAGTCTCCTTCGAGATACGACGAAGAGCAAAATTTTAAACGTATAACAATCCAGTAGAATTACTCTTAGCTACTTTTTTCGAAAAATTCTCTTCGGTTTTAAATTACTCGAAATGCCATTTTGTTTAAAATCGTCGGTAACTTTTCCGAAACTAATCTGCTGGGTGATGGAACTCGCTGAATCTTTCCTGGTAAGCTAGACCTCAGTACTGTTTCCTTTTGCCCCGAGTGTCTAAGTTCCGGTAGCGTAACGAGTTAGACACGAGTGATTTATTAGCCCTTTGTTTTTCATGTTATCCACCCCGAAGCCAGGCCTTAAATTAAAAATTACGAAATTCCCGGCCTTTCTTTTATGCATGTAGGATTCGCGAATCCATGAAAATAAAAGAAGGAACTATGCATATATCTTCAAAATATTTGCAAAGTCATACAGACTGAGTGACTTTTCAATGAAAAAAATTGCCGTGGATTTGCAAATATCCGAGCAATAGAACTACTAAAGATAATTTGTTCCTTTTGTCTCCATTCTGCCCTGTGTTTCATTTACAATACTCATCAATTTAGATCTGTACTTTAAAGAAAGAAGTTAAAATGTTAAATTCTAAAACCTTTTTCAGCTGAATAATGCCAGTTGAGCATGTATTCAAAGTGCACCGTGTGTTTCTAACAGAGCTCCGTTGCATGTGGAAGACTAGTTAACACAAGGTTGAGTTTTAGCTATTTCTCAAACACCTGGAAAGGCGGCTTATGATGTGTATAACAAATGATGAATTACTTAAAGATTCAAGTAATCTTCGAATCGCATCGTTCGCTTAAGCGGACGGAAATGCTTAATTACTTAAAAAGAAACTTGGTCACTAAGAAATTTACCTCACGCACAAGAGTGATTCATGGAGCACTAGGGCAGAAGTGCGCCCACCTAATAATGGATGGCATAAGTAGGTGCAACAACTCTGCTTTCCACTTCGGACGGGTGTGTTGGTTGCTTCCTGTATTTGCTGAGGTCATTGTCGCTTCGGGTCACGAGCGCCAGCTGTGCTAGTGCTTCGTATCGAGGTTGGTCTTGTGGCCCCTTGATCTACTCACTCAGCATCCACGCCAACCTTGCACCTTCAAACAAAGACTATGTTGCTTGACAAAAACAAAAAGCTAATGAAGAAAAAATTGAACCAGCTTTGTAGAATCGGTGTCACAATGGGACTAGGTTGGGATTCCGTAGCTCGAATTCAGTTCGAGCTGCTAGAGTCAGGAAGCATTACTTCGAGAAGTAGCGATGTTTAGTTAATGAAGCGGAAACCGCAGTATCCTTGTTACGTGCACTTCAAACATCGGAGGCAATTTCTCTCTCCAGGGCGCTTTAGTACTGCCTATGAATTAGTCACTTCCTTTTCATGCAAATTTACGGATTCGCTCCTTTCCTCGTTTACCTTTCCAAGAATAATTTATGCCACAGGTTAAACACGCGAAGAAAGGTTGCATACTTGGAAAGGCAAGACAACAGGAACGCAAAACATCTTGAATTTCCGGAATCACAAAGGTAACATCTTTATCGGTGCGTACATTTCCGAGTCATGTTTCACGTAGAGTCTGAAGAGGTACCCGATTACAAGTTGTGCATTCTTTATTCTTTTTGTTTTATTTGTCATTGAAACTTTAAACATATATATATATATATATATATATACCTACTACAAGAAGAAGCAATTTCAATAGGAACCAAAAAAAGAAGAAATATACACCAATGCGAACGAGTAGGAAAAAACATGCAGGAATGCAGAAAATTTTGAAAATGCTGAGCTTTTACTAAAGTTTGGTTTAAATTATATATATACTGATATATATATATATATATATATCATTATCATTGTCGACCATTATTAATATATCAATTCACTGCTGGATGAAGGTCTCCCCAGGTTTCCTTCAGAACTGTTTGTCTTGAGCCACTCTTCTCCATGTCACTCCGGCATGCTTTCGAATCTCATCCATCCATCCATCACCCGTGTGGTCTTCTTCTGGGTCTTTTTCTGTTCCTTGGAATCCAGTCTAAAATTTCAGTTGTCCATCTGGGGTCAATTCTTCTGGCAACATGTCCCGCCCATTGCCATTTCAGGGATTTTACTCTGATCATGATGTCTTAAACTCTTGTCATTTTCCTTACCCACGAGTTCCTCTTCTTATCTCATCTATCTATTTATCTATACATATATAGCTAAAACAAAAGCAGAGTTAAAAACAAAATTAAAAAAATATTTTTTGCCTTTTTATTTTAATTTTTGTTATTGTTAAAAAACTTTTTGTTACAGTTTCTGCTTTGTAGGTTTTATATATATATATATATATATATACTTAAGAGCAAAACTGAAGACTAAGGAAAAACTTTAGAATTTAAAACGAAGGTTGCAAAATAACCTGAAAATCAAAACGCGCAACGCAGCAGTTTTGAAAATTCAGAATTCACATTCTATAAAGAAGATACCTAAGCAAAAAAATGCATATATAATTTTGACTCACACCTAGTACAACATAGAAAAGGTTATGTATCTACCTGTGTGAGTAAAAGGAGAAAAGACAAAAAAATAAAATAAAACAACTGAATGTAGAAGGTGTCGAGAATACTGAGCCTTGGCTTTATCAAGGACCAGCAAAAACTCTGCATTTTCTCACTTCCACAAAGACCTAGTTGGAAATGGGTTTCTGCAAGGCCATAGATGCAAGTAACATTCCCACCTAAAATAGTTTAAAAAATATATATATAAGTCATGTCCTCCGTAGAGTTGCATGACCTAGCACTAGTTAACAATTTCGCTTGCATCCATTAACCTTCCTGGCCCGACCCATGCTCTTCATCTGTTACTATTAAACAGAGAGAAGAAGATTAAAGAGAACTCAAGCTGTGAGAGTGACATAATAATTAGAAATGATTTTCAGCCATAACGAAATTCCAAGTTCGTTTGAGAGAGAATTTAAACCTGAAAATCAACGCAAAAGAAATCCAAATTTTACATTGCAATTAAAAAAGGAAATGTTAATTTTTAACGAACAGATTTTTGAAAGAAAACTTGAGTCTAAAATCCCCTACTCTACAACTTATGACAGCACGAAAACGAGAATAAGTTAAAGATAATAATTAACTAAAGAAAACTTTGTGAAAGTTATATACCTTAAACAGTTAGTTGCAATATGTACAAAGTATTTCAGCAGTGCTTTAAGTGCATAATTAATTAGTTATTAAGAACTTAACTACTTTGAAAAAACAGCGCAGAGACAGCGCATAGAAAAGGAACAAGCTTAGCCATCTTCTGTTCCTAGGTACCCCAAAAGACGCTCAAAGTTACAAAGAAAAGAAAGAGTTAAAACCCGCAAAAATGTTAACAGACAAACCAATGCCTAAAAGCTGAAAAGCTAAAAAACGACAGAGAATAAGTACATGAAGTACAAACATTGAACTTATAAAACCTAGAACCCAAAAACAAGGAAGAGAGCTTACCTCTTGTGTGACAAAAACTTTTCTCCTCACAAGAGAAGAACATGGCTGACCTCTTCCGCCACTCCCTAGACGCTGGGGGGCAGTGAGGGTGGGGCTGATGGCCTCCTCATACAGCAAGAAACCAACGCGCGGAGATTTTAACCAGAGAAAAAAATATATAAACTTAAGACTGTGGATCTGTATGATCAGAAAGAGCAGAATTAACTCTCCAGAATACATGAGAAATATTATAAAATACACGAGCAGTTTATTTAATAATCTTTGCATGTATTAAATCACCTTAGTGAGCTTCTATAGATTAATCAGAATCTTATTAATTTTAATGTTGGTTTTACTATTTTCAGTATAGCTATCCTAGTGATGAATAACTAGTTTTCTTTTTTATTTGTTTTTATTTTCTTTTATAAACAGATTTTTAAGCTTTTTTGTGATTTTGTTTATATTATTTAATTTTTTGTTTTAATAGGACCGTCATATCCATAGCACTAAGGTTCCTTTAGGTAGTTAATAGGCATCCTCTAGCCAACTTCCTTACGGCTTTGATTGGTCAGAATCATATTATTAACTGTGTAGAAAATTAAAGCAGATCTGCCAACCTTACTCTATTATTCAGAATAATTTTTCTTAAAGTTCTTTTGATGAAAGAAGAAGGAATTTCGTTCTCTAGAAAACTTTCTAATAGTATATTAATGTGGTAATTGAAGTACAAATTGTTGCTGCAAATTCTTGAAATTCTTAGGACCTGAGAAATTAGTACATTCTCAATTACTTTGGTTGAAATGTTATTATTCCAGTGTAGATATTTAATTACTTTGAAAGGAAAATTAACTCTTTTATCAAATAGGCTGATAGATGGGTTACCTCTGTTAAGCTTAATGCTTAAGTCTAGGAACTCTAGTTACTGATTACTGTGGTTGGTCTTACATAAGTTAAGAGAGCTAGGATAGATATTATCAAAATCACTCTCTATCACTTCTGAATTATTGATACACAGCAGATCATCAATATATCTAAAAGTGTAAAGGTAGTTATCTGAGCAGGTGGGGTGATTTTTAATGAATTTATATTCCTTAAAGAACAGGAATAGATTAGCGATATTCGTGGACGTTGATGTTCCCATTGGAATACCGTTCACTTGCTTATAGAGAGTATTATTATATAAGATATGGTTATTTTTTATGCAGCAATTGAGATAAGAGTTCCAAGTTCCTACATCAACAAATTGGTTAAGTTTAAATTCTGCATACAGCTCTTTAAAGGTAGTGATTATATCTGATAGAGGCAGATTAGTATATAGGTTTTCAAAATCATAACTATTAATATCTAGGGGACAAACTTTGAGTATAGTAGAAATTACTTCTGCATTATTATTAATTATCCAAAAATCTCTGTTCATCAAGTTAGAACAGTTTCTAATGTGTTTCAAGACCTTCTTTAAGACATCTTCAAAAGCAAGATCTATTTTCTTTTTATGACTCCTTACTCCACTAGCTATGAACCTGAACTTCACAGGATCCTTATGAAACTTAACCGTTGCAAAAAGAAATGGAAATTCAGGCTCATATCTTCTAGTTTGTGGAATTTTAAGTTTCTTGAAGAATGCCTTAAACCGATTTTCTAACTGCTTGGTAGAATAACTTACGGGCTCGTATGTTACTCTATTATTGAGTTCCATAGTTAACAATTCAAAATAGAACTTCTTACAGATAATTGCAAAATTATTGCTAGCTTTATCCGTAGTGGTAAAAATAAATTGGTCTTGTAGTTTGGAGAGTGACCTTTTAGCTTCTCCAGAGAAAAAGAGATTTCTGTCGAAACAAAAGTCCAGACCTGCCAACTCACCGGTGAAGCTATTGATTATATTATATTTCCATTCTGCGAAGGCCTCAATAGGCTGATTGTACGTTAAACTGGTTTTTACGATGTACCTATTTACATCTTGAGTGAAGCTCTCAAGAATCCTTTCTTTGGAAATTGTGAAGGAAGGTCTGAATTTAGAGCCATACTCTAATAAATTCCTAAGCTTTTCATTTTCAACAAAACTCAAGTTTCCGGTGATAATATGGTTGTAATTCTTATCATAGTGAACTGTTTCTTTATGTTCATCACAAGAACATGTAGTAATTACAGGAATGTAGCTCGAAGAGTTAAGTTTGTAGTTTTTAACTATTGACATTAAGGTCTTAACATATTTAAAACTTACAATAGACTGGTGCCTGTGGATGGGAAAAAAATTGCATTATTGTAGAACAGCTTCCTTACATTGAGATTATCGTAGGCTTTATTTAGGAACCTGATGGTAACAAAATTACTGGAAAATTCTTTAAGAGAAATTTTATCTTTAAGAATATGT
The DNA here is from genome assembly GCA_039090855.1 of Macrothele yani. NCBI lineage: Eukaryota > Metazoa > Arthropoda > Arachnida > Araneae > Macrothelidae > Macrothele > Macrothele yani. Next base: position 75,579,041 of record CM076994.1, on the reverse strand, counting down.
TTAAGAATGTCCAGAACCAAAGCAAAAACATGCTTATCAACATGGTCAGCAGTTTCATTCCAGAATTTGAAAAAACTTTTAAGGACAGAGTGCTTGAAGGACTTGAGAATTTTGTAAGTATTTTTAACAAAATTAGTGCCAGTTTTAAAGCTTTCCAGAGTTTTTAGCAAGTTAGCAAAATCAACTTTGCTTGATGTGCGAAATAACCTCTGTCCTCTATTACCTCTAGAGCAGCTCTTATTATTAACAAGAAAGAAGAGTTCACGAATTGAAAATTTATGCTGATTATGCTTATTGTCAGATAGAGTGGAATTAAGGCTATAGGGATAAAGAGACTGATGCTGCAAAATTTCAAGGGATTCAGTTTCTAGCCGAGCATAGAGGTCAGGGATAATATGTAGTACCTCTATTTTCACTTTGTCAAAACCATGAGTATGGAAATGCTCTAATTCAAAGGTAGAGTACTGGTTGGCGTTTGTGGAGGGGTACACTCCTGAATTAGAGAACTTGTTTACTAGAGACCTGTGACCATTAATCCTAAGATGAAGAGGATTTTTACTTTGGCCAATATAGCTAAGGTTGCAGACAGTACAGGTGAGCTTATAGATGGTATTGTAGGCTTTGCAAAATTTGTTGGAGCAATTATCCTCAATTTCTGATTAATCTATAGAAGCTCACTAAGGTGATTTAATACATGCAAAGATTATTAAATAAACTGCTCGTGTATTTTATAATATTTCTCATGTATTCTGGAGAGTTAATTCTGCTCTTTCTGATCATACAGATCCACAGTCTTAAGTTTATATATATTTTTTCTCTGGTTAAAATCTCCGCGCGTTGGTTTCTTGCTGTATGAGGAGGCCATCAGCCCCACCCTCACTGCCCCCCAGCGTCTAGGGAGTGGCGGAAGAGGTCAGCCATGTTCTTCTCTTGTGAGGAGAAAAGTTTTTGTCACACAAGAGGTAAGCTCTCTTCCTTGTTTTTGGGTTCTAGGTTTTATAAGTTCAATGTTTGTACTTCATGTACTTATTCTCTGTCGTTTTTTAGCTTTTCAGCTTTTAGGCATTGGTTTGTCTGTTAACATTTTTGCGGGTTTTAACTCTTTCTTTTCTTTGTAACTTTGAGCGTCTTTTGGGGTACCTAGGAACAGAAGATGGCTAAGCTTGTTCCTTTTCTATGCGCTGTCTCTGCGCTGTTTTTTCAAAGTAGTTAAGTTCTTAATAACTAATTAATTATGCACTTAAAGCACTGCTGAAATACTTTGTACATATTGCAACTAACTGTTTAAGGTATATAACTTTCACAAAGTTTTCTTTAGTTAATTATTATCTTTAACTTATTCTCGTTTTCGTGCTGTCATAAGTTGTAGAGTAGGGGGTTTTAGACTCAAGTTTTCTTTCAAAAATCTGTTCGTTAAAAATTAACATTTCCTTTTTTAATTGCAATGTAAAATTTGGATTTCTTTTGCGTTGATTTTCAGGTTTAAATTCTCTCTCAAACGAACTTGGAATTTCGTTATGGCTGAAAATCATTTCTAATTATTATGTCACTCTCACAGCTTGAGTTCTCTTTAATCTTCTTCTCTCTGTTTAATAGTAACAGATGAAGAGCATGGGTCGGGCCAGGAAGGTTAATGGATGCAAGCGAAATTGTTAACTAGTGCTAGGTCATGCAACTCTACGGAGGACATGACTTATATATATATATTTTAAACTATTTTAGGTGGGAATGTTACTTGCATCTATGGCCTTGCAGAAACCCATTTCCAACTAGGTCTTTGTGGAAGTGAGAAAATGCAGAGTTTTTGCTGGTCCTTGATAAAGCCAAGGCTCAGTATTCTCGACACATTCTACATTCAGTTGTTTTATTTTATTTTTTTGTCTTTTCTCCTTTTACTCACACAGGTAGATACATAACCTTTTCTATGTTGTACTAGGTGTGAGTCAAAATTATATATGCATTTTTTTGCTTAGGTATCTTCTTTATAGAATATATATATATATATATATATATATATATATATATGTCACTCCAGCATACTTTCGAATTTCATCCTTCCATCTCCCATGGGGTCTTCTTCTGGGTCTTTTCTTGTCCCTCAGAATTTAGTCTAAAATTTCGGTTGTCCATCAGTGGTCCGTTCTTCTGGCAACATGTCCAGCCCATTGCCATTTCAGTGATTTCACTCTGGTCATTATGCCGTGCACTCCTGTCATTTTCCTTATCCACAAGTTCCTCTTCTTATCTTTCCTGGTTACACCAAGCATGCATCTCTCCATGCTACTTTGCGATGTCTACAGTCTTTGTATGTCTTTTTTAGTTAAGGTCCATGTCTCTGCTCTATACGTAAGCACCGGCAGGATACATTGATTGAACACTTTTCTTTTTAGACATAATGGCATACTGTTCTTAAAAATTGTACTGTTTCTTCCAAAAGCTCTCCATCCAAATTTTATACGCCAATTAATTTCCTCATCAATGTGACCCTCACTCGATATCTGCTGCCCAAGATAAATGTAGGAATCGGTTGTCTAAAGCTTTTCTCTATCAATCGATACATCTTCATTTCTTGTAAAAGCATTGTACACCACTTTTATCTTCTGAAAGTTAATTTTAATCCCACTTCTTTACTGTTGTCAGCAAGTTCTTGGATCATACTCTGCAGCTCTGAAGGGGTAGTTGCAAAGATGACTACGTCATCAGCAAAACGAAGGTGAGTTAAGTGATCTCCATTAATTTTTATCCCTTTGTTTTCCCAGTTCAATGATTGAAAGACATTTTGCAATGTGGCATTAAAGAGCTTTGGAGATACACTCCCTTTCCAGTTCTTATTTGTGCTGTATCCTCAAATATCCGAACCTTTGCACTTGCATTTTCATAGATGTTATTAATAATGATAACATATGCATCTTCAATACTGCAGGATTTCAAAGCCATTGTTACTGCTGATGGTTTCACGGAATCGAAAACCTTTTCATAGTCAATAAAAACCATGCATAATGGAAGTTCATATTCTTTTGTTCTTTCAGTTAATTCCCTCAGTACATGGATAGTGCTGTAGCCACTCCTGAATCCAGCTTGTTCTCTTGGTTGGGCCATGTCTAGTGTTACCTTCAAGCGATGTGAAAGAACCTTAGGGAAGATTTTATAAACCACTGAAAAAAGGCTGATGGGCCTGAAGTTCCTGAGATCCTCAACGTCACCTTTTTTATGGAGCAAGATCATTGTAGCATTGTTCCAATCCTCAGGAATCTTCCCTTCATTAAGACATCTGGTGAAAACTTAGGCGAGTGTAGTTTCAATTTCTCCACTTGCTTCTTGTATAATGTCCACGGTAATTCCATCTTTACCTGGAGCTCTTCCTCGTTTCATGTTCTTAATTGCATATGTAACTTCTGCAGGGAGGATTGGAGGGACTTTGGTACTGGTACTTGTCGTAATGTCTGGAATAGATGTATCATCCCTTTCATATAGTTTTGAATGGAAATCTTTCACCCTTGTCAAAATTTTGCTTCTATTTCTTGTTACAGTACCATTTTCTTTTCTCAGAGCCATAATCTGTTTTCTTCCTTTACTGAGATGTCCTTTTGCTTTCTTTAGGCTCTGGTTGTTTTCAATTGCTTTCCTCACTAGTTAACAATTGAATTTCCTTATGTCTTCATATCATCATCATCATCATCGTCAACCATTATCAATCCACTGCTGGACGAAGGTCTCCCCAAGTTTCCTCCACAACGGTCTGTCTTGTGCCAGTCTCCTCCATGTCACCCCTGCATACTTTCGAATTTCATCCACCCATCTCCCATGTGGTCTTCTTCTGGGTCTTTTCCTGTCCCTTGGAATCCAATCTAAAATTTCAGCTGTCCATCGATGATCTGTCCTTTTGGCAGTATGTCCAGCCCATTGCCATTTCAGGGATTTAACTCTGATCATGATGTCTTCCACTCTTGTCATTTTTCGGATCCACGAGTTCCTCTTCTTATCTCTCCTGGTTACACCAAGCATGCACCTCTCCATGCTTCTTTGAGTTGTCTGCAGCCTTTGTATGTCTCTTTTAGTTAAGGTCCACGTCTCCGCACCATACGTAAGCACTGGAAGGATGCATTGATCAAACACTTTTCTTTTAAGACATAATGGCATATTGCTCTTGAAAATTATGCTGTTTCTTCCAAAAAGCTCTCCAGGCAAATTTTGTACGCCGATTAATTTCTTCATCAATGTGACCCTCACTTGATATCTGCTGTCCAAGATAAACGTACGTGTCTGTTATCTCCAGCTTTTCTCCATCAATCGATAAATCTTCATTTCTTGTAAAAGCATTGAACATCACTTTTGTCTTCTGAAAGTTCATTTTTAATCCCACTTCTTTACTCTTGTCAGCAAGTTCCTGGATCATACTCTGCAGCTCTGATGGGGTAGTTGCAAAAATGACTACGTCATCAGCAAAACGAAGGTGGGTTAGATAATCTCCATTAATCTTTATCCCCTTGTTTTCCCAGCTCAGTGACTGAAAAACACCCTCCAATGTAGCATTAAAGAGCTTCGGAGATATGGTGTCACCTTGTCTCACTCCCTTTCCAATTTTTACGTGTGTTGTATTTTCAAACAGCCTAATCTTTGCACTTGCATTTTCATAGATGTTATTAATAATATTAATGTATGCATCTTCAATACCGCAGGTTTTCAGAGCCATTGTAACTGCTGATGGTTTCACCGAATCAAAGGCTTTTTCATAATCGATAAAAGCCATGCACAATGGAAGTTCATATTCCCTCGCTCTTTCAATTAGTTCTCTCAGCACGTGGATACGATCTATTGTGCTGTAGCCACTCCTGAATCCAGCTTGTTCTCTCGGTTGAGCCATGTCCAGTGTTACCTTCAAGCGGTGTGAAAGAACTTTAGTGAAGATTTTATAAACTACTGATAGGAGGCTGATAGGTCTGTAGTTTCCGAGATCCTCAATGTCACCTTTCTTATGTAGCAGGATCATTGTAGCGGTGTTCCAATCCTCAGGAATCTTTCTTTCATTAAGGCATCGAGTGAAAATTTGGGCGAGTACTGTTTTGATTTCTCCACTTGCTTCTTGTATGATGTCTACAGTAATTCCATCTTCTCCTGGAGCTTTTCCTCGCTTCATGTTCTTGATTGCATGTGCAACTTCTGCTGGAAGGACTGGAGGAACTCTGGTACTGGTATCTTTCATGATGTCTGGAGTGCATATATCATCCCTTTCATATAATTTGGAGTAGAAATCTTTCACTCTTGTCAAAATTTCGCCTCTATTTCTTGTTACAGAACCATCTTCTTTTCTCAGTGCCATAATCTGTTTTCTTCCCTTACTGAGATGTCCCTTTGCTATCTTTAGGCTTTGGTTGTTTTCAATTGCTTTCCTCACTAGTTCACAGTTGAATTTCCTTACGTCTTCAGTGATACTTTTTCTTACTGTCTTGCATAGCTCTATATATTCCACTTTGGAAGTCACATCTTCTTTAGTTGTCCTCATCTCTCTTCTTTTTGCATCAACATTTTGGTTTTTCCTGATAATTTGTTCACATGCAACTTGTTCTTAGACCCAGCTAATTTTGTTGCTGTTTCCATAAGAGCTTTGGTTACTTTTCTGTTAACTTCAGAGATGTCCACTTCTTCCGATGTTAGGCCTTCTAAAGCAGAGAACCTGTTCTTCAGTTCCAACTTGAAGGTATTATGGTGTTTTTTAAGGTTGGTTATGTCAATACATTTTGTTTGTCCTATGAGCTTGCCACGTTCAAGTTTAGTGTTGAGGTGCATCTTACATCTCACCAATCTATGGTCACTACCTGTGTTGAACTTGTTTAGCACACTGCAGTCTTCTATGACGAATTTTTTGTTACACATAATAAAATCAATTTCACTTGTCGTCCCATTTGGATGTCTCCATGTCCATTTCCTGTGTGGCTTTTTCTTGAAGAAGGAGTTCAAGATGAAAAACCCTTCTGCCTCTGCAAACTCAACGAGAGTATTTCCACGCTGGTTTCTGTTGCCATGACCGAATTTACCTACCGAAGTTTCATTCTGTTGCCGTTGCCCTATTTTTGCATTGAAATCTCCCATAATTATTTTCAAGTGCTGCTTACCTTTATTATTTAGATGACAAATTTCCTCATAAAATTCTTCAATTTCTTCTTCAGGATGACTTGTGGTGGGTGCATAAGTTTGAATAATCTGAGCCTGGTATCTTTTCGAGAGTTGGATAACAAGTCGTGCAGCTCTGTCAGAGGAACTTTCAACTTCTACAACTTTATCCTTCAGTTTCTTGTTTATTATAAATCCAACACCACTAGTTCTGCCAGTATCTGTCCCACGATAGTAGAAGAGATGTCCACTTTTCAGTTCGATGAGATCTTCTCCTTTTCTCCTTACCTCACTTAGCCCCACGATGTCCCACTTGATCCTTGTAGTTCCTCTTCCAATTCAAGAAGCCTTGAATCAGAAGATAGGGAGCGTCCATTGTAAGTAGCCAAGGTCAGCATCAGATGGCAGCCTAGTCCGGTCCTCCGGTGATTCTTAGCACCCTCTGCCTTCATGTCGCACTGGCCGCTGCCTTGGCCAGGTACATTCCAGCTGCCGGAGACTGAGGGCCAAGATTTAAGTTGTGGAATCATTTTGGAGGGGTTTGGCCATAACTCACCACGCTGGCCAAGCGGGTTGGTGAGTGTGGGATAGCATTTCCTCTGATCCCGATGGTATAGTTATACCGCTATGGGCGGTCGTCAGAGCCCCTTTAGTGGGAACAGGATGCACCACGAGAAGGCGGGGTTGACATTTGTCAAGGAGAGGCTGTGATGTTACGCATCACCTGACCTTACATCCCATGTCTTCATATATATATATATATATATCATCATCATCATCATCATCATTGTCAACCATTATCAATCCACTGCTGGACGAAGGTCTCCCCAAGTTTCCTCCACAACGGTCTGTCTTGTGCCAGTCTCCTCCATGTCACTCCCGCATACTTTCGAATTTCATCCACCCATCTTCCATGTGGTCTTCTTCTGGGTCTTTTCCTGTCCCTTGGAATCCAATCTAAAATTTCGGCTGTCCATCGATGGTCTGTTCTTCTGGCAGTATGTCCAGCCCATTGCCATTTCAGGGATTTAACTCTGATCATGATGTCTTCCACTCTTGTCATTTTTCGGATCCACGTGTTCCTCTTCTTATCTCTCCTGGTTACACCAAGCATGCACCTCTCCATGCTACTTTGAGTTGTTTGCAGCCTTTGTATGTCTCTTTTAGCTAAGGTCCACGTCTCTGCACCATACGTAAGCACTGGAAGGATGCATTGATCAAACACTTTTCTTTTAAGACATAATGGCATATTGCTCTTGAAAATTATGCTGTTTCTTCCAAAAGCTCTCCAGGCAAGTTTTGTACGCCGATTAATTTCTTCACCAATGTGACCCTCACTTGATATCTGCTGTCCAAGATAAACGTACGTGTCTGTTATCTCCAGCTTTTCTCCATCAATCGATAAATCTTCATTTCTTGTAAAAGCATTGTACATCACTTTTGTCTTCTGAAAGTTCACTTTTAATCCCACTTCTTTACTCTTGTCAGCAAGTTCCTGGATCATACTCTGCAGCTCCTAAGGGGTAGTTGCAAAAATGACTATGTCATCAGCAAAACGAAGGTGGGTTAGATAATCTCCATTAATCTTTATCCCTTTGTTTTCCCAGTTCAGTGATTGAAAGACATTTTCCAATGTGGCATTAAAGAGCTTCGGAGATATGGTGTCACCTTGTCTCACTCCTTTTCCAATTTTTATGTGTGTTGTATTTTCAAACAGCCGAATCTTTTCACTTGCATTTTCATAGATGTTATTAATAATATTAATGTATGCATCTTCAATACCGCAGGATTTCAGAGCCATTGCAACTGCTGATGGTTTCACTGAATCAAAGGCTTTTTCATAATCGATAAAAGCCATGCACAATGGAAGTTCATATTCCCTCGCTCTTTCAATTAGTTCTCTCAGTACGTGGATATGATCTATTGCGCTGTAGCCACTCCTGAATCCAGCTTGTTCTCTCGGTTGAGCCATGTCCAGTGTCACCTTAAAGCGGTGTGAAAGAACTTTAGTGAAGATTTTATAAACCACTGATAGGAGGCTGATAGGTCTGTAGTTCCTGAGATCCTCAATGTCACCTTTTTTATGTAGCAAGATCATTGTAGCGTTGTTCCAATCCTCAGGAATTTTCCCTTCATTAAGGCATCGAGTGAAAATTTGGGCGAGTACTGTTTCGATTTCTCCACTTGCTTCTTGTATGATGTCTACAGTAATTCCATCTTCTCCTGGAGCTTTTCCCCGCTTCATGTTCTTGATTGCATGTGCAACTTCTGCTGGGAGGACTGGAAGAACTCTGGTACTGGTACCTTTCATGATGTCTGCAGTACATGTATCATCCCTTTCATATAATTTGGAGTAGAAATCTTTCACTCTTGTCAAAATTTCGCCTCTATTTCTTGTTACAGAACCATCTTCTTTATATATACATACTTAAGAGCAGAGCCGAAAACATAAGAAAACCTTTAGAATTTAAAACGAAAGTCGCAAATTAACCTGAAGATCAAAACGCGCAACGCAGCAGTTATGAAACTTTAGAATTCACATTCTATTAAGAAGAGACTGAAGCAAAAAAAATTTTGACTCATACCAAGTACAACATAGAAAAGGTTAAGTATTGACCGGTGTGAGTAAAAAGAAAAAAATAGAAAAACTGAATGTAGAAAGTGTCGAGACTACTGAGCCTTGGCTTTATCAAGGACCAGCAAAAACTCTGCATTTTCTCACTTCCACAAAGAACTATTTGGAAATGGGTTTCTGCAAAGTCATAGATGCAAGTAATAAGCCCACCAAAAAAATTTTAAAAAATTATATATATGTCATAACCTCCACAGAGTTGTATGACCAAGCTTTAGTTAACAATTTAGCTTGCATCCATAACTTTCCTGGCCCAACCCATGCTCTTCGTTTGTTACTATTAAACAGAAAGAAGATGATTATAGAAAACTCAAGTTGTAAGAGTGACATAATGAATCAGAAATAATGTTCAGCAATAACAAATTGCCAAGTTACCTAGTCGCCTAAGAGAGAATTTAAACCTGAATAGCAATACTAAAGTACTACAAATTCTTAAACATTGAAATAAAAAAGGAAATATTAATTTTTTTCTAAAGCACAGATTCTTCAAAGAAAACTGGATTATAAAGACCCCTAATCCACAACTTCTGACAACACAAAAACGAGAATAAAATAAAGACAATAATAAACTAAAGAAATGCTTTGTGAAGGTTATATGACATAAACAATTAGTTGCAATATGTACAAAGTATTTCAGAAGTGCTTTAAGTGTATATATATATGTCATCGATATGTACCCCAAAATATATATGACCTCGAGGTTTATATATATATATAAATATGTCATCGATATGTACCCCAAAATATATATGACCTCGAGGTTTTTAAATGTATATATATAAATAACCTCGAGGTTTTTAAATGTATATATATATAAATAACCTCGAGGTTTTTAAATGTATTTATCATTATTGTTTTAAAATGAAGATATGTAATCGACAAAAATGCAGGAAACACCGAAGGCAAGTTGAAAATAAACCTGAAAAGGATGGATGACTTTTCGTGGAGGAGTTTTGGCATAGACGAATGCCGTAGACCAAGAAAGGTGGACAGTAAGAATTTCGTCAATCACTGCAGGAAAGCGAAAATGTGAAGAGTTTCTTCAAAGCATTTGTTCTTATTATTTTCATCGGAAAATTAGGGTCTGCAATTTTTTTTTTTTTTTGTTTCGGTCTGTGAAAACCAAAGCCATACTGGCAATCCAATTATACGTTTTCGGGGCCCCTCAAGCTCTGGTGCCCAAGGCGGGCGCCTATTGCTTCTAATTGGAAATCAACCACTGGTAGTAGTGCAAATATAGATTTTCTAATACACTGGAATGCGTGGAACCCATAGGAATGCCTCTAACTTAGCAATATGTATTATTGCCAAAACTGATGAAATTGTTGTCAAGGCAAAATTACTTAAGAAAGTTTCATGTGTCTTTGATGACATTGATGTGCTCTTTAAACTCGCTGAATAATCTATCACAAACAGTATGAAGATCGTTTTGGTCTATGCTTGTAAATAGATTTTTAAAGTCGTAAGTAGAACTATCCATCTATCTGTTATATATAAATATACTCTCGCGTATTTATAGAAACTCATTTTGTAGAAAAATTCCTGCGCCAACACACAAAGAATCGAGAATACAGACAGCCATGAAATACACCCACTCCATTCCCATGAGTAACAAGAAATAGTTTCTGTGTAACCTTTCGTTTTAACATATACTAAACCGCTTCAAACAATAGTCTCGGAAAAATATTAAAAAATCGTTATGTTGGAAAAATTAGAATTATACGCGGAAAAAATTTATCAATTAGCAATTATTTGAAAAAAAGAAGCAACGCTATGTGGATATAATATACTCATCCATGGATTGAATACACGAGATCGGAGGAATTCGCTGCTAAAAATAACGAGAAGTAAAATAAAATATCTTTCCTCTTTAGAACAAATTTAGCTTTGGACCGCGGAAAAGAAAGATACAACATTAAAAATGTAACAGAATGTGGTATGAATGGGTAAATATATTAATTAAACAATCGCCTTTCAAGACCACAAGGGCAGCACAAAACTTTGGAAAGCCCCTTTAAGTTGGTACACTCGTTGAAAATTCCTTAAGGTAAAAAAGAAAAACAATCGTTACGGCGAAAAAATAAATTTCAAGACCACAAGGGCAGCAAAAAACTTTGAAAAGCCCCTTTAAGTTGGTACACTCGTAGAAGTTCCCTTAAAGTAAATAAAAACAGTCGTTGCGATGAAAAAATAAATTTATCAATTACACTGATGGACAATGAAATTTGCGCAACTAGAAGAAAGCATGCTAAAACCACGAAACTTTGCAATTACCTAGAGTGCGTGCTGGTATGCAAATGAACCACGTTTAGTGCGAGTGCGCATGACCGCACACACTGTTATGGCGCTGCAAACACGAACCGGTAGCCTTATAAACCGGCGTGTAGTCATTGCCCCATGAAAGCGGCATGCACCGGCCGACGCAAGCAAGAATGCCGAGTAGACGCGAGAGGCGTCGATTTACGCAACTTACGGACTTTGGGAGAAGCCTGATCATCGGGATGAAAACCGCAAATAGTCGGCGCGCCGTATAGCCATCACCCCCTAATAGCTTAACAGGCCCGCGCACCGAACACCGGAAGCTGCGTGACGTAGGGGAGAGTAGGCTGATGTCCGTGGTGGGTGGTCGAGCATGCATGAGCTTGCTCACTCTGTGTAAGCGTGACTGTCGATGTGCGTGGTTGTTGTCAAATTGTCAACTAAATTTATTTTCATAGAGGAATATTAAAAGTGTTCAAATTCCCTACTAATGAGGAGGTTCTCAGAAAATGGATTACAGCAATAAAGCGTGAAAATTTTGAAGTGACCAAGAACTCTAAGGTAAGTGAAAACCTTTTGTTAACCTTATTTTAAACTACTCGTAAAATAAATTTTCCAACTAGAAAATTTAAATTTGGCTAATTTTATAATCTAATGCATCTCACAGCGGGAAGTCAAAGCACTGAAAAGATTTTTGAAAAATGAAATTTATTTTTGTAATGGAAAGAATAGATTACTTGTGTCGTTATAGTAACCCATAGCATGTTTTTGCCAATCTATCAAATAAGTTCAAAGTAAAATATGTATATTTAGGAAGGGATTTTAAACTTTATTATGGGCACAGAATAATAAGGGTTGCATGTTTTTGATCCCAAGAGTAATATGTGGATACATTCGTACTTAGTTATTTAAGTGTTTAGGCAGCGCCAGATTAACTTCTTTGGGGTCCCTATTTCTGGGCACAAGTGCCTGTAAAATACCTATATCCTATACGAAATATATGTATGTCATGTACACATCTAACATGCCTATGTCGTTTATATAAATGCTAAGGCCTTGTTGCCATGTGAAATACATCTTTTGTGTTTGCAGACATGGAGAGTTGCATTGAATTATCATTTTTAATATTTATTACTAAAGGAACACAAACACTGAATCAAGTATAGACAGCAAAAATTAGATATGAATGCACAAAAACAGAAGTTCACACATAGTTCAGGGGTAAGTTTGCCTTTAAAATGTCCGTTTAAAGATTTTGAAGCATTTTTCTACAAACCAACACATTGAAGAACTCTCGTGTGAGCAGTGTGTATGCTCTATCTGTGGTAGGATGGGAATTTATCAGAACCATTCAATTTCTTAAAAATTAGGTGAAATATATCAGTACTACCTGGGCAAGAAATTACTTACTTGCCCAGGTAGTAAAAGCTGGATGTGCAGGAAAATTTATCTTTTAAGATAACAAACCAGAACCCTAATTTTTTTTTTAAGTTAAAAATATGAACTGTTTTAACATGTTTGCACTTCCATTTTAAGGGTCTGTATTACAAATGTTCAATGCACAAACGTGTGTATATCAGTTTTTAAGATGCTGATGCTAAAATTGGTATGAAATGGTACGATGATGAAACTGGTGTTTCGGAAATTTAGTGATTCTGCCATGTTCCTTTTGTTAAAGTTTTCTCCCTTTGTCACTAAATATGAGAGGCCAGTTACATCAGAGGCATGCAAACTGTTGTTGATTATAAACAAAATTTGGAGCAAAACTAGGTTTCCGATTTCTGGGCGTAGAGCATAACATAATTAAAGATGTGATATTACTTTTTCCTTGGTACTTCGTAACAATAATACAACTTCCATTAATTAACAATGACATGAAACACGACATGTGATGACTGTCTTTTTTTCTTGTGTAGTAGGAAATTTTATTACAAACTTTTTTATTTTAAAATTTAGTTACCATGCACAGGCAATTAGATGTTTTATTTACCTGCCCAGACGAATGATTTACATGCTCTGGGCATCTCGGGCATGGTATTTTTAAGCCTTGGATATTGTTATTTTTAAGAGAAAAAAAGTACGTGGATCGACATGAATACACATATTGTGGAAACTATGTTCTAAACAAACAAGATTTTTAAAATACAAATAGAAATATATACTCGCTTCTTTTTTTTTTTTTTTTTGAAAACATTTGCTTAAAATGAGAGATCAACTTTTTATTCATTTATCTAGACTGGAAGTCTGTTTCCAGACTTCCTGCACTGTGTCTTCACAAGCTACAGCAATAATAACTGGAACTAATATATCTCATATTATCCGATAACTACTGGAAAGTGTGCTTCCAAACGTGGGGATGGATGTCAATTTTTGTATTGGGAAAACTTCTTCAATCCTTCATAGAATTTATTTTGAAACCAAAATCATAAAAAAAGGAAAAATCAATCTTTTTCAATAGCTTTAGTAATGACAAAACATTTGTGCAAAATTTTATACCATTGCTTTTTATAGTTTCTGAGAAAATGGTACATCAAGTTAGTCAATTTATAATGAAACATGTACATCTTTTAAAATACATCCTATAGTACCAAAACAATCGCTTAGATTTATTCAGTATAATAACTGCATGTGCATTTGTCAGGTTATCAAAAAATATAATAATTATCTGAAAAAATACTTTAAGAAATTATTGGAACAAATTTAAGATTTTCTTAGAAACGTGTCTTTGAAATTATTCAAGGAACAGCTAACGGACACATAATCAAATTGTGTTTGGGATACACAAAGAACTACACAACCATAATTATTTGTGCATTGGCAGTTTTCCTGAATACTTCTTGAAAATTAAATTTCAGGAAATTTCTGCCAATAAGTTACTTGTATTTTTCCAGACAAAAAGAAGTACTTATATTGTGGATCCAAATAGTTTTGCTTAATGCTACTAACATATTTAATACAGATGTGTTGAACTTTGACAAGGTAACTTTTTTGAAATAGTGCTCTGGAAAACAAAAATTATAAACTTTATATTTGCTTATCAAAATGAAGTTGTCCAAACACGTAACTAGATGGTACTAAAATTAGGAAAACTTGTTATGTCATTATTGTACGTTTAACAATGTAGCAATTGCATAATCTTCTTGAAATCTTAATTTATTTGATGCAATCAGTGGATCATCGCCGTAATGCTCCTCTCCGCGACTACGGACTACTCCAGTGACGTCACAAATTGGTGCGCGGGCCTGTTAAGCTATTAGGGGGTGATGGTACAGCCCGCCACATGCATTGTTTTGACCATACCGTCCAACTGTGTTGGGACAGGGCTTTACAGAGGAAGGGCTAGTCCGTCCCTTTGAGAGACTGAATGCCGACCCGTGTCTGGAAGGGAGGGTGGAAAATGGGTAGGTCACTTGTTTCTACGTCATCGCGCTGGCCTGCTCTCCAAGTTAGTTTGTCAACCTGCCTACAGGATCCAATTTTCCTCTGTTATTGGTTTTGTACGTCCACGTCTTTTCTTTTCTTGGTTTATAGTATTTGTTTCACGTTGTGTTTTATTTAAGTTGTACACTGAATGTTGATTTTTATTTCCGTTTTTTTAACGAAAAAGTTAATACGACTGAATCCCAAGCAGAAACTCCTAAGAGCCTGGGTGTTTATTTAACATCTGAACTGTTGGAAAATGCTTTCAAAAATGAAGAAGTAGAGGATCTGGTGACAATGACTTCGACCGAAAACAGCTGTGAGGATATGAACTTTGAATTTGTTGAAGACGCATCTTCAATAGCTTGGGAGATTTGTAACGTACCAGGAGATGTGACGTACCTGCCAGAAGGACGCACACGACATAAAGGCAGATAGGAATCAGAATAAAACGTCCGTGTAGCTCAATTGGTAGAGCAACTTATTCCGGAATGAGGGGACCCGGGTTCAAATCCCGGCGTAGACCAAAAATGACGGAGAAATTTACTTCGTTATAGATTGACTTGAACGAGCTGTCAAGAGAACTCCATTTCTGAGCAGGAAGCCATGGCCTACATAGCTGGATACATAGCATATTGCGTTCGCGATAAAGATCCTTCTTTAGGAACTATTTCTAAAAACTGCCCCGATACTAATTCTGTTCAAGATAATTGGGTAAAACTAATATCTGTTGGCGGTTTGACAGTACCATCATGTTCTTGGAATAATACTGTGAAACAGTTTTATTCCAAGAACATGATGAAAAACAGATTTTCTGCGCAGTTCATGGCAGGACATTTAGAAAAGAATTCATAAATGAGCTAGAAAAACGTTTCCCATCTGTCAACAAAGATGCTATTCGTCTGTTTTGCAGAATCCGAACATTTATTCGAATTCGTTTTCTGAACAGAAATTCACTATTAGTGCCGCGCAGGAAAGCTCTGCAGAAAATGAAAAAATTGATTGACTCAAACGCAGTGAAAAAAACGTAATTTTTTTTTTTCTTGTTTGTGTAATGAAAAAAAAAGTTTCACATTTGGTGCAATGAAGAAAACAGTTCCCAGTTCGTGCAATATGGAACATATCTTCACTTCATGAAGTAAATTTTGTTCACCCCTTTTTAAACGCAGTGAACTTCAGAAATCATGATGGATATAAAATGTAAGTAAATAATTTGGATTTTATACATTAACATAGTGTTTGAACTACTTTTGGAGAGTTTGAAGAACTCAGTAGCTTTCCGTGTCTTACAGATTTTAAACAACTAATGTTTGTGAGAGAGAAAGTTTTTAAACCACTAATTCTAGGGAATTACTAAAAAAAAAAAAAGGAAAGATACACTCAGTTTTCGACATCAGAAAAATAGGGTTAGTATATTAAGAAAAATACTTTTTAAAGAAAATGCATGCATGACAGAAATTGTTCGTTTAAAATTGTCGCATTTATACTATTAACCAATGTTTTCCGATTTTAAGACTCAAAATCTTTAACTTTTATTTCCGAAAAAGGCAGAGTCTAATATTTTAGTGAGCATTGCAATAGATGACCCAT
This sequence comes from Macrothele yani, assembly GCA_039090855.1. NCBI lineage: Eukaryota > Metazoa > Arthropoda > Arachnida > Araneae > Macrothelidae > Macrothele > Macrothele yani. Next base: position 75,563,029 of record CM076994.1, on the reverse strand, counting down.
TGTATTCTGTTAAATACGGTAATAACATTAACTGAAGGAGCCTTTCCTATGGTGGTCCGTTAGAAGCTCCTCGTGGCCCTTGGCATCCGAAGAGCCAGCGCGGCTACGTCATCAACTTCGCCTGCGTGTTTCAGGGGTGGAGAGCTAAGGACCAGCCCTTATCTCCCAAGCCCTGGTGTTGGGAGCGGTGGACACGTGACGGCACTACCACATGGTGGAGCGGCTCCGGACGGACCAGGAGGTTCACCGGTAGAGATGATTGACAGATCGTGCGCCAGGTACGAACGAATCCCACGGGTAGCCAGTCCACTATACAGGCATAATAGTGGCACCTGTGTGCCAACGAACCATTTCCCAACGCCTCGTGGAAGCGAATCTGCATTCCCAGCGCCGCTTACGTGTGCTGCCATTAACACCGGAACATCACCGGCTCCGTGTGCAGTGGTGTCAGGCCAGAGTGACGTGGGACGCCACAGACTGGCGACGTGTGGTGTTTAGCGTTGTGGCTTTGGGAAACTGCGGTTATCTTCTGTTTTTTTTTTTTTATGGCTACTGCGAAATTGGCGGACAAGATCCTGCAAGCCATCAGTTACGTCACGTGATTGCCGGCTGCCACTTCCGGGAAACTAGCTTATCACAATAGGCTAGCCATCATTAATCCCACGTGCTTGGAGGGCCGCCGAAGGGCAACTTGTGACAGCCACTGCCTGTGATGGATAATTGATGGACCTGTTTTGGCATATGACAACTGATGGGGTGCTAGCTGCTGGCCTGAATTTATGGCCCACGTGATGGTCACATAGACATTTTATTGACGGTTGGGTAGCGGCAACATAGTACATGGCCACTGCTGGCTTGAGTGCTGGTCCAGCAACACTGTTTTTGCTGGGTATGTACGCCATTTTTTTCGGAACATAATTTTTTTTTTTTTTTTTTTTTTTGGTGAATTTCAGATTTTTTGAAGTCCTTCCGTCCTGAAATTAGTGATGAATGTTTCATAAACACATAGAAAAAAATCCTAAAAACGGGGAGAATGTTCAGCATTCCGCCCCTGTGTCCGAGAGTGCGAAGCGTTGGCGAACGGACTACGTAAGTTGGTTCGGGCTTGAATCTCGCATGACTCACAGATAGTGCCTTTACAGCACTGTCCTCCCTTCCTCTCCGGAACCAGTGACCTCAAATTAGGGACAGGAACCACTTATGTAGTCCGTTGAGCTACTCGCAGTAGTCGTTAAACCTCCCAAACAAACATAAATGTTCAGAACATTAAAGTAATGACAGTTTTCATTCTTTTTAAACAGTCATGAAATTATTAGACTTGAAAAGGTTTTTCAAGATTATTGACTTGTGTCGAAGTAAAAACTGTTCGACGACTTTTGCCAGTATTGTATCTCTGCAGCAGTTAGCGATGTTCCAGAATCAACTCCACTGGCCAAGTAAAGACATGGATCAAAGCAAATCCGTCGCTTTGATTCGTTTTCTCTGAAATTCGTAACAATAAAACCAACTCTTCGGAATCATCTATGTAACTTTCTCGAAAAGCCTTGGTATGTGTTTTTCATGAAATCTGTGTTTTCACATTGTTCTTAATTGATGCAACATCCGATCATGAACTGAGATTTTGTGAACACTCATTCAAGGGAGAAAACTTTCCTTCTGTCTGAAAGTGCCACGGTTTTTGTGTCTTCAATAAAAACACACAGATGAAAGGCGCAGCCTGAAATACACAGAGCATCATGACTAACTTTACTCTTTACTAAGAAATGCAAAAAAGTACGAATGTATGCTGAATGTGTTCAGTGAAACAATTAGAAGATAGTACCTACGAATACACAAAGGGGAACAGTTCTGAAGACAATCCCAGCAAACACTCACAGTAAAAAGAAAATTAAACAACAACAAAACAAAAAAAAACCCCTCAAAATTATGGTTTCCTTCCATTCGGCCGATGGAGTTGATTTTTGAATATAATTAATGGTTTACAGTGGGTGTTCAGTGTAACCACTCTCAAAAAATTCCTCGAATGTTGAGCGCAATGTATATTCAATAATTTTCAAAATCTGAGCATTTGATATTTTTGTTTCACAAGGACTGGGAAAAAACAATGTGGCGTAGCAAATAAAAGTACTTCCTACTCCTGAAAACTGCTTTCACAAGCATTCGTGAACACACGAAATGATCACGCTACTCTTATGGCGGTATATGAAGAAGAATGCTTCAGTTGTTTTGTGTTTGTCGGGGTGGTTAACGAACACCATGAAAACTTCTCAGGGTTGTAAGCAGTGGCCAGTTCCTCATTTGGTTCCAGGGAAGAGAGAGAACCAATGCCGTAAGACAAACGCACGACTCATACTTTTTTTTTTTGATTGGAGGTTTAACGACCACCGTGAGCAACTCAATGGGCTATAAGCAGTCACCCGTCCCTAATTTAGGGTCACTGGTTCCAGGGAAGGGAGAGAGCCAGTGCCGTAAGACAAACACAACATCCATGCCTCACCGGGATTCGAACCCGGACCCCTTTCGGACCAATGATCAGAGGCCATCGCTTAGACCACTGCGCCACCGGGGCAGCGACTCATACTTCATCCAAGACTCACACCCGAGCACAACTGGGACAACTAGTCAAAAACCAGCGCTCTGGCCATTCAAGCATCGGAGTGGCAAAACTGCAGTTTCAATTACTGGGCTTCACGAAGGTCCGTCACTGCCCATTAGAAGGGTAAAGCCATCAACTAAACCTTTACGGTGAATCTTAACGAATATAATGGTTTTCACTACTGGTACAAAATTAGGATCATACATAAACACGCGCACCGTAACTAAACAAGAAAATGCTAAAAATTTCGTTTAATGTAATGGCAACTGCTTCCGCATTCAGCGTGTGCCTGGACCCTCAATATAGACACGTACTCTGGCGAAATGAGGTATAGTACCCTTTACGCAAACTTCGGTAGCGAGCAAGAAAAGTAAAATTTCAAGAAACTATAACAAGAAATATTGCCTCATTCGTCAGACACAGTGGAATATGTTGACAATTCGTCAGGCACAGTACAATACGTAGAGAATTTATTATAGTCAGTACAGTAATCTATGAATACAAAACGGTATGGTATCAATGACAGGCTGGAAACTTTTATAAAATGAGGTATTTCGTAAGTACATGTTTCTCTCTATTCTAAAAAAGTAACTGCCGCCGCTGCTGCTGCTGTTTTAGAAATCTCACGACACTCTTGCTTTCTTAGTTCGCAGCGCAAAACGTATTGAACACAAAGATATGAAATTTACATCGTTTGTAGAGAATTGTTTGGAAAATACGCTGAAATAAACCGTTTCTCGATTCTAGAGATACTTCAAGAGCTATTGTATTTCAAAGTTAAGGTAAGCAAAAAAGTGCTATCAGGTCGTGTTCCGGACACACTAACAGCAACAGAACCACGAAACTTTGTAGGCATGTAGTGCCATGACCGAATATTTGCACCTCGTCTCCCTTTTTTTGAATTTCAATTTAGTTTACGAGAAATTAAATTTCTAAATTTCACAAAATTCTCTATCTCGCGATGGGATCAATAAAAAAACGGATATATGGCAAACTATAAATCATAACTCATTGCAATTTTTACAGCATAAACTTACAACTATCGTCCCTTTTTTACAAAAAAAAACTGTAAGAAAAAGTCATTTCCGGATTTTTAAGCAGTTTTTAAAGACGCAAAGGAAAGAAACGAACGGCTTGTCTTCATAAGGTCTTTATTGCTCTAAATGCTGGGAAAAACCCTGTACAAAATATATACAAGTACAAAATAAATATAGTAACAAGAAATGGTAGAGAACAAGGTGATCGCTGGCATTTAAAAAAACAAATAAATACAATGTAAAAGGTGTGAAAAAGCGGGCGCTCACAGGCTGCCCAGTTGAACAGTAGTAAAAAACATTAGTTAATGAGTCCTTTGATGGCAATAGTATTAAAATGTGTCTGTGAGTTCACCGAAAACGAAAAAAAAAAAAAACAGATTGTAAATCAGTAAGAGTTCAAAGGTAAACAATTTCAAAACAAGTAGTAAAAGAAAGTCTCACACATGGGCAGAAAAGTTGACACACTTATGATGGAATAAAAACACTGTAGTGGAAAGCCGAAGGTTAAGCCTGCAGTTCCACGACATTTTCGACGATTTGGAACCAAGGCTGATGTGGTGACCATATAGACATGAAGTTTGGAACAGTGTTATTGGCTTGTGCAATGTCAAATTCGAGTTGTAGTCTGGCTGTAACGGAGTGACGATATCTGCGGCAGAGGAAATGACGAGCTGTGTGATAACGGCGGAGGGAAGGTTGGTCGACGCTGCGATGATAGTACAGGTAGATTGTATATTTCGCTTGAAGAATTAGGAAGGAGCATACTTGATTATGTGTGGGAGCCGACGGATAGTGGTGACGTAACACAAGATAATGTGAAATGGTGTAAAGGTGAGCACAAACTTTTTGAAGGAGAGAGAACATCAGTGAGAACAAGGGCTGTAACATCAGACACAAGAAGTATGCATGATGAACGTCTCCGAGGGTTGAACAAAAATAACAAAGAGGTGAAGTCAGATGACGGAAACGGTGAAGAGTTCGAGGAGTGAGTAGGCGGCGATAAAGATGTATCCAATGAATATCATGGGCTTTTGGAGAGGCGAGAGCAGTATGAGAGTCTGTCCAGGTGGCTGGCAATTCTGAAGACGGCACATTGGGAATAGGCATTGGTTCAACAAAATGTGTTAAAAAATGCTGATAAAGAAGCTTGACAGTCACCTGATGAGGAAGGAATGGAATATCATTGAGATACACAAGAAAAGGAAGGCTACGAGGCGCTGAAGGTTGCGAGATAAGTCCATGTTGATCTGCGAGGAAAGGGTAGAGTCGACGAATACTGACTTGAAGTAATCGCAGCTGAGCTCGATGAATGGGCGAATCTGAAAGAGGAGGAGTGATCTGGGAGAGCGATTTCCAGCGAAGGTTGGAATCAACGAATTGAGAGACTCGCACCACGCCACTGGTGAACCAGGTGGAGAAGTGCAAGTATGAAGAAGCAGATGAGCGGATAGCAGAAGAAAAGAAAAGAGTTTCCGCAAGAAGATCTTTAGTAGAGGCCGGGGGAAGGCGAATAGGATATAAGGAACGCCAAACGGTAAGAGCGGATCTGTAAATCTCAGGAAAATGGTTCGGAACGAGAGCAAAGATGTCCATGTGGAGAAAAGTTGAGGCAGTGAGGTGGGGACTGCGGGGAAAGAGAAGCGTGTCGACAATGGTTTGAGAAGAAGAAGGTTGGAGAGAGAACTTCCGAAGGAAATTTTAAAGGTGGAAGGCTTTGAACTTCAGAGAGATATCGGAGAGAGAGAGACCACCAAAAGAAATAGGAAGAACGAAACTGGAGTGCTGCACCCAATGAATGACATTTCAGATGAAATTAGTGAAGGTACGTTGAAGTTGGCGAAGCAAAAACGGGGGAGGAAGGTACGCAATCCAAGCATGAAAAAAAGATGACTGGAGAAAGGTATTGAGGAGGTAGGCACGGCTGAAGAACGACAGAAAAATCTTGAGACGACGAAAAGGTGCTAGGCGGAGATTGACTTGTTGAACCAGGGGAGTCCAGGTAGCTGCGGCGACCGCAGATGGGCTTCCAATGTAGACTCCGAGAATTTTGACAACGCTTGAAGACCAGCGGGTACCCCACGAGGGGTCAACACGGATCGTCCACGATCCAGCCCATAATCCAGAGCATTTATCCATGTTGAGTGAAGAACCAGAGATCGCAGCATATTCAAGATAGGTATTTCGAAGAGTTCTGAAAGCTCCCTCAGAACGGATGAAGACTGTCAAGTCATCTGCGTATGCCGAAAGAACTGTGTGGTGGTGACGGGTGCACGCAACTCCACGCAGAACTGAGGAAAACAAACGAGAACGGAGACAAACCAATAGCGGTTCAAAAGAGAGAGCAAAGAGTTGACCCGACAGGGGGCAGCCTTGCCGGATCCCATTAGCAAAAGGAATAGCACAGGTGAGAAATGCTGAAGTACGAACACGAAAGAAGGAGTAAGAGTAAAGATTGGAAAGCGCCAAACGGAAGGAGGAAGGAAAACCAAACTGGCGAAGAACAGTAAAGAGATATGAGTGATTAATTGAATCAAAAGCTTGACGCTGGTCGATATTGAAGATTGCGAAAGGTTCAGAGAGTTGAGAAGCAAGAGAGTGTAAGTTACGAATGACAGTGATGTTAGAAGCGATTGAGTGAGAAGGAACAGTGTAGGCCTGATCAGGATGGATGATGTGCGAAAGAACTGGATTAAGACGAAAAGCAAGAACTTTGGCAAAGATTTTGTAATCGGTATTTAGAATGGAAATAGGCCGCCAGTTTGTCAAGAGTCCAAGGTTGCCAGATTTTGGAATAAGGCGAAGTAGAGCAAAGGAAAGAGCTGATGAAGAAAAGGAAGACGAAAAAAAACGAAGTTAAAACAGGCGACAAGAAGAGGAAAAAGAGTTGGAAGAAAAGCCTTATAAAGGAAAGAGGCCTTTCCTTATAAAAGGAAAGAGGTCTTCACCTGGTGAGGAACGATCATTAACACTGAAAACAGACGAACGAATCTCGGCTGGTGAGATTGGAGCACTGAGCGAAGAAAAGAGACATTGAAGGACTTGAGGAAGACCTTGAAGAAGTGGTGAGAAATCAGCTGGAAGTACCTGAGCAGGTTGAAAACGAACAGAAAAGTATGAATGTGTATTTTGGCAGATTAGGGAGCGATCTGCCGTGGTAGATCCATCCGGTAAGGAAAGATAAGCGATGCTATTGTATTTAGTTCGATGTTCTTCAAGATGACGAAGACTTTGAAGAGGATCATCATGAAAGTGAAGAAGGGTGAACTTCAAGCGAGTCAGAGCAGATTTTGCCAATGATTGGAGGCGATTATGAAGCCGGGCTTGCAGGATTTCAAAGTTAGGATCGGTGTGCGAGGTAGACTGAAGAGAACGGCGGATTGAATTTATGTCCATAAGACGATTAGTGCGAACAGAAAAGCAAAAGCGTTTACCAAACGCAGCAATGGAATGCTTGGTGGAGAGCCACAGAGCTGCCGGGTCAACAGTGGAGGAAAGTTGATTGACTGATTGCGCAATAATGGAGTTGACATGAGAAATAAAAGTTGGATCTTGCAGGCAGAAATCATCAAGGATCCAAACCATTGGGTGAGGGACACCAGTGGTGGGAAGATGAAATTGCAGAACGACTGGACGATGGTCGGAGGAAACAGCTGGAGCATGTGAAACAGAAACAAGGGAAGAAAGCAAAAAACTGGAAACATAAAATCGGTCCAAACGTGCAGCAGCGTTGGAGGATCCGGCAGGAGGAAACCAGGTGAAATCATGGATCACAGGATTGAGAAGGCGAAATGCATCTTGGAGATCAAAATTGAAGACCAGTTGAGTGAGTTGCGAAACCAGAGAAGAGCGGAATCCTGAGATCCATCACGATCGTAATGAGGTTGCAGCGTGCAGTTAAAGTCACCAGCCATGATCACAACTTCAGAAGACGGAATCTCAGCGAGAACTGTAGTAACATGAAGAATGGGAGATGTAGCTTCTGAATCACTACTAGGAACGTACAGATTTAACAAATGAAAACGGGTAGAAAGGAAGCTAAAAGAAAGGTATTGAAAGACCCCGAGCAGGCTCTGTGACTCCACAACGTCAGACAGAAACGGAAGAAAACGATTATGAATGCCGATTGCGGTGCCCGACCCTAAATGGGCACGGAAATTGTGTCAAAAGATAAAAGGCCAGCGAGAAATGTCTGTGAAAGGAGTACAGTTTGTTTCCTGCAGGAGAATGATGTTAGCTTTAAGATAACGAATATCATCGAAGACAAGAGCATTAATTGCCGACGCAGCAAAGCTTCGGCAGTTGAAACTAACACAAATCAGTTGGGATATCATGAACAGGCTGTAGATGGTCTTCGAGTTTAGCTGAGAGCTTCTTCAACAGGTAATGAAAGACGACGCTGAAACTGGGCAGCATCAGGAGGAAGGGTTATATTGCTCAAACATTCATCAAGTAATTGAAGTTGTTGAAGCATTTCAGGTAGCCTATTTAACTTGGATGGAATGTCAGCAATTTGCGTTTTTTAGGGTGTTGAATTAGTTCAAGAAGTTCGGTGTATGTGAGCGGTTGCATTGGAACAGAACAGTCTTTTAAAAGAGTTGAAAGTTTGGTTATGGTGGTAAAAGAAGAATCATCTTCATCAACATCCGAAGCAATCGATGCTGATTCACTTAAATTAGCAGCAACATCCATATCATCATCAGTAGGGAGGCAAGCTGATCTGTTTGTTGTACGAAGTGGAGAAGAAATATTCTCCACGTCAGGTGAGGTTCCAGAGGAAGTGGCAGAAGTTTTGGTCCGAGAACGCCTTGTGCGACGCGAACGCCCTGGAGACGAATCAGCAGAATTTGGGCGTTTCCCGGAAGTTTTGGGTCCAGAGGAGCCACAGAAGTAGGAAGAGGTGGAAATGAGATGTCATCAATGAGAGAAGATTTGAACAGTTCAGAAGCAGATATTTGCATTTGCAAAACAGGCTGTGAAACGGGTACCAATTTGTTGCACGGTGGTGGCGCTTGAGTGCTGGGCAATGATTACGCAGAAGTTTCGAAAGAAAGCGGCTGCTCGGAATTAATTAGTAATGGCGGTTTAGTGCTTGGCAATAACTGCGTAGTTTGTTTGAAAGTTGTGCCTGCTCGGAGTTGTTTGGTAATGGCGATTCTGTGCTTTGCAATGACTGCGTAGTAGTTTTGAAAGATAGCTGAAAGATAGCGGCTGCTTAGAGTTGTATGGCAGTGGCGTAACTGAAACAGGTGAAGACAAAGAAATATCTGCAGTCATGGAAGGAGAAATCAGCAGAGATGGTGACGTGGTTGACATAGGAGCAACAGTTTGTTCAGTAGTAAGGGAGGAAGAAGTGGATGATGGAGGTGTATCAGGAACCTTCATCGAAGGGGCAGCACCATGTGCAGGTGTGCGATGAGGACACTCAGAAGCCAGGTGTCCCTCAGCTCGACACCGGAAGCACTGGACACCAGCAAATAAGTTGAAAACGTATGTTCGTGTGTCCGTTACTAGTTGCAAAGTTGTGGGGCGGTTAGAAATGGCTTGGTCAGTGGGGAAAATAACACGATATTGGCGACGACCCCCTTGCACAAAGCTGAATGGAGAGTCTCTGGCAGCAGCTGGAAGAAATTTTGTCTCTCCCACTACTCGACTAAGAGTACCGAGTGCAGCAACAAGTAAGTTGTCAGGAATAGCAGTAGGCACTGGAGATAATGTAACTGTGACCGGGCGCTGTGCAGAAGCAACAGGTTGCAAGTGAAAGGAGCCAATATCAATGCCTGTAGCAAGAAGCTAGTCCGTGGAATTTCGGTGAACAAAATGAAAGACAACACCCCCTCCAATACGAATAATTGAAACAATGCTCTCTTTGGGAACAACTTTAACTAAGGCCTCCAAATAGAGGGGGAGGGACGTGTCACGTAGAGACGGAAAATACACACTTGATAACAAAGCTGAGGAAAGTTCTTTACCTGCTGGTGAGTCGTCAGAAATCCGAATCTTGAGAACTTTATCTTCTCTTAAAAATTCTGGTTGCATTGAAACAGGTGCATCAGAAGATTGGTATTGACGAGCAGTCGCAGCATACGAGCGTGGAAGGGTTGCAGCTAGGCCAGCAGAACGTGACCCGGCGCTCGGGATATGCAAATTAGGACGTAGAACATTCGATGCAGAAACATTAGGACGACAAAGCACATTAGAATCAGAAACACAATTTGAAGTAGACAAATTCACACTTGAAGAGGTCATAGTTGTCTCAGAAGCGGTCGATGTAGCCAAAGAAAATCCGGCGGAGATAACATCAGCAGTAGGAGCTTGCATTTGTATTTAGGAAGCAGCCATCTTGGCCGCTAAACCCAAAAAATGCAACACAGTGTGTTGCAACTGCGTCACACAGAAAAAACACAAAATAACGCAACAGGAGGACACACACACTCATTCCATGTGAGGAAAAGCGATGAAAACACAACACAGTCAACACGAACCACTAAAGTAGACGAAAAATCCACAAGAAAAAAACTTTTTCTTTTACCGACGCAAAGGAAAGAAACTAACGCCTTGTCTTCATAAGGTATTTATTGCTCAAAATGTTAGGTATAAAAAACGCCTCTACAAAATATGAACAAGTACAGAATACAAAACAGTAACAAGATGTGGGAGAGAACAAGGTATACGCAAGCATTTAAAAAAAAACAATAACAATGTAAAGGGTGTGGAAAAGAGGGAGCTCACGGGCTGCCCAGTTGAACAGTAGTAAAAATAAAAGTCTATGAGTCCGTTGATAACAATACTATTAAACTGTGTCTATGAGTTCGCCGAAAACTAAACAAAAACAGACGGTAAAGCATTACATGTTCAAAGGTAAACAATTTCAAAACAAAACGTTTATTCAGAAGAAAAAACTCAGTCAGTTGGGAAATCATGAACAGGCTGTTGATTGTTTTCGAGTTCAGCTGTGAGCAACTTCAGCATGTACCACAGACGATGCTGAAGCTGGGCATCTTCAGGGGGAACGGAAACGTTAATCAAAAATTCATCAAGCAATTGCAGTTGTTGAAGCATTTCAGGTAACCAATTTAACTTAGATTGAATACACGGGATTGTTAGAAATTTGTCAATCCTAGGGCGTTGAATTAGTTCAAGAAGTTCAGTAAATGTGAGCGGTTGCATTGGAACAGAACAGTCTTTGAACAGAGCGGAAAGTTTGGGAATGGTGGGAAGAGAAGAATCATCTCCAACAACATCCGAAGCAATCGATGCTCATTCACCAAAATTAGCAGCAACATCCATAACATCATCAGTAGGGAGGCAAGCGAATCTGTTTGTTGTACGAAGTTGAGAAGGAAATTTTTCTACGCCAGGTGAGGTTCCGGAGGAAGTGGCAGAAGATTTGGTCCGAAAACGCCTAGAGCGACGCGAAGGCCTAGGAGAAGACTCGGCAGAATTTGGGCGTTTCCCGGCAATTTTGGGTCCAGAGGAGCCCACCGAAGTAGGAAGAGGTGGAAATGACATGTCAACAATGAGAGCAGATTTGAACAGTTCAGAAGCAGGTGTTTGCACATGCGAAACAGGCTGTGAAACGGGAGTCAATTTGTTGCTTGATGGTGGCGCTTGAGAGCTGGGCAATGATGACGCAGTAGTTTCGGTTTTGAAAGACAGCGGCTGCTCGGAGTTGAACGGCAGTGGCGAAACTGAAACAGGTGAAGACAACGAAATATCTGCAGTCATTGAAGGAGCACGTAGCAGAGATGGTGACGTGGTTGACATTGGGGCAACAGTTTGTTCAGTAATAAGGGAGGAGGAAGTGAATGATGGAGGTGTGTCAGGAACCTTCAACGAAGGGACAGCACCTTGCGCAAGGGTGCGCTGAGGGCACTCATAAGCCAGGTGTCCCTCAGCTCTACAGTGGAAACACTGGACACCAGCAAATAAGTTGAAAACGTATGTTCGTGTGTCCGTAACAAGTTGCAGAGATGTGGGGCGGTTAGAAATGGCTTGGTCAGTGGGGAAAATAACACGATATTGGCGACGTCCTCCTTGCACAAATTTGAATGGAGAGTCTCTGGCAGCAGCTGGGAGAAATTTAGTCTCTCCCACTACTCGACCAAGAGTGCCGAGTGCAGCAACAAGTAAGTTGTCAGGAATAGCAGTAGGTACAGGAGATAATGTCACTGTGACCGGGCGCTGTGCAGAAGCAACAGGTTGCAAGTGAAAAGAGCCAATATCAATGCCTGTGGCAAGAACGGTGTCGGTGGCTTTTTGGTAAACAAAATGAACGACAACACCCTCCAATGCGAATAATTGAAACGATGCTTTCCTTGGGAACAACATTAACCAAGGCTTCCAAATAGAGGGGGAGGGGGTGTCACGAAGAGACGGAAAATACACACTTAATAACAAAGCTGAAGAAAGTTCTTTACCTGCTGGTGAGTCGTCAGAAATCCGAATCTTGAGAACTTTATCTTCTCTAGAAAATTCTGGTTGCATTGAAAGAGGTGCATGAGATTGGTTTGGACGAGCAGTCGCAGCATACGAGCGTGGAGGAGTAGCAGCCGTGGCAGCAGAACGTGACTCGGCATCCAGGATATGCAAATTAGGACGAAGAACATTCGATGCAGAAACATTAGGATGAAGCACATTAGAAGCAGAAACACAATTAGAAGTAGACAAATCCACACTTGAAGAGGTCATAGTTGTCTCACAAGCGGTCGATGTAGCCAAAGAAAATCCAGCGGAGATAAAATCAGCAGATGGAACTTGCATTTGTACTTGGGAAGCAGCCATCATGGCCGCTAAGCCGAACAACACAACACCGTGTGCTGTAACTGCGTCACACTGAAGAAACACAAAATAACGAAACAGAAGGCACACACACTCACTTCAAGTGAGGCAAAACGGTGAAAACACAACGCAGTCAACACGAACCACTAACGCAGACGATAAATTCACAGGAAAAAAACATTTTTTTTACAGACGCAAAGGAAAGAAACGAACGGCTTGTCGGTCTTCACGATAACCACAGAGAAACGTTCTGGTCCCGTACGTGACCTGCTGCCATGGTGACGCAGAGAATTTGTTATGCATATGTTTTGTTGGTAAAGCTATCTCAGTCGTTTAAGATGGACGTCAAGTAATTTTGCTTCCTGTACTTCCAATAGGAAAACTTCTGTACACATTTTCTTCACAATTAATGCGTTCCCAAGGGTGAAAATTTGAACATCGATTAAAATAGCTTCATTTTATAGCTTGGAATACTTAATATTTTCTAAAACATAACCATAATTATGCAATCCAACATTTGTTTGTCTACTGACGTCATCAAAGTACAGGTCGCGCCATCTTTTTTCTGGACAATTATTGCGTTCCCAAGGATGAAAATTTGAGCATCGATTAAAATAGCTTCATTTTATAGCTTGGAATACTTAATATTTTCTAAAACATAGCCATAATTATGCAATCCAACATTTGTTTGTCTACTAACGTCATCAAAGTACAGGTCGCGCCATCTTTTTTCTGGACAATTATTGCGTTCCCAAGGATGAAAATTTGAGCATCGTTTAAAATAGCTTCATTTTATAACTTGGAATACTTAATATTTTCTAAAACATAGCCATAATTATGCAATCCAACATTTGTTTGTCTACTGACGTCATCAAAGTACAGGTCGCGCCATCTTTTTTCTGGACAATTATTGCGTTCCCAAGGATGAAAATTTGAGCATCGATTAAAATAGCTTCATTTTATAGCTTGGAATACTTAATATTTTCTAAAACATAGCCATAATTATGCAATCCAACATTTGTTTGTCTACTGACGTCATCAAAGTACAGGTCGCGCCATCTTTTTTCTGGACAATTATTGCGTTCCCAAGGATGAAAATTTGAGCATCGTTTAAAATAGCTTCATTTTATAACTTGGAATACTTAATATTTTCTAAAACATAACCATAATTATCTAATCCATCATTTGTTTGTCTACTGACGCCATCAAAGTACAGGTCACGCCATCTTTTTTTTGGGGTTCCAACACCACCAAAGAAAAAGTTATTGATTTTTTATATAATAATTATGGTTATGTTTTAGAAAATATTAAGTATTCCGAGGTATAATATGAAGTTATTTTAATCGATGTTCAAATTTTCATCCTTGGCAACACAATAATTGTGAAGGAAATGTGTACAAAAGTTTTTCCATTGGAAGTATAGGAAGCAAAATTACTTGACGTCCACCTTAACGGTTTAGCATAGCGGTTTACGGTTTACGGATTACGGAAATGCTTTTTGGACCGCTTTTGTTTTCCTTAGTGGTAAATTTAGTAAGTACTATGAGTTCAAACGACAAAAGTCCGACCTTCCAAAAATTAACGACAGTAAAAAATACTCTGAAATTTTGGAATAACAAACCTTCTTTGCTTCGACATGCAATAAAAACTGAAATTTATATGAATTTTCTAGTTTTTATTTCATGTGATATACTTGGAGATCGGGCTGCAGGGCCCGAGCACTACTCTGGAAACGAGCGTAGCGAGCCTAGAGGCGCAGCCCCTAATAATATAAAATTTTACTGCGCTGTTATAAAGAATAAAGAAATTATCTTGTTGTTATTGATATAGAGAGTAAAGGAATTATGTTGGAATTAATCTCTTTTATTCACCTATGCGCTATGAAGTGTAACTACGCATTTTTTTCGACTTAGTATTTCATATTGCTCTTCACTATTGGTGCTTAAACCACAGAGTAGTGGCTTAAACGTTCAGGAAGGTAGACATAAAATTGCGGATATTATGAATTTTAATTATATTACCAAACCAAATTTATTTCTTTGATGAAGACAGCATCAATGTGTGCTTTTCTTATTCTGAAACCACGTAAAGAAAAACAAGCAAACAAAAAGGAGAATAACTTTCCGTTTGTTTTCTGTTTAAAACGTCATGTTTGAAATTTAGTACACTTTGAATTCGTTTTACTGTGTTCCTACCACAAAATTATAAAACTAAATTGATTGGCCATAAAGTCCCTATGACTGAGGGTTTTCACTCTGTATTATACACCAACTGTAGTAAGCAAAATTATAACATTCGACCAAATGAACTAGATAGATTAAATTTGGAGTAGTGATTGTAACGACTCATGGAAATAAAATGACAAATTCGAAACCTTTCCGAACTCCAGCACTTTTCCGGAAATTATTTCGGTGAAAGGTGCTGGAATTAAAAGATTCCAGTTTCAGTTGGGTGAGTCAAGTGGTGTTTGAAATTCACTACATCCTACTCCAAACTTTATATCTGGTCCTTTTACACATATTATTACCTACTTTACAATTTTCGCTTTCTGATTTTCCATCCCTCCTGGTCAAGTGAAAACTCGAGGAAGCTGAAATGTTAAGTTGAATATGACTTCACATGTTCGTGATGAAAGTAATTCAAACTTGGGGGGGGGGGCAACTACTGTGAGCAGCTCGATGGCTAAGAAGCAGTCGCCCATTCCTAATTTGTTTAGAGCCACTGGTTCCAGGGAAGGCAGAGAGCCAGTGCTGTAAGGCAAATACAACATCAATACTTCACCGGAATTCGAACCCGCCTCGGACGAATGGTCAGAAACCAGCGTTTAGATTACTGCGCCACCGGGGCAGAATAATTCAAACATGACATCTTATCTTAAGGTCATAGATTAAACTGACTGGGCTCTCTTCGACAACGAGCTGAACAGTAAATTAAAAAAATCTCTGATGTTATAAGATCCTCAGTTTATACACTGCTGGCCACCCAAAATGCAACACCAAAAAGAACACGAGATAGCAAAGCCAGATTTACTGAACATATAACAACAGATACAAAGATGAAGAGTGAGCTTACAGGCCCGTGCGACTTGCGGAATACGCAGGCATCAATAGTTCGTGTGGGCCCTATGGCTGGCAATAACGGCCGCTACACGCCGCGGCATCGAACGAAAGAAGCTTTGGATGGGGGCTTGGGGTATGTCGGTCCAGGCTGCTTCCACACGTTGCCACAGTTCAACAGGCGCAGCCGCGGGTGGTGCTTGCCGGGCCACTCTGTTGCCGATCAGCGACCTGACGTGTTCGATGGACGACATATCGGGAGAACAGGCGGGTCACGGCAGCAGTGACACCTAGTGAACCGTGAAGAATTCTTGCACGATGCGTGCCACTTGCAGGCGCGTTG
This sequence comes from Macrothele yani, assembly GCA_039090855.1. Taxonomy (NCBI): domain Eukaryota; kingdom Metazoa; phylum Arthropoda; class Arachnida; order Araneae; family Macrothelidae; genus Macrothele; species Macrothele yani. Next base: position 75,547,219 of record CM076994.1, on the reverse strand, counting down.
TCCTGTTGAAACGTGGCAGCTGGAAGGTCCTGCAGGTAAGGGAAGACTACAGGCTCCAAAACGTCGGAGATGTAGCGGTGGCTGTTGAGTGTACCGGCGATGCGTACCAGAGGGCTGCGGGTGTCATATCTAATTGCGCCCCAAACCATAACGCCAGGCGACGGACCGGTATGGCGATGCATAATGCAGGCGTCATACAGTCTCTCGGTGCGGTGCCGCCACATGCGGATTCGACCATCGTGGCGTTGCAGGAAGAATTCCGTAGTCCAGGTAAGGCGTTCAAACGCCCACTGCCGCCGCACTCGCCGGTGGTGTAACGTCAATGGTAATCGGAGCAATGGGCGCCGTGCGACAAGTCCCTGCTAATGCAGACGACGTCGAACGGTACGTGCTGCACGGTTGTTGCGCAACACACCCTAATTTCCGCGCTAACGTTCGTGATGTGGCGGTGCGAGCAGTCAATGTCCACCCCACAACACTCTGATCCTCTCGTTCGGTGGTGTGCCGCGGCTGCGGCAATCACTCATGTCGGTCCGTCTGTCCGTCCCTCCTGCACTCACCGAATCCATACACGCCTCACTGTGGCTGGATGTCGTCTCATACGAGTGCCGCTGTCGCGATAAGCCGCTATTCGTCCTCTGTTGAACTCCGAAACGTGCTGGAATGACTGCCGTATTCTGCGACGAGGCATCAGGAAGCTTTCCACGCATATGTCCGGCAGCACAACATACTTCCAGTACTTACACCCCGCCTTCTTTGCACCCTTCTTATAGTGCTTCTCGGTGGCGTGCCGGGCGCACATTGATTTGCATATGCCCTGCAATGCTAATAGTTTGCATGTCCTCTCGCGGGCGACGCATGCTGCGAATTTCAGGCCAATCGGATGCTTCCTTCTTGGTGTTGCATTTTGGGTGGCCAGCAGTGTATATCAAAAATTCATTACCTGTCATTTCAACACGTATGAGTTCGTTGTTGAGCTGAAGCTTCAAAGCATAAATGATGAAAACTGCATGTGTTTTTCAACGTGCCTTCCTTGGAGTGCTGTCATCCGACGTAATGCTGTGGAAGCACAGGATGCGATGTCATACCATACAATACATATAATGAGAGAAAGTAACGCTATGATGTCATATTTCGGCCGTCTTGTGCAGTGGCGTAAGATCACTTTTGGTTTAGAAGGGTACAAGCCCATGAACTTACGCCTCAAGGATTAAACCATATATAGTTGACCCCTCCGAATTTTTGTTTTAGGGGGCGGGGGTATATTAGAGTTTTTATAAAATACATATACTGATCAGAATTTCATTCATAGGGAAAAAAATTATTAACATTATCATCATATTATTGTTATTTTTAATTGTTTCCATTATTTTTATAGCTAATAAAAATTTCACATTATTAATTTGCTATCAGAAAAATGTATGGCGTAGGAGCTTTTTTCATGTGTTCTGTCTTGTTAATTTGTGTGCGGTTTTTGTTTTTGGTTTTTCTGTTTTTTCACAAAAACATTGAGCAGGAACAGGGGAATATTACGATTAATTAACTTCTGTTTGCAGGGTTTGGAAAAAGGGGATTATTCAGGAAATGTTAACCAAAGTCTTTACAAAAACGAATTAAATTTCTTTTCATTTTTGTCTACATCAATAAAGTAAAACTGCAGTAAGATAAAAACTGCTTTAACTGCTAATATATAGTATTGTTGAAGTATTATTAAATTTATATTAAGAACTTTGAAAGGGGCAGTTGTTATAATAAACATAAGAACTTTATATTAAGAACTTTGATAGGTAGACAATTGTTATAATAAACATATTGTTCTGATGCAAAGCTAACTGATGGTGGAAATATCGAGGGATTGGAGTTCTATGAGCGGCATATGAATTTCGTAATGCACTCATTCTATTGCTACAGATCTTAAAACTGAGAAAATAATTTTTGACGGAGATGAGCGCTCCGCCAAACAGCAGGCTCCTCGACTAGACCCCTGAATTTTTTTAAAGCGCAAAAAAAGATGACATGAGTATAAATCTAGTATGCGCCTAATAACAATAGATCGGCTTTATATAATGGGCCAAAAAAAAAAGAGAAAAACATATTATTGTTAATTATAGTAAATATGTTAAAATATGTAGTTTAATTGTGTAAAAGTGCAAAGCTTCTGAAAGAAAGAAGGTGGGTCAAAGATCATCACTGAGAGATGAAGTTAAAACTTTGCTTTCATAACAAAATTCTACATTAAACAACTAACCCCCCCCCTGCCCCATAGCCATCACATGAGAGAGAGTAGACTTACCGTTAGCCTTGGGCACAAGCAAATATTTCCTTAAATCTTCCTGTTCCTGGACAGATATCTTGCCCCCAGAAAAACCAACACTGCATTCAGCCACATTTTCATCATTAAAACACGCTTTCTTTGAGTTATTAAAAGTGAAAAAATGCGCAATAGTTCTTTTTGCCATTATTAAGTAAGAGCGAGAGCTTTACGCCAACTTCGAATTGAACTCAAAACTCAGCAACAGTTAGTACAGATTAAACAGAGATCTTCCAATAAGTTAGTTAGTTAAGCTACATACAACCACTGTAAATGTATCGCAGAAAACCTCATTCATAAATAAAAGAAGAATGAAGGCAAGTACTAATGTCGAGAGGGCAATAACCAATCATCAAAGAGTAGAGAAAGGTGCCCGCGTTTCCGACGGACTTGAAACTCTGAAATACACTGAAGGTACCAGTGGCGGCGGAACCGCCCGGGCCTGGTCAATAATTTCAACAATTTGAGCCAAGTTTGTTATTTTTATTATTTTTTTATTTGGCATATGTGCACTTGTTGTGATGTGCGTTAGAAAGTTCCTCTAGGTATGTGGTTGGGTGGTCCAAATTCCCAACAAAGCTCCTTAGGTATTGTTTTTCTTCTGTTTGTTCCGGGAAGCGGGAAGGTAGTGGGTGTATCACGATTCGAAATTTCGGGCCCGGTCAACGAACTTCACTTGCCGCCGCCCCTGGAAGGTACGGCTCTTTTGTCGAAGTTGAGCCGAAAACGAAGAAGGCGACCGATGAAAGAAATAGCCGTCCGGTCCGATACCCTATTCAACCCGTCGCAATATCAGTAGGTGTCATAATGTCGGCGCCTTTCTTCTGCTCAAGCCGACAGTCGTTTCCGTGCCGGACTAATTTTTTACAGTTACCCAGATGGTTGGCCACTTTTCCGGGGATGAAAGGCCTCCGACAATGAGCTTTGGTTTTAAAAAATGGCCCGTGAGATTTCTTAAAAAAGACCGGCAATAAGGAAAAAAATAAGTAGCATGTATGTTCAAGTTCACTTTTTATGAATGGTTGGTTTGTGTTTGTTTTCATCTGCAGGGGTGGTACACTAGATATGATTGTACCCCTTCCAAAAATTTGGGAGGTACATTGTATTCCTGTACCCCGGTTGCTACGCTACTAATCTTGTATTCAGAAGCTTCGATTTGCACCAATAATATTTTATCGAAGTTCTTGATCTGTGCTTGAAAAGAAGTGCTCCTGTGAAATGACTAAAACAAATTGCAATAACTTAAGGATTTTTTTTTTAAATATCAGATTCCAGTTCAATTCTTTTTATGGCAACGGTGATTTTTTCTCCAATATAATAGTAAATACATCATAAAGTAAAAAGGCTCAAGCACAATCAATGTCGTCTACGCGATGCATATCCAAGTGCTGAAAGAAAAGGTTGCAGAATAAGATCAAACTCATATTGGAATAAGAGTACTGAAGAAGATATGAGGTTGTTATGGTAACATAAGTACCAAATGTGGCCGAATATAGCGACAGTACAAGCACTAAAACAGTTAGGAGGTGAGTCAAAGAGATGGTCTATGGCTTTCCAGATTTTTCGCACTTGTACCTGAAGGTCTGTGACGACAGTTCTGATCTCAGACTTGCTTCATGAAGTTTTTTATGTACTTATTCGTTAGATCCGGCGACCATGGTGGAGAAGCATAGGCTTTCCGACACCGATGAGTAAAACGTGTGGCAACTGATCTGTCATTATAGTGTAAAAGTGTGGTGTTTGGCATGCCCCGAACGAATTATAAAACATAATACGGAGTCTGGTGTCACGCACCGTTGTGTGGTTAAATTGCCCTCGATGATTACGAGAGATTATCAGCCGTCGTAAGTGATAGCTCATCCACACCAGGATCCCAGCAGCGAGGTCTGTATGGCGATCAACCATAAATAACGCAGAAGATCTTCGGCAGGTACATCGTCTCACGCCAGTGCACCCATTGCTCTGTCCATGATAGATGATTTCTTCACCGAAGACTATATTTCGCCATTTGTCACGCCATTCCGCTAATTCATTGCACCACTGCGATCTACCATGACGATGCCTTCGTATAAGTGGTATAGAGAGGGATGAACGCCTCTTCCTCACACCAGATTCGTGCAGACGTCGATGAGTGTAACTAAAGATACTGGCAGAGTACCCCATAAGTTGTTTTTTCCTTGGGTGCCTGTTGGACAATCGAATTTCTGGTACTGATAGCCATCAGGAAAATTTTCCAAGCATCCCGATTTGCAGTCACTCCACGAAGGCTGAATCATGAACGACGACTGTTCACGCATCATATCCTAAATGCGCTGAAATTTGTCACATGGACCACACAAACCTCAGATAAGACCTCACTCAGACTTCTCAGTTGATTAAACATGAATTTAAGACATGAATGAGACAAGTTAGTCGCGGTTTCTTTGATCTGCTCTTTCCACTTTTCCCTCAAGCTTCCCTGTGACTAAAGATACTGTTCCTCACTTCCACACTTATTTGCAAAAAAGTAACTCCAATCCTTCTTGTTGAGACAACTTTTAGATAAGTGTTCTTTGTGTAGCTTGAATAACATAAGATAAGCATACGAAAGTTATTTCAACGGATCTCAGAAGTGAATTTTTTTATTAATCTTTCTGTACTGTTCGACTGGCATAGTGTGTGTGCGTTCACTTTCATAGATACGAGTAACAGTTCGTATGTATTTATGATCGTTTAAATACAGGCTTTTCATTGCACGAATACCTTATTCACTTTTTTTGTTGATCAATGATCAACCACTTTTACTATATCTTTGATTTGACTATGATGTTTATCCCGCAGCTCCTTCACAGTGTCCTTGGATAGGACATGGATCTTTAACTGTAATAAAATACCCATACCCTATTCAAATGTGATAACTGTAAAATGCGTAGTGACCTTATTCGTTGGTTTCCTAAACGCATTAATTAGTTTCTTACTTTAGCTGCAATGGACACTAAATCGATTTTTTAAACAAAAGAAACGACTCATTAACATGCTTAAGAATTAACTGCAAAACACCACAACAAAACTTATTCGTCAAGGTGGTTCCAACATATCTCTCCGTAACAAACAAACAAACAAAAATCGATTTATTTGGCTCCAGAATATTTTTGCAAAAATAAATCAGGTACTACTCAGGACCTAATCATCAGTTAGCTGGGTCTTATTTTAGTTGAGGCTCCCGTTAAGAAAGTATTTGTTTCCAATGTATTTGATATCTAAGCGCAGTTTGTTCACTGAAGATTATTTTCATACTTGAAATCTAATGATTTTACTATGAACATTTAATTTTTAAAAATACTTAAAAGAAATGAATTTGTTTTCATTTTTTTTTCTGTGAAAATGTTTACCTTCCTTGAATAAATTGCATATTAACATATAAGACACTGATTTATATAAAAAGCAAAAAGAACATTACTTCCAACTGCTTATAAACCACGATGGTTTGCTTAATGTTCACGGATCACAGACAGCAGCCGCTCAGAACTCGGTGGACTATTAGGAGGCTAAGCATGATGGGAGCGGGGAACAAATTTTTAAGCGCTTGGTAGAAATTTTGTCAAAAAATTCCGTTCATGTTCATTTTACACGACGCTGGTAATGTTATTCCTAATGAAAAAGAGTTTTCACGTGAATACTGTACGTAGTATTTATTCAATGTATATAATATGGGAACCATGGATACGAATCTCTGTGCAAGTTACTATTTCTTTGCAATTTTAGCTCACTTAGGTCTTTTTTTTTTTTTTTTTTTAATTTTTTGGTGTTCGTAAAGCTGTTTATAAACTATAGTGTGTAACCTGACAAGGAATATCTATTTCTCTCTCTCTCTCATTCTCTCTCTCTCTCTGTCTCTGTCTCTCTCTGTGTCTCTCTCTCTCTCTCATTCTCTCTCTCTGTCTCTCTCTCTCTCTCTCTCTGTCTCTCTCTCTCTCTCTCTCTCTCTCTCTCATCGTTTTTAACTATAATTGCAAAAATGGTGTGTTTCCTTTCCTGTTTTAGAAATTCCGTTCAGAGGACTCCCGCCATTTGCCATAAGAACAAACACTAAATTTAACAGAGAATTCACTTTATATAGAAAAACTGCAGTGAATTCGAGAAATTCACATACATTTATCCTAGTTTCCTAGAATCTTAGGTAATTGCACCCGCCATATGTTCTAACTGATTAAATATTCGGGCTGGGGGGAGGGGGATAAAGGGTGAGTTCTCAAAGAAAAGTTGAGTGAGCTTCAGCCCACGCCAGCCCACCGGTAGCGTCACGCATAATGATAGAGAATAAGAACTGCGGGTAAGTTGTTTAGTTTCGAATATTAGTTGCAACCATCTCGCTTATGTTCTCTTAATCAATACAAATCACTACATCTAAAATATTAATTTTGCTGTTGGTCGTTCAAAAAGGAACAGCAAATAGACAGGATTTCATGAAACAAATACTCCAGGCATTTCGAACTCCCGAGCAGGGAAGTATATTATTAAAGAAGGTGTTGACTTTGCTCAATAGATGGCGTGGCGTGCTTAAACGGAAGGGCAGTATAATCGAAATGGCGGGGCCCTTAACTGTTTGCACCGTAAAGGAACAGAGGGCAGTCATCAGGTTTTTGTGGACCGAGGGTGTGCAACATCGGAAATTCGTAGAAGAATGCTGCAACAGTTTAGAAAAGCTTGCATTGGCGAAAGAAGAGTGTATGAGTGGGTACCCAGCAAAAACAGTCTTGCTGGGCCAGCACTATGTTGCCGCTGCCGAACCGTCAATAAAATGTCCGGGCGGCCAACAGAAGGGCCAGCAGTTCAGGCCAACAGCTGGCCAACAATTGGCACCCCATCAGTTGCCATATGCCACAACAGGGCCATCAGTTATCCATCACAGGCAGTAGCTGCCACAAAGGCCCTTCAGTGGCCCTGCAAGCACGTTCCAGAAATGATGGCTAGCCTAATGTGGTCAGCTAGTTTGCCGGTAGTGGCAGCCGGCAACCACGTGACGTAACTGATGGCGTGCCAAATCTTGTCCGCCAATTTCCCTGTAGTTGCAATAAAAAAAAATCAAGGATAACCGCAGCTTCCCAAAGCTACAACTTTTCTTCTCCCGTTACGAAACTTGTGAATTACAGCACAGCGCTGTGGAAATTTTCTCAACAGACCGGAAAAACGCCCGTTCGGATCTGGGTGGATGCGAACCAAGGCTGTCGGCGGAGGAGGCAAGCTCTCTACCGACCGGACTAATTTGCCACAAACGAGCGTGTGCTTGAAGCTGTCTCTTTCGTGCGGAATGTGTAATCGAATGGCTTTCTCTTTCATTTTACAATTTTGCGAGGTATTTTTCATGAAAGTCAGTTTCATATAATTCATAAATTTATTTTTTCAACGTAACGATAGTTTTTTTTTTTTTACGTTAAGGGGAATTTTCACTCATTTTCAAGCAGTGTACCAACTTAAAGTCGCTTTCAAAAGTTTTGTACTGTCCTTGTCGTCTTGAAAGGCGATTGTTGAATTAATATATCTTTACCCGGGTTCATGTCCCACTCTGTTACATTATTAACGTTGTATCTTTCCTTTCCGTTGTCCGAAGCTACATTTGTTTCAAAGAGGAATGATATTTTATTTTACTTCTCGTTATTTTTAGAACGAATTCCTCCCATTCTTGTGTATTCAACCCACGGATGAGTACATTACACTGAAGAACAATTTAATTAGAGACACCTGTCTAGTAACGTGTGGCACCACCTTTCGTCCTGATGACGGCGGCGATTCGTCTCGGCAAGAACTCGACAAGACGCCGGAAACGTTGGGAAGTCATACAGATCCACGACCTCTGAACAAGCTCCCACAGTTCACGAAGATTTGAGGAGGGTGGTCAGAGCTTCGAACATCTCTCTCGATGGCGTGCTCGATGGGATTGAGGTCAGGTGACCTAGCTGGCCAAGGAAGCGAGGTCACGTCGGTGGAGTGTTCATCCAACCATTCGGATACAATTCGGGAGCGATGGCACGGTGCATTGTTTTGTTGCAGGATGAGGTCCCCACTGGGATGTTGAAGACGCACAAACGGGAGCAAATGGTCGTGCAGGATATCCCGGTAACGTTGACCTGTGAGGGACGCTGTCACACGTACCTGGGGTACCATTTCAGTCCACGTAAACAGTCCCGAGACGAGAATGCCCCCCTAACTTGAAGAGTACCCCGCTGGCAAGAAGGATCCATCGCTTCATGTGATTTGCGCCGTACTCGTATCCTGCCATTCGGAGTTACCAACGTGAATCTCGACTCATCAGTCCAAGCAACATTTTTCCACATGTCTAGGGTCCAGTGGCGATGTTCCCACGCCCATACTAATCTTTGCACCCTGTGATGTACGGTCAGCAGAGGTACCCTCGTGGGACGATGGCTTCTGTACCCGATAGCGAGGAGATGGTTCTGGATGTTGTGGCTGCTTACACGTTTTTGTGCACCAGCGTTAAATTGCCGAGTGATTTCTTGCACTGTGGCCCGTCTATCCGCTGTTACAATGCGAGCTAGCCGACGATGACCCCGCTCATCGGCACGCTGTTGTCCACGACATTTGACCTTTGCAGGGATGGCTTTACCGGATTCGATGTACTCACGGTGCACCCGTGACACAGTGGCTCGTGAAAATCCCAGTGCCTGTACGACTTCAGAGATGGAGTGATCCATTCGTAGGGCCCCGACAATTTGCCCACCATCAAATGCGCTTAGATCCTTCGTCTTACGCATACTGCGTCCGACTCTTACATGATTCCGTCGCATCACTCCTTATATTGTCTGATCGCTGCATACGTCATGTCGTTTCTGTTTACAAAGCCGCCCACAGCGCTACATTTGCATAACGCCAGCTGGCTCTAATTCAATTGCTCTTCAGTGTATATCCACATAGCGTTGCGTTTTTTTTTCTTTCAAATAATTAATAAATTTTGTACGCGTATAATTCTTTTTTTTTTCAACAAACATTTTTGTTTATGTTTTTTCAGGACATTTGTTTCAAGCGGTTTCAAATTTTTTCTTGTTATACACCCACTCCATTCCATGAATTGTTATTTATGGGAATGGAGTGCATGAATTGTTATTCACGGAAATGGAGTGAGTGTATTTCATGGCTATAATCTAGTATTTCATGGCTTAATCTGATATGTTCGTCGACGTGAAATTTCATTAGGAAATTAATTCGCCTCTCTGATGCATATGGATTTTTTCGTTAACATCCACTAAAATAACAGGATGGCGGTAGCGTCGTCTTCAACAAACTGGTACCATGAGAGACACAGCAAGTGTTGCTTCTGCGCATGCGCAGTCCCATTGCTTCCAACTGCTGTTGGGGTTGCATTGGTGGCCAGCAAAGGGCCATTAGTGGCACTTGCTTGGAGGCCCACAATTCACGGCTATGCTGCAGAGCCATCAATGGCTCTCCAACTGATAGCGCTGCCACCAACGGACCGCTACCGGGTCGTGAGCAGCAGATTTCAGCAAGCAGGGACCCATCACTGCCAGCTGGTGGCCAGCAGTTTCCCAGCATTTGTGTTTTTGCAGGGTAGATGCGTTTAAAAATAGGCAAGCATCCATCCGTGATGAGCAACGCTCCGGTCGTCCCAGCACGGCCTGTCCCTGATGAGAAGGTGGGTCGCGCTGACGTCATTATTCGTGAAAGCAAGTGCATTTCTTTCGAAGTTCTGGCCAGGAAATTGGATGTCGACATCGGTGCCGCTCATGCCATTGCTACGGAGGTTCTCAAGTATCCAAAGTTGTGTGCATGGTGGGTGCTTAGGATGCTGACTGATGAGCAAAAAATGATTCTGGTGCAGACTTTCATAGCCTTTTTGGCACGGTATAACGACGAAGGAGACGACTTCCTGGCACGTATCGTCACAGGGGACGAAACATGGGTGCATCACTATGAGTCCGAAAACAAGAGGCTGTCTTCATAATGGCGGTACACATCTTCTCCAGTCAAAGAGAAGTTCAAGTCTCAGCCCTCTGCCGGAAAGGTCCTTGTTAACTCTCTTCTGGGATATGAATGGACCAATTTAAGAGCACTATCTGAAAAAGAGGAAGCAGTGAATAGTACCCGATACAGCGCAATGTTGGAGGAGGATGTGAAACCAGTAATACAGAGCCGTTACAAAGAACTTTTGTCTAAAGGCGGTCTTCTCCTTCATGATAATGCCCGCCCTCACACAGCCGCTACAACTCTTGACACCATTCGGAGATTGAGATTTCAGATCTTACGGCATCCCCCATACAGCCCTGATCTTGCTCCATCTGGTTATAATGTGTTTGGAACCCTGAAGGACGCTTTGAGGGGACGAAGATTTGGGATTCCTGGCTGAAGGCACAAGATAAACATTTTTTTCTGATGGACTAAAGAAGTTGGTGCAATGGTGTGAGTAATGTTTTGAAAAGGTGGGTGATTATGTAGAAAAATGAAATATCATTTGCATCTCTCATTGGATTATGTATCTCAAAATATTCAATTTGCTGTTATTCTTTGAACTGCCCTCGTTTTTCATTGGCTTTTGATTTTAATATTGGTGACGCACACATTTAATTTCGCCGCCCCGGTGGCGCAGTGGTCTAAGGCGCTGGCCTCTGATCATTCGTCCGTAAGGGGTCCGGGTTCGAATCCCGGTCAGGCATGGATGTTGTGTTTGTCTTACGGCACTGGCTCTCTCCCTTCCCTGGAACCAGTGACCCTAAATTAGGGACGGGCGACTGCTTATAGCCCGTTGAGTTGCTCACGGTGGTCGTTAAACCTCCAATAAAAAAAAAAAAAAAAAAAAACATTTAATTTCACCTTCTTTTTGAGCTTCTGTATTCTTATGTAAATTTGGTTTCTTCGAGTTGGATGTTTTTCTGAAGCACTATTTCGTGGGACAAGTTTTCAAAATAATAACTGGAAGTGAATAAAAAGTCAATAAAAAGATGAGTAAATATTATGTGCGGTATGCTGAAGAATACAAGAGAGACATGAGATGAACGAGCAAGATGAGAACGAACGATAAGATTATATGAGCAGAAACATTTGATTACGATTTTTGACAAGAAGCTAATGTATTTTCAGTTGTGTCTTGTCGAATCAGCGAATTAATAATTTCAAGTGTTTGATTTATATCTGCTTATTGTGATCCCGAAGTGAAGTTATTTCAACATTGTTCATCCTTAACGTGCGTATCTGCTAAATAAAGTTGGACATTGAATTAACAAGTACCCAATTTAGTTGACCATTGACTCTGGACCGATTTACTTTAAGGTTTTTAATTATCGTCATTTTCAATGCTTAGTTAACGAGTTAAAACGTAAAGATTAAACAAATAGATTAAAGTCGAAGTGACTTATAACCCTTATTTTTAGCACGTGTTTTGAAAAACAAGATCCTGCTTATGTTATTGGTTTGTCCGTCCGTCTGTGGATACCATATCTCTGCAACTATTAGTCTGATTTGAAAAATTCTTTTTGCGTTGGAAAGTTTGAAATGTGAGAATGATGATCCTTGCATGCCGTTTTTTACGTCGGCGCTAGAGAGCGTAAAGGCAGCTGATATCGAATTCAAAATACATTTTATTCCATATATTTGCTTCCAAACATCCGACTGAAAAAATTATTTTACCTTTCAATTCCATTTATGTTGAAGAGTATTTCAGGTATAGTCACTTTTTCAAGTTACGCATATATTTTCTGCTAGGGAGCGTTAAAGTAAATTGCATTTTCCTCAAAATCTCTACTTCTAAAACTTCGATTTGAAAAATTCTTCCTGCACCGTATACAGCTAGCGATGAGAAGTGTTTTGATCACATATTTTTATTTTTGGTAAATAATAGTTTTGCCACCAGGGGTGTGTGTTCATTTCTGCTTTTGATGTATTTGCAGCAAAATCGGAGCTTCTCAAAGCTCGATTGAAAATATTCTTTAGTGAACCGATACCGCTCATATCTCTAAAATTTTTGGGAAGACTTTCTTCTTAAAATAATGCATAGTTTTTCAGCCAGGGGCTTAGTTAGATGTCTATCTTATTTTTGTCGATACTTCTGCTTCTAAGAGTCCGATTTGAAAAATTCTTTCTTAGTTGGATAGCGTTTTCAGTGCGAAATGTCACTCATATAATTTCAAATCTTTCAAGTAATGCATTGACTTTCCGGTAGGCGTAAAGATAAATTGCGTTTCCCCCGTTATCTCTGCTCCTAAAACTCCTATTTAAAACATTCTTCCTGTATCGGATACAACTGTTGATGGGAAATGTTTTGATTATAATTTCTAATTTTTGGTAAAGAATGATTTGGCCACCAGGGGACTTAAGTGTTTATTTCTTCTACTAGAGTTTCTTTTAGTAGTTCACAGTTCTGTTGCTAGGTGGTGTTTGTGTACTTCTGTTTGCAGCTGTGTCTCCGCTTCTGAAACCAGCTATTGAGAAATTTCTTCTTTACTGTATGCCATTCGCTACAATAGAGATGAGGAGCATTATCCGTTTTAAATAATGAACAGATTTCCCGTTAGGGAGCGTAAAGATCGAAACCTTTTTCTCGCCATTTCAGCTTCCGTTTGACGCATTTGAAAAGTTATTTTTCCTTAGCGTAGATTTTTCGATGAAGAATATTTTGCGCCTATTTTTTAACTTTTCCATTGTTCAAAATTTTTCCGCTAGAAGGCGTAGAGTTATATCAAGTTTTTTCTACATGCATACATCTTTTTTTAACTGTTCGATTTGAAAATCTCTTTGTCTTTGATATGCTATGAGTTGTAACGTACCAGGAGATGTGACGTACCTGCCAGAAGGACGCACACGACATAAAGGCAGATAGGAATCAGAATAAAAGTCCGCGTAGCTCAATTGGTAGAGCAACTTATTCCGGAATGAGGGGACCCGGGTTCGAATCCCAGCGTAGACCAAAAATGACGGAGAAATTTACTTCGTTATAATGGCGCCCGAACTATCCGGATGACCCGACCGTTCAAAATCTCACATTGGTGTGATGTTATTTCCACACCGCGAGATAGGAAAAATAAAAGAATCCGTTCTCCAGCACTTAAAAAAAATAAATAAGGGGGAGATGATGTAACGTACCAGGAGATGTGACGTACCTGCCAGAAGGACGCACACGACATAAAGGCAGATAGGAATCAGAATAAAGGTACGCGTAGCTCAATTGGTAGAGCAACTTATTCCGGAATGAGGGGACCCGGTTTCGAATCCTGGCGTGGATAAAAATGACGGAGAAATTTACTTCGTTATAGAGTACTTTTTGTGCGCCATTTGTTAACCTTCGTAACATACCATTTTAGCCGCTGGTGGAAGTAAGTAGCTGCTTCTATTTCTCGGTGTTTTATCGATTGTACTTGTAGAAACCGGTTGATTGTTTTCCTAACTGCTTCCATTTACTTTGTATAACTTGGATGGATTTAATTCGCGTCAGAATGGACTCAAAAGACGTGCTCATTGCAACTGAAAATTCGGTTTCATTTTCTTGTTTATATACTGTAAAGTATTCATCGGGTTTGTTTATGACAACAATAATAACTTCTAGTGATATATTATGTAGCTAAATAATAATCGTTTTGGAGTTATCAACATGAATTAAGTTGGTAAGTTAGACTGTCAGGTGTCCTGTTTGGATCAAAAGAAAATAGCGATTTTTTTCTTAATTAACCTGACCGAAACTCCGCACGATGTTGACATGTACAAGTTAATTTGAAAATAACAGTAGTTAACCAGTTCTCCAAAATCTTATAACTGCAATTCCGAATAGCAACGTCCCTCAGTTCTTCCAAATCACGACTGGCAACCAGGTGGCTGAGTGGCCCGAGGTTCTGACTCTCGTCTTAGATGGATTCGAATTCCGGATGAGACATAGGCAGTATATTTGTCTGATGGCTCTGGCGTTGTCCCTTCTCTAAAACTTATGGTCCTACATTAGGGACGGGATCCTGCTTATAGGCCTTAGTGTTGCACATAGCGGTTATTCAACTCCGAAACAAACAAATAAAAATCATAATTGTGGCCATCTGTTTATCAAGGTGTTTTTGGCAGAAATGATCATCACTCACATGACTGCATTGGCTCATTCAGCTGACCAATAATAATTGAAAAAGGTATTAAACAATTCCTAATTCCTTCAGAGGTTCAGCCACTAAATCTGCATAGAGCTTTAAAACTTTATAGCAGAACTATCGCTTCTTGCCTCGTCACGAGGCACAAGATCGCCTGTGTGTGTCGCAGACTCCAAATTTAATCCAAGTAAAATAGTTCCGCAAGACCTAATCCCAAACTACCCCCGAATATGGTGATTCACATAAGTTTTCCATTATCTTGCAAAACTGCCTGTTTAATATCGCATTCTGGAGTCATTTCCTGTGACCTAAGCATTAACTTGGAATCTGATGATTTTTTTAATTGTCTCACTTAAATTTCACCCAAAACTTGAAGAGTTCGTTCCCTATCTCAACGATCGGAAATTTTTGAAGTCTCAGAATGTTTCCAGAACTGAGAATGGAAAGCAACAATCATACTGAGAATCAAACACCTCCACCACTTATCGTTTCTGCAGGCATGCTGCAGCAGTTTCAAAAACTTCACAATGAGATATTATTCTTCAAGACGCCTACTAGTTGAAATCTTATTCCTGAAGTCTAAAACTGAACTTCCCTGTAATTTTGAAAATAATTCCACCAAGAATTATTTCAGCGATTTTCCTAGTCGATACGAATTTCCATTAATTCCCTAGTAAACGACTTTTCCCAAAATAAAGAATAAACTCAGCAGCCGCAAAGTCCCTAGCATCAGATCCCCCTCAGCAAAAAAAGGAAAAATTTAACCACTAGGTTTTCTGAATTTGCACCATCAGTAATACGGTACAGTACATCCCATTCCGAAATTGAATTTTACCTCTATGGGTACAAGAACGGCCATCCTTCACTCCTAGCCAGACTTGAATGGCGATGATGCCACACATAATGTATATGCTCCCGGAAATTTCTCATACGATCCGTACTCCCCCTTCATAAAAAACTAATTGAAATCATACCCAAAAAATAACTAAAATGGCTTACCCATACCCTAAATAGCAGATTAATTAAATTGCAGATTCCGAAGAAAGTGTTTTCTGCATAAAACGTTCTGGAAGTATCGACTGCTGAGGGAAAAACTACCCCGAAAAAAATTACTGATTCTAACTCCCCTTCTTTATACTAACTTTCCTTTTATAAAATTTGGCTGGAATTCATTTGGAAGAAACAATGCAATTTTCAAGAACAATTTGCCATCGTATCTTAAAAGAAGAATGTTTAATTGATGTGTGCTTTCAGTTCTTACTTCTGGATTCGAGATATGGACCACAACAAAAAAGGAAATGCAGAGACGGCAAACAACTCCAAGAAACATGGGAGAAGCATGTTTGGTGTAACCAAGAAATATAGGGAAAAGAGCCATGGGTCAGGAATATAATAACAGTGGATGACACCGTGATTAAAGTAATAGCCCTCAAACGCAAATGCTACGAAAATTGACTACTGTTAGACTAATGAAGCATTAGACTGGATACCAAGAAACATATTTAATAAACTAGGATGCCAGTTTATTAAGTACAACTACCTCATCAAATAAATGGCTCACTCGAAAACGTAAAATGACACATGAGCGCCGTGTGCAGAATAAATTAGGTTGAGCAGCTCGTCAAGCATGAGTTAGCTTTCCATTGAGGATTATAATGGTTAAAACGAGTGATCTGAGCGACTCTGAACCTAGCATGTTAGTTGGTGGCAGACGTGCTGGTTGGAGAATCTCCCAAATGACTGTTGTCCTCCTGTGCTTTTGACTTACAACCGTAGCAAGGGTTTACCGTGAAGGGTGCGACAGGCAAAAATCTTCCAGAAAGCGGCGATTCTGTGGTCAAAAACAGCTAATAGATCAGAGGGGGCAAACGTTTTCCAGCACGCGGCGATGCTGTGGTCAAAAACAGCTAATAGATCAGAGGAGGCAAAAATCTTCTAGCAAGCGACGATTCTGTACTTCCAAATGACCGAGTTAAAAAGTTTTTTTTTTTTT
The DNA here is from genome assembly GCA_039090855.1 of Macrothele yani. Lineage (NCBI taxonomy): Eukaryota > Metazoa > Arthropoda > Arachnida > Araneae > Macrothelidae > Macrothele > Macrothele yani. Next base: position 75,530,844 of record CM076994.1, on the reverse strand, counting down.
GCGTCATTCTTCATAACAAACTCTTCCTTAGTTACTCTTAATTACAAGATTTTGCTACACAATAAATGTTTAATGATTATTACAATTTAAATAATAAATGTTATTTTAAATCAGGAATGATGCATATTATATCCAATTATTAGATGCCATTTTTCTTTTTTTTAATGTTGTTTTTCTGTCGAAAATACTGATGTAACCTTGCAGAACTTTCCAAAAATTATTCTGTTCTTTTTCCCCATGGCTCTACTTTAGTATTTAAGTTTAACACCCTAAAGGGTAGAATGTTTATTCTTTGAAGGCCGACTGCATCTGTCTTCAAAGAATCAATGAAAATTATCGAAGCATTAAAGCACGTTTCGAAATCCGAAAATAAGAGCAATAATTGAAATGAGAAAGGGGCGAAAGAATAGAGACAAAAGAAGCATGAATTCTCCGACAGATTATTGCATAAGATTCTCAGATTGAAGGTAAGCTGGGCTCAAAGATAAACCCCGGCTTTGAATTCTGAACGAAATTCCGGTCACCCATGAGAACCGGGAGTATTCGGTTCCGTTGCGGAGAGTCACGGTAGAAAAGTTGCTCTTACGTGACGCCCATAACAAACGAAGTACGTATTTGTTGGTGAACGATGGGAACCACATTCCTGACAAGGTAAGTAAGAGCGGTTGTCCTCGAATGACCTCATTCTAAAAATAACGAGGAAATGCTTGCTTTTTCAGAATTTTCACTTACTCAGCTTCAACAAGACATTTGACACAACCGGCATTCTCCAAAAGAATCATCTAAAGAGTTTCTCTCTCAGTGCTTCTTAAATTATTAACAAAAGGAGATAAAACAAAAACATTTTCCTGGCGTTTTTTTTTTAATTCGATATACATACATGTATCGTTATGAACACTTCAAAACGTGCTAATCAAAAAAGTTTCCATGGATGTTAACAATTTCTTTGAGAAGACGCTACAAATTAACTGGTCGTAGAGCATTCAAATATCTATCGTACGTTTGCAAAACCTGAGAAACAACGAAGTGTTTCGAGGTCTTGGTGGTCGTAGGTGTTTCGCTGGCAGATTATATCTAATAGTGGAGCAGCGGAGTTGTCCCTTTGGCGTGAACGTAACGAGAAGCGCAGGGGTGCCGTATACTAGAAAAGTAATGAAAAACGCACATGCTTGGATTTCCTTTTCTTTAATGTTCATAACAAAATGGATATGTCCGAAAAGATTTTTGGGAGTACATTTTCCTTTACCGCATTTAGAAAATTTCTTTCAAAATCTGGTCAATTCCGATTTGCGAATCCTAATCTAGAAGGTTATATATTAGTCCGAAGTTTTCATAAATTGAGCTCTAATTTCTACGGAGAATTTATACGCCATTCCTTCGAGGAGTTTCTGAATATCGTAAAAACAAGCTCTTTGGACGCATAACAATGACTATGCGTGGAGCCGCTTCTTAAAGCATAGCAGCATCGCATTCAGCAATTGTAATTCATGCGGGAAAGGTACAATAATTGGAAAATTGACTTTCTTACCATGGGATCTAACCCGTTTTCCCCCATTTCAACCATTCAGAATATCCGTGAATAGGGCCGGATTAAGGGGGGGGGGTCTAGCGGGGCTGTAGCCTAGGGGACCACCATCACCAAGGGCCCAGGAAGAATGCCGCTATACCATAAATAATACACAACTTATTTATTTATATAAAACAGCTTTAGCTTCGTCTCGTATGATTTCCACTCAATCACAAACAGTGGCTAGAAGACGAGCATACATGTATTTCAAGGCAGTAACTCACTAAAAACGTTCCATGTCGCTGTGTACAGTAAGGCCGGCGAGACAACTTCAGCTTTTTCAGTACCATCCACCCACACCTCCCTGTTTGCACTTGTAACATTGCATAACAAAAAAAGATGCATCAAGAAAAGTATACAAAAGTATACATGCTAAATTATTAAAAATTCCAAGAAAAATCTAGGAATCTTAACCTTTTAGCTCATGTTCTTGTGAGAACAGTGGAAAATACAGTGACTTTTCATGAAAACTCTGCAAGTAATTTATTAGTTTGAAAAATGCACTACACACGTATTAATCATCACAAGCATATTACTAGAGTGTCATGTTTGAACGGACTTCAATCAGTCCGTCATAATTGCTTTGGGGGCCCACTCAGACGCCTTAGCCTTGGTATCCCACTGAGATGTCTTAGCCGATGGGGCCCACTAAGGCCCTAATCCGGCCCTGTCCATGAATGACAGCTATACTATAAATTCATGCATCACACTTTGAAAATTACCATGGAAAACTACAAGGAGCCGAAGCCCACTACCCAGACAAAAAGTACCAATTTAGAAGCTGTAGGAAGCTTATTGAACCGATAGTCGATGTGGACATGAACAACGACGAGACAGTTTTTTATAATTGTGTAAATGATCCGTGGAAAGCCGTGAGGCCAATAGCGTAATTTATGCCTTTGGTGAAGTTTTCTAACTCTGCATCATTTTAATGCAGCAGCTACCACCGAATCAGGGAATTTCTTTTCTAGAGGAGAATTGTAAAACGGCATGACTATGTGAGTACGTACGGTAATTATAAGCATATACAGGGTGATTCATAAAGAAGTATACAGTTGCAACGCACTATAAAACAAGAACAATGTAAGATATTTTAGGTTACCTGTAACAGAATTGTAAGGGAATGTTTCCAGTTTTTTTAGAAACAGTCACAGATGTTCTACGTGTGCACCCTTAGTCACACGACACACGTCGAGCCGGTAATCTATTTCCTCCCAAACGCGAGGTAAGATATCTGAATCAAGTGAAGTGATAGTGGCTGTGATACGCTGTTTCAGCTCCGCTAGATCAACAGGAAGGGGAGGGACAAATACCTTGTCCTTTACGTTCCCCCACAGGAAAAAGTCACAAGGTGTTAAGTCAGGCCTCTGAGAGGCCATTGGGTCAGTGACATGTTGTAGTCATCGCAAAATGTTCTTCGAAAAATGTGCGATGTTTGGACCACACATTGTCTGGAATTAATGAAAAATTCCTACCCCGCTTAAAAAAAAAAAAAAAGAGAAAGAGAAAGAAATAAGAGGGGGATGATGTGACGTATTACAGAGATGAAAACACGTGTGAAGACAACAAATCTGCAGCGAGACATTCTGTCCGCGTAGCTCAGTTGGGACAGCGACTTACTCCGGAGTACGCAGACGCGGACAAACTTGTGTTTTCACATTAGCGCCCGATTGTGGAAAACGGATCCACTGGCTGTTGGGTTCTTCGATAAATGTGTGACGTTTGCTCCATACATTGTTTGGAATTAATGAAAAATTCCTACTTCGCTTAAAAGACAAAAAAAAAAAAAAAGAAATTAAGGGGGAGATGATATGACGTACTACAGAGGTGAAAACATGTGTCAAGACGACAAATGTACAGCGGGACATTCTGTTCGCGTAGCTCAGTTGAGAGAGCAACTTACTCCGGAGTAAGAAGACGCGAACAAACTTGTGTTTTCACAAAATACCTAATGTTGATGGTATTTCCTTGGAATTATTGTCTAATTAGTGAACAACAGGGTCCACGTTTGTCTGTTTGAACACCAGGTTTTTCTATAAATTTTTCTCTAATGAATCAGTTGTTAACAATTAGTTGTGCAAAATGCTTAGGTACCTAGAAAACAGGAAAAAATTGCACAACTGTTAACGAACACAAAAGAAAACGGCCAAATCATGTGGCCGATGCCCCTTTATAAATTGAACTTGCATATCTCTATTGTAAGTTATGCTGTTTGCGTGTACGATCATAAGAAAACAATCTGAAAGAAAGCAGTTTTATAAAGTTTACGCGCTGAGAAAAAAATTGACTTAAGTAAAGCAATTAATTCTGCTGAAGAAGTAGCATATCCTTTCTCGCTATTGATAAAAAAGTCAAACGGGCAAGAATAAATCATGGGAATCACAACAGATTCGAGCGCTTGCTGGAGATTTTCAGTAATGCAGAAAATCAACGTTTAATTACAAATGTTGTTTTCTGATGCGCTAAGTAGGCGTATGTACCAGAGCAATATCAGGTGAAGCTTAACAAATTAGTAGCTTCAGCTGGTGCAAAAAAAAATTCAAGGAAATAGGAGCAATGTGGAGAAACACTCAAACTGGGGAAAAACTTATATTCCAAAAATATAATTATTTAATCTTTTAGCAACAGAGGTGTAAAGTGATCAATATGTCGAAGTTTAGTTTATAGACAAATGCGTAGAGTCGAAAGATTGCTGAATGAATTTGGAACCGCTTCAGTACGTTTTCATCTTTTGAAGTAAGTACACTGCTGGCCACCCAAAATGCAAGACCAACAAGGAAGCATCCGATTGGCCTGAAATTCGCAGCATGCGTCGCCCGCGAGAGGACATGCAAACGATTAGCTTGTAGGGCATATGCAAATCATGTGCGTCCGGAACGCCACCAAGAAGCACTTTAAAAAGGGTGCACAGAAGGCGGGGTGTAAGTAGTGGAAGTGTGTTATGCTGCCGGACCTGTGCGTGGGAAGCTTCCTGATTCCTCGTCGCAGAATACGGCAGTCATACCAGCACGTTTCGGAGTTCGACAGAGGACGAATAGTGGCTTATCGCGACAGCAATTTATCGTACCGAGACATCGGCACCCGTGTGTAACGACATCCAGCCACAGGGAGGCGAGTATAGATTCGGTGGGTGCAGGAGGGACGGACGGACCGACGTCAGCGATCGCCGAAGCCGCGGCACACCACTAAACGAGAGGACCGGCATGTTGTGCGGCGGGCATTGACGGCTCGCACCGCCACATCACGAACGTTAGCGCAGGAATTAGGGTGTGTTGCGCAACAAGCTGTGTCAGCACGTACCGTTCGACGTCGTCTGCAGGAGCGGGGACTTGTCGCACTGCGCCCATTGCTCCGATTACCATTGACGTTACACCACCGGTGAGTGCGGCGACAGTGGGCCGTTGAACGCCTCACCTAGACTACGGAATGGCACGACAATGTCTTCTCCGGCAAATCCCGCTTCTGCCTGCAACACCACGATGGTCGGATCCGCGTGTGGCGGCACCGCGGCGAGAGACTGTATGACGTCTGCATTATGCATCGCCATACTGGTCCGTCGCCTGGCGTTATGGTTTGGGGCGCAATTGGATATGACACTCGCACCCCTCTGGTACGCATAGCCGGTACACTCAACAGCCACCTCCACATCTCCAACGTTTTGGAGCCTGTAGTCCTCCCTTACCTGCAGGACCTGCCAGCGGCCTCGTTTCAACAGGACAATGCGCGCCCGCACGTGGCACGCATCGTGCAACAATTCTTCACGGCCCACCAGATGTCACTGCTGCCGTGGCCTGCCTGTTCTCCCGATATGTTGGCCATCGAACACGTCTGGTCGCTGATCGGAAACTGAGTGGCCCAGCAAGCTCCACCCGCAGCTACGCCTGATGAACTGTGGCAACGTGTGGAAGCAGCCTGGACCGACATACCCCAATCCTACATCCAAAGCCTCTTTCGTTCGATGCCGCGGCGTGTAGTGGCCGTTATTGCTAGCCATGGGGGCCACACGAACTATTGATGTCTGCGTGTTCCGCAAGTCGCACAGGCCTGTAAGCTCAATCGTTTCATCTTTGTATCTGTTGTTATGTGTCCAGTAAATTTGGCTTTGCTATCTCGTGTCCTTCTTGGTGTTGCATTTTGGGTGGCCAGCAGTGTAATAAAAATACAAAAGCATGTTCTGCTTTTGGTTTTTGTGTTTTTAGTCAGGAAAACAAACACAAATCCTCTATCTCTTCAGTAGTAAATGGCATAACAGGGACGCTGCTTTATCTGCATAGGAAGAGCGATGGGGTTGAGCATTTGGTGAGCAGTGTATGCTTTAGTAAATTATAAATAAAAGAGGCATTTATGTAGACCTTTGAAATACTCCGTAATGTATTTTTTTTATCGGAGCTAAAAAAAATACAAAAGCATGTTCTGCTATTGTAACTTATTACTTTTTGACTGCACCATACGTCTACCACTTTATTAGTTCCGAAAGGAAGCAGCCTCGTTAAACAATACGTTAATCTTCTCCAAGTTCACAGTTGTGGATGAACTGAAGAAATTCATGTCCTGACTTGTCACTGCATCTAATAAACGGCAGGGAAAATAAAAAATGCTGACTGGAAGAAACTGACGTGTCCTGAGAAGATGGTGGTTCGAGGTCTACAGCAAATCCTTCAAAACCTTAGTCTTAGAACAAAAGGCGAATAGGCAAATCTAAAAGCGTCCCCACAACACGAAAAGGAATGAATTAGCAGGGATCAATAAGATTTCATTAACGAAACCTGAGGTACTAGTCGATTGAGCTCATCAAACGCAAAGAAAGTCGTACACTTTTAGTATTCGATGTCGGTAAGTCATATCGAACACTGCTGAACAATGGAAATCCCTATTGTGAAGTGATGAGTCACCCACATGTTTCTGAGATCATGACACACACTCAGGTATGGAGAATACATGAATAGCGCGTATAACCTGAGTGTGTTGACACATCTGTAAAATTTGAAACTCGGGCGTTGTGGTCAAGAATTATTCCCTGTATTGCGAACTATAGGGCAACTAGTAGCAGCAGAGCATAGAATGAGGAAAGCTTCATCCTACGCTGATTTTATAGATAAATTTGTATGTCTTATATTGTAAGGGTTTTATGGAACCGAAATTTCACTTCTTCGAAAAATGTCACACAACACAGATTGAGCGCACGTACTTTGAAGGAGATAACATTGGAACGCTGCAGTGATCTTCTCAACCATTCCGAACAACTTTGGAATAATCTATAAATCAAGATCATGGCACCATGAACCTGTCTTCTTCTGTGATAAATTTCAGAAAAACCATCATCCTTCTAGAAAAAATTAGCATAAAGAATTCGATGAACCACCACAGAAATATTGAAACTAGACAACAATGTATTAATGCCTTTCAAGAAAGCTACCTATTTTTTAAATGTAAGTGTTCTATAATTTTTGGCAGGACTGGGCATATATATATATAAACTGAATTAACAGGCGACAAATATGATACTGCATATGAGTATTAGAGATGGCATATTGAAGTAACTAAAGGATTTGTCTACACTCAGGTAAGTTATTTACAACAGTATTTGAACTAATAATGTTTACAGTTCAAAGCAGTCAGAATCGATTCTACCTCTGATTAGTAACAGGTTTGCACATTTGTAAATGAATCAAATGTTCAGTAAACGCATCTAGACGTGGGCTATGCTATAGAATATTATGCAAGGATGTGGCGATATCTGTTGACTTCTTTCAGAGATAAATGCTCATTTAATATGAGTCATGCACAGATGAAATGTAAAAATAATTCGTAAAAGTGTTAATATTTGAGTGCAGCACACCTCTCAGAACTGGAAGTTACCATTTAAACATGCTTTCATTTTTTTTTTTAGCTTCGAAACTTTTTTATTTAATTTTGCTTAAAAGTTTAATTCTTTCTTCCTCTTTTTGTTCGACTTTGAAATAGGGGTACCATCTTATGTAACAATGAAAGCAGGGAACATCTGAGGCCAGCTTCTGTAATCAAAATAGTTCTCAAAAGTTCGGCTGCGTATTCCAACTTTCAGTTTTGCAGCTATTGAAAATTTGGCACACTTGTAAATTTTTTGAGCAACTTAATTTTCATGTGATGCACTACATGAGACATGGGTTCTTTTTTACCCTATGTCATTGCATTTAAATCGCCTAACTGCATTCCTACACACTTTTCATTGAAGTTAATGCCTTCACTTTTGGAAAATCTCTTGACTTATTTATCTCTTTACGCTTCAGAAATGGACTATTAATCATCATTACTATGGGAATAATTATAAGTTCGCTGAAGGCCTGACTCTTCATACCTTATAGAGAAGTGAAACATAAGTCAATTCAAGTCGGAAGAATAACCCTAGGGCAGTATTAGATGTACTACAATTTCCAGCATCAAAACAAAAATTAGAATTTACAAAATAGGAGTTTAGACATCTATAAGATGTCTAACTCTTTTCCGGCATCAAAACAAAATAAGAATTTACAAATAGGAGTTTTGCCATAAAAGTATACTTAGCACCTCAACGGAAAGAATATTCCAACGTACCGGGTCAATGATGAGCTGACCTTATTAACTAGAAGAAAAGGAGGAACAAAAGTAGAAAACTGCATGCTGATAGGTCCGCTCTTGTTTAACCTTCGCAAAGCTTCCACAAAAGCGATGACAAGAAACGTTTGACCCCCATCAGGTTGTCCCTAGCACCACGGCAGTTCGAAAAATAATAAGATTGGTCACACTGCTCGTCCTTGATTATTTTTTATCATCCATGATCCCTTGTAATGATGGTTGGATAAGATGTTATGACTCGGAACGGAAAGAGTAAACGAGCTTTTTGAAATAGAAAAACTCGCTTCCACCAAAGAGATTTCGTGCGGCACCATCAACAAGAAAAATGTATTCTGATATTGTTTACACAACTCGAAGGGCATTATTATTTATCTCTTTACGCTTCAGAAATGGACTATCAATCATCATTACTATTAGAATAAATTATAAGTTCGCTGAAGGAACTTTATTCGGCAGGCAGGGGGGATGCCAGAAATCTTGAAGGAACTGTGATTTTGTTGTTGCTGTTGTTTGAGATAATGCAACCGAGCATTTCACATGTGGCAACGGAAGTGAAGGAACACGCATCTTACTGTTGGGTTAGTTGGTTTGGAGGTTTAACGATCATTTGAGCAACTCAATGAGCTGTCAGCAATCGCCAGTGCCTAATTTGGAGTCACTGGCTCCTCAGGGTGGAGCCACGTGCCGTAGGGCAGACGCAACACAGGTGCTTGGTCTGGGACTCTGGCCTGATCTCACTCGGCCGAATGGTCAGAGGCCAACGCTTGGGTCATTGGGCGACCAAGGTGGTCCCACCGAACTGTTATCTGATGTAAATATTGGACACTTAAAAATGAGATACTCTGACCAAGTTCAACTCTGAAACAGACATGAAACATCAAAACAGATATGATTTCTAACTTGTCACTAAAATATTTATAACTAAGTACAGCAGTCAAGTACAAAAACCCTAACTGGTTGCTAATGTATTTTTCCTAACTGGTTGTTAATGCATATGTGTATTCATAATAGAGTAATCATGCAAGACAATTCTGGCCACTAATCTGTTTGTAACGGCAGTCGAGCAGTCAACAGCACAACTCACACTGAACAACAATCCGTTTAGAAAACCGTGTTACGACTTTGGGGTGCGGTAATTAATTCGATTAGCTGGTTTTGCGACAGGTGGGTACAGCGTTAATTGTTGGTTGAAAATTAACAGCTAGTGGTTTCCCACATTGCGAAAGAAGAAAAAAGATAAGAGCCCCTTTTCTTGGAAGGGAGAAATCTGAAGCGAAGTATGGGTCGCCTGGTGTGGGGAACGCAATGCGTCGCCCCCGCGACAAGTTAGGAGGTCCGTTAAGCGTGAAAATGGTTCGGTGTTTGGTAAGCAGTTGGTGTCAACAGATCGGTAAAGTTATAGCCTTCTCTAATCCGAATCGTGGCAGGACAAAGAAGTGTTAGTTAAATTATGTGTTTGTCCACATATTCCGAATGCAGAGACATACATTTCTTACATCTTCATCGTGCCGAATGCTTTTAGGAAGCAATAAAATTGACAAGATAGTTAACACAGACCCTTAGCAACTGAGCAACGAACTCTTAGGCAAAATGTGAATGACCGAAAAGGATTAGTTTGGTGCAAATCCGTGAAGGAAGGTGACTGGACCGGGATAGCGGGGACAGGGGAGACCCCGCGATTTGGTGTTTGCGGCGGAAGAAAAGCTTCCGTTCGGAGAGGTCGGCCAGCTAAGCTAGGAGCGGCCAAGCGGTTGACGTTACCACGAGTAAATAGGAAGGGTAAGATACCTCTTTTCCTTGGTGCTAGATTGCACGCTGGATGTAGTTTTCTACCGAGAAAGCAAGCAGCATACCGGAGGTCATACGAAGGGGTGGAATTGCAGCCCCGAGCGGCTGAGGTGGACGACCGGTAGTGTAAGACGAATCACCTTGGGACAGACGGACGGATCCTGCTATCAAATCAGCGGCATCGTTCGACATCGACGTTAGTGCGCATAGATGCGTACGTGGCTTCATACAGGTGAATGCTGTACACGAAAGTAAGTGGGAGATGGGGTTCGACTCCTCTCTCCGTCGGTCATAGTGCACGCTTCGAAGCGGACGTGCAGTAACGCAGGCGCGCTACATAGCCAAGATAACAGAGTGCATCAAATACGGGTACACGTGGAAAAACTGTAAGTACTGTATTTATTTATGCATACTAGATGTGACAGCCAAGTCGGCTGTCACATCTTTAGTCGGCTGAGAACTGTTTAAAGCCGGACTGGATATTCCAACGAATAATCACTGAACTTTGATGATAAATTCAGCCCATGGGCTATCCCTAAAAGGGGTGAATCTATTCGACGCCCTTCCTTCATCCTCTGTATATAGACGTCTTCAACATTATCTTTATGTTTTATTTTTAATTGATTGGCGAAATTACAGGCTAAATTCTTTTCACCAGTACCTAAGGTTTCGGCGATAAAGAGCTCACAAGTAATTTTTCGTAATTCTAATGTTTACCTCCGGGTCGTCAGCCAATACCTGACATCTAAATTCTTAAAGCTATTTTTATTCGATAGTGTGGCGCCCCGGCGACCGTATACTGATATTGAAGAGTTGCTAACCTTCTGAAATCCGAAGTAGCATCGGTGCCGCCCCGGTGGCGCAGTGGTCTAAGCGCTGGCTTATGACCATTCGCCCGTGACGGGTCCGAATTCGAATCCAGATAAGGCATGGATGTTGTGTTTCTCTAACGGCACTGGCTCACTCTATTCTCTAAAACCAGCGGCTCTAAATTAGGGGCGGGCAGCTGCTTGTAGCCAATTGAGTTGCTTACCCTGGTGTTAAATCTCCAAATAAAACAATGAAAAAGGAGAGAGAGAGGCATTGGGAAATTTTGATGACATAGACAAGACACGACGCCATCTCGGAACGAAGAATGTCATAGGACTGAGTGAATCTTTGGCATTTGTGTATCAGTGAGATTGCAAACTTTGCGTTCTGTCCACTTGGAATGAGGAAGAGTTAAGGTACACATTCTTTCCACTTTGTAGTTCTCTTCCATTGTCTTCTTCGTGAGATAGAGCACCCACGAATACCAGGCACAACTCATTCAGATCCGCAAGAAGAGGATCTCTTACGAAATAGAGCTGGAGTTACGAAAGGATGAATAAAAATTTGTCCTACTGATACTTGGGTTTGTATATTCATTATCGATATTTATGTTCTCTATGACTAGTGATGATCTGCTATCGACGGCTTTAAAGTTGTTGTTGTTGTTGTTGCGTGTGTGTGTGTGTGTGTGTGTGTGTGTGTGTGTGTGTGTGTGTTATACTCGTTAATAATTGCAATAAGGTACTACTAAAAATTCCTGGCAGTGTTGTTTTTAATCTGACTTCGATCAGATAGAATTACTGAGAAGTTTACGGGTCAAGGAACTTAGCCTTGAAAATCCAGAAACCACCAGCGTGCTTCGGTATCTCCCCAGACATCTTTTGCATAACGACAGATGCGCGAAAAAATCACAGTCGTGCTGTTAAAATACACTGGCGTGTAAAAATTAAGGACGAGACGGTTTTTCGAATGTAACGTCGTGCTGAAGTGCTCCACATCGACTCAAATCATACCATAAGATCCCCAAGATGTAAGAATATCGGACAAGTGAGCAAAACCGTCCAAACAAGGAATCCAAAGGATACAAGGGCACTTTATTGAAACAACTGGACAGAAGACAGAAACGTCCATGTGACAGGCGACTGCCAAAACAAAATCCAGTCTTTAGTAGAGGATATGATCACCCCTGACTGCGTTACAGGATTTACAACGTCTGTCAATACGGAGAACGAGGTTGACAAGGAGCTGTTGAGGCATCGCGGCCCATTCCTCTTGTAGCGCCAATCGCAGGGGCGGAATCCTTGCTGGCGGCTGGTGACGTGCTACCTAGCGTCTCCCGAGAAGTTCGCACACGTGTTCGATTAGATTTAGGTCCGGGGACCTTGCAGGCCAATCCATGCGTTGAATATCTTCACTCTCCAACAGCTCTGCGACAGCCACTGTACGATGAGGTGTAGCGTTGTCGTCCATGAAGAGAAACTCAGGACCCACAGCACCTCTAAACAGACGCACGTGAGGCAGGAGAACCTCGGTACAATAGCGGACACCAGTGACTGAACCTCCTTGGAAGATGTGGAGGTCAGTACGGCTACCAAGCACGATACCTCCCCAAACGAGAACTCCGCCACCTCCAAACCGGTCCCTTTCGATGATGTTGGATGTTTGATTGCGTGTTCCCTGCTCTCTCCAGATGCGTATACGTCCAGAATTGCTCGTCAGACTAAATCGGCTCCCATCCGTAAAGAGAACTCGACCCCATTGCTGATGTGTCCAGTTCTTGTGTTCCTGGCACCACAGAAACCGCCGTCTCCGATGAGCAGGCGTTAATGGCACACACCGTACTGGTCGTCGTGCAAATAGACCACCTTTGCGCAGCCTCCTGGCCACGGTAAAACGCGATAATGGACGTCCAGTTCTCTGTTGCATGTGCCTTGAGATTTCTCCCGCTGTCTGCTGTCTGTCTCTTCTCGTCTGTAGGACAATATACCGGTCATCCGCCGCCGTGGTTGTTCGTGGACGACCACTGCTAAACTCTCGGACAGCTGTTCCTGTCGTTTGAAATGTTCTCCAAGCTCGTGAAACGATGCTGTGAGCAACTTCTCGGCCACACTAGTCACACTTCGACATTTTTCCAACTTCCCAATGACGCGACCTCGGGTAAAGTCATCCAGATGTCGTCTACTGGATTGCCTGTTGGCCATATCACACGGTGTCAGCAACTCGACGTTGATCACACCGATGTACACCGTGCAATAGCTTTCACCGAATTGCTGAGCGTACACCGCCCGTGTGCTTTATACCCTTCCGACACTCCCTCTCCCCCTACGTCATGCTGCATATATGCGCATGCCCTACCGTACCGGAAACTAGTCTATCTCCTGAGTGGTCTTTCGGTCAGTTCTGCCTGCTCGTTCCGCTGTTATGCTAATTTCTCCTCTTCGTCCTTAATTTTTGCACACCAGTGCATAAAAATCTTGATAAGACCACTGCAAACCAACATAAGGCAACCTAGCAAGGAGAACATTCAAATTCTGAGAATTGTGTTTAACGTAAGCGCTATTACTCTCAAGATCAGTGCATTCTTTTCGCTAGTGAAATCTACGCGATCGAAGAAAAAAATGTCATAATTAACTCAAGATTATAGTTTGCAGTTTCTGATCTGATCATTAAACTTGAAAATTGGTTATCACTTGAACAGAATATTAATCAACGAATGTTCATTTTTACAATTTTCATTATGCTGCGCTTCACCTTTGTTCTTTTCCTTTTGCTCACCAGGAATTCTTTAATGTTTAGTTCGAAGAAAAAGAGAGGTATTCTGCTTCCATGTTAGTTTTCAAGTGCATGTTCATCATTTTACTTTCTATTAGCGTTTTTTAAACTTCCATACTAAAATTTACTTTTTACTTTCGCCAAACTGCAAATGCGCTCATGAAACCAGGATTTGATTTTGCTTTTCAAAATGCATGGATTTCCCTTTTCAAACTACATAATTACTTAAAACTATGCGAAAGCCCCTGAATAATGACGGACTAAAATAAGGTATGTAAAGTAATTTTTAATAACCAGATGTTCTTTCTGTTTGTGATGATCAAATGTGAAAGTATGTTTCATGAACATTATAACAATAAAAAAAAGTATAATAGTTAAGGCTGGGATTAGTTAATTAAAATAGGCAAGCGATCTTAATCAAAGTGGGGCAAACGCTCAAAAGTTCAGACAAAGGAAATTATATTGTTTGTGATTTTGTTGTAAACATATCTGAAAGTAAAAAGCGCCCCATTGTATGCATTATCTTTAAATGAATATTTACTACAAGTACAGCACCTGAAGCACATACAGGGATATCTTATTTTGCAACTGTACACCGGCTCAAAGCCTTTTCATGATGTTTGAAAAATTGTTTATAACGATTATTTACCAAAATCAAATATTCCAAGATTTCCACTTCGGTTTAAAATCCTAATTTATTGTATTAACAAAACATGCGCAGTAAATCAAACTTCCTTATATTGACTAGAACTAGAATGTCTTAAACCAAATTTTCCTATATTGAGTAGAACTAAGTTATTGTGAAACCAACTTTCGCTATCTGAATAGAACTAGCGTGTCGTAAGTCAAACCATCGTATATCAGGTAAGACTAGTACATGTTAAGTTAAACCTTCCTATGTTGATTAAAACTGGAAAGTCATAAATGAAACCTTTATACACTGGGTAGAACTAGAATGTCTTAATGAAACTTCCGTACATTGTATAGAACTAGGGTACCGTAAAAAGAATCTTCTTAATTTGGGTAGAGCCAGAATATCGTAAATCAAAACTTCTTATATACGGTAAAAGTTGGATGTTGTAAAAACTAACTGCCTATTAATATTTTGGGTTAAACAATGCTGAACCTTCATATGTGGTATATCTGATGTTTCAAGGATGATAAAGTGTAGTATTCCTCCCATTTAGAAACAAATAGCAGATACCAGAAACGAAAATAAAAGCATGCATTTTGAATTGAATTTTCGTCGCCAAAAACTTTATACTGCTTGGAGTTGAAGTAACAAAAACTACAGTTCATAAAATCACTACGGGCCTTGACTTTCATACTTTTATTTGGCAGAAAATACAGCTTACAATTTTGAACTTGTAGCTATTTTATTTTTTATCGAAAAACTAATTACTTTGCTATGTTGAAGTATATATTTAGCAATGTGACCTTCGCTTAATATCTGCTTTCCAAGGTAAATGTAGTTGTCGATTATTATCTCCAGTTTTACCCCATCAATTGATAAATCTTCATTTCTTGTAAAAGCATTGTACATCAGTTTTTTCTTCTGATAGTTCAGTTATAATTCCCCTTATTCACTCTTGTCAGCAAGTTCATGGATCATATTCTGCAATTCTGAAGGGGCAGTTGCAAAAATGACTGCTTCATCAGCAAAATGAAGGCGAGTTAAATAATTTCCATAATATTTATACCTTACCAGTTAAATGATTGAAAGACATATTGCAATGTAGCATTCAAGAGTTTGGAAGCTATGGTGTCACTTTGTCTCACTCCCTTTCCAATTTTTATTGGTGCTGTATCCTCAAATAGCCAAACCTTTGCACTTGCGTTTTCGTAGATGTTATTAATAATGCTAATGTATGCATCTTCAATACCGCAGGATTTCAAAACCAGTGTAACTGCTGATGGTTTCATGGAATCAAACGCCTTTTCATGATCAATAAAAACCATGCATAATAGGAGTTCATATTCCTTCGCACTTTCAATTAGTTCTCTCAGCAGATGGGGCTGTAGCCACTCCTGAATCCAGCTCGATATCAGGGTTGAGCCATGTCCAGTGTTACCTTCAAGCGATGTGAAAGAACCTTAGTGAAGATTTTATAAACCACTGATACGAGGCTGATGGGCCTGTAGTTTCTGAGATTCTCAGTCACCATTTTGATGTAGCTGGTTTATTGTAGCGTTATTCCAATTCTCAGGATTATTCCCTTCATTGAGACATCTATGGAAAAATTGGGCGCGTTTAGTTTCAATTTCTCCACTTGCTTCTTGCATTATGTCTACGGTAATTCCATCTGCTCCTGGAGCTCTTCCCCGTTTCATGTTCTTACTTGCATGTGTAACTTCTGCCGAGAGGACTGGAGGGTCTTTGATACTGTTGCCTTTCGTAATGGCAGGAGTAGATGTATTATCCCTTTCATATAGTTTTGAGTAGAAATCTTTCATTCTTGTAAAATTTCGCCTCTATTTCTTGTTACAGCACCATCTTCTTTTCTCAGTTCCGTAATCTATTTTCTTCTCTCACTGAGATGACCCTTTGCTCTCTTCAGGCTTTGGTTGTCACTAGATCAAAATTGAATGTCCTTACGTTTTCAGTGATACCTTTTCTTGCTCTCTTGCTCTATATACATATTCCACTTTAGAAGTTACATCTTCTTTATTTGTCCTCATTTTCCTTCTCTTTTGCATTAGCATTTTTGTTTTTCCTGATATTTTCTTCATATGCAACTTATTCTTAGCATGACCTATTTTTATTGCTGTTTCCGTAAGAGCCTTGGTTAGTTTTCTGTTAACTTCAGAAATGTCCACTTCTTCCGACGTTAGGCCTTCTAAAGCAGAGAATCTGTTCCTCAGCTCCAATTTGAAGGTATTATGATGCTTTTTAAGTTGGTCGTGTCAATTCACTTTGTTTGTTTTATGAGCTTGCCACGTTCAAGTTTAGTGTTGAGGTGCATCTTACATTTCGCCATTCTATGGTGACTCCCTGTGTTGAACCTGTTCATCAAACGGCAGTGTTCAATGACAAATTTCTTGTTACACATAATAAAATCAATTTCCATTGGGATGCCTCCATATCCATTTCCTATCTTGAAAACGAAGTTCATGATGAAAAACCTTTCTACCTCTGCAAACTCTGCAAGAGTATTTCCATTGTGGTTTCTGTTCCTGTGAACGAATTTACCTACCGACGTTTCATTCTGTTGCTATTGCCCTATTTTCGCATTGAAATCACCCATGATGATCTTCAAGTGCTGCTTGCCTTTTTATTTAGATGCCAAATTTTCCCGTAAAATTCTTCAATTTCTTCCTTAGGATGACTTATGGTGGGCTCGTAAGCTTGAATAATCTGAGCCTGGTATCTTTTTGAGAGATAGATCACGAGTCGCGCAGCTCTGTACGAGGAACTTTCAACTTCTAGAACATTGTCCTTCAGTTTCTTGTTTATTACAAACCAACACCACTAGTTCCGCCAGTATCTGTCCCCCGACAGTAGAAGATATGTCCGTTTTTCAATTCACTGCAATCTTCTCCTTTTCTTCTTACCTAACTTAGCCCAACGGTGTCCCACTTGATCTTTGAAGTTTCTCCTCCAATTCGAGGAGCCTTAAATCAGAAGACAGAGATCGTCCGTTGAACGTATCCAAGGTCAGCATCAGATGGCAACCTAGTCCGGTCCTCCAGTGATTCTTAGCACCCTTTTTAGTTGAAACAGGATGTACCACGAGAAGATGGAGTTGACATTTTTCAAGGAGAGACTATGATATGTTTGCGCACCACCTCACCTTGCATCCATATATATATATATACCTACACTATGTGAAAAAAAGTGATTGAACACTGTAAGTAAATAGAATAACAGTATTGTATTTACATCAGTTGCGGTTAGATCTTCCATTTGCAGAGTTACAGTAGCCACCCGGCGAGGTAAACGTGTCCATGAAGTACGGAGAGCGGGATGGTCCTGCATTCCGCCTTGAGTACATCGACCAACTCTCTAAGTGAAGAAGATCGTGTTGGTCTAGACATCATTTGTCGCTCAGGTTCATCCCATAGGTGTTCAATGGAATTGAGGTCCGGGCTATGAGCAGGGCAGTCCATCTGCAAGACTTGATTTTCCTCATACCACTCCATTGTAGCCCAGGAAACATGACATGGCAGTGTCGTCCTGGAAGAAACAATCGTCGCGTCCTTATAACTGCCACAACGTTTGGAGTATTGAGTTGTCGAGGATATCTATACAGCACAGAGTTCCTGTTGGCATGAATACCAACCAGGGCCCCACACCGTACCAGCTGAAAGAGCCCCACACCTTACCTCCACTGCCTCCGTGCTTCACGGTCGGCACTGTACACTCCGGAAGCAGACGTTCTCCGGGTAACCGCCAAACCCAGACACATCCTTCTCATCGGAATAATGTGAAGCGGGATTTATCACTCCATAACACCTACCGCTATTTCTCCAATGTCCAATTTATGTGCTATTGTAGCCGCGTGGTTTTATTGGTCTTTGTGGTGAGAGGTTTACGAGCGGCTGTTCTTCCATGATACCCAAGTGCATGGACCTCTCTTCGAAGTGTCTTGATGGAGACGATAACATCTGTGGCCATCTGAAACACATGTGTTTTGCCGTGCATCTGTCGGGACTTGGTTTTCCGTATCTCCCTCTGCAGCACCCTCGAATCCCTAAGTTGAAGTTTCGCGGGTCTTCCAGGGTAAGGTGAATTCCTGCGATGTCCCATCTCGCTCCCCTTGTTGATGACAAAGGCAACAGTAGATTTTGCGCCGAGTACCATTAGCAATGTAATGTTTCTTATACTCATACCTCCAACTGAGCAGGCTATTATAACGAACTTTTCAATCTCGGAGGGTACTCTCCTACTAGCCATTTTAATCAGCGTTTGACCTGAGCGTACTCCCGTTGCCATTTTTATACTTAATCAACCACGTGTCTGCTGCAGGAGCATATCATTGCGCCTTCGTGGAGGTGACTTATCACTTTAATCCATATGTGTGTGTGTGTGTGTGTGTGTGTGTGTGTGCGTGTGCGTGTGCGTGTGTGTGCGTGTGTGTGTGTGCGCGCGCGTTGTGTGTGTGTGTGTGTGTGTGTGTGTGTGTGTGTGTGTGTGTGTGTGCATTGAACAGCACTTGAATTCGAGACAGCTGGCGTTATGCAAATGTCGCACTGTGGGCGGCCCTGTAAACGGAAACGACATGATGTATGCAGCGATCCGACAATACAAGGAGTTATGCGACGGGAATCAGTAAGAGTCGGACGCAGTATGGATAAGACGAAGGATCTAAGCGCTTTTGATCGTGGGCAAATTGTCGGGGCCCGACGAATGGGTCACTCCGTCTCGGAAGTCGTGCAGGCACTGGGATTTTCACGAGCCACTGTGTCACGGGTGCACCATGAGTACATCAAATCCGGTAAAACCATCCCGGCAAGGGCCAACTGCCGTGGACAACAGCGTGCCGATGAGCGGGGTCATCGTCGGCTAGCTCGCATTGTAACAGCGAATAGACGGGCCACAGTGCAAGAAATCACTCGGCAATTTAACGCTAGTGCACGAAAACGTGTAAGCAGCCACAACATCTAGAACCATCTGATCGCTATGGGGTACAGAAGCCATCGTCCCACGAGGGTACCGCTGCTGACCGCACATCACAGGGTGCAAAGATTAGCATGGGCGCGGGATAATCGTGACTGGACCTTAGACATGTGAAAAATGTTGCCTGGACTGATGAGTCGAGATTCGCGTTGGTGCATGCGGATGGCAGGATACGAGTACAGCGCAAACCACATGAAGCGATGGATCCTTTTTGCCAGCAGGGTACTCTTCAAGCTGGTGGGGGTGGCATTCTCGTCTGGGGACTGTTTACGTGGACTGTAAGTGTGACATCGTCCCTCACAGGTCAACGTTACCGGGATATCCTGAACGACCATTTGCTCCCATTTGTGCGTCTTCAACATCCCACTGGGGACCTCATTATGCAACAAGACAACGCACCGTGCCATCGCTCCCGAATTGTATCTGAATGGTTGGATGAATACTCCACCGACGTGACCTCGCTTGCTTGGCCAGCTAGGTCACCTGACCTCAATCCTATCGAGCACATCTGGGGTGCCATCGAGAGAGATGTTCGAGGCTCTGACCCCCTCCATCGAATCTTCGTGAACTGTGAGAGCTTCTTCAGGGGTCGTGGATCCATATGGCTTCCCAACGCTTCCGGTGTCTTGTCGAGTCCATGCCGAGACGAATCGCCGCCCTCATCGGGGTGAAAGGTGGTGCTACACGTTACTAGACAGGTACCTCTAATTCAATTGCTCTTCAGTGTATATATGCACTGAAGTGCCAGAAAAACTGGTACAGACAAGCTTATGCAAAATACATAGCAACGTCGCTTATGCGCGTATTCGGTTGCGTCCGCCAGTGCATATAAAGAGCGATAGACATCCGTGCCAGCTGTCAAAGCTGTTTTTCGGCATGAGAATGACAAGTAATAACGATTTAAGCGATTTTCAACGCGGTGTCATAGTTGGCGCTCGTGAGATGGGCCATAGTATTTCGGAGGTAGAAACGAAGTTCGGATTTTCACGGAGTTCATTGCAAGGGTGTACCGTGACTAAAAGAATTCCGGCGAAACCTCCAACCTACGATACAAGTGTGGCTGTAAAAAGACACTGGGTGATCGTCACCATCGTCGGCTGTCAAGTATCGTTTCACGCGATAGGCGTGCAACATTCCCGCAGGTATAATCGAAATTCAATGCTGGAGCCTCAACAAGCATCAGCGTCCGGACTGTGCAACGTAACCTGCGCGATATGGGTTTTGAGTGCCGACGCCCAACTCGAATCCCCTTGATGGGTGCACGACACAGAGCTATGCGCATCGCTTGGGCACATCAACACCGCCACTGGACACTTGTTGACTGGAAACAAACAGCCTGGTCTGACGAGTGGCGTTTAAAACTGTATCGGGCAGATGGAATGATTCGTGTGTGGCGCAAACCCCACGAAGCCATGGATCCCGCCTGTCAACAGGGAACTGTACCAGCTGGTGGGGAGTCCGTAATCGTATGGGATGTGTTTAACTGGACTTCACTGGGCCCTTGGTACGTCTACAACCGTCTGTGACCGGCCAACGCTATGTGAGCATCTTTTCTGGCGAGGTACACCCGTTCATGTCCTGCATTGAAACTGATGGGTTGGGCCTGTTCCAACAGGACAATGCACATCCACACAAGTGTCGGGACGCCACATTATGGTTAGAGGAGCGTTCATCTGAGTTTGGGGTATTGCCATTCCCAACCAAGTCCCCAGATCTGAACGTGATAGAACACATTTGAGAAGCCACGCAACGCGCTATCAAACACAGGAATTTGAGACCTCGGAATACCCTTGAATTGTGGAACGCTCTGCAGGAAGTATGGTGCGCATTGCCTACAGCATATTTCCAGAACTAGTGGAGTCCATGCCCCGTCGTATTTCTGCAGGCCTGCGCTTCCGTGGGGGACTTACCAAGTATTAGACTGGTGTACCAGTTTTTCTGGCACTTCAGTGTATATACTCCTACATATACATATACACCGAGTTATGGAGGAGACTGGCTCAAGACAGGCCGTTCTGAAAGAAACTTGGGTAAACCTTCATCCAGCAGTGGATTGGTAATGGTTGACAACGATGATGATAATGATGTTACACCGAGTAATCACTGAATTATGACCACCCTTATCAAAAGTGGATGCGTCCAACTGACCATGTGATTTCCGAGAGGGTGTGCGATTAGTCGACCGACGTGACATATATAATGTGTGACTGGATGAGAAAGTAGTAAAATTCGGAGCGTGATGGGTAAACGGAAGGATTTATCGGATTTTGAGAAAGAGCAGATTGTTGTAGGAACTCGTAGAGTGGGTGCCTGTATTTCTCAAATGGCTGACCTGGTGGGTTGTTCACAAGCCGTCATAGTTAAAGTGTAACAATAGGTCCATGAAAATAACTAAACAAGGGCCAGGAGGCAAAACTGCACAGGACAGAGAAAAGTTGATGTGACAGGTAAGCGCGTGAGCGCAGGGTCCGACAACTTGTTCAGGCCAACAGATGTAGTAGTGTTGGACAATTGACTACCCAATACAACAGAGGTGAACCCGGATCAGTATCTTTCATGATCTTGTGTTGCTAGTTCGCACGTATGGGCTATAACAGCAGGCAACCCCGCTGACATACACAGTTGTGTACTCTCCCAACCATGGTTCATCGGCGCAAAAGATTCGCCTGGTGCAAAGATCATACAAGTTGGACGTCGGATGACTGAAAAAATGTGCTGGTCTGACAGTTTTTCACTGCACTCCTTGGAAGGCGCGTAGGTATTTGGCGCAAACAGCATGAGGCACTCGATCCATCCTGCATGATTTCCACAGGGCAAGCTGCTGGAGGCGGCTGTATGACGTGGGGCATGCTTACCTGGTAGGAACTTGGACCGCTGGTGCATGTGGAACAACGTATGACTGGTGCCAACTATCGTGAATTGCCTGATATAATAACTCTGTATACCTAGCAATGTTGCACTTTTTGCAGAACTGCGACGGTGTATTCCCAGATGACAATGAGCTTATCCACAGGTCCAATGTTGTGCATGAATGGTTTGAGTAACACAGTTTAGAGTTTGAGCATATCGATTGGTCTTCGAACTCCCCGATATAAATCCCAAAGAGTACTTGTGGGACACTATGGAACGGCATATCAGGCGTCTGGGTACATCAATCACCTCCATACCTGCATTGAAGGCCACATGATACACAGCTTGGTTTGCCGTACCTCCCAACTGCTTTCCTGCTTGCTGCATCTAATTGAATTGTTGCCACTTCAGATAGCTGCTGTACTGAAGGCGAAAGGACCTACTAAGTATTAGGTAGGTGGACATAATTCAGTGATCACTCAGTGTGTGTGTGTGTGTGTGTGTGTGTGTGTGTGATTATATATATATATACATATATAACGCTGATTAACAGATCTCAGTATCAGGATTTATTAATGGCGTTTCATGACCTTCACACGCGCAGTTGTTTGCATGCAGGTGCTTCGACGTGCATGAAGACGCACTTGTTATAATATTTTCGCTCTTTGGTGTATACCACAGAAAGAGAGAGACTTTCCAAAGGGCCTTCGGTCAGTTCGTCAGTTTTCATTTAAGGTAGGTTACCACTTTGAAATATGCAAAATTTTGAAAAAATATCGATTTTTTTTTCTGCGTAAAAATAAACTTTGAACATTTTTCTAGCAGAAACTTCAAGCAGAATTCAATTACGTTAATAATTTCCCAAGTTACTGTCCTTAAAAGTAACACAGTAAGGAAAATCGAAACCAGAATTGGTACCGGAAGTGAGTTAGCCTTTAAAACTACGTCAGTTTGCTGACAGTTTTGCTGTATAATCAATGCCTCTTTGTCAGTTCTCCAAATATTTGTCATTTATTTTACAATTTCAAACCTGGCAATACTTTCTGACAGCCCTTATCCGTAACTGTAGCGTCAATTACGATGTTTGTTTAGTTTGCAAACCAAGCGATCACTGTTCCTTTAGCGTTCCTTTTACAATGTTTTTTACAGCATTTGTGCTTCTTAATTTTTTTCTTCCCTCGGTGTTTTAGTATCATTTATCTAGAGTTTTTATACTGTATTATGGCCAAATTTTGCTCTCAAAGGAGGAAAAAACGAAGTTTCCAGGATAACCGCTACACATCTGCTGAGCCTGTTTCAGAGCATAGCGTCAACAGCAACGATCTACAAACACATTTTGATGACGCAAAAGCTCCAATTCATCACCCATTTCAGTTTGTTCCACAAACTCCTAAAACGACAGAAGAGTGTTCTGGGTACAGATTTATTGTTATGGAAATTCTTAGCAGCATATTTATGTCTAACCAATCCATTATAACCATCACATTTAATGATGGTAATAATGGATTGGTTAGAGTTTTGGACTTATTGGGTATTTCTCCCGGACAATACACTCTCGAAAGCTTTAGTCATTTGGATTGTCGGCGTTCGGTGAAAGCACAAAATGCCTCAACACCTGCTTTTAAATTGTAAAGAAAGAAAAATAAAGCCAGCCGAAAGAAAAAACAAGAAGTCCACCTTGATACTGAAGGTGAAACCTACAAAAATGGGGGGTTTTGAGGACCTTTGAAAATTACAGTTACTTTTTCAGAGCCACTGAGCTTTTTTTTTTTTTTGCGTTTTCTCAATATTGAAAATATGATGTTTTCATCGTCATTCCAACACTAATAACTTGAGAACTATTTATGTATGAAACTTCAAATTTTAACAGCATATTTATCCCTCATTTAGCTGTGCAATGAACTGAAATGAAGACTGTAGCATGATTACTTTTCTTTTTAGAGAAAATTTTGTTCCTGATAAATACACTTTTTAAAGATTTGAATACATCCTGTATATATAGAAGTATAACTTTGAATTCCATTTCACTAACTTCATTGTTTTAGTTTATTGCATTCACGACATTCTAATGAGCATTTTGGCACCTTTCTTGGTTAAATACACCCAAACGTTTAAGAGAATTTAATGTTTTCGTAAAACGAATAAATTTAATTTTATGAAATTTAAAGTTAATTAATTCCATTAATTAATTTTTATTTTTATTTTTTCTTCCTAATTATTTTTTAGTTATACATGTTGCACATAATCTGAAAATGTCAAATGAATTAAATAAAAAATGAAGAAAAAATGATTTAAGGTGATGACCTACCTTAAAGCACATTTTATACACACTTATGTAAGTAGATAGGCAGATTATTTTACATACCTTTACATTAATATTTATCGATAGGGAAAAAAGAGAGTGTCAAACTTACGTATACGCGAATTTACGAATAAGATTCATTCAGATAGTCCTGGCCGCCCCGGTGGCGCAGTGGTCTAAGCGATGGCCTCTGATCATTCGTCCGAACGGGGTCCGGGTTCGAATCCCGGTGAGGCATGGATGTTGTGTTTGTCTTACGGCACTGGCTCTCCCCTTCCCTGGAACCAGTGACCCTAAATTAGGGACGGGCGACTGCTTATAGCCCATTGAGTTGCTCACGGTGGTCGTTAAACCTCCAATCAAAAGAAAAAAAAAAAAAAAAAAAAAAAAGATAATCCTGTGGAGAATCAAATGATTTTCAGCGTAGTGAAAAGTATCCTAGTTATTTTCCAAATTATTTTTATTTGCGGGACGTAATAAGGCGACTAAGATGACTTCTGTATGGAAGAAGAAATGATCGAAAGGTAACGGTAATACCAATATAATTGTGCATGAAAATGGATAGTTTGAAACGTAATGAACTAATCACTCTTCTCAGTACCAGAGGATTTTTCACTCTTCTCACCTTAATAATACTAAGCTGCATAAGTGTGTTGACTGGAAACTTGATAACCGAAATGCAAAGTTCTGAAGTGCGATATGCGGCCATTTTGCTGTAGTGCTTACATTTTACTAAAATGACTTCTTTAATCCTCCCAATTTTTCTGTACGGCTTCCGCGGTTAGGACGTGTCACATCTCCCAATGCAGTGCATGACATGTTGCAATAAAAAGGCGGTTTGACACATCGACTTGAAATATCAGTAACTTTCATTTCTCAGCTCAAAGTACAGAGAAAATGAGTGGGGAGTGGAACCTGAGCCGTGTAGCAAAATCATAGACGCTGTGTTGACATTTTGCAACAAAGTACATCGGCGAATGCATCAAACTCAGGCTGTTGTCTTCTTCACGCCGCATTTGTTCTCATTCAGTGGTTTTCTCTGGCCAGAACTAATCGGTTCTGATCGACTCCCTCTAACCTCTGATGCTCAAGTAGCCGTCAACCTGACAAAAAATCGTATCTCTGAGAACTACAAACAGTAATACCCATTTTCCAGAGAGTGAAGTCTTTTTTTTTTTTATCTTTCACTAAAAGCCTTTCTTTTATCACATTCGAATCCACCTCTTCCTACTTCGGAGCGCTTGTTCTCCCATTTGAACTATGCCGGCACATGGATCACCTCAGTAGTACGTCATCGTAGTATGGTACATATTGTCGTCTAGCACAAGGAATGACCCTCTCGAAAGGGGCACTCCCTCATGAATCCGTATGATACTAGTTTAACGTTTATGCAATCACAGGGACATGGATGCAACAACAAAACTATCAATTCACTGCAATGACATGGCATTAATTTACTAACACAATGAACGCTTTTATTAAAATTCTATCAGAAAGTTCATTTTAACGGAAAAAGTAACGCAGCGTATTGAAATAAAATATGTACAGAAGGTTTGATTGTAAAAAAAAAAAAAAAATTTCTTAGGAAGTTAGCTATTGAAATAAAGACATTACGGAAACATTTTACTTAGAGCTTCACCGTAAAATTAGACAGCGTTGTAAAACTCCATCTCAAATTTAGGAATTAAAATGAAACAGCAGAACCAAGTTAGGCTCTCAAAAAAAGCAGACGGCAGCATTCATGTAACTCAGGAATATATCTAGAATCTTTATGTTTCATTCTTTCTAAAACTCCATAATTCTATATAAAGGCAACGTCATAAATTCACAAAACAGCAAAATCCGGAAAAATTGTTCAATATAGTTTAACACTGCAAGAATGTAAACGTAACTGCGATCCTGGTTCATTTGGCATCTGACGAGATCAGAAAGGTTGAGAACGACAAAGAAGTGAAAAAGGCGAGAGGCCTAATATCAGCGTGCGCAAAATGTTTGCTGCAGAGAATTTATAACAACAGGCCGATGCAAAATTTTCTCCTTTCGTCAAAACAAATTTTTGGCATTTCTTTTCGCGTGTGTGATAAGATTTTCCTGGAACTGAGCTTAAATATTGGGATAGACATGAATATGGTGTTCATTTTGGAGGCGCTTGCTCTCTTCTTTAGTAGTGGTCAAAATGAATGAGTGATGAGTGATGAGCGACTTTACCTAGCCTTATATGTCCCAGGGGAGCATTTTAAAAAAATGCCTCTTAGACAAACCTCATTTCAGTGAAATTTGCTGTGCATGTTTTATAAATCTGAAAAAGTGAAAATCTGAATTTCATAAATTCAATTTTTTTCTGCTTATTTTTCGGACATCGGTCGTCACTTCATCTGCTTTAAAGACGTATTCTAATTATTTACAATCATTGCCGGCCGGCAGCTGAAGGCGCAGCGCAGCGTGCTCGAAATTTTGAAGAGGGAGTAGAGAAAAAAAGTTAGGGGGAGGAAGAAACAACGATGGGGGACGCATAACTTTTTTAAATGTTACCTTGTATATACGTAAACAAGGAGATGCTTTTATATGTGTAATGAAATGCTTGCTCCGTATCACGCAGAAGACTGAAATAACTGCGAAATAATCAGCGAAAGCTTGGAATGTAATCATACCAGAGAGTCAGCTTCAGCAGAAGCTGTCATTCCAGTCTTTGTAAGCTGTCTAATCTGATAAACAGGGAAGACTGAAAGAAAAAATGTTGTTCGGACTGCTTCGTCCTGATTGTTTGTGTTGAAGTGGTCGTCTGCCAGGTTGAAATCAAAAGTACAAACAAAACTCGAGGATCCAGCCAGACTAAACAAGAACGCGAAAAGGGGACTATACAAACGTAACTGTCTCAGCGACTGACAGCATCGTCAAAAGAGAATAACTGCGGGGAAAAATCGGGGAAAAAAATCAGAAGAAAGCAAAAAGGATCAAGAAAGAAAAACATTTTGCAAATATCTAAGGTGGCATAAAAGAAGCACGGGAACTAGTTGAGCTTCTCGGATGAACGCACACATGCAGTTTTCGTCAACAACCATGTGATATCATTTGTCCCTTCTATTATGACAACGGCGTCCATTCCCTAGAGACTTGCTGACTCCATCTCCGAGAATCCCCCAAAATGATAAGACCCCCTAGAAAAAAAAAAAAAAAAGTGTGTTATTTCACCATTTCAGCTTTCGCCCATCTCGGGATGCTTAGGCAGCGAATTCCCAAAAACCTTGTTCAAGGTTAGACGCCGAGAGGTCATCCCGACGCCTGCAGGTGAGCCTCACCTGACCCGTGAGGCCGTTGACCGAATTGGATGGATGGCTGACTGGCTGGCTGGCTAGATGGCTGGTTGGTTGATGCTCGTGTGCGGCTGCTTCTTAAAACAGCCCAAGAACTCCCTCCCTGGGGCGATATATAAACGCAAGGTCAGGTCATACTTCCGGATTCTGAGCTTCGGCAACTGAGGATTACTCGATACTTGGCCCACACTCTTTTCGCTCTGCTCCAAGAAGAAGAAGGTTCCGCAGCTTTTTGGTGAGTAGGAAGACCGTTTTGTTATTTCGATTCTCTGTGGTTAGGCAAGCTCTTTAGCAGATGAGGTTATTTCATGAACGTTTCGTAGTGTTTGCTGAGAGTTTTGAAGCCGTTTTGAGTGCAGTTTTTGGTGTGATCGTCGCTGGTGTGCTCGTCTTGGTGGATGTTTAGAGAGAGTATCGTTGTTCCTGTGAATTCTGAGCTTGTTAAATTCTAAAAACCACTTGCGTAAATTCTGCTGAAGAAGCTATTAGAAAAAAATAAATACGATATACTATAAGGTGAGTCGCGAATCTTTTTAATAACAGATATATGAAAAGTTCTTTTAAAGGACTTACATCTAATTGCAAGTAATTACCAACATAATTCATTTTTTATTTGGTTTTATGTCATCTTTTGTTAAATTTTCCAGAGTTAAGAAAGAAAGTTTGAGATTTTCCTCTCACTTTATAAGTCATCAAAAATAATTTTTATGCTTTATACCAATTCAAAAGCACACAGTGATAAGTATATATTTAATTTCACGCTGTGTTTCAACTATACAGCATGCGGATATTAGGAAAAAATTAAAGTAATAACCATTTAGTTATACTTTTCAGTTCACATTGATACATCTGTCCCAGTTATTCCGAACAGTGATGCCACTGAATTATTTCGCTAAATGAAATCTTTTCAGAAAAAGTTCCACTTTCAGCAATGATCAGATACTTGTTTCAGTACAGAGTCTTGCAATTTAGGTTTTGCATAACTGGAAACATTTTACAAAAATAAAACGTCTCTCGATTCCATCAAATTTGAAATACCTGCCGTACTGTTATTGTGCCTTACTGTTCTTGTGCTTCGAATACACATGTAGGACATTAAGTCTTTAAGAAAAACGTAGACATGTAAGCTTTCGTGAAAAAACATTGCATGAGGTAAATAAATAATAATTTTTATGGTTTTCAAATTCGGAAACACATTATTGAGATAAAGAGAGAAAGAATACAATTTATACCTGTTTTTTTAATTGAATTCATTTGATGCGAACTGATTAGGTCAAAAATATTTGCAAATATCTAACCGAAAAAAATTAATAATTCTATAAAGTAAAACCAGAATAAAAAGAAAAAATATAAGTTGTATGCACACATTTTTTTTCGCATTAGCTAGAATGCAACTTTTAATTGCAAATTTGTTTGTGACTTGGTTTCAGCTGTTGACTTTTAAAATAGCTTTCAGAGTAACCGAAAAACATAAAACCATATTTTAGCCTCACACACGAAAAAAAAAAAAAAAAATTCAAATGCGTGGTCTGGATTCTAGAGAGATATTAAAAACATTGTGTTAGTGACAGGAGTTACTCGTAAGCGAACTCCATTTTCGGGAAATTTTCACTTTAAATGGTATACATATTTAATACTAAAACATGAAAATTTTCAGGTTTTCCCGTAATAGAATAAAACTGTTAAAATGACAGAATTCTTTTCCCTAAACGAAACAGAACGAATAACGGTAGTTCGGTGTGGTAGGTTCAAGAGAAAAAAATCTGTTACTTCTGTATTTTCAGATAAGCATATCCGATTGGAAAAATTATTTCTTCCTTTCGATGTTACTTATAACGAAGACAATGTTGGGTGCAGTTTATTTTTCAAGTAATTCACAGATTTTCCTCCAGGGATGTAAAGGTAAATTGCGATTTCTCCAATATCTCGGCTTCTAAAGGTCCTATTTTAAGAATTCCTTCTGCATCGGATACACCTCCTGGTGGGAAATGTTCTACATATATTTCTAATTTTTGGTGTAGAATAATTTGGCCACCAGGGAGCATAAGTACTTATTTCTGTTTCTGATGTCATCATCATCATCATTGTCAACCATTATCAATCCACTGCTGGACGAAGGTCTCCCCAAGTTTCCTCCACAACGGTCTGTCTTGTGCCAGTCTCCTCCATGTCACCCCCGCATACTTTCGAATTTCATCCACCCATCTCCCATGTGGTCTTCTTCTGGGTCTTTTCCTGTCCCTTGGAATCCAATCTAAAATTTCGGCTGTCCATCGATGATCTGTCCTTCTGGCAGTATGTCCAGCCCATTGCCATTTCAGGGATTTAACTCTGATCATGATGTCCTCCATTCTTGTCATTTTTCGGATCCACGAGTTCCTCTTCTTATCTGTCCTGGTTACACCAAGCATGCCCCTCTTCATGCTCCTTTGAGTTGTCTGCAGCCTTTGTATGTCTCTTTTAGTTAAGGTCCACGTCTCTGCACCATACGTAAGCACTGGAAAAATGCATTGATCAAACACTTTTCTTTTAAGACATAATGGCATATTGCTCTTGAAAATTATGCTGTTTCTTCCAAAAGCTCTCCAGGCAAGTTTTGTACGCCGATTAATTTCTTCATCAATGTGACCCTCACTTGATATCTGCTGTCCAAGATAAACGTACGTGTCTGTTATCTCCAGCTTTTCTCCATCAATCGATAAATCTTCATTTCTTGTAAAAGCATTGAACATCACTTTTGTCTTCTGAAAGTTCATTTTTAATCCCACTTCTTTACTCTTGTCAGCAAGTTCCTGGATCATACTCTGCAGCTCTGATGGGCTAGTTGCAAAAATGACTACGTCATCAGCAAAACGAAGGTGGGTTAGATAATCTCCATTAATCTTTATCCCCTTGTTTTCCCAGCTCAGTGACTGAAAAACACCCTCCAATGTGGCATTAAAGAGCTTCGGAGATATGGTGTCACCTTGTCTCACTCCCTTTCCAATTTTTATGTGTGTTGTATTTTCAAACAGCCGAATCTTTGCACTTGCATTTTCATAGATGTTATTAATAATATTAATGTATGCATCTTCAATACCGCAGGTTTTCAGAGCCATTGTAACTGCTGATGGTTTCACCGAATCAAAGGCTTTTTCATAATCGATAAAAGCCATGTACAATGGAAGTTCATATTCCCTCGCTCTTTCAATTAGTTCTCTCAGCACATGGATATGATCTATTGTGCTGTAGCCACTCCTGAATCCAGCTTGTTCTCTCGGTTGAGCCATGTCCAGTGTTACCTTCAAGCGGTGTGAAAGAACTTTAGTGAAGATTTTATAAACTACTGATAGGACGCTGATAGGTCTGTAGTTTCCGAGATCCTCAATGTCACCTTTCTTATGTAGCAGGATCATTGTAGCGGTGTTCCAATCCTCAGGAATCTTTCCTTCATTAAGGCATCGAGTGAAAATTTGGGCGAGTACTGTTTCGATTTCTCCACTTGCTTCTTGCATGATGTCTACAGTAATTCCATCTTCTCCTGGAGCTTTTCCCCGCTTCATGTTCTTGATTGCATGTGCAACTTCTGCTGGAAGGACTGGAGGAACTCTGGTACTGGTATCTTTCATGATGTCTGAAGTGCATGTATCATCCCTTTCATATAATTTGGAGTAGAAATCTTTCACTCTTGTCAAAATTTCGCCTCTATTTCTTGTTACAGAACCATCTTCTTTTCTCAGTGCCATAATCTGTTTTCTTCCCTTACTGAGATGTCCCTTTGCTATCTTTAGGCTTTGGTTGTTTTCAATTGCTTTCCTCACTAGTTCACAGTTGAATTTTCTTACGTCTTCAGTGATACTTTTTCGTACTGTCTTGCATAGCTCTATATATTCCACTTTGGAAGTCACATCTTCTTTAGTTGTCCTCATCTCTCTTCTTTTTTGCATCAACATTTTCGTTTTTCCTGATAATTTATTTACATGCAACTTGTTCTTAGACCCAGCTAATTTTGTTGCTGTTTCCATAAGAGCTTTGGTTACTTTTCTGTTAACTTCAGAGATGTCCACTTCTTCCGATGTTAGGCCTTCTAAAGCAGAGAACCTGTTCTTCAGTTCCAACTTGAAGGTATTATGGTGTTTTTTAAGGTTGGTTATGTCAATAGATTTTGTTTGTCTTATGAGCTTGCCACGTTCAAGTTTAGTGTTGAGGTGCATCTTACATCTCACCAATCTATGGTCACTACCTGTGTTGAACTTGTTTAGCACACTGCAGTCTTCTATGACGAATTTTTTGTTACACATAATAAAATCAATTTCACTTGTCGTCCCATTTGGATGTCTCCATGTCCATTTCCTGTGTGGCTTTTTCTTGAAGAAGGAGTTCAAG
Source organism: Macrothele yani (assembly GCA_039090855.1). NCBI lineage: Eukaryota > Metazoa > Arthropoda > Arachnida > Araneae > Macrothelidae > Macrothele > Macrothele yani. The sequence continues at coordinate 75,498,865 of CM076994.1, read as the reverse complement.
ATGAAAAACCCTTCTGCCTCTGCAAACTCAACGAGAGTATTTCCACGCTGGTTTCTGTTGCCGTGACCGAATTTACCTACTGAAGTTTCATTCTGTTGCCGTTGCCCTATTTTTGCATTGAAATCTCCCATAATTATTTTCAAGTGCTGCTTACCTTTATTATTTAGATGACAAATTTCCTCATAAAATTCTTCAATTTCTTCTTCAGGATGACTTGTGGTGGGTGCATAAGTTTGAATAATCTGAGCCTGGTATCTTTTCGAGAGTTGGATAACAAGCCGTGCAGCTCTGTCAGAGGAACTTTCAACTTCTACAACTTTATCCTTCAGTTTCTTGTTTATTATAAATCCAACACCACTAGTTCTGCCAGTATCTGTCCCACGATAGTAGAAGAGATGTCCACTTTTCAGTTCGATGAGATCTTCTCCTTTTCTCCTTACCTCACTTAGCCCCACGATGTCCCACTTGATCCTTTGTAGTTCCTCTTCCAATTCAAGAAGCCTTGAATCAGAAGATAGGGAGCGTCCATTGTACGTTGCCAAGGTCAGCATCAGATGGCAGCCTAGTCCGGTCCTCCGGGGATTCTTAGCACCCTCTGCCTTCATGTCGCACTGGCCGCTGCCTTGGCCAGGTACATTCCAGCTGCTGGAGACTGAGGGCCAAGATTTAAGTTGTGGAGTCATTTTGGAGGGGTTTGGCCATAACTCACCACGCTGGCCAAGCTGGTTGGTGAGTGTGGGATAGAATTTCCTCTAATCCCGATGGTATAGTTATACCGCTATTGGCGGTCGTCAGAGCCCCTTTAGTAGGAACAGGATGCACCACGAGAAGGCGGGGTTGACATTTGTCTAAGCTTCTGAAAACTTTACTGAAAAAATTATTTCGTGGACATATCCGTTCACCTCGAAAAACCTTTTGAGAATACCTTCTACTCAAAATAGTGCATAATTTTTCCACCAGGGAGGATGATGTACATCTTACTTTTGTCGATATCTATGCTTCTAAGAGTCCGATTTGAAAAGTTCTTTCTTTATCGCAGAGCGTTTCCGGTACGAAATGTTTCTTACATAATTTCGAATTTTTCTTAACTCACAAATGTAGAGGGCGTAAATTCATGTTTCCGTTTACATGTTTGTAACAATATCTGCGGGACTAAAAACTAGATTTAAAAATATTTTTAAGTCAGATAGACTAACTATACATACTACTAACTATGAAAACATTTTGTTTGTATATCCTTTCGGAAATGAGGCCTAATTTACCCGCTTGGGGCGCAAAAGTTTAATCTGTTTTTCTCGATATCTCTTCTTCTAAATGTCCGATTAAAAAAAATCTTTTAACACCAGATACCATTCATTACCTTGTGCAACACTTTTGGTTTGGTACTTCAGGATTTTTTGTAGTTCACAGTTCTGTCACTAGGTGGTGTTTATGTGCTTCTGTTTGCAGCTGCATCTCCTCTTCTAAAGATCCCACTGAGGAATTTCTTTTTTTACTGTATGGTATAATACAGTAAATGTGTGGAGCATTATACTATAATTCACAGTTTTCCTGTTAGGGGCGTAAAGGTCAAAACTTTTTTCTCGCTATCTCTACTTCCGCGCTACGTATTTGAAAAGTTCTTTTTCCATAGTATAGCTTTTGCTATGAAGAAAACTTTTCGCATATTTTCAACTTTTCCATTATGCAAAATTATTCCGCTGGAAGCCGTTGATTTGCATCATGTTTTTTTCTATATTTCTTCTTCTAACTGTCTAATTTGAAAATCTATGTGGCTCTGCTACTTTCTTTCTGCTATAAGAAACTTTTTGTGCACCATTTATTAATTTTCGTAACATACTTTTTAGCCGCTAGTGGAATTAAATATTTGTTTCTATTTCTGGAAGTTTTAAATGTAGAAATCCGATTGATTTGTCTTTTAACGAGTTCCATTGACTATCAATAACTTTAATAAATTTTATTCGCGTCGGAACGAATTCAAAAGACGTACTTGTTTATAATTTTACTAAAAATTTCCGTCATGCGGCTTGTTGAACAAAATCCTGTAAAACTTCGGAAATTTTTAAACTCTCCTGTTTGAATCTCTGATGTAAGAATGCAAGTCTCATTTCTAAATGGAGACGGTATACCATCGTCATTTAGAATGCTTTTAATAATTCCTATTTTGACGTACTTTTCTCTCTTCATATTAATAGGTAATAAGTTCTATAAATATTCCACCCGGTTCATCAGCTTCATTATTTTTCATTTTATTTAAATGTTCCTTGACTTACTGCTAAGTAACAAAGACCTCCATGTTTGATCATTAATGACTTAAACATCCATGAACTTTATTCGTTTTTCATTCCAAAGTTACCCGTAATTATCTTCCTATGTAGTCAGTTTTATGAGATTCATTTGGGCTTTATGTTTAACTTGCTACCGAAGGTTCTCTAGGATATTTCATAATCGCAAAACACATTTTTATCCAGTTTTATCGTTAACATTAGCCAACTTAATTTCCCATTTTTTAATGTCTGCTTCCTTAACTTAAATGTAGTAGTAGTTAATTTACCAAATTGTATAACTATACGGACATCAGAAAATATGCATGTAATATTCTTTTATTACCGACGAAACTATTTTCATTATGAAATAAAAAAAATTATTTCATGGTGACAATTTCTATGTATTGTAGTCAAGTGCGAAAACATATGCGGGATATATATTTTTACATTTCTAGATTGTTAATTGACCATTCAGTTCTGCAAACATCAAGTTTTGCAATCTCCTATGGAGCATGAGAGCTTTTGAACCATCCTCTTTCTCTAGGAGTATCCGTATTCCGCTTAGGGTGTTTTTTTTTTGTTTTTTTTTTTTGTCGCAACTCATTCTTAGCCAGTTCGTGCATTCTTTTTTACATTGTTCGGCAAGTATCATGATCTAGCATGCCTGATTACTTCTCGAAAGTACAGTTAGTCTGTGAATGAAGAGGTATTGCGATACAACTTGATGAACTTTCTCCACTGGAAGGACATACCTCTTCTTTCCTGACTTGTCACATTACGCTCTCGTTCACGCGGAAACTTGTTCGAAAGCAGAGCCTGCGACTTCTGATGTTGCGACAACTTCACTGGTTGCGAGCGAAACTTTGAGAAACCCGTACGAGTTACCCAAATCTGATAGTACTACCTTTTGAATCTAGAAAAAAAAAACATACTCCATAAGCTGTACTACTTTTATTCAGTTTCGTTTTAGGACAGACAACGATTATGTATCAACCAGACAATGAATTTATCTCGGATGGTTAAACATCCCTACTTTTTCTTGCTCCTCCTGGGGATCCCAGATTGGAACATAGGTGAGATACGAATCTGCGCTTGTTTCGACCCTTTTTGTTTGTTTGCTTTGCTTTGCTGAAATAAGTCTCATAAATGGCAATTAAGCAGTTAAAAAGTATTGAATTGGCAAAAATACTTTCCGAATTTTTTTATTCTTTAATGTCAATATTCTCTTTCCTTAAAAGCTAATAATAATTTCTACAGAAATAATACGAATCGTTCTAAGAAAGTCGGCAGTTAGAGTGCAGTTTTTTCCCCCTTTGTGGATCTGATTTCACACGTAGTGTGCAGTATTTGACTGATAACCTAGTCTTTGCTTTCAGCTTCCTGAAGTCAGTCAAAACGGGTTATTAAATGCGCTAAGATGTGTGTGCTGCAGGAAACAGGGCTAACTTACAGATAAATGGTGTAAAGGTGAACATGCGTTACGTTACGTGCAACTACATGTGTCCCCATGATCGAAACTTGAGTTATTATTCATGGAAATATGGGGTAAGTGAGCAAATGAGAATATATTTGCGCACCTCTTTTTCTCTTTGATATCTTGCCCCATTATGGGGTCCCCACGTAATCGAACTGTAGCTCAGGAATCTGATCGTGTATACTTTGAAAAATGAGATATGGGTATTGTGTTTTCCTGTGATCTCTTCGTCTGAGCTTGGCACCACTGCGTATCCTTCTCCAAACGTTAAGGCGTGCGGTAAGCATCAGATGGGTATGGGTGAAATTTTATTAGGGAGGACAAGCAAGTGCAAACGGAAAGGAATCTTTTGAAAGGAGCTACATTTTGCACATTAATTGGCATATATGGACTAAAATACAAAATTAATATCGCTTCATGTTCTCACGGGGAATTCTAAAACCACTTCTCTTTTTTTAACCCTTTTCACTTTGGTGGGGCTATTTCTTCATGCAACGGGTGTCAGAAACATACATTTGCAAAATGACAAGTATTCCTTTTGGGGGTATTTTAATCGCATTATTGGCCAGAAGGACAAAAATTCAATCTGTGTGTGTATCATGTTTACTGATACACACACATAGATTGAATAAATTTTCATCTCAAAAAAAAAAAAAATTACCAAAACTTGCTCTTCTTTTTAACACTTCGTCCAAAGCTGCGGTCAAAGAATCCTGGCTATTTCTTTAACCAGTTTCATACGAAGTTCTCGCAAAAATTTTGAAAACTCCTTCTCCTGAGGCTAGAGGTCCTCTTCACCGTGAGTCCCCGCCCCCTCCTGCCCCGCCCTTTGGGGGTTGCGGTGGCTATCAGTACGCCCATGGTTTTCCCGTTTTGTCAAAGCGACTCTTTTTGCACCTTGGCTCGAGGTCTTCGTTTTTTAAAGCAACCGATGATTTCCATACGGTTTCAAATGCGTGTTCTCTGCCATACTGTAGTTGCTCTTTCACATGTTTTACTCCAGTGCAAAATATCAAAAAATTTCGTCTGCAGAAAACTGTACTAGACGTCTGTATAGCTGAACAGTTTTGAAAATATATCAAGAAAAATAAGTGTATCCAAAGTGTTTAATAACGATAAGAAACTGGGTGATTTTATTGTTGCGTCGCTATCCCAACTTTCAGAATTCTCAAAAAAAATCACATAGTTGGATCCTGTGTCCTTTCACTGTGTGTACCAATCGAGAAGTTAAAGTTTGGAAAAGTATTCTACATTCTCTAATGTTTGCTAAACTTTGTTGCAGAACTAAGTTGAGCACGTGCGCATAGCAGTGTGTAAAAAGTGCCAGAGGATATGAATATGAATCAACCACTAGACTGTGTAATCCACTTAAATTGCAACTCATTACAGAAGAGTCATCATAAATTTGCCCAACTATTCTTTTTTTAGTTTTAAATTCCTTTGTAGTGTCAGAAACATGCTTAAAAAGACCAGTGGAAGTTCTGTCAGCACTAACGTCACTGAATTCGATAAACCTATAAATCTTCCATACACTTCAACTTTTTTGTTCACATACCTCACACCAGTTGAAAGCTGAGATTTGCACATAACATCAGAGGTGTCGTCAAGCATGATAGCTATAAATCTTGCATCCTCAATTTCGTTTTTTATTGAATTTTTGAGGACAGCACTGATAGATTTCATGAGGTCATTTTGGATTGCTGGAGATGAAACACGAAAAGTTCTTGACGTTTTTAAGTGGTTGTCTAGAAGCGGATCATAATCTCTTAGCACATTGAGAAATTCCAAATAAGTGCCTCTGTTAAACGAGTTCATAGATTCATCATTACCTTGAAAGGAAGTTCCTGTTTTGACAAATAACAAATTGCATTGAAATATTTCTCTGTTTTTCTTCACGTGTCCATTATGCTGATTTATGTTTATTGTTCGCTGAGAGTCTATGAGAGTGTCTACTCTTTGTTTTCCAAATACTTTCATTTGAAGAAAGCTCTGGACATGAGTTTGGCACCTTTCATGTTTTTGTTGAGAACCGGACAAATGAATTAAATCTGAATAGCCATAAAAATTCCATGCACTCTTATCCTTTGAAAACAATAAACTAGGCCAGCAAATGCACATATTTCGTTTTTTCACATCCTGTCAACCAAGTTACTTTTTCATACTGGGCACAAGAGAAATGTCTTGTGTACTACTCATTCTGTTCTTTAAGTACAGAAACTAAATCTCGTAGAGACAGACACGACCGACCTTTTTTATTATTTCCAGTTTCTCTTCGTAGATTCTTGAAGAAAAAGGCTTGTTTAACAGCTCATAAACTCTGCATTGTGTTTTCACCATATTCAAAAACGTACTCAGAGGCAGATCAAGATTGATCTGCCAGTAATTCGATTATTCTTCTGATTCGAGTGCCCTCAAACATAAAAATTACTGAAAAAAAAAATTAATCTTGCGTAATCTGGGATACATATAAATTATAAGACAAACTAATGGCACAGCACATGATGTACTGTATATTTAGACTGAAGAGCGTAGAATTCATGGCATAAGTGTTACCTACCAGGCGCTTAAACACTTCCACCCACGCATACGACCGTCCTTCCCAGAGCAACCTGGGCTCCGGACCCAACTTGAAAGCCCTGCGGCGGGTTCATCTTCGGCGCTGAGGAAAGGAATGATGGTGTGGATTTTGTTCCGCACACGTATCGCAACGGGGCTCTTCTATGTGACAAGGATATGTTCTTTCCCTGTTAAACCTTGCGCTTGCTACACGGCGTTCTGGTCGTTCATAGACGAGTAGAACGCCCAACCGCGCTTAAACACCTGGTTTCTTTGAATTGGCAGAATCAAAGATTACTTAATGCAATAAAATTAGGCTGGGGATTTTTAAGAAAATTTTGCAATTAAATATTATTCTTGCATGTGATTGTGGTAATTTTCATTCCACATTGTGGTAATTTTTATTCCTCTGTCAATCGCCACCATTTTCCTTGAATGTGTGGCGCACACCTAGCATATTAGGAGCATACGCCCTGCTTGGCACATGATCATACCAGCGGCTCTAACCCTAACTTATGACTCCAACTCCCTCCCCTAATCTGTGATTGCACCTTTCAGTGTTGACCTTGCAGCAGGACCCGACATGGGATTCCAATCCGAAAAATGAAAAGAAATGACAGCTTTTTAAAACATTCAAATGAAACACGAATCCATAATAACTTTTTAATCGATCTTCGAGGAGGTACTGCATTTGGTGTTGCACCATTTCAGAAATGACGTGGTAAAATGAAGTTTTCCATCTGTTTCAAGAACAAATGTGGTAAACTTCTGTAAATTGTGCTATAAAATGTCACGGAATTTGCAGCTTAACTTTGATACCGCTTATAAGTATTCGTTTAGATCATTATAAGTATTCGTTTTAGATCACTAAATTAGTACCTGCAGCTGCTTCTTTTCTGCAAAGCAGTGAACAATGCCGTAAAGACCAGTTTCAGGTTAAGCTTGAAAGGCATGCGAACTGCGATCTCATGCGAAAAAAAAAAAAACACGCTCATTTAAAACGACAGTTAATTTCAACGGTGAAATGGATTAATGAGGATTCATTAGAACTGTGGCTAACCGCCAGGCTATGGTTAAGTTTAATAGTTATTCTATTAGAAAATAAACTTTAATGTGGGATACCATATACCAATCATCAAAAATGATAATAATCGCCAAGCATTCACAAGTAATGAAGATGATGTTGGTGATGATGATAATAGTAACAGAATATAACATTATTTGATTTTCATGATCGAAGCGAAGATAAAACATGGCAAGTTCTTGTAAAATATAAACGAAGAACAGTGGTGTTTCCATGAAAAGTGAAGCAACCAATATTAGGAAGATTTACAAGCTTTTTTAATGCCACGCAGTGACATTTATCATGATGACCTAAAGTAACACAATGTCTGCTTTTATTAAAGGTGCAAATTTCGCGAAACTTTATAAAAAGCTTCTAACTAAAATGAAAAGAGAAAATGAAAGAAAAAAGATGAATGGAAAAAGATTTGACGGAGAGCACTTAACAGTATGTGTCAGACTGGCTTTTCAGATATTTCTTGCTTATGAGTACCTTTGTTACGGAGAAGTAAGCTTTGAGAGCAACAACTAAAGACTTTATACTCAACAATTTCTTTTTTATACAATCTCTGAACGGAAGTGATCTTTTGCAAAGAAAAATGTTTCATTCCAAGCTGGGTTTGTCCGTGCTGCTGCACAGGAGGGTGTTTTTGTGTGTCAGCACTGTAGTTCACTCGGAATAACTATAAAAATAATGTAATACAATTTGACTTGAAACAGGATGCTTTGCCCTTTGCAAAAGGGAATCTTTGCTCTACTTTCGAATTCCAGTTCTCAACAACTTTCTTTTAGGGGGCGGAGGCTTTTTACAGCAGCATACATACGCAATGAAATTCACCAGAGTGTTACTTACATTTCTAAAAGCAGAAAAGTTCGATGTCTGGTTGTCAAGCCTTCATCGCGAAGTACTTATGATACGCAATGCACTACATGAATGGCCTGCGCAGAAATCGATGGGGAGGGCGGAGCTAAATATTTATGTCATTCAAAAATTAATTGCAACTCTAAGCGCTTTTCCTCTCCACTGATGGTAGTACTGCACCCCACTGAAACCTCCTCAGGACGGGAAGAGTGTTTTATCTATTTCTACTCAAGCCTTTTTTTAAAACTTAACAAAGATACGACGTGGTTATTTGATCTTTTAAGGAAGCTTCATGAAGTTTCTGATGATTCCCATAGAATTTGGGTTCTTCATCTGACAAGATATTTAAAAAATATGTTGTAATATACAAATGCAGATGATCAGTTGTTGATTAACATACCACTTCTACGCAAGAACAGGAATTCCTCTTTCCTTGTTCTGCATGTATCAAACACTCTTCTCGTATTAGCTCATCCGAATTCAATACTTTGACATCGTGACCGCTGTGCATACTGAAAATTTGACTGCGCAACGTACAATGTCGTAGCTCAGTGTTTGTTTTCAAACTTAAGAGTAAAAACATAAAAAATGACACCGTTTCCAAGTGCCAATTGTACCACAAAAAAATGTCTGTGCATCAGCGAATTCACGTTCGAGGTTTTCAGGCTTTTTACGCAGATATTTATATGTCAAGATAATAGATCAAAGAAATCTATTTCTACGCAAGCTTTTTTTAATGATACCCTTCTAACGGATACACCTCATGTATTGTTTTGGCGGAGCAATTTCTCCAAGGAGGAGATGATAGCAACAAGTGATTCGTGTTTTTGAATAAAAGTTGCATGATTTTTCCTTTAAAGTTTGCGTATTATGAACTCCCATTTCGGCTATAGTCATTACGATTTCACTTGAATTCTGTTGAATGAAAGTATCAACGCTCTTGTATCCAGCAAAAGAAAGGGAGTTATTCTGCATTGCATTTGTCAATCAGCAGGCATGAGAGTTGCCCCATGAAAGGCATACCAATGAATTTCTCCGTTTACGTGTATTCTCAGGATTTGACAGTCGGGAAACACGTTTAAATTCAATACGTTCTCCTTGGAAAAATTAAGTTATGATTACAAGCTGTGAGACTAAAGACCCTCTAACAAAAGGATGCCAAGCTAGGAGCAACATGTTCCGTCAAGAAAGATGCACAGGCCGAATCCTAAAATTGCTCGTATTTAGCTTTGCAATAAGTAGAAAGCAGTAGTGTAAGCGCTGGCTTCTGACCGCTTGTACGGGTTTGAATTTCGGTTAGGCATGGAGGCTGTATTTGTCTTAACGCACTTACTTTCTCTCTACCCTGGAACCAATAGCCCTAAATTAGAGACAAGATACTGCTTATAGCTCATTGAGTCGCTCACGGTGGTCGTTAAACCTCCAAACTAAAAAAAAAATAATGATAAGTAGAAAAATAAGACACGTAAACACTGCATATTACCGTTCCTATAATCAAACAGTACAGCTTACTATATGCAGGAAATCAGCTGTTGTAATAACTATTAATACAGTAGGTTACGAAATATAAGTAAGTAAAATTCTTTGCCTACTGTCAAATCCTGAAAATAAGCTATTCACATTAAAAAGGGTGGAATTTTTGAATTTTTTAATAGCCAGTCCAGGCACCTTGTTGCATGGTAAGTAGTAGATAGTGCCAAACTTTGGCTCAAAAATCTAAAAACATAAATGACTCTTATATTCCCCCCTTCTTTTTTTTTCTTTTTTTTTTTTCTTTGACGCTGATCAATTCCAGAACAGAATTCTTGCTATAAGCACAAATTGCTTTTGATAGCAAAGCACCTATCATGTGTGTGTGTGCAAAAGATTTAGAACAAGGTGTTACTCGCGCTATCATATTAATATAATTTTTTTGTTTCGGATTTAGCGATCATAATTAACAACTCTTAAGGCTATAAGCAGCCACTCGTTCTAATTTGGGGCCTCTGGTTCCAGGGTAGGTCAAGAGAACTAGCACCGTAAGAAAAGAACACAACCCATGCCCGGCCTGGAATTAAACTCGGGAGCGGCTAGGACAACAAACCAGAAACCTCAGCCTCTGACTGTTCGATTTCGTTCGTTAAACCTTTAAATTAACTACATGTGTAGAGTTGCTTTAAACCGAAAGGAACTTCAGAAGCAGCACTTTTTGATTAACTGTAAAGCCGTCTATCCGATGTTCTAACTTTCTTCATTTCTTCAAACTGCATTTTTTCCATTCTGCCTACTAGATGGGAGAGGGCATCGTTGAAGAAGTCACTAAAACATCTCAGCTATGCCTTGCGATTTTATTCGTTGCTGCCTGCTTCGTGTCTGTTCCAGATGTCATATGAAAGGCTTGCCCGAGGTGAATGATAGATGTACTTTGTATGTACGCATTGACGCAAATTAAGCATGATTTCAAAATGTTCTAATTGCTTGCTTGGTATGTTTAAAATGTTCATTACTTGTAGCTTCGGTGTTGTTTGTGTGATTTAAGCATTCTCAGGATTTGACAGTAGGGTTTTCTAGTGTCTTCCAAAAGTATCCGAAGTGTTTCTTCTGAATATGTTTGAAGTAATCTCCTGACGTGAACTCGGTTTTTCCTCAGAGTGAGTCAGAAATCTCTTACTCTGCTCTGAGTGAAAATTAAAAATAGAGATGACTCATACACGTTATATTCATGTCTGTGGCACTTCATAGTGAACCTTTCACGTGGATCATGACCAATGCATTTCAAACTTATTAGGTATGGCCAACAAAAATGGCATCGTATTGCGTCGCTTATTACGTATGGCTAAAATATGGCATCGCTAAAAAAATGTTACTATCTTGTACAAATAAGGCAATGCAATGACACTACGCAAACATTTAGTACAGATAATAAAAAAAATCTTTGGTGTTCTGCAGTAAGTTCAAATCCGTTTTGTTTTTGCTGCCGCTTCTGTCCTTACCCACAAAAGTGATTACTCAATGCATGAAACTTAGTGAGGATAAAATGCCTTTAACACAGAATTCTGAAAAATAATTTGTGGAGAACTTTATTCAGCAGTTAATGCAGCAAACATAGCATGCATCGGTAAGTTTCTGCTGTGAACGTTTTGTTTTCCAATCGTTCTTATTACTCAAACACGCTCAGAAGTGAAGCAGAAAAGTTAATAATCGGTATGACTCTTACTGCGAAAATCTTAATTGTCTTCCCCAAGAATTGCAATGGCTGACTTTGATTTTCATGAGTATATTTGCTGCTTCCCCTCCCCCTCTCCGGTATGGGTGCCTTTGGGAGTAAGAGTTTCTTTCTTTCCCTTTTAAGGAGGCTTTAATGAAGATGTAAATGAGGCCGAGATTTTTCATCGTGTGGAAGAATGATCTTACCCAAAAGAGATTTCATTGAGTAAAGAAGTAATGGCTTACTTAAAGACATTCTTCCGATTAGGGTTGAACACTTTGACACCAGGTCATGGCTTTTTCGGCTTTTTTATTTATTTATTTATTTTTTATAAGTCACTATGAATATACAGCTGAAAATGGTGTGAAGAGTGTTTCTGATTTTCATTAACAATGAATAATGACAGAAGACCATTTTTTCCAACATTTGATATATTATAGATCAATTATCAAACAAGGATCGAAAATTATTGGCAGTTGTTGTTTTATTCAGCGAAATTACATATTTTGTCTCTGTAAACTTTTCGAAAGCATCCTAAACATATTTAACAATGATGGTTGCTGTAACTGAAAAAATATTTCAGTGCACTTATTCGAGTATCAGTCAGCTACGAAGCATATTAGCATCCAGCAACAACAGACAGAACTGGAATATCGACTGATGAAAGGAAAAGCGATCAATAGTAGTAGCATAAGTCCATTGTGTTTTGATATTTCACCTATCCCGACTAGCTTGATGAAAACGGTATGACGATGAACTTCAGCATACCTAGGAAATGTGTTGTTCTGAGATGTCAAAGCTATTATCGTGTACTATCACACCTGTTAGCTTTTAGATTCTCTAAAGTTTCCGATAAGAAGACATTTGCAATCGAAACAATTATTTCGCAAAGATTTGTGCCGACTGCAGACTTTGTTGTTTGTGAGAAGTATTTTGAAGAAACATTTTCAATTAGGGATTATAAACTCCTTTCCAAAATGTACTATTACGTTCCAAGTCAAAACCTGAAATGCAAGGACGATATAATTCCAGCAAATTTCCCCAGTATGACATAGTCAGCTTCTGGTCAGCTTCCCTGCCTCAAAGAAACCTCCAGAGGCCGTCTCACCTTCTTTAATAAAAGAAAAAGTACTTCCAGTGAATAGTATAATGAAACGTTCCAAAAATATCAACAGGAGTTGCTAAAGGAAAATGCACCAGAAATATCATTGATTAAATAACTTCGCTGCCAATACGAAAAACATCTGCGCTAGATGGATTTATTATTAACTGTGCTGAGAATTTTCCCTGTTGGACAGATATCATGAACAACGTAGAATAGAAATGAAGTCCCATGTGATTCTTATTTGTAACTTTTAAACTATTCTGCTCATGTAAACATAATTTAAAGGGAAATAACTATAAATGAAATTAAAAGATTTAGCTATTTGTAATGGAATTGGAGTCGTAGCATAAAGCAATGGCTGGCGACTGCAAAAAAATGCAACTTGTAACAGCGTAGAAAAGTACGATGTACGGTATATTACTAAAGAGCCACATATACGATCGCCATAATTTTATCGTGGTTTGCGCTTCAGGAAGACACATTTGTATGTGAAACCAGTTCTACGTAACATACCCAGGTAATCAGCCTGAGTTAAATGCATACAAAATTCTGTCTCAGATTAATGCTGTGAGAAAGATGATACAATCCAAAGCTATGCAGTTGGTTCAAACATTTTAACATTTTGCAAAGCCGAAAAAAAAAAAAGACCTCGAAATGTCTAAAATAGTAGCAAAACAGCTTGCGAATAACTCTGGAATGGATCCCCAAGAACTGATTTTCCAAGCGAAATTATCAGAACGACAAAAAAAAAAATTAAGAAAAAGAAAAGTCATGACAAACCGATGCATGACCTTGGAAAAAGATTTCAAATAAGACTTTTTAGTATTTTTTAGATCACGCAGTTTTTCCACAGGGGGAAACGGAATCGGCAATTAAAGCATTTTCATGAAGACTTTTGTTTTTATTCATCGTATCGAAACTAAAAGATACGTCTGATAACGATGTTTTCAAGCATTCCGACATCCCCGAACAATGACATTTTGAGATTTGCTATGACACGATTATCGATAGATTTGTGAGGACCGTTTCATAGAAACGTTGCAAAGTATTTATACTGTGCTTCGAATTTCGTTTTCTGTATTAATCACTGTAGCTAGTTCAAAACGCATTTCTCAAAATTAGAGTTTACCCTTATTTTCATACAAGAATGTCCTACAAAAGGCTGTTTGATCTTGTGATTATGTCAATAGAAAGAATTATCTTGATTGCTCCAATATAATCCCTGATTGCGAGGGTCCTAAAACAAAGTCTGTATTTAGCCTTTGAAAATTATTTTAAATTAAATTTCAAAGAGTTTGTCCGTGTCCCTTTACTCCGGAGTAAGTCGCTCTCCCAACTGAGCTACGCGGATAGAATGTCTCGATGCATATTCGTCGTCTTGACACATGTTTTCACCTCTGTAGTACGTCACAGTAGTTTTTAGGGAAAATTATTTTTGTTTTGAAATAAAACGTTGCATGTAATTCCGAGGGCGATCAACAAGTAAAACGTCTATTTATCGAAGGGAAATTGTAATGCGCTGTTGTGGCAACAGTGCGTAAAGAACTTGCAGATTGACTTGTTTGCTGACATGCATCGAAGTTTCATCTATATCATTTTTTTTTCTATCTCCAGCTAAAGCGAAAAATAGACGACTGTGGTTACTGGTACCTACAGATAGAGAATAGAGCAGAATTTAGAGTATTTACAAGCAATTAATTTTTAATGTCGTTTTCAAATGAACGTGTGACGGAAACGTTTGACTTACTGGACCAAGCATTTAGTGAAGATGTGTGTAACGTGAAAGTACGTAGCGGTAGAATAAAGTCACAGAGGAACCACTGGGGATCTCTACTTTTGCTTCAGTGATCGGACACGAAACGGTTCCCTATCACTTCGTCCGTGTTCATTTCGTCCACGCTCACTTCGTCCAGTTCATTTCGTCCAACGTTCACTTTGTCCACTGTTCACTTCGTCCGCTGTTCACTTAGTCCAATGTTCACTTCGTCTACCGTTCATTTCGTCCACCGTTCATTTCGTCCACATTCATTTCGTCCTCCGAATGAATGGAATACTGTGAAAATTATCTGTTTGTGTGATAGGTAGAAGAAAAGGTCAGCATGCGATTTTCTTTTGCTGTCTGAGTTTCTCGATTAAAATATAATGATTTTAAATGTTATTTAAAGTAAAAGTAAAACAAGGAACTTAATTTTTGAAGAACTTTTTTAACTCTTTTGTATGGTACGACGTCAATCACTATAGCATGACTCACGCTATGTTCATAAAAGGAGTGTAAAGTGGGATTTTTTAATAACGCTGCACTTTTACTTAGGCACTAAATATTTACATACGATTCCAAGTTAATATTATTTCTCTTTTACTTACTTAGGCACTAAATAATAATTACTATGCCTCATGAGTAAGCCCTTTTGACATTTTTTATTCTGCCGATGTCATATTTAAAACGTATACGTATCCACTCAAGGTAATCATATTGTGCTTTTACTGAGGCACGAAATATTAATTCATAAGTCCTAGGCTTAGGCCGTTTCAACAGTTTTTATTCTACGGATGTCATATTCATAAGGTTTACATATCAACTCAAGGTAACATTATTACGCTTTTACTTAGGCACTAAATATTATTTCATATGACCTAGGCCTTTTTCACAGTTCTTTTTCTAATCACGTCATATTCATAACATTTACGTATCAAATCAAGGTAATAATACTGCGTATTTGCTCAGGCACTAAATATTATTTCATAATCCCTAGGCCTAGGCCTTTTTTACACTATCTATTCAACGGATGTCATATTCATAATGTTTATGTATCAAGTCAAGGCAATAATGTTGCGCTTTTGCTCAGGCACTAAATATTATTTCATAGGCCCTAGGCCTAGGCCTTTTTCACTGTTTTTATTTTAAGTTCGTCATATTCGTAACATTTTTTATCAAATTAAGGTAATAATGTTGCGCTTTTGCTCATGCACTAAATATTATTTCATAGGCCCTATGCCTAGGCCTTTTTCAGTTTATATTCTAACTATATTGTATTCATAACTCTTACATATCAAGTCAAGTTATTAATGTTGCACCTTTACTTCGGCTCTAAACATTAATTAGTAAACCCTAGGTCTTTTTAACAGTTTTTAAGGCATTACACTAAATATTCATAGTATTTGCAGAACATGTCAAGTTATTAATATTGATCTTTTACTTAGCCATAAAATATTAATTACTAGGGCCCAGGACATCGGTATACTAAATATTAATTCTAGGCCTAAGGCCTATGAATTAATATTTAGTGTCTCAATAAAAAGCGCAATATTACAAAATTTTTATGTCATGTAAACTTCATAAATATGAGATCGGCGGATTAAAAACTGTTAAACCGCCTAAGCCTAAGGCCAGTTAATTAATATTTAGTGCCTAAGTAAAAGCGCAATATTATTACCATGACTTGATATGTAAACATTATGAATATGACATCTGTAGAATAAGCAATGTAAAAAGGCTTAGGTCTCAGGCCTATGAAGTAATATTTAATGACTGCGCAAAAGCGCATTATTACCTTAATTTGATATGTAACGTTATGAATAGGACATCCGTAGAATAAATACTGTCAAAAAGGCATTGGCCTGGGGCCTATGAAATAATATTTAGTGTCAAAGTAAAAGCGCAGTATAATTAAATTGAGTTGACACGTGAACGTTACAAATATCACATGGTCAGAATAAAACTGTGAAAAAATGCTAGTCCTAAGGCCTATTAAATTAAATTTACTGCCTGAACGAAGCGCAATATTATTACCCTGACTTAACACGTAAGCAATATGAATATGACATCCGTAGAATAAAAACTGTTGAAACGGCCTAAGCCTAGCGCTTATGAATTAATATTTCGTGCCTCCGTAAAAGCACAATATGATTACCTTGAGTGGATTACGTAAACGTTTTGAATATGACATCGGCAGAATAAAAAATGTCAAAAGGGCCTACGCATGAGGCATAGTAATTATTATTTAGTGCCTAAGTAAGTAAAGAGAAATATTATTAACTTGGCATCTTATGTAAATATTTAGTGCCTATGTAAAAGTGCAGCGTTATTAAAAAATCCCACTTTACACTCCTTTTTATGAACATAGCGTGAGTCATGCTATAGTGATTGACGTCGTACCGTACAAAAGAGTTAAAAATTTCTTCAAAGTTAAGTTCCTTGTTTTACTTTAAATAGCATTTAAAATCGCTATATTTTAATCGAGAAACTCAGACAGGGAAAAAAACAAGGATGCAAGCAATGTCTGCTGACCTTTTCTTCTACCTATCACAAAAACTCCATGAAAACAGATAATTTTCACAGTATTCCATTCATTCGGAGGACGAAATGAATGTGGACGAAATGAACGGTGGACGAAAAGAACAGTGGACAAAGTGAACATTGGACTAAGTGAACAGCGGACGAAGCGAACAGTGGACAAAGTGAACGTTGGACGAAATGAACTGGACGAAGTGAGCGTGGACGAAATGAACACGGACAAAGTGATCCGTCACCCACGAAACTACGTTAGCTTTTTTGTCGCGTTTTACGAAACCAGTGGCTATAAACGCAGAACCGCGGAGAACGTTGTTCTGATAAAAAAAGAGAGTTGACTCCCGCAAAAAAAAAAAAAAAAAGAAAAAAGCTAGTCGTTCACGATTAGGGTTAGGGCGTATTAGTTCTGTGTTCGTCTACAGACGCGCTCTTCTGTTGAGATCTTTGGGGTGAGTACTGGCCACTATCGGAGATCTACCTTTGAGTCTCCACTAGTGCTGTTCACGGATTTCAAATTTTTGAATATCCGGATATTTTAGTATCCGAAAACCGGATTTTTAGCATTGGAATAGTTCGAACTCCGGATTTTGAACTGCTGAAATTCGGATTTTGAACTGCGGAAATCCGGATTTCGAACTTCGGAAATGCTGTTCACGGATTTCGAATTTCCGGATATTTTACTATCCAAAAACGGATTTTAGCATTCCAATAGTTCGAACTCCGGATATTCGGATTATGAACTTCGGATATTCGGATTTCGGTTGTATTTATTACAATAGAAAATTGAATTTCCCAATAATACGCCAAGCATATTGTTTTCACGTCCGCAAGGGGGAAAATGTTCTGGTTAAGAAGACGCAAACAAAAATTTACAAGGACGAACAAAAGAAACGATGGTTGGATATTATTGCTGAACCGGGTGAACCAGGTATCTCCCACTCACTAGCACTTATAATGTTTGTGATTAATTCACTAGGCCACTGGGGCAGTAAAGAATGAAAGAAAGAAGAGTTTGAAAGTGATATCCGGATTTTGAAATTCGGAATTCATACGGCAATCCGGATTTCTGATTTATGATATTTTGGATATTTTGAAATCCGAAATCCGGATTTCAAAATATCCGGTTTTTGACAGTACTAGCCGGATATCCGAATATCCGGATTTTGAAATTCGGATTTCATGCAGCAATCCGTATTTCGGATTTATGATGGTGGAGAATAGTGCTGTCAAAAACCGGATATTTTGAAATCGGAAATCCGGATTTCAAAATATCCGGTTTTTGACAGCACTAGTCTCCACGTCTGTCGTATAAGACATTCTTAGAAAGGTGATAATTTGCTGAGTGTACGCTTGAGTTTGTTTTGAAGTAAGGCACCACTGACAGTTTGGGTAAGTATGTTAGATGTGATTATAACTTTTCCTTTTGAACGGGAAACAGTATACTCCTCCAACTTAAAAATTTCAGTACTTTTTCTTTTTCTTGCCCTATCAGGGAAATCCGTTTATGCTTCTAAATTTTATTTTCTCCTCACTAGAGACCCTTAGGACAACCGAAAAGAAGCCCTAAACCTTGACATGGATCCCCGATTATTCGATTCGAGAATTACCCGAGGACTAGCAGAGGGCCGGACACCCTTCTTCTTAGTGTAACGAAGTAATAAATAGTTAGTACAGTATCCCTTATTTTGGGCGAAGATTGTCATATTGCAAATTACGAACTAGCAGCATGTTTAAACGTTTCACATGATAGTACTGAGGCCATTTTAATATAACTCTTTGAGGAATGAAATGAAAATCCTGAAGATAGATTCCTCATCTCTTCTCGCTGAATCGAACGTAAAATTGCGTTATGTTTACCCTGGACGTCACAGACTGGTTCAAAATTAAGGAGACAAACGCTTTCTCTATTATATTGTAACAAATGAAGAGTCTTGGATGTTTCACTATAATCCCGAAACAAAACAGTAGTGATTCCAGTGGATACCACCAAGTTCAAAGGAACCAAAAGTTGCAAACACTGCTGGCAAAATTATGAAGATTATGCTCTTTGATCAAGAACGATCCATCTATCAACATTTTGTGCAGACATGTATACAACAGCTTTTTAGTTCATACGATATCAATGTTTTAAGCGCAATCTTGCAGCACTCTCAGGGAAAAAGTACCCCAAATAAGATATAGCAGCTGCTTCTGCATCACGCCAAAACACGTCAATATGTTTGTCATAACGGAGTTCTTAGAAGAGAACCTACATTGTTTCTCATTCTCCATACAGTTCGAATCTCGCAGTTTGCGTCTTCTGGTTGCAGGATGAAAATGATTTGAAAAATAAACGTTTTTCGTCGAATAAGAAGGTGGTAATAGCCTTGGAGGCGATTTACAAACGTCTTTTGCTTCATGGGCTGTATTTTGTGTTCGAAATGAGGCAACGTTGGTGTGAGCAGTGTGCTACGAACAGGAGAACTACTTTAAAAAAGACATGTAAATTTGGACAATTAGGTGCATCGTTTTTCAAAATAATGTATCTCTCTTTACTTTCCGATATCTCCTGAGTTGCTTTTCATTTTTGTTAAAAAAAAGTATTAATCATACCTCTCATATATTACCACATTCACCCGAACATAACATGACGTTTTTCTAAAATTATGCTGTGAAAGCAGCAGCTATATTTAAAAACTGCTGAGTGATATACTTATAAAAAGTTATGGCGAAAGCGTGACTCTTAAAGAAGTTATGTAACGCATATTGAAATGAATCTGATTGTTAGGTTTTAAACGAGAAATAGAGATAAAATTCACGATTTTATTTTTATCCCTTTCTCACAGCATTTGCATAAAATCATTCAAGATCTTGGGAGTAATGCTATCTTCTGGCTAATACAGCCTCCTGTATTTGGGTCCGACAAAACAATTTGCTTGAGGTGGACAACGGGCTAGGTCTAGCCAGGAATGCAGTATGTCAAACGAAGAATACTCAAAGGAAGCCATTTTTTGACATACCAAAAATCGTACTAGTAATAATTCAAAAGAGTTACTTCATATTTTTCAATGAATTTTCCGAATGAGAATAATGTTTTCCCATTGTTTTTCTGCTATCGTAACCACTTTTGTTTATTTTAAAACGAAATGAAAATTCAAGATTGGTACTTACGCTGCCCGTGATCCGTTAAGTTATTTTCACGACAGAATGAGCAGAGGTAGTTCTTATTTATGATCTCTAATTCAGCTTAAAATGCGTGTTTTTCCGTGTCATTTCTTGTTATATTACGTAAAGCAGGAAGAATTTTTCCTGTTTTTAAAGTGACATTGAAGTTCAAACGGGAGACTGCCTGCTTATAGTGCTGTGGAATCAGCTTTACGGGTCACCAAAGGCAGGAGGGATGGGCAAGTGCCGATTTCGAACTCTAAACAAAGGATAAATACTTGCCGCGTTGATTGACACAGCAAGAAGACAATGTAAGGAATGGAAAACATATTATTTCATTAGAAAAACTAATTAAAAATAGGAATCCACTCTTTTGCTCCATTAACGTTGTATTAAAAATTACACGAAAATATGTATCACCTTTGTACATCTCTCTGTCCGTTCAACTGTAGACGGCATACCCCTGTTTTCATAAAACGAACTGAAAAGAATTCTTCGAAAAGTTATGATCCTAGCATACTTATTTATTTATTTATTCAGCATTTTACTTTCCACATTTTCTAACTGACATCCACGTATTTTTATGTTTTACTCGATATCTTCACTTCTGAAAGTAGGCATTTGGATTGGAACAGTTTATTTTGCATCGGATGGTTGGAACTATAAATAAAAGTTTCCACGTGTTTTCTCTTTTACGTGGTGTGAAGTTTTTTTATGCATCCAACAGACTTCCAATGCATCGAAAATTCTCCAATGTATTTTTAAACTTTCCTGATGAGAAAATTCTTCCTCATTTTTCAGCTTCCGTGGTTCCCGCTAGGTGGAACTAACTTATGTTTTTTTTTTTGTTGTTGTTGTTGTTGTTGTTTTGCGTCAACTATATTTCCACTTCAGATTGTCAGATTGGAAATTTTTTTTATAACATGGACCAGATGTACCTAAATGGTTGATTTGAAAAATTCTTTTCATATCCGATTGCTGTAACTACCTCCAAGAATATTCTATGCACTTGTCAGCTTCTGATACAAAATTTTCTAGCAAAATGAGGCAGATTGATTTATATTTTTCATTGGGTGGCATCTGAGATTCTACGAGGTATTATAATTGTACACATCAGCCAGCTTTAACCAAGATCAATATTGATGTTCCCACATATCATCTGATTTTTCCGATTTACTGTGTTCCTGCTAAGTACGTAAAAGTATATTCGCATTTGGCACAGTATTCGAGTTTTGTTTTGTTTTTTCTTATACACTATAAAAAAGCTGAAATAGAATGCAAAATACAATTGTTGCCAACGCGACGAAAAATGTCCACGAATTTTCGAGTTCTGGTATAAAATTTTCCCTCTAGATGGTCCAAACGTAGAAATTTATTCAGGTTGTTAGATTAGAATGATTCGTCCTCATGACTAATGATAATCATGATCAATATTGTGCACATTCTTATTTTCCAGATGCACTGTTTTCGCGAAAGGTGGCTTAATGAGATCTCTCCCATTCGTCGGACAGGGAAAAAGTGTTTTTCAGGTAGCAGTAACTAGGGTTCATTTTAAGATTATAAAAGAGAACGGCGCAAACTTCTAAAACAAAAATGGCACTTTGTAACACACACAAAAAAAAAACTCATTCTTTATATGCACGTATTTATTAACCTAAACCAGGGGTTGCCACTCAGGTGGCCGAGTGGTATAAGGCACTGTATTCCGATCATTCGTCCTAGATGGGCGCGTGTTCGTATCCCGGAATGGACATGGATAGTGTGCTTGCCTGATATGCGCTTTGCTGGAACCAATGGCCCCACATTGGGGATGGACGGCTGCTTATAGCCCTTTGAATTGCTCCCAATGGTCGTTAAATCACCAAACAACAAAACAATAAACCAGAGGTTATTTAACTGTGGTACATGGACTCCTTAGGGGTCTGTGAAGCGCAGGCTTATTTTGAAAATAACTTCGGCTAACTGAAAGTTAAAAATAAAATAAAAAAATTAGATTTGAAAATGATTTCCAATGTCAATTTTTGGATTTTATCTTTTTGTGAATGATTATTTAATATTATGAGGTTATGCACATTTAATATTATCATTTATTTATGGACATTTTTCTATGAGGGACTTCTTAGCTTGCATCAGATTCTTAAAAGGGTCCGTGGCCTAGAAAATATTAAGAACTTCTGATGTAACTGTTACACAGAGTAATACGCAGACACTTAGTGCAGTTTCACAGCTGCTAGGACAGGGTATTTTAAATTGAAATGCCTGCAGGCAGCATGATTTCCGAATGAAGATCACCGGTCGCCTCTCCCTGCGAAATCCTTGTCACGAAGATTTGCATTGCTGTGTCAGCCCACTTTTTTACCCTAAAGCCATGTGCGAAACGTCATGGAACACATTCATTTAATTTCTGTCATAAAGATGATGTTACATATTTAGCTATATTTTTCCCTTCTAAATTCACATGAACTGTGTCACCTAAGAAGTTTGGTTCGGCTTCTCCTTAGGCTGCGTTTTATTTAATATACAAGACGTTCCATGACGAACCTCCCACATCGAATTTCTAGTTTCTACCAAGTTTTAGTGTTATTCATTCCATGTACTTTGAGTATTAAAGGCTTTTCAAAGTTTTGATTCATTTATTTTGTTATAAATAATATTTAGTGCTTTTGTCATCTGAAAAATGAATTCATTTATATCACTGCAGCTAGTACTAATATTGGAACTGGTGTTTTATGTGCTTTATTCCTTGAATCTAAATCTATTTTTTTTCTCAGCCAGGTAGGATGTGGAGGCAGCTTTTAGTATTGGTGTTCTTCACCTTAGTGACATTTCTGCTGTCCTTACCTGACTTAGCCACGGCGCAGAACAGGCCAGCAAATTTCGGTAAGTTTAAAATCTAATATCCCATATGCTTAGTGAATGCTACTAACTTCTTGTTGAAACGGTAACTTACAACTGTCACGGTGATGCTGTCGAAAATGACGAGTAATGCCCTGAGAATTGACTCACTAATTTCCCCAGACATTGCGTCTCTCCAGTTTCAGCTATTGATGACTATGCTTTGATAGAAGTTAAACACATTTATAACACACAAATATTCGATTAAAGTACTTTTGCCATTCACAGCAGTTATCAAATGCCGACGCGAATTACTAAGTACATGCATATGAGTCTCGGCTTCACTTCCGTTCATTCATAATTGGGTCTTGGTTTCGTTTACGGTTGATTTAGCGTTAGGCTGTTCAGCCATAAGGCCAGACACTCGTCTTGTGCCATCTGAGAGTAAACGTACTGTCAAATAATCCATCTATTTCAAAGGTTTTTAAAAGTTTCTCTGTCGAAGGTTTCAGTTCTTGAGGAATATACCAAATTCCAAAAACGGTGAAATGTCTTCTTCATCAAATTTTTGCCCCATAACTCTGGCATCTGATTTTGCAGGGGTCATGCGGAAGGAAATTAGTGAGTAAGAGCGGAGTCTTCCTAATTCGTTATTGTTACTACCTGTGTGGCTTTTCTATTCAATCAATACTCGCCATTTCAGTCCATTTTAAACATATTTGAAATGTGATTATGCAAAGCTCTGCTGAGACTCAAATTATGTCACTTACTATTAGAAAGGTTTTTAACAAAGTCTGAAATCGAAGATTTCAAAAACAAAATCTAGTCGTATCGTATTTACCATTAGCTGCATTGTTAGCTGTCTAACTTCCACTCTTACTGCACCACACGCAAAGGCATAACGGGGCAGGCGGCTCAAGAGAGGGCGCAAAATTCACTGCGTACAATCTGATTAAAATTGGAATTGAAACTTTTGCACAAGTTTCTGGTATAGATAGTTCGAGCCGTAATTTATCATTTGTCCATTTAGAGAATTCGCTTATACTGTGCACTACCGTTTGTGAAAATTGCAATACCAAGAAAGAACCATGCGATTCAAATGAAATTTATACCACACATTACTGATATGACTGTAAATAAGCGATTTAATTTTCAGAACAATACAGCAATTTGTACCTGCAAAAAACAGTATTTGTGAAGCCTCGGCGAGTTGCAATAAGAGCTTCTAGACGGCGTGGTATTGAATCGAAAAGGCGTTGAATGGTGTCCTGGGTAATTGCTTGCTAGGCGGTATGTATGGGAGTCCACAGATCATTGGTACTGACCTCTGGAGACTTTGATATGCCAGTTGTTATATCCCAAACATGTTCAATAGGCGACATGTCTGGCGAACGTGTAGGCCAAGGAAGAAGCGATATTTGCTGTGCTGCGAAGAGGGCTTGAACATTCCTGACAACATGTGGTTGGACATTGTCCTGCTGGAATATAGTGCCAAGAGTCCTCTGAAGGAAGGGTATGACTTCTGCCTGTACAACTTCCCTGCTGTAGTGGTCGCTGGTGAGATTCCCCTCAAGTCGTAGCAGCCGAGATCGCGAATCGTACCCAATGGCACGTCACACCATCACACTTGGCGTTTGACCTGTATGACGCTCGCCAATGCATTCTGGAAGAAGGAACTCAGTACCACAACACCGTCTAATTCGTATACGGCCATCATTGTAGTCCAAGTTTAATCGGGACTCGTCCGAAAACCCGGCATGTTGCCAATCTGTATGTCATTGTCTGTATTGAAAACCCCATTCCAGCCTGAGGCGTCCATGGTTTAGGGTCAGAGGAATCCGCTGCAAAGGGATGAGTGCAACCTATCCTCTGTGCAGCAGATGGCGTCGAACTGTGGAAGCAGACAATGCCACACCTATTGCAGTACTCCACTTTTGTGCTAACACTTGCGAAGACGCGGAGCGATTTACCACTGCCATGTGGACGAGGCGTCGTCACATTTCTCGGTCCACTGCCGGATTGTCCATGCACCTGGTTCTCCTTGGTCCACTGGCGGATTGTCCATGTACCTGATTCTCCTCGGGCCACTTCCAGATTGTCCATGCACCTGGTTCTCCTCGGTCCACTGCCAGATTGTCCATGCACCTGGTTCTCCTCGGTCCACTTCCAGATTGTCCATGCACCTGGTTCTCCTTGGTCCACTGCCAGATTGTCCATGCACCTGGTTCTCCTCGGTCCACTGCCGGATTGTCCATGCACCTGATTATCCTCGGTCCACTGCCGCCACCCGCGCATCATTGTCGTGTCGTTATGTCCCGTCCGAGCCGCAATGTCGCAGTACGAAAATGCACCTTCACGTATACCAATCATTCGGCCCCGTTCAAACTCTGTCGTATGGTGATATTGTGCCCTTCGTCATCGCCGAAGAATTATTGAATCCTGGAGACCCTTACCCTTTTACAACTTTCTGTCCGCGATACACTACTGGTGTGTATCCTAAACAGCCCTCTCTTTATGCCCCTCACTCGACTGTGTAGAGGGCGCTGACAGTCCAGACTTTTGCAATGACTCTGCACTTCTAATCATTTGCATGTCCTACTCTGCTCTGCATGTCCTGTAAGTTTCACGTGATTACCATCACACCTTCATGGTGTTGCAATTTTCATAAACAGTAGTTTATGTTTTTCTAGTTCTGGTAGCCTTGAGAGTTTAAAATTTGCATTTCTTTTTCAAACTTTTCTGGGGATGTCAGTTGCCCACATTCAGAAATGAAGGCGCAACTGTGCGTACGTTGCGAGATAAAGATGTCGTTCACAATGTTGAAGATTCTCTGGGCTCTGGGAGCTGTTCTATCATAACCACTGCTGCGAGTCATGACTACCAGCTGCATTTGTTCACTTTGAAGTGGACGCGAAGGTCCGAACTCCGAAGCAGTTAAGAAAAGCTGCACAAACAGTCACAGTTTGATTGTTTTGTATGTTTGCTGGGTATAGCAATCACCACGAGTAACGCAACGGGCTATAAACAGTACCCCATCTCTAATTTGGGTACACTGGTTCCAATAAAGGAAGACAGCCAATGCCGTAGGACATGGGCACTGTCCATGCTTCATCATGGATTCCAACCCGGACGCACCTCGGGCGTATGGGGTTTTTTTGTTATTGTTGTTGTTATTGGTGCTTAAAAACCACAGAGAGCAACTCGATGGGCTATGAGCAGTCGTCCGTCCCTAATTTAGGGTCATTGGTTCCACGGAAGGGAAAGAGTCAATGCCGTAAGACAGACACAACATCCATGCCTCACCGGAATTCAAACCCGGGCCCTCTTGAATGAACAGTCATAAGCCAGCGCTTAGACCACTGCGCCCCTGGGGCGGCAAGGCGTATGTTTAGAAGTCGGCGCCTCGTATCACTCGGCCACCGGGGAGCCATAGTTCAGGAAATCAGATTTTTCTGTCAAGCTTAGTTTTCATGTGACTGCGTGTTATACTTGTATAGTGTAATCCGTATGCCACTTGTTCCAATGATTTGGAGGGAACCCAAAGATTACACAACAGACGGCTATATCTGCCTTAGAAGTACAAAATGGATCATTACAAAAACAAAGAGATTAGCGAAATACCCTAATCTACCATCTATAATACGACCAGTTTCCCACAGTGCTGAGCTTCTAGTACTAAATCCTCCAGATCATATTACTTTCAGGGATGAGGAATCAAACAAAGCTGGAGCATATGATGAGGAAAAACATGAAGTTATGTGTGATCCAACGTAACAAGATACTTGTTCTTCGAATGAACCACATTTACTGTTACAAGAAAATCTAAATGACCGATTGTCTGTGATTTGGATTTATGTAAGAAGCAAGTCAAGATGAACTTTTAAGTTCAAGATTAAATGGATGGAATCTACTGCAGCGTGATACAAAACTTCGTTTTTCCGTAGTCGTGACAGTTAAATGTAGACATTCTGGCAGCCTTTTCCAGCTAAACGTCGCATCCAAATACGTCCATGCGAAAGAAAGAGCAAGTAGAGCATCGTGATTCGTCATTTCCACGAATGGAGAGGGAGGCACCACTGCAGTCGTCATGTGGTATTGCCTGTAGTGATGTAAGGCTTGTGCGCAGTTGACATACCACGGTAACCGTAGACATGCAGTTGCCGTCAGACTATTCTGGTGCAAATAGCTGTTCCAGTGGCTTGCCTAACGTTGTCGTCCAGGTATGTGGCAGAGGACTTGCGTGACTTCTTCACATTCCACTGTAAGCTTCGTTTAATACGATCACTCAGTTAGTGCGGCCTTCCAGAGAGAGGCTTTGCTTTAGTGGCACTATCTTTTCCCTGCATAGTGTATGTGTGTGTGTGGTCCTCATAGAATGGCCAAGCGTTGTAGGCAGAGACGAAAATATTTAGTTTGTGTTTTCCATTTCAAAATAGAAAACACAGCATTTTTTATTTAAAGGCAACATCCGGGAAATACTTTAATGAAATCTGATGTGCTGAAGAAATTTACCGGGGCTGAGCGTTATTTTAGTAGCACCAATCTGCTTCATACGGCGAATAGGAATTTCGCTCATTGGGAATATAATTTGACCCGTTCTTTTTTCTGTTTATGAGGGGACATTGCCTGGAATCATGAAAACATGGTAGTAAAAGCATCGCAATAAGATTCTTCTCTTTAGGGTGCTAATAGTTACCCAAACGTGTGAAATTAAAAGGATGGAAGCACCCTAATGTCGAAATTTTAAAATGGCTGGTAACAACATAAAAGGAATAAACTAACGATCTGTCTGGAATTTTTTGTTTGGGGGTTTAACTACTATCATAAGCATCGCTGAAGGCAATAAGCAGTTGCATGTCCCTAATTTAGGGCCATTAGTTCTAAGAAAGGGAGACGGCCATCAACATAAGACAAGCTCACCATCCATGCATCATCATCCGGGACTATAACGATGACCTGTGCTCGACTTGGACGGTTCAATATGAAAACTACAATGAGGCGATGATCAGATTGGGGACATTAATTGCTATTTTCAATACAAAATCATTTAATTATATCCACTAGTATAAAAAGTAGCGTAATTGTTTCACCAATGAGAGATTTTGTTTCACCGTTATATTTCTGTTGTCTGTAAAATTTTGTACATTTTGATCATTCTCTTTGCAGGGGACTTCATAACTATTCTCCGATACCAGAATTCTCCATGCAAAGGAGCATCAGGTGATGAAGGAATATGTCTCAGCGACCCTGCCGATTGTGACAGGCGAAAAGGAACCAACATCGGATCATGCGCGCGAGGGCTCAGCACATGTTGCTTATGTAAGTATCTTATTTCAACCCTTTCAGAATTGTTTGGTTTCATTCGCTATCTTCTACGGACGAAATGACTACTCATCTAAAATAATTGTGGCTGTCAGTTCCTAAAAGCTTTACATTTCAAATTCTTTTAATTTATCTGGCTTAGAATTGGTGCATAGCTATTTTTAAATGCTACGATTGTGAATTCCGATTCATGGTTATGTATGCTGCTTAGATAAACTTGTTTTCCTTAGCCATGTCGTTAAAATTAAGGAGAAATTTAAATTGAAGCTTACTCTTTAAAGGAGAAAAACAAGAAAAACCATATTAACATTCATCATTTCTGAGCAGAGGCATTGCTGGAAAATCCTCTGTGAAGATCATCTTTAACGTCGCAAAACAACTGTTTTCTGTCATTTTCTTTTTGAGAATATTCTTTTTCCTTGCTAAGAATTTTATTTTTGCTCAATTAATGTTTTCACAAAATAAATTTTTGCCAAGAAAAAATTAAATGAACCGAACATTACGAAGAAAATTAGTAGAGAGGTATGCATCTATAAATTCTCAAAGACGGGAAAACACTTTTTAACGTACAACTACCCCCCCTCCAAAAATCCTTAATCGAATATTTTATTTAAAATGGTATTTATAACTAATTTTAGTTAGCTCAGAGAAGTTTTTGGGTTTAAGACAACAACAAAAAAATGGAAAATATTATTCTCTGATGGTTTAGCATGGTCACTTGTTACACCTAAACGGCCTAAAACCTGTAATTACTAACTTTTCGTCATTAAAACTACAATTATCTCACTTTTGTTCATACAACTGTATTATTTTGATAACATGATTATCTACATAAATAAAGTCAAATTTCAAGAAAATGAAACAGAATGTTTTTCAGTTTTGTACAATATGCAATTAACACAAAGTTTCCTAACTTAGGGCGAAACATAACGGATCCAGACTACATGATCCACATCGACACGAAATAAATGTTTATACCTTTCTATCTCAGACATGTAAGTGCAACAGAGTTCTCAGAAATTTTAACTATCGACCGATTCAATTGAATTGCACATAGGTAATATGAAACAAGAATTATGCTGTCTAATTATCAGTAGTAGAGATTCATGTCTTTTGACAAAAGCCACAAGCCTAAAGCATAAAAGACATATTTTATGAAGAAAATTTGCCATCTAGAGAAAACATTTTGCATTTGAGAGAAAATGCTTGAAAACCTTGATTTGATTAAAAAATTAATGAAATTTAAAAACTATAGGATCTCTAGTAGCGCTGATGTAGTGTCAAATTAAACGTGTAAAATTGCTGCTTTCAGTGATTAAATTGTGCTAACGTAAAAGAAGAAAGCATTCAGACAATACTAATCGCTGTTAGAGTTGGCTAATGCTAAAATAATTTTTCCAATGCAAGACGTAGAACTGTGGTATAGTCGAACTGAAAATCTAAACTGGTGCTACCTGCAGAGAAAAATGTTCCACAGAAAAGATATAAAATGCATCGAAAGTTACGGTAATGGATGAAAAAGAGTTTCCTAATGCAAATTTTAGAAGCACAGACATGATTCCAGTACAAAGATAGTGTGACCTATATAATCCATGCACTACATATTTAGAAACCAATTGCATTCAAGTTAGACGGAACCCCGTGCCCTGATTTCATGTTTCGTTTCTTTCCTTTCTTTCTAACTTTCTTTCCTTTACTTTTACTCGTTGACTTGCACTGGTTTTGTCTTAATTTCGGTTTATTTCTCCATCGTTTTCATTTATTTCTTCATTCTTTCTTTCACCCAGTTTTCGCACCATACACCTTACAGCTCATTCAATTTTACTTCATCTTTCTTTTTATTCTCTCTCTCTCTCTCTCTCTCTCTCTCTCTCTCTCTCTCTCTCTCTCTCTCTCTCTCTCTCTCTCTCTCTCTCTCTCTCTCTCTCTCTCTCTCTCTCTCTCTCTCTCTCTCTCTCTCTCTCTCTCTCTCTCTCTCTCTCTCTCTCTCTCTCTCTCTCTCTCTCTCTCTCAAACCGAATGAAATGCTTTCCCTTTCAAGATTAACTAATTTTTTGAAAGCACGCTCTAAACAGAAGTCATCCGATTTCCTAAAAATAAAATATTATTTTGCCCCCCAAAAGTTTTTTCTGAATACCACTTCGAGATTCAGAAAAAAATCGCTGCATAGAAACATATTCATCCGTTGGAATATTGAAACATCAGCGATGTTTGTTTTACAAGTCAAAATTTTTATGCCACCCCGGTGACGCAGTGGTCTAAGCTATAGCTTCTGATCATTCGTCCGAGATGGGTGCGGGTTCGAATTCCGGTGAGGCATGGACGTTGTGTTTGTCTTACGGCACTGGTTCTCTCGCTTCCCTGGAACCAGTGGCCCTATATTATAGACGGGCGACTGCTTATAGCCCACTGAGTTACTCACGGTGGTCGTTAAACCCCCAATAAAAAAAAATTCTACAATTAGAAAATTATTTCTTGCTTCTTTTTTTATAATCTTTCTAACAAAGCCTACCAAGTTAATTGCCAGTTCAGTGAGATGCCTATTAAAGGATTTATTGTCTCTTTTTTTCAGCAAAATTCACGTGCGGGGACATTACGAGCACGAATGAGACAGTGTTTGTGAATCGCAATTATCCACATCATGAGAACGGCACGGACACATGCCAAGTGACCATTGAGAAGCCGGACAACGTCTGTCAGTTGAGGCTGGATTTCCATGAGTTCTATCTTTCGGAACCGGACGAGCTAGGACTCTGCACAACCGACTCCTTCATGGTTCGCACAACGGTGGGAGAAAGACTGCCCATATTATGTGGAGAAAACAAAGGCCAGCACTGTATGTATCTGCTATTCCTATATTCAAATTAAAATAGAGTTGTAAAAAAAAATGAAAACAAAAAAAGTAAACTGTCCTATGGTTCCGAAACGACTGTTCTGGTGGAAGGAATCTCTTTTAAATGAACAGGAAGATTTAATTTTTTCTTGTTTATCACATTTTTGAATTTCAGTGTTCTTAGAAACGGTGGGAATCAACCTTGTAAGCTTTCTAACAACAGAATGTATTCGGGCGGAAAACAACTCCAGTACTTTTCTTTTTCTATTATAAAAGAACATAAAAAAATAAATAACACCAGAATTCCGCAAATGATGAATCCGCTATCTGCTATTTATGTCGAAGAATTAGCTTATTTACGGTCTGTGAATTTTTCCAGCATGCGAATAAAACATTCCAATACTTAAATTGTATTTTTGCCTCCAAACACCACTTGTTTGCTGCAACCAGGGTACCACGGGTTATGATTCACATGAAAATTTGTAAATATGGAGAACTGCAAGTTTTAATAATAAAAAAACTGACTGAATTTTTTTTTATTGAAATTTTAATAGGAAAAAAATGAATAATATTCACAAACGTGTGCAAAGCGTACGAAGAGTAACAGCAGCCTTAAGACATGTTTCGTACACAATGAAAATATTCACGAAACTGCTTGTGCGTAGTATGAACACCCTGATAACGAACCGAAGATCAACACAATAGGAGCAAAGATACCCCAAAGGCATCGAAGTTACTGAGACTGCAAAAATTGTAAACAGTGTTGCCAGAATATACGATTCCGATAAGCTGAGAATTTGTTGATGTATAAGGCCTACTGTTAGTCGTGTTTTGGACGCCCTGAATAAGGATCCAGATTTAAAATGTGACGCAGTGTTTAAAGAACTTCCGCACGTATTGCTACAGTATTATCATCAAAACTTTAACCAACGAGTTCAAGAAGCCAACAGTACGCCTTGCTCCAGAAGTTCTTGAAATGAGAGAATGATTAAACATTCGGAATCCAACAGACCAGTTATAAAAGCAAACATACCCGATTGTTTTTTGTTGTTGTTGTTGTTTTCTGCTTTCTTAGTAAATCGCGTAAAGTTTCCCAAAACTATGAGACGACAGATAGACTGAAAGGAATATATTTACTGCACGTATTGAATAATTTAATAAATGAATTGAAGATCTACAGAAATTATTGTTAAACGATCCAGAAAAAGAGGGACATCCTTCGGACACTAAATCTAAGTTCAGTAATTTAACCCAACCATAAATCACTAAGCTCGCAAAGACCATAAATCACTAAGCTCGCAACCATAAATCACTAAGCTCGCAAGAATCAAAGTATTCATGGTGAAAGATACCTTCGTGAATACGAGCTTTTATTCAACAGTGAAAAGGTTCAACGCATCTCGTGGTTTCTCAAAACTTGAAGCGAATTACAAAGAAAGCAGCAACACACGAAATTTTCAAGTTTTCTTTTTCTTATGAAACCGGTTTCTTTGGTTGTTTTAAATTGTTAAGCACCTATTTTTCATAATTAATTCAAATTGTTGTTTTACTAAAAATGAGGATTTATGATTGAAATTTTTATTTATGGCCTCAAAAGATTACACAACGTAGCCCTTTGTGTATTAATGGTAGTTTCGCAGAATCTAAGTCTCACCAATAGGGAAGTCGGATGTACGGTAAAACTATCAGTGAATACTGTTATTCGAAAAACTGTGAAAACAATTAAATTTTAGGAAGTGCTACCAGATAAAAGTACCGGTGTACGAAACTTTGGGTTGAAGAAATATAAGATGATAAAATGGTTAATTTCAATGAAATAGACTCTTCTGTAAGTGTCATAAACATTAAAAATACCGCCTTCAGAGTTTCTGAAGCAATGAAGGCAATATCAGAAAAGTACAGCTATACAACTGAAGGAGCATCTAATATTGACAGGTGCAATCTGTTTATTTAATTTGAAATATGCGCGAATGATAATACTCCTGAATTAAGCAACACATACGAAGCTGGGTACAGCCAGTTGCAGAACTGTGAAGTAGGAATGCAATTTCTTCCAATATGTACTAAGGGCAACTATTTCTATGTTGTTGGTTTGAACACTTGTTCCGTAGATTCACAATATGAAGCTAAGCCTAATTAAGATCATTTGTAGTCTCTGATTTCTCCGAGTTGAAAAATCAGAGCCAACTAATTGCTTAAGAGATCTCGACTGCATATTGTGACGTCTTAAATTCAATGACCTAGGCCACAGTATGTCTAGGTGGCTAGTCGCGAAGTCCTCAAAAAAAAAGCAGAGGTCGTGTCTCGGTATAAAACAGCATATAGAGCTGAACGGGTAATGTGGGATTTTTGGAAAGAGAGAGCGGGAGAGAGCGAGAGAGAGAGAGAGAGAGAGAGAGAATGTGTCTTTAAATATTCTTGGTTACAGTCCTTCCGATTTAAAAAATAAAAGAAGAACGAAAGAAAAACACGAGCCTCGTCTTTTCCAAAGAATTGGGAAGTTCTACGAAATAATATAGGCGACAATGTCCACCTTCCGTAAGAGGAGCCGAAGGATATTGGATGGGCGGTAGGTTACGGATGTAATCAAACTAAAATAGGGAATGTTATTGTATTCATCCTGCAGATATTTTGTTTTCACTACACTGCCCATCTCAAATCGATGTTCTTAGTGTAGTAACGTATCAACATAGGATTTAGTTGGGGTCAGAATCCCCATCCCCCCGCCTTGTCCATGATTCGGCGTTTTTATTTAAAAAAATAAAAGTTTTGATAGAAAAAAATGAAATTTAAATTTCAAAAGTTTTTACTGTTTGGTGGAAATTCGAAGTTCACGCAAACTTTCACGAACGCTAAAGTGAAAAATATAAAAAAAGAATTCAGTTTGTATTTTTTTATTAGATAATTCATCAAGTACTGCATCATCGATTACAACTGATGCAGTACTTGATTAACTATCTAAAACAGCACGTCGAATTGAGTTGCGTTTGAAGTCAAGAAATAGATATTTCGTAGTGTAATGAGGACATTGTTTATTTTTAACATTGAAGATTGAGTATACCGTGCATTTCTGGGGTGTGAATCAACTAAAACTGTTAACTGATTAATAAAAATTTGTTAATCGATTAATCGGTTGATTAATTGTCCCTTTAAAGAAATCGCCTGCAACACTATTTCTGGGCAGACATTTATTTTTCGCTAAATTCTCCCCATTCCTGCATCCTTTATACGCCACTGTTTTAGTGTGGAATAAAGGGATAGCCCGAAGCACTGTACTTAATCAGAAAGCATGATATGACAGTGGGTATTCTACTGAAAGGGATGTAAGGTCAGGTGATGCGTAACACCACAGCCTCTCCTTGACAAATGTCAACCCCGCCTTCTCGTGGTGCATCCTGTTCCCACTAAAGGGGCTCTGACGACCGCCCATAGCGGTATAACTATACCATCGGGATTAGAGGAAATTCTATCCCACACTCACCAACCCGCTTGGCCAGCGTGGTGAGTTATGGCCAAACCCCTCCAAAATGATTCCACAACTTAAATCTTGGCCCTCAGTCTCCGGCAGCTGGAATGTACCTGGCCAAGGCAGCGGCCAGTGCGACATGAAGGCAGAGGGTGCTAAGAATCCCCGGAGGACCGGACTAGGCTGCCATCTGATGCTGACCTTGGCAACGTACAATGGACGCTCCCTATCTTCTGATTCAAGGCTTCTTGAATTGGAAGAGGAATTACAAAGGATCAAGTGGGACATCGTGGGGCTAAGTGAGGTAAGGAGAAAAGGAGAAGATCTCATGGAACTGAAAAGTGGACATCTCTTCTACTATCGTGGGACAGATACTGGCAGAACTAGTGGTGTTGGATTTATAATAAACAAGAAACTGAAGGATAAAGTTGTAGAACTTGAAAGTTCCTCTGACAGAGCTGCACGACTTGTTATCCAACTCTCGAAAAGATACCAGGCTCAGATTATTCAAACTTATGCACCCACCACAAGTCATCCTGAAGAAGAAATTGAAGAATTTTATGAGGAAATTTGTCATCTAAATAATAAAGGTAAGCAGCACTTGAAAATAATTATGGGAGATTTCAATGCAAAAATAGGGCAACGGCAACAGAATGAAACTTCAGTAGGTAAATTCGGTCAGGGCAACAGAAATCAGCGTGGAAATACTCTCGTTGAGTTTGCAGAGGCAGAAGGGTTTTTCATCTTGAACTCCTTCTTCAAGAAAAAGCCACACAGGAAATGGACATGGAGACATCCAAATGGGACGACAAGTGAAATTTATTTTATTATGTGTAACAAAAAATTCCTCATAGAAGACTGCAGTGTGCTAAACAAGTTCAACACAGGTAGTGACCATAGATTGGTGAGATGTAAGATGCACCTCAACACTAAACTTGAACGTGGCAAGCTCATAAGACAAACAAAATCTATTGACATAACCAACCTTAAAAAACACCATAATACCTTCAAGTTAGAACTGAAGAACAGGTTCTCTGCTTTAGAAGGCCTAACATCGGAAGAAGTGGACATCTCTGAAGTTAACAGAAAAGTAACCAAAGCTCTTATGGAAACAGCAACAAAATTAGCTGGGTCTAAGAACAAGTTGCATGTGAACAAATTATCAGGAAAAACCAAAATGTTGATGCAAAAAGAAGAGAGATGAGGACAACAAAAGAAGATGTGACTTCCAAAGTGGAATATATAGAGCTATGCAAGACAGTAAGAAAAAGTATCACTGAAGACGTAAGGAAATTCAACTGTGAACTAGTGAGGAAAGCAATTGAAAACAACCAAAGCCTAAAGATAGCAAAGGGACATCTCAGTAAGGGAAGAAAACAGATTATGGCACTGAGAAAAGAAGATGGTTCTGTAACAAGAAATAGAGGCGAAATTTTGACAAGAGTGAAAGATTTCTACTCCAAATTATATGAAAGGGATGATATATGCACTCCAGACATCATGAAAGATACCAGTACCAGAGTTCCTCCAGTCCTTCCAGCAGAAGTTGCACATGCAATCAAGAACATGAAGCGAGGAAAAGCTCCAGGAGAAGATGGAATTACTGTAGACATCATACAAGAAGCAAGTGGAGAAATCGAAACAGTACTCGCCCAAATTTTCACTCGATGCCTTAATGAAGGAAAGATTCCTGAGGATTGGAACACCGCTACAATGATCCTGCTACATAAGAAAGGTGACATTGAGGATCTCGGAAACTACAGACCTATCAGCGTCCTATCAGTAGTTTATAAAATCTTCACTAAAAGTTCTTTCACACCGCTTGAAGGTAACACTGGACATGGCTCAACCGAGAGAACAAGCTGGATTCAGGAGTGGCTACAGCACAATAGATCATATCCACGTGCTGAGAGAACTAATTGAAAGAGCGAGGGAATATGAACTTCCATTGTGCATGGCTTTTATCGATTATGAAAAAGCCTTTGATTCAGTGAAACCATCAGCAGTTGCAATGGCTCTGAAAACCTGCGGTATTGAAGATGCATACATTAATATTATTAATAACATCTATGAAAATGCAAGTGCAAAGATTAGGCTGTTTGAAAATACAACACACGTAAAAATTGGAAAGGGAGTGAGACAAGGTGACACCATATCTCCGAAGCTATTTAATGCCACATTGGAGGGTGTTTTTCAGTCGCTGAGCTGGGAAAACAAGGGGATAAAGATTAATGGAGATTATCTAACCCACCTTCGTTTTGCTGATGACGTAGTCATTTTTGCAACTACCCCATCAGAGCTGCAGAGTATGATCCAGGAACTTGCTGACAAGAGTAAAGAAGTGGGATTAAAAATGAACTTTCAGAAGACAAAAGTGATGTTCAATGCTTTTACAAGAAATGAAGATTTATCGATTGATGGAGAAAAGCTGGAGATAACAGACACGTACGTTTATCTTGGACAGCAGATATCAAGTGAGGGTCACATTGATGAAGAAATTAATCGGCGTACAAAACTTGCCTGGAGAGCTTTTGGAAGAAACAGCATAATTTTCAAGAGCAATATGCCATTATGTCTTAAAAGAAAAGTATTTGATCAATGCATCCTTCCAGTGCTTACGTATGGTGCAGAGACGTGGACCTTAACTAAAAGAGACATACAAAGGCTGCAGACAACTCAAAGTCGCATGGAGAGGTGCATGCTTGGTGTAACCAGGAGAGATAAGAAGAGGAACTCGTGGATCCGAAAAATGACAAGAGTGGAAGACATCATGATCAGAGTTAAATCCCTGAAATGGCAATGGGCTGGACATACTGCCAGAAGGACAGATCATCGATGGACAGCCGAAATTTTAGATTGGATTCCAAGGGACAGGAAAAGACCCAGAAGAAGACCACATGGGAGATGGGTGGATGAAATTCGAAAGTATGCAGGTTTCAAAATCGCTTTATTCTAATTTATCATAAGAAAACATAAGAGGGAGACGTACAGTATTGGGCATCTCACTGGGAAATAATACAAAACTGTTAAAAACATGATGGTATATACATTGCAATGACAATGGGGATGAATAACAAAATGCTGCAAGCAAAGCTTATTGAATAAAAAAAAATTGCAGAAGTGACAAAGAGAAACACATCGTGTCACATGACATTGGCTGGGCATGATTTACAGGATAACACAGACGAAACAATAGTACACAATTAGAAAAAGAACAGCACAAACACCGCCGTGAAGGTAAAACATTACATACATGAGATAAAAACACAGCGTGCACAATTGTGCAAGTTATTTAACGAGGGCACCAAAGCAACATAATACAGGCGGGGTGAAAGTAAGTAATGTACACGAGTAAGCATGAAAATACACTGAGATGGCATTAGCATTCACAATTCAACGGTAGTGTGGATTGCACGAGTCGTAGAGTGGAGGAGGGCCACCAGGGTGCCACGGAACTCAGCAAAGGAGGTGTAGAATGTCCTAGGGTTCTGATAGGTGTAGCAGTCCAGAATCAATCGCAAACCATGGAGCGGCCGGCGCCCAGGTAGCATAGAAGGTGGCTTCTCGACGACTGGAAGAAGCCGACTGGTACTCCAGGCGGAGTCGAGAAAGCAATCGATCTTGAAAATGGCACAAAAGTGCTGCGCTGGCCTGGTGTAAAGAGACCGGCGAGGAAATGCTGCGGAGTTGTTGAAGGTATACGTAAATAACGTGTTTAACCAGCACGAAAAGATAGGCACATACTGAAGGAAGAGTTGTAGGTGGATGAGCCCGCAGAAGAAGATGTCTGTAGGCAGTGAACGGAAGATCTTGAGAACAAGAGCGACTGGCAATCCGGAAAGCCTGGTGGAGGAGAGGCATCAGGATGGGACAGTAAAGGTAGACGTGAGAAACGTCTGCCTCCTGTGCGCAGAAGGAGCAGAGAGGGGAGGAGAGAAGAGACATGCGAAAGAGAAAATACGGAACAGGGAGGCGATTATGCAAAAAGAGCCAGTGGGTATTAATTTCAAGAGGGGCAGATAAGGGTGAGCGGGCAGCGGCCCAGACAAGAGGAAGAGAAGCAGGGGGAACCTCCAGAATAGAAAGCGGTGAAGGGGTGGCAAGGTGCACTAGAAAACGATAAAGAGATTTAGAGGAGAGAGAGGAGAGAGGAAGAACCGAGTTTGTGAGTCGGAGGAAAACGGCAGCGGAAGAGGGGCAGAAAAGACAGAGACGAGACCGGTGGGGGAGACAAGATCAGGGAAAAGCGAAAGAAGTGCAGTTAGCAGAGAGTCATAGACCAAATGGGCGGATGGGGACGAGAGAATAGCAGGGGGGAGGCCAGAGAGAGGGGCGCCAGGATAGATCCGAGTTAGTGAGGTCTTGTACAGTTACTACACCTGCTCGGAGCCAAGAGGGGAATGAAAAACAGGGGAGATGGGGGGATGAACAAGGGAGTTGAAGAAGAGGGGTTCAGAAAGAAGCTCTAGAGTTGAAGAGGGAGGGGAGCGAATGAGGGGGAGAGAGCGAAGGTGAGTGAGGGCTTCAGAATATGCAGGTGGGAGTTTGGAGGGGGGAAAGGACAGCAATCCATGAGAACTAAAGAAAGAAAAGAAAAATGTGGGTTACGCAAGGAGGCAAGAACGTCACGTACCTGAACTGCGGAAGCCACTGGAGCCGTGAAAAGGTGAATGAAGTTGATCACTCGGCTTGCTTTGTAGCACAGCGGGACATCAGGTAGGCCAGCACCACCATAGGAGGGAAGAGCACAGAGCTTGTGGACGTTAATCCAGTGATGACCCGCCCACATTACTCGAGTAAGGCAGCGTGTAACCTCCTGGAGACAGAAAAGCGGGGTCGTAGATGCAATCCAAGAATGCTTGCAGATGGACAGAAGGTATGTCCTGGTGAGATTTGCACGCTGGTAGTAGGACGTACAGAACTGCGCACGACACCAGAATGCAGCTGTGCGGAGGAGGCGAGGATGGAGTTCCGAGCGAGTTGCACTGGATGTAGCTTGTGGTGCGCCTAAGTGCACACCCAGGAAGCGTTGGGTAGTGGATGACCATGTGGCCCCCCATGGAGCATCCAAGCGATTGGACCACGACCCGCACCACAATCCAGTGCTCTTAGAAGTATTCAGTTCAGCTGCAGAACATGAAGCATATGCGGAGAACAAACGACGAAGCAGTTGGAACTGTGAGTCGCTACGAATGCAGACGGTGATGTCATCTGCATAAGCAGAGTAAATGACTGAGTGATGCCGTGAGCTGGCAACTGGTGGTGGAAGTTGTGCTAGAAGAGATGTTTGCAGAGAGCGTAGAAAAGGCTCGACGGCAATCGCAAACAGTTGACCAGAAAGCGGGCAGCCCTGACGAACTCCCCGCTTGAAGGGAACATGTGCTGTGAGAAAAGATGCCGTCTTGACATGGAAAACGGCGTCCCGGTAGAGGAGAGAAGAACGGAGACAAATTGTGGAGGAAAGCCAAAGTGTAGCAGGGTTTGTGTTAAATAGGCGTGTGAGATATTATCGAAAGCGGAACGGAGGTCTAAGGAAAGGAGAGCAAGAGGTTCAGAATGAGTCTTGGCAAGATGAATGAGATCGCGAAGAAGTTGAACATTGGAGGAAAGAGAACGGCCAGGAACAGTATAGGTTTGAGAGTCAGCAAGGATGTGAGGGAGGATAGAGTTTAGTCGACGGGAAAGAAGCTTAGTATAGAGTTTATAATCTTGATTGAGAAGAGAAATGGGGCGCCAATTTCCCAAGTCAAGAGGGTCACCCTTCTTGGGAAATAGGACCACATGTGCGTCCGTGAAACTCCTCGGGAGGGGGGAGCAGTTAAATGCAGCAGAAAAAGCGGAGAGGAGAAAAGGCAACAAAAGAGGCAAGAACGCACGGTAAAAAGGAAAAGAGAGGCCGTCCGGACCCGGAGCGGCATGGGGGTTAAGGAAGAGAAGGTGTCTGACACCTCCGTGGATGTGGGTGCAAGAGACAGGGTGTGAGCAAGATGAGACGGAACTTGTGGTAGGTTATTGAGAAGATGGGGGAGAGCAGAGGGAGAAGGGGGAGGAGTTTCACTGAACTTGGTGGTATAGAACTGACGAACGTGAGAGCAAATCGCTGCCGAATCGGATGTGATTTCGCCAGAGGGGAGGCGAAGATGACGAAGCGAGGTAGAAGACTTACGTGCAGATTCCATTGATGTTAGAAAATCATAGGTGCATTCCTCCGGATTGAGATGTTTAATGCGCAGACGTAAAAGTGCTTGCTGCGCAAGAGGTTTCAGCAAAGCCTGGAGCTCCGCCTGATATGCTGGAAAAAGCGGATCTGATAACCCAATCAGTGTGAGCATCTGCCTGGCGTGATCGAGGCGCATCTGACTAGAAGTCTTCATGGTGAAGGAAAGTTGCTTGATATGTAAGAGGAGCTGATGCTTGACACGAAGCCAATACGTCAAGGTACAGGGTGCGGAATGCAACCCTGCGCGACGAGCAGCGAGAAAAGAACGGACAGAGGCACAAAATTCAGGATCAGTGAGGAGATTGGAGTCAAATGTCCACGGACGAACAGTCCGAGGGAGTGACGCCGCAACAAACACTGTGAGGGTGACCGTGCAGTGGTCTGAGGAAGCAGTAGGTTGATGTTGCAACTCGGTAATAGACGCAGAAGCGGTGTGGAAACGTAAACCCGATCCAAGCGTGCAGTTGATGGAAGCTGACTCCAGACGAGCGCCACGTGTGTGAGGTCTCTTGTGGATGAAGGCGCCTATAAGCATCGGTGAAGGAGAAATCAGCAACAAGGTCATGGAGTAGTGCGACGAGATCCGTCCGACGCTCTCGTGACGAAGGAGAGCGATCCAGAGCCGGGTCAAGGGTGCAATTGAAGTCTCCACCCAAGAGCACACGATCCGAAGGTGAGACTTTCGAGAGAGCTTTACGGAGTTTGGTGAACAAGATGGATAAATGAATAGAGGTGCATGGAATATACACATTAAAGATGTGAAATCGAGCTCCGCCAACTGTGAAGGAGACTTGCTGGAGTAAATCTCGGCATAAGTTCTGCACTGAGAGTGCAGTGAGGGTGGATCGGAAATGTTGATGTATTCCGATAGCAAGTCCACCATGAGATGAGTAGCGGAAAGCATGATGGAACACATAATCGCTAGCACGCCAGCGAGTAAACAGAGTGGAGGAATGGCAGTTTGTTTCTTGTAGTAGTAACAGATCGGCCCCGAGGGGCGAGAGGTCTTCCATAACAAGAGCATTCGCTAGGGGGCTAGCGAACCCTCTGCAATTAAGGGTCGTGACCTTGAATGGACTGGTCAGTCGTTGGTTGGAGGAGTCGCGGAGCAACTTTCAGGAGTTGTTGTAATCGGTTTACGCAGCCAAGGGTCCATGAGTGGTGCATGGGGTCATGAACAAACCCACGAAGGTACTTAGCAATGCATCCGGCTTGCAGGAGCAGCGCGGGAAGAATGTCTTCGCGCTCTCGGAGGTAGTCATACGTCGACTCCAGGTTCGTGGTGTGGGTGCAAAACTGATAGTAATCTCCAAGATTGAGAGGTTCTGAAGGAGCACCACATTTGGAGAGAACACTTGAAAAGACCTCAAACGAAGGTGGAGACCCATCATCATCAGTGTCCCTTTCAATTTCTGTTGGCGCAGGAGAGGGAGAGATATCTCCTGAAGATTTGGTAGTACGGAACGGTTGCCCATCCGCAGAGGAAGATTTCTTCTTCTTCCTCTTACGTCGGGTACCTGTACGAGTGCCAGAAATTCGTTTTCCAGGGAGCGACGATGCTCCGGGAAGCTGACGCAGAGTCAGAGGAGTTATCGGCACCGCCGTCACACTCGGAGACACCAACAGTGAAGACTGGTGGGAAACCAGCGGCGAAGTCTCCCGATGTTGCCACGGGATGAGGAGTAATAGGTGAGGTGAGCACTGGAAATTGAAGGTGGGAGGTGAGATCAGCATCAAAAGACGCTCGTGGACGAGAGGCTGTAGATATACTTTTTGTGTAACTCGGCCCTGGGGCAGTTGGCACATTTGAAGACGGTGCAGGTCGAGAGCGAGATGTAGCAGGATGCTGCTTAGAGGCGGTAGGCACTGTAGAAGCCGTGGGAGCTGGATACTGGTTGTTGGGGCATCGAGCACGCTGATGCCCAAGTTCTTTGCAATTAGCACAGTGTTCTGATGTTAGCATGTCAATTCTGTAGGAGAGCTGCCCACATCGGACGTTTAGAATCCGTGGGAACTTACGGAGATGCTCCTCTGATGGAAAGATGAGTCGAACACTCCGGCGAAAACTACGAACATTCTTATTTGCAGGATCCTTGGGCGCAGCTGAATGTGTGATAACAGGACCAACAATCTTACCACACTTACTAAGTGCAGTACATATCATCGCATCCGAGATTTCGGGGGCACCGGATGCAAGGAGACCTGAACAGGGCGCCTGGAAATCGGTTCAGCTTCCAGGTGGTGGTCTCCCAGGTCAAGACCAAAGTTTAGAAGCGTGTCTGCATGCTCTTTGGATGTGAAATAAACAATCACCGTCCGCGGCCGGCGGGTGAGGTGAGTAATGGCTCCGGCTGGAAGAAAAGCAAGGAGCGTATCACAATAGACTTTCAGCGGTGTATTCGGAAGAGCATCTAGGCACACTCCCAACTCGCGGGTGGAGTGAAGTTCCTGCGCAGCGGGTGAGAAGTGCGGAACGTCCAATTGAAGTGAGTCACCATGTATCTGGACATGGGCATCTGCAAGGGGAAGGCGAGTCGATTGCGTCGGTAGGGACGCACCTGAGGTAACGCTAGAATAAGAGCGGGAAGGCAATCCTCCATTGGAAGGCAG
The DNA here is from genome assembly GCA_039090855.1 of Macrothele yani. NCBI lineage: Eukaryota > Metazoa > Arthropoda > Arachnida > Araneae > Macrothelidae > Macrothele > Macrothele yani. Next base: position 75,455,631 of record CM076994.1, on the reverse strand, counting down.
AGGTGCAGCGCTGGATGAAGGAGCTGACACAACGCTGGGCAAGGCTACCGAGGGCAGAGAAGCAACGCCCTCAGAGATATCCATTACGTCATCGGTAGCATCAGGAACGAACGTCATAGCCTCACCACCAGGAGGGGTGGTGGAGTCAGAGAGTTGAAGCGTAGAAGAAGAAGAGCAATAGGCATCAGGAGGAGGACGATATTCCCTATCATCAAGGACGGACGCTGATTGGTTTGCTCCGTCAGAGATAAGGATCGACGTAGTAGGAGAAGCTGTGACGAGAGCGGAAATTCTGCTCTTATCAGCAGTCGCCATCGCCGATGGCGAGGCCTAACTTAGTAAAAACGACCAACTGGTCGAGAAAATAAAGTGCTGATAGCTAATTGAAAATAGTACTCACCGACTCGGGAGATGTCTTAAATGAAAGATACAACCTTCGTCTTGAAGGCACGCACAAAAGTTAAACGACATAGCACACAAAACACACTCAGTAGACGGCGAAACACGGAGCTCAAAACAGACACGACTTACGTCCCATAAAGCAAGATGAGAAATCTACATAAAAGCGAGTACCTTTAGGCAGCTGCTTGACAGAAGAACATTTTATGGAAACTTCAAAGACGTACTCGATTTCTTGAATCGTGGAAGTGAGGAGCAAAATGTTGTTCTTAATTTATCGATTCGCTTGTGTCCGCTGAAAATCGAGGGCATCGAAGAACTGAATGTCTCATCTTCACTAAGCTACACATTAACAATATAATTCCAGTATAAAATATGTGTTCTCTTCCTGTGGTAATACTGGAATTTACACATAATTTAGCATATAAAAAAGTGAGGGCGAAAATGAAAAGAAACATTTGAAATTGTCTCAAAAAAGTAATTTTAAGCGAATTCGCTAATACCTTTTGCAACTTTATTGCAGTTCTTTCTTGATTGTTCTGGATAGAAATCAGTATGCTTCCTTCTACCAAAACAAATGGCAACACAAAGAAGATTTTTGATTGATTAAGAAAAACGTGTGCTTCTTTTTCCGTTGCTGACATTCAAAAATTCATGATCACTGGTTATGGTACACAGATGTAACAAGAAGATTTTAAGATAAATAATCATCCACTCAAAGGTGCTAAAAATAGGTATGACCGTAAAGATAAAATCTTTCTTGGGTAGTTTTTGTATGGCTGTCATTTCGTCCGCGGACAGTCTTGTTTTCAACTGCTTGAAACAATACAAATCATTTTAAAATCATTAACTTCAAGTTCTTCAAATGCGAAAAAAAAATAGTTCTTCGAAATCATTTAAGAGGAAATACTTACAAACGCAAAATAATAAATGAAGGCATGTTGCCAGGTATAATCGAGCCCAAATTATTTAATAACAAAGTTTTCATCTTGAACGCAAATTTAAATGAAGATCATTTAGTTTGATTTTTTGCTACATTATCAACATCAGCGAGGATAAGATGAGAACTTTATTCACTTACAGCTATGTATTTGTCCAGTTCATATCAACTGAAATTCTTTTTCAGTGTACGTCGACATGGGAAGAGGATCTGGAAACCCCGTGGTGCTCAGCGTAGTCAGCAACGGTGACAAAATGTCTAGGCGATGGAAAATCAAGATTTCCATGATTGAATGTGGCAGTCTCAATATGGGTAAGTCTTTAATTACCAAATCATGCGTTTTGAACTCAATTGCTAGAAAAAAACTGCAGATCTTTGACTTCACTTTTTTGACATGCTACATGATAAATTCAGAATATGCAAAGATTTAGATAGATCTTTAAAATGTCTGTGATAACATTTCCTAAAGGTGTCAATATTCCTTGTAATTAGTGCAGAAGAAACGCGGAGCTCTACTCTACTCTATTCTGTGCGCAGCCAGAAAGGAAACGCTGCGTGATTTTTGAGGCCCCAGAATACCATATAAATACCTAAAATAATTTGAAAAATGCACAGCTGGAAAAATTTTAAACTTCAAAGTAAAGAAAATAATAGATGAACATAAAGAAAACCATTTACGATGAAATTATTATTGCATTGTAGATTCTCCGAAAAATGTCGAATGAACATAATTTTTTAATTTCATTTACTTTGAAATAAGAGTTTAATTGACAAGTATATTAACAGAATATTTTACTAATGTTGTATTACATATGTATTACAGGCTATGATACTCTATACTTGTCAATTAAACTCTTATTTCAAAGTAAATGAAATAAAATTTTTATAGTCCAGCACTTTGTTGTCCCTGTGGAATGGACACGCAGAGGGAAGATTCGTTTGAAAAGCTATGACAGCGAGTTGCCACTTGCTGAAAATTTAAAAAAAAAAAATTGAAGGTTCATCTCTCATTTGTGAATTCTAAAAGTTCAAAACAATAACATGACACAATTGGAAAAATTGGAAGGGATTTCTGGATTTGTTTGTATTCTGACTGACTTTTTCTTCGCCTCACACAACAAATCTAAAATATTTCTTCAGGTATAAAACGACTGTCCTAACATCAATCATTTGGAGGTATGTACTCTACGATTTGAGCTGGAAATTTTTGTAGGAAAAAACTTTAATGTAATCACTTTATCTGTCCGACTGCCTGCGTGTGCCTTCAGCAACACCTTTTCAGACTTAAGAGAAAATTTCAAAAATATTTTGTATGTAATTAACAGGTTTTAAGGAAATAATCATTTTCAATTTTGAGACTAACGTAAGTTCAGAAACTGAAATGTTAAAATTGCAACTGGAAGGCGACGCTAAAACTATTCTGAATTCTAATGAGATGTAATGCAATCAGTATCGATTTCCGAGAGGACTGCCCCAATTTAAAACCTAAGCTTCATTTCAGGAAACACAAGAGCGGAATAGCGATAGTCAAAGCGGAGATTGTACCTGCTTTTGTTTTTAGGGAGCAATGAGCCACAAGACTAACAAGTTCAAGGTAGTCTTATGTTATTCGTGTTAAAGATGAAAAGTACAAATGCCACATAATTTTCTGTCTTGTTTGGATGTAGTTCTATCATTTTCAAGATAATGCTACTTTTCATTTATTTCGTTTCAGAAATTCAAAATTTCAACATGGCTATCATAAAAGAAGTAAAAACTTCATACTAATTTTTATATTGATCGATACGGTGGGTGTGACTGCCTATGGGATTTGCCTGTTGCTTCTAGAATGTCTCCTACTTATTGAGCTGAGTCTCTGACCCAGAACTTTTATTTTCTTCTCTATTCAGCACTGGTTTTGGAAGTGTTCACACGTAAACTGACTTACTGGAATCTACATTCATTTGTCAATTCCCCAAAACACTCTTCACTACGAATTTTTCATGCGCCGTCCCGGTGGCGCATGTCTCATGATCGTTCGTCCAAGTACGTCTGGGTTCGAATCTCGGAATGGATGTTGTGTTTGTCTTACGGCACTGGCTCTTTCTCCCTTTCCTGGACCCAGTGGCCCTAAATTAGGGAATGAAGACTGCTTACAGCCCATTGAGTTGCTGACAATAGTCGTTAAACGTGCAACAACAGCATTTCTTTCATGCATGTAATTATCCTGATTTGGAAGTGTGAGGTTATCCCTGTTCGCGTAATTCTCGGTAGCATGTACAGAGTTTTAGACATAGTTTTAACTACACCGTTTCTTATTTTTCAAATATAAAATGAAAGACTTTTTTCCTCAAATTTTATCGTTAAAAAATTCTAGTATGTAAAAAAATATGAATTATGAATTAATAAAAAATTAATCATGTACATCATCCTGAATCTAAGATATAATGTTAGGCTACAGTATTTAAGCCTCCTATTAATATTAAGCATTCCCTATGCTTCCTTTGCCCGTTTCGCTTCATTCCTGCAGGTCACATGCTTCTTCAGCATGCCAATGAATTATGAGCTGGGAAAATGGATAAAATGGAAATGAGGTGACCGTCGGTTTCAAAACCACGTACCCTGTCACGTGATCATGAGAGCGCAAGAATATCTGATTCGTAGCCAGAAGCACCACAAGAGAATGAAGTGAGCATTAGCATCTCAAGTCAATGACATCATTTGATCCCGTCACGTAATGCGGTTGCCTTCCTGAGAAAGAAATAATGTTGACGTTAGCTAGAGTGCTTGCATTTTACAAACACAACTGTTTAATTTTTCTTTCATTTCTGTTCTTCGAGACATATTTAATGAAGATTTTAAACTGCGTCGTCCGCTGTACGTCACGACAGCCTGTTACAGTCACAGCATAATATACACATTCAAATTTTGTTTCAGGTTTCAGGGCTGTGTCAAGCGTGCTGGTGGTTCACGCAGTTATCATCTGTACTGCATTGGGAAGGAACGTTCCTGGATCGAATATTTTGTCTAGTAATCGGAGATAGGAACCGATACCAGGCTCGGAGAATCGTTGCCAAATTCGCAGATTTTTTATTTTTATTTTTTTTTTTTTTTTTGACGAGAAAATCATTACGAATAAGACAACTGTGCAGATACAAAGTGATTCGATTTCGCAGAGCACTGTAATACTGTACAAGGGGAACATAACTGCTTTGGTTGTCGTTCTGAATACAGGCGATCGGTAGATCATGTGCAGAAGATATAAGCTGAAACAAACACATTGTCGTCGTCAAACTCCGTACTCAGCTGTTACTGTTTCCCCGGAAACTCGACTTCTTCTCAGCAGGAATAACCTGTATATCAGCATGAATTTTAAGTGATTTCTAAATCCCAATGCATATGTAAAGTGTCTTTGTTTCCGTTTGAACACTCGCATAACAAGGGTGGATCGTTAAATTACCGACGGCCGCAGTGGTCTAAGAACTGACTTTTGGCCATTTCCCTGAGATGGGTCTGGGTTTGAATCCCAGTGAGGCGAGAATGTTATGTTTGTCTTATGGCGCTGACACTCTCCATTCCCTGGAGTCAGTGGCCCTAAATTAGGAACGGGCGACTGCTTATAGCCCATCGAGTTGCTCACGGAGGGCGTTAAATCTCTAACGGGAAAAAAACATTGTGAAAAAGGCGCTGCAGATCTCTTAATTCTAGTGGAAGTGTGTGAAACCTATGTGGGAAAACGGCTGCAAGTTCCCTAATGGCAGCGAATGCAGGGAATCACTTTACGATACCGTCTTCTCAAAAATTCTATGCGATTTCGTGCATTTCAATGTGTTGCGCTGCGTCAAAAGTATTGAGCATTACTTTTTAGTTTTATTTGTGTATGTGTGTGTCATAGCAAAAAGATACTCACTGTGGCCAAATTGATACTCACTGCGGCCTAATTGATACTCACTGTGGCCTAATTGGCTTGTATACTGTCTTCGGCTGCGAAGACAGTAAGACAAACGTCTCACCCAAGCTAATAATGAGGATCCCACTTCTATGTCAGGCAGTTCAGTCTTTTGTGGATACTTCTGTTACCCATGCCCAACTTTTCTGGTCCTGAAAAGTAAAAAACTCTTAAATTAGTAAGCAGGAAGGGTCCCTTAAACTAACAGTTCTGGGCAATCGATGGTCAAGCCACGGAAGGGGGAGAGCTACCTATTTTCTTTTGTTTCCACTCTCAGAAATTCAAACAAACATCCTGGATATTTACCGTGCTTACCGTATGAGATGAAGACGCAGCGCCCGCTGCTGCATTAATATCTAACATCTCGAGGTAGAAATATAGGGCGTCCGAGAATTATTTGACACATTCCAAAATTATACGAAGAAAAGTTGAAGAACACGAAAATTAAGGAAATGGATGGATGGATATTGTTCTCTCTTATACCAGAACTTTTTTTATTTTCTTTGTCTTCCTTCTTACCCCTTTCCTTTTATAGAACATATAAGAGTTAAAACACATCTACACTGTTAAAAGTTTTGTGGTAGGTTGCACCAAAAAATGGTACTACAGCTGCACCACTTTTTTAGAAAAGATACACCATTCTGTGGTGCAAAATAAACCTAACAACATGGTGCAACCTTGTACCATAACGTGGTGAAAAGTTGAATCAAGTTGTTGGGTTTTGTTTGCAAGACACGGCGGTGTATCTTTTCTCAAAAAGTGGTGCAGCGGGTGTAGCACCACTTTTTGGTGCAACCTACCACAAAAAGTTATTTAACTACTTAACGAGAGGAAATAAATCCAGTATAAGTGTGGCAACGCCTTATAACGAAGTGAATTTCTTCGTCATTTTATCCGCGCCGGGGTTCGAACCCGGGTCCACTCATTCCGGAATAAGTTGCTCTACCAATTAAGCTACGCGGACATTGATTCTAATTACTATCTGCCTTTATGTCGTGTGCGTCCTTCTGGCAGGTACGTCACATCTCCTGGTACGTTACATCATCTCCCCCTTATTTTTCTTTCGAAGTGCTGCTCATATTTTTCCTATCTCGCGGTGTGGAAATAACATCACACCAATGCGAGATTTTGAACGGTCGGGTCATCCGGATAGTTCGGGCGCCATTATAACGAAGTGAATTTCTCCGTCATTTTTATCCGCGCCGGGATTCGAACCCGGGTCCACTCATTCCGGAATAAGTTGCTCTACCAATTAAGCTACGCGGACATTTGTTCTGATTCCTATCTGGCTTTATGTCATGTGCGTCCTGCTGGCAGGTACGTCACATCTCCTGGTACGTTACAGCCTAGTGTTATTAAGCTTCCCTGACAAGCTAGATGAAAATTCTACTGCTTCACTTGCTTCCTGTGATAAAGTAAACTGTCGTAGCCTACCGATGTCACTGAGGGCTGGATCTAATAGGACAAACGAAGTGTCTGGGTGAAACACGGTAGCTCACGTCGTATTGGCATATCAAGTTGGTAACTACTCAGAAACAGCGGCTTCGTTCATTGGAAAATTATTAGCTCTGTGGTGCACTATAAGAGACCAGAGCAAAGAATCATTTACCTGGACTATTTTTCCTTTGTTCCATTAAACGGGACCCTCGTTCTGGAAAACTGTTTCTTCACTAGTTACGTCTAAGAAAGCTGATGCTAAAAAGGCTCTTACATTTTAACATCAGCTTTCTTAGACAAGACCAGGAAAGAAACACTTTTCCAGAACGAGGCTCCCGTTTAAAGTGACGCGGTTATTTAAATCCTGCAAATTTACCTTTCAAGTAGATTTGCAGGATTTAAATAACCGCGTCACTTTGAAACATACTTGTACAACAGGGTAGATCAAAAATCGTTTTTTTTTTTTTAATTTTGACTTGTAATGTATCCAAAAACTCGTCAGTTGGAATAAAAATAAGAGTGAGACAAGCTGGGTTTAATGAACCATAATATTGAAATGCCCACCAGTATTTAAATATTATCTCTAAGATCAATTTTGGTGTCTGCAGGTGAATTTTGCACAGCTGCGGGGTGACTTAAAATGATTCAAATATGCAAAACATATCACAAAAACATGGATTAAATTAAGTTTGACATGCAAAATCAATCATAGGTGTGCAACTGGGTTGTTGGGTGTGTCTCTTACTTTTTTTTATTTAGATCTGGTGTTCAAAGATCACTGTGAGCAGCTGGATAGGTTAGAAGTAGTCGCCCGTCCCTAATTTAGGGTCACTGGTTCCAGGGGAGGGAGGAAGCCAATGCCGCAAGACAAACACAACATCCATGCCTCACCGGTATTCGAACTCGGACCCACCTCGGACTAATCGCTGGTTAGATGACAGTGATTAGACCACTGCGGCACCGAAGCTGTCGGTATGTCTCTTATATTCCAATTTCGAGTGGAATATGGGAATGATCTTTCGAGAATGGAGTTTTGTCAGTATCATCGCATGTCGAGCATAAAATCTACTTACCTTTAGTAACACTTTGGTAACCATTTTAAATGTTCTTTCTCCACTACTTCAGTGTGAGAGGAATACAAGAATAAGTGCCTACGTAGATTATCACCACTATATATTGCAGTTTCTCAATAGTTAGATTTTTGTTCAAAGGAGGCTCTATTTTATGACAATCTTGCAAGGATATCATAAAATATAGTTATCTGCACCGACGTTTCATAACGGTATCCTAAATTTTCTGATGCTGTTATATGTTGAAGCTGCATTTCGTACCTTTATGATTCTTTTTAGAGCTACTTGCTTGATTCTGACTGCAAGGCACATGATGTCCATTCATCGAGATGCATTGCAATCAGAATATTTTCAGGTGGCAAAGAAACTATTCCGTTGTATAACTGGGTGAACTATTTCAGTCATTTCCTTGGAATAGTATGATGAACGAATTGTTTTCATAATATGCCGTTTGCGCATAGTAGTTAGGAGAGTATTAAAAATCACGTTGTTACCTGTAGACCTTTACAACAAATTCTGCCAAAGTCTTTAGTTTGCTATCGTAATTTACAATAGAAAGGTAAAGTCATAATGTCGTGATTGCAGAGGTCAGCCACCTAGCGTGTAACAATTTATCTGGATTCTTGTGTGCAGAAGCTTTAAGGAAGTATCCGCTTTTGTCTGTTTCACACACACGCCGTAAACAATCCTGATCATTGCTGGATCACACCTGGTGACGATAGTTGTCACGTCTTTTAATAACCAGTAAATTACCAACAATAACGACTAATAACCATCAAAATCAACCACTGGCAAGTTCTCATATTCCTCAACCATTTTCCCTATTGAACCAGAGTAACACTACTGGCCGGTTATTTGTCTATCTGATCTGTGCAATAAGTGGCGAAAAGCAACTCGTTGGAATGCAACTGACAAATCAACCCCTGAAGTGACCGCCTTATCTGTCCTTCAACGAGCTATAAAACGTTTGCTCTGTTTCCTGTGTCAGCAGTAACGTAACAGCCAATGGCTATCAAATGTTATAAGTTAATTAACCTCTCTTTCGAATAAGCTAAAATGACATAGCACAAATATTTGTCTGACGAACTACTAGGAACATCATGACCCTTGTATTTTGATATTGGTTCACAAATGAGAAATATGTGCTCTTCACGAATGAACTTTGTGCTTCCACGTTTTCAACCACTTTCATTTTGCCTTTTTGACGACCAAAGTACAAAGTTTCAAATTTCTCAACTACTCTTTTGTGTTGGAGGTATTGTCATCTTGATTTCTTTCTCTTCGAAGTCCTGATCTGTCACTTGTGTCCGTCTCGTCAACTATTCCGGCATCCTCCAATGAAGCTGAAATAATCAATGCAGCATTCCTATCAGACATCCTAGTTTTGTCACATGCTGTTGCAAAAGCGGTAGGTTTGGATTTCTTACGGCAAAGAGTTGATGAAGTGAAAGTCATGAGTCCCAGTCTCATAATATTCTGAAGAGGAAGGTTCCATATTGACAGTAACTGTATTGGTTGAAATTCGGAAAGATGGTATTGCTTTGCTTTATTTCTATTTTCTTTTTGCAATTAACAGTGGCTTCGATGTGGATTCTTCCAGTCGACATCTTACGAACTGTTCTGTGGTCGAGTGCGCTCTACTGTGGTTACTTTTTTCAGTCTACCGCATATTCAAGTTTCCTAACGCTGCTACATTAGGTAATGCTTCACATTTTTCATGGAAACGAGGAAGCTGTACGAAAAACTTGATCATTTTAAAGTCTTGGAAGATTTCAGAAGGTTTTTGTATTCTCTGTGACAATTTTTCAACATTTGTATCATTCTGTTTTCACTGACAAATTGGTGTCGATGCTTTTGTCCATACGTTTTTCGTTGTTTGTTTGTGGGTTTAAATACCATTATAAACAACACGGAGGACAACACTTCGAGATACTGACGAAACTTCATTCTCGTAAGATCATACCCTATTCCACTCAAAATCGGAATATAAGTGATATGCCCAGTGAACAGCCAGTTGCTCACCTATAATTTTGTGTGTCAACCTCATTTTAATCGATGTCTCTGTGATATATTTTGTATTTGAATAATTTTTTTCATATTTTAAGGCTGACAAAATAGACCTTTTTTTTTGTTACGTTTTGTTTTAGTTCAAACTGAATTTCGGGTGGGCACCTCAAGATTACCTCTGAAACATCTATTATTGTTTTTCAATAAAAAGTAACTTCATACGAATGAATTTAAAACTGTTAGGAAATTTTTGCAAACACTCCATGGCTTTAAAACAATCGCCTGGTGAACCCAAAAATTGGTATTAGAGCTAATACTTCGATCCCGATGGGCATCTCAAAATTATAGCCTACTGAATCCAACTTTTTGGACTTTTATTTTATTCCAATTGACAAATTTTAGGAGGTATTACTACTGTAGTCAAAATTAGAAAGAAATCATTTTTTCGACCCATCCTAATATACAGTCTATCGAGATTTCGTCATAATGTATTAATTATGTCGTAGTCAGCCGTTGTTCTCCTTTCGAGACAGCGGCGACAGACATATTTCTTTTTCAGTGAGTTATCTGCTACCGAAATTCTATATTTCGGTAGCAGATAACTCACTGAAAAAGAAATATGGTACTTTAATTTACATTTTTTGTGCTGTTGAGTTCTGTTTAGCTGCTTTGCACTTTCAAATGATTATTCCAAATTTGACTGTGTGATTTAACTCTTTTCTTTGACATCACTATTTTTTTCAGCGCCAGCGGGATGTCTGCAATACCACCGCAGCCCCAGCGATGTCGTTAAGAGCTTCAATTTTGGTCCAAAAGTAGACGCAAGAGTTCGTTACCTCAGCAACCTACGCTATACAACATGCCTACGTGTAGAAGAAAACTTTTGCTCTATTAAATGGGAAACAGAGCACCGTGGGTCCTTCTCTTGGGGATCCCCCTTCGATGGTGGAGCTACGGGTGCCATTTGCAACGAGGATGATTTCGTTGGAATCGACCAGGGCTCCGAGGATGGCATGGGGCCAGGAGAGGACAGATTCTGTGGCACAAAATTACTTGACAGGGATCTTCTAATCTGTACGTACTCAATTCTCTCATTTCTTTCTTCCCTTTTTTATTTTCCCTTTCCTTCAAAAACTTGGTTAGAGTAAACATAAAGTATTTTGAGAACTAATACCACATATAAGGAAACGAAAGCACTCTTATATAACGCCTCGTACCACTGGACTTGGGTTTAAATCCTGAGTAAGGCATGAATGTTATTTCTCAACTCCTAAACTCTCTCTTATTTTGGCTCTTCTCCTTCTTTAAATCTGTAAACTGAAGCTGGTATCTGATGCTCATGGTAGTCGCTAAGCTATTAATGTAAAGAAACGCAATGATAACTCTTCTGTCCGTATAAACTAGTCAATATATTATAAATATTTATTCCTTCATTTGTTTGTTTGTTTGAAAACATGCAGTGTTTTTTTCTAGAGGTAAAGGCCGACGCTACAAATCTCATGATTCCTTATAGAGATTTCTCAGTCTGTGACGTATTACAGAGGCGAAGCACGTGTGAAGACGACAAATATACAGCGATATATTCCGTCAGTGTAGCTTAGTCGGTAAGAGTAACTCACTCCGGAACGAGGAGACGCAGTTCGATCTCCGGCACCGACAAATTCCTGTTTTCACAAGTCTTGAAAGAAAATAATTAAAAACAATGGTCTTGAAACTTTGTTTAAGTGAAAAGCAAGCTAATGATATCGTATATCCCTCTACTGACATTAAAAAGCTGTTTAAAATATAGAAAGACCGATTTACTCCCCCCACCCCACCCCACCCCCCACCCCAACATTGTCATTTGAAAGCATAATATTATGAAAGTCATTTATGGTAGATCATAAAACCTCTTAAATGTGCTCGTGTGTTCCGTGCATTTCATTTCGCCACTTTGTTGCTTGGTCCATGTAGCTGTTACATATTGCTGTCAACGAAGTAGCCACGAAATGAACATACAAATGTATTTGAACGCTGAGTATCAGACAGGCCTAAGGAGCAGCATGTCGACATAGTGGCAATAGCGACGAAAGTCCTGATGAGTAACTACAACAGTTATTTCCAAAAGCCCTCCTTCACATTCTGATAAAGAGATAAAATTATTGTCTAAAAGACGTTTTGATGCTACTATATTTACTGAGACGTGTTTTTCGTCAACCTGTGCAAAGTAAAAATGAAGTCGTTTAGACTAACACATTAAGTTCCGTGAATTCCCGAAATCTGCTAGTAATCTGTATCTACCTGAGTCGAACTTCTTTTCTCAGGTTCAGTTTTTTTTTTTTTGCACTAATATCTTCTGATGAGTATGACGATAAAAAAGGATTCACACACAGCAGGTCTATAACGCCAGATTCTACACTGGCGGAAAGTGAAAAAAGAACACCAAGAAGGAGACGTCTGATACCAACGAAATTTATACAGCATAATAACGGAATACAGAGGATAACGTGATCAAAACATTATGGCAAAATACAGCTGTATTTGCTGGTAAACTGAAATATAACATTTCCATGTAACATGGTTAGTACGAGGTTGAACCGCCATGAACTGCGTCACACTGTGCAATTCTGGCATGGAGTCTGTCGTACAGATGTTGGATGTAAGTTTGGGGTATTGAGTTCCAAGCATCCTCAACCTGGACGCGTAAATAGGGGATGGTCGTGGCTGGCCGTGGAGACCGGATAAGTCGTTGTCCCATAAAATCCCACACATGCTAAATGGAGGACAAATCCGGTGAACGTGCAGGCCATGGAAGTTGTCTCACACCCTGAAGTGCATGTTGCGTTGCACTTGCCGTGTGTGGGCGTGCGTTATCTTGTTGGAAAACACCACGATGGACTGACCTTACAAATGGCACAACAACGGGCTGAATGATGTTGTTGATGTAGGAGGTGCTGTTTAACGTACCCGGTACAAACACTAGTTGTGTACGGGAGTGATAGCTGATCGCTCCCCACACCAGAAGACCAGGTGTAGGCCCTGTGTGTCGCTGGCAGATGCAAGAAGGGTGTAGACGCTCCCCTGTGCGCCTGCGAACACGCATACGGCCATCGAAGGCTCCCAATCAGAATCTTCTTTCATCACTGAACACGACAGATCGGCATTGCGTTCTCCAGTGCAGACGTTGGCGACACCACTGCAGCCGTTCCTGACGGTGGGCTGGAGTCAGAGATACACATGCCAGAGGCACACGTGCACGCAGTCCTGCATCCAGTAGACGGTTGCGGATTGTTCGCACAGTCACCTCAGGTGCAACGGCAGCTCGGATTTGCGTCGCAGTGGATGTTCTGCTTGACAACACCGCTCTTCTTATGCGTTGATCGGTCCGCTCATCAGTCCGTCTGTGACTCCCGGTTCCACGTCTTCCCGTGTGGGAATGTTCCTCGGACCATCTACGCCTCCATCGTACCACCACCGATACTTCCCGTCCAATTCGCTCCGCAATACGACGATACGACCACCCGTCCTCGCGGAGTCAGACTAGACGACCTCGCTCAAAGTCCGATAACTGCTGAAATCGTACACGTCTTCCATGTCCAGGCATTGCAGTTTCTTCAGGATCTTCGCACGTGTCCGTACGCCGACGACTGATTACATTCACGTCGCCGTACTCCTTAAATACCACCAACGATAATTTGCATATTATGCCGTGCTGTGGCGTAAGTGCTCACCCGTTGGTCCCGAAATTAACATCACACTTACGTAAACTCGACGCCATCAACATGTGTAAATTTCATGATCGTCCGCCAATTCCTTCTTGGTGTTCTTTTTTCACTTTCCGGCAGTGTATTTCGATAAGTTTGCTTTAATATTACCATCAGTACTACCACCATAATTTATTCAGAGGTGTGTTCAAGCTTTCATAAAATGCGATTTAGCACGTGAAGATCTCTACAGTTTTCTGGAAAGAAGTCAAGATTAGAGTGCAAAAGGAATTTCCAGAGACTTGTTGCAGCCGAATATCTTGTAACTTGAAACCAAAACATACGCAAACTCCATAGTTTTCTGCCCTCTTGTCTTCAAAGGATTTAACACAAATATCCTTGAAACTTTGCGTTACTGTTTTCTCATCACGTTGCAATACTTTATCGAAGTAATGATCCTTAAAAAGGGCACAAATCTGTGGACCAATAAAGACACCTTATTTGACCTTTGTATCACTCAGCAAGCTTTGCCCTAAGATACTTGAAGGCCTCTCCATTTTTGTTCATGACCTTAAGAAAATTCTTCATGAGCCCTAGCTTGTTGTGAAGAGGTGGAAGTAAAATTTTGTGTGAACAATCAAAGGTTGGTTTTGGACGCTCTTTGCACTGGACTCTAGAGATGTTCTAATTGTCTAATTCTTGTGTGCGTGCGTGTGTGTGTGTGTGTGTGTGAGAGATGAGAAACACGTGCCCAACTGTCCCATTCACGCAACAAAATTTGGATACTCCAGTTGCATGCTTAGTAAAAGGGCAATGACCTTAAGGTCCTCCCTAACCAGCCACTGGAACTCACAGTAAATGACGTCTTCGAGAAGTTTCATATTTGAGTAAGACTTCTTCAATGTGAACTGCATGGCCAATAGGAACTGAGGTAAGTTTATTTTCAGTGTGCAGTTGAACAGCTTTTAAACTCAGCTTTGAGAAATCGATAAAAAGTCTTGTGATCTATATTCAAAGCCTTCATTAAGCAGTTTACATTGGTGCATGCAACAACAATTTCTTTCATAGTGAAGAAAGGGGTTAAATCTTTCTGCCTACACCTGTAGATGAATATTTTTTATTTCATTTTCCAGAAGACTCCACTGCTGTAAACTTGAGACCAAAACTTCTGCTTTACTTTTGAAAGATTCAAATCCCTTGTGAAGTCACTGAGCTCATTTTGCGTTATTTTATGTGGTTTAGTAGTGCGGTATATCAGCATTAAACTCAGGGTCCATAGAAGTACTTGTTAGTTATTTCTAAATAAATAAAATCTGTAATTGATGATAGCCTTTTATGTAACGCAGTAAAGCCACTTACCAGCTGCAGGAAGACCTATCCTTTAGTCATCACAGAAAAAATAGATTCCACACTTATAAACGCTTGAATGACAACACACTAATATTTATTATACATCTCCAGAAAAAGGTAATAACTCACTATTCCAACACGCACACCCTCTATATATCACCGACATTGTTGTTGTTCAGTCAAAGATCAACCACTTAGATTACTAACCCACGTGAGCAGCAAAAAGGGATCCAGGCAACGCTCCCTAGAGCAAACAAATAAAAAAGTTTCGAGCAGCGCAACCTGCAATTCTGTTAAATGTGCGCGGAGGCTTCTGGTTCAAATGTCGAGGAACTCTGACAGTCATATTTCTTATAACAATTTCTAACAGTACTTGGCTCAGAAGTACCTCTAGCTTCACCTTCGTCCCATCATCATCAAACTCCTTTGGCGGCTCAGGTACACGAAAGCCTTGTCCATGTGGTACTGGACGTATAGCGGATGAACGGTTATTATAGGTGACTGTCCAACTTTTTCTTCTTTGAGAACCCTTGCTTAAGAGAAGGCACGGAACAAAAGTAGCAATCTGTTACATGATCTGTAGACTCTCTCCACACCATTGGTAGAGCGAAAGGCATAGAGCGTCCTTTGCCATTAATCCAATTTCTGAGATTGCTAGCATAATTGTTGCAACATACATGTGGCACCCCCCCCTTTTTTTTGTCACCAACCTTGCACCTAAAGTAATAATAAAAAGTTCAAATAAAATAAATAATAATGACAAAACCTAATAGTAATAATGGTCACCAACCTTGCAATAAGGTCACCAACCTAATAATAATGGTCACCAACCTAATAATAATGGTCACCAACCTAATAATAATGGTCACCAACCTTGAATTATTTTTTTAGCTAAGTAATTCAAAGCCAGATACTGTTTCGTATCTACTTGTGTATTGGCATATGTACGCGAAAGTTAATTTTTCTTTGTCCACTAAATAAAAATATCATTAATTAATATACGTCTTTAAGTCCTTCACTTATGAATTTTAATAATGTTATGCCTTCCGTTTTAATGGCGTTACGGTGCGTTTATGTGCGGAAAATGTCACTTCCCCACACCTATAACGAAAGTTATCAGCACTATTAACACATACACGTGGCATATTTGCCTAAAACTTGCAGAAAATCTATAAAAACACATTCAAAACAGATAAGGAGATTGCAACTGTAACATAAACGGAAGAACAATACGGTTAGGAAATGAAATCGCCGACTCATACGAAAACTCTTACAGCCTGATGCTACCATTATGTGGGATAATATATCCCTAATATCTGGTCATTTCCCATTTCGATTGTTAAGTAGTGTATCATGAAAACTAGAGCTAAGATTCAATTTTTATTGTTACACTCTCTACAAAAAAAAACCAAAAAAAAAACCGAAGCATTCCGGGAAAAATTCGTTCGATGCAAGTACCGCAGAGCTGAATATGAAAATGATTAAAAAATAAAAACCAATGACCAAATAGCGGCCCTCCACAGCGCACGACAATCGCGCATCAAGGAGGATGTATCAAGAGCAAAAGCTCTTACGCAGTGACAATTGTGATAGTGGATTGCGATTGCACTAGGCTCCACGGACTGTGAGGGTGAGGGTGCCTGGACGTCGGATCCGTGCGCTTCGTTGATATCGAATATTAAGCCTCGTTGACATCGAGCTAATGTGGCTTGGATATTATTTGGTATGTCAAGTATTGGATTATTCAGATATTGAATCAGCCACTGATATAGTACGATTGAAGGGATTTCGGCAATTATTGATGTTCTGTTAACGTATATGCCTGAGTTGGACCTAACAAACAGAGTTAATGGCGCAAGTACAAGACATATTATTATTTATAACTGGCCGTTCATGCCATTTAGTGCCTAAGCTTGCTTTAAGTGTTTAGTTAACCTATCCGGAGCACAACGTAAAACTTTAGGGAGCGTTATAATAAGAAAAGTATTTACGTTGAAGTAATGCAAGTGTGTTGGTGTAATATAAACAATTAACTGATATCTGCAACCAAATACACTGAAAACATTATACACTGAGTCAAGATTGAGTGTTCAATTAATCTACTCTTAATTCAGTAAAATCAAAAGATGATACGACAAGAGGAATTTAAATATCATTTTTTTTTAATTTGGGGTTTAACGACCACCGTGAGCAACTCAACGGGCTGTAATTAATCGCCCGTCCCTAACTTAGGGCCACTGATTACAGGGAAGGAATAGAGCCAGTGCCTTAAGACAAACACAACATCCATGCCTCACCGGGATTTGAACCCGGACCCGTCTCGGACGAATGGTCACTACGCCACCGGGGATGCAAATCTCATTGTTCCAACACCTCACATCTCTTGAAGTGACAAAAGGTTGTTTAAGGAAGACATGACTCTCTCTCTGCTGTTCATGATAACAAGCTGTGATTTCACTGGTCAGCAAACAAAATGTATATTTTATCTAAACAGTTAAGTCTTACCAATTTTGTGGAGCTGATCACGAATATACATTCTCAGTCAAAAATAAACAAACAAACAAAAAAAAAAAAACCCCCGAAGCACCCAGAAGGAATCACCCCGAAATGAAAAATTGGTATGTGCAATGTACATGTATAGGAAATGAAATTATTACAATTTCAGATCAGTTAGTTAGACCATTTAATAGTATTTAATGCACTTGAGTGGAATAACTCAATACGTTGTAGCGCCTCCTCTGGCTCGGATACAAGCGGTTACCCAACGTGGCATAGACTCATACAGTTCACGGATACTGTCCTGAGATACAGTATGCCAGATGGTGTCCAAAATGCAGGTCAGTTCGCCGACATTCCGGGATGAGCGTAGGTTGGGCCCTATCATGTCTCGAACAAGTTCAATCGGTGAGAGGTCGGGTGATCAGGCTGGCCATGGAAGAGTGTTGACGTTACAGAGGCAGGCCTGGGAAAGCCGGGCCATGTGTGGGGGGTGGGGGAGAATTATCCTGTTGAAAAATTGCTCTGTGATGCTGCAACAGGAATGGCAACACAACAGGTCGTATAATGTCGTAGACGTACCGTTGAGCTGTGAGAGTGGTACGGAGAGCTACCAATGGTGTCCGGCTATTGTAAGAAATGGCTCCCCAGACGTCACTCTCGGTATGCCAGCCGTGTGGTGTTCTATGGTAAAGTCAGGATCCGTGCGTTGGCCGGCTCGTCTCCAGACACGTATGCGCTGGTCATCGGCACCACGTGCAAACCGTGACTCATCACTGAAGGCAACACGGCGCCACTAGACACTATCCCACGTTGATCGGGTCCGACATCCCTGCAACCGGTGCTGGCGATGTTCGCTTGGCGGTGATAGGCGGCGGAGTGGCCTTCTCGAATGTAATCCCCATGCCGTTGGATTGTGCCCTCCTCGACCCATTGGCGCTAACATCGTCCGATTGCCACCTCGCTCCGACCCAAATGCCTGGCGATACGGCAACTTGACTAACCGGCCTCTCTCAGCCCAGTTATACTACCTCTCTCAAACTCGCTCAACTGCTCGTAGAGTAGACTGGTCCGACGTCGAGGCAGGATGCCTCAGTCCGTGGAGGCTGGTGCAACGACAATCCGCTGTCAGAATTATCCCTGCGTGCGAGCTTTGTTCTTGATGTACCCTCTTCGATGCGCGGTTCCCATGCGCTGTGGCGGGCCAATATTTCGCCATTGGTCGTTATTTTTTAATCATTTGCACATTCGTCCCTGAAGTATTTTCATGCGGAGTTTCATCGGGAACGAACGACTTCCTTGCGGTGCTTGGTTTTGTTTCTTTCTCTCACTTTTTTTTTTTTTTTTTTTTTTTTTTGCAAAATGTGTATTTTGTAAATCTCTGAATCGCTATGCACTCTCGCATATCATAAAACAAAAGAGAAAAGGTAAGTAAGGCTTTGAATTATTTCTAGCTAAGTAATTCAGAGCCAGATACTGTTTTGCATCTACTTCTGTATCGGCGTACTACGTGAAAATTAATTTTTCTTTGCCCACTAAATAAAAATATCATTAATTAATACAAGTTATAATGAATAAACTCTTCTACCAGCTAAGCTAATTATAATGAATAAAGCTTTCAACTAAGCTAGTAATGTTTTATAATGCTTCGGCTACTGAATTATATGCTTGTACTAAGCTTCTAATAGTGAATTCAAATGGTTGTTGTTACTAGTTAATTAGGAATCAGAATAAAACGTCCGCGTAGCTCAATTGGTAGAGTGACTTATTCCGGAATGAGGGGATCCGGGTTCGAATCCTGGCGTGGACAGAAATGACGGAGAAATTTACTTCGTTATAATGGCGCCCGAACTATCCGGATGACCCGGCCGTTCAAAATCTCGCAATGGTGTGATGTTATTTCCACACCGCGAGACAGGAAAAATCAGAGAATTCCTTCTCCAGCGCTTCGAAAAATAAAAAATGTGTGATGTTGCATTCCACACAGCAGATTGACTGGGAGTTCTCAAGTGCACGTTCTACAGTGGATGGCTGCCTGCAACGATTCATGGTCACGGCTGACCCGTGGGCCATGCCCCCGGCCCTCTTTCGGGGGGAGATGTGACGTACCTGCCAGCAGGACGCACACAACATAAAGGCAGATAGGAATCAGAATAAACGTCTGCGTAGCTCAGTTGGTAGAGCGACTTGTTCCGGAATAAGCGGCCTCTGGTTCAAATCCCGGCGTAGACCAAAAATGACGGAGAAATTTACTTCGTTATAAAGTCGTTAAGTCATTCGCTTATGAATTTTCGGATCGAGGCGTTAGCAGCGTGAGTATATCTGTTAACTTGTGGTAACAGAAAAAGAGTATTTTCAATCTTCGCAGAGAAAAGTAAGGACATGTTCGGTATCAAGATTGCCACTTCATAACAGCACATTAACATTTCAGATGAATTCATATGAGACTGACAACGAAAAAAAAACGGTAAATGAACTGAATTGCAATTTCAGATGAATTCATATGAAATGACAACGAAAAAAACGGTAAATGAACTGAATTGCAATGAAGCTGGAAGTTCATTGCGTTAAATGAACGCTGGCATTGGCAAATGGAACAAACTGCCTTACTTTTTGCCACATATTAAGGAACATAACGCTAAATTTTAGTCTGATTTTCGTATTATAAATAACTGGTAAAAATATTTATCCTCCTAAAGTCCGAAGCAATCATTAATATTTTCAGAACGGAAAAGATAACGAAAAGATATATCACATTATATATTTTGTTTGTATAAAGGAAATCAACAACTACGTTTATCTTAATTTCTGATAGCTCGGTTCTTGTTTAACTGTTTTCCCGCAGATTTGAAACTTTTTTTCATTCTTTCTTTCTTTGTAGCACGAAGTAAACCGTTCATGCTTCGAGTGAAGAGTAACCACGATGCCACCTCCAACGGCAATTATTCCCAGTACGGCTTCTCTTTACGATACACTCAACTGCCTTGTATGATTTGAAAAGTTATATCGCTGAAGTTGAAGACTGATCGCAACACTCAGGTAAGTTTTCAGATCAACCCCTTGCTAATTAATAATCAAATGCCATAAACATACAACATTTATACCAATATCGAATCTATACAAAACACAACTTGCACGCCATGCCTGGTGCGTACATGCTGAATTCTTGATGCCATTAATTAAATATTGGAAGTTAGAACACTAAAAAAAATGAATGGAACCAAGGCTACTGCCAAGAGGCAATTAAAACTCCATAGCATGAAATACAAAACAGATTAGATCATCACAGATAAATGAAATATTCGGCTGCTTTCAGTTTTTTTAGAAAAAAAAACAGCAACTGAAAGCAGCCGAATGATTGAGTTGGTTGTATTGAAGCTTTTCTTTAAAGTAGATTTCAATTTGTTCTTGATTCAATTCATTAAGACTTTTTAACACGCAGCTGCCATACAATTTACACTAAATTTCATGCATGTCACTAAACGTTGCATGGATTTTCTTCTTCTTTGCTTTCCTATTTACCATTTCATGCCAAGTCAAAGCAAGACACAAAATAATGTCAGTGACAAAACATTCGCATTTATATCATCATCATCATCATCATTGTCAACCATTATCAATCCACTGCTGGACGAAGGTCTCCCCAAGTTTCCTCCACAACGGTCTGTCTTGTGCCAGTCTCCTCCATGTCACTCCCGCATATTTTCGAATTTCATCCACCCATCTCTCATGTGGTCTTCTTCTGGGTCTTTTCCTGTCCCTTGGAATCCAATCTAAAATTTTGG
This sequence comes from Macrothele yani, assembly GCA_039090855.1. NCBI lineage: Eukaryota > Metazoa > Arthropoda > Arachnida > Araneae > Macrothelidae > Macrothele > Macrothele yani. Next base: position 75,434,536 of record CM076994.1, on the reverse strand, counting down.
CTGTCCATCGATGGTCTGTCCTTCTGGCAGTATGTCCAGCCCATTGCCATTTCAGGGATTTATTTCAGATCATGATGTCTTCCACTCTTGTCATTTTTCAGATCCACGAGTTCCTCTTCTTATCTCTCCTGGTTACACCAAGTATGCACCTATCTCTCCATGCTTCTTTGAGTTGTCTGTAGCCTTTGTATGTCTCTTTTAGTTAAGGTCCACGTCTTTGCACCATACGTAAGCACTGGAAGGATGCATTGATCAAACACTTTTCGTTTAAGACATAATGGCATATTGCTCTTGAAAATTATGCTGTTTCTTCCAAAAGCTCTCCAGGCAAGTTTTGTACGCCAATTAATTTCTTCATCAATGGGACCCTCACTTGATATCTGCTGTCCAAGATAAACGTACGTGTCTGTTATCTCCAGCTTTTCTCCATCAATTGATAAATCTTCATTTCTTGTAAAAGCATTGAACATCACTTTTGTCTTCTGAAAGTTCATTTTTAATCCCACTTCTTTACTGTTGTCAGCAAGTTCCTGTATCATACTGTGCAGCTCTGATAGGGTAGTTGCAAAAATGACTACGTCATCAGCAAAACGGAGGTGGGTTAGATAATCTCCATTAATCTTTATCCCCTTGTTTTCCCAGCTCAGCGACTGAAAGACACCCTCCAATGTGGCATTAAAGAGCTTCGGAGATATGGTGTCACCTTGTCTCACTCCCTTTCCAATTTTTACGTGTGTTGTATTTTCAAACAGCCTAATCTTTGCACTTGCATTTTCATAGATGTTATTAATAATAATAATGTATGCATCTTCAATACCGCAGGATTTCAGAGCCATTATAACTGTTGATGGTTTCACTGAATCAAAGGCTTTTTCATAATCGATAAAAGCCATGCACAATGGAAGTTCATATTCCTTCGCTCTTTCAATTAGTTCTCTCAGTACGAGGATATCAACTATTGTGCTTTAGCCACTCTTGAATCCAGCTTGTTCTCTCGGTTGAGCCATGTCCAGTGTTACCTTCAAGCGGTGTGAAAGAACTTTAGTGAAGATTTTATAAACCACTGATAGGAGGCTGATAGGTCTGTAGTTCCTGAGATCCTCAATGTCACCTTTTTTATGTAGCAGGATCATTGTAGCGTTGTTCATATATTCTTACTGAAATAATTGTTAAATGAAATTAGTTTAAAGAAACTGTACAGCAACGACCATTTACTACTATCATTTTGAAAATACTGGGTGTCTATAAATGAAGTGTACAACTTCAGTATGCTATTAAAAACTTAGTTTAAACGTCAAGAGGCGCGGCAAGTGTTAACGTTTGTTAAGTCAGATGATAGATGGCGACAGGTGTCTCGTGTAATGAAAAATCTCCTCAAACACGGAATACAATTGACATGGCTTCCCCAGCAGAGAAAGCAGCCTGTGTGTTTTGGTTTGCGGAGTCAAACTTTCTAACAGTTCAGCGCAAATTCAGAACGGAGTACAGAAGGCAGTCACCGACACGAAGGAGCATAAATTCAAAGCAACAGGAAGTGTCTTGAAAATCCAAAGCACTGGGAGACCTTCCACTTCGAACGAAAAGGTGGAAGACGTGCACTCGTAAGGCTTATCTAAGGATCCCGAAGAAGTCCGTCCGCGTCACCAGTCATGAATTCGAAATACCGCGAGCAACGGTTCACAAGGATCTGCATAAACGTCTATGCCTATATGCATATAAAGTGCAGTTAGTGCAAAAACTTCGACCAAATGAACAACCACATTGAAAAGCATTTGCGGTAGAAATGCTTAATCGCATTGAGAAAGACCCCACACTCCTTTCGTGGATCTTTTCCAGCGATAACATTCCATGTTACTGGCACAGTGAAAAAGCATAACTGCCGAATCTGGGCCACGGGAAATCCTCATGTGGTCATAGCACAAGAGAGAGACAGCCTGGGGGCGGATTTCCGACTAGGCACGCGCCTAGGCATCACCTCCTTTGGCCTAGGGCCCCAGAGCTTGAGGGGCCCCGAAAACATATAATTGGATTACCAGTTTTGTTTTGGTTTTCACGGACCAAAAGAAATCAATTCTTAAAGCTCCCACTTTGTACTGTCAATTGATATTTTACTTTCTCATGTATTAGTACCATACAGTATATTTTTTCTTGCTGTTGCTGATACTCCGAATTTTTGAGTTCTTATCGATGTACTTATTTTGAAAGGAACGGTTAAAATAATTTAGCCTTCCTTTTAGTGGTAGGTAAAGGAAGTATTCACGCTTCCTACGCTTTTCATTGTTTAAGACGAATTCTTAACTGGCTTGCTGTCTGCGGCGCATTTACAGGGAAGCACTGCAGACAGCAAGCCAGTTAAGAATTCCAGTTATTTATGAGGCCCTCCAACATCGCGGCGCAGGACCCCGCGATGTTGGAGGGCCTCATAAATAACGATTTATATATATATATATTTTTAATTTTGCTTCTAAAAAACGAGAAAAGTCATAGAGCGAGGGTTGAATTAGCTGTTCTGGGTTTGGGAAGATTTGAGGACATAATTCCACCCGAAATCGAAATACGTCATATGCAAGCATGAATTTACTATCTTAATGGTGGCTCACTAAATAGCGTTTTAAGGGTACTATTATTTCATACTATGTGACTTACTACAGAGGTGAAAACATGTGTCAAAACGACAAATCTGCAGCGAGACATTCTGTCAGCATAGCTCAGTTGGGAGAGGGACTTACTCAGGAGTGACGGGACACGGACAAACATATGTTTCCACAGCTACAGAGGATGAGTCGAAAGTTTTGCAATATTTAGATCCACTTTATGCCTTCATACGTACCTTTACGAAGAAAGCTGACTAGCATTCAAAGTATATGTCATCGTGTTCCACCGTCTTTAGCCATCTGTCAGCCAGTTCTTCGATTCCGCGGCGATACCAGTTCTTGTCCTTTGAGGTAAAGAACTCCTTCACTCCAGCTGCCACCTCCTCCTGGTCGTTGAAGTGCCCCCGCGGAGGAAACATGGGCCATGGACCGTAACAAGCAATTATCCGAACGGGGCAAAGTCCGGACTATATGCTGGGTGTGGTATCAGTTCGATACCCTCAAGTTCCTGGAGTTTTGCCCAGCTCGTTCGCGTGGTGTGAGGCCGAGCGTTGTCCTGCTGTAGGAGAGCGTGCTTTCTGTTCACCAGTGCCGGGTACTTCTCCCCCAAAACGGCACACATCCGCTCCAGCTGTTCAAAGTAGAGGTTGGCGTTGATGGTCCGACCGTCTGGAACAAATTCGTAATGGATTATCCCCTCGAAATTCCACCAGACGCAGAGCATCACTTTATATTCGAAACGCCCACGTTTGGCAATAGGTTCGGGAAGCTTGCCCGTGCTCAAACACTGCCGTTTTGTGTTAGGATTACGGAAATAGACCCACTTTTCATCGCACATAATAATTCTCTTGATGAAACGTACATCGCGTGGGTTTTCTAGGAGTTTCGTGCACACTTTCACTCGGCGGTTTGTTTCAGCTGGCGTCAGTTCGTGAGGGACAATGCGGCAGATCCTGTAGACCTTGCCGAGGTCCTGAAAGTGACGAACCACGGTGGTCTGTGATATACCCAACTCACCTCATAATCTCTGAGTGCTGGTTGTTAGATTTGCCTCTACGTCCTGGCGTACGGCCTCCGAATCCACGGTTGGTGGCTTACCTGACCTTGGCTGATAGTCGAGGTTTCTGTCACCTGAGCTAAATTTCTTGAACCATCTGATTCCGATGCTGTGGTCCCCGGAATCATCCCCTTTCGCATGACAAATATTTCGTGTTGCTTGAGCAGCGTTATGGTCGAGTTCCAACTCGCAAAGCAAAAGTTCCCTGATTAGCCGGTTGTGGCTGTTCATCTTTTAAGCGTCCCAACCGCAGACAGAACAACGACATGCAATGCTGTTCACAGCAACGACTACCACTTTATATTCCTTTCGACTGACTGCAGTGCGCGACTTGAACTGGTTTAAACACGTGACATACCCGCAGCAGCACATGCGTTTATGCAAATATTGCAAAACTTTTGACTCACCCTCTATGCGTTAGAACTGAGCTTAGAAATTGGGTTGTTATTTCTGGCCAATTTCCGTAGAATGTAATGAACATTTAGTTCTTTAGTTCGGTGTTTTATATGACTCCCCATCTGTCCCTTAAAATTCATCCCCCCCCCATTATGTTTAGTTTAAGAGGTAATCACAAGACTGTTACCGTACGAGTAAAATGACATTGGAAAACGTGTTTCATGAGGCATAGGAATAGATTTTATCCATGTTAGGATTGTCTGTAAGGGAACTAACTGCCAATATGGTGGAATCTCACGATATGCGAACGCAGATCCCACACTGTATATAACATAAATGTCAGTTAAAGCAGTACCAGAAACCAACCTTACATAACATGTTAAAGTACACTGTTGAAAAGTTTTTGGTAAGTTGCATTAAAAAGTGGTGCTACATCAGCTGCACTACTTTGTGAGAAACGATACATCACTGTGTGTTGCAAACAAAACCAAACAACATGGTACAACCTTGCACCATAATGTGGTGCAATCTTGTGCCATAACGTTGAGTAAAGTTGCACCATGCTGTTGTGTTTTTTTTTACCCTACAGTGATGTATCGTTTCTTAGAAAGTGGTGCAGCTGGTGTAGCACTACTTTTTGGTGCAACCTACTATAAAATTTTAAACAGTGTACTGTGATTTAGTGGTCATCTTTACAAAAGTTCCGACTTTTCTTCCTTAAGAAAAGGCTTTCCACTTTCAACTTCAGCCATTTCCTCCCCATCAGGGTATCGCAAAAGCCCTCAGTATTAAACTTCGTCTTGATAGTATAACAATTTTTGAGTTAGGATACAACAAACCACACCCACACCCACACACCCACACACACCATAAAAATAATCAAATCATGTTTTGGGGAGGCAAAAATGGGTATTTCTGTTGAAATCTGGAAGTTCATTTATTTTTGTGTTTACAATAGTTTTTTATTCACTAGTGGGGAGAGTAAAAATGCGCGGGTTATATTTTAAGGATACCCGGCAAAGTGAGGGAAGGGCCTCCGAAACCGACGCTGGGCCTCGGTAACTCTGAATCCGCACTGCCTACTGTGCTATAAACTGCTTTTATGCTACTTCCAGGGAAGGTTTGGAACCTCTTCCCTTTCCCCCTGATTTGGGATGAGGAGTGTTTATAGAAACTTTCCTGATGATCAGGGGTGTTTGCTGTAAAATATTTTTTGCTTTGTAGTGGGATAATCAAGTTCTTTCTCAGCCTTAATCCCCCTAAACCAACCTAAACCAAAAGAGTTAATATTTAGGCTGGAAAAATAAAGAAATTCGAGAATATCACACTATCTTTTTCTTATTTAGTAGCGTTAAAAGAAATTTATATTATGCAACAACGTTTTCTTATTCCTTTCTTCTCCCCTGGTTTAATACAGATAATTATGAAGTATTCTTACCTTTCCTATTCCTTAAATCGACATAAAACAAACTGTTGAAAAAGCAATAAAAAAGTTTCAATGATACTCTTACTCGAAAAGCTATGGTTCCCACTTTTCCGTTTTCAAACCGGATCTTTTGCATTTCATTCTTATGCTTCTGTTGCTGATACCTGCAGTGCAGGTATAAAAAATCTCACGCATCTTTTTGACAAAATACAAAAAATGCATACCTTCTCAATTCTCTGATGAAAATAATAAAAAAAAATGCTTTCAAGAAACTCTTCATGTTCTCGTTTTCCTGAACTGACTGATGAAATTCTTACGGCCTAGTTTCGCGGGTCCACAGTAGGGGTTCCCAAACCTTTTGAGACCTCGCCGCCCTTCAAATGTCACATTTGCCGTGCGACGCCCCTGTACCCAAAATTTAAAAAATATTGCTCAAATTCGAATTCATGGTATTGTTTTTTAAAGAAAATGGTCATTTACATTACTAGCTTGTATTATTTTATGTAAAAATACAAAATTAGAATAAAATTACAGAATTGAATAAGAAGAAATTGATGATAGGCATATTTTCACAATGTTAATACTCTTCATTTGACTTTCACATTTTTACAGTAATTTTGGAAACTATCTAACAGAGGTATTTGCGTCTTCATGGGATAAGAGAGCTTGTTTCTCGTCACACAAAACATCGAATCTGGAGACAGTGTTCGATACAGCTACGCGGATCTCCTTCTCAATGTTTACTTTGCTTCTATATCTGGATTTTATTACTGCCAGAGCTGAAAATCCTACCTCGCAAAGGTAGGATGCATACCTGCCAACTTTTACGCATTTTAACTGTTCTTTACGATTTTACGCATATATCGCTTTTTTTTACACATTTCCGTATATTTAAAAAAATATTTTTTTTAAGTCTTCCTTGAGAAATATTTGTTAATGTTTCAATTAAATCATACCTGCCAACTCTTCCGGATTTTGTGCAAGTCTTCCGATTTTCCGGCCGGAAGAACTTTTCTTCCGGATTTTTAAAATGTTCTGTTTTGTTGTTGTTGTTGTTGTTTTTTTGCTAAAAATATCCCTATAAATAAAATATATAACAGAGATGGGAATTTTGCGCCAATGGGCGCCAAAACAAAAATCTTGCGCTATCTTGCTACAAAAGGCAGATTTTGCGCCAGAACATCGGTGCCCCGTCGTCATCGTCGCGACTTCGGCACAGTAAATTTTTTCCGTGCACACCGTTCCGCTTGATGCTGAATGAGATCATGCGGTGGGAAGAAAGATTCAGAAACTCCAACTACTGCAGATTTTACATAGTTACTATGGAAACCGTCCGTCCTCTACGGACGACGGAAAACATCGAGTATGCTATGGAAATCGTCGGTCAGCTGCGGACAACGGAAAACATCGAATATGTTATGATAATCGTCGCTCCACTACGGACGACGGCAAACATCGAGTATGCTATGGAAATCGTCGGTCCTCTACGGACGACGAAAAATATCGAATATGTTATGATAATCGTCGGTCCGCTACGGACGACGGCAAACATCGAGTATGCTATGGAAATCGTCGGTCCTCTACGGACGACGAAAAATATCGAATATGTTATGATAATCGTCGGTCCGCTACGGACGACGGCAAACATCGAGTATGCTATGGAAATCGTCGGTCCTCTACGGACGACGGAAAACATCGAGTATGCTATGGAAATCGTCGGTCCGCTGCGGACGACGGAAAACATCGAATATGTTATGATAATCGTCGGTCCGCTGCGGACGACGGAAAACGTCGAGTATGGCATCAAAATGTGATATAATTTGTTGGTATTATAAACATCTAAAAAATATCAAATGCATAAATGTTGTTTGCGCGTAGTTATAAAAAAAGTCATTAGAAATGTCGTTCACGCATAGTTAAAAAAAATCATTAGAAATACCGTTCGCGCACAATTTTGCACATTTGAATTTTCTCGGGTTGGCAGGTATGACGTGGGAAAAGGGAGAATTACTCTCACCGCTTTCTTACTCAAATCTGAGTACTCCTTTCCCACACTGTTCCAAAACTGTGGCAGAGTTCCGGAAGATAATGTCATTTTCAGTGTGAAGTCTGAAGAAATGTCTATTAACTGTTTCTGCTCAGCAGTGGTGAAGGTTGATGGTGGATCTGCTGTAAACTGGTCTGTAACTCACTTGTGTTCATCTGTTTGTGGAGGAAAATATTTGTGAAATTGAACGTTGAGTTGAGATAGATGCTCCAAGATCTGTATGTTTGCATGTTGTGTGTCACTAAAAATTATAAGTTATAGTTTTTCCTCATAGCCGCGACTCCTCGGAGCAAGACCGGCGACGCCATGGGGCTTCGTGACGTACAGATTGGGAACCTCTGGTCCATGGCATTCGTCCATGCCATGGACAACTGAATCTTTTCGATTTAGGGAATTGTTCGCCACAGGAAAACTCCTTCACGAAAAGTCATCCACCCTTTTCAAGCGAAGTACTGTGCAAAAAATGGCATTTTACACGAATTTTCTAGTGTGGAGGACTTTTCCGGTTTCCAATGTCTTCAAGTATTTTATTTTTGCTGGATACCATGCTCGTTGCCTACTAATTTCCTCATGACGTAAAAACAAGGGGATTTTCCAAAGCTGAAGCAATAGATAAAACACGTTTTGTAATTGAAACGCATTCCAATTTCATAACAAATATGCAACGTACTGATAAATTTAGAGAAATTCCATTTTCAGCGCCCTTAGCGTTAATTTGCCAAGCAACTTGCAAATGAAAAGGTGCTAAAGTAATCAATTTTGCCTAACGTATCAAATTAAAAAATAACCTTTGCTGTAACTGAAATGGTCTCTTCGTAGCGTAAAGCTAAAATTTACTAAATTTCCACTTCAAGAACTCCTAGAGGGAAAATTTATGAGCTAGTAGTGAAATTTAAAATGAGTAAAATTTAATGAATGTTAATGTCCTACCATTCGCAAAAATTAATGTTTCGAAAATCTGTGAAAACCAAACTCTTTGGACTCTAACAGGAAATTAACGAACCAAATGGAAAATTTAAATATTTGAGAAGGAACAGTTAAGCATAATCTGAGAGGCACAGAAATATTTTTTCCCTCTAAGTTGAATAGTTTCTTCATAATAGAAGTTTAATGTTTTGAATTTTCGACTTTGACCACCCTTAGCGGTAAATTCATGAAGTACTATATGGGATATTTAAAGTACCAAATTTAATGTCCTTTGATTTCTTAATAACTACAAAAATAATTTTTGAAATATCTCTAAAAGCAAAATGTTCGATGTGCACGGACAGACAATGTGATTGCACTAGCACTGTTTATTACAAAACGTTCTAATTATAGGAAGATAGAATGGCATTTAAAAAGGGTAAATACCCTTTTCTTGACTTTACTTTTTTTATGTTAATCTGACGAATGAAAATTTCTGATACGATAAGAAGGGGAAGGGGGGCCCTGAATCTTTTAGCGCCTAGAGCCCCGAAAGATCTAAAGTCGCCTCTGGACAGCCCAAAGGTTAATATCTGGACTGGCCTAATGGAAGACAGAGTGATAGAGCTCTTTTTCTTCGCTAAACCAACCGCTACTGGCATAATGTTCTTGGACATGTTAGAACAATTCACAATTCCATAACTCCAGGATATTCAAGACGTCATTTACCAAGAACATGGAGCGCCTCCGCAATGATCTTTGGATTACGCAGATCTTTAGACCACCATTTTCCAGGGCGTTGGATTGGACTTGGGGGTCTGAGGGCGTGGCCACCTCGTTCTCCTGATATTACCCCATGCGATTTTTTCTTTGGGGATTTATTAAGGACATTGTATACTAGAAAAGGTTACATCTATCACTGAGCTCAAAGAATGTATTACTGCAGCCTTCCTCCTTGTTATACCTGACATTCTGCAGTGTACGTTGGTGGAAGTGGACTATCGTTTAGACATCCTACGAGCAACCAATGGAGCACACGTGGAGACCTACTTACATCTGAAAAAACTTTCACAGTTACCATGTGTTTTGACATTAAAAGTAAGTTGTTATTTATTGTAGTTTTTTTCAATGAAGTTATATAGAAGTTATATATTTCATTTATGGACACCCTGTATACAAATTGTATGTTTCTTTTATTAAGAGCCTTGTTTTTTTATTTGCAATTCATTCATTTTGTGATATATTTTAAACTAATATTCTACATTAATACTTTAACTTGTTTGATGCAACAAAAAGAATTTTAAGTGATCGTGAAATGTACTAGATATTGCATAATTATATTTATCACTTTCAGGTTTACGAATCTTTGTGGTCTGCCTTCCCATCGTGTCATTAGTGGAACACTGACCACCAAAGAGGAAGAAACGGACTATTTATTTCATTATTTAAGTTTTCCATCGTAAACTAAACGTCATCCTCATGTGAACTGTTTTGTGAAGTGCCGTATCATCAGATATGAGTGAAAAGGCCCTGAAAAGAGGTGAACTGTTTCGGAAGAACAAAGTGTATAACTGCGTACAACCATGACTACTTGAAAAGCTACAGAGACACTTTAAACGGTCGAATTGAGTTTGCTGTTTTAGGAGCTGATGTATCACCAAAACATCGTGCTAACCTCTTAACAAATGATCTGATTTTTGGGAAAAGGCATTTATTCACAATATGTGTATATCTTGAAAATATTTTCCAATACGATGGTAGGTAGCCTCGGAAGAAACTTCAAGGTTAAATACTTACATATTATTTTTTTCAATAAATCTGTATGGAAATGCTGCTCATTTACACTGATATTTAAAAAACATCATCTAAATAATGTAAACTAACACTTCATGAATGTACCCAGTAGTCACAAAACACCACATTTATTCTGCAAATCCTGTGTGAAGCAAAAAAATCGGACTGTGTCGAAAAACTAGTATTTACTCATGAAATGCAAAAACACATTTTAATTAAAAGAACAGTTGAAAGTTATTTTTAAAGTATGAGATATCCCAGAACGATTCGAATCCGATTTAGTCTTAAATTTTAAGAAATACGGGCAAGCTTATGCTTTGTCAATGAAAGTATTATCTTTTTTAAATTTTTTTCAAAGTGTTCCATGTAGTAATACTTTCTGATTCCTACCAAATGTTAGGTTTGTAACTACTGATGATCTTTAACTACATGAAGATGCATTAGCAGTCTATGACTCATGACACCCAAAAACATTTAGCCTTTGATGATGTAATATCTGTTCACCTGCGCTTCAAGAAAGAACACATCATCATCAGGTACTGCATGTACGTTGTAATACGGCATTCGGAATTGTACGTTATAATGTGTGCACAAGTTGTAATGTGGTAACCAGAATGTCAAGCATACGTAACTTAAAATTTTTATAATCTCTACTTCCCTGCATAATATCTAGTTGACTGCAAATAGTTTCGCCTAGGAAAAAATAATAACAGCATATTTTCTTCAGTTGCAAGTTACACTTTGTAACAAGAACTTTTAGTTTTCCCAAAATTTATGAATCGCGTTTCAGTAGTGTTATTGTCTGTTGTACATACAATGGTTGCAAGATATGCATTGTGAATTTCTTAACAAAACATGCTGCCAATGCTTAATTTCTTTGAAAACCTGATTGCATTTGTTTTGTTTTGCTTGGAAACCAATTGTTTGGGATTTCACAGCTTTACATAGCATTATCATTTTCAGTTTTAGAATTAAGTCTTGCATGTTGTTGCTTATAGCATATAGCATATCTATGGGGAAAAAATCACGCTGTTCTGTCAAATGGAGCATTTTTGTTTATTAAATGGCTAAGGTAGAATACAGGTCATTGGTACTCAGGAGAACAGAAAGATAAACGGACAAGCAGCAGTTTCAGAGATCTATATCTATACATTATCTTGTAAGACATTCCAATTGAAATCCCAAACATAAAGGCGGTTAGAGTGGATTTTACTTGGAAACCAATTGTCACTTTATGAAAATTAGTTCATGAATGATCCCATTGTAAACTAAACTGCCGTAGCTGTCAACATTTTTAAAGTACTTTTAACTACTATTTAACACAGAAAGGTAGCCTACTAGCAAAAATAATAGAAACTTAAATTACTTTAGAAAATACATCAATTCCACAAAGCTGGTGTTTTAGCCATAAAGCAATATCAAAATGAAAAGCAAACCACTGAATTAAAAGAGAAAGCTTAACATTTTCCTAGGAAATGTTTTCCTTTGATTGTTGTTAAAATATTGCTTTCAACATTAGGAATGAAAAATAAAAATTATGAAAACGTTTTCAAACATGTGTAATTTTTACTGGTTGTACCAAATTTATTATTTGCTTTTAAATATTCTAAAAGTTTTTTAATTCTTTCTTTCTTTTTTGCTCAGTATAGGCAATGACCTTTTAGAAATGTTGCTATCGAGCAAAAAAAAAAAAAAAAAAAAAAAAATTCTGACCTAAACATTTTATTATAAGTGCTCTTAATCCCATAAAATATTTCGAATCAGATAGCTATTGTTGAGCAACACTGTGTTGTAGACTCTCTATTACTTAAATGATGCCAATTTTAATACAGCATCAGATGTTGGACACAAAAATCCTTTTAGAATGTAATTCCACAATTTCGTTTTTTTGTTTGTTGTTAACACTTTTTGTTCAGCCGCAATTAAACCTTGTGTAACAAACTAATACTATACAGATGTCTTTTACTTCAGTCTGTCTTTTTATTTTACACATAGAAATTCAGCTAAACTACGTAGGTCATTTCAAAAGTTTTGCACACTGCGCAAGCGCTGCCCGTAGGATGATGTAATCGCTCAAATCGTTGCACCAGCTCCAGTTGTGAGTCAGACTTCAGTATACAAAGTTGTGTCTACGTTTGCTGGCTAATTTATTCTTGTTTCGAAAAATTCTGCCTAGAAATGGAAGAAGAAAGTGAGTCAGGTCATATCTCACGTAGCGACCAGCGGATACATTAAAATTGAAACTTTGCGAGGAAAATCCCCTACCGAAATTCATAAAGCTTTGTGTGAAGTTTGTGGGGTTAGTGTAGTGGATCATAGCACAGTGTAACGGTGGGCTTCTCGTTTCCGCCAAGGTCGGGAAGGAACCGAAGACGACCCACGAAGAGGCCGGCCATCAGATACAACGGACGACACTTCTGTGACTATCGTCAACAGCATTTGGGAAGAAGATCGACGGAAAACATGTGAAGAGATTGTATATGAAGCAAACATGTCTACCTCTTCGGCTTTCAGAATCCTAACTGGAAAAGTACAGAAAAGAAAAGTGGCTGCCAGATGGGTTCTGCATAATCTGAGTGAAGAGCAGCAAGCAGTTCGCAAAGGGGTCGCAGAAGAATTGCTTCAGCGGTACGAGACAGAAAGCGAGCAGTTTTTGGACAGAATTGTTGCAATAGATGAAACCTGGATACGAGATTTTGAACCAGAACTGAAATCTCAGTCCGCTCAGTGGAAACACACAGAATCACCTCACCAGAAAAGATTCCGCAGCCAACAATCGATGGTTAACCTGATGACGATTATGGCCTATGACAACGTTGGAATGATAGCAGCAGACAGAGTGCCCGAGAAGACCACTGTAACAGTGGAATACTACAGAAGGTTTCTGCAAAATGTTTTGCGCCCAAAGATTCGCCAAAGAAGGCCCGACATGCTCGAAGCTGATGTCATCATTTTTCACGACAACGCGAGGCCGCATGTTACCCGCACAGTAAGAGGCATTCTGGAAAAGTATGGATGGGCATCCTTTTCCCACGCGCCATACAGTCTCCTGACATGAGCCCCCAGACTGTGACTTGTTCCCAAAATTAAAGAAGCCACTCTCGGGAAATGGTTCAGTATATTTCTAATGAGGAGACCCGAGTAATCCGGCGCCTCAACAATGGAGGTGTCCGGACTTTAATACAAGACTTGCCCAAACGTTGGGCCGCTGTCATAAAGAAACATGGAGATTGCTTGGAAGGCCTGTAAAGGTATGTTGTGAAATAAATTCGTTTTTTAAGAGATAATCCACAGTGTGCAAAGCTTTTGAAAATGACCCTCATACAAAATACTTAAATCTTGCATGTTTCAAATTCTTACAAATTTTAAAATTCTCTCGCATACACTGCTGGCCACCCAAAATGCAACACCAAGAAGGACACGAGATAGCAAAGCCAGATTTACTGGACACATAACAACAGATACAAAGATCAAACGATTGAGCCTACAGGCCCGTGCGACATATGGAACACGCAGACATCAATACTTCGTGTAGCCCCATGGCTAGCAATAACGGCCGCCACACGACGCGGCATCGAACGAGAGAGGCTTTGGATGTGGGTTAGGGGTATGTCGGTCCAGGCTGCTTCCACACGTTGCCACAGTTCATCAGGCGTAGCCGCAGGTGGTGCTTGCCGGGCCACTCGATTGCCGATCAGCGACCAGACGTGTTCGATGGGAGACATATCAGGAGAACAGGCGGGCCACGGCAGCAGTGACACTTGGTGGGCCGGGAAGAATTGTTGCACGATGCGTGCCACGTGCAGGCGCGCATTTTCCGGTTGAAACATGGCCGCTGGCAGGTCCTGAAGGTAAGGTAGGACTACAGGCTCCAAAACGTCGGAGATGTAGCGGTGGCGGTTGAGTGTACCGGCGATGCGTGCCAGAGGGGTGCGGGTGTCATATCCAATTGCGCCCCAAACCATAACGCCAGGCGACGGACCGGAATGGCGACGCATAATGCAGGCGTCATACGGTCTCTCGGCGCGGTGCCGCCACACGCGGATCCAACCATCGTGGTGTTGCAGGCAGAAGCGGGATTCGTCGGAAAAGACAATGTCGTACCATTCCGTAGTCCAGGTGAGGCGTTCAACGGCCCGCTGCCGCTGAACTCGCCGGTGGTGTAACGTCAATGGTAATCGGAGCAATGGGCGCCGTGCGACAAGTCACCGCTCCTGCATACGACGTCGAACGGTACGTGCTGCCACAGGTTGTTGAGCAACACAACCTAATTCCTGCGTTAACGTTCGTGATGTGGCGGTGCGAGCCGTCAATGCCTGCTGCACAACATGCCGGTCCTCTCGTTCGGTGGTGTGCCGCGGCTGCGGCAATCACTCATGTCGGTCCGTCCGTCCCTCCTGCACCCACCGAATCCATACTCGCCTCATTGTGGCTGGATGTCGTCCAACACGGGCGCCGATGTCTAGGTACGATAAACCACTGTCGCGATAAGCTACTATTCGTCCTCTGTGGAACTCCGAAACGTGCTGGAATGACTGTCGTATTCTGCAACAAGGCATCAGGAAGCTTCCCACGCACAGGTCCGGCAGCGCAACACACTTTCACTACTTACACCCCGCCTTCTGTGCACCCTTCTTATAGAGCTTCTCGGTGGCGTGCCGGGCGGACATGATTTGCATATGCCCTGCAATTCTGATCCTTTGCATGTCCTCTCGCGGGCGATGCATGCTGCGAATTTCAGGCCAATCGAATGCTTCCTTCTTGGTGTTGAATTTTGGGTGGCCAGCAGTGTAGTTTAAAATAAAATGAGATGCATTCAGTGTACAGAAAGGGAAATATACTCTGTGAAAAAAATCCTGTCATACCAGGAAGTTTTGTTGTTGTTTGGAAGTATAACGACCACTGTGAGCAACTCACTGTAATTTAGGGCCACTTGTTCCTAAATTACAGTGAGTTGCTGAGTTGCTAGGGAGATAGTCAGTCCGGTAAGACAAAAACAACATGCATGCCACACAGGGATTCTAACCCAGGACCTATCTCGGACGATTGGTCAGAAACCAGCGCTTAGACCACTGCGCCACTGGGGCAAAAAAGTAGTGATGCGAATTGCACGCACATTGGCCGGCAAAATTGTAACGCGCAAATATGCAAATGTTCCGCTATCGAACCCATCCAGTCAACGCTGAAGTTGTAATAGCGTGAATGCGGTCATATGCCAGTAACAGATAGACGTGTCTTTCCGAGTAACATTGCCTCTAATTCCTGAAAAGTGATTATTGGAGGAAAACCATGACAGAAGGAATGACAGAAGGAATGACGAGTCAGTGTAGTGATTATACATGTGTATTATCATCAATTACTAACAGACTTCCAAAAATGACGTATTATTGGCTTGTATGAAGCCGGATTGTAGACTGTGTGTATTGCGTCACATCTTGGCCCCCACAATGTCACAGTCCATCATTGCATTGCACGGTGGATGATAGAATGTGACAACAGGACGAGAACACCGTATGATTCGGAGACAGGCCCTTACTCTCAGCCATAAGAAGACCTGTGATGCTGAGCACAGTTGAAAACGGGTCAAATTTTTCGGACCCGGACCCGGACGTCCGATAACTTGACCCGATCTGGCCCGATCCGGATCCGTAACTGGTCCAGACAAATCTGCTTGGAACTAAAAATGCGAAAATGAATTTATATACAGGGTGATCAGAATCGACCTCACAATAAACCTACCGGACGATTCCTCGTGGGGATAGAAGCCGAAAACCGTTGTCCGTTGTCCGATCGGATGTCGCATTCTAGAGATATACGCGCCGAAAGTTCGTGACGTCACATCAGGTAATTTTTTTTTTTGATTGGAGGTTTAACGACCACCGTGAGCAACTCAATGGGCTATAAGCAGTCGCCCGTCCCTAATTTAGGGTCACTGGTTCCAGGGAAGGGAGAGAACCAGTGCCGTAAGACAAACACAACATCCATGCCTCACGGTATTCGAACCCGGACCCCTTTCGGACGAATGATCAGAGGATATCGCTTAGACCACTGCGCCACCGGGGCGGCCACATCCGGTAAGAATACAGACATTAGAAATAACTTACCCAATCACTTTGACAGAAAACATGTAATTTATTGATTTGTACCACTACAACACAAATGATAAAACACGTGGATTCGTGTCAGATTAAAAACATGTGTCCAAAATGACCACATTGTAGTGCGGAACAGGCGGCAGCCCGCCGAGGAATAGACATCTGTACGCGTTGCAGCATAGTAGGGGTTACAGTTGTGAGGGCAGCGTGTAAGGTGGCCACTAGGTCATGCAGGCCGTCGATATACCAGTTCCTTTAGATTACCCCAGAGGAAGAAGTCCAATGGGTTTAAGATCCGGCGATATAGCGGGCCATACGACAGGACCACCACGGTCAAGCCATCGACCGAGATATTCCGTATCCACCCACTGGCGAACATTTGCAGCGTAATGCGCCGGTACTCCATCATGCTGGAACCATAGATTGATGAGAACAGCTAATGGTACGTTTTCCAATAAGGCCGGCAGAACATCACGTAGGAACACCATGTAGCTGGCAGCTGTGACATGTTCGGGAAGAAGATATTGTCCCACTAGGATATCGCCCACAATACCACACCAGATATTAACACCCCACCGGATCTGGTGAGCGTGTCCACGTGTTGCGTGCTGATTGTCCGATGCCCAAACATGACTATTATGGGTGTTGCAGATACCCTGCTATGTAAACCTTGCTTCATCAGTCCACAAGATCCGGCGGATGAAACTATTATCGGCAGCATGTTGCTGTAGCAGCCACTCACAGTATGCCTGTCTTCGAGAATAATCCTATGGCAATAGACCTTGCACCCGTGTGATGTGATATGGATGCAGGTCTTCGTCGGGTAAAATGGCAAGTACGGAACTTTGGTGCACACCGAACTGTCGCGCGATCGCACGGCTGCGGGTCGTTGGCTCCTACTCTATGAACTCTAGTATGGCATCCTCGAGAGATGATGTTCTCACAGAGGGTCCAGCGCCACTGTCTACACTTGGCCGTGGTGCGACATTGCCTGTGTCGCGCATTCGAGCGTCAAGCCGCCGTATGACCTGGGTATCCGGGTGCTGTCGTGCTGGGTATCGCTCACTGTAGGCCCTTGCTGCATGCAATGCTGAACCATGACACTCCCCCAATAGAAGATAAATGTCACAATACTCTCTCAAACTGTACGATATATTACTGCCCACACTACTGTCAAATGTACCAACGTAGTATGAGCTTACCTGCTTCCGTCGTCAATTCTTTTTATCCCTACCTGCCGTATCGCGCAGGCGTACAAGTGATGGTTTCACGCCACCACGTCCTTCGAATTTGCATACCGACCCCGTGACATATTTTTGAATGTTGATTGCCTTTTTTTTTTCTTTTTTTTTTTAATTGGAGGTTTAACGACCACCATGAGCAACTCTGTGGGCTATAAGTAGTTGCCCGTCCTGAATTTAGGACCACTGGTTCCAGGGAAGGGAAAGAGTCAGTTCCGTGGGACAAACACAACATCCATGCTTCACCGGGATCCGAACCCGGACCCCTTTCGGACAAATGATCAAAAGCCATCGCATTAGACCACTGCGCCACTGGGGCGGCTTGATTGCCTTGTGATACGTTCGTCTGTATAATTAGCCAAGTTGCTCTTCAACGAGCATGTGCGTTACCGGATGTGACGTCACGAAACTTTCGGCACGTATATCTCCGGAATGCGACGTCCGATCAGACAACGGACAACGGTTTTCGGCTTCTTTCTTCATGAGGAATCTTCCAGTAGATTTATTGTGCGGTCGATTCTAATTACCTTTATATATACATATAAACGTTATATATATACACTGGTGTGCAAAAATTAAGGACGAAGAGGAGAAAATTAGCATAACAGCGGAACGAAAGACCACTCAGGAGATAGACTACGGTCCGGTAAGGTACAGCACGCGCATATATGCAGCATGAGGTAGGGGGTGGGAGTGTCGAAAGGGTATAAAGCACACGGGCGTTGTACGTTCAGCAATTCGGTGAAAGCTATTGCACGGTGTACATCGGTTTGAACGACGTCGAGTTGCTGCCACCACCATTTGATATGGCCAACAGGCAATCCAGTAGACGACATCTGGATGACTTTATCCGAGATCGCGTCATTGGGAAGTTGGAAGAAGGTCGAGGTGTGACTAGTGTGTCTGAGGAGTTCGGGATCGCTCACAGCATCGTTTCACGAGCTTGGAGAGCATTTCAAACGACAGGAACAGCTGTCCGAAAGTTTAGCAGTGGTCGTCCATGAGCAACCACGGCGGCGGACGACCGGTATATTGTCCTACAGGCAAGAAGAGACAGACGGCAAACAGCGGGAGAAATCGCAAGGCACATGCAACAGATAACTAGACGTCCGTTATCGCGTGGCCAGGAGACTGCACAAAGGTAGTCTATTTGCACGACGACCAGTATGGTGTGTGCCATTTAACTCCTGCTCATCGGAGACGGCGGTTTCTGTGGTGCCAGGAACACAAGAACTGGACACATCAGCAATGAGGTCGAGTTCTCTTTACGGATGAGAGCTGATTTAATCTGATGAGCTATTCTGGACGTATGCACATCTGGAGAGATCAGGGAACACGCAATCACACCTCCAACATCATCGAAAGGGACCGGTTTGGAGGTGGCGGAGTTCTCGTTTGGGAAGGTATCATGCTTGGTAGCCGTACTGACCTCCACATCTTCCAAGGAGGTTCAGTCACTGGTGTCCGCTATTGTACCGAGGTTCTCCTGCCTCACGTGCGTCTGTTTAGAGGTGCCGTGGGTCCTTAGTTCCTCTTCATGGACGACAATCGTACAGTGGCTGTCGCAGAGCTGTTGGAGCGTGAAGATATTCAACGCATGGATTGGCCCGCAAGGTCCCCGGACCTAAATTCAATCGAACACGAGTGCGACCTTCTCGGGAGACGCTTGGCAGCACGTCACCAGTCACCAGCAACGATTCCGCAGCTGCGATTGGCGCTACAAGAGGAATGGGCCGCGATGCCTCAACAGCTCCTTGAAAACCTCGTCCTCAGCATGGACAAACGTTGTAAATCCTGCAACGCAGTCAGGGGTGATCATATCCCCTACTAAAGACTGGATTTTTCTTGGCAGCCGCCTGCCACATGGACGTTTCTGTCTTGTCCAGTTGTGCTGGAAGCTACCTTTTCAATAAAGTGCCTTTGTATCCTTTAGATTCCTTGTTTGGACGGTTTTGCTCACTTGTCCCATATTCTTACATCTTGGGGATCTTATGGTATGATTTGAGTCGATGTGGAGCACTTCTGCACGACGTTACATTCGAAAAACCGTCTCGCCCTTAATTTTTGCACGCCAGTGTATATTCATCCCAATAACTGCTTGATATTTAATAACTGATATCCATTTTTTGCCGCTTCCGTGGCGCAGTGGTCTAAGCGATGGCCTCTGATCATTCGTCCGAACGGGGTCCGGGTTAGCGAATCCCGGTGAGGCATGGATGTTGTGTTTGTCTTACGGCACTGTCTCTCTCCCTTCCCTGAAACCAGTGACCCTAAATTAGGGACGGGCGACTGCTTATAGCCCATTGAGTTGCTCCTCACGGTGGTCGTTAAACCTCCAATAAAAAAATCCTTTTTTAATAATAAAATTTGGTTACTTGCTAAATTTTAGTGCCATTTTTAGTGCCACTATTTTGGGTAATCCAAAAGTAATGGCTGACTATGACCGTGATCATGGAGCATGTTACAAATGGGAATCATTATTTACGATTACATAAATGTAGTTTTTTTTTTAATGTATTTAGGTTGTTCACTCTTTCCACACATTGATGGAGGTGCGCGTATTTCCATATGGCCCGTTAGATTTTTGGTTCCATAATATTTTATTACACCGTTGACATCTTTCACCGGTTCCTTAATGAGACGAAACAATTTCCATCATTCACTTTTCCCCTTGTGGATTTCAACAAGCACGCATTTATTGGCCTCGACACCTTTCTCAACTTCCTTAATATTAAATCCATCCATATTAACAAGTAGGGAGTTAATTTCCGCATGACATTTCATGGGAACGGGATGTTACCACATGAAACGAAAACCTCTGAATGCTATGTAAAAGATGAGATGTGAAAAGTAACTCTTAGTCTTACAGTGAACTTCGCACGGAGAGAGTGAATCAGCTGAGAAGCAGGCGAATGGCATTTGCCTGTACCTTGCCCTGGACAATCGCACTGTAAAAGAACGCACAAGAAGTATCTTTTTACGATATGGTGTCGGTGTGTCTGATGTCGATCGGTGGAAATCTTCGTTGCTTTAAGAAAGATACGGTAATATTTTTGCATGGCAAATCATTATTTACTCCGTGGGCACCAGTATCGACTACAGAATTCCAAAACACGCATTTTGCTTTGGAATATATTTTTGTGTTTTCAAAAATAAAACGGGAATAAAACCAGGTCAAAATTGGATCAGGAACACCTTGACCCGACCCGTTGGACCCGCAAGGAATCGACCAGTTTCCATCTCTGATGCCGAGCATTATAACCCAATCACACAGCAAACCAAGGTTGAGAAAATTACGGTCGGCGAGCAGGCTTAATGAGACCCGCGGAAAAATTCGAAATTTCGAGAATGAATTAGGTTCTCACTTCTTGCAGTTCAAAAATACCCCTTCCGGGGAGCGTGTTTCCCGCTCCCCAGAAGGCCACACCATCCAGCATTTCCCTACTCCTTGCCGGCAGACCGCTCTGATTAACCATGACATACCTCTTTGCCACGCTAGTCGAGCATCAAGCGTCTGCCTCGCCGATTTATTATTGTTCCCGCTAGTGTTGCTGCAATGAGATTGTACTCCGTTAAGATGGCAGGTAAAAAACCGTGAAAATGATTCCAAGTGCAGTGTTTTCACAGATGAGCAGTCGCGGAAATATTTTTTTTTACAATTTTTAAAGATAAGCCGTTAATTATGTCTTATTTGTAAAGTAACTGTGGTAGACTTCAAAGATATTATTAATCATTCCTGACACTTCATCTCTAAGCAGGACAATAAGTTTCATGCATCCATGACTGAATCTAAAAGGAAACAAAAGCAGAAAAACTACGAAAATAACTTTCAGATCAGTAGTATATTTTTAAGCAGCAAAACAGTTCTCAAAAAGCGGCTGCACATGGGAAATGCTAAGTTCACAAGGCTTGGATTACCATGCTGACGTCACAGATTTAGTCAGTTTCGCCTGTGCGATAAAAGATAAAGGAAAAACGATATACAACCATTCGATAAGGACTTCATCAGATGGTGCAACGCGGAACGGGACTCACATTAGTGATTTCCAAGTTTCTCTGTAGGTTATGAAGGTTTCTTTAAATGACGTTTTCCAGAATTTTTTTTTTGTTGTTGTTGGAGGTTTAACGACCACCGTGAGCAACTCAATGGGCTATAAGCAGTCGCCCGTCCCTAATTTAGGGTCACTGGTTCCAGGGAAGGGAGAGAGACAGTACCGTAAGAGAACACAACATCCATGCCTCACCGGGATTCGAACCCGGACCCCGTTCGGACGAATGATCAGAGGCCATCGCTTAGACCACTGCGTTCCCAGTCACACCCAGGGCCCCCAAATTCGTGGCAAAGTTTATATATTTTATCTCTTTGTTTTTATTTTTTTTATTTTGTAGATTAGAGGTTAAAATTAAGCAGTACATAACACAGGAGAATCAGAGCTCGAAATTTTCCAATAAAAGTTTTAAATGAAGAATACAATGGTATGTTCATAATATGAACATACCATTGTATTACATTTTCATATACTTAATTTATAGCTTCTTATTGATACTTTGATGCGCTATCACTGACCCTTAGTTTTAGGAAACAAATTTCTCTGTTGATTTGATTTCGACATAACGCCATTATTATGCGCGAAAATGTTTTTTTTTTTTTTTTTTGATTGGAGGTTTAACGACTACCGTGAGCAACTCAATTTGCTATAAGCAGTCGCCCGTCCCTAATTTAGGGCCACTGGTTCCAGGGAAGGGAGAGAGCCA
This sequence comes from Macrothele yani, assembly GCA_039090855.1. Taxonomy (NCBI): domain Eukaryota; kingdom Metazoa; phylum Arthropoda; class Arachnida; order Araneae; family Macrothelidae; genus Macrothele; species Macrothele yani. Next base: position 75,412,225 of record CM076994.1, on the reverse strand, counting down.
GTGCCGTAAGACAAACACAACATCCATGCCTTAACGGGATCCGAACCCGGACCCCTTCCGAACGAATAATCAGAAGCCATCGCTTAGATCACTGCGCCACCGGGGCGGCGCGAAAATGTTAATTTAATTTCAATTGGTCTTATTTAAATTAAATTTCGTTACCTATTTCTTTTCTAAGTTGGCTTTTATCAACAGATTATTGTTTGTTAAAGCAACATATTTTTCTAATTACAAAACTTTGGAAATTTAAAAGTAAGTTGAAAAGAGTCCCCAAAATTATCCGGCCCAGGGACCCCTACCTTTCCAATTGGCTCTGGTTTTCATCAACTTTTTTCAAAATACGAAGAACAAAAATTACAAATTTTTATCTTAATAAAATATTATTTTAAAAATTATTTGCTATGAGTTTAGTGGAATTACCAATATCTATGTAATTTACAATGTCGTTAATTTTATTAATAATAGTGTTCTGCATACAGTATTATCAATTATCGGATTACTATTCTTATTAACAAAAGCAACGTAACTCAAAAAATTTCCGAAATTATTTAATTTTCAGTTCACACTCCATTCAAGAGAACGCATGTCGCCCTTTATGGTATGCACTAGTCATTAGAAAAAAATATGCACAAACTATTTATGATCAGAAATTTACTGAAATGCTGCGAATTAAATACTTCAGCTTTTCTTAGAAAGTGATTTGTTTAAAAGATCGCTGCCCAAGCAATGTTGACTGGTACCATTAGGTCTGCTCATATATGACTATTCAATGAAAAATGCTAATAGTAGAAACGTTGGGATAAGAAATGGAGCAAGATACAAACTAGCGAATAGTTATTTGTTGCATCTGCTTTATTTCCGCATTGGTCAAATGAAGATCTCGGAGAAACAAGATACAAATCAGTCTTTTATGTTTGCATCTGCTTTATTCCCGCGTCAGTTACACGAATTTTCTGACTGCTTCGAAAAAAACAATGTTTACATTTGCTCTGCCCTTAGTAAAATTATATCGGTTTATCGGTAGTCGAGGCATATCATCTGTGACGTTAGCATGGTATCCAAGCCTTGGGAACTTAGCATTTCCTACACATACTAATATAAAATTGCAAAGCGCAACAAACACTTTCTGAAGGTGATTTCGCAAAAGACTGCATGCTCAGTGTCTGTGATACTCTGTCCTGAAAAACACAAGGACTTCAAAACAGTTTGTCTTGAAAAAACCATTGCGAACAGAATTGAATCCATAAATAGAAGCTTATCGTCACAGTTGCCAATAAGAATTAAGCAATTTAAATTCTCTTCTGTAACAATAAGGGAAAAAAATTTCTCGAGACTTCAAAAATCGATATTCTACAATAGCCTGCCGATATTAAATTTCAAAATCTGATTCGTCACTCCCAGAAAATTATGGCCATATTTCATCGCATTTGTGTGAACCAATGTTTCCTACAGCGAAATTTCAAAAAGCCATGTGAGAAACAGATTTACGGATGGTTTCTAAATACACTGCTGGCACCCAAAATGCAACACCAAGAAGGAAGCATTCGATTGGTGTGAAATTCGCAGCATGCGTAGCCCGCGAGAGGACAAGCAAACGATTAGCATTACAGGGTATATGCAAATCATGTGCGCCCGGCACGCCACCGAGAAGCACTATAAGAAGGGTTCACAGAAGGCGGGGTGTAAGTAGTGGAAGAGTGTTGTGCTGCTGGACCTGTACGTGGCAAGCTTCCTGAAGCCTCGTCGCAGAAAACGGCAGTCATTCCAGCACGCTTCGGAGTTCGACAGAGGACAAATAGCGGCTTATCGCGACAGCAGTTTTATCGTACCGAGACATCGGCGCCCGTGTGGGACGACATCCAGCCACAGTGAGTCGAGTATGGATTCGGTGGGTGCAGGAGGGAAGGACGGACCGACGTGAGCGATTGCCGTAGCCGCGGCACACGACCAAACATCAGAACCGGCATGTTGTGCGGCGGACATTGACGGCTCGCATCGCCACATCACGAACGTTAGCGCAGGAATACAGGTATGTTGCCCAACAACCTGTGTCAGCACGTACCGTTCGACGTCATCTGCAGGAGCGGTGACTTGTCGCATGGCGCCCATTGCTCCGATTACCATTGACGTTAAACCACCGGCGAGTGCGGCGGCAGTGGGCCGATGAACGCCGCACCTGGACTACGGAATGGCACGACATTGTCTTCTCCGACGAATTCCGCTTCTGCCTGCAACACCACGATGGTCGGATCCGCGTGTGGCGGCACCGCAGCAAGAGACTGTATGTCGCCTGCATTATGCATCGCCATACCGGTCCGTCGCCTGACGTTATGGTTTGAGGCGCAATTAGATATGACACCCGCATCCCTCTGGTACGCATCCCCGGTACACTCAAGAGCCACCGCTACATCTCCGACGCTTTGGAGCCTGTATTCCTCCTTTACCTGCAGGGCCTTCCAGCGGTCACGTTTCAACAGGACAACGCGCCTGCAAGTGGCACGCATCGTGCAAGAATTCTTCACGGTCCACCAGGTGTCACTGCTGCCGTGGCCCGCCTGTTCTTCTGATATGTCGCACATCGAACACGTCTGGTCGCTGATCGGCAACTGAGTGGCCCAGCAAGCACCACCCGCGGCTACGCCTGACGAACTGTGGCAACGTGTGGAAGCAGCCTGAACCGACATACCCCAAACCCACTTCCAAAGCCTCTTTCGTTCGATGCCGCGGCGTGTAGCGGCCGTTATTGCCAGCCATGGGGGCCACACGAACTATTGATGTCTGTGTGTTCCGCAAGTCGTACGGGCCTGTAAGCTCAATCGTTTGATCTTTGTATCTGTTGTTATGTGTCCAGTAAATCTGGCATTGCTATCTCGTGTCCTTCTTGGTGTTGCATTTTGGGTGGCCAGCAGTGTAGTTACAAACTTGTTTACACATCAAGCTAAACAGAAAACAATGTCATCCTAAACTTTTTATATATAAGCTGTTAACGTATTTTTTTTATAAAATGCATTTGGCCAACTTCATATCTTACTTTTTTTGTGGCCCGTTCACAAAAAGGTTTGCCCACCCCTGGTCTACGGGAAAAAGGCCTACACGCACGTGTGACCATCGTGGCGTTTACCATGTATCCCTACATGCCATCATAAGCGCTTGGAGTAGTGTTTCTTCCAAGTGACCGGGGTAAAAAAACTGTGTCACGTAGTTTACAGCAATGAATTTCACTTTTGTCTTTAGCCAAATAGTCATCAGATCCACGAGTGGCGTCGATGTGGTCAGTGGAACAATCCGCGAATGTCATCGGACGACACATCGCCCGAACAGCGAGCATCATGGTTTGATATTCAATTTAATATTTTATAACTTAACTGCTCATCGGCATGTTCAAGAAGTCCTCAAACCCCATGCGCTATTTACTGTTCATGGCAGGGTTAAAAAATACAGTGTTTCAGCACGCAGTACGGGTACTCATACTGCAAATGCATCTAGGCGATATCTCAAGTTGTCAACGTGCTACCTTGGGCAGCACGATCCCCAGACTTGTTGCCGATGGAGCATGGCTTGGACACCTCCAGAACCTGCGTCAGACACTTCCGAGAATAGATGCCCTGCGGCATCAACTCGACGAAGCATGGAGGTCAGTGCCTCAGTCTTTGCAGCTCCATTCCGCTGAGAGACATTGCTCATGAGGGACGCTCCAAAACAGTTAATATTTAAACAGTAATTATAAAAGTCGTTGAAACGAAACCTAGACTGAGGTTGAGCTTCAGTGTAGGTTCATTAAGCTTTACGGCAGGGTAATATAATTAAAGTACAAAAGGCAAAGTCACTGTACCATCTGAACATAAACACCCCCCCCTGTTCAGTCACTGTGTCCATTGCTGCACTCGTTTCGGATACCTTCCGCTGAAAAGCAGTGTCTTACATGTTTGTTTGGAAACGGTTCAAATTTGCTCATAAGTTGTACAATACTTAAAAAATGCGATTCTTGGTAAAAGTTAACAATTCATTATTGCCGTCAAATCCTAAGCCATGTTCTGCCAAAAAGTGCATAACTGCAACAATTATTTGGAGAATGTTGCGCAGGGGTGGATTGGGACGACGAGATCAGGCCTAAAATTCTAGTCTTGCACTACAAGAACACGCGTACCTGCAGGGGAACACCTTGTAGATTTCCTCATGGAAAAAAATTCTGTTATATTCCGGACGAAAGAGAATTGTCGAAATATGCATGATAAAACGAATTCAGGCATGAACAAATTTTGACAATTTAACAGTGGAAGAAATTTAAAAATCGGTTCATGATTGATTGCAACGTCAAACCAGGCTACATTCAATCATGAGCAATTTTTTTTTAATTTCAGATAATTGTTTTCCTTCAGGAAATTTGATTTTGACAAAAAAAAAAAAAAAAAAAAAAATCTCGCGAGTCCAATGAAAACCCCATTTCTCACTAAATCTTGAAAAATCATTCTGAAAGTGGAAATGTGCACGTCACACAGCAGTTTTCCTAAGCAATTAAATTTTATTATTTCTTTACTGATTACTTACTACGCAATGGGTTTGTATTTCCTCCTTGAGTAGGTGTCTTTGTAAAGTCTATCCATTATTTTGACCCATGGACCAGTACTGGTAAATCGTTGTTTGTTTTAAGATAAGTGTGGGTGCCCCACGGATTTTGGAATATCTCTGTGTAAATTTGTGAATAAGTTTGACAGAGATGATGGGGAATCACAATGGGTATTATTAGTGTCTGTTTAATGATTACAAAAGGAAGGAAAATATGGATAGGACACAGAATTCTGAATATATCTGCTGGAGAATAGCTTTGTACTCTGTGTAAGTTTGTGGATAAGTGGGATGGAGATAATGGACAATCACAACGCGTATTAATGTCTGTTTGATTACAAAAGGAGGGAAAGGCCTACCTACGACCCTGAGTTCCAAATCCAGCAACCAAATGGTTAGCTTTACTTAATTAATCTATAACAGCGTACTTAGTCCAATGACACTCTTGTCACATATAAGTATGGAGAATTTCGCTGTCTTTTCAGAGTATACGCTCAACAAATAGATAGGAAACACCTTCTGTTTTGCTCTTCCTTTTAAAGGAAAGAGCAAAACAGAAAGCGTTTCCTTTTACTTTTGAGACAGATATAAAGCTCAAATGAAGTTAACGATTATTATTCATAAGTACCAAAATTCGTTCGTTCTAAACAAATTCATTAAAAAAACCCCGACAAAGTGAGTCATTTCTCCAGTGGACCACCCGGAAATGTCTCGGTGCCCCTGGTAGCCAATCGCACCCTCATGTTGCGCAAATATTCTCGTTCTTTAGTGGTTTCATTCTGAAGCATGTCGTCAAATTTACAAATGTTTTGTCACGTACATCAGCCTAAAATTGCATATCTATGACAAAAGTTGTTTCCATGCTGAGAAATACTAACCGATTCATGTTTCAGGTCACTGAACCCATTATTTGAAAATTTGAATTACAATTTGACTTAAATGACAGACAAACGAAACCAGGGGTGTATGAAAAAAAAATTTCGGGGGGGGCGAAAAATTGGAAGTTTCTGAAATCCACCAGGATAAAATGGAAGTTAATAAAAAAAGAAAAAAAAACATGTTAATAATAACAAAAACATATTTCTTTTTAGTTTTTTTAGGTATATAACATACATATATACCTTAATTAAGCTGATGATTACATATTAAAAAAAAAGTGACAAAACAAATTTCTCCCTGAGAAATAATGAAATTAATTGGATTCACCTAATTCTTAAAAACTGACAGTTATTCTTCTAGGTACATTTCCGAATTTGTCAATGACTTCTTCATCTTCAACTTGAATGTCTCTATGAATAGATAATAAAGCTAGCCCATTCAGTCTTGACTCTGATGTAATGTTTCTCAAATAAGATTTCAATCGACGAAGACTGGAAAAGCTTCTTTCCACTGATGCTGTGGTTACAGGAAGAATTGCCAAGATGTGAAGCAAAATGTAAATGTTGGGAAATAAGTTCCTATTGCATGATGCCAAACTTTCAACTGCGTTTTTGGGGCGCACGTCTGCTTTTTCCCTTTCCCATTTTTGACACCATAATTGATACTCGCTTTCTGTTACATCAGAGTATCCTAAATCAGATTCATACATTTTCACTGCAGATAATATTTGGGAATAATCATTCTTCACAGCAAAAACTGGTAGAATGTTTTCCAATGAAGTTAGTGTTTCTTTTTATGATTGAAACCTTTCATTTAATGATTCAATTATATCATCCACAAAGGGTATAAATATACTTCTGCAGAAATATTCTTCTGGAGTTGAATATGGGACATTGCGTCCATTTTTTTGTATACTGCATCTACGTGGAACTTCTGCTACTTTGAGGCCTACAGCCAATGTTTTTACAGTATCATAAATTAAGCTGAAGGATTTTTCTGCTTCAGTTCTCATGCTGTTTAGCAGTGTTGTAACTTCCGATATTTTTTCTAATGCATCGACTAAGTCGATTTGCTTGTTTTGGAAGTTTTCAGATAGGTTGTATGTGATGGACAATATTTTACTAAGGACAACTTTACTTTGCCACTAGAAATGAAAACTGACATATAGAGTTGAGCAAAGTGTGCTTTGACAGATGATTCTGCTGACTCTTCTTGCTCAATCGCTTCTAAGGATGATATAATAGGATGCAGAAATTCTTTAAACATAAGAACGGCATCATGCCTTTGGATCCATCGAGTTTCACATAGAGTTTTCATCTTAACTTTCTTGCAATCAGGTGGCAGTCGCTGGATACTTTCTTTCAAAACACTGGTACGTTTAGCAGAAGTGTGGAAAAACGAACATTTTTCTGATATAACTCCCATACAGTTCCTTATGCTAGGCATTTTGCTAGCATCCGACAAACATAAGTTCAAGGAATGGGATATGCAATGAGTATATATCGCTTTGGGATATATTTTTCTAATACAGGCCTGCACTCCACGAAACTGTCATCGCATTGCTCCAGCCCCATCATACCACTGCCCTCTCATATCGTTCAAATCAAAACCCAATTTCACTATATTTTCCATTATTGTTGTTGCAAAAATTTGAAATCAGAAACTTAACTAAAAGAGACATACAAAGGCTGCAGACAACTCAAAGAAGCATGGAGAGGTGCATGCTTGGTGTAACCAGGAGAGATAAGAAGAGGAACTCGTGGATCCGAAAAATGACAAGAGTGGAAGACATCATGATCAGAGTTAAATCCCTGAAATGGCAATGGGCTGGACATACTGCCAGAAGGACAGATCATCGATGGACAGCCGAAATTTTAGATTGGATTCCAAGGGACAGGAAAAGACCCAGAAGAAGACCACATGGGAGATGGGTGGATGAAATTCGAAAGTATGCAGGGGTGACATGGAGGAGACTGGCACAAGACAGACCGTTGTGGAGGAAACTTGGGGAGACCTTCGTCCAGCAGTGGATTGATAATGGTTGACAATGATGATGATGATGATATAAAAATTATATTGGAAAGCACAGTTTGATTATTTAACCTTATTTTGACATATAACATAAAAAATGAAACAGATTTCGGGGGGGGGGGGGGGCAAGGCCCCTTCCCCTCTAAATACGCCCCTGAACGAAACAGTAATATTACCAGTGGTGAGTGAATGCCGTAACTACTCTAATAAAATTTTATGTTCGATAACATGGTTTCTGAAGACTTTCAGTAAAATGACGATATTTGTCAGTATATTTTCTCTCAGAAGCTAAAAACAAGCCATCTTGGTTTCGATACTTCTTTGAAGCTGTTTGTATCCAGTATTCTCAAACTGTTTCCGAAATTCACAATCTACTTCTGTTTTGCTCAGTTTTGCTTTCGCTATGTGCAGAAGATTTTCTGATATAGATCCTCTGCTACAAACTTTGAAGAAACGGACAATTCGTATTTACGAACATCGGACGGACTAATTAATTAACAAACTCAGAACCCCGCGCTTACGAACGTTTTATGATGGGCGCTGGAAAATGGTTAGTCCTGTAATTCCCCGTTCTGTGCTGTATTGAATAGAAATACATATACTGTATTTCTTGTAATTCGGTTATTTTGCTTTCTATACGGTACTGAATACACAATGCGTTAATTGAAAAAAGAAACTGAGCCGCCCTGTGGTCTGAAGAAATACATATACTATATTTCTTCAGACCACAGAAGAAATACATATACTGAAGAAATACATATACTATATTTCTTCAGACAACAGAACGGAAATGCGGACCGTTCATCCGAGAACTAGCCCTGGGTGATTCATAGGTGGTGTGCTTGTCCAATGATATTAACTATGTCCCTTCCCTCGATGGCCACAAATTTGGGATATGTGACTCCATGTACCCCTCCGAGTTGGTCATATAGGTAATTAAACCCCAAAACGAACAAAAAACGAGACAGATGCCTGACAAAAATATTATTCTTGTGAAAAAATTTCTGGCCTCGCAAAACTACCAGCTTACTGCAATCTATCTGCCAAACGGTAATTGTAACCTTCAAACACTTCTATTTAACATCGTACAATTAGCCAAGCTGTGGCAGCTACCAGGGAAGATAAAATTCTAACCCTGAAAGACTTTTGGAAAGGATGCAATACCTCAAAAGCAGTCAGAAACATTGATTGCTTTTGGTTTTATTGCTTTCCAGCAATACCACTGTTAGAGTAAACTGCTTAGTTTATTTCTGGTTCACAGGATTTGAAAAAAAAACTCAAGAGCAAAGCATCCAGCAAGTTGTAGAAATGGCAAGAACTGAGATTGGACTTGGAAATAAACGCATCAGATGTAGAAGAGTTAATTGAGTCTCATTTCGTTGTAATCATCGCCTGCCTCTGAATTCCTTCTGTATCTCCATGAGCCCATGATTTGTCAAAATAATGAGCTAATGGAAATGCAGAAGGAACTCAAAGAAGCAGATGGTGAAGACAATGAAATTATAACATGAACCAGAGGCGTAACTAGAAACAATGCACCCCATCTGTCTTACATATAACATCATATTGTCAACCATTACCGATCCACTGCTGGATGGTCTTCCAAAGTCTATAACAGCCTGTCTTGAGTCAGTCTCCTCCACGTCATTCTGGCATGCTTTTGAATTCTTTTTTTTTATTGGAGGTTTAACGACTACCGTGAGCAACTCAATGGGCTATAAGCAGTCGCCCGTCCCTAATTTAGGGTCACTGGTTCCAGGGAAAGGAGAGAGCCAGTGCCGTAAGACAAACGCAACATCCATGCCTCACCGGGATTCAAACCCGGACCCCGTTCGGACGAATGATCAGAGGCCATTGCTTACACCACTGCGCCACCGGGGCGGCGCTTTTGAATTTCATCCATCCATCTCCCCCATGGGTTTCTTGTTCCTATGTATCCAGTTTTGAATTTCGATTGTCCATCGGTGGTCCGTTTTTCTGGCAATATGTCCAGCCCATTCTGAGCCACGGAAGTTGATGTTCTTCGTGTCCTTATTTTACGAGTTTAGAAGTGAGTTTTTGTGCCTTTTGCATGTGTCACATCTACACTGTTGGCCACCCAAAATGCAACACCAAGAAGGAAGCATCCGATTGGCCTGAAATTCGCAGCATGCCTCGCCCACGAGAGGGCATGCAAACGATTAGCATTGCTGGGAATATGCAAATCATGTGCGCCCGGCACGCCACCGAGCACTATAAGAAATGTGCACAGAAAGCGGGGTGTAAGTGTGTTGTGCTGCCGTACCTGTGCGTGGGAAGCTTCCTGATGCCTCGTCGCAGAATACGGCAGTCATTCCAGCACGTTTCGGAGTTCGACAGAGGACGAATAGTGGCTTATCGCGACAGCGGTTTATCGTACCGAGACACCGGCGCCCGTGTGGGACGACATCCAGCCATAGTGAGGCGAGTATGGATTCGGTGGGTGCAGGTGGGACGGACAGACCGACGTCAGCGATTGCCACAGCCGCGGCACACCACTGACCGAGAGGACCGGCATGTTGTGCGGCGGGCATTGACGGCTCGCACCGCCACATCACGAACGTTAGCGCAGGATTCAGGGTGTGTTGCACAACAACCTGTTTTTTTTTGTTTTTTTTTTATTGGAATTTTAACGACCACCGTGAGCAACTCAATGGGCTATAAGCAGTCGCCCGTCCCTAATTTAGGGTCACTGGTTCCAGGGAAGGGAGAGAGCCAGTGCCGTAAGACAAACACAACATCCATGCCTCACCGGGATTCGAACCCGGACCCCTTTCGGACGAATGATCAGAGGCCATCGCTTAGACCACTGCGCCACCGGGGCGGCGCACAACAACCTGTGCCAGCACGTACCGTTTGACGTCGTCTGCAGAAGCGGGGACATGTTGCACGGCGTCCATTGCTCCGATTACAATTTACGTTAAACCACCGGCGAGTGCGGCGGCAGTGGGCCGTTGAACACCGCACCTGGACTACGGAATGGCACATTGTCTTCTCCGACGAAAGCCGCTTCTGCCTGCAACACCACGATGGTCGGATCCGCGTGTGGCGGCACCGCGGCGAGACTGTATGACGCCTGCATTTTTTTTATTGGAGGTTTAACGACCACCGTGAGCAACTCAATGGGCTATAAGCAGTCGCCCGTCCCTAATTTAGGGTCACTGGTTCCAGGGAAGGGAGAGAGCCAGTGCCGTAAGACAAACACAACGTCCATGCCTCACGGGATTCGAACCCGGACCCCTTTCGGACGTATGATCACTGCGCAACCGGGGCGGCGCCTGCATTATGCATCGCCATACCGGTCCGTCGCCTGGCGTTAAGGTTTGGGGCGCAATTGGATATGACACCCGCTCCCCTCTGGTACGCATCGCCGGTACACTTAACAGTCACCGCTACATCTCCGACGTTTTGGAGCCTGTAGTCCTCCCTTACCTGCCAGCGACCACGTTTCAACACAACAATGCGCGCCCGCACGTGGCACGCATCATGCAACAATTCTCCACGGCCAACCAAGTGTCACTGCTGCCGTGGCCCGTCTGTTCTCCCGATATGTCGCCCATCGGACACGTCTGGTCGCTGATCGGCAACAGAGTGGTCCAGCAATCACCACCCACAGCTACGCCTGATGAACTGTGGCAATGTGTGGCAGCAGCCTGCACCAACATACCGCGGCCGTTATTGCCAGCCATGGGGACCACACGAACTATTGATGTCTGCGTGTTCCGCAAGTCGCACGGGCCTGTAAGGTCAATCGTTTCATCTTTGTATCTGTTGTTATGTGTCCAGTAAATCTGGCTTTGCTATCTCGTGTCCTTCTTGGTGTTACATTTTGGGTGGCCAGCAGTGTATCAAGGTACAGTCAACGTTTTGAGTTTATTTTCAATGTTTCATGTGCTAAACTAACTTTGTACTAAACCTTTTCAGACTCTTCGTTTGGTTTGTTTAAATTTAGAAGCCACCAAAATAGAGGTTTCCGATGCTTAGTTATCATTTGACACCTTGGTGTAAGTTAGTCATGAACTACTCTCCGATATGATGAACTTGGAAATACCCTCGTTCCCAGACACTTATTCTTCAGATGCCTCTATCCCTAATGTTAGGACTGGGTCTGAGCTGCCTTCACATCCAAGTGCCGCGCTTACCAAGTTTAGTGCCTCCTCATCAGTCTCGGATGCCCTCTCCTGCCTCTCAGAATCATTTGTACATACTCTTCAAAGCGGAGCTGTAGCTTCAACACATCCTCGGCTATCAGTGCTGCATTTGTTTAAGCCACTCCATCCGTTCAACGCGCTATTGCACTAAATTGCTGCGGTGTCAAAGGTAGCCTACCTGAGGAGGGGCCAATGAGCCTGCAGTTCAAACTGTAATAATCGGCAACATATCGTTACAGTTGACATGGGAGAATGTGTCAGAGTTCATCATGCAGCGCCAACACCACTGATGATGCAGAACGGTGATCGAAGACATTCTCATGAGATCAGTGCTGTAGCCAGAAATTTCTTGGGGGGGGGGGGGGTCCATGGGTTTGGTTCATTGGTGAAAGCTCCATATATACATACACTGAAGAGCAATTGAATTAGACAGCTGGCGTTATGCAAATGTGGCGCTGTGGGCGGCCCTGTAAACGGAAACGACATGACGTATGCAGCAATCCGACAATACAAGGAGTGATGCGACGGGAATAAGTAAGAGTCGGACGCAGTATGGGTAAGACGAAGGATCTAAGCGCATTTGATTGTGGGCATATTGTCGGGGCCCGACGAATGGGGTCACTCCATCTCGGAAATCATGAAGGCACTGGGATTTTCACGAACCACTGTGTCACGGGTGCACCGTGAGTACATCGAATCCGGTAAAACCATCCCTGCAAGGACCAACTGCTGTGGACAATAGCGTGTGGATGAGCGGGGTCATTGTCGGCTAGCTCACATTGTAACAGCGGAAAGACAGGCCACAGTGCAAGAAATAACTCGGCAATTTAAGGCTGGTGCACAAAAACGTGTAAGCAGCCACACCATCCAGAACCATCTCCTCGCTATGGGATACAGAAGCCATCGTCCCACTAGGGTACTGCTGCTGACCGCACATCACAGGGTGCAAAGATTAGCATGGGCGCGGGAACATCGCTGCTAGACCCTAGACATGTGGGAAAATGTTGCCTGGACTGATAAGTCGATGTTCACGTTGGTGCATGCGGATGGCAGGATATGAGTACGGCGCAAACCACATGAAGCGATGGATTCTTTTTGCCAGCAGGGTACTCTTCAAGCTGGTGGGGGTGGCATTCTCGTCTGGGGACTGTTTACGTGGACTGAAATGGGATCCCTGGTACGTGTGACATCGTCCCTCACAGCTCAACATTACCGGGGTATCCTGGACTACCATTTGCTCCTGTTTGTGCGTCTTCAACATCCCACTGGGGACATCCTGCAAAAAGACAATGCACCGTGCCATCGCTTCCGCATTGTATTGCTTCCTTGGCCAGCTAGGCCACCTGACCTCAATCCCATTTGGGATGCCATCGAGAGAGATGTTCGAGGCTCTGACCCCCTCCATCAAATCTTCGTGAACTGTGGGAGCTTGTTCAGGGGTCGTGGATTTGTACGGCTTCCCAACGCTTCCGGTGTCTTGTCGAGTCCATGCAGAGACGAATCGCCGCCATCATCAGGGTGAAAGGTGGTGCTACACGTTATGAGATGGGTATCTCTAATTCAATTGCTCTTCAGTGTATATATCACTTTAAATACATACTAAATCTCCCCTCAAGGGAGTGGGGGAGGGACGGACCCAAGGACCACCCCCTTGGCTACGTCTATGCATGAGATGACGGTTGTCCCTCGGCATTGTCTGTGTACTACATCCAGAACTTTCACTTTGTGTCCCATGCCTTTTTTCATACCACTCCCAACATACTCTTGTCATGGTCACACTGTGCCCCACACGACTGGCAATCTTCCAGAGGAAAGCATTGCAATCTGCCATGCCAATAATGTAACTTCTGTCAAACTCACTGTGACTGTACGACTGTCTTACATGATGATGAGGCATGCTTACCCACTGCTGACCAAGCACTGACATGCCGACCGAGCCATACAAGGCTCATAACAGAAAAACGGCCACTTTTTAGTCTGTGGCAGTACATTTGCACCCATGACATCGAAATGCTAATAATTTCTGCCATATTGCCTGATTAGCAAATCCAGTAAAAATCAAAGTCATAGCTCAACTCCTTTCAGGTGATCTGTTGTTTATTGAAATGAGTGCATATATTTATGTGTGTGTATCACTGGTGTTAATGATGATCATCATCCTGCAGAGTACACAATTAAAATGAAAATAACTCACACAGTAAAAATAGGCCTTCAGGTAAAAAATGCATTTATTTTTACAAATTATTTCAAATTATAAAACTGTATCCAAAACATTACATATGTAACGTCAGTTCTTTTCATCCAGATGAAGATCTTTGCCAACAGTGTGAGCAGTTACGTACATCATTTCATCTAAGTGTTCTCTGTAATTTGATAAAGCTGTATCACGCGTCTCTTCCCAGTTGTAAATGTCTCTGAAAACCAAAAAAATCACAATGTAAAAGGTAAAAAGAGCATATTTTGAAAATTAATTTATTTGGGTATGTAACGATTGGTCGACATAACGTTTGGCCGACAGTAAGGATTAGTCGACAGTAACGATTGGTCGACAGCACTTTTGATCGACATGACAGTAAGGATTAGTCGACAGTAACGATTGGTCGACAGCACGTTTCATCGACATAACGATTGGTCGATATAACGATTAGTCGACATTGGTAGACATTAAATAGTCAACGGAGCTTGGAAAAAAAAATGTGAATAAGTGCAAACAGTTTAGCGGTAAATTGCCTCACCGGAAGATTGCCACACATCTTTCAGCAACCCGGAAAATTGCCACACACAGAAAAATTGCTCCACTGGAAAATAGCCACATGGTTTTCATTAAGGGGACAAGCACAAATCGCCGTTCGTCCGAGAAACGCTTTGAATGTGTGGCAATTTTCCGAGTTTCCGAATTATGTGTGGCAGTTTCCCCAAGGTGCCTATAACTAAAGTGCCCCGGGGGCCCTTTCGGAAATAACATCATTCAGAAGGCCCTCTATATAGATTTCACTTAAGAGTACAAAAGATGACACGGGGGTCTATTTGGAAATAATATGTTATAATGCTGTAGGTTCTGAGGACTATATTCTAAAAGATATTATTTCCAAAAAGAAACGTTACGTTTTGAGAGGTCAGTACATTCTGAGAGGTACCGCTGCAAATGTAAACCATAATCCTCTGAACCAATGGTTATCTCGACCAATTGTGCTGTCCACCAGTCGACTAGTCGTTACGGTCGACTGATCGTTATGTCGACCAATCGTGCTGTCGACCAATCGTTACTGTCGACTAGTCGTTACGGTCGACCAATCGTTACCGTCGACTGATCGTTATGTCGACCGATCGATACTGTCGACCAATCGTGCGACACCGATTTATATATATATATATATTTTTTTTTTATTGTAGGTTTAACGACCACCATGAGCAACTCAATGGGCTATAAGCAGTCGCCCATTCCTAATTTAGGGTCACTGGTTCCAGGTAAGGAAGAGAGCCAGTGCTGTAATACAAACACAATATCCGTGCGTCACCGGGATTCAAACACAGACCTTTTTCGGGCAAAAAATTAATTTATACATGAAATTCATATAAATGTGTATCTATCCATAATGCATTTGACAAATAAACTAACAAGAAATATTATAAATATTTAACGGGAATTATCGAGGATAAATTTAATAAATTAATCCTCGATAATTCCCGTTAAATATTTATAATACTGAAAGTAATAAGAGGAAGCCATGAAGCCATGATCAGCAGTACCAAATAACTTCGAATGAAATGCTGAGAAACAGTGACAATTATCTGTTCTAACCCAACTGTTTCACAAACCTTTTGTGTCTAATTCTTTCGATGAATAATTCCTCTGACATTTTGATTCCATACATGCTATAGTACATACTCAGAAATCAAATTCCACCCAAACCATATACAAGCACATAAATTACAGAGAAAATTTATAAAGCGAGAGGGTATTTTAATATTGCAGGTTTTTTAATACAAAGGGAATTTCTGAATTGCAATTCTAAGATAAACAAAATGTTTGAAACAAAGTGTGATGCATAAAAATCATTACTGTACAAAGCAGTACGTCAGCCAGGAGCCACATAACAAGCCAGCTTGGCACTTAGAGAGAAACACTCTTTCCCTCTTGGCTGTAAATGTTTTTTTTTCCCTACTAGTCAGATGAAGTCTACTGTCACCTGGTTATGCCATGCCTTTCAGCATCCAATTATGTGTGCTACGGACATATACTTTTTCCATTCTTACATAACTACAGGTACAAATTCACAGTCACCATCTATTTATCCAAACATTTCTACACTCTCTTAAGATCTTTTATTTTTATTGCCTGTCCTATAGTTTTGAAAGTTGTAGAATAGAATCCAGAAATTGAAAATGCTACACAGTCCAATTACATTACAGGACATCAGATATTTCTTTACAGATTCTTTTTTTTTTTTTTTTTGATTGGAGGTTTAACGACCATTGTGAGCAACTCAACGGGCTATAAGCAGTCGCCCGTCCCTAATTTAGGGTCACTGGTTCCAGGGAAGGGAGAGAGCCAGTGCCGTAAGACAAACACAACATCCATGCCTCACCGGGATTCGAACCCGGACCCCTTTCAGACGAATGATCAGAGGCCATCGCTTAGACCACTGCGCCACCGGGGCGGCTTACAGATTCTGAACAGTCTCTTGTTGTTTACAGAATTGCATCAGCTGTTTCAGAATCTTTGTTTACATATCAAAAGGAAGTATGAATAAAGACAAAGATGCTTCTTAACGTTTTAAATGTTGTACTATGCTAACTGTGAGTTACAAACTTTTTGTGCAGTTTAAAAAGCTTAATATACTTATAAATAACATACACATTTTGAAATTTTCCGGAAATTTTGTTTTCTTTTATTGTTCTCATTTGGGAACATTGGCATTTAAAGTTAATACACTGCCGGACAATTGCTAAGGACGGATGACAATAGCAATGATAGCAACCATAACATGGAAGGCAGGAAAATGTGGAAATTAGCATAAGTGCGGGATACAGTAAGACGTGTTGTGCGTATCCAAATTTTGGATTGCCGAACTTGTTCGTGACGTCATAGCGCTGATAAGAGATATAAAGGATTTGATGCGTATTGACCGTTGTTGTTCAAACGCAAAGTTGAAAGGGAAAGAATCAATTGACGAGCATGCAGTTTTCAGTATGTCTTCCCGACATCACCTAGATGATTTTACGCATGGCCGTATTATTGGCAAGATTGAAGAAGGGCAAAAAATAACAGATGTTGCCAGGGAGTTCGACGTCAGCCACAGTGTTGTTTCAAGGCTTTGGAAATCATTTCAAACAAATGGAGAGTGTAGCAAACGTCACGGGGGAGGTCGTGTTCGCAGTACGACACCTGCCGAAGATCGGTACATAGTGCTATCAACAAAAAGACACCGGCGCAGCACAGCTAGTGAGGTAGCAAATCAGTTTATGGCTGCTACTGGCAAGCGGATATCCCGAAAAACTGTCGCCAGGCGTTTGCATGAAGGAGGACTATACGCCCGCCGTCCTGTAATGTGCATCCCATTGTCCAGACGTCACCGTACCGCCCGTTTGCAATGGTGCCATCAACATCGCA
Source organism: Macrothele yani (assembly GCA_039090855.1). NCBI lineage: Eukaryota > Metazoa > Arthropoda > Arachnida > Araneae > Macrothelidae > Macrothele > Macrothele yani. Next base: position 75,394,966 of record CM076994.1, on the reverse strand, counting down.
ATTGGACTGATAACAACTGGTCTGCTGTCCTCTTCTCAGATGAGAGTAGATACAGTCTATCGTCTGATTGTCGACGACAACTGATCTGGCGTGATAGTGGTAATGCATATTGTCCAGCAAACATACAGGAAAGGGACCGATATCCGACATGTAGTGTCATGGTATGGGCTGGCATCATGATCAATGGCCGTACGTCTCTCTATGTGCTTCCAACTGGGGCTATGACTGGCCAATGATACATTAATAATGTTCTGCTACCTCATGTTCGCATGTTCCGTGGTGCTGTCGGCGATAGATTCATTTTAAAGGACGACAACGCAACATGTCATCGAACAGTCGCTGTCCAGGAGTGTCTTGAGAGCGAGGATATTCAACGCCTCGTATGGCCAGCACGTTCTCCAGATCTGAATCCCATTGAAAATGTGTGGGATGCTTTGGGGAGGAGTCTTGCTGGTCGCCAATGCCCTCCAATAAACAAGGACACCCTCATCCGTGCACTGACAGAGGAATGGGATAAATTACTCCAACAGCTGCTTGATAATGTTGTGCAAAGCATGACACGACGTGTGGAATCTTGCATCGCCCTCCATGGTGGCCATATCCCGTATTGACATCTTACGCTGGAACGCCTGCGAACGGTAATTGCATTTTTTTCACGTTTACGTATTCTGCACAAAATGGCCTATTTGTCCCTTGAACACGTTCCAAAGCCTTCTGGATTTCAGAGCACAATAAATTGTCTTTCTTGTAATGTCCTGGCATTCTGACATTAATTTATTTCACTTGGCATCCAACCACACTTACTTTTTTATGCGCTATATAGCCGTTTATGATCCGTCCTTAGCAATTGTCCAGCAGTGTAATTTTGTTGCAATTTCATAGAAACTGACCTTTTTTGTTATTTAGAACACTAAAGGGTCACTGATATATATTAGGGATTAAAATTGCAATTTTGGTTTTAATGGTTAGTTTTTGCACTTTTAATTTATGACAACAATTATTGATCAGCTGTAACTTACCACATAGTAATGTCACTTGCGGTAGAATAATGTCCTGTTGAGATCAAATTCTGCATTCCTGCTTGTCCCACATATGTTCTATGGGATTTAGACAGATATTTTAGGTCAGCCTATCAACACCTGAATGTCCTGTCCCTGCTCCACAAACTGCTCCAACACCTGTCCTGCTTCACAAACCCAACCTAGACAAGTGTTGCAGAATGGAAAGGTACCCAGATTAGCTAAAACAGGCCGCCCCGGTGGCGCAGTGGTCTAAGCGATGGTCTCTGATCATTCGTCCGAAAGGGTTCCGGGTTCGAATCCCGGTGAGGCATGGATGTTGTGTTTGTCTTACGGCACTGGCTCTCTCCCTTCCCTGGAATCAGTGACCCTAAATTAGGGACGGGCGACTGCTTATAGCCCATTGAGTTGCTCACGGTGGTCGTTAAACCTCCAATCAAAAAAAAAAAAAAAAAAATTAGCTAAAACCAGACAGGGACTTGTACCGAAATACTGCCACAGAAGAGGTAGTGCAGCATTGATCAGAATATCTTGATAACTGGCAACCATTAGGTTGAACATATGTACTTACCTTATTGAAAAAACACAAAGAAATATTAAAAATGACTCGTGTGGGATATTGTGGACCTACGACACTTGAGAAGGACAGTCCGCCACGGAATCGACCTGGACTTCCTAAACGGCATATGAGAGAGAGATCTCGGCTGAGTGAGTGTAAGATTGGTGTATGGAATACTAGAGGTATAAATGGTAAGATGAATGAGGTGATTGAAGAGATGAACAAGTATAGACTGGATGTGCTGTGTGTAAGTTAAACCAAAAAGAAGGAAATTGGGATAGAAGAAGTGAATGGCATGGTGAGTGTGTGGTCTGGAGTATTGGATAATATGAGAGGACAGGCTGGTGTAGGTGTGATTTTAAGTGAAAAGATGAAGAATAACTTGATTCACTATAGCTGCATAAGTGAGATAATTCTTTGGATTTGTTTGAAAGTGAAACTTCAGAGAACAGTAACTGTTGTAGTGTATGCTCCTTGTGACTCGGAACCTTCTTACAGGAAGGAAGATTTCTGCAATGAGCTAAAAGCTGTTTTGAGCCAGTTTGGTGCTAAAGAGAAATTTATAATAGCAGGGGATTTCAATGCTAGAGTAGGTGTGCAGAATGTGGTTTCTGACAATGTTTTGGGTAAGTTCAATGATCCTTGTGTGAATGATAATGGCGAAAGATTGAGCTCTGCATTGAGAATGGTTTGTGTGTATCTAATACGTTTTTCAACCACAAATATATTCACACATTTACTAGGGAAAATCATACTCTTGGTCAAAAGAGTGTGATAGATTTTGTTGTCTATGATCAGCGTCTGAAACACTTGATTGTTGACACTCGTTTAATGAGAGGTGCGGATGTTGGTTCTAATCATTACTTGGTAGTGTCATGAGTGAAACTGAATGTTGTTTGTAAGAAAAGGTATAGGAAGAGGCCCAGGATGGAAAGAATAAAGGTTGAAAGGCTCCCTGAATATCATCAGTGTTATTCTGATTTCTGATGTACTCAGAGAATGACTGAAGGAACTGAAGGCTTGTGAGAGGGGTGTAGAAAAAACGTGGGAATGTTTTAAGAACTGTATTGTCACTGCAGCTGAAGAAGTATGTGGCACCACAATAGTGGGTTACAATAGAGGTGATGCTTAGTGGAATAGAGAGATTGAAGAGACCGTAAAGAGAAAAAAGGAAGCCTATTTGGGGATGTTGCAAGGTAGAGTTTCTGTGGATCAATATCGCTGTAAAAAGCATGAAGCCACTAAGCTGGTTCGCCAGAGTAAGGCAAAACATAGGAAGGAGAAGGTGGAAAGGCATGAATTGGCTTTTTGGAAAGATAAGAAAACTTTCTGGAAGTACATGAGAATCAAAAAAATAGGGGAAACAAAGTTGTAAGCTGCGTAATGAATAGGATCGGGGAAGTGATATGGGAGCCCAATGAGTTAAGTGAAAGATGGGGTGAATACTTCTGTGAGTTATTAATCTGGAAAGCAAAGGTGATTCAGAGACAGAAGCAGATGATGTCACAGTGAAGGATGGAATCACATGAGGGATCTCGAGAGAAGAGGTGTGTAAAGCTCTAAAATCTCTTCAGAATGGTAAGGCTCCAGAATTTGATGGCATAACTGCCGAGATGTTGAAATATGGTGGTGACCCTGTAATTGACTTGTTAACTGAAATTTTCCATTTGTGCTCGGATTGGAAGGATGCTATCATTGTTCCCTTGTATAAGAGAAAAGGTGATCAGACTGAATGCAAGAACTATTGTGGTATTAGCCTACTGAGTGTGCCACGGAAAGTGTTTGGTAAGGTCGTTATTGAAAAAATACGGGGTCTTACATCAGAGAAAGTGTGGTATGTTCAGAGTGGTTTTATACCTAGTAAAGGCTTCATTAACCAAATTTTTGTATTACGCATAATGACCAAAAATTATCTGGCTGTTGGTAAGAAAGTTTTTGATGCCTTCATAGATTTAGAGAAAGCTTATGACAGAGCAAATAGAACACTTTTGTGGAAGGTACTACTGAATGAATATGATGTTACTGGGAATCTACTTAACAGTGTAAAAGCCATGTATGCTAGCAGTTGAGCTTGTGTACGAGTAAATGGTGTTTTATCAAAATGATTTTCAATTGATGTAGGAGTCAGACAAGGTTGTGTAATGTCACCATGGCTGTTTAATACATCTATGGATGTGTGCATGCATGATGCCAATATAGATAATACTAGTCTATGTCTTGGTGATATCCGTGTGTGCAAATTACTGTATGCTGATGACATTGTCCTGTTGGCAGAGAGCAAAAGTGAGTTGTAGATTATGTTGTCTCGGATGTACGAAGTTTGCATGAAATTCAAACTGAGTATAAATAAGAGAAAAATGAAAGTTATGGTTTTTGAGAGAGGAACTGGTAGTACTGAATGTAATATATGTCTAAATGGCACAGTTATTGACCAGGTAAATGAGTTTGTGTATTTAGGATGCATGTTTGACAGAGAGAACGAATTGGATGGTGAAATTAGTAGGCGAGTGAATTCTTCATTGAAAGTCATGGCTACTTTGGGAGGGTTTCACAGGAATGATGGGTTTTCAAGAGAATCCCGCATGGCTGTATATGAAAGTGTAATTGTTCCTACTTTAATGTATAGCAGTGAAACCTGGGTACTACAGAAGAAACATAGAAGTTGTTTGTGTGCTGGAGAAATGTGTTACTTATGGGGGTTTGTGGCAAGACACGTTCTGATTGTGTGAGAAATGAAGATGTGTTGCAGTTGTGTAACATGAAGCAAAATGTTGTTAGCAAGGTGGAGACTAATATGCTTCGGTGGTTTGGCCATGTTGAAAGAATGAGGGATGAGATGCTTACTAAGAAAATCTTTTTAGCCCAAGTGGCAGGAAGGGAAGGTAAAGGAAGGCCAAGAAAGTCCTGGGAGGATCAGATTCAGGAGTGTCTGCATGAGAAAAAAATTATGAGTATGAAGTATAAAAGATCTTGTGTACGGCGTGTGATGGATGACAGTGAAGCCTGAGTTGTATGTCAAGATCGCTGTAAATGAAAAAGTTTGATGCAGCAACAGTAAGTAAATGTTATCTGGTAGTTTGTATTTCTTTGTGGAGCTAACCTCTGAATATCAGAGAACAGCTTAGTGATATGTATGTATGTATGTATGTTAGGTTGAACATCACCACAACCATAGGTTTCAGTCCTTGCTGGCAGAAACATCTCCACAATATCACAGAGCCCCCTCCAAACTTGAGTGTAGGGTTAATGCAGTCTACCTGACAGCGTTCCCTGGGCAAATGCCACACCCAAGTACAATCCAAACAAAAGAGTGAGTAGTGCAAGTCATTTATCCACATGACCTTCTTTCACTTTTATGTTGTACATGAATGGTGAGCGAGGCCCCACTACAGTCACAGTCTTGCATTGCCTGGAGTGATGTAGGTCTAGTGTGTAGCTGACCTAACATGGTAACCTTTGTCATACAATCCCGATGGTTTGTTCTGGTGCAAATAGATGTTCCATGTGGCTTATTCAACATCACTGGGTAGGCTTGTGGCCAAGGATGTGCATGCCTTCACATTCTGTGGTAAGTTCCACATGGCATGATCACTCAGTTTGTGCATCCTGTAAGACTACAGCTTCGGTGTAATGACACCTTCTACTTTCCATTGATGAAGAACATTAGCGACAGTGAATTTGGGAATCCCAGGAGAGTGACAATGTTACACAATGATTTCTTATTCAGAAGGCAAGCTACCTCCCTGCCCCTTTCAAAGTCCTTCAGTTCTGCTCCACACAGCGTAGTTACTTCCAGTGTAGTCTGACAGGTGTATACCAAAACCCCTATTTACATGTATATAGAGCATGACACACACCCTGTGTGTGCTTATCTGGTTCTGCAAATGCACATTCATTTGCATATATAAAGGTGTACGGATACTTTTGTTTATACGTAGTGTGTTTGAAATAATAAATTTAATATATTTTGTTCCTTACTGTATCATAGTTCCGTGCCCACGGTAAGCTGGGAAATAATGTTGAAAGCATCCTTGTAAAAAGGGTACAAGATAAAGAGTGTCAGATGTTTATGAAGCATGTGGAGTGTGGCTCTCGGTTCAGGGCAAGTTGAGAGGCATCTTTCTTGGTGAAGATTCATAATGACTTTTCCCCCCTTCTGAAGTCTATATCTGAAAGTGCACTTGCATGGAGTTCAGAATACATGATCCAGCTTGCCACCAAGGACATGTACGGTGCATTAGTGAACCAATTCCACCATCACTTTCTACTGCATAGGTTATGACAATAGCTGCTGAGAAGACAATAGAGATCAACACTTTCCACATCTTCATTATATCTCTGAATGTCAATCTTGTTTTTCTTGGCCCTTGAAAATAGGTTTGACTATTCTGATGGGTTCACATGAATAGTAATTTGTGTAACTGTAACAATGGCTTTGCCCCAGTACTAGTGCTTATATAATCATCCTGACCATCATCATAGATTTTATGGAGTTACCCAAATACTAAGTGTCAACAAGGGCTTTAGGGAAACAGCTAAAAGGAACTGTGCATCAATCACACACACACTCTCTCAAACATAAACATGCCATTATGTGTAGCTACTGAAAGATTTAGAAGGTAATTTGAACTTCTTGATGAAAAATACTTCACACCAACTGCCAATGTTCCTATTTGGGAACATAAAAAAAACGAGACACTGGTTCTCACTAATGAATTAAGAGATATAAAAATGTATGTGATCACAACATAAACTCAACCCTTATGCATATCTCCAATGAATATAAAAGGAATTCAATGTTTTTTATAGATTAAAATTATAAAGTGTTCATAACAGGTATAAAAATTAAAAAAACCAGGAATTTTTGGAAATTTTCAGATTTTTATTTTTTAAGTGGAGAGCAAAATAAAAATAGCTAAAATATATAAAGGATATTCAGCAATTTAAAGAAAAACTTTTGTTACTAAATGCTTCCTTCCATTTTTTTTTATTTTAATTGAAAAGTTCATGTTCCCAAATGGGAACATTAGCAGGTAAAAGGTTAAGGAGCTAAGTAGTATATTAATACTATCAGCCTGGTGCACAGTTCAAAGTGCAGCATACCTGCCAACATTGGCAAGAACCTTGTCAGTAGTAACTAGTATTATTGCGCCGCACACATAGACACTTCTTTTATGAAACAATCTATCTCTTTGTGAAAAAGAAATATATGCCATAACGAAAGGTCACAACAAACAAGAACATTATGAAACAAACTTAAAACTTGAGAAACACAAAGTTGATTTTCCTGGTGAGGGCACCATTGGTAATATAGCAAGATTTAAGTTCAAAACTTCCACCAGTAAAAACAAGTCAGATGTGTTTAGAATTCCACAATGCTTGACAAATGGGAAATCTGAAATTTGAAAAAAAAAAAAAAAATGCATCAATTTTTCCAAATTCGTCACTTCTGTTTTCAGGAATTTCTTCCTCTTATCAAGCTTAAAAGCTAAAACATATGGGACTGGGGATATTTAACAATGCAGGAGAGTGGGAACATCGCGGGAAGGGGTGCAATTACGAGAGAAACCTTTGCCCCTCCCGACTTCCATTTCAAGCTGAAATAAAAATATTTATTTAGTAAAATGTTATTTAACAATAATACTGGACACTAATACTGAGCACAGCCAACATCGCGAGAAAAATAAGAATTACGATTACAGGAAAAATCTGACATCCGTCGACTTTCCGTTTCAGAAAGTTTTGTAAAGATGGAATTCCGTCCTCCAACGAACATCCTCCACACCAGTCACCCCCCCCCCCGAATTTCAGTTCACTTGTGCAACGATCTCGTAAATGACCAAAATAATAACGAAAATGGCGGAATTCCATGAATTCACGGAAGAATCTTATGCCTGATAATTACTGGGAAATTTTCGCGGCGTCTAACTTCCGTTTTCACAAATTGTTACCTGCAGTTTCAAGCTGAAATATAAACATTTATGCAATAAAATGATATTTAGCAAGACTACTGGACACAAAGGCAACATCGGGAGAAAAATTACGATTACAGCAAAATTTTTTACTCCGTTTAAATACCGTTTTCGAAAGTTTTGAAACATGAAATACCGTCGCCAGACAGAAACGACCCCCCCTCAAATTCTCTTCAGTTTTGCATCCATCTTGAGAATGATCTAAATGATGACAAAAAAAGTGAAATTCCGCAAAACCGTTTAAGAGTATCATGTACATCATAAAAATAATAGCAAAATAGAAAAATTAAACAAAATGAAAATTTGTACAATCCGTAGTTTCGACAGTGAGTTCCGTAGTTCCATAGTCAGACAACAAAATCCACAGAAACTATGGACATTCCGTAGTAGTTGGCAGGTATGGTGTAGCTTCTATTATGAGTCTGAAATTGATTTCATCTCAACTTTCAAACTGAAAGCAATTCTTCACTCCTTCACATATAATTTATGATATATATGCCATACGATTACCTTCTGCAAAGTGAAACAAAGAAACTATGCCACATGAAAATTTAAATGTAAATGAATTTAGTAAAAGATACAGTAAAAATGAAAACCTTGAATTTCACTTGAACACACTTTTTGAAATATCACATAAGCTCAAGGACACAGTCAAAAACTTAAAAGAGCTGCATTGCAGCTATCATGTTATACAGCTTGCCAAGCATGTACTACAACTATGTCGCTGCAATGGAAGCTAGGCGACAAGGTCAGTCAATACTTGAGCTAGTTAAAATAAGCTTATAACTTCACACAAAAGAGAACACAAAATACCTCTCAATTTTCAGGCACAGTGTTTGAGGTTAGTGATTATCAGGGCCACGACTTTGATGACATTTGCATTTTTCTCTTTTAGGGAAGTTTTTAGAGTTTGTAGGGCATTTTTTGAGGTTTTGAGACATTTTTTCAGGTTTTGACTTTGGTACATATTTTTGGAGAATTTTTTTTTGTTTTTAGGGGTTTTTTTTTGCATTTGCTGTCATTTTTTAATAAAAAAATATTAAAATTTCATACGGATTATGCTTTCAAATTGCAAACACTCAAAACCAGGATTGCTAGATGACCAAAGCAAAAAACCTTTAAAAATAGTTCATTCTGACAACTCTGTTCAAGACATTGTTTAGTGCTATCCAGTTTTGGGGAAAGATAATCACCATTGTCCACCTTTGAAAGGGTGTGGGGAGTGTAGTGAACAAAAGAATTCAAATACACAGCTTCTTATCTTGTACTATTGCTGACATTCCAAACCTGGTAGAACAAGTTATAGTAACTGGTTCTGACTAGATTTTGGGGTGTAATCTTTTTCCTGAGGACTTGTGGGAAAATATTACTTTCAATTTGGAAAGGGAAGTAGTAGTTGTTGATTTTTAAAGATGCCTATGTGTACACCTTACAAATCCTGTCATTTAAAAAAACTAGCAATGGAGTTTGGAGAAGATATTTTTTCTACAGGTGGAGTAATTTTCTTTTGCAAAAAATGTGAAGTTAAAGTTGCACCAGAGAAGAGATTTACTGTCATACAACATGTTGGAATAGACAAACATACTAGAGGCCTTGAGGTGGCAAAGAAAGTCTCAGGCTTCTTAAGTTTTATTTCCAAAGAGTTCAATATGCTGATATCGCAATAGAACCTATTTACGTGGTACGACATAATAATATATCATCATCATCATCATTGTCAACCATTATCAATCCACTGCTGGACGAAGGTCTCCCCAAGTTTCCTCCACAACGGTCTGTCTTGTGCCAGTCTCCTCCATGTCACTCCCGCATACTTTCGAATTTCATCCACCCATCTCCCATGTGGTCTTCTTCTGGGTCTTTTCCTGTCCCTTGGAATCCAATCTAAAATTTCGGCTGTCCATCGATGATCTGTCCTTCTGACAGTATGTCCAGCCCATTGCCATTTCAGGGATTTGACTCTGATCATGATGTCTTCCACTCTTGTCATTTTTCGGATCCACGAGTTCCTCTTCTTATCTCTCCTGGTTACACCAAGTATGCACCTCTCCATGCTTCTTTGAGTTGTCTGCAGCCTTTGTATGTCTCTTTTAGTTAAGGTCCACGTCTCTGCACCATACGTAAGCACTGGAAGGATGCATTGATCAAACACTTTTCTTTTAAGACATAATGGCATATTGCTCTTGAAAATTATGCTGTTTCTTCCAAAAGCTCTCCAGGCAAGTTTTGTGCGCCGATTAATTTCTTCATCAATGTGACCCTCACTTGATATCTGCTGTCCAAGATAAATGTACGTGTCTGTTATCTCCAGCTTTTCTCCATCAATCGATAAATCTTCATTTCTTGTAAAAGCATTGAACATCACTTTTGTCTTCTGAAAGTTCATTTTTAATCCCACTTCTTTACTCTTGTCAGCCAGTTCCTGGATCATACTCTGCAGCTCTGATGGGCTAGTTGCAAAAATGACTACGTCATCAGCAAAACGAAGGTGGGTTAGATAATCTCCATTAATCTTTATCCCCTTGTTTTCCCAGCTCAGTGACTGAAAAACACCCTCCAATGTGGCATTAAAGAGCTTCTGGAGATATGGTGTCACCTTGTCTCACTCCCTTTCCAATTTTTATGTGTGTTGTATTTTCAAACAGCCTAATCTTTGCACTTGCATTTTCATAGATGTTATTAATAATATTAATGTATGCATCTTCAATACCGCAGGTTTTTCAGAGCCATTGTAACTGCTGATGGTTTCACCGAATCAAAGGCTTTTTCATAATCGATAAAAGCCATGCACAATGGAAGTTCATATTCCCTCGCTCTTTCAATTAGTTCTCTCAGCACATGGATATGATCTATTGTGCTGTAGCCACTCCTGAATCCAGCTTGTTCTCTCGGTTGAGCCATGTCCAGTGTTACCTTCAAGCGGTGTGAAAGAACTTTAGTGAAGATTTTATAAACTACTGATAGGAGGCTGATAGGTCTGTATGGTCTGATAATATATACTACATAATATATGTAGAAGTATGTACTGTTTTTTGCATGTCATAATACTAACTATGTGGCCATCAGAAAGGGATGTTTAGGCTACAATATTGTTTAAATGTAGATAAAGACTTTCGACTCACCTATTCTATTACTGCTGCTCTAAATTTCCAGGGAAATTCTGTAATATCGTTCTTCACGTTGTACAGACTTCAAGAATAAAAACTTTTTAATAAATGACCTATAGTTTATGAACTATGAAGTATAAAAATGTCTTTGAATTAAAATATGACAAACAACGTGAACGAACAACCATATATTCAAAATATACCAAGTTCTGTTGAAATTAAGATTTCTAGGGTAACCCTGTGATATCGTTCTTTTCCTTGTACAGATTTGAGGAATAAAAACTTTTTATTAAATGACCTTCATAGTTCGTAAACTACAGGTCATTTAATAAAAAGTTTTTATTCCTCGAGTCTGTACAAGGAGAAGAACGATATCCTGGGATTACCCTTGAAATCTACATTTTAAAAGCTTGGTATATTTTGAATATATGGTTTTCCATTCACGTTGTTTGTCATATTTTAATTCAAAGACATTTTTATACTTCATAGTTTGTAAAGTACAGGTCATTTATTAAAAAGTTTTTATTCTCGAAGTCTGTACAACAAGAAGAACGATATCACAGAATTACCCTGGAAATGCAGAGCAGCAGTAATAGAATAGGTGAGTCGAAAGTCTTTATCTACATTTTAACAACATTGTAGCCTAAACGTCCCTTTCTGATGGCCACATAGTTAGTATTATAACATGCGAAACAGTACATACTTCTACATATATTATGTAGTATATATTATTCTCAAGTTTTGTTTGCACAATGCAGCACATCAACAACATCCAAGAAGTTACCATTGCATAATAAGATATGTGACGTTTCAATATCAGCAAATGCACCATTCGAAAAGCTGAATAATCTTAAATTTTGACATTTCTTGAGAAACGCACTGCACAAGTTATACCTGACGAATCTAACTTCAGAAAAACTATCTGTAGGACTGCTACAGTGGAAACAAAGGACAAAATAAGGAACCATATAAAATAAAATAAATTGTTTATGTCAATTGACAAAACACATGATGTTGACAGACATCCTGTAGCCAACTTCATGATAGGGACACTTCAGATAGATTGTCCTGGTAAAATATTTTTATTGAATTTGGAGATACAGTACTTGAAAAAGTTAACAATTCAATCATCTCTGAGCTATTTTATAAATTTCTAAATGTTTTGTGGCCAAACAGAGTGGAACAAAACAATGTTCTTCTCAATTAATAGAAACTCACCTCTACATGTGTTTATTCCTCTTGTTAACATTTGCTGCATGTGCATTTCAAGCAGACTTGTCATTAAACGTGAAGACCTCTCATGGTCATTGTATCTTTCTTCCCTGTGTCTTCTTATGTACACTCTACTAGTCTTAGAGTCATTTCTGTTTTTACATCTTTTCTTGAGCCCATTCATATACATATTACATTGCTGACACGCATTCACCACACTCATTCACTTTCCTTATTACCAACTTATCAATAAAATTTTATATACATTATATACAATTTCTTTTTCAAGTGTCAATATTCTAACCCTAATCTTCTTAGTTGCCTTGCTTCCAAAGTCATTACTTCACAACCTTTCACAATCATTCTTATCAAAAACCCATATATACACTATTTACATGTAATTTCACAAATTCAACTCATTCTCACCATAGCTCAATTTTATACTCCTTAACCCTACATAATCTACCAACGAGAATCCAGATACTCTCAATCAACAACATCGCAACCCCCACCATCATGACCATGCCTGCCTCTAGTACTTTCTGCCGAGCTTTGGCTATCTTCACGAGGTATATTTAACAACCCGTTCTCTCTGCAGCTGCAGAGCAAGTGATGCATTCGGCTCCAGTCCTTGTCTCTCTCGATGTATCTCCCAGCATTCACCTGTGGCATCCTCTGTTCTTCAACTGGGTCAATATTTAATATTCTAATTTCTTCTTTCTCTTCTTTTCTGTTCCATTTTAATCAAAGCCTTCCAATTAAATTCATTGAGTATATTCAGGTCATTAAAATTACATAGCTTATATCTATTTTTTTCAATAAGTACTGACTCAGCAAACCGCAAGTACCCTTCTGTTTTACATTTTTTAATAACCCTAATATCTTCGAATGTCGGATATTCTTTGTTTTCCAGGCAATATTGATTTAACATGGTTTTAGTTTCTTCTTTTTTCTTTTCTTTTTTTTTTTTTTTGCCAGTTCTTTAAATGTTGTTTCAATCTGCGTTTTAATTTATTGATGTATATAAAGTTTTATTGATAAGCTGGTAATAAGGAAATTGAATGAGTGTGGTGAATGCGTGTCAGCAATGTAATATGTATATGAATGGGCTCAAGAAAAGATGTAATAACAGAAATGACTCCAAGACTAGTAGAGTGTACATAAAAAGATGCAGTGAAGAAGATACAACTACCGTGAGAGTCCTTCACGTTTAATGACAAGTCTGCTTGAAATACACGTGCAGCAAATGTTAACAAGAGGAACAAAAAAACCCCAAAATGGTGAGTTTCTATTAATTGAATTTAATACAATAATCACATTAATTAAGAACAGTTTGAGAATTTGTATATATTTTACAAATTGTTCCTGTCTTTGGAATGTTCTTCTCTTTTTTACAGATGCTGCACCATATATCGTAAAAGCTGGAAAAGCAGTTAAAGACTTTTATGCAAAGCTGGTGCATGTTACTTGCCTTGCCCATGCATTACACAAGATTGTTGAGGAAATCCGGGCAAATTATCCAAATATAGACAGACTAATTTCTAATGTCAAAAAGATTTTTGCAAAATCTCCCTATTGTTTAGAAGCTTTTAAAATGCAAGCTCCTAGTTTAACTCTGCCATCAAAGCCTGTGATAACACATTGAGGAACTTGGCTGAATACTTGCATGTATTATTGTGATAATTTTGAGACTGTGAAGTAAATGACTTAGAACCAGAGGATGCAGCATCTGTACAAATTGCACAAGAAGTGTTCTCTCAGGAAAAAATAGAAGGAAATTTGGCATATATAAAGTCAAACTTCAGCATTTCATCTTCCACTATTACATGCTTAGAAAAACAAGGTATGGAACTCTTTGATGCGATTGGTTACATCAATGAAGCAAGTGAAGCACTAAAAAAGGCCAAGGGTAAGATTGGATACTCTATTGTTGCAAAATTAAACTATGTTCTAGAAAAAAATGCTGGATTCCAGACTTTGAAAATATTTCTGATATCTTAACTGGAGAAGCAGAAACATTTAAAATTGAGGAAGAATTACACATAAGTGAATCTGTTTCCTTCAAGTATGCCCCAGACACGTCTGTAGACGTCGAGAGAAGCTTCTCAAGGTATAAGAACTTGCTTTCAGACAGTAGATGGTCTTTCACTTTTGACAATGTTTAAAACCTATTATTATTAGTATAATTCTAATGTACTTGCAAGTGATTAGAGTACAGATGATTGCAATTCATATGTAACACATATTTATTTGCTTTTTCTTTTCTTCTGAGGTTTTAAGCACATTTTATAAAGAAAAGAAAAAAATCTAGTATATGAATTGTCTAAGATTGAAGTTATTTAATTTATAATTTTTAAAAAGTATAATACAAACTGTTTTACGGGGATTTTTCCTTCAAATTTTAAGTGCATTTTTCAATTTTTATGGGCACTTTTTTTTATGAATTTTTTGGTCATTAGCATCCAGGCCCTGGTGGGTATATAATAAAGCTATATAAAAAACCCAAATCATTCAAGAAATGAGTGCTGCCACTGGAAAACGAAAAAGAGTAAAAAATATGTGTAAAGTTTCCAAGTCAAGTGTCAGCAGATAAAGGACAAGCAAAAAGAAAAAAATCTGCTATTGGTGGCAATGCACAACATAGAAATGAAAAGCAAGCAACAAAAGGTGAAACAAACAAAAAACCTTTCATTTCTCACAAAATTTAAAATTCCTTAATGGAGTTTTAGATTTTGTGAGAAATGAAAACATATAGCATGCTACCTTACAGCATAAAATTATTAGAGCACATCCAAAATTTGTTTTTAATTTCTATACAGTAGTCATCCCTTATCTGTAGTCTCACTTTCTGTGGTTTCAGTTACCCGCATTCAGCCACAGTTCTAAAATATTAAATGGAAAATTCCAGAAATAAACAATTCATAAATTTTAAATTGCACACCATTCTGAGTAGTGTGATGAAATCTCACGCTGTCCCACTCAGGATGTGAATCATCCCTTTTTTGTCCAGCGTATCCATGCTGTACATACTACCCACCCATTAGTTGCTTAATAGTCGTCTTGGTTATCAGATTGGCTGTCAAGGTATCACAGTGCTTGTATTCATGTAACTCTTATTTTGCTTAGGCTCCAAAGCACAATAGTAGTGACGCTGGCAATTCGGATATGCCAAAAAAAAAAAAAGCCGTAAAAAGTACTTCCTTTAAGTGAAAAGGTAAAAGTTCTCAATATAATAAGGAAAGAAAAAAATCGCATGCTGAGGTTGCTAAGATCTACGGTATGAATGAATCTTCTATCCATGAAATTGCGAGTAGGAAAAAGAAATTCGTGTTAGTTTCACACAACTTTTATTACAGGATATTGTTATAATTGTTCTATTTTATTATTAGTTACTGTTGTTTATCTCTTATCGTGCCTAATTTATAAATTAAACTTTATTATAGGTATGTATGTATAAGAAAAACCATAGCATAGGGTTTGGTACTATTTGCAGTTTTAGGTATTTACTGGGGGTCTTAGAATGTATCTCCTGTGGATAAGGGGGACTACTGTATTCTGAAATACTCATAAAAGGAGATACCAAAGAAAAAAATTTCAATTTACTTCCGATATTGGAGGTTATTTTTTTAACGTGCATTATGCATTTGCATTTTTGAACTTCCCTTTTTTGTTGGTAAAGTTCGATTAACACTTACCGCATGTGGGGCTTGACTTTCAATTCTTATTTCCGTTATGTGGATGCGGCATGGGGGTTTTTCATTTAGTTGCGGGTCCACTTCATTTTTTTTTCCCCGTTGGTATTTATCTGGCCTCGTCACTAAATGAGTTTTTTCCTTTGCTGCCTCCTCATTTACTTCAATAATTTTTCATAACCCGAGTACTTTCGGTAATACTCCATTACCGTCATCGAGGTACTCGGGTTATGAAAAATTATTGAAGTAAATGAGGAGGCAGCAAAGGAAAAACTCATTTAGTGACGAGGCCAGATAAATACCAACGGGGAAAAAATGAAGTGGACCCGCAACTAAATGAAAAACACCCATGCCGCATCCACATAACGGAAATAAGAATTGAAAGTCAAGCCCCACATGCGGTAAGTGTTAATCGAACTTTACCAACAAAAAAGGGAAGTTCAAAAATGCAAAGAAAAAATGCTCACAATATTCTGAATTATTCTCATACTTTAATTTTAGACCACTTCGGAATACAAAAGCCAAGTTTTCCTGTCTTTTGTTGTCTGAAGCAATTTAGCACTTTGTTCTATATAATAGAGCCAGCATCAAATTTATGCAGACCTTCTGAGAAATTCATCCTGAATTTTATTATATCAGCAGAATTTTAAAATGCAGGAACATATGGTTTTGCATTTTGTGTAGTGCTTTTCCCCATGATTTATGAAATAATAGATATATTGTTCTAATTCCTTTTTACAGGACAAAATTTCCACCATTATGTACAATGTAATGTACAGAATTTCCACCACTTAAAAAAATTCACTTACCTGTAAAGAGGTCTGACAAACTTCATACGGCCCTGTTCATTCACAAATTTAATAGCATGAGGAATAATGGACTTCCAGTGTGATCGCAAACCAAGACGCAGCCACCTAAAATTCCATGTATCAAGAAAAACAAAAAGTGAACTGATTTCAATTTGGCCATAGTTCAAGTTTCATTCTTTATATAACTTGAATTCAATGACTGTATGAATTCATAATCTTGCTAAATTGAAATCTGTTTCACTGAAAATTTTAGTTTAAGTGTTAGCAAAATTATAAAATGTACTAACACTTGAACTGAAATGTTCAGAGATGAAAAAAACAAATTTGACACAAAAATGCTAATAATAATTTAAAACTCAAAAATTAAGCCTTATGCAACATAAACATATCTCATTGAAGTCACCTAAATGTGTTTTTAATCACATAACAAATTACTAATTACATAATTTAAATCACACAGTAAACTACAATGCAGCATCTATGCTAGTTCAATCTGTATGGCATTACAAGCTACAGTAGTACCAAAATTATGAATGATGTAATTCATAATTTTGGTACTACTTTAGCTGTTAATGCCATGAACCTTTTTCCTTTAACAAAGAAATGAAAAATGAAGTTAAATTCCACTATGTAAGCATTGCAAAAACCAGTAGTCATTTTTAAGTGACATCTGTATACATAAAACACCTTACATGATAACTTTTATTCCAAAGATCACAGAACTAACATTATTTGCTATAATTGATTTTGGTTAGTAAAATAACCAAAAATAAAAATACGTGGTATTATATAATAGAATAATAGCTATACACTATACTCACTACTGTTTCACATGTTATATACGTTCTATGCGTTGTGTGCATATTTGCAGCAAAATCATCTTGGCATTTATATATCATATGACTAGGAATATTATTATAAGTTTCAATTATTATATCATCAAGGACTCACCTTGCATCGGTATTCCAAATTAGTAAGCTTCACCTTATATCTTGAAATAAAATATGTATCTAGCGTGTCATTAGCCACGTAGAATCATCGTATTGCAAATAGGCCCAATTGAAATTTGCGACCAGGGTTTAAATTCAAATAAAACACGACTATGGATATCATACAAAGAGAGTGTGAAAGAATTATATACAATGCAATTAAAAAACCTTTACCATCAACAGGTATCGTCAATCTTTAAAAGAAGGAATGGATATAATCAATGACATTACAAACAGACCTCAAATAAAATTTTCGTCAATTATTGAACAATGCCAGACAATCTCTGCAACACGCACACGACTCCACATAAACCACCGGACATGTTTCGGCACGACTGACTTTCGGCCATTATCAACGGAATGCATCCTGGATCAATGTTCAAAGTTGTTATGTTGTTATATATCTAGGTCACCTAGGCATCACCTCCGCTATAGTTGTTCCACGTCGACGTCTTCCGTCATCATTACATGTACGTGTATTCACGTGTGAGTCACATCCACGCCATCTATTGGGTTAATTCCGGAATTGCTGCCACTGTTTTTATTTCGTAAGTATATGTTATTTCTTTTATTTTCCTTTTTGTTGTTATATTTCGTATTATTTTCTTGTTGTATTAGATATTTCCACGGATACGGGATATCTTTCGGAGTAGACGTATTGCAATTGGATCTTTGGGTTTTCTCAATTGTTATAGCTTCAGACCACAAAATTTGATTATGTTTATTGTGGGAAGTTAAGATTTTACTATTTTCCCAATCGGGTATTAATTCATTTATCATACAATGTTGTATAAGTGATGTTTTTTCTTCCTTTTTAATCCAATTATTATAGTGCTCATTCAACCTCGTTTTAAACCTTCTTTTAGTACTACTGATGCAATATTTGTCCTGCTTATTTTCCTAGGAAAATATCTACGGTATGAATGAATATATCTACGGTAGGAAAATATGAACGAAAATATCTACGGTAGGAAAATATCTACGGTATGAATGATTTTCCTAGGA
Organism: Macrothele yani; assembly: GCA_039090855.1. Classification (NCBI taxonomy): domain Eukaryota; kingdom Metazoa; phylum Arthropoda; class Arachnida; order Araneae; family Macrothelidae; genus Macrothele; species Macrothele yani. The sequence goes on along the minus strand of CM076994.1, from coordinate 75,376,602 downwards.
AAATAAGCAGGACAAATATTACATCCGTAGTACTAAAAGAAGGTTTAAAACGAGGTTGAATGAGCACTATAATAATTTGATTAAAAAGGAAGAAAAAACATCACTTATACAACATTGTATGATAAATGAATTAATACCCGATTGGGAAAATAGTAAAATCTTAACTTCCCACAATAAACATAATCAAATTTTGTGGTCTGAAGCTATAACAATTGAGAAAACCCAAAGATCCAATTGCAATACGTCTACTCCGAAAGATATCCCGTATCCGTGGAAATATCTAATACAACAAGAAAATAATACGAAATATAACAACAAAAGGAAAATAAAAGAAATAACATATACTTACGAAATAAAAACAGCGGCAGCAGTTCCGGAATTAACCCAATAGATGGCGTGGATGTGACTCACACGTGAATACACGTACATGTAATGATGACGGAAGACGTCGACGTGGAACAACTATAGCGGAGGTGATGCCGAGGTGACCTAGATATATAACAACTTTGAACATTTATCCAGGATGCATACCGTTGATAATCGCCGAAAAGTCAGTCGTGCCGAAACATGTCCGGTGGTTTATGTGGAGTCGTGTGCGTGTTGCAGAGATTGTCTGGCATTGTTCAATAATTGACGAAAATTTTATTTGAGGTCTGTTTGTAATGTCATTGATTATATCCATTCCTTCTTTTAAAGATTGACGATACCTGTTGATGGTAAAGGTTTTTTAATTGCATTGTATATAATTCTCTTTCACACTCTCTTTGTATGATATCCATAGTCGTGTTTTATTTGAATTTAAACCCTGGTCGCAAATTTCAATTGGGCCTATTTGCAATACAATGATTCTACGTGGCTAATGACACGCTAGATACATATTTTATTTCAAGATATAAGATGAAGCTTACTAATTTGGAATACCGATACAAGGTAAGTCCTTGATGATATAATAATTGAAACTTATAATAATATTCCTAGTCATATGATATACACTGCTGGACAATTGCTAAGGACGGATCATAAATGGCTATATAGCGCATAAAAAAGTAAGTGTGGTTGGATGCCAAGTGAAATAAAATAATGTCAGAATGCCAGGACATTACAAGAAAGAATTTATTGTGCTCTGAAATCCAGAAGGCTTTGGAACGTGTTCAAGGGACAAACAGGCCATTTTGTGCAGAATACATAAACATGAAAAAAATGCAATTACTGTCCACAGGCGTTCTGGCGTAAGATGTCAATACGGGATATGGCCACCATGGAGGCACGTCGTATCATGTTTTGCACAACTTTATCAAGCAGCAGTTGGGGTAATTTATCCCATTCCTCTGTCAGTGCACGGATGAGGGTGTCCTTGTTTATTGGAGGGCATTGGCGACCAGCAAGACTCCTCCCCAAAGCATCCCACACATTTTCAATGGGATTCAGATCTGGAGAACATGCTGGCCATACGAGGCGTTGAATATTCTCGCTCTCAAGACACTCCTGGACAGCGAGTGTTCGATGACATGTTGCGTTGTCGTCCATGAAAATGAATCTATCACCGACAGCACCACGGAACATGCGAACATGAGGTAGCAGAACATCATTAATGTATCGTTGGCCAGTCATAGTCCCAGTTGGAAGCACATAGAGGGAGGTACGGCCATTGATCATGATGCCAGCCCATACTATGACACTACATGTCGGATATCGGTCCCTTTCCTGTATGTTTGCTGGACAATATGCAGTACCACTATCACGCCAGATCAGTTGTCGTCGACAATCAGACGATAGACTGTATCTACTCTCGTCTGAGAAGAGGACAGCAGACCAGTCGTTATCAGTCCAATTGCGATGTTGATGGCACCATTGCAAACGGGCGGTATGGTGACGTCTGGACAATGGGATGCACACAACAGGATGGCGGGTGTATAGTCCTCCTTCATGCAAACGTCTGGGGACAGTTTTTCGGGAGATCCGCTTGCCAGTAGCAGCCATAAACTGATTTGCTAACTAGCTGTGCTGCGCCGGTGTCTTTTTGTTAATAGCACTATGTACCGATCTTCTGCAGGTGTCGTACTGCGAACAAGATCTCCCCGTGATGTTTGCTACACTCTCCATTTGTTTGAAATGATTTCCAAAGCTTTGAAACAACACTGTGGCTGACGTCGAACACCCTGGCAACATCTGCTATTTTTCGCCCTTTCAATCTTGCCAATGATACGGCCACGCGTAAAATCATCTAGGTGATGTCGGAAAGACATACTGAAAATTGCAAGTTCGTCAATTGATTCTTTCGTTTTCAACTTTGCGTTTGAACAACAACAGTAAATACGCGTCAAATCCTTTATATCTCTTATCAGCGCTATGACGTCACGAACAAGTTCGGCAATCCAAAATTTGCATACGCACAACACGTTTTACTGTATCCCACACTTTTGCTAATTTCCACATTTTCCTGCCTTCCATTTTATGGTTGCTATCGTTGTTATTGTCATCCGTCCTTAGCAATTGTCCGGCAGTGTATAAATGCCAAGATGATTTTGCTGCAAATATGCACACAACGCATAGAACATATATAACGTGTGAAACAGTAGTGAGTATAGTGTATAGCTATTATTCTAATATAACATTATTTGCTACAGGCCTCCCCTCAACCAAATGAATACCCTTTAAATTGTACAGCTGTTTTATTTCCCAAATGCAATTAAAGAAAATGCCTTTGACATTTTAACAAAACAGTATGTAGACTACTTACCACAAAATCAGAACAATGAAGATGTCAACATCTAATTTTGGCATTCTCGCCAATGAAGCTATGAATTCTGTAGCAATATCGGCAATTCAAGCTAAAGTTCAGTAGTGCACCTCAGGACAGATCCATACATATATACATGAAAAGTAAGCATCAGAGATATCCACAGCTATGGCACTGATTTTATGTGGGGTGTTTATTAGTGTATTTATTCATTAGAGGTTTTATCAAATGTTATAATTCAGAAGACAAAGCTGAACTTCCTGGAATGAAACCTGTTTTAAAATGTAACTATTAATTACAAATGTATAATATGTTTCTCAGTTTTAGTTGTGGATACTGCACTGAATTAAGAACAATATTTTATAAATAATACATTAATTTTGACTGTTAGTTGCAATTCGGTATGCGTGATTTTTGTTAAGAACAAATGTGATTTTCTCCTATCTCTTGAAAAATGTGCCAGTTCTTGAAGAAACTCAGTTGGTACCTGAACATTTTGGGGTTTTTTCTACTCTTGCACCAGCTTATTTTTGCCTAAACCAACAACTGTGTAAGAATGCATCTTTTAATTTCAAAACTGCATTGCAGCATACTGATAATTTTTTTGTATATAAACAGGGAAGTTCACTGCACCAATTTTCAGGAATAGTGATAATGTCAAACGTCATCATATCTATGAGGGTGCTAAAAATCACAATTTTAACTTGCTTTCATACTTAAGAGCAATCTATACATTCAAGGCTGTCTTTGATGTCTGTGTGTTTATGCAACATTTGTTGTTTATTTTCTCTTATTCCATAATCTCAGTACTATCTCTCAAGCTTTCAAGATATCTTTTGACAAAGGAAGTCCTTACACTTTTACTTTCTGTGTCTTCACCACATTTCCAGCAATATTTTTATCAGATTTCTTTTCTTTTTTTTTTTTTTTGTTTATTTTGACACATTCTACAATTTTTATCAAAACCAGTACGTAGCATTTGCCCTTTAAATTTCAAATACCCATGGTCTAAAACCCGTAATTTGCTGGCACAGTTTAGAAGAAGAAACACATTTTATTGCAGACAGAAAGTGCAATAAACAGCACACTCAATGGATTTAAATCTCTGATGAGCTTTTAAGAATATATAGTGGACAGCTGAAAGAACTACACACAATCTTTTAGGTTAGTTTTCCGCAATTTAGGGTTACAAACATTAAGAATTTAAATTAAAAAAAAAGGTTAACAAAACTAAAACCAACATTGACATTTTTAGCGATAGTTTTGTAAGCAAGGTTGCTAGCATAAACTCTAACACCAACTCCTTTGACCTACAATATATGTACTGTTTGCATATTATTTGATGTGAATTGATTTTTTGATATTACACTGAAGTGCCAAATAAACTGGGATGCCTCTCTAATATGTGATGGTCCTCCTCACGATCGGATAACAGCAGCAACACAACAGGGTATGGACTCCACGAGCTCTCTGTAGTACTGTAGAGACAGTACAGTACACACCATGTTTCCTGAAGATCATTCCACAATTCCATAACATTCCGCTGTGGAAGATTCATGGCATTGATGGCATGTTGAACAGCATCTCAAATGTGTTCAATGGCGTTTAACTCCAGCAAACGAGGGGGCCAAGTCAGGATGCCAAATTCTGTGGAATGTTCCTTCCAGCCATATTTGGATGACTGTGAACGTGTGCAGTTGTGCATTGTTGTGTTTAAAGAGGTTGCACCTTTCAGAGTGGTTGCATGACATGAATGGGTGCAATGATCCCCAAGGATGGTTACATAACTTCCACCAGTCAGAGCGGTCTGCAGATGTATGAGGAGTCCTAATGCATGCCAGTTGAAAATACCCCACACCATAACAGAGCCACTGCCAGCCTGCACTGTCTCTTTTAGGCATGCGAGATCCATTGCCTCGTGGGGTTGTCAAAACACCTAGAGTTGGCCATCTGCCTGAAACAGTTGGTACTACGATTCGTCGGACCAGGCCACACATTTTCAGTCATCTGGCACCTAATGGCGGTGTTCCCAAGCTCAGGTGAGGCATACACAGCCTTGTGTTGTTAGGTCAGCAATGGCCCCTGGGTGGGCCATCAGCTCTGGAACCCCATAGAACACAGGGGTTGTTGCACTGTCCGAATGCTGATGCTACTACTGGCTCCAGCATTGAATTGCGCTGCGATTTGCTGCAATGTTGCACACCAGATGGATGTTACAATGTGTGCCAGACATTGCTGTCCACCATCATCCAGGGCTTTTCTATTGCCACACCAGTCTTGCACTCTAGATTTTTTTCCTGAGTTTGTGTAGTCCAGATGCACCCTTGAAACTGTTGACTGTGTAAATCCAAATTTCATAGTAATTTCCAAAATGGAGCGACCCGTCTCCCGGGTGCCGACTATCATACCACGTTCAAAATCACTTAAATCCTGATAAGCTGCCATCTGAACTGCGAATGCTACTACTTGAGCTTGAGGAGATATCTACCTCTATATATACATCATTTATGATGATACCATTTACTGCATGGGTGTGGTGACATGTAATGGAAATGGTAGCGCTTTTCTGAGTTTTTTTTGGCACCTCAGTGTATATAGTGAAGTGCCACTGAATATTTTGTTATTCAATGATTTCATAGCACTGTTGTGCACACAATTTGAAATACCTTTCTAAACATGTGCTTGTACAGTATGTTTGCCTACCCCACATAAGCACTAAATTCTGAAGTGGCAACAGTCTCATCATTCCGTATCTGCTCACATATTCTTACAAAATGAACCCCTTTATTGTAATTTAATGCTTTTTCAGGCAAAGTGAAACAAGTTCTTGACATCAAAAACCCACCAGTTGTTTTTTTAAGCCATTTTTTTTTGCTAAAGACGAACTGAGTTATGCAATATCTAAACTTCTGTCTGTCAGATCAGCAAAGGACTATTTTCCGTTTTCCATACATTGCATAAAGATATGCATATTTCACTTTTTTTTCAAGTCGATGCTCTGTTAAGTTGATCATGACTTGAAGTGAAATACTCTCACAGAGAATTTTTACATAAAATATTTACTTCTGGAGTACTAGTTTTGACTGAAGCCATTTTTTTTCATACAATTCTTATTTCTTTATCTGAAGCTAGTTCAAGCACAGGTAACTTCAAAAAAATAAAAAAACAATTTTTTTTCCAACACCATTCTTCATATCTCCAATAATTTGAATCATATTTTTCTCATGTCAACTTATTTGTTTACTTATTCAACATTTCCCCCTGCAAAAACTAAGAAAATAAGACAAACTCAGATGTTTCAATGAAACTTCCAAAAAATATAATATTGCATGGGCATACATTTTAATCTACAGTGAAAAATGTGTAATTACAGGTTTTATAGAGGTAATTTTTAATCTATTTGGTAGTCAAATTTTTGAACTAGAAACCTAGTATTATAAATATTGAATGGGAATTATAGAGGATAAATTTTTAAGGTACTCTCAAATTTTTGATCTAGACACTAGATCATCTTCAGTAGTTCTTGCGTCATACTACTTCCACAGGTCTGGTGACCAAGCCTGATAGATTTTCCATCCAGCATGGTCATTGATGTTACCACCTTGTGTCTTGTAAATCTCCAGGGATTCCTCTCTAATTTCTGGATAATTCTAAAATTTTTGATCTAGACACTTAGACACTAGATCATCTTCAGGAGTTCTTGCGTCATACTACTTCCACAGGTCTGGTGACCAAGCCTGATAGATTTTCCATCCAGCATGGTCATTGATGTTACCACCTTGTGTCTTGTAAATCTCCAGGGATTCCTCTAATTTCTGGATAATTCTAAAATATTTGATCTAGACACTAGATCATCTTCAGGAGTCCTTGCGTCTTACTACTTCCACATTTGTTCTTATGTTTTACTACTTCCAAAATTTGAGAGGTAAAGTACCTTAAAAATTTATCCTCTATAATTCCCATTCAATATTTATAATACTGAAGTAATTAGAGAAAGTCATGAAGTCATTAATTAGTAGAAATCTAGTTCATCATCAGGACTGCATCGCTGGAGTAGTTGTTGCCATTCAATTGGAGTGCCCAATGGCAATTATCGTTAAGTGTGGTACTTCTTCTCATTGTTTTTATCCCTTCTTTGAGTTTCCTCTTTACTAAGTGTGATTGGTGGGCGATTATTTTTATTGAGTCCCATTTTGTGGAGAGTCCACTTGCTTGTGCATGCCTGTCTAATGCTGTCTGTTGGCAATGTTTCTAATAGCTGCTTTATGTTCCCCCATATGGCTTTTACACTTCTCCCCATTTCACCCATATAGCTTAGTCCTCAGGTACAGTCAATGCTATAGGCTAACCCCTTCTTGTAATTGGATGTCTTTTTCTTGATGTTTTAGAGATGAAAAGATTTTTTGAACTTGTTATTTTTATCTGGGAAAAGCCTGATTTCATATTTTTCACTGATCATTTTTAGTTTTTCAAGTCCTTTGCGGTACGTAATTTTGCTTGTGAACTTAATGTGATTTTTCCTACTTCATCTCATATGCTTTATTCCTAAAAATATTCTTTACAAATGGGCAGGGAGCATTGTCTTCTGACAAAATTCTTTCCAGTTCTTCTCTGTGGGTGTCCTTTTGGGCTTCTGTACAGATTAGGAAGTTGATTTTCTGCAAAAATTGTCTTTCAGTATTAGACTTCATGTATCTAGGTGGTATGAATTGTAGTCAAATATCTTGTCTGTGTTATTGGGTTTTCGTACATCTGTGTTAAGATCTTTCCTTCTTTTGAAGTTAAGGTTAAATCCAGGTAATTGAGGCTATGATCTGTTTGGAGTTCTAAGATGAATTTCAGGGAATTTTCCAGTGAATTACATTGTGTCAAAATGTGAGAGGGTAGAGACTGATCTTCATTATCTATTATAAATAATGTCATCATAGTAACAAATGGAAACAACTACTCCAGTGACATAGTCCTGATGACAAACTAGGTTCTAGTTCAAAAATTTTAACCACCAAATAGATTAAAAATTACCTCTATAAAACTCGGAATTAAAACAAAATTTGCTGTAGATTAATGATTAGAGGTGCCATGATGTCATTTATTAAAGATATATTTTAATATAACACATCAAAATTCTGTAAAATAAAAAAAGGTGCATTTTGTTCATCAGAAATATTGCCCGCATGTAAAGGTTTAATTTGAGATGTAAGTACTTGAGAGTCCCCTTTGGGATCAATAAGGCATATGGTCATCTTTGTAACTGCTGATATACATGCCTCACAATGATCTCTCATGCTTCCAAGAAGGTTGTTTAGGAGCTCAGTAGAGAGACATTCCCATTCTTATATCTCAGGAGTTTTCAGTTCACAGGTTGTTTTTGGAGGGAGTTCATGACTTACAACTTGTTGTTTTGAAGTATCCTAAATATACTCAATGAGGTTAAAGTCTGGTGACCTGGCTGCCCAATCCATTCATTGTATATTTTTATTTTCCAAATATTAATCCACAAGCCTCAACCTATGAGGATTAGCATCCATGAAAACAAATCTGGATCAACAGTACCTTTAATTCATACATGGGATTCTAGGATCTCTTCTTGATACATGTGGCCAGTCAAAGTTCCTCTGTAGAAGACATACAGAGAGGTATGATAATCAATTGTCATTCCTGCCAACACCATTAACCTTCCAGCTCCAAAACTAACTCTTACCATCATGTTGGAAGTATGATTCCCGAAGCCTACTCTCCTTCAATGTACTGGCCTTGAGAATCCCTTGTTAGTAAAAATCTTTACTCACCAGTGAAGAGTAAATGTCTCTCTACTGCTCAAGTGTATAATTGCGATGGTTCCTACTCCATACTAAAGACCCTTTCCATATCAATTCTGGCAGGGGGTGTCAGTTGACAACCTCCAATTTTTTTGAAAAAATTATGTTAGCTACTCCTAATAGAGATATAAAGTACTGCAAAAGGATTTTTCATAAAAAAAAACTTTTGGGCGAGCTACAGCATTTTGAAAATAGGCAAAAAATACACTTGTGACGAAAATCATGTGAAACGCCAAATTTTTAAGTGCACACTGGCTCCTGAACTATAACAGGTGAGACTCGAATTTTTTTTTTTTTTTTTTTTTTTTTTTACGCTATTGAATTGGCCTTTCTTCAAATTCACAGAAATTGGTCAAACGAATGTTACCAGAGGGCAAAAAAAAAATTATATTTATTACAAAAAATTTTAATTTTCTATAAATTTAGGATTTTTTTAAATTTTTTTTTTAAGAAAAAGACTTATTAGGTGGGTAAGTGTGCCAACCTGCACCCCTACTAGGATTGTCTTAGTAGTAATTTTATTTTTATCCTGTGATGCTTGTAACTCATAAAATTAAATTTTAAAATATACAAAATTTAAAAAAAAAAAATCAACATTTTTGAATTGCAATATCTCAAAAACCCCATTTTTTTTTAATTCTGAAATTTTGTCCAAACAATGTCCTAATGGTAGGTAGTTAACTGGGGGAATCAGGTTACTGGATTTTTGCCTTGATATTTTTCTACAAATTTCAAGAAATGCACTTCTCTCCTGCTCGAACCTCATGGTTGGGTTATTATAAAAAATATTGGGTTATTATTAAAAAAAAAAAACTTTTCTGAAAAGTTTGCCTGAGTATATATTCCAAATTGCAGTGTCAATCTATATTATTTTAAAGTCATTTTTATGATTTTCAAAAATTGTCACCTATGTACATGTTTAATTTTTTTTTTAATCCATAGTTTTTACACATGCAATACTTTATCTCAGTTGCAGTTAAGATTCAATTTCTATTTACATAAGAAAAAAAGCCTCAAAAAAAAATATGAGCTTACCATCATAACTACAAATTATTCAAACAGAGAAAAGCTGCTGGATTTTATCGATTTCCTTCTCATCAAAGGTATGAAGTCGTGCAGAACACCCAACAGGAGTTGGGGCATTCACCTTTAGAAGTACATTTTTTAAGGGCACTGGGCACTTGACCTGTTTTCTTGCCACATTCTTCTGGCCACCAAAAACCTCTGGCTGGTCCATGAAAGATACTGTTATGTCCCCAAATTCTTTAGATATGTTTGCAATCTGTCTCATCCATCTACCAGTTATCGTCATAAATGCACTCCTATTTGAAAATCATTCACAGAAAATGGGTTCTTTTTTTCTTGGCTTGAAAATTGCACTGCTTTATGTGAGTGCCAGACTGTTCTGGCCATTGATGGTTTATTTCCTTGTACTAACCAGGAATGTTGTGACTATTTCAACAACAAATTTTACTGTATCCCACTCTTCTACTTTGCTGGGTCGATAGGATTGAACTTCACAGGTTGTGAGGAGTAGAAGTTTAGTCTTTGGGATCAAGGGGAGACAGTTTCAACAAATGAAGGTGCATCTCTTATAGCTTGTGAAGCTTCTTTCTGTAAGTTGAATTTAGTAGCAAAGTGTTTGCACAGGCCACCCACACCATCACATGCACTCTTGCATTGGCCTGTGGCTGAGAAGATCCACTTCCTTGTTACATTTGGGCCCCGCTTTATAAGTTCATAGAACTGATATTTGTTTTTGAAGTGAAGTGCCCGGCTGCTCCATCTGAGACATACACAATTGTTTTAAATTCTTCCAAAGGACAAGTCTTAGCAATTTCCACTTTTTATGAGCAGAATGGCACATAGAGTATGTGATGTGTCATGGCTTATATCATTGCAAGCTACCACAAAAGACTTAGTCTCATTTGGAAAGTATACAATGCATGTAAAGAGTGAGATCTGGACATTGTTTGCCAGTAGTAACTTTGCACTTCATTAGGTAGAATTACAGATCAGTTCTGAGAATTTTGTGGAAAATTACAATTTTTTTGTAATAAATATAATTTTTTTTTTTTTTTTGCCATCTGGTAACATTCGTTTGACCAATTTCTGTGAATTTGAAGAAAGGCCAATTCAACAGCTTCAAAATAAAAAAAATAAAAATTCGAGTCTGTACCTGTTATAGTTCAGGAGCAGTGTGCACTTAAAAATTTGGAATTTCACATGATTTTCATCACAAGTGTATTTTTTGCCTATTTTCAAAATGCTGTAACTTGACCAAATTTTTTTTTTTTATGAAAAATCCTTTTGCAGTACTTTATATCTCTATTAGGAGCAGCTACCATAATTTTTTCAAAATAATCTGAGGTGGTTAACTGACACATGTTGGTCATGCCTGCCTGAATTGAGATGGAAATGGTCTAAAACAGCTTTTTGTTGCCATGGGTAAGAGGGATACAGGCAGACCCTGGGTTTCCTGGCATAAGGTCCTTCCTCTTCAAGGTTCATACTTTTCCAAGCACTTTTCAAGGACTTTTTTAAAACCAAATTATTATATGTGTGTGCTGTCAGTCGGTCAGTAGGTAGGTATTTTAGTAAGTTCAAATCATTAAACTTAGCCGGGATGGCCACACCCTCAATGATCTGCCTGTTACTCCCCTGCTAGTTTATTTTATTAATTTTGAATTGCCCCTCTGTTTTGGTGTTTTTTGAAATCATTTTATTTTGTAGAATATTTTGAAAAGTACATTATTTTTGCATTCATCTGCTGGTATGATATTTATTGTTTGCTTCAACTTTATATTTTTTTATTTAATTTTTGATGCATGACTTTGAGTTCTAAAACTTTAGTTGTTCACTCCGGTTTTTAATTCATCTTATGGCTATTTTTTAAATGGATTCTCCACAATTCTTCCTTTCCTGTGATTTATTTACAGTATTTTGTGATTCAGTTAACATTGCTTTGAATTTTGGCCTGTATAAGGGGGGGGCTAACATATGTCCACAGTGTGGCCATCCCTGGCTAAGTTACCAACACACATTTATTTACCTGTCCCTTTTACTACAAAAGCTGGACAATTATTTTTTAAATCATTACAAACATACGCTAGCTAATTTTGAAAATTAGGCCAGAAATTTTTTAAAGGTTTTTGATTTTATCAATATTAAACTACATTAAAGCAACTTACCAACATATGCAGACTTTCCATGGAAACAGAGAAATAAGAGAATTACTGACTGGTTGTCATCAGCAAGGATTTGGTAAGACTGCTGTGAAGATGGGGTCAGATTGATGTCACAGAGAATTCTGAGGTCATAAAGGTAACAGGGGATGGGGTACAGCCAGGAGACGAAGGGTCCACGCATGAAGCACAAGCAATTTCTAGAAGTCCCACTCTTTGGCAAGAATGTGTCCCTAACACCAGTCAACAGAAGCCCATCATGATTCCCGAATACATCATTTCACTTATTTTACTCCCATGGCTGATGTTTTACTCTGTAGTGATGTCATAGCCAAGGTACCAGCCATCCACGCACTCCCCTGAGTTGAACGCAAGTTTTGCGCTACCTGATCAGCTTGGTGTTTTTATCAGAACTACACAGAAATCTCCTACACAACTTTTTAGCACAAATAATTATTTTACACATGCTCTTTTACATCATTACTTAAAAAACAAAACACTTTCTTTCAAGTATTGTTTAAGGAGTCTTAAACTTCTTCAAGTACTTTCAAGGATTTGAAAATGAATTTTTTTTTCAAATACCTTTCAAGGAGATCACAGACCATGCTCTTTTACAAAGCCCTATTGATACAGTCCACCATGATACAATCTTCCTGTTGCCGAGGCAAGCTCTAAGGAGAGTGCACGAGCTGCCATGCATTTATTGAACTTTGAAGTTAGGGCAATCATCCTCAGCTGTTATAGACCATGGTCGAAATTGGAATGTCTGTCTAGTGCATGTTTCTGTATCTTGAAACTGCCACCACAGCCTTGATAGTATAACTTTAGGAAATTCATGAACCTGGCAACCACTGCATGACTTTGACCAGCTTCCATCCACTCGATGGCTCTCTGACACAGATGCCATTCAAACAATTGTCATAGGAATAAAAATTGTAAAAAACAGCAATCTCGGTATTTCTAAATTGTGAATGAAAGGCAGGCACTGGGAAAGCTTTTAAAGTTGTCCTTAATTTCAATATTTTGTGCTGAATCAAAACTTTTGCAAAGGGTTTCATTACTCATTGGATTACCACAAATATGTATGCTAATTTTGACTAAAAAAATTCTGTTTCATTTTTCAAAAAAAAAAAAAAAAAAAAAAAAAAAAAAAAAAAACACTGATACCTAGAACTTCCTTAATTTATGCCTTCCATTGTATTTTAAAATGAATCAATGAACTGGCTATTTGTTTATCTGATTGTACCTGATAAGTGATTTGCTGAGTTGTGACCCACTTGTTCACTTGCTAGTCTCCTTTGACCATTCTGATCTACCAGATGTTTTTGTCCACATGACTGCCACTTGCTGCAAGTTTTCTGATTATCGCAACATTGAGAGTAAACCCTTGCTACAGTTGTGAATGAAAATCCCAAGAGGCAGTGGTTTAGAAGATATGAGAGACTTGAACCAGCATACATGGTGCCAATTATCATGCTGTGTTCAAAGCTGCTCAGATCACTTGTTTTGCCCATTCTGATCCTTAGTCAAATTAATTAGCTGGTCTGTTCTGCCTGATTTACATGACATACCACGTTCACAACATCTTATGTGTTGAAGTGAGGCATTTATGTGACAACAGCAAGTGTAACTAATAAATTAGCATATCAATGTATACTCATGTACAATCCAAATAATTTTTGATAGAAATTCTTTAAAAATGAGAGTGACAGACAGATACGATTGAAAGAGATTTGACCAACGAACAAGTCAATTAAAAAATACATAGTGGAATGCCTGCCCACCCAGCAAATAATTACAAGAAATGAACTATCTCCTCATCATAATCTACGGAAGCAAGGTATAGTAATTTCCAGGTAGTTTGCCAGCCGTTACTGAGCACCTATACCTTGTGTTTGAGTGACTTTGGCTTTACCTTTGTTTTGGGAAACTCTTAGGATTCTCATCACTTATGTGGAAATGACTGCCAATGATTTGGAAAAGGCAAAACTTACTCCCATTTCACAGGGATCATCATCATCATCATCATCATCATCAATGTCAACCATTATCAATCCACTGCTGGACGAAGGTCTCTCCAAGCCTCTTCCACAACGATCTGTCTTGTACCAGTCTCCTCTATGTCACTCCTGCATACTTTCGAATTTCATCCACCCATCTCCCATGTGGTCTTCTGGGTCTTTTCCTGTCCCTTGGAATCCAATCTAAAATTTCGGCTGTCCATCAATGATCTGTCCTTCTGGCAGTATGTCCAGCCCATTGCCATATCAGGGATTTTACTTGATCATGATGTCTTCCATTCTTGTCATTTTTCGGATCCACGAGTTCCTCTTCTTATCTGTCCTGGTTACACCAAGCATGCACCACTCCATGCTTCTTTGAGTTGTCTGCAGCCTTTGTATGTCTCTTTTAGTTAAGGTCCACGTCTCTGCACCATACGTAAGCACTGGAAGGATGCATTGATCAAACACTTTTCTTTTAAGACATAATAGCATATTGCTCTTGAAAATTATGCCATTTCTTCCCAAAGCTCTCCAGGCAAGTTTTGTACGCCAATTAATTTCTTCATCAATGTGACCCTCACTTGATATCTGCTGTTCAAGATAAACGTATGTCTGTTATCTCAAGCTTTTCTCCATCAATCGATAAATCTTCATTTCTTGTAAAAGCAATGAACATCACTTTTGTCTTCTGAAAGTTCATTTTTAATCCCACTTCTTTACTGTTGTCAGCAAGTTCCTGGATCATACTCTGCAGCTCTGATAGGGTAGTTGCAAAAATGACTACGTCATCAGCAAAACGGAGGTGGGTTAGATAATCTCCATTAATCTTTATCCCCTTGTTTTCCCAGCTCAGCGACTGAAAGACACCCTCCAATGTGGCATTAAAGAGCTTCGGAGATATGGTGTCACCTTGTCTCACTCCCTTTCCAATTTTTATGTGTGTTGTATTTTCAAACAGCCGAATCTTTGCACTTGCATTTTCATAGATGTTATTAATAACATTAATGTATGCATCTTCAATACCGCAGGATTTCAGAGCCATTGTAACTGCTGATGGTTTCACCGAATCAAAGGCTTTTTCATAATTGATAAAAGCCATACACAATGGAAGTTCATATCCCCTCGCTCTTGCAATTAGTTCTCTCAGTACATGGATATGATCTATTGTGCTGTAGCCACTCCTGAATCCAGCTTGTTCTCTCAGTTGAGCCATGTCCAGTGTTACCTTCAAGCGGTGTGAAAGAACTTTAATGAAGATTTTATAAACCAATGATAGGAGGCTGATAGGTCGGTAGTTCCTGAGATCCTCAATGTCACCTTTTTTATGTAGCAGGATCATTGTAGCGTTGTTCCAATCCTCAGGAATCTTCCCTTCATTAAGGCATCGAGTAAAAATTGGGCGAGTACTGTTTCGATTTCTCCACTTGCTTCTTGTATGATGTCTACAGTAATTCCATCTTCTCCTGGAGCTTTTCCTCGCTTCATGTTCTTGATTGCATGTGCAACTTCTGCTGGGAGGACTGGAAGAACTCTGGTACTGGTACCTTTCATGATGTCTGCAGTACATGTATCATCCCTTTCATATAATTTGGAGTAGAAATCTTTCACTCTTGTCAAAATTTCTGCCTCTATTTCTTGTTACAGAACCATCTTCTTTTCTCAGTGCCATAATCTGTTTTCTTCCCTTACTGAGATGTCCCTTTGCTATCTTTAGGCTTTGGTTGTTTTCAATTGCTTTTCTCACTAGTTCACAGTTGAATTTCCTTACGTCTTCAGTGATACTTTTTCATACTGTCTTGCATAGCTCTATATATTCCACTTTCGAAGTCACATCTTCTTTAGTTTTCCTCATCTCTCTTCTTTTTTGCATCAACATTTTGGTATTTTCTGATAATTTGTTCACATGCAACTTATTCTTAGACCCAACTAATTTTGTTGCTGTTTCCATAAGAGCTTTGGTTACTTTTCAGTTAACTTCAGAAATATCCACTTCTTCCAATGTTAGGCCTTCTAAAGCAGAGAATCTGTTCTTCAGTTCCAACTTGAAGGTATTATGGTGTTTTTTAAGGTTGGTTATGTCAATACATTTTGTTTGTCTTATGAGCTTGCCATGTTCGAGTTTAGTGTTGAGGTGCATCTTACATCTCACCAATCTATGGTCACTACCTGTGTTGAACTTGTTTAGCACACTGCAGTCTTCTATGACAAATTTTTTGTTACACATAATAAAATCTATTTCACTTGTTGTCCCATTTGGATGTCTCCATGCCCATTTCCTGTGTGGCTTTTTCTTGAAAAAGGAGTTCAAGATGAAAAACCCTTCTGCCTCTGCAAACTCAAGGAGATTATTTCCACGCTGGTTTCTGTTGCCTTGACCGAATTTACCTACTGAAGTTTCATTCTGTTGCTGTTGCCCTATTTTTGCACTGAAATCTCCCATAATTATCTTCAAGTGCTGATTACCTTTACTATTTAGATGATGAATTTACTCATAAAATTCTTCAATTTCTTTTTCAGGATGACTTGTGGTTGGTGCATAAGTTTGAATAATCTGAGCCTGGTATCTTCTCGAGAGTTGGATAACGAGTCGTGCAGCTCTGTCAGAGGAACTTTCAACTTCTACAACTTTATCCTTCAGTTTCTTGTTTATTATAAATCAAACACCACTAGTTCTGCCAGTATCTGTCCCACGATAGTAGAAGAGATGTTTACTTGGGACTAGAGAAAGCTCCATTTAACCTTTATAGGATCAGCTTAATTTGTTTGGTCAGCAGCAATCTAAGCATATTACCCCAGCTTGCATGCAGGATGAAGTGAGTTAGTTGCTAGATAAGTAACTTCACTGTTGGGGGAGGAAAGCAGTGAATCTTCCCTACAGTGCTTTCAAGATACTGGAGCAGATTACTCTTTCTAACCTTGCCTGTCCATTGTTGCTGACATTGCAATATCCCCTAACTTTTTTAGCACTGTATTTCTAATAATAAGAACATTTCCAGCTGGAAGCATTGTCCATGCTCATAAAAAGGACACCTGAATAACAAGAAAAAGCTAAGAATAAAAGACCAAGAGCTCTTCTTCAAAAACTAGCTATCCTTATATAGGATTCCTTTTAAGCATATAAAACTGAGGATATTAAAAGAAAAAAGAATTAAAGCAAACAAAAGCAAATTGGCTTTACCACCATGTAGTTTAATATCATTTGTGCAGCCACTTGATATTAGTTTCAACATTTAACAAACCTTTGAAGACTAGCTTTATGAAAGAAATGGATGGAATGGATTTCTTCATCAGATGCACAAAAAGCAAAGCGTGGTAACTTGAAGAAGGTTACGAATGTCTTAGTCTCTTCTTCATTGAAAGAAGCATGTGACACAATTTCACAAAAAATGATTGCAAAACCTTTCAAAAATGCTGCCAAAGTAATGCTGTGAATGGCACAGAATATGACTTGGCATGTAAGACATATGAAGAAGAAAACAGACATGATAACAATATTGTTTACACTGATGATGGAAACAGACATAAGAAACTATTTTGGAAATTTCCGCAGTAAGTCAGACTAAGGTTTTAAATGGGCTAATTCAAGGATTGGAATTACATTATTTCAATAAATGTCATGTTTTCAAAACTTAAAATCTAAGGATCTACTTTTACATGGGTACATTTTTTCTTTCTTTCTTTTTTTTTTTTTTGTTACCAACATGTAAACACACTTTTTTTTTTAATGAAAACAGGCTTATGCTCAAGTATATATGGTAAGCTGTCGAATTTTATGCACCAATAGCAAATAAATATTTACACAGAGCAAAACATACATGTCATTTATATAATTTCAATTACTGCTCTACTACCATCATAATTAATTATTATTAATATAATAAGTGCCTACACTATAGAAGAAAAGGTTACAATTTTCTTGTTACATCACTGATATCATCACTCCTTTGTTATTTATTTGCCAGTCAAACAATACTTTTTTTTTTTTTTTCAAAACTTATAATTTACAAAACTGATAGCTTGGTACCTTACCTGAAACGTATTTCAGAATTCAAAACATTTTCAAAGTCATAAACTTCGGTTAGCTTTTGCATTTTTTCTTCAGACAATGGCTCCTAAAACAGTGATAAGCAAAAATGCATATGGTACTTCAGCACTCATTTAGGAAAGAAAAAAATCCTGTTAAATTTCAGCTAACTGCAATGAAATGATTTTTAAATGCAAGTTACAATCAAAATGTAAATATTTAAATTCCTGATAAAGTAGCTTTCAGTTATGTACTGCCTACTACAGGAAGGAAAATGTGAAATATAACTAAGGACTCAATAAAATAAGTGCCATACCCAATTCAATGACTGTCTGTAAATTTGCCAGCATAATCAAAAATTCAAATAATTAAATTATTGTAACGTTGTCTTGTGTTTTAGGCAGACAAATTGTACAAACATGCACATGTTGCACATCCTGATTATGCATTGTATGACCTTGATGCAATGAAAACACATAAATTTTCGGAAAAGTATCTGCACATTAAGCTCACTTTTTCTGTACAGAAAGAAAGGAAAACCTTCATTTTGCTTTTTTTAACACAGAATTACAATGCACAAAAATATTTACACAAGACATTCATTTAAACTACATGCACAATTGTGCTAAAAGGCATCCTGAATGTATAAGATTAAGAGTTCTACCTCTTGGTGAAAAAGCAATCAAAATTTGATTGCTTCTCTTCCCTTCATAGCTTGACAGCTATTTGAAATTAAAGCATGAAAATGCACTGAATGCATTTCAGTTATGTAACTTGAATTGCAAGATTCATATGCTGTGTAAGCTTACTCTAACATTTGAACAGCATCTTTCATAGATACAACTAACTGCAAGTTGGGATGTTTCTAGTTTGTCATTTCTGATTTCAGTGTTCATGTTTTCTTCTGAATTTACTCTGGCTATAATGTAATCATCATATAGGGTTTCAAATATGGGTTCTTCATCATCAATATGAAACAATTGTAGGCCTTGGTTTGTTTAAATAGAAGTTGTACGAAATGAATGTTAATCATTCTTGCAGTTAATTTTCCATAGCATCCATGCTAAGCTTGTCAAACTTCTCACCTACAGCCTTCAACTAATATTTAGCTATTGATGATGATTTTACCTCTGACCATGCATAATAAACTATGTACATCATGCCCTTTAAGATAACTTTACTCAATGCATTTGGCTAAGAGCTCATTCTTACACAGTATTAGCAATTTCTTTAGCAATTACTTTCAGTAATTCTTTTTAAATGTTTCATTAATTTCCAAATCCATAGGTTAAATATAGCTTTTTGTGTTTTTTGGAAGCTAGGTAACTTTGATTTTTTGTCAGATGATATCAGTTCATTTTCTTCTGGGTGACTTCAATGTTGTTCAATCAAAAGAACAACTTTTGCTTTCAATCCCATGTTTTGTAAATGCATGTATATTGTTGGAATGAAATTTTCAAAGAACCATCTTATGTATAATTTTGGCCATCCAAACACTTTTTGAATTGTCGAAAATGAAGTTCTTTCTGTTAACTTTTTTTTTTTTTTGTGCTCAGGCTCTTCTCACCCACATTTGATTAGGATGAAGTTTTCAATAAAGAGCAGCCTCCTTATCTTTGTAGATTTGTTCACCTTTAAACCCTTCTTTAGCCAGTTGACCTTTCATTTCACTACAAAATAAAGCTGCTGCATCACAATCCACAGATCACTTTTCTCTATCAATTTGCACCTGTTCTACGGAATGTCTGTACTGCCAGTGCCAGGTTATCGGGCACTGGAAGTGATAGATGATTATACATCATCACTTGTTTCAAATTCTGTTTCTGTATTAGGTTATATATAAAAATATTTTTTTCAAAGTTTCGTTTTCTTAATAAGTGGGCATTCCCACAGTGAGTTGGTCAGAAAACAATTCAAAAAGTGTTTTATGCAACACTTTTCAATAATTTTGTTCTTTTTCTCTTTAAACTTTAGTTTCATCTATGTTTTCCACAAATTCCATTAGTTTTGCCATCTCTTTGATTCATCCACAAACAGTAGCCACACCAACTCCTAATTCTTTTGCTTAAGCCACCTAACTGTTCTGCTCCTTTTGTTAATTACTCTACAGTTTTCAATTTCAATTTTGCACAGACATTCATTTGCTCCAATGATATTTTTACTGATAAAACATCTTAGGTATTCAAGAAGTTTGAAAATTATTAGTACCTTGCCACCTGCTCATTCATCTAGTTCAGACTTAACCCCGTCCTTAAGGGTACATAATTCTTCTGAATTCTATTCTTTTGGCTTCCTAGAATATTTATATGCTCCCAGTGAAAAACTTAGGTCACAAAAAAATTCTGAGAAATTTTCACCTAAAGCAGAGAGAGGGTATGAATCCAACATCAACTAGTCCACTGAAATTTCTGCTTTCCTTAAGGTACGTTTTAACTGGGAGATGAGGAAACAGCATAATATACAAAAGTGTGGTATAATTGGTGGTTACTATTACACCGCATCTTTCAATTCCAGTTTATAAAAATTCATCCATTCTGTATGCAATTTGTTAAACTACAAAAAGCTGTAATAGCATGCAAAAAAGAAGAAATGTTTGCTGGTTTATGAGAGAGAGACAATAACTAAAAATTACATATATTAAACCATAAAAACAAATTTCCATCATTTATTCTCTTTAATTGTTAATTCTTTTTTAAAAGGCCAGTGTAAATGGCACTGAGATATATTGATTCCAAAGACCAGAACATGCAAAAAGTTTTAGAAGTTCGATTATCTTAAATATTTTCGATAACCTGTTAATTTTTACATTTGTATGTTATCATCTCAAATTTTAGGTCAAATCTATGTGATATTTTTAACATTTGGTTGTGCCTTTGGTACAAAAAAAGAAAAACTTGTCAAAAACATTGAATATTTTTAACATGATATACATTCATTCGATCTTTTCATTTGGTATTTTTGAATTATATTGAAAACATTTAAGAAAAGAAGTGGATTCAATTGCAAATAAAAACATCTGAATTTCTAATCTGCCGTGAGGTAACTCTGACATCATCAGGAAATCACTCTTATATTCTATATTGAGAACTATTATTCAGAGCTTACTGATTTCAGTTATTATTTATCTTCTAAAAATCTTGAAAGATAATTCCATTTTCATATCTCCAACTAACGTATTACATATTTTGGCATTCATCTGTTTCTCAGTTTCACTGTCATTCAATTCAGTTATAAAAATCCTTAAAAGTGTTTTGAAATATTTTTTTCATATTTCTATGAATCTACAAAAACAGTTCCTTTTGGAATAAGTTATTAGGGGTATGCAAAAGTTTCTGCCGCTCCCGCTAGCGGGCGCTGTAGGGGCCTAACCGGCCGGTGACCCATGCTTGTTAGTTCGTACATGAAGTCAAGCATGGCGGTCGATAAAGTTCATCTGTGGCACTGTTTGTTATTCATGTTTAATTTATGGAAAAGTGCAAGTGAAGCATACGGTTCAATATGTCAAGCGTATGGCGAAACAGTTATGGGTGAGCCGACATGTCGAGAATGGTTTGCCAGGTTTAAGAAAGGTGATCTAAGCTTGGAAGACAAGCCATGTGCAGATAGACCACAGGAACACACAGATGAGGAGCTGGAACCACTGTTGCAAGAAGATGCCACACAATCGACCACGCAACTGGTAAAGCGTTTGAAAGTGGCTCAATCGATGGTGGTACGGTGTCTACAGGCCTTGGGGAAGATCCAGAAGATTGGTAAGTGGGTTCCGCATACTTTAATGGAGCATAATATTGGTCACCGATTGGCATCTGCATGTTGTTGCAGAAGAGGTTTCAAGGGAGAATTTCTTGTGGAAGGTTGTCACCGGGGATGAAAAATGGGTCTATTGCAACAACCCCGTATGCAAGAGATCCCGGGTCGACCAAGGCCTGCCATCAACATCCACTGCAAAACAGGATATCCACAGGAAAAAGGTGTTGTTGTTGTGTGTGTGTGTGGGTGGGATATGAATGGAGTGCTGTACTTCGAACTGTTTAAACCAGACGAAACAATCACTGCACAGCGATAAAGTGATCAGTTGATGAAGCAATCAAGCAAAAACGCCCATGGACAGGTAAAGGATGCTGTCCAGTCATATTGTTACACAATAATGCCAGACCACATGTCGGTGCCACTACGAAATCAACCCTTGAACAGTTACACTGGGAGGTTTTACTGGACCTGGCATACTCCCCGGACATTGCACCCTCAGACTTTCATCTGTTTCAGTCTATGCAACATGCCCTAGCCCAACAAAGGTTCACCACAGTTCCAGAGAAGGAAAATTTCATCACTGCATTTTTCAGCTCAAAACCCTAGCTCTTCTATCACAGGGGCATTCATTTGTTGTCTGAAAAATGGCAAAAGGTCATAGATGCTAACGGCCAATATTTTGTTGAATAAATGTGTACCAGTTTCCTGATTGTTCCTGTCTCTTTTCTCCTTAAAATGGCAGAAACTTTGCATACCCCTAATATATTCACCAGGAAAACTTTTCTCATTGGGAGTGAAGCTATTCCAAAAAAACTATCCTTTGCCAGGTTTCTTTACAAAGCTTATTGGCAAAAATATATGGGTTGTTTTTCAGATAGTACTTGTGCATGCCTCTTTTTAATTTCAGGGTCAGTGATGATACGCATCTCATGCTACTGTAGAAAACCAGAAAACATGAAGGAAAACACTTTGCAACATCCTCCTCAACTGCTTAACATGAATAAAAAAAATTGTTTTTATGTGACACTTGATGACATAACATCATTTCAACACCTCTCCTGAGTCACTTTTAAATGGTTGAGGTGAAGTAACCAAACTGCCATTGTCACAAAAATGTGGTGGTCTGTTCTTCATGAGTAAAAGCACCTTTAACAAAAAGGTCCTGCTGATAATATTATTCTGTAATTACATGGATGTGCTGAATCTGAGGATATTAGTATTAGAATGTATGTCATTGTTCTATATATACTCTTCACTCCCCTCCTATCTTGGTAGCCGAAAACATTTTTTTTTTCTGTTAGTTTTATAATTAAAATTATTTACTTTTACAGAAAAATATACAGTTGATGAAAAAATGCACACTTAGCAACAAACTTATTTCCACATGACTTCCTACTGCTTGAATGGAAAACAGCTTCCATTTAAAATGTATGTTGGAAAACAAAATCACAGCAAACAGCTTATAAGATTGAAGAAAATTATTACTAATTCCCAGCTGTCAGTAGCAAGGTGTAAGTGGGAGAATGAACATGATACTGTATTTAAAAGCATTGATACATTGTACAAACAATGAAACAAAAAAAAAATAAACAAGAAAAAAAAACCTCCACATTTTTTAGCTCTCACAAGAAGTGATTAAAAGGTTAAGACTAAGTTACGATGTGATGTACATCACCTTTCTTACTATTGAGCTAGCTGTCTTTTATTTAAATTATTATTGCTTCTTGTTATGCTTATTTTCTTAACATCACATCTGAACAGCTATGAGATTTCTTTATTTCCTTTTGGAGAAGTCTGGCAGTCAGCCATATCAAGACTAGACTCAACAAAAAACATGATTACGTCACCTTTGAGATATATGTGGTTAGGGAATCATTTTGTGCATGAGCTTAGTTAGTCTTAACATTTGCGAAACTCAATTATGCTAATTAGTCTTAACGTTTTTGAAGGTGTTTGGTGATAAGGAAATGTCTTGAACACAGGATTTGAATCAATCGGTAGTTTTAAAGTAATTTATTACTTCAAGTTGAGTTTTATCTCTTTCCTTTTGAACTCTGAGGGCATTATGCTACACTGGCACTTAAATAGGAACTACCATATATACTCGCCTATAAGTCGAGAAATTTGGGACAAAATGAGAGCTTCAAAGTAATGGGGTCGACTTATACGCGGGGTCTAAAAAATCGTAAAAAGTTCTTCCCGTGAGGCAAAAGGCAATCCATCCCCCCCCCCCCAATGCCGATGAGGTATTAATTACGAAATCGCAACCCTCCGAAAGAAAAAAAAAGAAAGAAAGAAAGAAAGAAAGAAAGAAAAAACGCCGATGTGGTAGAATTACGAAATTGCAAACCTAAGAATTTCTCCGCGCTTTGAGAAGTCTCTCTCCTGGCTTTGCGTATCCACAGCGCAGTCACAGCCGCACATAGAAAGCTCCGCCCTTCCGACTACCAGTTGATTGCACTGATCTTCAACGTAACGGCAAAGAATATCGCGCGAAGCGTTTTTCTTTGGTAACGGAGCCATGCGACAGCCAGTGTTAGGTGTTGCTTGTTCTTAATCGCACGTGTCTTGCTTCTCCTATTATGGGTGACACGGATTGTGTAAAGAAACGGATGTCTTATAACGCAGGATTCAAGTTGAAAGTGGTTCCTTTTGCAGAAAATACTAACAACTGTGCTGCTTCACGTCAATTTGGCATTAACGAAAAACTGATTCGAGATTGGCGTAAAAAACCCGGACTTGGTGAAAATCCCAAAATCGCAAAAGGCGCTGCGCCGTGGAACGACATCTTTCCCAGAGCTGGAAAGTGTCTTGAATGATTGGATTGTGGGCTTCAGACAAAATGGTTACATTGTAACGCGAACTGGTATACGTTTGCGAGCAATGAAGCTCGCAAAAGATTAAAAGTTTGCAGCCGCAAATAACACTTTTCGTGCCTCACCAGGTTGGTGTACAAGGTTCATGAACCGCTATGGGTTGTATCTACGCCAGCGCACCAAAATTGCACAAAAGTTACCTCGTGACCTCAAAGCAAAGATAATGGAATTTCAAAAGTACGTAATTCAAAAGAGAAAAGAGACTGCTTTTGAACTTTCCCAAATAGGGAACATGAACATGGATGAAACCGCCATGTGTTTCGACCTTCCTGGAAATAAGACGGTGAACCAAAAGGGCGAAAAAATATCTTGATCAAAACGACTGGCCACGAAAAATCCAGTTTCACGGTTGTTCTTTCTTGTTTGGCCAACGGCAGTAAGCTACCTCCGGTAATTATTTTCAAACGCAAAACTCTGCCGAAAAGCGTTGTCTTTCCATCTGGTGTACTCATTCGTGCCCATGAAAAAGGATGGATGAACGAATCCGGAACAATTGACTGGTTACAGAATGTGTGGAACAAAAGGCCAGGTGCACTTTTGAGGAAACCTTCTCTTTTGGTGTGGGATATGTTTGTTGCACACCGTTGTGCAGAAGTGAAAAAAACTGCAGAAAATTCAAAAACAACTCTTGCTGTCATCCCAGGTGGGTTGACATCTGTTCTTCAACCACTAGATGTCTGCCTTAATAAGCCCTTCAAGGACAATGTGCGGAGGTATTGGGCAGATTGGATAAGTTCCGATTTGCCGACTGAAACCAAGGGCAGAAATCTAAAGAAGCCGGATATCGTTTTGATTGCGCGATGGGTCAAGGATGCTTGGGATGCGATACCTGCGGAAATGGTCGTGAAATCATTCAAGAAATGTTGCATTAGTAACAAACTTGATGGCACAGAGGATGATGAGATTTTTATGAGTGATGATGACAGTAATTCTGATGACACAGGCATAGATGGGAATACTGACATTTATGATGACGCGTCGATGACGGAGAAAGACTTTTTTGAACTGTTTTGCGAGTCTGACTCGGAATCGGATTTTGAAGGGTTCCGATGAAGTTTTTGGGTATGCAAATTAAATTTAGTATTACATATATAATTTTTTTCGTTTTCAAATGTTTTTGAATAAATTCATTGAATTTTTTTTTTTCTCATTCAGGGATTGACTTATATGCGAGTTTCCGATTTCTTACGATTTTTTCCTCTGAAAGTGGGGGGGGTCGACTTATACGCGAGTATATATGGTAAGTGCTGTTTTCTAGTTTTTCATTAGGTCACTTGAAGACACCATAAATACTGCATTTCTGGAAGTGGACTTGGACCTCAGTGATTCAACTCTTTTTCCATCATCTCATTCTCAGTCAAGAACTATGCTTCCACCAGAACTAGCAACATCATCTTCATGCTTTCCCTTCTTTTTATGTCATATATTTGAATCGAACTTTTCAGTTCCTTGCAGGAATGAACCACCCCCAAAGAAGCATTCAAATTCCAGATTAATATCATTATTATTATTCTATTTTCTGACTAAAAACTGTAACCTGTAAAACCATAATTCCCATAGTTTCATTTTTCTGCATCTGTTGCTTTCTAAATTCTTAAAATAATGACTATCATGGTGTGGCTGCTTATGTGCATTTCGTTCCTAAACATGGGGCTACTCAATACAATAGGGTCAGTACTTCCTTCAAGCTTCTACAGGATATATATCATTTTGATCTTGATATTACAAATGAATACAAAGTGCAAAACTAAGGAATTACACAAATAGTGATGAATTACACAAATAGTGATGCCCCATTATGAAGCTTTTTATGTGGACTTTATAGAGGTATTTCCATAAAGTGTGACAGAAGCAGAAATTGCATAGCAGTTATTTTTTTATAAACAACAACCTACACACTTTGTCTTTTGTTTTGGAGTTAATCTGCCTATACCAATTATAAAACTCTCAGGTCACAGATGAGGAAATTTTAGCTACCCATTTGGAACAACTAGATCCATTCTTTCAGGAAATTTTAGAGATTCAACAACTTCATACTATTCATGACTGCTTCTGATTACTACAGACATGCAGCAGTTTCAAGACCTCTTCCCCTACTCCTACACATGCTCAACCTCAACTATGTGTACCTCCTTGCCAAGGAATTTTTTCTCCTGTAGCAAATGCATCTGCTCAAAGAAATAATCCACATTTTTCTCACCCTTCTCAACAGCAGGCTTCACAACAATAAGACAGAAATGTACGAGGCCTAACAGGAATGGTTTGGGGAGCAGGGGAAAGAACTTTTTCTTTGAAATGATAATTTCAATAATGCTTCAAACTTATCATCCTAGAAACAATAATCAGATGTCAAGGTACACCTTGCATTTCAACTACAGTTGAGGGTGAGCAAATGATCCATCCCATGAAAGACCTAAAAGCCTTTCTAATAACTGTCAAAACTCCAGAGTTGCAGTAAATTTTAGCAATGAGTTGCAGTAAATTTTAGCTACAATCAGAGATGCATTACATACAGAACATTTTATACATGTGACAACTGAAGCTTTGCCAACCAACTTACACTGTGCTTTCATACAACCTTTCCAGTTTCCAGACGAGTAACTTTGCCAGTTCAATTTTAAAAGTTTTAATTGGTGCATACATGTTTGCTCACAATTAATCTTCCTGTTAAGTGCCTCCTAAGATGGGACTTCATATTAAAAAAAAATCAGTCATTTAAATTTTGAAAGAAGAATTACAACTATGCCAGAAACCTTCCTCTACCACCATGAGAACAAGCCAACTTTATTCTTGACAGAAAGCGTGCATCCCAAGAACTGGAAGACAGAATTTTGACCCATATTAAATTGACAACCAGGACATTTTTGAAACAAACCCAGTTTTACTCAAGTGGTTTATCATTCTATTTATAGAGACAATGCAATTCCAATAACTTCTAAACCACATTCTTGTTCACCTCATAAGGAAGAACTGTAATGATAAATTAAGGATACATTACAGTAGAGTGTTATCCAAGAAGGCTCTAGTATATGGACAGCCCTAGGATTCCAAGTGTATTACTAGTGTATGGACAGCCCAATATTCTTTGTTCACTAAAACGATGGGGCTATAGATCTGTCATTGACTACAGGAAGCTGAGTCAAGTAACTAAGCTTGTAAATTACCCACTACCTGCCACTGCCAATATTTTGCATGATTTGTCCTCTACAAAATGATTGTCAAGCATCAATTTGGCCTTGGATTTGACAGGTTACTATGCATTAAGATTAAGTTGAAAAAATTGGTTTTGAAGGTTATCCTTTTTCATGGAGGTCATTTGGCCTCTCTGCAGTATTAGCAATGTTTCAACATTTAATAGATATAGAGTTACAACCAGTTTCCTGGGCTGATGTACATGCTTATTTGCATGGCATTGTCACATCCAGGACATTCACTGAATATCTTCAAATTTTGGACTGCATTTTTGAGTTACTGCATGGTGACAGACTCACCCTGAAACCCAGTAAATTGGAGCTTTTGTTGCAAATAACTTGTGTATTTAGGATTAAAATTAGCACCTTAAGGCTTGATTACTGATGATACAGCAAAGTTATGACCATCATAGCATTCCCATACTCAAAGAATTCTAAAGAACTAACTCAACTTTTAAGAATGACAGGTGGTACCAACAGTTTGCACCAAATTTTGTTGCTATCTAGAAACCTATATTGATTCTCTTCAACTAGTGAAAATATTAGCTTTCACTTTTAACATGCTATGAACTGGACTCGGAAGCTAGATATATATTTTTTCTGTATTTAAAAATGATATTATTGTAAAATACAACAAAAAAAACTGTACTCAATGTTTTTTGGTGGTCCTCTTCTTTTAATTGCTTTCAATTTTTGCAGTTAAAGTAAAATGACATTATCATTCATGCCAGAATTTTTGGTGATGTATTCATGCTTGCAGGTACCTTGTTGAAGACCTTTTCTACCTTCCAAGGTGAGTATGGCTTAAAAAACGAAGACTTGGTTAAAACTCAATGAACAAACAAAGTCTTGGTTAAACTCCAATGAACAAACGAAAAAGTCGGACAAAAACCATGACCTTATATTGAATTTTAAAACTCATTTCGGTAAAACATCGAGTAACCTCTTGCATTCCTCTAGGTTTTCGTAGAAGACCACAAAGGTGAGTGAGTATACAAGTCTTGAGAAGAAAACACTTTGTTCAAAAACCTCAATGAAAAATGGCTAAAAATTAAAACCATGGAACCACTGACTCTCAAACTTCCAGAAACTTCCAGCCGTCCACCTCGCTCTCCATGCTGTGTCGCAAAGGACACTCCCACTAGGGTGTAACTAACTCGTGTTTCGGGCATAAGCCCATCTTCAGAGTTAGGAAAGATTGCAAATGGCTGTCGCCTGCAATTCTTTGGTGTTTTCTTCACTCCGCTCCTCATCCCCTCTCGGTGTTGATTCTTCGTTGTTGTTGTTACGTAATTCAGCTCATCATGTCTTTGGTGGTGTCCTCTGGTGTCATTATTGGGGATTACACTTTGTTCCATTTTTTCTCTTTTTTTCGTCGGTAATAAATTTTTTCCATTGCACATGTATTTCGTTAGGTTGATTAATGTTGCAGTTAGTACTTTCAGTTTTTTCAATAATTACTGACTCTGCGATTCTAATCTCTTTCTCCGTTCTATGTGATTTTAGGTGTTTGATGTTCTCAAATTCTGGCTCTGTATTATTTTGTATGCAATATTGCACCAATGCAGTTGTTTCCTCTTTTTATTCCAGCTCGTTATAAGTTGGTTCAACCTGGTTTTTAATTGATTTTTAGTACTTCCTACATAGGTTAATTTTTTATCATTGCTGTTTGTCATATTTATTTAAATGCAGTATACTCCTGATTTTTTCAATACTTATACTTGATCTTTATTTTTTATTATCAAATCTCTTTGTGTCTTTACGGATATTCTAATGTTTTTTTGGTGATTTTTGCAAATTCGTTCTGTGGTATGAGATAGTCCTTTAATATATGGGAAACTTCCACAATATTTATTTTCTTCCTTTTTTGGTCTTTGTACCTTGTGTTTAATTTCATATATAATTTTTTGGGATAATTTTTTATTATATCCAAAGTTTTTTATCATTCTATTTATCCATATTAACTCTTCTTCTTTGTATTTGTTGCTGCTGGAATATGTGAATGCTCTTTTTATTAAATTTCTAATTGCTGCTTTTTTATGTGCCCATGGATGGTTGGAGTTCTTCGGAATTATTGGCGGTACATATGTGGTTTTTCTGTAGACCTGGTAATCGATTCTGTTCCTGTTCTTGATTAGATTGATATCTAAGAAAGGTAGTTGGTTATTTCTTTCTAATTCAATTGTTAGGTCAATTGATGGTAATATGGATGCCATTTCCCCCTTAAACTCAGTTAGTTCTGTTTGTTCATTTTCCCAAAATACCAATATATCATCCACATATCTGCAATACATCATTGGTTTCAGGGTATATTCTTTAAGCACTTTTTCCTCCATGTGTTGCATTATGACTTCTGCAAAAATTGTCGATAATGGCGAGCCCATAGGTGATCCAGACTTCTGCCTGTATATTTTCCCATTGAATTGGAAATAGTTGTTGTTATATATAAGAGCTAGAATCTTATTCAATTCATCTAGGTCCACCTGGTTTAACAATTTTTTTGTTTTTAACTTTTAATTATTAGTTCAATGGCATAGAGTACTGGTGTGTATAGAGTACTAGCGGTATAGTGATATAACATCTAAACTTGTCATTGTAACTGTATTTCCCTTGAGATTCAGTTGTTTAATTTTCTGTATAACTTTCTCAGTGTTCTTGACATTATACTTTCCTTTTATAACAACGGGTGATTAGTACTTAAATAAGTTTCTTTCTAAATTAATCAGTGGAGAACATTGTTTTGACACTATAACTCTCATTGGTGTATCATCTTTATGAGTTTTCATTTTACCAAAGGCTCTTGGCATCCTGGCATCGATGGGCGGACGTACATTAGTGATGTTTCATGGTAGACAGCTATGATGTCTTATTTCTGCTAACATTCTTATGATTTTGTCAGTTGGATCTTTTTGAGATACCTTTGTATCCAAATAAGAATTTGGATACAGAAGATCACCTCTGTATCCAATGTCTGGATCACCTATGGGATCGCCGTTATTGACAATTTTTGCAGAAGTCATCATGGAACACACAGAGGAAAAAGTGTTTAAAGAACATACCCTGAAACCAATGATGTATTGCAGATATGTGGATGATATATTGGTATTTTGGGAAAATGAACAAACAGAACCAATTGAGTTTAAGGAAAAAATGGCATCCATAATATCATCAATTGACCTAACAATTGAATTAGAAAGAAATAACCAACTACCTTTCTTAGATATCAATCTAATCAAGAACAGGAACAGAATCAATTACCAGGTCTACAGAAAACCCTCATATGTGCCTCCAATAATTCCGAAGAACTCCAACCATCCATGGGCACATAAAAAAGCAGCAATTATTAATTTAATAAAAAGAGCATTCACATATTCCAGCAGCAACAAATACAAAGAAGAAGAGTTAATATGGATAAATAGAATGATAAAAAACTTTAGATATAATACAAAATTATCCCAAAAAATTATATATGACATTAAACACAAGGTACAAAGACCAAAAAAAGGAAGAAACTAAATATTGTGGAAGTTTCCCATATATTAAAGGACTATCTCATACCATAGAACGAATTTGCAAGAATCACCAAAAAAACATTAGAATATCCGTAAAGACACAAAGAGATATGATAATAAAAAATAAAGATCAAGTATAAGTATTGGAAAAATCAGGAGTATACTGCATTTAAATAAAAATGACAAACAGCAATGATAAAAAATTAACCTATGTAGGAAGTACTAAAAATCAATTAAAAACCAGTTTGAACCAACATACAACAAACTGGAATAAAAAAGAGGAAAAAACTGCATTGGTGCAATATTGCATACAAAATAATACAGAGCCAGAATTCGAAAACATCTAACACCTAAAATCACATAGAACAAGGAAAGAGATTAGAATCGCAGAGTCAGTAATTATTGAAAAAACTGAAAGTACTAACTGCAACATTAATCAACCTAACGAAATACATGTGCAATGGAAAAAAATTATTACCGACAAAAAAAAAAAGAGAAGAAATGGAACAAAGTGTAATCCACAATAATGACACCAGACCACCAAAGACATGACGAGCTGAATTATGTAACAACAACAACGAATCATCACCGAGAGGGGATGAGGAGCGGAGTGAAGAAAACACCAAAGAATTGCAGGCGACAGCCATTTGCAATCTTTCCTAACTCTGAAGATGGACCTATGCCCAAAACACGTGTAAGTTACACCCTAGTGGGAGTGTCCTTTGCGACACAGCACGAAGAGCGAGGTAGACGGCCGGAAGTTTCTGGAAGTTTGAGAGTCAGTGGTTCCATGGTTTTAATTTTTAGCTGTTTTTCATTGAGGTTTTTGACCAAAGTGTTTTATTCTCAAGACTTGTATACTCACCTTTGCGGTCTTCTATGAAAACCTAGAGGAATGCAAGAGGTTACTCGATGTTTTACCCAAATAAGTTTTGAATTCAATATAAGGTCATGGTTTTTGTCCGACTTTTTTCGTTTATTCATTGGAGTTTAACCAAGACTTCGGTTTTTAAGCCATACTCACCTTGGAAGATAGAAAGGTCATCAACAAGGTACCTGCAAGCATGAATATGTCACCAAAAATTCTGGCACAAATGATAATGATATTTTACTTTAACTGCAAAAATTGAAAGCAATTAAAAGAAGAGGACTACCAAAAAACCTTGTGAGTACAGTCTTTTTATTGTATTTTACAATAATATCACTTTTAAATACAGAATTTAAAAAAATTCTAGCTTCCGACGTCCAGAACATAACGTGTTAAAAGCGAATGCTAATATTTTCACTAGTTGAAGAGAATCAATATATGTTACGAGCAACACGTTTAATTCAAATGTGTTCCCATCATAAGGAATAAAATATATGATTTATCTATAAGCCTTTATATGACTTATGACAAAAATATAAATGCACTGTATGGCCAAAGGAGGCCAACAACTTAAACAACATTTAATTTTGTCTCCTGTTTTGGCATTTCCTGATCACACTTAACCTTTTTAAACACATAATTATGTATCAAGTGTTCGTTTGGGTGCTGTACAGTCACAGAGCAACCATTCCATTGTTCAAACATTGCTTTATAAAGCAGGAAGAAATTATTTGGCTACGGAATGTGAATGCTTATTCATCCTTTTTTCTTTGCATTAGTTTTGTTCATATCTTAATAAACTACAAATTGAAATAATTACTGTAATCATGCTGCCCAACCATTGAAATGGGCTTTAAAACAGAAGGAATACAGCCTACTATTTCTTATTGAAGTTGAAAGCTTAATTAATTGACAGATGTCTTTGTCTCATCCACCACGGGGATGTGGAAAACACCAATAAGAACAATGAGTCACAATCTCTGTTGGGATGCACACTACCTCTCGGACTGTCTATGTTATTTGTCTTTTACTCTTATTTAATTTTTGTTACTTCTTGTTATGTTTCTGTTCTGAATACCACATTTGAACCACTATGAGCTTTTTAGCACGTCTTTCGTAAAAAGGATCGTGCTTATGTTATCGGTTTGTCTGTCTGTAGACATGATTCTATGCAACTAACAGTCCAATATGAAAAATTCTTTTTGTATTAGAAAGCTTGAAATGTGCGAATGATGATCCTTCAATTCGTGTTTTTTTTTTTTTTTTTTTACAATGCACAATTTCACCACTATGTAAATGTAGATGCTGTCGCATTCAAAATACATTTATTCCATATATTTGCTTCTAAACATCCAATTTAAAAAAATTATTTTACCTTTCAATTCCATTCATGTCAAAGACTACTTTAGGTATAGTCACTTTTTCAAGTAACCCATAGATTATCCACTAGGGACGTAAAGTAAATTGCTTTCCCCTCCCAAATATCTCTGCTTCTATACCTCAGATTGGAAAAAATAATTCTGCAGGGGATACAACTCCTGATGGGAAATATTTTTCATATAAATTCTAATTTTTGGTATAAAACGGTTTGGCCACCAGGGAGCGTAATTGTTGATTTCTGCTTCTGATGTATTTGCAGCAAAATCTGAGCTTCTAAAATCTCGATTGAAAAAATTCTTTCGTGGACCGATACTACTCAAGTCAGCAAACCTTTTCGGAATATTTTCTTCTTAAAATAATTCATGGTTTTTCCGCCAGGGGACGTAGATGTATATCATATTTTTGTCAATATCTCGGTTTCTAATGGTGCGATATGAAAGATTTCTTCTTTGTTGGATAAAGCTTTCAGTGCAACATGTTTTTCATATAATTTCAAAATTTTCAAGTAATTCATTACCTTTCCGCTAGGGGGAGTACAGATAAATTGCGCTTTCCTCGATACCTCTGCTTCTAAAGCTCCGATTTGAAACATTCTTCCTGCATCAGATACAGCTATTGGTGAGAAATTCTTTGATTGTAATTTCTAATATTTTGCAAGATATAGTTTGGCCACTAGGGGACGTAAACATTAAATTCTGCTTTGTTGGTATTTGCAGCAAAATCTGAGCTTCTAAGAGCTCAATTGAAAAAATTCTTTCATATACCAATACCGCTCATGTCCATAAATATTTGAGAATATTTTCTTCTTAAAATAATGCATGGTTTCTCTGCCAGGGGGCGTAGATGTATATCTTATTTCTGTCAATATCTCGGCTTCTAAAAGTTCGATTTGAAAAATTCCTTCTTTGTTATATAGCATTTCCAGTGTACAATGTTTTTCATATAATTTCAAAATTTTCAAGTAATGCATAGACTTCCCACTAGGGGGCATAAAGGTAAATTGCGCTTTCCTCCATATCTCTCCTTCTAAAACTCTGATTTGAAAAATTATTTCCGCTCCGGATACAGCTCCTGATAGGAAATGCTTTGCATATAATTTCTAATATTTCATAAAGAATGGTTTGGCCCCCAGGGGTGCAAGTGTTAATTTCTGCATCTGAGGTACTTGCAGCAAAATCTCAGCTCCTGAAAAATCGATTGGAAAAATTATTTTGTGGACCGATACCGCTGACATTGATTGAAAAACCTTTTACAATACTTTCTTCTTAAAATAATGCATGGCTTTTCTGCCAGAGGGCATAAACGCATGTCTTATTTTTGTCAATATCACTGCTTCTAAGAGTCTGATTTGAAAAATTCTTTCTTTGTTGGAGAGCGTTTCCGTGAGGAAATGTTTCTCATATAATTTCAAACTTTTCTTAGCGCACAAGTCTGCCACCAGAGGGCGTCAAATCTCTGTTTACAGCAATATCTGCGGGACTAAAAACCCGATTGAAAAACTTTTTTCTTCGGTCAGATACCACTAACTATGCAAACTGTGTGTGTGTGCATGTATTTTGTTTCCAAAATAGTGCACACTTTCTCCGCTAGGGGTGCAAATGCTTATTCTGTTTTTCTCAATATCACTACTTTTACATGTGCGAATAAAAAAATTATTTCAACACCAGATGCCATTTACCTTGTAGAACACTTTTGGCTAGTATATGAGGAATTTTGTAGTTCACAATTCTTGTCAGTTGGTGGAGTTTGTATAATTCAGTTTGCAGCTGTAAGCTGCTTCTAAAAACGCTATTGAGAAACTTCTTCTTTACTGTATGTTATTCGCTATGACAGAGATGTGGAGCATTATCCTCTTTAAACAACGCAAAGATTTCTCTCTAGCTGTGTAAAGATCGAATTTTTTTTTTTTTTTTTTTTTGCTATCTCTGCTTACGGCAGACGTATTTGAAAAGTTTTTTCCCCCTTAGCATTGCTTTTTCCATGAAGAATAATTTTTGCCTGCTTTCAAATTTTCCGTTATGTAAAATCTTTCCGCTAGCAGACATAGACTTATATCATGTTTTTTTTGTATTTTCTGTATTTCTCCTTCTTAACTGCTTGATTTGAAAAACTCTTTGTTTCTGGTATCATCCTTGTTCTTGTAGCATTTGAAACTATTTTTTCCGCCATTTGTTAATTTTCGTTAACATGCATTTCAGCCGTTGGTGGAACTAAGTAGATGTTTCTATTTCTGGATGTTTTATCGATTGTTGGAACCAGCTGATAGTTTTCCAAACCGGTTCCATTGACTTTGAATAGCTTTGATAAATTTAATTCGCGTCAGAACAGATTCAGAAGAAGTCCTCATTACATCCAAAAATTTGGTGTCATATTTCTTGTTTCTTTTCTTTTCACAATGTCTGGTAGTCACTCAAGTCACGACTAGATTCATTATAAAACATGACTCTTCAAGATACAACTGGTTAGAGAATTGCATTGTTTCATGCATAAGTTTAGTTAGTGTTAATGTCTGTGAAGCTCAATACTAATTAGACTTAAGAATTTTGAAAAAAAGAAAGCAAAACAGCTCAAACAGGTTTGTATGTGGCATTCTGAACAAAAACATAACAAGCAGCAACAAAAATTTAAATATGAGCAAAAGACAATTAATATGGAAGGTTAGAAAGGCAATATATGCCACAACTCTAATAATTATAATGTCAGTGTGTAAAAGAAATTACACACGTCATGAGAAGTCACTTGACCGATTGGTGATGATTTATTTCTAAAGAACACAGCACAGTAGATAAGCCAAAAGTGAAAGGCCAAAATGCCTAGACTACATTGGACTTCTGCACTTCCAGAAGCTTTTATGTAAATCCCAAAGTTTGTTTTGATAATACATCTTCTATTGAGAGAGGACAAAAACATAAAACAAAAACAGTGATGGAAAGTTGCCAAATCATTTTTGGAGCAGCAAAATGCGCATTTTGGAGCAGGTAAAGTACATTTTTGGAGCAGCAAAATGTGTTTTTGGAGCAGATGAAACACATTTTTGGAGCAGGTGCAATACATTTTTGGTGCAGATAAAATACATTTTTGGTGTAAGAAAACATTTTTTCGGAGCAGGTAAAATATTAGCCTAAAGAACAAACTCTTAAGCAAAAAAAAATTTTGAAACTAGATGCACCCTACTCAAATTTAAAATATCTTGCATTGAAATACACACACGTATATGCAAAGATTTTAGTTTTCAAATAGATCAAAAAATTTGAAACCATAGCAGGATTCTATTATTAACAATTTATTTTACAAAAAATGTTTATTTTTTGCTGCTTTTTTCAATATTTAATTGCTCATTCCTATTTTTTTCTAATTTTTTAAGATAGTTAGCAATGTTTTGTTTTGCTTTTTTTTAATAGTACCTGTTCACTTTCTATTGCACTCATGTCTCTTTTTTATGCCACATTTTTCAAAAATGTGGCATAAAAATCTCAGCATTGTTTAACATTTTCTGAGAGGAAACCAATTCAGGGGTGTTTGCGAGACCAGATAAAATTCCCTAAAAATCTCGCAGGCTTACTAGAGTTTTATGACTTTTAATTCAATGAGTATTTTAAAACCAATGATTATACCTTATATTATAATAACCCAATTGTATTATAATAATTCAAAAATTTATTTACATTTACCTTCTTTCAGCAATATTTAACAATTTTAAACATTTAAATCACAGAATATATTATGAAGAAAAATACAATAAGCCACAGTCATTGAATTTCACAATAACACCTGAATTATAAAAAAAAAAAAAAAAAAAAAAAAAGCATCGAGTTTCTTTTGTTTCCTTGGAATAACCTCTGAATCTGCTTTTCTTTTGTATTGAATTTCACAATAACTGTTGGAATGGGAAAGGTTCTTTTTTCCTTCTTCACATACAGAACTGGAAGGTTCCTCAACACATAGGTTTTCACATATGGAACTATGAATTTCTTTTTGACATGAATTGGAAGGGATTTCATGAGTTTCTATATTTGAAATAAACACATCAGAACTAGATTTTTCAGGATTTAAGTCCTGCTGATATGCTCTCCAACTTCTATTGATATTTACAAGTAAATCCTTATTAATTGAATCAGTCACGGGATTTTTTGAGCCATATTTTTGGCAAGTTGTTCCTTTGGAAAACATTAAGTCATATTTAACAGTTTGCACTGCATTCAATGAATCAATTTTAAGAGATGTTCTACTGTCAGTCATAATATCATCCATTAAGAGGAAAGCACTTTCAACTAGCGGACCGTGGAAGCAGGTAAGG
Organism: Macrothele yani; assembly: GCA_039090855.1. Classification (NCBI taxonomy): domain Eukaryota; kingdom Metazoa; phylum Arthropoda; class Arachnida; order Araneae; family Macrothelidae; genus Macrothele; species Macrothele yani. The sequence goes on along the minus strand of CM076994.1, from coordinate 75,338,957 downwards.
CATGCCTTGACTAACTTTCCTAACATAGGATACTTTTTTTCATTTGTAACTTCATCTTTTAAGTAAAAAATTTTAGACCAATATTTGTCTATTGCCCATTTATTTTTATTTTTTATTGGTATCACAACAGTAGAGCATTTCATCAGTAATATCAATGTCAGTTTGGTATAATCTTAATTCTGCACACAGTTGTGGTTTTTCAGCCTCAGAAAATATATGAGACAGATAAAAAGATAATTTTTCAAATGCTAACATAGTACTAGTTTTACCTCTTAGCTCTGGGTCCAATGCTGTAAAACTAATAAGAAATGAATTTCCAACAGGTAATTTTTGTATTGTATACTGTGCTGTGTAGGCTTTGACCAAAGAGGTTTTGAATTCTTTTGCTATCACATGGTCTTTTGATAATTTTTTCATAATGGTGCAAGCTTCTGATCCAATATACAGCAACTTGCTGGGTAAGTGGAAATTAGAGTTACTAACATCAAGCTTTAACAAATCCTTGTAAGACATGCACTTTGAAATAACTTCTGGCTTTATAAAAAAAGTAACAAATTTTAACATCAATTTATAAATGCTGGTATGTAACATATAAAGCATTGTTTTTTTGGTTTCAAATAATTTTATCTACACATCAAATTCTGGCAGCACTGCTGTATATAATGCTATTTGTAATAAAGTTTTTTTTCTGCAAAACAAATAATCCATTGACTATTCTTTTTTTCCGAGCTACAGCATCCTTTGTAAGTTTTCGGGAATGTAAAGAGAAATGTACTCTATCTACAAGCTCTTTTTGAGAAGATGAAATATTTCTATTATCACACACAGCTTTGACATCAGAAAAATAACACTCTTTATCTTTTTTATCTTTTATCCACATAACAAAAATAAAATACTATAAGAGAATCCTACAACTCTTTAATTCTATTTAAGACAGTTAAAATATACACCCTCCTGTGAGCTGGCCTCTTCAAGGGCTTCAGTTTTTTAATTCCAAGCACTGCACATATTTTGAAAAAATTCTCCCTTTTGCTACAGCTTTTCATGCCAAAATAAATATCATCAAAAAAATCTTCCAAGTAACTTTTGAAAAATGATGAAAATTTTTTGCCACAGTTATTTGCTATATGACAAGTGTCACCATCGATATCTAATAAGTGAGGTGCTTTATTTCTTCTTATTCTAGTTTCAACACCACTGTTTTTCCCACGCATAGTGTTACACGAATCCATTAAAATACTAGTTAAATTTTTCCATGGAATCTGATTTTCTCCAATGGTACTGACAATTGCTGTATAAACAGCTTGTGCATTGCAAGATTCCAGTTTTAAAGAAGCAAGATAATTAACCACAACCTCACTGTGATCGTCATCGTAAAACTGCACTAGCATTGCAAGTATGCTCTCTTATGCATTGCTAGTACTTTCATCTACATTTAAAGAAAATGTTGTGGTTCTTAAAGTTCTAATTATATTTTCTTTAACTGTTCTGCCAATTCCGTATTTTAACTTGTAACATACGGTAGTTCTGTTCATGGACACAGATTTCAGCGCAGTTTGGTCCCGGCTTAATTCTTGACACAGCTCAATCTTGGCGCCAAATTAAAAGAAAGAGAATTTTCAGCGATGAATGATGATACTAATACTTCTTGATGAGCTTTTCTTGGTCATTATATCAAGTGGTTGATTATCACTTTCCACCAGATCATCCGTATTCTTCCCACTTGCATAATTGACTCAGGGTCATTGAACTTTTAACACATTTTGAACTTTTAATATGTGCCATAGATTTTGCATGGTTCATTAAGGCTTTGTAACCTTCTCCACCATATTTCAGTAATGAGTTGCAAAACACACAATAAGCTTGTCCTACACTATCTATTTTCTTGCACCACGTGCTGATGGTATCGTCATTACTATCCGTGCGTTCAAGCAATCCCATCGAAAAGCATTCCGAACAGATTCTTCTAATTTGGTTATATCACCGCTAATATCAAGAAATTTCATACTGAAATTCTCTAAGCTGCTACTTGATTATCAGCGCCGAACGGAAAGGAGACAAATTCACTTCTCGCATTAGCATCTGAACTCTCAACACAGTTCCCTATGGGAGTTCTACTGCGCATGCTCACAGACTTCTTCTCACCTACCACAACCGGAAAACACGTGACACAAAGGCACGAATCTAGCAATTCATGCTGCAGACATATGACTTATAGGTTCTTGCATTCAAAACTACTACAGTAGAATTCGGTGATCCGGCATCACACAAAAAAAGCCTGCTGCTCTGACCTTTAGGCCCGCTTATTTCACCTTTAGCAAATGGGAAGACCGTTTAAATCAGAGGAGCAAATGTCAATGACAGAGGAGGGGACGGTACCGGGAGTGTCACACAAAGCGCCTCGGGTAAACAACCCAGACGGCCGCCGTAAACGGTGAAGAGGTGTGTGTGATTCTTAATGGTTGGGGCCGGTGGTCTTTCTCCCCTTGGCACTATTTATAATGGCTTTTCTTCTCATCTGTGGCCGGCTTTTGGAGGAGCAAAGAGGTGCATGTGCTAAGCCGCCAAGCACTATCCCCTCCCCCTTTGCGCCCAAGGAGCCGAACGCTGGTCACCTGGTAATGTTTCATCCATGAATGGTATGCTTTTCTAAATCCCCAGAATTTCAGGGGCACCTTGTTCTAATTCCCCAAGATTCTGGGGTTTCCCTGGAGCACAAACAGGCCTGCCAATTGCTGCAAAAGTTCAGCTTCTTCCCGTTTCAAATCACGTTGTGAACATTCAATTTCTTCTTCTCTTTTTCGCTTATTTTGCTGCATTTTTCCAGCACTAATATGCTCTTTATATTATTCCCAGGATTTTTTATAAGCTGTCAGAAGTTTTTTGGTTGCATTAATTTTACTCACATCTTTATTTAGTCTTTTGACATGATCTTTGTGCTTCTTGCTCTCCGCATGACACCTACAATCATCGTGGCCGCCATGCGCTACACTAAAATTGAAGCCACATGGCTTACAAGACGTGATTCAGCAAAACTTTAGATGCTTCATAAAACGGCCATTCTTTGCTTTATGTATCGCGATACTCTTGACGATAAGTTTTATCTGACTTCGTTCTTTTTGTTACCACAGCTGCTTCACTGCTACGTTTCATTTTGTTTTAATTTAAATTAACCCTTTCCACCCGAATAACTTTGCACCCATATTCACCCAGCACTTGTATATTTTTTTCTGCAGTAGAGGCCACAACTTAGCAGTGAAAGCTCAGCTCTGGATCGCCAGCCCCGACAAACAAGCTATAGAGTCATCATCGGCATGGTGGGTGCCTGCGAAAAAGAAATGTCTTGCGAGCGTTAACATGCGAGCTACAGAGGTGTCATCAGCATGGAAGGTGACACCCAACACATTCGTCGAAAAATAAATGCCTCACAAGCCCCGGCATACGAGCTATAGAGGCGTGGCGGCTGACATCCAACCTATTCAGCGAAAAAGAAATGCCTCGCGAACGCTGACATGCGAGCTATAGAGGCATCATAGGCATGGCAGATGTCACCGGAGCTATTCAGCGAAAAGGAAATGTCTCGCGAGTGCCAACATGTGAGCTACAGAGGTGTCATCAGCATGAGGGGTGACACCCGGCACGCCAATGACGCTTCTTTTTCTTTATTTAGTGAAAAAGAAATGTCTTGCTAGCCCCGCCAGCCGAGCTATAGAGGTGTCATCGGCATGGCGAGTGACACCCAACCTATTCTATGAAAAAGAAATGTCTCGCGAGCGCCGACATGCAAGCTATAGAGGCAATATCGGCATGGCAGGTGATACCTACCACGCGAGCTATTCGGCGATTTTGTAATGTCGGGTCTCACCCGACAGTCAAGTGAAAAGTGTTAAAATGTTTGCACCGAAATTTTCACAAGCACAAAGCCACATGTAATCAATATAAAGAGTTGGCAAAACATGTTGAGCTGAGCTCCCTCTCGGCTTTTGCACACAGCACTCTCAAGTGGCTGTACGGGGAATCACATGACAAACATCGCACGAGAAGAAGCTCCGCCTCTGTTGGTGGGGGAAATCAGAACATCGAAGGCGTATGAAGACTATATGTAAAGTGCGCTTTTTCGACCAAAAGACAGTAAAAAATAGGAAACTGCGTGCAGGGATCTTGCGTGGGCTTTTCTGCAGTTTTTTGGGTGACTTCCGTAAAACCGCAAGATGGAGTGAAAATCCGTACAAACTACAGAAAATCCGCAAAAGTTGGCATCTCTGAATACCTATGAATCCTTTAGAAACAGAACCATCGTATCCTGCCACGGGAAAGCCATTTTCGGTCGTTCTCCGCGTCAATGAAACAGCTAACGACTGACCTTACGCTGTATTTACATAATTGCGCACCTCACCCGGGACGAAATAACTCGCCATTCCAAAGAGCAGGGGACAACATACTGTATAAACAATCTCAATTGCACAACTCCGAAAGACCACCAAACCATCTGTAAACAATTTTCATCAGGATTTCACATAAAGTACAGCATCGTTTCACCTACATACCACGTGATTACAACAAAACTCCTTCTCCATAAGCTCCACCTACATCGCAAAACCTATTGATCACTTCTGCCAAAAAAAAAAAAAAAAAAAAAAAAAAACGAATTAGAAGGTAGGTGAAAAACATTTTAAAATGTTGGGATTGGCAGTACATGTTGATTAAGCACTGCGTCGTTCTACATTTAGCCAAAGCACGGGTAGACCTTAAAAAAGCGTCATTCGATTCGCCGTTTAGAACGACATTTTTTGCCGTGAAAACATTTATTTTTGCTTGCCAGTTTTTGCTGTGGATTGCCATTTCGGGACAGTTGGGCACAAGATAATGAAATTGGTGCAGTTCAGCGCAATTAGTGCAAACTTTCCATCACTCCAAAAAAGAAAATCATACTTCACTCAAACAAATTTCTTTAAATCTTACTGTGCTTGGATGAACACACATAAAACAATGAAAAATACCTTTTGAAGAAGTAAGGCCAAGAATTCTCGGATTTGAGGGGAATTCATTTCTTCAATATCCTTTTGCGTAAACACAGATAGATCATTAGAATCAGCTTTAATCCAGGACTCACATAATGATATACATTTATCACTCAGTTTCATATCATACCTACAAGTGGGAAAAATTAAGAAAAGTAAGCACCAATTTGCAATCATTAATTGATATAATCCATAATATGTTTATTTCAAAACATGCTACTTAAAAATAAATATGTACTGCAATATTCAATAAAACTTGTGGTCATGATACTGTAAATATGACAATATAACTTGAAGACTAACCTCCTACAATATAGATTAAAAGGGATAACATTTTTTTAGATTGCTGCTAAAAAAAAAATTACCTGTAGCAACAAAGACTTACACAAAGTACAGTCACATGCAAGGAATGACAGCAAATAACAAATAAGAATACTTACAAGGCTAACAAATGAGAATACTAAATAAGAATACTATGTGATGCCTTTAAAAAATACTCCTCTACTTGAGGCTTACGAATAACAACCTTTAAAAATACTTCTCTACTTGAGGTTTACTATAATAATTCCAGGCCATTTTTCAATTACAAAAGCATTCATAAAAATCCTTTTGCAGTCTTTTAGACAACTCAACTTTTTTCTGGACCACTTTCGTGGTGCCGAATCTTTCCCCTTTGAATAACTATTTCATTTTGGGAATGGAATAATTCTTAAAAGGGATACATTCCACAAATAATGAGTTACAAAACACTGATATATGACACTTAGCCAAAACTTTGATCTAAGTTGAGTCTATAGTGGGCTTTGTATTACAGTGATGCAGAGTTCACTTGTTAAATCGAAATGCAAGCCATTATATAATAAATTAGAGAAGAATTGCCAACAGCATTTCGTTATGCATAGATTGTTTTTGAATTATAAAGACTATATTTATTTACATGGCAGTAAAGGAAATCAAAACAGAACCATGATTTCAGCTGCTAGGCTCTCATCAGCCATCAAATCTCATATGTTGCTCTATATATTAAATCACATATTTTATTTCAGGTACCAAGCATGCGATTTTGATGGCTGACGACAGCCCTCACAGCTGAAACCATGGTTCTATTTTAGTTTCCTTTACTAGCATGTAAATAAATATAATCTTTATTATTCAAAAACGATCAATCCAAGCCATTTATTTCTTCCTCACTTTCTCTTGCAGTTACTTCAATACACTTTTGTTGCAACACTGAATGATTTTCTGACAAGGACTGAATTTGTGGTAATGATGTCAAAAAAATAAAAGAAAACGGTTAAATGAGTCTCAATATATCGATGAATGTTGCAGTATGAATGTGGACCCTTCAATTATGAACACAGGGCCTTTTTTTCAGGGTCACAATTGCATATCTATGTCTCATTGCCTGCTATAATTAATTTACAAAAAAACGCTCATTTTGAAAACTGGCTTCCTAGTTTATTAAATTATACACTTAATGAAACTTGTAATATGTTTTTTGGAGGGGGGATTTTTTATTTTAATTGCAAATTTTTGGAGAAAACTCTTTTCCTTCATCAGGCAGTCTTTTATTGTTTCTCCTTTTTTCTCATCACTATCGTGGTTATGACTAACCTTGGCAGCTATGGTTATTTTTCACCAAATCTTGCCAGATGTTAGGCAGTAACAAACCTCTGCAGTCATTGATGATGGAATTCTGATTCTTCTCAATTTCTCTATTCCTTCTTTTAATTTTCTTTTCAGAAAGTTACTTTGAAATTTGATTATTTTAAGGGAATTCCAATCTTTGTTATGACCAATTTCTCTAACATGCCTATCTAAACCTGTCTTGTTAGAGCCTTGATGGCTATGATTATTTTTCACTAAATAGCTGCTTTATGTTCTGCTATTTATGTTTCTAGTCTGCAACCTGTGTCTCCTATGTAAAATAGTCCACAACCACATTTTACTTCATAGATTACTCCTTGCATTTTAAAAATATATAACTTCTTCTCTTTGAACTATTTAGGAATCTGTTTTTTACTTTGTTCTTTAAACTTGGAGCTAGTCTTATAATATATTTCTTGCTAATTCTCTTTAATGGCTCAAATAAACCTTTGTGATAAGTTATATTTCTAGTGAATTTTACTTGCTGCTGATGGGGTTCTTCTTACCTGAATTATTTAGAAGTTCTTGAATTTCATGTTTAGGATAGTTATTTTCTGTAAGGATATCTTTAAGTTCTTCTTTGTGGGTTTTTTCATCCTAGCTGTGGATACTATTTTATTTTTTCTAAAAACTGATTAGCCACATTTTTTAATAGAATATGGATTTAAATCTAATAATTCAGATTGTAAAGGAAGTATCCGAAAAATAGAGAAGCATGCATTTCAAGCTTAAAAAATCATACACACTTCACCTAATTGTCCAGATAGTCCCCACTAAAACTGATAATCTTGTTCCATTGATTTATGAGTTGAAATATTCCATTGTAGAAGTCTGGCACGTGGGAGTTGAAGTCATCTATGCAACAATTGTTGGGCTAGGCAAGATCTGTGAAATAAGAGGGTGCGACAATATCTCCCATTCCAGCTCATGCAATTTTTGCTGGATCTGTAAAGCGACGTGTGGACGAGCGTTATCCTGGTGAGAAACAACAACTCCATGGATATTAATCAATGCTGGGTGTTTTTCTTGCAGTGCAGCATGGAGGCAGTCCAACTGTTGGATGTAAACATCCACTGTGATGGTATTGTTCCACAGTAAGAGTTCATAGTGAATCACACTGTGAAAATCCCACCAGCAACTCAGCATCACCTTCCATCCATGAAGGGGTGGCTTAGCAACATTTTGTGTGGGGTTGTCCCTGCTTGGCCCATGCTTTTTGTCATGTAACATTCACTTATGTGACTCACTTTTCATCACCCATGGCCAACCAATGCAAAAAGCCCTCCCGTTTTTTCTTTCATTCAGAATAACAGTAATGGGGTAGTATTGCATCCAATTTTGGTCAGACAAAGCATGGGGTACACATCTGCACAGTTTACACAAATATCCCAACTTTTGAAGCTGGGTGTTGATGTTTGTATTGAAGGTCTTCAGTTCCTTTGCCAGTTCCTGTAGTGTTGCACCAGGCTTGGTCGATAGCATGTGTTGCAGTATGTCATCTTCAACCTTACTGGGTTTGCCACTTCTGGGTGCATCAGACAGATCCCGTACACCAGTGTCAAATTTCCTGTACCAGCCATAGCAAGTACTCTGCCTGATAATATCATCACCAAACGCGTTTCGTAATTTTTCAAGTGCTTCCATAACTTTCACACCATTCAAATGTTCATAGAGCAATATTGCAGGCTCGCCTTTCTTCGATATCACCATCGTATCGTTGCCATGTGCAACTAATCTTCACCACAACAGCGTGCATTCTGTGCTTAGACTCCATTCTTTCAGGCACAGCACTCTGGGATGTTTACATCACTGTACACCTACCATGCATTACACACGCCATATAAGAATTTTTCAGAAACCTTACAACCTATTTGTATTCAAAGGTTGTTTATACAATTTTGTAAGGAATTTCCATCAGCAATGGCAAAGTACACAGAAAAACAAAACAAGTAGGGGCCTTAAAAATGCAAATTGAAAATATGAAGTACTTAAAGACAGTATGAACCCTGTTTATGAGATCAGGAAGCCATGGCTTCAATGCAAGGAAGCAAATGCAGACATAAGTTTTACGGAAAAAGTTCAATATCAACATCAAGCAAGAGCAGGTGTATACTGTAGGTGCCAACTGAGCTAACCATGGGTAGTTTAGGATGAGTGTGTACATTCCACAGAATGACTCATAGAGCAAGTGGATAACAAGAAATAGGGAAAGCAAAAGTAGCAGTTGGAGGGGAGGGGCATACAAAATGGAAAACAGAGTTTGCAGTGAAGAGGAAAGGTGGAAACAGAGTTTGGTAAACAGAATTCACATGGTTTGAATTTCTAATTCATAACACCACAATTTAACATATCATCATCATCATCATTGTCAACCATTATCAATCCACTGCTGGACGAAGGTCTCCCCAAGTTTCCTCCACAACGGTCTGTCTTGTGCCAGTCTCCTCCATGTCACTCCCGCATACTTTCGAATTTCATCCACCCATCTTCCATGTGGTCTTCTTCTGGGTCTTTTCCTGTCCCTTGAATCCAATCTAAAATTTCGGCTGTCCATCGATGGTCTGTTCTTCTGGCAGTATGTCCAGCCCATTGCCATTTCAGGGATTTAACTCTGATCATGATGTCTTCCACTCTTGTCATTTTTCGGATCCACGTGTTCCTCTTCTTATCTCTCCTGGTTACACCAAGCATGCACCTCTCCATGCTACTTTGAGTTGTCTGCAGCCTTTGTATGTCTCTTTTAGCTAAGGTCCACGTCTCTGCACCATACGTAAGCACTGAAAGGATGCATTGATCAAACACTTTTCTTTTAAGACATAATGGCATATTGCTCTTGAAAATTATGCTGTTTCTTCCAAAAGCTCTCCAGGCAAGTTTTGTACGCCGATTAATTTCTTCACCAATGTGACCCTCACTTGATATCTGCTGTCCAAGATAAACGTACGTGTCTGTTATCTCCAGCTTTTCTCCATCAATCGATAAATCTTCATTTCTTGTAAAAGCATTGAACATCACTTTTGTCTTCTGAAAGTTCATTTTTAATCCCACTTCTTTACTCTTGTCAGCAAGTTCCTGCATCATACTCTGTAGCTCTGATGGGGTAGTTGCAAAAATGACTATGTCATCAGCAAAACGAAGGTGGGTTAGATAATCTCCATTAATCTTTATGCCTTTGTTTTTCCAGTTCAGTGATTGAAAGACATTTTCCAATGTGGCATTAAAGAGCTTCGCAGATATGGTGTCACCTTGTCTCACTCCTTTTCCAATTTTTATGTGTGTTGTATTTCCAAATAGCAGAATCTTTGCACTTGCATTTTCATATATGTTATTAATAATATTAATGTATGCATCTTCAATGCCGCAGGATTTCAGAGCCATTGCAACTGCTGCTGGTTTCACCGAATCAAAGGCTTTTTCATAATCGATAAAAGCCATGCACAATGGAAGTTCATATTCCCTCGCTCTTTCAATTAGTTCTCTCAGTACGTGGATATGATCTATTGTGCTGCAGCCACTCCTGAATCCAGCTTGTTCTCTCGGTTGAGCCATGTCCAGTGTTACCTTCAAGCGGTGTGAAAGAACTTTAGTGAAGATTTTATAAACCACTGATAGGAGGCTGATAGGTCTGTAGTTCCTGAGATCCTCAATGTCACCTTTTTTATGTAGCAAGATCATTATAGCGTTGTTCCAATCCTCAGGAATTTTCCCTTCATTAAGGCATCGAGTGAAAATTTGGGCAAGTACTGTTTCGATTTCTCCACTTGCTTGTTGTATGATGTCTACAGTGATTCCATCTTCTCCTGGAGCTTTTCCCCGCTTCATGTTCTTGATTGCATGTGCAACTTCTGCTGAAAGGACTGGAAGAACTCTGGTACCTTTCATGATGCCTGGAGTACATGTATCATCCCTTTCATATAATTTGGAGTAGAAATCCTTCACTCTTGTCAAAATTTCGCCTCTATTTCTTGTTACAGAGCCATCTTCTTTTCTCAGTGCCATAATCTGTTTTTTTCCCTTACTGAGATGTCCCTTTGCTATCTTTAGGCTTTGGTTGTTTTCAATTGCTTTCCTTACTAGTTCACAGTTGAATTTCCTTACGTCTTCAATGATACTTTTTCGTACTGTCTTGCATAGCTCTATATATTCCACTTTGGAAGTCACATCTTCTTTAGTTGTCCTCATCTCTCTTCTTTTTTGCATCAACATTTTCGTTTTTCCTGATAATTTGTTCACATGCAATTTGTTCTTAGACCCAGCTAATTTTGTTGCTGTTTCCATAAGAGCTTTGGTTACTTTTCTGTTAACTTCAGAAATATCCACTTCTTCCGATGTTAGGCCTTCTAAAGCAGAGAATCTGTTCTTCAGTTCCAATTTGAAGGTATTATGGTGTTTTTGAGAAGAAATATAATTTGATTAACGTATATCTGAAAAAAATGAAACATTTGGGCAATTTGGAATTTTTAGACCAATACATTTTATGTATAAATGAGAAAAACATACGAGTAAGAAAGTAAGAAATGCATAAATGGGGTTCTACTGTATCTAAACATAAAAAATGCTAACTGATAATTATGTACAACACAGAAGAAGAAAATTTTTTACTACTACACACTTCACTGCTCATATCTAAACACAACAAATACTTACTCTGGTTTTAAAGGAGGCATTCCAGGAGTATATAGCCATGCATTCCAGTCAACACCATCTAGGACATCTTTCTAACAATAGGGGAGAAAATACATATGTGCATATAATAAACACAAATATTCATGAACAAAAATACCTTCCACGTCACTCATTAAAATACTGCTAGCATTAAATTTGTCTTATCATAAAGTGAACTCAAGGGTAAAAAAAAAATGTTATCCTTTGTGCTCTGAAAACAATAAATAAGTATTTTTTGTAGGCACCAATTTTCACATCATTACTTTATGAAAAAATTAACATTTAAATAATATTCTTTCTCATTTACTCCAAGTTTCTCCCCAATTTAATTTTATTTTAGATTTATGAATTAAGAAACAGAATACTTATATACCATGCCTGAGAAAACAGCAGAATTTCCAGTTTTAACAAACCCTGCATAAATTTTAAAGTAAGCTTTTGAATTTTGTGGGAAAATTCTAAACAGCATGGTAATTATTCCAGCTCTCACTGCAAATCCTTCATGCATGTTCATGTGCTCACAAAAGTACATTAGAACAATGACTGACAGACTGTGATTGCACTTCGTATTCTGCAATCTTCCAACCATTAATCCACAATGTCATCTAATAAACTTTCCATGCAAAGTTAAAATGTATGCTGTTTTGACTATAAAAGAAAAAAATGAAAAATTCATTAATAATAAAAAAAAATGATGAAACTACTTTGCTTTTAGAGGAATTCTTCATGGATTGGGTTCTTTGATTGTTCAGAGACTTGTGAAATGTCATCCAAGGTTTCACAGCCTTACCAGTAAATTGCATTATACATTTTAAAATGTATCATAATTTTCATCACATAAATCATAGGGCTAAAGCGTCTCTTGTGGTAAGTGAGTGTACAAAACTCCTCTACCCCATCACCCTCAAGACACTAATGGATCAGGGTTCCCACTCAAAAGTAATAAAACAATTCCCTGACTTTTCCAGGTTCTCCAGGTGGTTTTTAAAGTTTTCCAGAGTGGCATGTTGCAAAGAATTGTTACATTTCATTCCATTCCATTCATTTTTCTCACCAAAGCACACACTTGTAAATTCTTTAAGTAATTTGTCTTTATAAAATTACCTGCTTTTCATTAATAACAACTAACTGTGCACATTATTTTCTGTACCAAAGTTCCGTGAACTCTTGTGAATAACTACCCACACAGAATTTGTAAATACATTCCCATAGAAACAGGTCATACGTAAGAAGAAATCTGTCAGTTGAATAGTTTCAGTTTTTCTATAACAAATGCAGCTAAGCTTAATGATGGAATGGCTCTGTTCAAAGAAACATGTTTCAATAGAACCAACAGACAAAGAAGGGGGGGGGCAATTTTCCCTGACTTTTAGAATAAAGGGTAATTTTCCCTGATTTTTGGAACCATTTTCTTAAACTCCCTGAGAATTCCAGGTTGAGTGGGAACCCTGTGGATGCTGAACCCTGTGGATGCTCCTCTGATGTAAGACCCCGTACTTTTTCAATAACGACCTTACCAAACACCTTCCTTGGCACACTCAGTAGGCTAATACTCTCTCTCTCTCTCTCTCTCTCTCTCTCTCTCTCTCTCTCTCTCTCTCTCTCTCTCACACACACACACAAACACACACACCACATTAATTAGCCAAGTAGCTTTAAATAATCCGTGAGCTTCAAATACAGTAATCCACTCTCGCAAGTGAAGTGAGAAATGAAACAAAAGAGGTGAAGTAGAGGAAGGGATCGCAAAACACCTGTGGCCATGTTACATTAAAATTTAATGGCTCCAAAGTGCAAGACATATGTATTTTGTACAAAAAACGTGCTGCAATGAAAATGTTACAACAAAGTGTTAAAAAATTAGGCACCAGAAATCTTTTGCAATAATTTTAATACTGTCTTGCACAACACTGTAATTTTTGCTATGATACTGTAAAAGCACCAAATTTGCATTTTAACAACACCCACTTTTTCACCTTTTGAACATCTAATAATGCATGTTCAATTCCACAAAAAAAAAAAAAAAGTTAACATAAACAGTATGACAAGGGTTTTGCAAATAAACAGACTGAATAAGTACACTGGAGAAAAACAATAAGTGTAATAACAATAACCGACTCAGTAAATGTATGGGGAAAAAAGCATTTCAATGGTCTGGGTTGGGGCTACCCAGCCCATAGAGATGCCTACAGCAACTGCTATGCCATATATGTTAAGGGCCCCTCTAAATATTTACTCAGAACTTTGCATAATACAGAAGTAAAAGTCAAACTGAAGCAGAACTGGCACAATTTTCAAGTAACTGAAGTTCTTCCAGCTGAATCAGCAGCTGGAATGCACCCGTGACTTCTCTCAATAGTATCCCTGTGCAGTTATAATTCCAAAACTGTAGTTTCTGAGGAGTTCTCAACATAAATGACAGTTGGTAATACATAGCATTCCTGTGACAAAAATTACACACACACACACACACGTACATGCGACCCCCCCCCCACACACACACACATATCACTAAGCTGTTCTCTGAGATTCAGAGGTTAGCTCCACAAAGAAATACAAACTACCAGATAATTTTTACTTACTGTTGTCATATCAAACTTCTCCATTTACAGCGATCTTGACATACAACTCAGGCTTCACTGACATCCATCACATACCATACACAAGATCTTCTATACTTCATACTCATAATCTTTTTCACATGCAGACACTCCTGAATCTGACCCTCCCACGACTTCCTTGGTCTTCCTCTGCTTTTCCTTCCTGCCACTTGGGCTGAAAGAATTTTCTTAGTAAGCATCTCATCACTCATTCTCTCAATGTAGTCAAACCACTGAAGCATATTAGTTTCCACCTTGCTAACAACATTTTGCTTCACATTACACAACTGCAAAACATCTTCATTCCTCACACAATCAGAACGTGTCTTGCAACAAACCCCCTGTAAGTAACACATTTCTCCAGCATACAAACAATTCCTATGTTTCTTCTGTAGTGCCCAGATCTCACTGCAATACATCAGAGTAGGAACAATTACACTTTCATACACAGCCATGCAGGATTCTCTTGAGACCCCATCATTCCTGTAAAAACCTTCCAAAGCAGCCATGACTTTCAAAGAAGAATTCACTCGCCTACTAATTTCACCATCCAATTTGTTCTATCAGTCAAACAAAAACTTCCTAAATACACAAACTCATTCACCTGGTCAATCACTGTGACATTTAGACATATATTACATTCAGTACAACCTGTTCTTCTCTCAAAAACCATAACTTTGGGTTTTCCCTCATTTATACTCAGTTTGAATTTCATGCAAACTTCGTACATCCGGGACAACATACTCTGCAACTCACTTTTAGTATCTACCAACAGGACAGTGTCTTCAGCATACAGCAATTTGCACACATGGATATCACCAAGACATAAACCAGTATTATCTATTTCAGCATCATGCATCCATAAATATATTAAACAGCCATGGTTACATTACGCAACCTTGTCTGACTCCTGCACCAATAGAAAACCATTTTGATAAAACACCATTCACACGTACACAAGCTCTACTGCCAGCATACATGGCTTTTACACTATTAAGTAGATTCCCAGTAACACCATATTCATTCCATACCTTCCACAAAAGTGTCCTATTTACTCAGTCGTAAGCTTTCTCTAAATCTATGAAGGCAGCAAAAAATTTCTTACCAACAGCCAGATACATTTCAATCATCATGCATAATGCAAAAATTTTAAATTTGGTTAGTGCAGCCTTTACCAGGCATAAAACCACTCTGAACATCCCACACTTCCTCTGATGTAAGACCCCGTACTTTTTCAATAACGACCTTACCAAACACCTTCCCTGGCACACTCAGTAGGCTAATACCACAATAGTTCTTGCAGTCAGTCTGATCACCCTTGTTCCTTATACAAGAGAACAATGATAGCATCCTTTCAATCCCAAGGGATCATTCCAACTCCCAGCACAACTGGCAAATTTCAGTTAACCAGTCAATTACAGGGTCACCACCATATTTCAACATATTGGCAGTTATGCCACAAACTCCTGGAGCCTTACCACTCTGAAAAGATTTTAGAATTTTACACACCTCTTCCCTTGAGATCCCTCCTGTGCTTCCATCCTTCACTGTGACATAATCTGCTTCTGCCTCAGAATCACCTTTGCTTTCTTGATCTAATAACTCACAGAAATATTCACTCCATCTTTCACTTAACTCATTGGGCCCCCATTTCATTTCCCTGATCCTATTCTTCACACAACTTACAACTTTGTTTTCCCTATTTTTCCTGAGTCTCATGTACTTCCAGAAAGTCTTCCTATCTTTCCTAAAAGCCAATTCATGCCTTTCCACCTTCTGCTTCCTATCTTTTGCCTTACTCTAGTGAACCAGCTTTGCTGATTGACGCTTTTTTGCAGCGGTATTCATCCACAGAAATTCTACCTTGCAACATCCCCAAATAGGACTTCCTCTGCAATCTCACTATTCCACCAAGCATCACATTATTGTTGCCTACTATTGTGGTGCCACAGACCTCTTCAGCCACAGTGACAACACAACTTTTAAAACATTCCCACTTCTTTTCTACATCCCTTTTACATGACTTCAGCTCCTTCAGTCATTCTCTGAGTAAGTCAGAATAATGCTGATGATCTTCACGGAGACTTTCAACCTTTATTCTTTCCATACTGGGCCACTTACTTTTCCTTTCTCTCCAACCAACATTCAGTTTCACTCGTGACACTACCAAGTAATGATCAGAACCAACATCCACACCTCTCATCACACAAATGTCAACAACAAAATGTTTCAGATGCTGATTGTAGGCAACAAAATCTATCGCACTCTTTTGACCAAGACTATGATTTTCCCAAATATATGTGTGGATATACTTGTGGTTGAGAAACGTATCAGATACACACAAATAATTCTCAATGCAGAGTTCAATTAATCTGTCACCATTATCATTCACGCAAGGATCATTAAACTTACCCAGAACTTACCCCCCAGAAAACCAACCTCAACGTCCTCATCATGGGGTGGTGGAAACAGGTGGATTAGGTGCTGTGATTCACAGTAGCTCCTCATTTTGGAGCGTCCGAAACATGCTGGCTAACTGAGGCTCTGGTCTACCTAAGCCAAGGTGTGAGGTATCGTGCTGAGGGCTGAATGGTACTGAGGTAGTAAAATATCAATATCGTTAATGATCCTTTCAGGGCACCAGGCGAAACCCTGTCGTAATTAGCCTTCCACCCAGGACAGGGGGATTACCGGGTGGTGACCTTATTATTTTTCTCCAGTTTTGTAGGACCAGAAATGGATTCTTCTTCATAAACAACAAACATTAGGTTAGGGTCTGACTCAGTCAGTACCCAACCTATAAAAGCAGCATCTTCCAAGCCAAGGCCGGGATCTGTTGATCCTGAGGTGAGGCCCAGTTGCTCTGGGAACACCTCTCAGGCTAAGGTGGGTGAAGTTGTTTCACAAAAGCAAACAAGACATCTGGAGGCAGCAGGTAGTACCAGGTTACCAAAAGAGTCTGTGGTTGCTAGTGAGGCTGGTAACAGCAAAGAAGGGTTGTGACTTAGTAAGACTGCTAAGCGCAACATCAGGAGGAAACTAGCAAGGCAGATGAAGGGTCAAACTGACAAGGAGTCGAGTTCAGTGGGACCCACATCTGTAGACACTTCTCCACCTGTGGTGGACAAGAAAGGCAAGAGGCAGAGATCTGTTCTCTCTACTCCTTCTCCAGATATAAGGAAGCCAACCAAAAGGAGTAGGGACGAGACTCGTCCCAGCACTTATGGTGAGGCTGTCTCCACTGTCAGGATGGCCATCGTGAAGGAAAATTTCCCGAATGAGTGGCTTGATGACAATGAGGTTGGGACTATTCAGGACGAGCTTCTGAGGCATGTGGATGGTTCTCAAGTAGGAGAGCCTCTACCGCGCATCAAGAGCTTTACCCTGAACTCTAGAGCTCTTGTTTACCTTTGTGAGAATGAGGGAACAGGGCAATGGATAACACCAGCCTTTGAAAATTATAAGGTTTTGAGGGGCACTGGCCTCAAGGTGATGAGGGCCAGTGATCTTCCAAAACCGATCAAGGTTGCCTTCAGGACAAGGGATATTTGGACCAAGGATCCAAATGTCCTCTGGAGGAGGTTGTGTGCTTACAACAGCAATTTGCATACAAACCACGGGAGGGTGGTGGATCGGGTACAAGATCCTAAGGCCGTCCGGTGGATTTTTCTGGTAGACAGGGAATCGGCTCAAGCCATTGCTGAAGCCAAGTTCACTGCCTACACTGGGGTTGATGAGGGTCAATTTAAAGTACTACGTGACCCTCAGGGCCCTAGCACTTCAATGGAGGACACAGAAATGGAAGAGCCTCATTCTGCACTTGTGGAACCAGAAACAACTGCATTGTCTTCCCCTGGCCATGGTCTCGAAGCAGGGAAGGACTCAGGTCCAGCTGCGAGTAGGGGGGAGACTGAGGAGGTGGATGTGATCAACCTGGGTGGTGTCCATGAAGGTGTGGGGCTGGCTTCCAGCACCCACCGGGTGGATTCTGACCCAGGTGATCCTTCTACCACTTAGTCTCTGTGCCTATCTCACAATGGAGAACTGCATGAAATGTATCCAGATCAATCTCCACCATAGTCCGTCTGCATCTGCTGCTTTGTGCTGCAGACTGGCTGCGGAGGATGTTGATCTGGCTTTCATTCAAGAGCCATGGATACATAATGGGAAGATCTTGGGCTTACAAGGAGCAGGCTTTACTGTCTTTTATAATACATCAAGTAGGAGACCAAGGACCTGTATACTGGTGAGCAAAAGACATCATGCTACGCCACTTCTTGAGTTTACCACAGGTGACACAACCATGATTAAACTTTTTATGTCATCTGATGGTGGCAGAGAAGAGCTGTTTGCCGTCTCTGCGTACTTACCATTTGATGAACCTGAACCACCTCCTTCTCAGGAGGTAAGAGACATTGTCTGCTTCTGTGAGTCCGGTGGAAGACGCCTCATCGTCTGCTGTAATGCCAATGCTCACCATATCATGTGGGGGAGCAGCGACTGCAACAGACGAGGAGACAACCTTTTGCAATATTTGGTAAGTACTAAACTTTATATTATTAATCGAGGCAATGAGCCCACTTTTATTGTTTCTAATAGAAGTGAAGTCATTGACCTCACCCTCTGTAGTGCTAACATGTTTGATCGCATTATTAAATGGCATGCATCTAGTGAACCTTCATTGTCTGATCATAAATATATATTTGCTTTTCAGTTGCCGACGTAAGACAACAGCTGGTGCAAGTCAGAAATCCCAGAAGGACCAATTGGGTTGGCTTCAGAGATGATCTGGCGGCACATATTGGAGGCATGGAATTTAGCATGCGCTCGATGTGGATCTCGAGTTAGCCGTTGACCAGTTGCAATGATCTATTCTTGAATCTTATCACCAAAACTGTCAGGCCAAGACTGCTAGCTTACCAAGGCAAGTTCCTTAGTGGAATAAACAGCTTAGCAGTCTTAAGAGGCAAAACTAGAAGGCTTTTTAATAAAGCCAAACGTACTGGTGAGTGGACGGTATATAAGACTACCCTCACACAGTACAACAAAGCAATTACAGAGGCAAAAAGAGCCTCTTGGAGAGATTTCTGTGGAAGTATTTCAGATACTCCCAGTACTGCCAGATTTATGAAAATCATGGCTAAGAACAATACAAATTGCCTGAACACCATCAAACTGGTTGATGAGAGCTTCACAAAAACTGGAAAAGAAACACTAACAGAAATGCTAGGTGTATACTTTCCAGATTCAAGCACAATTGACGCCACTGGCGTACGCACAGCTAACCTTGAGCACCAATGTGCAAAAAAGGAGGACTGGAGAGTTGCCAGGGATGTGGTCAATTATCCTAGGATTAAGTGGTCCATTAATTCTTTTGAACCATATAAATCACTTGGCTGTGATGGAATTGTTCCCATCTTGATGCAGCAAGGACTGGCAATAATTACTCCACTCTTGTGTAAAATTTACCTGGCCTGCCTTGCTCTTGGTTATATACCAAGTGCTTGGAGACAGGCTAAGGTAATATTTATTCCCAAGCCCGGTAAGTCAAATTACCAAGAGGCAAAGGCCTTTAGACCTATTAATCTAACATCTTTCTTTCTCAAGGCTCTTGAGAAGATGGTGGATAGGCATATTAGGGAGGTGGTTTTACTCCCTAAAATCCTCTCAAAATTTCAGTTCGCCTATCAACAAGGCAAATCAACAGAAGCAGCTCTTCCATAGCATTGTCTGTTGCCTGGAGAAGGCACTAGAATTTAAGGAGGTGGCATTGGCCACTTTCCTTGATATTGAAGGTGCCTTTGACAGGGTATCTATGGAGACCATTGTGGGAGCTGTGGAAAGACATGGTGTTGATAGAACCTGTTGTCAATGGATTAAGGCCATGCTCACAAGCAGAAAGGTCATGGCCTCGGTACTCGGGGAGACTCTGTCGGTCTCCACCTGCCGGGGCTGCCCTCAGGGAGGAGTTTGCTCTCCCCTGTTGTGGTGCCTGGTGGTGGATGAACTGCTAAGGATCCTGGAGGAGTCTGGTTGTGATTGTTTTGGCTATGCAGATGACATGGCCATAATTGTCAAGGGAAAATTCCGTAAAACAGTCTCGAGCATAATGCAAAGAACACTGGGACTTGTTGAAGATTGGTGCAGGAAGGTTGGTCTATCAGTAAACCCTGACAAAACCACCATTGTGCCTTTCACTAGAAAGAGGAATCTTGGAAACTTTGGAGGTATTACTCTCTTTGGGAAAACAATTCCTCTCATCACACAGGTTAAGTACCTGGGAGTCATTTTGGATGGAGGCTCAACCTGGAAACAACACCTAGATTACTGTATTGCCAGAGCCAAGGTGGGGTTCTGCTCATGTAGAGGTGCTATTAGCAAATCCTGGGGTCTCAACCTGAGGATCTTG
Source organism: Macrothele yani (assembly GCA_039090855.1). Lineage (NCBI taxonomy): Eukaryota > Metazoa > Arthropoda > Arachnida > Araneae > Macrothelidae > Macrothele > Macrothele yani. Next base: position 75,318,615 of record CM076994.1, on the reverse strand, counting down.
CACTGGATATATACTATGGTCACCAGACCTATGGTCACTTATGGCTCAACAGTGTGGTGGTGCAGAGTTAACCTCTGCACAGTGCAGGCTGAACTTAACAAGTTACAAAGGCTGGCCTGCACAAGTATATCAGGAGCAATGAGAACTACTCCAACAGCTGCATTGGAGTTGCTTCTTAATATTCTGCCACTTCACCTTCATACTGAGGGTGAAACCATTATGGGAGCATATAGATTATGCTGCAATGGCATGTGGAGACCCTCAGTGTGGGTTGGCAGCCATACCAAGCCTATTCAGGAGTATTTTTGTAAGGAGCCCATCTTTCAAATGGGAGCCAACAACATGCTAGTAAAATATCATTTCAATAAAGCATTCAGTGTGAATTTTCCCAGTAGCAGTGAATGGGAAACGTCCTTTGTCTCTGGGTGCAGCAGTGAAACTGTTTGGTTTACTGACGACTCCAGGACAAATGTAGGAGTTGGAGCACGGGAGTATTGCCTATCCAGAGGTTATGGTTCATGCCAAAGCCTTGGAAGGCATGTAACCATGTTCCAAGCTGAGGTGTATGCTATTTTGGCATGTGCCTCAGAATGTCTGATCAAAGGGTATCACAATGTGCGTATCCAGATTTGTTCAGACAGCCAGGTGGCTTTACTGGCACTTTGTCAGTTCCGCATTTCATCCAAAATTGTTTGGAACTGCCTCCAGACTCTAACTGAACTGGCAAACGGGAACAAAGTGCAACTGTTCTGGGTGCCAGGACATATGGGTTTTGTAGGTAACGAGAAAGCTGACCTTCTTGCTAAAGGGGAGGCAGAGCAGGCTTTTTATGGTCCAGAGTCTGCATTAGGGCTTGTCTCTGGTGTGGCCAGAGGACTAACTAAAAGGCTGCTGAGGACCAAGCAGCTTGATCTCTGGCATGCTACCAGGGTTCAGAGGCAGGCAAAGGAACTTAATCAAGGACCCTTGCCTCATAGGGCTAAGGAACTCCTTAAACTGCCAAAAAAGGATATTGGACTGATTGTTGGTCTATGTACAGGACACTGTCGTCTTAATAGGCACCTTAATTTGATTGGGGTGAAAGAGGATCTACTTTGTACAGGATGCCATCTAGAAGAGGAGACTTCCTTGCATTTTCTCTGTGACTGTGACTCTTTTGCAGCACTCAGGCTTGAACACTTTCGTACTCATAACTTGAAACCAAGTGATCTCTTTTTAGTACCAGTCAAGAGCATTCTTGCTTTTGCTCGTGCATTTAGTCTCTTTCGAGATTAGGGCTGGGGATGCAAAACAGACCTTAGGTCGCGGTGCTGGGTCAATGGGTCAATGTACACCCCTCCCCCACTGGTACAAGTAAACAAGTAAGTACCCAGAACTTTGTCAGAAATTGCATTCTGCACACCTACTCTAGCATTGAAATCCCCTGCTATTATAACTTTCTCTTTAGCACCAAACTGGCTCAAAACAGCTTTTAGTTCATTCCAGAAATCTTCCTTCCTATCAAAAGGTTTCGAGTCACAAGGAGCATACACTACAACAATTACAATTCTCTGAATTTTAACTTTCAAATGAATCCAAAGAATTTTCTCACTTATGCAGCTATAGTGAATCCAGTTGTTCTTCATCTTCTCGCTTAAAATCACACCTACACCAGCCTGTCCGCTCACATTATCCAATACTCCAGACCACACACTCATGGTTCCATTCACTTCTTCTATAGCAATTTCCTTCATTTTGGTTTCACTTACACACAACACATCCAGTCTATACTTATTCATCCCTTCAATCACCTCATTCATCTTGCCATTTATAAATCTAGTATTCCAAATTTATAATCAACAAAAATTATAATCAATAAAAATATATATATACTCTAGTAAAGAGCTCCGACTTTTCCCGGGTTTAACAAAAATGCATCAAGGATCATCTGGGCCAGTGTTTTCTCAGTTTTCTCGAAATTATGATTAAGATATACAGGGCTGCCAGCCTATCACACCCAAGAAAATAGTTGCTTTAGTTGCCACTAATGGTAAAAATAGTAGCCTAAATAGTAGCTTTAACAAATTATGTTAATGACTAAAATAGTTTCTCAAAAAAGTGTATGAGTTTCAGAATGTAAATGCTCCATATTAAAGAAAAAAAAATGTTTTGCTAATTTTTTTTTTATTTATTTCAAACCACAATGACAAAATTAGCACATGTTCACATTTTGGTGGGAAAAAAATTATATATATATATATATATATATACACACACACACCCACACACTACAAAAAGGGTATCTAGGTTTCAATATAATGCTATTCAAGATACTCAGAACTATAAAGGTTATGGAAATTACACCCAAAAACTACTTACATAAACTAACCATGATACAAACTTTGGAATTAGAAAACACTTCCTTCTATGTCATTGTTCTGAAGGTCAGATGCTCTCATCTGTATCAAGCCAGTACAGAATGCTTTCTTCTGCTTTTGTGGTTGATGAAAAAATATAAGATTTCTCAAGTGGGCTTCATACATTGTGTTGAAAACAATGTGTATTTCTTCTTTCAAAGGTCATAGTTCTGTTCATTCAGTTTTATGATGATTGCTTGTTTTGTTCTGTAGACATAATCATAGTTGTCTGATATGAGGTATATCAAGAATCTCATTCAAATAGATAATCAATCTCTGCCGTATTCCAAACAGAAAAATGGGACACTTTCTCAGCAGAATATCTTTATTTGTGTAGGTCGTTTCTCTAATCACACGTGGGTCTAGTCTATACTTGCCATTGACTTTCCCCCTTGATACTTGCAGTAGAGCAGAAAGCAATGAACTAAACAAGACATATCGATATCGATTCGACATGTACATATCGATATCAAAGTTGATATCCACGTGTATCGATATTAAAACTGATGTTATGCACGTTGATATATGCAACAGCAATTATGTTTTATAAAAAATAGTAGCCTTACAATTAAACTAGTTCAGAGTTTTTCTGAAAATAGTTGTTTTTGGCTATTTTTTTTTTTACGAAATAGTAGCCATAGTCACCTGTCATAAAAAATAGTAGCAATAGTCGCCTATTAGTAGCCACTGGCAGCCCTGGATATATTGCATGGAAACATTTAATATGTTCCAGAAATAAAAAGAAAGGAATTTAAAAAGAAGAATGAAATCTATACTTGTGCTAACACAACTGGATAAAATCAACAGCACTCTTTATTGCTTGTGAATAAAGGAAATTCAAAATAATTGAAACATCTACATTTTTCTATTGTGCTGTGATCATTGTAATGCACATTCTTCAAAAGTAGAAGTAAGTTTATCCTTGAAGAGCCTCTGGGTCCATGACATTGAGTGCTCTTTCATTTGGAGAAAAGATAAAGAGGTTTTAATTTTTACCAACTCTGGAGCAAACAACATAAAGCATGGGTTTTGTAAGTTGATTCTATACACTTTTAATCATTGACTCTGCACTTGTTGATACTCACAGGGAAACTGAGACAAACATGAAACTGGAGGCATTTAAACAGAAATCAAAGGTCAGATGAAACAATTGGAATGAATAGAATAAAAACATGGTCCTTTGTAGCATGCCAGGTGAGAGTTGCTTCAATGGCATTTGACAGGAGTTTCTTGACAGTTGGTCCTGCTCCACTGAAGACTGTTAGTGGATCCACATTATGTGTCAATGTAAAATGAATAAATAGTCAATATGAAGTGGAAGAATGTGCAAACAGAGGAATAGTGATTGTAAGCTTTGAAGAAATGAAATGTAAGAAAATTTTGACATTTTTCTCTAATTTTATTTCTTCTATTCTTAAATAGTATACCTATGCTAGTGATCTGAAATTTCTTAGTGTAGAATAGAAATCAAAGTTTCCAAGCTTTCAAACATCAACCAGATGGCTTTTACAAAGAAGGTAGACAGCAAACTGCAAATTGAATAATAGAACACTTCAACCATTTGAATGTGGTGACTTGACTAGACAATAACGAAGAGATACGAACATAATCAGGTATTCAAAGACACAAGAGATTATGCTTGTTTAGCACGTGGAATCATGGAAGGAAAACCAAGAGGCAATCACTATTTGAAGAAAGCATTCCAAACTCATGGCAACTCCAGTGAGACGCTATCATTGCACGACTCGACTTGACTTCTCTGGATAGGGCCGTGGTTACTTTGCCATTCTTTATGTCCCTTTTTATGTTTGTTGACTCTAATTCTAAATGAACGTTTAGTCATTCCAATGTAGTATCGCTTGGAGCCATCCAGATATAGTAGAAGAATGGCATAAACACCTGCTTCATTGGAAGGTGCGATCTTGTCAGTGTTTCCCTTAAGCATAGTATACAAAGATGCCGGAGACCTGATGCCAACACCGAGGTTCAACTTCTTGAGCGTGTTCTTGAGCTGACAGGAAACATTTGGTATATAGGGAATTGGATTTGCAACAACAGTTCTCAATTCGCATTGCCTAGAAGGAACATCTAAAGAGAATGCAAAGGCTCTTCGGATTTGAAATCGGAATAAAGCTGTCTTGTAGTCAGCGAGGCAGAATGAGCTGTGGAGCATCAGGTTAGGTATGGATGTGGGTTTATAATAGACTTGTGTGCAAAGCTGATTTTCAGGTAATTTACTCAGTAAAACATCCAGATAAGGCAAGGCACCATTGTGTTCGAGCTCCATAGAGAAATTGATCGTAGGGTGAATATAATTGATTTTATTTAGAAAAAGGCGGGATGGTCTCCTTTTCATGAGGAAATATGAAGAATACATCGCCCGCATATCTTAGCAAGGTGGTAGGCCTTGGGGTGATGTTGGCGAATATATATTGCTCAATTGGGCGAAATATTGCTTCCGCGAGGACGGCTGAAAGGGATGATCCCATCGGAGCACCATTTATCTGTTTGTAAATTTGTCCTTGGAAACTGAAGTAGCTGGAATTTGAGACCAAGTCAATTAATTTGACGATGCTGAGGCAGGACTCCTGCGAATAAAGTGACAAGCCTTCCTTGAAAAAGCCATCTGGTTGATGTGCGAAAGCTTGGAGACTTTGATTTCTATTCTACACCAAGAAATTTTAGATGACTAGTATAGTTATGCTATTTAAGTACAGTTGGTGTACAGTTCCTTGTTATTTGATTCTTCTATTCTATTTGCATTTCATTGAAATATATTTCCTTTCTAAAAGAATCATGGAACATTTGTTTTTTAAAGTGGAACTACTTATGGTGCATACATTGTTCGTACACATTCACAGAAAATAAAGTCTGGGACTTTTCCAGGGGTTTTCTAGGAGTTCATCAAAAAATTCCAGGAGCTTAAATTTTTGCTAGAATCACAGTGTTTTGTTTTATATTTTACAAATTTGGTTGAAACTCACTATGCATTTAGAATTCTTATGAAGTCCTATGTGTTCTGCCGTTACAGAGTGAGTGTTCTTCAGTGTGGGTTAAATCTTCAATGAGGGGTCAAAATTTCCCCATACAAAAATTGCTGTGTGCAAAACTTGTGTGAAGCGATCTGGAACTCAGCACAATGATAACAATAGAAAACAATTTTCCATGGTACTGAAGATTTCCTTTGCCACAGTCATCTATTCTCAAATATACTGACAGCAGGAAGGCCAGATATCAATCTTCTTCAGTGAAGAAAGCACATGCTAGAAGAGAGGGCCATCTTGAACCATGGAAAGGTTTCCACACGCTGATGTAACTCCAACTGCACATAACTGCTACACTGCAAAGCAGTGTCTCTACAAATATGGCACTCAAACATCTCACACTGCAGCATCACATGAGATGAAACATATGATAACACGTCTCAACACTCCGTGGAAGTCATTGCAGGCAGACACTACAGGAAGCTAGAACAAAGGGACACAATCAATTCAAACATTTCTACCTTTGAATAAAGCTCATGTTGAGAAATGGCTTCCTAGTTTAATTGAATTAATAATCTAAAGTAATTTATGGGATTTTACTAGAAATTTTCTAATAAAATTCTCGGAGAAAACTCTTCTCCTTCTTCAGGCTGTCTTGTTGCTGTCACTTTTTCCTTGTCATTATCATTACGGTTTTATCTGGGTTACGGGTTAACCTTGACGGTTTAGGTTATTTTCAACAAATCCTGCCAGATGTTAGGCAGAAAATTTGCAGTCATTGATGATGGAATTCTTGATTTTCTCAATTTTCTATTCCTTTCAGTTTTTTTGGAAATTGCTTTGGAAACTGATTATTTAAGGGAATTCCAATCCATGCTGCCCTGTTTCTCTAACATACCTATCTAATCCAGTTCTTGTTGGAGCAATTTTATATTGCTGCTTTATTGCTATACGGTTTCTAGTCTGCGACCTGTTTCTATGTAAGATAGTCCACAATTAGCAATTTACTTCATAAATTACTTGCATTTTTAAAATATATCTTCTCTTTGAACTATTTTAGGGAAAAATTTTAACCTTATTTCTAAACTTGGAGCTAGCCTAATATTGTATTTTTACTAAATTTCTTTAAAGCTCAAATAAACCTTTGTGATAAGAAATTTTTCTAGTGAATTTTACTTGTTGCTTTGCAATTTTCGCACATTAAAATTCAGAAGCTTCAATTCTTCTTTAGATAGTAGCAGTGACTCTAGTTTTCTTTAGTTTCTTTTTATCTGCTGTAGAAACTATTTTATTAATTTTTCTAAAAACTGATTTGCTACATTCTTCTTAATAGAAACTGGTGATAATTTTAATTGAAATCCAGTAGTCTTTTAGTATTCATTGGTTTTATACCAATTAGTGAGGAATTCTTTTCATCTTCATAATAGATAGTAATATCTAAGAAGTTTATTCTCTTCTTTTGAAGTTCAATAGTGAACTTAAGGGAATCATCTAATTCATTGAATGAGTCTAGAATTTTCTGAATAATTTCTGAGCTATCTATTATAAATAAGATGTCCTCCATGTATCTGCTATATAAGCAGAAGTATGTGGGTTGTACTAGTATCTTTCTTCTAGTTTTCCCACATAATAGTTAGCTAAGAGTGGGGAGAGTGTATCTGATAGCCCTGATTTGAGAAAAGTTTTCCAAATTGAAAGTAGTTGTTCTGCAAAGAGAGTAGCATTTCAAAAATCTGTTCAATATGTTTTTCTGTTGAAAAACTATTAGGTTCGCCAGTCTTCTGCTATAAAGTCTATAAGTTGATCTATATTAATATGAGTATACATAGACAATATATCTAAACTACCCATAATTGAGAATCTAATTTGTAAGAAGTTCTAGTTTTTCTTTAGCTGCATTGAGTTTTTAATCAAGCTTAGTGGCCTTTTAAAGATTCTGAAGGTGTGACTTTAAAAAGTTTAGACTTGAAAGAATGGAGTTTTTTGAGTCTATTATTGTCTAATTGGCTGGTGTTCTTTATGCAGTTTGACTATTCCATATATTTGAGGTAATCTGAACTGTAATTTTGAGAATTGTTTATAATTTTTTGAAGTTGGTTTTTTTTGAAGTGAAATAAGCTTAGAGACTTTTTTAATCAAATTTGGTAGGTTTTCTTTACTTTCATACATAGTTTCTTTAGTTCTTTCCATCTTTTCTAGATAATCTTTCTTATCCATACTTACTTTTGTCTGTTTTCACAGTAACTACACTTTCATTTTTCTGAAATTTAAGAGCTTTTAATTGACTATTATCAAAATTTTTTGAGGTTTCATTTTGCTTCTGAAATTTGTAAGGCTATTGTAGTAATCTGTTCTGAGGAGGTCTGCTTAATTTGGTCCTCTTTTCCAAAAGTGTTGCAGATGCTTTCCAATTCAATTATCAATTTTTCTGATTTATTTTTCTTTTGATAGATTGAAATTGTTTCCATTTATCACTTGTAATAATTCTTGCTAATCTCCAGTAGTAGTGTCTTTACATGACTAAGAACTGCAGTTTTTTTGTTTTTTTGAATAGTTTTCTTCAAAATTTTCTTTAAGGTTCAGAAATTTCTATTTTTGTTTTGACTCCAATTTTTTAAAGTCATCCATTCCTGCTTTTACTGTATCCCTTAAGATTCCAGAAATTTTCATTTTCTACTTTTTACTTTTTTATAATAAGCAACATTTTTATATTTTGCTTCAATAATTTTTAATGTTTTTTGCTCTATTTTTTCATTGTAGTTGGCTGAAAGTAAATCTTTAAATGGTTTTCTAAGTCTATGAATTTGGAATAAGTTTATTACCTTGCAATTTTTCAGGAACTTGATTTGAGCAATGGATCTTTCCATCTTCAATGTAGCATGTTGAACTTTCTTGATTGTTTGCCAAGTATCTGACCCATACTCTGTTCTAATTCTTTGAATAAAGCTCATGTTGAGAAATGGCTTCCTAGTTTAATTGAATTAATAAAGCCATTTCTCAACATGAGCTTTATTCAAAGAATTAGAACAGAGTATGGGTCAGATACTTGGCAAACAATCAAGAAAGTTCAACATGCTACATTGAAGATGGAAAGATCCATTGCTCAAATCAAGTTCCTGAAAAATTGCAAGGTAATAAACTTTATTCCAAATTCATTTAGACTTAGAAAACCATTTAAAGATTTACTTTCAGCCAACTTCGTAAGAAAAATAGAGCAAAAACGTTAAAAGAAGTATTGAAGCAAAATATAAAAATGTTGCTTATTATAAAAAGTAAAAGTAGAAAATGAAAAGAAAATTTCTGGAATCTTAAGGGATACAGTAAAAGCAGAATTGGATGACTGGCTAAAAATTGGAGTCAGAAACAAAAATAAGAAATTTGTTAAAAAGCTGAACCTTAAAGAAGAGAAATTTTGAAGAAAAAACTATTCCAGTAAAAACAAAAAAACTGCAGTTCTTAGTCATGTAAAGGACAACACTGCTACTGGAGTTAGCCAAGAATTATTACAAGTGATAAATAAAGGAAGTAATTTCAATCTATCCAAAGAAAAAAAAATAAATCCAGAAAAATTGATAATTGAATTGGAAAGCATCTGCAGCACTTTAGAAAAAGAGGACCAAATTAAAGCAGACCTCCTCAGAACAGATTACTACAATAGCCTTACAAAATTCCAGAAGCAAGTAAGGAAACCTCAAAAAAAATTTGATAATAGTCAATTAAAAGCTCTTAAAGATTTCAGAAAAATGAAAGTGTAGTTGCTGTGAAAACAGACAAAAGTAAGTTGATTACTATTATGGATAAGAAAGATTATCTAGAAAAGATGGAAGAAGAACTAAAGAAACCTATGTATGAAGAAGTAAAAGAAAACCCACTACCAGATTTGATTAAAAAGTCTCTAAGCTTATTTCACTTCAAAAAAAGAAAAACCAGCTTCCAGAAATATATAAACAATTCTCAAAATTACAGTTCAGATTACCTCAAATATATGGAATAGTCAAACTGCATAAAGAACACCAACCAATTAGACCAATAATAGACTCAAAAAACTCTATTCTTTCAAATCTAAACTATTTTTTAAAGTCACACCTTCAGAATCTTTTAAAAGAGCCACCTAACTTGATTAAAAACTCAATGCAGCTAAAAGAAAAACTAGAACTTCTTCCTAAATTAGATTCTCCTATTATGGGTAGTTTAGATATAGTGTCTATGTATACTCATATTAATATAGATCAACTTATGACTTTATAGCAGAAGACTTATGGCAGACCTAATAGTTTTTCACAACAAGGAAAAAAACATATTAGTTGGAATTTTTGAAATGCTTACTTTCTCTTTGCAGAACAACTACTTTCAATTTGGGAAAACTTTTTTCATTCAAAAATCGGGGCTAGCAATGGGCTCCCCACTCTCCCCACTCTTAGCTAACTATTATGTGGGAAAACTAGAAGAAAAGATACTAGTACAACCCACATACTTCTGCTTATATAGCAGATACATGGATGACATCTTATTTATAATAGATAGCTCAGAAATTATTCCAGAAAGAATTCTAGACTCATTCAATGAATTAGATGATTCCCTTAAGTTCACTATTGAACTTCAAAAAGAAAGAAGAATAAACTTCTTAGATATTACTATCTATTATGAAGATGAAAAATTCCTCACTAGTTGGTATAAAAAATCAATGAATACTAAAAGACTACTGGATTTCAATTCGTATCACCCAGTTTCTATTAAGAAGAATGTAGCAAGTCAGTTTTTAGAAAAAAATTAATAAAATAGTTTCTACAGCAGATAAAAAAGAAGCCCAAAAAGAAGAGCTTAAAGTCATACTTGCAGAGAATAACTATCCTAAAGAAGAAATTGAGAAGCTTCTGAATTTTAATGGTACGAAGAACCCACAAAAGCAACAAGTAAAATTCACTAGAAAAATTTCTTATCACAAAGGTTTATTTGAGGCTTTAAAGAGAATTAGTAAAAAATACAATATTAGGCTAGCTCCAAGTTTAGAGAATAAGGTTAAAAAATTTTTCCCTAAAATAGTTCAAAGAGAAGAAGATATTTTAAAATGCAAGGAGTAATTTATGAAGTAAATTGTAGTTGTGGACTATCTTACATAGGGGAAACAGGTCGCAGACTAGAAACTCGTATAGCTGAGCATAAAGCAGCTATAAAAAATTGCTCGAACAAGACTGGATTAGATAGGCATGTTAGAGAAACAGGGCACAGCATGGATTGGAATTCCCTTAAAGTAATCAGTTTCCAAAGCAATTTCCAAAAAAGAAAACTGAAAGAAGGAATAGAGATTGAGAAAATCAAAATTCCATCATCAATGACTGCAAAGGATTTTCCCTGCCTAACATCTGGCAGGATTTGTTGAAAAATAACTCTAAACCGTCAAGGTTAACCGTAACTGTCAAGGTAAACCGTAATCCGTGATAGTGACAAGGAAAAAAGTGACAACAACAAGTCAGCCTGAAGAAGAAGAGTTTTCTCCGAAAATTTGCTATTAAAGAAAAAATTTCCTAGTAAAATCCCATAAGTTACTTTAGATTATTAATTTCTACCTTTTTTTTTTTTCTTTTTTTTTTCATTTCAATAGAAAATTCCAGAACTATTCAAGGAGCTTTCACAAATATATGAAAAATCAAAGATTCCAGATGTGGAAAAAAGGTAAATCAAATTCTAGGACTTTTTCAGGATTTCGGGGTTGTGCAAACCTTGTGTGTAGTTACACACTGAGAGTTGCAGTTTGAAATGTAAACAAACTCACTGGCAGCTGCAGTAGAAGGATACACATAACGTTTTGGAAGTCTAATGCAGTAAACAGCAAGATTGCATTTCTAGTTGTGAATTGCATACATTTTGCCAAATTTGAAACAATGGTTGAAGAAACCCATTTGAAATCTTTCCACATAAACATGGAACTATATTTAGTGCACAATAACACAATGGGAGCCAGGGTCTAAAATGCAAACAAACCCGCTAGTATCTGTGGCAAAAGGATACCATAACACTTTGGAAGTGCATCCCAAAAATTTTGACAACTTATTAATATTATCGCTTCTATTCTCCTACATAGGTTTGTAGTATCAGTCTGCTTCAATAAAACCACTTGTAGTATGTGGAAGATTGGCACATACGAAGTTGCAATGCCAACTGAATTTTGTAACACCTTTTATCATGTCTGATGCAAGGTTCTCATAGTTTACACAACAGTGCAATTAAATATTGTTGCACAACACAAGAGTGTAATGAAAAAAATTATGGAAAAATGAAATCAACTATGGTTGTGTAAGCTTATGGCACAGCATATTACAAAATTAAGTTTCAACAATGTTTGAAAGCTTTAAAAACTAAATAAATTAATTAAAAATTTGCAAATCTAAATTTTAAAAAAAAGAAGAAAAAAAAAAAAAAAGCTCTAAGATGCACTCCCCCATGTTTCTCTTCAGGTTTCTATCAAATTTAAAGTCTCTACATTCAGTAGTTTCTTCTGTAGGAACCCGACAGACCGGCAAGTAATTTTGTTATTACAGATACATACATACATGGAAGTTTTCTGAAGAGTTCTCAACATGAATTACAGTTTTTAATGGAATTTCTGCGATAAAAACACATACACACATGTATATATACATATGTAAGCATAACTTACTTTGTCACTAAAATGTTCATACAAAAAGTTCTTCCATTCATCTGTGTCAATAGACTTATATTTATATTTATCAACATACTTTCGTAAAAAGTCTTCAAAAACCTCTAGAAAAGAGAGATAACGATAAAAAGCCTAAGTAAAGACAAAACACTTATTCATGCAGAACATAACTTTGCAACAACTTTTAAGCATTCAGGGGAAATTCAAATTCAAAACACTGCGTCAGAAATTTAAAATACATTTAAAAACACAATGTTATGAAAATGGAATGAAATGTGGTAATGAGAAGCTTTGCAGTAACAAGAAACTCCATAAGTTCTGGGAAAGCAAAAAAAAAAAAAAAAAAAAAATAATAATAAATAAAAATAAAATAAAGTTGAAAATGCATTAAGTGGACAAAATTGATGACAAAAATGAGACAGGGTTTTCTACTGCTTCATAGAAAATGTTTATTCTTAAACTTCCCAAGGCAGTGGTAACTGCAGAAACCAATGATTAAAAATAAAAATAAAAACCTAAATAAATCCTACCTACATACACAGAGTTTGGTGAGGGAATATATATAAGCAGTTCCCTGACATGTAATTCATATCGTACTACTGGATGGTTATTGAAATAGATTACTTTTGGAACAGTACTCTTTTTAATTGCCTTTTCACAAAAAGTTACTAACTTAACAGGTACAAAGTTCAGTGTTTCAGAGGTACAGACTGCTTTTAAAAGGGGGGGTAAAGGAGGGAGAGTGAAGGGGTTTTTTTGTTTTGTTTTTTTTGAGTTTTTTTGGCCAGGATCAAAAAACTATTAGAAATAAAAATAAAAACCTAAATAAATCCTACCTACATACACAGAGTTTGGTGACGGAATATATATAAGCAATTCCCTGACATGCAATTTATGTCTTACTACTGGATGGCTGTTGAAATACACTGCTGTGCAAAAATTAAGGACAAAGAGGAGAAATTAGCATAACAGCGGAACGAGCAGGCAGAACGGACCGAAAGACCACTCAGGAGATACACTGGGGTCCGGTAAGGTAGGGCATGCGCATATATGCAGCATGAGGTGGGGGGGGAGTGTCGGAAGGGTATAAAGCACAGGGGCGGTGTACGCTCAGCAATTTGGTGAAAGCTATTGCACTGTGTACATCGGTTTGAACGACATCGAGCTGCTACCACCATGTGATATGGCCAACAGGCAATCCAGTAGACAACATCTGGATGACTTTACCCGAGGTCGCGTCATTGGGAAGTTCGAAGATCGAAGTGTGACTAGTGTGGCCGAGGAGTTCGTGATCACTCACAGCATCGTTTCACGAGCTAGGAGAACATTTCAAACGACATGAAGAGCTGTCCGAGATTTTAGCAGTGGTCGTCCACGAGCAACCACGGCGGCGGACGACCAGTATATTGTCCTACAGGCAAGAAGAGACAGACCGCAGACAGCGGGAGAAATTGCAAGGCACATGCAACAGACAACTGGACGTTCGTTATCGAGTTTTACCGTGGCCAGTAGGCTGCACAAAGGTGGTCTATTTGCATGACGACCAGTACGGTGTGTGCCATTAACACCTGCTCATCGGAGACGATGGTTTCTGTGGTGCCAGGAACACAAGAACTGGAAACATCAGCAATGAGGTCGAGTTCTCTTTACGGATGAGAGCCGATTTAGTCTGATGAGCGATTCTAGACGTATACACACCTGGAGAGAGCAGGGAACGCACAATCACACCTCCAACATCATCGAAAGGGACCAGTTTGGAGGTGGCGGAGTTCTCGTTTGGGGCGGTATCATGCTTGATAGCCGTACTGACCTCCACATCTTCCAAGGAGGTTCAGTCACTGGTGTCTGCTATTACACTGAGGTTCTCCTGCCTCACGTGCGTCTGTTTAGAGGTGCTGTGGGTCCTGAGTTCCTCTTTATGGACAACAACGCTACACCTCATTGTACAATGGCTGTTGCAGAGCTGTTGGAGAGTGAACATATTGAGCACATGGATTGGCCCACAAGGTCCTTGGACCTAAATCCAATTGAACACATGTGGGACCTTCTCGGGAGGCACTTGGCAGCACGTCACCAGCTGCCAGCAACGATTCCGCAGCTGCGATTGGCGCTACAAGAGGAATGGGCCGCGATGTCTAAACAGCTCCTTGACAACCTCGTCCTCAGCACGGAAAGACGTAATCCTGCAACGCAGTCAGGGGTGATCATATCCCCTACTAAAGACTGGTTTTTTCTTGGCAGCCGCCTGTCACATGGACGTTTTCTGTCTTCTGTCCAGTTGTGCTCGAAGCTACCTTGTCAATAAAGTGCCTTTGCATCCTTTGGATTCCTTGTTTGGAGGGTTTTGCTCACTTGTCCCATATTCTTACATCTTGGGGATCTTATGGTATGATTTGAGTCGATGTGGAGCACTTCTGCACGACGTTACATTCGAAAAACCGTCTCGTCCTTAATTTTTGCACACCAGTGTAGATTACTTTTGGAACAGTACTCTTTAATTGCCTTTTCACAAAAAGTTACTAACTTAACAGGTACAAAGTTCAGTGTTTCAGAGGTAAAGACTGCTTTTAAAGGGGGAGGAGGTAAAGGAGTGAGAGTGAAGGTTTTGTTTTTGAGTTTTTTGGCTAGGATCAAAAAACTAATTTTAGCTTAATGACACCTACGTGCTGTTAATGAATTGCATAGTTCCATAAATTCATGTGTATTTGGGAAAAATTATTTCTTCAGGAAATTCACTTCCCATTCCTAAGTACAAACTGGAACGCTAAAGATATGTGATCTATATGGATGAGAAAACGGTTGTTAACCATAAAATGGAACACCGGATTGTTTGATCAGTCACGTCTACAGGGCATTTTTCAGATTCCTAAGCTATGTCTACTTAGCTTCAGTTGCTTAGAACTTCACTGTCCTGGGTGGTGTCATGCCCAAATGTAAATCCGGAGATGCAGGTTCGAATTCCATTCTAGAGTGATGTAATTTTCAAGTTTTCTGAAAGATACCTACATGGGACACAACAGAAATACAGCACCTATGTGCCAAAAATGATACTGCATATGAATTACATGTATTTGTAGAGAATTATTTCTTTGTGAGAGATGGGGTGCCTCATCGTGGCACTCCATCGACAACAATGGCACACAGAACAGCAACAAGGGCCTCTGTGAATCTTGAAGAGGTACCAGCTAGTTCTGTGTGACAATGGCAAAAAGACCCCAACTTACTGGGTTATGTTCCAGAATCCTTAGGTGGAATGACCAACTGGAACTGTCAGCTGTAAGCTAATCTCCTGAACTGATGTACTTTCCTGATTACAAAGACTCAAAGAAAGTTAACAAAGGACTCAAGTGTGGGATATGGTGGACCTACCACACTTAAGAAAGATAGTCCAACACTGAATCAACCTGGACTTTCTAAATGGCGTATGAGAAAGAGATATCGGCTGAGTGAGTGTAAGATTGGTGTATGGAATACTAGAGGTATAAATGGAAAGATAAATGAGGTGATTCAAGAAATGAATAGACTGGATGTGTTGTGTGTAAGTAAAATTAAAAAGAAAGAAATTGGAATAGAAGAAATGAATGGAACGGTGAGTGTGTGGTCTGGGAAGTTGGATAATGTGAGAGTACAGGCTGGTGTAGGTGTAATTTTAAGTGAAAAAATAAAGAACTTGATTTGTTACATCTGCATAAGTGAAATAATTATCTGGCTTCGTTTGAAAGTGAAACTTCAGAGAATAGTAGTTGTTGTAGTGTATGCTCTTTGTGATTCAGAATTCCTCTGATAGGAAGAAAGATTTTTGGGAGTGAGGAGTGAAATAAAAGCTCAGCCTGTTAGGTGCTAAAGATAAAGTTATAATAGCAGGGGATTTCAATGCTAGAGTAGGTGTTCAGAATGTAATTTCTGATAACGTTCTGGGTAAGTATAATGATCCTGGTGTGAATGATAATGGAGAAAGATTAATTGAACTCTGCATCGAAAATGAATTGTAGGTACCTAATACGTTTTTCAACTACGAGTATATCCACAACATACACTTGGTAAAATCGTACTCTCAGATTAAAGAATGTAATACATTTTTTTATTGATAATAAACTGTCAGCTGTAGCCTAAAGCTGACTTGTTTACTATCAGTGTCTGAAGCACTTAATTGTTGATACCCGTGTGATGAGAGGTGCAGATGTTGGCTCTGATCAACACCTGTCAGTGTGACAGTGAAACTGAATGTTGGTTGGAAAAGGAGGTATGAGAAGATGCCTATGGTGAAAAGAATAAAGGTTAAAAGGCTGTCTGAAGAACATCAGCATTACTCTGATTTACTCAGTGAACATCTGAATGAGTTGAAGGTGCGTGAGAGGGATGTAGAAAAGAACTGGACATGCTTTAAGAACTGTGTTATCACTACCGCTGAAAAGGTCTGTGGTACTGCAACAGTGAGTAACTTTAAAGGTGATGCTTGGTGGAACAGTGAAGTTAAAGAAGCAGTTAAGAGAAAGAATGAAGCATATTTGGGGATGTTGCAAGGTACAGTTCCTGTGGATGAATATCGCTATAAGAAGCATGAGGCAGCAAAGCTGGTTTAAGGCAAAAGATGGGAAGAAAAAGGAGGAAAGGCACGATTTGGCTTTTTGGAAAGATAGAAAAACATTCTGCAGGTACATAATACAAAGGAAAAGAAAGAGGGGAATAAAATTCTAAGTTGTGTAAACAATAGGGTTACAAAAATTATATGAAAGCCCAATGAGCTAAGTGAAAGATGGGGTGAGTACTTCTGTGATTTATTAGGTCATGAAAGCAAAAATGATTCTGAGGCAGAAGCAGATGATGCCATAGTAGAGATGGAAGCACTGGTGGGATCTCAAGAGAAGAGGTGTGTGAAGCTCTAAAATATCTTCAAAATGGTAAGGCTACAGGAGTAGATGGCATATCTGCTGAGATGCTAAGATATGGTGATGACTCTGTGATTGACTACTTAACTGAAATTTGCCAGTTATGTTGGGAGTTAGGAATGGTCCCTAAGGATTGGAGGGATGCTATCATTGTTCCTTTGAACAAGGGAAAAGATGATCAGACTGAATGCAAGAACTATTGTAGTAACAGTTTGCCGAGTGTGCCAGGAAAAGTGTTTGGGAAGGTCATTATTGATAAGATACAAAATCTTACGTCAGAGAAAGTGTGGTATGTTCAGAGTGGCTTTATGCCTGGTAAGGGTGGCACTAATAACATTTTTGCTTTACACATGATGATTGAAAAGTATCTGTCTGTTGGTAAAAAAAGTGTTTGTGGCCTTCATAGATTTAGAGACAGCTTATGAGAAAGTAAATAGGACTCTTCTGTGGAAGGTACTGAATAAATATGGTAATACTGGGAATCTACTTAATAGTGTGAAAGCCATGTGCGCTGGCAGTAGAGCATGTGTACAAGTGAATGGTGTTTTATCGAAATGGTTTTCTATTGGTGCAAGAGTCAGGCAAGGTTATGTAATTGTCACCCTGGCTGTTTAATATATTTATGGATGCATGCATGCGTGATGCTAAAATGGATAATAGTGGTTTACGTCTTGGTAATATGCGTGTGTGCAGATTGCTTTATGCTAATGACACAGTCCTGTCGGCAGAGAGCAAAAGTGAGTTGCAGAGTATGTTGTCCCAGATGTACGAAGTTTGTATAAAATTCAAACTGAGTATAAATAAGGGAAAAACCAAAGGTATGGTTTTTGAGCAAGGATCTGTTTGTACCGAATGCAAGATCAGTCTTAATGGCACGGAGATTGGCCAGGTGAATGAGTTTGTATATTTAGGAAGTATGTTTTACAGAGAGAACACATTAGATGGCAAAATTAGTATGTGAGTGAATTTTTCATTGAAAGTCATAGCTGCCTTAGGAGGATTTCACAGGAATGATGGTTCTCAAGGGAAGTCCCGAATGGTTGTGTATGAAAGTGTAATATGCCCTACTGTGATGTATGGCAGTGAAACCTGGATATAGGAGTAGTTTATGTGCTGGGGAGATGTGTTGCCGGGGGAGGGGGATTACACATGGCGATCATCATGTGAGGAATGAAGTTGTGTTGCAGATGTGTACTGTGAGGTAAAATGTTGTTAGTAAGGTGGAGACTAATATTTTTAGGTGGTTTGGCCATGTTGAAAGAATGAGTGATGAGGTACTGACTGAGAGAATTTTTTCAGCCCAAATGGCAGGAGAGAAAGGTAGAGGAAGGCCAAGGAAATCATGGAAGGACCAGATTGAGGAATGTCTGCTTGACAAAAAGATTATGAGTATGAAGTACAAAAGGTCTTGTGTGCAGCGGGTGATGGATGTTAATGAAGCTTGAGAGTTGTAAATGGAGACATTTGATACACGAACAGTTAGTAAATTCTAGTTTTATCAGTTAAATGTGTATTTGGCCCATGGTGTTTCTTTGAGGATCCAACTTCTGAATCTCAGAGAACAGCTTAATGATATGTATGTGTGAATTATTTCTTTAGGCAAAATTCACTTCTCACTGATATTCATGAATATTCTAAGATGCAAAATATACTATAGCTTATAGCTATTTCACAGCTCAAATGGTGTTTCACCTTTTGACCTTGTTGGTAATCTATTTTGAAAGTGTAAATTGCTTCACCCCAATATTTATTATCTAAATTTGCATCCAGTAATATAGCTTTGTGCATTTCTTGTAAGTAACGATCCTCGCACACTGCTGTGACAGTTTGTTCAGGTGAGTATGCTACACTTGTCTGTTGGTCAATAACAATGTTGGATTATAAGTTCTTTGAATTCTGCACTTGTATATTCTGTTTTATTGTCTGAAAGTACTGTGATAGGATTCCTCTTAAATTTATAACTGACAGAGGCTTGAATTTGCTAATAGCTCCATTTTTGTTACTTATCAAGTAAACATGAGTAAAATGCAAAAGATCACCTAGGAAGATTATAAAATAAACTTTACCACCTGGACTGACTGACTGCGTTCGACCAGAAATATCCAAGGGTATGAGCTGCAACACTTCAACTGATTTGTGAACACTCTCTTTGGGATATGCTATTGTGCCAATTTATGTATTACACAGTTCTCAGTTTTCTATTAACTTTCAATTACAAAGATTTATACCTTTTACTAAAAAATATCTCTCCATTTGTTTCAGTGGTGTTTATGTCATGATGACCTAAATGTTTGTGTCACAAATTTATGCAATTTTTGTTTTTGCATTCAGTTGAGACTGCATAAATTATTTTTCTCAGCTATTCCTGCAGCTATGTCATTGAAAAAAACTTTATGTCCTCTGCTACAAATTATTGTCCTTGAAAAGAACTTTATATCCTCTGCTACAAATTTCTTAAACTGAGAGTAAGGTGCTCTCAAGCTGTGGCACATGTAATACATCTTGCAGTTTAATTTCATGCATTTTTTCTGTTTCACTTTTATAGCGTAACCATGTCCTGTACCGCTTTGATGATATTTTTGAACCACTCGTTACAGTAACGTACTCAGATTTACTGCTATCTAATATTAAAAAAATTCCAATAATTCTTCATGTGACTAGTGGCTACAGTGTCATCCACCTTAAAAGAGTCAGTTTTGTTTGTTTTGGTCTTACCACTTTTATGTGATATATTGCCACTCGCAACAGTATTAATACTTTGTTTGGCTTGCTTACCCATGGCAACATCTTTGTGAAATTTATCCATGCTTTCATTTCCTCTTTCTTTTTTCTTTTTATTTCAATGCCAACATTCATATTTTAAATGATATCTTTTCTAGCAAAAAGTGCAGAATTTTTGTTCCTGCACTTTTGCTGGAAAAGAAAGTACTTCTACGCACTTTTTCCATTAGCTTTTAGTAATGTAATGGAAGGTGTTTTATTTGCATGAGACTCTTCTAGTCTGTGAAACTGTATTTGCCAATTAATTTATTCTCAACTAACTCAAGGGTAAGTGCATTCATTCTCTGGTATTGCCTTAAGGACAGGGTTTGTTGATTTAAATCATCATTTAAATCGTAAATAAAAATCATTAACTTAAATCACATAGAAATTTTAAAGTCCATTAAAAATTAAAACTGCAGTCTGTTCAAATTTTCAATTTTTATTTTGAAAATAGTACTCTAATAACAGTGCTAAATTTAGGTAATAAATTTAGCAAACTAGAAACTATATATAACTGTCTAAGCCTGATAACAACTCACTTGATACTAAATAAAAGATGTTATTTATTTACATTTTAAAAACTACCCACATTTAATTTTAAAAATGACCATAGCAAGATCTTTCGGAGGTACTATACCTCCATTTTCAGACCTAGCGCGCAGAAGTGGAAGTGTCCCAAGTATAAATACACTCACAAGCAATACTGTCATGCCCTCAGTCAAGGAGAGAGTACATTGCCAACTGAAAGAAACATTATATTAGAAGACAGATAGTAACGTCATAGTTATGAGTTATTTATGAGGTATGTCCGAATCATCAGGAAAGCAGTTCATCAGAAGAAAACTCCAGGGTAAAGGCACAGATAATGGTAACCTGTCATTGTAACAGGAAGACAAGAAGCATTGAATGTACAAGCTTTCTGTAAATAACAGAGATAATTTATCAGAAGCAGCAGAAAGAATGGAAGATTTATTCTATTCAGGATAAAATTCTCCCTCAGCAACAGTCCTGGCTAAAGCAGTTGAAGAATGTCCTGAACGAATATCATATTTATGTTCTGAGGGTCTGAGGACATTGAAAGTCAGACTCTCAGAACATAAATATGATATTCTTTCAATGTCCTCAGTCTCTCCTCCGAAAGATCTCGCTATGGTCGTTTTTTAAATTACGTGTGTGTAGTTTTCAAAATGTAAATAAATAACATCTTTTATTTAGCATCTAGTGAATTGATTATTGTGCTTAGACAGTTATATATAGTTTTTTAGTTTGCAATTTAGCACGAAAATAATCATTCATTCAGTAAATTTAGCACTGTTATTAGTTAAACAAGATCAACTTCATGCTGAAACTAAATAAAATAAATTATTATTATTAACCATGAAAGTTAAAATACATTTTGTTGTAAATGTGTTTTTTTCCACAAAGAGCTGATTAATTTCTTAAGATTTTTGACAGTTTGATCTATAGGGTTACCATTGAGTTCTTCATAATAAGGCTTAATGATGACCATAAAGGCATAAAATAATTTTAAAACTTCAAAAGTGAGATTTATCCCTTTCCTATCAGATCATAAAGTCCCAGGCTCCCAGGACCACTAATCTCCATTCATAAAGGTTATAAGTTGGGTTTTGTCAGTGCCAAAGGAATCTGACCTTTTAACATTCACCAGTGTTCCCTTTCTTGTAAATAAACTCAGTAAGAGAACTATCTCAGTGGGTGATGGTACAGGGTGTTAAAGAACAGATAGACAGGAACCAATGCCAGTTTTGAAAGTACCATTTTCAGTTATTCCTGTTGTAACTGTATTGCATAGTTAAGGTTTTTAGTGCTTAGCACATTTTAGGACGAGTGCTGAAGAGTCAGCACAGCTGGAAGGAAAAAGATATCATTTGGTACTATTTTGAAGAAATAAAAACCGTGGCAAAGGTTTCACATGCTAAGTGCAAACTGTGTGAAAAAGAGATCTAAGGACTTGTTGCACACATGAAAAACCATTTGCTCATTGTGTTCATTCAATACAAATGAAATTGATGTCCCTCAACTGAGCACTTCAACAAATTTAAGATATGCTTCACCTACCAAGGAATCTCAACATAAAAGAGAACTGCCATTGGCGCCCAAAGCAATCACTAAATCTGCAACAGCAGGGAAAGTTTAAAAAAAATGAAAATGGATTCATTTGTGACATGAACCACAGCTGAACAGAAAAAAATGTTTGATCAGAAAACTGCTCGAATGATCTATTCTTCAAACTCTGCATTTCGTATAGTTAAAAATAAGGAGTTCAAGAACCTTATTGAGGTGATATATCCATCAACACAACAGGAATATAGCAGGTTGTTTGTTAGATGAGGTTTTTGATAATAAAATGGAGAAATGTTGTCAGTCTTTAAAAGATAAGGTAGTCTGCATGAGTATAGATAGTAGTCCAATGTCCATAATGAGTCAGTTGTTTGTTCTTGTGTAACAACTTCAGATGATGTCTATTTAGTGGACACTTTTGACACTTTTGGTAGTCCCCACAAGTGATCACCTTAAAAAATTTGTATGCTGAGTTTGAAATCAGTAGAAAAAAAAAATTCCAGAGTAAAATCAGCAGCTTTGTAATGGACAATGCTTCAAGTATGACAAATATGAGGAAAGAAATGAGGGAAAAAAATGTTTATTGCATATGGTTGCACAGCTCACATTTTAAACCTTCTAACAAAAGACCTACAGATTTCAAACATCAAAGAGCAGGTTACACAAATTGTGAAGTATTTCAGAAATCTTGATTTTTTGTTGTGCATCATATAAACAAGCCGGTGGATTAACTCTTGTATTGCCCCAAGATGTATGCAGTGATGGAAAGTTGCAAAATCATTTTTGGAGCAGCAAAATGCATTTCTGAAGCAGGTAAAATACATTTTTGGAGCAGGTAAAATACATTTTTGGAGCAGGTGAAATGCATTTTTGGAGCAACAAAATGCATTTGGGGAGCAGGTAAAATACATTTTTGGAGCTGTAAAATGTGTTTTTGGAGCAGGTGAAATACTTTTTGGTGTAAGAAAACGTTTTTTTTTTTTTTTTTTTTTGAAGCAGGTAAAATATTAGTAGATAGAACAAACTCTTAAGCAAAAAATGTTTTGGAACTAGATGCATTCTACTCAAATTTAAAACATCTTGCATTGAAATACACACACGCACACATATGCAAAGATTTTAGTTTTCAAATAGATCAACAAATTTGTAACCATAGCAAGATTCTATTAAAAAATCTATTATTAATCATTTATTTAACAAAAAATGTTAAATTTTTTGCTGCTTTTCTCAATATTTAATTTCTCACTTCTATTTTTTTCTGATTTTTTAAGATAGTTAGCAATGTTTTGTTTTGCTTCTTTTAATAGTACCTGTCCACTTTCTATTTCATTCATTTTTTTTATGCCACATTCAATGTTTATCTCAGCATTGTTTAACATTTTATGAGAGGAATCCAACTGCTGCAAAAGTTCAGCTTCCTGTTTCAAATCACCTTGTGAACATTCAATTTCTTCTTCTCTTTTTCACTTATTTTGCTGCATTTTTCCAGCACTAATACGCTCTTGACATTTTTCCCAGGATTCTTTATAAGCTGCCAGAAGTTTTTTGGTTACGTTAATTTTACTCACATCTCCTTTTAGTCTCTTGCCATGATCTTTGTGCTTCTTGCTCTCCGCATGATGCATACAATCATCGCAGCCGCCATGCACTACGCTAAAATTGCAGCCACATGGCTTAAAAAATGTGATTCGGCAAAACTTGAGATGCTTCATAAAAAGGCCATTCTTTACTATATGTATATATCATGATACACTTGGCGATAAGTTTTACCTGATTTTTTTTATTTATTTATTTTTTTTTTGTCATAGATGTTTCACTGCTACGTTTTATTTCTTAACAATTTGTTATAAGTACAATGTACTTGCACATACTATTTCACACGTTGTATTTATTTATACATCATCTGGTCAACCTTCTATCGTATCCAGCCAAAATTTACTAACTTTCATGATAAAAAAAAAAAAAACAACAGAAATTGTCAACATAAGTCTAATAACTAGTGAAAAAATAAAAAAAATAAAGTCAAAACTTACAGGTGTAGATGGTTGAAGAATGCATTGCTGAGCAACAATCTACACCTCAACAATCTCAACAGCTTCAACAATCCACACCTGATTTAATGTAAGTTATGACTTTTTATTTTTTCACTAGTTATTAGATTTATGTTGACAATTTCTGTGTTTTTTTGTTTGTTTGTTGGTTTTTTTATCATGAAAGTTAGTAAGTTTTGGCCAGATACGATAGAGGGTTGACCAGGTGATGTATAAATAAATACAATGTGTGAAATAGTATATGCAAGTACATTGTACTTATAACAAATTCTTAATATATAGGCCACGCAATACATATGTTTCATGGCTTTACATGAACATATATTCTTCAAAATACGTTTCATTTTGTTTTAACCTAAATTAACCCTTTCCACTTGAACCACTTTTCACCCATACTCACCCAACATTCGTTTTTTTTTTTTTTTTTTTTTTTTCTGCAGTAGAGGCCACAGCTTAGCAGTGAAAGCTCAGCTTTGGCTCGCCAGCCTCAACATATGAGCTATAGAGACATCATCTGCATGGCAGGTGACACCTGATACGCGAGCTATTCGGCGAAAAAGAAATGTCTCGCGAGCGTCGGCATGCAAGTTATAGAGCTATCATCAGCATAGAGGGTAAACGCGCGCCACGCACAATGTTCGCCGATAAAGAAAAGTCTCATTAAGCCCCGACAACGAGCTATAGAGACATGACGGATGACACCCAACACGCGAGCTATTCGGCGAAAAAGAAATGTCTCGCGAGCACCGACATGCGAGCTATAGAGGCGTCATCAGCATGGAAGGTGACACCCGACATATTCCGCGAAAAAGAAATGTTTCGTAAGCCCCGACATATGAGCTATGGAGGCGTCATAGGCATGCCAGATGACACCCGAGCTATTTGGCAAAAAATAAATTCTTTGCGAGCGCCTTCATGCAAGCTACAGAGGCTTCATCAGCATGGCAGGTGACACCCGACACGTCGATGAAGTTTCTTTTTCTCTATTTGGTGAAAAAGAAATGTCTCGCGAGCCCCAACAGGCGAGCTATCGGGCGTCATCGGCGTGGCGAGTGACACCCGACCTATTCGACGAAAAGAAATGTCACGCGTGCGCCAACATGCTAGCTATAGAGGCGCCATTGCCATGGAAGGTGACACCCGACATAATCGGCAAAAGAAATGTCTCGTAAGCTTCGACATACGAGCTATAGAGGCAGCATAGGCGTGGCGGATAACACAAAAGCTATTCGGCGAAACGAAATTCCTCACGAGCGGCGACATGCGAGCTATAGAGGCGCCATCGCCATGGCGGGTGACATAATCGGCAAAAAGAAATGTCTCGTAAGCTTCAACATACGAGCTATAGAGGCAGCATAGGCGTGGCGGATAACACCCAAGCTGTTCGGCGAAAACGAAATAAATTCCTCACGAGCGGCGACATGCGAGCTATAGAGGCGTCATCGCCATGGCGGGTGACACCCGACATGCCGATGATGTTTCTTTTTCTCTATTTGGTGAAAAAGAAATGTCTTGCGAGCTATCGGGCGTCATCGGCATGGTGAGTGACACCCGACCTATTCCACGAAAAAAGAAATGTCTCACGAGCACCGATATGCGAGCTATTCGGCGATTTCGTAATGTCGGGTGTCACCCATTAGTTGAGTGGAAAGGGTTAAAACGTTTGCGCCAAAATTTTCATGAGCACAAAGTCACGTGCAATCAATGTAAAGAGTTCGCAAAAGGTGCTGAGCTGAGCTCCCTCTCGGTTTTTACGCACGTCACTCTCAAATGGCTGTACGGCGAATCACGTGACAAAACTCCGCCTCCGTTGGCAGAGTAAGTCAGAACATCAAAGGCACATAGGGACTAACTGTAAAGTGCAGTTTTTTTTACCAAAAGCCTGTAAAAAAAAAAAAATGCGTGCAGGGATCTTGCATTTGCTTTTCCGTAGTTTTTGGTTGACTTTCGAAATATGGAGTGAAAATCCGAACAAACTTCGGAAAATCCGTAAAACTTGACATCTCTGAATACCTATGAATCCTTTAGAAACAGAACCATCGTATACTGCCACGTGAGAGCCATTTTCAGTCGTTCTCCGCGCCAACGAAATCGCTAACGACTCACCTTACCCTGTATTTACATAATCACGCACCTCGCCTGGAACAAAATAACTGTGCCATCCCAAAGAGCAGGGAACGACATGTAAACAATTTCAATTGCACAACACTCCGAAAGACCACCAAACCATCTGTAAACAATTTTTATCGGGATTTCATAACACACAGCATCGTTTCTCCTACATACCATGTGATTACAATAAAATCCTCCATCATAAGTTCTACCCACATCACGAATCATATTCGTCACTTATGCCCAAAAAACAACGAATTAGGAGGTAGGTGAAAAACATTCCGAAATGTTGGGTTGGTTGGTTAGGTTGGTTATTAGATTTTATTGGCGCAAGGGCCATGGTTGGCCAAAGAGCGCCAGACACAAGACAAACAGACAAAATGAAAAAACGGAGCATAAATCGCAAAAACTGGTTGGTTGGTTGGTTGGTTGGTTAGTGGACTTTAGTGGCGCAAGGGCCAGGTTTGGCCAAGGAGCGCCAGACAAAGAACTATCAGCCACAGATTTTTAAAAGCGTGGAAAATGATTAAGAGCAGACAGGCTTGGTAAAAGTTGAAAAAGAGTATGATGAAAGCTGTGAAGACAAGGTAGTTAATTAGGTTTATATAAAAATTTATGAATTTACTATTATAATTATAATTTTTTTTTTTTTTTTTAAACACAACTACACAAAGGATGAGTCACTCTCCTCCCCCCACACTCCTCTGCAATGCTGGCAGAGGGCGGGGACGAACTGTCACTCTCCTCCCCCCCATGTTCCTCTGCAATGTTGTTTGAGGCTGGGGACGAACTGTCACTCTCCTCCCCCCTATGTTCCTCTATAATGTTGGTTGAGGGTGGGGACCTCGCTGAGGCCGAGACAGTTGGATGGACACTGCACACCTTTGCGGATTGAGGGCCGGGTCTTCCGCACGTGCAGGCTTTCGGCTGGAAACTGGAAGAGATGGTCGGCTGCAAAAGAGAAGGCCCAGAATCAGGTATTCGAAAAATCTCGAGCTCGGGGAAAAACACCTGTGTCGCTTGGTCAGCTGTAGATCGCTTGGCAAGGGCGGCGAGAGCTACAGGGCGCAGAACAAAGGGCTGCACGGGTTGTGGCAGAGACTGAACTACCGCGGCAAAAGTACGCTGTCGGGTGGTGGGTATACCCAACTTGGCCTTGGCAGCAGGGTACGAGAGGCCCTCCAGGGTCTTGAGGCGCTGGATCGCCATCTCGTCCTTCCATTTCATACAGTTGCGGGAGTAAGCTGCATGGGCCTCACCACAGTTAACACAGCAGGCCGCAGAAATGCAACCATGGATTAGTAACCATGGGATTGGTGGTGCATGTTGATTAAACGTCGTTATACGTTTAATCAAATTACGTGTAGACCTTAAAAAAAGCGTCATTCGAATCGCCGTTTAAAACGGCATTTTTTGCCGTGAAAACATTTTTTTCGCTCGGCAGTTTTTGCTCTGGATTGCCGTTTTGGCGCAGTTGGGCGCAAATATAAATTTTTTTCGTAATTTGTAGCAGTTTGGCGCAAGATAATGAAATTGGAGCAGTTCGCCGCAATTGGCGCAAACTTACCATCACTGATGTATGCTGGAATTCCATGTGCAACTGTTTAAGAAATTACATTAATAACTGGCCAATACTCATGACAAAAATGGTGAACAATAAAGATGGCAATATTGAATTTGAAATCAAAGAAAAGATCATTAATTTGGTTATAAAGAAAACTGCAGATGATTTATTGGCAACAATATCAACCAACAGCTAATGCTCTTGATAGAGTCCAGAGGAATGATTGCAAAACTTCTGAGGCAATTGTAGTGTAGAAAAAGTTGGAAATCATATTAAATGACATCTTAGATGAAAAGAAATTGAAGTTGTTTCATAAAAGATATGGTCAAGTTTTATCTTCAGATCATTTATTTTTTTTAATTTTTGGCCTTTCTCTTTGATCTTCACCTTCAAGCAAAAAACATGGATGTGACCAGAGGTGTAACTAGAGCAGGGCAGGTGGAGTGGCTGCCCTAGGCACAAAACTCACTGCTTACAATCTGATTGAAATTGGAATTGAAACTTTTGCACCTGTTGCTGATACAGTTTTTTGTACCATATTTTGTCATTTGCACATTTACAGAAATTGCATATAATACATTTAACCAGTTTTGGCAGTCGTGGCAGATAAAATTCACATTTATTCCTCAAAATGTGCAGGGTTGTTAGTTGTTCGCATTCAGAAATAAAGCCGCACTCTTGTACATACATCGCAAGATAAGGATACTGTTGACGTTACTGAAAATTTTCTGAGGGCTATTCTATCATTACTGTGGCTGTGGATCATGACAAGCTGCATTCGAACCATTTGGTGCGGTACCAAAGGTCCGAACTAGTCGCGGAAAGGCTGCACAAACAGCCAAAGTTTGACTGGGTTTTTGTTGTTGTTGTTCTTTTTTCTTAGGAAGTTTAATGACCACTGTGAGCAACTTACTCAATGGGCTATAAGTAGTTGCCTGTTTCTAATTTAAAGCCACTTGCTCCAGTGATGGAGACAATTAGTGTTGTAAGACAAATGCACCATCCATGCCTCATTTGGGTTTTGAGCCTGAACGCACTTTGGACGCATGGTTAGAGACAAACATCCCTAATTTGTGGACAGGGGGCTGTTTATGGCCTTTGGAGTTGTTCACAGTGGTCGTTAAACTCTGAAAGAAAATAACAAAAAATTACAGATGGGGGGAGGCATAATATTTTGTGGCTTGCCCTGGGCGTAGAAATGCCAAATTAGGCCCCTAAATGTGACTATTATCCCTGAAGAAAAAGAAGTTGCGCTTTACAATTTTCCAGCAAAAAAAATATGGAAACACATTCCTGACTATTCTCATTAAGCTTCTGGCACCATTCGTTGGAACGATGATGGAAGAAAAAGTGCAGCTTGCAGTCCATAGTGAAAGAGTTCACAGAAAAAAACAAAAAAACTGGAAAGTGTTTTGCAATTACAAACAGCAACATTTGCTTCCACTGGAAGTGAAAAAAATGTCTCAACATTTGCAACATTTGACATTGTGCATTCTAATTTAAGAAATAGGCTAGGAACTCAAAAAGCAGTGAAACTTGTGTATTTTTGTTCAAACTGCTGAACAAATGGTTTTTCTCATCACTTGCTCTTTTTTTTTTTTTTTTTTTTTTTTAATTCATTTAAAATGTACTCGGGAATACGTGTTTTTCAATCAATATATTATTTTTGAGGCTTTTATGATTCAAATTTAATGGGAAAGTTGTAGATTTTTTAAACTAAACCAATAGTTATAGTATAATGACTAACACTATTTCTGATTTATGCATGTTATGCACATTTAAATTTACTTTTAAATGTATGAAACAAAAATATTTTTTCAATACAAAACATCATTGAAAAGTTTAATAGACATAAATCAGTAGAGTAAACATAATGCATGACATTAAGAACTACCACTCTCTTCTTATTGCATTCTCATTCATTATTTGTTATGCAGTGTTACCTAAATTTTAAAAATATATACCATCAAGTCCATCATAGAGATGAATGTTATGTTTCAATGTTTATATTTAAGAATGAAGAGATATTTTAAAGTTGAGTGGAAACACAACAGTAATTTAAATAAAAAATCTAATTTAAATCAAATAAATTAGATTTTTTTTCAAACCCTTCTTAAGGGCAGTTACTATGGTATCTTAACTGCTATGTAAGCAGCAAAGAATTGTAGCAGTGTTTTTAATTTATTCCACAGCAACCATCCCAGAACTTCTCTGTGTTGTCTTCATACAAAAACCTGTACACATGGTGAATCCCAACCAGTAAACCTGATTTAAGTAAATATGAATTTTACTTTTGGTGGATATTAAAGAAATTACAATTCAGATCAAATTTTCTGAAGTATAGTACCTGCACCACCCAAAATTTCTTCAAGGTAAAACAGCAATGTATGTCCCTTTTCATATGGCACTGTGCTAAATGCATCATCTGGGTCCACTCCCCTTAAATCAGGGACCAGTTTTGTTAAAGGATCATCAACCTCTCTGGTTTGGATCTGGAAAAAAAAATGCAATCATAAATTTTTACATCACTGCACAATAATGTTTTGATAATTACCACATTCAAAAATGAGGTAATAAAAGCTTTTAAAGATTTCTTCTTGTCTCCCACAATTTATTTAGTAACAAGTTAGGCCTTTCAGCTAAGTTTTCAGTAGAAACTATTGTAATAAGAAAAAAATGTAGGTTGTCTCATAAAATGCATCCTGTTTTGAACTTTAATATACATTAAACATTGAATGACAGCAACGACATATTCAAAAACCAAAAGGCACTGAAAGCATATTTTCTTCAGTACAGACTTTTAAAATGATGTATATCAGCTGAGATTGCATTCAACAACATGGTTAATGTTTATGACCTACCACAAGTAACTGCTCTTGGCTTTTCCTGTGTCTTTCTTGGAAGTACATCCAGAGAAAAATAGGCCAATTGTTAAAAAATTCATGACATTGTGGACAAAAACTTCAAGATGTGCATGAAACATTTTTTTTTTTTTTTGGCAATGTCAGTCATTATCTATTATTTTCATAACATATGGACTTTAATAGGAAAGCTTTGAATTTGTCCTTATAATTCTGTCATGCAGAAGTTCTGGAGTTTATTCATGCTACTAGACAAAAATGTTTATTTCAATAGAATTCACTGTTTTCATTCACAAATGTAATTGGCATTGTCCAGTATTCAATCAATTGTCTTGATTGCATGGTCTTTTGTTTCTGACTGACCTTGTTTCTTTTCACCTGATCAGAAAATCATGTATTGTTTAGCTGTTAGTACTGCCTGCCCTGTAATTTTTTTATTGTTTTTACATGAAATGTAGCCTGTTCACAATTACTGACTGCTTTTGGATACATTCCTCAGTAATGAGAATTACTTGTTGCATTTTATTGTAAACTTAAAGCTTCTAAAAGTTTGCCTACACAGTCACAAGATACTACACATTTTTATTGGAAAACCTTTGATGTGTTGATATTTTTCTATTACTGGTATCGAAGATTAGGGCCCAGTCTTTGGTTCCACTATGCGAAAAAAATCACACATCCATGCATTCTTGTCTCCAAGAATGATTCCTCAAATTTTTCCTCTGATTAATTTTTCCTGAATTTCATTTTTTTTTTTTTTTTTTGAGGCAAACTGAATGACA
The DNA here is from genome assembly GCA_039090855.1 of Macrothele yani. Lineage (NCBI taxonomy): Eukaryota > Metazoa > Arthropoda > Arachnida > Araneae > Macrothelidae > Macrothele > Macrothele yani. The sequence continues at coordinate 75,287,473 of CM076994.1, read as the reverse complement.
TGAAAAAACTTTTCTTTTTCACTTTCTTAAACATTCGTTCCAGGATTTCAGTGGAAATTGTGTATTTATAGATTTTGTACGTGTACTGCATATGTGTCTTTGAAACGAGAGCTAGAAAGAATTTGAACGTATATAAATGGCTTAAAATTACTTTTAGTCTATGTGTGAAACTAAAACGTGTGAATTTCATTCATTTTAAAACTTAAATTCATATATTATATATATATATATCTAGTAATTATGAACATTGGAATCGTAAAGTGAACTCGTGCATAATTAACTAAATTAAATTAAGCTTACATTATGACTGAGATTAAATAATGTCTGTTGAGAAGCATTTCTTGGTACAAAAGTTTGTGACTTTCAGATGTGTTAGCAAGACACAACAAAATTTGGTATAGAATCTTGCACTATGTCAGTAGAATGATTTTTTTTGAGGAAATTATTTTTTTCCCCCGAATTCTGAAATTTCTTATTCAGCAATTTGTAAATGAAATGATGTGAAAATTTTTGTATTGAGTTTCAAGAAATATTAATTGTACATGATGTAAAATTTCTTGTGAATATTAGGATCCCCTGGATTTGCATCATTTTGTTTTTGTTTTTTCAGTAGACAGGGAGTCGCCAAAATCAGATATAAGAATCACGCTCCCTGTAAGCCCAGAAATTCCTTTGGAAGAGGTCACCTTGCAAAACTTGAATACAATAAAATCCCCAGGGCATAGCAGGTGGAATTTCAAGAATTTTTGCAAAGTCATGGTCAAGAGCCATGGATACTAACAGGTTCTTCATCCCCCCCCCACCACCACCACCACACTCCCTCGTGAATACTTTCCCTCAAGTTACAGAGCATGAAAGAGGACTTTCAGCCAATATAGCGTAGCTGAAAGCCATAGCGTCCTTTTGTCGCATGCATGCTAGAGCCTTGTAAAAGTTTGAGCTAAGGGGAGATTTTTCTCTCTTCATGCTTCACTCACACACTTGCTCCTTAGTTTTTCAGATGGTAACACCTCACTTGTTTCGTGTTGGACTTAGGTCAGCAACCGCTGACCTGCGAAAAGAAGTTGGGCGAACTTATCTTTCACATTGCAGTTGATCCACTCTTATCCCCTGGTTCCCTTCCAGTAGGGAATGCATTCTATGAAGTTGAAAAATAATTGCACCATGTTTAATGGTAGCAGCAAATTTCATGGCCAAGCGCTCTAGGCTCTAATGCCTTGACCAGATGATGGACAATCGTACGCTTGTGACTCCCAGCCATCTTGTTCCCCGTCCGGAGGGCGAACACCCACGATGACGACGCCAGTGGAAGCCATTGTTGCAGACATCTTGAAGGAGTTAAAAGAAAATAACGAAAAACGAGGCAGCTTTCCTCTTAGACGCTTGAGTACTCGGATGTCTTCCCCAGACAACTCTCTATGCCTGGCCGTTGCTTATCTCTATCCCATCCGAAGTCACGAAGAAAAAAACCTGGTTGCGTAAATGAAACCGCTGTGTGAATTGTACTCCTCAACCCACGACTTATGAGCCTTCTGTGAAAAAATGTCGCATTGGCCACCAACTCGATGACGCTGAAATAACTAAGCAGGGAAAATAAAGGTAATTTTGTAGATATACAATTCATTTTGTCGTTGTGTCCAACCGACTCCATCGCTTTTGAAATTCAAAAAAAAAAAAAATGTTGCCGCCTTAATTAATTAAAAAAAAAAAAAAAGGATACAACTTTTGAAACTAGTATTGTTTGAAAATACCTTATTGTGTTGAGAAATGACACGGTCTCTAAAAGGTGTATGGTTGTGAAAAATGAAATTTATAGGGTATTATAAAATGAGGGAGAGTTATATACGTCATTTTTGAAGTAACACAAATAATATAAAAGCAAGCAAAGAAAAACTTCAGAGGCAGGTGTAATTGTAATGCATTACATGCTGAGAAACCTCAGTGCTCATTTTATCTTTGGCCAAAGTGTATTATTCTTTTGTATAGTGCATGATGTTTTGTGAAATTACCTAAAAAAGGAAATATCAAGTGTAGAACACATATTTTTCTTACTAAACAAATGATAATTGAATCACACTGAAATTTTAATAATAAATGAATTACAAATTGAAATGTTAAAATTTTGAATACCAGGCAAATCAGAAAATTGTATAATCAATCTGAAATATACACCCAACAAAATTGAAATTGGACTCTAAAACTCATTTTTGGCATTCGTGGGTGCTTTGTGAAAATAAAACCAAAGAAAAAATCTGTAAAATTCTCAACAAAATTATGATCGGGCGAGAGGCCTGATCAACATTAAATGTAACTGCTATTCAGTTTTTACAACTAAAACTTTTGAGTCACCTTTAGTACTTGTTGTGTGTTCAGTGAATCCAAAGTATTGATAGGTAAATCTTGTGTAATTTTTTTTTTTTTGTCAAGCTCATAAATCACCTCTGCATTTGGCAGAGTTCATGGATCTGAGCTGGGTAAGATTTAATTAACAGATACTTGGACAACACAAAATTTTACTGTTTGTGCATACATTTTTCTTTTGTTCTTCCACTAATTATTTTTTTATACATCACGTGTCATATTAATCCACTTTATTTGATACCAGTGTACTTACACTATAACACCTGGTTTTAGTGACCGAGAAACAAAGTGGAACAAAATTACATTATATCGCCTTGAAAAAGAATAAAGTCAAGAAAAATTAGTGATACAAAAAAGGATTTAACAAAGACAACTAATTTCAATACTAGGAATGAAATACTATAGTCTGAAATTTGCACAAAAAGAAAAAAAGAGGGACTTTACATGAAAATCTTGCTGAGAGGAAATAAAATAATTTCTATTATTTGACTTTCACAGGGGATTAGCACACACACACACACACACACACACACACACACAGATGATGATAGTTGGATAAGCACACTAGTTAAGAGAATTTGAAAAAACACAGGACTTTTGACCCAGCTTGATCACTTGTAAATATTCAGAGCAAGATTAGTTGCCAGATTTGGATTTTCAAGTTTTCAAGTGCTTCGTTGTAGTTGTTGCGAGATTAAAATGATGGTGATAAAATAAGGATTTATCTGTATTGCAGTTTGAAGAGGTAGAAATTTCAATGCTCTCACATGTAAACATACAGCCCTTTTGTTGGTGAAAGGAGCAATTTTCTCAGTATTCTTTCACAGATGTACTGCTGACAATAATGCTAAGGGAAAATTAGGTCTTCTTTGGGTAATGTCCTTTCTATGCCCAGCCAGACATTTTGTGATGCTGCAAAATGTGCTGCTGATGTAGACTCTGGTACCAACAGCTGTAGAAATGAGAAATTTGAGCAGACCAGGAACATTAAGGTCTTTGATTTTATCTCTGTAAAGGAGGACTTTTTACCTCTGTTCAGGAAGTTTCATGATCATAGAACTAGATTTGTTAAAAATCAAATATCCATAGGATTTAAAAATTTGATGCAACTGATAAGTAGATTGGTGAAGAAATGGAATACATCCAGCAAATTGTATTTATTCATTGACTTCTGAAGAACAGAGAGTAATGGAATTCTTTATTTCAAACTTTTTTATGAGTTCAGTTTGTCCACGGAACCACTAGCTAATAGGTAGTGAACCATGGTTTTAATCTTATTGTCTTCAAGGGTGAGAGCTGCTGGCCTATTGCAGATGATGTTGGCATGAGCAATAAAAGAAGTGAGCATGGAAAACTTGTAGGCACCAAAGATGTGTGAAGTGAAGGGTACTGGTAGCAGCAATAGGTTTACCAAAAACAGAACATTCAATCTTGCCTCTAATTCTTGCAAGACACACATCCAAGAAATTAATGTTACTCTTAACCTCCTCACAGACAGTACATTTGATGGAAGGAAATAGTTCACTGATTCTGGGGAAAGTTCAAGACATTCATGAGAAGAATGAGGCCAGACAACAAATATACCATCTACATATTAAAGCTAAACAGTGGGTCGAAAATCATATTTAACAAACAGAATTTTCAATATGTTGCAAAATTTCTGCAAGAGGTGTGACAGTGGGGATCTCATAGATACTTTTTGCTGTTGGAGGTAGAACTTATTCTTATAGCTGAAGAGACAACTATCTCTTAAAGTGTGAAATTAGTCATGCAAGTCCTTGGTAAGTATGCCAAGAATATCCTTAAGGTCCTTGAGTTTATGAATAAGAAGCATGTGAGATTCAAACAATGGCACTGAAGGAAAATGAGAAACTACATCCAGAATGAATACACTAGCCAACAATGGTTCTGCGGTAAACGTGAAAGTAGGTGTTTCTTGTGGAAATCTGTGTCCTGAATCCAAAAATAATGTTAGTTTTGGTCCATCACATCTAGTTGTTTCGCAATATTGTTTTTTCCGTATACGTGAATTGACGTATCCACACTGTATGTAATGTAGAGCCATCTCCTCACAATCGCACTTAAATATCCACAAAGAACTTGACTTAAACCTAGGAAATGCTATATTACTATGAGAAACACCCCTTGTCAACGAATGTTCCTGCGTACTTCTGCGTTTCATTATCGTTTATGTTTTCAGCTACCGCTGCGTCGTGTCAGAGCCGTCGGCGTGACACTGGGCGGCGCACAACCGATTGTTAATTGTACCCCTAGGAGTTTCTGTTTAAAGAACCCTCACATTCCCTCACTGAATATCCTATCAGTTGAGCAGAGGGCAGGTATCCTTGTGCATGTACCCGTCCCATATTGGAAGTGGGAAAGTAAAACGTGAGTTTGTAAGTATGGGGAGTGCGTCGGGATTGTGTAGAAGACAGTGTATGTGAAGTCCTCAGCAATTTTGTTACATTTATGGATGTTATGTATTTGTTGGTAAGGTACGTAAACTAGATTCATTCATGAAGAAACTATACTTTGCGTACTTCAAAGTGAAAGTCGGCGACCAAGATAAGTCGTTTGCACCTCATGTTGCTTGTAACAGTTGTGTCGAAGGACTGCGGTACTGGTACGAAAGAAAACGGAAGGCAATGCCATTTGCAATTCCAGTGATATGGCGTGAACAGAAGAACCACCACGATGACTGTTATTTCTGTATGTGCAATGTTGCTGGTTATAACAAAACGAATAAGAAAGGAATTAAATACCCAAATCTTCCATTAGCCATACGGCCTGTTCCTCGTGGACTTGACTTACCAGTACCTACACCTCCAGTTAACTTGAGTGATGAATCTGAAAGCAGTTCTGTACATTCATACACTGAGGACATAAGTTTAATACCAGAAGAATTTGACCATTCACCAAAAATGTTTACTCAACCCGAGTTGAATGACTTGATAAGAGAACTGGGGCTCACAAAGGAAAAGAGTGAATTTCTAGGCTCAAGACTTTATGAGAAAAACCTGCTGGCACCTGGAGTTACATTTTCTTGGTACAAGAATCGTGACAAGTGTTTTCAGAAGCACTACTCAAAGGAAGATGATATGTTTTTTTGTATGGACATCCATAATCTTATTCATCAGTTGGAAGAGGAAATCTATCAACCTAGTTCCTGGCGCCTTTTCATTGACTCTTCCAAAAGCATCCTGAAGGCGGTTTTACTTCATAACGGCAACAAACTCACTTCTGTACCACTTGCTCATTCCACAAAATTGTCAGAATCATACGAAACATTAAAATTAGTGCTTGAAAAAATCAAATTCCATGAACATGAATGGCAAATATTCCATGAACATGAATGTCCTAACAATATCCCAATGACTTGAAAGTCATTGGGATATTGTTAGGACAGCAGAGAGGATACACACAATTTCCCTGTTTCCTTTGCGAGTGGGATAGCAGAGCCAGGGACAAACATTGGGATACTGCACTTGGCCTAAGAGGAAGCAACTGACAACAGGTTCCAAGAATGCCATTAATGAAAGTCTAGTTGATCGTGAGAAAATTCTACTCCCTCCGTTACACATAAAACTTGGCATCATGAAACAGTTTGTAAAGGCACTAGACAAAAGTCGTCCATGCTTCCAGTACTTATGCACAACATTTCCTTCATTGTCACAAGCTAAAATCAGAGAGGGAATATTTGATGGCCCGCAAATTCATAAACTGATGATATGAGCATAAAACTTCATTTCTTAAGTGCACATCTCGATTGCTTCTATCCGAATTTGGAAGCTTTGAGTGAAGAGCAAGGTGAAAGGTTCCACCAGGACTTAAAAGAGGCAGACCGACGTTATCAGGGATGTTGGGATAAGCGTATCATGGCTGATTACTGTTGGTCTATTGCACATGAGAATCCTTCCAGAGAACACTCAAGGACATCGCAAACACTGAGCTTCCAGGGGAAGAGAAGAAAAAGAATTGCCAACTAACATTAAGGAATGTAATTGGGTAAGGTTTCAACTCTTGTACACTTCTTATTTTATTTCTATGGAGTTTTGTTTTGATTATTTCCTTTCACTTTTAAAGGTTATTTTTTTGCTTATGTTTAGTTTTAAAAATGGTTAAATATGCATGCTATATACGCAAAGACATGAAATGTATTGCTTCGGGCAACAGAAATTGATGAAATTACATTATACCATATTGCCAAGGAACCTGATGTGATACAGCAGAACCGAATGCATGTTTGAATTCAGCGTACAAAGATTAGTAAAAGTCACATATTCAAGTTCATACCGCAGAAAAAAGTTTTCATTTGCAGGCTAGTGATATGCTTTCACTGGGTGCTAAAGAATCTGGAAGCCAGTTGACAAATTCTTTAGTGGATCAGATAGAGAACTGGTGCTTTTCCGTGATGAAGGAACGATTCTTAACATTATAATTTATTTTCAAGGGTAGAAGGTGGGAAAAATATGTTTCCAGCCATCACGTAACTGTTACTTTATCACCGTGACTGAAAAATCACTGTCACTGTTACGACAAGTGACAAAAAGTAACAGTTACAAAGTCACTGATAAGAATGACACCGTTAACCATGCTTGAGGTCCAAAGTTACCATGTTGTTTCTGTTGAAACATCACAGAGATTACTAGTGATGCTAAGCTTTCTTCAAAAGATACCATTTTTTTTGTGCTCATCTCTTTACAAGGAGTCTTTAGGAATGGACATGAACAATAATAGTGTCAATGCTGTTGAGCATCCAACATAATAAAATGCCTGACACAAAGTGCAGAAAAACCAGTGAGATGAGGAATTATTTCACCGTCATTGATGAAAATTTTGCTTTGTGTGATACTTATAAGCAAAAGCTTTCTTACAAAAGTTTGACTCGCCGTTCTGTTACTGCTTGGTCTCCCCTATCATAAACACTAAAACAGTAATTTTGTCACCGATACTAGTACGACGGTGACTCGCCATCCCACTAACAGTTCCATCATCACTATAATAAATAGTGATTTTCTCACTTTTTAAAGTCACCATTACTTCTGTGGAACTGTCACCATTGTCATTGTGACAGAAAAATCACTGTTAAGCCCACTTCTAGTTGTTAGCAATACTAGAACAGAGATCACTTCCAGAACAAACAAATATTTTAAATAGGGAAAGCTTTGGAAGAATGTTATACACAAATCCGACATCTGGAATGCAAAATTCCAATGTCAGATATGTAAAATTTCATTAGTACAGTTCTATGTAATTCCTGTAATTAAAAGAATCTCTAATCCATGTCTTTATACTTCTTTCAATACAAAATTAACATCAGAAAGAAAAAAGGCATTACTAACAAAACTCTTGATATAAGATGCCCATGCAAATCTTAACTACAGTTAAATCAAGAAAATAGTCAAATAAAAGTCATCGCTCTTTCCATGTTTATAAGTGAGTCACAGAAAAACTCTCATTGGCAGCCACCGGGAATCGAACCCGGTGGCGGCTGACGAGAATTTTTCTGTGACTCACTTATAAACGTGGAAAGAGCATGACTTCTATTTGGTGTTCCTAATCCACGTAAATAATGTGTATTGAGAAAATAGAGTTCTGCAGTGTATCAAAAAATAATATCCTGCGAATGCATCATGTCTCAACATCACAATTCATGTGTCCATTACTGCAATCACACAGACAATCTAAGTGGGAGATAGGTTTGCCCCCAAGGGGTGCACTGCTGAGCAGCAATGCTACACATGACACCATCAGAGGCCTCTATGAATCTGAGAAGCTGATATAACATGACACTTTGGCATAAATATTCACGTCACTGGAAGGCTTTGTTAAAGAATCTTTATGCGAAATGACCAACTGGAACTGTTGTCCGTGAGCCAATACCCACACTAATATACTTTTATGATTTTCAAGATTCAAAGTAACATACTAAGGGGCTCAAGTGTGGGATATGGTTGGCCTACCATACTTCAGAAGACTGGTTCACCACACAAATAACCTGACAATAATAAACACCATATGACAAAGAGATCTAGGTAGAGTGAGTGCAAGATTTGTGTGTGGAACATTAAGGAAATAAAGGGAAAGATAAATGAGGTGGTTGAAGAAACAAGTAAGTGCAGATTAGGTTTGCTGTGTGTAAGTAAAACTAAAATTATAAGATTGGGGATACAAGAAAGTGATGAATTGGTGAGTGCATAGTGTGAACTGTTGGATGGTGAGAGACAAGATAAGCTGGTGTAGGCATGATTTTAAGTGAAAAGATGAAGAACAACTTCATTCACTATGGTTGCACACGTGAGAGAATTTTGTGATTGCATTTGAAAGTGGGGTCTTAGAAAACAGTAAGTCCTTGCAACTCTGAACCTCTTGATTAGAATGATGGTTTCTGTGATGAGGTATTGTTTTTGAGCCAGTTTGGTGCTAAAAAGAAAGTTATTCTAGCAGGGGATATCAATACTGTCTGACAATAATCTTGGAAAATTTAATAATCCTAGTACATCAAACTCATCTTTGTTATGTGGCTTCCTAGATTATTATATTCAAACTAGTATAACTTTTTTATGTAATTTATCTAGGTAAAATCTCAAAATTTCTGCAAATTTTCGGAGAGAACTCCTCTTCTTCGTCAGGCAGTCCTTCGTTCAATCTCCGTCACGGTCTTCGGTTATGGTTAACCTTGACGGTTACAGCGATCTTGCAAAATGTCTTGCCAGATGTTAGGCAGTGAAAATATCTAGGTAAAATAAATTAGCAGAAATTTTGAGATTTTACCTAGATACAGTAAGTATGATATTAGATTAGCTCCCAGTTTAAGACAACAAGCTTAAAAGATGTTGCCCTAGCTTGATTCAAAGAGAAGAAAACTTGTTAAAAATGCAAGGAGTCATAAAGTATCCTGCAGCTGTGGAAAATACTACATAAGAGAAACAGGTCATAGGCTAGAAACTCGAATCGCGGAGCACAAAGCAGCAATAAAAAATTGTTCAAGCAAGACAGGATTAGACAGACACGTTAGAGAAACCGGACACTGCATGGACTGGGAATCTTTGAATAGCATTGGACATCAATCCAACTTCCTGAAGTGAAAGTTGAAAGAAGGACTTGAAATTGGAAAATACCAGAACTTCATTATTAATGACTGAAAGGGGTTTTCACTGTCTAACATCTGGCAAGACATTTTGAAAGATCGCCGTAACCAAAGACTGTAATGGAGATTGAACAAAGGTCTGCCTGATGAAGGTGAGGAGTTCTCTCCGAAAATTTGCAGAAATTTTGAGATAAAATTTTATCTAGATAAATTACATAAAAAAGTTATACTAGTTTGAATCGTAGTAGTATCATGACATAAACCAGTACTATCAATTTTGGTATCACGCATGTAATCAGAGATCGTGTTAACGCCTGCACAGACGTATTTCATGCATCAAAAACGAAAATTACTTCCTAAGAAAAGATCGGGATGTATTTTTACTGCTCCGAAAATTATCCATCCTGATTTAAAAACCCTCTAGCTTTTTTTTTTTTTTTTTTCCAATTTTTATCATTACTATTATTTTTTTCTTGGCTGTTCAACACAACAGTTGAGCCATCGAGAAAGTAATTCCTCCCTTGTCACCCCACCGCAGCTCTGTGCTTCTTCTTCGATTTTGCATATCTCAGGCTGCAGGAAAATATGACATAAAAGGCCCAAGACATCTGGGCCTTTTATGTCAAAGTTGTGACATACATTATTTACGTATGTCACAACTTGGGAGGAGAAATTCCAGTGACCTTGAGCTCTGCCCTGCCATGCCCGGCTTGATATGTGCGTGCAAGTCCAAGCAAAATGGAGGGGAAGGCAACTTTTTTTTTTTTTTTCGAGAGTTCCGAAGGTTTGTGGAAAGCATTGTCAAAAAAGAAATAGTCGTTTTGCATCTAAAAACAGTTTGATGGGGGGATTTTTGATGCATCACAACAAGCATGCAGTCAATTCTTGAACAATGTTATGCGATAAAATTTTGTATTCACCTTCAAAAATCAAGGAAAGAAACATGAAATGAGTCAAGAGGTCTTCAGAGGTGAAGTGATGTCATGTGCAAATGTGTTTCATTGGCATACAATGAGTTTTATGGAAGGCAGACAAAATGCATTGACTTCATTGACTTGCCATTGACTTCAGTTTTGGAGATTCTGATTAATACTGCAAGTGTAATTACACTGGTCAACAATAAATTTGTTCTAAGGTTTTTGATAGGTGTTTTAAGAATACTTTTTATGCTGAATCCAAATATGAAATCATATTTTTTCTGTCAAGCTTAGTCATCTTGTGACAATATTTTCAACATCTAGCACAATCCCTATGCCATTTGCTGTTCCAATGATTTGGAGGGAACCCAAAGATCACACAACAGACTGCTATTTTTGCCTTGTAAGTACAAAAAGGATCACAGCAAAAACAAAGAGTTTAGTGAAATACCCTAACCTACCATCTGCAATGAGACCAGTTCTCTACACTGTTGAGCTTCCACAGTACCAAATCCTCCAGATCGTGTTACTTTCAGTGATGTGAAATCAACAAAGATGGAGCATATCATAGAACAGGTAGCTGATCCAATGTACCAATATACCTGTTCTTCGAATGAACCACATTTACTGTCACAAGAAGATCTAAATGACCTTATACAGAGTGGAAGAAATTTTCAAGTGTTTGATTGAATTCACGTGTGAAACAGTAATTACAGTCAATTCAGCTATGTCTGACTGCTGTGTTAATTATCATGACTAAATGACCTTGTTCGTGATTTGGATTTATGTAAGAAGCAAGCTGAACTTTTAGGTTCAAGATTTAAAAGATGGAATCTACTGCGGCACGACATTAAATTTAGGTTGTTGTTTTCTTTTTCACAGTTGCCATAATGAATTTGTCGAGTGCTTCACCCAAGAAGATGGTCTTGTGTTTTGTAAAGATATTAAAGCAGTTATGGGGGCTCTTCGCCATGAACACAAAGTGGACAAGTGGTGCTTGTTCACAGACTTCTCAAAAGTGAGCTTGAAAGTGGTCCTTCTTAATTCCCAAAATAAATTTCTTTCTGCAGCTATTGCATGAGTCATATTGACAACATTAAGTTGTTTTTAAAAAAGGCTCATTATCTGAAATATAAGTGGAATATCTGTTGAGATCTAAAGGTCATTGCACTTTTGCCAGGGTTGCAGCTAGGTTAACACCAGAGTTGTGTAAAAATAAAAGGTATCTGCATACACAACCATTGAAACAGAAAGCTTGCTGCAAACCCGCGAATCACACACATGATAACAGTAGAATAAGATAATTTAAAGAAAAATTAATAAAACAATAAATAATTATTAGAACATTACACATTTCAGTGAGGACAAGTACATTACAACTGAATGTGCAGCAATGTATGCGAAATAGACCTTTAGGGCAATTAAAAACTTTTAAATAGCATTTTCAGCAACTTAATTCAAAAATAGTAGACTTATAAAGTACATAAAGAAATGACTTTAATTGAATAACTGGCAGCTGCAAGAAGAACCTGGCAATAAAATTTAAATTATTTCTGTGTAAACGAACCTTTTGATACAGTTCCTATACATGGATAACAGGCCTTGATAAAATCTGTAGGTCAGAAAAGTCTGTAAAAACAAAAGAACTCGGAATATGTGAAAAATAAGCGAAAGTTCTTCAGATTAAAATAGAATTAAATATATTAATTGGAGTGAAGCCTTGAGTAAATGTTTTAATTGCTGTAAATAACATTTTATTTTTTTAATCTACAAGTAAAAACTATCTGCAAAATCTGCTGATAATTTGGAAACTATCCACGTATGACGTACGAGTGTACGTCTGCATTCTGCTACTCTGGGTTACACTTACACCAATTACTGTTGTTTTTCACGTGAATGGGACAGTAAAGATAAGCAAAATCATTACATTCAAAAGGATTGGCCAAAACACACCTCACTTTCTCCAGGCAAGAAAAATGTTCTGAACAGTCTACTTGTTGACCCTCAGAATGTGTTCCTTCTAAAGCTTGGACTTATGAAAAACTTAAAAGGGATGGATAAAATGCAAACTAATGCCAAAATTAAAGAAGGTATTTTTGTAGGCCCTTAGATCAGAGAATTGTTAAGAGATGAGAGATTTCAAGGAGAGTTTAATGAAGTTGAGAAAGCTGTATGGCACAGTTTCAAAAGTGCCTGCATAAACTTTTCGGGAAATCACAAGGTCAAAAACTATCATGAATTAGTTAGTGGGTTCTTTAGTGACATGCAACATGTCACTAAAGAATTCCACTTAGTAGTTCTAATTCTGACTATTATATAGCTCTAATTATTGTACTATTCTCTTTTACGTGCGATATTTCAAAGTAACTTGTACTATTCTCTTTTACGTGCGATATTTCAAAGTAACTTCCAGGTATGGGAAAGCTCCAATGTATTTCAATTTTTTATTTCTCATCTTCCTTTGGTTGTGCACTTCTTGGCCTTCTTTACTCTGAGTCATATGCTTTTTACTCTCATGTATCCATTTATTAATTAGCTTGCTCGGGTACCCATACTCTTGTGATATTTTCGAGATAAACTCTAGCTCTTGATTTTTTAGCCTGTTGTTAGATGTGTGTGTGTACGCTCGCCGTATTAAGTTTACTATGCTGTTTTTTTTTATGTATCACTGGATGGTGCGACGAGTATGGTATGTGTTCAGAAAAGCAACTTACATACCTGTATTGATACCATACTCGTCGCACCATCCAGTGATACATAAAAAAAACAGCATAGTAAACCTGATACGGCGAGCGTACACACACACATCTAACAACATACTAAAAATCAAGAGCTACAGTTTATCTCGAAAATATCACAAGAGTATGGGTACCCAGCAAGCTAATTAATAAATGGATACATGAGAGTAAAAAGCATATGACTCAGAGTAAAGAAGGCCAAGAAGTGCACAACCAAAGGAAGATGAGAAATAAAAAATTGAAATACATTGGAGCTTTCCCATACTTGGAAGGAGTGAGTAAAGAAATCAATAGGCACTGTGCTAAATATGACTTACAACTAGGAAGCTCAGTGCACACCGTGAAAAGTATGACTGTCAACAAAAAAACAGAGGAAAAAATGCTAGAAGAATCAGGAACCTACGAAATTCCAATTGCACACATACCCCCAATATCGTACATTGGAAGTACGAAAAACAGATTAAAAAAAGACTTAAACAACACATATCTAACTGGCAAAAAAAGAAGCCAAAACTGCTTTAGTGCAATTCTGCTTGGAAAACCGGACATTCCCAAAGTTCGATGAAATTAAAATGCTAAAAAAGAATAAAAAATCGGAAAGGCAAATGAGGAGGGAAGAAGCAATATTAATCTACAAAAATAAAGCAAGGGTATGTAACCAGAATGACCCTAGCACATTATCGGGCCTGTGGAAAGAACTAATAAGACAAGAAAAACAACAACAAAAGAAAAACAGGCAAAAAAAGACAAGAAAACCAGGATAGGAGAAGAAAATTAAAAAAAAAAAAAAAAATACGGGAAAAAAAAAGGGTTCTTAACGAAACATAGATGGCGCCAGCCGGGCTTGATAACGAAATATATCCAGGAAAGTTTTTCCGACGAATGGCAACAAGGAGTATCGGACTCCATTTGCGCGAAGTTAACCACGAACATCGGTGGTAAAGTCGCCACGCTCCTGAAGATGCCCAGTGCATGGGCGAAAATTTCGAGTATAAAGAACGGTAAAAATTGATGTTTGAATCCTAAGGCAAAGATCCAATGAGTATACCCAGCGAAAAGTGTGAGAAGTAAAGCCAGTCATCGCATACAACGGACTTTAGGACAATAACATCAACAAAGGACCGGAAAACACGTGCGTGAAATGTTCCCGTCGCTAGAAAGGAATGCCAAGGTAAGCATTATCCGCTAGTTTTGTACAATGTCACTAAAGGTACATCTTTTGGACTCTGAAGACTTCTTTCCAGAAAACCTGGGTGCAGTGAGCAACAAATATGACGATTGCTTCCATCAGGAGATTTTTAAAATGGAAAAGCATTATTAATGCAACTGGAGCCCCAGTGTGCTGGGTGACTTAACTACTGCTGGACACTTTATGAGAGACATTTGTCAGGCAAAGTATGCAAACAAATCAAACAAATCTATTTTTTTGAACCACAGGTTTGTTGTTTGGATGAGATTTGAATGAGTATGTAAATATATAGGTTTTAAAAAATTAAATTGCATGTCACTCAAAAACCTTACCTGATAGAGACATTTTACAAACATATTTGGACTCAGCATGATAATTACTATAAGAATCTGATATTTGCTTTCTTGGGACAGAATTGGATCAATTGTCTCCTCCGGATAAATCAGCATTGAATCAGTCATCGCTGAAGAAATTTCAGTGCAAAAAAAGAAGGGGACCAGCCACTGCTGGACAAATCATACCTGACCCATTATGAAATCCTTGTTCAAGGACAGTTTGCTGCACGTTTTCAGGAGTTGGGAGGGAACTGGAACAAGTGTATTAAGGGGGGATTCTCATTTTTTACGCTGAAATTACCGCTTTTTTTAGTGTTTATTGATGAAACTATCAATTTATCCCAAAGTAGGTACATCTATTTATTATCGTTTCAGGTACCTACAAAACAATTTTTAATAAGTTTCATGAAGAATCACACACACAAATCCCCCTTGAACATAATACTGCGCGAAGATCGGCGGTCACTGGTTGGCATAATTTCTCCACTCCAGGTGATCTGAAACAAAAAACTCAAAATGTGTTTTACTCTATACACAAATAGTTATTGTTTGATGAACCAGAATATATATATATATTTGAGGAAACGGTGACTTGTCAAACTCAAATTATCAATTTAGCTCAAAAAATTGACAATGTTTTTCGCTATTTAAAAAATATACATAACATATCGCGTTTCTGGTTCATCAAACAATAAAAGGATGTTTGCTGAACATGCAGTTTTATATTTGAAGTCAATCGGTCCAATAGTTTTTGAAATATCATGCCAATCATTCGAGAAAAACGCGTTTAAAGTTTCAAGTACAGTTTACGGAGGCATATCAAGTACTTACAGTATTTTTCTGCTAATCTGCTATACCAGGGTCCTACAGTTTTTCCTCTGTGACGTAGAACTCGTTTAGAGACATTTGATCACTTCTACGCCTTGTACGAGCCTCTTTTGTAGCCTCGAGGCTGCGTCTCGACAACCTCTGCAGACGCTGTTGGTCCCGCGCATTGGCAAATATCTTCGTTTGCTCGCCAATAACAATTCCTGTCACTGTCATCATTTCCAGGACGGCAGAAAAGCCTTCATTAAAAATGCCTGCTGCTACATAAGCTGCCATTTCAATGGTTTTTGAGCCACAGTGAAGATGTTTGGGCGTGAACCGCCAAACAGCAGAATTGAAACTTTCATTGTTGTTTTGAGTGTCACCACCCAAACACCTTTCTAGCAACTCTCTTGATGACATATCGTTGTAAATCGGCTTTATAGCATTTTCAACATTTTTATGAAGTGGTGGTTCGTGATTGAATTTGTCCAGAGTTTTCTCAGCTTCGCTTCTGCGCCAGTTGCACCAATTCTGTGACCCCACTAGACAATAACAGATTATAACTTGGACAATTTTGCGAATTTCGACATGAAATTTGGAAAAGATATGAAGAGGAACTCATGGATAAAGAAAATGACAAGAGTGGAAGACATCATGATCAGAGAAATCTCTGAAATGACAATGGTCTGGACATGTTGCCAGAAGAATGGACCACTGATGGACAACCAAATTTTAGACTAGATTCCAAGGGACAGAAAAAGACCCAGAAGACCACATGGAAGATGAATGGATGAAATTTGAAAACATGCTGATGCTGGAGTAACATGAAGGAGACAGGCTAAAGACAGAGAGGCAATTGTGGAAGAAACTTAGGGAGACCTTCACCCAGCAGTGGACTGATCATTGGTAAACACATGTTTTGTCCCAGACATAATTTTTTTTATTCTTTAGTGTTTTCATACGAGGAATCCAGATTTGCTATCCAAATTTTGCTATCACATATAGTTTTAGAGATATAAAAATATGGTTTTTCACTCTTTTGCGTAAAAATAATTTTTGTTTTGCGAAAAATAATTCCAGCATTGACTTGGAGCACATAGCATCGTTTATTCATGTGAGAAAATAAAGGGGGAAAAGCTGCAGGTGACATACAGACTCTGTTGAGTTCGTGTTTTATCAAGGGGGGGGGGAGGTCCTGTCTGCACGTGCGAATGAGTCATAAACATGGTGCCACCTGCACCCTTCCCGGCTGCTCACCTGACTGCTTGACTACATCTTATGTCTCAGTTCTCTGTAGACATCCGAAGTGCCGAAGTGAACGCTGTGCTATTGCTCTTCATTAGTAGCTTTTGTTTGTATGTGAAAACTGAAAAATGCCACGTAAGTGCCTCAACCATCCGGATACGTTTTGTTATGTGTGCGGTGAATTGACATTCAAACCTTTACTCCGTTAATACGAAAGTGTTATCAGCTTTACTTTGGTTGCAAAGTAGGAGATCAGGACAAGAATTGGGCCCCACATATTTGTTGTGTTACATGTTCAAGACTTTTAACAGGGTGGGCAAACGGTTCTCGCCATATGCCATTTGCAGTTCCCATGGTGTGGAGAGAGCCGAAAGATCATTCTTCGGACTGTTATTTTTTTATAACAAATACATAGGGAACCACAAGTAAGTCGAAACACAGTTTAAAATATCCCAACTTACCTTCAGCGATGCGACCTATTCCCCACACTGATGATATGCCAATACCACCTCACCCGGTATCAACTGATATAAATGAAAATTTAAGCTCTGAAGAGGATCAGAATGAAGATCATGCTGATCAACATGCTGCATGTTTCGACATTTCTAATGAGCCTCATTTATTGATGTGATTTAAATTTATCTAAAAACAGGCAGAACTTTTGGGATCACAACTAAAAGGGTGGAACCTTTTTGATCACAGAACTAGGGTATGCTACTTTTGAAACAGTCAAGAAGATTTCAAGGAGTTTATTTCGCAAGAAGGAGATATAGTGTACTGTAATGATATTTCATCGGTGATGGACACTATAGGACATGCTCACAATGCACATGAATGTCGTTTGTTTATAGATTCGTCAAAAGTTAGCCTAAAAGCTGTCCTTTTGCACAATGGAAACAAATTCCCATCAGTTCCACTAGCACATACTATTAATACGAAAGAAACCTATGAAAATATGAAGATTATTCTAAACAAGATACAGTATGAAAAATTCATTTGGAACATATGTGGAGACCTCAAGGTGATTGCTATGCTGCTCGGGTTACAGTCTGGACACACAAAATTTAGCTGGTTTTTGTGCGAATGGGACAGCCAGGATTGTAAAAGTCATTTCAAAAGGAAGACATGGCCTTCGTGTAAATCTCTTACACCTGGTGAAAAAAATGTAATGAATGCCCCTTTAGTTGATCCCAAAAACATCATCTCCCACCTCTTCATATCTAATTTTTTATCAAACCTAATTGGGTTTGATGAAAAATTTGGTGAAAGCCATGGACAGAAATGGAAATGGTGTTTTGTACTTGAAGGAGAAGTTCCCCAAAATTAGTAATGCAAAAATTAAAGAAGAAATTTTCGTAGGACCACAAATTAGAGAACTAATGAAAGATGAAACTTTTGAAGGATGTTTGAATGACTTAGAAAAACCTGAATGGGTTTCTTTCAAGAATTTAGTGAAAAACGTTTTAGGCAACAAAGAGTCTGACAACTACCGGGTGATCCAAAAATAACAGAAAATTTGAAAAATCAATAATTCACGAAGTATTTACAGTAATCAGATGCGGTTTTCACAGAAATGCACAGAAAGGCGAGGGATTTTTTGTGCATAATGCAGAAATTTAATACCAGAATAGTTATATTTCCAACCACCAGATGGCGCCACAGGTGATAGCGTAGTTGGAGTTGCGGTGTAGTACAGTTCACACCGAAGACATGATTACAAATGTTCAATGTGGTGCCCACCATTCAAGAGCACAGCCGTCAGACGAGGTAAGACACTGTGCACAGCATTAAACAACATGTCACAGGTGGTATTGCAGAAACATGTTGCCGGATCAAGTCCTTCAACATGGCCAATGAAGTTGGCCGATCTCTGTGCACCTTTGACTTCAAGTAGCCCGAAAACCAAAAATTGCAAGGTGTAAGGTCTGGAGACCTCGGAGGCCGTAGCAGTTTCTTCACAGGAGCAGCAATGTGTGGCAGTGCTCTATCTTTCATGAATGTGACAGTATGGAGAGTTTGCCTCTATTGCAAGTGTTGCATAATGCTGTTTCTTAACAGCACTGCATATCGATCACCTGTGACAGTAACGATTTGAAATCCAGAGCTGTGGACTTCCTCAAAGAAAAACAGGCCAAAAACGAAAGGAGCTGTGAAACCGCACCACACGGTAACTTTTGGCTGATGAAGGGGTTTTTCCACAACTGCATGTGGGTTTTCTGTAGCCCAAATGTGGAAGTTCTGTGTGTTTACACTTCCATGAAGTGTGAAGTGAGCTTCATCAGTTCACAGGACTGTTAACAGCCAGTCTGTATCATCTTCAATGCGCTGGAACACCTAATTCGCAAAATCTGGCCGCTGCGTGAAATAGGGAGGGGGTGCAATTTGTGCACGTGTTGAGTTTTGTAGGGATATCTTTTAAGGATGATCCATAGTGATCTCTACATGGTTCCATACGAAACACCAGTTTGTCGTGAAACTTTGCGGGCACTGCATTCCCCATGTGCTGAAGCTGTCGGTAGGGTGTCAACTTCGTGTTCGACCTCAGACACGATTGCACCAGATGTTTGGGGTCTCTTGCTTCTTGGACTTGATGCCAAAGAGCCCGTGTCCTCAAACTCTTTCATCATCTGCTTCAGTGCCGAACAAGACATTGGTCCCTTTCCACGTCTCATACCCCACACTGAACGAAAAGAGCGCAATGCTGCACTTGCAGTTTGCAAGTTTTGATAAAACAGTTTAACTAACAGTGCTTTATCACATAAAGACAACATGCTTATGCGTAGCAGTAGCAACTTACCTGGAACCCATTGCTCCCTTTAACATGCAGCTCGTCGTCTTCACCAACAGCAGGAACTTTACTCACAGCCCAATCAGTCACACAACACTGATAACTCACTATACCCACAGGGCGGGTCCACGCAAGGGGCATCGATAGGTAATTACAGAATCCACACTGATAAGTCAGTCACAGATTCTGTTTAAATACTGCAGTTAAGTCGCTATCGGGGCCCATACATCGCCATCTGGTGGTCAGAAATGTAACTATTCTGTTATTAAATTTCTGCATAATGCACAAAAAATCTCACGTATTTATGTGCATTTCTGTGAAAACCGCATCTGATTACTGTAAACACTTTGTGAATTATTGATTTTTCCAATTTTCTGTTACTTTTGGATCACCCGGTATATGGATGTAGTACATGAGATGCTGAACGCATATGAAGACTTAGGCTGCAATATGTCTCTGAAGATCCACTTCCTTCACTCTCACTTAGATTTCTTTCCCGAAAACCTGGGCATCGTAAGTGATGAACATGGTGAACACTTTCATCAGGACATTTCAAGCATCGAAAAAAGATATAAAGGAAAGTGGAGTTCAACCATGTTAGCAGATTACTGCTGGACTCTCAAAAGGGACCTTCCTGAGGCAAAGCATTCCGGGAAATCTTCAACTAAGACCTTTTAGGTACGTTGAACATTAATTAATTTCCTTAGTGTACATGTTATTAATGTAAAATATTTACGTAACTGTTATACAAAAACCTTATGTGATAGAGAAAAATGGTTTTCATTATTGAATTCAGTGCGACAAATACTATAAAGTTTGGCCAATAACATCTTTGGGACAGAAAAAAGTGTTTATATATACATGTATAATTGTATATATATCATACACACACACATGCACATATATATACACCAATGAGCCATTACATTGTGGCCAACCCCAGCGTAGAGAAATGAGCCTGCCCGGAGAACGAACGGTGGTGCAAGTGAAATTCACTGCCAGAATATATACAACCGAAGAACTAGCTTTCGGTTAGTAGAGTGTTCGGAGTCAGAATGGGAAAAGCTGCCAATTTATCAAAGTTTGATAAAGAACAAACTGTGATGGCACGGCACCTCAGAACTATGATCTTGGAAACGCCGTGGCTTGTTCACGTGCAGCTGTAGTGAGTATGTAACAAAAGTGGTGCACAGATGGCCAAATAACAAACTGTCGTCCACAGATCACTGACGCATGAGGGGAGCGGAAACTGTCACGCATTGTTCACAGTGACCGCAGGGTCACAGTGCGACAAACCACCCATGCTACAACAGTGGCGATCAGGGCAATGTATCACAGCACACAGTTCATCGTAGCCTTATGCACATGAGCTTGCATAGCGAAGACCCAGCCGCATGCCCATGCTCACTGCATGTCTCGGCAACAATGCATGAAATGGGCCCAAGATCGAGATTGAACCATCAATGATTGAAAGAAAGTGGTCTAGTCTGACGAATCAAGATTCCTGGTGCATCACGTAGACGGCCGAGCGTGGATACACTGATTAATAACAGAAGCTATGGCACCTGGATGCACTGTTGAGCCAAAACAGGTTGGCCGTGGCGGTGGCGGCATCATGCTGGGGGTGATGTTTTTTTGGGATACTTTAGCGGCCAGATTTTATTTCAAATAGCAGAACCCCTGACAGCTGTCAGGTATCTGAATATTGTTGCAAATCAAGTTCACCCATTCATGACAACTGTGTTCCCTGCTGGTGATGGCCATTACCAACAGGATAATGTGCCATGCCACACTGCCAGAATCGCCAAGGAGTGGTTCGAGGAACATTCTGGCACTTTTTGTTAATGCCCTGGCCTAGAAATTCACTTGACATGAACCCAATTAAACATTTGTGGTTCGACTTGGAAAAGCGGGTTCACGCTAAATCACCACCACCCTAAAATGTACGTGAACTGCAGGACCTGCTGTTGACATTATGGTGGCAGATACCTCGGGATACCTATCGCCACCTCATCGAATCGATGCCTCACCAAGGGGCCGCTTTTTGCGGGCTAAAGAGAGTTCTACAGCTTATTAGGTAGGTGGTCATAATGTAATGGCTCATTGGTGTACATATATATATATAATTACCTAAGAAGCACAAACCAACAAAGAAAAATACAGACAAAAAAAAATTTTTCAAATGAAATGTAGTTATAAGAAGACTACAAAATAGACCGTCTGCACTGAAATTGTCAACCTGTCAAGAAAAAACAAAGTTTTAATCAAATTCTTGTAAGCTAGTTGATATTTTCAAATCCGAAAAAACACACATCAAACAGCTTCAAACAAAAATAATGCGAGAAAATAAAAATTAAAAGACACAATTAGTTACAATTCAAGGAGGGAGGAATGCTGCCGGTCCAAAGAAATAGCATAATACATAAGAAAATAATAAAATATCCAAACCAATATTCACAACAAACCAAAAACTTAAACATAAGCAAACATACCTTGAAAAATAGACATTCCTTTGACAGCAAAAATATCCAGAACAAAGAAAGTATGTCAGAACAGCTGTCTTCAGGGGAACACCTAAAGACAGCTGTGTGTATATATATATTGAAGAAAAATTAAGTACAACACTACCTTAATCTATTTTTCTACAAAAATCCTCATTTATTTGGACACATTTCCCCCTTGTTCTGGCAGTTTAAAGATACCCTTGTGGAAGAACTCTGTTTCAGTTGCGTGAAGACACAGACATACAGTTTGCTGTATTGCTTCTATGCTCTGGTAGTATTGGCCACGCATCTGGTCATTTAGGAATCCAAAAAGATGGTAGTCATTGGGTGCCAGATCTGGACTGTAAGTAGGGTGGGTGAGGTCAAAGTTCCCATTTTTTCCGAGGTCAAACAAGCAGATTGGGGTCTAACATTGTCATGCTGGAGGATGACTTTCTTTCCTGGCCGTTTGTCACGCAATACACGACAGAGCTTTTCTAATCTTTGGACATTTACGGTTTGTCCATGCTCTAAAATATCGACCAGAATGCACTCATCTGTGTCCCAAAAGACAGTTCTGATAACCTTTGCAGCTGATGGAACTGCCTTAGGCTTTTTTCTGCTTGGTGAATGGAGATGATGTCATTCCATGCTCTGGCATTTTGTTCAAGGTTAGAAATGGTGGAATAAAATTTTGTCACTTGTCACAATACTGTGCAAAAATTCAGCCCCTTAACTTCAATACCACTCCAGCAGTTGTTACGAGATGTTTTTGCACTGGCCTTAGCAGTCTTCTGTCAGTAAAAGTGGGACCCAGCGGGCACAAATTTTCCAATATCCCAAGCTGCTAATCTTTCCTAAACGGCACTGTGTCCTATGCCCAAGTTCACCACAATTTCCTCTACTGTCATATGTCTGTCATCATGAATTAACGCATCAACCATTTCCTTGTCGTGTTTCGCAGAGGCTGTTTGATGGCAACTACTATGAGGTTGATGACTAACGTCTGTGAGACTGTCTTCAAATTGTTTCACCCACATTCTCACACTGCTGACACCCATATACGCATCTCTGTATGCACATTGAGGCCTACAGTGAATATTAGCAGCTGGAATTTCCTCTTTCACAAGGAACTGAATCACACCACGCTGACGGAACAATGTATCACTGTCGGCCATCTTTTCTCATGTCTATTTGGTCACAAGAATGACACTAGTGACATCATTCAGCATTCATGGCCACAAAGAAAGATGGCACTATGTATCCGTGAACTATCATTCTCCCAATGTGCAATATGCCTGTATAATGCTTTGCTCATTACTTTCAGTATGACCTATATATATATATTGGGTTAGTGTGAATGATATGTTCGGCAAAAAAACAGTACATGTGCATGGGGAGAACGGAAAAGCAGGACAACTTACCTAGGCAAAATAATTACCCTTGGCATCGACACATAGTTGCCATCTGTCCAGCAAGGCCATAATCCCAGAATGAAAAAAGTTGTGGATGGGACCCAAAGAAGTCATCAACTGCACGTTGAACCTCATTGTCTGTCATGAACTGTTTCCCAGACAGGAAGTGATCCAGGCGACGAAACAGATGGTAGTCTGTTGGAGACAAGTCCAGAAAACAGGCAGGATGAGGCAGTGCTGCATAGGCCAAGGCACTTAGTGTCAGCATCATTCTTTGTGCGGCATGAGGGCTGGCACTGTCCTGGATCAGAAGAACACCATGTCTGTTGACCAAAGCTGGTTGTTTCTGCAGAAATTTCCGGTGCATCTGGTGTAATTCAGCACAATCACATTCTGCAGTAATGGTTTGGCCTCTTGCCAGGAAATTCTGACGAATTATCCTGGCTGTGGACCACCAGACAAGGAGCATCATCTTCTTGTGTATAGGCGTGGCTTAGGATGCCATCCAGCAGCCTGTGCCTTGCTTAACCATTGTTCAGGCCATTTCCGATTCGATGCAGCAGAGGTTCCTGTTTATTCCTGGCAAGCAGCAACATGCAGACTTCCAAACGCCTAGTCTTGTTGGCAGATGTCAACTCATGCGGCAGCCACATGTCCAGCTTTTTGACCTTACCCAGCACAGCCAGATGTCTAACAACTGTCGTGTGATGGGCACCTACCTCTGCTGCTATCTCACGACATGTTTTTTGGGAGTCTGCTTCAACCACACATAACAGAACATCGTCAGAAACAGCAACCGGTTGGTGACCACGTGCTTCGTTTTACAGGTTCGTATCTCTGCTTTGAAACTTCACAAACCATCGCCGAATGGTTCGTTCGTTGGCTGTATTCTCCCCAAACGTTTTGAGTGGCAATTCCTGCAGAATGGCCTAGTTTAAATTCATGCAGGAATATGACTATGACTCTCAAATACGGCGTCTGCATGTTTCCTTTGCAAGCCATGTTATGTCCAAACAAATCACGCCTGAACCTTGTTCTTCACAAATATGCTAGGTATTTATAGTAACTCTGTGACGTAATACCCATAAGACCTGTGGGTGGTTCCATCTGCTGTGGTGGGGGCCTGTCGCCACTGCCCATTCACGCCAGGCATTTCATTCACACCAACCCAATATAGTTTGTTCAGTTTGGGTCTCTGAACGTGCTTCTTTGTTTAGTAATTACGTTTTTACTTTGAAGTTGCCCTCATGCATTTTAAGCTTAAGCCTGCTTTTCAACCTGAAGATAATTCGAGCAATATTCTTAAGCAATGTTCCTTCTTATTAAATAGTTGTTGTAAGTGGATATGCATCAGCAATGACTTTTGTGGAGGTATCATATGCATGAGCAATGACTTGTCTGCAGATATCACTTTGCAGCGGTAGAATGTTGAGTGTGAGTTGGGCAATAGTTATTCGTTTAGCTGCTGGGGAGTAGGGAATTTTTATCTTTTGTGTGTGTGTGTGTGTGTGTGTGTGTGTGTGTGTGTGTGCGTGCACTCGCTTTGTTTTTTCATTTAACTTGCTTTCTGAGTGTTAAGTTATTTTGGTTTTCTGAGAGGTCTGGGTTTTTTTGGTTTTTTTTCTCTAATGGAGGGGATGGCTCAGGGCGGTGATGGGTGCTGTAGTAAGGTGTTTAACTTTAATTTTTAACTTCTTAATTTTTTATTTACTTGCGAATTGAATAATGCAGAAACCCACACTTTCAGGTTTTTGTAGAAATGTGAGAGATGTTATCTGTGATTGCGCCCGACGACACCACGGATGATATTTGCCATATGTTCTGCAATCCTTGTCTTTTCTCCTGGTTGAATGTCTGGATTTTTTAGCTAGTTTGAATTTGTATTGACATTATTTTAATTTTTGTTTTATTTTTATTTTTATTTTTTAATTTGTAATTATTTATCTTTTACTTCTTGCTTTAATCTTGTGTGTCCTTATCAGATTTGAATTTTCTTTTATGCAGCCTTTGGTGCTTTAGAATTTCAAAGTTGCTTTTTTTTTTTTAATTCTTGAATCTGTTTTTTGTTATATATATATATATATATATAGAGAGAGAGAGAGAGAGAGAGAGAGAGAGAGAGACAAAATCAAAGATATTACATAAGAATTTAAGAATAAATTTGCAAAAAACCTGAAGATCAAGATGTGCAATGCAGCAGTCACGAATATTCAGAATTCACATACTATTTAAGAAGATACAAAAGCAATAACAATTTTTCAACCAATATTCCTAAAACAACATAGTAAAACTCATATACTGACAGGTATCAGTAAAAAGAGGATAAAACATAGCAAACTGAATTTAGAAAGTGTCGAGAATGTCGAGCCTTGGCTTTATCAAGGACCAGCAAAACTCTGCATTTTCTCACCTCCACAAAGACCTAGTTGGAAATGGGTTCCTGCAAAGCCATAGATGCAAGTAATATGCCCACCAAAAAAATTTTTTTTTAAATATATCACAACTTCCCCAGAGTTGCATGTCAAAACACAAGATAATATTATTTTTGCATGCATCTATAGCTTTCCTAGCCCGACCCATGCTCGTCATCTGCTACTAAAAAAACAGAAAAACGATTACAAAAAAACACAAGTTGAGAGAGTGACTGGTTGAAACATAAGGATTATTCAGTAATAACACAATGCCAAGCAACCCAACCTCCTAAGAGAGAATTTAAACCAGAATAGCAATACCAAAGTATTACAGATTTTAATGCTTTGCAGTGAAAAACTTTTATTCAAAAATGCCATATAATAAAAAATATTTTTTTAAAAGAACAGATTCCTGAAAGTGAACTGGAATATTGAACTCCCTTCTCTTCAACAACACACATCTCTTGAACAAAAAAATAAAATAAAAAAATAATAATAACAAACTAAAAAATGCTTTGTGAAGATTACATGATTTTAACAATTAGTTGCAATATATACAAAGTATTTCAGAAGTGCTTTCTTTCCGACATTGAAACACATCGTTGACTACAAGTACAATAAAGCGGCCAGCTACTTAGCCTAAGTGCCCTAAAAAACGCTAAAATTCCATGGAAAATGAAAGAGAAAAAAACACAAAGTATATAGACATGCATGCACCTAATTGCCTTAAGTAATATAAATATATATATATATATATATACTAAAGAGCAAAGCCTAAAACATAAGAAAAACTTTAGAATTTAAAACGAAAGTCGCAAAATAACCTGAAGATCAAAACGCGCAATGCAGCAGTTATGAAAATTCAGAACTCACATTCTATTAAGAAGAGACTGAAGCAAAAAAATTTTTGACTCATACCAAGTACAACATAGAAAAGGTTATGTATTGACCGGTGTGAGTAAAAAGAAAAAAATAGAACAACTGAATGTAGAAAGTGTCGAGAATACTGAGCCTTGGCTTTATCAAGGACCAGCAAAACTCTGCATTTTCTCACTTCCACAAAGACCTATTTGGAAATGGGTTTCTGCAAAGTCATAGATGCAAGTAATAAGCCCACCAAAAAAAAAAATAAATAAATAAATAAATAAAAAAAATTATATATGTCATGACCTCCGCAGAGTTGTATGACCAAGCTTTAGTTAACAATTTAGCTTGCATCCATAACTTTCCTGGCCCGACCCATGCTCTTCATCTGTTACTATTAAACAGAAAGAAGATGATTATAGAAAACTCAAGTTGTAAGAGTGACATAATGAATCAGAAATAATGTTCAGCAATAACAAATTGCCAAGTTCGCCTGAGAGTGAATTTAAACCTGAATAGCAATACAAAAGTTTTACAAATTCTTAACATTGCAATAAAAAGGAAATATTAATTTTTTTCTAAAGCACAGATTCTTGAAAGAAAACTGGATTATAAAGGCCCCCTACTCCACAACTTCTGACAACACAAAAACGAGAATAAAATAAAGACAATAATAAACTAAAGAAATGCTTTGTGAAGGTTATGTGACATAAACAATTAGTTATTAAGACCTTAACTACATTGAAAACATAACGCAGACTACAAGAACAATGAAACGGCCAGCTGCTTTGCCTTAGTTCCCTAAAAAACGCACAAAGTTACCAAGAAAAGAAAGAGTTAAAATCCGCAAAAAGTTAATAGACTTGCTAGTGCCTAAAGGCTTAAAGCAAAAAGAAAAAAATGTTCAAGAAGTTCAAACATTGAACTTGGAAAACCTAAAATCCAAAGACAATGAAGAGAGCTTACCTCTTATGCAACTTAACTTCCTCCACTCTTGAAGAAACATGGCTGACCTTTTAACCCAAACTTCCAAACACCCCTGCCACTCCCTAGTCGCTGGGGGCAGTGTGGGTGGGGCTGTAGGCCTCCACACACTGAAAAATCCTACTCGCGGAGATTTTAACTAGAGAAAAAAATAAAAAAATTTCTCTAGTTAAAATCTCTGCGAGTGAGAATTTTTTCAGTGTGTGGAGGCCTACAGCCCCACCCACACTGCCCCCCCAGTGACTAGGGAGTGGCAGGGGTATTTGAAAGTTTGGGTTAAAAGGTCGGCCATGTTTCCTCAAGAGTGGAGAAAGTTAAGTTGCATAAGAGGTAAGCTCTCTTCATTGTCTTTGGGTTTTAGGTTTTCCAAGTTCAATGTTTGAACTTCTTGAACATTTTTCTTTTTGCTTTAAGCATTTAGGCACTAGCAAGTCTATTAACTTTTTTGCGGATTTTAACTCTTTCTTTTCTTGGTAACTTTGCGCGTTTTTAGGGAACTAAGGCAAAGCAGCCGGCCGTTTCATTGTTCTTCTAGTCTGTGCTATGTTTTCAATATAGTTAAGGTCTTAATAACTACTTAATTATGCATTTAAAGCACTTCTGAAATACTTTGTACATATTGCAACTAATTGTTTATGTCACATAAATTTCACAAAGCATTTCTTTAGTTTATTATTGTCTTTATTTTATTCTCGTTTTGTGTTGTCAGAAGTTGTGGAGTAGGGGTCTTTATAATCCAGTTTTCTTTCAAGAATCTGTGCTTTAGAAAAAAATTAATATTTCCTTTTATTGCAATGTTAAGAATTTGTAATACTTTTGTATTGCTATTCAGGTTTAAATTCACTCTCAGGCGAACTTGGCAATTTGTTATTGCTGAACATTATTTCGGATTCATTATGTCACTCTTACAACTTGAGTTTTCTATAATCATCTTCTTTCTGTTTAATAGTAACAGATGAAGAGCATGGGTCGGGCCAGGAAAGTTATGGATGCAAGCTAAATTGTTAACTAAAGCTTGGTCATACAACTCTGCGGAGGTCATGACATATATATATTTTTTTATTTATTTGTTTATTTATTTATTTATTTTTGGTGGGCTTATTACTTGCATCTATGACTTTGCAAAAACCCATTTCCAAATAGGTCTTTGTGGAAGTGAGAAAATGCAGAGTTTTTGCTGGTCCTTGATAAAGCCAAGGCTCAGTATTCTCGACACTTTCTACATTCAGTTGTTCTATTTTTTTCTCTTTTTACTCACACCGGTCAATACATAACCTTTTCTATGTTGTACTTGGTATGAGTCAAAATTTTTTTTTGCTTCAGTCTCTTCTTAATAAAATACATATATATATATATATATATAACCCACCTTCGTTTTGCTGATGACGTAGTCATTTTTGCAACTACCCCATCGGAGCTGCAGAGTATGATCCAGGAACTTGCTGACAAGAGTAAAGAAGTGGGATTAAAAATGAACTTTCAGAAGACAAAAGTGATGTTCAATGCTTTTACAAGAAATGAAGATTTATTGATTGATGGAGAAAAGCTGGAGATAACAGACACGTACGTTTATCTTGGACAGCAGATATCAAGTGAGGGTCACATTGATGAAGAAATTAATCGGCGTACAAAACTTGCCTGGAGAGCTTTTGGAAGAAACAGCATAATTTTCAAGAGCAATATGCCATTATGTCTTAAAAGAAAAGTGTTTGATCAATGCATCCTTCCAGTGCTTACGTATGGTGCAGAGACGTGGACCTTAACTAAAAGAGACATACAAAGACTGCAGACAACTCAAAGTAGCATGGAGAGGTGCATGCTTCGTGTAACCAGGAGATATAAGAAGAGGAACTCGTGGATCCGAAAAATGACAAGAGTGGAAGACATCATGATCAGAGTTAAATCCCTGAAATGGCAATGGGCTGGACATACTGCCAGAAGGACAGATCATCGATGGACAGCCGAAATTTTATATTGGATTCCAAGGGACAGGAAAAGACCCAGAAGAAGACCACATGGGAGATGGGTGGATGAAATTCGAAAGTATGCGGGAGTGACATGGCGGAGACTGGCACAAAACAGACCGTTGTGGAGGAAACTTGGGGAGACCTTCGTCCAGCAGTGGATTGATAATGGTTGACAATGATGATGATGATGATGATATATATATATATGGGATGTAAGGTCAGGTGATGCGTAACATCACAGCCTCTCCTTGACAAATGTCAACCCCGCCTTCTCGTGGTGCATCCTGTTCCCACTAAAGGGGCTCTGACGACCGACAATAGCGGTATAACTATACCATCGAGATTAGAGGAAATTCTATCATAAACTCACCAACCCGCTTGGCCAGCGTGGTGAGTTATGTCCAAACCCCTCCAAAATGTTTCCACAACTTAAATCTTGGCCCTCAGTCTCCGGCAGCTGGAATGTACCTGGCCAAGGCAGCGGCCAGTGCGACATGAAGGCAGAGGGTGCTAAGAATCCCCGGAGGACCGGACTAGGCTGCCATCTGATGCTGACCTTGGCTACGTACAATGGACGCTCCCTATCTTCTGATTCAAGGCTTCTTGAATTGGAAGAGGAACTACAAAGGATCAAGTGGGACATCGTGGGGCTAAGTGAGGTAAGGAGAAAAGGAGAAGATCTCATCGAACTGAAAAGTGGACATCTCTTCTACTATCGTGGGACAGATACTGGCAGAACTAGTGGTGTTGGATTTATAATAAACAAGAAACTGAAGGATAAAGTTGTAGAAGTTGAAAGTTCCTCTAACAGAGCTGCACGACTTGTTATCCAACTCTCGAAAAGATACCAGGCTCAGATTATTCAAACTTATGCACCCACCACAAGTCATCCTGAAGAAGAAATTGAAGAATTTTATGAGGAAATTTGTCATCTAAACAATAAAGGTAAGCAGCACTTGAAAATAATTATGGGAGATTTCAATGCAAAAATAGGGCAACGGCAACAAAATGAAACTTCAGTAGGTAAATTTGGTCACGGCAACAGAAACCAGCGTGGAAATACTCTCGTTGAGTTTGCAGAGGCAGAAGGGTTTTTCATCTTGAACTCCTTTTTCAAGAAAAAGCCACACGGGAACTGGACATGGAGACATCCAAATGGGACGACAAGTGAAATTGATTTTATTATGTGTAACAAAAACTTCGTCATAGAAGACTGCAGTGTGCTAAACAAGTTCAACACAGGTAGTGACCATAGATTGGTGAGATGTAAGATGCACCTCAACACTAAACTTGAACGTGGCAAGCTCATAAGACAAACAAAATCTATTGACATAACCAACCTTAAAAAACACCATAATACCTTCAAGTTGGAACTCAAGAACAGGTTCTCTGCTTTAGAAGGCCTAACATCGGAAGAAGTGGACATCTCTGAAGTTAACAGAAAAGTAACCAAAGCTCTTATGGAAACAGCAACAAAATTAGCTGGGTCTAAGAACAAGTTGCATGTAAATAAATTATCAGGAAAAACGAAAATGTTGATGCAAAAAGAAGAGAGATGAGGACAACTAAAGAAGATGTGACTTCCAAAGTGGAATATATAGAGCTATGCAAAACAGTAAGAAAAAGTATCACTGAAGACGTAAGAAAATTCAACTGTGAACTAGTGAGGAAAGCAATTGAAAACAACCAAAGCCTAAAGATAGCAAAGGGACATCTCAGTAAGGGAAGAAAACAGATTATGGCACTGAGAAAAGAAGATGGTTCTGTAACAAGAAATAGAGGCGAAAGTTTGACAAGAGTGAAAGATTTCTACTCCAAATTATATGAAAGGGATGATACATGCACTCCAGACATCATGAAAGATACCAGTACCAGAGTTCCTCCAGTCCTTCCAGCAGAAGTTGCACATGTAATCAAGAACATGAAGCGGGGAAAAGCTCCAGGAGAAGATGGAATTACTGTAGACATCATACAAGAAGCAAGTGGAGAAATCGAAACAGTACTCGCCCAAATTTTCACTCGATGCCTTAATGAAGGAAAGATTCCTGAGGATTGGAACATCGCTACAATGATCCTGCTACATAAGAAAGGTGACATTGAGGATCTCGGAAACTACAGACCTATCAGCCTCCTATCAGTAGTTTATAAAATCTTCACTAAAGTTCTTTCACACCGCTTGAAGGTAACACTGGACATGGCTCAACCGAGAGAACAAGCTGGATTCAGGAGTGGCTACAGCACAATAGATCATATCCACGTGCTGAGAGAACTAATTGAAAGAGCGAGGGAATATGAACTTCCATTGTGCATGGCTTTTATCGATTATGAAAAAGCCTTTGATTCGGTGAAACCATCAGCAGTTACAATGGCTCTGAAAACCTGCGGTATTGAAGATGCATACATTACTATTATTAATAACATCTATGAAAATGCAAGTGCAAAGATTAGGCTGTTTGAAAATACAACACACGTAAAAATTGGAAAGGGAGTGAGACAAGGTGACACCATATCTCCGAAGCTCTTTAATGCCACATTGGAGGGTGTTTTTCAGTCGCTGAGCTGGGAAAACAAGGGGATAAAGATTAATGGAGATTATCTAACCCACCTACGTTTTGCTGATGACGTAGTCATTTTTGCAACTACCCCATCAGAGCTGCAGAGTATGATCCAGGAACTTGCTGACAAGAGTAAAGAAGTGGGATTAAAAATGAACTTTCAGAAGACAAAAGTGATGTTCAATGCTTTTACAAGAAATGAAGATTTATCGATTGATGGAGAAAAGCTGGAGATAACAGACACGTACGTTTATCTTGGACAGCAGATATCAAGTGAGGGTCACATTGATGAAGAAATTAATCGGCGTACAAAACTTGCCTGGAGAGCTTTTGGAAGAAACAGCATAATTTTCAAGAGCAATATGCTATTATGTCTTAAAAGAAAAGTGTTTGATCAATGCATCCTTCCAGTGCTTACGTATGGTGCAGAGACGTGGACCTTAACTAAAAGAGACATACAAAGGCTGCAGACAACTCAAAGTAGCATGGAGAGGTGCATACTTGGTGTAACCAGGAGAGATAAGAAGAGGAACTCGTGGATCCGAAAAATGACAAGAGTGGAAGACATCATGATCAGAGTTAAATCCCTGAAATGGCAATGGGCTGGACATACTGCCAGAAGGACAGATCATCGATGGACAGCCGAAATTTTAGATTGGATTCCAAGGGACAGGAAAAGACCCAGAAGAAGACCACATGGGAGACGGGTGGATGAAATTCGAAAGTATGCAGGGGTGACATGGAGGAGACTGGCACAAGACAGACCGTTGTGGAGGAAACTTGGGGAGACCTTCGTCCAGCAGTGGATTGATAATGGTTGACAATGATGATGATGATGATTATATATATATATTCTATTGAGCACACCTTCATTCAAGCACCACACTTCTTTTTATAATAAATGATTAAAATATAAAAACAAATATTTCATACTGTGTATTCTAATTCTTTCCATCCTCCAAGAGCTTCAAAATGACGAAATGCTTCACCATGCATTCGACCAATTATTTTCCTTTCTACAAATACTGTGAATCCTTCATTAAGCCTAGAGGAATTGAAAATATATCATCACTCATATGACTTGAAGTATTTGTTTAATAATTCATTCAATACACACACTTCTTGTTTACCTATTAAAACATATTGAATAGCAAATTGTAATTACAAAAACGAAAAAAAAAAAGAAAAAAAAGAAGAAAATCATTCAGGAAAGTCATTGATTATATCAAGCATCTCATACATCCATGGGCACTAATCTAGTCAGCATGATATATCAATGATTTATCAAACAAGGTGAAACCCAATCAAATGAAACCAAGTTCATTTTGAAATGAAATTAGTTGGTTGGTTTTCAGGGGTTTTCTGGAGCAGTGGCCTCTATAGCCGAACATGATAGTAAATTACGAAAAACAGAAACAAAAATGTAACATCAATCCATAAGGAAAAACACATACAAAGACAGGATACATAATATTACATGAACAACACAAAAAACAACAGACTACACAAAGTAAAAAACACTGACAAAAATGAAACACCACAGAGAACATATCATACTGAACATATAAAAAGTAACCCAGGGTTTCTGTGTCATCTTGAATAATAGATCAAAGAAGATAACAAGTATGTTCATGATGAAAATGAGGACATACAAAACATGAATAGTGGTCAGGGTGAATTACACATCTCACACATACAGGCAGTATCACACATGGCAAGTAATAGTGGGTGAAACAACAATGTCCAACATGGAAATGTGCAAGTACAACTCAGTACAATTTCCTCCCAATAGTTCTGGTGTAAGCTTGAAGACCAGGATGCAAGAGATGGCTAAATAGGACGCAGTTTATTCACTACCTGTTATTCTCACTGAGTCTGCTACATGCATCTAGTATGCTATCAAACAATGGAATGAAAGTCCTTGTGTTGTACCCAGGATCCCATCATGGCTGGGAATCCAGCAGAAATAAACATGAAAAGCGATCTAACCCAAGCTTCTCACCATACACAGGGAAGGATGATCACCCTCTACAGAGGAGAGGATTTGTGAAACACTAAAGGAATTTAAATAAACGACAGCATGCTGATGAGGTTTCAAACCGATGTAATGAAGTACATGGCACACAATAAGAATTTCCACTGAAAACACCATGGACTCAGCTTGAATCTGCTTATGCAAACATTGTCAACACAGACAGCTGTGGATCCCATGACACCACCCAGCTTCAAACCATCTGTGAATATTGGAACAAAGAGTGAAGTAAATGATGATCAACACAGAGCTACTGGTACACTGACACATGGATAGAGGTCTTGGGGGGTACAAAATAACAGAAATGCCAACCTGGTTACCAAGAGGGTTCCAAGAAGGTTTCTCAAAGCCCTTAGATGCTCTAATCAATGACAAAGAAAATCCTGCATCCTGTGCTATAACAAACATTTAAAGTCAAAAAGTTCAGACACACATACAAGGGCCCATTCTCAAAAAGCCATGTATCCCATGTATGCTGCAAAAAGCCATGTATCCCATGTATGCTGCAAAAAGCCATGTATCTCTTGGTGTCCAGGTTGACACTTCTCTTATTTGTACCCCAAGACAGTGTAGCAGCAGCACTGTGCTGATCATCATTTCCTCCACTCTTTGATGTTTTGGAAGTGACCACAATTTCAAGTAGAACTAAAAATCCAGTGGCAGTTCATTGGATTTGGCATAAAGGCTAGGCACTGGGATGGCACAGAAAGCTCCTATATACTAACACAGAGCTTGATGATGAACAGTTTCCAGTTCCCAAGGGGCAACAACCTATTAAGAAGAAGGTAGTGTAGAACACACTAAGTTACATATAAAAAGTTTAAGGCAAATAATACATTTCAGCCATTACTATGGCCTTCATCAGTGCGACTACAATTGGTTTACTTTGCCAGATTGGAAAGGTAAGTTTTGTAATGGTAACTCCGGGTGATGTGATGCAATGAGGGATTTCCAGATGTAAGGAACAAAAATGGGGAGCTCAGAGTTGCAATTTTTGGAAAATAAAATTTCCAAACTTTCTCTAAACCTCAGAGCATGCCGATTTTGGAAGGGAGCCAACTTTTTAGTATCAGACCAAAGTGGAATAGCAGAAGGGTCAGCCATGGTAAGAAGAGACAAGGAAGATGAAGGTTTTCCAGTTTTCACATCAGATTTGTGTTCCTGAAGTCTTGAGATAATTTTCCGGAAAGAACTTCCTATGTACGCAGTTAATCCAATGTTAGTCTTGATCGGAATTTTATACACTCCAGGCGAAGAAAGCCGAAGTCTTGGGTCTCTGTCGTTACGGAGAATAACAGAAATTGAAGGGGAAGAACGAATGGCAAGTCTATATCCTTCTCTTTTGAAGATACTGATGAGTTTGTAGGCAGAAGGTTCGTGGTAAGGGATTGAGCCAGCAAACGTTTCACCAAAAAGGGAACCAAAGTTTGCTGGTTCAATCCCTTACCACGGACCTTCTGCCTACAAACTCATCAGTATCTTCAAAAGAGAAGGACTTGCCATTCGTTCTTTCCCTTCAATTTCTGTTATCCTCCGTAATGACAGAGACCCAAGACCTCCGCTTTCTTCGCCTGGAGTGTATAAAATTCCGATCAAGACTAACATTGAATAAACCGTGTACATGGGAAGTTCATTCCAGAAAATTCTCTCAAGACTTCAGGAACACAAATCTGATGTGAAAACTGGAAAACCTTTATCTTCCTTGTCTCTTCTTACTATGGCTGACCCTTTGGCTATTCCACTTTGGTCCGATACTAAAAAGTTGGCTCCCTTCCAAAATTGGTATGCTCTGAGGTTTAGAGAAAGTTTGGAAATTTTATTTTCCAAAAATTGCAACTCTGAACTCCCCATTTTCGTTCCTTACATCTGAAAATCCCTCATTGCATCACGTCACCCGGAGTTACCATTACAAAACTTACCTTTCCAATTTGGCAATGTAAACCAATTGTAGTCGCACTGATGAAGGCCATAGTCGGTTGAAATATATTTGCCTTAAACTTTTATACATAACTTAGCGTATTCTACACTACCTTCTTCTTAATTTGTTTGTTAGTTACGTGCATTGCCTACCACTCTTTTAAGCAACAACCTATGTACTGAGCCATATGTCACACAGCAACAGTCCAGTTTCAACCAAACAACAGAATAGCAGATACAGAGCAAAGAAACCATATTTGTCCTAAAAAACATGTCCAAAAGAATCTTCAAAGCAGTTGCAGGTGCACACTGAAGGTGAGTGTAAGGTCAACAGAAAGCCCAGAGAACCTTGTTTCTGGAAAAACTAGCATGGCTGTAGAGCTGAAACATGGCTGTGGTTCTGGGTGCAGTTTCCTCCTTGTAAAAGAAATTAATGCAAGCAATTTTTCCAGGTAAAAGAAAAAGATGCCAAAGTAGTGATTTTTTCAATTGCTGACTGAAACTACTATTAAATGAAACACATACTAGAAGAGGAGCAAAAGAAACCACAGGAGGATGACTTTGAAGTATGATATTTACATGAAAGATTATAAATAATGTGATGCAAAGAATGTAACCTTGAAAAATGCATTGATCTTGAGAAAAAAAAAAAAAAAAAGGTGTGAACAGCATTGTACCCAGGCACACCTTGAATATTGGCTGTTAAGGAAACCCACAGTGAACATGGGAGATTCACACAATCATGGAGATCACAGATAATTCAATGCCACAATTAGCAATAGAACAGTTTCTCAATGTAAAATTATGCAGAAACCAGGTGCTGCTTTCTCATGGATGTATCAAGGTGGAGCAGCTGATCATGAGGTGAATGATTATGATGAAAGTCACTCTGTGATGAAGGAAGCAACTTGCAACTTTTCTGGAAATAAATTGACTAGTCATTTACTATATTTTCCATGACTTTTTACAAGCAATTAGTGCACACATTCTGCGTCCAAATCCTGTTAAATAAGAAAAGAAGATTATCTAAAGATGACTGAGACAGATGATGTCACATGTCATAGTAGAAGCCGTCAAGCCTGCAAAACATCACATTAGACTGATGCTGAGCCACCCTCAATTCAACCATTGTGAAGGGATATTATCAATCTGCAGAAAGGATGCAAAGTACAGTTTCTGCCATTCTGCCTGCACTTCACTCAATGGAATATCACCGAATATGCAATATTACTAGAACCAATTGCAAATGCTGCTCCCAGACAATTCACAATATTTACATTTGTACATGATCACCCATCACTCTTGAGGATGCAGATCTGATTTGAACAACAGTCACCCTCAATCTTGTTTATCTTATCAAAGATGATTTTGGAATGCTTCACCAACATATCAACCAAGTATATGACTTGGAATGCTGAAAAGCTACCAGATTCTAGTCAGTTGGGTGACGCATGAACTCAGACTGGGCTTTATGTTGAGCTCTTCAACAACAGCACACTCAGCACTATACCAAAGATTGTGGGCCAACTAGGAGCTTTATGGAAGTCCAAGGAATAGCTAGATCAGGTGCCTTAACAATTCACTCAGTAATATCTGCAGCTGCACCACCAATCAAATCCTAAGTCACCACAGCAGAAGATAGTACAGTAGAAGATGTGAAGATACCCCACTTGGCCTGATCCATTTCCCATTGTGGCAGGCAGTAAAGATAGAAAGATGCACTCTCTTCACATGATATAACATTAGGAAATCGCCATTGTCATGGAAGTCATCACACACCAAACAGGACTTGTTAGCAAACACCCATGGTCAAATCAATTGCTGTGAAGCTATGGTTGGGTTTCATCCAAGCAAGCTTCATAATTAAGCAGACACAAAGAGAATGAAAAGGACCTCTACCCTATGTACCCTTTGTACATCAAAGCAGGCACAACCCCACAAAGGATTATGGGCACTAAAGCCACTGAGTAACAGAGGAGATGAAGGCACTTGATCTACTAAATACTATACACTGAAGCAGCAAATTAGGAATGCACAACTCACTTATGTACGCAACTATGATGTTCAGATGGCTTTATAAACAGTTAACTGCATAGGATTCAGGCATGTATGAAATATAGATAGTGGTGACAATATGGGAAAGACACAGGATTTATCCAACTTTGGAAGAGGCATGATAGTGGGAGCTAAGTGGGCAGCTGCAAAAATCTCAGAAATGGCAAACCTCAGCTATACAAGTACAACTGCATTGAGGGTGTACAATAAGTGGTGCACAAACAACAAAGAAAGCAGTAAGCACTTTGCTAGTCGGTGGAAATGACTGGTTGATGTTTGAGAGTAACATCCACTGGAGGATTGTACAAGGTAACAAATGGGAACTATTGCATCAAGTAATAGTACAGTGCAACAGCATTAATGTGAATCGACCGCAACTGGAGTAGGTCTGGATTCTGAGAAAATGGGGGCTAACTGAAGTTAAATTTATTTTGCTATGAATGCAAAAATGGTGATTTTATTGGTTTAATTTTTCTTCCGGCAAGGGAGATGTTACAGATATCTCGGGAGAATAATATTTGTTTATTATTATTATTATTTTGGTAAGATGTTACTCACGCAGCGCCACCCCCCCCTCCCTCCCCGCCGTGTGTATGTGTGAATGGTGTTTTATCAAAATGGCTTTCTATTGGTGCAGAAGTCAGACAAGGTTGTGTAATGTCACCATGGCTGTTTAATATATTTATGGATGCGTGCATGCGTGATGCCAAAATAGATAATACTGGTTTGTCTTGGTGAAATCCATGTGTGCAGATTGTTGTATGCTGATGACACTGTCCTGTTGGCAGAGAACAAAAGTGAGTTGCAGAGTATGTTGTCCCGGATGTACGAAGCTTGCATGAAATTCAAACTGAGTATAAATAAGGGAAAACCCATAGTTATGGTTTTTGAGAGAGGAACTGGTAGCACTGAATGTAATGTAAGTATAAATGGCACTGTGATTGACCAGGTGAATGAGTTTGTGTATTTAGGAAGCATGTTTGACAAAGAGAACAAATTGGATGGTGAAATTAGTAGACGAGTGAATTCTTCATTGAAAGTCATAGCTGCTCTGGGAGGTTTTCACAGGAATGATGGGTTCTCAAGAAAATCCCGCATGGCTGTGTATGAAAGTGTGATTGTTTCCTACTCTGATGTATGGTAGTGAAACCTGGGTACTAGAGAAGAAACATAGAAGTCGTTTGTGTGCTGGAGAAATGCGTTACTAAAGAGGGGGGAGGGGCAAGACACGGTCTGATTGTGATTGTGTGAGGAATGAAGATGTGTTGCAGTTGTGTGATGTGAAGCAAAATGTTGTTAGCAAGGTGGAGACCAATATGCTTCGGTGGTTTTGCCATGTTGAAAGAATGGGTGATGAGATGCTTACTAAGAAAATCTTTTTAGCCCAAGTGGCAGGAAGGAAAGGCAAAGGAAGGCCAAGGAAGACATGGGTGGATCAGATTCAGGAGTGTCTGCATGAGAAAAAGATTATGAGTATGAAGTATAAAAGATCTTGTGTATGGCGTGTAATGGATATCAGTGAAGCCCGAGTTGTATGTCAAGATCGCTGTAAATAGAGAAGTTTGATACGACAACAATAAGTAAAAATATCTGGTAGTTTGTATTTCTTTTTGGAGCTAACCTCTGAATTTCAGAGAACAGCTTAGTGATATGTATGTATGTATGTATGTATGTATGTATGTATGTAATCAATGGATTATTAAACACATGCAAACATACAATAAAAATTATTTAAAAATAACTTATTTGAACCAAATGACTGAAAAAAAGAAAACTTTTCTTCACTTCCATCCACTGTTTTGCTGCTTCAAGGAAAAAAACTTCAGTACTTAATTTGATGGCCAACAAAGTGACCTTATTTTCTAACTTGAGTTGAATTTACTGGTAACCCAGATAAAATCATGAAATTAATCTTTTCTTTTGAACCATCCAATGGTTTGCTGCTTCACAGAAACAAACTGCACCATTCAATTTGATTGTAGTACGAAAATTATTGTTTTAAGCACAGATGAAAATGCTTTGTGATTTTCAGAATTTCAAATTATCTTACCAAGTTTTGTATTTTCTTAAATTATTTTGTTTGTTTCCCCCCTCATTTTTCTTTGTGATTATATTCTCATTTTCTATGTTTTTCTGATCATATTCCTCATTCTTAATATCTTCCGCAACACAGAAAAAGATTCAATATTTTCTAAGAATTTTTCCTAATGAAATGCATGTTTTTCTATTTCTAACAATCTCTTCAAAACCAACCAATCATTATACTAAACATTTTGTTGCTTCCCCTCTTTTAAAGCGATCAATTTCAAAATTGGTGCTTAATCTGTCGATGATGGAATCTGCCGGTTCCATGACCCATAAAATTGTTGTTACAGCAGTGAATAATGCAGTACCGATTTTTGACATTTAATTTCGCTTAAAGCGTGTTTTTTCAATCCATAGCAACATTTCTCTGTATTAAGAGCAGAGCCAATAAAAAATAAAAAAATTGCTTAAAGCAAAATTAATGTTTCAAAAACGCTACTGTGTGCAGAAGGAATGCAACTCAACAGGTGGATGAAAGACAGCGACAAAAAGTTAAAAAAAATGCAAATAAATTCTTCAGTGATGAAAAGAAAATTTGACGACCAGATTGTGAGGAGAGGAAAATTATCGAGCTTGACGAGTAAAGCAGCTTTCCCTACTGGCTATTCTGTTTTATTCAGTCGCCATGTGGCCAGTGGCGACTGCTCATTTTTATCTTTACCTGGAACCAGTGGCCCTAAATTAAGGACAGGAGACTGCTTATAGCCCTTTGAGTTGCTTACGGTGGTCGTTAAACTGCCGAACAAAAAAAAAAAAAAAAAGCTGCTATTTTCACAAGATCTCGTTACATTGGAATAGCACAAAGCTTTCTTGGTGTTGCGATTTTCACAAACAAAAGTATAACTGCCTTGACACTACTAACATTTTACATCACACTACACATCTGCAACACATCTTCGTTCTTCATATGATCAGAGAACATGTCACAAACTCCCTCATAAGTAATGCATCTTGCCAGCATGTAAACAACTTCTGTCTCTCTTCTGAAGCACCTAGGTTTCACTACAATACATCAGGATATGAATATTTACACTTCCATACACAGACATTTGGGATCTATTCGTGAACCCATCAGTCCTGAGAAATCCTCCTAAGATAGCTGAGACTTTCAAAGATGAATTGACTCGCCTACTAATTTCATCACCCAATGTATTTTTTCTGTCAAACATGCTTGCTATATATGCAAACTCATTCACTTGGTCTAATTTTGTTTAATTTAGATTGATCTTGAATTCAGTACTAACAGTTCCTTATCCAAGCACCATAACTTTTATTTTTTCCTTATTTATACTCAGTTTGAATTTCATATAAGATAAAGATGAGAAGAAAAAGGTGGAAAGGCATGATTTGGCTTTTTGGAAAGACAGAAAAATCATTCTGGAAGTACATGAAACTCAGGAAAAGTAGGGGAAATAAAGTTGCAAGTTGTATGAAGAATAGGATTGGGGATACGTGATATGGGAGCCCAATGAGTTAAGTGAAAATGAGTTAAGTGGGGTGAATACTTCTGTGAGTTATTACGTCAAGAAAGCAAAGGTGATTCTGAGGCAGAAGCTGATGATGTCTCAGTGAAAGATGGAAGCACAGGAGAGATCTCAAGAGAAGAGGTGTGTAAAGCTCTAAAATCTCTTCAGAATGGCAAGGATCTGAGAATTGATGGCATAACTTCTGAGATGATAAAACATGGTGATGACTGTGATTGACTGGTTAACTGACATTTACCAGTTGTGTTGGGAGTTAGAAATGGTCCCTCGGGATTGGAAGGATGCTATCATTGTTCCCTTGTATAAGGGAAAAGGTGATCAGACTGACTACAAGAACTATCGTGGTATTAGCCTACTGAGTGTGCCAGCGAAAGTGTTTGGTAAGGTCGTTATTGAAAAAATACAGGGTCTTACATCAAAAAAAGTTTGGGATGTTCAGAGTGGTTTTATGCCTGGTAAAGGCTGCACTAACCAAATTTTTGCATATGCATGATGATTGAAAAATACCTGGTTATTGGTAAGAAAGTTTTTGCTGCCTTCGTAGATTTAGAGAAAGTTTACGACCGTGTACTTCTGTGGAAAGTATCGAATAAATATGGTGTTACCGAGAATCTACTAAACAGCGTAAAAGTTATGTATGTCGGCAGTACAGCTTGTGTAAGAGTGAATGGTATTTTATCAAAATGGTTTTCTATTGGTGCAGGAGTCAGACAAGGTTGTGTAATGTCACCATGGCTGCTTAATATATTTATGGATGTGTGCATGTGTGGCACCAAGATTGACAATACTGGTTAATGTCTTGGTAATATCTGTGTATGCAGATTGTTGTATGCTGATGACACAGTCCTGTTAGCAAAAAAGCAGAAGTGAGTTGCAGAGTATCTTGTCCCAGATGTATGAATTTTGCATGAAATTCAAACTGACTATAAATAAGGGAAAACACAAAGTTATAATTTTTGAGCGAGGAACTGTTAGCATACATACATACATATCACTAAGCTGTTCTCTGGGACTCAAGAGGTTTGCTCCACAAAGAAATACAAACCATCAGATAAACTTTTAACTGATTATTTACTTACTGTTGCCGTATCAAACTCCTCCATTTACAGCGATCTTGACATACAACTTGGGCTTCACTGACATCCATCACACAACGCACACAAGATCTTCTATACTTACTCATAATCTTTTTTTCATGCAGACACTCCTGAATCTGATCCTCCCACGACGTGCTTGACCTTCCTCTGCCTTTCCTTCCTGCCACTTGGGCTGAAAATTTTTCTTAGTAAGCATCATAAGATTAAGTGAGGAACTGTTAGCATTGAATGTAATATAAGTCTAAATGGCACAGTGATTGACCAGGTGAATGTGTTTGTGTATTTAGAAGCATGTTTGACAGAGAGAACAACTTTGATGGCAAAATTAGTAGGTGAGTGAATTGTTCATTGAAATTCACAGATGCTTTAGGACATATCTGCACAACTATGGCCAGCATCCCATGGAAAATGTATTGTAGAGAATGTAAAAGAAAGAAAAGATGTAACGAGTGCTTTGCTCGTGCCCCGCTTAACCCGTCATGTAACTTGGCGAGAGTGTTGCCACTGTGCAGGGTCTCCTGTTTGTCACGTGACCCAAAGCAACCAACCATTGTCAGTCTGTCTCTAGCCTGAAAGGAGCGAGCCATATCTCTTCACTGTGTTTTCAGTCATTACTGGCATTGAACAGGGACAAAATGAGTGCAGCCATGCACCAATGCAGCTGACGCCCACTATGCGATGAGCAACAACAATGCGAGGGCTAAGGAAACTATTTTCTTTACATGTGAGTAGTTGCTGTGGAGATTTTTGGTTCTAACATTAAAGTTTTTGGGGTGAATTTGCGAAATGGGTAATGCAAAGAAACAGAAGACTGAATCAGAACATAGAGTGTTTAATCTGGGGTGGACAAATAGATACTTGTTTACTTACACGAGAGACAAAATATTGTGCCTTGTTTGCCGAAAAGTAATAGCCATTCTAAAGGAATACAATCTTTGTCGCCATTTCAAATTAAAACATCCTGACCTAAGCAAATTGGACATCAATGGAAAGCAAATTACAGCATCCAAATTGTAGAAAAATCTCAGTATGAAACAACGGTTTTTTAAGAAAGTAAACTCAGAAAATGAGGCAGCTACTAAGGTTAGTTTTCAGATTTCTAAAGAAATTGCTGCTGCTGGGAAGTCTTATTGAAAGTGACTTCATAAAAGAAGTGTTTGCTGATTGCAGTTTCTGGATTATGTCCCGATAAAAAGTGTTTTTGAGAATATAAGTTTGTTCCGTATGACCGTGCAGCAAAGAGTAG
Organism: Macrothele yani; assembly: GCA_039090855.1. Lineage (NCBI taxonomy): Eukaryota > Metazoa > Arthropoda > Arachnida > Araneae > Macrothelidae > Macrothele > Macrothele yani. The sequence goes on along the minus strand of CM076994.1, from coordinate 75,243,405 downwards.
CTGATATATTCAATAATTTTAATGATCAGTTAAATCAGAAGGCAAATGAATTCAGGTATCATTCTTTAGCGATGGGCGAGAGCACTGATTTGACAGATACTGCCCAACTTCTAATTTTCATTCGAAGTGTTGATTACAACTTTGAAGTAACCGAGGAACTGGCTGGTTTGTACTCCATGTGAGGTCAAACTACTGGGAAAAAAATCGCAAATCAAGCGAACAAGTGTGTAACTGAAAAGTTAGGCATAACGTTTGAAAACTTAGTGGCCATTTGCACTGACGACGCTCCATCTACGTGCGGGAAAAACTTTAGTGCAGTAACTCTTGTTGAAGAGTTTGCTGGCAAAAAAATAACTAAGTATCATTGCATTGTATATCGGCAAGTGTTATGCAGTAAAGTTTTAAATTTTGACCATGTAATGTCAGTGGTATTTTTTATTGTAAACTATATTCGTTCAAGGGGACTAAAACATAGGTAATTTCGAGCATTTCTTGAAGAGGCTGGTGCTACCTGCAACGATGTATTCTATCACACACAAGTTCGTTGATTGAGCCGTGAAAGAGTACTGCAACGTTTTGTTGCTCTCAAGGAAGAAAGAGTTCAATTCTTAGAGAATGACTCAAAAAAATTTCAAGAGCTGCACAATGAAGTTTGGAATAATGACCTGTAATTTTTATGTGACATCACAAAGGTCATTTAAATGAACTGAATTTATAGTTTCAAGGAAAAGTCAAATTATTTTTTTTAAAATTATTGCTGCAGTAAAGACTTTTAAAATGAAACTGAGGCTATTTAAAACCCAACTGTCAAAAGGAGAAATGCGCCACTTTACTACGTGTATGAAATATATTCCATTGTGAAAGCATGCTGAGTTCGGAGAAAAATATCCAAATGACATTGAAATTTTGATCCAGGAGTTTGACAGAAAACTGGCACTATCCAAAGAAGATGACATTAAATTTAAGTTAATAGAAGATCCTTTCTCTGTTGATCACAGGAACTTTCTGCGCATTTACAGCTAGAGGTTATTGAACTTCAGTGCTCAACAGTTTATCAAAATAAACACAGAGAAACCAGCCCTCAAGACTTCTACAAGAGTTTGGACAAAGGAAAGTTTAAAAATATGTGAGATGGTGCTTTACAGGTTTTCAGCGTATTTGGGGGTACCTACATATGTGAACAAACCTTCTCCATCATGAACTTGAATCAAAACAAGCAACGATCAACTCTAATTGATGAACACTTGGAAGATATTTTGAAAACATCGATTTCAAACATGATTCTGGAATACAATAAACTGATTGCTGACAAGAAGTGTAATACATCCCATTAACTAAATGTAAACAGTATGGAAACCTGAAAAATGCATTAAAACTTGTACTGCTTAGCAAAGTAATTTTTCAACATTAATGTGATTCCATGATAAATAAAAATCTTAAGTAATAAGTGTAATTAATTGATATTAATTGAAATTCCCCTTTTAATAATTGATATTAATTGAAATTTTCCAGTTTAATAATTAATAATAGTATAATTAAAAAAGCTACAGTATGATTAAAGTAAAGGTATAATTATTATACCTTTACTAATTTTTACTTGGAAAGTGAGCCGCTACAAACCAATCTGCAGCTCGAACAAGTTTAGCCTATTTTAATTTTGGCCACTACCTACTGCCAAGTTGTGCAGGTCTGCTTTAGGAGGTTTTCACAGGAATGATGGGTTCTCAAGAGAGTCCCGTATAGCTGTGTATGAAAGTGTAATTGTTCCTACTCTGATGTATGGCAATGAAACCTGGGTAATACAGAAGAGGCATAGGAGTCGTTTTGTGTGCTGGAGAGATGTGTTATTCACGGGGAGGAGGGCATGTTTTGATCATGTGAGGAATGAAGATGTGATGCAATTGTGTAATGTGAAGTAAAATGTTGTTAGCAAGGTGTAAACTAATACTTTTAGGTGGTTTGGCTATGTTGAAAGAAGGAGTGATGAGATGCTTACTAAGAAATTTTTTTAGCCCAAGTGGCAGGAAGGAAAGGCAGAGGAAGGCCAAGGAAGTCCTGAGAGGATCAGATTCAGGAGTGTCTGCATGAGAAAAAGATTATGAGTATAAAATATAGAAGGTCTTGTGTACGTCATGTGATGGATGTCAGTGAAGCACGAGTTGTGTATCAAGATCACTGTAAATGGCGAAGTTTGATACAGCAATAGTAAGTAAATAATCAGTTAAAAGTTTATCTGGTGGTTTGTATTTCTTTATGGAGCTAACCTCTGAATCTTAGAGAACAGCTTAGTGATATGTATGTATGCATGTTGAATTTTATATATAGGGTGAGTCATAATGGTTTCTGGGGTTTTGGAGAGTCACAACACCATAATGGTAAGGGATATGGAAACACAGCACCTGGTGATAAATAAGAGAATATCTCCAAGTTTTGTATGCACATGCACAGTGGCATCAGCGCATTCTTGTCCAGTAGAGGTAGTTCCCGTCAGTCAGGAAGGCTTACTGTGTTTTGGAGTATGTGAAAATCAAGTCCATTATTGTGGTTCAATGGCACTTTCCTGCTCGATTTGGAAAGAATGCACCAACAGGTAAAATAATACACCAGTGGTATGACAAATTCTGGAACACCAGATGCCTGTGCTTAGGCAAAAGTCCGGGCCAACGAGGTTCATTGGAGGAAAAAGTCGACCAAGTGAGAGAGGCCTTTCAACGTAGTCCCCGCAAGTTGACTAGGCATGCCAGTCAGCAGCTGGAAATCCCACAGTTAACAGTATGGCATATCTTGCGTAAGCGTCTCTGTGTGAAGCCATATAGACTGCAGTCAGTGCAAGTTCTGACACAAGATGATCAGAATCGCTGGTTCCAATTTTGCAACAACATGCAGGAGCACGTGGAGACAGACGATTTCATCAAAAGACTCGTGTTCAATGATGAAGCCACGTTCTACTTGTCTGGTAAAGTTAACCAACATAATGTGCAGCTATAGGGATTGGATAATTTACATGGTACCGTGGAACATCTCCAGGACTTTGTAACGTACCAGGAGATGTGACGTACCTGCCAGAAGGACACACACGACATAAAGGCAGATAGGAATCAGAATAAAACGTCGGCGTAGCTCAATTGGTAGAGCACCTTATTCCGGAATGAGGGGACCCGGGTTCGAATCCTGGCGCGGATAAAAATGACGGAGAAATTTACTTCGTTATAATGGCGCCCGAACTATCCGGATGACCCGACCGTTCAAAATCTCGCAATGGTGTGATGTTATTTCCACACCGCGAGATAGGAAAAATAAGAGAATCCCTTCTCCAGCACTTCGGAAAAAAAGGGGGGGGATGATGTAACGTACCAGGAGATGTGACGTACCTGCCAGAAGAACGCACACGACATAAAGGCAGATAGGAATCAGAATAAAACATCTGCGTAGCTCAATTGGTAGAGCAACTTATTCCGGAATGAGGGGACCCGGGTTCGAATCCTGGCGCGGATAAAAATGACGGAGCAATTTACTTCGTTATAACTTGTCTCTCCAAAGGTAAAAGTGTTCTGCACCATGTCATGCTACAAGGTTTACGGTTAATTTTTCTTTGCCAAGGCAACCATCAACTGCAGCTTCTTCCTTGATATGCTTCAGCTGTAGCTGATGCAACAACCTCGAGACGATAGTGCAGACTTCATTCTCCAACTAGATGGGACTTCACTCCCAAAAGGATGTCCATGCCTGTCTCAATCACAAGTTACGTTACCCAACAGGTGGATTGGCCATGCTGCTGCCGATGACTCACCACACCTTGCCTGGGCACCTCGATCACTGGATTTAACCCCATGTGGTTTCTTTCTCTGGGGCGACGTTAAGAACCAGATGTTTGTTCTGCCCATGACCCAAGACTTTATGAAATAGAAACAACACATTACTACAGCTTACACTCAGGTGGACCATGCAACGCTGGTGTGAGTGTGGGCCGAATCGGATTACAGGATAGACATTTGCAGTGTAAGGAAGGGTGGACACATCCAGCATTTGTAAGGTCTGTAAAAAACTTTGAACCTTTCTCTTTCCATTATCATGAACTATGTTACCCTATCCCTTTCCATTATGAAGTAGTGGTACACTAAAATCGTGGAGATCATTATGACTCACCCTGTATACTTCATACAAATGGGATAACATACTCTGCAACGCACCTTTCCTCACCACCAACAGGACTGTGTCATCAGCTACAGCAAATCGCCTGTATGTATCAATGAATATATTGAACAGCCACAGTGACATAACACAACCTTGTCTGACTCATGCACCAATAGCAAAACATTTCGATGAAATATCATTCACTTGTACACATGGTCTACTGCCAGCATACATAGCTTTTACAATTTCAAGCTAATTCCCAGTTATACCATAATTATTCAAAATATTCCACAGAAGTTACTTGGTAACAAGCTTTCTTTAAATCTATAAAGATAGCAAAAACTAAACCTTCTTACCAACAGATGGATACCTTTCAATCATAATACGTAATGCAAAAATTTGTTTAGTGTAGCCCTTACCAGGAACAAAATCTGTCTGTACATCTCACACTTTCTCTGATGTAAGGCCTTGTATCTTGTTGATAATGACCTTTTCAAACACTTTCCCCAGCACACTCAGCTGGCTTATACCATGACAGTTCTTGCATTCAGTATGATCATTTTTTTCCTTTACAAAGGAACAATGATAGAGCATCTCTCCAATTGTGAGGGACTATTCCTAACTCCCAGTACAACTGATAATTTTTAGTTAACCAGTCAATTATGAAGTCACAACCACATTTTAACATGTCAGCAGTTATGCCATCTACTCCCACTGCCCTACCATTTTGAAGGGGTTTTGTACCTTTACAAACATCTTCCCTTGAAATACATGCCATGCTTCAAAATGATATGGCACACATCCAAATATGACAGTGAGCATGACATTCAACATTCAAAGGCAACAATTATGGGAAAAGCAAGATACAACACTTGTACGTAATATAAACAATACTACAATCTTCCATATCTGTGGAAACTCCTGAAGGAGAATGTAAAAAAGAAGGCATAGCATAAAAAAGCACAAAATGCAAATGCAGTTCTTAAAATATTGCAAACCAAAAATAAACCAGATGGCAGAACAAAACACAATTTATCAATGAAAATACAAGTCAACCATCAAAAATGCATTTACTATCACACAACTGTCGCCTAACATGGAGAAATTGCGCACTAAGATACAGCCGTGGGAATGATGGCATCACATGGAGGTTATTTCTATCAACATCTCAAAACATCCTAAAAATGAATGTTTGGGAAAATTCAAAATGCATGCACAGATAATGACTGCTAATGATTCTTCATACCTGGTAAACAACATGGATGAAAAATTTCAGTTTTGGGAACTCTGTACTCAATGAATAGCTCTTGTTTCTAACCATTTCTTACTTTTTTAACCCTTGCTTTTAACTTCATTTTTAATTTTTGTTTTTGATATCAGCTACTTTTATCTGCAACTTCATCTGCATAAGTTGCTGATATATGATCTCAAATAAATGTAACTTCAACAATGGTACGTGTATTTCAGCTGATATTCATTAACAAAGTGGTAGGCTTAATTTTACAGACAGGAACTATATGACTATTGCTAGCAAGATTTCAGGAGTATCTTAGCATAACTCAAATTTTAAATTTCTGTCAGTAAATTTATGAAATACCATTGAATTTCTGGGTTTGGCCTGATTGAATTCTTATTCCCACTTTTGCATACAAGTCCTACATGAAAATTTAATGTCATAAGTTTTGCTATATGTATACCTGAATTGGTTGTTAAGCAGCCTTATTCTCCTTGAATGTGCATTATTAAATATATGCTAAAAAGGTCACATACAGACCTGCCAACTTTCAGAAACAGAAATCCGTAAAAAATTTAATCAATATATTCGATGAAGATTTTAATCGATATATTCGATTAAATTACTTGTCGCACATATTGATTAAATGTACCGAACATATCAATTTAAAAATGATGTTATCCAAATGAACGATCAACTTTTAATTGAAGTGACTACAGATGTTTAAATTTATCGGCACATTTATATCGATTAAAATAAATTCTATACATAATTTCTCATTACTATGCTATCATTATGATCTATAAAGTGATAAAAATTTACTTTTACAGAAGTTTGCATCTAAAGGGAAGGATGTTCTACCCTTTCAATGGGATCGTGTCCCACGCCGTCATGAAACATACTAAAATATTTTCAAAAACGAACCATTTTCATGTTAGGTTTTTATCTTAAGGAGACACGGACGATGAGACCGTCAAATAAAAAAAAATTAAATAAGTAAGAGTGACTGAGAGATACTAACTGGTAAATTATGTTCAACTAAAAAAAATGAAGTGAACAAACATTTTGTACGAATCGCATCCAGTTCATTATAACTTTTAACAAAGGAAGTTAATTTCCTTATTTTTTTCCCCATGCAGTCAACGTTATATTTATGCTTGTCACTAGAAATATGATTAGTAATGTCATTCCTTCCATCATGCGAAATGCTGAAATCACATCGACACATAGTGCAAAATGCATATTTTTCATTATCTGGAGATTTTGCAATACACGGGAATTCCGCAGAATACGAATCACAGAATATTTCACAGTACTTTTTTTCCCTTTTATATTGCTACTCATAGCGAATCACTAATACTAAATTTATTACCACTCGGGGAAAAAATGCAAGTAAAAACTGCTATAGTAGAGGGAAAAATACCGATTACAGAGTTATCCAATTCGAGCTCGTCAGCTAGGAAAGCAGAGAGCAACTGAAAGGTTCTTTCATCTAGAAACAAAGGTTTAGATCTTAGTAACGAATGTCATCCTCTGGGGTCGTCACCTCCCTCCCCATCATTCCTCACAGGCGGATCGATGCCTTGTCTTTTACTAAATCCGATCCCTTTAGCAGCATCCGTTATACTTCCAAATGGCACTGGTTTTATAGTTCTGTCTTCTCTTCCTGTCCTCCCCCTTCCTTCATCTTACTGAATAGAGATTCTCTAGTCATTCCTTTTAAAAACAATCGGGGCCCATCAACGTCTGAACCAACCCCTCTCCTGCAATAAACTAACACAATGTGTTTTGCCGGAACAAAACCAACTGTCTTTTACATCAGGCGTCACGGAACGATACAGCCACTTCGCCGGTGACATCCTCTCCATCTCATCCCCTGCTCCCTTTGTGGCGTAGCCACGGCATAAAATGTTTGAACCGGGATTTTAACTCCGATCTTATGTCTCTGCAAAAAAATAAAAAAAATAAAAAAAAATGGATTAACATGACAAAATGTAGAACACATATTCTGTTTTAGAAAATGAAAATCTCTAAATATCACACAATTCGGTTTGATAGAAGTTACAAAGCCAATGGCGCTTTTTTTTTTTCAAACAGATAAAAAAAAAAAGTCTACTTCCTCCCTAGATTAAACTCGTGCTGTCAAAATCTGGATATTTTAAAATTCAGAGTTGTTTACTAAAAGCCCAAAATTTCGTACCTACAAAAAAGTGTGGGTTTGCGAAAGCAACAGTGTTCTCCACGGTACTTTACTGTTTTCTTTACGAATCCCTTAGTATGAATTAATTGATATTTTGCGTGTTTTTGCTTTATTATAGAACATTTTTGTGCCTGTTTATTTCTAAATTAAAAAGCTGCCACACACGCGTCGTTTTACAATTAAAAATTCTATCCAAATCGGTCAATTTCCACGGAAGATATTGTGCTAAAATTCTGAAATGCGAGCGAACAAATCTCGCGCATGTACTACTGTACTGTTCCCGTGAATGCTGATAGCAACCATTTTCAATAGGATAGGTCCACTATGGGTGTTGAACAACATACCCAAACTTCATCACAATCATGCTTTGATTTTACGCAAGTCATCATGCAAAAGGGTGGAAGAATGAATCCCGCTCCTATGTCTTGACCTTACCTTTGACCATTTTCAATAGGGATTAGATGAATTAGTAAGTACCCCAACATATTAATTTCATTGAATCAAGCCAAGACATTTTTATGAATGTTACCGAGCGATGAACAAAGCACGGTTGGAAAGCGAAAGCGTAGAGAACTTACTGACTAACGGACCAGCAAAATAAATCATTGCTGGAGCAGCACTGCCTCGAATGAACATTTTTTTTTAACTTCCTCGTATAGTAGCATTCTTTCGTTAGGTCAAATTTATTGCTAGAGAAGAAGTTACAAAACCATGCATGCCCCAATGCATTTTTAATTTCACAAAACTGGCAGCTTTTGCTTAATTTCGTCATGTTGGGTATCGATCTGGGCTTAAAGTTCCACAGATTTAAAATCCATTTGAATTTTTTATCTACGATAACTACGTTCTGAGATAGCATTTCAAACTGGGAGGAATAAAAATAAAAGACACCTGCTCCAACGCGGACACACCCCACGCTGGCCTTCTGAGAAGTTGCAACTTGGGAGATGAACAATGCATTATCTGAAAAGAAAGGCGGGGGAAAACAGCGTGCACAAGAGAGGGAGAGAATCAAACCGAAGGTTAAATATGCCCAGCTGGTTGGTGTTCTAGTGTTTAAAAAAGGCAAAACAATAACCTAAAACGTGGGAAAACTGCAGCAAAATGTTCCCAAATAAACACATGTAACTAAAAACTTATTCGTAACTTACATCGGCACTTTACTTTTAATGGATTAAGTTTAAAAAAAAAAGTTTTAACAGTGGGTGCAAAATCATCAGAAAAAGAAAAAAATCTTGGAGAATTGCCAAATCCATAAAATTAACATTTTGCCCGTAAAACCGTAAAACAAGTCACATTTCCGTAAATTTTACGGGTAAACCGTAAAACCTGGCAGGTCTGCACATATAACGAATTACAAGTGTACATCATCAGTTGCGGCACTTGCATCCTTTGAAAGAATAACCGTAAAACAAGTCACATTTCCGTAAATTTTACGGGTAAACCGTAAAACCTGGCAGGTCTGCACATATAACGAATCACAAGTGTACATCATCAGTTGCGACACTTGCATCCTTTGAAAGAATAAAAACTATTTTTATTTTATCTATTAATACCTGATTGATACCTTAAAAATATATATCTTTTCTTTATTACCTCTTCCAAGTCAAGTTAGATCAAATAACAAAACTTCTTTTGTGTTGTTCATGCATGCTGGGAATGTGGGGGACTAAAAAATTAAGGTGACTTTAAGTGATAAATGAAGAATAGTGAGTTAGAAAGGTTTTAACTTGCTGGAAGATCAGAGCATGTATATGCTGGGCAATGTTACATAAAAAAATGTTGAATCACAGTAAACTCTTTGACAATGCTGCCAAAGAATAAAAGCAATTAGGTAAAAAAAAATATGGAAACTAATTAGTCTCATATAAGAACAATTACAAAGAGCAGCACTTTGGAATGCACTGAGTGAATGGCTCAAGAATGTGTGAAGATCAATTGTACCATTTGAAAGGAATAAACTCTGTATTTTATTAAAAATTTTACCGAAGCCTCGGCTTACTCAAAGTAATGAATGGAAACACTTTCAAGATGCAGAATCTGATTGTTTTCAAAGCTATGAGGGGGACACTGATGTTAATGAGTCCTTAGCTACCTATTTGGCAACGTCCAAAGAAGGTGTGATAAAGTAATTTAAACCCTCACATGTTCATGATGCATGGAAGCAATTTTTTACCTTAGCTTTTGCCTGCTAAACCATTTGCGTTGAAAGGAGAGTCTTGCCAATGCATCAAAGTGAGAGCAATGGAACTGTTCACTTCTCTGTGGATGGTTCCAATAAGGAGAAAATTTTCATTACTGGAAGTCAAAGAACCTTCACTGCTTTATGGGGTGTAAAATCTTATACATTTCATGCCATCAATCAAACAAAAAAATCCTGCATGACAATAGCATTGCTGAGAAAATGGCAACAAGACTTTGACAATGATATCAAGCAAACAAGGAAAAAAGCTTTTACTACAAAATAATAACTGAGAAGTTCATTCCACCGACATCAAGCTGAAATCCATTACCTTTTATCTTTGCTTCCAAAGTAAAATTACTTTTATTTATAGGCTACTAATTATTTTAAAAAATATCTTTAAGCAGATAATTCTTTTAGAATATTTAGCTGCTTAAATACTTTGTTATATGGGGTACATATTTTATGCAACATTTTTTTAAATTAAAAAAATTCCATGTCCTATGCAGTTGATAACAGAATCACTCACACAGTTTTGAATAATGCTAAGCATTATGTCAATAAGAGATCATGTCATGACTGTTGCCACCATGATGGATTTTCCATAAAAGATGAAGATATCATTTTCATGATGATCAGAAAAACAATTTGTGGGAAAACATACGTCAAAATGTAGTTGCACCAACACAAAAGCATTATGCATATTCTTTCCTTTGTAAAAAAATTAATCAAAAGATAATATTCTATATCAATCCAAAAATTAGGTCTTGAATTATACTTGAGCTTCATCCACAATTCATTTGTCTAAAACATAAACACACACATATTAAGCTGTTCTCAGAGATGCTAGCAGCAAAAAAAAAAAAAAAAAAAAAAAAAAAAGATGACACCGAATTTTCGGTTGTAATGAGCAAGTCTTTTGAATTTGTTCCAATGCGAATAAAATTTATCAGAGTCATTCAAAGTCATTGGAACTGGTTAGAAAAAAATATGGATTTCTATGATCTATAAAACCTCCAGAAATAGAAATAGACACAGCTACTTATTTCCACCAATGGCTAAAATGTATGTTACGAAAATTAACAAATGGAACACAAAAAGGTTTTCGCAGAAGAAGGAAGGTATTAGAGACAAAGCGAATTTCAAATTGTATAGTACATACATACATACATACATCACTAAGCTGTTCTCTGAGATTCAGAGGTTAGCTCCAAAAAGAAATACAAACTTCCAGATATTTTTACTTATTGTTGTCATATCAAACTTCGCCATTTACAGCGATCTTGACATACAACTCGTGCTTCACTGATATCCATTACACGCCGTATACAACATCTTTTATACTTCCTACTCATAATCTTTTTCACATGCAGACACTCCTGAATCTGATCCACCCATATCTTCCTTGGCCTTCCTCTGCCTTTCCTTCCTGCCACTTGGGCTGAAAATATTTTCTTAGTAAGCATTTCATCACTCATTCTTTCAACATGGCCAAACCACCGAAGCATATTGGTCTCCACCTTGCTAACAACATTTTGCTTTACATCACACAACTGCAATACATCTTCATTCCTCACACAATCAGATCGTGTCTTGCCACAAACCACACGTAAGTAACACATTTCTCCAGCACACAAACAACCCATATGTTTCTTCTGCAGTACCCAGGTTTCACTGCCATACATCAGAGTAGGAACAATTACTGTTTCATACACAGCCATGCGGGACTCTCTAGAGAACCCATCATTCCTGTGAAAACCACCCAGAGCAGCTATGACTTTCAAAGAAGAATTCACTCGCCTACTGATTTCACCATTCAACTTGTTCTCTCTGTCAAACATGCTTCCTAAATACACAAACTCACTCACCTGGTCAATCACAGTGCCATTTATACTTACATTACATTCAGTGCTACCCATTCCTCTCTCAAACACCATAACTTTGGTTTTTCTTTATTTATACTCAGTTTGAATTTCATGCAAACTTCATGCATCCGAGTCAACATACTCTGCAACTCACTTTTACTCTCTGCCAACAGGACAGTGTCATCAGTATACAGCAATCTGCACACACGGATATCACCAAGACATAAACCACTATTATCTATTTTGGTCTCACGCATGCATGCGTCCATAAATATATTAAACAGCCATGGTGACATTACACAACCTTGTCTAACTCCTGCACCAATGGAAAACCATTTTGATAAAACACCATTCACTCGTACACAAGCTCTACTACCAGCATACATGGCTTTTACACTATTAAGCAGATTCCCAGTAACACCATATTCATTCAATACCTTCCACAGTAGTGTCCTATTGACTCGGTCGTAAGCTTTCTCTAAATCTATGAAGGCAGTAAAAACTTTCTTCCCAACAGCCAGATACTTTTCAATCATCATGCGTAATGCAAAAATTTGGTTAGTGCAGCCTTTACCAGGCATAAAACCACTCTGAACATCCCACACTTTCTCTGATGTAAGACCCTGCACTTTTTCAATAACAACCTTTCCAAACACTTTCCCTGGTACACTCAGTATGCTAATACCACGATAGTTCCTGCATTCAGTCTGATCACCTTTTCCCTTATACAAGGGAGCAATGATAGCATCCTTCCAATCCAGAGGGACCATTCCTAACTCCCAGCACAACTGGCAAATTTCAGTTAACCAGTCAATTATAGAGTGACCACCATACTTCAACATCTCTGCAGTTATGCCATCAACTCCTGGAGCCTTACCATTCTGAAGAGAATTTAGAGCTTTACACACTTCTTCTCTTGAGATCCCTCCTGTGCTTTCATCCCTCATTGTGACATCATCTGCATCTGTCTCAGAATCATTTTTGCTCTCCTGATCTAATAACTCACAGAAGTATTCGCCCCATCTGTCACTTAACTCATTGGGCTCCCATATCATTTCCCCAATCTCATTCTTCACACAACTTACAACTTTGTTTCCCCTATTTTTCCTGAGTCTCATGTACTTCCAGAAGGACTTTCTATCTTTCCAAAAAGCCAGTGTATGCCTTTCCACTTTCTCTTTCCTATCTTTTGCCTTACTGTGGCGAACCAGCTTAGCAGCTTCACGCTTCTTACAGCGATATTCATCTACAGAGAAAATACTGTATGCCTTCCAGTAGGAGAATAATGGAAAGCATAATGGAAAACTTGAAAACAGGTGAAAATATTCTTCACAGAGAAAGCTATGATAAGGAAAATCTATGAAAAAGAACTTTTCAAACACATCTTCCGGAAGCAGAGATAGCGAGAAAAAGGTTTTGACCTTTATATGCCTCCCCCTAGTGGGAAATCTGGGTATTATTTAAAGAGTAGAATGTTCCACATCTTTATTGTAACAAATGATATACAGTAAAAAAAGAAATTTGATATACAGTAAAAAAAGAAATTTTTCAATAGGATTTTTAGAAGTGGAGATACAGCTGCAAGCAGAAGTACATTAACACCACCTATCGAGAGAACTATGAACTATAAAACTCTTCAAATACAAACCTAAAGTATTCCACATGGTAAATAGCATCAGATGTTGAAAGAATATATTAAAATGCACATGCAGAAGGAGAGATATCAAGACAAACTGATTAAACATTTTTTTGGGTAGAAAACACACAAAATAGTTTTCATATTTAGTAATATTTAACCGAAAAAGATTTTTTTAATCGGGTTTTTAGCGCTGCAGATATTGCTCAAAATGAAAACATGAACTTTCACCCTCTAGTGGTACATTTGTGCATTAAGAAAAATTTAAAATCATATGACAAAATTTTTAAATCATTTCACACTGGAAATGCTCTCCAACAAAGAAAGAATTTTTCAAATCAGACTTTTAAAAGTAAAGATATTGACAAAAATATGATATACATCTACGTAGGCCCCTGGTGGAAAACCTATACATTATTTTAAGAAGAAAGTATTCTGAAATGGTTTTCCGAGGTGAGTGATATGGGTCCACGAAATAATTTTTGAATTGAGTTTTCAGGTGGTTAGATTTTGCTGCAAATACATCCAAGCAGAACTAAACACTCATGCCCCTAGTAGCCAAACCATTCTTTATGATAAATTAAAAATCATATTCAACACATTTCCCATCAGGAGTTGTATCCAATGCAGGAAGAATTCTTCAAATCAGGGTTTTAGAAGCAGAGATCTTGGGGAAAATGCAAGCTATTACCTTTATGCCCCCAAGCGGAAATTCTATGCATTACTTGAAAAAGAGACTGTACCTAAAATAGTCTTTGATATAAATGACACCGAAAGGAAAACAATTTTTTTTTCAATTGGATATTTAGAAGCAAATATGTGGAACAAAATGTATTTTGAATTTGATATCATCTGCATATACACCCTCTACCGGCGAAGTTGTGCATCCGAAGAAAAAACAAAATGCAAGGATCATCATTTTCACATTTCAAGCTTCCCAAAGCAATTTTTTTTTCAAATTGGACAAATAGTTGCCGAGATATGGTGTCCGCAGACAGATGGACAAACTGATAACATAAGCATGTTCTTTTTTACAAAAGATGTGCTAAAAACAACCAATCAAATTAAAATTGCTGTGTGATGTTTAATTTTACTTACTGCTGGTGTATGAAACATCTCCATTATCAGCTCTTTTCACACACAACTCAAGCTTCATCAGTCACACATCTCACACAAGATATTGTGTACTTCACACTATCTTTTCCTTTTTCATGCATTCTTGAATCTGGTTGTCCTGATATTTCTTCAGACTTCCTCTCCCTTTCTTTCCTGGCACTTGGGCTAAATAAATGCCTTTCTTTTCTCAATGACTGTCACAAAACTATGATAAATGTCCTCAACTTTTTTGCATTGTGATGCCGATTATACACTGCCGGACAATTGCTAAGGACGGATGACAATAGCAACGATAGCAACCATAAAATGGAAGGCAGGAATATGTGGAAATTAGCATAAGTGCGGGATACAGTAAGACGTGTTGTGCGTATGCAAATTTTGGATTGCCGAACTTGTTCGTGACGTCATAGCGCTGATAAGAGATATAAAGGATTTGAGGCGTATTGACCGATGTTGTTCAAACGCAAAGTTGAAAAGGAAAGAATCAATTGACGAACTTGCAATTTTCAGTATGTCTTCCCGACATCACCTAGATGATTTTACGCGTGGCCGTATTATTGGCAAGATTGAAGAAGGGCGAAAAATAACAGATGTTGCCAAGGAGTTCGACGTCAGCCACAGTGTTGTTTCAAGGCTTTGGAAATCATTTCAAACAAATGGAGAGTGTAGCAAACGTCACGGGGGAGGTCGTGTTCGCAGTACGACACCTGCAGAAGATCGGTACATAGTGCTATCAACAAAAAGACACCGGCGCAGCACAGCTAGTAAGGTAGCAAATCACTTTATGGCTGCTACTGGCAAGCGGATCTCCCAAAAAACTGTCGCCAGACGTTTGCATGAAGGAGGACTATACGCCCGCCGTCCTGTTGTGTGCATCCCATTGTCCAGACGTCACCGTAAAGCCCGTTTGCAATGGTGCCATCAACATCGCAATTGGACTGATATGATAACGATTGGTCTGCTGTCCTCTTCTCAGATGAGAGTAGATACAGTCTATCGTCTGATTGTCGACGACAACTGATCTGGCGTGATAGTGGTACTGCATATTGTCCAGCAAACATACAGGAAAGGGATTGATATCCGACATGTAGTGTCATGGTATGGGCTGGCATCATGATCAATGGCCGTACGTCCCTCTATGTGCTTCCAACTGGGACTATGACTGGCCAACGATACATGAATGATGTTCTGCTACCTCATGTTCGCATGTTCCGTGGTGCTGTCGGTGATAGATTTATTTTCATGGACAACAACGCAACATGTCATCGAACAGTCGCTGTCCAGGAGTGTCTTGAGAGCGAGGATATTCAACGCCTCGTATGGCCAGCACGTTCTCCAGATCTGAATCCCATTGAAAATGTGTGGGATGCTTTGGGGAGGAGTCTTGCTGGTCGCCAATGCCCTCCAATAAACAAGGACACCCTCATCCGTGCACTGACATAGGAATGGGATAAATTACCCCAACAGTTGCTTGATAATGTTGTGCAAAGCATGACACGACGTGTGGAATCTTGCATTGCCCTCCATGGTGGCCATATCCCGTATTGACATCTTACGCTGGAACGCCTGCGGACGGTAATTGCATTTTTTTCACGTTTACGTATTCTGCACAAAATGGCCTGTTTGTCCCTTGAACACGTTCCAAAGCCTTCTGGATTTCAGAGCACAATAAATTGTCTTTCTCGTAATGTCCTGGCATTCTGACATTATTTTATTTCACTTGGCATCCAACCACACTTACTTTTTTATGCGCTATATAGCCGTTTATGATCCATCCTTAGCAATTGTCTAGCAGTGTATTTCTCACATTTTTAGTGGTGTTTTATTTGCTATACAATAGAACATCAGTGTTTTCTTTTATTTTGTCTACCATTCTAATTCCCTAAAAGTTCTTCCACACAAGCAGGTAAATGTTTGTTTGTTCAGCCAACATTTTTTAAAATTATTATTACACTAAGATTTCACACATTTCTTATTTGGAATTGCTGTTTTATTTTTCTTTCTTTCTTTGAGTATTTTGTTATCACTTTAATAAATATGTGCAATTATTTCACATAATTTTATTCTTTTCAATTTACTTCCGATATTGGAGGTTATATTTTAACGTGCATTAATGCATTTGCATTTTTGAACTTCACTTTTAGTTGGTAAAGTTCGATGAACACTTACTTCACTTTTAGTTGGTAAAGTTCGATGAACACTTACCGCACGTGGGGCTTGGCTTTCAATTCATATTTTCGTTATGTGGATGCGGCACGGGGTTGTTGTTTTTTTTTTCCATTTGGCCACGGTTCACTTCTTTTTTTTTTTCCGTTGGAATTATTTTGCCTCATCACCAAATGAGTTTTTCCTTTGCTGCATCCTCATTTACTTCAATATTTATTCTTAACCCGAGTACTTTCGGTACTACTACTATACCGTCTTCGAGGGACATTTTGCTCCAACTAGCACGGACCGTGTCAGCTGGGCATTTCGGTGGTTCTCGCGGGCTGCTTCTGTCATCTGCTATCGCTTCTTCTTGGGCGTTGTGGCGCCATCTCTTGTTGGTCAGTGATCTCCTTTTTCGAACTTTTTCTTTTTTTTTGCTCAATTTTAATTTTCTTTTTTTTGCTCAATTTTAATCCACAGATAAGTTACTATACAGAGTTTATCGGAAAAGTTCATTTGTTCCGGTCCTAATCCCATACAATTCAGCACATCCATATCCTCAAAAATGCAATAGTATAAAAACCTTAATTAAAAGAGCATATACGCATTCTGAAAATAGTCAGTTCATCAATGAAGAAATCAAATTCATAAAAAAAATTGCAAGCAGCTTTGGTTATCCTAAACATTTAATAAAAAAATGGGACACAGAAGTAATAAAGAAAATAAAAAAAAATAATGCTGTAGTAAATAAAAAAGAAATCAAATATTTAAATGGTTTTCCTTACATTAAAGGCACTACCAATGAAATTAATAATATTTGTAAAAAGCATAACATTCAAATTGGAGGAAAAGTAAATACCATCAAAAATATAGTAACAAAAAATAATGATAAAATAAGAATGTTAGAAAAAGCAGGTATTTATTCAATTCCTATTACTGAAAATCCTCCAATGGCTTATATAGGAAGTACCAAAAATAAGCTTAAACACAGATTAAAACAACACATAAAAAACTGGCAGAAAAAAGAAGAAAAAACAGCACTGATTCAATACTGTCTGGATAACCAAAAATATCCAAAATTCGAAAATATAAAAATCATTAAAAGCTGTAAATCCGAAAAACACCTCAGAATAGCAGAGTCGGTAATGATTGAAAAAAATAGGACAAAAGTTTGCAACCACAATGACCCTAATAATTTGAGAAACAGCTGGAGAAATTTAATTAAAATTGAGCAAAAAAAAGAAAAAGTTCGAAAAAGGAGATCACTGACCAACAAGAGATGGCGCCACAACGCCCAAGAAGAAGCGATAGCAGATGACAGAAGCAGCCCGCGAGAACCACCGAAATGCCCAGCTGACACGGTCCGTGCTAGTTGGAGCAAAATGTCCCCTCGAAGACGGTATAGTAGTAGTACCGAAAGTACTCGGGTTAAGAATAAATATTGAAGTAAATGAGGATGCAGCAAAGGAAAAACTCATTTGGTGATGAGGCAAAATAATTCCAACGGAAAAAAAAAAAAGAAGTGAACCGTGGCCAAATGGAAAAAAAAAACAACAACCCCGTGCCGCATCCACATAACGAAAATATGAATTGAAAGCCAAGCCCCACGTGCGGTAAGTGTTCATCGAACTTTACCAACTAAAAGTGAAGTAAGTGTTCATCGAACTTTACCAACTAAAAGTGAAGTAAGTGTTCATCGAACTTTACCAACTAAAAGTGAAGTTCAAAAATGCAAATAATTTTATTCTACTTTTGTACTTATAATTTACTATTTTGGTTATTACATATATACCCTGTTTATCAAAGTTACAGATGGATCATAAAAGTGTGAAAAATCTGAGTGATCAGTATAGATTTATTAAAGATCTGTAATGTACCTGGGTAAGTTAATGCTTGATTTTTGAAACCTGTGAATCTTGGGTAAAGCAAATCAGACATCCTGTCATGGCTTGCAAATGCAAATCAGAGGCTTTATACAAGAAGTGTGTTCAGCAATGCACTGTGATTATAAACTGAAACAACAGATGCTGTTGTTTTATAAAAGGTGGTTGCTTAGTCTTGTTCAAAAGAATACATGGATAAGACTCAAAATGATAGATTGTTAGAATAATGGAGGTCGTCAGATTAAACAATCCTAGAGGAGGTGAGATGTTTCAGTGACCAACACTGCACAATCTCCTGGCTATGGCCACCATTTCAAAAATTCTGAACAGAGATCTTTTCTTTTAAATGACATTCTCCACTAAGTTCCAAGCATGAGTGAAAATCATCCACACAGAAGTTGTCATCATCATAGAAATTTGAGCAATTCCAGTATGGTTATTCCACTGAGAAAGTAATGCAAGAAGTCTTTGATTAGAAGAGAACTGTTTGTGATGAGTTTTTCTGAAAGGTTACTACTGTCAACAAGCAATGGTGCTAGTACATCTTGAAGATGCAATGCTCTTGAAGTGTCCATAGGCATCAAAAAATTACATGACGCAAAGTACTGTTCCAGCACAGTAAAAAATTTCTCTGTGTTCACAAAATATCAAATATGGTGCTGTGATGTTCTCCAATTCTCAAACTGATCTCATCTATCTAACAGGAGTAACTAAACAGTACACCTTAATGTATCCATTAGTACCGGTATAATATATTTATGCAGCCCAGTTTTCACCTTCCACAGGGTGGCTTTCTCAACATTACCACATACATCAATGAGCCATTCCATTATAACCACCGAGAGCCTAGAGAAATGAGTGCGTGTGGAGACCGAACGGTGGCGCGGGTGAAGTTCACAGAGCAGTATATATACAACCCGAAGACTGGCTTTCGGTTAGTAGAGTGTTCGGGGTCAGAACGGGAAGACCTGCCAATTTATCAGAATTTGATAAAGGACAGATTGTGGATTGTTCGTGTGCCGCTGTAGTGAGTATGTATCAAAAGTGGTGCACAGATGGCCAAACAACGAACAGTCGTCCATCCGCGTGTCATCCGCAGCTCATTGATGCCAGAGGGGAGCGGAAACTGTCGTGCATTGTTCGCAGCGACCGCAGGGCCGCAGTGCAACAAATCACCCGCAGCTACAACGGTGGTGATCAGGGCAATGTGTCCCAGCACACAGTTTATCACAGCCTTTGGCACATGACCCTGCATAGCCAGAGTCCCAGCCGGGTCACCATGCTCACTGCACATCATCGCCAATAATGCATGATATGGGCTCAAGATCATTGAGATTGGACCGTGGATGACTGAAAGAAAGTGACCTGGTCAGACAAATCAAGATTCCTGGTGTATCACGTAGACGGCCGAGCATAGATATTGGATATGCCGATTACCAATGGGGGCTATGGCACCTGGATGCACTGTTGGGCAGAAACAGGCTGGCAGCAGCAGTGTTATGCTGTGGGTGATGTTTTCTTGGGACACTTTAGGTCCCAATAATAGTACAATCCCTGACAGCTGTCAGGTATCTGAACATGTTGCAAACCAAGTTCACCCATTCATGGCAACTGTGTTCCCTGCTGGTGACGGCCATTACCAACAGGATAATGCACTAGGCCACACTGCTATTATCGTCCAGGAGTGGTTTGAGGAACATTCTGGTGACTTTCTGTTAATGCTCTGGCCTCCAAATTCAACTGACATGAACCCATCAAACATTTGTGGTTCAACTTGGAAAGGTGGGTTTGCACTAAATCACCACCACTCCGAAATGTACGGGAACTGGAGGACCTGCTGCTGACATTGTGGTACCAGATACCCCAGGATACCTATTGCCACCTCCCTGAATTGATGCCTCGCAATCGATTTAGTGAGGTCGCAATAAAGGGGGTCCTACAGCTTATTAGGTAGGAGGTCATAATGTAATGGCTTGCCGGTGTAGTCCAGAGCTCCAAACAGAATGGGTAAACCTAAACATTCATTTTTAGAAAATATCTGTTAATAGTAATGTAACAAAGATATTACCCAGCATAGTATCTACACTGACAGCCTATCTCCAATACTGTTGGACATCAGGTGTAATTTACTCCATGAAAACATCTGCAGGGTTATGCTGCCAATTGCATTCTTTGCAATTAGCAAAAAAAAAAAAAAATCATTTTGGTAATGGAAAAAAGTTTTGGCGAAAATATTGGTGAGTACCTGTTTATACAATTATACCACTTTGTTAGGGAAAATTGAATTTGATGAATGGGTTGGCATAAACTTTAAAAATGCCAGAGCAACCGCTGCATCTGCGACAATACATTACGATTTGGGCACAATTATACATTAATACTATTGACACTTTCATACTATGCTTTGCATATGTCACTACAAATGAACATTTATTAGAAATCTGCTTTTTCTTGCTTTATTTTTCAGACATTCTTCTTCTCTTTCTTTCACACTTTGGGAAACACTGTAAAAGAATTACAACACTTCACAATTTCTGTAACAGGGAATTCTGACTTTGTTATATATCAATAAATAATTTATCATGCAGTTGTCTACCTAAATCAAGAGGAATAGCATTTTATTTATTAAAACCATAAATTCGCTATGAAAGACTTCATTACAAATGAGTGTGGACTGTATTAAAAAATTTAAATCATCTTCGTGAGAAGAATTGGCAGGAAAACAGTAACACCCAAAACATTAAAAGAATTCTTGAAATCAGATCACACGCTTGTTACGTTGAAAAATTAAGATCGGGACGCTTCGGTAGCGACTTCTACCTTCATCAGCCATGGAATGAGACACGTGGTAAAAGCGTCAGTTGTTGCCAGATTTCAAAATCGCTTTCCAAATAATAGGGATGTTAAATGGTGCGTCAGTATTGCAGGTGTTAGGGGTAAGGTAGATTTCAATGCTTTCACAGTATCTGAGGGCATGCCAATTGCTGAACAGGGTGATTCTTAAACGAATCGCCCCGTTCAGCAATCGGCATGCCCTCAGATACTGTGAAAGCATTGAAATCTACCTTACCCCTAACACCTGCAATACTGACGCACCATTTAACATCCCTATTATTTGGAAAGCGATTTTGAAATCTGGCAACAACTGACGCTTTTACCACGTGTCTCATTCCATGGCTGATGAAGGTAGAAGTCGCTACCGAAACGTCCCGCTCTTAATTTTTCAACATAACTTACGCGTGTGATACGATTTCAAGAATTCTTTTAATGTTTAAATCATCTGTTGATACAATAACACATTTGATGTTGTACAATCAAAAGGCAAAGAAACAAAGCGTATTTCCTACCAGAAATGCTGGAAATTGTTATTGGTAACTAAATTGCCTGTCCAGCTATGGGAAATTTCATGAGCAACAACATCAGCAAGTGATTTATCACCAGCCTAAAAAAAGAAAAACATAAGTTAGAGAAAAATATACAAAATATAATATGCATGCTGATGCATTTGAAAGCAAGAAAAAACTTAAAAAAGAGAAGAATAATTACAAAAACACCTAAGAAAAATAAATCTTGACAGTGCAATAAATCACTTAATAAATGAAATTAAACTGCTTTTCAGTCTTTAAAAAATGGTAAAAACTCCTGTTTTAATTTTGCTTATGATGAAAATACAAACCCTATGAAGAAACTTCAAGTAAATTCAGAAATAAACTCACAAGAAAAAATACATATATTCACATCTACCAGACCTTGTCTCCTTACAAAGAAAACTGTTGAACAGTATTAATACCACAGTAAAAACAAGATACAGTTTATGATTTCAGTAGATCATATTACTTCTGTATTTTCTTTCTCCAAGACTTTTACTACAGATATTAAACCATGGCTTACAAGAACTATGAATTACATTTTGAACATGCCCTCATTGTTCCCATGTTTTGAACCCTTGAAAGATTTCCAAGTTTTCAGATGTGGTGAGACAATCTTCCAAAAAATTTTCAATTTGATTTTTTTAGATGACCAGTACTGACTCTTTTCCCCAAAGTTTTAACATTTTTGCTGTGATAATTTTGGAAATTTTTGAAATGGATGCATTTGTGGCATTCATTTCCTTCTTTCACATGATTTCTAATAAATAAATAATATTTCATAAAACAACACTTAGCATGAGATCTGTATTAGCTGTCCAAACTGCCAGCTCTCCAACAACTTAACACAATCTGTTTCCAGTTTCCATTTACACAAAACAGAAGCCAAATTCAGCGCATAACAGCTAATTACAATTAAGACAGAAATTTTGGGCTAAATTTTGCAACAGTCATACTACTGAAATTGATGCAGAACACATGTGAGCTTGGCACATTTCATACACTTTGCACTGGTCTCATATAATTCATCCAATGAAGATTGGCTCAATAACAATTAGTCATAAAATGTACTATTTGCTCAACAGTAAAATTGTTCCAATGCCAATTTGTGCAGTGGTACAACTAGTCTAATACTCAATCATTCAATGCTTATTCATCCAATGACCATTTTATCAACATTTAGGAAATGAATAATATGCTAATTTATTCTTTTTACGGCAGTTTGTGAATGTATAATAATGTATGCAGTTTGTGAATGTATATAAAGATGTATAATAATGTTAAGTATATTCTGATCCTAAGAATTTTTGTTTTAACCTGATTTTTACTGTTTATGGTACAAAAATTTATTTAGCTTACATCCATACTTAAAAGTCCAACAAATTGCGATTAAATTAATTTTTCATTAATTTCTCTCAGTAACCATTTTGTTACTATCAAGTGTTCGGTATCAAACATCATAAGGTGCAGAGGTGATAAAACCACAGCTTAAATATCTTTGTTGTGAGTTTTTGTTTTGGTTTTAGTTGTTTAATTTCATTATGGCTCGATTGCCATATTTTCAAATAATATTGGCAAATAAACAAGGTGGTCAATATCAAAGATAGAAACAAACTTATACATGTAAAACAAGAAATAATTAATTCCTGTTGCTTGTTTTACTTATTTTTGTCCTACTAATCTATTTTGAAAAGGTTTTGTTGATGAATAAACAAATCTTTCAAATAGCTGGCAACAGAACACATAAACAAGAGGAATACCACTGAATTTTTGGGTACAATGAGCATGTCTTTTGAATCAAAGATGTATATTAATATTAAGTATAGTGATAAACATTTACCATTATGTAAAATCTTACAATTAAATGCTAAAGGTTTATGCTATCTATCAAAGTGTTTTTTTCCACAAAGAATGCCCTCCAATGCAGTACAAAATGTGCACAATTTTTTTGTAAAAGTTAATAATTGTACCTAAGTACTACAAAAAAGAAACTTTTCAATGTATATACATATACAGCTGGACCTCCGTATATCGAAATCAATGAGTCCATAAAAAAATTCAATATATAGAAACTTCAATATACAGAAACGATTTTCTTCATACACACGAGTATTGTGTTGCACACTGGCGTACAAAAATTAAGGACGAGATGGCTTTTCGAATGTAACGTCGTGCAGAAGTGCTCCACATCGACTCAAATCATACCATAAGATCCCCAAGATGTAAGAATATGGGAAAAGTGAGCAAAACCATCCAAACAAGGAATCCAAAGGATACAAAAGCACTTTATTGAAAAGGTAGATTCGAGCACAACTGGACAGAAGACAGAAACGTCCATGTGACAGGCGGCTGCCAAGAAAAATCCAGTCTTTAGTAGAGGATATGATCACCCCTGACTGTGTTGCAGGATTTACAACTTCTGTCCACGCTGAGGACGAGGTTGTCAAGGAGCTGTTGAGGCATCGCGGCCCATTCCTCTTGTAGTGCAAATCGCAGCTGCGGAATCGTTGCTAGCGGCTGGTGACGTGCTGCCCAGCGTCTCCCGAGAAGGTCCCACATGTGTTCGATTGGATTTAGGTCCGGGGACCTTGCAGCCTAATCCATGCGTTGAATATCTTCACTTTCCAACAGCTCTGCGACAGCCACTGTAAGATGAGGTGTAGCATTGTCGTCCATGAAGAGGAACTCAAGACCCACAGCACCTCTAAACAGACGCACGTGAGGCAGAAGAACCTTGGTACAATAGCGGACACCAGTGACTGAACCTCCTTGGAAGATGTGGAGGTCAGTATGGCTACCAAGCATGATACCGACCCAAACGAGAACTCCGCCACCTCCAAACCAGTCCCTTTCGATGATGTTGGAGGTGTGATTGTGTGTTCCCTGCTCTCTCCAGATGTGTATACGTTCAGAATCGCTCATCAGACTAAATCGGCTCTCATCCGTAAAGAGAACTCGACCCCATTGCTGATGTGTCCAGTTCTTGTGTTCCGGGAACCACAGAAACCGCCGTCTCCGATGAGCAGGCGTTAATGGCACACACCGTACTGGTCGTCGTGCAAATAGACCACCTTTGTGCAGCCTCCTGGCCATGGTAAAATGCAATAACGGACGTCCAGTTGTCTGTTGCATGTGCCTTGCGATTTCTCCCGCTGTTTGCCGTCTGTCTCTTCTCGCCTGTAGGACAATATACCGGTCGTCCGCCGCCGTGGTTGCTCTTGGACGACCACTGCTAAACTCTTGGACAGCTGTTCCTGTCATTTGAAATACTCTTCAAGCTCGTGAAACAATGCTGTGAGCAATCCCAAACTCCTCAGCCACACTAGTCACACTTCGACCTTCTTCCAACTTCCCAATGATGCGACCTGGGGTAAAGTCATCCAGATGTCGTCTACTGGATTGCCTGTTGGCCATATCACACGGTGGCAGCAACTCGACGTCGTTCAAACTGATGTACACCGTGCAATAGCTTTCACCGAATTGCTGAGCATACACCGCCCGTGTGCTTTATACCCTTCCGACACTCCACCGCCTATGTCATGCTGCATATATGCGCATGCTTTACCGTACCGGACCCTAGTCTATCTCCTGAGTGGTCTTTCGGTCCGTTCTGCCTGCTCGTTCCGCTGTTATGCTAATTTATCCTCTTCGTCCTCAATTTTTGCACACCAGTGTATATTGCATTTAGAAACATGTTTCCTAATCAGTGTACTTTTTCTTATAAATAACTTAATATGAATCACATTATGTACAAGTTATGTTCATATAGGTAATGAAAAACAAGAATTAACAAGAAAAAAAATGTATTGAACATACCTTGAAAAGACCATGAGTATTCATGCAGCATTCATATGCATTTACATTTGTGTGAAAAAAATTCTAATGTCTTGCAGAACTAATCTCGATTATTAAGTCCGTGAAATACATCATCAGAGGAACTTTTAGGGCAAATTGAAGATCACGACATATTGTATCAAACACGGCCAACATTTCTCTTTTGGAAGGCTTAGGGGTTCTTCTGTGCCATTCTAAATTCAGCATCCTCATTGTCAGTCTGTTCTGTCTGAAGTGAGCTTACTATGTCATCATCCATCGGGTATTCTGAAATAGTTAAGTCTTCGTTGTTGTCAAAGAAATCATCAAGGGAAATCCCTTTCCAGATAAGACTCTTGGTCTGCAAGTCCTTCCAATATTCCTCGACTTGTGACAATCAGTTTTCCAACCGATTGGCAAACTCACTGCCAAGGCACTAGAGTTTGCCAAATGATTAGCACCCTGCAGTGCCTTTTCTTTTGAAAGAAGACCTGAGATTGGAAAGTTTTTGTCACAAACAATTTTAATCCACTTTAAAACAGCATTGTTAACTTTTCCAAAATGACATATTTTAGAACGTTTCCCATCAGGTCAAACATCTTTGAAGGTTTTCATAATGAACTCCCGGTTTTTTATAATTGTCAACACTGTACTTGTGGGAACACAAATTTAACCACAATATCTTCATCTTTTTTGTGCCTTCCGCTGTCAACGTTGTTCAACAACTCCACCTTTTCCACAATACTGAGAGATTTTCTTTTTGACATCACGAACACACACCATTGGTGTGTGCCCACCCCCCGACTACGACCCATCGATGTCACAATGACTCTGACTACCCTTTCCTTCATCCTCTTGCGACATCATTCTTTTTTTTTTCTCTCATTTGTCTTTCTTATAGCATCATCATTACGGGGGTGGGGATCCTGATTTGTCTCGGGAAAAAAATCGATATATACCCCATATACAAATTTTTTCGATATATAGAAACAGTTTTTCTATGTAATGATTGTGGGGATTCACAAAACTTTGAAATATAGAGAATCTCGATAAATAGACGTTTGATATATGAAGGCCCGACTGTATATATTTGGACCCTACTGACAGAACTGTGCACTTTTTAAAAGTGGAAAATAAATGCAAAATATTTTGCATGAAATACATCCAATGTAAAAGAGTTTTTCAAATTGGACTCTACTTGTATAAGTAGTAACAGGGAAGGAAACTTCTGAATTTTTTTTTTTTTTTTTATTGAAGGTTTAACTACCACTGTGAGCAACTCAATGGGTTATAAGCAGTCGCCCGTCTCTAATTTAGGGTCACTGGTTCCAGGGAAGTGAGGGAACCAGTGCCGTAAGACAAACACAACATCCATGCCTCACTGGGATTCGACCCCCTTGGTTCGAGTCCCACTGGTGCGAACCCGGACCCCTTCACGGACGAATGGTCATAAGCCAGTGCTTAGACCACTGCATCACTGGGGCGACCTGCAACTTTCTCCTTTACTGCAAAGTTATGTTGCCCAAGTTTTGTAACTCCATGGGTTTCTTTTTGTTGTTTTTTTGCCTCCATAGCCTTTCCTTCCTTTGTCGTCTCTCATAACAGTCATTTTTAGTACAAGCAAGGTTTTATGGTTCGAAGTGAACTAAAAAAGTGTATGTTAGAGTAGCACATAAAAACATCTGCCATATTTTCAGTTAATGGAAAAAGCATGAAATGCAAGAACACAGCAAAGTTTATTCTGCAAAAAAGTTATTTTGTTATTGTTAAAAATACATAATATCTAAGGTATTATTACTTGATATTGGCAAAGTATTTCGCACGTTGCTGCTCCGTGAGGCACGTGCTCCCAGCACGAGAGAGGTCTATTGTTATGAGTTTTTTCGGTAAGTTAAAAATTTTTATTAAAGGAAACAATTAGGTTATATTATTTTTCACATTCATTCTTTCGCACAATTAAACTTTTTAAATTTACTATTAGTTAAAAATTGTATTAGAAGAAGTTATACTCATCGGGTCGGGAGACGTCTCTGAAGAGGCTCTTTTGTCCCGTTGTTATGGCGAGCGCTTTCGACACTGCCAGTGTGTCATCATCAGGCCTTCTACATCTGCATGAGGGTATCCTGGCGTGTGTGTAGCTGCTGGAATTGCATGGCAGGAAATGAAGGGAAAGTTTTGCGGGTTGTATGTGTAAGGTGATTGCTTCTCATAACACATACAACAGCAAAACTTTCCCTTCGTTTCCCGACATGCAACTCAAGTGGCTACACACATGCAAGGAAACCCCCATGTAGATGTAAAAGGCCTGAAGATGACACAACGGTAAGTTAAAAATGCCTTGAAGATTAAAAATGCCTGAGGACGAAGAGCCTGTGTCGAAAGTGCTCACCATAACAACGGGACGAAGAGCCTCTTGAGATACGTCTCCCGACCCGATGAGTATAACTTCTTCTAATACAATTTTTAACTAATAGTAAATTTTAAATGTGCGAACGAATGAATGTGAAAAATAATATAACCTAATTGTTTCATTTAATAAAATTTTTTAACTAACCGAAAAAACCCATAACAATAGACCTCTCTCGGGCTGGGAGCACATGCCTCACAGAGCAACAACGTGCGAAATACTTTGCTAATATCAGGTAATAATACCTTAGAGATTATGTATTTTTAGTCTAAAGCACGTTTATAACATTAGACAACCCATAAGGTTTGTCTCATGTATTACATATTGTTATTGTTGTTGTTTTCTAGGTTTAATCTCTACTATAAACAACTCCTGGGGTTATAACACCCATCCCTACTTTACGGCCACTGATTCCAGGGAAGGAAAAGTCAGTGCCATAAGACAAGCACATCACCCATGCTTCATCCAGGACTTGGGCCCATCTCAGTTGGATGACCAGAAGCCAAACGTTAGACAAATCACCCACCAGGGCATACAAAACTGTTACAACTCTTCATAATATAAGTATGGCAACATTCATAATGCAATTCTCTCTCTAGTGATCCGTAAAATAGATTTGTACCTCTATACATGTAACCCAAGAAGGAAACATAACAGACAAAAAACCTTAAATACATTTGAGAAACCATACTACACTGGTGTCTAAAAATGTGACAAATACAAAATCACAAATAACACAAAATCCACATGACAGGTTAAAAGAAGCTTAATTCGTGTAGAGTCAATATAAACAACACTTGCCGTTTCTACACGATATGATAAAAGTCAATGATGGTGACATTAAAAACTTTATTTAAAATGTTAAAATACATAAGCAGGGATCATAGCATACTTCTGGAAAATTTTAGGTAGGAATTTTAGGACTTTTTAGAAAAATTTTAGGAAAATTTTAGGAGTTTATTTCAATAAAAACTAGATGTATATTTGTATACATCTAGTAAAACAACTTTGTATACATTGTAAAGAGTTTGCTTCACACCCTTCAACCATATATACTGATAGACTGCGCATGACATCAAAATTTCTGGCTCCAACATAAAATCATATGACATCAGTCAAAAAGATGGGTTACACCTGCTGTGCTTATGGTTGCTCTGAGCGATATAGTAAAGAAAGTTCTATGATTTTTCATGGGTAAGAAACGAATTAAATACCTAAGTCAATAAAGTTCAATTACTTAACCAGAAACTTGCAGCTATTGATATAAAAATATAGTAACTTAAGAAAAAAAAAATGGAATGCATTTTCCAAATTCTTCACAAATGTTCATCACATTGTAAATCACAAAATGTAAACAACCCGATCATGCATGTATATAGCTCATAAGTAAACTTACCTGAAGAGTTTTCATTATATGTGAGGCGCATTCACATAATACACCGAAAACACTGAAGTTCTGCAGCGTAAATTAGTAATCATAAACAGCATTTTTACACGAAATTTGGAGTCTGATGATGACGTGCCCAATGTTTGAGCCATGGCGGCTTTGATGCAGCTATTGCCAATGCGCAGTCCATTAGTATATATGGTCGAAGTTCACACCCAAATTTTTTGCATAACGTCTAATGTCTAAAAAGTTTAAGTATGATTTACTTCTAATGTTCAGTTCTTATCTTTTCACGTGTTATTATCATATTCAAGTATATTTACCACATTCAAGTTTCACTTTGAACATTAATATGCTGTTGAACCAGAAGCAATTCACGATTTTCACAGTAAAGTTTTCAGGTTTCACATTAAATTATAATATCCTAAAAAGGTAATTGAAAACCAAAAACTATGTACAATTGTTCACTGAATTACTTTTTTCATATTATTGTTTAACCTTTTCCTGATAAGCCTATCTTTTTCTGCTTCCACCACAACTAATTTACTTTCAGTTTTCTTTATTTCAGCTGAACCTTGTATGATCAAGTTAGAGGCAACTGCTATTTCAACAGTATTTTGTTTTTCTACAGCTTTTCTCATTCTTTCTGTTCCCTCTTGAATTACTGCTAGGGAGGCTTCTTTATCTTTTTTAAGCCTATTTATTTCTGCATCATTTTCTTTTATTTTGTCATCAAACTCAGCTTTTCTTTTTTTCTCTAGCTGCTTTTCCTTATTTTCCCTCTCTTTCTGCTTCTTTTCTTTTACCTTTTTTGATTCTTCTTCCTTCAGCTTATCAACATACTCTTTATAAAATTTATGTGAATCACGAACACTATTTAACAAATTTCTTGTTATGGTAACTTTACTTACACATCCATAGTGTTTAATGGCCCCTTTAACTATTCTTAATGATGTTATAGTTGAGTCTTTTAAGTTAGCCTTGTCCTTCCTTAACAGAGTAGTGTTAACCGAAAATCCCCTTTCTGCATCAGCACTAATATGAGGTAAAACTAATATTGACTTGATGAGTTTAGCAAGATTTGAGTATTTTTCTTTTCCGCTAGAGTCTTTAATACTAAATATATTACGCCAGTAATGATCAATCCGCACTGGAATATGCCCTTCCTCTGAAAATTTCACTAGTTCATCTAGAGTTGGCTTATCGCAATTTAAAAGTTTCCACTCTTCTCTTACTCTATCAATTTGTTCCTCAGAAAGATGCAAAACACTTGAAATTCTGGTTATTTCTGAAAGTCCTTCAGTGACTGAAAGTTGAGTTGACCCTTTCTTTGGTTCTTTTACCTTTAAAACTTCTATGTCTCTTAGCTTTTGATTGCAGAATGGCAAATTTGACTTTAAATATTTTGTGGTTGCAATTAGTGATGATCTTACATCTAAGAGAAATAATTTCTGCCTGGTCTCCTGAACATTCCTGAGGAGATTTTTTTGTCTTCATACCAACTTCTAACTCCCTAGTTTTTTCCATGAATTTTTGTTTTCAAAATCTACATTCTTTAGGTCTTCTCCAAATTTCCCTGCAATAACATC
The DNA here is from genome assembly GCA_039090855.1 of Macrothele yani. Taxonomy (NCBI): domain Eukaryota; kingdom Metazoa; phylum Arthropoda; class Arachnida; order Araneae; family Macrothelidae; genus Macrothele; species Macrothele yani. The sequence goes on along the minus strand of CM076994.1, from coordinate 75,212,443 downwards.
ATCTTGGATAAACTGAGCCATAACATTCCTCTTTAAAGTATTTAAATCAGAATATAACTGGTGTATTTTTGGTTCTTCACTCTGATAACATAATGAAAACTTTTCAAAATTTTGGTGTGAAAATGAAATTAATGCTAAATAGCAAGGAGTTAGCTCATTTTTCAGGAAACAGTGAATTCTTTTATACCTTGCCGAATTGCGTAGTTGTTTTTCAAAAAATTTTTGGGATGGCAAGAAGTATAAAATATTCTGTAATATTTAGCCATTGATCCAAGAGCCTCTGGGCTACAGAACCAACGGTTAAATATCTGTTGCTGACAAGATGCAAAAGAAATTTGGCTGTGACAAATGTTATATCCTCGACAGATTTATAATCCTCTCGTCTTGCAGCACTACTCTTTAAAAAGTAATGCATATCAGTAGCAAATTCGTCAAAATCTATATTTAAGCTTGTCAAAAAAATTTTAAATGCATTACTAACAACATGCAGGTTGCAAAAACCTAGTTCCAAAGATTTTTGGCCTGTTTCTTGTTTTACAACTTCATTGAATTTGCGTAAAAAGCACTTATTTACATTTGGGCTGTCCATGGATACACAAATAATTCTGTTCAACGAAATATTGAAGGGTGATAACACATCAAGAATTTCTTTTAGCAAAATATCTGCTGTTATATGACCCAGAAAAACGCTTGTTAGGTATAGGCAAGAAACAATTTATTTCTGAAGACCAGTACCTGAGATACACATCCAACTGCCATTTCACTTGTGTATTTGTAGTTTCATCAAATGCTATAGTAACCTTTCCTGGGCTACTAGATGCAATGTCTTTTTTCAAATCCTCTTCAAAATATTTTGACAATCCATGTGAAATCACATAAGCAACTTTTTTTCTTTAAGTTGCATTTTGGCTGCAATAGCAGAATCAGGAAACATTTCTTTGAAAAGTTCAACTGTTTCAGTGCATGAAACAAAAGACATATTGTCCTTAGCAACTTTCATGGCCCATAATGCTGCGGCTTTAGCCAACTGTAAATCATGACTCAGTACTTCACTAATATTTGTTTTGGGCTGAAGATCCCGTCCTCCAAAGGCTTTCAGGATGGACTTATTTTGAAATTTACTTTGAAATTTCTGCAAATGTTTTTTTCCTTTATGATGCGCTTTTACTTGTGAAAAGCCACTATTAGAAATGTTGAAAATTTCTGAACACAATATACACTTAGCAGAAAATATTGTTTCAGTTGCAGAACACCATTCTTTCAACTTCACTCCGTCCAATTCTTTGGCGAGCCACGCATCTTGAAATTTCGTTTTGGATTTAGGCATCTTAAACACTTGTATTACTAACCAGAAAATGAAAGGGAAGTACAAAAACACATTCCAATATTGCAAAACCAGACAACTTTCCGAAATTTGGCTGCAAGGATGTCAGAAGATGGGAAAAAAAAAAGCAGGTCACCACTAGAGAACTGAACCTGCACACAGCACAGAGAACACCATAAAAGACGCAAAACCAGAAACTATCATACGCATCTCACGCAAGTTCAGTCAAAGCGAGTCAGAGCCGAGATATATTGCGCATTGAAGGTCGCTGTCGCCGACGCACGATCGAAGGTCAATGATCACATGCTCTACTGCCTGCCACGATAACACTCAGCTACCATCCCATCGTCATTACCGGAGGTTACGGAAGGAGACCACATGTTTCCTCTTTGCTTCCACCCACCTGCGGTTTACAACAACAAAACATCAGCAGAAAGAGGAGGTTCCACAAGGCATGTACAAAAATAAAGTACGATCTTCTGCGTGCCACGGAGTTCGTCTGCAAAGCGCAAACCAGGGGTGAAAATGACCCCTCCCCTTTTCTCTTAGATCTCTTGTTACTCTCGAAAACTGTCCGAAGGCAAAAAAGTGGAGCGCCCGCCCCGAAGCAAGTGCATCTCGATGGCGTCATTTTCCCCTCCCTTCAGCAGCACAGCATATAGGCTGTGTTTCTACAATAACAGGTCTTTTTACCTTACCGTAATGGTAAATTTATTGGCGTTAATAACGGTTGTGTTTTTAATAAATAAGCTTACGAAAATTTTAGGATGAATAGCAAATTTTAGGTATAATTTTAGGAATTTAAGGAGGGTCACAAAATATTAGGAATTTTAGGAATTTTAGGAGGAATGCGATCCCTGCATAAGCACTTTTGGGTCTGCTATAGACCCATCATCAGATGTGAATTAAACCATACTCAGAGATTACATAGGGTTATTTATCATTAACGATGACAGATTACAACTTAAAATTTGAGAACCAAAGACACATAAGTGACATAGTCAATCACAAAACCTGTACACAAGAGTCAATATCTTGTGGGAGAGGGTACTGTTTGTACAAAATAATGGTTTTCCAAACCTCAGGAATGTAATTAGGGAAATCATCATTGCAACAAAAGTCAAAGTTCTTAAGAATAAATAAACTTTCTGTAAATAACAAAGTTGATTTACATGCCGGAGATGCTAGTATTGTCATATTGTCCCAATCTGGAAAAAATTTACCACTGCTAACTGCTCTTGCCAAGGCAGTCGTTTATGACCCGTTCCGAACATTGTATTTGTGTTCCATGAGTCTGGTATGAAACTTTCTAGATGTTGAGCCGATATATACACAATCGTGAGTTCCTGGGTCGTTCGATCACAAAGGTATACTGTAAACACCCCATTTATCGAGGCGTGGCACAGGATCACGGTCGCTACGGATCGATAACAAAAGATTTATGGTTTTGACTCCAAAGTCAACTTGATATCTGTGGCAGGCATTCTTCAGGGTATGAACAATAGGTGGAACATATTGTACTGTCCCCACAAATCTTGTCCTCTGGTTCTCCTTAGACAAGGAAGTTAGTGTCCTATTTACAACTTTCCCAATTATATGCTGAACTGTGTTTCCAGGGTACCCATATATTTGAGCTAAGTCGGTAATTTTCTTGAACTTCTGATTACCAACAATTGAAGAAGAAAAATGTGAGAAGGCGCGATTAACCAGAAAGTGAAACGCTGCCAATTTTTAATCAAGGGGATGGGCAGATGCAAAAGGAATTAAAGAGGAATATGCTGAAGGTTTCCTGTAAACAGAAAAACTGACAGAATGTGAAACAGGATCACAAACAAAAGCGGTCCAAAAATGGTAACGAATGGTTATTCTCCAGTTCAGCCAAAAACATGATGGTTGGATGAAAGGAAGAAAGAAAGTCAACAAATCTAGGAAGGTCGGCGTTGGAAGACGGCCAGAAAACCAGGACACCATCAACGTAACGAATAACAAGGTAAGGGGTAACATCAAATTGGACCCTGATCCTGGTTTTCTAAATTTTGAAGTAGAATTTCTGCTAACAAAAGAGAAAGGGTAGACCCTATAGGGGCTCCTTCAAGCTGCCAATAAATTTGATTATTGAACCTGAAATACGATCTATCTTTGACAAGCTGTAAGGCACAGCTAATAGCCTGGATCTCCAATGGCAAATATAAACCTAAAGCTGACAATTTGGAATTGATAATATTGTGAACAACAGTAAGCAGAACATTAGGGAAAAGAGAGATCACGTCTAACGAAGCCATAAAGAAAGGTTGACTAGATGAGTTAAAAGAACGAATTTTCTCAATGGCCTGGGTAGAACTGGAAATAGAGTAACTAGAAGAAGAAGTTAAAGGAGAAAGAAATATTGCAAGCGAACGACTGGACACCAGTGGGCGAATTGGTAAGCCCTCTGAGGGCTTACAATTCACCCACAAAGAGGACTTACCAATTCGCCCACTGGTGTACAGCCGTTCAAGTCCTACTAGGCTTCTTGAGAAGGCGCTTGCAAAATTTCTCTCTCCTTAACTTCCCCGCCTAGTTACTCTATTTCCAGTTCTACCCAGGCCATTGAGAAAATTCGTTCTTTTAACTCGTATGGTGAACCTTTCTTTATGGCTTCATTAGATGTCATCTCTCTTTTTCTAATGTTCCGCTTACTGTTGTTCACAATATAATCAATTCCAAATTGTCAGCTTTAGGTTTATATTTGCCGTTGGAGATCCAGGCTATTAGCTGTGCCTTACAGCTTGTCAAAGATAGGTCATATTTCAGGTTCAATAGTCAAATTTATCGGCAGCTTGAAGGAGCCCCTATGGGGTCTCCCTTTCTCCTATGTTAGCAGAAATTCTACTTCGAAATTTAGAAAACCAGGCTCCGGGCCAATTTGTTGTTACCGCTTACCTTTTTATTCGTTACGTTGATGATGTCCTGGTTTTCTGGCCGTCTTCCAACGGCGACCTTCCTAGATTTGTTTACTTTCTTTCTTCCTTCCTTTCATCCAACCATCATGTTTTCGGTTGAACTGGAGAATAACTATTCGTTACCATTTTTGGACCTCTCTCTTGTTCGTGATCCTGTTTCACATTCTGTCAGTTTTTCTGTTTACAGGAAACCTTCAGCATATTTCTCTTTAATTCCTTTTGCATCTGCCCATCCCCTTGATAAAAAATTGTCAGCGTTTCACTTTCTGGTTAATCGTGCCTTCTCACATTCTTCTTCTTCAATTGCTCGTAATCAGGAGTTTAAGAAAATTACTGACTTAGCTCGAATATATGGGTACACTGAAAACACAGTTCAGCATATAATTGGGAAAGTTGCAAATAGGACACTAGCTTCCTTGTCTATGGAGAACCAGAGGACAAGATTTGTGGGGACAGTACAATATGTTCCACCTATTGTTCATGCCCTGAAGAATGCCTGCCACAGATATCAAGTCGACTTTGGAGTCAAAACATGAATCTCTTGTCATCGATCCCTAGCGACCGTGATCCTGTGCCAAGCCTCAATAAATGGGGTGTTTACAGTATACCGTTGCAATCAAATGACCCAGGAACTCATGATTATGTATATATCAGCTCAACATCTAGGAAGTTTCATACCAGACTCATGGAACACAAATACAATGTTTGGAATGGGTCACAAACGACTGCCTTGGCAAGAGCAGTTAGCAGTGGTAAGTTTTTTCCTGATTGGGACAATATGTAAATCAACTTTGTTATTTACAGAAAATTTATTTATTCTTAAGAACTTCGACTTTTGTTGCGATGATGATTTCCCTAATTACATTCCTGAGGTTTGGAAAATCCTTATTTTGAACAAACAGTACCCCCTCCCACAAGACATTGACTCTTGTGTACAGGTTTTGTGATTGACTATGTCACTTATGTGTCTTTGGTTCTCAAATTTTAAGTTGTAATCTGGCATTGTTTATAACCCTACGTAATCTCTGAGTACGGTTTAATTCACATCTCATGATGGGTCTATGGTAGACCTGAAAGTGCTTATGTATTTTAACTTTTAACTTTTTAATTAACCTGAAAGTGCTTATGTATTTTAACTTTTAACTTTTTAATTAAAGTTTTTAATCTCACTTTCATTGACTTTTATCATATTGTGTAGAAACAGCAAGTGTTGTTTATATCCACATGACAGAGTTTAATTATAGTTGGTACAGACATACATATACCAATAATGCAGCAATACAGAACAAAAAAGGAATGTCATCACTGCATGAGGAGGAAGCATGTGCATGACAGCATGGCAGTCTAAAATTGATGCACCAAGTGGCACATTTTCAATGGGCTAATAAGGAAGTGTGATTACTCTGAACAGCAATACAATTTGCACAACAAACCCTCATTAAGTTTACAAGGTTGTAAATGAGAGTTTGGGGCAATAAGAGCCACTCCTACACCAAGGTGTGTTGAAGACCCAAGAGGGTTCTGGAGGGTGCTGCCAGCTTGTAATTGCTCTTCCCAGGGCATCTTATCATGCACTATCAGGTTCAGGTCTAGAGATCATGCAGGCCACTCCATCCTGTGAATATCCTAAGGTATTCGTCGTCTAGCTGAACCCTATGGGGATGGGAGTTATGATCCATAAAAAAGAACTGGGGCCTACAGCTCCCTTGAAAAACTGTACATATAAGGCTCTAGGATTTCATCCCTGTAGCATGCTTCCTTGGAACGCATGCGGAGGTATGCATCCATCTAACATGATGCCAGCCCAAACCAGGAGTTCTTCACCACCGAAATGGTCAGCTATCTGCCTCTCTCCAAATGTACACACATCGAGAACCCATGCTCAAGCTGTACTGCAACTCTTCACTGAAGAGAACATAGGCTCATTTGATCAGGGGTCCAGGGTGATGTTGTCAGACCCCATTCAGACAGACACTTCTGTGTGATGCTGCAAATAGGATACAGACGATAGACCTTCTTACATACAGACCTTTCCCATGGAGTCTTCTGTAAATTGTTTGCCTCAATATCACCATTCCCATAGCTGAGGAGAGCTCCCACAAGAGTTGTCTGGCTGTTGGCTTCCAATGGCGGCGAGCTGTTAAGAGGTAAATACCATTCGTCTTGACTTGTTGCGGCTTATGGATGTCCTTGTCCTGGCATTCTGGTTATTGTTGTGGGTTCCCTGGAACTATCTCCAGAGATTGGAGACCACTTGCCTCAACACATTAAGCCATCTTGCTACCTGAGCTTGCAATTCCCCTGCTTCCAATATACAAATCACTCTGCAGTGCAGAGTCTTCTAAATGATGGTTCAGAGCCATTCTTCTACTATAGTCCAACTGAAGCTACAACTGCGGCATCCCGCTCCGAATGTTTATTAAGGCCACGTGCGTGCCAGCTCGATGACGTAAGGTTGTCCTTTGCATATTTCCATAGGCTCTAACACAATGTTACTTGGTTAAGTTAACTTAGCATCTCTCCTTGCACATGTCCTTGAAAAATATTTACAACTGGTCTTCTCATTTTGAACATATTCTCAAATTTGTATTTGTCACGTTAATTTTGGATATTAGTGTAATTTTTACATCCTTCAAATACATTAAGCGAGTAAATGGTAATATCTTGAAATACATGAATAAAAACTGTCCTTTTCCATTCCATCATTTGTATGATTTTGGCCAGCATTTCCCAAAGTGTGGGTTGTGACTCCAGGGGTCATCAGACTTCTAGGGAGTTAACAAGGGTGAAAAAAATTCAACATAGGTTAAAAAAAATACTGTGTAAAAAATATTTATTTGATTATTTATTCATTTAATTTTAATGGAATAACATTAGAAAAAAAAACAATACCTTGCCAGTGTGATGCATGTGCTTATCCTTCTGTAACCATCTTTTCAATTCTGGGTTATGTGTTCAACACAGTTACAATTAAATCATTTTCAAGTTCAAATCAATTTCATTTTTCCGTTTTAATTGTAGCCATAGAGGAAAAACTTAGCTCGCATAAATATGATGTTGCAAATGGTATCAAAAATCTTAAAGCCTCAGTTGTAAGCTTTGAGTCTTCTTGCTTTCCAAAGCTGATGTACACTAATTGTCATAAAAACCCGTGCACCAAGAAAGAAGCATCGGATTAAAATAAGATTTTAGTAGTGAGATGGTACATACCAAGGACAGAAGTGATTACAATATCACAGCAACAGGATGATTTCCCGCAGACATACGGTACACATTCTGGTCAGCATTAGTACTGAGTCAGACCGCCTCGTGCTCAGATAAATGCAGTGATGCGGTCTGGCATGGAGTCAAAAAGGTGCCGTATGTCATCCTGGGACAAATTGTCCAACACTTCTTGCAACTGTCACTCTAAATCCCGAACACTGGGACATGGATAAAGCTGGTGTCCCATCTGGTCCCACACATGCTCGATGGGCGAGAGATCAGAAGATCTGGTAGGCCACAGAAGCATCGAAGCATGACGTAGACAATCCCAGGAAACCCGAGCATCGAAGCATGACGTGGACAATCCCAGGAAACCTGAGCATCGTGCAGGCGGCCATTATCTTGTTGGAAAATGGCTCCGCACCTCCTCGCCAGGAAAGGCAGCACATGAGGCTGCAGGATCTCCTGTACTTAGCGCTGGTCTGTCAACGTCTCTTGGATCACTGCAAGGGAAGTCCGGCTGCCATACACGATGGCTCCCCAGATCATCATGTCTGCAGTTCAGGATGTGTGCCGCTGTACAGCAAGGTTGCGATTGTAGTGCTCACCTGCAGTCCTCCACACTCTGACACTGTGGTCATCTGTTCCTATACAGAAGTGGGATTCGTCGCCAGTCCATAGCATTCCACATTGCTCGCTGCTGGCATACCACTGCAATAGACGCCGACGATCGTCAGGTGTTAACAGCAGAAAACATAAGGGCTGTTAAGAGTGAAGATTCGCCTTTGCCAGGCATCTGGAAATGGTTCTGGCAGACACATGAGTCCCTTGTACAATAATCCCATGTCTCTGGATATTGGACAAGGATGTTGCATCTCTGTGTGACGCTCTCACAATCCCAGTCCTCTCTCCTGGTGGTGTGTCTGGGTTGTCCAGAGCCAGTCTGCCATGTCTGGGTACCTTCCCACGTCCATTGCTCCCAACACGATCACACCGTACTGTCCGATCGGCCCAAATGGCGGCTGATTCGGATTGCCAGCCACCCTGCCGCTCTCATCTCGACGATATGGCCTCATTCAAACTCTGTCAGTTGCCCTTACGCACATCTATAGCAGCTCCTTGGCATGTCTATAGCTCAGGGATATCACCTGACCCTTATCGTACACTTTGGGATGAATGGAGTCCCCTGCATGGCGCTTTATAAGCCCCAAGGATTCCGGATGCAGGGCAGGTTTTTGACGTGCGGGCATGCGGAATCACACAAAACTTTAATCATTTGCATGTCTGCCCGCCCCATAGATATTTGCCGAGTTTTGCATTGATTGCACGGCTTTTTCTTGATGTGCGGATTTGTCACAATGAGTATATACTCCAAAATTGATCTACACTCTGAGAGAAAAGTTCAAGTTTTAACATTCCACCTGCAGTCATTTCAATCAGTTTTTCTTTCATATTTGTTGGAACTGTTGCCAATTCTATGGAGTTTACCAAAAAACGAGTTCAGTATCCATTTGTAATTATTGTTGCTGTTTGGGGTTTCTTCAGAAAATATTTTAAGAGCTCTTGTTTTAAATTTTGCAAGCTTGTTCCAAATTTCAAACTATAGACTTTACATCTGTTGCAGCATCAACAGCTATTTCCTCTATAATTAGTTCAATGCACTGGAATGAATCCAATTTCTGTTTTGCAAGTGCAGTGTATCAAAAGTTGATTTTCTTTATAACGCCATTGATTCTGTCTCTAACTGTTATTACGTTAACACCAGTCTACAATCCATCCTAGGATGGTTGTTTTTTAAGCTTTAAATAAATATTAATATATAGGGGATGTTTCCCGTCCTAAAACGGGGTGAAATTTTTAATTGAAGCACATTGAAAACAAATCAAATAGATGCCTGCTTTTTGTAAGGAAATATAGTAAAAACTCATTAATTTTAGAACTGACTTCGTGATAAATAAACATTCTATGTAAAATATTTGCTGTTGTTTAACAATTTTTCTTGTAGTCCAGTTGTTTTTGTGTAAACTTACCTTAATAACTTGTGCTTTGATCAATTCCTATTAGTAGCTCTAATTCTGACTATTAGATAGCTGTAATCATTCTACTATTCTTTTTTATGTGCAATATTTCAAAATAACTTGTACAATATTCTAGAGGATAATGCTCACCTTGGCATTCCTTGCTAGCGATGAGAAACATTTCACACACGCGTTTTCCGGTCTTTGTTGATGTTATTGTCCTAAAGTCCGTTGTATGAGATGAATATCTTTACTTCACACACTTTTCGCTGGGTATACTCATTGGATCTTCACGTTAGGATTCAAACACACCAATTTTTACTGTTCTTTATACCCGAAATTTTCACTCAGTCTCTGGGCATCCTTAGGAGCATTGGCGACTTTTCCACCCATGTTCGTGGTTAACTTTGCGCTAATGGAGTCCGATACTCCTTGTTGCCATTATGTGCAATATTTCAAAGTAACTTGTACAATATTCTAGAGGATAATGCTTACCTTGGCATTCCTTGCTAGCGATGAGAAACATTTCACACACTTGTACAAAATTCTAGCGGATAATGCTTACCTTGGCATTCCTTTCTAGTGATGGGAACATTTCACGCACGTGTTTTCCGGTCTTTGTTGATGTTATTGTCCTAAAGTCCGTTGTATGCGATGACTGGCTTTACTTCTCACATTTTTCGCTGGGTATACTCATTGGATCTTTGCCTTAGGATTCAAACACATCAATTTTTACCGTTCTTTATACTAGAAATTTTCGCCCATACTCTGGGCATCTTCAGGAGTGTGGCGACTTTACCACCGATGTTCGTGGTTAACTTCGCGGTAATGGAGTCCGATACTCCATGTTGCCATTCGTCGGATATACTTTCCTGGATATATTTCGTTATCAAGCCCGGCTGGCGCCATCTATGTTTCATTAAAACAATTTTTTTTTTATTTTTTTTCTTCTTCTCCTATCCTGGTTTTGTTGTCTTTTTTGCCGGTTTTTCTTTTGTTGTTGTTTTTCTTGTCTTATTAGTTCTTTCCAAAGGCCCGATAATGTGCTAGGGTCGTTCTGGTTACATACCCTTGCTTTATTTTTATAGATTAAGATTGCTTCTTCCCTCCTCATTTGCCTTTCCGATTTTTTATTCTTTTTTAGCATTTTAATTTCATTGAATTTTGGGAATGTCCGGTTTTCCATGCAGAATTGCACTAAAGCAGTTTTGGCTTCTTTTTTTTTGCCAGTTAGATATGTGTTGTTTAAGTCTTTTTTTTAATCTGTTTTTCGTACTTCCAATGTACGATATTGGGGGTATGTGTGCAATTGAAATTTCGTAGGTTCCTGATTCTTCTAGCATTTCTTCCTCTGTTATTTTGTTGAAAGTCATACTTTTCACGGTGTGCACTGAGCTTCCTAGTTGTAAGTCATATTTAGCACAGTGCCTATTTATTTCTTTACTCGCTCCTTCCAAGTATGGGAAAGCTCCAATGTATTTCAATTTTTTATTCCTCATCTTCCTTTGGCTGTGCACTTCTTGGCCTTCTTTACTCTGAGTCATATGCTTTTTAGTCTCATGTATCCATTTATTAATTAGCTTGCTTAGGTACCCATACTCTTTTGATATTTTCGAGATAAACTCTAGCTCTTGAGTTTTTAGCCTGTTGTTAGATGTGTGTGTGTACGCTCGCCGTATCAAGTTTACTATGCTGTTTTTTATGTATCACTGGATGGTGCGACGAGTATGGTATCAGTACAGGTATGTAAGTTGCTTTTCTGAACACAGAGTATTCAAAGCTATTTTTGTTTTTCTTTAGTTGAATGTCCAGGAAGGATAGGCGATTATCCTCTTCAAACTCAATAGTTAGCTCTATGGTGTTACAGATTTTGCTAAACTGCTGTGCTAGATCTTGTAGCTCGGCTTTGTTAAGTTTGGACATTATAATAATGTCGTCTACATATCGAGCATATAATGTCTAAACTTACCAAAGCCGAGCTACAAGATCTAGCACAGTGTTTTAGCGAAATTTGTAACACCATAGAGCTATAGAGTTTGAAGAGGATAATCGCCTATCCTTCCTGGACATTCAACTAAAGAAAAACAAAAATAGCTTTGAATACTGTGTGTTCAGAAAAACAACTTACATACCTGTACTAATACCATACTCGTCGCACCATCCAGTGATACATAAAAAACAGCATAGTAAACTTGATACGGCGAGCGTACACGCACACATCTAACAACAGGCTAAAAAATCAAGAGCTAGAGTTTATCTCAAAAATATCACAAGAGTATGGGTACCCAAGCAAGCTAATGGATACATGAGAGTAAAAAGCATATGACTCAGAGTAAAGAAGGCCAAGAAGTGCACAACCAAAGGAAGACGAGGAATAAAAAATTGAAATACATTGGAGCTTTCCCATACAGACTTGGAAGGAGTGAGTAAAGAAATAAATAGGCACTGTGCTAAATATGACTTACAACTAGGAAGCTCAGTGCACACTGTGAAAAGTATGACTGTCAACAAAAAAACAGAGGAAAAAATGCCAGAAGAATCAGGAACCTACGAAATTCCAATTGCACACATACCCCCAATTTCGTACATTGGAAGTACGAAAAACAGATTAAAAAGACTTAAAACAACACATATCTAACTGGCAAAAAAAAAAAAAAAACAGCTTTAGTGCAATTCTGCATGGAAAACCGGACATTCCCAAAATTCGATTAAATTAAAATACTAAAAAAGAATAAAAAATCTGAAAGGCAAATGAGGAGGGAAGAAGCAATATTAATCTATAAAAATAAAGCAAGGGTATGTAACCAGAACGACCCTAGCACATTATCGGGCCTGTGGAAAGAACTAATAAGACAAGAAAAACAACAACAAAAGAAAAACCGGCAAAAAAGACACCAAAACCAGGATAGGAGAAGAAAATTAAAAAGAAAAAAATGTAAAAAAAAAGTTGTTTTAATGAAACATAGATGGCGCCAGCCGGGCTTGATAACAAAATATATCCAGGAGAGTATATCCGACAAATGGCAACATGGAGTATCGGACTCCATTAGCGAAGTTAACCACGAACATCGGTGGTAAAGTCGCCACACTCCTGAAGATGCCCAGAGTATGGGCGAAAATTTCTAGTATAAAGAACGGTAAAAATTGATGTGTTTGAATCCTAAGGCAAAGATCCAATGAGTATACCCAGCGAAAAATGTGAGAAGTAAAGCCAGTCATCGCATACAACGGACTTTAGGACAATAACATCAACAAAGACCGGAAAACACGTGCGTGAAATGTTCCCATCGCTAAAAAGGAATGCCAAGGTAAGCATTATCCGCTAGAATTTTGTACAAGTTACTTTGAAATATCGCACGTAAAAGAGAATAGTAGAATGATTAGAGCTATATAATAGTCTGAATTAGAACTGCTAATTGGAATTGATTTCACACACGTGTTTTCCGGTCTTTGTTGATGTTATTGTCCTAAAGTTCGTTGTATGAGATGAATATCTTTACTTCACACACTTTTCGCTGGGTATGCTTATTGGATCTTCGCTTTAGGATTCAAACACACCAACTTTTACCGTTCTTTATACTCGAAATTTTCGCCCAGTCTCTGGGCATCCTCAGGAGCGTGGCGACTTTTCCACCGATGTTCGTGATTAATTTCGCGCTAATGGATTCCGATACTCCTTGTTGCCATTCGTCGGATATACTTTCTTGGATATATTTCATTATCAAGCCTGGCTAGCGCCATCTATGTTTCATTAAATAACTTTTTTTTTTTATATATATATTTTTTTATTTCTTTTCCTATCCCGGATTTCTTGTCTTTTTTGTCAGTTTTCCTTTTGTTGTTATTTTTCTTGTCTTATAAGTTCTTTCCACAGGCTAGATAATGTGCTAGGGTCGTTCTGGTTACATACCCTTGCTTTTTTTATAGATTAAGATTGCTTCTTCCCTCCTCATTTGCCTTTCAGATTTTTTATTCTTTTTTAGCATTTTAATTTCATCGAATTTTGGGAAAGTCTGGTTTTCAATGTAGAACTGCACTAAAGCAGTTTTGGTTTTTTTTTTTTTTTTGCCAGTTAGAAATGTGTTGTTTAAGTCTTTTTTTAAATCTGTTTTTCGTACTTCCAATGTACGAAATTGGGGTATGTGTGCAATTGGAATTTTGTAGGATCCTGATTCTTCTAGTATTTTTTGTCCTCTGTTTTTTTGTTAACAGTCATATTTTTCAAGGTGTTCACTGAGCTTCCTAGTTGTAAGTCATATTTAGCACATTGCCTATTGATTTCTTTACTAACTCCTTCCAAGTATGGGAAAGCACAAATGTATTTCAATTTTTTATTATTCATCTTCCTTTGGTTGTGCACTTCTTGGCCTTCTTTACTCTGAGTCATATGCTTTTTACTCTCATGTATCCATTTTTTAATTAGCTTACTCGGGTAACCATACTCTTGTGATATTTTCAAGATAAACTCTAGCTCTTGATTTTTTAGCCTGTTGTTAGATGTGTGCGTGTACGCTCGCCGTATCAAGTTTACTATGCTGTTTTTTTATGTATCACTGGGTGGTGCCACGAGTATGGTATCAGTACAGGTATGTAAGTTGCTTTCCTGAACACAGAGTATTCAAAGCTATTTTTGTTTTTCTTTAGTTGAATGTCCAGGAAGGATAGGCGATTATCCTCTTCAAACTCTATAGTTAGCTCTATGGTGTTACAAATTTTGCTAAAACGCTGTGATAGATCTTGTAGCTCGGCTTTGTTAAGTTTTGACATTATAATAATATAGTCTACATATCGAGCATAAAGTATTGGTTTTTCAGGTAGAGTTTGAATGATTTCTTTTTCGAGATATGCCATAATCACTTCTGCATATAATGCCGATAATGGGGATCCCATAGGGCACCTTGTGTTTGTTTATATATATTTCTTTCAAAATGGAAGATGTTGCTTTCCTTGATGAAATATAAAGTATTCTTTAACCCTTTCAGTTGTGACATGTTTAGTTCTTTGTTGATGCTTAGTTGTCGCATAATTAATTCGATGGCTAGCTCGACAGGAGTATTTGGATATAACGCCTTAGCGTCCATGGAGGCCATAGTTATTTGCTCTAGGTCTGATGCTATCGAAAAAAAATCTCCTCACTCATCAACCTAGAAAAAAAGATATACAACTATCTATCCCCAATATTCATGAGGAATAAGTATACCTTAAAGAATAGCTACATGTTTATAGAAAAAAATCAAGGTAAGTAATCAAGACCTAGAGCAAATAACTATGGCCTCCATGCACGTTAAGGCATTATACCCAAATACTCCTGTCGAGCTAGCCATCGAATTAATTATGCGACAACTAAGTATCAACAAAGAACTAAACATGTCACAACTGAAAGGGTTAAAGAATACTTTATATTTCATCAAGGAAAACAACATCTTCCATTTTGAAGGAAATATATATAAACAAACACAAGGTGGCCTTACGGGATCCCCATTATCGGCATTATATGCAGAAGTGATTATGGCATACCTCGAAAAAGAAATAATTCAAACTCTACCTGAAAAACCAATACTTTATGCTCGATATGTAGACGACATTATTATAATGTCTAAACTTAACAAAGCCGAGCTACAAGATCTATCACAGTGTTTTAGCAAAATTTGTAACACCATAGAGCTAACTATAGAGTTTGAAGAGGATAATCGCCTATCCTTCCTGGACATTCAACTAAAGAAAAACAAAAATAGCTTTGAATACTCTGTGTTCAGGAAAGCAACTTACATACCTGTACTGATACCATACTCGTGGCACCACCCAGTGATACATAAAAAAAAACAGCATAGTAAACTTGATACAGCGAGCGTACACGCACACATCTAACAACAGGCTAAAAAATCAAGAGCTAGAGTTTATCTTGAAAATATCACAAGAGTATGGTTACCCGAGTAAGCTAATTAAAAAATGGATACATGAGAGCAAAAAGCATATGACTCAGAGTAAAGAAGGCCAAGAAGTGCACAACCAAAGGAAGATGAGGAATAAAAAATTGAAATATCATATGTTGTTGTTTTCTCCAGGCAGATTTTCGGAAGGTTAGGGCCCGACTTTCCTTGAATTTCGCCTGTCGAAACCATCAAATATCTACGCATTCTTATTCCAAGAATGTACTTTCACATACTTACTTTTTTTTTTTTTTTTTGGTTCCTTTTAAAATCCCTTCTCGTTTTTCTTAAGTAGGTATACACGGATGAACAAACACCCATGAGAGAGGAAAAAAAGGATGGGGGGGGGTCAAGAATAAGTCATGTTAATTAAAATTGCCTATTCTTCATTCATTTATTCTTGTCAAAATCTAGGCTTGTGATTACCTTCGTTTTTCATCATTTAGCTTCATGCCTTTTCTTTTTTTCATTATTCTCGTGGAAATACTTATTTGTATGTCGTCATGAATTCAAATTTTTTTTTTTTCGTGACAAATTGAGTAAATTTTGTGTTCAGTGTACGTGCATTTAATATTTACAGTAACGATAATCGTAGTGGGGTATAATAATAATAGTGCTTGGATAATTGTAGAATTTTTTTTTTTTTTTTTGTACTAATGCTTTAAAGTATCGTATTAATCTTTTTTGTAGCATAGTGAGTAATTGCATTCATTATTTTAACAAATGAGAAAATTAATGTTGCCGTAGGAATTATCATAAAGTATTTAAATTTTTGCATATCCTGTAAGTATCAGAGTGGTCGGGATATCTGTACACTTGGAAACAACTATTGTTCTTCTGCATTTTAGCTTCTTGTGTACGTTGTAAAATACAATAAGGGAAAGAAGGAGTTCGTTTTCAGCTCTCTCTCATTTTCTTCAATATTACCCTGCTAGGAAATTAAAGTTATAATTGTGTATGAGTATGATAGGTAATACTGTATTTATCTCAGAGTGTATTTCTTATTTTTAAGTGTGCCAGTTAACAGTGAGAAAGTCATGAATTCTTTTCCGCCATTTATTCTTTTTACATTGTTCCTTGGGTCGCCAGGAAATGTGTTTCGTGGAAATTCGTGAGTAACCTTGTTTTAACCTTTGCCCTTGTTCAAACTCAGGGATTCCCAGAACTTGCCAAAGGTCAGCTAGCTTAACCTTGACACCTCCACTGTCAAAACCGGGCAAAGCGTTTTTTTTTTTTTTTTTTTCCTTATGTCGTTGCTAGTGCCAGGTGAGTCTGCCATTTGCATTATCCAGTGGAGAAGAATGTTCTTGTGCTTTCTCCCCCCCCTCCCCTCCTTTGGCATCTCTTCTCTTAGGCGAGGAAAACTTTTCAGCCAATGAGAGCTCGCCAACACACCGCGTTGACAGAGGTTAAGTAGACACTCTCTCTCTCTCTCTCTCGCTCCTTACAACTCTGCTGCTGGGTGCAGAGCATTTTTCTGACTGATTATTTTGTACGTTGCAGACTCTTAGGTCTGCATGATGTTGGCCGAAAGGGTCACCCTTTTTTGACTGGCCTCTACCCAAAGCTGAAAATGGGTTTTTGTCATGAAGACAAGGAGCTTCTCAATTCATCACTTGCCCAGTGCCTGCTCTAAAAGTTTCTTCCTAGGACAAAAAAAGGCTGTGGTACCTAAGATACTGAAGTGACCCAAGATGGCGCTCATCAAGCCGAGAGTACAACCTCCTCAACTGATGCATGAGGCACACTCCGGCCATAGCTTGACCATGATGACCACCAGTCACTGATTCCTAGCATTCCTGGCCTAAAGTACTGGCGTCTTCCTCCACAGAAAAGAAAAAAAAAAAAAAAAAGAGGGCTGAGACCATAGTGGCCTTCACACAGGGCAAGGTAAAGCAAAATTTCCTTTCCATTTTGCTGCCAATAGAAGATGCAAATAGCATGGAATCTTCCAGGAGTTTTTTTTTTAATTGTCTAAATTAAACACATTTGAGATGGTATAAAATATTTCGATAATAGAGTTTATAATTCATTGTGCAGGAGGCTAGGGAAGCAGCAAATTTTTCTTTATGTCATTGTGGTGAATTTTAATATCAATATTAAGGCTGAGGCCATAAAAATTTGAAGAAAGAATATCTTTTGAAAAACGCCATACCTGCCAAATTATGTAAAAGAAAATTATATCTATCCAGGTTGTTTAAAAGTGAAAATTTAGATTTGTTGTGAATACAAGGAATATATATATATATATATAAATTTAAAAAAAAGTTAAAAACAAAAATGGTAGCAAGCAGGAAAAATAAAAAAAAAGCAAACAAAACAAAAATTCAATGTGAATAGCTAAAAGGGCTAGCTAGCAGTGCACTGTAGTTTTTTTTTTTTTTTTTTTTGAGCCTGAAAACTAATTATAATTAAATAATGAGTGTGTAAACATTGTGTATGGGCATATTATATGTGTCAGAAAGAAAAGAAAATTGTTTGAAAACCGACAGTTTTGATTAAGGTTGGCTGTGTTCGAAATTTATATGAAATGTGTTTTTTTTTAACGTGAAATAGCAAAATTTACACCATTTTATTTACGTTAGTGAAATATTACTGTGTGCTCATTCTGCTAATGATAGCACCAAATGTCAAAACAAGTCAAAATTGTATCCAAGGCATAAAAAACCTCTGGAATCATTTTTCATTATACCCAAATCAAAATTTATTTTGGACTCTAAATACCTTTTGGAAATTTTCGGGAAACTGTGAGAAAATTACGGCTATGATTAGCCGGTGTTGTCAAAAAAGCAAAAATTAAGCTCTAAATCATATTTGCATAAATCTTGTTTTTTCAAATAAATGCAGCCGAAGTCGGCTTTTCAAACTTACACACGAGTCAGTACATGTTTTGTCTTGAATTGCCTGTTCTTTGACACTGCCAGGTGAACAAATTCACCCCTGCAACTGGTAGGGCTTTCCTTAGGAAACGCTCACTGGGTAAGTATTTTGTCAGTCATTTTCGCCAGTGTACGTCCACTATTTTGATCATGTGCCAAATTTAAGAAGTTGAGTTCGAATATTATTTTTTACCTTACATTTTTCTGGTGTGCCTAAAAACTTAAAAATTTTGGATCAATTTTCACAAAATTGTTTTGTTTTTTTTTATCCAAAGAATTTTCAACCACTTTTATTTAATTATTATATTGAATGACCAAACCTTAATTTATATCAAATACATTGGTGCTTTCCCATACTTGGAAGGAGTTAGTAAAGAAATCAATAGGCAATGTGCTAAATATGACTTACAACTAGGAAGCTCAGTGAACACCTTGAAAAATATGACTGTTAACAAAAAAACAGAGGACAAAAATACTAGAAGAATCAGGATCCTACAAAATTCCAATTGCACACATACCCCCAATTTCGTACATTGGAAGTACGAAAAACAGATTAAAAAAAAAAAAGACTTAAACAACACATTTCTAACTGGCAAAAAAAAAAAGAAGCCAAAACTGCTCTAGTGCAGTTCTGCATTGAAAACCAGACTTTTCCAAAATTTGATGAAATTAAAATGCTAAAAAAGAATAAAAAATCTGAAAGGCAAATGAGGAGGGAAGAAGCAGTCTTAATCTATAAAAATAAAGCAAGGGTATGTAACCAGAACGACCCTAGCACATTATCTAGCCTGTGGAAAGAACTAATAAGACAAGAAAAAGAACAGCAAAAGGAAAACCGACAAAAAAGACAAGAAAACCGAGATAGGAAAAGAAATTAAAAAAAAAAAAATTATAAAAAAAATAAAATGTTATTTTAATGAAACATAGATGTCGCTAGCCGGGCTTGATAACGAAATATATCCAAGAAAGTATATCCGACGAATGGCAACAAGGAGTATCGGACTCCATTAGCGCGAAGTTAACCACGAACATCGGTGGAAAAGTCGCCACCCTCCTGAGGATGCCCAGAGACTAGGCGAAAATTTCGAGTATAAAGAACGATAAAAATTGGTGTGTTTGAATCCTAAAGCGAAGATCCAATGAGTATACCCAGCGAAAAGTGTGTGAAGTAAAGATATTCATCTCATACAATGGACTTTAGGACAATAACATCAACAAAGAACGGAAAACACGTGCGTGAAATGTTCCCATCGCTAGAAAGGAATGCCAAGGTAAGCATTATCCGCTAGAATTTTGTACAAGTGTGTGAAATGTTTCTCATCGCTAGCAAGGAATGCCAAGGTAAGCATTATCCTCTAGAATATTGTACAAGTTATTTTGCTTTGATGTTTTGCTTTAAATTACTTTTCTGGCACACTGGCCATTTCTTTCACGGCTTGTTTTAGACTGTCCTATTTGATGGTTAGTTTGAAACTTCATACCAGTTTTTTCTACAAAATAATGCAACATCTGGCATTACAAATCGGAACTATCTAAATTATCGACAATGTGCTGTTGGGGTGGCATCTGCTTTTAGATGCAAGTTTGCTCACTTTGACATCTCAAGATTTTAGTTTTTATTGTAGGTTAGAGCATTTAGATAGATAGACATTTTGCAAAATATATAATATAATCAGCACTAAACTCGGAAAGGTAGCTAAATTAAAAAAGTAAAAAATAATTAAAACATACAAATTAATATTCAAATAGTGGTAAATTAAATTAATATACAAACTCAACTTGCTGTGATATTAAGATTTCAATTCAAATTTTGTAGATCGGATAAATAGAACTCGAGTCGTTGATAATCCAATGTTTTTAAATTAGCACGTGATCACCTTGACATTAGACCACATGCGAAAAAGCCAAAGAGGATCGCAAAATAGTTTTTTGCAAGCTAACTGAACAAGCCAAAGAAGATTGCAAAATGATTTTGCATACTCCAATTTTGGTACATCAAAAGTTCTGCTCTCATCTGGGAAACTCTTGTTAACACATTTCCCCTTGCTAGCCATCATACCTCTGTGCGGTAAAGATAACTTGCATGTAATGAACCCATTTTTTCGCATAATTTTCAGAAGATACGAGTTTGCAACGCCTTTTCTTTGATACAGTTTACCACCTTGATGACAGTTTTTAGAACACAATTCAGGTTGGAGGGTAAATATTTTGATGCAAGAGATTCATGATGTAGAAAATAGTGACACCATATAGCATTTGGCATGATCTCCTTCGATCTTGCAATGAGACCACTTCTAGACCCTATCATTCACTTGGTACCATCAGAGCAAATGGAAGTGCCATTTTTTTCAGTCAATATTGTAATAACTTGTGCACTACAGAGAAGTGTCAAATAAACGACTTAACAACCACCAGTAGTATTATAAAATTAACGTAAAAACGTTACCACTACTGTACTTTACGTTATTTTAGGTTTAATATATAGTGCTTTTTGGCTTGACCCTTCGTATAATGAAAATTGCATTATAAAAAAGGCATCATATGATTCGTGAAGAATGAAATAGTATGGCTACTCACCATGTTTCAAACATATATGTATACAGGAATGGCTTCTTAACTCCTGTGCTACTATTCCGCCAGTCGTCGTAATACCATAAAATTGTTTGCAAAAACTTTTACGTCGTCACATTCAACACGTAAAAGTACGACCAGTTGTAATCCCATAAATCGGCGAAAGTCAAACGTACAGAACATCACGAACAATAAAGAGATCAAATCTCAAAGTCAAACGTACAAACATCACGAACGACAAAAGACAGATAACAACAAGAACCATGATAGTATATAGATGAAATGAAGTAAAATGCAAAGAATAAGGTCAATGCCTTCAAGCTATACAACCATGCCGGTTTCAGCATATTCCCAATGCCATCCTCAGTGGTACAAGCTACTGCAAGTCATGTTCACACGAATGCACCTACAACCATACTGAATACACGTAAGAAGCACGGGCCACACCCTTCGGCAGCGATATACAAAGCATCATGGTATTAAATGTCAAAGGCACCATCAATCGCCTGAGAATGATGTCTTTGTTCTTTTGGGCAATCAACTTTATCATTTCGTTCTTTCCTTTTTTTAAATGGAAATTGTTTCTTCCATTTTTGTTCAACCTCTATCATGAATTTCCGTGCATACGGTAGATTTATCGGTACATTATTATTACAGTTCTTCCCTCTTGTCTTTTCAATAACTATAGCCTCAGAGATAAACTGTTGCTCATACTTTTTGTGTGATGTTATTAGTTTGGTGTTAGACCACTCTGGTGTTGAATTATTCTCTAGGCCAGTGGTTATCAAAGTGTGTGCCGTGGCACCCTGGGTAGCCGCGGATTCCTCACAGGGGCGCTGCGAAATATTACAAAGTTTTCATAATTTTATTTCCATTTTCAATTCAGTGTAATAGGACGCAACATCGCGACATCTAGTGGACCTGGTGCAAACCAGTAACTTACTTAGTAATAACTGTTTGCCGAAGCCTCTATAAATGATTACTAGATGGCAATCTACAATAATGTTACAAGCGTGAGCTTTTCCCCCGCACGATTGCCGCCCGATGGACGCAAGTGTGAGTTCTGCGCAGCCGCTACCGGAAGTAACCTGATCTTTCGCCCCAGCCTCCGTGTTTCTGATAAACATTTCTCCCTCGTTCTCCGAGCGTCTAGAAATGAGACTCTCAGTCCACATTTTTTGAGAAGGTCACCAGATCCTTTAAATATGATCATCCGTTGTTATTTGTGACTTATTTGGTGGTTAGCAGTCTGTTATGTTGATGCTCTATCGCTGAGTTTCGGCGTTTGTAAGCTTGCGGCGTATCAACTGAATATTATTGTGATTAAGTGAAGTTTTTCTTCTCGTATACATTTTTAAAAACGGATCGGTTTTTACTAAACAGTAATAAGCATTGTGAAAGTGAAAATAAAGGGGGCACACCGTCAAATAGTGGCAAGAGTGTGAAGAAGCATAAATATCAAAAATATGATGACAGTTATTTGAAATTTGGTTTTACGTCAAAAGAAGTCAATAGTGAAGAGAGGGTGCAGTGTGTACTGTGTATGAAAGCTTTGGCACCAGAGTGCATGCTACCAAGTAAGTCGAAATGCCATTTAGAAACCAATCATCCCAGAATGCTTAGTAAATCTCGTGATGGCTTTACGAGAAAAATAGAAGAGTTAAATCAACAAAAAGGTAGTTTTTATAAGTAGGCATCAATACCAAGCAATGCTTTGCTAGCATCTTACAAGGTGGCACATAGAATCGCAAAATGTAAGAAGCCTCATACCATTGCAGAAGAACTCATTCTACCGGTTGCTGTAGATATGGTGAACATTATGATCTGTGAGTCTGCTGGGAAGCTGCTTTCAAATGTGCCTTTGTCCAATAACACCATCAGCCGCAGAATACAATGCATAGCGGAGAACCTCAATGATCAATTAATTGAAAAAAATGTAAGGTAAGGAATTTGGGTTGCAGCTGGATGAGGCCACAGATAATAATAATGATGCTCACTTGATTTGCTATATACAGTTTATAGATGGTAATAACATTGTAGAAGACCTTCTCTTTTGTAAAAGTATCACTCGTAGTGCTAAGGTTCAAGACTTGTTTGAGATCCTTGATACTTTTATATCCGAAAATAATTTGGAGTGGACTAAGTGCATTGGTGTCTGTACTGATGGTGCTCGTTCTATGTCCGGCTGTTATGGAAGATTGCAGGCACTTATTCGAAGCAAAGCCCCTGATGCACAGTGGACCCATTGTGTTATTCACAGGGAAGCATTTGCGTCAAAATATCTGAGTCCTACATTGAACCAGGTCTTAAAATATGTAGTGAATGTAGTAAACTTTATAAAAACTCGGCCGTTGAAGGCAAGGTTTTTCAAAAAATATGTGAGGATATGGGATCCGAGCACACATCTTTGTTGTACTACAGCACTTTGCGATGGCTCTGTCATGGTAATGTTTTGTCTCGTACATTTGAACTGCGACAGGAAATTTATATTTTTTTTAAAGAGGAAGACCACAAGTATACCGAAAATTTTGTGAATGAAGATTTTTTGGTAAAACTAGCATACTTATGTGATATTTTTGAAAGATGAATGCTCTGAATCTCTCCCTGCAGGGAGGCAACATGCACCTTTTAAAGTCGATTGAGAAAATGTCAGCTTTTATAAAAAAAAAACTAAAGCTATGGAAAACAAAAATGAATGAAGACGGAGGTAAAGAATGTTTCTCCTTGTTGCAACAGTTTTTGACCTCCAATGGAGTTGATTTCTCTCCAGGCATGAAATCCATTTTTGAAGAACACTGATCACAGCTTATCACCTGGTTTGAGAAATATTTTCAAAATGATAATATTGATAAATTTGTATGGATTCAAGATCCATTTCATGCCACTGCTCCATCTGAATTTACTGCTGCAGAAGAAGAGAATATTATTGAGTTGTCTTGCAACAATACATTGAAAACAAAATTTAGCAGCATGGAGTTACCTGAATTTTGAATATCAGTAAAAGATCAATATCCCCTGGTAAAGCTCAGAGAATTTTAATTCTACATGTGACTTCTTATTTGTGCGAAGCTGGGTTTTTGGTGGTCGCTGTAATAAAAACTAAGTATCGCATGAAAATCAATAAGGAGAAGAAAATTAGGGTGGCTGTGTCAAGTTTGATTCCAAGATTTGAGAAAATGTGTGGTGATCAACAGGCTCATCAATCCCACTAATTTATAATTAGTTGAATTTTTCAGTTACATTCTTTTGTGATCTTCAATACGTGTTTTATTTATTTTTCCCTAAGTGTACTTGTTAGAATTGTGTATTTGTTTAATTTGACATAAGCAAAGTGTACTTGTTAGAATTGTGTATTTGTTTAATTTGACATAAGCAAAGTGTACTTGTTAGAATTTAACATAAGCAAAGTGCACTTGTTAGAATTTGACAAGGATGCCTTGGGAAAACCTGGATTCAGCAAGGGCGCCGAGACTCGAAAAAGTTTGGGAACCACTGCTCTAGGCAGTATTTCATTAGCGATGTTTTTATCTCCTTCTTATGCCAGTTTGATAAGTGCTCTTTCAGTCTACACTGTAGGTGTCTCCTTGTGTTACCTATATAACATTTCATTTGATCACCTTCATTATTAACAGTAGGTATAGAGTATACTCCCGATCTTTCAAGGATAGAAATCTTACCATTATTAGTCAATATTTTCCCATTGCTACGTACTGTTTCTGCGAGTTTAATGTTGTGATTAGCACATTATTTTTTAATAACATCGCTCAATGGCGGCAAATACAGGAATTTCACAAAATGCTTATTTTCACTTTCAGTAACTTCTTGTCCTTTATTTTTTAGTTTGTTTTTAACATTTACATACATGGACTGTATTAACCATTCATTGTAACCAAACTCATGGGTCACAGATTTCACCCATTTGATCTCCTTTTCCTCAGCTTTTTTGGTGGAAGATAAATTAATAGCTCTTCTTATAAAGAATGAAAAGGCAGTGGTTTTGTAACGCCATGGATGAGAAGAATCGTACGGGATGATCGCCGAAATATACGTTGATTTTCTATATACTGATGTTTCTATACAATTTTTACTTGTGTTCCTAAATAAAGCGATGTCCAAAAAGTTGAGCTTGTTGTCCATTTCTTTTTCAGCAGTAACAGTTATTGTAGAGTAACAACTATTGTACCTGCATATGAATTCTTCAAGTTTACTTTCAGAATGGTCCAAGAAGATAATGATGTCGTCGACATATCTCAAAAACAACACAGGTAAGACTGTGCCGTCTGGGGACAATAAATCTTTTTCTATCTCCTGCAGAACCACCTCTGGTAGTAGTCCAGACAGTGGTGAACTCATTGGGGCACCAAATTGTTGTTTGAAGGATGTTTGTATTGTACTTTAAGTACTTGTTTTGAATTATAAAATCCAATGCTGAAATAATACTATTTCTTTCCGCCATTGCTACGTTCCTGTCTTAATCTTTTATCGATAAGCTCCATAGCTATGTCAGTGGGAGTATTTGGAAAGAGGGACACGATGTCTAAACTTAATAAAGTCAGATGTTTTCAGCGTTCTTAATTGCCTAATCACTTCGGTGGAACTTTTAACCACATATTTGCGTTTGACGAACAATGGCCACAGGTATTTGAACAAGGCGCGTTCCAAATGAATGGTAGGTGCAGTGCTTCTGTTAACAATCGGGCATATAGGACAATCTTCCTTATGCATTTTTAACTTACC
This sequence comes from Macrothele yani, assembly GCA_039090855.1. Classification (NCBI taxonomy): domain Eukaryota; kingdom Metazoa; phylum Arthropoda; class Arachnida; order Araneae; family Macrothelidae; genus Macrothele; species Macrothele yani. Next base: position 75,186,838 of record CM076994.1, on the reverse strand, counting down.
AAATATGTATGGGGTAGTAGCCCCTTCTGGTGGGATCGATCTAATTTTAATCTCATAAGGTAAGTTACTATAGTTTTTAAACTTCGCTAACTGCCGAAGTATAGGTTCTGTTGGGTCTTTTGTAACTTTAGTTGCTCTTAAATTATCAATAGCGTTAATCATTTTGTCATGAAATACCTCCGAATCAATAATAACAATTTGTTTGGCTTTATCGGCTTCAATACACTTAATCATAAGATCATTTCTTAACTCCATCAATGCATCAAGTTAGTACTTAATACGTGGATTGCTAGGTTTATCGTACATTTTCCTAATAGTTCTCACAATTTAAAATCTGATAGGATCTCTTTTCCATATGGGTAAATTCTTAATTATATTTTCACATGCAGACATTATATGTTCAGCCCTTGGAATTACTTGTGGATATGCATACTTCATGCCATGGTTCAAAGACATCTCTTGAAGACTTGTCAATTCAATCCTCGAATCGTTAACGTAGCGCTGATTACTGTTTATAGTCTTCCTTTCACCAAGTATTTTACACTTACTGTGTATCAAATTCTCAATCTTCCTAAAATGTTTGGCTCTGCTCAGTACCATTTGTCAATCCACCGTTGTCAAAACCCTCAACTAGGTCTTTGTGGAAGTGAGTAAATGCAGAGTTTTGCTGGTCCTTGAGAAAGCCAAGACTCAGCATTTTCGACACTTTCTGCATCCTGCTTTGTTTCTTGCTCCCTGCTTGTTAGCTTTGGAGTGTTTTTAGTTTTTTATTTTTATTTTTGTTGTAGTTTTTGCTTTGTTTGTTGTTAATATACATATATTTCTCTTTCAATCTTTTAATGATTACAAAGATCAGTAAGTACTCCATAAGATGTCTCAAGGTTTGTGATGAAGGCAAATCCAGAAAACACAACAGCACTTCAAAGAAGCAGTGATACCATCACAACTACAACATGATGTAAATAACCAACTTTACAAAATGTAGTAATAAAACCAAATGAAGTACAGCAACTTCAAAATTCTGAGAGTAGTGCATCAATACTAGATGTCACAATGAAAAAACAAACATAAAGAGGAAACATCACATAAAAAAATTCACATACATTAAACTGATAACTAGTTACATATTTTAGGTGAATCATTTCATTCTCTTAAGTTTTTTTCTTGTTGTTGTTTGTTTTGTTTTAAGTATTGGGTAATTCATTTGGAACTTCCAGAACTTCTACATTTTTTAAAATTTATTTATTTATCTCCCTTTTGATTTGTGCAAAAAAAGATATTGATTAAACAAGATAACTAAAACTTTGTTAGTAAACAGGAATTCATTTTTTATTCTTTTATTTTTAGTTCATGACTGATTATATTTTACATCATGGCTACAGAACAGAATACTTTCCTAAGACAAAACAGAATTTTTCTCAAACAGCAGCTCAAAGTTTAATGATTTTCTTATTGTGATTGTCAGGAGCTGTAGTAGGGAATTTACAGATATGTTTGTCAACTAGCTTGAATATTTAAGGAAGTCAAAGTCACACATGATACTTTTTAACCTGTTACACAGAACATTATTTCTGAGAGGATTGAGTACAGAAACGTTATTGCAGATAGAATATACCAGAAAAAATGGTGCGATTACAATTGCACTGTATTGCAAAAATTACATTTTACTGCAATATTTGTCTATAATGTAGGTTGTAGGAAAAGTGAACTAGTTATGTTAAGAATTTTAAAACCACAAAAGCACTTTTGACTTAGTTTAAGCCTTACATTCCAGTACACAATCAGAGAAAGACTGGTCGCCAGATTTGGATTTCCAAGTTCTTAATTATGGTTCTAGCCAAAAAATAGTACTGTAATTTTTGGGCGGCGCAGCTCTTATGTTACTAAAAGTGAGATTTTTCGGGTGTGCGACCCTTATGCTAAATTTGTTTTTGATAAGACTGTTTCTTACCTCCTTTTTTTTTTTTTTTTTTTTCATGCAGATGCTTAGTAAATTTTTTCAAACAACATCTTTTTTTTTTTTTTTCACAAACTTGACTGTGATCGTTTTTTCTCCCCTTTCTACTCATACGTTAGACACATCTATTAAAACGATAACTCTGCTGTCCTGATGTTGGTTTATAGGAGGGAAAGGGGTGGGAAGGGAAAATGCTCGCATAGGTCTTAAATTTAGGAGGTTTGTTTGTGAAAGGAATGCCTGACTCAAATGCCCTTTGCCTGGGGGAGTGGGGGAAGCACGTCCCGCGGCAGTAGTATGGAATGTTAATAGATGAACAAAAACTTAAGAACATGAACAATGCAAAAGTCTGCCCCAGGATGATTCCATTAGCAGTGACCTATTCCGAACAATACTGGCGAGACAGAAAGACAAATTCTGTTCACTCTTCTTGGTTAATCTGGCATGCAATACAGGTGTTTGTTTCTTGGCTCTGTGCCCCCGAGTTTTGCTTCGATTTTAATTTTTTTTTATTGACTGACGATAGTGGAAGTTGAAGGCTTCGGCTGGAAATGCTTTCTCCCTAATAAGCGTTGTAGCATTATAATCTGGTGTTAACAATGGGTAATTAATTTCATACTTGGCTGAAGATAAAATCTTTTCACAAACGCAAAAGAAAAAAAGAAGGGAGCGCTTTCCCATTCATATAAATGTGGTGCTCAACGTGAAGGCTAAGTGCGCAGTAAATAAAAGTAGGTCAAACCACTTGAAAGAAAAAAAGCAAGAAAGCAGAGACACCGCTGTTTTAAAGTTGTTGGCGGGGAGATCATCGAACACGTGCCTTTGCACGTGCGAGGCAGCTGGTAAAAGGAAGCGTGGGAATAAGAAATGTGTTAACTACCCCATTTAGCAGTTGCATAGAATACAGAAAGCAACTTCATTCTAACAAAAACAACTGTAGATGAGAAAAAAAGCATAACAAGCATAGAAAGAACATATTATTAAAGAAAACATTAATCGAAAGCATTATAAGCGATAATTTGTAAGTTAATTACTTCTAAGACGAATTCTATTGCAGTGAACTGAGAACCATCCTGTAGCAGACATCCACATTGAATGGAATTTTGACAATTATGCGGTTTTACGAGCAGTGCAATATTCTAATGGGAGTCTTAAGATTAACTGTGATTTATATTGATTATGTAAATAGTTTTAAGCATTTAATAAAGGCAAACAAATAAAATCATTAGCATGATTAATAAAAAATGTATAAATAAAAGCTTTTGCCAGTATGAAAAAATAAGTGCATAAAGCAGATCTACACTGAGTTGCAGAATTAGCCTTTGAAGTATGCATATAATCACGTTGGGTGTGAGTTAATTCATGAAAATAAGGAAGGTAATTTAGTTTTCTGAGCAGCACCACGACTTCACAGGTGCGGCCCTTACGGCAACTTTTGCTTCCAAGATCGCAAAATTTCTCACCTGTGGCCCTTACGCTGATGCGGCTCTTAGTCCGAAAATTATGGTAATTTAAAATATCTACCTTATTAAAATGCAATACCATTAGTCCTTATTTTATCCCCATCATTTGGAAATATCTCCAACCATCTGGCAACAACTGTAATGAAGAACTTCGAAATCCAAATCTAGCAACCAGTTTTGCTCCAACTGTTTGCAGGTGATCAAGACCTAAGCAGGGTCAAAAGTGCTTCTGTGTTTCTAAAATTTCTTAATGTAACTAATGTGCTTTTTCCTACAACCTACATTTATCTGTGGCATATGTATTGCATTCTTTCAATTTATTTGTCTTAAAATTCATAAATAGAACACAACTATGTACCACTGGTCTGTACCAAGAGCAAATACCTACAATTGCATTACTTGTCAAGCTACTTGCATCCCTGAAACTATGTGGGTCATAGCATCACATTAAAATAAAGCAGAGAGAAGACTTACCAAAAGTGTTGGTGTCACAAATGTTAGGCATGGATTTTCCATACCACCAAATGGAAAAGAAGGAGGAAGAACCAATAGGTCATACACTTCCCAAACATAAGGTCCCAAAAGTTCTTCAGCAATTTTGATCATATTTTCAGTCTGTAATGGTAAATAAGCATAAAGAAACATAAACAGCTTGCATTATCCTCAACTTATTTCAGGGATATGTTCTTGAAGTCTTTATTGAAGTTCACTCTTAGTAACAATAAAACATGGCATTTACAAAGCAAAAGAAAAAAAGCCTAATGCAAACACTGAATATATCTACACCACACAGCACATACTACCATAACTTGAAGAAAACAAATTTAGCACAGTAATTTAATCAAACATTTCATACATGTAGCTCACTGTTAGAGAGGTGTCTAGCAAAACTGGCATCTTGAATGGTCGTGTCATATGAATTTGACATAGGATTCAAAGATGAGAATAGTAACAGCAAAGTTTGCACCTAGGGTTCTCACACCTGACGAAAAGGAGCAGCATGTTGCAGTTTGTCAGAACCAAAGATATCGTGCAGCAATCGAACCACACCTTATAGAAAATATTATCACTGGTGACAAAACCTGGGTTTATGGCTTTGGCCCTCAAACAAAATCAGTCATCCAAATGGAACACAGAAACATCTCCTTAGTCCAAAAAAGTGCAGTAAGTGAAACCCATATTAAGGTGATGTTAACTGTTTTCTTTGACCATTTAAAGGTATGGTGCATTTTGAATTTGCTCCAACTGGGCAGACTGTGAACCGGATTTGTTACAGATATTTTGAAAACAAGGGGGAAAATCAGATGCAAATAGATACAACAATGGGAGTCTCGACCCTGGATGTTGCATCATGATAATGCACCTGCACATTCAGCATTGTTAATCTGTGAGTTCTTTATTAAACACTAATTCTCAGTGGTTCCACACCTGCTTTTTTCACCTGATTTGATCCCTGAGATTTATTTTTGTTTCCCAAGTTGAGAAAATTTCTTAAGGGATGAAGATTTGAGAGTGTACACAGCATCGCTGAGAATACAAAACAGGAGCTGAACATGATCACAAAAGAAGATTTCCAAACACACTTTATGAAGAGGCAAAAGCAATGTGATAATTGCATTTGCTCAGGAGAAAAGTATTTTGATAAAAACACATTTGATAAGCTTGTCATTTTTTTGTTTTATCTTGAATCATAAATACAGTTCTGGTACTTTTAAATACATATTGTACATGCACTGTTAGAAACCTAATTCAAATATTTCCTAAGCATCCCACTGCTGCAACAAACAAAATCTTCCTTGCATTTTCCTGCTTCCCTGACAAAAAACTTTCCCCACTAGCTTGTGTGCTTTAGATCTTCAGGCTATAACTCAGTTTTTCAGCTAGTATAGGAAAAAACATAAGATTGACTAGTTATAACCATAATCAATGTTCTGCAGATACATATTGTTTTACCCATGTTCTACTGACCCACTAGATGCATAACATCCTTAAAAATTATTTCACTATAATCCTTGTGATATTGAGAATGATTTACCAATAATGTTTACTCACACAATTATATTTCAAGATCTATTGGGTTGTTGGAAAAGTCATGACGTATTTTGACACCCGATAGCGGTTGGGCGGTTTTGGAAGTACTAGAGGCATGCGCAGCTCTGTTATCGCTATGGCATTCGACAGGTGCCAGTTCTAGCTGCAGTCTAAAAGGAATAGTGAGCGATTTGGTTGATATGTGGAGATTTGACATCAAGTTGAAAATGGAAGACCAAACTGCGCATTTTCGCCATATTTTACTGTTTTACCTCCGTAAAGGGAAGAACGCTCGTCAAGCTTGTGAAAAGTTGCATAAAGTGTACGGTGATAATGCTCTACAAGAACGTCAGTGCCAGCGGTGGTTCGCAAAATTCCATGCTGGTGATTTTGACCTCCACGATGTTCCTCGGTCCAGGAGACCCACCGAGGCTGATGATGACCAAATCAAGGCATTGATTGAGTCAAACCCACGTTACACGACACGAGAGATTGCAGACACATTGCACATCCATCATTTAACACCTGAAGAAGCTGGGATACGTAAGCAAGCTCGATGTGTGGGTTCCTCATGAACTCAAAGAAACTCAATTGACAGCGCGTATAAACATCTGCGATATGCTCATTAAACGTGAGGAAAACGATCCTTTTTTGAAGGGACTGATAACTGGTGACGAAAAGTGAATTGTGCACAATAATGTGCTGCGCAAACGGTCTTGGTCCCGACGTGCTGCTTCGCCTCAAACGATATCCGAAGCAGACATTCATCAGCGGAAGGTTCTGGTCTCAGTGTGGTGGGATTTTAAAGGTGTCGTGTTATTCGAGCTCCTACCACGGAACCAAACAATCAATTTGAATGTGTACTGTCAGCAATTGGACAGTTTGAACGAATCTATCATCTAGAAACGTCCAGGGCTCATTCATCGTAAAGGTGTTGTGTTCCATCACGACAACGCGAGACCACACACAAGTTTGATCACCCACCAAAAATTTTTGGAGCTTGGGTGGGATGTGTTGCCACACCCAGCACACTCGCCTGACCTTGCGCCGTCAGACTTCCACTTGTTTCGCTCTCTTCAACTGTCCTTGCGTGGTATAACGTACAATTAAGATGAGGCTGCAAATCAGCACCTTGTACAGTTTTTCACCACGAAAGACAGGTCCTTCTATGAATGAAGCATTCTGCAGCTCACTGAAAGATGGCAAAAGGTTATCGAACAAAACGGGCATTATATCATTGATTGATCTTTGTTCTTTCTATCAATAAATGACCTTTGCGAAACATGGCTAAAATATGTCATGACTTTTCCGACAACCCAATACTATAGTTTCACTAAATGTTTGGCTTGGCTTCACCAGGACAAATGGAGAATAAATGTTTAAATCATTATGATATCATCAGAGTTCTGATGGTCATGGATTTCGGAGAGTAATTTTCACATGCTTGAAAATTGATGCCACATCGTTGATAAGTCATGAAGAGTTGCAATATATGCGGAAAGCTCCAAAAAAAATCAAGCTTCATAGTACAATCAGGTTTATCAATAAGTAGAGCATTTTCAAACTGAAATTTACAGCTATTTTCATGACAGTGTTGAGCAATAGAAGACATCTTCAGTTCACAGTTCTGTACATAAGTCTTGTTTTCCTTCAAACAGGAATTAAGGCCCTGTGGTCCACATTCACAAAAGATCTGATAAAATCTCCAGGAAATTGTATCTTTGACATAATTTTTGATCCATAAAAATTCTTTTTCGTTGTGGGTTTGAAAATAACTTTGAAATTAAAACTTTTCAGAACTTTGGAAATTTTGAAGCAAAGCTGAGGAGCAAATGGGATGAGAGCCAAATTTCTTATACTGGGGGGTCTATAGGCATGAGTGTGCAGACAGGTTTTGGTTTCCTAAATTTTTGGACTCATTGGTCCATAAATCAGAAGGGCTATATCCTCTGTGTGTTGCAATACCTTTCAGAAAGCCAAGCTCTCTCTGCAAGGAATTTTCAGCTGAATAGATAGATATGTATTGCATGATATACATGTGTGTAGAAAGTATTGATTTTTTGTTTCCATGGGTGATTTGATCTTCCATGTGGGGGTGAGGAAATGCAGACAGTTTGCAATAAACTGTTGTAATGAAGGATCCTTCTCAGTGTAATGCAAGGAATGGTAAATAGCCACTGTTTTCAATCTCATGAGTGAGCTGTACATAAGGATCAACTGAATTGATAAGTTCAACTGATATGGGTGTTTCCAAATTACCACCATTTCAGTAAACAAAGGTATATATACAGGGTGGAAAGAAACGAGCATAGAATGTTTTCTGACATTTTTGGATTTAGGGCTTAGTTTTAAAGATATAAGTCCCCAAAGGTATGTGATGGCACGTCCAGAATCGCCTGTTTTTGAGGCTTCAAGCAAAACCTGAGTGTCATGGAGGGAAGCGCATGGTGGATGCCTGATGTTGCAATCATAGTACAAGAACAGCCACCCAGCCTGTTCCTGGAGTCGTGTTACGTCCGCAATTGTCGAGACGAACGGAATTGGTTGCCCTGTTGCATGACATACGGCCTCCGGGAGCACTGCGATATGTAAATCAGTCATGAGGACTGCCGAGGTACTGAGCTTGCAGAATCAGGCATCTGCCACGAACTTTCCTGCATGACACTCAGATTGTGCTTGAAGCCTCAAAAACAGGCGATTCCGGACATGATGTCAAGCAGCTTTGGGGGCTTATATGTGGAAAACTAAGCCTTAAATCCAAAAATGTCAGAGAAAAATTTATGCTTGAATTGACCCAAGGAATCACCCCTGGGGTGTTTATGCAGTCATTTCTTTCCACCCTGTATGTATCAAATCTACAAGTCAAATGTCACAAGTAAGAAGTTTGTCCTCAAATAAAATAGGCTTCACTTAAAATCTTCCATGAAAAATGAAACTGTTTTGTCTGACACAAATTTCCACTGGTCTCAATATTTCTTTTACTTCCAGTTGGCTGTAAAAATGTTCAATGAGACTTGCTTTCAGTGAGTTGATAGTTCCTTTCAGTGAGATTTGTGAACATTGTGAATTTTCATATAGAAATAAAATAAACTGGTCATTATATCAATGTCGTTTTAGCTGACTGAAAATGGAATTTTTTAGAGTTGTTTTGTTTGAAGTCACTAAGGTGGAAAGAAGTTAGAAAAGCCAACTTATGTGTAGCTGAGCCAATATCACGTATAAAATAGAAAGGTGAGCAAAACTTATGCATCTTCATAAGTTCACAGAAATACAGATAGCTGGCATATGAAGTTAAGACTACTTTTTAAGCTTTGGTTAAAAGTAACACAACTTGCTGTCAATTTCTGGGTTTCTTTTAATTGTTTCTCTAATAATGGATCATTTTTAATTTCTTTATAAGGAAGAAATTCAAAATCGTTTTTTTACTTTTTTATAAAGAAATAAAAAATGATCCATCAAATAAATATTATAAGAATGAAGATATAAAAAATGATATATCACAGAAACAATTAAAAGTAACCCAGAAAGTGATTAATAAAAACAGTCTGTGATTCTGAAAATTATTTCAACCATCTGTGAAACAACAAATCTGCACTTTTAGCCATGATGCAGAAGTTTATTAATAGTATTCAACACTTCTCAATACTTGATTTCATCTATAATTCACATACAGTCAAGCAAAAAAGAAAAGAAAATGGACCAAAATTTACCTCTGAAAACTCATGCAAAGCTTTGTCAACATATTCTTTTTCTGACCAAACATGTGATCGTGGGCCAAGTTGCCTAAAGGAGAATAACATTTAAATGAAAATGAATTAACTCTTATTTAAACTATAATACCCACAAAAACAGAATATATTCAAATGACACAAAATAGCAAACTATGTGAATAACTTATCTACAGTATATGTTAACATAATAGTTCCAACTGCTGGTATGAATTACAACCTTCCAGAGAATTCAGAGCATAATGCAATATCTGTGTACCCATTTTTTCTTTCTGACAGAAACAGTTGTTCAATCAAATCAACTACATATACATAACTGCATCCTACAGGTCCTTTATGCCTTATCAACATATGTCCATATAAGCATTATCTTGTTTCTTGGCTTTTTTTTATATCTCTGTCACTTTAACTTCTGTTCATATCCTTTCATTTCTATCCTTTCTGTTAGCAATGACATGCAACATGCAACACTAACAATTCTGTTACATTTAGTTTACTCTCTGAACATCATGTCACTGGCTAAGTCACAGCACTGTTCTGCCTTGCCAATCACACTGGTCTTGAAAACTTGGCTTTCCAGCCAGACTGTTCCATTTTTCAGCCTTGTGGTCTATTACATAGTAAACCACATACTTTCTTTCAGTTACTCCATTCCATCTGCATTCTGTTAATCCCTTCATTTTTGTATCTCCATCTAATCCCAGGTGCTTTAATCTTTCTTTTTATTATTTCTTCTTGGATATTAACCATATGATTCTTCACTTATTTTCTACAGCATATGTTTTCTGTTTTAGTTCTGTTTTTTTCATTATCATCTAATGTTCATCAACTTTTTAGCTTTTATTCTGCCTCTTTTTCTTAGTACTGACAAAACTTACTAAATTATCTGCAAATGACATAGACCAAAGTTCTGCTTCTCTGACACCTGCCATTATCACAATCCTTCTTCTTCTTCTATCACCTAGTTCCTGGAACAACTGTTGTTGCCATGATGAAACTATCCATGCCACACAATGGTTGTGTCCTATACATGAGGCTTTCAAAATTTTTAGACACAGCGAAGTCTCTCATATCAATTTTTTTCATTTTGTTAATGATTTGCCACATTACATCCATAATAGTGTCAAATATGAGTGAGCTCAATACTGATACTCCAATCTTCACTCCAATGTCTGACCTGCACTTTTCCAGCCAAATATTGCCAAATTTCAGTACATTTCCTATATCAACTTGCACATATTTTGCTAGAACCCCCCCCCCCACCACCACCACCACCACCACCACCACCAGGATAATCTATATGGCAATCTAGAGATGAATAGACACAATGGTAATTTTTGTTCTTAGTGTTTCATCATGAGTTGCCTCAAAGTTTCACATAAGCAGTTCATATTCCGACTTAGAAATAGATCGAAAAAGGCTACTATTTCACTTTTACGAGCAATATTTCAAAAATACTTGGAAATATTCTAGTTGGATAATGCTTACCTAGGCATTCTGTTTCTAGTGAAGATTCAGATTTCTCGCACGTTTTTCGGTCTTCGTTGAAGTTATTGTCCTATTGTCCGTTGTATGTGAAACAACCATTGACATCAAACACACTGTTTACTTTGGGCAGAGTCAGTAGATCTTCACTTTAGGATTCAAAAACATCAACACTTTACCGTTATTAATGCTCTAAATTTTTCGCCCAGTCTTTGGGCATCCGCAGGAGCGTGGCGACTTTTCCACCGATGTTCGGGGTTCACTTCTCACCAATGGAGTCCAATACTCCACGTTGCCATTCGTCGGATACTCTACATTAGATACGTTTCTTGACCAAGCCTAGCTGGCGCCATCTATGTTTCACTACTTCATATACATATAAATATTTTTTTTTCCTTCAAATGGCCGTTGATGTCGTCTTTCCGTTCTCTCCTTTTCTTTTCCTATCCCTGTTCCGTTGTCTTTTTTGTCGGTTTTTCTTTTGTTGTTCTTTTTCTTGTCTTATTAGCTCTTTCCAAAGGCTAGATAATGTATTAGGGTCATTCTGGTTACACACCCTTGTTTTATTTTTATAAATTAAGATCGATTTCTCCATTCTCATTTGTCTCTCTGATTTTTTATTCCTTTTTAGCATTTTAATTTCTTCGAATTTTGGGAATGTTTGGTTGTCAATACAGAATTGCACTAATGCAGTTTTTGCTCCTTTTTTTTTTTTGCCAGTTTGATATGCGTTGTTTTAGCCTTTTTTTTAACATGTTTTTAGTACTTCCAATGTATGATATTGGGAATTTCGTACGACCCTGATTCCTCTAAAATTTTATTCTCAGTTTTTTTGTTAACAGTCAGATTTTTCAAGGTGTTCACAGAACTTCCTAGTTGTAAGTCAAATTTAGCACATTGCCTATTAATTTCTTTACTAGTATGGGAATGAACCAATATATTTTCCAAGTATGGGAATGAACCAATATATTTCAATTTATTTTTTCTCACCTTTCTTTGATTGTAAATCAAGAAGAACATTGGTGGAAAAATCGCCACACTCCTGAGGATGTCCAAAGACTGGGCGAAAAATTTAGAGCATTAATAACGGTAAAGAGTTGATGTTTTTGAATCCTAAAGTGAAGATCTACTGACTCTACCAAAGTAAACAGCGTGTTTGATGTGAATGGTTGTTTCACGGACAATAGGACAATAACTTCAACGAAGACTGGAAAACATGCGAGAAATGTGAATCATTGCTAGAAATGGAATGCCTGGTAAGTAAGCATTATCCAACTAGAATATTTCCAAGTCTCAAAGATTATACTTAATTCTCATGTGCCAAAAATTTGACAAGTTTCAGAACCAGCAGTTTCCTAATGGCACTTCAGTGAGTTCCTAAAAACACAAAATTTGTAGAAAACTTAATAGTGTATGTAAAATTGCCAACAAAAAATTAATTACACCAGCAGGTGCTTTAGTTTATAATTTGGCACATCCAAATGCAATGCTCAGCACTGTCCCATTTTAAAAGAAGTGTAAGTTTGTTTTATGGAAAAAAAAATCTATTCCCTGTAAATGCGATGGTAAAAAAAAAATACTTGTGACATGTCATTGGGCATGGCAATCAGCTCCGCACTGTCTGTTGAAAAAACTTCACGTTTGTGATGTCATGCTTACTCCATCTACTTTAACCTCCTTGGTTTCAGGCATACACAAAGGAGACAGGCAGATGACAAGAAGAGTCTACATGTAAAATTTGCCACTAAATTTCATGAAATGATGATCCAATGGTATGATGTGATTATCAGTTCTAAAACAGCTTTATTTTTCTAAATGAAGAATATGCACAAGGTTTTTGACATAAAAAGTACTAAATATAAAACACATTATTGTGATTTATAATTTACAAAATTTCAAAACAAACTATTCTCTTAGGCATGTAGCAGCATCAATTTAAAACAAACACAATAAAACCTTACTAATGTGATAACAAGTATTTGAAATACTCATTAATTCAAAGTAAATGAAATTTTCCGGGATAAAATATGTAATTTTTAACCTTTTTGCAAAGTGAGTAATTCAAAATACAAGGTCAGTTCAAAAAGTTCCGTAACTTTTATAATAGCGTGCTATGACAATGTCACAGCGATGTATGGTAGGTGGCGTTTCATAGCAGTGACCTTGGCAAGTAACCTCTCATTTACCATGTCTTTCTATTGTGATTAGTTATCACAATACAAAGACATGGCATCCTCACTTTAAAAGCTGGTTATGTGTGTTCGGGGATTTTCAAAATGGATGAGTTTCATGAGTAGCATATTAACATCAAATTTTGCGTCAAACTTGGGAAAATGTTTACAGAGACTCATGAAATGATGAAACAAGTTTATTATGATCAGTGCTTTGGCAATATTCAGTGTTATGAATGGTTTAAGTGATTCAAAGATGGTCAGCAGTTGACTACTGATGATACCAATTTAAGCGATTCAAAGATGGTCAACAGTCAACTGCTGATTATCCCAATTTAGGGTGGTCCTTGATGTCAACTGATGACACTCATGTGGCCCAAGTTTGTGAAACCGCACGTTCAAATCGTCGATTGATTGTTTGAGAAATCACGGATGATTGAAACATTTCAATTGGATCACGACATCACATTCTGACCAAAAAATAGGAAATGCATCAAACTGCTATAAAGTTCATCCCATGTCTGTTGACTCAGGATCAAAGAGACAACAGCGTTGTCATCTGTCAGAAACTTTTGCATCACGAAATTGAGGACGAAAATTTCATGAAAAGAATTATTACTGGTGATGAGATGTGGGTTTATGGCAACGATGTTGATATGAAAATACAGTCTTCACAGTGAGTAGGAAAAAGTTCACCAAGACTGAAGAAAGTGCAAAAAGTCAGGTCAAATGGGAAAGTCATGTTGACCATCTGTTTTGACATCAAGGGTGTTATCCAGTAGAAATTTTCACCACAAACAGATTTGAGCAAACAGTAAATCAGTGGCATGATATTGAAGTGCTGAAACATCTGCGAGAAAATGTCAGGAGAAAAAGGCCTGAACTGTGGAGACCCAAATCTTGGTTCCTCCATCACAAAAAGCTCTGGCATTACTGCTGATTCGTAATTTTTGTGCCACAACAAAGACAACTGTGCTTCCCCAGCTCTCTACTCGCTTGACCTGGCACCTTCAGGCATTTTCTTGTTTCAAAAGTTAAAATCCACTTTGAACGGATGAAGATTCAATGTAATCAAAAACACTATGGAAAATTTGCAAGCAGACTATGTATGATCTCAAGAAAAGCCTATCAGGACTTATTCCAGAACTGGAAACGGCATTGGGAGTGGTGTATCAACCAAGGAGGAAAGTACTTTGAATGCAACTAGGATGAATAAGTTGTAAGTATGCCCGAAAAAATTACATATCAAAAACAAAAACAAAAAGTTCGGGAACTTTTCGAGCAGACCTTGTATAGTAGATTTTAATTCAACATCACATTCTAGCTAAAGAAAATCTTATAATTTTAATCACTGGAAATTACTTTAGTACTTTTAAGCATTAATTAAGAGCAAATCTGAAAAATAATTCATGCACTCTCCATTGAAAGATAGATATCTGAGCACTACATATTCCTTTTTATTGTTTGGTAGCTGTGTTACTAGTAACTCAACACAGCCAATATTAAATACCTGATTTTCATTTGCATTGGATACTATTACAGTTTCCCTCAACATGATTCCCCTCTCTACATTTCATTGCTATTCATCGAAAATCATGAGGTAATGGTACCTACACCCAAGAGTTGGGAATTTTAAGCTGTGCATCAACTACGTAAGTGTCGTGACACAAACAATTATTGATCAGAGCCCACATCCTCCCCTCTCATTACACAAGTGTCAACAACCAAATGTTTCAGACGTTGATCATAGACAACAAAATCTATTACAATTCTTTTGTCTCAGAGTATGATTTTCTTAAGCATATGTGTGGATATACTTGTGGTTAAAAAATGTATTACATACATACAAACCATTCTTAATGCAGAGTTCAATTAATCTTTCACCATTATCATTCACACAAGGATCATCAAACTTACCCAGAATTTTATCAGAAATCGCATTCAGAACACCTACTCTAGCATTGAAGTCCCCTGCTATTATAACTTTCTCTTTAGCACCAAACTGGCTCAAAACAGCTTTTATTTAGCTCATTCCAGAAATCTCCCTTCCTATCAGAAAGTTCCATGTCGCAAGGAGCATACACTACAACTACTACCATTCTCTGAATCTTCACTTTCAAACAAATCCAAAGACTTCTCTCACTTACATGCAGCTATAGTGAATCAAGTTGTTCTTTATCTTTTCACTTAAAATCACACCTACACCAGCCTGTCCTCTCACATTATCCAACACTTCAGACCACACACTCAAGGTTCCATTCACTCTTTTATTTCAATTTCCTTCTTTTTAGTTTCACTTACACACAGCACATCCAATCTACACTTATTCGTTTCTTCAATCACCTCATTCATCTTCCCATTTATTCCTCTAGTATTTCACACACCAATTTTACACTCACTCAGCCTTTTCTATATGTATAATATTTCCAGTATTTTAACAATCTAATGGGCTTTGCATTATGTGGGTGTTTTAAGAAAAGAAATGTGCATACTCCTGGGTCTCATTATACCAATATAGCACCACACTGCAAATGACATTAAGAGCATGATGTTCCATCAGTCAAGAGGCTGGCATTTTTTTACCAAGACAGCTTAAAAGCTACACAGATGTCATATGCATTATAACATTAATTATAATATTAATAAAAATTATGTGGTGCACTATTTAGGTACATTGAGAAGTGTCAATGATGATGATTCATACCATATTGTATTCTGTTCTTCGAGTTATGACACAAAGCTGGAGTTTCATAAAAATTATTGAAAATAAATTATTAAATAGCAGAATTTCAAAAATCGTTAAATAAATATAACATACTTTGGTGAGTTTGTAGTCTCTTAGAGTTGACTCATAGTGCAATATAGATAGTTGATAGGCCTAGTTGTAAAAAAGTGTTCAGCCAAGTTGGCATTTGTGAAATGTTGGGTTTAAATCAGTCAACTTTTGCAAGGCATTAGATGTTAATGTTTTCATTGCTTGCTTATGTACAAATAATAGATGGGTAAATCCTTAAGAATGTCAAGACCAGAAAAGCACTATTAGGAATCAGGAAAAGAATGCACATAAAATGAAAAAAAAAATGACTGCAATTAATTTGTTTAAATGTATGGAGAACCAAACGAATGGGTGAGTAGCTATGATGTTACTTACAGGACAAAACTGTAAATGATGAAAGGGTAAAATTGCAGTGAATAGTTAAAAGCCAATAAAAAAATTTAAATAAAACTTAAAATGAAATTCAAATTGCACCACACACAAACATATAATCAGTCATCACTATGCAAAGCATTTCACACAGCTAGTCACTGGCATTTTCAAGCTGCATGTTATCTGAGTTCTTGGTTGAGGTGAGGCCCTGGTGTGAAATACCATGTTAAAGTTGTACATCATCATTGTAGCTTAGTCTTCTATTGCCATCTAGTGGGTAACTTAGTGCAGCAGTACTTGTCAATTTTCTTTTTGCTTTTTTTTTTTTTTTTTGATACTTTTCTTTTTTCAATATCCATTATGTGTCACTAAGCATAAGAAAGATTTACAGGGCTGCTATTATTGCAGATGTCTGAACATTTGCTAATATATACAGATTCAGCCGTCAGAATTTTCATTCTGTATCTTGACTTCAATCAAATCAGATACTCCATGGTGTTGAATGCAATAATCAATTATCACAGTTTTATTTTTATTTTTCTATTTATGCTAATTTCTCATATGCTTCTTTAATTGGATTTTAAGGTAGCATTTTGAACTCCCTATGTATTAAATTGTAGTAGTTATTATCAACAATGGAAATATAGTACACTCCTGATCACTTCAATATATTTCAATATTTTCAACACCTGGTCGTTTCTATATGTTCTTGAGGGTAGCTTGAAAGCTACCCTCAAAAACTGCACCTGAAATTATTTTTTCCAAATTTAAGTGGTTTAAAAGTTTTTTCAAAAAGCTTGACAGATGATATGATGGATCTAGAGGTCATCAGTGCCCTATTTCAATCTTGGCTAAACTCTGGAGTTACATATCATTTGACATTTTAAAACTGTCAACATAATGAAGCAAAGCAACACTCTCTCCATTTTCTGTATTACATTTCAGTAACTTCTCCATAAGAAAATGACATGAAGACATGAAATATGCACACTGTTTCTTCTCTTTTTTTTTTTATTAAACTCATGCAGAACTCTAACCTACCTACTTTCCAATGCACCAACAACAATCGCTATTAGGTAACTTGGGATTGGTACCTGTGTGGAGAAAAAAATATATACAGAACTATAATAGTAAATTACATGTTACTCTTTAATATACAATCAAAGAGACTGCTATTTTTTGAAAATGGCATTCCATTCATTTCTACAATGAACAAAGTTTAATTGGATAATGAAGAACAAGAAGCACAACTCAAGAAATCTAATTCTTATGCACTATCTTAAGTTTCAAAAATCACCTAACATAGCACAAATATGCAACAATATTTTGTCATAAATGCATTTCAACAATGGAAAATTTAGCAAAACCAAAATTTCACTCTTTTTATAAAACATTTCTTTTTCCAACTCAAAGATAGACACACAACAAGCATTACTCAAGAACTCTAGACTCATTTCTAAAGTTCAGTCACTACAGGCATTAAGTGCATTTAATATTATAAATTAAAAAGCTGTTTCTTACAGTTTTACATAACTAACTGATGAAGTGATTTCTTCATATTAAATCCTTCAATACACCTGTACAACAATTATTAGGGAGATAAATAATAAATTCCATCATTTTTACAGTTTATTATTGCAAAGTTATTTGCTGAAGAATTTTCTGTGAATTTCATATAACACTGCAAAGGATTGCTAATAAGTCTGGAATCACTGCGTTGCAATTTTCACCCTAATAATGGCCCATTTCTGGTGTGTGTGTGTGTGCGCGCGCATGCGTGCGTGCGCGCGCGTGAGAGAGAGAGAGTCTCTAGGGCTATAAGCAGTTGCCTGTCCCTAATTTGAGACAACTGGTTCTAGGGAAGGGAGATAGCCAGCAGTCTAACACAAACACAGCACCGATAACTCATCTGGCAATCAAACAAAAGCTCAACTCAGAAAACTATCCAGAAACCAATGTCTTTGACCACTCGCCCATCTGTTTCATATTCATCTTGCTCTCATGATACTTTGTCCACATCATAGCATCCATAGCACTTGGAACACAACATTTCTCAAGTCCTTTGTTAATATTTTGAGAAATTGCCTCCCACACAGTGTTAAGTCAAGATCAAAAAGATTTAAACTGATAGCATTTTGCTTTTCACATTGGGAATAACTGGAAAATTTCCTGATAGCAACCATTTTATATACCATCAAACTTGGTTATAATGACATCGAAGGGACCGCAGTTGTCATTATAACGGTGTCATACTAACCAAGTTCATGTAATAAGCAGGCAAACAATAATAAAAAAAAATGTTATGTACATATGTATGTATGCATTTAGGAAATAAAACAAGTGTGTGGGGGGTGCTCTAAAATACCAAATCTATAAGTAAAGTACTGCATTGCCTCCTGAGGGTGTGAACTTTAGCAACCAGTAAACCTGAGAAGACTGCAAAACTTGATCTGAGTTTAATTTAAAACACTTGCAAAAAAATTTAGCAAAATCTTACATTTTACTTTTCTGGCTCAAACACAAAAGGCACATACACTGTATAGTACAGCATACATGATACATAGTGCACATCTTTGTCGCTTTAACCGAGGTTGTTGTGTCACTAAAACTGAGCATAAATAGCATTATTCCAATGGGAATTTTGGCAGGACTACCTGGCCCTTGACACTATGTACAAGGTGTCACTTTAGGCGAGGACACCTAAAGCGACACCTCATCAGCCCAACATTATAGCAAAGTCCAACTGTATTTTTTTTTACTCTGGTAACCTTATATTTTAAAGCCTTATAATGACAACATCAAAATCTAAAATTTAATAACTCCTGTATATAAATAAATATGTCCACATAGTTTTTGTTGGATGGCTTTAAGAGCTGAGGAAGTGAGCAGGTGCTCATTGCGTCACAATTGAAACTGATTGTGGAGAAAGTGTGTGGTAAGTAGTCATCAGCCCGGAGAAGCATACACACAAGTGAGAAGTGAAAAACACTAAAAAAATGTTTGGTTGTTTCAAACTATGATGGATGCAAGTGTTGGAACTATTACTGAAGGATTATTTTAGCTGTGTGTGTCCCACATTTCTATTGAATTCACATTGTATGTTTACCAAGTGAAATGTTAACAACAAGCTACGTATATGTGTTTTTGCACCTCAACACTAAACTTGAACGTGGCAAGCTCATAAGACAAACAAAATCTATTGACATAACCAACCTTAAAAAACACCATAATACCTTCAAGTTGGAACTGAAGAACAGGTTCTCTGCTTTAGAAGGCCTAACATCGGAAGAAGTGGATATTTCTGAAGTTAACAGAAAAGTAACCAAAGCTCTTATGGAAACAGCAACAAAATTAGCTGGGTCTAAGAACAAGTTGCATGTAAATAAATTATCAGGAAAAACGAAAATGTTGATGCAAAAAAGAAGAGAGATGAGGACAACTAAAGAAGATGCGACTTCCAAAGTGGAATATATAGAGCTATGCAAGACAGTACGAAAAAGTATCACTGAAGACGTAAGAAAATTCAACTGTGAACTAGTGAGGAAAGCAATTGAAAACAACCAAAGCCTAAAGATAGCAAAGGGACATCTCAGTAAAGGAAGAAAACAGATTATGGCACTGAGAAAAGAAGATGGTTCTGTAACAAGAAATAGAGGCGAAATTTTGACAAGAGTGAAAGATTTCTATTCCAAATTATATGAAAGGGATGATACATGCACTCCAGACATCATGAAAGATACCAGTACCAGAGTTCCTCCAGTCCTTCCAGCAGAAGTTGCACATGCAATCAAGAACATGAAGCGGGGGAAAGCTCCAGGAGAAGATGGAATTACTGTAGACATCATACAAGAAGCAAGTGGAGAAATCGAAACAGTACTCGCCCAAATTTTCACTCGATGCCTTAATGAAGGAAAGATTCCTGAGGATTGGAACACCGCTACAATGATCCTGCTACATAAGAAAGGTGACATTGAGGATCTCGGAAACTACAGACCTATCAGCCTCCTATCAGTAGTTTATAAAATCTTCACTAAAGTTCTTTCACACCGCTTGAAGGTAACACTGGACATGGCTCAACCGAGAGAACAAGCTGGATTCAGGAGTGGCTACAGCACAATAGATCATATCCATGTGCTGAGAGAACTAATTGAAAGAACGAGGGAATATGAACTTCCATTGTGCATGGCTTTTATCGATTATGAAAAAGCCTTTGATTCGGTGAAACCATCAGCAGTTACAATGGCTCTGAAAACCTGCGGTATTGAAGATGCATACATTAATATTATTAATAACATCTATGAAAATGCAAGTGCAAAGATTAGGCTGTTTGAAAATACAACACACATAAAAATTGGAAAGGGAGTGAGACAAGGTGACACCATATCTCGAAGCTCTTTAATGCCACATTGGAGGGTGTTTTTCAGTCACTGAGCTGGGAAAACAAGGGGATAAAGATTAATGGAGATTATCTAACCCACCTTCGTTTTGCTGATGACGTAGTCATTTTTGCAACTAGCCCATCAGAGCTGCAGAGTATGATCCAGGAACTTGCTGACAAGAGTAAAGAAGTGGGATTAAAAATGAACTTTCAGAAGACAAAAGTGATGTTCAATGCTTTTACAAGAAATGAAGATTTATCGATTGATGGAGAAAAGCTTGAGATAACAGATACGTACGTTTATCTTGGACAGCAGATATCAAGTGAGGGTCACATTGATGAAGAAATTAATCGGCGTACAAAACTTGCCTGGAGAGCTTTTGGAAGAAACAGCATAATTTTCAAGAGCAATATGCCATTATGTCTTAAAAGAAAAGTGTTTGATCAATGCATCCTTCCAGTGCTTACGTATGGTGCAGAGACGTGGACCTTAACTAAAAGAGACATACAAAGGCTGCAGACAACTCAAAGAAGCATGGAGAGGTGCATACTTGGTGTAACCAGGAGAGATAAGAAGAGGAACTCGTGGATCCGAAAAATGACAAGAGTGGAAGACATCATGATCAGAGTTAAATCCCTGAAATGGCAATGGGCTGGACATACTGCCAGAAGGACAGATCATCGATGGACAGCCGAAATTTTAGATTGGATCCCAAGGGACAGGAAAAGACCCAGAAGAAGACCACATGGGAGATGGGTGGATGAAATTCGAAAGTATGCAGGGGTGACATGGAGGAGACTGGCACAAGACAGACCGTTGTGGAGGAAACTTGGGGAGACCTTCGTCCAGCAGTGGATTGATAATGGTTGACAATGATGATGATGATGATGATGTGTTTTAGAAAGAAATGGATTACACAGTAATCATCTATTAAAGTTACTTGTTCAAAGGAAAACTAAAGGTAACATTCTTTTAGCCTCACTTATTTCAAACAAACCTCATGACTGTGTTTTGTTACATCATCAGCACATGAATGTACATTTATTTTCTTACCTCACCCAACAGTTTTATGATGCTTTAATTGTGTGTGTTAATGTTTGGGTATTATACAGGGTGATTCCTAAAGTCCTAAGTCCCCTCAATAACTTGGGAACAAAGACAGCTAGAGCTATGGAAGTAAGGTATGGTATAGTAAAACAACCATGCGCTATCAGATAAGAGTGACTGCAGCGTCCCTAGTGGTAAAATGTGGAAGTTAGCACTCCGATCTTGGAAACCATGAGAGATACGGGAAAGATATCAATTAGAAACTTGTAGAGCATCAACGAATTAGTAGGAAACGACATACGGTAGAAACAGCTGGGGTAAGTAGAAGGCTGGAAACGCGAACTTGTGAGAAGCCGGTTCGTGTTGTTGTCGCGGTAACAATCTAGCAGAGAAAAATGTATGACGTATGCGACCACACGCCTGTGAGTATCGTATGCAAATTCTGGTGTAACATAACGCCTCACCTGCCGTATCAGGCGCGGCGTGGCAATGTATAAAGGATCGTCGGTCAAGAGCTATGTCATTCACAACGTGAGTATCAGGTAAAGAACGAGCATGGCAGGCTTTTCGAATGAACAGTATTGCGAGATGGTACTGCTATATGGAGAATTCGGACGCAACGAGAGGGAAGCGTCATGCCAGTATGACTTACGATTTCCGACTCACCCATCGCCAACAGTGTGGACCATCAGTCGTGCGGTTTGACAGCTACGAGAGACAGGCAGTACTGCAGCACATCCCCGTTCTATTGCATCACGTCCCCGTTCGGGCCGACCCACCGGAATGGGTAGGGATATGCAACCAGTCGATGTTCTGGCATATATCCAGCGCCGGAGTGCTGAACAAACAAAACACCCATTACTGGGAAGTTCAGAATCCATGTTTTACACAGGAAATGAGGCATCAGGTACGCTGGTCAATCAATGTCTGGTGTGGCATCTGGAAGGACTGACTTGTTGGACCAGTGTTTTATGAGGGCACATTAAATGGACGAAGATACCTGCAGCTGTTACAAAGCACATTACCTGAGTGGTTAGATAATCTGTCTCTGCAAGATGTATGCTCATTATGGATTCAGCATGACGACGCTCCGGCACATCAACCAACAGCAGTACAGCACTTCCTGTCCAACACTTTCGGGCAACAGATCATCGGTTATGGTGGTCCCGTAGCGTGGCGTCTACGATCCCCAGATCTAACTCCCATGAATTTCTTACTCTGGGGTTACCTAAAGGATCACGTGTACAGAGTGGAACCGACGAGTCCCCACGATCTCCGACTGCGTATCGTTGCTGCATGTGAGAGCGTGACACTTGTTATGCTGGCAAACATACAACGGGAAGTTCTGTCTCGCATTCAAATGTGTATTGTGGCAGATGGTGGCCATATTGAACCCTATTTAAGTTAAATGCAATGTTATGCAAGTACTGCTGTTGCATTAAATACGACCAATGTACTCCATTTATATTCATGACTGAGTATAATAAACCTTGTGTTTTCCTTCCGTTTCCAGCCTTCTACTTACCCCAGCCGTTTCTACCATATGTCATTTCCTACTAATTCGTTGATGCTCTACAAGTTTCTAACTGATCTCTTTCCCGTATCTCTCATGGTTTTCGAGATAGGAGTGCTAACTTCCACATTTTACCACTAGGGGCGCTGCAGTCACTCTCATCCGATAGTGCATGGTTGTTTTACTATACCGTACCTTACTTCCATAGCTGTCTTTGTTCCCAAGTTATTGAGGTGACTTAGGACTTAAGAATCACCCTATACTTCATGGCTAAAAACACTTTCACTTCAATTTTGCTTTTTCATTTTGCTTTTGGCTACCACAATGTACATAACTCAGAACAAACCATAGCTTCATGGAATGACTAACAGATCAAAAGCACTTCTTTTTCTCTTTTTGACTTTTTCAAATGTCAATTTCCCAAGAAGGATAAACACAATAAGTAATAATAGTGATGTAAGAATAAAGTTAAAAAAAATCTCAGAAGGATATCAACTACACACTGCACAGAAGAACACAGTCTCAAATTGCACAGACCACAATGCTTGAAAGTACTAACCTGCAGCATGCTCCAGATGAGGGACACCACTAAAAAATTGTAGAACTCAGCAAGTGCTGCCCACATAGCATGCCATCAGGTTCTGCTCAAGCCCATCTCAGCAACAATAAGTCATATCACTATGCTAGATCTGGTCCTAAAAATGAAACATATGCTCCAAGTTCAAAAACACATTCTACATCATACCACTGAATGTGAGACCATTGCTTAGAAGCTCTATGAGAGATGCCTGCTTGCTACTGGAAGTTTGTTGTAATTCTCCAAGAAACAAAGTTGCACTTATCAGACTAATAAAATCTGGGCCATTTATTATACTCTCATCCAAAAGGCAGAATGAACAGCCGTATGAGGGGCCCTTGAAAGCAATGTACATTTGTGCAAGGGCTTACGGTGCTATTGTGTTTAGCATGTCTTGTAAAAAAAGTACCTGCTTTAAGTACTATTGTGTCCACCCATCCATCCCTCAGTCTGTCTGTCTGTCTGCAGAAACCATATCTTTGCACCTATTACTATGACTCAAAAAATTATTTTTGCATTCGAAATCTCAAACTGCAAGAACAAGGATCCATACCATTTGGTCTTTCAGCACCGTAAATACTTAACGAGAATTATAGAGGATAAATTTATTAAGGTACATTAATAAATTTATCGAGGATAAATTTAAAATTAACTATATACTAGATCAACATCAGGAGTTCCTGCGTCTTGCTACTTCCACAAGTCTGGCGACCAAGCATGGTTGATTTGCCATCCAGCATGGTCATTGATGTTGCCACCTCATGTCTTGTAATTTTCCAGGGATTCCTGTAATTCCAGATAATTGCATGGGATTGATGCTTGATAACTTGTAAGGAGTCCAAGCATATACAACAAACTGGCCACAAAATGGAATGGGATGATTTACAAGTTATTAAGCATCAATCCCATGTAATTATTCAAAGATTACAGGAATCCCTGAAAATTTACACGACACGAGGTGGTAACATCAATGACCATGATGGATGGCAAATCAACCATGCGGTCGCCAGACCTCTGGAAGTAGTAAGATGCAAGAACTCCTGACGATGATTTAGTGCACAGATCGAAAATTTGGGAGGTGATGTACCTTAATAAATGTATCCTCTACTAGACAAAACCCGTCAGAATCAACGGTTAGTTTTTTTTTTGTTATTTTTTTAAGAAGAATAAACTCGTATGAAACAACAAATGTAAACTTTATTTGATTGGCAAATTCATTCAACCACTTAAGTAAAGACAATAGTCCAGGTTCGTGATTTTTTAATTATTTTTTTTTATTTGACTGAAGGTTTAACGACCACCGTGAGCAACTTAATGGGCTATAAGCAGTCGCTCGTACCTAACTTAGGGCCACTAGTTCCAGGGAAGGGAGAGAGCCAGTGCCGTAAGAGAAACACAACATCCATGCCTCACCGAAATTTGAACTCGGACCCTTTATGAATGAACATCATAAGCCAGCGCTTAGACCACTGTACCACCGAAGCGGCAGATTCGTGATGAGCATCACAACTGTACCCTTTTTCAGTCATAAAATGTGAGGCGGAAGTCCACTCATCTCGATCGTGTGCAAAAATTCAACTGGATAGCGCATTCAGTCACAAGTGTGTTTGTAAATGTTGTTGAAATGAGATTTGCGTTGTGAATACTCTTCCTCCATCAGAATCGACAGTTGTTATTTTTTTTTGTTGTTTTTTTTTAAAGAATAAACTCATATGAAACAACAAATGTAAACTTTATTTGATTGGCAAATTCGTTCAGCCACTTAAGTAAAGACAATATAGTTCAGGCTCGTGATATTTTTTTTTTTTTTTTTACTGAAGGTTTAGCGACCACCTAACAGTGGTCAACGGAATGTTTATTTACATCTTTACATAATGGGAAATGTCTTACCTACGTGTGAATAAACTGGATCGAATTAATATTAAATTGTATATATACATACATCACAAAGTCCAAAGGCATAATAACACAATCAGGTCTTTGAGAGTGTTCGCTGTTCCGATGAGAAGAACTTTGATACCAATGCCTGCTAGCATTGCTTTGCGCAACGGTTCGCTAAAAAAAGAGAAGACTTCGGACTTTCTCAGTCCCAACATGCTTCTAACTTCAACAGCGCGTGAGTCAACTGCAGGCGATCAAATGTCAACCGCATGCTTCTCCCATAGACTTTACATGGGAACTTTGCTGCTCTACAATGCCCGAAACGTTGCCCCTATCTCATTTTTCTCTTCGACTGGCACATCTACATGGTAAGACCTTTACTTTGATACCTCAACCAAAACGTTACGTTCAGCTGTTCTTTCAAAATAGGACTCACAGTAAAAAAACTTATAGAATTAATATATAGATAATTCCTGTTAAGTATTTATGGTACTGAAAGTGATGAGAGGAAGCCATGAAGTCATCAATTATTTGGCCTTTTGTCAATGTAGACCCTTGCTGCTAAGGGCTTTAAATATAGATGCTATTGAATTTAGAACATACTTTGTTCCATGTCATTATTTTAAAACTATGATTGAAAAAAATTGTTTTCTTCAGGTAACTTTTATCTTGAATATCATTTTGCATGCACTTTCTACTTCTGCTCAAATTCAGCTCCTCGCAATGCTTGTACACCCTTCAAAATACTATGTGAAAAACAGCAAAAAGTGCTAAGGTTAATAACTAATAAAGAAGTCAGGAATCAACAGGGTTATATACACTCATCATCAAAAAAATAGTTGCACCCAGAAGGAAGCAACCAACAGGAATGAAACTTAGTGGGTAAGTTTGGCATCATGAGACATGCAAATGATTCAAATATCACGCTCGGCCGCACATGTGACGCAAGCAAGGAGGGGTTGTAGCGCTGTGCCTGACCGGCTATATAAGGTCGTCCCATTGCATATGCTTGTCAATCTGACTCATGCTGTTGTGTTGGTTGCATCCTTTGCAAGTGAAGTATGCCTTGGAGAAAAGTTCGGAAGCAATTTGAGTAGTTGGAGGAGTTCAAGAAGGGCTGCATTGTCGGACTTCGGGAAGTGGTGCCATACTAATCGTGCGAATATTACCATAGAATGCTGTTGGCAGCAGTGGATAGAACAAGGCATGCAGCAGCGACAGGAATGTTCTGGGAGACCCAGACGAATCACGGAGAAGACCAACGAGTTGTCTGAAATGCACGGAGTGACTCAACAGCCATGACTGCGGATATTCAACGAGCAGTGGTGCCCTCCATGCATTGTCCGATTAGTGCCAGCACCATTAGCAGACGGCTGCACAACATAGGTCTACATGCATGCAGATCGCCATGATGACTGCCCTTAACCACTGCATCGTCGCCAAAGACTGCAATGGTGTCGTGCCAGACTGTCATGGAGCCACTCAGAATGGCAGCAGGTTATCTTCAGTGACAAGTCCCGCTTTTGTCTTGGAGGAGATGACCACCAAATCCGTGTGTGGAGGCAACCATGGTCAGGGCCAAGATAAATGGTTTGTTGTCGAAGGTCACACATCCGGAAGGCCTTGTGCCCTGCTGTGGGGTGCAATTGCCTAAGATGCCAGATCACCTTTGGTGTTCATTACAGGCACTTTGACAGCCCAAAGTTATGTTAATGAGGTCCTGCAACCAGTGGCCCTACCTTTTCTGAACGCTCACTCCGGTGAGATTTTCCAACAGGACAATGCTCATCAGCATACTGCTGCTGTCTCAAGAGCAAGCCTTCAAAGCACTGACACTCTGCCATTACTAGCCGCACCACCAGACCTATCGCTGATTGAAAATGTGTGGGATGCTATTGGACACGCTATCCACACTTCACCCCACCGCACAATCTGCAGGAACTGCATAAGGAGATTCAAGCTGCATGGGATGGCTTATCGCAGGACACCATTACAGATTAGGAACCTGCACAACTCCATGCTAAGACATCTGGCATGCTGTGTGAGCAAACATGGCAGCCCGACATCATACTGAGAGACACTACTTATCGGTGTATAGTTCAATAAATATTGCCCATATCAGTCTCAATGTTTAATCATTTATTGTTCCTGGTAACCTTTTCCTTCCTCCCAAATAGCATTGTGATCCAACACATCCTTCTGGGTGCAACTATTTTTTTTACAATTAGTGTATTATTTTCTGGTTTTGTTAGCTATATATTATTTGTTAAATATTGAGTTATATATTATTTGCAGCTATTAATTTAGAAGTAGCAAAAACATGCAGGAAAAACTAATCATTATAAAAGCAGGGATGCCAACCGTTATGGAATCTCTGTAATAATTACAGATTTCTCCCTGGGATTACAGAGCTACGGATGACTAACCAAAAATTACGGATATTCAGATTTTCGCTGTTATTAAGAATGTTTTACTGGTTTTGTAATTAATCAATGTAAAAGCCTCTGAACAAAGTTTGTGATGCAGCTCTTGGTTTCCTTTTTTCCTACGGAGGAGGAATGTGTTTTTCTTGTTTGAAAGCTAAGTGGAAAGAAATCATGGTAACAGGCCAAGATTACGTTGGGTGGGTGCGTCGGTAACCCTGCAAGTGAATGGGAAACGGCAGCCAACTGCAACCCTGTTGGTTGTTACTTATGTTACCTGCTGTCAGTAAAATGCAGATCAACAAACGCTGCCGCAATGAGTGTGGTACATGAGATTCTTCCGCAGATTCCTGGAATTCCACTTTTTATTTGTCACCATTTGGGACATTCTCAAGATCAATGCAAAAATTAAGAGAATCTTTGGGGAGATTAATGGGGGGGGGTCTTTTTTTTTTTTTTTTTTATCTGGGAACAGTATTTCACCTTCCCAAACTTTTGAAAACTGAAGTTAAGCAGAGTGAAGATTTTCCCCGTAATCAGTTTATTTTTTCTTACTATGTTGGCTCTAATCAGTATGGTTCTTAAATATCATTTCATTGCATGAATGTTTGAATTTCAGTAAGAAACTGTAGGCAACGATTTCCGAAAATGGAAGTTAAGACAGTGCAAAGATTTCCTTGTAGTCTTCAGGCACGAGATTCTTTTGTCGATTTGAGGAACTCTGTCATTTCTGCTATCATTTGGGGCTTTCTCAAGATCAATACACAA
This sequence comes from Macrothele yani, assembly GCA_039090855.1. NCBI lineage: Eukaryota > Metazoa > Arthropoda > Arachnida > Araneae > Macrothelidae > Macrothele > Macrothele yani. The sequence continues at coordinate 75,158,267 of CM076994.1, read as the reverse complement.
CTGAACAGAAATTTTAGGGGGAATTGGTGGGGGATTCGTTTTCTGTCTGATGACATAATTCTATCTTCCAAAAACAGAAGTTAGATGGAGTGAAGATTTCTTCTGTAATTGTAATTTTTTTCTCGCAATGTTTTTTTCTGCCTAGAATTGTTTTTAAATATATTTTTATTCCATAAATACTTGAATTTCATCATAAAAATGGAGGAAAATGTTTACGAAACCAGAAGGCGGTCAAAGTGGAGATTTCTCCTGTAATCATAATTTTTTTCTTCCTGCAATATTCACTATCCTGTGTTGATGTTAAATGTTACATTTGACCATATTTTGATGAAATTTTCCCGGAAAACTGAATTCCTGCGGCACACAGAAGTTGCTGATATAGGAATTAGAAAGAAAGCTTCCTTTTCTTCCATAATATGCTTTGCAAATATTTTCCCAGCTACTATTGTTAGTGACTATGATCTGGACAAGTTGAAATTGGAGTTTGCCTTATATCATACCAACCTGATGAATTGGAAGGTGTTTTGAATAGCCCTAGAATTAATCCTGCATGGTTAAACATTTCGAAAATGACTGGTGCAAGTGGTGCTAAAAAGTATGAAGTTTTGCCATGCCTGATGCATTGATATTCTTGTTGGGCCACATAGTAATGCAACTGCAGAAAGAATTTTGAACACTGTCCATAAGAATCAAACTGAGTTTAGGCCAAACCTAGCCACTGAAACTTTAGGGGCATTGTTAGCTTTAAAAGTGAAGAAGGCATCATTTTTGGAGGTTTGCCATTCTGCAACATAAATCAATGAAGGAAGAAATATGCCCTATAATACATGGAAAATCGATAGAATATTCAAAGCAAACAGAATATAATTTCTGAATTTGCCTGTAACACTTACTAGTCGTCCATGTAATACCGCTCAGAAAACTTGAAAATTTTATCGCCCTGGAGCGGGAATCTAATCCGCATCTCCCGATTTCAATTTGAGTATGCTAACCGTTACACTTATATTCTATTTACTTTGAATATTCTATCAATTTTCCATGTATTATGAGGAATATTTCTTCCTTCATTGATTTATCTGTGGGTACCGGTGATTTTTGACCTACATCCATTTCTGGATGAGAGATGGGTCAAAATGCTATGAGGAAGCAACGATGGTTCGACTGAAAAATCTGAGGACGTTCGGATTCCGTGTTCCACACACGTTTTTCTATTGTTTTGTACTTAGCTAGCATTTTGTACTTATTTTTCACTGCTCCAGTCAACATTTTTTGTTCAATTTTACTCACAAAGTTAGTAGATAAGATAGTACTCACATTTTTGTTGAGTCTCAGAGAAGGAGGGATGAAGTTAACTTCTTTGCACTTCTTTAGGAACCTCAGTTGGAGAACACTACGATCTTGCTTTACCCTCCTTCTTTCTACTTGCTTCACTGTTTGCCATGTTTTTAAACCCATACTCATTTTTAAACTTAGTAATAAATGAAGCCATGGTTTTCCTAGATGATCATATGATAGTTACATTAGACAGATTATGGGAATTACTTAGGAATAAGGATGTTAATTCTTAGCGTCATAAAGTTAGTAGATAAGATATTCAAATGTACTATCTTATCTACTAACTTTGTGAGTAAAATTGAACAGAAAAACATTGACTGGAGCAGTGAAAAATAAGTACAAAACAATAGAAAAACGTATGTGGAGCACGGAACTAACATGCATTAAAAATTTGGACAGTTGTCTACAAGAAAATTGGCTAGCCAAGGCAGTAAAAGATAAAAACAGAAAATTTGCAAAAAAACTAAAACTTAAAGAAGATAAATGGCTACTGTCAACAGATACTATTAGAAGCATGCCCAGTCACACTAGGACTAAGGAACATGTTGTTGATCTCACAGAGGAAGGTATAAATATGACTTAAAGAATATCATTAATAAAGGTAGTAATTTCAACCTCACTACCAATAAGCTAAACAAAAAAAATATAATTATAGAATTAGAGAGTATTTGCAATGAAGTAGAAAAAGAAGATCCCAACACAGCGTTAAATTTGAGAAATCAATATACTACGTGTCTGACAAAGTTTGTGGAAAAAGAAAAGTACATTATTACTCCTCCTATGAATTTCAACCCTGCTTACCTCAGGGCTTTAAAACAATTCCAATCTAATACCAATATTGTAGCTTTAAAAGCTGACAAGAGCAAGGCTCTAGTTCTACTAGAAAAAGAGAAATACATTAAAAAAATGGAAGATGAACTTAAAAAACCTATGTATCAAATATTCTCTGAAAACCCCCTAGATGTGGCTATAAAAAACTACATATAATAAGCTACTAAGATCTTTAAAAAGAAATAATCAAGTGCATCCCAATTTCAAGGATTTTTCAGAACTACATTACAGAATCCCTCACCTATATGGAACAATTAAACTTCACAAACCAGGAGAACCTCCGAGGCCAATTGTGGATTCAAAAAATATACCTTTCTTGAACCTACAATATTATCTCCTGGACCATCTAAAAAATATCTTTTAAGAACCTCCTGCTGTACTGAGAAACTCCTAAGATCTCCTTATGAAATTAAGTAATCTCGTGCTGCTGGAACACCCTGTAACTGCAAGTTTAGACATCCAAGCTATATATACTAACATAGATACTAATCGACTGTTGGAATTCATGGAAGATGATCTGGCTGATAGGATAGTCTTTCACAACCTCAACAAAGAAGTACTGACTGGCCTCTATGAAATACTGATTTTTGTATTAAAAAACAACTTTTTTCAGTTTGAGTATCGATTCTACAAACAGACCTCAGGTTTGGCTATGGGCTCTCCAGTTTCCCCCTTCCTAGCAAATTACTACGTTGACAAACTAGAAGAAGAGGTTCTGATAACTCCTTCTATCTTCTGTCTATATGCCAGATATATGGACAACATTATTTTCATTTTAGACAGCACTAATCCAATCCCTCTCTCCCTTCTTCCATCCTGGATTGGTTCAACTCCCTTGATGAAAAGTTAAATTTCACTTTGGAACTTCAGCGGAACAATCAGCTAAATTACCTGGGACCTGTCGTTAATTCTTCAAAGTGGGAGAATTCTTACAAAAGTCTTCAAAAAGCCCACTAACACTAAAAAATTGCTGGACTTCCAGTCAAACCATCCAGAATACATGAAATGGAACGTAGCCTCACAATTTGTAGAAAAGATCAATGTTCTCAACTCCTCAGAATTAGACAAGCAAGCGCAAAAAGATGAACTTAAACTCATTCTCCAGGATAATAATTACCTTTCTCCAATAGTGGAAAAATTTTTAACTAATAATAAAAAAAGATCGGTGCCCTAGCCCAGGATGTCAGTTAACTAGAAAAATCACCAACCATAAGAGCCTTTTCGAAAAACTTTATAGGATTAGCAAAAAATTTCAAATCAGACTAGCTCTAGGTTTAGGAAATAAGATCAATAACTACCTTCCTAAATTAAAGCAGCAAGAAACTAACATCTTGTTAAAAGAAGTAGTAGTCTACAATATCAAGTGTGAAAGTGGTCTTAGCTATGTAGGAGAAACAGGCAGACAACTTAAGACCAAGCTGAAAGAACAATAAAGCAGCCATAAAAAAACATGACAAATAAAACTGGCCTTGACAGACATGTTCCACCTACTGGACATTAAATCCTATGGGACTCAGTAGAAATTCTGACCCACCAAAAGCATTTCTTCAAGAGAAAACTGTTGTAAGGTCTTGAGATTGAGAGAAGGAGAGGAACTACATTAAATGATTTTAAAGGTTGGAGTTTTACCCAATGTTGGCAACACTTACTGTAGTGTTTGTCCTGATGAAGGGTAGGATTACTACCCGAAAATTTGATGCTAAGAATTAACATCCTTATTCCTAAGTAATTCCCATAATCTGTCTAATGTAACTATCATATGATCATCTAGGAAAGCCATGACTTCATTTATTACTAAGTAATATTATTTTTCAGTTTCTTTTCCATCATACTGGTAACACCACACATGTGGGTTGTGTGGAGTTGGTTCTTCTGTTTATAAGTATACACTAATTTCTAACCACACCCAGAAAATAATATTCCTATATTTATTCATTTAAAATTTCGGTATTAATATAATTTCTGCTTAACATTATCCATCAAATTATCGAATTTAGAGACAAGAAAAAATTTTTTTTAAAGCAGGACTGTAATGAAAATTGTAACTATCATACAATTATTCCTGTAATTCATGTGAAAATTGTAACTATTATACAATTATTCCTGTAATTCATGTGAAAGTAAGTTACTATGATATAACAAGTATTGCAAGTTACACAGTAGTGCTATAATATGGTTCTTATTTTTTTAACTTTGAAAAAATTGGTATGTTACATTACCAAAAATATTACGGGAAGTTTGTGTTCCATTACTGACATATTACTGAAAATTCTCCCATTTGTTACTGGTAAGTTAAGCTAGGGCTGGCATCTCTGTAGAAGTTGTTCTTCTGGCAGCCTCTTCTTGAAGCAGCTGTTCAAAGAATCTATCCAGTTCATCAGCTTTTATCAGGGCTTAATCTGCCATTGTTCTTTCTCAGCATGCCAATAAACTTTGTCATTACTCTTCTGCTCATCTAAAAAGTATCAAAGGATTTATTGCCTCTAACAGTTCAGCTGTTTACAATGCCAACAAAACTGTGTGCCCAGTTATTCTGAAGAAGTATAAGCTTGATTGAAAAGTGGCCAAATTCTTTCATTCCACAAATCCTATTGTTTTGCAGTAGAACATGTTTGCCTCACTTCCAATTAACTTCCAAGTAAAACTATTTAACATGAAATCAGCTCAGAATTTGTGTTTCTGTATCATTTATCCTGAATGAGTATCCATCATTAAGCTAGATAAGGAGATATGTGATGTAATAGTAACAGGTAACCACAAAAGTATTTGCAGTTTTCAGAGACTGAGACAAAATATAATGCATACTTAGCAGAAAAGCAATTTATTCATCAAAATAATTACCATGGGCATTAACAAGATTTTACCAACATGTTAACAACTTACATACAACCCTGCAATAAAATGTTGGGTCACGGGATGAGAAAAACTTTTGGAGGTCAGCATGCAACTCTTCAAAGTTGGAGAAGTCATGTCCGTGCAAATGATCGTCGAATGAAAGAAACTTATAGTCTGAAGGAGAGATATCTGTTGAGTAAGCTGGATGACATATAAGCTCCCACGCAAGTTCTTTGATAGTGTTTCTGGTCAATGAAGTGGAGTAGGCACGAGCTCTATCTTGAAGCAGCAGAACTTCCTTTCTATTAACCAGTACTGCTTTCTTCTTTTTCAGGTCCTCATGAACGTATTTCAGTTGTTCACAGTACACTGCTGCAGTGATCGTTTGACAGCATTGCAAGAGTTCATTATGAACAACACCACATGCTGTGCACCATATGCACAGCATAACTTTACGTGGATGCAGAACTGGCTTCGATGTGTGAGAAATTGAGTTACTCGTGGATAACCAATGTCTGGAATGTTTTGGGGTGCTGTACTGTACCCACTTCTCATCACATGTGAGTACCCTATCCAAAAATGGTTCCTTGTCATAGTGAGACAGCAGTGCAACACAAGCTGTGACACGTTGCTCTTTGTTCACTGCAGACAATTTGTGGAAGAACCACTTAGACAACTTTTGGAGAAGTTTGATATGGCAACAATAAATAAAAATATCTGGAAGTTTGTATTTCTTTTTGGAGCTAACCTCTGAATCTCAGAGAACAGCTTAGTGATATGTATGCATGTATTACATGCAGATGTCTTCAGATAGTTTCGTCACTAACACCAAATGACTGGGCTAGTTCCTGGCATGTTTGGCTACTGTCCTGCTCAATAGCAACTTTTAGGACTTCTGTGTCAAGACTGACAGAAGAGATTCTTGAAGAGATTCATCTCCGTCTCTGAAACTTTCAAAACCAATTCCAAGTTACGCATTCCTTCACAGAATTTGTCCCGAATGCTAAGCAAATGTGACGAGTTGTTCCTACAGAAGATGGATCAAGTTTAAATTCATATAACAAACACCCACGAATAATTTCCACCGATACCGCCATTGTAATAGCACATCTTTTCCGCTACCAAACTGCTTACTCATCTGATTCATATGCACAGGGCATCTTGGGGTTTCAGCTGATGATATGCTGTGGACAAAAACCCCATCTCTCCACAAAGTGAATCATTACAAGGTGTTTCTTTTGCTTCCTCGAAAAACGGCAAATACTTTTGTAGTTACCTGATCATCAGTATCACTTCACAGCAAATGCCTATGCACTAAAAGCACTCAGTTCTTTTGAAGTTTTACACAATTATTTTTTAAGTGATATTTAAGGACTTTTCGCCTGAAATTGTTTAATACAACTAAAGCTACTTAAATACTACTAGGACTCCTTCCTTTTAACTGCTCACCATACAAAACGTAATTTTCCAAAACAGATACATGCAGCAACATTTATTTTCTGTCTGTAAGAGGGGTGCTGTTTACAAAGCTGCTCCTATTGGCACATGTTCACTCCCTGATGTACACTGGCTGTGACTGGCCAGGAACTCTATTTGAAAATTTGTTTTTCAACACACAAGTAAAAACCAACTCTCTGATTCCATTTGTTGGTTTAAACCTTTACATCACATGACTTCTAAAGTGCTGCACAATGTCACTGTTTGCAATTTTGATAAACTGATTCCACATTCAGGTAACTCAAAAACTAAATGAGATATGTTATTTTTTCAGATAGAACCATTTAATGGTGGTTTTAACTGTTGTAACTTTTTATATGTTATATTTCCTTTGAGTGAAAAGTAATTTCTCAGTTTGAAGTTATTAATATTTGCAGAGAAAATTAATAACTTCAAACTGAGAAATTGCTTTTCACTCAAAGGAAATATAACATATAAAAAGTTACAACAGTTAAAACCACCATTAAATGGTTCTACGTCAAAAATAACGTATGAAAAAACATGTTTTTTTAAATCTCGATACATCGAGAAAGATGTGTGTATTATAATAAATGAGATATGTATTAGAATGCAATAACTTGTAACAAGTAAATAGACTCACATGGATTTACATGCTAGTTAAATTTGAATCTCGCTCTAGAAGTTTATAAATAATCAGGCCCTAAACTGGGTTGAAAGCCTTCTGTACTACTCTTCTTTTGTTCAAACATAACTAGCATCTTAAAAATATAATTTAGTATCATGGAACTTACCAGAATACTTATTTAACATTTTTGTCAAATATTCGGATTACACACCAACCGTCACTAGGACAGACTCAAGAGAGCAGGTTTTGCCACTCGTGCGATAATACCCAGCCTTTCTGTTCATTAATTGTGGCACCTCTTCTTTCAATTTGCCAACAATTTCTTTTCACAAAGGGCTGTTGATGTGAAGGAATTTTTTATGGAGTCCCAATTAACTGAATGTCCTGTGGTTTGATTGTGTCTGTCAAATCCTGTTTTCTTGGTAATATTTCTTATAGTGGCTTTACATTCTACTACGGAGGTTCGAAGTTGTCTCCCAGTTTCTCCTGCATATGTGTTCCTACAATTGCAGTTTACAAAGTAGACCACTCCTTCTTGTAGCAGAACATTGTTTTCTTTTTTGCTTACTGGGAGAGAAGAAATTTTTTACTTTATTTTATAGTTTAGGTACACAGCAAGTTGAACATGGAATTTTTTTGCTAATACCCTGAAGTTTTTCAAATGATCCCTTATAATAGGTGATTTTCCTGATACATGTAATGTTACTTATTGATTGTTTACAATTTAACTTTATTATTTTCTTTAAAAAAATTTCTATCATTGCAGAAGAATTATTACTTTATGCAAATGTACTTTTCAATTTTATTTTATGGAATTTCTTTGATAATTCTGAAGTATCAAGAGCCGCTATTATTATTATTTTTTTTTTTCAGGAACTGTATGACCAGGTAAAATTTACTATTTAATATATGTGGGATGGTAAGAGTGGTAGCTCTGCACTTCGTTAGCATTGTTAAGTATTTTATACAATGTTGTAATAATTTTTCCTCTTGAGGCTGTAAGGGTCATATCCAGGAAGTTCAAGTTATTGTCCTTCTGGAGTTCTAAAATGAATTTTAGATACTTAGGCATACATACATACATATCACTAAGCTGTTCTCTGAGATTCAGAGGTTAGCTCCAAAAAGAAATACAAACTTCCAGATATTTTTATTTATTGTTGTCGTATCAAACTTCTCCATTTACAGCGATCTTCACATACAACTTGTGCTTCACTGATATCCATTACACGCCGTACACAAGATCTTTTATACTTCATACTCATAATCTTTTTCTCATGCAGACACTCCTGAATCTGATCCACCCATGTCTTCCTTGGCCTTCCTCTGCCTTTCCTTCCTGCCACTTGGGCTGAAAATATTTTCTTAGTAAGCATTTCATCACTCATTCTTTCAACATTGCCAAAGCACCGAAGCATATTGGTCTCCACCTTGCTAACAACATTTTGCTTTACGTCACACAACTGCAACACATCTTCATTCCTCACACAATCATATCGTGTCTTGCCACAAACCCCACGTAAGTAACGCATTTCTCCAGCACACAAACGACTCCTATGTTTCTTCTGCAGTACCCAGGTTTCACTCAATTACTGTTTCATACACAGCCATGCGGGACTCTCTAGAGAACCCATCATTCCTGTGAAAACCTCCCAGAGCAGCTATGACTTTCAAAGAAGAATTCACTTGCCTACTGATTTCACCATCCAACTTGTTCTCTCTGTAAAAATGCTTCCTAAATACACAAACTCACTCACCTGGTCAATCACAGTGCCATTTATACTTACATTACATCCAGTGCTACCCTTTCCTCTCTCAAACACCATAACTTTGGTTTTTCCCTTATTTATACTCAGTTTAAATTTCATGCGAACTTCGTGCATCAGAGTCAACATACTCTGCAATTCACTTTTGCTCTCTGCAAACAGGACAGTGTCATTAGCATACAGCAATCTGCACACACGGATATCACCAAGACATAAACCACTATTACCTATTTTGGCATCACGCATGCATGCGTCCATAAATATATTAAACAGCCATGGTGACATTACACAACCTTGTCTAACTCCTGCACCAATGGAAAACCATTTTGATAAAACACCATTCACTCGTACACAAGCTCTACTAAAAGCATACATGGCTTTTACACTATTAAGTAGATTCCCAGTAACACCATATTCATTCAATACCTTCCACAAAAGTGTTCTATTGACTCGGTCATAAGCTTTCTCTAAATCTATGAAGGCAGTAAAAACTTTCTTCGCAACAGCCAGATACTTTTCAGTCATCATGCGTAATGAAAAATCTGGTTAGTGCAGCCTTTACCAGGCATAAAACCACTCTGAACATCCCACACTTTCAATGATGTAAGACCTCGTACTTTTTCAATAACAACCTTACCAAACACTTTCCCTGGCACACTCGGTAGGCTAATACCACGATAGTTCTTGCATTCAGTCTGATCACCTTTTCTCTTATACAAGGGAACAATAATAGCATCCTTCCAATCCCGAGGGACCATTCCTAACTTCCAGCACAACTGGCAAATTTCAGTTAACCAGTCAATTATAGAGTCAGCACCATATTTCAACATCTCTGCAGATATGCCACCAATTCCCGGAGCCTTACCATTTTGAAGAGATTTTAGAGCTTTACACACTTCTTCTCTTGAGATCCCACCTGTGCTTTCATCCCTCATTGTGACATCATCTGTGTCTGTCTCAGAATCATTTTTGCTCTCCTGATCTAATAACTCACAGAAGTATTCGCCCCATCTGTCACTTAACTCATTGGGCTCCCATATCATTTCCCCAATCTCATTCTTCACACAACTTACAACTTTGTTTCCCCTATTTTTCCTGAGTCTCATGTACTTCCAGAAAGACTTCCTATCTTTCCAAAAAGCCAGTTCATGCCTTTCCACTTTCTCCTTCCTATCTTTTGCCTTACTGTGGCGAACCAGCTTAGCAGCTTCACGCTTCTTACAGCGATATTCGTCTACAGAGACACTACCTTGCAACATCCCCAAATAGGCTTCCTTCTTTCTCTTTACTGCCTCTTCAATCTCACTATTCCACCAAGCATCACCTCTATTGTTACCCACTATTGTGGTGACACAGACCTCTTTAGCAGCAGTGACAGCACAGTTCTTAAAACATTCCCACTTCTTTTCTACATCCCTCTCACCAGACTTCAGATCCTTCAGTCGTTCTCTGAGTAAGTCAGAATACTGTTGATGATCTTCAAGGAGCCTATCAACCTTTATTCTTTCTATCCTGGGTCTCTTCCTATTCCTTTTCCTCCAACCAACATTAAGTTTCACTTGTGACACTACCAAGTAATGATCAGAACCAACATCCGCACCTCTCATCACATGGGTGTCAACAACTAAATGTTTCAAACGCTGATCGTAGGCAACAAAATCTATCACACTCTTTTGACCAAGAGTATGATTTTCCCAAGTATATGTGTGGATATACTTGTGGTTGAAAAATGTATTAGATACACACAAACCATTCTCAATGCAGAGTTCAATTAATCTTTCACCATTATCATTCACACAAGGATCATTAAACTTACCCAGAACATTGTCAGAAATTGCATTCTGCACACCTACTCTAGCATTGAAGTCCCCTGCTATTATAACTTTCTGTTTAGCACCAAACTGGCTCAAAACAGCTTTTAGCTCATTCCAGAAATCTTCCTTCCTATCATAAGGTTCCGAGTCACAAGGAGCATACACTACAACAATTACTGTTCTCTTAAGCTTTACTTTCAAACGAATCCAAAGAATTCTCTCACTTATGCAGCTATAGTGAATCAAGTTGTTCTTCATCTTTTAACTTAAAATCACACCTACACCAGCCTGTCCTCTCACATTATCCAATACTCCAGACCACACACTCACCGTGCCATTCACTTCTTCTACCCCAATTTCCTTCTTTTTGGTTTCACTTACACACAGCATATCCAGTCTATATTTATTCATCTCCTCAATCACCTCACTCATCTTGCCATTTATACCTCTAGTATTCCATACACCAATCTTACATTCGCTCAGCCGAGATCTCTTTCTCATATGCCGTTTAGAAAGTCCAGGTTGATTCTGTGGTGGACCGTCCTTCTCAAGTGTGATAGGTCCAACATGTCCGACACTTGAGTCATTCTTAATATTTCTTTTTGTCTTTTTAATCAGGTAAGTACATCAGTGTGGGGGATTAGCCCACAGCTGAGGGTTCCAGTTGGTCATTCAACCTAAGGATTCTGGAACTAAACCCAGTGAGTTGGAGTCTTTTCGCCAATGTCACACAGAACTAGCTTGCACCTCTCCAAGATTTACAGAGGCCCTAGTTGCTGTTGTGTGTGCCATTGTTACCACAGAGCCCCCGAAGAGGCAAACCTTAGGCTATTAAATATATTGAGGATATTTACAGAGAGAGTTTCATCATAGCTATCAACTATTATGAAGATGTCATCCATATATTTCACACACAGGCAGAACAATGATGGTTGGGGTACGATTCATTTTTCTTAAAGTTTTTGCTAATAATAGCCTGCTAGAAAAGCACCCAAATGAGAACTTAGAACTTATTGCCAAGCTTGAGGATCTGCCTGTAAAATTTATTCCTAAATTGAGAAAAAGTTAGGTTTGAAAGTAAACAGAAGCAGTTCATAAAGTTCAGTGAGTTTTTCTTTATCATGTCCAAGGAAAACTACAGGGTGATCGTAAAGTTCCCGAACCCTGAATTTAAAAAATTATTGCGTATGCTGTAAGCAAAAGTTCAGCCAATTGATGTAGCAACACGAGTCAGCAACTAGTTGAAATCAAATACTGCACTTGTTGAATGCCTGAAGGAAATTGGCAGAGTGCCAGAATGAGTAACCGGTTCCATATGTGCTACGCAGTTTGCCCACTTCAGAGCCGCCATTTGCAGAGAGGCATGGGTTTGACGAGGGAGCAGAGAATTTGTTTACTTGAAGCTTATTTGCAAACGCAGTCTTACAAACAGTGTATATAAGAGTTCAGGAAAAAATTTCCGCAGCATACTGAAAATATGGCCAAAATCTAGGTCATATTTTTTACATGTTTTCTTCATAATAGTTGTGATCTCCGGTATAATGATTTGTGGATCATTACCATATATACCGGAGATCACAACTATTATGAAGAAAACATGTAAAAAATATGACCTAGATTTTGGTGTACAAAGGAGAGATATAACGAAATCTCTTAGTAACTATCACAGAAAGACCCCAATCTTACAAAAAGCGGGTGTCTACTCTATACCAATAATAAATAATCAAAATAAAATCGTCAACCAATATATAGGCAGTACAAAAAGAAATATTGAAATCAGATTGACCGAACACATGAAGAACTGGAGCAGAAGAGAGAATAAAACAGCACTTATTGACTTCTGTTTGGATAGTCAATGTATACCCCATTGGGAAGGAATTATAATATTAAACCAGCAGAATAATATGAGAACAATACAAATAGCAGAAGCAGTAATAATAAATAAGACCAAACCATTTAACTGCAATAATAACAGTCCATACGACCTTTCGTACGCTTGGAGGAACCTGATCGAAACTGAGAAGAAATGGAATAGGGAGAGGAGAGAGAGGAAGAGAAAAAGGAAGAGTGAGAATGACGTAGATGAAGATAAAGTTGATGTGACCTGACACTAGATGGCATTGGCAATGGGTTAAATGGGGAACAGGCGCACTGTGGACACGAGACTTTCAGATAGCAGACTTCGACAGAGGGTGTGAAGTCTCCGCTGAAAACGCCAGGGTAGAGCCTTGGTGAAATGCGCGTCCAGTGATTGAGACTGTGGACGGTATGAGGTGGTGTATATAACGATTTTAACTGGAACCTTTTAAAGCTTTTAAATTTTTTATGAACCTGACCAAACTTTGAAGACTTCCTCAGCATTTCCAAGAGAGTGCAGCATTGACGAGATAGCCCTAAAGGCCAAGTACGATGTGGAACTTCAAGTTGTATGTAAACAGTAACTCTTAACTCAAGAACCTTTAATTATTATCTGGAAACCTTAACCCATTCAATATGATGTTGACACAGCCAGAACGGAGCTAACCCTAACATCTGGACATATCCGAAGTAGGGTACAACTTATAACGAAATGGCTCTCGAACTAACCCTAACAACTGACCATATTGAAGCAAGATACAACTTTGGACAAAGAAACTCAATAACTACCGACGTTGGACTGAACACGCACTTCTGTAAGTAACATCTTTAGGACTTCTAACCAATTTATATTTTAATTGAATAAGTTAATGCACCACCACAGACTGTATCCACTTTATAGAACATGTAAAACAGAATTTACAGATGTTAAAGCGTCTTCCTGAAGTACCTTGTAGTCACATAATTGTATGTGAACTTTATGATAGAATCACATGAGATATATAGATAATACTGGTTTGTCTTGGTGATATCCATGTCTGCAGATTGTTGTATGCTGATGACACTGTCCTGTTGGCAGAGAGCAAAAGTGAGTTGCAGAGTATGTTGTCCCGGATGTACGAAGTTTGCATGAAATTCAAACTGAGTATAAATAAAGGAAAAACCAAAGTTATGGTTTTTGAGAGAGGAACTGGTAGTACTGAATGTAATACATGTCTAAATGGCACAGTGATTGACCAGGTGAATGAGTTTGTGTATTTAAGAAGCATGTTTGACAGAGAGAACAAATTGGATGGCGAATTTAATAGGCAAATGAATTCTCCATTGAAAGTCATGGCTGCTTTGGAAGGGTTTCACGGGAATGATGGGTTATCAAGAGAGTCCCGCATGGCTGCATGCGAAAGTGTAATTGTTCCTACTCTGATGTATGGCAGTGAAACCTGGGTACTACAAAAGAAACATTGAAGTTGTTTGTGTGCTGGAGAAATGTGTTACTTACGGAGGGTTTGTGGCCAGACACGTTCTGATTGTGTGAGGAATGAAGATGTAGATGTATTGCAGTTGTGTAATGTGAAGCAAAATGTTGTTAGCAAGGTGGAGACTAACATGCTTTGGTGGTTTAGCCATGTTGAAAGAATGAGTGATGAGATGCTTACTAAGAAAATCTTTTAGCCCAAGTGGCAGGAAGGAAAGTTAGAGGGTTAGAGGAAGGCCAAGGAAGTCATGGGAGGATCAGATTCAGGAGTGTCTGCATGAGAAAAAGATTATGAGTATGAAGTATAGGAGATCTTGTGTGTGGCATGTGATGGATGTCAGTGAAGCCCAAGTTGTGTGTCACAATCACTGTAAATGGAGAAGTCTGATACGGCAACAGTAAATAAAAATTATCTGGTAGTTTGTATTTCTTTGTGGAGCTAACCTCTGAATAACAGAGAACAGCTTAGTGATGTGTATCTATGTATACTATTTCATCTGTAAAATAACTGCAAAACAAGTAGAATTTCCATAAATTTTATGAGTAAACCATAAAACTTGGCAGGTATGGACATTTCATAACAAATTAAAAAAGCAGAGTGTAAACAAGATAAAACACAATAAAATATGTGGATACACACACAAAATTTTTGTGGGGATTAGGAAATTTATATACAAACAGCATTTTATGCATCATGCATACAGTAATGCTGTTTTCAGTGAAGAAAATGGTATTACTGTATGATATGTAATTTTACCCTACAGTTTCAAAGTTACAGTTTTTGAGCAAGGAATTGTTAGCACTGAATGCGAGATAAGTCTAAATGGCACAGTGATTGACCAGGAGAACGAGTTTGCTTATTTGGGAAGCATGTTTGACAGCAAGAACAAGTTAAATGGTGAAATTAGTAGGCAGTGAATTCTTCATTGAAAATCATAGCTGATTTAGGAGGATTTCACTGGACTGATGGGTTCTCAAGAAAGTCCCAAATGGCTGTATATGAAAGTGCGCTTGTTCCTATGCTGATGTACGGCAGTGAAACCTGGGTACTGCAGAAGAGACATAGGAGTTGTTTGTGTGCTGGAGATCTAGATACATTACTTACAGAGAGGTTTGTGGCCAGTCTCACTCTGATCATGTGAGGAATAAAGATCTGTTACAGATAATAATTGTGTGAGACAAAATGTTGTTAATAAAGTGGAGACAAATATTCTTAGGTGGTTTGGCCATATTGAAAGAATGAATGATGAAATGCTTATTAAGCGAATTCTTTCAGCCCAAATGGCAGGAAAGATAGGTAGAGGAAAGCCCAGGAAATCTTGGAAGGACCAGACTCAGGAATGTCTGCATGAGAAAAAGATTATGAGAATGAAGTAAAAAAGGTCTTGTGTGCAACATGTGATGGATGTCGGTGAAGCTTGAGCTATGCACCAAGATCCCTCCCTGTAAATGGAGACATTTCATATGGCATTAGTAAGTAAATTCTAGTTTCATCAATAAAACATTTATCTGGTGGTTTGTCTTTCTTTGAGGAACTAACCTTTGAATCTCAGAGAACAGCTTAGTGACATGTGTTGTATGAGAAAAATAAGTGTGCCTGAATCAATTTTGTACACTCACAAAATTAATTGAACTTACTTTTTGAGAAAACTTGAATTTTTTTTTGCCCATCACCAGATAATTCTTCCCCATTTCGTAAAGCACTCATCAAGACAACCAGTTCAGATGGAGCACTAATCTGAAAAAAATATACATATATTTTTTATTTTTTATAATTCCTTAACTTTCAAATTTATATATACAATTTTTGGCTTAATGAGTAAAAACAATGCCAGAACTTGTAAATTTTTATTTTAAAGCCTATCACTCCATATTTTAGCCTTTTCCCATATGGTGCAGAGTAGACGGAACCTATGTTTAGAGTTAAGAGACTATAAGGGTTACCAAAGTATTTGGCAGGCTGGTCTCAATTATACTCAGGGAAAGATACACAACAGACATAATCACAAGCCCAATGCAAGGTGCATAAAATGGTGGGCATGGGCTGGATGCACATTGTGCATTCTGTTGCTGCATCACACTCTTGCACGTATTTACTAAAAATCAGGTAAAAAAAACTGGATATGAAACTGGATGCTGCTTATGATACTGATGCATCATTCTATCTCATTTTTTCACAAGTTTCGTATTTTTGTGATTACTCTCAATTTATTTATTTTTTTAATTTCTTAAAAATTTAATTACCAAAGTAAGAAAAAATATACATATATTCCATGAAATGTTGTTGTTTCCATGAGATTGTCACGCTTGTTTTTAATTCACTATATGTGGCAAATTTTGACTAGGATGCCCACTGGGGGTTTAAGTAAAAACCAAGTTCCATGAAACGTTGTTGATTTACTCCAAAGGTCATTGTGTTTGTTGAACAATACTTACATTTAATGCATTTTTTGCTTCTTAATTCCTTTGTGCAATCTTCAATGAACAGTTCATGAAAAAAGTAAGGTTTGCCAAACCAAATTGTTAAAAAAAATGAAAATTAATTCTGGACTACTGTACTACACTAATATTTATTATTCAATAATTCATGCCTCAGATTTCAAAGATGTTAATACGTAGTACTGGATTTTACACCTCTGTTTTCTTTGAAGTAATTGTCCAATGATGTTCTTACTGTAGTGTTTTTTATCTTCACCATAAACCACTTTATGGCACGTAAGAGTAACAAACACTGTCCCACAAACCTCTGTGAAACTCTGTATGTGTGTCCTGAGCTTCTACACCAGCCAGTCAGGTTTCAATCACAATGAACATACTGCTCAGCCACGAATGATTTTTGTGGCTGAGCTTCCTGTATTTTCCCTGAATCTTCATCTTTCTTTCTACAGTGATCAAGCTCCATTAAATTTTTGCTGCTTAATTCCTTTGTGCAATATTGTAACAATTTACTGAAATTCTTCTCCTGAAGTTTTCATTTGACTTCCATAAGTTTCCATGAGATTTTTTACTACATTCTCTTACAAATCTACTGCAATCATGAATAAACATAGTCTGTCGCTCAGCCCTGAGTTTACAAATCTTGACAGTTTGAGCCAATTTTTTTCACTGGCAGCACACCCCATGCATTCTCTGGTGAATGAGAGATGTATGCATTTACTTATTTTTTATTTCCTCTCATGACTCTGCCCTAAGCAAGAGTGATAGAGAAAAAACAGTCCATGAAAAAGTCATGAAATTATCTCCTAATAATTATTGTTAACCGCTATAATGTGTCTTTGAATCATCAAGTGTACACAAGCATGAATTAATGTTGGGTTTTTTTTTTCTTCCTAGGTTAGCAGAAAATCTGGTGTACATTTTTTTTTTCTGTTTTTTTTTTCTTTTTTTTTTCTTTCTTCCTAGGTTTGGAGAAAATCTGGAAACACTCTGCTGTATTAGATTCATTTGACCCATAATTTCATAATAATGAGTATAAGAAAATACATGATTAAGCTTAATATATTATAGTATATATATTCCACTATTCAGTTTTCTATTTAACACATTCTTGTTTTTCTTAGAATTCCAAGCTGAGCATCTCACTGAAAAATTCAAATAATGCATGTGCATGTTTTTAATCTTCAAATAATAGTGCAACTGTGTAAAAAATATTCATTTAAATAACATAAAAGTACTCACTTGCCATGTCACATGTATAAAGACTCAGATATATCATTATATATTCACTTCTTGGCATTCATCTTCTGATGTCTTCAATATAGGTTGCAGGAAGTACATGATACAAAATATATATTCTTATGCGGCTTATTTAAATTGTTAAAATTATATGAAGTAAGGTCACTCTTAAAGAAAATATGCTTGTTATTGATATCTGACTGAAAAAAAGGAAATACATGTATTCGAAAGCAGCCCAAAAGACAGTAGTGCAATTCCAGTTAGATCCATGTCTGAGGAACTTGGTACTATTTGCACAATGTAATATTTTCATATCATCATCATCGTCGTCGTCAACCACTATCAATCCACTGCTGGACGAAGGTCTCCCCAAGTTTCCTCCACAACGGTCTGTCTTGTGCCAGTCTCCTCCATGTCACTCCCGCATACTTTTGAATTTCATCCACCCATCTACCATGTGGTCTTCTTCTGGGTATTTTCCTGTCCCTTGGAATCCAATCTAAAATTTCGGCTGTCCATCGATGGTCTGTCCTTCTGGCAGTATGCCCAGCACATTGTCATTTCAGGGATTTAACTCTGATCACGATGTCTTCCACTCTTGTCATTTTTTGGATCCACGAGTTCCTCTTCTTATCACTCCTAAGTTACACCAAGCATGCCCCTCTTCATGCTCCTTTGAGTTGTCTGCAGCATTTGTATGTCTCTTTTAGTTAAGGTCTACGTCTCTGCACCATACATAAGCACTGGAAGGATGCATTGATCAAACACTTTTCTTTTAAGACATAATGGCATATTGCTCTTGAAAATTATGCTGTTTCTTCCAAAAGCTCTCCAGGCAAGTTTTGTATGCCGAATAATTTCTTCATCAATGTGGCCCTCACTTGATATCTGCTGTCCAAGATAAACATATGTGTCTGTTATCTCCAGCTTTTCTCCATCAATGGATAAATCTTCATTTCTTGTAAAAGCATTGAACATCACTTTTGTCTTCTGAAAGTTCATTTTTAATCCCACTTCTTTACTCTTGTCACCAAATTCCTGGATCATACTCTGCAGCTCTGATGGGGTAGTTGCAAAAATGACTATGTCATCAACAAAACGAAGGTGAGTTAGATAATCTCCATTAATCTTTATCCCTTTGTTTTCACAGTTCAGTGATTGAAAGACATTTTCCAATGTGGCATTAAAGAGCTTCGGAGATATGGTGTCACCTTGTCTCACTCCCTTTCCAATTTTTTTTTTTTTTTTTTTTTTTGATTGGAGGTTTAACGACCACCGTGAGCAACTCAATGGGCTATAAGCAGTCGCCCGTCCCTAATTTAGGGGGTCACTGGTTCCAGGGAAGGGAGAGAGCCAGTGCCGTAAGACAAACACAACATCCATGCCTCACCGGGATTCGAACCCGGGCCCCTTCGGACGAATGATCAGAGGCCAACGCCTTAGACCACTGCGCCACCGGGGCAGCAATTTCCAATTTTTATGTGTGTTGTATTTTCAAACAGCCGAATCTTTGCACTTGCATTTTCATAGATGTTATTAATAATGCACTGCCGGACAATTGCTAAGGACGGATGACAATAGCAACGATAGCAACCATAAAATGGAAGGCAGGAAAATGTGGAAATTAGCATAAGTGCGGGATACAGTAAGACGAGTTGTGCGTATGCAAATTTTGGATTGCCGAACTTGTTCGTGACGTCATAGTGCTGATAAGAGATATAAAGGATTTGACGCGTATTGACCGTTGTTGTTCAAATGCAAAGTTGAAAGGGAAAGAATCAATTGACAAACTTGCAATTTTCAGTATGTCTTCCCGACATCACCTAGATGATTTTACGCGTGGCCGTATTATTGGCAAGATTGAAGAAGGGCGAAGAATAACAGATATTGCCAGGGAGTTTGACGTCAGCCACAGTGTTGTTTCAAGGCTTTGGAAATCATTTCAAACAAATGGAGAGCGTAGCAAACGTCACGGGGGAGGTCGTGTTCGCAGTACGACACCTGCAAAAGATCAGTACATAGTGTTATCAACAAAAAGACACCGGCGCAGCACAGCTAGTGAGGTAGCAAATCAGTTTATGGCTGCTACTGGCAAGCAGATCTCCCGAAAAACTGTCGCCAGACGTTTGCATGAAGGAGGACTATACGCCCGCCGTCCTGTTGTGTGCATCTCTTTGTCCAGACGTCACCGTACCCCCCGTTTGCAATGGTGCCATCAACATCGCAATTGAACTGATAACGACTGGTCTGCTGTCCTCTTCTCAGATGAGAGTAGATACAGTCTATCGTCTGATTGTCGACGACAACTGAACTGGCGTGATAGTGGTACTGCATATTGTCCAGCAAACATACAGGAGAGGAACCGATATCCGACATGTACTGTCATGGTATGAGCTGGCATCATGATCAATGGCCGTACATCCCTCTATGTGCTTCCAACTGGGACTATGACTGGCCAACGATACATTAATGATGATCTGCTACCTCATGTTCGCATGTTCCATGGCGCTGTCGGCGATAGATTCATTTTCATGGACGACAACGCAACATGTCATCGAACAGTCGCTGTCCAGGAGTGTATTGAGAGCGAGGATATTCAATGCCTCGTATGGCCAGCACGTTCTCCAGATCTGAATCCCATTGAAAATGTGTGAGATGCTTTGGGGAGGAGTCTTGCTGGTCGACAATGCCCTCCAATAAACAAGGACACCCTCATCCGTGCACTGACAGAGGAATGGGATAAATTACCCCAACAGCTGCTTGATAATGTTATGCAAAGCATGACACGACATGTGGAATCTTGCATCGCCCTCCATGGTGGCCATATCCCGTATTGACATCTTACGCCGGAATGCCTGCGGACGGTAATTGCATTTTTTCACGTTTACGTATTCTGCACAAAATGGCCTGTTTGTCCCTTGAACATGTTTCAAAGCCTTCTGGATTTCAGAGCACAATAAATTGTCTTTCTTGTAATGTCCTGACATTCTGACATTATTTTATTTCACTTGGCATCCAACCACACTTACTTTTTTATGAGCTATATAGCCGTTTATGATCCGTCCTTAGCAATTGTCCAGCAGTGTATTAAGGTATGCATCTTCAATACCACAGGATTTCAGAGCCATTAGAACTGCTGATGGTTTCACCGAATCAAAGGCTTTTTCATAATTGATAAAAGCCATGCACAATGGAAGTTCATATTCCCTCGTTCTTTCAATTAGTTCTCTCAGTACGTGGATATGATCTATTGTGCTGTAGCCACTCCTGAATCCGACTTGTTCTCTCGGTTGAGCCATGTCCAGTGTTACCTTCAAACGGTTTGAAAGAACTTAGTGAAGATTTTATAAACCACTGATAGGTCTGTAGTTTCTGAGATCCGCAATGTCACCTTTCTTATGTAGCAGGATCATTGTAGCATTGTTCCAATCCTCAGGAATCTTCCCTTCATTAGGCATTGAGTGAAAATTTGGGCGAGTACTGTTTCGATTTCTCCACTGGCTTCTTGTATGATGTCTACAGTAATTCCATCTTCTCCTGGAGCTTTCCCCCGCTTCATGTTCTTGATTGCATGTGCAACTTCTGCTGGGAGGAAACTCTGGCACTGGTACCTTTCATGATGTCTGGAGTACATGCATCATCCCTTTCATATAATTTGGAGTAAAAATCTTTCACTCTTG
Source organism: Macrothele yani (assembly GCA_039090855.1). Taxonomy (NCBI): domain Eukaryota; kingdom Metazoa; phylum Arthropoda; class Arachnida; order Araneae; family Macrothelidae; genus Macrothele; species Macrothele yani. The sequence goes on along the minus strand of CM076994.1, from coordinate 75,136,917 downwards.
TCAAAATTTCGCCTCTATTTCTTGTTACAGAACCATCTTCTTTTCTCAGTGCCATAATCTGTTTTCTTCCCTTACTGAGATGTCCTTTTGCTATCTTTAAGCTTTGGTTTTTTCCAATTGCTTTCCTCACTAGTTCACAGTTGAATTTCCTTACGTCTTCAGTGATACTTTTTCGTACTGTCTTGCATAGCTCTATATATTCCACTTTGGAAGTCACATCTTCTTTAGTTGTCCTCATCTCTCTTCTTTTTTGCATCAACATTTTGGTTTTTCCTGATAATTTGTTCACATGCAACTTGTTCTTAGACCCAGCTAATTTTGTTGCTGTTTCCATAAGAGCTTTGGTTACTTTTCTGTTAACTTCAGAAATATCCACTTCTTCCGATGTTAGGACTTCTAAAGCAGAGAATCTGTTCTTCAGTTCCAACTTGAAGGTACTATGGTGTTTTTTAAGGTTGGTTATGTCAATATATTTTGTTTGTCTTATGAGCTTGCCACGTTCGAGTTTAGTGTTGAGATGCATCTTACATCTCACCAATCTATGGTCACTACCTGTGTTGAACTTGTTTAGCACACTGCAGTCTTCTATGACGAATTTTTTGTTACACATAATAAAATCAATTTCACTTGTCGTCCCATTTGGATGTCTCCATGTCCATTTCCTGTGTGGCTTTTTCTTGAAGAAGGAGTTCAAGATGAAAAACCCTTCTTCCTCTGCAAACTCAACGAGAGTATTTCCACGCTGGTTTCTGTTGCTGTGAACAAATTTACCTACTGAAGTTTCATTCTGTTGCCGTTGCCCTATTTTTGCATTGAAATCTCCTATAATTATCTTCAAGTGCTGCTTACCTTTATTATTTACATGACGAATTTCCTCATAAAATTCTTCAATTTCTTCTTCAGGATGACTTGTGGTGGATGCATAAGTTTGAATAATCTGAGCCTGGTATCTTCTTGAGAGTTGGATAACGAGTCGTGCAGCTCTGTCGGAGGAGAATTTCGGCTGTCCATCGATGGTCTGTCCTTCTGGCAATATGTCCAGCCCATTGCCATTTCAGGGATTTTACTCTGATCATGATGTCTTCCACTCTTGTCATTTTCCTGATTCACGAGTTCCTCTTCTTATCTCTCCTTGTTACACCAATCATGCACCTCTTCATACTTCTTTGAGCTGTCAGCAGTCTTTGTATGTCTCTTTTAGTTAAGGTCCACATTTCTGCACCATACGTAAGCACTGGAAGGATGCATTGATCAAACACTTTTCTTTTAAGACATAATGGAATATTGCTCTTGAAAATTATACTGTTTCTTCCAAAAGCTATCCAGGCAAGTTTTATATGCCGATTAATTTTTCATCAATTGATATCTGATATCTTCTCACTTTATATCTGCTGTCCAAGATAAATGTAGGTATTGGTTATCTCCAGCTATTCCTCATCAATCGATAAATCTTCATTTCTTGTAAAAGCATTGTACATCACTTTTGTCTTCTGAAAGTTCATTTTTAATCCCACTTCTTTACTCTTGTCAGCAAATTCCTGGATCATAATCTGCAGCTCTGATGGGGAAGATGCAAAAATGACAACGTCATCAGCAAAATGAAGGTGAGTTAGATAATCTCCATTAATCTTCATACGTTTGTTTTCCCAGTTCAGTGATTGAAAGACACTTTCCAAAGTGGCATTAAAGAGTTTGGGAGATATAGTGTCACCTTGTCTCACTCCCTTTCCAATTTTTATGGGTGCTGTATTCTCAAATAGCTGAATCTTTGCACTTGCATTTTCATAGATGTTATTAATAATATTAATGTACGCATCTTCAATACCGTAGGATTTCAAAGCCATTGTAACTGCTGATGGTTTCACCAAATCAAGCTTTTTCATAATCGATAAATGTCATGCATAATGGAAGTTCATATTCCCTCGCTCTGTCAATTAGTTCTCTCAGTACGTGGATATGATCTATAGTGCTGTAGCCACTCCTAAATCCAGCTTGTTCTCTCGGTTGAGCCATGTCCAGGGTCACCTTCAAGCAGTGTGAAAGAACTTTAGTGAAGATTTTATAAACCACTGATAGGTCAGTAGTTCTTGAGATCCTCAATGTCCCCTTTTTTATGTAGCAGGATCACTGTAGCATTGTTCCAATCCTCAGGAATCTTCCCTTCATTAAGGCACTGAGTGAAAACTTGGCTGAGTACTGTTTCAATTTCTCCACTTGCTTCTTGTATAATGTCTACAGTAATCCATCTTCTCCTGGAGCTTTTCCTTGTTTCATGTTCTTGATTGCATGTGCAACTTCTGCTGGGAGGACTGGAAGAACTTCTTATATAATGATTTAAATAAACCTCATCAGAATATACATTTGTACCATATACTGCCTGCCTACCTGCCTGCTTGCATGCATAACATACATACATACATACATACATACATACATACATACATACATACATACATACATACATACATACATACATATGTAAGTACGTATGTACATATCACTGAGCTGTTCTCTGAGATTCAGAGGTTAGCTACACAAAGAAATGCAAACAACCAGATAAATTTTTAACTGAATATTTACTTACTGTTGCCGTATCAAGCTTCTCCATTTACAGCAATCTTGACACACAACTCAGACTTCTCTGACATCCATCACACAACATACACAAGACTTTCTAAACTACATACTCATAATCTTTTTTTCATGCAAACATTCCTGAATCTGATCCTGCCATGGCATTTTTGGCCTTTCTTTGCTGCCACTTGGGCTGAAAAATTTTTCTTAGTAAGCATTTCATCACTCATTCTTTCAACATTGCCAAACCACCTAAGAATATTAGTCTCCACCTTGCTAACAACATTTTGCTTCACATTACACAACTGCATCACATCTTCATACCTCACATGATCAGAACGTGTCTTGCCACAAACCCTCCATAAGAAATGCATCTCTCCAGCACACAAACGACTCCCATATTTCTTCTGTAGTACCGAGGTTTCACTGCCATACATCAGAGTAGGAACAATTACACTTTCATAAACAGCATTTGGGACTCTTTTGAGAATTCATCATTCCTGTGAAAACCTCCTAAATCCTCTATGACTTTCAATGAAGAATTCACTCACCTACTAATTTCACCATATAATCTATTCTCTCTATCAAGCATGCTTTCTAACATACAAACTCATTTACCTGATCAATCACTCTGCAATTTAGGCTTACCTAGCATTCAGTACTAACAGTTCCTCTCTCAAGAACTATAACTTTGGTTTTTTCCTTATTTATACTCAGTTTGAATTTCATGCAAACTTCGTACATCCAGGACAACATACTCTGCAACTCACTTTTGTTGTCTACCAACAGGACAAGAGAACTGTGTCATCAGCATACAGCAATCTGCATGCATGGATATTACCAAGACATAAACCAGTATTGTCCATCTTGGCATCACGCATGCACTCATCCATAAATATATTAAACAGCCATGGTGACATTATACAAACTTTGCCTGACTCTTGCACCAATAGAAAACCATTCTGATACAACACCATTCACTCATACACAAGCTATATTGCCAGCATACATGGCTTTCACACTATTAAGTAGATTCCAAGTAACACTATATTCATTTAACACCTTCCACAGAAGTATCTTTTTTACCTGGTTGTAAGCTTTCTCTAAATCTATGAAGGCAGCAAAAACTTTCTTACCAACAGCCAGATACTTCTCAATCATCATGTGTAATGAAAAAATTTGGTTAGTGAAGCCTTTACCAGGAATAAAACCACTCTGAACATCCCACACTTTCTCTGATGTAAGACCTTGTACTTTTTCAATAATGACCTAACCAAACACTTTCCCTGGCACACTCAGTAAGCTAACACCACAATAATTCTTGCAGTCAGTCTGATCACCTTTTCCCTTATACAAGGGAACAATAATAGCATCCTTCCAATCCCGAGGGACCATTCCTAACTCCTAACACAACTAGCAGATTTCAGTTAACTAGTCAATTACAGAGTCACCAGCATATTTCAACATCTCAGCAGTTATGCCATCAACTCCCAGAGCGTTACCATTCTGACGAGATTTTAAAGCTTTACACAGCTCTTCCCTCGAGATCCCTCCTGTGCTTCCATCTCTCACTGTGACATCATCTGCTTCTGATTCAGAATCACCTTTGCTTTCATGATCTAATAACTCACAGAAGTATTCATCCCATCTTTCACTTAACTCACTGGGCTTCCATATCATTTTTCCAATCCTATTCTCACAACTTGCAACTTTGTTTCCCCTATTTTTCCTGTGTCTCAAGTACTTCCAGAAAATGTTTCTATCTTTCCACAAAGCAAATCAAGCAGTGTGAAAGAACTTAAGTGAAGATTTTATAAACCACTGATAGGTCTGTAGTTCCTGAGATCCTCGATGTCCCCTTTTTTATGTAGCAGGATTTTATTTTAAAGCCTATCAGTACTAACAGTTCCTCTCTCAAGAACTATAACTTTGGTTTTTTCCTTATTTATACTCAGTTTGAATTTCATGCAAACTTCGTACATCCAGGACAACATACTCTGCAACTCACTTTTGCTGTCTACCAACAGGACAAGAGAACTGTGTCATCAACATACAGCAATCTGCATGCATGGATATTACCAAGACATAAACCAGTATTGTCCATCTTGGCATCACGCATGCACTCATCCATAAATATATTAAACAGCCATGGTGACATTATACAAACTTTGCCTGACTCTTGCACCAATAGAAAACCATTCTGATACAACACCATTCACTCATACACAAGCTCTATTGCCAGTATACATGGCTTTCACACTATTAAGTAGATTCCCAGTAACACTATATTCATTTAACACCTTCTACAGAAGTATCTTATTTACCTGGTTGTAAGCTTTCTCTAAATCTATGAAGGCAGCAAAAACTTTCTTACCAACAGCCAGATACTTCTCAATCATCATGTGTAATGAAAAAATTTGGTTAGTGAAGCCTTTACCAGGAATAAAACCACTCTGAATACCCCACACTTTCTCTGATGTAAGACCTTGTACTTTTTCAATAATGACCTAACCAAACACTTTCCCTGGCACACTCAGTAAGCTAACACCACAATAATTCTTGCAGTCAGTCTGATCACCTTTTCCCTTATACAAGGGAACAATAATAGCATCCTTCCAATCCCAAGGGACCATTCCTAACTCCTAACACAACTGGCAGACTAGTCAATTACAGAGTCACCAGCATATTTCAACATCTCAGCAGTTATGCCATCAACTCCCAGAGCATTACCATTCTGACAAGATTTTAAAGCTTTACACAGCTCTTCCCTCGAGATCCCTCCTGTGCTTCCATCTCTCACTGTAACATCATCTGCTTCTGATTCAGAATCACCTTTGCTTTCATGATTTAATAACTCACAGAAGTATTCATCCCATCTTTCACTTAACTCACTGGGCTTCCATATCATTTTTCCAATCCTATTCTCACAACTTGCAACTTTGTTTCCCCTATTTTTTCTGTGTCTCATGTACTTCCAGAAAATGTTTCTATCTTTCCACAAAGCAAATTCTTGCCTTTCTACCTTCTTTCCAATCTTTTGCCTTACTCTGGTGAACCAACTTAGCTGCTTCGCACTTCTTACAGTGACATTCATCCTCAGAAACTCTACCTTGCAACATCCCCAAATGTGCTTCCTTTTTTCTCTTTACTGCTTTATCCATTTCACTATTCTACTAAGCATCACCTCTAATGCTACCCACTATTGTGGTGCTACAGATTTCTTCAGCGGCAGTGGCAACGCATTTCTTAAAACATGTCCATTTCTTTTCTGCATCCCTCTCACATGACTTCAGCTCCTTCAGTCGTTCACTGAATAAATTAGAGTAACGCTGATGATCTTCAAGGAGCCTTTCAACTTTTATTCTTTCCATCCTAGGCCTCTTCTTATTCATTTTCCTCCAACCAGCATCACCAAGTAATGATCGTGACATCGCCAACTAATGATCAGAACCAACATCTGTAACAAACCATTCTTGATGCAGAGTTTAATTAATCTTTAACCATTATCATTCATGCAAGGATCATTAAACTTACCCAAAACGTTGTCAGAAATTACATTCTGGACACCTACTCTAGCATTGAAATCCCCTACTATTATAATTTTCTCTTTAGCACCAAACTGGCTCATTCCAGAAATGTTCCTTCCTATCAGAAGATTCCAAGTCACAAGGAGCATACACTACAACAATTACTATTCCCTGAATCTTCACTTTAAAATGAATCCAAAGAATTCTCTCACTTATGTGGCTGTAATGAATCAAGTTGTTCATCTTTTCACTTAAAATCACAACTACATCAGCTTGTCCTCTCACATTACCCAACACTCCAGACCACACACTCACCATACCATTCACTTCTATCCCAATTTCCTTCTTTTTAGTTTCACTTACACACAGGATATCCAATTTATACTTATTTATTTTTTCAATCACCTCATTCATCTTTCCATTTATTGCTCTAGTATTCCATACACCAATTTTACACTCACTCAGCCGAGATCTCTTTCTTATTCTCTGTTTTTCATTTCCATATTGTTTCCATGGTGGACCATCCTTCTCAAGTGTGATAGGTCCACTATATCCCACACTAAAGTCCAAAAGAATAATTCTTTGTGTCTTTTTAATCAAGTAAGTACATCAGTGTGGGGGATTAGCATACAGCTGAGGGTTCCAGTTGGTCATTCAACCTAAGGATTCTGGAACAAAACCCAGTGAGTTGGGGTCTTTTGGCCAATGTCACATGGAATTAGCTGGTACCTCAACACTTTATACTGAAGCTTAAAATTGTGTCACGTTCCAAGAATCACAGAGGCACTTTATGCTGTCGTGTGTGCCATCGTTGCGCAGTGGAGCACCTTGTGGAGGCAAACCCATTTCTCACTAAGATCACCTACCATATACTTCCTGCAACCTATATTGAAGATGTCAGAAGATGAATGCCAAGAAGTGAATATATAATGATATATCTGAGTCGTTAGACACGCAACACGGCAAGTGAGTATTTTTATGTTATTTAAATAAATGGTTTTCTACACAGTTGCACTATTATTTTAAGAATAAAAACATACACAAGCATTATTTGAATTTTTTAGCAAAATGCTCAGCATTGAATTCAAAGAAAAACAAGAACGTGTTGAACAGAAAACTGAATAGTGGATTATCATCATCATCATCATTGTCAACCATTATCAATCCACTGCTGGACGAAGGTCTCCCCAAGTTTCCTCCACAACGGTCTGTCTTGTGCCAGTCTCCTCCATGTCACTCCTGCATACTTTCGAATTTCATCCACCCATCTCCCATGTGGTCTTGTTCTGGGTCTTTTCCTGTCCCTTGGAATCCAATCTAAAATTTCAGTTGTCCATTCGATGGTCTGTCCTTCTGGCAGTATGCCCAGCCCATTGCCATTTCAGGGATTTAACTCTGATCATGATGTCTTTCACTCTTGTCATTTTTCAGATCCACGAGTTCCTCTTCTTATCTCTCTTGGTTACACCAAGCATGCACCTCTCCATGCTTCTTTGAGTTGTCTGCAGCCTTTGTAAGTCTCTTTTAGTTAAGGTCCACATCTCTGCACCATACGTAAGCACTGGAAGGATGCATTGATCAAACACTTTTCTTTTAAGACATAATGGCATATTGCTCTTGAAAATTATGCTCTTTCTTCCCAAAGCTCTCCAGGCAAGTTTTGTACGCCTATTAATTTCTTCATCAATGTGACCCTCACTTGATATCTGCTGTCCAAGATAAACGTACGTGTCTGTTATATCCAGCTTTTCTCCATCAATCGATAAATCTTCATTTCGTGTAAAAGCATTGAACATCACTTTTGTCTTCTGAAAGTTCATTTTTAATCCCACTTCTTTACTCTTGTCAGCAAATTCCTGGATCATACTCTGCAGCTCTGATGGGGTATTTGCAAAAATGACTATGTCATCAGCAAAACGAAGGTGGGTTAGATAATCTCCATTAATCTTTATCCCTTTGTTTTCCCAGTTCAGTGATTGAAAGACATTTTCCAATGTGGAGTTAAAGAGCTTTGGAGATATGGTGTCACCTTGTCTCACTCCCTTTCCAATTTTTATGTGTGTTGTATTTTCAAACAGCCGAATCTTTGCACTCGCATTTTCATAGATGTTATTAATAATATTAACGTATGCATCTTCAATACCGCAGGATTTCAGAGCCATTGTAACTGCTGATGGTTTCACCAAATCAAAGGCTTTTTCATAATCGATAAAAGCCATGCACAATAGAAGTTCATATTCCCTCGCTCTTTCAATTAGTTCTCTCAGTACGGGGATATGATCTATTGTGCTGTAGCCACTCCTGAATCCAGCTTGTTCTCTCGGTTGAGCCATGTCCAGTGTTACCTTCAAACGGTGTGAAAGAACTTTAGTGAAGATTTTATAAACCTCTGATAGGAGGCTGATAGGTCTGTAGTTCCTGAGATCCTCAATGTCACCTTTTTTATGTAGCAGGATCATTATAGCGTTGTTCCAATCCTCAGGAATCTTCCCTTCATTAAGGCATCGAGTGAAAATTTGGGCGAGTACTGTTTCGATTTCTCCACTTGCTTCTTGTATGATGTCTACAGTAATTTCATCTTCTCCTGGAGCTTTTCCACGCTTCATGTTCTTGATTGCATGTGCAACTTCTGCTGGGAGGACTGGAAGAACTCTGGTACTGGTACCTTCCATGATGTCTGGAGTACATGCATCATCCCTTTCATATAACTTGGAGTAGAAATCTTTCACTCTTGTCAAAATTTCGCCTCTATTTCTTGTTACAGAACCATCTTCTTTTCTCAGTGCCATAATCTGTTTTCTTCCCTTACTGATATGTCCTTTTGCTGTCTTTAGGCTTTGGTTGTTTTCAATTGCTTTCCTCACTAGTTCACAGTTGAATTTCCTTACGTCTTCAGTGATACTTTTTCGTACTGTCTTACATAGCTCTATGTATTCCACTTTGGAAGTCACATCATCTTTAGTTGTCCTCATCTCTCTTCTTTTTTGCATCAACATTTTGGTTTTTCCTGATAATTTGTTCACATGCAACTTGTTCTTAGACCCAGCTAATTTTGTTGCTGTTTCCATAAGAGCTTTGGTTACTTTTCTGTTAACTTCAGAAATATCCACGTCTTCCGATGTTAGGCCTTCTAAAGCAGAGAATCTGTTCTTCAGTTCCAACTTGAAGGTATTATGGTGTTTTTAAGGATGATTATGTCGATACATTTTGTTTGTCTTATGAGCTTACTACGTTCGAGTTTAGTGTTGAAGTGCATCTTACATCTCACCAACCTATGGTCACTACCTGTGTTGAACTTGTTTAGTACACTGCAGTCTTCTATGACGAAGTTTTTGTTACACATAATAAAATCAATTTCACTTGTCGTCCATTTTGGATGTCTCCATGTCCATTTCCTGTTTGGCTTTTTCTTGAAAAAGGAGTTCAAGATGAAAAACCCTTCTGCCTCTCTGTATTAATAATAGTGTATTATATCTACTATAATATATTATTCCTATTTTAGTTATATTCCTGGAATGAGTACTTAATTTTATTCATATGTAGTAAAACAGCCAAGGAATTATTTTGTTTTGGGTGAATTCAATAGCATCTGTGTATTAATAATAGTAACTATGCTATGTGGCAGAATTCTAAATTATTCTCATAGAAATAATTTCCATGGATTAAATAAAAAAATTATCGGTTATGGTTATTTATTAGCATGAACTAGATTAATTCCCAGGAAAAATAGCCCACCAAGCATTAGTAATTAGTGAATTTGTTTACCAGTATAGCATCATCAGAAATACATACAATGCATAAAATTTTGAGTAACTGCCTTTCACGTTACTTAACTGACCTTCCTACTTCTTTTATGGAATGATAATTAATTGCAAGATTATTTCAGTATTTTGAAAATAAATTTTTGTCCTTACCTGAATGCCTGTGCTATCATGCACTGTGTGTGTCCCCACCTTCCTCAATACAAGGTTTAGAGTTTTGTTCAAGGTATGGGAACTGTGAGACAGTGTAGCACAAAATCCAGTTATCACATGACGTGCATATTATTTTATGAACTTGTGATACTCACATTGGAAACTACCTATGTTTAGCTAATATGCTGTTTTATTTTTCAACATGGAAAAATCTTAAGGAATTAGTGCGTGCGTGTGTGTGTGTGTGTGTGTGTGTGTGTGTGTGAAAGCACAGTCCATTTATAGAGTTATGTTTGTTTTCTACCTTCTCCCTTCCTTCTAATCACTGAAATCAGACTCTCTTTGCCTTATAAGAAGATGATTGGCTAAACTTATATTAGGAACAATCTGGTATGCTGGTGACATTTTCAGACATTTTTTCCAGATTTAGAAATATTTCACAGAAATTTCAGCTATGTGCACTTTGTGTCTGGCATGGAAGTTCATGTCCAGCAGAGATAGTAAAATTCTGGAAGGGAATCTGAGTTTTGAATTTCTTGCAGTTAACTGCCTTAAATTTATAGGGTGACACCAAAATTCCTTCACTCTGGGTATGGGTGAAAGTCACCAAATTCCTTAGTAGAACTTCAGTGTTTACAGCTTATAGATATTAATAACTAAGTCACGGTCATAATCTAGTCAGCTAATTTGATGAAGATAAATTCAACACCTCTCTAGCACAAACTTTTTTGCTCTCATTCTGAGAAACAGCAGAAGATGCTGAAATCACGATTGGTCTAGTAGAAATTGAGTCACACCATTTTATTTATTTATTTATTTATTTATTTATTTATTTATTTGTAATATGAAAAAAATGCAAAAAAAAAAAAAAAAAACTATTGGGAGTTGGAAAGCAGAGTTGGTAAACAGTTGAATTTATTTCTGAGTTGTACACGACACATGACCTTCTGGAGGCCTTGTTGCTCACTTACAAGGTCCAATACAAAATTATACCAAGAATTTAACAAAACTTTACAGAATTAAAAGGAAATGTACATCAGAACCTCAACCCAGGGTGAAACATCATCCTAAGGGCAAGAATGCATTTTACATTTTTTAAAGGGAAAGGCTCCATGTAACACACACTGCCTTCAAACCCTCTTGACATGTCAGGAAGAGAAATTCTATTTTGCCACTGAATCCAAGTAATAAAAGCTGATAGTTTTGCCAGATACCAGCAACTTGCAAAGGAAGTCTTGCCCTAAAGAACCAAACAGCTTCACCTCAGAGGGCATTTGATAAATATGGCTATCGACTTGCAAGACCATCTTCAGCATTGATCATCCCAGCTCTCTGGAGTTCCTTCCCCCACTACCCATCTTATCAGTCAACCGGAATAGTGTTCGGCCACACAGTATATCTTAAAGGTAGGATCCAATTTCATTTTTAACCATGTAGCTCTTGTTAAAAGTTGCATCTACATTAAAAAAAAAAAAAAAAAAAAAAAAAAAAAAAAAGGAATAAAAAACAGAAAATTTGAAAGTGGCTCACAAAATACAGAAATGAATGGCCAAACAAACCCACTTCTAACCTCAGGGAAAAATTCAATGTTTTCTCTTTCTTTTTACTTTTTACTATGACAGACCGTAGAGCCTTTGTCAAGGAATAATAACAGGAAGGCCACAGTTTTGTTCCATTCCCTCCCTTCTTTCACTTTAAGAGGAAAACATTTTTTTTTTTTTCACGTTATTTTGCTGAGCAAAACCAATAATAAAAAAAAAGCTTTATTTTTTTATGCTTCTGATGTACTTGCAGCACAATCTCGACTGAAAGAAATCATCTGTGGACCGATACCGCTCACCTTGGAAAACCTGTTCATACTACTTTCTTCTTAAATTAATACACGGTTTTTCCACCAGAGGGCATAGATGTATATTTTATTTTTGGCGATACCTCTGCTTCTAAGAGTTTCATTTGCAAATTTCTTTCTTTGTTGGAAAGCGTTTCCAGTGCAAAGTGTTTCACATATAATTTCAAATTTTTCAAGTAATGCATAGTTTTTCTGCTAGGGGAATAAAGGTATATTGCATTTTCCCCAATATATTTGCTTCTAAAACTCTGATTTGAAAAATTCTTCCTGAAAGCTTCTGATGGGAAATGTTTTGTATATAATTTCTAATTGTTGGTAAAGAATAGTTAGGCCACCAGGGGATGTGTTTATTTCTGCTTCTGATGCATTTGCTGCAAAATCTGAGCTTCTGAAAACTCTTGATTAATCGCAAAAATAATCTCATAAGAATATGAGCATAACTTACCTTCTTCTTGACCTATTCATTTTCCCACATATTTAGCACATTACTTTCTCCGACTGTCTGTTCATTTTTATCTCATCAGGGAGGGACAGGCTTTCATACATTAAGTAGTAAATATATACTTGATCAATTTAGATTATAATATTCTTTATTTTTATGTTTTTATTAATTTTATAATCAATTTTTTAACAAAGGACTAATTGTTAGTCTTTTTTTTTTTAATATAACTATTTTTAGCAAACTCTTATTTTAATCAATTTTTCATAAATATTTACTTGTAAACTTTATTACTGCATTATTGTATTAGTATAGTATATAATAACTATTAATATAATAGATGAAATAATGCATACATTGTCCCTCTTTCTCCCGGTAACGTGCACTGAAGGCAGTCAGCTTGCATTCAGCTGGTGCCTTTCGCCACGCCATGTGGCTTTCTTAAAACCATATTACTTTCTGGGGCTTTTTTGTTCTTAAGGTGGACGTCAAGTAATTTTTCTTCCTATACTTCCAATGGAAAAACTTCTGTACACATTTTCTTCACAAATAATGTGTTCCCAAGGATGAAAATTTTAACATCGATTAAAATAGCTTCATTTTATAACTTGGAATACTTAATATTTTCTAAAACATAACCATAATTATGCAATCCAACATTTGTTTGTCTACTGAAGTCATCAAAGTACAGGTCGCACCATCTTTTTTCTGGTTTCAGCACCACCAAAGGAAAAGTTATTGATTTTTAATATAATTATGGTTATGTTTTAGAAAATATTAAGTATTCCAAGTTATAATATGAAGTTATTTTAATCGATGTTCAAATTTTCATCCTTGGGAACACACTAATTGTGAAGGAAATGTGTACAAGTTTTTCCATTGGAAGTATAGGAAGCAAAATTACTTGACGTCCACCTTAATCTACTGAAAACATTCAATGTGAGGAGCAGTCTTACTTTATTTTTTGGTGCATATCATCAAACGAATGATGTTTTGCACGTCTCTCTCTCTCTCTCTCTTTTTGGTAGTACCTGCTGCTGTCTCGTGATTGTACTCACTGCTAATTCTCACACACTATTTTTTTTTTCTTGTTGCTGTTTTTTGGTGCGTCTGTGTGGTATGTATAATAAGTTTTTTTTTCATTATTTTTATATGATTATTTTTTATACAAATTAACTATTTTATTTTTTCTCCCATCAATTAACATCTTCCATGGAGCAGCCAAACTGGTTGGATTAATATTATTGCATATTCGACTTTTATATTTTTTGATAAAAACAGACTTGGCTAATCTTATTCCTTTCTCATTTTTTGGACAAGCAAGAAGTTTAATTTTATTGAATTTATGAATTTAGGGAAAACTTTTTTTATCCTGCAATATTTAATATGGGTGTTTTTACCTTCCTTTTTTTTTTTTTTTTTTTTTTTTAAATGTTGATTTAATCTATGTTTTTATTTATTTATTTTTTGTGCTGCCTGTGTATGACATCTTAGGGCTTTTTTGAGAAATTGAATTTCATAAATTCCTTGCTTTATCTAATAAGTTTTGGCAATATTTGTTGTTAACATATTTTAAATGGAAGATCTAAAATATGTTAACAACAAATATTGCCAAATACTTATTATTGGGAGAAATAGATTGCCCAAAATAGAAGTTATATTTTTGCCCTATTTTACCAATTTTGCAGTAACAGATTTAATGTAAGGGAATGAATGATCCACTGTATTTTTTACTTTTAACTTCTTTCTGACCAAGTTTTCTTTTTGTTGTTTGTTATCATATATAAATTTGTTGACAACTTTCGACAGATATCTGAACTTTTTTGCAATACCTTTAATCTAGGTCAACTCTTCTTCTCTATAAACTTTTTTATAAGAGTGAGTATTGCAAAAAAGTTTGGATATCACAATAAACATAGAAATTGAGTGAAAAACACACAGTCACGTACAGTAATGAAGTTTGTTAAGTGGTAACTTTTGGCCATACTACGGCCTTGATCACCCGTGATCAACCAAATCCAAGGGCTAGTTGCCAGAATTTAATGTAGAGATTCAAATAAATGGGATTTAGTGAGGGGTTTCTGAATTGCAATTTTTGGCAAACAAAATTTCAATGCTTTGTTGGAATTGCAGAAATGCTTTGTTGATAAATGAGGCATCTTTTTGCTTTTGTTTTTGTTTCTTTTTAAAGGGGAACTGCATAAGTGTCTTCAAGGGTTAATGCAGATAATGTTATTTTTGGAAGACCATCAAGGCAACGTAGAATGGCCAAAAGCTACCGTTTAAAGAACTTCATTACTATACGTGACTCTGTGTGTGTTTTTACTCAGTTTCTATGTTTATTGTGATATCATTAAACGAAGCCCAAGTTTTCAACCAAGTTTGGATATCGGTCAAATATTTTCCTGATATCTCTGCTTCTAAAACTCTGATTTGAAAAATCCTTCCTGCATCAGATACAGCTCCTGATGGAAAATGTTTTGCACATAATTTCTGATTTTTGGTAAAGAATGGTTTGGCCACCAGGGGATGTGAATGTTTAATACTGCTTCTGATGTACACTGCCTGACAGAGAAAATGCCACACCATGAAGGAATGCTTGAAAACAGACCAAACTGCACACACAGATAATCCAGTAGGTCGTGAACAAATAATTTAATTGCCACATACAGACTAGGCTCTAGTGGCCGAATATACAGGAAGATCAATAAGGAGTGTGGCCCCCATTTTGGGCAATACAGCGTTGAATCCAACATGGCATCGAGACAATGAGAGTCCGAATACAGTCCTGAGGTATGATGAAACAAGTGGTGTTGATTCGAGTACACAGTTCATCTTCATTTTGCGGGGGTGGGATGGCACTCAACTGACATCCAATCGTGTCCCACAGATGCTCAATGGGTGAGAGATCAGGGGATCGTGCTGGCCACGGAAGCATCCACACACCATGTAAAGCATTCATGTTGAACTGGGCGATAAGCAGCCGAGCATTATCCTGTTGAAAAACGGTGTTTGGGATGCTCTGCAGATACAGTAGTGTCACAGGCCGCAACACCTCGTCAACATAGCAGCATGCAGTCAATATGCCCGTAATGCGTACCAGCAATGAGCGGCTGTTGGTGCTGATAGCACCCACCAAGATTTCACATTGCCGGGCCGTGTGGCACTCCACAATGGTGGAAGAATCCGCCTGTAGGCCACGTCGCCTGCAGACTCTCACATGGCGATCATCTGTGGAGAGACAGAACTGCGATGCGTTGATAAACATCACACTTTTCTATTCGGCACCCCAAGCAGCTCTGGAGCAACACCACGCCAAGCTGTGATGATGATGGCTTGCCGTTAAGGGTAGCCTTCACAACGGATGGCTGGACAGCAAACCAGATGCAGCCAATCGGTGCAACACCATCTGCATCGATATTGGAGCAACCAAGCCTCCCATTACACTCCGCAAAATGTCACCTGTTGTGGCCTGTGGGCCCGCTATGGCATGATGTCGGATGTGACGATTGGTGCACTCTGACATCCAACTCCGTGCTCCGGTCCCCCTATGACATTGCACAGGTCCTTCGTGGGACCACTGTCTCTAAATGCGACCAACGGTTGTGGCATCATGTTGCGTTTCTTCCGCAATATGACGCAAGGACTATCCGGCAGTATGAAGGCCTTGTGAACTCATCCGTTTGACGAAATCATGTACAACGGTATCATAATAGCATTGGCACCCCTTGTTCACTCTCCAGACATGGTTACAGCAGAACCACTCACTTCTCGTGGTCGTGACGTCTCAACTGATGGCCTCATGAACTGATTGTCTGTTTATATCCTGCATACCGTTCGTGCGATTGGCCTGCAAATGCAATCATTTGCATAACTCATACGTGTGCACCCACCCTGCAATTTGCATGGTGCCGCATTCACGTCTTCATGGTATGGCATTTTCTCTGTCAGGCAGAGTATTTACAGCAAAATCTGAGCATCGGAAAACTCAACTGAAAAAATTATGTCGTGGAGCAATACCACTCACCTTGGAAAACATTTTCAGAATACTTTTTTCTTAAAATAATGCACGGTTTTTCCACCAGGGGCATAGATGTATATCTAATTTTTGTCGATATCTCCGCTTGTAAGAGTCTAATTTGTAAAATTCTTTGTTGGAGAGCGTTTCTGTTGCAAAATGTTTATCATATAATTTTAAATTTTTCTTAATGCACAATTTTTCTTAATGCACAGACTTGTGCATTTCTGTTTACAGCAATATCTGCAGGACTAAAAACCTGATTGAAAAATTATTTTTTGGTCAGATACTACCAACTATAAAAACCATGTGTGTGTGCGCGCACGCATTTTCTTCCCAAAATAATGCACAATTTTGCTATTACGAGGGGTGCCAATGTTTCTGTTTTTCTCAATATCTCAGCTTCTAAACATATGATTTAAGGAATTATTTTAACATGGGATGCCATTTACCTTGTGAAACACTTAAGGTTTGTGTATGAGGAGTTTTGTTGTTCACAATTCTGATGCTAGGTGGTGTTTCTGTACTTCTGTTTACAGCTGTATCTCCACTTCTAAAAATCCTATTGAGAAATTTATTTTTTTAATTTAGGCCATTTGCTACAATAAATATAGGGAGCATTGTCCTTTTTAAATAATCCACATATTTCCTGCTAGGGGCGTAAAGGTCAAAAACCTTTTTGTCTCTATCTCTGCTTCTGGGAGACGTATTCAAGAAGTTCTTTTTCCTTAGCATAGCTTTTGCCGTGAATATTTTTTGCTTTTTCAACTTTTCCATCATGTAGAATTCTTCCTCTAGAAAGCTTAGAGTAATATCACGTTAACTTCTATATTTGTTCTTTCAACTGTTCGATTTGAAAAAATCTCTTTGTCTTTGATACCTTCCTTCTGCTATGAGAAACTTTTTGTGACAGACAAGTCAAAAAAAAAATAAAACTCCACATATATTTCCCAGTTTATAAACATTATTTGTGCATTCAAATAGATAAACTGACACCTTAAATAAATTAGAGGAAGTCTAAAATATGTTGTGCACATGTATATTCCTATATCTAACAAAGAAAAAAAAATGTTCAGTGACTTTTAGAAAGAGAAATATTTTTGCACTTGGTACAGCCAAATGAAGCCTGATCAGTGCTTACACATACCTGCCAAATTTCAGAAACCGAAATCCATAAAAAAAAATTAATCGATATATTTAATGAAATTACTTATCCCGCATATTGATTAAAAGTACTGAACATATCGATTAAAAATGATATGTTACTTAAACAAGTAACAACTTTTAATTTATATGACTACAGATGCTTGAATTTATTGGCACGTTTATTTTAATTAAAATAGATTCTATTCATAATTTCTCATTACTATAAAGAGATAAAAATTCATTATGATCTATAAAGAAATAAAAATTTATTTTTATGGAGGTTTGAATCTAAAGGGAAGGATGTTCCACCCTTTGACCCCCAATTCCAATAGGATCGTATCCCCCGCCGCAACGGAAGAAACTAAAATGTTTTCAAAAACGAACCATTTTCATGCTAGGATTATCTTACAGAGAGACGGACGATGAGACAGTCAAATGAAATAAATGAGTGACTGAGGGACACTAATTGGTAAATTATGCTCAACTAAAAACGAAGTGAATAAACACTTTGCACGAATCGCATCCAGTTCATTATAATTTTTAACAAAGGAAGTTAATTTCGTATTTTTTTCCACGCAGTCAACATTAGATTTACGCTTGGTGCTATATGATTAGTAATATCATATAGCTATAATTAGTAATATCATTCCTTTCACCACGCAAAACGCTGAAATTACATCAACACGTAGAGCAAAATGCATATTTTTCATTTTTTGAAGATTTTGCAATACACAGGAACTCCGCAGAACATGCATCACGGAAAGTTTTATAGTACCCCCCCCCCTCTTTTTATAGTACCCCCCCCTTCTTTATATTGCTGCTCATAGCGAATCACTAATATTAAATTTATTGACACTTGAGAAAAAATGCAAGTAATACTGCTATAGTAAAACAGTAACAGTTTAAAGAGATGCAATTTGCAGAGAAAAAAATAGTACTGCAACATATTCATTTGGTTGAATCAAGCCAAGATATTTGTATGCACATTATCAAGAGATGAACAAAGCATGATTGGAAGGCATACAAACTTACTAATAGACGAGCAAAATAAATCATTGCTGGAGAAGCACTGGCTCGAATGAACATTGGACTTACTTTTTCTTTTCTTTTAACTTCCTCCTATAGTAGCATTCTTTCGTTAGGTCAAATTTATTACCAGAGAAGAAGTTATGAAACTATGCCCCAGTGCATTTTTAATTTCACAAAACTGACAGCTTTTGCATAATTTCGTCATGTTGCGTAACGATCTGGACTTAGAAATTACACAGATTTAAAATCCGTTTGAATTTTTTTCTACAATAACTATGTTCTGAGATCGCATTTTGAACTGGTAGTAGTAGGGACATGTGCTCCCAAGTGCATGCTCCAATGCAAGACACACCCCACTTTGGCCTACTGAGAAGTTGCGACCCGGGGGACGAAGGACGAACAATGCATTACCTGAAAAGGAGAAGGGAGGGGGGAGCAGAGTGAGAGAGAGAGAGAGAGAACCAAGCCCAGCTGGTTGGTATCCTTATTAGTCTACGCGTGGTGCAAGTTTTAGTGTTTGAAACAACGCAAAACCTAACACGTGGAAAAACTGTGGCCATGTTCCCACATAAACACATTACAAATAAGCTTATTATATTTTAGGGTCATTCCATGTCAAATCAACACAAGAAAATGCCAATTGCCACTTTTTCCTGCACCATCTCAGATTTTTATGAAATTTGCTGAACTAATTATAATTAGACCTACTAAGAAAGTAAAGCACAGAAAATTTTAACCTCATGGGCATATTAGTTTTTGAGTTACATGCATTTAAAAATGGCCGAAAAAGCCAAATTAAGCCTCCGATGGCAACATTTAAATTATCATAACTCCTGTTCTAATTGATGTACGGAAACAATCCTGGTGTTGTTTTAAATCTCTTTAAATAAGCTTTAAAATGATACCAAACATATGAGGTTGTTGAAAGAAATAATTTTGAAGATCATGGTATTTGACCTTGAATGACTAAAAATCGAATTTCATATTTGTCACTATATTTTTCCCTGAATACTACAACATCATAATTACATGTATACCAATTTTTAAAATGGGCACTCAATGGGATCACGCACACCAAAAAAAATTAATACCGTAATTTTCGGACTAAGAGTCGCATCGGCGTAAGGGCCGCAGGTGAGAAATTTTGCAATCTTGGAAGCAAAAGTTGCCGTAAGGGCCGCAGCTATAAAATCGTGGTGCTGCTCAGAAAACTAAATTACCTTCCTTATTTTCATGAAATAACTCGCACCCAACGTAATTATATGTATACTTCAAAGGCTAATTCTGAAACTCAGTGTTGATCTGCTTTATGCACTTATTTTTTCATACTGGCAAAAGCTTTTATTTATAATTTTTTTTAATAATGCTAATGATGTTATTTGTTTGCCCTTATTGAATGCTCAAAACCATTTATGTAATCAATATAAATCACAGTTAATCTTAAGACTCCTATTAGAATATTGCATTGCTCGTAAAACCGCACAATTGTCTAAATTCCATTCAATGTGGATGTCTGCTACAGGATGGTTCTCTGTTCACCGCAATAGAATCCTCCGTCTTAGAAGTAATTAACTTATAAATTATCACTTGTAATGCTTTCGATTAATGTTTTCTTTAATAATATGTTCCTTCTATCTTTGTTATCCTTTTTTCTCATCTACAGATGTTTTTGTTTTGCTTTTCTGTATGCATCTGCTAAATGGGGTAGTTAACACGTCCCGCCCACTAGCTGCCTCGCACGTGTTCGCTGATCCCCCCGCCAATCACTTCGAAACAGCGGGCTCTGCTTTCTCGCTTTTTTCTTTTAAGTGGTCTGACCTACTTTCACTCAGCCTTCGCGTTGAGCTCCGTCCACCTTTACATGAATAGGAAACTCTCCCTTCTTTTGCGTTTGTGAAAAGATTGTATCTTCAGCCAAATATTAAATTAATTACCCATTGTTAACATCATTACTTGTCACAATCTTTTTTCATGTTCTCCGCTTTAAATCAGGAGAACGTTTTGCAGCTTCAGTGCAGCTTTCTAAATATTTATTAACATCATTACTCGTCACAATCTTTTTCATGTTCTCCGCTTTAAATCAGAAGAACGTTTTGCGGCTTCAATGCAGTTTTCTAAATATTTAACAAATTTATTGCCAGATGAACCAAGAAGAGTGAACAGAATTTGTCTTTCATCCCACCAGTATTGTTTGGAATAGGTCAAGGTCACTGTTAATGGAATCGCCGGAATCATCCTGGGGCAGGCTTTTGCATTGTTCATGTTCTGAAGCTCGGAAGTCACGCTACTGGTTTGTGTGCTTATGTCTCCATTCCATCCCCCCATCTATTAGCATTCCATGCTACTGCCACGGGATGTGTTTCCCTCACTCTCATGCAAAGGGCATTTGGATCAGACATTCCTTTCACAAACAAACCTCCTGACCTTAAGACCTACACCTACCAGAGTGCCCCCCCCCCCCCCAATGCACACACTTTCCCTCCTAAACCATCAGCGGAGCGGAGTTATCTTTTCAATAGACGTGTCTAACGTATAAGTAGAAAGAGGGAAAAAAACTATCACAGTCAAGTTTGTAAAAAAAAACATTCTTTGAAAAAATTTACTAAGCATCTGCATGAAAAAAAAAAAAAAAAAAAAAAAAGGAGCGCAGAAACAGTCTTTTCGAAAACAAATTCGGCATAAGGGCCGCTTCGGCATAAGAGCCGCACACCCAAAAAATTTCACTTTTAGTAACGTAAGAGCCGCGGCTCTTAGCCCAAAAATTACGGTAATTAGATGGTACATATAATATACATTTTACATATATTTAAACTATGTCATCTGTTCAATGTTATAATATACACGTGAATGCTTTTTTAATGCT
Source organism: Macrothele yani (assembly GCA_039090855.1). NCBI lineage: Eukaryota > Metazoa > Arthropoda > Arachnida > Araneae > Macrothelidae > Macrothele > Macrothele yani. The sequence continues at coordinate 75,115,558 of CM076994.1, read as the reverse complement.
ATTCAATTGATCTTTAAAATAATACTAAGCATATAATGTATGTAGAAAAACTTTTTAGGTCTTTGTACATGACCTTAAATTATTGAAAATCATATATATTTTACTACGATTGTTTTTCGTGAATACTTCGTCTTAACCAAATGTGCAACAATTTTAAATTTAGGCACTAAATAAGGTTATGTGAAAGACAATTATGAAATTCTTCCATTTTTTTTTCTTGGCATTCATACATATATTACATTTTGGATTTCTATGCAATAACTTTAATTTTCATTTATTTTTTTGACATTTCTTATTTAACAGTTTAAAGTTTTGATCTGAATTAAAACTTGAGGTCAGTAGGCTTTGGTTTGTAATTCAGTTTTAAGTTTGAGTTTGAATTATAGTTGATTGATTGATTCCTAGGGGTTTCGTTTGCAATTTGGGGTTTTAGTTTTAAAAGCCAAACCTCATAAGCTTACACCACATTTATTATGAAAATTGCTACGCTGACTTTATATTTTACTAGAATTGTTTATAAATGGTTTTATAAGAGTTAACTTTTCTTGTCTCTTACAGGATTCTAAAAAAGAACAATGAACAAGCAGTAGTTAAACAGATGTTGTAACCCTCTGGGGAAAGAGAAACATTCTTGCAAAAGAAAAAGTCTGTGCCCTACTTCTAAGTGGATTTGTGAACATTTTCCTGAATTTGTTGGCCAAATGCATAGATGCCAACCTCTAAATGTAGTTTTCAGTAACCAACATGTTCATTTTTCAGTAATTTTTAGTAACAATTGTTTTTTTTCAGTAATTTTCAGTAATCCAGAGTCTACAGCGGCAAATTTGGGTATTTAACACTGCAACAAATTTTAATCTGTCAGAACTATTAACAAAATAATAATAATAATAATACAATAAAAAATAATTTGCTAGTGGGAAAATTTAAAATACTGTCTACCAGAAAAATGTAATAAATTACCTCCAGACATGAAGAAAAATTATTCCTTGGAATGTTGCCAAATTATTATGATAAACTGGCTGTAGTTGCCATTTTGGCCTTCCTTAGTTCAATTTGCGAAAACTTCTTCTGATAGCATAGTTTACTGTGTGCAATGCTGTTTATTTTTTTCTACTAATAAAGAAGACAGCACATGACTACTTAAATTAGGTCTGAATCATTTATGGGTTTTTTTTTCACAATACTGAAAATTCTTTCTGTACTTGCATTGCTATGAGGGACTATTAAAATCATTTTCATAATTTTGCTTAATGATTCATACTTTAACTGGCCACTTTCATTTTTCATTAAAGAAATTCTGTGCCACACTTCATTCATTCTCCCAGAAGTAACAGCACAGTTAAAATTATCAAACTGGTAGTGAGTAAATTCAGATTCCACCTTGTCAGATTCTTCTGGTTTCAAAACTGGAAACAGGGAACACATATATTGGACTGATGCAAAAGAAACACTTTGCCTTAATGCTACATCTGCAATTTCAGCATGACTCAGAAATTCATCATTAAGTGAAAATTTTCTTAAAATGTAATTGCAGCCTGCCTAGTAAAATTCCCTTACCTCAGAATAAAAAGTAGCCACCGTGTCTTCACTCAGATCTGCAGTTGTGCCTATATAAGATCTCGCTTTTGACACAATTACGAGATCACAGTTTTCTTTTTGATTTCTCCTTCTTTCAAAATTTCCATCTGCAAGAGATGTTGCTATCACATCAAATGCTGATGGCTTGATAAATCGTACAAGCAATTCAGATAGCAGACTATGAAGTTTTCTTTTTAATACATGCACAAGCAGAGCTTCCTGCTGCAAGAACACGTTAGCAGATGTAAACAAAGGAAGAGTAGCAGATAAAAAAAGACAATAAAGTTTAGATGAAGGATTTCCAATCATACTTGCAAGGTTCTTATACTGTGAATTAGCTTCTTCATTGTCACTAAAATAATGTTCTAGAGTCTCTCACTGTTCTAAAATTATGTCAATGGATTCCAAAAGTGATAACCAGCGAGTATTGACATACTTTAGAATTGTGTGTGGTTTAGTACCACAAACAGCTTGACTGAGTTTTAGATTGTGTTTCCTCTTTGAACTTTTCTCTAAAAAAAAGTACAACTGTATCAGAAACTGCTCAACATTAAATCCTTTCAGTTGAGTAGCAGATTTCTGCGCAGCTAAATTTACTAAATGGCACGAACATCGCTGCACTATGATTGCAGGCTGAACCTTCTTTATGTGAGAAACAACACCTTTTACTTGACCTATGATAGTGTTAGCATTGTCACAGGAAAATGACATACAGTTGCTCCAAGAGATATTTTTTTTAACAAACTCATTGATCAAAACGTTGAATATTCCTTCACCTGTATTATTACTTGATCCAATCAATGATAACAAAACAGTTGAATTTTTCCCTATTTTTTCGTCAAAATATGTTATTGTAATGGGATACAGTTTATTTGCTTGAGCATCATTACTTCCGTCCGTAGATAGAGAAAAAGGATTTTTTTACTTCAGATACGATGTTACTTGTAGAAACACTGGCCATGTGCTGAATTAGTGCAGTAGCCTTGGTTCTTCCACACGAATATTTTTTTGTGATCACTGAATCGGGAAACATGGCTTGAAATAACGGTTTTTCAAGCTTTCAGTTTTCGGAAATTTATCCAACATTTTCAAGCTGAAATACAAATATTTATGGAATAAAATAATATCTAACAATACTGGGTAGAGGAAACATTGCGAGAAAAAAAAATTACGGTTACCAGAGAAATCTTATCTCCGTCTACTTTCCGTTTTCGAAGGATGAAATTCCGTCCTTCGACGGAGAAAACAATCCCCCTCCCCCCCCCGCGCTGCCGCCGCCAATCCTTCCAAAATTTAAGTTCAGTTATGCATCGATTTCGTACATGGTCCAAATGATAACAAAAAAGGGCGGAATTCCTTGAATCTGCGTGAGAATCTCGTCGCCGAAGATTACGGGGAAATTTCCGGGCGGCCTAACATTGCCTACAATTTCAAGCTGAAATTATGCAATGAAATTATATTTAACAGTACTGAACAGAAGTAACATTGTGAGAGAGAAAAAAATATGATTACGAGAAAAATCTGCACTTCGTTTAACTTCCGTTTCCGAACGTTTAAAAAGACAAAACAATGTCCCCACGGAATACGACCCCCCCCCCCAATATCCCGAAAATTTCTTCACTTTTGCATCGATCTCGAAAATGACAAAAAAAAAAAAAAAAACGGAGGGGACTCCGCGCATCAGCGGAAGAACCTCACGTAAGAATTAACCGCTGAATCGATTTCGAATGTCGTAAGATAACGCTAAAATATCGATAACCAGTAAATTTTAACTTTTGGCGCAAAATTGGCGCAGATTTCGTCGAAATGGCGATTTTTTTTTGCAGAATGGCGCAAAAACAACGGTTTGGCGCGGGCTGGCGCAATTGGCGCAGGTCTGGCAGCTCTGAATGTAGCATTTAATTTTTTTCCCCAGAAAAACTTGAAGAACCAACAAAAATTTTTAAGTTGATGAAAATTTGCTTTCTATCTCAGAAAATTAAATCAAATGGCGATTTTCCGTAATTTCAGCGGTGTTTCCGTACTTCTGTAACAACAACCAAAAATCCGTAAAATTACGGAAAATCTGTACTAGTTGGTATCTATGCAAATGATATGTGACCGGTGTAGGAAAGAAATATGTGCATTAAAAGATAACCCAGCACTGGAATCTAGTTCCCAAGAAGAACTACCTGGACCAAGTGGTCTGCAAGATTGTGATGATGAACTAATGAAATTAGATCGTGAAGAAGCACTAGATTCTTTAAATCGTAGTTTGAATATCTTGGGAGAGTCACCAGTGAGTAAGAAAAAACTTAAACTACAAAAATATCCAACAAAAAAGTCTAAGAAGGTAGGAATTGCAATGCAAAGCTTGTTTGAATTAGATCGTACTAATGCCGAGGTCCAAGTGATACCTGTGGAAAGTGAAATGATATGTCAACTCAAAGAAAAATTTCGTACATCCACAAGAAGCAGTGAAAAGGTGCAAATTCTTATTATTCTGCCGAAAAGTTGGAGCATAAGACAAATTCAAAGAGAGTTTAAAGCTTCTAATTTTATGGTGCAAAAGGCCAAAGAATTAGTGACGGAAAAAGGGATTTTATCATCACCGAATTCAAAACCTGGAAAGTCATTAGCTGAAAATATAGCTAATACTGTGAGAGGATTTTATGAATCCAACATTGTTAGTAGAATAATGCCAGGCAAAAAAGATTATCTAAAAAGCAATTAAATGGAAATCGAATTTCTAAACAGAAAAGGCTTGTTTTGAGTAATCTTACGGAGCTTTATGCGTTATTTAGGGAAAACTATAAGGGTAATAAAATTGGATTTTCAAAATTTTGTGAACTTCGCCCAAAACACTGTGTTCTTGCAGGTGCAAGTGGAACACATTCCTTTTGTGTGTAAACTATCCACCAAAATTTTAAATTAATGATGATTGGTGAGAAAATTGCTAAATTAATGTCTGAACAAAATGTTCCTTTGAAGACCCATAAGGATTGCATAGCTGTAATAATTTGTAATCCTCCTCAGCCTGCTTGTTACCTAGGGAATTGTAAAGAATGTGTAGAAGCTGACCGTATGTCAATTCTGAAAGAGAGGTTAAGAAACCTGACGGATGAGAATATGGTGGATACTATAACGCATAAACAGTGGTTATCTGTGGACAAATCTACATTAGAGACTGTCACCAAATTGTCCCACGATTTCCTTGATTCATTCTATGAAAAGTTACAAATTCTTCTTCACCATTCCTTTATTACAAAACAACAATCAATGTTTCAGGCAGATTTAAAATTAAAGCTACAACCAGGCCAGTTTCTGGTAATATTTGATTTTGTAGAAAACTACTCTTTTGTACTTCAAGACGAAGTACAAGGATTTCATTGGAATAATTCTCAGGAAACAATCCACCCATGTGTTACATATTTCACTGATGATGAAGGAAAACTGCAACACATTAGTTTTGTAATTATTTAAGAGTGTCTGGTTCATGATACTGTTGTAGTTCATTTATTTCAGGAATTATTAATAAACTTTCTTAAATAAAGATAAAGTGCACCCAACTTTAATTAAAAAGATATTTTACTTTTCTGATGGTGCGGCAGCACATTACAAAAATAGGAAAATATTCATAAATCTCTGCTACCATGAAGAAGATTTTGGAGTACCTGCCAAGTGGCATTTTACAGCAACAGCTCATGGGAAAAGAGCGTGTGATGGAGTAGGAGGTTCAGGTTCAGCGAAAAGGTTGGCTGCACATGCCAGCCTACAACGTCCATGCGATCAACAGATTATGACTCCTAAACAGTTGTTTGAGTGGGCAGTCCATAACATTCCTTCAGTGTTGTTCAAATACAACACAACAAATGACTACTTAATTGAAGAAAAGAAACTGAAAGAACGATTTTAACAATCCTGCACAATTGCTGGGACTTTGATAGCTCCACTCCTTTATTCCTTTGACAGCACATACAATTTGCACTAAAGTGTATTCTGCGTCATCCTTATCAAAAGTTCAACGAGTTACCAAATTAGAAGGAGAACTTCCTATCAGTGATATCAAAGGATTTGTGACGGCTGTTTATGACGGAAAATGGTGGGTGACCTGCGTGATTGATACTGATGAAGATAATGCACAAGTTAAAGTAAGTTTTCTCCATCCATCAGGACCTTCTCCATCATTCAAATTTCCAAATGAGCCAGATGTACTTTTGGTACATGTTCAAGATGTATTAACAATAGTTGATCCATCCACAGCAATGGGAAGAGTCTACACTATAACTGAAAAAGAAACTGTGGCAGCAAATGCAAAATTGTGCTCATGGAAACCCTAACTTGTAGGTAGTGAAACCATAACTTGTAGCCTGTAAAAGGGTTTAGATACATACATGTCAATATGTAAATATTGTATTTCATGAATTTAAATATTTGTTTTCATACGATCCCCCCATTGAGTGCCTATTTTGAAAATTGGTATACATGTAGTTATGATGTTGTAGTATTCAGGGAAAACATATAGGGAAAATATATAGTGACTAAAACGAAATGTGATTTTTAGTCATTCAAGGTCAAAGATCAAATACCATGACCTTCAAAATTATTCCTTTCAACAACCCCATGTGTTTGGTATCATTTCAAAGCTTATTTAAAGAGATTTAAAACAACACCAGGATTGTTTCCGTACATCAATTAGAACAGGAGTTATGATAATTTAAATGTTGCCATCGGAGGCTTAATTTGGCTTTTTCGGCCATTTTTAAATGCATGTAACTCAAAAACTAATATGCCCATGAGGTTAAAATTTTCTGTGCTTTACTTTCTTAGTAGGTCAATTAGTTCGCCGAATTTCATATAAATCTGAAATGGTGAGGGAAATGACTGTGTTGATTTGACATAGAAATGACTCTATAATAACTGAAAAGTTATTCGTAACTTACATGGCTGCTTTACTTTGAATGGATTAAGTTAAATAAAAAAGTTTTAATAGCGGGTGCAAAATCATCAGAAAAGTAAAAATAGATCTTGGAGAATCACCAAATCCGTAAAATTAACATTATGCCCGTAAAACAGGTCATGTTTCCGTAAATTTTATGGGTAAATCGTAAAGTCTGGCAGATATACTTACAGTTTGGTGGTTCTGTATTTTTTGATACAGCAGTGTGTCCAAGTAGAAAGTAGAAAGGTGTTGTGTGACACACTCAGTCATTTCGTAAAGTGCTTTGTGCAGCAGCTAGGTCACTGTTTGGAAGAGGAAGAAAGTGCAGTAATTTGCTTCCATTTTTTTGCAGTATGGGTGTTGTCAGTTAAAATCCATCGGCAAATGGTTGGTATTAGTAGACACAACTGGTGAAGGTGTGGAGTTTGTGATTCCAAAGTAAAGGATGATTGGTTTCCTGGGCAGGCAAACATTGTCATGTGAAAGTGAATGAGCTGGTGCAGGCCAATAAATACAAGTACATAACCCATGATAGGTCAGGTGTAAGGTCAGGTGATGCGTAACATCACAGCCTCTCCTTGACAAATGTCAACCCCGCCTTCTCGTGGTGCATCCTGTTCCCACTAAAGGGGCTCTGACGACCGCCCATAGCGGTATAACTATACCATCGGGATTAGAGGAAATTCTATCCCACACTCACCAACCCGCTTGGCCAGCGTGGTGAGTTATGGCCAAACCCCTCCAAAATGATTCCACAACTTAAATCTTGGCCCTCAGTCTCCGGCAGCTGGAATGTACCTGGCCAAGGCAGCGGCCAGTGCGACATGAAGGCAGAGGGTGCTAAGAATCCCCGGACGACCGGACTAGGCTGCCATCTGATGCTGACCTTGGCTACTTACAATGGACGCTCCCTATCTTCTGATTCAAGGCTTCTTGAATTGGAAGAGGAACTACAAAGGATCAAGTGGGACATCGTGGGGCTAAGTGAGGTAAGGAGAAAAGGAGAAGATCTCATCGAACTGAAAAGTGGACATCTCTTCTACTATCGTGGGACAGATACTGGCAGAACTAGTGGTGTTGGATTTATAATAAACAAGAAACTGAAGGATAAAGTTGTAGAAGTTGAAAGTTCCTCTGACAGAGCTGCACGGCTTGTTATCCAACTCTCGAAAAGATACCAGGCTCAGATTATTCAAACTTATGCACCCACCACAAGTCATCCTGAAGAAGAAATTGAAGAATTTTATGAGGAAATTCATCATCTAAATAATAAAGGTAAGCAGCACTTGAAGATAATTATGGGAGATTTCAATGCAAAAATAGGGCAACGGCAACAGAATGAAACTTCAGTAGGTAAATTCGGTCATGGCAACAGAAACCAGCGTGGAAATACTCTCGTTGAGTTTGCAGAGGCAGAAGGGTTTTTCATCTTGAACTCCTTCTTCAAGAAAAAGCCACACAGGAAATGGACATGGAGACATCCAAATGGGACGACAAGTGAAATTGATTTTATTATGTGTAACAAAAAATTCGTCATAGAAGACTGCAGTGTGCTAAACAAGTTCAACACAGGTAGTGACCATAGATTGGTGAGATGTAAGATGCACCTCAACACTAAACTTGAACGTGGCAAGCTCATAAGACAAACAAAATCTATTGACATAACCAACCTTAAAAAACACCATAATACCTTCAAGTTAGAACTGAAGAACAGGTTCTCTGCTTTAGAAGGCCTAACATCGGAAGAAGTGGACATCTCTGAAGTTAACAGAAAAGTAACCAAAGCTCTTATGGAAACAGCAACAAAATTAGCTGGGTCTAAGAACAAGTTGCATGTGAACAAATTATCAGGAAAAACCAAAATGTTGATGCAAAAAAGAAGAGAGATGAGGACAACTAAAGAAGATGTGACTTCCAAAGTGGAATATATAGAGCTATGCAAGACAGTAAGAAAAAGTATCACTGAAGACGTAAGGAAATTCAACTGTGAACTAGTGAGGAAAGCAATTGAAAACAACCAAAGCCTAAAGATAGCAAAGGGACATCTCAGTAAGGGAAGAAAACAGATTATGGCACTGAGAAAAGAAGATGGTTCTGTAACAAGAAATAGAGGCAGAAATTTTGACAAGAGTGAAAGATTTCTACTCCAAATTATATGAAAGGGATGATATATGCACTCCAGACATCATGAAAGATACAAGTACCAGAGTTCCTCCAGTCCTTCCAGCAGAAGTTGCACATGCAATCAAGAACATGAAGCGAGGAAAAGCTCCAGGAGAAGATGGAATTACTGTAGACATCATACAAGAAGCAAGTGGAGAAATCGAAACAGTACTCGCCCAAATTTTCACTCGATGCCTTAATGAAGGAAAGATTCCTGAGGATTGGAACAACGCTACAATGATCCTGCTACATAAGAAAGGTGACATTGAGGATCTCGGAAACTACAGACCTATCAGCCTCCTATCAGTAGTTTATAAAATCTTCACTAAAGTTCTTTCACACCGCTTGAAGGTAACACTGGACATGGCTCAACCGAGAGAACAAGCTGGATTCAGGAGTGGCTAGAGCACAATAGATCATATCCACGTGCTGAGAGAACTAATTGAAAGAGCGAGGGAATATGAACTTCCATTGTGCATGGCTTTTATCGATTATGAAAAAGCCTTTGATTCGGTGAAACCATCAGCAGTTACAATGGCTCTGAAAACCTGCGGTATTGAAGATGCATACATTAATATTATTAATAACATCTATGAAAATGCAAGTGCAAAGATTAGGCTGTTTGAAAATACAACACACGTAAAAATTGGAAAGGGAGTGAGACAAGGTGACACCATATCTCCGAAGCTCTTTAATGCCACATTGGAGGGTGTTTTTCAGTCGCTGAGCTGGGAAAACAAGGGGATAAAGATTAATGGAGATTATCTAACCCACCTTCGTTTTGCTGATGACGTAGTCATTTTTGCAACTACCCCATTAGAGCTGCAGAGTATGATCCAGGAACTTGCTGACAAGAATAAAGAAGTGGGATTAAAAATGAACTTTCAGAAGACAAAAGTGATGTTCAATGCTTTTACAAGAAATGAAGATTTATCGATTGATGGAGAAAAGCTGGAGATAACAGACACGTACGTTTATCTTGGACAGCAGATATCAAGTGAGGGTCACATTGATGAAGAAATTAATCGGCGTACAAAACTTGCCTGGAGAGCTTTTGGAAGAAACAGCATAATTTTCAAGAGCAATATGCCATTATGTCTTAAAAGAAAAGTGTTTGATCAATGCATCCTTCCAGTGCTTACGTATGGTGCAGAGACGTGGACCTTAACTAAAAGAGACATACAAAGGCTGCAGACAACTCAAAGAAGCCTGGAGAGGTGCATGCTTGGTGTAACCAGGAGAGATAAGAAGAAGAACTCGTGGATCCGAAAAATGACAAGAGTGGAAGACATCATGATCAGAGTTAAATCCCTGAAATGGCAATGGGCTGGACATATTGCCAGAAGGACAGATCATCGATGGACAGCCGAAATTTTAGATTGGATTCCAAGGGACAGGAAAAGACCCAGAAGAAGACCACATGGGAGATGGGTGGATGAAATTCGAAAGTATGCAGGGGTGACATGGAGGAGACTGGCACAAGACAGACCGTTGTGGAGGAAACTTGGGGAGACCTTCGTCCAGCAGTGGATTGATAATGGTTGACAATGATGATGATGATGAACCCATGATAAAATTCAAACATACATTCATGTCACTCAAGGAACTCTAAACATAATTTTGCACGGGTGTTTTTACCCCACGAAGTCTGTGTGCGATGTGTGTGCCAAAATGCCTCAACACTCACAAAAAGATTGCATGGCTGGCTGTTTCACATGTTTGCACTAAATCCAGAGAGGAGAATGACTTTCACAATCAAACAGTTGCTGGCAACAAGGCATCGTGCCACCATTTTTGGTACAAAACCAACAGTCTGCAGTGGAAGCACACCCCGCTGCTCCCCGAAAAAGATCCAGGCACAATCACGAGCACTCAAAGCCGCGTACATCATTTTATTTGACCACCATGGACCTCTCCTCATTGACTTCCTGGAACATGGTGAAACGATCCATGCAAATAGAAACTGTAAGACTACTGAAATCAAGAATGAGCCTTCAAATCTCTAACAGATGGGGTATTCCTCTCCATGATAATGCCAAACCACATATTGCACAAGTCTCAAGAGCGACATAACAGAGATTTCGTTCTGAGGTGCTTTAACATCCTACTTACAACCCTGACCTCTCAATGTGTGACTTTCACATCTTTGGCACTCTTGGTAAATCATTCAAAGGCAAGGAATTCACCTCAGACAACACTGAACAAGTGATTGTCTGTTGTTGGTTCTATGCATAGCCAAAGTCATTTTACAAAGCCAGAATCCACTGTTAAGTCACACAGTGGGATAAGTACTCTAATTGCTTAATTGCTATGGTGACTTTTAATGTCCTGTGCCATTTGTGTGAGATGTTATGGATGCCAGGTTGGTCTCTCTCTCTCTCTCTCTCTCTCTCTCTCTCTCTCTCTCTCTCTCTCTCTCTCTCTCTCTCTCTCTCTCACTGAACAAATCAGAAGTATATTAATACAAAGCACACACCTCAAAATCTTCCAAGAAATAGCTGAGGAAGATCACAGGTTTGTACACATACACTTTGTCTCAACAGGGTAAAAATGTTAGTGTATTGTCTCAGGTACAACCCATGATCAAAGAGGAAACAGTGATAATACTTCTTTCACTGTTGGACAAGACACTGAAGCATGGAATTTGGTTTCAAAATGTGGATTTCATTTATATCTCAAAAGACAAACTTTTCAAAACTTTGTTTTCTTGAAAACGAACTTTTTAATCTTGATATACTGCAGCACAATAATGATGCAGTATATGATGATTTAACAGATGGAGAAATCATAGCAGAAATAAAACGACATTTAAAAAATGAAAAAGAAAGTGATAAACAGTGAATTTAGGTTTAAGACATGGTAGGATTACACCATGTATCTAACTCACTTTCAATTCTTCTTACATTGCATATCTTCCATTTTTGCTCTGGTGTCCTTGGAATAAGTGTTCATGTTTGCTATGGATAAGATATTAATTTCTTTTCATTCTACATCAGACCTGCCAACCTCTCAGAATCAAAAAACGTAACACTCAGATAGAAAAATCATAACACAACGCATGCTGATAATTTTTTAAGCCTATTTCAGCTATATGAATTCTTGATGATGATGAGAATGTAGGAATTTTTTCCCTACATCAAAATTTTATTGAGAAACTAATTAAATCTAATCAGCAAACACTTTTATGTTGTTAATTATTAGAAAAAAAATTACGATTACAGGAGAAATCCTCACTCCGCCTAACTTCCATTTTCGGAAATTTTACGATGCGAAAAACTTGCATCTTAGGGAGTCTGCAAGATGGTTTAATCGGGTTCTGGGAGTGTCATTTTTGTCTGCAGGACCAAAATAAATGTGCGATCATTGCTGCGACTCTTCTACAGGGGTAGGTACAAAATAAATCTGCGATGTACGTTGGCCATCGCTGCGATTTTGCTACAGGGATGAGTACAAAATAAATCTGTGATGTACGTCGCCGCGATTCTTCTACGGGGAGAGTACCAAATAAATCTGCGATGTACGTCGGCCGTTGCCGCTATTCTGCCACAGGAATGAGTACAAAATAAACCTGCAGTGTACGTCGCCCATCGCCGCAATTCTGCTACGGGGATAAGTACAAAATAAATCTGTGATGTACGTCACCACGATTATTCAACGGAGACGAGTACAAAATAAACCTGCGATGTACGTCGCCGCAATTCTTCTACGGGGCTGAGTACAAAATAATTCTGCGATGTACATCGTCCTTCACAAGAAAAAATTACGATTACGGAAGAAATCCTCACTACTCCTAACTTCCGTTTTCGGAAATTTTGAAAGGCAGAAAATTTGTGTCTTATGATAGGGAGTCTGCAAGATGGATTAATAGGGTTCTGGGGATGCCATTTTTGTCTGCAGGACCAAAATAAATCTGCGACGTACGTCGCCCATCGCCGCGATTCTGCTACAAGGCTTTTGTCTGAAATGGGGAAAAATTGGGGAAAACAGGACTATTTAAAAAAAAATCATATTTTTGACTGCAAAATCATATTAGCGTTATGCAGCATGATTTATCGTACTAAATACGATAAAATCGTAACAGTTGGCAGGTCTGCTACATATACCAAATATGTATGACAAACAGGAACAAAAAAAAAAATGGGAGAAACACAACATAAGAAGTGTTGAAAATCAGATAGGTAATAACCTACTACATATTAAATCTAAATTCACCTTTCTGATTTTGGAATTACATTGAAAAATAGATTGGTTGTTCTGATTTCCAAAAGGAATTTTTTGCAGGTAGTGATATTTCACCTAGTCCAATGGTAACCAGGAAGGATGCGCAAACTGCCATCAAAATCATAAAGGAACATCACTGAAGCAAATCATAAAATAAACAGACACTTTCAGTGCTACTGCACATTCACAATTTGCAGTCAAATGTGGAAGACAGTGCTTACTGGTTCTTTTAAGAAGTAAATGCAATTCACAGTTGAATACTACTTGAAACAGTGATGAAATGTAAAACTACATAAATTCTCACTTTCTTCTAGCAATTCAACTTTTTGATGCCCATAACTATGTCAGCTACACATAGATAATAAATACCTAGAAAGCTGCATATGAGGCCCATTCAAGAAAAACTTGTGCATAAATTTATAAATATGTATGTACGAACCTAAACTACATATGGCTGTGATCCTTTTCAAAGTAATCTCCACCGGAGGCAATGCACTTGTCCGAACGTTGCCGCCTCTCCTCAAAGATGTGTGGGAAGCCATCTTTCTGCATCCCTTTCAGAGTGGCTTCTGAACCTCTGACTACCTCTTCTGTTGGGGGAGGGGGGTGGTGGAACCATTCCAAAGAAATTTTCAGCCAAGAAGGTAGCAACTTTCTGCGCCATGTGAGGAAGAGCATTATTGTGGTGGAGTTTCCAACCATTTTGGTGAATCTGTGGATGCTTCTTACAGATATGTGTGATCTGTTTTATCAAAAGAGACACGTAATAATCCACATTAACCATGGTATTCAGTGGCTCAACATTCTGGTACACCATTCCTTGGTAATCAAAGAAAGTGTTAACCATTACCTTTCCGACATACTTTTCACATCTTGTCATTTTTGCCTTTGGAGATGAAGCTGTTTTTCATACAGAGCTCTGTTGTTTGCCCTCTGGATCATAGTGACAAAGAAAAGTTTCATAGCCTATAATCACCGACTTCAGGTAGTCCTCATTTGAAGCAAGTTCACACACCTCAACATGAACTTGTTTTTGTTCAGGTGTTAGTAACTGCGAATCCATCTTGCACTGACTCGTGTCACCTGTAATTTCTCACTGAGTATAGTGTGGGCACTTCCAACTGAAATCTGTTAAATGTTCTGCTATTTGTCTCACTGTGAGCCAACAATCCTCACAAATAATCACAGCTGCATCTGATCAGTGTCTACCATCTGATCAGTAATGGCTGTCGGTGACACACTCATACATGAGACCGACCAAGAAACAAAAAAGCTGAACTTTTTGTCAGAATGCGCGATGAGAAAATGTGAATATAACCAGCACAAGATGGAATGGTTCAGTGTAATTTATTTATGTAAATATTAAACTGGAGCACATTGCTGTAATATAAAATTGAGTTCAAAACAAAATAAATGGTTTTAAAAAGCATTGCCATTGATAACAAGGAACAGTACACCAATTAAGTAGTAAATAGTAACACTGTACTAGTGGTCTGATTTATTAACTTCCTTGAAAAAGCCATCTGGTTGATGTGCGAAAACTTGGAAACGCTAATGTGTCTACTTTCTACGCCAATAAATCGGACCACTAGTACAGTGTTACTATTTACTAGCATTGCTATTTTTTTGTTGTTGCTGTACTTGCTAGAACATTATCTCAAGTTTTCTCTTCTACTGCTTTCTTCTCAGCAATTTCCATGGCCATATCTGTCTTCTTTTGTTGACTTTGCAGCTGCACAGCATTCATTGCTTACTTTTAGTTTCTGTTGATATCACTCCCTTGCCATTTCTTCATTGTCACTTTTCTTTTCTTTCTTCCCCCATCCCTCAGATGACAATTTTATCCATCATGCTTAAAGAACTTTCAGTCTGAGGTACATGACAAATACTTTGAACACCATGCATCAATTCTTACAAATTTTCCCTCTCTTACCAAACTTAAATGCAAACATTTTTCTCTTCCCCCCAAAATTTCTCTTCATTTTTGCATTGATCTCGAGAATGACCCAAATGATGACAAAAAAAGCAGAATTCCGCAAATACGCGTAAGGATCTCATGTATGCACACCTCAGGTTCACCTTGTTTCTGAAACGATTCATGGCCTTCACAAAATTCTTTGACCACCACTGTGCTGTACGATGTGGCATCACACTCTCACCATATGTCTGCACCAACATTTTGTATGCTTCCGAATCCATTTTCCCTAAACAAACATTAGAATGTCAAAGGTGCACGTGGTTCCACTGTGATATCCATGACTCGACTGAGAGGCAGCACAAACAGAAACTTCTTTACAGACTCATATGCAACACAACGGCTCAGAAAGGTTCACACAGAGGGAGTCAGCTTTATGCTATGATGATGTTTTAGTTCCAATATGTAGCTACACTATTTTTTTAAAAAAAAGAAAAATGTGCAAGTCTTTCTTGAACAGCCCTTGTAGAAAGCAATTTCCTGACCTGTAGGGCAAAAAAACGATTTGCAGAATCCCAATCAGATAAAATGCACTGCATTCCAGACATCCATATGGACTAATGTCTTACTGCTCACTGTTGCTAAAAGAATTTCATTGTTCTGAGTAATTACTGCACAAATACCCTGCACTCTGATAAGATTTCCACCACATTACATAAAAAATGAATTATAAACTTACCACAGCTGAATATGTAAACTTTACATATGGTGTATCTTGGCATGGCAGCATAGAACGGGCATGTATTGCCTAAAGAATAAAAAACATTATTAAAGGAAGAACACATCAATTTTTTTACATTAAAAATGTCAAAAGGTAAGTGAAAGTCAGTCAAAAGTTTGAAAAGGATCAACTAAGTTGCATATCACTAAAATAATTTTTTATTGGCAGTTTTTGTTCTTCCAAAGCATGAAAAATTTAAAACTTACTAATTTGTTCTTAATACAGAGGGTGAGTCAAAAGTTTTGAAATATTTGGATCACTTTATGTCTTCATACATAGCTTTATGACGAAAGCTGACTAGCATTCAAAGTATAGGTCATCCTGTTGCACCGTCTTTAGCCATCTGTCTGCTAGTTCTTCAATTCCACGGCGGTACCAGTTCTTGTCCTTCAAGACGAAGAACTCCTTCACCCCAGCTGCCACCTCCTTCTGGTTCTTGAAGTGCTGCCCGTAAAGTAAGTGGGCCATGGACCGGAACAAGTAATAATCCGATGGGGCAAGGTCCAGACTATATGCTGGGTGTGGCATCAGTTCAAAGGCCTCAAGTTCCTGGAGTTTTGCTTGAGTCATTCAAGCGGTATGAGGCTGAGCGTTGTCCTGCTGTAGGAAAGCGTACTTTCTGTTTACCAGTGCTGGGTACTTCTTTTCTAAAATGGCATACATCTACTCCAGTTGTTCAGAGTAGAGGTCGGCGTTGATGGTCCAACCGTCTGGAACAAATTCGTAATGGATTATCCCCTCGAAATTCCACCAGACGTAGAGCATCACCTTGTATTCGAAACGCCCATGTTTGGCAACAGGTTCAGGAAGCTGGCACGGGCTCAATCACTGCAGTTGTGGGTTAAGATTATGGAAATAGACCCACTTTTCACCAAATGTAACAATTCTCTTGATGAAACGTATATCACACAGGTTTTCAAGGAGTTTCATGCACATTTCCACTCCGCGGTTAGCTTCAGCTGGCGTCAGTTCATGAGGGACAATGCGGCAGCTCCTGTAGACCTTGCCGAGGTCCTGAAGGTGACGAACCATGGTGGTCTGTGATATGCCCAGCTCTCCTGATAATCTCCGCAGGCTGGTTGTCAGATTTGCCTCTACGGCCTAGAACACAGCCTGCCTGAACTTAGCTGATTGTCGAAATTTTTGTCACCTGAGCGAAATTTCTTGAACCGTCTGGTTGGGGTGCTGTGGTCCACAGAATCTTCTCCTTTCCCATGACAAATGTTTCATGTTGCTTGAGCAGCGTTATGGCCGAGTTCAAACTTGTAAAGCAAAAGTTCCCTAATTAGCCGGTTGTAGATGTTCATCTTTTAGGCGTCTTAACCACAGACAGAACAACGACATGCAATGCTGTTCACAGCATCGACTACCACTTTATATTCCTTTTGACTGACTGCAGTGCATGACTTAAACTAGTTTAAACACGTGACATACCTACAGGGCACTGCGTTTTTGCAAATACAGTAGACTCTCGCTAATCTGGCCATTCCTTGCACAGGGGGGTGCCAGATTAGCGAGAGTGCCGGATTACTGAGAGTTCATAAAAATTCAGTTTAATTCTTCATTAAATTTAATGTTATATATACAAGTTTCTTATGTGTAGCACATATCTATTTAAAAAACATATATAAGAGACAAACAAATGATAATTGTCAATGGCCATGATCAATATGTACTATACAGTCTCATTTACAACAATGAAATAATCTATCTTTTTATATTATCAGTACAGTAAAGCACAACACTGGCGTGACCATGTTTCAAAATCTGGGGGGAGGGTCTGATCACACATACAGTGATCAGAGACCCCCCGAGATTATATGTATACATATATATATCATCATCGTCAACCATTATCAATCCACTGCTGGATGAAGGTCTCCCTAAGTTTCCTCCACAACGGGCTGTCTTGTGCCAGTCTCCTCCATGTTACTCCTGCATACTTCCGAATTTCATCCACCCATCTCACATGTGGTTTAAAATTTCGGCTGTCCATCGATGGTTTGTCCTGCTGGCAATATGTCCAGCCCATTGCCATTTCAGGGATTTTACTCTGACATGATGTCTTCCACTCTTGTCATTTTTCGGATCCACGAGTTCCTCTTCTTATCTCTCCTGGTTACACCAAGCATGCATCTCTCCATGCTCCTTGACCTGTCTGTAGTCTTTGTATGTCTCTTTTAGTTAAGGTCCACGTTTCTCCACCATACGTAAGCACTGGAAGGATGCATTGATCGAACACTTTTCTTTTAGGACATAATGGCATATTGCTCTTGAAAATTATGCTGTTTCTTCCAAAAGCTCTCCAGGCAAGTTTTATATGCTGATTAATTTCTTCATCAATGTGACCCTCACTTGATATCTGCTGTCCAAGATAAATGTAAGTATTGGTTATCTCCAGCCTTTCCCCATTAATCGATAAATCTCCATTTTCTGTAAAAGCATTGAACATCACTTTTGTCTTCTGAAAGTTCATTTTTAATACCACTTCTTTACTCTTGTCAGCAAGTTCCTGGATCATAGTCTGTAGCTCTGATGGGATAGTTGCAAAAATGACTACGTCATAAGCAAAACTAAGGTGAGTTACATAGTCTCCATTAATCTTTATTGCTTTGTTTTCCCAGTTTAGTGATTGAAAGACATTTTCCAATGTGGCGTTAAAGAGCTTCGGAGATATGGTGTCATCTTGTCTCACTCCCTTTCCAATTTTTATGTGTGTTGTATTTTCAAACAGCCGACTCTTTGCACTTGCATTTTCATAGATGTTATTAATAATATTAATGGATGCATCTTCAATACCGCAGGACTTCAAAGCCATTGTAACTGCTGATGGTTTCACCAAATCAAGCCTTTTCATAATCGATAAAAGTCATGCATGATGGAAGTTCATATTCCCTCGCTCTTTCAATTAGTTCTCTCAGTACGTGGGTATGATCTATAGTGCTGTAGCCACTCCTGAATCCAGCTTGTTCTCTCGGTTGAGCCATGTTCAGTGTCACCTTCAAGCGGTGTGAAAGAACTTTAGTGAAGATTTTATAAACCACTGATAGGAGGCTGATAGATCTGTAGTTCCTGAGATCCTCAATGTCACCTTTTTTATGTAACAAGATCATTGTAGCATTGTTCCAATCCTCAGGAATCTTCCCTTCATTAAGGCATCCAGGGAAAACTTGGGCGAGTACTGTTTCAATTTCTCCACTTGCTTCTTGTATGATGTCTACGGTAATTCCATCTTCTCCTGGAGCTTTTCCCCATTTCATGTTCTTGATTGTATGTGCAACTTCTGCTGGGAGGACTGGAAGAACTCTGGTACTGGTACCTTTCATAATGTCTGGAGTACATGTATCATCTCTTTCATATAGTTTTCAGTAGAAATCTTTCACTCTTGTCAAAATTTCGCCTCTATTTCTTGTTACAGAACCATCTTCTTTTCTCAGAGCCATAATCTGTTTTCTTCCCTTACTCAGATGTCCCTTTGCTCTCTTCAAACTTTGGTTGTTTTCAATTGCTTTCTTCACTAGTTCACAGTTGAATTTCCTTAAATCTTCAGTGATAATTTTTCGTACCGTCTTGCATAGCTCTATATATTCCACTTTGGAAGTCACATCTCCTTTAGTTGTTCTCATCTCTTCTTCTTTGCATCAGATTTTCGGTTTTTCCTGATAATTTTTTCGTATGCAACTTGTTCTTAGTACCAGCTATTTTTGTTGATGTTTCCATAACAGCCTTGGTTAGTTTTCAGCTAACTTCAGAGATGTCCACTTCTTCCAACGTTAGACCTTCTAGAACAGAGAATCTGTTCCTCAGTTCCAATTTGAAGGTATTGTGATGTTTTTTGAGGTTGGTCATGTCAATACACTTTGTTTGTTTTATGAGCTTGCCACGCTCGAGTTTAGCATTGAGGTGCATCTTACATCGTACCATTCTATGGTCACTACCTGTGTTCAACTTGTTTAGCGCACTGCAGTCTTCCATGACAAATTTCTTGTTACACATAATAAAGTCAATTTCACTTGTCAATCCATTGGGATTACTCCATGTCCATTACCTTTGCGGCTTTTTCTTGAAAAAGGAGTTCATGAAGAAAAACCCTTCTCCTTTTGCAACCCTACGAGAGTATTTCCACGCTGGTTTCTGTTGCTGTGACCGAATTTACCTACTGAAGTTTTGTTCTCTTGCCATTGCCCTATTTTCGCATTGAAATCTCCCATAATGATCTTCAAGTGCTGCTTGCCTTTATTATTTAGATGACGAATTTCCTCATAAAATTCTTTAATCTCTTCTTCAGGATGACTTGTGGTGGGTGCATAAGCTTGAATAATCTGAACCTGGTATCTTCTTGAGAGTTGGATAACAAGTCATGCAGCTCTGTCAGAGGAACTTTCAACTTCTACAACTTTATCCTTCAGTTTCTTGTTTATTATAAATCCAACATCACTAGTTCTGCCAGTATCTTTCCCACGATAATAGAAGAGATGTCTACTTTTCAGTTCAATGAGATCTTCTCCTTTTCTCCTTACCTCACTTAGCCCGACGATGTCCCACTTGATCCTTTGTAGTTCTTCTTCCAATTCAAGGAGCCTTGAATCAGAAGATAGGGAGTGTCCATTATACGTAGCCAGGGTTAGCATCAGATGGCAGCCTAGTCCGGTCTTCCAGTGATTCTTAGCACCCTCTGCCTTCATGTCACAATGGCCACTGCCTTGGCCAGGTACATTCCAGCTGCCGGAGACTGAGGGCCAAGATTTAAGTTGTGAATTCATTTTGGAGGGTTTTGGCCATAACTCACCACACTGGCCAAGCGGGTTGGTGAGTGTGGGATAGCATTTCCTTTAATCCTGATGGTACAGTTACACCGCTATTGGCGGTCGTCAGAGCCCCTTTAGTGGGAACAAACAGGATGCACCACAAGAAGGCGGGGTTGACATTTGGCAAGGTGAGGCTGTATTATGTTGCGAATCACCTGACCTTACATCCCACATATATATAAGATTCGGCTGTTTGAAAATACAACGCACATAAAAATTGGAAAGGGAGTGAGACAAGGTGACACCATATCTCCGAAGCTCTTTAATGCCACATTGGAAAATGTCTTTCAATCACTGAACTGGGAAAACAAAGGGATAAAGATTAATGGAGATTATCTAACCCACCTTTGTTTTGCTGATGACGTAGTCATTTTTGCAACGACCCCATCAGAGCTGCAGAGTATGATCCAGGAACTTGCTGACAAGAGTAAAGAAGTGGGATTAAAAATGAACTTTCAGAAGACAAAAGTGATGTTCAATGCTTTTACAAGAAATGAAGATTTATCGATTGATGGAGAAAAACTGGAGATAACAGATACATATGTTTATCTTGGACAGCAGATATCAAGTGAGGGTCACATTGATGAAGAAATTAATCGGCGTACAAAACTTGCCTGGAGAGCTTTTGGAAGAAACAGCATAATTTTCAAGAGCAATATGCCATTATGTCTTAAAAAGAAAAGTGTTTGATCAATGCATCCTTCCAGTGCTTACGTATGGTGCAGAGACGTGGACCTTAACTAAAAGAGACATACAAAGGCTGCAGACAACTCAAAGTAGCATGGAGAGGTGCATGCTTGGTATAACCAGGAGAGATAAAAAGAGGAACTCGTGGATCCGAAAAATGACGAGTGGAAGACATCATGATCAGAGTTAAATCCCTGAAATGGCAATGGGCTGGACATACTGCCAGAAGGACAGACCATAGATGGACAGCCGAAATTTTAGATTGGATTCCAAGGGACAGGAAAAGACCCAGAAAAAGACCACATGGGAGATGGGTGGATGAAATTCGTAAATATGCGGGAGTGACATGGAGGAGACTGGCACAAGACAGACCGTTGTGGAGGAAACTTGGGGAGACCTTCGTCCAGCAGTGGATTGATAATGGTTGACAATGATGATGATGATATACAATAATGTAAGGTCAGGTGATGCGTAACATCACAGCCTCTCCTTGACAAATGTCAACCCCGCCTTCTCGTGGTACATCCTGTTCCCACTAAAGGGGCTCTGACGACCGCCAATAGCGGTATAACTATACCATCGGGATTAGAGGAAATGCTATCCCACACTCACCAACCCGCTTGGCCAGCGTGGTGAGTTATGGCCAAACCCCCCCCCCCCCCCAAAATGACTTCACAACTTAAATCTTGGCCCTCAGTCTCCGGCAGCTGGAATGTACCTGGCCAAGGCAGCGGCCAGTGCGACATGAAGGCAGAGGGTGCTAAGAATCCCCGGAGGACCGGACTAGGCTGCCATTTGATGCTGACCTTGGCTACGTACAACGGACGCTCCCTATCTTCTGATTCAAGGCTTCTTGAATTGGAAGAGGAACTACAAAGGATCAAGTGGGACATCGTCGGGCTAAGTGAGGTAAGGAGAAAAGGAGAAGATCTCATTGAACTGAAAAGTGGACATCTCTTCTACTATCGTGGGACAGATACTGGCAGAACTAGTGGTGTTGGATTTATAATAAACAAGAAACTGAAGGATAAAGTTGTAGAAGTTGAAAGTTCCTCTGACAGAGCTGCACGACTCGTTATCCAACTCTCGAGAAGATACCAGGCTCAGATTATTCAAACTTATGCACCCACCACAAGTCATGCTGAAGAAGAAATCGAAGAATTTTATGAGGAAATTCGTCATCTAAATAATAAAGGTAAACAGCACTTGAAGATAATTATGGGAGATTTCAATGCAAAAATAGGGCAACGGCAACAGAATGAAACTTCAGTAGGTAAATTCGGTCACGGCAACAGAAACCAGCGTGGAAATACTCTCGTAGAGTTTGCAGAGGCAGAAGGGTTTTTCATCTTGAACTCCTTTTTCAAGAAAAGGCCACACAGGAAATGGACATGGAGACATCCAAATGGGACGACAAGTGAAATTGATTTTATTATGTGTAACAAAAAATTCGTCATAGAAGACTGCAGTGTGCTAAACAAGTTCAACACAGGTAGTGACCATAGATTGGTGAGATGTAAGATGCACCTCAACACTAAACTCGAACGTAGCAAGCACATAAGACAAACAAAATGTATTGACATAACCAACCTTAAAAAACACCATAATACCTTCAAATTGGAACTGAAGAACAAATTCTCTGCTTTAGAAGGCCTAACATCGGAAGAAGTGGATATTTCTGAAGTTAACAGAAAAGTAACCAAAGCTCTTATGGAAACAGCAACAAAATTAGCTGAGTCTAAGAACAAATTGCATGTGAACAAATTATCAGGAAAAACCAAAAATGTTGATGCAAAAAAGAAGAGTGATGAGGACAACTAAAGAAGATGTGACTTCCAAAGTGGAATATATAGAGCTATGCAAAACAGTACAAAAAAAGCACTGAAGACGTAAGGAAATTCAACTGTGAACTAGTAAGGAAAGCAATTGAAAACAACCAAAGCCTAAAGATAGCAAAGGGACATCTCAGTAAGGGGAAAAAACAGATTATGGCACTGAGAAAAGAAGATGGTTCTGTAACAAGAAATAGAGGCGAAATTTTGACAAGAGTGAAAGATTTCTACTCCAAATTATATGAAAGGGATGATACATGTACTCCAGACATCATGAAAGGTACCAGTACCAGAGTTCTTCCAGTCCTTCCAGCAGAAGTTGCACATGCAATCAAGAACATGAAGCGGGGAAAAGCTCCAGGAGAAGATGGAATTACTGTAGACATCATACAAGAAGCAAGTGGAGAAATCGAAACAGTACTCGCCCAAATTTTCACTCGATGCCTTAATGAAGGGAAAATTCCTGAGGATTGGAACAACGCTACAATGATCTTGCTACATAAAAAAGGTGACATTGAGGATCTCAGGAACTACAGACCTATCAGCCTCCTATCAGTGGTTTATAAAATCTTCACTAAAGTTCTTTCACACCGCTTGAAGGTGACACTGGACATGGCTCAACCGAGAGAACAAGCTGGATTCAGGAGTGGCTACAGCACAATAGATCATATCCACGTACTGAGAGAACTAATTGAAAGAGCGAGGGAATATGAGCTTCCATTGTGCATGGCTTTTATCGATTATGAAAAAGCCTTTGATTCGGTGAAACCATCAGCAGTTGCAATGGCTCTGAAATCCTGCGGTATTGAAGATGCATACATTAATATTATTAATAACATCTATGAAAATGCAAGTGCAAAGATTCGGCTGTTTGAAAATACAACACACATAAAAATTGGAAAAGGAGTGAGACAAGGTGACACCATATCTCCGAAGCTCTTTAATGCCACATTGGAAAATGTCTTTCAATCACTGAACTGGGAAAACAAAGGGATAAAGATTAATGGAGATTATCTAACCCACCCTCGTTTTGCTGATGACATAGTCATTTTTGCAACTACCCCATCAGAGCTACAGAGTATGATCCAGGAACTTGCTGACAAGAGTAAAGAAGTGGGATTAAAAATGAACTTTCAGAAGACAAAAGTGATGTACAATGCTTTTACAAGAAATGAAGATTTATCGATTGATGGAGAAAAGCTGGCGATAACAGACACGTACGTTTATCTTGGACAGCAGTTATCAAGTGAGGGTCACATTGAGGAAGAAATTAATCGGCGTATAAAACATGCCTGGAGAGCTTTTGGAAGAAACAGCATAATTTTCAAGAGCAATATGCCATTATGTCTTAAAAGAAAAGTGTTTGATCAATGCATCCTTCCAGTGCTTACGTATGGTGCAGAGACGTGGACCTTAGCTAAAAGAGACATACAAAGGCTGCAGACAACTCAAAGTAGCATGGAGAGGTGCATGCTTGGTGTACCAAGAAAAAATAAGAAGAGGAACACGTGGATCCGAAAAATTACAAGAGTGGAAGACATCATGATCAGAGTTAAATCCCTGAAATGGCAATGGGCTGGACATACTGCCAGAAGAACAGACCATCGATGGACAGCCGAAATTTTAGATTGGATTCCAAGGGACAGGAAAAGACCCAGAAGAAGACCACATGGAAGATGGGTGGATGAAATTCGAAAGTATGCGGGAGTGACATGGAGGAGACTGGCACAAGACAGACCGTTGTGGAGAAAACTTGGGGAGACCTTCGTCAGCAGTGGATTGATAATGGTTGACAATGATGATGATGATGATGATATACAATAATAAATACATACTGTATGAAATAGTTTGGGACACCCCACCACACACACACACATACACAAACACACGCAGGAGAAAAGCAGTTGCTGAGGAGCGATCTAACGAGCACGACATAGCCGCCCCTGTTCACGAATTGCGGAACTTAGCGAACACAACTGTAAAACTATGATAGATAGGGCAGAAATTTAAATTACAAAATTGTAGAGCTGACTTTGCTTATTAGGAATCAATATCGTTGTTTTATTAAGTACACATTATACACGTGTTTGCATTCTACGAAAAATCACAATTTTATATTATTAAATTTAGTCGGTTCACATCATAAAAAAGTGTGCATGCCATTACATTCCCAAAAAATTAGGGGGGGGGGTATTTACATTGGGGATCCACGACTCTGGAGGGGTCCTGACCCCCGACCCCCTTCCAGTGGTTAAGCCTACGAAGCACAATATGTATGCGTACGTACTATACACAGTAAAAGAAACATGCAATTGCAATACAGCACAGATGAAATCTTGCATTTTCTACTCAGTGTGGTCACTTCGAAACATGGCACAGATTTTTGTCTGCTTTAATGAAGACGCTTTTTGTAATATTCTCAATTATTTTGAGGATCCTTCCTACTTTTATTTTAAATTGAATTACATGAATGTTAGTGCCAATTTCAAAATAAAACATAACATTAAAATTGAAAACTTCACTCGTGTATGAAGTATAATTCATTCCGGTCTGATATTAACATGATTTCTACAACCGAAAACCACGCAAGGAGAAGGAGGCCAGATTATCAATGGCCGGATCAGCGAGAGTCTACTGTATTGCAAAACTTTCAACTCACCATCTGTATATACGTAAAAGAAGGGGACTTAACAACTATTGGATCTCAAATGCCAAATGCTTGGAGGCAAAAAATATCTTCAGAATGTCTAAACTACAGTTGTAACAGGAAATAATTTTAGAACTTAAAAAAAAAACCAGTATAAGCATATAATATGTTGCACTGAAGTTATACAGTACAAACAATGAAACAGTAAGAAAAATAAAAACAATCATATCAGTTCATGATTCTTTTATACTTCATCTAATAAGTAATATTTTTGTCAGATATAGCTCAAGCTCAGGTTAAACTTGTTGCTGGATTGCGTGGTAATTATTAATACTATTTTCAAGGAATACGTATTGTTCTTCAAAATCTTCTGTTTCACATGTTAAATTTAAAATGTGAAACAGAAGATTCAGAAGAACAATATGTGTTCTTTGAAAATAGAATAAATATTCTTGTGTTTTAATACTTGTAAAATAGTGCTAAACAACAACGAAATGTTAAGTTATGCTTTTGTTCTTGAACCGTTGTGTTGTCACCACTAAACACCCAACATGACGGAAAGTGTTGTAGTTCACAATAAATTTTACGCATTTCTTTTTTAGAATTTTATTATAATAGATGCGATTGCTGCCTCCTGCAGCAATCGTGACCCATAAGTTGGCTGAAGTAATGGCCTTCTTCCAAAAAGGGAAGTATTGGGTTGATGCATAAGTTCATGCCATTTTATTTCATGAGTGTTTTCCAGGTCAGTAGTGACAGTGCAGATGGCCAGTTGTATATCAAAATGTAGCCAGTAATATTGTGTACATAAATCATATTGTGTTGTGTGATTGTGGTTAATGGTTTTTTGGTTTTCATGTCCGGAAGTTTGGAGGGTCAAGTAAAGAGGAATGAACATTTCTGACAGCTGCTCCTCTATGAGTTTAACAAGGGATCCTCAGCCACCGAGGCCACTCGACAAATTTGTGCTGTGTATGGCGAGGATGCTATTGCTCTGAGGACAACCTGCAAATACACTGCTGGACAATTGCTAAGGACGGATCATAAACGGCTATACAGCGCATAAAAAAGTAAGTGTGGTTGGATGCCAAGTGAAATAAAATAATGTCAGAATGCCAGGACATTACAAGAAAGACAATTTATTGTGCTCTGAAATCCAGAAGGCTTTGGAACATGTTCACGGGACAAACAGGCCATTTTGTGCAGAATACATAAACGTGAAAAAAATGCAATTACCGTCCGCAGGCGTTCCGGCGTAAGATGTCAATACGGGATATGGCCACCATGAAGGGCGATGCAAGATTCCACACGTCGTGTCATGCTTTGCACAACATTATCAACCAGCTGTTGGGGTAATTTATCCCATTCCTATGTCAGTGCACGGATGAGGGTGTCCTTGTTTATTGGAGGGCATTGGCGACCAGCAAGACTCCTCCCCAAAGCATCCCACACATTTTCAATGGGATTCAGATCTGGAGAACGTGCTGGCCATACGAGGCATTGAAATTCCCTCTCTCAAGACACTCCTGGACAGCGACTGTTCAATGACATGTTGCGCTGTCGTCCATGAAAATGAATCTATCACCGACAGCACCACGGAACATGCGAACATGAGGTAGCAGAACATCATTAATGTACCGTTGGCCAGTCATAGTCCCAGTTGAAAGCACATAGAGGGATGTACTGCCATTGATCCTGATGCCAGCCCATACCATGACACTACATGTCGGATATCTGTCCCTTTCCTTTATGTTTGCTGGACAATATGCAGTACCACTATCACGCCAGATCAGTTGCCGTCGACAATCAGACAATAGACTGTATCTACTCTCATCTGAGAAGAGGACAGCAGACCAGTCGTTATCAGTCCAATTGCGATGTTGATGGCACCATTGCAAACGGGCGGTACGGTGACGTCTGGACAATGGGATGCACACAACAGGACGGCGGGCGTACAGTCCTCCTTCATGCAAACGTCTGGCGACAGTTTTTCGGGAGATCCGCTTGCCAGTAGCAGCCATAAACTGATTTGCTACCTCACTAGATGTGCTGCGCCGGTGTCTTTTTGTTGATAGCACTATGTACCGATCTTCTGCAGGTGTCGTACTGTGAACACGACCTTCCCCGTGACGTTTGCTGCGCTCTCCATTTGTTTGAAATGATTTCCAAAGCCTTGAAACAACACTGTGGCTGATGTTGAACTCCCAGGAAACATCTGTTATTTTTCGCCCTTCTTCAATCTTGCCAATAATATGGCCACGCGTAAAATCATCTAGGTGATGTCGGAAAGACATACTGAAAATTGCAAGTTCGTCAATTGATTCTTTCCCTTTCAACTTTGCGTTGGAACAACAACGGTCAATATGCGTCATCCTTTATATCTCTTATCAGCGCTATGACGTCACGAACAAGTTCGGCAATTCAAAATTTGCATACGCACAACACGTCTTACTGTATCCCGCACTTATGCTAATTTCCACATTTTCCTGCCTTCCATTTTATGGTTGCTATCGTTGCTATTGTCATCCATCCTTAGCAATTGTCCGGCAGTGTAGTTTGAGCAGTTCAGAGGTGGCAATTTTGACCTCAATGACTTGCCACGCTCAGGTTGACCATCTCACTTTGATGAGGATTGTTTGAACAATCTCATCCACTTGGATTTGAGTCAAACCACACGCGAATTGGCCACTGAGATGGACTGGATCAGACCATAGAGGTGCTACACCTGGAACATATGGGAAAGGTCCAGAAATTGGGGTCTTGAATGCCTCACACTCTCACCAAGAACAACAAGAATCAGCGTGTTGCCATATGTGGTACCTTGCTCGCCCGTTATCACGGATGTTCTCAGCAACACAAACCCTTTCTGTCACGTATTGTTACTGGAGATGAAAAGTGGTGCCTGTACGTGAATTTCAGGTATTGGAGGGAACAATTAAGCCCAAACAAGAAGCTCACATCAAGTCCAAAACATTACATCTTGAGAAGATCATGTTGCGTGTCTTGTGGGACATGAAAGGCATTACAGGCAAACCTCGTTAAAGCAAAACCACATAATACGAAATACTGTTTTACGCAAAATATGTGTTTGGTCCTGTCAAAGAACATACAGCAATAAACGTTTAACACAAATTCTTTTACGCTAAAAAATAGCTTAACAGGAAAGGATTTTTGGACATGAAAAAGATAGTACTGTAACATATAATACTAGCTTTACATGAAAGTTTTC
Source organism: Macrothele yani (assembly GCA_039090855.1). NCBI lineage: Eukaryota > Metazoa > Arthropoda > Arachnida > Araneae > Macrothelidae > Macrothele > Macrothele yani. The sequence goes on along the minus strand of CM076994.1, from coordinate 75,086,776 downwards.
TTTTCATAGACTTTCCCTAACAGAAAAGTGATACATTTGGAAGTGCCCACCTTTCTGAATGGAACAGAATGTCTTTTTTGTTCCTCCTTCTGAGAAAGGGTGGGGGGAGTGAAGAAGGACATGTGGTGTGACGGCAGCCGGGAACAGAACTGGTTTTGTGGGAGGGGTTGGAGTTTTCCTGGAACGCATGGCAGGGCTGAAGGTGGAATTAAGTTACATAGTCACTAGGGAGATCATCATGAGTCCCAAACAGCAGTCCATTTCTTTCGAAATGAAACAAAAATTTTGAACGAAATAGGCAATGGTAACAGCAGAGTTGCTAACAGCACTATTTCTACGATTTTGAAACATTTTGAAAAAATTGAAGCGGCCTATGCTTCTAGTGGATTTGAGCCTGCCAAAAAGCGACTGAGAACAGGAAAAAATGAAGATGTCAAAGTGGCTTTACTGCGATGGATTCGTGAAGCATGAATTCAAAACCAGACCTTATCTGGAGCGATACTTCAAGAAAAAGCAAAGTTTTTTGCTGATGCTCTGGATGTCACCGACTTTTTGTGCTCCAACGGTTGGCTACAGAGATTTAAAGAGAGATGTGGGATCATCTGTAAGAAAGTGTGTGGAGAGGAATCATCCGTGAACCCTGAAACCATTGCATCATTTTTTGCCAAAAAATGGCCAGTGTGCACCTTGGGACTTTTTTAACGCCGATGAGATGGGTGTGTTTTTTAAAGTCCTCCCAGATCGAACTTTGGCTTTTAAAAATGAAAAATGCTCTGGAGGAAAGTTCAGTCAGGAAAGAGAAACAGTTTTGGTCTGCTGCAATATGGACGGGTCCGAAAAACTTCCTCTGTTGGTGAGTGGAAAATCTTCAAGCCATGGTGTTTTTTAAGCATGTCAAAACTTTGCCATTAAATTATGCATCGAGTAAAAAAGCTTGGATAAATATGGAAATTTTCACAAAGTGGATAAAAAAACTTGGATAAAAAATTTTGGCAGGAAAATCTGTTTGTTGCTGGACAATTGCAGCATACACTGTGAAGTTGCTGGGTTAGAAGCAGCAAAGTGCATCTTTTTGCCCCCCCCCCCCCCAATTGTACTGCAAAATTACAACCTTGTGATCAGGGAAAAATCCAATGCATGAAAACGTATTACAAACAAGAAATTGTTTGAAAAATGATTCAGTGTTATGATAAAACTCCATTTTGTGTAGAACTTCTAGAAGTGCTGACATTCCTTAGAAGTTCATGGAATAATGTCTCTACTACAACAACTACGAACTGTTTTCGCCATGGGATTCACTACAACTGATAACGAAAATGTGAGTGAAGCATATAAACCACTGCCAACGAATTTGATTGAAGAAGCCGAACAAAGAGGAATTTTTAAAGCGGATGATATTAAGGAATACATTGGTGTAGATGAAAATGTTTTCACATCGGATATTATGACAAAGGATGACATAATTGCTGCATTTAGCCAAGAATAACAAAGACAATGCATCGGATGACGAAGAACAGGCCGAAATTGGCAATTTTCAACCAAGTGTTTCACTGGCCCAAGCTTGCAGAAGTGTTAAAAACCCTCCAAAATGTTCTACTGGAACAGGAAAATGCTTCATCTGCAATGAACAGCTTGGAAGAGGTACAGAATTTCTGGAATAACTGCTACATCCAGAAAATAAAACAACAGTCTATTAAGGATTATTTTACCCAACAATGTTTCTTCTTACCTGCCATTTTCTTTATAAAATTTTATTTCCTTATGTAAAATTATGTAGACAGGATTAACATGTCTCCTGGATTTCCTCAAAAACTCCTGAAAATATTTTTTATTTTTCAGGGTCCTGGAAAACAGGGGAAAATGCAGTTTTTAATTACTCCTGGATAACTCCTGCAATTACTGTATTGTTTTTATGTTGACCTAGTTTTGTCGGAAGATTTGGCCACTAATACCTCATTCAGTGATGGAAAGTTGCAAAATCATTTTTGGAGCAGCAAAATGCATTTTTTGGAGCAGCAAAATGCATTTTTTGGAGCAGCAAAATGCATTTTTGGAGCAGCAAAATGTGTTTTTGGAGCAGGTAAAATACATTTTTGGAGCACGTAAAATACATTTTTGGTGTAAGAAAACATTTTTTCAGAGCAGGTAAAATATTAGTAGATAGAACAAACTCTTAAGCACAAAATTTTTTGGAACTAGATGCCCCCTACTCAAATTTAAAACATCTTGCATTGAAATACACACACACATAAGCAAAGATTTTAGTTTTCAAAAAGATCAAAAAATGTGTGTAACCATAGCAGGATTCTATTATTAATCATTTACTTTACAAAAAATTTTATTTTTTTAATTTTTTGCTGCTTTTCTCAGCATTTAATTGCACACTTCTATTTTTTTTCTATTTTTTTTAAGATAGTTAGCAATGTTTTGTTTTACTTCTTTTAATAGTACCTGTCCACTTTCTATTGCACTCATGCCTCTTTTTTTTTTTTAGAGAGGAATCCAACTGCTGCAAATGTTCAGCTTCTTCCCATTTCAAATCACCTTGTGAACATGGAATTTCTTCTTCTCTCTTTTTTGCTAAGTTTTTTGGTTACATTAATTTCACTCACATCTCTATTTAGTCTCTTGACATGATCTTTGTGCTTCTTGCTCTCCGCATGACGCCTACAAGAATCGCGGACACCATGCACTACGCTAAAATTGCAGCCACATGGCTTACAAAACGTGATTCAGCAAAACTTTAGATGCTTCATAAAAAGGCCATTCTTTAACTACATATACCGCAATAAGCTTGACGATAAGTTTTATCTGACTTCGTTCTTTTTGTTGTTGTAGCTGTTTTGTTTCACTGCAATGTTTCATTTTGTTTTAATCTAGATTAACCCTTTCCACTCAAATAACTTTTCATCCATATACTCACCCAGCATTCGTTTTTTTTTCTTCTTCTTCCAGTTGTAGAGGCCACAACTTAGCAGTGAAAGCTCAGCTTTGGCTCACCAGCCTTGACATACGAGCTATAGAGGCTTCATCGGCATGGAGGGTGACACCCGACATGCGAGCTATTCTGCGAAAGAAATGTCTCGCGAGCGTCGACATGCAATCTATAGAGTGGTCATCGGCATGGAGGCAGCAGCATGGATGGTGACACCCGACATGTGAGATATTTGGCGAAAAAGAAATGTCTTGCAAGCCCCGGCACATGAGCTATAGAGGCGTCGTGAGTGTGACAGATGACACCCGACCTATTCCGCGAAAAAGAAATGTCCCGCAAGCACCGACATGCGGGCTATAGAGGCATCATTGACATGGAGGGTGACATCCGACACACGCATGCGAGCTATAGAGGTGTCATAGGTATGGCAGGTGATACCCGACACACGAGCTATACAGATGTCATCGGCATGGCAGGTGACACCGGACATGCCAATGACTTTTCTTTTTCTTTATTCGGTGACAAAGAAAGGTTGCGCAAGCCCCAACATGCGAGCTAAAGGGGCGTCATCAGCGTGGCGAGTGACACCCATGGAGGTTAGAATAAGATATCTGGAGATGCCCTTGTTAAGGAAGCAGTACCACCTTGAGTGAAGCCTATAACCACAAGCAACGGCCGTCAAAATGTGGGAAAGCTGATGGTTTTCAAGGCTATTGCAATGCATTTTGTGTTGGCCAAATCGCCTTCTTTCATTGCAAATGTTTCCAATTTCGCATTGTAACTTGCTGCCAATGTGCGAGAAAATGCTGAATTTATAAAATTCTTAATTATTTTGAGGATCCTTCCCATTTTTATTTTAAACTGAAATTCACGAACATTAGTGTGAATTCTAAATAAAATGTAATATTAAAATTGTAAACTTCACTGATGTATGAAGTATAATTCATTCCAGTTTGATATTAACACACGCAACCAAAACCCACACAATTCCAAAATACAGACAGTTGAAATTACATAGGTATCATGTAAGCAACGTCTAATTATTGGTAGAGAAAAGGCTGAAAAACCAAGTTGTTAATTTGAAAAAAAAATGTTGGTTAATGATTTGCTGATATATTGAAATGCTTTTAACTGGTATTTTGATACCAGCTTGGTAAGTCACAAACTGGTATTATGAAAATATTAAATCAATGTCTCAAGTCAAGGGGCAGAAACATCACCATTAGATATACATCTTATTGATGCAATGGCAGATGTGTATAGTGAATAAAATTAAATTTAAAAAGTCACAAAAGCGAGTGTAAATAAACATATGATGTACATGAAAGTACAACACAAAAAAATGCAACATAACTGATCAGGAAAGCATAATGTAGCAGTACTACCTGACACTGACTGAACATGTATGGATGTTTTTTTCCAGCTGTTTGTGAAGGTTCCAACCACTGAAGAGCACTAGCTTGTGATGATGTTTCGTATTCAATCCTTATATTCGATCTACAATAAACAACAATAATTTTAAATGTGATAAATTATTTAGACTTTTGTAAAATGAGCATATTACCTCAGAATGGCTATAAAGATATGGATGCCTTTTCCCAGCTGTTTGTTCTGGTTTCATCCACTGGAGAGCACTACACTGGGGGCATGTCTCATATTCTATCCTGAGTGTAAGACTGAAGAATTTTTTAATTAGCTGAGTTTGACGGGTAGCTTGAAACATTCATAACACTTTTTTGACATATACATATATATATTTCATAGGACTTGGAAATAATACTGGCAAGAAAGTGATCCTGCTTGTCACAAAGAAGAAGATCAAAAACATAAAATAACCAAGCAAAATACTTAAAAGGTTGCATGACATTTAATATATCATCAAAATAACACATTAATTTATATATGGTTCAGATCATTCAAGCAGATAACCTTGAAACCAGATAAGGTCACTTAGATGGATAATTCATTGAATCAGTATTGGTAGCCTTTCAATGCCAACATGTATATCTTACACCCCTTATACAATGTGCACATGCAATATGTTAAATGGAATCATCAAACTTCTGCAGTTGTTAATATGCAATACTACAATTATTTATAAACATGTTATGCCCAGCATAACTAAAAGTTTTCTTTCAGATACTTCTCACTTCAACATGTTAGGACACCAGGGAATATCTTGACATTATACCTTTTTCTTATGCTAAAAATTTGAAAACTTTTTGTATTAATACAATGTTATGTTGAAACTTGTGGTTGTTGTTTTTTTTTATATATTTACTTTAAAAACAAAAATAATACTAAAATGATGACTAACCTTGATTTTACACCTCTGACTACACAGCATGCAGTTCCATAAATTTTTAGCTTCTCAATGTTCAAAATATGTCGAGTTCTTCGAAAATTTTCAGATATATAGAGTTTTTAAGAGTTTTTGGAGTTCAAACATAGGATTTGTAAAATGATGATTCAGGTCTTTTTCCCCTCACATTTCTAAAGTTTATATGAACACATGGCTTCCCAAATATCTAACAAAGTCCTGATTTTGTATGTGTTATCACAGTATCATTGTCTCTGGAAAGGGCTGGATGAAAAAAAATTGTTTTTTTTTTCTTAAAGACTTCTTTTAATATTTTTTAAAAGCCATTAAAACTATTTGTGTTTTTAAGAAGATATTCTGAAAACACAAATTGTTTTAATAGCTTCAAAAAATATTTTTAAAAAAGTGTAAAGAAAAAGAAAGGAAACACTTAATCAAACATCTAATATGGGTTTTTTCTTATAGGAAATATTTTAATTAAAAACGAAAATTTTGGGAGGATAGTGTTCTCCTTCTTGAGGCAAATGCATTTGCTTTCATACAGCTCTTTCTAGAGATGATACTGTAAGAGTACATATGAAACCAGGGCTTCATTAGACACACAGTGTATTCAAAAAATATTAGTCCTGATTTTGTTTAAATGCCATCCAAAGCAGAATACATTCTAACAATTCACTATCAAATCTGAACTAGCTTAATGCCAAGTTTCAGTGCTGGGCACAAAGTGGGACTGGAAAGTTGCATTTAAGTTAGCACAGTAAAATCACCTCTTCATGGATTCAAGTACTGAGAAAACAGTGTTAATAAAATTTTGTTTTAAAGCCAGAAAAAGTTTAACAAACAGTTGCAATGGTGTGTGCAGCTTATGGAGATGAAGAGTTACCATGATCCAACATTTTTTGCTGGTATGAGCAATTCTGTGAAGGACAGGAAGATATTCAGGATGATGTACAAGTGATCAGCCCTCCAACTTTCGTATGGACTCCAAACAACAACAAAATTCACCACCTGTTAATAGATATTCACCCCCCCCCGAATGACAGCAGAGGAGCACATCAGCAAGGATACTATGCATTCTGTTGTTATAAAAAAAACTGAAAACAGAAAAATGAGCTTGCACTTCATACTACATGTATTGATGGGAACAGGAAGACACAAGTTGCTACATGCTGGAACTGAGTAATCCAGATTTTTTAGAAATAAAATATTCTAACTGCTGATGAATCCTGGTGCTCTGAATAAGATGAAACAAAATGACCATCATTTCCATAGATTGGAGAAAATTTGCTGAAGCAGAATAAATTCCAGTTCCAAAAGTCTCAAACAAAAATAACGTTGGTGACATTTGTTGATTGGCAGGGAGTTGTGCACAAAGAGTTTCTCCTGTAAAATTAACTCTTAATTTTACAGGAGTGATGGTCTAACTGTTGAAAAGCACTTGGTGCATTAGGCCAGAAGTGGCTGTCAGGTGATTGATACTTCTTCACCTTCACAACAATGCCAAAAAATGGGTATTCCTGGTACCCAAATGTGTTGAAAAAGAAAATCAATTTTTATGCAACACCACAATACGCTCATACAATAATTCAATGTTTTCCTACCAGACAGGGCCATCTTAACACATTCAGAGGCCCTGGGCCTGATCATTTTTGGGGGACCCCTTTTCACATTGCCTTTTAATTTTTCAAATTTTTTGTAATAATACAAAAGCTTTGGAGCTGTGAAAATGAACAAATATAATCTGATAATTAACATATCTGCCTATGTTGAGAGTACTTTTTCTTGAAAATACAGAATATTGATTAAATACATACATGTATAGTTAAGATGTGATATAAAATTATGAAAACAAAAATGATTTCAGCAAAAATTTTACAAAGTTCTAAAAAATAGGCAATGTTTTACAAATATTTAGCAAAATCTAAAGCTCATGCCAGACACCCTATACTCACTGTATACTACGACACATGTGCAATGAACTAAGAGTTTAACAGTATTTTTTAAGTTCACTGAAATATGTCAAATTATGTGCAAAAACAGAGAATTTAAAAAAATCTCATTATTTTATGTAGAAAAATACATGTAAAATGATTAAACTAATACATAGAGCTTATCTGTTAGTTCATAATACAATCAGTAATGTATAAATCATTGCTGTTAAATTTTATTGAAATATCTTTAAAACATTTTGAGCTATGACTATGAGGTTTCTAGTTAGTAGTATCAAACAATAACTGAAAAATTAGTTTTTCAGAAGACAATTAAAGAATAAATATTTTATTTTAACAGAAAAACTGCTATGTTCTCATACTTAAAACTCTCCCCATTAATCAAATCAACACAGAAAATTTTGTTTCCTAAGCTAGGTGTCAATGCTCAGTAATAGCGTATCAAAGTATAAAGAAAAAGTTTCTAAAATTAAGAATATGAACATACCAGAATTTCTGTTTCTCATAATTTGAATTCTCATTTAAATGTTCTCTTTTCATGATCTGAAAGTGGTAAATTCTTTAATAGTATCGGAAAAGTCAAAGTCTTGTGTTAGTTCATGTTTGATGGACAATAATGATAAATAATTAGCCTTGATTCTGTCATGGAATTTTGTAGCGCTGATTTAATTAGCTTGAGTTTGGAGAAAGATCGTTCACCAGTGCAGTTAGTGATCATCATTGAAAGGAACATGCGAATAGCTATTTCAATATTTGGAAAAGTTGAGTGTGAACTGTCCTTTTTACTAGAATAAATTTCCAAAATTGAATGAGAATTAACGTTTGCAGTCTTTAAATAATGCTTCATTTGCTGGCATTCCAAACACAGTTCTTCGAATTACACATCATTTGAATAAACATCAGCAAACTCATAGCACTTTTGCCTTCTAAGGACATTGTCATCTATTTCATGAAGTTTGATAAAAAAAAATTAAATAGGTTATTTTTTTCATAAGCTTCCACTCTCTTTTTAGTTCAAAAATCTGCTGATTCCATCAATTATTGGGAGAAATACTTTGATTCTAAATCTGTCTCTTCTGCGATGAATTATTTCTGCTTCGTCAGACTCACAAAATTTAATCCCAAAACTTCTCTGTGTTGCACACTTTATATTATCAATGTAGTCGACATTCACAAGTCCCCATCTGGCTTTTTCTTCATAATGTTCAAACTGTTCTCTTAGTTTTTAATAAAGGCATTCAGCAAACCCAACATATTGACAACTACATGGAGATTAATATTTTCTTGTTGAAACATTTTGTTGCAATTACTGAAATGGTGCAATTTATCATACCATAAATACATGAGGAAAACAGTTTCTAATGTACCAATTTTTGGGTGTAAATGAGATGCCTGCAACTTTGTTTCTGCTGCCAGCTCTGTATCAGTAATAATATATTCAACAGGATTCCCACTCAAAAGTAATAAAAAAATTCCCTGACTTTTCCAGGTTCTCCAGGTGGTTTTTATAGTTTTCCAGAGTGGCATGTTGCAAAGAATTGTTACATTTCATTCATTTTTCTCACCAAAGCACACACTTGTAAATTCTTTAAGTAATTTGTCTTTAAAAAATTACCTGCTTTTCATTAATAACAACTAACTGTGCACATTATTTTCTGTACCAAAGTTTCGTAAACTTTTGTGAATACTACCCACACGGAATTTGTAAATACATTCCCATAGAAACAGGTCATATGTAAAAAAAAATCTGCCAGTTGAATAGTTTCAGTTTTTCTATAACACAATATAGCTAAGCTTAATGATGAAATGGCTCAGTTCAAAGAAACATGATTCAAGAGAACCAACAGACAAAGGACTTTGATCCATCATTTGGTTGGTTCTCTTGTGAAGTGTTTCTTCAAGCAGGAGCCATTGTGCCTAATTGTTCCATGTTATAACAATTGCCTACAGAAATTGAACAAAAGCTTAAACAACTGGCAATTTTAAAAATTCAATTTTGCATCTTTTTTTAGAGAATAAAGGAAATACTTAATATAACTGAAAGTAAGGTCTACCAAATTCTAGGCAGGCAGTAATTGCAAGCAAAAGTTCGAAATCTTGAAAAATAAGTTTTTTTGGCAAAATAAAGTATCCATTGATTTTTACGAAAAAAAGGGGGTAATTTTACCAGAGTTTTCCCTGATTTTCACAAAAAAGGGTAATTTTCCCTGAGTTTTCCCAGATGTTTGGAACCATTTTCAAGTTCCCCGAGAATTCCAGGTTTTCCCTGTTTTCCAGGTTGAGTGGGAACCCTGTGCAAGAGCTTCTATGCTTACTCGGCCATTGCATAAAGCTTTAACAGCATCATAGTGAGCAGACCAGCGGGTATCGCACAATCGTTTAGCTACAGTTGATTTTGTATGCTTTATCAGAACGTTCCACCGATGTGATGATGATGAAAAAAACAATACAGTTGTTGAACGAACACAAAAAAACGGACATCACGACAAGAAGAAGCGGTGTTCAACAACTGTATTGCATTAAGTTAAGGGAATGTCCTACACAAGGAACAAAAACAGCATTTCTATTTAATTTTAGTAACTTGGCTTGTACACTTGTGTACTTTCCCGCCATATTCAATGTATTGTCGTATCAATGCCCTCAACAGTCTTCTATAGGAATGTTTTTTTCCTTCAAAAAATTGAGGACTTCTTTGGACAAATACTGAGATTTCTGGCTGAAAATTAGAAAAAATGCCAAAAAACTTTCTACTGGAGCATTTTTTGTTATATAATGAACTGTGAGAGTTAGCTGGTCAACATGACAAATGTCGGACATTGAATCTATACTCAGGGAATAATACTTTGCTTGCCTCATTTCTTCTACAATTCTGGCAAGCATTTTTTTCACCATAATTTTAATAAATTCTTCGTAGATAATTGCTGATAAATATGAAGGGGCTCCTTTACCCTTGTTCCCTCTGCTCAAAATGTTTTCTTTCAGGAATGGACCAAACTCACTTAGCAGCTCTAAATTTCCTAAAGAATCCCCATTGTGTTGAAATCCTAATGTTTGGTTTTTGCCTCTAAAAGCCACTCCTCAGCTAGGTAGAAATTTTACCACAGCAACGATTCTTTTGACAGAGGTGCCAACCTTCTGCAGTGCCTATCAGGAATCACCATACGAAGCCTCACGTTTTACGCATGGGAAGCGTATTTCATGAGAAATTAATGTGCGAAATATGTAATAACCTTATAAACTCAAATACCTTATAACATGACCCTTCCATTTTAACGGTTAATATTTTTTGGTAACCCAAGTGGGAATGGATATTGGTTATGGCGGCTGAATCTCGGTTAATATCGGACGCATACTTGCCAACCAAATTTTCCTTAATCAAGATTTACCCTAAAATCAAGAAGATTTGCGAGAGTACCAGAACTGTTAATTCATGATTATCTATTATTAGGGGAGAGTTGTAATATGTATGGGATGTGCTAGCAGTATGTTTGATGATACTTGTTTCCAATTATTTTTCTGCATCAGTCACTTTTAGATGGAGTTCAGAAATTGTGATGATTTTCAAAGTTTTGTATTTTTTTTTAATTGAATGACACAATTTTAGAAATAACTTGATTTCGTTTAAGCAATGACAAGACTGTGGTTTTTTTATTTTTATTTTAATGCCCTTGGGTGACAATTTTGTCCATCATGAATGCATGATAGCAATATTTTAGATAAAAGATTAATAGTGTAACTTTGAGAATATGTACCTTTTTGAACACCATGCATCAATTCTTACAAATTTGCAGCTTCGTGATTTTAGTTTTTGACCCCCCTATCAAGCTGAAATACAAAATACAAACCTTTTTTTTAGGGGGGGGGGGTAATTAAGAATACAGGATACATGTTTGGAACATTGTTGGGAAAAAAAAATACAGTTACGGGTGAAATCTTTGCTATGTACGATTTCCGTTTTCGGGTATTTTCCCTCCATTTTCAAGTTGAAATACAAATATTTAAGAAATAAAATGATATTTAACAACAATACGAGGCATCGCGTGAAAAATAAAATTACAATTATGGGAGAAATCATCACTCTGTCTCTTCCGTTTTCCAAAGTTTAGAAAGTTTCAGGCAAAAAACATTTTCCTCAACAACCAATTGCTTTGAAATTTCTGTTCAGTTATGCATCGACCTAGAGGCTAACTCAAATTATGATAAAAAAGGAGAAATTCCTCGAAGCCGCTGCACGCTCATGCCAGAAGATTACAGCAAAATTTTTGCACAATCGAATTTCCGTTTTGGAAATTTTTCCTCCATTTTCAAACTGAAATACAAATATTTTTGGAATAAAGTGATGTTAACAACAATACTGGACAGAGGCAACATCGCAGGAAAACAAAATTATGATTACGGAAAAAAATCTTTATTACGCTTACTTCCATTTTTGAAAGACGAAATACCATCCTAATGCGTATTTTTATGCATTGGTGTGTATTTAACACGTTTTCCGATGTGTATTTTTACGTGTTGGTAACATTTCGACGTGTAAACATACTTTTTGATGAGTACTAGACTCATAACTACGCATTTTGGCGAATTCTGCACAGCACAGAATTAAAAAATTTCACACTTCGGCGCAATTAGCGCAGTTATTTCAACATTGAGAAGGAGGGAGTTTGGAAGGATTGGCGGGAGTGGGGTGTACGATCTATAAAGAAATATCGCTTACTGCTAGAAACATGAGATAACATAAGGTTCAATTGTTATGAGATCATAAGATGGGTTCCATTTCAACTCAGGCAGGGTCGTACCATCATGGTCTCAGATTTCTCTAAAAAAATTAAGGGGTGTTCCTTGACTAAAATAAGGAGACCCATATTTTTTCTTTCGGCAAGAAAAAATTTTCCCTTCGAGAAAGACTGTTTCAAATCTAGCACCGTCAAACAAGCTCTCTAGAAAACGGTTATTTTTCCTAACTTCAGCGAGTCATTGCAGCAGAGTTAAAAAAGATATCGTGTTCCTGTATTTTTTACATTGTGTGTATAACATATAATAATATATGGTGCTAATATTTGCTACACATCGTATGATTAAAATTTAAAAAAATCGTAAACTTTGTGATTTTTAAAAAAAATTGAATTTTTTAAGTTTTTTTTTAAACAGGTTTGCATGGAGTTTTTTCTATATTCGTTTTTTTCGTTAAAGATATACAAATGTGCACTTTATTTGTAATTTTTTGTGTGTCTGTGAAACTGCTAGTTTCCGCGTTTCGGCAGCGTTAAAAACAGCCGATTTTGAAAAATCTCTAACTTTGCCAACGATTTTCTCAAAAAGGCCATTTTTAAAATTCTGAAAATTAAATCCCTGTTTCATTATCAACAGGAGAATATCTGCGTAAATGTTCACGGACCTAAAAACGCTCGTTTCCGAGTTACACGCGTTTGAATTCGGTTTGAAAGCCTACGATTTCCCGTGTTCTAAAGGCGCCATTTTGCAAAATCTCAAGCGCAAAGTACGTACGTTATCTCTCCCCCGAATCAAAGCGTTAGATATTCTTTGCTCGAATGATGGAATGAGAGCATTGGGTCATGGGGGGGGGTAACAAATACATAAAGAAAATTCTTGCTGCTCCACTAACAAAGTTGAGTTGCGAAAGACAGCAGCAGTTGTTTGTTTACGTATATACTTAAACATCGCATAAAAAAAGACTATGAAAGAGTAGAAAACTGTTGTGAAATAATTTTAAGAAAAAGAGTGCAGGCACGTGTACTGTAAGTTAATTTTCGATGGCTAAACACCCTTGAGTTTTTCTGGGAGTTGCTAATTGTAGGCTACTGTCAGAAGAGCAGTTGCTGTTTTGTTATAGTTGCTAAAGTTAACCTCAGTTTTTCGTAATAGTAAAATATTCGCTCAGGAGAGTTTTGTCCTCTGCGAACGGGGGGAGAAGGTGCGCTCTTGACCTCGCTGCTGGTGGGTTGATAGCGCTGGTCGCTACCGAAACTCTGCTTACGTCCTCTCCAAAACGTAATGGCAATTGTCTAATCTACTAAATAAATAACAATTAACACATACGCGTGCATGCTTATTCATAAAATGTAAATTGAGTATATTTCCTGTTCAATCAACTGATTTTACAAGTAGAATACATATACAACTTATGCACTTATAATGATGTAAAAATTTTTATCTATTTAAAACATATTCAAAGATTTCAATTTTTTTAAAGAGGGGGGGGGGATTGTGTTCTTAGTGATTTCCACCTGGGCCAGGATAAACCATGCACTGCCCATGGCTTCTGTTCCCTTAGAAGATAATCCTGGATCGATGGGAGACCAGCGGAGTTTTGACACCCCCTTCCTCTCACGTGGTGGTGAGGTGTCTCAAAGCTAGGTAGCTTTCAAAAATGTTTCAACTTAGTTGGCTGGTAACAAGAGAGGGATTCCATTTCAACTCTGGCAGGGTCGTACCATCACGGTCTCAGATTTCTCTAAAAAAATTAAGGTGTTTCTTGATTAAAATAAGGAGACCCATATCTTTTCTTTCGGCACGAAAAAATTTTCCCTTTGAGACAGAGGTTTTCAAATCTTCCACCGTCAAACAAGCTCTCTAAAAAACGGTTATTTTTCCTAACTTCAGCGAGTCATTGCAGCAGAATTAAAGATATTTTGTTCTGGTATCTTTTATTACATTGTGTGTATAACGTATAATAATACGTGATGCTAATCTTTTTTACACATTGTATGATTAAAATTTTAAAAATTCGTAAACTTCGATTTAAAAAAAAATTGAAATTTTTAAGATTTTTTTAACTGGTTCAAATGGAGTTTTTTTTCTATACTCGTTTTTTTGTTAAAGACATACAAATGTGCACTTTATTTGCAATTTTTTATGTGTCTGTGAAACTGCTAGTTTCCGCAGCGTTAAAAACAGCCGATTTTGAAAAATCTCCAACTTTGCCAACGATTTTCTCAAAAAGCCCCTTTTTAAAATTCTGAAAATTAAATCCCTGTTTTATTATCAACAGGAGAATATCTGTGTAAATTTTCCCGGACCTAAAACCGCCCGTTTTTGAGTTAGACGCGTTTGAATTTGATTTGAAAACCTACGATTTCTCCGTGTTCTAAAGGCGCCATTTTGGAAAAATCTAAGGCGCAAAGTACGTATTCTCTTACTCGAATGAGAGTGTTGGATCCGTGCATCTGACCCTACCCTGAGCGATAACATGCCTAAAAAACGGTCTTGGAAAAAAAAATATCAAATCTATATATATAGAGAATTGAATGTATGTCAATTTAGAACCATCAAACTTGGTATACTATCTCATGGTACCCTAACTTAGACCGTAGACGGTTTTTGGAAGGGGAGCCCGGGTCAAAGGGCTCCACGCAAAATTTCCGTAAAATCTAGTTTTCAATTTAGAACCATCAAATTTGGTATACTTTTTCTTGACACCCTAACTTTGACTAGACGGTTTTGGGAAGGGGTCGGAACCCGGGGTCAAGCCCCCACCCCTACAAAATTTTCGTAAACTATTTTACAAAGTTAGGGTGCCAAGAAAAAGTATACCAAATTTGATGGTTCTAAATTGAAAACCAGATTTTACGGAAATTTTGCGTGGGGCCCTTTGACCACGGGCTCCCACACACGCAGGGCTCTACCCCCTTCCAAAAACCATCTACGGTCTCAGTTAGGGCACTATAGTTTACAAGTATATTTTACGGAAATTTTGTGTGGGGGCCCTTTGACCCAGGGCTCCGACCCCTTCCAAAAACAGTCTGCGGTCTAAGATTTGTATGTCTTTTCCAAATTTGGTGGTTCTAAATTGAAAACTAGATTTTATGGAAGTTTTGTGTGGAGCCCCATTGACCCCGGGCTCCAACCCCTTCCAAAAACCGTCTACGGTTTAAGTTAGGGTACCATGAGATAGTATACCAAGTTTGGTGGTTCTAAATTGAAAACTGTAAATTTGTTTAGCAGACATACATTCAATTCTATATATATAGATTTGTTTTGTTTTTTCCAAGACCGTTTTTTAGGCATGTTATCGCCCAGGGTAGGGTCAGGTGGACGGATCCAACGCTCTCACATTCGGGTAAGAGAGTGCGTACTTTGCGCCTGAGATTTTTCCAAAATTGCGCCTTTAGAACACGGAGATATCGTAGGTTTTCAAATCAAATTCAAACGTGTTTAACTCGGAAACGGACGTTTTTAGGTCCGTGAAAATTTACACAGATATTCTCCTGTTGATAATAAAACAGGGATTTAATTTTCAGAATTTAAAAATAGGGCTTTTTTGAGAAAATCGTTGGCAAAGTTGGAGATTTTTCAAAATCGGCTGTTTTTAACGCTGCAGAAACTAGCAGTTTCACAGACACATAAAAAATTGCAAATAAAGTGCACATTTGTATGTCTTTAACAAAAAAAAACGAGTACAGAAAACAAAAACTCCATTTGAACCAGTTAAAAAAATCTTAAAAATTTCAATTTTTTTTAAATCAAAGTTAACGATTTTTTAAAAATTTTTTTCATACGATGTGTAAAAAATATTAGCATCAAATATTATACATTATACACACAATGTAATAAAAATACCAGAGCAAAAGATCTTTTAATTCTGCTGCAATGACTCGCTGAAGTTAGGAAAAATAACCGTTTTTTAGAGAGCTTGTTTGACGGTGGAAGATTTGAAACCCTCTGTCTCGAAGGGAAAATTTTTTCTTGCCGAAAGAAAAGATATGGGTCCCCTTATTTTAATCAAGGAACACCCCCTTAATTTTTTTAGAGAAATATCAGACCGTGATGGTACGACCCTGCCAGAATTGAAATGGAATCCCTCTCTTATTACCAGCCAACTAAGTTGAAACATTTTTGAAAGCTACCTAGCTTTGAGACACCTCACCACCACGTGAGAGGAGGGGGGGTGTCAAAACTCCGCTGGTCTCCTATCGATCCAGGATTATCTTCTAAGGGAGCAGAAGACATGGGCAGTGCATGGTTTATCGTGGCCCAGGTGGAGATCACTACGAACACACTCCCTCCCCCTCCCTCTTTAAAAAAATTGAAATCTTTGAATATGTTTTAAATAGATAAAAATCTTTACACCATTATAAGCGCATTAGTTGTATATGAATTTTACTTGTAAAATCAGCTGATTGAACAGGAAATATACTCAACTTACATTTTATGAATAAGCATGCACGCGTATGTGTTAATTGTTATTTATTTAGTAGATTAGACAATTGCCATTACGTTTTGGAGTGGAGGTAAGCAGAGCTTCGGTAGCGACCAGCGCTATCAACCCAGCAGCGAGGTCAAGAGCATTGCACCTTCTCCCCCCGTTCGCAGAGGACAAAACTCTCCTGAGCGAATATTTTACTATTACGAAAAACTGAGAAGTTAATTTTAGTAACTGCTCTTCTGACAGTAGCCTACAATTAGCAACTCCCAGAAAAACTCGAGGGTGTTTAGCCATCGAAAATTAACTTACAGTACACGTGCCTGCACTCTTTTTCTTAAAATTGTTTCACAATAGTTTTCTACTCTTTCATAGTCTTTTCTTATGCGATGTTTAAGTATATACGTAAACAAACAACTGCTGCTGTCTTTCGCAACTCAACTTTGTTAGTGGAGCAGCAAGAATTTTCTTTATGTATTGGTTACCACCCCCCCCCCCCACCCCGACAGTTTTATAGGCATGTCATCACTCGGGGAAGGGTGAGGTGGATGTATCCAACCAGGGCCAGCTGACCCAATGCTCTCATTCCATCATTCGGGCAAAGAATATCTAACGCTTTGATTCGGGTAAGAGAATAACGTACGTACTTTGCGCTTGAGATTTTGCAAAATGGCGCCTTTAGAACACGGGAAATCGTAGGCTTTCAAACCGAATTCAAACGCGTCTAACTCGGAAACGAGCGTTTTTAGGTCAGTGAAAATTTACACAGATATTCTCCTGTTGATAATGAAACAGGGATCTAATTTTCAGAATTTTAAAAAATGGCCTTTTTGAGAAAATCGTTGGCAAAGTTAGAGATTTTTCAAAATCGGCTGTTTTTAACGCTGCCGAAACGCGGAAACTAGCAGTTTCACAGACACACAAAAAATTACAAATAAAGTGCACATTTGTATGTCTTTAACGAAAAAAACGAATATAGAAAAAACTCCATCCAAACCTGTTTAAAAAAAAACTTAAAAAATTCAATTTTTTTTAAAAATCACAAAGTTTACGATTTTTTTAAATTTTAATCATACGATGTGTAGCAAATATTAGCACCATATATTATTATATGTTATACACACAATGTAAAAATACAAGAACACGATATCTTTTTTGACTCTGCTGCAATGACTCGCTGAAGTTAGGAAAAATAACCGTTTTCTAGAGAGCTTGTTTGACGGTGCTAGATTTGAAACCCTCTATCTCGAAGGGAAAATTTTTTCTTGCCGAAAGAAAAATATGGGTCTCCTTATTTTAGTCAAGGAACACCCCTTAATTTTTTTAGAGAAATCTGAGACCATGATGGTACGACCCTGCCTGAGTTGAAATGGAACCCATCATAATAAAACAAAAGCAGGAGTTTACACTCAGCGACAATAACAACAATATCAATTTCCATCAATAAAAAAATTCAGGAGCCATTTTGGCGAAAATCCGGAAGAAACTATCTTCCGGCCATAAAACCGTAAAACTACCCAAAAAATCCGGAATACTCAGCAGGCATGCGGATGTCATTGAGCTGATATCGGCTTTTCTGACATGTGCAACATCGCCTTGCCGTTCTTCACTCAATATCCGTCCGATATGAGCTTTGCCGATGAATCCAATATGTGAATTTCAATGGCGCTTACTTAGAAACACCACCAATTAAACATTTTCGCATTTGTGCAAAAAGGACTGTAAATATATTCGCAAAATGCGATCGCAGTTTAAACCGTGATTTTAACAAAAAAGGACACAAAATTCTAAACTTTTACGAAATACACTGAAATCTGTAATTCTTCCAACCTGTCCATAATTCCGTAATCAGGCAGCCAAAACCGTAATAATTACGGAAAATTTATAATGGTTGGCACCTCTGCTTTTCATCACTTCTTCCCAGTAGTGACGCTCTTCAATAAATTGCCTTAACACATAAGACTCAACTGTATTAAAATATTTTTTGTTTGGACAAATAATTCATCATGCAAGCGGGACGTTCTAGTCTACTTTCATGTTTCGCAATTCAAGTGGATAAATGTTTCCAATCATTAAATCCGTGTGATGAAAATGAACTTTTTGTATGAGAAAACAGCCAGCATTCAAAACAGTAAACTGAACCATTTAAAGGTGAATCAATCAACCACTAGCGGTTAACACTTTCTCCATTCTGCAATTTCTAGTAGAAGGCATCAGAATTCCGATTTCTTTTCTTCACTTTTCCGTCACTTTTGGAATAGCAGTGGATGGACTGGCTGAAAACAGAATCCTTATTTTGACATGGAAGTGGACATTTTAAAATCCAGTAGTTTCAGAGAGTGTTGTCAATTAGTGTCCACTTCCGCGGATCCGTATCTGTAGAGTAAGTATTTTCACAGACAACATTCTCTAGCTGCTCTTTCGGGCACTCTGACAAGGTGCTAACACTTCTGTTTCCTCATTTCATCATGCCACAGGGTTCTTTCACTGTATTTTCAGGAACATTAGCGGTTTTATTAATCTCAGTTTCCTTTGAAGAAAAATAAGATGATACACTAGGAATAATTTGCAGTTCATCACTCTTCTGGGCTGCCTTTTTCCTTTTCGACGTGCCACTTTGATAAGAACGCTTCATTTTCTTACGTTGGTCATTCACAAAACAAAAAGAGACTAAAGCAGCTCGCAATGGACTATGTTGACACCCTCTAATCCTTAAAGTTATTTCCTGCTGGACAGCTGTAATATCAAGAACACATCTCCACCTCAGTGTTTTATTAGGGTTCAGAGAGCAGGTGACGAGGCGAGTCACTACCGACCAACTTCGACTGAGAGAGAAAATAACTGGAAAATGCCAAGTCTCCTCTTCTCCTCAGTGAAGGAAGTGGGGGAAAGAAAACCTGACTTAATTCTGTGGCTTCCCCTCTACCTCTCCTCCCTGGGTTTCCTCAACATGGGCGTACTGATTTATTGAAAAGGAGAGAGGACTTACCACAGCGCGAGACTGTGAGCAATGATTCTGTGCAGCATTACAAATGCTGAAAACGAAGTGACTTAATAAATTCTTTCTTTCAATGCTTCCTGACTATTCTGCTGCATCATGTACTGATTAATTTTTAACCCTCAAACTTCAAAATAAGAAAATAAGAGAAAAAAATCCTATGAAAAGTATTTAGAAACTGCCAATTTGGGGCCCTGTTGGCTCACCCGTTAAAAAGGCACTGCTACCACAAAATCTTTTTGCACTCCAATCGATACACAGGAACTGAAGGTTCAAACATTGAGGCAACTTCAACTGTTCAAACAGTAACTTTGGATTTCTTGCCCCTAACAAGGTTTAGTCATCTGAATGATTGCTGACCACAGTTCTGTCAGATGGGAAAGACGTGAAGCCATAGGTCCAGCTGCCTTTGAAATTAGGATGGAACAGGTGTTCCATAGGAAAGATTAAAGTGCAAAGATGGTGAAATTAGAATGGTAGAATATTAACATCGCCACAAGGGCGTGGTGCTCAGTAATGAAGCAATCTAAGTCATTTCACAATGGTGTTTATTAAAGTCAATTAAATTCTATTAAGTCATGTGGCATTAATTAAGGTGGAAGGTTCTATAATTTGTTTAATTTTTTATTTAGTGGAGAATTTAACTATGTATTTTATTTTTGTTACATCTAGATTATCTGTTCAAAATCTGTATTAATTATTTATTTACATTATTTAATTATCATCTTGCTCTAATTATTCTGTAGTCAATGAGAATTAGGGGGAGCCATTTTAATTGTTATGGTCACTGTGTTTCAGTTGTCAGCTTATCTAATTAATTATTTGGTTTATTTATTTATTTATTTTTGGAGGTTATGAGACTTTTATGAGACTTGTAAGGGCCAAGCAATTTAGATGGTATATTGTAGTGCTTTGAATGTTAATTTTTGTTTTGCATTGTTGTATTATGATTGTATTGCTATTTGAATGTTTGGTGTAATGTCATTGTTGCTCATGTTTGTAATTTGCTATGTTACTCTTTACTGTATTGTAATGTTATAGTTGTCAGTGGTGTTTTAATTGATAAATACATGTTGTAATATTATTGTTTATTGTACAGTTTATGTAATGTCATTAACTTAATTTTTTAGCATGTCTTTTGTAAAAAAAGATTGTGCTTATGTTATCGGTTTGTCCATCTGTCCGTCTGTAGACACGATATCTCTGCAACTAATAGTCCGATTTGAAAAATTCTTTTTGCATTAGGAAGCTTGAAATGTGCAAATGATGACCCATTATTTTTATTTATTTTTTTACCATGCACAATTTTGCCGCTAGAGGGCATAAATGCAGATGATATTGAATTCAAAATATATTTTATTCCATACATTTGCTTCTAAACATCCAATTCAATTTTTTTTTTTTTTTTTTTTTTTGCCTTTTGATTCTACTCATGACGAAGATTATTTTAGGTATAGTCACTTTTTCAAGTTGCACACAGATTCTCCACTAGAGGGCGTAAAAGTAAACAGCATTCCCCCCAATCTCCGCTTCTAAAGCTTCGATTTAAAAAATTCTTTCTGCAGCGGATACAGCTCCAGATGGGAAATCTTTCACATATAGTTTCTAATTTTTGGTATAAAATGGTTTGACCCCCAGGGGGCATAAGTGTTAATTTCTGCTTCTGATGTATTTGCAACAAATCTAAGCTTCTAAAATCTCGATTGAAAAATTATTTCGTGGACCGATACTACTCACATCGACAAACCTTTTCAGAATATTTCTTTCTTAAAATAATGCATGGTTTCTCCACCAGGGAGCATAGATGTATATCTTATTTTTATCAATATCTCTGCCTAATGGTCCAATTTGAAAATTTTCTGCTTTGTTGGATAGTTTCCGGTGCGACATGTTTTTCATTTAATTTCAAAATTTTCAAGTAATTCATTGACTTTCTGCTAAGGGGAGTAAAGGTAAACTGCGCTTTCCCCGATATCTCTGCTTCTAAAGCTCCGATTTGAAAAATTCTTCCTGCACCAAATACAGATGCCGGTGGGAAATGTTTTGATTGTAATTTCTAATTTTTTATAAAATATGGTTTGGCCACCAGGGTGGTAAGTGTTAATTTTTGCTTCACAGGTATTTTCATCAAAATCGTAGCTTATAAAATCTCGATTAAGAAAATTCTTTCGTGGACCAATACCATTCATGTCGATAAACATTTGAAGTATTTTCTTCTTAAAATCATGTATGGTTTCTCAGGCCAGGGGGCATATATATCTTACTTCTGTCAATATATCTGTTTCTAAGAGTCAAATTTGAAAAATTCCTTTTTTTTTTAGATAGCAGTTCCAGTGTAAAATGCTCTCATATAATTTTAAATTTTTGAAGTAATAAATAGAGTTTCCGCTAGGGGGCGTTAAGGTAAATTGCGTTTTTCCCAATATCTCTGCTTCTAAAATTTCGATTAGGAAACTTCTTGCTGCACCGGATACAGCTGCTAATAGGAAATGCTTTGTCTACAATTTCAAATATTTGATAAAGAATGGTTTAGCCACCAGGGGGCATAAGTGTTAATTTCTGCATCTGATGTATTGGAAGCAAAATCTGAGCTCTGAAAACTCGAATGAAATTTTTTTTTCATTGACTGATACCACTTACATCGCAAGACCTTTTGAGAATACTTTCTTCTTAAAATAATGCGTGGTGTTTCCGCCATGGGGCGCAAAGGCATATCTTATTTTTGTTTATATCTCTGCTTTTAAGAGTCCGATTTGAAAAAATTCTTTCTTTGTTGGAGAGTGTTTCCATGGGGGAATGTTTCTCATATAATTTCAAATTTTTTGTAGCTCACAAGTCTGCCACCAGAGTACATAAGTTCACGTTTCCGTTTACAGCAATATCTGTGGGACTAAAACTCCGATTGAAAAACTTCTTTCTTCAGTCAGATACTATTAACTATGCAAACTGTGAGTGTATTTTCTTTCCAAAATAGTGCATAATTTTGTCACTAGGGGGCACAAACGCTTATTCAGTTTTTCTCAATATCACTGCTTTTATGTGTGCGATTTAAAAACTTCTTTCAACACCAAATTCCATTTACCTTGTAGAACACTTAAGTCTAGTATATGAGGAATTTGTAGTTCATAGTTCTGTCGGTAGGTGGTGTTTTGGCAGTTTGCAGCTGTATCACCACTTCTAAAAACGCTATTGAGAAATTTCTTCTTCACTGTATGCCATTCACTACAACAGAGATGTGGAACATTATCCTTTTTAAGTAATGCAAAGATTTCTCACTAGTTGCGTAAAGGTCAAATGCTTTTACCATGAAGAATAATTTTCGTCTATTTTCAACTTTTCCGCTATGCAAAATTCTTCCACTAGCAGACATAAACTTATACCATGTTCTTTTTTTTATATTTCTTCTTTTAGCCATTCATTTTGAAAATCTCTTTGTCTCTGGTACCTTCCTTGTATTATGAGAAACTTTTTGTTTACAATTTATTAATTTTCATAACATGCTTTTTAGCTGCTGGTGGAACTAAGTAGATGTTTATATTTCTGGATGTTTTATCGATTGTTGGAACCAGTTGATTATTTTCCAAACCGATTCCATTGATTTTGAATACTTCTGATAAATTTAATTCAAGTCAGAACGGATTTAAAAGATGTGCTTATTACATTTGAAAATTCGGTGTCATCTTTTTTGTTTGTTATTACTATTTGCAGGTGGTATTTTTACATCTGTTGGTTGATTTGATTAGGAGTTGTTCATTAAGTAAATTGACTTGTTTATATTCACAATGTGAAAAAACTGTTGTTTTGCAGTCAAGATTTTTTTTATTCACACTTTTATAACTGCATGTCTACTTTTATTAACTTAGATGCTTCATTCTGGTGTCTTGATTTTTCAACTTTTAGCTCAATGTTATTCTAGACCATCAAAAATGAATAAAGAAGATGGTCCTCTCAGGTAGAGAAAGTTGACTTTCCATTTGGTAACCATATCATGTTTGATAAGAACACATGCCAGCAGGGCATTAGCTTTGGAGCTGTCAGATGAGGCGCAGCCTCTCTTGGAAAGTTTTGAGCCTCATCTACAAAAGACTCAATGAACATAATAATAATTAGTACATACATACATGCATATCATTAAGCTGTTCTCTGAGATTCAGAGGTTAGCACCAGAAAGAAATGCAAACCACAAGATAAATTATTAACCGATTATTTACTTACTGTTGCTGTATCAAACTTATCCATTTACAGCGATCTTGACAAACAACTCGGGTTTCACTGACATCCATCACATGGCGTACACAGGTTGGTTGGTTGGTTAATTGATTTTAATGGCGCAAGGGCCATGGTTGGCCAAAGAGCGCCAAACAAAGGACATCAAAACAAAACAAAATCAATAAAAAACGTACACAAGGTTAAAAACAGGCTGATGTGGTAAAAATGAAACATGAGAGTGAACAAGTTAAAATCTAGATGAGTTTAAAAAGTCAACATCTTGTAAAAACGAAAACACTGCTTTCATGTCGCAGGCTTCGCCAATAATAGTTTGCAGCGTAGCTGCTCCTTCGTCCAACAGATGAGAGTGAAAATGACGAAAACAATGATTACAAAACCGAATACAAGTACACAAAACATGAAGGACAGTGAGACGACAGTTGCACGCCTCACACACCGGGACACTCTCGCCACACAGCAAAAGCGGTGAGTAGAACGACAGTACCCAATGCGGAGACGTGCAAGAACAACTTCCTCACAACGGTTCTTCCGCAAACTAGACTTCCAAAGTCTGATCTGTGGTTTGATAGAATGCAACTTATTGCTGCCCTGCTGAGACCACAGGGACTGCCACTCGTCCAGGAGAAATGTCCGGATCAAAGGTCTAAAATCGCGGAAAGACAGTGGCAGCCGAGCTGGCGACATGGAGGAAACAGACCTGGCAGAGAGATCTGCCAGCTTGTTACCCCGGATCCCAACAGAATCGGACCAGGAAGCCATCACCCTCCAAAGTTCCAAGAAGACGACGAACATCACGGATGACAGGTGAGTCCGTGTCCTCTGGAGAAGATAAAACCTGGATGACGGACTGGGAATCAGAGCAAACCATAGCCCGACGATGCGATCAAGACTGTATGTGGCACAAAGCAAGGTGTACTGCACGCATCTCTGCTGAAAAGACGGTGGATTCAGGCGGAAGCCTCTCAGCATGTGAGGCATCGCCACACACAAAAGCGGATCCAACGACATCCCTGGACTTCAAGCCATCGGTGAACACAGGCACGAAATCCGGGTAGACAGACTGTAATTCAGCAAAGAGATGCTGGTACACCAGAGCAGGAGTGGACGACTTTGGCCACACATAAAGAGAAAGGTCAGTCGTTGCTTGAACGGGCTGCCAAGGAGGGTGGTTAAAAAAGGTGGTCAAACCAATCCCAGACAAGTTTAGACCAGCATCGCGCACTATGGCAGACATCCGAATCCCGAACGTCGGAACACAGGAGGGGCGGTGGGAAAACAAGCGGACACAGTCCGGTTGGAAGATGGAACCATGCAGTGGATGATCAGGAAGAGATTTCAGTTTTGTATAAAACTGAAGAGACAGTTTCAGTTTTATATAAAACGGATGCATAACGGTGGCTCATGAGCCTCCGCATACAGGCTATGTACGGGAGAGGTACGGAAAGCACCAGTACATAGCCGCAATGCCTGGTGATGGACGGGGTCCAAAGGCTTTAAAACCGATGGACATGCTGAACCGTACGTAATGCATCCGAAGTCTAACTTCGACCGAATAAGAGAGTGGTAAATGCGAAGCATTGAGCACCTGTCAGCCCCCCAAGATGTTCGAGAGAGGACCTTCAGGATAGTCAATGACTTCGTGCACGTCACCTTCAAAGACTGAATGTGAGGCCGGAAGGTGAGCGCCCTGTCAAGTGTTAGCCCAAGAAACCTGGCTTCTGACACCATAGGGATGGTAGAACACCCCAGACGGAGGCTGGGGTCTGGGTGAATGCCCCGTTTGCGGCAAAAATGCACGCAAACGGTCTTCTGGGTCGAGAAGCCAAAACCATTGTGGGAGGCCCAGGTAGAGATCTTATTAATGGCCGACTGCAGTTGCCGCTCAATAGTGCGCATGTTGACAGGTGCGCAAGAGATCTGCAGATCATCCACGTACATGGTGCCATGGACCGTCAGAGGAAGTAGGGTGAAAAGATGATTAACACGAAGGATGAACAATGTCACAGAAAGAATGGAGCTTTGAGGGACACCCTGCTCTTGTGGGTATAACGCAGAGAGGGTCGATCCAACGCGCACATGGAACATCCGGTTCTGGAGAAATCCGGCAATGAAGGTTGGCAAATTTCCCTGCAATCCGCAGTCATGCAGATCACGGAGAATGCCGTATCTCCAGGTTCGATCGTAGGCTTTTTTCATATTGAAGAACACGGAGACCAAGTGCTGACGCCGGACAAACGCCTCCCTGACAGATGTCTCAAGGCGAAGATGATGATCTGAGGTGGATCGGAATTTCCGAAATCCACTCTGATGAGGTGAAAGAAGGTGACGTGAATCCAAATAAAAATCAAACGAAAATTGATGATGCGCTCTAGGACTTTGCAAAGGCAGCTCGTCATAGCAATTGGTTGGCAGTTCAACAGGTTAGCGGGATCTTTACCAGGTTTGAGAACAGGAACGACAATGGCAGTGCGCCAAGATTCGGGAAAGTCACGCTCGTGCTAGATCCTGTTAAACAGGACGAGCAGACATTCGAGAGGACGGAGAAAGGTGCTTCAGCATTTCATAATGGATGTTATCCGGTCTGACAGATGTTCAGCCGGACCGATTCAGGGCAATCTTCAGTTCGACGGCAGTCAGCGGGCTGTTATAATCGGCAGCGGAAAACGGTCCAAAGGAAACCTTGGACCGTTCAAGTCGCGGCTGTACCTGCCGGAATGAAGCAGGGTAATTGTGGCTGCTGGACACCGAAGAAAATGCGGCGCCCAGACAGTCAGCAATACCCTGAGCGTCAACAACCGTTCCTCCACCACTCTCAAGAATGGAGATTTCCCCAGAAGGGTACTTACCCCGAATCTTGCAGATCCTGTCCCAAACGATCTTAGAGCTGGTAGTGGTGTTAATCCCGGATACGTAGCATATCCAAGATTCCCGTTGGCTACGACAACGTACCAAACACGCGTAAGATTTGGCTTTCTTGAAAGCAAGGAGATTCGCGTTGGTGGGGTACCGACGAAACCTACCCCAAGCCCGATGTTGGGCCTGGACGAGCTGCCTTGCAAGTGGAATTCCACCAAGGTCGCGGGCGACGTGGAAGTTTAGTCGAAGTCTTAGGGATGGTAAAGTCTGCCGCTTGCACAATACAATCTGTTACCGCCGCAACAGCTTCATCGATTGTACCCGAGGTCACCATGTCAGGAGTAATGGTCGCTGAAGCCGTGAATGAGTCCCACTTGGCTCGATCGATAGCCCATCTAGCAGGGCGAGTAGGATGATGGTACCCGTCATCTGCTAGATGGAGAAAGATGGGAAAGTGATCAGTGCCAAAGGGATCATCAGACACGCTCCAGGACCAGTCAGGATATAATGATGGCGAACTCAAAGACAGATCAATGGCTGAGTACGAGCGGGTGGGTTCATGAAAATAACTGACTGCCCCGGTGTTGTGGAGACAGAGGGACATGTTGGAGAGAAGGGACTCAACAACACGGCCCCTGGAGTCTCGAGTGGTAGAACCCCACAACGGATTGTGTGCATTGAAATCTCCTAAGATGAAGAAAGGAGGCGGCAGCTGGTCAACTAAATCTTCCAGATCCGAAAGGCTTACAGCTTCATCTGGTGGTATGTAGATGGAACACACCGTGAACAGACTGTTCACAGAAAGTCTCACTGCCACTGCCTGCAAAGTCGTCCGAAGGGCAACCGCAGTGACAGGGACACCATGAGGAACAACGACGGCCACTCCTCCGCAGGCAATAACGCCGTCCTGGTGATCTTTGCGGAAAAAAGAATGTCTCCGCAGCGAAGGAGTGTCCGTCGTGCGAAGCTTTGTTTCCTAGAGAAGCACGCACACAGGTGTGTGCGAAGACAGTAAGCCTTTTAAATCATCAATGCGTGAACGCAGACCTCGGCAATTCCACTGAAAGAGCGTGGCCATAATGAAAAATGAAATGAAAGAATGAAGACAGACGACTAGAAAGTCCCCATGTCGTCCGTCACCTCCAATCCATCAGCAGTGTCTGGAGGTAACAAAGGGCTGTGTTTACCCCCTGTGTTGAGAGGTGGTTTTTGCCTGCTCTGTTTCGGGGAGGATGAGCCGGGTTTCACCTTTTCCGGCTTCTTCTTTGCAGTGCCCTGGACCTGGGTCCCTGTGATGGCCGAAGATGTTTTCGGCGTAGAAGAAGGTTTAGGCGACGATGTTGATGTCGCCTTGGATGCAATGCGGCGAGACTTCAGTGCTTCCAGTCCAGCAGCGACGATGTCCTCAAAAGCATAAGGACACCGCGCCGGGATGGTCACCTCCGTCTGGACCGCAACAGTAGCCTTCTGCACCACAACCGAGGCATAGGAGCGCCGGCCGGGTGGAAGAGGAGCTATCCGCCGCCTGGCCTCAGGGTATGACAGATGTTCAGTGGTCTTCAGGCGTTGGATAGCCTGCTCCTCGATCCACTTGGGACACTGCTTAGAAGACGCAGAGTGGGAGCCCTCACAATTCACACAATGATCCGAATCAGCGGAGCAGTCCGCCAAAGAGTGTTCACTTGAACCACAGCGCCCACACTTTGCTACATTATGGCAAGACTGCTGGGAGTGACCATAATGCTGGCACTTGAAACATCTCAAGGGGTTCGGGACATATGGCCGAACATCTAGACGCAAGTACCCCGCCTTGATGGAAGTTGGCAGGGTAGGTGAGTCAAAGGTCAGGACGATGTTCTGGGAGGGAATAGACTTCTCATCCCGCCTGAAAAGAATACGCTGAACCCCAGTGACATGTTGGTGCCCAAGTTCTTCCAACAATTCCTCTTCACTGCACTCGAGCAGGTCGCGGGAGTTGATGACACCGCGAGAGGAATTGAGGTACCCATGGGGCGAGATCTGTACTGGAATGTCCAGCAGAACGGTCGTCTCCAGCAAGGTGGCACTGTGACGTGGATGAGATGTCTCCACAAGAAGATCCCCTGACGGGAGCTTCTTAACACTCTTTGGTGAGCCGACAATGGCCTGAAGAGCCTTATTAATCCAGAAAGGACTCTTTGAACTGAGGGATTGTGCCGGATCAACTGAATGAATGAGAAGAAACAGAGCATTGCAGTTTGTAGTTAGTAGTTTCTTAGTGGAGGAGGGTGTCCCTTCCTCCACACGGAGCTTCAAATTTACAGCATGGGAAACACTTTGTGTTGCCATGAGGGAGAAAAAAAGATTCGTCCGCCAACCTCTCCACCCACTACCGAGCCCAACGAGGAAGAGCCGGAGGTCCGCAAGCCTAAGAGGACACAGGACACGGCTCTAGGGATAGTCAGCGGATATAGCAAGTTGGTAAGGCAGACACACGCTCGGCGTGCACCCAGACTTTCCCGTGCCCGGAGAACACCCCTTCGGCATGCCCACCCTACCCCCAAACTCACCCAGCCAAACAGAACGACAAGCCACTAGAAGTCTGGACGCCACTCGGCCACAGACTTCCTGACTAGGAGTGGGTTAGCTCCCAGCCTCCCGTTTAGGGTGAAGCAGAGGGCAAAGAGGAGTGTTGGCATCTGGAGACACTACAACCCGGCCCCCAAATACCTCAGCCTCCAGCATCCCCATTTCCACCTGTACGGGTCACCGCACACGGCAAACATGCAGGTAGGTCTAAGCTAACCAGCTCCGGAAAAACAGAAAATGTAACATAAAAGAGAAAAGACAGGAAAGGGATAGAGGAACAAAACCCGGAGCTGGCACCTCATCACAACCTTAGCAGCCTACAACTGAGGCGGGTACATGTCAATAAATGAACTAAAGACAAAAAGCAAAATGATAAGAGAAAATCGGCTCGGGCCGTGGGGACGCCATCCCCGATCAGCTGGATGAACAGCTGTCCCTTCGGTTATGTAATCGTTAAAGCTGCAGAGGCAAGAGAAACCGTCACAAGGTTAGCTCAGGCCGTGAGGGCGACGCTCCCCAAATAACTGGAAAACCAGTTATCCCCGTGCGGGGGCGTACACAGGACCTTCTGTACTTCATACTCATAATCTTTTTCTCATGCAGACACTCCTGAATGATCCTCCCATTGGCACTCCTGAATTGATCCTCCCATAACTTCCTTGGCCTTTAACTGCCTTTCTTTCCTGCCACCTGGGCAGATAAAATTTTCTTAGTAAGCATCTCATTGCTCATTCTTTCAACATGGCCAAATCACCTAAGAATATTAGTTTCCACCTCATTGACAACATTTTGCCTCACATCAGATATAAAACTGCAGCACATCTTCATTCTTTACACGATCAGAGAGTGTCTTGATACAAACTCCAGGTAAGTAACACATCTCTCCAGCACACAAACAACAACTAATACCCAGGTTTCACTGCCATACATCAGAGTAGGAATAATTACACTTCCATACACAGCCATTTGGCACTCCCTTAGATCCCATGATTCCTGCAAAACACTCCTAAAGCAGCTATGACTTTCAATGAAGAATTCACTCGCAGACTAATTTCACCATCTAATTTGTTCTTTCTGTCAAACAAGCTTCCTAAAGTAACAAGACTCGTATTAGCCGTCTTTTTGCACGATTAAAATACACACAGATAAATAAGGTCTCAATTACTAAAAGATTTAATATTAAAACTGTATGTTTAAACCTATATGCACATCAATGACACAAATGAGATCTTTTGAGTCTACTATAGACTCTTCTTCAGATTAAATGCAAACAGAATGACAACTCAAGAAGCAAGTTTTATACTAAAGTAATAACAATTTCATGACATATCTAATGGACATGTCAATCAGTTAATAGGGGAGGATGAAGAAATACATAACACTTGAGAACAAAAATTCACGGTTCAGAATTACAGGGATGAATCGAATTGTCCCCATCTTTTTACAGAGATCAACATTTTTCAAGGTTGAGGTATATAACAAGGTATGTCATCATTACAACAAAAATGTTGTAGGTAGTGTAAAAACAGACTCCCCATAAGTATGCTCGAAGAGCGTGAGTTAGCAAGGTCCAGCACATGTGTCTCATCCTGAACTGGAAGGTGAGTGCCCTTAATCGCAAAATATGAAAGGGCCGTAGACAATGCATTCATACGTACATTATATTGATGTTCACTCAATCTAGTCTTCTGTGAATGAAGTGTTGATCCAAAGTATATTAAATCATGTACCAGGATATCATTGGGTCTCATCGGAACTCCATATACTCCACATCAGTCTTTCATGTCTATTGGAAGATTATAAAACCCAAAGTTGTGGGTTTTATAAGTTTTGCACCACCAGTTACTAGAATTTTAAAAAATGTATGTCATAGACATCATGTGGCGTTTGGTATAAAAACTATCAATGTTCAATCGCTGGTCAAAAAAGACCGAGATCCAATAAACAAGAAAGACCAATGTAGAATATACAGAGTTCCCATGAGACCCAATGATTCCCTGGGACATAATTTAATATACATTGGATCAACACCTCATTCATTGAAGATTAGATTGAGTGAACATCAATATAATGTACGTATATTGATGTAATTGATATAATGATATAATGTATATAATGATATATGTACGTATATTGATATAATGTACGGGATGTAAGGTCAGGTGATGCGTAACATCACAGCCTCTCCTTGACAAATGTCAACCCCGCCTTCTCGTGGTGCATCCTGTTCCCACTAAAGGGGCTCTGGCGACCGCCCATAGCGGTATAACTATACCATCGGGATTAGAGGAAATTCTATCCCACACTCACCAACCCGCTTGGCCAGCGTGGTGAGTTATGGCCAAACCCCTCCAAAATGATTCCACAACTTAAATCTTGGCCCTCAGTCTCCGGCAGCTGGAATGTACCTGGCCAAGGCAGCGGCCAGTGCGACATGAAGGCAGAGGGTGCTAAGAATCCCCGGAGAACCGGACTAGGCTGCCATCTGATGCTGACCTTGGCTACTTACAATGGACGCTCTCTATCTTCTGATTCAAGGCTTCTTGAATTGGAAGAGGAACTACAAAGGATCAAGTGGGACATCGTGGGGCTAAGTGAGGTAAGGAGAAAAGGAGAAGATCTCATCGAACTGAAAAGTGGACATCTCTTCTACTATCGCGGGACAGATACTGGCAGAACTAGTGGTGTTGGATTTATAATAAACAAGAAACTGAAGGATAAAGTTGTAGAAGTTGAAAGTTCCTCTGACAGAGCTGCACGACTTGTTATCCAACTCTCGAAAAGATACCAGGCTCAGATTATTCAAACTTATGCACCCACCACAAGTCATCCTGAAGAAGAAATTGAAGAATTTTATGAGGAAATTTGTCATCTAAATAATAAAGGTAAGCAGCACTTGAAAATAATTATGGGAGATTTCAATGCAAAAATAGGGCAACGGCAACAGAATGAAACTTAAGTAGGTAAATTCGGTCAGGGCAACAGAAACCAGCGTGGAAATACTCTCGTTGAGTTTGCAGAGGCAGAAGGGTTTTTCATCTTGAACTCCTTCTTCAAGAAAAAGCCACACAGGAAATGGACATGGAGACATCCAAATGGGACGACAAGTGAAATTGATTTTATTATGTGTAACAAAAAATTCTGTCATAGAAGACTGCAGTGTGCTAAACAAGTTCAACACAAGTAGTGACCATAGATTGGTGAGATGTAAGATGCACCTCAACACTAAACTTGAACGTGGCAAGCTTATAAGACAAACAAAATCTATTGACATAACCAACCTTAAAAAACACCATAATACCTTCAAGTTAGAACTGAAGAACAGGTTCTCTGCTTTAGAAGGCCTAACATCGGAAGAAGTGGACATCTCTGAAGTTAACAGAAAAGTAACCAAAGCTCTTATGGAAACAGCAACAAAATTAGCTGGGTCTAAGAACAAGTTGCATGTGAACAAATTATCAGGAAAAACCAAAATGTTGATGCACAAAAGAAGAGAGATGAGGACAACTAAAGAAGATGTGACTTCCAAAGTGGAATATATAGAGCTATGCAAGACAGTAAGAAAAAGTATCACTGAAGACGTAAGGAAATTCAACTGTGAACTAGTGAGGAAAGCAATTGAAAACAACCATAGCCTAAAGATAGCAAAGGGACATCTCAGTAAGGGAAGAAAACAGATTATGGCACTGAGAAAAGAAGATGGTTCTGTAACAAGAAATAGAGGCGAAATTTTGACAAGAGTGAAAGATTTCTACTCCAAATTATATGAAAGGGATGATATATGCACTCCAGACATCAGGAAAGATACCAATACCAGAGTTCCTCCAGTCCTTCCAGCAGAAGTTGCACATGCAATCAAGAACATGAAGCGAGGAAAAGCTCCAGGAGAAGATGGAATTACTGTAGACATCATACAAGAAGCAAGTGGAGAAATCGAAACGGTACTCGCCCAAATTTTCACTCGATGCCTTAATGAAGGAAAGATTCCTGAGGATTGGAACACCGCTACAATGATCCTGCTACATAAGAAAGGTGACATTGAGGATCTCGGAAACTACAGACCTATCAGCCTCCTATCAGTAGTTTATAAAATCTTCACTAAAGTTCTTTCACACCGCTTGAAGGTAACACTGGACATGGCTCAACCGAGAGAACAAGCTGGATTCAGGAGTGGCTACAGCACAATAGATCATATACACGTGCTGAGAGAACTAATTGAAAGAGCGAGAGAATATGAACTTCCATTGTGCATGGCTTTTATCGATTATGAAAAAGCCTTTGATTCGGTGAAACCATCAGCAGTTACAATGGCTCTGAAAACCTGCGGTATTGAAGATGCATACATTAATATTATTAATAACATCTATGAAAATGCAAGTGCAAAGATTAGGCTGTTTGAAAATACAACACACGTAAAAATTGGAAAGGGAGTGAGACAAGGTGACACCATATCTCCGAAGCTCTTTAATGCCACATTGGAGGGTGTTTTTCAGTCGCTGAGCTGGGAAAACAAGGGGATAAAGATTAGTGGAGATTATCTAACCCACCTTCGCTTTGCTGATGACATAGTCATTTTTGCAACTACCCCATCAGAGCTGCAGAGTATGATCCAGGAACTTGCTGACAAGAGTAAAGAAGTGGGATTAAAAATGAACTTTCAGAAGACAAAAGTGATGTTCAATGCTTTTACAAGAAATGAAGATTTATCGATTGATGGAGAAAAGCTGGAGATAACAGACACGTACGTTTATCTTGGACAGCAGATATCAAGTGAGGGTCACATTGATGAAGAAATTAATCGGCGTACAAAACTTGCCTGGAGAGCTTTTGGAAGAAACAGCATAATTTTCAAGAGCAATATGCCATTATGTCTTAAAAGAAAAGTGTTTGATCAATGCATCCTTCCAGTGCTTACGTATGGTGCAGAGACGTGGACCTTAACTAAAAGAGACATACAAAGGCTGCAGACAACTCAAAGAAGCATGCAGAGGTGCATGCTTGGTGTAACCAGGAGAGATAAGAAGAGGAACTCGTGGATCCGAAAAATGACAAGAGTGGAAGACATCATGATCAGAGTTAAATCCCTGAAATGGCAATGGGCTGGACATACTGCCAGAAGGACAGATCATCGATGGACAGCCGAAATTTTAGACTGGATTCCAAGGGACAGGAAAAGACCCAGAAGAAGACCACATGGGAGATGGGTGGATGAAATTCGAAAGTATGCAGGGGTGACATGGAGGAGACTGGCACAAGACAGACCGTTGTGGAGGAAACTTGAGGAGACCTTCGTCCAGCAGTGGATTGATAATGGTTGACAATGATGATGATGATGATGATGATGAATGCATAGTTGACACTCCTTTCATGTTTGCCAGTTAAGGGCACTCACCTCCCAGTTTGGGATGAGCCACGTGTGTTGGCCCTTGCTAACTCACGCTCTTTGAGCATACTTGTGGAGAGTCTGTTTATAACTACCTACAACATTTTTGTTGTAATGATGACATACCTTGTTATATACCTCAGCCATGGAAAACACTGATCTCTGTAAAAAAGATGGGACAATTCGATTCATCACTCTAATTCTGAACTGTGAATTTCTGTTCTCAAGCCTTACTTACGCATTTTGTCACCTTCCCCATTAACTGATCGACATGCCCATTAGATACATCATGAACATTACTTTAGTATAAAACTTGCTGCTTGAGTTGTCATTCTGTTTGCATTTATTCTCAAGATGAGTCTATGGTAGGCTCAAAAGATCTCATTTGTATCATTGATGTGTATATAGGTTTTAACATACAGTTTTAATATTAAGTCTTTTAATAATTGAGACCTCATTTATCTGTACATATTTTAATCATGCAAAAAGACGGCTAATTCGAGTCTTGTTACTGGAGTGTTTACTGGCATGAAGTTTGTATCTTGTGCTTCCTAAATACACAAACTCATTCACCTGGTCAATCACTGTGATATTTAGACTTATCTTACATTCAGTGCTAAAAGTTCCTAAATCAAAAACCATAACTTTGGGTTTTCCCTTATTTATAGTCAGTTTGAATTTCATGCAAACTTTCCACATCCCAGACAACATACCCGCAACTCACTTTTGCTCTCTGCCAACAGGACTGTGTCAACAGCATTGAGCAATCTGCACACACGGATATTACCAAGACATTAACCAGTATTGTCCATCTTGGCATCATGCATGCATGCATCCATAAATATATTAAACAGCCATGGTGACATTACACAACCTTGTTTGACTCCTGCACCAACAGAAAACCATTTTGATACAAGACCATTTCCTCATACAGAAGCTCTACTGCCAGCATACATAGCTTTTACACTATTAAGTAGTTTCCCAGTGACACTATATTTATTCAGTGCCTTCCACAGAAGTATCCTGTTTACTCGGCCGTAAGCTTTCTTTAAATCTATGAGGGCAGCAAAAACTTCCTTACCAACAGCCAGATACTTTTTAATCATCATGCATAATGCAAACATTTGGTTAGAGCAGCCTTTACCAGGCATAAAACCACTCTGAACATCCCACACTTACTCTGATGTAAGGCAATGTACCTTTTCAATAATAACCTTACCAAACACTTTCTCTGGCACACTCAGGAAGCTAATACCACGATACTTTTTGCAGTCAGTTTGATCACTTTTTCCCTTATACACTGAGTGGCCACTTTATTATGACCACCCCTCAGTTCTTCGTTGGGCCAGTTTTGCCTTTAATACTGCGTCGATTCTTTGTGGCATGGACTCCTCGAGATGTTGATAGGTGGTTTGTGGAATCTGAGACCATGCTTGATGAATAGCACTTTCCAGAAGTATGAGATTGCAGGGTTGTGGATCCAGCTGTCTGATGGCCCGTTCAACTTCATCCCACAAATTTTCAATGGGGTTGAGATCTGGAGATCGTGGGGGCCACCTAAGCAAAGTAAACACACCAGCATGTTCCTGAAACCAATCCTGTACAATACGAGCACTATGGCAGGGCGCATTATCTTGTTGAAAGTAGCCATCGCCATTGGGATAAACCATCCACATGACGGGATGCACTTGATCCGCAACAATGTTTAGATATGATGTGCCAGTCAGACGTTGATCAACACGAATTAAAGGGTCCAAAGCATGCCAGGAAAACATTCCCTAAACCATAATGTTGCCTCCACCAGCTTGAAGGGTTGTAGCAATGCATTTGGGGTCCACGATTTCGTGCTGTTTCTGCCAAAATCTCACTCGGCCATCAGCATGGTGCAACTGAAAACGTGATTCATCGGACCACATAATTTGTTTCCAATTTTTGACTGTCCAATCCTTGTGCTCCTGTGCGGACTGGAGATGTTTTCTCTAGTTAACTGCAGACAGCAAAGGTGTTCAAGCAAGCCTTCGGCTGCCATATCCCATCCGATGCAGTGTACGGCAAACAGTGCATGCAGAGATCATTTGAGGAGATCCTTGATTAAGATGGTCTGTAATTTGCTGCACTGTTGCCCTTCTGTTGTCTGTTACCAGTCTGGACACTCTCCGTTCCGCCCGAGCAGTCACTAGTCGATGACGACCACACGTTGCACGTAGAGACCCAGTTTTTTGGCTGACACTCCAGTCTTTAAACACTTTAACAACAGCTGCTCTGGAACATTTCACGAATGTGGTGGTTTCAGTGATACTCGCTCCATGGCTCCGAGCTCCTACAACATTCCACGTTGAAAGTCCGTCAAATCGCATTTTTTACCCATTTTGTCCCCCCAAAATCACTTCTACTACTGTCGCAAGCACTAAGCTTTCCCTTTTTATACTAGACTCGCCCTCTAGTGGCAACAGCGTGCAGCCATAGCTCATTTGCTTAAAACTGTCAGGTGGTCATAATAAAGTGGCCACTCAGTGTACAAGGGAACAATGATAACATCCTTCCAATCCCAAGGGACCATTACTAACTCCCAGCAAATTTCAGTTAACCAGTCAATTACAGAGTCACAGCCATATTTCAGCATCTCAGCAGTTATGCCCTCAACTCCCAGAGCCTTACCATTCTGAAGAGATTTCAGGGCTTTACACACCTGCTCACTTGACATCCCTCCTGTGCTTCTATCTCTCACTGTGACATCATCAGTAATTAGCACATGCTACATTTAAATAAAATAATTAATAAAAAAATTTAATATCATACTTAAGGCGCTTTATATTGATATGACTGAGAAGAGAACCCCATAAATCAGCTAATTCAAAATTGTGTCCATCCAGTCACCAAGTAGAAATCAGAAGTTTTAAAAAACAGAAGTGTTTTTACAGAAGCTTGCTTAAGACGGCAATACAGCTTGTAGGGCAATTTGTCCCTCTGACTTCCATAATGAACTGCTGCAATCATACACTGCAGAAACATACATTTCCCTGTACATATTATGATTACTCATTTTGAAATGCTTCTTTGCATTTAGTGAGGTCCATCACAAAAGTTCAGGCACAAATAAATATCAATGCTAAAACAAAGGAAACACATGCACTGAAGTGCAGATAAAATACTTCAAACTGTGTCATACTACACAATGGGAAATAAATACATGTGATGGATATAATTTTACATAGTTATGGCATGAAAGGACGAGAATCTGCATATGTATCTCAAATGTTTAGACTTGACAGAAATGCATTGCACAAGAGATCATTATTGGACATATGTTTCCAGATGCCTGTATATCAGTTCAAAAACATGTTTTTCCATGGATTAAAAAAATTTAATTCTGTAGTTTCCAGTTAACACAATTTTAATTTAATAATAGTTAATTAACTATTTCTCGTATAAAAATTAATCAGTATGTTGCCTTCAGTCTTCCTTGAATGATTTTCCTTCAGAGTTTACAAAAACATTTCATCTGATTTTTTTTTCTAATTTGCCTAAACTAGAGGAAAGAAACAACTTTGCCACATTATATAAAAGATACTTTTGTAGAATTTTAACCAAATAGGCTATAAACAGTTTTTAAAACAAAGCTTGGAAATACTGAATTCAAAATTTCATCTTGTTCAGTTAAACAAGTTTGAGTCATTTCATTCTAATATTTTTATAAAAAAAAAAAAGCCAAACCTCCCAAGTGTACGTCCTGAGTTGGTGCCATTAAGAGTACCAAAAGAAGAGGTACTCTCACGATAAATATACAGTAGTGGCCAAAGTTGTGGAAACCTTTTGGGGAAAAGTGTATTTTTGAGGTTTGATGGCTCATAACATCACTTTTTTTTTTTTTTTTTTTTGGAGTACTACTACACTACATATCCCTAAGCTGTTCTCTGAGATTCAGAGGTTAGCTCCAAAAAGAAATACAAACTACCAGATGTTTTCACTTATTGCTGTGGTATCAAACTTCTCCATTTACAGCGATTTTGACATACAACTCATGCTTCACTAATATCCATTACACGCCATACACAAGATCTTTTTATACTTCATACTCATAATCTTTTTATCATGCAGACACTCCTGAATCTGATCTACCCATGTCTTCCTTGGCCTTCCTCTGCCTTTCCTTCCTGTCACTTGGGCTGAAAAGATTTTCTTAGTAAGCATTTCATCACTCATTCTTTCAACATGGCCAAACCACCGAAGCATATTGGTCTCCACCTTGCTAACAACATTTTGCTTCACATCACACAACTGCAATACATCTTCATTTCTCACACAATCATATCGTGTCTTGCCACAAACCCCACGTAGGTAACGCATTTCTCCAGCACACAAACGACTTCTGTTTCTTCTGCAGTACCCAGGTTTCACTACCATACATCAGAGTAGGAACAATTACACTTTCAAACACAGCCATGCGGGACTCTCTAGAGAACCCATCATTCCTGTGAAAACCTCCCAGAGCAGCCATGACTTTCAAAGAAGAATTCACTCGCCTACTGATTTCACCATCCAACTTGTTCTCTCTGTCAAACATGCTTCCTAAATACACAAACTCACTCACCTGGTCAATCACAGTGCCATTTATACTTACATTACATTCAGTGCTACCTGTTCCTCTCTCAAACACCATAACTTTGGTTTTTCCCTTATTTATACTCAGTTTGAATTTCATGCAAACTTCGTGCATCCGAGTCAACATACTCTGCAACTCACTTTTGCTCTCTGCCAACAGGACAGTGTCATCAGCATACAGCAATCTGCACACACGGATATCACCAAGACATAAACCACTATTATCTATTTTGGCATCACGCATGCACGCGTCCATAAATATATTAAACAGCCATGGTGACATTACACAACCTTGTCTAACTCCTGCACCAATGGAAAACCATTTTGATAAAACACCATTCACTCGTACACAAGCTCTACTACCAGCATACAAGGTGTTTACACTATGTATGCTGGTAGTATTCACTCGATCATAAGATTTCTCTAAATCTATGAAGGCAGTAAAAACTTTCTTCTCAACAGCCAGATACTTTTCAATCACTGTGCGTAATGCAAAAATCTGGTTAGTGCAGCCTTTACCATGCATAAAACCACTCTGAACATCCCACACTTTCAATGATGTAAGAACTCGTACTTTTTCAATAACAACCTTACCAAACACTTTCCCTGGCACACTCAGTAGGCTAATACCACGATAGTTCTTGCATTCAGTCTGATCACCTTTTCCCTTAGTTGAGTAACCTTTAGCATTAATTACGGCCTTACAATGCCTTCCCATGGAGTGAACCAAGTGTTTCAGTTCTGCAGCTGTTATAATGTGAAACCAAGATTTAATTATTGCTTTTATTAATTGGGTTTTATTGCTGGGTTGCTTCTGACTAACAAGTTTCTTCAGTCGGCTCCATAGATTTTCAATGGGGTTAAGTCTGGGCTATTCCCAGGCCATTCCAGCAATGGAATATGATTATCTTGAAACCAATTTTTACACACAGTTGTAACATGACATGGAGCTGAATCCTGTTGAAATATAAATGCTTCATTATCTTGGAAAAGATCACGTGCGGAAGGCTTCGGTTTGGGCTCAAGTATTTCATTAATGTATTTTTGGCCATTTATAATATTCCCATTAATCACACAAATTCTGCCTACACCTTTTGATGCCATACAACCCCAGATCATAACACTAACTGGGTGTTTCACGGTACATGTAAAACACCCAGTTAAGATGCAAATCTTCTCTGATTCTTCTCCTTACGTATTTTATGCCATCACTACCAAACAGGGAGATTTTAGTCTCATCACTCCAAATAACACTGTCCCATTATTTCGTTGTCCAGTTAACATGGGTTTTAGCCCAGTTTAATCTTTTCAACCTTTGTTTGGGAGATAAAAAAATGGCTTTTTTGTGGAATTCTAGCTTTTAGACAATTCCTGCAGTCTGCGCCGAACAGTCCTTGCACTCAACTTCACATTGCATTGCACCATTTCATCTTGTATACACCCAGATGAATTTCTTCTGTCACCTAGGCACAGTCTCTTAATTCTTCTATCATCACTTGCTGTTGTGCACCTTTTCCTGCCTTTACCAGTCTGGTTTTGTAGTGACTGAGTCTCCTTATACCTTTTCAAAAATTTAGAAATGCCACTTTTGGTTAAGTTTCCACCAATTTTTCTTCTAATTTCTTCATAACTGAAGCCATGTTCACTTAATAGTACTATTTTACACCACTTTCTGGGTGACCAGTCAACTCTTCGCACCATTTCTTTAATTTTATTATGTTTTACAAGCTCACTAAATGAAATAACATAAAAAACCCAACCAACTTGATAGCAATCACATAACACACTGACAAATGTCCTCCTCTCAGCTCCAATACATGACATCAATAGCTGAATCCTACTGTGACCTGATTGGCTCATTGCCAAAACAAGATGACACCTTATTGGCTCTCTAAACACTCATGTTCATTGGCTACATTCAAATGAAGGAAAGCTACTTCATATCAACCTAAGCAAGTTGTGCTTCCTTTTTCTGGTTCAATGAAAAGGTATCTGTATTCAATGAAAAGGTATAGCCAAATGGCTATACCTTTTCATTGAATACAGATACCAGATAATTGAACAAACTTTATTGCATTACATTCTTGATGAAATTATCTTTCCATTAATATATAATTTTATGGTATTACTCCAAAAAAGTGGTGTTATGAGCCATCAAACCTCAAAAATACACTTTTCCTATAAGGTTTCCACAATTTTGGCCACTACTGTATATATTAATTATCAAAGTAACTAAACATTTTCTATCCTCCCCTCCATTACCAACAGCTTCCCCTAGAATTTACCAGCAGCTACGGCCTGCATGCCAGCCACCATGCTTCACCATATTCAGCAGTATTACGACGAGAAGATACAGTGAGAGCTGAATAAGAGCTCACAGTGGAAGCACTTTCAGATATAGCATGGATCGTTCCATTGTCGCTGAATTAATAAAGCTTGGTAAACAGATCAGATTAAACTTTGACACAGCATAGTGAATCCTCTGTGTCCAAGAAACAGCTTGTGCAACTTGAAATCTGGCAAGTAATTTTCTTTCAATCAAGTTGTCATCACTTGTTGAGTATTCAAAGTGAAGCAGACTATGTATTGTCTGCTTCAAGAACTCAAAAAGGTCATTTGGTGTCATGATCTGACTATTGTGGGAACACTAGAGATTTGCTTTCGTAGCAAGGTGTTTTAAAAGTACCGATAAGCCATGACATGCACTCTTGCAAAGAAACCCCATCCAGTTCAAAATCCTTTTTTGTGGTGACAATTTTTTTTTAAGTTCAAATTTTTTTTTCTGTTTTTCATTGAGTAGTACTGTGCCATCTGAGAAGTAGCATATTTTTTTAAGATTTGGCATGGCATCCTGAAGAAGTGGAATAAGTTTGCTCTGAAATGTATAAAAAGCAACAGTACATATCAAACAGTCAGAAATAGAAGTCCATGTGCTTCAGTTTCACTTTTCTCAGTAGTGCACAACACATGAACAGACTGTTGCCTGCGTTCTTGTCCAGTCATAAACCAAACTTCACCCTGTAGGATGAAAAAGTAATTTTCTGCAAAATTCCAAGTTATGAAAGCCTCCTCTTGGGCACAATGCTGTCTTTTTAAGAAATTGTAGAATGATTTCAGCTGTTGTGCAAATTAACTTAAAAGTATTAAATTTTATTAGTTCATCACAAAAAAGCTCCAATAAATG
This sequence comes from Macrothele yani, assembly GCA_039090855.1. Classification (NCBI taxonomy): domain Eukaryota; kingdom Metazoa; phylum Arthropoda; class Arachnida; order Araneae; family Macrothelidae; genus Macrothele; species Macrothele yani. The sequence goes on along the minus strand of CM076994.1, from coordinate 75,044,591 downwards.
CTATTATTGGCATATCTTCACTTCACTGTATTCCGTGTAACCACTTCCTTCAGAAAACTTGAAAATTGTCATTGTCCTGGAGAGGGAAACGAACCCACACCTCCAGATTTCCGGTTGAGCATGCTAGTTATTACACTACCCAGGACAAGGAAATTCCAAGCAACTGAACGTAAGTATCTGAGAACCTTCAGATTTGTACTAGTCGAAGTTATTCTTGCCCCATCATAGCGTCTCATGACCTTTTCTCACATCCAGGGTCGGATGCAGGTCACAAATTCCAGTGATGAAAGAGTACGTCATATACAATTGGGAAACGAATTTCCCTGAAGAAATCATTCTTCATAAATACATGGTAGGCATTGTAATGCTATTATAGGCATATCTTCACTGTATTCCATGTAACCACTTCCTTCAGAAAACTTGAAAATTTTCATCGTTCTGGAGCGGGAGTATAGTTAAGTTCCCACAAGTTTTTATGTTCAGTAGAACTTCTATGAGAACTTACCTTAATCTGCTGCTCAAGTTTGTACAAGATTGTTCAGAAGCGTCAGTGGCATATAATCTTCCAGAGCTAACAACTGGGAATGGTGAAGGTATCATTGACAAAATTTTGTCATTTGGTACACCACAGATAAGTCATTATGTAAAAATAGATAATCTAAAACTATTTGATAGGCCGTGAGGATTCATAAATCTAACTGTTTATCTTTGTTTTCAAATGAAAATTTTACTACTTGCACAATCCACAAGTGTTTTTCATAAATGAATGCAACAAAATAATCTGTTGCTAAGCTACTAATTGCTACTTCATTTTTAGTTTTAGGGCAAGATTCAATCAACATCTCTACCGGTTCAAGGTTTATTGTTCTTATTTTTGTTGTTTTATCAGCAATCTACACACATGAAGACCTGATTCCCAGATAGTTTTATGTGCTTCCAACATTCCCAGTTTCTTTCTAATCTGTAGGAGAGAATGTCACAAGAGAACTATATTGGATAACTTCTTACTGGCAATGCTCACAAAAGAATTGCTATTCTTTATGTTGTCAAATACTTCTAGATTTAAAAGATTGTTCTTAGTTTCCTACTTCACAAGACACCCTTCACCATTAGGTATTTTCCCATGGCTACTTGCACTGAATAACCACTTCCATTTATTGCCTATTTTTTTTAATTGACTAAACTGATAGATATCTGCTTTTAATAGGAGCAGCAGGTCCATCAGAAATATGAGCTGTATGTCTAAATTAAATTTGATCACTGGATTTAATCTACTCTTCAGTTTTACCAACAGAAAGCAAAACATGTATAGAACTAGGCAGAGATTGTGCTAGGATTTTTTCAAAAGAGTAAAAATACTCCTTCACATTTTTTGAAGGAGTATTTTTCTTTCCAAAGGAGTGATTTCAGAGAACGAACAATTATCGCATTAAATTTTTAGCTAAATAATATTTAATATAAAAACAACTAATTATATCTATAAATAAATATGTCAACATGAATTAGCATGTAATTGAATTTCTTTTATATAAAATAAGTAAATTGTATTTTATCAAAATCTTACATACTTGTCTTGTTTTATCTATGAGGCTGCAAAAAAAATTGTTTTGCTTTTGAAAGACTGTACCAAAACTTGTGTGTGTGTTGCTTGACAGATTCAGTTTCTACACACTCAAACTTCAAAAGAAATGTATTGTGGAGGAAGGAAATCTACAGTCTTACCTCAATAACAAAAGATAAAATAAACCTTCACTGGACATTGTGATGTGCAAGTTTAGTATTACAAAGGTCAACTAATTTATTATTTTTCAGCATGTTTTCCTTCAGCTCTGAAAAAATATATATCTTCTTGAATACTATGTATGAGATGTTTACAGCTCACATAATTGAGACTTGGTTTTTGAGACTTGATTGTTATGGACCCGTGAATCGGCTTCCATGCCTGATTCGTAACAGTCTGTGATATGCAAAATGAACTACTCATACGGCTACGCATGGAAGCCGATTCACGGGTCCATAAACTGATTATGTTCCCGATGTATTCGATTGCAATTTTCGGAACTCTGAACGGTCCGTTTCTAAATCATGTATTTTTTTTACAAAGGATACGTTTTTAACGCGCGAATTTTGGGAGCGATCCAGAAACGTACCTAAGATTTTATATTTATATATATTTTTTCTTAAAATTTTGTAATGCAGGAGACTCCTGCTTAACAGCTTTGTTTCGGCAGGAATCCCGCCATCTAGCCCTGAAATGGCAATTAAACGAACTTCAAAACACGTCGCTTTCCACTTCCTCCACGCCAAGGATTAACAGCACCACACTACACCAATACACTAGCCTCTCAATCCCGACGCGGCTGAATCGTTACCTCCAACCAATGCACATGCCCATCGGTTGAGCTGCTTCTTAAGTCCCACTCTGCCCTGAAGGTTCTTCAGAATGATTGCCGAAATCCGATCCCTAGCTGACTAGCTTGGCAATGAGAACCAAATCATGATTTTTTTGTAACTGTGAAATAAAAGTTAACATTATTTCTTGATAACAAAAAATGGTCATTTTTATGACAAAATCCCGGTGTAATCACCGATTATAAAAGGAAATTGCATATGGAAAAACAATGCATAAAAATACGCATTTCTAAATTTTAAAGCGTATTCGACGTTTTTAAGGCGTGAAATACGCGTGTAGAGGCGTTATCGCGATCTCTGAAACCAGGTATCACGTCATCCATAACTAAGGAACAACAACAACAACTTTTTACTTTGTAGTATGTTACACATGCCAATATTGACCCCTGGGCTACATTTTTCCAGTGATATGTCTGGATTTCATTTTACAGTATATAACATAACAGTTCTCAGCAAAATCAGCTAAGTGCAAAATTAGAAGAAAATTATCACTTTTCTTTAGATTTTTTCTTTTGAAATGCCACATCTCTGAACTTTACGAATGAATTCATGGATCATCCTTTCAGCATCCACTTTTGTTCTTCAAAAAGTACATTTTCCAATTATAGGTGCAAATTAGCACTCACCACTTGCCAGATGGCGATTAACTGGCAGCTTTGGTGATTAAATTTATTTTAGTGGTCACCAGTTTGGCCATTTGTTATTTTTAGTGCCAGTTTACAAAAGTAATAATTCAGAAGTAAAGGTAAAAGGAAGTGAAACCAATGCTAACTAGGGATGGAAATAAACCTCGACGTTTTAGAGCATCGAAGTTTTGCCACCGATAATCGATGTTTAAACCTTGATGTTGCAGAACCCTTTTAGTGCGATGCAGTTGATTCATCATCCTGCGTGTGTTGTGCTCAACGCGCAGTGGGCTGAATGATCAGCCCTCGAGTTTGACCCGAGTAGTTCCCAAATAAGACAGCAGATATCGGCGTGAATGATCATATCATTTATTAATCATATTGTTTTGAAATGAAATCTCCACGAATCATAACGTCAAACAGCAATATTATTGAAAAAAATAATGAGAATATACAATAAGAATCGTACGTAAGTTCGCGGCTGTCTGCGCACTTTCTCCGCGTGAAGGGTGGAAGGCTAATTTTAGCCAAAACTTTTGCTACTACAGTTGAGGCAGGGCTGTTCACAAGGGATTGTGGGTGAATTATAAACGTTACACGTCGGAAATCACTTTCTCGAGCCCCATTCAAAGAGCAATAACACGCAATTCATGGTCCAGGAACAACAGCGTGTTTATTTTTCTTGCGGACTTTGCCGTGCAAGATTTTAAATTTTGCTTGATTGTAACAAAGGACAATACGAGATGGACTAAATTGCAGGGTCTCAAGAACGAAATGTGTTTTATTACTAGAAACTCTTCACTTATTCATTTCTTTTTTCCCAAACAAACCGACACAATCGCAAAACTCAGCGAATTACGAATCCCCCTCATCTTTTCCTAAATTCGTGCGTTAGCTGAGGACGAACTTTATTGACAGCTTGTTCCTCAGTATTTGCAGACATGCATTTGGAATTCTCAGCCTGTAAGGAAATCTTGAAATGGCTAGTTTTAGAGAGAGTGAAAGTTTGCCAAGTGATAGTGATGATTCTGAATCACTTTAGAATAACATCAATCTGTAAGGATATATTCAAAATTACGGGTGTTATAATTATATTTCCTCATTTCTTTTTGCAGAAGAAAGAACAGTCTTTGAAAATTCGATTTGAATTTGCAATTTCTATTTTAAAAAAATATTTCACATAAAGTTATTTTTTAAACAAAATTCAGTTATCTGAAATGTAATATATATATATCACATTTCAGATACCGATTTTACCCACCGATGTGCCCATTTACAGCTGCAGATGGAAAAGCACAACTTCATCAGCTTATTAGCAAAAACATTGAAACATCGAGGTTTTCACTGATACATGGTAAATTTCCACTGATACTGTCGATGTTTTGGGAATGAGTGAACTCAGAGGGAAAAAAAGGATTTACAAAATGGTTTTTATTTTGTGCAGTGAGTGTTTTTTTTTTTTTTATGCTATCCATGTAAATAATAGCAGTTACATTAAAATTCCTATTAATCTTCCTCCCCCTCTTTTTTTTTTTTTTTTTTTTTTTTTTTTGGTGCTGGAGACTTCTTTTTGGAACCTAAGTTGTTGGTTTTTTTTTTGGACTTCCCGCCACTGGCCACTTAGCTAAACTTCCAGTTTGCACCTATGTTTCCAATGCGAAAGCTTTTCTTAAGAGATAGTTTTTTTCTTTTATTTCATCAATAGTATTTTGAATTAAGACTGTTATTAACATAATGCAATTTCTGACAATGTTCTGGGTAAGTTTAATTATCCTTGTGTGAATGATAATGGTGAAAGATTAATTGAACTCTGCATTGAGAACGGTTTCCGTGTATTTAATACGTTTTTCAACCACATGAATATCCACACATATACTTGGGAAAATCGTACTCTTGGTCAAAAGTCTTGATAGATTTTGTTGTCTACGATCAGCATCTGAAACATTTATTTGTTGACACTCGTGTGATGAGAGGTGCGGATGTTGGTCCTGATCATTACTTGGTAGGGTCACGAGTAAAACTGAATGTTGTTGGAAGAAGAGGAATAGGAAGATACCCAGGATGGAAAGAATAAAGGCTGAAAGGCTCCCTGAAGATCACCAGCATTATTCTGACTTACTCAGAGAATGACTGAAGAAGCTGAAGTCTTATGAGAGGGATGTAGAAAAGAAGTGGGAATGTTTTAAGAACTGTGTTGTCAATGCTGCTGAAGAAGTCTGTGGCACCACAATAGTGGGCAACAATAGAGGTGATGCTTGATGGAATAGTGAGATTGAAGAGGCACTAAAGAGAAAAAAGGAAGCCTATTTGGGGATGTTGCAAGGTAGAGTTTCTGTGGGTGAATATCACTGTAAGAAGTGTGATGCAGCTAAGCTGGTTTGCCAGAGTAAAGCAAAAGATAGGAAGGAGAAGGTGGAAAGGCATGAATTGGCTTATAACTTGATTGACATTAAATGTCCGTCATTACTGTTTCACACATTATGCAAGTTCGGCAATCCGGAGATTATTAAATGATGTTAGATATGTATGGGGCATAATATCGGCAATTAATATCAAGAAACAATGAACTATATATGTACTTACTATATTCGTAGTGGCTGTCGGGGCTTCTTATGAACGCCTGTAATGTGTTTATTCACAAGACATTGCCGTAACTATCCGACTCATTCAAAGAATGTGAACTTTTTCAATTGTGAAGTTTAAAAAATAAAATTCATGATATTGTAAAATCTGCACCAGATAAAATTGAACAAGATGAATTTTTACAATGAAGGCAAAAAATTCTTTTAACAACAACCAAATATGAAACTGAATTACACCTTGCTGAATTTTTTAAAAAATGAACTATAAACTTGAAGAGGAAATCATCTTGACTGCAAAGCACCACGACAACAACGAAACATGAAAACGAATTACAACTTTGGCGAAATTTTAAAAAACGAAGTCTTGAAAAAGAAATAATCATCTTGATTTGACTGCAAAGCATAAAGAAATAAATCTCCTGACTGTTTTGCAGTCGGGATATTTATTTCTACAAAGTTATAATTTGTTTTCATGTTTCGTTGTTGTCGTGGTGCTTCGCAGTCAAGATGATTTTCCTCTTCAAGATTATAATTCGTTTTTTAAAATATTCGGGAAGGTTTTAATTCAGTTTCATATTTCGTTGTTGTTAAAAGAATTTTTTACCTTCATTGTAAATATTCATCTTGTTCAATTTTATCTGGTGCAGATTTTACAATATCATGAATTTTATTTTGTAAACTTCACAATTGAAAGAAGTTTACATTCTTTTAATGAGTCGGATAGTTATGGCAATGTCTTGTGAATAAACACATTACAGGCATTCATAAGAAGCCCCGACGGCCACTACGAATATAATAAGTACATATATAAATCATTGTTTCTTGATATTAATTACCGATATTATGCCTCTGTAAACTAATGTATTCAATGATTCTATTGTAAAAGTTAAACAAATAAAAAATATATATATATGTATCTAACATCATTTAATAATCTCCCGATTGCCGAACTTGCATAACGTGTGAAACAGTAATGACGGACATTTAATGTCAATCAAGTTATATTATCGTAGCCTCGTAAAAAGTATGTTCATCGCAAATCAGCGAAATTTGAACAACGATATATGAATTGGCTTTTTGGAAAGATAGGAAGACTTTCTGGAAAAATGTGAGACTAAGGAAAAATAGGGGGAACAAAGTTTAAGTTGTGTGAAGAATATGATGGGGGAAATGATATAGGAGCCCAAAGAGTTAAGTGAAAGATGGTGTGAATACTTCTGTGAGTTACTAGATCAAGAAAACAAAGGTGATTCCAAGGCAGAAGCAGATGATGTCACAGTGAAGGATGGAAGCACAGGAGGGATCTCAAGAGAAGAGGTGTGTAAAGCCCTAAAATCTCTTCAGAATGGTAAGGCTCTGGGAGTTGATGGCATAACTGCCAAGATGTTGAAATATGGTTGTGACTCAGTAATTGACTGGTTAACTGAAATTTGCCAGTTGTGCTGGGAGTTAGGAATGGTCCCTCAAGATTGGAAGGATGCCAACATTATTCCCTTGTATTAGGGAAAATGTGATCAGACTGACTGCAAGAACTATCGTGGCATTAGCCTACTGAGTGTGCCAGGGAAAGTGTTTGGTAAGGTTGTTATTGAAAAAGCACGGGGTCTTACATCAGAGAAAGTGTGGATTGTTCAGAGTGGTTTTATGCTTGGTAAAGGCTGCACTAACCAAATGTTTGCATTACGAATGACGATTGAAAAGTATCTGGCTGTTGGTAAGAAAGTTCTTGCATCCTTCATAGATTGACAGAAAGCTTTCGACTGAGTAAATAGGATACTTTTCTGGAAGGTATTGAATGAATATGGTGTTAGTGGGAACTACTTAATAGTGTAAAAGCCATGTATGCTGGTAGTAGAGCTTGTGTACAAGTGAATGGTGTTTTATCAAAATCATTTTCTATTGGTGCACGAGTTAGACAAGGTTGTGTAATGTCACCATGGCTGTTTAATATATTTATGGATGCATGCATGCGTGATGCCAAAATAGATAATCCTGATAATAACAAGGTTGCTTACCTTTTCACATTTCACTGCACGTTTTATTCTTTTTGTTGTCATGCTTGGTTTAAGCCTCCGGTGCGGTGTTCTACTTTTTGTCTTCAGGTTCTTTCTTTCAAAAGTTCGACGAACGCTCAAGTCCATGAACTGCATTGCTTTCTAGGTCCCAAAACTGTATCCTCCCCCCTTCCCACCAGCTTGTAAAACCCAACCTTTGTTGGTAAAAACCCCAATTCTTGAACTCAAAACCTTTTGATATTATCAACAAACACAAACTGCCTATTTACATACATACAAAATGCCGAACAAAAAATTTAAAAACTTATATACAACTATTTACATACGAGTCATCTTATTCTTTTGACTCTCTTTCTCAACACCTCATGAACAACCAGAACATTCATTCACCACACCCTAAGCCATTCCAACGCAGACTGCCTCAAATACTTTCTACCCTCTGCTGAGTTATCTTCAGGAGGTGTTCAAGATGCTTTCTCTTCTGCCACCGCAGTAAGAGTGAGCGATATGCTTGTCTTCCTCGCCCCGCCCCAACGTCATCTACAAAAAGCTCCAACCGTGGCTCCATCTGTTATTGACTTCAGTGAACTCTTCATTTTTTTCTTCTGTGTTTTTGGTTTTTTTGGTCAATTTTTATAAGTTCTTTCCATTTTTCATTAAGGATACTTGGATCATTATTACAGTATTACAAATTCGATCTATATTTTTTTCAATCAATACAGACTCTGCAATGCGTAGGTGTCTCTCATTGCGACATGTTTTTATTATTTTAATCTCTTCAAAATTTGGGTATGTGTGGTTATCCAGTCAGTATTGTATCAGTGCTGTTTTTGCTTTTTTTTTTTTTTTTTGCCAATTTTTTGGCAATGTTTTAACTGATTTTTAGTACTTCCAATATATGATATTGGTGGGATTCCACTTATAGGTATTTCGTACACACCAGCTTTTTCCAAGATACTACATTTTTCAGTGTTATTAATCATCATATCTCTAATAGTCATTACTTTGTTTCCCATCTGAATTTTATATTTATGGCATAATTTATTGATTTCCGTAGAGATTCCTAGAGGGTAATGTGTTGCTCCAACATACTGTAATTGCTTTTTTCTTTTAGGTGAATATGTATCCTGCATCTTTACTTGTACTTCATAAATCCATTTATTTATCTTCTGTGGAGGGTATCCATAGCTGTATGTGATTTCTTTAATGTAATTTATTTCTTCATTACGAAATTCTTCTTTAGAGGAATGTGTGATTGCTCTTTTAATTAATATTTTTATGCTATTACATTTCTGTGTATAAGGGTGTGTTGGGTTATATGGTATCAGAACAGGGACATATGTTTGTTTTCTATGTACCTTGTACTGCAGTTGGTTATTTTGCTTGATGATCTTAACATCTAAGTAAGGTAAGATATTTTCTTCTTCATGTTCTACTGTCAATTTAATTGTGGGATAGACATTACTAAGTTGTTGTGTTAAAGATTCCAGCTCATATCAGTTTTCATTCTGGTCATGATAAGATATCATCTACGTATCTGCAGTAAACCAATGATAGTTCATCCATTGTACTGATAATTTGTTCTTCTATGTTGTTCATAATTACTTCAGCAAACAGGTTTGACAGAGGAGAACCCATTGGGCCTCCAAAGTTTTGTTTGTATATTTTCTCATCATATTTGAAGATATTATTTTTATAGATGTATAATAAAATTGCTTTTAACTCTTGTAGTTGTGTGTTATTAAGATATTGACCCTGTTGTAACTTTTTATTAATAATCTCAATTGCTTCTGGTACTTGGTAACAGTGCTTTGACATCCATACTAGCCATTCTGTAATCTTTTAGATCTTGGTTTACATTTTTCACTATTTCAATAAATTCATATGCAGTCTTTACAGTGTATTGTGTTTTCATAAACATTGGTGCCAAGAAACTGTAAATATTATTTTCAAGATTAATTAATGGAGAGTTCTTTTCGGACACTATAAGTAAATAGTTTACCACTAAACTCCTCCTTATCCTCATTAGGGATATTTCTGATGATATCTTTAAAATTTGGTATTAATTCTTTGGTTTTTGTTATCTTCTGTGAAATGTATATGTTTCCCCCGTTGGGGCGGGGCGAGGAAGACAAGTGTATCGCTCACTCTTACTGCGGTGGCAGAAGAGAAAGCATCTTGAACACCTCCTCAAGATAACCCAGCAGAGGGTAGAAAGTACTTGAGGCAGTCTGCGTTGGAATGGCTTAGGGTGTGGTGAATGAATGTTCTGGTTGTTCATGAGGTGTTGAGAAAGAGAGTCAAAAGAATAAGATCACTTGTATGTAAATAGTTGTGTATGCATTTTTAAAATTTTTGTTCGGCATTTTGTATGTATGTAAATAGGCAGTTTGTGTTTGTTGATAATATCAAAAGGTTTTGAGTTCAAGAATTGGGGTTTTTACCAACAAAGGTTGGGTTTTACAAACTGGTGGGAAGGGTGGGGAGGGGGAGGATACAGTTTTGGGACCTAGAAAGCAATGCAGTTCATGGACTTGAGCGTTCGTCGAACTTTTGAAAGAACCTGAAGACAAAAAGTAGAACACCGCACCGGAGGCTTAAACCAAGCATGACAACAAAAAGAATAAAACGTGCAGTGAAATGTGAAAAGGTAAGCAACCTTGTTATTATTATAATTGTATGCATGTAAACTTAAAAACAACTATGGCTTCTGCTGTAGATGTTTTAACCTGAAGATAATACTGGTTTATGTCTTGGTAATTAATACCTGTGTGTGCAGATTGCTGTATGCTGATGACATTGTCCTGTTGGCAGAAAGCAAAAGTGAGTTGCAGAGTAAGTTGTCCCAGATGTACAAAGTTTGCATGAAATTCAAACTTAATATAAATAAGGGAAAAACCAAAGTTGTGGTTTTTAAGAGAGGAACTGGTAGTACTGAATATAATATAAGTTTAAATGGCACAGTGATTGACCAAGTGAGCGAGTTTGTGTATTTAGGAAGCATGTTTGACAAAGAGAACAAATTGGATGGTGAAATTAGTAGGCGAGTGAATTCTTCATTGAAAGTCATGGCTGCTTTGGGGGTTTTCACAGGAATGATAGGTTCTCAAGAGAGACTCACATGGCTGTGTATGAAAGTGTAATTGTTCCTACTTTGATGTATGGCTGTGAAACCTGGGTACTACAGAAGAGACATAGGAGTTGTTTGTGTGTAGGAGAAATGTGTTACTTACAGGGGGTTTGTGGCAAGACATGTTCTGATTATTTGAGGAATGAAGATGTGTTGCAGTAGTGTAATGTGAAGCAAAATCTTGTTGGCAAGGCTGAGTCTAATATGCTTCGGTGGTTTGGCCATGTTCAAAAAATGAGTGATGAGATGTTTACTAAGAAAATATTTTTAGCCCAAGTGGCAGGAAGGAAAGGCAGAGGAAGGCCAAGGAAGTCATGGGAGGATCAGATTCAGGAGTGTCTGCATGAGAAAAAGATAATGAGTAGTATGAAGTATAGAAGATCTTGTGTATGGCATACGATGGATGTCAGTGAAGCCCAAGTTGTTTGTCATGAGCGCTGTAAATGGAAAATTTTAATACGGCAACAGTAATTAAAAGTTATCTGGTAGTTAGTATTTCTTTGTGGAGCTAACCTCTGAATCTCAGAAAACAGCTTAGTGATATGTATGTATATATGTATTAACATAAATTATACCTTTCAATCAATTATGAATTTTTTCGTGCATTATTAAATTGACAGTATTGGTTATCACATGACATGTTAGACTGTGTATAAAAAAGTTACAACTGAAATATTACTTTTTCGATTGCTTTATCTTATACTAACATATAACAAATATCATCTACCAAATTTTCAGATTTTTAAAAAATTGATTTTTTTAAATTAATTTTTAAATTCAACCCATTTTCTTAAATTTTTTGTTGTTTCATAATCCAAAATATTGATATTTTGGGTGTATATCATTGGAAAAGATTGAAATGCAGGCAAAGATTTTTTAAACAAACATGAACAAAGAGAGGAACCACCTGTACATGAATTTTCAAGATGAAACAAGTGTATAATTAAAAAAAAAAATTAAGAATTGCATTTTTGAATGTTTTTACACACTGCTATTTTTTTACATAAAAATTAAGCACAGCCACATCAAAAGTAATTGTGCATACTGAAGCCCATAACATTGTTCTTCCAACAGGAAAAAATTTCTTGGAAAAAAATTTCAGCTATAGTTTTAAAATTTCAAGTTATTAATCCCTAAAACTGAAAAATTTGCTTCTGCTGTGAAGGCTTCACAGCACACCATTTTAAAAACGTCATACAATTTTCAATTATATTTTTTACAGGAAAATTCCTGAGGGTCACTGACAGCCCTCCGCTTGATTTGAAACGGAATGAGCAAGTGAAGTGCTGATCGAAATGCTCCCTCAGTATCAGAAAAATATGAAATGCATGGCAGTGCATTTCATATCTTATGATTTTTTAAAGGTTTTATTTTCCATCTGATTTCTCTGAATTGTATTTCCTCATTTTTTGATTTTTCAATGTACCGTTTATACTCGCGTATAAATCGACCCCCCCCCCCCCCCACTTCAGAGAGGAAAAAATCGTAAGAAATCAGAAACTCGCATATAAGTCGATCCTGGAATGAGAAAAAAAAAATGTTCAATGAATTTATTCAAAAACATTTGAAAACAAAAAAAATTATATATATAATACTAAATTTAATTTGCATACCCAAAAACTTCATCGGAACCCTTCAAAATCCGATTCCGAGTCAGACTCGCCAAACAGTTCAAAAAAGTCTTTCTCCGTCATCGGCGCGTCATCATAAAAATCAGTATTCCCACTATGCCTATGTCATCAGAATCACTGTCATCATCACTCATAAAAATCTCATCATCCTCTGTGCCATCAAGTTTGTTACTAATGCAACATTTCTTGAATGATTTCATGACCATTTCCGCAGTTATCGCATCCCAAGCCCCGGATATCGTTTTGATTGACCCATCGCGCAATCAAAACGATATCCGGCTTCTTTAGATTTCCGCCCTTGGTTTCAGTCGGCAAATCGGAACTTATCCAATCTGCCCAATACCTCCGCACATTGTCCTTGAAGGGCTTATTAAGGCAGACATCTAGTGGTTGAAGAACAGATGTCAACCCACCTGGGATGACAGCAAGAGTTGTTTTTAAATTTTCTGCAGTTTTTTTTCACTTCTGCACAACGGTGTGCAACAAACATATCCCACACCAAAAGAGAAGGTTTCCTCAAAAGTGCACCTGGCCTTTTGTTCCACACATTCTTTAACCAGTCAATTGTTTCGGATTCGTTCACCCATCCTTTTTCATGGGCACGAACGAGCACACCAGACGAAAAGACATCGCTTTTCGGCAGAGTTTTGCGTTTGAAAATAATTACCGGAGGTAGCTTACTGCCGTCGGCCAAACAGGAAAGAACAACCGTGAAACTGGATTTTTCGTGGCCAGTCGTTTTGATCAAGATATTTTTTTTGCCCTTTTGGTTCACCGTCTTATTTCCAGGAAGGTCAAAACACATGGCGGTTTCATCCATGTTCCCTATTTGGGAAAGTTCAAAAGCAGTTTCTTTTCTCTTTTGAATTACATACTTTTAAAATTCCATTATCTTTGCTTTGAGGTCACAAGGTAACTTTTGTGCAATTTTGGTGCGCTGGCGTAGACACAACTTATAGCGGTTCATGAACCTTGTGCACCAACCTGGTGAGGCACGAAAAGTGTTATTTGGGCGGCAAACTTTTCATCTTTTGCGAGCTTCATTGCTCGCAAACGTATACCAGTTCGCGTTACAATGTAACCATTTTGTCTGCAGCCCACAATACAATCATTCAAGACACTTTCCAGCTCTGGGAAAGATGTCGTTCCACGGCGCAGCACCTTTTGCGATTTTGGGATTTTCACCAAGTCCGTTTTTTTTTTTACGCCAATCTCGAATCAGTTTTTCGTTAATGCCAAATTGACATGAAGCAGCATAGTTGTTAGTATTTTCTGCAAAAGAAACCACTTTCAACTTGAATCCTGCGTTATAGGACATCTGTTTCTTTACACAATCCGTGTCACCCATAATAGGAGAAGCGAGACATGTGCGATTAAGAACAAGAAAAACACGTGCGATTAAGAACAAGCAACACCTAACACTGGCTGTCGCATGGCTCCGTTACATCGAAGGTCAGCGCAATCAACTGGTAGTCGGAAGGGCGGAACTTTCTATGCGGGGCTGTGACTGCACTGTGGATACGCAAAGCCAGGAGAGAGTCAGACTTTTCAAAGCGTGGAGAAATTCGGAGGGTCGCGATTTCGTAATTCTACCACATTGGTGTTTTTTCTTTGTTTCTTTCTTTCTTTCTTTTTTTTTTTTTTCTTTCAGAGGGTTGCGATTTCGTAATTAATACCACATCGGCATTTTTATTTCTTTTGGGATGGATTGCCTTTTGCCTCACGGGAAGAACTTTAGGACTTGCGATTTTTTTAGATCCCGCGTATAAGTCGACCCCATTACTCTTGAAGCTCTCATTTTGTCCCAAATTTCTCGACTTATACGCGAGTATATATAACAAAAAATTCGTCATAGAAGACTGCAGTGTGCTAAACAAGTTCAACACAGGTAGTGACCATAGATTGGTGAGATGTAAGATGCACCTCAACACTAAACTTGAACGCGGCAAGCTCATAAGACAAACAAAATGTATTGACATAACCAACCTTAAAAAACACCATAATACCTTCAAGTTGGAACTGAAGAACAGGTTCTCTGCTTTAGAAGGCCTAACATCGGAAGAAGTGGACATCTCTGAAGTTAACAGAAAAGTAACCAAAGCTCTTATGGAAACAGCAACAAAATTAGCTGGGTCTAAGAACAAGTTGCATGTGAACAAATTATCAGGAAAAACCAAAATGTTGATGCAAAAAAGAAGAGAGATGAGGACAACTAAAGAAGATGTGACTTCCAAAGTGGAATATATAGAGCTATGCAAGACAGTAAGAAAAAGTATCACTGAAGACGTAAGGAAATTCAACTGTGAACTAGTGAGGAAAGCAATTGAAAACAACCAAAGCCTAAAGATAGCAAAGGGACATCTCAGTAAGGGAAGAAAACAGATTATGGCACTGAGAAAAGAAGATGGTTCTGTAACAAGAAATAGAGGCGAAATTTTGACAAGAGTGAAAGATTTCTACTCCAAATTATATGAAAGGGATGATATATGCACTCCAGACATCATGAAAGATACCAGTACCAGAGTTCCTCCAGTCCTTCCAGCAGAAGTTGCACATGCAATCAAGAACATGAAGCGAGGAAAAGCTCCAGGAGAAGATGGAATTACTGTAGACATCATACAAGAAGCAAGTGGAGAAATCAAAACAGTACTCGCCCAAATTTTCACTCGATGCCTTAATGAAGGAAAGATTCCTGAGGATTGGAACACCGCTACAATGATCCTGCTACATAAGAAAGGTGACATTGAGGATCTCGGAAACTACAGGCCTATCAGCCTCCTATCAGTAGTTTATAAAATCTTCACTAAAGTTCTTTCACACCGCTTGAAGGTAACACTGGACATGGCTCAACCGAGAGAACAAGCTGGATTCAGGAGTGGCTACAGCACAATAGATCATATCCACGTGCTGAGAGAACTAATTGAAAGAGGGAGGGAATATGAACTTCCATTGTGCATGGCTTTTATCGATTATGAAAAAGCCTTTGATTCGGTGAAACCATCAGCAGTTACAATGGCTCTGAAAACCTGCGGTATTGAAGATGCATACATTAATATTATTAATAACATCTATGAAAATGCAAGTGCAAAGATTAGGCTGTTTAAAAATACAACACACGTAAAAATTGGAAAGGGAGTGAGACAAGGTGACACCATATCTCCGAAGCTCTTTAATGCCACATTGGAGGGTGTTTTTCAGTCGCTGAGCTGGGAAAACAAGGGGATAAAGATTAATGGAGATTATCTAACCCACCTTCGTTTTGCTGATGACGTAGTCATTTTTGCAACTAGCCCATCAGAGCTGCAGAGTATGATCCAGGAACTTGCTGATAAGAGTAAAGAAGTGGGATTAAAAATGAACTTTCAGAAGACAAAAGTGATGTTCAATGCTTTTACAAGAAATGAAGATTTATCGATTGATGGAGAAAAGCTGGAGATAACAGACATGTACGTTTATCTTGGACAGCAGATATCAAGTGAGGGTCACATTGGTGAAGAAATCAATCGGCGTACAAAACTTGCCTGGAGAGCTTTTGGAAGAAACAGCATAATTTTCAAGAGCAATATGCCATTATGTCTTAAAAGAAAAGTGTTTGATCAATGCATCCTTCCAGTGCTTACGTATGGTGCAGAGACGTGGACCTTAACTAAAAGAGACATACAAAGGCTGCAGACAACTCAAAGTCGCATGGAGAGGTGCATGCTTGGTGTAACCAGGAGAGATAAGAAGAGGAACTCGTGGATCCGAAAAATGACAAGAGTGGAAGACATCATGATCAGAGTTAAATCCCTGAAATGGCAATGGGCTGGACATACTGCCAGAAGGACAGATCATCGATGGACAGCCGAAATTTTAGATTGGATTCCAAGGGACAGGAAAAGACCCAGAAAAAGACCACATGGGAGATGGGTGGATGAAATTCGAAAGTATGCAGGGGTGACATGGAGGAGACTGGCACAAGACAGACCGTTGTGGAGGAAACTTGGGGAGACCTTCGTCCAGCAGTGGATTGATCATGGTTGACAATGATGATGATGATGATATACGGTAATCCATTCAAAGAATTTATTTATTTCATCTTGTCTACAGCTGTCAGAAATCTTATGACATTTATGTTAAGCTGGTTCGATAGCAAGACAGAAAATGTCAAAACAATTTCAAGAACCTTGGATAAGCCAGCCGTTTTCATTTAACTACACATCAAATTTTAATTTCTTCAATATACAGCTCTACACTCAGAATTTTGTAGTCTTCTTTCCCAAGAAATTATGAACAGAAAATGGCAGTATGTACAAGCTCAAATGAAATATAATATATGTATCTACAAGCCTCAATGAAATATTTTGTTTGATGAAAAAATGTGTTTACATGCTCAAATTGATTACTGAACTACATATTTAGTCATCACAGAGCATATGGAAGTTTTCACATGTTGGGTGTCAATTTTATTGACCATAAGGAAGCATCCTGAGAGTTACCACAACCTGTAAACTGAAACTTGGCTTCACCTGAATATATAAATAAAATAATGGAAGTACTTCCAAAGTGCTATGGATAACTCTCCACAGCATTTGCTGATGCATTTGTTTAGGTCTGAGATCACGGCTTTAGTGATTTAAACTTAATAGATTCATCTCAATATATAATTTTGAGATGAGTTACATCCTCATCCTCACCTCCCCACCTGCTAGGGGTGACAGTGAGGATATAACTAGGGAACCAATAATATAAATACTTGCCCAATAAAATCATCCAATCTAATCCAGCGGAAATCCATTGAATCCAACAAAAAATGCTATTGGCTAACGCTATATCTCATTGTAAACCCAAGCAAGTTTAGAAAGTCAGTTCAACTTCATATTAAAGACCATTCAAACAAATAAAGAACACTATTTAACTTTACAAAAGTCTGTTAGTATTCTTCTCACAAGCACACACACACATTCTTATGCATTTTCTTGTGGAACTATTTATATTACTAGTGGCACACGGAGAGTCACAATGGGAAACGTAAACAAGCCTGCCAGCCCATAGCCCTTCAGAAGTATAGCCAAAATAACAAAAGTTAAAGTCTAACAAGTGAAAATCATTATTCATTTTCTTTCTTGAACTATTCACACAGATGAGAGAATTTTTCAGTCTAGTAGCACCAACTTCTTGCATAACTTGTACTTCATATGAAAACTATTTCAATTTCTCATTTGTTACACTAGGATTTTTGTGGAGCATTTCATAGTGCTCTAATTTCTGCAATGGCTTGTGTAGACCTTCAGTCAGTCTGGTATCAACCTTTGCTATAAAATTCTTTGTAAGATCTGCCATCCTGCAAACATGTTGCAATTATTTCGATTTCTCTGTGCACAATTTCACTGGCACCAACTTCTGCTGCAAAATCTTTTATAAGAATGATCAACTTGCAAGCATGTTACAATACTCCAATTTTCTTTGAACAAAGTTTTCATGTCACATGTTTTAGAAATGCTCTACAACACCTAAATTACTGGAACAAACCATGCTTAATGCTTTTAAATAACTAGGTTTATACATAACACTCCACAGTGAAATAAATACTCCCTGACATCAGATGCTATGCTTGTTTATAGCTTCCATTATAGCATCTCAACATGTTACTGGTAAAATGGTATATCATAAAATGGCCTAAAAATATTCCTTCTAAATTTTATGTTCCTAACACATTTTATATGAACTTAAAACAACTCTTTTTTTATTATCTTTGTAAAAACAAACTTTTCAGCATTTCATACTGCACCTGTATATAGCTACTAAAACATTATATCATAATTCTCATACATGAGACCAACCAAGAAACAAAAAAAAGCTGAACTTTTAAACCGGGTGAAAAATCAGAATGTGCGACGAGAAAGTGTGAATATAACACAGCATGAGCAAGATGGAATTGTTCACTGTAATTTAATCATGTAAATATTTAGAGCACACCACTATATTCACAATATAAAATTATTGAATTCAAAACAAAATAAATTTGTTTTAAAATGCATTGCTTCAAACACAGTTGATTTTTGTTTTCTCTGTTTTTTCATACATCAGCTTAATTTTTTTATGTGTTGCTTTGTTCTCAGTAAGTTCGATGGACATATTTGTCTTTTGGTGACTCTGCATCTGCGCAGCAATCTTTGCTTAGTTTTTCTTTCTGTTGATATCACATTCCCTTTCCATTTCTTCGCCACTTTTCTTCTTTTTTTTTTTTCCTTTTATTCCCTCAGATGACACTTTATCCATCATGCTGAAAGAACTTTCAGCCTGAAAACCATGAATGCATGATATCAAAGCTTTCACTACTTTAAATAAATGGTGTAACTTTTAGAATATGAATACTTTTGAACTCCATGCATCAATTTTAACAAATTTTAAAACTTTGCCACTTTCGTTTTTGGAAAAATTTGCCTTTCTTATCAAGCTTAAGTGCAGACATTCACGTGGAAAGTAACATTTAACAACACAGGATAGTCAGAACATAACGGGAAGAAAAAAAATATGATTACAGGAGAAATCGTGGCTTCGACCAACTTCCGTTTTCAGAAACTTTTTCCCCCATTTCTAAGCTGAAATGTAGTATTTGTGGAATAAAAGGATATTTAAGAACAATATTAATCAGAAGGAACATCACAAGAAAAAAATTACAAGAGCAATCTTTGCTGTGTCTAACTTTCGATTTTGAAAGTTTTGAAGGACAGAATTTCATCATCAAATGGAAAACGAATCCCCCTCCCCTGCCATTCCCCCAAAAAATCTGTTTAGCTGTGCATTGATCTCGAGAATGCCCAAGATGATAATGGAAATGGCGGAGTTCTTCAAATCCACGGAAGAATCTAATGCCTGAAAGACTACACGGAAATCTTCAAGCTGACTTAACTTCCATTTTTGGAAATCGCTGCCCACGTTTCCATGCTGAAATACAAACATTTATGCAATAAAGTGATATTTAACAACAATACTGGAAACAGGAAACATTGTGAGAAAAAAGAAATTATGATTATGGGAAAAATCTTTACTCCATTTAACTTCTGTTTTTGAAAGTTTTGGAAGACGAAATACCGTCCCTAGATGGAAAACGACTCCCCCTCCCACCAACCCTAAATATTTCTCTTCTGTTCTGCATTGATCTTAAAAATGACCCAAATGATGACAAAAAAAAAAAAAACCCCAGCAGTATTCTGCAAATCCGTAGCTGAATCACGTGTATGAATTCTATTGCATTCACTCAGTCGCAAAGATTTGTTCAGAACGTTTGAAGGGTGATTATATCTTTATAGTCTGAATGTTGTACCTCACAACACTTTTCTTTTCTTTTCTTTGGGGGGAAGGATATTTACAATTCAACAGTAAAATGACATTCTTCTTGTAATGATGCTTACCTTTTGCTAGTGCTCCTTGGCAATTTAATCTCCAACTTTGAACCAAAATTTGGAACTGGATCACTCAAAGTGTACATCATCTTTTTCTGAGAAATCTTATTTTTCACCGATTTAATTGTCAGATCCCTAGTGTCTAACACCTGGAAAAGTGATACATCATAAAATGGCCAAATGGTTTATACATAAGTTTATGTTTTGTTATGTATTTCAAAATGCAAACATCACACAGAAGCAATCAAAACAAGAAAAAAACACAACTTTGCATTTATTTTGCTTGATGCTTACAATGTTGGGCAAACAATAAACACGAGTACTGTAACATATTTTTCTTTGGCTGAGTTTTCCACAATTTAAAAACTAATAATGCTTGCAGACACCATAAAGCACCTTTTTATTTACATCATTGACAGAAAATTGTTCTTCGAAATGCAAATTTTCTTATTTCTGTTCCTCACTAAATCACAAAAACATCTGCTGCAGATCATGTATGATCACTCTATTATTATACAATTTTCTGCTTCATGTATTATTACTGATTTATCAGCATATTGTTTTTTGTAGCTTCTGTGTAAAACAGAACAAAAGAAAGTTCAGCTAATGCATGAAATATTATTTATACAAAATGCTATGTTCAGTATCTTATGAGACTCGCATAAAATGGATTTTACTTTCCATCGAGAATCTGATATGAATTACCAAGTAAATTTACAATCTCATATACCTATTTCTTATATTCTTCTATGCAGCTTTTTTATGCCCATTAGTTGAAACAATTCAGAATTGTTCTATTTTTTAATGAGTTTCCTTGGCCTTCATCTATTCGAAAAAATTAACTTAAAATTAGCACATCTATTTGAAAAAATTAACTGAGTTAAACTGTTTAAAACCTTAAAAACATTTAAAAATCTTCTTGGTGTAATGCTGTTTTTTTTAAATAGTTAAAAACCTAAAATGCTGAAAAACATATTTGCACATCCAGGTATAAAACTTCCCATGTTTTTTTGGTTTGTTTTTGTCTGCAATTCTGAAAATGCTTGCAACTGAGTTCTGTCACTGTTTCATTTCCAAAAAGTTTTGAAGGTTCCAAAAACCTTCATCTTCATGGGAATCAAAGAACACACATCTGCTAATATCCAAATTGGTCTGTCTTTGCTGATAGGTCATTTCCGCATACAGGGGTAATGATCACACTCACAGTTGACACTCACATGTACAGCAGCCTGACTGCTGCATGTGTGAGTGTAAAACGTTTCTCCACCGGACAAGGCTGGATGACAAATGCATGCTCTGTCTTGCCAAGTGTAAAACGTCATTTCATGGAGTGGCATTTAGTGCTCAAGTTTGCCTTACTTTATTTCTGTTTCCCTTATCATATAATTCTGTCTTTTTACTTTTCTATTTAAATGTATTTATTCATTTTTCAATGAGCATTCTCCAAGAGTACGGAAGTGATGTGGGATCATAGGTATCACACAGCTAATTTTCCTTTTTTTTTTTTTTTATCACTGACTCTTTGATTTGCAATTCTTTTTAGTATTGGTTGTCATTTTTCCAATTAACAGCCAGTTCATCAGTACAGACTGACAAAAATTTTAAAGTTGTGTTTAGATTTTTATTTAAAAACCACTTATGGCAGCAGATGCAAGAAGGTGCTGAAACAGCAGCAGTTATGCCAAAAGGTTTTACTACTCGACTACAGAAATCTCTAAGATAAACGTGGTTTCACTACACAGCAGTGGCACACTTACGGGGGATGGGGGTGGGGTGCAATGGATCCGGACCCCTTCTTAAAAATTATAGCAATGGCCCTAAGATATTGTGCTATTACAAAAATAATACACAGTTAATTCATGCATACTATATTGTATGCACATGCAAGATATGTTCTTTAAATTAAGAAAAAAATAGTTAAAGCTTGTGTATTCTTTGAGTCCTTCTTGAGAAGAGTTCCTCCTGGGAAAACATGAGCTTCAGCTAGGATGTGAGTGTTTGTTTTTACATCTATGGGGCGATGTGGGAGTGGACTAGTGACTTTCATGGTATCTTACTTATGCTGTTACTTTAATCGGTCGGGGGGGGGGGTAGACGGTAGGGGATGTGTAACACTGTTGATACATCTGCTCGGTAAAAGAGCCTGTGACCTCGCTGAAGGTTGCAGTAACCTCTGATCTTTTGCCCTTCAAACAGAGTTACTAGTTACTTCAGGTTCCTAAAGGCTGTCCAGAAATTTTCTTGTTTTCATATCAAACTGCTCCCTAGATATTAATCAAAAACATAGGATAGACGGAGGGACGAACAGACGCACAAAGTGCAAAGATAGTGTGACACTTACGTGCAGTTCATAAAAACCATGCACGAAATGTTAAATCTATCTCCAATGGTTAGCAAGATATTTATCAAAAACAGGTGGACATACAGACAGACGTACAAAAAAAGTACTAATGTGGTGTTAGGTGGAAGAGTTGCTTTCTGACCTGTAAAGTCATCCTGTAAATTTCAAGTCTTCAAGCAAGGAGATTCAACAAAGTATTAGGTAAGTGTTCAATCCATGGTAATATTTCTAGTGTCAGTATTTATCTATACAAGGTCGATACACACAGAAGATATTTCTGGACCCCACCATATTTTTGGACCCCACCCCCTTGTCAAAATCCTAGGTGCGCCACTGCTACACAGTATGCTTCATGATTAAAGAATTGTTATGTTCAAGGCATAGAATGAAAGACCAATTGAAGACAAAATTCTTGACATAGACAGACAAAAGGTAATTGGCCACTAACCTTGAGAAAACAACACATGAGCCATGCGGTACTTCTGAGCAGAGACTTTAAAACAACTTTTGGGTCATTCCATATCAAGTGATCCAATTTTTGAACAAAATTTTACCTCACCTTTTTTTATTTATTTCAAATTTGGCTCCAAAGGTAATTAAAAATCCAAATTTTTAGATTTTTATCTCCTTTAGTTTTTTAGTTATAGGACTTTAAAATTAGGAAAAAAAAAAACATTTTTTTGTTGACGCTTGAACACAATATTGACCATAACTCATCACCAAACAGAGCCCAGAAAGGTCTGGTAAAAAACCTTTTGCAGCATTTTTCATGGGTATTCATATGATATACATCATGAATAATTTTATGAAAGTTTTAATTTCAAGGTAATTTAAAAAGTTTTAAAATTTAAATTTCTCTTAAAACTTACGATTAAAAATTTTCAAAAACATTCTCAAAAAATTATTTCATATTTTGCCTTTATTTATGCTAAATTTCAAGCTGGGATCTCAATGGGATCATATTTTTTCTAATTTCTGAATATATTTTGGCATGTCGAAAAATGAATATTTTTCAGATTCAGGCATTACAGAATGGCTTTAAGTGTGGTTTAAGCCATCACAAAGTATATTTTCAATAGCCCTAATGTAATTCAGTTTTAGAATATGCAACAATAAGTCTTAACTACGATTAAACATTATTCATTTATGTATTGAAATAAAATCTTGTAGAGATCAGCGTTATTTCACTACCTGTAATTTGATCATGGTTATCGAAAAGTCACAGGTAGCGCCTGCTACTGAAAACCGTAAGTAACGGTGATTATCCAATAAACGTTCCTCACTCTGTCATTGCTACCCATCATGCTTTTCGTGATTTTTCACAACTCCTATTCGTGATTTTTTCACAGCGTTGTTTGTGAGCCCACTGTTACATCGTTCTCGCAGTGAGTGGGGTTCAATTTTTTTAATTCAGAGAAAATAGTGAATTGTGAACGTTACTTAGTAAATTTTTAGTAGCTTCATCCATTTCAAGGCTAAAAAAAGCTGCCTCGTTTCTTTCAAAGTTGTAAATACCATGTTAGGTGTATAAGAACAGTGTATTTTTTATAATCTGAATTCAAAATTTAACTAACTGCAAAAAATGTATAAAAGAGTTACACATAATTCAACTGAAAAAGCAGTAAAAACTACAGCAAAATATCACAATTAGCACAGAATTACGCATAAAAGTTTAAAACGAGTTTAGGACATTTGGGCACAAATCTTTAGGGATTTGTGCCCGGGCCTGTGAAATAATATTTAGTGCCAAAGTAAAAGTGCAATGCTACTAACATGATTTGAATAATAAACGTTGTGCATGTAACTTTGAATTGGTTGAGTAAAAACTATTAAAAAGGCCTAGGCCTAGGGCCTGTGAAATAATATGTAATGCTTAAGTAAAAGCACAATATTATTACCTTCACTTGATACGTAATAGTAGTGAATATGACATTAGTTGAATAAAAACTATTAAAAAAAGCCTCAGCCTAGGCCCTGTGAGAAAACTTTTACTGAAAAATTAAAGGCGGTATATGATTAACTTGAGTTGATACGTAATTGTTATGAATGTGACATCGATAGAACAAAAACTGTTAAAAAGGCCTAGGCTTAGTTCCTGTGAAATAATATTTAGTGCTTAAGTAAAAGTGCAATTGCTCGATACATCAAGGTTATGAACATGACATCGGTAGAACAAAAACTGTTAAACAGGCCTAGGCCTAGGGCCTATGAATTAATATTTAGTGCTTAAGTAAAAGCACATTATTATTACATTGATTTGATATGGAAATGTTATTAATATGGCATCGGTAGAAAAAAAGACTGTCAAAAGGGCCTACAAATATGGCATAAAATTTAGTGCCTAATTAAGTGAAAGAGAAATATTAATAACTTGACATGTTATGTAAATATTTAGTGCCTAAGTAAAAGTGCAGTGTTATTAAAAAATCCTTCCTTTTCGTCCTAATCAAAAAACAGAGTATGATTCCTGCTGTAATTGCTTTGTTTCCTTGAAGGTTTAAGAAATGTGCTATGTAATTTTTTTTAATTCATGAATGTACTTTTGTTTCCCCAAATTCAAATATAATTGTCACTTCCCTTACGGTGAAGATGTTCTCGATCAAACTCTTACTATAGGGCCAAGAAATGGCAATTGTTATATGGTCCCTTAAACATTTGTGTCGAAATGTTTGGGTGCTACAATATCCGGTGCTCAGATGTCTGCCCCGTCTTTCAGACAGAAAATCATAAATATGTCTTAATTTCTTAATGATTATGAGATATGAGTGAAAAAAATTGTGTTCACAGCCACTTGCTCAAGTAGGGAGAATTATAGGAACACTATAGTTTTTTCATTGCTCTAAAAGGGAATGTGCCAAAATGTCCGGGTGCCCAAATGTCCGAACTCCGTTTAAAACATACAACTCACGATCCGCTGCATATGACCGCGACACACACACACTCCCACCGTTCTTGTACGTGATTCTACTATTAGTTACTTTACTGGTACACAGAAGTGAATGAACAGGTCCTAAACTGTGATTCCAATCACGATTAAAAATCACTGTTACTTTTGAGTAGCAGTCACAGTTAGTGCCGTGATCACCAAGTAGCAGTTAAGCTTATCTCTAAAATCTTGTATGAAATGACTGCAAAGACTAGATTCTGAATGTGTGAACTTGTGTGTGCAATTTTGAATGTGTAGGTACGTCTCTCCTTGATGGCAATGCTCTAGTCTGTCTGAGTCACCTCAGATTCATGTCTATGCATGAAATGAACAAGCAGTGACATGTTATTCTCAGGATGTATATAGTGCAGCAGTTTGGCAGAGCCTCAGTCTGCTCTGATTATGCTTGTGGTGACTAGTCCTGTTTGTCAGCTTCAATCTTTATGAAGTAGTGCAGTGTTTATTATGTGTGCAGCTCAGTGATGTGAAATCGTGTTATATTTAGTACTATTTGCGGTGGTGAATAAATTTCACAAGTTAATAATTCTTAACTTGAATTTAACTGTAAATATTTTTATAATTCACAGCTTCAAGCTGCTTCTATGAAGTGCAAGTAACTCATATTTGTAAATAATTCCCAGCTCAAGCCAATTGTGTGAACTGTAAAATAATTTAACCTAGCCTGGCTGAAACCCAGAAAAAATGCATTCCTTTCAAAAATAGATACTGCTGTAATCCCTTTGAAAAAGCAGACCATAAATGTATTAAAAATTTAAGGCCAGTGCAAACCTGGATGTGTGAAGTGAAACCCTGCATTAAACCTGATGCGAAAATATGTGACAGTTCTAGAAAACAGCTTGCTAAGGAAAAGTCACAGTCACAACAAAACGAAGAACCTGCCAGCTGTGAAGAAGAGTTTGATAAAGAAACAGGTGCTCCATTGGATATTTCATTTTATGATCCAAGCACTTCCATAGACTATTTGAACAAATCTCTTGCATGTATAGAAGAATCACCTATTGTAAAAAAGTGGATGAAAACAGATTCAGGGTACTGTAAAAGAAAACTTGATAAAGTGAAAAAAAAACTAATTGAGAAACTTTTGGATAAAAACGCAGTGCAGAATGATAACAACAAAGACGATGCACACATTCAGAAATCATTGATCAACTGAAAGAAAAGTTCATGAAAACAGAAAGTAGGAGAGAGAAATTTCTTATTTTAACTGTTCTCCACTAGAGTTGGACAATTAAAGAAATTAAAAGAGTTTAAAGTAAGCAACCGAATGGCGAGAAAATGTAAAGCACTGGTTAAAGAGAAAGGAATACTCTCAACCCCAGATCCAAAACCAGGTAAATCTTTACAAGAATTTGTGGTACAAAAAGTTCTAGAATTTTATAACAGTGATGAAGTAAGCCGGATTATGCCAAGTAAGAAAGATTTTGTTTCAACAAAAACAGATGATAAGACATGAGAACATGTTCAAAAAAGGCTTATTTTAGGGAACCTCAAAGAAATTTATAAATTGTTCAAGGCTAAACAGTCTGAAGAAAAAATTGGGTTTTCTAAGTTTACCAAGCTTTGGCCTAAGAATTGTGTTTTAGTAGGAGGAACTAGCACAAACTCTGTATGTGTGTGCACAATGCACTAAAATGTAAAATTGATGTTGAGTGGGAAAATATTTAAAGAAATGGTCATGAATGATGGATCACGCTTTGGTGACTACAAAGCATGCCTTAACAAAATAATGCGTTCACCACCAAGTCCAAAATGTCATTTAGATGAGTGTAAGAACTGTTCAGGAACCAAATACCGGAAGACCATCTACTAAATGCATTTGAAGAACAAATGGTGGAAAGTATTACTTACAATCAGTGGTTATCAGTAGATAGATGCAGTTTTGAGACTGTTACAAAAACAGCTGAAGATTTTGTTGACACATTCTGTGAACAACTGCTAACTCTGAAGAAGCATGCTTTCATAGTCCAACAACAATCTACCCATTTCTCATACTTAAAGGAAAATTATTCATTTGTGGTCCAGGATGAGGCACAGTCTTTTCATTGGAGGAATGACCAGGCAACAGTACATTCATTTGCAATCTCTACAGATATCAAGATGAAGTAAAGAGTAAAAGCTTTGTTTTTAATTTCTGACTGTTTACAACATAATACAGTAGCTGTTCGTCTCTTTAAAAAGAAGCTTATTAAATTTTTAAAGGACAATGTACTGCCATCTTTGGGGGAAATTTCTACTTCTCTGATGGTTCAGCCTCACAATATAAAAACAGAAAGAACTTTGCTAACATTTGCCTTCACCAAAAGACTTTGGCATATATGCAGAGTGGCATTTCTATGGAACAGCTCATGGGAAAGGAGTCTGTGATGGTTTGGGAGGGACAGTGAAATGCCTCGCTGCTAAAGCTAGTCTCCAGAAACTATATTCAGATCAAATCATGACACCAGTTCAGCTCTTCACCTGGAGTGCTTCAAATATTTCTTCGATTCAGTTTTTTTATACAACTGTTCAGGACCATTCAGAAGAAGAAAAGTTATTAAAAGTTCGATTTTTAAGAGCATTACCAATTGAAGGAATACAAAAGTACCACAGCTTTATTCCATTCAGCCAATGTGAAATTAGTACAAAAGTGTTCTCATACAGTAATGACTTTCAGAAACACAATGCCTTTGAAGGAAGTACAAACATTTTAAGTCTAATTGACCTGAAAGGGTGCATCACATGTGAATATGACCAGAAGTGGTGGTTGGCTGAAGTGATTTCAACACGTGTTAAAAATGAAAAAGTGACAGTTAATTTCTTGCACCCATCGGTACCAGTACCATCATTTGTTTACCTGCAACAAA
Organism: Macrothele yani; assembly: GCA_039090855.1. Lineage (NCBI taxonomy): Eukaryota > Metazoa > Arthropoda > Arachnida > Araneae > Macrothelidae > Macrothele > Macrothele yani. The sequence goes on along the minus strand of CM076994.1, from coordinate 75,016,676 downwards.
AAGACACTTTGTCAGTCTCAAGAGACCAAATTCTGACTTGTGTGGATCCTAGAACTCCAACAGGCCACACATATTTTCTATCACAGAAAGAAATGAGTGAAGCAACAGCAACTATGAACAAAATTTAAAAGATCAGGTCTGAAATGAAATAAATAAATACATCGCTCTTTCCACGTTCCAGAAACACATAGCAACCGAAAAATTGTTTTCAGCCGCCGCCGTGGAATCGAACCACGGATCTCTCGATGTCTAGCCGAGCGCGTTACATTTACACCACGGTGGCCAACGATCCACGGTGCTATGTGTATTTTTAAGTCAGCTTCTGACATCATAAATCCGTAAGATGGGCTCAGCTACTGCGACGTCTGCATCTGGTGGGCATTAACAACGGCACTGGATATATATATAATAGCAATTAAATCCAAAAGGCGAGATCCAAGGTGAAAATCCTCCCACGTATTTGGAGGATTTTCACCTTGGATCTCGCCCTTTGGATTTAATTGCTATTATATATATATCCAGTGCCGTTGTTAATGCCCACCAGATGCAGACGTCGCAGTAGCTGAGCCCATCTTACGGATTTATGATGTCAGAAGCTGACTTAAAAATACACATAGCACCGTGGATCGTTGGCCACCGTGGTGTAAATGTAACGCGCTCGGCTAGACATCGAGAGATCCATGGTTCGATTCCACGGCGGCGGCTGAAAACAATTTTTCGGTTGCTATGTGTTTCTGGAACATGGAAAGAGCGATGTATTTATTTATTTACTGATGCCACGTATTTGGAGGATTTTCACCTTAGGTCTGAAATGATTAGTTTGAAGTACATTTAAATTTAACTGTTATGCGATAATAAAACAGTATTCTATTAGTGGCTATAAGCAAGTATGATAAGAAATGGAACTATTGTTTTACTACTGACTCCTTTGTATCCTATTATACAGGACTGTCAATCTTATCTTTAACTGAAATAGGTATATATTTCATATATACACAAACTTTTTTTCATTGTGTGCCCAATATAAACTAGATAGGACATGGTCTAAATTATAGCCCGATTTTGGAAATATTCACTTTTCAATGGGACAAAATCAAAATTTGGATTTTTAATTACCTTTAGGGGTACAATAGATGAGCCAAACTTGAAAGAAATAAAAAAATGTGAGGTAAAAAACCTTTGATCACTTGATATGGAATGACCCTTTTGATTCTTCAAAAGTCAATCACAAACAAGGTTCCACTAGGAAACAGAACCTGAAAGTTGCAATGCTGAACAATCATCAGACTGTATACCATCCAAAGCTCACCTGAATGATACTGAAGCCAAACCCAAACAAATAAGAAATTCATTAATCACTGAAAGAACACCCATAGAAGAAATTCTTGTTTCTCAAATATTAGATAATATGCCAACAGTTGACTAATGTGCTCTTATGTCTGTTAAAAATATGGTCTTTCTTTAATTCCATACAAAAAGATCTTAATTTCAACTAGGCAGTTGATAAAACTAGTCAGAACATTTTCTCTGCTCGATCACTGAACATTGACATGTATTACAAGGACATCATAGTTCGTTGGATTCCATTTCTTCTCTTAGAGAGATCTGGATCTCCCCTCTGTAAACGACAAATGAGCAACAATTACATTTATGACTGTGGCCATAATGTTATTTTAAATATTTGATGAAATGTTTTACAAAAAACTAAAGCATTTATTCAAATATTTTAGATAAGCAACATCTCTATGTAAAGCAATTAGTATTAAAGGGGTAAATCTGAGACAGGAAGTATCTATTTTTCTAAAGAATGGGAAATATGTATGGGGGAAATCTCATGGTCAAAAGGAGAAACAACCCTTTCGATAAGTACGTTTGTTTCCAGAAGGCAACAGAGACCAATAGTTCAAAAGAACACATCCATGGCTCTTCCTTGAATTCTACAATTTCTTTTACTTGGATTCTACACCCTAGGCAAAGTGTATCTCCAGAATTCTTTTCTTTAGGAATTTGGAAATGACACATGAAAGAGGGTGAGGCTACTTCAACAAAGTTTTAATATCTTAAACACATGATAAAATATTTAAAAAAAACTCCCATCTTAACAATAAGGTTTTCCGTTACTCGCCTGTAGCTTCCTTTCCCCTTTTTGTCCTTTTCTGTAGGCTGTGAAGCAAAGGTGGGGCAGTTTCCTGTTAAGTCAGTCCTGGATGTGAATTCTACAGAAAAGTCTGGGACACCCTACTTAGCCACAGTAAAGATCACACAGGCTAACTACAGGTATGAGTGTACTAATCTTTATAATTCGTAAGTGTGAACATGGAATAAAAGATATCAAGAACCAGTAACGCATTGAACCTAAGATGCTTATAAAGTCTCTATACCAGTGCTTCCCAACTGGAGTTATGCAAGGCCCCACGAGGGGTTCCACGAAATTTTAAAATATCAAATATTTACACTGGAGTGTGTAAGCGCATACGCTGCTAATAAGACGTAAGAATAATGACAATCAAATGTAAGTATGCTTTATTTTGTCTGTGAAGAGAGCCCCGTCATGACAGAGTAATTTTTGCCTTGAGGAAAATTTCATTGATCAACTTATTACTGTGTCAAGAGCAGGAACACACGTGGGGTGACATGCCTCATGCTCTTTGGTACAGCACCAGCAGTTACAAGAATCAGTAAGCTGGCGGCACTTCCTGCTTACCAGCAATAAGGCACTCATCCTTCCTAGAAATCCCAACTCTAGAAACATACAAGCTCATAACGTCTGAAGTTCCACAAACATTTTAAAATTCCTTTATCTGATCAGCCCATAGTGCTTTAATCCGTGATATTATACTGAAATTATGTTGCTTGTGTGAATACTTTGATGAACATGGTGCAAACAATTACGACTTCTGTGTTTTGAAGGTGTGAAAGTTTGTGAAATGTATTTGTACATCACTGGATCAAGACAGTGCAGAGAACAGTAAACCTACCAGTGACCAAAGTAATTCAAGTGACAGTGATTCGATGTCCAAATCAAGTACAAGTTGTCAGAACCAGGAGGTAACAAACACTTGGAAGAATTGCTTTTATTGCAAAAGCTAATTATAAATGGGTTTCACTTGGGTTGGTAATGAAAATTGTCCCATTTCAATTGTCCCATTTTATTTGTGGCAAAAAACTATTATTAAGTATTCTTACTTAATATGATTTGTGCTAGAATCATTGTTTATACCTCTTTACAGGATCTATTCAATATTACTTATGCAATTTTATTCATTCTTTTTAGAGAATCAGATAAAATAAAATAAATATTATGCAAATGACTTAACATCGTTATGTGAGCTGGGCTTCTGTGATGTCTGAAGGCCTACTTCAAAGGATCCGCAAAGTAAAAAAGGTTGGGAAGCACTGCTCTACACATAGGATTTTCCAACAAATTTTAACTTACAGTCTTGAACTTCATGGCAAAATGCCAGAAAATACATACTAACACTGAGATAGGAGAAGCAACACATCAATCCTCAGGTGTCTCAAGCTTTTCAGCAATTTTTCAGTTAAATGCTTAAAGTACCATTTATGTACATGGTTGATAAATACCAATAGAGTATGCAACACACTGATCAAGGTACTCATGCAAAGTACCTAGGTCTCAAGCCTTTTCAGTGAAATTTTTGTTAGTCTTAATAATTTGGTATGATTAAGTTACTAAGAAAAAAAAGTATTAAATAGGAAGCAATATATTAATCATTGGGTGCTTAAAAAGCGTGCAGGCTGCAGGCCCTTTTGTAGTGTTACTTTGTACATTTCCCATTAAGGAACATTGAAAAATGCGAACTCATAAATGTAGCCAGCAGGGCCCTCGGTCCCCCCTCGAAGGGGATCGAGTACAAATTTAAACTGATATATATGTACACACACATATCATCATCATTCTCAACCATCATCAATCTACTGATGGATGAAGGTCTCCCAGAGTTTCTTCCACAATTGTCTGTTTTGAGAATGTCTCCTCCATGTCAAGGTCATTCAAAAATAATTTAAATATTAAAAAACAAGTTCCTTAAAATTTAAATACATTAAAAACAAATATATATGTTTAACGTACATTACTTTTCTACATATCCTGAAAGTTCCATAATGGGATCTCAATGGGATCACCATAAAAAAATAAATAACATAGAACAACACAACTGAAATGTGCCAGATGTACTTACCGGTTCCACTCCTGACAGGCAGGGCATTCTTCATTTGGTTTGTGTAAAATGCCATACATGTTCTTCCAAACATTGTGAATGTAAAACAATGAAAATAAGCATCCAAGTCATTTGAAACTGTGTTCTAGTCTAATTCAATTCATAATTCTGTATAACGTTCGATGTGCATATTTGACTTACAAAATAAGTTTATCTTCTATATGTACAACGCTGTTTTCCTTTCTTTTAAATTTTGCCACACTTGTATGCCAATGCTTGATTTGCCTTCTTTGTCTCTGTAATTGCTAAATTATATATACTCTTTCAGTAACTGTCATAGGGTCAAATTTTAACAAAACATCAGATTTATGAACCAACAGTATAAATAAGGGAAAACCCAAAGTTATGGTGTTTGAGAGAGGAATGGGTAGCACTGAATGTAATGTAAGTATAAATGGCAATGTGATTGACCAGGTGAGTGAGTTTGTGTATTTAGGAAGCATGTGTGACAGAGAGAACAAATTGGATGGTGAAATTAGTAGGCAATGAATTCTTCATTGAAAGTCATAGCTGCTCTGGGAGGTTTTCACAGGAATGATGGGTTCTCTAGAGAGTCCCGCATGGCTGTGTATGAAATTGTAATTGTTGCTACTCTGATGTATGGCAGTGAAACCTGGGTACTGCAGAAGAAACATAGGAGTCATTTGTGTGCTGGAGAAATGAGTTACTTACTGGGGGTTTGTGGCAAGACACGGTCTGATTGTGTGAGGAATGAAGATGTGTTGCAGTTGTGTGATGTGAAGCAAAATGTTGTTAGCAAGGTGGAGACCAATATGCTTCGGTGGTTTGGCCATGTTGAAAGAATGAGTGATGAGATGCTTACTAAGAAAATCTTTTTAGCCCAAGTGGCAGGAAGGAAAGGCAGAGGAAAGCCAAGGATAACATGGGTGGATCAGATTTAGGAGTGTCTGCATGAGAAAAAGATTATGAGTATGAAGCATAAAAGATCTTGTGTACGGCGTGTAATGGATATCAGTGAAGCCTGAGTTGTATGTCAAGATCGCTGTAAATAGAGAAGTTTGATACGACAACAGTAAGTAAAAATATCTGGTTGTTTGTATTTCTTTTTGGAGCTAACCTCTGAATTTCAGAGGACAGCTTAGTGATATGTATGTATGTACAGGGTTCCCACACAATTCATGAAATCAAATTCCCTGACTTTTCCAGGTTTTCCAGGAAGTTTAAAGTAAAATTCCAGGTGTCGGTAAAGTGGTTTTGACATATGTTTAATGACATAATTGGGAAAAAAACTGCCTATGTTAGACGTATTTTCTCAGATCTTGCTTTCCTGCCAGTTAAATGGGAGGGGAGGGGTTATTAAAATAACACCCAAAATTATTTGACTTTTAAATTTTAGCAATTACTCTCGAATCTGTAATTTTCATAGATATTTCATGCCAATGGCAGCAATAGAAAGGTTTCTTTCTTTTTTTTTTTTTTTTGCTCTGCGTTGGAATTCAACATTTACGAAATATACCAAAACTGCAATAAAACTGTTTAAATTTTCTTTATTTGCCAAGATACATAATACACAAAAATAAAGTAATGTTTTCAATATTGTCAGCAGATCGGCTCCTTTAATCTACCATTCTGTCTTTGGAAAAAGAGAGAGAGAGAGAGAGCATGCACTTTAATTACATTTTATCAGAGAAGGAAAAAAAAAAAGCTTTGCCGATATTTTATTTGTGGTTGGTTGATTGGTTGATTTTTGACCCCAACCGACCACTACTTATGCTACACTGAGATCTAAATAGCCCGGGCCACAGCCACAGGGGGTAGGGGGTTAGACTTGTTTATAACAAAAAGTCTTTACCCGGGGACCAACTGCTTAACGAGACTTCTGGACCTCAGTGGATCTTTGGTGATTCAGTCGGATTTGGACCCAAAACTTGAAGTTCCCGAGGCGTGATCACTGACTACCAAGTCACATTGGCCCTTCTTTTGGGAGAATGACTGCAGTTAAGGGAGAAAAATTTTGGCATATCAGTTGCAGTGTTTTATGCAGTATCTTTGAAAAATCGAACTTTTACGAACCTGTCAGTCGCAGCCTAGTCCTTAACCTAAAAAATGCAACACTGGATAATAAAAACTCTGGATTATTTTAGAAATTAAAAGCATTTTTAGAAATTCAGTAGTACATAAAAATGTGATCATGATATCCCTAAAGCATACTGCATTCGGAACAGGAAAACTTAATAACTAAAAGTTTGCAGTAGTCATACGTTTATGAAGAATACGGGTCAGTATTCCACAAATAAAAGTATGAGTATGGCTTCCTCCAAATCCCCTCACAGCCATACCGTACCTCTTCATAGGTAAGTGCATGATGGTAATTTCTTATTTTACTACAACAAAATGACTTTTTATATTAAAACAATAGATATAAAATCAACAATAAAATAAAGGGAGGAACATAAAAAATCAAAGTTTAGGTAACATGGTAATCATACCTAGAACACAACTTGGACATGAAAACAAGAAAAATGTATACAACTGAACTGCAATAATGTAGCCACTTAAAATATTACAAAACATGTCCTTCTGGAAAATAATACAATAAGCTACCAGCCTCGTTGGTTTGACGCTGATTTTCATTCAACCAAGTAAGCAATGAGACAGATGATATAAATGCTATAATATACCATTAAAAAATTACAAGTAAAGAATCATCAAAATTAAATATTATACAACTTTGGACTTAAACTTTTTTTTTTTATACCAGCTGTATAAAACATTTGATACAAGTTGGGCATAAAAATAAGAAAAACTGTAACACTAAATTTCACTCATGTACATATTTAGAATGCTATAATAGGCTTACTGTAAACAGAGACATGATAGTGACCTTCATTCATCTTCAGACATAAAATAAACTTAACATTTGTTAGCCTGTCCCTCCAGTTTACTCAGCATTTTTGCTATCTCCCTAGCTTCTTCATAAATTTTCTTTCTTTTCGCTTGAAGTGCACGAATTTCTTGGTCTTTTCGTTTTCTTCTGTTTTCTTTTTATCTCCCATGCTGGTTTTCTCTTTCTTTCACTTTTCCAAAGCATGCCTGTATCGTTGGCTTACTCCTTTGGCATACCTGATCATGTCCCTTGTAACTTCAACATTTGAGACACCCCCTGCGACAGTGACAGCATCATACACTTGTCGAAGAGCTACTAGAAACTCTTCATGAAGGCTTTCAACCAACATTTGTCTGTTCACAGAAAAGCCACGTTCTACACATGCATTCCCATGGGAGGGTATGAGAACAAGTTTAACAACATGCCCATAGTTCATGGAAATCTTGTTTTGCTTTCATCACTTCTGAAAACAAATTATCTAATGTGTCCTTTTCCATGGAAAAGTTTCTAAACTTTCTCTTGAGATCACCCTCAGCTTTCAACAATGACAACAGCTCTTTGAACTGGGTGAGAGCTTTCTCTGCAAAAAGAGAAGACTATTCTTTTCTTTTTCTCCAATCTTGTAGGAGTAGTTCCATTATCTGTATACACAGAAAAGGTGACTGAATCATATGGTGAGGGGCTAAGGAAGCTCTCACAATAGCATATTTTAGAGGACTGCGTTCTATCACTTTTTCAGCAACTGTCGTCAAGAAATCCCTGCAACTCGTGTAGAAAGCAAGCTTAGTTCTCTCAAGCACTTCACATTTATCAAAAGCATTTTTTGTACCAACTCCAACAGACACCTTTAATGGAACAACAAGGTTATCTTTTGCCAGTTCAATCTTTATCATCCTGTAGTCAATACCTTTAGCCTCATCCATGATATGCTTCTTCACAAATTTGTCCAATAGATCTCTAAGTTTTACCAGCGAGTCGTACAGAAATGGCAGCATGGGTTTGGATATCTGATATAATCTCAGAAAGGTTTCAAATGAAGAAGCAAGTGACATGAAAAAATGGAGTTTCGCAAGCATTAATGGATCTTACAAATATCTTTTCAGGCTTGACATAAGTGTTGAGTTTGAGGCCTGGTTTGATTTCATTTGATGAAAGCACTGTCTTGGCTCTTTCAGCCACTTGAGCATTCTCAAGCCAATGGGTTGTACAGAGCTTCCTAGGAAGTTGGCGACTACCAGTGACATTTGTGTAGTCAGCACGACGACCAGGTGAGTCCTTGAAAAAGTAGTATAGCGACCTCAAGAAGTGGTTTATTTTCCACTCGCTTTGCCTATGACCATATTGAAATGCTCCATGTACAGCATGAAGTCCACAGCTTCCCAATTCAAGCAACTCTGGGTCATTTTCTTGATTTGATATTTCTTTGGCAAGTTCACGAAGAAAACTCCAGTTCACATTAGGACTGTCTATTGACACATGTAGTAATTTGTTCATAGGAAATAAGGCCAAAGCTTCTAGAAATCCACTTAACATGTTCTTTGCTCTTGCATGACTAAGATATACAGATGAAAAATAATGAGTTGTGACACAGCTATCTTTGTCAGACCAAAATCTGAAAACAATGTCCATTTGCTCCTTCTGAGCAACTTTGTTTAGAGCCTCGTCAAAACAGACCACAAAATAGGAGCACAACAAAATGTCGTCAGCAAGAGATTGTGAAAAAAAAAGTGCCAGCCCATACACAATGAGGTAAGATGTTTTACTTGGCCCAAGAGTGAAATTCTTTGCAATAGAGGAGTTTTTAAACATTCTTGCAAATAATTTACCTAATCCTTGTTGAAAATTAAAGGAAACATGCCCTACGACCATTTGCAAAGCCCACAGAACTTCAGCCTCCAAAACAGCATTGTGATCAAACACAAAATTATCCATTTTACGCGACATGTCAATAACATGAGAAGAAACTTCAGATATAATTCTGGTTTCCGACCTTTCACCTTCTACATGAACTTGTGGTGTTGCCAAGGATGACGCAGTTGCACTACTCATTCTAACTGACAAAGTATTCTGATTCCCCAGGTTTTTATGATTTTTGGAGGTGAAATAAATACCTATGCAAGGGCAAAGTATCCTTTTTTTCTATCCACTTTTTATGAAATGCACTTTTCTCATGGTTGACAATTGCCTGGCGAGCCATATTGCTGAGATATATAGTTTTTTGGCACACTTTACACCTTGCTTTGGTATTATCATTTTTCACTTCTACAAGCCACTGTGACCACTTTGGATGGAGTTGTGGATTTATCCAATCTGAGTTGAATCTACTTCTTTCCTGGGCCATTATTCTGTGACTTTATCCAATCCCTATTTCATTTACTCATACAACCTGCAACAGAAAAAAAAAAAAAAAAAAAACTATATCAATATATATTGAGAGAAAAAATATATAAAATATATGCAGTAAGACAAAGAATAGCAGATTTTTTATGCAGCATACAGAATACTTAACTCTGAAATCAGCTCCAGAGTCAAAGGGTGCTGAACTCCCATTTCAAGCTTTATTATCAAAATGCTCAATGCTCAGTACTGGCCTCATATCCAATTCTGTGCCTCAAAAAAGTAGAAAAAGTAGGACATTTTTTATGAAAAAGTAGGACAAAAGTGCGGCACACTGAAGATTTTATATATTCACCTCTTGGTGACGAAATAATTTAATAAAAGTAATGGCAGCAGTCATTTTTAGGACAAAAGTAGGACTTCATATATTCACCTCTTGGTGACAAAATACTCTTTAAAAAATTAATCGCAGCAGCCAATTTTTATATAGAGTTTGAAAACAAACACAAAATAAAAAGACGAAAAGGGATGAATGCCCACCTATCATCCCCACCCTCTTGCATTCTTCCTTTTTCTTTTTTTTTTTTTCATTTTGATTTTTTAACAATTTATTAAAACATATTTACAAATTATTACACCTGAATCATTAAAATTAAGTCTATGGACTAAACTGGAAATAGCTGTATGCTTCAACAACTTGCATTAAAACAGATTGGAGCATGGCAAGCCCCCTTAGCTTATCTTCATTGGGGGCTTAAATAAAATTTTACTTCAATATAGCCTATTCAAGCAGAATGACTGAAATTGAAAAACTCCCGGGTTCCTTCTTCTGAAAGTAAAGGGTTTTTTTTATATTTGAGGTCAAAAAGTAGAAACAGTAGTACTTTTCCTACTGAAAAATAGAACGAATGTGAGCCCTATCAGTACCACACACCATGATGGCTGACTTCTCTCAGAATTATTCCAATAAGTAAAGTGTTAAAACCTGCTATAGCCATTTATATTACTCATAAGTATAAATTTAAATTACAGAACAAAACTGAAAATAATAATAAACACCAATTAAGTAATCTACTTACCAGAACTGGTTATAAGAATGAGACCATACTGTCATAGTCCATGATCCAATTTCATTTAGATGTCCATGATCCAACTTCATTTAGAAACACAGGCAAAGTGACAAACAACACATTCTGTTTACGAAATGAGAAACTATAATCATGAATGCTGTGGAGTGCCATCATTTTCCACGGTTGCTTGCGCTTCAACTGTAATGGGCTAATGGTAACTTAGCACAGAAAACAAAACGCACATTGGTTTTCAAAAATTTTACCTGCCTTTTCCACGCCTTTTTGACATTTATAAAATTCCCTGACTTTTTCAGGTTCTCCAGGTTTTTCAGGTCTGTGGGAACCCTGTATGTATGTATGTATGTATATCTGGTGATTGAGGATACTTGTATGGTGGACATGGACCATGTGGCTCCAGGAAGCTCACTTTGACCTCTTCTGTGTCCTCATTCAAACCAAGTACACATCCCAACCACTAGTGCTCTGAGTATTTACTAGTCACAAAACCTACCATACTTTCCAAACTAATGTTCTCTTCAGCTTCGTCTGTTGCGCATATCTCTTCTTTAAAATGCTCAGAAAGTGAGTAAGCTTTGACTAATAATTTGTGTTTTCCTGTAGAAATGAAACAATGAAGTTTTTGAGTACCTTTTACTGTCTTAGCAGAAGTTATTCTACTTTTAAGGATAATTTTCTCCTCTTTGTAATTTTCTGTTGTTGCAAACTGAAAGTGAATGGAGGCAATATTAGCATTGGCCCATTCAAAGAGTTGGCGTGGAGTCATGATTTGATCATTATAAACAAGTCATAAATTTGCCTTTCCAGCTAACCACTGCACAGTCCATCACATGCATTTTTGCCATGTGCTGTTGCAAAAAAATTATATTCTTCTTTTATATTAAAGTCAATCTCATCTCATGGTAGAACAAGTTGAGGAAGTTTGACTTGTTTTTGTACTGTGAAGCTGCTCCATCAGAAAAACAAAATATCTTTTCAGGTTTTTAAGAAAAATGTGACTGCATGAAATTAATTAGATAACGCTGAAACAGATGGACAGCAATTCTGTCATGAATTAGGTAATCGGATATAATCACAAAGCTTAAACCGTAGAAGTCCTAGGTTCTAAGTTTTCTCATCACGCTAGTCTATAACTACAGCATGCAGGGTTACCTGGGCATTGTTCTAGGGAAAACCCTGAGCTGCATCTTGCAATACAAAAGAATAATTTTCAGCAAAGTCACAAATTACTATGTATTGATTTTCTGTTACTGTGTCATTCAGGTGTCTTAGGTAACATGACTGTTGAGTTGCTGTAAAAGATTGGTGAAGCATTCTTTTACAGCAACTCAACAAGAAGTTTCCCAAATAACAGGTCCAAAAACTCCTGCGTGGATTTTGATAATGTTTTAAGAACTGTTCTCTTCTCTAATTGTATCCATTGTTTGAATGTCACATTTTCTGTACTATTTAGATCAAAACAATCTTCAAGTCATTTCTTGAGCTCTTCTAGTTCTGGGCAATTGTTGCACTAGCTGAAGTAGCATGCAGGTGTATGGTTTCCACAAATTATGTTTGCAAGGACACCTTTATAGGAGTTTATTGGCTGAACAGTGTCTCCTGTTAATTCAGGTAACTTGCATTGTGTCATTATCAGTGTAGCAATCTGATGCATTGTACAAAAACAAACAGAATGTGTGCCACTTGCTCCTGCAAGTATGCAGTGCTTAGGGCAAAGTTCACAAAACTTGGAGGAAATCTCTGTTTTAAAAAGAGTATATAATTCACACAAATTACTCAGAAGCAACTTTTTTTATACCTGTTGAAGCTTATTTTTTGTTTTAACGGAAACAGTCTTTTTTCTTGAGATTTTGTGGCTTATATCTTCACTCTCATAAAATTCTTGTATTAAATTTGCTGTCTTTGTCTAAGGTATTTCCTGGCTTTGGATCAGGAGAAGACATGATACCTTTTTCTCTTACTAGCTTTTTTTGCCTTTCTGGCCATGAAATTTGAAACTCCAAATTCTATTTCAATTCATTTCAGTGACCAAGAATTAGGTAGTGTGGACAATATTTGCGTTCTCATGAGCATGTATGAAAATAAAAGCACTTTTATTTTCTGCAGAATTAAATTTTTCTATCAACTGGCTTATAATTTCTGGTTCAGAAGATGGAATATCCTTTCTTTCCAACGCAGGACTTAAGTTTAAATAATTTGGTTCTAAATGCTTCTTGGGCTTTTTTATATTTCTGTTCAGGGTATTTCTTTGTTTTCTTGCAGGCATTTTTTTTTTATTGGTGTTTCATCCAGACATTGTAAACTTCTGTTAAGTGCTTCTATAGCCAGCACTTTTTCAGGAGTTGATAATCTAGTTGTTTCAGATGGAAAAGCTTGGGCTTCAGCTCCTTGCTCATTACAACTGTCAGAAGGTGAAGAGGAATGTTCAGCAGCTTCAAAGTTAAATTTCTGGATTGCTTTATGACAACTATCACAGATCTTGTCTCCAATTTTGAGCATATTGTTCTGCAACAATAGATTTTTGGAAACTGGTCTCAGATTATTATTTTTCTTTTATTTATTTATAATGTTTATGGTGTGGCTTCCCAAGGGGGTTGCAGAAGTAAACCTCACAACAAACTTTTGATGTGGTTGGTCCACTTGCATCCAAACACAATTTGTTACCAATGGATATATATTAACTACCCTATGGATATACATTAACTTTTTGGTAAATATGTAGATTAGTGCCCTAAATCATTTTGTCGGAAAAATGTCAGTACCTGGAAAAAGTGCAACATACAGATTTTAGAGTATGGAAATTAATGGCAAATGGTGCAGAAATTTCATATTTCAAATGTGTTTTAAAGATTTTTTTTTTTTTTGTTATATTGACTTGTGATTGCAATGCTGTGAAGAGATACTGCGGTAGGCCTAACACATCACTATGGCGATGATGTGAATCTTTGCTTTGTTGAAAAGAAGATTCGCTGCAGCATGTAATTCACATGCGGACGACTACAAGTCCAAGCTCTTACCTTCATGCCAGGAGAACGAACCATGTTGTACTCATACACTACAGAATATAGTTTGTTCGTGTTTTGTCATTGTTTTTAAAGCAGATGTTGAGAAATTTTTTGTTCTTTCGCATATGATTCCCTGATTCCAAATAGAAAGTACTAATATGCTTTTCTATGTTGTACAGAAAACTGGGGAACTATAACTTTCTGTTATGGCGTGAACGACTTCCATTCGTAGTTCATTTGCTGTCACTGCACTTTTGGTTCTCCTGTTAATAGATTGTGCGTAGGTCAGTTTCTATCTTACTCATAAGTATCTTTTGCAAATCGAGGAGGTTTTATCTGGTTTTTCCGGCCAACAAGATACAGGATAAAACAAAATAAAGGGTGGATGATGTGGACCTATTTTCTGCAGCGTATCATTACAACAGTTATTGCTCTCCTGCCAACAACATAACCTCTTTCTCTTGTACTCTTCTGCCCGTCATTTCCGCACAGCAATGAACCTTCCTTTTAACAGACCAAAGCTTCAAATCGTCGCCGGAAAAATGTGTTAGGCCTATCGGAGCTTCTCTTCACAGTGTCAGACTCACAAGTCAATATTACGATAAAAATCTTTAAAATAGTCAATATTAACAAGTCAATATTACGATAAAAACACATTTAAAATATAAAATTTCTGCACCATTTATCATTAATTTCTATACTTTAAAATCTATACATCGCACTTTTTCCAGGTACTAACATTTTTTCGACGAAATAATTTAGGACGCTCATCTACACATTTACCAACTTTTTTAATTACGATGTAATTCAAACATTTACAGTGTTTGTAAGACCAGGGACAACATTTTAGACTGACCAGATAAACAGTTCTTCAGTCACTGACGGCACATTTCAGTTGCATTGTTTTATGTTACTTATTTTTTTATAGTGATCTCATTACGAAACTTCCAGGATATGTAGAAAAATAATGTACATTCAACATATATATTTTTTTAAAGACACCTGTTTTTTAATATTTAAACTTTTGAATGACCTTGATAATTAAAAAAAATTTTAACAGTATCGTTGGCATCTCAAATGAAAGCCCAACTAAAGATCTTTAAAATGAGCCATAATTCATGAGCCTAATTCTACTAGAACCAGAGTAAAATTGGCAGTTCAAGTTTGCTCAGCAAATGAAATTTCCTGAATTTTTTGAAATTTTAAAATTCAATAACTAAAAAAATGGATGCATTAATGATTCTGAAAAAAATCATGTTTGTGTATATGGAACACATCAAATAGCAGTCATCGCTCTTTCCAGGTTTATAAGTGAGTCACGGAAAAATTCTCATCAGCCGCCACCAGGAATTGAGCCCAGGGTCTTCCAGGTACCAAAACCTGGTTTTGATGTGAGTGAGAATTTGTTTGTATTTTGTATGTTATAGTTTTGTGAAGTGCATGTACGTTTAATATGTTTCCTGGGTTGCCTAATTTTGGATTTATGTGTTAGTAAAAGAATTCAAGTGAGTGTAAAATATTTTTAAAGTCACCATGAACTACGGGGCTATTATAAAAACTACCTCGTCTGTCTTGCTCGTTGGGCGGCCATCGCTTAGGCCACTGCGCCACCGGGGCGGCCCAGTTGCAGCTTGCTCATCACTTTACACACCTGAGGTTCAAATTTCAGGTAAAAGAAATGGAATCCTATTACCACGTTCTTATAATGCACGGCAACGTTCAGCGGTTAAGCAGCGGAAATGTTCTGATTAGTTTTGTTAATTTCTTATAAAATTAAGATTTCTTCATGAAATTGAAAAAAAAAAAGAATCACATCAGTTGGTATGTTTTTCTATTTTCGAGAAGTGGGCATTCCTTCAGTATACCGAACTTTAGATTCTTGAAACCACAGACAGTATTGTACAGTAAATAATTTTAAGACCATTATTTTGCATTAGCTCCTACAATTGCCAAACTCTTAATATTGCATTACAGATCAAGATCCCTGGCCCCATCGCATCTGTGGCTACGTGTTTTTTTGTTTGTTTTTGTTTACGGGAAAAAGAACATCTGCACATCAGTAATAAGAGTTGCGCAAAGGTTTTTCCATCACTACTTTTTCCCAATAAAATGCTAAATAAACTGCTTAATTCAAGAACTTACAACATATTCCACTTTGGGTTCTCTTTTCTCCACCGTAATATCCACAAATCCAAACAAAATTTCTTTTTCAAAATCAATATCTAAATTTAATTGGATATCTGAAACAGAACAAATATCTGGTTGAGAAAATGAATTAGGATCAGTAGTACTTAATCCTTCCACCATGGTTTCCAGTTATATATTTTTCACACATGAAAAGCTAACCAACTCGAAACCAGACGCTCCCGGTTTATCTGCTTGGCTGCTGCTGATCTTCGTACCAATTACAGTTACGGCTTTCAACAAAGCTTGGTGAAGAGAGACCCAATGGCCCCAAATCCCTTTGGAAAGACCCAAAAGAGAAAGACCATTTACGGTGGAAGAAGTCTGTACTGAAGACATATAATATGACAAAAGGTTTCCACTCGATCTCTACATCGTGTGCCTCATATCTATTTCTCGTAAAATCAATCATTTACTGCCCAGAAGTTTCAGATTTTTGAGGGTAGTCCTCGAATTTAATGTACTTTTCCCCATAACATCTGATGTCTTTGCGGTCCAAATTGTTCTCAAATTTTGATTTTTGTCCTCAAAGATGTTCAAACTTTAAGACTTTACCAAAAGCATGTTACGTTTCTAATAAAAAAAAATGCTTAAAAATAGTTTCAATTGTACCCACCTGCCAATAGTTTCATTGAAAAAAACAAATTTTGACTTGTTCCCTTCTTCAGAACAGGGCCGTAGCCAGGGAAGGTCAGGTCGGGCTGAGCCAAGGCCATCTTTTTACCACAATAGGCCTGCAACAAGGTCATATGATTTTGCCGTGAAGTCACAGTCGTAGGGCTGCTCTTTTCCTAGTAGACCTACGGATTTGACTCGTTTCGTAGTTGTTTTTTTTTTTTTTTTTTTTTTTTTTTTGATTGGAGGTTTAACGACCACCGTGAGCAACTCAATGGGCTATGATCTTAGAGAACAGCTTAGTGATATATATGCATGTAAAGAGAAAATCCCTCATCTACAGCAAGTTGAATATAACTAGAGGTGAGAAATCAGTACTTATTTTTGTGTTGTTTTGGTGTTAATAAGTGAAACATTAAATGTTATATCCCATTTGAGTTAAAAACTGTAAAAAAAAATTTTTAAATCTGCTGACTTCCTTAATTTTAAGGATAGACTCCACCAATGCGCATTTAAAATGTAAAAAAAAAAAAATGATATGATATCGAAGATAGCTCCTCAGGCGTTTTAGACTTGATAAAGAATACTTCAGATATTTATTGTGTACAAGTTTTTAATGGAGATGAGAAATCCAAAGAAATGGACTGAGAACTGGAAAAAAATGCGTGAAGTGGTGTGTGTGTGTGTGTGTGTGTGTGTGTTGATCTCCATGAGCATCTAAAGTTGTTCCCGAATGTGTAGAAGCTCGATTCACCATAAGCAGACACATGTCCCTAATTTAGGGCGAGTGGTTCCAGGAAAGACAAGACAGGAACAACTTCTTTATGTATTTTACCACTTGGTAGGCACATTTTCCATGATTATTTAGATACTGAATAGTTTCCATGACATTTAATGAACATTTCATGACTGAATAGATTTTATTCATGACATTTAATAAATAGATTTCTTGACTGAATAGATTTCATGACATTTAATTGCTAAAACCTGGAAAGAGCGACATCTTTGTTTATTCACTGACGCCACATATTTGGAGGATTTTCACATTTAATGAACAGTGCTTCTTATTTTGAAAATTTGACTGTTTTCTAGCAGTTTCTGAGGAAGAAGTAATCTTTTTGTATGAGAATTTTCCTGATATTGATGCTGAATCAGTTGTAGCAGGTATAAAATCACATACAATTTTTGCAAACTTGAACAAATGTAAAACCGATGGGTGCAATGCAAGGTATTCATATAATCTTTAATGGTAGTCTAAGAACTCCCTTCCTACAGCTAGTGTCAAACATTTGGCACAATGTATTGCCTTTTAATCAAACCAAGAACCCATATTTATGAGTACAAACGCAATTTTTACATTGCACATTTATTAGATTTTAGCAGCAAAAGAATTTTGAAAAAAGTAACTTTGTATAATGTAAAGAAACACTAGAGAAATCAAATGAGGAAGAGCACTGCACATTAAAACTTTTCTGGACAACAGAATTTTGTTAATGCCATTCCGTTTAAGAATAACAGTTTTCAAAAAAAAAAAAAATATGTTCACAGTTATTATCAAGAGAGAAATAGACATAATGACAAAATGGATAACACTGGGCAAATTAGGCCGAAACCTGTTAACAAGGTTTGTTGTATTTTCAGTTTTTTTTTTGTTTTTTTTTTACAAAAAAAAATTATATATGTATCTACAGTGTATATGCACACTAACTTTGAAATAATATATTTTCATGTATGTGTGCAAACTTCTTCAAAATTGCATTAAAAAGCTCTAGCCATTTACCTCTCAACAATATTATGACTTTGCAGAACATTCTGCATTAGAAATTGCAATTATATGCTGTGATTACAGGCTAAGGGGGTAATGTTTCAGACAGAAGTAACCCAGTGATTTTGTTTTAGGCATTTTACTCCGCTTTTGTACTTAAATAAACATTTCGAATAATGGAAAAACCTTAACATGTGTAGAATAATCAAATCAATGAGACTTATTTACCCAATTGCCTGTGGTTTACTGGTCTTCTATGTAGCAAAATATTTCTGCCACAAATTCCATTTCAAGTGTGTTTTTTTATTCATGTATATTCTTTAAAAAGATGTTGAGTGTGCTTAACAGGAAAGTTGACATCTAATTTGTTTACTTTCAAATGATAACCAAAACCTTCAAATATCGTTGGTGACAGTTGATACTATCCACAGCCACAGCCCCCCCATTAGTGGAAGGGGAGTGCAGATGTTATATAAACACAAAAGTGCACAACACTTTTATGATTGCTTTTTGACTAATTTTGTCTCGCTGTATCAACAATCTTGCATAGGTAGCAATGTTAAGTACAGAGAATCATGATAACATGTTTTGGTAAAAAAAAACAGTTTCCGCATTTATGTTCTGTAAATTTATGTGACAACTTCCTGCCCTTTGGCCACTTTCATCCCATCTGTGCTCTGCCCCTTCATTAAGAAATGCAACAAGGGGCATATATAGATTTTTTCTGAGGGCGTGCCGTGCCAATGAAATGAAAAAAATTAAATCCACCAGGACAAAATAAAAGAATGAGAATAGAAAAAAAAAAATTTTAACGTAAATTAATGAATTTTTTTTATTAAATTACGCATTTTTGTTTCCAATGTAAGGCACATTTTAACAATAAATAAAACACATTTAAACACTTTGGGGAGGGGGGGGGGGGGGAGTGGGCATAAATATATGCCACCTTACATTACATAAATGTATAAAATATATAATATAAATACGCCCTTACATTACCATGGCTACGATGTAAACAACCCTGATGTTGGCTTTCCAGCTCAGCATACAAGATATATTTTTAGCGAATTTTTATGAATTATAAAAACGTAAAATGTTAATTCCGCTGTCGAAAATATTTATTTACGTAACAAAACAACGTAAAAGGGCGAAATAAAAGCACTAAGTTTTTAACGAGTTTTAAAGTCGTAAAACCCATGGCGTCGGTCTTGTAAAAAAACGTTAAATATCAATTCCGCTTTCGGAAATAATTATTTACACAACAAAACGACTGAAATGGCAAAATAAACGCACTACGTTTATTTCCAAGTACAGCGACCGTCTTGTAAAAGGTACGAAGTTAGTAATATACATTACTTTTCTGAGATATCACTATTTTAATGGTATTAACAAAACTTGATTGCAGCTATATTTTCAAGCTGCATGATAATTTAGTACTGGCTGAGATTTGTGCGAACAAGCCAACAGCCAATTAGTCCCAAGTTCCCAATAGCCAATACTTAACACAACATTGGATCGGATTCAGTAATAACCCAAATGCAGTATGCAGTGAATAAACCGAAATATCAGTCAGTCTTATTGAGATCAGAAGTATTGAAAAATATCGAAAAATCAATCCGATATATTGATCTTTAAATACAGATATTTTCGATTCAATATATCGGTCTCAGAAATATTTAAAGATATCATACTTTTGAAAATATCGTCCATCCCTCCGTCTTGGTAAAAAAACGAGCAGCCACCGTAAAATCACGTGACGACTCGCTGACCAATAGCAGAAAGCGACGCATGCCGCATTCCTTTTCTGTCATTATCGTTCATTGGCTAGCCCGTGCCTCTTAGCAACGCCCGTAAAATTACGGTTTGGAACAGTTGTCCTACATATCCATGCCCGTTAAAATACGGGCATCGCCTTGAAACTGCAGAAACGAGCCTTGATCGTAAAAATACACGGGCAACAAGACTTTTTTTACGGGAATTTTTAACAGTGGGTACGAGTTTCCTGGGCACCAATTTGCCGGGTACCAATCTCCCGGGATCCATTATTGGATTATTCAACATTGTGTGTAAATATATTTATATTGTCTAGCATAGGCGCCGACTTCGTGGGTTCGAGACAGTTTTTGACCCCCCCCCAATGATTTTGTTGAGGGTTCCTCGAACCCCTAATATTTTTGCGCGTATTTCGTGAAAAAAATACACGTACGCATATGTGCATAAATTTTGGTTTTCGTTATCAATTCTTCAAGGTTTTTATTATTCATTCCCCGTTTATTATAGTATATAAAAAATGTGTATAGAAATTTACCCCTCGGACTGTTTATTGTACCTCAAAAAAGAATTAGTGTTTGTTCGTGCTCATAAAATTTGACGCGACAGACAATACATCAAGTACCGTTGTTTAAGAGCATTTAAAACTGCCTCCTTTAGACAATTCTTTGGTTTGTCTGGGTTCCCACAAAATACAAAAGTCTAGCCCTACAATCGGAGACGAGAACCTACTCGAGGTCATAGTGATAAAGGTGGAAATATGTTGCACAGTCAGTTGACCCGCCCTATCTTCGGGCAGTCAGGAAACAAGAAGGTTAGAAGAGAGAGAAGATGGCATCACAACCATAGTCTGATCATCTGGTTTCTTGGGCCCTCCGGTTGGGGAGGTTCAGTGGTATGACGTCACTTACTGAAGACCTGTGCTAGAGCACAGGCTGATAGCGGCCGGCTCTTACTCTCAGCAGCATTCCCTGAAGGTCAACAAAACTCCCACAGCTTTAGCAAAGCCGTGATTGGTTAATACGCAATATGCACTTCCGCTCGACAAAGCATCATTTTGGTTAATTTAAAAAAAAATATTAAGCAGTATTTCTGTAACTTTTTGCAAATTTTTAGTTATGTGCATGTACATTTCGGTCTCATTTTTTCCTGACTGTACATGATGCACAAGTGCCTCTGAAACCTCTTCAAAGTCAACGATTTCCCCATAGTAAAAGTACAGAAGCCGCCCAAGTTGAACATCCTGGTCATTCACAGCTGATACGAAGTAGAACCCACGGAAAACGTAGGGCATGGGGCTGATGTCATGTCCTCTCCCTTCTAACCTCCTATTTAAACTCAGAAATCATTTGAAGAAAAATTTTTTGGAAGTTTTAAAATTGGTAAAAAAAACTTTAAAATATATTTTACATGTTTTAGTTACTTTTATAACACAATTGAGTTGAATATTCACATAGTATCTGTGTATTGTATATGATAATGCCGCGCCTACAAAAGCAAAATAAATAAAGTAAATAATTATCTAGAGAAAAAAAATCTGTAATTAACTATAATTTGCTTCATTTTAGCATTTCAGGCGTCTTATTGTGCCAGATAATCTCACTGAATGAAATTTAAATTAGACTTAAATACTCTGAAAAATGAATTGGTAATTCGATTAAAAATTTCCGGAACCCCAATAATTTTTCAAGTCGGCGCCTGTGTTGTCTACTGTTATATAAGTGAAAAACATCCAGTAAGAATTCAATTAAAGTATCAAGTTTATGTGGTTGCAGTTCCTTTAAGTCATGACATACTGTTTTTAAGTTATTTTCAGCGAATGATAAGGACCTTTATTTTTCATTTATTAATTTCATTTTATTGACTGATCAATAGTTTGCTTCATGTATTGATTAATAAATGGTAAGATAATTGCAACAAAACATTTATTTTGTGGTAAATTGTTGTTCCGACTTTTGACTTAAAATTTGTTTTTCCACAAAACGGAAAAATGTGCCTCGTCACTGGGTGACATATGATCTGTAAGAATAGCTCACAATTCCGAAAGCCATCTAGATTTGGGTGGTGGAACTGATGAAGAAGCATTGGTATAGTTAAGTTTTTCATCTCCCCCTCCCCTTTGTTCATGAGGGAAGCAATCTTAGTATGTGCCCGTCGCATTGTGATTCCTTCCCCAGGAGACTACTTCCTTAAATGAGAACAATGGGTTTGGTCTTTAAAAGTAAACCGCAGCAAGTAAACATCTGGAGATGGAGTGGTTATTTTGCTATTGTTCCACAGAACAGCGCAATGTGGAGGAGGTAAAAGAGCGTAAAAACTCAGGCCTATTGGTACAAAGGCTGGTTCTTTTAGTGAAGCACACTTTGCTTCCCGAAGAGGGAGGCTGTGGCATAGTTGCGGTGCCCATCTCTCTTCGCAAGAGTAATCTAATCCCCTCCGATATCTAAGCGCACGAAGCAAGCGTGGGAAGGAATTAAATCCATGTTTATACCCCAGTAAAATCCAACGAACATCACTGAAACACATTAAAACAAAAGGAATATTTGTTTTGAAATCATTAAGCATAATGTTTCATATTCGAAGATCAAAAAGCTAAAATTATCAGCAAATACCAATATTTTTGACCCGTGAAAAAAAGGATTATCGAAAAATGACCTGTCCATAGAAATTTCTAGTTCTCTACACAACGTATTGCATCATCCCAAGTCAGAAATAACTTTTAGTTTAACTCCAGTAGATTCCAAACCTTGATTTATTAAAAAAAAGCAATATTTTTTTCATTTGTAAGTTAAAGAATATTCGCTGCTTCCATTGCGATAATAATTCTCGGATTAAGAAAAATTGGGCTTTCTTGAAAGGGCAAAGAATTTTGTCCATTCTGGTGTCGTAGTATATATAGCCTAGAGTCAATATGAATTTCGTCAAAGCTTAAAACATAAAGCTTTGCAGAGCGATTTAAACTTTCATAGCTTTTTTTCGCCCAATCAACAAAAAGACATCGTGTGGAATGCCTGGATTACAGGTAAATTTTGCGCACCATCTTTTCAAAGTAATGGAATAATGTTTCCCTCCCCTCCAGAAGTCATATATGATTTTTCTAAAGAGAGTTCTTATTACGATGCATTTCGATACATCTTCAGGTGCCCATTTTATCCATTGCTTCCTTTCGTAAATATATCATGGATACCTTTACCTAATCTTTCCAACCTACTATAGTTTCTCTTAATTTCTTTTAATTGCTTCTTGAGTTGGATAATTTGTTTTGACCAGAACCTTGTAATGATGTATGCATTTCTGATTTGTGCAGAGATATTTAATAATCTCGCGTTTCTCATTCTTTAAAGCACCTAGTACACTTTCAAGATCAGATATTTTTTTCCTGCAGTCTTTTACTCTCCTTCATCTTTTCACATTTCAAACATACATGAAGTTGCGGAATTACTATCTTGTTTCGCCCTAAACGAATCTACCCCGCCGCTGATACGGGAATTTTTTGAATTTAAAGTTTTAATTCGATCCAAAGAACTTTCTAAAATTCTTGGTCTCCGATAAAACGTCACACTCGAAAACTGCCACACATCTTTCAGCAACTTGGAAAACTGCCACATGCTTTACATTAAGGGACCGAGCACAAATTGCTGTTCCTCCGAGGAACACTTTGAATGTGTGTCAGTTTTCCAGTTTGCGAATTATGTGTGGCAGTTTTACAAAGTGCCTAATGACGGGAAGGAGTTCTTTTGTTTATCAGAATTTTCATGCCAGTTCATACGAGTTTATGGCAACTGGCCACAAAAGTTCAACGAGGGGGGGGGGGGTGTATGAATAAAGATCGCCGTTTCTTGGCATATATATATTTTTTTTTTGAGAGTAGAATTGGGAACTCCAAACAATTTCGAAAAAATGTTCTACGTAAGGCAAGCGATAACTGCACTTTAATTTGAAGAAACACTGTAAACTGCCAAAAATTTTATATGCGGCCCCCTCTACCCCCCCCCCCCCCCACCTTTCCCCAAACCCTCTACGGTCTAAGTTAGAGTACCATGAGGTAGTTACCAAATTTGGTGGTTCTAAATTAAAAACTGTAGATTTTACGAAAATTTTGTAGGGGGCCCCTTCGGACCGGGCCTCCACGCGTGCCAATAACCATCACCTTCTAAGTAAGAGCACCATGAAGTAGTACACCAAATTTGGTGGTTCAAAATTGAAAACTGTAGATTTTACGAAAATTTTCTATGGGGGGGGGGGGCCTCGACCACTTCCAAAAACTGTCTACGGTCTAAGTTAGCGCACCATGAGGTATTGTACCAAATTTGGTGGCTCTAAATTGAAAACTGTAGATTTTACGAAAATTTTGTAGGGGCCCCCCTTCGGACCGGGCCTTCACGCGTTCCATAAACCCTCTACGTGCTAAGTTAGAGCACCATGAGATATTATATCACATTTTGTGGTTTTAAATTGAAAACTGTAGATTTGACGAATATTGAGTACGGGGGCCCCTTGACCCCGGGCCCCATATCTTTCCCAAAACAGTCTACGGTCTAAGTTAGTGCACCATGAGGTAGTACACCAAATTTGGTGGTCCTAAATTGAAAACTGTAGATTTTACAAAAATTTTCTATGGGGGCCCCCTCGACACCGGGCCCCCTACCCCTTCCAAAAACCCTCTGCGTGCTAAGTTAGAGCACTATGAGATAATATACCAAATTTTGTGGTTCTAGATTGAAAACTAGATTTTACGAAAATATTCTATGGGGGCCCCTCGAACCCGGGCCGCGTACACTTTCCAAAACCATCTACGGTCTAAGTTAGAGCACCGTGAGTTAGTATACCAAATTCGGTGGTTTTAAATTTAAAACTGTAGATTTTACGAAAATTTTGTATGAGATGAGAGTTTAATTAGTGCCCCCTCCTGAAAAATTCTGATAAGTGCCACATTCTAGTCTTCCGCAAATTAAATCAGTGTCTGAACGAATTTTTCTTACCAAAGATCAAATGTTTAGAAAAATACAAAAAGAAAAAGAAATGAAAAGAAAAAAAAGCCGTTTAATTAATGCCCGATCCTGAAATGTTATGGCTTGCGATGTTTTGTCACCACGATGTTTTGACCTGCGATGCTTTGTGCCCGCGATGTTATGACTTGCGATGTCTTGTCACCGCGATGTTTTGACCTGCGATGTTTTGTGTCCGCGATGTTATGTCCGCGATGCTATGTCGCGCGATGTTTTGACCTGCGATGTTTTGACGTGCTACGCCACACTCACCAACCCGCTAGGCCAGCGTGGTGAGTTATGGCCAAACCCCTCCAAAATGACTGTACAACTTAAATCTTGGCCCTCAGTCTCCGGCAGCTGGAATGTACCTGACCAAGGCAGCGGCCAGTGCGACATGAAGGCAGAGGGTGCTAAGAATCCCCAGAGGACCGGACTAGGCTGCCATCTGATGCTGACCTTGGCTACGTATAATGGAAGCTCCCTATCTTCTGATTCAAGGCTTCTTGAATTGGAAGAGGAACTACAAAGGATCAAGTGGGACATCGTCGGGCTAAGTGAGGTAAGGAGAAAAGGACAAGACCTCATTGAACTGAAAAGTGGACATCTCTTCTACTATTGTGGGACAGATACTGGCAGAAGTAGTGGTGTTGGATTTATAATAAACTGAAGGATAAAGTTGTAGAAGTTGAAAGTTCCTCTGACAGAGCTGCACGACTCGTTATCCAACTCTCGGGAAGATACCAGGCTCAGATTATTCAAACTTATGCACCCACCACAAGTCATCCTGAAGAAGAAATTGAAGAATTTTATGAGGAAATTCGTCATCTAAATAATAAAGATAAGCAGCACTTAAAAGATAATTATGGGAGATTGCAATGCAAAAATAGGGCAACAGCAACAGAATGAAACTTCAGTAGGTAAATTCGGTCACGGCAACAGAAACCATCGTGGAAATACTCTCGTAGAGTTTGCAGAGGCAGAAGGGTTTTTTATCTTGAACTCCTTTTTAAAAAAAATGCCACACAGGAAATGGACATGGAGACATCCAAATGGGACGACAAGTGAAATTGATTTTATTATGTGTAACAAAGAATTCGTCATAGAAGACTGCAATGTGCTAAACAAGTTCAACACAGGTAGTGACCATAGATTGGTGAGATGTAAAATGCACCTCAACACTAAACTCGAACGTAGCAAGCTCATAAGACAAACAAAATGTATTGACATAACCAACCTTAAAAAACACCATAATACCTTCAAGTTGGAACTGAAGAACAGATTCTCTGCTTTAGAAGGCCTAACATCGGAAGAAGTGGATATTTCGGAAGTTAACAGAAAAGTTACCAAAGCTCTTATGGAAACAGTAACAAAATTAGCTGGGTCTAAGAACAAGTTGCATGTGAACAAATTATCAAGAAAACCCAAAATGTTGATGCAAAAAAGAAGAGAGATGAGGACAACTAAAGAAGATGTGACTTCCAAAGTGGAATATATAGAGGTATGCAAGACAGTACGAAAAAGTATCACTGAAGACGTAAGGAAATTCAACTGTGAACTAGTGAGGAAAGCAATTGAAAACAACCAAAGCCTAAAGATAGCAAAGGGACATCTCAGTAAGGGAAGAAAACAGATTATGGCACTGAGAAAAGATGGTTCTGTAACAAGAAATAGAGGCGAAATTTTGACAAAAGTGAAAGATTTCTACTCCAAATTATATGAAAGGGATGATACATGTACTCCAGACATCATGAAAGGTACCAGTACCAGAGTTCTTCCAGTCCTCCCAGCAGAAGTTGCACATGCAATCAAGAACATGAAGCGGGAAAAAGCTCCAGGAGAAGGTGGAATTACTGTAGACATCATACAAGAAACATGTGGAGAAATCAAAACAGTACTGGCCCAAATTTTCACTCGATGCCTTAATGAAGGGAAGATTCCTGAGGATTAGAACAACGCTACAATGACATAGCTACATAAAAAAGGTGACATTGAGGATCTCAGGAACTAAAGACCTATCAGCCTCCTATCAGTGGTTTATAAAATCTTCACTAAAGTTCTTTTACACCGCTTGAAGGTGACACTGGACATGGCTCAACCGAGAGAACAAGCTGGATTCAGGAGTGGCTACAGCACAATAGATCATATCCACGTACTAAGAGAACTAATTGAAAGAGCGAGGGAATATGAACTTCCATTGTGCATGGCTTTTATCGATTATGAAAAAGCCTTTGATTCGGTGAAACCATCAGCAGTTGCAATGGCTCTGAAATCCTGCGGTATTGAAGATGCATACATTAACATTATTAATAACATCTATGAAAATGCAAGTGCAAAGATTCGGCGGTTTGAAAATACAACACACGTAAAAATTGGAAAAGGAGTGAGACAAGGTGACACCATATCTCCGAAGCTCTTTAATGCCACATTGGAAAATGTCTTTCAATCACTGAACTGGAAAAACAAAGGGATAAAGATTAATGGAGATTATCTAACCCACCTTCGTTTTGCTGATGACGTAGTCATTTTTGCAACTACCCCATCAGAGCTGCAGAGTATGATTCAGGAACTTGCTGACAAGAGTAAAGAAGTGGGATTAAAAATGAACTTTCAGAAGACAAAAGTGATGTTCAATGCTTTTACAAGAAATGAAGATTTATCGATTGATGGAGAAAAGCTGGAGATAACAGACACGTAGGTTTATCTTGGACAGCAGATATCAAGTGAGGGTCACATTGATGAAGAAATTAATCGGCGTACAAAACTTGCCTGGAGAGCTTTTGGAAGAAACAGCACAATTTTCAAGAGCAATATGCCATTATGTCTTAAAAGAAAAGTGTTTGATCAATGCATCCTTCCAGTGCTTACGTATGGTGCAGAGACGTGGACCTTAACTAAAAGAGACATACAAAGGCTGCAGACAACTCAAAGTCGCATGGAGAGGTGCATGCTTGGTGTAACCAGGAGAGATAAGAAGAGGAACTCGTGGATCCGAAAAATGACAAGAGTGGAAGACATCATGATCAGAGTTAAATCCCTGAAATGGCAATGGGCTGGGCATACTGCGAGAAGGACAGACCATCGATGGACAGCCGAAATTTTAGATTGGATTCCAAGGGACAGGAAAAGACCCTGAAGAAGACCACATAGAAGATGGGTGGATGAAATTCGAAAGTATGCGGGAGTGACATGGAGGAGACTGGCACAAGACAGACCGTTGTGGAGGAAACTTGGGGAGACCTTCGTCCAGCAGTGGATTGATAATGGTTGACAATGATGATGATGATGATATCAATACATATAAAAATTTAAAATAGAGTACAAAAATGTTATGCTCTTATATCGAAATGCAGATTCCAAGAAATTTACACATACAAGTGATTACAAATGTAAAAATGTTATATCTTGGCTTTAAGTCAGAAATAGACTACGGATTTCACCAAGGGGTGCTGTAAAATTTTGAGGGCGCTAGTAAAGGTAAGGCTGTGGTGGAGAAAATCCCCTCTCTTAATTTTTTTTTATTGGAGCTTTAACGACCACCGTGAGCAACTGAATGGGATATAAGCAGTCGCCCGTCTCTAATTTAGGGTCACTGGTTCCAGGGAAGGAAGAGAGCCAGTGCCATAAAACAAACACAACTTCCATGCCTCACGGGATTCGAACCCGTACCTTTTCCGGACGAATGATCAGAAGCCATCGCTCAGACCACTGCGCCACCGGGGTAGCCCCATGACATTAGGAGTGGAAAAATGTCCTCGCCTTACTACAGTGTTACCTGAAAGCGTATGGTGTAAGACATTCCTCTACCATTTGGTTTCAGCCCCTTTAGACTATTTAGATTAGCAAATAGTAGTAAACAAAAAACTAACCACCCGTTTCGATGTCAGTTTAAGGTGTATCGATTTTTCTTTTGATTTTTTTTTTGTCACAGATTGTAAAGCACCACCGCCAGAAAAAAAAAACTTTATTATGGGAGCAATTTCTAATAATTTGCTGTTGTTAAAAATTAGGTAGCAAATATTTTGTTGTATTGGAAGCACTAGCTACTCTGAGGCTTAACCGTATACATGGAAAGTCGACATCCAGAAGGCTGAAATAAAACTGAATACCAACTTTCAAAATATGATGATGTATTGCAGTGCAAACATCTCTGCTGTGCGGAATTAGGTTTTTATTGCGGAAGTAGTCTGAGTTGTCAGTGCTTGAATAATTGTCTCTCCAACGAGGACTGTTTAAGGTTTTATTGAAGGATGATAGAAATTTCAGATTGAAGCTCATGTGGATGTTTTTTATTATAATGATATTTCCCCTCATTTTCTTAATTTTTTTAAATTAGCTTCCCTAAATATTCATTTATGAACGAACACAATAGACAAAATATAAAGGGAGATCCCACAAAAACCTACGGGGCGGGGGGGCATTCATAGATTTTCGGGGGCTAAACACCCCCGAGAAGATGCCTGAATGCATCCTTGTGTGAACCATCTGTCTCTTCAAGTAATACTTCCCTTATCCTCCACAAAGTCACTTCGACACAAAGATCTACATAAATTTAAAACAAAAGCGGAGTCAATTTGCTTCTGAGAACTCTCTTTCCTTCAAATTATTCTGAAACCACTCGGAAATATTTTTTTCTCAATCAAAGACTTACAATTGTGTCTTGAAGAAAGAATTTTTTCATCAACTTCAACAATTTCCCTTTGAACTACATATTTAGTCTGTCAATTGACTTTTTTTTTCTTCTAACAACCTTTCAAAGATAATGAATACAACATACAAACACCGATGGAAGTTTTCAGATAGTTGCCTGATCATAAATATGTTTTTTCTTCCTGAATCTGTGTTTAAAAGTAACCACTGAACAAGATGTCATGGTATTGGGTGTGAGCAAAAGTTCTACCCGTTTTTGTAATAGATGCAAATTGCGATCGTAGTAGTTACGTCACAAATGAGCTGCAATGCCGAATTTTCGGCCAATAAAGCGTGTAGAGCATATAGAGGCACTAGGTTTGTCCGAGTAAGTCATTCGTAACGGAAATCACGGACTGTGTAACATAGTATGCGATAAGGAGCACATTAGACATTGCTTACTGTACTAGTTTGATAAAGGCAGTACTGCAGCCGCAACATCTGTCAAGTGTATTGTGAGGATGCAGTTGATAATGGCCCATGTCGCCGTTGGTTTCAGAAATTTCGGGACGGAGACAGAAGTTGCAAATATCAACCACGTCCTGGATGTCCATTCGTGATTTCTGACGCGAATGTGGATCAAGCTATGACAAATGACCTACATCCAACCGTTCAGGAATTAGCGGAAACGTCGGTACGCGAAACAACAGTCGAAAGACGGATGCATGCGCTTGGGTTCATCACCAAGTTTGATAACTGGATTCCGCACCAGCTTTCTGCAAAGCAACGAGAGGAGAGAATACGTACCTGTGTTTCTTTGCTTTCTCGTTACAGAAATAAACCGTTTTGGGGATGAATTGTAACTGGTGACGAAAAATTGGTACTGTACCGTAATGTAAAGCGTCGACGGACTGTGTGCCGAGATGCAGAGCCTGTTCCATCAACCTCAAAAGGAGGACTGCATCCCAAAAAGGTTTTGTTGAATGTTTTTATATCCAAGGAACAATCCACTGGGAGGTTTTGGCATCTAACCGAAAGATAAATGCCAACAGTTGAACATATTGCGAGAACTGACATCAAAGCAGCCAGCACTCGTTAATTGCAAAGGCGTCATCCTTCATCATGATAACTCCAGACCTCATGTTGCTTTAATCAAAAGGCAAAAATTTCTGAACTTTGGTTGGGAAGTGTTACCTCACGCGGCGTATTCTCCTGGCCTGGCACCTACGGCTAATGCACACACCCAATATTACTGATAATTTTACGCCTGCAATCAAAGGTTACGTTATTAAAGGGCACGATGCTTAACAAATTCTGCATTAATTTCCACAAAATGTGAAAGTTCTATACATCAAGAACATATTTTCAACTTATTTACTATACGTAGAGATCGATATTTCAAAGTTGTGAAACCTGATATGCACTGTACAGGGTGCGGTAGCGTTGATAGGTTATTAACAAAATCGCACTGTAAGCGGTCAAATGTTTTTTATTTGTTACTCTCTATGTCAAATACTTGTTACAAGAATGCCATTGATCAATCAATGTTTAAATATGAATCCTGTCAAATAGCTGCCCCGCTGCACCACAAATTCTTCTAAGCGGCGTTGGAAGGAGTCGGCACCTAACCGAACGATAAATGACGAGTATATGAATCATTCATATACCGAACGATATATTACGACGAGTATATGAATCATTCATATACCGAACGATATATTACGACAAGTATATGAACCAAGGGATGTAAGGTCAGGTGAGGGATGTAAGGTCAGGAGATGCGTAACATCACAGCCTCTCCTTGACAAATGTCAACCCCGCCTTCTCGTGGTGCATCCTGTTCCCACTAAAAAGGCTCTGACGACCGCCAATAGCGGTATAACTATACCATCGGGATCAGAGGAAATTCTATCCCACACTCACCAACCCGCTTGGCCAGCGTGGTGAGTTATGGCCAAACACCTCCAAAATGACTCTACAACTTAAATCTTGGCCCTCAGTCTCCGGCAGCTGGAATGTACATGGCCAAGGCAGCGGCCAGTGCGACATGAAGGCAGAGGGTGCTAAGAATCCCCGGAGGACCGGACTAGGCTGCCATTTGATGCTGACCTTGGCTACCTATAACGGACGCTCCCTATCTTCTGATTCAAGGCTTCTTGAATTGGAAGAGGAACTACAAAGGATCAAGTGGGACATCGTGGGGCTAAGTGAGGTAAGGAGAAAAGGAGAAGATCTCATCGAACTGAAAAGTGGACATCTCTTCTACTATCGTGGGACAGATACTGGCAGAACTAGTGGTGTTGGATTTATAATAAACAAGAAACTGAAGGATAAAGTGGTAGAAGTTGAAAGTTCCTCTGACAGAGCTGCACGACTCGTTATCCAAATATCGAGAAGATACCAGGCTCAGATTATTCAAACTTATGCACCCACCACAAGTCATCCTGAAGAAGAAATTGAAGAATTTTATGAAGAAATTCGTCATCTAAATAATAAAGGTAAGCAGCACTTGAAGATAATTATGGGAGATTTCAATGCAAAAATAGGGCAACGGCAACAGAATGAAACTTCAGTAGGTAAATTCGGTCACGGCAACAGAAACCAGCGTGGAAATACTCTCGTTGAGTTTGCAGAGGCAGAAGGATTTTTCATCTTGAACTCCTTTTTCAAGAAAAAGCCACACAGGAAATGGACATGGAGACATCCAATTGGGACGACAAGTGAAATTGATTTTATTATGTGTAACAAAAAATTCGTCATCGAAGACTGCAGTGTGCTGAACAAGTTCAACACAGGTAGTGACCATAGATTAGTGAGATGTAAGATGCACCTCAACACTAAACTGGAACGTGGCAAGCTCATAAGACAAACAAAATGTATTGACATAACCAACCTTAAAAAACACCATAATACTTTCAAGTTGGAACTGAAGAACAGATTCTCTGCTTTAGAAGGCCTAACATCGGAAGAAGTGGATATTTCGGAAGTTAACAGAAAAGTAACCAAAGCTCTAATGGAAACAGCAACAAAATTAGCTGGGTCTAAGAACAAGTTGCATGTGAACAAATTATCAGGAAAAACCAAAATGTTGATGCAAAAAAGAAGAGAGATGAGGACAACTAAAGAAGATGTGACTTCCAAAGTGGAATATATAGAGCTATGCAAGACAACACGAAAAAGTATCACTGAAGACGTCAGGAAATTCAACTGTGAGCTAGTGAGGAAAGCAATTGAAAACAACCAAAGCCTTAAGATAGCAAAGGGACATCTCAGTAAGGGAAGAAAACAGATTATGGCTCTGAGAAAAGAAGATGGTTCTATAACAAGAAATAGAGGCGAAATTTTGACAAGAGTGAAAGATTTCTACTCCAAATTATATGAAAGGGATGATACATGTACTCCAGACATCATGAAAGGTACCAGAGTTCTTCCAGTCCTCCCAGCAGAAGTTGCTCATGCAATCAAGAACATGAAGCGCTGGGGAAAGCTCCAGGA
Organism: Macrothele yani; assembly: GCA_039090855.1. Lineage (NCBI taxonomy): Eukaryota > Metazoa > Arthropoda > Arachnida > Araneae > Macrothelidae > Macrothele > Macrothele yani. The sequence goes on along the minus strand of CM076994.1, from coordinate 74,983,711 downwards.
GAAGATGGAATTACTATAGACATCATACAAGAAGCAAGTGGAGAAATTGAAACAGTACTCGCCCAAATTTTTACTCGATGCCTTAATGAAGGGAAGATTCCTGAGGATTGGAACAACGCTACAATGATCCTGCTACATAAAAAAAGGTGACATTGAGGATCTCAGGAACTACAAACCTATCAGCCTCCTATCAGTGGTTTATAAAATCTTCACTAAAGTTCTTTCACACCGCTTGAAGGTAACACTGGACATGGCTCAACCGAGAGAACAAGCTGGATTCAGGAGTGGCTACAGCACAATAGATCATATCCACGTACTGAGAGAACTAATTGAAAGAGCGAGGGAATATGAACTTCCATTGTGCATGGCTTTTATCGATTATGAAAAAGCCTTTGATTCGGTGAAACCATCAGCAGTTACCACGGCTCAGAAATCCTGCGGTATTGAAGATGCATACATTAATATTATTAATAACATCTATGAAAATGCAAGTGCATTTTCATAGATGTTATTAATAATATTAATGACAATGATGACAATGATGATATGATGATGATATGAACCATTCATATACTCGTCGTAATACATCGCCAGGAATTGAAAATACAACACACATAAAAATTGGAAAGGGAGTGAGACAAGGTGACACCATATCTCCGAAGCTCTTTAATGCCACATTGGAAAATGTCTTTCAATCACTGAACTGGGAAAACAAAGGGATAAAGATTAATGGAGATTATCTAACCCACCTTCGTTTTGCTGATGACGTAGTCATTTTTGCAACTACCCCATCAGAGCTGCAGAGTATGATCCAGGAACTTGCTGACAAGAGTAAAGAAGTGGGATTAAAAATGAACTTTCAGAAAACAAAAGTGATGTTCAATGCTTTTACAAGAAATGAAGATTTATCGATTGATGGAGAAAAACTGGAGATAACAGATACATATGTTTATCTTGGACAGCAGATATCAAGTGAGGGTCACATTGATGAAGAAATTAATCGGCGTACAAAACTTGCCAGCAGAGCTTTTGGAAGAAACAGCATAATTTTCAAGAGCAATATGCCATTATGTCTTAAAAGAAAAGTGTTTGATCAATGCATCCTTCCAGTGCTTACGTATGGTGCAGAGACGTGGACCTTAACTAAAAGAGACATACAAAGGCTGCAGACAACTCAAAGTCGCATGGAGAGGTGCATGCTTGGTATAACCAGGAGAGATAAGAAGAGGAACTCGTGGATCCGAAAAATGACGAGAGTGGAAGACATCATGATCAGAGTTAAATCCCTGAAATGGCAATGGGCTGGACATACTGCCAGAAGGACAGACCATAGATGGACAGCCGAAATTTTAGATTGGATTCCAAGGGACAGGAAAAGACCCAGAAAAAGACCACATGGGAGATGGGTGGATGAAATTCGTAAATATGCGGGAGTGACATGGAGGAGACTGGCACAAGACAGACCGTTGTGGAGGAAACTTGGGGAGACCTTCGTCCAGCAGTGGATTGATAATGGTTGACAATGATGATGATGATGATGATATGAACCATTCATATACTCGTCGTAATACATCGCCAGGAATTTTGGTGACGGTCAAGGTAAGTAGATAGTAGAGGTAGGTCCATTTTTTTTTTCGTTGGAGGTTTAACGACCACCGTGAGCAACTCAATGGGCTATAAGCAGTCGCCCGTCCCTAATTTAGGGTCACTGGTTCCAGGGAAGGGAGAGATCCAGTGCCGTAAGACAAACACAGCATCCATGCCTGACCGGGATTCGAACCCGGACCCCTTACGGACGAACGATCAGAGGCCAGGCCACTGCGCCACCGGGGCGGCAGAGGTAGGTCCATAAGACGGTCGAGCGGTATTATCTACTCGGTACCACACCCCTGTGACATCAAAGCTGCAAAGCAGCTAAGGACCGAAGTATTTTGTTTAGCGTTTTACAAACTTTTGAGAGAAGACTTTGGGAGTAAAACTTCAAGACTTTATTGAAAACGCTTAAATAAAATATTTCAGAATATTTACACTGCATTAATGTTGAGTATATTCACGTACAAGGCAACAAGTGTATTTCGATTTCCTAAATATATTTTAAAAATTGTCAAAAAATTAAATTTTGCGCTTTGAAACTTTTTAAAGTAAAAACTAAAACCGCAATAAAATTAATTATCTAAGTGGCTAGTACTTTGAAAAGAAATACTGCCGTTTACTATAAACCATACAAATACCTTCGCGATTTTTTTGAAACTAAAGATTAAGAGCTATGAAAGTTGATAAGTTTTGTGTTTGATTTTCAGGTATGTACATGAAATTTGTAGTTATTTTCAAACTTTCAGCTGAGCGCTGGGTGTTGAATATTAAAAAAAAAATAATTCATTCCGTGAACGCGTTATTCTATTTACAATAAATAAAATATAAAATGTGGTGTGTTATGTACAGATAGCTGCAAAGAGCGAGAAACACGATCTCTACATTCCGGATAAAAAAGAAATTCCGATGTTTATGTTAAGATGCTGTATGATATGTTTGTAACATTTAACAACTGTGCGTATATTTCTTCATTTTCAGAAAAAAAATTGCTACATTTTAGGTAACATAAATGCAAAGAATATACCTTTTTGAGTTTGAAGTACCTCTCATGACGAGTTTGTTTTACTTTTGCTCACTTTTACTTTTAATAACTTTTTGCCCACCATTTATTTTTTATTTTCACATTAATACTGAAGTTTCGATCGTAACTCAGTGATACAATTATTAAGGAATTTAATTCTAATAGAAACGCTCGATTTTGGGTGAAGATGTACGATTTTTTCATCCACCTTTTTGAGTTCCAAAGATAAATGCTTAACTATATGATGTTTCGCAAGTTGTTCTCCGTAAATTTTCAGGAAAACACTTTCAAATTTTCGAAGAATTTCCGTACAAGAACTTGCAAGATACGTATGGCCACCTCTGCTGATATGCTTTTTGAAAAAAATCTGCTTAGTTTCTTTTGCTTTTTTTACCGTTTTCCTCAGCAATACATCTACAGATTGTACATTTCTAGCTTTCAAATAATTGATTTTAGCTTTGGTTTGCCAAAACTGAAGTTTCGATCGTAACTCAGAATTTATTTTATTGAGCTTTTCAACATATTTTTAATAACGCAATTTTCTTTCCTTATTCTTCTATTTCGACTTTCAAGCTAAATGAAAAGAATCACTTTCAGCTAGTCGTCAACAGACTGAACTTGCAAATCTGGACTTAATCTGGTGTTCTTTGATATACAATTCTGCATTACTTCTAATAAAAACTGCTGAGATTTTTTAATTTTTCAGCACGTTTTGAGCTTTCTTGCCTTGTGCTTGAAGCACAACAACAAAATATATTAACGTGAGGAATCACACCTGTTTTCAGCCGAGGCGAGAATTGCAGCATATTAATTCACTTTTAAAATCTCTTTCAAAGTCCTCATTAAAATGGGCACATCATATTTTGGCGTTGTCACGTTAAATACATCTTTTCGTCGACATGAGTTCATCCGGGCTTTTCTCAAACTGCCCTTTGGGATCCGTTGAAAATTTAAGTTGGAATCTGTCGATCTTTTGCTGTTGCCACAACACACAACTGGGCATCCAGGCATATCTATTAATGCACAATGCACAAAAAGCTGCTTTGACCAAATATATTAGTAAAAAATATTTATAAACTGACTATTAACTCACTGCAAAAATGTGTATCATTTGCAAAATATTAGACAAAAGTTTCTGAAACTTGGCATAAATTCTAGAAAGCACGCGCACCTTAGGCAGGATGTCAACTTTGACCCGTTGCTAACTCCGTTTGCACCTTTGACGTCACAAAACTCACCCTGCCTGAGGGTTTAGACCTACTAGCTTCGAAAACCAGCTGTCGGACCTACCTTCAATAATCTACTTACCTTGGGTGACGACAGCTCTGACATGGCCCTGCAATTCCAATATGGTGACTCAACATGTTTGGAAGACTTCTTGCTTCTTTTTTTTTTTTTTTGATTGGAGGTTTAACGACCACCGTGAGCAACTCAGTGGGCTATAAGCAGTCGCCGATACGGGGCCGTGAGACAAACACAACATCCAGCCTCACCGGTATTCAAACCCGGACCCATCTCGGAAAAATGATCAAAAGCAATCGCTTAGCTCACTGCTCCACTGGGGCGGCCACTTCTTGCTTTAGGTACCCCCATAAGAAAAATCAGCATACGTTAGATCGGGAAACCGGGGCGGCCAAGGGATATCACCATAAAGAGAAATTAATATCTGTAGAAAAGTCTGTCGTAAAAACTCAATTCGTATGCGCCGTGTGTGCGGTCGCCCCGACGTGTTGGAACCATAAATGGTCCATATCCACGTTCAGCATCCGTACTTGGTGCAGCAAAATGTCTTGCAGCATCCGTAGGTAGATAACGTTCACTGGTGACAGTTACAGCGACACCCTCATCGTCCTCGGAAAATTATGGCCCGATAATTCCAAAGGAAGCAACTCCACACCAGACAGTGACACGGCTGCTGTGCAAGAGCTTGATGTGCAGTTGAGCGTGGTTTACATCACTCCAATAACGCACATTTTGTTTATTCACTGAACCAAATAACTCGAAGGTGCTTCATCTGACATAATCAAGGTGTGTAACATCTGCGGATTTTCACGAAGATCACACATGGTTGTGCAAAACCTGTTCGCGTGCAACCAAATCTTGAGGCTTAATTTCTTGCACAATTAAAAGCTTGTAAGGGTGAAAATGGAGACCCTCATGCAATAATCTCCTGAGTCAATGATCGGAAATGTGTAAAATGTTGCCGAACAGATTTTTTAGGGCTCCACAGAATTGCAGCACGAACAATTTCAATCATTTTCGGTGTCAACATCACATTCCTTTCGCTTTCGTTTACGAACTTATTGACCGGCCATTTGTCAGGGGCTGGTTGAGTGAGTACAGTGCTATTGATTGCGAATCAAATCGACTGCAGTTCCGATAGACTCTGTTAGCAGAGCGAGGGGAGTGAGTTCTCCCCTCAAAATAATTTTTCTTTTTTTCGTTTTTTAAACGAAAAGAAGAAATTTTTTTTTCTTTAGTTTTGAAAAAGTGTTTCGGTGCAGTCAATTTGGACTTAGAATAAAACTGCCCTTGTCAGGGCAAAGTCCACATTGCAGTCACAGCACTGTGCGCAAGCCTGACATACGAGCGGGTACGTCGTCGTCGTGCCGGTCCCCCTGATCTACGGATTAGGCCAAATCCCGCACTCAACCAGGGTCAGGTGCTGGTTACAGCGGAAGAACCCCAGGGTACCGCTGGGCACTTGGCTTTCGAACGACGTAAGTCTGACCGACCAGGGACACAGGTCCTAGGACATGCACTCGGTTAGCAACCCGAGTAGAGAGATGGCAGAGGACGCGGGGGCTCCAACCCCCGGTCCAAGTGGGCCCGTAGTGGCAGACTGCGGCTTGGAAACTCCGTCGGAGTTCGCAAGCGCAGTCAACTCCTTCTTCCAGGAGTTGGAGAGGATTCTGGAGAATCCTTCAAACAAGGTTCTGGTTAACACCAGAACCAAGATTAGAAAAGTAGCGAACTCGCTACAAGAAGCTTGCACCAAGCAAGTGATAGAGATGAGTCTCGCCCAAGGGAGACTCCAGGAGAGAAGTGAGCACGCTAGCGCGGCTCCAAAAACATATGCCGAAGCGGCTCGGGCAAAGCCAAGCAAGGGGAACACGGCCCCAAGGCAAAAACCCGCGAAAAAGGAGGTAGCTAAGAAGGTAGTAGCTAAGAGGGTCGAGAAGAGGCACGTGCTTCTCGTTTACCCGGCATCAGACAAGGGTTCTCCCTCGTCAGAAGACGTTAAGGCGGTTCTGCAAACACAGATTTGCCCCGCCAAACTCCAAATTGGAGTAAAGGGAGTGAGGAAAGTGAATGGGGGAGGAGTAATGGTAGAATGCTCCTCCGCCAAGGAAATAGAGAAGCTGGATTCCGAGCTAAAGAGCAACGAAGTGACCAAGGAAAACCTTCGGTCAAGGTTGCCAGCGAAAAGGAATCCGAAGTTTATCGTCTATGGGATAGACGGAAACCTGTCAAGGCAACAGGTCGAGCAATGTCTCGTGGAACAGAACCCAGAGCTGGAGGAGAGCAGCCTCCAGCTCAAGTTCTCATTGAAGGTGAAGGGTGGGAAACGCCACTGGGTAGCAGAGGCGGACCCACTGACCTTCAAAAAAGTGATGAGACGAGGCAAGCTCGGAGTGGGATGGACCGTCCACTCAATAAGGGAATACCTGAGGGAGGTCCGTTGCTACAGGTGTAACGGGTTCGGGCACTTTAGGTCAAGGTGTCCCGAAGAGCAGGATAGGTGTGCCCGGTGTAGGGAAACCGGGCACAAGCGCCAGGAGTGCAGCAATAGCCCAGTCTGCACTAACTGCCTGGCAAACAACAAGAGATTTAGGCGTCGAGTGGATATTGGCCACTCGAGCCTCGACAAGGAATGCCCAAGCCTTGTCAGAGAACTGGCTCTGCTAAAAGAACGCACTCACTATGGATAAAAACCAAAGAAAGGCGTTAAGGTGCTCCAAATCAATCTGCACCATGCACGGGCAGCAACAGCACAGGCCCTGGTGACAGCCACTGAGCAAAAAGCTCATATTCTGCTTCTGCAGGAACCATTCGAGCAGGGGGAAGAGCGGTGGGCTTCCCTAACTCCTACCGGATCTACCACCCTAGGGTGGCAAAGCCCAGGGCAGCCACGGTCGTGAAAGACCCGTCCCTAGCGGTTCTCGAGATAAAATGCTCCGAGAACGTGGTCGCCCTGGGGGTGGAATGTGGTGATGAGAAATTTTTAATGGTGAACGTATACAGTTCTCCAGCAGGCGATTTGAGAGAAACGCTGAATGAGCTAATGGCTCTATTAGGGGAATTCCCCAGTCATGAGATAGTAATAACAGGCGATTTCAACGCGAAGAGTCCTCTCTGGGGATAACAAGACGAGGACGAACGCGGCCAGCTTCTAGTGGACTTCGCCAACGCGGCAGACCTGAGTTTCCTGAACGATCCAGAGAGCACCCCGACCTTCCAAGGGGCGAGGGGCTCCTCCTGGATCGACGTGACTCTCGTCAGGGTCTCTCAGCGCAGCCTCGTCCAGGATTGGCAAGTACTGGACGATGAAAGCTGCAGTGACCACTTAGCACTATCTTTCGTTTTGGGATCGGAAAAGCCCATCCGACCCAAGCGCAGAAGGTTCTTCATGAAGAATCTCGACTGGTGGGCTTTTAAAGCCAAACTAACTACCCTGTTGGGGGGTAGGAGGGCAGAAGAGGCAGGAGAAGCGTCGGACCTCAACTCCCTCTTTGAAGATCTAACCAGTCAAGTCACAGCGCTATGCGAGAGTAGTAGGGGAAATAAAAGGTGAGCCAAGGATCCCCACCCCTGGTGGTCGGAGAAACTAAAAGCTCTAAGGGCGAGAGCTAGGCGGAGTAGGAAAGCTCTGCAAAGAGCAAAAGCTACACCGCAAGACAGGGAGTGCACAGAAGTGCATAAAAAGGCTCGTTCAGCATACAGGAGAGAACTGAATCTCTCGAAAATATCCTGCTGGAGAAAGCTGTGTGAGTTCCAAACTCCGGCAGACCCTTTCGGGATCCCCTATAAGATCTCGAGGGGTTCCATCACCGAACCGCTAAAACTGGCAGCGGTAGAAAGGGCAGACGGAAGCCTATCAAAGACTCTTGATAGTACCATAGAGAGTCTCTTGGATTACCACTTCCAAGGAGACGAGCGAGAAGGGGACTTCCCACAACAAAATGAAATAAAGGATTAATGTCGGATCCCGCCGGACACTGGTGAGGACCCCCCCCCCCTTCACGAGAGAGGAAGTGGAGAACGCCCTCTCCAGTCTAAACACTGGCAAAGCACCAGGCAAGGACGGGTTCGACCTCAGCATAGTGCGAGAAATCTACTATGCAAATCCCGGGTATTTTGTGGCGCTCCTAAACGAATGCCTCGGGAGGGGAATCTTCCCAAACTTGTGGAAAACAGCGGTGCTAGTTCTTTTCAACAAGACCGGAAAGAACAAAAATGATCCCGCAGCCTACAGGCCCATCTGTCTTCTCTCTGCGTGGAGCAAGGTGCTGGACAAGCTCATAACGAACAGAGCGCTTGCCTTTCTCATGGAGCAGGGAAAGCTAAACAGGAACCAATTTGGTTTCCTTCCGGGGCGTTGCGCAACGCAGGCAATTCGCAGCCTCAGAGAGAGGGCAGAGAGGAACAAAGCGGAGGGGCTCCATACCTGCTTCATCTCACTAGACGTGAGGGGGCATTCAACAGTGTCTGGTGGCCAATTGTTTTAACCAGACTCAAAGAACTTGGCTGTCCAAGGAACCTGTTCAAGCTAATCAGCAGCTACCTGTCTGATAGAAGGGTCGAGTTCGAAGCGGGGAATGGGCAAGCCTCGCGTTCGTACCACAGAGGGTGTCCGCAAGGATCCAACTCCGGGCCGCTTTGGTGGAACATAGTTGCAGACGCAGCTCTGAATCTAGACCTGGGGCCCGCAGTGGAAATTCAAGCCTATGCGGACGATTTCGTTCTCGTGGTCTCTGCCTCAGGGAGACACGTGATCGAAAGGGAAGCACACAGCGCCTTAGCTGTGCTAGACAATTGGAGCAGAGAAAGCAAACTGTGCTTCGCTCCTGAAAAGACCACTCTACTAGCGATAGCTAAGAGTGGAATAATGAAAACACCACCTAAATGCAAATTCCAAGGGTGCACTATCAAGGCGGTGCGTGAAATGAAGTACTTGGGTGTGGTCCTGGATCAGAGTCTATCAGGGCTGCCACACCTGAGGCATCTTCGAACAAGGTGCACGCTGATCCTTAATAAATTGAATGGCATGAGGTTATCGGGCAAAACCAAGAAGGCCATCTATCAGAGAGGAATAGAAAGAATTCTGACATATGGTAGTGGAGCATGGTGGACTCCCACCGTCAGAATGAAGAAGGGCATAAACCAAATCCAAAGGTTGGTCCTACTAGGGATCACCGGTTGTTTTCGCACAACGTCGACCCTAGCACTCCAAGTGCTGGCGGGGTGCGAGCCGGCGGACCTAGTAGTGGAAAGGGAGGCAGCAATGCACTGCCTAAGGTCAGGCGAGGACGCCTACCTTCTCGGTGTGCCACATCGAGCCTCCAACATGGAGCTGGAAAGTGTGGACTGGCAGATCCACCCGGCCGAGGAAATTTGCCCACCGTGGGACAAGGAGAAACCCACGGGAGTTGGGCATGAGCTGTTCACGGACGGCTCAAAGTTGAAGGGACAAGTGGGAGCAGGCTTCTGTGCGTTCTCGGATGGGAAAGAAGCAACTGCTGAATGCGTGAAACTATCGCAGAACGCTTCTGTCTTCCAGGCAGAACTTCTGGCGATAGAGAAGGCACTCACCTGGGCACTCCCCAGGCGTAGTGACGAAAGGATAAAACTCTACTCGGACAGTGAGGCAGCACTGCAGGCTCTGAGTAGATTCAGGGGAAGAAACCCCATCGTCCAGAGGATTAAAACCCTCTTGAGGGCAGAGGGAGATGGGGCAGTCAGTTTCCACTGGGTACGAAGCCATGTCGGAACCCAAGGAAACGAAAGGGCGGACCAGCTGGCGAAGGCAGCCACGCTGAAAGAGACGGTTGACGTGCAATGTAGAACGCCGCGAAGGAGTATTCGCGCAGCATTAGCACGACAGACCATGACCGAATGGCAGGTCAGATGGGACACGGGAGAGACAGGGCGGAAGACACACAGAGTGCTTCCGAAGGTCTCGACCAAACGAGCACAGACAAACAAGTTCCTGAATCAAGTACTCAGTGGCCATGGCATCAGCCCTGAATACCTAGGCAGATTTGCCATCAGGAACTGCACTTGTCCCTGTGGAAATAGGTCGACAAGCATTGAACACTGCGTGCTAGATTGCAGCGGCTTCGCCGAATGGAGAAACACACTGATCCCAGGTGTGCAAAGAACGCGAAGATTGGATCTGTTCATCCAATCCTCCGTTAACAGGAGGGGATAATAGTCCTGGTTGAGAGGAACCCTCCAGCAACATACGATCTTCCCCAGTCAAACGGGGACCGAAACGCAAGAGGTGTACGTGCACACCGAAAGCGATTCGGAAGAGGAATGAGGGCAGAAGTCTGTGGGCAAGCAGACGAAATTCCCTCCAGTGTACATACAGTGTAAATACTCTTTAAATCTCTCAATATTGTAAGTCCTAAGCACGAGGACAGTGTAATTGATGTGTGTAGGTTTTTGTTTAAAAAAATAAAGGGAAATTATTCCCCCAAAAAAGTTCGAGGGCAAGTAATCTCCCAGTCAATGCTAAATTAATGAACGACCTACCCCGCCAGACAGAGCGGGAACCCAGATAAGCTACGCTAGGTCGCCTGCCAGCACGTCACCACGGGCTGGTCTCTGGGCCACGGGGGTGGCCAGGGTCCGAACCAGCGTCTCAAGGCGGGATAATTGTCGCAACATTTCAAAATAAAATCCAAGGAGCTCAATTAGTCCCCGTGGAGCCAAGAAATATTGGCGGAACGGGACAATGTAATCAGTTTTCTTCTTACGAACTTATTCACATTCCTTTCGCTTTCTTAAGGAACTTATTCACCTCGTAATGGTGCGACCATCTGGCACATTTCCATGACGTCCCATTTGAAATGTCGCCTGAATGGACGTTGTGTAGCAACTATAGAATCGTTATTCTTGAAATGCGTTTCAACAGTGAAAGCACGTTGCTCAACCGTCCAGCTCACCATGTTGAACAAAAACAAAATGGCAGCTTAATGACATAAGAACGCGCGTTGATACATGACGTCATTGTACGAAGGCGGTAAATTACCCTGTGAACGCTGCCGCATCCCGTATTTTACAGATCCAGTTTGTTGATATTTTACACCCTGGGGGTGGCCGAAACCTTAGACCATGAATATTGGTAGACAGAGCAGGAGATCCGAAAGCGACACAAACATCTCCAGAGGGTAGTCACGTGATGTGTGTCAACCACCGGCTTTCACGGTGGTTGACACACATCACGTGACTACCCATGAGCTGGGCGTGTTGTGATATTGGATGTCAGCAAAGATTTAAATATAAGATAAGATCGTCTACATTTTATACTACATTTTATGAAAAAATGCTGCTTACATGTGTTTGTTATCGGAAGATCATGTTTGTCTTCGGATAACATGTTTGTTATCCGAAGATCTACATATAGTAGATATACGATTTATAGTCCTTGAATTATAGTGCTGTTTTGTACTGCTGGATCGGTAGCGGGATTACTTTGTTATTCCAAAGTGAAAAAATTAGGAAAATCATGATTTAATTTAACATATAAGTTTCTACTGTATAAAAAGTTGAAATGCAGGTCACACATAAAAAGTAATGTGTAATTCAAACACATTACGTCTTACAAAAAAGAAGACCCGGCCCAACATAGGACCAACGGTTATATTCATGGATTAAGTACCTAAACAGGGTAGACAAAAAAAAAAAAAAAAAAAAATGAGGTAAGTGGTCTCAGTCGTCGTAAAAAGGAATCGTCCAAAATTTATAATTTAGGGATGTGCAGCTTCTGATTTACTTTTTAATTAGCAGTAACTGCTATGCAAGACTTTGTGTAGCCCTTGATAACTATTGATTTGCTGTTTTAGAAGGCAAACAGAAAACTGCTGTGTATTATCAAAATAAAAAAATACTTACACACCATATTCCCCCCCCCCCTCAAAGAAAGATTACAATGAGGGCTGCCATTCGGCAAAATATCTCATTTTTACAACATATATGCTGTGGCTGTTAGCCTGAAAATTGGGGTATTTCTATATATAAAAATCTTTGTACATCTGTATGTATGTATATGTGTTTCTAATATTTCCTACATCTCGATATGTTGATAGTAAACAATTCCTCCATTTCCGAGGTCTACATTGTGGACCTAGGAAATTTTTCACACACTCATAACCCCCAAAATAATAGACTTGTCAACACACAGTTTTCACAGAATGACACCTATACTGTCTTCAATGGGGGAAAAATACTTTTGTTGTGGAACAGTACGCACAATTTAAATGGGAGTAGGGGGTTGAGAAATGAGGTCACTTTTCACACTCCAATAGGGAGAATTTACACGTTGAACTTTAAAAAATCATAGATTATATATGCACTCTATAACAACAAAAAATAAACACAATAAAAGTTAAAGGTGCAAAGATTAATGGTAATTTTGCTAAAAAATCCTGCGTTGTAGAGGGAGGCAGTAAAAATGCGTAAAAATATGTAAACTAACACTTCAGCGGGAGCACCAATCAGAGTTACCGAATTACTGAACTTTAAAAATTTGTACCGCACGAACTAGTGGGCAGAAAAATAAACCACTTGAATTTTTATGTAGATAACTGATCGCTATGATTTTTTATGAAGATAAACTTAGTAAAATTATATTGAACGGGTCACCGTGCAAATGCCTCATTCATGGTCTAAGGTAAATGCTGTTGATCATCGCTATTACCTGCTCCCTCAGAGCAATCTTGACATACATCACGTGACTAACCCGCTTCACGTGTTTGTGCCGTTCTCCCAACACTGCGTGAACGGGAACAGCTGTGTCTACTATATTCATGGTCTAAGGCCGAAACGAAATTAAAATAACATTTAACGAATTTAAAATCATAGCTTGCCAGACGATGACCACGCCCAGGAGGTAGACATTAGAATTTAGAAAATGTGAATAAATTATGCTGGAATTTACCCGAAACTTACTAATAAATCAAAAGCAAATTTCACCGACACTCAGAATATCTCATTTGAATTCAGCGGTTGGCACAAGACGGCAGACATATACTTAATCAATTACACTAGCGGAAAGTGAAAAAAGAACACCAAGGAGACGTCTGATACCAACGAAATTTATACAGCATAATAACGGAATACAGAGGATAACGTGATCAAAACATTATGGCAAAATACAGCTGTATTTGCTGGTAAACTGAAAAATAACATTTCCATGTAACATGGTTAGTACGAGGTTGAACCGCCATGAACTGCGTCACACTGTGCAATTCTGGCATGGAGTCTGTCGTACAGATGTTGGATGTAAGTTTGGGGTATTGAGTTCCAAGCATCCTGAACCTGGACGCGTAAATCGGGGATGGTCGTGGCTGGCCGTGGAGACCGGATAAGTCGTTGTCCCATAAAATCCCACACGTGCTCAATGGGGGACAAATCCGGTAAACGTGCAGGCCATAAAAGCTGTCTCACACCCTGAAGTGCATGTTGCGTTGCACGTGCCATGTGTGGGCGTGCGTTATCTTGCTGGAAAACACCACGATGGACCGACCTTACAAATGGCACAACAACGGGCTGAATGATGTTGTTGATGTAGGAGGTGCTGTTTAACGTACCCGGTACAAACACTACTTGTGTACGGGAGTGATAGCTGATCACTCCCCACACCAGACCAGGTGTAGGCCCTGTGCGTCGCTGGCGGTTGCAAGAAGGGCGGAGACGATCCCCTGTGCATCTGCGAACACGCATACGGCCATTGGAGGCCCCCAAGCAGAATCTGCTTTCATCGCTGAACACGACAGATCGCCATTGCGTTCTACAGTGCAGACATTGGCAACACCACTGCAGCCGTTCCTGACGGTGGGCTGGAGTCAGAGGTACACATGCCAGAGGCACACGTGCACGTAGTTCTGCATCCAGTAGACGGTTGCGGATTGTTCGCACAGTCACCTCAGGTTCAACGGCTGCTCGGATTTGCGTCGCAGTGGATGTTCTGCTTGACAACGCTGCTCTTCTTATGCGTCGATCCGCCGGCTTATCAGTCTGTCTGTGACTCCCGGTTCCACGTCTTCTCGTGTGGGAATGTTCCTCGGACCATCTACGCCACCATCGTACCACCACCGATACTTCCCGTCCAATTCACTCCGCAATACGACCACCCGGCCCCGCGGAGTCCGACTAGACGACCTCGCTCAAAGTCCGATAACTGCTGAAATCGTACGTCTTCCATATCCAGGCATTGCAGCTTCTTCAGGGTCTTTGCAGGTGTCCGTACACCGACGACTGATTACATGCACTTCGCCGTACTCCTTAAATACCACCGACGATAAGTTGCATATTATGCCGTGCTGTGGCGTAAGCGCTCACCGGTTGGTCCCGAAATTAACATCACACCTACGTAAACTCGACCCCATTAACATATGTAAATTTCATGATCGTCCGCCAATTCCTTCTTGGTGTTCTTTTTTCACTTTCCGCCAGTGTAAAACAAAGCACAATAAAAGATAAAGAAGACGTCACTTGCGTAAGGTGACCAGACGTCCTCATTGCTTTTCTTAGCTCTGGGAAGCGATCTCCAAGACTCCGGAAAATTCAGAGCAAAATCTATTCCTTCACGCTAAAATGTGATGATATGATTTGCGCCCTAATTTATTTATCAGTAAATAAATTCAGCAGCATAATCCCGGTCTGTAAACAGACCTAGACACCAAAATGAATTTAATTTGGACAATAATTTTAGCCATGATTTGCATTTTTTCGCAAAAGTGTGCTTCAGCTCGATAACAATCCAGTTATACTAAAAAATAAAATCAACGGTGGTTTGGGGAGCAAATATTATATAGAACAAACAAGTAAATCCCCCAACACCGACAGTTAAATTACCTAAAAAGTGAAAATACCAAGAGAAAAGCCAAAAAATCGCAAAATAAGTGAACCAGGGGTACGGTGTCCTCGAGTTCTAAAAAATTCAGAACAACCAAAGAGATTTGATTCTGACTAAAAGTCAGGTTGGTTAACAAATTAACTCTTAGATCTATAAAAAGTTTCAGTACCTCCTAGATAGGACAAGATCCTCTGAAAAAGAAGCCAGGTCCCTGGAGGTGAAGAACCCACGTGCACAAAAGTGCCGAGGCGTTGATTTAAGAAATATTTTAACTAAGAGACAAACTCGAAAAGGTTTTCTATAAGAAAATAGTCAGTAGTAATCAAACCTACGCAAAAAAAATAGCCAACGAGGATGTAGCACGTGACGTAATCGAGAAGTTTCGGTGAAGTGGCAACAGTCACTGCAAGTTCCTGAAGGACAAGCACAGCTGGCTGTCCTGCAGTTAGTGTGCAAATTGCAATCATTAGCGGTCGGTGCTTATAAAAATCTGAAGCCAAAATGCCTAGATTTTGTGGCATTATGAATTGCTGAATTGCGGTAATAGAGGAAATCGAGACCGTAAGTCTTTTTCAGGCTACTAGTTGCTGTCTCTAAAGGCAGCACCGAAAAAATTCGCTTATACGCCAAACAACGGTAGATAGATCGCTTCCCAGCTTAGAAAACACTTTTTATTGAAAAGTTAGACTCTTCAAAGGCAGAGAACCTTTTAAATGTTAGTTTTATCCAGAAATTAGTTATTTCTTGTAAAGCAGAGAATCTATCTTTTACTTGTTCAAACGCTATTGCAGTGTAGTGCTTGCACTTATTGGGCCAGGCGTTTTATTCGTTGATTCAAAGGTTTTAAGTTGAATTTATAAGGTGTTGGCTGTTTTTTTTTTGCGTAGGTTTTATTGAAACTGACTATTTTCTTATAGAACATCTTTTAGAGTTTGTCTATTAGTCAAAATATTTCTTAAGGGGGATATAAAGGCATGTCTAACGTAAAGCTTCTGCTCATAGGTGGCGCTGAAAATCGCACGGTTATTTCCTACCCCCTTCTTGTTGGGGGTCTTAGTGTTATGACCACTTTCCCTTATCAGATGCAGGATCAGTTTACCTACCCTCCTTTCTCACCCCCATGTTTCCCAAGGGGAAAGCTCAGTACATTTCCTTTACAACGTCGTTTTAGGCAAGTAAAACGCAAGCTTTTTTTTTTTTTTCTGCTAACACAAATGATTCGAAAATTTGTGATATATGACAGCAAAGGGGAACTGATAAATAATTCAAATTTTAACAGATAACGGTGAAGGAGGAAATTTACTTTACTATTTTCACTATTTTTAAAGTTATATATTCATTTTTACTCTATCCTTTTGCAGTTTCACTGTTTTATACGTGCACTTTCTTACCAGTAATTCCTGATAACATATGAATGTCGTCCAAAAGACATCAGCAGGCGCCTTGCCAATAAACCATTTTCTTTAACCTAGATTGAATTTCTTGTCCTTTTATGGCTATTACGTCTTTTGTGTGGAGAGTAAATTCTCTTTAGAATATAGGATGTTGTGCTCCGATTGCGCTTGCAATCAAGAAATTACACGTGACTTGAAATATAAAGCATCTGTGCTATGGGCATAGTACTGGCCCACATCAATCCGTATTTCTCCAGTACTACGGAGGAATAAACCAAGCACATAATTACGAAGTTCATAATGTTAGTATTTTTAGTTTCATACAGAGAGCCTAATGGTCGAATATATTGGTGCATATTTCTTCCGTTACATTAGTTGGGACCGATTTCGTCCGCTAGCCGCATTTTGCAAATTTGTATCAGCATCTAGGTTGTTTCGAAAATTAGAGAAGAAAAAATTAGGGAATCGCTAATATTTCCCTGCAAAGAATAAATGGGTTTATAAAAAGATTATATATACATTAGTGGCATAAAAAACCTGTCCGTGATGTAACATAGTTTTCAATAAATAATATTTCTGAAAAACACTTGCTCACAAAATAAGTGAAGAGTCGTTTGCTAGGTTTATATTCCAAAACGCAATGGTTTTTTCAAATAACATTTTTGTATCAAGGATAGAAAGTGAGTTTCGAAGATATTTTCTGTGTTGGGCAGCGAATGTTTTTCGACTGATAATCCACGAGTACGAATGAATTTATACACGCAGCTTGTAAATAGTATTATGTTATTATGCATTGGTGAAAATTTTATTTAGCGCATAATAGCTTTTCAACATTTTTATATACACAAATTTTGCTTTGAATACAAATTTTAGAGTATGATAAATATGTCTAATGCTCCCAAAGTTAATATTTACGATATTACAATAGTACGGTTGCAGCCTAAAGGAGTGATGCTTTTTTCCCAAGCGGAAGATTAAGTTTGTTACTCCAAACAACCACATATTTGTACTAGTACAAAATTTATTTCTTTTCTGATTTGTGGCTTGTAAATGAAAAGCATTCACGTAGAATGAGTTATTTCGGTTCGTTATAGCGGACAGAATATCGAAAGTAAGAGAATAGAGGTCGAGCACAATGCCCGAACTTCTCTATATGCCCGGGGAAGGAAACGGCAAGCCATATGGGAAATTACTTAACTCTGAGAAAATATGAATAATCGATATCTGTAAAGCTGGAATGCAGTACCCCGAGGTTACGCCAACCCAGCAGAATGCAACGCTATGCACCCCATGGTGTCATGATGGACACAGCAGTGCAGACACAGTTCCGGACGTCCGCACATGTTGATCGAAAATAAGTGCAGACATCTAGCGTGCATGCTGCAGCAAATCGTACACTCTACCAAACTACAGTTTTCAAAACTGAGGCATCATTTGGAAACCCGACACTCTTTTCTTAGCAACAGCTTGCTAGCAGATTCTTTGCAAACCTATTGCCCCGCAGTCAGGGCCGGCCCGTGATATTGTACATGGTTAACTGTAAACCGCCACACAGGAAGATTGCTACACGCTATTCATTAAGGGGCCGGGCACAAATTGCTACTCCTCCGAGGAACACTTTGAATGTGTGGCAGTTTTCCAAGTTTCTGAATTATGTGTGGCAGTTTCCCCAAGGTGCCTAACGATGGGAAAGAGCTCTTTTGTTTGTCTGAATTTTCATGTCGGTTCATACTTAGGGCAACTGGCCACAGAAGTGCGGGGAGCGGGGGGGGGGGGGGGTATAAAGATTGCCGTTTCCTGGCCTATATTGATAATTGAATTGGGAACTCCAAACAAATTTCGAGAAAACGTTCTATGTAAGCCAAGCGAAAATTGCTGTATTCAGGAAAGGACAATAAGATGAGATTTTTTAATAACGCTGCACTTTTACTTAGGCACTAAATATTTATATAACATGTCAAATTTGTAATATTTTTCTTTTACTTAATTAATTCATAAGCATTACACCTCGGCCGTTTTAACAGCTTTTAATCTGCCGACTTTATATTCATAACCCTTACGTGTCAAATCAAGTCAACAGGATTGCGCTTTTACATAGGCACTAAATATTAAAGTCCTAGGCCACAGCCTTTTTAACAGTTTTTATTCTACCAGTGTCATATTCACGGAGTTTATACATCAAATCAAGTTAATAATATTGCGCTTTTATTTAAGCACGAAATATTTATTCACAGGCCCGAGGCCTAGGCTTAGGCTATTTTACCAGTTTTCATTCTACCAATGTCATATTGCCGCCCCGGTGGCGCAGTGGTCTAAGGCGTTGGCCTATGATCATTCGTCCGAAGGGGTCCGGGTTCGAATCCCGGTCAGGCATGGATGTTGTGTTTGTCTTACGGCACTGGCTCTCTCCCTTCCCTGAAACCAGTGACCCTAAATTAGGGACGGGCGACTGCTTATAGCCCGTTGAGTTGCTCACGGTGGTCGTTAAACCTCCAATCCCCAAAAAAAAAAAAAAAAAAAAAAAAAAAAAAATGTCATATTCACAACGTTTACACAGAAAATGAAGTTAATAATATTGGGCGTTTTCTTAGGCAGGAAATATTAATTCATAGGCCCTAGGCCTTTTTAATAGTTTTTATTAAAAAGGGCTATGGCCTATGAATTAATATTTCCTGCCTAAGAAAACGCCCACACATAATTATCATTGTCATATTCACAACGTTTACACAACAAATAAATGTAATAATATTGCGCTTTTACTTAGGCAGGAAATATTAACTCCTAGGCCTTTGAATATGGCATTGGTAGAATGAAAACTGTCAAGTTTTCATTCTACCAATGCCATATTCACAATGTTTACACAGCAAACGAAGTCAATAATATTGGGGTTTACTTAGGCACGAAATATTAATTCATATGCCTCAGGCATTTTTTAGTTTTTACTTTATCAATGCCATATTCACAACGTTTACACAACAAATAAAGGCAAAAATATTGCGCTTTTACGTAGGCAGGAAATATTAACTCCTAGGCCTAGGCCTTTTTGACAGTTTTCATTCTACCAATGCCATATTCTTTTTTTATTGAAGGTTTAACGACCACCGTGAGCAACTCAATGGGCTATAAGCAGTCGCCCGTCCCTAATTTAGGGTCACTGGTTCCAGGGAAGGGAGAGAGCCAGTGCCGTAAGACAAACACAACATCCATGCCTCACCGGGATTCGAACCCGGACCCCTTTCGGACGAATGATCAGAGGCCATCGCTTAGACCATTGCGCCACCGGGGCGGCAATGCCATATTCACAATGTTTACACAGCAAATGAAGTCAATAATATTGGGGTTTACTTAGGCACGAAATAATAATTCATATGCCTCAGGCATTTTTTAGTTTTTACTTTATCAATGCCATATTCACAACGTTTGCACAACAAATAAATGCAAAAATATTGCGCTTTTACTTAGGCACGAAATATTAATTCATAGGCCCTAGGTCTGGGCCTATGGATTACCATTTCGTGCCCAAGTAAAAGCGCAATATTATTAACTAGATTTGCTGTTTAAATGTTGCCAATATGGCATTGAAAGAGTCAAAACTTTTAAAAAGGCCTAGGGCCTATGAATTAATATTTCGTGCCTAAGTAAGCGCCCAACGTTATTAATATGATTCGCTGTGAATATGACATTGGTAGAATAATTGTTTGGAGTTCCCAATTCAATTCTCAGAATAGGCCAGGAAACGGCAATCTTTATACCCCCCCTCCCCTCGGACTTCTGTGGCCAGTTGCCCTAAGTATGAACCGACATGAAAATTCAGACAAACAAAAGAGCTCTTTCCATCGTTAAGCACCTTGGGAAACTGCCACACATAATTCGGAAACTTGGAAAACTGCCACACATTCAAGTATTCCTCGGAGGAATAGCAATTTGTGCCCGGCCCCTTGTCTACCTTCCTTGAGAAAGCCATCTGGTTAATGTGCGAAAGTTTAGAAACTAATTTTCTATTCTACGCCAAGAAATTCGGATTACTAGTATAGTTATACTATTTTGAGGAACACAGATAATTACTTTCAAAGACAAACTGCATTTATTAAATCACAGTAAAGTTGTTACACATTCTTTAAGCAACGGCTATACCTTTTACTGGAAAAGCATAGTTGTGACATGGTGGGCATTGTACCTTTGATATTATAAAACTCTTCAAAACGTTTACTTAATGTCTTAATACTCGAACAAAATATCCTTGGAAATATCCGTACTTCTTCAGGTGTGTAACCTTTCTCAAAAAGGAAATTCATCACCTAGAGAGAGAAAACTTGTTTAGAACTATTGTCTCAGTTCATACATGGAAACACAAATGAGTTCAAGTACTGAACAGCTTGCACAGATTGTGCTACAAAATGCTTTACTTGGAAAGTGCAAATAACTTTAACACTAAAATTGAAAAACAAACACCATTTGAACTCACTATCTCTTTATATGCTGAAACAAATTCCCCAACAGGCTGTACAAGATTTTTGTTTTTTTAAAAGGAAATACAACAACATAGCTCAGGGTAAAACATAGCTATACAATCAAAATTTTCTCTCATACACAGAGTGGCCCAGAAGTAATAGGGCATTTAGTGTATTATCAACATTTGTATCATTATTAAAAAATGTTATGACTATTATTTTCATATTTTAATTATTGAATTTTCTTGTGATTTTAGAATCAGCAAACAGTGTGTCTTGCCTGTGAAGGCATTCTACCAAGTGGAAAACTAGAGTTAAGCATGCCACCATTTTGTATCACCAGTTGGTGAAATGAGACACAGTGGCCAACATCATCACATGTTTTGAAGTCACTGGTACAGTTAATCACTTGGCAAGATCTGGAAGACCAAGGTCAATCTGTGAAGAAAACAAATGGGTTATTCATGCTGCTTTCATCTGAAATCCAAAGAACTCTATGAGGTGAGTGGAACAACAGCATGACATTTCAAGATGATCCATTCACAAACTCAACTTGATACTAGACCATCCCCATTTACTCCAAGCTATTACTGATGATGATCCAGATGAGTGAGTTTTCAACAAAAATCTCAACAGCATGACACCTTTCCTGGAAAAATTATTTGGAGTAATGACACAACTTTCAAGTTAAATGGCCACGACAATCAGTACACAACAGTGTTTACTGGGCAATTCAGAATATCCGTTTCAACTGAAAAGAATGTCAACATCTCAGGTGTCATCATTTAGATTAGAATTTGTGCTACAGGTCTTGTGGTATTGTCAATAGTGGGTGCTGTATTACGGTACTCCGTCTTTTAGGCCCAGTAACAGGTGGTTCATATTTATGATGCATGCCTTTATGGAAAGTTCCTCAGAATCAAGTCAGTAAGACATTTAATTATTTATTTGACTAAAATATGAACTATGTACGTATATACAGAACATTTTTACACTTTTAACACTTATGGGTTATCCACAGGATGCAAAGCTGCATCCTTTTGTCTCTGCCTCCAATATCTGTCAGTCATGCATGTATCTTTTTGTGTCTTGCCTCCAATCTTTGTTGGGCTTCATGTCCTCAATCACATTTTGACAGTTTTTTAACTAATGTTGCTTGGTACTGCCTCCATGCATGTGGAAGGGTAGAAAAATATATTTATTTAAGTTAAAGACTGCCTTTCTTCAAAAGTAAGATACAACATAGCTTCCTCAAAAACTACCTTCCAAGATGGCAATGCAGTCTCTCACAGGGCTAGAACTACCCCTTTACATACAATGTATATAGTAACTGAGACTTAAAAACACATACAGTATAAAAAATCCATATTCTTCACTCTAACCAAAACTGAGTAATATATACAATAACATGATCACATAAATATTATCTAAATATTAAAGAAGGTATCCCTTTCTTTGATATCCTAAATATTAAAGAAGGTATCCCTTCCTTTGATATCCTCATAGGTACATTTTTTTGACAGAACAGTGACAGGTGAGTTTTGTGGCCATGGTAAATAATGAATTTCTTCCAGCTGTAGCTAATTAGACAAATATAGAAGAAATCAGGCACCAGCATGAAGGACACCACCCCATTACAGTAACGTTGCTCACAATTGTTTAGATGTGCATTTTCCTTGGTGGATTATATGCTGTATAATAAGCTAAGTGCCCTACCCAATCACCTGACCTTTTCAGATCAGAGGTGCTGTAAAGAACATGGTTATATGCTTAGAAACTCAGAACAATTCAGCAACTCAAACAGAACATTGCTGATACTTGCACACAAATTTTTGTGGATTTATATTGGAAGGTGTGCTACTCCAGGAAAAAAAAAGTAGTTATAAAATGCATTGAACAGTGGATGGACTGCACTTTGAGCAACTGTTGTAATTAGCTTTTGTTTTCTTGTAATCTTAATATAGTTGCTAAATTAAAATACATTTTTACTGACTGCTTACTGTTCCACTCAATGCTGTATGACTTCTTGGCCATCCTGTATACATAGATGGCACAATTTAGATCCTTTGTTTCCCTGGATGTTTTAAAAGTTCAAAATAGCAATTTTTAGAAAAAAAAAATCATATTTGGTAAAGAAATTAAGTTCTGATCTGACGAATTTCTGCTACTGCAAAACTGCTACCTTTATTACTACATAGCCAATTTTATGCCATTAATCCATGCATTCTAAGTTTGCCCTTCACTTTGCTATCTTAAAACACATCTACAAAAGAAGCCACATTTTCCCCGTGTTTTTAACTCTTCTCCTAAGTATCTGAAAACTTCCCTAAATTAGTCTGAATTTCCAAAACTCCTCTAAATCAGTGCTGATTATTAGGGAGATATAATATATATAGTTACAAAGGCTTTGAAATCCTGCAGTATTGATGATGCATATGTTGGTACTATTAATAACAAGTGCAAGGGTTTGGCTATTTGAGGATACAGCAGCAATAAAAATTGGAAAGGGAGTGAGACAAGGTGACACCATATCTCCCAAACCTTTTAATGCCACATTGCAAAAAGTCTTTCAATCATTGCACTGGGTAAACAAAGGGATAAAGATTAATGGATATTATTTAACTCACCTTCGTTTTGCTGATGACATAGTCATTTTTGCAACTGCCCCTTCAGAGCTGCAGAGTGAGATCCAGAAACTTGTTGACAAGAGTAAAGAAGTGGGATTAAAAATGAACTTTCAGAAGACAAAACCGATGTACAATGTTTTTTACAAGAAATGAAGATTTATCGATTGATGGGGAAAAGCTGGAGATAACCTACACTTACTTTGGGCAAGTGAGGGTCACATTGATGAAGAAATTAATTGATGTATAAAACTTGGTTGGAGATCTTTTGGAAAAAGCGTACAACTTTTAGGATCAACATGCCATTATGTCTTAAAAGAAAAGTGTTTAATGAATGCACCATCCTTCCAGTGCTTACATGTGAAGCAGAGACATGGACCTAAACAAAACAAAAAAACCTACAGAGGCTGCAGACAACTGAAAAAAGCATGGAGAGATGCTTGTTTGGTGCAACCAGGAAAGATAAGATGAGAAACTCGTGGATAAGGAAATTGACAAGAGCAGAAGACATCATGATCAGAGTAAAATCCCTGAAATGGCAATGGGTTGGGCATGTTGCCAGAAGAATGGACCACCGATGGATAACCAAAATTTTAGACTGGATACCAAGGGAGAGAAAAAGACCTAGAAGAAGACCACTGAGAGATGGATAGGTGAAATTCAAAAACATGCCAGAGTAACATGGAGACTGGCTCAAGACAGACCTTGTGGAAGAAACTTGGGGAGACCATCCAGCAGTGGATTGATAATGGCTGACATTGATGATATATCATCATCATCATCATTGTCAACCATTATCAATCCACTGCTGGACGAAGGTCTCCCCAAGTTTCCTCCACAACGGTCTGTCTTGTGCCAGTCTCCTCCATGTCACTCCTGCATATTTACGAATTTCATCCACCCATCTCCCATGTGGTCTTTTTCTGGGTCTTTTCCTGTCCCTTGGAATCCAATCTAAAATTTCGGCTGTCCGTCTATGGTCTGTCCTTCTGGCAGTATGTCCAGCCCATTGCCATTTCAGGGATTTAACTCTGATCATGATGTCTTCCACTCTCGTCATTTTTCGGATCCACGAGTTCCTCTTCTTATCTCTCCTGGTTATACCAAGCATGCACCTCTCCATGCTTCTTTGAGTTGTCTGCAGCCTTTGTATGTCTCTTTTAGTTAAGGTCCACGTCTCTGCACCATACGTAAGCACTGGAAGGATGCATTGATCAAACACTTTTCTTTTAAGACATAATGGCATATTGCTCTTGAAAATTATGCTGTTTCTTCCAAAAGCTCTCCAGGCAAGTTTTGTACGCCGATTAATTTCTTCATCAATGTGACCCTTACTTGATATCTGCTGTCCAAGATAAACATACGTATCTGTTATCTCCAGTTTTTCTCCATCAATCGATAAATCTTCATTTCTTGTAAAAGCATTGAACATCACTTTTGTCTTCTGAAAGTTCATTTTTAATCCCACTTCTTTACTCTTGTCAGCAAGTTCCTGGATCATACTCTGCAGCTCTGATGGGGTAGTTGCAAAAATGACTACGTCATCAGCAAAACGAAGGTGGGTTAGATAATCTCCATTAATCTTTATCCCTTTGTTTTTCCAGTTCAGTGATTGAAAGACATTTTCCAATGTGGCATTAAAGACCTTCGGAGATATGGTGTCACCTTGTCTCACTCCCTTTCCAATTTTTATGTGTGTTGTATTTTCAAACAGCCGAATCTTTGCACTTGCATTTTCCTAGATGTTATTAATAATATTAATGTATGCATCTTCAATACCGCAGGATTTCAGAGCCGTGGTAACTGCTGATGGTTTCACCGAATCAAAGGCTTTTTCATAATCGATAAAAGCCATGCACAATGGAAGTTCATATTCCCTCGCTCTTTCAATTAGTTCTCTCAGTACGTGGATATGATCTATTGTGCTGTAGCCACTCCTGAATCCAGCTTGTTCTCTCGGTTGAGCCATGTCCAGTGTTACCTTCAAGCGGTGTGAAAGAACTTTAGTGAAGATTTTATAAACCACTGATAGGAGGCTGATAGGTCTGTAGTTCCTGAGATCCTCAATGTCACCTTTTTTATGTAGCAGGATCATTGTAGCATTGTTCCAATCCTCAGGAATCTTCCCTTCATTAAGGCATCGAGTGAAAATTTGGGCGAGTACTGTTTCAATTTCTCCACTTGCTTCTTGTATGATGTCTATAGTAATTCCATCTTCTCCTGGAGCTTTCCCCCGCTTCATGTTCTTGATTGCATGAGCAACTTCTGCTGGGAGGACTGGAATAACTCTGGTACCTTTCATGATGTCTGGAGTACATGTATCATCCCTTTCATATAATTTGGAGTAGAAATCTTTCACTCTTGTCAAAATTTCGCCTCTATTTCTTGTTATAGAACCATCTTCTTTTCTCAGAGCCATAATCTGTTTTCTTCCCTTACTGAGATGTCCCTTTGCTATCTTAAGGCTTTGGTTGTTTTCAATTGCTTTCCTCACTAGCACACAGTTGAATTTCCTTACGTCTTCAGTGATACTTTTTCGTGTTGTCTTGCATAGCTCTATATATTCCACTTTGGAAGTCACATCTTCTTTAGTTGTCCTCATCTATCTTCTTTTTTGCATCAACATTTTGGTTTTTCCTGATAATTTGTTCACATGCAACTTGTTCTTAGACCCAGCTAATTTTGTTGCTGTTTCCATTAGCGCTTTGGTTACTTTTCTGTTAACTTCCGAAATATCCACTTCTTCCGATGTTAGGCCTTCTAAAGCAGAGAATCTGTTCTTCAGTTCCAACTTGAAAGTATTATGGTGTTTTTTAAGGTTGGTTATGTCAATACATTTTGTTTGTCTTATGAGCTTGCCACGTTCCAGTTTAGTGTTGAGGTGCATCTTACATCTCACCAATCTATGGTCACTACCTGTGTCGAACTTGTTCAGCACACTGCAGTCTTCGATGACGAATTTTTTGTTACACATAATAAAATCAATTTCACTTGTCGTCCCAATTGGATGTCTCCATGTCCATTTCCTGTGTGGCTTTTTCTTGAAAAAGGAGTTCAAGATGAAAAATCCTTCTGCCTCTGCAAACTCAACGAGAGTATTTCCACGCTGGTTTCTGTTGCCGTGACCGAATTTACCTACTGAAGTTTCATTCTGTTGCCGTTGCCCTATTTTTGCATTGAAATCTCCCTTAATTATCTTCAAGTGCTGCTTACCTTTATTATTTAGATGACGAATTTCCTCATAAAATTCTTCAATTTCTTCTTCAGGATGACTTGTGGTGGGTGCATAAGTTTGAATAATCTGAGCCTGGTATCTTCTCGATAGTTGGATAACGAGTCGTGCAGCTCTGTCAGAGGAACTTTCAACTTCTACCACTTTATCCTTCAGTTTCTTGTTTATTATAAATCCAACACCACTAGTTCTGCCAGTATCTGTCCCACGATAGTAGAAGAGATGTCCACTTTTCAGTTCAATGAGATCTTCTTCTTTTCTCCTTACCTCACTTAGCCCGACGATGTCCCACTTGATCCTTTGTAGTTCCTCTTCCAATTCAAGAAGCCTTGAATCAGAAGATAGGGAGCGTCCGTTATAGGTAGCCAAGGTCAGCATCAAATGGCAGCCTAGTCCGGTCCTCCGGGGATTCTTAGCACCCTCTGCCTTCATGTCGCACTGGCCGCTGCCTTGGCCAGGTACATTCCAGCTGCCGGAGACTGAGGGCCAAGATTTAAGTTGTAGAGTCATTTTGGAGGTGTTTGGCCATAACTCACCACGCTGGCCAAGCGGGTTGGTGAGTGTGGGATAGCATTTCCTCTGATCCCGATGGTATAGTTATACCGCTATTGGCGGTCGTCAGAGCCCCTTTAGTGGGAACAGGATGCACCACGAGAAGGCGGGGTTGACATTTGTCAAGGAGAGGCTGTGATGTTACGCATCACCTGACCTTACATCCCGATGATATATAATACAGTATATATATATATATATACAGTATATGTGTGTGTGTGTCCCAATGATGCATAAAAAGACAAACTTGGTTTTACACACAAGAAGTGTTCAATTACAATCTAGTATGTGAAATTTTATCCAGTTCTGCCATTGAATCCGTTTTTTCTAGATATTGCTCTAACATTAGTCTTGCATCAGTTACACCTAACCTTAAACTCAGACATTGACACTGAATCCAACTGTTGCTGAAATATATGAGCATAAATCTAAATACTTTATCACAATAATAAATATTTTTTTTTTTTACTGAATGACTCCAACTTACTAAGCACAGATTTATACATTTGCGTGATAACAACTTACTATACTTTCAAATCCAAATTCTTCACCAAACTTTCCATCCTCATTACCAATCACACGACATCACTTAGTGATGTGTAGGAGTAAATGCATAATAAAACAACATACTGAAAGGTTAGTGTCCATACTTCAAATGCTTGGATATCATCATACCTGCACCTGGTATTAGTCAGAATGCAGTATATATATATATATATTTCATTATTACATGTACTTCAGAGATTCAGTAAGATTTTTGCAATATCTTGACCTGTATTAAAATACCAGTTTTTAAACATTTATCTGATAGATGATGCAATTTCAATTTCAGTTACAAAAATAAAAAGTGATTTATGTTTTTAAAGATTTATCATACTATGTTTGAAATAATAAGGCAACCCAGAAATCACAGAATTCAAATATCTTAAACAAGGTCACCTGATCCTCATCTTGCTGCTCCCTAAAAGTGCAACATTTTCACTTCATCAGAAAAAGACTAATTTTATCCATGTACAAAGGTTAATGAGTATTAAAAATGAAACCAATGAATATAAGGAGAGGAGGGAAGGAGGGGGTGGCAGAGATTTAAGAAAAATTAAAAGGTTGGAGTTTTGGATTTAGCTAATAACTCTGCAGTAAAAATACACATATTAAAAAAAAAAAAAAAAAAAAAGCCTTCTGCTTCAAAGCAGACTTTGCAACATCTTTAGTAACCAGGTTTTAACATCTTGCAAAATTCATAATATTTATTAAATTAAACAAACATCTTGGGCAATGAAAACTATGTGGATATCATTACCTTTAAACACAAAGAGGGGTGGGGAGAAGAAAAGAAATATTGGGTTGGTGGGAAAGAAATGTCTGGCACGAACGAGCAGTGCAGACAGGCCCCCACCACAGCGGAATGGAACCACCCACAGGTGTGGGTATTATGTCACAGAGTTACTATAAAGAGCTAGCACGTGTGAAGAACAAGGTTCAGGTGCGGTTGTAGGAAGTAAGTAACATGGCTTGCAATTTAGGAAACATGCAGACGCTGGATTTGAGAGTCACCTTCCTGTATGAATTTAAACTGGGCCATTCTGCAGGAATTGCCGCTTGAAACATTAAAACGTTTGGGGAGAATACAACCAACGAACGAACCATTCAGCAATGGTTTGTGAAGTTTCGAAGCGGAGATACGGACCTGCAAAACGGAGCACGTGGTTACCGACCTGTTGCTGTTTCTGATGATGTTCTCTTACGTGTGGTTGAAGGAGACCCTCAAAAAATGTGTCATGAGATAAACAGCAGAGGTAGGTGTCTACCACATGACCGTTGTTTGCTGTTTGGCTGCGCTGGGTAAGGTCAAAAAGCTGGACATGTGGCTTCTGCATGAGTTGACAACTGCCAACAAGACTAGGCGTTTGGAAGTCTGCATGTCGCTGCTTGCCAGGAATAAACAGGAACTTCTACTGCTTCGAATTGTCACCTGCAATGCAAGTGGGTCCTTTGTGATAATCAGAAACGATCTGCACAATGGTTAAGCA
Source organism: Macrothele yani (assembly GCA_039090855.1). Classification (NCBI taxonomy): domain Eukaryota; kingdom Metazoa; phylum Arthropoda; class Arachnida; order Araneae; family Macrothelidae; genus Macrothele; species Macrothele yani. The sequence continues at coordinate 74,954,729 of CM076994.1, read as the reverse complement.
AGGCACGGCCTGCTCGATGGCATCCTAATCCACCCCTACACACCAAGAAGATGATGCTCCTTGTCTGGTGGTCCACAGAAGGGATAATTAATTGGAGTTTCTTGGCAAGAAACCACACCATCACTGCAGAAACTTTGGCCAACAGGCTCATGCCTGTTGTCAACATATTTGTTTTTCTGCTCCAGGACAACAGCCGACCTCATGTTGCACAATGAACGATGCCAACACTAAGTGCCTTGGCCTATGAAGCACTGCCTCATTCTGCCTATTGCCCAGACCTGTCTCCGACACATTATCATTTGTTTCGTTGGCCGGATCACTTCCTGTCTGGGAAACAGTTCACGGCAGACGAGCTTCAACGTGCAGTTGATGACTTCTTCGGGTCCCAGCCGTAAAACTTTGTTTGTTACGTGATCATGGCCTTATCGGACAGATAGCAACTATGTGTCAATCCCGAGGGGGATTATTTTGCCTAGGTAAGTTGTCCTACTTTTCCGTTCTCACTGTCCACGTGTGCTGGTCTTTTGCTGGATATTTCATTTGCACCAATAATAAGCCTCTTTGTCATTCAAACTCAATTCACACAATTTCCAGCTCTCATACACTATATCTGTATACATATACTGTACATTGAAGTGCCTTAAATTAGATATACCTGCTTAGTTATGTGTTGGGCCACCTGTTGTCCTAATGATGATGGCCACAGGAAGAGGCACAAACTCAGAAAAATGTTCAACAGGTATCACCAGCCATGCCTCCTCCAAAGCTGTCCACAATTCTCTCAGGTCCATAGCAGATGAGACACATGCCCAAACAGCCTGTTCAATGGTATCCCAAAGATGTTCAATGGGGGTTTAAATCTGGGCTTCTAGGTGGCCACTGATGTGCTTCAAATTCACTACAATACTATTCTAACTAAGTAGTAGCCAGGTGGGACCTATGGGATGACCAATTATCTTGATGGTATACACCACTGCCACTGAGATGCAGGATAGACGTGAGTGGGTGTAAATGATTGGCTAGGTTGCCAACATATTTGGGGGCACTCAAAGTCGTCTGTACACATTCCACAGAATACCAGCTGAAGACACCACAGACCATCACTGAGCTACAACCAGACTGTACTGTTCCAACTCGAAATGAAGGGTACATGGCTTCATGAGGTTGAAGCCAGCTCTGCACTCTCCCATTGGCTCAATGGAGTTTAAATCTGGATACATCACTCCAGTCTATGAGCGTCCAGTCCTTTGTGGCACAGTGTCAGTGCCCAGGCAAGGCGTCAAGCCTGATGTTGTGCCATTAACAGTGGGATTCTTGTGGGTTGGCGGTTCCTGAACCTTAGACATTTAAGAAAATGTTGCACAATCCTTGTAACTTGATCCACTGTTTAAATTGGTGGTAATTTTTGGTATTGTCTAGTGCCTATCAGTTTGAACAATGTGGCCCACAGGTGTACACCAGGAGTTGCCAAGGATAGTACACCTCTGAAATTAATTTGGGAGCTTGTTCTTTTGCCAGAATTTTTGTATTCCTGAAACACTTTGGACACTATAGCATGGGAAAACCCCAGTGTGTTGACATCTTCAGAAATGGAGTGACCCAACCCAAGGGCCACTGTCAAAAGCATCCAAATCACGCTTCTTACCCATTACGTCTGCAATCTATCACTAACAGGAAAGCTGCAGGCAATGGTTGTATTTAACTACAGTTTCATCTGGGAATGCACAATAATGCAGGAGTACCAGCCAAGCATTTGCATAACTTCTGCTACACACACACACACACACACACACACACACACACACACACACACACACACACACACAAACACACTGCACTACCATTAACGTCCGCTGGCCAGTAAAGATTAATTACATCGGGCCAGTGAAATATTTATGTTACAGGCCCGAGTGGCTAGTACTTTTTTTTTTTTCCATTTGTTCTGGAATTTACAAGTTTATAAAGAACTGAACTGGACCAGATTTCCGAAAGAACCAGGTTTGGCTATGGCAGTTTTGGGGTGTTTTGAAATTCAGATATTTACTACTCAAAAACTGAATATCAGAATTGCAAACTATACTTCACTTTTTGAAAATTTTAGATTATAGCAAACCAAGGTCCGAATAAAAATACTTTGTAATATTTGTACTACAAACTTTAATTTGAAATTAAACAATACTCTTCAGTGTACTGTTCTTGATACAAATACCATATGCATATTAAATGTACTATTTTTTTTAATTATTTGTGGCATTTCTAGACCAGTAAAAATGAGTGGACCACCACATTTTGGTATAAACTGGCTTTGCTGAAAAGTTTATTTTTTATTTTTGTTATTGCTGTTTTTCCAATTTCTACAACTGCTTACTGTGCTTTGTGTTTTATTTATGCATTATTTTCATGCATACATGTACACATTCTGTTGCTCTAAATTTGTGATATACAGCTCCAAGGAAATCATACATTATTTTTTTAGATATTCTGTAAATGTGTAAGGTTTTTCCTTCACGAAACAGTGATCTGCGAATTTAAGTGGTCAGCTGGGTGTGTAGAAATTTATTTCTAATTCTAACACAGATTAATATCATCATCATCATTGTCAACCATTATCAGACCACTGCTGGAGGAAGGTTTCCCCAAGTTTCCTCCACAACAGTCTGTCTTGTGCCCGTCTCCTCCATGTCACACCCGCTTACTTTCGAATTTCATCCACCCATCTCCCATGTGGTCTTCTTCTGGGTCTTTTCCTGTCCCTTGGAATCCAATCTAAAATTTCGGCTGTTCATCGATGGTCTGTCCTTTTGGCAGTATGTACAGCCCATTGCCATTTCAGGGATTTAACTCTGAGCATGATGTCTTCCACTCCCGTCATTTTTCGGATCCATGAGTTTCTCTTCTTATCTCTCTTGGTTACACCAAGCATGCACCTCTTCATGCTTCTTTGAGTTGTCTGCAGCCTTTGTATGTCTCTTTTAGTTAAGGTCCATGTCTCTGCACCATATGTAAGCACTGGAAGGATGCATTGATCAAACACTTTTCTTTTAAGACATAATGGCATATTGCTCTTGAAAATTATGCTGTTTCTTCCAAAAGCTCTCCAGGCAAGTTTGCTATGCCGATTAATTTCTTCATCAATGTGACCCTCACTTGATATCTGCTGTCCAAGATAAACGTATGTGTCTGTTATCTCCAGCTTTTCTCCATCAATCGATAAATCTTCATTTCTTGTAAAAGCATTGAACATCACTTTTGTCTTCTGAAAGTTCATTTTTAATACCACTTCTTTACTCTTGTCAGCAAGTTCCTGGATCATACTCTGCAGCTCTGATGGGGTAGTTGCAAAAATGACTATGTCATCAGCAAAATGAAGCTGGGTTAGATAATCTCCATTAATCTTTATCCCTTTGTTTTCCCAGTTCAGTGATTGAAAGACATTTTCCAATGTGGCATTAAAGAGCTTCGGAGATATGGTGTCACCTTGCCTCACTTCCTTTCCAATTTTTATGTGTGTTGTATTTTCAAACAGCCGAATCTTTGCCCTTGCGTTTTTATAGATGTTATTAATAATATTAATAATGTATGCATCTTCAATACCGCAGGATTTCAGAGCCATTGTAACTGCTGATGGTTTCACCGAATTAAAGGCTTTTTCATAATCGATAAAAGCCACGCACAATGGAAGTTCATATTCCCTCACTCTTTCAATTAGTTCTCTCAGTACGTGGATATCATCTATTGTGCTGTAGCCACTCCTGAATCCAGCTTGTTCTCTCGGTTGAGCCATGTCCAGTGTTACCTTCAAACGGTGTGAAAGAACTTTAGTGAAGATTTTATAAACCACTGATAGGAGGCTGATAGGTCTGTAGTTCCTGAGATCCTCAATGTCACCTTTTTTATGCAGCAGGATCATTGTAGCATTGTTCCAATACTCAGGAATCTTCCCTTCATTAAGGCATCGAGTGAAAATTTGGGCGAGTACTGTTTCGATTTCTCCACTTGCTTCTTGTTTGATGTCTACAGTAATTCCATCTTCTCCTGGAGCTTTCCCCTGCTTCATGTTCTTGATTGCATGTGCAACTTCTGCTGGGCGGACTGGAAGAACTCTGGTACTGGTATCTTTCACGATGTCCGGAGTACATGCATCATCCCTTTCATATAATTTGGAGTAGAAATCTTTCACTCTTGTCAAAATTTCGCCTCTATTTCTTGTTACAGAACCATCTTCTTTTCTCAGTGCCATAATCTGTTTTTTCCCCTTACTGAGATGTCCCTTTGCTATCTTTAGGCTTTGGTTGTTTTCAATTGCTTCCTCACTAGTTCATAGTTGAATTTCCTTACGTCTTCAGTGATACTTTTTCGTACTGTCTTGCATAGCTCTATCTATTCCACATTGGAAGTCACATCTTCTTTAGTTGTCCTCATCACTCTTCTTTTTTGCATCAGCATTTTGGTTTTTCTTGAAAATTTGTTCACATGCAACTTGTTCTTAGACCCAGCTAATTTTGTTGCTGTTTCCATAAGAGCTTTGGTTACTTTTCTGTTAACTTCAGAAATATCCACTTCGTCCGATGTTAGGCCTTCTAAAGCAGAGAATCTGTTCTTCAGTTCCAATTTGAAGGTATTATGGTGTTTTTTAAGGTTGGTTATGTCAATACATTTTGTTTGTCTTATGAGCTTGCCACGTTCAAGTTTAGTGTTGAGATGCATCTTACATCTCACCAATCTATGGTCACTACCTGTGTTGAACTTGTTTAGCACACTGCAGTCTTCTATGACGAATTTTTTGTTACACATAATAAAATCAATTTCACTTGTCGTCCCAATTGGATATCTCCATGTCCATTTCCTGTGTAGCTTTTTCTTGAAAAAGGAGTTCAAGATGAAAAACCCTTCTGCTTTTGCAACTCTATGAGAGTATTTCCCTGCTGGTTTCTGTTGCTGTGACCGAATTTACTTACTGAAGTTTCGTTCTCTTGCCATTGCCTTATTTTCGCATTGAAATCTCCCATAATGATGTTTAAGTGCTGCTTGCCTTTATTATTTAGATGACGAATTTCCTCATAAAATTCTTCAATCTCTTTTTCAGGATGACCTGTGGTGGGTGCATAATCTTGAATAATCTGAACCCGGTATTTTCTTGAGAGTTGGATAACAAGTCATGCAGCTCTGTCAGAGGAACTTTCAACTTCTACAACTTTATCCTTCAGTTTCTTGTTTATTATAAATCCAACACCACTACTTCTGCCAGTATCTGTCCCACGATAGTAGAAGAGATGTCCACTTTTCAGTTCAATGAGATCTTCTCCTTTTCTCCTTACCTCACTTAGCCCGACGATGTCCCACTTGATCCTTTGTAGTTCTTCTTCCAATTCAAGGAGCCTTGAATCAGAAGATAGGGAGTGTCCATTATACGTAACCAGGGTTAGCATCAGATGGCAGCCTAGTCCGGTCTTCCAGTGATTCTTAGCACCCTCTGCCTTCATGTCGCACTGGCCGCTGCCTTGGCCAGGTACATTCCAGCTGTCGGAGACTGAGGGCCAAGATTTAAGTTGTAGAGTCATTTTGGAGGGGTTTGGCCATAACTCACCACGCTGGCCAAGTGGGTTGGTGAGTGTGGGATAGCATTTCCTCTAATCCCGATGGTATAGTTATACTGCTATTGGCGGTCGTCAGAGCCCCTTTAGTGGAAACAGGATGCTATATATAAATATATGGACACAATTCTACTGATACTGAATTAGTCCTATGTAAACACTATGTCACAGATCCAACCATAAATGCACTATATTGACAAAAGTCACCAGACACCAACAAGAGAAATGCAACATAGTATTTATTGGCATACATTAGTACGATGTCAGTCTATCTTTTGGCCTTAATGCATGCACTGACCCTTCGAGACACGCTTTTGACAAGGTTTTGGAACACAGTGATAGGTATGTGCTTCCATTCAGTACACAATGTTGCCACTAACTGTTGCTTAGTAGTAGGCCTTGGTTCCAAACTTCTTATGTGGCGCTTTAATTCATCCCATATGTGCTCTATGTATGGGATTAAGTTCAGGGCCCTGTGCTGGCCAGTCCACACATGATACAGAATTATTGTCAAACCACTCCATAAGAGTCCTTGCTTTATGGCTCGGTGCATTATCCTGCTGGTACCAACAAGGCTCAGTTACATAGTATTGCCACAGAGTTGGTAGGGCATAATTGTCCAGAATATTGAGGTAGATATGCTGGCTAACAAGTTTGTCCGTGATAACCAATGGGATGGGACCATACCACGAAAAACATCCCCACATGAGTACACTGCCAGCTCCAAACTTGACTGTACAAACAGTACACTGTGTTAAATAGCGTTCCCCCTGCTGCCGCCATACCCACACACAGCCATTAGATTGATGCATCGTGTATCTGGATTTATCAGTCCATAGGATCCGTATCCATTGATCTATGGCAGGGCTCAAAATACCGGGGTGCACAGAAAAATTAAATTGTGCGCCCAATTCTTTTTCTGCAAGGTGCACGCATTGCACCTAACTTAAAAAATATATCTATATTTAGTGTTTTATGCTATTTTGATGATTGAACAAAATGTTGTGAGCCCATTTTGCTTGAATGTAGGAAGAAGACTTATTACGACATTCTTGCCCGAACTGTGACCAACAAGAGCGCGCCCGAACTTTCCAATGATCGAAACAGTTCTGAGGGCAAAAGCTGTGTAAAAAAATCAAACTATCAACTCAGGAGAAGGGAGAATTTAGATCACGTGAGAACCCGGCGCTAACAGTGGTGGCGCGCAAGTGCAGCCGCTCTCATTCAATGCATTGGCTCTTGTAACAGAGGGAAAGAACTAGTTTTTTGCTGGTGAAACAGCGAAAACAACTGCCAGTTCGAGGCATAAGATGATGATATTACCTTTCTCTTTATAAGTGTACAACAAAGATAAATTCATTTGCGTCGTGCAGAAATATTTTTCGCATTTATAAGCATCGATCATGAAACTATCAATGTTTTTTTGATGCGTCGCCGCCTATAACAGCAAAGTTAAAATATCGAGGTTTTTTGCCCAATACTAGTGCAAACAATGGAAAGATCCCACTTCGTTCTTACAGTGCAGACCTAAAGCTGTGTGCTGTCTTTAGAACTTTTGGTCTTCCATTTTTTATTTTAATCTCTATCCATTGGATGAATAATTAAAACACTTTTTTAAAATGCCAGTGAAGAAGCGTCCTGCACCACCTAGCTTGAAAAATAATACTTTGCAGAAATAATTTCATAATGATGTGAGTGAAATCTCTAAAACAGTAGTCGTGGACCAAAGTGATTCCTTACTGCTTGACAAACAGATGAAAAGAATAAGGGGAAATGATGAAGAGAATAAAGTAATAGCAGAAAAAGAAAAAGAAGAAATAATTGTTGAGAAAGAAAAAGGCTAAAGAAATAATTTAAATCGTTGATAAAAATAAAGCCAATTTTTTTTTTTGAAATTGTGGATAAGGAAAAACCCAAAGAAATAATTGAGAGAAATAAAGTTGAAGAAGTGATTTGCACTAAAACTTCCACTTTCCAAGAGACTCAGAAAACTGGACGTGATTGACTTTCCTACAATGAACACTTGAAAGCAATGTTTTGTACTGTTAGCCAGTCATACACTGGTGTGCAAAAACTAAGGACGAAGAGGAGAAATTAGCATAACAGCAGAACGGACCAAAATACCACTCAGGAAATAGACTATGATCCGGTACGGTAGGGCATGCACATATATGCAGCATGACGTAGGGGGAGAGTGTCGGAAGGGTATAAAGCACACAGGTGGTGTACGCTCAGCAATTCGGTGAAAGCTATTGCACGGTGTACATCAGTTTGAACGACATCGAGTTGCTGCCATCATGTGATATGGCCAACAGGCAATCCAGTAGACGACATCTGGATGACTTTACCCGAGGTCGCGTCTTTGGAAAGTTGGAAGAAGGTCGAAGAGCGACTAGTGTGGCCAAGGAGTTCGGGATTGCTCACAGCATCGTTTCATGAGCTTGGAGAGCATTTCCAATGACAGGAACAGCTGTCCTAGAGTTTAGCAGTGGTCGTGCACGAGCAACCACGGCGGCGGACGACCGGTATATTGTCCTACAGGCGAGAAGAGACAGACGGCAGACAGCGGGAGAAATCGCAAGGCACATGCAACAGACAACTGGACGTCCGTTATCGCGTTTTACCATGGCCAGGAGGCTGCACAAAGGTGATCTATTTGCACGACGACCAGTACGCTGTATGCCATTAACGCCTGCTCATCGGAGACGGCGGTTTCTGTGGTGCCAGGAACACAAGAACTGGACACATCAGCAATGGGGTAGAGTTCTCTTTATGGATCAGAGTCGATTTAGTCTGACGAGCGATTCTGGATGTATATACATCTGGAGAGAGCAGGGAACACGCAATCACACCTCCAACATCATCGAAAGGGACCGGTTTGGAGGTGGCGGAGTTCTCGTTTGAGGCGGTATCATGCTTGGTAGCCGTACTGACCACCACATCTTTCAAGGAGGTTCAGTCACTGGTGTCCGCTATTGTACCGAGGTTCTCCTGCCTCATGTGCATCTGTTTAGAGGTGCTGTGGGTCCTCAGTTCCTCTTCATGGACAACAACGCTACACCTCATCGCACAGTGGCTGTCGCAGAGCTGTTGGAGAGTGAAGCTATTCAACGCATGGATTGACCCACATGGTCCACGGACCTAAATCCAATCGAACACGTGTGGGAGCTATTTGGGAGATGCTTGGCAGCAGGTCACCAGCCACTAGTAACGATTGCGCAGCTGCGATTGGCTCTACAAGAGGAATGGGCCACGATGCCTCAACAGCTCCTTGACAACCTCGTCCGCAGCATGGACAGACGTTATAAATCCTGCAACGCAGTCAGGGGTGATCATATCCCCTACTAAAGACTGGATTTTTCTTGGCAGCCGCCTGTCACATGGACATTTCTGTCCAGTTGTGCTCGAAGCTACCTTTTCAATAAAGTGTCTTTGTATCCTTTGGATTCCTTGTTTGGATGGTTTTGCTGAATTGTCTCATATTCTTACATTTTGGGGATCTCATGGTATGATTTGAGTCGATGTGGAGCACTTCTGCACATTACATTCGAAAAACCGTCTTGTCCTTAATTTTTGCACGCCAGTGTATGACAAAACATCCCGTTCAATTACCTTTCATGATAAAGGCTGTTGTTCTTTAAGGAAACTTATGGTTGAAGTACATGAGAAAACACCAGCACATCTTAAAGCAATGGAAGCAAGAACTGCACTTGCCAAAGCAAAGTATTTTCAGACTCCTATGCAGAGATCCACATTGAGGTTAGAAGAAAAGGAAATAAAGCAGTTACACACACTCTTTAAGATTGCTTTTCACATAGCCAAACAAAATATGCCATTTACAGCATTTAGAAATGATTAAATTATTAAGATGTGTTGGATGTGAAGTAATTGAAACCTATGACAATGATAAGCAAGCTAAAACATTCATTTCTTACATGGTAAGAATATGAAATCAAATTTAGTTGCATCTTTGAAAGAAAGCCTTTTTTTTTCAATTTTGTCTGATGGCAGCACAGATCGCCGTGAATGAAATGAAGATATAATTTATATTAGATTTCTTGAAAAGGAAAGAGCTGTCACCAAATTTGTAACTATAGAGCAAGTGCAACATGCTGATGTAAAAAGCATCAATGATTTGTTGGAAAATGCTATGACAGATTGTTTGAATCTAAGTTTAGAAGAGACTAAAACAAGACTAATTGCTTGTACATTAGATGGTGCGGCAAGTAATTTCGGAGCCAAAAGTGGTGTCTACAAGCTATTCTGTGATAGTGGTAGTCTGCTTGGCATACATTGTTGTGCACATCGACTGGAATTAGCAGTGAAAGACGTAATGCTAAGTTCAAAATATTTCACACAAATGGAGTCTGCTTTGAATGACATATAAGTATTCTTCCAAGAACTGGTCAGAGTTACAAACAGTTGGTGAGTCATTAGAAACAAAAATTTTAAAACCTGTTCAAGCAGGAGGCGTTCGTTGGTTACCTCATCACGATCGTGCCATTGATGTCTTGCTGAAGTGCTATGAGCCATTTGTTATCCATTTGGAATCTCTTGCATCAACTGGCTCAGCAAAAAACAAAGAATGTGACCGCAAGCATTTTGAAAAAAATGAAATCTGTACAGTTTGCATTATTGAACTTTTTTTCAAAATCAGTAAAATTACTTTGTAGTTTAAGCAAAGTACTTCAAGCAAATGATACTAGTCTAGAACATGCTTGCACAAAAATTGAAGCTATTCTTAACAAGTTTAATGATTTAACAGATATTAATAATCTTGCAAAATTTTCAGATTGGGACACAGAGAATGATGTTCATATAGTATCAGAGAATATTATGTTTCAGAAGGTAAATCTGTCAGAAGGTGCAAGTTAGCACTTAAGAACAGCTCGTTCAGCTTTATAAAAAAAATTCCAAGAAAAGTGTGTATCATCTGTAGCTGAAGAATTAGACTTGGCAAAAGGAGCAAATCTTGCAAGAAGCACAACATATAATCAAATTGTGCAGTTCTCAGATAGAAGATAGATTTAAATCTTTTGTTAAAGATCCACTTTTGTGTGCATTTGTAGTCTTCGAGCCATGTTAAAAAAAATGTCCATAGAAACCAAATTGCAGAACTGTGGCAGAATGTTATATCAGATGATGCTGGGAAATATAAAGATATTCTCAGTCTGATACAAATTGGACTTGTGATTCCCATCAATACAGCTGAGTGTGAGCGGGGGTTCTCTTTAATGGGACATGTGAAAACTGACTGGAGATGCTCCCTTCATCCAAACACACTGAGTGATTTAATGTGTATCAATCTAAGTGAAGAGACATTAGATACTTTTTGTCCAGAAAAAGCTGTGCTGTAATGGTGGTAAAATGCAAAAAGAAGAGTGGACACTAAACCGTATGGGAAAAGAACTGAAAAGGCTGTAGCTGATGATTCTGATTGCCAACCAATGTCTCATGATGAATAAAAAATTCTTCATATAAGCATAATTTCTCCAAATGAAAAATTAATATTAAATATGTATTTCTATTAATTACAAACATATCCGATAAATTTAGTTTTCATTTGTCAATTAATATACATTTTTTTAAGTGTGCACCTGAAAAAAAATTTCAGCACCCAAATTTAGAAACTTAGGTGCACAAGGTGCATCTACATAAAAAAAAATCTAATTCGAGCCCTGATCTACAGTCCACAATAAATGTTCTTTACACCATGCTAAACGACGAGTAGCATTCTGAGTGGAGATGAAAGGCTTATGAGCTGCCGCACGACCACAATAACCCATGGAATGAAGTTCTCTGCGAATGGTACATGTACATACCAAGGTTCCAGCATTTTTACCTACTGTACACTGAGGTCTTGTGCCGTAGTACTCCATCGATTAGCTGTAATGACTCTCCTGAGGCTTTGAAATCCACCACTGATTTTCTTTGGTCGGCCGGTATGTTTTGCTGTGTCAGGCATGCCATGTGTCTTCCACTTATTCAATACATCCAAAACAGTTGACTTGGTTATGTTTAAATGCTTCTCTGTTTCTTTTATGGACAACCTACTAATATAACACCCAACAATCTTTCCTTTCTCAAAGTCAGTTTTCTCCCGCCACAACATTTTCACTCAACTTCACAGCGCGATATGATCGCGGTTACAGGCTTGTTTTTATACCGTTTGCAGCTGTACCGCACATCTTAACAATGTAGCGGATCCATTCATTTGCTTTTGAAGGGGTATCATCCTGTGACTTTTGCCAATATAATGTATACCTGTAGGGCTATGACGAAACAATGTGTGCAACTGTGATTGCAAGATGCGTCCATCGCTTTGCACTTGATATTTTAGCAGCATTCAAGGTCCCCAGGTTGACGGTTGGTGATGTATGGTGTAATATGCAACTGGATATGGACTGGAGCTGAATGTGCCAAGAGACGACCTGGTAAACTTTTAAAGCAAACAGAATGTGATAGGAGAGCTCTACAAAAGCCTGTCCGCTCAGGATGCAAATCAGCATTGTCTCAAATCATGAAAACCCTATGTGAAATTGATGCTAGCACCAAAACAGTGCGCAGGACGCTGCATAGCATGGGTTACCATGTTTAAGCAGCCATTCACAAGCTGCTAGTCACTTCAACTAATACTACACAATGATTAGCATGATGTAAGGAATGTCAAACTTGGATTGAACACCAATGGAAAACTGTGCTTTGGACTGACGAATCACAATGCATGGCCACATGAACCATGGCCATGACCGAGTCTCCTGTAGCAACCATTCCTCTTGACCGTACGAGTCCACTGTCACTGGATGTCGTAGGTGCTACATTGCCTGTTTCCCTTATTCGCCTGTCCAGCTGACGAATCCCATTGGTGTTGGGATGGCATCTCGTAGGGTACCGTTCAGAGTATGTATGTGCAGCGGCAAGCACATTCGACCAGAATCATGTACATACCACAGTACTCACCTAGCGTGTATGCCATTCAGTTTGGTCAATGTTGCAAATGTTCCACGGAGTAACAATTGCTTGCAGCACAATGTGCAAATAACCGAAATTGTACTCACATTCAGAGCTTCCACACAACGCACTCAGCAACAATGTACGTCTCTTACCAATGTTGCTCGTATAACGTTGCTAGTACGGCGAGCTTCAGTGCCCTGCAGTTCCCTTTTGCCTTATTTGCATGTTATATCAGTTAACAAACACGCATTTGTTTGAATGACATTAAGCCTGGTACAGGTAGTTGCATTCACGGCAAATGCACGCTAATGTGTGGGGGGACTGTAATATTACATTTCAACGGAAAGAAACTGCTGCATGACATACGGCCTCGGAGAGCACTACGATATGTAAATCAGTCGTGATGACTGCCGAGGTACTGAGCTTGAAGAATCAGGCATCCGTCACGAGCTTTCCTACATGCCACTCGGGTTGTGCGTGAGGTAATGTCCCGAATTGCCTCAAAAACAGGCAATTCCTGACGTTACATCACACACCTTTGACGGCTTATATCTGGAAAACTAAGCCCTAAATCCAAAAATTGTCGTAGGACATTTTATGCTTGAACTGACCCAAGGAATCACCCCCTGGGGTGTTTATGTGGCTGTTTCTTTCTACCCTGTATAAACTAAGCTCAGTATAGCATATAAAATCCAGAAAAATGCGTTGAACAGAATATAATATGGTATTGATGGCCATAGTGTATGTTAGCAGACCTGCAAACTTCTCAGAACCAAAAAGTGGAACACTCAGATAGAAAAATCATAACACGACGCAGGCTGATAATTTATGAAGCCTATTTCAGTTACATAAATTCTTGATGATGAGAATGTAGGAATTTTTTCCCTGACATCAAAATTTTATTCAGAAACTAATTAAATCTAATCAGCAAACACTTTTCTGTTGTTAATTATTAGAAAAAAATTAAGATTATGGGAGAAATCCTTACTCCGCTTAACGCTTTAGGAAATTTTGAAAGGCGAAAAACTTGCATCTTAGGGAGTCTGCAAGATGGTTTAATCGAATTCTGGGGATGTCATTTTTGCCTGCAGGACCAAAATAAATCTGCGATGTGCATCCGCCATCGCCATGATTCTGCTACGAGGTTTAGTAGAAAATGAAACTGCGATGTACGTCGCCCGTCCCCGCGATTCTGCAACGGGGATGAGTACAAAATAAATCGGCAAAGTACGTCGGCTGTCGCCACGATTCTTCTACGGGGATGAGTACAAAATAAACCTGCGACGTACGGTGGCGGTCAACGCGATTCTGCTACAGGGACGAGTACAAAATAATTCTGCGACGGACGAGAAAAAAAAATTACGGAAGAAATCCTCACTATGCTTAACTTCCGTTTTCAGAAATTTTGAAAGGCAGAAAACTTGCATCTATGATAGGGAGTCTGCAAGATGGTTTAATAGGGTTCTGGGGATGTCATTTCTGTTTGCAGGATCAAAATAAATCTGTGATGTACATCGCCTGTCGCAGCGATTCTGCTATAAGGCTTCTGTCTGAAAAGGGAAAAAATGGGGGAAAACATGACTATTTAAAAAAAAAACTGTATTTTTGGCTGCAAAATCGTATTAGCGTACTGCAGCATGATTCATTGTACTAAATAGGATAAAATCGTAATAGTTGGCAGGTCTAAGTTAAAGTATATGTTTGACATAAACTAAATTTCAACAATGTTAGCATTACCTGCTCTAACTTTGGAACATTAATAGCTGTAAGTAACTTGTTTCTGCTGATCATATATTTAACATAATCTTCACTACAATTTAACTTTTGGGCTAAAAATGATATCTCATTTTTCCCATTCAAAAGTAATCGAGTGTTCTTTGACTTCAAAAGTATAGATATGAAGGACTTCTCTGAGCAACGCAACAACCAAGGCTTGATAGGCACACTGGCTCGCTTTGCTTTTTCTATTCGATTTAATAAAAGATTTTCATTGTAGTTAAAAATCCATAGATCTTTCACCAGATGTTCTGCATTAATGCCTGCACTTTTTAGAATCACCAATTTATTTTGTAAACGTGAGAAATCCATGGTTAGAAGTGTTGAATGCTTAGAAAGTAAATTCATCAGGTTATCAGGTTCAAGCTCTAGATGGTAACACAAATATGAAATGCGATCTTGAAAATTATTTAGAACACTTTGGTCCTCCCTAGAACGCATCAACACCCATTTCAGTCGACTGACAGGAAGTTTTAGTAATGGCAGAATAGTTGGTGTACTAAATGGCATTTCAGTCAGCAGTTTTACTTTCATGTAAGACTGTTTGGGTGCTTCTGAGAGGTATTTTTCATACTTTTTCAAAGAAGTTTTGTCAACACCTTTTGACAGTAAAAGACTGCAAGCTCTTGTAGCCTCTGTATTATCTATTGTGTTGGTATCTTTATGAAGCTCCTTGCTAAAATCATTTTCAGAGTATGTCTTTTCTTCATTAATACTTGCTTGATGACATAGATAAGCTGATATGTTTCTTGAAGAAGGGATGGTCAAATCAGTCACTGGAACTATGAAATGTTTACTTCCTTTTTGTACTAAGGATCCTACAAGGCTGATCAAGTTATTTCTGTAAAACAGAGTCATTTTGAACTCCTGAAAGAAAAAGAGAAAACTTTTTAAAGGAACTATTCATCAAATTTCAGGGAACATACTGAAGTGACAAATAAATTTATATTAAATACTGTTCACTTTTTGGAACCATCAATTTCTGTGCCTTAAATGTAATTTGGAGACTTCTTAATATAATGATAAAATGTTAAAATATTGCTCTGCCAGAGACTGAAAACTTTCTGCACAAATTTGTGCATAGTTGTTTAAGAATGCAGCTAGAAAAATATGTACCCTTGAGATTTTCTCGGTAACTGAAAGGAACACTCTAAGTAACCAATTATTTTGTACGCAATATCTGCATTTTTTGGTGTTGGGAGAAGCAATAGTTTAATTACTAATCAAAAACAACTATCATAAGAATTTTACTAGGAATTTTTTTAATTTAAATTGCAAATTTTTGGAGAAAACTCTTCTCCTACTTAAAGCTTTTTTTTTTTTTTGTCACTTATTCCTGTCACTATTGCGATTATGGTTAACCTTGACGGTTACAGTTAACCTTGAAAGTCATGGTTCGTTTTCAGCAAATCCTGCCAGATGTTAGGCAGGGAAAATCCTTTGCAGTCATTGATGATGGAATTTTGATTTTTCTCAATCTCTATTCCTTCTTCTAGCTTTCTTTTTTGAAAATTGCTTTGGAAACTGATGACTTTAAGGAAATTCCAATCCATGCTGTGACTAGTTTCTCTAACATGCCCATCTAGACCAGTTTTGTTGAAGCAATTTTTTATAGCAGCTTTATGCTCTGCTATACGAGTTTCTAGTCTGCGACCTGTTTCCCCTATGTAAGATAGTCCACAACTACATTTTACTTCATAGACTACACCTTACATTTTTAAAATATCTTTTTCTCTTTGAACTATTTTAGGGAAATTTTTTTAGCTTTGTTCTCTAAACTTGGAGCTAGCCTAATATTGTACTTCTTACTAATTCTCTTTAAAGACCCAAATAAACCTCTGTGATAAGAAATTTTTCTAGTGAATTTTACTTGTTGCTTTTGCAGGTTCTTTGTACCATTAAAATTCAGAAGCTTCTCAATTTCTTCTTTAGGATAGTTATTTTCTGCAAATATGACTTTAAGTTCTTCTTAATGGACTTCTTTCTTATCTGCTGTAGATACTATTTTATTATTTTTTTCCAAAAACTGACTTGCTACATTTTTCTTAATAGAAACTGGATGATAGGAATTGAAATCCAAAAGTCTTAGTATTCATTGTTTTTTTAAACCAACTAGTGAGAAATTTTTTATCTGCATAATAAATAGTAATATCTAAGAAGTTAATTCTTCTTTCTTTTTGAAGTTCAATAGTGAACTTAAGGGAATCATCTAATTCATTGAATGAGTCTAGAATTCTTTCTGGAACAATTTCTGAGCTATCTATTATAAATAAGATGTCATCCATGTATCTGCTATATAGGCAGAAGTATGTGGGTTGTACTCTTTTCTTCTAGTTTTCCCACATAATAGTTAGCTAAGAGTGGGGTGTTCATAGCTAGACCAGATTTTTTAATGACATTTTTTTTTCTCAAATTGAAAGTAGTTGTTCTGCAAAGAGAAGGTAAGCATTTCAAAAATTCCAACTAATACGTTTCTATCTTTGTTGTGAAAAACTATTAGGTCTGCCAAGTCTTCCACTGTAAAGTCTATAAGTTGATCAATATTGATGTGAGTATACATACACTATGTCTAAACTACCAATAATAGGATAATCTAATTTAGGAAGAAGTTCTAATTTTTCTTTTAGCTGCATTGAATTTTTTATTAAGTTAGGTGGCTCTTTTAAAAGATTCTGAAGGTGCAACTTTAAAAAGTAGTTTAGATTTGAAAGAATAGAGTTTTTTGAGTCAATTATTGGTCTAATTCAATGAATTAGATGATTCCCTTAAGTTCACTATTAAACTTCAAAAAGAAAGAATTAACTTCTTAGATATTACTATCTATTATGAAGATGAAAAATTCCTCACTAGTTGGTATAAAAACCAATGAATACTAACAGACTTTTGGATTTCAATTCCTATCATCCAGTTTCTATTAAGAAAAATGTAGCAAGTCAGTTTTTGGAAAATAATAATAAAATAGTATCTACAGCAGATAAGAAAGAAGCCCATAAAGAAGAACTTAAAGTCATACTTGAAGAAAATAGCTATCCTAAAGAAGAAATTGAGAAGCTTCTGAATTTTAATGGTACGAAGAACCCGCAAAAGCAACAAGTAAAATTCACTAGAAAAAAATTCTTATCACAAAGGTTTATTTGAGTCTTTAAAGAGAATTAGTAAGAAGTACAATATTAGACTAGCTCCAAGTTTAGAGAACAAAGTTAAAAAAATTTTCCCTAAAATAGTTCAAAGAGAAAAAGATATTTTAAAAATGCAAGGTGTAGTCTATGAAGTAAAATGTAGTTGTGGACTATCTTACATAGGGGAAACAGGTCGCAGATTAGAAACTCGTATAGCAGAGCATAAAGCTGCTATAAAAAATTGCTCCAATAAGACTGGTTTAGATAGGCATGTTAGAGAAACTAGTCACAGCATGGATTGGAATTCCCTTAAAGTTGTCAGTTTCCAAAACAATTTTCAAAAAAGAAAGCTAAAAGAAGTCCTGAATAGAGATTGAGAAAAATCAAAATTCCATCATCAGTGACTGCATAGGATTTTCCCTGCCTAACATCTGGCAGGGTTTGATGAAAACTAACCATAACCTACAAGGCTAACTGTAACCGTCAAGGTTAATCGTAACCGTGATAGTGGTGGAAATAAGTAACAAAAAAAAAAAAAAAAAAACAGCCTGAAGAGAAGGAGAAGAGTTTTCTCCAAAAATTTGCAATTTAAATAAAAAAATTTCCTAGTAAAATTCTCATAATAGTTATTTTTGATTAGTAATTGAATTAAGAAACTAGGAAGCCAATTCTCAACATGAGCTTTATTCAAAGCAATAGTTTATGTTTAATTGTCTCTGTGACTGGCACAATATTTCAAACTTTTTAGTTTGGAACAGTTACAAGGAATCAGGGTTCGTATAGCAGGGTCCAAAACTTTTTTCAGGACTAATATATACCATTTTCCAGGTTTGAATTTTTTTTATCACCATATGTAATATAAATACGTTAGTTTATTAAAATAATTAATAAAGACAAAATTACCTCAATAACTATGAAACAGCTCAGACTGATTCTTTATCACCCACTCGTTTTATTGCTGCACAGCGAGTTTATTATTTTTGCTTTCTTAGTTTAGTTAGTAGATATTCCACACACACACACACAAAAATGTTATGGTTATGTCGAATAACTTTTAGTTAAGACTTTTAGATTTATTGTCTCATCACGTGGCTTTTCAATCCAGATACAAACATGTTAGAAATGCCAAAGTTTTTCATGCACAATTTGCAACAAGCTCCAGATACTGGTTCTCTAACCAAACTTCTTGGAATACACATTTTCCAGCCATACTCCAAAGAAGGAATAAAATAATAACTGGTGATCAAACAACAAACCACACAATCTCATTGTTAAATGAACAAAGTAACAAATGCAAGCGATGGAATAGAAAACAAACAGGCAAACATGAACAAACAACAAAAAAATGGAGCTCAGGTGAAGATGGTTCAAGTACTTAACGACTAGTGCAGCCCACAAGTGTTTCTCAGGACATGTGACACAGTGTGCTCTGGGCAGGGATTGGTTATTGAGCCCAAATGGCCACTGCTTGATGCTTTGGCTTCAGCAACAGAGACGTGGTAGTTTTAACGGAGAGTACCCTCTTCATTCACATCACTGCTTTCACCTCCAAATTCTCTTTCAGCCTGTCAGTGAGTCAGAGTTCCCACTCAATTTCAGCTAAATGAAATTCCCTGACTTTTCCAGGTTTTCCAGGAAAATTGCCACAGAATTCCAGAACATACTTTACAATTCACGGCACTTTTACAGTAGAAAACATGCAGTAAAATCAACTTAAGAAAAGATTTATCTTAAGAGTATTAACATAACAGATTAATAATAAAACCATATACCTTACTAGTAATTAGCAATCAAAATATTTTAAAATACAATTAACCCAATTTTTTTTATGACTCAGCGAACTGGCAAAAATAATTGCCAAATTGGGGGTATCATTAAACCATGAAACTTTAGCAAAATTTTGACCTTAAGGAATTGGCTGTATTAACTTACATTGCTTGGAAAAATAAATTACTCCTACATGCACACAATCTTTTTTTTAGTTCGGTAATTTCTTCTTTGATTTTTTTGTTTTGAATGCTTTTTTCTGTTTCAAGTCTTGCTCTTTTTTGCTGAACTGCTTCAATTTGGTCCCAAGTTCTTTTCTTTGCATTTTTAGCCCCCCCCCTTTTGTTTCTTTCTTCTCCACTATCTTTCTTCTCCTCTAGTGCAAGATGATATTAAGCCTGTGGCATCTTCATAAGATCTCGTGGGTTATTGGCACGGATAGTGGATCACCATATGATTTCACTGCATCATATGTGCTATGTAGCACAATTAAAGATTTTTCCTGTAGATTTTCAACAAGAATGTCTTTGTTTATTGAAAAACCTGACTGATGAGGCATTGCCATGGGATAAAATCATAACGATTCTCACTACTTGCCACAGCTCTTTGAATTCTTCGTTATTTAGGTATTTTGAGAAAAACACATATAATCGTGCGTTTTTCGTATAAAATAAAGAGAAATATTTTTTCCACTCATTTTCCACTTTGTAAATGTTGAAAATTGCTGCTTGGCACAATCCACTGATAACGCTGGTAAAATGTTACTCTCATGCAGAAGTTGTTGCAAGTTATCCATTCCTTTTTCACATAGTACAGCATTAGAACATAGTAGAGGATGATCTAAGCAGGACATAGATCTAAGCAGGACATAGATCCAGGGTTCATACACTTTAACAGAAAATAAATTCCAGGACTTTTCCAGGAGCCCAAACTTTCGCTAGAATCACAGTGCTTTGTTGACTATATTTGTAAATTGCTGTGAAGTTTACTACTAATACTTATTATTATTATTATTTTTTCTTGTTTCAGAGTTTATTGACTACCATACATGTGCAACTCTGGGTGCTATAAATACACCACCCATACCTCATATGGAACTCGAAACCAGGCCCACCTTGGGTGAATGGTCAGAGGAAATGTGTCAGACCACTTGGCCACTGGGACAGCACTACACATTTAGAATACATCGACTGAAAAGATATATACACATTAGTAGAGATGGGACATTCTGATTCATTAAAACCTTAAACATGCTTCCTTGCATTTCTGAAACAAACAAAATAAAATACATGCACAATACTGACAATTTTCTTCCCTGTATCACAATATTTTTTTCCAGTGCCTACATATCAGAATGTAAGCACTGAGCTAAAGTGAAAGACCCCAAAGCATTCACACAGCATGAATCATGACAAACCTCAGTGACACAGTGCATCGCCAAGCTTCACAGGATTTAGTTTTTTTCTTTTTTCTCATTCACTTTGATACAAACCTAAAAGGCAGGATATTCCATACTCTGGAATTCAAGAAACTAGACAGAAATAAGATAAGTTGGAATGCCAAGTCTTTGGGGAACCAGGAACAAAAAAAGATTCTGTTTATATTTGTATAAAAATATTCCAAACTTTCTATTTACAATATGTAACATGACTTCATTGGATGGCAGACAGTGAAATATTTATGTTTCTGTATGCCTACTTAGTATGAAGGGAACATTTAAATGCATATTTAAATGTTTATACTATTTCTTTTTGACATTTTTGACATATTGATTCTTTTTGACATTTCACTTTTGAAAAATGGCTACTGGTTAAAAAATTTAGGTAATTTAAATTTAATACATGAAAATGTTTGACTTGGTAATTTCAATGTTTTTCACTTTCAGTAGCCGTTGCATTTTCAAATGAGGCTAGTGTTCATTTTCCTTCTACATTTATTCTCAGCACACGAACTTGGCAGTCAGCGGAATTGAACTCTCCCACAATTAAGCAATTAGGGGTGATAGTTGGTATGAAGGTGCCATTCTTTGGGGAAACTCCCTTGAGTGACATCGGGATATAAGGTTTTAAATTGCCTAAAGGTGCTGTTCTGTTTGGATTACTACAGTCGATCATACGGTAGGGTAGACAACAGAATTATCTCAGTGATTTAAGAAAAAGCAATTTAAGGCAGCTTTTAATACAATTGGAACAAACTGGAAGGGGAATGTTTGTTAATCCTCACCACCACTTGGTTACAAACGAGACACTGAGTAACAATCTGTAGTTAATTTTCTTTAGTATTCGACTAAATGCCAAATCTTTTGACAGAATACTTTGCTAGGTTAGAATAATCATGGTAATTTGAAAAGTATCTTATGTTAAATAATAAAATTTTGATCAAAAATCGAAGGAACTTGAAATATTCTTAAATATCAGAATATTTAATATTAGTGTTAAACATGCTAAGCAGCCCCTAGAAGAATCACAAGGCAACTTTCTTTAATGACACACAGAATTCTTCTTTCCTCCACTCTCTAAAGTGTTCAAGGTAAATGGCATCCGGTGTTAAAAGAATTTCTTAAATCGCACACGAAGAAGCAGAAATATTGAGAAAAACAGATTAAACATTTGTGCCCCCTAGCGGCAAAATTGTATACTATTTTGGGAAGAAAATATGCACACAGAGTTTTGCATAGTTAGCAGTATCTGACCGAAGAAAAAGTTTTTCAATCGTGTTTTCAGTTCCGCAGATATTGCCGTAAACGGAAACATGAACTTACGCCTTCTGGTGGCAGACTTCTGAATTAAGTAAAATTTGAAATTATATGAGAAACATTTTGCAGCAGAAATGCTCGCCAACAAAGGAAGAATTTTTAAATCGGACACTTAGAAGCAGAGATATTGACAAAAATAAGATGCATCTACGCCCCATGCCATAAAAGCCATGCATTATTTTAAGAAGAAAGTAATTCTCAAAAACTTTTTTTAATGTCAGCGGTATCGTTCCACAGAATAATTTTTTCAATCAAGTTTTCTGGAGCTCAGATTTTGTTGCAAATACATCAGAAGCATAAATAAACACTTATGCCCCATTCTTTACCAAATATTAAAAATTACATGCAAAGCATTTTTCATCAGAAGTGTATCCGGTGCAGAAAGAATTTTTCAAATTGGAGTTTTAGAAGCAGAGATATCGAGAGAAACATACTTTACCTTTACACCCACTAGCGGAAAGTCTATGAATTACTTGAAAATTTTTTAATTATATGAAAAACATTTCACAGTGGAAACTATCAGACAAAGAAAGATTTTTTCAAATCGGTCTCTTGGAAGCAGAGATATCGACAAAAATAAGATATACGTCTACACCACCTGGCAGAGAAATCATTCATTATTTTAAGAAAAAAATATTAGGAAAAGGTTTACTGACGGTATCCGTCCACGAACGGATTTTTTCAATCAAGATTTTAGAAGCTCGGATTTTGCTGCAAATGCGATGGAAGAAGAAACTAACACTTCCGCTCCCTGGTGGCCAAACCATTTTTTGCCAAAAGTTAGAAATTATATGCAAAAGAATCCCATCAGAAGCTGTAACTGCTGGAGAAGGAATTTTTCAAATTAGAGTTTTAGAAGCAGAGATATCGGGGGAAACGCAGTTTACTTTCACCATCCCTAGCAGAAAATCTATGCGTAACTTGAAAAAGTGACTATACCTAAAATAATCTTCGATACAAATATAAAAACGGAATTGAAAAATAAAAGAATTTTTTTCAATCGGACGTTTAGAAGCACATATATGGAATAAAATACATTTTAATTCGATTTCATCTGCAGTTACACCTTCTAGTGGCAAAATTGTGCATTGTGGGGAAAAAAATAAAAATAATAAAACAAAATAAAAAACATCTCATTCGCACATCTCAAGCTTCTCAATGCAAAAAGAATTTTTCAAATTGAACTATTAGTTGCAGAAATATGATGTCCACATACGGAGGGACACACTGATAAAATTAATTTTCCGAATTTTCAATTAAAAGATCTGAATTTTTCACATGCCATAACTGGGTCATAAAAGGTTACACTGTAAATTTCACTACAATCAAACGAAAACTTTTTGAATTTCACATAAAAATTTTTTATTGTGACGTACTGCCACTGCCAACAGCAATTGCAAACAGGATTAAACATTTTCGTGGCTTGTTTTCACAATTTTTATCCGATTCACACAAAATTTGGCGACTTCGTTCCTTTTAGTAATTTATTAAGAGCATTAAATTTTCAGCCAGTTTTGTCAAAATTCCGCGAAGATAGAAAAACATATTTTTTATCCCAGTAGCGTGCAGGAAATGCTTATGATGCATGGAGATGCTTATCAGGCCCCGCCTACCCATTTAGGGGCTACTTCTTGTTTGGCCTATTTTTTGTTTGTCAAAAGTTAATGGGTTCCACGATTTTACGCGAGGAAAGAATTCTTGATTTGCCTATTATTGTCTCATGTAAAACTTTCACCTGCAGCAAACTTCTTGATTCGCCTACGTCGAAAGTTAATGGGGCAAGAAAATGCTATTACATTATTTCGCTTAAGCTTTGAAGGAGTTATTTTTAAAAAAAGATGCATCTTTACCTCCCGTGAATTGTTTTCTATCGAAACACTAAATCTGTCGTGGGTTTAAAAAAAAAAAGACAATTTTTCCCGTAAAAAAAAAAAAAAAAAAAAAAACCCAAAAAAAACCTAGTTTTATCCCTAGGGTTTGTAACTGGTTTTTTTCTTTAATCGGATAAAAAAAAATCCCAATTGGAAAACAAAGTTGTGCAAAACATTTATAATTTAAAATAAGGGAGGGTAGATGCTATTACATTATTTCACATAAGCTTTGATGGAGTGATTTTAAAGAAAAATTCATCTTTACATCTCATGTTGTTCTTTTTTTAATCAAAACACTAAATCTTTCATGGAGTGATTCCGTATCAACTCAACACAAATTTGAAGACATTTTTTGCCTCACCATCTCAGATTTTAATGAAATTTGGTACATAGGTGGTCTCTATATAGATTAAGGAAAATACCAAATTTCATCATCTTATATCTACCGGTTTTGAAAATACAGCTATATAAAATGTCCAAAAACACCCCAAAATTGGAAGATTGATATGTTTTTAAATTGCGATTGCAGCTCCCCTAATTAAGATAGAGAGATGGGAAAGGCATCTTTTTGTAGTATTGTTTATGCTCTTTTAGTTAGTGTACAACACCATAGGGGTTAAGATTTAAAAAAATTAAAATTTTTAAATTTAAATTTTGAATTTTTAAAAATACGATGCTCCAAAAAATTCGAATTTTTTTAAAACAATCTTTATATGTTTGGTATTTTATTGTGTGAGTTGTAACTTGGGATGATAATGGGTTTACTTAAAAAGCTATACTCAAATTTAGCCTAACAGTAGAGTAATGAAAAAAAAAAATTTAGAAACATGTAAACTGAAAATAAATTTGGGCTAAATCTTTAAAAAGTTTCATTAATAACAATAGATATAGTATTTTTGTTATTTAAAACCATTTATTTAAACAATGTTTTATTTTTAATTGATTTGTTTAAAATCTGAGACTACATGAGTTTAAAAATTTTATTAATTTCATTATTCAGAATTTGTAATAATTCACAATACAATACAATAAAAATAAACAGACTTTAAAAAGTAATTTCAATTACTGCTCAAGAAACACATCAAAATAATAATAACATATGCATTGAATTGCTTACATTTATGCAAATTATATTCCTAATCTTAAACTTAGATTGTCACTTAAAGCAGAATCTCCCAAAACTAAAAAAAAGTTGCATCACTGTTTTGAAGTGAAATCACACCTGTAGATCCTTGATATAGTCTTTAAAAGCTTCAGTGGTTTGATGTATTTCTGTTTCAGAGAGATTGTAGAGTCTTCCTGTCGGAGTCACAGGATTTACTTTACACAAGACGTAACTTACAGGAAGCCATAATACATCTTGTGGGCTAGGGTAAGAAAAGGATGTAGATGGACCAGCTAGATGTAAAAAAGAGACCTTAACTTCATTCTCACACTCTTCTTTTGCTAGAACATACGCTACCCACCAGTTGTTTTCATAGATTATGGTTCTGTAACCACTAATTTCTGTTATTTGTAGTCTTGTCTTGTAATGCTGATACTTTTTCAGTAGCTGACTCGTTTGATGCTGAGAACATCTTCACTTTTATTTTTGAATTACTCAATGGGATAGGAACAAAAGCATTAAGTTTCTGGGTGCCTTATATTGTTAGAGACTTGCTTAGGCAATTTTCCAAAAATTGGTCTGTTTCTATGTATTCTTCTTGACTTACATATGTAAAGTTTGCCACAAAAATATTCTGAATTGCCCATTCATACAACTGAAATGGTGTTTGAATTTGATTCTCGTAAGGGCGTTGTAAGCTGGCTCGGGCAGCTAACCTTTTCACCATTCCACCAACGCCATCACATGGCCCCTTCCCGTGTACTGTAGCTGAAAAATGCCATTCAGCATCAATGTTGAAGTCATCTTGATGGAAACATAAGTTTGTGAAATTTTTGTACTGGGCTGCAGACCCGTCAGAGAATTAGTAAATTTTTTTGACGCTGTTGTCACCAAACTTACTTTTCAAGAAGTTAATATTTTTTTATTTTTTTTTTGGAAGCAGTACAGTGCAATTGTGTTGCACTCTAAACATTCAGAAATAACTACAAAACTTACATGTTCAGTCTTTTCTGTTTTGTAATAGATGACAAATGGGTGGACTGTGGCTTGCCCACTGGTCCAGTGATAGCTCTGGGCTTCATCTTGAAGAAGAAAACTATAATTTTCGGCAAAATCACAAATGACGAGAAATTCTGAGTCCTTGAGGTTTTCCTTAGTACTATTCATAAAAGAACTTTGCGGCTTAGCAATGAAGTCATGTCTGACCAAGGCAGACAGTTTTTCGCAAAACAAATCAATAAAATCTGAAGTTGATTTTTTTAATGTCTCCAAGTTGCATCTATCAACTGTAATCCATTGGCGAAAAGTTAGTTTTTCAACCAAGTTCTCCTCAAAACCGTGTTCCATTACATTTCTTACTTCCTCATTCCCAGGACAGGTGGGACACTCCCCTTGAAATGACAATCTATGGAGGCAGGGTTGCATAACACTCTTGCAAGACAATGTTTGTAGGAAGATAATTGTCAATTTGTTAGTGAACCAATTCTTGCATTTTCCATCATCAGTTTTACATTTTGGTGTGTGGTGCATACACATACCATATGAGTACCACTAGACCCTGCCAGGACACAGTATTTTGGTCTGAGCTCTGCAAATTTGGAAAAACTGACTTTTGTGCCTGCAAATTTATCTTTGAATGACTTATAAGCTTCTGTCAAATTATATAAAATCAGCCTCTTTGGCAATTTAACTTTATCTCCATTTTCAGTACTAACAGAAACACAATCTTTCGTTCCAGGTAAAACCTGACTAATTTCATCACTTTGATAAAACGATCGTACTACTTCAGAAGAGAAACTCTTACCTGGTTTTCTATTAAGGCTTTCCAAAATTCCTTTCTCCTTCAGAATTTTTTTTTATATAGTAATAAAATCACCCCATTTCAGAAGTGGCTGATGTCCTGTGGGCTCATGCCGTAGTTGGTCAATGAAGTTGGGCTCGTGTGCTCACTCAACCAAGAGCGGTGGCGAGGAACTTCTCTGACCTTCTGCGTGATAACTTGCAAAGAAATAGTTTGATTGCGGCAAACTTTTAGTAGGTATTTTTGAAACAATAGTGGATCCATTCGGTTGAAAATGTTCTAAATTGGTACTTAGAACTAGTGCGAATGCGCAAGATTTGTTCGCCAGCACTTTTGTGCTATAACTTCAGTAAAAATTTCCCGATTTTGAAAGAATTCTTTTTATTCACAATGGAGGTAGTTTATGTTACAAATTAGTAGCGCACAAACAGATATGATTCCGATCTCCATCGGCCATTATACCGTCTGCCCAGTCAAACCTGCCACCATGCTCAAAGCAAGGCATTTCCCTCAGACTCCTGGTACACTATATGATCAGTAATAAATTGGAATTTATTATCAGTTCTCTGAACTACACAGTCTTGCATGATTTTCCTAACACTCCATGACTCTGGTAAGCAAGTCAAAATCATCAACTGTTTATCTCTAGTACAGTTAGAAAAATTACTTTTAAGATTGTCCATAAAAGTATTTGATCCTCGTCATCAGATGACTCTTGAATATTTGTAAAAAGCTTCCGTTTCATAGCAAAACTGATTTTTTGAATTTTGGTTGAAGCATAACATTTAGATTTTAGCTTTTTCTTGTTGACAGGTGATTCACCCAATTAATGGAGCAAAATATTCAGTGTTTCAATTACTTCTGACGTAGATGCAAAATTTTCGTCCATTTTCTCATCAGCACAGGTTTCATTTGCTTCTTGACTAATTTTTAAAGTTTTCAGCTGCTTTCTGCAAGAATCAGAAATTTTAGTCTCTTTTGATAAGTCATCAAAATTTTCCAACAACCAGTCTGTCACATTTCTTAGCTTTTTTTTTATCCCTAACTCACTCTATGGTCACTTTTTTTAAATGGATTGAAACACTGTATTACTGCATATCTTGTACTTTCCATTGTTGATTATTTGTGTATAAAATGTCAAATTCAAATAGTAAAATAACTGCCTCTCATTACCTGATCTTTTTACTTTTCCTAAAAAAATCCTGCACAGCTTCAATTTATAAAAGTCTAGTTTTAAAAGTGAAAAGGATATACTTTATTCAACCACAAAAGTTTTCAAACACATCACTTTCACTGCATGAAACACATATGATCACCATCAAAACCTAAAGCAGACTGAGAAACACATCTGATCACCATCAAAACCTAACGCAGACTGAGGTCTGCAAGGTAGGAATGCAAGTTGTTGCTTGTTGGGTCTTGTTACCAATGATCTAAACAACACAATCAGTTTTCCAAGTCAGAACATGCAGAGTTTTATCCAAAACAAAATGCAGCCTACAGTACAACTGCACAGTCTTTTATGTTTTTATATTGTATTGTGAATTATTACAAATTCTGAATAATGAAATTAATAAAATTTTTAAACCCATGTAGTCTTAGATTTTAAAAAAATCAATTAAAAATAAAACATTGTTCAAATAAATGGTTCTAAATAACAAAAATACTATATCTATTGTTATTAATGAAACTTTTTTAAGATTTAGCCCAAATTTATTTTCAGCTTACATGTTTTTTTCAGTTTTTTCTTCATTAAACTCTTGTGTTAGACTAAATTTGAATATAGCTTTTTAAGTACAACCATTATCATCCCAAGTTACAACTCACACAATCATATACCAAACATATAAAGATTGTTTTAAAAAAAATTCGAATTTTTTTGGGTATCACATTTTAAAAAATTCAAAATTTAAATTTTAATTCTAAAATTTGAAATTTTTAAAATCTTATACCCTATGGTGTTGAACATCAAATAAAAGAGCATAACAAATACTACAAAAAGATGCCTTTCCCATCTCTCTATCTTAATTAGGGGAGCTGCAATCACAATTTAAAAACATATCAATCTTCCGATTTTGGGGTGCTTTTGGACATTTTCTATAGCTGTATTTTCAAAACCGGTGGATATATGACAATGAAATTTGGTATTCTTCTTAATCTATATTAGAGGCCACCTATGTACCAAATTTCATTAAAATCTGAGATGGTCAAGTCAAGTTGCTGTGCTGAGTTGATACAGAAAATGACCCTCATGGGTTAATGTAGGAGATATCAAATGATGAGTAAAAAACAGAAGGTAGTCCTCACAGGTAGTTGCCAGCGTGATTAAGCTATTAAATGTGTTGTCCAATCAAAATCGTGAGTAACACTATAGAGAGGGGTTATGTGGGTATAAGGCAGAATTCAAGAAAGCGTTGATAATGAAAATGTAAAGAAAAGTAAAGGGTAGAGAGATGTTGATGCGGGATCCAGACTAAAGCCCACCAAGACATTTGCCCATTGGATAGTTGCCCACTATGGATGATTTGTATAATAATACGTAACGCCGGAGGACGCCTCCGGTCTAGTCTAGGAAAACTGATCACATAAATATTTACCGACCGTATAAAAATTGCACTTTGTTTTAGAAATGTTGAAATTTAAGGGGTTACCCCCAAACCTAAACTAATATATATTACCTTTGTTATGGGTTCAAAAAGCAAAAACTTAAATCACAAGACAAGCTATCAATAGACGAACAACGCACTTGAAAATTTTGAAAAGTTTAGAATTAGGGGGCGATGGGTTCCATTTCAACTCAGGCAGGATCGTACCATCATGGTCTCAGATTTCTCTAAAACAATTAAGGGGTGTTCCTTGACTAAAATAAGGAGACCCATATTTTTTCTTTCGGCAAGAAAAAATTTTCCCTTCGAGATAGAGGGTTTCAAATCTTGCACCGTCAAACAAGCTCTCTAGAAAACGGTTATTTTTCCTAACTTCAGCGAGTCATTGCAGCAGAGTTAAAAAAGATATCGTGTTCTTGTATCTTTTTTTACATTGTGTGTATAACATATAATCATATATGGTGCTAATATTTTCTACACATAGTATGATTAAAATTTTAAAAAATCGCAAACTTTGTGATTTTTAAAAAAAATTGAATTTTTTAAGTTTTTTTTAAACAGGTTTGGATGGAGTTTTTTCAATATTCGTTTTTTTCGTTAAAGACATACAAATGTGCACTTTATTTGCAATTTTTTGTGTGTCTGTGAAACTGCTAGTTTCCGCGTTTCGGCAGCGTTAAAAACAGCCGATTCTGAAAAATCTCTAACTTTGCCAACGATTTTCTCAAAAAGGCCATTTTTTAAAATTCTGAAAATTAAATCCCTGTTTGATTATCAACAGGAGAATATCTGTGTAAATTTTCACGGACCTAAAAACGCTCGTTTCAGAGTTAGACGCGTTTGAATTCGGTTTGAAAGCCTACGATTTCCCGTGTTTTAATGGCGCCATTTTGGAAAAATCTCAGGCGCAAAGTACGTACGTTATTTCTTACCCGGATCAAAGCGTTAGATATTCTTTGCCCGAATGATGGAATGAGAGCATTGGGTTAGCTGGCCTTGGTTGGATACATCCACCTCACCCTTCCCAGAGTGATGGCATGCCTATAAAACTGTCGGGGGGGGGGGGGGGGATAACCAATACATAAAGAAAATTCTTGCTGCTCCACTAACAAAGTTGAGTTGCGAAAGACGGCAGTTGTTTGTTTGTTTACATATATACTTAAACATCGCATAAGAAAAGACTATGAAAGAGTAGAAAACTGTTGTGAAACAATTTTAAGAAAAAGAGTGCAGGCACGTGCACTGTAAGTTAATTTTCGATGGCTAAACACCCTCGAGTTTTTCTGGGAGTTGCTAATTGTAGGCAACTGTCAGAAGAGCAGTTGCTGTTTTGTTATAGTTGCTAAAGTTAACCTCAGTTTTTCGTAATAGTAAAATATTCGCTCAGGAGAATTTTGTCCTCTGCGAACGGGGGAGAAGGTGCAATGCTCTTGACCTCGCTGCTGGGTTGATAGCGCTGGTCGCTACTGAAACTCTGCTTACCTCCTCTCCAAAACGTAATGGCAATTGTCTAATCTACTAAATAAATAACAATTAACACATACGCGTGCATGCTTATTCATAAAAGGTAAGTTGAGTATATTTCCTGTTCAATCAGCTGATTTTACGATTTTACAAGTAAAATTAATATACAACTTATGCGCTTATAATGGTGTAAAGATTTTTATCTATTAAAACATATTCAAAGATTTCAATTTTTTAAGGGGGGGGGGGTTGTGTTCGTAGTGATCTCCACCTGGACCACGATAAACCATGCACTGCTCAGTTAGATATTCTTTGGCTTCTGTTCCCTTAGAAGATAATCCTGGATCGATGGGAGACCAGCGGAGTTTTGACAACCCCTCCCTCTCACGTGGTGGTGAGGTGTCTCAAAGTAGCTTTCAAAAATGTTTCAACTTAGTTGGCTGGTAACAAGAGAGGGATTCCATTTCAACTCTGGCAGGGTCGTACCATCACGGTCTCAGATTTCTCTAAAAAAATTAAGGGGGTGTTCCTTGATTAAAATAAGGGTACCCATATCTTTTCTTTCGGCAAGAAAAAAAATTTTCCCTTCGAGACAGAGGATTTCAAATCTTCCACCGTCAAACAAGCTCACTAAAAAACCGGTTATTTTTCCTAACTTCAGTGAGTCATTGCAGCAGAATTAAAAAAGATATTTTGTTCTGGTATTTTTTATTACATTGTGTGTATAACGTATAATAATATTTGATGCTAATATTTTTTACACATCGTATGATTAAAATTTAAAAAAAATCGTAAACTTTGATTTAAAAAAAAAATTGAAATTTTTAAGATTTTTTTTAACTGGTTCAAATGGAGTTTTTTTTTCTATACTCATTTTTTTGTTAAAGACATACAAATGTGCACTTTATTTGCAATTTTTTATGTGTCTGTGAAACTGCTAGTTTCTGCAGCGTTAAAAACAGCCGATTTTGAAAAATCTCCAACTTTGCCAACGATTTTCTCAAAAAAGCCCTTTTTAAAATTCTGAAAATTAAATCCCTGTTTCATTATCAACAGGAGAATATCTGTGTAAATTTTCACGGACCTGAAGACGTCCGTTTCCGAGTTAGACACGTTTGAATTTGATTTGAAAACGATTTCTCCGTGTTCTAAAGGCGCAATTTTGGAAAAATCTCAGGCGCAAAGTATAAGGGTGTTCAAATGAAAAGGTACGAAACGTCATAAGAACGTAACCGTTAACATATTTGTCTATGCCGCTATGGGAGAACGTAGCGACACATCTAGGGATGCGATTGGAGTCGCCGGCGTGGATCGGAGCATGCGCCCGCTTGCGCAGGAGAGAGCAGAGGCTCTTATAAAGAGCGCCGTCCAATTGACGCGGCAGTGTGTGTGAGGACAGGATGGCGTTCACATTGCAAAATTCGACGATTGAGGAGCAGCGAGGCGTAATCCGATTTCTGACAGCGGAAGGTGTTAAACCGGCCGCTATTCATCGCCGGATGGTGACCGTATATCGGGAAGACTGTGTGTCCGACAAGTCAGTGAGAAAATGGAGTGCCCGTTTTCGTGCAGGCCGTGAGAGTTTGGTTGATGACCCGAGATCGGGCCAGGCAAACACAGTCATCGACAAGGTGGACGACCTAGTGAGAGGTGATCGGCGTGTCACATTGCGAATGTTGGCGGTGGAGGTGGGTGTCAGCGTTGGAACAGTGTGGACAATTGTTCACGACAGGTTGCGTTATCGGAAGGTGTGCGCGCAGTGGGTTCCGAAGCAGCTCACCGACCAGCAAAAGGAACTGCGTATGGGGCTAGCACTTCAACATCTGTTTCGGTATCATGAAGACCACGCTTTCCTGGAGCGGATCGTCACAGGTGATGCGATTTCCATGTGTTTGTTCCCCTGAAAGAACATCTGAAAGGGAAGCGCTTCCACTCGGACGACGAACTCAAGGACGCTGTGCAGGACTGGGTCTCGTCACGGCCATAGGAATTCTGGGAACAAGGAATCCTTCGGTTCGTTAATCAATGGGGTCGTTGTGCTACGGCCTATGGTGTATACTTTGAATAAAGTCTTCATTTATACCCACAGTGTCGTTTCGTACCTTTTCATTTGAACACTCCTTGTATGTATTCTCTTACCCGAATGAGAGCGTTGGATCCGTCCACCTGACCCTACCCTGGGCGATAACACGCCTAAGAAACGGTCTTGGAAAAAAAAATAACAAATCTACATATATAGATTTGAATGTATGTCTGCTAAACAAATTTACAGTTTTCAATTTAAAACCACCAAACTTGGTATACTATCTCATGGTACCCTAACTTAAACCGTAGACGGTTTTTGGAAGGGGTCGGAGCCCGGGGTCAAGGGGATCCACACAAAACTTCCATAAAATCTAGTTTTCAATTTAGAACCACCAAATTTGGAATACTATAGCATGGTACCCTAACTTAGACCGCAGACTGTTTTTGGAAGGGGTCGGAGCCCTGGGTCAAAGGGCCCCCACACAAAATTTCCGTAAAATATACTTGTACTTCTAACTGAGACCGTAGATGGTTTTTGGAAGGGGGGTTGAGCCCTGGGTGGGTGGGAGCCCATGGTCAAAGGGCCCCACGCAAAATTTCCGTAAAATCTAGTTTTCAATTTAGAACCATCAAATTTGGTATACTTTTTCTCGGCACCCTAACTTTGTAAAATATTTTACGAAAATTTTGTGCGGGTGGGGGCTTGACCCTGGGTTCCGACCCCTTCCCAAAACCGTCTAGTCAAAGTTAGGGTGCCAAGAAAAAGTATACCAAATTTGATGGTTCTAAATTGAAAACTAGATTTTACGGAAATTTTGCGTGGGGCCCTTTGTCCCGGGCTCCCCCCCTTTCAAAAACCTTCTACGGTCTAAGTTAGGGTACCATGAGATAGTATACCAAGTTTGATGGTTCTAAATTGACATACATTCAATTCTCTCTATATATAGATTTGTTATTTTTTTTCCCAAGACCGTTTCTTAGGCATGTTATCGCTCAGGGTAGGGTGAGGTGGACGGATCCAACACTCTCATTCCAGTAAGAGAAAACGTACTTTGCGCCTTAGATTTTTCTAAAATGGCGCCTTTAGAACACGGAGAAATCGTAGGTTTTCAAACCAAATTCAAACGCGTCTAACTCGGAAACGGGCGTTTTTAGGTCTGTGAAAATTTACACAGATATTCTCCTGTTGATAATAAAACAGGGATTTAATTTTCAGAATTTTAAAAAAGGGCTTTTTTGAGAAAATCGTTGGCAAAGTTGGAGATTTTTCAAAATCGGCTGTTTTTAACGCTGCGGAAACTAGCAGTTTCACAGACACATAAAAAATTGCAAATAAAGTGCACATTTGTATGTCTTTAACAAAAAAAACCAGTATAGAAAAAAAACTCCATTTGAACCAGTTAAAAAAAATCTTAAATATTTCAATTTTTTTTTAAATCGAAGTTCACGATTATTTTAAATTTTAATCATACGATGTGTAAAAAATATTAGCATCACATATTATTATACGTTATACACACAATGTAATAAAAAATACCAGAACAAAATATCTTTAATTCTGCTGCAATGACTCGCTGAAGTTAGGAAAAATAACCGTTTTTTAGAGAGCTTGTTTGACGGTGGAAGATTTGAAAACCTCTGTCTCAAAGGGAAAATTTTTTCCTGCCGAAAGAAAAGATATGGGTCTCCTTCTTTTAATCAAGGAACACCCCCTTAATTTTTTTAGAGAAATCTGAGACCGTGATGGTACGACCCTGCCAGAGTTGAAATGGAATCCCTCTCTTGTTACCAGCCAACTAAGTTGAAACATTTTTGAAAGCTACCTAGCTTTGAGTCACCTCACCAACACG
Organism: Macrothele yani; assembly: GCA_039090855.1. Lineage (NCBI taxonomy): Eukaryota > Metazoa > Arthropoda > Arachnida > Araneae > Macrothelidae > Macrothele > Macrothele yani. Next base: position 74,920,042 of record CM076994.1, on the reverse strand, counting down.
TGAGTGGGGTGGGGTGGGGGTGTCAAAACTCCGCTGGTCTCCCATCGATCCAGGATTATCTTCTAAGGGAACAGAATCCATGGGCAGTGCATGGTTTATCATGGCCCAGGTGGAAATCACTACGAACACAATCCCCCCCCCTTAAAAAAATTGAAATCTTTGAATATGTTTTAAATAGATAAAAATTTTTACACCATTATAAGCTCATAAGTTGTATATTAATTTTACTCGTAAAATCAGCTGATTGAACAGGAAATATACTCAACTTACATTTTATGAATAAGCATGCACGCGTATGTGTTAATTGTTATTTATTTAGTAGATTAGACAATTGCCATTACGTTTTGGAGAGGAGGTAAGCAGAGTTTCGGTAGCGACCAGCGCTATCAACCCAGCAGCGAGGTCAAGAGCATTGCACCTTCTCCCCCGTTCGCAGAGGACAAAATTCTCCTGAGCGAATATTTTACTATTACGAAAAACTGAGGTTAACTTTAGCAACTATAACGAAACAGCAACTGCTCTTCTGACAGTAGCCTACAATTAGCAACTCCCAGAAAAACTCGAGGTTGTTTAGCCATCGAAAATTAACTTACAGTGCACGTGCCTGCACTCTTTTTCTTAAAATTGTTTCACAACAGTTTTCTACTCTTTCATAGTCTTTTCTTATGCGATGTTTAAGTATATAACGTAAACAAACAACCAACTGCTGCTGTCTTTCGCAACTCAACTTTGTTAGTGGAGCAGCAAGAATTTTCTTTATGTAATGGTTATCCCCCCCCCCCTTGACAGTTTTATAGGCATGTCATCACTCGGGGAAGGGTGAGGTGGATGTATCCAACAAGGGTCAGCTGACCCAATGCTCTCATTCCATCATTCGGGCAAAGAATATCTAACGCTTTGATTCGGGTAAGAGATAACGTACGTACTTTGCGCCTGAGATTTTTCCAAAATGGCGCCTTTAGAACACGGGAAATCGTAGGCTTTCAAACCGAATTCAAACGCGTCTAACTCGGAAACGGGCGTTTTTAGGTCCGTGAAAATTTACACAGATATTCTCCTGTTGATAATCAAACAGGGATTTAATTTTCAGAATTTTAAAAAATGGCCTTTGTGAGAAAATCGTTGGCAAAGTTAGAGATTTTTCAGAATCGGCTGTTTTTAACGCTGCCGAAACGCGGAAACTAGCAGTTTCACAGACACACAAAAAATTACAAATAAAGTGCACATTTGTATGTCTCTAACGAAAAAAACGAATATAGAAAAAACTCCATCCAAACCTGTTTAAAAAAAACTTAAAAAATTCAATTTTTTTAAAAATCACAAAGTTTACGATTTTTTCAAATTTTAATCATACGATGTGTAGCAAATATTAGCACCATATATTATTATATGTTATATACACAATGTAAAAAAAAATACAAGAACACGATATCTTTTTTAACTCTGCTGCAATGACTCGCTGAAGTTAGGAAAAATAACCGTTTTCTAGAGAGCTTGTTTGACGGTGCAAGATTTAAAACCCTCTATCTCGAAGGGAAAATTTTTTCCTGCCGAAAGAAAAATATAGGTCTTCTTATTTTAGTCAAGGAACACCCCTTAATTTTTTTAGAGAAATCTGAGACCATGATGGTACGACCCTGCCTGGGTTGAAATGGAACCCATCGGGCGTTAATCCCCCAAATGCAAACACTAGCATATATAATCTGTATCATAGGCTCTAAAAAGCTCTAACTTAAATCATTAGACAACACTAATAGAAGAATAACGCCCTGAAAAATTTGGAAAAATTTAAATTTAGGGGGTGTTACTCCCCAAATGTAAACTAACATATATAATCATTTTAATGGGCTCTAAAAAGCTAAAAATTAAATCATTAGACAACACTATCAATAGATAAGCAGCCCACTTAAAAATTGGAAAAGTTTAAATTTAGAGGGTGTTAACCCCCAAATGCAAACTAACACACATAACAGTGGCGTATCTTGGGTCTGAGACCTGGGCTATGTCACCCCTCCCACAGTACTGTTTTTTTTTTAAATTGTGAAGTTTAATTTTAATTGTTAAGTAATAGAACTTTTTTTCTTAATTTCAGGTACCTGCAATTCCTAACATGATACCAAATAATTATGAGGATTATGGTTTGAACTCTTATTTGTACACGAATTCCATTCTTCTCCTTTTGTGTGAACTTGAGTGCAATGTTTTCATAAAATGTTTCTTCCGAGTACTTTTTCATATTTAAAAATAATGTTTTTCTCTATTGACAAAACAGCCAAGTTTTTCAAATGTGCATGTCCTTGTGTGGCTCTAAGATGTATCTTGATTCTTTTTAATGCTGAAAAACTTCTTTCAGCAGTGGCAGTTGTTTATGGAAAGTTTAATATGAGGTCTGTTAATTTGCACACCTCACTAAACACTATGTCCAATTTATTCAATTTTATGTAACAAGTAATATCTCTTACTGATTTGTTTTTATATATTATATTCATCAAAGGAATAAAACACCTTCAGTTTATTTTTTGGTGGAGCTGTATAGAGTTCTTTAAGTTCTAACAGTAGATGTTCATGGAAGCTTTCACAAAATTTATCTAAACAGTTCGAATCCAACAAAGCCACAAATTTAAGATATAATATCTCTGATTTTAATTCATTGACATTTCACAAAAACTGCAACTCTCGCAAAACACTTATGGGCTTCTTTTTTCTGAGCGAACCGTTTTTGAAAGCAGTGGCCCATTCCCCTCTACCAACTGATTGTATGGAAGGTTTTCGCATCAGAACTGCGAAGACTCTGGACGAGCTGCTTGCGTTATGCCATTGGCTTTCGCTCGCCAGACTGAGTCAAAGAAGCAAATCCGTACACGTTTTTTTTCACACTGAAAGCATCGACATATTTTAATACCATTGGTAATTGACTTTTATTTGTGTATATTTAATTCAGTTTTATTTGTGCATTCTCTGGGCTTCGCAGCTAGCCTCGAATATATCCCACTGATATATAATCAATTTCATGGGCTCTAAAAAGCTCAAATTTAAATCATCAACTTGATGGGCTGCCATCGAACAGGTGAGACAAGTCTATTCTAGGGGCTACCATAGTTGCTGGCGGAGATTTCTGTACTCAGGGGTTTGTCATTGTATAGTATTTACATAATTTGTGACTATAGACTTGTGGTGTTCTCCCTAGAGCCTTTTTACTGGGCGGCCCACCCAGCTAACTTTCTTTGCCACCCAGCTAAATTTCCTTTAATGAACGTTTTCACAATGCACATAATAGTAAGAGTGGAAAACTTATTCCAACATAATCTATAAATATTGGTGAAAACTGGCGGAAATCTGTGTGAAATATGATTTATTAGTAAGTACTCATTTTTTTTATCATCTATGTACAATTTTCTAATGTTGTTTGTTATGTTATGTTATATTAATGCCTACCATACTGCTAAATATGTTTAATAAATATATATGTTATGCAAAAACAACATCCATTTTTTCCTCGATTGAGGAAGGGGTCATTAATATCATCCAGCTAAAAGTTTTTGCCACCCAGCTGTAAAAAATATCTAGGGAGAACACTACAACGCTATGCGAAACTATAGTTGATGTATAATAAGCCTTTTATTGTGGTAAACATTGATATTTTCTTTCTATTGTATAGTATTATGAATGCAAATAACAGGAGTTTTACAGGAGCGGGGGGCAGGGAGAAAGTAGGAATAGTATACTTCTGTTTTCTATACTCTAGAGCTCAATTACACTGAACTTGTTTTCACGTCAGGAAGGGAAATTTCAATTTCGATGCAGCGTGGAAGTCAATTGATTTTGCCTACAGAATTTCATACCAGCTCTCTTTATTTTTTAGCTCAGAGAACTGGTAAGCAATAAATTCCAATTTATTACTGATCATATAGTGTACCAGGAGTCTGAGGAAAATGCCTTGCTTTGAGCGTGGTGGTAGGTTTGACTGGGCAGAGTTCGTTCCTTTTAGGAATTTATCAAGAGCATTAAATTTTCAGCCAGTTTTGTCGAAATTCCGCTAAAAGATAGAAAATCATATTTTTTTATCCCAGTAGCGTGTAGGAGATGCTTATTAGTCAACGGCCCCGCCTACCCGTTTAGGGGTTACTTCTTGTTTGGCCTATTCTTTGTACGTCGAAAGTTAATGGGTTCCGCCATTTTAGGCGAGGAAAGAATTCTTGATTCACCTATTATTGTCTCACCTAAAACTTTCACCTGCTAGAGGGGAGGGATTCACCTGGAGCAAACTTCTTGAATCGCCTAGTTGAAAGTTAATGGGGCGAGAAAATGCTATAACATTATTTCGTTTAAGCTTTGACGGAGTGATTTAAAAAAAAGAAACATCTTTACCTCCCGGGAATTTTTTTTTTAATCGAAACACTAAATCTGTCATGTGTTAAAAAAAAAAAAAAAAAGTACAATTTTCCCGTGAAAAAAAAAAAAAAAAAGCTGGTTTTATCCCTACAGTTTGAAACTAGTTTTATTTCTTTAATCGAAAAAAAAAAAAGAAAAGAAAAACCAAGTAGAAAACAAAGTTGTGCAAAAAAATTATAATTTAAAAAAAGAGAGGGTGGATGCCATTACATTATTTTGCATAAGCTTTGATGGAATGAATTAAAAACAAAAGATACGTCTTTACCTCCCGTGATTTTTTTTATAGAAACACTAAATTTTCGTGCGTTAATGTAGGAGATATCAAATGCTGAGTAAAAAGCAAAAGAGACCATGACATAATTCTTTACCTCTTCAGTTCAAAGGCCAAGAGCACAGAACTATCTGGGAAAGAAGCTAGTGAAGTTGTGGCTCTACATCTTAAATATTATCTGAGCCTAATGTGCCAGCTACTTGCACAGCTCTGGTTCAGAGGGTGGGCGGATAGCTAAAATTTCTGTGGCACTCATAACAGAATTTAGAAGTCAATAAAAAAGCTGATGAATGGCAGCCACAGTTTAATTTATGGCGACTTAAAGATTTTTACCACTTCATGTTGAGTCAAAAGAGCTGCACCGTGTACAAAGGGTAGTCCAACGCTAACAAGTTTTTTACTATCATGATGCTAGTAGGTTCTCAGAACCTGAGGGGAATATAATAATGTAACTGATGTATCCTCATTCCTCAGATTCTTACAAATATTATTTCCTATGAGCACATACCAAATATTATTCTTACCACTTAAAACCTACAAATAAGACCTAAGCTTATGTCCTTTGTAAGCTGCTCAGAATCAATACGTTGTGCCTAATTTTGTCTCATTTTATTTTTAAATTATATATATACTTAATGTGTCTAATTTTTATGACCAGAAATTTTTCTACTCAGATTTACATATGTGAAAATTCAATAGTAATAAAATCACCCCATTTTCAGAAGTGGCTGATGTCCTGCGGGCTCATGCCGTAGTCGGTCAATGAAGTTGGGCTCGTGTGCTCACTCAACCAAGAGCGGTGGCGAGGAACTTCTCTGACCTTCTGCGTGATAACTTGCAAAGAAATAGTTTGATTGCGGCAAACTTTTAGTAGGTATTTTTGAAACAATAGTGGATCCATTCGGTTGAAAATGTTCTAAATTGGTACTTAGAACTAGTGCGATGCGCAAGATTTGTTCGCCAGCACTTTTGCGCTATAACTTCAGTAAAAATTTCCCGATTTTGAAAGAATTCTTTTTATTCATAATGGAGATAGTTTATGTTACAAATTAGTAGCGCACAAACAGATATGATTCCGATCTCCATCGGCCATTATACCGTCTGCCCAGTCAAACCTGCCACCACGCTCAAAGCAAGGCATTTTCCTGAGACTCCTGGTACACTATATGATCAGTAACAAATTGGAATATATTACCAGTTCTATGAACTACAAAATAAAGTGAGCTGGTATGAAATTCTGTGAGAAAAATCCTTTGACTTCCTCATGGCATTGAAATTGAAATTTCCCTTCCCGACGTGAAAACAAGTTCAGTTTAATTGAGCTCTAGAGTATAGAAAACAGACGTCTACTACTCCTTCTTATTCCCAGCCCCTCGCTCCTATAAAACTCCTGTTATTTGCATCCATAATACTATACAATAGAAGGAAAATATCAATGTTTACCACAATAAAAGGCTTATTATACATCAACTATAGTTTCGCATAGCGTTTGGCTCGGAATCATCAGGATGACTTGTGGTAAACGTTGGTATTTTCTTTTCTATCTCAACACCACAAGTCTGTAGTCACAAATTATATAAATACTATACAATGACAAACCCCTGAGTACAGAAATCTCCGCCAGCAAACTATGATAGCCCCTAGAATAGACTTGTCTCACCTGTTCGATGGCAGCCCACCAAGTAGATAATTTAAATTTGAGCTTTTTAGAGCCCATGAAATCAATTATATATCAGTGGGATATATTTGAGGCTAGCTGCGAAGCCCAGAGAATGCACAAATAAAACTGAATTAAATATACACAAATAAATGTCAATTACCAATGGTATTAAAATATGTCGATGCTTTCAGTGTGAAAAAAACAAAAAACGTGCGGATTTGCTTCTTTGACTCAGTCTGGCGAGCGAAAGCCAATCGCATAACGCAAGCAGCTCTTCCAGAGTCTTCGCAGTTCTGATACCAAAACCTTCAATACAATCGCCTGCTAGCGTTTTCATGACAACATGAATCAGCTGGTAGAGGGGAATGGGCCACTGCTTTCGGAAACGGTTCGCCCAGAAAAAGAAGAGTCACTCGCATACTCCAGCCCATAAGTGTTTTGCGAGAGTTGCAGTTTTTGTGAAATGTCAATGAATTAAAATCAGAGATATTATATCTTAAATTCGTGACTTTGTTGGATTCAAACTGTTTAGATAAATTTTGTGAAAGCTTCCCTGAACATCTACTGTTAGAACTTAAAGAACTCTATGCTTCAAATTTTGATACAGCTCCACCAAAAAATTAACTGAAGGTGTTTTTATTCCTGTGATGAATATAATATATAAAAACAAATCAGTAAGAGATATTACGTGTTACATAAAGTTGAATAAATTGGAAATAGTGTTTAGTGAGGTGTACAAATTAACAGACCTCATATTAAACTTTCCATAAACAACTGCCGAAAGAAGTTTTTCAGCATTATAAAGAATCAAGATATATTTTAGAGCCACACAAGGATATGCACATTTGAAAAACTTGGCTGTTTTGTCAATAGAGAAAAACATTGGTAAATGTGTACTTAAGCGTCCTAAATTATTTCGTCGGAAAAATTAACTGTGTGGGAAAAGTGCTGCGTACAAGATTTTAAGCATGCAAAATAATGGAGAAAGGTGAAAAATATAGTATTTTTACATGAAAGGAAAAATATTTTCCGAAGAACTTGCGTGTGAGTACAATGGTTTGCAGCAGTTGGTGCGGGAGGCCAAAGCGATGCTAACGGCCACAACATGAAGGGTCCACAAGCCAGAAGGGAATAACATGTGGTAGTGAATGCGCGGAAGAATACGACAAGAGTGGGGTGTATCATGTATGTCTGGGAGGAGTGTGATGCGTCGTGTAATCGTGTGCAAAAAGAAGTAATTCAGAAATGTTTCATTAATTATTAATAAAAAAAATGTGTTAAATGTTTGTTTTTATTGTAAAAATGTCTGGGAATATAAATAAATGAAGGAATGTAAATGATATAATGTGCAGCAGAAGTTTTGGTTCCGGTTGAACCCTAAGTTTTGGTTATGGTTTCGAAGATGTTAAGGGGTCGGTGATTTCTTCAAGCACCTCATTTGTAGTTCTGCTGGTATTCCGTCCATTATTCATCCCTTTTTTCCTCGTTAAACAGATATTGTTGAAAATAAACGATTTTGTTATATTCAGGAATTGTACTATGGCAGAGAGACCTAGAGCTTCGTGTCGAATTGTGGGGGATTATGAAATTTTAAGCCTTTTTGGCAATTTTCTACTTACGATTTTGCAAAACTACCCTTGAAAAAAATGATATTACAATGCAGTATAAAACCTACCTCTTTCCTTCAGCGTATTCCTACAACCCGCTTTGATGAGTACATACTGCTGAACCGCTTCCTTGTGTATTTTTCAGCGCGTAGCTTGCCGTTCTCAACGACGCTTCCATTCACCGGCCTCCACCTTCAAGCCGTCACCGCTCCGTCATCTTACGCCTACCGCACGTACTCTACCGAACCTTCGTACTCCAAGGCAAGTTCTTCAAAAAATATTTTTCCTGTCATGTAAAAGTACTATATTTTTTCACCTTTCCCCATTATTTTGCAAGCTTAAAACATTGTACGTAGCGCTTTTCCCACACAGTTAAATTTTTCCGATGAAATAATTTAGGACGCTAAAGTACACATTTACCAAAACATTATTTTTAAATATGAAAAAGTACTCGGAAGAAACATTTTATGAAAACATTGCACTCAAGTTCACACAAAAGGAGAAGAATGGAGTTCATGTACAAATAAGAGTTCAAATCCTAATCCTCATAATTATTTGGTATCATGTTAGGAATTGCATGTACCTAAAATAAAAAAACAACAACGTTCTATTACTTAACAACTAAAATTAAACTTCGCAATTTAAAAAAAAAAACAGTACTGGGGGAGGGGGTGACATACCCCAGGTCTCAGACCCAAGATATGCCACTGTTATGTGTGTTAGTTTGCATTTGGGGGTTAACACCCTCATTTTTAAGTGGGCTGCTTATCTATTGATAGCGTTGTTTAATGATTTGATTTTTAGCTTTTTAGAGCCCATTAAAAAGATTATATATGTTGGTTTTCATTTGGGGGGTTAACACCCTCTAAATTTAGACTTTTCCAAATTTTTAAGTGGGCTGCTTATCTATTGATAGCGTTGTTTAATGATTTGATTTTTAGCTTTTTAGAGCCCATTAAAAAGATTATATATGTTGGTTTTCATTTGGGGAGTTAACACCCCCTAAATTACAAATTTTCTAAATTTTCCAGGGCGTTGTTCTTCTATTGATAGCGTTGTCTAATGATTTAAGTTAGAGCTTTTTAGAGCCCATGATACAGATTATATATGCTAGTTTGCATTTGTGGGAAATCTAAAGTTTTCCAAATTTTCAAGTGCGTTGTTCGTCTATTGATAGCTTGTCTTGTGATTTACGTTTGAGCTTTTTGAACCTAGACAACGCTATCAATAGAAGAACAATGCCCTGGAAAATTTAGAAAATTTGTAATTTAGGGGTGTTAACTCCCCAAATGAAAACCAACATATATAATCTTTTTAATGGGCTCTAAAAAGCTAAAAATCAAATCATTAAACAACGCTATCAATAGATAAGCAGCCCACTTAAAAATTTGGAAAAGTTTAAATTTAGAGGGTGTTAACCCCCAAATGCAAACTAACACACATAACAGTGGCGTATCTTGGGTCTGAGACCTGGGGTATGTCACCCCCTCCCCCAGTACTGTTTTTTTTTTTTAAATTGCAAAGTTTAATTTTAGTTGTTAAGGAATAGAACGTTGCTGTTTTTTTTATTTTAGGTACATGCAATTCCTAACATGATACCAAATAATTATGAGGATTAGGATTTGAACTCTTATTTGTACATGAACTCCATTCTTCTCCTTTTGTGTGAACTTGAGTGCAATGTTTTCATAAAATGTTTCTTCCGAGTACTTTTTCATATTTAAAAATAATGTTTTGGTAAATGTGTACTTAAGCGTCCTAAATTATTGCGTCGGAAAAATTTAGGTTTGGGGGTAACCCCCTTAAATTTCAACATTTCTAAAACAAAGTGCAATTTTTATACGGTCGGTAAATATTTATGTGATCAGTTTTCCTAGACTAGACTGAAGACGTCCTTTGGCGTTACGTATTAAATATACAAATCATCCATAGTGGGCAACTATCTGATGGGCAAATATACACGTGGGCTCTAGACCGGATACCGCATCAACATCTCTCTACCCTTCACTTTTCTTTACCTTTTCATTATCAACGCTTTCTTGAATTCTGCCTTACACCCACATAACCCCTCACTATAGTTTCTCACAATTTTGATTAGATGACACATTTAATACCTTAATCACGCTGATGTGAGGACTACCTTCTGTTTTTTACTCATCATTTGATATCTCCTACATTAATGCACAAAAAATTTAGTGCTTTGATTAAAAAACAACAACAAAAAAACATGGGACGTAAAGATCAAACTTTTTTTTAAAATTACTTTGTCAAAGATTACATCTAATATCCATGTAGCAGATGTAAAATAAGCTCAAAAACTGCCAGGCCTTTGCTCTCCTCAGGAAGGACTTTTCCTTTTGTTGGAGCATGATTCAAAACAGGGCAAGTATATAAATTTAAATTTTGCCAGTTGGAAGGAACATATGTTTATAAGAAAAGATAACTGAAGATGCATGGCACAGTAACTGAAGGTAAAGATAATTAAGTCATTATAACAGGTGCCATGCTACTTGGTGTTAACCTTGATTCTTCAGTTAAGGTTAACACTGAGTAGGTTTGACCTGTTACAATCACTTAGTATATCATGTGCCTTAATTTATCTTTTGTTATAAACAGATGTTCACCCTAACCAGCAAAATTTCAATTTTACATGTTCATCCTAACTGGTAAGATTTCAATTTTATGTACTTGTTCTTTCCTGAACCTTGCTCCAAAGTAAAGCTCAGAAAAAGCTTTCCGCAGGAGAGCATAAGTTTGGCAGTTCTTAAGTTTATTTTATACCAAATCAACAAATGTCTAAAACCAGTTTATTCAATGTAAATGTGATTAGTGTATTTGTTTCTGCATTATAATACAAGTCTTAACACTCAAACCTCTGCCTTTTCACCTATAAATGTTTCTATGCATTCAAAAAATATTTCAGTTTACTGAAAAAATGACCAACATTGTGCTTATTATGTTAAATTTTTAAACATAATTCTGCTTAAAAAAAAGGGTTATTTTTTACCTCAAATTAGCAATATTCCTTCATGTTTTGCCTAATAATCTGTTTCATGTGCATTCCGTTGGAAATGTGGTTTAGCGCCCAAAATTATTCAGCTGAAAATTTCAAGAAATTTACCAATAATTTTTGAGCACATTTTTTAAGAGTTGCAAGATTGCGTTCGTGCGCTCAGAACGAACAAGTACAATGTTAGCATATTCAATAACCCAAATCCATTCAGTTTCATTACAGGCTGCTCATTATATCATAATAGAGTAAAAAAACCTTCTCGGCAGTTCAGACACCCACAGGCATAACCACTGGGGGTCAAGACCCCCAGATTTTCAGAGTGGGGGTTGAAGTAGCCATCTTTGCAAATACCCCTTCAGAGCTGCAGAGTATGATCTAAGAACTTGCTGATAAGAGTAAAGAAGTGGGATTAAAAATGAACTTTCAGAAGACAAAAGTGATGTACAATGCTTTTACAAGAAACAAAGACTTATCGATAGTTGGAGAAAAGCTTAAGACAACCGATTCCTACATTTATCTTGGGCAGCAGATATCAAGCGAGGGTCACATTGATGAAGAAATGAATTGGTGTATAAAACTAGGATGGAGAGCTTTTGGAAGAAACAGTACAATTTTTAAGAGCAGTATGCCATTATGCCTAAAAAAATAAGTGTTTAATCAATGCATCCTGCTAGTGCTTACGTACAGAGCAGAGACATGGACCTTAACTAAAAAAGACATACAAAGACTGCAGACAACTCAAAGAAGCATGCTTGGTTTAACCAGGAAAGATAAGAAGAGGAACTTGTGGATAAGGAAAATGACAGGAGTAAACGACATCATGACCAGAGTGAAATCACTGAAATGGCAATGGGCTGGACATGTTGCCTCAACCATTATCAATTTTCTGCTGGATGGTCTCCCCAAGTTTCTTTCACAACGGTCTGTCTTGGACTAGTCTCCTCCATCTCACTCTCGCATGCTTTTGAATTTCATCCACCCATCTCCCACGTGGTCTTTTTTTGGGTTTTTTCCTGTCCCTTGGAATCCAATTTAAAATTTCGGTTGTCCATAGATGGTCCGTTCTCTTGGCAATATGTCTAGCCCATTACCATTTCCGGGATTTTACTCTGATTATAATGTCTTCCACTCTTATCATTTTCCTTACCCATGGGTTCCTCATCTTATCTTGCTTAGTTATATATACTCTGTATGTGTATCCATGAAGAAGCTGTAATATGTTTATCATCATACAAGACGAAACCTTTTTTTACCGGTAATGCAGACTTTTGTGTAAATTGACTGAGAAAGAGAGAGGAAGCTGACTTTTTGAATTATTCGTAGTGTCATCTGAACTAGAGTATTACAGATTTTTTTCTTCAGTTTTATATGAGACAGTAGTGTTTTATGGAAAATCTCAATTCACCAAAAATAGAAAATAATGTTGCTAAAGGTATTTATTCCATGTAAAAATGAATAAAAATTGAAAAATCTTCTCTTACAAGGGGGCAGCAATTGTCCTTGGCGGCCCCCTGGCTATATGTCACACTTTAAAACAGTTAAAAGTAGATCTAGTTACTTTTTAAGTGGGGGGGCAAGTGCCTTCCCCGACACAACGCCTATGCCCGTTACATTCATCATCATCATTGTCAACCATTATAAATCCACTGCTGGACGAAGGTCTCCCCAAGTTTCCTCCACAACGGTCTGTCTTGTGCCAGTCTCCTCCATGTCACTCCCGCATACTTTCGAATTTCATCCACCCATCTTCCATGTGGTCTTCTTCTGGGTCTTTTCCTGTCCCTTGGAATCCAATCTAAAATTTTGGCTGTCCATCGATGGTCTGTCCTTCTGGCAGTATGTCCAGCCCATTGCCATTTCAGGGATTTAACTCTGATCATGATGTCTTCCACTCTCGTCATTTTTCGGATCCATGAGTTCCTCTTCTTATCTCTCCTGGTTACACCAAGCATGCACCTTTCCATGCTTTTTGAGTTGTCTGCAGCCTTTGTATGTCTCTTTTGGTTAAGGTCCACATCTCTGCATCATATGTAAGCAATGGAAGGATGCATTGATCAAACACTTTTCTTTTAAGACATAATGGCATGTTGCTCTTGAAAATTATGCTGTTTCTTTCAAAAGCTCTCCAGGCAAGTTTTGTACGCAGATTAATTTCTTCATCAATGTGACCTTCACTTGATACCTGCTGTCCAAGATAAACGTATGTGTCTGTTATCTCCAGCTTTTCTCCATCAATCGATAAATCTTCATTTCTTGTAAAAGCATTGAACATCACTTTTGTCTTCTGAAAGTTCATTTTTAATCCCACTTCTTTACTCTTGTCAGCATGTTCCTGGATCATACTCTGCAGCTCTGATAGGGTAGTTGCAAAAAATGACGTCATCAGCAAAACGAAGGTAGTTCACTGATTGAAAGACATTTTCCAATGTGGCATTTAAGAACTTCGGAGATATGGTGTCACCTTGTCTTACTCCTTTTCCAATTTTTATGTGTTGTATTTTCAAACAGTAGAATCTTTGCACTTGCATTTACATAGATGTTATTAATAATATTAATGTACGCATCTTCAATACCGCAGGATTTCAGAGCCATTGTAACTGCTGATGGTTTCACCGAATCAAAGGCTTTTTCATAATCGATAAAAGCCATGCACAATGGAATTACATTATATAGTACTAAATATCCCAACTCACCTGTCACCTATGGTTATCACTGTTAGCTTGTTTTCTTTTACAGAAATTTTGGAAAATTTCCGTAATTTACACACATACATTAAGTTTTTAGCTACAACTTTCCATCATACGCAAATCCACGCACAAAAAACCCTCGCTAAATATCATGCTAATTGCTAAACTAAATATTATCATCATTTACCGATATGAACGTCCAACAAACGTGTCGTCGTCTAAGAACCAGAAGGCAGAAAGTAGAAACTCTCACGTCACGAGACGAGACACGTACGTGAGATCCCCAACAGAGGACCGGAAGTAGCAGACGAATTCGTTAGAAGCGTTTTCGGTCCCCTCACAGGGAGGTGGACATGTTGTTCAGTGTTGCCAGGTTAATTCTCAAAAATCAATAGATTAGTTTAAAAATCAGCAGATTATTTTTTTCATTACAATACACAATGCATCGCTATCGCCTAAAGTAGTTCTGGCCGCCCCGGTGGCGCAGTGGTCTAAGCGATGGCCTCTGATCATTCGTCCGAACGGGGTCCGGGTTCGAATCCCGGTGAGGCATGGATGTTGTGTTTGTCTTACGGCACTGGCTCTCTCCCTTCCCTGGAACCAGTGACCCTAAATTAGGGACGGGCGACTGCTTATAGCCCATTGAGTTGCTCACGGTGGTCGTTAAACCTCCAACCAAAAAAAAAAAAAAAAAAAAAAGTAGTTCTGATCACATTATTGTATTTTCCATTTAATTTCCTTTCTTAAAAAGGCTATTTTTTACTTTTCTGCTATGATCTATAATTTCAAAGTCTAATGAAATGGGCCAAGAATCCGCACTATCAGAATTTGAACAGAACTGTTTTTTTTTTTTTTAATTTGAACAGAACTGTTTTTTTTTTTTTTTAATTTGAACAGAACTGTTTTTTTTAATAAGACGATGAGGCTTATAGACTAAGGTTTGTGCCTCACAGCAACTAGTTGGCTATGCGGAAATAGCTAAAATAACTCCTGATCACTAAGACTCTTGAAGATGCACGACCACCCACGGAGGAGAACCTCCTTTCGACCAGCACGGGAAGTCACAGTAGCAGCACAAAAGTCCATCAAAGGGGCACGCTCATGAGAAGGAATATTAGAAATGGGGCGTCCTCACAGAGAAACGTCTTGAGAGAGTAATAAATTTCTCCAAGGCCCAAACTTTGCGTTTTGCCACGGAAGCGTCCCGAAAGTCCAACAAAGAATACATTTCAGCAGAGACGGAGGTTGAGGAATGAGGGGTTGTCACTCCAAAACAAACCCTCCGATATGCACTGTACGCAGGGCAGGAGAGGAGGAAGTGAGGAACAGTCTCAGGCCCGGAGCCACAGAAGCACATCGGGGAAGAACGTTTTCGAATCAGAAAGAGGTAGCTGTTTAAAGGTGCCGTGTCCGTGCGTAATTTTTGAATATTGATTGATGAGGAACTTCGATAACAGTGTTCGCTAGGCCATCTGTGACGGAAGCTGATGAGCGGATACAGTTCTGCCCACCCGGACGAAAGCCAGGCTGAATCAGAAGCGGAGATGAGCATGTTACCACTGTGCCGAGCAGCGTCAGAGGCTGTAACTGGGGGAACAAGGCCAGGCCCACAGCATGGCCCCGTCGGGCGGCAGCGTCAGCGGCCTCATTCGCTGGAAGACCAACATGTGCCGGGCACCAAACGAGCAAAATGTCCTCGTAGAAAGAACGGAGGCGTTGAAGAGAATCATGCAGAAGAACGATAATGTCTTGAGATTTGCGATTTAATGCCAACAAGGCCTGTTGAACAGAACGACTATCCGTAAGAAGCAAGAGGCCACCGCACGTGCCGGGAGCAAATTCAAGCGCTGATATTAGGGCCCATGCTTCAGCCGAGAACACTGAGGAAGGAGAAGGAGAACGAACGGCTGGATTTGTTCCGTGGAAAAAAATGCCAGATCGCCACCGAGGAGTTAATCTTCGAAGCGTCAGTAGCAATGATGCGGTGAGAACTGGGCCAAGAACACCCCAAAGCAATGTCTGATAAACATCGGATGCAGATATCGTTGCTGAAAAGGGAGACCCGAGCAAATAATAGAGTAGCAGGGTGCAGACGAAACAGGAGGGGCCGGCAGAGCCTGAAGAAGATCGCTGTTGACGAAAAACGGCTCCTGTCGGAAGCGACTGAGCACGATTCCAAGGGGAAAGCCATGGGATTTCCAAGCGTAGAATGACAAGGCGTCCTCTTCCAGAAGAAGATGAGCGATAGGCGAACGCTGACCCATCGACAAGTGGCGGTACAAAAATCGGACTGTTAGGAGGGTGATTCGAGAACGCACGCTAGCGATTCCACATTCTTCACGCAAGACCGCCACAGGCGTCGAACGAGGGAGGTGAATGGCTGCACGGAGTGTATGGTTGAGCAGAACTTCGAGAGCGTCGTAGAGATAGGTGGGGGAGGCGAACAGGACCGGCGCCGCATATTCCAGAATAGGCCGAATCACAGCAACGACAAAGGCGAGAGCGTTGGGGAAGCCAAGACCCCACCGCGATGACAAACAACTTTAACAGCAGACAAGGCTCGGAAGACTGACTTCTTGACGTGCGTGAGGTGTTAAGACCAGGTCAGGGAGGAGTGAAACCAGACCCCTAAAATCTTGATGGAGGACTGCCAAGTCACTGAGTCAGAGCCCAGCAGGAAAGGAGGGGCAGGCGACCGACGCTTACGAGAAAAGTCAACCGCGAAGCTATTAGAAGGAGAGAGACGTAAATCCCAGGATGATGCCCACTGAACAATGGAATCCAAAGAGGATTGCATATAGCTAAGTGCCGCCGCCCGGTTGGGACTATAGGAAACAATAAAAATATCGTCTGCAAATAAGAACATATGCGCATTCGGATGACAGCAATCAACCACATCATCAATGTATAAGTTAAAAAGGATAGGTGAAATGGAGCTACCCTGAGGAACACCTCGACACTGCGGAAAGGAGGAAGACGCCGTTCCCCGCCAACGAACGCGAAATCAGCGCCGAGCAAAGGTAGTCAGCCAGCCAACGGAGAAGATGACCACGAACACCCAGAGACGCCAATTTCCCAAGGAGAGCAGGATGACAAACCGAATCATATGCCGCCTGAAGGTCCAAAGACACCAGAAAAACATAATTATGTCTAGCTCGATCCACCAGAAGATGACGTTGGATCGACAGAAGGCACGCTGATGTGGAACGTCCTGGCAAAAATGCGAATTGCAGCTTGCTGTTCCGTTGATGAGAGATAATAAAGTCTGTTAGGCGAGAGACCAGGACTTTCTCCAAGATCTTCGAAAAAACTGAAGTGAGAGTGATCATTCGGTACGATGATCAGTCGAAAGCAGGTTTGTTAGGCTTCTTTATCGGAATCACCCAGGACTCTTTCCAGCAAGAAGGATGAACGCCGGTTGACCAAAAAAGGTTAAGGAGGTCAACTAGCCAAGACGAATTCCACCTCCATATACGTCTCACCAGTTCGTAAGTACATCCATCAGGGCCAAGTGCAGAGCGTCGGGGCGATCCATTAATAGCCCTGGCAACTTCACTGGCAGTAAGTAACGCATCCATCTCAAGAGAAGAGTCATCATGGTCAATAGAAAAGGAGTGCATCGAACAGCCAGAGGCTGTGGAAAAGAGTTCACCAAACGCCGAAGCCTACTCCGCCGGATCAGCAACAAGGAAATCGCCAATCCGAAGTAGTAGGTGATCCGGGCTCGAACCAACATGAGATTTCAGACGGCGCAAGAGGGAGAAAACGAATCCTGGCCTCGAGGTGTCGTTGCATTGTGCCTTCCAGTAGGCAGTCTCTTAAGAATGAGGAGGTGGCGAAGATGCCGTTCTTCCTGCCGATATAATGACCAAGCGAAGAGGCAGCCGGATGACTTGGCATAGCGAAGGAGGCGGCGTTTCTTGCGAAGCCGCTGAGCACAATCAGAGTCCCACCAGGGAGACCAACGTCGACGCTGACCGCTGAGCCGACGAGAAGCGTGGAGAATCAGGGAAATGCGGTCCAGGATCATAGCGGCACCGTCAGGAGTGGAAGGAAGTTCACCACGGAAAATCTTCTGGATAGAAGGCCAGGCCACTGACCAAGCAACTGGTTGTAGACCCAGAGCAGGAGGGGAGGGGAGCCAAACATCCCTGCCTCCAATGTTGTTATGACAGGATGATGGGTGCTACCGTAGAGGTCACTATCCACAGACCAGGAGCAGTACGGAACCAGCTGAGGAGAGCACATGGTGAGGTCCAAAACATAACAACTTGACCCCCTGCAAAAGGTAGAAGACCCCGAGTTTAGGAGACAAAGATCCTGCGAGCAAAGCCAATCCACGAACTCAGTACCTCCCCGGCTCGGAGAAGCAGAACCCCAGCTAGGGTGATGAATATTGAAATCCCCAACCACCATACAACAATCAGTGAGCAGTTGTTCGATTCGTCCAAGCAAGAGCGCCGAGAGGGGAGGAGAGGGGATGTATAAATTAATAATCCTGAGTGTGGTGTCGCCAGAGAAGATATCCGTCGTAAGAAGCTGCTCGTTCGAATCCGAGCTGAAGATATCCACCAATCTGGAAGAGATATCCGACCTAATTGCGGTTAAGAGGCCACCCCTCCCCTCCCCCCGATCACTCCTATACACCGTACGGCTGGGAGGGAAAAAGAGAGACCAGGAGATAGCCAGGATTCTTGGATAGTCAAAATCGTGGCTGTAGAAAAAATAGAACTGTCGGTGAAATAAGGTCTTTTGGAACGAAGGGACTGCGCATTCCATTGGACCAGCGACCAACTATTCATGAAGAGAAAAGTGATCCGCTAGGCCAGATGCCGTCTTGAACCGCATGGAACAGAGGCCACAAAGAAACTTACCATCGTCACGATGAGCTTTCAGGTGTGACAGCAAGGGTGGACTAGAAGAGAAAGGCATGGTGCATGGAGGACACGAGAAGGTTCGGGAGTGAGAAAGTTTGACGGATTCCGCAGCAGACTCCACATACGGAACCACAAATTCTTCGCATGACAGGAATTCATCGGCGCTTAGGCCAGTGTCAGGAGGTTGCTCAGTAGGCACTGAAGAAGCTGGGCACGCTGCCACTGTAGTAGGAGTATTCTGCAAAATTTCAGCCTGTGGCACCTGTGCAACGGATGATGTGGGGCCAGCATGTAGGGAAGGAGGTGAAAGAAGATTCGTCAAAGAGTCCAATCTACTGGTGAGTTTAGAGATAATGTCCAGAAGCTGAGGGAAGGCAGAGGAGCAAGCACACGGAGGTTGAGCCTGAGTCGCAGCCGCCGCCGCATATGAGGCCTGGTGGACTTGACGCACAGAGTCCCGAGCTTCTGGATAGCTGAGATGCTTCGAAGCCGTAATATCTAGGATCTGCTTTTCTTGGAGGTAAATTAAGCAGTTCGTGTCAGAAGCAGGATGAGAGCCCTTGCATAATACGCACTGGAAGCTCGACGCCGAGCATACAGAAGAGTCGTGTCCTTCACCACAACGAGAACAGCGAGCGGCACTACGACAGGTTGACAGCAGATGTCCATAACGCTGACAGTTTTTACACTGCCTAGGCGAATCTAAGAAGGGTCTGACCGCACATCTGGAATACCACAGATAGATAGTGTCACGGTTAGTAAAGCCCAGTTCTTCCACTAGGACCGAAGAAGTAGGGACCTTCTAGGAATTTACCGAACGTCGGAACCGAACAACACGAAGACAGTTCACACCACGGTCCAACAATTCTTAACCAATTTCATCAACAGGGGCTTCAGTGTCCACATCTTGAACTGAAAACTTCGTTGTCATAAGCTTAGTAAGAACCTGAGTTTTGACAGGTACCTGAAGAAAATTAGAAAGTTGACAAATTTCCAGCAAGCAAATGAGATTCGAGGAACGCACCAATAAGTTACCCGAACGTAAAAACTGAACGTCTGAAATCGAGTCATGCATTAAAATATTGTCCAAGAAGAACCTCTTCAACAACATGGGACGGACTCTGGGTAGCTTCCCAGAAGTCGCGGAAATAAGTATTTCACCACGAGTCACTCCGCTCGCAAATGCCCTACGCAGCAATTCCTGAGGAGACCATTGAATCGAACAAACAAAATCATTAACTGGAACTAGCAAACCACCCAGCTGAGGAAGCTCATCACCCGGTGAAGAACGCATTCTTTTAGCCGGAGTCGAGGAATCAGAGTCCCCCATCCCCGCCGGACCCACCGGCGGCAGCTAGGGCCCACCCCGAAACAACAGACCACAACAGACAAGAGCATGCAAAGACAATTATCCTACCTCGGATATGGGAAGAACCAACCGCCTGCAAAACTTTAGCAGGAAAAGAAACGAAAATGGAAGAGGAAACAGCAAGCCGCTGTCTCAAAAATTCAACGAAACAAGAACGCTTTCGCCAACGACGACACACCCAAAAAACAGTACCCTACGGGGTTCACCGATTAGAAACAGGAGAGCCAACTTCACACCAGCCAACCGTTGCCAATCACCAACTCCGAATCCCGCGAACTCAACTGTTGTTCTAATCTTATTATCATCCCTATCGCTATCATAGATGCTTTTGTTCATTTTTTCTGCCAAAACATTTCACCCCTTAAAACTATGCTAGCCACCACTGTGGCGCAGTGGTCTAAGTGATGGCTTCTGATTATTCGTCTGAAAGGGATCCGGATTCGAATCCAGCGAGGCATGGATGTTGTGTTTGTCTTACGGCGCTGGCTGACTCTTCCACGGTGTGCTCCCTTCCATGGAACCAGTGGCCCTAAATTAGGGACGGGTGACTGTTTATAGCCCACTGAGTTGCTCACGGTGGTCGTTAAACCTCCAATTAAAAAAAACAAAAAAACTGTGCTGTGAAGAACTTGAAAGCATGCAGCAACGAACATGCGGTTTTTGAAGAAAGTCTGTTTCTCTGATTTGTCTTCATGATGTTTATCATAAAAAACAAAAATCTTTTCTACTACATCCTTTGAATGAAGGAAGAATAAATGCCACAGATTTCGACAATGATGGAAAGAGTATGCTTCCGTCACCAATGTGTTATTTCGCACATGACCAAAAATCATGCTCACGTACATCAGCATGCATTGCATTTCAAGATCAGTATTTCGAAGCATTTTCCATTCATTACCCAGTGTTTGAATCTCAGTTGGAGGAATCACACTGGGAAAAAAGAAACTAAAGCAGCAACTCATAAAAACTTCTTTCTCAGGACACTGACAGGGGTAACAAAATCCAAATGTTCCATAGCATTATCAGAAAATAAAAATCTTTTGATTAAGTTACCCTGTTAAAAAGTAATAGAAGAACAAGCTATTGTTAACAATTCAATAAAATAAAAAGGAACCACAAAAAAACTGTATTGGCCACTAATACCAACCAACCACGTGTTAACACAAATTAGCCACCACTACCGATCAAGAAGGCCCCAGAGCGCAGTGGTCTAAGCCCTAGCTTTTGACCATTCATCCTAGATGGGTCCAGGTTCGACTCCATGTGATGCATACATGGGTGTTCTGTTTATTTAATGGCACTGGTTGTCTCTCTCTCTCTCTCTTGCCTGGAAGCAGTAGCCCTACATTACGGGTGGTCGACTGCATATAGCCCATCGTGTTGTTCACGGTGGTTGTTAAAACAAAACAGGTTTCCCTACCTCTACATCAGGGATCGTAGCAGTTATGGATATATCTCATTCAAAGAAAAAGTGCACCGTAGCCTATCAATATCAATTATGGCAATCATTCGTTTGTACACAAATATAATACATATTATATATGAAATACGTGGAGATAATGTAAATGGACGATGTCATCACTCTTTCCACGTTATTTTTTAAACAACGCATAGCGACTGAAAAATTGTATTACGGCACTGCTGGGATCGAACCCCAGAACTCTCGATAACTAGTCGAGTGCGTTCGAATTTACGCTACAGCGCCAACAATTCTCAGCGCCATGCGTGGTTTATCAGTCAGCATCTGACTACACGAATAGGTATTGATGGTCTCAGCAACTGAGATGTCGTCATCTGGTGGCATTTAACGCAACAGCTATTTTAATTGTAGCTGATAAATTCAAAGGGCGATAGAAATGGTTAATATATATGAAATACGTGGAGATAATGTAAATGGACGATGTCATCACTCTTTCCACGTTATTTTTTAAACAACGCATAGCGACTGAAAAATTGTATTACGGCACTGCTGGGATCGAACCCCAGAACTCTCGATAACTAGTCGAGTGCGTTCGAATTTACGCTACAGCGCCAACAATTCTCAGCGCCATGCGTGGCGCTGAGAATTGTTGGCGTTCGAAAAGAAATGTTTGAGAATTGTTTGCGTTCGAATTCACGCATGGCGCTGAGAATTGTTGGCGCTGTAGCGTAAATTCGAACGCACTCGACTAGTTATCGAGAGTTCTGGGGTTCGATCCCAGCAGTGCCGTAATACAATTTTTCAGTCGCTATGCGTTGTTTAAAAAATAACGTGGAAAGAGTGATGACATCGTCCATTTATAATACATAAGTTTATCAACAATTTCAAACAGATTAGATTCTGTTAAATATTTTTTTCGAAAAATTAATCACATTATTATTATTTTTTTTTTGAGGTTTAACGACCACCGTGAGCAACTCAATGGGCTATAAGGAGTCGCCCGTCCCTAATTTAGGGTCACTGGTTCCAGGGAAGGGAGAGAACCAGTGCCGTAAGACAAACACAACATCCATGCCTCACCGGGATTCGAACCCGGACGCCTTTTGGACGAGTGATCAGAGGCCATCGCTTAGACCACTGCGCCACCGGGGCGGCAATCACATTATGTAAAACTCGTTATGTTTCAGATAAATTCTTCAACAGTATTACTAAAAAGCTTTCCGAAAAATTAGAATTTAATGAAATATGGGAAAATCAGTAGGAATAAGGCGTTTTTCAAAAAAAGTAATTAAATCACTAAACGCGTGAAAAAATCAGTAAATCTACTGATAAATCAGTAGACCTGGCAACCCTGGTCATTGTTGTTGGTCGTTACCATGGAGGTAGGAATAAGGGGAGAAAGCACTCTCCCTTGGCTCAATGCAATCCAATTGAAGCCAGCGAAACGTCACGTTTGTGACGTTACGGCAGCCATCTTAAGCCTGAGATGAGCTGCGTGAGGCATGAAGTTGGCAATTTGCTTTCAATATTAATAAATTTGTCCTTCTTTATAATATTAATCGTTGATATACTGTTCTCAGGGATATTATTAGTTGATTTATCAATGTTTAGGGCGTTACGGCTTCTTCCAGATGTTTAGAATTTAGGAAACATTTCGGCTGACTTCTGGGGGATGAGCGTAAGTACAAGTATTTTTCTCATTCTGTAGGTAAAACCGCCGTGTTATTTCATAGTTTTTAAAGTTGTTTGTATGATAATCTAAGTTTAGTGACGGGTTTTAACCTAATTTTAGTGACGTTTTACAGAGATCTGCTCTGTTAAAATGAAGAGAATTTGATAGTGTACGCGAATTAATGTTAAGCTGTAATACCCCAATATTACTTTATCATAGATATATTATGATTTTGCCTTTTCACCTGTGAACACGCACATGCCTTGAAAGATTACTTTACCGAGGAAATTTCTTGGAACATACATCACATTGGTAAGGCTTTTCATCTGAATAAACAAGCATATGCCTTAAAAGATTACTTTTCTGAGCAAATTGTTTAGAACACACATCACATTGTTGAGGCTTTTCACCTATGTGAAGGAGGATGGGTTGTGAATTGCTTGGGGAATACATCACATTGGTGAGGCTTTTCCTTCGTGTGAATGAGTAAATGCTTCGTGCACCTACTGTAGTTCAGAGGAAACTAGAACATTTATTCGTTGATTGTAACTTTTTAAAACATATCTGGAATTGGTTACATCAATATTTAAATTATAAAGATAAATTTTTGACTCACCAAATCTTATATCTCTTCCTCTTTCCTGCTCTGAATCCAAAAATTTAATAATACATCATGTAATTGCACAATATGGCATTTGAAAAACAGAAACGCTTTATCTTTTGAACAAAAATCTAAAAATACAGAGCAGAGCAAAATTGCTATAAAATGTGACCTTCGAAGATATTTGGAATTTGAAACCGGAAATGACGGTGCTCAAAAGACCTTTAACAAATGGAAGCCTTTGGCTCCAGTTATTTATAAGAAAGGATCGAAAGTTCTTAATAAAATTATAGAGTAACTTATTTTAATTTTAAATATTTGTAGCTAAGATGTTAAACGATATAAAGCTTAAAGATATGCCATTCTCTTAAAAACATATTACTTCGGCTCTCGATATAGTTTATATATAGAGTTCTAAAAAGATATATTACTTACTTGAACAATATTTTTAAGCAGTATAATGATTATTATCATTACCACATTAACTGTAGTTATCCTACTGTTACACACGTTCATAATGTTGACGTAGTGGTCGCCTGAAAAGGACACTTTAGGGTTAAGTATCTAAGTATATATCTCAGTAGTACTCACCCATTTTTGGTTGATAAGCTCGAGAAACTCTCTGGATGCGTAGATGGTAAAATGTAGCACTATATATAGCTAAATCAGTTCACCTCCTCCTCACCATGACAAATGGAAATATTGCCAAAAAAAAAAAAAAATTCTTTACAAGATATAATATGTACAAAGTGAAAATGAAGTGCGAAGTTTAGATGAATACTTAAAATTTCGTAAAAATGGAACAGGAGAATCATAATAGGATGAAATGAACAAACTATGCTATCTAAAAGCTCGTAATATCATTTAACCCTCTAGGCGGCGAGGACGCATATATACGTTCACCAAAACTTGCTCAAAAGCTGCGAGGACGCATATATACGCATCTTCACACCCCCTCCATTAAGAACTAAAACCACGCCCGCTCGTTAGGATGAATTGGGGATAGATTAGCCGCGGGAAGGAAAGTCTTGCGGGGGATGAAAGGGAACGAAGTCTTCCTACAAAGGCCCATTGTTAGAATGAGGATCAAACAGTAGTATTGAAGATCTAGGCAATTCATCCTTGTACGTTAGCTTTATTCCGTGCATTCCTTATTTCAGACATGAGAAAAAAATCTCTTAAAAACTGAGTGTGTGTTGTTTTTAGTGTCTGAGTCTGTGAGTTCTTTTAAAGTAAGTGATTAGAGCAAAATGTTCAGAATTTTAATGCTTTCAATACATTTCGGAAGTAGAACGAATAATTTCTGGTGTTTGGATCGCAATTAAGAGAAAGAAAATGAACCTTTCTGATTGCCGAAAGCTATTGTTTTTCTCACTCACCTGGATAAGAAGCGCAAACGAAAAGTTTCAAAAAAAAAAAAAAAAAAAAAAGAAAAAAAAAGATAAATATAATTTAGTGAATTTACTGATTATTATTATTTTTTTTTTGTTTGTAGTCCAAGGAAAAAAATCTTTTAGTAAATTAGTGAAAATACAGTTCTCTTGGCTGTCGCTCTTAAAATAACTCATAATGCAAAACAGAAAGAGATGCGTTGCATTATTCATACACTTGACTGCGAAGAATATATATATATATTGATGAAGAAATTAATCGGCGTCCAAAACTTGCATGGAGAGCTTTTGGAAGAAACAGCATAATTTTCAAGAGCAATATGCCATTATGTCTTAAAAGAAAAGTGTTTGATCAACGCATCCTTCCAGTCCTTACGTATGGTGCAGAGACGTGGACCTTAACTAAAAGAGACATACAAAGGCTGCAGACAACTCAAAGGAGCATGAAGAGGGGCATGCTTGGCGTAACCAGGAGAGATAAGAAGAGGAACTCGTGGATCCGAAAAATGACAAGAGTGGAAGACATCATGATCAGAGTTAAATCCCTGAAATGGCAATGGGCTGGACATACTGCCAGAAGGACAGACCATCGATGGACAGCCGAAATTTTAGATTGGATTCCAAGGAACAGGAAAAGACCCAGAAGAAGGCCACATGGGAGATGGGTGGATTAAATTCGAAACTATGCGGGAATGACATGGAGGAGACTGGCACAAGACAGACCGTTGTGGAGGAAACTTGGGGAGACCTTCGTCCAGCAGTGGACTGATAATGGTTGACAATGATGATGATATATATATATATATATATTCGTGTAAGTACATATATATCATCATTGTCAATCATTATCAATCTACTGCTGGATGAAATAACCCAGAAGGAGATCACATTAGAGATGGGTGAGTGAAATTCGAAAGCTTGCTCCCCAAGTCGCAAGTTTACAAGTCTCTTCTATAACTGTCTGTCTTGAGCTAGTTTCCTCCATGCCACTCCGCCAAGCTTCCCGATTTCTTCCATCCTTTTCCCATGTGACCTTCTGAGTCATTTTTTGTCCCTTGGCATCCAGTCTAATATTTCAGTTGCCCAAGGGTAGTCCATTCTTTTAGCAGTATGTCCAGCCCATTGCCATTTCAGGAATTTTAGTTTTGATCATCATGTTTTCCTCTCTCTTTCTATATATATATATATACACTCAATGGACAAAACATCAGATATACCGACCTAATAGCGTGTTGGACCTCCTCTACTGCGAATAACAGACTGTACACGCAGAGGCATCGACTCCACCGGATGCCGGAGGGTTTCCCGAGGTAATACCAGCCATGCCTGTTTCAGCATTGTCCTCAACTTTGTCCGAGACGATTCAAGATCCATGGATCTGAAGTTCCCCTCCATAGCATCACAGAAACGCTCCATCCTAGCACATTGGGGTTGCTAGATGGCTCCAAACTCAGGTGAGTGTTCTCAAGACATGCCTGGGTGGTTGTGGTCCAGTGGGGCGGCTCGTTGTTCTTCTGAAACAGACCATCGGCCGCAGGATGCCGCAAGGCCATGAAATCGTGTAGGTGATCAGCCAGCAAATGTTGGCAGCGCGCAGATGTTAATGACCTCTCCAGACACACTAAGGGACCTAATGCGCCCCATAAGAATGCTCCCCAGACCAGAGCAGAGCCACCAGCTCCTTGAACAGAGCCGATCTATCACGACGGGGCTATGGCCTCATACTATCTATGCCACATCCGCACCCCCCGTCAGTTTGATACAGCTGAAAAAGGGATTCATCTGACCACACGACGTGGCCCCACTCTGAAGGGTTCCTGTTTTGCAGTTCTCGGCACTTGGCGAGGTTTAATTTCTGATGACGAGCAGTCAAAAGTGGCACTCGAATAGGGCGTCGGCTCCCGTAGCCAAGAGTATGCGGCATACTCCGTATCGTTCACTCACTGACACTGCTTGGGCCTCCGTCATTTAAGCTGCATGTGATTTGCACCGCCGTCGAAGAGCGTTTGGTCTGTACGAGCCTGGATATTCTACGTCGTCAGTAGTATAAAATGACCGATCCGAGGGCAAGGATCATCCTTCTAGAGAAGGATGGGGGCGTGGCCTGGCGCCGAAGGATGGGGGCGTGGCATGTGACCGAAGGATGTGGGGGCGTGGCAGATGACGCTAGTTCGTTGGGTCGATGTGCTGCCCCCTAGCGGTGCTTCTTGGAACTTTATTATTACGTTAGATCTTTGTTTTTGAGAGATGGCAACGACCGAGTCGGGGAAAGGAGATGTGCTGCCCCTAGCGGTGCTTCTTGGAACTTTCAATGTATCTTTGAGAAATGGCAACGACCGAGTCTGGGAAAGGAGATGTGCTGCTCCCTAGCGGTGCTTCTTGGAACTTTCGATGAATCTTTGAGGGATGGCAACGACCGAGTCGGGGAAAGGAGATGTGCTGCCCCTAGCGATGCTTCTTGGAACTTTTAATGGACCTTTGTTTTTGAGAGATGGAAACGACCGAGTGGGGGAAAGGAGATGTGCTGCCCCTAGCGGTGCTTCTTGGAACTTTATTATTGTGTTAGATCTTTGTGTTTGAGTGATGGCAACGGCCGAGTGGGAGAAAGGGGTGGATATAGGGGGATGTCAACTCGATGTGCTGCCTCCCTAGCGGTGCTTTTTGGAACTTTTAATGGATCTTTGAGAGATGGCAGCGACCGAGTGGGGGAAAGGGGATGTGTACGTTGCCCCCTAGCAGGGCTTTTTCGAACTTTTCTCGGGAGATTTATTGGACGTTGACAAATTTTGGGGAAGTCTTTCCAATATTTATTTTTTTAATTTTCTCGGGAGATTTACTGGACTTTCTCAAATTTTTGAAGGAAGTTTTTTTGTCGTTTCCAATTTTTTTTACTCATATTTTTTTTGTCCTATTTTTTCTCTCTAATTTATTTTATTAAATTTATATTTTCAGGAATTCCCTGAGGTATTATAATTTTTATAGACGTTGCAGTATTTTTTTTATTTTCTCGGGAGATTTATTAGACTTCGTCAAATTTTTGAAGGAAGTTTTTTCAATCGAAGCATTTCCTCAAATTTGTTTTATTAAATTTATATTTTCAGGACTTCCGTGAGGTGTTATAATTTTTATAGACGTTGCATTACTTTTTTAATTTGTATATTTGTCCTCCCTCCAATTTTAATTTAGCCGAGGAAAGGCTTTGTTTGAAAAGATTTCGTTCCCGTTGATTCATGTTCCGCCATTTTAGTTTCACCACGTTGTCATTTTGTGAGCCATGTGTTTTGGGATGAGTCACCATTTTCTCTTTGACTAAGAAAATTTTGTATGACACGTGTTTTGGGATGATTCATTATGATGAGTGACGCATTCGTGATAGCAGACATGACATCAGCCAACGTCGTTTTCTCCTCAGCGGGGTCGGCTTTATTTATTTTTTTTATTTTCTCGGGAGATTTACTGGACTTTGTCAAATTTTTTGAAGGAAGTTTTTTCAATCGAAGCATTTCCTCAAATTTGTTTTATTAAATTTATATTTTTAGAACTCCGTGAGGTATTATAATTTTTATAGACGTTGCATTATTTTTATAATTCTTATATTTTTCTTTCCTACAATTTTAATTTAGACGAGGAAAGGCTTTGTTTGAAAAGATTTCGTTCCTGTTGATTCATGTTCCGCTATCTTTTGTGAGCCATGTGTTTTGGGATGACTCACCATTTTCTCTTTGACTCAGAAAACTTTGTATGACACGTGTTTTGGGAAGAGTGACTATGATGTGTGACGCATGTCGTGATACATGACATCAGCCAACGCCATTTCCTCCGCGGGGTCGGCGGTTGACGTCATTTGAGATTCTGTAGACACATTAAGTTCCAAGACTGATGTTTTTTTCAATAACGTGATCATTTTGCAACGAATTTATTCCTTATTTTTTCCTCATAATTTCCCATTTTATGTTCATAATTTTTCAACGTAACGATTTTTTTATTTTCTTTGAGGAGACTTCACGCATTTTCAACCGACATACCAACATAAAAACGTTTTCCAAAGTTTTGTGCTGCAGACATAATCTTAAAACACGATTGTTTATTAACGTATTTACGTGTTAATGACATTTTCTGTTACATTTTTTTAACGTTGTACCTTTTTCCAACGTACAAAGCCACAATTTTTTATGCATAGTTAAAATATTTATTTTTTATTTTTTCGTATTTCTTCATGATTAATCAGTGAAATGTACCTTTTAACGCATTATCTTAATCTTTTTGTTCTAAATGCTTGCGTACTCCTTAAACTTCTTGATGTACCAACATTATTTTATTTTCTAACTTTTCAAACTAAGAACTACTTTTATCGAGGCTTTATTTTTTCTGATTCAAACAAGCAAACGTTTCTTCAATATTATTTCCGTTACCTATACAAACAACTTTTCTTACTTGCTTTTAATGTATGACTTAATCTGGTTTTCTATATAGCTGTTTCATGTTTGTGCAAGAAATATACAGATCTATAGCAACTAGCTATACATAACATTCGTTCGTAACAGTATCTTTTTTTTTCCAGATTTAAACCAACACACGTTTCTTAACGACTTGATATCGGTTTTCTGGGGAACTTTTCTTTTTCCTTCATTCAATTTTATTCCAGATCATGAGACGAGGAAATGCTTCTTTAGAAACGATTTCGTTCCTGTTCGCAGTAATTATTGGATTTTGACAAATTTTTTGTGAAACGACTTCATGCTAATTCTGAGTCTTGCGCCTTTACAATATTATTTTCTCGTAATTTTTTCGTGTGTTCAAGAACTTTACAGGTCTTTCACAGTTAAAATTCTGGTAAAACTATATTTTCTTACTTTATTTAGCATATCATTATAGCTTCCCAATTTTCGCTATTTTACTTCATCTTTTTTGAAATTTAGTAAAACTTTTCGGTATGTCAATAATTTATTTCTTACTTGGCCAAACTTAAGACTCCTTTTATTTAGACTATTTTTTTTTTCATTTCATTTCAGCAAAATGATTATTTTAGATGTTGCAAATCATCAGGTTTTTTTGTTTCCTTATATATCATATTTTCCAACTTGCTTTTAAAGTATTTCTCAAAGCTTGCATGTATGTCAAATACGCATTTTTTTAATCCTTCCCTAGTTTGCTATACTTTTTCGTGGACTGCCCCAACAGGAAAGCATTCATTGTCAAGGCATGAAATCTAAAACCTTTTTTCTTACGATAAAATTTGTATTCTTTGGGACATGTTTTCTGTATATTGTTCTGTCTCGTCCGAAAAAAACATTCATTCTGGAGGCAAAGCGAGTAATTCCGTTCTTCAACTAAACATCATTTTTTTACGTTTTACTAACTCACCACCCCCATAGCGAAAATAAAGAAATACTTACTCTGTTCTCTACATATCGACTCAATCTATTTCTTTTCGAAATGCTGATCATGACATTTCAACTAAAATTTCATACTTTCCCCAGAAATCATATTCTTAAACGAGCTATTTTTTACCCAATTATTTCATGTATAACTAAATTTTTGTTGTTTACTCACCTCATAAAAGTCAATAAGAACTCCCCTAATCTCATTCCTTTCCCTCATTTAGTTCGCTTAAATTGAGATGTTTCAAAATTTCGGGTATATTTCATTCCCTTAATGTCCAGTTCTCCCGTGTCTGCCCCTTCATTTTTAACTTCTGTGCATGATGCATTTTATCTTTAGACGTTTAGTTTCATTGACCTTTTCTTTCGTTTTAATTAGGTTTTCATTATCGTATTTTTTATTCATTGTCTCAGCAGAAAAATCTTTCATTCTGGAGACATAGCGACTAAGTCCGTACTTCCTCTAAACATTTTTTTTCACATTTTACTAATTGTTCAGAAAAGCAGTTGTTTCCAAACTCCCATAGTGAAAATATCGTATTCCCCTTATAGTACTTATTATATTTTTCCTTCTGTTCAGTGTTATATGATTCTTCAAACTTTGGTTTATTTTTATGAAACTTCTTTTTTTCTTAGTTTTTTTTTCTGATTCAAACTTTCAATCTTTTCCTATCGATGTAATTACTCTTATTTTCCCATTCGACTTTACTTTTGAACAGAAATGTATCTAAAATCTTCAGATGTATTTTAGTCTACAAGGCCGATTCTTCCCTGTTTCAAATAAAGTCATTGTAGGATTTTAGTGTAAATGCTCCTAAATCTTTAGAACTTACTTTTCATAGTTAGATACAAATTCCTCGAGGTTTACATGAAAGAAGAGTGTTTTTACGCTCTCTCCAGTGTGTGAGCTTTCCCCAAGAAATTAACTTTGAATTCCCCCTTGTTTCTGTCGGAAACTGACAATCTCCTGCAACTGTTTTCACGCGTCTCTTGCTTACAGGAAAACCTCATATGGCATGAAATCACTTTGCTTGGGAGATTAAACTAAATTCTGGTTTTGAACTTTGAATGCAAACTCAAGCTCGCAAAAGCATAGTTTTCTGAGCAAACTTAAACTGTCTAAGATGACAAAAATCTAAAACTGCTGACTCAATGGGACAGAGCGTTTGAACTTTGCCGTTAATTCACCATTTAAGAGATCCGTCGTGAACCACTAGAAGGGAAGTAAGCAGACCCTGATTTAGTCCACTGTTTCCAAGGAAGGTAGAAAGCTAGTGTCGTAATTCAAAAGCTCTTAACTCAAGCCTCCCCAGGATTCAGTTTCGGACGAACGAATACTCAGATGTCCATGCTTAGACATTGAAAAATTACTTCAGACAAATATTTTCTTACTTAAAGTGCTTCAATTCAGAATTTGTACTATTTAAGATTTTCCTTAGTCAATATTTTTTCTATCTTAAAAACTTCTAAAGGGTTGATTTTGAAAAAAAAACGAGTTCTCATAAAAATGTAAAATTTCCTCAGATTGTATGAGGAACCAAAAAAAAAAAAAAATTGATGAAGCTTGGACGTTAACCATTCCAACCATTTCTTTCTCTTCATGTTTCATTCCATAAACTTTCTTCAAATTCCTATATGTCCAAGAATTTTGTTAAATTTTTTTTAAAAGAGAAACTAAGAATCCCTTCACTGAAACAATAAATTCATATTCAAAGCATTACATCCCTCTTTCTACTTCAAATACTCTATTTGTAAATCTAAGGAAGTTTTTTTCTTTAATATTCATATATTTTTCCCTCTAACTTTAGAAGATATTGTCCCAAAATGTATGTACATATTACGATAGTAAAATATCTTACTACTTACTGCTTGATGTTCAATTCACTTCACACCGTCTTAAGGAAATTCGTTCATTTTCTCATAACACATAGACATGTTATTTTTCTTTCCATTCACTTCAAAGACTCAATTGAGATCAACCTAATGGAGTCCTTTGAGAAAAACTTGCATAGGAAAGCATAAATTTGCCTAAAAACTACATTAAAAATAAACAAATGTTGAAAGTTCCTGTACAAGAAGGAAATTCTGTTGTAACTTCTAAACGAAAAAAGACAAATTCTAAGAAAATATGTAAAAATGTTCGTTGGATTCCATATTAAAAAAAATTAGTTGAAGAAAAGTGTCATTCTTTTTTTTTTTCGGAACAGTTCATTCTTTCCTAGGGTTAAAAATGGAACACTTCATTTTTCTTAGTAGACAATTTTGAGAAAACACATTTCATTAAAAGCAGGGAAATTCCCATAGAATAGCTCGCCCCCTTGTTATTCGGCTCCTTCGGGCTACGTTCCGGCGTCTCCTACTCTTTCTTGCTAGAACTTTTGGTGGGAAAAGGCAATCTGATTGTTTTTGCATGGCTGGGAAGAAAAAACGTGGAAGGGGCATTTTCTAAGACGGTTGCTCAAGTAAATTTCTGTTCGCATAGAAAAAAAAATGATGTCAGAGGGGGAACAGTGCATCTAATACTACTAGCCGCGGGATAGGTTGACGTCACGTGTCGTTCTCTTTTGTCAGTTCAAGTATTTGTTTAATTTTTTTTTCGAGAGATTTATTAGACTTCGTTAAATTTTTTGTGGGAATGGAAGAATGGGAAATCTTTCGCCCCGACCAATATTTTTCCTGGAATTTATTTTTTATATAAAACTTATATTTTTTTATGTTTTTGGGAATCCTGCTTATGCATTATTTTTTAATTCATATATTTTTCCTCTCTCCAGTTTTAATCAATGTTGTTTGGAACCGTTGACCCCTTTCATGAGAGCTATTCCCCACTCAAAGGAATGCGTAAGTGGAGATTTCCACCATGTGTTAAATTTCACTCAGGAAAAAGTGGGTCAGGACGGCGAGATTTCGAAATCTGAAATTTTCTTGTGTGGAGAACAAAGAATTTCATAGTTCACTCGTTTTTCAAAAGCAGCGTTAATTCCAAGATGAATTCTTTGAAGGTGTCTGATTAAATTCTCACGCTTTCCGTATACCACCATCATTTTAGTGGAAATTCAGCCTTGAAGAATTTCTTTACTCTTATTATGCACTCTATGAAGATTTTTTTAGTTTATTCTCTCAAGATATGAAAGTTATAATGAAATCCTTTCGTTTATCTCTCAAGCTGAAGTTAGCTTTGCCTGATTAGAATCAATAGCATGTTCGTTGCGAGATGACCAGATAAGGAAACAGTCATCGTGCAGTTAGTGTGCTGACGCATCGTGACACATCAATCACCACGTGGTGATAAGGGTCATGTGTTGGTTACAGTATGCAAAGGAAACGCTGAGCGAATTTTAGTTCTGTTCTAAGTTTAAATAAAGTAAGAAGTCTTCAAGTCTTTCAAATTCTGGTTCCGGATTTTTCACTTAACAACAGGAGTTGCATTAACCAGAAAGCAGTTTAAGAAACTCCAAATTATTTTGGATGGTTTGACAAAGTCCAGTAAATCTCCCGAGAAAATAAAAAAAATAAATAAAGCCGACCCCGCTGAGGAGAAAACGACGTTGGCTGATGTCATGTCTGCTATCACGAATGCGTCACTCATCATAATGAATCATCCCAAAACACGTGTCATACAAAATTTTCTTAGTCAAAGAGAAAATGGTGACTCATCCCAAAACACATGGCTCACAAAATGACAACGTGGTGAAACTAAAATGGCGGAACATGAATCAACGGGAACGAAATCTTTTCAAACAAAGCCTTTCCTCGGCTAAATTAAAATTGGAGGGAGGACAAATATACGAATTAAAAAAATAATGCAACGTCTATAAAAATTATAACACCTCACGGAAGTCCTGAAAATATAAATTTAATAAAACAAATTTGAGGAAATGCTTCGATTGAAAAAACTTCCTTCAAAAATTTGACGAAGTCTAATAAATCTCCCGAGAAAATAAAAAAAAATACTGCAACGTCTATAAAAATTATAATACCTCAGGGAATTCCTGAAAATATAAATTTAATAAAATAAATTAGAGAGAAAAAATAGGACAAAAAAAATATGAGTAAAAAAAATTGGAAACGACAAAAAAACTTCCTTCAAAAATTTGAGAAAGTCCAGTAAATCTCCCGAGAAAATTAAAAAATAAATATTGGAAAGACTTCCCCAAAATTTGTCAACGTCCAATAAATCTCCCGAGAAAAGTTCGAAAAAGCCCTGCTAGGGGGCAACGTACACATCCCCTTTCCCCCACTCGGTCGCTGCCATCTCTCAAAGATCCATTAAAAGTTCCAAAAAGCACCGCTAGGGGGCAGCACATCGAGTTGACATCCCCCTATATCCACCCCCTTTCTCCCACTCGGCCGTTGCCATCACTCAAACACAAAGATCTAACACAATAATAAAGTTCCAAGAAGCACCGCTAGGGGGCAGCACATCTCCTTTCCCCCACTCGGTCGTTGCCATCTCTCAAAAACAAAGGTCCATTAAAAGTTCCAAGAAGCATCGCTAGGGGGCAGCACATCTCCTTTCCCCGACTCGGTCGTTGCCATCCCTCAAAGATTCATCGAAAGTTCCAAGAAGCACCGCTAGGGGGCAGCACATCTCCTTTCCCCGACTCGGTCGTTGCCATTTCTCAAAGATACATTGAAAGTTCCAAGAAGCACCGCTAGGTGCAGCACATCTCCTTTCCCCGACTCGGTCGTTGCCATCTCTCAAAAACAAAGATCTAACATAATAATAAAGTTCCAAGAAGCACCGCTAGGGGGCAGCACATCGACCCAACGCACTAGCGTCATCTGCCACGCCCCACACGCCACGCCCCCCAGCCTTCGGCGCCAGGCCACGCCCCCCATCCTTCTCTAGA
This sequence comes from Macrothele yani, assembly GCA_039090855.1. Classification (NCBI taxonomy): domain Eukaryota; kingdom Metazoa; phylum Arthropoda; class Arachnida; order Araneae; family Macrothelidae; genus Macrothele; species Macrothele yani. The sequence goes on along the minus strand of CM076994.1, from coordinate 74,884,848 downwards.
AGGATGATCCTTGCCCTCGGATCGGTCATTTTATACTACTGTCGTCCCAGGTCATCAATGGCGCGTGGTCGGGTACTGCTTGCTCTCCAGGCGCTGGTACGATCGTCGATGGTATACTCGCGGTACACCCTTGATACAGTTGACCTCGGAAACCCCAGCGTTCTTACCACTTCGGCGATAGAATGACTCATCCGTCTTGCTCTGACAATGCGTCAATGATCAAAGTCACTCAGATCACCACGTTTACCCATGTCCGCCGATTGTGATACACTATGGGAAGCCCTGCTGCGTGCCTATTTATCACATGCGTTTGGTTTTGGTCTTTTCCATTCTGGTTGTGGGATGCCCACGTCAACTGCCCATCACGCTTACCTCTATCCTTTTTGTCTACTGTGTTTATATCACCCATCCGACTTATGGCATGATATTCCAGTATTTATTAGTAGAACTCGAAATATCCTTTTATTTTTAATCTTGGTAGCTCAAACTATGAAGGAGAATTCATGTACTTCCGAATTTCTGTGGTGCACAGCTTTTCTGTTAGGCGGCGTTAAAGTCCACTGATAAACCCCTACATTAACTTAGAGACTGCATTTCGTTCAGGGATTTTGTCAAAGCGTACGAGTTTTCCTGATTACATAAAGCATAATTACGAAAACTCGAACAAACAAAAAAATAAAACTCCTTGGGTACGAGTTTGCCGAGTACCAAGCTGTTTCCATCCCATTCCTTTATGCCGACCCGGTTGCGCAGGCTTATGACCAATCATCCAAGTGGGTCCGGATTCGAATCCCAGTGAGTCATGGATGTTATGTTTGTCTTACGCATAAGCGCCGACCATGGAGGGGCAAGGCGAAACTTGCTCCCTCAATAATTTTACTGGAGGGAAAGTGCCCACCCAGTATTTTTCATTCTGTTCAACTATATAATCGCTTGGGTCTCATTAAGTAGATTAGGCTCCAGCTTATGAGGCCAAAGCTCTTTATTTCCAAAAAAATAATAAATAGCAAAATAAGTAAAAACGTTTTTTACATATTCAGTATCGCTCATTTGATAGGAAACTTGATTGCCATCCCCGTATTATGTTTGATATGTTCTCACGATGTGTGGAAACGTTTAAAACAATTTTCATAAATAAAATAAATAAAAATACAGAAACGTATAACCTCTAACGCCTTTATTTATGTATTTATTATTTGTGCTTCTTGTTCTTTGTTCCAGTAACTTCGCTAATTTCTTGCATTTTTTATAAATGTTTGGAAATAAAGTATCTGGATATTTCACTAAAATCACAGGCTGAGTTTTGTTTTTAAATAAAATATTTCTGTTTTCTTGTGCATTTGCTAATGAACAATTACAATTGCGTTTTAAAATATACGTCGTTGTCGTAGTCTATCTTTTTGCCTTTTTTTATTGGTCTTCAGAGAATAGAAGAAGAGTATTCTTCCCACATCTAGTCTCTTCATGTCAGCACCCCCCTTCCCCAATAATTTGATGAAGTCGACGCCCCTGGTCTTACCGAACTGACTCTATCCCTTCCATGGAACCAGTGGCCTTAAATTAGGGGCGGATGATTGCTTATAGCCCACTAAGTTTCTCACGGTGGTCGTTAAACTCTCAACAACAACAAAAAATAAATAAATGCCTCATATGAGAAAGTGTAAGAGTTTACTTTTACGGATTTTTTCGTATAGGAATTTTCCGCCAAACGTCCAAAACCACATCGTGAGAACTTTCAGTACCAATGTGCTCCTCTCCCCCAATCACTTTAATACTGGTATTTTTCATTTTTGCGCTGATAAGGTTTTAATTTCATTTTTATTGTTTTTTTTAGTACAAGCAGTGAAATATTCTTTTCTGGAGATTTGGTTATTTAGACGTAAAGAAAAAATGAAACAGACATGTGTAAGTTTTTTTTCAAAAGTAAAGAAAAGTGTTCAATTTACACAAAGAATTCCGAGTAGTGAACTACTCGGCATTCTTCGCTCCATAATAAGAAAAAGACGAACTGTTAGCTCCCCATCCATTCATATGTCTTTGATTTAGTAACGCAGCAGAAATTTTTAAACACATTCTTGGTATATTAGACATGTGCGATCTTTGCGAACAACAGGAATTACGCTTTGTATTTCTTAGTGCCTAAGATACCTAGATTAGCGCTTAGAATAGGGAGTGATCGGAACGCTTAAAGTGCTCAAATTAATAATGCCACATCCTTTATCAATCCGTGAAAAGCTGGACCCTAAATGCCGTAGTAAGGCAATGAGAAAAACCTACGCACAAGAGATGTTCCCACACACTTCCCCGGAAGGAGAGACATTTTGTTCCGCTGAAACGAAAAGAGTAATCGACTGATAAGGAATTCTAGGTGAAACGGTTACCACATGAGTCTATTTCGATTTAAATATCCTTTGGGGATATTCATCCAAAAAATATAGGATATAATGATTTTTTACTGCACGTGAGGGCAGATTTTCAGAGTTTACGAAAGACCGCTTAAACATTTTTCTGACTGCATCGAGAACCGTTGGATCCCTAGGTAGGTTGGGGACAGAAAAATTGGTCAGATAAGCATTAAGAACATGTATATAAAATGCCTAATTTTTTTGGAGACTGGCTGAATCGTTTTGTATTTCAAAGAGATGAGACGGTAACTAAGTATTTAGCGGTGACGAGTTCTTGTCACAGTGTTAACGTTGTCTGCATCGAAAAAGTGAATATGACAGACGCTATTCGCCCACACTACTTTTTATTCGGCGATTGGTTCTTCGACCATCTGTCAGTCCATCACTGTTTTATCAACACTCGTACTACCATTCAGAGCTTCTATGCAAAATCCTTTGTATTTTACATTTCATTCCTTTTCTTTACTTCTAACGTTCAGTTACACCGTCTGTCAGTCCTTCCTCCCAACCATTTAGTTATCACGCAGGACATCCAATTTTAAAACACACACACACATATACACTGCTGGACAATTGCTAAGGACGGATCATAATCGGATATATAGCGCATAAAAAAGTAAGTGTGGTTGGATGCCAAGTGAAATAAAATAATGTCAGAATGCCAGGACATTACAAGAAAGACAATTTATTGTGCTCTGAAATCCAGAAGGCTTTGGAACGTGTTCAAGGGACAAACAGGCCATTTTGTGCAGAATACGTAAACGTGAAAAAATGCAATTACCGTCCGCAGGCGTTCCGGCGTAAGATGTCAATACGGGATATGGCCACCATGGAGGGCGATGCAAGATTCGACACGTCGTGTTATGCTTTGCACAACACTATCAAGCAGCTGTTGGGGTAATTTATCCCATTCCTCTGTCAGTGCACGGATGAGGGTGTCCTTGTTTATTGGAGGGCATTGGCGACCAGCAAGACTCCTCCCCAAAGCATCCCACACATTTTCAATGGGTATCAGATCTGGAGAACGTGCTGGCCATACGAGGCGCTGAATATACTCATATACTCGCTCTCAAGACACTCCTGGACAGCGACTGTTCGATGACATGTTGCGTTGTCGTCCATGAAAATGAATCTATCACCGACAGCACCACGGAACGTGCGAACATGAGGTAGCAGAACATCATTAATGTATCGTTGACCAGTCATAGTTCCAGTTGGAAGCACATAGAGGGACGTACGGCCATTGATCATGATGCCAGCCCATACCATGACACTACATGTCGGATATCGGTCCCTTTCCTGTATGTTTGCTGGACAATATGCAGTACCACTATCACGCCAGATCAGTTGTCGTCGACAATCAGACGATAGACTGTATCTACTGTCATCTGAGAAGAGGACAGCAGACCAGTTGTTTTCAGTCCAATTGCGATGTTGATGGCACCATTGCAAAAGGGCGGTACGGTGACGTCTGGACAATGGGATGCACACAACAGGACGGTGGGCGTATAGTCCATTCCTCCTTCATGCAAACGTCTGGCGACAGTTTTTCGGGAGATCCGCTTGCCAGTAGCAGCCATAAACTGATTTGCTACCTCACTAGCTGTGCTGCGCCGGTGTCTTTTTGTTGATAGCACTATGTACCGATCTTCTGCAGGTGTCGTACTGCGAACACGACCTCCTCCGTGACGTTTGCTACACTCTCCATTTGTTTGAAATGATTTCCAAAGCCTTGAAACAACACTGTGGCTGACGTCGAACTCCCTGGCAACATCTGTTATTTTTCGCCCTTCTTCAATCTTGCCAATAATACGGCCACGCGTAAAATCATCACGGCGATGTCGGGAAGACACACTGAAAATTGCAAGTTCGTCAATTGATTCTTTCCCTTTCAACTTTGCGTTTGAACAACAACGGGCCGCCCCGGTGGCGCAGTGGTCTAAGGCGTTGGCCTCTGATCATTCGTCCGAAGGGGTCCGGGTTCGAATCCCGGTGAGGCATGGATGTTAACATAACATCACATTGAGTAGTGATGATGTGGCTGCCTTTTTCGATCTTTCTGTACCTATATATTTCAGGATGTGGATCAGTAAAAAAATTAACCATTATTAGGTAATATATAATGCATTTCCATTATGCATTTTTATTGATGTTTTTCGAACTTTGTTTCAGTTTTTTTAACAACTGCAGAAGAGTATGTGCTTTCGTGACCGAGGTCATAAATAGCTAACCTAACATTTTCTACTTATCGTGTTTTACAGAAATCTTTCCATCAAACTGAATCAAGTATTATTGTTAGAAATTAAAATTTATGGGTTCTAAAGTTCCTGTTTACTCGCAAACCTAACGAACCGACTAAAAATAACAGCACATTATTTTTACGAGTTCCTCTTGACGTAAGTACGTAACATTACAGTTAAAGTGATTTTTGTGCAGAGCCGTGGAGAGCGAGCTCGGGCTCCAGTGCAACAAAATCTCCGGACCCCCCCCTCGACTCCTCCACTAACCACATAATCCATATTTCCGTTTAATCACCTAACCCCCACCTTCCATTCCCCTACTTCCCGACCCTCTTCAATTTTTTTTTGCGGTGGATAATTTTTCATATTCTCCCCTCCGAACATCAGCGATATGTCGTTACAAATAAACAGTGGTAGTATTATGTCAAAATTATGATCGGGGTTTCAAGGTAAAGTTTTTTTTAAATTGAAGTAAAATTAAATTAAAAAGAAATAAAAAGAATAACATGTTTTAATGTGTATTGTAGTAGTAGTAGTAGTAGTACGTATAAATCAAATATTGTAAATATTTACAAAATTTTAATTTAAAAACACTTTTAAAACAAAACTTTTATTTTTTTATTGTATTTAAAGCAAGTTTAGTTTTAAATTTACTACATTTTTTCACATTTATGACATAAATTACGCATTTTTACGCGTCACGTAGAAAACATTTTTTTACGCGTAACTTACCAACCCTGGTGACGGTATAGCTTGAAAAATATTCGGACACCATAAAATAATTAGAAAAAAAAAATTACTTTATAAAACCAAAAACTTCAGCACGGCCGCCCTCTCGTCAGGCCTGTTTTTGTTTTGTGTGTGCACGTGGACAATTTCCTCAGAACCTCAGATACGCATAAATTACTCTTGAGAATAAATTTTCACGCATCAGTTACAGAGTCCTACCCTTGAAAAATCGAACTCTTAAGAAAGTATGAGCTACAGCGCTTAGTATGAAAAATAAGCAGTCGAATGAATTTTTTGGCATTTTAAAATTTTCACAGTAAAAATTTCGTTTAAACGTTAACTGGATTCAGTGGGAGTGGCCCAGGTGCCCGGGCCTCCCCATGAGGTATCACTTGATCATTCGTTCTTTGTATTGGCTGCTTATTTTTAAATATAATTGTATGTCTTTTCGAATACATATTTTACCAGCAATGGAAATTTTAGATATATTTGCTTAAGCTTCTGAATATATATTTTCACTTTAATATGACGGAGATATTTTTATCGCTTCTCAATTACATTGAGATACTTCCTACAGAGTATTTTAATTTGCATCTTCAATAATTTGGGCCACGCCCATAAAAAAATCCTGGGTACGCTGCTGGAACTTATTAACATAAAGAGCAATAAAAGTATAATCACGAATTTATTGCTTCTTATGAAACACGCGTTCATCGTATTATACGTACGCATGTCTGAGAAAGCTTCGCCAAGAAAATTCAACCGCTTTGCCGCGACGCACTCTCCGTCGACGTCAGCACAGATTGAGATCCCCGTACACTAGTACGATTAAGTATAAAAATAACACAAATGTGTAAAGTATATCAATTATTAGTAAATGAGAACATTACTGTAGACGATTTCTCGAGGGGAGGATTAATCTAAATTCTGATCTGCTTAAAATTTGGTCAGTTTCAGGACCTGCAGTTTCTTAATCAATCTACAAGACTTGCAAAAAAAAATTTTTCATTTACAGAAACATTAAAAGTTATTTAATTTAAAATTTATTTATATATTATTTAAAACTTATTTAAAATTTTCATTTACAGAAAAAAGAAAAATTAATATTCTATGCACAATTACCTATGAAAAGTTACACTAGAAGGTACATTGATGAGTTCACACATACAGAGGCAGAGCACAATCTCTTTTTTAGCTGCCCCGGTGGAGCAGTGGTCTAAGAGCTGGGTTATTATAATTCTTATGATAACTCGTCCGTGAGGGGTCCGGGTTCGAATCCCGGCGAGGAATGTATGTTACGTTTGTCTTACGGCACTGGCTCTCTCCCTTCCCTGGAACCAGTGACCCTAAATTAGGGACGGGCGACTACTTATAGCCCACTAAGTTGCGCACGGTGGTCGTTAAACCTTCAATCAAAAAAAAAAAAATCTCATTTTAAAAGAAGTATACATTTTTTGATGAGAAACGGTCTATTATTCCTTATTGCCGCAATGTTGAAAAAGTACTAGTAATGTGTCGCTGGGCGTGGCCCTCAGCTCCGCGTCGTCTGCTCAAAGTGCTTCATTCATAAACCACTGGAAACAAGAGGCCCTGAAACGAACTGCTGCCACTGAGGTCATGTGACCAACTTAATCCCAGCTCTCAGCTACCGTGTGTACGTCGTTTCAGCAATCAGTAATGTGCTGATGGGCTCACAGAGTAGCGGGAGAATTTCATAAAACGTGACCTGATGGAAAGTTCGAAGGTTGTGTTGCGATATGAATAAAATGTGCTAATATGTAGTTCACAAATTACTTTGAAAGTTTTACACAGAATGAAGGAAATGCTAATGTGTAAACGAAACTGACAAAGTATTTGCGAAGTTTTCGCTTAGAATTCCAACTGATGGGAACTTTGAAATTTGCTGCACAAAATAAATGAAATGTGCTGTTGTTTTGTAAAGTTGTGGCACGAAATGCGAATATTTTAATGGCATATGTCTGCATCGAACTCAAGATGGCGGCTTCTTTACAATTTTTGTTTCGCTCCTGGTGAACTCCCTGTTGGATTTATGCGGAACATTTTTTTCAATTTCCTTTTATTTTTATTGAAGGACTTTGCTCCACCGCCATTTCGGAGGTTCCGGCGACGGTAATTTTGGTTCTGTCCTATACCCGTAATGTTAACATTACTGATGCGTCAGTGTGTTCTTTATACATGGATTACTCAAAGAAGAAGACTTTTAAGTACTTTTTTGCATTTCTTTTGCTTGACTTGAACATATTTTCTGAGTTTTTTTTTACTGTCTTTATTTTTTTGGAAGGGCGGACTTTTGTCGTTTGAACTTATAGCATTTAGTAAATCTACCATCTAGCCGTATCTACCACTAAGAAAAACAAAAGCGGTACAAAAAACATTTCCGTAAGATGTATGCATTTTACGGAAATGCTAAACCGTTGAACACTGAGATAGTTTTACCAACAAAACATATGTATAACAAATTTTTTTCAATGTATATATAAATAATTAAACTTTGCACGTTATGTTACTTAAGACAGAAAATAATTCTTACCTGTATATCAGTAACAAGTAAATATTCTTTTTTTTTTGTTTCAAAAACGCTCAAATATTTTTTTCTGTTGCAGTGGTAAATGAATGTTATGTGTCTTTACGAGTGGTAATCGGTTTTTCTTCGGAAAGAAAATCACAATAATAAATTAAAATAATAAAATATGATCAACTTTACAGAAACACGCTAACGGACTAATGGCGTTCATGACTTCAGAGCACGGAAGCTGAGACCCTTTTCGTCACATGACTAAATCCTTCTATTACGTAGGCTACGGTTTTTATGAAGCAAATTAACAATTAATACATGCATATAAAAGTCCTTTTCTTACCTTAATTATTTCTTTGACTACAGACTTGTGTGAACTGTTTTTTTTTTTTGCTAAGGAAAGATGACTATATAAACATTTTTTCAAATTATCTTGTAAAAGATCAAAAAAGAGAACATAGCACTGGATAGGCACTGAAATAGTGGTAAACAAGTTTTGTTTTTCTTCCTGCAATTATGATTTAGTCAAATTAATACGAACTGAAGGTCAACAAATTGAGTTCAGTGCAGTAGGATCAACATAGTAGAAAGCAAGCTTTCTTCTTTCTTCTTGTATACGTCGTTTAACAATAAGGTAAAAAAAAAATTGTTTCCAGCTACGTGATTGACAATAACCATTATCATGAAGAACAGCTTACTGATGCAGAAACACCTCGCCTTGATATCCTTTTTATGAAATTTTCTGTTTTATTCTTTCAATGGTGAAATGCCATTATTTTAAAATATTTAAGTATTTATGCATTGTCACCATAGGCGTAACCACTAGGTGTGTGTGTGTGTGGGGGGGGGGTGTTGTCAGGACCCACTCCAGATTTTCGGAGTCGGGAATCCCCAATGTAAAGGACCCCCCAAATTTTCGGGAAGATAATGATATAATGCACACTTGTTTATAATGTGAACCGACTAAATTTAATAATATAAGATTCTGATTTTTCGTAGAATGCAAACACGTATATAACGTGTACTTGACAAAACAGCGATATCGATTCTTAATAAGCAAAGTCAGCTCTACAACTTTGCAATTTACATTTCTGCCTTATCTATCATAGTTTTACAGTTCTGTTCGCTAATTTCCACAATTCACCAACACGGGCGCTTATGTCGTGCCCGTTAGATCGCGCCTCAGCAACTGTTTTGCTCCTGCGTGTGTGTGTAGGGGGGGGGGGTTCCAAACTATTTCATACAGTATGTATCATCATCATCATCATCATTGTCAACCATTATCAATCCACTGCTGGACGAAGGTCTCCCCAAGTTTCCTCCACAACGATCTGCCTTGTGCCAGTCTCCTCCATGTCACTCCTGCATACTTTCGAATTTCATCCACCCATCTTCCATGTGGTCTTCTTCTGGGTCTTTTCCTGTCCCTTGGAATCCAATCTAAAATTTCGGCTGTCCATCGATGATCTGTTCTTCTGGCAGTATGTCCAGCCCATTGCCATTTCAGGGATTTAACTCTGATCATGATGTCTTCCACTCCCGTCATTTTTCGGATCCACGAGTTCCTCTTCTTATCTCTTCTGGTTACACCAAGCATGCACCTCTGCATGCTTCTTTGAGTTGTCTGCAGCCTTTGTATGTCTCTTTTAGCTAAGGTCCACGTCTCTGCACCATACTTAAGCACTGGAAGGATGCATTGATCAAACACTTTTCTTTTAAGACATAATGGCATATTGCTCTTGAAAATTATGCTGTTTCTTCCAAAAGCTCTCCAGGCAAGTTTTGTACGCCGATTAATTTCTTCACCAATGTGACCCTCACTTGATATCTGCTGTCCAAGATAAACGTACGTGTGTGTTATCTCCAGCTTTTCTCCATCAATCGATAAATCTTCATTTCTTGTAAAAGCATTGTACATCACTTTTGTCTTCTGAAAGTTGATTTTTAATCCCACTTCTTTACTCTTGTCAGCAAGTTCCTGGATCATACTCTGTAGCTCTGATGGGGTAGTTGCAAAAATGACTATGTCATCAGCAAAACGAAGGTGGGTTAGATAATCTCCATTAATCTTTATCCCTTTGTTTTCCCAGTTCAGTGATTGAAAGACATTTTCCAATGTGGCATTAAAGAGCTTCGGAGATATGGTGTCACCTTGTCTCACTCCTTTTCCAATTTTTATGTGTGTTGTATTTCCAAATAGCAGAATCTTTGCACTTGCATTTTCATATATGTTATTAATAATATTAATGTATGCATCTTCAATGCCGCAGGATTTCAGAGCCATTGCAACTGCTGCTGGTTTCACCGAATCAAAGGCTTTTTCATAATCGATAAAAGCCATGCACAATGGAAGTTCATATTCCCTCGCTCTTTCAATTAGTTCTCTCAGTACGTGGATATGATCTATTGTGCTGTAGCCACTCCTGAATCCAGCTTGTTCTCTCGGTTGAGCCATGTCCAGTGTCAGCTTCAAGCGGTGTGAAAGAACTTTAGTGAAGATCTTATAAACCACTGATAGGAGGCTGATAGGTCTGTAGTTCCTGAGATCCTCAATGTCACCTTTTTTATGTAGCAAGATCATTGTAGCGTTGTTCCAATAATCAGGAATTTTCCCTTCATTAAGGCATCGAATGAAAATTTGGGCGAGTACTGTTTCGATTTCTCCACTTGCTTCTTGTATGATGTCTACAGTAATTCCATCTTCTCCTGGAGCTTTTCCCCGCTTCATGTTCTTGATTGCATGTGCAACTTCTACTGGAAGGACTGGAAGAACTCTGGTACTGGTACCTTTCATGATGTCTGGAGTACATGTATCATCCCTTTCATATAATTTGGAGTAGAAATCTTTCACTCTTGTCAAAATTTCGCCTCTATTTCTTGTTACAGAACCATCTTCTTTTCTCAGTGACATAAATCTGTTTTTTCCCCTTACTGAGATGTCCCTTTGCTATCTTTAGGCTTTGGTTGTTTTCAATTGCTTTCCTCACTAGTTCACAGTTGAATTTCCTTACGTCTTCAGTGACAATTTTTCGTACTGTCTTGCATAGCTCTATGTATTCCACTTTGGAAGTCACATCTTCTTTAGTTGTCCTCATCTCTCTTCTTTTTTGCATCAACGTTTTGGTTTTTCCTAATAATTTGTTCACATACAACTTATTCTTAGACCCAGCTAATTTTGTTGCTGTTTCCGTAAGAGCTTTGGTTACTTTTCTGTTAACTTCAGAAATCTCCACTTCTTCCGATGTTAGGCCTTCTAAAGCAGAGAATCTGTTCTTCAGTTCCAATTTGAAGGTATTATGGTGTTTTTTAAGGTTGGTTATGTCAATACATTTTGTTTGTCTTATGAGCTTGCCACGTTCCAGTTTAGTGTTGAGGTGCATCTTACATCTCACCAATCTATGGTCACTGCCTGTGTTGAACTTGTTTAGCACACTGCAGTCTTCTATGACGAATTTTTTGTTACACACAATAAAATCAATTTCACTTGTCGTCCCATTTGGATGTCTCCATGTCCATTTCCTGTGTGTCTTTTTCTTGAAAAAGGAGTTCAAGATGAAAAACCCTTCTGCCTCTGCAAACTCTACGAGAGTATTTCCACGCTGGTTTCTGTTGCCGTGACCGAATTTACCTACTGAAGTTTCATTCTGTTGCCGTTGCCCTATTTTTGCATTGACATCTCCCATAATTATCTTCAAGTGCTGCTTACCTTTATTATTTAGATCACGAATTTCCTCATAAAATTCTTCAATTTCTTCTTCAGCATGACTTGTGGTGGGTGCATAAGTTTGAATTATCTGAGCCTGGTATCTTCTCGAGAGTTGGATAAAGAGTCGTGCAGCTATGTCAGAGGAACTTTCAACTTCTACAACTTTATCCTTCAGTTTCTTGTTTATTATAAATCCAACACCACTAGTTCTGCCAGTATCTGTCCCACGATAGTAGAAGAGATGTCCACTTTTCAGTTCAATGAGATCTTCTCCTTTTCTCCTTACCTCACTTAGCCCGACGATGTCCCACTTGATCCTTTGTAGTTCCTCTTCCAATTCAAGAAGCCTTGAATCAGAAGATAGGGAGCGTCCGTTATACGTAGCCAAAGTCAGCATCAGATGGCAGCCTAGTCCGGTCCTCCGGGGATTCTTAGCACCCTCTGCCTTCATGTCGCACTGGCCGCTGCCTTGGCCAGGTACATTCCAGCTGCCGGAGACTGAGGGCCAAGATTTAAGTTGTGGAGTAATTTTGGAGGGGTTTGGCCATAACTCACCACGCTGGCCAAGCGGGTTGGTGAGTGTGGGATAGCATTTCCTCTAATCCCGATGATATAGTTATACCGCTATTGGCGGTCGTCAGAGCCCCTTTAGTGGGAACAGGATGTACCACGAGAAGGCGGGGTTGACATTTGTCAAGGAGAGGCTGTGATGTTACGCATCACCTGAAAAATAAATTTAAACTTACATTCTGAAGATCATGACGCGCCAGAGCATCAGTGAAGAATTCTCAGAACTGACAACCTACAAAGCAGAAACTGCAACAAAAATATAACAATGACAATAAAAGTAAAAAATAAAGAACTCAAAAGCCAACAGGCAAAGAGAATAAAAATAATAATAAATAACAAAACCCGAATGCACAAGAGTATCGAAAATGCCGAGCCTTGGGTTTTATCAAGGACCAGCAAAACTCTGCACTTTCTCACTACCACAAAGACCTAGTTGAAAATGGATTTCTGCAAAGCCATAGGTGCAAGAATAAGTTCCCAAAGAAATGTTTTTAAGTTACATAACCGCCCTCAAAGGTGCGGAAATTATATAATTAAATAAAAGTTTTTGCATACATCTATCAGTTTCTTGGCCCAACCCATGTTCATCATCTCCCACAAAAACCAGAAAAACATTGGCAAAGAGCTCACAAAAATTGTGAGAAGAATATAAGGATACAGTTCACTATAATAACTATAGACCCAGAAAACTGGGCAAAACCTACAACAAAGAAAAAAATATATCAACTGAGCAACACCCAGAAAACGACAGGTTTGACACGTGGTAAGCAACCTTACCGCCCAAGTGAAGTTCCAAACGGGAACAAAAAATAAAAAGCACTTTAAAAGTGGCATTCCCCGGGGAAAAGAACTTCCAAAAATTTAAGTAAAATAAAAAATACAAAACAGACACACCACGGGAGCAAATAGGAACTTTTTACTGACAGTTCCCACGAAAAACGGAATGCCGTAAGACAAAAACACGTAATATAATGCATTGGAAAAGGTACTTATAGTTAAAAATAAAAGTTGCAATATGTACACAGTATTCTAGGAATGTTTAAAGATTACAACAACTGAAAATTATTCCGCCCAACTCCGAAAGTCGACGAACACCACGAGGTCGAGAGACCAGCTAACACCCGCAAAAGGAGCACAAAAACGAGCTCATGGCCAAAATAAATGAAAGAAAAGTTTTTATATAAAATTAGAATACAAGCTGCAGCAATGCCAAACAAGTGAAACAATAATTTTTAAGTATTTAACGAAAACGAAAAGAAGATAAGAAAGAATCTGCATATGAACAAATGAAAGAGTCCACTTACAATGCTGCGACCTCTTAACTCCACATTCGCAAAATGGCCGACCGTAAAACAGGAGTCAATGAGGAGGAGAAAGCTTAAAGACAGTCCCGCACAAAAATACGCTGCACATGAAATTCCTCCAATCAAAATTTCAAAACTGAGAATGATGACCTGTTTGTCTAGTAAGAGAAGAATATCTCTCCAGAATGCACGAAAATTATTATCAAATATACCTGATGTGTATTCAATAATTTTTGCTTGTATTAAAATACCTTAGTGTACATCTAGAGATAAAACCAGCAACTTATTTAGTTTAACCTTAGTTCTACCATTTTTATGTTAGAACTAACGTTAAACTAAATAAGTTACTTATTCTTGAGATAAAATATCTAGTTTACTTTTTATATTTTTTATGTAAATTTTTAAATAAAATTATAAACATTTTTTGTGATTTTTAATTTTATTATTTTTATCTTTAATAAGACTGCCCTGTCCATAGCACTGAAGGTTCCAGTTGTTAGTTAATATACGTCCTCCAGACCAACTTCCAAGAAGCTTTCATTGGCCAGAATCATTTTATTAACTGTGAAGAAATGAAAACAGATCTGCTAACCTAACTATTTTTCAGAACGATTTTTCTTAATACTCTTTTAATAAAGACAGCTGGAATCGTGTTATCTAGAAAACTAATTAATAGGATACTTATGTGGTCATGGAAATCTAAATTATTGCTGCAAATTCTGGAAATTCTAAGTACCTGTGAAATAAGTACATTTTCTATTACTTTGGTTGGGATGTTATTGCTCCAGTGCAAATATTTAATTACTTTGAAAGGAAACTTGTGGAGTTAAGAGGTCGCAGCATTGTAAGTGGACTCTTTTATTTGTTCATATGCAGGTTCTTTCTCTTCTTCTTTTCGTTTTCGTTAAATACTTAAAAATTATTGTTTCACTTGATGTTTGGCATTGCTGCAGCTTGTATTCTAATTTTATATAAAAACTTTTCTTTCATTTATTTTGGCCATGAGCTCGTTTTTGTGCTCCTTTTGCCGGTGTTAGCTGGTCTCTCGACCTCGTGGTGTTCGTCGACTTTCGGAGTTGGGCGGAATAATTTGCAGTTGTTGTAATCTTTAAACATTCCTAGAATACTGTGTACATATTGCAACTTTTATTTTTAACTATAAGTACCTTTTCCAATGCATTATATTACGTGTTTTTGTCTTACGGCATTCCGTTTTTCGTGGGAACTGTCAGTAAAAAGTTCCTATTTGCTCCCGTGGTGTCTGTTTTGTATTTTTTATTTTACTTAAATTTTTGGAAGTTCTTTTCCCCGGGGAATGCCACTTTTAAAGTACTTTTTATTTTTTGTTCCCGTTTGGAACTTCACTTGGGCGGCAAGCTTGCTTACCAAGTGTCAAACCTGTCGTTTTCTGGGTGTTGCTCAGTTGATATATTTTTTCTTTGTTGTAGGTTTTGCCCAGTTTTCTGGGTCTATAGTTATTATAGTGAACTGTATCCTTATATTCTTCTCACAATTGTTGTGAGCTCTTTGCGAATATTTTTCTGGTTTTTGTGGGAGATGATGAGTATTGGTTGGGCCAGGAAACTGATAGATGTATGCAAAAACATATGCTTAATTATTTAATTTCCGCACCTTTGAGGGCGGTTATGTAACTTAAAAACATTTCTTTGGGGACCTATTCTTGCATCTATGGCTTTGCAGAAATCCATTTTCAACTAGGTCTTTGTGGTAGTGAGAAAGTGCAGAGTTTTGCTGGTCCTTGATAAAACCCAAGGCTCGGCATTTTCGATACTTTGTGCATTCGGGTTTTGTTATTTATTATTATTTTTATTCTCTTGGCCTATTGGCTCTTGAGTTTTTTATTTTTACTGTGATTGTTATATTTTTTGTTGCAGTTTCTGCTTTGTAGGTTATTGTATATATATGTGTGGGGTATTGGGAATCTTCCCCCACTACGGTTCCATCGAATCACAACACTTAAATAATGGACGGGCTGGACGAACTCTGAACACACAGACATTTAATCTGACGTACACTTACAATTGATATCAGGAGACACTAACAACGGAACCTACTCATTCCGCTAAGAAATATAAAATGGCGAAAACATCGAACTCCCTTCGGCACACAGCCCTGTCTCGGTGTTCATGCTTCAGAACTCTCCGCAGTTCTATTTCTAGTTCTGGGAGCATGTTTTTGCGACGCGCCGACGTCTGACGCTCACGCCATTAAGCGGTCGTTCTTCTGTGCAGTGATCTCGGTATTTCACCATCAGGACGACACATACCGAAAACCCACATGTATGTATACATATAATCGGGGGAGGGGGGGGGTTACCATCACTGTGTGTGTGTGATCGCCCCCCCCAGATTTTGAAACCTGGTTACGCCACTGATTGTCACTTTCAGTAAGTTTGTATAGTAGCTTAAATACTCCTTGTTTGAAATTTGGAAACAAGTTTTTGTGTGGAACTTCATGTACTGCTTCAAAGAATTTGGTTTTTACATTCTGCTCTTGTGGCATACAGTGCCTATGGTATTTATTAAAAGTCTTTTCCACTGTCTTGATAATCACATTAACACTGCCTGATGGGATGATAAAAATATCTTACTTTTATTAAAAAACTTGCTGTAGCATTTTTGCAAAGTCAGTTTCAAAGCATATAGCAGAGGATGGTGTGTAATTTGAAACAGACTGCATTTACAGTAACTGTAAGCAGTTTTTTTTTTTGATTTTGAATGAAATATAACGAAACAGTTTTCCTGATGTGATGAAATATAACAAAGCAGCTTTCTTTAATATAAACTCAACAGTTCTCTTGGTATAACTAATATTTAGCAATATCATAATTGTTATTGCAATACAAATCTTTCTGAAGTGAATTAACCTACTTTTCAAGAAATTCTTGCAGATCAGGTTAAAAATATCTTTTGTGTGTATGTTCCAAGAAGCTTCATGATTTTTACTAGCAGGAGTGATGCAAAGGAAGTGAGGAAAATCAATTATTATACTGGAAGTCTTCTGAATAAATTAAAATTTTAAGTTTAAGAACATGGAATATTTGGTGAAATATTCTTTAGGGAAAGTCACTGAAGAATGAAATTCTAAGGAAGTGAAAAAAGCAGCTGATTCACCACCACACATTGTTCCAAATGCAAGTAAAAGACTGCTAGGAGAGTGAAATATGCTTCCAAAATTCAGAGCAGATTCCAGTATTGAAAGACATTTGCCTACTGCATACAAATGAAAAATCTTTCCAGTGTGATGTGTGTATAAAAAAATGCAAGCAAAAAAGAAATCTTTTAAGTCATGCAAAGCTCAATACTGATGAAAAATCATAATAGTCTGATATTAATCACAAAATATTCACCCAAGTTCTAATGTCTCAAGACATACAGTATATTCCTTCATACTGGTAAAAAGCATCATCTATACAATTACAGCTAAAGACATTATGAACAACAATGAGCAAAACATTTAACTTACTTGTGAAATTGTACTCGTTCTTCATGACGGCCACATTCGCTGTATTCTTACATCCATATCTAACACAGTACCTGGCCATATTTACTATTTATAACAACTATTTAAAGCATGATTTGCAAAACGCACGCAACCGGCGTATATTCCTGAACACCTTTCCGTCCTCGCTAATGGCGGAACATCCGGTTTTCAAACACTGATGGAAGTAGTTAGGTATTTGCCAGTCTATTCTCCTCTAAGGTCTTTGACCTAGACCCAGCTACTGACTTGACCAGTGGGTCCAGCTACTGCATATTCCTACCTCCATGACCTACTGTTCGTATTACTATCGAATATTTCTATGGCTCTGTCATCGCTTTCTGCGATTAATGTATTCCATGATGTATTCTAACTCTCTTGTTATGAGGATGTAGTACGTGACGTCATCGAGAAGTTTCAGTGAAGTGGCAACAGTTCCTGCAAGTTCCTGAAGGACAAGCATAGCTGGCTGCCCTGCAGTTAGTGTGTGAAGTGCGATCATCAGCGGTTGGTGTTTATAAAATTGAAGCCAAAATGCCTAGATTTTGAGGCTTTATTAACTGCGGTAGTAGAGGAAATCAAGAACCGAAAGTTCTTTTTTAGGCTGTCAGCTGCTGTCTCTAAAGGCAGTACCGAAAAGATTAGCTTATCTGCCAAACGAAGGGAGATGGCTTCCGAGAGCTTAGAAAACCCTTTTTTTATGGAAGAGTTAGACTCTTCAAAGCCAGAAAACTTTTTAAAGGTTAGTTTTATCCAGAAATAAGTGATTTCTGGTAAGGCAGATAACCTGTCCTTTACTTGTTCAAATGGTGTTGGCGTGCAATGTCCTAAGGTTGTTCACTGTCCTTCTGGTAAGACAGAGCCACTTATTAGGTCAAGCATTTCACGCGTTGATTACAAGTTTTCAAGTTGAATTTAAAAAGTGTTGGCTATTTTTTCGAGTAGGATTTATTGCTACTGACTATTTACTTATAGAACACCTTTTAGAGTTTGTCTCTTAGTCAAAATCTTTCGGAACGCAATCGGCACTTTTGTGCAAGTGGGTTTTTCACCTTCAGGGACTTCTATTCAGAAGGTTGCTGGTTGATCTAGGAGGTTGTTGAAATTTTTTATAAGGCTAAAAGTTAATTTTTTACCAATCTGACTTTTAGTCAGAATCAACTCTCTTTGGCTGTGTTGAAATTTTTAGGAGAGCTCGAGCACACCGTTCCCCGACTCACTTTTTTTGCGAGTTTTCGGCCTTTTCACTTTGTATTTTAACTTTTGAGGTTATTTGGCTGTCGGTGTTGGGTTTTTTCATTTACCAGTTTGTTCTACATGATACTTCCTCCGCAAACCACTGTTGATATTATTTTTAGTATACCTGGATTTTAATCTGGAGCTGAAGCACACTTTTTCGGAAAAATTAAAATAATGGCTAACATTATTGCCCAAATAAAATTCTATTTGGTGTCTAAGTTTATTTACAGACCGGAATTATGCTGCTAAATTTATTTACGGATAAATAAATTAGGGCGCAAATCCCAGCAAAATTACTGTGTTTTTTCACCACAATTCTGCGTGAAAAACTAGATTTTGCTCTAAATTTTTCTAAGTCTTGGAAATCGCTTCCCAGAGCTTAGAAAAACGCTTTATTGAAGAGTTACTAATTACTTACTAATTAGTGATCTCACTAAATTGCCATGTAAAGGAATATCCATGATGAAAAATTGTTATATGCTTCCAGACTTTTATATGCCTCTAACTGTTCTACAGTAAAGGCGCTTCGACCAAAGACGAAGTAATAGAAAATATTTACTATTTGCACTTTCGGAAAACTTTTCGCGTCTCCTTCGAAGATACTTGCATTCAGCACATAGGGATCTTCTTCAATCTCTCTAATTTTTTCGAAATACCGCATATGCACTCGGAAGTTAAAATTTCAAATTAAGATGCCATCATTTCAACGGGAACTAGTTGCCCCCTTTTTTTCTGGAGATTTAACGAACACCGTGAGCAACTCAGTGGGTTACATGTATAAGCAGTCGCCCGTCCTTAATTTTTGGCCACTGGTTCCAGGGAAGGGAGAGAGCCAGTGCCGTAAGACAAAGACAACATCCATGCCTCACCCGGATTTGAACCCGGACCCATCTTGAACGAATGATCAGAAGCTTTCGGTTAGACCACTGCGCCACCGGCCCGGCTGGTTGTCCTTCACTTACGTTACTAAGGCTCGTTACCATGCTGAAAGTCACGTGTCTGCTACATCCTCGTTATACGAGTACGAGTAATCGCAGAAGCCATGGTTCTATGATTTTTTTTTGTTTGACGGTTTAAAGACCAGCGTGAGAAATTAAAGCCGTTCCGATTATTAATACAGCAAAACATGTAAAGTTGGCCACCTGCCTAAGTTGACTGCTTTCTCAAGGAACGGCAAACATCCTATGTAATAATATAGTGCAAAACCTCTGTAACTTGAAAGTCGGCCACCGAAATCTTTTAAATTTCGAACTTGTCTATACTAAAATTGTAACCCAAAATCTCTCTAATTTTTTTTTGGTTGAGTAGCAACAGAATGTGTGAAAGGATTAGTGTAATCAGCAACATCTGACCCACCCCTTAAGACAGAGTGGGAGAGGCTACCAGACAAATGTGTGTGTAGCCTTTAATTTTCCTTCAGCTGTAGTCAGGAACATTGAGACCCCATTCATGGGTTATTTTCCTTATCAGTGTCTTTCTTAACAGTAAATAAGGTGTATGTCCACCTCGTGTTGGGGTTGCTTCGGTTGCAGCTACGGACCACTAGTGGCGCTTAATTGAAGGCCTGTAATTCACAAAGATGCTGCAGGGCCATCAATGGTTGCCAACTGGTGACCAGCAGTTCCCCAACACTTGAGTTTTTGCTGAGATTCCCAAATATTTCACTGAAAAACTCTGAAAAAAATTTCACCAATTCAATCATCACAAATTATTTATTCATACTGTGATTATTTCAGCACTGCGGTGGTCTAAGCGATTGCCTCTGATCATTCGCCCGTAAGGGGTCTGGGTTTGAATCCCGTTGAGGCATGGATGTTGTGTTTGTCTTACGGTACTGGTTCTCTCCCTTACCTGGAACCAGTGACCATGGATTAGGGACGGGCGACTGCTTATATCCCACTGAGTTGTTCACGGTGGTCGTTAAACCTCCAATAAAAAATAGTACCGCATTGCATGTTTGGCTGACTTGTACAACAGAGAGAGAACACATCTCAGAAATATCAGAAGACAGGAAAAGGACCAGACACCAGAACATGAAGCTTACCCACTTGCATTTTCTGAACTAATAATCTACATAATGGAGACAAAACCCAGCACTGGGGGTCCTGAAATCTTCCGTCTTGCATACATGGTTCCTCTTTACCGGCAGAGGCTAGAGCTGCTTGGTGTCAAGGCATCTCATGTAAACTCCACTAGACTAAAGAAGTTGCTGGAAGCAATGCCTGAGCTGGCAGATCACAAGCGCGGAAGAGATGTCCTTCTGGCTTTTACAGAAAGCGCTGGTTTTATCACAAGTCTCAGACTGCAGTGAAGCCATCATCCTGGGTAAGACTGCTAAAATTTTGCGAAGGCTCATTCTTGACTACAAGTCTACATTTGGTGGGACATTCCACGATGGTTGTGTTGATGAGGCTATTACTCCTACTTTTCTTCAGTTTGTTGGCATGGTTGAACATGAGGCTGATGTCAAATTTTAGCTTACATTTGGTTCCACGAAAAACAACTTGCCATTAGCCCAGCTGTTGCAGTACAATTGCTACACAAGGATGAAGGAAGGGGCATCTACTCATAGACACTCGATAAACCATGAAACACCATTGCCTGTTTACATCGGGATGTTCGTCCATGCAAAGACAAGGAAGAGATCGTCGGTGGATCTGCTCCATGAACATTGTCTCAGCATTTCTTATGACAGAGTTTTAGAAACATCGGCACAGCTAGGGGATGCAGCAGTTAGCAAATATGTGGAAGATGGGTTGGTATGTCCAACAATTTTGCGAAGACAGTTGTTCACCACAGCAGCCATGGACAACATCTATCATAACGCTACTGCAATAACAGCATCACCTCTTTCCATGGTACCAGTATCTCTGTTTTTCAACACATAACCGAAAACAGCAAAGATGAACATCGTGGAAAGCTCAAGTTCAGCGAGAAAAAGTGAGGAAAGTTCCTGGACTTCCTGACTCTTTCACACAGAGACAGACAAGACTGTGACAGGTAATGAAACCTGTCTGTAGAGATCTCAACTGGCACTGGAATATGAGTGGCTGGAGAAGGTAAGTGTGTGAAATAACTTTGGTGAAGATTTTATAAACCACTGATAGGAGGCTGATAGGTCTGTGGTTCCTGAGATCCTCAATGTCCCCTTCTTTTATGTAGCAGGATCATTATACCATTGTTCCAATCCTCAGGAATCTTCCCTTCATTAAGGCACCGAGTGAAAACTTGGGCGAGTACTGTTTCAATTTCTCCATTTGCTTCATGTATGATGTCTACAGTAATTCCATCTTCACCTGGAGCTTTTCCCCGTTTCATGTTCTTCATTGCATGTGTAACTTCTGCTGGGAGGACTGGAAGAACTCTGGTACTTTACGTAATGTCTGGAGTACATGTATCATCCCTTTCATATAGAGTGGAGTAGAAATCTTTCACTCCTGTCAAAATTTCACCTCTATTTCTTGTTACAGAACCATCTTCTTTTCTCAGAGCCATAATCTGTTTTCTTCCCTTAATCAGATGTCCCTTTGCTCTCTTCAGGCTTTGGTTGCTTTCAATTGCTTTCCCCACTAGTTTACAGTTGAATTTCCTTACGTCTTCAGCGATACTTTTTCTTACCGTCTTGCATAGCTCTATATATTCCACTTTGGAAGTCACATCTCCTTTAGTTGTCCTCATCTCTCTTTTTTTTGCATCATAATTTTTGTTTTTCTTTATGATTTGTTCGTATGCAACTTGTTCCTGGTACCAGCTATTTTTGTTGCTGTTTCCTTAAGAGCCAACCCGCTTGGCCAGTGTGGTGAGTCATGGCCAAACACCTCCCAAATGACTGTACAACTTAAATATATATATATATATATATTCTATAAAGAAGACACCCAAGCAAAAAAATACATATACAATCCCGACTCACACCCAGTACAACACAGAAAAGGCCATGTATCCACCTGTGTGAGCAAAAGGAGAAAAGACAAAAAAATAAAACAAAACAACTGAATGCAGAAGGTGTCGAGAATACTGAGCCCTGGCCCTATCAAGGACCGGCAAAAACTCTGCATTTTCTCACCTCCACAAAGACCTAGTTGGAAATGGGTTTCTGCAAGGCCATAGATGCAAGTAACATTCCCACCTAAAATAGTTTAACAAATATATATATGTCATGTCCTCCGCAGAGCCGCATGACCCAGCACTAGTTAACAATTTCGCTTGCATCCATTAACCTTCCTGGCCCGACCCATGCTCTTCATCTGTTACTATTAAACAGAGAGAAGAAGATTAAAGAGAACTCAAGCTGTGAGAGCGACACAATAATTAGAAATGATTTTCAGCCACAACGAAACCCCAAGCCCGTCCGAGAGAGAATCTAAACCTGAAAATCGAT
This sequence comes from Macrothele yani, assembly GCA_039090855.1. NCBI lineage: Eukaryota > Metazoa > Arthropoda > Arachnida > Araneae > Macrothelidae > Macrothele > Macrothele yani. The sequence goes on along the minus strand of CM076994.1, from coordinate 74,862,237 downwards.
GCAAAAGAAATCCAAATTTTTAAATTGCAATCAAAAAAGGAAATATTAATTTCCAACGAACAGATTTCCGAAAGAAAACCCGAGTCCAAACCCCCACTCTACAACCCATGACAGCACGAAAACGAGAATAAGTCAAAGACAATAATTAACCAAAGAAAACTCTGTGAAAGCCATATACCCCAAACAGTCAGTTGCAACATGTACAAAGCACTTCAGCAGTGCTCCAAGTGCACAACCAATCAGTTATCAAGAACTCAACCACCTTGAAAAAACAGCGCTTAGACAGCGCACAGAAAAGGAACAAGCCCAGCCATCCCCTGCCCCCAGGCACCCCAAAAGACGCTCAAAGCCACAGAGAAAAGAAAGAGTCAAAACCCGCAAAAATGTCAACAGACAAACCAATGCCCAAAAGCCGAAAAGCCAAAAAAACGACAGAGAAAAAGCACATGAAGCACAAACATTGAACCCAGAACCCAAAAACAGGGAAGAGAGCCCACCTCTTGTGTGACAAAAACATTTCTCCTCACAAGAGAAGAACATGGCTGACCTCTTCCGCCACTCCCTAGACGCTGGGGGGCAGTGAGGGTGGGGCTGATGGCCTCCTCATGCAGCAAGAAACCAACGCGCGGAGATCCCAACCAGAGAAAAAAATATATAAACCCAAGACTGTGGATCTGCATGATCAGAAAGAGCAGAACCAACTCTCCAGAACACATGAGAAATATTATAAAACACACGAGCAGTGTATTCAACAATCCCTGCATGTACCAAATCACCCCAGTGAGCCTCCATAGACCAATCAGAATCCCATTAATTTTAAAGTTGGCCCCACCATTTCCAGTACAGCTATCCCAGTGATGAACAACTAGTTTTCCCTTTTACTTGTCTTCATTTTCCCCTACAAACAGACCCTTAAGCTCCCTTTGTGATCCCGTTTATACCATCTAACTTTTTGTTTCAATAGGACCGCCACATCCACAGCACCAAGGCTCCCCCAGGTAGTCAATAGGCATCCTCCAGCCAACTTCCCCACGGCCCCGATTGGCCAGAATCATATCACCAACTGTGTAGAAAATCAAAGCAGATCCGCCAACCTTACTCCACCACCCAGAACAACGGTTTGGACTTCTCAAAGCCCTCTTGATGAAAGAAGAAGGAACCCCGCTCTCTGGAGAGCGGGGTTCTTCTAGTATATCAATGTGGCAATTGAGAGTCCAAACCGTTGCCGCAAATTCCCGAAACCCCTCTGGGTGGTGGAGTAAGGTTGGCGGATCTGCTTTGATTTTCTACACAGTTGGTGATATGATTCTGGCCAATCGGGGCCGTGGGGAAGTTGGCTGGAGGATGCCTATTGACTACCTGGGGGAGCCTTGGTGCTGTGGATGTGGCGGTCCTATTGAAACAAAAAGTTAGATGGTATAAACGGGATCACAAAGGGAGCTTAAGGGTCTGTTTGTAGGGGAAAATGAAGACAAGTAAAAGGGAAAACTAGTTGTTCATCACTGGGATAGCTGTACTGGAAATGGTGGGGCCAACTTTAAAATTAATGGGATTCTGATTGGTCTATGGAGGCTCACTGGGGTGATTTGGTACATGCAGGGATTGTTGAATACACTGCTCGTGTGTTTTATAATATTTCTCATGTGTTCTGGAGAGTTGGTTCTGCTCTTTCTGATCATGCAGATCCACAGTCTTGGGTTTATATATTTTTTCTCTGGTTGGGATCTCCGCGCGTTGGTTTCTTGCTGCATGAGGAGGCCATCAGCCCCACCCTCACTGCCCCCCAGCGTCTAGGGAGTGGCGGAAGAGGTCAGCCATGTTCTTCTCTTGTGAGGAGAAATGTTTTTGTCACACAAGAGGTGGGCTCTCTTCCCTGTTTTTTGGGTTCTGGGTTTTATGGGTTCAATGTTTGTGCTTCATGTGCTTTTTCTCTGTCGTTTTTTGGCTTTTCGGCTTTTGGGCATTGGTTTGTCTGTTGACATTTTTGCGGGTTTTGACTCTTTCTTTTCTCTGTGGCTTTGAGCGTCTTTTGGGGTGCCTGGGGGCAGGGGATGGCTGGGCTTGTTCCTTTTCTGTGCGCTGTCTATGCGCTGTTTTTTCAAGGTGGTTGAGTTCTTGATAACTGATTGGTTGTGCACTTGGAGCACTGCTGAAGTGCTTTGTACATGTTGCAACTGACTGTTTGGGGTATATGGCTTTCACAGAGTTTTCTTTGGTTAATTATTGTCTTTGACTTATTCTCGTTTTCGTGCTGTCATGGGTTGTAGAGTGGGGGGTTTGGACTCGGGTTTTCTTTCGGAAATCTGTTCGTTGGAAATTAATATTTCCTTTTTTGATTGCAATTTAAAATTTGGATTTCTTTTGCATCGATTTTCAGGTTTAGATTCTCTCTCGGACGGGCTTGGGGTTTCGTTGTGGCTGAAAATCATTTCTAATTATTGTGTCGCTCTCACAGCTTGAGTTCTCTTTTAATCTTCTTCTCTCTGTTTAATAGTAACAGATGAAGAGCATGGGTCGGGCCAGGAAGGTTAATGGATGCAAGCGAAATTGTTAACTAGTGCTGGGTCATGCGGCTCTGCGGAGGACATGACATATATATATTTGTTAAACTATTTTAGGTGGGAATGTTACTTGCATCTATGGCCTTGCAGAAACCCATTTCCAACTAGGTCTTTGTGGAGGTGAGAAAATGCAGAGTTTTTGCCGGTCCTTGATAGGGCCAGGGCTCAGTATTCTCGACACCTTCTGCATTCAGTTGTTTTGTTTTATTTTTTTGTCTTTTCTCCTTTTGCTCACACAGGTGGATACATGGCCTTTTCTGTGTTGTACTGGGTGTGAGTCGGGATTGTATATGTATTTTTTTGCTTGGGTGTCTTCTTTATAGAATGTGAATTCTGAATTTTCAAAACTGCTGCGTTGCGCGTTTTGATTTTCAGGTTATTTTGCAACCTTCGTTCTAAATTCTAAAGTTTTTCCTTAGTCTTCAGTTTTGCTCTTAAGTATATATATATATATATATATATATATATATATATATATATATATATATATATGTATATATTGGAAAACGTCTTTCAATCACTGAACTGGGAGAACAGAGGGATAAAGATTAATGGAGATTATCTAACTCACCTTCGTTTTGCTGATGACGTAGTCATTTTTGCAACTACCCCATCAGAGCTGCAGAGTATGTAACGTACCAGGAGATGTGACGTACCTGCCCGAAGGACGCACACGACATAAAGGCAGATAGGAATCAGAATAAAACGTCCGCGTAGCTCAATTGGTAGAGTGACTTATTCTGGAATGAGGGGATCCGGGTTCTATTCCTGGCGTGGACAGAAATGACGGAGAAATTTACTTCGTTATAATGGCGCCCGAACTATCCGGATGACCCGACCGTTCAAAATCTCGCATTGGTGTGATGTTATTTCCACACCGCGAGATAGGAAAAATAAGAGAATCCCTTCTCCAGCACTTCAAAAAAAAAAAAGGGGGGGGGAGATGATGTAACGTACCAGGAGATGTGACGTACCTGCCCGAAAGACGCACACGACATAAAGGCAGATAGGAACCAGAATAAAACGTCCGCGTAGCTCAATTGGTAGAGTGACTTATTCCGGAATGAGGGGATCCGGGTTCGAATCCTGGCGTGGACAGAAATGATGGAGAAATTTACTTCGTTATAAGTATGATCCAGGAACTTGCTGACAAGAGTAATGAAGTGGCATTAAAAATGAACTTTCAGAAGACAAAAGTGATGTACAATGCTTTTACAAGAAATGAATATTTATCGATTGATGGGGAAAAGCTGGAGACAACCAACACCTACATTTATCTTGGCTGGCAGATATCAAGTGAAGGTCACAATGATGAAGAAATTAATCGACGTGTAAAACTTGCCTGGAGAGCTTTTTATAGAAACAGTATAATTTCAGGAGCAACATGCCATTATGTTTTAAAAGAAAAGTGTTTGATCAATGCATCCTTCCAGTGCTTACGTATGGCGCAGAGACGTGGACCTTAACTAAGAGAGACATACAAAGGCTGCAGACAACTCAACATAAGAAGAGGAACTCGTGGATCAGAAAAATTACAAGAGTGGAAGACATCATGATCAGAGTAAAATCCCTGAAATGGCAATTGGCTGGGCATATTGCCAAAAGGACAGACCATCGATGGACAAGTGAAATTTTAGACTGGATTCCAAGGGACAGGAAAGACCCAGAAGAAGACCACATATGAGATGAGTGGATGAAATTCGAAAGTATGCGGGAGTAACAAGGAGGAGACTGGCACAAGACAGACCGTTGTGGAAGAAACTTGGGGACACCTTCGTTCAGCATTGGATTGATAATGGTTGATAATGATGATGATGATGATATATATATGCATCTCAATACCGCAGGATTTCAAAAGATTACATATATATATATATATATATCATCATCATCATCATTGTCAACCATTATCAATCCACTGCTGGACGAAGGTCTCCCCAAGTTTCCTCCACAACGGTCTGTCTTGTGCCAGTCTCCTCCATGTCACCCCTGCATACTTTCGAATTTCATCCACCCATCTCCCATGTGGTCTTCTTCTGGGTCTTTTCCTGTCCCTTGGAATCCAATCTAAAATTTCGGCTGTCCATCGATGATCTGTCCTTCTGGCAGTATGTCCAGCCCATTGCCATTTCAGGGATTTAACTCTGATCATGATGTCTTCCACTCTTGTCATTTTTCGGATCCACGAGTTCCTCTTCTTATCTCTCCTGGTTACACCAAGCATGCACCTCTGCATGCTTCTTTGAGTTGTCTGCAGCCTTTGTATGTCTCTTTTAGTTAAGGTCCACGTCTCTGCACCATACGTAAGCACTGGAAGGATGCATTGATCAAACACTTTTCTTTAAGACATAATGGCATATTGCTCTTGAAAATTATGCTGTTTCTTCCAAAAGCTCTCCAGGCAAGTTTTGTACGCCGATTAATTTCTTCATCAATGTGACCCTCACTTGATATCTGTTGTCCAAGATAAACGTATGTGTCTGTTATCTCCAGCTTTTCTCCATCAATCGATAAATCTTCATTTCTTGTAAAAGCATTGAACATCACTTTTGTCTTCTGAAAAGTTCATTTTTAATCCCACTTCTTTACTCTTGTCAGCAAGTTCCTGGATCATACTCTGCAGCTCTGATGGGGTAGTTGCAAAAATGACTACGTCATCAGCAAAACGAAGGTGGGTTAGATAATCTCCATTAATCTTTATCCCCGTGTTTTCCCAGCTCAGCGACTGAAAAACACCCTCCAATGTGGCATTAAAGAGCTTCGGAGATATGGTGTCACCTTGTCTCACTCCCTTTCCAATTTTTACGTGTGTTGTATTTTCAAACAGCCTAATCTTTGCACTTGCATTTTCATAGATGTTATTAATAATATTAATGTATGCATCTTCAATACCGCAGGTTTTCAGAGCCATTGTAACTGCTGATGGTTTCACCGAATCAAAGGCTTTTTCATAATCGATAAAAGCCATGCACAATGGAAGTTCATATTCCCTCGCTCTTTCAATTAGTTCTCTCAGCACGTGGATATGATCTATTGTGCTGTAGCCACTCCTGAATCCAGCTTGTTCTCTCGGTTGAGCCATGTCTAGTGCTACCTTCAAGCGGTGTGAAAGAACTTTAGTGAAGATTTTATAAACTACTGATAGGAGGCTGATAGGTCTGTAGTTTCCGAGATCCTCAATGTCACCTTTCTTATGTAGCAGGATCATTGTAGCGGTGTTCCAATCCTCAGGAATCTTTCCTTCATTAAGGCATCGAGTGAAAATTTGGGCGAGTACTGTTTCGATTTCTCCACTTGCTTCTTGTATGATGTCTACAGTAATTCCATCTTCTCCTGGAGCTTTTCCTCGCTTCATGTTCTTGATTGCATGTGCAACTTCTGCTGGAAGGACTGGAGGAACTCTGGTACTGGTATCTTTCATGATGTCTGGAGTGCATATATCATCCCTTTCATATAATTTGGAGTAGAAATCTTTCACTCTTGTCAAGATTTCGCCTCTATTTCTTGTTACAGAACCATCTTCTTTTCTCAGTGCCATAATCTGTTTTCTTCCCTTACTGAGATGTCCCTTTGCTATCTTTAGGCTTTGGTTGTTTTCAATTGCTTTCCTCACTAGTTCACAGTTGAATTTCCTTACGTCTTCAGTGATACTTTTTCTTACTGTCTTGCATAGCTCTATATATTCCACTTTGGAAGTCACATCTTCTTTATTTGTCCTCATCTCTCTTCTTTTTTGCATCAACATTTTGGTTTTTCCTGATAATTTGTTCACATGCAACTTGTTCTTAGACCCAGCTAATTTTGTTGCTGTTTCCATAAGAGCTTTGGTTATTTTTCTGTTAACTTCAGAGATGTCCACTTCTTCCGATGTTAGGCCTTCTAAAGCAGAGAACCTGTTCTTCAGTTCTAACTTGAAGGTATTATGGTGTTTTTTAAGGTTGGTTATGTCAATAGATTTTGTTTGTCTTATGAGCTTGCCACGTTCAAGTTTGGTGTTGAGGTGCATCTTACATCTCACCAATCTATGGTCACTACCTGTGTTGAACTTGTTTAGCACACTGCAGTCTTCTATGACGAATTTTTTGTTACACATAATAAAATCAATTTCACTTGTCGTCCCATTTGGATGTCTCCATGTCCATTTCCTGTGTGGCTTTTTCTTGAAGAAGGAGTTCAAGATGAAAAACCCTTCTGCCTCTGCAAACTCAACGAGAGTATTTCCACGCTGGTTTCTGTTGCCATGACCGAATTTACCTACTGAAGTTTCATTCTGTTGCCGTTGCCCTATTTTTGCATTGAAATCTCCCATAATTATTTTCAAGTGCTGCTTACATTTATTATTTAGATGACAAATTTCCTCATAAAATTCTTCAATTTCTTCTTCAGGATGACTTGTGGTGGGTGCATAAGTTTGAATAATCTGAGCCTGGTATCTTTTCGAGAGTTGGATAACAAGTCGTGCAGCTCTGTCAGAGGAACTTTCAACTTCTACAACTTTATCCTTCAGTTTCTTGTTTATTATAAATCCAACACCACTAGTTCTGCCAGTATCTGTCCCACGATAGTAGAAGAGATGTCCACTTTTCAGTTCGATGAGATCTTCTCCTTTTCTCCTTACCTCACTTAGCCCCACGATGTCCCACTTGATCCTTTGTAGTTCCTCTTCCAATTCAAGAAGCCTTGAATCAGAAGATAGGGAGCGTCCATTGTAAGTAGCCAAGGTCAGCATCAGATGGCAGCCTAGTCCGGTCCTCCGGGGATTCTTAGCACCCTCTGCCTTCATGTCGCACTGGCCGCTGCCTTGGCCAGGTACATTCCAGCCTGCCGGAGACTGAGGGCCAAGATTTAAGTTGTGGAATCATTTTGGAGGGGTTTGGCCATAACTCACCACGCTGGCCAAGCGGGTTGGTGAGTGTGGGATAGAATTTCCTCTGATCCCGATGGTATAGTTATACCGCTATGGGCGGTCGTCAGAGCCCCTTTAGTGGGAACAGGATGCACCACGAGAAGGCGGGGTTGGCATTTGTCAAGGAGAGGCTATGATGTTACGCATCACCTGACCTTACATCCCATATATATATATATATATATATATATATATCATCATCATTGTCAACCATTATCAATCCACTGCTGGATGAAGATCTCCCCAAATTTCTTCCGCAACGGTCTGTCTTGTGCCAGTCTCCTCCATGTCACTCCCGCATACTTTCGAATTTCATCCACCCATCTCTCATGTGGTCTTTTTCTGGGTCTTTTCCTGTTCCTTGGAATCCAATCTAAAATTTCGGCTGTCCATCGATGGTCTGTCCTTCTGGCAATATGTCCAGCCCATTGCCATTTCAGGGATTTAACTCTGATCATGATGTCTTCCACTCTAGTCATTTTCGGATCCACGAGTTCCTCTTCTTATCTCTCCTGGTTAAACCAAGCATGCCCCTCTTCATGCTCCTTTGGGTTGTCTGCAGCCTTTGTATGTCTCTTTTAGTTATGGTCCACGTCTCTGCACCATATGTAAGCACTGGAAGGATGCATTCATCAAACACTTTTCTTTTTAGACATAATGGCATATTGCTCTTGAAAATTATGCAGTTTCTTCCAAAAGCTCTCCAGGCAAGTTTTGTACGCCGATAAATTTCTTCATCAATGTGACCATCACTTGATATCTGCTGTCCAAGATAAACGTAGGTGTCTGTTATCTCCAGCTTTTCTCCATCAATCGATAAATTTTCATTTCTTGTCAAAGCATTGAACATCACTTTTGCCTTCTGAAAGTTCATTTTTAATCCCACTTCTTTACTCTTTTCTGCAAGTTCCTGGATCATACTCTGCAGCTCTGATGGGGTAGTTGCAAAAATGACTACGTCATCAGCAAAACGAAGGTGGGTTAGATAATCTCCAATAATCTTTATTCTTTTCTTTTCCCAGTTCAGTGATTGAAAGACATTTTCCAATGTGGCATTAAAGAGCTTCGGAGATATGGTGTCACCTTGTTTCACTCCCTTTCCAATTTTTATGTGTGTTGTATTTTCTAGCAGCCGAATCTTTGCCCTTGCATTTTCATAGATGTTATTAATAATATTAATGTATGCATCTTCAATACCGCAGGATTTCAGAGCCATTGTAACTGCTGATGGTTTCACCGAATCAAAGGCTTTTTCATAATCGATAAAAGCCATGCACAATGGAAGTTCATATTCCCTCGCTCTTTCAATTAGTTCTCTCAGTACGTGGATATGATCTATTGTGCTGTAGCCACTCCTTAATCCAGCTTGTTCTCTCGGTTGAGCCATGTCCAGTGTAACCTTCAAGCGGTGTGAAAGAACTTTAGTGAAGATTTTATAAACCACTGAGAGGAGGCTGATAGGTCTGTAGTTCTTGAGATCCTCAATGTCACCTTTTTTATGTAGCAGGATCATTGTAGCGTTGTTCCAATCTTCAGGAATCTTTCCTTCATTAAGGCATCGAGTGAAAATTTGGTCGAGTACTGTTTCGATTTCTCCACTTGCTTCTTGTATGATGTCTACAGTAATTCCATCTTCTCCTGGAGCTTTTCCCCGCTTCACGTTCTTGATTGCATGTGCAACTTCTGCAGGGAGGACTGGAAGAATTCTGGTACTGGTACCTTTCATGATGTCTGGAGTACATGTACTATTCGTTTCACATAATTTGGAATAGATATCTTTCACTCCTGTCAAAATTTCGCCTCTATTTCTTGTTACAGAACCATCTTCTTTTTTTCAGTGCCATAATCTGTTTTCTTCCCTTACTGAGATGTTCCTTTGCTATCTTTAGACTTTGGTTTTTATCAATTGCTTTCCTCACGAGTCCACAGCAGAATTTTCTTACGTCTTCAGTGATACTGTTTCATACTGTCTTGCATAGCTCTATATATTCCACTTTGGAAGTCACATCTTCCTTAGTTGTCCTCATCCCTCTTTTTTTTGCATGAACATTTTGGGTTTTCCTGATAATTTGTTCACATGCAACTTGTTCTTAGACCCAGCTAATTTTGTTACTGTTTCCGTAAGAGCTTTGGTTACTTTTCTGTTAACTTCAGAAATATCCACTTCTTCCGATGTTAGGCCTTCTAAAGCAGAGAATCTGTTCTTCAGTTCCAACTTGAAGGTATTATGGTGTTTTTTAAGGTTGGTTATGTCAATATATTTTGTTTGTCTTATGAGCTTGCCACGTTCGGGTTTAGTGTTGAGGTGCATCTTACATCTTACCAATCTATGGTCACTACCTGTGTTGAACTTGTTTAGCACACTGCAGTCTTCTATGACGAATTTTTTGTAACACATAGTAAAATCAATTTCACTTGTCGTCCCATTTGGATGTCTCCATGTCCATTTCCTGTGTGTCTTTTTCTTGAAAAAGGAGTTCAAGATGAAAAACCCTTCTGCCTCTGCAAATTCAACGAGAGTATTTCCACGCTGGTTTCTGTTGCCGTGACCGAATTTACCTACCGACAAAAATATCCTAAATAATTATGCAAGGAACTGTACACCAACTATACATAAGATAGTACAACTATACTAGTTATCCGAATTTATTGGCGTATATAAAATCAAGGTTTCCAAGCTTTCGCACATCAACCAGATGACTGTTTCAAGGAAGGTAGACAGCAAACTGTTTAAAATCAAAAACAGATTAGTAGTTTATAAGCACAGATTAGCAATTTGCTGTCTACCTTCCTTGAAAAAGCCAACTGGTTGATGTGCGAAAGCTTAGAAACCTTGAATTTATCTACGCCAATAAATTCGGATAACTAGTACAGTTGTACTATCTTATAAAAATATCCTTTTTACACTGGTTTCCATAAATTAAGGAACAAATTTAAAAATGGTTATTACTAAAAAAACATACAACCAATTTGAATGAAATTTGGTGAAAATCATCATTGTACCATATGTTACAAAAAATCGCAAAGACATTTTATACAAAGCATTTACATTTTGTAGTTGATATAAAAATGAAAAAAAAAACATAAATCAATATTCCAAAAATTAAATTAAACAGTGTCTCAGACTGTGGTCACCCCGAACAACAATACAAGCCCGACAGCGATTTTCCATACTTTTAATAATGATGTTTATGAGATCCGTAGGAAGCAATGTCCATTTTTGTAACAAAGCGGTTAGAAGACCCTGCAGAGTTCGGAAAGGGTTGTTGAGGGCAGCAACACGCCTACCTAGGGCGTCCCACACATGTTCGATTGGGTTAAGGTCAGGTGAGCGTACTGGCCACTTCATACCGGCCATAATCTCCTCTTCAAGGTATTGCTGTACCAGCAGCGCTGTGTGTGGGCGAGCATTATCGGCTTGCAGTTACAAGCTTTCAAGTTGCCACCTGGCAGAATGTAGAGGTCGGTACGTCCGCCTAAAAAAATGCTTCCCATACAAACACACTAAGTACACCATACGTGTCCCTTTCAGTGATATGAGAGGGATAATATCTGTTCTCTGGCTCTCTCCAGATGAAAATTCGCCGATAATCGTTGTGTAAAGCTCACCTCGACTCGTCCGTATACAGTACAGATCTCCATTTATTTAGACTCCAATTCACATGTGCACGCGCTTGTTTGAAACGTTCTCTCCTTTGGCAGGAGGTAAGGGGCACACACGTTACGTGTCGCCTAATATAGAGGCCTCCTTTATGTAGCTTTCTGCGTACCGTAGAAGCTGATACCGTCCTTCCGGTAGCTGCAGCAAGCATAGATCGAAGATGGGTTGGCATAGAAGTCCTGTTCTGGAGAGCAGATAGCCGCCGCAAATATCGATCTTGCAAGGAAGTTGTTACCCTAGGCCTGCCTTGACTGTACCTGTGGAAGCATGATTCTGCTGTTTGAAAGCTGTCTTTGGACCACAGAACGACTTACGTTCAGCCATCTGCTTTGTTCGCCTGATTCTGGTCTGCTTCGAGTCGGCCTATTGCTATGTAGCGTAATTCCGCTAATAAATGACGTCTCAAAGTCATTACAACACAATCTATATCACGAAATCCTTTTTCAAATCTCTGTACGTGAATGGGAGACTCACTGAGAGGCAACCAGTTTTACGCTGTTGTTAATTTGCATAAAGCTATCATTTGCATACCATTCACTGATGCTGTAGTTCTTTGCCTGTAGCAGATGCTAATTTCGTGCATATTTAACGATATAATTAGCCAGCTTATCGCGATTTTTCATTTTGTTCCTTAATTTATGAAACCAGTGTATAATGCAACACAGTTTTTGTTACCTCTAGGCTAGACGATTAATAAATAATCGGACGAAATGTTTTTGAGAACTCGAAAGGAAAACCGTTCAAGGTGGACGGAAGACAACATACTGATTAATCTGAACTATAAAACAGAAAATCCTTGTGTCTGTTTGTTGTTTGTCTGAAGCAGCAAGAACTCTCGAATGCCGAAGGGCATCATGCAATTTGCACAGCTTATTAACGCAACTATTTTCAGCTCTCCACGTAGCGTCGTTCCCTTACCGAGTTATGAGTTAATGAAGTTTTGAGGCGATTAGACACCACATAAATATATAGAAGGCATAGGGGGTTTTACAGCACGTGTGATTAATGAAAAGTATTGTTAACGAATTTTGTTCAGTCAGAGATTCTTAAATTCGAAAAGTGTTCTAACGTTGTGTATCCTCAACGCGTGTTAAGTAACTCTCGAACGCAGAACTCAAAGTCTCTCGAGCGCTGAACTCTGGCATCATGCAATTTGCATAGCTTATTGATGTTGGAATTTCTAGGTCAAGCATTAGTTTCTGGAATTTCTGGATTCTGGGTCAAGCATTATTGCTGAGCCAAATCAAACATGCAGTAAAAATTGAATGTTTGCTTGATAACGTTTTTGGACCATTTGATTCCACAGATTCCATACATTCTGTACAATTTTTTGCTTTAACTCGACAAATATTTGTGACAGCAATGCCCAAAAGGAAGAGACGAATTTTCAATTAAACACGAATCAACACAAAATTCCAAAAGCTATCACGAACCAAACAATCGGAAGAGGAAAGATCACAAGCACGTGAAGCGGACAAAATTCAACATGCTGTTCGACGAAACAACGAAACTGTTGAGGAAAGAAAGGTGCGACTTGCAGAAAAACGATTACGAACTGCTACAAGACGAGGCAACGAAATTGCTGAGGCAACAGGGGCGCGACTTGCTGAACAACGATTGCGAACTGCTACAAGACGAAGCAACGAGACTGCTGAAGAGACGAACAAGCGCCGAACGTCCGATCGCCTACGAGTTTCAAACGCGAGAGCTACTGAAAGCGAGGAATAGCGGCAGCAACGAGGTCAAAGTAATGAAACGAATTTAAAGAACCGAATTTTGGCTGAAATTGTTGAAGCTCGCAGAAATCGACTCCAGAAGGAGATAATTCAACAAGGCAAAGCAAATGGCTATATTTGAAGGACGAAACATTTAATTATGATCTTGAATTGGATTATTCGAACTTTCCCCGATTGTCATTGGTAGCATGTCTTTGAAGAGAACGTTTTGCGATGTGCTGAAGTTTGGAGGCGAAACACCAGGATTGTGCTGTTCCGGAGGAAAGCACAATCCTGGTGTTTCCGGAAGCTCGTTGCCAGAGCTTCCGGAATTGCCACAGCCATTGAAGAGCCTCATGAAAGGTGATCATCTAAAGCCGAAAACATTTGCAAACCTGATCCGCAAATACAATTGCAGCTTTCAAATGACTTCGTTTGGAACATCTGTGCCTATGACTCAGTCAACTGGATTCATGCCAACGTTTAAAATTCAACGGCAAGTGTACCATAAGGTTGGCTCACTCCTACCCTTGCCCTACAAAGAGTCAAATTTTCTAAATATTTTATTTCTTGGCGACGAAGAAACTGTAGCGCAACGACGTTGTGCTGTGATTCCTGACACCAACAAAAGTTTGATCCATTCCTTGCAAAAGAAGCTGCGCGAAAACAGTCATTACGTTCAGCAATTCAAAATGGCACTTGACGATAATCCAAGTGATGACCTGAAGATCGTTATTAAGACAGACAATAAACCAGCACAAAGCCACGCACTTGTCTTTAATGCACTAGTAGTCAACGAAGTCGCCATAATTATTGCTGGAAATGAGTTTGAAAAGCGCGATATTGTTTTGACTATGCACAGCAGTGAGTTTAATAGTATATCCGAGACGCACATTCCGTATAACTTAAAATATCCGCTGATATTTTCACGTGGCGAGGACGGATATGCCATCAACATCAATCAAGTTCAGCCAAGAACGTCAAATAACCAAATAAAGGCAACAAAATGGTGTTGGCAATGCCGTACTGCGCCTATCGATTGATGGTGCGATCGAATGAGAACCGATTGCTAAATTACCGACAGTTACTGCATCAATATTTGGTTGACATGTATGACAAGAATGAGACAGAAAGATTGCTCTTCATCCGATTAAACCAGAAGAAGCTTCGTGTCGATGATTACATTCACTTGAAAGATTCGATTGTGAACGATGGCAATGCAGAAAATCACGGCAAGTTAGTAATTCTACTATCAACATATACCGGAGAGCCACGAAACATGCATGAATACGAACAAGACGCCATCACCTACGTTCGTCATGGAGGCAAGTCAACATTATTCATCACACACATTCAATCGGAACCGCAAAGAGATGGAAGAGGTGATTAACGGCCAATCAAGAACGGACCAACATGATTTGGTGGCTAGAATTTTCCGGCAGAAGATCATCATATTCAAGAATGTTCTCAACAAAGGCGAAGTTTCTTGGCTCGGTTAAATATTGGATTTATTCCGTCGAGTGGCAAAAAAGAGGTCTTCCACATGCACACATTTTGATTTGGCTGACCAATGGACTCAAAAAAAAAAAAAAAATCAAATTGACGACATCGTCTCTGCTGAAATTCCCGATCCCGACACCGATGGGAAGCTTTACGACATCGTCATTAAGAACATGCTACATGGTCCTTGCAGCGCTTTGAATAGACAGTCTCCAAGCATGACGCATAATATGTGCAGCAAGATGTTTCCGCGTCAATTCATCAAGGAAACGCAAACATTAACAGATGGCTATCCATTGTATCGTCGCCGTAAACCTGAAGACGGTTGACAAACGGCCACCATCAAAATGAAATCTGAGGATGTGGAAATTAATAATCGGTGGATGGTTCCAGACAGTCCTTTGCTTCTGAAAATGTTTGATGCCCACATCAACGTTGAGTGCTGCAACTCAGTGCAATCGATTAAATACATCCACAAGTACACTATATTAACAAAAGTCACTGGACACCCCTTTAAAAGCAAATGTTAAGATGCGTGGTACAGCTAAAAACGGTATAAAAACAAGCCTACAGCTGACCGTGATCATCGCACTGTGAGGTTGAGTCAAAATGTAACGGCGGGAGACAACTGACTTTGAGAAAGGAAAGATTGTTGGATGTTATATTAGTGGGTTGTCCATAAGAGAAACCGAGAGGCATTTAAACATGCCCAAGTCAACTATTTTGGATGCACTGAATAAGTGGAAGACACATGGCATGCCTGAAGCAGCAAAACGTACCGGTAGACCAAAGAAATTCAGTGATAGAGGACGTCGAAGCCTGAGGAGATTCGTTACAGCTAATAGATGGAGTGGAGTACTGAACAAGACCTAAGTGTACAGGTGAGTAAAAATGCTGGAACCTCGGTATGTACATGTAGCATTCGCAGAGAACTTCATTCCATGGGTTACCGTGGTCGTGCGGCTGCTCATAGCCTTTCATCTCCACTCGGAATGCTACTGGTCGTTTAGCATGGTGTGAAGAACATTTATCGTGGACCGTAAACTAATAGAAATGGATCATATGGACTGATGAATCCAGATACACGATGCATCAGTCTAATGGCCGTGTGTGGGTATTGCGGAAACCGTGGGAACGCTATTTACTGCAGTGTACTGTTCCTACGTTCAAGTTTGGAGCTGGCAGTGTACTCAAAAGGCGGTGGTTTTCTTGGTACGGTCCCAGTCCATTGGTTATCGTAGAAAAACCTGTTAACCAGCACGTCTACCTCGATATTCTGGACAATTATGCATTACCACTCTGTGGCAATACTATGGAACCGAGCCTTGTTGGTACCAGCAGAATAAAGAAAGGACTGTTACGGAGCGGTTTGACGATAATTCTGTATCGTGTGTGGACTGGCCAGCACAGAGCCCTGATATTATTCCATAGAGCACCAATGGGACGAATTAAAGCACCGTATAAGAAGTTTGGAACCAATGCCTGCTACTAAGCAGCAGTTAGCGGCAGCATTATGTACTAAATAGAAACGCATACCTATCACTGTGTTCCAAAATCTTGTCAAAAGCATATCTCGAAGGGTCAGTGCATGCATTAAGGCCAAAGGTGGACCGACACCGTACTAATGTATGTCAATAAATGCTATGTTGTGTTTCTCTTCTAGGTGCCCGGTGACTTTTGTCAATATAGTGTATGTCCACATGGTCAAGTAGGTTTTGCTACGACACGTGACAATGGCGAAATTGATAAAATCTAGGAGTACCAAGCAGGCTGGTACATCTCCAGTAATGAAACGGCATGGCGCATTTTCGGATTTCCGATCCACAAACGATACCCGATAGTTGTGCAGCTTGATGTTCAACCTCGAAAACGGTCAGCGCATCTATTTCAACCAAGGCAATTTGCAAAATCTTCTGGCCAGGATTCATCGAACTATGAAAAACAAACGATTTTGCGAAAACACTGCTCTATGTGAAGTTTTGAAGTATTACACATGGGACAAGTCAAAAGAAAGTATTCAGTCGACGCAAACAAGGTGCAATTGTAGAGGGACATGTCACATTCGATCTAGCGATGCTCTTGGCCATGTTTACACAGTCCACTTGAGAAACTTCGATTGCAACTACTTTAAAATGTTGCACAAAGTCAAAGGCTCAACTTGCTTTGAGGATCTCCGAACAGTCGATGGAGTTGAACACAACACGTATCACGCAGCTTACCTGGCATTGGAACTATTAGAGAGCGATAATCAACGGAACGAGACATTGAAGGATTCACCATCAAAAATCAGAACTCTCTTTGCAGTCATCCTGTCGTTTTATGAACCCCCATATCCAAAAGCACTTTGGGAGAGCCACAAAGACTGCAATGTCTGAAGACATTTTAAATAGACTTGGACGAGAGAATCCTCAAATGACTTTAGACTTCACTGATGACATCTATAATGAGGCATTTATCACGATGGCAGATAAAGTTTTGGAAATGATTGGAAAATCTTTGTCGGAGATCGGCATGAAAAGTCCTTCACGACAGCAAGCAGTGAACATGACTCGAGAAATGCTTCGAGAATTGTCATACGAGTCTGACCAAATGCTGGATTACGTCGGGCAGAACCAGCCACTATTGAATGCAAAGCAACAGACAATTTATCAAGAGGTTCTACGATGATATTACAACAACGAAGGCAGAGTAATTTTCATCGACGCGCCTGGAGGAATCGGAAGGAAAGTTGGATCTCCCATCACGCTGTTAAGAAATTTGGATCCACCAGAAATGTGTAACGGACCAAGACTGACTAAAATGTGTAACGATGAAAACCTGATAACTGGTCTTGCCTCGATGACTTATGTCATCGAGACAATGATTCTAACTGGACCATTTGAAGGCAAGCATACCTTCATTCCAAGGATTCCATTAATTTTAACTAATTTAACTGATTTGACATTTTCTTTCAAATGATTACACTTCCCTGTTCGGTTTGCATTTGCAATCACCATTAATAAATCGCAGGGACATTCGCTTGAAGTTACGGTCTTGGATTTGACAGACGAATGCTTCTCACATGGACAGCTGTATGTAGGAATGTCAAGAGCAAAGGATCCAACAAAATTATGCATTGTCGACGATCAAGAAGGAGAAACTGCGACGTACTACAGAGGTAAAACGTGAGTCAAGACGACAAATCTTCAGCGAGACATTCTGTTTGCGTAGTTTAGTAGGGAGAGCGACTTACTCCGGAGGGAGGGGGATACGGATTTGATAGCCGTCCAGGACAAACTTGTGTTTTCACAAAACCCAAAATGCTGTGTACGGTCAAGTGCTGAAATTGCTTTTTTTTTTTTTTTTTTTGATTGGAGGTTTAACGACCCCCATGAGCAACTCAATGGGCTATAAGCAGTAGCCCGTCCCTAATTTAGGGTCACTGGTTCCAGGGAAGGGTGAGAGCTAGTGCTGTAAGACAAACACAACATCAATGCCTCACTGGGATTCGAGCCCGGACCTTTTTCGGACGAATGATCAGAGGCAATCGCTTAGACCACCGCAGTGCTGAAATAATCACACTATGAGTAAATAATTTGTGATGATTGAATTTTGAATTAGTGAAATTTTTTTTCAGAGTTTTTCAGTGAAATATTTGGGAATCTCAGCAAAAACTCAAGTGTTGGGGAACTGCTGGTCACCAGTTGGCAACCATTGATGGCCCTGCAGCATCTTTGTGAATTACAGGCCTTCAATTAAGCGCCACTAGTGGTCCGTAGCTGCAACCGAAGCAACCCCAACACGAGGTGGAAGCAGCGGGACTGCGCATGCGCAGAAGTTCATGTGCTCAGTCTCTCGTGGTACCAGTTAATTAAAGACGACGCCACCGCTATCGTGTTGTTTTAGTGGATGTTAAGAAAAAAAAAGCCATATGTAGAGAGACGAATTAATTTCCTAATGAAATGCCACATCGACGAAGATTACCGCCGGGGAAAATTATATAAATAATTAATGAACTGAAAGAAATAGTCAAATACTCTCAGGTATTTATAGAAATTCATTTCGTAGCAAAATTCCTGCACTAACACACAAAGAATCAAGAGTAGCCTACAGGCAGCCATGAAACACGCCCATTCCATTCCCATGAACAACATGGTTAATACTGATAATTTCACTTCGTGACGTTTTTATTTCTTATTCCACTTATAATGATAGAGATGTGAACCTCTGATGTCTCGAGTTTTGCAAACCCCTTTTCCTCATTTAAAATAACGTTCAAATTCGTAAGCACAAACGAAGTAAATGCGTTTTCTTTTCTTTTTTCCGAAAGAGCAAATGTTTTTTTTTTTTTTTTTATTGGAGGTTTAACGACTACCGTGAGCAACTCAATGGGCTATAAGCAGTCGCCCGTCCCTAATTTAGGGTCACTGGTTCCAGGTAAGGGAGAGAGCCAGTGCCGTCACATCCATGTCTCACCGGTATTCGAACCCGGACCCCTTTCTGACGGCAGAATTGACGACAAGCATAACAAAAACTACATCCATCTTTATCGGATATACTATCACTGAAACTTTTGAAACCAATTTAATTGAAAAGTTCTTTCATCATTGCTCTTCGGATAAACTTGCAGCGCATGCTGCATAATAATTTGACCCGGTGCCTAAATAGCAAAAAGTATATGATCATTTTCAACTTCTGAAATTTCTTTATAATTGTATTAGATATTACTTGCACGAGAAGAACTATGCTGCGGCTGTTGCTTTTGACCTTTATTGTGGTTATTTCTTTCCGTCGAAATGCCGCTCAGACAAAGAAACAACCGTGACTGAAGTCTAGCTGCGCATGTGCGTTTCCCGGTAACCACAAACTGACACAATAAAGTTTACCTCCTACAAGAACAATTTACCTCCGGCAGTTGGAGTTTGTTTTATATTAGCTTGACAATGCGTTGAGTAAAATTTTCTGTACTGCAGCTATCGGAAATAAAAACGGTGTTTTAGTTTGAGATGCGACTCAAGAAACACGAGTTTTATTAAAAAAATGCGATGATATGAAGGTAAAATCTTTTTTACTATCTACTGAATGCAAACACATTTAAAAAATGAACAGTTGTAATCAGTATGGGGAAATGACTGGAAATACAGTATGTGATTGCGAGCATATGAGTTTTATTGAAAAAATCCGATGATACGAAGGTTAAATCTTTTTACTATCTACTGAATGCAAAAGCATTTAAAAAATGAATAATTGTAATCAGTATGGGGAAATGACTGCAAATACAGTATGCGATTGCAACAGTTTATCATGGAAGTCAGTGGCAAATGCATCTACGAACTGTACTATTATTATGTCTTTAAGAAGCTTCTGTTAGAACTCGTCAGTGTTTTAAAACTACCAATTTTCATACTGATAATTCAACGGACATGATCTTGAACACGCGGACTTACGGCTTTCGCTCTCAATCAGATCGATATATAGTGTTTTAAGTGTGATACTCAATTTTCTTTTGGTCCATTTTTTTAAAATATGGCATGTACTAATATTTATTACTATGTTCCTCGGGTGCTCCTCAGCCTTCCCTGTCGTCCCCCAAACTACGACGATGGAGAGCAGACGAGTGTGAACTGTTTGTCGTGTACGATTGATTTCAACAAGCAAAAGTTTCTTCCTGAGCTTTGGCGAACGAATCTGGAGGCAGCAATTTGTGAGCAACTTTCACAAATACATCCTCTATGGAGCAGCTTTAATTTAGATCTTATAGAGTGGAAAGACATAGACAGCTGAAAACCTATCTTTTTGAAGTACATCGCTTTTCAACAACATTTGAATTTTTGTCTTTACAATCGAAAATTACGAAATGTGAGCTCTGTGCCTTCATATAAGAAATGCAGTAAAATCGAAAGTGAAAGTACACTGCTGGCCACCCAAAATGCAACACCAAGAAGGAAGCATCCGATTGGCCTGAAATTCGCAGCATGCGTCGCCCGCGAGAGGACATGCAACCGATTAGCATTGCAGGGCATATGCAAATCATGTGCGCCCGGCACACCACCCAGAAGCACTATAAGAAAGGGTGCACAGAAAGCGAGGTGTAAGTAGTGGAAGTGTGTTGTGCTTCCGGACGTGTGCGTGGGAAGCTTCCTGATGCCTCGTCGCAGAATACGGCAGTCATTCCAGCACGTTTCGGAGTTCGACAGAGAGCGAATAGTGGCTTACCGCGGCAGCGGTTTATCGTACCGAGACATCGGCGCCCGTGTGGAACGATATCCAGCCACAGTGAGGCGAGTATGGATTCGGTGGGTGCAGGAGGGACGTACGGACCAACGTGAGCGATTGCCGCAGCCGCGGCACACCACCGAACGAAAGGACTGGCATGTTGTGCGGAGGGCATTGACGGGTCGCACCGCCACATCACGAACGTTAGCGCAGGAATTAGGGTGTGTGACGCAACAACCTGTGTCAGCACGTACCATTCGACGTCGTATGCAGGAGCGGGGTCTTGTCGCACGGCACCCATTGCTCCGATTATCATTGACATTACAACACCGGAGAGTGCGGCGGCAGTGGGCCGTTAAACGCCGTACCTGTACTACGGAATGGTACGACATTGTCTTCTCCGACGAACCCCGCTTCTGCCAGCAACACCACGATCGTCGAATCCGCGTGTGGCGGCACCGCAACGAGAGACTGTATGACGCTGCATCGTGCATTGCCATACCGGTCCGTCACCTGGCGTTATTATGGTTTAAGGCGCAATTGAATATGACACCCGCACCCCTCTGGTACGCATCGCCGGTACACTCAACAGCCACTGCTACATCGCCGATGTTTTGGAGCCTGTAGTCCTCCTTTACCTGCAGGACCTGCCAGCCACCACGTTTTAACAGGACAATGCGCGCCCGCACGTGGCACGCACCGTGCAACAATTCTTCACGGCCCACCAGGTGTCGCTGCTGCCGTCGCCCGCCTGTTCTCCCGATATGTCGCCCATCGGACACGTCTGGTCGCTGATCGGCAACCGAGTGGCCCGGCGAGCACCACCCGCGGCTATGCCTGATGAACTGTGGCAAAGTGTGGAAGCAGCCTGGACCGACATACCCCAAGCCCACATCCAAAGCCGCTTTCATTCAATGCCGCGGCATGTAGCGTCCGTTATTGCCAGCCATGGGCGCCACACGAACTATTGATGTCTGCGTGTTCCGGAAGTCGCACGGGCCTGTAAGTTCATTCGTTTCTTCTTTGTATCTGTTGTTATGTGTCCAGTAAATCTGGCTTTGCTATCTCGTGTCCTTCTTGGTGTTGCATTTTGAGTGGCCAGCAGTGTAGTTTAAACGGTATGAAACACAATTGCATTTCAATTTTCAGATTTCGGATGCAATTAACTTTGGTAATGGGGAATGTTTGTAGGACTCTTACTATCAAGGGCAAACATATTCCTATTATTTTATGGCTAGAAAATTTGAGAGGAGACACTCGAATAAAATTTTGCAAAACTTCTTTCAGTTCCTGTAGCCTTGGAAATTTCCAAACTACGTGTCCTGATTGACTGCATAATTCATCAAATTTATTATTTTATGTATGAAATCCTAAAAGAAATTTCACTAAAAACTGTTTAGAGACAGTTACACCGGATATTCGAACAGACGATGAGAATGATTGAAACTAATGCGCACTTCTATCAAACGAAAGCAACGAAAAAATAAAAAAGTAAAAAGAACAAACACGCAGACCTATCGAATTCCATTCGCAGTTGAATAAAGAATGCAGAAAGTCTGTACTTTCGAACAAGGATACCCGTCTCGCACTGGCATAGGAGCAGCAAAAAAGAGGAACATCGATTTTCTCATCAACTTGAATTTCATCTTCAGCAACAGCACATGACTCGCGAGAATTAAAAAAAAAATCTTAGCGTTTTATAATACTTTGTATTTCGTCCTCGAAAAACTTACTCCAATAAGCATTAAACAAACTTACCATCGATTGATTTCTCTTGAATGAGCATAACGCCAGTGATAGAAAATAAAATTCCGTTACGCAGAGTTTATACATTTAATATTTCATGATTTATATTTGAAATTACCTCTCCTTCCGTTGCTCAGCATAATGATTCGCATTCCACAGAAGTATTCTAATTTTATTCTGATTATCCAGCTGAATTATTCTTTAGTTCGATTTAATGAAGGAAAGATGAATGTAATCAGATAGACGGAACTCTGAAGGAAAAACACGAGAGGCGGGCGAAAAGCACCATGCCGCCCCGGTGGCGCAGTGGTCTAAGGCGCTGGTCTCTGATCATTCGTCCGTAAGGGGTCCGGGTTCGAATCCCGGTGAGGCATGGATGTTGTGTTTGTCTTAAGGCACTGGCTCTCTCCCTTCCCTGGAGCCAGTGACCCTAAATTAGGGACGGGCGACTGCTTATAGCCCATTGAGTTGCTCACGGTGGTCGTTAAACCTCCAATCAAAAAAAAAAAAAAAAAAAAGCACCATCAGCCATACTTCTGGCTGTGCAGCCGAATCAAACCACCAGAGTTATGACAACCCGCTGAGAAAAACCTGAGAGCAATAGACATTATGAGAAGTCACAAATAATCTGCACCCAGCTTAACAGATTTAGAACTCAGTGTCTGAGTGTACGAACCAGATCATAAAGACCTCTGAAATTTAAGTAGAATTTCTGCATAATTCGGATTGCTTTTTTTAAAGATGGTTTGGAAAAGAAACTTTTTAACGACGATACTTAATGTTTTCGTTCGTTTCAGACAGTGCGAATGATATTGAGCTAATAGTTTTTCTGCCAGGCATAAACAGTGGCAATCCTATTGTCATGTTGGCGAGCTTTGAATAGAAGTCTCTTTACGTGCCCATGTCAAGCTTAGTTAGTCATGATGGTGCACTGGCGAACTTTGAATGGAAGTCTGTTTACGTGCCCATGTCAAGCTTAGTTAGTCATGATGGTGCACTGGCGAACTTTGAATAGAAGTCTGTTTACGTGCCCATGTCAAGCTTAGTTAGTCATGATGGTGCACTGGCGAGCTTTAAATGGAAGTCTGTTTACGTGCCCATGTCAAGCTTAGTTAGTCATGATGGTGCACTGGCGAGCTTTGAATGGAAGTCTGTTTACGTGCCCATGTCAAGCTTAGTTAGTCATGATGGTGCACTGGCGAGATTTGAATGGAAGTCTGTTTACGTGCTCATGTCAAGCTTAGTTAGTCATGATGGTGCACTGGCGAGCTTTGAATGGAAGTCTGTTTACGTACCCATGTCAAGCTCAGTTAGTCATGATGGTGCACTGGCGAGCTTTGAATGGAAGTCTGTTTACGTGCCCATGTCAAGCTTAGTTAGTCATCATGGTGCACTGGCGAACTTTGAATGGAAGTCTGTTTACGTGCCCATGTCAAGCTTAGTTAGTCATGATGGTGCACTGGGGAACTTTGAATAGAAGTCTGTTTACGTGCCCATGTCAAGCTTAGTTAGTCATGATGGTGCACTGGCGAGCTTTGAATGGAAGTCTGTTTACGTGCCCATGTCAAGCTTAGTTAGTCATGATGGTGCACTGGCGAGCTTTGAATGGAAGTCTGTTTACGTGCCCATGTCAAGCTTAGTTAGTTATGATGGTGCACTGGCGAACTTTGAATGGAAGTCTGTTTACGTGCCCATGTCAAGCTTAGTTAGTCATGATGGTGCACTGGCGAACTTTGAATAGAAGTCTGTTTACGTGCCCATGTCAAGCTTAGTTAGTCATGATGGTGCACTGTCGAGCTTTGAATGGAAGTCTGTTTACGTGCCCATGTCAAGCTTAGTTAGTCATGATGGTGCACTGGCGAGCTTTGAATGGAAGTCTGTTTACATGCCCATGTCAAGCTTAGTTAGTCATGATGGTGCACTGGCGAGCTTTGAATGGAAGTCTGTATATGTGCCCATGTCAAGCTTAGTTAGTCATGATGGTGCACTGGCGAGCTTTGAATGGAAGTCTGTTTACGTGCCCATGTCAAGCTTAGTTAGTCATGATGGTGCACTGGCGAGCTTTGAATGGAAGTCTGTTTACGTGCCCATGTCAAGCTTAGTTAGTCACGATGGTGCACTGGCGAGCTTTGAATGGAAGTCTGTTTACGTGCCCATGTCAAGCTTAGTTAGTCATCATGGTGCACTGGCGAACTTTGAATGGAAGTCTGTTTACGTGCCCATGTCAAGCTTAGTTAGTCATGATGGTGCACTGGGGAACTTTGAATAGAAGTCTGTTTACGTGCCCATGTCAAGCTTAGTTAGTCATGATGGTGCACTGGCGAGCTTTGAATGGAAGTCTGTTTACGTGCCCATGTCAAGCTTAGTTAGTCATGATGGTGCACTGGCGAGCTTTGAATGGAAGTCTGTTTACGTGCCCATGTCGAGCTTAGTTAGTCATGATGGTGCACTGGCGAGCTTTGAATGGAAGTCTGTTTACGTGCCCATGTCAAGCTTAGTTAGTCATGATGGTGCACTGGCGAGCTTTGAATGGAAGTCTGTTTACGTGCCCATGTCAAGCTTAGTTAGTCATGATGGTGCACTGGCGAGCTTTGAATGGAAGTCTGTTTACATGCCCATGTCAAGCTTAGTTAGTCATGATGGTGCACTGGCGAGCTTTGAATGGAAGTCTGTATACGTGCCCATGTCAAGCTTAGTTAGTCATGATGGTGCACTGGCGAGCTTTGAATGGAAGTCTGTTTACGTGCCCATGTCAAGCTTAGTTAGTCATGATGGTGCACTGGCGAGCTTTGAATGGAAGTCTGTTTACGTGCCCATGTCAAGCTTAGTTAGTCATGATGGTGCACTGGCGAGCTTTGAATGGAAGTCTGTTTACGTGCCCATGTCAAGCTTAGTTAGTCATGATGGTGCACTGGCGAACTTATCACGACACTGGGAGTGCATCCACATGATTCCAATATTTTAAGCGTGGATTCTTTGATCTATCGAGTTATGAGTTACTGACATGTTTGTTGTGATTTACACTGCTATTAATAAGCGTAACATGGATGCGCAGGAGATTCCGAAAACTTCTCGCGTGCAGGGGATCGGAGCTTGCCGATCAGCTACATCCTGAGATTACCAGTATTAAAAAAGAGTCAAACAATAAGTTAAATATAATTTGTGTGCTCTGAAAGAAAAATCAGCACGAAAAAAAATTATTCAAAAAGTTTGCTTTTGGATTTTGCTCAAATACATTTATTTATTTCCATTTCTTAAGCATGTGGCAATTCTTCGAGTTCTGCATTTATCTTTAAAATATTTTGAGTCAAATGTCAGAAGTGTTTGTAAATTTCATAATTTTCTTTTAGCAAAATACCTCTTGTCAGTTTCTTTTAGCTATTGGATATTTCCATAATAGATATTTCTTTTTCACCCGCCGGTAAAGGACGAAATGTTAAAGTAGTTCTTTAACGTTTTGCCCTTTACCGACTACCAAGATCATTTCTGGTTATTCTGATTTGTCAGACTCTTTTGCAGTTCTAAAAGGGTGAACATTTTAATAGTATACATTAAAACTGAACACTTAAGAAAAAAGAAAATTAATATATAAAATTTAACACTTTTAGAAAAAGAAATAGAAAGAGTACCCTGGTACTTTTTGTAGATAATTAATGCTACGCATCTTTCGCATGCCAAGATCTTTGTGGGTGTGAAACTGATAACGACTGGTCTGCTGTCCTCTTCTCAGATGAGAGTAGATACAGTCTATCGTCTGATTGTCGAGGACAACTGATCTGGCGTGATAGTGGTACCGCATATTGTCCAGCAAACATACAGGAAAGAGACCGATATCCGACATGTAGTGTCATGGTATGGGCTGGCATCATGATCAACGGCCGTACGTCCCTCTATGTGCTTCCAACTGGGACTATGACTGGCGAATGATACATTAATGATGTTCTGCTACCTCATGTTCGCATGTTCCGTGGTGCTGTCGGTGATAGATTCATTTTCATGGACGACAACGCAACATGTCATCGAACAGTCGCTGTCCAAGAGTGTCTTGAGAGCGAGGATATTCAACGCCTCGTATGGCCAGCAGTTTCTCCAGATCTGAATCCCATTGAAAATGTGTTGGATACTTTGGGAAGGAGTCTTGCTGGTCGCCAATGCCCTCCAATAAACAAGGACACCCTCATCCGTGCACTCACAGAAGAATGGATAAATTACCCCAACAGCTGCTTGATAATGTTGTGCAAAGCATGACACGATGTGTGGAATCTTGCATCGCCCTCCATGGTGGCCATATCCCGTATTGACATCTTACGCCGGAACGCCTGCGGACGGTAATTGCATTTTTTTCACGTTTACGTATTCTGCACAAAATTATGTGTGATATATAAAACAGAATGTTTATCTATCTACACTTTATCTTGATGCCTTTCGGAAGCAAGTAGCGCAATGCCACAATGGTGGATTAAAACTTCGGAAAAGAAGAATTATTGCATGCATGAACAAACTCACCTGGAATAATGGTATCCTTTGGTGAAAAAAAAAATAACTATTCAATAAAATAACGTAATAGGAGCACTATACACAGAACATATTGAAGGTTCATTTCTTTTCTTTAAAGACTGCATTATTGCAGCTGATGAAGAACAACTTCCTTTCGGTTCGGTTGCCACTAATCATGTGTAGGGTTCATGTGATTTGCCACGTGCTAAATGAATGCAGCGAGAATTTCTAAACAATTCTTTCTCCTCCTCACTCGTGTGGACTTTTACCTTTCGACTACTGCGAAGCGCGCCGTATCTTTCCTTGTGTTCCCAACATTATTTACACAATACTTCTTTTTCTTTTGAACTTTGATGCAAAAGCGAAATTTTGTATTCTCTGTCAATTAGTGCTCCTGCATAATGAGTTTTTTTATCATCGTCATCATTGTCAACCATTATCAGGCCACTGCTGGATGAAGGTCTTCCCAAGTTTGTTCCACAACTGTCTGTCTTGAGCCAGCCTCTTCAATTCCATTTCCGCATGCTTTCGAATTTCATCAACCCATCTCGCACATGGTCTTCATCTAAGTCTTTTCCTGTCCCTTGATATCCAGTCTAAGATTTCGGTTGTCCATCGGTGGTCCCTGCTTCTGGCAATATATCCAGCCCATTGCAGTTTCAGGGAATTTACTATAATTTTACCTTCCACTCTTGTCATCTTCCTTGTCCAGGAGTTGGTCTTTTTATCTTTACCGCGCTGGCCAAACGGGTTGGTCAGTCCGGGATAGCATTTCCTCTTATCTCGGTGGTATAGTTACACTGCTATTTGTCGGTCGTCAGAGCCCCCTTTAGTGGGAGCAGGACGCACCACGAGAAGGTGGGGTTTACACTTGTCAAGGCGCGGATATGATATGTTATACTGTATATATATATATATATATATATATATATATATATATATATATATATACACTAAAGAGCAAAGCCGAACACATAAGATAAACTTTAGAATTTAAACGAAAGTTGCAAAATAACCTGAAGATCAAAACGCGCAACGCAGCAGTTATGAAAATTCAGAATTCGCATTCTATTAAGAAGAGACTGAAGCAAAAATTTTTTTTTGACTCATACCAAGTACAACATAGAAAAGGTTATGTATTGACCGGTGTGAGTAAAAAGAGAAAAAAATAAAACAACTGAATGTAGAAAGTGTCGAGAATACCGAGCATTGGCTTTATCAAGGACCAGCAAAAACTCTGCATTTTCTCACTTCCACAAAGACCTATTCGGAAATGGGTTTCTGCAAAGTCATAGATGCAAGTAATGAGCCCACCAAAAAAATATATAAATATGTCATTACCTCCGCAGAGTTGTATGACCAGGCTTTAGTTAACAATTTAGCTTACATCCATAACCTTCCTGGCCCGACCCATGCTCTTCATCTGTTACTATTAAACAGAAAGAAGATGATTATAGAAAACTTAAGTTGTAAGAGAGACATAATGAATCAGAAATAACGTTCAGCAATAACAAATTGCCAAGTTCCCCTGAGAGAGAATTTAAACCTGAAAAGCAATACAAAAGCTTTACAAATTCTTAATATTGCAATAAAAAAGGAAACATTAATTTTTTTTAAAGCACAGATTCTTGAAAGAAAACAGGATTATAAACCCTCCCTACTCCACAACTTCTGACAACACAAAAACGAGAATAAAATAAAGACAATAATAAACCAAAGAAATGCTTTGTGAAGGTTATGTGACATAAACAATTAGTTGCAATATGTACAAAGTATTTCAGAAGTGCTTTAAGTGCATTATTAAGTAGTTATTAAGACCTTAACGACATTGAAAACACAGCGCAGACTACAAGAACAAAGAAACGGCCGGCTGTTTGGCCTTAGTGCCCTAAAAAACGCGCAAAGAAACCAAGAAAAGTTAGAGTTAAAATCCGCAGAAAAGTTAATAGCCTTGCTAGTGCCTACATGCTTAAAGCAAAAAAAGAAAAAATGTCCAAGAAGTTCAAATATTGAACCTGGAAAACCTTAAACCCAAGGACAATGAAGAGAGCTTACCTCTTATGCAACTCAACTTCTTCCACTCTTGAGGAAACATGGCCGACCTTTCAACCCAAACTTCCAAACACCCCTGCCACTCCCTAGTCTCTGGGGGGCAGTGTGGGTGGGGCTGAAGGCCTCCACACACTGAAAAAATCCTACTCGCGGAGATTTTAACTAGAGAAAAAGATATATAATTAAGATTGTGGACCTGTATGATCAGAAAGAGCAGAATTAACTCTCCAGAATGCATGAGAAATATTATGAAATACACCAGTAGTGTATTTAATAATCTTTGCATGTATTTAATCACCTTAGTGAGCTTCTGTAGACTATTCAGAATCCTATTAATTTTAATGTTAGTTTTACTATTTTTAGTATAGCTATTCTAGTGAGTGAATAACTAGTTTTCTTTTATATTTATTTTTATTTTCTTTTATAAACTGATTTTTAAGGTTTTTTTGTGATTTTGTCTATATTATTTAATTTTTTATTTTTAATAGGACCTTCTTATCCATAGCACTAAGGTTCCTTTTTGTAGTTAATATCATCCTCTAGCCAACTTCCAAAATTCTTTCATTGGTCAGAATCATATTATTATTATTATTATTAACTGTGTAGAAATGAAAGCCATATGAAACGGCCGGCCGTTTCTTTGTTCTTGTAGTCTGCGCTGTGTTTTCAATGTAGTTAAGGTCTTAATAACTACTTAATAATGCACTTAAAGCACTTCTGAAATACTTTGTACATATTGCAACTAATTGTTTATGTCACATAACCTTCACAAAGCATTTCTTTAGTTTATTATTGTCTTAATTTATTCTCGTTTTTGTGTTGTCAGAAGTTGTGGAGTAGGTGGGTTTTATAATCCTGTTTTCTTTCAAGAACCTGTGCTTTAGAAAGAATTAATGTTTCCTTTTTTATTGCAATATTTAGAATTTGTAATGCTTTTGTATTGCTATTCAGGATTAAATTCTCTCTCAGGGGAACTTGGCAATTTGTTATTGCTGAACATTACTTCTGATTCATTATGTCTGTCTTACAACTTGAGTTTTCTAAATCATCTTCTTTCTGTTTAATAGTAACAGATGAAGAGCATGGGTCGGGCCAGGAAAGTTATGGATGTAAGCTAAATTGTTAACTAAAGCCTGGTCATACAACTCTGCGGAGGTAATGACATATTTATATATTTTTTTTTGGTGGGCTTATTACTTGCATCTATGACTTTGCAGAAACCCATTTCCGAATAGGTCTTTGTGGAAGTGAGAAAATGCAGAGTTTTTGCTGGTCCTTGATAAAGCCAAGGCTCGGTATTCTCGACACTTTCTACATTCAGTTGTTTTATTTTTTTCACTTTTTACTCACACCGGTCAATACATAACCTTTTCTATGTTGTACTTGGTATGAGTCAAAAAAAATGTTTTTGCTTCAGTCTCTTCTTAATAGAATATATATATATACACACTTTCTACATATACACACTTTCTGGTATGAGTCAAAAATTTTTTTTTTGCTTCAGTTTCTTCTTAATAGAATATATATATATATATATATATATACACACTTTCTACATTCAGTTTCTCCCTATCTTCTGATTCAAGGCTTCTTGAATTGGAAGAGGAACTACAAAGGATCAAGTGGGACATCGTCGGGCTAAGTGAGGTAAGGAGAAAAGGAGAAGATCTCATTGAACTGAAAAGTGGACATCTCTTCTACTATCGTGGGACAGATACTGGCAGAACTAGTGGTGTTGGATTTATAATAAACAAAAAACTGAAGGATAAAGTGGTAGAAGTTGAAAGTTCCTCTGACAGAGCTGCACGACTCGTTATCCAACTCTCGAGAAGATACCAGGCTCAGATAATTCAAACTTATGCACCCACCACAAGTCATGCTGAAGAAGAAATTGAAGAATTTTATGAGGAAATTCGTCATCTAAATAATAAAGGTAAGCAGCACTTGAAGATAATTATGGGAGATTTCAATGCAAAAATAGGGCACCGGCAACAGAATGAAACTTCAGTAGGTAAATTCGGTCACGGCAACAGAAACCAGCGTGGAAATACTCTCGTTGAGTTTGCAGAGGCAGAAGGATTTTTCATCTTGAACTCCTTTTTCAAGAAAAAGCCACACAGGAAATGGACATGGAGACATCCAATTGGGACGACAAGTGAAATTGATTTTATTATGTGTAACAAAAAATTCGTCATCGAAGACTGCAGTGTGCTGAACAAGTTCAACACAGGTAGTGACCATAGATTGGTGAGATGTAAGATGCACCTCAACACTAAACTGGAACGTGGCAAGCTCATAAGACAAACAAAATGTATTGACATAACCAACCTTAAAAAACACCATAATACTTTCAAGTTGGAACTGAAGAACAGATTCTCTGCTTTAAAAGGCCTAACATCGGAAGAAGTGGATATTTCGGAAGTTAACAGAAAAGTAACCAAAGCTCTTATGGAAACAGGAACACAATTAACTGGGTCTAAGAACAAGTTGCATGTGAACAAATTATCAGGAAAAACCAAAATGTTGATGCAAAAAAGAAGAGAGATAAGAACAACTAAAGAAGATGTGACTTCCAAAGTGGAATATATAGAGCTATGCAAGACAGCACGAAAAAGTATCCCTGAAGACGTAAGGAAATTCAACTGTGAGCTAGTGAGGAAAGCAATTGAAAACAACCAAAGCCTAAAGATAGCAAAGGGACATCTCAGTAAGGGAAGAAAACAGATTATGGCTCTGAGAAAAGAAGATGGTTCTATAACAAGAAATAGAGGCGAAATTTTGACAAGAGTGAAAGATTTCTACTCCAAATTATATGAAAGGGATGATACATGTACTCCAGACATGATGAATGGTACGAGAGTTCTTCCAGTCCTCCCAGAAGAAGTTGCTCATGCAATCAAGAACATGAAGCGGGGGAAAGCTCCAGGAGAAGATGGAATTACTGTAGACATCATACAAGAAGCAAGTGCAGAAATTGTGACAGTACTCGCCCAAATTTTCACTCGATGCCTTAATGAAGGGAAGATTCCTGAGGATTGGAACAATGCTTCAATGATCCTGCTACATAAAAAAGGTGACATTGAGGATCTCAAGAACTACAGACCTATCAGCCTCCTCTCAGTGGTTTATAAAATCTTCACTAAAGTTCTTTCACACCGCTTGAAGCTGACACTGGACATGGCTCAACCGAGAGAACAAGCTGGATTCAGGAGTGGCTACAGTTCAAAAGATCATATCCACGTACTGAGAGAACTAATTGAAAGAACGAGGGAATATGAACTTTCATTGTGCATGGCTTTTATCGATTATGAAAAAGCCTTTGATTCGGGGAAACCATCAGCAGTTACAACGGCTCTGAAATCCTGCGGTATTGAAGATGCATACATTAATATTATTAATAACATCTATGAAAATGCAAGTGCAAAGATTCGGCTGTTTGAAAATACAACACACATAAAAATTGGAAAGGGAGTGAGATAAGGTGACACCATATCTCCGAAGCTCTTTAATGCCACATTGGAAAATGTTTTTCAATCACTGAACTGGGAAAACAAAGGGATAAAGATTAATGGAGATTATCTAACCCACCTTCGTTTTGCTGATGACGTAGTCATTTTTGCAACTACCCCATCAGAGCTGCAGAGTATGATCCAGGAACTTGCAGAAAAGAGTAAAGAAGTGGGATTAAAAATGAACTTTCAGAAGACAAAAGTGATGTTCAATGCTTTTACAAGAAATGAAGATTTATCGATTGATGGAGGAAAACTGGAGATAACAGATACGTATGTTTACCTTGGACAGCAGATATCAAGTGAGGGTCACATTGATGAAGAAATTAATCGGCGTACAAAACTTGCCTGGAGAGCTTTTGGAAGAAACAGCATAATTTTCAAGAGCAATATGCCATTATGTCTTAAAAGAAAAGTGTTTGATCAATGCATCCTTCCAGTGCTTACGTATGGTGCGGAGACGTGGACCTTAACTAAAAGAGACATACAAAGGTTGCAGACAACTCAAAGTAGCATGGAGAGGTGCATGCTTGGTGTAACCAGGAGAGATAAGAAGAGGAACTCGTGGATCCGAAAAATGACGAGAGTGGAAGACATCATGATCAGAGTTAAATCCCTGAAATGGCAATGGGCTGGACATACTGCCAGAAGGACAGACCATAGATGGACAGCCGAAATTTTAGATTGGATTCCAAGGGACAGGAAAAGACCCAGAAAAGGACCACATGGGGGATGGGTGGATGAAATTCGAAAATATGCGGGAGTGACATGGAAGACTGGCACAAGACAGACCGTTGTGGAGAAAACTTGGGGAGACCTTCGTCCAGCAGTGGATTGATAATGGTTAACAATGATGATACAGGAAGCGACTGTCTTGTGCCAGTCTCTTCCATGTTACTCCCACATACTTTCGAATTTCATCCGCCCATCTCCCATATGGTCTTCTTCTGGGTCATTTGCATACGAAACCGTTAATGTTTGACTGAACAGTTGCATACAGAACTTTTCATGTGAACAGCAGCGATGCTTCTTTTGTGTATCACAAGTAATTTCTTGTGATGATCAACATATTGAGCAGATTTTGTCTCGAAACTTTTATGCTGCCAATAACCAGTAAATTCACGCACTTGTTTTTTTTTTCCGTCTGAAGCTCCACTGTTCTCCTAGCGGCGCAATTTAGAACCAATTTCCCCCCTGTAAGTAGCTTTCCCATGCCTCAATAAACTTTGATACTTACCAAGTTTTGTGGCGATATCTTCATTTCTCGCTTTTCTAGTGTCCCGTGAATAGGGATACTTATTTTATAACCATCTGGTATACATACTGCCACCAACAAGCAAAAATTTCACGTCAAATCAACAACAAAAATAAAATAAAAAAAAAATTGGAAAAATTCACCTCAACATCTCGTATTTTATAAAAATCCTTGAACTGGTAGGTCTTCATGAGAAATGCAAGTGTGCCAGATCTTAGTTCATTTCTCTTCATGGTTGATCAAATGCCAATTTTTTGCTTATGTGACTTGTGACGTATGCCTATCCTACCGCCTTTCTAACTTTCCAGATTAGTTACATTTTATTCATACATATATTTCTGCTGCATTTTGTTATGTTTCAGTTCTGAGCTCCATGTCTGAACCTGAATGAGATTTTATTCCCCTTGTGGCAATGTCTGGCACGTGGTAGCTAGTATAAAACAGGAATTTGTCACCTTTGAGATGTAAATGGTCAAGGATTTATATCGTTTGACCCATGGACCCAGTCTCAACGTTTGTGAAATTCAATGCTAGTTTGTCTTAACGATTTTGAAAATGACTGGTGATAAGAAAACATCTTGAATAAAGGATTTATTTGAATATATCGGTTTCTCAAGATACTTTATTTCTTCGAATTCAGTTTTATGCCTCGTTTCTTTTGAACCCTGTACAAGTGTAGAGGGTTTTAGTTTGAGTTTTCTTTTGATACCACACTCACAAGTTTCATCTTTTTTATAAGTCCCTCTCTTACCATTTTTTATGTATTTGTTTTGTGACTAAAGGATCCCGTTGTCAAAGTCTTCTATCTCTCAGATCAATGAAATCCTTCTTATCGCATTTTTTTCTTAATTTCATTTTGTTTACTACCTGTGACTTGTATCAATCGTATGTGTAAATTCAGCCTATGGACGCAGTGTTTTAACTGCTTTTAATTATCTACTGATTAGTGTTAAACAGGGCATTTTATCCTTCATTTGGCATTTTTTCTAACTGAAAGTAGACTGTTTTCTAGTTGTCACACATGCAAAACACATTCTGTTTGTACTTCAAGAATTATTCCATTCTTAGCTTTACATTTATTACAGGCTCATGCAGTAACAGTAAACTGAATTTTAGCAGATCCATCTAAAATAACGCTCTGTACTCCAGTAATCAGTTATCTACAAAGTACACCGACGAGCCATTACACTATGACCACCTCCACCCAAGCTGTATGACCCCCTTTAGCCCACAAAACAGTGGCCAATCAGCGAGGCATCAATTCCATGAGGTGGCGATAGGTATTCCGGATTATCTGGTACCATAATGTCAACAGTAGGTCCTACAGTTCCTGTACATTTCAGAAGGGGGTGATTTAGCGCGTACCCGCTTTTCCAAGTCGAACTACAAATGTTCCATTGGGTTCATGTCCGGTGAATTTGGAGGCCAGAGCATTAACAGAAAGTCACCAGCATGTTCGTCGAACCACTCCTTGATGATTCTGACAGTGTGGCATGGTGCATTATCCTGTTGGTAATGGCCATCACCAGCAGGGAACACAGTTACCATGAATGGGTGAACTTGGTCCGCAACGACGTTCAGATACCTGACAGCTGCAGGGGAAAATACTCCAAAAACGTGGCGGCAGTTAATAAATAAATAAATAAATAAATCGCTCTTTCCACGTTCCAGAAACACACAGCATCCGAAAAATTGTTTTTAAGCCAACCGCTGTGGAATTGAACCAACAGAACTATCGATATCACGCCGAGTGCGTTACATTTACGCCACGGTGGCCAACAATCCACGGTGCTATGTGTATTTAAGTCAGCTTCTGACAACATAAATCCGTAAGATGGGCTCAGCTACTGAGACGTCTCCATCTGGTGGGCATAAACGGCACTAGCTATATATATTATAGCAGTTAAATCCAACAGGCGAGTACACATAGCACCGTGGATTGTTGGCCACCGTGGCGTAAATGTAACGCACTCGGCACGATATCGAGAGTTCTGTTGGTTCAATTCCACAGCGGTTGGCTGAAAAACAATTTTTCGGATGCTGTGTGTTTCTGGAACGTGGAAAGAGCGATGTATTTATTTATTTATTACCTGACAGCTGTCAGGGATTGTGCTGTTCGAATAATGGGGCCTAAAGTGTCCCAAGAAAACATCGCTCACAGCATAACACCGCCGCCGCCGGCCTGTTTCAGCCCAACAGTGCATCCAGGTGCTATAGTCTCTGTTGGTAATCGGCGTATCCGCGCTTGATCGTCTACGTGATGCACCAGAAATCTTGATTCGTCAGACCAGGCCACTTTCTTCCAATCGTCCACGGTCCAATCTCGATGATCTTGAGCCCATTTCATGCGTTGTTGGCGATGACGTGAAGTTAGCACGGCGACCCGGCTGGGTCTTCGGCTACTCAGGCGCATGCGATGAATTGTTTGCTGTGAAACACATTGCTTTGATCACCACTGTTGTAGCTGCAGGTGATGTGTCGCACTGTGGCCTTGCGGTCGTTGTGGATAATGCGCGACAATCTCCGCTCTCCTCTGGCATCAATAAGCTGCGGACGCCACACGGCTGGACGTCGGCTCGTCGTTTGTCCATCTGTGCACCACTTTTTGATATGTACTCACCACAGCGGCACGTGAGCAACCCACAAGCCGCGCCGTTTCCGAGATCGTAGTTCCTAGGCGCAGTGCCATCACCATCTCCGATAAATCGGCTGCTTTTCCCATTCTGATTCAGAACACTCTACTAAACGAAAGCCAGTTCTCCGCTTGTATATACACTATATTGACAAAAATTACCGGGCACCTAGAAGAGGAGCCGAACAAAGCTTTTATTGACATACATTAGTATGGTGTCGGCCCACCTTTGGCCTTAATGCATGCACTGACCCTTCGAGAAATTCTTTCGACAAGGTTTTGGAACACAGTGATAGGTATGCGCTTTCACTCAGTGCATTATGCTGCCGCTAACTGTTGCTTAGTAGTAGGCCTCGGTTCCGAACTTCGTATGCGGCGCTCTAATTCATTCCATAGTTGCTCTGTTGGAATACTATCAGGGCTCTGTGCTGGCCAGCCCACACACGATACGGAATCATCGTCAAACCACTCCGTAATAGTCCTTGCTTTATGGCTTGGTGCATTTTCCTGCTGGTACCAACAAGGCTCGGTTCCATAGTATTGCCACAGAGTTGGTGGGGCATAATTGTCCTGAATATCGAGGTAGACGTGCTGATCAACAGGTTTGTCTACGATAACCAATGGGCCGGGACCATACCACAAAAAAAAAAAAAAAAAAAAA
This sequence comes from Macrothele yani, assembly GCA_039090855.1. Lineage (NCBI taxonomy): Eukaryota > Metazoa > Arthropoda > Arachnida > Araneae > Macrothelidae > Macrothele > Macrothele yani. The sequence goes on along the minus strand of CM076994.1, from coordinate 74,825,347 downwards.
AAGAAACCACCCTCACACAATTACACTGCCAGCTCCAAACTTGAACGTAGTAACAGTACACTGTGGTAAATAACGTTCCCACGGTTGCCGCCATACCTACACATGGCCATCAGACTGATGGATCGTGTATCAGGATTCATCAGTCCATAGGACCCGTTTCCATTGATCTACGGACCGCGATAAATGTTCTTTGCACCATGCTAAACGACGAGTAGCATTCCGAGTGGAGATGAAAGGCTTATGAGCAGCCGCACGATCACGGTAACCCATGGAATGAAGTTCTCTTTGAATGGTACTTGTACATACCGAGGTTCCAGCATTTTTACTCACCTGTAAAGTGAGGTCTTGAGCATTACACCGTTGATCATGTGTAAAGGCTCTCCTGAGGGTTTGACGTCATCTATCACTGAGTTTCTTTGATCTACCGATACATTTTTCCTTCAGGCACGCCATGTGTCTTCCACTTATTCAGTACACCCAAAACAGTTGACTTGTGTATGTTAAAACGCCTCTCGGTTTCTCTTATGGACAACCCACTAATATAACCCCCAAGAATCTTTCCTTTCTCAGAGCACGTTTTCTCCCACCGCGATATTTTGACTCAACCTCACAGTGCAATATGATCGCGGTCAGCTGCAGGCTTCTTTTTATACCGTTTGCAGCTGTACCGCGCATCTTAACAACGCAGCGGATCCGTTCATTTTCTTTGGAAGCTGTATCCGGTGACTTTTATCAATATAGTGTATACTGCTCCCTGAATTTCACCTGCACCACCGTTCGGTCTCCAGGCGCGCTCATTTCTCTAGGCTGGAGGTGGTCATAATTAGGGTAGTAATTATTTCGCGGAGCGGATTTCCGCGAATTTTAGGAATTTTTCTGTAATTTCGGGAATATCAAATATATCCGCAAATTTCAGAACTTTTTCCTATTTTTGTCTAATTTCTATTAAAATTTTTAGATTATTTTTCAAATTTAAATAATTTTTATTACTGCCTTTATTATTATTTACATGAAAAATATACTGCAAAGTAGTTCTACTCCAGTCCAAACCCGAACTTTAAACCTTAGATTAGCCATCAAGATAGTTCGTTACGAAAAGATTTATCGAAGAAACTTGATGGGTAATTCCAGGTCACATGCGCTCTGCTGAAGAATGCACTTCTGGTCTTTCGCAATTTCCAACCCCTGCTACCGTTGAATGCCCTAGGCGACTTTCCGCACTAGTAACCGGATGTCGTCAATTGTACTAGCAGTTTTATTTGGGAAAAGCAGCTCACGAAAAAGAGTGTTTAAGTTTTGCAGAAGCTTAGCTTAGAAAATTTTTGTGCTCGTAATAGTGTTTAGTTTATAAAGTTTCTAGATATTGTTTGTCAATTTGAGAATGAGCCACGTGAGTAAAATAAGTGCATCTGAGAGATGCAAGCAGTACAGCAAGCAAACGTTTCATATGAACAAAAATCTATTATTCTGTTCGTGTTACAACATACCAGTGAATTTTTCAAGAAAGGATAGTTGTGAAAAGCAATCTTTTTTTATGCAAGCAAGCTGCATAAAAAAAGATTGTCCGAAATGTCAACCGAAATTAATGCAGAAATGTGTTGATGAACTAATTAAGAAAACAACTACATAAACAAGAACAGCATCGCGCAACTGAAATTTCGAAATTAACTGTTGCCTTTTGTGCATCCCACTTTCCAAACTGGATAACCCTACATTAAAAAATTATTTGGAAAATTTGTTGAAAGATATTGGTTTTATTCTAGATGAAAATCGGATGCGGAAATGTTATTTGCCGAAAATATATGATAATCAACAAGTGAAAGATTTTTTAAAATCAGTATCCGGTGTAAGCATCGTAGCAGAGGAAACAACTTATTCAGAAGATAGGTACATTTTGAATATTCTTGCAGTTCCATGAGCCGAAACGAATGTTGAAAGCTGAAACCTCTTCGAATGTAGTCTTCCTCGAGTACATCACTTCGGAATCCGTAAATTTTAAAGCAGTCAGTAAGGCTGCAGTGCGTTAATAAATTTGTGAAAGACCTTTTGCGAACATAACAGCTTTTTTTGACAGACAAACGCATCTTACACATCCGAAGGGTGGGAAAAGAGAAAGACGAAATTTTGAGTAAATACCGTATTTCGAAAATTTTCGGGGTAAACCTCGAAATTTCGCGAAACTTTGGGATTTACCCAATCGAACGTCTCGCGAATTTTGAGATTTTCCCCGCGATAAAATTACTACCCTAGTCATAATGTAATGGCTGATCAGTGTGTGTTTCTGTATTATCATTGATCACTTGGATTGCAGCGCCAGAATAAGTTGATGATTCTCTTGTTATTTGAACCTTGTTAGTTTTAGTTTTAACTTAAAAATGGCAATTGAGAGATTTTGTCCCTAGAAACTCATATTTCAAGTGTATAATCATTGTCTCTTTATCCCTTTCATGGTGTGAACATATATACTTTTCATGATTTTTCTTACGAAAACAGGAACAGCATTTTTTTTACTTTGTTAATAATATTGTTACGACCGGGAGATGAGAGCAGACTGATCTTTTGATCCAGTGTGGCACCTTATCTCCGTAGGTGCCACACTCAAAATTACTCTCGGTCAGATAGAACTTTCCAAACAGAGGTTTCGAAAGAGATCCAAATGAAGGCTAGGCAAGGGTACACTAGTCAGTTACCGACATGCTCAGAACTTAGGATTAACACAAGGCACATTTATTATTAACACTATTTACAGAATTTACACATATTACACTATTACGATAATCAAAGAGCTCGTATTTGCAGTGTTTCGTTTGGAAATGTGCATGGCGTTCTTTCGCCAGCAGCAGAGGTTCATATTAACAAGTATTAACAAGTATTAGCAGAGGTTCAACAAAACTGTGAACTTGATTGACGAACAATACTGCCCTGCTCAAGACAAAAGTTCCCTTCAATTCCGGAGGAAACATTGACATCAAAAAATAAAATAAAAATAGCACTCACAGTCTTGCTGCGCTCTCTTTCCAATTGCAGTGAAATGAATCCACAATGAAAATAGTTCGCGCACTTTTGGCATCAGAGCCACATTTTTCAAACTGTATTTGGGGGTTTCACGACCACCGTGAGCAATTCGATGGACTGTTAGTAGCCGCCCATCCTTAATTTAGAGCCACTCATAGAACTGGCAAATTAGCAGATTAGTGCCGGCCCCATATCACTTGTGCGGTAGCTCTCTCTGTGGAAAAGGTGTTTCAACCGGGCCCGTCAGTCACCAGTTGGCAGATCGTTACGAAACCACACTGACATGAAATGTCACTTCAGGTCAGGAAGGTTTCTCTAGCAGTGCAATACTGCGTTGCTCTGGGGAGCATTAGCCCCCCTCCTCAGTAGAGGTAAGGGAGAGTCTTTTCTGGAATCTCCTCTTCGGCGTTCGTTATTTCAACTTTCGAGATCGCGCGCTCCAGAGTTCCCGCTTCGATTGATTCCCTTGGGGTTTTCTTCCACTAGCAGAAACTCGCACCCACTTTTTAAAGAAAAGTACAGGGCTTTTGAAGTTTTCTTCTCATCTTAAGACGAAGGTCTTCAATTTGCCAAATATTTGAAGGCTATATCCCAGCATACCGAATGCACAGAAGATGTATAGAGATCCCAGGGGCCACGTATCCACAGTCCCAGAGATCACAGCGGCCACGTATCCACAGTCCCAGAGATCACAGGGGCCACATATCCACAGTCCCAAAGATCACAGGGGCTTATATCACAGTCCCAGAGATCACAGGGGCCACATATCCACAGTCCCAAAGATCACAGGGGCTTATATCACAGTCCCAATTCGCCTTAGTTACCAGCGGCCAGACATTTCCTTTTCCAACGCTGGACCTTGGCAAGCTTTTCCGTTTTTCCTCCATTATACTCACCTGTCAATCTACCCTTCATACATTTAATAGTTAAGTCCTCATCTGGCCCTCCTTTAACAACAGTGACTAAATTATTATATGAATCAGGTAACATACATAAATCGCCACGAACTGTGTGCCATTTACTTCCTTACCCAGTGCTCCAACTAGCTAGCCTACTTGAAAAACAAAATGTGTTTGTGAGGTTTCTTTGCATATGTACCCTCTTCAGTTCAATGAACATGCGTTTGACTGCCGTCTTATGCTTTACACTCATGATTTGAGAATCCTGTTAGAATGCTTGGAACATTTATCCTCGCGACTGGGCTTCGCTTCAAAAGACGCTTCAAATTTCTGTATAGGTAGTTTTCTGAATTTGCGTTCCATATATTTTCTTTACGCAGCAGCAGCAAATGCATCTTAAATTTCTATATTTGAATAATATTGATATTGATGTTTTTCTATCGACAACAAAACTTTGCATTTGTTGGAGCCATATTTCACTTTCTGTTCAATACTCTTCGATGAGTGTTTGACCTCATAATTTGTCAGTCTCAAAAATTTATTTCTTCGCTTAATATTCGATTTTTGCTTTCGCGTCTAAATTAAAACATTCGAGTTGTCAAAGGCGCAGTTTCTAGTAGTAGGTCCCGGATGAGGCATAGGTGGTACTCTTGCCTTACGGCGCTTGCTCTTTCTCTTCTCTGGAACCAGTGGTATTAAATTAAGGACGGTATAACGAAGTAAATTTCTCCGTCATTTTTGGTCTACGCCGGGATTCGAAACCGAGGCCGCTTATTCCGGAACAAGTCGCTCTACCAACCGAGCTACGCCGACATTTGTTCTGATTCCTATCTGCCTTTATGTCGTGTGCGTCCTTCTGGCAGGTACGTCACATCTCCTGGTACGTTACAACGGAAGACTACTTATAGTCTTTACAGTTGCTCTCGATGGCCGTTCACGTTTAACCCTGAAACAAAAAATAATGTTAAGAAGTATTTTTCATATGGATTTGAAAGCAGCTAAAGCATTAGCAAACAAAATTTTTTTGATCACCTTGGTTCGAATTCCTCATTTACAGTATAACGATGCATGACCAGGATTGTGTATTACCGTCAATGCTCACAATTTCAACTTAAAAAAAAAGAAAAATAAGAATAAAGGAAAACATCTTGCAATTACCTTATGAACAACTCCATTTTATCGAAAGTTTAGCACCAATGGGTGGCGTGGTGGTGTTAGTGGTGCTTAATAAATTAAGTTCATAGAAAGTAACACAGAAACATGCATTCATCTATACGAATGTGTTACTCCAGAATGTTGAGGGCTAAGGTACCTGGCATGCCATATGTGGGCATACGAGAATTTTTCATTCATTGAATGATGAAATAGGTCATTGGTACGCTTCATTAATAATGTTCTTATACGATTTCGCTGTTCGTTTGTTGCCCTTGGGATGAAGTTCGCACTTCAGCTGCTTCAACGACTGTTTTTCAAACTGATTATACGGTCCATCAGGGGCGCAGTCGAGGCCTGGTAGAACCTGGGCGCTGCCTGGCTACTTTTTTCAAGGCCTGGCAGCGCCAGCTTACTTCTTACCTAACTGAATCGGACTTTTTAAAATTTATTTATTTAATTGTCGCCGTTGTGATCGACATTTTCTCAGCACAAATAATCTTAACCGATCTTTTTTTCTCTTTCTTTTCCGTAGCGGATGTTCATGAGTAGCATTAGGCTTCGGCCCACGAGTGCGTATTCTGCGAACTACGGTACCCAGACAGGTGGAAATACACTTCATCTGAGAAAAATGTTACACTCATCGTCAAAACAATAGTTGCCCCCAGAAGGTAGCAGCCGACAGGAATGAAACTTGGTGGTAGGTTTGACATCGTAAGACATGCAAACGATTTAAGTATCACAATCGCCCGCGCATGTGACGCAAGCAAGGAGGGGTCGTAGCGTTGTGCCTGACAGGCTATATAAGGTCGTCCCGTTGCGCGTGCTTGCCATTCTGACTCGTGCTGTTGTGTTGGCTGCATTCTTTGCAAGTGAAGTATGCCTTGGAGAAAAATTTGGAAGCAATTCGAGCAGTTCGAGGAGTTTGAAAGGGGCCGCATCGTCGGGCTCCGGAAAACGAGGTGGTATTATCGCCGTATTGCGCGCCATACCGGCCGTGAGGATATCACCATATTATGCTGTTGGAGGAAGTGGAAAGATCAAAGCACGCAGCAGGCACAGGAAGGATCTGGGAGACCTAGACGAACCACACAGAGAGAGAGGACTGATGTGTTGTCCGACATGCAGGGAGAGAGGACTGGTGTGTTGTCCGACATGAGGTCCTACAACCAGTGACCCAACAGCCACGAATGTAGATATTCCGCGAGCAGCGGTGCCCTCCGTACATCGTCCGATTAGTGCCAGCACCATTGGCAGACGGGTGCACGACGTAGGACTACACGAACGCATACCGTTACGAGGACTACCCTTTTCACGAGTGCATCGTCGCCAAAGACTGCACTGGTGTCGTGCTAGACTGTCATGGAGCCACTCAGAATGGCAGCGGGTGATCTTCAGTGACGATTTCTGCTTTTGTCTTGGAGGAGACGACCAACGAATCCTTGTGTTGATGCACCGTGGTCAGCGCCAAGATGAACGGTTTGTTCTCGAGCGTCACACGTCCAGAAGGCCTGGTGTCATAGTGTGGGGTGCAATTGCTTACGATGCCAGATCACCTTTGGTGTTCTTTTTTTTTTTTTTTTTTTTTTTTTTTGATTGAAGGTTTAACGACCACCGTGAGCAACTCAATGGGCTATAAGCAGTCGCCCGTCCCTAATTTAGGGTCACTGGTTCCAGGGAAGAGAGAGAGCCAGTGCCGTAAGACAAACACAACATCCATGCCTCACCGGGATTCGAACCCGGACCCCTTTCGGACGAATGATCAGAGGCCATCGATTAGACCACTGCGCCACAGGGGCGGCCCTTTGGTGTTCATTACAGGCACTTTGACAGCCCAACGTTACGCTAATGAGGTCCTACAACCAGTGGCCCTACCTATTCTGGACGCTCACTCTAGTGTGATTTTCCAACAGGACAACGCTCGTCCGCATACTGCTGCTGTCTAGAGAGCTTGCTTTCAAGGAACTGACACTCTGCCACGGCCAGCCACATCGCCAGACCTGTCGCTGATTGAAAACGTGTGGGATGCTATTGGACGCGCTATCCACACTCCACCCCTACCGCACAAACTGCAGGAATTGCGTAAGAAGATTCAAGCTGCATGGGATGGCTTATCGCAGGACACCATTAGAAACCTGTACAACTCCATGCAGAGACTTCTGGAATGCTGTGTGGGCAAACATGGCGGCCTGACGTCATACTGAGAGACACCACTTATTGGCGTGTAGCTGAATAAATATTGTCCATATCAGGCTCAATGTTTAATCATGTATTGTTCCTGGTAACATTTACCTTCCTCCCGAATAGCATTGCAATTCGACACGTCCTTCTGGGTGCAACTTTTTTGACGACGAGAGTATGTCCAGGATGTAATCTTTTTCAGCCACGGAGGTATAAAACCAGTTGCAGTATGGCATCCTTTCTGCGAATTCGGGTTACTGCAGTTCCTGTACTACGGACACTCGCTACGGGCGAATGCTCCATTTTTTGCAGCTCTGTAGCAAATCGAAGGTGAAAAGCCTATTTCCTGGGACAGTCGCCGTAAGGGCTTGTTTGGTCCGTTAAGCAACCTGTTGCTCACGTCCTGCACTGTTTCCTGGGTCATTGCGGGAGGCTGCCCTCGTCGACATTCACCAACGTTCCTGTTGTCTCCAGTTTTTTCACCATCTTCTGTATCGTCTTTTTTTGATGGCGCTGTAACATTAAACCGTTTTCAGAAATTCGAGCGCGTACCCTGAATGAGCCCGTAGTCCAATATGATTTGACCAAGAACACTTTCTGCTCAGCCATGTATATGTTTACAGCACAGAGACTGGCCGCGAACTGAGCTTTTCAGGGTGTGGGGAACTCAACATCGGAAGTTGGCAAGGGTCCCTATGGCGGCTGCAAACCGGCGCCAAGCAGGAGACACATGCCGGAATCGTGTCACGTTTAAACATGTCTGTACTCCCGTACTTGCAACCGTGTTGTTTGTGTATTATGTCTGCAGTAAGGCATAACGCGGGGTCTCCTATGAGTGAAACACGCTGTAGCTTTCTTGTATAAGTGGAACGAACGGTGGTCGTCTTGTTTCGACATTCTGTTCTACAATATTAGATATGTGGTATTTTACTCATTAGAAGGTTTCTTCCTCTTCAGCCTGCTCAGACGATACGAATCCACTCCAAGTTTCGCAGATGTGGTCCAGCCTTTTTGGAAGACTCATTGCTCACCTTCATAATACAGACAGTGTTGGTAATGTGTACAGTTGTCAAATGTCAAAATAGCCAGCACACACGTACTGTACACAGCTTACTTTGAACTTCGTCGTTTTATAACACAAGAATGGTACAGTGTTCTTCCATCTCCCCCCAAAACATCCAGTGATTATCATCCCTCTGTAGAAAAACCTGTCTCCATTAATACAAATTCCACAAAAAATGGGCTATACATCACCTAAAACGATTGTTCCATTTATATTTAGATCTGTAGTTTATGAAGTTTCTATGCGAAGAAAATCAAGGTTATAGAGCTATTTAAGAAGAGTAGAAGAGAGAACTTACGGTTGCATCTATAGATACTGTTACATCCGATCTTAGTTTTCCTGGCTGTGTACAGGGATTGTCGAATCACCAACTTCTCAGCTAGTTCACTCCATCACTGACAGCGTTGGGGTGAACTTACTTGTCACGCTGATATAGAGAGTCGGAGATAGCACAAAAAAGCAGTAAATTACGAGTAGATTCATCTGCTTCCTTAATGTGCCACATAATTATATAGTCTACTTTCCGAATATTATTTCCAAAATTGGAAAACTACCAAAGGAACTGACTTGCCTTTCTTTGGCTAAACTTCTTTTCAATGAAACCTCTCTCAAACCTAACTATGCAGGAGTGTCGAAAGATTACTGAGTGTTATACGGCAAGGGTTACTGTTTTTTACATTCTCGAAATGCGTTGGAATACCGGTTAGACATAGATGTTGTGTTCTTTCTCTCCCTGCCCTGAAATGAGCTGCCCTAACTAAGAGAAAAACGACTTTTCTCTTCCTAGATGTCCACGAAAACAATTAAATGACAAAAACAGGAAAATAGTGAAGCAATTCTGAGGTATGAGAGTAGGGTCTGCCTCAAAAGGGTGAAGGATGTGACAGCAGTGTATGTAAAAATTCCAAAGATTGCGTGAATTTAGAAAAACTATTGATTTCGAGTAGCTTTTATTGACAAAAATCCCTTCTATCTTGGAAATATTAGCGCTGAATGATGATACAGGAACTCTGGGACACTATGTGCAGATAATGCTAGAAAAAATTATTCACTACACCGTATGTTTTCCTGACTATGAAAAAGATTCTTAAATAATAACGAATCTTTCAGCAAAATAATCCATTTGTTCAGCAGTGAAAAAATACAGAAATTTTAAATTTTATTTTGCTCTTGCAAATATTAAAATTTTTATCCAAAGTATTTCCCCTTCCAAAAGTCTATATACACGAACACGTGAATGTATTCATTTAGAAAAACTAACTTTTTTTTTGTTTTGTCTCGTTTTATCTAAACTGCTAGGCAACAGTACGTGCCGAAAGTCTGTCAACAGTAATTTTTTTCCAGATCACAGTAAAAATCGGAAATCATGTGCAATGGAATTAAACAAAACAACAAAAGGTGTATCTGGCTGCTCCTACAGCGCAGTGGTATGAGCGCTGGCCTGTGAGCATTCCTACGGGTTCGAATCCCAGTGAGACATGGATGTTGTGTTTGTCTTACGACACTGGCTCTCTCCCTTCACTGGTACCAGTGGCCCTAAAATGGACCATAAGCAGTCGGGACGGGCGACTGCTTATAGTCCATTGAGTTGCTAACGGTGGTTGTTAAATCCTTAAAAAAAGAGGTGTAATTATGTAGTCAAATGAATTATTGAAGACTAGGTGCAATGCTCGAAGCGGGCGCTGTCACCTTCAAAACAAGCTCCATTGCCAGTTTCCCTTAATTCTAACGGAAGTTTCTTTATCAAAGTTGCACCTCTACAAAAATCACCTAGAGGAAACATGTAAAATCCCAGGATCATGGATTATTTATGCTTCCTAGTGTTAAATCCAGTAGCGGCGTATCAAGTGAGGGAGGTGCCTATAAGGAGTTCCTCGCACAGCCAATATGGCACAGAAAGGTAATGAGATAATTTCTGGAGAACTGCCATTCATAATTCATTGTTTTGCATACATTGAAAACAAATGCTTGAAAGAGAGGAAGGAGGCACATAATCGAAATAAAATTTTCCGAAGCATCCAGAAAAGTTTGCAATTTCACATGTCCGACAAAGGTTTTATCCTTATGAATACAACGCAACACAACACGGCACCGTGTGGTTTGTTCATCAAAACAGTACATAAAAGCTCGACGGTTACATGTCCAGACAAAAGAAAAAATATATCTTGTCTAGGAAGGTGAACATTTCAGGACGTTATTTCCAAGATGCAGCACTCTTTTGCCGTCATAATCGTCTGGGTGGAACTGTTCCGTAACTTGAATCTTGTACTGATGGAATTCGTATGCTTTCAACATGCGTAGCACAAATCTACAAATGGTTTAACATTCTTTCTCAGTTTCCTTGATGATTTCTGGAGATTGTCGCTGTGGTATCAAGACGTCATGTTAGAGTAACCTCATGTGTTCTGGGAATAGAATGGTCAGTTTTTTGAAGATCATTACCTTTTCCTACCTTTTCTTGCAGTTAATGCACTGCTTGACATAGAAAATGCCACACCAGAAAGTATTTAACGGAGTGCCATCCAAATTGGTCGATATATGCAACAAGTTTGATTATGTAAATAATTGCAGTTGCGAACAAATCACGTGAGAGAAGAGGGAGATGAAAGGGCAAAACGGTTCAGCGTTGCTAAGGTTGGTTATGCTCACCTGAACGTGTGGGCCACTGCGTTGGAGTGGTCTCGGTGGGAAAAGCATGTGTAAGGAATGAGAATGCCTGTGCGACGTCATCGGAAATCCTACCATCCCACAGACTCCTTTACCAGAGGCTTTATCATACGGCTGCGTACGGCTGATTGGTCCCTGTGTAGCATCGCGGCGGAAAGCATCGGGATAACACAACTCTCTGCCGAATACGTCGACAGTGGTTGTAGGTAACGGTTGTCGCCGTAGTGGGACTGGTGCACGTAGGCAGAAGTTCGAACGTCCCGATTGCCGCATTCGACGGCAAGCCATAGTGGCCGATAATTCACAGGAGACGACATTCGACGAAGTGTAGAAGCAGCGACGGATATCTCCATACAGACACGGTCTGGGAATCACAGATTGGCTGAAATAGGTTAGGTTTGCGCTCTCGCCATCTATTGTGGCGAATGCCACTCATCACAGCTCATAGTCGCGTCAAGGTTGCGATGATTCGGGGCTAGACATGCGTAGCGGCACGAATGAAATAATGCCGTGTTCAGTGACGAATCTCGGTTCGGTCTCAGCGCCTATGATCCCTGATAAAGAGTATGGAGACGACGTGGTCGCCGGGATAATATTGCTGCAGCCCGTGAGCTTCATACGGATTTCTGCTTGGCGACATTTTTTGGGGAGCTATTAGTTTCAGCAGACGATCCTATCAGCGCTCATACGCATAGTTTATACAATGACATCACGACAATATGTCGATCAGGTGCTGCACCCCTTTTTGTTGTCGTACCTCCTTGGTATCACTGATGCCCAGTTTCAACAAGACAACGCCCGCCCTCACACTGCCAACATCAGCAGACAGTGCCTACAAGGGGGTCCGGGGCTCCCCTGGCCCAGCGCGATCCCCACATTTCTCCCCAAACAGAGAACGTGTGGGACGTCATTGGCAGACAACTGCACAATCCCCTGCACGATCCCCTTGCAATGTGGATCAACTGTGGCAGGTAAACGGCGCAGGGTCACCAATACTTCAGGACACCATCCAGGAACTATAACGAAGTAAATTTCTCCGTCATTTCTGTCCACGCCAGGATTCGAACCCGGATCCCCTCATTCCGGAATAAGTCACTCTACCAATTGAGCTACGCGGACGTGTTATTCTGATTCGTATCTGCCTTTATGTCGTGTGCGTCCTTCGGGCAGGTACGTCACATCTCCTGGTACGTTACATCATCTCCCCCTTATTTTTTTTTCTAAGTGCTGGAGAAAGTATTCTATTATTTTTCCTATCTCGCGGTGTGGAAATAGCATCACACCAATGCGAGATTTTGAACGGTCGGGTCATCCGGATAGTTCGGGCGCCATTATAACGAATAAAGTTCTCCGCCTGGATGTGTCCACGCCAGGATTCGATTCCGGATCCCGTCATTCCGGAATAAGTCACTCTACCAATTGAGCTACGCGGACGTGTTATTCTGATTCCTATCTGCCTTTATGTCGTGTCCGTCCTTCGGGCAGGTACGTCACATCTCCTGGTACGTTACAGAACTTTTCTACTCCATGCCACGCTTTGTTGCCAAATGTACAGCCCAACATTATGGTCATACAACCAGTCCACATGTACTGTCTCCTTGCTCATCACATTCATATAATCTCATAGAAATGAAACAACTTCTTTCCTACTTACTTGTCTACATGTGCTTGTGTGGTAAGTTTCGCCTCATTTCATACGTCCCTCAATGGTGTGGCATTTTCTATGTCCATCAGTTTATGTGTTTTTTTCTATTACTTCTGTCATAATCTGCTTACACTACTGAAAATTATCTTTTGTTGCATTTTGTGCTGAGGTAAGGTCAGGATTTCCGGCCCGGTGGCCGAGTGGTCTGAGGCGCTGGCCTCTGACCATTTGTCCAAGATGGGCCCTGGTTCGATTCCCGGATGAGACATGAGTGGTGTGCTTGCCGATGGCGCTGGATCACTCCCTTCCCTGAAACTGGTGGTTGATTTACGTAAGTTGCTTCGTATTTTCCACGGCTAGCACAGATATTTACGTCCTACTGATAAAATTGCACAAAACCTAAAGATGTACAATCTCGTATACTTCAGTGTCGTTTGCCAGGGTTATGACACATGTTCTATGAATGAAGATGAAGCTTTGTGAACAACATTCTGCACGATAAACATAGATTTTGACTTCTCAAAAGTCATTAATCTTGAAAATTTCAGTGAATATAAAAACAAAATCTTTGTCAGTCTGTGAATACAAGTCCGCCGCCCCGGTGACGCAGTGGTCTAAGCGATGGTCTCTGATCATTCGTCCGAAAGGGGTCCGGGTTCGAATCAAAGTGTGCCATGGATTTTTTTTTGTCTTACGGCACTGGCTCTCTCCCTTCCCTGGAACCAGTGACCATAAATTAGGGACGGGCGACTGCTTATAGCCCATTGAGTTGCTCACGGTGGTCGTTAAACCTTCAATAAGAAAAAATACTCCTGTGAATCGGTCTCATTACAATTTGATACGTTTCCTACCTGTTCATACTAAGGTTTGAGTTCATTCAAGTTTTAAAAATATTTAAATTTTAACAGCAGTGCTTTTCAAGAACTGAGTCTCCACACTAACTTAAGGTACACTTGCTTTCGCATATTTTGGTAATAAGTCATAAAAACTTTTTAGATCCCTAGGAGAAGCAACTCAAAAATTACTCTGAGGCAAAAGGCACACACATACACGCTTATACATATGCAGGATACACACAGAAACAAAAACAAGAAAAAACGGGCAGCATAGTCAAAAATTGTGATTTTGGTTTTACAGAGATCCGCAACTCTAAGAAGTGAGTTATTCTATAGAAATTCCGTTTCCATTTTTTGAAATCTGGTTACTGTGATTCTTCATATGCATCTAGATGTAAGGATAAAAGGAAAGACGTAGCGAGTGAATGTGTGTTTAGAAGGACTGAGGGCATCTATCAAGTATGAGGAACTGAGTCTGACGGTTTCTAGTGAAAGCGATATATACCTGGTTTGAACGCCCAGATCTCTCTTCTGACCAAGGATTTACATATCAAATCCTATTCTCTCTATTCTGACCAAGGATTTGCTTACGTTTGACGAGACGGACTAGGATTTAGTCTCAGACGAGCTGAAGGTGCATATGTACACACCTTAGGATATCTTCCTTTCCTCGATCAGTAATTCGAAATTTTCGGGGTCGTTAAATCAAAAGAAAGGGAAAAACATTGGCTATTATTATTACTACTGAAACAGATATGCACACGAATCGCAGGACTGATTTTTTCCTGGAGTCAGTAATTTAGTGCTGATAGCGAATAATTAAATTCCAGAAAAATATTAAAAGCAAAAGAAAGATTGACCGGTCTGGACCGAATTCGCGAAGTCTGACGAACATAAAAATAGAAAGCAGCATCCTAATCCCTCAACGATGACCGAGGAATTAAGGCGTTGACTTCGAGGATCTAAGAAGCAGCTCCCGTATGAGAAATGAATACAATATTTGTTCTTCGGTTCTGAGTTTCCTTGTGGACATGGTACAATATTAACATGTGTTTTTAACCTCTTTCCACTTAAAAATACTGGAAAACTGGTAATAGAAAATCCTCACAAAAGGAGATTGCAAATTTGGCTGTTTTTAGACCATCCTAAGTCAGCGCTAATCGAGGATTTGATAAAACGGCTGATAAAAAGGCAAGTTATAATTTTATACTGTAATGACACTCCAATTGGCAAAGAAATTATTTGCATAACGTTCCGGTCGTTAGCAAGATGGGCTCCAACATTACGATAAAAATTACGCAATGAATGGCTGTAACTATTCCGTGACCAGCAACAGCAAAGCGGGCACAATTGTGCTTAAATATAGCTCATTGTTGCATTCACATGACGAGAGACTAGGGGAGAAAAGAGAGAGGGAGAGTATCGATTTAAAGACTCAGGGGTACTGAGAGAATGCTCCAATGTCAATCTCCATGACGATGGTCACGTGCTTCTTGACGGAGCAGGAGCGCAGAGAAGAGTGCGCACTGAAAATCGCGTTACATCTGCAGTGAAATGGCGAACTTGTGTTTCTCTGCAGAACTTCTTCACCGCCATTTTGACAAACTCAGGGGTAATGCCTAGATCAACGAGATTATCTCCACCGCTCTCCAGTCCCGATTCCGAAGCAATTTGGGACGAACAGGGTCGAGAAACAGCACCACCCGCTGTCTAGACCTTCTGGGGGATATTAGGTAAGAAGTAAAATATTTCTCTCTCTTTTCTACAGGCATCCTAAAGCGGAGCGATCAGAATTGAAAGGGAAAATAAGCATAGTAATAGCAAGCACCGGACAAAGCCAGTTAATATTTAATTTGGTAATTAAATTTTTCGTACATGTCTAAATGCCTTTCAGAAAACTAAAGTTCATGACATCTAACGAGCTGAGAGTCGGGCGGGTACTTCACCAAACCCGCAGTCTGTCCATCCTTGAAATCAGGTCTTTATCGAAAGGATACAAACAGTCTGATACATATATGAAGAAAAGATGTGCCGCAGTTTTAATTGTTTAACCCATTTGATACTGTGATATATGACTCAGGTGAGGTACTTTGAAGTTTATCTATGATGCCTGTAGTAATAAATCCTGTGTAACAAAACTAATTTTGGCATTTAAAAGAAAGCTATGATAATGGATAGTCTCCGTTGTGAAAATGCCATTTCTCTAGTTTAATGTAACATCCTTGGTAAACACCGAAGCCTATTCCTTATTCCTAATTTAGTTGTTATTTGCTCCAAAAAGAAGGAAATCAGAATAGAAAGATGCACATAACTCACAAGTATCACCCAGAACTCAAATTTGTGCTGCTGATGACAGAAACTGCCCTCTTAGCCTGCTCATTCATCAAGCAACTAAGTCATTTCGGGGCTACAGTTACTAATAACACTGATGATATTTTATGATAAAATAGCCATTAGTAAAGCTCTATTTTTACAGCCAATCGTCTCGTAAGTGGGCAGATAACTTAAAAGTACGATGGTAACCTAGCAAATCTTTATACTAATTACTTAGACTTTGATTTTGACAATTTTGTTGAAACAAGTCTGTCTGATGCGTGGTTCGTTGCCGACATTCACTGATGATTATTGATCGAAATTTCACTCTCAGTCATCAAGATTTCCATATTTGAATGTACAAGTGTAATTGGCATAACCTGAAACTGTGATTCCGATGAACACAATTAATAATATAATTTCTTCTTAATCAGTTTTAACAACAGCAAAACATATTTAATATCGATATTAGCCTTGCTAAGTGATAATTACTTTGTTAAAAAATCTGAATATAGGGCTATACAATTGAATTAAGCGTTGACTGGCAAAAATTAAATCGCCGTATACTGTAGCATAATTGATTTTTAAGTATGTCTATTATATAGAAATTTTTCGACGTATTTATTAATTTCTTGGAGTTAAATTTCCAGAATTATTTTGCTTTTACATTTTATAACGTACTACAGAGGTGAAGCAAGTGTCAAGACGACAAATCTGCAGCTATACATTCCGTCGGTGTAATTTAGTAAGTTAGAACAACTGGCTTCGCAGCGAGGAGTTGCGGATTCAATACCGTCACCAACAAAATTTGTGAATTTCACAATGTGTTTGTATTAATTGCGTTGCTGTCATTAAGTCTTAGTGAATTTCAATGAGTTTTACTGAAATGTTCCACTTTTTGTTACATTAAACTACAAATGATATTTTAAAACGGCTAACGGTATATAAAATCCCTTGTGAAAAGTAAATTTTCAACAAAACTGAGGAAGTGAATTTTACATTGAAATTAATGTGAGAACAATTCGTGCTGTGCAAGTTGTGCTAGGGAAAAAAACAAGATAAAAGGAAAAGAAGTAAAATCAAATTTAAATCTGGGATTTCAGCTTTAAAAATGGTTTAAATGTGGTTGTTGGTAATAAAATCCTGTGTAAATTCATCCCTGTACTAATCTGATACTTAACTTCTAGTGGAATTCGATATTTTCATTGCTCAGTGGAACAGCGCCAGTACTACAGCATCAATAGAACGGTAAATTTTTTATTGAAAATCATATTAGCTCGAAAATGGAAAAATAAAGGAAAAACTGACAGAAAAAACAGATTAATTCTCCGTTTTGCGAAATCTTTGTTTTCGTCTGATGCTAACAGTCGTTTTGTGAAAAAGTTCCATGGTTGAGGGAACTATAATGAATATATAGCTTGAATTGAATTTTTAAGTAAAGATTGCAAACAAGTTAAAATGTGTGTGATATTCCCACCCCCTTTCAAACTTGAACTGTTTAATATTAAAGGGTTACCTATTTTCAAAAGGAATATCTGCTTCCCTAGATTTCAAAAGTAAATCTTCAATTTTATTTCTTTTTGCATATGAAACAACTGTTTTACTTTTTCAAGGTATATATATATATACCTCAGGAAAGAGAGATAACTTCTATCACCTACTCTATTTAGCCTGTATTTCAAAGCCTTCTTTTTGCTTTTTTTAACCAATTCACAATTCTCGTGATGACGGCGTTCATGAATCATCTTAGGTTGCTGACGAAACTTCTGTAATATTACATCCTTGGACTTTGATACCGAGGCTCTTTACTCGCGTACTGGGTTTCTTTTTCTTTAGTTCTTATATAACCCATTTTTACCTGAACGGAAGTTGAAGGGTGATCTAGAATTCTGCTGCAAAAACAATTCCCTTTAGCAAGCTGGAAAAACACTTGCACACTTTCATTTGCCGTTCCGTTAGTTTAAAGAAAGCTTCCCCGTCGCACACAATCAGTCATTTGCTACAAGTTGTGGAAAAAGGGCTCTAAAATTTTCGCATAAACCGTTGATTTGTTTCAGGATGGTAAAGAGGCTGCCAAGCGACTTTTCGAAAAGTAGTAATCTCTTTTATCGCAGTGGTCCCCAAACTGCGGCTCGCGGACCAAATCTGGTCCACGTGAAGCCGACAGACTTTACTGACCATATCAATCAACTCAATTTGAATTTCCAAGGGAAGGAAACTCACAGATGAGTTGTTTTTTTGATCTGAAGTCTTTCCAATCGAAGTTGGAACTGTTCAAGCGAAAGTTAGCACAACAATTTTTTTTTACACTTTCCATCTTCTAAATATATGTGGGACATGTCTGATAAATTTCTTTTTGATGTTGAGCACTGTGTCACAAATATTAATTTGTTGAAAGCTGAGTTTGAAAGACGTTTTCGTGAGTTTTACAAGCATGAAAAACCATTCCAGCTATTGCAAGATGCATTTAATTTTACTGTGGGTGGTGCCGAGGAGAATTTGTTAGATTGAAACTGTTAGATTTGCAATCTAATAATAATTTGAAGTTATTATTTAAGAGTGAAAGTTTGATTACCTTTTATTCTCTTTTGCGTAGAAATAGTTTTACAAATCTGAAAAGTTTTGCCAGGAAAATGCTTTCAATGTTTGGCAACACATATATTATGTGAGCAAACTTTCTCCAAACCAAAATTAAATTCGTGAAATTAAATCTTCGTTCGCGATTGACCGATAACCGCTTGTCAGACTTTTTTTAATATTGGGTTGTTCAACCTGAAACCAAGTTTCAAAAATGTCATTAAATAATTCCACAAACAATACCATTTTTATCATTGACTGTTTTTCCAGTTTTAGATATCATAAAGTCCATTTGTTTATGTCATGAAGTCAACTTATTAAAGACTAAACTTTAGTCTTTAGTAAGTTTAGTTTGGTATTTATTTTAGATGTGTATAAATATCTTTAAATATACATTTGAAAACTTTCATGTTATATTACAGACCATGCAAAATCAGTTAGACTTTGAAAAATATGAATTCATTGAAAATTTAGTGTATCTGCATCTTCGGTTTACCAATTTTTTTTATTTTAAATTCGGCAAAAACTGATACTTTTATTGCCGAATTAAATGACCACTATGATCCACTGTCAGGGTTATAAAAAGTCTCTGATCCCTAATTTATGGCCATTGGTTCCGGGAGAGGGGCAGAGCAAGTGCCACCCGGTAAGTCCACCACCCGTGCCTCATCTGGAACTCGAACCCAGACTCATCTCGATGAATGAAGAACTCGAACCCAGACTCATCTCCCCTCATACCACTCGGCATGGAGCATATGGAAACGGGAATTTTTTCTATTTCTCATTACAGCTCTAGCATTTTTAATCTTGCTATGCCTTCCCTGATCTTCATAACAACATCACCGTTCTCCGAAAAGGAAGGGAACCCCCCCCCCCCAAAAAAAAACCCCGCCTAGACGGATCAGGAAGACCTTCGACACCGACCTGTTCCCTTGATGCGCCAATGAAAACGGATCTCTGTGCTGTTGTTAAAATTTTTACAGCAGTGCGGCATGTCTAGCTTAAATAGAAGTACGAAATTCTCAATTATTCCTTTTTCATAAGCAGGAGTGCATGAGATATCAGATGACTGTTTTGTTTGCAAACATTTTGAAATTACACATTTTTGGAATATTTATTAAGAAGCTTCCGGCATTATTTTTTAAGTTGCTAAGTTGATCAGGATAACAACAACAAAAAAAATCAAAAGCGGATTGATTGTGGGGAATAAAATATTTTAGCAACAGGGTGCGAACTCGCACGACAACACATTTTTTATACGCGTATAATTTCCAGAGAAGCCTAACTCTGAAATTCTGTTCTTCTATTTTAGTGATGTTTCTAAATTAACATAAAAACTTTTCGTTGTTGCAAAGAAAACATCATTTCATCTGGTGAAAACATGGCATTTACAGATTAAACTTTTTATCACTTTCAGACGACTATTAAGTGACGGCTTTTAAGTGATCATTTCTAGAGCTACATTTTTCGACAGATCTTCTGTAAGTTTTCCATGATATTAAAAGAAACTTCACGAAACTAAAATATTGATACTTCAAGGAATTGTTAATGGGAAAATGCTTCATCAATTTAATCAAGGGAGAAAACGCTGATTAAATTGATGAAACATTTCCCCATTAACAATTACAATGAAAACTGCTGCATCAGAGAAAGTAAGAATGAAATTTGATACTGACGTCAAAAATTTACGTTAAACAAATTTATATCGGTTTATCGATTCTTTCAAAATATCGCTTCATGGATAACCTCCTTTCTTGTGATGCACTGAGCCTCATTTCAAGTCAACGAACGAAGAAAAAAATCAGTGCATGAGTGAGATCCTACAAAAGAACGTTCTCTTTTGTTTTTAGAGAACAGGCTGCATGAAAAAAATTGGGTGACAAATAAAAATATTCTTAAAACATGACTCGTTGTCCTAGGGAAACCTAAACAACGTTCTACCAAATTAAGTTTGGTAGCTTTCGTGAGGATCAATTCCTTTTTTATCATTTTTTTCTCAGAAAAATAGTAAATAAACAACAAACTTAAGAAAGAAAGGGAT
Organism: Macrothele yani; assembly: GCA_039090855.1. NCBI lineage: Eukaryota > Metazoa > Arthropoda > Arachnida > Araneae > Macrothelidae > Macrothele > Macrothele yani. Next base: position 74,804,958 of record CM076994.1, on the reverse strand, counting down.
ACCCAACTCTCAGATGTCAGAGAAAGCTAATAAAACCACAAGCCTTCTGGAAAATTTGTACTTCAACTGCCTATTGATGACGTTGCTATTTCCTCAGTTCCTTTATTCCTTCCTTTGTTTACCCTTCCGTGACATTAAGAATACATGCAATTATATTCACATAACAGTTTTCGTCATGTTTTCTAATAAGTATAACGAAGTAAATTTCTCCGTCATTTTTATCCGCGCCGGGGTTCGAACCCGAGGCCGCTTATTCCGGAACAAGTCGCTCTACCAACTGAGCTACGCAGACATTTGTTCTGATTCCTATCTGCCTTTATGTCGTGTGCGTCCTGCTGGCAGGTACGTCACATCTCCTGGTACGTTACATAAGTTAAATATTGCAGACACTACAATTAATAAAATGAATATTTTAAAGTAAAGTTATCATCTGATGCTTCACATGAAGTAATAAAATTACTGAAATGCTGCTGTGCTGAACAAATAAATGTTCAAAAACATTTTCCCTCTAGGTGCAGATCAGTGTTTCCTCTAAAAGAATTTTTTTACATTCGATTGCTTTAACTTATCTGATTAACCAGCTCACCAGTAGAACATATCAGATCTTTATATACCTCTTATGTGAAGTCCTTGAATGTTTCAAAGTGTAACAGTTTAAATGAAACTAGAAAAGTACTTCTGGACCAATGGCGGTTTTACGGGGGTAGGGGTAGGGGTAATTACCCCCCAACTTCAAGTGAAAGGAGTTTTTCAGCATTAAAAAGGTTGAAAACGTGGCTAAGAACAACAATGACGCAAGAGAGATTGGTTGACCTTGCCCTTCTTCATGTTCATCGAGATATCTTCATATCAGTGGACAATGTTATTGACAGATTTGCAAATATGAAGAACCGAAGACTGGAGTTCGTCATTTGACTTTATTTGTGTGAATAAACAGTACTGTTTTTAATAATTAATTGAATTAATGAATATTAATTTTATTAATATAATTCAATTAGAATATATATTAAACAATTTTAATTTAAATAGCTAAAGTTCATGAAATATTAGTTATTATTACATGCTATAGTTAATAGTTTACATAAGCTTTTCAAATATTTTTACCCCCCCCCAAACTGCAACTCCAGAGCCGCTCTTGTTCTGGACTGTTTCGCTTTTTAAGGAAAAGTTGGTACCCGTATATACATTCTTTTTTACTTTGCGTTCAGATCAGTTCTGTGATAAATGAGAGAAAGAAAAATTATTCTGTTCCCACTTACTAAATTCAAACTTTGGAGCTTTCATAGAAATGACTAAACATTTAGGAGCGGAACAAAACCATCGAATTGAAAATCAAGTAAATTGTATTTTTTGTTTTATAAATTGAGCCATGTATATAGCAAATTTAAAGTTTTTAACATTTATAAAAAAAAATTTTCAAGGCATAGATACCAAGAAGTTAAAACAAACTTCCTTTAACAGAAATTCATAGGATTTATACGTTCTCGCAAACAGTTCCTTGGACGAATAAAGTACCCCAGAATTTGAACACTGGTTTTTGACGAAACATTTGTTTCTTCAAGTATTTTAATAATAAAGCAGTAGTTTGATTTTCTAAGGCGAAATATAGTTGGAAATATATTCTCAGGGTTCTTTGGGAGGTTTTTTTGGCAAAGAGTGTACATGATGATTACTTTTCTACTTAGAGATGCGAAATAGAAAGTATGATATAAGGAATAATCATTATGCGTTTAAACCACAATGCACACACAATGTTTTCACTCAAAAGCCAAAAAAAAAAAATCCTTACTTTTCAAGTGATTTTGAAAGTTTTTTTCACAGTTGCAACCTAAATCACTTTGTGATGAATGAATTGTTACAATTCCTTCCATTCTTGCATTTGTAAATTATTTTGATAATTGATCTTAATAAAATTGCTTGATTTTTATTAATAACTGTATGCACAAGGCATACTAATTTTGGTACCATAATTCCATGACGGCTTGTTAATACGCAGTGGTTCATATGTTTAAAAAACTCTGGCCATGGTTCATATGTTTGAAAAACTCTGGCCATGGTTCATACGCTTTATCAATCACAAAATTCCAGGACTTTTCCAGGACATTTCCAGGACTTTTGAATTTTTTTCCAGGACATACGTTCCAAACGCTCTTACTTAAAATATAGTGAAACCATTGGTCTGTTCAACATGTAACCTACAACAAAGAACTTCCTACATGCTTGGGCAAACTTAATACAGAATGCAGAATGATAAAAATGATGTCCGCTGCAGCTAATCAGAAACTTAGAATCGCAGATAAATACTGAAATACCAAAGCTGTCACTGAAAATGTGACCACGTTTATTATCTACTAAACGTTTATTTACATAACCCAGTATGTTAAAACTTTGAGAGAATAGAGACAGCGTTGTTATATACCGTTAACTTTTCAGATTTGTAAAACTTCTTGGTGCAGCCAAAGTTGAACCTTGATCCCCTCGCAGAAGGATATGTTGTTTACTTTCGGTTTGGATGAAAAATGTATTTCGTATTTCATCACTCACACACATATGCGCTACTTAAAAAATGGCAAATCTCTGGGATGTAACTTTGTGGCTCTACTATTTCGTGACTTAGTATAATAGAATCCTAAACGTTTAATCAATATTCATCATTTCGGTTTCAAATGGATGCACTCTGGATCCGCAGAAAATAAAAACTGTTAATTTATGAATTCCATATTGAAACACTGGTCTCATATTCTTAGTTGTGAGTATTTCACTAAATCTAGAACAAGGGTTTTTATAGACAGATGGAGTCGTCAAAATAGAAGTTTCTAGCTATTCATTTTTGTGGGGATGTTAACACTTTTTGCAATGCGATAAAATATGTTATTATTTGTAACGCTTTTTTCCTCCTCGCCACCGATTCGGCTTTATGTAAATCATTAAGGAACATCTCACACTTCTTTAAAGCACAAATTTCACAATGTTTAACATTTTGAAATTTCGTTTATACGTTTTTTCATTTATGCGTTTTTAAGGCCATCTCCTACAAAAACGTATAAGCGAGGTGTCAATGTATAACTTTACGGCTCATCCTTCTCCAGTGGAAAACTTCTGTGTTATTTAAAGAAGGAAATGTGTTCGCGCGTGAAATACTCTACATAATGAAGAGTATTGTACAAAACACATTTTTCCAAGGAATCCTTAGAATCGCAGAAACTCTTTTAAATAGAAATATGCAGTTATGCTCGCTGATGTCAGAATTTTGAATAACGGATAAGTAGAAAGTATTCCAAATTATTCTTCATAGCAAAAGCTACTCTAAGGAAAAATAATTCTTCAAATACGTCTCTTGGAAGCACAGATAGTGACATTTTTTTTGGACATTTATGCTACCTAGAGTAAAAACTGTGCATACCTTAAAGACGATAATGTTCCCCAACTTTACTGTAGCCTATAGCATACAGTTAAAAAAAGAAATTTTTCAACAGTATTTTTAGAAGAGGAGCTACGGTTGCAAACATAATTATATACTAAAACCACCTAGCGCCAGAACTGTGAACTGAAAAAAAACCATGAGTGCATGCAAAGCATTCCACGTGGTGGATGGTGTTCGGCGTTAAAATTTTTTTTTATATCGGACTTTCAGGAGTAGGAATATCGAGAAGAACAAACTAAATATCTGTCCAAATTTTACGTTATTTCGGGCAGAAAATGCTCACAAAACGTTTTAACAGGTAATACATCTGACAGAAAAATAATGTTTAAAATCGGGATTTTAGACGCATAGATATTGCTTTAAATACACTGTGAAGAGAAACGGGAACTTATGCTCTCTAGCAGAAAATTTTGCATTAAGAAAAAATTGAAATTATATGGTAAACATTGCGAATCAGAGATGATCTCCGACAAAGAAAGAATTTTTCAATCGGTCTAATAGAAGCAGAGATATCGAGAAAACTACGATATACAACTCCCCAGAGGAAAAACTGTGCATCATTTTAAGTAGGTGTTCTCAAAAGGTCTTTCATGGTGATTGGTATCTTATTACAAAATATTTTTTTCAAACGAGTTTTCAGATGGACAGTTTTTTTGGCAAATACATCAGAAATATAAATATTTACTTACGCTTTCTAGTGATTAAATCGTTCTTCTCAAAAATTAGAAATTATATGCAGAACATTTCCAGGTAGGAGCTCTATTCGATGCAATTTTTTTTTAAATCGGACTTTTAGAAGCAGAGACATCGGGAAAATTTGGCTTAAACGTAACGCCCACGGCGGAAAAACTGGGCATTAATTGAAAAAGAAACAGTAACGTTGTTATAAATGATATCAAGGGAAGAAATAATTTTTTCAATCGGATATTTAGAAATCATTATATGGAATAAAATGTATTTTGAATTTGGTATCTTCTGCATTTACGCCCTCTAGCGGTAAAGTTATGCATCGGAAGAATACCAGATAGCAAGGATCATCGTTCTCACATTTCAAACTTCTTAATGCAAGACGAATTTTTCAAATCGGTTTAACAGTTGCAGAGATATGTTGTCCACAGACAGACGAACGGACGGACAAAGTGATAGCATGATAACATAAGCACATACCTTTTTTACAAAAGATGTGCTGAAACTATTGTTAACTAAATTTTGAAACAGACAATGTGATTCCTTTTATTGTCTATTGATAACTTACATTACAGTAAAGTAATGCAATCCCTGAAATGCTTCCAGCAGAAGATTCAAAGGATTTTATTTTTACTTAACGGGGTTCGCGTGAAAATAAGTTTGGGAAATTCTTAATTCAATAGCAGTATTTTTCAGAGATGATTCTCTACTTTCAGTGGCTGCTCTGTCCCCTCTATTCAATTTATGCACCTTATCGGAGCATTTATACGCATCTACATGATTCTTCTCCTGGTGGGCTATGCCATTTACTGTTTACTTAACAAACATTTTATGCAGCGAATTTTTATGTAGGATTAATAATTCCTGATTTAGTAAACAATGTTCTGATGGTTCATTACGCCACCACTGCTCTTTCCATTGATTCATTGCGTCATTAATTAATTATTTAAAAACGGGTCTTCCGGAAGTTCACGAAAAGGAGCACTTAAATGTACTGCTGTGGGACATAATTCAAACACGCCTGGTATGGTATCTGATTTTAACACTTCTTGTGGACTGCGACGAAAACTAATAACAAAAGGCTACGCATTTTACTGTTTCTGTCTGCACACTTCCATAACTGATTTTAATTGTTCTATACGTGATCGAAGTAGATTTGGTGTCCTATGGCTTTTGGTATCACAGCATAGTTATGACGACAAATCTTTGCCACAATTTTTTAATAAGAGAAATGACATTGTTACGATCATTTCAGAATGTAGATATAAAAGACGTCCTTCAGTGCGTTTATAATGACATATTTTTCGAGAGGTGGTAGCACGAATTTTAATTATTTCTTTGTTGTGCAATATGTTTTTAGATGTTCTACAAGTTTAAATGCGACGGTTTTTTGTTTGCTTAGTTGATCGTAGACTAAAATGTCACCGAAAATGAAATACAAAAAATAAAATACGAAATTCCTTTTGAATAAGAATTAAATTTAAATTATAAAGAACACTTTAATCTGCTTTCAGCCACAGCCCTCAATAACAAACCAAATTGACATCTCATTAATAAATCAAACATATAAATATGACAACTAGTACTAACACATATCCTAGAGTAGACTGAGATTTTTACAGTAGCCATTTAATCAATAACTCAGATCTTAAAGTACAGAGAATGAAGAAGAGAGAGCGTAAAATATTATTGTGCAGTGAAGTTCTCAGAAGCAAAGATATTGCCAAAGAATTTAACTCCAAAACAGAAGATTTTATGGAAAGAGAATTAACAGCTGAGAAATTTTTCTACTACAGGCAAAATAAAGCAAATTGTTTGCTAGTATTGTGAATTTTAAAGGTAATGGACGAAAAGAAGAAATGGGAAAATACAAACCTCAGGATACAAAAATATGACATAAACAGATTTAAATAGAAATATCTAAAGAAAGGGATGTAAGGTCAGGTGATGCGTAACATCACAGCCTCTCCTTGACAAATGTCAACCCCGCCTTCTCGTGGTGCATCCTGTTCCCACTAAAGGGGCTCTGACGACCGCAAATAGCGGTATAACTATACCATCGGGATCAGAGGAAATGCTATCCCACACTCACCAACCCGCTTGGCCAGCGTGGTGAGTTATGGCCAAACACCTCCAAAATGACTCTACAACTTAAATCTTGGCCCTCAGTCTCCGGCAGCTGGAATGTACCTGGCCAAGGCAGCGGCCAGTGCGACATGAAGGCAGAGGGTGCTAAGAATCCCCGGAGGACCGGACTAAGCTGCCATTTGATGCTGACCTTGGCTACCTACAACGGACGCTCCCTATCTTCTGATTCAAGGCTTCTTGAATTGGAAGAGGAACTACAAAGGATCAAGTGGGACATCGTCGGGCTAAGTGAGGTAAGGAGAAAAGGAGAAGATCTCATTGAACTGAAAAGTGGACATCTCTTCTATTATCGTGGGACAGATACTGGCAGAACTAGTGGTGTTGGATTTATAATAAACAAGAAACTGAAGGATAAAGTGGTAGAAGTTGAAAGTTCCTCTGACAGAGCTGCACGACTCGTTATCCAACTATCGAGAAGATACCAGGCTCAGATTATTCAAACTTATGCACCCACCACAAGTCATCCTGAAGAAGAAATTGAAGAATTTTATGAGGAAATTCGTCATCTAAATAATAAAGGTAAGCAGCACTTGAAGATAATTATGGGAGATTTCAATGCAAAAATAGGGCACCGGCAACAGAATGAAACTTCAGTAGGTAAATTCGGTCACGGCAACAGAAACCAGCGTGGAAATACTCTCGTTGAGTTTGCAGAGGCAGAAGGATTTTTCATCTTGAATTCCTTTTTCAAGAAAAAGCCACACAGGAAATGGACATGGAGACATCCAATTGGGACGACAAGTGAAATTGATTTTATTATGTGTAACAAAAAATTCGTCATCGAAGACTGCAGTGTGCTGAACAAGTTCAACACAGGTAGTGACCATAGATTGGTGAGATGTAAGATGCACCTCAACACTAAACTGGAACGTAGCAAGCTCATAAGACAAACAGAATGTATTGACATAACCAACCTTAAAAAACACCATAATACTTTCAAGTTGGAACTGAAGAACAGATTCTCTGCTTTAGAAGGCCTAACATCGGAAGAAGTGGATATTTCGGAAGTTAACAGAAAAGTAACCAAAGCTCTTATGGAAACAGCAACAAAATTACCTGGGTCTAAGAACAAGTTGCATGTAAACAAATTATCAGGAAAAACCAAAATGTTGATGCAAGACAGTACGAAAAAGTATCACTGAAGACGTAAGGAAATTCAACTGTGAGCTAGTGAGGAAAGCAATTGAAAACAACCAAAGCCTAAAGATAGCAAAGGGACATCTCAGTAAGGGAAGAAAACAGATTATGGCTCTGAGAAAAGAAGATGGTTCTATAACAAGAAAGAGAGGCGAAATTTTGACAAGAGTGAAAGATTTCTACTCCAAATTATATGAAAGGAATGATACATGTACTCCAGACATCATGAAAGGTACCAGAGTTCTTCCAGTCCTCCCAGCAGAAGTTGCTCATGCAATCAAGAACATGAAGCGGGGGAAAGCTCCAGGAGAAGATGGAATTACTATAGACATCATACAAGAAGCAAGTGGAGAAATTGAAACAGTACTCGCCCAAATTTTCACTCGATGCCTTAATGAAGGGAAGATTCCTGAGGATTGGAACAATGCTACAATGATCCTGCTACATAAAAAAGGTGACATTGAGGATCTCAGGAACTACAGACCTATCAGCCTCCTATCAGTGGTTTATAAAATCTTCACTAAAGTTCTTTCACACCGCTTGAAGGTAACACTGGACATGGCTCAACCGAGAGAACAAGCTGGATTCAGGAGTGGCTACAGCACAATAGATCATATCCACGTACTGAGAGAACTAATTGAAAGAGCGAATGAATATGAACTTCCTTTGTGCATGGCTTTTATCGATTATGAAAAAGCCTTTGATTCGGTGAAACCATCAGCAGTTACCACGGCTCTGAAATCCTGCGGTATTGAAGATGCATACATTAATATTATTAATAACATCTATGAAAATGCAAGTGCAAAGATTCGGCTGTTTGAAAATACAACACACATAAAAATTGGAAAGGGAGTGAGACAAGGTGACACCATATCTCCGAAGCTCTTTAATGCCACATTGGAAAATGTCTTTCAATCACTGAACTGGGAAAACAAAGGGATAAAGATTAATGGAGATTATCTAACCCACCTTCGTTTTGCTGATGACGTAGTCATTTTTGCAACTACCCCATCAGAGCTGCAGAGTATGATCCAGGAACTTGCTGACAAGAGTAAAGAAGTGGGATTAAAAATGAACTTTCAGAAGACAAAAGTGATGTTCAATGCTTTTACAAGAAATGAAGATTTATCGATTGATGGAGAACAACTGGAGATAACAGATACGTATGTTTATCTTGGACAGCAGATATCAAGTGAGGGTCACATTGATGAAGAAATTAATCGGCGTACAAAACTTGCCTGGAGAGCTTTTGGAAGAAACAGCATAATTTTCAAGAGCAATATGCCATTATGTCTTAAAAGAAAAGTGTTTGATCAATGCATCCTTCCAGTGCTTACGTATGGTGCAGAGACGTGGACCTTAACTAAAAGAGACATACAAAGGCTGCAGACAACTCAAAGAAGCATGCAGAGGTGCATGCTTGGTATAACCAGGAGAGATAAGAAGAGGAACTCGTGGATCCGAAAAATGACGAGAGTGGAAGACATCATGATCAGAGTTAAATCCCTGAAATGGCAATGGGCTGGACATACTGCCAGAAGGACAGACCATAGATGGACAGCCGAAATTTTAGAGTGGATTCCAAGGGACAGGAAAAGACCCAGAAAAAGACCACATGGGAGATGGGTGGATGAAATTCGTAAATATGCGGGAGTGACATGGAGGAGACTGGCACAAGACAGACCGTTGTGGAGGAAACTTGGGGAGACCTTCGTCCAGCAGTGGGTTGATAATGGTTGACAATGATGATGATGATGATGATCTAAAGAAAACGAATAGTGGCTGACAGTTAGCATACAAACTTTCTACGATGATAAGAGGAGTTATCACGAAGAGTAATCAGCAGTATCAGGGTATCACATGTATTGAGAAAAGAAGTAAGTAATATGCGCGTCATTAAACTCACTATATATGGAAAAACAGCTAGCTCATATAAAATTCCAGTTGAACTTCATAACAGTATGGGTAACAATGGAATTGGAGAAAGAAATATAATTATTAACGTTAAACAGTAAAGTCGAAATGATCCAACATAAATGAGTGGAGAAGTAAAGTTCCTATACATAAAAAAAAAAAGATTTCCGAATACAACATTCTTCTACGTAAGCAAAACCGTTTAAGATCATATATGATAGAATTCACACAGAAATAGATCCCGCGATAGGCAATATATGTAGATTTAAATTCAGAACTGGTTTTGAACAAGATAAGAACTTTTCTTGTTAGCCTGATCACTTGAAAAGACAACTGAAATGAACATCTTCATGCTTACAATATTACACTATTTTTAGGCATTGCAAATTGCCGAAAGTCATTTGGCAGCATAAAAAAGGACATTCTAATGGAAATTTTACATAATATTGGCCTCGATGCGACAACCAACTGAAAAATAAAAGTTGCATATTAGAAACAAAATTAGTTTGGAAATTATAGAAACTGAACGGGTTGAAATAAAAAGCTGTGAGTACTATCTCTGATTTTACACAATCTCTGTTTGGTGAGAATAACCCGCGATGCCGTGGATCGTAAGGAAGAGAACATACAGTGAAATGGTGTCACTCTGCGTAATTTAGGATATTCAAACGGCACTGAACTGCTTGCTGACTCTGCTTAAAAATACCTGCAAACATTTGTTAGAGAAGTGAAAGGAAACGCTGATAAATCGGGGCTCAGGATGAATGTAATGAAAATAAAGAAAATACTGATATGTCAAGTTTAAATTCTTAAGAACATCTACGGCAAAAACTGCGGGCTCAACTAGCGGATTGGTATTCCTACCTCTGAAGAAATTTCTGTGACGATAACTATTTTTGAAAAGAAACCTGAAGTTGATGCAGATTTGACAAGACCGCATTCAACCAAATGAAAGAAAAATTAAATTATGAAGCGAAACTGAGCCAGCAAAATATTGAACCAAAATCTTCTTTTGTTGTTTTATGTTATGTGGACATAAGGCACAGATACTTAGGATTCAGTGAAAGGTACGGTGTCTCCGAAGAATGCTAAAAATTAGTGTACTAGTATACAAAGTCTTGTGAAAAGGTGGATGTGAACGTCACCTTCTAAAGACAACTTAAAATCTAAAACTGATTCAATCTGAGAGCATCCTGAGAAGGGAATAACAAGAGATGTCTAATTAACTGCAAGGGTAAAATAAATTCGAAAAACAACGAGAGGTAGAAAAAGAGAGAATGGAGCTTTAAAAATGGACTGGACTAAACACGAAAAGATACTGTTCTAAAATCTAAAAACTACACGAAAGTTATTGTTAAGTTGTTATAGTGTGCCAACAGGTTTATCGCAGAGATCTTTCTCTTAACTGCTGTTATCAACTTTGTTATTTTGCTCAAACGTGAGATTACCTTGAGTTCCATCCAAACTAATACTGAGATGACAGAAAGATTCATTTAACCGAACAAATGAAAGTATGATCTACACAAACGCAGCTTACTCATAAAACAGATAATGTCGCAGCATTATTAAAATTTTCAGAAAGGGTTATCCAGTAGCAACGCCACAATTACTGAAGGTATAATTTAGTGGCTGTGCCAAAATTGTGAAAATGAGCATCAATCAAATTATATTTGCGGTTTTAGTTGCATTGGCGAAAACAAACAATCGAAAAAAATAGAATTACTGTGCTATTCAAAAACGAAAACAAACGATCTCAGTGAATAGAGATAAAGAAGCTCAAAATAGCACGTGGTGTCATTTCCAAGAACGATGGGAGAAATCGATGAAAGCGAACGCAGCAACGCGCTTTAACGCTAGGTCCAAGAAATCTAGTTCTAGCTAAGCGGCTTACAAAAAAAAAAAACCGCCAAAATACTTAGCGGAAACCAGCGCAAAGCAATGAAATAATCAACGTGTCCTTATGGAGAAGAATTCTATGTGCTAGAAGTCAGGCTCTCGAAAAGCAAATACAGACAGGACTTGGTCGTTTCCTTGATTGAAGAAGAAGAACTGCGCGGAGTAAAAAGAAGCTGCAAAGAAATTAATGATGAATAGGGGTTTCGGAAAATCGGAATATGTCTCAAGGCTTTAAGGGAACTAATTAGAGGAAGGATTTCCAGAACTACCAGGGGCTGAAAGAATAAAGTCAGTAATGATGTCCAAGAAGAAAAGCATTATTGCCATTAAATAAGCCATAAAAGGATACAAAAAGATACTAAAGATGGCAACTCAGAAATTGAGCTTTGACGTTGAGAGAGCATTAGGAAGCGTAAAGAGAACAAATAATTCTCTCGTGTTTCATTCAGTCAGAAGCAACATTCGACATCGTTAAAGCAAATGGACAAGAAAAGGCGGCTTTCAGCTCAAAGAAATGTTCTTTTGAGTTCTTCTGCCTGATACAGAGATGCATTTCATTTTTCTCCCCACGAAGAAGTGAATCCAAAATTCCTCCATTCCCTTTTTTGAATATGATTAATCATGAGTTGTGCGTATCTTAATGAATAGCTCTACGAAAGAATGTTTTAAAAAGAAAACTGCTCATGACAATTTGCCTAACGTTGGTGAAATAAGAACAGATGAGGATATACCTTTTGTCGAAGAACTATTCGTAACCGGATACAAAAATGTTCCGGAAAAATTTCACCTGGCACGGAGCTCTGTAGTTTTCACAAACACTGATATTAATGATCTTGATAATTGATCCGTGTGATGCTTATCCAAAAGGACGCAGTATATGTGGGGTGTTAGCCTGCTTCTTTTAATGCAATGAGAAACTAACGGTGGAAACAGGAAAGAAATTGTAGAGAATTACTGATTGCGCGTTTTCAATGAGCAGAAGAATTTTAGAGGACATTTAGATTTGATTTCCACACTGTACCTCAAATGTAAGGATAGTAGCCCAGGACTGAATGAATTTAAAATTTATGCAAGGTCAAAATTAGGTCAGAATAAAAAGATCGTTTACTTCGCAAACGAAACTTGAGTCTTCGAAGCAGAATTTACCAAGGAGTACGGTGATGTGCTGTGAAAATCTAGAAGAAATAGAATAAGAACAAATGAGGATATAATTTTCGTCGAAGAGCTCTTCGACACGTTAGCAGAAAGGAAACTTTGTCATCATTTGTTTACAACCCAAGACTAGGTTTTGACATAATGAAATTCAACAAGACACGAACATCTAGAAATTATTCAAGAATTAAACAAAAACAGTTTGAGAGTACGTAAAAAGATTTGGTAGAAATTGGTCAGCAGTGTCCCTTTTCCAGGATCATGCACTAGTTGATTAAAGTGTATCCTCATTTTTCAGCTACTTTTTTTACATTTTGGTGGTCTATGGCCACGTCTTGGTACTCAACCATATAATTCAACCATTCGCTTATCACATCTAAATGTCCTACAAGTTAATCAACGCTAACGGTACAGTTTTACAGTTTAGAACTAATGTTTATTTTTTTACATTGCGGAAACTCATTTCTGGGGGTTATCGATCTGAAAGTTTTATTAAAATTAAACCAGAAGTCTTTCCTCTCTCATTCACGAGTGCCTAAGATATTTACGGGAACAAAATTCAAGAAAATGTTCCGTCATTTCGTTGGATATCTGACGATACCGTGAGCATTTATAATTAGAAAATATTGATTATACCTGAGTTAAAGCAGCTGCTTCAAGAAAACGGAGAGCCCACGGTTATCGAAAGCATATCACTCACGCATTAATAAGATTCAAACTGGGTCACAAAAAACATGGCGACTGTAAGTTTCAATCCATCTAAAGCATTCATGATGTTGGCCATTTTTCAGTCTCTTTCTTTTACTTTCCTATTTTTAAATTTAACAAACTGAAATGACAGTAAAGGGAATACCGATCCTGTCCAGCAAATAATTTAATTGGACATGAATTAACAGATTAACTGTTAAAGTCACAGTTTAGTACTTGCATGCATGTGCTTATCTTACGTATCTCCTTTCACACACACAAGTGCACATACGCGAAAGAAACAAAGAAAAGAAAAGGAAAGGAAAGGAGAGGGATAACGAGAAAACCAGTGATATGAACACTGCAAAAGTGCCATCAAAATTCAATCTCAGTACGCGGCGGCCAGACTGAGGCATGCGTACACACGCTTTTGCTTTTCAGAATGTTAATTTTCTACCATTCACACGCGTCAATATTTGCAAACACACGTACTTACGCACAGGTGGGAATAACTTGTAAAAAAGTTCCTTCAGATTCATAATTATTTTCGCATGTTGCAGTCAGACAAAAAAGATTTCGGAACAGAATCGCCATTTTCATAAATTTTTAAGTACGCTGGACCTCCCGATTTTTGTGGTTTCGTCATGCAATGGAAATCAGAAAGAAGGTAATTTTCGATTTAACATAAATTTTGAGAGGTTACTACGAAATGCGGTCATTGAAAATATCCCCTGCACAAAAGATGCAATTAATTTAATGTCTGTCTTTAGATATATTGCTTAGTTCATACAGCGTGACCAGGAACAAGGTAATGTACAACTATACTCCTTGGATTTTGCGTGATCCTTCGATATCTATTAAACTTCCATTTCAAAAGTTGTTTTATCGATATTTTTTCCTTTAGGTTTTATTTACCCTTATGTCTAAAACTCGATGGGTCAAACTTTTGCAGTTGTACGTATGGAGATATGCAAAATCACAAAATCAAAAATACACATTGGGAGTTCGAGAAGTTTCATGCTTCAAACAAAACTGCCGTTAGTTGATTGCCCTCAGACAAAATGATCTCTGACAAATAATGACCCATTTTCATCTTTATTAATTTATTTGCTTCAGAATTGCTGCTTTGAAAGAGGAAATTGTAGAACACTTTGACAAAAATCGGCAAATACAGTTTCATGTCCCATTTCACAACATGACAAATTGTTTTTAAGATGCTTGTGGAATATCGAGAGTCATCTTTCGAAAAAGAAACGATGCTAAATATTTGTTTTTCAGAATGCACAGGCTAGAGTTTGTCTGAAATGTTTCAAGTGCTGCATAATAATATTTTTATGCTGACTATGTAAATGATATATCGGGTTTTCTCCATTACATAAAATTTTTGCATAAAACCTTATTTCCATTTCATATGAGTAGGTAGTCGTCATTGAAATTGAATCACTGTATATGTGCCAGAGTTTTTAAAACCACACGCTACGAACGTTTCCCGAAAAAATGTGACACAGCGTATGATTCTGCTTTACTCTAAACTTCGAGAAGTGCTGTATCGTTCTGTCCATGCTTTTTTACCAAGAACTCACTGGAGGAGGGGGCAGGGCCGGATTGGGGAGGGGGGGGTAACGGTGTAATAGCCTAGGGGCCCACCATTACCAAGGACCAAGGAGACATGCCGCTACACCGCAAATAATACACACCTTTTATATATTTATACATATAGAGAGAAGTAAAATAATTTTAGTTTTGTCTCGTATGATTTCCACTCGACCGCAAAAGGAGGATGGAAGACGAACAGATTTCAAGCCAGTGACTCACTAAGGGTAAAGATTTCATGTCGTTGTGTACAGCGGGATCGGCGAGGCAGTTTCATCTTTTTCACTACCATCCACCCACACCTCCTTGCTAGCACTTGGAAAAGTTAATGGATGAAATCCACTGTGACTTCATATTGAACAACAACAACAACAAAAAAAAAGCACTAAGAAAAGTATACAATGCTAAATCATTAGGAAATTCAAGACAAAATCTAGGAATCTTAGCTTTTAACTCACGTCCTTATGAGAACAATGGAAAATACAGTGACTTATTATGAAAACTCTGCTGATAATTTATTAATGTGGGAAATTTACTAGGTATGAATTATTATCACAAGCATATTGCTACACTTTCGTGTTTTAAGAAATTCATAATGATTTTCCGTCATAAGTTCTTTGGATGTCCACTCAGATGTTTTAGCCTTGGTAGCCCACTTAGACTAGGGGCCCGGCCACTAAGGCCCTAATCCGGACCTGGGGGTGGGGCAACATGTTCCCCATACTGACTCTTAAACGTCACAGCAAAGGACAATATCGGGACAAGATTAACATTCCAGAAAAACTAGAATCTGCAATAAAACGAATTGCTTTCGTATTTTAGTTTCCTTAATTTCTGCGTAAGTGAAGGTACGAAAAAAGTAGATAGAGTGTTAACAGTTTTGTGTTTGTAGTATTTTTTTTTTTCGACTTAATTTTTTTTGTAACAAGCAGAGCGTGTGTATGTAAGCAACAAACCTGAGAGAGAGAGAGAGAGAGAGAGAGAGAGAGAGAGAGAGAGAGAGAGAGAGAGAGAGAGAGAGAGAATTCACCGAGAAGGCGTAATACCTCTGAATGAATGAATGAATATTGGAGACCAAGGAAAACACAGAATTTGCAGTATTTGTTTTGAACAGGAAATATACTGTAAATAAGAAAGTTTCTTTACAGACTCCTTACGGTCTCATTAACCCAGAAATTACCTCGATGACTGTTCTTTCTACTCATATAACGTTAAAATCTACAATGCGTAAAATGAAAAGAACATAATCTCATATACATTCTATGTTCCTTTACTTCCAAATACTGTTGACGTAGTTTCATCTGAATATCTACTTGAAGACGTCAACGGATACCAAGGCATTGATTTTCAGTCCGGGATATCTAATGAGCAGCTGTTTTTCACGCATGGTGAACTGTGTGATTTGGTGAAAGATTTTTGTCTTTCTAAGGAATCTTCAAAAATTTTGCGTTCGAGATTTCGTAATAGAAGTTTGTGGGATGGAGTTCCATGCCTGTTGCACTTGGTCGGTCAATACAGGGATGGTTAATGCTGGTTGGGGGTGACGTTGGAGTTGTCGTCCAATGATGTCCCATACGTGCTCGATTGGTGAAAGATCTGGTGATCTAGCAGGCCACGGCAACATGTCGACACTCTGTAGAGCATGTTGGGTTACAACAGCGGTAGGCGGGCGAGCGTTATCCTGTTGGAAAACACCCCCTGGAATGCTGTTCACGAATGGCAGCACAACAGGTTGAATCACCAGACCGACGTACAACTGTGCCGTAAGGGTGCGTGGGATAACCACGAGAGTGCTCCTGCTGTCATAGAAAATTGCTCCCCAGACCATAACTCCAGGTGTAGGTCCAGTGTGTCTCGGCCGCAGACAGGTTGGTTGCAGGCGCTCACCTGGCCTCCTTCTAACCAACACACGGCCATCACTGGCACCCAGGCAGAACCGGCTTTCATTAGAAAACACAACAGATCTCCACTCCGTCCTCCAATGAGCTCTAGCTTGACACCACTGACGTTGCAAACGACAGTGGTTTGAAATAAGTGGAATGCACGCTACAGGGCGTCTGGCTCGGAGCTGTCCTTCAAGTAACCGATTTGTAACAGTTCGTTGTGTCACTGTGGTGGCAACTGCAGCTCGAATTGCTGCCGCAGACGCGGTACGAAGCGCCACGGCCATACGCCGTACACGACGGTCTTCCCTCTCAGTAGTGCCACGTGGCCGGCCAGAACCCGGTTTTCTTGAGGCAGTACCTTCCCTTGACCACCGCTGCCAACAATCATGCACAGTGGCTACATTGTTGCCAAGTCGTTCTGCAATATTGCGGAACGAAAATCCACCTTCTCGTAGCCCTATTACACGACCTCGTTCAAACTCTGTGAGCTGTTGATAATGGCTTCTTCGTCTTTTTAAAGGCATTCTTGACTAACATCAACACACTGCATCGAATCTCAACGATAACTAACGCTCACGAACGTTACAGCGCGTATTTACAGCAAACCTGCTTTGCATGTTCCGAGGGGCGCTACTAGCGCCACACGTATGCGCTGAGCACGAAATTTTCATATACGTCATCTTACAGATGTACTCTCACCGCCTACCAACTGTCGTTTATCTAACACAACCCCTTCTTGGTGTTGGGATTTTTCCCCCGTCAGTGTACGTAGAATCTTTTTATACCGAACAAAATATTGAACATCTGAATGTGTGTCGAAAGCTATTGACTTCATTGTATATGTGTAGAAAGTGAGTGAGTAAAAACACAGTTTTCGTATAGAACGTTCGTCTTAATTCTCAGCAGCCTGATCTGTTTCTTATAGAAACTTTCTCGACGGTCTCCGAGAGTACACGAAGAGATGAAATGACGAAGTTCGCGCGTTTTCCTTTCCAACAAATACTACAAGAGTTCGCAGCTGATACTATTCAGTTCGACTCTTGGAATGAAACAAAATGTCGATATCAGAGGCCTGTAAGCATAGCCGCATGATCTCCACAAACGCGTGAGAGATTTTTGCTTACCCTGTGCAAATGAGCACGATTTCTACTGGTGTATGAATGAGAAGGCCGGCGTGCTTTTCGATGTGTACAAAAGAAGTCTTCTTCCACACTACTAACAGATCGTAGTGATTTTAATTGAAACATATCTTGCTATGAAGTGTGCAATGAATGTGCGTTGTTAGACATTATCGTAAGCAAAATTATATTTTCGATTCTGCTAGTAAGAACAGCAGAAAATAATTAACGTTACAGATGAAACTTGAAGAGATTAAGATGATAAAAAATTATAAGCGCAAATGAGGGATCTCCCACAGTATGTGTATACACGAGTCCAGTTTGCGTACGATGCGTGCCTAGCCAAACCGTAAAAATTACAGATAAATTTAAAAATGTAACACTAGTCAGTTGTAAGATGGTTTTCAATACTTGTACAGTCTAATGAAACATGAGTGGTTGCTGTTGACGTTCATAAGAGATAAAACACAACAAAAGAGGCCAATGAGTTATGGTGCTGTTCTAGGTAAGCCAAAGCTACTTACCAAATCACTAAATTAAAACTGGATGAGATTGACGTAAAGCCCCTATTGCAAGTTAATGCTGCTTCCAGCGCTCCAAAAAGGTGAATAATCATCGGATAGAAAATGCAGGGGCTTTACATGCTAGGTCAAATTCGAACATTTTCCAAGGCAGTTATGGTTGAACTAAACTACTTAAACCTTTTGGGGAAGAGGTGATATAACGAATATTTACCATGAAAATGCTTGTAATCGTTAACGAAGTTCAAAAGTAACGGGAAACTTAGGAAGCTCTGTATCTTGACACAAGCAACTTCAGAGCAAAAACAAAAGCCACCAAAGCAGCTTCTTAGGACAGTTTCTAATGTTCGGTGCAAGTAAACAACGAATGACGAACAAGATAGTTCTGTTTTATCAGCATTGCCTGATACAACCTATAAAAAGACTGACTTTTCACCCCACTGCATCCAATAACATCACATATTCTGCATAGCAATTACTTCAAATATTCCGATAGGTAAAAACATTTTTCTATACTTTTTTCCAACTTTACATTTCTGTATTTTAACAACATGTGCATTTGCTTTCTGAAACCGTCGTTTTCAGAAACAGCTCACTAAGAAATCTTACCTTTGCAAGCGCTTTGAAGATGTGAACAAAATGAGCTACATCCTTCCTTACCAGAAAAATAATGTGCTACAAGTTACAGTACAGTAATGTCTCAAAATATTAGGATATGTTAATACGTATAGAAACATATAATAATAATAATAGTGACGAAATATCAAGATGTGAAAGTACAATTGTCTTTTCAAGTGTTAAGAGCACAGGGAAATTTTTCCAGCGTAGCAAGGTTTGGTTTAGCTAGAACGTTTTCACAAACGCATCTGTCGTGCTAAACGGGATTTATTCTATATGAAAAATTACTTGATGGCGAATTCGACCGACTTCCGATACACTTTGTCAGCAGAGTATAAGTTTTTTTTTTCACACCGGATTTAACATTTTCCCCGTTAATACTTCACTATACATATATTGAACTTTTTTTTCAATTGTGCCCTTCAACATTTTGAGCGGCAAAGACAAAATACACAAAACCACTCTCGTGACTGAACAGGGTGCAGCAAATCACAGAATTCACTTGCTTTTTATTTGTTATCTGTAAGCACCTTTTGGATCATGAAAATATGCAAAGAAATGGAAACGCTTCTCTGCATTTTCCTCGGGGCCGTGCTGTGTATTATCAGTACAACTTGATAACACACAACTAAAAACAACTGAATGCGAATGTTGTATTAGTAAAAATTGAAAATGAGAAAATGAGACTGCAAAATTTGTGGCCTACAGCTTCTTTTGCACAGGGTAAGGATGACAAAACTACAATCACTCGGAAAAAAAATCAGCCAAGTCCGACAAGATTGCGACGAGAAGAAAGGGTCGGAGAGTTTTCTTTCCGATCAGAGGTCCATGGGAGAATTTCGAGGGAGAGAGAGAGAGAGTAATAGAGACATAGTTTCATGCTTTTTGTTACCAGAGCAGATTATGTGCAGGCAAATAAAATTACTATCTGTGGCACGCAGTCTGATCATCTCCAACAGTGCGTCGCACCGCCTCGTACGGCGATACATTCTGCAATGCGGTCCAGCATGGAGGCGAACAGACAGACGCCAGATGTTCTCCTGTGGCAGACTGGCCCACACGTGTTGGACGATGTGCTCCAAATCCCGGATAGTGTGGCACGGCGGCAACTGGCGTTTCAACTGATCTCACACATGCTCGACAAGGGACATATCCGGGGAGCAGGCAGGCCATGGAAGTGTCTGCACATGACGTAGGCAGTCTTGGGCAACCAGAGCAGTGTGCGGGCGGGAATTATCCTGCTGGTATAACGCACCTGGAATCCCGGCCAGGAATGGGAGCATATGGGGCCGTAGGATCTCATATGCTCCCATTCCTGGCCGATCCACGTACCACTACTAGAGCTGATCGGCTGTCGTAGGCTATAGCTCCCCAGACCATAATTCCTGCAGTGGGGGAGGTGTGGCGCTCGATAGCGAGGTTCGGATTGTGCCGTTGATCCAGGGACCTCCACACCCGGACACGATGATCACCTGTTTCCAAATCGAAGTGGCACTCATGGTTAAACACTACACGTGGCCAGTCTGTGGCATTCCACGTCGCTCTGGCCGCACACGTAAGGGGCGCTGGGATTGCAGATTCGCTTTCGCGGGGCGTCGGAAAATGGTTCGTGGGCACACAGGAGCCCCTACATCTGCCTGTATAGTGGACCGGGTACCTGTGGAATCCGTTCGTGTCTGGCGCATGATTCGTCAATTCTCTCTACCGGTGGTCCTCCTGGTCCGTCCGGAGAGGCTCAGCCGTGTGGCAGTGCCGTCACGTGTCTACTGTTCCCAACACAGTCGGACGGTATGGTCAGAATGATTCACGTGGCGGGCTATACGGCATGCGGACCACCCTGTGGTTTTCAGCCCGATGATCAGGTCTCTCTCAAAGTCCGTAAGATGCGTAAATTGACGTCTCTGGCATCTACCCGGAATTCTTGTCACTCTGTATTCTTGCTTGCGCCGGCCGGTGCTTTTCGCTTTCATGGGCCATCGATTGCACACCGGTTTATAGGTCTGCCGGTTCGTGCTTGCAGCGCCACCACAGGGTGTACGGTCATGCGCAATCGTACCCAACGTGGATAATTTGCATACCAGCACGCACTCTAGCTATTCGCAATGTTTCGCGGTTGTAGCATGTTTTCTTCTAGGTGCGCAAATTTCATTGTTCGTGAGTGTATTTGCAACGTGCTTCGAATTTCCATCTCTGGATGTTACATATTTAATGCCTCCTTTTTTGTGACGCTAGACTTTTGTAAACTAAACAGTTATTTGCCAGTGAAGGGTATCATGCTTATTATTTACTTTAAATGTTACCTTGAATATATCTTTTTCTGCATAATGACCTGCTGTGTCTTCCAATTAGTACAGTAGCCTATGAAGACCTTCGGGTCAAAGTTATCCATGCGCAAGTATAGGATGTATCTCTACGGTGTGTAAGGAAAATAATGAATTACTTCCGATATAAAAAGAAACATATGAAGATGTATCGATTAAATTTTCAAGACGTACGTCACGTAGTTTTTTTCCTTTTTCATAAAAACCTACACAAGTGGTCTTTACTTCAAACATAGGGCACTCAGATCAAAAGTTTTAAGAAGCCAAACTTCGGGCTCCCTCAAAGTTCTTAGAATTGAAGTTTTTTCTCTTGTACCAGGTCCAAAAATCTGTTTGAAAAGAAGGTTCAGACACAAACCCGTTGTGTTATTTTTCATTTTTCGAGAAGGCTTATAAATCACTTATGCAGAAAAAGAGATATTCACAGCATTATTTAAAGTAATAATAGGCATGCTACTTGGGACATACCACGAGAAGAATTATAAATCAATGATAGCTTCAGTAGAAACACCCAACAAGTAAGAACAGGTCAAGGAGAAGATTTATTAATTAGTGACATGTTCAGCAAAAAAACCGTTAAGTACATATAGGTCCAGAAGAAAGATTATTAATAAGGCCTTAGAGAGAAAAAAATGTTACAAACATGTGATTATGGACATACCCTGCATTAGAATAATTAACGTGCATGTAAAAGGAATGATCTCACACGTGTGAACTATACAGTTAGTTCCTGGAAAAGAATCACGGGAGACCTCTGGATAAACTTCCAATCGCAAAGCCTTTCCCTTTTTTACTTCTTTGTAAGAACTGAGAGCGATATTCTTTTTTCTTCTGTTAGCATGCCATACAACCCCGTAACACCTCCTGCTCGAAGTCCAAATATTCGTTCTGCCATAACATAGCCACACATTTTCCTTACAACAACCGCTTCGGAACGATAAGATTTCTCTTTCAAGGTACCAAGTTTTGCTAAACTAATTTTGACTCCAACGAAATACCCTTTTTGAATACCCCTGCTCGCACATAACGCGGATTGTGAGCACAAATAAACCCGAGAATTCATTTATACCGAGCAGAAAAGAGAAGTTTATGAGATAGAAAAAAACAAACTTGTTCAACAGTCCGTCTCACAGTGATATATCAGAATGTCGCTGCCACGATATATGTCAGATATGACCACTGCTTAAAAGAGCCTCCAACTTTTGTCTCACCATCTGCAACTTTATGAAGCAGTCCAAAAAAAAAAAAAGAAAAAAGCCGTTACGCGGTTTATGTCCGTTAACTTCTGCAAAGGCAGCTTTGCTAAATCATTCTTTCCTTTTTCAATAAAACTTTGGAACTCCATGCGAAATCAGGTTAATCCTGAAAATTACACCTTTCTAATATTTCAACCACAGGCAAGTAAAGTCTATTTACTGTGTGTCTCAACGAAATGAAAATACGTTTGTGGTAATTGTAGTCTAAGCCTTCTACATCGATTGTTTATGAAAAACAGTGCTACTTATACATGTAACAATTACGTTCTTTGTCTTTTCTGGTGCACATGCGCACAATTTATGTTTCTAGACCACACGCAAACTCGATGTGCTTTCTTTGCCTTTGGGACCATCACTGAAGAACAGGTAGAACATAGTCAATGTACCAACACGTGCGTTGTTTCAGTGTTTGGCCCAGTTCCAACATCGTTTCAAGGACGGCTGTTTGGCTTCCCGCTGGTGAGAGACATGTTGCGATGGACACAGCACGTTTCGCTTGCAGCAAAATTGTACCGCTGTGGTAATTTGAAAGTACGTTGAAATTCTAGAGGGATCAACACCTTAGAACAAAATTTGCTTCTACTTGGCTATCATACTTAATCACTCGGTAAAGATTCTTCTTCAACCGAAAACCAAAAAAATGTTCCTCACAGTCACTAAATCAATTTAAGTTCTATTGACTTACGGAAAATCCTAAGGAAACTGTTAAACACCTTTCAAATGAGCCTTTTTCCTGCAAACTTCTGAAGTCATTACAATCTACAAATCGAATCTATATGAACAATTTGATATATGTCGAAAGTAAGTTTATTTTCAGGAAGCCGGCACTTCTTTTTACTTTGCTGCCAGTACCCACCACCTGTTATATTGGAATTTTTGAAGGTTATTAACAAAAGAGAAGATTGTTTATGCTAATATTGAAACTTATATGTAAATTATGGAAAATTTGAATTTGGGAGATGAGTGGATGCGTTTCGAAACAAAACTGAAATTTTGATTAAGGCCATGAAATATAAATAGGAAAATAAAATGCACCACTGAATTTGGAAACTCCCAAAAGTTACTATTGTATTGTTTGCGTTTTTTGCGTTTGATGAGTAGATACACCTGAAAGTGGAAGAAACGGTAACTATTGTTTGCATGTGTACCAAATTTGTAAACACTAAAATTTAATGGTATACAATGTACACGTGTAAATAACCTTTTGGAAGTGGCGATGATCAAATTAGATAGTTAGGACAAAAACATTGTTTTTACACCACAATTAAGTAACTCAGATTTCGTTTCCCACCTCAGTCATTGCTGAGGGGGATGCAGTTGAACCATGTGATGAAAATTTAAACTTAAAATATCTAAAACGTCACTACACTAAGGTTTAGGTTTTTGAAAGGCCACTTGGTCTATATTTATTTTAAAACTTAACAAGAGTGAGATTAAATTTTGGACACAATTTCAAACCCAGCCACTGGGCCAAAAAAAAAAAAAAAAAAAAAAAAAATATCTGACAGCTTGGTTGTCTTGGATGTAATTATCGCACCAGTCACAGTACCAAAACAGAATATAAATACCAGAATTTCATTGAATTATACCGCACAGCACAAACACTTGCTTTAACATGGTGTGCAACTTAAGTATGTGGAAGGTAAATTTCTCTGTCTCTTCATAAATTTAAAAATTATTGTATACACAATACATATTTCATTTCCTTTCGAACACACCCCTCAAACCAGTTTCCTTAACCAACATTAATTTTAAAATTGCAATAACTGAGAATTTTTTTTATAAATAACCAAAAGTTACCTCCGTAAACACTCCTACACTACCAGGAAAAGTTTGCATTAAAACTTAATATACTCAACATTCTAGCATTACTTGATACAAAATCACTCTACTAAACACACTGTACTAAATACCTTACTCAATTACCTCAAAAGTTATCATTACACAATAATGCTGACAAATATACTTCAAATTCACCCTATCATCTGGAAAAAAATCAAAATACTTCACTATTCAAACTAGCTCTGAGTACACAATATCCCACTATGTAAACAAAAGGCAAACACTAACTCTCAACACTCCTGGACACAAATTCATACTTATCTGCACTCCCACTGTTCACAACAATTTAAAATTTACACCACTAATTCTCACCATCAATTTATCAACAACTTAATCGAAAAATTCAAACTAGTATTATGTAAGCTTGTAGTAATTTTTACTAACTCATGTAGTAAGCCACTGAGGTAACGTGTAGGCAAAACATCTCAGTCAAATTACTAAATTTCACTTAAAAACAAAATTCTTTCTGGGAGGAAGTATTATTGAGGCTGAAGGTGAGATTGGGTCGTGAATCCAATTCGACCTATGCACCGAAATGGTAAAATATGTGTGACTATCACCCTGTATTGGTTCTTCACTCTGATTTTGGGACAACATCACATCACTCTCTGATAAGTACCACCTCTTATGAGCCAACGAGCTTACTCGGGCAGAAAACAAATCCCCCAATCTGTTTTCATGCACCCTTTCAGACCCGAGGCATGTCCACATAGGGAAAAGCACCCCACCAGAGTTCTCTTGCCCCCAAAATATCGCATTCTCTATTTTCCAGAAAACTACATCAACATCTTCATCTCCAGAAAATTCAATACATCACCTTTTATTCCAGAAAATTACTTCTTATCCTACTTTTTCCAGGAACACACTTCATATCTTCATTTTCCCAGGAACACACTTCATATCTTCATTTTCCCAGGAACACACTGTACTCACTCATCTCCCAGAAAATCACTATACCGCAGAACCACTTATTTCCAGAAAAATTCAATACCTATCGCAAATCTATCCATTTCCAGAAATCACCTCCTCCTGAAGAATTCCAACGTTATACAAGGGTAATATACAGTACAATACTTTATTAACCTAGTCAGCGTGCATGCCCTTTTTAATGTCTCCCAGTCATGAAAATTAATTTTCCAGATCCATCTGCTGAATGGTCCCTAGTCACACTAACTATTAAATGATACAAACAATTTTACACCCCTATCTTGCCAAACTAGAAAATCACCACAACCTGCCTTTAAGGAAAAAAAAAAAAAAAAAAAAAAAAAAAAAACTTACTATCAGACTCTTACTTTGTACTTACTACTACCAAATACTATTTATACAAAATTAAAATTTACCAACCACACAGAGTTAAATTTCAATAATAATAATAACTGGTTTGAGGAGTTGCTTTTTCATGATAGATTATAACACAATTTGGATTTCAGATATTCCTTACACATGTAAAAACTTACACAGCATAACACTATCATAAAAAAACCTGAATGGAAAAACATTTACATTTTTATTACTTTAGTTTTACTGACCCAAGCATGGATTATAACTGAAACCTGACCATAGATTATAACTGAAACCACTGTCAAAAACTCACATGTTAAATATTTTAGAGTAACCCTAACCTATCTCTTTCTTTTCCCTTTGCCAGAACAAAGTTTCTTTACCTTTTTCCCTGTGCGCAGGCAGCACCGCTCACTTTGGCTCACAACAAGAAAAAGTTTGCTTTGTTCTGTTTCTTTTTTTGTTTTCACTCCCCAAAATAAAACGGGGTGCGGGAGAAACAACACTGTCTCTCCTCTTTCTGTAGCCAGGGTTTAAGGAGGATGATTTTGACATGATTCAATAGACTTTTTTTTTTCACCACCAACGTCAGCATACCTCGTATATGTGTTGGCCTCTTCCTGAATAATGGCGGCCATTTATGACGCCTCGACTGGTCACTGGCTAAGAAAAGTTAGCTGGACATTCCTCTCGATGTCTCAGACGTTCCCCTGTCGACCAGAACTGCAAAGGCAATTCTCCTTTAGCCCAACACTGCAGGCGTCCACTATGAGAGTGATGAATCAGGGCACATCCCATCTCGGGCACATGAAATTTTGAAGATAATGAGCCTTTCCTCTTCATATTTCGAGGCATGAAGGACCACGCGTACCCATGCCACAATTGACCCTTTTTCAAGAGCATACGCCATTTTTCTTGCCGGCCAGGGCAAAGTTCCCGGCCGGCGGGGTGCCTCTTTAACAGAGTTTTACATCGTCACCCGTTCAATGAAAAGACAAGAGCCAGAGTGTGTGTCCCCTTCTCATACCCGCCAAGCTGGGGTTCTTGAGAACCGCTGACCTCTCCTCATTGGCTAACAGCTTCCCAACGGAATTTCTCTCCGACGCAAGCCAGGGGTGACACTCTGACCTTCACACGTAGGGACCAAGTAACCTCCTGCATGATGCTGTGACCTTGTTCCCGAAATAGAACATTGCTGGCCACCAAGAGAGCATTTCTGCAACACATTTTAGGTGACAACTACAGGACCCTTAAAATGGCCGATCTGAAAGATTTCCTTTTCTCACAACTTTTTTCCAGAAACGCTTTTTCCTCATTCCGTGATTAACTGCGAATAATTTTGTTCTCTAAAAGGGCTTGATGCTGTCTTCTTTTTTTTGCTCGCCCTTTTTTCTTTTTTTTTTACTTACTAAAGAGAGAAAAAAATGACTCAGGCCAAAAGAAAAAAAAAGAAGTTTAATGTCTATTATTTCCCTTTCTTTTACGAAATTTTGTTTGCTTGGTCAGGGCCGTGAAGTAAATGAATATGGCCAATTATTCCCTTACCTCACTGCCTCTTCCAAACACAATTTTGAAACGTGGACTGTCGAGTATTTTCATTCTGTGTAATTTATTTATTTATTTTCTATTATTTTTTTCTTTTTTCATAAATCTCAGCGAAGTGATCAGGTTCCCCAAGATTTACGAACATGAAAATTCTCGACAGGACACACCGTTTCATACGTGGGACATTTACAGATTTTTTCTATTAGCGCGAAATACACTGCAACGAATTTCCTTCGAATAACCGACGTGATGTGTCTTTCTCGAAAAAATCATTATCATAAATTAATTAGTGGCTTCAAATATAATTGGAAGATGGAAAAATACCTAGAAACCTAGGTAGAGAAATAATGATAAAAAAATAACATAACCAAGCTTCGAAAATGTTTCTAACAAGGTTTCTTTTAACGCAAAAATATAAAATAATGTTGGTTCTAAAAAAAAAAAAGAAAAAAGAAGAGCAGATTTTAATATTTTATGTTTATCTAACTCACTTAAAATTATCTGTATCCTGTTCTGAGGATTAAAAAATATTGGGTAGGAAAGAATGTCTGGGAATGCCAGGCAACAGAAAAGGGCTAATTACCATATCTAGAAGTATAAATCAGTCCAAAATGCAGTCGTTGTCGACCTGCTCCTATCGTCTGGGCAGCTGTCGGATACCATCCCTTGGGGTGGCTTGGGCTCAAAGAAGTGAGTAAGTGGGCGTTCGACATTGTCCCGGTTGGGAAACCGCTGTCCGTCCAGGAAATGCTACACCGACCGGAAAAGGTGACAGTGGCTTGGGGCAATGCCCGGGGAATAGGTTGGGTGAGGTAGCAGCTCCCAGCCCAGGTCACCCGTGCTTGTGTGAGGTGTCGCTCCATCGTGCTGTAGAAGGACGTCCATGCGGTTCAGCAGTTCTGGTCGTTTCGGTGTGAGCGATGCGTGAAGATCGTCGAACTGACGGCACTACGCGTCGGCGGTGATGGTGTTGTTCCCCGGCAACAGCTCAAACAAGAAAGATGACACCGAATTTTCGGGTGTAATAAGCGCGTGTTTTGAATCCGTTCTGACGCAAATTAAATTTATCAAAGCTATTCAAAGTCAATGGAGCCGGTATGGAAAACAATAGTATCTGACGGAAGGAAGAAGTTTTTCAATAGGGTTTTTAATCGCTCAGATATTGCTATAAACGGAATAGTGAGCTTACGCCCTCTAGTTGCAGACTTGTGCGTTAAGAAAAACATGAATTTATTTGAGAAATATTTCGCACCGGAAACACTTTCCGACACTGAAATAATTTTTAAAATCGGACTCTTAGAAACAGAGATATCGACAAAAATAAGATGCGACTTTACGTCCTCTGGTGGAAAAACCATGCATTCTTTTAGGAAGGAAGTATTCTCAAAAGGTTTATCCATATGAGCCGTATCGGTCCAAGAAAAAAATATTTAGTCGAGTTTTCAGGATCTCAGATTTTGCTACAAATATATCAGAAGCAGATATTGACACTTATGCCCCCTAGTGGCCAAACCATTCTTTACCAAACATTAGAAATTATGTGAAAAAGATTTTCCATCAGGTCTTGTATGCGATACAGGAATAATTTTTCAAATCGGAGTTTTAGGAGCAGAAATAACGCAGAAAACCCAATTTACCTTTGTGCCCCCTAGCGGAAAGTCTATGATTTACTTGAAAATTTTGAATTTATAAGAAAAATATTTCGCATCAGAAACACTATCCAACAAAGAAGGAATTTTTCAAATCGGACTCTTATAAGGAGAGATATTGACAAAATAAAATATACATCTACGCCCCGTGGCGTAGAAACCATGCATTATTTCAAGAAGAAAATGTTCCAAAAAGGTTTGTCGACATGAGTAGTATCGGTCAACAAACGACGTTTTTTTTTTCAGTTGAGATTTTGGAAGCTCATATTTTGCTGCAAATACATCAGAAGCGGAAATTAACACTTACGCCACCTGGTGGCCAAACCATTTTTCACAAAAATTAGAAATTATGTGCAAAGGATTTCCCATCAGGAGCTGTATCCTGTGCAGAAAGAATTTTTCAAATCGAAGATTTAGAAGCAGAGATATAGGAGGAAACGTAATTTGCCTCTACGCCCCCTAGCGGAAAGTCTATGAATTATTTGAAAATTTTGAAATTATATGAAAAACATGTCACACTGAAAACACTATCCAACAAAGAAGGAATTTTTCAAATCGGACTCCTAGAAGTAGAGATATTGACAAAAATAAGATATACATCTACGCCCCCTGGCGGAGAAACTGTGGAATATTTTAAAAAGAAAATATTCCGAAAAGGTTTATCGATGTAAGTGGCATCAGCCCACGAAAGAATTTTTTCAATCGATGATTTAGGAGCTCAGATTTTATGGCAAATACATCAGAAGCCTCCTATCAGTGGTTTATGGAAGAAGATGTGACTTCCAAAGTGGAATATATAGAGCTATGCAAGACAGCACGAAAAAGTATCACTGAAGACGTAAGGAAATTCAACTGTGAGCTAGTGAGGAAAGCAATTGAAAACAACCAAAGCCTAAAGATAGCAAAGGGACATCTCAGTAAGGGAAGAAAACAGATTATGGCTCTGAGAAAAGAAGATGGTTCTATAACAAGAAATAGAGGTGAAATTTTGACAAGAGTGAAAGATTTCTACTCCAAATTATATGAAAGGGATGATACATGTACTCCAGACATCATGAAAGGTACCAGAGTTCTTCCAGTCCTCCCAGCAGAAGTTGCACATGCAATCAAGAACATGAAGCGGGGGAAAGCTCCAGGAGAAGATGGAATTACTATAGACATCATACAAGAAGCAAGTGGAGAAATTGAAACAGTACTCGCCCAAATTTTCACTCGATGCCTTAATGAAGGGAAGATTCCTGAGGATTGGAACAATGCTACAATGATCCTGCTACATGAAAAAGGTGACATTGAGGATCTCAGGAACTACAGACCTATCAGCCTCCTATCAGTGGTTTATAAAATCTTCACTAAAGTTCTTTCACACCGCTTGAAGGTAACACTGGACATGGCTCAACCGAGAGAACAAGCTGGATTCAGGAGTGGCTACAGCACAATAGATCATATCCACGTACTGAGAGAACTAATTGAAAGAGCGAGGGAATATGAACTTCCATTGTGCATGGCTTTTATCGATTATGAAAAAGCCTTTGATTCGGTGAAACCATCAGCAGTTACCACGGCTCTGAAATCCTGCGGTATTGAAGATGCATACATTAATATTATTAATAACATCTATGAAAATGCAAGTGCAAAGATTCGGCTGTTTGAAAATACAACACACATAAAAATTGGAAAGGGAGTGAGACAAGGTGACACCATATCTCCGAAGCTCTTTAATGCCACATTGGAAAATGTCTTTCAATCACTGAACTGGGAAAACAAAGGGATAAAGATTAATGGAGATTATCTAACCCACCTTCGTTTTGCTGATGACGTAGTCATTTTTGCAACTACCCCATCAGAGCTGCAGAGTATGATCCAGGAACTTGCTGACAAGAGTAAAGAAGTGGGATTAAAAATGAACTTTCAGAAGACAAAAGTGATGTTCAATGCTTTTACAAGAAATGAAGATTTATCGATTGATGGAGAAAAACTGGAGATAACAGATACGTATGTTTATCTTGGACAGCAGATATCAAGTGAGGGTCACATTGATGAAGAAATTAATCGGCGTACAAAACTTGCCTGGAGAGCTTTTGGAAGAAACAGCATAATTTTCAAGAGCAATATGCCATTATGTCTTAAAAGAAAAGTGTTTGATCAATGCACCCTTCCAGTGCTTACGTATGGTGCAGAGACGTGGACCTTAACTAAAAGAGACATACAAAGGCTGCAGACAACTCAAAGTAGCATGGAGAGGTGCATGCTTGGTATAACCAGGAGAGATAAGAAGAGGAACTCGTGGATCCGAAAAATGACAAGAGTGGAAGACATCATGATCAGAGTTAAATCCCTGAAATGGCAATGGGCTGGACATACTGCCAGAAGGACAGACCATAGATGGACAGCCGAAATTTTAGATTGGATTCCAAGGGACAGGAAAAGACCCAGAAAAAGACCACATGGGAGATGGGTGGATGAAATTCGTAAATATGCGGGAGTGACATGGAGGAGACTGGCACAAGACAGACCGTTGTGGAGGAAACTTGGGGAGACCTTCGTCCAGCAGTGGATTGATAATGGTTGACAATGATGATGATGATGACATCAGAAGCAAAAATTAAAACTTACGCCCCCTGGCGGCTAAAGTATTCTTTACCAAAAATTAGAAATTATATGCAAAAGATTTTCCATTAGGAGGTGTATCCGCTGAAGAAAACAGTTTTCAAATCGGAGTTTTAGAAAAAGAGTTATCGGGAAAAATGTAATTTACTTTTACGCCCCCAGCGGAAAATATATGTGTAATTTGGAAAAGTAACTATATCTAAAATACTCTTCGACATAAATGGAATCGAAAGAGATAAAATAATTTTTTCAATCCAATGTTTGGAAGCAAATATGTAGAATAAAAGGTATTTTTGAATTCGACACCATCTGCATTTACGCCCCCTAGCGGCGAAATTGTACATCGTAAAAAAAAAACGAAATAAAGGATCATCCCTCTCATATTTCAGGCTTCCCAATGCAAAAAGAATTCTTCAAATCGGACTAATAGTTGCAGAGATATCGTGGGTACAGACGGACGGACAAACCGATAACATAAGCAGGATCTTTTTTTACAAAAGACGTGCTAAAAACACGATACCCAGCATATCCCGCCAGAAAGATAGCAGGACCTTACGTGAGTGTAAGGCTGCTTTGGGTGTTGACATGGGCTTTTGTTTTTGATCTAACCACTATTTCCGGGTGCTGACACTGTCATACAGGACCCATTTCTCTCCACCTGTCACAATGTGGCCCAATATTGTTACGTTGTGGTCTTCAGAGCAAGAGAATGAGGACCAGCAGCTGCCCTGGACGCCTCAATCTCCAGACTTCAATATTATTGAAAATCTGTGGGAATATCTGGAGCGAAAGGTCAGATCACACTTTCCACTTCCAACATCACTGGCAGTATTGGGGCATATTTTACAGGAAGAACGAATTATTTTACAGTGGAAGAATTATCGTATGTACGTGACTTGCATAAGTCTACTTCAAGTAGAATCGCTTCAGTTGTGAATGCCCCAGGGGGCCAACAGTTTATAATTGAAAAGTTCTCCACAAACAGTTAGTTTTCCATTATTTTTGTAAACCCCTTTAAAACCTTCTTTTTCAAAATTTCCTTTCATAAGCTTCTCATTTTTCCATCTTGCGCGCGCGTCTGTGATTTCTTCTGCATTCTGTGGAACAAGGTATCGATGTCGCATTATAAATAATGATATATCCACTACAAAAAAGAAATGAAATTCCCCATCTTGATATTTTGAGATCCTTCAAATCTCAGCACATGATGATTTTAAAGAGAATACAAAAATAGACAGAGATCACTCAAAGGCAAGGAAACATTTTTTTGAGACTGCAGTAGTTGGGCAACTATTGTTGTCACTAATTCTGCTTTTGCCTGTGGCACCCCCTCATCGATCAATAAACAAGTCGGTCATTCTCCGAAGTTGTCGTGCTTCGTTGAACGTGCATTCCGACACAGAAATGAGTGGCTTTCTCCCACTTATGAAAATGACAGGCAAATTAAAATCTCATTTTGTGCTTTAAAAGCAAATAATGAGTCCGCTTCTATTTGTAAAGGCATCTTATTTATTCGGAAAGCAACCTGTACCTCCTAAAAATAACATTTTATGTCTAATAATGGGAAGGAATGTATCCTGCCTGCTGGTTTTGCTTTTTTTTTTAACGAAAATAATTGATTGCATTGCTAACAACTATCGAAAAATGATATTTTTTCGCAAACAATTACTATCGATAGCAGCCGTCGGTGCAAAACATTGATCATCCTGGTTATTAAAACTATGACGCCAATGAAGGCAAGCTTTTGAAGGAAGTGAAACTGCCGGGAAATGCGAAGCGTATTCTCGGAAGTAGTGATTTCCGAAATTAGGCTGTGACGCTGAAGCATCTCTAGGGAAGAACCTTTTTCAGATTTACACAAAAATTTCCATACTTTGAAGGAAATGGAAACGGGAGGTATTTATTCTCTTCAGCAACGCTTTTGAAATTTGTCATAGTTCTCGAAATAAACAAAGTGTACCTTCCATTCTTTTGTGCGTAAGAGTGTAAATTTAAAGACTTTGTTCTAACTTTTTTTATGTATAACTGAATATGAAAGAAAAAACCATATTCTTTTTTTTTGTAAATGGTGTGCCCCAATCGCTCACCAGGAGCGGAGATTCATTAGTGAGTGAACGGTGAATGGATCTTTTAAGTTCTTGTTGTTTTAGAGAGTTTGTCAAAAAAACAAAACAAAAGCTGTGAATGCACACCGTCGTGAACGGCGTATGATGGATATCTTCCGCGCGTTTCCAGTTTGCCGATTTTCGCTTGACCTCGCACTCGCAGCCGCTTCCGCATGGACCTCTTTCCACTCATTCCCAATCACTTTCCTGCTACTTACCGTACCGTTTTCTCCCTCTGGCACTCCTTATGTCCAGTCCGCCTCCCCCCCGCTTCGACTAACGATCTCCTTGCGGAACCACTTTTCTTCTCCTCTGCCCTTCGTTCTCCAAATTCTCAGTACCTGAACTTCTCCACTTGGTTTGCAAGTGGCGTCGTTCAGGTTTCTCAACTTTTTGATTCTTCTCTTCACTGGAAATCTTTTGATCGCCTTTCCCCTCTATTACTTGATACCCCTCAGCATCGTGCACAGTTCTGTCTTATTCAATCCTGTCTTATTCGTCTTTATCCTTTACTTGTCAATTCTATTGGCCTCATTCAGTCTTCCGCCCCGTCGCTCAGTCTTCCCTTTCTTCTCTACTTAAACGATTCTCCATTTTTACCCCATCAAGTTACAACCAAGCTTCTTTATTCGCATTTTCTTACCAATTTCACAGCTCCATTAGCAATTCCTTCTGTTTCAGCTACAGATCTTCCAGGTACATGGAGTGATCCATCGACTTCACTGGCTTCCCCGAAAGCCCGGGACATTCATTGGCTGCACCTACACCGTCGGTTGCTCACTCCGCGTACCCTTCATCGTTTTCGTCATTTGGCTTCCCCGCTTTGCTTCTTTTGTTCTACACTTGGTGATGTGTCACATTCCTATGATTCTTGTCTGGTGTTGCAGCCCTTGTTTTCGATTATGTTTTCCCTTCTTTCCAAAGTTTGCCCTTGTCCTCATACAATGTTCCATTTTTATTTCCTCCGACGCCATTCTCCCCCTGTAGATGTCCACAGTTCTGTTTGTGCATTCATCATTCTCCAAGCGAAGTTGACGATTTATTTGTTTTACCACTCAAGCGTGGATCGAGCTTCTCTCCGGCGTTATCATCCGGCCCGGGTGTTTTTGTGCAGGAGGTACCGATCATCCATCAGATCGGTCCTCCAACTTGAGTATGACATGGCGCGGGTTCGGCAGGATGTGCCTGCCTTTTTCTCTCTCTGGTCTCCATATTTGTCATGGTTTCATGTTTCTGCAGGCATTATTGCTCTCCTCCCATAGCCAGAGTTTATTATATTTATATTTATTTATTTTTTATTGGTGTTTTTTTGTTTAGTGCATAATTTTTGTACATACCGTAGATCTGTGTCAGTGGGTTAGTGTCTCCTTTAGTTTATCTTCTTGTTGCTTTCCGTGCACACACATTCCCGTTAATTTGTTGTCGGTAGCGTTTACTGACTTTTTCTTTTCTTTTATTTTATTTTCCGTCGGCCTCAAGCCGTTGGTCGACAAACTTTTTTGTGTGCCGGCTAAGCGTTTTGGTATTTTCTGTTTATTGTTTACTGTTACCAAGGTGTTTTATGTTGTTTTGTTGATGTTGATTGCATTTTTGCTGTGGCATGCACATTGTCGGATGTGTTTTTGTTTTGTTTTTTGTTGCTCAAGTGTCGGCTTTTTTTTCTAGTTTGCTTTTGGTGTCGTTCACCTATTTTATATTTATTACTCGTCGGTTTCACACAGTTTACTGTCGCACGGTTTTGTGTTTAATGTTGTGGTTGTTTTTATTTTTTTGTTTTAACTTTTTTTTCTTGCTGAACGGGTACTGCTGGCGCGTGGTACCGAGGGGTTTTTTTTGTGTGTTGGTTCTGAACCTTACCGACGTGTTTCTTGATTTTGTTTGTGTAATCGGTGTTTATTTTTGTGGTTAGTGCTGTGCATACAGTGCGAATTCACTGTTTCGACCCGAATTTATTTGGTGGTGATGCTTGTCTGCAAGTTTAACTCCTGTGTTCTTTTTCACAAAGTTTTCATGGTGTTATTTGTGTATTGTGCATTCTTTATTGTGTTCATGGTGCTATTTGTATATTGTGCATTGTGTGTTAATTTCTTGGTAATATTTGAATATTGTGCTTTGTGTGTTGTGTTAATGGTACGGGGTGTTAGTTTCTAGTGGTTGTTTTTTTCTCTGTGTTGCTGTCGGTCTTACTGACCGAGATACGCTTTAAATGTAAATTTTTGTTGTTCGTCGGCTTACAGCCATTTGTCAACGCATTTCTCCGAACTACCAGGTTTTGTTTTTTTTCGGCTGCAGCTTGTTGTCGGACCGTGTGTGTGTTTGTTTTTTTTCCCTTGACAGTTTTGACAAACTCGGCTGACTTTTCTTTACCGCCTTGCTTCATTAGTGGTCTGTCCTGTATGTATTGTTTGTTGTGCAAATGTTTTCTTTTTATCTTGCCCCGTGTTATTCTTCAACTTGCTCTGATGTCGTCTGCTTCTTCCTGTAGAGTACTCTGTTTATTGCGATATTGATTGTGTGTTGTTATTGTCGTTGCCGGTGAGTTATTGTGCAATTTTTTTCCCGGTGAAAATTTGTGTTTGTATGTTGTCTTTTTTTGTAAATAAATGCTCTTTTGAAGTTCAAAGCAAAGAATGATTTGCTCAGCGAGTGCAGTGAGACAACCGGCCAGGAGTGGAATCAAAGTGAATGACCATTCATTTCAATGAGCTATCGTGAATATCGAATTGAATTTCCAGGAGTGAATGACTTATGCCATCACTATTACTCCCACTTAGTAAACCATTCGTTGCAGAGATCCTGCGTTGCGCTTTCAAGGACACAGCTCTTTTTGGCAAAATGTTCAAAAGAGCCGAACTATTTCTACTATTCACCGTTCACGATGAATGATTTGCCACGAGCGAACGATTTGGACGCACCATTTAAACAAATGGCATTCATGTAAATTGTTCATTCCCATTCTTAAGTTTCACCATTATTTCTTAGCTGACTGCTGATTGTTCACTCACATAACGGTTGATACTTATTAATTCTTGAAAGTACTTTTCTTACTGGGAATTCGTTTCCAAACTCATCGGGGCGGAAGAAAGTTAAACGTGCTGTGACTTCAGTGTGTGCCGAAGTTATCGCGGTTTCAATGAACATTCGTAGCGGTGAGAGCGAAGAGCGTACCAATCGCGGTTAAGAGTCATTCGT
Source organism: Macrothele yani (assembly GCA_039090855.1). NCBI lineage: Eukaryota > Metazoa > Arthropoda > Arachnida > Araneae > Macrothelidae > Macrothele > Macrothele yani. The sequence continues at coordinate 74,768,376 of CM076994.1, read as the reverse complement.
TGTGAACGAATCGTTTACGAATGGTCCATCTCTAATGTTTAGAGTCTTAGAGTGTCGCATCAGTAGTTCGACTAATGCAAATTCATTCTCTGTCAGCAAAACCGATGCCTTCGCTTCTGGAAAAAATCGTTTAACAAGTTATTTTCGCATGACATGGACGCACGAGTTCAAGATTCTGGATATTGTTTGGCCTTCAGGTCATCCGTCAGTTAGTTTATCTGGCTTTTTGCCTGCAGAAATGAAACCTCGACTTCTAAAAATTGATGATTCAAAGAAATTCTTTATTTTGGATTGAAGAAAACGTGCTGAAAATTTGAGATGGCTATCCGTCATTTGATCCGTCTATCTGTTTGTCTGTATGCAAAAATAATATCTCCTATCTCCGCTACCAAAAAACGGATTGAAGGAATTCTTTTCATGTTGGGTAGATAACATGTACACCAGATTTTACATGTATATCTAGCCTTCCGTTCTTATTGCCCACTGAGTTGCTTACAGTGGTCGATAAACCCCCCAACAAACAAGCAAAGTGTAACGTACCAGGAGATGTGACGTACCTGCCAGAAGGACGCACACGACATATAGGCAGATAGGAATCAGAATAAAACGTCTGCGTAGCTCAGTTGGTAGAGCGACTTGTTCCGGAATAAGCGGCCTCGGGTTCGAATCCCGGCGTAGACCAGAAAATGACGGAGAAATTTACTTCGTTATAATGGCGCCCGAACTATCCGGATGACCCGACCGTTCACAATCTCGCAATGGTGTGATGTTATTTCCACACCGCGAGATAGGAAAAATAAGAGCAGCACTTCGAAAAAAAAAAAAAAAGGGGGAGATGATGTAACGTACCAGGAGATGTGACGTACCTGCCAGAAGGACGCACACGACATAAAGGCAGATAGGAATCAGAATAAAATGTCCGCGTAGCTCAATTGGTAGAGCAACTTATTCCGGAATGAGGGGATCCGGGTTCGAATCCTGGCGCGGATAAAAATGACGGAGAAATTGACTTCGTTATAAAAGAAATCGAGAGAGTACCCCGGTACTCTTCCTAGATAATTTATAATATGCATCTTTCGCATGTCAAGATATTTGTGGGGTGAAACAGAGCGAGTGATTCCGGAGTCTATATTTATTTGGGTGCAACACACTGCATTTATTTGCGTCACTCAAACGACCACACTGAACCACAGTCCGGTATATTCTAAATGGAATAAAATGATAGCAACGAACAATGAGGTTTACTAATTTATGCCATCGAGCGGTACTTAGGTATAGATGAATGTTATTGTCAAAAAAAAAAACAATGAAAAGAGGGAAAGAGAGGGAGAGGAACACAAATTTCGCTACAACGCATGCTTTATTAATGTCGGAAAAGATGCGTTGCAACAAACAATGCATTTTTGTAATGGCAAAAAAGATGTAGCAACAAACATGCATTTTTGTAATGAATTTGATCACATTTAGCACTAGGTTATCGTAATTTACTGAGATATTGTTACGTTTATATTAAACGTAATGTAATAATGTTCGGCGATAGTTTAGTAGAATATTTTTGAGCAACAATGAAATTAACTTCTGCTGCGTAACTCCTTTTTTTTTATTGAATGTTTAACGATCACCGTGAGCAACTCAATGGGCTATAAGCAGTCAGTCGCCCGTCCCTAATTTAAGACCGCTGGTTCCAGGAAAGGGAAAGAGCCAGCGCCGTAAGACAAACACAACATCCATGCCTCACCGTGATTCAAACCCGGACCCATCTCGGACGAATGGTCATAAGCCAGCGCTTAGACCACTGCGCCACCGGGGTGGCCCGTCACTTTGCGGCACAGCATTCCACAATCAAATTTCAACAATGGTTTTGACTACTTCCATTACCTATTTTCGTTACATCAAAATGTTTTACTTGGAATTTACTTTACTAATGTCGAGAAAGATGCATAGCATAAAAGGAACTGGCAAAGTAATTTTAGCAATACCTACTCAGTCTACTAGTTATCTTACACGTATTGGATGACGTTATTGCGTGCAATTCGTGACCGACTGCTGCTGGATGCGAAACATGGTTAGTTATTTGATTTTTATGACACATAAGTCTGGAATGTCAAGCATAAGGTTGATCAAGGAGATATAAGAAACATGTGTTATCATCTCGGGACTATGATGTCGATTATAAGTGTTATCAGCACTTAATATCGAAACAGTAAATTTACAGAGAATCACTAAAACCACGACTGCAATTAAAAGTAGAACACTCCGAAAGCCTCACCTACATTTTAAAAGCATTTGTATGATGGTTTATATATAATCTTGCTATAGAAATTTTTCAAATTACTATAATTGAAATACGTACGCACTCATGAAGTAAATACGAGATTACACTATATAATACAAATTTTGAAGACGACAATGATTTTCAAATTAATTGGAAACTTGAGACTTGGTCGTTTTGGGTGGTGTAGTGGTTAGCATGTCCGGCCGCTATCTGGGAGACGCGGGTTCGAGTTCCGCTCCAGAACGATGAAATTTTTAAGTTTTCGGATATTATCTGACTTGCCATCCTTTTCACATTTACACCAAAAATTGCATTGTCATCTTCAAAATTTGTACACGTACACACTTTTTAAGGGATTGTTTTATTTGTAATTGGGAAATTTTCTTTAATAACTAAGTTTGTGTACAAACATAAAATACAGTACTGACGTTTTGGAAAGTTATCTCGATGTTCCAGATTTGTTGTCTATTCGGCTGAGAGATCGTTAGCTAAAGGTTTCTTACCAAGTAAGATCAATTCTAAGGTGTGAAAGTTCCATAACGTGACTAGAGTATACGCTCTACATTTATACGTGCTGGAAAGCTATGTCATCATCATCATCATTGTCAACCATTATCAATCCACTGTTGGACGAAGGTCTCCCCAAGTTTCCTCCACAACGGTCTGTCTTGTGCCAGTCTCCTCCATGTTTTTTCCCCTTACTGAGATGTTCCTTTGCTATCTTTAGGCTTTGGTTGTTTTCAATTGCTTTCCTTACTAGTTCACAGTTGAATTTCCTTACGTCTTCAGTGATACTTTTTCGTACTGTCTTGCATAGCTCTATATATTCCACTTTGGAAGTCACATCTTCTTTAGTTGTCCTCATCACTCTTCTTTTTTGCATCAACATTTTGGTTTTTCCTGATAATTTGTTCACATGCAATTTGTTCTTAGACCCAGCTAATTTTGTTGCTGTTTCCATAAGAGCTTTGGTTACTTTTCTGTTAACTTCAGAAATATCCACTTCTTCCGATGTTAGGCCTTCTAAAGCAGAGAATCTGTTCTTCAGTTCCAATTTGAAGGTATTATGGTGTTTTTTAAGGTTGGTTATGTCAATACATTTTGTTTGTCTTATGAGCTTGCAACGTTCGAGTTTAGTGTTGAGGTGCATCTTACATCTCACCAATCTATGGTCACTGCCTGTGTTGAACTTGTTTAGCACACTGCAGTCTTCTATGACGAATTTTTTGTTACACATAATAAAATCAATTTCACTTGTCGTCCCATTTGGATGTCTCCATGTCCATTTCCTGTGTGGCCTTTTCTTGAAAAAAGAGTTCAAGATGAAAAACCCTTCTGCCTCTGCAAACTCTACGAGAGTATTTCCACGCTGGTTTCTATTGCCGTGACCGAATTTACCTACTGAAGTTTCATTCTGTTGCCGTTGCCCTATTTTTGCATTGAAATCTCCCTTAATTATCTTCAAGTGCTGCTTACCTTTATTATTTAGATCACGAATTTCCTCATAAAATTCTTCAATTTCTTATTCAGCATGACTTGTGGTGGGTGCATAAGTTTGAATAATCTGAGCCTGGTATCTTCTCGAGAGTTGGATAACGAGTCGTGCAGCTCTGTCAGAGGAACTTTCAACTTCTACAACTTTATCCTTCAGTTTCTTGTTTATTATAAATCCAACACCACTAGTTCTGCCAGTATATGTCCCACGATAGTAGAAGAGATGTCCACTTTTCAGTTCAATGAGATCTTCTCCTTTTCTCCTTACCTCACTTAGCCCGACGATGTCCCACTTGATCCTTTGTAGTTCCTCTTCCAATTCAAGAAGCCTTGAATCAGAAGATAGGGAGCGTCCGTTATACGCAGCCAAGGTCAGCATCAGATGGCAGCCTAGTCCGGTCCTCCGGGGATTCTTAGCACCCTCTGCCTTCATGTCACACTGGCCGCTGCCTTGGCCAGGTACATTCCAGCTGCCGGAGACTGAGGGCCAAGATTTAAGTTGTGGAGTCATTTCGGAGGGGTTTGGCCATAACTCACCACGCTGGCCAAGCGGGTTGGTGAGTGTGGGATAGCATTTCCTCTAATCCCGATGGTATAGTTATACCGCTATTGGCGGTCGTCAGAGCCCCTTTAGTGGGAACAGGATGCACCAGGAGAAGGCGGGGTTGACATTTGTCAAGGAGAGGCTGTGATGTTACGCATCACCTGACCTTACATCCCGGAAAGCTATGTAAACAGTAATATGTATTTAAAATCCATATTATTATCAGAGTCTATATGCAAAAAGTTATGTTCTTACTATCATAGTTTTATAATAACTAAGCGCTTTTACCAGACCATGTTTACCGTTTGTAGTGCATGTTTCAAACCCACGAGTTAAAAGGTTTTGTACTTAGTAAGAGCACATAAAAAGCTGTAGACGTGTTTAGCATGTGTACTGATCTATGTATGCGTATCGAAATCAATATGAATATGCTGTAATGTATATATTCCTAAAAAAAAAAGAGCCACTCCTGTTAACTTTTGAACCGTTGTCTATACAGTAAACAAGTAATGTACCCTTAGAAAGCACTTAAAGCTTAACTATCATATGAACATGCTAATCCTATAGAAAGTTTTCATTTTTTTAGTGTATTCGAGTATCCACATTAAAAAATCCTGTAAACCTTTAAATTTGAATTTTCTTTGTTATCAGCCAATAAATACGAGTACCGTACTCTACGAAAAATGACGCAGCTAATGTTAAACTACGGAACTTGTTTTCGATTCGAATGCGATTGATTCTGCATTGCAACATCCAAAAGCAAAGAATCACAAATAATATGACTCACTACAAAAACTCCTAACCAGGGTACGCAAGGAATTCTGAAAGAAAAGGTTATGACCATATCTAATTATAAGTGCGAAACAAATTCCTAACTCCAAAATTTCATTACGATATAGGATCAAAACTCTTTCAGAAATAAGCGAAACCACACAAAAATCATGGATTACGGGTCGTACTGAAAAATACTTGTTTATACTAACGGTAAAAACATTTAACCCCCCCCCCCCAAATGCTTTGAAAAACCTTAAGAGAAAATTATTTCGACGTGGTGGTGCTAGTTGTAGCTTCGGATCATTATGGAACTCAGGTCATGCAAATGAAACACTGCAAACTGTTGCATGCGCGAGTGAGCCTGTGTGCCTCATTTTGTTTTCTACTGCTCATTTCTCCTTGTGTATGTCCGGTCACGGTATAATCAGCATGCATTTGCGTATTGCTCTGGTTTCAAGAAATTAATCCATGAAGTTATCGTTCAAACTGTGAGCAATATATTAATAGAAAACGAATTTGCCCCGGAGACGCAGTACGGAAGCCGAATCAGCCCAGAATTCAAGGGCGTCTCACTGGAGATGCATATCGTGAAAATTTTCGGCATGTTACAACAAACAACATTCTCGATCATTATTTTCTTGACGGTTGCTGTTTTCTGCAACATGATTACTCAGCTATTCACACCAGCACAGGTGTCAGAAACTGGTACATCGAAGAACCATTTTTTGTCATGGTATGGCCAAGTTATTGAACAGACCTCCAATCTACATCTCAGTCTAGTATAATAATATTCTATAAGGTCCCAATATTTGAATTATATATTTGCGCCTGATTCAAGCAATCCACCAAGTACACCAGCGGCGTACAGTATGGGAACGATTTGTGGTATGTCACAGTATCAGCACGGGACCTCCTGAAGAAAGACTTATATCTTGTGCTGTCCTTATTGATCTTGTGTCTCGTTGGGTTAAGTAGGGTATAACTAGAGTTATTCTGAAATGTTCATGATGCACCTTGTGCACACCCACGAGGGTTGCTGTATAATGCAGCACTAAAGGTTTTTTCTTCTGAAAAAAAAAATACTTTGTGTGCTTTTAATGTGCTTCAGATGAGAAGCTACATATTCCGAATTGCTACGGATGGCTGGAAAAGAACTTCGCGAAATAGCATACGACGCAGTCATTTTCACCCTTATAATAACACCAACGAGCCATTACATTATGATCACCTACCTAATAAGCTGTAGGACCACCCCCTTTAGCCCGCACAACAGCGACCACTCGGCAAGGCATCGATTCGATGAGGTGGCGATAAGAATCCTGGGGTATCTGGTCAACCGCAGGTCCTTTGGGGTGGTAGTAATTTAGCGCGAATCCGCTTTTCCAAGTCGTTCGATTGAGTTCATGTCAAGTGAATTTGGAGGCCAGGGCATTAACAGAAAGTCACCAGCATGTTCCTCGAACCATTCATTTGACGATTCTGACAGAGTGGCATGGTGCATTATCCTGTTGGTAATGTCTATCACCAGCAGAAAACACAGTTGCCATGAATGGATGAACTTGATCCGCAACGACGTTCAGATACCTGACAGCTGCCAGGGATTGTGCTATTCGAATAATGGGACCTAAAGTGCCCCAAGAAAACATCGCCCACGGCATAACACCGCCACCGCCGGCCTGTTTCCGCCCAACAGTGCATCCAGGTACCATAGCCTCCGTTGGTAATCGGCGTAAATGCGCTTGGTCGTCTACGCGATGCACCAGGAATCTTTATTCGTCAGACCAGGCCACTTTCTTCCAATCATCCACGGTCCAATCTCAATTATGTTGGGACCATTTCATGCGTTATTGGCGATGACGTGCAGTGAGCAATGCGACACAGCTGGGTATTCGGCTACCCAGGCATATGCGCCAAAGGCTGCGATGAATTGTGTGCTGTAAAACACATTTCCCTGATCACCGCTGTTGTAGCTGCGGGTGATTTGTCGCACTGTGGCCATGCGGTCGCTGTGAACAATGCGCGACAGGCTCCCCTTCCCTCTGGCAGTGAGCTGTGGACGACACATGGCTTGACAACAGTTCGTCGTTTGGCCCTCTGTGCACCACTTTTGATACGTACTCACTACAGCGGCACGCGAACAACCCACAAGCCACACTGTTTTCGAGATCGTAATTCCAAGGCACCGTGCCATCACAATTTGTCCTTTATCAAACTCCGATAAATCGGCAGCTTTCCCCATTCTGACTCTGAACACTCTATTAAACGAAAGCCAGTCCCCGGGTTGTATACATACTGCTCTGTGAACTTCACCTGAGGAACCGTTCGGTCTCCAGGCAGGCTCATTTATCTAGGCTGGGGGTGGTCATAATGTGATAATGTGATAGCTCATCGGTGTATACCAATGTTCTAGTATCTATACATAGTAGGTTCAGACTAACTCCAACGTGCTTCAAATAATACGGGTTCATTGGGTTTACGTAGAAGTTCATCTGCTATCCATTAAATAAGGTAACAACACTTCCAGTCTTTATATATTCCATGTTGTATGCATTAGAGGTGAAAATGTTTTTCCGGGTCACGTATAACCATTTCATGATTCGGTGTACTAGAGTAGAGAGGTCAGCCCGCCGCCGTTACGATTCATGTTCATGTTGTGGCTGGGCCAGGCCCGAGCATGGACTATTCAACTGATTTTTATAAAACGTGACTAACGTTAAGTAGCATACAGTCTTACCCGTATTTCTAATTGAATTCGAAATGTGCGTTATCAGATTACTGTATTTGAGCTTTCAGAATATTTTAATAACAGACTGCTTCTCTGCCTGACATTGGCACCTGGAAACGTCATTGACAAGAGAAATATCACAGTCATCTACAAACGAATAGAAGAAACTGAACTTCTGGTGACCGTCCAAACTAATAATCCTACAGTTGCCCACTAAAGCATTTTATTCTCATCGTCATCGACTTCATCAATGGCCGTTTCAATTGTATAACTTTACCTTCAATTTTGTTTATTTACCTTATTTGTTTGCAAAATGGGATTGATTTGTGCTTACATTTCTCTACTTACATTTTGTACTTTTTAGCGCATCTTCTGGAACTTAATTTCATCCGAAAAACAAAGGGTTTTGTGATTTTGCCATGTCTTCTACGTATAACGTAACGACCTTTAAGAGATATGTAAACACTCAGTGCTTTGACAAAATGTGATGAGAACAAAAATACTATAAACAAATTTCAGTTAACAGATATTAGGACCTTCCATTGCTATAAAATACAAATTCATTATTTTAGCACCAATTAAAGTTGCACGAATAAATTAAGCAGTTAGAAAGGAATCTGAAGCAATAAATTAAGCCCATTCCGAGTCAGACGGGGCCTCGCCAACTATACAGATCCTCGTCGATGCCTGAACTAATCTGTACTCTGTGTACTATACATCGATCGAAAACCTGCAGTGAATTTTGCAAAAGTTCTTAAGTTACCACAGGTTTTGAATTTTGAAGTGAATTTTGCAAAAGTTCTTAAGTTACCCGAGGTTACCACATGTTTTCCAGTATCGTCACCATTTATGCAGGAAAGAAAATATTCCACCTGTGTTTCCCAGATGTAGATATATGATTCCTCCTCTACTTTTGCAAATATCTTCGCCGTTTACCATAAGATTCAAACAAAATTTCAGATTTAAGGGTCTTTCAATATGGAAAATTGGATGAACTCAAAGTATTTTTTACTTCCTGTGAAAAAGTCCGATGGAGTGCTAATTAACATGTTTCTCACAGCATCGCATGATAGTTTCCTTTAAGTGCTTTCTAAGGGTACCTTACCTGTTTACATATGTCCAACCGCTCAAAAGTTAAAAGGGTTTTTTCGATTTCTTTGACGACACGTGGGGCATTGGAAGCTCTAAAAAAAGCTTTGTTTTTTGTTGAGAGTTTATACGTTTTCACTGTCCTTGTCGTCTTTAACGTCAACAAACTAGTTTCGCACATGGTGTAGAGACTGAAAGATTTAAACATATAATTCTGTTTTTAGCGTCTGAATTTTCTTGCCTTATGTCCTCGCCCATAAATTCAAAGTTTTGTACTGTGTATACAAGTGTTACCACACAGTCTCTTGAGTTTAAACGTGTCTAAGCGCTGTACTACATTATGTTTAGTTGCTATATTTTTTGGAAGTGAAAATAAGTTTTTGAGGTGAAGAGCTGGAGTTTACTTGGTTGGTTACCTAATGGTTTGGTGTTTTGGAAGGTTTGATGGTCCGCACCACAACACATTATGCAGGGAGTCCTTAACTGTTATGGACCAGTTCCATAGTCAGCATTCCTGAGCTAAAAGTTTTGAGTAGGTATGGGCGCTTTGGAAATTTTGAACGCTCTTACCTAACAAAGGATACATACTAAGTTAACTGTAACGTGTAATAATGGTACATATGTGCAGTTGTTGAATGATATCCACCATTTTTCATACACAACGAGCACTTTAACACTATCTTGAACAATCCGAACTGCGTTTTCAAGTATCCACAATCAATCAATTCCAGCATCCAAGACACTTGGTTAGAGGAGAGTACTTTAAAATGCAGTTTGGGTTGTTCGCAATACTTGAAAATGCCGTTTATCGGTACTTAAAAATACAGTTTGTGTTGTTCGTAAGAATATTAAAGTGTCCGTTGTGTTTGAAGAAGGATGGATATCCTACAGCGACTACACATTAAAAGGGTGGAGTGTAAATCTTTTAATGTGACAACTTCCAGAGCATTCCCATGGTACGTATGTTTTGAAACAAAGCATGCGTGCTGAATATCTTCTGTTAGTATTAGGTGGAGTATATTACACGAGAAGACTAAAATCCGACAAAACTTTTGCATCGACGCGTAATGTATATTTGAAAACAAATCTGTGGAAATATATGTTCATTAACTCAGGACGACGAATATTGTGACTTCTCGCCTAAAATGTATGCTGAAAATATTGAAGCTGATATATAATACTACACGAAAGGTGGGAAACATCCTGTGATGGAGCTTCGTCGAGAGAATAAGTTTTCCTGATTAGGCGGTAATGTTGTAAACGCTTTAAGTCTCTGAATTTTGATTCTTTACTACTGGAACCCTAAAAATATAGCTGAATACCAAGAGGAATTTATGCGAAGCCCTAACCACACAAACAAGGCATTTCTCATTCATCTCTTATAACTCATTTCATTCAGCTTTTTTTCCTTTTTTTTTTTTTGATTGGAGGTTTAACGACCACCGTGAGCAACTCAATGGGCTATAAGCAGTCGCCCGTCCCTAATTTAGGGTCACTGGTTCTAGGGAAGGGATAGAACCAGTGCCGTAAGACAAACACAACATCCATGCTTCACCGGGATTCCAACCAGGACCCCGTTCGGACGAATGATCAGAGGCCATCGCTTTGACCACTGCGCCACCGGGGCTGCCCATTCAGCTTTCAAACCCATAGCGCATGGAATTTCAAAAATTTATAACTAAACAGAAGGGTTTAATGGCAGCTGGAGGATATAAATTGAGAGTTCTTAAAATAACATCATAGCGCTCCTGTTCAGATCCCCAGACCTGCTTACGCAATTGAAGTAAAAGGCCGCTAAAGCTTCACATTTATTGATTTCCCATTAAAGTTTCCAGAACGTTGCTTTTCTCACCAAGTACGAAATGCTGCATGCAACGTGTGCATTATTAAAAATCAAAATTCCTTGGCTTATAACGAAGTAAATTTCTCCGTCATTTTTATCCGCGCCAGGATTCGAACGCGGGCCCCCTCATTCCGGAATAAGTTGCTCTACCAATTGAGCTACGCGGACGTTTTATTCCGATTCCTATCTGCCTTTATGTCGTGTGCGTCCTTCTGGCAGGTACGCCACATCTCCTGGTACGTTACATCATCTTCCCCTTATTTTTTTTTTTTTTTTTTTCGAATTGCTGGAGAAGGGATTCTCTTATTTTTCCTATCTCGCGGTGTGGAAATAACATCACACCATTGCGAGATTTTGAACTGTCGGGTCATCCGGATAGTTCGGGAGCCATTATAACGAAGTAACTTTCTCCGTCATTTTTATCCGCGCCAGGATGTGAACCCGGGTCCCCTCATTCCGGAATAAGTTGCTCTACCAATTGAGCTACGCGGACGTTTTATTCCAATTCCTATCTGCCTTTATGTCGTGTGCGTCCTTCTGGCAGGTACGTCACATCTCCTGGTACGTTACAGGCTGAATGAGGACGACCGTTTATAACGCACCATATTTACAAAGAGATGTGTGGATAATGAACACCAGAAACCAAATGAAAACAGTGTAGCTCAGCACAAAAAGCAAAATTTTACCACCAGTGACAAGAATACAATCAATATAACGACAACGATGATTTCCACTTTTTCGAGAACTGAGAAAGGAAAGCAACACCTGTGTGCGCGCCCGTGTGTGCGCGCAGTGCATGTTGAATCATGAGCGCATGAGAACCTGATTTTTTGTTTTCAAGTGTGAAGCTAATTAAAAATGGTTTGTTTAAAGTGCACTAATTGAAGAAACTTGATTCTTGATTCTGGAGCAACGAAACATAATTTTCATAATTAACTTTAATTCAAGCTGATCAAAGCTGATTTCAAGTTTCATGGTCAAATATTTCTGTCCTGTAAATATCCTTCAGGGTGTATTTTCATTATAAATACGTCCACTTTAAAAAGTCTTCAAAAGTTTTCTATGGCGTTTGAGACTATGAAAGGCAAAACTCATAGCTCATACACACCAAGATGAATTTCGTTTTCCTATTTTAGAATATAGAGCTACGCATAAGTACTTTTCCAACCCTTGATTAAACTGAAATTTTTAAGAAGACAATGCCATTTCTGTGCATGTTTTATTGATATTATCCTGAGAGCAGCATTCTTGTAATACTCGTGCAAGATACACTCAGCTCCTACTCCCGCCTGTGTAAAATATATGGAAGTGAATCACTAAACTCCACATGTGCAATGATACGAACTGCGTTTTTTTTTAAGTTTTATGGAAAATGTGGGTGTACTATCCTGAACTTGAGAATATTTGTGATTCATATAATGCACGATTGTGTGAAAAAATTTCTGATATATTTAGTGTTTTTGACAGATGCATGCAATTGTCCTGAAAGCAAATTTTTATACTTTGTGAAATAAAACTTTAAATGTTAAATTTTTATAGACCTGAAGTGAAATTTTTTCATCGATACAAGAAATAATTTCCGAGGCTTGTGCACATTTTGTTCTTTAATTGTGCTAATGAAAACAGAGTTTTTGAGTTTCATGGGCCTAATACTGGAATTTTTTTAACAAGTCATATACATATTGGTGACCGGTTCATCATTCGAAAAGGCCATCATGTGAATACACTTGTTCACATAATAACGATATAAATAGTATATTTTTCACAGAATCAACACTTTGCATTGGACAACACCATTAAAGACTTAATCCCTCTGAGTTTTTATCATATATTTTAGAAAAATGCATGTGATGAGAACATTGCTGTGCCAGTCTGCCCTTCTACTGACACCACATCTGATAGTCAGATTTGAAAAATTCCTTTTGCATCGGGAAGTTTGAACTGCGAAAACAAAGATTCATACCTTTCACTCCTTTTTCGAAGTATAACATAACACCTAGGGGTGTAAATGTAGATGCTATTGAAACCAAAATACTGTATATGTTATTCCCTATTATTGCTTCTAAAAATGCAATAGAAACAAATATTTTTTCTCTTCAGATGCCGTTTGTAAACGAAGACTATTCTGCATATACATGTAATTTCTACTTTAAATAATGCTCACTCACTTCTGCAGCTAGAAAGTGTAAGCGTAAATTATATTTTTCTTGGCATCTCTAATTCCGAGAATGCGATGCGATGTTTTTACGCTCTATAGCGTACACGGTGGAATATATTTTGTTTATATTTGTTGATTTTCGTAACACACAATTTTACAAGGAATGTAAATGCCTATTTCTGTTTGCCATATATTTGTAACTTTATCTGTGCTTCTAAACAAGTGACTGGAAAACAAAATTCCTTCAAACAGCACTCATCACGGAAAATATTTTTATGCATATTGTCTGCTCAAAATAATGTACTGTTTTGCCGTTAGGATGCGTAAATACAGATTAATTTTTTCTCAATTTTTACTGCTGATACCATTCACGGTGGGAAATATTATTCATATATTTTTGTATTTTTTATTGCATACTTATACGGCTAGGTAGCGTAAGTGTGAATTTCTGTTAGCAGCTGTATCTTCACTTGTAGAAACTTGACAGAAAAAAATATTATTGGGCTGTATGTCATTCGCTGTGGCGAAAGTTATGAAGAATATCCATTTTAAATCTTGCGCAGTTTTCTCGCTAGGGCTGAATATGTATAAACTGTTTTCTTGATATTTCTGCTTCTAAAAGTCTCATAAAATTACTTTTTCATCACATTACTCCAATCACTAAAAATATTTTTTGTATATTTTCCACGTTTCCAAATGCACACTTCTGCCCTAGGGGGTGTCAATCTATTTCCAACAGTATCTCCACTCCCAAAAAACCCGAAAACAACATCTTTTCTTTATAGGACATCTTTTACTAACAAGAACATCTTGTGTATATTTTCTTCCCCAAATCTATGGTTCCCCAAATGGTTTTACCATTAGAGATCGTAAAGCTTCATTAAGTTTTCGTCCATATTTTAGGTCTTAAGTGTTGTATTTGAAAAATTATTTTTGCTTCGGATATCTTCCATATGGAGAAAATCTTACCTACAATTTCTGTTTTCGAACACACACAGTTCTTCAGCTAGTGGGTGCAAGTACAAATTTCTACTTGCAAATGTTTTATTGATTTTACAAACTTCTGGCTGAAAGCATTTTTCTTCTATCTGGTGCCATTCACTATGAAGAACACTGCGCACATTCGGTACTTAAATAACATTGTTCAGCATGGAAATCGTTATGAAAACGAAGTTTATCTTAACTAATTTTGGGGTGCTTAATGAAAAAAGACATTGAAAAATGTGAATTTGCTCTTGTTTTCAAGCTGACGAAGGGATCCCATATTAGCCGCCTCGGTGGCGCAGTGGTCTAAGCTGGTTTCTGACAAATTTTCCGAGAAGGGTCTGAATTAAAGTCCCCGGCTGATACATAGATGCTATGTTTGTCTTACGGCTCCCCTCTCTGGGGCTAGTGGCCCCAAATTAGGGACGTGCGACTGCCCATTGAGTTGCTCAGGGTGGTCGTTATACCCTGAACAAAAAAATCGCGAATCAGCAAGTTTGCCCTGCTTAAACTGTTAAGGCACTCGGAGCTAAGATGTGGCAGTATCGCATTGGAAGGACACGACGCTTTTAGCATCACGTGATCAGCTAAATGTGTTATAAATACTTTGAATTTGAATTCTCGGAGTTTGGTTAGGTGCTTCGTGATTTTGTTTTTATTTCTTTCGTGTTTTTTTTTTCTACATGCCTTTTTTTACGATGAGCATTTGTAATCGCCTGTAAATTCTTGTCTTAGGCGGAATAAATATACCCCGTAAGTGTGTAAACAGTGCGGATAGCTTCTGCTAGATATGTGGAGGAGTAACGCTTGTTTCAAGGGGAAGTATTCTTTAGTTCCAGTGAAAAGAAAACTAAGTTCCTATACTTTTACTAAAACGTAAGAAACCAGACAAGAGCTAGGATGCGTAAGTGTTATGCACATCTTGTCATTTACCAAACGCATGGATGGCACGTTGAATGCTTATGGAAGTGCACGTTATATGGAGGGAGACGGCAGATCACGTCACAGATTGTTACTTCTTTGGGGTGCCTCCTTTTCGGAAAGGGATTACTGAGAAGGTAAAATAGTGATACTGTATATCCAAATATACCATCTGTTCTACGCCCAGTGCCTCACGATGTAGGGCTGCTCAATCCGGAAATCCTCCACTGTTTTTCAATAGACTGTGATGAAGAACAGCATGACATACACTACAAGAGATCCAGAATTTCGTCCAAAGGTGACCTCAGCTGTGCCATTTTTCCGTGACCTCAGCTGTACCATTGAAGCGCGAACAGTAGAATCACGGAGAACGAGCATTGTGATCTCATCAATGATCTCAAACTGCAAAAGAATAAGACAGAACTGTTGACATCAAGATTGCAGCAGTGGAATCTTCTTGAGGACACTATGTAAGTGCCTACATTTCGCTTTCAACAAAAAGATTCAATTCTTCAAAACAGAAGGTGAACTCACTTTTTATGAGGATGTCGATGGCCTGATGGCCGTTATCAAAATCAGGCACAGTCGTTTTTAAGAAATTCTTTTCGTGCACGAGAATCATAGAAAAGCACTCTGAAGAATTAATTTTAGTGACCAAAAGCTTTCATTGAGGCAAATGTTCTGTTTATTTTTAATATTGTACTGTTCTGTTTACGACTAAGGTGTGAAATGCAGATTTGCATTCTAAGTCGTAGCTTTGCTTCCGAAATACCGATTGAAAAGAATTTTTTTATCATATGATAGTATTCACTGTGACAAAGATTTATATACACGAGTACACCATATAATGAAACCCATCAGGGCACCCCTTTTGTGTAGTGGATTTGCTCATGTATGTCACATTCATGGATCATACAGATATAAAAAGATGCACGTGGACTAGCAAACATCATAGACAATCGTGAATAGTAGAATGTGCCCTACGGCAGAGATCATTGACTTAGAACGTGGCAGGGTCATAGCATGCCGTCTTAGTAATAAAATTCCTGCACAGCTGCTCCGATGAAATGCAAGCAGTTTTATTGTAAAGTGGAAACGCCTAGGAGCAACAATAGCGCAATCACGATCAAATAGGCAACATACAATGACAGAGCTTGGCAGCCGAGTGCTGAAGCGGGTGGTGCGACAAAATCGCCTCTCCTCGATATCGCATGTCCTCGATTGCAACACTCACCATCGAGTTTCAAAATACTTTTGGAAGCAAAGCCAGCACCACAATTGTTCGTTAAGAGCCAGAGGGAATGGATTTCCATGACCAGGCTGCGAAATATCAGCAAGATCAACACCTAGCTTCGTTTGGAGTCGTGTGAAGCTCGGCACTAGTAGACTCTGGAGCAGTGGAAACGCGTTCTCTGGAGTGATGAATCAGGCTTCAATATTTGCAAGTCTGACTGACGAGTCTAGTTGTGGAAGATGTCAAACTGTCCGATTGTGCTGTGCCAATTGTGATATTTGGTGAAGGAGAATATCATCCTTTTGCATGGTTTGGGTTGGTCCCCTTAGTTTCAGGGCCCGAAAATCTTGACACTGCAACCTATATTGAAATTATTGGTCATTCTGTATTCACAACATTATGGCAACAGTTAGGTTAAGACCCTTTACCAAGAGACAATACCCCCCATCCAAAAAGTGAGGTCAATGCAGGAATGAATTGATGAAATGGGTGTGGAAGAATTTGACTGAACTGCACTGAGACCCAATCTCAATTTTATCGAAAGCCTTGGGGATTAATTGGAACGCCGACTGCAAGGCAGGCCTAACCATTCGACTTCGATGACCGACTTGACATGCTTTTGTGGCAAAGTTGAAGGCAATACCAGCTGCATCGTACTAAATATAGTAGAAAAACTTTCCAGCAGAGTGGAGGCTGTGACAGCAACAAAGGTTGGACCAATTAGATATTTATTCCTTTCCTCTTACAAGAAGTTTGCAAGTGTTCGGATGCTTTTGACCAGATGGTGAATATTATACTTACTTCTAAAATTGCGCAGTTTTGTTTTCTATTTGATACCACATTTTCGTTTCTAAAAGATCCAGATTTAGAATCATTGCATCGAGCAGAGTTCTGTATGAACAGCTCATTTTCTGTTAATTTTTCGCTATCATAATTCACTTTCGTTTTAGGGCTAAAAAGGATATTTCTGCTTGCAATAGTTTCTTTCGTTCCAAAAAACCGAGTTAAAAAGTTCCTCTTGCATCGGACTGCTTTCTCCATTAAGAACAGACTGTTTTAATAAATTCTCAGTGGTGACATCTTATATGTCAATAAATGTTCAACTAATTACTGGGTATTATCATTACTTCTATCACATCACTTCCGAGAATTCAGTGTCATCTTTCTTGTTATATGTACTCGTGCATACGAATTCCAAAAATAATGAAAACGCGCGTCTTCTGATTGTAGAATGTTTATTAATTTTTATGGAAAATAAATACCTTAAAACCAAACTGAAAGGCCGCTGTTCTGTTTCATTGCACCATGAAAAGATGTAAGTGGAAAAAGAAAAAATTATTGGCGAGAAAATATTTAGTTTCCTTCCATAGAATTTGCCAAGAGTGAGGCATTGAACCATTGTTACAAAAAAGTTCAAAACTCAGGAAATAACACGATCAGAACATTTTCGCGTGCGCTACCCAGAATCTCGTTTTGTTCTACTGCTTTGACGTACATGCAACGTCATTGCTAATGCGCATGCTCCTTGGCTAGCAGCCAAGTTTTTCGTCCAAGGAAAATCAATGAAAAGAGCAGACGAATTCCCTATTTTTTTAATTCGGCCTGCTGCTTTCAGAGCTTTTCAGAAGGCTTGATGTGTCCGCACCAAGCAGAAGGAACTGAACGATTTCTCTCTCAATCTTGACAGTTCATCTTATTTTCTTTTTTTCTCAGCCATTCTCCCTTGCATTCAATATGATCCGAAGCACAAAATGATCGCACATTTCGGGTGTTTTTTCGTCAGATAAATAAAAAGCTCAAATATTTGGGAGTTTTAATGGTGTGAAGATAAATATGAATATTACGTGAAATTGTAATATAATTAGTGATTAAAGCTCCTTTTGCTTCCAAAGGAAATTTATCTACCCAAAATCAATGTAATGTTAAGTACGGTAAATTAAAGTTTTCATGCGAGCACTTTCACTCTTGCTTCGATCCTTGTTAACGATTATGTACAGATTACCGGAGTGCTAGGTCTGAAGATTGCAAAAAAGTTTAAATTATTGCCAATTTTCAGTTTTATTCAGCGATATTTCATGGATTATTTCCTTTATCGTGACTTAATACTTTCTTTCTGACAAAAAGCATAGCGTCATTCCGTCAGCAGCCCATAACCTGTGCCGAAACCAATTCACTAAATTTTCATGAGAAACGAAAAAAAAAAAGGGCACTTAAAAGCCATTTCAGAAAGCGTGAAAACCATTCTCAATCCACTGCTAGACGAAGGTCTGTCCAAGTGTTTTCCACAAATCTCTGTTTCGAACAATTCTCTTCCATGTCACTCTGGCATGCTTTTGAAATTATTTTTCCACCCTCTGTAACGTGGCCTTCTTTTGTATGTTCTGCTGCCTCTTGGTATTCAGTCTAGTTTTTCAGATGCCTAAAGTGGTCCATCTTTTAGAAATATGTCTTTTCCATCGCCATTTGACGGTGATCGTGATGTCATTCATTTTTGCCATTTTCTTGAGTCGTGAGCTCCTCTTCTTAGGTTTCCTGTTTACACCAAGCGCGCATGCTTCTTTGAGTTGTACGCTGACTATGAATACCACTTTTACTTAAGGTCCATATCTATGATTCATGAGCAAGTACTGGAAGGATGCATTGATTAAGAACTTTTGTTTTAAGGCGTAATGGTAATTGCCCTTGAAAACTGTTCTGTATCTTCAAATGCACCACAGCCAAGTTTTATACGCCTATTAATTTCTTCTTCGATGTGGTTCTGTCTTGGTATCTGTTCTCCAAGACAGATGTAGGCATCAATTTCTTCCAAATTTGTCCCATCAAGCTCTGAAAAAGCATTGTACAACGTGCATCAGTTTTGTTTTCTGCAAGTTCATCTTTAATCTCACTTCTTTTCTCTTGTCAGCAAGTTTCTTGATCATACTGTGAAGCTCCGAAGCGTCAGTGCAAGTGCCGCCTCGGAGCTTCTTATTCGTATGAGTTCCATGTAATCTCATCACATGTCAAGACATTTTGATGAGATTACATGGAACTCACATTACCAAGAGTAAACAGAATTTTGGAGGGATTTAAAAGATGTGTATTCACCGTACGATAAATGAAAGACTGAGTGTTGAACATATGCAGAAAATTCAGAAATGCGGTATAACATTTGACCATGTCTGAATTATCTCCAAAATAACATTTTTGAAACAATATGACAAAGGCAGAAAGGCTCAGATGAATTATAAAGGAATCCCGGTTAAAGCTGCGTATTGGCAAGCCAAGAGATCGTTTTGTATGCAGAAGTTGTCGACATTAGTGTTAAAATTGGAAAATAAATAAAAACAACCTTTAACTAGCTGGTGCTACAACTTCAGTTTTTCGTTTCAGCGATTAAATGGAATTAAGAAGAGTATGTGCAATAAGTGAATAAATATTATCTCAGAAGTGAATAATGTTATCAGGATCAAACCCACAGTAACTGAAGAGACAGCAAGGGCTCATAAAATTAAGATAAAAGGTCAAAAAACTAAAGTAAATAGGTTTGAAAACTTAAAGTCAATGATGAGCAAAAGTGGCGTTTCCTTAACCGATATGAAGAAGAGGAAAGGACAAGCTACTAATGAAGTTCTTTCATTGAGATAAGTGCAGACATCAGAGCAAACCTGAGGGCAAGGTATTCATTTACTTTCCCCATTGGCTACCGAAGGGTGACGTGTTAGAGAAGTCGATAAGAAGTTCTGCTTAAATGAAATGTGGTGTTCTGAAGAATGTTACGGTCTGCGGATTTCTTCCTGAGGAAAATCGGAAGTTGTAAAATGTCGCTGTAGAATAAATTCTGCCGTTTGAATTAAATAGAAGGGATAACCCTCTTCATTGTTTAAAGCTAGAGTGAAACTGGAAAGAAAAATGCAATGGTAGGAAAAATATAGGCCGACAAACAGATGAAAAAGCGAAATGAGTCAGACGAGGCATACCAGCAATCAGGTGGAAGAACATGAAGTAAAGCAGGTAAGATGGATGTCCCTTCAAAAGATGGAACAAATGAGGTGTGAATCAGGTGGAAGGATAAAATCGTGTAAATGAAGTAATCCCATAGTCAGGTGGAGCGATGAAGTCAGGTAAATGGCGTATGAATCATTTGGAAGGACAAAGTGAGTTAAATGAGGTACACCGACAACAAGGCGCAAAGATAAAATAAAGTAAAAAAGACAACCAGGTGAAAAGACGAAATTAAAATGAGTTGGACACGCAGTCTCGCGCAGGTGGAAGGATTAAATAAGGTAAGTGAGGTATGCCGGCAAATCAGGTGGAAAGATCAAATAAGAGATTTCCTGAATATGAGATTTTCTGATGCTTTATGGAGAGCAGGAGCTACCGAGAATTATAGGATGAAGCAAGGGACAGAGGAAACTGGAGGAAGAGAACTTGCTGAGTTACCGTTGGCCTGTCAAGAGACAGAGCACTAATGATGATGATGATGATGGAGAGCACAAACCCTCAGTAGTTGGAGTCTTGTCATGACTACAACAGCACTTCGAGAAGCTATGCAGAGCAAAGTTGCAAGGATGAGGGAGATTTTGAAATAACTTCTCCCTTCGCATTAAACAGTACCCATACATGCATTCATTCATTCATGGAATCTCCCAAAGTGTGCACCTTTTCAATCTTATAAGATGTTAATCTACAAAAGTCAACTCTATCAAGTCGTGCAGTCGAGTTTCTAGTACAAGTAAACGAAAAACCTTAAATAACGCGTAACAGGCTCAAAATTTTTCTACTATCATTATTCTTTAAGCATTCTAACACCATTCAAAAATGCCTAAATGCCTTTAGTTTAGTTATTAGGATACTTTTCCAAACAGTTTCTACGTTGTTAGAGTAGAAAGGACAACAATTTTTTCTCATTTCCATTTGTTGTGCTCCTCCTATATTTCCTTTCGCGAAATACACGGTCGAGTCATATTATTGTGACCACCAGCTAATATCCAGAGTAACCGCCGTGTGCAGCGCGGGCAGCAGCTCGATGGGCTGGGAATGACTCAGTAAGGTGCTGGAAGGTGTTCATAGGTATGTGGAGCCATGCTGACTGCAGTGCATCTGACAGATGTTGGAGGGTGCGTGGTAGAGGATCCATAGAGTGAACAACACGATCGAAGTGGTACCACAGATGCTCAACTGGTTTTATTTATGGGGAATTAGGAGGCCAGGGAACTACTTTGAAGTCTTCATCGTGCTCTTCCAACCACTCTCAGACGTTTCTAGCTGTGTCACACGTCGCATTGTCGTGCTGGAAGATCCCACCCGCACCAGGGAAAATAATCAGCATGTATGGGTGTACGTATTGTGCAAGGATGGATTCATAACGAATTTGGTCCACAGTGCCTTCCACAGGTATGAGTGGACCCAGGGAATAACAGGAAAACTTTCCACAGACCATAACGTAGCCCCCATCAGCTTGTGGTCTTTCAGCAATGGTTGAAGAATGGTTGTTCTCCGATGTTTCTCGCCATACGCCAATGTCCACCTGTTTGATGAAGCAGAAAGCGTGACTCATCGAAGAAGGCAATCGTTTGCCAATCTGAGGAGGTCCAATTCCGATACTTCCGTGCAAATTTAAGCCTTTTCTGCTGATGCACCTTCGTTAGCATAGGTGCAGTGACCATCCGTCTGCATCGGAGCCCCATGCACAGCAGGGTTCGCAGAACTGTCGTTTTAGACACACTTCCGGTAGCTCCCTGGTTGATTCGGCCAGTAAGTTGCTCCACTGTTGCGTGTCGATCGGCCCTCATGCACCTTCGAAACCGACGTTCATCTCTCACATCAATGACACGTGGTGCTCCGCAGTTTCCAATCGCTAATTCGCAATGGTGCTTTTCTCCAATCACTATACACTTTAACCACAGCAGCACGCGAACAGTTCACAAAGTGCGATGTCTCAGAGATACAACATCCCTCGGTTCGAAAGATGATAATAATCCCTTTTTGAACATCTGATAAATTTCTCTTTTTATCCATGACAGAAACGAGTTCGATATGTTTTCAGAATGCCTACAGCACACCTTATGTACCCTCTAAGCCAGCTCACGACACGTGTCCTCTTTCATTGGCTGCACGCTGTTGACGTCAAAAGTAGGAGGTGGTCTCGACTGTGTATATGCGTCTGGTCAAATAAGTCGATATTTCTGCCAGTATGTAAAATGTATAGGTTCTGCTCTAGAGCATAGAGATGACAACAAATAGAGAGATTCGAAAAATTGTGTTTTTATATGCTTTCTGTTTTGGTCTTGTAAGAATCGTTAAACACATTTTAATAGTACTTACAATTTGAAGAAATTTAGTAATCCTTAACAACAAAAATATATTATATAATGCATTCTTCTGTAGGAAAAACTTGTAGTAAAAATTTCAACTCAGAAGCTGTATAATACAAAGTTATTAGTAAGAGTTTTGAAAAAAAATCCTGAAATTCAACGTAAAACTTTTAAGTCGGAAGAAATATAAACACTGAATATATAAATGTTCTGGGCTTTTTTTTGCCAAGGAGTGGCGAGCCGGGAAAAAAATTAACTGTCATTTCTAATATAGCCAGAAAATTATTAACAAAAGGCCTGATGCATAAAGGCAGATGAAAGAGATATTAAGCATGGTTCTCTGTACATTTTAGTTGAGGGGCATATATAAGTCCGTGGGATTTTGAATGAAGAGAAGTAAGTTACTAATACTGGGTTTGCATTGTAAATGAAGCAATCATGTATTACCAGGTGTTTTGACTGAATTTGTGGCAGAGAGCCTGTGTGACGTCATTAATCCAAGATGGCTACTGCTACAGTTTATGAATCAGAATTTGATCTATAACTCCTTTCAGCGAGATCCTATTAAATATTTTCTAACGACCTTTTTAGTTCACTAGAAAACTGTATTAAAGAAGGTTCTTAAAAGAATTTGATATCTCGTATTGTTCAGAAGTTGTATATCGCTATCATTGTATTTCCCGGTGTAACTTTCTGTTCGCAGTTCATTTTTCATGATTTCTAACATTTTTATACTCCGTACGGTAAAGGAATTTTACAAGGTACAGTTATGGTGGTTTATCAATGAGGAGTGTGACGTAGTACAGGGGTGAAGCCCTTGTCAAGACGACAGATCTGCAGCGATATATTCTGTCGGTGTAGGCTAGTCGGTTAGAACAACTCACTCTGGAGCGAAGAGACGCGACTTAGATCCCTGTCGCCGACAAATTCCTGTTTTCACAGGAGGAGGAGGAGGAGTCAGATGCCGTAAGCCCAACTGAAATATCAGGATCATTATCACTTCGATCGCTACAGAAGATTCCTCAGTCTCTGTTCGAGGTCATGTTTTGCAACATTCCGAAAGGGTGTAGACTACAGAATCCTGTAAGCAGTCAAACCACTGATTGCACAGAGAGGAATAAGGTTGTTTTTAGATTTCAGCAGGCCTATTTTGGATGATGGAGGAAGTCTTGACGTTGAGTGATTTTCACGAATGTTGTTTCGATGCAGTTGCTGGATACACATTATAATCTCACTGAAGAAAACGAGACTGATGAATGTGAGACAGAGTCAGAACCACCACTGCGGTTCCACCTTGGTCAGCTTGCAATTTCGTTACAAGTGATCATCCAACTAAAGGAACTAGAGTCTGTGTAAACCTACTCATAAATGCCAGCCGAACAGGCAAACAAACACAGCTCACATTCATGAAGGAGTCGGAAAAAATAACACTGTTGTCATCCCAGAATCTAAAACAGTTGTAACATTGGATCTTGGCCTTTACACGCCTGTTTCGGAATTAGGTATGGATAAGAAAGACTTGTCAAAGAACTGGATCCATAGGCCAGGTGAGTCTCATATAATAAAGGCAATGCTTCTAGCTATTGATTCTTTCTTGGACGGTACATGCACTGAGGCCACCTTAACTGTACTTTATAATGTGAATGTTGTGTCGAAGATTCTAGCAGGAAAGTGCGTAAGGAGAGCAGCAGAAGTACATACGTCACTAAGGCTTGCACTTTTCAAATGCATCATCGATAAATTCTACAAAGAGCATGTTGAAATCAAGGAAAGGACTGAACCTGAATTTAAAAAGTTACCTAAAACTTTACAAGAGGATGATTCCCAACAAACAAAACCAGTCTATAATTACGTTGTGACAGCTCTGAACAATTTGAATGTGATGGCCAAAATGAAAGCATTTGATTCTAAAGGATCTCAAGAAAAACCGGCACTCAGAGTTGCTCTTCAGTACATTCATATAGTGGACATAATGCTTTTCTTTTTCAGGTCTTTCCGAACCGCAAACTGGGAGTTTCACCTTGCATCACTTGAAGAGCTGGTTAACTACTTTTTCCCCCTCGATTTCATAAACTACGCAAGTGGGATAACATGGTACTTAGCAGAAATGATACACAGCTTGAAAGAAAACATCCGGACTTGCGGAGTGAGTTTAAAAACGGCAATTGGGTAATAAGCAAGACAAAAGTACGCTTTTGTTGCTTTAGGTTCAAAAGAAGCTGTGGAACATCAAAACAGGGCAATCAAAGTACTTGGTGGTGTGGTTAATATTATTCAAAAGAAGCAGGCTCGCTCTAGCACTATTGTGTTTAACCTCTCCTGAGCTGTCAAAGCTGTCTACAGAAGCCAAAAATTGCAGGAATCACGAACTGCCGAAACATCACCGCCTAACAGCATCCAAAGCAACACGCCAAAAGAAAGGTGTTCAATAGATCTACAACTCGATCATGACATTGGCTAATCCTGTGAATTATGATGGAAAAGAACTCATCCACAACTCAACATAAGCAGTTTTTGATGAAAAAATTCAGAAGGACACATTAAGAATGACAGAAAGAAGTTATCAAATGTACAATTCTAAAGAAGACCGGGTTGAATCATGCAGTCGTAGCCTGTGGGCACCAATGAAGAAAGAGAACTTTCAGCTCTGTAAAAGTGCATGCAAAGTTATTAAGCCAAAAATATCAGACACCATAGTGCAGTTGAAGGCAGATCGTTCTTTGTTCACACGTTTGCTGATTGCTTCCCGAAGTCGAACTGACATACATCTACAAGAATGCTTGAGTAATTGCGATTTCTCTGCAGTACCTCTTTCGATGTTCAACTTAGATGGTACAACGATTTTACTTGCAAACGAAAGCAAGCTGATAAAGAGGAAAAACGTACTTTGGTTTCTAAAAACATTACAGAGGTCTCCCATTTGTTACTGAGGGCAGATTATCTGTACCAAATATTTTCAGTAGCTGTTCTTGGTAGAATGACAGAATTTCAAGCACTGCAGAAACTGTCATATGTTAAGACATGCCATGACCTTGCAACTGAATTCAACAAAAAATAGATCCTTATCTTCTCGAGTAGTGAAACTCATTTAGTTTTTGATACCTACTTAAAAAATTCACTCAAGAACTCCATGCGAAGAAAAGGAGCAGAAAAAGCACCTGTCGAGTACAAAATCACAGATTTTACTAATATTGAAAAATGTACCATGAGAACCCTCCTATTGCATTCTAAAGCTAAAGATAAATTAACAGCTTGCCTCTCAAATAAAGCAATTCTGCATGCACAGAGGATAAAAAGAAGCCTGGTAGCCAGTTGGAGATATGAAGCCAAGTCATCAGATGGAAATGATGCTGGAGACCTTGTAAGCAAACGTGAGAAGGCAGACACAAAAATAATTGCTCACTCCCTTTAGGTATAACGTCGTTATGTTACTACCCTCCACATTTTGTCACCTGGCACTGATGTTTTAACCTTTCACTGTGGTGGTCACTGTTTTTTCCATCTTACAAAATGTTGGTCACAGGAACTGGAACTAATAGAAGATTTACAGATCTCAAAAGTGTGTGCTTCTGCATAGGGTCTACAAAAGTGCAGGCATTACTAGGCCTTCATGATCTTTGAGGATGTGATGTTCCCCGGTGATTTACGAAGAAAGGCAAACTATCTTTCTGGAAAGTTTTAAAGACTTCAGAGAAAGAAATCCTTGAAGCTTTGAGAAGACTTGAATCTCTAAACAAATTTAAGAAGGAAGATGAATGATTGATAAAGCGATTCATTTGTCAAGTCTTCTCACCAGGAACAAAGGTTTCGGACATTGGTCAGTTGCGTTGGTGGATGTTCACAAAAAGGAGATGCTAAGTGAAAATCTTCGGCCAACAAAATCCTCTCGAATAACATACATCTTGAGGACTCATTACCAGGTGACGGAGTGGTGAAGTGCTGATCAACAACATCCGATTCTTCCACAGCCATCACAATTCGGATGGGAGAAGGCAGATAATCCATATTCTCCTATTATGTATACGCCTCCATGTGCACCACAATCAATCATCCAGCTGGTATGGTGTGTCAACGAACATTGCGAATGCCGAGCTCAGTCACTAAGGCGCACATAACTGTATAAATGTGGTGGGAGAGGAAGAATTCTGTGAAACCACGGTTTTATAGATGATGAAAATGAGCTCTGGGACTCAGAAGATGACCTGTAAATTTTTAATTTCTCTCTTCAAATGTAAATAGATATTGCAGTTCTAATAAATAGTATGTATATTTCAACGAGAAAGTTGCAAACTATTTCAAATTTTCTAATTTAGCAAGCGTTTGCGATGAAATAGAAATGGTAAGGCTATATCTCGGAAACGGTAAAAGATATAAAAAAAGACCATGTGAACTTTACTACTGTATTTCTTTGATAATGTTTAACAAAAAACCTACTTTGCAAACTTTTCATAGAACTATCCAAAAAGCAGTTGCAGCTCAAAAACGAAATTAGTATCCGTAACGGCAGCCATCTTGGATTGATATCATCACACAGGTCCTCTGCCACAAATTCAGGCAAAACACCTAGTAGCACATGATTGTATGCTTCATTATAAATGCACCTTCAGTATAGGCATACTTTCCCTTCATTCGAAATCTCACGGACTAGGTTATTGTAACAGACGCCCTTTAACTATTTAGTAGTACTGTCTCACTCCAACAGTAGAAAGGAACATTGCATCAACCTTACGAAAGGATTCTTCGGAACCCATAAACCTTCTCAGCCGAAAAACTTCATGATCTACGTAGTTTACAGAAATCTGTATTAGCCAAAGTATCTTTTACTGAAAATTGCAAACCACAGTGGAACGAAGTGAAACAACTAGAAACGATTCACTAGGTTAGAAGTCCAGTGAAGCACTAACAGCTGGAAATGCAAATGTATAAAATCAAGATGTGTTAAGAAGGACTCCCAAAACTTTGGTTGAAACCAATGCTTTTAAATAGACAAGAAAAAACCTACTAACATTTTAGACCAAACACTGGCTTTTCACCTTTGCGAACGCATCTTTGTTTTACTTGTATTTTTGTTTTTCATTTCAAAGTCACTGTCATGCTACAAGACTGAAGATTTTCATCAGTTCACTGTTCCAAAAGCTTGCAGTTCTGTAATCTCTCACAAAACCAGCTATATCCTGACTGAAAGCTTAGAAGAGGCACGTGGTAAAAAAATTAGAGCAATAAAGTTTTCGCCCAAATTTGATCGGTATCAATACAGAAAAAAACCTGTCTTTGAGATAACAGCCAATTAGTTTACTGAGACTTTTTACGGTTTTACGAAGAAGTCTTGGTTTTTTATTACTTATAGTTATACTCTTCTCAATTAATTTATTAATTCAGGCAGAACTATAAAAGAAATTTGCTTAAACCGTGGCGTCAGGTTCGCATGGGTTTAAGTCTCCCTATTCTGCGCAAAGCATATTGTAAATATTTATAGCAATATTTTAAACTTCTGTAAGATCTGAGCATTTTGGGTGTGTTCTGGCTATTTATGTCCTTGAGTTTTAGCACCAAAAAGAGGAAAAATATTTGATTTATAAAAAAAGAAGAAAATATTCTTAACAACATTTAATTTAAAAGTTCCGTTTCGGGTAAGTTCTTGATTAAACAGTTCAGCGTGATTCAAATGAAGTTCTCTGTTCCAAGAAATTATTATTAAAATTAATACATGGAGCCGTAGAGCCTATTTTATATAACCGTATGCACATCTCTTTATACAGAAACAAAAGCAGAATTTTTTGGTTGGTAGCCATGTAAGGGTACAATAACGGACGGATAATAGTTGCTAAAAATTAAGAGGGTAAAGCTTTTTGTTAATGTACTCATTGCAATTTAAAGAAACTGTACAATTATCATTAACGGTAACAGGACCTTAGGCTGTTGAATAGTACCCATAATGTACTGGATTTTTCAAGTGGCTGACTATCTTGAAGACGAAAATCGTCCACAATTTATTGTTCTGCATATGAAATAAATAAAGTACCTAGACTTAGTCATTTTCATCATCAGGGAATTTCCACCAATCGATAATGACGTGTTTTCTGAAAGCATTCACGTGCATACTTATAAAACTGCAGCCGTAGACTCCAGGTCTGGACAAATACAATAACTTCTTCCTTCCAGGCGGACAACAGCGTAATCTAAAATCGTAGGTAAAATAGATGAACACAGGCGAAGAAACGTTCACTCACCATTAATGCGCGACTTTCCAAATATATGGCAGTTTCTCTCATTTTTTCTCCGCATGCATTATAATTATGTTAAATCATCATCTTACATGTATATACTGTATGTGCGTCCCGTAATTTGAAATGATATATTACATTGTTCAGTTAAAAATTTCGTTTCTGGACTTCAGAGCTGTTATGGGAAGTCTAATGGAAATATTTCGTACTATACAGATAAGTCTGGTTCTCAGCACACCTGAAGTTTTTATTTTAAACTTTTCAAACGTTTCATTCATTTTACTTAGCATAAATATGCACACAACCTTGGAATCAGTCATTTTACTTGAGTTTTAGACAATTCGATTAGAACAGATAAACATCAAATACCTGCGTAACTATGCACGTATTCATTAATTTACACAATGGTTTGCTGTTTTCGTGCTTTATAAAAAGATATCTTCAGACGAAGAGGGCATTTTACCCAGTAAGTAAAAAAAAAAGGTGATTACATCATCCAGTAACCAGTGCAAACATTTTGCATTTGGAAGAAACCTCCTTTTCATAGGAAACGAAACGAATTCGCCATGCAGAACTTTCAGAAGTATTTAAACTGAAACTTACCGGAGCATAACGGATCTACTATCTTCTGATTCAAGGCTCCTTGAATTGGAGAGGAACTACAAAGGATCAAGTGGGACATTGTCGGGCTAAGTGAGGTAAGGAGAAAAGGAGAAGATCTCATTGAACTGAAAAGTGGACATCTCTTCTACTATCGTGGGACAGATACTGGCAGAACTAGTGATGTTGGATTTATAATAAACAAAAAGCTGAAGGATAAAATTGTAAAAGTTGAAAGTTCCTCTGACAGAACTGCACGACTTGTTATCCAACTCTCGAGAAGATACAAGGCTCAGATTATTCAAACTTATGCACCCACCACAAGTCATCCTGAAGACGAGATTGAAGAATTTAATGAGAAAATTCGTCATCTAAATAATAAAGGCAAGCAGCATTTGAAGATCATTATGGGATATTTCAATGCGAAAATAGGGCAACGGTAGCAGAACGGAACTTCAGTAGGTAAATTCGGTCACGGTAGCAGAAACCAGCGTGGAAATACTCTCGTAGAGTTTGCAGAGGCAGAAGGGTTTTTCATCATGAACTCCTTTTTCAAGAAAAAGCTGCAAAGGAAATGGACATGGAGGCATCCCAATGGATGGACAAGTGGAATTGATTTTATTATGTGTAACAAGAAATTTGTCATGGAAGACTGCAGTGTGCTAAACAAGTTCAACACAGGTAGTAACTATAGAATGGTAAGATGTAAGATGCACCTCAACGCTAAACTCGAGCGTTTGCAAGCTCATAAACCAAACAAAGTGTATTGACATCACCAACCTTAAAAAACATCATAATACCTTCAAATTGGAACTGAGGAACAGATTCTCTGCTGTAGAAGGTCTAACGTCGGAAGAAGTGGACATCTCTGAAGTTAACAGAAAACTAACCAAGGCTTTTGCGGAAACAGCAACAAAATTAGCTGGTACTAAGAACAAGTTGCATATGAACAAATTATCAGGAAAAACCAAAATTCTAATGCAAAAAAGAAGAGAGATGTGGACAACTAAAGGAGATGTGACTTCCAAAGTGGAATATATAGCGCTATGCAAGACAGTACGAAAAAGTATCACTTAAGACGTAAGGAAATTCAACTGTGAACTTGTGAGGAAAGCACTTGAAAACAACCAAAGCCTAAAGATAACAAAGGGACATCTCAGTAAGGGAAGAAAACAGATTATGGCTCTGAGAAAAGAAGATGGTTCTGTAACAAGAAATAGAGGCGAAAGTTTGACAAGAGTGAAAGATTTCTACTCAAAACTATTTGAAAAGGATGATACATGTTCTTTAGACATTACGAAAAGTACTAGAGTTTTTCTAGTCCTTCCAGCAGAAGTTGCACATGCAATCAAGAGCATGAAACGGGGAAAAACTCCAGAAGAAGACGGAATTACCGTAGACACCATACAAGAAGCTAGTGGAGAAATTTAAACAGTACTCGCCCAAGTTTTCACTTGGTGCCTTAATGAAGGGAAGATTCCTGAGGATTGGAACAATGCTACAATGATCCTGCTACATAAGAAAGGTGATATTGAGGATCTCAGGAACTACAGACCTATCAGCCTTCTATCAGTGGTTTATAAAATCTTCACTAAAGTTCTTTCACACCATTTGAAGTTGACACTGGACATAGCTCAACCGCGAGAACA
The DNA here is from genome assembly GCA_039090855.1 of Macrothele yani. Classification (NCBI taxonomy): domain Eukaryota; kingdom Metazoa; phylum Arthropoda; class Arachnida; order Araneae; family Macrothelidae; genus Macrothele; species Macrothele yani. Next base: position 74,737,566 of record CM076994.1, on the reverse strand, counting down.
AGCTGGATTCAGGAGTGGCTAGAGCACAATAGATCATATCCACGTACTGAGAGAACTAATTGAAAGAGCAAGGGAATATGAACTTCCATTATGCACGGCTTTTATCGATTATGAGAAGGCCTTTGATTTGGTGAAACCATCAGCAGTTACAATGGCTTTGAAATCCTGCGGTATTGAAGATGCATACATTAATATTATTCATAACATGTATGAAAATGCAAATACAAAGATTCGGCTATGTAAGAATACAGCACCCATAAAAATTGGAAAGGGAGTGAGGCAAGGTGACTCTATATCTCCCAAACTCTTTAATGCCACATTAGAAAATGTCTTTCAATCACTGAACTGGGAAAACAAAGGGATAAAGATTAATGGATATTATCTAACTCACCTTCGTTTTGCTGATGACGTAGTCATTTTTGCAACTACCCCATCAGAGCTGCAGAGTATGATCCAGGAACTTGCTGACAAGAGTAAAGAAGTGCAATTAGAAAGGAACTTTCAGGAGACAAAAGTGATGTACAATGCTTTTACAAGAAATGAAGATTTATCAATTGTTTGGGAAAAGCTGGAGATAACCAATACCTACATTTAGCATGCGTGGTATAACCAGGAGAGATAAGGAGAGGAACTCGTGGATCAGAGAAATGACAAGAGTGGAAGACATCATGATCAGAGTAAAATCCCTGAAATGGTTATGGGCTGGACATATTGCCAGAAGGACAGACCATCGATGGACAGCTGAAATTTTAGACTGGATTCCAAGGGACAGGAAAAGACCGAGAAGAAGTCCACATGGGTGTTGGGTGGATGAAATTCGAAAGTATGCGGAAGTAGCATGGAGGAGACTGGCACAAGACAGACCGTTGTGGAAGAAACTTGGGGAGACCTTCGTCCAGCAGTGGATTGACAATGGTTGACAACGATGATGATGATTATGATGAACGGATTCACTAATAGTAGAACAGCGATTCAGAATCCTGGTCACACCTGTAATGATACGTCAAATGTTTTTAGTGACCATCATCGATGCCCTACTCGTTGACTTAAAGAAATTTGCCTGAATGTGTTAGTGCAAATCTGAACCACGCAAGCCTTCTCACAACAACTCAAACCTTATGAACTTGTGCTTGCCTTCATTGTTTTTAAGATGCTGATCATTTTATTCCCACTTGAATGGAAGACGTCTTTCACTCAGTTTTCTTGGCTGTCCTTGGCTAACCTGGGCATTTGTGCTGTAAAACATAAAAACTTAACCAATTAGTAAATACCAATTTCGGCGGATTTTTGCCCAAGTTACTAGAAAATAGCATTGTTTCTCAGACAGGTTATAGTCCTTGCTCTTTCTTAGTGTATAATGCAGTGAACTTATTCTTTCTCCTCAACATGATCAATTAATTGCTGGATGAAGGTCTCCAAAGCTGTCCATCCTCTTTTTTTCGATTCACCTGCGCCTTCCGTCATCACTATTTCACCACACCCCCACACGTTTTTCAGTTTTCGTTTCCACCCTTTTCCACCACGCAGAAACCGTTATACACTAAGAAAGTTACAGTATGAAGAATATTACAGTATTGTCCATCTCCTGAGCTTGAACCAGAAAGCCATCCAGTCTTTCTGCACTTGACACTAAGAAAGTTACAGTATATGTCCATCTCCTGAGCTTGAACCAGGAAAGCCAGCCAGTCTTTCTGCATTTTGACTTCTTGATATGATGAATTATGTATGAGACACGTTCTCTTGATCTAATCCCTTCATTTTTTGATCTCTCGCCATTCTTTATATTGCATAAGTCTCAACTTATAAACAGTTTCTTTAGTCTCATTGCAACTCTCACTTCCACGTGTCTTCTCAAGATGTATACACTGATCCAATGCTTTTTTTTTTTTCAAGCTCCTTTAAAAATGATTTTGGATTTCTCTTGTATGCTTTCTTTGATTTCAGGACTTTGTCCGCCATCTTTGAAAATAATAAGTTTTCCCAAATACATGTAAAAGTTTAGAGTTTCAATCTTTTCGCCTTCCTGTGCAAGAATTCTGCGTGTAATTTTATACAGAACATAACCTTTTGCTTATTTTCAAGTTGCGTGAAGAAGTTTGTCTTAATTCATTTATTTAATTTTCCAGATCTTGGAAACTTCCAGTCAAAAGATTAACATAATCTCCAAATTATAGGTTGACCAAATCTTTGCCATTAATTTTTGTATCTATATTTCCCCAAACCAACAGTTCTTACAATGTGGTTTAAAAAGTGTTTGGTGAGATCGTACCCCGTTTTCTACTATTTTGTGTGTAGGAAATTAAGGAATTTCGTGTGGTTCTGGCATGAAGAACGCCGCAGCAGAAGCACATATATTAGGGGTATACAAAAGTTTCCGCAGTCGCCTCTAGCGGGCGCTGTAGGTGACTAAACGGCCAGCAACCCGTGTTGTCAGTTCGTACATGAAGCCATGCATGGCGGTCGATAAAGTTCATTTGCGGCACTGTTTGTTAATAATGTTTAATTTAGGAAAGTGTGAGAGTGAAGCATACGGTTCAATATGTCAAGCGTATGGCGAAACGGTTTTCGGTGAGCGGACGTATCGAGAATAGTTTGCCAGGTTTAAGAAAGTTGATCTAAGCTTGAAAGATAAGCCACGTGCAGGTAGACCGCAGGAACTCGCAGACGAGGAGCTGGAATCGCTGTTGCAAGAGGATGCCACACAATCGACCACGCAACTGGCGAAACGTTTGAAAGTAGCTCAATCGACGGTGGTACGGCGTTTACAGGCCTTGGGGGAGATCCAGAAGATTGGTAAGTGGGTTCCTCATACTTTAACGGATCGTAATATTGGACAATGATTGGGCATCTGTATGTCGTTGCTGAAGAGGTTTGAAGGGAAGAATTTCTTGTGAAAGGTTGTCACCGGGGACGAAAAATGAGTCTATTGCGACAACCTCATAAGCAAGCGATCTTGGGTCGACCCAGGCCAGCTATTAACATCCACTGCAAAACAGGATATCCACGGGAAAAAGGTGCTGTTGTGTGTGTGGTGGGATATGCATGGAGAGATGTACTTCGAACGGATGAAACCGAGTGAAACAATCACTGCACAACAATATAGCGATCAGTTGATGAAACTGAACGCCGCAATCGAGCAAAAATGTCCATGGACAGGTAAAGGACGCCGCCCAGTCATCGTGTTACACGATAATATCAGATCACATGTCGGTGTCACCACGAAATCAACCCTTGAACAGTTACGCTGGGAGGTTTTCTTGCACCCGGCTTACTCCCCGGACATTGCACCCTCAGACTTTCTTCTGTTTCCCTCTATGCAAGATGCACTAGCCCAACAGCGGTTTACCACAGTTACAATGGTGGAAAAGTTCGTCACTGCGTTCTTCAGCTCAAAACCAGAGTCCTTTTTATCACAGGAGCATTCATTTGTTGCCTGAAAAATGGCAAAAGGTCATTGATGCTGACGGCCAATATTTCGTAGAATAAATGTGTACTGGTTTCCTGATTGTTCCTGTCTCCTTTCTCTTTAAAACGGCGGAAACTTTTACATACCCCTAATATATAGAATAAGCACATGAAAACTGTCTGATCATGTGGAGCTAGTTCCTCCATAAGGTAAGCAATATGGGGAGGAACTCTGTTCAGCGCACTTGGTCTCACTGAATTTCCGCGACGCATTACTGTTCGGAAGAATAAATAAATGAGAGTACTTGGAGTTCCTGCAGGAGGAATATTATCAAAACACGTTGACACAAACATATTGTACGTTACACATGAGAACACATTGCTACACGCTGATGACGTTAGCACATGGAGTCGATGATTCAAAACACCATGAAGACATTTCACCATAATCGAGTGGTTACATATATATGTTGTTGAGATGCTTCCTCGTAGTAGCACGCTCGGGGTGGGAATCAGAATCTTTCACATCCTCCTACGATTCGATAGCTTTGTCAGTCCTTCGCAAAAGCGTCGAAGCCTTCCTCAGCACTGAAACATGCCGTTGTTTCCGGTTTGTGGCTGAACAGTGATGGCAGTTCTTGCCTTGGCTCTTCCACGGCGGTGCAGCATTCTTCATCTCCATCTTCGTTTGTCAACGGACGGATATACACGCAGCCTTCTCATGCAGTGGTTTGTTGCTGACGGTCGGCAGAACTTCCTATCGTCGGGCCACGGACTCCCATTGACCGGCCGACCGTGCATCTCTTTCCCTTCTGCCTCTAGAATTATTTCTTCAAGCAAAGTTTCCTACACATCAGCATTCCAAAACGGACCACACATAGGGTAATGCCATTTCATGCTGAAAGCCAATTCTTTGCATTTTTTTCGACCGTTATTTATCTCATGCATGCAGGAAAGGAGACAAATATCCCCATCAAACATTCCTTGATAACCTCAGAAGTCTTGGTCACCGTAAACGTTTTGTAAAAGAGACGCATGAAACCTGATACGTTTGCTGTCTCGTTAGGGGTATTTAACTTCATGTTTATGACTTCTCGCAAAACGTCCTAAATACCACCGACAGTTTTCTCTGGTTCAGAAACATTCTTCGCTTCCTCATTCAGATTTCCTATTTTTCAACCGTTTTCATGTAAATTTAGGATTCTAAAAAGTTTATTTAGTAAAATATGTTTCATCGGTGTCCTTCCTTAAAAAGTGTGTTTATCATGGGTGCAGCTTTAATTGAGTCAAAGGCCTTTTCAAAATCTATAAAGAATGAACAGACAGGTTTGTCATATACATTCGCTTTTCCCGTTATTCTTCTTACAGTATGGACATGATCTACTATACTGTAACTTTACCTAAATTCTGAGTATTCTTGACATTGTGAACACTCGAGTTGGTTTATAATCCCATTATTGATGACTTTCACAAGGATCTTATATGTTTGTAAGTAAACTGGTGCTATGTAATTTTTTATGCATTTCTTGTCACCCTTTTCGAGATTATGATAATGCGTGCATTGTTTCATGCGTCACGGACAGTTATGTGCTTTAAATAAATTGAGGAAAACTTTGCCAAGTGAGCAGCCAGCAGTTCTTTTCACAGCAGCGTTATACACTCATCGTCAAAAGACAGTTTCACCCAGAAGGAACCAAACGACAGGAATGAAACTTGGTGGGTAGGTTTGTACATCGGGAGACATGCAAAGGATTCTAGGATCACGCTCGGCCGCGCATGTGACGCAAGCAAGGAGGGTTCGTACCGTTGTGCCTGACAGGCTATATAAGGTCGTCCCGTTGCGCGTGTTTGCCATTCTGACTCGTGCTGATATGTTGATCGCATCCTTTTAAAGTGAAGTATGCCTCGGAAAAAAAATTCGGAAGCAATTCGAGTAGTTGGAGGAGTTTGAGAGGAGCTGCGTCGTCAGGATCCGAGAGCGGGATGGCCTTATCGCCGTATTGCGCACCATACGGTCGTGCCGATATCACCATAGCACACTGTAGGTGGCAGTGGATAGAAGAAGGCACGCAGCAGCAACAGGAAGGGTCTGGTAGACCTAGACGAACCACATAGAGAGAGAGAGAGAGAGAGAGAGAGAGAGAGAGAGAGAGAGAGAGAGAGAGAGAACCGATGGGTTGTCCGACATGCACGGAGTGACCCAACAGCCACGATTACAGATATTCAGCTAGCAGTGCATAGCTCCATGCATCGTTCGATCAGTGCCAGCGCCATTGGCAGACTGCTGCAGGACGTAGGACTACACGCACGCAGACCTTTACGACTACTGCCCTTAACACCATTGCATCGTCACCAAAGACTGCAATGGTGTCGTGCTAGACTGTCATGGATCCACTCAGAATGGCAGCGGGTGATCTTCAGGGACAAGTCCCACTTTTATCTTGGAGGAGACGACCAACGAATCCGTGCGTGGAGGAACCGTGGTCAGCGCCAAGATGAACGGTTTGTTGTCGAGCGTCAAACGTCCAGAAGGCCTGGCGTCCTGGTGTGGGGTTGCAATTACCTACGATGCCAGACCACCTTTGGTGTTCATTACAGGTACTTTGACAGCCCAACGCTACGTTAATGAGGTCCTGCAACAAGTGGCCTTACCTTTTCTGAACGCTCACTCCGGTGCGATTTTCCAAAAGGGCGGCCCGACGCCATACTGAGAGACACTACTTATTGGAGTGTAGTTCAATAAATATTGCCCATATCAGGCTCAATGTTTAATCATTTATTGTTCCTGGTAACCTTTACTTTCCTTCCGCATAGCAATGCGATCCGTCACGTCCTTCTGGGTGCAACTAATTTTTTGACGATGAGTGTATCCACTTGTATTGCATACTCCTAGAGATTTCCTATCCATTTATTTCAAAGCAAACTCATTTTCTTCCCTCAAAATCTAAGGTATGTCTGTGTTAGTATCCATTTATGGAAGATACTTTCCATGACGTACACTGCGTCACTGTGTTATTCAATGCAAATATTTGTAATTCTTTTTAGCAGTTCGTTTCCATTTTTAGTTAAGTGACTTCCTTCTGATTGCAACTTTCCCCCCTCCTTATCTCAAAGATTTTCTTAGTGCTTTCATGTTCGACTTGGTTTTTAGTATTCTGCTGTGCTCATTATTCAATTATCACTCTTTTTTTTCCTTTGCTTCCTCAACAACTCTAGTGCGTTTTTGGCAATTTTTCATCTTTGTGAGAGACAGTTCCTACCGTCAATTGGGAAAGTTAACAACCAATTTCACATCAATCAGCTGGCAACGGATTGTGAAAAATAAAACAAGAGAAGCTGCTGTAAAATACTGTAATAGTCATTTAAATTACTCCACACTTTTGAAAAATTGAGCGGCTTACTCTCGTCCCGCTTTATCTCAATTATTGCAGATGTTGAGTTATTAAACTGAAGTTTTGTGTTTCTCTGAACTGGTAATTCTCATGTAAAATGCTCCATTATATTGGCAAGTTGACAAGCACTGTTTTCTCGGAGCGAGTATTGATCGTTGTTTTGGACGTAAAAGAAAATGGTGATATTGAGAAGCGCTGTGGGACATAATCGATTTCTGGAAAAATACAATTTCGACGACTTTCTGAAGGTCAGATAATGTTTTAGAGAAGTAAATGAGAGTGCTGTGTTTATGTATCTAGTATTAATTACTACAACTTTTTAACAGAAGATTTTGCCGGCCAAAAAGTAAGGTGCCTCAAGACGAGCACGATTTTCCATTTGGAACTGACTGAACGGTGATGTGTTTTTTTCTGATAGGTGTGCAAGTATTAGCGGTAGTAAACATTCAGCATGCCACAAATATTACGTCGGCAATGAGACAGACGGTGGCACCTGAAGGTTCAAGATTTACGAGCTTTGAAAATTATTGCATCCCGGAATGTCTAAGGAATCACTACCTCGAGATCTGAAATACGTGAAAAGCTCATATTTTGGAAGCATTTTTTAATTCCCATGACAATTCTGCAAATTTTGAAAGCAAGCCAAGTTCAGAATTTTATTTGACTATTTCGTATAATTTATTGAATTATTCGTAACAAAAATGGTACTCAAAATATTTCTTACGGGGTACTGAATAATCCTCAACACTCCTATTTTTATCCTTAACATAGAGTTCTTATCATACAGCTTACATGTGTGCCCAAGGGCGCCCATAATGGGAACAGGGAGGGGCTCGAAACACCCCCCAGCTGTTGGTATAGCCAAATTTTTGATACATTTAAAACACTGAAACAGACGAAACCTTTTTTTAAAGCATTTTTAAGAATAATGAGATATTAATGATTGATTGTATCAATTATTTTTGTTGTATTTTAGGATCTTGTACATTTACTTAAATGTTTGATAGCCTTGAAGGAGGTAAGGATTTTTCTTAGCACCCACACCTAAAGGTACTAATATGGGCGCCATTGTGTGTGTCCTTACCAAACTTGCCATTAAAAGAGGCAAAGCACCTTATTTACTTCATATGACATACTGAAATAACGTGAGTGTGTAACAAGAAACATTACAAGATAGTACAACTATACTAGTTATCCGAATTTATTGGCGTATATAAAATCAAGGTTTCCAAGCTTTCGCACATCAACCAGTCGGCTTTCTCAAGGAAGATAGACAGCAAACTGCAAACTGGATAATAGAACGTTTCAACAATTTTGAACGCGGTGAGTTGACTTGACAATAAACGAAGAGATGCGAACGTAATTATTCAATAAAAACACGAGACATCATTTTCGTATTGCACGCGGAATCCTTGGAGGAAAACAAAAGACATTCATTATTTGAAGAATTGGTTCCAAATTCGTGGTAATTCTAGCGAGACGCTATCATTGCAGGCCTCATCGTTGGTAATGATATCCAATGTTTCCCGAATGGCAGTGGATTTAGGAGTAGAGTAGGCAGATAATTTCTTTATGTTATCCCACATAGGATCGGCGGACTTGAACTGGACTTCTCTGGATAGGACCGTGGTTAATTTGCCGTTCTTTATGCTCCTCTTATGCTCGTTGACTCTAATTCTAAATGAACGTTTAGTCATCCCAATGTAGTATCGCTTGGAGCCATCCGGATATTGTAGAGGGATGGCATAAACACCTGCTTCGTTGGAAAGTGGGAGCTTGGTAGTATTTCGCTTAAGCATAGCACATAAAGGTGTCGGAGATCTTATGCCGACACCGAGGTTCATCTTTCCTATGAGCTCAAGTTCTTGAGTTTATAGGAAAGATGAACCTCGGTGTCGGCATAAGATCTCCGACACCTTTATATGCTATGCTTAAGCGAAATACTACCAAGCTCCCACTTTCCAACGAAGCAGGTGTTTATGCCATCCCTCTACAATATCCGGATGGCTCCAAGCGATACTACATTGGGATGACTAAACGTTCATTTAGAATTAGAGTCAACGAGCATAAGAGGGACATAATGAACGGCAAATTAACCACGGCCCTATCCAGAGAAGTCCAGTTCAAGTCCGCCGATCCTATGTGGGATGACATAAAGAAATTAGCTGCCTACTCTACTCCTAAATCCACTGCCATTTGGGAAACATTGGAGATCATTACCAACGATGAGGCCTGCAATGATAGCGTCTCGCTAGAATTACCACGAATTTGGAACCAATTCTTCAAATAATGAATGCCTTTTGTTTTCCTCCAAGGATTCAGCGTGCAATACGAACATGATGTCTCGTGCATTTATTGAATAATTGCGTTCGCATCTCTTCGTTTATTGTCAAGTCAACTCACCGAGTTCAAATTGTTGAAACGTTCTATTGTCCAGTTTGCAGTTTGCTGTCTATCTTCCTTGAGAAAGCCATCTGGTTGATGTGCGAAAGCTTGGAAACCTTGATTTTATATACGCCAATAAATTCGGATAACTAGTATAGTTGTACTATCTTATATATAGTTGGTGTACAGTTCCTTGTGTTATTATTTAAGAAACATTACGATAAAATACTATTAATAACCAATCACATATGTTTTGTTTTGCTAACGGTTGCTTCTCATCTTTGGCAAAAACTTCTGGATCTCGGCCCTGGAATGGACTCTGAGATTCGCAGCTAATCTAGAAAAAGTGCTGAAGGTTGCAGATGCTCTAAAATTCTTCTTGCACAATCATAACAAAATTGCAGTATTTAATAACTGTGGAACTTCCCAGGGAAAATTTTAGACACAAAAAAGTTATTTCTGTTGAGAAAAGATTGTTACAAGCATCCAAGACATCAACTTAAATTATAATTTCAGGCTTTCGTCAAGTTACGAAGATGAGGAACAACTTTGTGCGATTATTATGCGTTATAATTCACTCTCATGGTTACGGTGCTATCTTTTTTTTTCAGGATATAGACTTTAATATTCAAGAAATTGGTTTAGATGTTTAGATCGTGGAAACTTGTAGATACCAGGTTAGGGGTGGCTTCTAGGTGTGTAGAGATTTCTCTGAGGTCCGGCAGGTTGTGGCTACATTACTGTCTTCTTGGCTGAAAACTTAATGAATACTGATATCTTAGAGACTAGCTTAAGTTTTGATGGAGCAAATAACTATTCGCCTTGACATTTTAATCAAGTTCTAAGAGCTGACAATGAATGAAGGAAAAAAAAATAATAAAAAAGTAACATTTAAGTAATTCTGTGAGCATCCTTTACAATTTAACTTTCGGATTGGTCCCTAAAATGTTTAGGACTATACCACAGCAATTTCCTTTGCAGATTACTTCACAAGAAACGAATTTCATGAATTTGTACAACTTAGTTCGAAAATGGTTTTCCCGTTTTGCAGGGGTACATAGAATCAGTTTAGGTAAGTTACGAAGATATTTAATTTGATTTGAATTGACGATTCCAGAGCTTCCTGGAATTTCCACTGTTGTTAACTCAAATTCAAGAATACCCACAGTTTCATTCACCCGCCAATACCACACTCCAAGACGCAGCTTTCTTCTTGTCGTGCACTTGCTGGGTCACGTTGTCACCCAAAAGACTCCACAGAATTGACTTACATCCTACCATGGTGATGCAAAAGTTCCTCCCGTTTTGAGCTACACATAATGTTGGGATTTAATTCCTGTACGAAATGGCTGCCAGTGTCGACTGGATACCGCGATGACGTGGATCACACAAGGTTGACGATGTGCATTTTGCACGGAGCCACATTGCATTATCAGGAGAATAGAGGACGGAAACAGGTAAATGTGCTGTTCCGGTGCTCCTACGTCATTATTGGGAAAAAAGGATAAACGCGGCAACAGAAGCGAAAGAAATTTGCGCAGTTGAAAGCGATGAAACAGTGCACAGTGGCATTGCACCAAAATGGTTCTGGCGTTTTAATGCTGGAGAATCAGCCTAAAAGACAAGCCGAGGCCAGGACTTCCAACGACCATCATCATTGACATCCTGGTCAAAGCTATGATAGTAAACCCCGCTACCAGTACACAACAATTGGCAGCTGAGGTGAGGTTTCCCGAATCCACCATTGTTTGTCACCTTCATCAGCTCGGTTTCTCCTCCATACACCATTAAGTGTTTCCTCATAAATTTACACCCCAGAAGGGGTAACAGCGTGCCGTTCTTTGGCGCACATTACTGTTAAATCTGCAGGACGATAGGTTTTGCATCGTACCGTCACAGTTGATGAAAAGTGTGTACACCTACGTTATTCTACTGCTGAGAATCAGTAGCTAAGGCCATGCCAGGAAACACAGCAAGTAATGCAAAGAAGGCGGATCGAGAGGTGAGACATGCTGTGCATTTGGTGGAATTAGGAGGGTCTCTTGCTCTGGGAACTTGTACCACATAATCAGGATGTGGACGGGAATCATTTTACTATGCGCCAATGCCACCCAGAGCTAATCAAAAGGACGTGGGCGTTGCTGCAAGTGGATAATGCCCCAAGTCATCTAGTGGGCGGACGAAAACTGCAGGACTTAGAAGGAGCTGAGATTTTACCTTGCCCTCCACACAGTCCGGACCTATCGGACTACCACCTATTTCTGTTCATGGCCCATTTCCTACAAGGATAGCACTTCGTTTCAATGGTGCACGTGGATTCTGGTACCAGAGAGTTTCCGTCCCCGAAACCTGCCATGTGGTACCACAGTAGGATCGTAGCTGTGGTGGAACGTTGACAGAGGATTACAGAAAACAACGGATGAGGTGAGCGTGTATGGATTTCTTGCATTATTAAACTTTTTAGTTGCAAACAGGAGGAACTTCAGGCTCACCCTGGCATACACACTGGGGCACTTATAACTATGATTTCGGTTTTCATAAATGCGTGGGTATACGTCTCATTACAAAAGTGAGAGAATTTTTAATTGAAAGGAGAAATTTTGTTATGGTGCGGGAAAGATATGTAAAACGTTATAAAGTGGCCCAATGTACGTTTTATGCAGAAAGTGAGATGCATGCGCAATGAAACGGCAACAATAACTATTAATTTTTTGGTCTACAAGAAGTGAAGGTTTAACTTAACTGATCTTTGTCATCATATGCCTCTGGATATCCAAAAAGTTGCCTTGAAAAAACACTTTTCTCGTTTTCTTAAATGAAGCAAAGTGCCAAGCAAACCTCGGGAAAAGTTATAGAAAGATATGTTTTTCGATCTCCACGGTAACAGGGAATGTTATTCAAATGCTCTTACAGCAGGCAACTTTGAAAACAATTTTATCTAGATTCTGTAAGCCAATTAATATGAAATATACGCAACGAAAGTTTTTATTCCGCCATAAAAAGTGTACTGGAAATCATACATTGGAAAATGTGACAGTGAATTAATAAATCTGACACAGAGGAAGAAGCATTTATTTTAATTTGGAATTTATGACAGATTTGAAATCAGGCTAAATTCGAAGACTCGCAGGAACCACAAATGCTACTTTAACTCTAATAACAGGACGCCTGCAGTGAATTATCTCTTGTTCTTACTTTTTTTCTGAGCTTTACATTTAATTCTGATTCCAAATCTAACACAAAGCTTTTTGTAAGAATCTTCATAAGCAACACTTCTTTACTCCTTCTGCATCTAAACTAAAAGGCTTGGGTTATTGAACAAATATACGATTCTCTGTGTTGCGCTGAACCCATGAAATTCACTGCTGCCTACTGAATGTACAACATTAAGAAGAACGCTTTGGACTGGACGGAAACTTATACGACGGGTGGACTACGGTACGTAATGCAAATGATTACAGCTGTACTGCTCATGCAGATTTCGTGCGGAACCCTTTCAACTGATCTAGTGTAGAAGGTATAAAAGCAGGCAGCACAGGAGCGCTATTAGAAGCCAGATGTGGCCCTGAAACGGAATATTATGGTGTGGGATGCTGCTGGGCTTCGTTCACGTTCCCGCCTCATATGTATTGGTGGGACTCTAAACAGCCAGCCAGCGGTACATCGGAAATACGTAGAATGTACATCTTCCGACGGTCCCAAGCTCCATCTTCCAAGAAGACAACGCCGAGTCACGTGAGGAGATGTGTTAAATATCATGAATGCCCAGCGTGTGTCATTTCTGGGTGGTGTAGTGGTTAGCATACTCGGGCGCTATCCGGGAGACTCGGTTTCAATTCCCGCTCCATGACGACGAAATTTTCAAGTTTTCGGATATTACACTCATGGACAATGATATTTGCGCACCAAGAAGGAAGCATCGGATTGAACTGCAATTTTATGGACGTAATGATACAGATGAATGATTCACATGATGGCAAAAACATAGCTACAGGACAATTACAGAGGAATCTGTAGTACGCAGTCCGGTCATCTTCAATAACGCGTCGCACCGCTTCGTGAGGCGATACATGTTGCAATACGGTCTGGCATGGAGGCAAACAGACGCCCGATGTTGTCCTGCGGCAGATTGGCGCACACGTGTTGGACGGTGTGCTTGAAATCCCGGATAATGCGGTACGGCTGCAGCCAGAGTTTCAACTGGTCCCACACATGCTCAATAGGGGGTATGTCCAGGGAGCGGGTAGACCATAGAAGTGTCTGCAAATGACGTAGGCAGTCCTGAGCAAACCGAGCCGTGTGCGGGCGGGTATTATCCGGCAGGTATAGCGCACCTGGAATCCTGGCCAGGAATGGGAGCACACGGGGCCGTAGGATCTCATTCGCATACCGCTGGCCCGTCAATGGTCCACGTACCATTACTAGAGCTGATTGGCCATCGTAGGCAGTGGCTCCCCAGACCATAATGCCTGCAGTGGGGGAGGTGTGGCGTGCGATAGCGAGGTTGGGATTGTGCCGTTGATCCTGGGACCTCCACTCACGGACACGATGATAATCCGTTCCTAAAACGAAGCAGCATTCATCGCTAAACACCACACGTCGCCAGTCTGTGGTGTTCACGTCGCTCTGTCCTGGCACAACTGCACACGGAGACGGCGATGTTCCGGGGTTAATGGTAGCACACGTAAGGGTAAGGAGCGCTGGGATTGCAGATTCGCTTCCGCGAGGCGTCCGGAAATGGTTCGTGGGAACACAGGAGCCGCTACATCTACCTGTATAGTGGACCGTGTCCCCGTGGAATCCGTTCGTGCCTGGCGCACGATCCGTCGATCCTCTATGCCGGTGGTCCTCCTGGTTCGTCCGGAGCCGTCCGCCGTGTGGCAGGGCCGTCACATGTCCACTGCTCCCAACACAGTCTGACGATATGGTCAGAACAATCCACGTGGCGGGTTATACGGCGCACAGATCATCCAGCACTTTTCAGTCCGATGATTAGGCCTCTCTCAAAGTCCGTAAGTTGCGTAAATCGACGTCTCTGGCGTCTATCCGGCATTCTTGTCACTCTGTGTCGGCCGGTGCTTTTCGCTTTCACGAGGCATCGACTACACGCTGGTTCATAAGGCTGCTGGTTCGTGCTTGCAGCACCCCCACAGGGTGTGCGGTCATGCGAACTTGCACCAAACGTGAATAAATTGCATAGCAGCACGCACTCTAGCTATTTGCAAAGTTTCGCGGTTGTAGCATGTTTTCTTCTAGGTGCGCAAATTTCATTGTCCGTGAATGTATCTAACTTAACATCCATGTCATATTTGCACCAACAAATGGATTTACATCTTCCAAATTTGCAAAGTCATTGCAATATATTTATATTTGTGATATTTTATTGTTGCGAAAGTTACACAGCGCATAAACGAAAGATTGATGTACATTGTGTTTTTCGAAATCTCTCTGTTAGGTGGAGAACATTGTGCTTGCTGTTGTGTCATTCCAAACGATGCTGTTGCTTTTGTCAGAATCCATGGCCAGAGTCAAAACGACGGGTTTTGTGGTTTATATGTTCCCAGCACATGATGCAAAAGATCTGCAAAACAAAAAAAAAAACAAGTATTAGGAAAATTATTGCTTGAATAAAATAAGAATTTAGTATAACAGAAAGATTACTTATGATGAAATATCTGGAAGTTCGCAGAGTTAAGCTGCGAGTCTTTTCACTGACTTAGTGGTCTACATACATGGTGGACACTGAGTCTTAGTCATGTGAATAATGTTGTTTGGTGACATCATCTGGAGTAAAAGAATTCAAGAGTTTCTCATAAAGGGCATAGAAACTTTTGGATTGCACGCATTTCTTTTAATTCCCTTTTTTTGTACGAATTTTACTTCCAATGTATTCCGTAGCATTCTAGGAAGCATGCAGTGCAACTTCTTGGAGTGTTCTCTCTCTTTCTTACTCTGTGTTCACTGGCATACTGCGCGAGACACTACGAACAATATGACCACCATGTACACGAAGCCATGTCCATCAAAATCGTCAGACTTGCCACCTATTCAGCATATTGTAAACCATATTGGACGTAAAGCTAAGACGCTTCTCGTCACACCTCCTTATTCCACGGCTGCACTGGAGGAATAGTCTATGCTGCCTGTGCTGGCGAATAGCAGTGGTAATATCTCTCTCTCTCTCTGTCCGTCTTTCTCTGTATGAGGAAGCTGTGGCATTCTGTCAGAGCATGCGACGTTCCTTAGTACGATCCTCTCCAGAACGTAAGCGAGATGAGAAGGCAAGCTGCCATGAAACCGTCTCGGCTTCCTAGAAAGTTAACGTCTTAATTTTTCACCTAAATTTTTAGTTTTGTTTTACGTCGGAAATTTTTCCTTTCGCAATTAGTAATTTTTTTATGTTTATTTCCGAAATTCAGTACGTTCTCGTTTCCGCTATTTCCAGTATAGCATATTCAATGGAAACAGGATATAAATTATGAATTTGCTTGTACCACTTACTGGTCATCCACGTAACTCTCTCAGAAAACGTGAAAATTTCATCGCCCTGGAGAGGGAACCGAACCTGCATCTCCCGATTTCCGTTCGAATAAGCTATGAAATTTTCAAGTTTTCCGAGAGATGTTTCATGGAAGACCAGTAAGTGTTACAAGGGCATTCAGAATTTATATTCCGTTTGCTTTCAATATTCTATTGATTTCCCATTTATTATGAGGAATATTTATTCCTTCATTGATTCCAATATAGCGTGCCTGAGAAATGTTAAGACTAAAAACATGTATTGTCGTCATATGGAGGCGCCGCAGTTTCAGCTATACTCTGTGAAATAGATCTATGAGTATAGAATTTCCTCATTTTATATGAATTAAAACAGTGTCATCGTTCTCATGAAATGTAAACTCCGGTAGGTCATGGATCGCTTACTGTAACTTCACTGAACATTTACCGTGAGGAAGCCCGCGGTCGTACCTACACCATGAAATACACTTGATCTGATCAGCAGAACACGTTGCTTACGACGCATTTCTTGCTTTTATCAACGATGCTGGGGTGTATTTTTTACAAGGTTTTGCTCATTTATGTATATCTATAACATTAATTATAATGTCCTTCATGCGAATACGTTATTTCATTTTTTATTTCACCACTGATTTGGTGATGTTTCAATTTCCATATGATGTGGAATTCATAAAAGCACGCGGCAAGTTATAGCTATGCGTACTTTTATGGAAGTCCTTGTATGTAAGTTATCGCTTTTGTGGAGATTTTTGATAACATTACAAGCATTCCTACCAGTCCCTGTTTACACTAAATCATTGCCCATTTGTAGCATAAATGGGGCTCAACGCGCGAGTTCTTCCATGTCTTTTGCACTCTGGAGGTTTGAATGTAGTCCCTCTGCTTCTGATATGCAAATGAAATAAACGCTTCCATTTTTCACGAAATATGCAATATCTTTTGACTGGTATATGCGTCTTCCTTTCATTTCTGAAAGATTACATGTAAGTTGCGATATATGGAGAGATAATTTTTCTTAAACCGACATCGCCAGCTTCCTGTGTAAATATACTGATAGCAGACTGCTGGCTGTCTAATCGATTTTTCCTTCGGATCGTGACTTCAACAATGAATGCTCTTACTGCTGTGTCCTTATCGCGAAGTTACTTTGAAGGTCAGTGTTAACTGATGTCTCGTGGGAATTCCTAAGATGGTAAGCGTTCGACTTGGTTGGGTTGAAACTATCCAGCTAGAATAACGGGTTTAAACATTCAACGCTTTTCCACGAAAAATGGAATTCACCACAGGGCAGTCATGTCTGGAAGGCACACGCCGAAGCACGTTGCACTTTTTATATCCTATTTTTGTCGTTGAGAATTTTCTTTTCTTTACTACCACTTAACGATGTACATAGTGTCATTAAAATTAGATTTGTAAACCTTTTGCATCTGACATCAAAACAATACTTTTATTTTCCAACTTTTTTCTTTCGTCGTTTTCACATGTTCAAAATTTCCTAATAAAAAGTTGCTTTTTACAATCTCTTATTTAAAATTTAATTATTCTCAATACAATGTTCTAATAATTATTAGCTACATTTGTAATTTTTATGATAAGCTTTTGGCGTTATTAAACAAAATCCAAACCTGTGTTTTCCAAACATTAATTTAATAAAAAGGTAATTGTAAAAGGCTGAGTGTAAATCCCTGTGGATTGCGTTTTAAGAAGTAACACCATATTTTGCATAAGCCTGCAGAAAACAAATGGAATATAATACCATTTTTTCAGTTCTTCGAGTAACAAATAACCTTGTGCATTATTAATACACACTGAAGTAGATAATTATTAAGAACGCCTGCTTAACAATGTGATGGGTACCCTTGGCCTTCAAAACATCGTCGATTAGATGCGACATGCATCAACAAGGTGCTGATATTGTTCTACAGGTGCATTCTTCAGTTACTTGATGCATTGTAGCTCGCCTGTTACCTCGTATAATCTTCTCCAACCGCCGTTGCCCTCGAATACCGACCAGTCGTTTCTACCTACAGGAAGGCACCTACTCCTTGTGCACTTTTCATTCTACATCTTCGGTGCAGTTAGTTATCTTTCTGTTCTGAGATGTTTTCACTTAGTGCCCACTATCATCCCCTTTCAAAGTCACTTAAATCCCGAGTCTTTCCCGCATTGCCGCTGTCTTTATTTCGTATACCTCTGAATTCTTTGCAATGAGGTGTTTAGAAAGCCAACCCAACATCATAGCAGCGTAGCTAACTGAGGATAGCAGGTGTCTCATTGCTGTTGGGTGTTTTTGATACACTTCTCGACATAGAAAACGTCATGCCACGAAGGAATCCACAAAATGAGACGAAACTTCTCACACTTGCAGACAAGTAGGTGGAAAAAAGGTTATTTACTTTCTAAGAGATTACATGAATGCAATGAGCGAGAAAAGAGTATAATGTGGCCTGAATCAGTAAGTCATATGACCGCCATACTGGGCTACCCATTATGCAACACGGTGCGGCATCAAGAGGAAAAGTCCACGGATGGTGTCCTGAGCTGTCGTTGACCTGTGTCCGTAATTCATTGGCATTGTGAGGAGTCGTCCACAAGTGTAAAGTCGTCTGCCAATGACATCCCACATGTTCTACGTATATTGAAGATAAATTGTGGAATCGCGCTGAGCAGGGCAGCACCTGGACACTTTGCAGGCACTGTCTGATGACCTCAACGTCCGGGTGAGTGTTATCATTGGACATAATTTTTGTATTGGTTATCAGGGATACCACGGCGTTAGGGCAACAAAACGGGTTGCAGAACGTCATCGAGGTATCGTCGTGCGGTCATTGTACCCATTACGAGTACGAGCGGTGAAAGGCTGTTGTAACTGACAGCCTCACAAATCATGACACCAGACTGGGGAGCCGTAAGACACTCACTGTTAGCAACAAGATCAACCAGGTGACGACGTCGCATACAGACACACAATCGGTGATCGTCGGCGCTGAGGCTGTTCCATTCGTTCCGCCACGCATCTCTGGTAAGGGACTACTGCACCTTTTGTGACGATGTGCTGTGTTGAGTGGTAGTCATCGCAATGGCTGGCGAGAGCGCAAGCATTCCTCAGCCGATCTGTGATTCCCAATGCGTGTCGATACAAGGATGCCCATAGCTGCTTGCGCACCTCGTCGAATGCCGTCAGCTGTTGAATGTAGAGCTGCTACACCTTGAAGTCAAATGGCGTAATCGAGGCGTTAAGACGTCCGCATATGTGCACCAGTACCACTATCACAAAGTACGTTACGTTCCTTCAGTCACTGTCGCCGCATTCGGCCGACAGCTGCATTCCCATGTGTTTCCCCGCAATCCGACGCAAGGACAAACGAGCCGTGCGTAGTAGTAGGATAAAGCCTCTGTTAAAGGTGTCCGTGTGATGGTGCATTTCCCGATTACATTACCCAGGCATATTCACTCCGTACACGTGCATTCGACACCGAGATCACTCCGATGCAGTGGTCGACATGCCTAGGTGAAGACGACCAAACTTACCTACGCTGAGCCATTTTTCACTTTCACCTCCCTCATCTATCATGTGGTTGGTCAACTACAATCATATTCATAACCCAACTGTCAAAACATACTCACCAATTTGTACGGCACTTCTAAAATACTTCCTGGTGTGGCATTTTCTTTGTCGAGCAGTGTAATCTGCTACTTCATTGTACGATTCAATATAATGGCATAACCAGGTTTTTGCGACGGAGAAGGGAGCTGTTGACTTATTAGACGAGAGTAGGCTGCGTAAAAGTGAGCACGGTACTTCAATTTTATTCCGTCAATTTTTCACTAGATTAATGTAGTTGTTTTGACAACATTGGTAACATCACAATTTGTAGTGTTTACTTAATATTATTTAAAATTAGCATATTACTAATATTAAAAATGACTAAATTAATGCATTTGAATGCAGGCCGAAAATAATTATCTAGTTCTAATTAATAGCATGGAGCTGTACATCAATTACACCTAAAATAGTATAATTATACTAGTAATCCGAATTTCTTGGCGTGGATTATAAATCCAAGTTTCCAAGCTTTCGCACATCAACCAGATGGCTTTTCAAGGAAGGTAAACAGCTAACTGCAAACTGGATAACAGAACACTTCAACAATTTGAACGCGTAGTTTAAATGCGTTCAACACTGCTCGGAGAGTGCAAAACTAATTAATAACATGGAATTGTACACCAATTATAGTTTGCAATTAGCTGTCTACCTTTTTTGAAAAAGCCATCTAGTTGATGTACGAAATCTTGGAAACTTTGATTTTAATCTACCCCAAGAAATTCGGATTACCAGTATAGTTATACACTATTTTAAAGCATTTGGTTCTACAATGTACGAATTGCACAATTATGATGTATCACACCTAAACAGTTCAGAATAAAATCTCTCAAAGAAACTTTGCTTGTTTTAGTAAATTCATGTAGCCGCCCCAGTGGTATGAAGTGTTAGATTCTAATCGTTCTTTAGAGGTGGGACATGTTTCTAATCCCGGGTGAGGAATGGATGGTGTTTTTTGCCTACGTCTCCGGTTCTCTCGGTTCCCTGGAACCACCGGTCCCGAAATAGGGACGGCTTACAGCACACTGAGTTCCTCACGGCTGTCATTAAACCCCCAAACAAAAAAACAAAAAATCACCTACTATTTCTCTAGTATCAAGCTTGCTGTATAAGACGCAGAAGCTGCTTTCTTTCGGTCATTCTCGGTCAGCGTGTATCATTCTATTTTTTATGAACTTCAGAGGTGAACTCCCACTATTTTTTTTTTTTGATTGGAGTTTTAACACTCACCGTGAGCAACTCAACGGGCTATAAGCAGTCGCCCGTCCCTAATTTAGGGTCACTGGTTCCAGGGAAGGGAGAGAGCCAGTGCCGTAAGACAAACACGACATCCATGCCTCACCGGATTCGAACCCGGACCCCGTTCGGACGAATGATCAGAGGCCATCGCTTAGACCACTGCGCCACCGGGAGGGCAAACTCCCACTATGAACACAGAAAATGTCATAATGTCGATAAGCAACATATAGTTTTGGCGCGTATATTTTAAATGCACGTATGCGCACTTTCAATTGATTATTTTGACACGGACAAATTTTCTCTGAGGGCAGGTACCATAGTTTCAGTTGAACAATATTCAAGGTCCGATTTATATAATTCCACTAATTGCAAAATATCACTTATTTGCTTACCAGTAGTCCCCTTTTCACCATCTGTTAAAAAACGGTAAAAAAGCCTTCGCAGAACATTTTTACATTTTATAAATCTTTCATTAAATCTAATACAAGTATATCTGGAAAAGAAATGCATACAGAAAATCTGCAATAATTTTTTATCTGACCGTTATTCAGCATTGGTTCGAGAAAAAGTTTACTCGTGACATGTGACATCGGTGCGCCAAAACTGCACTTGTGAACTTGAAATATTTAAAAAAAATAAATTTTTAATCTTCTTCTTGTTTCTGGAGCTTAAAAGTAACATTCTCAGCATGTGGGTTCGGAAACTGCAGTTATCTTTTTTTTTTAATGGCTACTACTGGGAAATTGGCGGACAAGATTCGGCAAGCCATCAGTTACGTCGCGTGATTGCCAGCTGCCACGGCCGGGAAACTAGCGGACCACATTAGGCTAGCCATCATTTATGGCACGTGCGTGCAGGGCGGGTGCAGGGCCGCTGAAGGGCCACTTGTGGCAGCCACTACCTGTGATGGATAACTGATAGCCCTGTTCTGGCTTATGACAACTAATGGGGTGCCAAGTGTTGGCCAGCTGCTAGCCTAAACTGCTGGCCCATGTAGTGGCCGCCGGGACGTTTTATTGACGGTTGGGCGGCGGCAGCATAGTGCTGGGCCACTGCTGGCTTGTGTGCTGGCCCAGCAACAGTGTTTTTGCTGGGAATTGAGATTCAAAAGTATAGACCGTCTGCACGTGAACGTACAGTGCTTGCAAAACGAGTTTACCGATGACTGTTGGGACGACATTTCATTATACTGACCGTCTGAAATTTTGAGCACATTATATAGACCGTCTGCACGTGAACGTACAGTGCTGGAGAAACGAGTTTCCCGGTGACTGTTGGGACGACATTTCATTATATTGACCGTCTGCACATTTTGACCGTCTGAAATTTTGAGCACATTATATAGATCGTCTGCACGTGAACGTACAGTGCTGGCAAAACGAGTTTCCCGATGACTGTTGGGACGACATTTCATTATATTGACCGTCTGCACATTTTGACTGTTTGAAAGTTTGAGCACATCATATAGAGCGTCTGCACGTGAACGTACAGTGCTGGCGAAACGAGTTTCCCGATGACTGTTGGGACGGCATTTCATTATATTGACCCTATGCACATTTTGACCGTCTGAAATTTTGAGCACATTATATAGACTGTCTGCACGTGAACGTGCTGGCGAAACGAGTTTCCCGATGATTGTTGGGACGACATTTGCACATCCTCTCATAGTCCCCTACAGAAGGTACGGAATTTAATTTAACGCCGGATAAATTTCATAAGAATTAAAAAATATACCGATCTACTTTAAAGACATATTTAAAGACAGTCAGTGGTCAGGAAGCATTGCTCACATTGGCTAAACTCTCACTCTCCACGGACGGTTTTACTGTATTATGGGATTCAAAAGTAGATGGAGACTAATAAACAGAAATAAAAATGGAAGCAAAGACTTGTTCTTCAATGTTGCGTCAGAAACTTTGACGCAACATTTGGAAAATAATACACGGTTTGTTTCTATATCTTGCTAAAGATAAGTATGTTAGTCCAATTTTAACCCTTTGTTTTTTACTGTTTTTCTGAAAAATAAAATTTTTAGCTGTGAATCAAGTGTACGACCACGACATGACAACGTTCATCATTTAACCAGCAGTCTCAAAACTTCTTCGAAATAACCACACACGGAAATTATATTCCCAAACATCCTGCGCATTTTAGTTATTTTTAGCATGCGATTTATTTTCCCATCGTTGTATGTAATAATATAGAATCGTTTGAGCCGTTTTATCTCTTGAAATCTTGTAATTTTTGTTTAATAGGTTTTCGAAGAATCGATGAGATTCATTTAAAGGTCATTCAAACATCGGAGTTAAAACGCAGTCGTGACCAGCAGTTATACTTTAATCCAAGTCTCCGATATCAAGTATCGTCACAGCTTATTCAGAACGTGCTCAGAAAATGCTTGCAGACAGGAACAAAATTATTTGGCTGCGTGAAACTCATAGAAATCCGCTTCCCCCGCAGCGGTAATGGGAACCTCAGTCGAGATAAAGTATTTATATTTTTCACCGAATTTTTTAATGTTAGACGAAACTTTTCGTGAGGAAACTTAACAGAAGAAGAAATGGAATGGCACCAGTAATTCTTGAAGTGCGTGATATGAGAGGATATTTTCGAAAATGATGTTTTATCAGAGTCAGAGCAACGGCGGCAAATCGAAAACAGCAGAACTAAACACTTTAGTTAAACACGTTGCATGTATTTCTTCTTTCTGTGTCCCTTTTGTCTTTTCTTCACTTAATTCGTTTTCTAATCCCCTGCATATAACTCCATCTTTTGTGGTTTGCTTTCCATTTTTTAATGCAAACTGCATAAAGTATATCTGTGTTTCATGCATGTTAAAGAGTTATTCTGAATGTAAAAAGGAATATAGGCAAACAAGAATAAATAATGTTTAAATAATCAAAGAAGTAAGCGAAGTTTCTGAATTCAATTTGTACAAAATTCTGAATTCCTTATATACAATGTAGACACATAAAAACTGTGTAATTTATCTGCATTTTGTGGCTTTCCTTTTATACTCACCGTCCATGTTATTAATAATACTATTATTTTTCTCGTACGGGTGCACTCATAAGTGCACTTTCTACTTGACCTTTTATTGATATAAGTTTGAAATATTAAAAATATTAATATTGCCTATTTGCAAAGTGAAATGACAAAAAAAAAAAAAAAAAAGAATTGTTATTACCAGGTGATCATTAAACTTCACGATTATATCATCGTGGTAAAAACGATGCGAACAGGGTCATTTACAGGGAGGTCAGTGTTATATACACTCAGATTCCAGTCTGTTGCGTACATATCCTCCCTTCACATAAATGAATCATTCCAACAGGTAACACGGCACGCAACATAAATCAGGCAGACCATCTTATCGAGCATCAGTTAACGTTCAATCGAGGTTCGGGATGGGCATAACAAGACATCTGAGTAACTTTTGAATGTGGCAAAATGATTGACACTAGGCTTACCGATTCCAGCATTTGTCGTACTGGGCTTTCCATGCATAGCCGTAGAAAGGATTTCAAAACAATGCGCAAGAATGATGCGCCAGAGAAGAAACTTCCAGCAATCGGCGACCCTATGGGCGAAAACAACAGGAGGATCAAGGGGGTCAAACTGGTCAAAGGAGACGGGCAGCAGGATTTTCATCTGTTGTAGAGACGATCCCTGGCACACCAATGTTGAATTCTGCAATGATTTTCTGGACCTGTCTATTCGCTCGCACGATTATGGCAAGTCTCCTTTGTTCCCACTTACTGTTTCCTGTAAAGGAATTCTTCTTGAGAAACGAGTATTTTCATATCCAAGCTGTAATTGTCAGCAACATTTTTCATGCATTTTGACTTTTTCTGATGTAAAAGTTTGCACTTCTTCTCTAGAGCACAAACATTTTCCAACATTTCTTCTCGTAAAAATAGAAAGCCACAACGCGTATATTTAAATTCAAAACGATATTTCCGTTAGTATGCTGCGAAAAAATGCTGTTGAATATCAATAAGTATAGTATATATAATATTTTTCATGCTTTTCTCGTGCTTTCATAATGTTGAATTATTTTATATATTCATCCCAACATCTTCATTTCAAGTTGGACTGGAAAATTAATTTTGGAGTGGATAGCTGACAGACATTCATATATTTCCCAACTGTTATTTTCCCGAAACTGTATCTTCAGGTTACTGTAGAGCATGTTTCACTCAGGCATCATATCTCCGCTTGTATTTGTCGTATCTCGGCTTGTATTTGTTGTACTTGGAAAAATTGTTTTTCTTTCACCGCCAACAAGGTTTTTCAGTTTTTCGGATTTAAAAATCCCTCCCCCCCCTCATGGTGCATTTTAATAATTTTATTTGCAATGATATCTATTTTAGCGCAAGTCTGACCGAAAAAAAAGGAACTTTTTGTATAAGAAATCAGGAAACACCATGAAGTTTATCCACATATTACCTAGAAACCAGCTGATTTCACACTTCATGACAGTTCTCATTTTATCCGACAATTCTGTAGCACCATCTTTGTTGTGAATGCAATCTATTCAGGTTT
Organism: Macrothele yani; assembly: GCA_039090855.1. Classification (NCBI taxonomy): domain Eukaryota; kingdom Metazoa; phylum Arthropoda; class Arachnida; order Araneae; family Macrothelidae; genus Macrothele; species Macrothele yani. The sequence continues at coordinate 74,712,477 of CM076994.1, read as the reverse complement.
GAGCCGTCAAAAAAAGGGGGAAGTACAGCGACATTATTTTTCAGAAGTGTGTAGCGGCTTTGACATGGACAACAGAAACCACTAGTTGGAATATGGAAACAACAATTTTATGCTTTCATCATCGCAAAATAATATTAAAATGCTTTTAATTCACTGTCATTCGTATGTTCCGGAATATTCACGACAATGTAACGTTAACAAGTGTTATCAAGGTCTTTTTTCATTTACTTTTACCTACTATTAAAGGCAATATGGGAATAACGGAATTTAATATTGTGGTACTACAGCTGTTTTATTTTTATCGGTCCATCGTGAAGCGTATACTGATTAACACATCAGCATTCATCTCTTGTGACATGGCTGTGAGTTCTTACATCAATCACGTCTGCTTTCTTGCTGACTGTGAATGGAAGGAACATCACATCTACTGCTGAAGTTGCGCAATCCCATCTTTAAGCAAGCCATCTTGATCACTGCTCAGTGAAGATTTCCCCCAATCCTTTTCTTTTCACGAGGGTAATAAAAACAGGTCTTTTCTTCTATGGGCGATAATAACATTTAGTTAATTGAATTCCTCTTCTGTGATCTTACGACTATCACAGTTGAGATCACCTAGATTAAAAACTGGAAAAGATAAATAACGCTACAGAACCGGTTGCACCGTTTCCACTGGGTGAGCGTAAAAGAAATCTTGGCCTTTAAAAACTTGTTCTTGTCTTCAAATAATAGGGAATATATTGTCTCAGTCTTTTGTCAGTTAAAATAATACTTAAATAAACCCATAAACTAATGAGCGCACCATTGCCTTTAACTAGATGGTTCTGGCAAACCGAAAGAAAAAAGACAGCTGAACAGACACAGCATCATATCTGACCCAGAGTTTGGAGCCCAGTGGGCCCTGGGGTCGAGGTCAAGAAACAAATGTGCTGGACGCTGGGCATACGGTGACAATCGTAAGCCAAAAGGAAAAAACGTGATAAATTGTTTACGATGCAAAATAATTAAATTAGCATGAATGATTATCCAACTATAAAACTATGGAAAATCAACACAGCAAGGGAAATGAGAGAAAAAACAAGTTTTTGTGTTGAGTAAGGATAATCAAAACTAATTAGCCGTCGAAACAGGATTAAAAACGCCACACAAGTAATAAAAGTACATCCGATCTTTCGAGGTCACCTGCGACCCCCATCTTCATATGTCGGACTAACAGAGCGAGATAACTTACGGAGTTATATAGTGAAAAGAATCAGTGACGTAGGATAGATATTTGACACGTGGGCAAAACCAGCAAAGAAAGATGAATAGCTTATCATAAACATAGGAAACGCAATAAACAAAATTAAGTTAATACATCAGGGTCTATGAACATTTTCCAAGGATAGGGAACATGATACTGAAGATCATCCTTATAAGCACTCTTTTAATGTTGTAATATATACAGGTTTTCAGTAATTAAAGTCAAAAAACTTGTTAGGTGCTGACGCAAGGATGGTAACGTTGTCTCAATCTGGACTATAATTAACACTGTGAACAAGGTTGGCTAAAGATGTGTTTTGTGAAACCATCTGTATATTGTATTTATGTTCATCGAGAGGAGTAGCCAAGGTACGTACCGTGGATCTAATATAAACAGGTTGTTCGCTGTTCACATCCACGGGGCTCAACGATACGCAATAAATACCACTTTTATTAGTGACGTCAATGGAATCTCTGTCACAAATCTCTGTCACTTTTAAGCAAAGCAAGAATGTTTGTTGTTTTCACACCAAAATTAAGTTTATACTTACGACAAACGTTACGCAGTATTGAGTAAATACAAGGTATGTAGTCCATGGAGCCGATGTACCTGGATTCTGAAGGGTCACGTGAAAGGGTTGTGAAAGCTCTTCTAAGTAACTTCTTCAGTTCGGCATCCACAACACTGACAGGGCATCCAAATTGTACCACGATGCCCTTAATAGTAGCAATTTCTTTCCGCCTAAGTTTTGTAGTGGAGCAATGAATTGTAAAGAAGACAATTTCCGCCTAAGTTTTGTAGCGTAGGATGAATTGCAAAGAAGACAATTTATAATTCTTAGGATGAAAAGAGTCCACGGGTGTGATACAAACCGAAGAGGTAGGTTCGCAGTACACTGTAGTTTGAATAGTATTGGATCCGGGATCTCTAAGAATGGTAAAGTCTAAAAAAGGTAGACAGCAATCCACTTCAAGCTCGATAGAGAATTTAATCGTAGGATAGTAATGATTGGAAAGTGCAGAAACAAATGTATGTAGTTCATCTAGCGAATGAGGCCACAGAACGAGGACATCGTCTACATAACGAGAATAACATAAAGGCTACGTGTTATAATTGAGAAGAACAGCTGTTTCAAACTTCTGGAGAACAAGTTCCCCGAGAAAAGGGGACAAAGGGGAGCCCATAGGAGCACCCTATGTTTGTTTAAAGATGGTGTTATCAAACTTAAAATAGGAACGGTTGGAGATTAACCTAAGGGCGGATAAAATGACTTGAGATATGTAATAGGCAGAATGCTAGACAATTTGTCATCAATAATATTATGCGCTAACTCAATAGGAATGTTAGGATACATCGATACAACATCGAGTGATGCCATGATAAATGGCTTATCCCCCAGGGTTAATGAGTTTAACTGATGCAGAGTAGCAACAGAACTAGAGACCGAAAATCTATTATTAATGAGGAAGGGGTTAAGAGAATTGGCTAAGGCACGTTCTAAAGGATACATGATAGCAAGGGTCAAAGAGAATGACCCTCCTTGTGGAGTTTATATTTAAAAAATAGCTCGGGCACGCGCGGCCCTACTGTGGGTTGAAGTTGAAGTTCGATACAATCGGGTAAAAAGCTATGGTTTTTTAGTTTGCTGATTGCAATTAGGGTAACTTTGGTAGGGTCCTTCCGAATCACAACATGTGGTATAACATCAAGTTCATCTTAGATTCGTAAGTGTCCTTATTAATGATTTCTATTTGTGCAGTTTTATCTACAGACAGCAAAGATAGATTAGGATTTCTTTTAAAGAGCTTTAAGCTGTTTAATATCCTCCCTGAATTCCGGGTTACAATGTTGTTTATTGTTAGACCTAAATGACTGAATAGATCTGTAACGTATACTCTATATTCACTTTCCTTTTGATTTTACTATCTCTGGTTATTTTATTTTACTATGTAAATTATCTTCTTACTGAACGAGATATTATTTCACCCGCTGAATGAAATCTGGCAATGAGTGTAAGTCATGACGTGGTGGTAGCCAGTATAAATAGGCGCGTTCAACGATAGCCAAGGAGAGCGTTTGTTATTGAAGGGAGAGCGTTGTTGTTGTGAAGGAGAGAGTTTGTTGTTGTTGTTGTATTGAGAGCTTCGTTCTATGTGATTAGTTTGATTCTTCATTATTGTGAAACGAGTTGTGTGTGTGCGTTGGATGATCAAGAGTTACATAATAAAAGAGCTTTGTCGTAAGTACGCCTTTCTCAATTCATAGTTTTTGTCAGACCTCTGTCTGGCTGTTAGGTTTATGTCATTAGTTTATTACTATTAACAACCAGCGTTAAGACTTTATTCATTCTAATTACTGCTACAACATTACTACCAGTTATAAGTTTGTTCAATACTATTACTACACTACTGGCAGGAGACTTTATTCATGTTCTTAATTAACTAGTAACAACAACCATTTGAATTCACTATTTGAAGCTTAGTACAAGCATATCATTCAGTAGCAGAAGCATTATACTTAGCTCAGTAGGAAAGCTTCATTATTATATTATACTTAGCTTAGCTAGCTGGTAGAAAGAGCTTATTCATTATAATTAGCTTAGAGGAAAGCAAATAAAGCTTATTCATTATAGATCTAGAAACCTTAAGATGTGTATAATCCCTTTCTTCTTCAGGTAGGGATCTAATAATATTTTCCTCCTGTGGAATCGTACGAAATTTGTTTAACATCAGCACAGAGTAGACATACTTAAGATCCCTCTGAAGTGCACTATTCTGAGATGTATTCAGTTCGTAACTACTGAAATTAAGGTACTTCAAATGTTGTCTCATATTAGGCTTATTAGAACTGTAAACGCCACTTGAAACTTTATGTTGTAAATCACGGTCCACAAGAGTACAGCTGCTGACCAAGATCCAGTCGCGACAGTGTGATCATTTTAAATGCTGAAAGAAAGCGGTTAGCTATCGAGATTAGATTGAAAAGAGGTACTATCGATTATTTGAAAACCGTCGATCTTATGGTGCTTGTAAACAACTATGCCAATGGGCATACCCCATACAATTGGATAAGCTTTTGGGGACAACTACAAGAGACTATGTACTCTTGCGGACCGTGATTTACAACATAAAGCTTCGAGTGGTCTTTACAGTTCTAATAAGCCTAATACGAAACGACATTTGAACTACCTTAATTTCAGTAGTTACGAACTGAATACATCTCAGAAACGTGCACTTCAGACGGGTCTTAAGTATGCCTACCCTGTGCTGAGACAAATTTTGTACCATTCCACAGATGGAAAATGTTATCAGAGCCCTACCTGAAGAAGAAAGGGATTATACACGTCTTAAGGTTTCTAGATCTATTCAATCACTTAGGTCTAACAATAAACAACATTGTAACCCGAAATTCAGGGAGGATATTAAACAGCTTAAAGCTCTTAAAAATAACCCTAATCTATCTTTGCTGTCTGCAGCTAAAACAGCACAAATAGTCATCATGGATAAGGACATATACCTCATGTTGTGATTCGGAAGGACCCTACCAAAGCTACCATAAGTGCAATCAGGAAACTAAAAAACCCTAGCTCTTTACCCGATTGTATCAAATCTTAACTTCAATCCCCAGGCGAGCCGCGCTGGCCCGAGCTATTTGGTAAATATAAACTCCACAAAGAGGGTCATTCTCTGTAACCCTTGGTATCCGTGTACGCTAGCCCGACCCGTCCTTTAGAACGTGCCTTAGCCGATTTTCTTAACCTCTTCCTCATTATTAATAGATTTTCGGTCTCTAGTTCTGTTGCTGCTCTGCATCGTTTAAACTCATTAACCCTGGGGATAAGACATTTATCATGGCATCCCTCGATGTTGTATCGATGTATCCTAACATTCCTATTGAGTTAGCGCATTATATTATTGATGACACATTGTCTAGCATTCTGCCTATTACAGAATCTCAAGCCATTTCATCCACCCTTAGGTTAATCTCCAACTGTTCCTATTTTAGGTTTGATAACACCATCTGTAAACAGACTCAGTGTGCGCCTATTAGCTCCGTTTTGTCCTCTTTTCTCGGGGAACTTGTTCTCCAGAAGTTTGAAACAGCTGTTCTTCTCAATTATAACACGTAGCCTTTATGTTATTCTCGTTATGTAGACGATGTCCTCGTTCTTTGGCCTCATTCGCTAGATGAACTACATACATTTGTTTCAGCACTTCCCAATCATTATCCTACGATTAAATTCTCTGTCGAGCTTGAAGTGGATTGCTGTCTACCTTAGTGTACCGCAATTCTTGGAGATCCCGGATCTAATACTACCCAAAGTACAGTGTACCGCAAACCTACCTCTTCGGTTTGTATCATACCCGCGGACTCTTTTCATCCTAAGAATTATAAATTGTCTTCTTTACAATTCATCCTACGCAGAGACATTACCCATTGCTCCACTAAAGAACTTAGGCGGAAAGAAATTGCTACTATTAAGGACATCGTGGTACAATTTGGATACCCTCTCAGTGTTGTGGATGCCGAACTCAAGAAGTTACTTAGAAGAGCTTTCACAACCCTTTCACGTGACCCTTCAGAATCCAGGTACATCGGCACCATGGACTATATACCTTGTATTAACTCAATACTGCGTAACGTTTGTCGTAAGTATAAACTTAATTTTGGTGTGAAAACAACAAACATCGTTGCTTTGCTTAAAAATGACAGAGATCCCATTGACGTCACTAATAAAAGTGGTATTTATTGCGTACCGTTCAACCCCGTGGATGTGAACAGCGAACAACCTGTTTATATTGGATCCACTGTACGTACCTTGGCTACTCCTCTCGATGAACATAAATACAATATACAGATGGGTACACAAAACACATCTTTAGCCAGCCTTGTTCACAGTGTTAATTATAGCCCAGATTGGGACAATGTTACTATCCTTGCGTCAGCACCTAACAGGTTTTTGACTTTAATTACTGAAAACCTGTATATATTACAACATAAAAAGAGCGCCTATAATGATGATCTCCAGTATCATGTTCCCTATCCTTGGAAAATGCTCATATACCCTGATGTATTAACTTAATTTTGTTTATTGCGTTTCCTATGTTTATGATAAGCTATCCATCTTTGCTGGTTTTGCCCATGCGTCAAATACCTACCCTACGTCACTGATTCTTTTAACTATATAACTCTGTAAGTTATCTCGCTCTGTTAGTCAGACATATGAAGATGGGAGTCGCAGGCGACCTCGAAAGATGTAATGTATGTTTTTTACTAAGCAAAAACAGTATTGCTGGGCCAGCACTTCCAGAGTTGGCTCAGCACTATGTTGCCCCTGCCCAACTGTCAATAAAATGTCCGGGCGCCCACCATATAGGCCAGCAGCTCGGGCCAGCAACGGGCCAACAGTGACACCCCCATCAGTTGTAATATGCCAGAACATGGCCGTTATTTATCCATCACAGGCAGTAGCTGCCGCATGTGCCCCTTCAGCGGCCCTGCAAACATGTGTCATAAATGATGGCTAGCCTAATGTGGCCCGCTGGTTTCCCGGCAGTGGCAACCTGCAATCACGTGAAGTAACTGATGGCTGGCCGAATCTTGTCCGCCAATTTCCCAGTAGTAGCCATAAAAAATAAATAAATGATCAAACAAAGACCTTCGCTCTTTCCACGTTTATAAGTGATCCAGGGAAAAATTCTCATTGACCGGCACCGGGAGTCGAACGCAGGGTCTTCCAGTTACGCGCCGGATATGCTTCCGCTACACCACAGCGGCCTCGAGTTCCTCTAGATTCACACAGGCTAACTGCCAAGCCAATTTGGCAGGTTGCTTCTTGGAGCCCCGCACAATGCTGGGGATTCACCAAAGATGGTAAGCAGCAACTGAAGAAATAATTAGAAGGCGAATGAATAATTAATACAGACATTTAACGTGGACCAGAAACATCAAACAAAGATCTTCGCTCTTTCCACGCTTATAAGTGAGTCACAAAAAAATTCTGTGACTCACTTATAAACGTGGAAAGAGCTAAGACCTTTGTTTGATGTTTCTGGTCCACGTTAAATGCCTGTATTAAATAAAGGATAACCGCATTTTCTCAAAGCTACAACTACTTCTTTCTTCGCCTTACGAAACTTCTGCATTGCCCTAGGGTAAATTTCTCAACAGGTCCCGAAAAACTCCAGTTTAGATCTGGGGAGAAACGAACCAAGGACTGTCTGTGTGGGAAGCGGGCGCTCTACCAACGGGCCTGATTTGCCACGCACGAGCGTCTGCGCACGAGCGTCTGCGTGAAGCTGAGCGGAATGTGTAACGAATGGTTCTCTTTCTAATTTTACAATATTGCGAAGTATTTTTCATAAATGTCAGTTTCATATAATTCATAAATTTATTTTTTCAACGTAACTCTTGCTTTTTTTTACCTTAAGGGAACTTCACTCATTTTCAACGAGTGTACCAACTTAACGGCGCTTTCCATAGTTTCGTGCTGTCCTTGTCGTCTTGGAAGGCGATTGCTGAATTAATATATTTACCCGTTCATGTCACATTCTGTTACATTTTTAACGTCGTATCTTTCCTTTCCGCTGCCCGAAGCTACATTTGTTTTAAAGAGGAAAGATATTTTAGTTTACTTCTCGTTGTTTTTAGAAGTGAATTCCTCCACTCTTGTGTATCCCATAGATGAGTACATTATATTCACATAGCGTTGCTTTTCTCTTTTTTTCAAATAATTGATAAATTTTGTACGCGTATAATTCTTCTTTTTTTCTTTCAACATAACGTGTTTTTAATGTTTTTCCTGGACTTTTGTTTCAAGCGGTTTAGTGTACGTTAAAACGAAATATTACACAGAAATTATGTCTTGTTATTCATGGGAATGGTGTGGGTGTATTTCATGGCTGTAATCTAGTATTTCATGGCTTAATCTGATATCTTCGTCGACGTGGCATTTCAGTATAGGAAATTAATTCGCCTCTCTTCATATGTTTTTTTCTTAACATCCATTAAAACAACCCAATGGCGATAGCGTCGTCTTCAACTAACTGGTACCACGAGAGACACAGCACGTCTTGCTTCTGCGCATGCGAAGTCCCGTTGCTTCCACCGGGTTGTCGGGGTTGTATCGGGTGCCAGCTACGGGCCAGTAGTGGCACTTGCTTGGAGGCCCGCAATTCACGGCGATGCTGCAGGGCCATCAATGGCTGCCAACTGATGGCGTTGCCACCAACAGACCGTTACCGGGCCGGGAGGGGCAGATTTCAGCCAGCAGTGACCCATCACTGCCAGCTGGTGGCCAGCAGTTTTCCAACACTTGCGTTTTTGCTGGGTACTCATGTGCTGTTTTTAACTGTGATTAAAGTTTTAAATATCATACGGCTTTCGATATCAACATCATGAATCGTGCTTCGGCGGCTATTTAGTTTTGATGTTGAGAAATGGGGACGAAATGACCACCAGATTGGAGTGAAAGAAAGAGGTACAAGTGATGTTAAATGTAATTTATGAAAGAGCACATTCTTTATCCGGAATGGGAAGCTTAGAAACTAAAGTACCAGCTTATTATTTAAAAACTACTTCTCAAGAAAGATGCTTTTTTATGCTATCTTAAAATCATTTTCATACCGCTAGTTTTATTAATTTAGTTTTAGAAATAACTTGAACTGGGTCAAAGAATATGCATTTTAATTAATATTATTACTTAATAGCGTGCCGAAATCATGACAGAAAGCTGTAAAGTTTCGACATCGGACATTAATCATCATAGTTCGAAAGTTTAAAGGCTGTTTTAATCAAAAGCAGTTTAATACTAAAAATTTTCAAATAAGAAACTACTTTGTCAATTGTTTAGTTTCGAAGACAATTTTTCAGAACTAAATTTTCTACCATCTTCAAGGCATAATATTGAATCTGAAGAGTGCTTGTTTGCTTCCTTTTTTCTTCAACTTATTGTTGGAATTCTTTGCATCTGTAGAACCTATCACATCTTATGTGAAGTCACCGGCCAGCTTCAGCGTTTTCGAAAATGCTTTTAATAAAAGTATTAGCAACGTGTTAAGCTGGTACGAAACTGACACAAACAAGAGACAAAATAAAAAAAAAATAGGTAAAATTTTCTTCTCTGCAGGTTTTTGGTTGTAGGTTGGAGACATGTTCAAGCAATCCACCAGAAAGCCATACAGTAAGGTTATACAACCAAGAAATTCCTCGGTGCAGCGAAGTAACATTTTTGTAACTCACTATGGAGCACGTGCTAATGTAATTATTTTTATAGGAAAGACCAGAAAATTAAGTGTATCATTTGCCTCAGGAATTAGAAAGAACAGCAAGATGAAACACTTTTCTGTGAAGCAGGTTTCTCCCTTCTTTCATATCTGTTTTCTATTTGGGGGATTTTTACCGAAACGCTTTAAAAATTTCATTACTTCAGGACTCTTTCCTTCGGCAATCGGCAGACATGCCTGTAATAGGGAAATAAAAGAAAATCTTCAACAAAATTATTTTAAATGTAAAATATATCAAATTTTAAAACATTGCTACAAGCAGAAAAAGAAAATCACCCCATCTCTAAATTAAAACAATCGATAAACTATGTTCCTATGTGAAACAAAAAGAGGAGACCCAAATATCTATCTGAAAAAACAATTGCAACAGAAAGCAAATAAGCAATATAATAAAAGATAAAAATGAATTAAAACCACCTTAAAGCAATCAGTAATAGTGTTAGATCACTTTTTTTATCTTAAATTCTGCGTTGTAAATATTTTGTCGCATCAGCAAATTTGTATGCATCTAATCGAACACGATGAAACAGAATACAGCGACTTAACGGTGTTCCGTCTAGTGCTTTTTTTTGTTCGGATTTTAAAGATCACCACGAGCAACTCTAAGAGTTACAAGCAGTTGCCCGCCCCAAACTTAGGGCCACTTCTTCCAGGAAGGGGAAAGATCCAACGCCATAAGACAAGCACGCCACCCATGCCTCATTCGGTACTCGAACCCGTCCTCATCTGGGATGAATGATCAGAGGTCTACGCCTCAGACTAGAGATGAGCTCGGGCCCGGACTCGTATATGGAAACCGGGCTCATGCCGGGCCTGTCCCGGGATCGGGCGGGCTCAGGCTTAATTAAGAGCCGAAAAACCCGGGACCGAGCCGGGCCCGGTCTTGGCATATTACACAAGTTGAATTTCCTTACTGAATTCTTTATGCATATCTAATTTCATTGTTTATAAGTTCCCTTCACAAAAAAATTGTGGCGCGCCTGTGTCCTCTGATCATTCGTCCAAAATGGGTTCGAAACCCGGTGAGGCATAAATGTTGTATTTGTCTTACGACACTGGCTCTCTCAGTTCCCTGGAACCAGTGACCCTAAATTAGGGACAGGCGACTGCTTATAACCCATTGAGTTGCTCACTGTGGTCGTTAAACCTCCAATAAAAAAAACTGTAATTAAAAAATAATTCCCTGAATATTATTGTTATAACTGGTTACCAAAAATTAAAGAATTTCTAATGTTAAGTACACGGGTGGTGCTACTTCTAGATCTGCAGCTTGATTTCTTCAGCAATGATTTTTTCCATTTTTCTGATTTTTTTCCGGAAAAAAATCAGCAGGCTTATTTGAAGATTTAGAAGATGAGTTTGAAATTCATGATCCTGATCCAGATGAAATTTGTAAGTATGTGGAATTGCGCATGGGAGAAACACACTTTGAAGCTGTGGATTTGTTGCCGTGGTGGAAGAATTCTCAAATTCCTAAGCTAGCTGCCATTGCGAGACGTGTACTATGTATGACAGCCAGTAGTTCTGCAAGCGAGAGAGTGTTTAGTGCAGCAGGCCAAGTTTTAGAGGAAAGAAGATCAAGGTGAAGCGCTGAAGCATTAGATGCGATTCTTTCCTTGAGGAGTTTCGAGAGGCTTAAACAGTAAGCGATTTTCATGATGAACTTGCTGGAAACTGCACACACATAGAATAATATCGTGGTTATTACACTATTAAGTGCAAAGCTTTGTTAATGTTACAAAATGCAGAATAATCTGGTCTAGAATGCTCATACGTTTTTTTTTTTTTTTGGAAATTTTCTTACATGCTTTTTTTATACTCTACTACATCATTGTAAACTATCTTTATCAGTTAAAATATATGTAATTTATATTGTAAAGTTTAGCTTTCTAGAGTTACAATTTAAAACACGCGCGACTGTCTGTAAAGAGTTGCGTGTTTTGTAATGCAATTTATTCAAAATTAAAGTAAATTTAAAAATACAAAAGAAATAACGAATGACATATTTTGTGTTTCTAAAAGATTTTCTTATCTTCAGCTTTTGGCAAAATCACTGATTCCCCTGGTATAGTCGAACGGCATGTGCATCGATTATTTATTTATTTTCTAGTCCACATTTTGCAATATATGCTTTTATGCATAGTGTTTCGAAGAACATATTAATATTGTAAGATTAACTGAAATAAGTGTATTAACTAAAGTAAACTTTTTAAACTAATGATTTTTAAACTAATGCTTGATTGGGCCATAGCTTTGGCTTGTGCATAATGCAAGTCTTGCTAAGAATTTTTTTCTGAGAACCCGGGCTCGGGCTTAGCAAACACATGCAGTCAAAGAAAGCGGGCAGGGTACGGACTCCTAAAATTGATCCCGTACTCATCTCTACCTCAGACCACTCGGCTTCTGTGGCGGCCTACAGCCTTCACTATTCCTTTTCTAATACAGAACAGTTTATTTTTCAATCAGAATAGAGTAGCCTGAGCTCTCTTAATTTACTTTTTCAAAGGTAACCATTTTAGCAACTGAAAAGGAAAAGTGGGCAAAAAACAGTTCCCTTTCTGAGGCGTCCAGTCCCCTCCTTTCTTAAAAACAGTTCCGACCAATAAAAAAAAAACAAAAAAAAACTAAGTTTTTTTATTGGCTAATACACACAGCATGTTCAAAAGGGGAGGGAAAAATCAGTCTAAAGCCTGGAAGTTATTAAAATATTGAGAAATAATTCTGGGTTTCTCTCTCACATACAGAAAAGAAGGAAAAGAAAGACAACAAATTAAAATGAAAAAGAAGTGTGCTGTTCTTTACCTACTATGTCCGAATGTGCGGGTGTATTTTGCGCTACTGTTTCTAGGGTTTGTCATAGTAGAAGTGGGAATTACAGGTAAGCAGTTAAGCAGCTCATTACTTTACTTCTTAAATGTCAACCTTTGGCATCTACAACTCCACTTTTCAGCGAACCATTCTATGAGGATGCATTATTTGGAATATCTCAGTTTCATTATTTTCCGGCAGAAAAAACCTCTTTGAGATGACGGAAGTTGAAACTAAACTGACGTTTAAATAAAATAAAATAAAGTTAAATTAAGCACTGGACTGGTAAAATAAAAAGAAAGAGAAAAAAAAAAAGAAAACACGCCAAGAGAGAATCTCAGTTTTAAATAAAACTCGAACGCGGCAGCTCAGATCGACAGGCTCGAGAAAGCGACTGCGGTGGTAGACAACAGACGAAACGTTAGGAACTTACCGGTTCCTCCCCACCCCCAAGTCCAAAAAATCAATCTCTGACGGAATAATCGTAAGCATATTAGTTTCTCTCTGAGTGGAACTTCGATTTAGAAGCCGCAGACTGCATAAACTTTCTAGAGTTTCAAATATGTTCACATTGAACTCACTTCTTTGGGGCACTTTCCTTTTTTTATACTCGTATGCCTGGGATGGTTTAATAGGAACTCCACGTAAAATTTTAATGAAAGAAGATAATAAAAATCCCTTTAAGATCTGAAAAGACAAACTGTTCAGCGGAATAGATTTACACATAGAAAGGCTTTAGAAATGATGTTCGTACGTTGCCTTTAGAGCTATATAAAAAGAGAAAGAAAGAAAACGACTTAAGGAATAACTTTCTCTCGAAATAAATCTTAGAAATACTTGAAAACAAGGGCAACGGTTTAGCATTACCATTTTCAAACAAAACAGAAGTGTTCTCATTCGTTTCAGTTGCAATAAATGAGAGTTTCGATATTAGTGATACGACTCAACTACAGGTATTCATTGAAATCCGTAATAGTTATCAATATAACTACTGATTTCCAAGTATACGTGCACTAGAGCAGATGCATTTTCGGAAGTTGCACTGAATCATCTGATTTTAATAGAAAGAAGTTCATCAATGTCACTACAATCCTTGATGCTTAAAATAAGGTGGAGCAAAATGTAAGATTTATGTGTATTTTTATCGAAAATCTTTTCCGTAAAACCAAATGATTTGCAGTGCATTATTTACCAAAAGAATTTGGACAAGTCTATCTCAGAGTCAACAATGTTCTCAGGGCAATTTTATTTTGTTGCTTAATTTTACTAGCTCTAGAAGCCCTGGACATTTCGAGGTTGTCTTCAGTTTGTTGAGGCAAAATACCTTATGAGTTAGAGATCGAATTTCGAAATAGCATCGGAGAGAAGAGAAGTTTTTGACGTTAACTAATGAAATTAAGGTCTGTAATGTATCTTTTATTTTGATTAACTTCTACACAAATAAGTGAAATACTGAACTTCAAGGCACAAATCAATTCACTAACAAAATATGGAGCCATTTGCTGTAACTTTTTCTGTTTGCAAATGTGATTTCCAAAAATAATTTTTAGAACATCACCAGAATGCGCTTTCTTAAAAGCTTCCTTGAGAAACATAAACCTTTGTCATATGCACTCGGATTAATTTCGTAATTTTTATAAGAAATCCAAAGAAGCCGCTCTTTGTGTTTAACATTGTTGGTTTTAATTTAATCGTTTTCTCTAAGTTGTTTTTATCGTTAGCACTGAGAAAGCAGATCCGAAATTTCAAGAAGAATCAATGAGACTTCGAAACAATTTAAATTTGAAAAAATCCTTTATTAGTATGTATAAATTTGAGTTTTACAGAATTCATTTCCAAATCTGATTTTCATGCTCAAAATATGTTGATATTTACTTTATTCTACGCGTGCACGTGGAAAAATGTTCTCAACATGAAGAGTCGAAAAATTCAGTTAGGAAAAGAACATGACTGACATCTCTCATCATGTATAATACGTTGTTCGTAAAATACACTCCCTCACTTTGACGGCATTGTCGAAGTACCGTCGCGCTATCACGTTTCACTTTTAAAATGAAATAATTATAAATGTACGATTACCATTTTTGTGCTGAAATTTATATGATCATTATCATTTATAGCTAATCTAAACTGGACGTAATCATTATACTTAAATATTTATACTGTTTCCAGTACATACTTACTATGTATCGAATTTAAATCCTTGCATCCTCAGTAAGTCCGGAAGTAATAGAAAGGTAGCTATTTTTTATTTATTGATTTTCACAGTGTAATTCTTAAAACTTTGGACTGGCAAATAATATTTCATGACTTCAGGGCGTTATTATCATGCTGAGATAGATAGACTCCGAGAGACAGAGAGAGAGAGACGGAGAGAGAGAGAGAGAGAGAGAGAGAGAGAGAGAGAGAGAGAGAGAGAGACGCAATCCCTTGACATTTTATCATTACCTGCATCCCATGACATGTGGTCGCTCGGCGTATATTTCGTGATGCCAGAATTATATACGAATCTTTTATTTCAATTTACATATATTAACATGTTATTAAATCTCTTGATATTAACATAGCAGCATTTAAATTGCTAACAATACAAAACATTAATTTTAATTAGTTGTGAAGAAGAAATTATATCACATTCCTCGGTTCCAAGGAAAAATTCCTTAATAAATTCGAGAAGTCGACCTATTAACTAGTTTTTAGCACATCTTTTGTAAAAAAAATCATGCTTATGTTACCGGTTTGTCCGTCCGTCCGTCCGCCTGTGCCAACGATATCTCTGCAACTATTAGTCCTATTTGAAAAATCATTTTTGCATTGGGAGGCTTGAAATATGCGAATGATGATCCTTTATTTCGTTTTTTTTCACGATGTACAATTAAGCCTTTAGAGGGCAAATTGGTAAATTGCTTTCCCCCCTATACCTCTGCTTCTAAATCTCCGATTCAAAAAATTCTTTTTGCACCGGATACAGCTTCTTATAGGAACTCCTTTGCACATAATTTCTAATTTTTGTAAGAAATTGTTTGGACACCGGGTGGCGTAAGTCTGAGTTTCCGCTTCTGATGTATTTGCAGCAAAATATGAGCTTCTAAATTCTCGATTGGAAAAAAAAGGCGTTTGTTGACCGATAAACCTGTAGGAACATTTTTTTTCAACGTCGACAAACCTTTTAAGAACATTTTCTTCTTGAAATAATGCATGGTTTCTACGCCAGGAGGCGTAGATGTGTATCTTATTTTTGTCAATATCTCTGCTTCTGAGAGTCCGATTTGAAAAATTGCTTCTTTGTTGGATAGTGTTTATGATGCGAAATGTTTTTCCTATAAATTCAAAATTTTCAAGTAAATCATAGACTTTCCGCTAAGGGGCACAAAGATAAATTGCGTTTTCTGCGTTATTTCTGCTCCTGAAGCTCCGATTTGAAAAATTCTTCCTGTATCGCATACAAGACCTGATGAAAATTTTTTTTCACATAATTTCTAATCTTTGGTAAAGAATGGTTTGGCTACCAAGGGGCATAAGTGTTAATTTCTGCTTCTGATATATTTGTAGCAAAAGCTGGGCTCCTGAAAACTCGACTAATTTTTTTTTTCTTGGACCGATACCGCTCAAATAGAAAAACCTTTTGAAAATACTTTCTTCCTAAAACAATGCGTGGTTTTCTCACCAGGGGATGTAAAGTCACTTCTTATTTTTGTCGATATCTCTGTTTCTAAAAGTCCGATTTGAAATTTTTTTTGCGTGTTGGAGAGCATTTCTGGTGCGAAATGTTTCTCATATAAATTCATGTTTATATGAGAAACATTTTGGAGAGCATTTCCGGTGCGAAATATTTCTCATATAAATTCATGTTTTTCTTAACGCACAAGTCTGCAACCAGAAGGTGTAAGCTCACGATTCCGTTTACAGCAATATCTAGGTGATTAAAAACCCGATTGAAAAACTTCTTTCTTCCGTCAGATACTATTGTTTTCCATACCGGTTCCACTGAATTTGAATAGCTTTGAAAAATTTAATTTGCGTCAGAACGGATTCAAAAGACGTGCTTATTACACCCGAAAATTCGGTGTCATCTTTCTTGTTATATTTATTCTTGACTTACCGGCTTCTTAGTGTTTTGTTTCTTCTTCCAGAAGACCTTGAGAATACCTTTCTGACGCCTCTCGTCTAAATATGTTTATCACATCAATAGCAGGAAAACAAAATAGCAACTGGATTCGAATCAAATGTCTTCGATGTTCGTGAATTTATTTTAAAATTTATGCACAATGGTTTACCAACAATAATAGAAAAACTTACTGTTCGTGGATAACTTTTTATTAATAAGGTGTGGAACCACCTCGGGCTTTCACAACAGACGCAATTTGACTTGGAATGGACTTATACAGGGTGTCCCACTTGCTACCAACCCGGCATTTCTTTAACCAATGAAGATATTGCAACGAAATCTGAAGTGGACTCACCTCATTTCGTGCGAAATGTAATGGCATCACAACGTGTGCTAAAAGTAGCCACCATTTGCGTCTAGACAGCATTGAACCCGGCGCTGTCCGCCAGCAAGCCGGAGTGCTCCTTAGTGGCAGACACATTCCTAAGTGTGGCGCCCCTTAGTGGCAGACACATTCCTAAGTGTGGCGCCACTGAGAAGCAGTCCTTCAGCCAGCCGGACGCGCCTCTCTGCTGCTTTGTTATGCCATTTCGCTGAGCGTGTCTACACAATACGGTTGTCGATAGTGAGTGCTCGTGCTCGTGGCTGTTCGCAAACGTGTGAAAATGTATCGGTATACTCTGGAGGAGCGAGTGTTTATTGTTCGCACTTATTGGAAAACAGAATCGATAAAGTCTTGTCAACAGCAATTCCTGGAGAGGTTTGCAGGCAGACATAAGCCCATCATTTGGGCATTGTCGCACAAACTGGAAACCAAGGGGACTTTATTGGACGACCATGCAGGAGGTCGTCCACAAATGCCCGAGGAAACGATCCATAATGTAAATGGCAAACTACTTGCGTCTCCCAGGAAGTCACTTCGCCGACTGTCACAGGAAACAGGGTTGTCCAAAAGCACTTGTCAACGTGCTGTGAAAAAAGCAAAGCTTCATGCGTGCCGTATCTCCATGGCCCACGAACGGAAAGAGCCTGACCATATGAAACGACTGTCATCACATTTCCTACGAAACGAGGTAAGTCCACTTCAAATTTCGTTGCAATACCTTCATTGGTCTTAATACAGTATTATTAAAGAAATGCCGGGTTCGGTAGCGAGTGGGACACCCTGTACAAGTCATGCAAATACGATAAAGAAATTTGGGACTATTTTCCTGTGAAATATGTCCCGACTGTGCTAGTGATGTTGGAAGTGGAAAATGTGATTTAACCTTTCGCTTCAGATATTCCCACGAATGTTCAATAATGTTGATGTATGAAGATTGAGGAGGCCAGAGTAGCTGCTGTACCTCACCTCCATACTCTGCAACTCACACAACTTGACATGTTTAGCAAAATGCGCGGGTGCACTTGCTGGAAATTAAAGACAGTCATTAGGGAACAATGTTTCCAGTACTTGGCCTTGGTGGTACATACGAATGGATTCCTACGTTGCAGATGTTACACGACCCTCAGAATTACCAATGGCCCTAAGGCATGCCATGATATGGCGCCCTAGAGCATGATGGATACACCTCTATGCTTCACAGTAGGAACTAAACAGTCGGAGCGGTACAGTTGTTCAGGTTTTCGCCAGACGTACACTCTACCAGTGGTGGAAAACAACGTGAAACACGATTCGTGGACAAGATGGCTCGTTGTCAGTCTTAAGTATTTCAGTTTTTATGTGTTTTGCACTACCTTACACGTTTTGTTGCATTGATTTCGGTAATCAAAGGTTTGTGAATTTCAGCACTGGGTTATAAATACCAGTACGATGGAGTTCCCGCGAACTGTTATGACGGAAACAGAATCATTCTGTCCAGTTTCAACTGCACTGCTATTTGAGGTGACGTGGTCTTGTGCTTTCATTGTATAATACGTACCAACGTTTGGCTATCCCTATCTGACTTCGTACAGCGTTCACAAACCGTATTCAGTATGGCGTGTACAATCCTTGCAGGCGTTGCCTCTCCCAACCTGACATCTTCGTATCGCACATTTAAATGCAACGGCGTGTCCTGTTTGAAGGTAGTCATAATCTTCGATACAGTTCCTCGAGTTACACTTACTATTTCTACCGTTCTAGTTACTGATGTTCCTGTAAGACGCGCACCAATGATCAGGCCTTTTTGAGGTCACTGAGATCTCATATTGTCGACAATTACTTCACAAAATGCGCATCACCTGCGATTGTGGCGCTGCTACGTAATAGCGGACATCGTACTACATACTCACATCGCGGGTGACATCGTTCCTGTGATTTGCATACGGCGCGTTGCGGGTACTCCAGTTGCAGTCGGTGTTTCCAGTATCTTGTTAAACCCCGATAAGTTAATTCGTATTAAATATATCAAATAAAAAATTTGATTTGAAAACACTGCCAGTGAATTTCTTTTCCCATCCTTGGTTTGATTACAAAGTTTGTTTTCTTTTTCGTTCATTCATATAGCACGATGGTGACATGAGCTTTCGCGGGGTTCAGTTGTTACGAACTAAAAGAAATACTTTATTCAACAAAAGAAATCAAAAGTTCAAAAATTCTACAAGGTATTTGCATCACATCAGAACTTAAAGCACGTATTTGTCAATATGTCGTGTTAGCAAGTTATTACTCTGTATACCTGTTAGCTCCAAGGTGCAATGACAATATGTCTACTTAATTCTGTACTTATGAACAGACCTGTCTTTTATGTAATCTATTTTACGTAATCATTCAATAATTTTACATGCTTATAATAGACGACGAAACAGTGGCTGAGGTAAATTAGAAAGGTAAATTATTTGTAAGATTTCTCTCGATATTTAGCTCTGAATGTCATTTGTAAGATTGTACATATACAGATACTCAGTATTTGCATTTTTAATTTATGTCTAAAAGTAAAAAAGTAGCTAAAATGTAGCGAAAGTAGTTACTTTCCAGAAAAAATGGTGTTGTTAGTTGCTTTTCCGAAAAAAGTAATTGTAGCTACTTTTTCAAGAACTTAGTTGCAAGTAGCAAGCTACTTTTTCAAGAACTTAGTTGCAACAGCTGTCCCACATTTCAATTTCTTCTTGAAATGGGTCACTGTACCTCGGACAACAATGAACAGTAGTCCTCCAAATTTTGAATCCCAAGATTACACAACGAATTATATCTGCCACACACATACACAGACTGTCTCATTTATTATGACATATTCCTGTATATATCACTGCTAAAACATATTTTACAGCAAATACAGAATGCACATACGAAACCGTCCCAAATTTGAATAAGTACAGCCTTCCAGTGGGATAACAAAATGTAATACAGTACTTTTAATTTTAAAGGATCTCAGGAATTTTTTTAAAGAATATTTTTTGTTCCAAGCGGCTGCTGATAACTGAACAATTCCGGGACCCTGAGAAGGCTCATTTTGTGGCTTGGTTTGCTAAGGCCAAATCAGACATGTTTCTTAGAATTCTTTTTGTGACAGATATGTCAAAGACACTATGCATCAAAGGAAGATGAACGCAACAGAAGGAGTTTTTCATCTAGAAATCACTGGTACTTTTGTAACAGAAGGTGCAAACATGCTTGACAAAAACTCGATAGATTTGGCATATCCTTCGGAAGACAACATGTAGTTTATTGAACAAAACGAATCGAAGTTTATATTTTTATATAGCCTTCCAATTCTCACTTGCAATATCAAATCTTAAAACTAAAGCAGACTTAGCGAAAGAGAAACAAAAAAGGTGTGCCTTGAGTGAAAATTAGTGGTTAAATAAAAGTTTCGTTCCATTTTTTGAAACTCAAACTGTGTTGAACATTTAAAATAAAATAAATTTTTTAACCTATTTTGGAATGATTTTTACAAAATTTAACACAAAGTCTCTTTGATTGCACTATAGTAATTCAGATTGTAAGACCGGGTGGGATACCCACGAAGAGCAATTTCTCCTGTACTGATACTTGTTCGCGTTAATACAAGAACATGACCGGTTCACTAGAAGACTTTTAACCAAATACACATGTCGCCATTCAAATTCATCAGTTAAAGTCTCTCCCTGAAAAGAAAAGAAAGTTGAAAGAGGCTAATGAATATTCTAGATGTTTTCCAAAAACAAGAGAAACAACTCTTACAAGACTTCTTAGGGGGGGGGGGGTGACGCCATCACTACAGTTGTGGCTGAAGCTGACGACTGCTTGTTGTCCCGGTGGCGCAGTGGTGTAAGCACTGGCTTCTGGCCAGTCGTCCTAGATAGGTCTAGGGTTCGAATCCCGTGAGGCATGGCTGTTGTGTTTTTCTTATCCCCTGGGGCCAATGATCCTAAATTATGTACGGGCGACTGCTTACGTCCCATTGAGTTGCTCACGGTGGTCGGGTCATGAAACCTCCAAATAAAAAAACCACTGCTCAACTTCTTCTTAATCAGAAAATAACTAATAATTCATACTCACTGATGATCTGGAAAAGCAATACTCTCTATGGAACATATACGAACGCCTTAGATGTGGAAAATATTGACAAACTTCCTCACTTCAATGGTTAAAAGAAGGTAAGCTCTGTCCAGAAACTGAGAGGTTCTTCATTGGAATTCAAGATCATGTTATCGCAACCCACAATTAGGGGCAACACATAGTTAAAACTGAAGATGAAGACACCTGTAGGATGAGTGGAAAAACTAATGAAACTATAAAACACGTTTTAGCCGGCTGTTCTCTCCTTGCACCAAAACAATACGTTAACAGATACTACCGGGTAGCTAAGATTTTTTGTTAACAGCTTGACGTTGAATGCAACCTACTCTACATTTTGGCAACCATAGTGGTAACTAATAACTTTCTAAGAAATCAGAAGGAATTAGGATGCACACAGAGACTCTTTTTTTTTTTTTTTGATTGGAGGTTTAACGACCACCGTGAGCAACTCAATGGGCTATAAGCAGTCGCCCGTCCCTAATTTAGGGTCACTGGTTCCAGGGAAGGGAGAGAGCCAGTGCCGTAAGACAAACACAACATCCATGCGTGACCGGGATTCGAACCCGGACCCCTTACGGACGAATGATCAGAGGCCAGCGCCTTAGACAACTGCGCCACCGGGGCGGCGCACACAGAGACTGATTCAGCTAATTAAAATCGCAGTAATTCTACAGAAATATCATATTACTAAAAAATCCTGCATTTCCAAACTAGAGATGAATATCTACGCTTCTGCCCACCGGCCCCGGTAGAGAAAGTCGACAACATCAATATTAATAATGAAGGTAATAAGGTAATGGAGAGTACGAGTGTTGATATTTGCTGTAGGTATTTTAAACACAGTGCATTATAACGTAAAATAGATATCAATTAATGGAAAATGCATGCCCAGCATTACTTACATGCTATGTTGTTTCAATGCAAGTTGTAAAACAATGTTCCTTCTGAGGCATTTTCTCAAAAGTGAAGCAGATCATGCAATGAAGCATCTCTAGCGTTTTATGGGTTCTACTCCATAACCACTATTAGAATGCAGTATTAGTTTAAAATTTATCTTCCGTAAAAGATTGTGATCACAGAAATAATAAATTCAAATTCAAAAGAAACAGAAATTTCATGTAGAACATAATTAGCAAGTTAAATAGTTGACCCTTATTTTCGTTAAATGAAATTTGCGCTGCGTTTTTCCTTCATTAAGTCATCGATCGCACAATCATAATTCACAACACGTGATTCTTTTACCAAACATCTGAGATAAGCTATAATTGCAGTTTTCTGCGTGTTTACTGCCAACTTTTTCTGTTTCTTTTTCAACCATTTGATTAACTCGTAAACAATATATTCGAATCATGATTACACAAAGGAATACAATTCTACTGTTTGTTCTGTAACTTGCAGGAATACGTGTGACATGCAGGGGTGGCGCCAGGGGTCGGTCTGGGTGGGCCATAGCCCACACAAAACTTGCCTGGACCACCCATGTGCCCACCTGGAAAAATTGGATGCCGAATAACTGAAATTTTTGTCCTAGTCCAATACAAAGTTAATGTTTCACGACTAACGCAAACGCGGTTTTTATGTGTTCTAAGAAACAGAAATCTAAGGCACAGCGCGCTCGTGTTGAAGATTTGACACCCGCGAATATTCATCGTTTATCTGTGACAACACCAAGAATGGTCATTGCCTTTACGTTCATAGAGCGGGAGTTGGGTGTGGGAATGCTGCGAGTTAGAAAGGCGGAAGTGAGGTTACAGGTCAGACCGTAGTCAGGACGATATCTCTTTTACAGTATCAGAAACAGCGCCGGCGACGGAGTCTAAATTAAGTGACTGGCGCGTACACCATACTTGATGTTTTAGCAGCAGTTCGAGCAGATCTTTCTGTTGAGTAAGTTACCCTGTGCCCGGTGAAAAATTTGTGTGTGGTGTTGTGTGTTGGCCTATGTTTAACGTATTTAATAATGGCTGATTTGCCAAAGCGTACAGCTACAATTAGTACGTAACATTTTTAGAATGGCATGGTAGGAAAACAAAAGAAATATTCAAAGCGAACGTACCAGGTACAAGTGCGGAAAACTCTTAGCATAAATTAGGTAAAACTCATAACCGGTTTTTTAAACTTTAAGCAGTCTTATCTGAGTTGAAATTTGCAAACTGTGCTTTAAACACCCAAATGAATGTTTCCTTCATTTGCGCTGTTTAATTAAATTTGAAGTACCTAGTCTTAGTCTACCTAATGAAATAAAATGCAGTGTATTGGTTTTTGTTATATGAGGTTAGTACGTTGCCTTGGCTTTTGTTATTGAGGTTAGTACGTTGCCTTGGCTTTTGTCAAAATTTCCAAAGGTTAGTACGTTGCCTTGGTTTTTGTTATATGAGGTTAGTATGTTTTAATAGCTACTTTATGTAATTAAAAACACGTGGCCCACCCAAATATCCGCTGACCCACCCTTAGCCCACCCAGACCAAAAAATTCTGGGGCCGCCACTGATGACATGCCAAAGAAAGCAGAAAGAGTAGCTCCAAAGTCACCACGTTCTTTGTCCTGAAAATAAAGTCTCCGCTGTCTAAGCAATAAACCTGTCAAGGTTCTAACACATCCGTGTGAAATGGAATGAAGCAACCACCATTTTCCCCCTTTCATGTCTCACTAGACAGACATGTGCGATCAGTACAAATATCCAGCCCAGAGCGAGGGAATAAACGCAACAGTTCATGTATTACCACGTTTCATGCCTTAAAATCTAAATGTAATGTTTAGGTATATAGATTTAACTAGAGGTAGGAAGGAATTTGTTCGTAGTACTTCGCGCGCGAAACTTGAGGCCCTTTTTCCCCTCTAAGCACTAGTGAAACTCTATCATCGCCACCGTGAGCACCTCTCAATCTTGTAGAGGCGAAAAAACAAAACACAGAGTCGATAAAAGCCGACAGTTTCAGTTTATTTAAAATCACAAAAAATCTGGATTTATTCAATTAACGAACAATTCTGCTGAAATATGGGACTAAATTTCGTTGATTAAAAACATGCGTGTGACCTGTCTGAAGCATTCTCTCACTCATAGTGTGAACTGAACAGCATTGTTTTGTATTTTCAGGTCCAACGTGTGAAGAGACAGCTTCAACATGCCGCCGTCTGTACTTGTAAAACGTTCGGCGCCCAACATCGAGAACGAAGATTCCACACTAGCGAGTGATAAGGGGTCATCGACTATAGCAGCGGTTACTGAGGTAACGTCGCTTCATGCTGAACCTAAAACGGAAGAACTGACCCTCAACAACACGTCAGAAGTCACCACAGAATCATTGCCGTTAGTAATTCTAGAAGAAATATCTGAGAAAGCTCATAGTAAGTTGAGAAAGAGATTTTGTTTTTAACATATGCCCGAACCATTTGCTTTTCATGCAACTGGTTATTTTTGGTTTTTATTTACAGTAGATTCCGGTTAATTGGGATATCGTTAATTGGAACATCCGTTTATTGGGTCAATTCTTGAAAAACATTGGAAATTAGCTCTTTAGGACTAAGCTTCGCATAATTAAGGCAGCTGCTTAACTGGGCCAAAGTGTTCTAACCCCGATGTGTCCCAGTTAAACGGAATCTACTGTATTTATTGTTTGTTGTGTGTGTGTGTATAAGCTGCTGAGATTGTCATAACTGACATCGTTGTATTACATATTCTGATTGGTGCTTTTATCTTACACCATGCAGACGAAAGTATTCGGACACCTCCACATATGCAAATAAACGTGTATTTGCAGAACCAGACCTATACGCGCAGGGTGCATTGGGTCCTGTACATAAACGAAAGCGTTGGCACACCTGTCAGAACACGTCAAGAGCGATTATACCACAAGGAATTGAACTAACGGACTTTGAAAGGGACACGCTGGTTGGATGCCACTTAACACTTTCAATTACGACGCCGCCGAACGGCGTCGTAATTATGTCTTCATATTTCGCTTCCTAAAACTTTCGGCACTTGAAGAGAGAGATCTATTTTGTTACTGCCACTGAGAGTCTCCAACTGTCTAAAAGTGACCGCGGTTTAGGGATAGCGCATTTTTTTCCACCTGATTTAAGGAAGGAAAAGCAAGTTGACTTCCCATAGACTTAACACAGCGCGCGCTTTTCACTGCAATGTTTATTTTCCTTTGAACGTCACTGGTTTTGCGGTGAAGGCAGATATTAATAAATAAATGCTTGAGTGGCAATAAAAAGCATTTGCTACTTATAGTTCATACGTCACAGGGAGGCTTATTAAGGAGGCTAAAGGGATTTCAAAGAAACCCATATTCACTTCAATACTTAGTTTTGCGGAAACAACGGATATATTCGGACGCGCTATCGCCGGTCCCTCTCAACCAAAAGTTCCTCGGCGGGCACATTCTTCCGTGAAAATAGGAGATGATGCCGATAATCTGTCAACAAGTACAGAAACGTATTCTTTTTCTAGCTGTAGTACAACCAGCAGTGAAAGTAAGAATGAAGAATGCCGCGTTCTTTCTCATACTCTGCCTCAACGGATTTTGGCTACACATTGGTGTGATGATCCCAACCTTATAAGAAGATTCCGTTCACTGGTGTACCAGGACTGAAAATTAATATGATAGGAACTGAGCCAATCGATTTTTTTAATCTTTTAGCAAATGAGGAATTTTACGATCTATTAGTTATGTAACGTATACCAGGAGATGTGACGTACCTGCCAGCAGGACGCACACGACATAAAGGCAGATAGCAATTAGAATCAACGTCCGCGTAGCTCAATTGGTAGAGCAACTTATTCCGAATGAGGGGACCCGGGTTCGAATCCTGGCGCGGATAAAAATGACGGAGAAATTTACTTCGTTATAATGGCGCCCGAACTATCCGGATGACCCGACCGTTCAAAATCTCGCATTGGTGTGATGTTATTTCCACACCGCGGGATAGGAAAAATCAGAGAATCCCTTCTCCAGCACTTCAAAAAAAAAAAAAATAAAAAAAAAAAATAAGGGGGAGATGATGTAACGTATACCAAGAGATGTGACGTACCTGCCAGCAGGACGCACACGACATAAAGGCAGATAGCAATTAGAATCAACGTCCGCGTAGCTCAATTGGTAGAGCAACTTATTCCGGAATGAGGGGACCCGGGTTCGAATCCTGGAGCGGATAAAAATGACGGAGAAATTTACTTCGTTATAGTTAGGGAAAGTAATGCATATGCTGTAGAAGTGTTTATCTCGGGAGTTAATGAAAGTTCACAAATAAATGAATGGAAGGATGTGTCGGTAGACCTTCTGTTTCATATGGGCATTGTACAAATGCCCCATCTCCAAGATTACTGGAAAATAGATCCATTATTCAAAATGAACTGCTTTTCTTTAAATATGAGCAGGAATCGTTTCATTCTGATCATGTGGTGCCTTCATTTTTCAAGAAATCCTCAACCTGGCAAAGTGATTACAACCAACCGCCTTGCAAAAATAATGCCTGTACTGGATTTACTTAATGATACCATAGAGAGCATATACTACCCTGGAAAAGAACTTACGATTGAAGAATCAATGGTTTTATGGAGAGGTCGTTTGATTTTCAAACAGTGCCTGGAAGGAAAACGTCATAAATATGAGGTGAAACTTTATATGCTAACGGAACCAAATAGTATGATTCTAAAAGCTTTGGTTTGCACAGGGCAACTGGACTCCTTGGGGGGGGGGACGTCATGCTGCTAATGTAGTTTTAAAATTGATGGAAATGAAGCTAAATGTTGGTCATGCTATTCATATGGATATTTTTTATGATAGTCTCAATCTTGCATTGCAGTTGTTGAACAATGACACTTACTGCACTGGAACTCTCCGTGCAGACCGACAAGATCTTCTTAAGGATGTCACGAAAGCTAAACTTTTGAAGGGGCAACGGAAATGCCAATATTCCAATGCTGCTGCAGTGTGCAAATGGAAAGATAAAAGGGATGTTCTCTTCATTACCACGGAGTTTGAGGACGATTTAGTTCAAACTGTAAATAACAGGGGACAGATGAAAGAAAAACCAAAGGCTATTATCAACTATAATACATTTATGTCAGGGGTAGATCGTCAAGATCAAATGCTAGCATACTATCCTTGTGAAAGGAAAACCATAAGATGGTGCAAGAAGCTAGGAATACATATATTTCATATGATGATAATCACTTCCCACAACTTGTATAGTAAATTCTCAGGAAAGAAGATAAGCCTGTACAATTTTCGGCTATACATTGTACGTCAACTTCTGAATCAAGAGCCATCAACTTCGCGAGCGAAGACATCTAAATCATTAAAAGTATGTGGCCATCTTCCAGTCAAAAAACAAAACAAAACAAAGTAAAAACGGACGCTTTTTGAGGAGACGATGCAAAATGTGCTCTGCCAAAGGGATTCGCAGGGACACTCTCTATTACTGTGCCCAGTGCCCAGAAAATCCTGCACTGTGCTTTCAGCCAGGCTTCGAATTGTATCATCGTAGATAAGGAAATGTCTTCCTATTTTGCTAAAAAAGTATGTTCCAAGTCGAACTGCATGTTTGTGTGTGCAGGATGTTTTACCCTACCCAAATCAAAATGTATGGATTTCGTATTTATCCAGTTATGCATCATGGCACTATTTATGGAATTCTTTGGCATTTGTAAGTATTATTTCTCTTGTTTTACATGCACCAATGTTCGAAATATGTATACAGTAAATGTCTACTTCAGTATCGGAATAATATTTTATTGCTGGCAGAATAATATTTTATTGCTGGCAGAATTATGTCGCTGATATAGTACGCCGGCAGCGAACGTGTTAAGTGAGCAATCAGTGCGCAGCCACGCCACTCTTCTGAAATTCTCCAAATTCACTGTGGCTGATGTTTTTTACCAATAAAAAGCAGATGGTGCCGCTGCGGCGAAGCGCTCCCTAGGAAGTCTCACAGACTAAGTGATCGTGCCAAATGAAGCCTACTGCGAAAAGTGCAGGCACAAACGTCTTCCGCCATAGCGCTAGCCTGCGATGTTGCACAAGTCACTGGAATGGCTATTTGTATCAGGGCAGTCAGTTAGGAGCTGCTTTCCAACGGTTACCATGCTAGATCAGATGCGCACAACTCCTACATCACTTCAGGAGATGACAGACTAAGACAGCTGTGATGCCCTGCTCGCTGTTCGTGGATAACAAAAGAGTGGAAGTGAATCATGAGGAGTGATGAATCACGCTAATTACCCTTTCTTTGAGACGGACATATTTGGGTGTGGCATTTGCACGTATTTGGGTGTAGCATGTGCTTGATATTAGGGAGACTACATTGTCCCTACGGTCAAGTTTGAAGGTGGATCTATAATAGTGTGGAGCAGTTTCTACAGAGAAAAACTCAGTTCTTTGGTTGTGGTGCCTCCCAGCTTAACACCCATCCGGTGCGAAGATATTCTGAACAATTCCGCACTCTCTGCGGTGTGATAGAACTTCGGCATAAGTGACTTACTGTTGCAGCGAGATCGAACGCCTTGCCGCACTGCAAGGTATGTCCACGCCTAGTTTGCGGCACGGGGACTACATTAGAGGAGGCCACTCCACCGCCTACTGCTGACCAGCAAGCATCGCTGGCACCGGTTGTAGTAGTGTCAGATCCGATCAACGTGGGGTAGTGTTTAGTGGCGTCCTGTTGTCTTCAGTGATGAGTCACGGTTTGCACTTGGGTTCCGATGACCAGCGCACACGTGTCTAGAGACGAGTAGGATAGCGCACGGATCTTGCCTTTACCGTGGAACGGCACACTTCTGGTACACTGGAAGTGACTCTCAGGGAAGTCAGTCATTTCCTATGAAAGCCGGACTCCCTTGTTAGTTCTCCATACCACCCTTACGGCTCAGTACGTCGATGACATTCTGCGACCTGTTATGGTTATGGTGCCATTTTGTCGCAGCATCACAGATAATGTTTTCAACAGGATAATGCCCGGCCACACACGGCACGGCTTCCCCAGGCCTGCCTTCGTAATGTCGATACCATTCCATGGCCAGCCCGATTGCCCGACATCTCACGAATGGAACATGATGGGTCACCACCTCCGCCCATCCCGGAATGTCGGCGAACTGGCCCGCAATTTGGACACCATCTGGCATGTTAAACCTCAGTACATAACCGTGAAGTGCATGCGTCTATGCTACGTCGGGAAACCGCTTGTATCAGAGCCATAGGTGGTTCCACAACGTGCTGACTTGTTCTACCATGTAGCCGTTTTATTCGAATAAAAATGGCCCAACTGCTCTGGAATTGTAATAATTTCTTGTCCTGTATATGTACATTGCACATACCGAATTTCCATCTTGATTGGATTATTTCTTCTGGATGCTTCGTGTATTTTTTTGTTTTTTTCGCAGAGAGTGTAAATGCCTTTTAGTTTCTTTTCTTTATGGAACTTTTACCGTATTCTTTCATGTGAATTGTGAAGTTTGGCATGGAATCGTTATTTGTTTTTCACGTAGAAAAGAAATATGTACATAAAATATGTAGACAAAAGTAAATATAACATAGAAGCTTCGGAATAGCAAACGTTTATTTTTTATGCTATATCTTTCGTAAGCCATTCCCATCTAGATTGTGAAGAACTCCTTATTGAACGCCACAAATTCAGTTCACTGCACTTTTAAAACTTAGTCATTTGGTTGTTACGAATAATTGAAACAATCCGTAAATAAATTACCCAAAGACACCGTGATTTACCCTTTTCTGTCCTGTTATTTTAGCACGTCTTTTGACATGCATCGACACGCTTATAATAAAATGTTACTGTTTTTCGCCCATCTGTATGTCCAAAGACACGATATCTTTACATGTGCAAGAAGAATTTGTAAAATCTCTGCAGACGGTAACTGCAGCCATG
Organism: Macrothele yani; assembly: GCA_039090855.1. Classification (NCBI taxonomy): domain Eukaryota; kingdom Metazoa; phylum Arthropoda; class Arachnida; order Araneae; family Macrothelidae; genus Macrothele; species Macrothele yani. Next base: position 74,682,664 of record CM076994.1, on the reverse strand, counting down.
GAATCATGATTCTTGAATTCTCAAATTTCTCTGAAGAACACTTTTTCTTTCAGGAGGAGTATATATCCAGTTGGTTTTGCCTTTGGTCTAGTTGTACATCACCACTTGAAGAAATTGCACTAGAAATATTTTATTTTCATCGGATGGGCACAACCATTAGAAAACTACTTAGCATTTTTGCGATTTTCGCTAAATAGCGTAGATATCTATATCTGCTAGAATGGTTTTTAATTAATCATATTACTATAGTCATCCATAAAATACGAAGAAGAAAGAAGGTATGCCAGATGTAACTACGTTCTGCAGTGCTAAGAAGTCTAATTTAAAATGATCTCAGCATGTTCTTCATGCCAAACCACCAAACAGAAGTAATCGCTCTCTTCACGTTAATAAGTGAGTCATGGAAATATTCTCATCGGCCGCCGCCGGGAATCGAACCCAGGGACTTCCAGTTACGCGCCGGACATGCTACTACTGCACCACAGCAGCCTCGAGTTCACCAGACTCACAAGTGATTAACTACCCAACCACATGGCAGGTTGCTTCATGGAGCCCCGCACAGTACAGGGGATTCACCAAAGATGGAAAGCAGCAACTGAACAAATAACTAGGAGGCGATTGAATAATTAATTCATACACTCAACGTGGATCAGGAACACGAAACAGAAGTCATCGCTCTTTCTACGTTAATACGTGAGTCACGGAAAAATTCTCATATTAATTATTCAATCGCCTCCTAGTTACTTGTTCAGTTCCTGCTTTCCATTTTTGGTGAATCCCCTGCACTGTGCGGGGCTCCATGAAACAACCTGGCATGTGGTTTGGCAGTTAATCACTTGCGAGTCTGGAGAATTCGAGGCCGCTGTGGTGCAGTGGTAGCATGTCCGGCGCAAAACTGGAAGACCCTGGGTTCGATTCGCGGTGGTGGCCGTTGATAATTTTTCCGTGACTCACTTATTAACGTGGAAAGAGCGATTACTTCTGTTTAGTGTTCCTGATCCACGTCGAGTGTATGAATTAATGTTCTTCATGTTTAACGGTAATGTGCCGCAATTTGAATGTGCAAATGTGAGAAACATATTCGACTGTTTTCGCAGACAGAAAAAATCTTGAAATTTCTCAGCACTAGGAGAGGTCATGGGTTTATTTGAAACACTGTCGTAGTGATACCTCAAAAAGTAAAGAGATATATTGCGTAGGTTTAAATGAGGCGACCTTGAAGGCTTTTCTGCGAAGTTCAAAGTATTGGTTTGAAACAGCATTTTTGTCAGAGCTTCCATTAAGAACTGTAGAGAATGTAAAAAATGTGGACCATCGCAGTGTTCTGTTGAAACCACAACAGTGCCACGTCCATACAAAAGACGAACAAGATTGTTCCTTATGGTAGTGAGGTCGATTTCACTTCTGGTATTTTCATAAGAACCATAGCGCAGGAAAGACAACATGCAAGAAGTGTACGCCGCGCTGTCATCTTTTGTGCTTGTTTGCCAGTAACAGTACAGGTATTCTCCAGTCAGACAGACCTTGAATTTCGCGTATTCATGTAACCGTCTGAAATGAAAAGCGTGTGCGCTCTGTTAATAAATCATATTTTTCTCTCTGGTTCATACACTTAAAGCTGACTCGAAACGCCGCTCTGTCTTTTGGCGTTTACGGATATGCCTGTACAATTTTGTAAGGTTACGCGAAACATTTCTGTTCTCTAAATCTTCCGCAAGACATCTACAGCTACTGTACAGGTTTTCCCAAGACCTTTGCAACAAGCGTTTCTATCACCTGTCTTCTCCGTCGTTCTCACGACCGATCGGTTGGTTGGTCGTAAGCATCTCCTGTCCTTTCAAAACTCAACGAGTCCACTTTGGTGACTCATAGCGCACGAAGATGTGTTATCGATATCTACTTTAGGTGAATAAACAACTGAATTCCCACTTCTGTAACACAGTATTTATTTATTTACAATAGCCGGTTTTTGTTGAGCGCTGTGTGACCCCAGTTTCTTTAATTCAAATGAAGGGTATTTAGAGCTGCTTACCAGATCACCAAACCGTTCTCTAGAGACATGTAATATGTTTGGTACAACTACAAAAATGAAATGTTATGAGGAATAAATTCTCTGTAAATTTGTATGTCGCCTAATAGCTTGAATGCCACAGGGCAGACTAGAAATTTTATTTTCTATCTGATAACTGCAGATTTCCATACAAACCGAGTAGACATTTTTATAGCCAAAACTAAAAATTCAAATTTATTTCTTTTCTTACGACTGGACTGGGAAAATTCATTTGGCATCGTATAAGCACAATGGTGTTCAAGATTATCAAATGCGTTTTGTTATTTCAGAACCACAAATTTTTCTCTATGTGGTGTGAGTATAAATTTTTATTAGGAATGATATATAACCCAAAGGCAAAGTGAAAAGTGTTATAGGAAGTTTTTTTTGATAAAAATAATATTGATCGCGTGAATTAAAATGCCTTTGAAGTACGAAATTTACAAATTTTTATTACAAATTTTTATTAGAAGACAGCCTCATTGCAGCAGAAGTTTGGTGAAAACAGCATTTTTGTTTGCTTTGTTAACTTCATTTCTGATTTACTCCACTATTAGCGTGTCCTTATTTTTCAGCGTCTTGCTGAATTACATAAATGGTGCCATGGTACATCTAAAAAAAAAAAAAAAGAAAAGAAACAGAAATCAAATAGTTATACTATGAGCATATCACTTCGAACAATGGGATAACACCTTAGAAACATATCTAGTGAACTTCTTGTTGCTGTTGAGTACATTCTGTTGCCGATTGTGCGTGATAACACAAATAAATAAATAAATAAATAAATAAAAAAGAGCGAAGTTAGAACATTCACTCACACGTGTAAAAAGGTGTTTGTAATTATTTTCTTGTGTTACCAGCGGGTTTTCAGTGATGTTCTAGACATGAATGTACGTATACATAAAAAAATTGACAATGATAATAATCAACACTTAGATTACACAGACGACTCCTTTTTAGGAACAATCCTGCTAAACAAAATATCTTCCCAAACCCAGAGAACATTTTGTGAACTTGTATATTATTCAACATAATTTATGATTAATGTTCAACGACATTTAAAAAGAAGTAACAGAAAGATATACCGAAACTGATCATTACATTCGCCAATGGGATAGGATTTAAAGAGATGGAATGCATCTGTAGAAAAATGGTCGGTTACAAGTGAGGCAACTGTTGAGCATATTCAGAAATTCTTTTCCCTGCAGTCCGAAAACATTGGCGAGTTATGCTACGTGTGAATTTAAATTATGTCAACAGTAGAAAGTCCGAGAAAGCGCTTATTCTTTTATCACGCTTTTGAAACTAATATAACGGCACAGTCGAAGCAGAATGCCGTTTTGATCTTTGCAAATCAAGGACACATTGAGCTTCGTTGGCCTTAAAAACTTAAAAGAACTTTTTCAGCTTTTTTTCCCTACTAAAACTTGCTCTTTTTTGCTATTATTTTTAATTTACAAAATTAATTCCTTCGCATTAGGAAAGATCATTTTGAATCCTCTATACAGCACATAATTATTTTTGCCGCGAACACAATTACCATATTTTTTTTTGTATAATCAGCAGACCTTGAAATTCAGCAAAAGGAAAAAAATCTTTCGTATAATCCACGGCGGCGCATAATCCGTAGGTCCTGAAATTCAAGAATAAAAGTGGCCGTATAATCTGCACCCGCAATGTTGACCCCGAATTGTAATTTCGTACAGAAAGGTCGCGCTTCACAGGATGACCCAGCAGTGCAAAGAAACTAGTAAAAAAAACAATATTCCTATTAAAGACGGTATCATTTTTAAATGCTTTTCTGTTACTTTCAAGTGAATAAAGAATAAAATTTGCGGTTTTTTCGGCATTCCTGCTGTTCCGTAGTTACACCTGACAGTTCGTAGTTAAATTCCATAGATAGACCTGTGGTACACACAAACGTGCGGAACGCTGAGCTTCCCATCCACCATATTCTCCAGATGAATCAGTGCGATTTCGATTTGTTCCGGAAAATGAATGACTTTCTTAGAGACAAGCGCTTTCGGAATACAAACAACATCATTTCTATATTAAGAAGTTCCCCGCGGACATTGGCCCAAAGCGACACTTGTCGCGTTCGACACATTCCTTACGTTTGGCAACGGGTCGTTCATGAAGGTGGAGGGTATGTTGAGGAACTGTGACTGTCACTGGTATGTTTCCTTTAAGTATCTACTAATTGCATCAGCGTTTTCACTACAAGAAAAATCGCCCACCTATTATATCAATTTGACCGAATATCATACGTAATTATTCACACTGAAATAAATTAATGTACACATACAAATTTTAATGTGTGTACTGGCTGATTGCTACGTATCTTAGTAAAGATATAAAAAGCAAGATGACGCCGAATTTTTGGTTGTAATCAGCACGTCATTTGAATCCCTTCTGACGGGAATTAAATTTATCAAAGTTATTCAAAGTCAATGCAACCTGTTAAAAAAATGAACCGGATTTCTACAATCGATAAAACATCCAGAAATAGAAACAGCTACTTTCTAAGATCACCGGCTAAAAAGTATGTTACGAAAATAAACAAATGACGCACAAAAACTTTCTCATAGCAGAAGGAAGGTATCGGAGACAAAACGATTTTCAAATCGAAAAGTGAAAAGAAAATACATAAAAGAAAACATGACAAAATTCTACGCCTTCTAGCGGAAGAATTCTGCATAATGGGAAAGTTGAAAATAGGCGAAAGTTATTCTTCATGGGAAAAGCTATGCTAGGAAAAGAGAACTTTACAAATACATCTCCCGGAAGCATAGGTAGCGAGAAGAAGGTTTGACCTCTACGCAGGAAATCCGTGCATTATTTGAAGAGGATAAGAATACACATCTCTATTGTGGCGAACGGCATACACTAAAAATGAAATTTCTCAATAAGGTTTTTAGAACCGGAGATACAGCTGTAAACAAAAGTACACAAACATCACCTACTACAGAACTGTAAACTGTAAAACTCCTCAAATACTAACGTAGTTTTCCGTATGGTAAATGGCTTCCGATGTTGAAAGACATTTTAAAATGACAAATGCAGAAGCAGATACATTAAGTAAAACAGATAAAACATTGGCGCCCGTTAGCGTGAAACTGTGCATTATTTTGGAGAGAAAATACACACACACATAGTTATTAGTACTTGACTGAAAAAGAATTTTTCAATCGGGTTCTTAGTCCCGCAGACACTGCAGTAAAGGGAAACGTGAACTTGCGCCCTCTAGTGGCAAACTTGTGCGCTAACAAAAATGTTAAACTATATAAAAACATTTCGCAGCGGAAAATCTATCCAACAAAGAAAGAATTTTTCAAATCGGGCTCTTAGAAACAGAGATATTGACAAAAATATTATATATATCTATGCCCCCTGGCGGAAAAACTATGCATTATTTTAAGAAGAATGTATTCTGAACAGATTTTCCTAGATGAGCGGTATCGGCCCACGAAAAAAATTTCAATTGAGTTTTCAGAAGCTCAGATTTTTTTGCAAATATATCAGAAGCGGAAATAAACACTTACGCCCCTGGTGGCCAAATTATTCTTTATCAAAAATCAAAAATATTCAAGACATTTCCAACCAGGGGTTTTATTGGCTGCAGGAAGAATTTTGGAAATCGGAGTTTTAAAAGCAGAGATATCAGGGAAAACGCAATGTACCATTACGCCTCCTAGCAGAAAATCTAGGCATTACTTGAAAATTTAAAAACTATATGAGAAACATTTCGCACATTAAACGCTATCCAACAAAGAAATAATTTTTCAAAGCGGTCTTTTAGAGGCAGATATATCAACAAAAATAAGATATACTTCTACGCCCCTGGGCGGAAAAACTATTCAGAATTTTAAGCAACAGGTATTCGTAAAAGGTTTCTCGAGGTGAGAAGTATCAGTCCACGAAAGAATTTTTTCAGTCGAGTTTTCAGAAGCTTAGATTTTGCTGCAAATACATCAGAAGCAGAAACTAACGCTTACGCTCACTGGTTGCCCAAACTATTACTTATCAAAAATTAGAAATTATAATAAAAGTTTTCGATGCAGGTACAATTTTTCAAATCGGAATTTTAGAAGCAGAGATATCGGGGATACGCAATTTACCTTTACGCTCTCTAGCGGAAAATCTATGCATGACTTGACAATTTGAAAACTATACGAGAAACATTTCGCACCAGAAACGCTGCCCAACAAAGGAAGAATTTTTCAAATCGGACTTTTAGAAGCAGAGATATCGACAAAAATGAGATATACATCTACGCTCCATAATGGAAAAACTGTGAGCTATTTTTGACATATTTCTCAAAAGGTTTTCCGAGGTGAGCTGTATCGGTCCACGAAAACATTTTTTCAATCGAGTTTCCAGAAGCTTAGATTTTTCTGCAAATATATAGAAACAAAAATAAATAGTTACGCTCCCTGGTGGTCAAACCATCGATCACCGAAATTGGAAATTATATGCAAAACATTTCCGATGAGGAGCTGTTTCTGAAGGAGGAAGCATTTTTCAAATCAGAAATTTAGAAGCAGAGATATCGGGGAAAACACAATTTACCTTTACGCCCTCTGGCGGAAAATTTATGCATTACTTGAAAAAAAAATTGTGCCCAATAGTCTTTGTTATAAATGGCATTGAATGGGAATGGACGAAAACATTTTTTCAATCGGATTTTAGAAGCAAATGTATGCAATGAAATGTATTTTGAATTCGATATCATCTGCATTTACGCCCTCTAGCTGCGAAGTTTTGTATCGAAAAAAAAAACACGAAGCAAGGATCATCCTTCCGACATTTCAGGCTTTCCAATACAAAAAGGATTTTTTTAAATCGGACGATTAGGGGCAGAGATATGGTGTCCACAGGCGGACGGACAGACAAACTGATACCATAAGCATGATCTTTTTTACAAAAAATGTGTTAAAAGTATAGTTTAAAGCAGAGCCTTCTCATATTTTCTGCCCTTTAATTAAAAAAAACTTGGTTACACATAGTTGAAGTGTAATAGTATAAAAAATTATGTAAAATATAGTTGTCACTGAATTAGATTATTGATTTCTATTTATATTTTCAGAGAATATTTTGCAATTTGTTCTCATTTAATTTTTTATATAGAGAAATACTTGCAGCATGCTATTACTTTTTTCGTTTCCTTTTCTTTTTTCTTTCACCCCCCGCCATTTTTTTGTTTTTTTGTTTTTGTCATCAATATAAGGGTAAATGAAATATCCTAAAAGCAGTTTTGTTACACTTAACAAGTCACACTCAATGTGCGACTTATAACCTCACACATACCTCTTAGCTAACCCATATACTGCAGTATGTAAAAAGGTTGTTTCCACCCTGTAATGTGTCGCCGTTCAAATCAATCAGGAATGCACAGTATTGAAGAAAAAATACTTCTTACCTGGCATTCATTTTTGGACGACGGCTCTGGAATCGCGGGTGGTTGAGGTCGTTAGATATCAGTTGACAATACCACATTAATCCAAAGGAAATAAGTAAGTCCCCAGCAGTTGACACAATAAATTCACAAGCGACTCAAATAAGCATCTAACATATATTTAACACAACGCTTGATTGACCGCACACAGACTAAAAGATACGTAACATAAAACACCGGCGTTATTTTTCATCTTGAGTTCCATCTTGTTCAAAACACACGACCTCTTCTCCTCTCGCTTCCCACGGAGTGACAGCGCCCTCTATCAGAATTGTCTCCACAGCTGCTCGGATTTTATTTATCTTTCCTCTTCGGGAGTTGTTGTTCTTCCGACATCCTCCCACCTTTGAGCATCGGGATCAAGTCACGAAACTTAAACACATAAAACGTCGTAAGTCCTGTCGCCGCATTGGCTCTAAGATTCGTCCATAACGGGATCGCACGTCTCCACCACCTGTCGCTTCTTCTTGCTCTTCTGACACTGGGTCATGTAAAATGTCTCTGGAAGTAGGCCCCCTTTCGACGTCGCTCGATACTACAGGAGGCTCAGGGACTTGAAGGGACGAGCACTCGCTCTCTCGAATCTCAAAAAGATAAAGTCTCTTCACTGGTCGCAATAAGGATCCTGTTTGGCCTTAACTTCCGCAACACGGACTTCACCGTCCTTGCCCGGAATGAGTTTTTGTACCTTGGTCAAAAGCCAATTGAGTCTCTTAGTCTTCTCATCACCCACTAAGACCACGCCCCCTTCCGCAATGTTGGATCTCCATTGAACCTTTGAAAATTCTCTGAGATGTCCCAGATATTCGACTCTGAAGGGTTTTCTGAGATCCTGCCGAATCCTCTGCCTATAGGTAAATCGTTTGTTTAGTCATTTGGTGTCAATCAAATGCAGGTCGGGAACTCCTATCTCTTTGATCTCTTGCAAAAAAATAGCCGGTGTGAGGGCAACGAGGTCATCACTGTCCTCAGAAAGGTATGTTAGCGGTCTCGAATTAATCATACCTTCCGCATAGCAGAGAATCGTGTACAGTTCTTCGTACTGTAGACTGGCTTTACCCAGTACTTTTCTGAGCGCAGTCTTCAACATGCCTATCTTCATTTCCCAGAATCCTCCCAACCAAGGGGCAGAGGGTGGATTGAACTTCCATTGAATTTTTTCGCCGTAGCAATCCTTTGTACTCTGTCCCAATGAATGGATTTCCAGTTCTTAGATACTCCCACTAAGTTTGTTCCATTGTCGGAATAAATGGTTGTTGGACGTCCTCTGCGTGCAATAAATCTTTTAAATGCCAGTAGAAATCTGTTGGTCGACAGAGAAGTTACCAGTTCTAGATGAACCGCTCGGTAAACTGCACAGGTGAACAGTACAATCCAACTCTTTTCATTATTTTTCAGGAACAACGGTCCACATAAATCGATGCCAACCACTTGGAAGACAAGGGCATCTCTAACTCTATCTTCAGGAAGAGGCGCACTAAGTGGTTCCAAAGGAAGAGCAGTATACCTTTTGCATCTGACACATTCTTTAATAACTTGCCGTATCGTCTTTCAGTTCGTTTGGCCTTTGCATTCCTGTAAGAACGAAAAATCCACGCCATGACTCTGATTATTCTGCTATACGAGGAGATTTTTGTAGAATATTCGAAAATCTTCTCAGTTTCTGTGTTAGTAGTTTTTCGAACACAATAGTTTTTCGCCTTTCTGAATTCACAACCTCCAAATTTGGAAGCGCTTCTGAGGTTGGCCATTCATCAAACGGTAATCTTAGCCACTCCGGACCTTCTCACCAAAGATAATTTTTCAACTCTTGCACTGTACATCCTCTTGAAGGGAGATCCGCAGATTCATAGACCCGGCAATGTGCCTCCAGTCTTCTGGGTCTGTTAGCCGCCGAATTTCCTGAACACGATTGTAGACGAAGGTTGCCCAATTTTCATTTCTTTTTATCCAGTATAACACATTTACAGAATCATACCAATAGTATGTAGGCACGTTCTCCAGCCCCAAGTCTGATTTCGTTGTTTCTGCTAACCTAGCTCCATTAGTGCAGGCTAAGAGTTACATCCTGGGTATGGAAGGTAGTTTCAAGGGGGCGACTCTACAACATGCTTGTATTAGCTGACACGTCGAGGACCGATCATTTTGACATCGAACAAAAACACAAGTAGCAAATGCTATCTTGCTTGCATCACAGAACACATGAAGAGATACCACCGAATTGGCTGAAGCATCCTTTAGTATGCATCGTGGAATCAACACACTGTTTAAGCCTTCCAATTGCCTCTTCCAACGTTCAAATTTCCTAGATGTAGTCGGACGCAGCTTACAGTCCCAAGTGATCCCGTTCTTCCAACATTCTTGCAGAAAAAACTTTGTCCCCAGTGTGACCGGGCACGTGAATCCAATGGGGTCATATACTCGATGGACGACTGAGAGGATCTCTCATTTTGTCAATGGGGAATTTTCATCGCTAGAGAGCCCCTTCACGTCAATAGACAGCTGATCTGAGCTCAGTGTCCAACTCAGTCCCAACACTGGGACCTTCCTTGCATCTCCATCTTCATCCTCCACTTCTGACGACGCAGGAGCAAATAGAACTTGGCTCCCACCCTAGCAAATCGAACTTGGATGCACTGAGGATACTTCATGACTCAAAAATTAACTTTTAAAGATCTTGGATATTCACGCTAGAAACACAATTGTCCACATAAAACGACCTCAGGAGCCTTTTCGCCGTTTCCTGCAGATGATTCGTCGCGCGCGTTCTTCAGGTGAAATTCCAATGTTGCTCCCAGCAGAAAAGGGCTCGAAGAAATTCCGAAAACAACTCTTCGGTGCTGGAAGGTTTTAAGATTTTCTTCCTTACCGTTCTACCACCACAAAAATTGTTTATCATGCTTCTGAAGTCCAATCTGTAAGAAAGCTTTCTTTATGTCGGCGGTTACCTCAATTTTTCCCATCCGAAATCTGTTTATAATCGAGGATATAAGTTCTACAACATTCAGTCTCTTTCCAGACAATGGTTAATGGAGGAAGAATTCTTCCCTCTCGCCGAGCCATCAAAGACGGATACATATGATCTCGAGCTACCTGTATCAATAATCCCTGGTATATAACGACTGATATCATTCTTCTTAATACAAACAATTAAAGTCTGTAAATACACCTCCTTGGAACAGGAATTGTTAGTCAAAACACTGGCTTCCACAGCTTTATCATTTCCTTTATTATTTTCTGGTTTATTATATTTCCCTTCGTGTTTATGAAAACACATAATAGATAGATGTCTATTACCACAGTGTGAGCAGGTAATTTTTACCTTACAAGAACGTGAAATGTGTCCTGGTTTAAGACACCTAAAACAGCATCCCCTTTTTAACAGAATAGATTTTCTTTCCTCCAGAGACAGATTTTGAGCTTCTTTGCACTCAGAGTTTGCGTACGGCTTGTCACAAAAAACACAAACGAGTTTTTTCTTTTCTTTCAGTTCAATGCTGAATAGCTCAGCTGCTGTCGGTGTCTTTCCCTTTTCTCTCGAGTCACGTGAGAGCTTCCGGCCCCAGTCACCTGACCGAGGAGCAAGGGTGGCTGGCAAACTGTGGTGCCAGTCTCTGGCGACCGAAACACTAGCACTAGTACGTTCCCTAGAGGCCAGTTAATTCCTCAAAAATTCAATCAAATCTTTGATGTCATAACTGGCATTGATACTTTGTTTGTTGAATTCTAAGATCGGATCAGGGGGAGCACTTTCAACAGTATCGGACACATAAGATTTCCGTACGTGTCTGACAAAACTCTCAGCGACTCTAAACTTCTTATTTGCGTTTGAACATTATGAAACAACTTTCGAAATGTTCCGATATCACTGGAATTCCTGAGAGGGGAAAGATCAAGCAAGTAACTCATATGTGCATTTATTAAAAAATCCTTTCTCCCAAATCGCTCTGCTAACATGTTTACAGCAATGTCGTAATTTTCCGGCGTGATCGCAAATCCTTGTGCAGCGTTTATAGCCGTACCTCCTAAATGAGCTTTAAGATAATTAAATTTATCTACTTTGTTCAAAGAATCGTTCTTATGAATCGCCGATTCAAAGGAATTCCAAAATGTAAGCCATTGACTCACATCTCCGTAAAACTTGGAAATAGATAGCTTCGGCAATTTTATAGTCACACTCACTCGTTGTTCTATTTTCGATTCATCTAGCTCGGGGCTCTGACCAAGAGACACGCCGTTATTCACAACATTTTGCCTTAATATATGAACTCGTTTGGATGCTCTATATCTCCATGTAGTTATTTTTTCACGATATTCTTCAGCACTTTCAAAGTCAGACTCCAATTCCCCTGGGTCTAAAACCTTTTCCAGCTCGGAATCAATTAATTTTAGTTCTGTTAATTTTTCATTAAGGTGTTCTAAAAGTTCTTCAAGATTATCTATATCCACATTAGTTAGATTAAGTTACGCTTCCAATCGCTCAACAATTTTTGTAACAGAAGTTCTCATTACGCAGCGTTTCTGTTTCAGTCTAGCTCTAAATTCTTCGGCCATCTTTTCGTTCGAAACAATATATCAGAATGTCAACAAACGGAAGAATTCTCTCGGTTACGAATTCTGTGCTATATGTTCAAAATACCTCAACTCAAAGTCCCGGCAGAGATGCCATATGTAATGTGTCGCCGTTAAATCAATCAGAAATGCACAGTATTGAAGAAAAAAAAGTTCTTACCTGCCATTCATTTTTGGACGACGGCTCTGGAATCGCAGGTGGTTGAGGGCGTTGTATATCAGTTGACAATAGCACATTAATTCAAATGAAATAAGTAAGTCCGCAGCAGTTGACACAATGAATTCACAAGAGACTCAAATAAACATATAACATATATTTAACACAACACATGATTGACCGCACACAGGCTAAAAGATACGTAACATAAAACACCGGCGTTATTTTTCATCTTGAGTTCCATCTTGTTCAAAACACACGACCTCTTCTCCTCTCGTTTCCCACGGAGTGATAGCGCCCTCTATCAGAATTGTCTCCACAGCTGCTCGGATTTTATTTATCTTTCCTCTTCGGGAGTTGTTGTTATTCTTACATTTTGTTTTCATTTGACGTATTTTTCTGACATTTCGGAATGGGGGAATGAAAGCAGAACAGTCAAAGTATATTTTAAGTGACAACACAGCCGCTGCTGTTACGGCATTCCCGAAATTGTTTCTGGTCTGTTTTGCCTGCTTCATGAAAACAAGAAAATGTGCGCTTTGTGGTACTAGAATGTAGCGTCAAAAACATTTTGTGTAACATTTCGATGGAATGATCCAGGACATTTGCTGAAAAATGTTACTTAAAGTAAATATCTGGAACCCAAAAGTTCCACAACGCTTGGTTTCTCGGACATTGTAGACGCAATGTTTAAAATGTAGCAAATGCAAGTGCAATGTTGATATCTAACGAGAAAACTATTAAATCCCATTACAGATTCATTTCTAAGTTGTGCATTGTGAAAAAATGTCTAGAAAATAAAAGAAAAGGAAGAAGCAATGCCAATATCTTTGTAATTTATTCTCGCACGTGTGACACATTCAGTAACACATTACAGATTGTTGGCATGTAGCTGTTTCGACTGAGATTCATTAAGACTACGTTTCCTGTTCGTTTTGTGCTTACTGTTTACGTTTCGAAGTATTGGTTTTTGTAATGAGGTGCTCTGTATTCCAGTTCCAGTATGGGGCATTATTCTAATCCTGGTGGGCATCGCTCTATTATTCCTGTGCATCTGTTGTTGCTGTCTCCGAAGATGGTGCAAGAAGAGGAAGAAGGGAAAGAAAGGAGAGAAAGGTGGTCTAGTGGATTTCAAAAGCTTAGGACTCCTTAACGGTGCGTACAAAGAAAAGGTAAAGCTATTTTCAATTCCCATTCCCTCCTTTTATTTACTATGCTGAACATACGATTCAAATGAACAGAACCTTTTCTAATATTTTCAGATGATAATTTATTGTTCAATTTGAAGGAAGTACAATTTAATTGATATGCTGTACTGTTACGCGGACTGATAAATCATTAGGAAAAAATCTGAACTTAAGTTTCTTATAGTTAGTAGGTGTTCTTTATTTTTATTAAAACGGAAAATTCGATGTAGTTATTCTAACCGTCTTCCAAGAGTGTTATAGTCCATCGGCAAGAGTTAAGATCAGAACCCTCTTGCCCGTTAGACTGGTTTTCGGGCTTCTCCTCAAGCAAAGAGTAAACATCATTTTAGATTGGCGAATTTGGCACAATGCAAAATTCAAGAGTCTTCACTTGAGAGCTTTTAATATGGACTGAAAGTCACATTTTCTTGGAAATCGTTGCTCTGTTAGTCTTTCAGAAATTGCAGTGAAGCCCTTTACCCACTCAAATAAAATCCAACTGCCACTCCATAGAAACTTCGGTTTCTACAGAGCAGCATCTAACAGACTGCTATCAACTTACCACCGCTTATTACTTTGGTGTCGAGAGCAAATATTATCTTACAGATGAAGAAAAGCATTGGAGCAATCTTGATTGTGGCTGACGCTTTCGGTTATTGTCACATAAATTACAAGAAAAATGTTTTTTCTGATCTTCAGATGAAAAAATTTCTTTAGTAAGGATTTAACCACAATTCTGGTGGTTAACCTATGTATAAACAAAGAAATTACTCGAAAGGAAATATGACTCAATTGAAAAAGGAATAAGTTAGTACTTGACCTCAGTCAATGCATTGCTGCAGTTCACAAAAATGCCCAGCTTTGGCGGCATTTCAACTGAATCATTACTGGTCTTTCAGTTTTTTTCTTGTAGTGTTTCTTTAGAACGGTACCTAAGTACGAGGAACAGAATGTACTTAGCTCGATATAACCCAGCAAAAATAGTCTTGCTGGGTCAGCACTGGGCCATTACTGGCAGCCAGCACTGCCATTACTGGCCCAGCACTATGTTGCCACTGCCGAACCGTCAATAAAATGTCCGGGCGGCCAACAGAAAAGCCAATAGCTGGCAGACAGTTGGCACTCCATCAGTTGTCATATGCCACAACAGGGCCATCAGTTATCCATCCCAGGCAGTAGCTGCCACAAGTGGCCCTTCAGCGGCCCTGCAAGCACGTGTCAGAAATAATGGCTAGCCTAATGTGGTCCGCTAGTTTGCCGGTAGTGGGAGCCGGCAGCCACGTGACGTAACTGATGGCTTGCCGAATCTTGTCCGCCGTTTTTCCAGTAGTAACCATAAAAAAAAAGAAGGATAACCGCAGTTTACAACTTTTTTCTCCCCTTATGAAACTTGTGAATTATAGCACTGCGCTGTGGAAATTTTCTCAACAGACCAGAAAAACGCCCGTGTGGATCTGGGTAGATACGAACCAGGGCCGTCGGCGTGGGAGGTGAGCTCTCTGCCGATCGGACTAATTTGCCACACGCGATCGTCTGCTTGAAGCTGTCTGTTTCGTGCGGAATGTGTAATCGAATGGTTCTCTTTCATTTTACAATATTGCGAGGTATTTTTCATAAAAGTCAGTTTCATATAATTCATAAATTTATTTTTTAACGTAACGATAGTTTTTTTTTACCTTAAAGGAACTTCACTCATTTTCAATAGGTGTACCAACTTAAAGTCGCTTTCCACAGTTTTGTACTGCCCTTGTCGTCTTGAAAGGCGTTTGTTGAATAAATATATATTTACCCTGGTTCATGTCATATTCTGTTGCATTTTTAAACGTTGTATCTTTCCTTTCTGTTGTCCGAAGCTACATTTGTTTTAAAGAGGAAATATATTTTATTTTACTTCTCGTTATTTTTAGAAGCAAAGTCCTCCCAGTCTTGTGTATTCAACTCATGGATGAGTGCATTATATCCACATAGCTCTGCTTTTTTGTTTTTCTTTCAAATAATTAATAAATTTTGTACGCGTATAATTATTTTTTTCAACAATTCAACAAACGTTTATTTAATGTTTTTCCAGGACATTTGTTTCAAGCGGTTTCAAATTTTTTCTTGTTATTCACCCACTTCATTCCATGAATTGTTACTCATGGGAATGGAGTGAATGTATTTCATGGCTTAATCTGATAACTTCGTCGACGTGGAATTTCATAAGGAAATTAATTCGCCTCTCTACATATGTTTTTATTTTTCTTAACATCCACTAAAATTACACGATGGCGATAGCATCGTCTTCAACTAACTGGTATCATGAGAGACACAGCAAGTGTTGCTTTTGTGCATGCGCAGTCCCGTTGCTTCCACCTGCTGTTGGTCTTGCATTGATTGCCAGCAACGGGCCCGTAATGGCACTTGCTTGGAGGCCCACAATTCACGGCGATGCTGCAGGGCCATCAATGGCTCGCCAACTGATAGCGCTGCCACCAACGGACCGCTACCGGGCCGTGAGCGGCAGATTTCAGCCAGCAGTGACCCAGCACTGCCAGCTGATGGCCAGCAGTTTCCCAGCTTTTGTGTTTTTGCTGGAAAATCATTTCGCACTTTCTGTCTCCCTGAATTTATTAGCTGTCATACAGAGGGAATTAAAAGCATCTAAATTAAAAATTTTAATTTGACATACTGCATTTTTTGAAAAGTAAAATATATATATATATATATATCATTATCATCATCAACCATTATCAATCCACGACTGGATGAAGGTCTCCCCAAATTTCTTCCACAATTGTCTGTCTTGGGTCTGTCTCCTCCATGTTACTCCAGGATATTTCCGAATTTCATCCATCCCTCTGCCATGGGGTCTTCTTCCAGGTCGTTTCCTGTTTCTCACAATCCAGTCTAAAACTTCGGTTGTCCATCGGTGGTGCGTTCTTCTGGTAACATGTCCAGCCCATTGCCATTTCAGTGATTTCACTCTGGTCATGATGCCGTCCACTCCTGTCATTTTCCTTATCCACAAGTTCCTCTTATCTTTCCTGGTTACACCACAAGCATGCATCTCTCCATGCTACTTTGAGTTGTCTGCAGTCTTTGTATGTCTTTTTTTTTTTTAGTTAAGGTCCATGTCTATGTTCCATATGTAAGCACTGACAGGGTGCATTGATTAAACACTTTTCTTTTGAGGCATAATGGCATACTGCTTTTAAAAATTGTACTGTTTCTTCCAAAAGCTCTCCATCCAAGTTTTATACGTCGATTGATTTCTTCATCAATGTGACCCTCAGTTGATATCTGCTATTCAAGATAAATGTAGGAATCGGTTGTCTCAAACTTTTCTCCATCAATCGATAAATCTTTGTTTCTTGTAAAAAAACCGAAGATTTATCGTTTGATAAATCTGGACATGTTGCCAGAAGAACGGACCACCGATGCACAACCGAAATTTTAGACTGGAAAGGGACAGGAAAAGACCCAGAAGAAGGCCCCATGGGAGATGGAAGGATGTAACTCGAAAGTATGCTGGAGTGTCATGGAGGAGACAGGCGCAAGACAGACAATTGTGGAAGAAATTTGGGGAGACCTTCATCCAGCAGTAAATTGATAATAGTTGATATATATATATATATATATATATATATATATATATATATATATTCTATTAAGGAGAAACCTAATCAAAAAATACATAAATTATTTATGTATTTTTTGATTAGGTTTCTCCTTAATAGAATGTGAATTCTGAATTTTCAAAACTGCTGCGTTGCGCGTTTTGATCTTCAGGTTATTTTGCAGCTTTTATTTTGCAGCTTTCGTTTTAAATTAAAATTTTTTTTACTTAGTCTTCAGTTTTGCTCTTCAGTATATATATATATATATATATATATATATTCTATTTTCAAACAGCCGAATCTTTGCACTTGCATTTTCATAGATGTTATTAATAATATTAATGTATGCATCTTCAATACCGCAGGTTTTCAGAGCCATTGTAACTGCTGAAATGGGTTTCTGCAAAGTCATAGATGCAAGTAATAAGCCCACCAAAAAAATTTAAAAATATATATATATGTCATAACCTCCATAGAGTTGTATGACCAAGCTTTAGTTAACAATTTAGCTTGCATCCATAACTTTCCTGGCCCGACCCATGCTCTTCATCTGTTACTATTAAACAGAAAGAAGATGATTATAGAAAACTCAAGTTGTAAGAGTGACATAATGAATCAGAAATAATGTTCAGCAATAACAAATTGCCAAGTTACCTAGTCGCCTAAGAGAGAATTTAAACCTGAATAGCAATGCTAAAGTACTACAGATTCTTAAACATTGCAATAAAAAAGGAAATATTAATTTTTTTCTAAAGCACAGATTCTTGAAAGAAAACTGGATTACAAAAACCCCCTACTCCACAACTTCTGACAACACAAGAACGAGAATAAAATAAAGACAATAATAAACTAAAGAAATGCTTTGTGAAGGTTATATGACATAAACAATTAGTTGCAATATGTACAAAGTATTTCAGAAGTGCTTTAAGTGATAATTAAGTAGTTATTAAGACTTTAACTACATTGAAAACACATCGTAGACTACAAGAACAATGGAACGGCCGGCTGCTTAGCTTTAGTGCCCTAAAAAACGCGCAAAGTAACCAGGAAAAGAAAGAGTTAAAATCCGCAAAAAAGTTAATAGACTTGCTAGTGCCTAAATGCTTAAAGCAAAAAATAGAAAAAATGTTCAAGAAGTTCAAACATTGAACTTGGAAAACCTAAAACCCAAAGACAATGAAGAGAGCTTACCTCTTATGCAACTTAACTTCTTCCACTCTTGAGGAAACATGGCCGACCTTTTCCCCAAACTTCTAAACACATCTGCCACTCCCTAGTCGTTGGGGGGCAGTGTGGGTGGGGCTGAAGGCCTCCACACACTGAAAAAAATCCTACTCGCGAAGATTTTAACTAGAGAAAAATATAATTAAGATTGTGGACCTGTTTGATCAGAAAGAGCAGAATTAACTCTCCAGAATACATGAGGAATATTATGAAATACACAAGTAGTGTATTTAATAATCTTTGCATGTATTTAATCACCTTAGTGAGCTTCTGTAGACTATTCAGAATCTTATTAATTTAAAAGTTAGTTTCACTATTTTTAGTATAGCTATTCTAGTGAGAGAATAACTAGTTTTCTTTTATATTTATTTTTATTTTATATTATAAACAGAATTTTAAAGTTTTTTTTGTGATTTTGTCTATATTATTTAATTTTTTATTTTTAATAGGAGTATCTTATCCATAGCACTAAGGTTCCTTTTTGTAGTTAATAGACATCCTCTAGACCAACTTCCAAAAGGCTTTCATTGGTCAGAATCATATTATTAACTGTGTAGAAAATTAAAGCAGATCTGCCAACTTTACTCTATTATCCAGAATATTTTTTCTTAAAATTCTTTTGATGAAAGAAATACGAATTTTGTTCTCTAGAAAACTGTCTAATAGCATATTAATGTGATAATTGAAGTCCAAATTGTTGCTGCAAATTCTTGAAATTCTAAGCACCTGAGAAATTAGTACATTCTCGATTACTTTGGTTGATATGTTATTATTCCAGTGTAGATATTTAATTGCTTTGAAAGGAAAATTAACTCTTTTATCAAATAGGCTGATAGGTGGGTTACCTCTGTTAAGTTTAATGCTTAAGTCTAGGAACTCTAGTTACTGATTACTGTGGTTGGTCTTACATAAGTTAAGAGAGCTAGGATAGATATTATCAAAATCACTCTCTATAACTTCTGAATTATTTATACACAGCAAATCGTCAATATATCTAAATGTGTAAAGGTAGTTATCGCAGCAAGTGGAGTGATTTTTAATGAATTTATATTCCTTAAAGAACAGGAATAGATTTGCAATACTTGTGGAGGTTGACGTTCCCATTGGGATCCCGTTTACTTGCTTATAGAGAGTATTATTATATAGGATATGGTTATTTTTTATGCAGCAATTGAGATAAGAGTTCCAGGCACCTACATTAACAAATTGGTTAAGTTTAAATTCCGCATACTGCTCTTTAAAGGTAGTGATGATATCTGATAGAGGCAGATTAGTATATAGGTTCTCAAAATCATAACTATTAATATCTAAGGGATTTACTTCGAGTATAGTGGAAATTACTTCTGCATTATTATTAATTATCCAAAAATCTCTGTACTTCAAATTAGTACAGTTACTAATGTGTTTCAAGACCTTCTTCAAGATGTCTTCAAAAGCTAGATCAATTTTCTTTTTATGACTCCTGACCCCACTAGCTATGAATCTGAACTTCACTGGATCTTTATGAAACTTAACAGTTACAAAAAGAAAGGGAAATTCAGGCTCATATCTTTTCATTTGTGGAACTTTTAAATTAATAGGATTCTGAATAGTCTACAGAAGCTCACTAAGGTGATTAAATACATGCAAAGATTATTAAATACACTACTTGGGTATTTCATAATATTCCTCATGTATTCTGGAGAGTTAATTCTGCTCTTTCTGATCAAACAGGTCCACAATCTTAATTATATTTTTCTCTAGTTAAAATCTCCGCGAGTAGGATTTTTCAGTGTGTGGAGGCCTTCAGCCCCACCCACACTGCCCCCCAACGACTAGGGAGTGGCAGGGCTGTTTAGAAGTTTGGGGAAAAGGTCGGCCATGTTTCCTCAAGAGTGGAAGAAGTTAAGTTGCATAAGAAGTAAGCTCTCTTCATTGTCTTTGGGTTTTAGGTTTTCCAAGTTCAATGTTTGAACTTCTTGAACATTTTTTCTATTTTTTGCTTTAAGCATTTAGGCACTAGCAAGTCTATTTGTGCTTTAGAAAAAAATTAATATTTCCTTTTTTTCTTGCAATGTTTAAGAATTTGTAGTACTTTAGTATTGCTATTCAGGTTTAAATTCTCTCTTAGGCGACTAGGTAACTTGGCAATTTGTTATTGCTGAACATTATTTCTGATTCATTATGTCACTCTTACAACTTGAGTTTTCTATAATCATCTTCTTTCTGTTTATTAGTAACAGATGAAGAGCATGGGTCGGGCCAGGAAAGTTATGGATGCAAGCTAAATTGTTAACTAAAGCTTGGTCATACAACTCTATGGAGGTTATGACATATATATATATATATTTAAATTTTTTTTGGTGGGCTTATTACTTGCATCTATGACTTTGCAGAAACCCATTTCCAAATAGGTCTTTGTGGAAGTGAGAAAATGCAGAGTTTTTGCTGGTCCTTGATAAAGCCAAGGCTCAGTATTCTCGACACTTTCTACATTCAGTTTTTCTTTTTTTTTTTTTTTTTTTTACTCACACCGGTCAATACATATCCTTTTCTATGTTGTACTTGGTATGAGTCAAAAAATGTTTTGCTTCAGTTCTTCTTAATAGAATGTGAATTCTGAATTTTCATAATTGCTGCGTCGCGCGTTTTGATCTTCACGTTATTTTGCAACTTTCGTTTTAAATTCTTAAGTTTTTTATGTTTTCGGCTCTGCTCTTAAGTATATATATATATATACAGGGTGTTCGGAAAGTCACTGTGCACCTAAGCTATGCACTTAGAAAAAATGTTTGAGGTGATCTCCACGAGCGTCGATACAGCGCTGAACCCGTTTCAGTTTATTTGCAAACACTTGCTGCAGCTCTGCTTGTGAGATGTTTCTGATGGACGTAGTTATTGCAGTTTGTAATTGATCAAGCGTGCGTGGGCGATCACGATACACAGCGGATTTTTCTGCGCCCCACAGAAAAAAGTCTGGTGGAGTAAGGTCCGGGGAGCGAGGGGGCCATAGGTTTTTTGAGGTGACACGTTCGCCGAAAACCTCATTCAGAAGTTTCATAGAGGTGTGTGCACAGCAGCGCCATCTTGTTGAAACCGACTGTAGGTGATTTCGTCTTCTTCAAGGTGGCCGATGAAGTCGTGGAGTATGGAACAGTAACGTGCACTATTCACGGTGTCCTGAAAGAATAACGGCCTGACAATGCGCCGCCGGGATAGCGCAACCCACACTCCGATTTTCTGGTCATGCAAGGGTCCTTTCGACTCAGCATGAGGAGCCTCTGTGGACCACAATCGTGTGTTTTGTGCTTTAACATACCCAGAGAGGTGGAACCACGCCTCATCTGTAAAGAAGGTGACATCAAGAACAGCAACAGTTTTCGTTTGAATAAATTTGTTAAACTATTCACAGTACCGGAGTCGTTTTACGTGATCCGCCGGTTACAATTGTTGTACCGCTGTTACTTTGTATGGGTAGAGGTGCAATGATTCTCTCACCACTTTATGCGCTGTCGCAAGCCCGATATTTTCCTCTTGCGCAATGATTTTGATGGACTCCGCAGCAGGGAGTCAGAGATGTCCATCAACTTCCCATCGGTAAGTTTAGTTGGTCTCCCGCTTCGTTCGGCGTCGAACACTGAGCCTGTTGCACGAAATTTCTCAATAAGTCGACGAACTGCATTACGATGAGGTAAAGGTGTGTCTGGGAATTTTGCAGCAAATTGCTGCCGCACTAAATCGGTGAATTCATTTCCTTCTCGAAAGACGTATTCAACTAGAAACACACGTTCCGCAATTGAAAGAACCATAGTGCGAAAAACTGAACAACAACAGCACACACGATAACTTCGATACTTACAGCAACAACGACTCGTCTGTGTTGACCTCTGGAACTCAACTGCCGCAATGCGGCAACCGACGCTTCGAGCAGCTTGCTGCGCATGCGCAGTGAGCCCCATGGGTTCCCGCGATCGTCTGCGACTGGGAGAATCCACTTCATTACATTCCGGTGGCACATACCGCACTTGATAACTGCGAAAACAAAACGGTAGCCTAGGTGCACAGTTACTTTCCGAACACCCTGTATATATATATATATATATATATATATATATATATATAGAGAGAGAGAGAGAGAGAGAGAGAAGAGAGATAGAGAGAGAGAGAGCTATATACTATTTTCCCTCTTCCTCTTCCAAACTCAGTATCACAATAACAATATCAGCATCTATCTACACGGCGTGGCATTGAATGAAAGAGCTTTTTGATATTGTCCTGGGAAATAACTTGCCAGGCTGCTTCTATACGAGACCAAAATTCATTTGTGGTGGCTGGTGGCTGGCAGAGGCACTTGATGGGCCAGGCACCTAGCTGTGATGTCCCAGACGTGCCCTATCGGGGACATATTCGTGAGAACGTGCAGGCCAGGGAAGAAGCGATATCTTCCGTGCATGGAAGAGGTCTCGAACATTCGGGCCCTCATGTGGCCGAGCATTGTCCTGCAGAAATACAGATCCAGGACAACTCTGAAGAAAGAGTATCACCTCCATCATCCCTGATGTATCGTTAGCTGTTGAGGGTTCCCTCAATTCATATCAGGTGAGATCGCGAATTAAACCCAATGGCGTCCCAAATCATGATGCTTGGCGTTGGGTGGTGTGACGATGCAAAGTGCTGTTCACCACAATGTCTTCGAACACGTATGCGACCATTGCATGACGTTGAATCGTGACTCGTCAAAAAACACGACCTCTTACCAATCAGCGTGTCAGTGTCTGTGTTCGAGACCCCATTGCAGCCTGAGGCGTCTGTGGTTGAGGGTCATAGGAATGCGCAGCAATGGGCTGCTAGTGACCAGCCCTCTGTTAAGTAGCCGACGTTGAAATGTTCTGGGGGACAAAGCCTGACCTGTGACAGTGCTCCACTGCTGCACGAACACCGTGGATGTCGATGTGCGATCGGTCACTGACATGCTGTAGAGGTGCCTTCCATCCCGCGCAGTCGTGCGATTTTGCTGTCCGTTTCCTGGATTCTTGTGAGTCCAAGCCTCATCTGTCCCCCGATCCCACGTTTGCATCACTGAACTGTGGTTTCGTCTCGTACGAATGGCAATTTCGCGGTTAGGAAATCCAGCTTCTGTCATCCCAACAATCCTTCCTTGCTCAAAGTCTGTCGGATGTTCATAATGCGATCTTCTTCGGCGAAGGCACACAGTGAGCCATAAGAAACCCCCTTTCGACTCAATGTCCGTTCTTCAACGTCTCGTTTGATGCAGGACTTTATACCGAAGACCGAACAGTTATGAGGGCTCTGCTACGAAACGGCATGCGCATTTTCACTGTCATTTTAATCATTTTCATGTCCGAACCTGGTGTACATATCTTGTAAATTTCAAGCTAATACCAGCGGTCCTTCGTGGTGTTGCAGGGCTCAATATCAACTGTTAAATTATTCATCTTGCAAATCAATAATGAATTACATCAACTTTTTCTCACTGTTTTGATTATTTTCTATGTGTATGGATGATACGGAAGTTTATACCTCATCAACGTGCAACACTGAGCTGGAACCACAATCATCGGTGTGTCATTTCTCTGAGGTAGGATACACGAATGTGAAATGATAAATGTTGGTCATAATGAACACAAAAAGTAAACTCTGTTAAGTAGTAAGCCACTCAGATGATCTATGGTAGAAAACTATCTTCGATGGCCTTAAACGAATAGTAGGTACGCAACAACAACAACAAAACTGAGATGAGTACACCTCCCTTCTGATGAAACCAAATCTAATGGAGTGGAAATGGAATGCACCAGAAGCGCCAAGCCCATGTGGCATCTTATTTCATGTAATACTTCGTGATGACTACTGCACTACAAGAAACAGCAAGGAAAACTTAAAAACTTTCTCCACACTACTAAGTTCTTCACAATATATAAATAAAAGAGGTAGTTTTGCTACTTTTTCTGTAGATGACAACATAGCTCTTCTTGTTAGTGCATTTTAAGCATGGCGCATTTCTGTTACATCAATGTTAAAAGAATAACGAGTTTTGTAGCCCACAAATGTCAGCTTACGTGGCTCTCTGAAAACTTAAAAAAATGCGATGTCTTTCGTCACTCCTTTGGTATGGGCATGGACTTGACATGCACTATTCCGTAGCAAATGTCATGTGTTGGTCTTTTTTTAATGCGTCGAAGACTCATATTTCTTTTTCTAGGTCGTTTGGAAAGTAAGTGAACACTTTCAAGTTACAGTTATTCCTGTAACAGTAAAGGAATGATCACAATATTTTAGGGACATTATTAGTAGTTCCATCATTGTCGATAATACGTTCAAAAAACTGCGGGCAGTCCAAGAACACCATCAAAAATACCAGTGTCATTAAGTCTGTGAAAAATATCTGTAATTCAGAGATCCAAATCCTGTTTGATATTGTAAAGAGTACCGGACACCTGTTTCAAATGACCAAAACAGTTGAAATCACAACTATCCAATAGTTCTTTTTGTTAAACTCCTCAACAATCCCGCCCTTGGGCGGCCGTGCGCTGCCGTGCATG
This sequence comes from Macrothele yani, assembly GCA_039090855.1. Lineage (NCBI taxonomy): Eukaryota > Metazoa > Arthropoda > Arachnida > Araneae > Macrothelidae > Macrothele > Macrothele yani. Next base: position 74,657,884 of record CM076994.1, on the reverse strand, counting down.
AGGACAGCTCACTGCACGTGTTGCCGCAGTGCCAATGCCGGAATGTGCTCTACTAGAAATTACTTACACCCCTCCGATGTCATGGTGATGTCCTCATCATACGTCTTCCAAAGAGCCACACGGCGATCATCAACGCCAAAGACCACTTAGATTTTATACTCATGCAATTCTACATTAGGTAAAGGCGCCGTGGAAGTACGGGTTCAATCCAGAACTGTGACTTATGTTGTTGCCTGGATGCGTAAAATTCCACCCAACGTTTTATCTAAGCAGAAGAACCTCGTGATCACTTTATCATTGCCACGATACCACGCAAAGTTACTCCGTGCAAATTCGTAGCGGTATTTCTTCTGTGTCGTGGTTAGTGTGCGCGGTACCCACGTCGCTAGTTTGCCCAATAGGCTTATATCCTCCACTAGCACTGTATAAAAAGTTGTGTGAGGGGATACTTAATTGTAAAGAAAGGTCATACACTAACTCTACAAGACTTCCTTAAGACATTTTTGATGCGCTGCTTGGCTTTTTATCTGGACGTTGAAATCCTTCGACTGCATCTTGGAGCACCTTTGAGCTATGGCTTGCCTTCTTTAATCTAACTGCATCTCTTTGATCTAACTGCGCATCTCAGTTTTCTTGAGGGCATTCTGTTCTGCTACTGTCCTCAGAAGAGTGCGCCACACCTTCTGAATATTTCATTAAGACACAAAACTTCAGAAAAACATGCTGTTCTTCCACTGTCACGGTTCATCTCAGCTTCTGAATTGTTACCACAACATTCACTAGTTGATTGGTAGGCACGAACTGAGAACTGAGTCCGCAGTAAGTACTATGCCATACTCCAGACATAGCATGTGCTGCTACTTTCAGGTTTCCGAAATGTACGCCACTGAAAGTGTTCGCGTACTTCCCTAACAACTAATATTATATATAGACAAACACAACATCCATGCCTCACCAGGATTCGAACCACGATCCATCTCGGACAAATGATCAAAAGCCAGCGCTTAGATCACCACTGCGACACCGGAATGGCTTTTTGACATTTTAATATATATATAGAAATTTTGCTAAAATTTAGGGCTAAACACCTGGTCTTTCCTACCTGAACCAAGGACACTTACAATAATATGTAGAACTAACCACCAGTGTAACGTACCAGGAGATGTGACGTACCTGCCCGAAGGACGCACACGACATAAAGGCAGATAGGAATCAGAATAAAACGTCCGCGTAGCTCAATTGGTAGAGCAACTTATTCCGGAATGAGGCGACCGGGTTCGAATCCTGGCGTGGACAGAAATGACGGAAAAATTCACTTCGTTATAATGGCGCCCGAACTATCCGGATAACCCGACCGTTCAAAATCTCGCATTGGTGTGATGTTCTTCCCACACCGCGAGATAGGAAAAATAAGAGAATCCCTTCTCCAACACTTCGAAAAAAAATAAAATAAGGGGGAGATGATGTACTGTACCAGGAGATGTGACGTACCTACCAGAAGGACGCACACGACATAAAGGCAGATAGGAATCAGAATAAAACGTCCGCGTAGCTCAATTGGTAGAGCAACTTATTCCGGAATGAGGGGACCCGGGTTCGAATCCTGGCGTGGACAGAAATGACGGAGAAATTTACTTCGTTGTACCAGCCACCTTAATCACAACGTTAAAGCAAAAATAAAATTTACAATAAATTGAATTAAAACCTTAATAAAAATAAAATCCCAACATCCTCGAAAACCCCCGAAAACAACAAATCCAAAAACAAGCCTAAGCAAACTGACAAATTGGCATGTTGAGTCCCAAAGGAGAACACTGATAATATTCAAATCGAACCACCAGAATCATGTGGCGACTCCTGTCGAATTCCAAAAAACACGGAAATTGAGTGCATGTAAGCTAATGGCGATGTCTGGAGTACGCATAGCCAGTGTTACATTAGATATTCCGGGGCGACCCGGAAGAAAATAATATTGATGGTAGCCCGCAAAATCGATTAGTCAAAAGTAGGGATTGTCTCAGTATTGCAGAGTATAATCTTAGAGGCTTTTCCGAAGTTAAAAGAAGTTAATAGATTCTCAAAATGAAAAAAAGGCAATATTTCATATATATATACACTGAAGTGCCAGAAAAACTGGTACACCAGTCTAATACTTGGTAGGTCCCCCACGGGAGCGCAGGACTGCAGAAATACGACGGGGCATGGACTCCACTAGTTTCTGGAAATATGCTGTAGGCAATGCACACCATACTTCCTGCAGAGCGTACCACAATTCGGGTGTATTCCGAGGTCTCGAATTCCTGTGTTCGATAGCGCGTTGCATGGCATCCCAAATGTGTTCTATCACGTTCAGATCTGGGGACTTGGGTGAGAATGGCAACACCCCAAACTCAGATGAATGCTCTTCCAACCATAATGTGGCGTCCCGACACTTGTGTGGAGGTGCATTGTCCTGTTGAAACAGGCCCAACCAATCAGCAGGAATGCAGGACATGAACGGGTGTACCACGTCAGAAAGGATGCGCACATAGCGTTGGCTGGTCGCAGACGTATCAGGGGTCCCAGTGAAGTCCAGCTGAACACACCCCATACCATTACGGACACCCCACCAGCCGGTACAGTTCCCTGTTGACAGGTGGGATCCATGGCTTCATAGGGTTTGCGCCACACATGAATCCTTCCATCTGTCCGATACAGTTGGAAACGCGACTCGTCAGACCAGGCTGCTTGTTTCCAGTCATCAAGTTCCAGTGGCGGTGTTGCCGTGCCCAAGCGAGGCGCATAGCTATGTGTCGTGCACCTATCAAGGGAACTCGAGGGTGGGTCGGCTCCCAAAGCCCATATCGTGCAGGGTACGTTGCACAGTCCGGACGCTGATGCTTGTTGAGGCTCTAGCATTGAATTCCGATTATACCTGCGAGAGTGTTACACGCCTATCGCGTGAAACGATTCTGGACAGCCGACGATGGTTAGTTCACCCAATGTCTTATTACTGCTACACTGGTATCGTAGGTTTTGCCAGAATTCTTGTAGTCACGGTACACCCTATGCAATGGTCGTCTGGGAAAATCCGAACTTCGTTTCTACCTCCGAAATACTATGGCCCATCTCACGAGCGCCAACTATGACACCGCATTGAAAATCGCTTAAATCGTTATTACTTGTCCTTCTCATGCCGAAAACAGTTTTGATAGCTGGCAAGGGTGTCTATCGCTTTATATACGCACTGGCGGACGCAACCGAGTACGCGAATGGGTGACGTTGCTATATATTTTGCACAAGTTTGTCTGTACCAGTTTTTCTGGCACTTCATTGTATATATTGGCTTTGTCGATTATGAAAAGGCCTTTGATTCTGTGAAACGATCAGCAGTTACAATGGATTTGAAATCCTGCGGTATTGAAGATCCTTATATTAGCACTAGATGAAAGCCCGCCAAGAATGACGGGGAAAATAAAATTTATGGTACAGAAATTATTGACATTTATTTAGTTTTCGTGTTCCATGTCAATAGATGGCGACGTTGGCTCACAGCTTTCTGAAAATTTCCCAAGCAGTCGGTTATGGAAATTGATACGACGGGTTTTCTGTTATGTGTTTTGTAAAACACATAACAGAAAACCCTATTTCGTCAACACTTCCTGGAACACAACATTTTTCGTATACACCGACTGTGAACCATGTATCAATTTCCCCTGTTCTTTTCCGTGAACTATTTTTGCCGGCTCAACGCCATGCAGAGCGGCATCTTTAATGCTTTTTTTTCTTGTTCAACTTCATAAAGCATTTTGCATGCGGCAGCAAAAGGATTATTTTGAGACATGAAAGTGCTTAACTCTTGCATCAGACCTGGATTGCACTGGGCGTTTTCCCTAATCCTCATTCTTCGATCACCAGCCTCTTCCGGCTCCAATATATACAGTTGAGCAAACGTTCTCTGGTCCCCATTTACTGGGTGCAAAGCTCCTGCTTGATATTAAATTTGTCTGTTAATTCGGAAACAATCCAGGAGGCGGAGCAATGTTAGCTCCCATGGACGCAAACGCCAAAGCGCTATTTATTGATCATATGTTGTCCATGAAATGTTTCGAATGTTGATGCTGTTCTTTCGTTAACTGCTGAATAACAGGGGCTGATCTTATAGCATCTGAATTTACATTTCCTTTATGACAGCATTGTGTCATGGCGAAAATTTTAACCTCTGGTGAATTTCAGAAAGACTTGATCAATCTTCCTGTTGGTTTATCAGGGATTAATTAATGCAAAATTTTCTCCCATGACATACGTTAGAAGAAAATTCCTGGTTGAAAGGCAAAGGAATTCGTGCGCAAAATTCGCTTGTCTTAATCACAACCAGGAAAACAAAAAAAGGGAAAATAGAATAATATTTGATTTAACTGACTTTGGGGTTTTGGAAATAATTAATTTATCTGTTCTTTTATCGCGATAGGAAAAGGCGAGTAGGTGTGCAGCTCAGAGAATCAAAATTAATTTTAGTTTAACATCACGGAACGAGAGAAAAAGAAAATTAAAATTAGTGATTTTCTGCAAAGCAAGAATTCTTCATTTCGCCATTTTGCGTTCCTGTTTCCCAACGTCGTGAAAAGTCGCCCAAAAAGTGTAACATCTTTTCGTCTTTTGGGTAAGGAATTCAGCAACAGAATCTATTTTTAGACCTCAGGGTCAAAAGGCTTGGTCCCTACGTGTGAAGGTCAGAGTGTCACCCCTGGCTTGCGTGGGAGTGAAATTCCGTTGGGAAGCCGTTAGTTACTAGGCTGAAGTTTCGACCAATAGGAGGAGTCAGCGATTTCAAGCACCCCAGAGTTTTATCCGTTGAGAGAGGACACTTTTGTTCTGGTCGCTGCGCTAGCTGGTTGGCAGTTGACAGCGGAAAGCTAAATTTTCTCTCCTCGCCTTTTTTAGTGGGGAGGGGCAGTCAGAATGAAAATTCGTATTGGAATCAAAAGATGACAACAGCTAAAATGATGATTTGCAAGGATCTCCTTGCCAGAGATGAAAAATGTCCAATGATGGATCCAGTAACGGACGACCACTGGGTAGGATCTGAATGCCAGTATGTGCGCTACAGGATGGCGGAGGAAGAAGCAGACCCAATTCATACCAGGGGAGAGCTAAGAAAATTTTTTCTCCTTCTATTGATATACCTGAAGGAGAAACAACCATCAACACCCACGACTCTTTGATAGAGTTTCGGGCAAGTTCCTTCTGGCACTGGAAATTCCGAAAAAAAAAAGCCAGTCAGGTTTCGTGAACGACATCACCTTGAGCTGCACTACAACAGAGGTTCCAACAGTAGAGAAAATGCCTTTGTCTTGTTTCCTGTTGAGTTGGCCAGGCACGCAGTGTCAACGAAAAAAAAAAACATTTTGGAGAGGTGAAGAAAGGCAAAGAGAAAAATCATCCGGGACATTGATGTTCTCTCAGGGAGAGACTGTTAAGTCAAGTTTAAAAAAATTATTAGGCTGTGAAACTTTTTTTTATTTATCGACGGTTAGTGTGCTTGTCAAGAAGTGTTGCTGCCCCAGTCTTAAAGGTAAATTTTTCCTTGACCTTTTTTTTTTTGTATTATGCTGTGGGGTCCTTAAAATTATGAAAACGAGTGGGTTTTAAAATGGGGCTGTCGGAAAAATATGTTGCAAAGAAAGAAAAAAAGAAGTTGTAAATGTTTTCATTCAGGTTTTTTTTTTGTATTTTAGTGTTCTGGTGTGCTTAAGGAATGAAACCACCTGATTTAATGTTAGGCTGTTTAAATGAATTTCTTGTCATCTTCTGTGGATAGGTAATTGAAAAACAAAACAAAACAAAGAAGTGGAAGTGGATAATTTTCTGGGTCATGCAGGCATAGATGATATAATAAGTATATTAAGTTATTTCGGAACGAACAGCTCTCCAGACCAGTATTTCTCTTAGGTGAAATTTAACTCTTTTTGTGCTCGGTGATTTTTGTATTTGTGAAGTAGAATTTGTATTTATTGAACTTAGCGTAGGTGCCATGTAGTTGGGAATTTTTCTTGTAGGCTGGTAATTATTTTGGTTTAGTGTTTTGGTAAATTTAGGTGCTAAATTACTCTTTAAAATTTAATTTTTGTATTAGTGAGAGCTAATTTCTAGTTTCAGCCGTAGATTAGAAAAACAGGTTTTTATGGGGGAAAGAATATAAGAATTGGGCATACAGGCAGATATGAGCATATGTATAGTGTGACTAAAAAAAAGAACCCACATAGCTGTTGTGTTTCTTCAAGAAGTGATGATTTTTCAGGAAAAGAGTGATCTAGGAAGTATGGTGATGTATAGATTTTTCAGGAAATAAAGTAAGGTTTTGTATAGTGTGTCAAGGATGGTGTTATTGAGCTTTCTGGGAAATGAATATGTACAGTGTGTTCCTGGGAAATAAAGATAAGCGATTTTCTGGGAAATGAGTGTGTTCCTGGGAAAATAAGGATATGAAGTGTGTTCCTGGGGAAAATAGGATAAGAAGTAATTTTCTGGGAAAAAGGGTGATGTATTGAATTTTCTGGAAAATAGATGAAGAGATATTTTGGGGACAAGAGACCTCTTGTGGGATACTTTACCCTATGTAGACAATGCCGCGGGGTCTGAAAGGGTGCACGAAACAAATTGGGGGATTTGTTTTCTGCCCGAGTAAGCTTGTTCGGTCCATAGGAGGAGTGATGTGGGTTGTCCCCAAATCAGAGTGAAGGAACAGAAAAGGGTTAGGTCGCACTTTGCTCCACTACACTGTATAAGCTGGGAATGGATTCACAACCCATTCCCGCCTTTAGACTCAAACTTTGTTGTTCCTGCAGTGAAATCGTGTTTTTCGAGGCAAGTGGAATTCGTTGGAGTGAGATGATTGTTTGGCTTTAATGCCCGAGTTTAGTTCTACATGGGTGCTGGTCGATTTGGAGGACTTATAGTGGGGAATTTTTGAATAGTTGGATTTTTATGATAACTTGTGAGTAAATTGAGTAGAGTATTTAGTGTATTGGGTTTTGTATGGTGTCGAGAATTGGTTCAGTGTTAGGTAATGCTACATGATTAGGATATGTAGATTTTAAGACAAATGTTGATTGAAAGCAAGGTTGTTGATTTTGAGCCAAATTTTCCCGGAGATGTAGAACCTGGTATAAAATAACTTTTCATTATGTAAAATTTTGGCAGTTGATATGTTAGTTAAAAAGTTAAAAGGTGAATTCAGAAGACTGGTCTGAGAGGGTTGGTTTTAGCGATTAGAATATCATAGTGTAAACATATGCATAAAATTATTTTTTTCAAGAGAGAGAGATTTACCATCCACATACTTAAGTTGCACACCATGTTAAAGCAAGTGTTTGTGCTGTGCGGTGTAATTCAATGGAATTCTGGTATTTATATTTTGTTTTGGTACTATGACTGGTGCGATATTTGCTAAGCTGTCAGATGTTTATTGTTTTTAGGCCCAGTGGCCGGGTTTGAAATTGTGTCAAAATTTACTCTCACACTTGTTAAGTTTTACAATAAATATAGGCCAAGTGGCCTTTCAAAAACCTAAACCTTAGTGCAGTGAAGTTTTAGATATTTTCAGTTTAAATTTTCATCACATGGTTCAAGTGCATCCCCCTCAGCAATAACTGAGGTGGGAAAGTAATCTGAGGCTATAGTGGTAAAATAAATGTTTTTGTCCTAACTAGCTAATTTGATCATCGCCACTTCCAAAAGGTTATTTACACGTGTACATTGTATACCATTAAATTTTATTGTTTACAAATGTGGTACACATGCAAACAATAGTTACCTTTTCTTACACTTTCAGGTGTATCTACTCAGCAAACGCAAACAACGCAAACAATACAATAGTAACTTTTGGGAGTTACCAAATTCAGTGGTGCATTTTGATTTGATTTTTCTATTTTGTTTCATGGCCGTATTCAAAATTTCAGTTTTGTTTCGAAATGCATCCACCCATCTCCCAAATTATAATTTTCTAAAATTTCAATATCAGCATAAATATAGTCTCTTTTGATAAATAACATCAATCTAATAAATATTTTTTCCCCATAACAATTGCGTAAAAAGTTTGTCAGATGGCTGTTCTGCCGCAAAATGTTTTGCATGACAAAATTCGCAAATAGTGTTCATGGAACCTCAGTTATGAGCGTCTGCATTTGGTTCTATAACGTTAACTGCGTCAAGAACAGCTTGGTTTCTAGTTCGTGGATTTTGCCGGTGGATTGTAACACCACGTCTCTGGGATAATATTTGCGATTGTGACATGTCTGCAATCTGATGTCGTTCGCAACCTTGTGCGATTTGTTCTGACGTCATGCTTGCAATTCGGTGTTGTTTCCGACTTCGTTCAATTTGCTGAGGAATTATATTTGCTACGCGATGACGATTCGATCGCATTCTCTTTGCACAGCAGACATACTTTCCCGACGGGCCCTTTTTTGTTCCGCCTTTCAACTTCTTGCTGTTTCCTTCTGGAAAGCTACTTCTCAGCAGATTTTTTCCGTTTAGAAGTGTTGTTGTTAAAACTCATGAAAAACAAAGTCGATGTTTTGAGACAAATGAACCACAATATGAATTAAATGACTTCGAATCGCACACACCCAAAAAAGAAACAACAACTCTAACTTCGAACGAAAAATAAAAGAAGTAAACAAAACATTAAACAGGAACGGTTACGGATAACTCAGTTTATACACCGGAATATAAATGTTCGTCTTTTTCTGTTAAACAGCGTAATAAAGCATATCAAGGGTATATAAATAATAATAATAATAATGAATTTTATTTTTTGCTGTTACATTTTAAGCTGGAAAAAATAAAATTTATTATTATTATTATTATTATTTATATACCCTATATGAAATAGAACTAAAATTCCTCAGGTAAAGTTTTCGAATCTCTGATGAGTTGACCGTCTCACGTAATGCATCTCTGACGTCATGTGAGAATGATTTGTATTAGATGACGTCACAGCAGCAGCTGTGTTCTTTGTTGCTAATGACAACAAAACAAAGTCATATACGCGTAGACTGTGCGCGTGTATGTGATGACGTCACCTACACGAAAACACGAAAACACGAAAAGCAAAGCGTGACGTCACAAACATTTGTTTTTTGGTTGTTGCTACCAAATTATATATTAGGATTATTAATAGCATTCATGACAATGCAAGTGCAAAGATTCAGCTATTTGAGAATACAGCACCAATAAAAATTGGAAAGGGAGTGAGACAAGGTGACACCATATCTCCCAAACTCTTCAATGCCACATTGCAAAGTGTTTTTCAATCATTGAACTGGGAAAACAAGGGGTTAAAGATTACTGGAAATTATTTAACTCACCTTTGTTTTGCTGATGACGTAATCATCTTTGCAACTACCCCTTCAGAGCTGCTGACTATGATCCAGAAACTTGCTGACAAGAGTAAAGAAATGGGATTAAAAATGAACTTTCAGAAGACGAAAGTGATGTACAAAAGTACATCACTTTCGCCTTCTGAAGCAAGAGATAAAAATTTATCAATTGATGAAGAAAGCTGGAGATAACCAATACCTACATTTACCTTGGACAGCAGATATCAAGCAAGGGTCACATTGATGAAGAAACTAATCGGCGTATAGAACATGGAATGGAGAACCTTTTTGGAAGATACAGTACAATTTTAACAGCAATATACCCTTATGCCTTAAAAGATAAGTGTTTAATTAATGCATCCTTTCAGTGCTTACGTACAAAGCAGAGAAGTGGACCTTAACTAAAAGAGACGTACAAAGACTGCAGGAAAATGAATGAAGCATAGAGAGATGCATGCTAAAATTTTAGACTGGATTCTAAGGGACAGGAAAAGACCCAGAAGAAGACCACACGGAAGACTGATGGATGAAATTCGAAAGTATGCAGGAGTAACATGGAGGAGACTTGCACAAGACAGACCGTTGTGGAAGAAACTTGGGGAGACCTTCATCCAGCAGTGGATCGATTGTTGATTATTTCCAACAATGTATGATGATGATGATATATATATATATATCATCATCATCATTCTCAACCATTATCAAGGGAGAGAACTGACTTTGAGAAAGGAAAGATTGTGGGGTGTTATATTAGTGGGTTGACCATAAGAGAAACCGAGAGGCGGTTAAACCTACCCAAGTCAACTGTTTTGGATGTACTGAAAAAGTGGAAGACCCATGGCGTGCTTGAAGCAGCAAAACGTACCGGCAGACCAAAGAAATTCAGTTATAGAGGACGTCGAAGCCTCAGGAGAGTGGTTACAGCTAATCGAAGGAGTAATGCACAAGACCTCAGTGTACAGGTGAGTAAAAATGCTGGAACCTCGGTATGTATACCCACCATTCTCAGAGAACATTTCATGGGTTACCGTGGTCGTGCGACTGCTCATAAGCCTTTCATCTCCACTCGGAATGCTGCTCGTCGTTTAGCATGGCGTAAAGAACATTTATCGTGAACCGTAGATCAATGGAAACGGGTCATATGGACTGATGAATCCAGATACTCGATCCATCAGTCTGATGGCCGTGGGTGGGTTTGACGGCAGCCGGGGGAACCCTATTAACCACAGTGTACTGTTCCTACGGTCAAGTTTGGAGCTGGCAGTGTACTCGTGTGAGGGTGTTTTTCGTGGTAAGGTCCCGTTCCATTGTTTATCGTGGACAAACCTGTTAACCAGCACGTCTACCTCGATACTCTGGAAAATTATTCCATAACAACTCTGTGGCAATACTTTGTAAACGAGTCTTGTTGGTAGCAGGAGGATAATGCACCGAGCTATAAAGCAAGGACTGTTACGGCGTGGTTTGACGATAATTCCATATCGTGTGTGGACTGGTCAGCACAGAGCCCTGATTTTATTCCCATAGAGCACCTATGGGATTAATTAAAACGCCGCATACGAAGTTTGGGACCGAGGGCTACTACTAAGCAACAGTTAGCGGCAGCATTATGTACTGAATGGAAGCAAATACCTATCGCTATGTTCCAAAACCTTATTGAAATCATGTCTGGAAGGGTCAGTGCATGCATTAAGGCCAAAGGTGGTTTCAAAATATCTTTATTCAAGGTAGAAATCAGGAGACGAACTAATAAGGACGTCTAAATACAAATAAAATACGATCAAAGATCGTTAAACTACTAAAACCTATATAAAAATATACAGCATAGTGCACAAGTTGAAAAATGGAGCAAAATTACAGCTCGTGATAAATGAACAGCGACAAGCATGTCTGGGCATTGAGGAAGGATTTTAACAAAAAAACTTATTGCTCATAAGTGCATTGCTGTGCGATTAACAAACCTGTTCAAGAAAATTGAGAGCTTCAGGAGACAACATTTCTCTTGAAAAAAAAAAAAAAAAAAAAAAAAAAAATATATATATATATATATATATATACAATACAATAAGACAGTAAGGTGTAACACATCATAGTTACAAGAATGTACAGTACAAAGCAATTGACAAACTGATCATAAGACAAATCAATGAAATGATGAATATCAGGAGAAGAACAAACTTGGACTTCCTGGTGTAAATATAATATATTACCTGTTCGGCAATATTCAAAAACAATGTACAGATATACAGCACAGTGTCAACATGTTACAAATCAAAAGCGGACCATATACAGAAATGTAACACTATTCTGTTGACCAGATAGAAAATGTAAGTATAATAAGAAAACACACGATGAAGAAAGCTTTAACATATTCTCACTATCCATATGTAGTGATAGAAGAATGATAGTACCAAGCATCACCTCACACAAAAGAACAAAATAGGTAAAATGTTTTTCAAAATATATTACTCATGAGTACAACACCATGCAATTGACTAACTTGTGCAAAAATAAATACAGTAAGAATCATTAGTCAACATGTCTCTTGAAAGAAGGTACGATATGACAGTGAGTTTTAACACAACATATTTACAAGGATGTACAGTACTATGCAATTTAAAAAAACTGATTATCAGACAAATCATTGGAATGTTTAATAACAGGAAATAACTAAACTTGGACATTCTGATGCAAATAAGATGGATTACTTGTTCCGCAATATTTTGAAAATTATGTACAATTATACAGCACAGTGCAAACATGTTCGGGAAACAAAATAGAACAAAATTACAAAAAACTACACTGCAGAAACAATATCTATGTTTATACAGCACTATGCTAATGACTAACTGCAATATTTATACTCAAAATGTAAACTAAAGACGAACTAACTTGAACGTCAATGTAGGAAAAAAAATACAAGATGAGTGTCACAAAAAACAATTTGCTGTGTAAACACGTACAGCCCTTTATAAAAAAAAACCCATGCGGTAAATTTCCAAGCCGTGCAAAGATCTTGAAAACAGATTGTTGATATTTACATATGTATTGCTGATTCAAAAAGGTCAAATACCAAATCTGCCGACCGTCAGGTACAATGACGCTGGCGAGCTGGTAAACCATGAGGCAGCCGGTGACCAGGTGGCAAGGAACTGGCTCTCCCGACGCTGAGTAACTGCAACAGAATACTCTAGCCGAAGTCGAGATGTCAGACGGTCGCGGAAATGGCATAATAATGCCGTAGAAGCTTCATGCACAGTCAGAGGAGTAGTCAAATATCTGCAGCGTTGATGAAACACGTAGATTACATGCTTCGCTAAAATAAAAATATAGGCACAGACTGATGGGAGCTTGCCTGGGGGATAGTTCTGTAGCAGAAGAGTCCGATATGCATCAAATGTAAGATCTGCTGTAATGGAGCATTGGGCGACAGTAAATGCTAAGTTCAGCATTGGGAGTAATATAACACAGTGTTGATAGACATGGGAGACATCAGCCTCCCGTCCACAGAAAGGGCAAAGAGGGGAATCGAGAAGAGACATTCGGAAAAGAACGGAGGGAACAGGAAGGCGGCGATGGAGGAAAAGCCAATGGGTATTAATTTCTAGAGGAGCAGAAAGAGGAGACAGGGCGGCTGACCACACCGTAGCAGTGGCAGCAGGGGGAACATCAGGAATGGGGAGAGGAGGAGAAGAATGGGACATAGAGAGGAACCGATAAAGAGCTGACACCGAGAGAGAAGAAATGGGATGAGCTGAGCCAGAAGTAAGCAAGAAAAGAGGAAATGGGAGAGAAGCAGAAGGAACAAAGGAAAGACCTGAGTGGGAAGCAAGATGAGGAAATTGAGAAATGATAGATGAAAGAATAGAGTCGTAGATGTCACGAGAGGAGGAGGAGAGGAGAAGAGAGGGAGGGAGACTGGCGAAGGGTCGCCAAGAAAGGTCAGGGTTAGTGAGATCTTTAACTGTTACCACACCTGCTCGGAGACAGGTAGGATAGGCAAAGTACGGAAGATGAGAGGGGTGAATAATCGAAGAATAAAAGAGGGGTTCAGCAAGGAGCTCAGTTGTGGAATCAGGTGGAGAACGAGAGAGAGGGAGGGAACGAAGGAAAGTTAGAGCTTCACGGTAAACAGGGGGAAGTCGAATGAGGGTGAGGGGTCGGTGGTCCATGAGCAGTAAGGAGAGAAAAGAAAAGTTAGGGTTGCTCGGGGAGGCGATGACGTCCCTAGCTAAAACGGCATCTGGTACTGGCGACGTGAAGAGACGGAGAAAAGTAGTGATTCTGACGGCCTTGTAGTACTCCTGTGTATCAAGGAGTCCGATGCCGCCGTGATCCGGAGGGAGGCAAAGCTTTGTGACACTGACCCAGTGGTGGCAGGTCCAAATCAGAGAAGTAAGACAACGGGTAATTTCATGAAGGCGGAGTTGTAGAGACTTGACACCAAGCCAAGAGTGTGTGCACAAGGAAATCAGGTAAGTTCGAGAGAGGCGAGCTCTCTGGAAGAATGATGAGCAGAACTGGGCTCTCCTCCAGGAGGCAGTTGACCTGAGCAAGCGTGGGTGAATAGCATTCCACGTGTAGAGGGGGCAGCTTGCAAGGAACCAAGATGAACTCCAAGGAAGCGCTGTGAGATGGACGACCAGCTTGCTCCCCAAGGGGTGTCTACACGATGTGCCCATGAGCCGCACCATAAACCAGTGCTTTTAGATGAGTTGAGCGCTGCACCGGAGCATGAGGCATAAGCTGCGAATAGACGTTGGAGACACGGAAACTGTGAGTCATGACGGATGCAGATGGTGACATCATCTGCGTATGCAACAGAGGTAGTGGCATGATGTCTTGTGCAGGCAGAGAGTGGTGGCAGAACTGCTGTAAAAGATTGGTGTACAGAGCGGAGGAAGGGTTCAATTGCGATTGCAAAGAGTTGTCCGGAGAGTGGGCAACCCTGCCGCACTCCCCGGCGGAAGGGAATAGGCGCTGTGACAAAGGTGGGCAGCTTGACCTGGAGAACGGCGTCTTGATAGAGTGAGAAAAGAAGAGAGACGAAGGAAGGAGGAAAACCGAAGTGAAGGAGTGTAGCCGATAGATAGGAATGTGAGATATTATCAAAAGCGGATTGTTGGTCAAGAGAGAGAAGGGCGAGGGGTTCAGAGCGAGATCGGGCAAGATGGATTAGATCATTTAGTAGATGGATGTTATGAGAAAGTGAACGGCCGGGAACTGTGTAAGTTTGATTTGGGGAGAGAATGTGAGTGAGAATGGGGTTAAGGCGTTGGGAAAGAAGTTTAGTATAAAGTTTATAATCTAGATTTAAGAGGGAGATAGGGCGCCAATTCCCCAGGTCAAGGAGATCCCCTTTCTTAGGGAATAGTACAACATATGCTACTGTGAATCGCCTCGGTAGAGGGGAGTGATTGAAAGCAGCAGAAAGTGCAGAAAAGAGAAATGGTAGAAGGAGAGGTAAAAAGGTTTTATAGAAGAGGAAAGTGAGGCCGTCCGGACCCGGTGCGGCCCTAGAGTTTAAAGAAGAAAACGTAGAGGATAGGTCAGAGAACGTGGGAGGAAGGAGGAGAGAAGAGGCAAGATGGGGAGGAACTTGTGGTAGGTTAGAAAGAAGTGATGCCAAAGCTGAAGAGGATGGCGGAGGAGATTCACAGAACTTCTCTGTATAGAACTTTCGGACCTGGGAACATAGAGTGAGTGGATCATCAGACACCTCTCCAGATGCGAGGCGAAGGTGCCGAAGTGAATTCGATGCTGTTCGTGTTTTTTCCATGGATGTAAGGAAATCGTAATTGGATGCGTCTGGCGATAGATGTTGTAGCCGGAGACGTCGTAGAGCTTGTTGAGCCAGAGGAAGGAGGATTGATCGCAGTTCTTCTTGATAGTGGCAGAAGAGAGGATCACTTAGGCTTAGGATGGAGAGCATGGAACGGACATGGTTGAGACGCATGTTTTGAAGCGTTTTTGCTTTAAAAGAAAGATTGCGAACGTGGAGAACGAGTTGCTGTTTAATGTCCAACCAAAAAGTCAGACCACAAGGAGCTGATTGAAGTTGAGGTCGTTTGTCCTTAAGGAAGGAGCGTACTGAAGTACAGAAGTCTGGATCTGTAAGAAGAGTGTCGTCAAGAGTCCATGGACGAATTGTACGGGGTTGTGCTGGAGCTGCTTGAATAATAAGAACGATGGCACAATGGTCAGAAGAAGCTGTAGGAGTGATAATAGATTCTGTCACAGCTGTAAGCAGAGTAGATGAGGCGTAGTATCTGTCAAGGCGAGCTGTGTACGGATTTTGATTATGTTGCGAGCGCCAAGTATGTACAGTCGATGAAGGATGGAAGTGACGGTGAACATCAATGAATGAGTTGTCGGAGACCACTGACTGAAGAAGATTCACCAAGTTAACACGGCGTTCTCTGGTGGAAGGAGATCGGTCCAGGGTAGGATTCAGAGTGCAATTGAAATCCCCTCCAATTAAAACATGATCTGTGGGAGGAATGCGAGACAAGGCACGACGAAGGCGAGTAAAAAGTATTGTCAAGTGGGTTGAAGAGCTTGGAATATAAATATTAAATATATGATAAGATGTGGAAGCTATGGTGAATGATGCACACTGTAATAGGTCTCGACATAAGTTTCGAACCGAAAAAGAGGTGATTATGGAGTTGAAAGTATGGCGGATACCTATAGCTAGACCACTATGGGATGATAGTTGGTAGGCGTGGTGAAATGTGTAGTTCCACTGGCGCCATCGTGAGAATATCGTGGTGGATTGGCAATTCGTCTCTTGTAGTAAGAGAAGATCAGCTCCTAACGGAGTGAGGTCTTCATGTACCAAGGCATTAGAAAATGGGGATGCAAATCCCCTGCAATTAAGAGATACAATCTTGAAGACTTTTTTTCCATTAATGCTTGCTGAAGAGCCTTCACAACAGGAGGAAATGATTTGAGTCGATTAAAATAGGTTTTAGCCCACGGATGTTCCTTGCGAAGGTGGGAGATGCATTGATTAAGGACTTGGATCTGATCATGCACTAGAGGGAGAAACGATGCATACTTTGAGAGTAAAGCATGCGTTGTGGAGTGGTCTGTCTTATGTGACAGGTATTGATGTAAATCTTCAAATGAAATCGGCCCAGTAGGAACCGAGCCATCCTTAAGGTGTTCGACAAGATCCTCAAATTTAAGAGGAGGCTCTTCGTCGGCCTGGACAGAAGAGGTAGCAGCCTTTGATGGTGAATTCTTTCGAGAGGTACTACCAGTACGGGGAGAGGTGCGGGGTGATGCGGCAGTCGGCTTCTTAGGTGGGCGTCTTCGAGAAGAACCACGACGTTTCAGCGAAGGCTCAGTTGAGCTCTCATTAACTCGAGATTCGTGGCCAGAAAATCCGTCATCAGCAGATTTAGAAGTATCAATGATAAGGGCAGTGGAGAAACCCCCTGAAGGGGACTCCGCTACAGAATGACGACTCATGGGAAGCGAACAATTAAGTGAGGGAAAATCCAGTTGCTGGTCGAAGGATAAAGGGTCCGTAGACACGCGATGACCAACTCCTGCAGTCGACTTTTGTGAAAGTTTCGATTCTGAAGCTTTCTGTGCAGTGGAAGAAGGTGTTGCTCGGCTCAGAAGAGGGCCAGAAGTTGTAGGAGAATTATCAGGAGCCTGTGATGCTAGATGTGGGCAATGCACACGTAAATAATTCTCTCCGTGGCAAAAAGTGCAGTGGAGGAAGGTAGTCACTTCAATTCTCCTACGTTGCTGTCCACAACGAACGTTGAGCACCTTTGGGCAGGCGAGCAAATGTTCATCAGATGGAAAGATCACTCTTGCACTTCGGCGAAATCCTCCTATGGATTTATCGTCTGGATCTCTTGGCGCGGCTGAAAGAGTAGTAACTGGCCCAACAACTCGGCCGAACTTACTGAGTACAGTGCACAGCGCAACGTCTGACACCTCAGGTGGAACCGGATAAAATGTAACCTGGATTGGACGCTGAGAGACAGGTTCTGGTAGAAGATGGACGTCTTTGAGGGACAAACCTTCTGTCAAGACAAGATCCGCATGCTCTTTAAGAGCAAAGTACACCAACACAGCTCGAGGTTTTCGAGCCATGTGAGTAATACTGGCTCTAGCTGGAAGTATCTGCTTGAGAGCCATACTATATTCTTTCAACTTTGTGTCTGGGAGCGCATCAAAACACACTCCGAAGTCCATTCTAGAATAGAATTGTTTTCCCGCTGGGGAATCTTCGGGAATATCTATGGTGGCAGTAAGGCCATCAACAATGACGTACGAGTCTGGTAAGACTTCTGCAACAAACTTGGAAGGAGCTTTTGTTCCAGTAAGAGCGGCAGAGTATGCCCTAGGAGCAGGACTCGAGCGTGAAGGCTGCAACGCAACCTGCTGTTTGAACTGAGTGGAAGTAGAGGGTAAATTAGCAGCGCTGTCAGACACATCCATGTCTTCACTTAAAGCAACAGAGAGTTGCGCTGCACTGACGTCACTGGTCGAAGCAGGGCAAGAAGCTTGAGCTGTAGTTGAGGAGTCACTTTCCACTTCTAGTGGTTGGGTGACGTCACCTACAAGCATTGGAGGAGATTGGTCTCGTGTCGAGGAGGAGGAGGAGGCGGCAGGAAATGCCTCGCTGATATGGGCGTGGACATCGCTCTTATCAGCAGCAGCCGCCGCCATTGTTAATGACGAGGGCTGCCTGAGAAATCGACCAGCTAGGTCGACAATTCAAATGATGATAACAGAAAGAATAAACTACTCACCAACTTGGGAGATGTATCAAAACAAAGCACGAACCTTCAGCTTGAAGGAACACGAAAGGAAAATGACGAACCACACGATAAAACACACTAAATAGGCACACAACACGGAGCTCAGAAAAACGTGACTTAGGCCAAAGGTGGTTTCAAAATATCTTTATTCAAGGTAGAAATCAGGAGACGAACTAATAAGGACGTCTAAATACAAATAAAATACGATCAAAGATCGTTAAACTACTAAAACCTATATAAAAATATACAGCATAGTGCACAAGTTGAAAAATGGAGCAAAATTACAGCTCGTGATAAATGAACAGCGACAAGCATGTCTGGGCATTGAGGAAGGATTTTAACAAAAAAACTTATTGCTCATAAGAGCATTGCTGTGCGATTAACAAACCTGTTCAAGAAAATTGAGAGCTTCAGGAGACAACATTTCTCTTGAAAAAAAAAAATACAATAAGACAGTAAGGTGTAACACATCATAGTTACAAGAATGTACAGTACAAAGCAATTGACAAACTGATCAGAAGACAAATCAATGAAATGATGAATATCAGGAGAAGAACAAACTTGGACTTCCTGGTGTAAATATAATATATTACCTGTTCGGCAATATTCAAAAACAATGTACAGATATACAGCACAATGTCAACATGTTACAAATCAAAATCGGACCATATACAGAAATGTAACACTATTCTGTTGACCAGATAGAAAATGTAAGTATAATAAGAAAACACACGATGAATAAAGCTTTAACATATTCTCACTATCCATATGTAGTGATAGAAGAATGATAGCACCAAGCATCACCTCACACAAAAGAACAAAATAGGTAAAATGTTTTTCAAAATATATTACTCATGAGTACAACACCATGCAATTGACTAACTTGTGCAAAAATAAATACAGTAAGAATCATTAGTCAACATGTCTCTTGAAAGAAGGTACGATATGACAGTGAGTTTTAACACAACATATTTACAAGGATGTACAGTACTATGCAATTTAAAAAAACTGATTATCAGACAAATCATTGGAATGTTTAATAACAGGAAATAACTAAACTTGGACATTCTGATGCAAATAAGATGGATTACTTGTTCCACAATATTTTGAAAACTATGTACAATTATACAGCACAGTGCAAACATGTTCGGGAAACAAAATAGAACAAAATTACAAAAAACTACACTGCAGAAACAATATCTATGTTTATACAGCACTATGCTAATGACTAACTGCAATATTTATACTCAAAATGTAAACTAAACACGAACTAACTTGAACGTCAATGTAGAAAAAAAAAAAAAAATACAAGATCAGTGTCACAAAAAACAATTTGCTGTGTAAACACGTACAGCCCTTTATAAAAAAACCCATGCGGTAAATTTCCAAGCTGTGCAAAGATCTTGAAAACAGATTGTTGATATTTACATATGCATTTCTGATTCAAAAAGGTCAAATACCAAATCTGCCGACCGTCAGGTACAATGACGCTGGCGAGCTGGTAAACCATGAGGCAGCCGGTGACCAGGTGGCAAGGAACTGGCTCTCCCGACGCTGAGTAACTGCAACAGAATACTCTAGCCGAAGTCGAGATGTCAGACGGTCGCGGAAATGGCATAATAATGCCGTAGAAGCTTCATGCACAGTCAGAGAAGTAGTCAAATATCTGCAGCGTTGATGAAACACGTAGATTACATGCTTCGCTAAAATAAAAATATAGGCACAGACTGATGGGAGCTTGACTGGGGGATAGTTCTGCAGCAGAAGAGTCCGATATGCATCAAATGTAAGATCTGCTGTAATGGAACATTGGGCGATAGTAAATGCCAAGTTCAGCATTGGGAGTAATATAACACAGTGTTGATAGACATGGGAGACATCAGCCTCCCGAGCACAGAAAGAGCAAAGAGGGGAATCGAGAAGAGACATTCGGAAAAGAACGGAGGGAACAGGAAGGCGGCGATGGAGGAAAAGCCAATGGGTATTAATTTCTAGAGGAACAGAAAGAGGAGACAGGGCGGCTGACCACACCGTAGCAGTGGCAGCAGGGGGAACATCAGGAATGGGGAGAGGAGGAGAAGAATGGGACATAGAGAGGAACCGATAAAGAGCTGACACCGAGAGAGAAGAAATGGGATGAGCTGAGCCAGAAGTAAGCAAGAAAAGAGGAAATGGGAGAGAAGCAGAAGGAACAAAGGAAAGACCTGAGTGGGAAGCAAGATGAGGAAATTGAGAAATGATAGATGAAAGAATAGAGTCGTAGATGTCACGAGAGGAGGAGGAGAGGAGAAGAGAGGGAGGGAGGCTGGCGAAGGGTCGCCAAGAAAGGTCAGGGTTAGTGAGATCTTTAACTGTTAAAACACCTGCTCGGAGCCAGGTAGGATAGGCAAAGTACGGAAGATGAGAGGGGTGAATAATCGAAGAATAAAAGAGGGGTTCAGCAAGGAGCTCAGTTGTGGAATCAGGTGGAGAACGAGAGAGAGGGAGGGAACGAAGGAAAGTTAGAGCTTCACGGTAAACAGGGGGAAGTCGAATGAGGGTGAGGGGTCGGTGGTCCATGAGTAGTAAGGAGAGAAAAGAAAAGTTAGGGTTGCTCGGGGAGGCGATGACGTCCCTAGCTAAAACGGCATCTGGTACTGGCGACGTGAAGAGACGGAGAAAAGTAGTGATTCTGACGGCCTTGTAGTACTCCTGTGTATCAAGGAGTCCGATGCCGCCGTGATCCGGAGGAGGCAAAGCTTTGTGACACTGACCCAGTGCTTGCAGGTCCAAATCAGAGAAGTAAGACATCGGGTAATTTCATGAAGGCGAAGTTGTAGAGACTTGACACCAAGCCAAGAGTGTGTGCACAAGGAAATCAGGTAAGTTCGAGAGAGGCGAGCTCTCTGGAAGAATGATGAGCAGAACTGGGCTCTCCTCCAGGAGGCAGTTGACCTGAGCAAGCGTGGGTGAATAGCATTCCACGTGTAGAGGGGGGCAGCTTGCAAGGAACCAAGATGAACTCCAAGGAAGCGCTGTGAGATGGACGACCAGCTTGCTCCCCAAGGGGTGTCTACACGATGTGCCCATGAGCCGCACCATAAACCAGTGCTTTTAGATGAGTTGAGCGCTGCACCGGAGCATGAGGCATAAGCTGCGAATAGACGTTGGAGACACGGAAACTGTGAGTCATGACGGATGCAGATGGTGACATCATCTGCGTATGCAACAGAGGTAGTGGCATGATGTCTTGTGCAGGCAGAGAGTGGTGGCAGAACTGCTTTAAAGGATTGGTGTACAGAGCGGAGGAAGGGTTCAATTGCGATTGCAAAGAGTTGTCCGGAGAGTGGGCAACCCTGCCGCACTCCCCGGCGGAAGGGAATAGGCGCTGTGACAAAGGTGGGCAGCTTGACCTGGAGAACGGCGTCTTGATAGAGTGAGAAAAGAAGAGAGACGAAGGAAGGAGGAAAACCGAAGTGAAGGAGTGTAGCCGATAGATAGGAATGTGAGATATTATCAAAAGCGGATTGTTGGTCAAGAGAGAGAAGGGCGAGGGGTTCAGAGCGAGATCGGGCAAGATGGATTAGATCATTTAGTAGATGGATGTTATGAGAAAGTGAACGGCCGGGAACTGTGTAAGTTTGATTTGGGGAGAGAATGTGAGTGAGAATGGGGTTAAGGCGTTGGGAAAGAAGTTTAGTATAAAGTTTATAATCTAGATTTAAGAGGGAGATAGGGCGCCGATTCCCCAGGTCAAGGAGATCCCCTTTCTTAGGGAATAGTACAACATATGCTACTGTGAATCGCCTCGGTAGAGGGGAGTGATTGAAAGCAGCAGAAAGTGCAGAAAAGAGAAATGGTAGAAGGAGAGGTAGAAAGGTTTTATAGAAGAGGAAAGTGAGGCCGTCCGGACCCGGTGCGGCCCTAGAGTTTAAAGAAGAAAACGTAGAGGATAGTTCAGAGAACGTGGGAGGAAGGAGGAGAGAAGAGGCAAGATGGGGAGGAACTTGTGGTAGGTTAGAAAGAAGTGATGCCAAAGCTGAAGAGGATGGCGGAGGAGATTCACAGAACTTCTCTGTATAGAACTTTCGGACCTGGGAACATAGAGTGAGTGGATCATCAGACACCTCTCCAGATGCGAGGCGAAGGTGCCGAAGTGAATTCGATGCTGTTCGTGTTTTTTCCATGGATGTAAGGAAATCGTAATTGGATGCGTCTGGCGATAGATGTTGTAGCCGGAGACGTCGTAGAGCTTGTTGAGCCAGAGGAAGGAGGATTGATCGCAGTTCTTCTTGATAGTGGCAGAAGAGAGGATCACTTAGGCTTAGGATGGAGAGCATGGAACGGACATGGTTGAGACGCATGTTTTGAACCGTTTTTGCTTTAAAAGAAAGATTGCGAACGTGGAGAACGAGTTGCTGTTTAATGTCCAACCAAAAGTCAGACCACAAGGAGCTGATTGAAGTTGAGGTCGTTTGTCCTCAAGGAAGGAGCGTACTGAAGTACAGAAGTCTGGATCTGTAAGAAGAGTGTCGTCAAGAGTCCATGGACGAATTGTACGGGGTTGTGCTGGAACTGCTTGAATAATAAGAACGATGGCACAATGGTCAGAAGAAGCTGTAGGAGTGATAATAGATTCTGTCACAGCTGTAAGCAGAGTAGATGAGGCGTAGTATCTGTCAAGGCGAGCTGTGTACGGATTTTGATTATGTTGCGAGCGCCAAGTATGTACAGTCGATGAAGGATGGAAGTGACGGTGAACATCAATGAATGAGTTGTCGGAGACCACTGACTGAAGAAGATTCACCAAGTTAACACGGCGTTCTCTGGTGGAAGGAGATCGGTCCAGGGTAGGATTCAGAGTGCAATTGAAATCCTCCAATTAAAACATGATCTATGGGAGGAATGCGAGACAAGGCACGACGAAGGCGAGTAAAAAGTATTGTCAAGTGGGTTGAAGAGCTTGGAATATAAATATTAAATATATGATAAGATGTGGAAGCTATGGTGAATGATGCACACTGTAATAGGTCTCGACATAAGTTTCGAACCGAAAAAGAGGTGATTATGGAGTTGAAAGTATGGCGGATACCTATAGCTAGACCACTATGGGATGATAGTTGGTAGGCGTGGTGAAATGTGTAGTTCCACTGGCGCCATCGTGAGAATATCGTAGTGGATTGGCAATTCGTCTCTTGTAGTAAGAGAAGATCAGCTCCTAACGGAGTGAGGTCTTCATGTACCAAGGCATTAGAAAATGGGGATGCAAATCCCCTGCAATTAAGAGATACAATCTTGAAGACTTTTTTCCATTAATGCTTGCTGAAGAGCCTTCACAACAGGAGGAAATGATTTGAGTCGATTAAAATAGGTTTTAGCCCACGGATGTTCCTTGCGAAGGTGGGAGATGCATTGATTAAGGACTTGGATCTGATCATGCACTAGAGGGAGAAACGATGCATACTTTGAGAGTAAAGCATGCGTTGTGGAGTGGTCTGTCTTATGTGACAGGTATTGATGTAAATCTTCAAATGAAATCGGCCCGGTAGGAACCGAGCCATCCTTAAGGTATTCGACAAGATCCTCAAATTTAAGAGGAGGCTCTTCGTCGGCCTGGACAGAAGAGGTAGCAGCCTTTGATGGTGAATTCTTTCGAGAGGTACTACCAGTACGGGGAGAGGTGCGGGGTGATGCGGCAGTCGGCTTCTTCGGTGGGCGTCTTCGAGAAGAACCACGACGTTTCAGCGAAGGCTCAGTTGAGCTCTCATTAACTCGAGATTCGTGGCCAGAAAATCCGTCATCAGCAGATTTAGAAGTATCAATGATAAGGGCAGTGGAGAAACCCCCTGAAGGGGACTCCGCTACAGAATGACGACTCATGGGAAGCGAACAATTAAGTGAGGGAAAATCCAGTTGCTGGTCGAAGGATAAAGGGTCCGTAGACACGCGTTGACCAACTCCTGCAGTCGACTTTTGTGAAAGTTTCGATTCTGAAGCTTTCTGTGCAGTGGAAGAAGGTGTTGCTCGGCTCAGAAGAGGGCCAGAAGTTGTAGGAGAATTATCAGGAGCCTGTGATGCTAGATGTGGGCAATGCACACGTAAATGATTCTCTCCGTGGCAAAAAGTGCAGTGGAGGAAGGTAGTCACTTCAATTCTCCTACGTTGCTGTTCACAACGAACGTTGAGCACCTTTGGGCAGGCGAGCAAATGTTCATCAGATGGAAAGATCACTCTTGCACTTCGGCGAAATCCTCCTATGGATTTATCGTCTGGATCTCTCGGCGCGGCTGAAAGAGTAGTAACTGGCCCAACAATTCGGCCGAACTTACTGAGTACAGTGCACAGCGCAACGTCTGACACCTCAGGTGGAACCGGATAAAATGTAACCTGAATTGGACGCTGAGAGACAGGTTCTGGTAGAAGATGGACGTCTTTGAGGGACAAACCTTCTGTCAAGACAAGATCCGCATGCTCTTTAAGAGCAAAGTACACCAACACAGCTCGAGGTTTTCGAGCCATGTGAGTAATACTGGCTCCAGCTGGAAGTATCTGCTTGAGAGCCATACTATATTCTTTCAACTTTGTGTCTGGGAGCGCATCAAAACACACTCCGAAGTCCATTCTAGAATAGAATTGTTTTCCCGCTGGGGAATCTTCGGGAATATCTATGGTGGCAGTAAGGCCATCAACAATGACGTACGAGTCTGGTAAGACTTCTGCAACAAACTTGGAAGGAGCTTTTTGTTCCAGTAAGAGCGGCAGAGTATGCCCTAGGAGCAGGACTCGAGCGTGAGGGCTGCAACGCAACCTGCTGTTTGAACTGAGTGGAAGTAGAGGGTAAATTAGAAGCGCTGTCAGACACATCCATGTCTTCACTTAAAGCAACAGAGAGTTGCGCTGCACTGACGTCACTGGTCGAAGCAGGGCAAGAAGCTTGAGCTGTAGTTGAGGAGTTACTTTCCACTTCTAGTGGTTGGGTGACGTCACCTACAAGCATTGGAGGAGATTGGTCTCGTGTCGAGGAGGAGGAGGAGGCGGCAGGAAATGCCTCGCTGATATGGGCGTGGACATCGCTCTTATCAGCAGCAGCCGTCGCCATTGTTAATGACGAGGGCTGCCTGAGAAATCGACCAGCTAGGTCGACAATTCAAATGATGATAACAGAAAAAATAAACTACTCACCAACTTGGGAGATGTATCAAAACAAAGCACGAACCTTCAGCTTGAAGGAACACGAAAGGAAAATGACGAACCACACGATAAAACACACTAAATAGGCACACAACACGGAGCTCAGAAAAACGTGACTTAGGCCAAAGGTGGACCGACACCGTACTAATGTTTGTCAATAAATGCTATGTTGTGTTTCTCTTCTAGGTGTCTGTTGACGTTTGTCAATATATATTGTATATATATATATATATATATTCTATTAAGAAGAGACTGAAGCTAAAAAAAATTTTTAACTCATACCAAGTACAACATAGAAAAGGTTATGTATTGACCGGTGTGAGTAAAAGAGAAAAAAAGAAAAACTGAATGCAGAAAGTGTCGAGAATACTGAGCCTTGGCTTTATCAAGGACCAGCAAACACTCTGCATTTTCTCACTTCCACAAAGACCTATTTGGAAATTGGTTTCTGCAAAGTCATGAATGCAAGTAATTAACCCACCTAAAAAATATATATATATATATGTCATGACCTCCGCAGAGTTGTATGACCTAGCTTTAGTTAACAATTTAGATTATATCCATAACCCTCCTGGTCCGACCCATGCTCTTCATCTGTTACTATTAAACAGAAAGAAGATGATTATAGAAAACTCAAGTTGTAAGAGTGACATAATGAACTAGAAATAATGTTCAGTAATTAACAAATAGTCAAGTTCGCCTGAGAGAGAATTTAAAACTGAATAGCAATACTAAAGTATTACAAGTTCTTAACATTGCAATAAAAAAGGAAATATTATTTTTTTTCTAAAGCACAGATTCTTGAAAGAAAACTGGATTATAAAAACCCCTACTACACTACTTCGGACTACACAAAAACGAGAATAAAATAAAGACAATAATAAACTAAAGAAATTCTTTGTGAAGGTTATGTGACGTAAACAATTAGTTGCAATATGTACAAAGTATTTCAGAAGTGCTTTAAGTGCATAATTAAGTAGTTAATAAGTCCTTAACTGCATTGAAAATACAGCGCAGACTACAAGAACAATGAAACGGGCGGCTGCTTGGCCTTAGTTCCCTAAAAAACGCGCAAAAATACCAAGAAAAGAAAGAGTTAAAATACGCAAAAAGTTCATAGACTTGCTAGTGCCTAAAAGCTTAAAGCAAGAAAAGAAAAAATGTTCAAGAAGTTCAAATATTGAACCCGGAAAACCTAAAAACCAAAAGTCAAAGAAGAGAGCTTACCTCTTATGCAACTTTGCTTCTTTCACACTTGAGGAAACATGGCCGACTTTTCAACCCAAACTTCCAAACACCCCTGCCCCTCCCTAGTCTCTGGGGGGCAGTGTGGGTGGGGCTGAAGGCCTCCACACTCTGAAAAAATCCTACTCGCGGAGATTTTAGCTGGAGAAAAAATATATATAATTAAGATTGTGGACCTGTATGATCAGAAAGAGCAGAATAAACTCTCCAGAATACATGAGAAATATTATGAAATACACAAGTAGTGTATTTAATAATCTTTGCATGTATTTAATCACCTTAGTGAGCTTCTGTAGACTATTCAGAATCCTATTAATTTTAATGTTAGTTTTACTATTTTTAGTATAGCTATTCTGGTGAGTGAATAACTAGTTTTCTTTTATATTAATTTTTATTTTCTTTTATAAACAGATTTTTAAGGGTTTTTTGTGATTTTGTCTATATTATTTAATTTTTTATTTTTAATAGGACCTTCTTATCCATAGCACTAAGGTTCCTTTTTGAAGTTAATATCATCCTCTAGCCAACTTCTTTCATTAAAAGAACTTTAAGAAAAATTATTCTGTGCAGAATAGAGTAAGGTTGACAGATCTGCTTTAATTTTCTGCACAGTTAATAATATGATTCTGACCAATGAAAGCCTTTTTGGAAGTTGGCTAGAGGATGATATTAACTACAAAAAGGAACCTTAGTGCTATGGATAAGAAGGTCCTATTAAAAATAAAAAAATAAATAATATAGACAAAATCACAAAAAAAAAAACTTAAAAATCTGTTTATAAAATAAAATAAAAATAAATATAAAAGAAAACTAGTTATTCACTCACCAGAATAGCTATACTAAAAATAGTAAAACTAACATTAAAATTAATAGGATTCTGAATAGTCTACAGAAGCCCACTAAGGTGATTAAATACATGCAAAGATTATTAAATACACTACTTGTGTATTTCATAATATTTCTCATGTATTCTGCAGAGTTTATTCTGCTCTTTCTGATCATACAGGTCCACAATCTCAATTATATATATTTTTTCTCCAGCTAAAATCTCCGCGAGTAGGATTTTTTCAGAGTGTGGAGGCCTTCAGCCCCACCCACACTGCCCCCCAGAGACTAGGGAGGGGCAGGGGTGTTTGGAAGTTTGGGTTGAAAAGTCGGCCATGTTTCCTCAAGTGTGAAAGAAGCAAAGTTGCATAAGAGGTAAGTTCTCTTCTTTGACTTTTGGTTTTTAGGTTTTCCGGGTTCAATATTTGAACTTCTTGAACATTTTTTCTTTTCTTGCTTTAAGCTTTTAGGCACTAGCAAGTCTATCAACTTTTTGCGTATTTTAACTCTTTCTTTTCTTGGTATTTTTGCGCGTTTTTTAGGGAACTAAGGCCAAGCAGCCGCCCGTTTCATTGTTCTTGTAGTCTGCGCTGTATTTTCAATGCAGTTAAGGACTTATTAACTACTTAATTATGCACTTAAAGCACTTCTGAAATACTTTGTACATATTGCAACTAATTGTTTACGTCACATAACCTTCACAAAGAATTTCTTTAGTTTATTATTGTCTTTATTTTATTCTCGTTTTTGTGTAGTCAGAAGTAGTGGAGTAGGGGGTTTTTATAATCCAGTTTTCTTTCAAGAATCTGTGCTTTAGAAAAAAATTAATATTTCCTTTTTTATTGCAATTTTAAGAACTTGTAATACTTTAGTATTGCTATTCAGGTTTAAATTCTCTCTCAGGCGAACTTGACTATTTGTTAATTACTGAACATTATTTCTAGTTCATTATGTCACTCTTACAACTTGAGTTTTCTATAATCATCTTCTTTCTGTTTAATAGTAACAGATGAAGAGCATGGGTCGGGCCAGGAGGGTTATGGATGTAATCTGAATTGTTAACTAAAGCTAGGTCATACAACTCTGCGGAGGTCATGACATATATATATATATATATATATATTAAAAAAATTTTTTTAGGTGGGTTAATTACTTGCATCCATGACTTTGCAGAAACCCATTTCCAAATAGGTCTTTGTGGAAGTGAGAAAATGCAGAGTTTTTGCTGGTCCTTGATAAAGCCAAGGCTCAGTATTCTCGACACTTTCTGCATTCAGTTGTTCTTTTTTCTCTTTTTACTCACACCGGTCAATACATAACCTTTTCTATGTTGTACTTGGTATGAGTTAAAACATTTTTTTTAGCTTCAGTCTCTTCTTAATAGAATGTGTATTCTGAATTTTCATAACTGCTGCGTTGCGCGTTTTGATCTTCAGGTTGTTTTGCAACTTTCATTTTAAATTTTAAAGTTTTTCTTATGTTTTCGGCTTTGCTCTTTAGTATATATATATATATATATATATATATATACGTTGGTCGTAGGAACTCCAACCTAAACAAAAAAAAAGTGCCAAAAAAAACCCCCAAAAAACTGGGACATCTCTCTGTAATACCGCGTTGGGGCCCTCCTCGCTATCAGATGGCGGCAGCAACGCGACAGGGCATGGACTCCACGAAATCTCTGTAGTACTGTAGAGATATTGCACACCACGCTTCCTGAAGAGTGGCGTGAAATATCTCCACAGTACTTGCCAGCAGGGTACTCTTAAAATGCTCTATGTAGTACTGTGGAGATATTGCACACCACGCTTCCTGAAGAGTGGCGTGAAATATCTCCATAGTACTTGCCAGCAGGGTACTCTTAAAATGCTCTCTGTAGTACTGTGGAGATATTGCACACCACGCTTCCTGAAGAGTGGCGTGAAATATCTCCACAGTACTTGCCAGCAGGGTACTCTTAAAATGCTCTATGTAGTACTGTGGAGATATTGCACACCACGCTTCCTGAAGAGTGGCGTGAAATATCTCCACAGCACTTGCCAGCAGGGTACTCTTAAAATGCTCTATGTAGTACTGTGGAGATATTGCACACCACGCTTCCTGAAGAGTGGCGTGAAATATCTCCACAGTACTTGCCAGCAGGGTACTCTTAAAATGCTCTATGTAGTACTGTGGAGAAATTGCACACCACGCTTCCTGAAGAGTGGCGTGAAATATCTCCACAGTACTTGCCAGCAGGGTACTCTTAAAATGCTCTCTGTAGTACTGTGGAGATATTGCACACCACGCTTCCTGAAGAGTGGCGTGAAATATCTCCACAGTACTTGCCAGCAGGGTACTCTTAAAATGCTCTCTGTAGTACTGTGGAGATATTGCACACCACGCTTCCTGAAGAGCGTCTCATAATTCCGTAATATTAGACGGTGGAGGATTTCTGGCATTAACGGTACGTTGAACAGCATCCTAAATGTGTTCGATGGCGTTTAAATCCCAAAAGCGAGGGGGCCAAGCTCCGTAAAATGTTTTTCTAGTCATAATCGGCAGATTATGGGCGTGTGGTGGCGCATTGTCGTGTTGAAAGAAGTCTCACTCGTCCGAGAGGTTACATGAAATGAACGGGTGCAAATTGTCTCCAAGGATGATTACGTACTTTCACCGGTCATAGCGGTCTGCTGACGTATGTCAGGTTCTAATGCGTGTCAGCTGAAGGCATCCCACACCATAACAGAGCCACCGCCGGCCTGTACTGTTCCTTTGTAGGCATGCGCGATCCATTGCCTCGTGGGTGTTTCGCCACACCTACAGTAGGCCATCTCAGATGTTACATACTTAAAATACTTTTTTAGTCGTTCGTAAGATTTTACATGCTTAAAACTGAGCAGGTTCTCATCGGTTTTGTATCGCCGGAACTTACCACAAATCTTGAGCTCTGCTGTCCTAAAACATTTTACACTCGGAGTCCACCTAAGTTTAATATGAGTAAAAAGCTTAGTTCAGATCTCGGCAATATGTTGTGAAATCTGCTTGCAGAATGCTCTGTGAACTGTATGCCTCAAGAAGGAATTTCACTTTCCCCAAGGTATTCCCATCTTGTGGAGGTATTTTCGAGGAAGTTATTACCACGAAAATGGAGCAATACTTTAATTTGTTCTCTGGATTTACCGCTGCTTTCTGTAACCTAAGCTGCTACAGGTATCCGACTTGTTTGCCATTAGCAACTAAAACGGAGGTTGAGGAACTCTGGTTGATGAAGTTGACGACGGTAGAGGAAACCTTACTGACGGAGTAAAGTGCCGTTGAGATAATCTCGAAGTTTGTGTTAAGACCAAAAAAGACCATAAGACTTCTATGAACAGGAAATCGTGAGCACAAACATCATGTCCCGATAAAACATTATTCACCGGCTTTTACATTTTCACGCTTGCGTACAAAATGATCAAGATAAACAGAAATATTGTACACCTTTCAAAAGAACTACAATTCCGTATTGCCTTTAACTCTGGAAGCGTGCTCGTAGTAAAGATAAGTAAATAGCTTTGTGGAAACGTGTAAAATACTTCTGTTAATATCGATGTTATTAGTGCAAGTAAATTTGCATTAACGAACGCGTGTTTCTAAAGGAAAAAAGATTAGTCGAATTTTCCAACGTTGATTGTGTAAATTGTCCTGTGTAGGACGGAAAAAAGTAACAAACCCCAAACATTTGTCATCTCAATGAAATACATCTACGTCTAGTGCTTGGAATGTGTACGTATGAAATGAGGCGCATACTTGAGCCACAATTCGTTTTCCTCGGTAGTCAAACGGAACCACCAGTTCATCGGTGAAAGGTTGTTCCTTTATTAAAGTGAAACCCCTGCTACAGTTTTCTTTTGTGCCCCAGGACTCTTCTTCTTGCTAAGTCAAATGCTTATCAATTGCTGAGAGTTTTCTAATGTTATTTGATACCTAATAGCAGGCTACGAGTAGCGCAGTGGTCTAAGCGCTGTATATAACCATTCGGGCGAGAAAGGGTGGTCTAAGCGCTGGCATATGACCATTCGGCCGAGAAAGGGTCCGGTCGGAATCTCGGTGAGGCATAGGTGTCGTGTTTGTCTTACGGCTTTCCCCCCGAAAGTAGGGACAGGCGACTGCTTATAGCCCATTGAGTTGCTCACTGTGGTCGTTAAACCTTCAATAAAAATACAGCTAGAGAACAATTTTTTTTTCTCGCTGCCTGAAATCTTTTGGACTACACGGTATTCACAATACGTATTTGTAAGTGATGATTTGCAAATCGAACACCTGAGTGCATTGTGTGTGTGTGTGTGTGTGTGTGTGTGTGTACGTGTAGTCAGTGATTCAGCATTTTTGGCAGGCCGATATCCAACTCGATTTACTAGTGCTGCTGTACCGATCTAATTCGAGCATAAAATAAAGTGCATTTAGAAATAAATCTCTTCAGTTTGTAAGTTCTTGTATTGAAGTGTACTGCAGAGAAACCAAACCTATCTGGAACGTTTCTCAAACCTTACCAGGAAGCTCATACTGTTGCTTTTTGCACTCAGCTGCATCATTATGCATTCCCTGTACGACAACTTTCGAGAAGAAAAAAAACGAACACAAACTTCGCTTGAAGTACATATACTCGTAAAAATCTAACATTAAGGGGGTTACGATTACTTGAATATCTCTCCACCTAAAAGTCTTTAAAAATTTCCTTCGAGGCAGTATAGACGCATACATTGCCCTTCTATTAATACCTAGACACCTGCATGCCTACAAATAACCTTTATTAACATCGTACTGAAACCCTGAGCCCTTATGACAGCCTCTAGTCTTTGTAGAATACTCTCCGCCAGTTATTGTAAATGTCCGACGATATGTTCAGATGTTTGACCTCCAGAGCAGTGATCAGTTCAGTTTAACAAGTGGGTGGCCAAGATTAAGCGAATAGCAAGAATGAAGGCGCTACTTGAAGTACTTAGAAGAGCTGCCAAGATCCATCCGGGACCTAAGGGTCGTTTCCTTTTTGCTCGACTTAAACATCACAAGCACGGCAATCCAATCAGACCTATTGTCAGCAGGAAATGCGCCCCTTCAGATTATTTGGAAAAAGCATTCTCGTCTTTCTTGCGGCCTTTCCTACCTATAGCCGAAGGTGTCCTACTCTCTTCAGCTGACTTCGTTTCCAGAGTGAGATCCACGATAGTGTCTCCAGGCGACATAATTGGAAGCTTTGACATCGAATCTTTATACCCCTCAGTGCCGGTGCATGAAGCCACCACAAACCTGAAGCGCTCTATCGCTGACTCGAACCTGTACCCTTCGGAAACTGTGGAAGCTATTTCCAAACTACTGGATGCAGTCACGGACTCAAATTTTTCAGCTTCCGATCCAGAATTTACAAACAAAACAAAGGGGTACCTATGGGGTCCTCGGCGATCCTTGCTGAAGCTGTCCTCCGACCTCTCGAAAATGAACTCTTGCAATCGTCGGCCACAGTTCCTAAAATATGGTTGAGGTACGCTGACGACATTTTCTTTGTTTGGCAGCATGGACAAGCCAACCTAAGTGATTTTCTCGCCAGAATGAACGATGCGCACCCAGATATTAAATTCACAGCAGATTATGAATCCGAAGGTGCATTACCCTTTCTGGATGTACTAGTAAGAAGATTACCCTCTGGTGCTCTTAGCACAGAGGTCTACTACAAACCCACCCACGTGGACAACCCCACACTCTCTGACTCAGCAGGCCCGACCGCACGCAAATATGCCCTTTTTAAGTACAGAGCAAAGCGAGCTTTCGAACTCTCATCGAACAAGGCCAAATGCGAGGAGGAGATCCGTAGCATTAGAAACCTAGCGGCTGCAGCGGGATACGACATGATCACAATCGACCAAATAGTCAGAAAGGCTGCAAAAACTGCTCTCGCACAGCCTCGTGCCAACCCCACGGCACAGCCAGCCCGGTTCGTGGGTTCGATTCCCTACATTCTTAGGCTAACGTACTTCCTGAAGAACGCTCTCCGAAGACTAGGTTATGATATCGGCGTGACAGCTCCTAGACCTTTGTCAGATATCCTCGCAGCAGACCAGCGCGCATCACCTTCTACGCTTACTGAAGCCGG
This sequence comes from Macrothele yani, assembly GCA_039090855.1. Classification (NCBI taxonomy): domain Eukaryota; kingdom Metazoa; phylum Arthropoda; class Arachnida; order Araneae; family Macrothelidae; genus Macrothele; species Macrothele yani. The sequence continues at coordinate 74,624,384 of CM076994.1, read as the reverse complement.
AGTCTATGCTATTCCTTTGGATTACCCTGACGCATCTGTTAAGTCCTACATCGGCATGACAAAAAGATCCTTACAGATCCGTTTTTCTGAACACCAAAGGGACGTTAAGGCCGGAAAGCTTACGACGGCACTAGCCCGTGATGTTGCATCTGAAAGGGCAGTTCCCAGATGGAGAGATTTTAAGAAACTAGCACCTTACGTCAGCGCAAGAGCTACTGCGCTTCGCGAAACCATCGAGATCATCACGCGACGGAATGTGTGTAACAAAGATGTAAACCACGAGCCTTCCTTTCATATGGCACCGGCTTCTAGAAGTTACACGTGACCACCCGGCCTTGGGATCAAACAACCCGTGACATCGTGCAAGTGTTTTACTTATTTTAATTTAATTATATTTTTAGAAATACATTTGTTCCAGTTGCTTCTGCGATCTTTAACTACTAAGTGCCTGACAAAGCTACCCGGAGGTAGTGAAAGCTAGCATCTTTTGATCCCTTATTTTACACGCCTAATAAATGGAGTTCACTTTTTATTTTTATTGTCTTTCACATTAATTGGGCGTACAGAAACCCGTTTCTTCATCGATCGTATATACATTTGTTAGTTCAGTTTTGTTTGTTGGGAGATCTTTTCTTCCACTCACCCGATGATCCAATTCGTCCCAGATATTCTCTGCAGGGTTCAGGTCAGGTCTTTAGACTTACAATCCAACTTTTCGACGCCCATATCCTCATATCAATATTCACCAAAGTGAACAGCATGGCATCGTGCTTTGTCCTGCGTCTAGAGGCATAGGCCTTCCATAAAGTACTGCCACAACGTTGGTACTGCAAATTGACTAGGTCGTCTAGTTAGAGCTCAAAATTTATTGTTTTGTCCAAAACGACTAAAGTTCCCAAGCCGAAACACGAAAAACAGTTCCATACCATTACGGTGCCTCCACCAAATTTCACTGTCGGAACGATACTGTCTGGAAGGTACCTACATCCTGGCATTCGCCAACTCAGAAACGACCATCAGACTGGTAGACTGTGGACCGCAACTCATCTGTGCAAAGCAAAGTTTTCCATTGGTATACAGTCCAAGAACGACACTACGCAAATCGGCTTGTTGATGGTTGCTCGACCGCAATCACCTATGTCATGAAGGGTATTGGCTACTCAACTGGTGCTAATATTAGTCCCAGTAGTCTCACATACGGTTTGCGTGATTTGAGATAACTTTGACTTGGCGTTCTAAGCTGGCAGTCTTTTGAAAAGATCTTCTGCCATGCTCTGTTAGCTTTGAAGTTTTAACTGGTCATTTCTTGGAAGATTCACCCCCATTCCGCCTCTATTTACCGATCACATCTCCAACAGTCGACCTATAGGTCTTTAATGCTGCTGAAATATCGAGTTTAGAGCCACTGCTTATGTGGCACCCTGTTATTAATCCTCTCTGATAAATCAAATGGAACACCTGAGTGCATTGTGTGTGTGTGTGTGTGTGTGTGTGTGTGTGTGTGTGTGTGTGTACGTGTTTATTAATCCTCTCTGATAAATGCAAATGGAACACCTGAGTGCATTGTGTTAATCGAGGGACCTTGCAATCATAGATTTACATCATAGCCTTATGAGTATACCCATGTATTTATGGCTGTGTGTGTGTGACTCAGGGCTCGCGTAGGACTTAATTTACTATTAATAGAGGGGGTTCCAGGATATTTATGGCAGGGGGATGTATATCAAATCTAATCCATGGCAAACTCCGCACTTCATGCGAGAAGGCTTTACAATACAAATGAGGTGATTCTGGTTAACCTAAGTTATACCACAAACAATGTAAATACTACCCTATCACAATGATAAACGGTCGCGTTAGGCCAGATACCTCTATTTACACGCGGAGTATCTCTTATTGCATTGTAAAAGGTAGGACAACTTAAAAGTTAATGACGAACATTTCTACATCACGGAAGGGACATGAACTGACAAGATGTAACCGTAAATGCACTGTTGTACGTTACCGAGCAGTTTCGGAAATGTCTCCCTCCTTTCAGTAAGCGAAGGGGAACATGAATATTTTGAGGATTATTGAGTAGTGAATGAATACACACTTCGGGAGCATGCATGCTTGCTGGGACAACATGATCCTAAGTAGAAGATAAATGATGCAATAAGCCGAAGCTGTACAAGACGTGAAAGAATGGAACAATTCATTTCTAATAGCATTTATAGAGGAAGAGTGAAACAGTCCGCTCTTAAAATCCATAAACAATGGTGTTCATTGGATCCAGAAGTACAAAGGAATAGTTTCGCTGTACTAGAACAGTGAAAAGGTGGAAGAATATGTACTCCGAAGAAAGGTAGTAGAGCGGAAAATATGACCTTAGTGAGTAATTTTATCCGAGACCTTAGTGAATAACTGTATATCCGAGGTCGGGACACTGGGGTAGTAGAGAACTTGGCCTTAAACGAAATACTAAACTTTTGTCAAGTAACCTGTAATATATATATATATATATATATAATCATCATCATCATCATTGTCAACCATTATCAATCCACTGCTGGACGTGGGTCTCCCCAAGTTTCCTCCACAACAGTCTGTCTTGTGCCAGTCTCCTCCATTTCACTCCTGCTTACTTTCGAATTTCATCCACCCATCTCCCATGTGGTCTTCTTGTGGGTCTTTTACTGTCTCTTGGAATCCAATCTAAAATTTCGGCTGTCCATCGATGGTCTGTCCTTCTGGCAGTATGCCCAGCCCATTGCCATTTCAGGGATTTAACTCTGATCATGATGTCTTCCACTCTTGTCATTTTTCGGATCCACGAGTTCCTCTTCTTATCTCTCCTGGTTACACCAAGCATGCACCTCTCCATTCTACTTTGAGTTGTCTGCAGCCTTTGTATGTCTCTTTTAGTTAAGGTCCACGTCTCTGCATAATACGTAAGCACTGGAAGGATGCATTGATCAAACACTTTTCTTTTAAGACATAATGGCATATTGCTCTTGAAAATAATGCTGTTTCTTATAAAAGCTCTCCAGGCAAGTTTTGTACGCCAATTAATTTCTTCATCAATGTGACCCTCACTTGATATCTGCTGTCCAAGATAAACGTACGTGTCTGTTATCTCCAGCTTTTCTTCATCAATCGACAAATCTTCATTTCGTGTAAAACCATTGATCACTTTTGTCTTCTGAAAGTTCATTTTTAATCCCACTTCTTTACTCTTGTCAGCAAGTTCTTGGATCATACTCTGCAGCTCTGATGGGGTAGTTGCAAAAATGACTACGTCATCAGCAAAACGAAGGTGGGTTAGATAATCTCTATTAATCTTTATCCCTTTGTTATCCCAGTTCAGCGATTGAAAGACATTTTCCAATGTGGCGTTAAAAAGCTTCGAAGATATGGTGTCACCTTGTCTCACTCCCTTTCCAATTTTTATGTGTGTTGTATTTTCAAATAGCCGAATCTTTGTATTTGCATTTTCATAGATGTTATTAAAAATATTAATGTATGCATCTTCAATACCGCAGGATTTCAGAGCCATTGTAACTGCTGATGGTTTCACCGAATCAAAGGCTTTTTCATAATCGATAAGAGCCATGCACAATGGAAGTTCATATTCCCTCGCTCTTTCAATTAGTTCTCTCAGTACGTGGATATGATCTATTGTGCTGTAGCCACTCCTGAATCCAGCTTGTTCTCTCGGTTGAGCCATGTCCAGTGTTACCTTCAAACGGTGTGAAAGAACTTTTGTGAAGATTTTATAAACCACTGATAGGATACTGATAGGTCTGTAGTTCCTGAGATCCTCAATGTCCCCTTTTTTATGTAGCAGGATCATGATGATCCTGCTATATATATATATATATATATATATATATACGTATATACACGTTCTATTAAGAAGAGACCTAAGCAAAAAAATATATATTTTTTTTGACTCATACCAAGTACAACATAGAAAAGGTTATGTATCTACCGGTGTGAGTAAAAGGAGAAAAGATAAAAAATAAAATAAAACAACTGAATGTAGAAAGTGTCGAGAATACTGAGCCTTGGCTTTATCAAGGACCAGCAAAAACTCTGCATTTTCTCACTTCCACAAAGACCTAGTTGGAAATGGGTTTCTGGAAAGCCATAGATGGCCGCCCCGGTGGCGCAGTGGTCTAAGCGATGGCCTCTGATCATTCGTCCGAACGGGGTCCGGGTTCGAATCCCGGTGAGGCATGGATGTTGTGTTTGTCTTACGGCACTGGCTCTCTCCCTTCCCTGGAACCAGTGATCCTAAATTAGGGACGGGCGACTGCTTATAGCCCGTTGAGTTGCTCACGGTGGTCGTTAAACCTCCAACCAAAAAAAAAAAAAAAAGCCATAGATGCAAGTAATAAGCCCACCAAAAATTGTTTTAAAAAATATATATATGTCATGACCTCCGCAGAGTTGTATGACCTAGCTTTAGTTAACAATTTAGCTTGCATCCATAACTTTCATGGCCCGACCCATGCTCCTCATCTGTTACTACTAAACAGAAAGAAGAAGATTAAAGAGAACTCAAGTTGTGAGAGTGACATAATAATTAGAAATAATGTTCAGCTATAACGAAATGCCAAGTTCGCCTGAGAGAGAATTTAAACCTGAATAGCAATGCAAAAGTATTCCAAATTTTTACATTGCAATTAAAATAGGAAATATTAATTATTTAAAACTCAGATTTTTGAAAGAAAACTTGATTCTAAAACCCCCTACTCCACAACTTCTGACAACACAAAAACGAGAATAAATTAAAGACAATAATTAACTAAAGAAATGCTTTGTGAAAGTTATATGACATAAACAATTAGTTGCAATATGTACAAAGTATTTCAGCAGTGCTTTAAGTGCATAATTAAGTAGTTATTAAGAACTTAACTACTTTGAAAATACAGCGCAATGTAAAGGAACTATGCTTGGCCAGCTGCTGGGCCTAAGTTTCCTAAAAAACGCGCAAAGTTACCGAGAAAAGAAAGAGTTAAAACCCGCAAAAAAGTTAACAGACTAGCCAGTGCCTAAATGCTAAAAAGCAAAAAACAACAGAGAAAAAAAGTACAAGAAGTACAAACATTGAACTTATAAAACCTAAAACCCAAAGACAATGAAGAGAGCTTACCTCTCATGCAACTAAACTTTCTCCACACAAGAGGAAACATGGCTGACCTTTTCCCCAAACGTCCAAACATCTCTGCCACTCCCTAGTCGCTGGGGGGCAGTGTGGGTGGGGCTGATGGCCTCCTCATACTGAAAGAAACCAACTCTCGGAGATTTTAACCAGAGAAAAAAAATATATACTTAAGACTGTGGACCTGTATGATCAGAAAGAGCAGAATTAACTCTCCAGAATACATGAGAAATATTATAAAATACACAAGTGGTGTATTTAATAATCTTTGCATGTATTAAATCACCTTAGTGGGCTTCTATAGATTATTCAGAATTTTTTTAATTTTAATGTTAGTTTTACTATTTTTAGTATAGCTATTCTAGTGAGTGAATAGCTAGTTTTCTTTTTTATTTGTTTTTATTTTCTTTTATAAACAGATTTTTAAGCTTTTTTTGTGATTTTGTCTATATTATTTAATTTTTTATTTTTTATTTTAATAGGACCTTCATATCCATAGCACTAAGGTTCCTTTTAGTAGTTAATAGGCATCCTCTAGCCAACTTCCAAACGGCTTTGATTGGTCAGAATCATATTATTAACTGTGTAGAAAATTAAAACAGATCTGCCAACCTTACTCTATTGAGGACTGGAACAATGCTACAATGATCCTCCTACATAAAAAAGGTGACATTGAGGATTTCAGGAACTACAGACCTATCAGCCTCCTATCAGTGGTTTATAAAATCTTCACTAAAGTTCTTTCACACCGTTTGAAGGTAACACTGGACATGGCTCAACCGAGAGAACAAGCTGGATTCAGGAGTGGCTACAGCACAATAGGTTATATCCACGTATTGAGAGAACTAATTGAAAGAGCGAGGGAATATGAACTTCCATTGTGCATGGCTTTTATCGATTATGAGAAAGCCTTTGATTCGGTGAAACCATCAGCAGTTACAATGGCTCTGAAATCCTGCGGTATTGAAGATGCATACATTAATATTATTAATAACATCTATGGAAATGCAAGTGAAGAGATTTGGCTGTTTGAAAATACAACACACATAAAAACTGGAAAGGGAGTGAGACAAGGTGAGACCATATCTCCGAAGCTCTTTAATGCCACATTGGAAAATGTCTTTTAGTCACTGAACTGGGAATAAATATTAATGGAGATTATCTAACCCACCTTCATTTTGCTGAGGACGTAGTCATTTTTGCAACTACCCCATCAGAGCTGCAGAGTATGATCCAGGAACTTGCTGACAAGAGTAAAGAAGAAGAAGTGATGAATCGATACATCTTCATTTCTTGTAAAAACATTGAACATCACTTTTGTCTTCTGAAAGACAAAAGTGATGTTCAATGCTTTTACAAGAAATGAAGATGTGTCGATTGATGGAGAAAAGCTGGAGATAACAGACACGTACGTTTATCTTGGACAGCAGATATCAAGTGAGGGTCACATTGATGAAGAAATTAATCGGCGTACAAAACTTGCCTGGAGAGCTTTTGGAAGAAACAGCATAATTTTCAAGAGCAATATGCCATTATGTCTTAAAAGAAAAGTGTTTGATCAATGCATCCTTCCAGTGCTTACGTATGGTGCAGAGACGTGGACCTTAACTAAAAGAGACATACAAAGGCTGCAGACAACTCAAAGAAGCATGGAGAGGTGCATACTTGGTGTAACCAGGAGAGATAAGAAGAGGAACACGTGGATCCGAAAAAGGACAAGAGTGGAAGACATCATGATCAAAGTTAAATCCCTGAAATGGCAATGGGCTGGACATACTGCCAGAAGGACAGACCTTCGATGGACAGCCGAAAATTTAGATTGGATTCCAAGGGACAGGAAAAGACCCAGAAGGAGTTCACATGGGAGATGGGTGGATGAAATTCGAAGGTATGCGGGAGTGACATGGAGGAGACTGGCACAAGACAGACCGTTGTTTTTAGGAAACTTGGGGTGACCTTCGTCGAGCAGTGGATTTATAATGGTTGACAATGATGATGATGATGATGATACACACGTATATACACACAAATGTGTCTTGTGGCTACTAACGGCGGTACTGAAGAATGGCCGTCAGTAGATGAAAGAAAGAGCACTATATTTTAATGACTGCAGAGTGGAAAACTGATAGTCAATAGACAGAAGACTACGCTCTAGAATTCAGCATCCTCGTAAAAGCTGTAACTTATTTCTGTTATCTAAAATTGACACTGTTTTTGTGTGCAAATGTTTCATGGCGTGTTTTCTTTTTGTCGGTCTTTTTTTTTTTTTACGGAAATTAGCTTTCCGTTGGCAAACAAAATATCCTGTATGCATAATCTGCGCATTTTTATTTATTTATTTTTTACTATGTACACGTGAATCTTACCTTCCAGCAGAACGAGACATTAATTTTAATTAATATGGGAGAACTTTTCACGTACGAGTAATTCGATGTGCACATTTGCTCATATAAAGGTGTTCAGATTTAAATCAGGTGAATTTTCTAGGTGCAGCCTGATGAAGAAGATCTAGCGGAAAACATGGAAGAGAACGAAGAAGAAAAAGAAAGTGAGAAGTCGGAAGAGAAGCTGGGGAAGCTACAGTACAAACTGGACTATGATTTTAATTCCAACAATGTAAGGACCACATTTATTCATTTCATGTACTATGATAAATATGTTTATAAATACAAAACGCAGTAGGTATCATGCTCATATTCAATGAGGTTGTTGTCGGCTTTTCAGGAACTGCATCAATTTAACAGTTCACAATCATTGTACGTTTGCATTCTCTAAGGAAGTTCGGGCCAGCATCACTTAGAACTAATTGCTAAAACTGTGGATCTTAATGTTCTTTTTAATGTACAGACAAAATAACTACTCTAAAACCGACTAAACAATTTGCGATCGAAATAAATGATCCAGAGTCAAACACCAAAGCTCGTATGGAAAACGTATAGTACAGGTTAAGAAATTAAAAAAAGGTTATATACACTGACGGAAAAAAAAAATCCCAACACCACGAAAAAATAGTTGTAGAGGAATGAAGTGGCGGCAATACATTTGTATAGGTAACATATTTAATCGATTAAGGTTTCAAGATCACAGCTTGATGTAAGCGCGAGAAGAGCCATTTTAAATGTTAAATGCTGGTACATTAATAACCGGTGTAACCGCCAGAATGTTGAATGCAAGCACGCAAACGTTCATGCATTGTGTCGTACAGGTGCTGGATGTCAGTTTGTGGGATGGAGTTCCATGCCTGTTGCACTTGGTCGGTCAATACAGGGACTGTTAATGCTGGTTGGGGGTGACGCTGGAATTGTCGTCCAATGATGTCCCATACGTGCTCGATTGGTGAAAGATCTGGTGATCTAGCAGGCCACGGCGACATGTCGACACTCTGTAGAGCATGTTGGGTTACAACAGTGATAGGCGGGCGAGCGTTATCCTGTTGGAAAACACCCCCTGGAATGCTGTTCACGAATGGCAGCACAACAGGTTGAATAACCAGACCGACGTACAACTGTGCCGTCAGGGTGCGTGGGATAACCACGAGAGTGCTCCTGCTGTCATAGGAAATTGCTCCCCAAACCATAACTCCAGGTGTAGGTCCAGTGTGTCTCGGCCGCAGACAGGTTGGTTGCAGGCGCTCACCTGGCCTCCTTCTAACCAACACACGGCCATCACTGGCACCCAGGAAGAACTGGCTTTCATCAGAAAACACAACAGATCTCCACTCCGTCCTCCAATGAGCTCTAGCTTGACACCACTGACGTCGCAAACGGCAGTGGTTTGGAGTAAGTGGAATGCACACTACAGGGCGTCTGGCTCGGAGCTGTCCTTCAAGTAACCGATTTGTAACAGTTCGTTGTGTCACTGTGGTGGCAAGTGCAGCTCGAATTGCTGCCACAGACGCAGTACAATGCGCCACAGCCATACGCCGTACACGGCGGTCTTCGCTCTCAATAGAGCCACGTGGCCGGCCGGAACCCGGTCTGCTTGAGGCAGTACCTTCCCTTGACCACTGCTGCCAACAATCTTGCACACTGGCTACATTCCTGCTAAGTCGTTCTGCAATATTGCGGAAAGAAAATCCACCTGCTCGTAGCCCTGTTACACGACCTCGTTCAAACTCCGTGAGCTGTTGTTAATGGCTTCTTCGTCTTCTTAAAGGCATTCTTGACTAACATCAACACCCTACGTCGAATCTCAACGATAACTAACGCTCACGAACGTTACAGCGCGTATTTACAGCAAACCTGCTTTGCATGTTCCGAGGGGCGCTACTAGCGCCACACGTATGCACCGAGCGTGAAATTTGCATAGACGTCATCTTACAGATGTACTCTCACCGCCTACCAACAGTCGTTTATCTAACACAACCCCTTCTTGGTGTTGGGATTTTTTTCCGTCAGTGTATATATTTCAAATATTCGGACCTGGGTATGACACAAAAACCTCGAAAAGGAAGTAGACAGCAGAATCAGGAAGGCAGAAAAAATATTTTATCCTCTGTACAGAATTGTTTTTGCAAAGAAGAGATATGTCACAATACTTGACGCTTTACAATGGAGTACTTATGTTTACCAGGTTCTATGAAAGTGGAAAAGTATAGCGCTTTTTATGATGTTAAACAGGTGTTCCTAAAATATTTGTCTTCTTCTACCGCAAATTCTAATGAAAAAAAAAAGGTCTTTAAACACAGGGTGGAAAATGGTTTCTGCAGAGATATAGCACGTTGTCGGAATACGAAATGCGGCGCGAGGTTAAGTGCCTTCAATGCGCACCGACGTTTGTTCGATAGGCACGATGCTGTAGAAATGATCATCACTTGCATGACACTTGGCATTGAGCATGAATGCAAATGTGTGACTAAATAGTGCAACTCCAGTATGCGATAAGGCTACTTGGAAAGTGAACCGACAGTCATTTTTTCAAACAATCATATTAGATGACGTTACGCACACGTGAAAGAGTAGCGTGGTTGTTATTGTCGATTAAGCAACCGTGAATATGCAGACTCCGTTTACCAACGCCGAATAAGTTGACACTCATTTCGCTTATGAACGAGCGAATGGAAATAGCAAGGAAACGCACCGCTTCAACAGGAAGGCTTTTCCGCATCGATATCCAAACAAAATTACTTTCCTGTCGTCCATCAGAGTCTACAAGAGACAGAATCAATGGCTCCATGCACTACAGATCGGGAATGACCCAGATATGAGCGTATACTTCCGTTAGAAGAAAGAGTGCAGCACGTGATAGCAGAGGAGGTTGTATCTGGCACATGAAGAGTAACTGCAGAGGTGGGACATCAGATTCTACTGTATGGCGTATCTGACATCAAGAGCAGCTGTATCCTTACCTCGTACAACAGGTGCATGCACATTCAACCAGAGGATTATCCTATTTTTGTCAACTTTACTCAGTGACTACTGAAACAATTTACGGTACCTGGTATTGTCCATTCACCCGAGATGGCATTGAGAACTTTCATAGTATGTATCGCTGTGCGCAGGAGAATCCGTATAAAATCAAACAGCTCCAACTTTAGCAAAAATTCCATGTGAATGCTTGGATATGCATCATTGAAAATTACACGCATCTGTCCTTTGTTCTTGCCACCGACGTTCAACTGCCAGCGATACCAAACTTTTTGGAGGAGGAACTAACAGCTTATTTGGAAGAAGTGCCTGCGCACATGGTTCATGCACGATGAAAACACAGCATATTTTCATCGAACTGTAAGAGAACATCTCGATCGTTCGTATCCTGGCCGTTGGATAAATAGAAGTAGGCCAAATTCTACGTATCCAATACGCCGCCACTATCTCCTGATATGAATCCATTGGATTACTTTGTATAGGGACAGCTGAAGACCGGTGCTTACCAGTGCCTAATAAACGGGCTGTCCGCCAAAGAATCGTGGATAGTTATACAATAATGCGGAATATTTCGGGACTTCTGGAACGTGTACGGTAACCGCTCAGCCAACGCTGTGCGGTATGTACATTTGGTGACGGAACCCATTTTGAACATTTGCTACGATGTGGCCATAATCAGTTGTTCTCCTCGATCACTTCTTATGTACAGTGCTGACTGGAATACAATCCTGTTACCTTCTCGATGTGTATGACTTGCAGTTTAGCACGTGCTTTATTTCTGTAGAAAAGTGTTTTCGGTCTTATGTTTACAAGAAATTCTTAATTAGAATCGGCGGCAGGACGAATTCCCAAAATTTGGCCAAACATTTTGGAAACACCCTGCATTCTGCTGGGGTAAGAGTGGTTAGAGAAATAAAAAGAAAAGACGTGCGTTCCGCAGAGGGATAAGATTAGTGATGAATATACATTATTAGAACTAAGCTGCTAACTTCTTCGACAGAAGAAAGATTTCATAAAAACATATCGAGGTGGCTTGAGTATGAGTGCATATCGAAGAAGAAGATTTTTTTATTGGAGGTTTAACGACCATCGTGAGCAACTCAGTGGGCTATAAGCAGTCGCCCGTCCCTAATTTATAGCCACTGGTTCCAGAGAAGGGAGAGAGCCAGTGCCGTAAGACAAACACAACATCCATGCCTCACCGGGATTCGAACGCGGAACCTTCTTGGACGAATTATCAGAAGCCATCGTTTAGACCACTGCGCCACCGGGGTAGCAAAGATTTTTTGCACCGGTACTACGATCTATGGCATTAAGCCGCAGATCAAGGATAAGACGGAGAACAGAGTGGGATCGAAGGTACGGAATTATTCAGCAGTGATGTGTAGCAATACGTTAGCCGCTCGGGTGGCGCAGTGGTCTAAGGCGTTGGGCCTCTGATTATTCGCCCGAAAGGGGTCCGGGTTCGAATCCCGGTGAGGCATGGATGTTGTGTTTGTCTTACGGCACTGGTTCTCTCCCTTCCCTGGAACCAGTGACCCTAAATTAGGGACGGGCGACTGCTTATAGCCCATTGAGTTGCTCACGGTGGTCGTTAAACCTCCAATAAAAAAAAAAAAAAAAGTAGCAATACGTTAGAGGCAGAAAATCTTGCACTGGATAGAGAGATACAAGCGTTTGCTGTTAAACACCACAAATTAAATTAAGTAGTCTGAGACAGCAAATGCTTAAACAGCATGAGTATGAAAGGATGAAGATGGCGAGACTGGACCATGAAACAATGTAGTGAGGAAAAAGGGTCACGCCATTGGATATTTTTTCGGCGACTGATTTTAAACTTGCTCAAGTTTGAAACAGGACATCGGCAGCGGTTGTTGTCACATGCCTTTTCAGGTGTTATCAAAATTGATTTGAGATCAACAGTTTGCACGAGAACTTAGCAATATTACGTATGTGCAAACTCATATTTCACAGCGCATATTGATTTGTCACATCGGAATAATGATTTGCATTGTTGATGAGAGTACAAGAAAAGAAGACCTGTGGCTTTTTATGAAAATCTGATGGGTCTTCTGTAGAAGTATTTAAAAATAAATATGAATCTGAATTTGATGAACATATCTTGGTTTGTTTCTTTCCCTAGCTGGCGGTTACTGTGATCCAAGCGGAAGGTTTGCCGGGTTTGGATATGTCCGGTACGTCAGATCCTTATGTCAAAGTGTACCTGCTTCCAGACAAGAAGAAAAAGCATGAAACCAAAGTACACCGCAAAACTCTGAATCCTGTCTTCAACGAGACTTTCAATTTTAAGGTACATGTGCATATTTACCAAATTTTTGTAATCTTTTGTTTTAAATAATATGTGCGATACGCATGTGGAAATTTCAAAGCGATTGTCTTGGAATAAAGCAATCATAAACTACATCCGAAGAGAAAGTGAAGTATACATAAATCAATCTGACAGACTTAATAACGTCTGCCAATTACTTAAAGGAAATTACGCTGGAACTCTGTCCATAATTAATTGCCACATAATTCTTCTCATCAATTAACACTGCTCACCGATCAATCAAGGATGACAAAATCCCAGGGCAGTCAAGTTCTGGAACTAATCGCTCAAACACGAAAATTGTTTCAGTTATCAATCAAACACCTCTAAATTTAGTTAATCGACGATGAAGTTCAAACCCTTACTCCACATACAAAACAAACACGTAAATCAGTCAAGTGTTACATATTTCACTTATCAGGTACCCAAGCTTCTGAAAAATTCATCAGAACAAGTAAGTATTGAAATATTTTGCTAGCCAAGAATCACCTATCCCAAAACCTTACAAGTCAACAAGGGGGGAGGGGTATTCACAGATCAATCATTCAACACGTACGGCATCCAGGACAAAATTGTTGTCGTATATTTCAATAATGCAACACGACTTAATGAGTTTGACAAACGGCACAACATTTCAGTTGTGGCTAACGATTGTTGATAAGACTTCTAATCATAATCGTATTAAAATTTTCACCGACTGTAAGGAAAAGGTGGTTGAAAAGAATTTGATGAGATTTACCATAGAAACTGCCACATTGATTGATCACATGCGAGATCTATCGGAAGATAATGATAAGACAGGAAAACTATATACAGGTCAGATCCATTTTTGACTTTAAATATCTTGACAAATGAAAACAAACCAGGTGCCCACAGTAATTGGTTAGCAGCAGTTAGCCGTAGGAGAGTCAGACATCACCAGAAATCTTAACGTGCAGGATGATTCAGAAAGAACAGCAAAACTAATCGCTCAGTCACATGTCACATGATCCCATTGTCCCATCAGAACACAATTAAGGAATCTAGTTCTCGTGTATGGCAATTATGTGTTTTCAGCGGGAAGGAGCCGTCAATGATGAGGTATTTCTTATGTATTTGATGATTGGAAAAAGCGAAATTTTATTTTTTCTTGCAAATTTGATACATAAAATTGCATGCACTCGAGTACCTCTACACGTGCACATTAGGGGTACGTAAACACACTATATTTATTTATTTTTTTAGTTTTGGGGTTTAACGGCCACAATGAGAAACTCTAAGGGCTATAAGGTGCCACCTGTCCCTAATTTACGACTGCTAGTTCCATGTAAGTAGGTGAGAGAGTCATCATCAGACAAACACACCATCCATGCATTATCCAGGACTTGAACCAGGGCCCCGTCTTGGACAAATCTTGGACAAATGGTTAGAAGCCTGCGCCTCAAACCATTCTGCCAGCAGGGCGGCACACGAAATTTGAAAAAAAAAAAAAACATTTCTTCTCCTTTAAAGCAAAAACTGAAATGCATTGAAATCGCACATGGTTCCCTCACAAAAGAGCAAATCATTTCGAATCCTTGATTCAATTAATTCTTTTGTGCCCCGGTGGTGTAGTGGTCAAAGCACTCACTTCTGACCATTAGTCAGAGTGGTCTGGGTTCGAATTTTGGGTGAGGCATGGGTGATGTGTTTTTCTTAGGGCACTGAATCTCTCCCTTCCGTGGAACTAGTGGCCCTAAATTAGGAACAGAAGATAGCTCATATCCCATTGAATTGCTCACGGAAGTCGTTTAACCCCAAGAGAAAAAAATTAAGCCCTGAGTGTGACCGTGATTTCAGAAATAATTTTACTAGCTGAGGAAAGGAAAGCCGAAATTATGAACACACATGAGATAGCTCAAACATTATGAACCTTAAGCGTGTACAGTATCACATACATATGTTTGAGAACCTTAAGCTTACGTATTCACGGAAACTGATGCCAAAGATTCGCAGCAGAATACGAATTTTACAGCCAAAAAGCAGCGAGATCAGTGAATATGATGTTTCTCTGAATCAGAGAAGAAGAACGTCCACTTCCTCGTAGCTGACATAATGAGACGTGCCACTTCGAGAACTTTAATTTCATAATGTGATGTATCATGTTAGTTTCTTCATTGTGTTTTCTTCTTCTTCAGAAATTAACGGTTTTTCTTGTGTTGTATGAAGAAGTGTCCCACCAAAGAGAATTTATGGCTTTTTTTCTAGGTAATTTAAAAACCTATAATTTTGGAATGGTTCGTTCGGGAGAACGAAAGATCCAGAGGGATTGAGAGGGTGGGGAGCGCTTTGAATAATTATGATGTTGATTACGAGAATGACAGATTACGGACGATGGTGGCGTTCGATAGCGGATGCCGTTTCGGGATCTATTGAATTAGAAGAAACATGAATGCAATTAAAATTAATATAATGTTGCCAAGGATGACGAAGGCTGCAACTGATCGTACAATCTTCTTCAGAATATATTTACTGATTTAATTGATTTTAGTTTGCTTTCGTCAGGAGCAGAGAGTGCTGAAGAATCAGAGGAGTATGCTGATCCTAAAGATATTAGGTATGACAATAAATTGTCAAAAGACGGTTGAAATGGTTTTAGAGAAGAAATAGCAATCTCATGTGATGCTAAAAAAACGTTTAAATGTTGTTTTTTCAAATAATTAGCGTTTAAATGTTTTTTTTTTAATAATCAGGCTTTTAAACATTAGTTGACGAAAATCTGTGGAATGCTTTTTCCCAGACAAGAACAAGTTCATTTTGTGGTGAGTTTTCGAGTCGTCGATGGTTTTGTTTTCCTATTTTTGATGATACTGGAACTTAAATAATTGATTCATGATTTCGACGACATGGCCTTACTGTTTGGCTGGAACGAAATGCACAAAATTATTTACGTGAAACTGTTTATACAAAGTGAAGGAATTATGAAAAGTTACAGTGAGTTGAAGAAGCTATAAGAGTTTTATACAAAAGCAAATAGCACACATCTTTAATTGAGATCTGCAAAGAGAGGAAACGGTGAAACAATATTTCTTGATTACGAAAATGTTAGTACACAGTGGGTACATTAGCGATGACGCATCAATGAAGTGTGTTATTAATGAGATTTAGGATGACAAAAGAGAAAAAAATCTATATCATATGGAAATAGAAACATTCACGAATTCAAAGAACGGTTGAGAGTGTGTGAAACTGTTCACTAAAATCTAACTTAACAAAGAAAATCAAAGGCCAATTTCACAACGAGAGAGATGGCAGGGAAGAGGCTTTTGCGACTGCTATGCCCAACTCTATGCATTTATAAGCAGTCACTAGTCTTTAATATAGGGTCATCGGTTAGATAAGGGAGAGAGCCAGTGCTATAAGACAAACACACCATCCATGCCCTCCTCGGTATTTGAGTCCGAGGCCCATCTCGAACGTGTAATTAGAAGCCAGAGCCTCTTACCACTCGGCTACAGGGGTCGGAGAGAGAGATGTAATGCAGTCAAATAGACACAACGAATGGAATTAAGCAATTGACATACAAAACTAGATGTTACAAGTGTAGTAATATTAGTCATGAATCGGCAGATTGTTAAAACAAAAACAAAGAGATGAAATATTGCTGCTAAAAGAACCCAAATCGGTCCAAGTTTAAAGCTCAAGTTTAGATTTTTAGGACCTTACAGGATCACCATTGCAAAGGGTAATGATAATTAGAACATAATCAATGAAGGACATACACCTGTACAAACAAGTATGCGCGTGGAATTTATTATGGACAAGATTGCAGCTTTGGACTTTCTTTTTAACAAAGATTTGCGTCACTATATATAATGATGCAGTTTTAAATTTTTCTTTTAAATTACTTGTGAATCTTTCTTTTAACTACTAACTCTTTTGTGTTTTCAAAATCAGATGACTGCAGATGACTGAAGAGTAAGAACTGTACGTCCACATGTTGACGGAAAATTTTGGATTAGTGCCAAAGAATTAAATTCGCGGAGATTGATTCTTACAGCTCCATAAACAAAGCGAGATCACGAGATCAATGTAGATGGCGTTTCTCTGTGTCAGTGAAGGAAAAAAGTTGGCTTTCTCGTGGCTCAATAAATTACCATGTGTATCACCTCACAAATTTTAATTTCACAGTGTGATGTATCATGCTTATTTTGGATTCTGTTCCTTTCTTTTTAAGACATTGAATATTTATCTTGTGTTGTATTAAGAACCGTGTGACGACAATTTATGTTTTTTTTAGGTCATTTTCAAATCCTATATATGTGTAAATTTAGTGCAGGGAATTTCGCACTGCCAGAAGACAAAACAAAACATATTCTCCCTAAACGAAAAGGAGCATAAAAAGTACTGTAAATTCAGTGAATGCATTTGTTTTCTGTATCAGAAAGGTTGATACGGGGCACGTGTGAAAGCTTAAAAAATGTACTTCTCAGAAATCTTTACTAAGTTGATCCGGAACGGATATTTCTCCATATATTCTTTAAAGAATATGTGGAGGAATGTCCTTTCCGGGAAAACAGTGAAGGACATCTCGTCCTACCGATCCCATTTGTTCTAACTATGTAAGACATTCTGTGTACATCCGATAATTTAGAGAGCTTCTCTGGCATCTACAGGAAGTAATGGAGCATTTGGATCCGTATTTGCAAGGAAAACTTTTCCATGAGAAAAGTTTGCAATTTCTTGTGTGTTGCTTTTAGGAAAGAAAAGGTTTATAATTTTCCGATGCCTCTTTCTCCAAGTGATATGAGGATGCTTGCGAGTTTCATGGAATTCATAGAGTTTTGTAAACTTTTTCTCTTTATAGAAATGTTCTTTGAAATTTATTTTGTAACAGCTATGTATCTTTGAAAGGCGTGGGATAACTGGAAAATTTTATCCTTTCTGTCACACGAGTAGAAGAAGGAAAATGGAGTTAAAATATTATTTGAAGACTATGTATGAATGTGGGTAAATCATTTTGACAGCTGGCTGAATATCAAATCCACTTCTGAAATCTCATGACTACCATTCGAACGAGAGCGAAGCTCCCTAAACTAGCAAATTTAGTGATTTTACAATACAGAGTGACTCAAGATAGTCAGAATTGCAATTCTGAGTAAATTATTCTTAATTTAATGGAATTTTATGTGTACTCCATTCATTCATTGATCTGCACAAAAGTGAAAACACTACTCTTCCGGAATGTTCGCTGCAATCTGTCATAACAATTACAATTACACTGACTAAGAGTAGGCCACTTTCTTGGAACTCTCTCGAGTTGGTTAATATGAATCAAGTTAAGAAATAACATTAAGTACTGAATTTTTCTGAGTGCAGAGAAATAACTTTCCAATATACTCATCAGTTGCAGTGCTCGAAACCTGTCTTTGAAAACGACTTTAAGTGTATTTCATTTTCGAGTAGAATGACCACTTGGTGTTTCTTTGAAATCTGGTTGAACAGCAGCTGCAGATTCAGCGCACGTTACGAAAGCAAGCACAGAAAATGCCTTTTCGGCTTGTTAAGTCATTTTGAATTGTCCAATAACTTAAAAATGAACGCTTGTAGAGTTATTATGAGCACATCAGAAAATCTCCGTCGCTCCTCTTCTACCCAGACGCACCCAGATCTCTCCGTCATTCCTTCTGCGTTTTTTACAATACTTCTTCAGAATCGGGAAAATTAGTTTTTTTATTGAAGGTTTAAGGACCACTGTGAGCAACTCAGTAGGGTATAAGCAGTCGCCCGTCCCTTATCCAGGGCCACTGGTTCCAGAAAAGGGACATATGCAGCGCCGCAGGACAAACAGAACATCCATGCCTCACCGAGATCCGAACCCAGAACCATCTCAGATGAATGATCAGAAGCCGTCGCTTAGAATATTGCGCTATCGAGGCGGCGGAAAATAATTTCGAATCACTCTGTATGTGTCAGAAAACGAACTTAGTACTTAGTGTACATTATGCCATTTTCCCTTCACTTTTTAACAGATAACTTTTCGAACAAGATTTTCATTGAAATAATAAAGCAAAAAAATTGTAGAAGTTATAGAGTTATAGAAGTTATATAATTGTAGAACAAAATATTAATGGAAACGACCATACATTACTTCTCTTACCTGACAAATGCGAGAGCAGGAACCGTAAAGATGCGAGCTATGTTTTCTTGTTAATATGCATCTAAAGTCGGGGTGAAATGATTTCATACATTCGTTCATCCTCTGTCTAAAGTTGGTTAGCTCGCAAACAGAAGTACTGACTGAGAGGATAACATAGTTCAATTCTTTCTATTTTAGGAGTAACGTTTTCATGGTCAGGAAATTACTGTAGGAGTAACATTTTCATGGTCAGGAAATTTCAGCCTTAAACGTATAAAAGATCCCGTATTGGTGTCGATTTAAGTCTTTAATTATGGTTTTTCGAGCATATAGTAAGCAATGGCCAAGTCGGTGATTATAGCACTCGAAAACATTATTTTCAGTGGATCCGCTTTGAGAAAACTTCATACTGTAAGCGAGTACTGACTATAAGGAAACGTAGCAGCGGAAAGTCAGAGTTTAATAGCACTCTAAACGTAATTTAGTGATTCAGAGCTCAAATATATCTTAATATTCTATTTCAAATACTTAGTTAAATTGTCAGAATACCATGCAAACTATTTTCATCGTTAACTACCAAACAATAACTTTGAAAATTTCCATTTCAGGTTCCATTTGCGGAAATAACATCCAAGACTTTGGTGTTCGCCATTTTTGATTTCGATCGCTTTTCAAAGCACGATCAGATTGGCGAGGTGAAAATTCCATTGAACACTGTCGATCTCGCTCAAACTATTGAGGAATGGAAGGATCTGACGAGTGTTGAAGGTGAACAAGGACAGGTAATTCCCCTCAAGTTCCGCCTTGTAAAACTTTGGTCAGTAATATATGATTCACTGCTATTGGTTCATAATGACATTTATAAAACTAATGAAATATAACAAAATTCCGACATCAATTAATATTTTAAATTTTGAACTCAACGAGAAGCGTTAAAATATAAGAAACAATAAGAAATATTCCTTATCATCTTTCACTTGTGAAATATTATCAGCGGCATTCTTAATAAACAGGTCTTTATTTTAAATTAAAATAGGCATCTCAGGTATGTACACATTACTGAATTTAAAACAGAATGATGGATATGGGTTCAACAGGTTTTTATTTTGTTTCTGGGATCAATAATGGTGTGAAATGTGCATAACAAAACCATGCACAAAACATACCTTAACTTCTTTGACGGAATTTATTACCTGTTTTCCTTATAGTAGTATAATTTTAAATTTCATTAACTTCTGAAAATTGTTACATCAACATAATTGTACTTCTTCTGTGTGTGTGTGTACAGGTAGTATTTCCTACCTTTTGGTCATTTGAATATTTCAAATTATTGACCAACAAGCCAACATTCACGTTTCATTTACATTTGAACAAAGTAAATGTTATAAATAAAATCTGAAGTTCTAAAAACATTTGATTTTCATAAACTGTTTTTTTTTATTTTGAGCAATGTTAATTTGATTAAACTGTTTTAAAATTTTTTATTTCAAGCTGAATTATTTAACTTTTGAAATTCAAAGAAATACATTTTTACGTATGTTTAAATGAAACTTAAAAAACTTAACACACCATTGGAAAAATATTAACAGTTACGTTTTTAACATTAGTTCTTCGTAATCATCAAACCTTAACCCGAGCAAATTTGAGTTACCATTTGAGTTTTCGCATTTTCGCAAATTTGAGTTTTCGCAAATTTGAGTTAGTTTTCGCAAATTTGAGTTTTCGCATTTTCTCAAGCTAAATATATAAATATTACAAGGCAGGCGCGGCGGAGGATCTGACCCGGAATTATGAACCGTAATATAAGACATACTAACTACGATAATTTTATAAACGTTTAAGTTTTATTTCATTACATGAACTGCTAGTCCTTCCTACGGATTTTTAGGTAATTCTACGGCGCGCTGCCACGTATTGCTTCTTCTTCTTTTTTTTTTTTTTTTTTTTTGATTTGAAGGTTTAACGACAATCGTGAGCAACATGATGGGACATATAAGCAGTCGTCCATCCCTAATTCAGGGCAACTGGTTCCGGGTAAGGGAGAGAACCAGTGCCGTAAAACAAGTACAGTATCCATGCCTCGCCGGGATTCGAACCTGGACTCTTCTCGGAAGGATGGTAATAAACCAGCTTTAGACCACCGAGGCGGCCGTCGTATTTTGCTCGTACGAGTTTAGGTTAGTGATCAATAGCAAGCAAGAAGAGCGGGTACGCCACTGATCTCAAAGATAAAATATAATGGCATTGATTTCATTAACTCCATCGGGATTACTGGTTTACTTAAAAACTCCATAAATTTGCAAATATATTTTGAGTCAACAATTAGCTTATTTCATTTAGCTCTGTGGTTATAGTCTGGTTAAAATCAAAATGAAATTAAGAAGATAATGGTCAATGTATAGCTGTCTCACCGTACGATAAAACACTATGTCTCCAAGTTGCAAAAATTAAAACATTTATTTATATTTACAAATTAAAAACCTAGTTGAAAGCTAGTACTTTCGGAGATCTCAAGTCTCCAGCGCCACAAGACAATACGGTGTATCAGACATATATATATATACACTCCCCACCCATACCCACAATGCATCACTCACTCCACCGTCGGCAAATGGCGTTCGCCGACGCTGGGGTACAAATAAAAGTGAAAAAACTATATAGGTGTAATAAAAATCACTTATAAACAAAAAAGGGGACAAAAACTAACCTAAAGAATAAGAAAGCAAAATAAGACAAGTTCATTTACGAAATCAGGGTCCCTCATCAGTGTGGAACTCATGTGAAGTGGCCAGTCTTCTCCAAGGGTTAGGAACATATGCAGGAAGTTCCAAGTTATAGCATATGGTGAATTATGCACAGACTTTCTGCAAGAAAGATAGCAGATTTTTCGACATCAGAGTTCAAAATTGTAGTGCCATTCCAATCTGGGAAATAACCCTCTTGGTTTACTGCTAAGGTAAGAGCAGTATTTATGGTTCCTGATCTGAGGGTGTATCGGTGTTCCCTCAGTCGACCGATAAGGTCCTAAGAGTAGAACCTATGTATTTTTTCGTAGCCAAATCAGGATCAGGGTGGGTTAAAGGTATACAATATACACCATGTTTTTGAAGAGGGGCGATCCTGTCTCTGTCCTTCCTGATCAGTGGAAAAATATTTCTATTTAAACTTCGGAGTGAAAACTAGAAATATCTTTTCACTGATCAGGAAGGACAGAGACAGGATCGCCCTCTTCAAAAACATGGTGTATATTGTATACCTTTAACCCACCCTGATCCTGATTTGGCTACGAAAAAATACATAGGTTCTACTCTTAGGACCTTATCGGTCAGACTGAGGGAACACCGATACACCCTCAGATCAGGAACCATAAATACTGCTCTTACCTTAGCAGTAAACCAAGAGGGTTATTTCCCAGATTGAAATGGCACTACAATTTTGAACTCTGATGTCGAAAAATCTACTGTCTTTCTTGCAGAAAGTCTGTGCATAATTCCCCATAGTGACTCTTGCTGTTACTTGGAACTTCCTGAATATGTTCCTAGCCCTTGGAGAAGACTGGCTACTTCATATGAGTTCCACACTGATGAGAGACCCTGATTTCGTAAATGAACTTGTCTTATTTCGCTTTCTTATTCTTTAGTTTAGTTTTTGTCCCCTTTTTTGGTTATAAGTGGTTTTTATTGCACCTATATAATTTTTTCACTTTTATTTGTACCCCAGCGTCGGGGAACGCCATTTGCCGACGGTGGAGTGAGTGATGCATTGTGGGTATGGGTGGGGGGAGTGTATATATATATGTCTGATACACCGTATTGTCTTGTGGCGCTGGAGACTTGAGATCTCCGAAAGTACTAGCTTTCAACTAGGTTTTTAATTTGTAAATATAAATAAATGTTTTAGTTTATGCAACTTGGAGACATGGTGTTTTATAGTACGGTGAGACAGCTATACATTGACCATTAAGTTATTACGTACGAATTTCAACTCAATTTTAATTAAGAAGATATTTGGTTACTTACCTTATGCCGTCAGCCCGTTCTTACTTGAACACTTCTCCCGTTTTGACTTGGAAAAGTCGAGACGTGGGGCTGTTGCGATATCAGAGAAGTTTGAGTGTCATTCCAGATGAATTTATGCCGCCCTCTAAGCCACACAATTTACTCAGTATACAATCATAAAAAGTGACAGTATGTAAAATGCATATCATAACAGCCATGCACACATAAAAAAACAGGTTTAAAAGTATTTCGAACAGGGGCAGCGGCCGAGGGCCTTTCCCAGACTATCTTTGAACACATCTTCAAAATGTCTTTCCAGTTTCAGTGTGAGATATTCAAAAGTTTTTCAAACCACTAGCGTCAAATGTTTATAGTTGCAAACTTCCCGATCAGTTGTTAAGACATATACCAGGAAAGTTAAAAATTAACTTTCAATTTTTTGTATATATTGTTTTTCATTTTCATTTAAAAGTCGTAAATTTGAAATGAAAAATCGAGACAATTGATCTCAAGAATAAAGGATTTATTCTTTAGTGCTCTTTAGTGAACCTAACATTGTGCTGGTTGGAATTCTGCGTACCTTCAGTTTTATTTGATTAGCTGTTTTGAAGACCTGAGAGAAGAAGATTTATGTTAAATAAACGAACCAATTTTAGCGACGGATTACCTTTCTTCAGATGGAGAAATACACTCCCATATCCCAATCTACAAGGCACAAAATTCTCCTTAATATGAATTAGTGAAATGTAACGGCATTTGGCTCCTAAAAACCGTTTGACCAGCTAGATGAAAATTATCTCCCTCAACCGAATTATTTGAATTAAAAAAACAAATTTGGTAGCTGCAGTTCTAAGAATTCAGATCATACAACCAGTTAAGAAATGGCTCAGTTGTGAAATTAATCTAAATTTTAGAAAAATGCAGAACTTTAACAAGAAAATCTATGGGAAGCAAATTTTTATATCGCCAATTTGTTTAATTTTGTAAGCAAAACAGCAGATGTGAATAGCGTTCTTAACACAGCAGGTAACTATTATTTCACAATGTAATCTGTGTTTCGTTCAGCGGTAAGTATCATTCTTCAGAAATATTAACTTAGCTTTCCCTGAAATATGTAAAAAGAAAATTCTGTTAAAAAACGCATCAACTCATGATGGTTGATTTTAAACGCTAGGTTTCCCAATATGTCACGCAATGCCTCCGTAAAACACAACCAGTTTCAAAAGCCTGGGAAGGCACATGGTACTTCTTTGCATCATTGATAGCCCCGTGATAAAATCTGATTTAATTATGTGGGTCTCTGTTTCTTTTTTTTTCGTTATTTTTTATAGTCACAGGGAAGCTAAACCTCAAATTTCAGAAACAAACATTAGGTGCTACATACGTAGGAATTTTTATAATAGAAGCTACTATCAGATTTTTTATTACAAAGATCAGTGCTAAACGTTACATGAAAAGCCTAAGCAGAAATTCCTAAGATATGCATCAGCTTTGAAATTCTCTGAAATATATCAGCCGTGAAATATTCAAAAATAGTAAACGCTACAGAAGCGCAACAGTATTAAAATTAAAAGTATTGTAGCCGCTATCGTTTTTTTTTTACAATGTAAAAGTTTCTCAGAAAAAATAATCAGAAGAAACTTACAAAATGTGTCTCAATCTTGGAAAATATGAGAAATACAACTCGAAAATTTCTAAAGAAATTTAGAAAAAAATGGCAACACTAAAATTTGTGTTTAGGTTATCTTAATATTTGGAAGATCTATACACTGAAAGTATTTATATGATATTAAGAGGTTATTTCTGACATTAAGTTAAAACTGAATTTTATAGGCATGTTCATTGCAGAAGAGTCCATTGGATAGGTTATGCACTAGTTATGTATTAATAGTAAATGGCATATACTAAAGTGGGTTCGGATCGTTGGCACGATGCATGTGTTGTGTTTCCTTTTCGTTCTTTTTCACTTTCTTCCATTTAGCTGTTGTCACTGAATTAGGATGGGAGATTCCACGAGCTTTTGATGCTCTCAGGATTCGAAAACCGTCACCCCAAGAGAAATGTGGGGATGAATTAGCTTCTCTGAAATGGTGATAAAAATTTTGCGAATGGAATTACGTTAGAGATCAAAGTTGAAACATTGTGTTTTCATACTTTATGGAAATAGGAACTTATGGTGCCGAAACGTTCATCGTAAATCAACGATGAAGAAAAGTTTAGAACTTGAATATCTGTACGATGCACGCAATTTTAACACCAGATCTTTACTGCCACTGAAAAAACGTTACGTGGATAAACACAAATTCCAAGCACCCGAAGTTCTGGTCTCTCAGACACATCAGTTGTGGTGTTTGAAGTTTTTTTTTTTTTTCCGTATTCGGAATTCCTGAATAACGGATGATCAAGGCTTTTTGTTAGTTTTAAAAGCTTTTGGGATTAAAATCTTTCCCTGTTACAGTGCATGAATTAATCAGATTAATGAATATTTTTCGACTGAGTAATGTGATTTAATAACATAGTGAAGAAAAACGTCAAGCAGAGAGTGCACAAAAAACAAGAATGAGACATACGGAGTTGTCAAAAGTAAGCTCTGGACTTGTGTTTCAGTGAAAGCAAAGACAATTTCCTTTTTCTTTCTAAATTCACTAAAGTGTATAAATGTCTCAGTTTCTTTTCCTTATAATTTTTCTGACCCTCATTAGCATCGCAGTAAGAAAGAGTCCTTTGTTCTTAATTTAGGTTTAGTTTTTCTAAAAGGAAGACAAAGAACCACAGACTTGAAATAAGCAAAAGTTCTAATACATCTGTTGGGACAAGAACCCAGGCCATCGGTAGGTGAAGCCAGCATCTTAGTCATTTGGCTGCCTGTTGAAATTCTGCAAATGTATCTTTACTGGACTTCACTTATTTTAGTTCAGTATTTAAAACAACTCAAGAAGTATGTGATCTCGTAATGTCTTGACAAAATATTAGGAACTCTTGGCTTTGCGAGCACCCTCCCAACCTTGAAATGCGGCACGAAGCATAATAAAAATTAATACATTTTTTTAATTTGTGTCATGATCTTAAGTTTTCAATTTCTGATTTTGTTTCTGTTTTTCGGAATATGTACAAATGTTTTCTAAATATGTTGTTTACAATTTTATTTAATTATATTCGTATGCTTAAGACAGTAGTTACCGCGCTGCAGCAGAATTAAACAATCTATACTTCATTTTGCTTTGCATGTAAAGGGAGAGAAATGTGGAGAGATAGTCACAACGTAAGGAAAAATTTTCTATTACGGCTAACTGAAGCAGTCTTTTGTTTCTCTATGAGGACGACGTGCAGCTCTCATCGGTCAGCAGGCTAAAATTTAAATGATTAGGACGGGCGCAAATGATTTGTGCATATCAATATTCATAAATTCAAATTTCAGTTTGCAACCACAGTTTTCTTACATGAAACCTGTGTGTAATCAAGAACTGGAAATGCTAAAATTTAAGACAGAACATAGTTCTGTTTTAGTTACTCAAACAGAACATAAAGACCCCGCAAAGAATTCATCTAGTTACCGGCATTATATACATTCGTTTTGGTGTTTATGAATAGGGTATTGGTTTCTCAATTTCGAAGCCAATTTAGCAACAGATCTTCCAAAAGGAGTGAAAGCTTTCCATCTTTTCAGACATCGAAACATTTAACTTCTTTTGGAAGGACTGTTGCCAAAATAGCATTAATAATAGAACGTTGTAAAATCTAAGCATGATATATTCAAAGGTAATTTTTTCTGTGCAGGTCATTAAAATGTCACTTCTCACTCATGAGGTCAATCAGTTTAATGTCGTGTTTAATGAGTCATTTACGAAGAACCACTGTTACATGTTAAGGATATTTTTTCTGATGAAAACTCCAGCATAATCGCTTTGTTTGGCTTCTTGAATTTGATCTGAATCTCTCTAAAGGAAGATAAATAATAGAAAAACAAAATTATTTAATTCATTTGACATTGACTTTTGAAACGATGATATTGTCTTTGAAGATTTTTCATAATTTCAAACAGGTAAATTCACTGGAAGGAGAAAGGTTGATATATGGAAGATTTTAAAAATCAACTGAAACAATGTTTCATGTTTTGAAAAACAAACTTTTCCCATAAATGCCTTTATGCAAAAAATGTAATCCATGTGATTTTCAATAACGTTTAGATTTTGAAAATTAAAAAAATATATTTAAATGTAAAAGTTTAACTGCATTGCTTCTGAAAGTTTTATAAACTGCTCTGTATTTGGGATGTATAGTTTCTAGTGTCCTAGTGAATGTTATTCCGAACAGATCTGTGATGAAGAAATAATATTTTCAAGGTGAAAACAGAGCTCCAGCTTTGCGAGATACGTCAACATCATCGTTTTTGATTAAGTACAAAAGATATGATAAAATGTTTAAAATTTCACTGTACATGAAACTGAAGTTTTTGTACAGGTTGTATTTGCTTACTGTCAAATTCTTTTCTGGGCATTTTGAGTCTGTAGAAAGAACAGCAACACCATTATGCACCTTATGAAGTATTATTTCTTCGTCGCCTTCAAAATGTTCTAAAATAATTTTCACTACTTTATACTTTTATGTATATTTCACGAGTATTCTTCCTTATAAACTTGAGGTAATGATTTTCTTGCAGTTTATTTTAGAACTAAACTGTTCTGATGGTTTACTTGCCTTTGAATTATGCAATTTACAGGTCTTGTTAACCAAATATATAGAAATAAAAGTTACTGACGTTATGCATTTGATTTGTTCATCTGTACCTTTTAGGATTCTGGACATTAGAGATTTCAGAATTTCAATAAAACTGACTTAACAATCCTGAGCTCAAGGAGTAACTGTTTTAGACTAAGCGATACCAGTTCGGCAAATGGAAAGATACGTGTAGGGATAACTTCTAAAATTTCAATAGGAAGCGGTCGATTACGGGATGGCTTTTCATCTTGTTGCACACGTATTATTAAGTAACTGTTAAAGCATTTCTTTTTTTGACATGATTGACATCCAAGTTCAAAAAGATATGCTCTACTAAGGGTATGAGTCTCGTTCAGAACACTAGTGCGACTTGATAAATCTCTTCCATAAAGTTAGCAACCACATAGCTGATGACCACAAAAATTATGCACTAAATCTGACACAAGCTGATAACAGTGCTTACTCTATTTTGTTTCTGTGATTTACGTTTTTGGGGCATCGCTCCTCAGGAGCATAGCAGAGTGACTCAACCAGTAGATTTGTCTTCCTACCATTGAAGTAAAAAATATGTGTTTTAGCAGCAAGATTTCTTTTGAAGCATTTTGAGACTAAATGAAATTAAGAAAATTTCTGACAGCAGAACGCTGGAGAAAAATGCTTTTTTATTCCACTCAGGTTAGTCTTAACACATTATGGATATTTCAGCTACATTATTCGCTGACAGATCCTTTGAATGCTTTCCCTTTCAAAAAAATAATTCCTGTTTATGTACAAAATTATATCTTCTTTGCCGGTAACTTATTACCTACAGGAAACTTACATGAACATTTTACTTTTATACAATGGCGTGCAAAAAATTAAGGTCGAGACGGTTTTCGAATATAACGTCATGCAGAAGTGCTCCACATCTACTCAAATCATACCATAAGATCCCCAAGACGTAAGAGTATGGGACAAGTGAGCAAAAGCGTCCAAACAAGGAATCCAAAGGATACAAAAGCACATTATTGAAAAGGTAGCTTCGAGCACAACTGGACAGAAAACAAAAACGTCCATGTGACAGGCGGCTGCCAAGAAAAATCCAGTCTTTAGTAGGGGATATGATTACCCCTGACTGCGTTGCAGGATTTACAACGTCTGTCCATGCTGAGGACGAGGTTATAAAGGAGCTGTTGAGGCATCGCGGCCCATTTCTCTTGTAGCGCCAATCGTAGCTGCGTAATCGTTGCTGGCGGCTGGTGACGTGCTGCCAAACGTCTCCCGAGAAGGTCCCACACGTGTTCGATTGGATTTAGGTCAGGGGACCTTGCGAGCCAATCCATTCGCTGAATATCATCACTCTCCAACAGCTCTGCGACAGCCACTGTATGATGGGGTGTAGCGTTGTCGTCCGTGAAGAGGAACTCAGGAACCACAGCACCTCTAAACAGACGCACGTGAGGCACGAGAACCTCGATACAATAGCGGACACCAGTGACTGAACCTTCTTGGAAGATGTGGAGGTCAGTACGGCTACCAAGCATGATACCGCCCTGAACGAGAACTCCGCAACCTCCAAACCCTTCCCTTTCGATGATGTTGGAGGTGTGATTGCGTGTTCCCTGCTCTCTCCAGGTGTGTATACATCCAGAATTGCTGGTCAGACTAAATCGGCTCTCATCCATAAAAAGAACTCGACCCCATTGCTGATGTGTCAATTTCTTGTGTTCCTGGCACCACAGAAACCGCCGTCTCCGATGAGCAGGCGTTAATGGCACACACCGTACTGGTTGTCGTGCAAATAGACCACCTTTGTGCAGACTCCTGGCTACGGTAAAACGCTATAACGGACGTCCAGTTGTCTGTTGCATGTGCCTTGCGATTCCTCCAGCTGTCTGCCGTCTGTCTCTTCTAGCCTGTAGGACAATATACCGGTCGTCCCCGCCGTGGTTGCTCGTAGACGATCACTGCTAAACTCTCGGATAGCTGTTCCTGTCGTTTGAAATGCTCTCCAAGCTCGTGAAACTGTGCTGTGAGCGATTCCGAACTCCTCCGCCACACTATTCACACTTCGACCTTCTTCCAACTTCCCCTGCTGCCTTTGCCTTACGGAAAATAGTTTTCAAAAATGATCTATATATATGGTCAACAGGCAATCCAGTAAACGACATCTGGATGACTTTACCTCGGGTAAAGTCATCCAGATGTCGTTTACTGGATTGCCTGTTGACCATATCACACGGTGGCAGCAACTCGACGTCGTTCAAACCGATGTACACCGTGCAATAGCTTTCACCGAATTGCTGAGCGTACACTGCCCGTGTGCTTTATACCCTTCCGACACTCCCCTCCCCCTACGTCATGCTGCATATATGCGCATGCCATACCGTACCGGAACCAAATCTATCTCCTGAGGGGTCTTTCGGTCCGATCTGCATGCTCGTTCCGCTGTTTTGCTAATTTCTCCTCTTCGTCCTTAATTTTTGCACACCAGTGTAAATCCTCCATTTAAGATCCGCCTCGCGAAATGGGACTTTGTTCCTTCAGAAAGTCCTCTCTTAGAGACACAGATGAATATATGCATGCCGGGTAAAACTCAACTTACAATGAAGGAAACTACGTGAGCTTAGACAGTCATGTTTACAGTACCTTAAAACTCCCTTCCTCTAAGCATGATCTAGGTCACACGACTGAATATGCAAAAAGAAAGATTCAGGCGGTGGCATTTCTATTATTCTAAAACTTTTGTGGTTCGTTTCAAGCCTACAGCATGAGAAATAAAGGCAAGATATAATGGACGGTAAACAATTTGGAAATAGGCTAGAGGCATATTCAATTAATTTTATTCGTAGGCATATTCAATTAATTTTATTCAATCAAACGAAATTCGCATACATCCCTGTAGGGCAGAAAGACTGTTTTTACAGGTTAAACGGGATGTAGAATAATGAACACAAAGGAGATTTTACGAATACGATTTCAGGACTAAGGACACACACTATAATATTTTAATAACAAATCTGTACAAAATGTGCTATTCGACGCAACCCAGCATTAGTGAAACTATGTTCACAGCGATCGCATTCAACGAGTGCAACCTTTCACTCTGGCCTACTCTTAGAGGTTCATCCTGCTGCCGTGAAGCACCATAATTTCTGTGGCAATTGCAGTTGTGACTTACCACGGAGGAGATGCGTGAATCAAAACGGCAAGTAGCAGCGATAAGCCTTGCCGGCGTAGGTCAGTCAAGAAAGCATCCCTCTCCCGAGTAAGAAGACGTAGTCCGAATTCACCACAGTCAAAAGGGGCATTTCTTCACACAGTGTGCGAACATTATTGACTAAACTTAAAAATATTTTGCTGGATTGTGTACAGCAGAGGAGAAAAAAACACACCATCTCTTATTCCCTGTATGATCAGCTGTTTATCGGCAGCAACAGACATTCTATACATAATTATTTACAGTTGTTTAATCGATAGTAGGCTGTGATGGAATTTATAGACGTTTTTTAATGGTATAGTCCCATAATTGGGGAAGGGAATCTCCGTCTAACCGTAAATGCAATATGTTGTTAAATTGCGAAGCTCAAAGGTGGGAAACGGAAAAGATGTAATGCGTGATACTAGGCTAGAGGTAGTGTCACTATCACAAAATAATGTACATGCAGCAAAGGAGATCTTACAAATAAGATTTGAGAACATAAGGACACACATGATAATATTTTAAGAACAAATCTGTGCAAAGAGTGCTGTTTGACGCAATTACAGCAAAGAATTAATTAATTCATTCAAAGCCCATCAGGTTTCTTCTCTTACCTGAAAACAGTGTTGCTGTACGACTCGAATGAGACGGAACCCAACATGCGTGAGACCCAAATGAAAGCAGCGACTTTCTGTCTGATTGTGGGGAGACTGGTTTTGCAGACAAGTTTGTAGATAATTTTAGCGCACTGCACCGTTTAATGCACACAATATGACATACCGAAGATATAGATCTGTCCTATATTGAGGTGGCATCTACTAGACCTACGGAGAATTTTAATTCCGAGAGTGAGTACGCACACAGTAAAACATACTTATTTTCTACTGATTTCTGAGAAACTAATTTCAAGAGTTCCGATACCATTGGCATTTTCTACAAATGCTACTCATTCTACACCTGTCACAAACACACTTAAAAAACCGAAAATGTCATGATGAACTATCTGTATCTTTGATGTTATCACGAATGAGAACAAATATTGTTTCTACTTCAAAGCAAATTAATTTCGTTGGGGAACATCTCAGAAAATCTTTGCTGATAAGTAAGAATATATAGATCATTTTTGAAAACTATTTTCCGTGCAGCAAAGGCAGCAGTTAACATCAACCTGTTCAGAGAGTGCAGCTGCAAGAACTCCAAACTTCGGAATTACATTCTGAAATTAGATTATGTCGTTTAAAGAAATCATATTTAGAATTCACGTAGAACAACTTTTAAAGATCAAATTAAATTTCAGCATTTATTATGACTTTTTTCATTAAGTGTTTTTATGGAGAATCGTTGATTGACAATTTCCCAAATTTGAAAAAAACACATACTATGGAGCCTTAGTTTTGTTATGCTCAGCTCTTTTGTGAACTGACAACCTCCGCGTTAATCAAGGCTTTAAAAGTTAGACCACAAACTTTATGGATTGTAGAACGCTTTTCGCGCACATTGGAGTTCCGGATGTCGCTGTGTGTTTTTTATATAATTTCTTGAGGCAGGCAGGAAAAATACCGGCATGAAAAATAAATGGAAAATTACTAAAGTTGAGGGCAGTCCCTTATTTCCATTTATTTTAAAATAACCGTTATCCAGTTAAAGCCAGATGAAGAACAAAGACCTGAGCAGGACTTCGAAGTTTCAGATGTGATATTAAATCTTCGATTAATGCGTAGCAATTGGAATGTCATTCAATTTAGACTGCACTACTTAAATGATTGATTTCGAATTTCTTGATGCATCAAGCCTTTGCTTTCTGGGTTCGAAGTTGAAATGCTCTTCAGACTTCTAATGTCAACTGGATTTTGCGTTATGATCCATATAGATTTCATGAATCAAGCTTAACCTACGAGGAACTATTATACTCCAATCGCTTACGAATATCCTTAACGATTTCATCGGGAATTCTAAAATCTTACAGAATGAACAACGCGTTGACCTAAAGGATTCTTTACAGAAAAAATCAAGATTTCTTTTAAACATATATTAAAGATTAATTCAAAGGCAAGTCAATATTTGTAATTTCTCAGTTCAATTTATATATTGATATTCTTCTTTGAAATTTGACTGGAAAAATGCTGTTACATATGTGTATCACTTAGCGTTTAAGCTTTACTGCCTATTTTGTGTAGAGGTAGAAATAACTGTAGAATTCCAATAGTAATTTCTGTAGGAATAATTATGTAGAAATCACACTTCAAAGTGTCAGACTGTACAGTTAGATTTTTGTTTCTCTGTAGCATACATGCGACCCTCGATCAGATTCACCATATTAATAGATTGCTATGGTAATCTTGTCAATAAGCTGTGTGTTTAGTGTGGCTCTTAGTACTTAATTTTAATTTTAGTTTTCTACAATGTCTTTTTTCTAAGCATGCTTTTAAGATTTAAAGTTTCCTCTAAACCCGTTTATTTATTAGCTATCGCCATTTTTTATTTCTACTGTTAAAAAATAGCATGTGTTTTTTTTTTCAGTTGTGCATGTTTTATGTTCTTTTGGCATTCATTCATTCATTCATATTTGGTTATGGGTAACTAGAAAAACGCAAAGGTGAAAAAACACGACAATTTGCTTTTTCATATTTTTACGAATTGATTTTTTATGATTTTTCTTCCCCTTGAAACCAAACTCCCTGCTGTTTGGCCATTTTCCACTCTGCTCTGGACACCGTGCAACAATGCCTGATGGCCGTCTGTAAGTATTCCTTCACCACAAGATGGCTGGTTGTGTCTGTCCGTCTGTTCCGTTTGAGTGTCGTTTGTGTGTGCCTAGTTGATATCTCACGATCAGAGGCGATCACATTTTTTCACCACAGATTAAAGATACCTAAAGGAGGTATGTTGTAGTTTAGCAATATTTTGAAACTTCACCGATGTAAAGCATAAAACCTGTGTAAATTTTCTCCGCGATCTGTAGAAGAAATCTCTGACTCATGTTTATCTTGCATGGGCGACGGCTCAATGCATTGTTCCGGCTACCAGCAATTATGACTGTTCTGTTAGCACACTTGCCTTCTTCATATAAGTTTGATAGAGCTCGGTCGACCCTGAATGACAGCTG
This sequence comes from Macrothele yani, assembly GCA_039090855.1. Classification (NCBI taxonomy): domain Eukaryota; kingdom Metazoa; phylum Arthropoda; class Arachnida; order Araneae; family Macrothelidae; genus Macrothele; species Macrothele yani. Next base: position 74,590,442 of record CM076994.1, on the reverse strand, counting down.
TTTCACCGCCCTGTTATTAGAGAGCAAAGAAATAGTTGTCCCTTTAACAAATTATCAATATTTTTGAAGATCTAACGTGGACGAATGACAACACAATCTAACGTGGACAAATGACAATGCTTACTTCATCGTCCTCGAAAGAAATTGTCAGTGCTTCATTGGTTGAGAGAGATTGCTTCTTCATATACTTAGTCTTGATTCCTGGAAGACTTACGAGGATTTAATCGGTGTCGATCGGTATTATTTTAGTATGTTTAAGCAAAGATATCGCTCTTTCCACGTTTAGCAGCAACCGAAAAATTGTTATTCGGCCGCCGCCGGGGAATCGAATCCCAGTACTCTGGCCGAGCGTGTTAGCCTTACACCACGGTGGCCAACAATCCACGGCACTATGTGCGTTTTTCTGCCAGCATCTGACATTAAAAAACCGTAAGATAGGCTCAGCTACTGAGAAGTCTCCATCTGCTGGGCATTAACGGCACTGACTATATATTAATTATAGCAGTTAAATCCATAGTGGAAATCCTCCAAATACGGAGGATTTCCAAATACGTCAGTGTATAAACAAAGACATCGCTCTTTCCACGTTTAGCAGCGCACAGCAACCACATTTTCACATTTTAGTGTGTTTCTTCTTCGTGTTTCTTACAAAAAATGTCACGAGCTTCAGAGGTCAGACTGTTGTCCGATTATGAAGCTTCCAGTGCATAAGCTGAATGCCGGATGACTGCGTTTTTTTCTTCCTTTGCATTTAATAGCCCCAAATAAAATTCTCGAAAGTTCTAGTTAGTGCCAATTGAAGAAATGCAGAAAAAAAAATCACAATCTTTGACTACATTGTGTGAACTCGTATCACAGAATTTGCGGTATTAAAGACCCATGTTTGCTCCATGGAAATTAAAAAGCATTAGCGTAAAATCATCAGCAGGAAGAATTATTTTCTCCGAATTTTTGTTTGGTGAAAACGCTTCCTTCGGAAATACAACTAAGACTGCAGGAAAGAAAAGTTAAAAAAAATAACATCCTCAAAAGTTTATTAAATAGTAAATTTAAAATGAAAAAGCTTACGCATTCGATTTCTGTTGTGGATGCTACAGTTAATTGAGAACAAAGCTTCAAACTAAAAGAACTTTCTTTCTTTTACTTGAATTAAATACTGTTTCTATGCTTTTAATAAAGCTAAAACTAGAAAAAGCCAGATTACTGAACATGAACGTTAATGCTGTTGGGGAAGTTCTGTGACAACTACAAGAAATAGAATATATCATTTCGTTTGTTCCAAAGTTCAACGACCACCGTGAATATCTAAGGCTACAAGGGTTCATATCCACCTCAGATGATTGGCCAGAAGCCGGTGTCTCTGAATACGCAGCTACCTCGGCGGAATTCGATAACATCTCTACAGGGCTTTATCAGTACGTTGTGTGCTATTCAGCACCAAGTTTATTTCCACTATCATTTTTTATATTTTATTGAAAACAGAAATGCCTCACAGAGGCTATCGGTTATATAAAAAAATGTCTGAAAGGCGATACAACTTGCAATAGTGGAATAACGGTCGCATACGAACAGTACCACAGAACTATAGTGACTGTTTGTTTTTGTACTGACGGGAAGCGAACTTTTGTAACCGATGTCAGAAGGCGAGCATAAAGAAATTTGAAACGTATGTGGCAGTGTCTGAATGCAGAATTTTTGTTTTTGTTAAGAAGTTCGGGAGCGGAAGAAGTTCTGCAGTTCACGGAGATGGAAATCCCCAACTGGGTGATATAGTGATCAGCATTCCTTGGGTAGCCATTTGCCGTCTTTCAATGTGTTTTTAACTATTTTTCTATGGGACGACCATGTCATAAAAATAAGTTAAAGTGCAGAGAAGTCAAGAAATACTCATCCAGTAATTATTCTTTCAAAAGCGCAAAACGTCAAGTTCGGTTACAGAATATATTATTCGAAAACGCACATGCTAAACGTTCTCACCCAATAAATGGTTTCGTCCTCCTTCACCAAAGAGCAGGTAAATACCTTCATGTTATGAATAGAGTGCAACTACACTCCCCGAAGAAACGCTAATTAGTCTTCTGTGCATAAAGACCCACCGCACTCTAGAAAAGTACACCAGGCATCGTCATCCCTTGAACAGGACTCTCTTACACTTAATTCCCCATACCTATTTCGTAAAACGGTCAACAAGCAATAAGGAAAGTATCCAGATAATGTTTACAGAATATACTATATATTCTGGCTGACCAATATATTTTATATATTTTAGCCTCTGGTCAGCCAGCGTATCATATGTCTCTGTCGCATCACGTGCCTCAGCCAGCGTATCACGTGTCTCAGCCAGCGTATCACGTGTCTCAGCCAGCGTATCACGTGTCTCTGTCGCTCTCGATTTATTACCAAGTGGCAAAAAAAAAAAAAAAAAAAAAAAAAAAAAACATGTTAGAAAATTTATTTTGTCGTTAGATTATCGGGTTGGACACAAGTAAATTTTCTGCAAGTATAATATGAGGGTTTTTTCCCTTCATTTTCCAGCTTTCTCAGTTAAGGAGGAAATTTTTTTATCCGTCAAAAGTGGTTACAAACCAAAAAAAGGAGATCAAAGCGTATTCCAAAATTTTACTATTTGAAAAAGTGGAAAAAATTTGACAGCCTCTGGTTTGGAGCACTTGAAGGTGAGATGTGTCACCCTATGTTCAGTTTGTGTTATACGTTTGCATATAATGGACCTATTGCTTCTAATTAGATGATCGTATTTGTTTTTAATTGCCATTTTTTCATTACTTTAAGTTATCCCTTCCCACACCATAATTATTCGACTTTCCTGCATTGTTCTTAAATACATTACCTTGTCTGTTTCGTTTTTGTTATGTGTAACTTTTTACAGTGCTTGTACTTTTTCAATCTGCATTGTACAATGAAACTTATGCACTGGTTAAAAGAATTCAGGGGAGTGCGAATAGCGACTGAGTGATATCCAGCAAAACTTTACATGTAGAGTGTTTTCAAATTATCCGAAAATAATGAATGCGCATAAAGACAATGTAGGTGCAGTTAGCTTAAAAGTTCATCAGTAACAAGAGAAAAAGCGTTAAAATATCCAATACATTGTGAATGCTATTTTTGCAATAACTACTATTGGATTAATATATACCTTACCACTAGTAGATCATTTCCTACCTTCGCCTCTAAAATTCGACAAGATCCACAAAGTAATCCTGAAGAACGGGTGGCCAATCCTTAGTCATGCCATTCTTCAATTCCTGTAGCTCCAGTGGAGTATTTGTCGAGCCCATAGGTATATCCCTCACGTGCGTACCAGGCGTGCTCAGTGTAATTTAGATCTGGTGGGGAGGTTAGCTACTTCATACTCCTACTGCTTTCGTTTTTGGCAAAATTCGTCCACTAAAATAGCTCCATGAGAGTTAATGGTATTGTCCGTCAACGAAAAATGTCATAGATCACATTAATATTTGTAGATATGAATAATCACAGAATTTCACCTTCTTTTAATCTGGGAATTTAGTAAACTATTTCTGACGACATATCGTTGTTTATCCGTGCTTAGAGTAGAAATCCGAGTTCTGCCACAATAACCAGACCCATCGTTGTTGATCCGTGCTTAGAGCAGAAATACGAGTTCTGCCACAATAACCAGACCCATCGTTGTTGGTCTGTGCTTAGAGTAGAAATCCGAGTTCTGCCACAATAACCAGACCCATCGTTGTACCTTCATAGACCCATCGTTGTTGATCCGTGCTTAGAGCAGAAATCCGAGTTCTTCCACAATAACCAGACCCATCGTTGTACCTTCATAGACGCATCGTTGTTGATCCGTGCTTAGAGCAGAAATACGAGTTCTGCCACAATAACCACGTCCCGCTACAAAAATGAGTACGTTCGGATTCCTGGTTCTTGCAAGTCAAGAATTCAGTGCGAATCACATTTTCACACTGAATTTGGAGTCTTTGAAATATGCTTCCATTAGCCATTGGTGCATCTAATATTTTTCTGGGATCAATGACATTGCATCAGTTCGACGACCTGTGGTTCATGGGACTTACACCAACTATCTGCGGAAATAGACATTATTTTGCTAAAGATGACGCATTACAGCCTGGAGTAATAATTTTCTATAATAAAAAATCAAAAATCCAGAACTATTTACTTTGGCCTTCAATTTTTGGTTAAGAAGAGCAGTTGATAAATGCCGAAAATTTACCACTGATGTTGATGGCGGGAAACTGTAAACTAATTTTCAGATTGCTGTTCCTGCTTCTTGGAAAGAATTCCAGTGTTTAGTAAGGGCATTTTCCCGTAAGTCTGATAGTTGTGCTACTGTATAAGCTGTTTTTATTGCTTGCACCCCACCGATGTGACTCCAAGATGTGGAATTGAATAAGCCGTGGATACATTTCAGTAAAGCAAAGAACGGAATTAACTTCATCTGAATGAATACCAAAAGTTAATTTCGTTGTGTAAGTGCATTCATCAACACAAGCTCTGGTAACTATCGCCGGCTGTCCGTTAGTGAAACGTCCTTAAAAAAGTTAATTTGTTTGTGTGTTATATGTTCTCGATTAATTTCTGAACACTCTATATAAGCATCTCTTATTTCAAAAAAGGACGTGCGATTTTAATCGATTGCATGATTGCCATCATCCTATCCCCTAGTTCTTTTTGCGAGTGTATATTTATGTACTTGATGCGTGAATTGAATTTAGTATCTGTCAACTACAAAATTGATCGCATTAATTCCTTAAAGAAGTACAGACCATGTGAAAGACTTCAAAATTATTGCTTTTCAGGAAAGCTGGACATCATGAGTGAAGTGCCAGGTTATAGCTAGAATTTCAGCAAAGCCTCAGTTATGCACATTATCATAAGAAGTAAATGTTACTCGTTCATTAGAAATCTGCGCAATCTTTAGGTAATGCAGTATACAAAAGTTTTAATACATCAAGTATGGAAATCGTTCCAGGAACACACCAGTAAAATAGACACAATTACTATGCCATAAATTTGCGTATCCGTGGAATCAAATTTACATTAAAACTACAGTAATAAAATTTTATTATTTCGTTTGTGGAGATATATTACATGTGTCTCGGGAAGGTAGTACTCTTATTTGATCAATAACTCAACACTGCTAGTGATTCTTTATTTTCTTCAGAAGAAGAAGCTGTGTACTCATACAAATCAAAACTAGACCATGGATTTTTTTTTGTTTTCCTACACCACGCAAATGTATTAACTGTTTTGTATGCTGTATCATCTAAGAAAAAAAAAGGGTTGTCATATTGCTCCAATTAATTTTGTTCTGAAGTATTTGAGAAGGAATTTGTCTTGAAATTAGAAAGTTTGTGAGGCACAAGTAAGTTTTCCATTGGTTACTGTTGCTATAACACAAACATAAAAGAATATGCCTAACTTGTAGTACTCTAAACTGAAGATATAACTGCTTAAGTGAATATACAAAGAATTCGGCGCTGTGGAAAAGTAATAATCGGTCTTGATAAGCAGTAGTGATCTACCATGTATCTCCATATTAATGATGAAACAAATGAAGAATTAAAAGTAAGAAGAAAACTCCACCCTTTATATGAATTCATAAATTAATTATGACAACAATGTGTAAGATACACATTTACAGTATGAAGAAATTTCTTATTGCGAATACGACGAACACTAATTGTGGATAAGCATACAACATCACTGGTATAATGTCATATGAATTCACTAGAAATCCATTTCTAGCTGATGCAGAAGTTGTATATAAAACACCGGAAGTATTTCAATCAAAAATCAAGACAGCTCTCATTTCATTAATGCAGATGTTTGCTACATTTGTACAACTTTCGATCTGTCTCCGTCAAGAAATCTGTTTCTCGAGACTTCGAGATGTTACTGTTGTGCAGACGTCTAATTTACGTTTTTTTGGCATTGGGGATGTAAAAGCATAAGGGGGCTCTGCTGCTCTCTTTCTCGGAGTCGCATGTGCAACATCATCGAATTAAAGACTTGATTTCAGCGCGGCGTTTAACAACGCCAGTCAATAATGTGCATGTACTCTTGTGGATGAAATGCAGAAATTTATGTAACAATCACCGCATTGAGCTGCAACGGAGTTTTACCCATGTACACAGACGAAAGCGATGTTCTACACTGCAACAAATATGTACTTCATCGAATGAGTGCTGAGTTATGTGTGAAATCAATGGGACGCTGAATGTGGTATCCAAGAAACGTACAACTTAATCTCAAAATCATAAAATGCCAGTTTTCCTATGTTATGAGGGAGTGTTCTCATTGTTTCTAAATAAGGTATAGCAGAATCTTTTCAGAGCGACAGATCTAGGTTATTGCGGTGTGTGATAAACTACACATCCATACGTACATAAAAGTACGACTGATAATGTCAGCTCTTCGAGAGGGCTAAGTTTGTACCAGACACGCTTTTTACACAGCACACACCGTTGTGTAACCGTTAGTATTACTGAGAATGTAATACGACAACAATTCTTTGTATTTTTCAGTCTTGTTATGAATGGAGTTATAAGTCACTTGTAGTGCAGGGCAAATTTTAATAAGCAGTGCATGTTTATTATAATCTGCAGCAGTACTCCCTCCATATGAGTAATCATTTTCAGGAAAACATAAGCTCCTGGAGAAGATATGAAGAGCATGAACGTAAAGAAATATTCCTACGGTTTCTCACTTTCTTGACTAACTCTGACGTCACAGTAACTTTCATGAAATGAAGGCGATTTGCAAAGCGTTACTAATTTTATGAGGTCGTGCAAATAAAAGAGGAATATGAGTCATCTTGATCATATGAAGGCTAAAACAGAATGACAATTTTGGCAATAATTTAACCTCGTCTGGAACTGATGGAATCCAAAAGCTTAGTGTTTAAATTAACGAAACCTTTTTAATATTAGGTGATACTCCTTTCGTATTAGATGATGTCTTTATTTTTAAATACGCAATATGGAAAAAGATATTTTCCACCAACATCATCAAAAGATATTTTCCACCAACATCATCAAAAGATATTTTCCACCAACATCATCAAAAGATATTTTCCACCAACATCATCAAAAGATATTTTCCACCAACTTTTCAGAAAACAAGTAATTTTTAGCCAAATAAATTTGATCACACGTCGTACTTATCGCTCATGCTGATTTACCGAATATTTAATGCTTGTTTTGTTTTTCTAAGATAATCCTTTTGTAAGATCTGAAACAAAAGCTGTTAAAATGTACTTGTTAGTTGCAATCATAGGATACGTATGTTTTGTTCAACAGAGCAATGTCGCATTTAAATAAAAACTCAAGAAGACTTTGCGATACAGTTTAATTTGGGCCTTGGAAAAATAATTTTAGTTTATTTTAAATTTATTGTGGCATCTGTCTAATCACAAGTATTTTTAGCCTTTGGTAAGTATGTCTATTTTTCCACATGAAACGCTCGAATGTTGTCAGCAGGCAAGTTGAACGTCTGAGGTACATCATCTGTCCTTTTCGCATCCCTAAACGTAAACATGTAACTTATGTTCATGAGGTCATCGAAGTTTGATTTACTAAAATGCGCGTAAGTTTTCTTCAGATAATATATTCAAGTAAATCATGGGATGTCATGGTGGACTGACTCACAGTATGTGCTAGTCTAACATTCCGGCGCTTCACTTTATATATGCTTTAAATTCTGATTGAACCCGCAAAACTAGCCAAAATATATGGAAGTTCAAAAATGTGAAAACATGCTGTGCTAATAAGTTCTGCTTGTGACCGAATGGTGATAACATCGGAAAACTGAATATATGGAAGTTCAAAAAATGTGAAAAAATTCTGTGTTAATAAGTTCTGCTGGTGACCGAATGGTGATAACATCGGAAAATTGAATATATGGAAGTTCAAAAATGTGAAAAAATGCTGTGCTAATAAGTTCTGCTTGTGACCGAATGGTGATAACATCGGAAAATTGAATATATGGAAGTTCAAAAATGTGAAAAAATGCTGTGTTAATAAGTTCTGCTGGTGACCGAATGGTGATAACATCGGAAAATGGAATATATGGAAGTTCAAAAATGTGAAAACATGCTGTGCTAATAAGTTCTGCTTGTGACCGAATGGTGATAACATCGGAAAATTGAATATACGGAAGTTCAAAAATGTAAAAAAATGCTGTACTAATAAGTTCTGCTGGTAACCGAATGGTGGGAACATCGGAAAATTGAATATATGGAACTTCAAAAATGTGAAAAAATGCTGTGCTAATAAATTCTGCTTGTGACCGAATGGTGATAACATCGGAAAATTGAATATACGGAAGTTCAAAAATGTGAAAAAATGCTGTACTAATAAGTTCTGCTGGTAACCGAATGGTTATAACATCGGAAAATTAAATATATCGAAGTTCAAAAATGTGAAAATATGCTGGGAAAGTTCTGCTAGTAACCGAATGGTGATAACATCGGAAATTTCTTCAGAGGGTTTTCCTAGAAAACTTGAAATGGTCATTGGACAAGAACTGATGGATCATTTATAAGGCTGTTTCAGTTCTGATCAGAATTTTGGTCGTATCATGTCATTAAATTACGTTACCTGTCCAATATTGTGCAGTAATTACGATGCACTCTCCCCGTGTATGTACAGTACATAAGCATTTTGTCCTATTGATATCGAAAGGTTAATATCACAGAAGTCGTAACAACAGAAATTCATGGAACGCCTGTCATTGTCGATTTAGCCGTTTGCTCTTGCGTATTTAGTAAACACCAGATAATTTGGTTAGGAATTGAATATCTGATTTTCCTGTAACGTTAAAAAAAGTTTGTAGAAAACTTCAGCTATGCAAGATTTGTGATCGAATTCAGTATTATGAAGGGAATCGCGAACGCGTTGAACCACCCAAGAAAGCAACACCGATACCAACGCTCCTTTCTTGAAAACTTGTAAGCATAGGAATACAGTAATTGCTTATGACAAGCTGTTCAGCTTTTTAATGTTTATGCGACTGAGTGTTTTCTGTAGCCATCTAAACTGGCTACAAAAAGCTCACAGTGAGCTGACGAGATAGCTCACTGCTCCATGTCTGGCGTGAACACAGTTTTCCTCTCGTGTACCAGTGGATCCAATAGCAGAACATCTCAAATTTTAGCGGAACCATTCGGTAAACTTCAGCTAATGTCTGGCTTTCATTCCCCACATACCGATGCTCGTTCAGAATACATGGATCGATCAAGCAGCAAATATATCAGTATTGCAATGTGCTCAGGAAATAAAATATCAAATGACGAAGCAAGTCCGACACCGAAATACACGGTCATATCAGAATAATATGACCACCTACCTAATATTGGGAATCACAACACTTGGCCAGCATGACAGCGGCGAGTGGAGTGGCATTGACGCAATGAGGCCCTGGAAGGTTGCCAGAGGCACACGTGTCCATTCGAACTGTAGCAGAGCATGGAGGTCCCGGATATGACTTGGTTGTGGGTCGGCACGTCAAACCTGTCGATCCAAATAGTCCCACAAGTGCTCTATGGGATTGAGGTCGGGCGATTTCTACGGCCAAGGGAGAACGCAGACATCGCTGTCGTGCTCCTGGAACCAGTCACGCACCTCCTTAGGGACATGGAAGGGCGCACTGTTCTGTTGGTAGACACCATCATCACCATGGTAAACGTCCAACATGAAGGGATACATGTGGTCAGCGGGGATGGACAGGTAGCCATTGGCTTTCAGGGACCAATCCAGTGGTACCAGCGGCCCCAGGTCATACCAGGAAAACATCCCCCATACCTATACACTGCCATCACCGGCCTGTACATGACCGATAAGGGCGTCTGGGTGTTGGTTCTTGTGTGTCTGACGCCATATCCGCCACCGACTGTCACTTCTGTTGGGTAGAAATCTCGATTCGTCGGGAAACGCAACCTTTTTCCATTTTACCACTGTCCAATGACGGTAGTCCCATGCTAACTGCAGGCGACGTTGCCGATGGACCTGGGTTAGCGTGAGCGCCTTGATGCAGCGTCGACTCCGGAGACTCATGCGTAACAGGGTTCGCTCTACCGTTGTCTGGGACATGTACCTGGGTGTCAGCGTTCATTTGAGTGGTCAATTGCTGCACAGTTGCTCGTCGATTGCCCTTTACTAGTCAACGGAAGCGACGTTCTCCTCTGTGGTCGTTGGTCTTTGGGCTCCACAGATATGACGTCGGAAGGCACTCGGTGTGCCAGAGGACTATTCTTGGTACGCCCTTATTACAGCACCTCGAAAACAGCCCACGAAGTCTGCTCTTTCTGAGATGCTTCCACCATTGGCGCGGTAGCTGATGACCATTCCTTTTTGCACGCCTGTCAAATCACTACCTCTGCCCATTGCGCTCACTTTATGCACTATGACTCATCTGCCCTGGCCGGTCGCTTATTTCTCCGTGTGGTCGACCTTGCCACATGCACTCTGTGACGCTCCTGGGCGGATACAGTGTGATTCCAGGGGTGATCATATTATTCTGATACGACTGTGTATATTGCAACTTACAAAAACTTTATTCTCAGATTTTAACGCAAAATTCAGATCACTGTCATACATTGGCTTGACTTTATATCCCGGTTTTAGCGGTTCATGGAAAAACAAAGGCTCCTATATCTCTTCATAAAAAGAAAATATAGCACTGAGAGGCTTAAAATTGTTGATTAGGTATATGTAGAAGTTTCTTCATCTCTAAACTAAAAGAGCGCCGAAGTTTTTGTTGTTGTTCTTGCTGTTGAGACACCATGTTTGGCAGTTATTTTGTAACTTTTTAAAGCGATATTTAAACCGATTTTTTCCACGATGGTACGAAACCAGCAGCTTCAAGCCAGCCGCTTTCGGCGTTTGTCCGCTTATCTGATTTTGAAATTACTTCTTCACCAGTAACGTGAACATTGAACATAATAAAAAATGAAAAAAAAAAAGCAAGCGAAAAAACACATGAACATAAAAAAAAAAAAAAAGAAAACATCAACCTCGTCAAAGCGTGTATTTATGACACTGCTCCAAATTATGAAAACTTGGGCTCTTGGAGGAGTTTTTTATTTCTTTCGAAATAACAAGAACTTTTCCTATAAGACAGAAGGATCTCCTATAAAGCACAGTCCACTTATATTTCATAAAAATAATTGTTTCATTAATAATACTGGCGCACTTTGTTTTCTTTCCAGGCATGCTGCATCGAATTTAAAATCATCCCAAAGAAGTACCAGAGTAATAACTAAATTTATTTTCTTTCACTGCTTCTAAATACTTTCATCATTTTCTGTATTCTGCGGTAGACATCCTAGTTCAGAACTGCCAGCAGAAGCTTGATGCTGTAGTGGCATTTCGAATGAACTCTACGCACAAACAAATGGTACTCACCTTAAAAGATAAAAAGAAAATAGTTGTAATAAAAATAATGATCTTGTACATTTATACTTGGAAATTGTTAGTGTCATAAGAAATTTTCATTAAAACCATTAACACTGCTATCATTTTCAAAGAAAAATAGTATACCATGTATTTAAATCGTAAATGCCGAAAATTTCGGTTCTGTTAACCGCTGAAAAATTGCAAAATATACGAAATATAATCGTTGCATTATCTTCAATTGTTCACATGGGTGAACCAGGTAATTTCGTCTCATTTGGTTACAATAAAATGCTAAAATTCTTAACTAATAATTATTTCTGTTCATCTGAATAAAGCACTTTTGTAAACAAAATTTCATCTTCATCGGCTGTTTCAGCAAATTATCAACACTTTTGGACCAGTATAAATAACGGTAAAAGTATCACGGGGATCTATGATTACTTCTCGTAAAATAATTAGATTGAGCAAGTTTTACTTTTCGTAAATGCTTTTAACGTTCAATCAAAATAATTGTTTAGTATGAAAAAGCAGTGGTATGTTTGAGCAATTCTTTTCAGACTACCTGATAGAGCTCTAAAAATCTTAATGGTTTTTCAACACGAATTTGAATCAACGCATCATATTTCTTTAAAAACTGGGTGTGTTATTACTGCCGCTTATGTATGGAGCAATTTTCAGTGTCATAAGATTTCTTTTGCTTGTAATATCTGTATTTAAAGATGTGTTTGTTAGTCTTTAAATGACGCTTGACTTAACTTGACGCTAGTCTGATCCAAGGGCGAGTTGACCAATTCCTTTGCGAATTGAACTTTTGGGTGCATTATATTCCCCCCCCCAACAGATGCACTCGGTTAAATCGGTATTTCTGTACAATGCAACCCTTTCGACTTTCTCGACGTCTTGAAAGCAAAATTACAGATTTTAATTCGTGTCCGTTTGCGAAGGCCTACACTTCTCACATTTTGTTTTAAACGTGTACCTTTTAAATTCATATTGGGGGGGGGGGGTATTTGTACACAAGAATACTTCTTTATGGAAAGAAACCTCCTCTGAAACCTGAATCTAGATGAATAGAGTGACCATCTCGAACCGTGAATGGATCTTTTCCAACATCGTTTACTTGACAAATTTGTTATGAACATTTCAGGGGACAAATAAAAGATGAATCCTTAATATGCTTTCAGTATTTCTTTCGACAGATGGCAATAAAGCATCTGATACTGTTAGGGTGTTTCGAGCATGGAATGGAATTCCTGGGCTCACCCAGTACAGAGGAGCTGCATCGTGTCTTGAGATTTTTGTGATTTTTATTTTCTTGCTCAGCAAGGCAAGCGAATGTCGAGTACGTCTAAATCACTGTACTCTAAAAACAAACAAACAGGTGTTTTATAAGACTGATGAAAATAACTGTGCCTTCCGCTTACCAGACCCGGTAACTTGTAGCTGGCTCTTGAAAGCTACGCAAGTCTCTATACCCTTCATATAATTAGGCCTGTATCAAACTGGTGCCCCATTAGAGCGATGGAAGCACGTGTACTTTTCCACCAGCTTGACTCGTTAAAGGCCAAAGAATGGGAATCCCAAAAGTGGCTCAAAACGTATTTTCATCAGGAGTGCACAAGAGCAGGATAAACACCCTATTTAGATTGAAATAACAAGAGCAATTGTTTTGTTGACGTATTTCGGAAAAATCATCAAAGGCAGATTAAAGACACTTAATATCAAATATTCATGTTTTTATTGTAGGCATCAACTTTTATTCCCAATAAATGTTTTTGTTAACTGTATTGTCGCTGTGTGTGCGGTTCAGAAGCGTCCTGCAGCTGACAAAAACATACAAGTATTGTGAACAAACATTAAAATATCTATAATTAAATTTAATTGCATACGATGGATTTTCATCGTCATTCACCTTTTACTAAGATGCTCTAAATGTGAAGCATTTAGAGCACCTTAGTAAAAGGTAATAACAGTAAAATATGCAACAAATAGAAAAATGTTGGCAAAAACTTCTTAGTTACCCCACACTGTTCTACGGAGTGCGTGATTCTGAAAACGCAAACCTCTCAGCTAGTTTCCACAAAATACGAATAGTGTATTGGTTTATCTCTGGGGCTGTGAGATTCCGTTTACAAGTGATTATTGTGTGAAAAAAACTGAAAGTAATATTGTATTAGTTACTGATTAGTTTAAAACTGAAGCGTTCCTTTTTTCTTAAAGGAAAACAAGTTAGGAGATATATGCTTCTCTCTTCGATACGTACCCACAGCGGGTAAGCTGACGGTTGTGATTCTGGAAGCCAAGAATTTGAAGAAAATGGACGTTGGTGGCTTATCTGGTGAGCACAAATATATATTTTTTCGTTTTTTCTATCTTCATTACATTTTAAATACAGTGTTACTGAATTGACTTATGCAAAAATAAAAGTTTCGATCATTAGCAAAGAACAGAAAATAAATATTGGTCGTACCCAAACCACTTTACTAATTTCAGTTCGCATGACACTTTTCCACAACGGAAAATCAATAAGAATCCATGTGTCAAATCAATAAGAGTATTTCTGTAAGAAAATATTCATTGCGCGGGGTTTAAGAAAAACGTTGCCCTCCGACAAGATGATTTAATTTGAGGATTCTGGGATTAGAAAGCTCGGGGCAGCGAAGTGGTTCTGAAATTTCAATCGTTCGTTAGCAGTGGCTGTGAAATAAAGAAAAACTTCTAAGGGGTTCATATGGATGTGTAGATACAATGATTTGTTCACAAGAGGATATGTACATGATCAAAGATCATAGATTAAGAGATTAAACACCTATATGGCACAGTTATTTTATTTCATTGTTTTCCGAGATAAAATTGTCCACGAATGGGATAATTCGAATAAAAACAAGGAAGATGACACCGAAATTTCGGGTGTAATAAGCGCGTGTTTTGAATCCGTTCTGACGCAAATTAAATTTATCAAAGCTATTCAAAGTCAATGGAACCGGTATGGAAAACAATAGTATCTGACGGAAGAAAGAAGTTTTTCAATCGGGATTTTAATCCCTCAGATATTGCTGTAAACGGAATCGTGAGCTTACGCCCTCTGGTTGCAGACGTTTGCGTTAAGAAAAACATGAATTTATATGAGAAACATTTCCCACCGGAAACGCTCGCCAACACAGAAATAATTTTTCAAATCGGATTCTTAGAAACAGAGATATCGACAAAAATAAGACGTGACTTTACGTCCCCTGGTGGGAAAACCATGCATTATTTTAGGAAGAATGTATTCTTAAAAGGTTTATCCATATGAGCGGTATCGGTCCAAGAAAAAAAAAATTTAGTCGAGTTTTCAGGAGCCCAGATTTTGCTACAAATACATCAGAAGCAGAAATTAACACTTATGCACCATGGTGGCCAAACCATTCTTTACCAAACATTAGAAATTATGTGAAAAATATTTTCCGTCAGGTCTTGCATGCGATACAGGAAGAAGTTTTCAAATCGGAGTTTTAGGAGCAGAAATGACGCAGAAAACGCAATTTATCTTTGTGCCCCCTAGCGGAAAGTCTATGATTTACTTGAAAATTTTGAATTTATAGGAAAAACATTTGGCACTTGAAACGCTATCCAACAAAGAAGGAATTTTTCAAATCGGATTCTTAGAAGTAGAGATATTGACAAAAATAAGATATACATCAACGCCCCCTGGCGTAAAAACCATGCATTATTTCAAGAAGAAAATGTTTCTGAAAGGTTTGTCGACATGAGTAGTATCGGTCGACAAACGACTGTTTTTTCAATCGAGATTTTGGAAGATCATATTTTGCTGCAAATACATCAGAAGCGGAAATTAAAACTTACACCACCGGGTGGCCAAACCATTTTTTACAAAAATTAGAAATTATGTGCAAAGGATTTTCCATCAGGAGCTGTATCCGGTGCAGAAAGAATTTTTCAAATCGGAGATTTAGAAGCAAAGATATAGGAGGAACGCAATTTACCTTTACGCCCCCTAGCGGAAAGTCTATGAATTACTTGAAAATTTTGAAATTATATGAAAAACATGTCACACTGGAAACACTATTCAACAAAAAAGGAATTTTTCAAATCGGACCCCTAGAAGTGGAGATATTGACAAAAATAAGATATTCATTTGCGCCCCCTGGCGGAGAAACAGTGGAATATTTTAGGAAGAAAATATTCCGAAAAGGTTTATCTATGTGAGTGGCATCAGTCCACGAAAGATTTTTTTCAATCGATATCTTAGAAGCTCAGATTTTATGGCAAATACATTAGAAGCAAAAATTAACACTTACGCCCCCTGGTAGCCAAAGTATTCTTTACCAAAAATTAGAATTTGTATGAAAAAGATTTTCCATCAGGAGGTGTATCCGCTGAAGAAAACATTTTTCAAATCGGAGTTTTGAAGAAGAGTTATCGGGAAAAATGTAATTTACTTTTACGTCCCGTAGCGGAAAATCTATGCGTAATTTGTAAAAGTAACTATATTTAAAATACTCTTCGACATAAATGGAATCGAAAGATAAAAGAATTTTTTCAATCGGATGTGTAGAAGCAAATATGTGGAATAAAACGTATTTTTGAATTCGACATCATCTGCATTTACGCCATCTAACGCCGAAATTGTACATCGTAAAAAGAAAAACGAAATATAGGATCATCCTTCGCATATTTCAAGCTTCCCAGTGCAAAAAGAATTTTTCAAATCTGACTAATAGTTGCAGAGATATCGTGGGTACAGACGGACGGACGTACAAGCCGATAACATAAGCACGATCTTTTTTACAAAAGACGTGCTAAAAACGCTGTAAAATAGGATTTGATACGCCCTCTGAAGTCGAATGGGAAGCTCCTGAAATTAATTACATGAGATTGTTTTATTTTTTTAGATCGTCTTTTGAAAAAGAAAAGTAGAAGTTTTTTTGTAGTATCACTTCATCTGTGCGCTCGTATGCGGACGACACATCTCTGCAACCTTCGGGCCATTTTTAGAAATTCATTATGCGTTGGAAAGCCCGAAATGTGAGAACGACGATCCTTGCTTTTCGGTCTTTTCGCAATGCAGAATTACGAATAGTAGGCATAAATACAGACGCTAAAAATATGTTTTTATTCCATTTCATTGTTTCTAACTATCCGATTAAAATTTTTCCCCTTCGATACCATTTATAACAAAGATTTTGCTGCGTAGAGTTTCTTTTACAAGTAATGCGTAGTATTTCCTCTTGAGGGGAGGAAGTATAGGTAAATTGCAATTTCCCAGATATATCTGCTTCTAAAAGTCCGACTTAAAAATACTTTTCGCGTCAGATAGAGTTCTTATTGCGGAATGCATGATTTCTAACTTTCGGTAAAGAACTATTTTGTGGAGCATAAGCAGATATTTCTGTTACCAGCAATATCTGCCCGTTTAAAAACCCTTTTGATAAATGCTATTGCTAACTACGAAAGCACTTCATGTGTATTTCCTGCCCAAGGGGCGCAAACGTTTTATAAGTTTTTGCCTGATTTAAAAAATAAATTTAACACCAGATACCATTTACCTTGTAGAACATTTTGCATAAACTCGTGCATTTTTCAATTCACATCTCTGGTGCTAGATGGTTTTGGCGTGTATTTATGCTTGCAGTTGTATCTCCGCTTCTAAAACTCTCAGTGAATTTTTTTCTATTACTGCATGTCATTTGCTATGGTAAAGATTGGGAACATTATCCTCTTTGCAGTAAATAATACAGTTTTCCCTCTGTGGACCGTAAATGTCAAAACGTTTTCTTACTATCCTGCTTCCAGAAGACGTATTTGAAAAAAACTGTGTAAATATCAAAATTTTTCATATTTACTTTTGGAAATCCTTAAATCTCTCGATCTGTATCACGCATATGATATACATAGTATTGCATGAGACACGATTTACCAGGCGGATATAATACTTGCGTTTCTGCAAGCCTCTCATTTATCCGAAAGCGATTTGAAAGAATTCTGACCAGAGCAAAGTCGATGGCTACCATCGATCTTCGTTTGTGTTTCTCAGGAAGTAACAACTCCTGTGAGTTCCTAGTCACTTTTATTTCATTCTGTTGTGCGTCGCAGTGATGAAAGACATCATTTTGTTGCTGCAGCAGACTGAGTTAAGAACTTGCTGGCAAGGAAAGAGGCGTTAAGAACTCAAGTCTCCACGAAAGCCATTTCGCAAACTCTGGAAATGTGTCATAACTCAAACGTATTTGTTGTAATTCAATGATTGTCAATCCACCCAAGACCTGCGGCTATTGAGAACCGAATTTTATTTAATAACGCTAAGGCGTCACAAGATGCAAACACACTATTCACTAGAAAAATGTTGGAACTAGAGACTGTAAATTCAACACATGTACAAAGTGAACAGTGATGGTGTTGCTTTCTAAAAGGGTTAAATTCAAAGGCTTGTATTTTACAGAATTCGCAAAATCACGGAGTTATGTAGCAAAACCAAGATTTGCACGTTCCTAAAATTTTGTTAGGTCGTTCTTTTTCTTGGGAACTGGTTTAATGGGAATTTTTCCAAATCACTTTAAATTCAGGCTGATGATTTGGCTGCTGCACCAGGTGTGGTATTGCGCATAACCAATGCATCAGATGTCTACTCGGAATTAGATTTTTTTAGCCGCTTACGGCTAGCAAAGATATTCTTGTAACAAACTAATAAAATCTGTAAAGTTCCAGGAAGAAACTGTGTGTGCGAAGATTTTCAAAGGTGTTCCTCAGTACCATAGCTCGATTTGGGCGTGGATACCTAGATTTAACTCCAACTGGTTCCAAACAACCAAAAGATACAACAACTCACACACGTGTGATGAACACTGATGCTCTGTCAACTATGCATGCGAAAATTATTTATTTACAGCAAGGTCTATTACATGCTGGATAAAGCTCCTATTAAATACTGAATGCGTTGGTAACAATACGGTTCTGTTATTTTAACTAATTTTAAACGATATATACATATACACCGGCCACTGAATTACAAACCTTTATGCACATGGACGTAAACGTCACTTGCGCAATCACATATGCAAAGTACGTTGTCACGTGCATCACCATGTGATCTGAGCAACCATTTAGGACTGCTTCTAGTCAGTAATCCTTAGTAGTGTTTACCACAAAGGGAGAAACAAAGGATATGTCGGAGTTCCATAAAGGATTTTTGTAGGTGCCTGTCAGGCTGCAGCGACGATTTTGAAAATAGCAGAGTTGATTGATTTCTCAAAAGGTGAGATATTCCGGGTCTTTAATCAGTGGAAAAATAACACACATTTCAGATCTAAGTGGCATAATGGCGCAAAGACAATCTGCCAGGAATGAGATCGCCGTCGTCTGAGATGGCTTGTACAGAGAAACAGGACTTTCGGTGTACAATAATTGACCGAAGCATTCAATGAAGGCTGTTTCTGACCCATATCTCAACGAACTACGCGCAGGAAATTGAAGAGGATCGGTATTGGCAGTCGTATACCTATTCGAAAACCATTGACTTCTGCGAAGAACCGTCAAGTTCGTCTACAACTTTTTGTGGATGTGTGTCCAGTCAGGAATACTGTGATTGGATACTGGAATACTAGAAAAGAGTCATGTGGTCCGACGAGTCGCGGTACACCAATTTCTATACCGACGGTACGCATAGTTTGGCGGGATTCCCAATGAAACAATGGACCCAGCTTGCCTTGTAAACACAACTCAAGGTTCTGGAGATTGTATCATGTCATGGAGAATGTTCTGTTGGTAAGAAACGGGTTCCCTGATATTGCTGGAAGTTTGGGTGTCCTCTAATGATATCTGAACATTGTTGCCGATCAAGTACATCCTGTAGTGTTGACTTTTTGTCCAGCAGGTGACGGCTGTTTCATGGACCACAATGCCACTGTCCTGCGCGCAAGATGTTTTCAGCAGTGGTTCAGCGAGCATGACAGCAGCTTCCACCATCTTTTCTGGACACCACAAAGCTCGGATCTGAGCCACATTGAGAATGTATGGAACATGTTGCAAAAACAGATAGACCTTAAAAGAAGCAAAGTCATTTTCTGTCAAATCTAAACCAGTTAAATGACTATTTGGTGAACCCCTAGTATATTGTAGACGAAGATCTCACTAACACCTTGTGGAATCTATGCTAAATCACATATGTGCTGTAATTTGGGCTAAAGGAGGTCCAATCTTGTATTGAATAAAAATTTCAAATTTAGAGGCTGGTATGTGCGTCTTTTTCAACAGTAACAATCAATAAACACAGATAATAAACTAATACAAAGTACGACCACATAACACATAGTGAACTGGCGATAAATTAAGCTAACAATTAACTATCTGTACCTTAATCTAAATGATTAGCCGAATCCCGATGCAGAATTTTCTTGGTTTGGTGAAACATAGTTGGCCACAATAATATACACTCAATAGTCAAAACATTAGAGATAGGAGTGATGGGCAGTTGACATGGACATCCCTCGCGCATATTGGAAGATATCCAAACCGAAAGCAGGAGATAAACAGGCGGACAGCAGGGCTTCCCAACAATGTATCGCAATCGATAAACATCGGTAAACGTGGTGATCTGAGCGACTTTGATCGTGGAAGCATTGTCTGTGCAAGACAGATGAGTCATTCTATCGCCCAAGTGGTAAGAGCTCTAGAGATCCCGAAGGCGACCGTATCAAGAGTGTACCATGAGAATACCATCGACGGAAGTACCAGAGCTCAGAGAGTAAGCAGTGGCCGACCACACGTCATTGATGACCGTGGTCGACGTAGACTATCTAGCTCGTACAGACTTACCGCTTGGCAACGGCGAAGGAAATCCCATCCAGGTTAAATGTCGGAGGCCAAAGTAACGTCAGAGAGCAGACGGTATGGCAGATGAAGACGCTCTCCTCGTGTGCCGCTGTTGACTGATCATCATTGGACATTACGCCTCTCCTGGTTCTAGGAACATCAAAACTGGACCTCAGCAGATTGGCGCCGCGTTGTGTGCTCAGATGAATCCCGTTTCAGCTGTACCGAGCTGACGGGAGGGTGCGAGTGTGGCGTCCACAGCATGAGGCCAAGGCCTCGTCGTGCCACGTCGGCTCTGTTCAAGGCCGTAGTGACTCTGTGATCGGTTTTTGAAGCCTTCTCATGAGACACATTAGGTCCCATAGTGTGTCTAGAGAGGTCCTTAACCGTTGTGCACTACCAGCATATGCTGGATGATCACCTACACGCTTTCATGGTCTTCGCGCATTCTGCGGCCGATGGTCTGTTTTAGCAGAACAATGCGCTGCCACATTGGGCAGCAACCACACACCCATGACTTGAAGAACACTCATCTGAGTTTGGAATCCTCCAATAGCTCCCCGGGTCCGGGATTTAAATCCTGTGGAAGCTCTCTGGGATATCGTGGAGAGAAACATCAGATCCATGGATCCAGGACCAAGGCCTGGGACGGTGTTCTGGACAATCCTTGGCTGGCATCACCTCATGAAACTCTCCGGCATCTGCAGGAGTCGATGCCTCGGTGTGTACAGGCTGTTAGTCGCGTTAGAGGAGGACAAACACGCTGTTATGTAGGTTTCTCTAATGTTTTCTTCCACTGAGTTGACAATACACATAAAATGAAGGCCTCCTGCGAATTCCCTCTTTTTAAAGGCGAAACGTTTCGTTTGAGTATTTTGAGCAGTTGTATGCAGTGGGTGATACAACTGCAGGTTGCACTTTTTCCAGTCCGGCTCTTGCTTTCATGTGGCACATGTCTCGAAAGTTCAGCGCCCCGGTTACTGGAATGGCAGACACTTTGCGGTTGATCGGATGGAATATGTTCCCACTGTCCATTCACGTGGGTACGCCCCCCACCTTTGCTCGCTTTGCACCGGTCGTCGATAGAAGGCGATTTCCGATCCACACGTGACGTGTTTCCATAGGAACGCTCCTTGCGCTGGCGGTGCTCTTGAATCCAGGCTGGGAATCCTTCCCATGACGAATCTTAGCTTTGAGAGGTGGATTTCTGAGAAATGATTTGAATCTTTTCTCTCACGGGTTGAATCCTAAAATCTTAATTTTACTTAAGTGTTTTGAAAGACCTTTCTCCAAAATCAAAAATTTAAAGGCGTAAAATATTCATCCTGAATCATAATCTATTGTTAAAACAGGTTTTTTTTTCTTTAATATTTCTAATAAATAAATTAAGCAGAAATGTCTTCTCTGTCCTGTATTTTCTTTCTCCCTAAATTTCTTGTGGATATCCTTGAACGTGTATGCTATATTTCTTTCTTCCTCATGATATTTGTACATATGTGCTTTCGAATTCATTTCGCATTCGGATCTCGCGTGTAGATTTCGAACAAGAGGACAAGAGAGCGGCCAATTAACTTCTTCGTGCCCTTTGTGTTGTTGTTCCCCACTTCAGTCATCAAGCAAAACATTCACTTAACTTCGAAGTTCTATCATTATGACAACTAAATACAATCATTTACGCCACCTCGGAAGAATGGTGCTCTGTGGAAAAAAGGAATTAAACAAAAGTTTTAGACATAATTTTAGCAACACAAAGCAAAAAAAGATAAATACTTTTTAAAATGGAATTATTTTGTCAAATACAACATTGTTCTTCTAATACCCGTCCATTTATCGATGGCTCAAAATGATTCTTCAGGTGCGGAAGTATTTTTTCCACAGACGGCCAGACAGAGTGATACTGTAAATGCGTCCTTTTTTGGTATGGATTAGCAATTTGAGAGTTATGTTAAATCGCAATGCATTTGGTTTACTTTCGTACTAGTATAATGTTGAATGACTTTACAGAAAGGTTGACAACATAAATAAGTATTTTTTAGCCTTACTTAGAAAGGACTATTGCAGTGTAAAATTATAAAAAAATCATTTGCAAATACCAAAAAAAAAAAAAAAAAAAATAATAATTGCGGGAAGCGTATACTGCAACCCACTTTATGGAGATACTCTGATACTAATTAAATAGCAGAGATCCAAATTTTATTTATTTTCAAATGTCATTTTTTTTTTCAATTTTATTGTGTACCACGGACAAACTGCATTGCCCATATACTAATACACTTTAAAATTTCCTTGTACCATTGGTCCAATACGGAGTATTGTTAGGACAAGGGGAAACTTGCGGCTACAAAATTGTGAACCTCTCAGAAACCCCATTTCCTTTTCACATAACTCTTAGTATTTATTTGAAAGTCTATTTTTGCCTGAAGGCGGTAAAGCAACGTTATTCTTAAAAGGAAGTGATTTTTTACTCAGATCAACTACTACACACACTTGATCCACTCGAAAGCATTGCTGTCAAAAGTACCATTGAAGTCTAAACAGATTCTGATGTTAAAGACCTACCAGACAGTTCCTTATGTGAAATATCAAGAAAATATAATAAAAGTTCAGTTCTTTTTACACTACCGTTGTTTCTTGCCAATGAAAACCGAGACCCAAACCCATTGCCTTTTCAGTAGATGCATAACAGCAAAAAACATTACTGATTTGATATGATTTCGGAATGAGTTAGCTGGATGAATATTTCCTAACTCTCTCCCTTTTTCTTCTTTTTAATCGGTGACCATTTACTTTCACGTTTATTCATTTGCATCTTTGTCATTAACTTGAGCTATACTGATAATTTGGAAGACAATGTGATTTCTGTGTTTCACGCTTCTTCATAAAATTGACACAATATTCGGCACCATTACAGACAGATATTCACCAGGACTACTCCCTTTCAAACATTTGGTATTTCCGGATTCCAGATAACAAAATGAAGTTTTCAGTTAGTGCTGCATTATACTTAAACGCATTATATATAAACTTTTTATAGCACACTGCAATTATACCATGCAACTGAGGAGAAAAATTCAAGTCAAGATCTTCAAGGTATCTTTCAGAAGGATCCAAAACTGAAGGAAATTACATCCGGGTGACAGGGCAAGAACAGTGTGCCTTAGACCCAGATGTTATTAAATCACATTTAAATTTTCCTCAGCTAATCTTCACGGAAGCTTCCAGACAGACATTCTTCCAAAGGGGGAGATATGCTCATGTCATAAGAAAGACGTTTCTCTAAAGGGACAAGTGTTCATATCTTAGGCAACTCTTCCAATCAGCGATGGAAAACGCAAATATTTTTAAGCAGGTGTCATCTCACGCTAAACGAGACAGTTGTATTTTAAAAATATGGCCGGCATCACCTTTTCATTTAAAAAATAGTACTTTCTTCTTAGCTATATTTTTTACTTTGAGATTATGACAGGCACTTTAGAAATGCTTATATCTTGAATACAGCATAACAATTTCTGCATGTAAAAGACATCTCGTCTTTATCGGAACTAACCCAAGAATCCTTTAAAAACACTGTAGCTACAATAACACATCCCAATGATTTGCTTATAATGAGATCGAACTGACATCTTCCTTCCCCGGAGTCGGATATTCTACCGCTTGAACTACACCGACGAAGGCTTATTGCTACAACTTGCCTTTTTTTCATGTGCATCATCCCTGAGGTAGGTGTGTCACATCATTTAAGAAAACATAAAACACAAAACAGCTTACATGTGATATGCCAACTTAGCTACACTATCCAAAAAAACTTTGTGGCTCTATAAAGCACTTAAAAAATACCTTAAAGAAACCATAACGTGCAAGAGGTTGTGAAGTACAAGGCAGTTAACCGACTAACAGACATAATTAAAACACGCGATAGATGACAAATGATGCACACAGCTATAGGCGTTCAGTATATCAATACAATTATCGTCGAAACTCATATTTCATGAAATTAACCCGAACCATAGTGCAAGACCCAACTTCCCAGTTGGATCCTTTCGTTAAAGTAATTATATGACGTAAAATTATCATGGAAAGTCCTCTTACCCTCCATCAATCACATCAAGTAGCTGTTGATTAGTAGTCTACATTGTTTTATTTATGTCACTATTAATAACTTTGGTAATATTCGATTATGTTTTGTGATATTTTTAGATCCATATGTGAAGATTGCCATCATGAGTAATGGCAAGAGAATAAAGAAGAAAAAGACTAGCATCAAGAAATGTACGCTGAATCCTTATTACAATGAGTCCTTTACCTTTGAAATACCATTTGAACAGATACAGGTTAGCATTACTTCAATTTTCGTAGAAAAATTTTGAAAATTTCAGTGAAGAACGATTTTGATTTATTTATAAGATTAAATTCATTCACTTTATTAGCATTTTTTTAATGTGTGCTTCCTTGCAGCAATATGTTCTCGAGTTTATATGAGATCAATGCTACACTGGACAGCAAAGTTTTAAAAAACTCTTGCCCCCAAGATTAAATTAATATTTTTTACAGATTTCGTTATTCATGATTTTGTGTTTCTTACGTTAATTTTCGCCACCTGTGTAGATATACTGTATGACACACCATCTAAGTATTTAAATCATTATGAATATTTTGAAGTAAATAATTAGTCCCGCTATATTTTTCCTACAAATGGCAATGCTGCCTCTCAAGTGCTGAACGAACCGGAGTTTTTCATTCCTGTTAAAAAGACAGCTAAACTTTCTAGGTGTTTGTGAATGACTTCGACTGAACCTTATGCATACATGAGATCACGCACATCGGTGAATCTGTGAATCCCTCTGCATGATCGTGAATCACAACTATGGTAATATCTGTTTATTTCGCTTATCGTACTGACCATAATGCATGTATATGTATTTGTAATACGCTGTTTTTGGCTGAAAGGACTTTGAAGTACGGTACGCAGACGATCGTACGAATTAAAAGCTTGGAACTACAGGACGTGTTGAAAAACAATCAGATTCAAATATACAATGCAGTTAAGAAGTTTGTGATACACAAAGGTGATCTCCATCTTGTAGATGCTAAGCCGTTGAGGGCTCACAAATTTCAACAAAACATTTTAAAAAACAGGTAAAAAACATTACTGAAAACCTCATGGGAGAAGATGACTTTCATTTACTACGAATCAATGACGTTGCAAAAGTTTATACTTTAAATATTTTTCTTCAACTGAATCCCACTGTGAGAAATATATTTTTGTTTCTTGTAAATCTAAAATTGCAACATGCAACTAAGATTATTAGATAAATTAGAATGTTGAGAGAAGTGAGTATTACCCGAAGACGTGTGATATTTGTTTTGGCATTTTATTTTTAATTTCGTGTCCTGCATTTTAGATTGGCACGTAAAATAAGTGTCACAAATGTTTATATCCCTTCCAACGTCTTTCTGTGTGAATTAGATTTTTCATCAAGTCCACTCTACAGGACACACGGATGATCACAAGTAGACGTGTAGTGCGAAAAAAGAGTGGCAATCTCTAATACAAAGCCCATGTTTTATAACGTACGAGTTTGTCCGCGCCGGCCATCGAAGTCGGGTCCCCTAACTCCAGAGTAAGTCGCTCTCCAAACTTAGTTACGCGGACATGTGCTCTCAGTGCTATCTGCCTTTATCTCACGTGCGTCCTGCTGTGCAGGCACGTCACAGTTTGGAAAAGTGAACAGATTAAGGTACTGAAAATAGTTTAAACTTTTTCTCACTGAACACTGTTCACTACTTAGAATTTTTTGTGTTATCGTGTAAAAAGGTTGCACTTTCATGAACTTTTGTGAAGTGTTTCTTTTTCGTTACCCTAACGAAATCGCTTCTTTTAATCATGAAAGTTCTTACAAATTTTAGCGCAATTTTATCACGGTATTGCAGTAGTCACAGATCTGAGTGCAACAGTTATTCCTAGAGTACTTGGAATTTTTGAATAAAAAACGGATCTTACTAAAAAGATTTGAAATCCTCTTTTTGGAGATCAACAGAATCAGAAATTCATATGTGACCTGAACTCAAGACGTAGGCTTAAAGGATAGTTTTTCGGTCACGTGCAGAATTAGTGTCGCTATGTGGCAAAGACGATAACCAATATTTTGGCAGAACTCTCTCAATCTGATAGCTATTAAAACTACATATTTGCATATAAATAAAATTGGATGCTTTATGTTTGACAACTGAGTAGCGAGATGATATAAATTCAGCGGTGCTTTCCTAATTTGCTTTTCTTCATACTACGTATACACTGAGTTAGCTTTGAATTAGGAACACTTACCTAATAACGCTTTGGTCCACCTTTCTGTGCAATTACGGCTTGCAGACGCCTAGGAACAGATTCTACAAAGTGTCAAATATTCTACATGCGTAACTTGACTCGTGTTCGCTGCAGCATCTCCGTTAATTCACGCTGACTTCTTGGAGCAGGATCAGTAATTCTCACACCCCATTCCAGCATATCAACAAATGCTCAATTGGGTTACATTCAGGGAAGCTTGGAGGCCACGGAAATGCCTCGAATTCGTTGCCGTGTTCCTCCGACCACTCAGTAGTTATACGAGCCCGATGATACAGCGCGTTGTCCTGTTGAAAGAAGGCACTGTTGTCCTGGTAAACCTCCTGAAGATATGAACGGAGATGATCAGCTAACAGGTCTCTGTAGCGTCCATCATTCAGTGTTTGTGGGATGATAATCAAAGGACATAGGGCTTACCACGAAAAAATGATTCTCAGACCAGAGCACCAGGTCCACCGGCCTGTCGAACCCCAGTTATGAAACCAGATACGGCTGTTTGCTGTTTACGCCATATCCATCAGCATGGTGCAGCAGGAAACGGGACTCATCAGTCCAGTCGACCTTCTTCTATATGTCAAGGGTCCATTTGGACGTTCCTTGGATCATGACAGGCATTGCGTGCGATGAATGGGCGTTACCATAGATACACTCGTTGGTGTGCGGCTGTGGAATTATAGGTGAAGCAATGTACTGCGCATGGTGCATGTGAAAATAGGTCGAACTGCACCGCTGTTGTACTGGTGAGTGAGCTGGGTGACTGTTGCACGTCGTTGCTGAGATAGCAGTCGTGACACCCGATGCTTTCTTCTAGGATGTGAAAATAGGTTGAACTGCACCGCTGTTGTTCTGGTGGATGAGCTGGGTGACTGTTGCACGTCGTTGCTGAGATAGCAGTTGTGACACCCGATGCTCTTTTCTTGGATGTGAAAATAGGTCGAACTGCACCGCTGTTGTACTGCTGAGTGAGCTGGGTGACTGTTGCACGTCGATGCTGAGATAGCAGTCGTGACACCCCATGCTCTCTTCTAGGATGTGAAAATAGGTCGAACTGCACCGCTGTTGTACTGGTGAGTGAGCTGGGTGACTGTTGCACGTCGTTGCTGAGATAGCAGTCGTGACACCCGATGCTCTCTTCTAGGATGTGAAAATAGGTCGAAAGGCACCGCTGTTGTACTGGTGAGTGAGCTGGGTGACTGTTGCACGTCGTTGCTGAGATAGCAGTCGTGACACCCGATGCTTTCTTCTAGGATGTGAAAATAGGTTGAACTGCACCGCTGTTGTTCTGGTGGATGAGCTGGGTGACTGTTGCACGTCGTTGCTGAGATAGCAGTTGTGACACCCGATGCTCTTTTCTTGGATGTGAAAATAGGTCGAACTGCACCGCTGTTGTACTGCTGAGTGAGCTGGGTGACTGTTGCACGTCGATGCTGAGATAGCAGTCGTGACACCCCATGCTCTCTTCTAGGATGTGAAAATAGGTCGAACTGCACCGCTGTTGTACTGGTGAGTGAGCCGGGTGACTGTTGCACGTCGTTGCTGAGATAGCAGTCGTGACACCCGATGCTCTCTTCTAGGATGTGAAAATAGGTCGAACTGCACCGCTGTTGTACTGGTGAGTGAGCTGGGTGACTGTTGCACGTCGTTGCTGAGATAGCAGTCGTGACACCCGATGCTCTCTTCTAGGATGTGAAAATAGGTCGAACTGCACCGCTGTTGTACTGGTGAGTGAGCTGGGTGACTGTTGCACGTCGTTGCTGAGATAGCAGTCGTGACACCCGATGCTCTCTTCTAGGATGTGAAAATAGGTCGAACGGCACCGCTGTTGTACTGGTGAGTGAGCTGGGTGACTGTTGCACGTCGTTGCTGAGATAGCAGTCGTGACACCCGATGCTTTCTTCTAGGATGTGAAAATAGGTTGAACTGCACCGCTGTTGTTCTGGTGGATGAGCTGGGTGACTGTTGCACGTCGTTGCTGAGATAGCAGTTGTGACACCCGATGCTCTTTTCTTGGATGTGAAAATAGGTCGAACTGCACCGCTGTTGTACTGGTGAGTGAGCTGGGTGACTGTTGCACGTCGTTGCTGAGATAGCAGTTGTGACACCCGATGCTCTCTTCTAGGATGTGAAAATAAGTCGAACTGCACTGCTGTTGTACTGGTGGGTGAGCTGGGTGACTGTTGCACGTCGTTGCTGAGATAGCAGTCTTGACACCCGATGCTCACTTCTAGGATGTGAAAATAGGTCGAAAGGCACCGCTGTTGTACTGGTGGGTGAGCTGGGTGACTGTTGCGCGTCGTTGCTGAGATAGCAGTCGTGGCACCCGATGCTCTCTTCTAGGATCAACAGCAGGTGGCTGACCAATTTGAGCTTTCTTCTGGATGTCTGTGCATGGTTAATACAGTCCTGGTACACCCTTGATACAGTAGCACTGGAGCAGCCACCAAGTGTGGCTGACCAATGTGAGCCCTTCTGCTGGATGTCTGTGCATGATTAATCCAGTCCTAGTACACCTTTGATACAGTAATACGGGAGCAGCTAACAAGTGCAGCTGTTTCCGAAATACTGACACCTGCTCTCTGGTCCCCAACTATCTGGCAGCCATTAAATTGGCTTAAGTCGACACTTTCCCCATAACTATCAAACGTTTACTGATTACGTACAGAGGATAGTGTGAACAATTTATAGCAGCTGCACGGAACGTTGAGATCACGTGGTACTTCGTTATCGCTCCGAATATGTGTTCGTAATGCAAAGCCAAATCAGTGTACATGTGTTAGTTAACTTAAAGGTAAACACGAGGAAGTGTAATTTATCTTCAAGTTAATTTGTTTCCTTTTGGCAAAAAGGATTGCACGTAATGCACTGTGATAAGTATCTCCAATTTAACTATTCCTTTTGCGTTTCTTTTTCTTTTATGTGAACTATGTTACTTCTGAATTATATTTTCATTCTCAACGACACATCGGAACCAAGTTTCTCCATTGGTTTTTTGTTTTTTGATTGGAGGTTTAACTACCACCGTGAGCAACTCAGTGGGTAATAAGCAGTCGCCCGTCCCTAATTTAGGGTCACTGGTTCCAGGGAAGGGAGATAGCCAGCGCCGTAAGACAAACACAACATCCATGCCTCACGGGATTCGAACTCGGACCCCTCACGGACGAATGGTCGTAAGCCATCGCTTAGACCACTACGCCACCGCGGTGGCTCATAGGTTTTGACAACAGCTGAGAGCTGGTCGCACTGTAAATAAAAAGTCATGCTCTGTGTGGAGAAGGTGTGCGAGTAATACGAGGTTTGCTTCAAGTTGAAGCGTATGTGTTATTTTCCATGTTACTTGTTACGAGTGTTCCTCATTACACCAATGCGACATAAGTGCGTTAAAAACAGGGGCCGCCCCTGTGGCGCAGTGATCTAAGCGATTGCTTCTGATCATTCGTCCGAAAGGGGTCCAGGTTTGAATCCCGGTGAGGCATGAATGTTGTGTTTGTCTTACGGCACTGGCTCTCTCCCTTCCCAGAACTAGTGGCCCTAAATTAAGGACGGGCGACTGCTTCCCATTGAGTTGCTCACGGTAGTCGTTAAACCTCCAATAAAAATAAAACAGGGTTCGAATTCTTTGGTAGTCCGCTAATCCGAGACCACTAAAAATCAAGCCAGACCACCAAAATCAAAGTGACCGTGATCTGATGGACCACAAATCTTTTCAGAATCGTCATTTATTGCAGTAGAAAAAGCTGGCTTTTTTTCTCCCACGTAAAAGAATTTTGCAAAATATATTTCGTTCATGGTAGATAGCGAATGACTGATTGATTATTACTGTCATCTCTCTCTAAAGTCCAGTGGATAAGAGTTTCGTAGTCTATGCATTGGTAAGAGAAAATACTCAAGTATGTTAAAAAGGAAAATCTCTAGGTAAGCGGAAAAAAACTACAAGCATTTGTCAGCCAGCTATCCAAACGTTTTGATTATAAGAATCTCCGTTGGCCTGTGGGTAGGGAGAAATCTTGGGAGTAGCTAAAGCAAATGAATCTTCTCAGATGTCATGTTAAATTATATGAAATCAAGGACACTTATTTGCTTATTTGTCCTGTAGAAGAATTATCAGATGAGGGGGACTTCTGTCTACGAAAAGCTTCTCTAACCTTACAACACTGACAGACCTCATTTTTTTGCATACACTCCTGTATGTGTTGTTATGAAAGCTCTCTGTGACCTGAACGAAGACCCTGGAAAAACTGGGGGGGGGGGCGTCTGTTCTAGAGATAAATCTGAAATGCAATACAGAACGGAAAGTGCAGAATAGTGAACATTATCTCAATTTGTTGGGAAAATAATTGAGGAACTAAAAGCTAGGTATCTCGACATAATGGAAGTACAATTGCAGTGAGTAGGATCTTATCTTTACCTCACTGGCAACTGATAGCAGTCCAGTGAACTCTGGGAAGGAATAAATCAGTGCAGTGATCGGCGAATATGATGATATATTGCTGAAACTCAAAATCCAAACAGTTAAAAAAGAAGTTGAGTAGATTTCCTTAAAAAAGTACACTGTATGATCAAAAGTATCCGTACACTACTTTTGGGTAGTGTAATTGCCCATACACGTCCCAGTCATGGCCCATGTATGGGTATAAAAGACGCATGTAGTCTGAAAAACATCAAAGACCAGCATGAACAGCAAAATGACCGTACAGCAGAGCTCAGTGACTTTTGTGACAGAGCCATAGAAGGCCATCTTAGTAACAAGTCAGTTCTGAAAATTTCTGCTATTCTGAAGCTGCCCTGATAAACTGTTCGCAATGTTAACGTGGAGTGGAAGTGCCTAGAAGCACTAACAGCGCATTCACAACCTGGCAGGGCACATAAAATGATTGAGATGAACCTCCCAGCGCTGAAGCTGGTGGTGCGGCAAAATTGCCTGTCTTCTGTTGCAACAGTCACTACCGAGTTCCAAAATTCCTCTGGAAACAACGCCAGCCCCATAACGGTTCATCGAGAGTTGAAGGGAATGGGTTTTCATGGCCGAGCAGCCTCACACAAGCCTAACATCAGCAAGATCAACACCAAGAGACGGTTGAAGTAGTGTAAAGCTCAGCGTTAGTGGACTTTGGATAAGTGGAAACGCGTTCTTTAGAGTGATGAATCACCCTTCGCCATCTGACAGTCCGACGGACGAGTCTGGCTGTGGTGGATGCCAGGTGAATGCTGCCTGCCCGAATGTGTTGTGTCAACTGTGAAGTTTGGCGCAGGAGAACTCTGGCTCTGGGACTGTTTTTCATAGCTTGGGCTGATCCCCCTAGTTCCAGTGCCCAGGAATCGAAATGCTGCTGTACATAATGACATTCTTAACAATTCTGTGCTTCCAACATTACGGCAACAGTTTGGTGAAGGCACTTTCCTTTATGAATTGTACAATGCCCATGTCCACAAAGTGAGGTCCGTGCAGAAATGGTTTGATGAGATAGGTGTGGAGGAACGTGACTGAACTGCACCGAGCCCCGATCTGAAACCACATGAACCTTTAGAAGGAATTGCAACGCCAACTGCGAGCCAGGCGGAACGTCTTGGTATCTGTGGCCGACTTTACTAATGCTCTTGTGGCAGAATGGAAGGCCATTCCCGTAGCAACGTTCCAAAATCTAGCGGAAAGTCTTTCCAGCAGAGTGGAGGCTGTGCTAGTAGCAAGAGTAGACCAATTCGATATTAGTTCCCTTCCAGGGTGTTTTTGGGCCGGCAAGTGTACAGATACTTTTGATCTGTCAATGTAATTATATTCTTGTAATGTAGAACCCAGCGAATTTACACGTTTTGAGATAAATCCAGCTGAAATAGGCTCATACCCAATATAATTGGGCATGAGCCTGCTTCAGCTGTGTCTGTTGTTTTACATTCTATTCCTTGTGAATTGGCCCAGTGAAAATGGAGGTTCAGAATTATCGGGGAAATAAAGAAATAAACAAAGTGAATACTGAAATGATTTCAGGTTTGATGAGAGTATCATTAGATGCCCCAGATGTATCACGATTTGATTCTCTTCCGGTAATCTCACTAAGGATCCAGTCAGGAGAAAGGATAAAAAATTCGCTGCTCAATTTTACACGCGTGGAAATACAATCTAAAGTTAAATATGTAACTTAGATAGCCATTAGTCAGCATTCAAATTATCTATGTGAAAATATTTTGTATTACTTGTACTCTATTATTTAGTTAATCTGAAATTTGATAAATTATGTAACATTAATTTATCAGCTTTTGGCAATCATCGGTCCGCAGGAACAATGATTACCAAAAGCTGGAGGTCGCAGAACCAGTTAATTGCTTTTCTTTCTGAATTAAATAGTAAAAGGTGTAGAATGTAGGTCAGCGTGTTTGAAGAACGTATTTCTTCATTAAGGAAACAGTTTATTGTGTACTGAATGCTATGTACATCATTCAATGAGTTTGATTCAGTGTGATTTTTCTATTTAGAAAATCAACTTAATAGTGACAGTAGTGGATTACGATCGTATTGGTACTTCTGAACCAATAGGGAGGGTTATATTGGGCTGTAATGCCAGTGGTACTGAACTGCGCCACTGGATGGACATGCTGGCATCACCACGACGCCCGATCGCTCAGTGGCATTCTCTCAAAGATCCACAGGAAGGTCAAGATAACTAAAGAAAGAAACTTCTTATTCGAGTAAGTTCCTTCATTTCTTCTTTCACATATCTTTTTTGAGGCACTATGAAAACTGAAACTTTTCCCCAACAAAACTGACAGCCTGTTTTCTAATTAAAATAAAGGTACTTAAAATTCTCCCTGGTGAAGACCTTTCAAATTAATTGAAAAGTATTTACGTTGTATTTATTTTAAAAATTATGTTTTCAACTTCCACTCCATTATAACCAAGGTGACACTTCCATTACTTTAGTATAGGTAATATTTCTTTAATTTCCAAAGGTGATACTTTTATAACTTCAGTGCATCACAACGGAATCGTTTCAATTTACGTGCATTATATATTCTTTCAGTACTGTACTTCTACTGCTTTGAAATTTTCCTGTTGATTCAAAGTGTGCATAAGCCGACGTAAGCGATGGAATGTTTGCATCTTCCCATCGTACGCGTAAGTCGTTTACCTGCAGAGTAGACTGGCTTTGATAGCAACACCATTTCACGAATTCTCGTATTGATAGGAAACCTGCTTTAGTATATCTTTCAGTTTTATATATTAACCAGTTCAGTGCCAATTTTCTCGCTTCTATACTGACAGGAAATACTTGGAGTTTTAAAGCGAACGCAAATGTGAAATCAATTCAAGTTTTGATTACTGTATTAATTTGGAAAACTATTTTTCGAATTAACTGCACGCCCTCACATTGCATAAATACATCAGGCATCAGGTTACTAACAAATGGCAAACATCTCCCATCCACAGTAACTCCTTCCAAATGTACGGTCAGAAGACGTACAGAATCGAACGGATCGTTTCTTATCAGCTTTTCGAGCTTTATGCAGCATCAATATCCGGATCTATTCCTGGCTTTTCAGATGACAATAAAGGAAGTGCACTTGAACAGAGTATCGGACGATACATGTGCGATGACTGATGAAAAGGCAATAAGACAGATTTTTCGTTCGAGAAAAAGAATAAAAACTGAGTTGCTGTCAGTTGTCGAACGTTAAACGGAAACTAGACATGAAGGCTATGCGTACAGACACGCTTGGTCTTGTTCTAAATCGTGAGCGAAGAGCTGTAGTACACTGACTTTAATACTGTTTTGTTTCGCTTACGAATGGAAGTATGCAATCAACTCTTAAAAAACCGTTACTCGATAAAATTTTGTGTTCGCCTCCAAACATCCGTAAAAGAAACATACGAAATGCTTCAAGAAGCCTTTCGTGGTGAAGTGATGTCACGTGCAAGTGTGTTTCTTTGGCATATTAAAGAGTTTACGAAAAGTGGAGAAGATGTTAAAAATTTGTCAAGGAAAGAACGTCCGTCGACTTCATTTCGAATATTCAAATTAATACTGCAAGTGCAATGATCGGACAAGACCGCGGATTCACAATTAAGCATTTTTAACGAAGTAAATTTCTCCGTCATTTCTATCCGCGCCAGGATTCGAACCCGGATCCCCTCATTCCGGAATAAGTCACCCTACCAATTGAGCTACGCGGACGTTTTATTCTGATCCTATCTGCCTTTATGTCGTGTGCGTCCTTCTGGCAGGTACGTCACATCTCCTGGTACGTTACATCATCACCCCCTTATTATTTATTTATTTTTTTTTTCGTTTTGTTTTCGAAGTGCTGCTCTTATTTTTCCTATCTCGCGGTGTGGAAAGAACATCACACCAAAGCGAGATTTTGAACGGTCGGGTCATCCGGATAGTTCGGGCGCCATTATAACGAAGTAAATTTCTCCGTCATTTCTATCCGCGCCAGGATTCAAACCCGGATCCCCTCATTACGGAATAAGTCACTCTACCAATTGAGCTACGCGGACGTTTTTTCTGATTCCTATCTGCCTTTATGTCGTGTGCGTCCTTCTGGCAGGTACGTCACATCTCATGGTACGTTACACATTTAACGGATTACATTTCGTATGATTAGGCATTTAATGGATGACATTTCGTATGGAAGCACACAGACCATCGTGACAGAATTCTTGAGCCTGCGCAGTGCATTTTCTTGTTAGATTCCACGGGTGTTTACAGTAGAACAACTTTTGTGACCAAAAAATTTCCAGCGAGTCTGTCATCCCGCGTACAGCCCAGAATTTGCTCCATGCAACTTCTGGTTATTCTAACAGTTAAAGAAACTATTGTGAAGTCTCCGTTTTAAGACTACTTGGGAACGCAAAAACGCTACGAAGAGA
This sequence comes from Macrothele yani, assembly GCA_039090855.1. Classification (NCBI taxonomy): domain Eukaryota; kingdom Metazoa; phylum Arthropoda; class Arachnida; order Araneae; family Macrothelidae; genus Macrothele; species Macrothele yani. The sequence goes on along the minus strand of CM076994.1, from coordinate 74,555,020 downwards.
GTTTTGGAGTTCCTATCCACGGACGGTCTACTGCATATTTTCAGGAGCTGAGTTGCATGCTTGGGCAAGTGTGTTAGGCGGAATGGGGATTGTTTTGAGGAAGAGCATGTATTGATGATTAAATGTTTACGTCAAGGAACAGCAAGGTTACATTTATTACATTTTGATCAGCATATGTATAATACTTGTATTTAAAATTTTGATTGTGCAAATTTGCAGCATAGAAAACTTCTATCGAGGGCCCCTATCCCCGAGGATTTGTTATAATGCAAATTTTTAGTACTCATGCGTTATATTTGCTACACCAAAGACATGTTGATTCCCATGACCGCATTTAAAGAGTCTTGAACTGAGTTCTGTTTTTGGCCAGCTCATTTTCCGTCTAACCGTCACACATTTATTTGCTTTCTTTTATTTTTTTACATGTTGTTGGACCAAGATTTTAATTTTTAAGTTCAGAGTTTAGAAAGGTCATTTGAAAAAATCGTTGTAATAATAGAAATGCGAAAGTGGATTAAAATTTACCTTTTTTTCTTTTTCTTTCTCTATTTTGTTTTGTTGCTCTTGATGTTATTTCTGTTGCATGCGTATTCTGAGGTTGCCAGGACCTGTGTTTATCCAAGAGAGAGTTGAAAACATTGCTAATATTTTACCGGAACGAAATTCTCAAAAATTCTAAGTTTTTGATAAAATCTACGCCGTTTGAGATTGCATTTAAAGTAAAAACAAAAATGTTCTGATGTGCCTTTAATAATATGATTGTTTGGTAAAGTTTCGAAACACCACTGTTACTGGAAGAGCACAATGTGTTAAGCTTTGGTACTTTTTGTAATCTCGGGATGGAACATTTCGACAGCATTTTTAACTTTCTGGAAACCTGCACCACTTTATTTTAATACAAAGCAAAGGCATGAAAATTGGATGGCATGATCTCTGAAAAATAGATTAGTTATTTTTTTTTAAATTGGCTTTTATTGGAAAAGTAAATTTTATTCAACATATTGCAATCTTCGCGCATCTTCGGAATAAAACAAGTAAAAACTTGCATGATTGGCCATATGTACTTCACTTTAGCCTCCGTCTTCATACGCAGTCGAGTCACATTATTGTGAACACCTCCTATTTTTGACGTGAACAGCACGTAGCCAATGAAAGAAGGCACGTGTCGTGAGGTGGCTTGGAGGTGTGCTGTAATCATTCTGAAAACATATCACTCGTTGCTGTCATGGATAAAAGGAGCGATTTATCAGATTTGCAAAAAGGGATGATTATTGGCTTTCGGGCCAAGGGTGGCAGTATTTCTGAAACAGCGTAGTTTGTGAAATGTTTGCTTGCTGCTGTGGTTAAAGTGTATCGCGATTGGAGAAACGGCACAATTGCGAATAAGCGATGTGGAAACTGCGGAGCACCACGTGCCATTGATGTGAGAGGTGAGCATCGGCTTCGAAGGTGCGTGAGGGCCGATCGACACGCTACAGTGGAGCAACGCACTTGCCGAATGAACCAGGGGGATATCAGAAGTGTGTCTAAAACGACAGTTCAGCGAACCCTGCTGCGTATAGGGCTCCGATGCAGACGGATGGTCACTGCACCTATGCTAACGAAGGTGCATCGGCAGAGAAGGCTTACATTTGCACGGCAGTATCGAAATTGGACCTCCGCTGATTGCCTTCTCCGATGAGTCCCGTTTTCTGCTTTATCAAACGGATGGACGTTGGCGTATAAGTCGAGAAACATCGGAGAACAAAAACTCTTTAACCATTGCTGGAAGAACACAAGCTGGTGGGGGCAGCATTATGGTCATGGGAATGTTTTCGTGGCATTCTCTGGGTCCACTCGTACCTGTGAAAGGCACTCTGGACCAAATTCGTTATGAATCCATCCTTGAAGACCACGTACACCCATACATACATACTAATTGCCTTCCGTGGGGCAGATGGAAATCTGCAAACGACAATGCGACGTGTCACACAGCTAGAAGTGTCCGAGAGTGGTTGGAAGAGCACTATGAAGACTTTAAAGTACTTCCCTGGCCTCCTAATTCCCCAGATTAAATCTAATTGAGCATCTGTGGGATCACTTCCATCGTGTTTTTCGCTCTATGGATCCTCCACCAAGCACCGTCCAGCAGCTGTCAGATGTACTACTGCAGTCAGCATGGCTCCACATACCTTTGAACACCTTCCAGCACCTTAGTGAGTCACTCCCAGCCCGTCTAGCTCTGTCCGCGCTGCACACGGCGGTTACTCTGGATATTTGCTGGTGGGCACAATAATGTGACTCGACAATGTATCAAAATGAACAAATCAGTGAGTGGGTCTTAAAGTGAAATGTATGTATAATTCTGGCTTCGAAGTGGGTCTTCTAAGCAAGAATAAAGAGTACGAGTGCCGCAAAATTCGCAATATAGACAAAAGACCTCGGACACCTCATCATATTCAAATAAACATGCATTTGCAGAATCAGACGTGCGCGCGAGAAGGCACGCACGTTCTCAGACACAGATCTGTCCCACGACGTAGCACAAGCCACTGAAACAATTATTTGCAACAGAATAGTCCGTTGAGTCATCATGCTAGATCAGCTGCGCGCCACTTCAGGCAATACCACACGAGCATATTGCAGTGGTACTTTGCTTGCCGTTCGTGGAAAATAGTAGAGTGGAAGAGGATCGTGTGGAGTCATGAATCACACTACTGACTCGTTTGTTCGGATGGACGTATTTAGGGATGGGGTTTGCGTCAGGGGGACTGCACTGTCCCTACAGTCAAGTCAAGTTCGAAAGGGCTGTTTCTGCTGGGACGGATTCAGTCCTTTGGTTGTGGTGCACTCCAACCTAACGGCCGCCAGGTACGAAGATGTTCGAAACAATACCGAACTACCTACGCTATGGCAGTCTTCATCCCAGACACCTGGTTTTTTTCAGCAAAATAGAGCACCGTGACACACTGTGATGCCTTCCCAGATCTGATATAAGGAACAGGACGTCAAAATGTTGAATTTGCCGTACCAAAGTCTCGATATAAATCTAATAGAACATCTGTGGGAGAAACTGAACTATGAATCCAATAAATAAATAAATACATCGCTCTTTCCACGTTCCTGAAACACATAGCAACCGAAAAATTGTTTTCGGTTGCTACGTGTTTCTGGAACATGGAAAAGATGTATTTATTTATTTACTGACGCCACGTATTTGGAGGATTTTCACCTATGAATCCAATCTTGACAGGTAAGACCTTTCTCTACAGCAGCTCTGGAAAAAAATTTGCGGGAGAAATGGAAGAAAATTTCCGCACATAACCACCAGAATCTTGCGGAAAGCATGACTAGAAGAGTCGCTGAATTCATAACGGTCATATGTGGGCCGACTATGTGCTGATTTCGACTAATAGATGCTCTTGTTTCCGTTTGAAAGAGTGTCCGAATACTGTATATCTACATAGCTGCTTGTCTGCTACACTGTTACAAATTTGTCGTAGGTTGCACTAAAAAAAGGTGCAACTCCAGCTGCACCACTTTCTGAGAAAAGATGCACCATTGTTCGGTGCAAACTGAACCCAACAATGTGGTGCAACCTTGCATCATAATGTAGTGCGGACTTGTACAATATCGTGGTGCAAAGTTGCGGCATATTTTTGGGTTCTATTTGCACCACACAGTTGTGCATCTTTTCTTAGAAAATGGTGCAGCTGGTGTAGCACCACGTTTTGGTGCAACCTACCACAAAATTTTTAACGATGTAGTTTACTATAAACTAGCAGTCAAGCAGCTACGTCAAATACTGTTGAGGTATCCGAATCCTGTTGTCTCCTTCTCTGCTTCTCTGCTAGTTTATTTATAACTTTTTCTGCAGTTATCCGTAGTTCCATGCAAAGGCAGATTACAGTAGATGTTACAAGAAGAAAGAAACACCTATAATGAATAAACTCTTTTACCAGCTAAGCTAACTATAATGAATAAAGCTTTCAAATAGTGAATTCAAATGGTTGTTGTTACTAGTTAATTAAGATCATGAATAAAGTCACCTGCTAGTAGTGTAGTAATAGTAATGAACAAACTTATAACTGGTAGTAATGTTGTAGCAGTAATTAAGATGAATGAATTCTTATGCTGGTTGTTACTAGTAATATTAATTGAAATAAACCTAACAGCCAGACAGAGGTCTGACAGTACTATGAACTGAGAAAGACGTGCTTACGTAAAACCTTTTATTATGAACTTCTACTGGTATCATCACACACAGCTACTCAAATAACACGTAGCTCCTTGCACATGAACGGAGCTCTATACTCATAAACAAACGCTCTCTTTCACATAAACCAACACTCTCCGTACAACAACAAACGCTCTCCGTATAACAACAAACGCTCTCCGTACAACAACAAACGCTCTCCGTACAACAACAAACGCTCTCCTTAGGTATCGTTGAACGCGCCTATTTATACTGACTACCACCACGTCATGACTTACACTCATTGCCAGATCTCATTCAGCGGGTGAAATAATATCTCGTTCAGTAAGAAGATAATTTACATAGAAAAATATAATAACCAGAGATAGTAAAATCAAAAGGAAAGTGAATATAGAGTATACGTTACACACCAAAAGACGACGCTTATTTGTCATCCGTAACGAACACATCTTTTGACGAAATGTCTGAAAGTCAGTGTTCTGCATAGAATGGTCGATTTTCTTAACGACGAAGCCCTACTAGATGAAATGTTTGTATTGTTTGTCACGTTCGCCTTACACAAAATAAGAAACATTGTATTGTGTCAGTCGGACTTCGGGTAGTATATTTCGTAAGTGAATAATGTGCAAAATATTAATTGTAAGTTAACGGTTCAAATGAAGATAAGTCTTAGTGTATCCTAAGTTTGCGGATAGATGGCGCTTGGTGTGTCATGTCCACGTCTCAGTGAGCTGTAGGTCGCGGTTTTTCATCATTCGTTCTGTGTTCGCGTAACGATAGAGACGTATACCGGCGGTGAAAAAGCGAAATGCTGTCTGTGGTTCCATGAAACGCATTCCGCTGTGCAAGTGCAACGAAATTTCCGTCGAGAATACCACAAAAGTGCGCCGAAAAGAGACACCATTGTAGCATGGTACAATTGATTTACCGAAACGGGATGTGTGGCACATAGGCTTAGTGGCCAAGGCAGACTTAAAATGCGAGAATAGACGGTGGATGCAGGGAGAGAATCATTTGTGAGAAGTCCGGGAACATCTACACCACGCGCTAGTTTACAACTGGGAATTCCTAAAACAATAGGGCATAAAATCCTGCGAAAACGGCTGACGTTCAGACCTTACAAATTACAAATTGGTCAAGCTCTGAAGCCCATGGACCTGACGAATAGAGCAGAACTTTACACCGATATGTTAGAGCGCATGGAAAGGGAAGACGATTTCCTGTCGCAGTTAGTTTTCAGTGACGAGGCAACGTTCCATTTGAGTGGAAAAGAGAATAGACATAATGTCAGGATATGGGGATCGAAAAATCCTAATGCCACCTTTGACAATGAAAGGGATAGTCCCAAGGTAAACTTGTTTTGTGCCGTAAGTTGTTCTAATGTTTCTGGCCCATTCTTCTTTGCTGAAAAAACTGTTACGGGAATCGTATACCTGGACATGCTTCAGATTTACCTGATGCCGATCCTGAAAGAAACAATTCCTGAAGGTTTCATTTTTCAGCAAGATGGCCCACCGTGTCACTTCCACAGAGCAGTGACTTCTTACCTCAGTGCTGAAGTACCAGTTTGGATTGGTCGCGGAGGTATTATTCCATGGCCAGCACGATCACCAGATCGTTCACCCTAGATTTCAGTGTATGGGGTTTTGTTAAAGACCAGGTTTACCGTCCGCCGCTTCTGAAATCCATTCCTGAATTGAAATCACGAATCAGCACTGCATTTGGTTTGATCGACGTGAACATGCTCACTAACATATGACAAGAACTGATGTACCGATGGTACATTTGCAGAGTAACGAAGGACAGCCACATCGAACATTTGTGAAAAAGGTAAACTTGGTGTGTTTCACTATCTTATAACCTTTTTCACTCTGATGTGTGCCTATATAACTACGCATAATAAACCATTCTTCTTGCCCAACTAATTTGTGTACACCCTGTATTTACTGCACCTAAGTAAGAAAGAATGGAACACTATTCACTGTAGGAAATGCACAAAAATATTTCGCCGTAGGTCAAAGTCAAAAAGAACTTTTTAAGTCGCACTTTTAGAAATGGAGATATCGAGAAAATATAAAAAAATCCTTATATCACTGAGAGGGAAAACAGTGCCCCCCCCCCCAAAAAAAAACAGAAAAAAAAAACCCAGCACAAAATTAAAAGTTTCTCATGACCTCAGCTGGTGAATGCAGAAAAAGTATTTGATGAATTTTTTTTTGCCTTTGTTTCGGGGTTTAACGACCACCATGAGTAACTCGTAGCACTGAAAGCTGTCTCTCCTTCCTAATTTAGGGACGTTGGCCCAGAAGGGGAACCAAGCTAGCGCCATCAGAAGAAAAGTACAACTCCCATCCCAGCAAAAACAGTCTTGCTGTGCCAGTACTGAGCCACTGATGGCTGCCAGCATTGCCAGCACTGGCCCAGCACTATGTTGCCCTTGCATGAACCGCCAATAAAATGTCTCGGCGGCCACCAGATGAGCCAGCAGCTGGCCAACAGTTGGCACCCCATCAGTTGTCATATGCCAAAACAGGGCCATCAGTTATCTATCACAGGCTGTGGCTGCCACAAGCGGCCCTTAAAAGGCCCTGCAAGTACGTGCCATGAATGATGGGTAGCCTAATATGGTCCGTCAGCGTCCCGGCGGCAGTACCAGCCGGCAATCACGTGACGTAACTAATGGCTTGCCGAATGTTGTCCGTCAATTTCCTAGTAGTAGTAAAAAAAAAATAATAATAATCACAGTTCACCAAAGGCACAACTGCTTTTTTTCCCCCAACGAAACTCTTACTTTATGTAACGGCGCTGAGGAAATTTCCTCCAGTGGTCTGGCAAAGCACCCGATGGCTCTAACTGTCATCGAACTAAGGACGGCTGGTATGAGAAGCGGATGCTCTAAGCACTAGACTAGTTTGCCACGAGGGACCACCCGCTTGGAGGTGAGCCACATCCTGCGCGATATGAAACTAAGGGTTCTCGTTTTAATTTCGCAATGTTGCGAGTTCGTTTTCGTAATTGTACGTTTCATATAATTCATTAATTTATTTTTTCAATGTAACGATTTTTTTTATTTACTTTAAGGGAACTGCACTTACTTTCAACGAGTGTATCTACTTAAAGACGTTTTCCAAAGTTTTATGCTGTCTTTCTGGTCTTGAAAGGCGTTTGTTTAATTAATATATTTACACATTCATGTCACATTCAGTTACATTTTTAACGTTGTAAGCTACATTTGTTCTAAATAGGAATGATATTTTATTTTACTTCCGGTTATTTTTAGCACCGAATTTATCCATTCTTGTGTATTCAACGCATGAATGAGTACATTATATTCACATAGCGTTGCTTTTTTTAGTTTTTCAAATACTAAATAATTTTGTAACGAAAATATCCATTTTGTACTCGTATAATTCTAATTTTTTTCAACACAACGATTTTTTAATGTCTTTTCGGGACTTCTGTTTGAAGCGGTTTAGTGTATGAAGATTATACAGAAATTATTTCTTGTTATTCATGGGAATGGAGTGAGTGTGTTTTATGGTTGTTTGTATTCTCGATTCTTCGCGTGTTAGGGCAGAAATTTTGCTACGAAATGAGTTTCTATAAATACATGAGGTTAATTGACTATTTCTTACAGTTTATTAATTATTTATGTAATTTCCCTCCGACGGTAATCTTCGTCGAAGCGGCATTTCATTAGGAAATTAATCCGTCTCTTTACATTACCAGCTACGGGCCACTAGTGGCACTTGTGTGGAGGCCTATAGTTCACGGCGATGCTGCAGGGCCATTAATAGCTGGTAACATAACGGCTGAAAATAATGGTGGAAATGGCTGAAACTCATTAATGGCTGCCAATTGATGGCGCTTCCACGAACGAATCGCTACAGTACAGTGTGTGGCAGATTTCAGCCAGCAGTGACCCATCACTGCCGGCTGGTGGCCAGCAGTTTCCCAACACTTGTGATTTTGCTGGGATACCTCATCCGGGAATCAAAATCGGCCTCATCTCGTATAAATGACCATAAGCCAACAACACCGGGATGAAATTTTGCAAATTTTGTTCACAAATGCGGAAATGCTGACCCTCTAGATGAACGGACAGATTGAGTGATCCCATAAGTACGCTATTTGTTTCACACATTCTTGTGTTAAAAGACTTGTTTGAAAGATGAAAAATGCAATGGTTAGTAATTGCCACTTTTTGCTGCATTGGAAACGTTTCACAATATGCGCTTGCTTTTTATGATTTTTATTTTGGCATGTTTTTTTTTTTTCTGGTTAGCAAAGTTTTTGAGCATTTATCTCTTATAAAGGCTTTTATCTCGCACAATTCATTAATAGCTTTAGTTGAAAGACACAGGAAAAATTAGAATAAAATTCAATATCAGGATTTTTTTTTCGTTGATTATTTTGATAATTTCAAAAAAATTCTTGAGTGGGAGCACAAAGAAGAATTAGCACTTTACTAGCACTTTACAGTCACATGAAGATTTAGACAGCAGTTTCGTGAAAAGAATGTACCGCGAACAAAATTTGTTGTCCCGGGCTGATGCAAAAATTGTCCAACGCGTCCTACTAAGTAGCCTTGCACAACTCATTGTTTCTTTTTTTTTTGTCACGTTCAAGATACGTACTTAGTAGACCTCAATTCAAGATACTTGGTAGATCTCAATTCAAGATACTTAGTAGACCTCAATTCAAGATACTTGGTAGATCTCAATTCAAGATACTTAGTAGACCTTAATTCAAGATACTTAGTAGACCTCAATTCAAGATACTTAGTAGATCTTAATTTGAAAACGCTGAGTTTAGAAATAACTCCAGGTATTCACTACTTGGAGTTTTTTTTTTATCTCTGAGTGGTTGTGTGAGTTATGTGGTGTAGAGAGCGGGACTCTGATTTTTGGTTCTGCTAGGTCTAAGTACGAAGAACCGCCAACAAGACATGAATGTTGCCTTTGTCCGTTGGGCTCTGGTTTCTCCCTTCCCTGGAGGTAGTGGCTCTATAGTAGAAATGTGTAAGTCCTTATAGTCTTGAATACTCATGGCGTCGTTAAACCTCAAGACATAAAAAAATGGAACTTAATGTTCCTAGCATTGTTATATTGCATAAAGCTAATGAACTTATCTTAAATGCCGTTGGTCATCATCATCAATGCTTGTGCATATGCATCAGTTTTTTTTATTGGAGGTTTAACGACCACCGTGAGATAAGCAGTCGCATATGTCCCTAATTTAGGGCCACTGGTTCCAGGGAAGAGAGAGCCAGTGCCGTAAGACAAACACAACATCCATGCCACACCGGGATTCGAACCCGGACCCCTGTCGGACGAAAGATCAGAAGCCATCGCTTAGACCATTGCGCCACCGAGCAGGCACATTTTCTTTTTTTTTTTTTTTTTGGTTGGAGGTTTAACGACCACCGTGAGCAACTCAATGGGCTATAAGCAGTCGCCCGTCCCTAATTTAGGGTCACTGGTTCCAGGGAAGGGAGAGAGCCAGTGCCGTAAGACAAACACAACATCCATGCCTCACCGGGATTCGAACCCGGACCCCTTACGGACGAATGATCAGAGGCCAATGCCTTAGACCACTGCGCCACCGGGGCGGCCAGGCACATATGCAGCCCTGTTCTTCATTTTCGTTCAGCAGTTATCTGCTGCCAACACTCTTAAGACAATAATTGCTTTATCATCGCTTCTTTACAGTGGGAACTTGCAGATGAAAGCGTTCCTTATGCTAACCATATTAACAACGAAGTGTGCTAAGAAGAAGTCAAGATATAAGTTAACAAATTAATGCTTAATGACGTTTTATACAATCTGATTTTCTTAGCATTGAAATTTTTCGTTGCCGCCCCGGTGACGCAGTGGTGTAAGCGATGGCCTCTGATCATTCGTCAGAAAGGGGTCCGGGTTCGAATCTCGGTGAGGCATGGATGTTGTGTTTGTCTTACGGCACTGGCCCTCTCCCTTCCCTGGAACCTGGAACCAGTGGCCCTAAATTAGTGACAGGTGACTGCTTATAGCCCATTGAGTTGCTCACGGTGGTCGTTAAAGCTTCAATCAATATTTTTTTCGTTTACAGCTGATCTGTAAATATCTACATTCAGGCTTTCCAGGAAATGTGTTGTCATCGCCATTGAATGCTATCCTGGCTACACTATTTCACATTCAATACTTCATCAAGCGTACTGTCTCAGATCATGATTTTCTCTAGCTCTAGATTTTAGAACTTCAATTATATCTTCTTTGATTCTGGAGTCGATAATCTTATATCCTTCGAAATTCCTGATTGCCGCCCCGGTGGCTCAGTGGTCTAAGGCGTTGGCCTCTGATCATTCGTCCGTAAGGGGTCCGGGTTCGAATCCCGGTCAGGCATGGATGTTGTGTTTGTCTTACGGCACTGGCTCTCTCTCTTCCCTAGAACCAGTGACCCTAAATTAGGAACGGGCGACTGCTTATAGCTCATTGAGTTGCTCACGGTGGTCGTTAAACCTCCAATCAAAAAAAAAAAAAAAATTCCTGATTTAAGTACGAAAACGCTTGGGCATTTTGTTTCACTTCCTTAAGAACATTTTTTCGTTAAGCCAAGTTTAAACCTATGTGGGCTGCCCCGGTTCCGAGGTGGTCTAAAGTTCCGGCTTCTAACCATTTGCCCAAGATGGGTTCGGGTTCGAATCTCCAAGAGACATGAATGTTTTGTTTGTCTTATGGCACGCCGCCCCGGTGGCGCACTGGTCTAAGCGATGGCTTCTGATCATTCGTCCGAGATAGGTCCGGGTTCGAATCTCGGTGAGGCATGGATGTTGTGTTTGTCTCACGGCACTAGCTCTCTCTCTTCCCTGAAACCAGGGACCCTAAATTAGGGACGAACGATTGCTTATAGCTCATCAGTTCCTCACGGAGGCCGTTAAACTCCCAAACAAACAAAATTGTTGTATTTGTACTATAATTTCTTTTGGACAAACCAAATATTGGCCGGTGACGTTGTGTCGGGGTTACATGGCTACTGTTTTCTTCTTCTTTTTCAACCGTGATTTCACTTTCGGCCATCGCCCTCACAGACGAGACTAGTATTTCATATAATACAATTTCAAACCAGGACAATGTGCGATCACTTTCGGTTTGTACAGACATTCCAGATATGCTTAAGACACATATTTCAGAAAAGGGTGCGTATTTTCACACAATATGGTATTGAACGTATTTTCGCGGAATAAGGTTGCTGAAAACGCCAAAACTGAATTCTGTTGCTGAGGTATTTCATTTTAGAACATGGATAAATAGTTTCTGTTCTTTATAACTATACTCCTACTACTGTTTACGAGTAAAAGCTTCCACGAGGAGCTCCATGGTATTACACTGCAGTATACTGTCCTTTCGAGAAATGAAAAGTCTTCACTTGAGCTTTGTAAGTTATAAACAAATTAGGTTTTTCTGTTTATGATCCGCATGAGAATGTCGTATATTTGGACCACCTAGAATGTTTGTTGGGCGCGGTAACTCGTCAGATAATTTGTAAACCAACTCATGTCCGAGTAGGTCACGAGTTCTAGTCCTGCATGAAGTGTGGGTGGTTCGTGTGACCGATGGCGTTGTTTCTGTCCCTTTCTTAGAACCAGTGACTGGCTGTCAAGAACTATTCAGGATCTTGAAAAAAAAGACTTTGAGATCCTATGTCAAAAGTTGAATTTCTATCTACATAATAAATGAGCATTAGGACGTAGTTACGATGTAGTTATGTGCTTTGTAAATGACAACAACACCTGAAGCAAACTGTGCTCTTACGTATATTTGCTTGTTTTGTAAATGTTGAAACCATCTAAAGCTGCTGATCATTTCTTTTCTTCTTTTTTCCACAGGCACTAACTGCGATGGTTATTTGAAACCTGACAGCAATGAGGGATGCAACAGGAATAAAAAACGATGAAAAAATAAAGAAAATTAAACTCTTTTTAACTGAAGATCCAGTTTTTTTGTCCAAAAAATTAGACTTAGAAGAAATGACTTTAGACAGCAGTGTAAATAGCCTTTAGATCTTAACATTGCTTGATAATGCGTTTCAGGCATTGTTGGTGTTGAAAATAACTGTGTCTTAGTAATATTTTTCTTCGTCAAATCAAAGTTGCAGGTTCTATTGAATACTACAGAGTAGAAAGATGTGTTTGACTTCTTAGGTAAAAAGTGAAACAAAACGGATGTTGAATTCACTAAAATTTTAATGGTGTTGCATATCATATGTCTAAAGTAAAATTTTTATCTGTAATTAATATTATCATTATGTTATGTAATTAGGCAATCTGAAAATGATAAGAACTCGTACGTAAAAACTAGTTATTGTTAAAATATTGTATTTGTTTTTATACAGAAGTTGGGTTTGTTGATTTCGTGTGCAATATTTAAATAAGCTGTGGTTTATCACTTGTTAAGTTTGTATGAGACTTCTGATTGCTGCTGTTCTTGAAGAAAGCCATTACGGAGAGCATGACTGCAGCACAAAGCAAGATCCACGTATTTCCGTTTTGATATTTCACTTTATGTTCTTAAAAGATGTCAGTCTTTCATCTACGTTCCGCTTCTTAAATCCTTTGAATTTATGAATACTGGGAATGCTCTGCCTTTTTCATCTATGTACATAACGAACTGTGATCATGAATAGTGTTGTAAAGGTTTCATAATTTCTTTGCTATGTCTTTTTGAATTACCTCGTGTTTTGTCTACAGCAAAATATTATTAAATATAAACAAACTGGAAATTTTAAACAGAGGATCTAAAATTTGGCAGGAATTTTTATTACTAAAACGAAAATTTGCGATTAAATATAGTTTCAAGAAACATTTTGTTAAATTCCTGGTAGATTAAACTGTATCATATATTAGGCTTTCTGTGAAACTACAATATACAAGGTGAAAGTCCTGAGCATCACATTAAGTTACAGCTTTTGTTCTGACAATGTTCGGATAGTTTTTCATACCAATTCCTTAAAAATATTTAAAATGGTTGTGTCTCATTCTGTTCTTCCCGTATTTTGCATCTTTTCTGTATTTCTCCGATAAACTATGAAATTTTATGCTCTAAAAATGGTGTATGAAAGTTGTGACTTTTCTAATTATAAATCAGTAAAAATATAAGTAACTGTGAAACTCTGTTTACTAATGCATATGCTGATTGTGAGTAAGCTTCACATCATGATTCGTAATTATTTGTGACCATTAACTGAATCTAATGTGTTAACTGATGCATTGTTGAAATAGTCAGGAATGAAGTATAAAACTCTTAATGAGCTTTTGTTGGATATTGATACATACAAAAATTATGGTGATAATTGCTTTTGTTATTCTGATACATTTTGAAAACCAGTTAAGAGCACAAATAAAGCAACTACCAAGACTAAGTTATTGTTGTTGTATATTGTTGATAGTATTTCATTAAATTCCGATTTCAAAAGTAGTAATAATAACATCAAGTTGATATAACTCAGCTTCATGCTTTGGGTCTACAGCACCTAAGGCCCAAAATCCAGGATTAAGTAATTCTCGACATGTGTCACATCGTACTATAACGAAGTAAATTTCTCCGTCATTTTTATCCGTGCCAGGATTCGAACCCGGATCCCCTCATTCCGGAATAAGTCACTCTACCAATTGAGCTACGCGGACGTTTTATTCTGATTCCTATCTGCCTTTATGTCGTGTGCGTCCTTCGGGCAGGTACGTCACATCTCCTGGTACATTACATCATCTCCCCCTTATTTTATTTATTTATTTATTTTTTTTTCGAAGTGCTGGAGAAGGGATTCTCTGATTTTTGCTATCTCGCGGTGTGGAAACAACATCACACCATTACGAGATTTCGAACGGTCGGGTCATCCGGATAGTTCGGGCGCCATTATAACGAAGTAAATTTCTCCGTCATTTTTATCCGCGCCAGGATTCGAACCCGGATCCCCTCATTCCGGAATAAGTCACTCTACCAATTGAGCTACGCGGACGTTTTATTCTGATTCCTATCTGCCTTTATGTCGTGTGCGTCCTTCGGGCAGGTACGTCACATCTCCTGGTACGTTACATCATCTCCCCTTATTTTTTTTTTATTTTTTTTTTCGAAGTGCTGGAGAAGGGATTCTCTGATTTTTGCTATCTCGCGGTGTGGAAACAACATCACACCATTACGAGATTTCGAACGGTCGGGTCATCCGGATAGTTCGGGCGCCATTATAACGAAGTAAATTTCTCCGTCATTTTTATCCGCGCCAGGATTCGAACCCGGATCCCCTCATTCCGGAATAAGTCACTCTACCAATTGAGCTACGCGGACGTTTTATTCTGATTCCTATCTGCCTTTATGTCGTGTGCGTCCTTTGGGCAGGTACGTCACATCTCCTGGTACGTTACAGTACGACAAGTCTTACACTTTAAATGATTAACTAAGTCCGTACCGACGAATGAACAATGGTATATATGCCAAATAAACCAAGATTTCATTCGTTTGTCTCAAAATGTAAAAAAAGCACTTTCATTTCTTTTATCTATAGACCTCACAGTAAATCTATCCCATTTTTGACCTAAAAAAAAGCATGTCTTTTATATAAAGACAACACAGTAACCCTGTTCCATTTTTGACCTGTAATATTTTCAGCGGAAATCTTAAAGCTGTTTATATCTTTGCATTTTAGGCATGTGATTCATTATCATTTAACAAGTAACAGTATGACAATACAAGGTGTCGAGAAGCAAAGGAATTCAAGCATGGCTTCTGTTGACTAAGGTAGAAATATAACTCGCACGTTTATCTCCCCTACCCCTCGGCAGAAATTGTGAAAATATATTAAATGGACACTGTTGTCTTCTATTTCCATCCCCAAGTAAGCCATGTCCTAGTGACAGATTAATTGCGTGTTCCCAGTGAAATTAGGATGAGTTTTCACTTCGAAAGGTAATGTAATTATGAAATTGGGATTAATTTTTACTTCCAAGGGTATTAGAATTAAGAAATTGGGGTGAGTTTTTACTTTGAAAAGGTAACAAAATTATGAAATTGGGGTGAGTTTTTACTTTGAAAATGTACCAAAATTATGAAATTGGAATGAGTTTTCAATTCACTTCATGTATCAAAATTATGAAATTGGAATGAGTTTTCACTTCCAAATGTATCAAAATTAGTAAATAATAACACTATACTAGTAATCCGATTTATTGGCGTAGGAAGTAGACATATCAGCGTTTCCAAGCTTTCGCACATCAACCAGATGGCTTTTTCAAGAAAGTTAGACAGAAACTGCAACTGAAAAATAGAACGCTTAACAATTTGAACGCGGAAACTTGACTTGACAACAATAGATATGACGTTATATTCATTTAAAGATATGACGCATCACGTTGGTTGTACGTGCGGTATCCTGGTAGGCAGAAAGCTTTACTTGAAGAATTGATTCCACATTCGTGGCAACTCGAGTGAGGCGCAATCATTGCAAGTATCGCTGTTGGTAATGAACTCCAAGGTTTCCCAAATGGCTGTACCTTTAGGGGTAGAGAGAGTAGGTAGATAATTTCTTTATATCGTCCCACATAGGAGTAGCGGACTTGAATTTCACTTCTCTGGATAGTGTCATGGCTACTTTACCGTATTTTGTGTCTCTTTTATGTTCGTTGACTCTGAGTCCAAACGAAAGCTTGGTCATTCCAATGTAATATCGTTTTGGGACGTCCGCATACTGTAGGAGGATCGCATAAACATTTGCTTCGCAGGAAAGAGGTAGATTTTCACTACTTCCTTTTAGCAGAGTATATAAAGATGCAGGAGACCTTATGCCGACGCCTTAGTTTATCTTCTTCAGGGCGTTTTTGAGTTTGTGAGACACATTTGGTATGTAGGGAATTGAGCCTAAATAACGTATCTGCGGCACAGGAAGATTAGAATGTTTGACAATGGCTTTTTGGATAAAGTTACGTATCTGATTCAATGAACATCCCGCATCAGTGGCTAACTTGATGACGCTTTCAATTTCGTGTTGTCTAGACTGGGTATCGGAGGAAACGGCGAAGGCTCTTCGAAATCGAGAACGGAAGATAGCTGTTTTGTATTCTGCGGGACAGAAGAGCTGCGAAGCATCAGGTTTGGGACGGACGTGGGTTTGTAGTAGACTTGTGTACCGAGGCGGTTGCCAGGCGATTTTCTCAAAAGAACATCCAGATAAGGTAAAGCGTTGTTGTGTTCAAGCTCCATCCTGAAATTGATCGTAGAATGCATATCATTGATTTTATCAAGGAACATCGGAAGAGTCTCTTTTCCGTGAGGCCATACAAAAATACGTCGTCTTCATAACGCAGCCAAGTGGTAGGCCGTAGGGTAATGCTGGAGAATATATTCCGTTTAATTGGGCGAAGTATTGCTTCTACACGGACGAGTGACAGTGAGGATCCCATAGGGTGAAAAACCACCTAACCACCTCTCTCCTGCGAAGCAGGCGTTTATGCGATCCCCCTACAGTATCCGGACGACTCTAAACGATATTACATTGGAATGACCAAGCGTTCGTTTGGAATCAGAGTCAACGAACATAGAAGAGACACAAATTACGGTAAAGTAGCCACAGCACTATCCAGAGAAGTGAAATTCAAGTCCGCTACTCCTATGTGGGACGATATAAAGAAATTAGCTACCTACTCTACCCCTAAAGGTGCAGTCATTCGGGAAAACTTGATGATCATTACCAATAGCGATACTTGCAATGATTGCGTCTCACTCGAGTTGCCACGAATTTGGAACCAATTCTTCAAGTAAAGCTTTCTGCCTACCAGGTTACCGCGCGTGCAACCAACGTGATGCGTCATACCTTTAAATGAATATATCGTCGTATCTATTCTTGTCAAGTGAAGTTTCCGTGTTCAAATTGTTAAAGTATTCTATTTTTCAGTTGCAGTTTCTATCTAACTTCCTTGAAAAAGCCACCTGGTTGATGTGCGAAAGCTTGGAAACGCTAATGTGTCTACTTCCTACGCCAATAAATCGGATCACTAGTACAGTGTCACTACACTGGTGTGCAAAAATTAAGGACGAAGAGGAGAAATTAGCATAACAGCGGAACGAGCAAGCAGAACGGACCGAAAGACCACTCAGGACATAGACTAAGGTTCGGTATGGTAGGGCATGCGGATTTATGCAGCATTACGTAGGGGAGGGGGTGTCGGAAGGGTATAAGGCACACGGGCGGTGTACGCTCAACAATTCGGTGAAAGCTATTGCACGGTGTACATCGGTTTGAACGACGTCGAGTTGCTGCCACCGTGTGATATGTCCAACAGGCAATCCAGTAGACGACATCTAGATGACTTTACCCGAGATCGCGTCATTGGGAAGTTGGAAGAAGGTCGAAGTGTGACTAGTGTGGCCGAGGAGCGAGGAGTTCGGGATCGCTCACAGCATCGTTTCACGAGCTTGGGGAGCCTTTCAAACGACAGGGACAGCTGTCCGAGAGTTTAGCAGTGGTCGTTCACGAGCAACCACGGCGGCGGACGACTGGTATATTGTCCTACAGGCGAGAAGAGACAGACGGCAGCCAGCGGGATAAATCACAAGGCACGTGCAACAGACAACTGTACGTCCGTTATCGCGTTTTACCGTAGCCAGCAGGCTGCACAAAGGTGGTCTATTTGCACGACGACCAGTACGGGATGTGCCATTTACGCATGCTCATCGGAGACGGCGGTTTCTGCGGTGCCAGGAACACAAGAACTGGAAACATCAGCAACGGGGTCGAGTTCTCTTTACGGATGAGAGCTGATTTAGTCTGATGAGCGATTTTGGACGTATACACATCAGGAGATAGCAGGGAACACGCAATCACACCTCCAACATTATCGAAATGGACCGGTTTGGATGTGGCGGAGTTCTCGTTAGGGGCGGTATAATGTTTGGTAGCCGTACTGATCTCCACATCTTCCAAGAAGGTTCAGTCACTGGTGTCCGCTTTGGTACCGAGGTTCTCCTGTCTCACGTGCGTCTGTTTAGAGGTGCTGTGGGTCCTGAGTTCCTCTTTATGGACAACAACGCTTCACCTCATCGAACAGTGGCTGTCGCAGAGTTATTAGAGAGGGAAGATATTCAACGCATGGATTGGCCCGCAAGGTCCCCGGACCTAAATCTAATCGAACACGTGTGGGACCTTCTTGGTAGACGCTTGGCAGCACGTCACCAGCCGCCAGCAACGATTCCGCAGCTGCGATTGGCGCTACAAGAAGAATGGGCTGCAATGCCTCAACAGCTCCTTGACAACCTCGTCCTCAGCATGAACATACGTTGTAAATCCTGCAACGCAGTCAGGGGCGATCATGTCCTCTACTAAAGACTGGATTTTTATTGGCAGCCGCCTGTCACATGGACGTTTTTGTCTTCTGTCCAGTTGTTCTCGAAGCTAACTTTTCTATAAAGTACCTTTGTATCCTTTGGATTCCTTGTTTGGACGGTTTTGCTCACTTGTCCCATATTCTTACATCTTGGGGATCTTATGGTATGATTTGAGTCGATGTGGAGAACTTCTGCACGACGCTACATTCGAAAAACCGTCTCGTCCTTAATTTTTGCACGCCAGTGTATTTACTACGTAATGGTGTACTGTTCCTCGTTATCAATTCATGTCAAAATTTGAGTTTTCACTTCCAAAGGTACCAGATTTATGAAACTAGGTTGAGTAGGTATCAGAATTATGAATTTGACAGAGTTTCCACTTTCAAAGGTACCAGAATTATGAAATTGGGATGAGTTTTCACTTCCAAAGGTATCAGAATTATGAAATGTTGAAGAGTTTTCATTTCCAGATGTATCAGAATTATGAAGGATATTTTTTATAAAGATACCCCTCAAAGCCTTTCCGTTCTCGAACGTCCAAACTAGCCAGTAACACAACAAACAGCATGCGAGGAGACACCGATTTAATAGGAAAGAAACAAGGACATCAATCATTTATTTTATAAGGACGATTTCAACTCATAAGCTAATTCCAAACACAACGGAGTAGGCTGTCTATTTTGCGCTTTTATAATAAATATATCTGTACATATGCCCCTTCCCCTTTAAATCAGGAAAAAAAATTTTTAACATGAATATATTCTAGCCCCTTTTACATTAAAAGCAAATCTGTATATATGGACAAACTTAAATAGATGCGACTAGATAGAGGAGCGTTTGCTAAATCTAAAGCTTATTCTAATGGAAAACAATACAGCAATTTAAGATCTGAATGATGAAAATATATATCAGTATCTGGAATTTTTTAACGCACGTGGCATCTAACACATTGAGACAACAAAAAGTAAGATAAAATGCAATTTCTAACTTTCAGTCAGAACTATGTTTAAAACTTACTGGAACACGACTAATAAGGTAAAAGCAGTCATCAGATATGTAATCTCAGTATTCTCATTAAATGATGGAATACCAATCACAAAGAAATTAACGAATGAGGGGAGAGCGAATAGAAAGAACATCACATACAGTAATCAAAGGTGGCTACAAGAAACGTCACGCTCCCACAGGAAAATAAAAGAATATATACTCCTTTTATTAAACGCATCTACAGTGTCCAGATTGCATGAGGGCGGCAGTATGTTTACACAAAAGGTAAGGAAAATGGAATGTTTCTGTTGTAGTCAAAACAACACTTAACTAGCGTTAAGCAAACCAGATTCTGAAGTGGAAGATCTACATCATCAAGATTTTGATGCAAACCAGATTCTGAAGTGGAAGATCCAAAGGTCAACTACAAAACTGGAAGCAGAAAGAACTCCATGGGGCACATGGAAGTTAACCAGGAAAAATGTTCAAGAAAAAAAGAAAGAAAGAGCTCGAGACTATTTGCTGAACGATGGAAAGCTATGCAGAGAAGCCCATGGACGCATGATGGAGATTCAAGATCAAGTTATTTTAACTGAAATTTAAAAAATCACATTCAAAAAATCACATTCAAAAAACGTAATGTGAGATGTAGACATATTTGTTAATTTTGTAATGTATTTTGTAGCAAAAGTACTATGTAGTCAGTGCCGACTTCACACAGCGGGAAAACAACTCTGTGAAGATGATAAATATACCAGCAGCTAAATCAGGAATAATTGTATCTCTATTCTATACAGACAAGGTTATGGCTAGATTTCAGAACCAGGGTTTTTTAGGGTCAACTTGAGGGATCTCTGTGCTCGAGCACGAGCTGTATTCCTCAACGAACGCAGATGTAATTTTTTTATATTTACTTCACTAGCGAATAATTTCTCCATGCGCAAAAGTAAAATCAATAAAATGAAATGCAAAATGTGAAAAGAAAGGGAAAGACGAAAATAAACTATCTTGAAATATAAAATATAAATCCATTCTCTGAATATGCTTTATGGTAATTGAGTTGCAGGTTTCTTATGGCTGGAGGCAAAAACAACTACTAACTAAAATGGAAAAAATATTAATTTTTTTAGTTTACTGTTCTGATCCCTTTCCGTGATCCCATGCAGTGGCATGCAGGAGTTATTCGTGTCTTATTTAGACTTTTTCTGCACCTCTTCGTCGGTTCCACTCTTTTCTTTATCTTTTATCACGCATTCTGCTTCATTGGTGCTCCGAGGTAGCCCCTTCTTACCGTGCTCAACAGCTAAACTTCCTCCTCTCCCTGTTGAAAAACCAAGAGCCCTCAGATATTTGCTAACACACTACTTTGCTCCCAAACAAAGCATAGGAAAACCACTCCTTTTGACATTAAAGCAATGGGCAGTCTCTTTCACGTTCACGAAGATTTCTCTGTAGTACTCTTTTGAAACACCTAGATTGCTACATTTAGCTAAAACGTCCCCACGAGAAATTCTTTTTTTTACATGGATGTTTTTTATCAGCAACTCAGCATCTCATAGTCACTTGCCAAGGGACGAACGATCTTCTTATCTTCAGCGGAACTACATTTCCATCTTCACCTCCTCTTCGTCTTTTCCTTTTTTTTTTCTCATAATGTCTTCCAAATTTTAAGTTTCTTCGAAAAAGAAAAGGCCTGACTCCTATATCAAATCCCCCTTGTGCTCATATGACAGATAATAACTTTGTATAGCTATGCCTAGTGATTCCCATTGCGAAGTCGCTTCTTTTTAGTTAACCGTCGGTCGTACTGTAGCATTTCAATTTTGATTTTTTTCAAGTACCACACAGGTTAAATAAATCTTAGTACGACACAGGTTAAATAATCGGTTAAATAAAATCTGTTAAATCCCGAAAGGAAAGAAGTAGGACTTTTTTGTAAAAGTCCGAAAGGAAAGAAGTAGGACTTTTGTGTAAAAATCCGAAAGGAAAGAAGTAGTTGACATATATTTGATTTGTACTTATTTTAAATGTCTAGCATTACGTATGCTTTGTGATGCCATGATAAACAAAAAAGATGTCAACGAATTTTCGAGTGCAATGAGCAGGTCTTTTGATTACATTTCGACACAAAGAAGGCATTTAAAAGTAGATTTTTAGAAAAAAATTCAGTGAAAAGGATAATGCATTTACGTTTCCTAGAGAAAATTTGTGCGTAAGTTAAAATGCGCATTCCCAGTGTACTGAACCAGTTCCAAAGAAATGTGTCAACCGGATTTCTACTCAAATGTTAAAATATCGACAAATAGAAGTAGCTACTTTCTGCGCTAATGGCTGAAATGAAAGGAAAAATCACACTGTGTGCATGAAAAATTTCTCATAATGGAAGATGCCCAAGGCAATTAAATCGGGTTCTTATAAACGATGATACAGTTCTAAGTGCGGCACAAACAGAAATGAACACTAACACCCTGTAGCGACAAAACTATGTGATATTAACATAGCCAAATACACTGGTGCTCCAAATTAACAGATAATCTACAAAAACACATAGAGCCGCCGATGTATGTAAAATAACACACGGAAAATTGATGAACAAGCAAATTTTGCTTCCCGAAATACTATTCCGCATTTACTTTTGTGCAAGCATGCTGCTGGAATATGTAAATTAGGAATGCGTCAAAAGTCGCTTTAGTCTACTCGGGTCTAGTAGCTGTTCAAGTCAACTTTTTCTTTCATTTGAGTGGCATGTCCAGCTGGACATGTCACGAAGACATCGTATGGATGATTTTCAGCGGTGGAAAGCGATTGCTAATATGGAAGCAGGTCAGACCCAGACGAAAGTTTCCAGAGCATATAGTGTTACACGAAATGTTCTGTTAAGATTCTGGAGACAGTTTCAACAGACAGAAGATGTTCGTTGTCTACCAGGACAAGGCCGTCGTAGAGCCACAAGTGTTGCAGACGATCGTTATATGGGTCTGACAGCCAAAAGGAACAGAGAGATGTCCGCTAGGTGACTTTCACTGCAGCTTGCAGCAGATACAGGAACAAAGGGTTTGAAGGCATGCTCTTTGTAGAAGATTTCGTGATCATTGCAAGAAGTTCCGTTATCTTGTCTCTCTAACTGCCGCTGCCCGGCGAGATACTTTAACGTGGAGTAGCCAATATCACACTTGCAGTCCAGGCCATTGGGCTAATGTTCTTTTACAAATGAATCGCCATTCAGCTCAAGTTTTGATTTATTGATTTACCGCATATTCTCATCTTTAGAGATCCAGGGACCCGCAACAGCGCCTCTAACGTCAGAGACAAAGACTACTCTGAAAATGGTGGCGTGATGGTCTGGGAAGGAATCATGACGAACGGGCGCACAGAGTTGTGCATCTTTCAAAGTCTTTCTGTTACTGGCTTCAGGTACAGAGAGAGAATCCTGAGCTCTTATGGCAGGCCATTCAAGGAAACCGTCGGTTCAGATTTTATTCTTACGCCCGATAATGCCCAATCTCATGGAGCTAATTGTTGATATACGATTTTCTTAAAGAGGAAGAGCTTCGCAGAATGGAGTGGCCATCCTGATCCTCTGACCTCAATCCCATTGAACAGGTGTAGGGTATTTGAGTCCGTCAGTCCTCTGCCAGAGAACACTTCAAAAATTCAGAAAAGTTGTTGTTGATGAGTAATGGTTAATCAATCAAGACCGCATCAATACTCTGATAAATAGCATGAGGAGTTTTTTGCTTGAGCTGCGTCGCTGTCAGGAGTGATCATAATGCATAACAAAATACCATATATCTTAACCAAAAGATTTTAAATATTGTTCCTGGAATTTTTTTTCATGTAAATTACCAGATTATGATGATTAACACATGCAAATTGTAAGATTATGATTTTCTTCTGTTCGAGTTACATAAGAAATGTAATAATAATAAACCTCTTAATCAAATTTTATTGAATTTCCTTATAAATACTTGAAGTTATGTACGAACTTATAAATGTTCCTTTAATTTTCAGCAGCAGTGTATATGAAATGTATCCCTCACATAAGCGCTATCAGTAACAAAAGAAATTTTTTAATCGGACTTTTAGAAGTGGAGATATCTTCATTACATTGATTTCCATTAACTCCCGCTAGAGGGAAAAGAAAACAATATTTTGAAAAAAAGAAAACACGAATAAAAAAAAAAAGATACGGTTGCGAACATGTTGAAAGCCGCCCCGGTGGCGCAGTGGTCTAAGCGATGGCCTCTGATCATTCGTCCGAAAGGGGTCCGGGTTCGAATCCCGGTGAGGCATGGATGTTGTGTTTGTCTTACGGCACATGCTCTCTCCCTTCCCTGGAACCAGTGACCCTAAATTAGAGACGGGCGACTGCTTATAGTCCATTGAGTTGCTCACGGTGGTCGTTGAACCTCCAATAATAAAAATAATAAAATAATAAAAATAAATAAATAAAAAAATATAATAATAAAAATAATAAAAACATAATAATAAAAATAATAAAAACCTGTTGAAAACAGGAAGATGCACTTACGCTCCCTAGCGACAAAGAATTTTTTCATTAAATATTATAAAGTGCGTGCAAACATTCATCGCCACTATCTCTGCCTAATGCAAAATAATTTTTTTAATCCTATTTTTAAAAGTAGTGATTCTGGGGGAAATATGGTATGCACTTACGACCCCTAGTGGTGGCTTCATACATTATTTCAAATAGAAACAGTAGTTGAATGGCCTTCGTAGAAGAAGGTAGCAGATAATTATTTTTGATTTTTTTATAAAGCAATTGTGTAGAGTAAAACATATTTCTAATTTAGTAGCATGTGTTTTTACGTCCAGTAGCGGAGGGGTCATTCTTCGGAAAAGATACCAAAATATATAGATCGTTGTTCGTACAGTTCTGGCTTTTTTGATTGAAAAAGAAAATTCAAATCGGACTAATAGTTGTTGGGATATGGTATCCATAGACGGACGGAAATACAAGCATTGCGATTCTCTTTTTATCAGAACACGTGTTAAAGAAGCGTTCAGAAATTTTGACCAAATGAAAAGGTCATTCAACTAGTTCCTTTGCTGTCGTTATTCAGAAACTGTCGAAGACTTGAATGCTTAACTTTGTAGTCACAGTAATTCTTGTTCTGAACACTACTGAGAATCCGTTGAGGCTACATTCATTAAGGTAAGAGCCGTTCATTAAGGTAAGAGCCGTTCATTTAGGTAAGAGCCCTTCTAACGAAACATTTGGAAACACGCTCTGTTGGCACGCGCACTGCGAACTGAACACTGCCCTTAACACACACACAGAAGAATTTCCTCTTGTAAACTATTTATTTTTTGTTTGAGGGTTTAACGACCACCGTGAGCTACTCAGTGGGCTATAAGCAGTCGCCCGTTCCTAATTTAGGGTCACTGGCTCCATGCAGGGGAGAGATCCAGTGCCGTAAGACAAACACAATAGCCATGACCCACCGGCATTCGAAACCGGACTCACTTGTTCTGACGGTCATAAGCCACTGAGCCACCCTGGTGGCTTAGTAAACTATAGCAACGAAAAAGAGAAAAAAATGATGCACCTACTAAGATGCTCCCTGGCTGCAAATGTAAGGAAAAACACGAAGAGAAAGTACCATGAATGCACGAACCTTGCGCTTTTATTCTGAATTAATTGGACGATCTCTGAATCACAAAATTTACCTCTGACTCAAAAAATATTAAAGCTGTGAGTTCTTTCCACCTTAACGGAAAACTGATGAGACTAAGGGGGATTCCTGCTTAATAGAATTTTACCCACATGCCTGGAGTTTGAGACACAGAAGAGTAGGAAGACATCAATGTGCAAAATTGATAAAAAATAAATTAATATATTTGGTTATTTTCTTCATTCTCACTACTTCTCTCAACTGGAAAAGTGCTGAGAATGGAGGAAGTAATCAAATTTGTTCTAAATGGGACCAGCTAAGAGGAGAAAATTAATAATAATAAAAACTGTGTAAGAAGTTGCGAATAATAAAATTATTTAAAAAATACAACCCAGTTTTTAAACAATACAAGATTTATCTTACCGATTCGTGGCCGCAACTGAGGAAGGCTATGAGCCAAAGAACCTTACTAATGCTTGGGTAACTTCTCGCTCAGAAAGCAATCAAGAACAATAGGAGAGCGAAAACAACAAGTCCTAATATAAAACAGAATATATAAGAACTCCGTAGTAGTGGAAAACACAGACAAAAACTTCTCAGTGGTAGTTAACAAACTGTGCAATTCTTTACAGTAATTCAGAACATCGTGTTATAGCAACCTCAAACTGCAAAAACAGGTAGCAACTTTTACTACATATGTAGTGAAAGTTGCTGAGAATGACAGCTACACACAATGTAGTAATGCCATTAAAACTGTTGAGCACATCATTGCTAGCAGTCCTGTTGTACGAAAACCATACCTAAAAGGTAGTGGCCGTGTATCTACGATTCTTTTTCAAAGTTTTAGCGTAAAATGTGGCTAAGTTGTGATTTTTTCCCGTGTCGTCTGGTTCTCTTCTCTAAAGCCGAATTCTCTGAATAAGAGTCGGATAATCTTTACATTCTCACATGAGGCTTCTTTAGTGGTTCATGAGTCGGTCTTGCTATTTACCAGTCAGATTTGATATTTAATTTTTTCACTTCCACTCTTTTCTGTTGATAGCAATTAATTTTATTCTACAAATAAAATGATATAAGTTTTTCTGTTATCGATCGAAAATATCTGTTTTAATCGAGATTTTTATGTGATATTTTGAGTTTTCTTTGGTTTTGCCAGTCGTTAAATATCTTTTTCGCTTTCTCAGTACATTGAACAACAAAAGGTGCTACCCTTTTCTGGTGCGTAATGAGCCTGTATTAAATTATTTTAAGCTGTGTAACTCGGGAAATTTCAGTGAGTACTAGCAACACCAAGCTTTGTACTTTCCGGGGTGAGTAACATATCATATCCTCTCCTTCACAAATTTTAACCCCACTTTCTCGTAGTGCATTCTATTTCCAGGAAAGGGGCTCTCACGACCGCCACTAGCTGTATAACTATATCACCGGGATTAGAAGAAATGCTATCCCACAGTCACCAACCCGCTGGGCCAGTATGATGAGTTATGGCCGCCCCCTGCAAGATGATTTTGTGACGTGCCTGCCCTGCAGGACGCACATGAGAGAAAGGCAGATAGCAGTGAGAGCACATAAAATTAATGGAGAAATTGTATGTGGCATAAAAATTATGGAGAAGTTTACTTCGTCATAATTTCAAAACTGAAAATTTGGCCCTCAGTCCCCGGCAACAGGAATGTACCTGGCCAAGGCAGCTGCCAGTGCGACATGAAGGCTGGGGGTGCTGAGAATCATTGGAAAACCGGACTAGGCTGCCGTCTGGTGCTGGTCTTGGCTACGTTTAACGGACGATCTCTGTCTTCTGATTCAAGGCTCCTTGAATTGGAGGAGGAACTACGTAGAATTAAGTGGAGCATCGTCGGGCTAAGTGAGGTAAGAAGAAATGGAGATCTCATTGAACTGAAAAGTGGACATCTCTTCTACTATCGTGGGACAGATACTGGCAGAACTAGTGGTGTTGGATTTATAATAAACGAGAAACTAAAGGGTAAAGTTGTAGAAGTTGAAAGTTCCTCGGACAGAGCTGCACGACTCGTTATCCAACTTTCAAAACGATACCAGACTCAGATAATTCTTCAGTTTTTCCTCAGTATGACTTACCATAAGTCATCCTGAGGAAGAAACTGAAGAATTTTACGAGGAAATTCGGCATCTAAATAACAGGCGAACAGCACTTGGAGATCATTGTAGGAGATTTTAATGCAAAAATAGAGCAACAGCATCAGAATGAAACTTTGGTAGGTAAATTCGGTCATGGCAGTAGAAACCAGAGTGGAAATACTCTCGTAGAGAAAGGTGTTTCATCATGAATTCCTTTTTCAAGAAAAAGCCACATAAGAAGTGAATGGAAGAATCCCAACGGGACGGCAAGTGAAATTAATTTTATTATGTATAACAAGAAATTCGTCATCGAAGATTGCAGTGCTCTGAACAAGTTCAACACAGGTAGTGACCACAGAATGGTGAGATGTATGGTACACCTCAACACTAAACTGAAATACTTGGTACATCAAATAAATGTACTGACACAGCCAACCTTAAAAATCATCATAATACCTTCACGTTGGATCTGAGGAACCGATTCTCTGCTCTAGAAAGTCTAACATTGGAAGAAGTGGGCATCTCTGAAGTTAACAGGAAACAAGGCTCTTATGGAAACATTAAAAAAAAAGCTAGTACTAAGAACAAGTTGCATATGAAGAAAATATCAGGAAAAACAAAGATGCTTATGCAAAAGAGAAGGGAGTGAGGACAAATAAAGAAATTTAACTTCCAAAGTAGAATATATAGAGCTATGAAAGACAATTCGGAAAAATATCACTGAAGACATAAGGAATTTCAATTGTGAACTAGTGAGAAAAGCAATTGAAAATAATCAAACCCAGAAGAAAGCAAAGGAACATCTCAGTAGGGAAAAATCAAATTATGGCACTGTGAAAAGACCGTTCTGTAACAAGAAATAGAGATGAACTTTTAACAAGAGTGAAGGATTTGTGCACAGAACAATATGAAAGAGATGATACACCTATTCGAGTCATTAAGAAAGGTTCCAGTACCAAAGTTCCTCCAGTCGTCCCCGCAGAAGTTGCACATGCAATTAAGAACGTGAAACGGGGAAGAATTCCAGGAGAAGGTGGAAATACCGTGGACATTATACATGAAGCAAAAGGAGAAATAGAAACCACACTTGCCCAAGTTTTCACAAGATGTCTCAATAAAGGAAAGATTCCTGATGATTGTAACAATGCTACAATTATCCTGCTACATGAAAAAGGTGACACTGAGGATCTGAGGAACTGCAGGTTCATCAGCCTCCTTTCTGTGGTTTATAAAATCTTTACTAAGGTACTTTCACATCGCTTGAAGATAACGTTAGACAATAGACATGGCTCAATTGAGAGAACAAGCTGGATTCAGGAGTGGCTACAGCACCGTAGGTCATATTCATGCACTGAGAGAACTAATTTAAATAACGAGGGAATGTGAACTCCCATTATGAAGGCAATAACGCATCGTTTTTCCCAACGAAGAAGCAATTACTGCAACAACCTGCTTTTTCACCCAATTCTGAAATGACAACTGTTCAACCACCAGTCAATGCAGTTATCACTGAACATCCGGCTCAGGTCACTAATATTAATAATTTCACTCCAACAATTCCACAGTCTTCAGTTGCTGTTGAGTCCAAATAGGAAGTCTCACAGCTACCCAATGTTTCACCAACTAACTTTGTTTTGCCTGAAGAACCCACCAAACTGGACACATATCTGTCTGACGTCACAGCTTCGACCTCTACTGCAACCCAGCCAGCAGACTCCAAAGCTACGAAAATTCCTGGAAACGCGTACAGAAACTAGCCTCTCTCTACCAAAGCCACAACGCGCTGGTAATAGGAGAAAACCGCGCTCAGCACTTTGATCTTCAGCACGTCAATCTTCCTGGACTCCTTCCTCCTCCCCATGCATAGGATGTCGAGGTTCCCGATCCATACTTTGACTGCTTTCGCACAACTAGCCGACCTCGATGTTGCAATGGAAGTCTCAGTTACTTCGAATCCTGACCCTCTCACTCACCCTGAAGATAGCTCTAGTGACATTCTGCGCACTAATTTGGAAAGCTTGCTAAATGACAGTAGAGTTCCCACTTCGCCGTTAACTTATGAAGAACTGCTTTTTTCTTTATCGACAGCCAAAGAAAAGGAGAATTTTGAATATCCAATGTATACAGTCTCAAATCCATACACTCCCTGAAATGATACAGCAATTCGAACTTCTGGAAAAAATGCTGGCAAGTGTGTCCTCTCCCCGGAGGCGACACAATTCCGCCGACGTACGTGTCAAATACATAATTTCAATTTTATCAAAACAGGCTGCAAAACAATTCCAACCTCAACATGGCATCTTCTCTTAAAATAGTTTCAATTGTCGAGGCTTTGCGGCGTCAGCACCGAATGCTCTCGTTTACGAAGATCTTCAACCCCTCCATGCTGATATCGTTTTATTACAAAACACCAATTGTTCATCATCTACAGTTTTTTCCCGTTGGCGCTGCTGGCCTTTTATTTTTCATCACAACTATAGTGCTCATATTGGAAGTGGTGCAGCTATTGGATTCCACACCAGGCTTCTTCCACTACTTCACGACGTTGTTGAGTCACAGAGTCAGCTCGGTGTCTTCCAATGTATCTCGTTTTTCCTTTATTCAGAGCAATATCGTATCTTCAACATTCATGTTCCTAATCATAGTTTCGTTGCTTCATGTCCAATCTGTTTTAGCAAATATTCCTACTTCTGATGTTGTTATATTTGGAGGCGATTTTAATTGCACATTAAATACCTAACTTGCCCGTAATAACTCTCATGAAAGCCGAACCCCACTTGTTACACAACTTTCTGCACACGTTTCAGACTTCGATTTTTGCAATGCTTTCAGACATCTCCATCCAGCCAGACATGAATTCACTTGGTTTCCTCCTTCACATTCTACCAATGCAGCTTTCCCGCGTAGACCCATTTTATGTTTACAGTTTCTTCGACCCCGAATTCTATCCATAACTCACGCATCCAGTATTTCTTCTGATCATCGTCCCGTCTGTATGTCATTCCAACTCGTTACCTCTTCTGTTCCGCATCCAAAAGTTTGGACGCTTGATACATTATGCCTTCAAGATTTCACTTTCCAGACAGAAATGCGTTCCAGTCTTTAACATTCAGTCTCACAGCTTTCAACCATCCACAAGACCCCACTGCTCTGTGGCTCACAACTAAACAACAAATTTTGACTTATGCTCGGAAGTTCTCTTTTGAGGTCAAAACAACGAACTTAATGGAATTGGATTGCGTGCGTTTGACGTTCAGATTGACTCCTCCTTCTTCACCGCAATTTGGCCAAACTGTTTCAGCACCTTCACTCTCTTGTAAATACTGCTCTTACCCGTTTAAAATACGAGGTTCTGAACTTTCACGATGATCCTTTGACAGCGCTAAGACATCTGTAAAACCGACTCTCCGAGAGTACAACCATCACGCAGCTTTCTCTTCCTGACGGTTCCACGACAATTCTCGACCAAATTCTCATTTGCTCACAAGTTCATTTCTATTATCACCACCAATTCATGCCTTCTGTTACATCACCTACTACTGCTTCACAGATAATTCAGAATCTTCGGGAAGTTCCAGCCAGTTTTTATTGGCATCTGTAAGCTCCAATCTCTCCAACCGAAATACGCACTGCAATCTACAACCTCATTAACCGATCTGCACCTGGCAAAGATGGACTGACAGTTGAATTCTATAAGACGTTTCTCCCGACTCCTCTTCCTCTTCTTCTAGCTTGTTTCAACTTCATTCTTACTTCCTCTGACTTCTCTTCTTCTGCTTTCGGTTTTGCACTCATGCGACTCATTCTTAAATCTGGTAATCTTAGATTTATAGTTAACAGGTGGTCAATTTCGTTGCTTAAAACTGACTACAAAATTCCAGCTAAAATGTTTTCTTCCCGTCTTAACTCCGTAATCTCTAACATATTCCATTCTAACCAGACTTATACTTTTCCGTCTTCGCTCCATTGCTACTAACATAACTACCATTCGCAATCTTAATTTTCTGGCTTCACAGCTGTCAGAACTTCTCGCTAACTTTAATATTGACCAGCGACAAGCTTTTTATTCAATTAATCACTATATAATACCTCTTCTCTGTTCTCCGCGCCTTCGGTTTCCCTTTCATCTTCTGCAACGCCTTATCTCATCTTTACTCTAACACCTCGTTTCGTGTTCGCACTGCAACATTCAGCTATTCCTTTTACTAAGGGTATCCGGCAGGGTTGCTCCCTGTCGGGTTAAATTTTCTCCATCGTATTTGAACCGCTTCTCATTAGTTTACGAGCCCGTTTACGTCCATCCATACCTCGTAGTTTTGCCAGCCCTTGACATCATAAGACGATTCTCTCAGCACATGCCGGTGACTTGACAGTTTTCATTCGAAAGGACTCTGAATTCTGCAGCCTTACTGCTATTTATGAAGAATATGCTACTATTTCAGACACCTCAATTAATCCTGAGAAATGTATCGGCATGTGGGCTGGAGCGTGGGCGACCCACCCTACTCGGCCTGCTGGTCGTCCACTGAAGTGAAACTTCTTGGTGTTCACATCGGATGTCAGTCTGCTGTCACCGCAGCTGCCTGGACTCCTGTGTTACGGAATGTCTCTCAAAGTCTGGCTCAATTCCGTCAACTGAGGTGCAATCTTTCATTCTTTAGCAAAGTTTTTCTTATTAACACCTACATTCAACCAAAGCTTTTCATGTTTGGCTAGCAGAACTGACCCCGAACCTCCTAATGAAAAATCTACAACGTCTTTGTATCAATTTCATCTTGAACATCATTCATTGAATTGATAAAACCCCTCTAGTGCTCCTAGTATTGTTTGGTGGACTAAACCTAGCAGACGTCTCTTTGAAGCATAAAGACTTTTTCATAGCCAGTTTTTTTCGTGAACTAATAATTTCGCCTCCAATTGCTCTTACCGTTATCGATACTCTTTTCTTCCTCCGCAGGTCCTCACCTCACTGTTTCTGCGTTTCTGCGAATAGACCTTTACCCACTTACTCCACTCAGTCTTACCTCTATTTACAAAACCACACTTAATCATTGGTGTTTCCTGCAACTAGTCCGTCTCCCTCCCTCCACGATCTTCCCGCAGAACCACTATTCTTTAATTCTACTATTCGTTCTCTCTCTTCTTCCTACCTTCACTTCTTCTCTTGGTTAGCTAGAGGAGTGCTGAAGGTTTCTCAGCTAGTGGGTACCAATCTTCGACGGAAATAACTTACTGATATTTTATCATCTCTGCTGAATACTTCGCTTCATCATTCACAACTCCACCTGATTCAAACCTCTATCTTCTGTTTATATCCAAATCTTGACAACCAAACAGGACTAATTTTAATTTACTCATCTCAACAACCTTCCATTACTTATTTATCTAAATGATGTGCCTCTCTTGCAGCATACAGTTTCAATGAAATTTCTCTATAACATTTTGTGACTTATTTTGCTACTCCATCTCAGATCGCCGATGTTTCACCTACCGAAAATTAAAGTAACTTGGACTAACGCCCATTCAAATAATGCTTCACCAAAAACCAGTGACACCCATTGGCCCCATCAAAAGATGCTTTCACCACGCACTTTTTACAGCTTCCGTAGACTCCCATTCCCCAACTGTTATTTTTGTTCAACAATGGGCAGTGTCAGGCATTCCTATTCATCTTGTCTAGTGCTACAGCGGCTATTCTTGTTAATGTTTCATCTTCTACAAAAAGTGTGTCTCTCCCCCATACGATGTTCAATTACCGATATTTACAGTGGCATCACTCAACTTCAAATCGCCATAATGCAGTTTGTAAATCAATTATCCTGCAAGTCAATCACACGATCTACCTTTTTTTATCACAGCAGCGTTGATCACCCAACTCTCCGTACATTTCTGTAGCAAGGAGTTTCTTTTTCTTTGGATTCAGAAAATTGCTTTGCGCACTCCTCCAAGTGGAGTACGACGTTGCCGTTATCAAAAACACTACCAGTGACTTTCATAAAAAATGGATTCTGGGTGTCTCGTGGTACAGAGACGACAATGGCTCGGTGGAACTTCTTCCTTAATGATTTGTGTATCCTATTGTGCAGAAGTATGCACTTTCTTTTTAATAGAAATCTTATAAAGATAATTGGTTTTATCACCTAATTTGTCGCTGACGACATTCGCTTCATGATTCCTTTGTACTGAGTAGTGTTATTTCCCGTCTCTTACAAGGAAAGGTGACATTTTTTTGTATAATTGATTTGTATCTATTTGTTCACTTTTTTTCAGTAAATTTTATTTAAATTGTATCCATTCGCGGTCTTAATGACCCACTGCAAAGTGAATGCACAAAGGCACTGATGAACTTTTACATTACTAAATCGTACACTCTTGTGTTGTGCAGCAAAGACTCTCTCCACTTGAACTCAAATCGAGCCAAGTGGCTTCATCCTTAATTTTTCTGTTCACAACGTTAATGTTATTCCACTTTCCGCAAGGAAATGTATTAGATCCCATCTAGTTGGTAGGCTTTTCTGATGTTTAAATTGCAAATATTTGCATATATTTTAGCCGTACATAGGTTTTATATATTTTACCTTTTCAGCTCATTAAAGACCTTCTGGAAACGATCAGATTTCAGCAATGGTTTTGACAATGACACACAGTTACCCATTTTCGTTGCATCGAAATTTTTTTCATTTTATTACTGTCGGGAACGATTAATAGCATCAAAACTGTGAATTATCATGAGCAGGAAATATGCATGAAACATGTGTCATAAACTATATCTGACTGAAAACGAATTTTTTTTAATCTATTGATTTGAATGGCAAATATCGTAGCAAATAGATCGGATACATAAATATGCATTTACATCCCTAGTGGTAAAAACTTGCGTTCGGAGAAATTAGAAATTATATGCGAAAAATTCTACAACAATAGCCACATCGGACGTTAAAAAACAAAACAATTCTAGATCTGATTTTTCGGAGCAGAGATATCAGGGAAAATACAACACACACTTACTCCTCTAGAAGAAAAGTTGTGCATTATTTGGAAAAGAAACTATGCGCAATATGCTCTTCGTTCTATATGGTATCGAAGGGAAAGGAATTGTTCCAGTCTGATTCTTAGAAGTAATCATATCGAATAAATTCGCACATCAATGACTTTATCAAAACCTAAGTCTTATTCGATGTTCCGGTAAGGCACAGGCTTTCCAGTATAATCACTACACAGGTAGAATAATGTATCGCTCTCTGTTGCAGATTGCTGTCAAATTCACAGCACGATAGGCTTTGGCGTCGTATCGTCATAAGTGATGAAAAGTGGATATTCCTATGCTATCCTACAGCTGGTAACTAGTGGCTGTGGGCACGACAAGAATCACACCAATGTTGCAAAGAGAGCCGTTCGAAAATAAAGTGATAATGTGCCTTTCGTGGGATTGTGAGGGTCTTGTGCACTGGAAACTCCTGCCAGTGCCAGATAGTCACGCTGTGTGCGCGAACCTCTATGTCGAACAACTGCAGCAGGTCCATGGTGATCTGCGAAAACGCTATCCAGCGCTTATCGATAGGAAGCGGGAGTTGCTGTGAGTGGATAATGCCGCAAATAACACCTCTAGGGTGGTCCGCCGCAAATCACACCTCTAGGGTAGTCCGCCGCAAATCACTCCTCTAGGGTGGTCCGCTGCATATCACACCTCTACGATGGTCCGCCAAAAAACTAAAGGAATCGGAAGGGGTTGAGATCCTATCCTCCATTACCTTGACACATACGACTATGACCTGTTTCGCTCCATGACCCATTTCCTACAAGGAGGCACTTGCCTTCAGTGCTGGATTTAAAATTTCGCATCAGAGAGTTACTGTCCTTGAAACCTACCCAGTGGTACCGTCCTGGGATCGTGGCTATGGTGGAACGTTGAAAGGACTACAGAAGACGGTTGTCTGTACCTTGAAGGATGAGATGAGCGTTTATGACTTTCTTTCATCATTGAACATCTTAACTGCAAAGTGGACGAACTTTTGACTACTCACCCTGGTAGAAAATTCCTAGATGTCGTCCTTATCAAGATCCAGAAATTTTTCCTTGCTTAATTTATTGAGCTGGCTACTTGCCTGATTTAACACTACGAAAAAATAAAAATTTACAATAGCGCTCATAGTACAATAATTTCATTTTAAATTCTAATGAAGTTTCGCTGTGCAAATGGGCCACCTTCTTTAAGACGTGGTTATTTTTTACTGCTGTCCTATAGTGCATGAATAAAAATGATAATGGCTAGTTTTGACCAATAGTTTCTAGGTACTTTAGAGATAAGGTGTGGAGGGGTTGTCCAATTGTGAGAAAGTTTGAAAGGAAATGAAAGATTTTGAAAAGTGTAATCCATGAATGAGTTTGGTGTATCATTTGGTTTCACTTCGTCAAAATGTTTGATTATTTACATGACAATGTTGGGCTGCAGAAGATATCTTCAGTTACAGTTTTTCACATATTTTCCTTTAAAGGAAATTGTAGGGATCTGCAGGTTTTCTTTTTGCGTGGCAAACCACAATGACGTAGAATTCAACGAAAAGGCAACGAATTCAAGTTATCAGCTAAAGTTTGTGATGAGGAGAAATTTATTTATTTAAAAAGTTTAAAAACTACATTGACGTTAATCGTTTTCAGAACACAACCTATTCAGAAACAAATTTGCCTGATACAGACCAAAGATTTACATTCCTTACATTCTATCTTTCCTTCATTTCTGTCTTTTAGTTTTCAGAGAACGAGGCTGATATTGAACGCATAGTGTAAATATTAACGGAATGCTGGTCGTTGGATCCTCCTCTATTAACTCTAGTATGGCGTCCTCGAGGGATGGTGTTCTCACAGAGGATCCAGCGCCACTGTCTACACTTGGATTTGGTGCGACATTGCCTGTGTCGCGCATTCGAGCGTCAAGCCGCCGTATAACCTGGGAGTCCGGGTGCCGTTGTGCTGTAGGTCTTTGCTGCACGCAATGCTGAACCATGGTATTCCCCCAATAGGAGATACATGTCACAATCACAATACTATCTGAAACTGTACGACATATCGCTACCCACACTACTGTCAAATGTACCAAAGCACTGTGAGCTTACCTGCTACCGTCGCCAACCCTTTTTAACCCTACCTGCCGTATCGCGCAGTCTTACAACTGATGGTTTCACGCCACCACGTCCTTCGCATTTGCATACCCACCCCGTGTCACATTTTAAAATGTTGATTGCCTTTTTTGTTTACGCTTTCCAACCGTAGGTTGAAGAAGCGTATATGCTCCAGCTTTGTCCGTCCGTCTGTCCGTCTGTCCGCACGATAACTGGCGTAAAAATGGTTCGATTTCGATGAAATTTTAGTATGTGGTAAGGGACCACCTGGAGACGAACCCTATTCAAAATGGGACAAATGGGGTCAAAGGTCAGGACATAAGAGCGGGATGCTTTCCATTGCTCTTATGCGTCATAACGTGCGTAAAAATGGTTCGATTTCGATGAAATTTCAGTATGTGGTAGGGGACTACCTCGAGACGAACCCTATTGAAAATGGACGAAATGGGGTCAAAGGTCATGACATGGGATTGCGATCCATTCCATCGCCCTTATCCCATATCATTAAGGTGGACGTCGAGTAATTTTGCTTCCTATACTTCTAATGGAAAAACTTTTGTACACATTTCCTTCACAATTAATGTGTTCCCAAGGATGAAAATTTGAACATCTATTAAAATAACTTCATATTATAACTTTGAATACTTAATATTTTCTAAAACATAACCATAATTATATTAAAAATCAATAACTTTTCCTTTGGTGGTGTTGAAACCAGAAAAAGGATGGCGCGACCTGTATTTTCATGACGTCAGTAGACAAACAAATGTCGGATTGCATAATTATGGTTATGTTTCAGAAAATATTAAGTATTGCAAGTTATAAAATGAAGATATTTTAATCGATGTTCAAATTTTCATCGTTGGAAACGCATTAATTGGAAAGCAAATGTGTACAGAAATTTTTCCATTCTAAGTATAGGAAGCAAAATTACTTGACGTTCACTTTAAAAGAGTAATATTCTTGTAGGTATGTAAATTTTATTTTGAAAACAGCTCTAAGGATTTTGATGAAAGTCGTTAACCTACCGTTTTTGGGTACTAGAAATCGATTTAGCTTGATCTCGACTTCAGGAAAATTCGTTTAGTGGGTTAAATAACCACCCCGAATTACCACGTTTTTAGTGTAGTGTCATGGCGTCGTCCCATTAGATGTTGGCGCGCGGTCACGCCATCTGTCTCATTACGTCACGCGTTGTGTGTGGATCCTATTAAAGTTTTACGACGTCACACTCTTGCGAGCAGATGGCCGCGATTCCCATCTGCCTCATTACGTAACGCGTTGTGTGCGTATGTTCGTCCGCACGATAACTCGCGTAAAAATCGTCGTCCGATTTCGATGAAAGTTTTAATATATGGTAGGGGTTAACACCTGGGAAGGAACCCTATTGAAAGTGAAAGAAATGGGGTCAAAAGTCAGGACATAGGAGCGGGATCCATTCCACTGCTTTTATGCGTCATAGCTAACGTAAAAAAGGTTCGATTTCGATTAAATTTTAGTATGTGGTAGGGGACCACCTGGGAACAAACCCTATTGAAAATTGGGGAAATGGGGGTTAAAGGTCGGAATCACTTCCATCGCCATTATGCGTCATAACTTACCCAAAAATGTTTCGATTTGGATGAAATGTTAGTATGTTAGTAAAGACGAATGTTAGTAGGGACGAATCCTATTGAAAATGGGCGAAATGGGGTCAAAGGTTAAGACACAGAAGCGGGATCTATTCTATAGCCCTTATGCATCATAACTTACGTAAAATTGCTTCGATTGCAACAACACTTTATCATGTTATTTCGGAGGTATACTGAACCAGTTCTGTTGAATATAATCGAAATGGGATCAAAGATCAGGGCACAGGAGTGAAATTTATTCCACAGCCATTTTCCTCATAACTTGAGTAATGATTTCTAGTATGTTGGAAAGCGTATCATAATCAATGCATTGCATGATTTTACTAACTTGTTTTTTTAATTGGAGGTTTAACGACCACCGTGAGCAACTCAGAGGGCTATAAGTAGTTGCCCGTCTTGAATTTAGGACCACTAGTTCCAGGGAAGGGAGAGAGTCAGTGCCGTAGGACAAACACAACATCCATGCTTCACCGGGATTCGAACCTGAACCTCTTTCGGAGAAATGATCAGAAGCCATCGCCTTAAACCACTGCGCCATTGCCTTGTGATACGCGCGTCTGTATAACTATCCACGTCGCTCTTCAACGAGCCATGTGCGTTACCGGATGTGACGTCACGAAACTTTCGGCCCGTATATCTCTGGAATGCGACGTCCGATCGGACAACGGGCAACAGTTTTCGGCTTCTTTCTCCACGATGAATCGTCCGGTAGGTTTATTGTGCGGTCGATTCTGATCACCCTGTATAATAACAAAAGAGAATGTGCATATATGTGGCATCCACATCTTCTCAAGAAATCACACTTCAAAATTTGGCAGATTGCTTTCGATCACCGTGCAAGTTGCGGTGGCAATGCTTTAAGTCAAATTTGCAAAAGTGGCTTCCTAGAGGCAAAACCATTTACCATGTTGTTTCTAACAGAACCACCGAGACGCCCCGGTGGCGCAGTGGTCTAAGGCGCTGGCCTCTGATCATTCGTCCGTAAGGGGTCTGGGTTCGAATCCCGTTCAGGCATGGATGTTGTGTTTGTCTTACGGCACTGGCTCTCTCCCTTCCCTGGAACCAGTGACCCTAAATTAGGGACGGGCGACTGCTTATAGCCCATTGAGTTGCTCATGGTGGTCGTTAAACCTCCAATCAAAAAAAAAAAAAAAAAAAAGAACCACCGAGACAACTGAGAATGGACGTGTGACCTTGAACTTCCATGCATGCACTGGCACTGACCCTTGAAAATATTCCTTTTTATATATACACCACGAGAAACAAAACAACTTGCGTTATTGGGGCATTGTTGTTTTATCGATGTAAGAATTTTTCCTGGCGAAGAATGTATGCCGCTCCTCTGATGCACCCAGTGTTTCTCTACTGGTCTGGAATTGGACAAGTCATTTTACCTATGATTCATAAAGGATTATTAAGAGGTGTGCTCGTCCATCTCATCTTCACTACGTTCCTTGTGAAAGAGGTAATTCGTGGTTAGTTACGCAAACAGAGGAAAAGAAATGGAAGAGAAAAGGAACATTTGGTACCTAATGGAAAGACGATTAACGTACTTAACACAGAGCTATTTGAACTTATAACATATTTTTTCACAGTCTTGTATTCCAAAAAAGTTTTCGCTGCACTGCTAATAAGATTTACACACATAGAATACATAAAGAACGAATGGTATTTCTTTGTTAGGGAGTTCAATGAGTGGGACTTACAACGCGATCATTTACTGCTGTAAATATCAGAATACACAGATTCGCATTGTAAGTGTCACATTCTGGAAGCACCGGGTACAATTCACCTAGTACAAAAATAATAAAAACACATTAACAGGAGTATCGACGTACACAGAAGCATTGAATTCCATATGGGCAATTTTTCTGAAGAAGTTCAACCATAGCTCAGAGAACGCTCAGGATTAATGCAGCCAGGTCCATTTTGCGAGTAAATAAATTCATAAGTGTCAACTCTAACGATAGAAACTTGGGACCACTGTAACCACACACAAATCTTTTTCAGCAAAAATTTCATGTTTTAAGCAGCAGATGTGAGGAAACTGCTTTAAGCCGCTTTACGCAAATAGCTGCTTTTTGGGCGGAAAAGTTCTAGTACACGTATGTCACTTAGCTGAGCATAGTGCGGAATTCTTGTAACTTTGCCCATGTCAAAAATAGATATATTTACGTTTCTTCGTAATTCATGTTTTTCCCCGTGGCTAAAATTTTTGAAAGCTAGTACGCCTCCCTTAGGATTTCTGAGCATATCATTCTTGTTTGTCTGCAAGTTACGGCATGCAGTCTATAATATATTAAGGGAATTGCATTGCTTTACTGGTTGCTTAAAACAAATCACTACTGAGCTAACTGTGTAACGACATGCCTTCTTTATATTATTTTTCATTTACCACCCGATTGCCTGAGACTTGGGTTTCTGTAACGTATTTTGCGCTGGCATCAGAAAACCTCGATAAACACTTATTTACCCAGTGCTCAACAGCAGGGCAATGTTTGCGCCACATATACACCCGTAGAATCACTTTTATTATTGAGACAATGCGTTCATTTACTGCAGTTCCTTCGCAATACAGTTTAGAAACTCTAAACCAATGCCGTCGAGGATAGACGTAAATGGCAAAGTATTTTCCTGTGACTCGGTGGATTTGAAGCAACCCCACCGATGAGAACAAGATGGCAGAAGTTAAAGAGAGAGGCAGCAAGTGTGCTGACGTTTTGTATGTGTAGCAAGCTCCCTTACGGCCAAGATGACACTGCTGGTGTAAAATATTGTTCCAGGTAAATGCATAAGACCGCTTTCGTGTTTAAAGAAATCCGTACATCGGGCTCCTGTAGGTACACTGGAATATAACTTATTTCCATGATTTTTACCACAGAACAAGGACAGCTTAGTACAGCGATAAAATACGAGAAGAATTGATCTAGTTTATCTTGAAGCCACAGTGATCCAAACATGAACTCATCAGGCAGACTTGAAAGACATAAAACCCATAACAGAAGACATAAAACTCCAAAATATGAAGAGGAGCTTTTTTTGAGGTCTTTGCTTTCAGAAAAATCACATTTGTCTTTCAATGTTTTTTTGAAATATCACTGCAATTTAAAAATTATCCGTTAATACATAAAAATTGCCTAAAGCGTATGGTCCGAAAATGAAATTCGTACAATTCGTATTCCATGCCAGTGGAGAAAGAAAGAGAGCAGACATTTTATCTGCTTAAAATGTCCATTAATGAGTAACTTCATAGACTACTGTCAAAATAGATGTAAAGTCATTTCATCTACTTAAAACACTCAGAAGTTACGATATTTGCTGATTAGAATTGTAATCAAAGAAAAGCACATTCGATAGAATAATTTTTTGCAAAAGATTTCGGTGTACTTTTACCTTTTGTTTCATGAACATCACCTTTAATAAAATAAAGTTTCAAAGAGAAATTTCTAAAACATAGTATTTCATTTATTATTTTTAACTACAAAATATATTATAAAGTTAATGCAAATCATGAGACACATGAAATCCCGAGAACAAATAAATCCTTTAATGGAAGATTGTTCTTTTTTCTGTTCATCAAGGAATTCTTAGGGAGTGACATATTTTAGTTCAATGACATCCACTCTTTTTTTCTTTTAATTGTTTCTGTTTTTTGGTCTTGGTCTTCATCCTTTGTCTAATATCACCCCGCCCCCCCCTCTTCTTTCAGAGATATTTCTCGCTTATGTTGCATTAGAGCATTATGCATTAGAGAAGGAGAAAATGGAAGAAGAGCTGCATTGCATTAAGTTCGTTTCGACCTTTAAACGACAACAGGATCTTTCATCACTGAAAATAGAAAAAAAATTAAATTAGACATATCAATAAAAAATGTTTCACTCGCATTTATTCACAAAAATGATTTCGATACACCAAGGGAATTTTCATTTTACTTTTTGGGCAGTATCTCCGTGATTATCAGTTTAGAAATGGAGACACACTGGTTTCTAATAAATTTCCTTAAAGTGTAAATTTTCCTTGATATTTGAGCGCGTCAATGAATTACGAATACGTTGCAAAAATATTTATCTCTTATATTTTTATTCTTTTTCCTGTTCCTCTGTTGCAAAAAAAGAGTGTTATTTCCATGTAATGGGAAGTTCGGTTTAGCTGTTTTCTTCCACTGCTGTTATTAAACGCGGTGTCGGAGTCTGGGTTTGCAGGTTGCACCTTTAACTTGAAGTCACCGATCTGCGATTTAATTTGAAAGTTCCAACTCATAAATACGGCTATGTGTAGATACCGCAATAATACTATGATGTGTACAACTCCGAAGAAACTAGTGAAAAAATTTTCATCGCATCCGAAGTCACTATGTCAGATTTGATGTCGAACCTGTAAAGAAGCTGAGCGGCTTGGCGGACATCAACAACTGTGATCGAAAGCAAATTTTACATTAAATACAAAACCTTCTGAAAACGTATGGATATGGAATGAGGAAATAGAAGCAGAATAATAGCACAAAAGGCAGCATTGTACATAAAAATTTCAGATTAATAAAATTCTGTTCCATCTGTTAAGGCTGAGTGAACGTAATCGTTCTTAGTGTGTTCACTAGAAATATATTAGAATAAATTGTGCTGCATTTAAACATTTTATTGCAGCTGTAAGAAATAAAGTTGCAGTTCTTAGAAATATTGGTTTCGAAATTTCGGCACTCTCAGAAAGAGAATGCCAAAGCCTATAAAAATCTGCAGACATTTCCTACTAAGAAAGCTTTTAGTGAACAAAATAGAGGGATTTTGAAACTGAAGTTTATTCTTTTAAAATACACTCATCGTCAAATAATAATAATAATAATAATAATAATAATTGCACCGAGAAGGAAGCAACCGACAGGAATGAAACTTGGTGGGTAGGTTTCACATCGTAAGACATTCAAATGATTCAAGTATCAGCTTTGGCCGCGCATGTGACGTAAGCAAGGAGAAGTCGTAGCGCTGTACCTGACGGTCAATATAAGATCGTCCCTTTGTGCACGCGCTTACCATTCTGACTCGTGCTATTGTGTTGGTTGCATCCTTTGCAAGTGAAGTATGCCTCGGAGAAAAGTTCGGAAGCAATTGGAGCACTTGGAGGAATTCGAGAGCGGGCGCGTCGTCGGGCTCCGGGAAGCCGGATGGTCTTATCGCCGTATTGCGCGTCATACCGGTCGTGCGGATATCACCATTGCACGCTGTTGGCGGCAGTGCATAGAACAAAGCACGCAGCAGCGACAGGAAGGGTCTGGGAGACCTAGACGAACCACGAAAAGAGAGAGGACCGACGGGTTGTCCGACATGCGCGGAATGACCCAACAGCCACGCTTACGGATATTCAGCGAGCAGTGGTGCCCTCCATGCATCGTCCGATTAGTGCCAGCACCATTGGCAGACGGCTGCACGACGTAGGACTACACGCACGCAGACCGTTACGACGACGGCCCTTTACACCATTGCATCGTCGCCAAAGACTGCAATAGTGTCGGGTCAGCAGCTGTGATGGAGACACTCAGAAAGGCAGCGGGTGATCTTCAGTGGCGAGTTCTGCTTTTGTCTTGGTGATCTTCAGTGGCGAGTTCTGCTTTTGTCTTGGTGATCTTCAGTGGCGAGTTCTGCTTTTGTAGACGACCAACGAATCAGCGTGTGGAGCCACCGTGGTCAGCGCCAAGATGAATGGTTTGTTGACGAACGTCACACGTCCAGAAGAACTGGTGTCATGGTGTGGGGTTGCAATTGCCCACGATGCCAGATCACCTTTGATGTTAATTACAGGCACTTTGAGAGCCCAACGTTACGTTAATAAAGTCCTGCAACCAGTGGCCTTACCTTTTCTGAACGCTCACTCCGGTGCGATTTTCCAACAGGACAATGCTCGTCCGCATACTGCTGCTGTCTTGAGAGCTTGCCTTCAAGTCACTGACCTGGTAACCATTACCTTCCTCCCAAATAACATTACAATCCGACACGTCTTCTGGGTTCAACTGTTTTTTTGACGATGAGTGTAATTCTTAAATGATTTTGAACACTTCATTCTTCGTGAAAATATGTTTGTCTGTCAGAAATTCTCCATAAATCAGTAATTCACAAAAACTTGGAAATCATGAGCTATTAAATAAATTACTTAATGTATTCATTATGCAACTGATTACTTTGTTAAATAATGCAGCAAGCCATGTCTGGCTACGAGAAATATGAAAACGACAGCTGGAAAAATTAGTGAAACATAAATTTGGTTGCTGGTCAAGGTTAGTTCAGGATACCTAGATATCATCTTGGGAGAACTAAAAAAGCACTCGAAGCGACAGATAACGAAACGCCTAATAAACAGGTGCGTCAGTATTAATGATTTTACACTACTGAACTAATAACTCGATAATTTTGCACATAAACCGCATTAATTATTTTAAAGTTTCACTATTTTCACTGCTGATTTAAAACTTACTTTCAAGATACGCTGCAAGCTCAGCGTCTCCTACAAAAGATGCAAGCTGTTGAGCTGTCATTCCCTGAAATATAAGAAAATATACTGTAAATGAAACTACTTGGATAGAATACACTAATGTGTATGTCCATATCTACATAAATGAAAATATACTGTAAATGAAACTACTTGGATAGAATACACTAATGTGTATGTCCATATCTACATAAATGAAAATATACTGTAAATGAAACTACTTGGATAGAATACACTAATGTGTATGTCCATATCTACATAAATGAAAATATACTGTAAATGAAACTACTTGGATAGAATACACTAATGTGTA
The DNA here is from genome assembly GCA_039090855.1 of Macrothele yani. NCBI lineage: Eukaryota > Metazoa > Arthropoda > Arachnida > Araneae > Macrothelidae > Macrothele > Macrothele yani. The sequence continues at coordinate 74,510,214 of CM076994.1, read as the reverse complement.
TGTCCATATCTACATAAATGAAAATATACTGTAAATGAAACTACTTGGATAGAATACACTAATGTGTATGTCCATATCTACATAAATGAAGGAAAAGAAAACCACATGCGACTATTGTGTGAAAATACTTGTCGCTCCCAGGCTAAAAATTCTCTTTAGGCAAACTGAGCTGAAAAACAGGATTTGGGCACTCTGTTGAGATAAAAAAATAAAATAATGTTTTAGTTCACCTATGTGCCCTGTGTAACAGTTTAATTCCTCTAATGAATCAGTGAATGAAATTCCCTGGAGAACGCCGAGAATCGTCAGAGCAAGGTATGAACTACCAGCCGTAACTGAATGGAAAATCGATGGAACTGTAAGATGCAAAACCCGCAAAATAACTACAGTAACAAGAAAGAAATACGATTTTATTTACTATGAAAACCTTTTGCGAGGAAATTGTAGCTGTTATTCGCACGAAGCTTCTGCTTTCACGTAGTTTGTTTACAATAATATCACCTATGTTCGCATTCTGTGGAAACGAAATCGCACTGTTCAGAAGAAGTGTTTGCGGACAGACGAAAACCACAGACAGGACAGCGTGGCAGATGAGTAAGGCATTAGAACATTAGAATTTCAGAGAAGAGAAGCAAACTTAATTTTACACACAGACGAACTGCATCGCGATTGTCAGCAATTTGTAAATCTCCCATGATTTACAAAGAAAAAAGAATGATCCTTCAGATAAACACTTAAAAGAAATACAGAAAATGATCAAAAGTTCGGAAACTGAATCGAAACATAAAAAAATATACTAAAACCTTCATATGCCCATTGAGCGCGGTTTCTATGCTCCCTTAAAATACATAAATCAGGCATACCATTCCGGCCTATAGTAAATAATATCAGCACAGCAGCATACAAATTATCTAAGTTCTTATCTTTAAAATCATCTTATCTGGCCACTTCAAACGAAACATCTGTGAAAAATTATTGTGCGTTTGTCAATCGACTCAAACTACATCGTGGTGTAGATCAACTAAAGCTATCCTTTGATGTCGTATCTATGTTCACCAATGTTACAATAAAAGAAGCTCTGGAAGCCCTAAAAGCAAGTCTTATATACCATTATTACAGCCAAACTGAATTAGAGGAAATAACGAGACTTGTGGAAATTTACACAAAACAAAACAAGTTCTCTCTTCAATGGAATGTTTTATGAACAGACTGAAGATCTAGCCGTCAGCAGTCCACTATCACTTGTTTTATGCGAAATCTACGCGTACCTGCGTCAATTTGAAGAAAGACTTTTCTAGATTGTGAAATTTGATTTATGGATACAATATGGAGACGATACTTTCGTTCCATGGAAAAGAAAAAAAATTCTGAAATTCCAAAATTAGTCAAACTTATAAATTTAATTGATCCTCACATTCAGTTCAGCTATGAGACTGAAACAATGGTTGCCTACCATTCCGTGACATCCTGGTTGCACGCTCATAAGGATCTCTCGTATCTACAATTTACCGGAAGCCTTTCGCTGTTTTCTCATCTCCACATGCAAAGTCCAGTCACCCTTGGCAACAAAAACACAGTGCCTTTTACAGTTGTGTATATCGCGCGATACATATATGTTCGAGCGAAGACAGTTTGATAGAAGAACTTGATTTTATTAAACGTGTTGCAGTATAGCGAGGACACAACCCTTCCATTACAGACAAGGCTCTAACAAAATTCCGGAAACCGGAGCCTTTCTTTCTTCACGTTGACACCTGTAATGCGCCCATTTTGAGACAATTTTTCTATTGGTTCATTTTCCCGTGGCTTTGCCATCAAAATTTCAAAAAATCTCAAAGCTTTTAATTTTAAAGTGATTCGTAAACCCTTAAGAGAAATGAACTTTTTTGGATCAAATGACTATGCTGAAGACAAAATCTCGTGAGAGGTTTACCAAATCCCATGTGAATGTTGCGTTTCTTATGTTATAAGACTGACCCATGGAGCCTTGTGTTTTCAATCGAAGGAACATAAGATCTATATTCGAAACTGTGACCTAAAGAAGTCGTCGATGGCTAAACACTGTTACGAAAATGACCATAAATTTCTCGTTGAAAAAGCGAAACTAATCGACAAGACAGATTCAACCACCAAACTTGATATTTTGGAAGCTTCCCATATTTATCAGAATTGTTCGCAACTTGTTAACGACATGACATCCACACCATTTATATCAAGCGCGTGGAAGCAACTAACAAAAACCCGTGACTGTAAACACCGTTGCTGATGTCATAACAATTTGAATATTTACGTGCCATCCGTTCTGATGAAGCTAGGCCAGGGCCCAGCGAAACCTCGGTGGAATTGAAGATATAAAATTTTTGTGAGAAACGTTGTATGTCCTTAATATACATAATTGTGTATAATGTTTTCTTTCCAAAATAATGCCCCATTTATGCGGATTGTCTATAAAATGATACATAGTGTACATTATAAAAACATTCAACATCTATGTATAAAGAACTTAAAAGAAAATCCTTTTCCTCTCTCTCTCTCTCTCTCTCTCACACACACACACACACACACAATTTCTGTAATTTAATATTTAATGGAGCTGCTTAAACAAAAGACATAAAAATTCAGAAAAATAATTAGTTCGCACACCAACAATGACAGAAAGCTTTCAGTTTGCAGTGCATTTGCTTCATCTAATTTGGAAAATTATTTACAAAAACATTCTTCACAAAATAAAATTCAAGTGCCATCACATTTAATTCAATTTTAGAACGTCATCATTAAAGGTTAATCGCTGTTAAATCCTAGAAAGTCCTCTAATTCATAATGAGGACAACAACAAAAAATGAGCGAAATAACAGAATCACTACAAAAAAGCGATCGAAGTGGAAATCCTTGCAAAAAAGCGATCGAAGTGGAAATCACTGCAAAAAAGCGATCGAAGTGGAAATCACTGCAAAAAAGCGATCGAAGTGGAAATCACTGGTCACGTGTCAGGACAGCATTTTTTTTTATTGGAAGTTTAACGACCACCGTGAGCAACTCACTGAGCTATAAGCAGTCGCCCGTCCCTAAATTAGGGCCACTAACTCTGGGGAAGGGAGAGAGCCAGCGCCGTAAGGCAAACACAACATCCATGCCTCACGGGATTCAAACCCGAACCTTTCTCGGACGAATGATCATAAGCCAGCGCTTACACCACTGCGCCACAGGGGCGCCAGGACAACACTGAGTTTCTCTCTGTGAAATGAAAACTGAGAGTGAAGAGGGCAGGGGACAGAATTCAAGAATCACGAGCATTCTTAGCTGTCGAAGACCATTTATTTTGAAAATCCATATATCATTTGTTTATACACTGCTGGACAATTGCTAAGGACGGATCATAAACGGCTATATAGCGCATAAAAAAGTAAGTGTGGTTGGATGCCAAGTGAAATAAAATAATGTCATAATGCCAGGACATTACAAGAAAGACAATTTATTGTGCTCTGAAATCCAGAAGGCTTTGGAACGTGTTCAAGGGACAAACAGGCCATTTTGTGCAGAATACGTAAACGTGAAAAAATGCAACTACCGTCCGCAGGCGTTCCGGCATAAGACGTCAATAGGGGATATGGCCACCATGGAGGGCGATGCAAGATTCCACACGTCGTGTCATGCTTTGCACAACATTATCAAGCAGCTGTTGGGGTAATTTATCCCATTCCTCTGTCAGTGCACGGATGAGGGTGTCCTTGTTTATTGGAGGGCATTGGCGACCATCAAGACGCTTCCCCAAAGCATCCCACACATTTTCAATGGGATTCAGATCTGGAGAACGTGCTGGCCATACGAGGCGTTGAATATCCTCGCTCTCAAGACACTCCTGGACAGCGACTGTTCGATGACATGTTGCGTTGTCGTCCATGAAAATGAATCTATCACCGACAGCACCACGGAACATGCGAACATGAGGTGGCAGAACATCATTAATGCATCGTTGGCCAGTCATAGTCCCAGTTGGAAGCACATAGAGGGACGTACGGCCATTGATCATGATGCCAGCCCATACCATGACACTACATGTCGGATATCGGTCCCTTTCCTGTATGTTTGCTGGACAATATGCAGTACCACTATGACGCCAGATCAGTTGTCGTCGACAATCAGACGATAGACTGTATCTACTCTCATCTGAGAAGAGGACAGCATACCAGTAGTTATCAGTCCAATTGTGATGTTGATGGCACCATTACAAACGGGCGGTACGGTGACGTCTGGACAATGGAATGCACACAACAGGACGGCGGGCGTATAGTCCTCCTTCGTGCAAACGTCTGGCGACAGTTTTTCGGGAGATCCGCTTGCCAGTAGCAGCCATAAACTGATTTGCTACCTCACTAGCTGTGCTGCGCCGGTGTCTTTTTGTTGATAGCACTATGTACCGATCTTCTGCAGGTGTCGTACTGCGAACACGACCTCCCCGTGACGTTTGCTACACTCTCCATTTGTTTGAAATGATTTCCAAAGCCTTGAAATAACACTGTGGCTGACGTCGAACTCCCTGGCAACATCTGTTATTTTTCGCCCTTCTTCAATCTTGCCAATAATACGGCCACGCGTAAAATCATCTAGGTGATGTCGGGAAGACATACTGAAAATTGCAAGTTCGTCAATTGATTCTTTCCCTTTCAACTTTGCATTTGAACAACAACGGTCAATACGCGTCAAATCCTTTATATCTCTTATCAGCGCTATGACGTCACGAACAAGTTCGGCAATCCAAAATTTGCATACGCACAACACGTCTTACTGTATCCCGCTCTTTTGCTAATTTCCACATTTTCCTGCCTTCCATTTTATGGTTGCTATCGTTGCTATTGTCATCCGTCCTTAGCAATTGTCCGGCAGTGTAGTATATCGCATACGCACATTTTTTATCATGCAATTATTGTCGCTATATGTTTTGTTCATAAGCTTCTGTCTATAATGTTCGTTCATGTAGAGCTATTGTGCGTACATAATGTTTCATGAAATTATCATGTTTTAATCGTTCATAAAACTATCCTGTCCATATCATTTGCTTTGAAAATTACAGTAACTAGGCGATTTGCTTGTGAAATTGATATGCCTGGGCTGCTGGTTCATTAAATTATCAGGTCACTTATTTGACTGTTTTGCTGAAAACATACATTGCTTTCACACTGAATTTAGCCAGTGCTCCTTTGTCAGCAATAATTATCTCGCAGCTGGACAGACCTTTTCCATTAAGCATGCGCAAAGCAGAGGGATTTTTTTTTTACACAGAAACAATTCCTTTCCAATCAGTTTTTTCTGAAGTCAAAGGATAATCATTTCAAACCTAGAGATGCACATTATGTTGATTCCACGGTAACCTTGATTCAGTTTTCTTCCTGTTTCCCTTGCGTCCATCTTTTGCGGGTTTCTGTCTCTCTTCCTTGAAAAAGCCATCTGGTTGATGTGCGAAGGCTTGGAAACTTTCATTTCTATTTTCACGCCAATAATCGAATTACTGGTATAGTACAAATTTTGAAGATGACAATCCGATTTTTGGTGTAAATGTGACAAGGATGGTAAGTCAGATAATATCCGAAAACTAGAAAATTTCATCGTTTTGAAGCGGGACACGAACCCGCGTCTCCCAGATAGCACCCGAGTATGCTAACCACTGCACCACCCAGAACGATCAAGTCACAAGCTTCCGATTAATTTGAATATAAACCTTCAAATTAATTTTGTTCAAATTAATCGGAAGCTTGTGACTTGATCGTTCTGGGTGGTGCAGTGGTTAGCATACCCGGGTGCTATCTGGGAGACGCGGGTTCGTGTCCCGCTTCAAAACGATGAAATTTTCTAGTTTTCGGATATTATCTGACTTACCATCCTTGTCACATTTACACCAAAAATCGGATTTTCATCTTCAAAATTTGTATTATGTGGTGTAATCCCGTGTTTTTTTCACGATACTGGTATAGTTTTATTATTTTGTGTATAGTTGGTGCACATTTCCTCGCTATTAATTAGTTTTTCTAAACTTATTGGTGCTTATTTTTAACAATACAATGCCATTTATTCGAGTATGCATTTTAAATTAATTGTTGTTTAAATTTTTTGTAACAATTCCTTATAAAAGTGGTGTATATTTTAAATTCAAATAAAGCATTTTTCAGGAAAAATATGTCTGTGGAGAAATTCGCTTTTCATTACTTCGTTTAAATACTACAACTTACTTTCCTAGTACATACTTTCTACAAAACAGCTTAATGACATTGAAAATGGCGGTTCAGACCTTCGACTAATCAACACAGCCTTGTAAAGACGTTTTTATAATGTGTCGCAATGCGAGCTTATAATTATGCTTTGATCCGTAAACGAAAACTGCTCCTATTTTGTCAGTTTCATTTTGAATCTCTGAACAAAACGCCTTTTCCTTGGTGTACTATTGGAGAAGTTGCAAGATTTTTATAGAGTTCTATTTCTCCAGCCTTCGGGCTAAACAATATGCGCGAAGTCAACCATCTATCATACGATCAGCTCATGAAGTGAAATTTATGCCAGAGCGATTAGGGAATGTGGCGCGTGCCAGGTTTAATTAATTAGATTCTACTTCAGGTTAAATTTTCCAGAAAATAAAAGATAGGAACTGAATCACTTGATTCAGATCGTTGGAAATGTAAATGCATTGAATTTTTCTGTGATTGATAATACTAAATAGGAAAGAAGGATTCAAAGAATACATCATTTGTTAGGCTCATGTCATTCATCACCAAATTGAGAGAGAAAGACGTAGTTTTTTCAAAGAAAATATAAACAAAAATTACTTGTTTGTCTTTGATATGAAGAGAGCATCCCGCGCACACCAGAACGGAACAGACGACACGATCGCCCCTTGTAGCCGCCCTATGCAGGGCTGTGTGATACCTGCATTGGAAAAGATTGAAATCGAAAATAAGCGTTTTAATATGCATTTGCTTTTAATCACATATAATCCGAAAAGTATCACCACTTAATGATCCACGTCATCTGCTGCATTATGACAGCATAGACAGTGTCACGTGCTTATGTGTATCAGTAGCAGTTGTGGCAAATTAAAACTACTGCATATACTTTGATTTACCTTTATGGGAGATGGGTGGATGAAATTCGTAAATATGCGGGAGTGACATGGAGGAGACTGGCACAAGGCAGACCGTTGTGGAGGAAACTTGGGGAGACCTTCGTCCAGCAGTGGATTGATAATGGTTGACAATGATGATGATGATGACCTTTACATCCAGATATATATATGAAGGTAAATCAGCATATGGCTGCTTCGTGGATATTTCACTACAGTTCGTGACACTTTAACAGAAAAGCTCCTCCGTGGCAGATACAATACAGGAGACCCTCTCCTTTGAGCGCGCACGACTTTTGTATATTATGCTTGATAATCATACCATTCGTAAACGAATTCAGACTTTCTTGTATATCAGCTAGGGTTTTAACTACAGGCTTGAGAGGAAATATGAGAACGTGTACAGTAAATCTTTGAAGAGGGGGGGGGGCTGAGTTTACTTAAAAACCGCCTATTAACCTCTTCCTAAAGTATACTTCAAGATTACTTAAAACATAAGGGAATATTTGTATATTGCTGAAAAGAAAGTAATTGAGATTATGAATGAACGTGCTTTGGGGTCATCCTAGAAGTTGTGGATGACTCGATTGCATATCCTCCAAATAGGATTAATTGATACACAAGAATCTTAACACTAAACAAAATGAGCGAAGCGTTCACACAGCTTGAACGATGTTAATTATTGTGAAAGGTGATCTAACTGTAGTGAGACTGCACAAGTAGGTAGAGCGGTTGGCAGTTTACTCCAAATTCCTTGATCAAGAGAAAAGAATGCTAATGCTGAATTTTTCCTTGACAAATGTTTCAAGAAACCATCAACAAGTATTTCTTCCCAAAATTTAAACCAGATTTTTGTGCCTATTCAGGAATGACTAGCAGGAATTTTTTTATCGGAATTTTAACGACCACCGTGAGCAACTCAATGGGCTATAAGCAGTCGCTCGTCCCTAATTTAGGGTCACTGGCTCCAGGGAAGGGAGAGAGCCAGTGCCGTAAGACAAACACAACATCCATGCCTCACCGGGATTCGAACCCGGACCCCGTTCGGACGAATGATCAGAGGCCATCGCTTAGACCATTGCGCCATGGATAGGTGGAATAATTAGGAGTAGCTATACTCAGGAATGGCTATCAGTATAACTAGGTGGAATAACTAGAATTTAAGACAAGCAATAGTTTCAAAAACTTTGCATTGTTTGGTTTCTGTAACACAACAGACGAATTCGATGCCAAGTGGTGAGTTTGGATGCCGGATATCCTGGTTCCTAACCCATTTAGGTGGATGAAAGTCAAACTAAATTATGTTGTTGATTGTAAATTTTTCATGCAACCTATGTTTAATGATATGGCATTGTGAAATAACAGTATTCAGAAATACACTGCTGGACAATTGCTAAGGACGGATCATAAACGGCTATATAGCGCATAAAAAAGTAAGTGTGGTTGGATGCCAAGTAAAATAAAATAATGTCAGAATGCCAGGACATTACAAGAAAGACAATTTATTGTGCTCTGAAATCCAGAAGGCTTTGGAACGTGTTCAAGGGACAAACAGGCCATTTTGTGCAGAATACGTAAACGTGAAAAAAATGCAATTACCGTCCACAGGCGTTCCGGCGTAAGATGTCAGTACGGGATATGGCCACCATGGAGGGCGATGCAAGATTCCACACGTCGTGTCATGCTTTGCACAACATTATCAAGCAGCTGTTGGGGTAATTTATCCCATTCCTCTGTCAGTGCACGGATGAGGGTGTCCTTGTTTATTGGAGGGCATTCGCAACCAGCAAGACTCCTCCCCAAAATCACATTGAAAATCCCACACATTTTCAATGGGATTCAGATCTGGAGAACGTGCTGGCCATACGAGGCGTTGAATATCCTCGCTCTCAAGACACTCCTGGACAGCGACTGTTCGATGACATGTTGCATTGTCGTCCATGAAAATGAATCTATCACCGACAGCACCACGGAACATGCGAACATGAGGTAGCAGAACATCATTAATGTATCGTTGGCCAGTCATAGTCCCAGTTGGAAGCACATAGAGGGACGTGCGGATATTGATCATGATGCCAGCCCATACCATGACACTACACGTCGGATATCGGTCCCTTTCCTGTATGTTTGTTGGACAATATGCAGTACCACTATCACGCCAGATCAGTTGTCGTCGACAATCAGACGATAGACTGTATCTACTCTCATCTGAGAAGAAGACAGCAGACCAGTCGTCATCAGTCCGATTGCGATGTTGATGGCACCATTGCAAACGGGCGGTACGGTGACGTCTGGACAATGGGATGCACACAACAGGACGGCGGGCGTATAGTCCTCCTTCATGCAAACGTCTGGCGACAGTTTTTCGGGAGATCCGCTTGCCAGTAGCAGCCATAAACTGATTTGGTACCTCACTAGCTGTGCTGCGCCGGTGTCTTTAGTTGATAGCACTATGTACTGATCTTCTGCAGGTGTCGTACTGCGAAAACGACCTCCCCGTGACGTTTGCTACACTCTCCATTTGTTTGAAATGATTTCCAAAGCTTTGAAACAACGCTGTGGCTGACGTCGAACTCCCCGGCAACATCTGTATTTTTCGCCCTTCTTCAATCTTGCCAATAATACGGCCACGCGTAAAATCATCTAGGTGATGTCGGGAAGACATACTGAAAATTGCAAGTTCGTCAATTGATTCTTTCCCTTTCAACTTTGCGTTTGAACAACACCGGTCAATATGCGTCAAATCCTTTACATCTCTTATCAGCGCTATGACGTCACGAACAAGTTCGGCAATCCAAAATTTGCATACGCACAACACGTCTTACTGTATCCCGCACTTATGCTAATTTCCACATTTTCCTGCCATCCATTTTATGGTTGCTATCGTTGCTATTGTCATCCGTCCTTAGCAATTGTCCGGCAATGTATCTTGTGAAGATTTATATGTAACCGTCGGAAATATTTCGCATGTTAAACATTTATTTTCGTTGAATCCAAGTACCGTACTTATTGATGCAACTGCTTTGTTCAATGACCATGAATTCAGATATTTATATGCTACTTGATATTAGGATAGAAACCCTCCTTTTCAACTTATATGTCTATGGTTTGATTTTCGTACATATTTTCAGGAACATATTATGTAAAACATTATGGGATTGCTTGTGATTTGGTTTTACCGCAACAAAGACGAAACTTACTTCAAGAACCCAGGAAGCAGAAGGTACCATATTTTTCAAAATAACATCATCACTGCATATTTAATGGGGAGAGTAGAGAGCCTTTTATCTGTTGAACTGAAACTGAACTGCTAGTATATGGCATTCTGCTAAGCTGAAGCGAAGACTTGATGCCATGCCATGTACATACTGGATGCAAAACTTCAATTTTATGTCAAGCGACTCTGTACAACGTATGTGTAGTAAACTGTTTCTGCTTATTTGAGTCACTACTACATCTAGGTAAACAATCTGTGGGATGCTACGGACGTAAACAAACACCGGGTTTCTAAAATATACAGAAAATTGAAAACAGAAAGCGGTTCCGAATTCGAGTTTTATTTTTTATTATATACATTTTCTATCTAAAATAATTAGTTTTTTCTTTATCCTTTTTATTAGCCCGAAAATGATAATTAGTTTGCTGTCTACGTGGTGTAACGGTTTTTCTGTCGATTAAACTACTGCAGGCAGAAACAATCCAGTTAATGTTATTTACGATACCGTCAGGAATTTCCGTTCTCTTAATTTCTCCAACGAATTCTTAATTTCGTATGACGGAATATTTTTCCATGCGGATTTGGTACAGACAAAACAGTGTTACGCCAATATTGATGTGACGTTTAATACAATCGCCTGGTAGGTACTCATGAGAGTAGAATATCTATAGTGCAGTGAGTACTGTCCCTAGAAGAAAGATGCTGCTTCGTCTCCCAGTTTCCATCTCACTAGGCTACTGTATGAAAAACATTACTGTTGCTAGTGTCTCCGTGTTAAGTCCTCACATTTCTAAGATGCATTACTCCGATGAGCCATTATGTTATGACCACCTCCAACCTAGAGAAACGAGCACGCCTGGAGACCAAACGGTGGCGCAGGTAAAGTTCACAGAAACGGAGGACCGGCTTTCGGTCAGTAGAGTGTAAGGAATCAGAATGGGAAAAGCTGCCGATTTATTGGAGTTTGATAAAGGACAATTGCGATCGCACAGCATCTCGAAAACGGCGTGGCTTATGGGTTCTTCACGTGCCGCTGTAGTGAGTACGTATCAAAAGTGGTGCACAGATGGCGAAACGACGAACTGTCGTCCGCACCTCATTGATGACAGAGAGGAGGGCAGATTGTCGCGCATTGTTCACAGCGACCGCAGGGCCACAGTGCGACAAATCACCCGCAGCTAGAACAGTGGTGATCAGGGCAATGTGTCACAGCACACAGTTCATCGCAGCCTTCTGCGCGTGAGCCAGCGTAGCCGAAGACCCAGCTGGGTCCCCATGCTCACTGCACGTCATCGCCAACAATGCATGAAATGGGCCCAAGATCATCGACATTGAACCGTGGATGATTGGAAGAAGTGGCCTGGTCTGACGAATCAAGATTCCTGGTGCGTCATATAAACGATCGAGCGCGAATACGCCGATTATCAAAGGAGGCTATGGCACTTGGATGCACTGTTGGGCGGAAACAGGTCGGCGGCGGCGGTGTTATGCTGTGAGCGATGTTTTCTTGAGACACTTTAGGCCTCATTATCCCAATAGCACAATCCGTGACAGCTGTCAGTATCTGAACATCGCTGCGGACCTAGTTCATCCATTCATGGCAACTGTTGGTGATGGCGATTACCAACAGGATAATGCGGAATGCCACACTGCAAGAATCGTCATGGAGTAGTTCGAGGAACATGTTGGTAAATTTCTGTAAATGTCCTGGCCTCCAAATTCTACTGACATGAACCCAATCGAACATTTGTGGTTCGACTTGGAATAGCGGGTTCGCGCTAAATCACCAGCACCCCGAAATGTACGGAAACTGGAGGACCTGCTGTTGATATTATGATACCAGATACCCCAGGATACCTATCGCCATTTCATCGAATCGATGACTCGTCGAGTGGCCGCTGTTTTGCGGGCTAAAATGGGTCCTACCGCTTATTAAGTAAGTGGTCATAATGCAATGGCTTATCGGTGCATACTGGAGTAGTTTTCCGTTACGTTTTTGCAGCACTTTTTTTTTCATTTTATTGAGGTTTCTTTCATTGTTAAATGTAAATAACTTGCGGTTTTGTTAACTTTGGAATTTCTTTTACGATACAAATTAACCAGACGATGAGAGAACATGAGGAATGAAAATACTTCTGAAATAATATGAACGTATCTGGTGCCACCTCTGGTGAGTAAAGATACGAACATCAATAAATCACGAAGCTGCGTTAAAAAGGTATTTGAACTTTCAATTCAATACCTCAGAAAATAATTCATTTAATACAAATAATTAATTTATTAGATCAACAAGAAAGATGACACATAATTTTCGGTTATAATGAGCATCTTTTGAATCCAATCCGACACGAAAAAGTATATTTCAAAGTACATTTTTAAGAAATCTAAAAATTCAGTAAAAGAATAAAATACACTTACACCACGTAGGGAAAAGCTGCGAATAATTTAAAATACGTAATGTGAGCAGGGTTACTCATAGTCAAGAGAACCAGTTAAAAATATCAGACAGATTTCTGCAATCGACAAAACATCCAAAAATGAAAATCGCTACTACACGCACTAGCTACTGAAAAGTGTGTTTTGAAAATTAACAAATTCTGCACAAAATATTTCCATAGCGGAAAGAAGATATTAGAGACAAAAGGGTTTTCAATGTGAACAGTTAAAAGTGGACATAATATAACTTTACGTCCCCTAACGGAAAAGCTTTGTGTTATGTGCTCAAGATACCCTTCATAATGAAGAGTATCCCACCGAAAAAGGATTTTTCGAATGGACTTTTAGAATCAAGTTGATTCTTTCAAATAGCAGTATAAACTGACGCCCCCTGGAGGAAGAATTTTTAATCATGGAAAAGTAGAAAATATGCTAAGAGTATTCTTCAATGCAAAAGCAATGCTAAACGAGTTAGTAAAATCATTCAATGCATTGATTATAATACGCTTTCCAACATTACAGAAATCATTACTCAAGTTATCACTCAAGTTATGAGAATAATGTCTGTGGAATAAACCTCGGTCCTCTGCCCTGACCTTTGATCCCATTTCGATGATATTCAACAGAACCGGCTTGGTATACCTCCGAAATAACACGATAAAGTTTTGTCGCAATCGAAGCATTTTTACGTAAGTTATGATGCAAAAGGGCTATGGAATAGATCCCGCTCCTGTGTCCTAACCTTTGACCCTATTTCGCCCATTTTCAATAAGGTTTGTCGCCAGGTGGTCCCTTACTACATACTAAAATTTCATCGAAATCGAAACTTTTTTACGTTAGTTATGGCGCTTAACAGCAGTGGAATGGATCCCTCTCCTATGTCCTGACCTTTGACTCCATTTCGTTCACTTTCAATAGGGTTCCTTCCCAGGTGATCCCCTTCCAGATACTAAAATTTCATCGAAATCCAACGGTTGTTACGCGAGTTATCCTGCTGACGGACATACGCACACAACGCGTGACGTAATGAGGCAGATGGGAATCGCGACCATCTGCCCGCCGCAAGAGTGTGACGTCATAAATCTTTAATAGGATTCACACACAACGCGTGACGTAAAGAGACAGATCGCGTGACCCCGCGCCAACATCTAATGGGACGACGCCATGACACTACACTAAAAACGTGGTAATTCGGGGTGGTTATTTAACCTACTAAACGAATTTTCTTAAAGTCGAGATCAAGCTAAATCGATTTCTAGTACCAGAAAACTGTAGGTGAACGACTTTCATCAAAATTCGTAGAGCCGTTTTCAAAATAAAATGTACATACATACATACAAGAATTGCTACTTTAAGGTGGACGTCAAGTAACTTTGCTTCCTGTACTTCCAATGGAAATACTTTTATACACATTTTCTTCACAATTAATGCGTTCCCAAGGATGAAAATTTGAACATCGATTAAAATATCTTCATTTTATAACTTGCAATACTTGATATTTTCTAAAACATAACCATAATTATGCAATTCAACATTTGCTTGTCTACTGACGTCATGAAAATACAGATCGCGCCATCTTTTTTCTGGACAATTAATGCGTTCACAAGGATGAAAATTTGAATATCGATTAAAATAGCTTCATTTCATAACTTGGAATACTTAATATTTTCTAAACCATAACCGTAATTATGCAATCCAACAATTTTTTGTCCACATGACGTCATCAAAGTACAGGTCGCGCCATCTTTTCTCTGGTTTCAACACCACCAAAGGAAAAGTTATTGATTTTTAATATAATTACGGTTATGTTTTAGAAAATATTAAGTTTTCCAAGTTATAATATGAAGTTATTTTAATCAATGTTCAAATTTTCATCCTTGGGAACACATTAATTGTGAAGGAAATGTGTACAAAAGTTTTTCCATTGGAAGTATAGGAAGCAAAATTACTTGACGTCCACCTTAATAATATGGGATAAGGACAATGGAATGGATCGCAATCCTATGTCCTGACCTTTGACCACATTTCGTCCATTTTCAATAGGGTTTGTCCCCAGGTAGTCCCCTACTACATTCTGAAATTTCATCGGAATCGAAAAATTTTTACGCACGTTATGACGCATAAGGACAATGGGATGCATCCCGATCTTATGTCCTGACGTTTGACCCCACTTCACCCATTTTGAATAGGGTTCGTCCCCAGGCGGTTTCCTACCACATAGTAAATTTTCATTGAAATCGAACCATATTTACGCAAGTTATGACGCATAAGGGTAATGGAATGATCCCGCTCCTACGTCGTGAACTTTGACCCCATTTCTCCCATTTTCAATAGGGGTCGTCCCCTGGTGGTCCTCTACCACATACTAAAATTTCATCGAAATCGACCCTATTTTACGCCAGTTATCGTGCGGACAGACGGACGGACGGACGGACAAAGCTGAAGCATATACGCTTCTTCAACCTACGGTTGGAAAGCGTAAAAAAGAAATTTTTAAACGCATATCGTGGAAGAACAAACAGGGATAAAAAACAATTTGACATTTTCACCCATAGCGGGAATCTGCAATATTTAAAGACAATAATGTTCCCAATCTTTACTGTAGCGAATGGAACACAAGAAGAAAATAAATTTTTGAATAGGAATTTTAGAAGCTGAGATACATTGCAAACATAGCATCAAGACAACCTAGCGACAGAATTTTGAATTAAAAAGCCCACGAGTCAATGCAGTGTTGCACATGGTAAATGGTATCCCGTGTTAAAAGAATTCTTTTAATCGGACTTTCACAAGCAGAGATATCGAAAAAAGCAAATTAAGCATTTGCGCCTCCTAGCGGGGAAATTGTACATTGCTTTGGGCAGGGCGTGCACACAAAATATTTTCTATTTCCGTAGTTAGTCGTATCTGACTGAAAAGAGATTTTTTAAATCGGGTGTTTCGAAGAGCAGATATTGCTGCGCACGGAAACATGAATTTATGTCCCTCTAATGGCAAACTTTTGCGTTAAGAAAAAATTTATTTAAATGCAAAACATATCCGAAATATTATCTCGAAGAAAGAAATAATTTTTTAAATCGGACTATTAGAAGCAGAGGTATCGAGAAAAATAGGATACACCAGTACGCCCCAGGAGGTAAAACTATACATTATTATAAGCAGGAGGTGTTAAAAGGTTTTTCGTGGTGAGCAGTATCCGACCATAAAATATTTTTTTCAATCAAGTATTCAGTATACAGATATTGGCTGCTATCAGAAACGGAAACGTACATAACCGTTATTACCAAAAAGTTAGAAATTACATGCAAAATATTTCAAACCAAGAACCATCTGATGCAAAAAGATTTTTTTTTTTTAAATCGGAGTTTTAGGTATCGTGGAAATCACAATTTAACTTTACCTCCCTTAACGGAAAAAAATTCGGAGCTACCTGAATAAGAAACTGCCCAACATAATTTTCGTTACAAGTGACATCGAAGGGAAGAAATAATTTTTTCAATCTGATATTTACAAGTAATGGTATAGAATAAGACGTATTTAGAATTTGTTATCATTTGCATTTACTCCCTGTAGCGGCGAAGTTATGCATCGGGGAAAAAAACGGAAAGCTAGGATCATCGTTGGTACATTTCAAACTTACCAATGCAAAAATAATTTTTCTATCCGGACCAATAGTTGCCGAAATGTGGTGCCCACAGGCGGACGTAGGGACAAAGCGATACTGTAAGCACGTTCTGTTTTTGCAAAATACGTGCTAAAAATAATCAATTTAATTCATCTGAAAGAGGAAGTGTTTAGAGGGCTCTGGTAAGAGATGAGTAAAAGTAGTTACTTGTACTCCCAAGAAGAAAATAAATAAAGTAAAAGTTTTCTGCTTGATACGATTATTTTTTATGCGATTGAATTTTGCTTAATACCATAATAAGATGCGAAAGATACTTACATTATATCATCTGCCATATCAATTAATTCTGGAGGACCTGTTAAAGGAAGCAAAAGAGAGTTCATGTAGCATAAACACGTGATAGCAAATTAATTTTAGATACAGAGAGCACTGTCAAACAACCCAAGATAAAAAAAAACAACTCTTTCGAACACCTAGGCTGACTAAGTGCAGAAAGTGTCTTCTCCCGCATCGTAGTATGCACCACTCAAACAAACAAGAATTCCTTAGACATCTTTCCTCTATTAGCATTTTACTGATTCAATTTTTCAATAAAATTGACGCACGCTACCATGAGCAGCAGCTCTGAGTGCTATAAACTGCCTTCTGTCCCTGGTTTGAGACCACTCATACTAGGGAGGAGAGAGGGTCAGGGACCAGGACGGTGGGATGGACGTACCAGACATACCTCATACAGGACTCTAGCTAGGACCCGAGTCCTGGATGACGCAAGCTTGAGGAATGAGACATGGAGTCCCGAATGAGACAAGTCAGAAACCGACTCCTCCTACGTAACACTCAGCCACCGTGGCGGCATTTTGCTATTTGCATAGGGTGATTATTTTAACTGAGGACCCATAAACATTTGATATAGAATCCCAGAAGCATAGGAGTTGTAAATAACACTCTTAATTTGTTTTTGTCACAACAGCACGGATCTTTATAGCGCATGTAATCAGTACCAGCAGGAAACAAAGCTTTTCGCTGTGCCTCCGAAGTTCGTAAACCACACTGCAGAAATCCAGCGAACGACTTTTTTATTTCCTAATTTTATCATCATAGAGTGCAGTATCGTTTCCAAACCGCACAGGGATGTTTCGTAGACCACGGACAAGAAATCCAAAGATTTATTCTTATACATTTTGATAGAGGAAACAGTTTTTCGTGCTTTTGTTTGAAAACAGGCTTTTAAATACTGCACTCCATACTGTTTCCGACATACAGTGAGCACGTAAATTCATAGTATTGTTGGATATTCTGAAAATACATGAAGTTACAAATTTTGAAGATGGCAATCCGATTTTTGGTGGAACTGTGACAAGGATGGAAAGTCAGATATTATACGAAAACTTGAAAATCTTCATATTCTTGGAGCGGAACTCGAATCCGCGTCTCCCAGATAGTGCCCGAGTATGCTAACCCCCTACACCACCCAGAACGACCAAGTCTCAAGTTACCGATTAATTTTGATATAACCATCACAGTATTCGCAAGTCAAAGCAACCGGCATTCATGTTTACCGAATCTGGAGGTTAAGAATCATATCCCGTGATTGCCCGGAGGAGCAGATAAATCATGAAAGAAATACGGAATTACACCAAATAATACACATTTTTAAGATGGCAATCCGATTTTTGGTGTAAATGTGAAAAAGACGGAAAGTCAGATAATACATAAAGTTATTGAACTCTTCGTGGGTTCTCAGCTAAAATGCTCACCGTTTATTTGTTCCTTATCAATTCGTGTTCTCCCTGTTCAAGGAATCACAAATTGTTTTCTCCTGTTTCTGTAAATTTTTCCCAAATCTTCACGCACTCTTTTTATGTATTTCAAATGAAATAGTAGATATGATCCGTAGTTTCATTTTGGTTAACGTCATAATGTAGGAATTCCGCGTTATAGTACTTCTTTTTTCATTTTGAGATCGGGTGCTGTTTCCTCGGAACAAATTATCAAGCTTTACCTAATTAAGAAAATCTATGTATCCACCAACGATTGCATTTTTTTCGTCTCTTCTGTGCGTGTTTAACAGCAATATGGCGTTCGTACCATCGTAAATGTGCGTATCGGGAGCAGTGAGGTCAGGTTTCTGGCATTCTTCACGACATACGTTCCGCAATCAATTGAATGCACGGAGCCGATGGTCTCTGATTGCTCGTTTTAGCAGTACAACGCAACAAATCTACATAGAGACTACACCAAGAGATTTCACTGGAATATCACTGCAGAGAGATAGAATTGGTGCCAGTATTTACTCCCGTTCTCGTATAAATACGATAGTAAAACGTGACATATGGCTGGTCACTTTGTCCTGGTGAATCTGGACTGTCGTATCATCGTTATCATACAATGAACTGGTTTCGAGTGGGTATAGCTGTACAAAATAACACCGATAGGATGATACCCCGTATAAACCGAAGGTAAATATGCTTAATCATAACACAAGGAACTTTACGCCAACTGTACTTAAAATAGTATAACTGTATTATGTGGGATGACATAAAGAAATTAGTTTCCTATACTACTCCTAAACCCACTGACATTCGAGAAACTTCGGAGATCATTACCAACAGTGAGTCCTGCAATGATAGTGTCTCGCTAGAATTATCACGAATTTGATACCAATTCTTCCAAAAGTGAATGCTTTTTGTTTTCCTCCGAGGATTCCGAGTGCTAAACGAACATGATGCCTCGTTTCTTTAAACGAATAATTACATTTGCATTTCTTCCTTTATCAAGTCACCGCGTTCATTGTTGAAGCGTTCTATTATCCAGTTTGCAGTTTGCTGTCTACCTTCCCTGAAAAAGTTATCTAGTTGATGTGAGAATGCTTGGAAACTTTCGAGTTTTATTCTACGGCAATAAATTCGGATTGCTAGTATAGTTGTACTATTTTAAATGTTTAATCATTTTCCCCAGCTAAATGAGTATGTTCAGGTTTGGTCTCTAAAGCGCTTCTAATAGTCAAAATTGGGGTTTAAGTATTTTCGTAGGTGTAAGCCAACCAAAAATTCGAGATTTTGGGTTTGTTAAGTAAGTCGGATTTTACAACCTCTAAGTTTGGAAATTCCAGCATCCAAAAAATGTGAAATACAATCTCAGATTTCAGGTATGAAGCCATTTCTGATATGTAGTGCTTTCTATAATTTGTATCTCGTATGAAATGTGATTCATGAACCGAAAAATTAATTGTTAAAATCGTTTGAGGGCGCAATTTATCTTTAGTTATATAATCTTAATTTATCTTTAGTTATATATCGCAATTTATCTTTAGTTATATTATCTTAGTTTTCGAATGCATCAAATTCATTTCTCTTTCGTTGACTACGTGAGACTTGGAGCCAAGTTTCAGCGCACCGGCATTCAGAGAAGCCTACATGCAGTGTACAATACCCCTTAATGTGCATTTTCAGACTTCTTTTTCTATCATTTTTCCTCTGTCAACTACATGCTAACACGAACAAATATTCAGGTCTCCATTATGTTTTTAAGTTGAGATAAGGAGGCCAGGTTTTAGTAAGTACCGATATGTAATCTTTGTTGTAAAATTAAAAGCTTTCTTGATATTTAAATTTCATTCACTTAACGATTTTTTAAATTAATTTTGACCACAAATACAGGAAAAAAGAAAGCTGATTGATGAGACGCGATTTAAATGCGAAAAGGAATTTTACATTCTGAAGAGATATACCTTTCAGAATGTAGAAATTATTTTTTAAAAACATTTATTAGTTATGCTTCCCAGAACCTTCACCTGGGTTAAGCAAACGTGAATTATTTCTAGCATAATTATTCACTATCATTTTTTAATTGTTCATGTTACGGTAGATGAGTCGAGGTGATTCCCTTTGCGCTCAACTGAATGGTGCGCACATCTTAGCAATAATTACGTACGCGCCAGATGAATTACAGACAAACCCTGCCTACGGCGGCGTCCACTGTCAGCGGCAGAATTCAGTACTTGGAGTTCAAAACTTCTAAAATGTAAAATGTAGACGATATGTCGGAGGTTTTGTTGTCGGGATTGCGTCTGTTGGTGTTTTGGGGGATGGTATTTTCTCCCAGATCTGCAAAAACTTTATATTCATAAGACGTTGAGTCAGGGTCTTATATCGAATGTCTTTCTTTTTAGGGGTGTCAAAAAAATGGAAGGTTTTGAAATCAACCAAAACAAAATAACAAAATAAAAGTTAATGAAAACACAGAAAAAAAATTAAAGCATTTCTTTTTATGAAAGTAGCATTTTAACGAAACACATAAAAAAATGAAACACTTCAGGAAAGGAAAAGCCCCTTGGGCCTCTATACCTCTAGATACGCTCCTACGTTAAGTATATTTTATCTTTCGAATCGACCCTGTGGAGCTCAAAACACAGTTTCTTTTCAGGATCTAGATCCTGAGAAATGAGGTCTTGGAATGTGCCTACATGTGTTGCGATGAGCCATTGTGTTGCAACTCTTGCCAGGTGTTGCAAGTTTCGATTGACATCCCTCATCCAACATGGTGCACCTGATGTTTTTCAACAAATACTGTCTCCATCATATGAGTTTCTTCTTTGACACGCAATATGCAGCGGATATCTTTTTTCGATGCGCCAAAATATTTGTTCTTACATTGAGTAGGACCTCTTCTAGCCAGGCGAAGTGCAGCAACTCGACGTGGCATCGATTCCATAAGTGGCCGGAGGACTTCTGAAGAGATGTTGAGCCATATCGTCTGAGCAGCTAGCTGCCCACAGTTCCGTGGTTCAGGATCCTTGGTGGAAATGGACTTCCCCACCATATCCCATAAGTGCTCTATTGGGTTCATGTCGGGTGAACGTGGTGGCCACACCATTCGTTGGAACTGTCCAAAATGTTCCTTCAACCAAGTTTGAACAATTCAGGCCCGATGGCATGGTGCATTGTCTGTCTGGAAACTCCCATCGCTCTTGGGGTACATGAAGTCCATGAAAGGCTGGAAATGGTCGTCCAGCAGAGCAACAAAGAGATTACCGGTTAATAACGTGTTTACGAGGACCAGAGGACACAAACCGTGCCACGTAAAGACCACCCGCACCTGTATGAAACCACTACCAGCTTGCACAGTGTCTTGTTGACAGCTTGGGTCCATGGCCTCATGAGGGTTCACCACATCCGAACCCTACCATCAGCTCGTAAAAACTGGTAGGGTTACTCATCGGACAACGCCACATTGCCAATCTTCCAGGATCCAATTACTAGGTTCATGAGCCAAGGTAAGGCGCTGAGTATGATGTCGTGGTGTTAACAAAGTCGCTCTAGTGGGTCTTCTGCTCCCATACCCAACGGCCGCTAAATTACGCTGCACTGACCTGGTGGATATGTATCTAGTACCTCCTGCATTGAATGTGGATGTCTTTTGAGCTAGTGTTGCTTGTCTATTAGCATGGACAATCCTGGTCAGACACTGCTGCTCACTGTCATTCAGCACACGTGGTCGGCCACTGCGCTGTCCACGATGGGTGTTAATCCCTTCCGTGAGGTATTATCTGTACACACGTGACACCGTGGATCGAGGATTGTTGAATGTTCGCACAACTTCGGAAATTGAATGTCTAATCCGTTTGGCTCCCACTACCATGCCTCGATCGAACTCTGATAATTCCCGTCGGCTTGCTATAATCCTACTGGCGGTTGTTCGGCCTAACTCACGAGATTACACCTAGCAAGTGATAAAGATCGTC
The DNA here is from genome assembly GCA_039090855.1 of Macrothele yani. NCBI lineage: Eukaryota > Metazoa > Arthropoda > Arachnida > Araneae > Macrothelidae > Macrothele > Macrothele yani. The sequence continues at coordinate 74,488,085 of CM076994.1, read as the reverse complement.
AAAGCCTTTATACGACGGCAGCGCCAGTTAAAGATTTGCATACTGCTATCACATGACTTTTGGCACTTCAGTGTATATCATTCACGGATCACGAATCGAAGATTACAAATTTTGAAACAAACGCTTTAATAATTTCGATAAACGTCTTTGATTTCTGATTCCCTAAAAGGTTTAGTCGCCTGTATGCAAGCTCAGCCGAGATCTGACAGACGGGAAAGGCGTGACGCTGTAGATTCAACCGCTCTTGAAAGGAGGAATGAACAGGTGTTCAGATGGTATAGTCAAAAAGGGTTAAAGAGTTTAGAGTTGTAAAAAATATGCATTGCCTTATGATAAGTAAAAAGAAAGCCTATGGTCTCATAACCAGAGCACATTTGGTTTAAATTTGTATTAATTAGATATCAGGTGGGTGTTCTTAGATTAATGAGTTATAACGAAGTAAATTTCTCCGTCATTTTTATCCACGCCAGGATTCGAACCCGGATCCCCTCACTCCGGAATAAGTCACTCTACCAATTGAGCTACGCGAACGTTTTATTCTGATTCCTATCTGCCTTTATGTCGTGTGCGTCCTTCTGGCAGGTACGTCACATCTCCTGGTACGTTACATCATCTCCTCCTTATTTTTTTTTTTTTTTTTTTTTTTTTTTTTGAAGTGCTGGAGAAGGGATTCTCTTATTTTTCCTATCTCGCGGTGTGGAAATAACATCATACCATTGCAAGATTTTGAACGGTCGGGTCATCCGGATAGTACGGGCGCCATTATAACGAAGTGAATTTCTCCGTCATTTTTATCCACGCCAGGATTCGAACCCGGATCCCCTCACTCTGGAATAAGTCACTCTACCAATTGAGCTACGCGAACGTTTTATTCTGATTCCTATCTGCCTTTATGTCGTGTGCGTCCTTCGGGCAGGTACGTCACATCTCCTGGAACGTTACAGAGTGTCGAGGAAGGCTTCAGATTATTTCAGTTTTAATTAATGTATTAATTAATATAATTACTTGAGATTTAGTATTTAAAATTTATTATGTTTTCAAGGTGCTACAATTAAATAATTTAATTTTTGAAGTGTCTTCGGAAAGTGCAATTATATAAGCTTCGAATCATCGGCTAATTCGCGAAGTTCTGGTTTGCAGTATTTAGTTCTACATGTCAGGTGTACGAACTTCGGCGCCATTTGGATTCCAGCAGCACACGCATTTCGTGTCCCATAGCTCATGTTTCAGCATAGAGTAGCATGCAAATGAGTTCCGTAAAGATGAATGAACCTCACTATTCTGTACACAACAGAAACGACAACGCAGGGACAACCTTCACCTGATTTAAGTAAATACTGAGCACAGAAGTTGCCCTACTTTCACTGCATATCAAATTAGGCGTAATTAAGATGTGTCTAATGGATTTAGAAACAGGTGATTATTGCTTTTAAAAAGGTGCATAATCCATTTACAAATTAATGTGAATGCAAATATAAAGAAGATATTTTTGTTTGACATTTGGCAAAGCTATATTCAGATACCAATTTGAATGAGTAATGATCTCAACAGAAACAGAAGCGTGGATGTATTAGAAAATGTTCTAATGGGTAGCAATAACCTAAACTGATAAAGAGGCTTCTCTTGAATTTCGAAATGAATTTCGGGGAAAAAGCGATTGTTTTTGAAAATGTCTCTGAGCATATATGCTGAATTATTCAGAAACACAAGGTGAGCTTGAAAGTTAATTTCTTGCACTACTGCTCGGTTTCTTCAGTAGACTAATCCTCTTGGAGAGCCAAATTACGAATCCAGAAAAATTGTGCAAAGCATGAATCGAATTGTTATCATTCTTTGAAAACAGGGCGCATTTGGTTAACTAATCAAAACACTTGATTGAGATGAAAAATAAATTTATCTGTTATACTACTCTATGCGCAATAATGGCTAATACTCACAATATGCAACCATGGAAAACTATCACAGTTTCTTTAGCCATTTTATCTTTAATGAAGGCTGCTGTAACCGCAGCAATTGTAATATTAATAAATATGATCTTAGATACATATTTCTGTGTTGCAAAGCGTTACATAAATCATATGTTTAATCATTTCTTTTAACTGGTGTTGCAAGCTGAAATTGGTGGCTGCCTTACTTGACTGACATTGTGATGTATGCATCTATGTAATTTTCCTTTTGAGTTTCTGTTGTCTTATGTAAATTTCGTTACTTCTCGGTTTGGGATTTTCTCACTGAATGGCACATTGCTTCTACGAGCAGCTTGTACATTTTGACACGCCAACAGCGATTTATGAGAAAATAGACTGCATGGAATGAAAAGGTGTGGACAGTGTGGATATAATGGTGATATGCGTAGTTGGAATAACGAAAGATGTAGGCACTTGTTGCAGAATTATGTGAATCAACGAATAATGTGTTGTGGCCATCAGATGGAATTTAATATGGTGATACAAGAGCTTACTATTAAGTGTCAGCGGATAAATTATAACTTCAGGATTACAGAGCATTTGTGACCTAAAGCTTTTAGTGCTTGTAAAATAAAAAAAAAAAAATATATTAACATGAGTGCTGATTCTTTCACCCTGGCCGTTTTATTCACATAGCTATATTACATAATCAATAGTATCCTGACAACCCTTCTGCGTAATAGATTTGCCCATACACATCACAGATATGGCCCTTACAGGCATTAAAAGGCACACATGGCCTGGTAAATATCATAGACAAGCATAAACGGTAGAATGGGTCGTACGTCAAAGCTCAGAGAATTTCAACGTGGCGCGGTCCTAGGAGGCCATCTTAGCAAAACGACAGGTCAGAAATTGCTGCAGCTACCCCGAATAACTGTAAGTGGTGTAATTGTGAAGTGGAAACGCTTAGGAGCAACAACAGCGCAATAACGACCGGGTAAGCCACGTAAAGTGACAGAGAGGTGGGTGGTGCCGCCCATGCCGGGTGTCAACACTCACCACCAAGTTCCAAAATTCCTCTTGAAGCAACGCCAGCACCAAAACGGTTCATCGAGAGATGAAGGAAATGGGTTTCCATAGCCGAGAAGCCACACACAAGCCTAACATCAGCAAGATCAACGCCCAGCGTCGATTGGGTTGGTGTAAAGCCTGTCGCAAGTGGACTCTACAGCAATGGAAACGCATTCACTGGAGCGATGAACCACACTTCAGCATCTGGCAGACCGACGGAAGAGTCTTGGTGTGGAGGATACCAGGCGAAAGCTACCTTCTCGCCTGTGTTGTGCCAGGTGTAATGTTAGGCGGTCGAGGCATCATACTCTGGAGTTGTTTTTCATTGTTTGGGCTGGGCACCTTAGTTCCAGTGCCCGGGAATCAGAACACTGCAACCTATAATGACATTCTCCACGATTCTGTGCTTCCAACATTATGGCAACAGTTTGGTGAAGGCACTTTCCTTTTCCAAAAGTACAATGTCCATGTCCACAAAGCAAGATCCATGCAGGAAGGGTTTGATGAGATGGGTGAGGAAGAAAAATTCACTCGGCCCCGATATCAAGACACGTGAGCCTTTAGAATGAATTGCAACGTCAATTCAACGTCAACTGCAAGCCAGACCGAACAGACCAACGTCGGTGACCAACCTGATTAGTACCTTCGTGGCAGAATGGAAGGCAATTCCTACTGCAAAGTACCAGAATATAGTGGAAAGCCTTCCCAACAGAGCGGAGGCTGTAACAACAGCTAAGAGTGGACCAATTCGATGTTAATTCCTTTCCTATCACAGGGAGTTTGCGGAAAGGCAAATATCCAGATTCATTTGATCAGATAGTGTATTTCCAGTATGAAGTACATGTTTAAAAAGATAACTAAGAACGAACTGAGGACATTTGTTTATTCATTTATTAACGAGTTAGACAAGGACACTGTCTAGTTGATTCAACGACTAAAAGAACTTCAAGTAATAAAAACATTACAACTGTAAAATAACTCTCAGGAATTTATAAAAAAAGTCAAGAATCACTGACAAGAAAGAAATATTCACTTACCGTAAAACGCCAAGTACTTGACAACTTCGGTGTTACCAATGAATGCTGCATGGTGTAATGCCGTTCTACCCTCGTGGTCCTTTTCTGTGAGTCTGTGTCCAGAAGCATGCAGTCGTACTACCTCCATGCACATGGAAAACACTTTTCAAATGTGAATCATGAAATGCTTTAAATTCTGCAAAATTCTTAATTTCTTTCCATTACAAAATACCGAACATTTACTTGTTGGAAATACCGCATAATCACTATCAGGTAAACGTCAATTAGCAACATTGTTGCGGTAATAAATGAACTACACAGTCAATAAAAGTACATGTCTGAACACTGAAATTTTGTTTGACAAGTTCTCTGACAACAGACTGCCGTAAATAAGGTAAAAATTAAATATGAAATCTCTGTTCTGCAATAGTAACTTTCCCTTTGCTGGAGCTACTGAGATGACATCCAAACGTAAGAGTTACTTTTAGTTATGAAGTTAAATGTGACCTCTGGCATCAATGAGGCGTGGTCGCCCCACGCCTGGTCGACGGCTCGAAATGTCACCTGTTTCGAAACATCATAGATAGATACTCTAACTACTGCATAGCGTGAGCAGCCTACCTGCGTCGCTGTTTCGGAGATGCTTTTACCATAACGATCTGGCCTTTGTCGGAATCAGATAAATCCTTTGCTTTTCCCATGTTGAGACGAAACGAAGTATTGACTGAGAGATCATATCAAATCATATACAGAGGATTTTAGTAAGGGAGTGTCTGACCCCAGGCCTTAAACAACCCTTAGAAATAGGACGCTAGGAGATTTGGGCTAGAGTGCCCGATAGGAAAGTGACACGGAAGTGAGGCAGAAAGACGCCCTTATTCATTACCGGGGAGCCAGTACCCGTGGCCCGACGGCTTAACGTGCCCATCCGACGCACAGTGGATATTTAGTGTTTCGAGCGTTCGTACCTACCTGGGATCGAACCTGAGGTCTTCTCCGTGGCAGTCACGAACGTTAACCACTAGGCTACCCGCGGCCCTTTTACTGAGAGAGCTCCGACTCATGTATTATATATATCTTTCGCGACCTTGGCACGTGACTGCACGCATCTATAACGCAGATGTGGTTTTAATGATTTGGCTTTGTGCATACGTAAAGAGTAAGCATATAAAACCGTCATTATCAAGGGAGCTCGGTCCTGTAAATGACGTGACGATTCTGATGCCAGAAATCAGCAGAAGGAACTACAATGTTGTTTGACTAAGCTCCGGGTGCCACAACACCTCTTAAATTTCAAGTAAGGTACCAACAAATACCTAACTAACATGAATACGACATATCTTGAAACACCTAGCTCTTAATCCTGAAATGAGACCACCTGCACAAACCACAAGAGCAAAAAGGCAAACATAATAACCCCGCCCTGTGCAACACCACGTAAAGACACCCTACACAAAAATGTTACGGTTAACTAATGAATCCAAACAACATATATATTATACATAATTATATTATTTTGTATTATATTATATTATATTATATTATACACAGTCGAGTCACATTACTGTGACCACCACCTACTTTGACGTCAACAACGCCTAGCCAATGAAACAAGGCACGTGTCGTGAGCTGGCTTGGAGACATATAAGGTGTGCTGTAGGTATTCTGAAAACATATCACTCGTTGCTGTCATGGATAAAAGGAGCGATTTATCAGATTTGCAAAAAGGGATGATTATCGGCTTTCGGGCCAAGGTGGCAGCATTTCTGAAACAGCGCAGTTTGTGAACTGCTGTTCGTGTGCTGCTGTGGGTAAAACGTATCGTGATTGGTGAAATGGCACCATTGCGAATAAGCGACGTGAAAACAGCGGAGCACCACGTGCCATTGATGTGAGAGGTGAACGTCGGCTGCGAAGGTGCGTGAGGGCCGATCGACACGCGACAGTGGAGCAACTCATATGCCGAATGAACCAGGCGGATACCGGAAGTGTGTCTAAAACGACAGTTCAGCGAACCCTGCTGCGTATGGGGCTCCGATGCAGACGGATGGTCACTGCACCTATGCTAACGAAGGTTTATCGGCAGAAAAGGCTTACATTTGCACGGCAGTATCGGAATTGGACCTCCGCTGATTGGCAAAGGATTGCCTTCTCCGATGAGTCACGTTTTCTGCTTCATCGAACGGATGGACGTTGGCGTATAAGGCGAGAAACATCGGAGAACAAACACTCTTCAACCATTGCTGGAAGAACACAAGCTGATGGGGGCAACGTTATGGTCTGTGGAAAGTTTTCCTGGCATTCCCTGGGTCCACACATACCTCTGGAAGGCACTATGGACCGAATTCGTTATGAATCCATCTTTGCAGACCACGTGCACCCATACATGCTGATTGTCTTACCTGAGGCGGATGGAATCTTCCAGCACGACAATGCGACGTGTCACACTGCTAGAAATGTCCGAGAGTGGGTAGAAGAGCACGATGAAGACTTCAAAATTACTTCCCTGGCCCCTTAATTCCTCAGACTTAAACCCAATTGAGCATCTGTGGGACCACCTATGTTGTTCGCTCTACGGATCCTCCAAAACGCATTCTCCAGCAGCTGTCAGATGCATTGCAGTCAGCATGGCTCCACATACCTGTGAACATCTTCCAGCACCTTATTGAGTCACTCCCATCCCATCTAGCTGCTGTCCGCGCTGCACCGGGCGGTTACTCTGGATATTAGCTGGTGGTCACAATAATGTGACTCGACCATGTATTATATTATATTATATTATATTATATTATATTATACTCTTTGGTTTCTTCTTTACATTATATTGATTTGTTTATTTCCTTTTGTTCCTTAATATTACTAATATTGTATATATATTTTTTCGTGTGCCATTATCAGCCCATTGATGGGCGAAGGTCTCCTCAAGTTTCTTCCACAACTGTCTCTCTTGAGCCAGTCACCTCCTCCTCACTCCAGCTTGCTTCCGAATTTTATCCACCCATCACCCACGTGGTCATCACCTGGATCTCTGTTTATCCTTTAGTATCCAGTTTAATATTTCAGTTGTTCATCAATGGTCGGTTCTTGTAGCAAGTTGCCATTTGGGTTATGTAATTACTATCATGATGTTTTCCACACACTGACCCTTTTCTTGATCTACGAGTAACTTGTGTTTTTTTCCTGGATCCACCAGTCAATATATATATATATCATCATCATCATCATCATTGTCAACCATTATCAATCCACTGCTGGACGAAGGTCTCCCCAAGTTTCCTCCACAACGATCTGTCTTGTGCCAGTCTCCTCCATGTCACTCCTGCATACTTTCGAATTTCATTCACCCATCTCCCATGTGGTCTTCTTCTGGATCTTTTCCTGTCCCTTGGAATCCAATCTAAAATTTCGGCTGTCCATCAATGATCTGTCCTTCTGGCAGTATGTCCAGCCCATTGCCATTTCAGGGATTTAACTCTGAGCATGATGTCTTCCACTCTTGTCATTTTTCGGATCCACGAGTTCCTCTTCTTATCTCTCCTGGTTACACCAAGCATGCACCTCTTCATGCTACTTTGAGTTGTCTGCAGATTTTGTATGTCTCTTTTAGTTAAGGTCCACGTCTCTGCACCATACGTAAGCACTGGAAGGATGCACTGATCAAACACTTTTCTTTTAAGATATAATGGCATATTGCTCTTGAAAATTATGCTGTTTCTTCCAAAAGCTCTCCAGGCAAATTTTGTACGCCGACGATTAATTTCTTCACTAATGTGACCCTCACTTGATATCTGCTGTCCAAGATAAACGTACGTGTCTGTTATCTCCAGCTTTTCTCCATCAATCGATAAATCTTCATTTCTTGTAAAAGCATTGAACATCTCTTTTGTCTTCTGAAAGTTCATTTTTAATCCCACTTCTTTACTCTTGTCAGCAAGTTCCTGGATCATACTCTGCAGCTCTGATGGGGTAGTTACAAAAATGACTATGTCATCAGCAAAACGAAGGTGGGTTAGATAATCTCCATTAATCTTTATCCCCGTGTTTTCCCAGCTCAGCGACAGAAAAACACCCTCCAATGTGGCATTAAAGAGCTTCGGAGATATGGTGTCACCCTGTCTCACTCCCTTTCCAATTTTTACGTGTGTTGTATTTTCAAACAGCCGAATCTTTGCACTTGCATTTTCATAGATGTTATTAATAATATTAATGTATGCATCTTCAATACCGCAGGTTTTCAGAGCCATTGTAACTGCTGATGGTTTCACCGAATCAAAGGCTTTTTCATAATCGATAAAAGCCATGCACAATGGAAGTTCATATTCCCTCGCTCTTTCAATTAGTTCTCTCAGTACGTGGATATGATCTATTGTGCTGTAGCCACTCCTGAATATAGCTTGTTCTCTCGGTTGAGCCATGTTAAGTGTTAGCTTCAAGCGGTGTGAAAGAACTTTAGTGAAGATTTTATAAACTACTGATAGGAGACTGATAGGTCTTTAGTTTCCGAGATCCTCAATGTCACCTTTCTTATGTAGCAGGATCATTGTAGCGGTGTTCCAATCCTCAGGAATCTTTCCTTCATTAAGGCATCGAGTGAAACTTTGGGCGAGTACTGTTTCGATTTCTCCACTTGCTTCTTGTATGATGTCTACAGTAATTCCATCTTCTCCTGGAGTTTTTCCCCGCTTCATGTTCTTGATTGCATGTGCAACTTCTGCTGGAAGGACTGGAGGAACTCTGGTACTGGTATCTTTCATGATGTCTGGAGTGCATGTATCATCCCTTTCATAGAATTTGGAGTAGAAATCTTTCACTCTTGTCAAAATTTCGCCTCTATTTCTTGTTACAGAACCATCTTCTTTTCTCAGTGCCATAATCAGTTTTCTTTCCTTACTGAGATGTCCCTTTGCTATCTTTAGGCTTTGGTTGTTTTCAATTGCTTTCCTCACTAGTTCACAGTTGAATTTTCTTACGTCTTCAGTGATACTTTTTTCGTACTGTCTTGCATAGCTCTATATATTCCACTTTGGAAGTCACATCTTCTTTAGTTGTCCTCATCTCTCTTCTTTTTTGCATCAACATTTTTGTTTTTCCTGATAATTTGTTTACATGCAACTTGTTCTTAGACCCAGCTAATTTTGTTGCTGTTTCCATAAGAGCTTTGGTTACTTTTCTGTTAACTTCAGAGATGTCCACTTCTTCCGATGTTAGGCCTTCTAAAGCAGAGAACCTGTTCTTCAGTTCCAACTTGAAGGTATTATGGTGTTTTTTAAGGTTGGTTATGTCAATAGATTTTGTTTGTCTTATGAGCTTGCCACGTTCAAGTTTAGTGTTGAGGTGCATCTTACATCTCACCAATCTATGGTCACTACCTGTGTTGAACTTGTTTAGCACACTGCAGTCTTCTATGACGAATTTTTTGTTACACATAATAAAATCAATTTCAATTGTCGTCCCATTTGGATGTCTCCATGTCCATTTCCTGTGTGGTTTTTCTTGAAGAAGGAGTTCAAGATGAAAAACCCTTCTGCCTCTGCAAACTCAACGAGAGTATTTCCACGCTGGTTTCTGTTGCCGTGACCGAATTTACCTACTGAAGTTTCATTCTGTTGCCGTTGCCCTATTTTTGCATTGAAATCTCCCATAATTATTTTCAAGTGCTGCTTACCTTTATTATTTAGATGACAAATTTCCTCATAAAATTCTTTAATTTCTTCTTCAGGATGACTTGTGGTGGGTGCATATGTTTGAATAATCTGAGCCTGGTATCTTTTCGAGAGTTGGATAACAAGTCGTGCAGCTCTGTCAGAGGAACTTTCAACTTCTACAACTTTATCCTTCAGTTTCTTGTTTATTATAAATCCAACACCACTAGTTCTGCCAGTATCTGTCCCACGATAGTAGAAGAGATGTCCACTTTTCAGTTCGATGAGATCTTCTCCTTTTCTCCTTACCTCACTTAGCCCCACGATGTCCCACTTGATCCTTTGTAGTTCTTCTTCCAATTCAAGAAGCCTTGAATCAGAAGATAGGGAGCGTCCATTATACGTAGCCAAGGTCAGCATCAGATGGCAGCCTAGTCCGGTCCTCCGGGGATTCTTAGCACCCTCTGCCTTCATGTCGCACTGGCAGCTGCCTTGGCCAGGTACATTCCAGCTGCCGGAGACTGAGGGCCAAGATTTAAGTTGTGGAATCATTTTGGAGGGGTTTGGCCATAACTCACCACGCTGGCCAAGCGGGTTGGTGAGTGTGGGATAGAATTTCCTCTAATCCCGATGGTATAGTTATACCGCTATTGGCGGTCGTCAGAGCCCCTTTAGTGGGAACAGGATGCACCACGAGAAGGCGGGGTTGACATTTGTCAAGGAGAGGCTGTGATGTTACGCATCACCTGACCTTACATCCCATATATACATATATATATATATATATATTACATCCCATATATATATATAACTTATATATAAGTCGAACTTACCTATTTCCGAAATTCCCTTTAAATATTCAGGTAACTGCCAACGTTATTTTTGCATGGAATTATCCGGGAAAACATATTTTGAGGGGCACGGGAATGAAGCCCTCAGCGGAAAGGTAGCTATTACTAGCAGTGGAAAATTTATGAAGGCAAGCATCATTAAAAATTCTTCATGATATAAACTTAGCATTCGAATCCGTTCTAATATCATTTGGAAAAATAAATCAGCTGCGGCAGCGGCAGTACAAAAGAATTTTATTTTAAATTTGATAAAGCACAAAAGCAAGGAAGAAGGATTTTAGGTTGGATGTTTCATTTGTTATCAAAAATCAACAAACGCTGAGCAGAATTTAGCAACCTGAAATGCCTCAGAGCCAGAAAACTGGAGGAAGAACCAAGATCAGCTTAGAAAAGCTTTTTAATCTCAAGACTACAGCACAGGTTTCCGAAGATATAAAACATAGAATTACTGCTTTATGAAAGAAAATCAAGCGATCATAACACTATATTGGTCAATATGGACATAATTTCCTGTTTGATATCAATCAATATTTGTTTTATATATAAATCGATGGGGAAACTCAAAATGTTTCTGAAACTCTAATAGAACTGAAATAATTATATGTTGCAAAGACATTTGGAGTAATCCACAAAGCAATGACAAAAACTCGAAATGGATGAAGCATGTTGAAAACATTTCAACAATATGTAAAAGATTCATTAATAGGAAGAGAAATTATACTTAGACAGACAAAAATGATTAACAACAGGAATGCACCAAGAAAAGATGAAGTCTTCTTTCTCAAATATTTGATCAGTATTCATGCCCGATTGACTGATCAATTTAATTCTTTATTACATCTGAAAGGCAGTCGCAAAAGAGCGACTCAGAAAAATTTCCTGCTGGAACTTGTTTACTAAAAATGTTTAAGTTATTCATTTTACTCTAAAGGAACTCTGTTTGTGAACATTTAGTAAGAAGTAATAGTTTCCCTGCAGAACAGAAAAAAACTGCAAGAACAGAAAAATCAGTAACTTACTGACAAAACTATTTTCAGAAACTCAAATGAAGGAAAAACGAACTTGCACATGATGAATTGACCACGGAAACCTTTTTATTCCCTCCCTTGTAGCTGGATTTCATAACGCTAGGAATCAGCAAAATCGAAACACTTATTTACAGCAGCTATGATTTAACGGAAAGCACATTTTTTTTAAAACCGGGAAGACCTTGGAATGATGGAAATCAAAAAAGGTGTATTTCAGTATGATTCTTCATCACTCCTGATGTTCATAATTGTAATGATTTTCTTGACAGCAGTTCTAAAGGATATAGGTCTTGGATATAAATTAACAAACGATGTGAAAAATATCTAATTTGTTTTTCACAGATGGCCTGAAATAATATGATAAATTACCTAAAGAGAATAGTAATTTCCCAGCACAATTGCAGCGATCAGAATTTCTCAGCGGAATTTGCATTTGACAGATGTGTATCTTTAACTATGATCAAGGAAGGGAAATAACCTGCCTCATAAAAATCCGGTTCTCGAATAGAAAAACAATGAGAAATTTATCATAAAAAGGCTTATAAATATCTGGGAATCCTTAAAGCAGATGATATTCTTCATTCGCAAGTCATAAAGCAGTCTGGCTCATATTGCATCAGAAGAGTTCGAAAAATGTTGCAAACAAAGTTTGACAGAGAAACAATACCATAAAAGTATGGGCAGTTCCCATAATTATATATAGAGCTGAAGTACTAGGTTGGATAAACAAACTGATTTGAAAGTGCTAGACCGTAAAACTCGAAAATTATTCGCTATAAATCCATTCCTTACATCCTGGTAGTGATGTTGGCAGAAAGTGCCTTTTCAGGAAATGTGGAGAGCGTAGATTCTTGCAAGCAAAGCAAAGAGTAGAAAAAGTGGTTTAAATCATTTCTCTCTCTCTCTCTCTCTCTCTCTCTCTCTCTCACACGCACGCACGCACACGCACACATGCACGCACACACAAGCACACGCACACGCACACGCACACGCACACAAATAAAAATAGAAAAGGCAGAGAAAATTCCACCTGGAACTTTGCAAAGTTGAACGCAACAGAATCGAAACGCAATATGAAATAGCATGTAATAAAACAAGAATAGTAAATTGGAATCGCAAAGTGTTTCGACAACCCTGAAATGTATTGAAGGAAAATCTGACAATAATACGGAAAGGCTGTGTGATTCCAGAATGTTTTTCTTAAGAAATGAATAGAAAGGATAATTCTGGGTGCTCAGAAATAAGTGCTTCTAACAAATGTAATATAGGAAAAATAGAAAAATTTGGCAATAACAGCATATGTCAGTTATATCAGGACAAGGGTGAAACAGTTAGTCATCTGCTCAATGCCTGTAGCAAAATCGCTCAAACTGACAGTGAATGAAAAAGAAGACAAGATCGTGTCGCAAAACTGATTCACTGAAAGTTGTATAAAAAATACGTCTTTCTAACTGGTGGTACGAATAATGGACACGTGAACACGAAAAGTGAGGCAAAAATATTTTAGGGTTTGGCGCAGTGTACCTGACACAGAGACATCTAGAACATGCTATGTCTTACATTACCGTAGTGGAAAAAAGAAAGTGTAAACTGCCTGGGAAGTTTCTGGCTAACTTCCTTGAAAAAGCCATCTGGTTGATGTGCGAAAGCTTGGAAACGCTAATGTGTCTACTTCCTACGCCAATAAATCCGATCACTAGTACAGTGTTACTATTTACTACTTAATTAGTGTACTGTTCCTCGTTATCAATTTGTGTAGATTATAGATTTGGGAGCTATTTTATGTGCATTATTTCTGCTCTTGAAATAGCGATTGGATTGGAACGATTCTTGTTGCTGACGACCATTCCATCGGCATAGATTTTGGCGTATTGATTAACACGCACTTCCTCATGAGTATACTTATGCGAGGGCAAATCAAAAAGTAAAAGAAGTTTGTGAATTAAATTGATAGTGCAAGCAACAGAAGCCGATCAGTGTTAGAATATCATAAGAACAGTTAGACAAGGTGGCACCTGCATCATCTAATGCTACACATCAGTCTGGCTCCAGTGGTGAGTGTGTAAATATGGCACAGCTATATAACAGCTTACCATCATAAGGTTTTTTGATCAGAAGTGGCCAAGACCACTTAAATTTACTTCACAATTGTAGCGCAATGTGGTAACTGGCGTATGAGCCAGAGAAAAGCTTTCCAATGTGTAGAAAGGTTTAAACCTGGCAGAGAAAGTGTGGCTGATGAGGCTCGATTACCGCGCTCATTCATGTTGCGAACTCAAGACCATGTCAATCGTGTGAACTCTCTCATTAAGAAAACCGGCTGATTATTGTGTCTTCTGTGACTGATATGCTAGATATAAGTTGTAGTCTTTATTACGCAATGCTGCATCACAACTTAAGACACCGGTACGTGCATACCAAGTAGGTTTCGAAATAACTTCCCGATCAATACAAACAACATCGCAATGATATTTCTACCCAGCTTTTGTTGCGATGAAGAACATCTAGGTTTACTAAAAAAAGTATCGTCACTGGGGACAAAACTTGGTGCTTCATTTCGATCCTAAAAGCCAAATGTAAAGTATGTAGCAGAAATCGTCATCTTCAACAAAAAATAATTCCGAAAGTGTCCTCTGTCAAAGAAAAAAATGAATGAATGAATGAAACAAAGAAAGAAAGACAGAAAGACAGAAAGAAATATTGCTAACTTCGTTTTGGGATCAGCATGGGCTTGTTATGGAACATTTTCAGGAAAACGCACAAACAGTTAACTGTGCAACATATTCATAAATGCTTAAAGACAAGATCAAGCCTATGATTCTCAACAAATGAAGACGAATTTTGTTAAGAACTGTTCTTATGCACCAGAATAATGCTTGCTTCTTTACAGCTGCTGCAACCATGGCGACAATTTAAATCCTTTAGTTCAGGATTCTCAACATATTTTGGATGGACTGGATGAACTGATGGCCTTGGTTAGAGAGGAGTGGAGGAAGACTCTGGTTGAACTATATAGTCGAGGAAATCCGCTTAGTAGTGAAAATTCCTGATGATGACGATGATGATGAGTTCCGGATTCTTCCACCTATGCCATACAGCCTGGAGTTCGCGCTGAGAGACTTTTATCTGTTCGGTCACTTAAAGAAACCATTACGAGGTCAGCAGTTGTAGTGATGAAGAGACGAAAGAAGGGATGCATGCTTACATGGCTTCAGAGATGACCGAAAACCTTTGTTGATGGAATCCGGAAGCTTGTGGACCGTTACAAAAATGTACAGAACTGCAAGGAGACTACTTGAAATATAATGCTACAGTTATGTAAGTTTCACTTTGTTTTTGGTAAACGCAACGAAACTGTATTTACTGTTATATTTAGTCTCGTACTAAAGGATCTTGTCTTTTACAAAATGGTTGCTTTTTTTTAACTTTCCTGTAGAATAATGTTTGCAATTTTCTATATTCATTTTCTGTAAAAATGGAGTAACCTGAAGTTACGCATCAATCCTTGCAGCGTAGTTTCCCACACCTTCTGCATTTGGCGGCTCCTGTGTTGCCCTTTTCAATAAACCTCATTCATAAAATTCCTCGTAGAAATGGTCTTATCCTGGAGGGTTACTTTTCTGTCCAACGTCAGTGCTAAAGGAATATAGTTTTTGTCAACTGTTAGCTATCTGCGTATATAGGCTACTTTGAGTGTTCACTTCATTTTCTAAAGTAAAACGCAATCTTACGATTTGCTTCGTGTATTGGTGTTAGGCTTCCATAATTTTTATTCCTAAAAGTCTTCTAAAAAGGATAATTTTTTCAATGCCGTTTTTTAGATTATTATTAGTAGTAACGATTCTCGATTTTCTCGAAAGATGGCAGAGAAATTCGCCCGGGGTGTGGGAATTTAGGAAATTTTGTATTATATCACAAGTCTGCGAAATGACTGCTTTTATGGATTGCGTGACGTTTTTAAATATATTATGTAAGAGTAATTCTCCATAACAATTTACTTCATCTTCAGTCTGTTTTTTTTGTATCACTTGCAAATCGATGGTATTGTAACAGGGGCCGTCATCTGCGGCAGTTGGGTTAGAATGCCACCGCTACAACTAACTGTATCTTTTTCTGGATCCTCAAAGCGCTACACCTAAGAAATAGGTAACTGTACGGTCACAACGAAAATAATCCTTAAAATATGGCGTCTGGCAGACAGCACCTGAAACTCTACTTACGCATAAATTTACAAATACTGACATTCTTCACTTTAAGTCAGGATAATGTTTCTAGCCGGGAACATGAGTATATATCACATAATCAAATGCATCAAGACACTAAAAAGGCATTATGAAAGCACTGCTTCTCAAATCAGTCAACACACTCTACTCAATTAACTGGATGCGCGGTTTAACGAGCACTAAACACTTTGATGATCAAATGAGGTGAAATACGATTAAATGAACAGACTAAATGATAATATATTACGGTTCCATATGCTTAGTTCTCCTTGTTGCTTTGCGCTAATTTCGGCACAACCCAACACATTCCGGAGTAAATTCTGCTCCTGAGTGCAGAAGTTTATACTACAATTTATACATTATTTATTACATATATTTATAGCATCCTTCCTCACGTCCTTTTTCAGTGTGTTTTCGTTTCGACAAATCGCATGGCTATAAAAATAAAAGCAGTGCTCCTGGTTTCTTTTAAGAAATTTCATCCATTGCATTTGCACGATAACAAGCAATGAACTTTGAAAGGATAATTTGAGCACGATGGTCACTGAGATCATATGCTGCAAACCTGGTAAGCACTACGAATAGAAATCAGCGACTTAAGAAATGGACAAAAAATAACGAGTTCACTTCAGAGCTGTACGTCGTTAAAAAGCTTCTTTCCGTCCTGAAACATAAACACACCGAGTAAAAAAATTATGTAATGCTGATTGAAACATATACATAAGTATAAAGTTAATGAACCTAACAATATATATAATATAGAGTAAAACTGCCGGATTATGTTTTTGGATGTCTGAGGTATGTGTTTAAAGTATCCGTAGCATTCTGTATTTCCTTTTACAGGTACAACTATGGGTCGTAAAGTGAAGTTACTGAGTGGAAAAGAGGGCCATTGTTTTTTTACAAAAACATGGTCATTCCTTGCAAGAAGTGCCGACGTTTGTTGGGCTGTCCAAGTGAACAGTCAGTAGCGTCCATTTCCAGTGGAAGAAGTTTGGCAGCTATCACTGTAGGCGAAGCAACTGAGGTAGAAGTTATATGATGAAAAATTGGGATCGCAGGCATTTGGGATGATTAGCAACTGCTGCACTTTTCCAGACTCGTCAAGAACTGCTTCAACAGTACAATGCTGCGCCCAGTAAACCAGTCTCAGAACGAACGCTACGGAGAGAACTGCATGGCTTGGGCATTTTTAGTCGTGTTTCCCGGATACGTCTGAAGTTAGCAACAGTCCAGAAGAAAAATCGTCTTGCTTGGGAAAAACAGCACCATCACTGGACCATTTAATAGTGTCATTGAATAATATAGTCCAACGAATCCAGATTCTGCTTGTATTCCAGCGATGGTCGCTCCAGGGTCATGCGGAATGCCGGAGAAGCATTTAACCCAGAATATGTCCAAAAAGCTATGCAAAAAGGAAGTGGAAGTATCATGTTTTGGAGCTGTATTTCAAGCACTGGAGTTGAACCATTCCTTGGGGTGTCCAATCGGATGAGATCGATGGATCATGTGCCACTTCTAAATAATGCATTATTGCCACTTGTCCAGTTTATGGAACAAGACGGACACATTGTGGATCCTGTGTTTCAAGATGATAACACTCGTGCCCATCATTGGCCTGCAAATTCACCCGATATCAATGTGATTGAAAAATCAGGGACATGATAGAAAGGGCCGTGAAGAATAAAACACAACACCCTGCAAATTTGGTGAAATTAATGGATCTTTTGAGCATGGAGGAGAATAAAATTGATGCGCATGTGATACTGAGTCATATTTATAGAATGCCAAAACAAATTAAAGTTGTAATTAAAGCAGGTGGTGATGATCAGGATCATATGTAGAGGATTTTAGGAAGGGAGTGTCTGATCCCAGGTCTTAAACAACCCTTAGAAATAGGAAGCTAGGAGATTTTGGGCGAGAGTGCCCGGTAGGAAAGTGACACGGAAGTGAAGCAGAAAGGGGGAGGAAGATGCCTTTATTTATTACCGGGGGATCAGTACCCGGGGCACGACGGCTTAACGTGCCCATCCGACGCACGGCGAATGTTTAATGGATCGAGCGTTCGCACCTGCTGGGATCGAACCTGAGGTCTTCTCCGTGGCAGTCACGAACGTTGCTCACTAGGCCACCCGCGGCCCAAGCAGGTGGTGATTTAACTCCATATTATGAAATAAAGTTTACATTCCGTAATTTCTGTGCTGTGTGTTTAGTACGGTGCTGATTCCGCATTCTTTGCTGACCACGTGGTCCTTTAGTAGCCGTTGCTTCTCTTGGAATTTTAAGCATGAAGAAACATCTGTATATTCATTCAGCGTAGCTATTCTACCCTAGCGATTTTATTACAGAAGGCGGTTACTGCCTTTCCTGGCCGTCGGCTCCAATAAGTATCCCTAACCCCCACGGTCCCCCTGTCGCTGCGTGACATCCACGTCATCTGCAGGACGGAGATGCGGGTTAAGTGGGGTGACTCGAATTTCTCGTTCAAGAACTTTTTCTCTCAGTGGTTCTATCAGAAATATTTATCCTTTTCTCCCTTGAGAATTCCTTCCGTAAGTGAAGTTTCTTTCATCTAAAAGTTCCGAAATGAGGTGAGGAGCAACTTCGTCGCATTTTCCTGTAAAGGACTGTTCATTTCTGCATACACGGAGGAGCCAAATATTCTCCATAATTCGTCGTAATCTCCGAAAGCTTTTAATTTCATATCACAAAGATTCTATCCACTGTAACCACTAGGTAACTTGTTTCGTTTTCTGTCGTGAGAGTGTTGTTTACAAGTGTTTTCATCGTACCAATAGTTTCAAGCAAGAGCCCCCGCCGCCGCCCCCATGTGGTTAACCCTTGATCAGCAACATTTCTTCTTTCCAATTTAGAACAAAAGCTTCTGAAACCATATTCGCGCCAGTACAACTCCATAAAAAGTTATGTTCGTAACAGTATCACTTGTGATGAAAAGTTTGCTTTAGTACATGATGCAGTTCCGATATTCGAAAGCATATATTGGTTCGTGCTGCTGATAATAATGGGGGGGGGGGCAGCTTCGTATAAGAAAATATTTTTACTGGGTTTTTGATGAAAGATATTATTTTCTGGTCTTGCTGCTGTGGAAGAAGGGGACAGCCAGCTAGAATATGCTTTGTGTTTCAATGGCTCTAGATTTCCCATCTGCGGCAACTTTTACCGAGCACTTTTCCGTGTTTTAGGTTGCAATAACGTGGTTGTGAATCACGATAAAGAATCTCTTAGTTTGTGAGTGCAAGCAGAGCTGCTTTTTTAACCACTGTACGAATGAATATTTGCTGCGATTTCCAGTTCTAGATATTTCCCTCAAGTAATTTTGCTTTTACATCCCTAGAGGAATTAATTGAGAATGAGTGAAAATCGGTGACATCCATACTTGATTTTTAAGTGTAAATCCGTATTGGTCCGTATTTTGGGTAGTCGAGTGAAATCATTTCTAATGCATTGTCATGCTTTTGGCTTTTGTGGTTTCCATTTCTATGCTCCTTTTCTAAAGCTTTGTCAAATTGTTCCAGCGATGAGGGAATGCCAGGCGTTGCAAAGATATACACAGTGTATTTAAAAAGTTCCAGGACTGATCATACACAGACCATACAACACAGAGGATATACTTGCATTTGATATTAAGCTTCTACATAGTCTCCTCCCAATTCAATACAACGCTTGCAACGAGTGCACAGGTCAGTAAACGCCTTCTGGAACGCCTCCACTCCAACACTATTGAGTTCCAATGTCACCGTCGCTTCAGTCTCCTCTATCGACTCGTACCGCTGCCCCTTCATCTTCAATTTGAACTTGGGAAATATAAAATAGTCGGGGGGGAGATCTGGTGAGTACGGGGGGTGGTTGATGCACACAACCTGCCTTCTCGCCAAAAATTGCTGCACCAGGATGGACTTGTGAGACGATGCATTGTCGTGCAAGAGGCACCAATTTCCACTGTCCAACAAATCGGGCCTCACACGCCGCATTCGTTTCAAAAGTCGATTCAAAACATCTTTGTAGAATGCCCCAGTCACAGTAGAACCTTGACGACGAAATTCTCGATGAATGGTGCCCCGAGTGTCAAAAAAGGTGATCAGCATCGTTTTCGTTTTTGATTTCGAAGCGCGAACTTTCATTGGCTGACTCTTTTTCGGACTTGTCCACTCAGCACTTTGGCGTTTTGTCTCCGGATCGTACTCCACACACCAAGTCTAATCTCTGGCGACAATGTTTTGCAAAAGAGTTGGATCCTGATCGGCCACGAAAATCATATCCTTGCAGGAAGAAATTCGGTGTTCCTTTTTGTTCAGGAGTCAGAGTGTGCGGCACAAAGCGCGCACAGAGCTTCCTTTTATTCAAATCCTCCGTCATGATCGTGAAAACAGATCCCACACTAATATTAAACGACTGTGCAATCATTTCTATCGTTGTTCGGCGGTCGGATCTCACCAACGCTTGCACACGCTCAACATTTTCAACATTTCGACTCGAACATGGACGACCTGATCTCTCATCGTCTTCAGTCAAGTCTCTTCCAGTTTTAAACCTCAAAAACCACTCAAATACTCGCAAACGACTCATAGCATCGTCATCATACGCAGATTTAATCATTTCGTACGTTTTTGTGGCCGATTTTCCCAATTTAAAACAAAATTTGATGTTTGTTCGTTGCTCCATTTTTTTCGATGACAACGGCTCTCACACACGCTTTACACAAATGAACGCTGCGAAGACGGAAGTAGTCAGAAATAACTGCAATCACGTGATACACGTGGCTGAAGGTCGTTGCTGCGTCATCCCGCCGGTTTCACAGAGATAGCGCCATCTGTACGTTTTTACGAGCGGGAGTCCTGGAACGTTTTGAATACACTGTGTACGCACCAACAAATGAAATTCTCAGTGCTGTCTGCTTTTGTGCAATTTAGTGTTTTGAGAATTTGTTTAAATGATTTTTAGAAATTTCGCGATTACATCGTTTGTTGTCATGCTGAACACAAAGCAATATGGACATGTGTCTTTTACATCAAAACCGAACAAAAATTAGACCTTTAACTGGAATGGGAACAAACATTATGACTCAAAATAATTGTTCCTAGTCTTAATGCATTTCAATAATGAAACCTTGTTGGTTCATCGAAACGCCATGTAATCAAGAGATTTGGGGAAATTTACAGAATGGTCGTCAGCAGTAGAAACTAAGAAGCTTGTTTTGCTGATAATTTCTTCTTGAAACGAATCGATCCTGGACAACATTGGGCCAGTACTACAGCGAAACGAGTTAACACGACCTAACGAATCAAGAACAGTTTTCAGTGTTTTGCATCAATATTACTGTATGTATGAACACTTGTGTAAATATGTAAATACTTGCAGGTTTTAATGTTCACATGAATAATCTCTGAAATATCCGTCGAGCAACAATCAGCTGAATTCAACTTTTTTTTCTTTTTATAAGTATTAATCTTTCTTTTCGAAAAATGTAAAATGTATCTTGAACTTACTGTTTCTAGGTGTCCCATCTTAGCAGCAGCTATTAAGTCTGTAAAAAAAAGATAGGAAGCTTTTAAGATCCATTTAAATGTTTGATTTATATTACAGTTCTCAGAAATATTTTGATCTCATGTCATAGAAACAGAATCAAATTATACTTATCTGCATCATAAAATCCACCACAAATGAAATAATGTAAGCGGTAACATTTTCAGGTGCTGAAAATTGATGGAAATTTAATTAATCAGAGGAAATCCTAAAATTTAGTCCAACATTGCTTGGCTTAGCTGCAGCATGCAGCATAAGCTTACACACACCTCTAATATGAAGCCCTTTATGTGCATACTACAGTAGCTGTAAAACCCGTTGATATAAGAACACAACGGCTCTAGAAATCACTTAATTGCGGTTGAAGCGATTATTATTATCTTTTGAGGAGATATCGTAAATGAATGTGCATTGAAACATACCCTTGATGTGCTTCATTGTTCATGCATGGAAATACAAAATTCGGAAGCGTTTGCCGGATGATAATCCTCCCTTGGTAAGGGACGTGGACTTCCTTTCGCGTGCTACCACATGTATTTTTGTATTTTTTTTTCTTTTTTTTTTTTTTGTATTACTTGTTTTTTTGTTTTTTTGAGATTTATTTAGCATTTATAGGTCAACGACGTTGGAAAATATCTTTGTACACGATATTTTTTGTAAATACCTTTTCGGAATCTGGAAGTATTTTTCCTTGTTCTGGCCTATGGACTACTTTAACTGTGACATCATCAAACCGTCGAACTCTTGACAACCCCAAAAAAAACTCTGACTTCGAACGAAAGAAAAAAGATGTAAACAAATCATTGCCACTCAGGTGGCGCAATAGTCTAAGCGATGGCTTCTGACCATTCGTCCGATAAGGGTCCGGGTTCGAATCCCCGTGTGTCATGGATGTTTTGTTAGTCCTACGGCACTGGCTCTCTCCCTTCACTGGAATCAGTGGGCCTAAAGAAGGAGCGGGCGACTACTTGTAGCCCATTGAGTTGCTCGTTATTTGTGCTCCAGTTTTGTGCCTGAATTAGTGTGTTTCCTGAGTGTGTCATCCATTTCTGTTGTGTGTCCTTTCAAGACGAAGGGGTGAGGTTTCTTTTGGTTCGTCTCACAAGGTGGTGAGAAACTTATTATTTCTGTAATCAGCATTTATATTTTCGATCGAGCTGATCGATTCTTTCGTTAACCCTCGCCATTAACAATGGCGGCAACTGATAAGAGTGATGTTCACGCCATTATCAGTAAGGCTCCTTTATCCTCCTCCTCAACCTCTGGAGACCAATCATCTTCAATGCTTGTCAGTGCGTAGTGTACACACAGGATGTGGCGCGCGACTCCTCTGTAAAGGCTCAAGCTGCTTGCCCTGTCCATGATAGTGACGTCGCCTTGACGCATGTCTATGGTACTGCAGACGAGGCCATGGATGTGACTGACGGCGTAGATCCGCTGCCTTCCACTTTCACTCAGTTCAAAAAGCCGTTTCCAGCAACTGGCGCTGCGTCGCAGCCCCCTCCCGTCAGTTCTCCTTCTCGTACATATTCCAAGGTTACCTCTGGAGCGAAAGCTCCTTCTACGTTTGAGGATACAGTCTTTCCAGACTCCTACGTCAGTGTTTACGGCAATTCCGCTACCATTGACATCCCGGAAGACTCCCCAGCAGGAAAACAATTTATGTCTACCATGGACTTCGGCGTCTGTTTCGATGCCCTACCTGACACGAAGCTCAAAAAGTACAGTCTTGCACTTAAGCAGATGCTTCCCGCTGGAGCCCACATTACTCATATGGCCCGCAAACCACGAGTCGTATTGGTGTATTTTGCTCGTAAGGAACATGCCGATCTTGTAATGACTGACGGCTTGTCCATCAAAGATGTTCATCTTCTACCCGAGCCTGTTGCGCAGCGGCCTATCCAGGTTACTTTTCATCCAGTCCCACCTGAAGTCGCTGATGTTGCACTATGTACCTTACTTAGCAAATTTGGTTGAGTAGTGGGACCGGTGACGACTCTCTCAGCGGCGCCTAGAGATCCAGATGACAAAACCATTGGTGGTTTCGTCGCAGTGCCCGCGTCATCTTTCCGTCGGATGAACATCTGCTGGCATGCCCGAAGATCCTCAATGTGCGCTGTGGACAACAGCGTTGGAGAATCGACGTTATTGCCTCCCTACACTGCACACTATGTCATGGCGAAACTCATATTCGAGTGCATTGCTCCCATCAAGTTCCACCGGCTCCAACTAGCTCTCCATCAGCTTCTGCACCTCCCTTGAAGCGAACCCCACCATCCACCTCAGCACAGCAAGCCCTAGAGTTGAGATCTGACAAAATTCGTCGACTTACAGCCGTTGGTCAACGAGAAGCTTCCACGGCCGCTTCCTATGATTTACAAGAGGATTTTCCAACGGTTGCCTCAACACTTCCCCAACGTCGTCATTCGGCTTCTGAATGCCCCTCAGAGGGTTTTCAATACGCTTTTACTACTAGTACCTCCGTCGCAGCAGATACAGAGTCCATTGGCAGAGAGTCTCAAGGTGATGATGATTCGACTGAGCCTCCGTTAAAGCGCCGCGGTTCCTCCCGTTGGCGATCAGCGAAGAAGCAGAACTCAACTTCACCCCGATCCAGCAGTTCTACCCGCCATACCTCCCCATCCAAAGCTGAAGTCTCCTTCCCTACAGTTGAAGACTTTGCTGCATCTCTCCAGAAAGCCAATATACCTCCCATACCACTCTCCTATGAAGATCTCTATGCATATTTAACGAACAAGACCGGCTACACCATCGCACATGCCTTAGCCATGAAGAATCCTTCACTTCTCCATTTCGTGCCAGATCAGATCTGTAACCTGTCACACTTTTGCTGTCAGAACATACCTGCCCACTCGTGGGCGAAAACCTTTTTCAATCGACTCGAGTCTTTCCCTCCAGTCCTGAAAGATCTTCAGCAAGCATTAACTGAACCTCATATTCAAGATCGTATCACTTAATTCCAGGGGATTCGCATCTCCCCTCAATAATGCCTTGGCTTATGAAGACCTCAACCTGTTAGGGGCCGAACTTCTCCTACTCCAGGAAACGAATTGCAAATCTATCACTCCCTTCTCTAGATGGCGGCCGTGGAACTATACGTTTCACCATGCATTTGGATTATCTCCTCATAGTGGCCTCGAAATTGGCGTCCGCAACACCTTTAACTCTACTGTCACCTCCCTTTCAGTTCGCAACTTGTGTCGATATCTCCTACAGCTTGCAACTTCCACCATTGAGTCAACTTGTTACCATATTTTCAATATCTACATTCCATGTTCTACAACCTTCCTGTCAATACTATTCACCCGTCTTCGTCGTGCTTTATCTCGCATCCCTCCTACAGATCACGTTCCCATAGGAGGGGATTTTAACTCCACCCACAATTCTCAACTTGATCGGTCCCCTTCCATCAGAGAGAACCGAGTCGCCTTGGTGAATCTTCTACAGTCAATTGTTTCAAACAACTCACTCACTGATGTTCACCGCCACTTCCATCCGACAACGACTCTTCAACCTGGCGCTCATCCCATGACCACAGTCCTTCTACAGCCCGCCTTGACAGGTTTTATGTCTCAAGTACGCTTCTTCCAGCTGTGACTGAATCGTACATTCATCCCACAGCCTCTCCTGATCACTGCGCTATTTCTCTCACCGTCCATACTGCTCCGACAAAACTCAGGACAATTCGTCCTTGGACTTTTGACAATGCTCTTCTCTCAGACCCAGATTTCTGCTCGTCAGTTCGATCATTCCTAGAGGAAAGACGATAACAACTCCAATCTGCCTCCTGTGGTCTAACTTTGTGGATGGATATCAAACAACATCTTGTTCTTCATGTCCGCAACCTTTCTTTCACGGCAAAGACGATTCAGAACATGCGTATTGACCACGTTCGCTCAATGCTCCCTCCTTAGCCTAAGTGATCCCCTCTTCTCCTCCTATCAAGCAGAACTTCGATATCTTCTCCTTCCACTGGTTCAACAAACTCTGTGTCGACTCCGTCTTTAACATCTGACGCCAGACGCGCATAATTATGAGTTTCTTACATCAGTGGAACGCACACGACGAGCAACGCACACCCCAACCAAACTTACACAGTCCTCGGCCGCTTTCTTTCTCACAACATCCACCTCCTCAACGACCTCATCCACCTCGCTCGACTCCGCTCTGAACCCCTCGCCCTCCTCTCACTAGATCAACAGTCAGCCTTCGATAATATCTCCCATTCATATCTTTCTGACACACTCCTTTCTTTTGGGTTTCCCTCCTCTTTTGTTTCCCTCCTCTCCTCCCTCTATCAGGACGCCAGTTTTCGGGTGAAGCTGCCCATCTTTCTCACAGCGCCGATTCCCTTCCGCCGTGGAGTGAGGCAAGGCTGTCCACTCTCGGGCCAACTCTTTGCAATAGCCATCGAACCATTTCTTCGCACAGTGCACCGTTCCTTTCAAGCTACTCTGCCACCACTCATCGGCCGCACGAGACATCATGGCAACACCTCCGTTGCATATGCATATGATGTAACCTTTTGCGTTCGTCTCGACTCACAATTCACTCAACTGCAAAGTCTCTTCACGGATTACGCCTCGTGCTGCGGCGCAGCGATTAATTCTTCCAAAAGCACAGGCCTGTTGTGCGGCTCTTGGGTTGATCGTATGGATTCCCCTTGGGGTGCCAACTGGTCTTCCATTTCACAACGCTTCCTTGGTGTCCATCTTGGTATCCCGGGCGATGCCTCCCTTACCACGTGGAATACCATCCATCCACGCTTGCACAGGTTAACTGCGTTTTGGCGCATAGCCTAGTTCTGCTCATCCTACTTCTAACGAGTATGACATAAACAAAGTAGGTAAGTACGCCTCACCCGTACTTACCTACTTTCTTTATGTCGTACCTGGCACGCAGTCAAAACTAAACTCCGTCGTCTTCAAGACATCACCCGTTGCTTCACTTCCGTAATCTGGACCGGCCACCACTGGATCAGCGCCCCAAAGCTCTGTCTTCCTCCAGACCGCGGTGGCATCGGTCTTGTCGACACACATTTGTATTACAAGGCTTTTAAGATTACTACGTTCCTTCGCCTCATCACGTCACCAGTACCTGATGCTATTTCTGTAACAGATGTCATCACTAATCCGAGCAACGTCAGCTTCACTTTCCTTATTTTATTATTGATTTTATTATGTGAAATTGATTTTATTATGTGTAACAAAAATGGGCCGTCGATCTCTTGTTCTCTCCCGTTGTCCCCCTGTCTACCGAGAAGCTCTCACTTTACTCCGCTCTCTCCCCCTTTCTCGCTCCCCGCCTGATTCTACCACGGAACTTCTTGCCGAACCCCTCTTTTTCTCGTCTCTTCTCCACCCTTCAAGGCTGTCGCACTTTGCCTATCCTTCCTGGCTCCGTGCAGGAGTCGTAACAGTCAGAGACCTCACTACTTCCGACCTTTCCTGGCGTCTTTATGTCAGTCTTCCCCCCACTCTTCTTCTATCACCCTCCTCTCGCTCTGTCTATGACTCCTTCCTTTCTACTATTATCTCTCAGTTTCCCCACCTTGCCACTCCCTCTGGCCTTACCTTTGTCCCGTATGCTTCCCTTCCAGTTCCCTTCTTTCTGTCCGTCGCCGGCACAACTCTTCCACTCTCTTCCTTGTCGACATCAGCTCTTTACCGTTTCCTTTCCATGTCCCACTCGTCTTCTCCCATCCCCATTCCCGACGTCCCCTTATCCTCCACCACCGCCGATTGGTCCGCCGCCCTCTCTCCTCTTCCCGCTCCACTAGAGATCAACACTCATTGGCTTTTTCTTCACCGCCGTCTTCCCGTCCCCTCCATCCTCCGCCGCACGACACTTCTTGATTCACCTTTTTGCCCCTTCTGTGCTAAGGAAGCTGATGTCTCTCATGTATACCTCCATTGTGTCATCTTACTGCTGCTCCTGCATTTAGCATTTTCCATCGCCCAACGCTCAGTTACAGCTGATCTCACTTTCGACGCCTACAAGACACTGCTGCTTTAAGTTTCTCCTCCAGTCAAGCTACCATTAGTTTGTTCCTACATTTTTGTTTTAGTAAAGCACGTTATCTACGTGTTTCACCAACGCTGTCGAGATATTATCACTCCTTATACAGTGCCTCAAGCTTCTGAGATGTTACTGTGTCACTTTCGAGACTGCCTTCTTTCTCGTCTCCGCTTCGAGAACCAAGGAGCTGTTATTCAGCACTGCGAGAGTAAGTTTCCTTCCACATGGTCTCCGGCTGCCTCCTGGTTCGCTGGCTCGCCGATGTCACTGCAACTGACGGTTGGCCGACCATGACTTCGACTATACTTGCTTTTGATGAGCTTTGTTTAAATCTTCATGAACACCATTGCACTAGATCTTTCGTGTTGTTTCTCCTCAATTTGAATCTTATGTAATTCTTGCAATACCGTTTTTGTGTTTAATTATTGTAGTCTCTATCATCCACGTGAATCTTTCATATGTTGAGACGAACAACCCCCGTCTGTCTCATGTTTTCACATTAATGCTTTCTTTGTTCTGATAGTGATTTGCACAATGTTATACATATATTATAATTACGTTCTGTTGTTTGTTATCATCATATTGCACCTTTCTTTTGAGACTGCCTGTTTGTCCGTCTCTTTCATTTGTTCATCGATATCTACGCCCTCTTCACTCTTATGTTTAATTTGGCCATTGCACTGTGCTGTATATAAATTGTACAATGTTTAGAATATCGTTACTTCTTTACTGCATTTTACTTGTATTAAGTAATACTCGTCGGATTGTTTCCTAAATCATACTTTAATGCAAAGTTGCTTTCTTATACCGAATGTATTTATTTTTAAACTGCGCAATACTGTACATGTGTAAATAGTTATCGTCTTCACTATTATTGATTGCTATCTCTCAGACTCGAGATATTTTAGTTCCGTTTTGTCTCAAGGTTTTCCACGTCTATGTAATGTGCTCATGTGTTGAGACGATCAAGTCACGTCCGTCTCATGTTTTCACAATATCTCTATCTTCATTTCAGTTGTGAATTGCACAAAGTAGTACATATCTTGTAAATACGTTCTGTTGTTTGCTATTGCATTACTGCGCCAGTTACCATGAAATGTCATGTTCGTCCATCTCTTGTATCAGTTTATCACTATGAGTGCCTTCATCATTATTTTGCTTATTTTGACCATTGCACCGTACTGTACATAAATTGTACAAAATTTAGAATCTTGTTACTTTTTTTACTGTATTTCACTTGTATCCAGATATACTAGTCAGATTGTCACCTAACTCAAACTACAATACAACGTTGATTTCTTATTACCAATGTTTTCCTCAATTGTACAATGCTGTACATGTGTAAATAATTCTTGTCTTTACTACGCATGATACAAAATCCCCCAGTACTGAGATATTCTAATTCCGTCTGTCTCAGATTATTACATTTTTTTTTGTATTCTTTGCCCTCAGTAGTTTCTTTTCGCACAGTGCCCAATTATTGTACACCTGCACTGTTATCTGTCAGCACTGAATTCGTACCTTTACTCTCAGACGTACTGTTACGCCAGTCTCTTATGTTCTCGTGCAAAATATGAATGCACCCTTTACCACGATGCTCCTTTGTAGATCATTGCACCGTGCTGTATTTAACTGTACATAGTTTTTAGAATTTTGCCTATTTTGCTGTATTTAACTTGTATCAGGACGTTATAATTAGTTCTATTCCTGAACCCTACCCTGATAATAAAATCGATTTGAAACCATTGACTTGCTCACGGTGGTCGTTAAACCTCCAATAAATAAAATATTAAACAGGAACGGTTACAGATAACACGGTGTGAACAACGGAATATAAATGTTCGTCGTCTTCTGTTAAACAGCGTTTGTAGTTGTTTGTTTATATTTAAAAAATGATACAGGTCGCCGCAAGTCTAGCCTTTCATATAGCAAGATTTATGCTTTGGAACACTAAAAGTGACTTTCATTTTCTCAAAGCGTTTTTCAAATTACATATATATACATGTATATCAATATGGGATGTAAGGTCAGGTGATGCGTAACATCACAGCCTCTCCTTGACAATTGTCAACCCCGCCTTCCCGTGGTGCATCCTGTTCCCACTAAAGGGGCTCTGACGACCGCCAATAGCGGTATAACTATACCATCGGGATTAGAGGAAATGCTATCCCACACTCACCAACCCGCTTGGCCAGCGTGGTGAGTTATGGCCAAACCCCTCCAAAATGACCCCACAACTTAAATCTTGGCCTTCCGTCTCCGGCAGCTGGAATGTACCTGGCCAAGGAAGCGGCCAGTGCGACATGAAGGCAGAGGGTGCTAAGAATCCCCGGAGGACCGGACTAGGCTGCCATCTGATGCTGACCTTGGCTACGTATAATGGACGCTCCCTATCTTCTGATTCAAGGCTTCTTGAATTGGAAGAAGAACTACAAAGGATCAAGTGGGACATCGTGGGGCTAAGTGAGGTAAGGAGAAAAGGAGAAGATATCATTGAAGTGAAAAAGTGGACATCTCTTCTACTATCGTGGGACAGATACTGGCAGAACTAGTGGTGTTGGTTTTATAATAAACAAGAAACTGAAGGATAAAGTTGTAGAAGTTGAAAGTTCCTCTGACAGAGCTGCACGACTCGTTATCCAACTCTCGAAAGATACAAGGCTCAGATTACACTGATCTACAATTTTCAACTTTTTTCTGTTGTTTTCAAATGAATAGGTATATCTGAATGGATGTTTTGCTCAGATTCCGAAAATGACCTTCAAAATTTCGTATCACGTCAGGTTTATTCCCAAATGATGGAAATGTGAAAATTAAAAAAAGTTATTTTTTAATGACAATGCTCTATGGCAACGTTTGTAACGTATGAAAATGTTCTCTGGAAGGGCGGAATGATTGTTTAAGGAATAGATAAACGTAAATACATATTCAAAAGCAAACATACCTAACATTCGCCACTGGGCTCCCCTTCAAACTTCCTCTTTTTGGATTGTCTTCGGTGTGCGTCCGTACAGTCTGTTCAACATCCAACAATAGTCGGCCATCATATGCACAGTCCACTTCCTTTGGTATCTCTTTTCCATCACTTTAATATCCTGATGGAAACGCTCGCCATGTTGTTCCGAAAAATCACCAAGATTGTTAGGAAAGTAATTCAGATGAGCATGAAGAAAGTGAACTTTGACGCTCATGTTGCAACCAAGCAGTTCATAGGATTCCAGCATGTCCTCGACTAAAGTGGTGTAATTTGAAACCTTCGTGTTCCCCAAAAAGTTGTGTACCACATTTCTGAATGCAGTCCATGCTCGCAATTCGCACTCACTCATGGTTTCCTCGAATATGTTGTCTGCCATTAATTTTCGTATTTGAGGGCCTATGAAAATGCCAGCTTTAATTTTTTCAGACGTGATTGATTGAAACTTACCACCAAGATACTGAAAGCATTTACTGTCCCTGCTTAAAGCTGTCACGAATTGCTTCATTAAGCCAAGTTTGATGTGTAAAGGTGGCAACAGTATTTTTGAGAGACCAACCAGTGGAAGTGAAACAATGTTTTTTTCGCCAGGTGTGAATGTACTTCTGACTGGCCACTGCTGCCGAACCCAATGTTCCGTCCTTGCTCTGAAGTCCCATTCACACAAAAAGCAAGGAAATTTGGTGAGCCTGCTTGTTGGCCGAGCAATATTCCAATCACCTTGAAATCCCCGCACAAAGACCATTCATGAAACTTGTACTGCACACTTTCCAGCAGTAATTTAAGGTTCTCGTATGTCTCTTTCGAAGTCACAGAATGTGCTACTGGAATGGATGGATGAATGTTAGTATTGTGTAATAAAACACCTTTTAAACTGGATTTACTGGCATCTATGAACAACCTCCACTGTCCTGAATTGTAATTAATGTTGAAGTATTTCATTACTGCCGGAATGTCTCTACAATATACCAAACCGCCTTTCTCAGCAAAAAACGGAACCAATTCTGCTTCTCGGTGTCTGTACCAGGAGAATCTCGTTTTAAGACATAGTAAATTCTTTTCCTGAAGTCGTGATCCTAAAAGCTCTGCCGCGTCTTTAGGTAAATTCAGATCACGAACCAAATCATTCAGTTCATGCTGGGTAAATGGCACTGCGGTCACGTGTGTCACCGTCTGAATCGGTGTCTGTTGGGGGCTTGATATTGGACGGGAATGGCACAGGGATGAATTCACTATGGGGCACTGGTCATATGGCAGAAGGGATATTAGGATACACAATGTTCCGCTTACTGGTTCTGGTATGTCCCATGATATTCATTGTGCAGAAGTAGCAGTCATCACTGTGATTTTTTGGCTCACGCCACACCATATGTACACCAAACGGCATTGATGCCCTTTTTCCACTTTTCCAGTTCCTCAATCCCTCCACACATGCATGGCACACATTGTGAGGAGACCAAACTTTGTCCTGATCTGCTAGTTTAATGCCGAAGTATTGAAAATAAGCATTTTTCACGAAAAGCGTAATATTTGGCCTCTGTTTTTTTCCTGTCGTATAACAGTCACATATGTAGCAAAATATGTCTGGATGATTTACACAACCACGTGAAGCCATTGCACACGCCACAAAGAAACAACCGAACGGGACCAGTCCCTTCTTTGCACTGACTAGTGTAACACGATCTGGCGTGAGGTATGAGCCATACTCCTGCGCCAAGATAGCATTCTCTCATGTTCCGCCTTTGTGAGTGGCGCAAATCGTGAAGTCATACAGATAAAACAGTTGCATTTCCATTATCAGCTATATATTTATGTTTATCTATTCCTTAAACAATCATTCCGCCCCTCCAGAGAACATTTTCACACGTTACAAACGTTGCCATATAACAATGTCATTAAAAAATAATTTTTTTTTTTATTTTCACATTTCCGTCATTTGTGAAAAAACTTGTCGCGATACGGAATTTTGAAGGTCATTTTCGGAATCTGCGCAAGAAATCCATTCAGATACACCTATTCATTTCAAAACAACAAAACATTGCATATTAGTGTTATTCAAACTTATGCACCCACCACAAGTCATGCTGAAGAAGAAATTGAAGAATTTTATGAGGAAATTCGTGATCTAAATAATAAAGGTAAGCAGCACTTGAAGATAATTATGGGAGATTTCAATGCAAAAATTGGGCAATGGCAACAGAATGAAACTTCAGTAGGTAAATTCGGTCACGGCAACCGAAACCAACGTGGAAATACTCTTGTTGAGTTTGCAGAGGCAGAAGGGTTTTTCATCTTGAACTCCTTTTTCAAGAAAAAGCCACTCAGGAAATGGACATTGAGACATCCAAATGGGATGACGAGTGAAATTGATTTTATTATGTGTAACAAAAAATTCATCATAGAAGACTGCAGTGTTCTAAACAAGTTCAGCACAGGCAGTGACCATAGATTGGTGAGATGTAAGATGCACCTCAACACTAAACTCGAACGTGGCAAGCTCATAAGACAAACAAAATGTACTGACATAACCAACCTTAAGAAACACCATAATACCTTCAAGTTGGAACTGAAGAACAGATACTCTGCTTTAGAAGGCCTAACATCGGAAGAAGTGGATATTTCTGAAGTTAACAGAAAAGTAACCAAAGCTCTTATGGAAACAGCAACAAAATTAGTTGGGTCTAAGAACAAGTTGCATGTGAACAAATTATCAGGAAAAACCAAAATGTTGATGCAAAAAAGAAGAGAGATGAGGACAACTAAAGAAGATGCGACTTCCAAAGTGGAATATATAGAGCTATGCAAGACAGTACGAAAAAGTATCACTGAAGATGTAAGGAAATTCAACTGTGAACTAGTGAGGAAAACAATTGAAAACAACCAAAGCCTAAGGATAGCAAAGGGACATCTCAGTAAGGGAAGAAAACAGATTATGGCACTGAGAAGAGAAGATGGTTCTGTAACAAGAAATAGAGGCGAAATCTTGACAAGAGTGAAAGATTTCTACTCCAAATTATATGAAAGGGATGGTACATGTACTCCAGACATCATGAAAGGAACCAGTACCAGAGTTCTTCCAGTCCTCCCAGCAGAAGTTGCACATGCAATCAAGAACATGACGCGAGGAAAAGCTCCAGGAGAAGATGGAATTACTGTAGACATCATACAAGAAGCAAGTGGAGAAATCGAAACAGTACTCGCTCAAATTTTCACTCGATTCCTGAGGATTGGAACAACGCTACAATGATCCTGCTACATAAAAAAGGTGACATTGAGGATCTCAGGAACTACAGACCTATTAGCCTCCTATCAGTGGTTTATAAAATCTTCACTAAAGTTCTTTCACACCGTTTGAAGGTAACACTGGACATGGCTCAACCGAGAGAACAAGCTGGATTCAGGAGTGGCTACAGCACAATTGATCATATCCACTTACTGAGAGAACTAATTGAAAGAGCGAGGGAATATGAACTTCCATTGTGCATGGCTTTTATCGATTATGAAAAAGCCTCTGATTCGGTGAAACCATCAGCTGTTACAATGGCTCTGAAATCCTGCGGTATTGAAGATGCATTCATTAATATTATTAATAACATCTATAAAAATGCAAGTGCAAAGATTCGGCTTCTTGAAAATACAACACACATAAAAATTGGAAAGGGAGTGAGACAAGGTGACACCATATCTCCGAAGCTCTTTAATGCCACATTGGAAAATGTCTTTCAATCACTGAACTGGGAAAACAAGGGGATAAAGATTAATGGAGATTATCTAACCCACCTTTTTTTTGCTGATGAAGTAGTCATTTTTGCAACTACCCCATCAGAGCTGCAGAGTATGATCCAGGAACTTGCTGACAATAGTAAAGAAGTGGGATTAAAAATGAACTTTCAGAAGACAAAAGTGATGTTCAATGCTTTTACAAGAAATGAAGATTTATCGATTGATGGAGAAAAGCTGGAGATAACCGACACTTACGTTTATCTTGGACAGCAGATATCAAGTGAGGGTCACATTGATGAAGAAATTAATCGGCGTACAAACTTGCCTGGAGAGCTTTTGGAAGAAACAGCATAATTTTCAAGAGCAATATGCCATTATGTCTTAAAAGAAAAGTGTTTGATCAATGCATTTTTCCAGTGCTTACGTATGGTGCAGAGACGTCGACCTTAACTAAAAGAGACATACAAAGGCTGCAGACAACTCAAAGTAGCATGGAGAGGTGCATGCTTGGTGTAACCAGGAGAGATAAGAATAGGAACTCGTGGACCCGAAAAATGACAAGAGTGGAAGACATCATGATCAGAGTTAAATCCCTGAAATGGCAATGGGCTGGACATACTGCCAGAAGGACAGACCATCGATGGACAGCCGAAATTTTAGATTGAATTCCAAATGACAGGAAAAGACCCAGAAGAAGACCAAATGGGAGATGGGTTTGTGAAATTCGAAAGTATGCAGGAGTGACATGGAGGAGACTGGCACAAAACAGAACGTTGTGGAGGAAACGTGGGGAGACCTTCATCCAGCAGTGGATTGATAATGGTATACAATGATGATGATGATGATGATATCAATATATATCTATATATCTATGTGTGTGTGTGTGTGCGTGTTCATTGTCATAGTAAGAATTTTGAAAATTGCTTTGAGAAAACGAAAGTAGGTTTTAGTGTCTAACACACACACACACACGTTATATCGACAAAAGTATTTGGGCACCTAGGTCAAACAAAGTCAAGGGCATTTATTAGCCGATTTCTAGTCGGCCACTTTCGGTCGTTATGATGCACCGACCTTTCTGAACATGCTTCCCACGAGTTGCCCGTAGGTCTGATCAGGAATTTTTCTCAATTTCTTTTACAAAACGTCTGCTAGAGATGCTGTAGAGGAAAGTCTTACCGGCCAGCGTTATATCTTGTCCCCACAGATGTTCTATTGGATTTCGATCGGGACTCTGGGCCGGCAAATCCAACCCCTGGACGTCCTGCTATTCAAACCAGACCTGGACAGACCTCACAATATGTCAAGGCGATCGGTCTTGTTGAAACATGCAGAGATTTGTGCCCAAGTACTGCCACAGCGTAGGTTGAGTGAAATTGTTCAGACTTTTTCGTACGTGGCGCCCGTTAAACAGCCCCACATAACGAACAACAGATCTCCTCCAAACTTGACTGTAGGGAAAATGTAGTCTCCTGAGAACGTTCTCCGAACAAACGTCGTCCCCAAATGCGTTCATCCTAACGATATAGTGAGTAGCCCGATTAGCCACTGCACACGATACATTTCCACTCGTCTGCTGTCCACGAGTGGTGCGCGAAACACCACCGCAATCGTCGTGTGGAACTTCCTGGAGTGATGTAGATCTTGTACGCAGCTGACCCAACATGGTAGCCGGTAGCATCCAGATCCCGACAGATTATTCTTGTGTAAATAACTGTCGCAGTGGTTTGTTTGATATCGCCGTCCAGGTCTGTAGCAGAGGGCGTGGACGAATTCCTTCTCATTCTGTTGAAAGCTTCGTTTGGTAAGGTCACTCAGTTTGTGTGGCCTCTCGGAGCGTGGTTTCGCTCAAGTAACACTATCTGCTTTCCAGCAATGAAGAAAAATCAGCCACAGTGGTTTTAGGAATCGCAAAAGAGAGACAACCTTCGCCCTGATTATTTACTTAGGGAATATCCAACACCATACTCCCTTTCAAGGTCTGTCAGTTTAGGTTCAATCAGCATAGTCGCTTATAATGTGGCATGATAGGTGTGGCAACGCTCCCCTTTATATACAGCACATCGTGTGCATCGGGTTTTGCAAGTGCACCTTTATTTGCATATGTGGAGGTGTCCGAATACTTTTGTCCACATGGTATTCATTTATTCAAAGGATGCGTTGTATCACACTATACTCAAAGGGTTTAAAAAAAAGCGAAGACTGTAAAAACACATAATGAAGGAGAGTATTGTGAAAGCAAATTTATAACTTTTTTGACAGTGCAAGAAACTAAGCATAAAACAAGTGTTCCATGCAAATCTCAGATGAAAGGGGTCACAGAGTGCAAAAACAGAAACTTGACAGAAATGAAAAAATAACTGTGGCATTGGAATGTATATATGAAAAATATTGGGCTGAAACTAAATTCTCACGAACGGGGAAATCCCTTTTGAATAATGGAAAGGACACATTCCTTATCTTCGTCATGTAAAACATTTTGGTTCAAACGCCTACCTTTAGTACGACATGTAAAATGGAAAAGTTAAGGTGATGATAGTGAAGAAGATATTGTACCAGGTTATGATCAAGTATATCAAGACTACATAACTTTGATAGTAGAAAGGAATGAATTAATCGTTTGTAACGCTGTAAAATTCAGTGAATAGAAAGAAGGAGAAATTCGATGCAAACCAGATAAAGCAGGGAGTGGAAGACGAGCGAGTAATAATGATCTAAAATGAAATTAAACCATCAGACTATGGATCCCAATCTTTTTGCTTTTGCAGCACTCTGAACTGCACAAAAGAAATTTGCGGAACCTATTTCCAAAGAAGAAGAAGAATGACACATATATTATACAGTATACTGTATTCAGGTAATCGTTTTCTTGTGAGAATAATGCCAAGAGACGGTAAAAAAAGAACAACCTTGATATGAGCATAATTCCGAAGAATAACTATAAGACGACAATTAATTTGTATTTAATGTATATTTGTAATGTATATTAATTTATTTGACATTCTAATGTTAATATTAATTGAAAATTTAATTAGAAATTCAATATTTTGCTTTGTTACTAATTTTTACATTTTTTTTACATTTGCTTTGTGGCATAAATAACTTCAGTTTTTCGTACGTACCTTTATTTACATAGAAAAACACCATACAATGTATCCTGCTCTACGATATAGTCACCAATATTAATAATGACTTTTTGCCACTTAGTGGCCAGCTTACTAATTCCTTCAGCATAGAAACCTTCCGCCTTTGAACAAAAGGATTTGTCGACGAACTCTCATACATGTTATCATTATCAAACTGTCGTCCATCAAATGCATTTTGAAGAGATCGGAACAGGTGGTAACTGTTGCAGCATTGTCTTTTTAATACACGGAATGGGGCAAAACAGACAACCGAAGCTCTAAACTTTTTTTTTCTGTGTTACTCTTAGAGTTTGTATGGGCTCTGGTGTTGTTCGCAGCAAAACCATATTATAAAGAATTGATCAATTGAATCAATAGAGCATGTTAAGTCTTATGTTAGCTGTATAAAACTGCCTGTGTACTGAGGAGGAGGGCGGTCAAAGAACAAAGTTGGCTGCATTAAAAATACCCTTTTCTGTGGCAGTAAGAACTAAGTGTGAAGTAAGGTTCACATTAGGAATCATAAGAGAGTTTAGAAGAATACAAAGAAACAAGCAGATGAACTCAGTAGCGGGATGTTATTATCAACACAAATGTTTGACCTGAGTGGGTACTGTTCTGTGGAAGACACAATTAGTGAAAATATATTTAGGTTGTTTGGATATGTGTGTCGTATAGGGATAAGTGATTACCAGACTACATTATTTTAAATAGATAAACACAGGTCAGAAATGTTAAGAACAAGTCAGATTGCTGGGTTAAATGGGAACGCAATGAAAGAAATAATTATTTGTTGGAGACAGGAAATCTTGCGATGAAACCATGAGATACAAAACGTTTGTGGGATATCGGTTTTGTTTCTTCATAGTTTGTATTCATATGTTCTTGCCCACCTATCTGAAAGGCTCATGAGATTATTCATAATGAAAACGTTTCTTCTTGAAGAACAAGGTATTAACATTTTAAATACTATCTACGCAAACTAAGATATTCCTGGAAAGGTGGGACCCTAGGAGACATTGAGTCAAGACTGTTAAAGAAAGGTAATTTTTGCATTACATAGGATATTTGTTTTTCAAATATGATGCATCATTTGTTTTTTTTAAATCCAAAGTATTCTTCGAAATTACGTGTAAAAATTTCTATACTAGTTCACTTGGATTTGTTTTCTAGTGTTATACCAGATTTGTTTTATATAAAACGAATTTTACGTACCTTCTTCTGGTACTTCACTGTGTTCGGCGAGATGACTGAAAAAAATGATGTACATGTGAACAGCGTCTATTGCATAGCATTATGAAGAAACTACATATATGCATGATAGAATTGAATTAGTTTATTATTACTCATAAGTTATTGAAATACATAGGAATAACCGTTCGAAAACTTTATGTTAATTAATTTCAACATAAAACAATACGAAAATTACACTTTCAGCTTAAACACAACAGACTTTTCCTAAACTGAAGTTTGTTTTACTTAACCCCAAAAAAATTGCCTCAGCGTTGTGACGTACCTGCCAGCAGGACGCACACGACATAAAGGCACATAGCAATCAGAACAAACGTCCGCGTAGCTCAATTGGTAGAGTGACTTATTCCGAAATGAGGGGATCCGGGTTCGAATCCTGGCGTGGACAAAAATGACGGAGAAATTTACTTCGTCATAATGGCGCCCAAACTATCCGGATGACCCGACCGTTCAAAATCTCGCAATGGTGTGATGTTATTTCCACACTGCGAGATAGGAAAAATAAGAGAATCCCTTCTCCAGCGCTTCGAAAAATAAATGTGTGTGACGTTGCATTCCACACACCAGATTGACTGGGAGTTCTACAGTGGATGGCTGCTTGCAATGATTCATGGTCCCGGCTGACCCGTGGGCCATGCCCCCGGCCCTCTTTCGGGGGGGATGTGACGTACCTGCCAGCAGGACGCACACGACATAAAGGCACATAGCAATCAGAACAAACGTCTGCGTAGCTCAATTGGTAGAGTGACTTATTCCGGAATGAGGGGATCCGGGTTCGAATCCTGGCGTGGACAAAAATGACGGAGAAATTTACTTCGTTATAGCGTACATTTAAAATGCAAGAAATATTGGTCACCGCTAGTGAAAAGCAAAGTTTTGTAAAAATATTTTTCATGATGTTTCCATTACCACATTTTGCTTTCCCCGTAAAGCAAATGCTTTTCTCGTACGAATTAATATTACATGATACTTCATAAGGCATTTTATCGCTTTAATTTCAATATGTAAACACGACTTCACTAGGGAAAAATTTAATTGGCTGAAGCAAGTTGCAATTTATGTGTACATTAATTTGATCCTGGGTTGAATGGTAAACGACTTTTTTATTCATTTCATTTTTTGCAAAAATTATATTCCACGTAAGCCCATGATTCAGGTTTTGTTTCCCATCAAGTACAGGAAACTGCCGAAAAACAATTTCATCAGATCTGTGTGCATTTCTTCGATATATTCACGAATCAGTACGTGACAAAGGATTTTCGAACTGAGGATAAATAAAGGAAAACCCAAAGCCATACTTTGGAGTGAGGAACTGTTATTATTGAATGTAAGATCCGTCAAACTGGTGCAAAGTTAGAGCAAGTGAATGAGTTTGTGTATTTAGGGACCCCTGTCGCATACTGATTCCTCTTTTCAACCAGAGGTTCCTGCTTTTTTTTAACCTGTGCTCTACACAACATACCGCGTACAACTATCAATATCTGTTACTACCACACCAGACCACGCCTCTCTGCTCCTCTGCGTTTTTCTTCTTGTTCTTATAAATGCATCACATATTTTTCCCATCTGGATGCTTCAAGCTCTAACTTTCCTACCTCTCAGTCTTCTCCCCAACAGCTTTGACAGTCCTATTTCGCACTCACCTCAGATCACAATTTCAAGCCGAATACAATAAATCTTTCAGCTTAAATAAAGATGATGTTTTTTTCTCTCTGTGGTTATCAAATGACACTTAGTTTGAACATCAAGAAGACGCAGATCGCATTCGACTGACTCATTTCACGAGAATCAATCAAAGATGCAGGACCGGACTTCTCCATCCGGTCCTACATCTTAGATTTATTCGCTATTATTTAGCTATTCTTTTCTATTCTAGAGTCTGTTATTCATTTTTACCTATGATCCACTCTAAATAATTAATGTTTCATAACACGCAATTTTTGTACGTAATACTTTTCCTTGTTTATATTGAATAATGAGAACTCTCTATGCTGCATCTGCAGTGTTGTCTTTATGTTTCTTGTGCTGATTGCTGTTTTTTTCTCTCTTCGTATTTCAACCAGATCATCTGAACTTCTCATTTTCGCCTATAGTGTAATTCAGCATTGCCTTGCATGTATCGCTGAGTATTTTCTCCATAGTGTTTCCTTTGATACATTTTCAGCTCACTTTGAAGGGTGCATCTTCCCATCTTAAAATTGTGTATAGCTTCCTCAATGTACATATTACAATTGTTTCTTCTGTAATTATCTAAAAGCTTGTTTTTAAATAAAAAGAATCCTCTGAGAAAAAAGTGATTGAAAGAGAAAGCAGATTGGATGTCAGGATGATCAGGTTCAACTTTGAAAGTCATGGGTGCTTTAGAAGATTTCACAGTACTGAAGGGCTATTAGGAATGTTAGTTACATATAAACTGTTATCCGTTGGATGTATGGTAATGAAACCTATGTACTGCCTAATGAAACCTATGTACTACCTAATTGGTACTGAAACCTATGCACTGCCTAATTGGTAATGAAACCTATGTACTGCCTAATGAAACCTATGTACTACCTAATTGGTACTGAAAACTATGCACTGCCTAATTGGTAATGAAACCTATGTACTGCCTAATGAAACCTATGTACTACCTAATTGGTACTGAAACCTATGCACTGCCTAATTGGTGATGAAACCTATGTACTACATATAAACTGTTGCCCGTTGGATGTATGGTAATGAAACCTATGTGCTGCCTAATTGGTAATGAAACCTATGTACTACATATAAACTGTTACCCGTTGGATGTACGGTAATGAAACCTATGTACTGCCTAATTGGTAATGAAATCTATATACTACATATAAACTGTTATCCGTTGGATGTATGGTAATGAAACCTATGTACTGCCTAAGAGATACGCGAATCTTGTGTGTGCTACAGAAATTCTTTACTTACAGGAAGTTTATGCTACGACCAGTTATGATCATGTGCGTAACGAAGACATGTTGCAGTTATGTACTCTGAATCAAAGTGTCATAAACAGCTGAGCGACAGATATGGTGATGTGGTTTGGCCATGTTGAAGTGATAGGATGCTAACCAAGAGAACTTATTAAACCCAAAGTGGCAGGAAAGAGAGGTAGAAGAAAGCAGAGGAATTCATGAAAGGATCGAGTTCAGGAATACCTGAATGAGTAAAAAGTACTTGGTCTGAAGTACGTACTAAGGTCTTGTGAGAGACATGTGATCGATGTCAATTAAGCTTGAATTGCCTGCCAAGATGGCAGTAAATAGAGATGCTTGATGCATTGACAATAAGTAAAATCTAGCATCATCAGTAACTTTGATTTGGGAGATGGGTTTGATATTGCTTTGAGGAGCTACTTCTGAATCTTAGAGAACATCTAATATTTGATGGTAAAAGACGTGGGATTAGTTGAATAAACAAGTGAAGATGAAGTATTTTCCCACTGCCTCGGCATCTCCTGCTATATGTCTTTTTTTCTCAACTGTAAAGTCAAAGGCTGTTTCTACATGCAGTTCAGTTGAACAATACAGTAGTTGAACGATAAAACTCAGAAGACGGTAAGCGATAAAACAAGAGGTCAAATACATTTGCATTTTTTAAAATGGAAACAACTAGGGATGTAACCAGTGATGAATCCACTTCCTTTAATCTTATTTTCTAATTTCTATAGACAAATTTAAAAGGTGTATTTTTTCTAATTTCTATAGACAAATTTAAAAGGTGTATTATTTTCTAATTTCTATAGACAAATTTAAAAGGTGTATTATTTTCTAATTTCTATAGACAAATTTAAAAGGTGTATTATTTTCTAATTTCTATAGACAAATTTAAAAGGTGTATTATTTTCCTAATTTCTATAGACAAATTTAAAAGGTGTATTATTTTCTAATTTCTATAGACAAATTTAAAAGGTTTATTATTTTCTTATTTCTATAGACAAATTTGAAAGGTGTATTATTTTCTAATTTCTATAGACAAATTTAAAAGGTGTATTATTTTCTAATTTCTATAGACAAATTTAAAAGGTTTATTATTTTCTAATTTCTATAGACAAATTTGAAAGGTGTATTATTTTCTAATTTCTATAGACAAATTTAAAAGCTGTATTTTTTCTAATTTCTATAGACAAGTTTAAAAGGTGTATTATTTTCTAATTTCTATAGACAAATTTAAAAGGTGTATTTTTTTCTAATTTCTATAGACAAATTTAAAAGGTGTATTATTTTCTAATTTCTATAGACACATTTAAAAGGTGTATTATTTTCTAATTTCTATAGACAAATTTAAAAGGTTTATTATTTTCTAATTTCTATAGACAAATTTGAAAGGTGTATTATTTTCTGATTTCTATAGACAAATTTAAAAGCGCTGAATGTTGTTATCGGTTTCTTATTCACGAAACGATCCTCTTCTTGCTATGCATTGTAGAAACATCGACCAAAGTGTAGCGCTTGTGTGTAGCTGACTTACTGAACACTACATAAATCAATTCTCAAAACTTCCCTACAGTGAAACAGGAATCACTCAAATAAAGTTTAAGAAGTAGTTACTTACAGCTAATCCTTTATTGCTGTCAACAGGTATTTAATCGTTACTATTTCAATGCACAGAACACTTGATCATCGAACTCTCAACGTATCCGATAATTAGTACACTTTTCACTAAACAGCGTTTACTGTTATAACTTTTAACGATAAATATAAGCACAACACGCAGCCTCAAACGGCAATTAAACAATCTCGTATCCACAATTAGCATTAACTTTCAGCATCAACACACAAACACACAGCTCCTGCGTAGCCACTTTAAATCTCGTTCTGTTCTTACCTCAACAAGCATACGTCAATCTCACAGACCTCAAGTGTTGCCAACCGTATTCGTGTGAGAGAGAAGATATCACGTTAAGATTGAAAGGTGCTAAAGAGAACGAACTAAAATTTACATAGAAAAAGTAACTAAAAATGAAAGTTAAATTACAGTATACGTCATTCCTATGAACAAGCAATCACAATGGCAATGGCAGAGTCAAAGCGGAAGCCAACCTAGCTCCCCTGGTGGAGAATAGGGAAATAACAAAGTAAAAATAATCTAATTGTCTGCAACTCTTTCTTCTAAGAAATCAGTAACAAAAGAAAAATAATGTCAGCTGCATTCTTGAAACGACCCCAGCGTCCCCTGGCGGAGAATCGCCAACCCGTGGAATAAAATTTCCAATTTTCTGCAAATCTTTTCAGGGGAAATGCTGTGCCGTCACGTGTCCGCTGCTCCCAAAACAATAGGGCGGTATGGTCGGAACGATCCACGTGGCGGGCTATACGGTGCGCCGACCACACTGCAGTTTTCAACCCAATGATCAGGCCTCTCTCAAACTCCGTAAGTTGCGTAACTCTGTAATCTTGCTTGCGTCGGCCTGTGCTTTTCGCTTTCGTGGAGCATCGATTACACGCCGGTTTATAAGGCTGCCAGTTAGTGCTTGCAGCTCCATCACCGGGTATGCAGTTATGCGCACTTGCACCAAACGTGGATCAAAGAAGCAGCGTTGTTGTTCATTTCAGAAGCACTTCCTTTCACTTTGAAGATGGTAAGAACACAACGGCTACAATAAATGAACGCAGTGGAATCCGAACCAGAAGATGTGGCGATAGAAAATGTCCGACGTCGGAGGAACGGCGCAGCGAAGAAGTTGCCTCTTCAAAATGACCAAGTTCACCGCTAGAGGCAGCAATAAGCATCATTTGTTTTTTTTTTTTTTTTTTTTTTTTTTTTGAGGTTTAACGACCACCGTGAGCAACTCAATGGGCTATAAGCAGTCGCCCGTCCCTAATTTAGGGTCACTGGTTCCAGGGAAGGGAGAGAGCTAGTGCCGTAAGACAAACACAACATCCATGCCTGACCGGGATTCGAACCCGGACCCCTTACGGACAAATGATCAGAGGCCAGCGCCTTAGACCACTGCGCCACCGGGGCGGCCATTTGGTTGTTGTCATCGCCTTCTATCACCCAAGCTGATGTTGCCATCGCTCGGAATAAAAATTATAAAGTTCATTCGTTCCCCGCAAGGGGCAGCACATGTGCATCGACATATCCAACACCTATGCGTCCCCATTCCCACCCATCCACTCAGATGTTGCCATCGCTCGGAATAAAAATATGTTGCCGTCGGTCGGAATAGAAATGAATAAAGTTCCATCGTTCACCGCTAGGGAGAAGCACATCCATCGATTGGGTGTTGTCTTCCCCCTTACCAACCACTGTGATTTTGGCATCTCTCGGAAGAGAGTTCCCATTCTCGCCGGCCTATAGTCAATATAATTGTCGGTGGTATGGATGTAGTGGTTATGATTGTCGGTGTTTGATTGTCGTTATTTTGAACTGTCGGTGTTCTGATTGTAGGTGTTTCGACATGTCGGCGTTTTGAACTGTTGGTGTTTTGACCTGTAGGTGTT
This sequence comes from Macrothele yani, assembly GCA_039090855.1. Classification (NCBI taxonomy): domain Eukaryota; kingdom Metazoa; phylum Arthropoda; class Arachnida; order Araneae; family Macrothelidae; genus Macrothele; species Macrothele yani. The sequence goes on along the minus strand of CM076994.1, from coordinate 74,443,233 downwards.
TTGATTGTCGGCGTTTTAGCCGGCACCCCGTTCCCAGACAGCATCTCCCTTCATTTCCCCGGTTGCAATTGTTTTTCCGGACAAAGCGCTGCCGAATAATATAATTTTATTTCTTAGTTCCGGAATTCGACCCCAGGGTTGCTGTTGTTTTTCCAAGACTTCTATTCCAACTATTTCCAGTGTTTCAAGGGTTATTTCATAGTAGGAGTTTCGGTATTTTGGAATTTTATTTCTTAGCACCACGATTCTCTATTCAGGTGGCGCTGTAGACGTTTCCTGACTATCTGCTAGTATTTCCCGAACTCCGAATTTTCCCACACAAATTATTGCCCAAGATGGTAATTTCGTTTCTTAGTTTCGTAATTCCCCACTAGGTGCACTGTTGTTGACACCCTCACTACTTCCGGAATTTCCAATTTTTTTCGCAGAAGGAAAGAACATTTGTTTTTCGTATGAGTTATTTTTTAGTTCCTCGATTCTCCACCAGGGCGCATTCTAATAGTTCTTAGACTGACTCTCTCACTACCTCCAATGTTTCAATTTTTCCCCCAGAACGAATTGCCTTAGTTTAGAATTTTATTTCTTTCTGAGTTCCGCAAATTCCCTCCAGTGGCGTAGTTGTCGTTGCTAGACTGCTTCTCCTATTGTTGGCCGAGTTGCAAAGCTTTTTCGTGCAAAGAGCTGTTAAACAGTGAAATTTGGATATCCTAGTTTCTCAGTTGTCCAACATTGGCGCTGAGATCGTTCCCAGACAGATACTTTCACTAGTTCCAGAATTTAAACCTTTTTCTCTCAGTACATTTTCCCGTAATTTGAAATTTTACTTTTTAGTTACGTGATTTTCCACTAGAGGCGCTATCGTTGTTCCCAGACAAACACATTCACTAGTTCCAGGATTTTAACCTTTTTTCTTAGTAGGCCTACGTGTTTCCGTAATTTGAAATTTTACTTTTTAGTTACGTGATTCCCCACTAGAGGCGCTATCGTTGTTCCCAGTTTGAGCCTCATATTGTTTCAAATGTTTCCCGTCTCTCTCTTTTTTTTTCTTTTTGTTCACAGAAAGCTGCGGAAAAGTGAAGCTTTATTTTGTAGTTACGCGATTCCCCGCCAGGGGCTCTATATTTGAATCCCGATTGTCTTTATTCCAGTCTGCAGATTTTTTAAAAGGAAGACACACCGAAAATTGGAATTTTTTTGTTATATTTCGGTCTTTTTAACCCCCTCCCCCAACCAACGGTGGTGGGGGCTAGGGGGTGCTGGGTTTGTTGTCAAAACGATTTTTTATTGGGTTCAGCGTTAGGTTTTTTACCTTAGGAAGAAGTGTCTAAAATAAAAACATTTCTTTCTGAATACTTGCTTTCGTATCCAACCGGGACGCTTGAGTCGTCAAAATCCGGATGGGTACCAGTTGGACTCATCTGCTACGTATCTTTACCGATTTGGACAGCTATTCCCAGAAAATCTCCCCTGTATATCTGCAAAACTGCTACGTACTTCACTGTTTATCTGTGAAGTTATACAGAGAAGCCTACTCATTGGGAATATGGTGCTGCGTATGTAATTTCCACTTAACTTTGGGAATCACGGTATTTAGTTGAGTACGTGAGACGTTCCAGATTTCCCGGTGAAAGCAACTTGATTTTGAGGTATGAGCACAACGGAATATTCGGTCGAAATCGTAGTCCCTCCAAATAGGATTTTGCCCAACTACCACTGTCAAGCAAACACCAATCACTGGCCTAGAAGTTGAAATTATACTATGGTGAGCGACAAGTTAAGACAGCCGGGTGTTTGTGGCGTGAGTTTAAGGCATTGATGACGTGACTGTACTTTGATGGTGTCCTGGAACCCGCCGAACCGCCCTTCACCGGTGGAGTGCTTGGTCTTCTGTTTTGGCATTATAATACTAGACCACGTATCTCCAACATCATTCAAGAATGTCAATGACTTCTCAGTACTCTTCCGGAGCCGGATTTATCGCCCATTGAACATCTTTGGTACTGGGTAGGGACCTAACTCCAAGCACATCAGTAACCAGAGCAAACAATAAAACCTTCATGAAAAACCATTTGCGACACGCACGGGAAGCAGCGTCTCAGGGCACTTCTTGATACCTTTGCAACGTCATGCCTATGTAAACTTAGCTTATCGTGAACCATTGGGTATTTACCGTTCGTTGGCTAGATTCATGTAATTTGTTCGTGTGTGAAATAAATCTGTAAAATAAACTTCATTTGAGTTAAGTTTTAAAAGCTCCCGTGGAAAGTTCACGTGTAGCACCTTGTTCAATATCAGCGTTATTCCAATACTTCTGAAAAATTATACAATGTGTCATAAATAAAAATGCGAAGAGTATAATTCTTCCAATAAATAATAATCGTGAACAATCCGTATACCTTTACGGAGAAGATTTTTAAATATGCATAAAACGTATTCAAATCGTAGCTCTGATTCTTTCACTTACTTATTGTCATAACTCATTTAATACCCACCTGTAATCTCCGCTGGCAGGAGCTGGTTCACTGCTGGAAGTTGACTCACGACTTCCTTCATCACTGTCTAGAATCACTTCTTCCAGTGCCACTGCTGAATCGGCTTCAACACGTACGGAAGGATGTAAAATGTATAACTCAGAATCACAGATGTCACCAACATAATACAAATGCTCTTGTGCATGGTCAATGCGGAAAAAACCTTTCAGCTGTACATGCTGGAAAAAATTGAAAACAAAAATCATGCAAAAAAAAAATTGAGAATAATTCGAAAAAATATATATAGCATATTTTCTTACTAGTTTACTTTTGCAAACTAGTAAGAAAATATGCAGCGGAGCACGTGCATCAATAAGCATGTCTTAAGAATTAACAGAAAAAGAAAATAATTTACCAATACACAGTAAATGCACTTTTATTAGCAAACAAAATTTTGAAGGTGTTTGAAAAAAAAAAAAAAAAGACTATGAAACGAAGAGCCATAGTCGGAACAATGCAAAGGACGAGACAATGGCGCGGCAGCCATGCATGTACCTCGTCGACGTACGATCTCAAAAATATCTCGGAAACAGCACCACCAGAAACTCCCAAGGAATCGGATGAGAAGTCTGGTAATCCTGAATTGATTATTTGGAATTTGGAATGAATAGTGATCTTAAAGGACTGATTCGCTTAATATCAGTTTCAGTTTCTGTAAAACTTATCTAACTGAAATGTTGGCCAATATTTAATTGGATTTGTCATTGATGTTCTCCAACCAGCGACACATGGTCTCAGCTGCCCGTTGGGCCATGCTCCCGGCCCTCTTTCGGAGGAGGGGGAGATGTGACGTGCCTGCACCTCAGGACGCACATGAGATAAAGGCAGACAGCAGGGAGATATTCTGTCCGTGTAGTTCAGTTGGGAGAACGACTTACTCCGTAGTGAGTGGGTCCCGGATTCGATGCCGGCGCGGACGAACTTGTACGTTATACACGATAAATGGTGCATATCCAGAAGTTTCTGGTTTCTATTTTGATTGGTCACTTACTAAATGGCTTGGATGTGGGATTGTCTTTCAGCTTGAAAGGAGAGAAGGGTTCACAACTGTCAACGATAGAAATAAATTTTTCTCCCATATTGTGTATATTATCCAAAGAAAAACACATCGTGGGAACTGAAGGGACGGGACGTGTGGTGAATGTTCGCCGTTTATACGCTGCGGAGATTAAAACCACATATCGTTTGAAAACTTCATAATACTTCTCTTCTCTGATACTCAAATAAAAAAGTCTGATTCCCTCCTGTTCAGTAGATGATCTAGGCTTTCCTGCGGGACAAAGAGTGTACTGAACATGAAGGGACAGTAAAAAAGCATACCACCGCGATTTCTTTCTGTTATGGACCAAAGTTTTTCCATTATGTGTGGCTGCTGCAACTTACAATTGATTAATGGGTGACAAAGCGAACTCAAAAAACTTTTCCTGTTCAAGAATAACATGAGATGCCTTACAGCAGGTTGTTTGGGCAAAACTTCTTCATGTAGTAGAACAGAAGAAGCACTTTTATTTAAAGTTTTAGATAGATTGTTTCCTATGTTTTAGGCCATGTAACGCACACACACGTTATGCCAATAGTTACAACACCAAAATAAAAGCCACATGGCCGCCTGCAGTTAGCATTGGACTAAGCACTGACTTGCGACTATTCGTAGGTGATGGGGTCCGGATTCAAATCCCGGTCAGGCATGGATGTTGTGTTTGTCTTACGGCATTGACTCTCTCCCTTTCCTGGAGCCAGGGACCCTAAATTAGGGACGAGTGACTGCTTATTAAGTTGCTCACGACAGTCATTAAATTCCCAATCAAAAAAGAAAAAAAGAAAAGAAAGAGTCACACGAGGGTATAATTTATTTATAGACTTTTGAACTGCCAGTAGAAGAAAAGTTAATTAGAAAACTTCTATCGTGTATATTTAAGGTTTATTAAAAAGTTCATTAAAAAGCTTATATCGTGTATATTTTATTTATATTTACTTCTATCGTGTATGTTTTAGGGAAATTAAAAAAACTTTTGTTGTGTATATTTAAAAAAAAATAGAAACTTCTGTTAAACTTCGTAATTGCTAATAAAAAATCTTGGAAAATTCATCTGTGCCGCCAATATGCGGTTAACAATAATCTTTAAAATATCATTTCCGGTTTTAATTAAAATGTGTCAGCAGCTAAATTTTAACCCTATGTCTCCACATCTGAGGAGGGGAGCCAGAACTTTAACAAACGTCTGTCAAGATGTTTGTTAAAGTTCTGGCAGGTGATGTTTCCAAAGTGTTTGTTAAAATCTGATATACTCTTGAACGAAGTTCATTCATAGTGTTCTGTTTCCATTTTGTCATTGATCCGCTAGTTTCCATGTTGATTGCAATATAAGTGCTTTACGGTGCCAGTTTCAATACAAGCTATTTTTCCTTACATGCTTCATGCATATAAATGACTTCTTCATGTCAAATAACAGTTCACAGTTTCACTGAGTACAGTGTACTTTATTCATTGATTCGCAGTTACGTTGTAAAGGAGCACAGGTACAGTTTCGCTTAACGTCAAAATGTTCCTGTACGTTCGCCGGTCGAGGGAAAGGGGGAAGCATAGAATACGGTGGTAATTATTTCAACTCGTCCCTCGCATCAGAGAGTACGAGAATTAGGCAGATAGAGGATCCTAACCTCGAGCTCCTTTTAAATCCCCTAGTGAAGTGGTGATGTGCTTTCTCTGCACAACAGTGCTATCATTTCGCGGATATCGCGACGCTGTCTATAAGTGTAATTATGTACTAAACGTTTTAGTATCGTGAAATATTTTTGTGGTTCTTTTAAAATGAGTTTCATATGAAGAAAAATGTAAGGGAAAACACCATCAGATTTTTGCGCCGGAGGTCGTATTGTTACTCTCTACATTAAATTGGAAATAATAAAAAAAATCCATAATTGGTGTACGGAGAGGTGATATCGTCATCGTCTTATGTTTCTACTGACCACTAGACGTAGCATTTGAGAGAACGTGGAAAAAATTACCAGCCAAGCAGTTCATATTGCTAAACATTCTTCTATGAGATTAATGCGACGTGGAAATCCTAAATGAAAGAAATGGGAAGAATGAGAAATGTGCCGTTGTAGGGCTTAATAGGCCTCCATAAAAATGGAACACTTTGTTCAGTCTAGAACTCACCAGGAAGAGAACATTTAGATTCAAAGGAAAATTGGCGGAGAAAGAAAAATAAACAGATAAAGTTTTCTTTCACCCCGATAAAATGCAATGCGGAAAAAATATAGTACCAAAGCAATATATAAGAATCCTATATTTAAATATTGGAGAACTAGAACTCTTAATGATCTGAGAAGACATAGCTGAATTCATCTCTCATTTGGCCACGCTATATCTCTAGGAGAAATATTCTGCACTTCCCTTCGTTTCTCTTTATGGCGTAGTTTACTTAAAAGTATCAGCGAATTTAAGCAAGGCCCCCCTCACCAATGTCTTCTGCTCTTCGACTTTTGATAATAAAGAGCTAACTTGAGTTTGGAGTAAAGATAATTTTAGAGAATTTGATTTTTCCAAGTCATCTACTTGTGAGTAGCGAAAAAAGACAAAGAAAAATGCTATCTCGTCAAGCCACCTCTTGAGAAGAAGTGATTCTCTCTTTTCTCCAATCTGAATATTTAATTTCTCTTTTGCATGGAACATCGTCAAGTGGCAGCTGTGTGTGCATCATGAAGAAGTACTTCTGTAGAGATTTCAGGTTCTAAGCTTATTTGTTCCAGCTTTCATTTGTACAAAGGAACAGCCACCGACACTACATTGCTTCCAGATGAACTGTTTTACATATTGTTTTGTCAGCTTAACCATTCTTGTCACAGCAGAACTTCAGAATTCTTGGCTAGGTAACTTTTCTCAAAATATTTCAGCCTTTACTCTCTGAAAAAAAAAACGCGCTTCCTAAAGTTTCAGATTGTTAAACAAAATCAAAATATCTTTACCGTTTCCGTCCAATTATTTGGGTGATAGTTTATCGTGTGAGCTGCATTGCCCTCTCATAAAATTCCGAACTTAATACGTTCGTATTACGTCAAGCTATCTTACGCATTCAACTGCACTGACTAGTCGTTCGAGTTGGACCCAGACGCGAGACCAGAATGGGGCATGGGTGGTGTGTTTGTCCTCTTTTCCTTCTCTAGAACCAACGATTCAAAATTAGGGACATGTGACAGCTTATATTCCTTAGAGTTAAACTCTTGAAACAAAAACAATAGCACTGAGCAAGTTTTTACTTATTATATTATCCGAAAGGACTTTCAACAAAAATCTGACCATGAAAATAAATTTAATTTATCTTTCGTTTCCAAGATAAATTCACTCTTTCTTGTTTTACCCGTCTTAACTTTTATCACTGACTTAACTCGATTACAAGTGGCGCCACTTTTCCTCTCTATTGAGTACGTTTCATTAAACATTTTCCGTTACTGTCCACTTGAGGTCTGATAGCATTACTAACCACCATTTGTCCTGGCATTGTTTCCCAATCGCACAGATGTTTTGATGGAAACGGTTGCTTTGCTCATCATCCACTGCATTCCAGTTACCTGCAGAGAGGAGGAAATGTATTTTAACTATTGCATATGCATTTCTTAAGATCTTTCTTCGATTGCTGTGATCCGTAGATGATTCTACGATTTTTTTCTCTTCACCATTGAGAACGTGATCGAATTCCTTGTTTCGGAAGACCACCTTGTTCTTCATAACGACAAAAACATCTTCATTAATATTGCTTTGCCAAGCGGTGGAAAGTTTTCTCCGAGATAACTAAATTCTGCTCTATTTTGATCTTAATGAAGTCCTTCATTAGGACCAGTTCAATGCACAAAAGCAGCAACAAAATCTTTTTGCCTTCTACCAACAGCATATCCTGAACGTTTTTCGTTCTTGAACTTGTTAGGATGTTCAGACCTTATAATAATAAGACTTTGCTGTATTGTCCCATTCACGCAAAATACACCAAAGCGTCGCGTAGTCCTGTTGCAATCCAAGCAGGATTGAAGTAACCTATAATAAATTTCAATGGCAGTCGTCACAACATTGCCATTGGAATGTCTTGCATTTTATGAGGTCCAAGAGGTAGTTCATTTTTTATACGTTTTTTTTCCTGCACGGGATGACTTACTGAAACTGGCGGCAACATTTACCATTATTGCTTAAGGACTGCTTTGAACCTGTTGAGGGCGACGTGCCTCATATCAGGCATGAAGATAGTCTTGCGCCCGTGGACTACGTGCGTTTTTGAGGTTTTCGCACTTTGCGCATTGCGCGCACAATTGTTCGCATGCGGAGGGGCTAATGCCTTTCATACCGCTCCTGCCATCTCAAGGATGGTAGATCAACTACCACGCACAGTGCTTGAACCACATGAGAGAAGGTACTGCAATGGCCAAAAAAACCTAGTGCTCAACATGTTAAACTCAATTTTGAGAAGCCTGTGAACAGTGTCTAATCCTAGGGATTAGTGTTAATATTGAAAACTGTCGTCACATCACCTACTGAATCACGTAAGATTCAGCGAATGAATAAAATTTTTTTTTTCAGACATCAGACTCTGTCGAAGTGTAACGCAGATCTTTTGTGGTCTATAGCAAATTAATTACTTTTCAGGTGACGTATAAAATATTTACTTTTCAGGACTGGAGTCAAATCTTTCTAGCGAGCAAAACAATCTGTCACATATGGTCCATCGTGCAACCGAAGCAGTGCGACTGATCTTTTTGAGGCAGGAAACTTGTAAAAATATTCACGTTCACCAATATGAAACAAAACTGTGTCAAGAGCGTTTCAACAATATATATATATATATAGTTTCAACAGATACGAAAAAGAGCATATAAAACGATTACCACATTAATAAAAGCTCAGGGCTGAGATGAACGACCTAATGAAACAACTATTACACTGGGACACTGCTTTATCCCCGAACTAACTGAGAAGTAATAAGTAACAGTAAAATCCAAAGTTAAGCTTTGTATTGCCAAATTTTTTAGCACAACGCGGAAATCCGCGGCATGACCACAATTAGGAATGTTAAGCGCTGTATTCATAACCGATACCCCAAAATTAGCAAATATTAGTTGTTTTTATTTCGGAAGGATTTTGGCCGTTCTGTCTTAAAGCATGAAATTATTCGCATGACTAGTTTTTTTTCCTTCAGTTATTCATGCGTCAAAAATTAAACATCGGTTGACTAACTCCTAGCATTGCATACTTCAGATTTATTCGTATTACTCAATCTTAATGAGTTGGAATAGTTTTTTGAGCTAAATTCACTCGAGCGTGTTAGCTTGCCGGGGTTTCTTCCTTCTACACGTGTAGTCTTGTCTATTACAAAGAAGTCTGTTACTGGTCTCTATCCAAGAAGTTGCATGTATTCTAGATCGAATAGATTAACTAGTATTTGAAAAACGTGGAACATGCAAACACAGTGAGAAATTTGTTCTGTAATGAACTTGTACATGCATTTATAAAGGTATAATTCACCAATGTGCATTATTCGGCGATTGTACCGTTTCAAAACCTAACTCACAGTCTAAAAACCACCATTCACTGGACTCTTCTTCAGTGACAATAGTTTCTTCATCTTCTTCAGACACTAATTTTTCCTGAAATAGATGAGGAAAATCTTAGCATTTTTAAATACACTGGCATAAATGTTACTACTGCGGAGAATAATAATGATATTCAATCAAGTTATATAATGTCAACAAACGTTACCTAAATTTTACATCAGTGTTTTCCACAGAACAGAAATTTGAAGGACTTCCGTTTCATAGAAAGTGCGTCACCAAAAACAAAATGAAAAAAACAAACAAACTAAATGCAGTTTTGCAGACGCTTTTTCAAGAAAGTCGAAACATTATAACATAATTTTTGAGCTCTGTAACGCTTCTTGTTTGCAATGCTTCATGAGTAGGGTGAACATTATTCGAGTAGCCAAGAAGAAAAGAGCAAGAGAAGCGTGATAGTATTGCCCCCTCTTCCGTTCACTGGGTCTTCCTCGAAGTATTCAATTCTAAAATTACATTTACTTAGGAACAGAATATAAAGTTATTTTTCTCCTTGCCCATTAATGCTTAATTATCCATTTAACTCAGCGACTAGGTTTCATTTTGCTTCAGTATTGCATTCTTCACAATATTGACGTTGCTGAAATTAAGAGTCAATCAAAAATACCATGGAATAAAACCACTTTGTGCGATCTTTATCTATGCTTGGCTTTCATTGGAGCAAAAAGAAAACAACTACATATGTAGCATACTTCGTTGCCGTCCTAGGATGTATGTAAATTGACTGATGGAACTATGTTTGAAATGTCGCAACCGCAACTGAAGGTTACCTTCTTTCGAGAAAAAATCCTTAAAAAATAGTTTAGGACTGATGTTTAATTTCCATGTTCTGAATTAATGTTCATACCAATTAAATATGTCACGTAAAGAAATCTTGCAAATAATTCTTGCCCTACTCCTTCTAGTATGAATTGCACGTCTATCTTCATTACTTGAAAATCATTTTTACATTCATTCTGCCATTTGTTCCATTACCACTTTTTTTCATTGAAGGTGCCTATCTCGGTAACATCTCTCTCTGTTGCCTGGGGCGAAAACGGGTCTTTCGACGCTTCCTCCGTACGCGCCCCTCTCGCGACGCAAATATCCTGGGTTTCTTTTAGGTCTGTCCCCGTAAGCTTTTTTCTTTCCTGTAAATCGCCTTCGCCGTTCTCCTCTCCTGGAATCGCAAATGTCCCCTGGGTTGAAACTATCCACTCGAGACTCGCTTGCTTAGCTTCCTTCATCTTTGCATAATCTAACGGCGTAATTAACGCATCGTTACTGAGCTGGGGTACGATCGCTCAAATTATTTCTGTCATACCCATTACCTCTTTCCCGGCTTTTTCCAAATCTGGGTATATTAATCTAACTTGCAGTTGTTTAACGGGAAAGTTGGCGGTTCTCCCGTCAAATCCAGTTAAATTTATCCGCCCAATCTTCTCTTGATCTTCTTCCCATAACTTACCCTCTGTTACACAAAAAAATTCAGCTCCGCTGTCTACGATTATTCCGGCCCGAATTCCTTCCTCGGTCTCTATCCTTAATTGTCCTCCTACGGGTATCTCTATTATTTCGCATTGGCTACTCTCGGATCCCAGTATCCTTCCTATTTTTGCATTTAATTTCATGGGGTCTTCTTCGGATTCCGTCTCAACATCCCCTTCATCTGTTACTTCCCTCTTCTCTTCTCTATTCGCTACCCGACTTATTTTTCTATTCCCATCATTTCTCCAATTGCCTGTTGGTCCATTGTTATCTTGTCTTGGAGTAACTCTCAGCTGGCAATTCACCCGTCGGTGTCCCGCCTTACCGCAAAGAAAACAGATCACGCCCTGATCAAAATTGGAGTTCCCTGGTGGTCTATTAATTGCTCCCCTATTTTGGAACCCTAATCCGGTGGCTGGGAATTTCTCTTTCTGGAATAGCCCATTATTCGGCTGATTTTCTCTCTTTATCTGGGTTGTCCCTCCTGTATTATAGGGACCTACCTTAAAATTAGAGCCCGCCGCATAATTTTTTTTGGGTCTCCCTTCTCTCAATTCCATAGCTTCTACATGAGTCTCATAAAAGTCACATGGCTCTCCCAATTTGCCCGGTAGAACCAATTTTCCCACGGCACCCCTATGCAGCAGATAAGTCTTCAAACTTGGAGAAAGCAAACCCTTGAATTTATTGCAAATTAATAAGTTCATTAATTGCTGGAATTCTGATACGCCGCTCTTCTCCACGTAGTATTGGAGCGCTCGCCCAATACGACCTGCTAACTGCTGGAAGCTTTCCCCTTTATTTCTTTTCATTGCCTCAAACTGTTTGAGATAGATATCGGGGGTCAAGTGGCAATCCGCCAAAATAGCTTCTTTAACGGTGCGGTAGCAGTCATTTTGCTCCAGGGTTAGCCGTCTGAACAAGTGGTTCACGCATTCGGCGTTAAATAAAGCCACGACTAACCGTCCCTGCATCTCTTCTGGAACAGTATGTAACAGAAAGGCCCTCTCTATGGAATCGAAGAAATCTAGGATTTCCTCTGGCTTAGAGGGACTCTTTGGAATTGTCCTCTCTATTATTCTCATATAATCGGCTAGGCGTCCCTGCTCGTTCCCTTTCTTCGCCGGAGCCGGACTTTCTAAGGATAACTGTATTTTACTCAGCTCGAAGTCCCTTTCTATCCGCTAATTGCAGCTAAAGCATCCTCTCAGTCCGTTCGGCTTCCAATTCTCTTTCCGCTTGCTTTTCCTGCCATTCCCTTTCTGCTATTTTTTCCTGCAATTCCCTTTCCGCTTTCTTTTCTTGCAATTCGAGCATACGAAATTTAAATTCCAACCTAGCGGTATCCCCTTCCATCTTTCTTTGGTTAACCTGTACCTCTTGGTTAGAATCTGAACTGTTATCTATCTCTTTCCCTTCACTTCCCTCTACACTCTGTTCTTCGTACTCCTGACTCTTTTGCCCATCCAAACGCTGATCCATATTTCATGCAATATTCACATACAATACTCATAAAATTAATATACATATAAAAATACACTCAAATTTTCGATATCAGCCTATGCTCTCAAACTGGTTAGACTATTCACTCCTAACATTCCTACATGCTTTTTTCAACATATAATAATAAAACATAATTAATTTCCTATCTTAACTAAAAACCTCAAACTTTACACATAAATACACTTTACACTTCAATAATTGATAATATCTTTGACCCTACGGTCTCTAACTGACCGCACCCTAACGCGAATTCTATTAGCTTTAGGTGGCTAAAATACTACAGGTAGTGCCCAGGAAATAAAATTGCGGTTCCAAAGTGGTACTCACCCGCTGAAGCGATTCGATCTCCCTTCTGCTTCATTCTGTGTTCTGGGATGGCCGGGCATTTCACTTTCGTTTGAGCTCTTTTTTTTTTTTTTTTGCACAAATCAGTCCTGTAGCAGGCGAGGCACTCTGGTTACGAGCTCTCCTTACTGTAGTCGTTCTCTCGTCGTCCACTTTTAAACGATGAGACCTGTAGCCCGTGAGACACTCTGGTTACGAGCTCTCCTCACGATCTCGGTCTTCTCGTCGTCTGAGTTGTAGGTCTCGTTCGTCGCACTGGATCTCTCGTCCACTGCAGCGTGCGAGAAGCGTCCTGGTTGCGGACCTCCTCTAGTCGCCTGTCGTCGGATAAAGTTCTGTCGGTACCTTCTCTTTCACTTGTGGGTACGGGGATCTCTCTCCCTGTGATCATTCGTCCGTAGGGGTCCGGCTTCGAATCCCGGTCAGGCATGGATGTTGTGTTTGTCTTACGGCACTGGCTCTCGCCCTTCCCTGGAACCAGTGACCCTAAATTAGGAACGGGCGACTGCTTATAGCCCATTGAGTTGCTCACGGTGGTCGTTAAAGCTCCAATAAAAAAAAGATCTCTTTCCTATATCAAGTTTCTCCTCTAATTCTCCTCAGCCTGTCTCTCTCCTTAAAATTCGTTTATTCTGTATCCTGCCGACGACTACGCCATATTTTCTGTGCTGTGAGAGCAAAAGTACTGGCCACGTGTCGTGGCTCCGCCTCCTACTTATGGATCTGAGGCGTCCACGCTATATGGCTCCTCACAGACACAAGGAAGTGTTGTGTTTCTCTGAAACACTCCCCAGACAATATTCGAGCGAACAAACGAAGCCTTCCCTACTTTAATATGAAATCTGTATTTCGGGAAGGCGGACTGAAAACAGCTGAACGCACAGAATAATACTCACACTAAAATATGATATCGAGAGGAGTTACTTTTGGAAACACACAAACATTTATTACGTAATCAATTAGTTTCCTGACGGCGGTGGATTATTCTTTCTCTAACAACTGATTTCCCTAAGGATCAGACCTGACAAGAGGCGTGAAACACGAAAGCTGGAATAACCACTTCTGAAGAAAATCTCTCTCGGCGTTGAAGTTCTAGCTAGAGTCTACCTGCTATTAGGTAGATCTCTATCTCTGCGAATGTTAAGAAACAGTAGTCTAACTATTCTTCTCTGCAATATGTTTCAATCTTAGCCTGTGCTAAGATCGTATTCACTGTAGCGAAATATCTACTACACCAGCGGAATCCCTTACTAGGGCCTATGGCGCTGCAGCTGAGCACTCTGTCTCTTCTAGGATAGATGCTCCTTAAACTCAACCTGAGCGTCGGGCCTCCGTGGCTTGGAGCGTCCCTCGGCTCACAAAAAAAGAAGCAAACGCTTCGCGTCCCTTTCTATCGGAGAACTATTCTCTCCGTTGGACGAAAGCAAACTAACAGATCCTCTTCAAGAGACCTGCGGGTCACCCCTCCTCCACGTTACGCATGTGGGAATACCTCGGCGCTGACCTTGCCCTCACGCTGATCTAATGATGTGGCTCACCTCATCCAGTCACGTGGGTCACCTTTAGCGTCCTTTGCCGACCACACCCCTGGGCGTTGGCTCGGCGTCCTCGATGATGGGTTTTAATCCTACCTTCCGCGTCTCTGCGACCTGTCAGATCTTCCATTAGTGAATGACCCCTTTGAGAAAGCAATCCTACCGCCGAAGTACATTCTCATAATAACACAATATACATTGTTATGTTTATACAAAGGTGGAAGGCTGTTTTCCGGACTTTTAGGCGTCTGGATGACACTGACAATGTACAGCAAAAGTCGCGGTATCATTGAAAATGCTATCAGTTCGTCGAAAAAGGCCTCTCCCTTTCTAAGGCGTGAGAAACTAAAGTTCTTTGTTCGAGGCTCTCGACATCTGAAAAATAAGAAATGTTCAAGAACTTTCTGTCGCCATCTTGGGCTTGTAATGTCTTTTTCTTCATGAAAAAGTAACATAATGTTCATCATTATTATAAATTAACATGGTTAATATGTCCGTTCTTACATGCCCCTACTTCCGAGACGAAACATGTGGGATGTCATGTTTCACATGTAGAGTCTTAAACGAAATAAGCAAAGTTCGCTCGGTAACTTCTCTACGGCCTCTCCTTAAGCAGACACGCCCACAAGCTTCTGTTGCGACACACACATATATATATATGATATACACTGGGCAGTACCACCAAAGAACCTCGCTGAGTTACTACCTGAGTGTTGACTCCTCCCCTTTCAGTTATCTAGGGTGCGAAGCCCTCCTCCTTCTTCACTGGCAGCTAATCGTGACAGTGCATCTGCATGGGTAATTAATTTCCCTGCGATATGTGATATGGTTAAGTTGAACTGGGCGATGGCTAAACTCCACCTCTGTAAATTTGAACTGTGTTAAGCCGCGCTGGTCAAATAAGTTAGAGGGTTGTGGTCAGACATAATCTCAATCTGGTGTCCGAAGATCCACCCCTCAAACTTTTGTAACGCCCACACTATCGCGTAGGTTTCTTTATGGCTCGCCGCCCAGCGTCCCTGAGTGCTAGTAAGCTTTTTACTGGCGTATACCACTGCTCGGACTTTCCCCCTTTTATCTCTTTGCCCCAAACAACACGCTATGGCGTATGCGCTGGCGTCCGTGTGTAATACGAACGGTTTACTAAAGTCTGAGGTAAACATTACGGGGGCCGGACATAATAGCCCCTTTAGAACAATGAACGCCTCCTCCAGTTCTGGTGTCCAAACAACTTTCTCTGACACCTTCTTTCCGGTCAGATCGCTTAGCGGTTTCGCTATCTCTGCAAATTTAGGCACATAATTCCTGTAGTAACTACAAAGTCCGAGAAAGCTCCGTACCTCCTTTTTTGTCTTGGGTTGTTCTAAATCCCGTAGTCCCTGAAGTTTCTCGGGATCTGGCTGCTGGCACCCAGACCCTACTACATGCCCTAAATAATGGACGCTCTCCCGGGCGAAACAACATTTCTTTAAGTTGCCCGTGAACCCGGCTTCCTCCAGACTCCTTATCACCAATTTCAAATGCTGCAGGTGTTCTTCCCAGCTCTTCGAAAAAAATGCCACATCGTCGAGGTATGCCACGGCATACTCCTGGTGGGGGTGAGAACCCTGTTCATGATCCTCTGGAAAATGGCCGTGGCTCCCGACAAACGAAAGGCATCACTTTCCACTGAAATAACCAGCGGTGGGGGCGAACGTGGTGTACTTTCTGCTCTCCGGGTCCATCGGTATCTGATAGCACCCTTTGAGCATATCCAACGTGGTAATAAAATGCGCCGCCCCCACCCTAGCTAGCAGGTCAGGAATGTGCGCCATCGGGAACGCGTCGGAGACGGTGTGCGAGTTCAACATACGGTAGTCTATGCACAGTCGCCCGACGTCGGATAAAGTTCTGTCGGTACCTTCTCTTTCACCTGTGGGTACCGGGATCTTTCTCCTACCTAGCTAACTCGAGTTTCTCCTCTTATTCTCCTCAGCCTGTCTCTCTCCTCAAAGTTCGTTTGTTCTGTATCCTGCCGATGACTGCGCCATATTTTCTGTACTGTGAGAGCGAAAGTACTGGTCACGTTTCATGGCTCCGACTCCTACTTATGGATCTGAGGCGTCCACGCTATAGGGCTCCTCACAGACACAAGGAAGTGTTTGTGTTTCTCTGAAACACTCCCCAAACAATATTCGAGCGAACAAACGAAGCCGTCCCTACTTTAATATGAAATCTGTATTTCGGGAAGGCGGATTGAAAACAGCTGAACGCACAGAATAATACTCACACTAAAATATAATGATATCGAGAGGAGTTACTTTTGGAAACACACAAACATTTATTACGTAATCAATTAGTTTCCTGACGGCGGTGGATTATTCTTTCTCTAACATCTGATTTCCCTAAGGATCAGACCTGACAAGAGGCGTGAAACACGAAAGCTAGGATAACCACTTCCGAAGAAAATCTCTCCCGTCCCTATTTTAGGGCCACTGGTTCCAGGGAAGGGAGACAGCCAATGCCGTAAAACAAACAAAACATCCTTGCCACACCGGGATTCGAACCTGGATCCTTCTCGACCGAATAGTCATAAGCCACCGCTTAGATCACTGCGTCACCGGGGGCGGCTTGCTTGCCACTTTTTCAAACTCAACACTGTGATTTATTTAACTTATTTTAATAAAAATATTAACAGAGATTCTAGTTTTTTTCCTATCTGCCGGAAGTTATTTTTCATGGACAGAGTTCAGTCCTTACCAACCGTACGAACAGTTCAGCCATCAAGGCACGATATTAATTTCATGCTGAGCCGTAAACTCCAGAAGTTTCAAATCTCGTTTCAAGAGAAAAGAACTTTGCCAAGTAGTTTAAATCATTTTTCGGCCTTAAAACACTTGTAAAATTGAATGAATTTAATCAAATTTTGAAGATGACAATCCGATTTTTGGCGTAAATGTGACAAGGATGGTAAGTCAGATAATATCCGAAAACTTGGAAATTTTCATCGTCCTGGAGCGTGACCGGGATTCGAGTCCCGCTCCACCCAGGTAGCGTGACCCGGATTCGAGTCCCGCTCCAACCAGGTAGCGTGACCGGGATTCGAGTCCCGCTCCAACCAGGTAGCGTGACCGGGATTCGAGTCCCGCTCCACCCAGGTAGCGTGACCGGGATTCGAGTCCCGCTCCACCCAGGTAGCGTGACCGGGATTCGAGTCCCGCTCCACCCAGGTAGCGTGACCGGGATTCGAGTCCCGCTCCACCCAGGTAGCGTGACCCGGATTCGAGTCCCGCTCCAACCAGGTAGCGTGACCCGGATTTGAGTCCCGCTCCACCCAGATAGCGTATTATCTGGGAGACGCGGATTCGAGTCCCGCTCCAGGACGATGAAAATTTTCAAGTTTTCGGATATTATCTTACTTAACATCCTTGCCACATTTACGCCAAAAATCGGATTGTCATCTTCAAAATTTGTATTATATTATATCCCGTATTTCTTTCATGAATTTAATCAAATCTGAATTCTTCACTCAAGATGCGAATTTTATGTGAAAAGGCAGTGGAAAATGTTTTGAGACTAAAATTGCTTTGAAAGAAATTCGTTTAATTTGGTAAATACTGAAGCTCAATTGCTTTAATCATTCGCAATACAAAATCTGGCAATAGTCCAATGTGAAGTTACTAAGTGAAGTTTCTATCAAATCAATGAGAATTACCTCAACATTAAAAATGCATCATGAGTGGGGTGAAATCTGTTTTCATTTTTTTTTATGTGCATAAGAAATTGTTAAAATTTTATTCGTCGAACCATTCATAGTTATAATCATTGTATCTTTTTCTCATTTTTCGACTTATTTAAATAAATTGTCTTCAGGTAAAAGATTACCTTCATATTTTTAAAATTTCACGTTCCTTAAGCTTATCATTACTGATGAATCTGTTGCAGTAGCGCTAAACGTTGGAAAACCAGAAATGGTTGGACAAATGTTTTTGAACGAATGTTTAAGGTATGAAATTCGATTTCCAGTTTTACCTTCTTTCCTTTTATTCCCTTGATATACCTTTTTAAAAGCTGTTATTCAAGGTTTCTTCCAGTTTCTTCATTACCTTGATCCGAATTTGTGAATGTGACAACAGCAAATAATCTACAAACTAATGATTTTCGTTGTCAAGGGGTATCTGAAAAATATCGTGTCTTCTGCTGGCTTCTAGCATTCTAGAGTTTTTGCAATGATCACTGAAATTACAAAATCTGAAAAAACTTTCGATGTTTTGATAACTGATACAAGTATTGCTAGAACTAAAATTCTATTTATGAATGTCTTTACGAATTAATTTTGTTAAATTTTCCATCAAGGGGTTTCAAATGTCTCTGGAACAGTGATTAAGAAAAAAAACCGTATCAGATCTTTTTGTTAGAATGATTTGTTAGCAAACAGATTATGTTGTATTTCACATACAGAAGAGAAATGCAGATTTTTCAAATGAAAGCAAATTTTTTTCATTTTTTTGATTAATGTCTTTATTTATTAACTAAACATAAACTATTTACATAAAAATATTTACATATTTCAATACTTGTCCTACATCATCAACAAGTATAGCATATTTCCTTTTTGTAATTTCTGGGGTGCAGGTTTGGTGATATGTGATTCTGAACATTTTGCTGCAAAACAGTTCCAAACATTTCATTGTAAATGCAGGAAACATAATGCTAGAAATGACTCACCAGGCTGTGAAGCTGGGGACACTTCAGTGGAGCACAAAGTGCGATATGTGTTTCTGGATATATAGCATAGAGAGGAGCATTTACCTTGTTGTCCACTGTGGAGTACACGCACTAGCAGGACAGATAAGGTGCAATGGAAGGAGTTAATGGAACGAATGCAAAGAGCCACGTTGATGCGCGTGAAAAATAATCACACAGCAATGGGCCGACAAGAAGCAGAAATCTGCTTGTTGCTTTTAAATCAGATCATTATGAACATTTCAATAAACAAAGCAAAGACGAATCCTTGTGCAGTTTAAATCAATTTGCCACTTCCCAGAAAAGCATAATAAAGATTCTGTTCACATTCTTGTATATATTGTAGACTTACATATTTTATTAGCTGCTTTGCTCCTGTACCACAACTCATAAAGATATGGTATGCATTAACATACAAAAAAAATTGTCCCTGCCCATGACGATTGGATAAAATCATCTGAAAATCAACAAAGACACAGATGACCAGATTTTCATCTGATCATCAAATGCAGATGATCAGAGAAATGCAGCTTTTTTCAAATGAAGATATTTTTTAAAAACTGTTTTTGATTAACGTACACTCTTCGTCAAAAAACGGGGAGCTCTCCGAAAAAGTCGTTCGATCTTGATGAAACTTCGCATGCAAGTACTTTAATGCCGAATGCGCAAAAAATTAAAAACTAACAACCAATGACTAAATAGGGGCCCGCCACAGCGCATGGGTACAACGCGTCGAGGAGGGCACGTCAAGAGCAAACTCGCAAGCTGGGACAATTGTGACAGCGGATTGCGGTTGCATTAGCCTCCGTGGAATATGAGGATGCCTCTATGTCGAATCCGTGCACACTGCGAGCAGTTGGGCGAGCTTGAGAGAGAGCGTATAACTGGGCTGAGAGAGGCCGTTTCGCCAAGTCGCCGTATTGCCGACATTTGGGTCGAAGCGACGAGGTAATCGGACGATGGTGGCGCCAGTGAGTAGAGGAGGGCACAACCCAGAGGCACGCGGGCAGTGGACGGCCGAGGGCAACAACAGAACGCGATGATCAAGCGATTGTGAGAGCAGCACGAACAGAATTGAATTCGTCGCTCTCAACTATCCGTCGCCACGTTGCGTCGTCTACAGATACGGAAGCTGCCATCCAGACCGTTGTTAGACGACTTGCTACACGGGAACTACATTCGAGGAGGGCACTCCGCCGCCTACCATTGACCAACGAGCACTGCTGTCACCAATTGCAGTGGTGTCGGCCCGATCAACTTGGTATAGTGTCCAAGGGCGTCGTGTTGTCTTCAATGATGAGTCACGACTTGCACTTGGCGTCGATAACCAGAGCATACGTGTATGGAGATGAGCCGGCCAGCGCACGGATCTCGCCTTTACCCTGGAACGACACACGGATCGCACACCAGGAGGTACTGTCTAAAGAGCCATTTCCTGCAATAGCTGGACACCCTTGGTAGTTCTCAGTACCACCCTCACCGCCCAGCGATACGTGCACGGCATGGCACGACATGTTGTGTTACCATTCTTGTCGCAGCATCAACTATAAATTCTTCAACAGGAAAATGCCCGGCCACACGCGACATGGCTCTCCCAGGTCTGTCGCTGTAATGCCGATACATTTCCATGGCCACCCAGATCGCTCGGTCTCTCACCTGTCGAACATGTTTGGGACACGATGGGACGCCACATACTTCTATCCCGGAATGTTAGTGAACTGGCCTGCAATTTGACACCATCTGGCATGTTGTGCCTCAGGACAGTATCCGTGAACTGTATGTGTCTATGTCACGCGGGATAACTGCTTGCTTCAGAGCCAGAGTGGCGCTACAGCGTACAGACTTGTTCCACTCGAGTAGCTGTTTTATCCAAAGAAAAATGGCCCAACTGCTGCGGAATTGCAATCATTTCCTTTCCTATACATGTACATTACACATACTAATTTCCATCTTGATTGGATGACCCCCTTCTAGATGCTTCTTTTTGTTTTGGCAAAGAGTGTCTTTATGTCTTAATTATCATTTCAATCACACAGATCTGATCACCTTGCTATTGAAGTGGCTCAATTTTCCATTCAAGGTAACAACGTAATCGATCGGAATAGTAGGAAACGTGGCATTACCAGTACGTCGCGTAACCATCATGATTTACGAAACAATCTGCGACACACAGCTGCGGAGAACATACAGATGCTGGCATTTGGCCATATACTGTAGATGGTGTTGCCTTGACGGATCTCACACGACACCACGTGCATTTAGATCCATAAAGCAGCTCTGCTCCAATTTGGAAGAGGAGCCGAATTGGAATAAAGCAACGTCTGAAAGTGTCCTATGTATTCTCGATGAATGAAAAAATTGGGGATCCCGGAACCTGTGGAAGCAGTTCTTTGCTTTGTAGGCATCCCTTGAAGATGGCAGCAGTATGTGAGGAGCGTTTGTTAAAAATGGCAATGGCAACCTGCGGTCTTCGAAAATACAACCCAAAACAAATACACCCTGTGAGTTAGCAATGCTGCACTAGTGGACGAAGGATGGATCAACTTTCCGCCCATGTCGTCTACTTCATATGTGATTACGATGACCGTCAGCTCCTATACAGAACAAGAACTTATGAGTGAATACAATAAACAACTATTTATCTTGCCAACAAACTCTACAATGACGTCATTTCATCTCAGCCAAACAGTCAAAGTCATCCGTCGCAGTGAAACTCGGGACTACACTCCTGCCACTGTAAGATTTCTGCCTTTGTTCCGCGTGGTTGTTGCAGTTGGATCCACAGTTACCTACCGGCGAATACGGCGATCCAACCTTGCTGACTTACATCCTACAATACGTCCAGTATCCAAGTGCTCTGCGGCACTGACTTATGCCAATTCGTCTGAAGCGAGTTCGGGTTCATGTCTTAGATAAGGCATAGGCTCTATGCTTGTCTGATGACGCGAGCTCCATTCCTTCCCTAGAACCGGCGGCCCTAAATTTTAAACAAGCGACTTCATACTGCTTACAGCCCTTAGAACTGCTCAGGATTGCCCTTAGAACTGATCAGGATTGCCCTTAAACCTCAAAATAAATAAATAAATAAATAAAAAACAGTTTTGGCATCATTGGATTGCCCTTAAAACTGCTCGGGATTGCCCTTAAACCTCAAAATAAATA
This sequence comes from Macrothele yani, assembly GCA_039090855.1. Classification (NCBI taxonomy): domain Eukaryota; kingdom Metazoa; phylum Arthropoda; class Arachnida; order Araneae; family Macrothelidae; genus Macrothele; species Macrothele yani. The sequence goes on along the minus strand of CM076994.1, from coordinate 74,421,365 downwards.
AATAAAAAACAGTTTTGGCATCACGTTGCACATACGACACAATACGGAATGTAGACCATTCGGTCTTACAAAGTCCTACAACCCTAATGTACTCAAATTTTCAAATCTGCTGATAGTGTTGAAGACATGATTGGCTGGCTTTGCAATCGAATGAGTTGCATATCTGGCACCCCTGAATACACTGTACATGCTGACACATGCTAATTTTAATTTGACTCCTTCCGAGTCAATTTCGATGTCTAGTGGTGTTCTTATACACTTACCTCTTCTCGATTTTAGTCAGAAATTTTAGTTAAATGTAAATTTGGAACTATGCTGAGCAAAAGTAAAAGTTTGGAAATTTAATACAAGAAATTCATTTGCAAAAACAATCAAAACACACAGAAAATTAATGCTGTGGAATTTAATACAGGAAATTCATTTGGAAACACAATAAAACATTTAAAGTTGATCTTTCAACAACGAAGCATTGCATTTCGGAATCCATCATAACAGAATTTACGTAATCAAGTGGCCACCGAAATTAAAAAATTGACATTCAGCGTAAAAATAACTGTACTTTGTAATTGTGATATGAAGCTCTGTTCATCGAGAAAGCTGCTACACTGCTTTCCAAAATTTAGGACAAACATGAAATCTGGCGAATACATACAGAGAGTCACTGGACTAAAAGAGCTAGCTATTCAATAGCAATTGCACACGAGTAGAGTGTGACGAATAAAGGCATGCCATGACGAACAGCTGGTATGCAAATTTGCAGAAGCTACAATAAAGTTGAAGGCCGAATCGCGTCTCACATGCGTTCATTCCGTTTTTTGTGTGTTTTGGTGATGACGCGAGAAACTGTGTGTCGGAGGTAATAAAACAATATCTCGCATACATCACAGGTCGAATTATCGGCAGGCTCACAGAAAGCCGGACTGACCGATATCACCAGAGAGCTTCAGTAGCACATGTCATAGTATTTCGGCTTTGGTCAGAGTTCAGGAGACACAGAAACGCTGCTAAATGTTTTTTACCAGTCCTGCCGGCTGTACGAGCAGGCAGAATGATCGCTACCTGGCCATAATGGCAAAATGGAATCGAGAAATTACTGCGGGCGAGTTGGCGAATCGGCTTTAAGCAAGATCAGATGTGCGAAGTTCGCTACAAACCGGGTCAAGACGTGTGCATTCAGCAGAACTATATCCTCTGAAACCCGCACTCTGTTCACCATTATATAGGGACAATCGTACATTCTGCCATCAATGATGTATGTCCCGCATAGACTGGTCTTCGGATATATGGCCAAGGTAATGTTCAAAGATAAAAGACGTTTTAGCCATTCGTCGGATTCCAAACTGCAATAGATCTGGAGGAAACATGGGACTACGTATGATGACAGTGACATCAATGAACGGGACAGATATGGCGATGGTGGCATTGTAGTGTGGTTCAGTATTATGTCAATGGACATACCGAACTGCAAGTAATGGATCAATGGACAAACACCGGTCAGTGGTACTGCAGTGATTTGTCTCTTCGCCACGTTCTTTTGTTTCGTAGTGCTGTGGGCTCAGGTTTCACTTTAATGGAAGATAATATCTATCCGCACCGAACAAAATCATTAGATGAAATATTGGCTAGTGAGGATATTTATCAGATGGAGAGGACAGCGCGCTTCCCCGATTTCAGTCCAATGGGAAATGCATGGGTTTGAGCTGGGAAGCCGTGTTATACAATGAAATCTCTCACTAGAAACCATTTTAACCATTATCAGAGCCCTCGAACAGAAACGAGACATTTATTCCAAAAGCTCCTAAACTTTTTGGAGGTAAGCACGACACACTGGTGCCAAACATATATTTCGGTGAAGGGTAGACATACCTCCTACTGAGGATTTCGTTCTGTTGCCTGGTTATGTACTATTGATGAAAGAATATCTCTGGACGAAAGGTGAGCCGGTGCATCCTTCCTAATATTTTGTTCTGTTTCTATCCCTATTACATATTATCTACAAATCTACTTTTTTTTTATTTTCAGAAGTGAAAATGTAACTCGTCCTTAAGTTTTGGACAGCAGTGTAAGGAAAGAATATGAACTAAAGCACATTATCTAGCAATTATGTTCAAAGCATGCGAACCTTTTCTTCGTTAGTGGTATTATCCTTTTCTTCAGGTGCCTGTGGCTTATTTTCTTTAAGCGCTGAATTTTTATCTTGCGCTTGAACTGCTTTGTCGTCTTTCATGGTTGCAGCAGGAGAAGCAATAGCAGTTTTCTGAATCGGTTGATCCCCGTTTTGCTCTGACTGGGATTGGTTTTCTTTAGTTTCTGTACTAGTTTCCTGAATTAGTACATTCACCTGGATCCTTACTTCCGACAAATCCATGTCAAAACTTACATTTAAAGTGCCTAGCACTATTGCTGAAATAAAAAGAAAAACAACAGATTTACAAATTTATTGATTTACTATGCTCAGCGATAAAATAAATGAACTCAAGGCAGATCTTCTCAAACCTCTGTCCAAATATTTGAAGAGTTCACTGCAAAACCAGGTTTAGCGCATATGCAGTCTTAACACATTTAGCCATCAGTATCTCAAGGTGATGCACCCCGTTGGCTCATATCTCTAGCAACTAGAACAATTCTAGTGCTAGTACATTAAGAAATGTTATTCAATTTTCAATTGATGTTTGTAAGTCATTTGGAGAAGTCAACATCAGAGTAAATATGTTTCTGTTATGAGATTTCAATGTTCTGATAACTCTTAATTTTTAAGTACTGGGCGTACAACGCCTACTTACCGTTGGATAAAAATATTGGAAAATAACTGCGTGACTTTCTTATACTGGCAAGACCCAGGAGTGCCTTCAATGAATGAGTCAATGATAATATAACAGAAGGAGAATGACCAGGGCTTTTTTTTTTTTTTTTTTTGCTATGAAAGGGCTAAAGGAAAAAACTTTTCAGCAAAAGAAGCAGTCATGAAATGGGCCAAAATATATCCGAATTCATCATCGATTTTTAATCACATATTTATAATGTAAACAAGTCAGTAAAATCATGCAATGCATTGATTATGATACGTTTTCAACATACCAGAAATTATTACTCAAGTTATGAGGATAACGGCTGTGGATTAAATCTCGCTCCTGTGTCCTGACCTTTGACCCCATTTTGATTAAATTCAACAGAATCGGTTCAGTATACCTCAAGAATACATACTAAAGTTTTGTCGCAATAGAAGCAGTTTTACGCAAGTTATGAGAATAATGGCTGTAGAATAAATCTTGCTTTTGTGCAATGACCTTTGACCCCATTTCGTTGATATTCAACAGAACCGGTTCACTATATCTCCGAAACAACATGATAACGTTTTGTCGCAATCGAAACATTTTTAGGTCAGTTATGATGCACAAGGGCAATGGAATGGATGCCACTCCAGTGTCCTGACCTTTGACCCCATTTCGCCCATTTCGCTCATTTTCAATAGGGTTCATCCCCAGTGGCTCCCTACCACATACTAAAATTTCTTCGAAATCGAACCATTTTTACGCAAGCTATGACGGATAAGGGCAATGGAACAAATCCCGCTTTTATGTCCTGCCTGACCTTTGACCCCATTTCGCCCATTTTCAATAGGGTTTGTGCCCAGGTGATTCCCTACCACATACTAAAATTTCATCGAAATCGAACCATATTTACGCATGTTATGACGCATAAAGGCAATGAAATGGATTCCACTTTTATGCCCTGACCTTTGACCCCATTTCGCCCATTTTCAATAGGGTTCGTCCCCAGATGGTTCCTTACCAAATACTAAAGCTTCATCGAAATCGAACCATTTTTACGCAAACTATGACGCATAAGGGCAATGGAATAAATCCCACTCTTATGCCCTGCCTGACCTTTGACCCATTCGCCTATTTTCAATAGGGTTTGTGCCCAGTGCTTCCCTACCACATACTAAAATTTCATCGAAATCGAGCCATATTTACGCATGTTATGACGCATAAAGGCAATGAAACGGATCCCGCTTTTATGTCCTGACCTTTGACCCCATTCGGCCCATTTTCAATAGGTTTCGTTCCCAGGTGGTTCCTTACCACATACTTAAATTACATTGAAATCGAACCATTTTTACGCAAGTTATGATGCATAAAGGTAATGGAATGGATCCCACTCCTATGTCCTGACCTTTGACCCCATTTCATTTATTTTCAACAGGGTTCGTTTCCAGGTGGTCCCCTACCACATACTAAAATTTCATTGAAATCGAATCATATTTATGCAAGTTATGACGCATAGGGCAATGAAATGGATCCCGCTTTTATGTCCTGACCTTTGACCCCATTCCGCCCGTTTTCAACAGGGTTCGTTCCCAGGTGGTTCCTTACCACATACTTACATTTCATTGGAATTGAACCAGTTTTACGCACGTTATGATGCATAAAGGCAATGGAATGGATCCCGCTCCTATGTCCTGACATTCCGCCCATTTTCAACAGGGTTCGTTTCCAGGTGGTTCCTTACCACATACTTAAATTTCATTGGAAATGAACCAGTTTTACGCAAGTTATGATGCATTAAGGCAATGGAATGGATCCCGCTCCTATGTCCTGACCTTTGACCCCATTTCATTTATTTTCAATAGGGTTCGTTCCCAGGTGGTCCCCTACCATATACTAAAATTTCATTGAAATCGAACCATATTTACGCAAGTTATGACGCATAAGGGCAATTGAATGGATCCCGCTCTTATGGCGTGACCTTTGACCCCACTTCACCCATTTTCAATAGGGTTCGTCCCCTGTCGGTCCCCTACCACATACTAAAATTTCATCGAAATCGAACCATTGTTACGTGAGTTATCGTGCCGACAGACAGACGGACAGACGGACGAAAAAGCTGGAGCATATACGCTTCTTCAGTTCAACACAATTTTATTAACAAGGTTGGGTTCAGGAGGCGAACATGGGCGTCCTGGTACATATATTGTACGGTAAAATATACAAACTCTAAAATTCTATGTACATTATATACAGCACGATGTATTGATTCACAAAGGAGCCTCGTGGAAAGCGGTACAGGCATTTTGCACAATAACAATAAGAGAGATTGTCGAAACATTTCGTCTCGAAGCATAAGTATATTATAGTGCTGACAAATAACAGAACGAGAATATTATAATGAAGCACTGTACAAAAGGAGAACTGTAGATGACAAAGTAGACAATGTGAAACCTAAGGCAAACGGAATTACGATGTCTTAGTACTGGTAGAAAAAATTATAATCAAAGAGAAAACAAGTAAGACTATATACATTTGTACAGTATGGTGCAAATATATTGACATGTGTTAGAAGATATAAGCTGTATGTTGAAGTTTGATTCCGAAAACCAATGGTGAGCATGCACTTTGAACTGAAGTTCAACAGAGCTAGGAGCAACGAGGTTATAAACTACCGACAGTCAGTTGCAACGTCGCTGGCATGCCGGCAAACCAGGAAGCGGCCGGAGACCAGGTGGAACGGAAATGTTGTTCTCTCTGTTGGGCGACGGCCACAAGGTTCTCTAGACGAAGTCTTGAGAGGAGACGCTCCCGAAAGTGGCACAGTAGTTCCACAGAAGCTTAGTGGATGGTATAAGGAGATGAGATATCTTGGCAGCGCTGATGAAATACGTAAATGACATGTTTCACCAGGATGAAAATATATGAGCAGATGGGTGGAAGCTTGACTGGCGGAGAGACCTGCAGGAGGAGTGTCTTATAGGCATCGAAAGGAAGATCAGTTGTGGCTGAACGTTGAGCAATGGAAAATGCAAGATGGAGTAGTGTAAGGAGGATGACACAATGTAGATAAACGTGAGAGACATCAGCTTCTTGAGCACAGAAGGGGCAAAGAGATGAGTCAAGAATGGTCATGCGGTGGAGGATGGATGGAACGGGAAGACGGCGGTGGAGAAAAAGCCAGTGAGTGTTTATTTCAAGAGGAGCTGAAAGAGGGGAAAGGGTGGCAGACCAGACAGCGGTGAGAGAGGATTGGGAGACATCAGGGATGTGAAGGGGAGAAGGAGAGTGGGATTTTAAAAGTAACCGATAGAGAACTGAGGTTGAAAGAGAGGATAGTGGAAGTGTAGATCTGCCGACTGAAAGAAAGAAGGGAAGGGGAGGGAGACGGGAGGAACAAAGGTCAGGCCGGTGGTGGTTGCGAGATGAGGAAATTTAGCAATGATGGTAGAGAGTAGGGAGTCATAGACAGAGCGAGAGGAGGGTGAAAGTAGAACGGTGGGTGGGAGGCTGGCGTAGGGTCGCCAGGACAGATCTGAGGTTACAAGGTCTTTGACGGTTACAACTCCGACTCGGAGCCAAGAAGGATAGGCGAAGCATGAAAGATGAGGGGGGTGAAGAAAAGAGGAGAAGAACAGGGGTTCGGCAAAGAGTTCAGTGGTGGAATCGGGTGGGGATCGAGTGATCGGGAGAGAGCGGAGAAAGGTAACAGTCTCCCGTAAGGCAGGAGGAAGGCGAGATTGAGTGGTAGTACGGAGGTCCATTAGAATGAAAGAAATGAAAGTGAAATTAGTGTTGCTCGAAGAGGTGATGACATTCCTTGCGGTAACGGCGTCGGCAACAGGTGAGGTATGGAGACGGAGGAACGAAGTAATCCGGAGAGCTTGATAGTACAGTCGTGTATCAATTAGGCCAATGCCACCTTGGTCAGGAGGAAGGCTGAGCTTGGGGGCACTGAGCCAGTGGTGTCCGGTCCAGATAACTGAGGTGAAGCAGCGAGTGATATCATTGAGACGAAGAAGTGGGGATTTAGTTGCAAGCCAGGAATGTGTGCACATGGAGAGAAGATAGGTTTGCGCAAGACGTGCACGTTGAAAATATGAGGTGCAGAACTGCGCTTTTCGCCAAAACGCAGTTGACCGATGAAGACGTGGCTGGTTGGTATTCCACGTTGTGCTGGAGGCTTCACCTGAGACGCCAAGATGTACGCCAAGGAAACGTTGAGAGGCTGAAGACCAGTGCGCTCCCCATGGGGAATCCAAACGGTCAACCCATGAGCCGCACCACAGGCCTGTGCTTTTGGTTGTATTAATCGCAGCTCCGGAGCAGGAGGCGTAATCGGCGAAAAGACTTTGGAGCAAAGAGAACTGTGAATCCAGGCGTATACAGAAGGTAACGTCGTCTGCATACGCCACGGAAGTGGTGACATGGTGTCTCGTGCGGGCGATGAGTGGCAGCAGGGTGGCTTGAAAGGAGCGTTGAACGGAGCGGAGAAAAGGTTCTATGGCTATAGCGAAAAGTTGACCGGAGAGTGGGCAGCCTTGCCTCACTCCACGGCGGAAGAGGATTGGTGCTGTAAGAAAGGTGGGCAACTTGACCTGGAAACTGGCGTCCTGGTAGAGGGAGGTGAGGAGAGAAATAAACGGAGATGGAAATCCAAATCGGAGAAGTGTGGCGGAGAGATAAGTGTGGGAGATATTATCAAAGGCGGACTGTTGGTCTAAAGAGAGGAGGGCGAGGGGTTCAGAGCGGAAGCGCGCAAGGTGAATTAGATCAGTCAGGAGATGGATGTTGTGAGATAGGGAACGGCCGGGAACTGTGTAAGTCTGGTTAGGGGAGAGGATGTAAGTGAGGATGGGAATTAGTCGTTGTGAAAGAAGCTTGGTATAAAGTTTGTAGTCGAGATTCAGTAGGGAAATTGGGCGCCAGTTCACCAAGTCAAGGAGATCACCTTTTTTGGGGAAAAGGACAACGTATGCATTTGTGAATCCCCTCGGGAGAGGAGAGTAAGTAAAGGCAGCAGAGAAAGCGAATAGGAGAAACGGAAGAAGAAGAGGCAGAAAAGTTTTATAAAAGCTAAAGGTTAGGCCGTCCGGACCCGGAGCGGCACTAGAATTCAGAGAAAATAATGTAGTGTTTAGTTCAGAGGGCGTGGGGAAAAGGAGTAGAGAAGAAGCGAGATGGGGGAGGGGAACCTGAGGTAGATTAGAAAGGAGAGAATCCATTGCTGCAGAGGATGGTTGAGGAGGTTCACTGAACTTCATGGAGAAGTACTGACGGACATGGGAACAAAGCGCAATCGGCTCATCTGATACCTCTCCAGAAGAAAGGCGTAGATGATGAAGTATGGACGAAGCTCGTCGGGTGTTTTCCACCGACGTCAGGAACTCATAGTTGTGAGCATCCGGCGTCAGGTGTTGCAAACGAAGTCGGCGGAGAGCTTGTTGCGCCAGAGGAGTGAGAAGAGATCGAAGCTCTTCTTGAAAGGAGGAGAAGAGATTATCACTTAGACTGAGCATGGATAGCATTGAACGAACATAGTCTAGGCGCATGTTCTGGAGTGTCTTTAGTTGGAAAGAGTAGTTTCGGACATGCAGAACGAGCTGTTGCTTGATCTCCAACCAAGAATTTAATCCGCAGAGTGCAGATTGAAGCTGCGGTCGTCTGTCAATCAGGAATGACCGGGCCGAAGAGCAGAATGCCGGGTCGGAGAGAAGTGCATTATCAAATGTCCACGTGCGAATTATCCTGGGTTTGAATGGTGCAGTATGGACTATGATGGAAATGGCGCAGTGGTCAGATGAGGCCGTGGGACGCACACTCGATTCTGTCACGGCAGGAAGTAGAGTACTGGAGGCATAAAACCTGTCAAGGCGGGCTAAGAAAGGATTTTGCGCATGAGAGGAGCGCCAAGTGTAATTACTCGACCATGGATGAATATGCCGATGTACATCATGAAGAGCGTTGTTCGTGACAACTGTCTGGAGCAGGTTCGCCAGGGCATGGCGGCACTCTCTATTTGTAGAAGACCTATCCAGAAGAGGATCCAGGGTACAGTTAAAATCCCCACCAACGAGAACATGGTCTGACGGTGGGATACGGTCGAGTGCTCTGCGAAGACGCGTGAAGAGAACTGATAAATGTGTTGTAGTGCTTGGAATATAGATATTGAATAAATGATATCTGGAAGACGCGATGGTAAAGGGTGCATGCTGTAAGAGATCTCGACAAATATTTCGCACAGAGAGGGATGTGATAATAGAATTGAGAGTATGACTAATGCCGATGGCAAGACCGCTATGAGATGTTAGTCCATAGGCGTGATGAAACACAAAGTTCCACTGGCGCCATCGAGAATAGACAGTAGATGGTTTGCAATTTGTCTCTTGAAGGAGGAGAATATCAGCCCCCAACGGGTTGAGGTCTTCATATGCTAGAGAGTTGCTGAGGGGGAAGCGAATCCCCTGCAATTAAGTGACACGATCTTGAATTGTGGGGTTCCTTGCCTCTAGCTGAAGATCTTTCAGAGCTGGAGGAAAAGACTTGAGACGATTATAGAAAATTTGTGCCCACGGATGGGTGGGAACATTCTGGCGGCAGAAATGCGACACATTGAAGATCTGCTCCGGCACAAGTTGGCGAAGCGATGGATTCTTGACTGCTAAGGCACGCGCTATTGCGTAGCTTGTCGGATTCGTTAAGTATGTATGGAGATCAATGTATGAGAGTGGTACGGGAGGTATATTGGCTGTCTGGAGAAATGCAGCGAACTCTTCGACCGTGGGAAAGGAGACTTCGGCTGGCGAGGTGTGTCGAGGAGAACTGCTGGAGAGGGAGGTTGAACGAGGTGAAGTAGAGTTTTGCTTCTTCGCAACTCGCCTGCTGCGGCCAGAGCCGCGGCGCTTCAGTGGAGGCTCGGTCGTCTTATCCTCACACTGCGTCTCTGGACCAACAGACTCGACATCAGCTGTTTCGGAGGTTCCAGTGGTAATAGCTGGTTGTACACCCTCTGAAAGGGACTCAGTGGTGGAGCGACGACGTTGCGGGAGTGAGGAGGCAATTGTAGGAAAGTCCTCTAGTGAAAAAGAGGAAGCGGCTGTGGGAGCGTTGCGTTGACCAACGTCTGTAAGCGGACTTTTTTCATCATATCTTGGCTCCGAGGCCTGCTGTGCTGAAGTAGATGGTGTAGTACGCTTCGAGGTAGGAACAGTACCTGTAGGAGCGCCAGTCGGAGTCGGTGGAACTTGATGTGGGCAGTGCACGCGAAGATGGTTTTCGCCATGGCAAAGCGTGCAGTGCAAGGAGGTAATGACGTCGATTCTCCGACGTTGCTGGCCACACCGTTCGGTTAGGATCTTCGGGCACGCAAGCAGATGATCGTCCGACGGAAATATGACACGGGCACTTCAACGAAACCCTGCAATGGATTTGTCATCGGGATCTCTGGGCGCCGCCGAAAGGGTCGTTATTGGTCCAACCACTCGGCCAAATTTGCTGAGTAAAGTGCATAGAGCGACATCTGAGACTTCAGGTGGGACTGGGTGGAAAGTGACCTGGATAGGTCGCTGTGCCACAGGTTCAGCCAGAAGATGCACATCTTTGATGGATAAGCCAGCAGTCATCACAAGGTCTGCATGTTCTTTACGGGCAAAATACACTAATACGGCCCGTGGCTTTCGAGCCATATGAGTGATATAAGCTCCTGTAGGAAGCATCTTCTTTAGGGCAATACTATATTCCTTGAGTTTCGTGTCTGGTAATGCATCAAAACAGACACCGAAATCCATTGTGGAGAAAAATTGTTTCCCGGCTATGGAATCCTCTGGGATATCGATGGTGGCAGAACTACCCTTAACACTGACGTAAGAGTCAGGAAAAACGGGAGCAATAAACTTGGAAGGAACTCTCGCTCCGGAGGTCACTGTGGAGTAACTGAGAGACGTAGAGTTGGCAGCGGAAGGATGCGATACAGTGCTCATTGCTGGTAGCGGCTTGGTAAACTGAGTTGAGCCAGTTGAAGGCAACGCAACCGTGCAATCGGTCACATCCATAGCTTCGGCAAATGAACCAGGGCCGTGCGTCAAGGTGACGTCACTCTTGGACAGGGATATCAGCTTGAGCCTTTGCAGAGGAGTCTCGCGTCACATCTTGTATGCGTATGACGTCTCTGACGTGCATAAATGCTGATTGGTCTCCTGAGAGTGAGGAGAAGGAGGAGGTTGAATGAGCATCACTGATGTGGGCGTGAACATCACCCTTATCAGTGCCTGCCATTGTAAATGGCGAGGATTAACTTAAGGATCGATCAGCTTGATCGAAAATAATAAAACGCTGAATGCAAACAAAATATGCAACTCACCGACTTGGGAGCTGAGCTAAAAGAATGTACAGATCTTCTTCTTGAAGGGGAACACAAAAATAGGAACAAACACTCACTATATACTTTCAAAAACTGGGCACAAACACAGAGCTCTAAAGGAACGTGACTATATCGGCTATACGCTTCTTAAACCTACGGTTGGAAAGCATAAAAAATACACCTTTCTACCAAAATTTCATCACTGCTGAAAATCAAAATACTATCTTTGTTGACTACATGAGAAGAAGCTATGTACGTTGTAGCAGTACAATACAATACAATTATTTATTGCACACATTTAAAACTTACAGTTATATGAAAATGCAATACACCAGGAGGAATCTGAACACATTATTTGTAAGGTGATTCCCCCTATCAGATGTAAGAAAAAGAATAAAGCATATGGCATATATGAAAGCAAGTAAGCTGGTTATAACAGAAGCACCACTGTTAGCAGCATGCTTGGAACTACAATTTAATGATAGGGTTGAGATTCGTTTTGGAGATCAGGGGGATTTACAATGTAATTTCACAGAGTCAAGGAAAACTTCTTGATATTTTCCAGAGATCTGATGTTTTCTGGGAGATTATTCCATAGGATAATGGCTCTATGCAGTATGCTATTTAAACCATAATTAAGTCTAACACACGGCTGACATAATTTGTTGTTAGCAACAGATCTGGTGAAGATAGAATAATCCAGATATTTGATGTCAGATTGAAAAACAGGCAGTTTGAAATGCATTATTTTAAAAACCATGATACCTAGTTTCAAGGTAATAATTTCATGAATTTTTAGAATGTTTAGTTTTAGAAATAATGGTTTTGAATGAGACATGTAATCTGTGTTCAGCATAGAGCGAACAGATTTCTTCTGTAATTTGAGCAAGCATAACTGATTGTTTGCACTTATATTTGAATACCAAGATTCCAGACAATAGGAGAGATGGGTATAAATAAAAGCATAGTAAAATGTTTTTAGGACATTGATAGGAAAGAGATGCTTAATTTTACCAAGCAGGCCAACCTGTAAGGAAACTTTTTTAAAACAAACTGAACATACGTATTCCAGTTAAAGAATTCATCAAACCAAACACCAAGATACTGAACTTTGCCCACAATTTTAAGGGGGAGATCATTAATCCTGACTGAAAATTTATTTATGTCCTCTCTTTTATGAACGTTTCGGAAATATACGGCGTTGGTTTTTAGAATATCAAGTGATAATTTGTTAGAGTATAACCAATGAGATAAATTTGATAGATCATTATTGATCATTATCTGTAACTTATGCAAATCATGACATTTTTGAAAAATGACAATGTCATCAGCGTATAGCAAAGCATTAATTGATTGCAGGCACAGAGGAAGGTCATTAATATATAACAGGAACAGTAACGGTCCCAATACTGAACCTTGAGGCACTCCACATGAAATATTAAGTAGATCGGAGTTTATTTTATTTGCAGTGACATACTCTTTGCGATGAGAGAGGTAGCTCATTAAGAGGGAAATAATTTTGCCACGAAAACCGTATTTGGGTAATTTATGTAACAGAATGTCGTGATTTACCGTGTCGAAAGCTTTTTGAAAATCAATAAAAACACAAATATTATAATAACTGTCATCTAGTGCTTCGGAAATGAAGTTTGACAACTTAGCAACAGCCATTTCAGTAGATCTCTTTCTTTGGAAAGCGAACTGTTCCAGAGAGAGCATACCATGGGTGTGTAAAAAATCAACCATTCTGCTGTGAATAGACCTTTCAGAAATCTTACTCAAAACGGGTAACAAAGATATCGGTCTGTAATTACAGGTAGATTACCTATCTCCTTTTTTAAAAATAGGAATAACCTTAGCGATTTTCAGACTGTCAGGAAACTGACCTGAATAAAAACTCAGATTAATAATAAACACCCAATGGCAATCAAACACGTGCCATCTTGACTTCCATATGCAACTGAACCGTTGAAATAGCTTTCTAAGCAGCTTACTGCAAAAAATTCAGTAGTGTACAAAGCGTAAATAGCTATATTATGGGAATGACTCAATATTTAATCGACTTTGATAGCACGCTGGAATGTGCAAGTAAGCATCTCAGAAAGGAGAATAATTTCTGGTTATGCAAAAACAGGTGTGCGGAGTGAGTACAATGAGTAGTTGAAAATAACAACAGAAGCAATCAGCAATCTTGCCATTTGTGGAAAGGACGGGTCCATATTCGGAGGCACGGTGGCTGAAGAGGATTGTACAAGGTAACAGACGAGCTCCATTGCGTCAAGGGACCACGCAGTACAACAGAGCTATCAAGAAGAGAATTTCAGCATATACAGTAGCCACACACTGGTGCAAACAGGACATACCAGCTGAGTCTCCTTCGTGTATCACTCGTCAGCGAGCACGGGAGACCCAATACTGGACTCTTGAAAACTGGATAAAAATCGCCTGGTCTGATCAATCACGTTTTCAGTTAATACAAACTGATGGACAGACCAGAGAATACGGCATCAACAGCACAAATCGATGGATTGCAGTTGCCTACCATTAACTGTACCAAATCTGAATTGGATAGAGATAAGGCTATAACATTAGCGTTGAAGACAATAGACTTTTGGAGATTGGCCAGTGGGCGTTAGGAACGATTTCAGCCGTTAGATAGCACTGCGTCCCAAGGTATAAACATCTCAGTTTTAACGTTGTTTGAATTGCTGGATTGTGTATGTTCGTCGTTTTTTCTTGTGTTTCTTTTTAAAAAATCTTACAGTTTTAAAACCAAACTGTTGTTTTCACAGCAAAATCTAACCCATTATGGTTCACTGTTGTGTGCCGATATGTACATCTTCTGAGAAGAAAAACGTGGGATTTTGATTCCATGAGTTTCCTTCAGATCAGAACTTAAAGCAACTGTTCCTGAAAGAAATATCTCGTCATAATTTTGCTCCAAATGAAAAGTTACCTTCAACTATTGTTTGTAATAAGTATTTTCATTCTGATAATTACGTACCTAATTCAATTTTATAAAACAAACTCAGCTATATAAACTCATATTAAGTAAAATAGTAGGTAAATGTGTAGATTTGCGTTTTAAATTATTTCGTCGGAAAATATTAGTTCCTGGGAAAAGTGCGACGTACAGATTTCAGATTATGAAAATTAATGGCAAATGGTGCAAACATTTTCTGCTTCAAATGTCTTTTAAAGATTTTTATTGTAACATTTACCTGTACGTTCGATACGTTAGGCCTACGGCAGCGTCTCTTTTCACAGCATCAAACTTAGTTAAATGTTACGATAAAAATCTTTAAAAGACATTTAAAATACGAAATTTCTGCACTATTTGCCATTAATTTCCATATTCTAAAATCTGTACGTCGCACTTTTTCCAGGTACTAACATTTTCCCGACGAAATAATTAAAACGCTAATCTACACATTTACCAAAATCTCAGCCCTAGATCGTTGAAGAATAAAGGAGGAATGAGATTTACACATAAATTACAGCAGTTCCTACACAAAATTCTCTTGCACAAGTACTACGAATTCAGAATGTAAATGTCCATCTGTTCATGTGAAAGTGAATATAAAAATAATCTCAAATATAAATAATGATACGGGATCAGTTTGTTAATGCGAACTACGTCAATAGATGGCGCTGGGTCTTCACTCATCTTTTCAGTCCTCGCTGTTTTAGCTTAATGTTACAGCCTGGTAGGATCCAGTTCAGCCTTGACTGTACAAGCTGTTGGAGGCAGTTTAATGGCCTGGGGTCCGTTTTCGTGGCAGGGGCATTGGATTCCTTAATACCTCTGCAACAGCATTTGGATAGCACAAGGTATCTTAACATTATTGTGGACCAAGCATACCTGTGCATGTACATATATGGTGTTTTTGTTAAAGGAGAGGGCTACTTCTAGCAGGACAATGCGCCATGCCGTGAGGCTCGGATAATGACACGGTGGTTCCAAGACGCAGAACGTGACTTCAAAATACTAAATAGCGCCCAGTGTTTTACCCAATTGAACACTTGTGGAATAAAATTGAGAGAGCCATTTGCAACAGTGATCTCGCTCCAGCAAAGATCTCTGTGTGTCAAATACCTGTAGAGTGGTATCAGCTTCTCGTTAAATCCATGACACATCCAATAGAGGCTGGGTCGTCCAGGTGGCGCCATTGTCTAAGCTCTGGGTTCAGACTATTTGGCCGGGATGGGTCCGAGTTCGGGTCCCTGTCATGAATGGATGCTGTGTTTGTCTTACTGCACAGGCTCTCTCCAGTCGCCTAAAATTTGGGACGGACGACTGCTTATAGCCCATTGAATTGCTCGCGGTGGTCGTTAAAACCCCAAATAAAAAACTCGACTCTGTTTTGAAGACCAAGGACGGCTCTACACGTCATTAAGTAAGTGTGTCTAATTATTAGCTACTTCGGTGTCCCTTCTCATTTGATACCGTGTGACTTCATACGTAGTTTCTCATTTGGAAATCCAAAATTGCCCGATCGTTGCCGTGTTAACGTATTTACAAATATATTTGATAGATTTAACTGAGCTGCTGTATTTCACATTTATGTGTGCTTGAAACATTTTTAAAAGAAGAGAAGTGTAAGGTATAATCCATTTGTGGTCTGAATCAATTTGCCTGTACTGCTAGTTTATTTTCATTTTTAGAATCTCAGAGTATCCTCCGTCTCCTAGTTTTAGTCTTCTGTAGAGTGGGTAGTTTTCTCTTCAGTTTCACTTGTTTCAGTTCTAGGTGGTATCTGTTTATACATTGTTCTTTCATGCAAGGAAACTCAGGATTGAATGATCCACATAGTACACGAATGATATTCTTAGTGATGATTGCAAAGAGTGTAAGGTCTTCTAAAGGACTGGGAAGCTCAGCCGAAATATGATTTTCCATTTGAGTTGGACGAATTTTCACCTTTAGCCATATTGAGATTGAGCATATGGATAGCCACTCTTTTCCTACTCGATTGAGTACATCGAACAGCGAGATTTTCCATAAATTATGATTCTTTGTTATTGCATCTGTAAATTTTGCGAGTTTTTGTTTGAAAACTCCTGGTGTTAAATCATGCCGATCAGTTGGGCCTTAACCGCACTGAAGTTCTTTTTTAATTTCAGACCAAGTTGGAATACATGTGAACGTAATGATGAGGTCAAGATGTCCATACCATGAAACACATGCCATTACATCTTTAGGATATTCATGTGGACTGCTTGTAAACGTCTCAGGTAATCATTTATCCAATACTGCAACATTTCCTTTATTACTCACACTATCTGGTTTAAACAAATGAATAGATGACGTTCATGCTCAAGTTTGGCAACATGTCTACAATAAATTGGTGGAAAAGATGGAGGACTTAAAATGCGATTTAGTGATTCTACTTAAAAATCCACAGCAGATACTTTCTTGTTGGTGGTGCTATTAGCAGTTCTGGGATCAGTTTATATTATTTGAAAGTGATATGCATAGGCATTCTTGTTTCATGCCATTCGGAAGATGTTTACTAAATTATCATGCTGATGGAAAAATCGATCAGATTTAAAAAAATATGTCACCTGTCAATTATTCTAACGGTCTAAGTAAATTACCTGACAGTATTTTGAATACTTAATTCTAATATGCTAATGTGTAGTGAAGACCTGTGTATCAGAAATGAAAAAATACCAAGACGTAACGAAATGGTAGTACGTGTTCTTATTAGACTGTAAAGAGAAAGTTCAAATTTCAAATTTTAACTCCTGCACGTTGTGTCAGATTCCAAGCAGTGGTTAAGAAACCAAATCAAAATTTTCCCATAGAAATAGCATGGTGTGGTAAATACAGTATTTATGTCAGTGCACGGTGGATGTTAGCCGTAGTGTCTGTGCGAGTACCCTAAGTTACCAGTAGGACTTAGAACAGGGAAGTAACTTTGTATATCATATACTACTTAGTTACTCCCCTTCTTAGTATTATCTATATACTAAGTAGGGGAGTAAATTTCTAAAGTTTGGTGGCGATAGGTCAAACGGTGTGGGAATGTATAGGGAACTACAGTATATAAATAATAATGAACGGATATTTAATTCATCGGTTCCCTATGAACTTTACTGAGCCGAAGATCCTGCGCATACATTACCAAAAAATTTAGCATTTAGCGTTTGCTGCCTCTCTGCCATATGACATCTTTGCTTCGTGTCACAGAATTTCTCCAGTTAGTTCGCTTCGTGTCACAGAATCGTAACTGCAGTTAGTTTTGGTATTCGGAAAAGAAATATTCGAAGTATCAAGAGCTGAAATGCCGTAACATTATTACAGTGTTATTTAATAACTGAATACCTTCAAAACTTATCTCTATAGCATTTGAAAAGAGGAAGAAAAACACACTGTACCTGCTGGTTTTGATTTCACCTTAGTAATTTTTTACATCAGTATCATGAGAAAGGTATTCCATCCCCTCAAGCATTTTATTCGGATTTTCCGTTAGGTCCGAGCAAGAGCATCTCATGAGAACTACGTGACAAATGTGACATGAAGATTTTGTTCTTGATGCGACATCATCAGTATATAATGCCAGATTTTATAATATTGTAGAACAATTTTTGGAGCTCCAAGTGGCCTGCAGTAAAATACCCTAATTATTACGCAATAAAATCCGCATTGAGGTTTCACGTTTTTACTGTTTTCATAAAAGAAAGAAAAAAAGCACACCCCTGATCTTAAAATATTCAAATTAGGCGTTGATCCTTGGATTGCCCATTTTAGGTTCCAGATACGGAAAATTGAAATGAAAGTCCACAAGTAGCATTACAAGATTCTCACAGAATGGCCCGATCAAAATATGGAAGAAGATGGAGTACACTGTTAATGTATGCTGGATTTTCATGTTTATAATAACATTGATAACAAGTAATATGAAATCAAAGATTTTGAAAATTTACATGTTGTAATACAATTTGTGTGAGTTTTTTTATATTTTGCTTTTTAACTCATTTATTCCTTTTTCTTTTGAGTAGTACGATATTATTTTCTATGTTTCACTTGTTCGTATTTTGGGTCCTTCCGTGTAGTGTGTTATTTAAAAATGTCACCCCCACCCCCAAAAAAATGGGAATTACTTGAAAAGCTCCGTGCGCATCATCCTGATGCATTACCGCGATTAGGAGTAATCTGCATCTTCTTCCATAATGTTAAGTTTTAAATGAAAAATTGAGAGGAGCACTTAAAAAGGGCTTTGCAAAAAAAATATTGTTTTCCTTCTATATGCGCCTAACGTCGCATTTATTTTTACGCTAATAAAGGAAAATAAAACAGAGGAATTTCATACGTGTATTGTTCGATTAATTTCAAAATGATCTTTCTCTGGGGAATTTCCTTACGGTAATAACACAGTATTTTCAATTATCTGTATTAGTTGACAAATAAAACATTCGTAAGCAATTGTAGACTTATTCGTCGAGTTGAGATTCTTGATTCTCATTAAGTTCGCAAGCAAAACGTTGCCGGCTGGAGTAAACAGAAGTAGCAGTTTAATTCATTTCCGACTGAGCTTGGAGCGTGTTTTCTTTTTATGCAAATGTAACGGAAGCGCGGAGTGAATGCAATATGAAAGAAGCACAGAATGCTAGCAAATGTGATTGGTCTTTGTTTTCCACGAAAGATTTCTTGCTTCAAGGGACAAATCGTTATACTTCAGGTAACATGCACGACTCAATGCGATATTTATTTATTTATTTACTCAGTCTGTTGTTCTGATGCATATGACCGCTTATTGTATTCCTACATGGAACGAAAACATTCCGGTGAAGAGCGGATCATTTTCCGTATATCAAAAAGTCCGTTTATCATCGATCATAGGAATCCAACCATCTGACTGAAGGTGATTTTGAACATCTGATTGGTTGAACATCAAGTATGAAATAGTGGTGCGCAGTAGAGGAAATTCTGTGACGTTCTGCTGAGGTGGCGCATGAGTTAAAACGGCAAGTTGCAGCGTTAGTTCACTTGGAAGAATATCCCAATCCAGCGTAAGAAGACGTGGTTCCGAATGACCACCGTCAGAAAAGGGAATTTTCTTCACAATTCTTAGATGAAATATCTTTCATCCCATTGCCCTGGCTTCTGACCGTTCGTTCGAGTGGCTTGCGTTCGAGTTCCAGATAAGGCATGGAAGGTCAGCTTGTCCTCTCTTCCTTTCCTGGAACCAGTAGCCCCAAATTACGGATCAGCAACTGCTTATAGGCCTGATGAAGTATGATTCATGTTAAAAACGTTGAAATTTAAAATATCGACTAAACACGATAAAACACATATGTAGCACACATACACTACATGTAATTAATTAAGCTTTACTGACAAAACACACACCACATGAGATCTTTCGAGAACCACAACGTCCCCATCTTCAGATGTTACATTCACAAGTAAGACCAGATATATATATATAGATATAGATATATCGTCAGATATCATCATCATCATCATCATCATCATTGTCAACCATTATCAATCCACTGCTGGACGAAGGTCTCCCCAAGTTTCCTCCACAACGGTCTGTCTTGTGCCAGTCTCCTCCATGTCACCCCTGCATACTTTCGAATTTCATCCACCCATCTCCCATGTGGTCTTCTTCTGGGTCTTTTCCTGTCCCTTGGAATCCAATCTAAAATTTCGGCTGTCCATCGATGATCTGTCCTTCTGGCAGTATGTCCAGCCCATTGCCATTTCAGGGATTTAACTCTGATCATGATGTCTTCCACTCTTGTCATTTTTCGGATCCACGAGTTCCTCTTCTTATCTCTCCTGGTTACACCAAGTATGCACCTCTCCATGCACCTTTGAGTTGTCTGCAGCCTTTGTATGTCTCTTTTAGTTAAGGTCCACGTCTCTGCACCATACGTAAGCACTGGAAGGATGCATTGATCAAACACTTTTCTTTTAAGACATAATGGCATATTGCTCTTGAAAATTATCCTGTTTCTTCCAAAAGCTCTCCAGGCAAGTTTTGTACGCCGATTAATTTCTTCATCAATGTGACCCTCACTTGATATCTGCTGTCCAAGATAAACGTACGTGTCTGTAATCTCCAGCTTTTCTCCATCAATCGATAAATCTTCATTTCTTGTAAAAGCATTGAACATCACTTTTGTCTTCTGAAAGTTCATTTTTAATCCCACTTCTTTACTCTTGTCAGCAAGTTCCTGGATCATACTCTGCAGCTCTGATGGGCTAGTTGCAAAAATGACTACGTCATCAGCAAAACGAAGGTGGGTTAGATAATCTCCATTAATCTTTATCCCCTTGTTTTCCCAGCTCAGTGACTGAAAAACACCCTCCAATGTGGCATTAAAAGCTTCGGAGATATGGTGTCACCTTGTCTCACTCCCTTTCCAATTTTTATGTGTGTTGTATTTTCAAACAGCCTAATCTTTGCACTTGCATTTTCATAGATGTTATTAATAATATTAATGTATGCATCTTCAATACCGCAGGTTTTCAGAGCCATTGTAACTGCTGATGGTTTCACCGAATCAAAGGCTTTTTCATAATCGATAAAAGCCATGCACAATGGAAGTTCATATTCCCTCGCTCTTTCAATTAGTTAATATATATATAATTATATATATATATTATATGAACGGGATGATACATGTACTCCAGACATCATGAAAGGTACCAGTACCAGAGTTCTCCCAGTCCTCCCAGCAGAAGTAGCACATGCAATCAAGAACATGAAGCGGGGAAAAGCTCCAGGAGAAGATGGAATTACTGTAGACATCATACAAGAAGCAAGTGGAGAAATCGAAACAGTACTCGTCCAAATTTTCACTCGATGCCTTAATGAAGGGAAAATTCTTGAGGATTGGAACAACGCTACAATGATCTTGCAACATAAAAAAGGTGACATTGAGGATCTCGGGAACTACAGACCTATCAGCGTCCTATCAGTGGTTTATAAAATCTTCACTAAAGTTCTTTCACACCGCTTGAAGGTAACACTAGACATGGCTCAACCGAGAGAACAAGCTGGATTCAGGAGTGGCTACAGCACAATAGATCTTATCCACGTAATGAGAGAACTAATTGAAAGAGCGAGGGAATATGAACTTCCATTATCCATGGCTTTTATCGATTATGAAAAAGCCTTTGATTCGGTGAAACCATCAGCAGTTACAATGGCTCTGAAATCCTGCGGTATTGAAGATGCATACATTAATATTATTAATAACATCTATGAAAATGCAAGTGCAAAGATTCGGCTGTTTGAAAATACAACACACATAAAAATTGGAAAGGAGTGAGACAAGGTGACACCATATCTCCAAAGCTCTTTAATGCCAATTGGAGGGTGTCTTTCAGTCGCTGAGCTGGGAAAACAAGGGGATAAAGATAAATGGAGATTATCTAACCCACCCTCGTTTTGCTGATGACGTAGTCATTTTTGCAACTATACCATCAGCGCAGCAGAGTATGATCAAGGAACTTGCTGACAAGAGTAAAGAAGTGGGATTAAAAATGGACTTTCAGAAGACAAAGGTGATGTTCAATGCTTTTACAAGAAATGAAGATTTATCGATTGATGGAGAAAAGCTGGAGATAACAGACACGTTCGTTTATCTTGGACAGCAGATATCAAGTAAGGGGCACATTGATGAAGAAATTAATCTGCGTACAAAACTTGCCTGGAGAGCTTTTGGAAGAAACAGCATAATTTTCAAGAGCAATATGCCATTATGTCTTAAAAGAAAAGTGTTTGATCAATGCATCCTTCCAGTGCTTACGTATGGTGCAGAGACGTGGACATTAACTAAAAGAGACGTACAAAAGCTGCAGACAACTCAAAGGTGCATGGAGAGGTGCATCTTGGTGTAACCAGGAGAGATAAGAAGAGGAACTCGTGGATCCGAAAAATGACAAGAGTGGAAGACATCATGATCAGAGTTAAATCCCTGAAATGGCAATGGGCTGGACATACTGCAGAAGGACAGATCATCGATGGACAGCCGAAATTTTAGATTGGATTCCAAGGGACAGGAAAAGACCCAGAAGAAGACCACATGGGTGATGGGTGGATGAAATTCGAAAGTATGCGGGAGTGACATGGAGGAGACTGGCACAAGACAGACCGTTGTGGAGGAAACTTGGGGAGACCTTCGTCCAGCAGAGGATTGATAATGGTTGACGACGATGATGATGATATCGTCAGAAACCAGCAATATCGCAACGTCATCTAGGATCTACACAGTGTATTTAAAATAAATCACGAAAATGTTTAAATAAAATAGTCCATGGTTTCGAAATAACTTTAGGGACATAATCAGTACAGCAATGAGATCCGAATGATGCAATATATAGGCTCTCCATAAATAATAACAGTGAGAGCTTACCTGGAGAGTTTATAACGGGTACCTCATTCCACTTTGGAGTATAGGAACCGGTCGCACCCAGACGAGACATGGAGGTTGTTAACTTGCCATTACGAACATCATATTTATGCTCCCTGACTTTGGTACTCAAGTTCCTTTTTGTAGAACCAATATATACAGTATCATTAGTGTCTGGAACTCCGGCTTGTAGAGGAATGGTGTATATGCCGTGTCTAGTATGTAGAGGCACCTTGTTCCGATCCTTCTTGATTAATGCATAAATATTTCTAGTCGTGAGGCCAAAGTCAATATTGTTAACGAAAGTGCCGAGCGGTAGTTTAGTTATCCCACCGTTGACCACCAATTGTTACGACAGTGGGTCATTATCATACCGCTGTCAATCAAATTGCTACAATACCGGGCCGAGTGGTATAAGTATATTTCTTCACTGATCTTCTTCGACGGAGTTCTTGGCGCGAAAACTGTATTATATGGGCGTACACTTAAAACAATTTCAACCAATCACCTGCGTACACATAAATAATGTGTTCTATGCCTAAACAAATATTTAATTGGCTATAAAAACATAACAATGGCACACATACGAATAAAATTTAGCTGTCTTCTGAACATAAGTATTGGTATTGGGTCAACTTTGACCTAAATCAGTTCCCGCGAGATGGTTTTAATGAACTTAAATTTCACAGTTCAGTCTCACTATTTCTGAGTTCAGTTCTTGAAATATTTCAGTTCCTCAACTAACTTGCGTAGCAGAAATTATAACAAAAACAAAATGTTTCTACTTACATAGATGCTGTTAAGAATAAATCCAAATTGTGATTGCACCAGTAAAGAGATATACACCTCCCTTTTTACATGGAAGGTTTCATTGCAGGAGCTGCGTCCCCTGGGCGCTACCGTACTCATACACACACACACACACATCCAGGCGTTTGTTGAGAGAGCCTTCGCCTCGTAAGATAAAGGGCGACTCTTCACTTCCTCCACAGTAGGGGATGAATGGGGGATGATGATTCCACACTGCAGTGGTTGGCATTCGACCCCGACTTCGCTTTGCTTCGCTTCTCATTGGAATGACCACTGTCCACTCGCAGATTTCTTAATTCCCCTGTAACTTGGCTTTCATTAGGCCAAACAGTCGCTGATTTCCATTACGCTCCAGCCTAGAAATTGCTGCTTTATCACGCGGATTTGGGCATTCCGCTGTCTTTATGGCAAACTGGCATCTCCATCAGCCGCCTCGAGTTGTCTCCATTTCTTACCAAATGCAGGGAGTTTCGCTCTTCATTTCCCAATTCATATAGCAGATCCAAGGCCTCCAGCCTTTCACATCTGAGAGCGTACAGACAACTAACTTTCTTCCTTATTATCATGTTAAGTGCGAAATCTTATTTTTCTGCACGGACCACACAGAGAGCAATTGTTCTCGAAAATGCCCCAAACAATCGACGAATTTACGATTATTCGTTAAACCTTTTGTCCCCATCTTCATTCATTTACTCAAGTGGAACCCTCTTCAAAATGTACCTCTTTCCCTTTCCGTGTTGCTTAGGCTTCCCGTCAGCTGCTCCCTGATATTTATGACCTAACAGAGCTATTCTGAGACCACCCAGCCAGAGAGAGAATTCTTCGCCTCTTTTCTTTCCCAAACCCCCAGATAAAACTTTCTTTGTTGTTTAAACTTTTAAACTGCAATCAAGCCTCGAACATAATTAATACTTAATTAATTTCACACATCCACCACGCCCATTAATTACTAAATTAATGGCGGGGGTGGGTCGTAACAATATTATATGGTTTACACTTATTACTTAGTACAGTAACAATCCTGTGCACATACGGAAGTGATCTCACAAAACGGGGTTTACGAAAGTCTCTAGAAAGAGTCGGAACATTAGACTTCCTAATTTGCCGGAGTAAGCGATCCACGACCGAGGCCTCGTATCCATAATGACAGGCTATTTGTTTTATCTTGACCAGTTCCAAATGTCGTAATCTAGGGTTGGACGAGTGTGAAAATGCTCTACGTAATAAAAACCGAATAGCTGCGTAGCGCACTATGGTAGTTAAACTGTGAAAGAAAACGGAAAAATATCCTTTATCGCTCAAGTTTTCGGTTGCCCGTCTTCTAAAACCAAGACCAGATTCAAACCGCCTTGACGACCTGAGGTAGGGCGGAAAGTGTAATTTTTCTCATTACTCACATAGCATCTACGAGCACATGATATGCACTAATTTCTTACTGATTTTAGTAATAAAATTTTCCTATGTAACATTCTATATTCCGTAAAAGTTCCAGTTCCATCATATACTAAGCTTAAGCAAAATTAAAAGTGGAAACATTAAAGAACACTTCACTGAAAATAATTTCTAAAAATTGTCTCGATAAGGAACGTAAGTTCTCAAACAAATGAAACACAATAATTAATAGCACGAAAGTGGAATGAATCGTGGATTATTACTTTTATTGATTATCACATAAAATTCCTATTTTTAATAAATCTCTCTTTTTTGCAAACCTACTTTCCCTTTCGTTAATTTTACAGCTTTAGATGTTCAATGCAAAAATTCAGTCGTCAAGTTGTTCTACATTCACACCCTTCTTTACTAATGACAAATGTTTTTGTTTCTAACTACATTTATCCATCTGTGTCATATTTTGTACAAGAAAACAGTCTGTGGTATTGTATGTTACGCGCATATGAATCAAATGTTAAACATTTAAGTACAGGCTGTAAACTCGGTCACTAATCGCAATCCGGATGAAACTGTAGGACGCACCCGCCACCAGTCCAGCAGCTTTACTTGAAATAATTTCAACCTCGTGGATACTTCACAGTAACTTATTTTTGTTTCAAATTAAATTGCATAAAAAACGGGTTCAACCATCGTAGTTATAAGGAGACATCTTGTTAAATTTATGGACGCAAAGGATCTGTGAAGACAAAAACAAAAAGGAAAAAAAAATGTGAATACTAGAATATATGTAACTTATATGAATATGTATGAGAAAATGAAAACATCACCTACGGTCTGGATCATTAAAATCTACGGTTTTCATCAAAAGGTCCCTGTACTTAATGGTTTGCAAGATGCTTGCTGAGTTTTACCTCTAAGACAGTAACTGTGAGAACATCACACATTGGTAATGACGCATTGAAACGATTGGTACAAAAAATGCTTGTTCAGTTACATGCGCGCGCGCGCACACACACACATACACACAAAATCATCTGACGCCAAATAGCACAGGTCGAGTATCCAAACGCTTATTGGTGTGCGTTCGCTATTACAAACCCGAAAGGGCGACAATGCGAGTCAATCCAACATGAAGTTTCATCCTTTCATTGTAAATATATTAGTGTAAAACGCAAATTTTGGACTGAATGGTCACAGGAAAAGAAAAATGGGCTGTTTATTTTTAACTGAGGGCTAAACATTGGATAAACAGAAATATTTAACCGATTATACCACCTGCAAGTAGTCATTATACATGAAAAATATTGTTAAGCGTTTAGTAAAATATTAGAACTAGAAGCACTCACATTTAATTGATTATAAAATGAATCCATTACAGCGCTAATCTCTTATCTTCTGCTCGACCAACTGAAGTCTGTTTTACAATGCAATCGTCTCCAGTGGATTACCAACAGTCGTTATGCACCATCCATATCATTTTCTGTTTACTGAAAGAACAATCGTTTAATAAAGTAATAGGCTGACTGAGAAACTTTACATTATTTTACGGTACTCGGCCTACAGTTTTCTACAGAGCGTTGCAGATATGCCTTCAGAAATTTCTCCACTCAGCTAGGCTGTTTCCTTTCGATCTTTTTTTATAAGAGGTTACTACTATCGGGTAAATAGCATTTCGTTATGTATTCGTTTGCAAATTACACTGCTGACCACCCAAAATGCAACACCAAGAAGAACACGAGATAGTAAAGCCAGATTTACTGGACACATAACAACAGATACAAAGATGAAACGATTGAGCTTACAGGCCCGTGCGACTTGCGGAAGACGCAGACATCAACAGTTCGTGTGGCCTCCATGGCTGGCAATAACGGCAGCTACACGCCGCGGCATCGAACGAAAGAGGCTTTGGATGTGGGCTTGGGGTATGTCGGTCCAGGCTGCTTCCACACGTTGCCACAGTTCATCTGGCGTAGCCGCGGGTGGTGCTTACCGGGCCACTAGGTTGGCGATCAGCAACCAGACGTGTTCGATGGGCGACATATCGGGAGAACAGGCGGGTCACGGCAGCAGTGACACCTGGTGGGCTATGAAGAATTGTTGCACGATGCGTGCCACGTGCGGGCGTGCAATATCCTGTTGAAACGTGGCCACTGGCAGGTCCTGCAAGTAAGGGAGGACTACAGGCTCCAAAACGTCGGAGATGTAGCGGTGGCTGTTGAGTGTACCGGCGATACGTACCAGAGGGGTGCGGGTGTCATATCCAATTGCGCCCCAAACCATAACGCCAGGAGAAGGACCGGTATGGCGATGCATAATGCAGGCGTCATACAGTCTCTCGCGCGGTGCTGCCACACGCGGATCCGACCATCGTGGTGTTGCAGGCAGAAGCGGGATTTGTCGGAGAAGACCATGTCGTGACATTCCGTAGTCCAGGTGCGGCGTTCAACGGCCCACTGCCGCCGCACTCGCCGGTGGTGTAACGTCAATAGTAATCGGAGCAATGGGCGCCGTGCGACAAGTCGCCGCTCCTGCAGACGACGTCGAACGGTACGTGCTGACACAGGTTGTTGCGCAACACACCTTAATTCCTGCGCTAACGTTCGTTATGTGGCGGTGCGAGCCGTCAATGCCCGCCGCAAAATATGCTGGTCCTCTCGTTCGGTGGTGTGCCGCGGCTGCGGCAATCACTCACGTCGGTCCGTCCGTCCCTCCTGCACTCACAGAATCCATACTCGCCTCACTGTGGCTGGATATCGTCCCACATGGGCACCGATGTCTCGGTACGATAAACAGCTGTCGCGATAAGCCACTATTCGTCCTCTGTCGACGAGGCATCAGGAAGCTTCCCACGCACAGGTCCGGCAGCCCAACACACTTCCACTACTTACACCCCGCCTACTGTGAACCCTTCTTATAGTGCTTCTCGGTGGCGTGCCGGGCGCACATGATTTGAATATGCCCTGCAATGCTAATCGTTTGCATGTCCTCTCGCGGGCGACGCATGCTGCAAATTTTAGGCCAATCGGATGCTCCCTTCTTGGTGTTGCATTTTGGGTGGCCAGCAGTGTAGTTTCGGTTACTCTAGAAAAGCGTCACAATTTCATGTTTTCAGTCTCGTTCTTCGTAAAAATAAGTTGACAGTGTTCATGAGATGTTAGAAATATTTCTCAGCTCAAGAAGTTTTTAATCTGTCTTCCTCATACTCATTTTCCAGAGGAATATAATTAAAATCTTCCCAGGACGTCATGTGCAAAAAATGAAAATCAATTTTTATCATTACGCGATAAGCTGCAATTATTAATTTGAACATGAAATGCAAAATAAGAAGTTTTATTTCTACCTTTCTCTAAAAGAAATTCTTTATGATGATGATGGGATTCATAATCAACTATGTCTAGTCTCTTTATCTGAAGTGGAAGTTTTTCGATGCTTTCCCTGAAAGAGCAGAAACAAAGCAAAGTAAAAAAGAGATTTCCTGAAGTTTTCAGCACAGCCTGTCCAATACAAACTAATGGCACATAAAGATTAATAAACTTTTAATATCAGAACGAAAACTGCGGTTTTACGAGAAAGAGTACAGTTCAACAACAAGCGAAACGAGATTCAATGAATTGAAAATATTAGCTGACTTTCATGTTTTCTTCGCCATTTTGACTATTAATCACTGATTTTTTTTCATCGAGCACAATACGGGGTACGTGAAATAAGGACTTTTAAAATGAATAGTTTCCGGTAAATCTGTAAGTAGAAAGAATACGAGAAGCGTAGGATAAGGAATAACAAAAAATATGTATATTCCGAGGTTAGCTATCGCATTAATTAAGTAAGCAGGTTAAAACTTCACAAAAAATTTCCGAAAATACGACAGCTATCCTAAAAAACTGCGAGTATCTTCATTGTTCAACACTTTCATTAGTGATATTGTACAATAGCGGGAAAATGTTTCAGACCACGTGGTCATTTCATTTTTAAAAGTTTATTCGTTCAATATTTATACATAAAAAAGTACCAAATATAAGTATCAAAAATTCTAATTAGTTTTTAGGTAAACAGAAATAGATCGTAATTCCAATTACCTGCATAAATGCAGGGGAAAAATGAGTCACCTTAAGACAAAATTTGCATAATGGAGCGGCGTAAATGTTTGATCTCTGTCTAACAGGTAGAAATGCCACTATGCGGCTTAGATGCAGAGAATCGGTCTGTTATTTACCACGTTTTTACGATGGGCTCGGGAAAATCTTTAAATAATGCTGGAAAAGGAAAAATTACAGCAAATGCTGAATGCGACTTCTTTCAGAGACAAATTGCCGCTCGTATAGGAAAGTCGAACACTGTAGTGTGCAATTTTTTGCAGGATCCCGGCAACTATGGGAAGAAACCCCGAAGCGCGGGGGGGGGGGGGGGGGGGCAAGCAAACTGACACCGCACTCCAAACGCGATGTTATTAGAATGGTAAAACAAACAGGAGCATCTTCATCAAGTATAACTGCAGCATTACAACTCCCCGTGACACCAAGAACAAGGTATGTGATACAACACTCTAAATATTTAAATATTCAAAAGGCCAAAGGTGAATCAAAGTTAAATAAAAAGCATGTTTCCCCATGCTCTTTATCAGGAATAATAAGGAATGTGTATAATCCGAGGTTAGCTATCGCATTAATTAATTAAGCAGGTTAAAAGGATTAAGTTTGCATCTGAACATGAAGCGAATCCAGATCTTTATTTACCGATGAAAAAAGTCAACCTAGATGGAACGGTTGGTCTACATTACCATTGTCACGATATTAGTAACGAACCCACCTTGCTATCAAAGCTAGTGCAATTAGGTAGGTCAGTTACGAATTGGGCTGGCATCTCAAAGCGGGGAAACGCAGAACTTCATTTCGTAAAAAGAAATTGCAACATGTTGGACTATTGTTACAGAGATTTTAAATTAGGTTTTAGGATTTCATATAAAATCTCAAAATGCAACTTTTATTCCATCTCGTGCTCCACTTCCTTTCTTTCCACAAAGCATGAGAGAAATTTCGCAGAGTCAGTTCCCCATTAGACACCGGATGCACAGTTCTTTATTGTGTCGACAATGTATCTGAGTTTAGAGCTTGCACATTGTATGTTGAATGCAGATTAGCTCTATCGCGCCTCTTTTGATGCTTTACAGGTCTCTATTTAAATGCAGCCGACTAATGGACCTAGCCCGCTCACATTTGACTTTGAGGCTTGAGATTAACCGAGGGCGGTGTGTTTGCTTCTCTCGGGGAACTTTCGGATATGCTTAAGGGCATTTTTGGAGTTAGGAAAGTAGGAGAGAAGACAGTTGCCTCTGGTCTTCAAGAGCGAGCGGTCGCACATAGCAGGACGAAGGAATTGCCCCAGGCAAGGCTGGGAGGTTTTAGGCGGACCGGCAGGTTAGGGGATTTCTCTACAGCGCGAGAGATGAGGGAAAGCAGGACATAAAAAAACGAATTGGAGTTTTTAAGCGGAGCAGGGAGGAAAATTAATTGAGCAAACGGACAACCTTTTCAGGGGATTAAGTGGAGGGAACAATAAAGGTTTTTCAGACATATTTACGGATCGCAAGAATTATTTGCTTATTACGTGTTAATTACTATCACCATCAACCAGTACGGACTTATTAACAATTACAAGTTAACAACAGGCTACAAAGATAGCAAAGAACGAATGTTAACAATTGGCACCCAACTCGGTTTACCACAACCCTTTGGATTGAGTGACGACTCGGAGACTCTACCGCAGCTTATAGCCAACCGAAGAGCGGGACTTTTTCATAATACAGGTTTGAGATCCGTGCTTGATATGAACTTCTACTTGGGCTTCAAAGGACTATGGAAAACTACTTAATTAATCACTCACCGAGGTTTGTTGCAGGGATTCAAATGTAAGTACCTTCCTTTCCATTTTCATATGTGTTGACACATGATTTTTTGACATAGCAAACGAAACAGATCCAGGTGTTGGACCGAATCCATATACACTGCTGGCCACCCAAAATGCAACACCAAGAAGGAAGCATCTGATTGGCCTGAAATTCGCAGCATGCGTCGCCCACGAGAGGACATGCAAACGATTAGCATTGCAGGGCATATGCAAATCATATGCGACCGGCACGCCACCGAGAAGCACTATAAGAAGGGTGCACAGAAGGCGGGGTGTAAGTAGTGGAAGTGTGTTGTGCTGACGGACCTGTGCGTTGGAAGCTTCCTGATGCCTCGTCGCAGAATACGGTAGTCATTCCAGCACGTCTCGGAGTTCGACAGAGGACGAATAGTGGCTTATCGCGACAGCGGTTTATCGTACCGAGACATCAACGCCCGTGTGGGAGGACATCCAGCCACAGTGAGGTGAGTATGGATTCGGCGGGTGCACGAGGGACGGACGAACCGACGTGAGCGATTGCCGCTGCCGCGACATACCACTGAACGAAAGGACCAGCATGTTGTGCGGCGGGCATTGACGGCTCACACCGCCACATCACGAACGTTAGCGCAGGAATTAGGGTATGTTGCGCAACAACCTGTGTCAGCACGTACCGTTCGACGTCGTCTGCAGGAGCGGGGACTTGTCGCACGGCGCCCATTGCTCCGATTACTATTGACGTTACACCACCGGCGAGTGCGGCGGCAGTGGGCTGTTGAACGCCGCACCTGGACTACGGAATGGCACGGCATTGTCTTCTCCGACGAATCCCGCTTCTTCCTGCAACACCACGATGGTCGGATCCTCGTGTGGCGGCACCGCGGCGAGAGACAGTATGACGCCTGTATTATGCATTGCCATATCGGCCCGTCGCCTGGCGTTATAGTTTGGGGCGCAATCGGATATAACACCCGCACCCCTCTGGTATGCATCGCCGGTATACTCAAAAGCCACCGCTACATCTCCGATGATTTGGAGCTTGTAGTCATCCCTTACCTGCAGGACCTGCCAGCGGCCACGTTTCAAAAGGATAATGCGCGCCCGCACGTGGCACGCATCGTGCAACCATTCTTCACGGCCTACCAGGTGTCATTGCTGCCGTGGCCCACCTGTTCTCCCGATATGTCGCTCATCGAACACGTCGATTCGCTGATCGGCAGCCGAGTGACCCGGCAAGCACCACCCACGGCTACGCCTGATGAACTGTGGCAACGTGTGGAAGCAGCCTGGACAGACATACCCCAAGCCCACATCCAAAGAATCTTTCATTCAATGCCGCGGCGTGTAGCGGCCGTTATTGCCAGCCATGGGGGCCACACGAACTATTGATGTCTGCGTGTTCCGCAAGTCGCACAGACCTGTAAGCGCAATCGTTTCATCTTTGTATCTGTTGTTATGTGTCCAGTAAATCTGGCTTTGCTATCTTGTGTCCTTCTTGGTGTTGCATTTTGGGTGGCCAGCAGTGTAGTATCCCAGCCCTTACTGCATCTCTAATACCTAGCTACTATCTTCACCCATATAAGACTTAGCAACTCAAACACTCAATATTTATTAAGTTCAAACGAACATGTTAACGCTATCAGGATATTCTTGGATGCGTTTTTATACCCCTAAGAGACAAACTGATGGATCCTGATTTAATATTTCAGAAAGATAATGCTCCAGTGCACAGGTCAAAATCAACTTCTGAGTGGCTATCTGATAATGGGATTAAAGTACCCGACTGGCCACCACGCAGTCTAGACGTTATTCCGACTGAAGACACACCGGGCATCATGGACCACCGATTTTATTCTAAAACCAAGCAATACGGCAACGTTTTTGAACTCAAATCAGCTATAATTACTGCCTGGAAGTCAATTAATCTGTCAGAGTTGTGAAATTTCTTAACACTATGCCACAACGACTAATGGTAAATAGAAATTTTTTAACACTATGCATCAACGACTGAAAGTAAATGGGAGGCAAACAAGGTTTTCGTGGGACATAATCGGCTTTTTTTACATTTAAAAACTGTGGTCTCAATTTTTTTCCTTCTTATTTATATGTACAAATTGTGCACGTTTTGTTTTACGATATTTCAATTCAAATATGTAGCCTTCAGTTGCTAGACTAATCAAATAATATATTTAATTATTTTTCCTTAAGACAACATTATAATACAGTATAACCACTCTCATTTGAACAATATTGTGTGGTCTCAACCTTTTTTCCATGACTGTACGTTCATTTTCAAAAGTGTTATGTTGTCTGAGATGCGAAACCACCATCTCTTCTGTCACATTTGACGAAAAATCGCTTGAAATCTCTGTTTGGAAATGTCTTTACGAGTCGTCTCCGCTGCTTTTATTACCCCATGTCCTAATATGATCTGCCAGTAGTTCTGTTTGTACTTTGAAAATGAGTCTTGATAGTTCAAGAATGGGTACTATACGGAAGTTGCGACAAGTGAGTGATGCTTTTGTTGAAGAAACGTATACGGTGCACCAGGGAGTCCCAGGTTGTAATGGTGCAACTTCCAATTATAATGGATGTCAGGGCGGGCTTCTTTTCACTGCGCACTCTTAGGCAATGTCTGCACGTAATAGTCGATAATGATGGCGGAATCACGGGGATAAGAATACCGTTACAGCATCTTGCGTATAAAAAGAATAATGGTAATAATCATGAATGGAATACGGGATTACACCACACAATAAATACAAATTTTGAAGATGACAGTCCATTTTTTGGTGTAAATATGACAAGGATGGTAAGTCAGATAATATCCGAAAACTTGAAAATTTGTATTGCATGGTGTAATCCCGTATTCCATTCATGATTTATCTGCTTCTCCGGGCAATCACGGGATAGGATTCTTAAACTCCAGATTCGCTAAATATAAATGCCGGTTGCTTCGACTAACGAATCACGTGATGTTTATATTCAAATTAATCGGAAACGTGAGACTTGGTCGTTCTGGGTGGTGTAGTGGTTAGCATACCCGGGCGCTATCTGGGAGACGCGGATTCAATTCCCGCTCCAGGACGACGAAATTTTCAAGTTTTCTGACATTATCTGACTTACCATCCTTGTCATATTTACATCAAAAAACTGATTGGCATCTTCAAAATTTGAATGGTAGTAATATTAATGAGGGGCATCACTTTATCAGAAGGTGAAAAATTGGTGTAACTCCATTTTAAACTTACTTTAAACATGAAATCGTTTTGAGTCGCATACTTATTCAGACCTAGACTCTATTCACAAGAATGGGAAATTCTTAAAATTTAACAATATTTTATCTACAGGAAGCACTGCGTTACGTTTGGATGATTGCATGAGAAATTTCTTCTCCGCTACTTTAACAGCATACTTCCTCTATAGATTTAACATTTTTTTCAAATGTACATTGAAACCGATGAATTCTTTCAGTAGTTCAAAGAACCCATAATTATAAAACTTGGAGAAAAGAATATTCAATCCTTAATTCACATACGCTCCAGAAAAGGGCGATATCCTAACCTAAATATAAAAACAATGCTTATATGTCTTAACTGGGATTCGAATTTCATCTCTGGTCCAGATAAAATACCGTCCTTACAACTCGATTACTGATCGGTTGTAAACAAGACACTGTATGATTTCGAAAATTGTGCTTCACTGTGTGTCGAATGCAATAGTTTCGAAGCGAAAGGATGTAGCCGTTTAGCTGACTTGATAAAACACTATATAAATCAAAAACTTTACCTAGAGTGAAATACGGGTCACTCAAATAAAGGCAGGAAGTTGTTACCTAGGTATAACTATTCCTTTATTGCTGTCAAGAGGCACTTGATCATTTGCACTTCAACAAGGTGATCAACAAAAACTTCGGTTCATATCCACAATCAATTAACTATGAAAATACAACACTAGAACTTGAATTAATATCCACAAGAACACAACACTGTTATTAAAATAGAACACGTAGTCTTCACAAATACTTAAACAGCAATTAAGCAGTCGAGTATCCAAAAGGAGCATTAATGTTCACCATCCAACATTCCCCTTCTTACATGATGATCATGAAGATCATATGTAGAGGATTTTAGGAAGGGAGTGTCTGACCCCAGGTCTTAGAAAACCCTTTGAAATAGGAAGCCAGGAGATTTGGGCTAGAGTGCCCGATAGGAAAGTGACACGGAAGCGAAGTAGAAAGGGGGAGGAAGACGCCCTTATTTATTACCGAGGGCCCAGTACCCGGGGTCCGACGGCTTAACGTGCCCATCCGATGCACGGCGGATGTTTAGTGGATCGAGCGTTCGTACCTGCTGGGATCGAACCTGAGGTGCTTTCCGTGGCAGTCACGAACGTTGCCCACTAGGCCACCCGCTGCCCCTCCCTTCTCACAGCTACTGCGTAGCCATTATATATCTTGTCTTGTTCTTATCACATACATACGTCACTTATGTACGGACCTCATGATGTTGCCAACCTCCATTCATGTGAGACAGAAGATATCACGTTAAGTTGGGAAAGTGCAAAAGAGAACAAACTCAAATTAACATAGGAAAAGGAATTAAAAATGAAAGTTAAAATAGAATATACATCACAAGGACGGACCCAGATTTTTGCTAGACAAAATAAGATTTTTCGACACAGATACAGGCAAAAACGTGGCGTAACTGTAAAGCAATTACCAGAACGGGCAAGCTCGAGCCATACGCGGGAAACCATTGTTGTGTAGTTAGCTTGCAAGAACAATCTACACTTTATTTTAAATATACTAGACTGTGAATACTCATGAAACGCATATAGCGTATTAAATCCGTTTATTTTTGTGTAGTAAGCACAAAGATTCGCCAAGCTTTCGCACTCCACTGGGAGCTTTTTAAAGGCAGACATAAAAATGCTAGACATACAAAAATGTACATAAACTGACATAAATGACATAAGACATAAAATGGTAGACATAAAATGCATTTTTATGTCTATCATTATTTGAAGAATCCTCCCATTGGAGTGCGAAAACTTGGCGAATCTTTGTGCTTATTACACCGCAAAAATAAACGGATTTAATACGCTATATGCGTTTCAATCTACACTGCTCGACAAAGAAAATGCCACACCATGAAAGAAATAAGACGAAACTCAACACATATGTACACAAGTAAGTCGAAAAGAAGTTATTTAATATCTGAGGGATTACACGATTGCGATGATAGAAGAGACAGTATGATGTGGCCTGGGTCAGTAGGTCGTATTGTGGCCATGCTGTGCGCTATACATTCGGTTACACGGCGTAGCATCGGGTAGGAATGTATTTGAGTTATCACTGACCACGAGTTGTTGACCTACGTCTACAATTCATCAACATTGCGAGGGGATCGTGCAGACACGTTAAGTCGTCAACCAATATTGTCCCACAGGTTCTCTATTCTCTAGTGAACCTGATATCGCTCTGCAGGTTGTCCAGGTTTTCTGGGGGACAAGTGTGGGGGTCGGGCTAGCAGGATAGCACTTGGACATCTTGTAGACACTGTCTGCTGATGTTGGCAGTGTGTGGGCGGGGGTTATCTTGTTGAAACTGGGCATCAAGGATACCATGACAATATGGCAACAAAACGGGCTGTACTCCTCAATGTCTCGTCGTGTTGTTATTGCACCCACTATGCGAACGAGTACTAAACGGTTGTTGAAATTGATAGCGCCCACGCTGAAGAGTCGTATGTTGCACATGGATGGCAACAAGATCATCCCGGTAACCTCGTCTACTCCAGACTCCCAAACGTCGATCGTCGGCGTTGAAACGGAAGCGAGACTCGTCACTCAATACGACGTGGTTTCATTCGTCTTGCCACTCGTGCTTGGTAAGGCACCACTGCAGCCTTGCACGACGAGTGGCAGTCGTCCGACAGAGGGAATCCTGCCTCAACCAATCTGAGATTCTGAGCTCGTGTTGACACGAGGATATCCATAGCTACTTGTACGTTTCGTTGAATGTCGTTCGCTGTAGACATTCGACGAAACATGTCGTCCGCTGTTGACATTGTGGGGTTGCTAGGACTTTCCGTCGAATGCGTCGATTGAGGCTTTCGGACGTCCGCCTACGTGCATCGGTCTCATTATACGGTGACTTACGTTTTCTTTCTAAAACCGCTATCGCCACATTCGGCTTACAATTCTTGCATCCCAATGTGTTTCCGCTGCGATGCGACGCAAGGACTCATCAGCCGTACGTAGCCTTCTGATGAAGTACCTGGTAAAGGTGTCTGTGTGATGGTTGGATTCCCGACGACGTCTCTAGGCATTCTCACTCCTTATTATTCGTGCTTTGGCCATTAAGATCTTTCTCATGCAGTAGTTCCTACGATCAGTGAGGACTACCAAATTTAGCTACGCCGAGTGGTTTTACCCTTTTATCTTTTTTGAATTATCACGTGATTGGCTCTGAACTTCAATCATTTACATTACTCAAATGTCGACATATACCCACCAATATTTGAATGGTGTTCTGCCAAATACATTTTCTATGTTCAGCAGTTTATATCTTATTTTTAATTTACTCTTTCACTGCAACGAGGCCAAGCAAGTATTTCATTAGAACGTGGTTTAAAGTTTTTTCGCCTTTTACTTTTGTCTTTCATCCATTTTTTCTTAACTCTCTCCTTTCATTTTCTTTTATGTCAATAAGTCAGTCGTGGATGTTTTTGGGAGTTGAAAACATTTCATTTTTGTGCATGAAGGGGTGGATGAGGGAAGATCTGAACTAATATAGCATTTCGTCGAGGTTGCAATATGGTTAAACCTATTCCGCTCTGTTCGACCAAATACAACACTGCTGATCCCTCTCTCTCTCTCCGTCGTTATCAACAGATATGACAAAGTTAATGTCACCCATTGAACCACTTAAACCGCCTCGGTGGCGCAGTGGTTTAAGCGATGGCCTCTGATCATTCGCCCGAAAGAGGTCCCGGTTCGAATCCCGGTGAGGCATGGATGTTGTGTTTGTCTTACGACACTGGCTCTCTCCCTTCCCTGGAAACCAGTGACCCTAAATTAGAGACAGGCGACTGCTTATAGCCTATTGAGTTGCTCAAGCTGGTCGTTAAACCTCCAATCATAAAAAAAACCAAAAAAAAAAAAAAACACTTAAAGCAAAATGGTATGTCATCAGTCGACGGAGAGGGAAATCATAAAGCTTAGGAGAACAAAAATCTCATGTACGTATTAAATATTAAAGGTGAAACTTTATCAATAAAGTTATATACACTGAAGTGCCAGAAAAACTGGTACGCCAGTCTAATACTTGGTGGGTCCCGCACGGAAGCGCAGGACTGCAGAAATACGACGGGCCATGGACTCCACTAGCTTTTGGAAATATGCTGCACACTATACTTCCTGCACTAGCTTTTGGAAATATGCAATGCACACCATACTTCCTGCACAGCGTTCCACAATTCGGGTGTATTCCGAGGTATTGGATTCCTGTGTTCGATAGCGCGTTGCATGGCTTCCCAAATGTATTCGATCACGTTCAGATCAGGGGACTTGGGTGAGATTGGCAACACCCCAAACTCAGATGAATGCTCCTCTAACCATAATGTGCCGTCTCGACACTTGTGTGGTGGTGCATTGTCCTGTTGGAACAGGCCCAACCCATCATCATGAAAGCAGGACATGAATGTGGGTATCTCGTCAGAAAGGATGCGCACATAGCGTTAGCCGGTCACAGACGTTTGTAAACGTACCAGGGGTCCCAAAGACGTCCATATAAACACACCCCATACCATTATAGACCCCCTATCAGCCGGTACAGTTCCCTGTTGACAGGCTGTATCCATGGCTTCATGGGGTTTGTACCACCATGAATCCTTTCATCTGCCCGATACAGTAGGAAACGCGACTCCTCAGATCAGGCTACTTCTTTCCGGTCATCAAGTGTCCAGTGGCGGTGTTGCCGTGCCCTAGCGGAACGCATAGCTCTGTGTCGTGTACCCATCAAGGGGACTCGAGTTGGGCGTCGGCTCCCAAGGCCCATATCGTGCAGGGTACGCTATACAGGCCGGACGCAGATGCTTGTTGAGGCTCCAGCATTGAATTCCGATGATACCTGCGAGAGTGTTGCACGCCTATCGCGTGAAACGATTCTTGACAGCCGACGATGGTCACGTTCACCCAATGTCTTTTTACGGCCACACTGGTATCGTAGGTTGGAGGTTTTGCCGGAATTCTTGTATTCACGGTACACCCTTGCAGTGGTCGTCCGTGAAAATCTGAACTTCGTTTCTACCTCCGAAATACTATAGCTCATCTCGCGAGAGCCAACTATGACACCGCGTTGAAAATCGCTTAAATCTTTTTACTTGTCATTCTCATGCCGAAAACAGCTCTGACAGCTGGCAGGGATGTCTATCGCTTTATATACGCACTGGCGCACGCAACCGAGTACGCGCATAGGTGACGTTGCTATGTATTTTGTATACGCTCGTCTGTACCAGCTTTTCTGGCACTTCAGTGTATGTGTTTAATAGTGAGCTTACCGGAAAAAGAGTACTAAATGATTAATTTAAATTCATAGTGCTTCAAAAAAAAGTTCAATCATGATCATGTCTCAAAGTCCGATTAGATCACGTCACACGTCACACTTGCACATTTTTGCAAAATACCAAACCGCATTCGTTGAACCTTTGCTTCCACCACTCAATTCCCGGATTCTTACATTTCCACAGATCGACGCTCTCGATGTTTGTTTTATCTTACTACGCTCTTTCGGCAGCTTAGGAAACACTACAGCAGGTTTATGGCTCACGCCAACCTTTGCCGTGACTTCGAAAAGCTGCTTATCCATGCCAGTGTTCCCCTGATGAGAGCGGGTATGGTTTGTTTGCATCTGAGGTTGACATTCTGCACTTTGTATCTTGGGTATGCTTTTTTTTTAAATTCGTTAGATTCTTGTTTTCAATTGGGTTTTGGCCCAGAGTTTGTGCATTTAGGATGGGATTGGGGCATTTGGTCCTTGTGGTTCATGTTCGTTGTATTTGAGTCTTGTGTTTTGTCGTCTGTGTGGGTTTTTTGGTTTAAATATCATTACTTCCTGTAATTTGACACTTCACGGGTTGGCTACTTATGCGCATTTATGTCTACATTCTATTTTCATGTTTTCATTTTTCGTTCATTCTTATTCTTTCCTATTTTAATTTTCAAAAAGTTACTTTATGTGTGTGTGTGTGTGTGTACGCACGCAGACTCACGCACACACACACACACACACACAGAGTACTGATGGAGTACTGCACAAGACCTCAGTGTACAGGTGAGTAAACACACTGTAACCTCGGTATGTACACGTACCATTCGTAGAGAACTTCATTCCATGGGTTACCGTGGTTGTGCGGCTGCTCATAAGCCTTTCATCTCCATTCGGAATACTACTCGTCGTTTAGCATGGTGTAAAGAACATTTACCGTGGACCGTAGATCAATGGAAACGGGTCCTATGGACACGATCCATCAGTCAGATGGCCGTGTGTGGGTATGGCGGTAGCCGGATGAACGCTATTTCCCACAGTGTACTCTTCCTATGGTCAAGTTTCGAGCTGGCAGTGTACTCGTGTGGGGGTGTTTTTCGTGGTATAATTCCGTATTGTGTGTAGACCGGCCAGCACAGAGTGGTGATCTTAATCCCATGGAGCACCTATGGGATGAATTAGAGCGCCGCATAAGAAGTTAGAAACCAAGGCCTACCACTAAGCAACAGTTAGCGGCAGCATTATGTACTGAATGGATGCACATACCTATCGCTGTGTTCCAAAACCTTGTCGAAAGGATGTCTCGAATGGTCAGTGCATGCATTAAGGCCAAAGGTGGACCGACACCGTACTTATATATGTTAATAAATGCTATGTTGTGTTTCTCTTCTAGATGTCCGGTGACTTTTGTCAATATAGTGTATGTATATAGTATATACATTCTATAGATAGATAGATAAAAGAGTTGACGTACTTCATGCTTAATCTCTTTGGGGCTTGGGGGGGGGGGCTTCAGCTCCAAAACCTTTCCCACCCTCCGTGGATGCGCCAGTGACATAGGTAGACATGTGCCCTTCATGCTTCAA
The DNA here is from genome assembly GCA_039090855.1 of Macrothele yani. Classification (NCBI taxonomy): domain Eukaryota; kingdom Metazoa; phylum Arthropoda; class Arachnida; order Araneae; family Macrothelidae; genus Macrothele; species Macrothele yani. Next base: position 74,380,643 of record CM076994.1, on the reverse strand, counting down.
TTTTTGTGTTCGTGCCTGTGTAAATCAAAGCTTTTTTCTGAAACATCACTGCGTCTTGTGCTTCAAAATTACAAGTTGTAGCAGGATTTGCTTTAAACATTTGAGGTCTCAAATGAAAAAAAAAACGGCACAATAACACAAAACCCGCTAAAGAATTTCAAATATTTCTTTTTAAGTTTGCTTAGCATATTTAAAAAAACGAAAAAAGTGACAACAAAATCATTCAATTGAGAAATAATAATAATAATAATAATAATAATAATACGATAAGGAAACCACGTTTTACGTTACCAATAGAACATGTTTTTACATACGTATTAGATAATTCACAAATGCTAAACACTTTCTTAGTTTATGATAATGGAAACAGACATGACTTATTTTACCACTTTTTGTCTTAGTCAGCTGACCCGATTTTCATAATTTTAGTATTCCGAGACAAAAGTGTTTGCCAAAATAATACGACTAAGTGAATATCTTCATGAACGGCAGCAAAGCAGATGAAAATATTAAATGCAATTTGTTTAAATATATTCAGGAAATCAACATCACTAAAGTTGTGACTTGAATTACAACTTTTCACAAACTATGTGGAAGGGAAAAAAGTAATTGTATTATAATTTACAGGTTGTACTTACTCTTTTCCAGGATTTCCATGCCGCTGGTACCAATGAAAAGTAAAAAATCTTTTAAAATATAATTAATATTTATAATATTTTATACATGTAGCTGTGAAAGATAACAAAGAGCTGTACATTTTAGAATTCATAGTTATAACCACTAAGAATAATTTGAAAAAAAAACAGTTCGAGGATGATTATCAGAAAAAGAAATGACAATTTCCCCGAAGTTCGTGATAGCACGCCTTGCCTGTTGCATTCAATCGTTGAAGGAGAGGCATTTTCCTTGATAACAGATGGAAAGGAAGTAAAATTTCAAATTTGTCCCGTGTACCGATACCGATGCGAATTTTGCCAAACGTAACATAAGTAGTAGTTCGTTGGCTAAGCGTAAAGCACATATTTTACCGGTAGCCAACCTCTCGCCAAAATTTTTTTATGACGATTTGCCTCAATAGTTATACATCGTCGTATGCTCATTGTTGCAAAATTAAATATGATCAAACCAATAAAGCGCGATGAAAGAAGTTTTGAAAAACGTTTATTTTAGCAAAGTCTCAAACAGCAGATGAATACTGTTTGGGGTGCGAGCTGGCCCGAGCGGGCCCGAGTTCGAGTCCCGGCTGAGTCACGGGTGGTGTGTTTTTCCTTACGGCGCAGGCTCTTTCCTTTCCCTGGAATTAGTGGCTCTAAATTAAGAACGGGAGACTGCTAATATCTCTTGGAGTTGCTCACTGTGGTAATTAAATACAAAACAAAAAACAAAAACAAAGAGAGACTAGCTGTAAATCTTTATAACTACTTGGTTGTAATGTTCATTCTTCCACTGATCAAGTGTTGGGCGCCCCCCGATTGGCGCAGTGGCCAACGCACTGGCCTCTGACTGTACGTCCGAGTGGACCCAGTATTGAGCCCTGGAAAAGGCATGGGTGTTGTGCTTGTCTCACGGCACTGGCTCTCCCTTTGCTAGAGTCACTGGTTCTAATTCGACCGTTTATAGCTTATTGAGTTGCTCACTGTGGTTATTAAACCTCCAAACGAAAAAAAAGTGTTGGGCCCCGAGGTTTTGCTAGTTTTGGGAGGATTTGAAGTTGAGTACTTTTTCTCACCGTACGCATTTGTGCTCCTAGAGAAGTATGAGGACGTACGTAGCCTGTGACTGCCAATTTTTAAAATTCAAAATACCTTAGAAAAGAGCGAATTGTCTTATTTTACATTTAAATGATGACTTTAAATAAGCGGAAACTACGCTGAAATTTATAATTACAAATAAATCAATTTTCTCACTTTTCTACAGAAGTGGGGCACTTACCGGCCGTTGATTTCTCCGGAAATCAATAACCAAATCTCCAGAGAATTATTTACTCCTGATCTAAGGCCGCCCCGGTGGCGCAGTGGTCTAAGGCGCTGGCCTCTGATCACTCGTCCGTAAGGGGTCCGGGTTTGAATCCCGGTCAGGCATGGATGTTGTGTTTGTCTTACGGCACTAGCTCTCTCCCTTCCCTGGAACCAGTGACCCTAAATTAGGGACGGGCGACTGCTTATAGCCCATTGAGTTGCTCACGGTGGTCGTTAAACCTCCAATCAAAAAAAAAAAAAAAACTCCTGATCTAATCATACAGAGTGGAGAGTGGAGAGATTGTAATGAGTGTGTTGATACGATCGTCAGAAGATTTACTGATTGCCATTGTTAACTTGATTCAACAAAAGATCCCAGATTCTAAGAGCTGCAGCAGAAGACTGATATTTTCCTGAGCTACTACAAGGGTGTAAATTTAAATAAGCATTTGGACTTTTTACATAAGTTGCTCATTCTTATGACCCCTTGCCTTTTCTTATCCTATAATATTTCTAAGTGCTGATATTGTTATTCAGCAAGCAGCTTTCTAAGGCAACTTCAAAATATTAAAACACCGTACATTCTTCCGTCTATTTTGACGAACATGGTAAACAGAAGATGCGAAATCTGCAAGACGAGAGCTGATATTCCAATACTGTTGGAACTTTTTCTTCTCTTACGAAGGAAGCATCATATCAGCTCACTTGAAAGTTAATTGGCTTCCTGTACGTTTAACTGGTAATGCAGTTTGCTGTCCACGTCTTATTACCCAAGTCTTGATCTGTTTAAGGCTCGAAGAATAAACTGTGCTACATACAGTGAGTGATCCCTGAATTATGACCACCTACCTAATACTTCGTAGCCCTTCTTTTGCCCTCGGTACAGCAGCTATCCGACGAGGCATCGATTTAATAAAATGACAGATGCAGTTGGAAGATGTGGCCAACCAAGCTGTGTGTAATGCGGCCTTCAATGCAGGTATAAAGGTGATTGGTATATCCAGACACCTACGATAGTTCCATAGTGTCCCAAAAGTGCTGTATGGGATTTATATTAGGGGAGTTTGGAGGCCAATCGATATGCTGGAAGTCTGAAATGTGTTTCTCAAACCATTTGTGCCCAACATTGGACCTGTGGTTTGGCGCAATGTCATCTTGGAAGACACCGTCGACATTCGAGAAAAGTGCAACATTGCTGGATGTACAGAGTCAGCAATCAATTCACAATAAGCACCAGTCATACGTCGTTACACATGCACCAGGGGTCCAAGTTCCTTCCGGGTAAATATGCCACACACCATGCAACCGCCTACACAGGCTCACACTGTGGATGCCATGGTGGACGGATCGAGTGCCTCTTGTAGTTTGCGCCAGATACGTACACGACCATCCATGAGGTGGAGTGGAAAACGCGACTCGTCATCAGCACACTTTTTTCCAGTCATTTGACATCCCGCTTGCAGGATCTTAGCACCAGGGGAATCTTTTGCCCGATGAACCGTCGTCGGGGTCGTCTGCTGTTATAGCCCATACGTGCGAGCGTCCGACGCATGGTCATAACAGATGTTATTCCGGGTTGACCTCTGCTTCATTAGGTAGTCGACTGTTGAACAATGCTGCGTTTGTTGGTCTGCCCGAGTCGTTGGATCCGGCGCTCACCTTTCGCATCAATCTTTCGCTGTCCTCTGCAGTTTATCCTCCGGATCGTTGTTTGACCATTTTCACGCCAGTCTTGATACACTTTAACAATGGCGGCTTGCAAAGAACCCACCAGTTCAGCCGCTTGAGGAATCGGGGCACCTGCCCTTCGAACTCACACAATCTGTCCTTTCTCAAAGTCCAATGAATCCTTCCGTTTACCCATCACATTCCGAATTTCACTAGCTACTGCTCCACTCACACCTTACATATTTTACGTTGGTCGCCTAATCGCGCCTTCTCGGAAATTTCGTGGTCAACGGTCAGCACCCGCTTTTGATAGGGGTGGTCATAATTCAGTGATTACTCGGTGTATATGTTATATAAAATTAAAATAATAAGTCATAATTTTCTGTTTTCCGAAGAAAAAAATATTTACTTGCGATTCAAATTATATATTTCATTAGATTGCAATGTTATTGAAAAATGAAGATCCATTCAAGAAACCTTTTTTTTTCAAAAATATTAAGCAAATAGCAGATCAACTGTATCTCATTGCGTCGAGTGAATTTTGTCACGCACAGGAAAAAGAAAGAATTCAGTAAAGGAATACAATGCGACAGTATTGCAATATTTACAATCACATCTTACAGATGTTTACTATTCGCGCAGACGTGGGAAATACAGATGTAGAAAAACAAAAACGTATCAGAGTTGATCAGTATATAGTTTTTGATTCGATTCCTAAACCACAAATTTCGCAATCGTGTTTGTAACTTTTAGGCGTTCATGCCAAATCTCGATAGAGTATTAAAATTTGTGTTGTATTCTTCAGTGAGTAAGATTATGTAAAATAAAAACCACAATAATTCATACAGTCACTAAGATATACACCAAGTTTTCATTAACCATCAAAAACTTGAATTAGTGAAACAGAGTCACACAAATCTGTAGGAAGAATCTTTCGAAAATACTAGTAAAAATATCAATGTATATTCGAAAAATGTTTATTTTATATCGTCAAATCTCTAGAGAGAAAGGATATAATACAATTACAAAAACATAGTCCAAACCTTATCTCGAACTACATAGGTCGATCAGAAAAAATGGTTACACGTGCAGGATGTCATACGAGTGGAATACATGACATATACATTCGAGAGATGGCGTTAGTGCTCCAGGCACCTCTGTGAAATCCTGTGCGCAGCGTAAGATGCGCAGTGACATTTCGAAATGGCTACGCGGTTGTAAACCTGGTCTCAGGTTGAAGTGAGAGCAGTGATAAGGTTTTTAGGGGCCAAGAACGTGCCCGGAGCCAAAATTCATTGGCAGCTTGTCGAAGTTTATTGTGACAAAGTGATATAAGACAACACGAGGCGAAATGGTGCTGTTCGTTTCAAACCGACAGGGATGATGTGTGGAACCGACATCACACAAACAGTGGACGTCCAAGTTCGTTGACGATAGAGATCAACACTTCACTTGTGGACGAAATGGTTCAAATCGACCGAAGGGTAACTTTGTGCGATATTGCGTCCGAGCTGGGATTGAGCTATGGCGTTGTTCAACATCTTGTGGTGGATGTTTTGCAATACTCCAAGGTTCGTGCCATATGGATGCAACGTTCATTATCAGTCGATCACAAGGTAGCACGAATGATGGTATGTTTGACATTTCTGCAGCGTTACGCTGAAGACGGGCTGAGCTTTCTTGACCATACTGTGACTGGGGAAGAGACGTGGCTCCACCACTTCACTCCCATTAGCAAGAGAGCTTCCACGAAACACCCTGCTCCACTCCCGAAGGAGAAGTTCAAAGTCACACCGTCTGCTGGAAAACTCATGACATCCGTTTTCTGGGATTCCTCGGGTATACTTTTAGGGACTTCTTAGACCGTGGACCATCATCAACGGTGATCGGTATTGTGCCACGCTGAAAACATTGCACGAGAGCATCCGACAAAAACGACCAGATCCGCTGAGCGATGGTGTCATTCTCCTTCACGATAACGCGAGGCCGCATACTGCCAACACCACGCAGCACTTGCTCTACAAATTCCGATGGGAGGAGTGGGCTCACCCAGCCTACAGCCCGGACTTGGCTCCAAGTGACTTTCACCTCTTTCCTGCCCTGAAACATCATCTGTCTGGTACTCGCTTCACGTGTGATGATAAACAGCTGCAACAAACTGGCTACATCAGCAGGGACATGAATTTTTTCCGTCCGGGATGGACAAGCTGGTCGTGCGGTTTGATAAATGTCTTAATAGTGCTTCATATCCATTGTCCCATTGCACAAACACTTCTTGGTTGGTGAGTTTTCCTTTCTTCTACTCGAAGGTGCAACCTTTTTTTCTGTTCGAACCTCGTACACAAAAGAAATGTGACAATAGCTAACCCAGTACAAATGCGGTAGAGCAATTACGAGCCAACGTTATAGTAGTTATACACGATAGATTCTATGCGCATGGTATTACTATAAAAAACATATGATTTGATATAATAAAGTTTTTAAAAAGTGTTTGATGCTAACTTTAGATTTTCGACTTTTCACATTCAGATAATTCTTTGACTTTTGTACATTTCCATACATACAAAATGCATGGGTGCCAACGTTCATCATCGATTTTCATATTATGATCATTTTTCGTCTACAAAAGTCACGTCATATGAAAAACCTCGCATGATTAGTACTTTTTAGATGCAAATAAATGAATTTACAAAAATGCTTTTGTTTACACAATTTTTAGTGTCATAGCTCTTGGCAATATTATCAAGCGTAACGGCTTTCTGTAAGCAAATAGAAAATGCGAAAGCTTCATATCATCATTACGGGCATCCGGGTTCTCTAAAAACTTCACTTGTTTTCCTTATCGGTTTCTTCGGAGATCAACGCAGCCGATGTAGTAAAATTCAATTTTAAATGAAAAATCTTTTCATACAGGAAATTGAGTTTTCCTTTCATTTCTAAACTTTTTCTTCCGAGGAAGCAGCATGACAAATGCCCTGTTTCGTTGTTGTAGGGCGGAGTTCGACACACGGTAAATTTTCTTTTATATCAGATTCTAACCAATATCCTGCGGGCAATGTGTCATCGACTAGACTTCGGCGAAACGAAAATGTTGTGCGTTACGTGAACAATATATTTAAATCTATCCCTTGCATGAATGCATTCAAGGACATTTTTATAATTTCGTATCTTCAGATAGAAGTAAGTTTAAAAATTTCGAAGATACAAACTTCAAAAAGGATTTATAAATTTTCTTCATCACACCCGATAAACGAGAAAGATGACACCGAATTCTCGAGGGAAATAACTTGAGCTGCCTTTTGAATCATTTCCGACACAAAAAGAAATTTTTAAAGCGAATTTTTTGAAACGGAGAAAACCAACGAAAAAGAAACTCGATTCACCTCTCGAGCGGAAAAATGCTCATCATTTAAAATGCATGGTTTGCTCCGTGATCTTCATTGTGAACGGAACCAGTTACGAAAATAATTTTTCCAACCGGATTTCTCAAATCAGCAATATAATTGCAAGTAGAAATACATCCTTAGGTCCATCAGAGGCAGATACGTGTGTTTGTCGGTCCGATGGCACAGTGGTCTAGGTGATGGAATCTGACCATTCGTCTGAGATGAGCCTTTGTTCGAGTCCTGGGTGAGGCACGGGTGTTGTGTTTGTCTTACGCCACTGACTCATTCCCTTCCCTAGAACCAGTGGCCCTAAATTAGGGACGGGCGACTGCTTATGGCACACAGAGTTGCGCATGGTGGTAGTTAAACCTCTAATCAAAAAAAAAAAAAAAAAGAAAAAAAAGAAGAAGAAAAAGAAGAAATAAAGAAAAGAAAAACATATGCGTGTTATGGAAAAACAGCAAACGCAAGCAAAATGCTCCTCATAGTGAGAGAATTTTTCCAAATCGAATAAAGCAGAGGTATGGAGGTAGCGGGAATATGACTCTGCCCCCTGGTGGTGAAGCTGCGCAATATTTGAAGAAGAAATTAGAACAAACTGTTCTTTGCAGTGAAGGATATTCTTCGGTCTATTTCCCATGCTTTTACAACACTATACTGACACGAGCATTGACGCAATCACGGAGGGGCTTTGCGGGCTTATGTCCCCTTCAAGGAGATTAAGAACGAAGTACGTCACAAATTAAACATTCAAAAATATTATTTTACATGTTCAAAAAATTACATAGTGTGTTCTATTACATGGTGTCTTCTTCCCAAAGCCCCAAAACACTAAGAGCGATGTACACCACAAATTAAACATTTAAAAATATTATTTTACAAGTTCAAAAAATTACATAGTGTCTTCTTCCCAAAGGACCAAAGAGATTAAGAGCCACGTACGTCCCAAATTAAACATTCAAAAATATCATTTTACATGTTAAAAAAATTAGATAGTGTCTTCAATTACTGTCTTCTTCCCAAAGCTCCAAAGAGATTAAGAGCGACGTACATCACAAATTAAACATTCAAAAATATTATTTTACATGTTAAAAAAATTACATAGTGTGTTCTATTACATGATGTCTTCTTCCCAAAGCCCCAAAGATACTAAGAGCGATGTACACCACAAATTAAACATTTAAAAATATTATTTTACATGTTCAAAAATTTACATAGTGTCTGGCATAGTGTCTTCTGTTACATGGTGTCTTTTTTCCAAAGCCCCAAAGAGATTAAGAGCGATGTACGTCATAACCGTATATAAACTATAGGCGTACACTATATATACATGTACACACATTGCGTACGCATACTATATATATATATATATATATATATATATATATATATACAGCCCCCTCCAACAAGACTTCCTGGGTGCGCCACTGGACACGAGTGCCACGAACCACGGAAGATATGCAACGTATTTGATTGTATATATAAAATACATCTGTGTGAACAATTTTCTGTAATTGTTCTTCGTTGAACTTATGTTTTAGTCTACTTAACCCATTTTTTTTATGTGTCTGTAAGTTTTATCTGATTCCAACTATTTCATCACGCTGGAGTAACTTCAGTGCCAAAAAGTTTTCAATACCTATTATTTCTACCGAAACAATTTGAAGCTTAATGCAAACATTTGGTGGATAAGATAAACCAGGTATTAAACAAAGAAGAATGTAAAGAATAATAGAAACACAAGTATGACTGTTAAAAGTAGGAAACTAAAGCATTGGACACGATCAAGGGCGGGTGTCCGGTATGTAATAAAACTAAGCAAGAAAAATGACACCGAATTCTCGGTGCAATGAGGACGTCTTTTGAATCATTTTCGGCACTAAAAATATTTCAAAACATATTTAAAAAAAAAACCCAGCGAAAAAAGAGAATGCAAGTACACGAGAAAATGTGCGCATAATTTAAAATGCGAAATGGAAGTAGTGTTCTCTAGAGTACACTGAAGCAGTTATACAAAAAGCATCAACTGGATTTCTACATAATTGGTGAAACATCCACAAAAGAAACAGATACTTTCGGCTACAAGGGGGAAAATGTGAGGTACGAAAAATCACAAATTGTGCACAAAGCATTTCTCATAGCGAAAGATGTCCAAGCAAAACACACTGTTGGCCACCCAAATGCAACACCAAGAAGGACACGTGATAGCAAAGCCAGATTTACTGGACACATAACAACAGATACAAAGATGAAACGATTGAGCTTACAGGCCTGTGCGACTTGCGGAAGACGCAGACAAAATAGTTCGTGTGGCCCCCATGGCTGGCAATAACGGCCACTACACGCCGCGGCATCGAACGAAAGAGGCTTTGGATGTAGGCTTGGGGTATGTCGGTCCAGGCTGCTACCACACGTTGCCACAGTTCATCAGGCGTAGCCGTGGGTGGTGCTTGCCGGGCCACTCGGTTGCCGACCAGCGACCAGACGTGTTCGATGGGCGACACATCGGGAAAACAGGCGGGCCACGGCAGCAGTGACACCTGGTGGGCTATGAAGAATTGTTTCACGGTGCGTGCCACGTGCGGGCGCGCATTGTCCTGTTGAAATGTGGCTGCTGGCAGGTCCATCAGGTAAGGGAGGACTACAGGTTCCAAAACGGTCGGAGAGGGGGTGGCTGTTGAGTGTTCCAGCGATGCGTACCAGAGGGGTGCGGGTGTCATATCCAATTGCGCCCCAAACCATAACACCAGGCGACGGACCGGTATGGCAATGCATAATGTAGGCGTCATACAGTCTTTCGTCGCGGTGCCGCCACACGCGAATCCGACCATCGTGGTGTTGTAGGCAGAAGCGGGATTCGTCGGAGAAGACAATATCGTGCCAATCCGTAGTCCAGGTTCGGCGCTCAACGGCCCACTGCCGCCGTACTCGCCGGTGGTGTAACGTCAATGGTAATAGGAGCAATGGGCGCCGTGCGACAAGTCCCCGCTCCTGCAGACGACGTCGAACGGTACGTGCTGACACAGGTTGTTGCGCAACACACCCTAATTCCTGCGCTAACGTTCGTGATGTGGCGGTGCGAGCCGTCAATGCCCGCCGCACAACATGCCGGTCCTGTCGTTCGGTGGTGTGCCGCGGCTGCGGCAATCGTTCACGTCGGTCCGTCCGTCCCTCCTGCACCCACCGAATCCATATTCGCCTCACTGTGGCTGGATGTCCTCCCACACGGGAACCAATGTCCCGGTACGATAAACCGCTGTCGCGATAAGCCACTATTCGTCCTCTGTCGAACTCCGAAACGTGCTGGAATGACTGCCGTATTCTGAGGCGAGGCATCAGGACGCTTCCCACGCACAGGTCCGTCAGCACAACACACTTCCACTACTTACACCCGGCCTTCTGTGCACCTTTCTTATAGTGCTTCTCGGTGGCGTGCTGGACACACATGATTTGCATATTCCCTGCAATGCTAATCGTTTGCATGTCCTCTCGCGGGCGACGCATGGTGCAAATTTCATGCCAACCGGATGCTTCCTTCTTGGTGTTGAATTTTGGGTGGCCAGCAGTGCATATTAAAAATATTCCTTCCTAAATATTCAAAAAGTAGTGAACAGAATTTCCTAAATTGGAGTTTTCGTTGCGATGATATCATCATAGATTTAGATTAAGGCCCCTAGCAGAAAAACTAAACATTATTTTTAGAAAGAAAGTACATATAACTGTTTCCCGCGGTAAGTGGCGTCTGACTGAAAAAAACATTCAGTTACGTTTTTAGATGCGAAGTTTCAATAACAAATATGCTAAAAACAGAAATATGCACTTACACCTCCTAGTGCCAATGAATGTTTTCACAAATTATTGTAAAGTGCATGCAAAATATTCATCTTCATGACCTCTAACCAAAGAAAAAAAAAATCAGATTTTTAGAGGCAAACACTTCGGGAAAAATACAGTATATATTTACGCCATATATATTATTTTAATTTGAAACTACGTAAAATGGTCTTCGCAGTAAAAGGTATGGGAAGGTAAAAAGAATTTTTGAATCGGCTTTTTAGAAGCAGTTGTACAGAGCTAATATATTTTGGATTTAATTTCCCAAGGTTATACATAGGAAATGCCCAATATGTTAGACCGTAGCTTTCGTTGTTGAAAGCTTTCGACTGCAAGAAATATTTTTAATAACAAAACCGAACTAATATTCACAGAGATATCCCCGCACTGACAGTCGGATGGATATAGTGATAGTATAGGTGCGTACTTTTTGTTTTCAAAAGTTATGCTAAATAAAAAGTTTAGATCACTGTATGAACACCTAGGGATGATAAGAAAAGAAGAGGAACCAAGCAAAAGATGAAGAGATCATATCGTTCCATTTTCTTCATGCGAGTGATGAGAAGAGAAGGAGACGGAACGAAATCGAAAGATTTTGGAGAAGCATTTCATGAAGATGAAGCACGAAAAGGCCACCCCGGTGGCGCAGTGGTCTAAGCGATGGCCTCTGATTATTCGTCCGAAAGGGGTCCCGGTTCGAATCCCGGTGAGGCATCGATGCTGTGTTTGTCTTACGGCACTGGCTCTCTCCCTTCCCTGGAACCAGTGACACTAAATTAGGGACGGGCGACTGCTTATAGCCCATTGAGTTGCTCACGGTGGTCGTTAAACCTTCAATCAAAAAAAAAAAGAAGCACGAAAAGAAATGTCGCTATCATGTTGAACACTATGCGTGGCAAAAATTGCTGCTCAGCATCATGAAGGAGTCTACAGAGTACTTTGGAAAAGCAGCTGGTTTTAACGAGATCGGAGAAATGGGTGTTGACGAAAATTTGCCGAACTGATAAAATAAATTAATTGCATAACATTTCCAGCCTTACTAAAAGTTATTATGACTTAGAAGACAATAAAAGATAAAGATATACACCTGTTTCTTAAAAGGAAAACAATGTTTACTAAAACTATACAATGCGGAGAACATTTTACATGTGTTTCTAAGAGTGAAGTGAAAATTGTGAGCAATGATCACGCAAAATCTGGCCTATGTAATCACTCTTGCGTGAGAAATCGATGCCTCAGAAGAAGTTGAACATTTCTTTTCCAACCAACATGTTCACTAAAATTCTTTAGTAATATCTCAAAATTCTTTAGCAATATTCGACGGCCATAAATTGAAACCGCAATTTTGATTTCTTGTTTTCTTCCGATGAGTGTACTGGCCAGAATTAATGCGGCTTTCCTTTGCTTTTAAAATCCGTCAATATAAAATGTTCATATTACATTAGAATCTTTGAAATAAGTTATGTAGACAAAATGATTAAAGCGAAATGAAACAAGATATCGTATTTAGTAAAATTTCGATGTCGAATTTCTAGAGAATTATTAATAAACCATACTAATTTTCATTAAAAATTGTGCCTAGGTATCTTATTTTCGCAGTTTTTGAGAAAGTCATGACAGTATTTTGAAAGTCATGTTATATTCGAAACAATTTCGTATTTGGGTCTTTCCCACGGCATTCACCTGCTTCAACAAAGCGTTCAGTGGATTATGACGACTGTCTAGTGGACATGTGTTTAAACCCTACTCTTCCTGTAGTCCAATGACTCATTTGTAGCATGTACATTCTCATCCCATCCAATCAACGGATCAGAGGAAGCTCATATTTTTACTATTTTCTTTATTCATAAAATAAACTGTTTCTGTCATCTAAGAACTATTTAGCCTTATTTTGAAAGGAACTTTTAATACACTGGTGTGCAAAAATTAAGGACGAAGAGGAGAAATTAGCATAACAGCGGAACGAGCAGGCAGAACGGACCGAAAGACCACTCAGGAGATAGACTAGGGTCCGGTACGGTAGGGCATGTGCATATATGCAGCTTGACGTAGGATAGGGGGGGTGTCGGAAGGGTATAAAGTACACGGGCGGTGTTACGCTCAGCAATTCGGTGACAGCTATTGCACGGTGTACATCGGTTTGAACGACATCGAGTTGCTGCCACCGTGAGATATGGCCAACAGGCAATCCAGTAGACGACATTTTTACGAGCTTGGAGAGCATTTCAAAAGACAGGGACAGCTGCCCGAGAGTTTAGCAGCTGTCGTCCACTAGCAACCACGGCGGCAGATGACCGGTATATTGTCCTACAGGCGAGAAGAGACAGACGGCAGACAGAGGGAGAAATCGCAAGGCACATGCAACAGACAACTGGAGGCCCATTATCTCCTTTTACCGTGGCCAGGAGGCTGCATAAAGGTGGTCTATTTGCACGATGACCAGTACGGTGTGTGCCATTAACGCCTGCTCATCGGAGACGGCGGTTTCTGTGGTGCCAGGAACAAAAGAACTGACACATTAGCAATGGGGTCGAGTTCTCTTTACGGATGAGATCCAATTTAACCTGACGAGCAATTCTGGACGTATACACATCTGGAGAGAGAGCAGGGAACACGCAATCACACCTCCAACATCATCGAAACGGACCGGTTTGGGGGTGGCGGAGTTCTCGTTTGGGACAGTATCATGCTTGGTAGCAGTACTGACCTCCACATCTTCTAAGGCGGTTCAGTCACTGATGTCCGCTATTGTACCAAGGTTCGCCTGCCTCACGTGCGTCTGTTTAGAGGTGCTGTGGGTCTTGAGTTCCTCTTCATGGACGACAACGCTACACCTCATCGTACAGTGGCTGTCTCAGAGCTGTTGGAGAGTGAAGATTTTCAACGCATGGATTGGCCCGCAAGGTCCCCGGACCTAAATCCAATCGAACACGTGTGGGACCTTGTCGGAAGACGCTTGGCATCACGTCACTAGCCGCCAGCAATGATTCCGCAGCTGCGATTGGCGCTACAAGAGGAATGGGCCGCGATGCCTAAACAGCTCATTGACAACCTCGTCCTCAGAATGGACAGACGTTGTAAATCCTACAACGCAGCAAGGGGTGATCATATCCCCTACTAAAGACTGGATTTATCTTGGCAGCCGCCTGTCACATGGACGTTTCTGTCTTCTGTAGAGTTATGCTCGAAGCTACCTTTTCAATAAAGTGTTTTTGTGTTTGGACGGTTTTGCTCACTTGTCCCATACTCTTACGTCTTGGGGATCTTATGGTATGATTTGAGTCGACGTGAAGCACTTCTGCACGACGTTACATTCGAAAACCCGTCTTGTCCTTAAGTTTTGCACGCCAGTGTATATCATGTCTTTTTCGCTGATTTTCTCTTTTACAAAACTTAAGGACAAGACGAAAACCCGTCTTGTCCTTAAGTTTTGCACGCCAGAGTATATCATGTCTTTTTCGCTGATTTTCTCTTTTACAAAAACTTATCATTGGAAAATTCTTTTTGTAACAAAAAGCTTCCATTATGCACATTTTTTCGTGCACAATTTTTGTTTTTCTATATTTCACAGTTCTGCCACCGATGATTGAAAATGTATATTTGCATCCGACGTCGTTGCGTAACTTCAAAAACGCAGATTGTAAGATTTTTCTGCATAGAATGGTAGCCATTGTGATAAATATTTACGTACACTGAGTGCTCACTGAGTTACGACCACATACGTAATATTTCACGAGCCTTTCTCCAGCCCGGAAAACGGCCTCCACTCGGTGTGGCATCATTTTCACGAGGTATCTGTACATTTGTGTGGGAATCAGCAACCAATCTGTGTGTACTGCTGTCCACAATTCCGGTATAGAGCTCGGTGGTTCACCAATCTTCGTGTCCTGGCGTTCCACAACATCTTACAGAAGTTCAATTGAGCTGAGGTGATTAATGTAGGGGCCATTCGAAATGTCTCGTGTCAGCCCTGTGTTTGTCGAACCACTCCTGCACGAGCCGGGCCCGATCACATGGGGCATTATCATCCAGGAAGAACTCATCCCCCTCTGCTGGGTATAGGTACAACATTTTGGGGTGTACATGATACACAGGAAGTACCTAGCAGTGCCTTGTGTCTATACGTTCGTCCACGCTCCCCAGGACTCCCACTTTACGCTAGATAAACATGTTCAACGTCATTCAACCACCCCCACCGGACTGGATAGTCAGTGCCATGAATGAGGGATCCACAGCGTTACATTGCTAGAGCCAAACGCAGCTACGATCGTCAACAGAATGGAACATATATCGTGATTCATCGGATCAGCACACCTGCTTCCAATCTTCTATCGTCCAATACGCGTGCTTTCCTAGTTTGTCCGTTCTAGCGTGGAGGTGGGGTATTTTTCCTGGTGGACTCACATATTGATATGAGCCGCCAATTGTAAAACAGTGCTGCGTCTACTGTCCTGTACATTGTGACTCATCAGTCGTTCACCTCTGGAATCTGTCTTTCCCACACTTTATAGTTGTGCCTGTGGTTGGTTGTTTCGCCATTTTCCACCGCTCCTGATGCACGTTAACCATGGGCCCTCGAACGACTCTCACAAATGACGCCGTTTCCGAAATGGACGCATCAACCCTTCTCGCCATAAACTCTGATATATCTTTGGTTTTTTCCCATGACGTCCATAACTTCGCTTTGAACTGAACCAGCAACTTCCTACATACAAAGTGAAAATCCTCCAAATACGTAGCGTCAGTAAATAAACAAATACATCGCTCTTCCAACGTTCCAAAAACACATAGCAACCGAAAAATTGTTATTCGGTCACCGCCAAGGAATTGAATCCACAGATCTCTCGATATCTAGCCTAGCGCGTTAGCCTTACACCACGGTGGCCAACAATCCACGGTGCTATGTGGGTTTTTCTGTCAGCTTCTGACATCATAAATCCGTAAGATGGGCTCAGCTTCTGAAACGTCTCCATCTTGTGGGCATTAACGGCACTGAATATATATTAATTATAGCTTACGGATTTACGATGTCAGAAGCTCACTTAAAAACACACACAGCACCGTGGATTGTTGGCCACCGTGTTGTAAGGCTAACGCGCTCGGCTAGATATCGAGAGATCCGTGGATTCAATTCCCGGTGGTGAAAGAATAACAGTTTTTCGGTTGATATGTGTTTCTGGAACGTTGAAAGGGCGATGTATTTGTTTATTTATTTCCTACATACATCCGTTTAGTCGGGTTAGGCCACGCTCTCCTCCCTGCTACTCCAGAATTCGGTGCAAATCACTCTGCATAGGGATTGGCATAATTCAGTAAGTGCTCGATGTATGCCGCCTGATTCTGCTGACGAACAGTTCTTCTAACATGGGGGGAAAGCATTTATTTCTATTTGAGATCAAAATTCCGTTTCTGAAAATCCCAGCAAAAATCACTTTTTGCTCTTCAGTTAGATTTCTTAACGAATAACGTTTCCAGTGAATTTTCTGCTACCATAATTCAATTTTTGTAGATGCGCAAACGTATACGTCTTTTCGCAAAGTTTTTTCTTCGAATATTCCGATTTAAACAGTTCTTTTTGCATCAGACTGCTTCCTCTATGTCGATCAACCTTTTTGTTATAATAAAGTGTTGGTTATGGGATTCCATATGAAAAAATTTTTTTGACAAATATTACTTTTGATGTTCCCACATATTTCCTGATTCAAAAGACGTACTTAATATAATCAAGAATTTGGTGTCATCTTTCTGGTTTGGTTTGGTTTTCTTCTTTTGGAATGGGCCTGTCGTACAGATCGATGGGTATCAGTAACGGGACTTAATGAATCAGTCATGGATTGAAATCTGTTGGAATTTATCTCTTCCAGTATACATTAATAGAAATCTCTTTTTCTGCACTTATTCAAACAATGTGCTTTATCGTTACAAACTTTTAGGAACAAGAAAATGAAAAATGAATCTTAGAATGTTTTTCTATAAATTTTCGCTTGGTGAAAACGCTGTGATTTGCTTTGCGAAATTGCAAACGTTCTTCTGTATATTCCCACACCCGAAAGAGCAAAGAAATTATTTTTTATTTTTGTGCGGGAGGGAAGATCATATACAGGTCTCATGTGCACATAAATTTTCTTTGATGTGATATTCTAGAACCAGAAAATAGTTTCGTTTTGTATTAGGAGGGACTACGGAGGAAAAAAAGTCATCTTTGGAATGGCGCCAGAACAAGTGAATTACTGTCACATGCAATCATTCATCTTTCATTTACAAATTCCCAGATGCTCATAACAATGCGCTACATTAAAGGAAAAATTACGATAAAGATTTTCAGATTTCACTTCGCAACGGCTGCAAGAAACAAGGATGCGTAAATATTGCTTTAAATTACCGTTGCATGTTGTTTGAGCCACGATTTTTCGTATATCTTTGCCATGTTCTACTTTCAGATTTCAATATGCGAAAGCAAAGATCTTAATCTTCCGTTGCGTAAGCATTCTTGAGTTCATTAATCACGCGGAAGTTTTAACCTCAGGAAATACAGATCGAACTTCGATATTCCTTCAAATAAACAAGAAACAAGTTGTTGCTACGGCATATATCAGTATCGATTCCCCAGTCCAGTATCATTGTTTGAATTGTTAGCAACAATAAAATTTTATCTTATTGAACTCTGCAAATATAATACTTCAAAAGCAAACGTAGACGCACTAACTATAAAAGAAATATACTTTTCACACTTACATAGGAAAACATTTTCTGGTTCGGGAAACGTGATTAGCTTGTCTTTGTACGTTTAATAATAAGCTCAACAAATGGGACTTACTTTTGTTTTGGCCACCATGTTAACGGTGTTCAGGAGCTTCAGTTCGATGACGGATGGCAGCAGTCGGCAAGGTTCGCCGTCAACCTGCACTGGAATGGTGCAAGAAGTCGTTATCTTTGCGTGCCGGCACTGTGTTATGGGTGTGCCATGTCCTCCAGCTTGGAGCAGAGGCTGTTAAAAACATTAAATTAAACGTTCAATGGAGTCTCTTTTTATGCTATCTCATGTGCGCATGTTGCGCTTAATAAAAAAAATAACATTCCATTATTTCTAAAGTAGCTGTTATTACGCAAACTATCAGACAAAAAAAAAATTTGCAAACAAAGCAGGCGGAATAGTTGAAAAACCGTGAAATTGATTCCAACCCCAAAGTGTCGGTTTTTCACATGTTACTGCACTTCATCGTCAGGAACGCTTGAAGCAGCGAATACGTAGCCACGACCATTACCCACGATGTCAGCGATCGGAAGCAAGATAAGCGGTGTTCTCTACTTTCGTGATACGCGATGGAAAGCGCTCTGAACAAATAAAATTATTCCTGAGTGAAAAGCTATTTTTTTTTTTTTTTTACATAACACAAAACGATTTTAAATTAGAAGTGAATTGTTTAATTCAGCCAAGTGAGAACACTGTTTACATAACGTACTCCGAACAGTGCAACTTCAGGTTCTGCTATGTAACTCGCATTTATATATACATGTATATATATATATATATATATATATATATATATATATATATATATATATATATCATCATCATTGTCAACCATTATCAATCCACTGCTGGACGAAGGTCTCCCCAAGTTTCCTCCACAACGGTCTGTCTTGTGCCAGTCTCCTCCATGTCACTCCCGCATACTTTCGAATTTCATCCATCCATCTCCCATGTGGTCTTCTTCTGGGTCTTTTCCTGTCCCTTGGAATCCAATCTAAAATTCGGCTGTCCATTGATGATCTGTCCTTCTGGCAGTATGTCCAGCCCATTGCCATTTCAGGGATTTAACTCTGATCATGATGTCTTCCACTCTTGTCATTTTTCGGATCCACGAGTTCCTCTTCTTATCTCTCCTGGTTACACCAAGCATGCACCTCTCCATGCGACTTTGAGTTGTCTGCAGCCTTTGTATGTCTCTTTTAGCTAAGGTCCACGTCTCTGCACCATACGTAAGCACTGGTAGGATGCATTGATCAAACACTTTTCTTTTAAGACATAATGGCATATTGCTCTTGAAAATTATGCTGTTTCTTCCAAAAGCTCCCCAGGCAAGTTTTGTACGCCGATTAATTTCTTCATCAATGTGACCCTCACTTGATATCTGCTGTCCAAGATAAACGTACGTGTCTGTTATC
Organism: Macrothele yani; assembly: GCA_039090855.1. Taxonomy (NCBI): domain Eukaryota; kingdom Metazoa; phylum Arthropoda; class Arachnida; order Araneae; family Macrothelidae; genus Macrothele; species Macrothele yani. Next base: position 74,361,628 of record CM076994.1, on the reverse strand, counting down.
TCCAGCTTTTCTCCATCAATCGATAAAACTTCATTTCTTGTAAAAGCATTGAACATCACTTTTGTCTTCTGAAAGTTCATTTTTAATCCCACTTCTTTACTCTTGTGAGCAAGTTCCTGGATCATACCTGCAGCTCTGATGGGGTAGTTGCAAAAATGACTACGTCATCAGCAAAACGAAGGTGGGTTAGATCATTTTCATTAATCTTCATCCTCTTGTTTTCCCAGCTCAGCGACTGAAAGACACCCTCCAATGTAGCATTAAAGAGCTTTGGAGATATGGAGTCACCTTGTCTCACTCCCTTTCCAATTTTTATGTGTGTTGTATTTTCAAACAGCCGAATCTTTGCACTTGCATTTTCATAGATGTTATTAATAATATTAATGTATGCATCTTCAATACCACAAGATTTCAGAGCCATTGTAACTGCTGATGGTTTCACCGAATCAAAGGCTTTTTCATAATCAATAAAAGCCATGCACAATGGAAGTTCATATTCCCTCGCTCTTTTAATTAGTTCTCTTAATACGTGGATATGATTTATTGTGCTGTAGCCACTCCTGAATCCAGCTTGTTCTCTCGGTTGAGACATGTCTAGTGTTACCTTCAAGCGGTGTGAAAGAACTTTAGTGAAGATTTTATAAACCACTGATAGGAGGCTGATAGCTCTGTAGTTCCCGAGATCCTCAATGTCACCTTTTTTATGTAGCAGGATCATTGTAGAGGTGTTCCAATCCTCAGGAATTTTCCCTTCATTAAGACATCGAGTGAAGATTTGGGCGAGTACTGTTTCGATTTCTCCACTTGCTTCTTGTATGATGTCTACAGTAATTCCATCTTCTCCTGGAGATTTCCTTTTTAAGGTTGGTTATGTCAATACATTTTGTTTGTCTTATGAGCTTGCCCCGTTCGAGTTTAGTGTTGAGGTGCATTTTATATCTCACAAATTTATGGTCACTACCTGTGTTAAACTTGTTTAACACACTGCAGTTTTCTATGACGAATTTTTTGTTACATATAATAAAATCAATTTCACTTGTCGTCTCATTTGGATGTCTCCATATATATATACTCGTATATCAAGTAGATATACGAGTATATATACTCACCAACCGCTTGACCAGCGTGGTGAGTTATGGCCAAACCCTCCAAAATGACTCCACAACTTAAATCTTGGCCCTCAGTCTCCGGCAGCTGGAATGTACCTGGCCAAGGCAGCGGCCAGTGCGACATGAAGGCAGAGGGTGCTAAGAATCCCCGGAGGACCGGACTAGGCTGCCATCTGATGCTGACCTTGGCTACGTACAACGGACGCTCCCTATCTTCTGATTCAAGGCTTCTTGAATTGGAAGAGGAACTACAAAGGATCAAGTGGGACATCGTCGGGCTAAGTGAGGTAAGGAGAAAAGGAGAAGATCTCATTGAACTGAAAAGAGGACATCTCTTCTACTATCGTGGGACAGATACTGGCAGAACTAGTGGTGTTGGATTTATAATAAACAAGAAACTGAAGGATAAAGTTGTAGAAGTTGAAAGTTCCTCTGACAGAGCTGCACGACTCGTTATCCAACTCTCGAGAAGATACCAGGCTCAGATTATTAAAACTTATGCACACACCACAAGTCATGCTGAAGAAGAAATTGAAGAATTTTATGAGGAAATTCGTCATCTAAATAATAAAGGTAAGCAGCACTTGAAGATAATTATGGGAGATTTCAATGCAAAAATAGGGCAACGGCAACAGAATTAAACTTCAGTAGGTAAATTCGATCACGGCAACAGAAACCAGCGTGGAAATACTCTCGTTGAGTTTGCAGAGGCAGAAGGGTTTTTCATCTTGAACTCCTTTTTCAAGAAAAAGCCACACAGGAAATGGATATGGAGACATCCAAATGGGACGACAAGTGAAATTGATTTTATTATGTGTAACAAAAAATTCGTCATAGAAGACTGAAGTGTGCTAAACAAGTTCAACACAGGCAGTGACCATAGATTGGTGAGATGTAAGATGCACCTCAACACTAAACTCGAACGTAGCAAGCTCATAAGACAAACAAAATGTATTGACATAACCAACCTTAAAAAACACCATAATACCTTCAAATTGGAACTGAAGAACAGATTCTCTGCTTTAGAAGGCCTAACATCGGAAGAAGTGGATATTTCTGAAGTTAACAGAAAAGTAACCAAAGCTCTTATGGAAACAGCAACAAAATTAGCTGGGTCTAAGAACAAATTGCATGTGAACAAATTATCAGGAAAAACCAAAATGTTGATGCAAAAAAGAAGAGTGATGAGGACAACTAAAGAAGATGTGACTTCCAAAGTGGAATATATAGAGCTATGCAAGACAGTACGAAAAAGTATCACTGAAGACGTAAGGAAATTCAACTGTGAACTAGTACGGAAAGCAATTGAAAACAACCAAAGCATAAAGATAGCAAATTGACATCTCAGTAAGGGGAAACAACAGATTACGGCACTGAGAAAAGAAGATGGTTCTGTAACAAGAAATAGAGGCGAAATTTTGACAAGAGTGAAAGATTTCTACTCCAAATTATATGAAAGGGATGATACATGTACTCCAGACATCATGAAAGGTACCAGTACCAGAGTTCTTCCAGTCCTTCCAGCGGAAGTTGCACATGCAATCAAGAACATGAAGCGGGGAAAAGCTCCAGGAGAAGATGGAATTACTATAGACATGATACAAGAAGCAAGTGGAGAAATCGAAACAGTACTCGCCCAAATTTTCACTCGATGCCTTAATGAAGGGAAAATTCCTGAGGATTGGAACAACGCTACAATGATCTTACTACATAAAAAAGGTGACATTGAGGATCTCAGGAACTACAGACCTATCAGCCTCCTATCAGTGGTTTATAAAATCTTCACTAAAGTTCTTTCACACCGCTTGAAGGTAACACTGGACATGGCTCAACCGAGAGAACAAGCTGGATTCAGGAGTGGCTACAGCACAATAGATCATATCCACGTACTGAGAGAACTAATTGAAAGAGCGAGGGAATATGAGCTTCCATTGTGCATGGCTTTTATCGATTATGAAAAAGCCTTTGATTCGGTGAAACCATCAGCAGTTGCAATGGCTCTGAAAACCTGCGGTATTGAAGATGCATACATTAATATTATTAATAACATCTATGAAAATGCAAGTGCAAAGATTCGGCTGTTTGAAAATACAACACACATAAAAATTGGAAAAGGAGTGAGACAAGGTGACACCATATCTCCGAAGCTCTTTAATGCCACATTGGAAAATGTCTTTCAATCACTGAACTGGGAAAACAAAGGGATAAAGATTAATGAAGATTATCTAACCCATCTTCGTTTTGCTGATGACATAGTCATTTTTGCAACTACCCCATCAGAGCTACAGAGTATGATCCAGGAACTTTCTGACAAGAGCAAAGAAGTGGGATTAAAAATGAACTTTCAGAAGACAAAAGTGATGTACAATGCTTTTACAAGAAATGAAGATTTGTCGATTGATGGAGAAAAGCTGGAGATAACAGACACGTACGTTTATCTTGGACAGCAGATATCAAGTGAGGGTCACATTGGTGAAGAAATTAATCGGCGTACAAAACTTGCCTGGAGAGCTTTTGGAAGAAACAGCATAATTTTCAAGAGCAATATGCCATTATGTCCCAAAAGAAATGTGTTTGATCAATGCATCCTTCCAGTACTTACATATGGTTAAGAGACGTGGACCTTAGCTAAAAGAGACATACAAAGGCTGCAGACAACTTAAAGTAGCATGGACAGGTGCATGCTTGGTGTAACCAGGAGAGATAAGAAGAGGAACACGTGGATCCGAAAAATGACAAGAGTGGAAGACATCATGATCAGAGTTAAATCCCTGAAATGGCAATGGGCTGGACATACTGCCAGAAGAACAGACCATCGATGGACAGCCGAAATTTTAGATTGGATTCCAAGGGACAGGAAAAGACCCAGAAGAAGACCACATGGAAGATGGGTGGATGAAATTCGAAAGTATGCGGGAGTGACATGGAGGAGACTGGCACAAGACAGACCGTTGTGGAGGAAACTTGGGGAGACCTTCGTCCAGCAGTGGATTGATAATGGTTGACAATGATGATGATGATGATATCAAGTAGAATTCGGCTTAATAAAAGTTTCGGTACTTTTGAGCTTATCCTGATATTGAACGCTACAATATCTTTCCGACTGAAATATTCTAACCCGAACTACTGATAGACGTAGAAACTAAGCTAACCTAAAAGACTTGAGTTAGGATTCACATAGAACGTAGTTTTATATGACACATTACCCATATCATTGTTCAGTTTAAATAACTAAGAGGTTTGCGTTTCGACGACTAACATGCCGTCAAATGATTTTTTTAATTGGAAACTTGCAAAGGTACTCCGAGCTTTCCTGAATAGGATAAATTGCATGGTAACATTTAACTTAAATGTGTTCCGGTAATGCAAATAATCGGATAAAAAACAAACGAACAAAATCTAATACTTGTGCCGGCACAATTGACTTAAACCAGCAGTCTTTTGGGTTTCTGTCTCTTATGTAAATTTTGTTATTTCATGGATAAATATTTTCCTACTGAACGGCACATTACTTCCCTGAACAACTTGTACTTTTTGGCAACACTGACAGTGAGTCAAACGAAAAAAAAAAAAAAAAAAAAAAAAAAAAAAAAAGGACCTAAGAAGGACTGCGAATACAGGAAATTCGAAATATCTGAAACATCTACATTTTTCTATCTTGTTAGCGTAATGTACAGTTAATTCGAAGCGCAAGTATGTTTATCCTTGAAAAGCTTCGGGGTCATCGACGTTGAGTGTTCTTTTATTTGTAACCAAGTTGAAGAAGTTTTTTTTTTCAACTCCGTAGCAACCAATATGGAGCTGGCCATGAGGAAGGCATGGATTTTGCGGGTTCAGTCCAACAACTTTTGAAACAACTGAATCTGTGTCTTGTTGATACGTGTGGCAAAACTGAAAACAGCAGGTAACTGTAGGCGTTTAAACTGAAATGAAAGGTCAGGTGTGACGATTGGAATGCGTGGAATAAAAACATGACCCCCTGTGCAGCATGCCAGTAATGATGGCAGCTCCGACGACATTTGACATGAGTTTCTTGTTAGTGTTCCATTCTAGAGTTTTGGGGAACCAGATTTAATCACGATATAATAAATAAAACCGTAAGATGATGCAGGATAATACGCGAAGGGAGGAAGAGCAATAACAAGCTTTGCAAAAAGGAAATGCGAGAAAATTCACATTTTCCTCTCACTCCATTTCATTTATTCAATTTACATTTCATTCAAATACAGGGTGATAGAAAAGTTTCCGAACCCAAATTTGAACAATTTTTATTCACATTATAACAATACATAAAGTTTACTTACAGCTGTGATACACCTTCCATCGACTTTTGAGAAACTGATGTTGACCTAAAGAAGGTGCTGGAAATGACCTCCGCCGTCCCGGTGGCGCAGTGGTCTAAGCGATGGCCTCTGATCATTTGCCCGAAAGGGGTTCGGGTTCGAATCTCGGTGAGGCATGGATGTTGTTTTTGTCTTACGGCACTGGCTCTCTACCTTCTCTGGAACCAGTGACCCTAACTTAGGGACGGGCGACTGCCTATAGCCCATTGAGTTGCTCACGGTGGTCGTTAAACCTCCAATAAAAAAAAAACCCTTCGTGTTGCTGGAGGCAAACATCCACGCGGCGGCACATGCTTTTCGTAATGCGTTTCAGCGTAGCTGGCGTAATTTCCGCTATAGCCTGAATAATGTTTGTTTTCAAGGACTGAAGGTCATGCGGGTTGCATAAATACGGTCCTTTAAATATCCCCACACACATACAAAAAAAAATCTGAAAAGAAAACATTGTTCAATAAGCCCTTGTTGTATTGAGTAAATTTACAAAACCAACGGCAATACAGCAGGCGCTTATAGGTATCAGGTACCTCCAGTTCTTCGACAACTTTCACTTTGTATGCATGAAGCTGCAATGTTTTAGTCGCTTTCTGTACTGAGCTGTAAGAAAGTTTCACTTGCTGAGATAAGCGACGAAGCGATTTTGTAGGTGACTGTTGCAAACGTTTTTCGACATCGTTTGTCACTTTCGGCGTTAACACACTTGGCCGGCCATTTCTAGGCATATCATCAATACTTCCATTTTTCCGAAATTGTACGAGTAAACTATGTAACGTTGATTTACTTACCACAGTATGATGCGGACGTTTTTCCCTGAACTATTCTATAGACTGTTTGTAAGGCTGCGTTTGCAAATGAGCTTCAAGTAAACAAATTATCTGCTCCCTCGTCAAACCCATGCCTCTGTCTAAACAAATGGCGACGCTAAATTGGGCCAACTGTGTAGCACACATGGAACCGTTTATTCATTTCTAGCACTCTGCCAATTTCCTTCAGGCATTCGACAAGCGCAGTATTTGATCTCGACGAGTTGCTGACTGGTGTTGCCACATCAATTGGTGGAACGTTTGCTTACAGCATAGGCAATGGTTTTTTTAATGCAGGGTTCTGGAACTTTACGGTCACTCTGTATATTTCATCTCTGAAAAATCACGGAACTGCTGTTTTATAAATAATGGAACTATTTACAGCGTGTAGTAATACATAGAGAACCGCGATGTAAAACGTAATCGAATCGTAGGCAACTGCGGGAAAATGATACACGCGACATTTTGGAAGTCTAACACAGTAAACAACAAAATTAAATTTTAAATTGCAAATCGTGCGCGTCATGTCAAATTCAAAACAATGACCGAAGAAACCTAATCAAAATCTTCTGGTCGAAATGAATTGGGACTATTTATAGTGAGTAGTAACACACGGAGAACTGTGGTCTAAATTGCAAGCAATCCCTTAGGCAACTGGGTGAAAAGATATACTTAATACTTTGGAAGTTTAACGCAGTAAACAGAAAAACCAAATTTCTAATTGTAAAAAGCGCGCTGTAACGTAATATTCTTTTCGTGAGCAAGATTGGTTTTACGCTAAGTCTAAACCATGACGAAAGAATGTTGAACTAAATAAGAATACGATGCAATAGTTCGTAATTAAGCTTTTACGGCCACATGAACCATAAAAAGAAGTGAACTTACGATAGCTTTTTTATTGGTCCAGAACTACTTCATTAGATCCAACATATAGCACAGCAGGTAAACCACATTATTCTTAACGATCGAACGTCTACACGCAGACAGATATGCCCATGAACAACTGTTGTATCGTCCTTTTTATCCATCGTTCTTATCACATTCATACATCACATTCTGACCTCAAATGTGTTGCCAACCTCATTCTTGTGAGAAAGAAGATATCACATTAAGTTTGGAAGCATAAGGCAGAACAAACTCAAATTTACATTAAAAAAGGAATTAAAAATGAAAGTTATTTTAGAATATACGTCACAGCGCGCTATGTCAAATTCGAAAAAAATGGCAAAAGAAACCTAGTCAGAATCTTCCCGCAAAAATAGCTTGGAACTACATATTGTGCGTAGTAACAAAATGAGAGTCGCGGTCTGAAACGCAAAGAAAGCGCGGATAATTGCGAATGAAGGCGCACTTTGGAAGCCTAATAAAGTAAACATCAATAGCAAATTTCACATTGTAAATCCCGCGCGTTATGTCAAATTCAAAACAATAGTTGAAGAAACCTAGTCAAAATCTTCCGGCAGAAGCAGCTTGAAACTTCTTATAGTGAGTGGACTGAAGGCCTCGGTCTAAAACGTAACAAAACCGCCTGCGACTGCGGAAAAATCATACATAGCACACTTCGGAAGTGCATCTCAAAAAATTTCGGCGCGACCTATTAATATTGTAGCCTCTATCTTGCCGTAGGTATTCTCCTGCGTGCGTTTGTAGTGTTTGTGTGCCTCGATACAGCCACCCGTTAATTTGTGAAAGTTTGGCACATATGCGACAGTAAAAAACGCATTTTTGTTATGATTTTTATCGCACTTAATCTGAGATTCACGTAATTTACGCAGATTGCAATGAGATATGGTTACGTTTATGTGAAACAAGATGAAATAATGTTCGGCGATAGTTGAGTAAAATATATTGTTGAGTAACAATGAAATTAACTATTGCTGCATCACTTCACAGAGTAGCATGTCGCGCGATCATATTTCAACAATGCTTAAAAAATTAAAATATTAATTAAAAATATGTAAATTGGAATTTCAAAGAAGAAAGTGCATTATATCACACTTAACTGCTGCGTACATACCAGATTTCAAGTTTCTACGTTCAGTAGTTTCCTCCGACCGACAGACTGACAGACAGACACGGTAATTTTATTATTATAGATATTAGGCATGATCTGAAAATGTGATGCGTGATTTGCTTTTGTTCATGAACTAGTTTTTGTCAGCAGCTTATCGAGAACAAGATGAAAACGTGCGCAGCGCCTGTACTCTATGAGTCATGAGTGATATAAAACTGATTTGAACTCGTTGTACATACACTGGCGGAAAGTGAAAAAGAACACCAAGAAGGAGACGTCTGATACCAACGAAATTTATACAGCATAATAACGGAATACAGAGGATACTGTGATCAAAACATTATGGCAAAATACAGCTGTATTTGCTGGTAAACTGAAAAATAACATTTTTATGTAACATGGTTAGTACGAGGTTGAACCGTCATGAACTGCGTCACACTGTGCAATTCTTGCATGGAGTCTGTCGTACAGAAGTTGGATGCAAGTTTGGGGTATTGAGTTCCAAGCATCCTCAACCTGGACGCGTAAATCGGGGATGGTCGTGGCTGGCCGTGGAGACCGAATAAATCGTTGTCCCATAAAATCCCACACGTGCTCAATGGGGGACAAATCCGGTGAACGTGCAGGCCACGGAAGTTGTCTCACACCCTGAAGTGCATGTTGCGTTGCACGTGCCATGTGTGGGCGTGCGTTATCTTGCTGGAAAACACCACGATGGACCGACCTTACAAATGGCATGACAACGGGCTGAATGATGTTGTTGATGTAGGAGGTGCTGTTTAACGTACCCGGTACAAACACTAGTTGTGTACGAGAGTGAAAGCTGATCGCTCCCCACGCCAGGAGACCAGGTGTAGGCCCTGTGTATCGCTGGCGGATGCAAGAAGGGTGGAGACGCTTCCCTGTGCGTCTGAGAACACGCATACGGCCATCGGAGGCTTCCAAGCAGAATCTGCTTTCATCGCTGAACACGATAGATCGCCATTGCGTTCTCTAGTGCAGACAGTGGCGACACCACTGCAGCCATTCCTGACGGTGGGCTGGAGTCAGAGGTACACATGCCAGAGGCACACGTGCATGTAGTCCTGCATCCAGTAGACGGTTGCGGATTGTTCGCATAGTCACCTGAGGTGCAACGGCAGCTCGGATATGCGTCGCAGTGGATGTTCTGCTCGACAACGTCGCTCTTCTTATGCGTCGAACGGTCAGCTCATCAGTCCGTCTGTGACTCCTGCTTCCACGTCTTCTCGTGTGGGAATGTTCCTCGGACCATTTACGCCACCATCGGACCACCACCGATGCTTCCCATCCAATTCACCCCGTAATACGACGATACGACCACCCGGCCTCGCGGAGTCCGACTAGACGACCTCGCTCAAAGTCCGATAACTACTGAAATCGTACACGTCTGCCATGTCCAGGCATTGCAGCTTCTTCAGGGGCTTCGCACGTATCCGTACGCCGACGACTGATTACATTCACTTCGCCGTACTCCTTAAATACCACCGACGATAATTTGCATATCATGCCGTGCTGTGGCGCAAGCGCTTACCGGTTGGTCCCGAAATTAACATCACACCTACGTTAACTCGACCCATTAACATATATAAATTTCATGATCGTCCGCCAGTTCCTTCTTGGTGTTCTTTTTTCACTTTCCGCTGGTGTATTTACGACAGTAACTGCGCTTCTAAGAAGCTGTAAACTCTCGGATTTTCTTGCATCTGGTTTGTTCTAGAATCAGAATAATTCAACTAACTAACTATTAGTAAAACTACTCATTCGACTATTTATATGAAGTACTATTGTTAATTAACAGTTTTTTGTTGTTCGTACCCCTTTCCATCCGGTTCATTAAAGTTGTCCTAAGTGTAGGGCAGTTTGAAAAACAAAAGAAAACCTCAAGATCATTCACCTAGCCAATTCGATACGTAAAGTCTCAAACAACTGACGCAAACGTGGTACCTACGCCCCGATGATTAAATGGGATAATTTGATGTCAAGCCTATCAGCAGCGATGAGTATGTTTAAGGTTAGTTGAAGAATAAAAGTGACACAGAGTACTTTTGGCCTCACTTCTGTTTTTGAAAAGAGAGAGAGTGGTAGACGCTTTTATAAGGAAGAGTGTCAAATGTAACACAATTTATTTATTCGATAAATTTCATAAATGCGAATTTATTGCCTTTAGAAATTAAGTTATACTACGAAAACTTACCAACTGGTATGTCGTCAAACCAACGACTTCTATCAAACCATCATCAGTACTCTGCGGTACGAAAGGATTACCAGGAGTTCCCCATGGCCTTGTACCTCCTCCATAACTACAAGTACAAGCAGAGGAAAAGAAAAAAGCTTTGCTCAAAAATTAGTAATTAACACAATTGAAATCATATAAATTCATCAATATTGATAATGCATTAAACAGAATTCCAGAAATGTAAATTAAATTGAAATTTGTTCTTGAAAATTACGACTAGCGCCATCGAAATATGTGCAGGTCTTCTAAACATGTAAAAACAAGGTCTTAAATTTAGGATGTTCCACAATATTCTAAAATTGCATGCATTTTCCTAGAATATCCCGGTATAACGAAAATGTTGTGCTCACAGACAGGTAGTTCTATTCCATCGATACAACTGTAGCCCATTAGTATTTATAAAAAGCCTGAGCTACGGTTTCTCGCACTGCTGCTAAATAGTTTGAAGAACCGGGTAGGAGGCAGACGGGCGTTAGGTTCATTCCCTAGGAGCTCTGATTCCTTCACTTCAGTGGAGCCAGTAATCTACGAGGAGTAGTTGTCTAAAATTCAGATGTACTAAAAAAAAAAGGTTTACGCAAAGCGTCATTATCGTCTAAAGAAAATTCCTTCTTTTACTGTGTACCATTCGCTGTAGTAAAATCGGGATATTATCTTCTTTAAATAACGCAGTTTTACCACTAGGTTGCGTAAGTGTTCAACCTTTTTCTCGCTATCTCTGCTGCCAAAAGACGCATTTGAAAATTTATTTTTCCTTAGCATAGCTTTAACTATGAAGAATACAAATTGATAACGAGGAACAGTACACCAATTAAGTAGTAAATAATAACACTATACTAGTGATCCGATATATTGGAGTAGGAAATACAAATAAGCGTTTCCAAGCTTTCGCACATCAACCAGATGGTTTTTTTCAAGGAAGTTAGACAGAAACTGCAGTTTCTGTAAACTGACATACAGTACTTTGCGGCTCAATTCTATTTTTGAATATATATATATATATATATATATATATATATATATATATATATATATATTCTGGGCGAAGAACGCTATCTAGCCCAGCCCAACCAGTCTTCCTCAGCTGGTCTGCCCACATTGCGTGTTGTAATGCGGCAGTTTCTGTCTAACTTCCTTGAAAAAGCGATCTGGTTGATGTGCGAAAGTTTGGAAACGCTTATGTGTATTTCCTACGCCAATAAATCGGATCACTGGTGTAGTGTTACTATTTACTATGAATAATACTTTTCGCGGAGTTTCATATTTTCTCCATTATTCAAAATTCTTCCTTCAGGGGATGTCAGCGTATACTTTTATTTGAAAGAGTTTATTAGCTTTTAAAAATCTCGTAGAAAAATCTTTTTTTTTTTTTTTTTTTTTAATACCGTTGGTTGGGTACTCCTCATTATGAAGAGTATTGCACCCATTTGTTTTCTTTAAGTAACGCACAGCTTTTTCGCTGAGGGCGGAAGCTTGTTTAACATTTCCTTCTACCAATATATCTCTTCTTCTAATTGCTCGATTTGAAAATACCTTTTGCTTCTGATAGCTTCCATTATGAGAAATGCTGTGTGCAGAATATTTTAATTATGGTAACTTACTTTTCAGGCTGTTGTGCGTCTAAGTAGTTATTTCTATTTTTTACGCTTTCCAACCATAGGCTGAAGAAGCGTATATGCTCCAGCTTTTTCCGTCCGCTGTCTGCACGATAACTCACGTAACAATGGTTCGGTTTCGATGAAATTTTAGTATGTGGTAGGGGACCACCAGGGGACAACCCCTATTGAAAATGGGTGAAGTGGAGTCAAAGGTCACGCCATAAGAGCTGGATCCATTCAATTGCCCTTATGCGTCATAACTTGCGTAAAAATGGTTCGATTTCAAATGAAATTTAAGTATGTGGTAAGGAACCACCTGGGAACGAACCCTGTTGAAAATGGGCGGAATGAGGTCAAAGGTCAGGACATAAAAGCGGGATCCATTTCATTGCCTTTATGCGTCATAACATGCGTAAATAAGGTTCGATTTCGATAAAAGTTTAGTATGTGGTAGGGAACTACCTGGGCATGAAACCTATTTAAAATTGGTAAATTGAGGTCAAAGGTCAGGCGGGGCATAAGAGCGGGATTTATTCCACTGCCCTTATGCGTCAGAACTTGCGTAAAAAGGGTTCGATTTCGATGAAATTTTGGTATGTGGTAAGGAACCACCTGGCAACGAAACCTATTGAAAATGGGCGGAATGGAGTCAAAGGTCAGGACAAAAAGCGGGATCCATTTCATTACCTTTATGCGTCATAACATGCGTAAATATGGTTCGATTTAAATGAAATTTTAGTATGTGGTAGGGAACCCTGGGCACGAACCCTATTGAAAATGGGCGAATGGGGTCAAAGGTCAGGCAGGGCATAAGAGCGGGATTTATTCCATTGCATTATGCGTCATAACTTGCGTAAAAATGGTTCGATTTCCATGAAATTATAGTATTTGGTAAGGAACCACCTGGGGACGAACCCTATTGAAAATGGGCGAAATGGGGTCAAAGGTCAGGGCATAAAAGTGGAATCCATTTCATTGCCATTATGCATCATAACATGCGTAAATATGGTTCGATTTCGAAGAAATTGTAGTATGTGGTAGGGAACCACCTGGGCGCGAACCCTATTGAAAATGGGCGAATGGGGTCAAAGGTCAGGCTGGGCATAAGAGCGGGATTTGTTCCATTGCCCTTATGCGTCATAACTTGCGTAGAAATGGTTCTATTTCGATGAAATTTTAGTATGCGGTAGGGAGCCACTGGGGACGAACCTTATTGAAAATGGGCAAAATGGGGTTTAAGGTCAGGACACTGGAGTGGGATCCATTCCATTGCCCTTGTGCATCATAACTTACCTAAAAATGTTTCGATTGCGACAAAACGTTATCATGTTGTTCCGGAGGTATAGCGAACCGGTTCTGTTGAATATCAACGAAATGGGGTCAAAGGTCGTTGCACAAAAGCAAGATTTATTCCACAGCCATTATTCTCATAACTTGCGTAAAACTGCTTCTATTGCGACAAAACTTTAGTATGTTGTTCTTGAGGTGCACTGAACCGGCTCTGTTGAATATCATCGAAACGGGGTCAAAGGTCAGGACACAGGAGTGAGATTTATTCCACAGCCATTATCCTCATAACTTGAGTAACAATTTCTGGTATGTTGGAAAGCGTATCATAATCAATGCATTGCATGATTTTACTAACTTGTTTGATGATCTACCGGTTGTAGAAATTCTGTTTATTTATTTATTTATTTTTTTATTTGTAGCAGGTTTTATTCACTATGAATAACCCGGTTCACACTGCGTATTTTAAATTTTGCGCAGTTTTTCCCTAGGTGGTGTAAGCTTTTTTTTTTTTTTTTTTTTTTTTCTGAATTTTTAGATTTTTTAAAAATCTGCTTTGTAATATTTTTGTTCGTATCGAAAAATGTTCAAATGAAATGCTCATTACAACCGAAAATTTGGTGTCATCTTTCTTTTTTATTTATGAAATCACGGTGATAAATAAACAAGAAAGATGACACCAAATATCCATTACTTCTATGCATGTCAATTATCGATTACTTGTATTCATGTTACGATATTTTCTTGACTACAGTGTAGATTAATTAGATTAAGTAGTCACCGTTAGGGAGTATCGAATCGTAGGTATAAGGGCATCATGTACTTTGCTAAGGATTCTTCAAAAAGAATAATGTTTCATTAAGCAACTGTGCTGAAAATCCTCCAAATACATGGTGTCAGTGAATAAACGAGACTCGTTCCATTTTGAGACATCCCTCTTTCCACGTGGAAAGAAGGATGTCTCTGTTTAAGCAACTGTGCTGTTTAAAAATTCATCTCACAGTCATTTTAGAATAAAAGAACAAAATCATGGCTTTGGGGTTTATGCTCGAGTATATAGGGAGTTGCGAGTACTCAACGATGCCGTCTTGCTCCCCACGAAAAGCAAAGAATGTTATTGATTCTTTAACAGTTATCAGCAGACTACTGAAAATTGTTTGGAATTTGGAACAACATTCGTTTCGGTTTGGACCGATCGTTTCCTGACATCCCGATGTAACATTTTTCATCTCCAATAAATTTTCTCATGCTGAAAAGTTACGACTGCGCTTAGATGTATGTTGCATTAATTCTTGTTCTCAAATTAATTTTTCAACCGTAAATTTCAAATTCCCAATTCTTTCTCGGTATGTACTTCCAAATCAAATGTAATACAATAAGATCATTTGTAAATCAATAAGAGATGTTCACTGTAAAACAATATGGCCGGTGTCACTTCGATTTAAATCTATTTGATGAACCCTTAAGTTTTAAATTCAATTGTTGCTTGAAGAAGTTGTAGCAGTAATATGTCAATCTTAATTACACATTTGCAAAACTCTAAATAGTAAACGATCCAAAGTCAAGAATAAATAGAATCGATTAGGTTCTAAATCAATGTCTTCGTTTTTTTCAGAAGAAAGGCACGTCAAGACGAAAAACGTTACAATCGTCGCTTGTCAATCTTTGCTCCGCAATAAAAAGATGAAGATATAAATCCAGCATTTCAAACTATTAACTCGCTAATTGGACAAGACACAATTATTTGACTTTAGCTCGCTATAACAAAGCGTACTTAACCTACATATATTTGTTCGTACAATCTTTTCTCGCTCGAACGTTATCATTCATCTCTCTCTCTCTCGCTCGCTCGCTCGCTCATCACAGAATTACGTCCTTTAATTTTTCTTTGACTCACTGACATTGATTCTAACTTTAAAAACTCGTAGGGAGAAATAAGTGTCGGTAAATCAGAAAAACCTATAACGAGAAGTAACCAAATTTACATGAGAGTACAGAAACTCAAAAGGTGGTTAAATTAGAGATACATGTGACATTTTGTACTTCCTTAAGGTAAATTCAATTCTCTTTTTGATGTTACGCATCTTTTCCAACAGCAATAAAGTAAATCCCAAGTAAAAAATTTCGATGTAACAAAAATGGGTAATGGAAGTAATCCAAACCATTGTTGGAATCTGATCGTGACGCATGATGCCCCATGAAGAGACTCAGCAATAATTAATTTCATTGTTACTCAACAATATATCTTACAAAATTATCGCCGAACAATATTTCATCACGTTTGACATAAACGTACTAATATTTCTTTACAATCTGCGTAAATTACGAGACGTTATGGTAACTGTGGTAAAAACCATTACAGAAATGCATTTTGATGCTAGGAAAACTGTGCGTCGTAGCGAAATTTGGTTTCCTCTCGACCTCCCGAGAAAAGGTTACTGCGCAAAAAAC
Organism: Macrothele yani; assembly: GCA_039090855.1. Classification (NCBI taxonomy): domain Eukaryota; kingdom Metazoa; phylum Arthropoda; class Arachnida; order Araneae; family Macrothelidae; genus Macrothele; species Macrothele yani. Next base: position 74,345,769 of record CM076994.1, on the reverse strand, counting down.
CCTTGTAGCGTAGTAAATCCGTTTACTTTCGTGGTGTAAATTTGTATAAAGATTGAAAAATGTGATTGATGTAGCATTTTATGTCTACATTGCCTTGAGAAAGCCTCCCAGTATGGACTGTGAAAGCTTGGCGAATCTTTATACAAATTTACACCACGAAAATAAACGGATTTACTACGCTATAAGCGTTTCTAGCGTATTCACGACCTGGTGTATTTAAAATAAGAGTAAAGGTTACTATTGGCGAGAGCTTTGAAATGGTGTATACCACGGTGGTGTGTAACCTGTACATATCCTGGGCCAAAAGTTACCAATCCCCTTCACTAACACACTTGCGATTCAGCTTTCTTTCTATCTTGAGCTCAGATTTTAGCTTGTACATGCGCAGATGAACTTTCGTAGCAACATCACATTTCATCGGTGTGAGGGTCGTTTCTTAAGTTCGTCTAAATCTGAATAATAATAATAATAATACAAATAAATATTGTTTTTGAAAAATTAAACCGTCGAAATACTTACCATTGCCCCCGCTATAATTCAATAAATATTTATTTTTATGACTCACATATCTCCTATCATGAGTTTTATGCAATGACATTCATTAAGCTACGTACTGCTCGAGTACTGCTCAATGTCAGGAATTGGAAAACCTTATTGTTTGTTGTTATGCTTTAATTTCGCTTAGTATGTACCTGACTTTGGCTCTGTGTGGTCGTGAGTGAAGCGAATAAATGCAATGTGCGTTGCAAGTAAATAAATGTATGCTCTCAAATCACTCGCTGTATTTCACCCGCACAAAGATCTTGGCATGCGAAAGGTGAATAGCATAAATTATCTACAAAGAGTACCAGGGTATTATCTTGATTTTTTCTTTTCTTTTCGCTTTTAGTAATTCTTGAACATTCAATAGCGATAACACTATCCATCCCTCTTAAGACCAAAAATCATTTGGCTAACTTAATGGGCTGGAAGATACTTAAATTGAAGGATACAAAAATATACCTCAAAACTCTTTGCGCATTCTTATCATTTGCGACGAAAACAAAGGTATCATATCAGCGATAGCGGCAAATAGAACTATTTGTATAATGAGCTTTATTTCCTTTAAATCTATGAAACACACAATTATTTCAATTACAAATGATTCGCAAATAAATATATACAAGTCTTTGAAATTGTGACTTTAAGAAGTAACTGCACCTTATTCTTGGTGAGGTAAATGAAATTGCACACACTATTGTAGTAATTGTACCAGTCTATTTCGTTGAAACACTATTGCAGTAATTTGTACCAGTCTATTTCGTTGAAACACTATTGCAGTAATTTGTACCAGTCTATTTCGTTGAAACACTATTGCAGTAATTTGTACCAGTCTATTTCGTTAATACTTTTTTATTAATTTTTTGTTTCAACGAAATAGACTGGTACGATTACTACAGTAGGGTCAATGGGTTCGTATTGGCCGCAACATGGATAATGATCGCGAGGGAGGGAGGAGGGATCAAATCACGTTTGTTGATCTAAGTAAAAAATGTCACTGCTGCAAATGATGTGCATGCTGAATACTAACAATAAAAAGGAAGGGCTAACACGTGATGTATTGATTATTAAACATGGCGCCGACACGCCGGTGTAATTGTTAATACTAACGCGTGTACTTCATAGATCTCTTAATTAACTTACCTCAGTTCTGATCAGTGTATGGCTGTGCAACAAGTTTAACCTCTGATTAAAGTGATTAACAAAATACCCAAATTTAACCGAAATAGAAAAAAATTGGCGCTATTTCTCAGGATTGTAAGCGGACAGACATCTCTCTCCTACGTCCCAAATACTGATAGATTTCAGTCGTTTCCAGAATTCTAAATGCCCTGGATTTCTTGAGCAAGATATTTAACACTGCGCTCCGATGAATGATGAAACAATTTATATAAAAGAGAGACTAAGAGAAACTGAGTACTAAACAGGCCAATACCTGCAACGGTACTTTTTATCTGAATTTCGAATTTGACAAACGGTTCTACCTAACTATTGTTATTAATATTCTGTTCGAACGATACTTTTGTTAAAAAACGTGAACCTCTGCTTTCGTTCTATTTTTATTTTCTTAATTACTTGTTAATTGTTTAGTTGCTTCAGAACAATAATAAGTCAGCTGTATGACTTTGAAATAAAAAGCCGCGAAGACGAAAAAAACATTCACATTTATTCCGTACTTATCATAGTCGTAAGATGATTATCACAATCGACAACAGTTAGAACACTTTACTTCAAAACGCAAATAATACCCTTAAATTTAATTTAAGACAAAGTGCGTAAAATTGGCATTACTGTTTTCATATAAACCCACTTATTCAAAGAACTGGACTTGGAAAAGGAGGAAAACTTTAAACTCACCTTGGAATGTTCAGAAAAAGAAGGGCATGAATTTTTAGCTCCTTTATCTTGTGAGTAATGTCCTGACCATCACACTAGATAATATAAAAATATTATTTGTTTTATTATTTCTTCATTGCTGGCTGGCATCATACTAACTAAAAACTTAAAACACTAATTGCCTATACTTCAAGAGTGTTAAAAAAAGAGCGAAGTTTGGTTGTTTCTTATTCTTAAATGATATTCAGAATATTTCCTATGAGCAGTCAATAGTTACTTATAATGGAAAAAAATGAAATTTTACTGAAATGCACTTAGGCTAAATTTGGGTAAGAAATTTTAGATCATATATTTAAAGAACGCAGAAATTCAATATGTGAATCAAGATTAAAATCAGAATAAAGATTAAAACGTGAATCAATTAAAATCAGAATCAAGATTAAAACTAACGAACTTCAATATGTGAATCAATTAAAATCAGAATAAAGATTAAAACTAACGAACTTCAATATGTGAATCAAGATTAAAATCAGAACAATCAGCAAGATCAACATTAGAACTCACTAATCTGAGCAAGATGCATGTATTTCTTTTAAACAGAAGAAAAATGTGCAGACCAGCTCTGAGAATTAATTAAACATGAACTCGAACATTTTCCTACAAAGAAAAAAAATCCAAGCATACGGTGGTTTTAGACTGATTTCTCTCCCACTCCCTTTGATAGAGGTTTCATCGGAATTCTTTAAGAGAATTCTGTCAAAAATCCCTACTGAAAGGAGTGGAAGGGACTTTACTCTAGATCCATCAAACTATCAGCCGTCACGATCATCATCAGTCATTCTCACTGATGGATGAAGGCCTCCCTATTTCTGTTTTATGACTCACTGTCCTGAGAAATTCTCTTCCATGTCACTCCGGCGTTCTTTCGAATTTCATCCACGAATTTCTCACGTGATCTTCTTTTGGGTCGTTTCCCGTTTCTTCGTACTCAGTCTGATATTTTATAATAAAAGCTATTTATGGGTTTGTTTGAATTTCTGTTACGTTAAGTTTTGAACTTTTACTTAACTCGAAACTTCAATCTTAATGCTTATTTTTTTTTCTTTGATTGGAGGTTTAACGACCACCGTGAGCAACTCAATGGGCTATAAGCAGTCGCCAGTCCCTAATTTAGGGTCACTGGTTCCAGGGAAGGGAGAGAGCCTGTGCCGTAAGACAAACACAACATCCATGCCTGACCGAGATTCGAACCCGGACCCCTTACGGACGAATGATCAGAGGCCAGCGCCTTATACCACTGCGCCACCGGGGCGGCAATGCTTAGTTTAGCTTGTAGACTGAATTCGTCACTTTCCCGATTGAGTCTCAGTCCTTTGTAGCTGAAAGCATTTATCTAAACAAACACTGCACATATAAAAATAGATTCTGCGCGAAAGGGCACAAGTGTATTTTACTTTTATGTAGTATTTAATATCTTTTACTGAACTACTACGAGATAACTATTTTGCAAAAATTACAACACACTTACGCAGTTGATGGACGTAAGATTGCTAAATATTTAATGCATTAAAGATCTTGTAAGAACTGAGAAATATTCATTTCTGAAAGAAAACAGAAAGCAATGTACATTTTTTGCATTTTTATCCTCCAACAAAACATAATTAAGTTTTTTCTGAGTAATTGTCATTCCGTGTTGAACAATGTAGACGATATCAAATCTTTCTAAATTTAGACTTGCGTTAAAAACCTTTGGACGTTAATTGAAAACGTTCTTGAATTGTTAGGAAATAATTTCTAATGAGGAAAAACTCACATTTCGTGTTTACTATGTTCATTGCGTTTTAAGAACTTTGCTTTACAAAACATCGATTACTTTTTTGAAAACTTGGTTCAATCTTTGCGTGATACTGCATGCACATGCAATAGTAGGTCCGTGTAAATCGGCCGCCGCAAGTGAATAGATTATTTCTTTCTTTTATTCTTTTTTTTTCCGAATGTCACAATGAAACTGTTGATGGGAAACATCGCAGTTAAGCTCGAGATAATACGTCAGGGTCACCTTCAACGAATTCACCGTCACAGTTGTTAAACTTTTCTACGACTTAAATTGGAAACACAAAGCCCAAACACACACAGGTTCATTACCAACAGTTCACCTATCGTATAACAGAGCAGCATAATAACAAGAACAAAGTAGCAAAGTAGCTTGGGAGGACAAGAAGAAAACAAAAAAAAAACTATTTTCTTAGCAGAGGTGTCTTCGAAATACAAAAAAATATATATTTGCAAAAAAAAAAAAAAAAAAAAAAAAGGAAATCCTAATCCACTTTACGAAAGTCATATTGTGACCGATACGAAAATAGTTTCACGCCAGCTAGTAGAAAAAACTAATAAAAAACTGTCAACCGCTTGGGGTATGCATAATATGTTAAAAGAAAGTGAAATAAGTTGGATAAGTAGGAAATAAGGCACTACAAGTCTACCTATAAAGTTATTCTACGAAGGCAATAACTTTATAGGTAGACTTGTAGTCTCTTTGACTTAAATCATGATCAGATATCCTGTATAAATCCTACACATGCATTGTTCATTGTTTTAGGTAATTCGACATGCTTTCAGTATTTTCTTTTAACGAAAGCATTAATTCAAATGCCATGCTAGATGAGAAAGTTTCTTTTCCCAGTTACAGTAGGAGAGCGAACGTTGCAATGAGGTCATTCGGTGTATTTTTCATTTCTGAGCAATTGTGTTAATGATTCCTCGTAAATCATAGTAGCTGCAACACTTGGGTCCTTAAACAACACAGTTGATTATTAAAATAATTATTTTCTTGAAAAAAGTTGTCAAGTTACCCAAAAGATCAAAAGCATCTTAAATATTTATTATTTTATGGGTGTATTTTATGTAACCTTACTACTCCGACTTTAAATTACATTTAAAAAATGATTTTATACCTTAGGAAGGGCTGCAGTTTCCTTCAAACAGGGATCTAATATCTATCTCAGAATTTCCGCTCTGGTAGCCAAATCTTCAAAGCAGTTCTTCATTCATTTTCAGCAAGCGAAACAGCGAAGTGCATCTATATGTGTGCAAAAGCAACTTCTGGATTTTTTTATGGAAGCTGCAGAGGTTATGTAGCTTATGTACATGCATGATATATGAGGCCGAATGTCATTGGAGGAGTGAGTGCTCATCGAAAGATTCATGCCTGTCGGTGAAGTTCTCCCTGCTTATTGTTCCATACTGTGGAAGAAGGAACCAACTGCTTTTATATTCACAATTTCTTTTAACTATCGTCAATGTATTAAATTAAATTGAGATCATGCAAACTTCACAGAGATTTGAACTGGGGATGATGCAGTAAAATATCATTTAATTTTTTTCACATTTTCTTTTAAAATTGCATTTCATTTCAAAACCTACCTTGTCCTATATCAGGTTTTAAAAAATATTTGCTGCCAATGATGTGTCAAATTAATAAAATACACCACGAAAACAACTTTAGCTCAAAATTTAAAGCTGGTTTCATTTCCAGTGTTATTTATTTTATTAGTTAAATTTAAAGCTGGTTTCATTTTTAGTCAGAATTTATTTCGTTAAGTTTTTAGTTTCATGTTTTTTTATAATTTGAGACAGCACTATGAGAATCTCGATAAAACATACACAAGAGCCATTTATTCTACTGTGCAAAAGTTTGAGAACTATACGTACTTCAAATATTTTATTCACCAACTTTTAACCTTACTTCAAGAGTTACACGGTTCGATAGGTCCTTCCATTTTCTCTTTAACAAATCCTTTCCACCGGCTTGACCGTAAAACATTTTGTTTCGAAATCGACTATTGAATTTATCTGGGCGGGCTTCTGTGGAAAAAGAAAGAGGAATCGACATAACAACTCGTTGCCTCATAATTTACATAAATACAAACAAAAATAGCACATTTTTTCCGCAGTGTCTATTGGAAAAGGAATTACAATGAAATAATTTCTTTCAGTTTTCAGAAAGACGTTAAACAATCTTGATACCACTACACATTTTGAAATCGAAAACATTTTAGAGCCATAGTCACAAAAACGCATAATAATACTTTGAAATACAACTATTCGCAGTAAAACTTAATGATATTAAAATATTTTATGCAACCCAAATACTTACATCCTCAAGACGATCCATTTAGTACTTGCTACGTTTAAATGTATGAAACATGTAGAAGTTTAACGTAGGTACTACATCTATTGCTCTGAAGAACAGACACCATAAATCCATTGAGAGAAAATCTGCTCTGGGGAAATTAGCGCTACTCACAAATTAAGAATAAATAATGCGTGATTCACGACATTCGATGCTGGTTTGCATTTAAAATATTTATATTTCTTCTTCATTGAATTTATATGTTCTGAAGTATTTTTAGGCATTAGGGGTTAGATTGGGCAACCTGACATTTCTGGATAATTCAGCTATTAAAGCCATCGATGATAAGAAGAAATTGTGGGTATATGTTAGGGAGAAACCAAGCAATTTAATAAATAATGAAATCTACAAAAAAAAAAAACACACATTTTTACTGGCCACACTGCGAAACGACCATATCTTCTTAGGCTTATGGAGAAATTTAAGCGGCTAAAAAAATTAAAATATAGCCTGCTTACAATATAAGATAACTTTTAAAATGTGGTTATTAAGTGCCTAATGTAAATGCAAGCACAAACAGCATAAGACTTAAGATTGAAGACCGCACATTGGGAAACATGTTAGCGGTTTTACTCATTCAAAAAACACAACACATAGTGATGGAAGTTCTAAACACGATATAAAAGTTAAAGTCGCAAAGGCTACAGTTGCACTTCAAACAGTGGCGGCGCGTGCTATAGGTTCCAATGGTTCAATGAACCCCTCAAGTGAATTTCATTTTAGCAAAACTGTTACTTTTAATATTACCGCTAATAGAGACCACATAACGAATATGCAGACCATATAACAAATAGCGAACCACATAACGAATAGCGGACCACATAACATATGCAGACCACATAACGAATAGCGAGGTAGAAGATAGACTAAACAAATTGGTGTAAGAAAAAGAAACATAAGAAGATCGCTGATGTAGCTCGACCTCTTGCAGAGAGCTGATAGCATGCTCAAACAGATACAGAAATAACTCGTTTCTGGTTAAAGACCAACGGAAAAACCAAGAACCAAATGGGTAACAACACTATACGGCCTGGAGTCACCTTTAAAGATCTATTGATCACATGCAGAGAAGGAAAAAATGGAGCAGCTTTTTTCTGAGAACTGTAAACTGTGGATGTCCAGTGATGCTCGTGAGAACTAAGAGAAGAAAGACATGAGTACAAAATTGAATTGAAATAACAGAAAACACATTACTTAAAATCCAGTTCTTTCGCAATTTATGTTAAACATTAATTAATAGCAATACACCAATTGTACTTAAATAGTATAACTATACAAGTGATCCGAAATTTCTTGGCGTACAATAGAAATAAAAGTTTCCAAGCTTTCGCACATCAACCAGATGGCTTTCTCAAGGAAGGTAGACAGCTAACTGCTAACTGAATAATAGAACGCTTCAACAATTTGAACGTGGTGACATGACAATAACGAATAGATGCGAACGTAATTAGGTATTCAAAGACACGAGGCGTTATGCTCGTGTAGCACGCGGAATCATGGAAGGAAACCCAAGAGACAATCACTATTTGAAGAACTGGTTCCAAACTCGTGGTAACTCCAGTGAGACGCTACCATCGCACGACTCGCTGTTGCTTATGATTTCCAAAGTTTCGCGAATGGCAGTAGATTTTGGGGTGGAGTAGGATGCTAATTTCTTTACGTCATCCCACATAGGAGCAGCGGACTTGAACTTGACTTCTCTGGATATGGCCGTGGTGGCTTTGCCGTTCTTTATGGCCCTTTTATGTCCGTTAACTCTAATTCTAAATGAACGTTTAGTCATTCCAATGTAGTATCTCGCCGATCCGTCCGGATATAGTAGAGGAATGGCGTAAACACCTGCTTCATTGGAAGGTGGGGACTTCTCAGTGTTTCCTTTAAGCATGGTATATAAAGATGTCGGAGATTTGATGCCAACATTCCTGCCTACATCTTGTAAGCTAATTCTCTTTTTTTTTCCATTTTCGTGAAAGTGTTTTAATACTTGTAAACGGCTTGTTATAGAGATTTCTATTTAACCTAGTTGAATGCACAGGGTGAAGAATCGGAGATAAAACAACCTTCCGCCACCAGTCAAAAGGCATCCAATATACTGTATTTATGGTATCCGCTGTGCTTCAATAGATTTTTCGGAGCTGGTGCTTTAATGGTAGTTTACACGGAGAAAGGCAGAAATACTTTGGAGCTAAGCAACTTCATTTCATAGGCGGTTTCTCTAATATTTGTCCAATATAAGTGCTAAAATAGCGAACTGCGTAATCGCTTCTGACTGTACCCAGAAAAGTCTGAATTCCTCCAAAATAAGAGATTACTTTGCAATTCGCCATCATACGTATCAAGGGTTGCTGGTATAGCATTATGCTGCCCTATGAAACCACCGGAGAAATACACTCAAGAAATATAAGTACAATTTAAAAACTCATGATCAGATATTGTTTGAAACAACTTTGTCACAAAGCACTTGTGCCGAAAAAAAATTGTGAAAATTAGAGAAAAGCGACAACATTTAGCGTCAGTTATCTATTAACTGACGCTAAACGTTAGGCAACTGCAAGAAGGTAAAAGTTTTTAAATATCAGATCAGTTTTCCACCGCTGAAAATAAAACAAAAGGTGAACATAATTTGTTGAAAACCGGAAATATATATCACAGATTAATACAATAACTATTCTGTAAACTCGTTTAAAGAAAGGAAAACCTTAATGTAGTTTATAGTTAAACAACTCAGAAACTACTTATCCTAATTATTTTGTTAGGCCGAAAAGAGTAGCAATCATTCATGCGCATTTCTAAACACGTTTTATAACATATCAAAGAAGGGAAAATTCCTATTTTGTGAGTGCTCAATGTAATTTCGATACACAGTCATGTTCAATATTAAGCTAATGAGTTTTTAATGAATATATTATCCTCTCGTCGGTACGTATTTGTTAAATCTCTTCTGAGACATGTAGTACAGTTTTTGCTCTGGAGTCACATGAAGGCAACAAAGACTGCTGAGCCTCGAATGGATTTCAGCATTAAGTATAGCAATGATGTGCTTCTAAATGAATAATAATCTGAAAAATTCCGAGAACGTAATAATATGTCAGTTCTTGGAGTGAATACAATTTTTAGCATTAGGTTGGGAAGGAGTCACAGTAGCAGCAATGAAACCCTTGCTGGATTTTTTTCTTTTTTCTGAAATAAGAAGCATTGGTTTTTTTCTGAGTAGTTTCCAAACCAATACACACATTCCTGGAGTACTGCTCTGATGTTTTTCCTAGCCCATCCAAAGCAACCTTAAATATTGGTGCTGTTCATCTAATAAAAGGACATCTTCGCACTTCTTTTCAATCGCTTGTACATGGGCGGGAAAATGGAACTGCTGAGGGGGGTTTTTGGATTGCCCCGCGTCATTATTAGTAATAAGGGTAATCACTCGAATCTCAAAAACTATGGTTTCCCAGTATTAGAGAAAACACAGGCACGCTATTCGAGGATGGGCGTTGTGTTTCACCCAGCCGACGTTCCGTGTATCGGGGTCCGCTGAGTGCCGCAATGTTTTAAAGTAATCGTCTAGCTTTTCATTTCTTTTTGAATAATTCGTTAACTTACAAATTTTGATTTGTTTACTAGCACTGATGCGTAAGTTACTCAGTATTGCACTGGAGGATTTTTCTGAACATTCATCCCAAATCATTTATTCACACATCCAACACTCAGTCGTTATTAACCTTTTTCTTTTACTTTACAAAATTGTACACTCAAATGAAATGTAGCCGACTCATAATAACGGGAAAATAAAATATGTTTATTTTGCCTGATGAAGGCTTGAAATCTAGTAAAATATACACTCATTCATATGAAAATGTTTGAAGACCCTTTTAGAAAAATTATTTGTTTAAAGGTTAACTTTAATTTTTCATTTTCATATAATATAATTCTGAAATATTTCGAAATATAATTTACTAAAAATGATTCCCTATATTACACAATTTCCTGCTCTGATCAATGGTATTTACTTTACTCAACCATTTCATTATTCTTCTATTTCTGCCCTACTTTTCTCAGCATTAGTTTAGAGCTGGTTTTACTTTCAACCTTAACTTAGTCTACTATGCTCTTCTTAAATTTTCGGTTCAACATACTAATTATGTAAACAAGAGGAAACATGAATGTCGGATTATCCTACCTTCTATCCCACGATGAGGGCTGGAATATCATTCTAGCGAAGTCTTTATGCTATCTCCTCTCTTCCTGACGTATTCATGCCGACTCTGACTTCTGTCATCCTTCTTTCGAAGTATTCATGCCGACTGATATAATTCTGTCATCCCTCTTTTCGAAGTATTCATGCCGACTGATATAATTCTGTCATCCTTCTTTCGAAGTATTCATGCCGACTGATATAATTCTGTCATCCTTCTTTCGAAGTATTCATGCCGACTGATATAATTCTGTCATCCTTCTTTCGAAGTATTCATGCCGACTGATATATTTCTGTCATTCCTCTTTCGAAGTATTCATGCCGACTGATATAATTCTGTCATCCCTCTTTCGAATAGCGTGCCTGTGTTTTCTCTAATACTGGGAAACCATAGTTTTTGAGATTCGAGTGATTACCCTTATTACTAATAATGACGCGGGGCAATCCAAAAACCCCCCTCAGCATTAAATGGTGCCGTGTCACCAGGATTTTTCGAACCATGACTTATAGCGGACTGGAAAGGAAATATTAGAAGTTAAAAGTAAAAAATAAAAATTTGTTTGTTGGTTGATATTAGTGATGAGAATACAGTTCACGATAATAGTTCGGAATAATCAACATAGGAATAATAAATGAAGATTAAATGGAAATATATAGGCGACGAGTTAACGAGAAGAGAAAAATTCATTTTTTCATTCAGTTGATAAGTGTATGTATATAATTTGTATTTCTGTATAGTGTGTAAAGTGCAGTACTTCATGATAAGTATAGGGAATTTTCCCCAGATGTCGAATTGGGTTAGGGGTGACCTAAGAGCTATGTTTTGATCCTCAGGTAAGTATTGAGAAAAATAATTGGGTACTAGTAAGCAAGACAAGAAGTTAGTTGGGTAGTAACTGCGGAGTATTTATATGCGTAGCAAATGTGGTAGTGAGTAGCAAGGAATTTTGTTATTGGATAAAGTTGTCAGTGGAACAGTAAGAATTCTAATTGTATCAAGATGGGGGATAGTGATGGTGAGGAAAATTCAAATGAAGCTAGGGGAGCAGAAAGTAACGAGATTCAAGAAGACAGCAATAGACAAGTAGACGCAACTAGAAATACTCAAAGAACCATCCAATCAATGGCGGGAATGCTATCTTATTTGCCAAATTTTTCAGGAAATACCGATGAGGGAATCAATGCAAAACAATTTTTCGAGATGATTGATAGTGTGGCTGAAGTAGCAGGATGGACGGACGCCGTTAAAATTCTGGCGGCGAAAGCAAAATGCAGGGCAGCGGCGAGCCAATTTCTGACAGACGTAGCTGATATCAGGAGGGAGACCAGTTATAAGAAGTTCAAAGAAGCCATTATTGAAAGATTCGAATCCCAGCAACCGGTGATGGTCCGTATGCATAAGTTTACAACGTGCCGTCAAAGAGCAGGAGAAAAAGTTTCGGAATACGTGACCAGATTGAGGGGCTAGCTCACCAATACCTAGGGCAGGTAGATCAGTCGAACCGTGAGGTAAGGGAAATGGCAGACCAGGCAAAAATGTCCCAATTCCTTAACGGGCTAGACCCGAAGTTAAAAAGATCGGTACTATCATTTGCCCCGAACACTTTCGCTGAAGCAGTCAAGCGGGCGACCTTAGAGGAGCAGAATAATGAACTGATTGCCTCTAGTGTAAACGTAACAGACACCGAAGAGTGGAACCAAGATAGAGTTCGGAGAGGAGTACCGAAAGATAACGCAGATAGTGCGGTATCTGAATTATGCAACTTGCTTGCCCGTCAGATGGCCGACCACGAGGCACAGGTCAATACGTTGAGAAATGAAGCAACGGAGTTAAACAGGAGGTTAGAACAAGCGGAGAGAGGGCACACCGGGAGCATGTGCAAAGAATTAGAAGGCTAGAGGAAAACAATAATCAGCAAAGAGTAGATAGAAGGGATCCGAACCAAATTTGTTTTAGGTGTGGAAGCCCAAACCACTTTTTAAAGGAATGTCCTCTTGGCAATCCAAAAGCCCCCCTCAGCAGAACAAGTGCGTGTGTATGTTTTTTCGATGGGACTGATAATTATAGGTGATCACGCCTCATACAGTTCTCGGCAAAGCTAAAAGAAATTTAGCGATAGAACTATAACGAATCTCGATGTGCAGAGTGATCGTAAATTTCCCGTATGCTGTAAGCAGAAGTTTAACTAATTGATAAGACAACAGTAGTCAGCAACTCGTCGAGGTCAGATATTGCCATGTCGAATGCCTGAAGGAAATTGGCTGAGTGCCAGAAATTAGTAACCGATTCTCTGTGTGCTATTGCGTTTGCGCCCTTTAGCTTCGCCATTTGAACGGAGGCATGGGTCTGACGAGGGAGCAGATAACAATCTGTGTACTTGAAGTTTATTTGCAAACGCAGTCCTATAGAAGAATTCGGGGGAAAAAATCCGCGGTACATACTAAAAATATTTCTGAAATTCATGAGACACTTTCTGTGATTTATTTCGTGAATTAACGAAGCATATTTTTTTATACAACCTTTTCCGTAAATGACGGAAAGAAACCTGAATTTCACGGATTTTTCTTTGGTCAGGAAAATTGTGGATTATCAGGAATCTTTCCGCAATTCCTTTCTTATATTAGCGGTAAATTTCCGTTTCTATGATATGTTAACGAAAAAAAAAATTTTCAGAAACCTTTTCCCAATTCCTTTCGTATGTTAACGGAAAAACTCCGTTCTTTCTTTTCCTTATCCATATGAGGAAAACATTCTGGTAATAGGAGAGTTTCGCGGGAATACGTGATGCTTGATTAGCTATTAAATTCCATTCGTCTGTCAAAGGAACTGATTTTGAAGTTCTGTAGCGAGATCGGATACTGAGGATAGCATATCGCATTCATTTTAGTTATTGTAGCACAGAATATTTCTTCAACCTCTCCCCTATTTCGTGCACCAGCTATTGTGTTATCGGAAGAAACCGGGTGTTTAAATTATTGTACAGGTGATTGTACGATATCAATATATCAGTCTGTGGGATGCTTAAGACGAGAGCTATTATAGCTGCCAATAATAAATTTTATATTTAGAAGTTTTGTGAAATAATACTATAAAACAGTACATTTCACCCATTATTAGAGATAGTTGAAAGTTATTGTTAGTTAAAAATAAAAAAGAAAAGGATCTCAAGTACCAAAGCATTATGTTGTTTCGAAATATCACATTGAAAAAAATACTGAGTTTGTGATAAGTCCTCCTATAGAAAAAATAAAATTATTACAAACATATTCAAAAAATAATAATTTCCAACAGAAAACAAAATGATTAAATCACTCGTATTAATGAAACATATATAATCATTAGGATGAATACCGTCTTCACACGATTTTAATGATCTTAAAATATGAAATATATGTACAATTAAAATACTCTAAAACACACTAGCACTTTTAGAGCGACAGTCGCCCCATCATCAGGTGTGATCGGATCTCCCAAACCGCTCAGTATAAATATCTGAAGTGCGCCATTAACCACTGGGACAGATAACGCGTACGTCGCAAAATTCGGTTACGTCGATTGCAGTTATGGCGCACTTCAGATATTTATACTGAGCGGTTTGGGAGATCCGATCACACCTGATGATGGGGCGACTGTCGCTCTAAAAGTGCTAGTGTGTTTTAGAGTATTTTAATTGTACATATAGTTCATATTTTAAGATCATTAAAATCGTGTGAAGACGGTATTCATCCTAATGGTTCATGTGCACGAATGTTTTTCTGCATTTAGAAACATATATATATATATATCTTCAATCTTATCTTACCTTGAACGTGAGTGTAATTCCAAAGACGTTCTGGCTCAGTGGTTTAAACGCGCGGTTTGTGTAAACCTAACCCAATCTACCTGAGTTCGATCACCGGCGCGAAAAGATTATCTGGCGTAAGAGCTGAATAATTCAGCGTCTTCGATTTTGAGAAATTTCTCCATAAATACGGAAAAACATGAAACAGACTTTTCTCAAATAAACGGAATATCTGACAACGGGAAATTTGTGAAAATACGAACACTTACCGGCAACTTTGCTGCACGTTTTTTTTTCCCCCAGAAATTTTCCGTTAATTCCCAGCACATGTTTTTTACATTGTACTCTGGCAAGTAAATCAACGATACACAGTTCACTCGTAGGATTTCGGAAAACTGGAAGTGTTGATGATATGGCTAGAAGTGGCCGACCAATTGTGTTAACGCCGGCAGTGATTAACGATGAAAAACGTTTGCAACAGTCACCTACAAAATCGCGTCGTTGCTTATCTTAGCCAGGGGAACTTTTTTGAGCTCAGTACAGAATGGGACTAAACGATTGCAGCTTCATGCATACAAAGTAAAAGTTTTCCAAGAGCTGAAGGCACCTGATACGCATAAACGCCTGCTGTATTGCCGTTGGTTTTGTAAATTTACCCGACTCAACACGGGTTTATTGAGCAATGGTTTCTTTTCAGATGAAGCCTGGTTTAATTTCAACTGATATGTTAATTCGCAAAATACGCAATATTGGTCGACTGAAAATCCTCATATCCTTCATCGAGTGCCTTTGCATTCCAAAAAATCAGTGTGTGGTATGCCTTGTCTCGACGCAGAGCAGGGGAACCACTGTTTTTTGACAGTGCTGCAAATGCGGATATTTATCAAGATTTGATTTTTCAGTGTCTCCATTGCAAGAAAACGAACGTTTCGCATGGCTTCAACAGGATAGAGCAACATGTCACACAGCTACTGCAGCAACGGAACTTTTGCGAAGTTCCTTTGGTGACTGCATTATTTCTAAAGGACTTTGGCCTCCACGCTCACCAGATCTCTCACCTTCTGATATTTACCCTGTGGGAGTATTTAAAGGACCGTATTAATACAAACAACCGCATGACCTGCAGTCCTTGAAATTAAACATTATTCTTGATATAGCGGAAATCACGCCATCTATGCTGAAATGCGTTGCGAAAAAACACGTGCCGTTGCGTGGGTATTTGCCTCTAGCAACACGGATGTTATTTCCAGCATCTTCTTTAGGTCAACATCAGTTGCTCAAAAGTCGGTGGAAGACATATCACAGTTGTAAGTAAATTTTATTTACGTGTATCTGTATAACGCGAATAAAAATTGTTCAAATTAGAGTTCGGAAACTTCTCGATCACCCTGTATAAGTATAGAAAGAATTTCATTTGTCATCTCAGGTGTTGCTTCTAAGGCAAAATTTAGGGAATCTACTATGTAAAGCTTATCTGGAACATTAAGTTAATTAAGCGTGTATTAATAAACAATATGTTTGGTCAGTTCTAAGCATTGTGGTTTGGGATTGCATTGTAGATGATAGGCACATATTTATTGCACGCACATTCCACGAATCGAAAATTTCCATAGGTACTTGCATATTTATTTATTTATGTTTTTTTTGTTCCAACCTTCGACATGGCGTTCTTTTGAATGATAATGTCGTTCCACACACTACCTTGTCCTTCAGAGAAGGAGTATGTGTATGTCATACATATCGTACGCTACGTATACCCCCATGTTATTACACCCTTGTTATCACATGTATCAGGGAGGTTGTTTTCAGGGAAACTATTTTCTCAAAAAGGCAGGTTGTTGTTGTGTGGATGACCATTCTGCGACACAAGTGATGATCTAGTCAACAATGGGTATCGACTGTAAGGTGTTTACTCTGCAGCCTTATAGAATATTTCTTTATTATAAAGTAAGGCTTATTATAGGTTCCAATCTTAATCATTTGCTTTTCGTGATGCCCCTTGTATATCTGCGGAATTTCACAGGATTCCCATATTATCTTAGCCTTGTTGTAATTTCCGCACAATCCTTTTAAATATTAAAGAGCAATTCCATCCTATGAAGTCACTTTCGTAAATGGCGTCATAAAGAGTGCGGAAAATCCTGTGTTTTCACGAAATTTCTTAATTGCACAGTCCGACAGAAACAAAGTTTATAAAAGAAGAGCAATCGGAGCACACAAAATGCATTATATTCACTTTTGTTACAGGAAAGTTGACTACCCGTGAGATGCAAGTAAAAATTACCTGTCTCTCACGGGTAATCAACTTTCCTGCTTACTGTGCCCTTCACCATATTTTATAATGAACAGCAACCACCCTGGAGAAAACACATGCCGCCAAAAATAGCTCAAATTATCAGAAAAATATATAAGCACAATCAATGAAAAGTAAAAACAAAAACATGATATATAGTTGAAATGAAAATACAAGTGGACATACGACAGGAAGATGAACAAAGTCAGACACTTTTTTGTGCAAAAATGGGTGATTTAATATTTAATGCATAAAAGAATAAAATAAAAAAGGAAAAACGTTAAAGAAATAAATATTGGTGGCAAATTCTTCAGTTACTGTGTTTTGCAGTCGATACAATTAATAGCAGAAAATGAAGATAGCCTACGAAAGCTATTATTTGCATTTGATGAATTAACCAAATAAGCATAAAATGAAAGTTCCTGAAATAAAAAAGAATATGAGACGCATGACAGCATTCAAAAGAACCAGTAAGACATAAACTAGAAATAGAAAATACAATCGTAGTAAGAAGTATCAGATGTCACATGTGTAAATGGTATCGAATTTAACATATGTAGGAAATACTGCTAATAGTTCAAGTTCAGTCGAAGAAGCCACCAAACAATAACATCACGAAAAATGTCAGAATACTGTCTGATCAAATATGGGAAACAAACATCTCCAAACAGGAACGAAATATAAAGAATACCATCCGACCAATAATGACATATTTAAGCGAAATAAGAACAGCGACGGCTTAAGCAAAACAAATGCTTCATAAAGCGAAAAGCAAACACTCAGGAAAATGCTAAAACTATCTGGACAAAATAAAGAACGAAACTTTAGGAGATTCAGTAAATTAATATAGCAGCCGTCTTTCTGATGACTGAACACCAAGAAGACTGGTGCTATTGAACAGAAACATAGACAAAATACAGATCTCCAAACCACGAGAACAAAGAACGATGGAAGGACACAGTGAAAGAAGATCTGAAACGTACGGGGCTAAGATTCTATGCTTCATAAGGAAGATAATATCAAAAGAACACGTAAACTCATATGAGATGCTTTTTTATTAATGTAAGTGATTCATACATGTTCAGTATAAGACTGTTCCTTCTGGATATACTGTTTGAAATCTTGAAGACACAATACTCTCAGCAAAGTGTGTCCACCATATTATGCTTGTAGGAGTCACCAAAAAAAGTTGCATATCTTTTTTCTGAAATACATCAAATAAAGCATATGCATCGTAGAAACTGCTCAAGGCAGAGAGAATGTTTTTCGCTGAAGCAACAAAGCAGGCAAAAAGTATTTTCATATTCTATCAAGGTACGTGTAAGGAAGATAGGGATATCAATAAAGTCAAGTGGCTCATAACAGAAAAATTTTGAATGTCAGTAAAGGAATTTCCCGAAGAGTATGCTCAACAAGTCTTCATTAATTTTAATTTATTTATTTCTACTCTGACGTGTAGTTATATGAACGTACAACCTCAGGAGTTCAATGAACTTGTGTTTATAAATTAAAAAAGTCTGACTGATATGTTCGTAGTGTTTTATAAACGCACTTACTGTTTACATTTTAAATACCTGAAACATAATAACCATTTTCCATCGACAATGCAGGAGGCATCATGTTCGTAAAACATTTTGCAACCGAGTAAAAGCCAGGCTGTTTCTTGATAAAAGGAAAGAGAAGAAAAAAGAAGTAGATATCTGGAACGTGATGAAGTGGATTCATGACATACGGAGCACTATTGAACAAAAGATGTGAAAATCATCCAGTAATATTGATAGCCCTCAATTTTACTAAATTGTGGAAGAGCCATCACCACGTAAATTGCACATAATTTCTCCTACAGCCATAAGTTTCGATACTCTTGCCTATTTACACGAACAGTGGTAAAATTTCTCTAGCAGTAACAGTGGCTCTAACAAGAACATTATCACTAACAATAACAATGATATGTTTACCTCGTGCTTCATGGAACTCCAATGCTATTAAGGCGTCCACTCCAAGAGAAAAGTAGTTATTAACAACGTTCAGTGGGAGTGATACCCTTCCTTCATCACAATTGCTGACATCCGCACTTGCGTTTGGTTCCACTTTAAGTGACCACCTGCACGAAAGAAAGCAACTAAATTAATGAAGAAATGAGTGGCAAGTAAGTTAAGCATCTTCGTAAAGTAGATTCCCAATTGATGCGTATTCGACTTCAGCGCATCTCTCATTTACAAGAATTAAAAATCAACACCAAGAGCTAAACCATTCCGAGACATGTGCCATTAGTGGTTATACCCGAAGAAATGCAATATATGCCAGATGTTTTTCTTTATGTATTTACAAGCAGAATTCTTTCGATTCACTCAGTCTCATTATCACCAATGCCGTAGAAAAGCCATCTAACGCTCTGATTCTAAAGTTCTTGTTTTACTTGTTTCGGAGTTTAACGACCACTATGAGAAACTAGGAGGGCTGCAAGCGGTCTTTCGTCCCTAATTTAGGACCACTTGCTTTAGTGAAGAGACAGAGCTAGTGCCATCAGACAAACGCATCACGCGTACCTTATTCGAAACTCGAGCGTGGGCCCATCTCGGATGAATAATAAACGCCAGCGACTCAGACCAATCTGCGACGGGGCTGTAAGTATTCAATATATGAACCATCTAAGAGAGAGGCAGTTATTCCTCACCTGCTTTCGGAGTGCAAATAATTATGTATATATATATACACGGTCTAGTCACAATATTGTGACCACCAGCTAATATCCAGAGTAACCGCCGTGTGCAGCGTAGATAGCAGCTAGACGGGCTGGGAGTGACTCAATAAGGTGCTGGAAGGTGTTCACAGATATGTGGAGCCATGCTGACTGCAGTGCATCCGACAGCTGCTGGAGGGTGCTTGGTGGAGGATCCACAGAGCGAGCAACACGATCGAGGTGGTCCTACAGATGTTCAATTAGATTTTAGTCTGGAGAATTAGGGGGCCAGGGAAGTACTTTGAAGTCTTCATCGTGCTCTTCCAACCACTCTCGGACATTTCTAGCTGTGTGACACGTCGCATTGTCGTGCTGAAAATTCTCATCTGCCCCAGGGAAGACAATCAGTATGTATGGGTGTGCGTGGTCTTCAAGGATGGATTCATAATGAATTTGGTCCAGAGTGCCTTCTACAGGTATGAGTAGACCCAGAGAACGCCACGAAAACATTCCCAAGACCACAATGCTTCCCCCACCAGCTTGTGTTCTCCTTTTTTAATGCCGATGTCCATTCCTAGTTTCTTTAAGCTATTTTTTATAACAAATGTGAAGCCAGGTATATACTGTAGAGATCCTATAAAGTCTAGATGGCGCTTGCGGATCGGTGCATTAATGCGGTTCTTTACTTTATGAAGGATCGAAGTAATGAGTTATCTCCTAAAACCAGCAGATGCTGCTTGGTTAAAGATGCTTCTAATTTCTATTTCTTGGAATGGACATCGGCATTAAAACAACTACCTCAGTTATGAATATGCTCTCCCTTATGAGAGAAGTTTGCCTGTAACGTACCAGGAGATGTGACGTACCTGCCAGAAGGACGCACACGACATAAAGGCAGATAGGAATCAGAATAAAACGTCCGCGTAGCTCAATTGGTAGAGCAACTTATTCCGGAACGAGGGGACCCGGGTTCGAATCCTGGCGTGGACAGAAATGACGGAGAAATTTACTTCGTTATAATGGCGCCCGAACTATCCGGATGACCCGACCGTTCAAAATCTCGCATTGGTGTGATGTTATTTCCACACCGCGAGATAGGAAAAATAAGAGAATCCCTTCTCCAGCACTTCAGAAAAAAAAAATAAGGGGGATATGATGTAACGTACCATGAGATGTGACGTACCTGCCAGAAGGACGCACACGACATAAAGGCAGATAGGAATCAGAATAAAACTTCCGCGTAGCTCAATTGGTAGAGCAACTTATTCCGGAACGAGGGGACCCGGGTTCGAATCCTGGCGTGGACAGAAATGACGGAGAAATTTACTTCGTTATAATGGCGCCCGAACTATCCGGATGACCCGACCGTTCAAAATCTCGCATTGGTGTGATGTTATTTCCACACCGCGAGATAGGAAAAATAAGAGAATCCCTTCTCCAGCACTTCAGAAAAAAAAAATAAGGGGGATATGATGTAACGTACCATGAGATGTGACGTACCTGCCAGAAGGACGCACACGACATAAAGGCAGATAGGAATCAGAATAAAACTTCCGCGTAGCTCAATTGGTAGAGCAACTTATTCCGGAATGAGGGGACCCGGGTTCGAATCCAGGCGTGGACAGAAATGACGGAGAAATTCACTTCGTTATATGCCTTGACCAGAAAGCTGGTGTTCACTCCATTCCACTAGAATATCCCGACGGAACGCAAAAGTGCTACATAGGGAGGAAAAAAAGATCATTTGGTACCAGAGTAACAGAACAAAAAAGGAACGTGAGAAACGAAGCCCTCAACTCAGCCCTCTCCAGAGAAGTTTGCCTAAGAAACGCAATACCACAATGGACAAGTTATAAACAGATAGCACCATACACCACTCACTTTGAGGCCGCCCATAGAGAATCAGTTGAAATCCTCACAATGACTTCCGCATGCAACGATACTGTTTCCTGTGACTTGCACCTTCTGTGGACGGATTTCTTGTAATGTTAAGACTGAATTTTCATTACTTTTTGTTTTTACTTTGTTAACATTTTGTCTCGCACTTTTCCCGTTCTGAACAATGTGAACGTAACTCACTGTAAGTGTATTGCTACACGGCACTATTAATGTTCGTGCCGAGTCGGCCGGTAACGGTGCTTGGAACCTGTCGTACAATTTAGTTGGCCGCGGCACCAGGTGAGAATCTCAGGTGCACCGCTGCACTCAATGATTCACACCAGAACATAAAAAATGAAACTTGGAAGAATGACCCAAAGCATGAGACTTGGGTGAATCCACCGTGTGAACAAAATAACAACAATAAAAAAAATAAAAAAAAATAAAAAACGATACTTTGGGATCAGAGAGTTGTGATGAGGTTCACCCGCAATCACCAATTCGTGACTGAGTGTAGTGGTCCGGATCTTACTCCGGTACATTCAATCCCCAACCAGCCAGCACAACACTCACTTTCGCAAATAACACATAATTCACAAATGCACCACACAACATTTAATTACGTTCTGTGAGATTTAAACAGATACGGCGCTCTCTGGGCGTATAGACAATTGCCCCTCTTATGTGGGCAGCATACGGTGTCACACTTTACTGTCGGAAGACACAAGCCGACTGAGTCTCCACCGGACTATCTGAACAAGAGATACTACTCGTTTACACACTAAATAGAGCTGCAGGTGATATTCATATACAATTGCTTAGAGAATGAAAAAAATTATATGCAAACGATCACATTAAAAATACTCGCGACACAAAATACACAAGCACGTTAATTTGCGGTATACGATTATAGGTGCGAAATACTGCCAAAGTTAATTAACTAAATCTAATAAGCATGCACATGCAGATCCCTTCCCTGCTTGCATTGGCCCTGAACTAAAGTTCAAAGAAACTGTCCCGCCCAGCGGAATTTGTGGCCACATCCTCTCCCTTATTCATGTAAAAAAATAATCAGGAAATGGGCCCTGTAAGAAATTGAAATCTGTATGTGCAGGTATTTCCTCTGAGGTTCAGTCACTCAGCATTACTGCATCTATGTCCATGCAGCTTTGGGTGTCGGGATGGCACAAGTTCGCAGATGTGCGAAGAAAAAAAAGGAAATATTCATCTACTTACAGCTTCGTGACTTTTCTGTGCAAATCCAGTGTGCATCACATAATATAACACGACAAAAAAAACACACACACACACACACACACACACACTTGCACCATGTGGCAGCACCGATGATTCAACACTTCACTTTGACGCTTGATATAAATGAAGCACACAATTAAAATGGTGATATCACGCCGCACTTTGTTGTAATTATTAGAGTGCACACTTATCTATTCTCGTGACGATTTGAAGGTGGCCGTTAAACAAAATAAGCCCTCTCACATCTGCTGTTGCGGTTTCCAAGACTGATTTTCTGTGTTCCTGGAAAATGATTTCTGTTGTCGTGAAGAAATAATTCTGTCCATCAACTGCCTGGAGAGTGGCACCCCCTCACTTCCGCTGCTGCTATAGTAGATTCCGTCCGTCGCTACCTTCCGTCCTTTTTGACCGTTCATTCCCAATTCAGTCAGTTCCTTTCCGTTAGCATAACATCTACCCTGAATGAGTACGCAGTTCAAATATGCCCCTCGCAGGTTTTGTTTCCATTTTTTTATCGAGTTGCGACCGCCAGCCCTGAGATAAATTTTCTCGGCCGAGCGAAATCAGACGTGCTTTTACCTTAAGCGTATATCGGCAACTGCCGACCGAAAACAAAGCTCGAATTCACCCCCTATTCTTTTCGGCGATTCTATACTCTTAATTGCCCCATTGTCCCTCGCAGACGTCAGAGTATCTTTCTCGCTGACAGAGTTATGTGTCTGCTGAGGGTCTCTTGGCCCACCCACTGAAGTAAACATACGGACCACAGCGTTAAGCTACAAGCGGAAAGAAGAAAAAAAAAAGAAAAGTGAAAAACCACTTCGAACATTGCTGCTTCCATCCACATTCGAAAGCACATTTCCCTAGTTCGTTTTGCAGCCCCTCGAAGACACTTGAGATAGGAATGTTTATGTTTCACTTCAGGGCTATGTGTGAGGTCTAGCAATTCAAAATGGCAAAAATATTGCGTTTCTTGCCTTCAAGAGCATTGGAGCGACTTCCTAATTATCCCGCAATTTTGTTAATTAATTTTAGAGAACAGCCGAAAGAAAAAACAACGTAAATGAGAAATAAATAAAAAAACTGAACTGTAAAAGAACATGTGAGCCTGCCGAACTGTGATTCCTAGCTGCCTCATACCATACGAGACATGGCGGACAAATTTTAAAGTTTTCTTCAGGTTTTAGGTTGGGAGGGGGGGGTCCACTGTAACAGTATGTATGTGTATACGTATTTTCAAATGTTACCGATCAATGTTGATTCTCTTCGAATTAGTTAGATATTAATCAGCCTTGACAAAGAAACACGTTTTTGCGCGAAAGCTCGGTTATACCAAATTGTTTTACTACACCAATATAAGCCTACGGATTTATTCCTAACCTCATTTGGACTTATGTTTGATGAATTTAAAAAAAAACAGTTAAAAAAAAGTTTTTTAAACTTTTGATTTCTTTAACATAAACTAGATTATAACATAGGAAAATCTCTTTTTTTGTCCTGTAGGAGAAAAATTTTTCCTTTCCTCTTAACAATCGATTTGCGTTGAGAATTTCTTTACTGCAGACATCGAATAAAGCACATTAATTTAAAGATTAAGCATCACCCATGGAGGTCGCTATTCATCAGTGCTTTTATGCTTTTAAAAGGATGGTTCTGTTCCCAGTTCCTGACAGGCCAACAACATATGCAGATTCGGAAGCGAAATACTAATTAGAGAAAACTATTGCCATCGTTTTGTTGTACTTTCTCCAAACTCTGAGGCGATCTTGGCTGAAGTAGGTCAGCTCGTCTGGCTTCTTATTGCTCAGGGATAGGCTTGGCGATAGAATGACAGGAGCATGTCTAATAAAGAGAACCGGAAGAGTTTAAGGTTGAATTAATTGATTCAGTCAACGATTGGATACGAGGAATTAAATGATTAAAAGTTTCGATGTGCATACCATTTCGTCCATTACTTAAATAATTTTAAATAAAATCTATTATTTAAGTAAAATAATTACTTTAAAATTAATTAAACCATTTACAAGTAGCACAAGGATCCACTAACTGCTACTTTTAGTCTGTTGAAGGCCCTTTGGGACATGTGAAAACACAAGTTTGTCCGCGACGGGCATCGAACCGGTGTCCCCTCACTCCAGAGTAAGTCGCTCTCCCAACTGAGCTACGCGGACCAAATGGCTGGAGATTTGTCGTCTTGACACATGTTTTCACCTTTGTAGTACGTTACATCATCTCCTCTCTTTTTTTTTTTTTTTTTTTGTTTGTTTTTGAAGTGAAGTGTAGAATATTTCATTAATTCGAAACCATGTGTGGAACAAACATCACACATTTTTCGAAGCACCCAACTGCCAATGGATCCATTTTTCACAATCGGGCGCGTGTATAGAACTCTATCCGGCGAAAGTAAATGTGTTGATTCCGTGATGGCACAAACGCGGAAAAATGAACAGCTGCCACAAATTATTGAAGGCTGATGAAAGTGGATCGTTTTACAACCTGCAGACAGATAAAACACTGTGTTTTCGACATGACACCTGCCATGGAGGAAAGAAATCAAAAGACAGAATCCCCATTCTTCTAGCTGCCAATGCAGCAGGGTCAGAAAAATTGCAATCATTAGTCATAGGCAAATCTGCTAAACCATGTTGCTTCAAAAATGTGAAATCTTGGCTCACCAAATATGAAGCAAATAAAACGGCGTGTGTTACCACAGCTTTATTCAAAAATTACGTAGAAGCTTTGGATACTGAGATGTAAGCAAAAAGACGAAAGTCCTCTTATTCGTTGATCAGTGTGCTGCGCATCCTCAGGTAAACTCTGAAAAATGTTCAAGTCATTTTTCCCCAGCAAATTGTACTAGTGAATTACAAAATCAGTATCTGGGTGTCATTATGTCTTTTAAAAGCTCATGATCAGAAGCTTCTCATACGAAAAGTACTTTGTGTTATCGGTGCAAAGGATGATGCATCTAAAGGTAAACTTAACATTCTCTGTGCAACGCCTTTCGTGCGACAGTAGTGAAATGCAGTTACGAGAGATACCATTAAAAACTGCTTTAACAAAGTAGGCTTCTCAGGTCGTGAGCAACATGAAAGTGGGTCCAATACCGAAAATCCTGTAGATAATTTTGCGGATAACGTTCTTGCAGAATGGAATGAAATTGCGTCATTAGGTATTATGTTTTCCGATTATGTTGATTGTGACGCAAATGTGCGTACCTAGCAAATGCAATACCTTGATGATGTTTTGGATGAACACATCGGAATAAATGCGTCAGATTCTGATGAAGAAGATGAAGCAGAACTGAAAGCTACCTGCTTTAGTGATGCTGCTAACGGTATAGAATGTGCCAAAACCTACTTGATGTGCTTCGATATTAATCATGACGTTTTTTATGCACTTCATAAAACTGAAGCTGCAGTTCATAAAGCTGAACGTTCAGAAAAAATAAACAATCTTCTCCAAAGCATTTCTTTTCTACGGTGTAAAAAGGTTATCAACACATATTCTGTTTTTACAAGTTAATTAATACTAATTGATGTTCTGTTTCATGCAGTTCATAACTCTAAAATCGTTATTTAAGAAGATAAATACTCGGGAAAAAATCAACTATAGTATTTTTTTCGAAATTTTAAAGTACGCTTAAATTTTGATGCTACACATTGAAGTCTAATATCTACGAATTATGTATTTAATAATAAATTTCGTAATTAAAGGTACTATACATAATTTAAATTTCACTGAAAGAAAGAGACTTAGCTGCTCTCGTATTCTGTTACGAACACTAGCTTAATTTGAATATTTCATTCGAAAAGCTTCCTCAATTTAGCGAATTCTGCGATTTTACGTACAAGACTGTTGGTCCCTTGAAATTCGATAAATCGAAGTTTAACTGTAGTACATATTGAAGACATAACCTCAAATTTAAAAATTTTCTCACTTAGAACATTGTCAAAGTAAGGCAGCGACTGGGTGGGAGAAAAAAATGTCTAACATCTTTCCTCTCCTTTCTTAGGTTCGTCTCCATTGTAATATGAAAGTAGCAAGTAATCAGTGAGAAAGGATTAGTGTCAATCATCCCCCTACATGACCACTTTGAATAGCAGAGCTAAGGGGAAAGCAACGCTTTCTGATGCGCAGCTTCACCCGCTCCAGCCGAATTAGGCCCACTTCTTAGACAATGGATACATTCATTGGAGCTGATTTCAGTCCATTTTGCTAACCCCGAGTTAATTCGTTCCAGCTGGTTAAAAGGTTAATGCAGGCTTTTTTATCGCCCAAATGAATGGTTACATATCCCCATCTTCTGACGAGTTTCTTATATATATGCACATAAATAATAAGTGCTCTACTAATAAGAACAATGAAGACTGCTATGTATAGTGTACGTTGATTTTAAATATTTGGAATGGATTTCTCAAAGGTAAACTGAATTATTTTACACATGCACAATGTGCTTCTGTACTATACAAGTGTGCAGTCCTAAATTTCAATAAAACAACAACTCGTGCGCGTAAGGTAAGGACAGATGTTGAGCGGTAGTTCATATAGAAAGGTAAGTTTTTCTCTTTGCAACCTGAGAATTGCTTACCAAGAAGCACATGCATAGGAAATAGCGGATTAGTGACGTGACTTCTTATTTCAATTCTAGAGAAGACATATTTCGTGTGACAGAAAGTAAATCATATTCTGCGGTTGGCAGAATTAAAATTGTGCACCAGAGCTTAACGTGCGTAATTTTAGTCAGGTACACCGGAGGTGGGATTCGAACACTTCCGGTATACCTGAAAGGAGAAAGGGAAATAAGAAAGGAATGACACCAACTTACATCTTGGTAATACATTAGGATAAACGTCTGAATGTAACTAAAAGGGAGTTGTGAAAGTATGGCCATCCATGCTGCATAGTGCCAAAGAAAACTGAGACGCTTGCATCAATGACTTCGGATAATCACTTGCAAGCTTATTGCCAACAACTTCACAATTAAAATTGTGCACCAGAGCTTAACGTGCGTAATTTTAGTCAGGTACACCGGAGGTGGGATTCGAACACTTCCGGTATACCTGAAAGGAGAAAGGGAAATAAAAGGAAAGGAATGACACCAACTTACATCTTGATAATACATTAGGATAAACGTCTGAATGTAACTAAAAGGGAGTTGTGAAAGTATGGCCATCCATGCTGCATAGTGCCAAAGAAAACTGAGACGCTTGCATCAATGACTTCGGATAATCACTTGCAAGCTTATTGCCAACAACTTCACAATTAGTTGTACTTTGCTCAGCTGTGTATGACAACTTACATAAGAGACTGCCTGCGACAACATACGTACACGCTTTAGTTGCTTCAAAGCGTCACAAACACAAATCGCGTTTCAACAAAAGAATTTACTCGAAAATGTTCACTTGCATCATCGGCAACAAGAAGTAGAAAGCAACGCTGTTCTGTGGTGCAGCAATCAGGCACAACTGAGCATGTTTCGCCAAAGCTTAACGTGCAACATATTCTGATGAAATATTGAGTTATCTTTCCTTTCTTTTTAACTTACAAAGAGTGATGAAACATTTCCAGATGTTATGAAGAACAATGTTTTGTGTAGCATTCCAGCAAGAGCAGTTTTCCTGTTGAATGATGAACCATATTATTGTACTTCTCTCATAGTGTTCATGCTTTTCTAGGCCGTTAGTTTTCCAGTAGATTTAAAGAGGGGACCTATATCCTGGCATACCAGCTCTCCAGGTCTAACAACACTGATTTCTTTTATTTTGTTTTCCTTTCTCCATTTTCTTAAGTGTTGCCGCTAACGACATCGTGTGCAATGCAAAACACCTATTGACTAATGAAAAAATTCTTAGAGCTGTAGAGTGAAATGCGAGTGTCATGCATACAAATATGTACGAGAAACTGAGTAATAAAAAACCTTTGTGCGGAAAAAAGAATCGCCAACGAAGTGTGAACAGACTGAAGAACGTGACACCAACCTCTGGTGTGGATGTAAAGAAAGTAGTACTCAATAAAATTCTAGTCGTCAGAAAAATCTGATAGTTGAAGTTTTGTACTACTGGGTACTACTTTTAGTTTATTAATGCAAAAAAAAAAACAAGGCAAAATACCTGAATACGCATGGAAAGATATACAAAATAATATTTCATTTCACTCCTTTGAGGAATGACAGCAGAGCAGTTTATTTTCTACAGTTCAAGAGACGTCAATACATGAGTCACACAAGAAAAGTTTTTATAAAATTGCACAAAAAATGTCCCGGGAAATAATTGTCCACTCGCTGCAACTCTGCTGCTTTGGTCACAAGTACGAAACCTTCACACTCTATGTCTAGACGATGCAAAAAACGCATCAAGCCCTTTCTACTTCTGAGTTTTGCAGGTGTTGACTTATTTTGACCTTCGACCTCCTGGGGTATTGGGGTGGATTGGAGAAATGGAAAAACTTCTTGCGACCTTCACAAACACTTTGCTCAAACGAAAAACAAAACAATACATTTTTTTCCCTTACAAGGCCGCGATTTTGCCTACACGGATCTGACTGAGATTTTGTTATATTATTCTACGTACAAAAACAGGAAAATGTGCACTTTGGTTCATTTCGCAGTCTTCAATTAAGAGATATCGCGCTGAAAAGGTACAATAGAACACTAAGCTACGCAAATGTAACTACGCATATATTCTGTGCTAATAAACATTCTTTGTATCACAACCTGCATGAAAGATGTGAAAAATATTGCTATAATTTATAAGTACTTATTGTGAGATTTTGTCTCTAGGATCCACATGAAATTTAGTTTGAATAGTATATCTGTGAGAAATATTTTAACTTGGCGTTCTTTGATTTTTTTTAACCCAGGAACTCGTTTATAGTGCTCTTTACCTATATATTCAGCAAAATAGATTTTTTAAGATAAATCTGCAGATTAAGTAAATGGTATGAAAGCGAGTAAAAGATGTGTTTAAATGTGATTCAGGAAAAAAATAAATCCTTAACAATTATTTATGAACCCCTCATAGTCGGCTTTCATTGAAGTCGGGCATGTGACATAAAATAAAGAAACAAGAACTACGTTAACTGTTCTACGTCTTTAAAGTATTCAGCGAAGGACAGTTGACGAAGCCCTATAAGGTGTAGGTTGCGGCACAGCTGCTACTGTGCCCCTTTGATTTTTTCTGATATAAAATATTTAAAATTAAACAAAATAAATGTTTTACTTTATTTTCTGAAAAACAACTTATACTCTTATATACAATTCATAGTAGCTTATGCTGATTATAAATTAACGTTAGTAGAAGTATAGAAGGCGTAGTATCATCGTTGTCAGTATAGTTATTGCTAAAATTGTTTCTGAAGAAATCGTTCTTCAGAAACAATTTTTCAAACACCTTAGTTGCCTTGTTGCAAATTTGGGGATATGTCTCGGGCTTAATATACTCTCCTTGTTGTTGCTGTTGTTCTTGTCTAGATTCAGAATACATCGGCGGTGTAAAGGTTTAGGGATTCATTATCCAGCGAAATTGTGAAGACTGGCATTCCATGGTATTCCATGATCAGTGTGAAAATTTGAAAATTTAGATCAATTACATCAGGCTCCGTCTGTTCTTGTTGTTCAAGCTCAATTTTTGCAGTTGAAGTGGAAGGTTTTGACTCCAGATTCGAACTCGGGAGAAACGCATTTTGGCGCGCTGACTTTTGACGCTCCCTACATATTCCCATGATTTTTCGGTTGATGACTTAGCGGGCCTTTTGGGATTACCCTCATTCTCCTTTAGCTGTTTCTTCAACTTTCGTCAGTTCTTATTGTAATTTTCCCTGGATTTTCGCGGCATTTCTAAATTTTCGCCACCAATGTTTTTTATCTAAAAAATAAATAAATTATAAATCCACTTTATTTCGGTTTATCATATACGTCCGTTAGCTCTCATCGTCAGCTTAGGAATGCGGGGCTGATATCATCGCTATCATGATCTATCCACTAGTTATGAACCTTAAAACCTCGTGCGGCGAAACAAAATCAGGCGAAATTTAGCCTAAATTTCTAACGCTACTGTATCGAAGGGTTAAGGAGTGGAGGGTTGAAACTTGTTTTGTTATGAATAGGACTCAGTTTATTATGACTTGTTTTGTTATGAAGAGAGTAATAATAATACATCATTAGATAACTTATAAAACTATCTAATGATGTATTATTTATTACTCTACGATTACACAGGCCTACGATGGACAAGTTGTCTGAGAGGTAATAATTGATTCTTACAGATTTTTAGGTGCTGAGTTCAGAAAAAATAGTACACTCAAATTTCTAATTTTAAAAATTTCACTCAATTTTTAATTTTGTTTTTTTTTAAGTAGTATTTGGATTAAAAGTAAGCTCATTGGTATTTATTTTCATTCCACATTATTTACAGCTAATTAGTTGTATAAGTGCCTTATTGAAGTGCATTTTTATGGTAAGTAAAGAAATTTCCACCAAACTTCTCATTCTTAAGATAGGAGAGGGAGGGAGGAATGCAGATAAAAGTGCAGTAGCTACTTTGAATCTGATTCGCCGATATAACGGATGACTCACTTCCTGTTGTCACAGCCACTTACATTTTCTTGTGTGATTCTTTAGTTGAACTTTAGTCGTTGACTACTAAGGTTATCATATTTCTAAAAGGTGGCACATTTTTAAGTTTGTGTGAAGATTTAATTTAATGTGTTTGTGGGGATTTTTTAATGATTTTACGTAGTGTAGTGTAATAATATTGATGTCATTCGTTAAAATTCGTTTGTGTTTTAAGTAGTGTTTTCAATGGCTTCAAAAGGTTGCGAAAATTCATGTAAACTTTTTTGCTACATATGCGGGGACTTAGTGGTAAAACAACAACAACGAAGATTTCGTGAAAAAAGCGTATTACGCATATTTTGGGATGAAATTTGGTGACCAAGCCATGGGCGCCGCATATAGTATGTTCCATTTGGGTAGAAGAACTTAGAAGGTGGTCGAAGGGAGAACAAAAATCTTTCCGTTTCGGAATTCCCATGGTATGGCGGGAACCCCGCAACCATACCGATGACTCTTACTTCTGCTCTTTGAAAGTTCGAGGTTTTAATGTGAAAAATAAAAAAGACATTTCATATCCTAATTTACCATCTGCAATACGCCCAGTGGAACATGGTCTTGAAATACCCGTGCCAACACCTTCACAAATTTCAGAAGAACCACTCAGCAGCGATTCAAACGAAAAAGTTGAAAATTTCAATGATGATGAATACAAAGATAGTGGTGCGCCTGAACTTTTTTCACAGACCAATTTAATTGGCTTGGTCAGAGATTTGGGTCTACCTAAGGAATCTGCAGAACTGCTGGGCTCGAGACTAAACGAAAATAATTTGTTAGCCCCTGGCACTTCTTTCTTATGGTTTAGATATAGAGAAATATTTTCTTCTTTACTTTTCAGAGGAAGGTGATTTAATTTACTGTAGCGATATTCCCGAACTGATAAGCAAATTCAACGTAAAATATGAAGTCATCGATTGAAGGTTGTTTATAGATTCCTCAAAAAGAAGCCTCAAAGTTGTGCTTCTCCATAATTACAATAAGTATGCTTCAGTACCAGTAGCACATTCTGTGCATTTGAAAGAACGATATGAAAATTTAGTCTTCATTCTCAGCAAACTTAAGTACAATGATCATGGATGGACAGTTTGCGATGATCTTAAAGTCATATCTATGATTTTGGGACAACAAAGAGGATACACCAAATACCCGTGCTTTTTGTGCAAGTGGGACAGCCGAGATTGAGAGCAACACTGGATCAAGAAGGAATGGCCAGAAAGAGTCACATTAGAACCTGGAAGTAAAAATGCGTTACACGAAGCTTTGGTTTCTTAGAAAAAAATCCTTCTACACCCGTTTCACATAAAGCTGGGATTGATGAAGCAATTTGTCAAGGCTTTGTCGAAAGATGGAGAGTGTTTTAAATACATCTGTGCAAAATTTCCGGGATTATCTACAGCAAAATTGAAAGAAGGTATTTTTATCGGTTCGGACATGAGGAAAAAATGGCAACTGTTGAAAAAGAAGTGTGGAAAGCTTTCAAAGAGGTGGTGACCAAATTTTTAGGAAATCGCAAGCACTCCAACTATAAAATTATTGTGGAAGACATGCTACAGAAATTAAAAGATTTGGGATTCACCATAAGCTTGAAAGTGCATTTTCTCAACTCTCATTCAGATTACTTTCCTGAGAATTTAGGAGGTATCAGCAAAGAGAAAGTAGAGCGATTCCACCAAGACATCAAATCAAGGAGATGGAAAGAAGGTATCAGGGCGGGTGGAATGTCAACATGATGGCGGACTATTGCTGGATGTTGAACAGAAACGACCCCGGAAAAGAATTTCACAGAAAAAGTTCAAAAAGAAGCTTTGAAGAAAAAAGAAAAAGACATCACAAGGAGATATAAAGTATGTACTAAAGATTAATATTTAATTACTTTGGCTAAAAAAAAAATTCCAATACTTTCATTCGAAAAATATTTATGGAAAATTATTTTAAATACTGTTAAATTACTTAATATAATGCATTTTAAAGCTATTTCCCTGTAATATTGAGATCCATTTTGTGAAAAAGCGTTACGTGATAGAGAAAAGTGGAAGTGATATTCAAAATCAGCGGCCAAAAATAAATCAGAAACAGTTAATAGTTTCCAGACAACTTTTCATGACTCGAAGTTTGAAGGCCGGTGTTATTTGTTTCGAAGATATAAGCGTTCAAAGTGTGACATGATTTCGTAGCATCCGGGCTCCCGATATTACCCTCCACCCACCTCGGAGAAAGACATAGTTCTACGTCAAAAATAAGCACTCTCAGAAAGTCGTTCGATTCTGATGAAACTTCGAATGCAAGTACCTTAGGGCCTAACATGCAAGTGATTAAAAATAACGACCAAAGACAAAATAGTGGCCCGCCACAGCGCATGGGAACTGTGCATCGAGAAGGGTACATCAAGAGCAAAGCTCGCACGCAGGGACAATCGTGACAGCAGATTGCGGTTGCATTAACCTCCACGGACTGTAAGGGTGCCTCGACGTCGGATCCGTGCACAATACTAGCAGTTGCTGGAGTTTGAGAGAGGACATATAATTGGGCTGAGAAAGATCGGTTGGTCAAATAACCATATCTCCAGACATTTGGGCCGGAGCGACGTATCAATCGGACAACGATGACATCAATGGGTTGAGGAGGGCACAACCCAAAGGCACGTGGGCAGTCGAGGGCAACGACAGAACGCGAGCATCAAGTGATTGTGATAACCGTGCAAACAGAACCCAGTTCGTCGCTCTCAGCCCACCGTAGTCATGTTGTGAAGTTTACAAGTATGGACGTAGCCAACCGGGCCATTGCCAGACGACTTGCGGCAAGGGAACTGAATTTGAGGAAGGCACTCCGCTTCCTAACACTGACTAGCTAGCATCGCCAGCACCGGTTACAGTGGTTTTCGACCCGGTCGACGTGGGATAGTATCCAGTGTTGTGTTGTCTTCAGTGATGAGTTACAGTTTGCATTTGGCGCCGATTACCAGCGCATATGTGTCTGGAGACGAGCAGACCAACACACGTATCCTTTCTTTACCTCGGAACGGCAGACAGTTCCCACATCAGGAGTGACTGTCTTGGGGGCCATTTCCTACGATAGCCAGACACCCTTGGCAGTCCTCCGTAAGACCCTCACAGCCCAGCGGTACGTGGAAGATGTTCTACGACCCGTTGTGCTGCCATTTCTGTCGCATCATCACCGAGCAACTTTTCAAAAGGGTGCAGCCCAGTCACGCACGGCACGGCTCTCCCAGGTCTGCCGCCGTAATATCGACACCCTTCCATGCTCAGCCCGATCGCCGGACCTCTTACCAATCGAACATGTTTGGGATATGATGGGACGCCTCCTACGCCCATCCCGGAATGTCGGCGAACTAGCCCGTAATTTGGGCACCATCTGGGCTGCTATATCTCAGGACAGTATCCGTGAACTCTATGCGTCTATCCCACGCCGGGTAACCGCTGGTATTTTAGCCAGAGGTGGCGCTACCACGTACTAACTTGTTTCACTTGTGTCGTTTCTTTATCCGAATAAATGGCCCAACTGCTCTGGAATTGCAGTCATTTTCGTTCCTGTATATTGCACATACCAATTTTCATCTCGATTATTGATTTCCTTCCCGGTGCTTCGTGTGTGTGTGTGTGTGTGTGTGTGTGTGTGTGTGTGTGTGTGTGTGTGTGTGTGTGTGTGTGTGTTGCAAAGAGTGTGCACACAGGAAGGTCATGCTTTTAGCATAATTTAGTCAAAGCATGGAATCCGCAAAATCGGAGTTTTGACATTTGACAACTATGTTAGGTTTAGTTCTAGCGTATAGTGGTACGAGGTAAAGAAGTATTATGGAAGAAAACTTCTCTGCTCGTCGTAATATTATCTCGTTTCGTGGTAACGTTCTTTAAATATTTTTCAAAAGTACCCAGAATGCTTTAGCCAAGCTCACTATGTATACTAATTTCGACAACATTTTACACAGCTGCGTCGTGTTTTTTTGCTTACGTCATCTGCGTAACTTAATGTTGTATTGTACTTTTTCGGCGCAATATCTCTTAATTGAAGAGATTGCGAAATGAACAAAAGTGCACATTTTCCTCTTTTTATACGTAGAATAATAAAGCTAAATCTCTTGGATCCACGGTGGCCAAATCGCGGCCTTTCCTTGTTAGAAGAAACGGAGATCCTCAATCTTTTCAAGCTGCAAGTCTGTAAGAAGATGCAGCATTATCCAAAGGGAGAATAATTTTCTGTTCGTCTTTATGATATTTCTTACCCAAGCTACTCAACCATTCAAAGATGATATCTTTTTTCATCCAAGCTTCTCAGCCATTCAAAGATGATATCTTTTTTCATCCAAGCTTCTCAACCATTCAAACCTGATGCCATCAAAACTTTTAACACAGCCAGATTTTATGTATTTCCCAGTTACAAGTGTATTTTTTTTTTTTTTTTCCGGCCACGTTTGTCTAGAATAGTGCAGCAGCCTCCAGCTTTGTTGCTTATACGAAATCCTGTTGGTTCCTGCAAGTGAAATCATTGGTACTGCCGTTGCCTGGTCGTTACTAGAAAGCCCTAAATATACAGTTTTGTTGTTCTGATAGATGTCCGCCTGCGTGTAAGATGTAGTCCCCGAAAGAGAGGAAAATGTCTATTGCAAAGTATACTTTGCAGGACCTTTAAACAGTGGCCGTAATTGTGATGGACCCGTACCTCAAGGTTGTCCGTTAAGCAAAACTTTACTGTAAACGGTTAAAAAGTACTTTACTTAAGTACATTCGGTTTCACAAATGTAAAATCCAAAGAACAAGGTTACTCACTTTTATTTTGATATTCATGCAGAAAAATTCATTCAAATTTTACGAATTATTCATATGCGAATGTTATCAGGGGCTCACTTGTCGCGTAAGTCGATAGTTTACACTAAGACACTTTTAAGTATTCAAGAAACACAACCTGTTTATTCTTGGAAATTCAATTTCTCTTCCTCATAAGATCCTAGAGTGTGTTCAGGAAAAAAATCTATTAATTACTGAAGACTCAGTTGCATTGTTGAGAAAGATACTTTGATGTACGTATTTCAAGAAACACAATAAAAATTGATTGAAACGAAATGCAGTCTCTAAGAAAGATTTTGGGAGGTGTTTTCTGAAACACTTGACCAAATGTCAATGGTGTGTTAGTCAAGAAATTCCAAAATCAGGAGCAGGTGTGTAGCCGAGTTATCACTTGGTTAAGTGCGCAAAATGTCGAGTTCCTAAACCCTTAAACATTCTGTACATTGGAGCCAGGAGCGAGCACCATTTACCATTCGACCACTTTAATAAGTCTTTCTGCTGGTCTTTGATCGTTCGCTTTCTTGAGCAGAGAAGGTAGAAGTACACACTGAAACACTCGCTCCGTTTCAGTGTTGAACTGAACAAAAATTCTTGAAATCAAAGTAATTTATTAATAACAAAATAATCAATCATCAGCTACTTATAGAATTATCAAAGAGCAGTAAAGGAAATTTTAAAGAAAAGCGTTGTTTTTGATCGCAGAGTACTTTTCAAATCTTTAAATTTAGTTGAAAAAAAAAAAAGAAGAGGGTGACACATATACTATAAAGAATCTTCTTGGTATCATCACCTGGTCGTTAGCAATACGCCTTACTCTAGGCCAAATTATTTACAGCTTAAGGCACAACATTTCGTCTAACTGGTTTAAATGATTCTGCTTTACGAGTAACATCTCAAGACCAAATTGCATAGAGCAAACATTTCAGTGAAATAATTATTTAAACTGACCATTGAAACCCGGTAGCTTATTGTTACGAGGAGCTGACTTCTAGCAATTCGTCGGAGATGAGTCAGGGCTCGAATATCTGGTAAGGCATGGATGGTGTGTTTGTCTTACGGCACCGCCTCTCTTCCTTCCCTGGAACCAGCGACCCTAAATTAGGAACTGGCGACTGTTTATGGCCTAATGAGTTGCTTACGCTAGTTGTCAGACCCCCAAGCAAAATAAATAAATAAATAAAGTAAACAAAATAAAAAATAAAATGATCGTTGATACATAATGGTCATTTCCCCAGCACAATGTATTCTGCATATCAATTATATATTTTTTGGAGGGCAGTTGATTCTGTAAAGCAAAGTATTATAACTTATCGAGCTTAGGAACAATTATAACTGCTCGTCACCAATGTGGTATGACAGCCTTATCGTTCACCGCGCCTGAAAATTTTATACGGCGCTCCTGGGGCGTTTTCATACAACTTAAATAAATTTTTATGTCAACCAAAGTAGGCTGGGCTCTTTTTTTTTTTATTGAAGGTTTAACGACCACTGTGAGCAACTTAATGAGCTATAAAGCAGTTGCCCGTCCCTAATTTAGGGCCACTGGTTTCAAGGAAGAGAGAGAACCAGTGCCGTAAAACAAACAGAACATCCATGCCTCACTGGGATTCGAACCTGGACCCTTCTTGGACGAATGGTAATAAACCAGTGCTTAGACCACTGCTTCGTCGGGGCGACATGCTGGTGTCTAACCTCGAAGAGCTCTATATTGTGAGCTAGCATCCACTTAAACTTAATTTTGCATAATTACCCTAATCAGCATCCACTAAAAATGAACCATGAGGATTTCTGGCACATAAAATACTTTCAATTTAGACCATTTTACATGATTTATGATGATAATGATGTCAAATAACAGGTCACTAAGACCAAAATTAGCATTTCTGACACAGCACTGTCCAATCGTAAGTGCTAAGACAATTAATGCAATGTATTGTAACAGGTAAGTTGATTAGCAGTTTCTGTCTCAATATATTGCTGTCCCGCGTAATTAACGACAAATACTTAAGACATTAGGTTTACTTATGGGTATGTACTGGTTGTGCACTGCAATCCATAATGTGTTACCTTAGGTCACACTAGCACACGCACACTCCTTTCAGCTAATCCCATGACCCTCCGTGGGTCGGTTAATTCGTTAGAGTTGGGCAAACCACTTCGGAGAACGACGGTTCATACTTACGCACTCTTTCGCTGGTCAGACTGCAGCGGCGGGGGACGGCACCTATGACCCCGAAAGACCCTCTCTTCCGAAGAGATGAACAGTCCGTCAACGGAGGTGCGACTCGAGCTTGCCCGTGTCATTACAATTTCTCCACGGCAGGGAGGGCACTTAAACCAAAAAGATTCCAGTTTGCTCCTCGGATGTTTGGAACTTTCGGATTCGACGGGGAACGATCTCGACCCCTGGTCACTTGACTCTCATTTAAATCATTAACGCTGGAGAATTACAGTGGTCTAAACCCTGACTTGTGG
This sequence comes from Macrothele yani, assembly GCA_039090855.1. Lineage (NCBI taxonomy): Eukaryota > Metazoa > Arthropoda > Arachnida > Araneae > Macrothelidae > Macrothele > Macrothele yani. The sequence continues at coordinate 74,307,231 of CM076994.1, read as the reverse complement.
TGATTCGTCCGAGTTTCGTCTGGGTTCGAATCCTGGCGAGGCTTTGATGTTGTGTTTGTCTTACGACCCTAGCTCTCTCCCTTTCCTGGAACCAGTGACACAAAAAATTAGGGACGGGCGACTGCTTACAGTCCATTGAATTGCATACGGTGGTCGTGGTGGTCGTCAAACCTCCAATAAAAAAAAAAGAATACATTGTACTTGCGAACTCAGCTCTTCTTTTGATGTCAGGCCAAGCTTGGTTATCCGCAACTTTTGTTTTCCCTGCGTTGTTGAATCAGGCAGACTGCTTCGTCACCACTCCTTTTTCGGAGCACAGCGCGTGCAGCTACTTTCTTCATCCTTCGATTTCAGCTCTTCTGTAGCTCCTCGTTTTGCTGACTCTCCTCCTCGGACTCACAAGATCAAAGGGAATACATTTCTTACTTTCCTGCCTTCAGAGTGACATGAATTTGCGAGAGTGTTTTGACCAAGCTACGGTCGTTTCCTATAAATCTGTCCTGCAAACGGCGTTCCTGACTCTTTTTTTAGTCTAGGATCCTGATACCATCGGCTGAATTACGATTGTTTTCGTCGTATTCGGATCCCACGGACAACGACAAAGCCTTTATGGGTGGTTCCTGTTTCACTTCGAGGCTTCTCCTTCCTTTGTCCAAAAATCCAATCAGTGTTCACGAATAATTAATCGGCTTGATTAGCCACGCCCATTACTGTATATTCAAAATGATGAGGTAAAATTCATAACAAATTCATTTCATTTTGGAATTAACTGCAGAAGTACAGAATCTTTACCATTACAGCACATTCCCTGTAGTTACAACGATAATTTTTACACCGACAAAATTATTTCAAAATGTAATGATACTAACTGTACCGCAATAACAGAAATAATGTGTGCAATATCTCATCTCTGCAGTGATATAGGTACAAGACAAGCTGATAAGTCTCCCGAAATTTCGTTAAATTTGCGCAATGCAAATATTAGTAATAATGGAGGGAATCTGTTTTACGGCAATCCAAAACACCTGCTTTCTTTTTCAAATTCTTGGTAGTTTCTTCGTCACTGATGCGACAGATTTTTCTGCTTGGCTTTGGAAGAAATTTTCTTTGTGCTTCCCCAGGCTTGAAAATATATATCAGCGGAGAATGGCCATAGAATTCACTTTTTTCGTGATGAAGTGCAAACATCATATTACCAGACTGAATAGTGCCTAACTCAGCAGATTTTTAACGCAAATAAGATGACTGGATCCCATGAAAGTAATTTTTTTATGCTTTCTGTTTAGTAGAACAAATGTTTGTAGCTGTTAGCAAATACGAATTGGCTCTGTCAATGGTTTCATTTTTTTTTCTGGGTATTCATATATCATGAGCTACTGCAAAGCACAGAAAGTGCGATTTTCTTTTCGTGTGTCCGGGTGACAATGAAGCCAGAAAAACAGGAGTTTCTCAAATTCTCTTCAGTGAGACAGAGATTAAAAACCACAGAGATTAAAAATCTCCTCAGGTGGACAGAGATATTAAAAACCACAGAGATTAAAAAACAAATGTACCGGATATATAGACTCAACGCAGGAGGAAACTGCATGCAACTTTTTCAACACCTGACCTCGGAGACTGCCAAGTAATTAAACAGCAAAACAGTTGACTGCGGTTAGACGTGGACTGGTTTATCTTCCTCTTTTAACCCAAGCGGAAATAGTGGCAAATACAATGTTTAATTCTTTTTTATGATATTCATCTTTAAAAAGGAAATATGTGTATAAAATCTACAATTTATAGTAACCACAGTTTTTATATTTTTATATAGTTTTTATATTTTTATTATATTTTTTACAGCACATTCCCTGTAGTTGCAACGATAATTTTTAGGTGATTACTCAATACTTCTATTACGATTGCATTAAATCATCATTATAAGTATTTTTTTGTTTTTCAGATCAAGGAATTGTTTCTCTCTTTTATTAAGTTTTAAATTTTATGGTCTAGAATAAAACAACAGGGATAGTATTACCAAAGAGAATTATAGACTAAGGAATCATTTTATAAAGACAATTATTGGGTGCATTTGTTATACAGGCAGGTTACCCCTGAACTTCCATTCGTTTAACTTTTTAGGTGATTACTTTTCACTTACAACAGTAATGTTTGTTTGTTTCTTTTCTGACAGTAATAGCCGTTGTTTGCTAAAATGATGCGAATCTCTCTGTGCTGTAAAAACCGTAAATTAGAATGGCAAATGTTTGAATACTCTCTTGCTTTCTGGAAAAGAAAATTTATGATTTCTTTAGAACTACAGAAATTAATTCTTGCTGACAAACGTAAGATGTCGGCAGTAACATGATATTTATTTTTTTGAATTGAAATTTTTATGTCTATATTCATTTATGAAGTCGTTTGCAGTTTTAACTGGAAAGCAAGAAAAAATGTCACATCTTTTTTATTATGAAATTGCACTTCGACAGAATCTTGAAACAGACGGCGAAAACTGACCTGTCGAGCTTCACAATTTCACCATCCCCAACGTTTGTTAAAATCTTCGACATTGGTTCATCTGTGTAACCCTAAAAGAGAAAATATCATTTTCTATAACACCCAATACTTCTTCCTGTAGAAAAAAAAACCAGAATTAATTCAGTTTATTTGAATTCAACCCAAGTGATTTACTTTGAAAATAATATAAAACTGAGAAAAAAAATGTAAGATTGAAAAAGGGCATTTCTGACATTGGGGATGCCACGGACGCTTTTGATATAACTGACTGTTTTAAAAGAAAACAAAGAAAACGAAAGGAGTGTAATGTTCGAAAATTCAAAACATTGCGCTCAAAGAATATGTAAGATCTCCTTGGTTAATTGCGAAGTAAATAAACTCTTACTATGAATCTCTCTGTAAGGTCCAAAGAGGATTTTGGCAGTTAGCCAACCGGCTAAATTGGCGCAACCATCAAAGCTGGAAGCTTGAAGAAATACCGAAAATCTTGGACAGATTTATTAGCAAAAAAATATTTATGGGTAAAAGAGATTCTTATAAACAATTTCCAATGTCTTGAATAAAAACAAGACCTAAAATGTTATTCAAGATACTCAAAAACTTTGAAGCAGAAAATCTTTTTAGTTACCCAGTTCACTGATAGTATACAGTGTGGATAAAATATTCTCCCCATAATACGAGGAAAATACGTCATGACATCTCTGGATTGATTGTATTTACTGTTCTTCACGTTCTAGCAATCACATCAGAAAACCTCAAAATTTCATCGCCCTGGAGCGGAACTCGAACCCACGTCTCCCGATTGCCGTTAGAATGCTAATATCGTAACGTTTCGAACGTATTATTGTTACATATTATCTTTACGTTTCGAGCGTAATATCGTAACCTTTAAGAGCGGTAATCGGGAGATGAGGGTTCGATTCTCCCTCCAGGGCGATGGAATTTTCAAGTTTTCTGATGTGACTCATACAACGTGAAGAACAGTAAATACAATCAATTCAGAGATGTCTAATTGTTGTGTTAATTATCATGACGTATTTTCCACGTATTATGGGGAGAATATTTCTTCCACACTATATACTTGGACGACTGGTGAAGTGCTTAACAACGCTGGATGGCAGAATAGTTTGCTTCGATTAAGAATGCTGTTGGACTTTTTACCGATGCTTTTAGCACTCAGCTTTTTGTGACTTGGTCGTCCTGTGTTGTGTAAAGGTTAGCATGCTCGAACGGTAATCGGGAGATGGGAGTTCGATTCCCGCTCCAGGGTGATGAAATTTTCAAGTTTTCTGATGTGATTGATATAACGTGAAGATCAGTACAGTCAATTCACAGATGTCTGATTGCTGTGCTAATTATCATCACTGATAGTATATTTTTTATTCGGCACAAATGAATTTCATTCTGTCCTATTTTAGTAGCAATATCGTTACCTTTTCCATTACCATCTCTCTATTATTTTGCGACTGATACTTGTTGCTGCGATGAAAATTTTCTATACATTTTAGTATTTCTTAGACGACTAACAGGAAAAATGTGACAAAGTGCATAATTGCATTTGGCGCAATATCTCCGCTTCTAGAAGTCGGATCGCAAGACTATATTTCCATTGCATACTGTAGCTACAAAGATGTTCTTCGACATAAATTTGAAAACATATAGATATTTTCTGATTTTTGCCGATATTTTTCAACTGATGCTTAAAATGTTTTAAAGAAGTGTGACGTGCCTGCCCAGCAGGGCGCACGCGACATAAAGGCAGATAGCAGCGGTAACGAATGTCCGCGTAGCTCAATTGGTAGAGCGACTTATTCCAGAGTAAGTGGACTCGGGTTCGATTCCCGGCGTGGACCAAAAATGACGGAGAAATTTACTTCGTTAGAGAAGTTTTAGCAGATGATTTCCGATTTTTCGGATACACATTTTTTTTTCTTGGTGCGTAAGAACACGTTTACTTTCGGTACGACGTAGCGCCGAAAATGAAAAAAATAATAATAAATTTAAAAAATCTTTGAAGATCTTCAGTTTAGGGGTAAATACTGATTTCGTGCTTTAAAACATTATCAGGACACCAAATCGGGGATTTTTCGTCCAGGAACATGATCATTTAACCCAAGAATACGCCAGCAGCTATCTACTGTAGATTGCTTCTTGTTTTATGTGAGTGCTGAGATTGTGCTGTCTCTAATGACTGAAAAGCATTTAACTACCAGAACAAACATTTTTTAATTCCTGCATTTTAGTTGCCTTACAAAGTCATACTTGGCAGTCACCCATCCTATTATTATAAAAAAACTTTGGGAATGACTCTAATCTTTATTTATTTAAGAAATGGGATAGAATTAGACGGCATATAATTCAGCCGATATACCGACTTATCTTGGCTGGAATTCTAATCAGTACCCATCCTGAGTAAGGTAAACCACCATATTGATTACTCGACCATCCAGCTACTCACACTCCTTCAACAATCACTTCATGAAGTAAATGAAGTGCTAAATGGTGAGTAGAAGTATTTCTTTTCCACAACTTTCAGAAATAAGTGACGTTTATGCAAATCGTATGCATATATTCCTCCACGAGTGCACGGATCTTATGCACTTGGACCTACATATAGTGCGTCTCATAAATATAGAGACAGAACAAATTCTCGAATAAAAAAGAAACAACAACGAGCTGAAATGTACACCCCATATTTATAGCAAAAACAGCATAGGACACGCAGCTGCACAATAGTTTGACGGAAACATAACAATTCCAACGCCAAGTACAAGGGAAAAACCGAAATACGCTGTCTGAAAAATATAAAGACTTACTAGTTATCAGCACCTCCGGTACGAACAGTGGAGCCGTTATTCCGAATGACACTGAAAACCCGATTAGGCATGCTGTTCACCAAGTGATGTAAGTGTACCAACTTCCTTCAATCGTACAGACTTCCTTCAATCTGCTATTTCAATGCCACCATACTTGAGAACTGCCGTCCATTCGCATACACATCACGAGCGAGGATACCCCAGAGGTTCTCAATAGGGTTCAGATCTGCACTGAGTGCAGGCCAATTCATTACGGTCACATGATGAGTGCTAAACCAGCTTTTCGTTGATGCAGACCGATGGATAGAGGCATTGGCTCGCTGGAACAGATAATCAACACCCGCTATAGTTTCGGCACACGGTAGAAGGTGGCTGCTGAGTATGTCCTGATACGTTTCGGAGTTTTGCCTGCCTTGCAGGAAAGCGATATCCGTTGTCCCATTGAACACAAAAGCTCCCCAGACCATCACAGATCCCCCTGCTTTCTGTCTGCTGAAGAAGATGCGTGGCTCGCATCGTAAATCATGCCAATAGCAGTTCCAACCGTCAGGGCCGTCCAGGTTAAACATTTTCTCATCGGAGAAAATAGTTGTAATCCACTGGTCCGTCGAGTGCATGTGGCTGCTTGCCCATAACAATCTAGCTTCCTTGTGGCGCCGCGTGAGGTGTGGCAGACGGCGCATTTTACGGCGCACAATGTTGTGACTTTCCTTGATTCGTTGATGAACTGTGTCCTTTGAGACGATGACGCCAACAGTCCGAGAAACTTGACGTAGTGGTAACCTTTGGGGTGAAACTAAGCGTATGATGGCACGATCATCTCGTTTGGTTGTTATTCGAGGCCTTCCAGGCGTTTTCTGGCAGTTAACGCACCGCGTTTCGACAAAGTCTTATAAATGACTTCCCTACTCCGCCCCATGGCTTTAAAAATTTTCACTACAGGCAATCTATTTGCTCTCAGTCTCCAAATCTTCTGCACCTCCTCACCAGAAAGTTGACTGTTGCGTGGCATTTCGGCAAATGAATGTCTGACGGCAGGTCAGCTGTCTTTTTAGGCTGGACCGAATTACGGCCCATGCGCGTGCGTACAACATGCTAATTTGTACATCTCATTTTGCATGTGGCTACTTTACATACTTGTCTTTATATTTATGAGACGCCTAAAATTACACTATTTCGCTTTGTGGTGTTCTTTTCACACAATCCGGTCATCTCGATGGATCGAAACGTTAGTAGTATAAGACCGCGCTTGATAACCCTTTTCGGTGGCAACACTTCCGGTCACGTGACGGGTGGGCGGATCGTGCGCGACGTCACTTCCGGTCTCCTCTCGGCGCGAGGGAGAAATACGATGGCAGCGCCCTCTGGTGGTGGTTCGCGAAAATTTGCAGCCCCATCTGTCGGCACTTTTTGAAATTAATTTTCCAAAGGGGTAGTAACCTTTTTTCGATGGCAACACTTCCGGTCACGTGTCTGTTTTCGGGTATAAAAGGGGAGACGTTTTTTGCTTTCGGAGTGTATAGCAGCTCGTGCAGGGTTGAGGTGTTGAACTGTAAGATAAAGTATTAAAACCTTCTGTATTGTGAGAAGCAGATCTGGAAGCGACAAAAAGACGTGTGGTCTACATTTGGGTGATATACGACATTTGGACAGCATGGAGGCCTCAAGTTCTTCTACCACTGATGATAAGGAGGTATGTGTAACTTCATTTCATTCTTTTTTTTTCTTTTTTTTTTTTTTTTGAAGTGTTTGTTCATTTTTAGCACGTGCTGTTTTCTTAATGTGAGGGTGCCATGGTAGCAGATTAATGTTCATAAAAGTCAGTTACGAAAATGTCTAGTCATGTCTTTATCATTGTGTTAGCTGAAAATTTCCTTCACGTTAACACGTGGCACGTATTTTCATTGTCTGCGGGGATTCCCGTGTATTTTCAGGGATGTGTTAGCTGAAAATTTCCTTCCACGTTAACACGTGGCGCGTATTTTCATTGTCTGCGGGGATTCCCGTGTATTTTCAGGGATGTGTTAGCTGAAATTAACTTCGCGTAAACACGTGGTACGTATTTTCATTGTCTGCGGGGATTCCTGTGTATTTTCAGGGATGTGTTAGCTGAAATTAACTTTGCGTAAACACGTGGCACGTATTTTTATTGTTTGTTCATTTTTAGCACGTGCTGTTTTCTTAGTGTGAGGGTGCCATGGTAGCAGATTAATGTTCCTAAAAGTCAATTACGAAAATGTCTAGTCATGTCTTTATCATTGTGTTAGCTGAAAATTTACTTCACGTTAACACGTGGCGCGTATTTTCATTGTCTGAGGGGATTCCCATGTATTTTCAGGGACACATATAGTACTTTATTCTTGTGATTTATAAAAAGTGATCTTAGTTTGAAGTGTATACATGTCTTTAGCTGAAATTAACTTCGCGTAAAACACGTGGCATGTATTGCCATTTTCTATGAGGATTCCCATGTATTTTCAGGGACACATATAGTACTTTATTCATGTGATTTATAAAAAGTGATCTTAGCTTGAAGCTTTAACATGTCTTTATCATTGTGTTAGCTGAAAATTTCCTTCACGTTAACACGTGGCACGTATTTTTATTGTTTGTTCATTTTTAGCACGTGCTGTTTTCTTAGTGTGAGGGCACCATGTTAGCAGATTAATGTTTCTAAAAGTCAATTACGAAAATGTCTAGTCATGTCTTTATCATTGTGTTTAGCTGAAATTAACTTCGCGTAAACACGTGGCACGTATTGCAATTTTCTACGGGGATTCCCATGTATTTTCAGGGACACATATAGTACTTTATTCTTGTGATTTATAAAAAAAATCTTAGTTTGAAGTGTATACATGTCTTTAGCTGAAATTAACTTCGCGTAAAACACGCGGCACGTATTGCAATTTTCTACGGGGATTCCCATGTATTTTCAGGGACACATATAGTACTTTATTCTTGTGATTTATAAAAAGTGATCTTAGTTTGAAGTGTATACATGTCTTTAGCTGAAATTAACTTCGTGTTAACACGTGGCACGTATTGTCATTGTCTATGGGGATTCTAAAGTTTTCGTCCTCAAAATTTAAGTTTGTAATTCTAAGTGGTTTGATGTAGTAGAAAATTTAACAAATGGTGTAGAGCAAAATTTAACAAATGGTATAGAGCAAAATTTAACAAATGGTATAGAGCAAAATTTAACAAATGGTATAGATCAAAATCTGTTTTTTTTGAAGTCATTGACATCATAATTACCATAACTATGTCACGTTTCTGTTTTTGAAAATGTTTTTTGAAAGGAGTTTCATTATTTGTAATGTTACATTCGATGGCAATACTCGGTATATTTTTCAAGTTTACCTTCGAGTTACGCTGGTGGAATGATCTCTAAAGGTTAAAACATTTTTCCATGGGGGTGGGGTTATTAACCGCGTAGCACTTTTCCATACGGGGTTGTCCACGGCTATAAATAACGACGGCTTTCTTTCTCTCTTCGTGTGGCTTTCCTGTCGGGAACTCTATCCCTAATCTTCTTGCTTCCTACTTCTAAGGGTTGTTTAAGACCTGGGGGGGGGGGGTCAGACAGTTCCTTCCTAAAATACTCTACATAAATCTATCATATGGGGTTGTATGAGCGTTTTTTGCTACAAACGTTTTTTCGTTAAACGACAAAGGAAACTCCAGAAATATGCTGAGTCAGCCATCCGTTTTTTTTTATTTTTTAAAAATAACTCAGGAATTGTTCAAAATTTTTCTAGAATGATGACTCCTGGGGCGATTTGGATGCATTCGCGGAACACGATGCCGTAGCACCAGCGACAGAAGAATTTACCGCCGCATGGGACGACCTTTCCCCACACGCCCTGGATTTCAATAATGAACATAACAAGATGGCAGCTGGGGAGGAAGCACTAATGGTTACAACGAAGTTCCATTAGCACCCCAAAATCATTTGAATCTTCAGCCGGCTGGAGAACCAGGACCCTCGAGGGGAGGGCCCGTGATTGTTCCGACGCCTATCGAGGATGAAGCAATTAATCCACCTGTAACGGACCGTGGTCATGCGGGTTATCGTATTCTTCGCAGATTGACCCGACTTAGCAGGAGATACCGTACACAGTTCACTACTTACACTCTCAGAATAGATACCGAACACATAGAAGATCCTGAAGATTTTATGCCTTATCTCCGACAAGTACTCACCGCGGCCTTTGAAGAGTTTACACGAAGTTCTCCATATTCTCATGTTCGACTAGTCATGCGGTCGAGATACCTTGATAATCCCGTGAACTTACCACTCATCGAGGTTAGCCAGTTAACGGTGGAACGATTTTTTCAGGCTCTAGAAAAAGTCATTCAATCAAACACTGAAATTTTGACCGATGGAGAACTCGAATTTGATTTAGTATTTGTGAATATAAACAGAGTTGGAGGAGCAAGAACAGAGGGCCCAAGAAAACGAAAAATTGCTGATTTGAAGTTATATAATAAAACAAAAAAATCTCTTATAACCATTTCAAATCACGATAACCTATGTTTAGCCCGATCGCTTGTTGTGGCCCGTGGACTTGCGCAGAAAAATTATGGGGAAATTTCTGAATCGGAGTTCAAAGCCCTGCAAAATCCTGCGAAAGTTCGCCAACTTAACCTTGCACGGCTGCTACACACTACCGCGGGAGTACCTGAAGGAAGTTGTGGGATCCCCGAACTTCATAAGTTCCAGGAGTACCTCTCCTCAAAATATCAAATTATTGTGTATTCTGTTGAAGATGACTTTTCCATTGTTTTTAAGGGTCCAGATGCTGAAATTAAGTTATTCCTTCTTCTAAACAACGAGCATTTTGACGTAATTTCTAATCCTGTTGGGTATTTTAGTGCCAAATCTCAGTGTCCTGATTGTCTAAAATTTATTTATAATTCTAATATTCATGTATGCACAAACATGTGCCTTTCGTGTAAAGGAAAAAAATGCCCCCAGTCAGGTGACTACATCATATGTCCAGATTGTTCGAATTATTTTCGGGGTCAAATATGCTTAGATACACATAAAGCAAACAGTACTTGTAATACACATCATAGATGTATAAAGTGTTTATCACATTTTAATCCATCTAGAGGTTACCACGTATGCCAGCTAAATACTGACCTGTTTGTCGAGGGCCCCAAGAAAGAGAAAAAGGGTGGTATTTCTTACATGTATTTTGATATTGAAACAGTGGAGGGCCCCAATGGTATTTTGACCCCAGTATTACTGATAGCTACTTTTCTCGAAGAAGGCAATTGGAAATTTGTCACCTTTCAAAATGTTGACGCTTTCGTTGATTGGCTGCTAGGTACAGAAGTGTATAACAACGGTGTCCGTTGGCGTCAGAAGTACATCAGACCCCGCTTTCGACACATGACAGTTTTAGCACATAATCTGAAGGGATTCGATGGTATGCCCATCCTTAACGCTCTTTACAAAAGAGTTTGAAGCCAGAGATAGTCTTTCAGGGTGGGAAGGTGATGGGTATTTTTCTTTCGGCTTTAAAAATTAGATTCATTGACACTCTGTCCTTCATCCCTTGTTCTCTGAGGCAGTTTCCTTCAACATTTGGCATTGAAAATGCGAAAAAGGATTTTTCCCTTATAACTTTGCAACTGCGGAAAATCTCGATTACATCGGCCCCATTCCATCAAAAGAGTTTTTTGTACCTGAAAACCTCACAACAAAAGAGATCAAAGAATTTAACTCATGGTATGATGAAAAAGCAAAAATAAAAGAATATAATTTGTATCAGGAGATGAAAAGCTATTGCACAGATGATGTAAGAATTCTCCGCATAGGAGCCGAAACGTTTCGTACGGAATTTTTGAACCTCACCGGTATAGACCCCTTTGAGGAAGACCTCACCATTGCAGGCGCTTGTCTCCGTGTCTTTAGATCCAATTTCTTAAAATCGAAAACGATAGGCGTTGTTCCTGCCCTTGGATACTCCTCATGTGACGTATCTAGTAGGAAATGTAGGGCATGGTTGAAGTACATCGAAGAAACCACCGGAGAGAATATACAGTCGGCATCTTCAGCATCTGGAGAACATAAAATTGGATCATACAAATTAGATGGTATTTGTCATGATACCAGTACTATTATATGAGTTTAACGGATGTTTTTTCCATGGATGTTCTACGTGCTATCCCGACGGAAACACTGTACACCCATTTTTTAAAGTCCCGATGAGGCAAGTGAGGTTCCGAGACATTGATAAACAGAGCTATCTGTTAGCTACTATGCCTAGTTTTCAGCTGAAAATCATATGGGAGCATGAATTCGATCGTATGGTTAAAGGTGATATCTTGGTATCATCCATATTAAGCTCATTGCCTGAGAGGATCTGTATAGAACCCCGAGAGTTTTATATGGAGGAAGAACAGAAACCATTACCCTTTACGCTAACGCCGATGGAGGGAAAACTATAAAATATGTGGATTTCTGCAGTCTCTACCCATATGTCTGCAAGTACGGCAGATTTCCTATAGGTCATCCCCGAAGAATCACAGAAAATTTCTGTCACGACCCCGAAGCCTATTTCGGCATCATAAAAGCAACTGTACTGCCACCAAAGAAATTGTTTTTCCCTGTCCTTCCATTAAAAATTCAAGGAAGGCTGATTTTCACTCTATGTCCTCATTGTGCTAAAGATCTTAATCGTGATGTGTGTTGCCATGTTGACAAAGAACGTTTCATCACAGGATCTTGGCCCAGTAACGAGTTTTACAAGGCTGTGGCCATGGGATACAAAATCATTGCATTCCATGATGTCTGGCACTATGATGAGTCCTCCCAATATGTAAAAGGATCCCATAAAGGAATATTTTCTGAATATATAGACACTTTTTTAGCAGCAAAGCAAAAATATTCAGGATATCCCCAAAAAATTTCTTCTGACGAAGAAAAAAGAAAGTTCTGTGATGATTTTTTCACTGCAGAAGGTGTAAGAATTGCTCCCCATGAAGTTTCGGCTAATTCAGTTAGGAGGCTCACGGCGAAACTTGCTTTAAATTCATTGTGGGGTAAGTTCGCGCAAAATCCCGATAAACCACAGAATGTAATTGTCGATAATATAATGCATTATCTTGAAATATTAAACGACAAAACAAAGGAAGTCACTGACATATGTGAAGTCAGTGAAGAAAACATGATGGTAGTTTTTAAACATATTAAAACGTTTCTTCCTGATAATAAGAAAGGCAATATCGTAATAGCATCCTTTGTCACATCAACTGCTCGCCTTAAATTGTACACTATATTAGAAGCTCTGCAGACACGTGTATTATATATGGACACGGACTCTGTCATCTATATATCAAAGCCTGATGACAAATATCATCCTCCATGTGGAAATTACCTTGGTGAGTTAGTGGACGAAATCTCCAGCAAATACTCGGAAGGAATTTCTATAGAAGAATTTGTTTCAACGGGGCCCAAAGTATACAACCTGAGACTTTCAAACGGTGAAACTATTCAGCGTTGCAAGGGAATAACCTTTGAACTGGCCCAACAAGAAAAAGTTCACTGTTGGCTTATTAAAAAGCATGATTATGAACAAAGATGGCACGGAAATTAAATTCCAAAAACCATTTAATATTGTCAGAAACAAGTTTTTAGGAACTTTAACAAATATACCTTCCGAAAAAGGATTTAAAATGGTATTTGAAAAAAGATTATTAAGTGATGATTCATATGTGTCTTTCCCATATGGGTATGAGAAGTAATAAAGTTTCTGTGCCTACCTGTGTTTCTGTGTATTTGTACGGTTTTTTGTTTTTAAGCATTTGGTTCATTCACATTTGTTTACTGAGTTTCCTGCAGTATTAAATAAAAACTGTACTTCTAGTATTTCTAAAAGTACCAGAATTTTGTTTTTAAGCATCGTCCTTGTTTTATTTCTCCCCCCAAGGTTGTTAGGGATATATTTCTAGAAAATCGAAGAATATATGTTCTAAAATGGGTAATGGCGTTGCCAATTACCTCCCAAACTATGTAAATCCGGCTGAACTAGATGATGGATCATTTCAATCTATCCCCATATGCATTGATCTAACCTGTGAACCCGATGTAATGGATTTCATTTCGCAGCCAGAGACGATAAATCTGACATCTTCCGAACCTGGGACAGTGGATTTAATTTCGGAGTCGGAAATAATGGAATCGGACTCCGACCCCGAGATTATCGACATCGTTTCGGGCTCTGAGGTAGAAAACCAGGGTTCCGAAGCTGGAAGGGATTCTGACTCTCTGCCGTCTACTATTTTGGCGGATCTAAATGACCGATTGTGGGTCTTACCATCATCAATGATAACCCCTTCGTGGAGTTCAACCCCAACTATCTAATTTTTGTATGCTTCAAAAAAATGTGGTATAATAAATGTTGTTGTCGTATACTTTAAGTATATTGTATGGCGGTGTAATGCTAAAAATAATTGCAATAAAAAAAAGCATGTTCTTTACAAAAATTCTAATGAGTTTTTTAAATTTTATGATTTTTTTATAGCCCAAAAGCTGCTGGTACTTGGGCGGTGGTATTTTCATCAGTATTGAAACGATTCATGACGAAGTTCAAGTTAATATATATCGTCGTTTTACTGTGCACGGTGAAGAGTGGCGTCCAGCAGAAGGGGGAATTTCTTTATTACAGGAAGAATGGATACGTATGTACAGAATGCTCGATATAATAGAGGAATATTTTCATTCAGATAGCCCCCAAATCCGTGTGCTGTATTTTGGCGGGGAGCTAGTGATCACTGTATTTCCCGCTATTCGAAATGTACAACTACAAAAAAAACACCCCACAGCGAAAAGTGGAAAATCTAGCCAGGGCTATGTGAAACTCAACTATCAGCAGTGGAAATTTCTGTATCGGATCAAGCACAAAGCTACAAAATGCGTCATATTCAATTTTTTAAAATCATTTCCGCTAAGAGCTATGTTTAACGAAGTAACTGGGGAGGAAATCGAAGAATGTATCACTCCCTGTGATCACAGTGACTTGAATAATTTATTGTACAATATCCTGAAAACACAATTAGTCCAGAATTTAACAGAAAGTGCTCGTGATGAAGGAAAGGATATGTACGATATAGTGGCGAATGATTTCTATGTGAACTGTGCAATATTAGGCATAGAAATGTATGATATGATAAGTAAATTTTCTGGCAAATGTACATCCGTAGAAAGCAATTTCATACGCTCAATCAACTTGAATTCAATACTATCTCAGATAATTTATGAACTCAGAGAAGTAGATGACTTTGAATGAACAATGTTTTTCTAAATGTGATCGATGTCTTCAAATGATAATTGACTATTTTTTGTAATTTTCCCCTGTTGGGAATAATTTATAAGATTTAATAAAATCAGTTTTCTTTGAAATACTTGTGTATTTTGTTTATATAGAATTACTGAAACAAACACAAATTTCCAAAAAAAAAAAGCAATGGATGTTTAATAAGAAATCCAATAATTACATTCTTTTGGTTTTGACAGAGATTTACCAACTTGATATTTTTCGCTTTTGATAAGAAATTGTTTATTTTTTACATATTTTAAAGGTAAGTTAACTTCTTTTATAGCATGCCTAAATTCAAGAGCTGCCGGAATGGGTCTTTGAATTTTTTATTTCTCAGTAAATTGTCAACCAGATCAACAATATTCGAGTCAGGAAGAACTTTGTCTTTATACACAAATTCTCCATTAGGTGTCCATGAAATAATTTTTGAATTCTTTTTGAAAACGTCTAAAATATTATGTGCATATCTTCTTAAATTTTTAGGTACAGTCTGCAACACCATATCTTCAACATCACTATTTTTTGCTGTTGAAACATCAGTTTTAACTTTTTCAGGGGGTTCCCTTATATCAGCCGATACATCTAAAGAGTTCTTCAGCTAAATGATCTTTCGTTGAAAAGTTTGACATAGGCGGATTTAAGAGGGGCACTTGAATTCTTTTATTAAGCACTTGGTTATATAATTTAATTTTAACATCAACAGGTTCTTTACTCAGTAAGATTTTCTTCATTTCTTTATCGAGGTCAGATAAAACTTCTTCCGTAGGTACATGTCTTGAAACTCTCTCCTCTGGGACGAGCACCATTTTCCTGGCGTATTCCATCTTATTTGTTTAACAGAGTTGTTAAAACACTCAGAGCCGCAGGTATCAACACACCTAAGAATCCACCTTTCTGAACCAAAATTCTTCTTTTCTTGAACAAGGGGACTTTTTTATCAGCTAACTTCCGTAGTGTGTGTTTATGTCCACGCAATTTTCCCTTCTGCGGAGGTGAAAGGGGAACATTGCCTTTTAAAGTGTTCAAAACACATTCACATATGACTTTGATTCCACTGTTTGGCAGTTTCCTTAAAAAATCTTTCAAGTGTTTTTTAGGACAAATCTTCATCAGACGCAGCTGCTGAATGTGTTGCTCCGATAATGTCATGGCGAAGAATAACGAACTTTATAACACACTTAAGTTTTTAACCACTCCGCGTATGTGACTGCTTTTGGGGAGCACAATGGTTTTTATCAGTTCGATGATGAACTAGGCACTGCACTTGGACATCAGGGAGGTATTCCACATTAGGACAACACAGAGCATCAAAGTCCTTAAAGATGGTACCTGTTAACTTTTCCACGTACTTGCATTTATTTAGTCTTTTGGCCTCGAAAATATCAGTTTCAGTACAGAAGGAGTGGAATATCTTTAAAAAGGACATTCTACTCTTCGTTTCTGCTATCCCATGGAATGTGGTGTATATTTCGGGCCGTCCAAAGGCACTGAGCTTTTTCTCTTCTTGGATGCAGTTCGCAGAAGGGGAACGGTGGCAAAGGGCAAACATCCCTCCTCCCCCGTCTGCAAATAACATGCAACGAGATCTTTCACTATGAATTTTCTGTTCTGAAGGAGAAATCCTTCTACGTCGACGACGACCGTTTTCATGGTAAATGGGGAGCTAATGCCGTGGTTGGTAAACATATTGAGTTTCTCCTGGGAGTATATTGGTGCGCAAGCGCATTTCTTCCGGTGTGTTTGGTTTGATGTCTATCATTAAGTAGCTGAACGGAAATTTCGTAGCATCCAGATACACCTCGTGAAAAATTTCACTTTGTTAGGGTACAACTGTCTCCCCAAATGAGTGACCTGATTCACATCTCTACGTGACTTAAACAAAAACAAATAATGAGCATTAAGGGAAATTTCTCTCATTTCTTTGCCTTTATGGAAAATATTTTGGGTAATAAAAACAACGGATACATTATAATGATGACTACCCCATGTAAATAAATGGGTTAGTCTTTTATCATTCCCACATTCTACCATCAAATCATCTATAATGAAAAGCGTGTTTCCTTCCAAATAATCCTTGAAATTTGGAGGAATACCGTCGACAAAAGTAACATCAGGTATTTCATCATATAATGGTTGATGAACGCCGTAGAACCAAACCACATGTTGTGGTGATGGGTAGATGATTTCCATCTGATGTTGAAGTAAACGTTTCACAAAGTGAGTTTTACCACAACCCGTAGGACCCGCTATTAGAGCTGTGAAAGGATGATGCAGCTTAGGCACTTCCATATTGACAACTGAATGAAATAACAAGAGTCAGCCCAATTTAAAGACATGACACATAAAATAGTGATAAATCAATTTTTATTATTCACATTCTAAATTTTGATACAATTCCAAATTTTTTTTTAACGAAGCGAAAAACACGTACATCGTTTGTTTCACTTTTATAATTAAATAGTTTTACAATGGAATATAAGCTTTTTCCGCGACATCTAGAATATAAGTAAAAAATACAAAATTGGCCACACACGGCCGTAAACGAACTTTGGAGAGACATGTCATTAAAATTCACGTAGGTAAACTTGGAAACAAATCGGAGAATAGGTCCTTCAAAATATTCTGGGGGATGTCCATAGGAATCGAAAAATTCTACAGTTATTGGGTTTGGCATAAACATGGCCAGCCAGTGTTTCCCGGGACTCCCATACTGATCCGTGTTCACAATGAGGCAGGCTGGGAACTTGGAAATTCTCTTGGGAAGTCGGTTGCATGCAAACACACCGAGAAATGAACGATGCGCCACAGGATCTTGCGTTAGAATCCTAGTTATTTGCACACTGTTCATTCCTTTTAATTAGCAAAATCACAAAGAATGCTTCTGGACTTGGAAATTTCGATAATATTCTGGAACTCTGCGTAGATCAACACAGAAATTGTTTTTGACAAAGCTTTTCTAAATTTGATTTCCACTCTCAAATTTCCTTGCTGGACCAAGTTCATATGTCCACCATCACATAAATCGGGACTAAGATCAAAAGCATACAGCGTATAACCCTTGGAAAATTCTTCACGGCCGATGAAAATTCCTATGTCTTGCCCCAATTTCTCGGTTCCTTGAAATAGGCTATGGTAAGAACGAACTGTATTTTCCGTTTCAAAGTTGGGCTCTAGTGGTTTATGGGGAACGGGTTGACCGTCAACGTACACGGCGATAAAGTTGACGTCATAATGTTTGAATTCGAAGGGTTTGACTTATATGTACCATTAAAGGCATCGTTGTCCACACACCCAATGACCAATCTCTTTGGCATTTGTCCAAGGAATACGTTGTCTTGCACGAAGGACATACTTCCTTGAGAAATGGAATACACTTTGCATAAAACACGATCAATGGGATATTTGGCAGGAGATTTTTCTAAAGCTTTTGCATGACCTATGGCAACTCCTGGGTTGACTTTGACTTTTCTCACAAAATTGATGCATGTTCGATGAGAACTCTGTAATTGGGTGTCCCGAAGGAGGAAACGAGACAGAAATCCGGTTTGCTACGAATCAGTTTGATTTTCACATCCACTAAATTTAGCAACAGTCTATTTTGAAAAAATAAATCACAATGCAAGGTTCCAATCATGTCCAACGTCTTGCTATCCTTTACGAGTTCGTAGCGTTGATACAATCCCTTGTTCGTTGTAGCATTCGTGGGGTTAATTTCATGTAGATGTCCGGATGTGTCCTTGTAAAACCTTCACATGCTAAATATGTTTTCTTTGCTTCTTCTCCATAATTCAACAGAGTTTCAATATAAGCTCTGTATGGATACGTGTTGCTTGACGACGAAATCACTCTTTCGTTTAAACTGATGTCGACTTGCGAAAACAGAGAATGAAGGAAGCAGTTAATGGGACCCACGGGCTCTTTGTCGGGCAGAACGGAATTGTCGGATTTCACGATTTTGACTTTCACGTAAAGTTGACTGGAAGATAAGTCCATGTATTCTTCTCCACTCCCCGAAATATTAAATTCCAAAGGGCCTCCATCTCGAATATTGGCTAAGGGGTGGTATTCAATCCATTGTCCTTTTTCTATGCTTGTTTGTGTGGGCGGTAAAGCAAATAAATCCAGTTCCGACTTTAGGCATACGGAAGAATGACTGTGAATCAGAGCCATGGTTTTACGGATCAAAAATGTCACGTGTTACTCTCTTGGCTTTCTTTGAAGAAATGATATATTTCATCGTCTTTCTCTTCCTTTTAACACTTCCACCCATCATTTTCTTTACTTTGGTAGCGACTTTGTCGGTGAGTAGTTGTCCTGCTTCTTTAGCTCGTTGTTTGGCTGCTATCTTCACATCTTTTCCTTGAATAACATCCGTGACGAGATCCATCCCCGTTCGTAAGACTTGTTTTCCGAGCGTTTTAGCACCTTGTTTGAATAATGGTACCGCCGTTCTAAATAACGAACGAAAGAGTCCTCCAAGTCCATAACCTTTTTGCAGTGGTACTCCTTGATAATAGAATAATCCTTTTCCAGTTTGGCTGATGTAATAATCCTCAAAGGATTTCGTACAGCAGTGGTAGGGTTCATACATGATTACAGATGTTTGAGACGAAAATGAAGTTTCACGATTGCTCTCCCCGTTCAAATGGCACTAATTGACCTGTGTGATTCCTTATAACAATTTCGATGGTTTGGAAATTTTTTCTTGCAAGAGGCAAATAATGAGGTCGATCGAACAAAGCGCTGACCATCTCTCCATCCACACCACTCACTTTAACGATGCGAAGGAGAGGAGCAACCATGTCCCCCACCGGTTGCGGTTCCACAATATCGCTGTACACATACAACAGAGAAAACCGACCGTTTAGATCTGCGATAAATTCACCATTTACAGAGAGAGCTCCATTCACAGCCGAAAGTTGCATGGGTTGGTATCCTAAGATTTCTGCAATCCCTGGGGGCAAAACCAAGCGAGTACCTTTAAGAAGAGTTGACTTGACCTTTTGAGTCGCTTTATTATAATTCAAAAAGATTTTATTGGCAAAGTGATTGCTCATGGATTTAACAATGTCCGCTACAGACTCGTAATGGCCTGGAGATATTCTTCCCGTCTTAAACTGACCCGTTCCTAAATCGTATTCGAAATGATTGGAATTTTTCGTGATATTATACCACGAATGGGGGTAGATCAGTTCGACGAGTCCCACTTCCCAGTCTCCATTCAGTTCGATTGAGGAAGGAAGATGCGTTATGAAATGAGATATTTTGTTGTCCAAAAAGTAGCCGAGAGAGCTATCGCTCGGTAACGTCGAATAGAAACTCATTTTTCATACTGAACGTCTCAGGTAAGTACTTAAACTTTTATATGTTCACTAAATCGTTCGATGGTATCCATGAATTAAACTTATCAGGGTAGCCTTTAAATTTAACAAAATATTCATATTTGTCTTTCCGTTTACGTTTCTTCAGAACCATTTCGATTGGGTAGTGGTCATTTTTTTTTACTTTTTGCAGTTCTTCGGCATAGAAGGTACCACCAATGTCTTCTCCTAGTAAATCTTTAACTTTATACACTGGAGGTGATCTAGCGAAGCGTTGGGAAACATTAAATAACTCCTCTGACCAATTCGTTTCGTACCCCTTTTCGAATTGTAATTTGGTTTTAGATAACCTCACAGTATCACCTATATAGAATTTATAAACTGGATGAGATTCAGATATATCGCCATATAAGTTATTCCACACAACCTCTTGGTTTTCTAGACTGACATTTACTGGTTCCATCTTAATACTTCGATGATGCGTTGCATTGTAACTATGTATCAATTTCTGCAAGATGTTAATATATGTGTATGTGTTTCGACTAGTAAAGTACTTCCACATTTTTGTTTTTAGAGTTCGATTAAACCTTTCTATTACACTCGCTTTTGTCTCATTTCTGGTAGTAAAGAAATGGACGTTGTTTTGTTTCAGGAAATTCTGGAATTCTCGATTTTTAAATTCAGAACCTTGGTCAGTTTGTAGGTTTAACGGTTTGCGTTCTTTAAATATTTTCTGAAACACTTTGATCATGGATGACCCAGTTTTTTGTATCATAGGAACACACCATGCAAATTTTGAAAACACGTCAATGCATGTTAATAAATATTTATATCCGTTATTATGTTGTTTCAGACTGGTCAAGTCAACTAAATCAGCCTGCCACTGTTCATCGATTCCCATCACAATGACTCGATTTCTCTGAAAATGTCTCCTCGCAGGTTTATGAAGGGTGTAAGTTTTCTCCCCCCTCAGCCATTCCTCGATTTCCTTTTTCTTTATTTTTCCGTTTACAGCATGGTACAAAGCATTTACTCCACCGAAACTTCCGGGGTGAGCTGGATCCAGATAAGTCTTTTCAAGAGATCGTGATTCTCCATTACAACAACTGATTTGAATACTATCAACAGAAACAGTAAAACTCATGCTTACACTAAAACACAGACAACAGAAATGACACAAAGGGTACTTACATGGGATTTTATTGATGCATAGGGTCTTCCAAAATGTACAGATTTTTAGCACTTTCTAATACATCGCAAATATTCAAGTGATTAAAAAAATCAAATAAGTGTTTTCCGACATGAAAAATGAGTCGTTCACAAATTCATGGGCGATCAATTTTAGATCCAAATTGGCTACGGCCTTTTTGAACAATGCATGCACTTTACCTTTTCGAGTTGAAAATTCACAGGCATGTCCTAATCCATAGCGATCTTCAATTTTGCACATAAGACAGTCGATCAGTCCATCGATGGCTGAAGTAATGTTCTTTTTTATCACGTGGCAAAATGTCTTTTTTAACGCAAATTCACCATCTATGGAGTCAACACTGCTATGTCCAGTTTTTTCAGCCTCGTCGAGAACGAGCTTCTTAAAGGACGATCCAAACATTGTTTGGTGAATGCTTGCCCTAATATCATCACTACATTCATTAAGTTTTCCCATTGGTCTTCAGTCAGAGATATCCGGTTACGATATGCTGATAAGAATCCATTGTTCACACCAATGCTTTGAATATGCAGATAATTCCTGTCGTTTTCCTTATGCATTGTCAGAAACAGTTTCCTTGCTATACATTGGGTTAGGTCGGTTAGGGCGGTGTCAAACGGACCCGTGAACATCATAGCCTCGAGGAATTCCTCCCATAAAAATGGCATCATCACTAGCCCGTGACTGGTCGGGTAAAAATGCAAGTCGACGCACTTATACATCCGAAGGTGAACTTTTACACGATCCTTAAAATCGCTGACAACAGCAAACGCATCGCCACCAAGATGAAAATGATGACTTGGTATATTATCCAATGTGAATCCTTTCGAAGTTTTAGTCCGAGAAGTAAAGGGCCTTTCATGATAATCCACTTGTTCACAAATGCCATCGTTACTGCGCTTCATCCTGGAGTCAAAAAACTTACGGACACAACCACACAACCGACACAGTCGACAACACACACAGGAGTGACTCTCTCAACACGCTGTGAAAGCACATAACTTTCGGAATTCAAGCACAAACACGCCCTGTACGGTTTTTTCGACAAGAATATTTTCTAAGATGATGACGTCAACAGACCTCCGTTGCCAATAAGCGAAAAGAAATAGAAAGTTTTCTCCACCACTCCGCCCCCCCCCCCCAATCCGACAGAGGGCGATGCCATCGCCTTGCTCCCTCGCACCGAACGGAACTGAGGTCACACGCCACGCCCACCCATCACGTGACCAGAAGTGTTGCCATCGAAAAAAGGTTACTACCCCTTTGGAAAATTAATTTCAAAAAAGTGCCGACAGATGGGGCTGCAAATTTTCGCGAACCACCACCAGAGGGCGCTGCCATCGTATTTCTCCCTCGCGCCGAGAGGAGACCGGAAGTGACGTCGCGCACGATCCGCCCACCCGTCACGTGACCGGAAGTGTTGCCACCGAAAAGGGTTATCAAGCGCGGTCTTATACTACTAACGTTTTTTGTAGGGTTATGTCTAATTAGGTACCACTTCAGCTTCCTACCTATATTCGCATTGCGTTCACGGCGCAAAGTCGACTGTCTCTATATTTATGCGACGCACTTTATATGTACATGGATCTTATGCCTATTGTGCTTCTTCTTTGCTTTAATACATAATGATTAGTAATTTTTGCAGAAAACGTTGCATCAGATTTCTTTTTTTAACCGTATCGGAAAAAGAGGAAAAATCTTAATGATGCAGCCATTTTTCAATATACATACTGTAGTACTTTTCTAATTTTACAGCTTCGTTAAGCATGTATGTGTGGGAGTTGTGCGTGGAAAATAATATGAGATGCTTCTAGTCCATAATTTGTGAATAGAGTTTCATTAGATTTCAATTTTCAGTTTTAATTCTTGCATAGTTATTAATTCCAAATGTGAGACTTGTAATTACTTCCAAACATTCCTGTTGAGCAGGTTGTTTTAAAGCAGGAGATAGGTCCACATTTGTTTTAATAAAGATGCATTAATTGAGTAAAACAGGAGCTTTAACTTTTGTACTACGATGAAAATGAAAACGTGACGGCATTTCTAAAGTCCATCATTGCACTGAACAAATAATTTTAATCTTCCTGTCCGACATGGCAATAACTGAAGCAAGGTATTTAAAATGATTACTGCAAAATACTTCTGAATGAATGAAACTCTCATTTCTTTGTGTTTGCATCGCAAAAACCAATTGTCGAAACAATCTTCCTTGCATTTCGATCACAGTATATTTTTCCTTTCCCTATTTTACACTTAATTCTTTCAGCATCAAACATAAAGATTACTTTTCTCTTCAAAGAAATCTGAGAAAGAGAAACACTGATTATAGGAGCGCAGAATGTATTTTTCATTTTTAACTTGATTTTAATGTTCTTTCCTTTTAGTATAATTGGAGTATGAATACGCTTCGTCTTCTGGAGCTATGTTCATTTTCACAGGGCAAAAATAAGAATATAGGTCTGAAGTGAATCATTATATGTCAAATAACAGAAAAAGCAGCGAATTTTTCTGTGATTTGGCAAACTTTGATTTGCCAAATGACGGAAAAGAAATGGAAATATTTTAAAATGTCACATTTATTGATAACATTTCAGCCTGCCAATGGTCGAGTGGTTTAAGGTCCAGATTGTTTCAGTACTCTCGTTAGTAGGGCATGTGTTCGAATCAGGAGATGAGATATGGATATCGTGTTTGTTCCGTCCTCTCTTTGCAATATTTGGCTGGATAACCCCGATGCATGTAATTCTAACTTATAACTCCAACACGTCACATCTTTCATCGAAGATTCGACGTGGTAGGTATACGGGATCACCTAAAGGATCAAAGGACCCATGTGTGGAGAAGAAAATATATTCCAAATATCGTTGTATTGATTAAATCTTTTAATATTTTCCCTGTAATGTTTTAAAAAGCATATGTAACGAAGATCGAGAATGGATCAGAGGACCCATTTGTGGAGGAAAAAATCTATTCCAAATGTAGTTGTACTGATTAAATTTTTTGGTATTTTCCCTGTAATGTTTAAAAAGCATATGTAACTAAGATCGATAATTTCACCAAGCTTTTGCTATATTACCAAGCTGCCGCTATATTGACATGTTACATTAAGCTTTATTTAAATCTGTAAACATATTTCTAAAGGCAAGTAAATAAATAATAAATACTCACGCCTCCCCATCCTAGAGCCCTGGCAAGGTCATTTCCTGTACCCAAAGGAAGAACTGCAATTGGAGGCGATGGTGAGACTTTGAGATCATCTAAAATAGACAGGATCCACCCAACTGTACCGTCGCCACCACACGCCAAGATGCGGAGATTTGGCACTCTTCTGTAGAGCTCAAGACTACATCGGAAACAAAACGTCATGAAATCACGAGAAAATTTAGGTTTTTCACAAAATCCTTAAAAATACAAATACAAAAACATTATTGATCAAGCCAACAGGCTTGTGTTTCCAAAAATATGTTTAGAAAAAAAAAATGATTCAGACACATTGCAAACTGTTAATTCTGGAGGCACAGTTACCTCTACACCATCTGTCAGGTTTTATGATCATGTGTTGCCATCTTTTCTCGCATTTTACGTAGATTATGGTTATGCGGATTCAAACCGGTGAAGATGTGATTTCCAGAAAATCTGGTACGAAGTCCCTAAAGAAATTTGAACCGTGTTTATAGTTCAGAAAAACCTTGAGACGCATTAAAAGTGTATACAGTCAGTGACACTAATTGTCTGCCACATTTTCTTTCGTGATATGCTGTGTTCTTAACTTTATATGCAGTCGTTCAAGGAATTCGCCTGTCATGTGAACAAGATTAACCTTCTCCGTGTAACTTCTACCAAAAGTCGGGAAAATGCCCTTCGCCGCCGTACAATAAGGCTAAGGTGGTTTTTCTCCTTCTTTATCTTCTTTCTTTTTAAATCATGAAGTTTTCTCGTATGGATTTCTGTGAGAATTTGAATTCTAAAGGATGATTATTTTTAGAAAATCATCTAAAAATATGTCTGAACCGGAAAAAACTTCTGGAGTGAAGTGATAGCACATTATTTGGGCATTCAAGGTA
The DNA here is from genome assembly GCA_039090855.1 of Macrothele yani. NCBI lineage: Eukaryota > Metazoa > Arthropoda > Arachnida > Araneae > Macrothelidae > Macrothele > Macrothele yani. The sequence continues at coordinate 74,281,998 of CM076994.1, read as the reverse complement.
AACATCCACAAACGCTATCTGAAGATTTAACGCTACCTGGACAAAGGAAATGGATAATTCCAATATTTGTTGTAATGACGCTGGCATTCTTGTACACATGTCGGTATGTAAAAATTTGATTTCATTTATGTATTTCAAAGCATTTTTTTCAGCGACTGCAGTTTGGTTACAGCCATCCACAGTGCGGCGTTGAATATGAAACCCTTCCATCGGCATTTTGGAGCTGGAATCTTGACTCATCGGAATAGGCGTCTCTTTTTGACTCGATCTATATCTGTTTAAAATGCTCTTGTATTCTCTGTACGCGGAGCTGTCCATGACGATCTGTCAACGTAAGCACACAAACAGGCCGCTGACTCCTTAGGCACATCCGCAAAATGGCAAACCTTGTATTCTGTTAATCCAAGATTGAAATTGTTCTGTTGACCCGAGATTGAAATCGTTTCCTAAGAAAAAACCACCATTACGTAGTAGGTATTTTCAGTATTAACTTATCACGACAGTTAAAAAAGAATTCATCACCATTTGTCAAGTTCTTCTAGAATTGTATCTTCTTGGAACCATTCATGGCTTCACTACGATAGCAATAATAGAAATGTTTGTTGCCATGCTGTTATAGCTGAACACGTTACTTTATTTTGTTTCCATTCAAAATGAAACATATCCTAAAGCAATTTTAATGAAATTCAGTGATCACAGAAGACTATTTATGTACATCTATTTCCTGCCAAATATGTATTTCCCATTTCATTGTCATTTTTATTATACGGATTCGAAGAGAGATATTTGTCATATTTTGCCAAATATCACAATCTATCGAGAAAAGATTACAACTGGACAGCCATCAAATTTGTGATTTTCACTCAAAATTGGTAATGTGATGTTTCTTCCATAAGTAGTAAACAATTACGATTTGATGAAAATGTAAATGCAGATGAAAATGTGACATTTCCTTCATAATGAGTAAATAATTGTGATTTTGAGTTTCGTTAGGACCCAGTTGGTAAATGCAGTGGTCGGAAGTAGCACGCTATATACATTTACAGTAGCGTGCCATGTAGTGCTGCTTCAGTAGCATGCCATGTGTTAACATCACTACGAACAGAAAAATGTAATATAGCTGTAGCACGCTACAAAATAAAGTAGCTCGTAGCTGAAAATTGCGCTACAAATCGTGTTACTTTAAAAAAAGTAAAAAAAAATCTTCAAATTACATGACATTTCCAAATTTTCTAAAACATCATTGGCTGGAATAGGAGTGCTGAGTGTGGCTTGTAATCATCTACATGACTTGAATTGCATTGCAAAAGTTAGCCAAACTCTTACTACTATAAAGTATTATGTTCCTCACTATATGTATGCACTTAACTTGAAGTTTTCTCAGCCAGCCTGAAAAGACCGCGCGTACGAGATGATTGAGCTAGGGATTTTGTTGATGATATCTAATAGCAAGATTCGATTCTCTTAGTAAAGAAAATGAATTCACAGATCAGATCATATATTTAGAAGATTTTAGGAAGGGAGTGTCATATGAAGAAAATTTTATGTCCCCAGGTCTTCAACAACCCTTAGAAATAGGAAGCTAAGAGATTTGGGTTAGAGTACCCGATAGGAAAATGACACTGAAGCGAGGCAGAAAGGGGAAGGAACACGCCCTTATTTATTGCCGGGAGACCCGTAATGGGGGTCCGACGGCTTAACGTGCCGATCCGACGCACGGCGGATATTTAGCGGTTCGAACGTTCGTACCTGCCTGGGATGAAACCTGAGGTTTTCTCGTGGCAGTCACGAACGTTGACCACTAGGCAGTCCGCTGCCTTGAATTAGCAGATAAATGTTGATAATGTTTTTATTTGAATTCCCTGAGTACATCAGCTAGTCTGAAACATAAGTCATTGAGTGTGGTAAATGTATAGCTTTCAGAGCTGAGGTAAAATACAAAGATACGAGTATTACTTATGTAATTTACCTTGCTATATACACTATATTGACAAAAATCACCGGACACCCATCAAAAGCAAATGAACGGATCAGCTGCGTTGTTAAGATGCGCGTTACAGCTGCAAACGGTATATAATACAACTGTGAGGTTAAGTGAAAATGCCGAGGCGGGAGAGAACTGACTTTGAGAAAGGAAAGATTGTTGGGTGTTATATTAGTGGGTTGTCCATAAGAGAAACCGAGAGGCGTTTAAACATACCCAAGTCAACTGTTTTGGATGTACTGAATAAGTGGAAGACACATGGCGTGCCTGAAGCAGCAAAATGTGCCGGCAGACCAAAGAAAATCAGTGATAGATGACGTCGAAGCCTCAGGAGAGCCGTTACAGCTAATCGACGGAGAATTGCAGCAGACCTCAGTGTACAGGCAAGTAAAAATGCTGGAACTTCGGTATGTACACGTACCATTCGCAGAGAACTTCATTCCATGGGTAATCGTGGTCGCGCGGCTGCTCATAAGTCTTTCATCTTCACTCGGAATGCTACTCGTCATTTAGCATGGTGTAAAGAACATTTATCGTGGATTGTAGATCAATGTAAACGGGTCTTATGGATTGATGAATTCAGATACACGATCCATGAGTCTGATGGCTGTGTGTAGATATGGCGGGGTAGCCCGGGAAACGCTATTTACCACAGTGCGACTCATAGGCGCCGACTTGAAAACTTATTGGGGGTTCCGGAAATTTTTAATCGAATTACTTAGACTTAAATACTCTGAAAAATGCATAATTTAAATTTCATTCAGTCAGATTTTCTGGCACAATAAGACGCCTAAAATGCTAAAATGATTCAAATCATAGTTAATTGCAGATTTTTTTCTCTACCTAATTATTTATTTCAGTTATTTTGCTTTTGTTGGCGCGACATTATTATATACGATACACAGATACTGTGTGAATTTCCAACTCAATTGTCTTATAAAAATAACAAAAGCATGTAAAATTTATTTCAAGGTTGTTTTTACCAATTTTAAAAATGCCAACAATTTTTTACTTTAAATGATTTCTGAGTTAAAATAGCAGGTTAGAAGGGAGAGGACGCCGCAAGCCCTGCGTTTTCCGTGGGCTCTACTTCTTATTAGCTACGTATACTCAGTATGCCCAACTTGGGCTGCTTTTGTACTTTTCTATGGAGAAATCGTTGACTTTGAAGAGGTTTTAGAGGCACTTGTGCAGCATGTACAGTCAGGAAAAAATGAGACAGAAACGTACATGCGCATAACTAAAAATTTGCGAAAAGTTACAGAAATACTGTTTAGTATTTTCTAAAAAAATTAAACAAAATTATGCTTTGTCTAGCAGAAGTGCATATTTCGTATTAACCAATCACGGCCTTGCTAAAGTTGTGGAAGCTTTGTTGACCTTCAGAGACTGTTGCAGAGAGTAAGAGACGGCCGCTATCAACCTGTGCTCCAGCACAGGTAAGTGACGTCACGTCACTGAACCTTACCCACCCTGAGGGCGAAAGAAACTAGATGATCAGATTTGGCTTCACCAGCGGCTGCTGATGCGATCTTCTCTCTCTTCTAACCTCCGTGGTCCCTGACTGCCCGAAGATAGAGTAGGTCAACTGACTGTACAACATATTTCTGCCTTTGTCACTATGACCTCGAATAGGTTCTGATCTCCGAATGTAGAGCTATGCTTTTGCATTTTGTGGGAACCCAGACAAGCCGTAGAATTTTCTTTTATAAAGGAGGCAGTTTTAAATGCTCTTAAACAACGGTACTTGAGGTATTGTCTGTCGCGTCAAATTTGATGAGCACGAACAAACACTAATTCTTTTTTGAGGCACAATAAACAGTCGGGGGGGTAAATGTCTATTCACACTTTCTATATATAGTAAACGGGGAATGAATAATAAAAACTTTGACGAATTGATAACGAAAAACAGAATTTATGCACATATGCGTACGTGTACTTTTCCCACGAAATAAGCGCAAAAATATTAGGGGTTCCAGAAACCCACAAGAAAATCATTGGGGGTTCAAAAAGTGTCTCGAACCCACGAAGTCGGCGCCTATGGTACTACTGTTCCTACGGTCAAGTTTGGAGCTGTCAGTGTACTCGTGTGGGGGTGGTTTTCGTGGTATGGTCCCGGCCCAATGGTTATGGTGGACAAATCTGTTAACCAGCACGTCTACCCCGCTATTCTGGACAATTATGCCTTACCAACTCTGTGGCAATACTGTGGAACCGAGCCTTGTGGGTACCAACAGGATAATGCACCGAACCATAAAGTAAGGACTGTTACGGCGTATTTTGATGATAATTCCGTATTGTGTGTAGACTGGCCAGCACAGATTCCTGATCTTAATCCCATAGAGCACCTATGGGATGAATTAGAACGCCGCATAAGAAATGTCGAACGAAGGCCTACTACTAAGTAACATTATGTACTGAATGGAAGCACATTCCTATCGCTGTGTACCAAAACCTTGTCGAAAGCCTGTCTCGAAGGGTCAGTGCATGCATTAAGGCCAAAACTGGACCGACACCGTACTAATGTATGTCAATAAATGCTATGTTGTGTTTCTCTTCTAGGTGTCCGGTGACTTTTGTCAACATAGTGTATATGTCGCTTCTCCGCAATCTAGTGGCCCCAAATTATGTACTGACAACTGCCCTCAGAGTTGCTCATGGTGGTTGTTAAACCCTGGAAAAAAACGTTGTTTCCATGACAGTATTTCTGCGGTTGTGAACTTTGCGTGAGAAACACTCATGATCCAGAGGCCAACGTGGCTGTTAGTCTTGATTTTACCCCGCAATTTTTTCTTTTAGTAAAATTTGAAACATGAAGACGTCCGCTCCTTCAATACACTAATTCTTAAAAACAGAGCTTTGTTTCTGTCGATAATCTAAGGAACCTTGTGACTTGGAACTTCTTCAACTTTCTGTTTTGCCATTCCCTCCAAGGGCTCATCCTTCAGGCTAATATGTTGTCAAGGGAAAATATTACATTTTTAAGAAAATCTGTATTTTCCCAACTGAGAAAATGAAATTGGTGATTGCGCACAACACAAAAAAAAAATTAGCTCTTTTGTTTCCACTGATAAGAAATGTTGTAGTTTGTTTTAAAGATCAAAAGTTTAAGACCACAGACGATACAAGAATGCATGTGAGATCACAGACATACCACGCCAACAAAATTAAAGTGCAGAGGAAAACGGAAAGGATACGAATGAACAATTCAGTATTGAGGAGTAGGTAGGCAATTCAGTATTGAGGAGTAGGTAGGCAATTCAGTATTGAGGAGTAGGTAGGCTTTATAGCAAGCAGATCCCCCCATAACGAAATTTTTAAAATAAACTAACCGTAAAAAAATTCTGGGAAATGTGAAAAAAAAAGTCCATATTGATTTACAGAGCAGGTCTAACGATTGTTTAAAGCAATCAAACAACAGACCTGAATATTCTTCTAATAGATAAAGAATAAACACTAGAGGAACGAAGTCTTTCATGAAAGACTGGAAAATCCCCTACTGACTTAATAATTAACTTAATACATTCTTGGAACAAAGCACAAAATCACAAAATACATACACTGAATGCACTTTAAATGACAAGATAATTAGCCTGAAAGAATGTAACAGACAATGCCATTCCTTTTTTCAGAATTCAAAGAACAATTAAAAATATTGAACTGAGGACAAATGTGAAATAACAAAACTGTGGAATGGAAATTAATATAGATGAAATGAGACTCATAAAACTCCGAAAGTGATGGTGTAAGTTAAAAACTAAGAAAAAATTTGCAACGGTAACTACGAGTATGTTCATAATCGACAGACTCCTGATTTAAGTTTTTTTGTTATTTATTCTTGACTAAACACACAATTAAGACGCTAATGATGGTTCACTGATATATAATAAACATAGAACGAATGAGTTATTATTTACACTAATGACACCGTGGTTTAAAGTTATTTCGTCTGTTTTAAACAGTCTTAACATGACTAATATTCCTTTTAGGGGTTCATACAATACCCAGCTTATTCCGGCGAGAATCCTTTTAGGTCATAAAACATGTACTCTTTCAGAGCAGTTTTTGTAAGAACAACAACACAGCGTGTTTACACACAGACAGCGAAGGGACGCCAACAACTCCTCTCTCCTTCTCAACAATTGTCCAGGGTCGTGATCCCAAAGTTCTTTGCAACGCACCACTTGCTGGCTGCATCGGCGCAACTGAAACTCACAAAATGTAAACAAATTTGCAGCAGGTGTTCGATGAAAATAAAAGAAACGAGCATAGGATGCTAACATCCAACAAACCCCTCCTGCGTCCGCGCTAGTTAATTCCAAGTTACTTTCTGAATTTTGTAAATGCTAGATGTGGAAGTGGTTTTGTCATGAGGTCTGCAATGTTGTCTTGCGACGCACGGTATTCCAGGTCCAAAACTTTGTTACACAAAACTTTGATGTAATGGTGCTTGATATCAATGTGCTTAATTCTTGAGTGACCTTTATCGGATTGCACAAGTTTAATTACAGACTGATTGTCTTGCAACACTTTAATTGGTAACTGTTGCTCTAAACCTAAAACTTTCAGCAACTCCAACAACCATGTCAGTTCTTGAGTTGAGTTTGCTAATGACACATATTCTGCTTCTGTCGACGGTAATGCTATGCAATTCTGCTTTTGTGACTTCCAATTTAAACAATTGCTTCCTAAGAAAAACAAGTGTCCAGAAGTTGACTTTCTGTCTTGTTTGTCTGTACCCCAATCAGCATCAGTATATACTTTCATTACTGGTGGATGTTCTGCAGAAATTTTCATTTTCTTGTCTTCTGATCCTTTTAGATATTTTATTACCTTTTTAACAGCTGTCCAGTCTCTTTGCCTTGGGTTTTTACACCTTCTACTCAAAATATGTACAGCAGTAGAGATATTAGGTCTTGTGATAGTAGAGATGTATAACAGAGATCCTACTATAGCTTGTCTATATTTGTGGTTGTTCGGTAATGCATCTTCTCCTTCAAGCTTATAGTATCCAGTTTCCATGGGAGTGTTACTTGGATTTGCTTCCTTTAATCCGAAATTTTCAACCATTTCTTGAATTTTGTTCCTTTGGCTTAAATGAAAATTTCCATCTTCGTTTTTCTGCATTTCAATTCGTAAGTAGTACTGCACTTCACCTAAATTTGTCACTTCGTACCTTTTCTGCAATTCTTCTATTACACTTTTTATTTCTGCAACCTTTTTAGCGCTGATCAAAATGTAGTCTACATACAGAATTAAATACACATGATTTTCTTTTTCTATCTTGACAAATAGACAAGAATCGGGCTTGCTTTTAGTAAATCCAAGATTTTCCAACGTTTGTTCTATTGAGTTATTCCACGCTTTTGCTGCTTGCTTTAAACCATATATAGATTTGTCTAATTTGCAAACTTTGTGTTCTTCGCCTTTCACTTCAAAACCTTCTCGTTGCTTCATATATATTTCCTCATTTAATTTTGCATTCAAATACGCAGATTTAATATCAATATGGTGTACGTGCATTTGTTTATATGCCGCTACAATAAGAACAGATCTTATTGTGGTGTGCTTGACCACTGGTGCAAAAGTTTCATCGTAGTCTGATCCATATTTTTGATCATATCCTTTTGCTACTAATCTGACCTTATACTTTGTTACTTGACGTTTATCGTTACATTTTGTCTTGAAGATCCATTTGCTTCCTATATTTGCTTCCTATAGCTTTCCTTCCATTTGGTAACTATGTTAGTGACAAAGTATTATTTGCTTTTAGAGACTGTATTTCCTCTTTCATTGCATTTTGCCATTTTGTTCTCTCTCTTTCTGGAAGATCTTGTATATCACTTAGAGGTTTTGGATCTGAGTTAGAAGTTTGGTTTGTTTTTGCTTTCAATCCAAGTCGTTCTGGTGGAACTCCTTTATTTGGACGCTCAGAAACTCTAGATAAATTAATGTTTATACCTTCTTCAGTTTCTTGCTCTTCTGAAATTTCTTCAGTGTTTTCCTCTTGTTGAGTCATTCATTTCAACAATATTCTGTATTTCATTTTCAATATCTGCACTTTCTGAATAATTCAGACTTCCTAATTGTACGAGATTAAAATCTCCTTGTTCTTCAGTTTCTTCTTTTTCTTTGCTAAATTGATTTTCAAAGAATTTTACCGATCTTGACACGACTACGTTTCTTCCTCCAACGTAAACTCGATATCCCTTTGATCTAAAATCATAACCCATGCATGTACCTTCAACGGCTTTGTCATCTAATTTCCTTCTTTTCTGTTTATGAATGTAGTAGTAGACTTTACATCCAAACTCTTTTAAATGATTGATATTTGGTCTGACTCCATTCCACAACTCATACGGAGTTTTGTTACTTGCTTTAGTGACTAATCTATTTTGCAAATACGTTGATGTTAGCACTGCTTCTCCCCAATATGCTTTTAGTAAATTTGCATTAATTAGATTGCCTTGCACATTTCAACCAACGATCGATTTTTTCTTTCGGCTACTCCATTTTGAGCTGGTGAATACACTATAGAAGTTTGAGGAACAATACCTTCTTTTGTTAAATACTCTTCAACTTCTTTACTGCAGTATTCTAGGCCATTATCTGTTCTCAAAATGTTTACTTTTCTATTAAATTTATTTGTAGTAGAACTAACAAATTCTTTCAATTTTCCCGATACTTCATCTTTTCTACTTATTACATATACTGTTGCATATCTACTGAAATCATCTATAAAAGACAGGAAATATCTTTTTCTTCCCAAGTTTTCAACTTCAAAAGGCCTACATACATCTGAGTGTATTAGTTCTAATGGTTCTTTCGCTCTGTAAGATGCCTGTTTCGGGTATGGCTTCTCTGTAAGTTTGCTCTAATGCATGAATTGCAATAAAAACTATGCTTACAATTACTTATTTTTATACCTATGGCTAAATTTTGATTTGCCATTTCTTTAATTGCTTCAATACTTCTGTGTCCTAGTCTGAGATGCCATTTATAAATGCAGTTTTCATTTTTACACATATTATTCCCCAATTGTGTTATGCAGTTTGTAACTTGTTTATCTTTATCTTTAACAGCGATGAGTTCAAATAAACCATCTGTGGCAATGGCAATCGCAACTGTGGCTTGACCTTTGTTTATAGTGCAAGTATTTTCTTCAAATAGTACTGTAAAGCCTTTACTAGCAAGCACTTTAACTGATAATAGATTTGAACTAGGTCTTGGACATATACAACATTTGATAGACTAAGGGTATGAACATTTCCCTCTAGAGTTTTCATTAGTACCTTAATTTCTCCAAAACCTTTTGACTTCAACATTTAACCATTTGCTATGGTTACATTTTCATCATATGTGTAGTGACATAAATTTCTTTGATGTAATTCTATCATAGAAATTTATGTCACTACATACATGGCTAGTTGCTCCTGAATCTACAATCTAAGACATTGAATTGTTTTGTGATACTAATGCTCTTTGTGCATCATTCTTTGTTATATCAAGTTCTGTATCTTTGCTTGTAACGCTAGCACAAAAATCGTTTCACATTTTCATTTTTGCTACATATGTTCAACTTGTGTGGCAGGTTGTTATTACTTTCTTTACTGTTATAAATCGGCAGCCTAGGAGTAAACTTTGTTTTATCTTTATGAATATTACTATGCTTATTATTAGCATTCAGATGCCAACACTCATTTCTAACATGATTTTACTTGTGACAATAAGTACAATATCTTTTGGCTTTAAAATTAGGGACAGCAAAAGTGTTCTTTGTTTTATAAACTGAAAATTGTGTTTCAGAGTGTGTAACTGACCCCTCCTTAATATGCATTCTTCTCTCATACTCGTTAAGTAATTTAGATTTCACATAATCTAGTGATAGTTCCCCTTCATTTTTGCTTTCCAGAGCTGTTATCAATGCACTATAACTTTGTGGCATACTTCACAACAAAATTGCTACCATATGGGTTTCTTTTATTTGTTCCCCAATATTGTTTAACTTCTCTCCCAGTTCGCTTACTTCTTTAAGGTGCGATTGCATTAGAATCGATTCAGTGTATTTTATACTGTACAATTTTCTTGTCAAATACAGTTTACTGGATAAATTGGTTCTTTCATGTATGTCGCGTAAAAGTAGTCTTGTACCTTTACGCTAACTTAAAAAATATCAACATACTAATAAATTGTTCTTAAATGAAACAAACCTTAACGGCCGGACAAAACATAACCAGAAGTCAACTTACGAAAACAGTCCTTTATTCGGAATCGAATCACAACACTCTCCACACATTAGTAGTCTCAACACTATTCAATTCTCTCGTACAGCACTTTCTTAAACAACGCTCATCATAATCGCTCACAATAATAGCTCATATCAACACACCTCAATAATCGCTCTCAATAACATCAACACCTCTCTCATACAACAGATCAGTCGTCGCTTTTTATCTCTTGTTCTTATCTTATTACATACATACGTCACGTGCATTCAACCTCAATTGAGTTGCCAAACGTATCCATTTGAAGGAAAAGATATTCCGTTACGCGGGAAGAATACTGAGAATAAACTCAAGAATTACATAGGGAAAGAAACTAAAAAAGGAAAGTTAATCTAGAATATACGTCACATCATCTCCCTCGTAATTTTTTTTTCCGAAAACCTATCAATTTTGTAGAGGTATTCTTTCAAACAATCTGCTCATTCATTCAACCTTTCAGATAAGAACTTACAAAAATTGATGAAGAGATTGGTTGATCTGTTGCTGTAACCGACTTCTCAGTACATATAGTCTGTAGACATCAATAGTTCAATAAACATTCATAGGAAACTTCCTGCACGATATGAAATCTTCATCTTATACTTCGTGATAAATACTTTGTTAATACGTGTGGAGAACACTCATCAATATGCATATAAGTAGCATAGTAGTCAAAAAACTGCGTATGGCAGGAAAAAAACCTACAACATTTTAAACGTGATTAATTACACATTCGTCCACTCCTGAAAACTTCTCAGGGAAGACAAAACATTCAAACTAAGTTAAGTGAATATTGTAATACAGTGTAAATGTAGTTAGGTGAAAAAAAAACTGCACTTGCAGAAAAAAATTCAACACCAACTCCACAAGTATCAAGCACAAAAAAAGGTTAGACATGGAACAACAACACAAAAAAACTTTGTTGGCGGCCAGAGCCGACTTCGAACTACACCCATGCATTCGCACATCGAATTGTCAGATGGGATAGGGGAAACCCTGGAAAACCCTATCCTGGGAGTGAAATCTTTATAAATTATCAACAAAAGAAATGCTGATTTTCGTGTTATGCCGCAAAGACAACATGCACAGAATGAAATGACAAGCATTTTGTATTAAAAAAAAAATTAATGAGGCGCCACACCAAAAAAAAAAAAAAAGAAAAGAAAAACCATTACATACTGACAAGATAATGCATGCGATATTTTGTCTTCAAAGCTTGCCAAAAAAGTTCTGTGATAATTATTTGTCGTCACATTTTGTGAGAAAAGTTCAGTGATTTTGATTTGTCTTGAGGACAAAAAAGTTCAAAGAAATAGTCTCTATAAGTATCAAAGTTCTGTGATACAAGAAAGTTCAAATTATCTTCACAGAGCAAAGCTCTATATTGTAAAAAGTTCTTTTGAGCTTGAAAGTCAGTTTAAGAAAAACTTAACAGTACCTGTTGCTCGCAAAGAATACCCGTGTGCGGACACGCATATGTTGTTGTCGGGGCGACAACGGCACTCTCGAAGCCTCACGCTTCGCAGGCTGAGGTTGCAAGTCATTGGATTGCCGAGATGTGTCAGGAATTACCGCGGACAAGGCAAGCTGACCAGAAGAGGCAGGGTCATCAGGCTGTCGCAAGGAAGTCTCAGGCTGAAGCGAAGAGGTCTCAGGCTGAAGCGAAGAGGTCTCAGGCTGAAGCGAAGAGGTCTCAGGCTGAAGTGAAGAGGTCTCAGGCTGAAGTGAAGAGGTCTCAGGCTGAAGTGAAGAGGTCTCAGGCCGGAACGAAGTGGTCTCAGGCCGGAACGAAGTGGTCTCAGGCCGGAACGAAGTGGTCTCAGGCCGGAACGAAGTAGTCTCAGGCCGGAACGAAGTAGTCTCAGGCCGAAACGAAGTAGTCTCAGGCCGGAACGAAGAAGTCCCAGGCTGGCTTGGAGATGAACCCGGAATCTGAGAAGGATGAAGATCCGGTAGTTTACTTGGTGGTCGAAGAAGCGGTGTGTAACTAGAAGGGCGCTTCCGTGAACGACGAGGAACGGTGGAGAAAGGTATAGGCTCCGTCCGTCCCGAGCGAAGATTCCAAGGAAGAAAACCTGGCGGATGCAAATGCTGGACTCTATGTCTGGATTGTAGCCCAACACTAGAAGTTGTACTAGGAGAGTGTGGAACAGGAGAGGAAAATTCAGGCGGCGGACGCTTTGTAGGTTGAAATGGCACAGATGGCGAAAGAGGATGTTTTTGCCCTACGGCAGATGGATCAAATGTTCCTGAAGTAGGAAGCTGCTCAGCAGAAACAGAAGGAAAGATTTTAGTTCTTGGAGACTGAAGAACCTCAACAATATTGTCTGATGATTCAGATGCAGCAAGAGGTACGACTCTTTTAGGCATAGGAGAGATGGAACTGCCTGATGAAGAAATGTCAGTTCTTGTACGCTTTAAGTTTTTTGATTGAAAACCAAAGGGAGGCATTATACGTGAAGAAGCAAATGGAGCGATTGGAGTATGAGAAGCAGATAAAAAAGAACCTCGTTGCACACGACAAGAATATCCAGAGGAACTGGAAGCACTAGAACTCTCCTCTTTTGAAAAGGCAGGAGACGCAGGAGTTGAAATAATGACAGCACCCGGAGTGAATGGAATAAGGTCAGAATGTGAATCGTTAAGAGAAGAAGCAAAGACCCGCTCAGACGAAGGTAGAGAATTGGACAGGACAGGGGTGGGGTCAATAATTTCATCATCATTTATATATACTTGGGAAGTCCCATCCTCTGCCTGAGGATTCCTACTAGATTTAGGGTTAATAATTGCATCAGTGCTTCTAATAACCCATTTTCTACATTGCTGCACATAGGATGAATGTAGGGAGCCATCTTGCTTCTTTAATATGACATTATTATTGTACACTTCCACCAATTCAAAGGGGCATTCATATAAAGGTGCAAATTTTTTAACGACTGTGCGTGCAACGGAGGATTGGAAATGAGTTTCCAATAAGACCAGATCTCCAACTGCGAGATCTGGTTCCCTCCGTTTCGCATTATAGTGCCTAGCTTGGCTTAATTGAGCTCGACTGATAGCAGTCCGTACCTTTTGCGCAAGTAGTTTTACGGAATCAGGTGTTGGTCTTTGGTTGATCTCATCGATAATGCCAGTTAAATTCTCAAAAGAAGTGCGGATTTTGCGCCCTAGAAAAAGTTCCGCGGGCGTAAGCCGCGTTGATTCATGAAATGATGAGCGAAGGGCGAAACAAAACATTTCAACATGTTCGTCCCAACGCTCATGATTATTACCAATAAAGGTTGAGATCATCTTTAGCAATGTTCTATTCACACGCTCAGCCGGGTTGGCTTGAGGGTGATATGGACTTATGAATTTATGTTTGATTTGAAGCCTCACACACATTCGCTCAAATAACTCCGAAATGAACTGAACCCCGTGGTCCGAGACTACGGTACGGGGACAGCCAAATCGAGTGAAAACATTATGTATTAGAATATCACATATTATATCAGCCGTGGCTGCTTTAATGGGGAATGCTTCCACCCATTTAGAAAAATTATCTGTAACAACTAAAATATAACGAGATTTAGTTTAAGTTGATAATGGATAAGTGCCCAATAAATCTATAGAAATAGTTTCAAAATCATATTTATTTGAACTACAAATAAGGTGACCGGCCGGTCGTTTATTATCATAATTGTACTTTTGACAGTACTCACATGAGCGAATGTATGCGAGTATACTATTGTACATGCCCGGCCAGTAGGCTACGTCTCGGAGCTTACTACGAGTTTTCCGTATGCCTAAGTGGCCGGCAAGAGGAATATCATGAAATTCGTATAATAAAGCCATGCGAAGAGACTGAGGTATCGCAGGGCGGTACTCAGCTCTCGAGTTTACAATTTTTTTTATAATACAAAATACCATCGATGATCTCATAATTTCGACTACGACCCGCTAAAGAAGGTTCACATGGAGCAGAAGAATCAGCGAGTAAGAAATTATAAATTTCCCCAAAATCTGGATCATTCGGCAGTTCAGAAATTATTTGCTCCCTTGAAGTTATTTCCGAAAGAAGAAATAGGGAGGGAGGTTCCGTATCTGCCTGGGCATCAGAACTGACCGGACAGCGAGACAGTGCGTCAGGCAGTTGTTTTGACTTGCCAGGGCGATACTGAATTTGAACATTATATTCCTGAAGTCGAAGTGTCCATTTTAACAATCTTCGAGACAGATTATTTGCTGTGGTTAAATATTGTAATGCCGAATGATCCGTAATAACATTGACAGTTAAATGATTGAGATAGCATTTAAATTTGGTGACAGCAAATAAAATAGCTAAACATTCTCGCTCAGTAGCAGAGTAATTACATTCTGCTTTATTAAGAATTCGAGAGGCATATGCAATAGGATGCCCTCATTGAGATTGAAGAGCTCCTAGACCAACACCTGATGCATCGGTAAAGATATTAAATATTTCGGCATTGTTAGGAAAGGCTAACACAGGTGGCGAAACCAAGGCATGTTTAAGAGTATTAAAGGCAGTCTCTGCCTCTGTGGACCAAGCAAAGTGTCTATATTTTCGTTTCAAAGCGAATAAAGGTTCGCATAGAGTAGCGTACCCCGGAACGAACTGTTGGTACCACCCGGTCATGCCAAAAAGTCGCGACAATTCTTTCGCCGACTTAGGCTTCGGAAAGTCCGAAATTGGTTTTACCTTTCAGTCATCAGTTAGAAGACCTTTAGAGGTAATTTTCAGTCCGAGTTATACGAGTTCGTCCCGGCCAATTTGACATTTGCTAGGCTTTAACGTCAAACCTGCATTATGTAGCAGTCGGAAAACTTGGTCCAACAGAGACAGATGCTGTTCAAAGTTTCAGAAGAGACGATAATATCGTCCAGATAAACATGGACATTAGGTCCGAGTACAGGACGTAATACTGAATCCATTAAGCGCTGAAATGTTGCAGGAGCATATGCCAAACCAAAGGGCATTTGTAGAAACTCATATGCTCCAAACGTGGTAATAAATCCAGTTTTTTTATAGAATCTGGGTGGACAGCAACCTGCCAATAGCCACTAGCTAAATCCAAAGTTGATAGCCAGTTTGTTTGTAACGTATACTCTATATTCACTTTCCTTTTGATTTTACTATCTCTGGTTATTTTATTTTACTATGTAAATTATCTTCCTACTGAACGAAATATTATTTCACCCCGCTGAATGAGATCTGGCAATGAGTGTAAGTCATGACGTGGTGGTAGCTCGTATATAGGCGCGTTCATCGAGAAGTAGTTGCGTTGTGTTGTTGCGTTGTAGTTGTGTTGTTGCGTTGGAGTTGAGGGTGGTTGGTGTTGTTGGTGGTGTGTTGCGCTGCGTTGCAGTGTGTTGTTATGTAGTAGTGATATATGAGTGCCTTAGTTGACCAGGAGTCATCATAATAAACAAGTTGTTCTGTAAGTTCAGTCTTTTTCAATTCTTAGTTTTGTCAGACCTCTGTCTGGCTGTTAGGTTTATGACTTTGATTACTTAATATAAATAACCAGCGTTGAGACTTTGTTTAAGTTCATAATTAACGAGTAACAACACCCTTTTGGGAATTCATCATTTTGAAGCTTAGAGCATTATTCATTCATAATAATTAGCTTAGCAAAAAGATAAACAAAGCTAATTCATTATAATTGGCGCCCGAACTTTTCTCGAACACGAGATCCTGACTATTATTACCCATGGCTTCCTTACCTGAGACAACTGCAAATTTCCACCTTCCGGCAAGTCTCGAGGGTAATGGTGTTTGTTTGGACAATTTGTACGAAGCCTGTGGCTCTGACTTGGATATGAATAATCTACACATACCCAAGCATTCTTCGCCATTTCGGAATGCACCAGCTTCTTATCACTCTGAGTCGCGGGTCGTAGCTGAGGGAATTCAATCCTCTCAGCGAAGCAGAATGCTTTGCCCATTTCGTGCCGCATGCAGGAACAATTTATTTCAATGGTTTGGAGGGGTCTTTAAAGTTCCTCGAAGATCTGGAAGACCATTTTGATTTATATAATATTCCGGAAGACTGCAAGGTCCAAATTGCCGGAACTTGCTTGAGAGATACCGCCAAGACCTGGTATCGGCAGTGGCGAGGGTCGAACCCGGATTCTCATTATGAGAATTTCCGTGCAGAATTCTTGGAGGTCTTTCCTTTCGGCCTCAGTCGAGCTAGCCTTGCTCAACAGCTGTTTTCTCGTCAGCAGGGTCCCAATGATAGCCCTGTTGCATTTGCGTTGGAAACTACACGCCTATATAATCTATGGGATCCACATGCCAGTCATGTTGACATGTTGGATACCCTCGTACAGCAGCTCGACCCATTCTTGCAAGATTTTCTTGAGGTTCGACACCCTGCCACTATTCATGAATGCCTTCGCCTCATACGCACGTATGAAGAGCGACATGGCAAACATGCTTCAACTCACCATGCTCGGGCACCCCGCGAGGCTTATTCCGAAAACCCTCAGCGGCATAATAGACAAAACTTTCAGCGCGAGCATACACACGTGCCCACCCAAGCTTCATACGTTCCACCACACAGAAGAGTGGCGAACCAGCAACGAGTTTCGGAGCAAGCTACGGGGTATCGTCATAATGCACAGTATGCTCGACCCCGTTCCACTCAGCAGCATTCGGAACGTTATCATGCTCAGGGCAATAATAATTTTTCTGCCCGTGCTGAGGGCAGACGTAACGAAAATGAAAATCTCAACAGACACGCGGAGTTCCCGACGCAGGGTGCACGCAATTTTCCTTATCGTGAAAATTTTCCCGATACCCGGCAGGGTCGAGGTTTCCGACCACATGATAACACCACCAGAATTCCTTTAAACTTCCACAGGAAGTAGACGAAGGGTCGGTCCTGCTTCCTGATACCAAACATTCTGACCCTAAAACAATATTAGTGACTGTTCAAACTCCTCAGTTGCCTGATGTATTCTTGACACTTGAAGACATTATTGTCGAGACAAAGTTCGACACTGGGTCTGAGATATCAGCCCTAAATACAAAGTTTTGCAATGATGTTTTTTCTGCAATACATGTTCAGCCTGCAACGCAGTATTTGCGAGGTGCAAATAACGAAATCTTCAGTATCGCAGGAACTGTCACATTATCTTTAGGGCTGGGAAAAGCTCGTTTTACACATTCTTTCCTGCTTATAGACGAGCTACCCGTGAAATGTCTCATGGGTATGGACTTTATTAACAAGTTTCAAATAACTTTGAATTTTGTACAACATGTGATTTCTTTCCGGAACCTGTCGAAATGATTCCGACGGTTCCTGTAGATATTACGAGTTTATTGTTGAGTGACCAATTGAATGAGGGGCAACGAGACCAGCTTTCTCTCCTTTTACAGGAAAGCCCTGGTTTATTTTCGGATCAACCTGGTTTCACACAAGTGGTTTATCATGTTATTGACACTGATGGTTCGAAACCCATTGCGACGAAACCTTACCCTTGTGCTCCACATAAAAAACAGGAAATGCAACGTCAAATTGCGGAAATGATTAAGCAGGGCATAATCAGGGAATCAACAAGCGCCTGGGCGGCTCCTGCCTTCTTGGTTCCAAAGAAACAACCAAATGAATTTCGTTTCGTGACAGATTTTCGCAAACTCAACCAAGTCACAAAAACAATCAATTATCCCCTACCTGTCATGTCACATATTCTAAATGACTTGTCGTCAACCAAATGGATGTCAACTTTGGATTTGGCGAGTGGATATTGGCAGGTGGCAGTACATCCGGACTCGGTCGATAAAACAGGCTTTGTGACTCCTTTTGGAGCCTATGAATATTTACGTATGCCTTTTGGTTTAGCTTCTGCACCTGCTACTTTCCAAAAGCTTATGGACACGGTTCTCAGACCTGTCCTGGGTCCCCATGTGCATGTCTATTTGGATGATATTATTATCACATCAGAGACTTTTGACGAGCACCTTTCTCTGCTCAAACAGGTGTTCCAACTTATATACAATGCTGGCTTGACGTTAAAACCTAGTAAATGCCAGATAGCGAGGGACGAGATTGTATATCTGGGGTTGAAAATTACTCCCCACGGCTTATTCACTGATAATGAAAAAATTAGGCCTATTGCTGACTTTCCTCGGCCTAAAACAGCAAAAGAACTATCCCGCTTTCTGGGAATGACCGGATGGTATCAGCAGTTCGTCCCCGCTTATGCTACAATATGTGAGCCATTGTATGCTTTAAAGCGTAAATACAAGAAGTTTATTTGGACACCTGAAGCTAACGCTGCATTCGAAACACTGAAGTCTGCATTGACTCAGCCTCCGGTGTTGGCTTTCCCGGATCATTCTAAAGAATTTGATATTTATACTGATGCATCCGGAGTTGGTCTTGGTTGCGTTTTGTCACAAGCTGGGCATCCAATAGCTTTTGCGTCTCGTACTTTAGCCAAAGCTGAACGCAATTATTCAGCTACGGAACGTGAATGTCTTGCTGTTGTGTATGCACTGAATAAATTTCAATGTTATCTTAACGAATTGACAGTTAACATAATTACGGATCATTCTGCCCTTCAGTATTTGAATTCTGCTAAACACCTATCTCAAAGACTTATGAAGTGGGCTCTGAAGTTACAAGAGAGCAATATCAAAATTTCGTATCAGCCAGGTAATAAGAATCAATTACCGGACGCATTATCTCGCGTTCCGATTAGTGGGGTCCCCACCGAAACTACTCCTGGATGTCAGCCTTTACTTCTGATAGCTGATATCACATCCAGAGAGCAGATAATGGCAGAATTAATAAATGATCCAGATTTTGGGGATATTTACAATTTTTTGCTTGCGGGTTCGTTCCCTACCAAGTGATCCTTCTCTGGCTGGAAGGTCACAACATTTTGAAGTAATAGAGGGTCTTCTTTATTATACAAAGTCTCGGACTACTAGGGCAGAGTTTCGCCCATGTATTCCGCGAACCCTTAGAATGGCTCTTTTAAATGAATTTCATGACAAACCTCTTGCAGGCCATTTAGTTATTCGCAAGACCCGTTGTAAATTGCGGGATGTTGCCTATTGGCCTGGCATGTACCAAAGTGTGCTCGCATACGTTCAATCATGTCACTTGTGTCAGATTAATAATTACCGTAATGTAAGACCGGCCGGTCACTTGAAATCTAGTTCAAGTTCTCATGTATTTGATATTATTTCCATAGATTTATTGGGACCTTATCCATTATCTGTTAAAAATAAAGCTCGTTATGTTTTAGTACTAACTGATAATTTTTCTAAATGGGTTGAAGTTTTTCCCATTAAAGCCGCTACGGCTGAGATTATTTGTAATGTCTTAGTTAATGAAGTATTTTCTAGATATGGTGCACCTAATAAAGTAGTTTCGGATAATGGTCCTCAATTTATTTCTGACATTTTTGAAAGAATGTGTGCGAGACTACACATTAAACACAAATTCATTTCCCCATATCATCCCCAGAGTAATCCTGCAGAACGCGTTAACCGAACGCTAGTGAAAATGATTGCGACTTTCGTAATGGACCACCATGAAAGATGGGATGACCATTTAGAACTTTTTGCGTTCGCCCTCCGCTCGTCTGTCCACGAGTCTACTAAAATTACTCCTGCGGAACTTTTTCTGGGTCGCAAAATTAAAACCCCTTTTGAAAATTTAACGGGGATTATCGACGAACTAAATCAGCGACCAACTCCGCAATCAGTACACATTATGGCAGAAAAAGCTCGTGTTGCAATGCTAGGAGCACAAGCGGCTCAAGCACGATATTATAATTCTAGGCGTAGGGAACCAGATCTTGTCGTTGGAGATCTCACTCTCGTGGAAACGCACTTCCAGTCTTCTGTTTCGCATACTTTAGTGAAGAAATTTGCACCCAGCTACGAAGGTCCATATCGGGTGGCAAATGTCTTTGAAAATAATATTGTTCTGGAGAAACCGAACAACAATTTTCAATATGTACATGTTGATCAATGTCGCAAGTATCACGAACGGGATATCGATTTCATTATCAATCCTACTCAACCTTCTGTTCCACAGACTCAAGAATCTATATCTCATGTTCAACCGCCAGAAATTGTGGACGACCCACCGAACATTTTTGACGAATCACCAGTGATTTTTCCTTCACCCTCCCCCCTCCAGACGAGTTTCTACAACCGCAACCTGATTCTCCCGTGAGACCAAGGCTCGATTCGCGTTCGTCGAATACTAGTATCGTTCCTTTCCTCCAACCATTGCCAAGACTATTGCTGCGCCGTTTCCGGCTAACTCTGCACCAACGCGGGATACTTCTTCTTTGAATACCTCATCGGAAAGTATTCCTATAGGCAAATCCAAACATCGCCCTGCACGACCGCTGAAATACAGCAGCGACTCAGAGGCGTCGGACATTTCGGATTTGTCAGTTATGAATCCAACATTTAATATTCCACACCGTCCAGCACCACCAAAAGCTGGGCGCAAACGTCACTTGTCTCCCCAATCTGCTTCGCCGCAACAGCGACGAAGGCAGAAATCTTTGCATCCGCCCGGGTTTCGCCCCTGGAACCTCCGTTCAGGGCAAACAGGGCCGATGCCTGCTACTACTATCATGCCCCGTGGGCGTAAACGAAAACAAGCGATGTGGCCGGAGACACGTCCCTCCAAAAAGATACTGGAAGGACACAACGGGCCCCAGCATCAAGGGACTTCATATCCAAAGCCTGGGGAGCCCGTTCCTATCAGCCGCAGCAGGGATTTCCGGACCGCCAGACTTCTGACGTTCCTGACCGTTCTTCTCAGCCGCAGGGATTTCCAGACCGCCAGACTCCTGACCGTTCCTATCAGCCGCAGCAGGGATTTCCGGACCGCCAGACTCCTGACCGTTCTTCTCAGCCGCAGGGATTTCCAGACCGCCAGACTCCTGACCGTTCCTATCAGCCGCAGCAGGGATTTCCGGACCGCCAGACTCCTGACCGTTCTTCTCAGTCGCAAGGGATTCCGGACCGCCAGACTTCTGACCGTTCTTCTCAGCCGCAGGGATTTCCAGACCGCCAGATTCCTGACCGACAACAGACCGATGTTCCATTACCATCCCGGAAGAGATCCAAGCCACCTGATTTCCCCAGTCCCATTAGGCCTGGAAAACGTTTTCGCACTAGAATTTTTTATGCGTCCTCGAGATAAGTAAGTTCTCGTGGACAGGTTCTTTTCTCAGTTTATTGTTTTTCCTGCTCGACCAGTTGGCGTGTCAGAATTTATTTTTTTCGTGTGGGCCTATGCATTCTTTTTGTGTATATATGTGTGTTTTTTTTTTTATATTTCTTCTATGTCCATCTACTAATCCACTTTTTTTATATATATCTATGTGCTTAGGGGTAAAATAATAAAATTGTTACTGTTAGGCAGCTCCAGGTAAATTTCGCTGCTGATACAGTTGTTCTGTATTTCAACGCATGAGGCAAACGTAATTTGAAATGAAAATAATAAAATTGTTACTGTTAGGCAGCTCCAGGTAAATTTTGCTGCTGATACAGTTGTTCTGTATTCCAACGAATGAGGCGCACGTAATTTGAAATTAAAAAAGTGATTCCTGCTAGGCAGAATAAAAGGAAAGTATGCCGATGCAGGTTTGGTTTGTTCTACACTACAAATTTCACAGTCGAATACAGATTCGTAAATTGTTATGCCAAGTTGATAATGTAAATACGGCTACCACCAAACAACAAATCAAAAAAAAAAAAAAAAAAAGATCGAGAAACGTCAATCATCGAAATGTAAGACTTACACTCCAAAATTGATAGGTTTTTCGGACACCAAAAAAAAAAAAAAAAAAAAAAAAAGAAAAATTAAGGGGGAGATGATGTAACGTATACTCTATATTCACTTTCCTTTTGATTTTACTATCTCTGGTTATTTTATTTTACTATGTAAATTATCTTCCTACTGAACGAAATATTATTTCACCCCGCTGAATGAGATCTGGCAATGAGTGTAAGTCATGACGTGGTGGTAGCTCGTATATAGGCGCGTTCATCGAGAAGTAGTTGCGTTGTGTTGTTGCGTTGTAGTTGTGTTGTTGCGTTGGAGTTGAGGGTGGTTGGTGTTGTTGGTGGTGTGTTGCGCTGCGTTGCAGTGTGTTGTTATGTAGTAGTGATATATGAGTGCCTTAGTTGACCAGGAGTCATCATAATAAACAAGTTGTTCTGTAAGTTCAGTCTTTTTCAATTCTTAGTTTTGTCAGACCTCTGTCTGGCTGTTAGGTTTATGACTTTGATTACTTAATATAAATAACCAGCGTTGAGACTTTGTTTAAGTTCATAATTAACGAGTAACAACACCCTTTTGGGAATTCATCATTTTGAAGCTTAGAGCATTATTCATTCATAATAATTAGCTTAGCAAAAAGATAAACAAAGCTAATTCATTATATGTTGACAATAAGTCCTGGAGAATATCGCTAATTATAAGCAATGGGTAATTGATAGCTTTAGTTACCGCATTGAGTTTACGATAATCAACCACGAAGCGATACTCCCCAGATTGCTTTTTTAGAACCAAAAAGCAGGTGCTGCCCAAGGACTAGGTGATTCTTTAATTATTCCCGAATGGAGCATGTCCTGAATTTGTTTTTGGAATTCAGTTTTCTTCTGGTTCGGACATGGATAAGGTTTACATGCAATGGGTTTAGCCCCTTCCGTATCAATGGTATGATACACTACCTGTGTAAACCCTGGTTTATTAGAAAATAACCCTGGTCCGCTGTGTAAAACCTGACCAAGTTCGCTTTTATGTTCAGGCAATAATCTGCCACTGGCAAGAACTGCAGAAAAATCAATTGGCTCTTCTGGGGTGGGAGGACTAATCTCAGGCATTAAGATTAGGCCATGTTCGAAATAAAGTGTGAGCTTAAACATTTTAATGAAATCCACCCCCAGAAGGCAATCCACGGGTAACTGTTGGATTAAAAAGAACGTATAAGAAACTTGAACTTTGCCAATCTTGACAGGTAAATTAACTGATACAGAGATTGCAAAGATATTATTGTCGGCACCTCGCAGACATTGCTGGGAGGGCTCGACACAAGCATTTGGAAAGGTAGCAGCACAGAAATCAAAATTTAATGCCGAGATGTCAGATCCAGAATCAATTTTAGTAGACACAACCACTTTGCCCAAGGTCACAAGAATATCAGGCAAAAGCGGAGCTTGAATAGTTAACAAGAGAAATTTGAGGTCTTCAGAGAAACGAGGAGATAGATTCGACTCATCTACCTCCTGTTGAAGTTTAAATTGTCATGAAACTTATTAGAATGTCTAGATTGATTTTGGAAATGTGGCGAACCACCAGGACGTGCTGAATTGTAACGTGCAGGAGAGGCAGCATTATTATGATGAGGCTTGCCTTGCCCTCCAGCACGGTGTTTTGGATATGTCTGGTCCACCGGGTAGTAACTATCCCTGGGACGAGAAACTTGGGTGTCCTGATTTCCATAATGGCCAGGATGTCGCACCTCTGGTACCCGACGATGGGGTGGCACGTATCGAGGCTGCTGATAGGTGTTTCTAGGCTGATTGAAAAGTTGTCTTTGATGAATATTCTGGTTTGGCTGCTGATACCTGTTGTTTTGAATATGAGGTTCACGGTACTGCGTAGGTTGGCGGTACTCGTGAACCTGTGAAGACTGACCTTTGCTGTGGCGGTCTTCATAAACTCGAACGAGTTTTAAGCACTCGTGAATGGAGACAGGACGTCGAGCTTCCAGATATTCTTGCAGGAAGGGATCCAGCTGCTGTAACAACGTGTCACAAATCTCAGACTCTGCTGCAGAGGGATCCCATAATTTGTAAAGTCAGACTGTTTCCAGGGCGAACGAGACTGGGTTATCTGACGCTCGCTGTCGCCTTGAAAACAGTTGTTGTGCAATACCGGCCTTATTGGTGCCAAAAGGAAAGACATCAAAAAGTCAACTCGAAATTGCTGATAGGAGCCCTCTGGGTTCATTCGACGCCACTGTCTGTACCAGACTTTTGCCGTGTCTTGCAAACATGTGCCAGCAATAGGTATCTGACAGTCTTCAGGAACATTATAAAGGTCAAAATGATCGTCCAGATCCTCCAAAAACCTAAGCAAACCGCCGTTTCCCCTAAATATAATAGAACCCGCATGGGGTACGTAATGAGCAAGAATTTTGCTCCTTCTCATGGAGGGTGGTGGAGTAAATATTTCTTGAGGCACTGCGGTCGACGTACGCGGTACATAGGCTTCGTACCTCGCGTACTCGCTATCTGGTAAGTCAGAACCACAGGCCTGGTATAGAGCGCTTGGGGAGTCATGAGGAACTCTATAATGCTGAGCACATATATTGTCAGCTGTAGAGTTATGAGCCTCATCATTGCTATAGCGGTCATAAAAGAGACCGATAGAATTCGTTAAATTTGCCATTTTCCGTGACTTCTATGGATTTGTTCGAAGGAAGGTTCGGGCGCCAATGCCGCGTAAAAGTAGTCTTGTACCTTTACGCTAACTTAAAAAATATCAACATACTAATAAATTGTTCTTAAATGAAACAAACCTTAACGGCCAGACAAAACATAACCAGAAGTCAACTTACGGAAACAGTCCTTTATTCGGAATCAAATCACAACACTCTCCACACATTAGTAGTCTCAACACTATTCAATTCTTTCGTACAGCACTTTCTTAAACAACGCTCATCATAATCGCTCACAATAATCGCTCTCAATAACATCAACACCTCTCTCATACAACAGATCAGTCGTCGCTTTTTATCTCTTGTTCTTATCTTATTACATACATACGTCACGTGCATTCCACCTCAATTGAGTTGCCAAACGTATTCATTTGAAGGAAAAGATATTCCGTTAAGCGGGAAGAATACTGAGAATAAACTCAAGAATTACATAGGGAAAGAAACTAAAAAAGGAAAGTTAATCTAGAATATACGTCACATGTACTCGTCTGAGTTTGTTCCAGGTATACTTTGCACTGGTTTCATGTAACACGTGGTACAATTGTGAATCACCGATATACAAACAAATTAATGCTCTGTCATGCCTATCCTTTTTAACCCATGTTTCATCTACAGTTTGTGGTTTGGGTTCAAACACTACATCACTTAGATTTTCTCTGATTAACAACTTTTCAATCCTAAATTTCTACGTTGCATAGTTAGTTTCTGTTAGGTTTTCTATAGGAATATATTCTTTCGACATCGTCATTTTGCTGACTGTTTTGCTTTGTACTTAGTACTTGTGCCTTTTCTTTTCACTTACTTCCAAAGCTGCAATACGAAACTAATTTTCAGTCTCATAATCAAAAATAATGATGGTGTAAGTTAAAATCTAAGAAAAGATTTGCAGCGGTAACTATGTTCATAATCGATAGACTCCTGATTTAAGTTTGTTTGGAATGTATTCTTGATTAAACACACAACTAAGAGGCTAATGGTGGCTCACGGATATATAATAAACATAGAACGAATGACTTAATTAACAGTAATGACACCGTGCTTTAAGGTTATTCCGTCAGTTTTAAACAATCTTACCATGATTAATATTCCTTTTAGGAGTTCATACAACACACAGCTTATTCCGGCGAGAATCCGTTTAGGTCATAAGATATGTACTGTTTTAGAGCAGTTTTTGTAAGAACAACAACACAGCGTGTTCACACACAGACAGCGAAGGGACGCCAACAACTCCTCTCTCCTTCTCAACAGTTGTCCAGGGTCGTAATCCCATAATTCTTTGCAACGCACCGCTTGCTGGCTGCATCGGCGCAACTGAAACTCACAAAATGTAAACAAACTTGCAGCAGGTGTTCGATGAAAATAAAAGAAACGAACAGAGGACGCTAACATCCAACATAAAGGATTAAGAACTACTTTCTGTAGAAAACGTTTCTTATTTTCTTGATGCTTCCGCTAGTGTTTCCATACACTACTGAAGCCATAAAAAGAAGTATATAAACTAGCTTATCTGAGTCCAGGAATTGTCACCCTGTTGGCCGAGAGGTCAGAAGCGCAGACGTCTGGCTAATTGTCCAAACCAGGCCTGCGCTTGGGTCCGACACCAGACATGGGTGATGTAGTCCTAAATTAGGGATGACAAATACCTACAGCACAGATGACCAGGGGGTCGTTATAGCCCAAAAAAGAAGCAAAAGAAGCTCAATACTGCACGTGTTTCGAGCAACCTAGAAGCTATTTGACACACAAGAATTGTAATTTGCTAGAAGACCATGAAAAAACTGAGAAATATATGGAATAATAAAAGCATCTCAAACCAAATAAGTGCCGCCCCAGCGGCCGAGTTTTCAGCGGCACTGGTTTCTGGCTAGCCGTCCGAGCTGGACCCGGCTTCGAGTCCGGGATAAGTTATAGATGATGTGCCTGTCTTACAGTACTGGCTATCTCTCTTTCCTGGAACCAGTGGCTTTCAATCAGGTACGGGAGACTTCTTTAGGCCTCAGATCTGCTTGTGGTGTTCATTAAATCCAGAAAAAAGTAGGAAAAGAATCAGCTAGTCAGGCTTCGATGTACCTTTCGAGCACTACTCCGAAATGAAAAAAAAATAATCAGTGTTGGATTCTGCTGGTATTATTGTAAAGTTGATTTGTAGTTGGTATTTCTTCAACGGTGGTTGCGAAAGTGAGTAACGATACATATGAATGTACGAAAAGATAATTCCACGCACGCGAAAATGCGGTGGACGACAATAAACTATATTTGGATATGCCCATGCATTTGTTAACAAATATCTAAAACCATGTATTTACTTGTTGACTTAAGCATGTGTACTATAGATTGCTAAACGAGTTGTTACAATCTGTTTGTTTTTCGGGGTTTAATGACCACGAACAGCAACCCTAAGGGCAACGAACAGTCGCTCTTCCGTAATTTAATACGACTGCTTCCATGGACGACTTCTACAAGCAGTTGCTCGTCCCTAATTTAGGACGACTGCTTCCATGGATGTCGTGTTTGTCTTAAGACACTGGTTATCTCTCAATGCCGTAAGACAAACACAACATCCATGTCTAACCGAGATGCAAACCCTGACCAATTTCGGACGTATGTTCAGAAAACAGGGATTAAAACACTGCGCCCGGTCGGCCTTACTATGGTTACTTTGGTTTGACCTTTGGATGTAATACATGTGCAGCAGTCAGTTTGGATAACATGTGTAAATGACAGCTCCCAAAGAACTCCAAGAAGAAGTTCTATGAAAGTACTTTTCGAATCAGTTTTTTTTATAACTTTATACTCACCCACATCTTGGACCACCTTCACTTAAATCGAAAACCTGTCTGGGATTCAAAAGCCATTGGAATATTCGCATCAGTTTATTCCCTTGATTTCCTCCGCTCTTAGGGTTGATGAAAATGAGGATAGGTTTTGAAGAAGATGATGGAATGGGCTTGATGACAAAATCCTGCTTGCAGTTTTCCATTTCCTGTTGAAATGTACACTGTTTTTAATCAGCTTAGGCATCAAATTTATTCAGTAAGATTATTACTTTTCTTTTCGAAAGTAATCAAAACTAAAAATCGGTAAAGTTTTTCTTGTGACTTCGAGAAGCCATTATCACTGCTAGCACACCAGAAAGAATTTCATTGATATCCACTATAAAAATGAAACATACGCTATATAGGTTTCAAACTTCGCGCAGTGTGCTTATTACATGCTTTGGAACACTGGAATAACGAGTGCTTTAAATAATGAATGTTTACTGAGCTAAAAGTTTGTGTCGCTGTAAAGATAAGGGATTTCAACAGAGTACCCTTCTCCATATGCAGAACTTTGAAGTAACTTTGTCGACCCTGTTGTTAATATCGTACGAGAGCCGATGTCGAACTGCTGAAACAAATACTATTTAACAAATAGTGACTGATTTCAATCGGCATGAAATTTTTTAATTGTACGTATATGTCGCCGAGTAATCTAAAGTTCGCTTTTAGGATACATACACTACGGGAAAAAGAAAGAAACAAACCTTTTAGATAAGATGAAGACCATCCGTCCCTGGCACCGGAGCATTTTTAATTTTAATTAACAGAAAAAATTAATGAAGAAATATTCCAGTGGGTATAAAGAAACGAAGCACAATTTTGCAGACTAGGTGATGCTCTTTTATAAAGATCACAAAGTTTAAGTTAGGTATTCAACGCACACCTTTTCGTGATCTCCACCCTTTAAAAGTGCAAAACTGTAATAACTCTAGTGAAAGCGCACAAAGCAATCGACTCGTAAAAAATGTCGTTGAAGTATCTGAAACAATGAAAGGGAATTAAAGCCACAAGTTGAACATCTAAATTCGAGAGAAAACTGAATTAAATATCATTTAGGTCTCACGGTTAACTTGAGTTATCCTCGCGTAAGCTCCATTCCAGCACTAACTACTAGGAAGACCTGTCGCACGGTTGCGGAGATGTCTACTCTCTGCCCTCACATTTTCTGCCGCAGGAGAAAGATCGGAACAGCAACTTCTACAGCAGTGCTCCACACAAAATTGTTCAATAAAATTTATTAGGTTAACGACAAAACGTATTAAATGTTGGAAAACGTATTAAATTAGTTTGAAATTACATGCTCTGAAAAGTACCAATATGGCAGTGAGTGAAAACATCCTGCTTTTCCTTGCAGTTAAACATTCGACGTTTTTCATTAACAGTACAACCTTGAATTCTGCCTCTCATGAGTGATGAGATGCTTACTAAGAGATTTTTTCAGCCCAAGTGACAGGAAAGAAAGGTAGAAGAAGGCCCAGGAAATCTTGGGAGGACAAAATTCGGAAATGCCTGCATGAGAAAAAGATTATGAGTACCAAGTACAAAAGGTCTTATCAGCATTGTGTAATGGATGTCAGGAAGTCAAGCTGTGTGCCAAGAACGCTGTAAATAGAGACGTTTGATATGAGAACAGTAAGTAAATTCTCGTTCCATCAGTTGAATGTTTATCTCGCGGTTTGTCTTTCTTTGAGGAGCTAACCTCAGAATCTCAGAAAACAGCTCAGTGATATGTTTGTTTGTTTCTATTTAAGCGCTCTTTTGGAAACTAGCAGGCGCTGCATAGAAAAGCCCACCCCTGCAATCACAGTGTACCCGTCCAGGCGCCTCACAGAATGCACGTGACAAGATGGACCTCGCGGAGGTATAAACGGCAGGCCAGGGCAGAGGACCATAGTGCGTAACGTGAGCACAATGGGAAGAGGAAGTGATTTGACGAACGTTCAGAAAGGAATGATCATCGGCTATGGCGCTAAGGCTGAAAGCACCTCAGAAACAGCAGACTTCTTAGGCTATTCGCGAGGTGCTGTAGTAAGGATGAACCAAGAATGGACCGCTGGAACACAGAGTGCCTCCCGACATCATAACTGTGGAGCCCAAAAGGTCATCGACCCCAGAGGAGAACGTCGCCTCCGTTGGCTGATAAAGAGTAATCGACGCGCAACAGTTGACCATGCAAATGAACGCTGGGTACCCAGGTACTTGTCCCGATAAGAGTAGAACGGACCCTGTTACGCATGGATCTCCGGAGTCGATGCTGCGTCAAGGCGCTCATGTTTTCCATCAGCAACGACGCCTGCAGTTCGCATGGGACTACCGTCATTGGACAGTGGAAGAGTGGGAAAAGTTTGCCTTCTCCGGCGAATAGAGGTTTCTACTTCACAGAAGTAACGGGAGGTGGCGGACACGGCGTCCTACACATGAGAACCAACATCCGGACACGCTTGTCGGTCAAGTACAAGCCGGCAGTGGCAGTGTGCATGCATGGGGGATGTATTCCTGGTATGGCATGGAACCGCTGGTACCACTGGATGGGTCACTGAACGCCAATGGGTACCTGTCCATCCTCGCTGACCATATGCATCCCTTCATGTTGGACTTTTACCCTGGTGGTGAGGGTGTCAACCAGCGAACAATGCCCCTGCCATGCCGCTAAAGAGGTGTGTGACTGGCTCCAGAAACACGACAGAGATGTCTCCGTTCTCCCTTGGCCGGCGAAATCATCCGACCTCAATCCCATAGAGCACTTGTGGAACAATTTGGATCAACAGGCTCAACATGTCGACCTACAAGCACGTTATTTCCAGGACCGTCGTGCTCTGCTGCAGTCTAAATGGAGACGTGTGCCTCGGGAAACCTTCAAGGGCCTCATTGCGTCTATGCCACGCCGTCTTGCTGCTGTCATCTGGGGCCAAGGGTGGTTATTCCCATTATTAGGTAGGTGGTCATATTATTCTGATACAACGGTATATATGTTAGCTCTGTCCATATGATTCTCAATGAAGATCTCAAAATGAGAAAAGTTCTAGACAAACTGGCTACAGGAAATAATACAAGATGAGATATTTTCTTGCTTTTCTGTTTTTTTCGTTGAGCGCAAAATTGAGCTTGTCCCACATTTGCCACCCACTACACCATGAACTAAGAGAATTTCGGTTGCTTCCCTTGACGAAATACGAACTGCATGTTAGGAGTCTTCTGCTCAGGTAACACACCTCTACTGAATGCTTCATTGCAGCTCTTTGGCAGCGTGAAAGGAAAATCGCCAAAAACGTGTCGAGTGTCTTTGAGACATTGATAAAATACGACTTTAATTTTCACTCCTGTACCATTAACAGTTTTCCAGAACAGTTAGTGTATCTCATAACATTCCTACCCCGTGAAGCATCAATAGTGAGAATGAGGAATCTTATATTTATTACTAAACATTGATTGTTCTGATATATTAGAACACCCTACATTCAAGATCTATACTGTACAGTTGCCAGTAATAATTGCTGCGTTTACATCCCCCTAACGAAAGTTCTTCTACAAAATCTATCAGCCTTGTTTTGACCCTTCAGAGAACGTGTACTGAGAACTGTTACTACTAATTTTCCAACTAGTTACGGCGTGACTGCAAATTGATATTACCTGGTGCCGTGTGACGTGGATGTGTGTATTTCTTAACAAAACCAGATTGGAATTGTTCAATCCTCTCAAGCTTCGAATGATCCAAAATGGCCACACCTTACAGATCCGTACCACTTCCTGCAGTATACTCCAGATTCACATAATCCAGTGAACATGCTTTCTCTGGACAGTTGCTTTTTCCACCTTCAACTGCGTTTCTGTAGTATAATGATCAAGGTAGCACTGAGAAACGGACGCATTGTTGGACAACGATTTTCTTTCCAAATACAGTGGCGGCCGCTTACAAAACTTCACGTTTCTGACTGCTCATTTTGAGTCTTATAACTGGCTGTGTTTAAAGCGGCGGATTTTTTAATCCTTCATTAGGGCGGAGCGTAAAAATTATTTTTTCGAATTTCGATATGCCCTAGTGTGGAAACGTTGTGTATTAATCCGTAAACCACGTGCAAAAAAATTCGCGAAATTCAAATAATATCTTACTGTTCCACTTTACCTCCCAAATTTTCATATTTGGGCAAAATCGTCATATTTCCATGTCCGTTATGGAAAACGAACAGTGTGTTTTACAGACTTTCCCTAGTGCGCAAAAACTATCAATTGGTACCTAAAACACGTGCATAATTTTTCAGGCAAAGCAAATGGTTTCAATATGGTTCCAATTTAATATGAAAGTTTCCCAATTTTTCGGAAACATTAGTATACGTTTTCTTTATTTTTCGTGATGCAACTTATAGTTTAAATTGCAGTATGTTTTAATATCTCAATTAAAAGTTGATGCTTGCTTGTTGTTATATTCTGTTGCTACCCCCGGGTCGCCGGATTATCGAATAAAAATAATAAGCTTTAAGAATTTAGATGTCAGGATGTCTGGCAATGGCTGACGACCCGGATGTAGACATTAGAATTTAGAATAAATATTTGTGAGCTCCTTTTATCGCCGAAATCTTATGTACTGGTGAAAGAATTTATCCTGCAATTTAGCCAATCAAAACTAAGAAATTCTGACACTCATTAATTAGTCATCCAACTTCAGGACTGGCACGAGACAACAGACATTTAATCGATTAACAACAAAATATGAGGATAATGATGAAGGCGTCTATGTACAGAGGATTGTGAAGGAGGGGCGTCAAGTATACTCGCCCCTTTCGGGATAGCTCTGTTTTTTTTTTTTTTTTTTTTTTTTTGGAGGTTTAA
Organism: Macrothele yani; assembly: GCA_039090855.1. Taxonomy (NCBI): domain Eukaryota; kingdom Metazoa; phylum Arthropoda; class Arachnida; order Araneae; family Macrothelidae; genus Macrothele; species Macrothele yani. The sequence continues at coordinate 74,249,611 of CM076994.1, read as the reverse complement.
CGACCACCGTGAGCAACTCAATGGGCTATAAGCAGTCGTCCGTCCCTAATTTAGGGTCACTGGTTCCAGGGAAGGGAGAGAGCGAGTGCCGTAAGACAAACACAACATCCATGCCTCACCGGGATTCGAACCCGGACCCCTCCTGGACGAATGATCAGAGGCCAGCGCCTTAGACCACTGCGCCACCGGGGCGGCCGGGATAGCTCTGAGGCTGAATTTATCATTAAAGTCAATGATTATTTGTTGGCCTATACAGTCCGGCTTTAAAAACAGTTCTCAGCCGACGAGAGTCTATTGGCTGACCGGAGCCAATCTAATCACAACTGGCATGCATACATAAGTTCCGTACTTACAGATATGCTATTTCCTCAGGTATCCATGTTTGATGTATTTATATTCGAAGCGCACCTGTGTGATGACACGCCCATTTCAGAGCGGGCACTATAACCAATGGAGAGGGGAGTCGAACCCCATCTCTCACTTTCTCTCGTGCACTGCATTCACCTGCATGAAATCATAGACGCATTTATGCACACCAATGTCGTGGTGGAACGAAGCCACTGACGTGTAGAAGGGTCCGTTCGTCTCTCCAAAGGTGATTCTCGCATACATCACCGGTCGGCATCTCCGTCATTCGCGGCTGTAATTCCATCTCATCGTGTGACCTCCGGGATACTGGCTTCCTCTTACGTGCAATCTAGCACCAGGAAAAGAGGTATCGTCCTGTCTCCTATTCCTCGCTGTAGTCTCAACCGCTCGGCCACTCCTTGTATAGCTGGCCGGCATCTTCGGACAGAAGCTCTTCCTCCGAGCTGGGTCCGCTTCATCGAGACTCGTTCCCTTCACGGTTCGGAACCAGACTACTATTTTTTCGCTTGTTTACATCGTCAACAAATTCCTTGTTCTCTTTCTTGGGGGTCTGTTTAAACTCTCTTGTCAGCCTCAAAGCATTTGGCGCGGTGAGGTGGTATGAAATACATGCCTCTGCATTCGGAATATGTGGTGGGTCCACTCCCCGAAAAGTACAGAAAACACATAACTTAACTAACACTCCTTTGTCCTGCCAAGGTTCGGAGTAGCAAACGCCATAAGTTTCCTGATCTGTTGACACTTTAATGGCTATCCGACTTGACCGACACGCACTAAGGGGGCGACGCATCGCGTTCCCCACACCAGGCTAGGATTTCTCCCTTCCAAGAAAAAGGACTCTTATCTGTGTTCTCCTCTTTTACAATGCGGGAAACCACTAGCTGTTAATTTCACCCCATAATTAATGCTGTTCCCGCCTATTGCCAAACCTGCTAATCGAATTCATTTCAGTTCCTAAAAGTCGTAACACTGCCCCTAGCGAAACAAGCGAATGTCCCCATTCGGCCTATAGGTCTACCTCTGACCACTGAGGTGCCAACCATTGGGTGCTACCTTCTGAAAGGATGGAGCCTGTTAATTCAATCCAGACGGCTCGAGCAATCCCTTCATTTTATTCCTCACACCATGTTATCACTTTCACTCTGGGGACATGCGACTCCTCCCAAATTCTTTTCCTGATTTGGGGAACGCCCTCCAAAATTCTTTTCTAAGGCCATCAAGAATTATTCACAAATTCCCCTTCAACTGACGTTGAAGTGGTATCACACCATAAAACACAGCACCAAAGAAGCACTACACTACCACTACACAAACACTGTACAAGCACTACACCAGCACCATACAAACACTGAAATCAAATACCACACTAGGCCAAGTTAATATCACGCCCCAGCAAAAGAAACGCTTTCCTATTTGCTTGGGATTCCTCATCTCAACGCCCTCACCTCTGGAGCCATCAGGGGAAAATTCAAACATTCAGGTCTCCACAGTACCTGACCACTGGCGCGACAGCTACGTTTCCAACACTTGGCAAACCACATCGCCAACCCAAGGAAATCAACACGATTTCCTTAACAGCCTAATACCAGGATGCTTCCGACATCCAAAATTTACACAGGACTCACTCCTGAAAAGTTTGTAAACACCCATGCACAACAAACACATTGCTAGGTACGTATCAGACTCAACGTCTGCGGCTGAACAAAATTTAGTAGTGCGGTAGATACGGCATCGATATCCGTTAACTTCGCTGGTATCGAGATTTCGGCAGCTTACCGAGAACACCTGTCTCCTTCCGACTCAGCCACTGTAACACGCCCACGAGGGAAACCCCTACCTCATCCCTCCGTGTACAGAATATCCTTTTTGCAGGTCCAAGCGTCCACCATTCCGACACGGAGAAAAGTCTTAACCAATCCAGGATTGGCAGGATAGGTCGATGTCGATCAGTAATACACACGACGCCATTTCCAGCGCATGGAAATTTCTTTCGTCCGAGCATTCCACAGTCGGCGTGTGCGCAGCACGTTGAAAGTGGCCAACACCACAGCTCAGAGACGAACACCTGTTGCGTCGAACAAGCCGAAACCATAACTTCGCCATAAACGCTATGCTTTCACATACTTCGCAATACACTTCGGGTTAAACCGACCTATTCCCTGTTTCGAAATTCACCTGCTGGAATGATTAACCTGAATGGACTGACTCTCTGCCATTTGGGTTAATTCTCGATCACAATTTCTTTCAATCCATAACTGATAGGTCGAACGACTGACAACTGCGCTTAGCGACTACCGATTCTCGTTCCTCGAATAGGTTTACCACTGCTATTCCGTTTGGGAACTACGTTCTCTCTCGGACTGACATCTGCCAATACGAAGAACTTTTCTTTTTCAACATAACTCACATACATTTTCTCGAATAGACTTACTACTGCTATTCAGTACATCTGCTCGAATAGACTGACCACTGCTACTCAGTACTTTTGGATTATACACTCAAAAATTATAATCCCAGCCCCTGCGCCATCTTTTCCAAATCTAACCCTTTGCCTACGCTCCGCGACAGACGTGAGATACTTGCCTACAACAGCAACAAAATACAAATCACAAATATTTATAAAAGCAAATAATATTTACACACGAAGCTTAACACACAACGCTTCGTCCGATTCAACTCGATATTCCAAAATCGTAAACTTTCCCGGTCCGCGTCAGTTCCGAATGATAAACACACTTTATCAGTCATTAGTTTCTTCGTTTGAAACATTTTTCCGACGGGACCCTCTTCACGTTCCATCGCGTGAACTGATCGAACCCTAACCGCGTTGCATCACTCTCGCGGTGTTTACTGACACCAACGCGACAAGAAAAACAGCCAACTGAATTTTTTGTTTTTCTTTTTCCGTCTACCCCTCTCCCAAAAGTCACTTTCCTTAGTTGGGGCTTGGCTGAAGTCACTACTACCGCCCATCTCATACTCACAGGTTGAATCCTTCAACACGGGGAACACACCTTCAATTATGACTGTCTCTGCCTCATCCCCCTTTATACTCGGGATAATTTCCCCACAGCTGAGTTCAGAAACTCCCTCACAGATAACTTTTCCATTCCTCTGTGGACCTCCCAATCCGGATTATAACCCTGCGCCCGTCAGTAAGATCGCATTCTCGTTCCCTTCCAAATTCTTATCTTCATTGAATTCTCTTTTCACTATGGATTCCTGCAACGCAAATTCCTCATGCAGAGTGTGACATGCATCGTGCATTTCAGTATTCAATTTAACTTCATTATCATTGGCATATGCCAATGATAATGATAATGAGTTATTACCTACACTGAGCTCAGAATTTGCTTCTTCTCTGGCCTGCACTATCTCTGTAGTGAGCTCAACCTGCTGTACCTCTTGTGACGCTTCACCATTTTTAGTCTGTGTCTCAGTCTGAAATGCCAAGTCCAGTTTCATAGCCGAAATTACTTTGCTCGTGGCATCAAAGCCATCACGCAATTCTTTCAGCATGAATTTTAGTTCTTCAATTTCTGATTCTGTAAGTTCTGCCATTATTTTTTTTTTATTTTTCTCTTCTACTGCGGTTAGAATATAGTGTCAGGAATTTCAGCTCATGAATTTTGATACCAAAAAAAAAATAATAAAAAATTCTTTCACTTAAAATTTCTATCGGCGTTGCTACCAAATTAATTTTGAATAAGCCTAGCGATATCCAAATGTTAGCCATCAATTTACGTAGCACACACCTAGCGATATCCCACTTCTGACACCAATTGTTGCTACCCCCGGGTCGCCGGATTATCGAATAAAAATAATAAGCTTTTAGAATTTAGATGTCAGGATGTCTGGCAATGGCTGACGACCCGGATGTAGACATTAGAATTTAGAATAAATATTTGTGAGCTCCTTTTATCGCCGAAATCTCATGTACTGGTGAAAGAATTTATCCTGCAATTTAGCCAATCAAAACTAAGAAATTCTGACACTCATTAATTAGTCATCCAACTTCAGGACTGGCACGAAACAAGACATTTAATCGATTAACAACAAAATATGAGGATAATGATGAAGGCGTCTATGTACAGAGGATTGTGAAGGAGGGGCGTCAAGTAGACTCGCCCCTTTCGGGATAGCTCTGAGGCTGAACTTATCATTAAAGTCAATGATTATTTGTTGGCCTATACAGTCCGGCTTTAAAAACAGTTCTCAGCCGACGAGGGTCTATTGGCTGACCGGAGCCAATCTAATCAAAACTGGCATGCATACATAAGTTCCGTACTTACAGATATGCTGTTCCCTCAGGTATCCATGTTTGATGTATTTATATTCGAAGCGCACCTGTGTGATGACACTCCATTTCAGAGCTGGCACTATAACCAATGGAGAGGGGAGTCGAACCCCATCTCACATTTTCTCTCGTGCACTACAACCAATGGAGAGGGGAGTCGAACCCCATCTCACACTTTCTCTCGTGCACTGCATTCACCTGCATGAAATCATGGACGCATTTATGCACACCAATGTCGTGGTGGAACGAAGCCACTGATATGTAGAAGGAACCGTTCGTCTCTCCAAAGGTGATTCTCGCATACATGACCGGCCGGCATCTCCGTCATTCGGGGCTGTAATTCCATCTCATCGTGTGACCTCCGGGATACTGGCTTCCTCTTACGTGCAATCTAGCACCAGGAAAAGAGGTATCGTCCTCTCTCCTATTCCTCGAGGTAGTCTCAACCGCTCGGCCGCTCCTTGTATAGCTGGCCGGCAACTTCGGACAGCAGCTCTTCCTCCGAGCTGGGTCCGCTTCTTTTTTTTTTTTTTTTTTATTGGAGGTTTAACGACCACCGTGAGCAACTCAATGGGCTATAAGCAGTCGCCCGTCCCTAATTTAGGGTCCCTGGATCCAGGGAAGGGAGAGAGCCAGTGCCGTAAGACAAACACAACATCCATGCCTCACCGAGATTCGAACTCGGACCCCGTTCGGACGAATTGTAAAGTACGACTTCCACGCACAAAAGTGCGGAAGGATACATTGACATTTAATGACTTGAGCGTGTGGTGAGTGATGAGGAGAGTTGCGAGAGAGATATCGAAGGAGGAGGACATGGCGAGCTTTGGCTAAGACAACAAGTTCAGTTTATACCCGCCGCCCCGGTGGCGCAGTGGTCTAAGGCGCTGGCCTCTGATCATTCGTCCGTAAGGGGTCCGGGTTCGAATCCCGGTCAGGCATGGATGTTGTGTTTGTCTTACGGCACTGGATCTCTCCCTTCCCTGGAACCAGTGACCCTAAATTAGGGACGGGCGACTGCTTATAGCCCATTGAGTTGCTCACGGTGGTCGTTAAACCTTCAATCAAAGAAAGAAAAGTTTATACCGCGGAGTGTATTCCAGTTGATGTTTTTGTGGAAAGTAATAAATGTTTTGTGTTGTGATCGAGTGTCTGTGATGTTACAGACGAAAGATAGAATTGGAGGCACCTGTGAGATTCGAACTACGAAAGACAGGAAGTGAAGGCACCTGTCAGATTTATAACGAAGTAAATTTCTCCGTCATTTTTGGTCTACGCCGGGATTCGAACCCGAGGCCGCTTATTCCGGAACAAGTCGCTCTACCAACTGAGCTACGCAGACGATTATTCTGATTCCTATCTGTCTTTATGTCGTGTGCGTCCTGCTGGCAGGTACGTCACAGATTCGAACTATGAAAGACAGGAAGTGAAGGCACCTGTGAGATTCGAACTACGAAAGACAGGAAGTGAAGGCGCCGGTGAGACGGAATCGATGAGTTGAAAGTTCTTCAAGCGTGCGAAAGAACCAACGCGACAGGGATATTTTTTTTCCTCTTTGTGTTGGGAAGAACAAAGGATGGTGACTGTAGTTTGTTTTTTCGAAATTATTTGTTCCGTATCGGATTTACACCACATTAGATGTTTATGTAAGTACTGTTTTGTTGTTGTTCTTAGAGAATTATCCAAAGGAATGAAATATCAAAGCAAGTTTTTTAGAAGTTTCCGGGCACGGAATTAAATAGAAGGAAATAATTTCTGTCAAGAAATAGTACATTCAGATCAACTGTTTGAGCCTAGATTATAGGTAAATGTAGAATATTGTTGTAAACAATTTCTGTGAACGTATACACATATACGAAAATAGAAGGAAATAATTTCTGTCAAGAAATAGTACATTCAGATCAACTGTTTGAGCCTAGATTATAGGTAAATGTAGAATTTTGTTGTAAACAATTTCTGTGAACGTATACACATATACGAAAATAGAAGGAAATAATTTCTGTCAAGAAATAGTACATTCAGAACAACTGTTTGAGCCTAGATTATAGGTAAATGTAGAATATTGTTGTAAACAATTTGTGTGAACGTATACACATATACGAAAATAGAAGGAAATAATTTCTGTCAAGAAATAGTACATTCAGATCAACTGTTTGAGCCTAGATTATAGGTAAATGTAAAATATTGTTGTAAACAATTTCTGTGAACGTATACACATATACGATAATAAATAAACATTGGGTACACGTAGAGCTTGTTGAAATGGCTTTCTTAGGAAGAGCTCGAAAAGAAGAACTTCTGCAGTTGGCGGAAGAATTGGGTATAGAAGTTATGCCAAATCTCAAAATTCTGGAATTAAAAAATAAAATTGTCAACTTTAAAGGATATGAAGAGGATCTCGTGAAAGAACTTTTGGCAGGTATAAAAGAGCATAGAGAAACAGAAAGACAAATGGAATTTGAGCTTGAAAAACTCAAAATAGAAGCTGGACGTCAGCCGCTGGGAGGTAGTTTGGAGCAAAATGGAAATTCTCAAAAACCGAGATTAGAACTTCGTCATTTGATGAAAACATTTGACCCAAAAGACAGTGATATAAGTATTTACTTAGTTTTAGTTAAAAGGCAAGCACAACAAGCAGAAATAAAAAGGGAAGATTGGGTCACGAATTTGATAGGACTTTTGCCCTACGAAATATCACAATTGATTGCCAGAGAAAATGTGGAAGATGCTAAAACTATGAATATGTTAAAAGGTTACTTCTTAAAAGATATAAGTCCAGAGAAATTTAGATTGAAATTTGTACAACACATGCGTACATCAGAGAAGACCTGGAGAGATTTCGCCTTCGAGTTAGAAAATTATTTTAATGAATGGATTTCAGGACTTAAAATAGGTGATTTTGAAGGGCTAAAAAAATTAATGATCACAGATCAATTGAAGCGGAGAGTGCCTATAGAAATAAGGGAGCATTTTATTGATAAATGGTCAAATATTGTCTCACCTTCAGATTTGGCTGATATGGTGGACAATTATGAAAGTGTAAGAGGAGGAATCAAGAAAAATTCGTCGAATGAATTTTGTGCTTCAAAGAAAATGCAAGGCAGTGAGAAAAAAACTAGAGATAACTATGATCGCAGAAATTTTATGAAAAATGGATTTTATAACAAAAATTATGTTAAGTCAGATGTAGGACAAGGGTGGTCAAAACGGAATGTATCTCAGAATGAAGAAAAGTATGATCGCAGACGGAAGATTCAATGTTACGAGTGTGCATCTTATGATCACATTCGACCTCAGTGTCCTAAGCTAAAATCACAGAACTCAGGAAGCGTAAATAGAATCGGATAGGAAACTGAAGGGGATCTCTTGGCACGCTATACCTTTGAAGGAAAAATAAATGGAGTTACCATGCCTATTCTTCGGGATACAGGTTCATCAGTTGATATCATTTGTCAAGAGTATGTGTCGCCAGGTGAGTTTACTGGAGAACATGTGTGGGTACAGCATCTTCTGGATGAACAAAAGATTTGTTTACCATTGGCAGAAGTTGAACTAGAATGTGAATTAGGTCATATTGTAACTAAGGCTGCAGTGATTAGAAAGTCGCTAGATCAAGGTAGATATTTACTTGTAAATAAGACTGCCGCTTTGTTAAAAAAATTGATATGGAGTGGCCACTTAATTCAGAACAGGTAAATGCTGTGGTTACTCGGTATCAAGAAAAACAGAAACGAAACAACGAAGAGAGAAATTCAGTAAAGAATGATTCAGGGAAGAAAGAAAAACAAGCCCTTGAAGGAGAGGCTGTGGGTTCCGAAGAATCAGATGAATTAGAAGAAGAAATTCTGCCATTGAGGCATGATGAAGATAAAGCCATGTTAGAGTTGGTAAAAATGGATTCAAAATGTTTAATGGAAGATCAACGGCAAAGTTTGGAATTGAAAACAATTCTCAAAGAAATAGAGAAAACAGATTGTAATAAGGCAAATGGTTATGCTGTACTAAGAAATGGGATGTTGGTGAAGAAGAAGATCAACAAGATTGGCGAAGAGGAAGATCTTATTGTTGTTCCAGAACAATATAGAGAACAAATAAAAAACATGTGTCATGAGGGAACTTCGGGGCATTTAGGAGTGACAAAAACCAAAGACAGACTAGCGAAGTATTTTTATTGGCCTAACTGTTATAAAGACATTGAAGAATTTGTAAAATCTTGTGATTCATGCCAACGTGCTGGAAAAGCTGGGAACAAAAAGAAAGCACCTTTAAAAATAGTTCCAATTATTCCTGAAATTTTTACAAAAATCAACGTTGATGCCTGTGGGCCTTTGCCCGAGACTTCAAGCGGAAATAGATACATAATCACAGCTATGTGTTTGTCGTCCAAATATCCAGATGCAGTACCAGTACCAGACACAGGATCCAAGTCAGTAGTTGACGCTTTGTTACACATTTTTAGCCGCATGGGATTTCCGAAAGAAATTCAAACTGATCAAGGAGCCAGTTTTGTAAGCATTTTGACACTAGAATTTCTGGAGCGGTTTGGAATAAAAGTTACTCATAGTTCTGTATATCATCCCCAAAGTAATCCGGTAGAACGATTCCATCGAACTATTAAAAGGATGTTGAGAGTTTTATGTCTTGAGTCTGCTCCGGATTGGGAGAAACAGTTACCGGCGGCGCTGTTTGCTTTGAGAACTGTGACACATGAAAGCACAGGGTTTACGCCTGCTGAATTGGTGCATGGAAAAAATTTGAAGACGCCAATGACACTATTGTATGAAAAATGGATGGGTCATCCTGAAGAAGAAAACTATGTCACTGAATATGTATTTGAGTTAATAAATAGGATGAAAAGATGTCAAAAATTGCCATTAAAAACATGGAAGTGGCTCAATTGAAAAGAAAATATTGGTATGACAGAAATGCGGTAAAACGTGAATTTCAAGAAGGAGATTTAGTATTGGTTTTTGTTACCTGCAGGCCAAATAAGTTAGCGGAACAGTGGAAAGGACCAGGGAAAATTGAGAAAAAAATTTCTGAGACTAATTATGTAGTAAGCTTTGAAGGTAAAAATGTAAAGCATCAAGTATATCACATTAACATGCTGAAACCATACCATAAACGACCAGAATTTGTGAACTTATTGCCCGGTTGTGAAAATGGTGAGATGGATTTAGGGATTAAATTTCCGCAAGTTGAAAAAAATCCCAATATCTTTAACTTCTCTGATATCGAGGAGAACAGTAAACTTCGAGAGCGCCTAAGTGGCCAACAAATTCAGGATCTGAAAAAACTATTATGCCATTACTTGAAAATGTTTTCTAATATTCCAGGGAAGACTCATTTGATCGAACATGATATCGAGCTAGCTAGTAATGCTATTGTAAGAGTTAAGCCTTATAGAATGTCGCCCAGGCAGATAAATATTCTTAAAGCCGAGATAGATAAAGTGCTGCAGTACAAGATTATAGAAGTTGGTGAATCAGACTATACATCACCCATGATTTTGGTAGAAGTACCCGGAAGAGATCCACGTTCATGTATTGACTACAGGCGATTGAATGAAGTGACAAGGACCCAGTTCTATCCGTTGCCTAACATAGAAGAAAGAGTCGAAAAGGTTTCTGGAGCGAAGTATATTACAGTATTAGATTTAACAAAAGGGTACTGGCAAATTCCATTAAGTGCTAGAGCTCAACGATTGGCAGCGTTTGTGACTACTTTTGGAACGTATCGGCCCTTAAAGATGCCATTTGGCCTTAAGAACGCACCTTATTTTTTTAGCAAAATGATGTCGGAACTTTTGAGAGGCTGTGAAGAGTTTGCCGTACCATATCTAGATTATGTTGCCATTTATTCCGAAAACTGGGGGGATCATTTGATACATCTTGAAGAAGTGCTACAGAGGTTGCAGAGGGCTTCCTTGACCATAAAACCTTCCAAATGTAAGTTTGCTCAAGATCACGTCTTGTATTTGGGTCATATTGTTGGACAAGGATATCGAAGACCAGCGGAACGAAAGGTTCAGGCCATACAAAATTTTCCTACGCCAAAGAACAAGACGCAAGTAACATCTTTCTTAGGCCTGGCGGGATATTACAGCAGATATATTCCAATGTTTTCTTCGATAGCAGCTCCCTTGACAGACATCTTGAAGGGTAAAAATCGTAAAGAGGAAATTATATGGTCAGAACAATGTGAGAAAGTTTTTGTGGAACTAAAAAAATCTTTATCTAGTTTTCTTGTTCTGTATGCCCCTGACTATGAACGTAGATTTATTCTACAAACTGATGCTTCAGATCAAGGAATGGGAGTCGTCCTCTCGCAAGAACAAGAAGATGGCGCTAAGCATCCTGTACTCTATCTAAGCAGAAAACTTTCGACAGCAGAGAAGACATACAGTACCAGTGAAAAAGAATGTGCCGCCATTATATTTGCGGTACAGAAACTGAAATGCTACCTGGATGGTCAAAATTTCCTCATACAAACTGATCATAACCCTCTTGTTTGGTTACGCACCAACGCAAGTTCAAATGCTCGTCTGATGAGATGGGCCCTGGCTTTACAAGCATATGATTTTGTTATAATTCATCGATCGGGAACTATGCACAAAATGCAGATGGACTGAGCAGAGTTCCAACTTTAGATGATCCACCTTGATCATGCTATGTGTCTGTCAGGGAAAACATTTTTTTTTTTTTTTTTTTTTTTTTTTGGTTGTGATATATACTACATAGAAATTGTTGGAAAACACGTAAAGATGATTGTTAAATTAACTCATATTTATCTTTGTAAATGGATTATGACTCATTATGTGAACTATGACTATTGTATTGTAAAATGACAAGAACTTTTTACCACTGGAAAAAGCTCCTCCGGAGTGAGGAGGGGTTGTAAAATACGACTTCCACGCACAAAAGTGCGGAAGGATACATTGACATTTAATGACTTGAGCGTGTGGTGAGTGATGAGGAGAGTGGCGAGAGAGATATCGAAGGACATGGCGAGCTTTGGCTAAGACAACAAGTTCAGTTTATACCGCGGAGTGTATTCCAGTTGATGTTTTTTGTGTAAAGTAATAAATGTCTTGTGTTGTGATCGAGTGTCTGTGATGTTACAGAATGATCAGAGGCCATCGCTTAGACCACTGCGCCACCGGGGCTGCTGGGTTCGCTTCATCGAGACTCGTTCCCTTCACGGTTCGGAACCAGCTACTATTTTTTCGCTTGTTTACATCGTCAACAAATTCCTTGTTCTCCTTCTTAGGGGTCTGTTTAAACTCTCTTGTCAGCCTCAAAGCATTTGGCGCGGTGAAGTGGTATGAAATACATGCCTCTGCATTCGGAATATGTGGTGGGTCCACTCCCCGAAAAGTACAGAAAACACATAACTTAACTAACACTCCTTTGTCCTGCCAAGGTTCGGAGTAGCAAACGCCATAAGTTTCCTGATCTGTTGACACTTTAATGGCTATCCGACTTGACCGACACGCACTAAGGGGCAACGCATCGCGTTCCCCACACCAGGCTAGGATTTCTCCCTTCCAGGAAAAAGGACTCTTATCTGTGTTCTCCTCTTTTGCAATGCGGGAAACCACTAGCTGTTAATTTTCACCCCATAATTAATGCTGTTCCCGCCTATTGCCAAACCTGCTAATCGAATTCATTTCAGTACCTAAAAGTCGTAACAATACTCTATCAACAGATGGAGTGCTCATCTCTGCATAGATTGTACTTTAAAGCAAACCATAATGTATGAAGAACGGGAAGGAAAGCGGTTCCAAAAACTATTACTGAAGAACACGTGACTATGCTGGAAGAACCTGGAAGTAAATATCTTGGGCGTAGCACTCCTACATCTTCCACCGCAAAGGATATTGCCAAAGGTCTGCTGGATTTCTTACATGCCAAGAATATCAACTTAAGCAAACTGTAGGTGATAGGCTGCGACGGAACCGTCATTAATACTGGATGTAAAGGATTTCTAGAGCTAGCCTGTCAAAAACCAGTTGCACGGAAAAGAGCTGAAACTCAGTTACTTAATTCAACATTTGGATGGCCAAACGAGTGGCACAGAAACATTTTCGAAGAAAATCGGCAAACAGCTGGAGGGCTGCGACGAAAATCTACCTGTTTTGAAATTTGAAGCTTTTCCTGAACGTGTTGAAAAAAATTGCAAGGGGTCTTAACACGGATCAGAAATGCCTGTGGGACATTAGCCACTTTGTGACAACGGGTATGTGCTCATCAAGCCTGGCACATAAACACCCGTGGAAAATGAGCCATGCACTGTGACTGACGACGGCTAATCATATTTTACGCCTTTATATAAGTACTTCGCTGCCTTCGGATTCACAGAAAATTCTGGCAGCCTTTGCTGTCAAGGTTTATGCGCCCAGGTGGTTCACTATTAGATCACACCCTCATTGCCATGATGGAGCACGGAATCTGTGGAGAGCCATCCATACATCCAGATATCTCACCCATGATTTGAAGAGCGTTCTAGAATGCGTTATCCAAAGGAATGGCTATTTTGCCCATCCAGAATCAATACTTCTGCTTATGATCACGGATGAGAGGAAACACATCAGAGAAATTGGCTTCCACAGGATCCTTCGAGAAAGGGCACAAAACTATGATGCAATCCCTGTATTCGAAATTCCTCAGTTGAGCTTCCAGGCGGAGGATTATTTTGATATAATTGGCTGGCAATCATGCATCTTAAGCAAACCGCCATTGACTGCTCATTTAACCGACAACGAAATAATGAATCTATGCAACAATGGCTGTAAGGACATTATATATAATTTATGACTACGAAGCTTGCGGTGTTAAGATAGAATAATAATAACAACGTTTCGCACAATAAAATGTTTATTATACATCGACTATAGTTTCGCAGAGCGTTTGGATCGGCTTCCTCAGGACGAATGGAAGTTTTTACGCTCCATTCGTCTGGAGGAAGCCGAGCCAAACGCTCTGCGAAACTATAGTCGATGTATAATAAACATTTTATTGTGCGAAACGTTGTTATTATTATTCTATTCTGTAAGGACATTGTTGAGCGAATGGGCACGCAAAACTTCCCTTGTCACAATTAGGGAGTGAGCGATGCGTTACGTTGACAACAGAAGCATCTGCTGCTGTTTGCGGAGAAGAACAAAGTGATTGATTTATTAGACTACGGTTGGAAGCACGGCAAATAATGCCAGCCTTCGAAACTAAATCAGATCACAGGGCAAAAATTAATAAAGAAAAGCAGGAAATTGAAGATTAAAAAAGGAGAACAGGAAATTGATTTGCCCTAATGCATGGGTGATTGGGTTGGGCACGGGTGGAACTCGCTGTGCAACCACCTCCTCGTAGTGAATTCTGGGATTTTTCTGAAACATGAAAAATGCGAAGAGCTGCACCGTGTGCAGTGTGCAGTACTGCACATTTGCACAATATGTTGTGCTTTCAGTGCAGTAGTACACACATTAAGACAACTAGGAAACAAATCACACGGTGAACACTAGGTGTCAAAGTATTGCAATTTTCCTTAAACATAGAGTATTGTTGCATTAAATTGGAACCATAAGATATTAGTTGCTTTGTCTGAAAAATTGTGCGCACGTTTTAGGTACTAACAGATAGTTTTTGCGCACTAGGGGAAGTCTGTAACGAACACTGGTCTTTTCTCACAACGGACATGAAAATGTGATGATTTGCCCAAATATGGAAATTTTTGAGGTAAAGTGGAACCATAAGATATTATTTGAATTTCGTGATTTTTTTTTTTTGCATATAGTTTACGGAGCAATACATAATTTTCCGCACTAGGGCATATCGAAATTCAAAAAAAAAAAAAAAAAAAAAAAAAAAAAATTGCGCTCCGCCCTAGTATCACATTTGATGCTGCACTGCAGAGTTTAATATGGTATTTCTCTTATTCTTTCTTAAGAAATTTCACTATTCGAAAAAACATTAAGATAAATAAATATGAATACAGGAATTTGTTTCGTAAAATACGTATTTATATTAACGTTCGTATTAAGAAAGCAGACCAGTAGTTAGTGCTTTCACGTGTAATATGAGATACAGTTTCAATGAATTTTACAGCAGAATTTCATACAACAAACATCCAAATCAAAAGCTATAAAATGAAAATACAAGTTGTCTAATATATACATATATTAGATGACTTGTATTTATGACTTGTACATTACGAAAAAACTTCTTTCTCAACTGGGGAATCTGAAAAAAGAAAAACAAATTTGCATTTGGTTTTTTATTTGTTTTCAACATTCGTAATTTTCTCCTGTGCTACTTCTAACTCCTAAATTTTTTCAAGGATTTCATCATCTGCTTTTTCAAAAGTAGTTTCTGTGTTGCTGTCTATAACAATCCAATTTTCAAACAACTGATCAGAATAATTTCTTCTTTTTCTAGAGTCTTTGTAATATTACCTTTGTAAAATCCTGGTTTACGGAAGAAGTAAAAAAATGCATTTTTTTTACTTCTTCCGTAAACCAGGAATGCATTTTTCCACATTTTTAATGTGGAAAAATGCATTCCTGCATTTTTCCTAATGCATTTTTCCACATTTTTCCTGGCATTTGAAAGTCATGTGAATCGCATCCAAAGGAGAGGATTTCTGAAATGCTGACAATCCCTTCGCTCTGTTACATGCAACCACTATGTTTCGTGTTATTTTCTTTCGAAAAGGTGTTTTTAAGCGTCTTGCCTCCCTCCGTCTACGATCTGAATAATCGAAGTCTCGTTTGGGGATAAGAAAGCTGGTTTCATGTTTATTAACTACACTTTAAGAAAAGCTGCACTATATAACACAACACAACAATTATTTTTCGTAATCCCTTATCCCAGTGATCTCAAACTGCTGGCTCAAGTGACGAATCCGTCGAAGCGATTTAGTGAGCCTAGCGTCTGTTTTGAACTACTTTACAGAAACTCGGCCAAATTAAGTGTGAATAGTTCAGCTAAATATTTTTGTACGTAAGTATTGTAGCAATTTCTGGAGCCCATAGAGTTTTTCTATCAGACGTTATTTTCGAAATGACTTGCAGTGAGCATTCAGATTCGGCCATCGAACGTAAGGTGTGGTGTAGGGCACGCTCGATCACTCAGTAGAAACTGTTTGACGCCAATCCTAAAGCCAGACCTCATTCGTCAAGAATCGAATCAATTCTTCATGAGCCGGAAAAGTAAACACCTGCGCTTGCTTGCTCCTGCATTCCCATTTCCCTTGTCCAGTTTGCAGCTACAGTTGCATTTGTATGTGTCGCCGTAAACGAGTTTAACCTGACAAAATTTCTTTGTTAGTACTCATATACCTAGCAGTATTGGAAATATAGGTCAGAAACATAATTATTGTGATTTTTCTTACTCAAATTACAAATTATTTGACACCAAACATGTGTGTTTCAAAAAGTAAACAACGAAGGTCGAATATTTTAAGACAAGAGGAAAAGTACGTACTTTTTTTCGTGTCATGCATGGAAATATTGTGTGCCTTATTTACAAGAAGTGTAATGTCCGTGGAATATAACTGTCGGAACATTATACAAATCAGTTCTTCATAACTTCACTTTTAAGCGAATCAGGAGTCACTCAAATAATTTCAGAAAAGGTTACTTACTATTAGTCTTTATCCATCAAAAGCGTCTTTAGCTCGACTTAGCTTTCAACAACATTAGTAAAAATAATCCAACGAATGCAACTCTTTGTTAAGAAAAACACACCAACACTGAAGTCGAACACACCGTAGTCAAATAACTCAAGCTTCAATTTAACATACGTCTCTCAATTAGTGTGATAACTTCCACCATCTCCACACTGCTCCTTCTCAAAACAATAAAATTTGCGCACTAAGAAGAAAACATGCTACAACTGCGAAACTTTGCAAATAGCTACAGTGCGTGTTGGTATGCAAATGATCCAGGTTTGGTGCGATTGCGCATGACCGCACACCCTGTGGTGGCGCTGTAAGCACGAACCGGCAGCCTTATAAACCGGCGTGTAGTCGATGCCCCATGAAAGTGAAAGCACCGTCCGACGCAAGCAAAAGTGCAGGGTGACAAGAATGCCGGGTAGACGCCAGGGACGTCGATTTACGCAACTTACGGACTTTGAGAGAGGCTGGATCAATCGGGCTGAAAACCGCAGGGTGGTCGGCGCACCGCATAGCCCGCCACGTGGATTGTTCCGGCCACACCGTGCTACTGTGTTGGGAGCAGAGGGCACGTGACGGCGCTGCCACACGGTGGAGTTGCTCCAGACGGACCAGGAGGACAACCGTTAGAGAGGATCGACGAATCGTGCGACAGGCACGAACGGATCCCACGGGGACCCGGTCTACTATACAGGCAGATGTAGCGGTTCCTGTGTGCCCACAAACTATTTCCCGACGCCTTGCGAAAGCCAATCTGCGATCGCAGAGCCCCTTAAGTGTGCTGCCATTAACACCGGAACATCGCCGACACCGTGTGCAGTTGTGCCAGGCCAGAGCTACGTGAAACGCCACAGACTGACGACGTGTGGTGTTTAGTGATGAGTGCCGCTTCGTTTTGGGGACAGATGATCATCGTGTCCGAGCGTGGAGGTCCCCGAGTCAACGGCACAATCCCGACCTCGCTATCGAGCGACATACCTCTCCCACTGCAGGCATTATGGTCTGGGGAGCCATTGCCTACGATAGCCGATCAGATTTAGTAGTGGTAGGGGGATCATTGACGGGCCAGCTTTATGTTGATGAGATCCTACTGCCCCATGTGCTCCCATTCCAGGCCGGGATACCAGGTGCACTATACCAGCAGGATAATGCCCTCCTGTACACGGCTCGAGTTGCCCAGGACTGCCTACGTCATGTCCAGACACTTCTTATGGCCTGCCCGCTCCCCGGACATGTCCCCTATCGAGCAAGTGAGGGACCAGTTGAAACGCCAGCTGCCGCTGTGCCGCGCCATCCGGGATTTGGAACACACTGTCCAACACGTGTGGGTCAGTCTGACGCAGGACAACATTAGGCGTTTATTCGCCTTCATGCCGGACCGTATTGCAGCATGTATCACCGCACGAGACGGTGCGAAATGCTATTGAAGATGACAGGACTGCTTGCCACCGATCCCTCTGCAATTGACCTGCCACTCTGTTGTTGCCATCATGTGTATCATTCATCTGTATCATTACGTCCATCAAATTTTAGTTCAATCCAATGCATTCTTCTTGTTGCGCAAAAAGGAAAGTTAAATTAGAGTGTACGTCACAGAAGGGCGTATGAGTTTTGAAAGATCGTAACCCGCGCTCTCTCTTTATAACAAATAACAAAGGGAATTTTGAGAATCTGAATTGAAAACCAACCGAAGAAAAGGTGCGTATCATATATATGGCTGACAACGACATAAAAATTGTTTACTTCTGCTGATAAATCTAATAAAGTAACAGTTCATGCAAGCTTTGTTCTCACGCAGATTATTGCAAACCGATCGAAACCGTTTACAGGTGGTGAATTTGTCGAAGAATGTTAATAAGACTTTAAATTGCTTTGTCCTTAAAAAGAGCAACTTTTTAAAATATTAGTTTGTCTGCAAACATGACGAAAAGACCGAGTAAAGGAAGTGACCAGAGATTTACAATGCAAACTTGGAGAGAAAAAAGACAACATTTTGCAGCATTGCAATTGATAAGTGCACTGATGTTACACATAATGAACAACTTGCTGTTTTCGTTAGAGATGATACTGATGAATCAGACTATTGAGGATATATTAATAGCAATCCTATGAGAAAAAAAACTAGCTCGAGGAAACTTTTTTCTGGAGTGGTTACTATAATGGAGAAATATCATTTTCAGTAGAATAAAAATCTAATTTACAACGACGGAACCACTTGAAATGGTTGTAAATGGAAATGGCGTTGTGGAAAAATCAAGAATTGAAGTTAAAGAAACAAACCTACTAAATTTCTTTTGCACTATACATTGTACCATTCTTCAAGAAGCACTGTGTAACAAAACTTTCCACCGGGCAATGTAATGGAAATATTTATTAAAGCTGTAAATTTTTTGTGCACGGGTATTTAATCATTGACACTTTGTAAAATTATTGGAAGAAACTGAGAATGAGTTCAGCGAGAACATTTATCACAATAATGATGTGATTATCCGTAATAGAACTTTTAATTCATTAAATGAAATCAAAACTTTCATAACACAAAAAAAGAAAAGAAATAGTTGTCGAATTTAGTGCAGTGACCGGCGCTTATGTGGTTCACTGGTTACAAAAACCAAGCCGCTTATTCAACACAAAATTGGAAACGCTAATAAAAATTGAGCTTTTACTTATAAAAATCAAATCTAAAAATCACATCCTCACGATCAATAGACTGGTCGCTTTTTTCCTAAATTTTGTCTTTTTTTCAATTTCAAAAATCAAACATTTGGCATTTTTAAACGAACAAAACTCTTTACAGCATGTTCATTGACTTTTCCCGAAATACAAGTGCATCATTTTTTATTTCTCTTAAAAAGATAAATTTAGTCTAATTTAGGAATTTGTTTTGCTGAAGGACAGCAGCGTATAAAGCCTTGGTTCACTTTTCTCCCTTATTTCCTGTTTTCAATTACACCAGCCCTCAATTAAACTATACTTAAAAGAGAAGGAAAGATGCGATTCAGGGAAAGAGTGCAATTCTTGAAGTAAAATTGTTCTTTTGCCACTTTGTTCCTGTAAAGAGAATATCTCGTAATTTTAGATTTAAGACATGTGGCCCGAAGAGCAAAACGGTACCTTTCTACCATTGGGAGAGAGCAGGAATTCACTTACGGTTGTTGTTTAGAGTTTGAAGACCACCGTGAGCAACTCAATGTGTTATAAGCAGTTACCTGTCCCTAATTCAGGGCCAGTTATTCCAGAAAAAGGAATAGTCAGTGCCATAAGACAAACACAAACTCCATGGCTCACGGGATTCGAACCCGAACCCACCTCGGACGAAGGGTCAGAAACCACCGCGCCACCAGGACGGCTCACTTATGGTACAATAAAGCATTTTATTTACGGCCACTCCAGAACACACGCCAAATCAAAATCAGGAGGTCTAATATGTACGGGAGAGCCTAAAATTTGTATGAGAAGCAATCATTCTGCAATTTTCTTTGAAAAAACAGTCAAAGGAATACCGATTGTTGAAAATGAATGTTTCGCACACATCACATTAAGCAAAAAAAGCAGAATGGAAAATTCCGTTTCTTTCTTTCCTTTTTTCCAAACGCGAAGAGAAATGTGCTGATGCTGAAGACGACCTTTTACTGTTGTCCAAGAAAGCGGGACATACGAATTCCCAAACTAGCAGTAGAATACTGTTGAAAATTTTAAGGATTTCGCTATAAAAGTTAGAAAGAAAGAAACAGCAGCAGTTGATGATGGCTGACGTGAAGGATGGAAAGGAACAGAATCATGCATAAAAATTCATTCCGAGAGAACGTAGCTGCCGACAACTGAGGTACAGAGAAATGGACATCAGAATGTTCAGCTGTAATTCTTGAAAGGCAAGGCCTTCACAGAATTTATAGTGCTGATGAAGACAAAGGTTAAAGTCTTTACTTCAGAGCTCTACCTACCTAACCGCTGTATGATGTTTAAAAACGATTTAGCATGTGCTGGAAAAAAATGAGCACTTGAGCGCAGGTTCTTCTGATGAGTTAAAAGACATGATTTGTCACATACATTATCACAGGAAATAGCAAGAGTCCCAGATGTTTCAAAAGGTATTAAATAGCTTCCAGTAGATTATGGACCATAAATTAATGCACCGATGATCAGCAAAATTTGCGCTTGTTACACCGAAAGGGTGTGCGTTAACTGTTGCAAAAGGCTGGGCTGCACTAAAATGATTTTTACTCAAACGACCATTGTGGTGGACCAGTGGCGCTTTCATTATATTTTGTCTTCTGAGAAACGTTTATTCTTTGGCATAACGAGTTCAGATTTTTCGAACAGACTTATTGACATTGAAAGTTTCCAGAATGTATACTGCAGTCCAAAACTTTAGACCGAACATGAAATTTGACGATTGCAGAGCGTCATGGGGATAAAAGAAATATTGCTAACTCCTGTGCTAAATAAGCACACGCACGCGGTGTGACGTATGAAGACATTGCCTTAGCTCTTATGCAAATTTTCTGTGAGCACATGACAACTGCCGTGGATGTACACTCAATCGACAAAACATTAGAGATACCTACCTAATAGCGTGTTGGTCGCCCTCTAGCGCGAATAACACCCTCTACACGCCGATGCATCGACTCCACCGGATGCCGGTGGGTTTCCGGAGGTAATGCCTCCATGCTTGTTGCAGTATTATCCACAACTACTCCTGTGACCGCGGTCCAGGATCCATGGACCTGATGTTCCGATCTAGTGCATCTCAAAGAGCGTCCACAGTGTTGAAATCCGGGGACCTTGTGGGTCACTGGATGGTTCCAAACTCAGCTGAGTATTCTTAGAGCCATGCCTGGGTGGTTTTGGCCCGGTGGGGCGGCGCACTGTACTGCTGAAACAGACTATCAGCAGCAGGATGCGTGGCAGATAGTCTGTTTCAGCAGAAAGCGTGTAGGCAATCAACCAGCACATACTGGTAGAGCGCAAAGGTTAATGATCTCTCCAGACGCACTAAGGTACTTAATGTGTCCCATGAAAAGGTTGTACAAACTAATACAGAGCCGCCACCACCTTGAACAGAGCCAACCTGGCACGACGGGGCCATGGCCTCACCTCTCGGAGCCACACCCGCACACTTACGTCATATCGGTACAGCTGAGAAAGGGAATCGTCTGACCACACGACACGGCACCATTCTGCAGAAGTCCAGTTTTGATGTTTCGAGTACCAGGCGAGGCGTAATGTCCGAAGACGAGCAGTCAACAGTGGAACACTAGTATAGCGTCCGCTCCCCTAGCCCAGGGTATGCGGCGTGCGTCATACCGTTCGCTCGCTGACTCCACTTTGGCCTCCGACATTTAACCTGGATGCGATTTGCGCTGCCGTCGGCACTTGTTCTGTCTGTACTATTCTGAATAGTATACGTTATCCCGGTCATCAGTGGAGTGTCGTCGTCAACCTCTTGCCTTCTGGGCGCTGATACGTCCGTCCGTATACCCTTGATACGATTGCCTTCGGAAACCCGAGGGTTCTTATCACTTGGGTTGTAGAATGACTCATTTGTCTTGTGCCGTCAATGCGTCCACGATCAGAGTTGCTCAGATCACCATGCTCACCCATGTTCGTCGATTGTGATACTTTTTTGTGAAGCTCTGTGGTTCGCCTTTTTATCACTTGTGTTCAGTTTGAGTCTGTTCCATCCTGCGCAGGAAATCCCCATGCAAACTGCCCATCACCCTTATCTCTAACGTTTTGTCTACTGAGTGCATATAGGAGGCAGGAGGCAGATTGTGTCATATATGAGTTCGTTCTATTATGCATGCGTTTCAGCGACGGAGTGCGTAACTGCGCGTCTGATGAGGTAACAAAAAGATATCGCACAGAGATCATACGAATGGTTTTAACAGAGGACGAAATATCGGCAAGCTCGAAGAACTCCGGACAGTGATCGATGTCGGTAAAGAGTTTGGAGTAACACACAGCATATTGCCGTGGCTTTGGTCAGCGTTCAGAAGAAACAAAACTGCTGCTAGATATTTTGATGGAGGTCGTCTCCGCTGTGCAAGCCATCGAAAGGACCGTTACCTGGTCGTAATGGCGAAACGGAGTCGAAAACGTAATGCTGACGAATTGGTTTGTCTTCTTCAAACAAGCACATGTATGGGAATTTCGAGCCAAACCGTGTCAAAACGTCTAAATGCAGCAATACCATATGCTCGAAAAGCCATACACCGTCTATCATTATCCAAAGTGTATCGTACGGTCCACCATAATTGGTGTGTGTCTCACGTTGACTTGTCTTGAGATCAGTAAACCAAGGTAACGTTCACAGAAGAAGCTGCTTTAGTTTTTCGTCGAATTCCAAGCGGTAGTTGATTTGAAAAGAAACCTGGAACTACGTATGATCCCAGGAAATCGTTGAACGGGACAGATATGGAGGTTGAGGCGTCGTGGTTTGGTTCAGTATGTTGCCAATGGGCGTACTGAACTGCAGGCCATTGATCAAGGGATGGCGAACCAGACAGAGATACTGCAACGATATGATTTTTTGCTATGTTCGTATGTTCCGTGGTGCTGAAAGCGCAGGTTTAATTTTTTATGGATGTTAACTTTTGCCCTCATCACACAGCAACAGTGGATGAAGTTTTGGTTAGTTAGAATATACGTTAGATCGAGCGGCCACGCTCACCTGCTCTTAGTCCTATCGGACATGCATCGGACAATCTGGGGAAGGGGGTGTTAAGCAAAAGAGTAATTCCTCGCCAGAAAACATTCCAGCACTTATCAGGGTTGTCCAGCAGGAGTAGGGCAATTCCTCAAGAGATCCAAAACCAATTGGTTCTAAGCATGTCACTCACGTTCCAAACATGTAGTGCGGTGTGGGTGTGAATATGTCCACAATGAAACGTGCTATCTCATAAAATGTATCTCATGAAACTTCGTTAAATACTGTGTTTTCGCATGAAATCTTTCGTGGCTTTTGATACTCTGACAAGGTAATACGGTTTCATATCTTCAAAAGCATAAACTGACTGAAAGGGAGGCCCATTTTTTTCCTGACTGGATGCGGATCGAGGTAGATATATTTACATTTGACCAAAAATAGGCCCGACGCGTGATAAATATCAATACGGTACGCCCGAAGTTCGGAAAACTTTTCCGTCTCAAAGTTAACGGTGAACTGGAGTTAGGTACTCACGCAATTAATAGTAGAAAATCAATTGTCTAACCATTTTTTTTATTTAAGAGCAAGGTTATACAGGGGTTGGACAGAATAATGTGAACACCTAGGAAAAGAAAGTTTTACGTACCTAATAGGGTGTGGATCTACTTTAGGTATTCAAAACCTCCTGAATCATTCTTAGAATGGATGTGTACAACTCCTGGATGGTGGTTACTGGGATGTTACACCATTCTTAATGCCGAAACTGCTCCAATTCCTTGACAGATGCAGGAGGAGGATAACGGGAGCTTACTCTGTTTTCCAACACAGACCACAGTGGCTCGATGATGTTTAAGTCTGGTGATAGGGGAGGGCAAGGAAGGTGTGAAAGTTCACCTCATTTTCCTCAAACCATGATTGGACATTCCGAGCTCTGTGAATTGGGGCATTATAATCTTGATAGATGGCACCCCCTGCAGGAAATAATGCTTGAGCTATTAGATGAACTTGGTCTGCCAAAATAGTTTCATACGCCCTGGCAGTCATCCGTTCTTTCAAGGTGATCAGGAGACTTGCTGAAAATCACGATATGATCGCCCAGAACATCACAGAATCACCACCATGCTGCACTGTTGGCAGCAGGCAGTGTGGCTTGTACGCTTGCTTCTGACGGTATTCTCCACACGTAAACACGTCCTGCGGTGAGAAATAGTGCGCATGTGGATTCATCCGACCACATTACACTCTTCCATGCATCCGTAGTCCACGCTGTATGGTCCTGGCACTACTGCCGTCGCCGTTGTGCGTTCACCTGGGTCACCAGAGGTTTTGTAATAGCAGCTCTGTCATGAATATCTTGCTTGTGCAGTTCTCTGCGTACTGTTTTTGTTGACACTGGGGTCTGGAGATACAGATTGAACTCCGCACTAATTTTCGGCGGCGTTGTCTTCTTATTATGGGTAACAATCCTCTTTAATGCTCTCCTGTCTTTATCAATCAGGGTCGTTTTCCGGCAGCTCTTGTGTTTCGCAGACGAGCGTTTGCCTCGAACACGGCATGCTGTCTGATGCTAGACATAGTAGCTGTCAATACCCACACTACCCTGGCGACCGTTGTCAAGGAGCCCACCGACTAGCCGGCCGCCAACAATTAGCCCTTTTTCGAAGTCTGTTAGGGCGCTCATTTTGTCGACGACCTTGAAAGAAAAGCAACAAGACACTTTAAATGCACTTAAACAGGACCTTGAAGTTCTAAACAAAGCTATTATAACCGAAAAGTGGTAGATATCTTTGCGCATTGTGACGTACGCAGCTGCATTAAAAGTCACGTCTCTGAGTGTGGTGTTCACATTATTCCGTCCACCCCCTGTATATATACGGTGCAAATATTGCGAAACTTTTTACTGATCCAGAACCCGTGTTCTTGAGAGGACCTGTGATTTCGTGAACATACTAGACCCAACGTCAATAGCAATGATTTCCGTCAATGTTGATCAGTGACGATGACGAAGCAGCAGTGAAATTATATTTTGGAAAAACACCTTTCTCTCTGTCCCAGGGAATTAATGTGAAACCCCCAAAACAACTTTCATAGTAAATAATTCGAATGACTGACATGAAGAAATTGTGGAGTAAAGAGAAGATCTTCGTGTTCTCCTTTCCTTTTTAAATTGAAATAACGAAGAAATTCCAATAAAAAGAAAAAAGGAAAAGACATCGCCTTATAAAGGCAACACAGTTGCATGGGTAAGATACGACGATGACATTGCTATTCTCATTAGAAAAAGAACTGAAAGGCGTGACGGCAAAATAAATACAAAATGTCGGAGAAACTTTTACATAAAAAGGAACAGATACAAATAATTGCAGAATATGATTAAAAAGATGAACAAAAATAAAGTATGCACTGAAGCAGCAAATCACTAGGAACACCTACTGAATAACATGTTGGGCCGCCCTTTGTCTAGAAAATCCGCCTGGATTTGATGTGGCATGGCTGCAAAGAGCTGCTGATATTCGTTCTACAGGTGTTTTCAGCCAAGCAGATCTGATGGCGTCCATCAAAATGGCCGAATGTTCCCTTCAGGCATCTCTCTCACGAATGGCTTTTCTCAGTCTCATCCCACAGGTGCTCTATTGGATAAAGCATAAGAGAGTGTGGAAGACATTTCGGCACTCTGAAGACACCGTCGTACTCCTGGAACCTCAGTGTGACGATTCGTACCCTGTGACATGGAATATTATAGTGCTGAAAATAGTGTTCTCTATCAGGAAACATCATGCATATGTACGGGTGTGCCTAGTCCGTAATTCTTCTATCGATGCCACTGTTGTACTGCGCGGTTGGCTTTGGAATACTGTGCCAGAGGTTTTAGTTACCCAACGGCCTCCATGAAAATAAACTGGAGACCATTAGACCTCTTCCACCAGCTCGTGCAGTTATCGCTAGGCAGCTGGGATCCATCAATTCTTTCTGTTGACGTCATATTTTGGACCATCCATCGGCGTGTATTAACTGAAAACGAGATTCACCGGACCAGGGAATATTTTCTCAGCCCTCTAGGCTCCAGTGTTGGTACGTCGGTGCCCACTGCAGACGAATTTGTCAGCTTATAACAGAGACGAGAGTACACAAATATGACGTCTGCTTTTATATCCCATTGCACCAATGTGCGGTGAGCTGTGTCTGCTGAAATTCTCCTCTCAATGCCGCTGTTGTACTGCGCAGTTACTTGACGCAATGGAGCTCGCCTGTTCGGTCGCACGTTTCTGAGCTCCGTGGATTCTTTCATTGCAAACCTCGTCAATTGTCACAGTTTGCTTCGTTTTGATCTCTACTTGCTCTAATAAGTAATAGAGCCTTTTGTTATTCTTAAGGGAAGTCTCCGGCTCTTCAACTTTATTTTATTTTGCTACTTTTATGGTTTTTTGGTGGCGTTCTTCAACGTCGTGATTGACTTCACGTGTCGCTAAGATGGCGGCGCACCGTGAAAGTGCTTCAACGTTGCATTTATGCATGCATTTCGAAGTCCCTAATCCTTTTAGCATTCTAGACCAGCAAGACATGTCAAAGACGGATGCCAATTCGTCCGTTTCATCGTCTAGTGTAGCATGCACTCTTTCTTCTCAATGCCAGCTCAGCACTTCAAGCTCAAGTAAATATGTTTCGCCAAGGAGGAAATCCTCAATCCACAGGTCTAAATGGCAAGGTAAATGTTTCACTTACTCAAATTCTCAATCCACAGGTCTAAATGGCAAGGTAAATGTTTCACTTACTCAAATTTCTCACTGTAATGTCTATGCGAATGTATTTCAAATGTTAAAATCCACAACTATGCCTAGCTCATTCACTTCTCATTCTCTCCCAGAAACACAAATATGTATTGAAGATAAAGCAGTAAAAATAAGTTTTTCTGAGAATTCCTCAGCAGGAAGGGACATTGTGTCCCGGTTTAAGTTAGGAGTAGTTTTTTCTGCTCTACCTATAACTCCATTGCCGCAATACAGCGATGCCTTATCAAAAATGTTTCCAAAGGACCAAATTACTCACATTGCTCGTAAATCTAATAATGTATTTGTCTATTTCACTTCAACAGATCATGCTAATAAAATTCTAGTTCAAGGACTCTCTATAGGAGATGCACATAGTTATCCTACCCTTATGTCACAGCGACCACTTGCTGTAAGTGTTTACCCAGTTGCCCATGAAATTTCGGACTCACTTATAATGGTAGCCCTCACTAAGTGCGGAAAAGTCATCGGCGAGATTCAAACCCCTTCCGTACACCGAGGGGTTCCCCTTACTCCCACATTAAAGATCTTCGAAGGCAAGCCCGCGTTGTTTTTGCCAATGAACAGGCACTTCTCAACTGCCCCACTCAAATTGTGATCAGTTTTGGACGTCAAACCTATAGGATGGATATCACCACTGGTTTACAATGTTTCCAGTGTAAGGGATTTGGTCATGTCAGAAGTAACTACCCACATCCAAGGCAGGAAGCCGCAACTATCCAGATAACTCCTTCACCTCAAAGCACTGCCACTATGAACTTCGTTGACCAACTACTGCAAGCTAACCAAGAATCCAAGACAGCCCCTACGAACCTAGAACCAATTTCAACTTTTGTTCCTTCTGAAATGATCACCATTGCTCAAATTCACCCCACACCCACAGATGTAAACCCAAATTCTCAATGAACCAGACCTCGCAGTGGACGACACATTTCAACGATGACCTCTCAGCATATGACTCAGCTACGGAAGGAGCTGACTCAAACACAGAAATTATGGATACCGCAGTTTTAAAACCTGCAGATATTGCGGATCTCACCTATTCAGAAGTTACTAAGGTTAAAACCAAACCTACAATACCAGCGAAATCAAATTCCCCAAAACCTAAGCGAAAAAAAATGCACAAAAACAAAATGAACAAACAGCGGAATCCCAAACCGTATTATCACATCAAGTTGAATGCCCTGCAGAGACATCGTCAAAATTAATTATGCAAAACTCCAGTGAAATAGAAGTCTCCGAGGAAAGTACGGAAAAAGCAACATTTATTCCCGTTGATGAACTTAAAGCGCAGCTGACATCAGGGGATTTCCTTCCGGGTCCGTTAAGTAAAGAATCACTGTTGGAACTACCCACCTTGGACAAGGGAGCAAAGGTGCATCACACTGCGTTTTATGCAAATTGTCACTTGCGGTTCCGTGAGATAATTCTTCAGTTAGAAGCTTTCGTTACTCGCCTTCGAGAAAAAAATCACAAATAAAAGAATTTTTGTTATGATACGCCGCCTTCGAGGCCGTATAAGAACACTTAGAAAAACTGAGGACGACAATGGCCTTCAACCCTCACACGATGTCTAAATTTAAAATCGCTTCCTTTAATTGTAGAGAATGTAGTAACCCTCTCACAAACTCTTTGACACATGCCGATCTAGTCCCTGTAAATGCTGATATCATAGCATTACAAGAGACGAATTGCAAATCAACTACTCAGTATAATAAATGGCGTATGTGGTCATATCAGTTCTAATACCACAGTTATGGTCACACAATAAATTCTGGCATAGCAATTGCAATTTACAATCGTATTCAAGCCCAAATTTCCGATATTTCAGAAACTGAGTCATGCTTCGTTCAAAGTCACTTAAATCAAGAGTACCTTTTCGTTTTTGTTAATGTTATGTTTGTTTGTTTGTTTGGGGGATTTAAAGACCACGTAAGAAACTCAGTGGGGTATAAGCAGTCGCCAGTCCCTAATTAAGGGCCACTGGTTCCATGTAAGGGAGAAAGTCAGTGGTGGAAGACAAGCACAACATCCATGCCTCGCTGGGATTCGAACCAGGACCCCATCTCGGACGAACGGTCAAAAGCCAGCTCTAAGACCACTACGCCACCGGGGCCGACTACGAGACTCCCATATTGCCGCAATCTACGTATCAACCAAATCTGCATCCTTTGCGATCAGCTTTCTATAAAGACTGAATCCTTTGCAATGATTCTTCTGTAAAAGATCTAATACTTTGCGATGATCTTTCTATAAAAACTGAATTTTTTGCAATGAGCTTTCTATAAAGATTGAATCCTTTGGACTGAGCTTGCTATAAAGACTGAATCCTTTGCAATGATCCTTCTATAAAGATAGTATCCTTTGCGATGATCATTCTATAAAGATCCAATCCTTTGCGATGTTCCTTCTATAAAGATCGAATCCTTTGCGATGATCTTTCTATAAAGACTGAATCCTTTGCTATGAGCTTTCTATAAAAAATTGAATCCTTTGGAATGAGCTTTCTATAAAGACTGAATCCTTTGCAATGAGCTTTTTGTAAAGACTGAATCCTTTGCTATGAACTTTCTATAAAGACTGAATCCTTTGCAATGAGCTCTCTATAAGATTTCAAGAACTTATTTTATCAGCCACATAATAGATGAAGAAAACCAAAAATCAAAAATTTATGTAAGGACAAGAATGATAAAAAGCAACATTCCAGAAGGGTACAGTTCAAAAACCGACATTTTGATATTTTAAAAGATCTTAAAATATAAATGCTGGAATGGTATGTATGGTCGGTTTTGCTTTATGGATTAGGTATTTAACATCCACAAAAGACAATAAAATAAAACAAATCCTTTTGAGACTAAAATATTCTGGAGACATTTCATTGTTGTTGTTTTTTATTTTATTTTTTTCAGTAGAAGTTGTGCTAGAGTGATAATAACATCATCACTATATTTTACTGTGTTAAAATGAAATTTACCCCACTTATGTTCATTAGAAAGAATCAAAAGGAAGAAAATAAGTTTACTGTTTATCGTACCTGATTGTCATTAGAATTTTCCACACGTTCGTTTGTTGCGTTCTTCCTCAATGACGACCGGAAAGTTCCCTGAAAAACGAAATACAGTGGAGAATTAAAATTAAACTGCGCCAATTGTTTAAATCCGTGCCTCCAGGCTTATTTCCCCAAAAAGTACAACGCATTTTTTGTTACATGTATTATACGTAGAACATACTGAAAGTAACGAGCCAAGCTATATTACACAAGCAAATTGCGCATTGGGAGAATGTTAGTTCGTGGACAGGTAGTGCCATCTCTCGTTGAGGCCATGAATTACACATGAGTCACCAGCTTGTCATATGACCAAACAGACGCGAGAAAAGATGGCTGACAGTGATACATCGTTCCATAAGCATGCTGTGATTCAGTTCCCTGTGAAAGAGGAAATTCTGGATGCCGCGTACATACGAAGATGCATATATGAATTCCAGCAGTGTGAGAAGGTGGGTGAAACATTTTTAAGACGGTTTCCCAGACATTAACGATCAGCCTCGTAGCGGTCGCTGTCTAACAGCCCCTCCTGAACAACAAAGAAAGGGTTGACGTCTTAATTCGTGATGACAGACGTGTGACGGTGAAAGAAATTTCCTTAAACTTGGGCATATGACAGAGTGGTCTTCAGGAAGTGATCATTAGCTTGGGATATCGAAAAACATTTGCCACGTTTACTGACAGAAGACCACAAATTCCAGCGCAAAAACATCTTATCACAACTACTGGAGCAGTATCGAAATGAAAGCACCGATTTTTTGCGCAGTATTGTGACAGGCGACGAAAGTTGGTTCCACCATTTCGAACCTGAAACAAAAGGCCATAGCATGGAGTGGCATGATTTCCATTCACCAAGCTGGAAGAAGCCTAAGACTGAAGAAGCCGTCAGTTGCAAAGGTTATGGGAACTGTATTTTGGGACACAGATGGGTGCATTCTGGTTAATTTTTTAGAGCCTGGACAAACCGTAAATGCAGCTCGTTATGTCTAAACATCAGAAAGCGCCGCCGTGAATTGCGTATAAACGGCAGAGGAAGAAAGTCATCCTGCAGTAAGACAACGCTAGGCGGCACTCTGCTCGCTTGACCTCGGAGCACATCCGGAAATTCGGATGGGAACTTTTACGTCACCTGCTTACGGTCCAGATCTGTCACCTTCCGACTATCATCTTTTTGGATTCTTAAAGGACCAGTTGCGCGCCAATACTACCAGAGCACGGAAGCAATACAGCGAACTGTACTTAGGCGTCTTCGGAAACTGAAAGCGGGTTCTTGCTAGGGTAACTTTAAACTGCCAGAAAATATGTGGGAAATGTGTCCAAAAAAAAAAAAAAAAAAAAAAAAAACGGGGATTTTGTAGAAAAATAGATTAAGGTGTCATACTTATTTCTTCAGTCAGCCGTGAGGTCAGGAACTAACTTGTAACTAAAACACGTTTGGACCTTTCCACTAGAATCGGAATACTCCGTCCGTCTTTATGGCATACTCCGTTCCAAAAACGTTTAACTTTAAATATTACACGAATGCATTTCTGCTGTGTCGCACCAGCCATCGTCAGCAACTTCATGTTAAAATTATGTGAAATCACCATTTTTATGGTGAGTATCGATCATAGAGGTTCACGTGACGCACTCTCGTATTATATTTCTATTGGTTGTTTCCAGATGTTATATATTATTGAGCGTCTGCGTAGTGCGTCATTTTATTAGTATTGCCATTTGTCGTTAGGTCCTGAAAGCTTACTTGATTTTTGATGGTCAGGTTGTTGCTAAACTCAGGCTAACTGCTGAGTGTTTTTTTTTTATATATTTGCTATCATTTTTTTAAGTTCATCTTTTACATATTAGGTTGCGTTAGGTTTGTGAAAGGTTAATGGGAGTATGGTTGCTACTGTTCTTGTCAAAGATTCTTTCGATACAAATTGATTCCGCAATAATAATTTCGTACTTTTTCTTGTGTCAGAAATGAGTTTTGATTTTCTCGAATTGGTTCAAAATCCCTTTCGAGGCAGTAATGGATCATTGAGATTTTTGCTTTTTTGTCATTCCAACCTTTTTAGTGCTCTTGAAGTCTTGTTTTAAGACTTCTCTTAGTGTTCCCTATTTAATTTTTAATATCATTGTCTTTTTTTCTGAGGTATTTGACGTACATCTGCTCTTTGTAATATTGAATGTTGGATTTGCCTACACGAGATTTCATGTTGGGTATTCATCTGCTCTTTGTAATATTGAATGTTGAGTTCTTTACGATATCGGCAAAAATAGATCCATTGTTTTACAGATTTTTTTATAGTGCCAGGAATCTTTGTATTATACGGGAGGGTTTCATGGTACTTTTTTGTTTGAGTTTCCTTTAGAATTATTTTAAAAAATTCATCAGGTTATATTTATTAATTCAGTTTATTTCTTTAATTATTTATTGTTTGGTTGTCTATGAATTGTTTGGTTGTCTGAATCCAGGTATTAATCGAATGTTCTTTCGATATACCTGAATTCAGCATATTTATATTTCAACGGGTGATATGAATTTGGGGTATGATAGGTTCTATGAAAGTGTCATTGAAATGGAAATGTGGGTGTTTTAGATTCAATATAACTTGACACCTTTACCGCGGACGGACTTTCTGTACACACTGCAGTTTACAGAATTTTTGGTTTCATAATTTTTCACTAAAAGAAGGGCCTGGATTTTTTTTTTCAACATACCCAAGATTTTACCTTTTTTCTTTTCTTTCTTTTTTTTTTTCTCACAATTTATTCCTAGATTGCAAAAACGTGTAAGAAAATATTATGCAGTATTGTCTTCCTCTGAGCACGATACATAGTGGAAGTTTCCTGGGATCTGATTATGGAAAGTTGCTGAACGTTTCACGTCCAGCAACTTTCCATAATCAGATCCCAGGAAACTGTTTTGGATAAAGCGCCTTGCTTCTCAAAGGCTCATTACTTAAACGTTTGCGTACAGTGATCTTTGTAACACTTTTTTCTTTACGTATAAACATTCTATAATATATTTTAATAAGCTTTTACCTCATCTGTTTGAAAATCTTGTAGCGACTCACCACAAATCTGTATCCCAACATCTATCCTCCTAGAAATTACGTATCTTCAACATTTTACAAATAAATTTCGCATGCACTAACAGATGAATCCCAGCTGTTTCCAATCAG
Source organism: Macrothele yani (assembly GCA_039090855.1). Lineage (NCBI taxonomy): Eukaryota > Metazoa > Arthropoda > Arachnida > Araneae > Macrothelidae > Macrothele > Macrothele yani. The sequence goes on along the minus strand of CM076994.1, from coordinate 74,216,622 downwards.
AGAAAAAATAACTTTTGCTCTCAGCGTGGACAATAAATAATAAATAACTCACAGTGACACTTACTTATTCGGGCCAGACAATTAACAAAAGGCAGTCTTTCATTCAAGAATACCATCTGAACAAATTTATAAATAAATCATATTATCCAGCTGAAGAAACTTATGACTACCAGAATTCCATAAGTACAGAACTTACTTAAAAACACGTACGTGGAAACGTATATCAAGTTAAACGCTGTCTATGTATGTTAAATTAAACCAATATGTTCCAACTGCAGAATTAAAGTACCAGATTTATTTACAATTAAAACACAATGATTAAAAACTACTTGCAAGATCTTTCTGGACTAACTACAGAACCATCATCAGGTAGACTGTCACAAATAAACAGTGCGGATGGTATTAAATACAGGGACATCCCATGATAAATTAGACTCCATGTTGCCACAACATGCTAATCGATAAAAAGAAAAGAGAATAGCTGATCACATAGCTTGTTCGGCATAGGTCATATATATCATCATTCGCAAAAAAATTCAAAACAGTAACTTCGACGGTTGTGGAATAAAGGCTGGCAGGTTCTCATTGCAACAGTCTTGAGCATATCGCACTATACACAAGCTTTCTTTGAAGAGAAGAGAATGACGATTATGTGCCTTATCTATAAGCGTAGCGTTTTCCCAATCTGGTGTATAGACCCCTTGAGTAACAGTTCTGGCAAGGGCTGTAGTAAAAGAACTGGTCCTGATATTATATTTGTGCTCTTTCATTCCAAATGTAGAACCTATATGGAACTTTATGGAACTTATTCGGCATAGTAGAAATCCCAGAAATCAATGGGATCCTATATACACCATATCTTTGGGTGGTCTTATTGGGTTACGGTCCTACTTGATAAGACTATAAATGTTATTCGTGCAGACTCCAAACTCTAAGTTGTGTTTCCTACAGAGAGTTTTCATGGTAAAGGTAACCAAGTGAATATTATCTAAAGAACTCACAAGCGTCATCTGTCGTACGTCTCGCTGTAGAGTAGTATAAGACGCACGATGTTGGTTGCTGACGAGTTTATTAAAGAGATCACTATACTACTTCAAGTCACCCTATAAGTGTACTGTTGTTAAAGGCTGAGGGAGACTTATCACGACTGGCCGTGGAACGCAAGAACGGTACCATACACCACACACACACATCTCACCTCACAAGCACAGGGGATTGTGAGTGGGGGTTTGGTGGTGGCCGAAATGCTTCCCCTACTGCCTGTTTAAGTAACTTACCCTTCAGGTTTACCCCTATTTGTCAATTTATTGTCTCTGTATTATAAACGTTGGGAAAGGTCTTTCACCCCTTCCCCTCTCCGATTTGTATCCGAAATGGGTAGAAACAGCCGAACGTACGAAGCTCTTGATTCAGCAACTTCTCATAACAAATTTATTTCGAAAAGCGCACTAACTTCTGCTGGAATATTTTTAGATGGCAGTTTTGTCAGATAAACTGCTAAGCAAACAAAAACGGATTATAAACAATAATTCTACTGCTTTTCGCCCTAAACTCTAGGGACTGCTTTTCGTAGCGGAGGTAGCTGTTTCGCACCCTACATAGTGGTACACTCTTACGTTGACTCAGAATATAGAGTAACCGTAGGCAATAGCCATCTGGTAAATCTTCTCAAGTTCAACCCTACGTAGACCAACAGACGAAAAATGAGTGAAAGCCCGCTTTATTAAAAACCGCAGGGCTGAAAGTTTATAGAAAGTCGGATAGGCAGATACGGAGGGTATAAGGACCGGAGCAAATGTCGGTTTTCTGTAAATAGAAAAGCTAATAACGTTAGATACAGTATCCCGAGTTAAAAGAAAATCAAGCAACAGAAGAGTACCATTCTTCTCGAGTTCCAGAGTAAATTTCAAAGTAGGGTAAACAGAAAAAGAGTTTCGGTCAACAAAACAAGTTGTTCCACAGGGTGTGGCCAGAAAACTAAAATGTCATCGACATAACGAATAAACAATGACGATTTTTTAAGAAAAACTGACAGAACTTGATCTTCCAGGGATCGTAAAATGAATTCAGCAAGAATGGGGGATAAGGGAGGAACCCATAGGTATACCCTCCCTTTGTTGATAAATCGACCCATTAAAAAGAAAGAAAGAACGGCGCGCAATTAGCTTAAGTGCCGAGAGATTTGATTGGGACTTGAGAAGGAAAATGGTTGGAGTATTGGAAAGTTTTTCGCAAAGTATAGTGTGGATCTGATTAAGGGGAACATTCGGAAACAATGAAATCACGTCTAAAAGACGCCATAATAAAAGAATATGAACCCTGTGAATTGAACGATTTAATTATTTCCAAAGCTTCTAATGAGCTTCTCACATAGGCATCAGAGGACCTAATATACGGTGTTAAAAATGAAGCCAGGATTTTCCAAATTTATGGTAGGGTTATTTGACCCGGATATCAGTAATCTAATAGTGTGTCCAGGCTTTTGGAGTTTAAGCTTCCCGAAAGCTTCTGGAACACGAGGTCCATGAGGCGGTAGCATATTGTCTGATATACAAGTGGGCAAGAATCCGTGAATTCTGAGTTTGCTAAGGGAGGCAGCAGTGGGGTCTGCCTTGATAACAACATGTGCTATAAGGTTGATAGCCTCCTCAACCTTAGCTTGATATTTACTCTTATCGAGAATCACAATTTGTTGCGATTCATCAGTGGATATAATCCACAGAGACGGGTTTTCAGACAAAGCCAGAAGTTGGTTACGTTCATATTATAACAACTTACTGAAGTGAGATGATTTAGAGTTGGAATAATGATTACTGAATAGCCTGTTAATAGAACAGCAAGCAAAGTCTTGATCTTGTACAGGTAGAGCAGAGATTATATTTTCCACCTGTGGGACCATTGTAAAAGGTTTAGGGTTATATATAGGGTAGTTCAATTTAAAACCCTTCTGTAAGGCTGATTTTTGGACGTTGGCATGCACCCTATATGTAACCCTAAACCTTTTACAATGGCCCCACAGGTGGAAAATATAATATCTGCTCTACCTGTTCAAGATCAAGACTTTGCTCGCTGTTCTATTAACAGGCTATTCAGTAATCATTATTCCGACTCTAATTCCCTCTCACTCCAGTATGTTGTTACAATATGAACGTAACCAACTTCTGGCTCTGTCTAAAAACCCGTCTCTGTCGATAATATCCGCTGATAAATCGCAACCATTTGTGATTCTCGATAAGAGTGAATATCAAGCTAAGGTTGTTGAGGAGGCTATCAATCTTATTCCACATTTTGTTATCAAGGCAGACCCCACTGCTGCTCCCTTAGCAAACTCAGAATTCACGGATTCCTGCCAACTTGTATATCAGACAATATGCTACCGCCTCATGGACCTCGTGTTCCAGAAGCTTTCGGGAAGCTTAAACTCCAAAAGCCTGGACACGCCATTAGATTACTGGTATCCGGGTCAAATAACCCTACCAGAAATTTGGAAAAATTCCTGGCTTCATTTTTAACAACGTATATTAGGTCCTCTGATGTCTATATGAGAAGTTCATTAGAAGCTTTGGAAAGGATTAAATTTTTTCAACTCCGAGGGTTCATCTTCTTTTATTATAGTGTCTTTCGACGTGATTTCATTGTTTCCAAATGTTACGTTTAATCACATCCACACAATACTTTGCGAAAAATTTGCCAATGATCCCACCATTTAACTTCTCAATACCAATTTTCTCGGTACTTAAGCTAATTGCGCGTCATTCTTTCTTTCGTTTTAATGGGGTGATTTATCAATAAACGGAGGGAACATTTATGGGTTCCCACCCTTATCTCCCATTCTTGATGCATTCCTTTTACAATCCCTGGAAGATCAAGTTCTGTCAGTTTTTCTTATAAAAAGTTATTGTTTATTCGTAAGGTCGGGGACATTTCAGTTTTCTGGCCACATCCTGTGGAACAACTTGTTTTGTTGACCGAAACTCTTTCTTCTGTTTATCCTACTTTGAAATTTACTCTGGAATTCGTGAAGGATGGTACTCTTCCGTTGCTTGATTTACTTTTAACCCGGGATACTGTATCTAACGTTAATAGTATTTCTGTTTACAGAAAACCGACTTTTGCCACGGTTCTTATACCCTCCGCATCTGCTCATCCAACTTCCTACAAACTTTCAGCCCTGCAGTTTCAAATAAAGCGGGCTTCAACTCATTTTTCGTCGGTTGGTCTACGTAGGGTTGAAGTCCAGAAGATTAACCGGATGGCTATTGCCTAGGGTTGCTCCAGTGATCTCTTTAATAAACTGGTCCGCAACCAACATCGTGTGTCTTATACTACTCTACAGAGAGACGTACGACAGATGACGTTTGTGGGTTCTGTAGATAATTTTCCTTTGGTTACTTTTACCATGAAAACTCTCTGTAGGAAACATAACTTAGAGTTTGGAGTCTGCACGAATAACATTTATAGTCTTATCAAGTAGGACCGTAACCCAATTCAGACCACCCAAAGACGTGGTGTATATAGGATCGCTTTGATTTTTGGGGTTTCTACTATGCCGAATAAGTTCTTTATAGGTTCTACACTTAGGACTTTAGCTGTTAGAATGAAAGAGCACAGATATAATATCAGGACCAGTTCTTCTACTACAGCCCTTGCTAGAACTGTTAATCAAGGACTCTATATACCAGATTGGGAAAACGCTACGATTATACTTTCGGCATATAATCGACATTCTCTTTTTTGATGCAAGATGATTCGTGCTACAAACGGTAAAGTTAAAAATCAGCTAAACCTGATAAAACACAAATGGAGCACACACACACTACATGTAACTAAACTTTACAACTAAAACAAACACCACATGAGATCTTTCGAGGATCACAACGTCCTCATCTTCACATGTAACATTCACGAGTAACACCAAGATATTATATGTATATAACGCGTCATCGTCTGAATCCGATAATATCGCAACGCCATCTAGGATTTACACAATGCATTAAATAAAACCCTGAAAATGTTCAAATAAAATAGTCCATGGTTTAGATATGTCCTTAGGGACAGAATCATTACATCAATGAGATCCGAAAGTTGTAAAATATAGGCTCTCCATGAATAATAACAGCGAGAGCTTACTTGGAGAGTTTATAATTGACACCTCATTCCACTTTGGAACATGAGAGCCGGTTGCAACCAGACGAGACATGGCGGTTGTCAACTAACCATTATGAATATCATATTTATTTTCCCGGACTCTGGTACTCAAGTTCCTTTTTGTAGAACCAATATATCATCATCATCATCATTGTCAACCATTATCAATCCACTGCTAGACGAAGGTCTCCCCAAGTTTCTTCCACAAAGGTCTGTCTTGTGCCAGTCTCTTCCATGTTACTCCCGCACACTTTCGAATTTCATCCGACCATCTCCCTTGTGGTCTTCTTCTGGGTCTTTTCCTGTCCCTTGGAATCCAGTCTAAAATTTCAGCTGTCCATCGATGGTCTATCCTTCCGGCAATATGTCCAGCCCATTGCCAATTCAGGGGTTTTACTGTGGTCGTAATGTCTTCCACTCTTCTCATTTTTCTGATCCACGAGTTCCTCTTCGTATCTCTCCTGGTTACACCAAGCATGCATCTCTCCATGCTGCTTTGAGTTGTCTGCAGTCTTTCTCTTTTAGTTAAGGTCCACGTCCTGCACCATATGTAATCACTGGAAGGATGTATTGATCAAACACTTTTCTTTTAAGACATAATGGCATATTGCTCTTGAAAATTATACTGTTTCTTCCAAACGCTCTCCAGGCAAGTTTTATACGCCGATTAATTTCTTCATCAATGTGACCCTCACTTGATATCTGCTGTCCAAGATAAATGTTGGTTATCTCCAGCTTTTCCCCATCAATCGACAAATCTTCATTTCTTGTAAAAGCATTGTACATACATCATTTTTTTTTCCTGAAATTTCATTTTTAATCCCACTTCTTTACTCTTGTCAGCAAGTTCCTGGGTCATACTCTGCAGCTCTGATGGGGTACTTGCAAAAATGGCTATATGCAGTATCATTAGCCTCTGGAACAACGGTTTGTAGAGGTATGGTATATACGCCGTATCTAGTATGTTGAGGCACCATATCCCGATCCTTCTTGATTAAGGCACGCATATTTCTAGATGTGAGGCCAAAGTCAATATTGTATGGTTTGCACTTATTTCTTTGTACGTTAACGATCTTGGGCACATACGGAAGTGATCCTACAAAACGGGGTTTACGTAAGTCTCTAGAGAGAGTCTAAACATTATACTTCTTAATTTGCCGGAGTAAGCGATCCACTACCAAAGCCTCGTATCCATAATGACAGGCTATTTGTTTAATCTTGGCTAGTTCCAAATGTCGTAATCTAGGGTTGGACGAGTGTGAAAATGCTCTACGTGTAATAAAAACCGAATAGCCGCAAATTTGTAATTAATCGGGTGATAGGACGAGAAGGGTGTAATTTCAACACTAGAAGACTGTTTTCTGAAAAAGGAAAACTGCAAATGGTTCGAGGGGGTTCATTCTAAAATGAAATCCTAAAAAGGTAATCCCCGGTTTCATTCAATTTCAAGGGTGAAATTAATGGACGGATCTTTTGATGAACAATAATCAGAAAATAAAACTAGATCTGAAACAGAATAAGACCAAAACAGCAAAATGTCATCCACATATCTCACAAATAATAACGGAGTTTGAATGTAAACAAATAAGATCTCCTCCTCCAAAAACTGCATCAAGATCTCTGCAAGTATGGGAGAGAGCGGGGAGCCCATAAGCGCCCCACTCTCCTGATGATAGATAGTGTCGTTAAACTTGAAATAGGATCTCGTCTGAACAAGGCGCAATGCAGTAAGCACGGCCTGATTCACCAGTTGTGGAACGTCAGCTGCTACCAGTTTGGACTCAATAATTCCATGAACAAACGTGACACGAACGCTGAGAAATAACGATTCCACGTCGAGAGAGGCCATCAAAAACTTAGACTCCGGATGAAGAAATGGTCGAATCCTGGTCAAGGCCTGAAGTGAATTAGGAACAGAATATACGGAATTAGAAATTAATGGTTTCAAATATGCCGCAAGAGTTGAATCCAGTGGGTGGGTAGGACTAGACGAACTGGAAACAAGAGGCCTTAAAGGTAAATCGGGTTTGTATAACTTAAGTTGTCCGTATAATTCAGGGGTCCTGGAGCCACACGGGGGAGACAAAGCTGAAATCATAGACGAAGGGAGGCCTGCAAGGGTTTTCATGCTACCTAATGCTGATATAGTAGCATGGGTGGGATCAGTCTGGACGACAACAGTATTGATCTTGGAAATTGCTGTACACATTTTCTGGTGGTACTCCGTCTTGCCTAAAATGATAATCTGATTTGACTTGTCCGCCGAAATTATAGCTAGCTGTGGATTATCACGAAGTCCCTTTAGTGCTCTGCTCTCAGAATTGAATGTATTGTTAAGTTGTCGGTCGAAATGTCGTTTCCGACAGCGAAGAGCACTCGCCAGTCTGTAACGTATTGGATCCTGTTCTTCAGGAGGGACCCCATGAATCACAGTTTCGGTCTGAGACACGACCGTAAAAAGGTTCTGTGCAAGTTCTGGGTACGCAAACTTCGAACCACGTTGGAGTGCCCTGGTTTGGCAGACACTCAACGTAACGGAGCTGAGATTCTGATATGGTGGTTTATTGAGCAGCTCTTGAAATTCACCACTAGGAGAATAGTGATTAGCAGAATTCTTAACTGATAGAGAACGTGCGACTAGTAGTGTCAACTTATGAATATGGCCTTCCTGTATCTTAGTAACATCGGTTGCAATGGCCGAACTAGACAAAATAAGTCCATAACAATGGATGGTTAAGTCCATAACAATTCTGTCCATAAGAATGGATGGTTGTTTTTAGTAAGAAATAAATAAGCGTTATAGATACGTCTGAATAAACAATCGAGGAAATATCTCTTCATTCTGATTGCACAGGCAAGTCGTCTAGGTTCCGTGCTTCGCAAAATAGTAGCGTCACCATGAGAACAAGGCTGACAATTCAAGGCCAAGAATTTTGGTATGACTTTTTAAGTCTCTACAATTCGCAAGAAAATGGAGATGGGCGTGTTGAATTGCCAGACTACGACGTACGCTGAAGGAAGATCTAGTGGTCCACATCATGATATCTTTAAAATATACGTACCACATTAAAAGCGATACATTAATTGATACAAGATGATTCGTGCTAAAAACGGTAAAAGTTAAAATATCGACTAAACACGATAAAACACAGATGTAGCACACACACACTATATGTAATGAAACTTTACTACTAAAACACACACCACATGAGATCTTTCGAGGATCACATCGTTCCCATCTTCAGATGTAATATTCACGAGTAAGACCAAGATATATAAAATGCACCATCGTCAGAATCCGACAATATCGCAACGTCATTTAAAATTTACACAATGCATTAAATAAAACCCTGAAAATGTTCGAATCAAATGTCCATGGTCTAGATATGACTTTAGGGACATAATCATTACAGCAACGACATCCGAAAGTTGTAAAATATAGGCTCTCGATGAATAATAAATGCGAGAGTTTACCTGGAGAGTTTATAATGGACATCTCATTCCACTTTGGAACATGAGAGCGGGTCGCAACCAGACGAGAAATGGCGGTTGTTAACTTAACATTACGAATATCATATTTATGCTACCGGACTCTGGTACTCAAGTTCCTTTTTGTAGAACCAATATATACAGTATCATTAGTCTCTGGAACAACGGCTTGTAGAGGTATGGTATATACGCCGTATCTAGTATGTGAAGGCACTAATCCCGATCATTCTTGATTAAGGCACGAACATTTTTAGATGTGAGACCAAAGTCAATAGTGTATGTTTTGCTGGCCAAAGTCAATATTCTCTTCTCTTCACAGAAAGTTTGTGTATAGTTTGATATGCTCAAAACTGTTGCAATGAGAACCTGCCAGCCTTTATTCCACAACTGTGGAGGTTACTGATTGGGACTTTTTCTGCGAATGATGATATGGCCTATGATGAACAAGCTATGTGATCTGCTAATCTCTTTTCTTCTTATCGATTAGCATATTGTGGCAACATGGAGCCTAATGTATCATGGGGTGTCTCTGTATTTAATACCATCCGCACTGTTTATTTGTGACAGTCTACCTGATGATGGTTCTGTAGTTAGTCCAGAAAGATCTTGCAAGTAGTTTTTAATAATTGTGTTTTAATTGTAAATAAATCTGGTACTTTAATTCTGCAGTTGGAACATATTGGTTAAATTTAACAAATACATAGACAGCGTTTAACTTGATATACGTTTCTACGTATGTGTTTTTGAGTGAAGAAAATTAATAAGTGATGTTTTAATTCAGGGAGCGGCTGCCAACTCAAGAGAACTATGTACATAAATTGTTTTCACAATAAGTGGTGGCAAATGAACTAAAAAACGTCATAGCAACTTATGCCAACTTAAGTAAAAAGAAAAGAAAAGATCACACGTAGGCGTTAACTGATGATGAAAAATAAGTTTCTGTTCTCATGCATGGCATCCGAAGAAAGTGAATGAACATTATTCCACCCAGCACTGAAAACGGAAAAAACAACTAACAAATGATAATTACATTGCGAAAATAAAGGAACAATAATTATATTCCGTTGTGTGTATATTATTTTACTTCATATTTGCATCTCACTATTCAATCTATTACATTCCATTGGACGAATGTTCTGTAATGCAATATTTGTTCATAGATATGATGCAACAGGGGCGCACACAGAATTTCTTTATGGGATGGCCCAAAATATTGAAGATGAAAAAACGATACCCTGGAGAAAAGATCTTCCAAAATATTTGAAGCGATAAAAATATCTGTGCCATATTAAAGTGCGTTCCCAGTTGTTCGTAAAATGTAAATTTCAAAACATGTACAAATATATTTAAAAAGGAGCCAGTACCCAAGAACGAAGGACCACGCGATACCCCATTAAGAGGCCCCGAGCCTGGGCCCCTGGGCTACATCCACTGAGTGCGCCACTGTTGTGCGATATGGTCTGTTTTCTAAATCCTTAATTTCTGAATCTCAAGAAATGTCAGCTATGAAAAATATATCTTACACATGCTCAGTTGTGAAACGGAAACAAAATATTTTTCTTAATTTTCATGTTCGTGACTGTTTGGTCACTGAGATTCAGGACTTCTTTGTTTTCTGCAACACATGTCGGGAAAAGATCTTTGTAACTTTATTTCACGAAAGAATGGGTGTTTGCAATCGGGGTTTTACAAGAAAAGAAAAGAAAAAGAAACCAGGAAATAAAAGGATCTTTGTTGCCCTCTTTTGTGCGTTATTTATCTGTATTTCGGTTTTGTTGTATTTTGTATCTAATTGGTTTCCCGTGACTCCATTAACGAATTAATCCCACCAGATGGCAGCATGTGATGAACCACATTACTTGACTGAGGAAACTGAAATTGATGCGTGCTAACACGTCAAGTCCCTAGTGCTAGGATCGGCAGGTACTAATTGCCTGTATTGAGGAGGGTGTTTCTATTACAGTAATTCTTAGCACAAACGTGGCATTCTTGCGAGCTAGGCTCGTGGCCTGGAAAAAATTGTTTGGAAAAATATGAAAATAAACGAATTTTAGCAAGGAAACCCGAAACTATGAAACGGGTTTAAGAAATATAATGAAACTTATAAACACACTCATACACAAGGATATCTGCTTGTATGGGCGCTTATAGTTTAGTTTTCAGGTGGGGCAAACAGAAATTGTAACCATGAGTAATATATACAAACACCATATGTAAATTTCCATCGTGCCTTCTTTTAATCAAACCTGTTTTACCACACACTCAGCGCATAAATTTAATTGGAAACCAGAGGACCCTAAAATTTGCCTAAATCAGATGGATAAATGAAATTAGATAGCATGTTAGGACAATAAGGAAATTTCTTTGCTGTTCTTTTGACCCTTCTAAAGTCCACTTGTTCACATGCGTCACGAAAACGCAGGGGGGGTCACTCAATTGGTCATCGAGACTAAAAATATATCATCAAGACAAATTCCTGGGGAAAACTTCGAGAAATGTTTGCCCAGCAGTGAATAGCTGCTGCAGAGGATGATATATATTTCATTTCTTGGCCTTTCATACTTTTTCATACCATACGTATGTATGCTGTTCCCCAACACGCAACGGGAAATTTCATCATTACTTTCTGCTATACATTTCAGCTATTTCTAATGAAAGTTCGGTAGAAAAATTGGAAATCAAAATCAGTGTTTTTATACTCCCTGAAGTAATTTTTGCGAACAGAAAGGTCATGCTCAGATTTCCAGGAGAGAGCAAGCCCCCCCCTCCCCTCATGATGAGCGTACGTGCCTGCGTGTGTTGATGCCGTGATAAATCATCCTCTTCCTAAAAAAAATACGAAAATGAGCACAAAGTATAAACAAAATTTCTTGGCAAGAATAAAAAATAAACAAAATTTAATTATCATACTAAATTTTAAAAAAAGCAGAAACTTTAACGAGAGTTTCTAAATTTCACTTAACGGAAAGTAAAGCTGTTAGCGTTGCCATTTAATAAAAAATAATAGCATAAACCACACATGTTAAGAATTCACAATTCACAAAATTCTGTTTAGATTAAAAAGCTATGCGTTACATATACACTGGCGTGCAAAAATTGAGGACGAGACGATTTTTCGAATGTAACGTCGTGCAGAAGAGCTCCACATGGACTCGAATCATACCCTAAGATCCCGAAGATGTAAGAATATGGGACAAGTGAGCAAAACCGTCCAAACAAGGAATCCAAAGGATACAAAGGCACTTTATTGAAAAGGTAGATTCGAGCACAACTGGACGGAAGACAGAAACGTCCATGTGACAGGCGACTGAGAAGAAAAATCCAGTCTTTAGTAAGGGATATGACCACCCCTGACTGCGTTGCAGGATTTACAACGTCTGCCGTAGCTGAGGATGAGGTTGTCAAGGAGCTGTTGAGTCATCGCTGCCCATTCCTCTTGTAGCGCCAATCGCAGCTGCGGAATCGTTGCTGGCGGCTGGGGACGTGCTACCAAGCATCTCCCGAGAAGGTCCCACACGTGTTTTATTGGATTTAGATCCGGGGACCTTGCGGGCCAATCCATGCGTTGAATATCTTCACTCTCCAACAGCTCTGCGACAACCACTGTACGATTAGGTGTAGCGTTTTCGTCCATGAAGAGGGACTCAGGACCCACAGCACCTCTAAACAAACGCAGGTGAGGCAGGAGAACCTCGGTACAATAGCGGACACCAGTGACTGAACCTCCTTGGAAGATGTGGAAGTCAGTACGGCTACCAAGCATGATACCGCCCCAAGCGAGAACTCCGCCACCTCCAAACCGGTCAATTTCAATGATGTTGGAGCTGTGATTGCGTGTTCCCTGCTCTCTCCAGATGTGTATACGTCCTGAATCGCTCGTCAGACTAAATCGGCCCTCATCCGTAAAGAGAACTCGACCCCATTGCTTATGTGTCCAGTTCTTGTGTTCCTGGCACCACAGAAACCGCCGTCTCCGATGAGCAGGCGTTAATGGCACACACCGTACTGGTCGTCGTGCAAATAGACCAGCTTTATGCAGCCTCCTGGCCACGGTAAAACGCGATAACGGACGTCCAGTTGTCTGTTGCATGTGCCTCGCGATTTCTCCCGCTGTCCGCAGTCTTTCTCTTCTCGCCTGTAGGACAATATACCGGTCGTCCGCCGCCGTGGTTGCTCATGGAATACCACTGATAAACTCTCAGACAGCTGTTCCTGTCGTTTGAAATGCTCTCCAAGCTCGTGAAACAATGCTGTGAGCGATCCCGAACTCCTCGGCCACACTAGTCACATTTCGAGATTCTTGCAACTTCCCAATGACGCGACCTCGGGTAAATTCATCCAGATGTCGTCTACTGGATTTTATATCTCACGCTGGCAGCAACTCGACGTCGTTCAAACCGATGTACACCGTGCAATAGCTTTCACCGAATTGCTGAGCATACACCGCCCATGTGCTTTTTATGCCCTTCCAACACTCCTCAACCCCCTACGTCATGCTGCATATATAAGTATGCCCTACCGTACCGGACCCTAGTCTATCTCCTGAGTGTTCTTTCGGTCAGTTCTGCCTGCTCGTTCCGCTGTTATGCTAATTTCTCCTCTTCGTCCTTAATTTTTTTACACCAGCTTATTAAGTAATATCAAAAATTTGACTAATCCAGGAGAATTTCAGAGTCCAATTTTAAAATATCATTTTCTTTTGTATTTATTTCTGATTGAAATTTGGATAAAGAGAGCTAAGAGATTGAAATCTTGGTTTAAATCTTAATGTTTAGCATTTTTGCTTTCTTTATCTAGGTTAAAATCAGGATTCTCTGTTTGCCTGCTCGTATGCGTGCATAAAAAGAGAGAAACGTATATTTGCACACATATTTCGATATAAGAATAAATTTATGTACAAGGAAAAGTCGAAAATTAAAGGCAACTTCTTTCAATTTGTCAGAAACAATGCGAAACTTACATTACATTTTAATGCAGTCCACGTACAATTCCACACACTTTCTGTTACACTCCATAAGCTTTTTGATCTCATCGCAAAAATAAGGTTTGCAACAATCTTTGAAGTCATGTTAACCACTTCTTGCACTTCCGACAACATAATGCTTCTTTCAGAAGACTAAAGAGACGACAATCGCTTAGTCCGAAATCCGGGCTGTAAGGTGGGAGTGAAAGAACCTCAAACTTTAGGTTTTAAATTGTCGCCATGGTTGCAGTCACTGTATGGGGACAGGCATTGTCATTAAAATAAACAGTTCTTGGCAATATTCCTCTTCTTTTATTGAGAAGCGGATGTTTCAGTTTGTCTTTAACCATTGATGAATATATCGCACTGTTAATATCTTGTTAGTGTTCCTGAGAGTGCTCCAGAATAGGTAATGCATATTCCAAAACAGCGTAAGCAAAGATTTTTCTTTTGACACTCTTGAACTCAAAATGGTGCGTCCAGGTCTGGTCCCCCAGTGACAATTCTTTCCAGTAAACCTGGATCTTCTTCATCTCTGCAAAAGCTGGATAAGATTTGTGTTGTTTGGTCAGCTGTTTGGGGATTCGCCTGGAATACATTTTCCGGTATTCTAATTGTTCGTGCACGATTGCATAAACAGAACCATAACTTATGCTTAACATATTAGCTGCATCAGAATCACTCGGTCTTTTCGAATGAGAGAGATCACACGATCTTGAATGACGGGCACCATGCCCAGCTTCGTCAATCACACTTGTACTGCGAGAATGAAACCTTCCTATCCCTTCATAAATCTTTGTTTAGTCCATACACTTACTCCCATACTGTTCTACCATTCTTCGGTAAATTTCAGAGGGCTTGACGAATTTTGCCCAATGAAACCTTATTATGCAAGTCATTCAACAGCGCTGAAATCCGAAAAAGAATTTTCTATGTTTACACATGCACCACAAGAGCCAGACGGATGTGTAGCGTTTATGACGAAGTAAATTCCTCCATCATTTTTATGCTAGAGGTGGGATTCGAACCCCCCAACTCTGGGCTCCGGAGCTCCGAGTGTTATCCACTATACTACACTGGCATATGCTCTACTGCTATCTGCCTTTATCTCATGTGCGTCCCGCCGGGCAGGCACGTCACACGTTGCGTAATGCAAGTGCCACCTTGTTTCTCTGCGGTATGGCTTGTTAACGTTGGCGGGCTACTGTCGCTTGTGTGTGTGCGCAGTATTAATTTAATTCACAAATTTCCTTTACCTTTTCATTTCCCCCGGACTTCCCACCTTTATTTTACAGGAATGCTAATATTTTGCGCTCGTACGAGCAATTTCATTTTCGGGAATGCACGTCTGCTCCAAAATGTAAGGAGATATTGAGATGCCTGCATGATATGACAGGTAAATCGACGAGCTGTAAGTCTGGGATGAAAGGTCAACCTCTGAGCTGCACAAATCAACAACAAGGGGAACAGAACATGGAAATAAGCGATACCGAAGCGCAAAGCAAATTAACATCAAAACTGAACAAGTTGACTGGTACGTATTTAAGTAATAATAGCATAAACCGATGAAAATGGAGATGCGAAATCCTAGAATAAACATATGAAAATCAAGATGCGAATTTAGATAGTAATAGCATAATCGTAGGAATTGTTGACGAGAAATGCAACTTGACTGCAGCGCCTGTTTACTTTGACCACGGGATGACGCGTATCCACAGTGATCACACGCACCTGGATTCGGCAAAGAGGAATGCATGCCCAACGACTGATGGGGTGCCCATCACAGGACAACCTGCGTAGAGTCTGCTGAAGACGATCGCGGTTGGGACCGTGAACAGAGGAGCTCCCTCCTTTTCTCAGATGAGTCGGTGTTCAGCCTGAAGTCCGATAATTGTCGGGTCCTTCTCTGGAATGAACGAAGCATAAGGAATAATCCAGCCTTCATGTAGGAAAGAGATGCCCTCCTTGGTGATGGAATCCTCGTTTGGGCGGACATCAGCAATGGCGGTCGTACCGACCTCTACGTCATCCGAAATAGACTGCTTACGGCTGTCAGATATCGAGACAAGATCCCATGACATATAATTGGCCCCTATGTCGCAGCAGTTGAGGATACTTTCCTCTTCATGAATGATAAGGCACGCCCGCATTGAGTCCAACTGGTGGAAAATATACCCCACCAGGAAGAACACATCGAGCATATGGGCTGGCCTCTGCGGTTTCCTGACCGTTGAGGTCTCCGGACCATTGCTCAGTGCGGTCTTCGGCTCCATTGAGCACGAGTACGACGCACTGAGCAGACGTGTAGCACATCGCCCTTCCCCATCCCCTGACGCTTCAGAAGTTGGAGCATGCCCTCAATGGAAAGTGGCGGAGAATCCCCCAAGAGCTGCTGGACAATAACAACTTCTCGATGCCTTGACGATGTGCCAGTGTTTTAACAGTCACTGATAAGAATACATCCTACTGAAGGTCATCAAGCTTCGCATTCCACCATTTGTTCATACGTAACTTCACTACCACGTGATGTGTATTGCCAGCAAAATTATCTGCACTCATACGTGAAAAGTGCAGCCAGTCCAAGTACACTGTTATAAATTAAGAAAAAGCTATCTACAGTTATACATATGTCGTTGGACTTGCAGCTCAGCGTAATTGGTAGGCACTACATCCTTTTTTTAATTTCGACGGCTACACCAGCACCCATTGTGATAGCCCACCATTCCCACACCCTTATTTACACACAGACAAAGCGATTCTTGGGCATAAATATTCCAAAATTCGTGTCCCTCCTCATTTATCTCAAAAGCAACAACGATTTGCCACAGAACTGGTTCTATGGGTCTACTGAAGGAGGAGGTACCAATACTATAAATAGTACCAAATATATCTAAAAATTAATTGCGTTGGAATATTGTTATGTGGCACGTGCACACATTTCAGCTTTCAGAATAACCTTCGTAATGATTAAGTTGGAACTGGAATTTTTGTGAGACTCATGGTTTTGTCAAAACCACATTTTTTAAAGAAAAAGTCGTCCGGTACAACACCCCATTTTGAGCGCGGTTTGATGCTCCATTCAATCATGAGCAGATTTAGAAAAATCTTTTACCGTTAAATTGTTGTTAAAATTCGTTCACAACTGAATTCGTTTTAAAATGTATTTTCCGACAATTCTCTTTCATCCAGGATCTAACAGATTTTTTTTTACGTGAGGGAATTTATTGAGATGTTCTCCTGTACGTATATCTGTTCTTGTAATGGACCGCAAAACTGAAATTCCCGGTTTGATTTGGTCGTACCAATCCGCCCCTGCTGTATGTTTTCTGTTTTGTCACGTTTCAAGCTCCAACTGTTTCACATTCATGTTTCCGATATGAATCCCTCATGTGTTTGTCCGCGCACGGTCGCTACCGAAACATTTCTTAATTTTTTGAGTGGAGTATTTTATTGCAGATATGTTTTTCATTTCTCTGGAAAATCTGTATCTGTTATACTGCAGGCTTAGATTTTCAGAAGACGGTAACTGAAGTCCTCGCCTGTAAAGCACCCACCCACCTTTCCTAGTGAAAGTTTTCTTCATTTGACACATAACATTGCACATTAGTTTATGGGCCGTCATTTTTGACGGGCCAAAGAAATGTTGTTTACAAAAAAGTAGACCCAACAGTGAAAAATCAGTATAAACAGATGTTTCTGTGCAACACCTGAAAGAAGAAAAAAATTAGTGTATTCCGTTAAATTTTTCATTACAAATCCAAAGGCCTCAAAAATTTGTGAAAGATGGCACAGGATACACCTTTGTTCTGTTCCCTCAAGAAACGTGCATCACGATGTCGTCTTTCCAAACTTTTGGTGTAGTCATTAAAAAAAAAGTACGGTCGACATTCGTATAGCGTAACGCCCATCAATTTTTTGATAAATTTCTAAATTTTCAAGTAATGGCTTTGATCTAAAAATTTTGAATTTTGTGAAATTCAAACTAACCCAAATGGGCACGATGTTGAAAAATAACCCCAAAGAGACTACTCCTGATTTTTCTCTCGACTTCTGCAAGTCTCTTCCATAACTCTCAGTATTCAGCCATACCTTTCTGTGTTACTCCAGCATGCTTTCGAATTTCAACCATCCATATCCCGCATGATAGGAAAAGGAACTTATGGAAGAGAAAAACGGCAAGATTAGGTGGCATCATGATCAAAGTAAAGACCTTCAAGTGGTAACGGGCTTGACATATTTTACTGAATTTAAGTGTTTAGTAATTATTTTTGATTGTTTTCGAGAAAACAGCAAACGTTTACAAGGTGTCGCAACGATCTGTTCTGATATGATCAAAATTAAACTTTCCTCTAATATTCTACTGTTTGCATGATATTAATACAAGTTTCCTATAAGGTACGGAAAATCGAAAAAAAGCAACCCAGTAAAAACAGTCTTGCTGGGCCAGCAGTGGGCCATTGCTAGCAGCCAGCACTGCCATCAATGGCCCAGCACTATGTTGCCGTTGCCGAACCGTCAATAAAATGTCCGGGCGGCAAACAGAAGGGCCAGCAGTTCAGGCCAACAGCTGGCCAACAGTTGACACCCCATCTGTTGTCATATGCCACAACAGGGCCATCAGTTATCCATCACAGGCAGTAGCTGCCACAAGTGGCCCATCAGTGGCCCTGCAAGCACGTGCCAGAAATGATGGCTAGCCTAATGTAGTCCGCTGGTTTGCCGGCAGTGGCAGTCGGCAACCACGTGACGTAACTGGTGGCTTGCCGAATCTTATCCACCAATTTCCCAGTAGCGCCCATAAAAAAAAAAAGTCAAGGATAACCGCAGTTTCCCAAAGTTTCCTTTTCCACCCTTACGAAACTTGTAAATTATAGCACTGCGCTGGTGAAATTTTCTCAACTAACCGGAAAAACGTCCGTTTGGATCTAAGTAGATTTGAACCAGGGCCAAACAGCCCTGGTTCAAATCTACTTAGATCCAAACGGAGCCGAGCTCTATACCGACCAGGCTAATTCGTCACGCGTAAGCGGCTGCTTGAAGCTGTCTGTTTGCGGTAAGAAATGTGTAATCGAATGGTTTCTTCTCATTTTACAATATTGCGAGGTACTTTTCGTAAAAGTCAGTTTCATGTAATTCATAAATTTATTTTTTCACCGTAGCGATAGTTTTTTTTTACCTTAAGGGAACTTCACTCATTTTCAAGGAGTGTACATACTTAGAGTCGCTTTCCAAAGTTTTGTACTGTCCTTGTCTTGAAAGGAGATTGTTGAATTAATATATATTTACCCGGGTTCATGTCACATTCTGTTACATTTTTAATGTGTTATCTTTCCTTTCTGTTGTCCGAAGCTACATTTGTTTTAAAGAGGAAATATATTTTATTTTACTTCGAATTCCTCCCAGTCTTGTGTATTCAACCCATGGATGAGTACATTATTTGCACATAGCGTTGCTTTTTTCTTCTTTCAAATAATTAATAAATTTTGTACACGTATAATTCTTTCTTTCTTTTTTTTTTTTTTTTCCAACAAACGTTTTCTTAATGGTTTTCAAGGACATTAGTTTCAAGCGGTTTCAAAATATTTCTTGTTATTCACCCATTCCATTCCATGAATTGTTATTCATGGAATGGAATGGGTGAATAACATTCCCATGAATAACAATTCCATGAATTGTTATTCATGGGAATGGAGTGGCCGAATGGGTGCATTTCATGGCTGTAATCTAGTATTTCATGGCTTAATCTGATATCTTCGTCGACGTAAAACTTCCTAAGAAATTAATTCGCTTCTCTACATACGAATTTTTTTCTTAACATCCACTAAAATAACACGATGGCGATAGCGTCGTGTTCAACTAACTGGTATCATGAGAGGCACAGCAAGTGTTGCTTCTGCTCATGCGCAGTCCCGTTGCTCCCACCTGCTGTTGGGTTTGCATTGGTTGCCAGCAATGGGCCGCTAGTGGCACTTGCTTGGAGGCCCACAATTCACGGCGATGCTGCAGGGCCATCAATGGCTCGCCAACTGATAGCGCTGCCACCAACGGACCGCTACCGGGCCGTGAGCAGCAGATTTCAGCCAGCAGTGACCCAGCACTGCCAGGTGGTAGCCAGCAGTTTCCCAGCACCTATGTTTTTGCTGGGAACAAGAGCCATAACATGAAGTACTCCCCCCCCCTTTTTTTTACATGGGTTACAGTGATATCAGAATTCTCCAAAGAAGCTTGAGTGAATGTGTTTGTAGTAGCAATTAATGGGAAAATTGTTATAATGACTCGAAAGTAAATCATTTTCGGAGTAAGATGTTGTATAACTCAACAAAATTAGCACTAAAGTAGGTACCTTTTAATTATAACTACTTTCTATCGCACCATCTTTCTCTCTCATTCTCATTAGCATACTACCAATTCTATTTCTGGAAAGAAAAAACTACTCTACGCAGTTCTTCGGCATAGTACTTTGACTTGAAAAGCATTAACATTCCAAATATAAGTTCACATATGCAAATATGCAAAAGAAATTCTGCTTATATGAGTAATTTTGATGTTGCCTTGCAGTCAAAACAGGGTTATTCACACACGTGTTTCAAGATGTTTTAAAAATAAATTTTTTCCTGGAGTGAATCTGAAAGCATGTCAAGCCCAGTAATTCTGCCATTTTAAATGCCGCATTTCTCAAGGATTTTATCTCGAAGCAATTCTCTTGAAGAATGTAAAGAATTCATTGCATGTCTGTTCCCCCGCTGCCGTTTACTAGAGCGGATGCACAGTTTGCTTAAATTATCCTCTA
The DNA here is from genome assembly GCA_039090855.1 of Macrothele yani. Lineage (NCBI taxonomy): Eukaryota > Metazoa > Arthropoda > Arachnida > Araneae > Macrothelidae > Macrothele > Macrothele yani. The sequence goes on along the minus strand of CM076994.1, from coordinate 74,196,232 downwards.
AATTCTTGGCTCTTTGTTGTTTACACAGCTGAAATTGCAATTATGAAGATACGAGTGACAGTATGTCTAGTTCCACAGCTTTAAACCGTCCGTTCAGTCTATTTTGAATTATAATTGTTACAACAGTGAGAAGTTGAATTCTCCCAGAAGTATTTAATCACGACGCTGCGCAGGCACGGGGTTTTTTTTTTTTTTTTATGGTGATGATAAATACGAATGTTCATTCAAGAGGAGAAAAAGTACGGAGTTTTGACGCTTAAGATTTTCAGAGTCATCAAACTGACAACGAATATTTAATCCGAGTCACTAAAATAGCTTTATTCAGTCAATGTGTCAATACTAGCTTAAACCTGGTAACAGAAAACATAAAAAAAGAAAAACTAGCGGTACATGGTGGGCAATTTATCTTGCATCTCTCATTTTCAAGGCATAAAAAAAGAAAACGTGAAAAAGAAAAAAGAAAGAGGATGAAAGTTATCTTGGAAGTCATCGATTTGTTAAAGATTTCTTTTCATGATCTACGTTTTCCTGAGAAATTGTGGGTGAGTTCTGGTGAACAGCTACCCTACAAGGGCATTTTATCTTCAGGGTGACGATCGATTTTGCTAAAAGCGATTGATTATAAACATGGCGAAGCCAAACTTCTTTTCTACAGCTCCCATGCATTCTAAAACAGGATTTAATCGATGAAGCTTATCTACAATCCCCACTGCGATCGATTCGTTTGGTGTCTGTAACATAAAGGGAGCGGTCTCTTCTGCAACCCAGAAGACATTTATCGCTGCTTTAATGCTTTTTCTAGGTTGATTTGTTTGGCGTGACTTTGGGTCCAAGTTCATGATACACTAATCCACCGTACATTACTTTTTCGTGGCAACGGACAGGGAGATAAATATTTAAATGGTTGGAAGCCAGTTGGTTGGCTGTGTCAAAAATTAATAAGCTAAAATTTTTTGTTGCTCCATCAAGCTCTGTAGATTGTCCAGAAGCTTAGTCGGGTCCGGAAAACTAACCACATTTCAATTTGAGATCCCTAAAGTTGTTTTGCATAAATAAATAGAGGTTACTATATTTCCCTTTATCTGGGCAATTTTTTGCACAATTCTTTTTCCATAACTCCTTGACATTAAGAAAGTCAGTCATTTTCAGGACAAAAAACAAGAGTTTAATACAAATTTTGAAGATGGCAATCCGATTTTTGGCGTAAATGTGACAAGGATGGTAAGTCAGATAATATCCGAAAACTAGAAAATTTCATCGTTATGAAGCGGGACTCGAACCCGCGTCTCCCAGAAAACGCCCGGGTATGCTAACCCAGGCGTTTTCTGGGAGACGCGATTCGAGTCCCTGCTCCAGGACGACGAAAATTTTCAAGTTTTCGAATATTATCTGACTTACCATCCTTGTCACATTTACGCCAAAAATAGGATTGTCATCTTCAAAATTTGTATTATATGGCGTAATCTCGTATTTCTTTCATGATTTTAACAGTTTTCCAAGAAAACTGGGCACCCGGAAAACTGACCGCAAAAACGTTAATCGGGCGCGTATAAAATTGTACTTTTGATATCTCCGTGTCCAATTCCTCATAGGTCGGTCTTCTGACTTCTAATGAGTTTCCCTGATCATGTATTTTTATGTTTTTTTGACCTCACCGTGCTTGTTGCATGTTGACGAAATGGGTATTCGTATGGAAGTAACCTATTGTGACACCTTTGGTGTTTAAGTATCTAAACGTGCACGATGTCAACTTGCACGTGGTCTCACCGTTGTGTTCTCGTTCTATATTCGGAACTGGCTGAAGAGGGTGTGGGTCGAAGTACCGAAAGGAGAAAACTCCGACATCCAAAACGCGGACAACCACAATGCCGACGGAATAAAATAGGGAAATGACGAAATACTGACCAAGGACAGTTGCATAGGGAGGTAGATGGGTATGCTTCCCGCTATTATGAAGGGACAAAATTTTGAATTTTCTGTGAAAATATGAAGGGTAAAATTCTTCAATTTTTACGCTGGCTAAAATACACAACCTTTTTTTTTTTAGTGTTGAGGTTGTAAAATAACCCAACTACTGAAACTCTTAATGTCGCATTTTTATTCGGCGGAATTGATAGTGGCAATGATGTGTGCCCTCCTCCTTTCAAATTCCTTAACAGTCACTAATATTGAAAGGATTAAACGCTGACATGTCAAAATATCGACAGGACAAAAGAACCAGATCTCCTTCATGTTTTGGCTTTCTCAGAAAAAAAGTTCACAAAGAAAAAAAAAAAAATTTGTATTTCGCTGCTGTTGCAATAGCACAGGATCAGGTTATTCCGTATAACATGCGCCTCATACAAAACTCCGTTAAAACATGTAATATATTGATACGAAAATTGGGTCTAAATTAATTACTATTAAAATGGGGGACGGACTTGATAGGCGTGGTTAAATTATGTTGATGATTAAATTAAATATTTGGTCTATTGCAAATTAATTGGGAAACTAACTCATTTTAATTGGGGAAGGCGAGTAATTCTCTTTGTTTAGGTGGGAACAAAGGAATTAAGAACATCGCCTCTGGGGGTCTGCTTAGCGACAGAGGGCCACCCAGACGGCAACTGAGAGTCACCCAGGCTCTCATAAATACGACTTAAAGTGTGCCATTAGTGACATAAATCTGTAGGGAACGCTGAAAGTTACGATTATGAGGGGCGGGAGTCAGAACGGAACCATTCTTGCAGACGCAACGGCGTTCCGTGCAAAAGACAAGAGAGAAATCTCAAGTGTCGACTGAAAAGAAGCAGATGAAGTCACGTGACATAGGATAGCCAAAATGTAGCAGAATAAGAGACAGTTAGTTAGCTCTGTAGGTTGTCGTAGGACAGACGGAGAGAAAGACACAGTTAGCTGTTTCGGTACGCTGTTGCAAGTCGCACCGAGGAATTGCTACGAGGAGAATACGCAATATGGCTCTACGCAGCGGTCAGACGTAGTGAGCCTGCTATGTGTTAAACCCGACGTCAGACGCTTACCTAAGATTTCCACGGTACTTCTAGCGTAGTGGTAAACCGCCAGAGTACGAGGAAAGAGGTGAGCTTAACAATAATTAGGCGGCCGAGTAAGACCCCCAAATATGCCAAATTGAGAATGTTTTCTCAAAAAGGAATCATTAGCTAACCCCTGCCAGCAAACCAGCCTCCCGAAAACACCGTTCTCCGACGAAGAGGAGTAGAGGTATCTGACCTCTGGGAAAGCTTCAACGGGTCCGCGCTCCAAGCAAACTACGCATCTCTATCAACGGGGTAAAAGAGAGCTACCTCTGTCCTTTCTACAGCCCCCAGTCTGCTGTGCGAAGAGGACGTAGCTGCGCTGGCTCTTCGGAAGCCAAGAGCCACGAGGAGCTGTGCTCTAACGGACCACCATAGGAAAGGCACCTTCAGTTAATGTTATTACCGTATTTAACAGAATACAATGGGTCATCTATTGCAATGCTCACTAAAATATTAGACTCTGCCTTTTTTGGAAATAAAAGTTAAAGATTTTGAGTCTTAAAATCGGAAAACATTGATGTAATAGTATAAATGCGATAATTTTAAAAGAACAATTTCTGTCATGCATGCGTTTTCTTTAAAAAAGTATTTTGCTTAATATACTAACCCTATTTTTCTGATGTCGAAAACTCAGCGTATCTTTCCTTTTCTTTTTTTTTTTTTTTTAGTAATTCCCTAGAATTAGTGATTTAAAAACTTTTTCTCTCTCACAAACATTAGTTGTTTAAAACCTGTTAGACACGGAAAGCTACTGAGTTCTTCAAACTCTGTAAAAGTAGTTCAAACACTCTATTAATGTATAAAATCAAACATATTTACTTACATTTTATATCCATCGTGATTTCTGAAGTTCACTGCGTTTAAAAAGGGGAGAACAAAATTTACTTCATGAAGTGAAGATACATGTACGTTCCTTATTGCACGAACTGGAAACTGTTTTCTTCATTGCACCAAATGCGAAACTTTTTTTCTTCATTGCACAAACAGGAAAAAAAAATACGTTTTTTTCACTGCGTTTGAGTCAATCAATTTCTTCATTTTCTGCAGAGCTTTCCTGCGCGGCACTAATAGTGAATTTCTGTTCAGAAAACGAATTCGAATAAATGTTCGGATTCTGCAAAAAAAGACGAATAGCATCTTTGTTGACAGATGGGAAACGTTTTTCTAGCTCATTTGTGAGTTCCCGAATAACACCTTTTCCTTTTTTAAATGTCCTGACATGAACTGCGCAGAAAATCTGTTCAAACTGTTTCACAGTATTATTCCAAGAACACGATGGTACTGTCAAACCGCCAACAGATATTAATTTTACCCAATTATCTTGAACAGAATTAGTATTGGGGCAGTTTTTTAGAAATAGTTCCTAAAGAAGGATCTTTATCGCGAACGCAATATGCTATGTATCCAGCTATGTAGGCCATGGCTTCCTGCTCAGAAATGGAGTTCTCTTGACTGCTCGTTCAAGTCAATCTCCCAAGCAATTGGAGATGTGTCTTCAAAAAATTCAAAGTTCATATCTCACAGCTGTTTTCGGTCGAAGTCGTTGTCACCAGATCCTCTACTTCTTCATTTCTGAAAGCATTTTCCAGCAGTTCAGATGTTAAATAAATACCCAGGCTCTTGAGAGTTTCTGCTTGGGATTTAGTCGTATTAACTTTTTCGTTAAAAAAACGTAAATAAAAATTAACACTCAGTGTACAACTTAAATAAAACACAACGTGAAACAAATACTATAAACCAAGAAAAGACGTGGGCGTACAAAACCAACAACAGAGCAAAGACCCTCTGTGACAAACTAACTTGGAGAGCAGGCCAGCGCGATGACGTAGAAACAAGTGACCTACCCATTTTCCACCCTCCCTTCCAGACACGGGTCGGCATTCAGTCTCTCAAAGGGACGGACTAGCCCTTCTTCTGTAAAGCCCTGACTACAGAGGGTGTGTGTGTGTGTGCGTGCGTGCGTGCGTGAGTGAGTGATACTGAAAGAGTGTACTAAATACATGGATTGTCCAACATCGTCCAGCCATTCGTAAGTACTGACTTTCAATTATCAGCTTGCAAAGCTCATTTTGGAATGGGGTTCTAACCCGTGCTCTAGTTCATAGACTGCCACTTTAACTTATTAGCCATACACTGGTTATCCAGAACTTTAAATATTCCCGCTATGGTGAATTGAAATTCTCTCAAGAGATAATTACAAAAGAGTAAAGGCTGAACTAACTAAGGCCGCCCCGGTGGCGCAGTGGTCTAAGGCGCTGGCCTCTGATCATTCGTCCGTAAGGGGTCCGGGTTCGAATCCCGGTCAGGCATGGATATTGTGTTTGTCTTACGGCACTCGCTCTCTCCCTTCCCTGGAACCAGTGACCCTAAATTAGGGACGGGCGACTGCTTATAGCCCATTGAGTTGCTCACGGTGGTCGTTAAACCTCCAATCAAAAAAAAAAAAAAAAAAAAAAAAGAACTAACTAGGAGGGAGATCCCTCCCATTTCTCTTCCTTTTTTTTGTATGCCTACCTAATGTACGGAATTTACATCCTAGCCGACCGGATGTTCCAGGATTAAATTGATTGGCGTGAACTGATTATTTGCTCTCTGTTCTTTTAGGCTCTGGTGTATTAAATCCCTGTGTTTCAGCGAGCATCACGTTCACGCCCATTCATACCAGCTCCCGAATTACAGGAACCTAGAAGTCTCGTTCATCTCAATTGGTGACGAGTGCTTATAAATTATATCGCTCGGCACGTTCTTATCAAATGGTGGCGAGCGGTGAATACATAATCCGGCTCGGCCCGGTACCGTATCAATTGGTGGTCGAAGGTGGGATAATGACCCATGAGACCGCAACAATTGGTAGAGCGGCCGAGTTCGCATCAAATGGTGGCAGCTGTCTGACGTTCGGGTAAAAATAAAAATTACCGAAAGGAGACTGGTGGCGGAACGATGCTGAGCAGAAAATTTTCATTATTTAAGCACCAGAGCCAAGCGTAATATAACACCAGAAATGTAGGATATAAGAATGGCGTTAGCTGACGAAAAGCAGAGACTAGAGTCCCTCGCAGAGATTACGGCGCAAGGAGGAGAAGTAAGAGCTCTCATAGAACAGATGGAATTACGCAGACGAGATCAATCCCAAAGAAATAATGAGCTGACAACTCAGTTGCAGATTCACAGTGGAGGAGTTGACACGAGACCGATAGAACTCGTGGAAAATATTGAAGCGTCACAAGAGGTACAGAAGTTTGAGCTCACTACAGAGATATTGCAGGCCAGTGAAGAAGCAAATAATGAGCTTAGTGTAGTTAATGAGCATGTCAATAATAATGAAGTTCAATTGAATGCTGAAATGCACGATGCATCTCACACTCAGCGTGAAGAATTTGCGGTGCAGGGATCCATTGCGAAAAGGGAATTCACTGGAGATAAAAATTTCGAAGGGAATGAGAATTTGACCTTAGTGACGGGCGTAGGGCTAGAATCTGAATTGGGTAGTCCTCGGAGCGATGGAAAGGTGTTCTGTGAGGGAGTTTCCGAACTCAGCCGTGTAGAAACCGTCCGGAGTATAAAGGGGGATGAGGGGGAAGCAGTTATAAATCAGTGTGTACTTCCTGTATTGAAGAGTTCTACCTGTGAAGATGAGATGGGTGGTAGTAGCGACTACCGCGGAGTCCCAACCGATGAAAGTAACTTTTGGGAGAGGGGTAGACGAAATGAGAAAAAGAAAAATTCAGTTGGCTGTTTTTCTTGTAGCGCTGTTGTCAATAAACACAGCGAAGGATATGCAACGGGATTAGGGTTTGATCAGTTCATGCGATGGAACGTGAAGAGGGTCCGTCGGAAGAAATGTTTTAAACGAAGAAACTAATGACAGATAAAGTGTGTCTTTATCATTCGGAACTGATGCGGACCGGGAAAAGGATTACGATTTTGTAAATTGCATATTGAGTTTGTATAAAAATGTGTTGCATGTGTTATCTAGGCAAGTATCTCACGTCTCTCACGAAAAGCAGGCAGAAGGTTAAATTCGAGAAAATGTACTGAATAGCAGTGGTAAGCCTATTCGGGAAAATGTGCGTGAGTTATGTTGAGAGAAAGGTTCTTCGTCTTGGCAGACGTCAGTCCGAGAGAGAACGTAGTTCCCAAACTGAATAGCAGTGGTAAGCCTATTCGAGAAACGAGAAAGGTAGTCGCTAAGCGCAGTTGTCAGTCGTTCGACCTACCAGTTATGGACTGAAAAAATTTGTTGTGAAATGTATGAGGTCATGGCAGTTAGGTGGCGAGAATTTGTTTCGGTTTCGACGCGTAACGAACAGTTATGCGCCTCGTGCCATAGTCACTGTTCGAAAGAAATTTTCTTGCATTGGAAATTCGTGTCCCGTACGCAAATATTGCTGACTCGTTGCCCTGCCAATGCAAATGTGCTTGAGATTTTTCTTTTCGTGGTAATGGCTGGACGCCAATACCTGTAGCTATGAAAGTCCGGTCGGTATGGAAAGGGGATGGAAGCGAGGGCACTCGATTCGCTGTGGTCAGATGAACGAGGGACTATAAAATTTTCTCCTTGGGCATACGACGGTGAGCTAAGGAGGAGATGAGCACGCATCTCCGGAGTTTCATTTTCAGCATTCCGACGCGGGGTGAAATTAAAGGGACATTGGCCGCGCGTCCGAGCGTAATACTAAATTTTCCTTCTCGCCTCGGGACTCAGTGTCTGAATCATTCCTCGGCAAAGAGTTTTCTTTCTGGCGTGCGCGTGCAAGGAATGCACGGAGGGCAACGTCACCCTGTAATGAAATTTCAGATGGTAAAATATCTGAGTATCAGGAACGGATTGATTCCCTGTGGGTTTTGGGACATTGTCTGAGTGAAAGCTAAAATGTTTGTGTATCTTTTCCTGGTGGCTGTGTAACCAATGAGGTTAAGGTTACGACAAGAGGAATATGGATGGTGCACCTTACGATCTCCAAATTTTTCTGTTTAGTCGAAATGCGTTGTCTCGGAATCCAATTCAGTGATGTGTTTTTGCTCAAGTGAAATTTCATGGAGTTTAGAATTTATGAAAATGTGGGAAATTATGAAATTCCTGGAATTTTGAGAAATGGAATGTTTGAATTGTTTTTGGCTGACTACGTGATTACCCTGATGTTAATGAGGCTGTCAGGCCGGCAGTGGGAATGAAGGCACGGAAAATGTGAGAAGTTTAAGAAAGTTTATAGGCTGAGAAAAGTACGGATTGCAGGCGGCCGACCTGGAATAGAAAGAGCCTATGAAATTTGGTGAGCCACGGGAGGTGAGCTCTGATGAGTGTGCCTTGTGGAAGACTGATTGATATAAATTTCTCTGAGTTTGAAATTCAGGTTCCGGTGTAGGCTGATGAATGGTATCTGTTGCTTGAGGGCGTGAGTTAAAAGAATAACGAGAATTGATTGGTCTGATTTTTCTTATTGTATACATTGCCAGGTTGTTGATGTTGTCATCATGGAATGTGGAATGTTCGAGGAATTCACGGCATGTATATTAATTTTTATAGGTTTAATGCAGTACTTGAGTAGAATGTGTACATTATTCGGTTGGTATTTGGGTAGCACTTGTGGTAAGTGTTTGTACCGTGCCTGTACAGTGTTGGTGTAGTATTTGTGGAATGTGTATAGTAAATAATGGTTTAGTGAAAGAATATTTGGTATCGTGTACTTGTAGTAATATTAGTGTAAATAATCCCTTGGTAGAATCGTGTAGTGTTAGTGGAATTTTGTGTAGTAAGAATTTAATTTACCGTGTAGTGTATGTAACAAATAGTGTTGTGTTGGGGATGGCTCCGGAACAGAGGTGAGCAAGTTAATTTATGCAAATATGCCAGGTATGCAGGGATAGCAGGGGACATCCCAATGAAATCAGTGAGGCGGCCCCAGAAACTTTGGGAGGGCCAATAAGAGGCTTCTTGTATGTTAGGCGTAGATCAGAGTTGGTCAAAAGTCCCAAGCAAATAAAAGGCACACGCTCGGGACGAGCTTTTTGGTAGGAAGGGGGCAGTAATGCGAAAATTGGATCTAAATTAATTACTATTAAAATGGGGGACGGACTTGATAGGCGTGGTTAAATCATGTTGATGATTAAATTAAATATTTGGCCTATTGCAAATTAATTGGGAAACTAACTCATTTTAATTGGGGAAGGCGTGTAATTCTCTTTGTCTGGGTGGGAACAAAGGAATTAAAGACATCGCCTCTGGGGGTCTGCTTAGCAACAGAGGGCCACGCAGACGGCAACTGAGAGTCACCCAAACTCTCATAAATACGACTTCAAGTGTGCCATTAGTGACAAAAATTTGTAGGGAACGCTGAAAGTTACGATTATGAGGAGCGAGCGTCAGAACGGAACTATTCTTGCAGACGCAACGGCGCTCCGTGCGAAAGACAAGAGAGAAATCTCAAGTGTCGACTGAAAAGAAGCAGATGAAGTCACGTGACATAGGATAGCCAAAATGTGGCAGGATAAGAGACAGTTAGTTAGCTCTGTAGGTTGCCATAGGACAAACGGATAGAGAGACACAGTTAGCTGTCTCGGTACGCTGTTGTAAGTCGCACCGAGGAATTGCTACGAGGAGAATACGCGATATGGCTCTACGCAGTGGTCAGACGTAGTAAGCCTGCTATGTGCAAAACCCGAAGTCAGACGTTTACCTAAGATTTCCACGGTATTTCTAGCGTAGCGGTAAACCGCCAGAGTACGAGGAAAGAGAAGACCTTAACAATAATTAGGCGGCCGGGTAAGACACCCCAAATATGCCAAATTGAGAATGTCTTCTCAAAAAGGAATCATTAGCTAACCCCTGCCAGCAAACCAGCCTCCCGAAAACACCGTTCTCCGACGAAGAGGAGTAGAGGTATCTGACCTCTGGGAAAGCTTCAACGGGTCTGCGCTCCAAGCAAACTACGCATCTCTATCCACGGGGTAAAAGAGAGATACCCCTGTCCATTCTACAGCCCCCAGTCTGCTGTGCGAAGAGGAAGCAGCGCTGGGTGTTACTTTTCCTCCTCCCACGAGCGGTCGGGGAAGAGCGGAGAAATTCTCTCTCTGCGGAATCGAAAGAATAAGAGGAAAACCAACAAATTAGCGAAGACACTCTGTGACACACAGGTGAAAAGCCCCCTTCGACTACTACAGAAGACTTGTGTGTGTGTGTGTGTGTGAGTGATACTGAAAGAGTGTACTAAATACATGGATTGTCCAACATCGTCCAGCCGTTCGTAAATACTGACTTTCAATTATCAGCTTGCAAAGCTCATTTTGGAATGGGGTTCTAACCCGTGCTCTAGTTCATAGACTGCCACTTGAACTTTTTAGCCATGTACTGATTATCCAGAACTTGAAATATTCCCGCTATGGGGAACTGAAATTCTCGCAAGAGATAATTACAAAAGAGTAAAGGCTGAACTAGGTGGGAGATTCCTCCCATTTCTCTTCTTTTTTTTTTTTTTTTTGTATGCCTACCTAATGTACGGAATTTACATTCTAGCTGACCGGATGTTTCGTGATTAAATTGATTGGTGTGAACTGATTATTTGCTCTCTGTTTTTTTAGGCTCTGGTGTATTAAATCCCTGTGTTTCACCTAGCATCACGTTCACGCCCATTTATACCAGCTCCTGAATTACAGGAACCTAGAAGTCTCGTTCGTCTCAATTGGTGACGAGTGCTTATAAATTATATCGCTCGGCACGTTCTTATCAAATGGTGGCGAGCGGTGATTACATAATCCGGCTCGGCCCGGTACCGTATCAATTGGTGGTCGACGGTGGTATAATGACCCATGAGACCGCAACAATTAGTAGAGCGGCCGAGTTCGCATCAATATCTTTCGTATACTGAATAATAAAACTACAATTTGAAATTTCATTTTTAAAGAAATTAAATATAACTCTTATAACGTTAATGTCTTTTCTTACTTCTACGTTATTTAATAACATCACCATACTATGAAATAGTTCCTAAATTAAACCTTAACGGCCAGACGAAACATTTAAAAAGAAGATGTCAAACTTACGTAGAAGATGCTTTATTTCTCGATGTAGCACTTCACATTACAAATCGGTGTCAACATTAAACACACCACACACCAAGAACGCTACGTTCCACAACACTCTACATTAATCGCTCTCCAACACAATGCTCCACAAGCTACAGTTTACTCGTAGTTCATATCTCTCGTTCTTATCAAATAACAGGCATACGTCACGTTCATTCAACCTCAATTATGTTGCCAAAAGTATTCGTTTGAGAAAAAAGATATCACGTTAAGTGTGAAGTATAACTGAGAACAAACTCAAGATTTACATAGGGACAGAAACTAAAAAGGAAAGTTAATTTAGAATATACGTCACATCATCTCCCTCGTAATTTTTTTTTTTTGGCCGAGAACCTATCAATTTTGTAGAGGCATCCTTTCAAACAATCTTATCATTCATTCATCTCTTTCAGATAAGAACTTACAAAATGGACGAAGAGATTTGTTGACCAGTTGCTGTTGCTGACTATCTCAATACACAGTCTCTAAACATCAATAGTTCAATATCACTGACATTCATAAAAAAAAGAAACTTTCTGTATGATATCAAATCTTCATTTTATAAGTCGTGATAAATATTTTGTCACAATACGTGCGGAGAACACTCATCAATATACATGTAAGAAGTGGCATAATAGCAAAAAAAAAAACTGCGTAATGCAGGAAAAAAAACTACAACATTTGCAACGTGAAGTCAATTTACACATTCGTCCACTCCTGATGACTTCTCAGGGAAGACAAAACATTCAAACTAAGTTAATTAAATAGTCGAACATTGTAACATGGTGTAAATTTAGTTAGTTGAAAAAAACTGCATTTGCAGAAAAAAATTCAACACCAAACACAACAAGTGTCAAGCACACACAAAAAAAAAGGTTAATCATAGAACAACAACACAAAAACATTTAACTGAACACTTGGCAGCCAGGGCCGACTTCGAACTACTTCCATGCATTCGCACACCAAATTTTATATGGGATAGGGGAAACTCTGGAAAACCCTACCCTGTGAGTGAAATCTTTATAGATATCAACAAAGGGAATGGCTGATATTTATGTTATGCCGAAAAGACAACATTTACAAAATGAGTCGACAAGCATTTTAGTACTAAAAATAAAATTAATGTGGCACCACACCAAAAAAAAAAAAAAAAAATTACATACTGACAAGGAAATAAGGTATACGATATATTTTTTGTCCTCAAAGTTTGTTCAAAAAAGTTCTGTGATACTTTGAGTACAGAGAAATGTTCAAATAAATAGTCTTTATAAAGCAAAGTTTTGTGCAGCATTTTGAGTATAAGGAAAGATTCAAATAGTCTTTATAGAGCAAAGCTCTATGTAGAAAAAAGTTCCTTTGAGCTTGCAGGTCAATCGTAATAACAAAAAAATGTTTTAACAGTACCTTTTACTAGCAAAGAATACCCGAGAGCGGACATGCTTACTTTGCTGTCGAGGCGACAACGGCACTCTTGAAGCTTCACGCTTCACAGGCTGAGGTTTTGCAGGTCACTGGATCGCCGGGATGTATCAGGATTTCTCGTGGACAAGGCAAATTGACCAGAAGAAGCAGGGTCATCAGGCTGTCGCAAAGAGGTCCCAGGCTGAAGCAAGGAGGTCCCAGGCTGAAACGAGGAGGTCCCAGGAAGTCCCAGGCTGAAGCAGGGAGGTCCCAGGCTGAAGCAGGGAGGTCCCAGGAAGTCCCAAGCTGAAGCAAGGAGTTCCCAGGATGACTTGGAGACGAACCCGGAATCTGAGAAGAATGTAGATACGATCGTTTATTTGGTGGTCGAAGAAGCGGTGTAAAGGTAGAAGGGCGCTTCCGTGGACAACGAGGAACGGCGGAGGAAGGTATAGGCTCCGTCCGTCCCGAGCGAAGATTCCAAGAGCGAAATCCTGGCGGATGCAAATGCTGGACTCTATGTCTGGATTGTAGCCCAACACTAGAAGTTGCACTAGGAGACTGTGGAACAGCAGGGGGAAATTCAGGCGGCGGACGCTTGCTAGGTTTAGATGGCACGGATGGCGAAAGAGGACGTTTTTGCCCTACTGCAGATTGATCAAATGTTCCTAAAGTAGGCAACTGCTCAGCAGAAACAGAAGGAGGGATTTTTTACTTGGAGACTGAAGAACCTCAACAATATTGTCCGATGATTCAGATTCAGCAAGAGGTACGACTGTTTTACGCACAGGAGAGATAGAAACACCTGAAGATGAAATGTCAGTTCTTGTCCTTTTTAACTTTTTAGATTTAGAACCAAACGAATGCACCGTGCGTGAAGAAGTAAATGGAGCGATTGAATGATGAGAAGTAGATGAAAATGAACCTCGTTGCACACGACAAGAACATCCAGAGGAACTGGAAGTACTTGAACTCTCGTCTTTTGTGAAGGCAGGAGACGGAGAAGTTGAAATAATTACAGCACCCTGAGTGAATAGGATAATGCCAGAACAAGAATCGTTAAAAGTGGAAGCAAAGACCCGCTCAGACGAAGATAGAGAATCGGACAGGACAGAGGGGGGGGTCAATAATTTCATCATCAACTATACATACTTGTAAAGAAGTCCCACCCTCTGCCTAAGGATTCCTACTAGATTTAGGGTTAATAATTGCATCATTGCTTCTAATAACCCGTTTCCTACATTGCTGCACATGGGCAGAATGTAGGGAGCCATCTGGCTTATTTTAAAATATGACATTATTATTGTACAATTCCACAAATTCAAAAGGGCCTTCATATAAAGGTGCAAATTTTTTTACGAACGTATGTGCAGCAGAGGATTGAAAACGAGTTTCTTACAAGACCAGATCTCCAACTGCGAGATCTGGTTCTCTCCGTTTCGCATTATAGTGCCTAGCTTGGCTTAATTGAGCTCGACTGATAGCAGCCCGTACCTTTTGCGCAAGTAGTTTTACAGATTCAGGTGTTGGTCTTGGTTGATTTCATCGATAATGCCAGTTAAATTCTCAAAGGGGGTGTGGATTTTGCGCCCTAAGAAAAGTTCAGCGGGCGTAAGCCGCGTTGATTCATGAAATGATGAGCGAAGAGCGAAGCAAAACATTTCAACGTGTTCGTCCCAACGCTCATGATTATTGCCAATGAAAGTTGAGATTATCTTTAGTAAGGTGCGATTAACACGCTCAGCCGGGTTGGCTTGAGGATGATATGGACTGATAAATTTGTGTTTGATTTGAAGCCTCGCACACATTCGCTCAAATAACTCCGAAATGAGCTGAAACCCGTGGTCCGAGACTACGGTACGGGGACAGCCAAAACGAGAAAAAACATTATGTATTAAAGTATCACATATTACATCAGCCGTAGCTGCTTTAATGGGGAATGCTTCCACCCATTTAGAAAAGTTATCTGTAACAACTAAAATACACTGCTGGCCCCCCAAAATGCAACACCAAGAAGGAAGCATCTGATTGGCCTGAAATTCGCAGCATGCGTCGCCCGCGAGAGGACATGAAAACGATTAACATTGCAGGGCATATGCAAATCATGGGCGCCCGGCACGCCACCGAGAAGCACTATAAGAAGGGTGCACAGAAGGCGGGGTGTAAGTAGTGGAAGTGTGTTGTGCTGCCGGACCTGTGCGTAGGAAGCTTCCTGATGCCTCGTCGCAGAATACGGCAGTCATTCCAGCACGTTTCGGAGTTCGACAGAGGACGAATAATGGCTTATCGCGACAGCGGTTTATCGTACCAAGACATCGGCGCCCGTGTGGGACAACATCCAGCCACAGTGAGTCGGGAGAATGGATTCCGTGGGTGCAGGAGGGACGGACGGACCGACGTGAGGGATTGCCGGAGCAGCGGCACGCCACCGAACGAGAGGAGCGGCATGTTGTGCGGCGGGCATTGACGGCTCGCACCGCCACATCACGAACGTTAGCGCAGGAATTTGGGTGTGTTGCGCAACAACCTCTGTCACCACGTACCGTTCGACGTCGTCTGCAGGAGCTGGGACTTGTCGCACGGCGCCCATTGCTCCGATTACCATTGACGTTACACCACCGGTGAGTGTGGCGGCAGTGAGCCGTTGAACGCCGCACCTGGACTACAGAATGGCACATTTTTTCTCCGACGAATCCCGCTTCTGCCTGCAACTCCACAATGGTCGGATCCGCGTGTGGCGACACCACGGCGAGAGACTGTATGACGCCTGCATTATGCATCGCCACACCGATCCGTCGCCTGGCGTTATGGTTTGGGGCGCAATTGTATATTACACCCGCCCCCTCTGGTACGCATCGCCGGTACGCTCAACAGCCACTGTTACATCTCTGACATTTTGGAGCCTGTATTCCTCCCTTACGTGCACGACCTGCCAGAGGCTTTGTTTCAACAGGAGAATCCGCGCCCCCACGTGGCACGTATCATGCAACAATTCTTCACGGCACACCAGGTATCACTGCTGCCGTGGCCCGCCTGTTCTCCCGATATGTCGCTCATCGAACACGTCTTGTCGCTGATCGGCAACCGAATGGCCCGGCAAGCACCACCTGCGGCTACGCCTGATGAACTGTGGCAACGTGTGGAAGCAGCCTGGGCCGACATACCCCAAGCCCACATCCAAAGCCTCTTTCGTTTGATGTCGCGGCGTGTAGCGGCCGTTATTGCCAGCCATGAGGGCCACACGAACTATTGATGTCTGAGTGTTCCGCAAGTCGCACGGGCCTGTAAGCTCAATCGTTTCATCTAGGTATCTGTTGTTATGTGTCCAGTAAATCTGGCTTTGCTATTTTGTGTCCTTCTTTGTGTTGCATTTTGGGTGGCCAGTAGTGTATAACGAGACTTAGTTTTAGTTGATAATGGATAAGGGCCCAATAAATCTATAGATACGGTTTCAAATACATAATTATTTGAACTACAAGTAAGGTGACCGGCCGGTCGTTTATTATCATAATTGTACTTTTGAAACCAAGCATGAGCGAATGTATGCGAGTATACTATTGTACATGCCCGGCCAGTAGGCTACGTCTCGAAGTTTAGTACGAGTTTTTCGTATGCTTAAGTGGCTGGCAAGAGGAATATCATGAAATTCAAATAATAAGGCCGTGCGGAGAGACTGAGGTATCGCAGGGCGGTACTCAGTCTCGAAATCACAAATTTTGTATAATACAAAATACCATCGATGATCTCAGAATTTTGACTACGACCCGCTAAAGAAGGTTCACTAGGCGCAGAAGAACCAGCGAGTAAGAAATTATAGATTTCCCCAAAATCTGGATCATTCGGCAATTCAGAAATTATCTGCTCACTTGAGGTGATTTCCGAAATTAGAAATAAGGAGGGAGGTTCAGTATCCGCCTGGCCACCAGAACTGACCGGACAGCGAAACAGTGCGTCAGGCAGTTGGTTTGACTTACCAGGGCGATACTGAATTCGGACATTATATTCCTGAAGTCGAAGTGTCCATTTTAACAATCTTCGAGACAGAATCTTTGCAGTGGTTAAATATTGTAATGCCGAATAATCCGTAATGATATTGACAGTTAAATGATTGATATAGCATTTAAATTTGGCAACAGCAAATAAAATAGCTAAGCATTCTCGTTCAGTAGCAGAGTAATTACGTTCTGCTTTGTTAAGAATTCGAGAGGCATATGCAATAGGATGCCCTCGTTGAGATAGAACAGCTCCTAAACCAACACCTGATGCATCAGTAAAAATATTAAACATTTCTGCATGGTTTAGGAAAGGCTAACACAGGTGGCGAAACCAAGCATGTTTAAAAGCATTAAAAGCAGTCTCTGCCTCTGCAGACCAAACAAAGTGTCTATACTTTCGTTTTAATGCAAATAAAGGTTCGCATAGAGTAGCGTACCACGGAACGAACTGTTGATACCACCCGGTCATGCCTAAAAATCGAGGCAATTCTTTCGCTGACTTAGGCCTAGGAAAGTCAGAAATTGGCTTGACCTTTGAGTCGTCAGTTAGAAGACCATTAGGGGTAATTTTTAATCCGAGATATACTAGTTCGTCCCGTCCAATTTGACATTTGGCAGGCTTTAAAGTCAAACCCGCATTATGTAACAGTTCGAAAACTTGGTCCAACAGACAGATGCTCCTCAAAAATCTCAGAAGAGACAATTATATCATCCAGATAGACATGGACATTAGGTCCGAGCACAGGACGTAAGACTGAGTCCATTAGGAGCTCAAACGTTGCAGGAGCATATGCCAAAACAAAAGACTTTTGTAGGAACTCATATGCTCCAAACGGGGTAATAAATCCAGTTTTTTCTACAGAATTTGGGTGGACAGCAACCTCTAATAACCACTAGCCAAATCCAAAGTGGACAGCCAGTTTGTTGATTATAAGTCCTGGAGAATATCGCTAATTATAGGCAATGGATAGTTGATAGCTTTAGTCACCGCATTGAGTTTCGATAATCTATCACAAAGCGATACTCTCCAGATTGTTTTTGGAACAAGAAAAGCAGGTGCTGCCCAAGGACTAAGTGATTCTTTAATAATTTCCGAATGGAGCATGTCCTGAATTGTTTTTGGAACTCAGCTTTTTTTCTGGTTTGGACATGGATAAGGCTTACATGCAATGGGATTAGCCTCTTCTGTATCAATGGTATGATACACCACCTGTGTAAACCCTGACTTGTCAGAAAATAACTCTGGTGTGCTGTGTAAAACCTGACCAAGTTGGCTCTTGTATTCAGGCAATAATCTGCCACTCGCAAGAGTTGCCGAAAAATCAATAGGCTCTTCTTGGGTGGGAGGACTAACCTCAGGCATTAAGATTACGCCATGCTCGAAATCAAGTGTAAGCTTAAACATTTTAATGAAATCCAACCCCAGAAGGCAATCAACGGGTAACTCTTGGATCAAGAAGAAAGTATAAGAAACTTGAACTTTGCCAATCTTGACTGGTAAATGAACTGATCCAGAGATTGAAAAAACATTATTGTCGGCAATTCGCAGACATTGCTGGGAGGAGCTCGACACAAGCATTTGGAAAGGTAGCAGTACAGAAATCAAAGTTTAATGCAGAAATGTCAGATCCAGAATTAATTTTAGTCGACACCACTACTTTACCCAAGGTGACAAGAATATCAGGCAATTGCGGAGCCTGAATGGTTAAAAAAGAGATTTGAGGTCTTCAGAAATACGAGGAGATAGACTCGACCCATCTACCAACTGCTAAAGTTTAAATTGTCGTGAAATCTATTAGTGTGTTTTGATTGTTTTTGCAAATTTGCCGAAGCACCAGAACGTGCTGAATTATAATAACGTGCAGGAGAGGCAGCATTATTATCATTAGTCCTGCCTTGCTCCCCAGCACGGGGTTTTGGATATGTCTTGTCAACCGGGTAGTAATTATCTCGGGGACGAGAAACTTGGTTGTTATCCTGGTTCCCATAATAGTCAGGATGTCGCACCTCTGGTGCCCAACGATGCGGCGGCACGTATCTTGACTGCTTATAGGCGTTCTCCGCCCTTTACTGATAAGCAGCCTGCCTAGGGTGATTGAAAAATTGTCCTTGACGAATGTTCTGTTTTGGCTGCTGATACCTATTAGTCTGAATATGAGGTTCATGGTACTGCGTAGGTTGTTGGTACTCTTGGACCTGTGAAGATTGCCCTTTGCTGTGTCGTTCTTCAAAAACTTAGATGAGTTTCAGGCACTCGTGAATGAAGACAGGACGTCGAACTTCCAAAACATCCTGCAAGAAAGGATCCAGCTGCTGTAGTAAGGTGTCGCAAATATCAGACTTGACTGCAGCGGGATCCCATAATTTGTAAAGTCGAACTGTTTCCAGTTGTTGTGACTGGACTATCTGACGCTCGCTGTCGCCTGGAAAACAGTTGTTGTGCAAGGCCGGCCTTATTGGTGCCAAAAGGAAAGACATCCAAAAATGCAGCTTGAAATTGCGGATATGATCCCTCTGGGTTCATTCGACGCCACTGTCTGTATCAGACCTTTACCGTGTGCCCGCAATAGGCATCTGACAATCTTCAGGAACATTATATAGATCAAAATGATCGTCAAGATCCTCCAAAAACCTAAACGATCCGCCGTTTCCCCTGAATACAATGGAACCCGCATGGGGTACGTAATGAGCAAGAATTTTGCTCCTTCTCACGGGGGGTGGTAGGGTAAATTGTTGTTGAGGCACTGCAGTAGAAGTACGCGGTACATAAGTTTCGTATCTCGCGTATTCGCTCTCTGTTAAGTCGGAAACGCAGGCCTCGTACAGAGCACTTGGGGAATTATTTGGAACTCTATAACGCTGAGTGCGTAGATTGTCTGTTGTGGAATTATGAGCCTCATGATCATGTCTATAACAGTCATAGAAGAGACCAATAAGATCCGTGACGCTTTCCATTTTCCGTGACTTCTATTATGAATCTGTTCGGCTATAGTTCGGGGGCCAATATAACGTAAATGTCTTTTCTTACTTCTACGTTATTTTAAAACATCACCATGCTATGAAATAGTTCCTAAATTAAACCTTAACGGCCAGACGAAGCATTTAAAAAGCAGAAGTCAAACTTACGGAAAAGATGCTTTATTTCTCGATAACAAATCCATAACAAATCGGTATCAACATTAAACACACCACACACCAACAACGCTACGTTCCACACAGCTCCACAACACAACGCTCTCACAAGCAACAGTTTACTCGTAGTTTATACCTCTCGTTCTTATCGTAATAGGCATACGTCACGTTGATGCAACCTCAATTATGTTGCCAATAGTATTCATTTGAGAAAAAAGATATCACGTTAAGTGTGAAGTATAACTGAAAACAAACTCACGATTTACATAGGGAAAGAAACTAAAAAGGAAAGTTAATTTAGAATATACGTCACACACTCTCTATCTCTATCTCTCTAATATCGCCTGATGGGAAGCTAATGTTCATCCGTCCTTCAGGCTGTGAACTAGTATCATAACTTAAATTATTGGACTCATTTGGGTGAAACTTGGTAGGAGGGATTAGCAACCTTTTTCCAACTATTTTTTATCCCACAATATCATATTATATAGTACGGTTTACGTCACTAGCAAAATTAGTAATGCTGCTCTTTTATTCAGGAGTTAATTATATGGACCTAGGTCTGGATCATTTCAACAATTTTTAACTCACAGTGCTCATTTTATTAAGGTTTACCTTTATATGGACAAGAAAGTTAACAATGTCACACTTTTTACTCAGGTGCAAAACATTCAATCATGCTATATTTCTGTTGATTCACAGACACAGTTGCTGTGATAAACCTACAAAGTGACAACAATTTGCGCCCCAAAAGGAAAGCAAAATTTTTTACTGCCCCTTCATGCTGCTCAACAAAGCAACTTTCTTATTGGTACAAGTAATTTATAATTTATTTATTTCGACGGACTTTTCAATCCAATTATGTTTTTATAAACTATAATGACATTTATCCGAATGTCAGATTTATATAAAAATATTGCTTTTCTTGCGCAGGGGAATTGGCAACAGGAAAACTGGCCAAGAAAGTGCAATTTTTTCACATAAGCAAATTTACCTTTGAAATACAGGTGTGAATCCTAATGCGATTTTACTAATACCCCTATTACACGTTCTTTACTTACGAGTATCTCTCTTTTCATAGCAGTTTATCCACTAGTCGATTTAGCATTAGTGCCGAATAAAATATTCACCGATCTTTACTTGTTTCAAATTTCTTAAATTCAGAGAAAAAAACCGAACTGTGAACGTTATTTAGTAAATTTTCAGTTGCATCATCTATTTCACGGCTGAAAAAAAAATGCTGCCTCGGTTCTCTCAAATCTGAAAAATATCGGGTTACGTGTAAACGAATACAGGAACTGATTTTGATAATCTGGAATTCAAAATTTAACATATAAAATAAATATTATTTTTTTACTCCGCAAATATTTACTTATAAAAAAAGAAATTCAATGCGTAAAAAATTGCAAACTTTGTCACAGAAGTGTTTTTTAATGAAACATATAAGTGTTGAAGGAGAAAAGTAAAATTGTTAAACGTAAATAACAAAACGTAAACTCTGTGATAAGTGTTTGATAAAAATATAAAATAAATAACTACCTTTGGCGGCAACTTCACTATCCATGTAGGTGGAACAATAGCGTTAGCATGTACTCCCAGAGGACAGTTTTCGCTGGTCATTTTTTCTTGATTGAAACATGACTCCTTATAGTGATACAATACCTTGCACCAGGAACACATCATTGCGATTGTCTCCTGGAACGAGTTAAAACTGATATTTGGCGAAATACTATAACACAAAATTTTATTGATATTATCTTCAGATAAAATTCTATTAAATTTTCAGAATCCTACAGGCATTAAATATTTGAGACGAAACAAAAGATGTATGAGAGGTTTAGAACATAAATAGAAAAAAGACCGTGATGTCGCATTTTGAGCTAATCAAACGTATAGCTGTTCGACAACAGTTATTGAACAAGTGCAGTCATTAGTAAATCAATAAAGAAAATATTAAGATGGTACACTTTTGGCAAAAAAGAAAAAAAAAAAAAGCACAAAACAAAAAAACGGCAAGTTAATCACGCACCATAACCAACACGACGAAATCGACTTGACTTTTATTGGACTGAATTCCTACATTACACTTCACACAGCTAACATAATAGAATTTTCTACTTTCTGCTTGCTAAATTACCAGTTTTTGCAGCTACATGGGATTTAACATCCACTGAAAACCGATGAAGTTTCGTTGAACCAAAGTTTCTTCAGTGATATAATTCTGATTGTTTACTGTGCTGTTACTTCAAAAGCAATTTTCCGTAACTAAAACTTGCCCAAATAGGGTACTGCTCTAAATCTATCTGAAAATAAACTCAGAAGAGTCTGAAAGTTGGGACTTGAAAGGCTGTGACCACACGCTTTCTCAAGTATTTTATTTCATAGTTGAACGAGCTTGACGGGAAGCGGAGCTTAAGAATTGTGGCCTATTCCTAAGAGTTGGAATGAGCTAGTTACTAGGAAAGCTGAGGTTCGAAATTGGGGAGACATGTCTCACACGGAATTGTAACTGAGCACCTCGTGCTATAAGGTTAGCATCCTGGACGTTCGGCCATTTCAATACTTTCTCTGCTAAATATTCATGCAATACAGGAGTCACAAGGACAGCCGGTTTCACAAATATTTCAGTTCAAAATCCGATTAGTAACTTTAAATATTTGCTGTAAAGGGTTCAACAATGAAATATCATTTTTTACATAAGAGACCTGTTAGTTTGAGATTTCTTTCTCTTTAAATGCACTTAATGTCACCATTCTGAGTACTTATTTTGAGATATTTGCATTTTTTTGTGTCATACTTTATTTCGTAAGAGTTTGTTGTGTTTTATAAAAGTTTCGTTAGCTTTAGATTTGTATTCTTGGGCTCCAGGTTAACTTCTCACCGACATAACATGTTCAACCTGTTTAAATTTGTTGGGGGGGGGGATTTACAATGTAAAAAAATTTCCTTTACTTTTCTTACGATCAATAAAGTTTTTTAAGAACCAATGCTTGAATATTTAGCAGCTATTTTGGATTGTGAATTCAGCTAAGTAGTTGTTCTTTCTTACCCAAGAAGAAGATGATTTCATAAATTAATTGTCTTTTGGAAGTAATTCCTTCATTTTTTATGGAGGTTTAACGAACACCAAGAGCAACTCGTTGAGCAGTAAGCAGTCTCCCGTTTCTGATTGGGAACCCTTGGTTCCAAGGAAAGGACAGAGCCAAAGCCGTGGGACAGACATTGCCCGTTCCTCATTCGGGAGTCGAACCTGAGCCCAACTCGAGTGAATGATTCGAAGCCAACCGTTCTTACCACTCAGCCACCGGAAGTGCCAACCGTTCATTGTCTCTGCTTTATACTGTGCTTCGATTGAAAGTATATGTGAAATTTTAACTGAGATTCTCCGTCTTTTACGTGTTATCGTGATTCCACACATTTTGTTTCCGGCAAATAACTTTTGTCATATATGGGTTTCTTTAAATTTTTTTCTGGACGTTATCTTTACCGTATCCTAAAAACGTCACATTTTTTTCTTCTAAGAAATTTAGATTCTTCCAAACCGTTTGTGGAATTTTTCAGTTTTTAATTACTTAGATTTTCAAAAAAAAAAAATTGAAAGAAGTTGTACCTTAAATGAATTCCGGAGATGAAATTTTTAATAATTGATAATAATTGATTTTTAACAATTTTTAATAATTGATCTGCGGACTTTAATCGATTAGATTGTCCCAATAGTTAAAGAAACGCAATAAAAAAAAGGAAGAAAAGAAACTAGAAAAAAATTGAATACTGATGTTAAACATTATTTATTGGCGAATATTGCAACGGAGCTACGGAATAATATTTAAAAAAAAGGGAAGGTCATTTGATTATAACACTTTGAAGTGAAGATAATATTGCGAAGAAGTATGAAAAATATTTGTGTGAATAGAACTCATAGAACAACTAAACATGACAGCAGAGTGAAGTTCCTAGTTATATTTATTTTACCGTCTATACACGATGAAGATTTTGAATCTAAATATTCAAATCCGAAAAAGATCTTAAAACCACCTGCAACCAGATAAATATCTTTATTTGATCATTCACACACTATTAGATCTTTCAAAACGCCAAGCGTTTCATATTCAGGTATTAGCTGATCAACAAAGATTAGGAACTTTATGTTTATATTACAGCAGTTCAAAAAATGGGTAACGTATTTTATAAACATTCGCGTGATGTCAATAGCGCGTGAGTTGTTACTGAGTATCATACAACTGCAAATGTTATTGGCTCGTACATTAACAAGTCAAAAGAAAGTCTTAGCGAGTATTATTATTGGGTTTGACTTCGCCGAAATAATGTTGTCCATGAAGTCGGGATCGTGATGGGTTGGTCCTCGTTGCAACACTTTTTATCATATTCGTAAATAAAGAGACTTTCCATAAGCAGCAGGGATCTTCTAGTGTTAGTTGTTGCCAATATTTTAGATTCATTCCATACTGGGGTGTGCGTTCCTTTGTTTACTGTCCTAGATAACGCAGTTTCTTCAGAGTGAATTTTAACGGCATACTTATGTTCAGAGAGTCTTGTGTGCAAGGTTCGCAGTGTAGATGCTATATGTGCTGTTTCTTCATGCTCATCATTCGGCTTCATTGGTATAAGGTAAACGCCATGTCGATGTTGTATTGCAATGGGGTCTCTATCATTTTTGACTATTGAAAAGATGTTTTTGATGCATTCACCAAATTTTATGTGGTTCCTTTTACAAGCATTGAGAAGCCTTGTTGTTATGCCGGGTATATAGTCCATTGTACCGACAAACCTGTTTGATAATGTGGTTCTGATTAAGGTTGTGCTGGAGGAGTGTTGTAGTTTGTTGACTATACGGTAGATGGATTCTTTAGAGTATCAATTTTTTACGGCTATATTTAATATGTGATCCAATTCTTTATTGCATGCATCTATGCTTGATGAATGTGAGAACGCCCTTTTAACCAAAAATTGAAAACTGGACAGCTTATGGCTTATGGGGTGAGCTGAATTACTTGGGATGATAATCGTTTGGGAGGTTGGTTTTCGGTACACAGAGTACGTTATGTTATGAGTATCTTGATTACTTTGTAACATAAAATCTAGATACGGCAGCTTATGGTCCTGTTCATACTCAGTAGTGAAACTGATGGATGGATATTGTGAAGAAAAAGCATCGACAAACTGTGTTAACAGGTCTCGTCCATGTGTCCAGAAAATTAAAATATCATCGATGTACCTAATATATAAGCTTGGTTTGTGTGGTGCCGATAGCAAGACAACATTTTCCAGCTCTTGCATCAGTATTTCGGCTAGAATACATGAAAAAGGTGAACCCATTGGAGCTCCTTCTGTTTGGCGATATGTGATACCTTCGTATCGGAAATACGTGCGCTTTTGGATCAGTCTAAGGGCATTGAGCACTGATTAGGTTTCTTGTGCCGAAATGTTTGTCATATTTTTGAGTCGTGATTCAATAATAGAGTGCACCACTGTGACTGGAACGTTCGGGTATAAGGAGATGACGTCTAATGACACCATTAGAAAAGGTAGGTTGCCAGATCTGTATGATTTGATGTAGCCCAAGACTTGGTTAGTACTGGAGATTGAGTACTGTGAACCTCTGATTAGAGGGGATAGGAATTGCGTTAACGCCTTCTCTAGATGTCTCGTTGGGTTGGAGTGCGCAGAAACGAGTGGTCGGAGAGGGTGTCCATCTTTATGTATTTTAAGCTTGCCAAATAACTCAGGTATTCTTGGTCCAGTGACTGTATACATGGCATTCTTTATTGAACTTGGTAGAGAGCTATGATTCTTTAATTGAGTTACTGCAGATAAGGTAGCTGCTGTTGGATCTGAATTTAGAATAGTGTGCGGGATTTTATGGATCGCTTCAAGCATTTTTGCTACGTAATCGTTTTTGTTCATGATGACTATTTTTTGAGCTTTGTCTGCTGTAGTAATAGCTAAGGCTTTATTATCATGTAGTAATTTCAGTTCACGAATTTCATTCCTGTAATGTTGTTGCTCTGAAGAAAGATGCTGCGTGTCAAGATCTTTGATGGCCCTAGCTATATTATGCCGAACGTAGTTACGTTCATCCTCTGGGAGCTGGACGATGATATTTTCAATTTGTGGAATGTTTCGGAATTTATTGGTGGATTGGGTTGGGAAAGCAAATTTCGGTCCACGTTTTAGCGCTTTCTGTTGTGTATCATTTAATATTACATTACTATAATTGACGAAAGGTAAATCATCATTTGTGGTTTTCACCGACGTTGTGTCATAAGCTTTTGAATCTATTTTCTTTGCCACCAGCATTCTTAGTTTTTTAATATGTCTGGCTGTTATACGCTCAGCAAGGGTGTTCATTGTGGACTCGTAGGTGATGATACACGATGAAGATTTTGAATATTTAGATTCAAAATCTTCATCGTGTATAGACGGTAAAATAAATATAACTAGGATCTCCGAGAGTGAAGTTATTGTTCGACATTCTCAAGCAGTTAATTGTTGTGCCGGCATATTTTTGAGAGATACCAAACCAATTTCTTTGCTTCCCTAGTCTCCTCAAGAGAAGGGTAAAGACGATGTATCTGAAACTTTGTAATGCTCTCATGCGTTAAAGTGGGAAGAATTAGATAATTTTTATCTGTAATATAAGATCTTAGTTTTTAATAGTTCTGAATTGTAACATAACATGAACTTTTGGCCCCTTCCCTTAAAAATATCATCTGTGTCTCTACGAAAAAAAAAAAAAACCTTCGACATCCCGTCATCCAGAAAAATTTCCGTAATAGATACGTATCTTCAGGCATTCCTTTTGCTTATTGCCTTAACATCTGTTTAAAGATCGAATTGAGAAACTGTGAGGATATTGTTTCTCTTACGGTACTGGCTCTCTCCCTTCTCTGGAATAAGTGGCCCTTAATTAGGGACAGGAAACACCATAGAGTTGCTCATGGTGGTCCTAAATCAAATAATGGTTGTTATCCTCAAAAAATAATGGTCCTAAATCCCCAAATAAAAATAATAATGGTCCTAAATCCCCGAATAAAAATAATAATGGTCCTGAATCCCCAAGTAAAAATAATAATGGTCCTAAATCCCCAAGTAAAAATAATAGTGGTCCTAAATCCCCAAATAAAAATATATTAATGTATTAACACTGCGGGCCTTTAAACTGCAACGAGACAGATTTTCCACGGAAAATGCTATTGGATATTGACCTGCGAGAAAATGTTTCTAGTTTTTTGGGGGAGGAGAGTTAAATGACCACCAGGAGCAATTGTAATGGCTATAGGCAGGCACCTATTCCTAATTTGGGCCCATTGGTTCCGGGGAAGGGAGAAAGCCAGTGCCGTTAGAAAAACGCACCACCCATGCTTAATCCGAGATTCGAACACGGGCCAACTCGGACAGAAGCCAGCGTTCAGACCACAGCTCTGGATTTGTTACGATACATCCAACGACGACTCCAATGCCGACTCTTCCGAGGGTGGCAATTCGTCCAATCGACAATTGGTCCAAAGGTACGATCCATCCAATAGTACGATTGGTCCAATACCAATTCATCGAATGGTACAACTGGTACAATTCCGATTCATCCAATAGTACGACTGGTCCAACGAACGTTTGTACGAAATGGAGAAAAACGGTCTAGTTTTTTTATACTTATATCTCGAATTTCCGAGCTCCTGCAATAAGGGAGCAGGTAGAGAGGTTTCAGATGGAAAGAAAATTCTTTTATTTTCAGTTAGGGTAATTAAGATTAAAATATGTAAAAGAAAATAACTTTTTCATTCGTCCTGAAAGCCGCAAGCTTTTTCTCTTTCTCATTTCCTGCCCTCGCCTTTCCCTTTTTTATTGTTATTGTAAAGATTTTGCCTTCCATTTCCTCATAAGGTTTAGTTATTATTCAAAGTTTATTGCAAAGGGAAATATTTTATTGTAATGAATACAACAAAGTTTTGTTTGAATATCCGTTGTGGTGCATGTATAAGTGAATAAACGAAAACCTGCAAGCTGCGTAATAGAAAAAAATCATGTGGCATTTATTTATGTGCTACAAGATATTACCGTTTACTGTGTTGACAAGGAAACCAGAGTATGTCATGATTAATATAGGCTGTCCAATGTATTTATGATTATTTACATTTCTTTGTTTGTAATTTTTCTCTTGTGTTTTGCAGAGGCAAAATCCGTTTTGCAGTTCACTAGAAAACGTCTCTACATACACTGACGGAAAAAAAAATCCCAACACCACAAAAAAACAGTTGTAGAGGAATGAAATGGCGGCAATACATTTGTATAGGTAACATATTTAATCGATTAAGGTTTCAAGATCACAGCTTATTGTAAGCGCGAGAAGAGCCATTTTAAATGTGAAATGCTGGTACATTAATAACCGGTGTAACCGCCAGAATGTTGAATGCAAGCACGCAAACGTTCATGCATTGTGTCGTACAGGTGCTGGATGTCAGTTTGGAGGATGGAGTTCCATGCCTGTTGCACTTGGTCGGTCAATACAGGGACGGTTAATGCTGGTTGGGGGTGACGCTGGAGTTGTCGTCCAATGATGTCTCATACGTGCTCGATTGGTGAAAAATCTGGTGGACTAGCAGGCCACGGCAACATGTCGACACTCTGTAGAGCATGTTGGGTTACAACAGCGGCATGCGGACGAGCGTTATCCTGTTGGAAAACACCTCCTGGAATGCTGTTCATGAATGGCAGCACAACAGGTTGAATCACCAGACCGACGTACAACTGTGCCGTCAGGGTGCGTAGGATAACCACGAGAGTGCTCCTGCTGTCATAGGAAATTTCTCACCAGACCATAACTCCAGGTGTAGGTCCAGTGTGTCTCGGCCGCAGACAGGTTGGTTGCAGGCGATCACCTGGCCTCCTTCTAACCAACACACGGCTATCCCTGGCACCCAGGCAGAACCGGCTTTCATCAGAAAACACAACAGATCTCCACTCCGTCCTCCAATGAGCTCTAGCTTGACACCACTGACGTCGCAAACGGCAGTGGTTTGGAGTAAGTGGAATGCACGCTACAGGTCGTCTGGCTAGGAGTTGTCCTTCAAGTAACTGATTTGTAACAGTTTGTTGTGTCACTGTGGTGGCAACTGCAGCTCGAATTGCTGCCGCAGACGCGGTACGATGCGCCACGGCCATACGCCGTACACGGCGGTCTTCATTCTCAGTAGTGCCACGTGGCAGGCCGGAACCCGGTCTTCTTGAGGCAGTACCTTCCCTTGACCACCAACAATCATGCACATTGGCTACATTCCTGCCGAGTCGTTCTACAATATTGCGGAAAGAAAATCCACCTTCTCGTAGCACTATTACACGACCTCGTTCAAACTCCGTGAGCTGTTGATAATGGCTTCTTCGTCTTAAAGGCATTCTTGACTAACATCAACACCCTACGTCGAATCTCAACGATAACTAACGCTCACGAACGTTACAGCGCGTATTTACAGCAAACCTGCTTTGCATGTTCCGAGGGGGTCCGGGTTCGAATCCCGGTGAGGCATGGATGTTATGTTTGTCCTACGGCACTGGCTCTCTCCCTTCCCTGGAACCAGTGACCCTAAATTAGGGACGGGCGACTGCTTATAGCCCATTGAGTTGCTCACGGTGGTCGTTAAACCTCCAATCAAAAAAAAAAAAAAAAAAAAAAAAAAAATGTTCCGAGGGGCGCTACTAGCGCCACACGTATGCGCCGAGCGCGAAATTTGCATAGACGTCATCTTACAGATGTACTCTCACCGCCTACCAACTGTCGTTTATCTAACACAACCCCTTCTTGGTGTTGGGATTTTTTTTTCCGTCAGTGTAGTTACGTAATCGAACTTTTATTAGGAACACTATCAATATTTCCATGGCAAAATATTCTTTGCTATATGCTTATGCTTTTCTGCTTTTTCTATTAATTAAAGAAAATACGTCTAATGTTTTTTAATCTATTGGAAAAATTCTGTTTTATATCAGATACAGTTAACTACGACGAAAAATATGCACACATTTTCCACTGTAGCGGAAGTCATTTTTTAGGAGGAAAATTTTGGTAAATATCACAGACCCGTTACTGGAAGATTTCACATGCCAATGAATGTTTGATTATAACTACATTTCACTTGATGATACTTTCTTCGGTTCGTTCTACTCGAGAATTCAATCATATTATTTCTGTTTATGAGCTGTTTAACCGTTGGCTTAAAGATGGATTTAATTTATTCTATAGAAGAAACATTTTAAAAGTGGACTGGTGAGATAAAAATCAGGAAAAAATAAATGAACAGCAGCAATGTTTCCTTTTAAAGTGTATAACGAAGTGAATTTCTCCGTCATTTTTGGTCTACGCCGGGATACGAACCCGAGGCCGCTTATTCCGGAATAAGTTGCTCTACCAATTAAGCTACGCGGACATGTATTCTGATTCCTATCTGCCTTTATGTCGTGTGCGTCCTTCTGGCAGGTACGTCACATCTCCTGGTACGTTACAAGTGTATAAATTCGTATTAGCTTTCATTCTGCACCCCTCCCATTCTGTACGAGGTTACAATCTTTACGATTTCACAATATTATCAGAACATATGGCAACTGAGCTGCAGTAATACTCTGGCTACAGCTGTTTTAACAGTTGTTCAAATATATCTCTGACATTTGATGCGTAAGGCCCGATACCTACGAAAGGAATAGATACTAAGAGAAACGAATGAAAACTAGATGCCGCCCCGGTGGCGCAGGCTTCTGACCATTTGTCCGAGAAGGGTCCGGGTTCGAATCCCGGTGAGGCACAGATGTTGTGTTCGTCTTAAGGTACTGGCTCTCTCCCTACTCTGGAGTCAGTGGCCCTAAATTAGGGACGGGAGACTGCTTATAGCCTATTGAGTTGCTTACAATGGTCGTGAAACCTCCAATCAAAAAGAAAACTAGATAGTTATAAAACAGTAGATCAGATTAGCGACTGTTAGTGAGAATGAGCAAAACTCCCATTGCCTGTGAAAGTACTTTTATCTTACTATAAAATCTAGAACCTAAAAACACTAAGAGTGTCTCAAGTGGAAAAATTCTTTCAATTTCTGAACACTTTAGCATTTGCTAGAGGTCTTTAAATAACTTCTTAATATTTTACGAAATCTATAGTATTTTTCAAGTATTTATAATTTGAGCTGTTTAATTATTAAATTAATTATAAAGTGTCAAACTCTAAATCTTAATTATTTACTAAATTAATTCATGCACAGCAAACCTAAACTCTGGGCCGCCCCGGCGACGCAGTATTCTAAGCGCTGGCTTCTGACCATTCGTACGAGAAGGGTCCGGGTTCGAATCTCGGTGAGGCAAGGATGTTGTGGTTTTCTTGCGACACTGGCTCTCTCCCTTCCGTGGAATCAGTGGCCCTCAATTTGGGACGGGTGACTGCTTATAGCCCATTGAGTTGCTCACGGAAGTCGTTAAACTTCCAATAAAAAAAAAAAAATCTGGTTAAAACATAAATTCTGGGAATCGAAATCATTATTTACTTCTTATGAAAAAAAAAATGGCCGTTTTTCTGATGACACCGCTGGTTGAATTGGCATTGGACTAGTCGTACCATTGGATGTATCGTCGGGGCGGCCCGTTCCAAGTTACCGGTAAGACAACAGTAAGTTTGCCTATGAAAAGTCTTCCCTTAATATATATACTCTTCCTTCGTATGTTCAAATATTTGAAAGGGTACAAGAGTGAATTCAAAAATTTGAATCGTACGAAATGGAAAATCACGTTTCATTCGATATGGTTATAACATCCTCGCTTTAGATGCCACCACGATTATTCTATGAAATGCGCTAAAACCTGCTCACAACATGCATGCAATGAATGTTTTTTAACTCATCTATAACATCATCTATACTGATGACCTTGTAAATGATGTCCACAAATATGCCGGAAATTTATGTGAAGTTCCGTTTTGGAAACACTTTAACAACCTAATCCATGGCTGAATAAATTTCGCAACACAATGGTAAATACGAACGATGCGTAATGTAATAATGAAAAGGGAAGCATACAATAAAGAACAATATTTACGGAAAACAAGAAAGACCGGTATTTTCTTGTTTGTAGCGCAGGATCTTGTCGCGCGTGATTTCGCGTTACGCACCTCTCCCTTGAATTGCAGATAAGGGAACAGTTTGTGGGTTGTGTATACACTACGCAGTTTGTTTGTACACCTACCCGTGCAGTCCTTCATAGAAACAGTGTCTCAACTGGGGGGAAACAAAGCGCCCAATCACATAATAACGGTGACTCCTGGAAACAAAAACTAGCGCAGTAGTCTTTTGGTTTTCCGGATTTCTTAACAATTGACGAAATTAAAAGATAAAAGTCATCGTTTTGCCACAAAATTTCGTAATTGCGAAGAACCTGCTTGTCACTTGTATTTCAAGTTTTAGAACAGATAGGAAATCATTATTGTCGACAAGAAGTGAGTGCTCCAAAAATGCCTTATACGAAATTAAAGATTTTGACGAACGATAAAATGAACATCATCCGAGAAGATGAAAGTGACAAAAGAAAGAAAAATCTTGTTGAGAAGTCAGTCGTGAAAATTTAGCTATTTGTGCAAACTGAAGAAAACAGGAAAATAATTCTGATTTTTTAAAGCTAACGATGTGAAGTTCAAACTATTGTGATGACGCAATAAAAACGGAAATTGACGAGACGCTTTTGCCAAAGGATTGTTGATGTAAGATATGATATCCCACTTCAGCCGACGAGTTGACTCAATTGCTTCGTCACTTGGAGTGCACGTGTGTTCAATTGTCGGTTAAATTATTTCAAATTAAGGAATGACATCGTATTACATAAGAAACGAAAGTAAAAACATGCAAACAGAAGCAACAAAAATAAGTAAATGTTATGTGACCTAAAATTTGCAGTCGGCCTTTAAATTATAATACTTTTATTGGTGAAGAAATCGATCATCTTCTTCTCTTTGTGTTTTTTTTTTTTTTTTTTTTTTTTAAGATTCTAGATGTCTTTCTATTCATTTATGAAACACACGCGAACCTCTGTGTGAAAGAAATCGTTAAAGAAAACGAAAGAATGACTGTTTTTGTTTGCGCAGAGGGAAAGATAAAGTAGCCCGATGCGAAAACCAAAGGGTGTTTCAGAAGAGTGCAAAATTTTGCTGGTTAATCATAAAATCAATGAAAAAACGTTGGATGACGTAATAAGCGCATAAAATTAAAAAAATGGCACCGTAAAACAGCAGAATTCTTATAGTTATTTTTGTAAAACATTAAAATCTGCAGATCGTAGAAACTTACTGCAGCCCTCGAGGCAAAGAGACACAAAGTTTAAACTACAATTATCGCAAATCCGTTGTAAGACAGTTGACAGCGGAAAACAGAAATGCAAGCTTCCAATTCAAATACAGTTCCTGAAATCAGCAGGGAATAAATCCCCACGGATAAACCATCAACTACTTCCGCTATTTAGGATTTTTAAAGAAAACTTCAAATGACACTTAATAAAAAACATTGACGAATCTTTGTCAGAATGGACTTAAAGAATGAATAACAACAAAGATGACACCGAATTTTCGGGTGTAATAAGCACGTCTTTTGAATCCGTTCTGACGCAAATTAAATTTATCAAAGCTATTCAAAGGCAATGGAATCGGTATGGAAAACAATAGTATCTGACGGAAGAAAGAAGTTTTTCAATCGGGTCTTTAATCCCTCAGATATTGCTGTAAACAGAATCTTGAGCTTACGAACTCTTAGAAACAGAGTTATCGACAAAAATAAGATGTGACTTTACGTCCCTTGGTGGGAAAACCATGCATTATTTTAGGAAGAAAGTATTCACAAAAGGTTTATCATATGAGCGGTATCGGCCCAAGAAAAAAAAGTTTAGTCGAGTTTTCAGGAGCCCAGATTTTGCTACAAATACATCAGCAGTTGAAATTAACACTTATGACCCCTGGTGGCCAAACCATTCTTTACAAAACATTAGAAATTACGGGGAAAATATTTTCCGTCAGGTTTTGTAGGCGATACAGGAATTTTTCAAATCGGAGTTTTAGGAGCAGAAAACGCAATTTACCATTGTGCGCCCTTGCAGAAAGTCTATGATTTACTTGAAAATTTTGAATTTATAGGAAAAACATTTCGCATCGGAAACACTAGCCAACAAAGAAGGAATTTTTCAAATCGGACTTTTAGAAGTAGAGATATTGACAAAACTAAGATATACATCTACGCCCCTGGCGTAGAAACCATGCATTATTTCAAGAAGAAAGTGTTCCTAAAATGCTTGTCGACATGAGTAGTATCGGTCCACAAAAGACTTTTTTTCAATCGAGAATTTAGCTCATATTTTGCTGCAAATACATCAGAAGCAAAAATTAAGGTTTACGCCCCCTGGTGGCCAAAACCATTTTTTTCAAAAATTAGAAATTATGTGCAAACGATTTCCCATCAAAAGCTGTATCCGGTGCAGAAAGAAGTTTTCAGATAGGAGATTTGGAAGCCGAGATATAAGGGAAAACGCAATTTACCTTTATGCCCCCTAGCGGAAAGTCTATGAATTATGTGAAAATTTTGAATTTATAAGAAAAACATGTCACACTAGAAACACTATCCAACAAAGAAGGAATTTTTCAAATCAAACTCCTAGAAGTCGAGATATTGACAAAAATAAGATATACATCTACGCCCCTGGCATAGAAACCGTGCACTATTATAAGAAGAAAATGTTTCTAAAAAGTTTGTCGGCATGAGTAGTATCGGTCTACAAACGACGTTATTTTCAATCGAGAATTTAGAAGCTCATATTTTGCTGCAAATACATCAGAAGCGGAAATTAAGGTTTACGCTCCCTGGTGGCCAAACCATTATTTTACAAAAATTAGAAATTATGTGCAAACGATTTCCCATCAGGAGCTGTATCCGGTGCAGAAAGAATTTTTCAGATCGGAGATTTAGAAGCAGAGATATAGGGGGAAACGCAATTTACCTTTACGTCCCCTAGCGGAAAGTCTATGAATTGCGTGAAAACTTTGAAATTACATGAAAAACATGTCACACGCAAAACACTATCCAACAAAGAAGGAATTTTTCTAATCGGACTCCTAAAAGTCGAGGTATTGACAAAAATAAGATATACATTTGCGCCCCCTGGCGGATAAACTGTGGAATATTTTAGGAAGAAAATATTTCCAAAAGGTTTATCGATGTGAGTGGCATCAGTCTACGAAAGAATTTTTTCAATCAATATTTTAGAAGCTCAGATTTTATGGCAAATACATCATAAGCGAAAACTAACGCTTACGCCCCCTGGTGGCCAAAGTATTATTTACCAAAAATTCGAAATTATATGCAAACGATTGTGCGTCATGAGATGTATCCGCTGAAAAAAAAATTTTAATCGGAGTTTTAGAAGAAGAGTTATCGGAAAAAATGCAATTTACTTTTACGCCCCCTAGCGGAAAATCTATGCGTAAATTGAAAAAGAAACTATATCCAAAATACTCTTCGACATAAATGGAATCGACAGATAAAAGATATTTTTCAATCGGATGTTTAGAAGCAAATATGTGGAATAAAACGTATTTTTGAATTCGACATCATCTGCATTTACGCCCTCTAGCGGCGAAATTGTGCATCGTAAAAAAAACGAAATAGAGGACCATCATTCGCATATTTCAAGCTTTCGAATACAAAAAGAATTTTTCATAACGGACTAATAGTTGCAGAGATATCGTGGGTACAGACGGACGGACGGACGGACGGACAAACCGATAACATAAGCACAATCTTTTTTTACAAATGACGTGCTAAAAAAGGCTTTCAGTAGAACGATAATTTAGATGAATATGCCTACGCGAATGAGGTGCGTCATTCTGTCTAAATTAACGAAACTTGATATCACGAAAGTCGACGTAGAGGAAAGTATGGATTACGAATTCACTACTAAAGTAGATCCTTTTCCTAGCCGAAAATAGCCGAAAAATTCTGAAGAGGACTTCACGAAATACAAACAAAAAAAAAAAAAAGAAAAAAAAAAGGAAGAAACCCTATACGCAAATGTTTTCTCCAATTTTGTTACCATTCATGGTGATCGAAATAGGCTGGTAAAGGTGACGTCAAGATTTTATGAAACGTCGAGAAACCAGCAAAGCCATTATTGATATTGAGGCAAAATTGAAAACGATTTTGACGAAATATTTCCTGTGAAATGCCAGTCTCTCCACACAAAAGAAAAAACTGTAAGAGCTAAAATTATGCATTTTTCAACCACATTCCAGAAGGTGAAAATTTGAAGAAGCCAAACTGATTCGCAAGCACTGCTCAGTTTTAAGTGGGGTTATCTTGGAAACCTTGCACGTTTCTCAAAACCACTGACATCTTGTGAACGCATTAACCACTGATCCACTCCTCTCAGGTCAGTGCATCAAAACAACTTGCAAACCGTAACGGCCGACAGATCCACTTCAGTCCTAATGGTCACGTATAAGTCACACCATTTTTTGCAAATCAAGATCAGCTTGCAGTAGAAGATTATTATGCTCTATATTCTATCGCAGCGAAACTGCGACAGATTTATTAAACTTAATTGTGACTAAAATGTTTTGTGAGCATATTTTCTTACCAAAGTAACCGATTTCGAATGCTTATAAACTGCGTTATTTGAAGGTATATGCTCAGTTTACAGGTATAAATATGGTATGTATAATAAATGCTCTAAAATATTACTGGCTGTTATTCAGTAACAGGTAGTATTGTGTATTCAGTAGGAACGCATTAACTGGGCGATCCCTTCGATGTCGTTGTAACTGAGTTCGACTGCTTCCCTTAAAAAGTAAATAAAAATTTCTGTTACACTATTGTAAAATAAACGAAATCAAACTACATTTGTTCATTCTTACGTTTATAGTAATAAAACAAAATGCCTACCTTTCCACCAAAAAGCTTTGATTGAAAACTCTGAAATAGAACAAAGACACCGGTTATTTTCATAAACATTTGATTCAAATAAGTAGTTTCATATTTTAGGCAGCTTTGAGAAAAAGCTCATAAAGTCATTTTGCATAAAGTCTACTAAATTCAGATTTGATTATATACAAAAAATTCATTTATGAATATTTTGTTTCATTCTCTGACTATACTTAACGGTAAACAGCAGCATTCAAATAAAAATATTCAACTAAACTTAATTCACCAAAAGCAAATGAATTTGCACAAACTCAAGAAGGAAAGCACGTGCAGTTTCACGAAAGTATCAGTATAGAAGTCAGCTGGGGAGTCATTTGAAGACAAATATTTAGAGTAAGCATGTGTCCGGTACTTGATCGTTACCGAAATAGAAAAGCTTAACGTTTAGTGTTCAATTTTCCTTGGCAACATTAGAAAGCTTTTCTTTTCTTCTCTTCTTGATTTTCTTACTTAATTTCTAAATCAACAAACCAGGAATACGATTACATTATTTCTCTGTGCCGCTGGGCATTGCATGGAAAATGCATATATTTCCAGTGAAGAATGTAGACGGAGAACTAGGCTTTGGTTAGAAGGATTGAAATTTAAGCCCACAGAAAGGCTTTCCATTGTCTAAAACTACTTGAACCAAGCTAGTCCCTCGTAGCGTTCTTTGAGACGAAGTGAAGAGGAGGGCAAAACATCGGTCTCCTAACATGCAGACCCCTCTCACGAAGTCGTCTGGATACAGTTCTTCTTGTCACTATTGTTCTTGAAGCACAGGCGTGATCGAAAGTGAGTAGTCTGGTTGTCATCTCTCTATGCCGTCTCTTTATTAAGGCCACACTGTATCGGTCCTCCTGGGATGTTGTGACTTCTTGCAGTCGTGCCCCTTTCCCGGATTTCTGATATTATCACCACAACCTGGAGATGGCCATCCAAGAAACGTATTGTGCTCTGGCTGCACGAACTTACGTCTGCCTTGCCAAAATCCTACCAATGGCTATTCATCTCTCTGAATCTTCCAGTCTGCATGTTCTCCGACACGTTTTGCAAGCCGAAGGGCTTTGGAGCGTGCAAGGAATGCTATGTCTCTCTTTCATGGCGTGTGTTTCGCATGTATCTGCGCAAACTCTGTTCATGCTGCATTGCTTTTTGCATATGATGTTTTTCATGGGCTGATATATCTCTCTACTGAATTTCAAACTATATCTATTCGTTATGTTTATGTATCAGATTTTATATGTGTAACTTAACAATTATAAACCAGTTCAAATTGTGTGTTGATTTGAAATTTACTTTTTAACTGTCAGTCCTCCTCCATGACATGTCATAAAGCGCTGTTAGGTGCTACAAAAAGTTTATAATATCTACAGACAGATATTATTATTACTGTTTACTAAGCTAGAGGAACTAATTGAGTTTCCAAGAGTTTACATCCGCGCAGCGCGCACTTCTTCGTTTAAGGAAAGTTATAGATATGGGTGACTGTCACATCTATTCAGTTCGCGTTATTTATCTTAGTGTCTGCAAAAGTCATCTCCTTCAGTAGACGTTCTTAAGACATTCCTTATCTGTCAATCATTTGCTAGCCTTCATCATAATAACTTTCATTCTTCGTTAATAATATGGTTATTATTGGTCTAACCATATTATAATGAAGGCTGAAAATCTGTGTGATTTGTCATCTACAGCATTAATCGTTCTTCTATCTGCATGACTAATCACTTTATGTGTATTTAATAGCTAACCAGTTTTTGTCTTGAATCACTTTCCGTGAAACGAGTCACGCATTGCCTTCATTTTTCTGTGCATGCCATCCCCAGCAATCACTAATCAAAGGCTTCTGACTTGTTGGGTAAGACGTGGATGCTGTGTTCATTTTTAAGGCTCAAGCTATTAGCACACTTCTTGGCGCCTGTGACAATGCATAATGTACGCATTACTACTCCGAGCTCCAAAAACTAAATTCGTCCGTAAAACGCAGTAAGAATTACCATCACCAAAAAAGATCTCCAAACTACACTGCCAGACAATTGCTAAGGACGGATGACAATAGCAACCATAAAATGGAAGGCAGGAAAATGTGGAAATTAGCATAAGTGCGGGATACAGTAAGACGTGTTGTGCGTATGCAAATTTTGGATTGCCGAACTTGTTCATGACGTCATAGCGCTGATAAGAGATATAAAGGATTTGACGCGTATTGACCGTTGTTGTTCAAACGCAAAGTTGAAAGGGAAAGAATCAATTGACGAACTTGCAATTTTCAGTATGTCTTCCCGACATCACCTAGGTGATTTTACGCGTAGCCGTATTATTGACAAGATTGAAGAAGGGCGAAAAATAACAGATGTTGCCAGGGAGTTCGACGTCAGTCACACTGTTGTTTCAAGGCTTTGGAAATCATTTCAAACAAATGGAGAGTGTAGCAAACGCCACAGGAGAGGTCGTGTTTGCAGTACGACACCTGCAGAAGATCGGTACATAGTGCTATCAACAAAAAGACGCCGGCGCAGCACAGCTAGTGAGGTAGAAAATCAGTTTATGGCTGCTACTGGCTAGCCGATCTCCCAAAAAACTGTCGCCAGACGTTTGCATGAAGGAGGACTATACGCCCGCCGTCCTGTTGTGTGCATCCCATTGTCCAGACGTCACCGTACCGCCCGTTTGCAATGGTGCCATCAACATCGCAATTGGACTGATAACGACTGGTCTGCTGTCCTCTTCTCAGATGAGAGTAGATGCAGTCTATCGTCTGATTGTCGAAGACAACTGATCTGGCGTGATAGTGGTACTGCATATTGTCCAGCAAACATACAGGAAAGGGACCGATATCCGACATGTAGTGTCATGGTATGGGCTCGCATCATGATCAATGGCCGTACGTCCCTCTATGTGCTTCCAACTAGGACTATGACTGGCCAACGATACATTAATGATGTTCTGCTACCTCATGTTCGCATGTTCCGTCGTGCTGTCGGTGATAGATTCATTTTCATGGACGACAACGCAACATGTCATCGAACAGTCGCTGTCCAGAAGTGTCTTAAGAGCGAGGATATTCAACGCCTCGTATGGCCTGCACGTTCTCCAGATCTGAATCCCATTGAAAATGTGTTGGATGCTTTGAGGAGGAGTCTTGCTGGTCACCAATGCCCTCCAATAAACAAGGACACCCTCATACGTGCACTGACAGAGGAATGGGATAAATTACCCCAACAGCTGCTTGATAATGTTGTGCAAAGCATGACACGACGTGTGGAATCTTTCATCGCCCTCCATGGTGGCCATATCCCGTATTGACATCTTACGCCGGAACGCCTGCGGACGGTAATTGCATTTTTTCACGTTTACGTATTCTGCACAAAATGGCCTGTTTGTCCCTTGAACACGTTCCAAAGCCTTCTGGATTTCAGAGCACAATAAATTGTCTTTCTTGTAATGTCCTGGCATTCTGACATTATTTTATTTCACTTGGCATCCAACCACACTTACTTTTTTATGCGCTATATAGCCGTTTATGATCCGTCCTCAGCAATTGTCCAGCAGTGTATCTTTGTCCTTAAAAATTCCTCATGCTGACACTGCGTAATCGGAAAACAATGCGGTCTCCGGAGTACACCGTTATCCAAACTTTCTCTGAGAATAAGAACTTCAATAAACCCCGGTGGCCTGTAACGTAACCACATTAAAACTTTGTGGCATCTCAGATTAAAAGAAAACCTTTCTTGAGGCTTTACCACAAATAGCAATATGACTTCTTCACCATAAACAGTCTTGAATATCAGGTTCAAATAAACTTGGCTTTGCACGATTAATATAGTTTCTGAGCTGTGATGTTTTCACGAGATATTTATTTTTTCAACAAACTGAATGCAAACAACCGATCGGACTATACAATCAAACAACCGATCCACCGATCGGACTATGCAATCAGTGCATTTCACTAGGAAGTGTGTTTCTGCGTAGGAAGCCATTGGTTACAGGGACTGTATTTTCATGCAAAGAGCCATTGACAATTAATTACTCTTGTGCTTGTATTTCCATACAAAAAGAAATCGCAATTTATTTGGTTTTCTAATTTTTAAGAAAAGAAAAAACACTAAATACATCAACCCTGTGCTTGCACTTTCACGAAATAATTATAAACGCTCCATTGAGTCGAGCTTATGTTTTCACAAAAGACATCTTTGCCTTGCTGCGTGCATTTTCATTCCAGCAAACACTGGATTCTCATGAAAGAAAAGAACAACAATTCATACAATCAGTGCATTTCATTTTACTTGATGAAACTACTACTTCATAAACCACCGATGAAACTACTACTTCATAAAACATAGACAAAATATTAACACCTCATTGGTTTCGTATTTGTATTTCAAGCCAGGAGGTGTTAAAAATCTTTTGGTTTAATTCCTGTATTTTTATGCTGAAAATTATAGCGTGCCTTCGGTTCGGTACCTTTTTCTTACGCAGGGAAATATTGGTCGGTGCTCAGGTTTTTGCGCAAGAAAGAATTTGCAACCATTACTTGGTACTCGATAGTTCATTTGATGTATTGTATTCTTGTATTGTATTCTTGAAAGTATTAACACCTTTCTTTTTTTTTCTTTTTTTTTTTTGTATGTTCGTATGCTTAGATAATAAACTCGGCATCTTTGCGTTCTCTGATTCTGTGATAGAAAATCTAAATTGTATCTGTCTGAAACGAAGGTGTATGGAATCATCAATTTCAGATGCCACATAGAAACTTTGGCATCATATATGGCATCTGAAATTATCTCGGCGTTAGAGGACAGTTAGTCAATGCATATACATATAAGAACGGGCTGACAAAAAAAAAAAAAAAAAAAAAAAAGGATATTTTAAACTTACTCTCCCACAACCTTGACATTTCCCTTTCTCACATTTTCTAGCGACCCAGTGATGGTTAACATCAATTCTCTGAAAATAATTAATTCATCATCAGAGTTTTGCAGAAAGTATACATTCAGTTTCAGAAAGAGAGTAAAATACAATAGTTCAGGGTTGGTTGCCGTAATAAAAAGGATACAAAGCACAGTGAAAAGGACATGTAAAAAGGAAGAACCTTCTTTTGTGAATATTGGAAAATTTTAAGAGCTTATTTAAGTACTGGTTAAGGAATGCCCTTGTTAAGCTGTATTAAGTTATTTATATCCACCCATAAAGCTTAAGTTTCATAACGAATCTCTACTAGAGTGTGTAAAGTAAACCCTTGCTTTTCGCACGAATTTATATGTCATTGTGTCCACTGCATGGTGAGAAAATGCTCAAATTCAAATTGTTCCACAGGTTTCTAATCTTCCTGTCTATAGGTTTTGGGTTAGGTAACTAGTATACTCAACTAGTTACTCACTTTCATTTGACTACAGTATACCTGCTGTTATCAGATTTCAAACAGTGCGTTTCCCGATGGAATAACACAATGATAATGGATGATCTCAGATTAATTCAAATGCCTCGCCTTTCCATTCAATAGGACAACACTTAAGAGTTTTCCGTAGTTTCAAATGACGTACCGTCAGTTGCGAGGCTAAGAAAACATATCTGGTTCAGGAAGTTTTCCATTACTGTAGAGAAGACCACCAGAAGTTTGAGTAAGTCGTATTCCCTCATTCAAAGCTCACATGATCTAGTAATTTTTCAATATTTTATATTAGTTTTTCAGTATGAGCTTGTAATTTTTCAACAATTTTTTCGTTTCTTCTGCCTTCGTCTTTAAAAGTGGTATAATGTTACAAAATTGGTGGTACAATTTAGCATCAGCTACGTTGATACTTGTTTCGGGCCGCGGGTGGCCTAGTGGGCAGCGTTCGTGACTGCCGCGGAAATGACCTCAGGTTCGATCCACTAAATATCAGCCGTCCGTCGGATGGGCACGTTAAGACATCGGACCCCGGGTACTGGCACCCGGTAATAAATAAAGGCGTCATCCTCCCCCTTTCTACTTCGCTTCCGTGTCACTTTCCTATCGGGCACTCTAGCCCAAATCTCCTAGCTTCCTATTTCTAAGGGTTGTTTAAGCCTGGGGTCAGACACTCCCTTCCTAAAATCCTCTACATATGGTCATTTGATACTTGTTTCTTTCAGAAAACTCAATACGCGGTAACGTTGTGAAATTTATGCTTTTCCTTATTTTTCAAATTCATCCGTTCGAAACATTTAAATTCTTTTAAACGGCATATCCAATTTTCCCAATATCATTTAGATGACTGATACACTACTTTAAATTCCTCAAACAAATGCTGAGTTTCGTAATCTGTGCTATTAATATTTCGAAGAAACTGCCTCACTTTTCATGGCACAAATTTGTCTTCAATTCCATTTTCCAATGAACTTGAGATTAACTGAAAAACTGTTCATTATTTCAAGTGCACTGCTCTTTTACTTCTCAGCTGAAGCTATATTTGATCAAAACACAGAAGTTAAAGAGTACATGAACCATAAATAAGTTTCTGAACATGCGTTTGCAAAACGTTTTTAGTATACACGGCGGTTGTTGTTGTGACAAAAATTTTACTTTTAGAGCAGGAAATAGCTTCAACGTTCTCTATATTGCTGGGAAAAAATAAACCATCTTGTCATACTGTGATATGACGATAGCTTAATGGATATCCACTTATTCTGAAAATTCTCTTAAAGCTTTTATTTTCACAGGGCAAATTAAAAAATAAATTAATATCTTCATAATAATTGATTCGATGTCAACTTTCATTTAATCAGCACCATGTCATGAATTACATCTGCGAGGCAACCAAATACCAAGGATATTTTTGTCAAGGGCTTATAAACACCTTTCCCATGATTTCTCTTAAGTCCACCAAAAATTACATTATCATTGTCCCCAAAAAATTCTACAAATGTACATA
Organism: Macrothele yani; assembly: GCA_039090855.1. NCBI lineage: Eukaryota > Metazoa > Arthropoda > Arachnida > Araneae > Macrothelidae > Macrothele > Macrothele yani. Next base: position 74,152,736 of record CM076994.1, on the reverse strand, counting down.
TATATATATACATACTCAAAGGTGAGAAGCACATTCAATGGGAGCCAAGAGCTGGAAAAAAGATTAACAATGCAAAACAGGCAGAGACATGCAAGAATCTCTGCTTGTTTTGCATTGTTAATTTGCTTTTTCTAGCTCTTGGCTCCCGTTGAATGTGCTTCTAACTTTTCAGTGTCTTTCTGAAAAATTCTTCTCTGCTGCTTTTGCGCGTTTGGATTTTCAGGTGAAAATATTTGACACCAAATCAGTTATTACGAAGATATATTATGATATATTTATTTATGTTATATTATTATTATGACGTCAAATATATATATATCATCATCATCATCATCATTGTCAACCATTATCAATCCACTGCTGGACGAAGGTCTCCCCAAGTTTCCTCCACAACGGTCTGTCTTGTGCCAGTCTCCTCCATGTCACCCCTGCATACTTTCGAATTTCATCCACCCATCTCCCATGTGGTCTTCTTCTGGGTCTTTTCCTATCCCTTGGAATCCAATCTAAAATTTCGGCTGTCCATCGATGATCTGTCCTTCTGGCAGTATGTCCAGCCCATTGCCATTTCAGGGATTTAACTCTGATCATGATGTCTTCCACTCTTGTCATTTTTCGGATCCACGAGTTCCTCTTCTTATCTCTTCTGGTTACACCAAGTATGCACCTCTCCATGCCTCTTTGAGTTGTCTGCAGCCTTTGTATGTCTCTTTTAGTTAAGGTCCAAGTCTCTGCACCATACGTAAGCACTGGAAGGATACATTGATCAAACACTTTTCTTTTAAGACATAATGGCATATTGCTCTTGAAAATTATGCTGTTTCTTCCAAAAGCTCTCCAAGCAAGTTTTGTACGCCGATTAACTTCTTCATCAATGCGACCCTCACTTGATATCTGCTGTCCAAGATAAACGTACGTGTCTGTTATCTCCAGCTTTTCTCCATCAATCGATAAATCTTCATTTCTTGTAAAAGCATTGAACATCACTTTTGTCTTCTGAAAGTTCATTTTTAATCCCACTTCTTTACTCTTGTCAGCAAGTTCCTGGATCATACTCTGCAGCTCTGATGGGGTAGTTGCAAAAATGACTACGTCATCAGCCAAACGAAGGTGGGTTAGATAATCTCCATTAATCTTTATCCCCTTGTTTTCCCAGCTCAGCGACTGAAAAACACCCTCCAATGTGGCATTAAAGAGCTTCGGAGATATGGTGTCACCTTGTCTCACTCCTTTTCCAATTTTTACGTGTGTTGTATTTTCAAACAGCCTAATCTTTGCACTTGCATTTTCATAGATGTTATTAATAATATTAATGTATGCATCTTCAATACCGCAGGTTTTCAGAGCCATTGTAACTGCTGATGGTTTCACCGAATCAAAGGCTTTTTCATAATCGATAAAAGCCATGCACAATGGAAGTTCATATTCCCTCGCTCTTTCAATTAGTTCTCTCAGCACGTGGATATGATCTATTGTGCTGTAGCCACTCCTGAATCCAGCTTGTTCTCTTGGTTGAGCCATGTCCAGTGTTACCTTCAAGCGGTGTGAAAGAACTTTAGTGAAGATTTTATAAACTACTGATAGGAGGCTGATAGGTCTGTAGTTTCCAAGATCCTCAATGTCACCTTTCTTATGTAGCAGGATCATTGTAGCGGTGTTCCAATCCTCAGGAATCTTTCCTTCATTAAGGCATCGAGTGAAAATTTGGGCGAGTACTGTTTCGATTTCTCCACTTGCTTCTTGTATGATGTCTACAGTAATTCCATCTTCTCCTGGAGCTTTCCCCCGCTTCATGTTCTTGATTGCATGTGCAACTTCTGCTGGAAGGACTGGAGGAACTCTGGTACTGGTATCTTTCATGATGTCTGGAGTGCATGTATCATCCCTTTCATATAATTTGGAGTAGAAATCTTTCACTCTTGTCAAAATTTCGCCTCTATTTCTTGTTACAGAACCATCTTCTTTTCTCAGTGCCATAATCTGTTTTCTTCCCTTACTGAGATGTCCCTTTGCTATCTTTAGGCTTTGGTTGTTTTCAATTGCTTTCCTCACTAGTTCACAGTTGAATTTTCTTACGTCTTCAGTGATACTTTTCCTTACGGTCTTGCATAGCTCTATATATTCCACTTTGGAAGTCACATCTTCTTTAGTTGTCTTCATCTCTCTTCTTTTTTGCATCAACATTTTCGTTTTTCCTGATAATTTATTTACATGCAACTTGTTCTTAGACCCAGCTAATTTTATTGCTGTTTCCATAAGAGCTTTGGTTACTTTTCTGTTAACTTCAGAGATGTCCACTTCTTCCGATGTTAGGCCTTCTAAAGCAGAGAACCTGTTCTTCAGTTCCAACTTGAAGGTATTATGGTGTTTTTTAAGGTTGGTTATGTCAATAGATTTTGTTTGTCTTATGAGCTTGCCACGTTCAAGTTTAGTGTTGAGGTGCATCTTACATCTCACCAATCTATGGTCACTACCTGTGTTGAACTTGTTTAGCACACTGCAGTCTTCTATGACGAATTTTTTGTTACACATAATAAAATCAATTTCACTTGTTGTCCCATTTGGATGTCTCCATGTAGATTTCCTGTGTGGCTTTTTCTTGAAGAAGGAGTTCAAGATGAAAAACCCTTCTGCCTCTGCAAACTCAACGAGAGTATTTCCACGCTGGTTTCTGTTGCCGTGACCGAATTTACCTACTGAAGTTTCATTCTGTTGCCGTTGCCCTACTTTTGCATTGAAATCTCCCATAATTATTTTCAAGTGCTGCTTACCTTTATTATTTAGATGACAAATTTCCTCATAAAATTCTTCAATTTCTTCTTCAGGATGACTTGTGGTGGGTGCATAAGTTTGAATAATCTGAGCCTGGTATCTTTTCGAGAGTTGGATAACAAGTCGTGCAGCTCTGCCAGAGGAACTTTCAACTTCTACAACTTTATCCTTCAGTTTCTTGTTTATTATAAATCCAACACCACTAGTTCTGCCAGTATCTGTCGCACGATAGTAGAAGAGATGTCCACTTTTCAGTTCAATGAGATCTTCTCCTTTTCTCCTTACCTCACTTAGCCCCACGATGTCCCACTTGATCCTTTGTAGTTCCTCTTCCAATTCAAGAAGCCTTGAATCAGAAGATAGGGAGCGTCCATTGTACGTAGCCAAGGTCAGCATCAGATGGCAGCCTAGTCCGGTCCTCCGGGGATTTCTTAGCACCCTCTGCCTTCATGTCGTACTGGCCGCTGCCTTGGCCAGGTACATTCCAGCTGCCGGAGACTGAGGGCCAAGATTTAAGTTGTGGAATCATTTTGGAGGGGTTTGGCCATAACTCACCACGCTGGCCAAGCGGGTTGGTGAGTGTGGGATAGCATTTCCTCTAATCCCGATGGTATAGTTATACCGCTATTGGCGGTCGTCAGAGCCCCTTTAGTGGGAACAGGATGCACCACGAGAAGGCGGGGTTGACATTTGTCAAGGAGAGGCTGTGATGTTACGCATCACCTGACCTTACATCCCATATATATATATATATATATATATATATATATATCAGCATCAGATGGCAGCCTAGTCCGGTCCTCCGGGGATTCTTAGCAACCTCTGCCTTCATGTCGCACTGGCCGCTGCCTTGGCCAGGTACATTGCAGCTGCCGGAGACTGAGGGCCAAGATTTAAGTTGTGGAATCATTTTGGAGGCGTTTGTCCATAACTCACCACGCTGGCCAAGCGGGTTGGTGAGTGTGGGATAGAATTTCCTCTGATCCCGATGGTATAGTTATACCGCTATGGGCGGTCGTCAGAGCCCCTTTAGTGGGAACAGGATGCACCACGAGAAGGCGGGGTTGACATTTGTCAAGGAGAGGCTGTGATGTTACGCATCACCTGACCTTGGCTACTTACAATGGACGCTCCCTATCTTCTGATTCAAGGCTTCTTGAATTGGAAGAGGAACTACAAAGGATCAAGTGGGACATCGTGGGGCTAAGTGAGGTAAGGAGAAAAGGAGAAGATCTCATTGAACTGAAAAGTGGACATCTCTTCTACTATCGTGGGACAGATACTGGCAGAACTAGTGGTGTTGGATTTATAATAAACAAGAAACTGAAGGATAAAGTTGTAGAAGTTGAAAGTTCCTCTGACAGAGCTGCACGACTTGTTATCCAACTCTCGAAAAGATACCAGGCTCAGATTATTCAAACTTATGCACCCACCACAAGTCATCCTGAAGAAGAAATTGAAGAATTTTATGAGGAAATTTGTCATCTAAATAATAAAGGTAAGCAGCACTTGAAAATAATTATGGGAGATTTCAATGCAAAAATAGGGCAACGGCAACAGAATGAAACTTCAGTAGGTAAATTCGGTCATGGCAACAGAAACCAGCGTGGAAATACTCTCGTTGAGTTTGCAGAGGCAGAAGGGTTTTTCATCTTGAACTCCTTCTTCAAGAAAAAGCCACACAGGAAATGGACATGGAGACATCCAAATGGGACGACAAGTGAAATTGATTTTATTATGTGTAACAAAAAATTCGTCATAGAAGACTGCAGTGTGCTAAACAAGTTCAACACAGGTAGTGACCATAGATTGGTGAGATGTAAGATGCACCTCAACACTAAACTTGAACGTGGCAAGCTCATAAGACAAACAAAATCTATTGACATAACCAACCTTAAAAAACACCATAATACCTTCAAGTTAGAACTGAAGAACAGGTTCTCTGCTTTAGAAAGCCTAACATCGGAAGAAGTGGACATCTCTGAAGTTAACAGAAAAGTAACCAAAGCTCTTATGGAAACAGCAACAAAATTAGCTGGGTCTAAGAACAAGTTGCATGTGAACAAATTATCAGGAAAAACCAAAATGTTGATGCAAAAAAGAAGAGAGATGAGGACAACTAAAGAAGATGTGACTTCCAAAGTGGAATATATAGAGCTATGCAAGACAGTAAGAAAAAGTATCACTGAAGACGTAAGGAAATTCAACTGTGAACTAGTGAGGAAAGCAATTGAAAACAACCCAAGCCTAAAGATAGCAAAGGGACATCTCAGCAAGGGAAGAAAACAGATTATGGCACTGAGAAAAGAAGATGGTTCTGTAACAAGAAATAGAGGCGAAATTTTGACAAGAGTGAAAGATTTCTACTCCAAATTATATGAAAGGGATGATATATGCACTCCAGACATCATAAGAGATACCAGTACCAGAGTTCCTCCAGTCCTTCCAGCAGAAGTTGCACATGCAATCAAGAACATGAAGCGAGGAAAAGCTCCAGGAGAAGATGGAATTACTGTAGACATCATACAAGAAGCAAGTGGAGAAATCGAAACAGTACTCGCCCAAATTTTCACTCGATGCCTTAATGAAGGAAAGATTCCTGAGGATTGGAACACCGCTACAATGATCCTGCTACATAAGAAAGGTGACATTGAGGATCTCGGAAACTACAGACCTATCAGCCTCCTATCAGTAGTTTATAAAATCTTCACTAAAGTTCTTTCACACCGCTTGAAGGTAGCACTAGACATGGCTCAACCGAGAGAACAAGCTGGATTCAGGAGTGGCTACAGCACAATAGATCATATCCACGTGCTGAGAGAACTAATTGAAAGAGCGAGGGAATATGAACTTCCATTGTGCATGGCTTTTATCGATTATGAAAAAGCCTTTGATTCGGTGAAACCATCAGCAGTTACAATGGCTCTGAAAACCTGCGGTATTGAAGATGCATACATTAATATTATTAATAACATCTATGAAAATGCAAGTGCAAAGATTAGGCTGTTTGAAAATACAACACACGTAAAAATTGGAAAGGGAGTGAGACAAGGTGACACCATATCTCCGAAGCTCTTTAATGCCACATTGGAGGGTGTTTTTCAGTCGCTGAGCTGGGAAAACAAGGGGATAAAGATTAATGGAGATTATCTAACCCACCTTCGTTTTGCTGATGACGTAGTCATTTTTGCAACTACCCCATCAGAGCTGCAGAGTATGATCCAGGAACTTGCTGACAAGAGTAAAGAAGTGGGATTAAAAATGAACTTTCAGAAGACAAAAGTGATGTTCAATGCTTTTACAAGAAATGAAGATTTATCGATTGATGGAGAAAAGCTGGAGATAACAGACACGTACGTTTATCTTGGACAGCAGATATCAAGTGAGGGTCACATTGATGAAGAAATTAATCGGCGTACAAAACTTGCCTGGAGAGCTTTTGGAAGAAACAGCATAATTTTCAAGAGCAATATGCCATTATGTCTTAAAAGAAAAGTGTTTGATCAATGCATCCTTCCAGTGCTTACGTATGGTGCAGAGACGTGGACCTTAACTAAAAGAGACATACAAAGGCTGCAGACAACTCAAAGTAGCATGGAGAGGTGCATACTTGGTGTAACCAGGAGAGATAAGAAGAGGAACTCGTGGATCCGAAAATGACAAGAGTGGAAGACATCATGATCAGAGTTAAATCCCTGAAATGGCAATGGGCTGGACATACTGCCAGAAGGACAGATCATCGATGGGCAGCCGAAATTTTAGATTGGATTCCAAGGGACAGGAAAAGACCCAGAAGAAGACCACATAGGAGATGGGTGGATGAAATTCGAAAGTATGCAGGGGTGACATGGAGGAGACTGGCACAAGACAGACCGTTGTGGAGGAAACTTGGGGAGACCTTCGTCCAGCAGTGGATTGATAATGGTTGACAATGATGATGATGATGATATATATATATATATATATATATGTCCAGCCCATTTCCATTTCAGTGATTTCACCGTGGCAACATGTCCAGCCCATTTCCATTTCAGTGATTTCACCGTGGTCATGATGTCGTCCACTCTTGTCATTTTCCTTATCCACAAGTTCCTCTTCTTATCTTTCCTGGTTACAACAAGCATGCATCTCTCCATGTTATTTTGAGTTGTCTGCAGTCTTTGTCTGTCTTTTTTAGTTAAGGTCCATGTCTCTTCTCCATATGTAAGCACTGGCAAGATGCATTGATTAAACACTTTTTTTAAGACATAATGGCATACTGCTCTTAAAAATTGTACTGTTTCATCCAAAGGTTCTTCATCCAAATTTTATACGCCGATTAATTTCTTCAGCAATGTGGCCCTCACTTGATATCTGCTACCCAAGATAAATGTAGGTATCGGTTGTTTCCAGCTTTTCTCAATCAATCAATAAATCTTCTTTTCTTGTAAAAAGCATTGTACATCACTTTTGTCTTCTGAAAGTTCATTTTTAATCCCACTTCTTTTCTCTTGTCAGCAAGTTCTTGGATCATACTCTGCAGCTCCTAAGGGGTAGTTGCAAAGATGACTACGTTATCAGCAAAACGAAGGTGAATTAAGTAATCTCCATTATTTTTTTCCCTTTGTTTGCCCAGTTCAATGATTGAAAGACAATTTGCAATGTGGCATTAAAGAGCTTGGGAGATATGGTGTCACCTTATCTCACTCCTTTCCAAGTCTTATTTGTGCTGTATCCAGAAATATCCGAATCTTTGCACTTGCATTTTCATAGATGTTATTAATAATGTTAATGTACGCATCTTCAATACCGCAGGATTTCAAAGTAATTGTAGCTGCTGATGGTTTCACAGAATCGAAGGCTTTTTCATAATCAATAATAGCCATTCATGATGGGAGTTCATATTCTCTTGTTCTTTCAATTAGTTCTCTCAGTACATGGATATGATCTACAGTGTTGTAGATATTCCTGAATCTAGCTTGTTCTTTTATGGTTGAGCCATGTCTAGTGTTACCTTCAAGCGATGTGAAAGAATATTAATGATTTCATAAACCACTGATAGGAGGCTGATGGACCTGTAGTTCCTGAGATCCTCAACGTCACCTTTTTTATGTAGCAGGATCATTGTAGCATTATTCCTATCCTCAGGAATCTTTCCTTCATTGAGACAGCTGGTGAAAACTTGGGCAAACGTAGTTTCAGTTTCTCCACTTGCTTCTTGTATAATGTCAATGGTAATTCCATCTTCTGCTGGAGCTTTTCCCCGTTTCATGTTCTTAATTGCATGTGTAACTTCTGCACGGAGGAGTGGAGGGACTTTGGAACAGAAGTTACACATGCAATTAAGAACATGAAACGGGGAAAAGCTCCAATAGAAGATGGAATTACCGTGGACATTATAAAAGAAGCAAGCAGAAAAATTGAAATTACACTCGTCCAAGTTTTCACCAAATGCCTCGATGAATATCTATACATATGTGCAGTACACGCTTTTGAAGTTTGTTATATATACATATAAAACCGACAACAATTTCGCAGTCATCTGCAAAACATTCTGCTTGGAGCTCATGATTCAAGAAATGAATAACACAGAAACCTATAGCCCTGTTACTCAAAGTACAAAAACCACCTCTAAAAAGATTCTTGCCTTATATAAATGCATCAAACTCCAAACACGCAGTGTTCAATGCTTGCCGCCCTATTTCCACAGAGACAGGTGCAGTTCCTGATTGCGAATCTGACCAAGTATTCAGGGCAGATGCCATGGCCGCTGAGTACTTGATTCAGGAACTTGTTTGTTCTGTGCACGTTTGGTCGAGACCTTTGGAAACACTTTGTGTGTCTTCCGCCCTGTCTCTCCCGTGTACCATCTGAACTGCCATTCTGCCCTGGTCTGACGTGTCAATGCTGCGCGGATGCTCCTGCGCGGCGTTCTGCATTGCACGTCTACCGTCTCTTTCAGCGTAGCTTCCTTCGCCAGCTGGTCCGCCCTTTCGTTTCCCTGGGTCCCGACATAGCTTCGTACCCAGTGGAAACTAACTGCCCCATCTCATTCTGCCCTCAGGAGGGTTTTAATCCTATGGACGATGGGATTTCTTCCCCTGAATCTACTCAGAGCCTGCAGTGCTGCCTCACTGTCAGAGTAGAGTTTGATTAATTCGTCGCTACGCCTGGGGAGTGCCCAAGTGAGTGCCTTTTCTATCGCCAGAAGTTCTGCTTGGAAGACAGAAGCGTTCTGTGGCAGTTTTACGCATTCCGCTGTCGTTTCGTTCCCATCCGAGAACGCGCAGAAGCCTGCACCCACTTGTCCCCCTAGCTTTGAGCCATCAGTGAATAGCTCATGCCCAACTCCCGTGGGCTTCGCCTTGTCCCACGGTGGGCAAATTTCCTCTGCCGGGTGGATATTCCAGTTCACGCTTTCCAACTCCATGTTGGAGGCTCGATTTGGCACACCGAGAAGGTAGGCGTCCTCACCTGACCTTAGGCAGTGCATTACTGCCTCCCTTTGCTCCACTACTAGGTCTGCCGGCTCACACCCGCCAGCACTTGAAGAGCCAGGGTCGAAGTTGTGCGAAAGAAGCCGGGGATCCCTAGTTGGGCCAACCTTTGGATTTGCTTTATACCCCTCTTCATTCTGACGATGGAGGTCCACCATGCTCCACTAGCATACATCAGAATTCTTTGTATTTCTCTCTGATAGATGGTCTTCTTGGTTTTGCCCGATAACCTCATGCCGTTCAATCTATTGAGGATCAACGTGCACCTTGTGCGGAGATGTCTTAGGTGTGACAACCCTGATAAACTCTGATCAAGGACCACACACAAGTATCTCATTTGTCTCACCGTCTTGATAGTGCACCCTAGTAATTTGCACTTAGGTGGTGTTTTCATTACTCCACTCTTTGCAACTGCTAAGAGAGTGGTCTTTCAGGCACAAAGCAGTTTGCTTTCCCTGCTCCAGTTGTCCAGCACAGCTAGGGCACTGTGCGCTTCCCTTTCGATCACGTGTCTCCCTGAAGCGGAGACCACGAGGACGAAATCGTCTGTATAGGCTTGAATATCCACGGCCGGTCCTAGGTCTAGATTCAATGCTGCGTCTGCAACAATGTTCCACCATAGCGGCCCAGAGTTGAATCCTTGCGGACACCCTCTGTGGTACGAACGCGAGGATTGCCCATTCCCCGCTTCGAACTAGGCCCTTCCATCAGACAGATAGCTATTGATTAGCTTGAACAAGTTCCTTGTACAGCCAAGTTCCTTAAGTCTGGTTAAGACCAGTGGCCACCAGACACTGTTGAAAGCCCCCCTCACGTCTAGTGAGATGAAGCAGGTATGGAGCCCCTCCGCTTTGTTCCTCGCTGCCCTCTCTCTGAGGCTGTGAATTGCCTGCGTTGCGCAACGCCCCGGAAGGAAACCAAATTGGTTTATGTTTAGCTTTCCCTGCTCCATGAGAAAGCCAAGCGCTATGTTCGTAATGAGCTTGTCCAGCACCTTGCTCCACGCAGAGAGAAGACAGATGGGCCTATAGGCTGCGGGATCGTTTTTGTCCTTTCCGGTCTTGTTGAAAAGGACTAGCATCGCTGTCTTCCACAAGTTTGGGAAGATACCCCTCCCGAGGCATTCGTTTAGGAGCGCCACGAAGTACTCGCGATTTGCATAGTAGATTTCTCTCACTATGCTGAGGTCCAGCCCATCCTTGCCTGGTGCTTTGCCAGTGTTTAGACTGGAGAGGGCGTTCTCCACTTCCTCCCTTTTGAAAGGGGGGTCCTCACCAGTGCCCGGCGGGATCCGACATTCATCCCTCATTTCTTTTTGCCGTGGGGAGTCCCCTTCTCCCTCGTCTCCTTGTGGTAATCCAAGAGACTCTCTATAGTACTATCAAGAGTCGTTGATAGGCTTCCACCTGCCCTTTCGACCTCTGCCAGCTTTAGCGGTTCTGTGATGGATCCCCTCGCGATCTTATAAGGGATCCCGAAAGAATCTGCCGGAGTTTGGAAGTCACACAGTTTCCTCCAGTAAGAGATTTTCGAGAGATTCAGTTCTCTCCTGTATGCTGAGCGAGCTTTCTTATGCACATCTGTGCACACCCTATTTTGCGGTGTAGCTTTTGCTCTTTGCTGAGCTTTTCTACTCCGCCTTGCTCTCGCCCTTAGAGCTTTTTGTTTCTCCGACCACCAGGGGGAGATCCTTGGCGTCCCTTTTTCTTCCCCTGCTACTCTCGCATAGCGCTGTTACTTGATTGGTGAGTTCTTCAAAGAGGGAGTTGAGGTTCGACACCTCTCCTACCTCTTCTGCCCTCCTACCCCCCAACAGGATGGTTAGTTTGGCTTTAAACGCCAACCAGTCAAGATTCTTCATGAAGAACCTTCTGAGCTTGGGTCGGATGGGCCTTTCCGAGCCTAAAACGAAAGTCAGCGCTAAGTGGTCACTGGAGCATTCATCGTCCATTACTTGCCAATCCTGGACGAGGCTGCGCTAAGAGACCCTGGTAAGGGTCACGTCGATCCAGGAAGAGCCCCTCTCTCCTTCGAAGGTCGGGGGCTCTCTGGATCGTTCAGAAAACTCATATCTGCCGCATTACAAAGTCTACTAGAAGCTGGTCGTGTTCATCCTCATCTTTCTGGCCCCCGAGATGACTCTTCGCATTGAAATTACCAGCTATGATTATCTCATGACTCGGGAATTCCCCTAATAGAGCCATTAGCTCATTCAGCGTATCTTTCAGATCGCTTGCTGGAGAACTATATACGTTCACCATTAAAAACCTCTTGTCACCACATTCCACCCCCAGGGCGACCACGTTCTGTGTGCATTTTATCTCGAGAACCGCTAGGGACGGGTCTTTGACGACCGTGGCTACCCTGGGTTTTTCCATCCTAGGGTGGTAGATCCGGAAGGAGTTAGGGCAGTCCACCACTCTTTCCCTCTGATCGAATGGCTCCTGCAATAGCAGAAGATGAGCTTTTTGCTCTGTGGCTGTCACCACGGAGGGACTGTGCCGTAGCTGCCCGTGTATGGTGTAGATTGATTTGAAGCATCTTAACGCCTTTCTTTGGTTTTTCACCCATAGTGGGTGCGTTCTTTAAGTAGAGCGAGTTCTCTGACAAGGCTTGGGCATTCCTTGTCGAAGCTCGAGTGGCCGATATCCACTCGACGCCTAAATCTCCTATTGTTTGCCTAGCAGTTACTGCAGACTGGGCTATTGCTGCACTCCTGGCGCTTGTGCCCGGTTTCCCCACACCGGGCACACCTATCCTGCTCTTCGGGACACCTTGACCTAAAGTGCCCGAACCCGTTGCACCTGAAGCAACGGACTTCACTCAAGTATTCCCTTACTGAGTGGACGGTCCATTCCATGCCGAGCTTGCCTCGTCTCATCACTTTTTTGAAGGTGAGTGGGTCCGCCTCTGCTACCCAGTGGCGTTTCCCGCACTTCGCCTTCAATGAAAACCTGAGCTGGAGTCTGCTCTCATCCAGCTCATGATTTTGTTCCACGAGACATTTCTCGACCTGTTGCCTTGACAGATTTTCATCAATACCGTATACCATGAACTTTGAGTTCTTCCTTGCTGGTAATCTTGACAGAAGGTTGTTCTTGGTCACCACGTTGCATTTCAGCTCGGAATCGAATTTTTCAACGTCTTTGGCTGAGGAGCATTCTACCATTACTCCTCCCCCGTTCACCTTTCTCATACTCTTTACTCCAATTTGGAGTTTAGCTGGGCAAGTCTGTGACTGAAGAGCAGCTTTGACATCATCAGACGAGGGAGAACCTTTGTCTGATGCCGGGTAAACGAGAAGCACGTGCCTCTTCTCGTCCCTCTTCGCGACTTCCCTTCTAGTCACTTTTTGCCTTGGGGTCGTGTTCCCCTTTCTAGGCTTAGTCTTTGCCACTCCGGAATAAGACTTGTGTTCCGCGCTGGCACGCTCCCTTCTTTCCTGGAGTCTCCCTTGGGCGAGACTCATCTCTATTACTTGCTTAGTGTAAGCGTCCTGTAGCAAGTTCGCTGCCTTCCGAATCTTGGTTCGGGTATTCACCAATACCTTGTTTGATGGATTCTCAAGAATTCTCTCCAACTCTTGAAAGGAGGAGTTGACTGCGCTTGAAAACTCCAACGGAGTCTCCAAGTCTCAGTCGGCCTCAACGGGCACACTTGGAGCGGGAGTTGGGCCCCCGTATCCTGTGACATATCTCTACTCTGGTTACTAACCGAGTGCAAGTACCGGGACCTGTGTCCCTGGCCAGTTAAACTTACGTCGTTCGAGGAAGCCAAGTGTTCAGCGCGACCCTGGGGTTCTCCGCTGTAACCAAAACCTGGCCCCGGTTGAATGCGGGATTTGGCCTAGTCCGTGGACTAGGGGGATCGGCACGACGACGACGTACCCGCTAGATTGTCAAAATTGTGCACAGTACTGTGACTGCGTTGGACTTTGCCCTGAGAAGGGCAGTTTTATTCAAGCGACTGCACCGAAACACTATTTTCGTTAAAAAACGAAAAATAATTTTTTGAGGGGAGTGAACCACTCCCTTCGCTCTGCTAACAGTCTCAAGCAATTTCAGTCAATTTTATTAGCAATCAATAGCACCGTACCCACTCAACCGGCGTCTGACAATCCGCCGATCAAACAGTAACTAATGTATGCGCTTTATCGAAATTCATGTTAATCCCTGAAATGCTTCAGACTAAATGTGCGGCAGTTGTCAAAGCTCCTGTTTTTATTGCAACTTACTTTATTGTACATTTGAAGCATAATACAAAGCTTCTTTTTCTAGGCAACCTAAACGGCGAGAATGTATGCACTCATCCAGTATGTAACACTATGTGGACAAAAGTGATTGGCCACTCTAAGTAAATAGAAAAACAGTATTGTGTTTACACCAGTAGCCGGTTTGTCCTCCATTTGCAGAGATTACAGCAGCCACCCGGCGAGGTAAACTGTCCACAAGTCCATGGAGTACGGCGAGCGGAATGTTCCTTCATTCCGCATTGAGTACATCGACCAACTCTGTCCGTGAAGAAGGTCGTGTTGGTCAAGACCTCACCCGTCTTTCATGTTCATCCCATAGGTGTTCAACAAGATTGAATTCCGGGCTCTGAGCAGGTCAGACCATCTGCGAGACCTGACTTTCCTCATACCACTCCATGGTAGCCCTGGAAACATAAGAAGTGACATTGTCGTCCTGGAAGAAACAATCGTCGCGTCCGTAGAACTGCCACAACTTTGGGAGCATTGAGTTACCCAGGATGTCTCTATACAGCACAGAGTTCATGTTGCCATGAATACCAACCAGTGGTCCCACACCGTACTAGCTGAAACAGCCCCATATCATAACTCCTGCTGCTTCCGTGCTTCACAGTCAGCTCTGTATTCTTCAGAAGCAGACGTTCTCTGGGGAATCGCAAAACTGAGGCATGTTCATCCGATCGGAATAATGTGAAGCGAGATTTGTTGCTCCATAACACCTGCCTCCATTGCTCCAATGTCCAATTTTTGTGCTGTTGGCACCATTGCAGCCGCGTAGATTTATTGGTCTTTGTGATGAGAGGTTCATGGGCGGCTGAGCGGCCATGACATTCGAGTGCATGGGCCTCTCTTCGAAGTGTCTTGTTGGAGACCATAACATCTGTGGCCATCTGCAGCTCATGTGCTACGGCGGCCATTGGTGGGGACTTGGCTTTTTGGATCTCCCTCTGCAACATCTTTCGGTCCCTGAGTTGCAGTTTCGTGGGTCTACCAGGGCGAGGTGAATTCCTGCTATGTCCCGTCTTCCACCCCTTATTGATGACAAAAGTCACAGTTGATTTAGCCACCTGTCTGCCATTAACAATGCTTCTTAATCTCATACTTCCAATTGAGCAGCCCATTATATCGCCCTTTTCACCATCAGAGAACTCTTTCCTGCTAGCCATTTTATCAGCGATTGATCTGAGAGTGGGGTATTGACTACTTGCACGTGCGTGTGGTGTCGAATCACTTTGTCCACAGAGTGTATGTCGTCCTCGCTGTTTTTATTCTAACAGTATTTGTATTCCTCCACCATCTCTTTTTCATATTTATCTCAGCTGCAAATCCATATACCCTCAGCCCTACGTATAAATCTTTTTTTCTAGCTATCACCTCCTCTAGGAGTTTCAATGCGCACATCTTTACGACATCTTTAGGCCTTCTGTCTGGCGAATTCTCCACCACCACATGTTTCTAATTTCACTAATATTTGTTTTCAAATTGCAAGTAGCGATGTTCTCCAGCGAAGTATCAATATTTCATTATCTGATTCACTTGCTGTCACTACATTTAATGATTACTCTGTAAAAATTTCGTCTCACACAAAAACGTTTTCGAATAATAAATTCTATAATAAGAAATGTAGCTTTGCTAAAACTTACTTCTCTGTACATTCTGATTCCAGAATCTTGAAATGTAGTTTTGCAGAAAACTTTCAACTGAAATATAAAAATGCACAAAACATCAATTCTTCATTCATTTTTAAGCTATTCATAATTTTACTATTTTACAATTTTTTTTATTTATCAGAGAATGATTATTCATATTCCATGAATTATTTCATTCATTTTTTTACACGGCACTGTTTATATAGATTTCTCTATGACTTTCACTTGTCCTGGTACATTTTCACTTGCTGAATTGGATTTTTATTTATCTCTTATTTTATGAATTACATATTGCACCTGCTGAAACGGTGCTGTAGCAATATTTTTAGTATGTACTATGAAAAAAAACTTAAGACTTTAAATGTGAGTATGTAAAATTCTAACACGCTTTATGCACAGCAAAAGTTCATATGTGGTACAATAGAATCCAGTAAACTACAATGCTGAAGTGAATACGCAAGGAACGCTTATAGCGAAGTAAATCCGTTTATTTTCGTGTTGTAAATTTGTATAAAGATTCGCCAAGCTTTCACGCTCCACTGGATGGCTTTCTCAAGACAATGTAGACATAAAATGCAGGGAATTAGAGCACGTAGGAAATAAAGATGATTTTTTGAAAATAACGTGGCTAACATCACGAGCAGTATTACATAAGTTTTTATCAGGCAATTATGCGGTATGTCGCGATATGTTTCTATCTTTTAAAAACGCATGCCAAACCATTGGTAGTTCCATAGAGACTACGTCATAGCATGCAAGTTTGCTGAAAAGGACTTCGACTGTTTCCCTGATGCCAGTTTCTTTAAAGTTCGTGTAAGAGACAATTCTTCTAATACTATTCCATACAGGAGCCGCCGAGCAATACGTAATTTCTCTGGCGAGGGCTGTATTCTGCATATTCTGGCTGACACTTTGGACGTGTTCTTTACATCTAGTATCCAACGATTGCTTTGTCATTGCGATATATATATTTTCTGTGTTCTCGGGATACACCAACGGAATAGCGCACGACCCCACTTTTTCTTTCTCACACTGTCTCTTCTTGCAGCTTGATATTATATGTGATAAAGGGGTTGGTAATTTCATTGCTATTGTGATATTGTACTTACGCAATAAATTCCTCGACCAATATGTAAAGCCTGGCCTGGGATATATGTGATGGATCCTGCGTATCTCATTGTCTTACTAGTTGGTTTTGTCATTTTAGACATTATACGACTTCTTACAGTTCTATGTATTTTGTCTATGTCATCCTTCTTATATCCAGGCTTTAGACCCTTGCTATAAATATTATCAATTTCCTTATTATGTAAGTGGGCGGGTTTGCATGTGTTATACGCTCTGTAGAACCATGTTCTAAACGCAAAAAATGTGTACTCTTTTGGGCAGTGTGAATCTGGAGAGACAAGGTTCGGTACTGCGGTTGGTTTATAATAAACGTCAAAATCGAAGCTGCATGTTCTATTTCTTTTGAGCGCGACGTCAAGATAATTCAGCTCTCCATACACTTCAAGCTCTATGGTAAACTTTATTGTTCTGTGTAGGTTGTTTATCTTGGGAATGAAATCATTTAATTCGTCTATTCCATGTTCCCCTATGAAGAATATATCGTCAGCGTAACGGATCCATACACGGGGTTTCTCGATACAATTTAGAAAGATGAGATCTTCTAGCGGTCTAAGTACTGCTTTCGCAAGGACAGGAGATAGAGGAGAACGCATTGGTGCTCCTTTTGTTTGTTTGTAGATACCTCTATCCAACTTCAAATAGTTGTGATTTGTAACTAGAATTAAGGCGCCGATGATTTTCTTTGTTTGGGTCGGTGTGAATTCACGGGAAGTGACTATTATTTCTTTAAGGTTTCCAACAGCCTCTGATATTGGTATAGAAGGATATAAAGGCACGATGTCGAAACTTCCTATTATATCCCTATCAAATATTGTCAATCTTCTTGCACGTTCCATTTGGGAGCCATGGCAATAAATGGAATTCCTCTTCATGTTCTTGGAAGCATTCCTGAACCTTCTTAGCAGTGTGGCATGAAGCATTGTCTTGTTGAAAGAGGGAATCTCCACCAGAGAATACATTCGCCATAAAGAGGAGTACTTGGTCAGACAATGATCAGGTACGTGACACCTGTCAGAGTTAGTTCTACAAGAACAATGGGTCCAAGTGTTTCCCAAGAAAATATTACCCAGATCATCACACTCAATTTAACTGCCTGGACTCGTTTCACAGTGCATCAAGGTGAGAAGGCTTCCTTGGGTAAACGTGCTCGTCCGTCAACATGGTTTAACATAAAACGGGATCCGTCTGACCATGAGACCCTCTTCCAGTCTTCTATGGACCAATGTCGATGATTTCTTGTCCACTGCAAGCGTTGACGATATCGAACGGCTGTGAGCATA
Source organism: Macrothele yani (assembly GCA_039090855.1). Lineage (NCBI taxonomy): Eukaryota > Metazoa > Arthropoda > Arachnida > Araneae > Macrothelidae > Macrothele > Macrothele yani. The sequence continues at coordinate 74,135,182 of CM076994.1, read as the reverse complement.
GGCACACAAATGGGTCTGCGGCTGCGCAGACCCATATCCAAGAGCGTACGATGAACTGTGTGTCCAGACACATTGGGCCCTTCACCGCAATTGAAATTATGAGCAATGTCAGTCACAGTAGTCTTCCTGTTTCCGCGGACAAGTTGAGATGACCTCTGGCATCAGTGAGACGTGGCCTGCCTACGTCTTGTCGGCGGCTCGAAGTGTCACCTGTTTCGGACCATCTACAAGAAAAAAAGCTTTGAAATATCTTGAGAGCAACATGCTAGTTTGAGACTACGTTTAGTGATTAAGAATCTTTAGCGATAGATATTTGCTGTTTTCTACGACGTACCCGTATTGTTTTCTTATTAATCAAAGATAATCTCCATTATTTATTTGTTTTCCAAGTTTCTTCGTTAGTTAGTCAGAAACCTTGTTGATGTGTTAGCTTCTTCGACTACTAATTGTGGATGTGTTCGTTATGTTAAATCATTGTCGTCCTGTTTTACCCTGTCTACCTCATAAAAAGTGTAGCATTTAGGAAACTTCAAATGAAAGTGGGCGTTAGAAGCGTAAGTCAGGTTATCTCTTAGTTTCTTCCAATTAATAACTTGAGCTTAATTATGATGTGACACGGTGATACACTAAACTCTGGACCTGATAGTCATTAATAAAGATTGTGAAATTTTCTGTTTCAATTTAGAGCGGTATAAATTTTTGATTTGAATATCTCACACAACTCTTTATTACCCGTTTCAAAGAGCTTTTTTTTTTTTGCTAACTCTGATCTGATACCTGTGTAAGTGCTTACAACCAATTTCCAGAGATGCTTACAGCACACGAGTTCTTTAGTTTCCTCGTAAGTTCCGAAGTGTTATATACATCCCTGCCGGGCTTCTTTTCGCTGTTTTGAAGTGAGAGGAGAAATAAAATAACTATCCAGAAGTTGTGAGGACGTTAAAGAACTTTACACCGTTAATATTGCATTTACTGAAATGAAAGAAACATAATAATAAATGAAGAAAGAAAGAACGTAAGGTATGACTATACGTAGTATGTTTTTGTTTTATTTACTTTCTTCATTTTCGAAATGTCAACAGGCGCACTGGAATTCTTGAGCGAACCACGTTGTAGGGCGGAAGGCCGTCCGCTAATTAGCATACACCGCTGTCGGCCTTGCTTCCCTGGGATTCAGATAATTACCCCACAGCACAATGGAGAGAATTTTTCTTTGCAAATAAACTATCCGCTAAGAAATGGTTGAGGATAGCTCGGAGCTCACTCTCCCAGCTTTCGTTGAATGTATCTGCTTATCGAGAAAGGGGAGGATAGAATTGCATAAGATCCCCAAGGTATAAGTCAGTCATAAGACGTCAATGGAAACTTAACAATTTATTGTGGCTTTAAGGTTTGGCCGCGTCGTCCCACTAGGTCATGCACTTTTGGCTACAGTAGACTTGGTACTTTAGAATGTCCTTACTCAGTCCAGGGACCCTAACTCTGAAATTAACCTACGTATTTTTCAGCCCATAACCTGTAACGTTAGGTGAGAGCTATTATAGCCTGTATCACTTCGTCTCTTCCTGTTACTCGCGACAGCAAATGCTCCACACTGGTGAGATCTCCAAAGGAGCTTGTATCACCGTGCCCACGCCGATTTCCTTAACTCGTTGAAGAAAGGCCAAGCGTCTCTTCATCGAGAATGCTCTCCTGCGTGGGTTCATATCCCGAACCCCTGCACTTCCGTAAAACTATCCGTGCCCTTGCGAACGCTCAAGACCAACTGCTCTCTTCTTCGATGCAACCCCGCGAGGTTCCATATCCCTCCATTCTCATTATCCCCTGCTTTCTTCTCCGCCCTGAGGTGAGAACGGCTCCCTGGCATGGAGCGCGCCTAAAGATGGCCACCTGACCTTTCTCTGCGTCCCCCACCCTTCCGTGACCGCCGACCTATGACCTTGCTTCGGATGTCTACTCGATTTGGCCCCTGGCTCATTCCTCCCTAACTCGTTCCTGCCTTTCCGCGTCTATTGCAACCTGAAGGCGCCCGTCTAGTAACAATACTTGTGGCCTTTGTGGATACATGGATTAACAAGCAACATGCATTGGAAAATACGTTTGCCAGACTGGCTGGCGTCTGCCGGTTTCAGACCTTGTTCCGTAGGTACACTCGCCCTAAGGGACGATTGTTATCTATTTCTTATAGGTGACTTTCAATTGTTCGTGAGCAAGACAATAATGTTCCAATGCGTTTTCTTGGCGCCATCTAAAACTTCTGCATTTTCTAACGCCTCGATAAAGAAAATCCAGAAAATTCTGTTGCTGGGCTCATTTTCTTTGTTTAAGAAGAAAAAAAAACATGCTTTCCTCCTCACACATATACCATTGGGTAAATTAATGTCCATCGCATAATACACGAATGTCTCTGTTTCTATAAAAATATGCAAAATAATGTCCATCAAGTAATATATGAACATAATTAATTTTTCGCCCCTACGCTCGTGTTTAAAAAAGTTCTTGTTGATTACATTGAATTGTTTACTTACTTGATCAATGAGTGCTGGAATACATTCTACGTGAATGATGACCTTACAGGCTGAACATTTCACTCGGTGTCCGTGTCTCTGAAATTAGAACATGTTTCAATTAACAGAAACGTGATTTTCTGTATCTTGACCTCACAATTTATTTATCCACATTTTGAAAAATTTATTTTACGAAAACGAAACGTTCGGTAAATCAGAAGGAAAGTAGATTGCACTGCTGTACTCAAACTATAAGGTCTAGTTTTTTTTTTGTTTTTTTTCATGCCAATTTTTAAAGGTTTTGAAATAAAACATGTGCTTATAAAATAGGATGTGTAACGTACCAGGAGATGTGACGTACCTGCCAGCAGGACGCACATGACATAAAGACAGATAGGCATCAGAATACATGTCCGCGTAGCTTAATTGGTAGAGCAACTTGTTCCGGAATAAGCGGCCTCGGGTTCGAATCCCGTCGTAGACCAAAAATGACGGAGAAATTCACTTCGTTATAATGGCGCCCGAACTATCCGGATGACCCGACCGTTCAAAATCTCGCATTGGTGTGATGTTCTTTCCACACCGCGAGATAGGAAAAATATGAGCAGCACTTCGAAAGAAAAAAAGAAAAATAAGGGGGAGATGATGTAACGTACCAGGAGATGTGACGTACCTGCCAGCAGGACGCACATGACATAAAGACAGATAGGCATCAGAATACATGTCCGCGTAGCTTAATTGGTAGAGCAACTTATTCCGGAATGAGTGGACCCGGGTTCGAACCCAGGCGCGGATAAAAATGACGGATAAATTCACTTCGTTATAGATGTACCACACGTTTGTGCATCTTCTCTTTCAAACTATGGACAACTGAGAATTTTAGGGATGTTTTTTCTTTAAAATTCTCAGTGATCCGCAAAACATTCTTTGGAGGTGTGTTCAGCGCACTGGTAAGTGAAAGAGGCAGTTGCCCATCGGCCTGGAAATCTGACACAATACTAACCAAATATCTTTCGGATAACCAAAACTTATTTTTTCCAGTTGTAGTAAATATGTCTTCATTTGTTACCAGCTTTAATCTCAATTTCGTTTTCTCTATGTTTATTTGAATTTTTAACAGTATGTGAAACACGGTGCAGCAAGAGAGAATGCTGCGGTATTTTGAAGAAATCGTCATCCTGTAATTTTTCCCCAGAGTGAACGAAATGGAAAGCAGTTTAAAAAACAGCACTAATGCTGTACATTGGAGCATTTGTTAGGAAACGTAAGTTTTATGACTTGCATGTTCTATGATGTATACTCTAATTTAACCTTAATCTTTAGTTCCTTTCTCCACCTGAATTTTGTGTTCATTCTCTTTAAGCGTTTCATCTTTAACGTTATATTTTTCACACTCACTGAATGGTTTGTGGCAACAGTCTTGAGGTCAGAATGCGTGACGTGTGTGCGTGAACATAATAAGAACGAGCTATTCAACGTGGGAGCAAGCAGCGAAAAGTGCGGGGAGGTGTGATGTTGTAGTGTGTTATTGACAAAGTACTACAACAAGTCGTTGTAATTGGTTGACCAGATGTGAACTTCTTGAACCTAAATTGGTAGAAGTTCAGTATTCTGTATTGTGCTGATGACATCGTTTTGTTGACGTTGCCTCCGGAAGAACCATAAAGTTATTGCAATGAAGATATACACTGAAGAGTAATTGAATTAGAGATACCTGTCTAGTAACGTGTAGCAACCACCCTTCGCCCTGATGACGGGGGCCTTTCGTCTCGGTATGGACTCGACAAGACACCGGAAGCGTTGGGAAGCCATACGAATCCACGACCCCTGAACAAGCTCCCACAGTTTACGGAGATTTGATGGAGGGGAGTCAGAGCCTCAAACATCTCTCTCGATGGCATCCCAGATGAGCTCGATGGAATTGAGGTCAGGTGACCTAGCTGGCCAAAGAAGCGAGGTCACGTCGGTGCAGTGTTCATCCAACCATTCGGATACAATTCGGGAGTGATGGCACGGTGCATTGTCTTGTTGCAGGATGAGGTCCCCAGTGGGATGTAGAAGATGCACAAACGGGAGCAAACGGTCGTACAGGATATTCCGGTAACGTTGACCTGTGAGAGACGATGTCACACGTACCAAGGGTCCCATTTCAGTCCACGTAAACAGTCCCCAGACGAGAATGCCACCCTCACCAGCTGGAAGAGTATCCTGCTGGCATGAAGGATCCATCGCTTCATGTGTTTGGGGCCGTACTCGTATCCTGCCATCCGCATGTACCAACGTGAATCTCGACTCATCAGTCCAGGCAACCTTTTCCCACATGTCTAGGGTCCAGTGGCGATGTTCCCGTGCCCATGCTAATCTTTGCACCCTGTGATGTGCGGTCAGCATCGGTACCCTCGTGGGACGATGGCTTCTGTGCCCCATAGCGAGGAGATGGTTCTGGATGGTGTGGCTGCTTACACGTTTTTATGCTCCAACGTTAAATTGCCAAGTGATTTCTTGAACTGTGGCCCGCCTATCTGCTGTTGCAATGCGAGCTAGCCGACGATGACCCCGCTCATCCACACGCTGTTGTTCACGGCAGTTGGCCCTTGCAGAGATGGTTTTACCGGATTCGATGTACTCACGGTGCACCCATTACACATTGGCTCATGAAAATCCCAGTGCCTGAATGACTTCCGAGATGGAGTGACCCATTCGTTGGGCCCTGATAATTCGCCCACGATCAAATGCGCTTAGATCCTTCGTCTTAGCCATACTGCGTCAGACTCTTACTGATTCCAGTCGCATCACTCCTTATATTGTCGGATCGCTGCATACGTCATGTCGTTTCCATTTACAGGGCCGTCCACCGCGCCACATTTGCATAACGCCAGCTGTCTCTAATGCAATTGCTCTTCATTGTATAACTGGTGCTCAAACTTAACGTAACAAATACAAAGTCGAGACGACTGACTCTAAAGTTTTTTCCAGAGACACGTGCAAGGGGAAACACTAAGTCGACGTACCGGAGCAACATTGCGCTTCGGTACATCGACTCTTTTGGAAATACGCATATGACGATTTATGTCATCGAGCTAACAGACATGCAACCTTGGTAAACGTTGATCTAAATAGGGTGCGACAATTGAAGCTCGAGTTGGACAGTTGGTGGAAGAATGGCTCCGCACCATCGCTTAGAAGGCCGTTTTCGGTAGAAAGCTATCTGTAGGTTGAAAGCAAGACAATCGCAAGCTGAGGTGGCAAGATGGCTGAATGTGTCCAGGCAAGCTGTCTCCAATCTCTAGAGACAGTTCCAGGAAACCGGAAACAATAACCACAAGGACGAGATAAGGATTCCCACGATCGGCAAGTCAAGACGACAGTTAATTGTCTCTAATAGCTCGCTGCTATAGGGAATCGACACTCAGATAACTCCTTCAGGAGCTATTCTTTGTTACAGGAACCGAAATACCGAGGCAAATAGTTTACAGAAGACCACGAGAGAGGTTTGTATGCAAGAATGCCAATGGTCTGTATCCCACTCGCCGCGTCGCACAGAAGGGTCCCTCTGAATTGGGCCCGACATCATCATCATCCAAGGACCCCTTACTAATTGGCTTGTGTTCTCTTTAGTGATGATTCGCGGTAAAGCCACACAGATTAAACACAGATTCCTGAAGTTTGTACATTTCGAGAGAGGTGGGAATTCAAGAACTTGCCTCCAACATTAGGGACATTGGCCACTACGGTGATGGAGGGCTCCTGGTTTAGGCTGACACATGTTTGATAAACGCACGCCGCTGCGGGTGTTTCCAGGAGACACTCCGACGTATGTACAGCTTCTCAGGGGAGTTTTTGGCTCCAGTTCCTTTTTATGGAAGTTAACTTCCGTCCCTATAGTGCTCGGCTAATCGACGAATACGTGGAGAGTGAGGATATTCACAGAATGGAATGGCTCGCAAGATCTCTGGCCCTGAATCCGATAGAGTATGTCTGGGATGACCTCAGAAGAGCAATTGCAAGCAGACAGTGCTCTTTAGTAACCCTCCCGCTACTATGATGCGCTTTGGTGAAGAAGTGGCACATATATTGCTCCAATTGGAAACAGCATGAGGGTTCGATGTGCAAACTGTCCCGTTGTTCAGCGAAATTTCCCTCTACTGGCCCCTCGAAATATGTGCCACTTGATGCATTACTTCTGGACTGCCATGCTGTCATGCGCATGCTAACTCCTCGTGCGGTGATGGCATTCCTTTTCTGTTACGTATTGCTGCTTTATCAATATATGTATGTCCGTATCAACTCTAATTAAACTCTGTCGTGTGGATTTTGTGTTATTCACGATTTTGTGTTTGTCACATTATTTTTGGACGCAGATGTATATATATATATATTTTTTTTTTTTTAAGTGTTACAGTAATTACTATATCCTTAATAAGAAATGAGTGCAATGTTTTGTTTTAGTTCAGACAACTAACGTTGCTGCCTGCAGTTGCAGTCGTTCTGCCTATAGTTAACGGTGAGAAGGTCATCGAACAGAGGGACCAAGTGAATGACATGATATAAAATAGGAGGATCTATCTGGCTTCTCAGATTACATAGAACATCGGAAACAGGCAAGGAGGCGGACGCTCAGAGCTCAGACGACCGTGCCTTGTAAATTCCTTTTCCATGAGATTACATAGCACTCACTGGGGCGGGGAGGGGGGGGGGTAAAACTAATCTCACAAACATGAATTTGGTATTATAAAAATGTTGTACTCAGTTATTCCGTATTTTAATTTGAATTCTTGAAATAATGAGCTCTTCAGATGAAATAAATTATAGTGGGGAAGGAATTTAGAAGAATCGTGCACTTCGTGCTAAGTTTTGGAAATTTGGCATAGTGTTAGGTACGGTTATAAAGTTTCAAGAAATAATCGCAAGCAATTTGTGGGCGACCTCTGGTGGCCTGTTTTCCATAAATCCAATATGGCCGCCATAAGTCCTTGTCATGGCTTGGCTCCTATTAGCCACAAAACGTTGTGTAACACCCCTTTCTCTAGGTTTCTTGATGCAAGGAAATAAATTTTTGAGGTCAATTTAGTGTTTTAGGATCATTTTCAAGATTAGTATACAATAATAATAAAATGCGCCCTTCGAAGTTATTTTTGCATATGCAACATTTATTGTCATTTACAGTATTGTGTTGAAAAAAAACCCCATGTTGTATGTGTAAGTTTTAAAATGACGCCTTATAATATAATACAATTCAATGACATTAATAACAGCTTTGAAACAGTATACAAATTAGATCATGTGTCCGTAGCATTGTTTGTGCAGCCTGCTTGACAGTTGCATAATGGACTGCAGCGAATTCCGGCTAGATACCACTCGCAGTTGCCCTTGCATGACATCAAGCACACACAATTAAATAGCAATGAGCATCCAAGGCTGGCATCCGGCATATCCGTCCAGTATGGTGTCCATATTTTGGTTCTGTTATTTCATTCCCAATCCCATTCACTAGGATCAGAGATATCAGGTGCTTTGGACAGGGACTGCTTCTAAATGAATCCAGTAGTGAGCAGCGCCAGCTTTGCATGCTGAAATAAGGCATGCTGTGACGGTGTTATAGATTCAAGAGACTTCAGGCCGTGGGTAAACATCAACTTCCTTGCTTCATTGACTGAGTGTGCGCCACAGTTTTTGTTATACATCAAAACTGTAAAGCGCTCCAGACGGCGCATGTTCTATGATTCTAGCGTGAAGCTGGTCAGATTATTTGTCACATTAATGAAGGTGTCAGTTACCTCAGGATAAGCAGCTCATGCATTCCAGGCTGTCTTTTTACCTATTCCAAATATCAATGACAATACATCACACCCCGTAAATGCATGGAAGAAAAGTAGGGCTTCACAGCTTTGAAGTCCCAGGTGTTGACAGATGCGATGAATTGTAATCTCTCTGAATATCTTTCCCGATCCAAATCAGATGCATATTTCTGACACATTCAACGCATTGAAATGATAGATGGCCTGGACACTCAGTTGGTGTCCACTGTCCTGAGATACGCCTTGCTGTGTCCCTGCTCAGCAGCGTTTTGCAAGTGGAGCAACATTCTAGTGTCAGCTTCTTCTTGCTGTCATGGAGACATGGTTGATACGTCAGTCGGTCTGTTGTTAAGCACGATGTTAGCCTTTGTGGTGAACAGATGATACTTAGCACCAATGGTAAGTTCTGCCAATTGCTCGCTGAGGAGGTGAAACAGCTCATCTTTGTTGCGAGAGTTTGTTAGAATTTCTGCCATTCTGATCCCTTGGGTATAGGCGTTTTTGCCGACACTCTAGTTCGACAACCTGTAATATCACCTCGCTTGACCCGAGTTTGAGATTGAGGCTGGCATCATCATATCTGTCCCATACTGCGTCTACTCTCATGGTGTTACACGTCATCAGGCTTTCTATAAATGGCAGCAGGTGCATATGCGTGTATTCCCCGAAAAGAATGGCATGCTGTGGTTTAATAATAAGAATGACTTCCGCCATATCCAGCACAGAGGTCTCCTTGGCTGCTTGAGAGAGTCCAGAATCATGCATACCAGGCAAGCAACCAAGAACAGCTGATTTAGTTGCTGACATTAGTTTTTCCTGATTAGATAATGATGGAGGCTCACGTTGGTTCTCGTGTCTGAAGAAGTCATCTGCCGCCCCGGTGGCGCAGTGGTCTAAGGCGTTGGCCTCTGATCATTCGTCCGAAAGGGGTCCGGGTTCGAATCCCGGTGAGGCATGGATGTTGTGTTTGTCTTACGGCACTGGCTCTCTCCCTTCCCTGGAACCAGTGACCCTAAATTAGGGACGGGCGACTGCTTATAGCCCATTGAGTTGCTCACGGTGGTCGTTAAACCTCCAAAAAAAAAAAAAGAAGTCATCTATGTCGGCCTGCGATCGTGCATGCAGGCATAAAAATAGCTTAGTGATGAGCGCTGCATTTACCTTGTCTGTTCCCAACTTATTGTACCCCTTCTTAAGATCAACAGGTGGCCAGTTGCTGAACGTGTATAGGTTGACCCTTGGAATGACGTCCGAGAGGGGTTTTGTACCGTTTTTAATTGTCTCTCACAAACTCCGTAAACATGGTTTCCCCAATCGTCTTGGCGTCCCCCAGGCATCTGGTAATCTCAGGATCCATGACCTCACCAGTATCTAATATCACGAGCTTGGTATCTGTCTCTTTGGACGTATTGATAACTGTTCCCACCTGTACAAGTTGAAGAAGCGCTTTGAGGTGCTGAAAATACATTTTCTGTTCAGCAGCTGAAGATTCTGGGTGCTCTAAATGTATTCGGTACAATGAATGTAGTGAATCATTGTCAAATTTATCTATTACTTTCAACACCTCAGGTTTGGAAAGTTCAATAACGTCCTTCTCTTCTTTCTGACCATACAGACCCTTGGCTACAATATCCGCCTTTAGGAATTTGATACTGTGCTCGTGGCTCTGATCAAGTGTCATGAGAGAGAACTTCTTCTCACTTCGTTGAACGACAAACTGCCCTTTCATGAATGCTTCATATACACTTGGATGGATATCCTGTAGACGTGCTATGTCGTTAAAAAAACTGGCATCCAGCATGCATAGTTCGTGCGGCCGAAGGCAAAGAACCATGGGCGCAGTTCTTCGCAAGAACTCACAATCAGTGACCAATCACCCACTCGATGACCTCTAACAAAACGACAATTCAGCAGGAGATAGTCTCTAACAGTTATCCAGTAAAGCACGAACTGTGTTTTACTGGATATACCTTCATGGATTCCTGAGCTCAGATCTCTCTTGACAGTACTCTTTGTACGCCTGAACTTCAAGGATGTTCAGCCATGCAAGGATAAGGTGGTAAGCATACCGAGTACGTTTGACATGATTGCCGCCTTGGAGGGAAGTTACGGTGCCAGACGTGAATACTTTTGCTTGGGGAACATCCGGTCCCACCCCGATCCGACTAACAACTTCCCCACACATTCTTGAGACGCCATCTCAACATGTAGGGAACCCATAAGGCACACCATCTTCGATTCGCCAACCTCATCTGGATATACCCACTGACACTTTTTCTGCACGGGGTAGAGGGGGTAGTCTTCCACAATCACTGGGATCTGGCCGAGATATACAAATTCTGTAGCCTTCCTAGCAATACGCATTGAATGTTTCTGCATGGCCATGGATGATGACTTTTTGTAGAGTATAGGAAAGATTCCAACGGTCGCCCTTGGTCTGACATCTTTTGAATGTTGTCCATGAGAAAAGAAACCGGAATATGTCACTGGAGTTTGTTGCAACTGTCCACTATTGTCCATCAACACCATGTGCACATGCTGTAAAGATGCTTCTTCGGCCGTCCATATTTGCAGATTTTTATCAATACCTGGCGTAATCCATGCATTATCATTCGCCGAAATCATGATGTCGCCAGCATATTCATCAACGAAATGTGCAATCGCATAGTCATCAGGAAGCAGGACAATGCTGGATTCAGAAATGTCTAGGCTGAGAGGTGGAAGTTCTTCCCACGTGTTCTCATGGGTGAGGTGACTGGTCAGTGATAGGGCAGTGCCCTGAAGTTTATAACAACCCGACTCTTCAATGTTGTCCACTGCACTTGTCACAAAGGCTTTCCTTTTGACGTTTGTAGGCACCAAGACTCCATCCTCAGCCCACCGCTTAGAGACAGCTTGGGAAAACGCCTTCCTAACTTCCATGACACGATCATATGAAACCGAAATGCCCAGAGCATGGAACGTTCCAATATTATGTCGGTCGTTGGCATGAAGCTTCAAACCCATGTAAAGAAGAAAGGGTGTTTCTCTCTCCTTTTGTTGATACAGAGTGACCGCTTTATTGGACTGTTTTGCAGCGTTGCTGCATATTAGATGAGAAATGGTGCAGGCCACTCTGAGTCTAGCACTTATGTTGGCTTGATTATCTGTAACATTTTCTGCTATGGAACTTGACCCTTCCAGCATGACATCTATAAGGGTCAAAAGAGGCTCGGCGATAGGTTCACTGAGACAACTTGCGTTAAATGACCAATTGAAAGGCATTTGCTGGAGAAAGATGTATTTGCGCATTAAAAGAGCAACGTCCGCAATTTTCTTAGCCTCATCTTCTGTAAGCTGTAGGCGAGCAGTTTCAGCCAAAGCTGCGCCAATTTTTTCATATGGGAAATAGAAATCTCTTTGCCATCCTGGAACGCGGGCCAATCAGATTCTAGTTTCTTTAGTAGGTGTTCCTTGAACCTGGTAGGATGAACTTTTGTACCTAGCCAATCAGATCCCAGTGTTTCGAATGGTTATCATACCAACTTCTCAATTGAGAGAGCTTATGAGGAGAGTTGTTAAACTTAACCAAAGCTAAGAGCTGCGCAGTTATCATGGGATCGTAAGTTTGTTGTTCGAAAGCGCTTCTTGGCGACTTTGTTCTGACTGCAAGAGCTTCCGATTTCAGCTTCATATAGCACGATGGGTGATAATGAATATCCGCAGCCTCTGCATCTTCTGCGTTGATTGCGGTACTGAGCCGTGAATGCTCCACCCAATTTTGAGATTCCGTTGCCCATTGAAACAGATTTTTGCCGCAGTTAGCACTTCTGGCACGATATATTGATCCATCACCATCCGCTTCGTACTTTTCACAGTAGACACACTGAGGTTTTTGACGATCGAGGGTTGCATTAAAAATTAATCGCGTTTTTTGGGACTAACTGTAGCTTCTGCAATCGCTGCATTATCCGTTTCTCTCTTCTTCAGTTGTCGCTGCAGCATACCAGAGCGAAAAAGTGACCTACATCCATTATGATATGTTGACTTATTTTTCTTCAGTGTGTTTGCAATCCCTGAGCCCTCGTCTAAACACTCCAAGTTCACGTCAAGCGGTGTAGGTGCATCATTGTAGACAAAAATTTTCAGATCTACTTCTAGGGAATCATATGCTTTGTGATGTCACTCTTTGTTATACGGACATCGCACGACTTTTCCAGACTCTCGCTGGCATAAGCAACACAATGCCCAAATAGTCGTTATCCTGTTAACGCTAGTATTTCCGAAACGCATGTTGACAGAAAACACTCGTTATGGTTTTCGGAAGTCACGTCCAGCATCCAAACAGAAAAAATACATATGTATAAATTTCATGGTAAAGTACGTCTTTAAAGTCCCTGATCCAACATTGTACTATGCTATTACAGCTAAGTCGTAAACACCCTTGTGCACTAATCGATATTTTGATTAAAGATGGCTCATCGAAATAACTAATAATCTTTAAAATGATCGTAAAACCCTAAATTGACCATAAAAATGGATTCCTCGCATCAAGAAACCTAGAGAAAGTGGTGTTACACAACGTTTTGTGGCTAATAGGAGCCAAGCCATGACAAGGACTTATACCTGTGGCGGCCATATTGGATTTATGGCAAACAGGCCACCAGAGGTCACCCACAAATTGCTTGCGATTATTTCCTAAAACCTTATAACCATACCTAACACTTTGCTAAACTTCCAAAACTTAGCACGAAGTGCACGATTCTTCTAAATTCTTATCTGTTACTACCCAGCTATTAGAAAAACTTAGTATGTTATGTGACGACTAAGGCCAAAAGTTGAAGGGGACAGTTCCTCCTTAAGAAAACGTTGTGCAGGTTCCGTATCCGTGCGGTGTTACGCCCGTGGACATCAGTTAATTGAACATTCCACCGACGAAGAAGGGTCCAAACGTGAATATTGCGTAGTTCTGTTCTGAATATTGCGTAGTTCTGTTCAACCTAGAGAAAGTGGTGTTACACAACGTTTTGTGGCTAATAGGAGCCAAGCCATGACAAGGACTTATACCTGTGGCGGCCATATTGGATTTATGGCAAACAGGCCACCAGAGGTCACCCACAAATTGCTTGCGATTATTTCCTAAAACCTTATAACCATACCTAACACTTTGCTAAACTTCCAAAACTTAGCACGAAGTGCACGATTCTTCTAAATTCTTATCTGTTACTATCCAGCTATTAGAAAAACTTAGTATGTTATGTGACGACTAAGGCCAAAAGTTGAAGGGGACAGTTCCTCCTTAAGAAAACGTTGTGCAGGTTCCGTATCCGTGCGGTGTTACGCCCGTGGACATCAGTTAATTGAACATTCCACCGACGAAGAAGGGTCCAAACGTGAATATTGCGTAGTTCTGTTCTTCCCGCTGTCCAACAACGTTAAACCTCTACTGCTATTGACTTCCAAATAAAGATACAATGAATGCCATCCAGGCAGAACAGCTGATCATAGCTGCAGTCACCTGTTAAGAGTGAAAGAGGATTGATTGTCCACGTGTGACCGCTTTCAATGCAATTGCTGACGTAAAGACGAAAGTGATTAGTGTATGAACAAAGAAAGAAGGATCCAAATGTGAATATTGCATAATTATGCTCTGCCCGCTGACCAAGAAGGTAAAAACTCTTGGAACGAAAATATTTATGCGAAGCTGTCTTCCATACTGAATGGACACATACACATCGATAACAATATGCAAAGCAGAAGTTTCACGTCCAGTCACGTGAGGCATTGAAACTGGCAATGCCTATAAATAGAGCAGGTCTCCACACATTAGAAACCAGTCACGGAAAGGTAATCATAGATAAATAAAGGCAGCGACGTGAGTTTGACCGTTGCCAGATACCCTCAGTAGCTGTGAGGAAGACAGGTTGTTCAATCCGCGACTGCTGAGCTCTTGGGATTTTTTTAATTGGAGGTTTAACTATCACCATGAGCAACTCAGTGGGCTGTAAGCAGTCGCCCGTCCCTAATTTAGGGTCACTGATTCCAGGGAAGGGAGAGAGCCAGTGCCGTTAGACAAACATAACATCCATGCCTCAACAGGATGCGAACCCGGACCCCTTTCGGACGAATGATCAGAAGCCATCGCTTAGACCACTGCGCCAGTTGGGATTTCCAAGTCATACTTATAAATAGAGCAAATGTGTACGCATTGGAAACCAGTCACGGAAAGGTAATCATAGATACATAAAGGAAGCTATGTAAATGAGTTTGACCGTTGCCAGATACCCACAGTAGCTGTAAGGAAGCCAGGCTCTTCAATCAGCGACTGCTGAACTGTTGGGATTTTCACGACAGACGGTCAAACGGGTATACCAAGACGACATGAAATACGTCAAAACTGTCAACTACGAAAGTAATGTGGCCGTAAACGTGCGATTGACTTTCGATGTGAATACAGGCTGTCCCGCATCGTTATAAAGAGTCGCAGGCTCCCACGGAGCAGGTAATGCCGGAATTTAATGAGAGCGCGTCCCCAAACTTATGCACAGAAACTTTCCGTTGTACCATGAAAAAAAAGGTCACCACAATCGACGTCCACATTGTGTCCCCTTGTTGACTGCCGGGCATCGAAATATTAGGCTACCGTTTGCAAAGTCCTATTGTAACTGGAGTATAGTGGGCTAAAAATACGTCATCTGTTCTGACAAATCGAAGTTTCAACTCTATCACGCCGATGGAGGTTGCGTGTGAGGCGTAAACCACACTAAGAGATGCATCCAGCTTGTCAAGTTGAGGCCATGCAGGCAGGTGAAGGCGGTGTGCCGTTTGTGGTTCGTTTACATGGTATTCCTTAAGGTATCTCGTACAGTCGATATCTCCGTCATCGGAACAAGGTATTCGAACATCCTCGCCGACCTTCTACAACCATTCTCAAAGATTATCTCTCTGCACCATAACGCCATCTTTCAACACGACACCGCAACACTGCATAATTCCCGAGTGGAGCCTAACTGGCTCCAGGAGTATTCAATGAGTTTATTACAGTCAAATGGTCCCTTTGATCGCCGGACCTCAAATTTACTGAGAATTTGCAGGACAAATCGGAAAGATCTGTTGGAGCCCGCCAATCTCCACCGACAACTGTGGATGCACAGTTGTCGGTGGAGATACAGGCGATTGTTGCTTGAAGGGCGGCAATACTACCTCCGTGTTTACAGCACCTCATTGTGTCCATACCAAGACGTCGGACTATTGCAAAAGGTAGAGCAAAACGTTTTTAGGTAGGTGTACATAATAATTTGTCTATTCAGTTTATAAAGTGGAATAAGATGATAAATGAAAATACGTCTCCAAGACATCTAGGGGCTACATTATATATACATTTAAAAAAGAAGAAATTATATACATGAACTTATTTAGAGCCACGTGTACCATATCCTAAAGAATTTGAGGTTCCATCTTTTAGAAACAGATATATCACGGCAAATAGAAATGTACACCGTCGCTACTTGAAGATACCTTTGGTTATCGGAAAAGTAAGAACCAGCGATGCCTTAAATCCGTCAACCGAAAACATTTCCCTATATAATACGTGAGTAGTTGGAAAGCGCAGATGACTGCAGATGTAATTTTAACCTGGTTTCATGACACATTCGTACCTTCAGTGCAATGTCATTTAAAAAGGAAAAATCTTGAACCGAAAGCATCAATGTTTTTAGATAATTGTCCCGTACACCCACCTGCTGACAGTTTCATATCCAAAGATGGAAAGATTAGGCCTATGCATTTACTAATAAAAAAATAACACAGCGTTAATCCAGTCTCTTGATTAAATAAAAAATAGTTTATAATTTTAAAGTAAACTACATACGGGAGCTACTTTTGCTTTTGCAATCATCAGACCGTGATTTTCTTGAATGTCTGAGGCTGATAACGTTAAAATACGTTGCGTGCAAAATTGACTTAGTATTTCGAAGGATTCTTTTCGAATTTTTTTGAGAAGAAATGGTTTTATCAAATCGTCTGACGGAGAGAATGGTAAACAATAAAGAGCAAAACAACGGACAAAAAATGTGCAAAACAGTAAACAGACTGCCGTACATAGTGATCTACAGCCAGTTAGTGATACCCTCGAGAAGAAGAAACTTACAGAAGATGTTATTGATCAATGAGTTGACATATCGACTAAGAGGAATTGGTGTGTCACATCTTAACAGAAGAAGGCATTGTCATCCACGAGAAAAAGATAGAGGGAAGGGATTTAGAAGTGGAATTAGAGGAGGAGCCAGTCAATGTCCTGACATATCAAGAAGCATTGCAAGTCTTCCTGATCTGTGATTGGATGTTCAAAGACACAGCAGGATGTTGAGCAAGTAAAGATTATGCAGTTCGTTTCGCTAAAAAAATTGCTCCTCAAGAAAAGATTCTCGCATAAAATAACAACAAGAAATTACTGGCTTTTTAAGGTCGTCATTAAATAAATTTGTTGAATGTTTTTATGGTGACCCATTGAATGTGTTGTTTTACGTGAACGTATAGGAATTTCGAAATTTGTTTTTGTACATACCTAAGTATCAAATTTTATTTGTTTCATCAGTCACTTTCCCTGTAACCTACTGGTGTTTGCAGTCGCTCTAGATCGAAATACAGTATATGATGTAAACAACAAGTTAATGCCCGTAAAGCTTCTTATTAGCTATTACCATTTCACATCGGTTTCCTTTTCATTGTTAAACGAAAAAGGTGACATCGAATTTTCGGTTGTAATGAGCACGTCTTTTGAATCCTTTACGACGCAAATAAAAATCGAAGTTTTTCAAAGTCAGTGGGACCGGTAAGAAAAAAAATCAGTCGGATTTCTACAATCGGTAAAACATCCAGAAAAAGAAACAGCCATTTACTTCCACCAGCGGCTAAAACGTATGTTACGAAAATTAACAAATGGCTCACAAAAAGTTCCTCATAGCAGAAGGAAGGTATCAGAGACCAAGAGATTTTTAAATCGAACTGTTAAAAGAAGAGATAAGGAATTATGATATAAATATACGCCTTCTAGCAGAAGAATTTTTAATAATGGAAAATTTGGAAATAGGTGGAAAGTATTCTTCATGGCAAAAGCTATGCTAACACAAAAATAACTTTTCAAATACGTCTGCAGTGAACAGAGATAGCGAGAAAAAGGGTTTCACTTTTACGCCCCTAGCGGGAAAGATTATTTAAAGAAGATAATGAATGGCATACAGTAAAAAAAGAAATTTCTCATTATGGTTTTTAGAAGCACAGATACAGTTGCAAAAAGAAATACGCAAATACCACCTAACGAAAGAACTGTAAACTACAAAACTCCCCAAATGCAAAGCTAAAGTGCTCCACAAGGTAAATGGAATCTAGTGGGAAAATATTTTTTTAAATCTTACATTTAGAAGCAGACATACTGAGAAAAACAGATTGAGCATTTGCTCCCCTAGCAGCGAAATTTTGCACTCTTTTGGGTAGAAAATACACACAAATAGTTTTCATAGTTAGTAGTATCTGACCGAAATCGAATTTTTTTCATCGGGTTTTTAGACCCGTACAGATATTTCTGAAAAACGAAAACATAAACTTCCTCCCTCTAATAGCACACTTGTGCGTAAAGAAAAATTTGAAATTATATGTGAAACATTTCGCACCGGAAACACTCTCCAACAAGGAAAGAAATTTTCAAATTGAACTCTTACAGACAGAGATATCGACAAAAATAAGATATACATTTACGCCCCTGGCGGAAAAACCATGCACTATTTTTTTTATTGCAGGTTTAACGACCACAGTGAGCAACTGAATAGGCTACAAGCAGTCGCCCGTCCCTAATTTAGAGCCACTGGCTCCAGGGAAAGGAGGGAGCCAGTGCCGTAAGATAAACACGACATCCATGCCTCACCGGGATTCGAACCCGGAACCCTTCCGGACGAGTGATCAGAAGCCATTGCTTAGACAACTGCACCACCGGGTGCCCGTCATCTTAAGCAAGAGGTATTTTCAAAACGTGTTTCGAGATGAGCGTTACAAGTCCACGAAATAATTTTTTCAGTCTAGTATTCAGAAGCTCATAGTTGGCTGCAAATATATCAGAAGCAGAAGTAAACACTTACGCCCCCTGGTGGCCAAACCATTCTTTACTAAAATTAGAAAAATATGAAAAATATTTCCCACCAGAAGCTGTATCCGATGCAGGAAGAATTTTTCGAATCGGATTTTTATAAGCTGAGATATAAGGAAAATCTATGCACTACTTGAAAAAGATACTGTATGTAGGGGTGGAAGCTCATTATGTTAATTAATGGCTCCTCGGCCAAACACCCACTGGCTTCCAGCGCTGATCAAAATTTCCCCACAGCAGGAAGGAAAACCATTTATAATGTTCGTTGTCTAGAGACTGTCTATCAACGATAGTTGAAGACAGCCCGGCGTTCTTTCTCTCCCAGCTTTACTGTAAATCTGCTATTCAGGAGAGGGGAAGTAAAAATAATGGCAAAACAATTCCAAGCATGAATTCACTCTCAGGCTTGTTGCAAACTTAACAAAACATTTATTCAAAAGAAAATTGTTTCGGCAGCTATTGTTCCTTGACCTCGAGTTCCTGTAACTGCAGTTCCACGTGAAAATGATCCGGGTATCTAATTATTCCAGAATACCCTATCCTGCCAATACTATTTGCCCGTTCTTTTTCTAACACCGACGTGAAAGGTTTCAATCGTCGTAACCTTCCGTTCGTCTCTTTTCCTTTGTTCCGGAAGCTATGCTTTGTGTTCCGTCCCGAACACGTGTTCTCTCCAAATGCTTTCTCCGAACGTCGTTCCAGAGACACGTGTCTGATTCCAACTACGCTGGCTTTCCCCGTGCTCTAACTGGCACGTTCTATCACGAACTTTTCTTTACCTAGTGCTAACTCCCAGCACTATACAACCGTCCACAGGACACGCTGTCGTCACCCGTCCTCTACGCTCGCTCCCCGTAGACTGTCTCTCACGCTCGCTTCCCGTCGACTGCCTCGTTTCTCCTTCCACTCCTACACTGAAGTATTTCCCCCTAACTTCATTAGCCTTCTGATTGGCTCCTGCCTCACTCGCCTGAGGCTCCCTCTCTCTCCCTAGTCGAAGCCCTCCAAGAGCAGGCGCCCCCCTCGCTCTTCTCGGTGACCCCCCATACTACCTTTCTCTCCTGACACGTGTCTTCTTCCGGTGACCTTCACCTAATCTCTTCGTTGACCTCCACCTAATCCCTTCGTTGACCTCCACCTCACGGTACCCTGTAGCTTACATTCCCTCTGGCCAGGAACAATAGCTGTGCCTTCTGTGAATACAATAGACCTGTCAAACAGGCGCATCGAAATGTCACCTAGTCTGGTGCATTACCACGTGTTACACTCGTTTCCAAATAATATACTTGGAAATATTTATTCTGAAATGTTAATATCCAGAATGATCGATGGGATTTAAAGTCCATCACACAATTTATATAGGGGCGTAATTTCTCGCCCCTACACTGTACATGAAATTGCCTTCAATATAAATTGCATCGAAAGAAAAAATGAGTTTTTTCAATCGGATGTTTAGAAACAAATACATGGAATAAAATGTATTTTGAATTCGATATTATCTGCACTTACGCCCTCTATTGGTAAAGTTGTGCATCGGAACGACAAAAACGGAATGCATTAATTATCATTCTCAAATTTCAAATGCAAAAAGAATTTTTAAAATCGGAGTAATAGTTGCAGAGATATGGTGTCCACAGACAAGCAGACGGACAAAGTGATGACATGATCCTTTTTTTATAAAAGACGTGCTAAAATTACCAAATGTGTAGCTACGTTTATCGTGCTCATTAGTGTAAAATTGGAAGAGCTTTTAGACAGAATACCTGAATTAGAGAATAAAAGCTGTCGGCTATAGCGCGGTTGTCTTATAACGCGGGTCGGATTGCTATCCCGCAAACCCGCGTTATAACCGGCGAGCTTTGTGTAAATTCAAAACAATTTGAGCACCTAGCACCAACATTTTGCAGCAGGAAGAGATATCAAGTGACTGGAAACCTTTGGACATTACCGCACTATAAGCCAGGTTATAAGTATAGTAGTAATCTCTTTTTCAGATCCGGTATTTATGGTAAGATATAACATGGTCAGGTGATGCGTAACATCACAGCCTCTCCTTGACAAATGTCAACCCCGCCTACTCGTGGTACATCCTGTTCCCACTAAAGGGGCTCTCTGACGACCGCCAATAGCGGTATAACTATACCATCGGGATTAGAGGAAATGCTATCCCACACTCACGAACCCGCTTGGCCAGCGTGGTGAGTTATGGCCAAACCCCTCCAAAATGACTCCACAACTTAAATCTTGGCCCTCAGTCTCCGGCAGCTAGAATGTACCTGGCCAAGGCAGCGACCAGTGCGACATGAAGGCAGAGGGTGCTAAGAATCCCTGGAGAACCGGACTAGGCTGCCATCTGATGCTGACCTTGGCTACGTATAATGGACGCTCCCTATATTCTGATTCAAGGCTTCTTGAATTGGAAGAGGAACTACAAAGGATCAAGTGGGACATCGTCGGACAAAGTGAGGTAAGGAGAAGATCTCATTGAACAGAAAAGTGGACATCTGTTCTACTATCGTGGGACTGATACTGGCAGAACTAGTGGTGTTGGATTTATAATACACAAGAAACTGAAGGATAAAGTTGTAGAAGTTGAAAGTTCCTCTGACAGAGCTGCACGACTCGTTATCCAACTCTCGAGAAGATACCAGGCTCAGATTATTCAAACTTATGCACCCACCACAAGTCATCCTGAAGAAGAAATTGAAGAATTTTATGAGGAAATTCGTCATCTAAATAATAAAGGTAAGCAGCACTTAAAGGTAATTATGGGTGATTTCAATGCAAAAATAGGGCAACAGCAACAGAATGAAACTTCAGTAGGTAAATTCGGTCACTGCAACAGAAACCAGCGTGGAAATACTCTCGTAGAGTTTGCAGAGGCAGAAGGGTTTTTCATCTTGAACTCCTTTTTCAAGAAAAAGCCACACAGGAAATGGACATGGAGACATCCAAATGGGAGGACCAGTGAAATTGATTTTATTATGTGTAACAAAAAATTCGTCATAGAAGACTGCAGTGTGCTAAACAAGTTCAACACAGGTAGTGACCATAGATTGGTGAGATGTAAGATGCACCTGAACACTAAACTCGAACGTAGCAAGCTCATAAGACAAACAAAATGTATTGACATAACCAACCTTAAAAAACACCATAATACCTTCAAGTTGGAACTGAAGAACAGATTCTCTGCTTTAGAAGGCCTAACATCGGAAGAAGTGGATATTTCTGAAGTTAACAGAAAAGTAACCAAAGCTCTTATGGAAACAGCAACAAAATTAGCTGGGTCTAAGAACAAGTTGCATGTGAACAAATTATCAGGAAAAACCAAATTCTTGATGCAAAAAAGAAGAGATGACGACAACTAAAGAAGATGTGACTTCCAAAGTGGAATATATAGAGCTATGCAAGACAGTACGAAAAAGTATCACTGAAGACGTAAGGAAATTCAACTGTGAACTAGTGAGGAAAGCAATTGAAAACAACCAAAGCCTAAAGATAGCAAACGGACATCTCAGTAAGGGAAGAAAACAGATTATGGCACTGAGAAAAAAGATGGTTATGTAACAAGAAATAGAGGTGAAATTTTGACAAGAGTGAAAGATTTCTACTCCAAATTATATGAAAGGCATGATACATGTACTCCAGACATCATGAAAGGTACCAGTACCAAAGTTCTTCCAGTCCTCTCAGAAGAAGTTGCACATGCAATCAAGAACATAAAGCGCGGAAAAGCTCCAGGAGAAGATGGAATTACTGTAGACATCATACAAGAAGCAAGTGGAGAAATCGAAACAGTACTCGCCCAAATTTTTACTCGATGCCTTAATGAAGGGAAGATTCCTGAGGATTGGAACAACGCTACAATGATCTTGCTACATAAAAAAGGTGACATTGAGGATCTCAGGAACTACAGACCTATCAGCCTCCTATCAGTGGTTTATAAAATCTTCACTAAAGTTCTTTCACACCGCTTGAAGGTGACACTGGACATGGCTCAACCGAGAGAACAAGCTGGATTCAGGAGTGGCTACAGCAAAATAGATCATATCCACGTACTGAGAGAACTAATTGAAAGAGCGAGGGAATATGAACTTCCATTGTGCATGGCTTTTATGGATTATGAGAAAGCCTTTGATTCGGTGAAATCATCAGCAGTTACAATGGCTCTGAAATCCTGCGGTATTGAAGATGCGTACATTAATATTATTAATAACATCTATGAAAATGCAAGTGCAAAGATTCGGCTGTTTGAAAATACAACACACATAAAAATTGGAAAGGAAGTGAGACAAGGTGACACCTCATCTCCGAAGCTCTTTAATGCCACACTGAAAAATGTCTTACAATCACTGAACTGGGAAAACAAAGGGATAAAGATTAATTGAGATTATCTAACTCACCTTCGTTTTGCTGATGACGTAGTCATTTTTGCAACTACCCCATCAGTGCTGCAGAGTATGATTCAGGAACTTGCTGACAATAGTAAAGAAGTGAGATTAAAAATTAACTTTTAGAAGACAAAAGTGATGTTCAATGCTTTTACAAGAAATGAAGATTTATCGATTGATGGAGAAAAGCTGGAGATAACAGACACGTACGTTTATCTTGGACAGCAGATATCAAGTGAGGGTCACATTGATGAAGAAATTAATCGGCGTACAAAACTTGCCTGGAGGGCTTTTGGAAGAAGCAGAATTATTTTTAAGAGCAATGTGCCATTATGTCTTAAAAGAAAAGTATTAGATCAATGCATCCTTCCAGTGCTTACGTATGGTGCAGAGATGTGGACCTTAGCTAAAAGAGACATACAAAGGCTGCAGACAACTCAAAGTAACATGGAGAGGTGCATGCTTGGTGTAACCAGGAGAGATAAGAAGAGGAACTCGTGGATCCGAAAAATGACAAGAGTGGAAGACATCATGATCAGAGTTAAATCCCTGAAATGGCAATGGGCTGGACATATGGCCAGAAGGACAGACCATTAATGGACAGCCTAAATTTTAGATTGGATTCCAAGGGACAGGAAAAGACCCAGAAGAAGACCACATGGAAGATGGGTGGATGAAATTCGAAAGTATGCGGGAGTGACATGGAGGAGACTGGCACAAGACAGACCGTTGTGGAGGAAACTTGGGGAGACCTTCGTCCAGCAGTGGATTGATAATGGTTGACAATGATGATGATGATGATGATGATAACGTGGCAAATGCTAATGTACAATTTGTACCTTAGAGTTATCATAAAGCTATCAAGCAGAACTGAACACCGTGCAAAGTTGTAAAATCACTGAAGTTTTTGGTCATAAATCTAATGCCCTAGGTAAAAATTGTTTTTCGAATTCCTCTTTCGGAAGTGATGAATGACATCAAATGCAAAAGTACTTTTGCTCCGCCTAGAAAGGTAGGACGGGGGAGAATCTCGAAAAGAAAAAAATGTGAAAATCGTAATTCTCATTGTCCAGCTGTAGAATACGAAAGACATTTTTTAAGTCTGGCTTGCAAATGCTGTTTTGTCATGTCTTCAAATAAACTGTATATAAATTAATAACCTAAGTACCTGATTTTTTTTATTGTTGATTCTTAAGATCCAATAAAAATAAGGATGAGGTTATAAGTATGGTTGTAACACACACCCATATGAGTACAATCGTTAGGATCTGTGCATGTGAAAAACTGCTTTTTTTATTCATCTGCTTCGTGAAAGAAGCTATATGCATCGATGACCTCCAATCCAATTCTGCTGAGGCAATAGGCAAACGCTCTGTTGCTGATCATTGCAACTGTATACATAGAATATATTTATCTGTGAGTAGAGAAAACAATGTAGAAAAGTACAACAAAAGGAGGTAAAGCAAACTCATCGTTCAACACACGGTTTTTCGCTTGCGACGTCATACTATAGAAGTTTAAACATTCTGCACTATTTAAACTGATCCGCTGACGAGAGAGCATTCGCGGAAGTTCAGGACATGGTTCCTTTTTTTATACTGCCTTTGTTTTCCTCCTTCGAACACCTCATTGTTTGGATGACAGCCAGTGACAAACGTTATTCACCGAAAGAAAACCATCTAAGTCGTATTTTGCGGCAGTCAAAGGAATTCTGCATGCAACTGGACCTTTTATCTTCAGAAATAATGAAATATTTCTTATACTTACGGTACACATGTTGTCGGGCAGATAGCAAAGGTCTCCAGAGGCTGAGGTCCTGCACCACAGATGTTCTCCATTTTTCGCTTCGCTCTGTAAATTGTAAAAATCAATTCACTTTAGTGTTATAAAGACACATCAATAACACAACTACATTTATTTTAAAGGTTTCTCTGCCAGTTAAAATTCTTAGCCAGCTTCATTTGAGACACTTTTGCTCTGAAACGAAAGGACAAGAAGTACTCAACTACTTCCCACAACAGCGACCAAGAACTGTGGAAGCGCATTAAAACTTTGAAATTGAAGAAAATTCAAATTTCAGTTTTTCTCTTAGGAATAGAAGGAACTCAGAAGTGAATGATCGTTTTCAAATGGAATTCGACACGAAATACGCTTAAAGCAAAGCGTGTCACTTTTAAACTACGATATGTGAGACCAAACACATAATTAATTGTAGTACAGAGTGTGAATAATGTTAACTTATATATAGCTAGAAACGCTTGTTTATTCTGATAAAAAGCCGTACAGGAGATCTGCAAGTAAGGAGTTACTTCCAACTGTAACTTTTAAATTCTCAGTAGGTTTTTTTTTTTTCTCCATTTGGTTTTCAATCTTTTTGTCAGAGGTTATATTAACAATTAGAAAAAACGGATTTTTAAGGAATTAGCTTTACATATGTTGATGAGAAATCACAATCTCTTAACACCTCTTATTCCTGCACAAAGTCTACTTCAAAGAGGTACATTTAGCGTAAGGGGACTAAATTTAACTTTGTGCATAGCAAAAGTCATTCTAGATGCCCTGAATGGATTCCCTCATTTATCACAGATCAGATCATATTCTCATATTCTGACCATTTTTTTTTCTTTTATGTGAATTGCCAGTCCACGGAATAATTTCCCTGGATATATAAAATCTTTGCGTCGGTGGTTCTACATAGTAATAAAATTTAATAACGTTCCAACGGACAGGAGATATCATTTCTATGTTCCTACATGTAAGATCTGCACATCCGTGTCCTCAGAACCCAGCGTGATTCATACCGACAGGCAATGAACCACAAGCTTGTCTTCATTAACAACCACTTATTCTGTTTAAGGATGTGCCGGGATTTTCCGCGATTGCATACGTACAGCTGATTCTATATAAAAAATAATATTCTTTTCTGGTTGCACTGAGGTCTCTTTTTCTGCCCTTAAATGAAACAAATTCGTGTCTCTCATTAGCACTAGAAATCTTAGAGCGCAGTCCTGTTTGAACAAAAAAAACAATTCCAAAAGAAAGAATTAAGTGCCTACTCATTACGTGCAAAAGGCTTAGTGAATAAGTTTTAAGTTAAGTATATGATCTCACATATCATTTTCCGAATACTCTTCATACTGTCATATAATTTTTTTATTATTAAAATTGTGCAGAAATAATTTTATGATTTCTTAAATATGGCAGCAGCTATGGCTTCTGGGGCGATATACGTATTTTGGCCAAGGTGAATGCGTACAAGGAAGCTACCGGTCCAGGCTGTTGAATCGTCAGGAAAACCACGTATCAATATTTTTATAGTATTTTTGGGTGAAATAGAGACTTCTTGCATCCATCTTTTGTTTACCCAGAATTTTTTTTCCACAAGTCTTGCTCTGACCGCATTTGTCTAAAACATTCATTACTAGGCATTCCACTTTGCCGACGTTTTTTTATTTATTTATCTGTTTAACTGTTACAATAGAATCATTGAGTAAGTTAGTTTACAGAGTAACTTAAAGTTTGTAACATTATGGGTAGCCTAAGAAAAGGCCTCTTTCAAGAGTCCTGACATAGCTCAGGCTTCCCAGTAATCATTTGATAACAGTCAAGTCAATTATATAATTATACAGTGTTAAATTCTCTGCATGCTCATATAACATTTTAAACTGAGAATCAATTTTCTTATTGTTGAAGTATATATGATTTTAGTTTTTTCTTAAATAAATTCAAATTGTTAATATTGGTTAATTCGTTTGGGAGTGCATTCCAGTACATTGGACCACTATATGTAATAGTTTGCTGTGCCATTTGTGTTCTTGGTGTAGATATTTGTAAAGATACTTTTGATCTTGTGTGATATAGATGTAATATTGGTGCTAGTTTAATTATTTCAGTAAGATTGTAATTATCTGATTTTATACGTTTAAACATAATTTTTCCCAGGTTGAAGTTATACAATTGTTTAATATTTAATATTTTATATTTTTGTGGGTATACCTTAGAGGACCTAAAATTATTTATTTGTATAATATTATCCTTGTTATTATTAATTTTGAGATCAATTAGTCTAATGTATTTGAATTTGGGAAGTGAACAGAAGGGATCATTCTATAATCAGATCAGTTGTACTAAGCTATGCTAAGTTTGGAAGTAGGCGCCATTGCGAATTGATGAATTGAAAGTATTTTTTTTTATATTTACCATTTTTTGTGCATTTATGAAACATGCATACAAAATCGCTACCATACAAACAATTTCAGAGGCATAGTTCAAAAGAAAACAGAACGAAAAGAAAAATGTATAGACTGTTACTAGAAAAAATAAATAGTAATGAAAGATTTAAATACGAATGCGCTAGTATTTGAGTAAAATAGTGCATCACCAAAAATGTACGATAAAAAATATGAAAAAGAGAACTGGTCATTTTCTGAATGAGGTGGGTGTGAGAATAATATTAAAGTTTAAAGCGACTGTAAACCCTATTTAATTATGAGGTCTGATAAAATATTGCGCCTGTACTTTTGTATTTAAAACCAAATTCATGTCGGCCTTCGACCTCATGAACTCAATTAGTGAAGCGGAGAACTTCAAGTGGAAATATGAGAGAACTAAGTCTCAATGGAAACCCTTAACTCCAGAGTGTGTTTTCACTGAACGTTGGTTAATTTGCTTTAAACTTCGTCGTAGAATTAAAAAGCAAACAGTTTCTGGAGAGAAAAATCTGCTGCAAGTTGTTCTGATATGTGTGCTGCTTTGAGCAGTAGATTGAAAACAAAATAATCTCACTCCTGATTCACTTTCGGAGGTAGACGAAACAAAATTTTCGGAGCATCCTACCAATTTGAACAATGATTGATGTAAAGGAGATTTCACTAATGCACTCAGAAGTAAAGAAGATAGCTTAATTGTTCTCTGCGTATTCATAAATTTAAAATTTCGTTAACTATTAAAGCAACCGCTATAGAATATCAAAGCTACTTTCACGTTTTCCTCTTGTTTTCAGTACTTCAAAAACGAAAAACTTTTCTTTACTTGTTTTCAGTGCTTCAAAAATGAAAACTCTTCTTTGGACAAAGTAATTTTTCCTGAGTAGTCCACTTTAATGTTTTTCATTATTTTAGAAGCCATCTATAATAGGCAATGCCAAAGTTCTAAAGTCAACATGCTAGTGCAGTGTAAATACAGTTTCAAAGATTTTTAAATGTATTTCCTTATTAAACAGTTTCAAAATACATTAAATGCATTTTTCTGTTATACAGTTTTAAGTCTACCTAAATAAATCTCAGGTGGTATCTATCTGTAAGTGGAAGCGATTTGCTTTTGATTTGCAATAAGTGTTACCTCCCTTACACAGACAATGGAATAGGATAATTTTGATAAAATTTTTAAATTTTTGCACTTGTTATGAATGTATTTAAGAGAATTCTGTGGAGAAATTTGAAAAATATTTTGGCAAAAATGTTGTATTTGAAGACGGATCTCCAAATGAAAAAGCGTTCGAAGGTTTTTAGGTACACTTCAGGAAACAGATTGTACAGTTCATTTCTGAAACGAAATAGCTAAAAGAACATTCTCAAACAATTCAGTCACTAAGATTCAAGAAAATGAAACTCATGAAGCAGTTAGAGTAAAAGAAACAGTCGTAGATTCAGAGATTATTGACAGGCAATGTTCTTAGTCGAGAAAATTTAAACCTACGCAAGATTTTGGGTAAAAAATTGTTTCAAGCGGAAGGAGCGTTTCCTGATTGCCTCGGAGAAAGATTTGCAAATATTAGTAAGATTTCAGGAAAAAACTTCAAGCTCCAGTGCAAAGAAAATTTTCGGTCATACTTTTCATTACACAATCACTAAAAATAAGCAGACATGTTTTAAATATTTCGCAGACTTTTCAAGAGAGACCATAGAGGGATGATATTGCTGCCAAATAATTTTACATCTACTAAATGACAAAGTGAAATGATGAATCTCCTCTATCATCTCACTTTACTGTAGAATTTGAAATAATCTAGTAGAGCATTATTGGTACCGTAATCTCGACATAGTAATCTTCTGATGAAGCCTTTGTTGAGCACTTCTTGGTTCTTTTTACTAACTATCATTTATTGCGAGTGTTGTTGTCTATTTTGTTATTTCCATGGGGTACTTCAAAACTGCCTGCTAGAAGGTACCTTTCCGTCGAATGGCATAGTTATTCTAAAGTCACACCCTAATCATTATGCAAGCCGAATAATTAAGTGTTTTCTTGATCGACCCTTGAGAGGAGAATATTAGTAACACTTCGTTTCTTCTCTTCTTTCTTTCTCCGTCGTTATCAGCTTGTAGATAAATGAAATCGGATTCTAACTGATACAGCCAAAGTTTATGAGCCGAGAGGCTCAAAATTCTAAAACAGCGTAATCTCAAAGCGTCAATGCGTTCGTAAGGTCAGCAAACGGAGCAATATTTTTTATTCGTACAAACACCGTGAGAGCAAGTTTAAGGCTATTATTAGCCGCCGTCCCAAATTTAGGGCTACTGGTACCATAGACATGACACTGGTAGCGCCATTCGACAAGAACATCACCCATACCTCATCCGGGACCGGAATCAGGACCAAGTTTGGACGACTGATCAGAAACCCGAAACTCAGACCATTCGGCCAGCAGGGCAACATATTTTAGGAAGCTCCTCAAAACACCACCATCAAACTTTTTCCGGAGTTTAACGGCCACTACAAGCAACTATAAGGCTACCTGTAGTCGCCTGTACCTCGTTTGTGGACACTGCTTTAGGAAAAGGGGAAGAGCCCATCGTGTGAGACAAATACATCACCTATACTTCATCCGAGTCTCAACTCTGGGCTCATCTCGGAAGAACGGTCAGAAGCTAGCCCTTTGATCGTTTCACCACTATGGTGGAACAAGTATTTTGTCTTATACCTTTGTTCTTTTTCTTCTTGTCCATTTGTCAAACTAAGAGGAAAGTTTCTCTCAAAGCCACAGAATAAAGTTCAGCACTACACACATTTTGCAAATGAAAAGATACTTACACCCCAATCCGGTATAGTTTTCTGCGCTCTGGCACGTTTATCGGTGCCTGAAGCAGCATTCTCGTCACTTTTCCTGAAAAACACAAAAAGGAATTTTAAAGAAAGTTTTGGAGGCACTACACGCACGAGGGAAGATCATCAAACAATATTGATGGTAACGAATTCCCGAATGCAATGGGAGCATTGTTTTGTATTTTTCTAACAAAACAAGAAAAAGTCAAATTTTACGTCCTGTAACTGAAAAATACTTTCATTGCAGAAGCTGCAAAATGGGGTAAATCATTATCGCTGTTATAGAAATCGATGGAAAAATAATTAAAAAATTAGCTTACGGTATTGAGTTGGAAAACTGTATCATAGGAATTCGGAAGTTCATGAAATATCCTCACAGTTCGAGTTATCCAGCAGAAATAATTTTCCAAACCGCCCTGATAGGTATGGCAATATCGTTACTACGCAGGCACAGAAAGGAAGAAGAAAGAAGAAAGCGAACTTTTTCAAAAGGTGCCCGAATAATGCGACTTTTAAAACAAAGGCACAGTAATTAATGCAATTACGCTCATGTTCATAAAAAACATAACACCTGAAAGGAGTCGAGCTATGACTTTGATTTCCACAGGATATGCTAATCACGCAATACAGAACAAATGTTTAGCATTTCGGTGTCATATGTACTAGGTGGGTAGATGTAGCTAATAATCTTTCTGGCCACCTCTGACTCGTATCACTTGCGCGAAGGCATCGAATTAAATAACGTGTGAATGGTGTCCTGTGGAATAGGCATCAAGCCTGTATTGACCTGCGTCCAAAGTTTATCAAGAGTTGCTGGCGGACAGTCTTACTCTGCACCTGTACTTTGAGCATGTCCCAGAGATTTTCTATGAGTTATAAATCCGGCGATCTAAATGGCCACATCATAAGTGAAACGTTGTTATCCTTGAAGAAGGCACGTGTTGTCGCTGCAATATGGTATTTACCTTCAAAAATATGTCTCGGGAACGTCCTGAAGGTACGGAAGGGCGACCGTCCGTTGAATGTCATTCACGTAACGGGCACTCGTTGTGCTTGTACGAACTCTTACGAGAGTGGATCTGCTTTGGCACCCGATAACATCCTAGTCCATAATGCCTCGTGTTGATGTGGTATGATTGCTGCGAATACACTCTACCGGATGCCTCTCCCCTGTGGTCGGCGGGCATAGATTCGGCCATCATTATCGCCTAAACAGAAGCACGTTTCCTCGAAGAACACGATATTATGCCATTCGGCACACCACTGCCTTCGTTCGATGCACCATTGCAGCCTGGTAGTCCGTTGCTGCGGTGTCAAAGGTAGCCTGAGAAGGGGCCGACGACCCTGCAGTCCGAACTATAGTAACCGACAACATACTGTTACATCTGACATGGGAGAATGCGTCACAGTTCGCCACTGCTGCGCCAACGCCGTTGAGGATGCAGAACGGTCACTCAGAGACATCCTTATAAGATGACGAGCATGCAGTCGGACCTGTAATACCCGGCGACGTACTACAGCTGACATGGGAGAATG
The DNA here is from genome assembly GCA_039090855.1 of Macrothele yani. Lineage (NCBI taxonomy): Eukaryota > Metazoa > Arthropoda > Arachnida > Araneae > Macrothelidae > Macrothele > Macrothele yani. The sequence continues at coordinate 74,103,789 of CM076994.1, read as the reverse complement.
CGTCACAGTTCGCCACTGCTGCGACAACGCCGTTGATGATGCAGGACGGTCACTCAAAGTCATCCTTATAAGATGACGAGCCTGCAGTCGGACCTGTAATAACCGGCGACGTACTACAGCGGACATGAGAGAACGCGTCATAGTTCGTCACTGCTGCGCTAACGCCGTTGATGATGCAGTACGGTCACTCAAAGATATCCTTATAAAATGACGCGCCTGCAGTCGGACCTGTAATAACCGGCGACGTACTACCGCTGACATGGGAGAATGCGTCACAGTTCGCCACTGCAGTGCCAACGCCGTTGATGATGCAGAGAGGTCACTCAAAGGAATCCTTATAAAATGACAAGCCTGCAGTCGGAACTGTAATAACCGGCGACGTACTACAGCGGACATGGGAGAACGCGTCATAATTCGTCACTGCTGCGCCAACGCCGTTGATGATGCAGTACGGTCACTCAAAGATATCCTTATAAAATGACGAGCCTGCAGTCGGACCTGTAATAATCGGCGACGTACTACCGCTGACATGGGAGAATGCGTCACAGTTCGCTAGTGCTGCGCCAACGCCGTTGATGATGCAGAACGGTTACTCAAAGACATCCTCATGAGATGACGGTCGTCTTTCAGCGTTTTCTGTGTAGGAAGCCCAGAATCTTCTCTTCGTGTCCTATGCCTTTCTTTGTACTATGCTCTGCGCACTCTTGTCACGACGGACACACTGCGCCTCACACGACCTGTAATCTCCCGGAGGGAAACATTGCAATCCCTCAAGCCGATAATGCGACCTCTTTCGAACTCGCTGATGAGACTTTAGGACCAGAGCCGCCCTTAGCAGCCACGGGGCCGTTGCTTTAACCCTCCCCCCTACACTAGACATAAAACATACACTAGACTTAAAACGTAGTTTATTACAGTTATCTTTACAGTTTAATGAAACGTCGAGACGTTTGAATATCAACCATTAACGAAAGACATGATTTTAAATTTTTTGAACACTACTGATATTTTGTAAATGTCTTAAATGATGCAGATAAGAAAAGCACGCCAACAAACGTACTTCCCTCACAGTGGTTCCATCTCTACCTATTATGGGACAGTACTTACATTATTGAGCTCACCATATGAGAATTGGATTTTTCTTGCTTTTATTCCATCAAAGTCAGCTGTTAAATCATCAAAATTTATTTTGCTTGCTTTATCCTGTTCAACTGATAAATTTCCCAAAAACATCAATGAGACATGACAGATTTAAAAAAGATTTAATCAGCTTCAAGCGTGAAAAGCTTCTTTCTACACTTGCCACCGTTACTGGGACAGTAAGTAATATCCTGTAGGCGATAAAGGCATTAGGAAAAGGATTCTGAATTTTATTCATATATTTTAAAGCACCGTCTGCAGTTTTGACATCAGATGGAAGTAACTCACGTTGCACATTTTTTCGATAACTATCAGTGCATGGTGCACGTTGAAAGATATGGCTTCAATACAAATGTTTCGCTAGACATAATACTGTAATTTGCTGCCGATATTTAAATAAATATACATTCAGCAATCGATATTAAAAAAAAATTAAACGAGACAGTGTTTAAAAAATAAAATTAGAATAACTGAAAATAAGAAATTCGCTTCCTCGCTCTATCTCTTTCTCTCTATCATTTTCTTCCTTAGGGTGTGAGCTTGGGGCCCTGTGCAACCACACCTGTCGCACACCCCTAATGGCAGCTCTGTGTACGACTGTCTTATACGACGACGGAGCATCTTTACCCACTGCTGACCAAGCACTGACATGCCGACCGAGCCACGTGGCGCTTATAACAGAAAAACGGCCGGTTTCCGGTCTGTGACTTTGCGCAATCTGATTTGCCTTGACGCGCTACGCATGCGCCTATGACGCCGAAATGCTAATCATTTCTGCGATATTGCCTGATTAGCATTTTCTGTAAAACTCAAAGTCGTAGGTCTACTCCTTTCGGGTGTTCTGTTTTTTATGAACATGAGTGAATGTTGTTACACCTCTTACTCGAAGAACAGCGCACATTGAAATGGAAACTCATGTTCATAATTGTGCTCCCGGTCAGAGCGTCCCGTATCAAAGAAAAATTCCTAACAAACTTGCAGACGCCTAATTTGGAAACTGTAAGACATATGGGGGTATTTTGTTATGGAAGGGGGCGGAGCAATTCCTTATCCTTAAAAATCCATCACATTGCTAAATTCTTTTTTTGAGATGAAGATGCAGTCTTAAAACCCATCACACTGCTAAATTCTTTTTTTTTTTTTTTGAGATGAAGATGCAGTCTAAAAACCCCTCACATTGCTAAATTCTTTTTTTGAGATGAAGATGCAGTCTAAAAACCCCTCACATTGCTGAATTCTTTTTTTGAGATGAAGATGCAGTATAAAAACCCATCACATTGCTAAAAAGCTCTTTTTTGGGATGATCAGGTCAGTTTTATTTCTTTTGATTTTTAAATGGGTTTTAGACATGGAAAGAAAATGGCAATTCCCGTGATAAAGTGTACATATATACTGTCAATATAAGTAAATGGAGACCATTGGTTGCTGCCTTGGAGGGGGGGCATGACATTATCGTGAACTCTTAGGGCTATTGGGAGTCGTCCGTTCTTAATTTGGGGCCACTGGTTCTAGGGAAGGGACAGCTATTTCAGGCAAACACATAACACATGCGTAACTGGGTCCGAGCCCATCTTTGACGAATGATCAGAAGCCAGCGCCTAAACCCATTCGGCCACCGAAACGACAGGTGGCTGCATTAAAAATGGACCTTATTTTGTACTGCATCGAAAACTAAATAAAGTAACGTACGTCTCAAAATACGAAAAAGTTGCTTGGGTCTTAAGGAAATAGTTGGTTTAATGTTGCTGAGATACATGAGGACTTACTGTTATGCCAAATTCTATTTTCTTAGTTAACTGAAACGTCATTCGTACTGTCTCAAGAACGAAAAACATTTAACCTGAGTGTACAAGACCCATCTCAGAAATTAAAATCCCATCTAAGAAATGTGGATTCTTGCGGCTAGAAGTTCATAGCATACAAAAATAAAAGAAAGTTAAACCTTAATGAAGATATTTCACAGCGCAAGGAATCTGAAGAATTTAGTTGCGAAAGCATCAAACACACAGGATGAGCTAAACTAAGTGCGAATATGCAGCAGCAGAAACTCCTGAGTCGAAAGCGCAAGAACTACTTGCATTTATAGTTTTCTTTCTCTAATCCTTAAACTTTTAATGCCGCCAGATCCATGCTGCCGGATAATCTGTTCCCCAGAATGCTACGGACACTCAGTTTAAGCAAATGATTAACTCGAAGGCAGGAAATAACGGTAATGAAATCCGAATAACAAATGACAGCGGTTCATTAGCATGTTACATAATTCTTCGTCATGGGATATTTTATTGCTGTGTTTTTACTCTTGAAGTCGAGATTGGTATTATAGCATTTGACGTTGTCAAATTTTCACAAGTCATTTGAAGACAAGGAAACTTTACGTGGAAATATCAAAAACATTTCAAGTGTTACTCCCCTCTGGGAATAGAAGACCTCTGGTCACGGGCAAGTAATTAGGGACACTCTAATTACTTGCCCGTGACCAGAGTTCATTGATGAAATGAAAATTTAGCTTTTTTTACCGTTTACCGTGAGTAAAAATGGGAACGGAAGATATGAGGAAGAAAGGGACAGAAAGAAAACTCAAACGACGGGAATAGTAGAATATTAGCAGAAAAATATCACTGGATGTGAGTAAATCATATGAAATAAGGACAAAGACAGAAAAAGCACTTTTTCATTATTGCACAGCCTGCGGAAAAAGCATAAAAGTGGCGTATGTAGAGCCTATGGACTACGAAATACACTGGTTTTCATAAATTTAGGAACAATATGAAATTTGGAATTTTTGTGAAAACTCCACAGTGAAAGTGGATAAACCTAACATAATAGAGGTATTTTAACCAGGGATGTCAAACATGATAAGTAAATAAACATAAAAAGTGTCTAAATATGAAAATCAGTTTTAGATTAAAAGGTAGCAGTTGAAAGCGACATGTCATCCCGTTTCTGGATTGCAAGCAGAACACGTTGCTGTGTTGAATTACCCTTTCTTCAAATTTCATACGAAAACTCCTTATAATTTTTGAGACATTTCGAAATTTCATTTAGTATCTTTGTGAAAACCTGTATGTAATGTATTATATAAAGAAATTGAAGTTTATTTATTAAAATACAGTCAAACCTCGATTTAACGAACTTCAAGGGACCAACAGTCTTGTACGTAAAATCGCGGAATTCGCTAAGTCGAGGAAGCCTTTCGAATGCAATATTCAAATTAAACTAGTGTTCATAAAAGGGTATGAACAGGGACGGATTTATGCTGTAGGGCGTCTCACTGAACCATTTGGGGGCTCCTCATTTTCAGACACATCCGGGTTCTGGGTATATTTACTACAATTTTTAAATGGACTACAATCAATTTCATCATCACCAAATATTTCTATTATTATTCTATATTGCAACAAAACGAAACACTATTTCATTTACTTACAAACACAGCATTATGTTTATAAGAAATTCTTCTTGGCTTTAATTGCAGCAAAAATGTTTATGACCATCATAATTGTCATGATTCTGCACATTACTCTCTGTGTACAATATTGAAAAACTATTCAAGTGCTATTGAGAAAGTGTTGATCGTAAATAGTTTTTAACTCTTTTAAGAACCCTAAATGATCTTTCACCACTTGCATTAGATATTGGTAAAGCAAGGAAAATTTTCAGAACGGTTTCTACGTTTGGAAATGTCTCTTTCAAACCGTCACTGCGCACAAGCAGTTTGCAGCTATCGTCCTTCCGGACTGAGGATTGATTTTGATCCATGAGATTCACAAAACGACGGAAGTACTGAAGTTCACCACAAAACAGTTTTCCATCTATGTCATTTGAATATACCTTGGAAATATTGATGAGGTCGCATTTCGTAGAATGGTCATATTCATCAGCAAAGCCTCCTTTGAATAGGTGGAATATATATCCTAACTTTTTTTTCTCCAGCTCAACTACCAGGTTGTCACAGATAGCATTTAATATCTCCACTCGAATCTTTTCTTTTCCCTCTAGATGAACTTCATTGTCTGTACTTTCATCAGCAAAGCTCTTTCTTTTTATTCTCCTTTTGTGACTCTCATCATTGTCTGGTTGCTCCACAGATGTAGACAAAGTCGAGGCTTCCATGTCCATGCCAGAATAGTTGCTACGTACGTCATCAAAGAAGAGTTTCAGAGACTGAAATAGATCTACTGCCATCTTCATGTTTCTATCTTCTTTCTGAAGAATTTGCTGACTTTGTCGATTCGTTGCAACAGCCGGTCCCACAAGCCAGTCATGAAGGCAGTTTCATATTTGTCAAACTTTTTTGCCAATGATTTTGCCTCTGTTTTGGCTAAAAGCTTTTCAGTTTCACACTCAGAAAGTTTAATTAATGCTTTTCTAATCTCACTATAAGCTCTTCGTAAGACTGATACAGCATCTGGTCGTCGAGTATCACTCAACTGTTTCACAATGTGTTGATGTGGTTGAAGGTGGGATTTAAGTATTCCCCAACGATGAGTGGAGGCCGAAAAAAAGTATATGCTTTTTGAACAAAATCAAAGTAAGCTTCAGCATATCTGCAGCATTCAGCAGCATTATTGCTTACCAAATTCAAAGAATGGCTTGAGCACTGCACATAAAATGCTGTTGGACTTCTTTCAATTATTTTTGTTTGAAGGCCAGCATATCCGCTTGACATGTTCAAAGCATTGTCATAGCATTGGCCTCTACAGTTTTTTATATCTAGCCCTAGATCCGAAATCTTTTTCAAGACAATACTTGCCAAATGCTTCGCTTTGTGAGATTTTATGGGCAAGAAACCAAAAAATCGCTCAACAGCTTTCCATCAGCTTTTACATATCTCGAAACAAAAGTTAGTCGGTCCAGATGACTTACGTTAGGAGTAGAATCGGCGGTAATTGAAAAGTACTGTGAATTTTTAACCTTCTCACAAAAAACCTTCTGAAGTTTTTCCGCCATTACAGTTAATATCTGATCATATGTTTGGTGTGACAAATATAATAGTTTGTTCTGCCTGAGCCACAGTGCTCATACTTTTCAAAATGATCTTTCAGAAAGTCATCAAACTTTGCAAGATACTCCATATAAGTTTAAAAATTACCCTTATTAACATTTTCAAAGCATTCGGTTTCTCCGTGACTTCTGAGTAGATGACAGAGTCTTGCAAGTAGTTTCACTGTGGCCACTACTCGATGCAGTACTTACCTCCAATAGCCCTTCTCTTTTTCAATCTGAGTCATTAGTTGAGAATCAACTCTACCGGATAATTTACTTCTTGTAAGCATATTGACCATGGCTATCAAGTGAAATTCGAGATTTCATGATCTCTTAAAACATTGTTTGTACGGAACCAATCAGAAAATCCATCAACAAGAACCTTATGTGATTGTTTACGTTCGGGAAAAAGTTTACGCACATAGGAGTAAACCGGCTTTGAAATTTCAGAAAAAAATTAACCAGTTTCATTTCTCTTTTGTTCCATTTGTCTTCAACCTATAAAAGTGATTTTCATTTATGCTCCTGAAATACGTTTTCCCAGAATCAGAAAATACTTTCCTCAGATTTTTTAGTTCTTTATTTTCTGGTTTGTTTCTAATAAAGTAATCTATTATATGGGAGGTGGGATTAGAAAGCCATAAAGCTATATCAGTAGGATAGTATGAATTCATTGAACAGGTAGGCCTATGCTCTTCCTCTTGATTTGTTGGTTCATGCTCTTGGTTGATTATTTGGTCTGGCTCTGAGGGCTGACAATTAAAATCATTCAGTTGCAAATGGGATGGTTTCTCATATGAATCTAACTAGCTGGAGTCAAGATTTGAATTTATTAAACTAGCCTTACCATCGTTGTTGTCTAAACTTGAATGGTGTGGGTCCTGTATATGTTCCAGTTGCACATTTTCTTTTGGAGCACATGAATCCGGAGGCTTTTGCTCAATTCTCTCATCAGCGGTATGACTATGCACAGGCTTCTGTAAGAATACTAATAAACTATCCTTTTGCTTTGCTTTTTAAGACGTTCGTCTTTCTCTTTTATCTTCTTCCGCTTTTCATAACCTGACTCATAACTTCGTTTCACTGGCTTCATTTTCAGGAGAATCAGTCACATAAACAATATGCAAACGAAACAGGAACAACAGCTGTAACGAAGCCAATTTTAAGGGCACGGTTAGGTGTTCATAATCACAATATTAAGTAAGTAACACTGTATAATACCACAACGTGGAGATCGAATGGCAACACAGAAATACCGATTACAGATGATATTTTAGGTTATGTCGCGAGCATGTTCACAATACCTGCAAAATGACTCTTTGGAGATCCTAAGATGTTAGCTGATTGGCTGAAAATCCACTACATACATATTTTCATCTTACTTGCTGCTGTTCAGATCCGTCGTAAACATCAAAGATCACAGCGACAGCACTGCCAATAGTGCTATTATTGCCTGAGGGTTTATTTGGATGGTTTTAAAATATAAAATATTATTGTTTTTCACTATATAATTATAATTTCTTTCAGTATCGAATATTGCTACCAAACTAGGTAATGCTTTAATGTATGAGATTCAAATGCAGCAACTAACTAGCTGCTACTATACGAAGATGTAACATTTTAATATCGGCTGGGACTCAGTATGAGGTTACCAGAAGTATCGATTTTTGTTCCAATCTGAACCGATTCGTGAAATAGAAAACTAAATTTTATTTTGTGGCTTACTATTTTTATGTATTCAACAATTTGGGTGTAAACCACATACTTAAATTTCAAAAAATAAAAAAGAATATCAAAGTTGTTTTTGTATAATACGAATTTATTTATCATCACTAAAACACAAATAATACGAATTTAGTAATAATTGATGGCAAGGCTATTCCTAGACTTAATGCATTGCAAATATTTATATTATGAGTTTTACTAAGGAATAAAGGAGATTTTTAGGTCAACTTTTCGGAAAGGAAAGGTAAGAGTACTACCCGAAAAGTTGACTTCAAAATCTCCTTTATTCCGTAGTAAAACTCATAAATCTGAAATATTTATAATACGAATTTATTTTAGAGGGATCCTTATTATTCTCTCCGCAAAAACTTTATTTCTCTCTCTCTGAACTTTCAATCCATATTATGATCTTTTTCTAAAGCAAATACTTATTTGAGATAATATACTCCGGCTCTGAATATTAGTGTCAAAACTTGCCAGAAACTTACCTCGACTGTGATTCTTTTGACAGTAATTTTACTTTAAAGAAGCAACTAAAAGTTCTCCACTTCCTTCTTTTCTAACAGCAAAATTTTATAGGCGTAATTTTCAGAAAAATTCGATGTTCTTTTGGTAACATTGTAATCCGTGTTGATATTGATCACTGAAGCTGCTTTTCTTGTCTTTTCTGTTAGTTTCTCTCACGTAGCGTGTCACGTGATTACGTAAGCCAATTACGGAACTTTGACAAACCTCCGAAGAGTTTTTTTTGCAGGTTTTGAGAACATGCATGTCGCGACGTTATACCAGTGGTCAGTGTTGCCACCACGCACAAGTGAAATTACTCTACAGTTAGCAAAATTTAACCCGCTTGTCAAGCAGGATATCCAACTTTACATTTCTTTAGAGAACAGACGACAATCACTATATAAAGTTTGAACCACGACTGCTTTTCTATGAATCCGCAAAATATTATATTCATTAACACAACCTTTTCTCTCTTTTTTCCTTTTCTTTGTTTCCTCCTTGCTTTACTTCTGTGTTCACAGTGAACCGGGGGGAGGGGGGGCTTCGAGATTGCGACTTGCCCGACCCATAAATCCGCCCCTGGGTATGAAGCAGCTAAGTTCTCTTTCTTTTACTGAAATTTAAATTATGTATTTCATTTAGTAATTTTATTTACGAAATTTATTATCAAAAATGTTATAATACGTACACATTTATTTACTCTGCCCATTAAATACATAATTCGTAGATATTAGATTTCAATATGTAGCATCAAAATTTAAGCGTATTTTAAAATTGCGAGAAAAATACTTTCTATGGTTGATTTTTGATTTTTTCCGAGTATTTGGTTGATTTTTCCCGAGCATTTAGCTTCTTAAAGAACGATTTCAGTACTCTAAGCTGCATAACGAGGTGTGTTGTTTAATTTGACCTGCAGACTTAAAGGCACTCACACACACAGATTTTTACCGAGGTTTTTTCACGTCGAAACGGCCGCACGCTTTTAAACCTGTGTGTGTGGACAGGGTTAAGCGCCCTGAGTCGGCGCGTGGAGAGGGGTTAAAACGTTTTTCAGATTCATGGCGGCGTTCGAATTTTCGACCTGAGACGCAAGTTTTGAACGCCTGTGTGTGGGCAAATCCCTCTGAAGTGAAGTTTCTTTCTATATCCACGGTACCAGAGGTGCACCGAGGAATACCTGTTGGGTTGGGGGCTGCATGTATATGTAGGTATGTGTGTATACCCACATAGTATATATGTACACTGCTGGCCACCCAAAATGCAACACCAAGAAGAAAGCATCCGATTGGCCTGAAATTCGCAGCATGCGCCGCCCGCGAGAGGACATACAAACGATTAGCATTGCAGGGCATATACAAATCATGTGCGCCCGGAACGCCACAGAGAAGCACTGTAAGAAGGGTGCACAGAAGGCGGGGTGTAAGTACTGGAAGTGTGTCGTGCTGTTGGACCTGTGCGTGGGAAGCTTCCTGATGCCTCGTCGCAGAATACGGCAGTCATTCCAGCACGTTTCGGAGTTTGACAGAGGACTAATAGTGGCTTATCGCGACAGCGGTTTATCGTACCGAGACATCAGAGCCCGTGTGTGGGACAACATCCAGCCACAGTGAGGCGAGAATGGATTCGGTGGGTGAAGGTGGGACGGATGTACCGACGTGAGCGATTGCCGCAGCCGCGGCACACCACCTAACGAGAGGACAAGCATGTTGTGCGGCGGGCATTCCCGGCTCGCACCGCCACATCACGAACAGCACAGGAATTAGGGTGTATTGCGCAACAACCTGTGTCAGCACGTACCGTTCGACGTCGTGTGCAGGAGCTGGTACTTGTCGCACGGCGCCCATTGCTCCGATTACCATTGACGTTACACCACCTGTGAGTGCGGCGGCAGTGGGCCGTTGAACGATACACCTGGACTACGGAATGGCACGACATTGTCATTGCCGACGAATCCCGCTTCTGCCTGCAACACCACAAAGCTCAGATCCGCGTGTGGCGGCACCGCGGCGAGAGACTGTATGACGCCTGCATTACGCATCGCCATACCGGTCCGTCGCCTGGCGTTATGGTTTGGGGCGCACTTGGATATGACACCCGCACCCCTCTGGTACGCATCGCCGATACACTCAACAGCCACCGCTACATCTCTTACGTTTTGGAGCCTGTAGTCCTCCCTTACCTGCAGGACCTGCCAGCGGCCACCTTTCAACAGGACAATGTGCGCCCGCACGTGGCACGCATGGTGCAACAGTTCTTCACGGCCCGCCAGGTGTCACTGCTGCCGAGGCCCGCCTGTTCTTCCGATATGTCGCCCATCGAACACGTCTGGTCGCTGATTGGCAACCGAGTGGCCCGGCAAGCACCAACCGCGGCTACGCCTGATGAACTGTGGCAACGTGTGGAAGCAGCCTGGACCGACATACCCCAAGCCCACATCCAAAGCCTCTTTCGCTAGATGCCGTGGCGTGTAGCGGCCGTTATTGCCAGCCATGGGGGCCACACGAACTATTGATGTCTGCGTGCTCCGCAAGTCGCACGGGCCTGCAAGCTCAATCGTTTTAGCTTCGTATCTGTTGTGTGGATGAAATTTGAAAGTAAATCTGGCTTTGCTATCTCATGTCCTCCTTGGTGTTGCATTTTGGGTGGCCAGCAGTGTATATATATATATATACTTTATATCATCATCATCATCATTGTCAACCATTATCAATCCACTGCTGGACGAAGGTCTCCCCAAGTTTCCTCCACAACGGTCTGTCTTGTGCCAGTCTCCTCCATGTCACCCCTGCATACTTTCGAATTTCATCCACCCATCTCCCATGTGGTCTTCTTCTGGGTCTTTTCCTGTCCCTTGGAATCCAATCTAAAATTTCGGCTGTCCATCGATGATCTGTCCTTCTGGCAGTATGTCCAGCCCATTGCCATTTCAGGGATTTAACTCTGATCATGATGTCCTCCACTCTTGTCATTTTTCGGATCCACGAGTTCCTCTTCTTATCTCTCCTGGTTACACCAAGTATGCACCTCTCCATGTTACTTTGAGTTGTCTGCAGCCTTTGTATGTCTTTTTTAGTTAAGGTCCACGTCTCTGCACCATACGTAAGCACTGGAAGGATGCATTGATCAAACACTTTTCTTTTAAGACATAATGGCATATTGCTCTTGAAAATTATGCTGTTTCTTCCAAAAGCTCTCCAGGCAAGTTTTGTACGCCGATTAATTTCTTCATCAATGTGACCTTCACTTGATATCTGCTGTCCAAGATAAACATACGTGTCTGTTATCTCCAGCTTTTCTCCATCAATCGATAAATCTTCATTTCTTGTAAAAGCATTGAACATCACTTTTGCCTTCTGAAAGTTCATTTTTAATCCCACTTTTTTACTCTTGTCAGCAAGTTCCTGGATCATACTCTGCAGCTCTGATGGGGTAGTTGCAAAAATGACTACGTCATCAGCAAAACGAAGGTGGGTTAGATAATCTCCATTAATCTTTATCCCCTTGTTTTCCCAGCTCAGCGACTGAAAAACAGCCTCCAATGTGGCATTAAAGAGCTTCGGAGATATGGTGTCACCTTGTCTCACTCCCTTTCCAATTTTTACGTGTGTTGTATTTTCAAACAGCCGAATCTTTGCACTTGCATTTTCATAGATGTTATTAATAATATTAATGTATGCATCTTCAATACCGCAGGTTTTCAGAGCCATTGTAACTGCTAATGGTTTCACCGAATCAAAGGCTTTTTCATAATCGATAAAAGCCATGCACAATGGAAGTTCATATTCCCTCGCTCTTTCAATTAGTTCTCTCAGCACGTGGATATGATCTATTGTGCTGTAGCCACTCCTGAATCCAGCTTGTTCTCTCGGTTGAGCCATGTCCAGTGTTACCTTCAAGCGGTGTGAAAGAACTTTAGTGAAGATTTTATAAACTACTGATAGGAGGCTGATAGGTCTGTAGTTTCAGAGATCCTCAATGTCACCTTTCTTATGTAGCAGGATCATTGAAGCGGTGTTCCAATCCTCAGGAATCTTTCCTTCATTAAGGCATCTAGTGAAAATTTGGGCGAGTACTGTTTCGATTTCTCCACTTGCTTCTTGTATGATGTCTACAGTAATTCCATCTTCTCCTGGAGCTTTTCCTCGCTTTATGTTCTTGATTGCATGTGCAACTTCTGCTGGAAGGACTGGAGGAACTCTGGTACTGGTATCTTTCATGATGTCTGGAGTGCATATATCATCCCTTTCATATAATTTGGAGTAGAAATCTTTCACTCTTGTCAAACTTTTGCCTCTATTTCTTGTTACAGAACCATCTTCTTTTCTCAGTGCCATAATCTGTTTTCTTCCCTTACTGAGATGTCCCTTTGCTATCTTTAGGCTTTGGTTGTTTTCAATTGCTTTCCTCACTAGTTCACAGTTGAATTTTCTTACGTCTTCAGTGATACTTTTTCTTATTGTCTTGCATAGCTCTATATATTCCACTTTGGAAGTCACATCTTCTTTAGTTGTCCTCATCTCTCTTCTTTTTTGCATCAACATTTTCGTTTTTCCTGATAATTTGTTTACATGTAACTTGTTCTTAGACCCAGCTAATTTTGTTGCTGTTTCCATAAGAGCTTTGGTTACTTTTCTGGTAACTTCAGAGATGTCCACTTCTTCCGATGTTAGACCTTCTAAAGCAGAGAACCTGTTCTTCAGTTCCAACTTGAAGGTATTATGGTGTTTTTTAAGGTTGGTTATGTCAATAGATTTTGTTTGTCTTATGAGCTTGCCACGTTCAAGTTTAGTGTTGAGGTGCATCTTACATCTCACCAATCTATGGTCACTACCTGTGTTGAACTTGTTCAGCACACTGCAGTCTTCTATGACGAATTTTTTGTTACACATAATAAAATCAATTTCACTTGTCGTCCCATTTGGATGTCTCCATGTCCATTTCCTGTGTGGCTTTTTCTTGAAGAAGGAGTTCAAGATGAAAAACCCTTCTGCCTCTGCAAACTCAACGAGAGTATTTCTACGCTGGTTTCTGTTGCACCGAATTTACCTACTGAAGTTTCATTCTGTTGCCGTTGCCCTATTTTTGCATTGAAATCTCCCATAATTATCTTCAAGTGCTGCTTACCTTCATTATTTAGATCACGAATTTCCTCATAAAATTCTTCAATTTCTTCTTCAGCATGACTTGTGGTGGGTGCATAAGTTTGAATAATCTGAGCCTGGTATCTTCTTGAGAGTTGGATAACAAGTCGTGCAGCTCTGTCAGAGGAACTTTCAACTTCTACAACTTTATCCTTCAGTTTCTTGTTTATTATAAATCCAACACCACTAGTTCTGCCAGTATCTGTCCCACGATAGTAGAAGAGATGTCCACTTTTCAGTTCGATGAGATCTTCTCCTTTTCTCCTTACCTCACTTAGCCCCACGATGTCCCACTTGATCCTTTGTAGTTCCTCTTCCAATTCAAGAAGCCTTGAATCAGAAGATAGGGAGCGTCCATTGTATACGTAGCCAAGGTCAGCATCAGATGGCAGCCTAGTCCGGTCCTCCGGGGATTCTTAGCACCCTCTGCCTTCATGTCGCACTGGCCGCTGCCTTGGCCAGGTACATTCCAGCTGCCGGAGACTGAGGGCCAAGATTTAAGTTGTGGAATCATTTTGGAGGGGTTTGGCCATAACTCACCACGCTGGCCAAGCGGGTTGGTGAGTGTGGGATAGAATTTCCTCTAATCCCGATGGTATAGTTATACCGCTATTGGCGGTCGTCAGAGCCCCTTTAGTGGGAACAGGATGCACCACGAGAAGGCGGGGTTGACATTTGTCAAGGAGAGGCTGTGATGTTACGCATCACCTGACCTTACATCCCATATAATTTATATATATATATATATAACATATGTACACTGCCGGAAAGTGAAAAAAGAACACCAAGAAGGAATTAGCGGACGATCATGAAATTTGCATATGTTAATGGGGTCGAGTTTACGTAATTGTGATGTTAATTTCGGGACCAACCGGTGAGCGCTTACGCCATAGCACGGCATATTATGCAAATTATCGTCGGTGGTATTTAAGGAGTACGGCGAAGTGAATGTAATCAGTCGTCGGCGTACGGACACGTGCGAAGACCCTGAAGAAGCTGAAATGCCTGGACATGGAAGAGTGTACGATTTCAGCAGTTATCGGACTTTGAGCGAGGTCGTCTAGTCGGACTCCGCGAGGCCGGGTGGTCGTATCGTCGTATTGCGGAGCGAATTGGATGGGAAGTATCGGTGGTGGTGCGATGGTGGCGTAGATGGTCCGAGGAACATTCCCACACGAGAAGATGTGGAACCGGGAGTCACAGACTATCTGATGAACGGACCGATCGACGCATAAGAAGAGCGGCGTTGTCGAGCAGAACATCCACTGCGACGCAAATCCGAGCTTCCGTTGCACCTGAGCCGACTGTGCGAACAATCCGCAACCGTCTACTGGATGCAGGACTACGTGCACGTGTGCCTCTGGCATGTGTACCTCTGACTCCAGCCCACCGTCAGGAACGGCTGCAGTGGTGTCGCCAACGTCTGCACTAGAGAACGCAATGGCGATCTGTCGTGTTCAGCGATGAAAGCAGATTCTGCTTGTTAGCCTCCAATGGCCGTATGCGTGTTCGCAGACGCACAGGGGAGCGTCTCCACACTTCTTGCATCCGCCAGCGACACACAGGGCCTACACCTGGTCTCCTGGTGTGGGGAGCGATCAGCCATAACTCCCGTACACAACTAGTGTTTGTACCAGGTACGTTAAACAGCACCTCCTACATCAACAACATCATTCAGCCCGTTACTGTGCCATTTGTAAGGTCGGTCCATTGTGTTGTTTTCCAGCAAGATAACGCACACCCACACACGGCACGTGCAACGCAACATGCGCTTCAGGGTGTGAGACAACTTCCATGGCCTGCACGTTCACCGGATTTGTTCCCCATTGAGCACGTGTAGGATTTTATGGGACAATGACTTATCCGGTCTCCACGGCCAGCCACGACCATCCCCGATTTACGCGTCCAGGTTGAGGATGCTTGAAACTCAATACCCCAAACTTGAATCCAACATCTGTACGACAGACTCCATGCCAGAATTGCACAGTGTGACGCAGTTCATGGCGGTTCAACCTCGTACTAACCATGTTACATGGAAATGTTATTTTTCAGTTTACCAGCAAATACAGCTTTATATTGCTATAATGTTTTGATCACGTTAACCTCTGTATTCCGTTATTCTGCTGTATAAATTTCGTTGGTATCAGACGTCTCCTTCTTGGTGTTCTTTTTTCACTTTCCGCCAGTGTATATATAACATATATATATATATATATATATATATATATATATATATATATATATATATATATATGTATGCGGGATGTAAGGTCAGGTGATGCGTAACATCACAGCCTCTCCTTGGCAAAAGTCAACCCCGCCTTCTCGTGGTACATCCTGTTCCCACTAAAGGGGCTCTGACGACCGCCAATAGTGGTATAACTATACCATCGGGATTAGAGGAAATGCTATCCCACACTCACCAACCCGCTTGGCCAGCGTGGTAAGTTATGGCCAAACCCTCCAAAATGACTCCACAACTTAAATCTTGGCCCTCAGTCTCCGGCAGCTGGAATGTACCTGGCCAAGGCAGCGGCCAGTGCGACATGAAGGCAGAGGGTGCTAAGAATCCTCGGAGGACCGGACTAGGTTGCCATCTGATGCTGACCTTGGCTACATATAACGGACGCTCCCTATCTTCTGATTCAAGGCTTCTTGAATTGGAAGAGGAACTACAAAGGATCAACTGGGGTATCGTCGGGTTAAGTGAGGTAAGGAGAAAAGGAGAAGATCTCATTGAACTGAAAAGTGGACATCTCTTCTACTATCGTGGGACAGATACTGGCAGAACTAGTGGTGTTGGATTTATAATAAACAAGAAACTGAAGGATAAAGTTGTAGAAGTTGAAAGTTCCTCTGACAGAGCTGCACGACTCGTTATCCAACTATCGAGAAGATACCAGGCTCAGATTATTCAAACTTATGCACCCACCACAAGTCATGCTGAAGAAGAAATTGAAGAATTTTATGAGGAAATTCGTGATCTAAATAATAAAGGTAAGCAGCACTTAAAGGTAATTATGGGAGATTTCAATGCAAAAATAGGGCAACGGCAACAGAATGAAACTTCAGTAGGTAAATTCGGTCACGGCAACAGAAACCAGCGTGGAAATACTCTCGTTGAGTTTGCAGAGGCAGAAGGGTTTTTCATCTTGAACTCCTTTTTCAAGAAAAGCCACACAGGAAATGGACATGGAGACATCCAAATGGGACAAGTGAAATTGATTTCATTATGTGTAACAAAAAATTCGTCATAGAAGACTGCAGTGTGCTAAACAAATTCAACACAGGCAGTGACCATAGATTGGTGAGATGTAAGATGCACCTCAACACTAAACTCGAACGTAGCAAGCTCATAAGACAAACAAAATGTATTGACATAACCAACCTTAAAAAACACCATAAAACCTTCAAATTGGAACTGAAGAACAGGTTCTCTGCTTTAGAAGGCCTAACATCGGAAGAAGTGGATATTTCTGAAGTTAACAGAAAAGTAACCAAAGCTCTTATGGAAACAGCAACAAAATTAGCTGGGTCTAAGAACAAATTGCATGTGAACAAATTATCAGGAAAACCAAAATGTTGATGCAAAAAAGAAGAGTGATGAGGACAACTAAAGAAGATGCGACTTCCAAAGTGGAATATATAGAGCTATGCAAGACAGTACGAAAAAGTATCACTGAAGACGTAAGGAAATTCAACTGTGAACTAGTAAGGAAAGCAATTAAAAACAACCAAAGCCTAAAGATAGCAAAGGGACATCTCAGTAAGGGAAGAAAACAGATTATGGCACTGAGAAAAGAAGATGGTTCTGTAACAAGAAATAGAGGCGAAATCTTGACAAGAGTGAAAGATTTCTACTCCAAATTATATGAAAGGGATGATACATGCACTCCAGACATCATGAAAGGTACCAGTACCAGAGTTCTTCCAGTCCTTCCAGCAGAAGTTGCACATGCAATCAAGAACATGAAGCGGGGAAAAGCTCCGGGAGAAGATGGAATTACTGTAGACATCATACAAGAAGCAAGTGGAGAAATCGAAACAGTACTCGCCCAAATTTTCACTCGATGCCTTAATGAAGGGAAAATTCCTGAGGATTGGAACAACGCTACAATGATCTTGCTACATAGAAAAGGTGACATTGAGGATCTCAGGAACTACAGAACTATCAGCCTCCTATCAGTGGTTTATAAAATCTTCACTAAAGTTCTTTCACACCGCTTGAAGGTGACACTGGACATGGCTCAACCGAGAGAACAAGCTGGATTCAGGAGTGGCTACAGCACAATAGATCATATCCACGTACTGAGAGAACTAATTGAAAGAGCGAGGGAATATGAACTTCCATTGTGCATGGCTTTTATCGATTATGAAAAAGCCTTTGATTCGGTGAAACCATCAGCAGTTGCAATGGCTCTGAAATCCTGCGGTATTGAAGATGCATACATTAATATTATTAATAACATCTATGAAAATGCAAGTGCAAAGATTAGGCTGTTGGAAAATACAACACACGTAAAAATTGGAAAGGGAGTGAGACAAGGTGACACTATATCTCCGAAGCTCTTTAATGCCACATTGGAGGGTGTTTTTCAGTCGCTGAGCTGGGAAAACAAGGGGATAAAGATTAATGGAGATTATCTAACCCACCTTCGTTTTGCTGATGACGTAGTCATTTTTGCAACTACCCCATCAGAGCTGCAGAGTATGATCCAGGAACTTGCTGACAAGAGTAAAGAAGTGGGATTAAAAATGAACTTTCAGAAGACAAAAGTGATGTTCAATGCTTTTACAAGAAATGAAGATTTATCGATTGATGGAGAAAAGCTGGAGATGACAGACACGTACGTTTATCTTGGACAGCAGATATCAAGTGAGGGTCACATTGATGAAGAAATTAATCGGCGTACGAAACTTGCCTGGAGAGCTTTTGGAAGAAACAGCATAATTTTCAAGAGCAATATGCCATTATGTCTTAAAAGAAAAGTGTTTGATCAATGCATCCTTCCAGTGCTTACGTATGGTGCAGAGACATGGACCTTAACTAAAAGAGACATACAAAGGCTGCAGACAACTCAAAGTAGCATGGAGAGGTGCATGCTTGGTGTAACCAGGAGAGATAAGAAGAGGAACTCGTGGATCCGAAAAATGACAAGAGTGGAAGACATCATGATCAGAGTTAAATCCCTGAAATGGCAATGGGCTGGACATACTGCCAGAAGGACAGATCATCGATGGACAGCCGAAATTTTAGATTGGATTCCAAGGGACAGGAAGAGACCCAGAAGAAGACCACATGGGAGATGGGTGGATGAAATTCGAAAGTATGCAGGGGTGACATGGAGGAGACTGGCACAAGACAGACCGTTGTGGAGGAAACTTGGGGAGACCTTCGTCCAGCAGTGGATTGATAATGGTTGACAATGATGATGATGATGATGATATATGTATGTATGCATACAATATATATATAGATATGTATACAATATGTATATACATTATATAGTGCATAAGATAGGTAGATATACATTAGATAAATAGACAAAAGAGTTGACATACGGGGCTTTGGGGGACTTAAGCTCCAAAGCCCCCTTCTCCTTCCCCCGTGGGTGCGCCGGTGTGCGGTACAAACAGGAGATAGGTGCTAGCAAAGGATTTGTGTTTGATTTTGTTTGTCAGATGAAGATGTGCCTATTTTAAGTTACACACATTCGTTTTCTTTAAAAAAAAATCCTTTTTTGAAAAATTTAAGTTGAATGATGGAAATAAAAATAAATAACACAAAATAACAACGAATAATATATATATATATATAAACAGAATATGTACCACCATTTTTGAGCTTCGATACAACTAATACAAATAATTTGTCCTTGTTAAATGATCTTATAAAACAATAAGTAGCTCAAAAAATGGGAGCGTGATTTTATTTGAAGCAGTAATTTACTGTGAAAATGTTTGCCCAGTATAGATTTCTGTTACGTTTGTAAACACATTCAAATATTTTTGTAATATCAAAGAGAAGAAGAAGAATTATAAAAATATATAAAATAATGGATATCCAAAATATTGATATTAATTTATTTAAGACATCATTTTCCGAATTTTCATACTAACATATTTCGGATTGAAAGAATCATGAACAATAACTTCCCTGACCACTTCAACATTTAACATTTCTAAATTAGGCATTTACCACCATTTGGTCTTGCCAAGTTACTTTCTTTCTGTTATTAAAATAATCCAAATGCGTATTACGGCTTTGTTTAGCTGCGTCGGAAGAATTTTTTAGTTTGTTTTTTCAAGTCGCAGAGGTACGATGCAGATATGTACATTTTGAGTTTCGTCGTAGAAACTTGTGCAGTATGCATGCCCCAAGCACAATGTAGTCTAAGTTTTTCCGAGATACAATTGTCTCTGTGGAAAATCCTGAACATCCAAGCCAAAAATCCAAAAGCATTTTCCGACACCCTTCTCGCCTTCGACAACCTGTAGTTGAAAATTAGTTTATATATACTTTTTTTTTCCCCGTTGGCAGAAATTATTACTGCTAACGCTTTGCTCTTTTCCGTGGAAAGGAAAAACGACATTTTGTAGATTTCCGCTGGGAACGAAGATTGACTGAGATACTTCGGAATGAAAAGCGCGAAGTTTTTAAGTTTGTGTCTGTGGGCAAACCTGGTCAGGGGGACGATCTCACTAGGGATCACAGGTAGTCAACCGTAATCTGCGCGAAGGTAAAAGTCTTTGTGGGGGGAGCAAACACTGAGAAGAAAAGTAGAAGCGCAATTTGGGGAAGAATTTCAGAGGTTCAGGAATGGGTACGTACAGCGTGTGTCCCCTGAGTTCACAGATAGCTGTTGTTCTGTCTGTAGTGTCTGTAGCTGAAAACAAGAATATCCCAGGGTACCCTAGATTTCCTCCCCCATACCGCCTTTTTTCTTCCTGCATCCCCCCATTTCTTTTTTCTGCTCCCCTCCCCTCCCCTGCAAGAAAACGTAATCGCTCCTTTGGAACTTGTTGGTCATTTGCTTCACCCTATAAGAAGCGTACGCTTCATAATCGCAGAAAAGGCAAACTGAATTATGATTCCGTCAGGCTGTGTCTCAGATAGTGTTCTTTGAAACGCTGGTTAACTGCTTGCGTAAAATTTTCCTGTTACGCAAGGCTCTCTTTCTAGCTAACTTTTAACGTGAAAATGCTGGTTAACATACGCAGGTAGCACAATTTTTACCTAGGTCCAACACTGAGCCACCGCCTTCTATTCCTGAAAGTCGGTGGCTCAATGTTGGGCCTACATTAGATTGCAAGGCTGTGCTACCTGGGTAGTTTGGTGGTTTAAAAATACACAAAAAAATTCGCGAAATTGAGGTAATGTGTTTGTTAAATTGGGAAACACCAAGCATTAATTTCAATGTGATTCCATCCTTACCATAAAAAATGTACGTAAAATCGCGGAATTCGTTAAATCGCAGTCCGTTAAATAAGGATTTGACTGTATAACGGAAACATGAAAAATCAAGGGTATATGTTAATGTGCCATCAACTAAAGATCGTGGTTCAGATTTTCACTGTGCACCCGACAAGTTATTTTATTTTCTTAATGCCTAACTGGCTTAGTTTCTCATGGCACAAATAACTTACGAAGTTTTGTGCAACTCGTGATCATAAATATTCCACTGTAAGTAAAACGGTTGGTTGGTTGGTTGTTGGATTTTATTGGCGCAAGGGCCAGGTTTGGCCAAAGAGCGCCAGACCAAGAACTATCAGCCACAGATTTTTAAAAAACGTGGAAAATGGTTAAGAGCAGACAGGCTTGGTAAAAGTTGAAAAAGAGTATGATGAAAGCTGTGAAGACAAGGTAGTTAATTAGGTTTATATAAAAATTTATTAATTGACTATTATAATTATAATTTTTTTTTTTTTTTTTTTTAAACAGAACTACACAAAGGATGAGTCACTCTCCTCCCCCCACACTCCCCTGCAATGCTGGCAGAGGGCGGGGACGAACTGTCACTCTCTTCTCCCCCATGTTCCTCTGCAATGTTGTTTGAGGCTGGGGACGAACTGTCACTCTCCTCCCCCTATGTTCCTCTATAATGTTGGTTGAGGGTGGGGACCTCGCTGAGGCCGAGACAGTTGGATGGACACTGCACACCTTTGCGGATTGAGGGCCGGGTCGTCCGCACGTGCAGGCTTTCTGCTTTAAACTGGAAGAGAGGGTCGGCTGCAAAAGAGAAGGCCCAGAATCAGGTAGGCGAAAAATCGCGAGCTCGGGGAAAAACACCTGTGTCGCTTGGTCAGCTGTAGATCGCTTGGCAAGCGCTGCGAGAGCTACAGGGCGCGGAACAAAGGGCTGCACGGGTTGTGGCAGAGACTTAACAACTGCGGCAAAACTACGCTGTCGGGTGTTGGGAATACCCAACTTGGCTTTGGCAGCAGGGTACGAGAGGCCTTCTAGGGTCTTGAGGCGCTGGATCGCCATCTCGTCCTTCCATTTCATACAGTTGCGGGAGTAAGCTGCATGGGCCTCACCGCAGTTAACACAGCAGGCCGCAGAAGTGCAACCTTCCCCGTCATGTTCACCGGAGCCACAATTAGCGCAACGAGCGGAACTCTTACAGAATCGTTGTGAATGCCCGTACCTCTGGCACCTGAAACAGCGCAGAGGACTGGGAATGTACGGGCGAACTGCACAGACCAAGTAGCCTGCTTTGATTTCTGTCGGAACTTTCGGGGAGTCAAAAGTCAAGATGACATTTTTTGACTTAATCATGGAACCATCACGCCGGAACATCATACGACGTGCAGCAATAACACCTTGATCAGCAAGTTCAGTCACGAATTCGTCTTCACTGCATGGCAAGAGATCAAACTCCGAAATCACACCCCGAGAGGTGTTAAGAAACGGGTGAGGGTGTCACTTTCACAGGAATGCCTTGAAGACTAGTGAGGTTCAGAAAAGTGTTACTCTGAGAAACACTGCAAGTTTGGACAAGCAGGTCCCCAGAGCGAAGCTTCCTCACAGACTTCAAGGGGCCAACCGCAGCGTCCAAAGCTTTAGAAATGAAAAAGGGAGATCTGGTGGACAGTCTCTCATTCGGATCGATGGATTCTACAAGCAAGTGAGTAGCATGCGTAGTCACAGCAATTGAGGGGAGACGACGCTTCGGAGCGACTGGTACAGCTGCCGAAGAAGAGGTTCCACATTCTTGGTCCAGGTCAAGGTCTAAAGACCGTTTAAGGGTATGAGACTTGGTAGGTTGAGAAGACGAAGGAGTGTCGTTGGCAACTATCATTTTGTCAGGTGACTTAAATTTGGAGTTTTTGTTCTTTTTACCCATGGAAAAAAGGAGGAAGATTCGTCTGCAGACTACTCCACCCACCACCGAGCCCTACAAGGGAGAACTGGAGGTCTGCAAGCCAAGAAAATGACGCTGGACACAGTTCTGGAGCTTATACGTTGCAGATATAGTCCGTTGGCTGTGATCACACGCACTCGGCGGACACTTCGGCCTCCGGGTACCGTCATGCCAACGCCTTTGGCATGATCCCACAGCCCCCGGGCTCACCCTGCCGTGCTATACGACAAAAAAGCCGCTAAAGCCGTGTACACAACTTGGTACAAGACTTCTGACTAGAGGTGGGTTAGTCTCTAGCCTCCCGTTTACAGCGAAGCCGGGGTCGAAGAGGAGTGTTGGTACACAGGAGGCACTTATCCGGTCTCCTGCGACCTCAGCCGCCAGACATCCCATTTCCGCCTCACGGGTCTCCGCACGCGGCAAACATGCAGGTAGGTCTAGCGCCCAAACCAGCGAAAAGGAAAAAAGAAATCCAAAGAAGACAAATCCTGTCAGGGAACCTAAACGGAATCTCAGCAACCTACGAACTGAGCGGTTAATATAAATCAGTTAGTGGTGGAGGGTAACAAAACCACAAGACCGGGGTGTTAGTGCATAACGTGGTAGCGATTAGGTAAAGTATACAACACGGGCAACTAGCCAGTGGAGAAAATAAATAAAAACGAAAAAGCGAGACACAAGACCAGCTCGGGAACGTGGGGCCGCGACTCCCCAACAGCTGGATGAACAGCTGTCCCTGCAAACACCAAAATAAAAACAAGCGGTGGCGTGACATCAGATGGTGACCAGTCACAAGGTCAGCTCGGGCCGTGGGGGCGCCGCTCCCCAAATAACTGGAAAACCAGTTATCCCCGTGCGGGGTAAGTAAAACGGAGAATGTAAGGGTAACTTCGAACTTTGTATTCATAGAGAATTTCAGCAAAAACTTTTAAACGACAGAATTGAAAAGAATATAATAATCTATCTTGCACAGCAATCTGTATGCTTGTTTTCTTCGCGGATCAGCCAGTTTCGTGAGAAAAGTTCACTTTACAGCTGTAGATTACCTTAACAATGTTTTGCTCAAGTTTTATATTTTTTGAAGGAAACTCAAATAACATTTTGAACACCAAATAAATTTATTCCACATTTGAAAGAATGTATAGTTTTTCCCATCAGTTTTGCAGTTAGATGGTCGTCGTTGTCCAGTTCCTCAAATGAGTAATATCATTCTCTCCAGTTTTCCTCAAAGAAAGGAACACAAAGAAATCCTGTGATTATTAGAAAAATGTTCGACAAGAATGGGCATCTGTAATGAAAACTGCAAAAATACTTAGATTTCAAGTGGCGTCTTAGAATAATTAATTGAGTGAAGAAAATTCTACCTTTTAGTCAAGAACGGCTTGGGATGACCAATCATGCCAGGAATTACATTCTTGTGGTCCACTACAAAAACATACGTACCCACAGGGGAACAACTCATAAACTCCCTTCATGAAAAAACTTCTGTTAGATCCAGGATGAAAGAGAATTGTCTAAATAAGCATTGGAAAAGGAATTCAGCCGTGAACAAATTTTAACAACTTAACGGTGGAAGAATTTTAAAAATGCGCTCACATGTCTAAATGTATAGTACCAAAACCACTCCATATTCAATCATGAACGGATTTTAAAATTCCTTATAGTTATTCTCCTTTTAAAAATTTGGTTTTGACGAAAAAACAAGGAGGGTTTTATAGACCCCATTTCCACCATGAAGATCATTCTGGAAGTTGAGATGTTCGCATGCCACATAACAATTATCATAAAAATGTTTTTGATTTTTATATTCATTTGGCAAATGGTATGCGCAATGGTATTTGTACTTCCTCCTTGAGTAGACGCCTTTGGAAAGCCTACTTATTACTTTGACGCATAAACCAGTACCGGTAAATTGTTTCTTATTCTTTTAAGATAAAAGTTGGTGAGACATGGCTTCGGAATATTTCTAAGAGAGAATCGCTTTGTGCTGTGACAGTCTGTGAAAAGGTGCTGGGGATGATGGGCCATCGCAGTGAGTACTAGTATGGCCTTCAAAATTACAAAAGTAGGGCAAGGCATCCCAGTGACCCTGAGCTCCGAGTTCAATGACCTACGTCTAAGTGTAGTTAGCTTTAGCTAAATTAATTGATAACAGCGTGCTTGATCCGGCCAATTTTTCTTACATAAGTACAGAGAATTTTGCTGTCATTTCAGAGCAGACGTCCGGCATATAGATGAAAAGAAACTTTTTCTTTAAGAAAATAATTTTTCAGATTGATATAAATCTCAAATGAAGTTAATGATTATTATTCATGAGAACCTAAAGAATTATTCATTTGTTCAAGAAAACCCAAACTGTAAAGAGAAAATGGGCCATTTCTCGAGTGGTCCATCGGGAAATGTCGCGGTTTCCCGGGGGACCATGCTTCTAGTTAGCTTTTACCATTCACATTTAAATCATAAAAATTCATCCAGCCATCTTAATTTCTAGATTACCTCTTTCATGTGGCATTTTTGTTTGAATTTTAAGTGACATGAGGACAACAGCATACTTTCATAAAATTGCTATAACTGGAGTGAATCTGGCCACGAAGAATTAATTCGGATGCCAGTTAAAAAAGAATTGCTGAACAACGTTGTGCAGATTCATTTCATGAGAAATATGCAAACGACAACACTGTACATTCATTAAGTTGTTACAATTAGAAGTATTTAAAAAAATCATTTTTCTTCAGATCTTGGTGGATATGTTGCGGTTTTAGTTTTGTCAATACTTTTTTTTTCAAATCGTGAAAATTATTTTGAATCGCATTGTACTTTTAAAGATCCGTACTGGCTTTTGTTAATAAGTAACTCAAAATAAGGGAGAAAGGAAAAAGAAATGATCTCCAATTTACTACAAACATACATACTATAGAAGGAAAAACCTATAACATCACACGTGCATTATACTTTTAATATGCTATTCTTGGGTTTTATCTACACTGCTAGCCACCCAAAATGCAACACCAAGAAGGACACGAGATAGCAAAGCCAGGTTTACTGGACACATAACAACAGATACAAAAATGAAATGATTGAGCTTACAGGCCCGTGCGAATTGCGGAACACGCAGACATCAATAGTTCGTGTGGCCCCCATGGCTGGCAATAACGGCCGCTACACGCCGCGGCATCGAACGAAAGAGGCTTTGGATGTGGGCTTGGGGTATGTCGGTCCAGGCTGCTTCCACACGTTGCCTCAGTTCATCAGGCGTAGCCGCGGGTGGTGCTTGCCGGGCCACTCGGTTGCCGATCAGCGACCAGACGTGTTCAGTGGGCGACATATAAGGAGAACAGACGGGCCACGGCAGCGGTGACACCTGGTGGGCCGTGAAGAATTGTTGCACGATGCGTGCCACGTGCGGGCGCGCATTGTCCTGTTGAAACGTGGCCGCTGGCAGGTCCTACAGGTAAGAGAGGACTACAGGCTCAAAAACGTCGAAGATGTAGCGGTGGCTGTTGAGTGTACCGGCGATGCGTACCAGAGGGGTGCGGGTGTCATATCCAATTGCCCCCCAAACCATAACGCAAGGCGACGGGTCGGTATGGCAATGTATAATGCAGGCGTCATACAGTCTCTCGCCGTGGTGCCGCCACACGCGGATCCGACCATCGTGGTGTTGCAGGCAGAAGCGGGATTCGTCGGAGAAGACAAAGCCGTGCCATTCCGTAGTCCAGGTGCGGCGTTCAACGGCCCACTGCCGCCGCACTCGCCGGTGGGGTAACGTCAATGGTAATCGGAGCAATGGGCGCCGTGCGACAAGTACCCACTCCTGCAGACGACGTCGAACGGTACGTGCTGACACAGGTTGTTGCGCAACACACCCTAATTCCTGCGCTAACGTTTGTGATGTGGCGGTACGAGCCGTCAATGTCCGCCGCACAACATGCCGGACCTCTTGTTCGGTGGTGTGTCGCGGCTGCGGGAAAATCGCTCACGTCGGTCCGTCTGTCCTTCCTGCACCCACCAAATCCATACTCACCTCACTGTGGCTGGATGTCGTCCCACACTAGCACCGATGTCTCGGTACGATAAACCGCTGTCGCGATAAGCCCTTATTCTTTATCTGTCGAACTCCGAAGCGTGCTGTAATGACTGCCGTATTCTGCGACGTGGCATCAGGAAGCATCCCACGCACAGGTCCGACAGCACAACACACTTCCACTACTTACATCCAGCTTTCTGTGCACCCTTCTTGTAGTGCTTCTCGGTGGCGTGCTGATTTGCATATGCCCTGCAATGCTAATCGTTTGCATATCCTCTCCTGGGCGACGCATGCTGCGAATTTCAGGCCAATCGGATGCTCCCTTCTTGGTGTTGCGTTTTGGGTGGCCAGCAGTGTATATTAACGTTTTTTGTAGCTCGTCCCCCATTTCTCAGAAAGAAAACTAGATTTGTTGCTCGACATTGACATATATCAATAATACAGTCGAGTAATAATAATAAAAATAATAATGAAAGGAAACTCATTCCTGCTACATCTGACAGCTCTTCTTAGTAAGCAATAAATAGTAATTTCAACCCTTAATCTCTCTGTGCACCTACTCTGTGTGTGTGTATGTGTGCGTGCATTTGGTTCTCCGACATACACAGATGAAATAATTTATTGTTCAACCCTGGCACGGGTCATTATGATGCGATATTTTGGCAGTCCACATTTAAATATTTTAAATGAAGATTCGCCAGACCGTCGTCCTGTTAAATAACAGGTTTAGGAAGAAGGAAAAATTATAAACGGTAGCGTATAAAAGAATTATTCTAATCAAACTAACAACACACATGTTTACTTTTATTTCACTCGTTTTCTAATTCTTAGTTCGTATTTCTCTGAAACATTTGTTTGAAATGTCACAAGTGATATGATCTTGTTTATTCACTGGTAATATAAGTGAATAACTAGGCGCCACTCTTAATAGATAATACATATATTAATAATGTCGCGTATTATTCAATCAGATATTGAGTCCGAACAAAGGGAAAATAATGTTTTGAATCCAAATACTTTCGAACTGTTTGAAGTCGTAACATTTCTGTTTTGGAGAACTTTAAATTGAACACTGAGTTGATTTCCGGAAAATGTGACACTCCTTTGGCCCAACACTTATCTCTCTCTCACTGACAATAATATGTTGATATCATTACTCTGATTCCAGTTTTTCTGACCAAGAACCAACGGTGAATGGAATGTAACTGGGGAAAATGAAATGAAAGATCAAGAGAGTATTCCAAACGACCAAAATATCAACTCATAATTTATGCTAGATCTCTGAAATCAAAGCCTGGACATGGGAACATTTCAAAAGCCAAAACGGTATCATACCCTACACACTAGCGTCGCAAAATTGTTACTATCTTTTACAAATTTATGCCAGACGTGTGGAACTGCAAAATTAAAAATTTTGATGCGAGCATACGTCAGTGATCCATCTGCTATTGAGCTGAAGACCTCACGGGAAAATGAATTTCTTCCGAAAAATATACGAACCTCGAATTGCATTTTAAAACTATTTGGATTCGGTAATTGTTGCCATACACTCTTTTTCGTTGTTTTTGTTGGAAAGAAAAATTAGTGTATATGGGAATAACAGATGCTTTTTAGCAGAGTCCTTTGAATTAGAACCCCCAAAATGTTTTTGGTTCTCAGAAATGAACTACAACATCTTTTTTTCCAGACACTATCCTGGATTTTCTAGTTTTAGCCTATTCAGCTGAGCTTTCGTCATCCTATTAAGAAATTCTGAATTATTCTCAGACTCGAAATGGCATGGCATTTACGGCATTGCCTGTATATACGCCAAGAAGAATTACGCAATAAATAAAATTGAATTTGTCGAAATTAGCGCATTTTGTTTAACATTAACAAATGGGTTAAAAGTTAGGACTTCAAAGTCTTGCGGCATTACATTGTACACTTCCTGAAGGGCACAACCCTAAATTTAAAAACACTTATTAGCTTTCGTTGTATTTTATATTATATGTATTGAAAATACCTAGAAGACATATGTAAACTTACATGACCAGTATGGTTGAGGACTTTTTTATGAAGCTAATTTTATTTTTTAGGAGATGAGGTTAAGTACAAAATTATTCAGAAACATATTTTAATCATTTAAGAAATATTTACATATCCCACAAATATTTTTTTTGTTGAAACCATAAAATAAGGAAATATTTACTTACGCGGACATGGTGTTTTAACGTAAAGTCCAGATAAGGAAATAGCATTCAGGTTACCACCGAGATGGAACTGAATTTTCCAAAAGAAGACTGTTAAGTGCAGCTTTGGGCCTTTCATATTTCTTATTCCTACACAGCACGTGCTTTGCTTGTTTGTTTGTTTGTTTCTTAATCCTTCTTAGCTTATACAACTTATGAGGATTCGTCTTTATGTTCCGGTTTAATCCAATCTACGACTAACGCTCCTGTGAAACAATGGGAGTGAGCGACTAAACCCTTAGATCTTCTAAACTGTGTCATAGAATCAGTTTATTTTACTTGAAATGCAGAGGGTTCATATAAAGTGTTTATTTGACAACTGAATCTACAGCAGTTTTTCCGAGAGATTCGGATGCGCGGAAACGTTCATAAATTCCATCGCACTGAGGAGAAATCTTCGTGGCTAAAGTGACGTCACAACTAGAGAAGGTTCAAAACCTAAAAACAAGGAAATTACATTTTTCCAAGAGATTAATTATCACGGTAAAGAGTCGCCGAATGTTAGTACCGAAAGCCATCTGCTAATTTTAATGAAACCTGGTACGAGAAATAATTACATCGTTGAACTTTCATTTTCGTTGTAGACGTATATTGTCACTACGTAACTATATCGTAGCACACTAAGTGCTAACGCTTTATTTACTCGACATCATACTGTGCGATATGGAAACAGAGCGTGAAACTGTTTTGAAGAACCTTGCTTGTCTAGTCACAATTTTATTTTTAAATAATGGCAACGCGTATGGTTTAGGGACAGGAGAAAAAAGGGGAAAAAACTATTACTGTACATCTCTGGTGTAAGCCAAGATGGTAATCCGAAATGGTGCTTTTAAATAGCATCGGTTCACTTGATTAGGATAAAGAAGAAAGTGCGCTGTAGTGTTATGCGACAATTACGAGTACTGTACATTTTAAGTCAAGAAAGTGTACGTACAAATATTATACATTTGTTCTAAGTCAAGAAAATGTATGGGTTGATGTACTGAACCCGAAGAGATTGTACAAACCCGACGTGATCACAACGCCAAATGGTATTTTCAAACTACACTGCACTACACAGTATGAGTAAAGTGTAAAAAGAATAAATACTTCACATTCTTTGTACGTCAAGAACTCCTAGGAAGGTTTAAATGTACTTTGATATGCATGACCCCTATACGATTGTATTGGGTTGGTGCAAATGAAATACTATACGATTGTATTGGGTTGGTGCAAATGAAATGTCCGGCAAAGGACTAGCACACGTGGACGGTGAGAACGGAAAATTAGGACAACAACGTACCTAGGCAAAACAATACCCCTCGGTATCGACACATAGTTGCCATTTGTCTGGCAAGGCCATGATTTCGGAACGAAAAAAGTCTTGTGGCTGGGACCCGAAGAAGTCATCAACTGCACGTTGAACCTCGTTGTCTGTCATTAACTGTTTCCGGGACAGGAGGCAGTCCAGGCTACGAAACAGATGATAGTCTGTCGGAGACAATCCGGGCAGTGCTTCATAGCCAGGGCAATTAGTGTCAGCATCGTTCGTTGTGCGACATGAGAGCGGCCGTTGTCCGTGAGCAGAAGAACACCATGTCTGCTGACCAAAGCCGGTTGTTTCTGCAGAAATATCCAGTGCATCTAGTGTAATTCAGCACAATAATGTTCTGCAGTGATGGTTTGGCCAATTGCCAAGAAACTCCGATGAATTATCCCGGCTGTGGACCACCAGACAAGGAGCATCATCTTCTCGGTGTGTATGGGTGGCTTAGGATGTCGTCCAGCAGACTGTGCCTTGTTTAACC
Organism: Macrothele yani; assembly: GCA_039090855.1. NCBI lineage: Eukaryota > Metazoa > Arthropoda > Arachnida > Araneae > Macrothelidae > Macrothele > Macrothele yani. The sequence continues at coordinate 74,072,880 of CM076994.1, read as the reverse complement.
ATTGTGCAGATCATTTCCGATTATTATAAGGGACCCACTTCTCGTCGCAGGTGACGATTCGATGCAGTAGAGGTTTCTGTTTATTCCTGGCAAGCAGCGACGTGCAGACTTCCAAACTCCTAGTCTTGTTGCCAGTTGTCAACTCATGCTGCAGCCACATGTCCAGCTTTTTTACCTTACCCAGCGCAGTCAGACGCCGAACAACTGTCGTGTGGTGGACACCTACCTCTGCCGCTATCTGACGACACGTTTTTTAGGGGTCCGCTTCAACCACACGTAACAGAACATCGTCAGAAACAGCAACAGATCGGTGACGAAGTGCTTCGTTTTGCAGGTCCGTACCTCCGCTTTGAAACTTCACAAACCATCGCCGAATGGTTTGTTCGTTGGCTGTATTCTCCCCAAACCCTTTGTTAACGTTTCGAGCGGCAATTCCTGCAGAATGGCCCAGTTTAAATTCATACAGAAAGATGACTCTCAAATCTGGCGTCTGCGTGCTTCCTTTGCAAGCCACGTTACGTCCAAACATGCCACGCCTGAACCTTGTTCTTCAGACACGTGCTACCTATTTGTGGTAACTCTGTGATGTAATACTCGCAACACCTGTGGGTGGTTCCATTCCGGTGTGGTGAAGGCCTCTCTCCACTGCTCGTTCGCGCCGGACATTTCATTCGCACCATCCCAATAATTATAAACGGTAGCTTAAACTGCATTGAATAAACAACAGCACTGGTACAACTGGCTCTCAGCTATTCTTATCATAAACTGATTATGGCAACTTCTCATGTTTTTGTAAAAAGAATATAAAAGCAAAAAATATTGGTTTCATTTTACTTAAACTGATATCTGAATTATTTTATATGTTTTTAATATTTCGGGCCTATTTAGAGTGTGTAACCAAATGCAAACACTCATGACATTTAGAGGAAATGCAGTGAATGAGGAAAATCAACATATGTAGATAACTTCGGTCGTTTGGGTGATCGAAAAGGCATTTTTATCGAACGTTGTGTGTCACTAGTGAAAAAGTTATCTGTGATCCCTATAACGTGTGAAAAAACTATGTCATGTGGGGCAACATCCTGCGGTTTCCCCAGGGACCAAAGGGACACTACTTCTGGTATTTCATTTTGGGCTGTGTGAGGTCACTTAACCGCCCAAAAATTCAAAAGTGCGACCCTCTGGGCCGTACCCAAGAGCATAAAGTTTCCCTACAAACTCAGAAAGATTCTTAAAGCCTTTAGGCAGTTTCTCTGTTTATACGCAATAATGAGGATTTTTCTTTAAATCCACTTAGGGTGACAGAGAGTTCCTGGTGCTTTCTGTGCCTGGCTGAAAGGAACTTCTCCGGTGCAGACAGCGATACAAATGTTGAACATGCACTGTTGGTCAGTACTAAAATTTCCTCCGTCAATATCAAGAAGGGTCACATGCATTTTCTTGAACTTCGCCACTTGGAATCTTTCAGAATTTGGCAATGACATGCTAATGAGAAGGAGTACTCTTTAGGGCAGTTGATTGATCCGTCAATGTGTTAGAAAAGTAACGGAAGAGCGTTTCGTTATCGTGTAGCATACACATGAACCAATCCAATGGCATCTGACGATCTTCTCAATGCACCATGTGATGGCTTTCAGATCTACCATCACATGCAGTTGCAACTAAAGTTTCGATGCACCACTTCTCTTGTGGCATGAATGGTTTGATATATATTTTCTGCTGTTGAGCCCACACGTATCACATCTCCTTAATATTTGGATCCGGGTTCCTTCACCAAACTGATGTGTTCTTTCACTGTCTTAGAATGCCTGCTGTCGTACATGAATGTGCCATCTTTACACCCTTAAAAATATAATGTGCGGAATGGGTCGATCTTTTCACGCTCCTTTTCTGTCAGCTCATCACCCACCCTCTTTTTTTTCTTCTAAATAAATACCTACTGACTGCCTCGGTGGTATTTCCTTCATTCAGTAGGCCCAAGTCTTCCATGTTAGCAGCAGCGATCATGAATTTTTCGTTGCCTGATACACCTGTGCGTACGCAGGTATTCACGGAAACGCTGGGCTTGGTGGTTTTGCCCGAAGACCTTTCAAGCGCTGCCCGGCTTCATCAGTGTTGTTCCATGTGAGCTGTTAACGTAGAACTTGATCAATCCGCTTGGCAGACAGCATTCACTTTTCCAGTACACTAGGTCTTTCTCTGACTTTCAACATATTTTCTTTTCTTCCTTTTCCGCAGCTTCTTCCTACTCTAGAAGCCAATCCTCCGATCAACATCTTCCAATCTGTCCGTTGTTCATGTAGGAATAGCCTCTCAATTTTATGCGCTTTCTGTGATGCCTAACACTGGCAGTTCTCCTGGGTCTTGCACCTATAACTGCCGAAGACTGCGATTGTCTCATGATATGTAAATTTCTTCAATTTCTCAGGTAAAGTATCTCTCCACATAACATTTTACACAGCAAGATAGGTTCTTGTATGCTATAATTATCTCACAATGCGCTTGTGTGTCAATGTCAGTAATGACATACACTATCACACATTCTTCACAGTAGCAGCTACAACAATAGCAACGTTCCCGACAGTACGGTTAATTATAAATATATTAGTCCGATTTATTGGTGTCTAAAGTAAGAAATCACACAAATTTTACTCCGCAAGCTTTCTCCGTCAACGGACGGCTTCATCAGGCGGTTACATAGAGAATATAGAATCAAAATTGTAGACAGAACGTTAATTCTAATATGACAAATGAAATCATGCGTGAAGACCGCGCGCATAAATAACCACGAACGTGGTGAATACAATATCTTAAAAGCTAATGCAAAAGCAAACAATGTAAACTTTAGGAAGAAACTAGAATCATGAAGACCATCTTGCGATGCCTAGCAGATGGTTCCAAGCCACCGGTAGTTCGAAAGAGACAACGGTGTTGCATACATCCTGTTTCATTAATATCTCAACTGTTTCCCTTATGGCAGCTGTTCTTGCGTCTCCATATGGTGCGATCTTCGAGATATTCTGCCATTGGGGTTGAGCTTGATGGTTAGCTACTTCTTTGGCAAGTGACGTAGAAAGTTTCTTTTGTGCAACGTCCCTCTTATGCTCATTCATTCTCTCCTCAAATGACCTTTTTGTGAGACCTACGTAAAATTTAGTTGAGGAGTCTGGGTATAACAATGGGATGCAATAGATGCCCGCATCTGTGAGCTTCAAGGTACTATTACTTCTTGCTGTGCTGAGGACGGTTGCCATGTGTTTAGAAGCTTTAAGGCCAACATCCAATCCTTTCTTCTGAAAGTGATTTTTAATAAAATAAGATATTTTTGGGATGTACGGGATCGAACCAACAAATTTTAAAGGTGCTCTTCTGTTCGGTGTAGCAAGAGTGTTGGCTTCAACTTTCGCTATTGTGTCCTCTACGCGGGAGACGTCAAACCCTCCTGCAAAGGCAAGATCTTTCAAAGACTTAATTTCGGCATCATAGTCAGATTTCAAGGGGCAAAACTCTTTGGCTCTTTTAGCCCGGTATTTGAATAGAGTATACTTGTGTTTTGTTGGGTTGGCTGATCCTGGTGGTATAGGGTTAGGTATGTGCATGGGTTTATAGTAGACTTTGGTAGTGAGTGTACCTGAAATCGATTTCTTCACAAGTACATCTAAATATGGTAACTTTCCTTGATTTTCTATTTCCATCGCAAATTTAATGTCTTCATGTATGTTGTTTATGTCTACCATAAAGTCTTGCAAGTAGGCTTCTCCGTGCTCCCAGACAAAAAAGATATCATCTGCATAGCGTAGCCGTACTCTTGGTGTCCTGGGAAGAGTGGTGAGTATGATCTCTTCAGTAGGTCTCGTGATGGCTTCAGCGAGTATTGGAGACAAGGCTGAACCCATCGGGACTCCTTTCGATTGCTTGTAAACGTGGGAGCCATAGGTAAAGAAGTTGGATTCTACAGCTAAGTCAAGAACAGCAAAGATATCTTTCAGAGCTTCTTTATCATAAAGGTTCGCTCCAGCCAGGGTTCGTTTGATGTTTTGCGTTGCTTCTGGTATTGGAACAGAGGGGTAGAGGGAGATAACATCAAAGCTGCCAATAAGTTCATGTTGTGCAATGGTGATACCTTTTAGCTTGGAGATGAAGTCATTCGAGGATCTAAGGACTTTGTCTGTGTTCGGAAGGAATCCCACGTCTACAAGCAATCAAAAGGAGTCCCGATGGGTTCAGCCTTGTGTCCAATACTCGCTGAAGCCACCATGAGACCTATTGAAGAGATCATACTCACCACTCTTCCCAGGACACCAAGAGTATGGCTACGCTATGCAGATGATATCTTTTTTGTCTGGGAGCACGGAGAAGCCTACTTGCAAGACTTTATGGTAGACATAAACAACATACATGAAGACATTAAATTTGCGATGGAAATAGAAAATCAAGGAGAGTTACCATATTTAGATGTACTTGTGAAGAAATCGATTTCAGGTACACTCACTACCAAAGTCTACTATAAACCCATGCACATACCTAACCCTATACCACCAGGATCAGCCAACCCAACAAAACACAAGTATACTCTATTCAAATACCGGGCTAAAAGAGCCAAAGAGTTTTGCCCCTTGAAATCTGACTATGATGCCGAAATTAAGTCTTTGAAAGATCTTGCCTTTGCAGGAGGGTTTGACGTCTCCCGCGTAGAGGACACAATAGCGAAAGTTGAAGCCAACACTCTTGCTACACCGAACAGAAGAGCACCTTTAAAATTTGTTGGTTCGATCCCGTACATCCCAAAAATATCTTATTTTATTAAAAATCACTTTCAGAAGAAAGGATTGGATGTTGGCCTTAAAGCTTCTAAACACATGGCAACCGTCCTCAGCACAGCAAGAAGTAATAGTACCTTGAAGCTCACAGATGCGGGCATCTATTGCATCCCATTGTTATACCCAGACTCCTCAACTAAATTTTACGTAGGTCTCACAAAAAGGTCATTTGAGGAGAGAATGAATGAGCATAAGAGGGACGTTGCACAAAAGAAACTTTCTACGTCACTTGCCAAAGAAGTAGCTAACCATCAAGCTCAACCCCAATGGCAGAATATCTCGAAGATCGCACCAAATGGAGACGCAAGAACAGCTGCCATAAGGGAAACAGTTGAGATATTAAAGAAACAGGATGTATGCAACACCGATGTCTCTTTCGAACTACCGGTGGCTTGTAACCATCTGCTAGGCATCGCAAGATGGTCTTCATGATTCTAGTTTCTTCCTAAAGTTTACATTTTTTGCTTTTGCATTAACTTTTAAGATATTGTATTCACCACGTTCGTGGTTATTTATGCGCGCGGTCTTCACGCATGATTTCATTTGTCATATTAGAATTAACGTTCTGTCTACAATTTTGATTCTATATTCTCTATGTAACCGCCTGATGAAGCCGTCCGTTGACTGAGAAAGCTTGCGGAGTGAAATTTGTGTGATTTCTTACTTTAGACACCAATAAATCGGATCATTATATTTATAATTAGTTTTCTGGTGTTGGCGTCCCACAAGCTATTTAGTACGGTTAATACTATTTCAGCACTGTAGGTGATGCCTCATCAGTTAAGCATAAGTAAGAACCTGACGTTTCGGTGGATCACGTTCGGCGCTGTAACAGCCGAACACCGAACACACCTCATACGTCCATATCTTTTTGTCCCGCATTTTTTTTTTTTTTGGGGGGGGGGGGGGCATTTTAAAACAACTCAAACACTAAAAACCACTTGAAAATCACTTAGAAATTATGACAAATACACTCCGTATTTTGACAATATGCTACTGCAGGACCTCACGCGCCTTTACGTAGCAACTAGCTGCCCTGGAAGCCAACGCAGCAACAGGACTTTAGCGGTATTGTTTGAGTCACATAGGCTGAGAGGGCTGCCAGTGAAAGAGTAGCTAGTCATCATTCTTTCACACCAACGGAAATATGAAAAGCTCCTGCATCCATCCTATCCCAGCTCGCCTCTAAGCTGGAAGCTGCAGAGAGTTGACATTCGATACGGCCATTGGGACAGGTGATGCACTGTTCGTATAGTCTGAACAGTTTCCCTGACTATAAGTTTGGGGTTATATCTCGTAAACTGCTCAAGATGTGGATAGAATAACGAAAAATAAAACCCACAGGATCACACTTCCACACTATCATTTTAGGTCGGTTGCGTGGTTTCACACACTGTGGGCAGAATACCGGAAGTTGTGTCCCTTAGACCCCTGGGGGAGCTGCAAGATGTTAACCAGCATGACTCAGCTCTGTTACACCTTATAAGGATCAACAAACACAACTGGTTTTCACTAGCGAGACACAACTCTCAAAAAACGTTTTTTCGATCACCTGCATTGATCATGCTCATAAGAATTTGATGCATATAAATTCTTTTTCGTGTAGATTTCATGTCCGCAAATGGATGACCTTTCTTATAAAATAAAAGAATGAAAAAGAAAAACTAAGTAATCTGTTGTTTGAGAAGAAACATATTAATTTTGATTAACTTAAATAAAATTTTGATTTGTTTATTTAATGGTCATTAACTGTTCAAAGGTTCAAAGAGAACTGAAAAGCGCTTGGAAAACACTTTATTACAGAACTAACTTAGATGCACATTCAATTGCCCCGCACGGAGATAACTGGTTTTTCAGTTATTTGGGGAGCGGCGCCCCCACGGCCCGAGCTGACCTTGTGACTGGTCAACATCTGATGTCATGCCACCGCTTGTTTTTTTTTTTTTTTTTTTTGGTGCTGTTGGAGTTTGCAGGGACGGCTGTTCACCCAGCTGTTGGGGAGTCGCGCCCCTACGATCCCGAGCTGGTCTTGTGCCTCGCTTTTTCGTTTTTATTTATTTTCTGCACTGGCCAGTTGCCCGTGTTGTATACTCTACCTAATCGCTACCACGCTATGTACTAACATCCTGGTCTTGTGGTTTTGTTACCCTCCACTACTAACTGTTTATATTAACAGCTCAGTTCGTAGGTTGCTGAGATTCCGTTTAGGTTCCACTCCAGGGTTTTGTCTTCCTTGGATTACTTTTTCCCTTTTAGCTGGTTTGGATACTAGACCTACCTGCATGTTTGCCGCGTGCGGAGACCCGTGAGGCGGAAATGGGATGTCTGGCGGCTGAGGTCGCAGGAGACCGGAGAAGTGCCTCCTGTGTACCAATACTCCTCTTCGACCCCGGCTTCGCTGTAAACGGGAGGCTAGAGACTAACCCACCTCTAGTCAAAAGTCCTGTACCAAGTTGTGTACAGGGTTTTAGCGGCTTTATTGTCGTATAGCACGGCAGGGTAAGCCCGGGGGCTGTGGGATCATGCCAAAGGCGTTGGCATGACGGTACCCGGAGGCCGAAGTGTCCGCCGAGGGCGTGTGATCACAGCCAACGGAATATATCTGCAGCATATAAGTTCCAGAACTGTGTCCAGCGTCATTTTCTTTGCTTGAAGACCTCCAGTTCTCCCTTGTAGGGCTCGGTGGTGGGTGGAGTAGTCTGAAGACGAATCCTCCTCCTTTTTTCCATGGCTAAAAACAAAAACAAAAACTCCAAACTCAAGTCACCTGAGAAAATGATAGTTGACAACGACTCTCCTTCGTCTTCTCAACCTACCAAGTCCCATAACCTTAAACGATCTTTAGATCATGACCTGGACCAAGAACGTGGAACCTCTTCTTCGGCAGCTGTACCAGTCGCTCCGAAGCGTCGTCTCCCCCTCGATTGCTGTGAATACGCATGCTACGCACTTAGTTGTAGAATCCATCGATCCGAATGAGAGACTGTCCACCAGATCTCCCCTTTTCATTTCTAAAGCTTTGGACGCTGCGGTTGGCTCCTTGAAGTCTGTGAGGAAGCTTCGCTCTGGGGACCTGCTTGTCCAAACAGTACAGAGATAATCGTGAGAAACGTTATCAAAGGCAGATTTTTGATCGATATTAAGGAGTGCCAAAAGTTCAGAAAATTTACGAGCAAGGAAGGTAAGAAGAATTAGAAAAGTGGTATTATTATTAATGGACCGACCAGGCACAGTGTATGACTGGTCGGGATAAACAAGAAAAGGAAGGACAGTATTTAGTCTGCGAGAAAGTAATTTAGTGTAGAATTTATAATCTAAGTTGAAAATTGAAATGGGGCGCCAATTCGTCAAGTCCAAAAGGTCTCCCTTTTTAGGCAGGAGAGTAATATGTGCTACAGTGAAGTCCGGCGGGCCCCCCAGTGGCGCAGTGGTCTAAGGCGCTGGCCTCTGATCATTCGTCCGTAAGGGGTCCGGGTTCGAATCCCGGTCAAGCATGGATGTTGTGTTTGTCTTACGGCACTGGCTCTCTCCCTTCCCTGAAACCAGTGGCCCTAAATTAGGGACGGGCGACTGCTTATAGCCCACTGGGTTGCTCACGGTGGTCGTTAAAACTCCGATAAAAAAATGGAAATTCATGCTGTTAATATGCAAACGAATTATTTCCAATAAATGGAAAACGTTTTGTTCTCCAATTCAAGCTCATACTTTATTCATTATAATTTTTTCGTTATAATATTTATATATAAATTCTAAGCAAACCCAAATAATTCTGATAGCTGAACAGACACTAATGACCCTTGAAAGATAAACAATAAATGAAATTGTCTGGCGAAAACCGTTGCGTGAAGAAAGATGAATCTGCACGTGTAGAAACCGGAAAAAGCTTGTTCTATAAAACGTAATAATATTATTATTAGCAAAAAAAAAAACATATTACTACACTGCTGGCCACCCAAAATGCAACACCAAGCAGGAAGCATCCGATTGGCCTGAAATTCGCAGCATGCGTCGCCCGCGAGAGGACATGCAACCGATTAGCATTGCAGGGCATATGCAAATCATGTGCGCCCGGCTTGCCACCGAGAAGCACTATATGAAGGGTGCACAGAAGGCGGGGTGTAAGTAGTGGAAGTGTGTTGTGCTGACGGACCTGTGCGTGGGAAGCTTCCTGATGCCTCGTCGCAGAATACGGCAGTCATTCCAGCACGTCTCGGAGTTCGACAGAGGACGAATAGTGACTTATCGTGACAGCGGTTTATCGTACCGAGACATCGGCGCCCGTGTGGGACGACATCCAGTCACAGTGAGACGAGTATGGATTCGGTGGGCGCAGGAGGGACGGATGGACCGACGTGAGCGATTGCCGCAGCAGCGGCATACCACCGAACGAGAGGACCGGCATGTTGTGCGGCGGGAATTGACTGCTAGCACCGCCACATCACGAACGTTAACGCAGGAAATAGGGTGTGTTGCGCAAAAACCTGTGTCAGCACCTACCGTTCGAAGTCGTCAGCAGGACCGGGGACTTGTCGCACGGCGCCCATTGCTCCGATTACCATTGACGTTACACCACTGTCGAGTGCGGCGGCAGTGGGCCGTTGAACGCCGCACTTGGACTACGGAATGGCACGACATTGTCTTCTCCGACGAATCCCGCTTCTGCCTGCAACACCACGATAGTCGGATCCGCGTGTGACGGCACCGCGGCGAGGGACTGTATTACGCCTGCACTATACATCGCCAAACCGGTCCGTCGCCTAGCAATATGGTTTGGGGCGCAATTGGATATGACGCCCGCACCTCTCTGGTACGCATCGCCGATACACTCAACAGCCACCGCACCATCTCCGACGTTTTGGAGCCTGTAGTACTCCCTTACCTGCAGGACCTGCCAGCGGCAGCGTTTCAACAGGACAATGCCCGCCCGCACGTGGCACGCATCGTGCAACAATTCTTCACGGCTCACCAGGTGTCACTGCTGCCGTGGCCCGCCTGTTCTCCCGATATGTCGCCCATCGAACACGTCCGGTCGCTGATCGGCAACCGAGTGGCTCGGCAAGCACCACCCGCGGCTACTCCTGATGAACTGAGGCAACGTGTGGAAGCAGCCTGGACCGACATACCCCAAGCCCACATCCAAAGCCTCTTTCGTTCAATGCCGCGACGTGTAGTGGCCGTTATTGCCACCCATGGGTGCACCACGAACTATTGATGTCTGCGTGTTCCGCAAGTCGCACGGGCATGTAAGCTTAATCGTTTCATGTCCTTCTTGGTGTTGCATTTCGGGTGGCCAGCAGTGTAGTATAAGACTAAAGCGTTTACGTATAATTAATTTTTTTTTCTCAGTTAATCTCAACTGTTTCTTCAATAGCTCCATCTGTGACTGAAGTTTACACCTCTGAATTGACAAGAGCATTCCCGTCTCCTCCTGATTTAAGAAGAACAGGTAGTGGGAATTCCACTCCCCCTTCCCGGTTACGACTTGGTGGTGATGGAGGAGGAGTCTGCTGCTCTCTCGTCTTTTCCCTACGTTCCCACTTCTAAAGTTCCCTCCTCCTCTGAGAACCCACGTTTTTGTCCCTCATCTAACACAACAGAATCTAAGACCATCCAGGTTTCAGTTATTTCCGATGTAGTTCTAAATATCTGAGTGTGGACACTCAGATAATTGGTCAGATACCTTGGGACTTCATCGTCTTAGATGGTGTAACGGATAGCATGCTCGAACGGATGTCGGGAGATGCGGGTTCGATTTCGCTCCGGGTTGATATAATTTTCAAGTTTCCTGGTGTGATTGATGTTATGTGACGAACAGTAAATTCTGATTGCTGTGTTAACAATTCTGACGGATTTCTACGTATCATGAGAAAAATATTTCTTCCACAGAATTTAAATGGATTATTCGATGAATAAGGAGCGTTCTCGAGGGAATCTTCGGATGAAGAACCGGAAGTATCCCATCTTAGAAGACTTATTCCCATATATGAAACAAAAACTTCGTACAAAAGAATCAACTAATTACAAGCAATACCCAAAGTGAAAATCCTCCAAATACGTGGCGTCAGTAATTAAACAAATACATCGCTCTTTTTTTTAAGGTTTAGCAACACACAGCAACCGAAAAATTGTTATTCGGTCACTGCCGAGGAATTGAATCCAGATCTCTCGATATCTATCCGAGCGCGTTAGCCTTTCACCAATGTTGGCCACCGTGGTGTAAGGCTACCGCGCTCGGCTAGATATCGAGAGATCCGGGATTCAATTCCTCGGCTGTGACCGAATAACAGTTTTTCGGTTGCTGTGTGTTACTAAAACGTGGAAAGCGCGATGTACTTGTTTAACTACAAGCAACACCGTCTGAGCACGATTTATTAAAATATGAATGATATGTGCAAATTAATATTTTGTAGTTGCTGATAAATAAATGTTTTATTTATCAGCAACTACATTTTTAATCTTGCTAGTAGTTTCGGCTACCTTACCTACATAACTAAACGCATTTATGCTAGCATTAGGGCAAGTCGTTCTACTACTCTGGGGCAGGAGCAACGACTTTCGTTTTTACGGAGTGGTGCACATTCTTTCGTAGAATAATTATTATCGATTGTGTGAAATATATCATCTTCATCATCAGTCGTTATCAATCCAGTGCTGAACAAAGGGCACCCCAAATTTCTTTTACAACTCTCTGTCCTGAGCCACTCTTCAATGTCATCATATCTTCGAATTTCATCCACTCATCTCCCCCGTAACTTTCTGGGTCTCTTCATGTATACATACATCGGTATGCAAAAATTAAGGACGAAGACGAGAAATTACCATAACAGCGGAACGAGCAGGTAGAACGGACCGAAAGACCACTCAGGAGATAGACTAGGGTCCGATATGGTAGGGCATGCGCATATATGTAGCATGACGTAGGGGGGTCGGAAAGGTATAAAACACACGGGCGGTGTACGCTTAGCAATTAGGTGAAAACTATTGCACGGTGTACATCGGTTTTAACCACGTCGAGTTGCTGCCACCGTGTGATATGGCCAACAAGCAATCCAGTAGACGACATCAGGATGACTTTACCCGCGCTTGCGTCATTGGGAAGTTCAAAGAAAGTCGAAGTGTGACAAGTGTGGCCGAGGAGTTCGGGATCACTCACAGCATCATTTCACGAGCTTGGAGAGCATTTCAAACGACAGGAACAGCTGTTCGAGAGTTTAGCAGTGGTCGTCCACGAGCAATTACGGCGGCGGACGACCGGTATATTGTCCTACAGGCGAGAAGAGACAGACGACAAACAGCGGGAGAAATCGCAAGGCACATGCAACAGACAACTGGACGTCCGTTATCGCGTTTTACCGTTGCCAGGAGGCTGCACAAAGGTGGTCTATTTGCACGACGACCAGTACGGTGTGTGCCATTAACGCCTGCTCATCGGAGACTGCGGTTTCTGAGGTGCCAGGAACACAAGAACTGGACACATAAGCAATGGGGTCGGGTTCTCTTTACGGATGAAAGCCGATTTAGTCTGACGAGCGATTCTGGACGTATGCACACCTGGAGAGAGCAGGGAACACGCAATCACACCTCCAACGTCATCGAAAGGGACCGGTTTGGAGGTGGCGGAGTTCTCGTCTGGGGCGGTATCATGCTTGATAGCCGTACTGACCTCCACATCTTCCAAGGAGGTTCAGTCACTGGTGTCCGCTATTGTACCAAGGTTCTCCTGCCTCACGTGCGTCTGCTTAGACGTGCTGTGAGTCCTAAGTTCCTCTTCATGGACGACAACGTTACACCTCATCGTACAGGGACGTGAGTGAAAATATTGGAGAGTGAAAATATTCAACGCATGGATTGGTCCGCAAGGTCCCCGGACCTAAATCCAATCGAACACGTGTGGGACCTTCTCGGGTGATGCTTGGCAGCACGTCCCCAGCCGCCAGCAACGATTCCGCAGCTGCGATTGGCGCTAGAAGAGGAATGGGCCGCGATGCCTCAACAGCTCCTTGACAACCTCGTCCTCAGCCTGTACAAACGTTATAAATCCTGCAACGCAGTCAGGGGTGATCATATCCCCTATTAAAGACTGAACTTTTCTTTTCAACCGAGTGTCACATGGACGTTTCTGTCTTCTGTCCAGTTTTGCTCGAAGCTACCTTTTCAATAAAGTGCCTTTGCATCCTTTGGATTCCTTGTTTGGACGGTTTTTCTCACTTGTCCCATATTCTTACATGTTGGGGATCTTATGGTATGATTTGAGTCGATGTGGAGCACTTCTGCACGACGTTACTTTCGAAAAACCGTCTCGTCCTTAATTTTTGCACGCCAGTGTACAATATATAGGGTATTTTCCTGTATATGCATGTGCCGCACATACACTCACACACATCTGCGTGCGTGCGTGTGTGTATGTATGTGTGTGTTTGTATGGTTGGTCATGTTCTGGTTCCTCACAACGGCGACTGTTCGTTTTCATGTTTCGTGCTTAGTGATGTTTTCTTCCCAGCTAGTTTAGGCGTTGGCCCTGCGGCTGGTCGAGGTTTGAAATATATATATATATTTCTTATTATATTTCCAGTGTTATTTTTGGTTAGTGAGATTTCATGCCTTGGTTCATTTTCATTTACTTTTCGAGTTCCAAACCAAGAAAATAGTGGGGGGTTCCAATGAAGGTTCTTAGCGGGAAGTGAGGTATGGATATATATATATATTTCGCGTAAGCACATCCGACGACCTTAAAACATATATATATATATACACTGCTGACCACCCAAAATACAACACCAAGAAGAGAGCATCTTATTGGCCTGAAATTCGCAGCATGCGTCGCCCGCGAGAGGACATGCAAACGATTAGCATTGCAGGGCATATGCAAATCATGTGCGCCCGGCACGCCACCGAGAAGCAATATAAGAACGGTGCGCAGAAGGCAGGGTGTAAGTAGTGAAAGTGTATTGTGCTGACGGACCTGCGCGTGGGAAGCTTCCTGATGCCTCGTCGCAGAATACGGCACTCATTCCAGCACGTCTCGGAGTTCGACAGAGGACGAATAGTGGCTTATCGCGACAACGGTTTATCGTACGGAGACATCGGCGCCCGTGTGGGACGACATCCAGCCACAGTGAGGGGAGTATGGATTCGGTGGGCGCAGGAGGGACGGACGGACCGACGTGAGCGGTTGCCGGAGCAGTGGCACACCACCGAACGAGAGGACCGGCATGTTTTGCGGCGGGAATTGACTGCTAGCACCGCCACATCACGAACGTTAACGCAGGAATTTGGGTGTGTTGCGCAACAACCTGTGTCAGCACGTGCCGTTAGACGTCATTTGCAAGAGCGGGGACTTGTCGCACGGCGCCCATTGCTCCGATTACCATTGACGTTACACCACCGGCGAGTGCGGCGGCAGAGGGCTGTTGAACGCCGCAACTGGACTAGGAAATGGCACGACATTGTCTTCTCCGACGAATCCCGCTTCTGCCTACAACACCACGATGGTCGAATCTGCGTGTCGCGGTACCGCGGCGAGAGACTGTATGACGCCTGCATTATGCATCGCCATACCGGTCCGTTGCCTGGCGTTATGGTTTGGGGCGCCATTGAATATGACACCCGCATACCTCTGGTACGCATCGCCGGTACACTTAACAGCCACAGCTACATCTTCGACGTTTTGGAGCCTGTAGTCCTCCTTTACCTGCAGGACCTGCCAGCGGCCACGTTTCAACAGGACAATGCGCGCCCGCACGTGGCACGCATCGGGCAACATTTCTTCACAGCCCACCATGTGTCACTGCTGCCGTGGCCTGCTTGTTCTCCCGATATGTCGCCCATCGAACACGTCTGGTCGCTGATCAGAAACTGAGTGGCCCGTCGAGCAGCACCCGCGGCTACGCCTGATGAACTGTGGCAACGTGTGGAAGCAGCCTGGACCGACATACCCCAATCCCACATCCAGAGCCTCTTTCGTTCGATGCCACGACGTGTAGTGGCCGTTATTGCCAGCCATGGGGGCCACACGAGCTATTGGTGCCTGCGTGCTCCGCAAGTCGCTCGGGCCTGTGAGCTCTATCGTTTCATCTTTGTATCTGTTGTTATGTGTCCAGTGACTCTGGCTTTGCTATCTCGTGTCCTTCTTGGTGTTGCATTTTGGGTGACCAGCAGTGTATATATATATCATCATCTTCATCAACCATTATGAATCCACTGCTGGATGAAGGTCTCCCCAAATTTCTTCCGCGATTGTCTGTCTTGGGCCTGTGTCCTCCACGTCACTCCAGCATACTTTCGAATTTCATCCTTCCATCTCCCATGGGGTCTTCTTCTGGGTCTTTTCCTGTCCCTCGGAATCTAGTCCAAAATTTCAGTTGTCCATCGGTGGTCCGTTCTTCTGGCAACATGTCCAGCCCATTGCCATTTCAGTGATTTCACTCTGGTCATGATGTCGTCCACTCCTGTCATTTTCCTTATCCACAAGTTTCTATTCTTATCTGTCCTGGTTACACCAACCATGCATCTCTCCATGCTACTTTGAGTTGTCTACAGTCATTGTATGTCTTTTTTAGTTAAGATCCATGTCTCGGCTGCATACGTAAGCACTTGCAGGATGCATTGATTAAACACTTTTCTTTTGAGACATACTGGCATACTGCTCTTAAAAATTGTACTGTTTCTTCCAAGAGCTCTCCATCCAAGTTTTATACGACGATTAATTTCTTCATCAATGTGACCCTCACTTGATATTTGCTGTCCAAGATAAATGTAGGAATCGGTTGTCTCAAGCTTTTCTCCATCAATCGATAAATCTTCGCTTCTTGTAAAAGCATTGTACATCACGTTTGTCTTCCGAAAGTTCATTTTTAATCCCACTTCTTTGCTCTTGTCAGCAAGTTCTTGGATCATACTTTGCAGCTCTGAAGGGGTAGTTGCAAAGATGACTACGTCATCAGCAAAACGAAGGATAGTTAAGTAATCTCCATTAATCTTTATCCCTTTGTTTTCCCAGTTCAATGATTGAAAGACATTTTGCAATGTGATGTTAAAGAGCTTGGGAGATATGGTGTCACCTTATCTCACTCCCTTTCGAATTCTTATTTGTTCTGTATCCTCAAATATCCGAACCTTTGCACTTGCATTTTCATAGATGTAATTTATAATGCAAATGTAAGCATCTTCAATACCGCAGGATTTCAAAGCCATTGTTACTATATATATAAAATATTCTTTCAGTAAGCATATCGCATTCGCGCTAGTATCCTCGGGCGTGCTGCTTCACGTGCGCAATTCGACGACCTTAAAACAGCTGTGGTACAAGCGCTCGCCCCACAGCGTTGTAGGTCACGTTCTAATTTCCCTATGGTTTCAAACGTTAGCAGCGGAACTGTCAAGGTGTGTTACTATGACGTAGAAGTCTTTTCGTACTTCTACGTTATTTTAAAAACGTAACCATAAGATGAAATAGTTCCTAAATTAAACCTTAACATCCAGACGAAACATGTAAACAACAGAAGTCAAACTTATGGAAAAGATGCTTTATTCAGGATGTAACACTTCCACAACAAATCATAACATCACATAGTACTTCGCATTAAACTCTCCACACACCACACAGCTCTTCACACAACGCTCTACAACACAACGCTCTACAACACAACGCTGAACTTGTAACATTTCTCCAAGCAACGCTCTCTTTAACAACGCTCGCAAAGCAACAGTTTAGCCGTCGTTTTTATCTCTCATTCTTATCTTATATCAGGCATACCTCACGTTCATTCAACCTCAATTATGTTGCCAACAGTATTCGTTTGAGAGAAAAGATATTACGTTAAGAGTGAAGTATAGCTGAGAATAATCTCAAGATTTACATAGGGAAAGAAACTAAAAAGAAAAGCTAATTTAGAGTATACGTCACACTACCCAAAATGAGCAGCGTTTGAGTCCCACGGAGCAGTGCATTTGCTGTTATATTGGCTTTTTTTTTTTCCTTTTATGTACGTATTTCCAATAAGACTCGCTGAAGTTTGTGCGCTAAACTTAATTCCCTTGTGCAATATTTTAGAGAAAAGGAGAAGGTTCGTTGCTTTGTGCAGTAAACAAAACGTAATAGATATATTGGCAGCTGCAATAGCATTATTTTGCCAGCGGACACCCTAAGTCGTCAAGGCAACTGCAATTCAAAGCTCTTCAGATGGCGCTACAGGTCATGTTTTTATTTCCTTGGGTGCCCAACGCAGAGGTTTAATTTCTCAAGGTGTGCGCACTTAAAAAAGCACCATACTTGTTTGCGTTTGGAATAGCGTGGAGTCATAAACACACTTCAGCGTTCTGCTATGAGTTAATGTTTTTCTGTCTTTTCGTCGCTGTATGAATCGGTGTGTTTATGAACAGAGATTTAAATATACAATTTGAGTTTTGACATCCATTTAGGTTGACGATGTACTTAGTGTCCCAGTAAAGCGAACACTTAGTGTATATATATATATATACTACGCTCGCTTTACTGCACACTAAGTTCGCGTTTTTCCGACCACATTGGGCCGTAAACAAAAACGCATGGAAATTTTTTGTAATTGAAATCGAGTAGCCCCTAGTGCGGAAAAGTGTCATTTAGTGTTCCCAATAACAGTGAAAAAAAGTTTTGAAGTTGATCAATACGCTGTGTCTCCGCACTGCACGCGAAGTTCACCATTTTCTTCCCACATTTGGTCCGTAGGCATAGGCTAGGTAAAGGCATCCTGGCATGTAGGGCGTTGGAAAAATCCGTAGGAAATTGCACTGTTCTGAGTGTCCCATGCGTGAGCATGTGTAGTTTCTTTGCAATGTGTAGCGTGTAGCTCTTCGCTTGCTTCCAATGTCACATATGGAAACAACCCAGAACTCACCACGAGGAGGTGTCTACACTTCGAGTTCCTCCCACCCTCCTTCCAGCTCAGAATTTTACTTCTACGTGGTATATCGTGTTCGGTAATCCGCTTTATTCGAAAAATGTGGCATTAATTGCCGTGATGCAATTGTTGCTCTTATGAATGAATCTCTAGCTTCAAATTCACACACTGAGGCAGCTGCTTCTGTCACCAGTTTTACGCAACGTTCCACAACTTGCGTGTGGCAGGGAAACTCGGTTATTTCTTCGCCAGCTGCAGCAGAAGTTGAGATTAGTCGATTCAGATCTTCGTCTCATGTGTTTTGTCAGGGGGGGGTCGGTAAGACGCGTTTTAGTCCAATCGATCATCTCATAATATTCATCTTCGTCTGATATGACATAATATTCATCTTCGTCTGACATCCAAATTTAATTGCGGCACTTCGAATTCTACTATGACATCATTCATTTGTTGTTGTCTAGCTTCCTTTATTCTTCTCCATCCAAGAGCTCTAAGGTGGTTGCGTTCGTCCGCAATCATCATCATCATCATTGTCAACCATTATCAATCCACTGCTGGACGAAGGTCTCCCCAAGTTTCCTCCACAACGGTCTGTCTTGTGCCAGTCTCCTCCATGTCACCCCTGCATACTTTCGAATTTCATCCACGCATCTCCCATGTGGTCTTCTTCTGGGTCTTTTCCTATCCCTTGGAATCCAATCTAAAATTTCGGCTGTCCATCGATGATCTGTCCTTCTGGCAGTATGTCCAGCCCATTGCCATTTCAGGGATTTAACTCTGATCATGATGTCTTCCACTCTTGTCATTTTTCGGATCCACGAGTTCCTCTTCTTATCTCTCCTGGTTACACCAAGTATGCACCTCTCCATGCTTCTTTGAGTTGCCTGCAGCCTTTGTATGTCTCTTTTAGTTAAGGTCCACGTCTCTGCACCATACGTAAGCACTGGAAGGATGCATTGATCAAACACTTTTCTTTTAAAACATAATGGCATATTGCTCTTGAAAATTATGCTGTTTCTTCCAAAAGCTCTCCAGGCAAGTTTTGTACGCCGATTAATTTCTTCATCAATGCGACCCTCACTTGATATCTGCTGTCCAAGATAAACGTACGTGTCTGTTATCTCCAGCTTTTCTCCATCAATCGATAAATCTTCATTTCTTGTAAAAGCATTGAACATCACTTTTGTCTTCTGAAAGTTCATTTTTAATCCCACTCTTTACTCTTGTCAGCAAGTTCCTGGATCATACTCTGCAGCTCTGATGGGGTAGTTGCAAAAATGACTACGTCATCAGCAAAACGAAGGTGGGTTAGATAATCTCCATTAATCTTTATTCCCTTGTTTTCCCAGCTCAGCGACTGAAAAACACCCTCCAATGTGGCATTAAAGAGCTTCGGAGATATGGTGTCACCTTGTCTCACTCCCTTTCCAATTTTTACGTGTGTTGTATTTTCAAACAGCCGAATCTTTGCACTTGCATTTTCATAGATGTTATTAATAATATTAATGTATGCATCTTCAATACCGCAGGTTTTCAGAGCCATTGTAACTGCTGATGGTTTCACCGAATCAAAGTCTTTTTCATAATCGATAAAAGCCATGCACAATGGAAGTTCATATTCCTTCGCTCTTTCAATTAGTTCTCTCAGCACGTGGATATGATCTATTGTGCTGTAGCCACTCCTGAATCCAGCTTGTTCTCTTGGTTGAGCCATGTCCAGTGTTACCTTCAAGCGGTGTGATAGAACTTTAGTGAAGATTTTATAAACTACTGATAGGAGGCTGATAGGTCTGTAGTTTCCAAGATCCTCAATGTCACCTTTCTTATGTAGCAGGATCATTGTAGCGGTGTTCCAATCCTCAGGAATCTTTCCTTCATTAAGGCATCGAGTGAAAATTTGGGCGAGTACTGTTTCGATTTCTCCACTTGCTTCTTGTATGATGTCTACAGTAATTCCATCTTCTCCTGGAGCTTTTCCCAGCTTCATGTTCTTGATTGCATGTGCAACTTCTGCTGGAAGGACTGGAGGAACTCTGGTACTGGTATCTTTCATGATGTCTGGAGTGCATGTATCATCCCTTTCATATAATTTGGAGTAGAAATCTTTCACTCTTGTCAAAATTTCGCCTCTATTTCTTGTTACAGAACCATCTTCTTTTCTCAGTGCCATAATCTGTTTTCTTCCCTTACTGAGATGTCCCTTTGCTATCTTTAGGCTTTGGTTGTTTTCAATTGCTTTCCTCACAAGTTCACAGTTGAATTTCCTTACGTCTTCAGTGATACTTTTCCTTACGATCTTGCATAGCTCTATATATTCCACTTTGGAAGTCACATCTTCTTTAGTTGTCTTCATCTCTCTTCTTTTTTTGCATCAACATTTTCGTTTTTCCTGATAATTTATTTACATGCAACTTGTTCTTAGACCCAGCTAATTTTATTGCTGTTTCCATAAGAGCTTTGGTTACTTTTCTGTTAACTTCAGAGATGTCCACTTCTTCCGATGTTAGGCCTTCTAAAGCAGAGAACCTGTTCTTCAGTTCCAACTTGAAGGTATTATGGTGTTTTTTAAGGTTGGTTATGTCAATACATTTTGTTTGTCTTATGAGCTTCCACGTTCAAGTTTAGTGTTGAGATGCATCTTACATCTCACCAATCTATGGTCACTACCTGTGTTGAACTTGTTTAGCACACTGCAGTCTTCCATGACGAATTTTTTTTTACACATAATAAAATCAATTTCACTTGTCGTTCCATTTGGATGTCTCCATGTCCGTTTCCTGTGTGGCCTTTTCTTGAAAAAGGAGTTCAAGATGAAAAACCCTTCTGCCTCTGCAAACTCAACGAGAGTATTTCCACGCTGGTTTCTGTTGCACCGAATTTACCTACTGAAGTTTCATTCTGTTGCCGTTGCTCTATTTTTGCATTGAAATCTCCCATAATTATCTTCAAATGCTGCTTACCTTTATTATTTAAATGACGAATTTCTTCATAAAATTCTTCAATTTCTTCTTCAGGATGACTTGTGGTGGGTGCATAAGTTTGAATAATCTGAGCCTGGTATCTTTTCGAGAGTTGGATAACAAGTCGTGCAGCTCTGTCAGAGGAACTTTCAACTTCTACAACTTTATCCTTCAGTTTCTTGTTTATTATAAATCCAACACCTCTAGTTCTGCCAGTATCTGTCCAACGATAGTAGAAGAGATGTCCACTTTTCAGTTCGATGAGATCTTCTCTTTTTCTTCTTACCTCACTTAGCCCGACGATGTCCCACTTGATCCTTTGTAGTTCCTCTTCCAATTCAAGAAGCCTTGAATCAGAAGATAGGGAGCGTCCATTATACGTAGCCAAGGTCAGCGTCAGATGTCAGCCTAGTCCGGTCCTCCGGGGATTCTCAGCACCCTCTGCCTTCATGTCGCAATGGCCGCTGCCTTGGCCAGGTACATTCCAGCTGCCGGAGAGGAGACTGAAGGTCAAGATTTAAGTTGTGGAGTCATTTTGGAGAGGTTTGGCCATAACTCACCACGCTGGCCAAGCGGGTTGGTGAGTGTGGGATAGCATTTCCTCTAATCCCGATCGTATAGTTATACTGCTTTTGGCGGTCGTCAGAGCCCCTTTAGTGGGAACAGGATGCACCACGAGAAGGCGGGTTTGACATTTGTCAAGGAGAGGCTGTGATGTTACGCATCACCTGACCTTACATATATATATATATATAAACAAATATATATATATATGCAGACCTCAATAGTTCCGTGTGGCCCCCATGGCTGTCAATAACGGCCGCTACACGCCCCGGCATCGAACGAAAAAGACTTTGGATGTGGGCTTGGGGTATGTCGGTCCAGGCTGCTTCCACACGTTGCCACAGTTCATCAGGCGTAGCCGCAGGTGGTGCTTGCCCGGCCACTCAGTTGCCGATCAGCGTCCAGACGTGTTCGATGGGCGACATATCAGGAGAACAGGCGGGCCACGTCAGTAGTGACACCTGGTGAGCCGTGAAGAATTGTTGCACGATGCGTGCCACGTGCGGGCGAACATTGTCCGTTTGAAACGTGGCCGCTGAAAGGTCATGCAAGTAAGGGAGGACTACAGGCTCCAAAACGTCGGAGATGTAGCTGTGGCTGTTGAGTGTACCGGCGATGCGTACCAGAGGGGTGCGGGTGTCATATCCAGTTGCGCCCCAAACCATAACGCCAGGCGACGGATCGGTATGGCGATGCATAATGCAGGCGTCATATAGTCTCTCGCCGCGGTGCCGCTTCACGCGCATCCGACGATCGTGGTATTGCAGACAGAAGCGGGATTCGTCGGAGAAGACAATGTCGTGCCATTCCGTAGTCCAGGTGCGGCGTTCAACGGCCCCTCTGCTGCCGCACTCGCCGGGGTTGTAACGTCAATGGTAATCGGAGCAATGGGCGCCGTGCGACAAGTCCTCGCTCCTGCAGACGACGTCGAACGGTACATGCTGACACAGGTTGTTGCGCAACACACCCTAATTCCTGTGTTAACGTTCGTGATGTGGCGGTGCGAGCCGTCAATGCCCGCCGCACAACATGCCGGTCCTCTCGTTCGGTGGTGTGCCACGGCTGCGGCAATCGCTCACGTCGGTCCGTCCGTCCCTCCTGCACGAACCGAATCCATACTCGCTTCACTGTGGCTGTGGGTCGTCCCACATGGGCGCCGATGTCTCGGTACGATAAACCGCTGTCGCGATAAGTCACTATTCGTCCTCTGTCGAACTCCGAAACGTGCTGGAATGACTGCCGTATTCTGCGACGAGGCATCAGGAAGCTTCCCATGCACAGGTTCGGCAGCACAACACACTTCCACTACTTACACCCCGCCTTCTGTGCACCCTTCTTATGGTGCTTCTCGGTGGCGTGCTGGGCGCACATGATTTGCATATGCCCTGCAATGTTAATCGTTTGCATGTCCTCTCGCGGGCGACCCATGCTGCGAATTTCAGGCCAATCGGATGCTTCCTTCTTGGTGTTGCATTTTGAGTGGCCAGCAGTTTATATCATGTTTGCTCAACAAATAAGAAAATAAAATTGCTTCTCATGAAGCACATTGCACAAGTTAAAAGAATTATGAATGATCTCTAGTTTTCTCCTGTGAAAAAGCAAACGTGTGTAAGCGGAGGCTCCGCTAACTGGAGCCTAGTTTGTCCATCAAGGAATCTAAATCCAGATCATTAGTGGCTTCAGAGTGTGCTTGAAGCAAAGTTAGAGAATTCAACCTCTATTGCGATATAGTTGAGCGTAAATATGTTTTCAGTCCCCTCAGAACTAGAAATGAGCGGTCGGCAGTGCACGATGAAATGGGAATAGTCAGCATTATTTGCACTAATTTCGAAAATTCCAGCACCATGTTTTTTAAAAAACTACTGCTCTTCAAAAAATCCACGACGTTTTTCAGATTGTTTACAGCAACGTTTTTAATTTTTACAATCTCGAAAAACATGTCTCTGTGTAAAAGTAGCCTTTCGCCATCTCCTCCAAAATCGTCTCCGTAAAAACTGATTACATGCTGTATGCTAGCACCTTCTTTTCCGACTACGAACTTTTCAATCTTATTGAGAACATTCACGGGCTAGAGTCGAATCTTAGTCTTGAGGAAGTAAGCACCTCTTCTAACACTAAGTCATATTGAGATCTATAATATTCACATGGGTCTTTGAATTGATGGCCTTTTGAGCATGAATCCCGTTTCTGGGGAATTTTCCTCTGGCGTGGAAGCGTTGCTTGTATAAATTTAACTTGTAAGCTTCTTCCATCAAAGAATTCAACATTTTTTTTCAAATCCTGAGTTTCGCCAAGAAGATAAGCAATGTACTGTTAAATTAAGCTTTTCGTGGAACTCGTTTATACAGATTAAATTTCTGCAGTTCCGCATTCAAAATTTCCACAGTTTCAAAAATATTGATTGTCACCTTATGAAAATAAAGAGTTTCAAAACTCTGAAGTTTTTTTTAAGAAGCCTGATGCTTTTGCTGCTACTGCAGCGCCAATGAACTGGTTTTCGCCTATGTGTAGAGAAATGTCATGAGAACTTCGTAGATGCACAAAAGAGTTTGAAGTGATTTGCCACGCATAAACCATCTTGTCGGGCAAAAAGGCGAAAAAGCGGGAGAATCATCAGCTTGAAGATTTTTAAAGAATGCAACCCGCTTTGACGAGTCCCTCACAAAAGATATCGTGTCTTTTAACATACCAATATAGTTACGCAGACACACAACATTGTACATAGAATATTGAACGCATAGGTTAAGACGATGAGCTATACAATGAACAAACAAGGCTTGAGGTTCAGCTTCTCTTACACTAGACTGCAGTCCCATAAATTGACCACTTACGTTATTTGCCCGTCGTAACATTTCCCATGCAGTTTATATCCTGGGCAAAACCAATGATGTAGCTCTAAATAAAAAAGTGCCTTAGCGGTGAACGGATTCGTCGGAAACAACCAGGAAAGGAGACTTTCAAAAGCTTTTTTAAAGTTTGACTTGCTTTAATAATTTAAAATTTTTAATAACATTTTATTATACATGATTTTATTAATTTTTGTTTAAAATGCCAGCCAATTAAAAAATTAATAACAAAAGAATGAATGTTACGTGTGAGTCACATGTCAAGAATATAATTCTATTTCTATAAGAAAGTGCCTTAGCGGTGAACGTGATTCTAAACGATTTTAAATATTAGGTATTAATAATATTTTAAATATTCAGTGTTTTTTCATTGATTTGGCCTATCAGCCTCTCCTATGAATTAGGGGAGGCAGTAATGAATATCTGCCGCCCCGGTGGCGCAGTGGTCTAAGCGATGGCTCCTTACCATTCGTCCGTGAAGGGTCCGGGTTCGAATCCCGGTGTGGCATGAATGTTGTGTTTGTCTTACGGCACTGGCTCTCTCTCTTACGTGAAACCAGTGACCCTAAATTCGGTACGGGCAGCAGCTTAGAGCCTATTGAGTTGCTCATGTAACAAAGAAGTTATTATTCTCTTAAAACTTTTGCGATTCACGAAGCGCCATGGAGCGTGAACAGACTGTAACGCGATCATCCGTTTGATGTACGAATATGTTTGCGTATAAAACACAGCAATTGCCATTTCTGCTTACATGGCCATTCTCAAAGTACCTTTGTCCCGCTTTAACCATGAAAAGTGCCTTAGCGACGCTATGCCTAGAAAAATAGTGCCTTGGCGCCGCTAAACAACGCTAAGGCCCTTCTACATCCCTGGGCGAAACGGTGGAGAACATCTTTCATGATATTATACAAAGTTTCGGGTTTTGTTTTGCTACTTTCATAAAACCCCAAAAACATTTTGTGCATTTCAGTATCTTCGGAAACAAAACGAAATGATATAGAGACTTGCTCGTCATAGCTACATCGCATGTCTCGTCGAGTATGATGGCGAAGAACACAGTAGCTCTTATTTCATCAAGGTACTTTCGCACGCAGCTTCTGGCATTAAATTAATTATCTCATTTACGGCATCATGATGAAACCATTTGTAATTTTTTTCAACAGATATCAAGTTCCGGGCTATCTTCAGCTCTCATCTGCAGTAATTGTTTCAAATTAGAATTGCCATCACTTCCATATCCTCTCGAAGCTATGCCCTGCCGACTGAGAAATGTAATAGTGTTGAAATGTTTTTGAGAGCAACCCGTGCTTCTTGCGTTTCTTTTTGCTTTGCGCTAGAAATCACACATACAACACTGTCCTCATTTGTTAAAGAAGTTAAAGTAGACGTTGTACTTTTGTGATAGTCACCGTTTTCGTGTTTCCGAAAACCATCCTTAGCGCGCACCCAAGCTTGAAGGCCGTGTTGAACAAAATCTTCGTGACAATTCTGTGATTTACTGTCATTAGGCAAGGTAAACGTTTTTCATGTGTTTCGGTGCAGATGTGGCAAATTTCTCTCCCATCAGCATTTTGTCTTAGCCAAGGGAAATTAATTTTCCACTGTACTCGAAATTTACGTCCTGAAGCGTTGAGAACTGTATTCGTTCTCCACCCAGCTTTATCTTACGGGGATGGGCCATTTTTACTTTGTGTTAATAGACAAGAGTGAATTTCACGCACTTCACTTTTTTCCACTGCTTTGATTTTGCACTCATTGCGATTTTCATCATTTTCGTTGTTTCCTCTCCATTTTTTCACAAAAAAAAAATGTTAATTGCCGCCTTTTAGAGCTAATGGCAAAATAATTCTATTTCAGTTAACACTTTAGTAATAGCATATAAAACTCAAAACATATTATTTCTTGGCGACATTTGAATGCTCCGCTTTTAAATCGATGTCGATATCGCAGACTATTGAGTGTGAATGTTCTAAATAGTTCATTTTCGGACATGCATTCGCATTGCCCCTTGGGCCTCCTTTACTTCGGAGATCTAGCTCATCAGACAAGGTCTTATTCCACGAATCTATTGTTTTCAATAACACATTTTCCATGTCCTGATGCCTGAAGTCGAGGGGGAGGAGAGTAAGGGCATTTGCCGTAACGCATGAAGCGAAAGACCCAGGAAAACTTCAAAGAACCTTTTCCTCCTTTGGCCCCCTTGCGGGTATGCTACACGGGTGTGTGTGGGGGAGGGATCAACTTCGCATTTTTTGAAAAGTGGTTTTTAGTATATTTTCCCATGCTGACCAGCAGAGGACGATACCAAACAGAAGTCCGCCTTCTTAGCTCCAAGAAATTCTCACCGCGGCGAGGTCTAGGTGTGAAGTAAGATATGGAACCATAGAACCACCCGTTGAAAGCATAGCTGTAAACATCAGAGGAACACAGATTAGATGGAGTGCAATTAGGACATTGATTTACAGAAAGCGAGTTACTTCGGCGTTGAAAAATTCCAGAGGGCTGCATTTAGTTTTAATATGACTCTCATTTGATTTCAGCAATTTCTTGCTTTTTCTTTGCGCCAGAAAGAAGTGTTTCCCTCCCTTCCCCTCCGCTATCCAGCCCGCATACCGGAAGAAGTCACTGAAAATTTTGAAGGTCATCATCATACAATGCTTCCTGCCTACATGCTGCTGTAGACTCTAAAGCAATCCTCACCTCACTTGAAGGTTGCCTCCTGGGATCAGGGGGTGTTTGAGTTAGCGAACGGCGCATCACTTGGAAATTTAAAGACCCTAGTCAACCCTCTAAAGCCACCCCGGTGGCGCAGTGGTCTAAGCGATGGCCTCTGATCATTCGTCCGTAAGGGGTCCGGGTTCGAATCCCGGTGAGGCATTGATGTTGTGTTCGTCTTACGGAACTGGCTCTCTCCCTTCCCTGGAACCAGTGACCCTAAATTAGGGACGGGCGATTGCTTATAGCCCATTGAGTTGTTCACGGTGGTCGTTAAACCTCCAATCAAAACAAAAAAAAAAAAAAACCTCTAAAACAGAACGCCTACGAGGCTTAACAAATTTTATTTTCCATTTTCTGAAAGGAAAGATTGGGAAACACACACACACAAACACACCTCTATCTTTTCCGATTATGACAATAGTAGTACTTGTAACACGATAAATGAATTTGGAGTGGTGCATTGCAACACACAAATTTTCTGGAGTGGTACAATAGTCAATTTTCTGGAGTGGTACAATAGTCAATATTCTGGAGTGGTACCACTCGCAATACAATAGTCGCCTCCCCTGCTCTGGAGAGACATAGAGCGGAGGATAGTTAGAAATTTAATGGTACGGTTGAGCACATGCCGTACATCAGTAATATATTATCTCGTCTGTGCTCTAGACGTAAATTACGTATTGGCATTAGTACTAGGAATTTGTCGACATATGTTAGAAAAGATCGTTATAAAGCTGACATGTTGCAAAAATGGGGTGTTTACAATATCCCTATGTTGGACCCATGCTCAGGCGAGATTATCAGCAACTACATAGGATCTACTAGACGGCAGATACGTTTGCGCTTACAGCAGCACAAATATAGCCCAAAAGCTAACCTAAATAACACAGCCCTAGCAAGGAATGTCAATTCCGGAATTATGTACCCAGACTGGCAGAACACTAAATTATTAGTAACCCTCGCCTCTGCCCACTCACTACTGTGTGTGGAAAGTATTTATATTACAGCTTTTGATAACCAGTGTTGCAATGATTACAGCCCTTTTGAACTGTTTGGAACTTAGGAGCACCTCATTAACACGTTTCGTAACAAACTGTTGTCTCAAGTGGCATAATGTGTTTAATTTGGAATAATTTGTTCTTACAGCTTACCTTCTTCGTCAGGATTTACATAAGTTGTCTACAAAATCCTGTTTGTCGCGTGTTCCTCGAGTAACCTACCCATGGTGCACATGGACAGTGTATATAAGATGTTATGTTGGCGTGACTGACACATCTGAGGATAAGGTGACTGTTACCTCGAAAGTACTAATGGTTTTAATTTGTACATATCATTCATCTTTTAATAAATCGTGCTCAGACGGTATTGTTTGTAATTAGTTGAGACTTATTCCCTCTGCTACAGCGTCGAGTCTTGTGCATCTTGTTGATTTGAATATGAATTCTGGTGTTCAAATTACACAGACCTACAGAATTTTGCTTTTTGACTGGGGTTTATATTAATTTAAGTGATTCAGATTAATTTTGCTATGCTGATTTAAAACATAGCATTTACTTTTCTCTATCACGTAAGGTTTTTTTCACAATCGTGAAAACAGAATAATTAATATACACAATATTGACAAAAGTCACCAAACACCCTTCAAAAGCAAATGAACGGATCTGCTGCGTTGTTAAGATGCGCGGTACAGCTGCAAACGGTATAAAAACAAGCCTGCAGCTGACCGCGATCATATCGCACTGTGAGGTTGAGTGAAAATGTCGTGGAGGGAGAGAACTGATTTTGAGAAAGGAAAGATTGTTGGATGTTATATTAGTGGGTTGTCCATAAGAGAAACCGAGAGGCGTTTAAACACACACAAGTCAACTGTTTTGGATGTACTGAACAAGTGGAAGACACATGGCGTGCCTGAAGCAGCAAAACGTACCGGCAGACCAAAGAAAGTCAGTGATAGAGGTCATCGAAGCCTCAGGAGAGTCGTTACAGCTAATTGACGGAGTGCTGCACGTTAATTCAATGTACAGGTGAGTAAAAATTCTGGAACCTCGGTATGTACACGTACCATTCGCAGAGAACTTGATTCCATGGGTTACCGTGGTCGTGCGGCTGCTCATAAACCTTTCATCTCCACTCGGAATGCAACTCGTCGTTTAGCATGGTGTACAGAACATTTATCGTGGACCGTAGATCAATGGAAACGGGTCCTATGGACTGATGGATCCAGATACACGATCCATCAGTCTGATGGCCGTGTCTGGGTATGGCAGCAGCCGGGGGAACGCTATTTACCACATTATACTGTTCCTACGGTCAAGTTTGGAGCTGACAGTGTACTCGTGTGGGAGTGTTTTTCTTGGTATGGTCCCGGCCCATTGGTTATCGTGGACAAACCAGCTAACCAGCACGTCTACCTCGATATTGTGGACAATTATGCACTACCAACTTTGTGGCAATACGAGCCTTGTTGGTACCAGCTGGATAATGCACCGAGCCATAAAGCAACGACTGTTACGGCGTGGTTTGAAGATAATTCCGTATCGTGTGTGGACCGGCCAGAACAGAGCCCTGATCTTAATCTCATAGAGCACCTATGAGATAAATTAGAGGGCCGCATAAGAAGTTTGGAACCAAGGCCTACTACTAAGCAACAGTTAGCGGCAGCATTATGTACTGAATGGAAGCGCATACCTACCGCTGTGTTCCAAACATTTGTCGAAAGCATGTCTCGTAGGGTCAGTGCATGCATTAAAGCCAAAGGTGGATCGACACCGTACTAATGTATGTCAATAAATACTGTGTTGTGTTTCTCTTCTAGGTGTCCCGTGACTTTTGTCAATATAGTGTATATATGTTTCAGTAATTTATAGAATTTTTTTCATTTTCTTAAGACGATGTACAATCCAAGGGCCACTGAATATTGATATAATCTAAATAAAAATCACTTGTGTGAAAAGAAAATATAGTTAATGAAAAAAATAATGCTTTCTTACAAAATCAGTTTCCTTTTCTGCCAAACGAACGTTTAAGGTCTTTCTTATACGTTGAAATTTCAGACGTAGAATCTCTCATTAAACCCCAACAGTAATCCACAATCATACTCACATTCTAGCATCCTCGATATCGTAATCTTACTATATAAAAGGCAAGACTTGCGATGATGTGGATCACTTTTTAACCATGAACGAATAACTACGTACGCTGTTTAATAGAAGACGAACATTTATATTCCGGTGTTCACACCGTGTTATCCGTAACCGTTCCTGTTTAATGTTTTATTTACATCTTTATTCTTTCGTTCGAAGTTGAAATTTTTTTCCGGGTGCGATGGAAGTCGAAGCTCACAGTTGTTGGCTGTAAGATGTTTTACTTTACTGGCGCTGAGTAAGGCAAAGGACGAGCGTTACTGACCTCGAACTTGGCTGTTGTTTTAAAACTGGCTTATGCCGCGTCAGAAAAGAAAGTTACCTCTTTCATTAGATGAAGGGATTGAAGCTAAACGCCGCAAAACCGGTTACGATCGAGCAAGGCGGCAACAACACATTGCAGTCGAAAGCCAAGAAGTTAACAGCCGCAATGCCGAATATTCCAGAAAACAAGAGACAAAAATGCAGTGCAGTTGAAAGAAATGCTGATATTCGACGTTTGCGTGATCGTCGAAGTAAAATGACGCCGCAACATATTGAAGCTGAATCTCAGCTCAATGAAGCACATCAAGGGTATGTTTCAATGCACGTTCATTTACGATGACGCCGCAAAAGATAATAATAATCTCTTGAATAGCAATAAGTGATTTCTAGAACCGTTGTATTCTTACATAGGTACAGGTACAGTAATTATTGAACAACTAGCTCTTGTTGTTCAATGATTATTATACCTGTACCTCAGGTTACTCCTTCAGCAGTGCTTGCACTGGAGGAAGATGATTTTTAGTTATTTCTTATTGCAATTTTCAGATTATCAATGCGTGATGTATATCAGCATAAGCATTATAAAGACACTGCTAAAAGCAGGTTTTTTCGAAACACTATTAAAAATATGCGGTAGATATTGCTAACTGAGAGAACCCCTCAAAAACCATTTCTTAAGTTACCTGCTTTTGTAGAAAAATATGATCCAAGTGTATTCTTGCATTTGCAATAAGGTGTTCAGGTTAAAATCAGAAGACTGGAAATTCTTTAAATGCCATGATGCTGGCAAAATTGGTGCGCGGAGAAAATTCTAGACTTACTTCAGCAACTCTGGTTTACTCAGAACAGTGAATGAGACACCACAGCTTGTCTGCCTAAATTGATGAATTGTATCGATGAAGGCATCAGACTACATTGATATTCCCTTAAGGTATGTTAGCGTTCTTCTTTGTTATAGCATTCTATTTGAAAATCTTGAACATTGGTAAAAAAACAAAGTGTAACAGACTAAACCAAGGTAATGACTGCGAAAATTTATCGGGCACTATTCTGATACAACGCTTTTAGAACTAATACCTAAACTCTTGGGCCGTAAATTGGCCATTCAGATCATACACTTATGAATCCAAAATTTTTGGAACTGTCGTATATTTCTAAATTATTGTAGATATTTCTAACTGAAATTTTCTGAACCGCTGGACTTGGCACTCTTTGGCCCACTGAGGCGCGCAAATACACTGGCGAAAAGTGAAAAAAGAACACCAAGAAGGAGACGTCTGATACCAACGAAATTTATACAGCATAGTAGCGGAATACAGAGGATAACGTGATCAAAACATTATGGCAAAATACAGCCGTATTTGCTGGTAAACTGAAAAATAACATTTACATGTAACATGGTTAGTACGAGGTTGAACCGCCATGAACTGCGTCACACTGTGCAATTCTGGCACGGAGTCTGCCGTACAGATGTTGGATGTAAGTTTGGAGTATTGAGTTCTAAGCATCCTCAACCTGGACGCGTAAATCGGGGATGGTCGTGGCTGGCCGTGGAGACCGGATAAGTCGTTGTCCCATAAAATCCCACACGTGTTCAATGGGGGACAAATCCGGTGAACGTGCAGGCCATGTAAATTGTCTCACACCCTGAAGTGCATGTTGCGTTGCACGTGCCGTGTGTGGGCGTGCGTTATCTTACTGGAAAACACCACGATGGACCGACCTTACAATTGGCACAACAACGGGCTGAATGATGTTGTTGATGTAGGAGGTGCTGTTTAACATATTCGGTACAAATACTAGTTGTGCACGGGAATGATAGCTGATCGCTCCACCCACGAGGAGACCAGGTGTAGGCCCTGTGTGTCGCTGGCGGATGCAAGAAGGGTGGAGACGCTCCCCTGTGCGTCTGCGAACACGCATACGGCCATCGGAGGCTCCCAAGCAGAATTTGCTTTCATCGCTGAACACGACAGATCGCCATTGCGTTCTCCAGTGCAGACGTTGGCGACACCACTGCATCCGTTCCTGACGGTGGGCTGGAGTCAGAGGTACACATGCCGAGAGGTACGCGTGCACGTAGTCCTGCATCCAGTAGACGGTTGCGGATTGTTCGTACAGTCGCCTCAAGTGCAACGGCAGCTCGGATTTGCGTCGCAGTGGATGTTCTGCTTGACAACGCCGCTCTTCTTATGCATCGATCGGTCCGCTCATCAGTCCGTCTGTGACTCCCGGTTCCACGTCTTCTCGTGTGGGAATGTTCCTCAGACCATCTACGCCACCATCGTACCACCACCGATACTTCCCATCCAATTCGCTCCGCAATACGACGATACGACCACCCGGCCTCGCGGAGTCCGACTAGACGACCTTGCTCAAAGTCCGATAATTGCTGAAATCCTACACGTCTTCCATGTCCAGGCATTGCAGCTTTTTCAGGGTCTTCGCACGTGTCCGTACGCCGACGACTGATTACATTCACTTCGCCGTACTCCTTAAATACCACCGACCATAGTTTGCATGTTATGCCGTGCTGTGGCGTAAGCGCTCACCGGTTGGTCCCGAAATTAATAGCACACCTACGTAAACTCGACCTTATTAACATATGTAAATATCATGATCGTCCGCCAATTCCTTCTTGGTGTTCTTTTTTCACTTTCCGCCAGTGTATAACGCTGTAACCAGCAGACTTTGAAATTCCAGTTTTACAAATTCATTTTCACTTTCCGTAGAATTTTTGTTGTTACTGAAGACAACTTGTGGCTACAACGTTTTAGTGGTTGAAATGTGAAAAAAAATCTGAACGTAAAGTGTTTCAGATTAAGAGGTATTTCCAAATGATGTGGCCATATATGGCCAGAGAGCCTTTGCTATATGAAAACTTCGATTTACACCAACACCCATCCTCTGGGGAATTGTTTCCCTATTAGAATTGCAACTGTAAGATGCTTCCCCCAGGGGCGTATACTCCTAGTGTACAGGTGTGCGATGCACACCCAAGGAAATTGGTAGCGAGAGACAGAGGAATTAACCCAAAATAGGGAATAAAAATTACCAGAATCACAGGCAGGAATAATATTTAACTGCAAAAATTTCCTAAAAATTCCCAGCGTAGTTTTATTACATTAAGTAATCTTTGATTCCGACACTTCAAAGAAACCAGGTGTATAAGCGCGTTCGGGCCTTGTGCTCGCCTGTGAACGACCAGAACGTCGTGTAGCAGGCGCAAACTTTAACAAGGGTAAAGAACGGGTATCATTCACTTGATCGAAAGGTCACTTCGCCGAAAATCGCTTGATAGAAAGGTAAAATTCACCGAAGGGTCACTTCACCGAAAAGTTCATTTCACCAAAAGGTCACTTTACCTAAAAGTTCCTTTCATCGAAAGGAACTTTGATAGAAAAGTTAATTTCACCGAAGAATTACTTTACCTAAAAGTTCATTATATCGAAAGATCATTTCACCGAATGGTCAGTTTATCCAAAACTTAGAATTTTGTTGTTAGAGATATGTTGGAGTGTGTTGCGAGTTTTTGAAAAACTGGCCACCTAAACATTATCGGATTTTATAAAAACACACTTTTAATTTCTATGAAACACCTACCCATGAGTAGGTTTTTCGAAATATAACGTATATTATAAGGCCTAGATCTGTGCCTTTTTGTCAAATTTTAATCCTACGAGCTCATATTCGTAAGGGTTAGTAAAAATCAAGTAAATAATGTTTCACTTTTACTCAACCACAAAACATTAATTTTTTGACCGTAGGTCTAGATGCAGGCCATTTTAGCAGATTTTAACCGTACTCATATTCATAAGCATTACATAAAATGCAAGGTAACTTTTTATGTAAACCTTATGAACATGAGCACGCACGTTTAAAATTTGCTAAAAGGCCTAAGCCGAGGCCTGGAGCCCTAAACTTGATTCTCTTTGCCTGAAAAGATGTGCAACATTATGAACTTGACTTTTAATGTAAACCTTATGAATATGAACACGCACGTCTAAAATTTGCTAAAAAGGCCTAAGTCGAGGCCTAAAGCCCTAAATTTGATTATTTTGGCCTTAAAAGTAAAGTTGCAACATTATTAACTTAACTTTTTATGTAAACCTTATGCAAATGAGTTCGTACAATTAAAATTGGGTAAAAAGGCATAAAGGTAAGGCCTAGGAACCTAAAATTGATTCTTTTTGCCTGAAAAAATTTTGCAACATTATTAATTTTAGTCTTTATGTATAAACTTTATGAACATGAGCACTGAACATGACTTTATGCAATCCTTATGAACATGATTAAAATTTGCTAAAAAGCCTAAGCCGAGGCCTAGGGACTTAAACTTAATTATTTCTTGTCTTAAAACTAAATTTTTGAGTTCTCTGTGACACGAAGAAATCAAAAGTGCAATTTGAGTATGATCCCTTAACGTTTCGGTGGTCTGTTTGCCTAACTTGCACCACGCTTCAACAGATCCTGTAATGAAATCCAAAGTTTTCGATAAACTGACCCTTCGGTGAAATGACCTTTCGATGAAATGAACTTTTCGATGAAGTGACCCTTCGGGGAAATGAACGTTTCGATCAAGTGATATTTCGGCGCAACAATCTTTTCGGTCAAGTGAGCCCCTTCGGTGAAGTAAACGTCGGGCAAATGAACCAGACCCGTAAAGAACATGTACTTATCATATAGTGGAGCTACGTTACAATAGGTGTGCGAGACAAAATCCTCACCGTCGTTCCTTTCCTCAGCGACACGCCGGAGGGCTGTCAAGTAGTGTCCGGAAACCGGTTTGATCAGGGAGGGTCGTATGCGTGGGTGGAAGTGTTTAAGCACCTCGCTCCTCAGTGTGCTGATCTAGTGGAAAGATAGGCAATTTCTGGTAGGCAACACGCATGCCATGAATTCTACACTCTTGAGTCTAAATACACATCATGTGCTTGTGCCATTAGTTTGCCATATAATTTATACTGTATGTATTCCAGATTACGCAGGATTCATTTTTTGTTCAATCGTATGTTTGAGTGCACTCGAATTAGAAAAATGATCGGATAACTGTAGCCTGATCTGCCTCAGAGTACGTTTCTGAATATGGTGGAAACACAATGCAGTGTTGATGAGCTGCTAAACAAGCCTTTTTTTTCCAAGAACCTACGAAGAGAAACTGGAAATAATAGAAAAAGGTCGTTCATAAAAATGAAAAGCATATAGCGTATGAAATCCGTTTATTTTTGTGGTGTAATCAGCTGAATATGGCTGATTACACCACGAAAATAAACGGATTTCATACGCTATATGCGTTTCATTATTATTCAACTCTAATGTATTTAAAAATAAAGGGTTAAGGTAGTTCATGTCCGTCTCTAATAGATTTAGTTTCTGTACATAAAAAAAGAAACAGCAGTACACAAGACATTTCTCTTGTGCCCAGTATGAAAAAGTAACTGAGTTGACAGGATGTGAAAAACGAAATAAGCTCTTTTGCTGGGCTTGTTTATTGTTTTCAAATGATCGGAGCGCATGGAATTTTTATGACTATTCAGATTTAAGTCTGTTGTCCACTTCTCAGCAAAAACATGAAAGGTGCCAAATTCGTGTTCAGAGCTTTCTTCAAATGAAAATGTTTGAAAACAAAGAGTACACACTCTCATAGAATATCAGCAAAAAATAAACATAAATCAGCTTATTGTCAGTCGAGAGGGAGATGTTATGTACATTAAAAGCCAATGAAAAATTGTATAACACAGTAATCGAAAAATTCTTGTCACAAGAAAGGAGGATCTAGCTATTGTACAAATAAAGGTGAAGAGAAAGATCCCTCAAAATTATCTTTTGTTTTTTTCTGTTGCTTTATCACACACAGCGCAACTTTGAGTACAAATTAAAAAAGAAATCATGTACCGATACGCAACTTCAGTAAACATGATACACGTACAGATTGAATTTTTTTCCGTCTGACCAATAATGCAATTAAAATACTCCCAAAATAAATTCTTGTCATTTTGCAAAAGTGTGTTTCTAACGTATTTTAGACCATATATGACAGTTAATGTACAGAATGTAGCTCCTTTCAAAAGATTCCTTTTCGTTCACACTTGCTGCAACAATAATAAAATCCCACCCATCTGATGCTTACCGCGCGCCTTAAAGTTTGGAGAAGGATACGTCACTGGCTATCCCGCCACAGAAAAAATAAATAAAAAACATGCATTTCCAAGTACATAACACTTAAAAAAGAAAATTCAAACATACTGTATACGTACACGCACACACGTAAACTGATGTCTCAGAAACTCTTAAAAAAATTGAAATTTATTTCCTCTTGAAGAAATAAAGTCACAATCTACTGTTCAAAATCATTTCAAGCTGAAATTAATAAAAAGAAAAATGACACCGAATTTTCGGTTGTAATCGAAAATTTGGTTCTTTTTTTAATCCTTTCCGACGCGAATAAAATTTGTCAATGTTATTCAAAGTCAATGGAACCGGTTTGGGAAAAATCAGCCGGATTTTTACAATCGATAAAATATCCAGAAATAAAAACAGCTACACACCAGCAGCCAAAAAGTATGTTACAAGAATTCACAAATGGCTCACAAAAGGTTTTTCATAGCAGAAGCAATATCAGAGACAAAGAAATTTTCAAATCAAACAGTTAGAAAAAGAAATATAGAAGGAAGCATGCAGATCTACGCATTCTAGCGTAAGAATTCTGCATAAAGGAAAAAGTTGAAAATAGGCGCAAAGTATTCTTCATGGCAAAAGCTATGATAAGAAAAAAACTTTTCAAATGCTTCTCCCGAAAGCAGAGACAGAGGAAAAAAAGGTTTTGACCTTTACGCTCCCTATCGGAAAAGATGTGCATTATTTAAAGAGGATGATACTATAGATCTTTATTGTACCCAATGTCATACAGTAAAAAACGAAATTTCTCAATAGAATTTTTAGAAGCAGAGATAAAGCGGCAAAGAGAAGTATAAAAACACCACCTACCGACGCAACGGAACTGTGAACTTCAAAACTGAACAAATACAAACCTAAAGTGTTTCACAAGGTAAATGGTGTTAAAGGAATTTTTTTAATCCTCCATTTAGAAGTACAGACATTGAGAAAAACAGATTAAATATTTGCGCTCCCTAGCGGCGAAATCGTGAATTCCTTTGGAAAGAAAGTACACAGTCGAGTCACATTATTGTGACCACCTCCTACTTTTGACGTCAACAGCGGGTAGCCAATGAAACAAGGCACGTGTCGCGAGCTGGCTTGGAGGGCATATAAGGTGTACTGTAGACATTCTCAAAACATATAACTCGTTGCTGTCATGGATTAAAGGAGCGGTTTATCAGATTTCTGAAAAGGGATTTATTATTATCGGCTTTCGGGCCAAAGGTGGCAATATTTCTGAAACAGCGTAGTTTGTGAACTGTTCGCGTGCTGCTGTGGTTAAAGTGTACAGTGATTGGAGTAATGGCACCATTGAGAATAAGCGAACTGGAAACTGCGGAGCACCAGGTGCCATTGATGTGAGAGGTGGACGTCGGCTGCGAAGGTGTGTGAGCGCCGATCGACTCACTGCGGTGGAGCGACTCACTGGCCGAATAAACCAGGGGACTACCGGAAGTGTGTCTAAAACGACAGTTCAGCGAGTCCTACTGCGTATGGGGCTCCGATGCAGACGGATGGTCACTGCACCTATGCTAACGAAAATGTATCGTCAGAAAAGGCTTACGTTTACCCTGCAGTATAAGAATTGGACCTCCGTTGATTGGAAAAGCATTGCCTTCTCTGATGAGTCATGTTTTCTGCTTCATCGAACAGATGGACGTTGGCATATAAGGCGAGACAAATCGGAGAGCAAACGCTCTTCAACCATTGTAGGAAGAACACAAGGTGGTGGGGGCAGCGTTATAGTCTGGGGAATGTTTTCGTGATATTCTCTGGGTCCACTCATACTTGTGGAAGGCACTATTGACTGGATTCATTATGAATCCATCCATGCAGACCACGTACACCCATACATGCTGATTGTCTTCCCTGGGGCGGATGGGATCTTCCAGCACGACAATGCGATGTGTCACACAGCTAGAAATGTCCGAGAGTGGTTAGAAGAGCATGATGAAGATTTCAAAGTACTTCCCTGGCCCCCTAATTCCCCAGACTTAAACCCAATTGAGCATCTGTGGGATCACCTCGATCATGTTGTTCGCACTATGGATCCGCCAGCACGCACCCTCCAGCAGCTGTCAGATGCACTGCAGTCGGCATGGCTCCACATACCTGTTAACACCTTCCAGCACCTTATTGAGTCACTCCCAGCCCGTCTGGCTGCTGTCCGCACTGCACACGGCGGTTACTCTGGCTATTAGCTGGTGGTAACAATAATGTGACTCGATCGTGCGTATACAAAGAGTTTTCATAGTTAGTGGTATCTGATCGAAAACGATTTTTTTCAATCGGGTTTTTAGTCCTGCAGATATTACTGTAAACGGAAACGTGAATTTACCCTCTCTAGTGGCACACTTGTGCGTTAAGAAAAATTTTAAATTATATGTCAAACATTTCGCACGGAAAACACTCTTCAATACAGAAATAATTTTTCTAATCGAACTCTTAAAAGCAGAGATTTCGACAAAAATAAGATATACATCTACGCCCCTGGCGGAAAAACAATGCACTATTTTAAGCGGGAGGTATTCTCAAAATGTTTCCCGATGTGAGCGATATCGGTTCACGAAAGGAATTTTTCAATCGAGCTTTCAGGAGCAAGCTCGTATTTAGCTGCAAACACATCAGAAGCAGAAATAAACACTTACACCCCCTTGTGGCCAAACCATTCTTTACCAAAAATTAGAAATTATATGAAAAACATTTCCCACCAGAAATTGCATCCAATGCAGGAAAAAATGTTCAAAGTGGACTTTTAGAAGTCCACTTGAAAATTTTTTTCTGCATTGGATGCAGAAAAATGTATCCAATTTTTCGCAATTTACCTTTACGCTCCCTAGCGGAAAATGTATTCATTACTTGAGAAAGAGACTGTGCCTAGAATAGTCTTCGATGTAAATAGCACCGAAAGGAAAAATAACTTTTTCAATTTGATATTTAGAAGCAAATGTGTGGAATAAAATGGATTTTAAATTCAATATCATCTGCGTTTACATCCTGGAGCTGTGAAGTTGTGCATTGTTTAAAAACCGGAATGCAAAGATCATCATTCTCACATTTCAAGCTTCTCAATGCAGAAAGATTTTTTTAAAACGGACTAATA
The DNA here is from genome assembly GCA_039090855.1 of Macrothele yani. Classification (NCBI taxonomy): domain Eukaryota; kingdom Metazoa; phylum Arthropoda; class Arachnida; order Araneae; family Macrothelidae; genus Macrothele; species Macrothele yani. The sequence goes on along the minus strand of CM076994.1, from coordinate 74,033,425 downwards.
GTTGCAGCGACACAGTGTCCACAGGCGGACGGACGGACAAAGTGATAATATAAGCACGGTTTTTTTTGGGTTTTTTCAAAAGACATGGATAAGTAAGAAAAGAAAACTGTGATTAGTGATTTGTAGGAATCTGTGAACATGATATTGCATTCTTTCTCCCTTGATCGATGTTTGCTCCGGCAATATTTTTGACCGAGAGAATGAATTTCAGATTTGAGGTGTTACCAGAGGATAAAACAGTATAATTTATGAAATAAATAATTCAATAAACATTTTGTGATTTCCTTGCTTCATTTTTGCATCGGTGGAAATTCGAAAAGACAAGGAAAATATTTAAATTTCTGAGTCAAATTATAATACTTTCCCTAGAGCAGATTTTATGCATATGCACAGCATCTGATGCGTGCATTTGCCTCTGCAAGAACCTTAAAAACTTTTTCCTCACCCTTGAGTTGTTATAAGCACAGGTGCGCCAATTGTCACTTCGACGAATTCTACTTGTCATAGTTTTATCTCATGTTAACGAAACAATTGTTCAGTTCTTCAAACTATTTCAAAAACGTGTTTTACAAATGACATAGTTAAACTTTTTAAGGCGCCGTATTTAGGTTTTTATTTTCTTTCTTTTTCGATGGTTGCAGGGTCAGTAATGTGAGTGATGATTCTGCTTCTCCTGTCCCGGAAAATAAAAATAGACCAGATCGAGTCATAAGCAGGTAAAGTTTGTTGATAACCACTCGACAAAAGGCTCTTAAAGTACCATCTAAAAATGAAACCGTAATGTGAGGCACTCAGGCGAGCGTTTTAGCAATTGGGCAACGTATCAACGCAATTTTAAAATTTTCAGGCAACCAACTGCTCTTGTCGAAGCATCCAACAGCAACTGGAGGAAAGCCAGAGAAAAGAACGCATATATAGCCTGGTGACAAAAATACCCACCCTCTTTCTTTCATGTTCGTTTCGTTTTTTGTTTCTTTTTTCCTTCGTTGCACGGGATAAGAATTATTACGTTCGACGCCGGATTTTTTGGTTGCCGCGAGTGGCAACATTTATCCGCTCCGTTTTCGATAATTTTAGATTTCTTCAGTGCTGTGTTTGTTTAAATTACCCTTCGATTAACCACGTTTGATTCGATGTTGTACTTTGATTTGAGGGCTCTGACTAAAGGAAGTGTGTGTCTCAAGCTGTAAGAGGTGAGTGGCCTTAGCAACTAGGAGGGACGAAAGTGCCCGTTGGAATCAGATAATTGTTCTTCATGTGTCAAAACCACCCCAAAAAAACCCTCCGTACTTCTTCCTATCCGAGTAGTATGAAGTCTGGCTGGCGCTCAGTGGTTTGTTTATACACGGCAGTTACTTTTGTATACCTACATCAACAAGGATATAATGAAAATAGTGCAGTGAATCTTGTTGCTAGTTGGTGAGCATTCAACAGGAAATATACTGATGAACGGATTTTTCCCTAAGCATTTGAAGATTTCGAAGAATAACCTGCAGGTATTGTCAGTCAAAAGGATTTCATGTGGTAAGGGTTGGGAACAAACTAGAAATTGTTGCACATACATCTGCCGATTATCTTTTAAAAATAACATTCGTGATTAAACAGTGTTTGTAATATTTCCCTACATAAATGTTGCTGCGGATAATCCAGACAGATATATAGATAGTTACCAGATTATCTAACAGAAATGATTAGTGCATAAGAAAAATAAATTTAGGAAACTTTTTTTTTCAATTCTGAATATGCAATAACTAGATTTATTCGGAAAGAACAATATTTTTTCTAAAATTTGTGGCAACAAATTCTGCCACACTCTTCGAAATTATCTTTCCAGCCCTTTTTTATTCTCCTTTTCCTTTTCCATGTACGTGGATAAGTATCACGAAAATTTATCATTCAGAAAAATGTATGGCCAACCGTACTTCTGAGAAACTGATGCGTAAGTTCTATAAAATTCGACCGGCGTTTACTCTCAACCTTTGGAGTCAAATATTTCTTAAATTTATATTTCCTATTTTTACCCCTCTAAAAATATTCAAGACATGAGCTTTCTTTTCTTTTACTTTATTTCCTTTTCTTTTTCTGAGTTACGAAATAAAATGTTCCATGAAGTAGAATTAATACAGCAATGATCGCTCTTTCATGGAAAGGTTGTTGTCCATAAATTTCAGAGTTTGCACTCTTACAGTAAAAATGGCAATATTTATATTTCCCTTTACAAAGACTGAGAACAAACTGGAAATTATGAGATAAATAGACACGGTGTCTATCAACAATTATAAGAGTGAGAATATGAAACTGGCATTTTGAAATTTCCATGCAGTGTACATTCCAATGGAACAGACCGAAAATTCATTGTGATAAAGAAAGCTGACAATATGGAAAGGTTACAGTGAAGAAGAAATTGTGCATAGTTTCGGAATTTTTAGGAATAATTTTTTCTTTTGTTGAATGTCACCTTCCACAGCAAACCTGGATTACCAAGGCAATCAACGACGGATGGTCGGGATGGACCTCCAGCGGTCCGAGTTCGAAGATTTCATGAACGCTTATCGTCCTACCTTGGACGTCGTCAGTCGCAGAGAGCAAAAGTCGGCGGCGTCATCTTCGAGTTCGGAGGAACCCAAAGCTGACCTGGGCCGCTCTATTAAGAGACTGATCACACGAACTCAAACATCACCGAGCATACAGCACAAAAACCGGAAAGAGGGGTTTCAACGAACCTCGGAGACCCATGACAGGGAGAGAAGTGTGGCAAACGAATTGAAACCCCCAGCAATCCCAAGTCAAGAGAAAAAAGCACGAAGGCCGTATTCCATGAACTTGGACGGAACAGGGTACTCTACACCTCCTCACGACGGTAGGACACGAGTAGAAGCCAGCCCCGTACGGGCGATACACGAGCACAATCCAGGACACTCGACAAAGAACGGAAGACCGAAAGCAGAAAGGTCTTCCTCTGGACGTGAGGTTGAACACCACCCACAGCAACAACCGAAACAGAAGGCTGTAGAAACCGCGGCCCCGCCAAAGAACGGCATCAAGCCACCAAAGGAGCCGCAGGTTCAGGTCAAAGTGTCAGCGGAAACTTCAGCAATACCTACCATAGTCCATCCTCCGGCTCCTAGTCCGATGAACGCAAAGAAAAAGGTCTCTTCTGCCCAGGACAAGGTGTCTTTCAAAGAAGAGGGTAGAAAAATATCAACAATCGAATCAAAAGTTGTCCATTCTGCAGAGCATCTGTCTTTTGATTGTTTGGCTGTAGCTGCCAACATGATTGATCGATATCTACCACCGAAACACGTAAGTATTTTCATATAATTTATTTCATTGCATAATTTTTGATAACATTGATATTAATATTTTAAAGATGGTTAAATTCTGTTTTTAAAGAAGGAACCAAGATGCCGCCTCGTGTGAGAAAATGGTGATTCAAAAGAATTAAAGCAGCATTAAGGGATACAAGCGATCACCCCTCTCTCGGACCGTTCGCCAGAGAGAGCTCGGGATTGGGTCATTGGTAGTGTGTTGACCTCCATCCTTGGAAGCAATGGCCTCAAATTAGGGACGGATGACAGCTTATATCCCTTAGAGTTGCCCACTGCGGTTGTTAAACCCCACACCAATACTCGTAAAGTATTCTTTCGCAGTTCGAGTGTATCTTTTAACCTGTTAGCAAAATAGCAGCCCGATCTTTATTAGTCAATTATAAATAAAATCAGCTATATAAACCTTCAGTTCGCGTATCCTTTTCCCCATTTCTTCATCAAAGTTGTCATTATTCGAGGCTGGCGTGATTGCTTAATAAAAGAAAATAAAAAAAAATGTCGACGGGATTTCCAACAAAATGTGAATTAAGAGTTGATTCCAAATTCCAAAAAATTGAGATTGAGTTCACGTTGTTTTCTTTTTTTTTTTTTTTTGTCTTCTTTTCGGAAATGTTTTATGAAAGCTCAATACCAGAAAAATATAATTGTTCAATTTCCATGTTTCAAAAACTGCATAAAAACCCTTTCAGTGTATTAGGCAGTAACAAGAATTTTATCTGCTTCCATTTTGGAAGAGATTCCTCTGAAATCAAGATATGTTTGCATATTAACGGCAGAAGGTAAACATGGTTATCAAATAACAACACATTACTTAGGCACAATAACTGTATTTTAGAAGTTAGGAATGATGATACGATTGTTATTGTGAGATAAAAATTGTACATCAGATACGAATAATACTTCGCAGCTTAGTTACTTGTTACTTTAATAAAGTATAATTAGTCATTTAAGTTAGACTGCCTACGATCATAATGCTCCTGCAGATAAGCGTCTTTTTCTCTAAAGCTTCAGTGGTCGTAATTCCACAAGGCGTGGCCCTAAATGATGATTAGATCTTCTGCACCTTTTTCTTTTTCGCGTTTTTTGCATGGTTTGTTTGTTTTTCTGATCACCTTACGGCAGTGACGTAGTCAGGGGGGGGGGTTCGAAACCCCTTGAGGGGAGACTGAGCACGAATTTAAAGCGATATATACGTGTACACGAGGCTTTCACCAATGAACCAAACCCATGGACCCCCCCACCCCCTCCCTTTAAGAAATTTCTGGCTACGCCACTGCCTTACGGTCTTTGTGTATTGAGTATAGTCACGGGACTGTTCCAAGAAGTTGCACTCATAATTCGCCTTAAGCTGTTTGTTACCCCTCTTCTTCAAATCCTCGGTTTTTTAAGAACGTCATGGACTTTTGAATGCGCCGCATTAATGGCCCAATGGCCAGCGTCATGGTTTATGACTAGTCGGCAGAGTTGTGCCCAAGACCCTCATGCAGCATAGTCTAACGGCGCTGGGCCACCCCATTTCCAAAATTACAGGCCCCAAAATTAAAGCCGGTGACTTCTTGTAACCATTAGTACTGCTCATGGTGGGCGTTAAACTCCGAAAGAAAATAAGAATACCCTGAATTTTCGGATATAATGACTACATCTTTTGAATCCTTTTCAACACTAAAATAATTTTTCAAACCAGATTTTTAGTAAAAGAAAAGAATCAGTGAAAATGAGAATGCATTTGCGAACCCAACTGGGCAAACCACGCATTATTTAAAATACGCTATGTGGGCAGTGTTCTTAATAGTTCAAGAAACCAGTTACAGAAAAAATCAGCAGAATTTCTACAATCAATAAGACATTCATAAATGGAAATAGCTAATTACACCCAGCACAGGCTAAAATGTATATCACGAAAAATCACGAATTTTACACAAAATGTTCCTCTTTGCGGAAGATATTCGAGCCAAAACCATTTTTTGAAATAGAACAATTTGAAGAAATATGAAGAAAACGTTATATATCTTTACGCTCCCTAGCAGTTTAACTTTGCGCTATTTAAAAAAGAAAATGGGTGCAAAATATTTTACAAAATGAAAAGTTTCTTACCAAAAGAGGATTTTGTTTTTAAATTAAAGATACTATTTCAAATACAAATATACGCTGCCATCCCTTGTTTACAGAATTGCTAAATATTAATAAATAAAATCTGCTCGTGAAGCATTCTTTATAACAAAATCTGCGCAATAGAAAAAGATTTTTCAAATAGGAGCTCGAGACGCAGAGATAGTGAGAAAATATTTTTACCATATACCTCAAAGTGGGAAAGCTGTGGTAATTTAAAGATAATATTCACAATCTTTACCGTAGAAAATCTCCTACAGCACAGGAGTAATTTTTTAATAGGATGCTTGGAAGCGGAGATACAATTGCAAATAGAAATACACACTAGCGCCACCTGGCATCAGAACTATGCACTGTAAAACTTCAAGATTATATGCAAAATATTCCCCAAGTGAATGACATCCAGTGTTAATTTTTTTTTTAATCTTACTGTTTGAAACAGAAATGTTCAGAAAAAAGAATTTTACATTTGCTTTCCCTAGCCGATAAATTGAGGAGTAATTTGGGAAGAAAATGGGCAAAAAACGATTTCAGAGTGAGTAGCATCTGACCAGAAAAGATTTTCTTCAATCGGAGTTTTAGACGCACAGTACAGCTGCAAATATGTTGCAAACTTAAATGCGAGCTCACGCCTTCTAGTAAGAAAACTGTGCGTTAGGAAAAATTTTAAATTATATGCAAAATATGTCACACCAAGAACTAACAAAGAAATATTTTTTCAAATCGAATTGTTAGAAGAATATATATTGAGAAAGATAAGATACATATCCACATCCACTGGAGGAAAACTATTGCATTATGATGAGTAGGTAACATGTACAGAAATTATTCCGTCGTGAGGTGTATCTGATCAAGAAAATTTTTCAATGGGGACTTCAAGATACTGCGGCAAAAATAACGGAAACAGAAATAAGAACTTACGCCTCTAGTGGTAAAACTGTGCGCTGTAAAAAATTAAAAATTATGTGAAAATATTCTTTCCTATGAACTCTATCCGGCGCAAAACGGAATTTTCCAATCTATGCCTTTAGATGCAGAGATATCGGGGAATTGTAATACATATTTACGCCCCCCCTAGCAGGAAAATAATGCGTTTTTTTTTAAAAAGAAACTGTGCGTAAAATAATCTTCGGAGTAAGAGCTATCGAAGGAAAGACGGAATTCTTTTTAGTCGGGTATCGAGAAGCAGCGATATGGAATAAATTATGTTTCGATATTCCTAGCGGCGAAGTAGTGTATTGGAAAAACACCAGAAAGGAAGGATCATCGTTTTCACAACGCAAAACGAGTTTTTCAAATCCGTCTAATACGTGTAAAGATGTGGTATCTACAGGTGAACGGACATAGTAATAATACAAGCATGTACTTTTCTTTTCTCGAAAGATGTTCTAAAATCTCTAATATACAGTTGACACGCTTTCGACGTTTTTTTTTTTTTTTATCTCTTTCTTTAAAGAATGGAAAACCTGCTTTTGTCGTACAAGATTTGCAGGAAGAAAAGGCGAAAGTATTCGTTTGAAAAAGCGAAAATAAAATATTCGCAAAAGGACAGAATTTGAAAAAATTATAAAACAGACAATCGCTCTTTGCATGTTTTCTTTATTTAACACACAGCAACCGAAAAATTGTTATCCGGACTCCGCTGGGATCGTACCCTGGATCTTTCGATAACGTGCCGAGTGCGTTCGCCTTACACAACAATCCACGGCGCTATGTGTGTTTTATCTGTCAGCATCTGACTTCATAAATCCGTAGAGATGGGCTTAGCAACTGAGACGTCTCCATGTGATGGGGCTTAACAGCACAAGCTATTAAATTATAGCTAATAAATCCATTTTTACTATGAAAAAATTATTTCAGTCAGAAATGTAGCGAAGCTGGAATTTAGCAGGCAGTTTCGGGGAACGACATAGTAATTGATAAATAGCTTCCCAAAAAAATTTTTGATCTGTTTTTACTTTAAATGTATTTTAAAACTTTAGTCCCCGGTAATAACAAAAATAAAAAAAAAAGAAAAAAAAAAGGAAGCATCAGACAATGGAAAGTTAATATCATATCATATTTAATTAAAAAGTCTTAACTTTCAAAAATAACCGCTCACAAAAAAGAAGCGGGCGCATCCATGCCGACCCAAATTAAAAACACATAAAACATTCGGCATAAAAAAAAAGAAAAAATTGAAATCGGAAATAGAAAAACATACTTTAATAACACTTATGTTTTTAGCTTTTTTTACGCTTTCCAACAGTAGGTTGAAGAAGCGTATATGCTCCAGCTTTGTCCGTCCGTCCGTCCGTCCGCACGATAACTGGCGTAAAAATGGTTCGATTTCGATGAAATTTTAGTATGTGGTAGGGGACCACCATGGGACGAACCCTTTTGAAAATGGGACAAATGGGGTCAAAGGTCACGACGTAGGAGCGGGATCCTTCCATTGCCCTTATGCGTCATGACTTGCGTAAATATGGTTCGATTTCAATGAAAGTTTACTATGTGGTAGGGGACCGCCTGGTGACGAATCTTATTCAAAATGGGTGAAGTGGGGTCAAAGGTTAGGACATAAGAACAGGATGCATTCCATGGCCCTTATGCGTCATAACGTGCGTAAAATTGGTTCGATTTCGATGAAATTTCAGTATGTGGTAGGGGACCACCTGGGGACGAACCCTATTCAATGTGCAAGGTTAGTTATACCCTTGTTCAATGTGGACGAAATGGGGTCAAAGGTCAGGACATAGCAACGCGATCCATTCTATCGCTCTTATCCCATATTATTAAGGTAGACGTCAAGTAATTTTGCTTACTATACTTCCAATGGAAAAACTTTTCTACACATTTCTTTCACAATTAATGTGTTCCCAAGGATGAAAATTTGAACATCAATTAAAATAACTTTATTACAACTTGGAATACTTAATATTTTCTAAAACATAACCATAATTACATTAAAAATCAATAACTTTTCCTTTGATGGTGTTGAAACCAGAAAAAGGATGGCACGACGTGTACTTTGATGACGTCAGTAGACAAACAAATGTTGGATTGCATAATTATGGTTATGTTTTAGAAAATATTAAGTATTCCCAGTTATAAAATGAAGCTATTTTAATCGATGTTCAAATTTTTACAATTGTGAATGCATAAATTATCCAGAAAAAAGGATGGCGCGACCTGTATTTTCATGACGTCAGTAGACAAACAAATGTTGGATTGCATAATTATGGTTATGTTTTAGAAAAATTAAGTATTGCAAGTTATAAAATGAAGCTATTTTAATCGATGTTGAAATTTTCATCCTTGTGAACGCATTAATTGTCCAGAAAAAAGATGGCGCGACCTGCATTTTCATGACGTCAGCAGACAAAAAAATGTTGGATTGCATAATTATGGTTGTGTTTTAGAAAATATTAAGTGTTCCAAGTTATAAAAGGAAGATATGTTAATCGATGTTCAAATTTTCATCCTTGGGAACGCATTAATTGGGAAGAAAATGTGTACAGAAATTTTTCCATTCGAAGTACAGGAAACAAAATTACTTGACGTTCACCTTAAAGGAGTAATTCTTGTATGCATGTAAATTTTATTTTGAAAACGGCTCTGAGGATTTTGATGAAAGTCGTTAACCTACCGTTTTCTGGTACTAGAAATCGATTTAGCTTGATCTCCACTTTAAGAAAATTTGTTTGGTGGGTTAAATAACCACCCCGAATTACGAAGTTTGCAGTGTGGTGTCATGGAGTCGTCCCTTTAGATATTGGCGCGCGGTCATGCCATCTATCTCATTTCGTCACGCGTTGTTTGTGGATCCTATTAAAGTTTTATGACGTCACACCTTGCTAGCAGATGGTCGCGATTCCCATCTGCCTCATTACGTCACGCGTTGTGTGCGTATGTTCGTCCGCACGATAACTTGCTTAAAAATCGTTCGATTTCGATGAAATTTTAGTATGTGGTAGGGGATCACCTGGGATGGAACCCTATTGAAAGTGAACGAAATGGGGTCAAAGGTCAGGACATAAGAGCGGGATCCATTCCACTGCTCTTATGCCTCATAACTAACGTAAAAAAAGTTCGATTTCGATTAAATTTTAGTATGTGGTAGGGGACCACCTGGGGACAAACCCTATTGAAAATTGGCGAAATGGGGGTCCAAGATCAGGACATAGGAGCGGAATCACTTCCATCGCCATTATGAGTCATACTTACGTAAAAATGTTTCGATTTGGATGAAATGTTGGTATGTTGTAGGGACCTTCCTGGGAACGAATCCTATTGTAAATGGGCGAAATGGGGTGAAAGGTTAGGACACAGGAGCGGGATGTATTCCATAGCGCTTATGCATCATAACTTACGTAAAATTGCTTCGATTGCGACAAAACTTTATCATGTTATTTCGGATATATACTGAACCTGTTCTGTTGAATATCATCCAAATGGATCAAAGGTCAGGGCACTGGAGTGATTTATTCCACAGCCATTTTCCTCATAACTTGAGTAATAGCTTGAGTAATGATTTCTAGTATATTGGAAAGCGTATCATAATCAATGCATTGCATGATTTTACTAACTTGTTTTTTTAAGAATGAGCTTCCGTAAGCCACTTTCCCTGTGCTTTATTTTTTTTTTTTTAGTCGTGCCTAAAAATGAAAAATGCTGAGCGAAAGTGATTTCTGGTGAAACATAAAACTAAAATAAATTGCAATGTAGTGTTGAAAACGCAAAAAAGGGCTTATTAAGTTTTAAAAAATCTGTTATCGAAAAAAGCATTCATTCGACTATTAAACGAGTTCATTTATATTCCACCCAGTAATCGCTAGTCCTGTTATCGTCAAAATTGGTTGCTTTTCTTCTTATCATTTCTCAAATGGTATTATTTTTCTAGAAACTGTGTGCTAAAATTTAGTATTAAATTGGGACTTACACTAAAAAAATCCTATACTCCCTTATAACAGAATATTCAAGAATAATTTTAAGCAACGAAAAATCATCCGCCACTGAGACCGTTCAGTTTGCATTTACTCCCTCAGTACGATCCGAATAGCGGTGCACTAAAGCAAAAGTTCGGTTTACATTTATTTGGGCATATTGTCAATGAGCTTCACACAATTTGCACTCAGACTGAATAAAATATTTCCATAAGTTACCCGAAAGAGGGTATCTAATTTTGTATCTTTTTTCAGAGTAAATAAAAGAATCAGAGTTTCAGTATCAAAAGATGATAGAAATAAAAATAAAAGTCACATTGCCTGACATAAACTATATTCCAAAATTACTAAAAACCAAGAAACACGACACCAAATTTTCGGTTGTAATGATTACGTTTTTAGAATCCTTTCCGATACGAATAAAATTTATTAAAGTTATATCACGATTTCTTCTATATTTATTCTTTTAACCGTTTTTCCTTTCCGGATGCTTTACGATTGTAGAAATCCATTCGATTTTTTTCTAATCCGTTCCATTTTTTTTTTTTATTGAAAGTTTAACGACCGCCGTGAGCAACTAAGTGGGATATAAGCAATCGCTCGTCCCTAATTTAGGGCCACTGATTCCATGCCAGTGCCGTAAGACAAACACAGCATCCATGCCACACCAGGATTCGAACCAACCCATCTCGGACGAATGATCAGAAACCATCGCTTAGACCACTGCGCCACCGGGACGTCATCGGTTACGTTGACTTGAAGTCAATGATTTTTTCTTACCGGTTCCATTCACTCTGAAGTTAAAGCAACCGGTTAGAAAAAATCAACTGGATTTCTACAATCGATAAAACATCCAAAAATAGAAACAGCTACTTACTTCCACCAAAGGCTAAAAAGTATATCACGAAAATTAACAAATGGCCACCACAAAAATTTCTCCTAGCACAAGGAAGGTATCAGAGACAAAGAGATTTTCAAATCGAACTGTTGAAAGAAGAAACGTAGAAGAAAACGTGATATACTACGTAATTCTACATTTTCTAGCGGAAGAATTCTGCATAATGGAAAGATTGAAAACAGGCGAAAAGTATTCTTCATGGCAAAAGCTATGACAAGCAAAAGAGAACTTTCCAATTACGTCTCCCGGAAGCACAGATAGCGAGAAAGAATTTTGACCTATACCTTCCATAACGGGAAAACTGTGCATTATTTAAGGAGGATATTGCTCTCCATCTTTGTGGTAGCGAAAAGCATACAGTAAAAAAAAAAAAAAAAAGATGTTTTGAAGGTTTAACGACCACCGTGAGCAACGGGATGGGTTATAAGCAGTCGCAGTCCCTAATTTAGGGCCACTGATTCCAGGGAAGGGAGAGAGCCAGTGCCGTAAGACAAACACAACATCCAAAAAAGTCTCTTAATAGGGATTTAGAAGAGAAGATACAGCTGCAAACAGATGTATACAAACACCCTAGCAACAGAACTGTGAACTACAAAATTCCTCAAATACAAACCTAAAGTGTTCCACAAGGTAAATGGTATCCGGTGTTGAAACAATTTTTTTAATCGCGCAATTAGAAGCAAAGATATTGAGAAAAACAGATTAAACATTTGAGCTCCCTAGCGGAGAATATGTGCATTCCTTTTGAAAGAAAATATATGCAAATAATTGTAATTGTTAGCAGTATCTGACCTAAAAAGAATTTTTTTTTCAATTGAGAGTCCAGCAGATATTGCTGTAAATGGAGATATGTGCTTACGCCCTCTATTGGCGAACTTGTGCGCAAAGAAATATTTGAAATTATATGAGGAACATTTCGCACCGGAAACGCTCTCCAGCAAAATAAATAATTTTTCAGATCGAACTATTAGAAGCAGAGATATCAACAGAAATACACGGTGTACATAAAGTCTTTCCCACATTACAAAACTTAATATAAAAAAATGTATTATAGGTACAAGAAAGGGATTGCACGACAATGATGGTGCACAAGTAAAGTTGTTTTTTCCAGCGTCAGTACACCTCCACCTGGGCATGATGGTCCTTGGTTAGAGTCCCGGATGAGAGATGGATGTTGTGCTTGTCTTACTGCGCTGGCTCTGTCCCTTTCCTGGAACCAATGGGCATAAATTAGGGACATTTAGCCCAATGGGCTGCTTATGATAGTCGTTAAACTCCAAAACAATAAGAAGGAATCCGAATTTCAGCTAAAGGTTTTTAAACCAAGAAATGAACGTTGGCATATATGTCTGCATAGCATCAGCACTGACTTTCCAAAAACCCAATGGGTGCTCGATCCCTCAACGACAAGTACAAGCAGGGACCTCATTTTGTTTGAGGAAGGAGAAGACAAAAGTATACATATACGTACTGTTATGTGCTTAGAGCAATCCTAAAAGGTGTCTGCATGTTTCAAAGTAAATAAAGACAAATTTACAGTATACATTTTTCGTAATCGCGATGTGATGCTTGCACTGAAAGTCAGATGTGGCAGAATTGCCAGTGAAACACTCTAAAAATTAAAAACTGGCAAAAGTATTTAACTTCTAATGTTATCGACGAATGAATGAGTAATCTGCATCCATTGACGAGCTTTACCTGAGTACCTACGTGGTCAATGCCCGTACATCAGAATTCTCATAACCTCACATTCTGCGGATAGTTCTATATCCCGTATCAATTCCCCAGGGGCCTCCTTTTGATGCTTATTCCTCATTCCCAGCACTTACTATTCGTTCGTCTTCTGAACAGCAGTTTTACACAAACTGTCACTGATTTCCCTGCGTCCGTTTCTAACATTTCTGGGTTATGTTTCTAAGCATACAGAGCTTCGGCCTTCTATCGGTCTTGTTTGCATTTAGGCACGCTGCCAGTGTTGCCAAATACAGATAAACTATCGCGAGTTCAGATATGAAGTTAAGTGCAGAATATGAAAAGAGAGATAAATAAAATTTACATAAAGAAACAAAACCGGAAAGTAAACTAGGTGCACACATCACACATAATAACGGCATCTACATGTGTCTCATGTCGTAACAGACGATTTAGAAGATAAGAGAATCCATATTGTTCCTCACACGCCGCACAATCTAGATCCCGCTTCCTGTGACTTTTGGCTCTCTCCGGAAGTGAAAAAGGAATAAATAGGTAAATGTTTTTTTCTCTGATAAGGAGGTGGCAGAAGTCATGGAGACGATTTGCGAACTCCTTTCACTTTATGGACTCGATTTCTTGTTCGAAATGTGACAACGTCGGTGGAAGCAGTGCGAAGGGCGACTATTTTAACAAAGACCATGTGAAATTGGACAATTAAGACATGCTTTTAAACGAGATAACGGAATTTTATCTCGTTTTTTTTTAAGTGTCTTTGTAAGTAAATCCAATATTTACCGGTACCATATGCGTGTGTGCTTTAAAATTGTTTGGAATGTATTTCTTTTCAGAATCCTGATCCATTACTTAGTTTGAGAGTGATTGAAATTCCAGAAAGAAAATATCACGTTATCCTGGAATTCCAGGAAAGTCCAATCTATGAAAAACCCAAAACGTCATCCAGTGGACTTTTAGTGATTGGAGACGACGATGACGTCATTTGTGCGAGAGATCAAAAGATGGCCTTTGAATGGTTGAGAGAATCTCACGTAGCTGTGAACGGCATGCTGCTCAGCAATGTGGAGAAGCTCAGTGAGTAAATAACATATTCTTTCATTTCTTAAAATAATATATTTCCTCATAATGTTAAAACATCACGTTTGAGCTATCCGAGAAAGATCGAACGTGTAATCTAATGATCTCACCTTGGAAATCGGAGGATGCGATTTCTTTCGTGTCCAAAACGGCTAGCTGACGCTGACAAATTCAGTTATGTAAGTTGAATATTTAAAAGCAACCATTTATTAAATGGTATTTGTTTTTATTAAAGTGCACTGTTCACAGCATAAGTTCCCTAACTTTTATAAGCTAGGTAAATAGACTCTCCTAAGCAGGGCCCGATTTTCACAGAATGGGGCCCTAGACGCAGCACAAGATGAAGCCCCCACCCGTCCACATTCTTGAAAGATTAAGTACATTTCTCGCTACCAAATATTATCAATTAATTTAAAAGTTGATTTAATAAATGGGACACTGTGCGTGGAAAAACAGGAAATAATATATTTTATTAAATCTTAATATAAGCGAGGAAATTCGCACTTAAAAATATAGACGGATAAGTAAAACACTATTTAATAGTTTAGTATTGCTACTTTCACATCTAATTATGCAATAATTCAAATATTCTAAGTTTTTAAGTTATTAATCCCCTTTTAATTTTATTTTAACTGATTATCATTATTTAGACTTGGTACAGGCTGATTTTTTGGGGGCAAGGTGAGCTTCCATATGTATCTGATTGATCACTTGTGATGTGTTCAATATTATAGTGCAATAATTCTATTAACAGAGGAATGATACTTAAATTTGAGCAAACATGCATAACTGGATAATTCTCACACTCATAAAAACACATTATTCAGCTCATCAATTCACTTAATTTAGACCCAAGCAATTTTAAAATCTGATACTTTATAATATGAAATACTCAAAACTTCTACAAAGTGTCTTAGTAATGCATGTGATTTTGAGGACCAAAACTAAGTTGTGTGATGGATTGTGTACACGCACACAATATAAAAAAGGAACAATCATCAGAGTTAAATGGCTAATTGCCACCCTTACCACAGTGTTGCTTCTTTTTTTTTTTTTTTTTTTGGTCACTCTACATCTTTGTCTGCCCGCACACAAATTAAAGCCATTGCAGCCACTGAGTAACTTAAAGCCAAAGAAAGCCATTACAGTCACCGAGCTGCAGCTGAAATGAGGTGATAGTGAAAGAGCCTAGCAAAACCATCAATGTTAATCTTCATTTCAGGAAAAGAAAAAATACTTTTTTCTTCTATTTTTTTTCATTCATAATAACTAATTAATTAAAAAAAGCATATGCGTATGTATATCATCATCATCATCGTCAACCATTATCAATCCACTGCTGGACGAAGGTCTCCCCGAGTTTCCTCCACAACAGTCTGTCTTCTGCCAGTCTCCTCCATGTCACTCCCGCATACTTTCGAATTTCATCCACCCATCTCCCATGTGGTCGTCTTCTGGATCTCTTCCTGTCCCTTGGAATCCAACCTAAAATTTCGGCTGTCCATCGTATGTATATATACATATATTGCATTGTGTTTCTGGGACTCCTTCAAATGCGGGGCCTTAGGCCTGGGCTTTGCGGGCCTAATCGTAAGTCAGGCCCTGTTTCTAAATACAAGGTTATTCAGAAAGAATCATCCGATTTCAAAAATTTATATTTCGAAAAATGAACAACACAGAATGATAAGTAATACATCAATGTAAATGAAAAATGTCTAAGTTTTTTTTTACAAATATTATATACGACTTCCTTTAGTCACACATATAATGTCAACGCGATATAAAAATTCCTGCCAAACACGGTCTAATGTGTCATTGGAAACTGCTTCTAAAGCAGCAAAAATGCGTTGTTTAAGTTCGCATAGAGTTGTGGGCAAAGGAGGCACAAACACTTGATCTTTTACATACCCCCAAAGGAAGAAGTCGCATGGGGTCATATCAGGTGACCAAGAAAGCCAACTGTGTAACACCAAGTCATCTTGTCCACTCTGACCAATCCAACTGCGGGGTAGCTCTTGCAGTCGTTGTAGCTCATCACAAGGCTTCAGTGCTTGCAAGTCATGCAATTTGTATGGCTTGTAACATATTTTTTTTCCTCAACACAAGACAAACTGTAGGCTGAGGAATCCCCAGTTCTCGAATAGCGCGAATGGTCGATTTCTTCGGGCAACGTAGAAAAGTCTCTCTCACTCTTTCTACATTCTCTGCAGATACGCCTATTTGCCCTGGACTTTTTCCTTTGCAAAGACATCTAGTGTCCTCGAACTGATGATACCACCTGCGAATACTCTGAGCCGTCAGTGAATTAATTTGGTACTTTCTACGAAATTCACGCTCAACGGCGATTACCGACTGACATCGTGCAACCGAGAGCACACAAAAAGCTTTCTGCTGACTAGACGCCATTTTCACTTCTTCGCCAAAAGAGCTTCATAAACCCTGTATTTTTCGAATATTCAGAATGCCTAGTCGGAAGGTCGGGAATTTTCTCAGCGATTTTAGGCACCACAGATGTTAATTTTCAAAGACCTACCAAACTCAACTTTTTAGCACGTCTTTTGAAAAAAAAAACAAACAAGAAAGATGACACCGAATTTTCGGGTGTAATAAGCACGTCTTTTGAATCCGTTCTGACGCAAATTAAATTTATCAAAGATATTCAAAGGCAATGGAACCAGTATGGAAAACAATAGTATCTGACGGAAGAAAGCAGTTTTTCAATCGGGTCTTTAATCCCTCAGATATTGGTATAAACGGAATCTTGAGCTTACGAATTCTTAGAAACAGAGTTATCGACAAAAATAAGATGTGACTTTACGTCCCCTGGTGGGAAAACCATGCATTATTTTAGGAAGAAAGTATTTTCAAAAGGTTTATCCATATGAGCGGTATCGGTCCAAGAAAAAAAAATTTTGTCGAGTTTTCAGGAGCCCAGATTTTGCAACAAATACTTCAGAAGCAGAAATTAACGTTTAACACCCCTGGTGGTCAAACCATTCTTTACAAAACATTAGAAATTATGTGAAAAATATTTTCCATCAGGTCTTGTATGCGGTACAAGAAGAATTTTTCAAATCAGAGTTTTAGAAGCAGAAAACGCAATTTACCTTTATGCGCCCTAGCGGAAAGTTTTAAATGATTTACGAGAAATTTTTGAATTTATAGGAAAAGCATTTCGCATCGGAAACACTATCCAACAATGAAGAAATTTTTCAAATTGGACTTTTAGAAGTAGAGATATTGACAAAAATAAGATATACATCTACGCCCCCTGGCGTAGAAACCATGCATTATTTCAAGAAGAAAGTGTTCCTAAAACGTTTGTCGACATGAGTAGCATCGGTCAACAAAAGACGTTTTTTTCAATCGAGATTTTAGAAGCTCATATTTTGCTGCAAATACATGAGAAGACTTACGCCACCTGGTGGCCATACCATTTTTTTACAAAAATTAGAAATTATGTGCAAACGATTTCCCATCACGAGCTGTATGCGGTACAAAAAGAATTTTTCAAATCGGAGGTTTAGAAGCACAGAAATAGTGGGAAACGCAATTTACATTTACGCCCCTAGCGGAAAGTCCATGAATTACTTGAAAATTTTGAAATTATATGAACCACATGTCACACTAGAAACACTATCCAACAAAGAAGGAATTTTCAAATCGAGCACCTAGCAGTCGAGATATTGACAAAAATAAGATATACGTCTACGCCTCCAGGCGCAGAAACCATGCACTATTTTAAGAAGAAAATGTTTCTAAAAGGTTTGTCGACACGAGTAGTATCGGTCTACAAACGACGTTTTTTTTAATCGAGAATTTAGAAGCTCATATTTTGCTGCAAATACATCAGAAGCGGAAATTAAGATTTACGCCCCTGGTGGCCAAACAATTTTTTACAAAAATTAGAAATTACGTGCAAACGATTTCCATCAGGAGCTGTATCCGGTGCAGAAACAGTTTTGCAAATCGGAGATTTAAAAGCAGAGATATAGGGTGAATCGCAATTTACCTTTACGCCACCTAGCGGAAAGTCTATGAATTACTTGAAATTTTTTAAATTATATGAAAAACATGTCACACGAAAAACACTATCCAACAAAGAAGAAATTTTTCAAATCGGACTCCTAGAAGTAGAGATATTGACAAAAATAAGATATACGTCTACGCCCCCTGGCGGAGAAACTGTGAGATTTTTTAGGAAGAAAATATACCGAAAAGGTTTATCGACGGGAGTGGCATCAGTCCACGAAAGAATTTTTTCAATCGATATTTTAGAAGCTCAGATTTTATGGCAAATACTTCAAAAGCAAAAATCAACACTTACGCACAATGGTGGCCAAAGTACTTTTTACCAAAAATACGAAATTATATGCAAAATATTTTCCATTAGGAGATGTATCCGCTGAAAAAAAGATTTTTCATATCGGAGTTTTAGCAGAAGAGTTATCGGAAAAAATGTAATTTACTTTTACGCCTCCTAGCGGAAAATCTATGCGTAATTTGAAAAGGAAACTATATCTAAAACACTCTTCGACATAAATGGAATCGAAAGATAAAAGAATTTTTTCAATTGGATGTTTAGAAGCAAATATGTGAATTAAAACGTAATTTTGAATTCGACATCATCTGCATTTACGCACCCTAGCGGCAAAATTGTACATCGTAAAAAAAAACGAAATAAAGGATCATCATTCGCATATTTCAAGCTTCCGAATGCAAAAATAATTTTTCAAATCGGACTAATAGTTGCAGAGACACCGTGGGTACAGACGGACGGACGGACGCACAAACCGATAACAGAAGCACGATCTTTTTTTACAAAAGACGTGCTAAAAAGGAAGAAAGAAAATACGTGCTTATAGTAACGGTGTGCCCGTCCGTTGTGATGGATGCCGTACCTCTGTAACTATTAGTCCGATCGTAAGGCTTCTTTCGGAAGTTTAACAAGAAAGATGACACCGAATATTCGGGTGTAATAAGCACGTCTTTTGAATCCGTTCTGACGCAAAAAAATTTATCAAAGCTATTCAAAGGCAATGGAACCGTTATGGAAAACAATAGATCTGACAAAAGAAAGGATTTTTAATCGGGTTTTTAATCCCTCAGATATTGCTGTAAACGGAATCGTGAGCTTACGAACTTTTAGAAACAGAGATATCGATAAAAATAAGATGTGTCTTTACGTCTTATGGTGGGAAAACCATGCATTATTTTAGGAAGAAAGTATTCTCAAAAGATTTATCCATATAAGCTGTGTCGGTACAAGAAAAAAAAATTGTCGAGTTTTCAGGAGCCCAGATTTTGTAACAAATACTTCAGAAGCAGAAATTAACACTTATGACCCCTGGTGGCTAAACCATTCTTTACCAAACATTAGAAATTATGTGAAAACTATTTTCCATCAGGTCTTGTATGCGATACAGGAAGAATTTTTCAAATCAGAGCTTTAGGAGCAGAAATAACGCAGAAAACGCAATTTACCTTTGTGCCCCATAGCGGAAAGTCTATGATATACTTGAAAATTTTGAATTTATAGGAAAAACATTTCGCATCGGAAACACTATCTAACAAAGAAGGAATTTTTCAAATCGTACTCTTAGAAGTAGAGATATTGACAAAAATAAGATATACATCTACGCCCCTGGCGTAGAAACCATGCATTTTTTCAAGAAGAAAATTTTCCTAAAAGGTTTGTCGACATGAGTAGTATCGGTCAACAAACGACTTTTTTTTCAATCGAGATTTTAGGAGCTCATATTTTGCTGCAAATACATCAGAAGCGGAAATTAAGACTTACGCCACCTGATGGCCAATCCATTTCTTACAAAAATTAGGAATTATGTGCAAACGATTTCCCATCAGGAGCTGTATGCGGTGCAAAAAGAATTTTTTCAAATCGGAGATTTAGAAGCAGAGATATAGGGGGAAACGCAGTTTACATGTACGCCCCCTAGCGGAAAGTCTATGAATTACTTGAAAATTTTGAAATTATATGAACCGCATGTCACACTAGAAACACTATCCAACAAAGAAGGAATTTTTCAAATCGGACTCCTACAAGTAGAGATATTGACAAAAATAAGATATATATCTACGCCCCCTGGCGTAGAAACCATGCACTATTTTAAGAAGAAAATGTTTCTAAAAGGTTTGTCGACATGCTTGTATCGGTCAACAAAGGACGTTTTTTTCAATCGAGAATTTACAAGCTCATATTTTGTTGCAAATACAACAGAAGCGGAAATTCAGATTTACGCCCCCTGGTGGCCAAACTATTTTTTTTACAAAAATTAGAAATTAAGTGCAAACGATTTCCGATCAGCAGCTGTATCCGGTGCAGAAAGAATTTTTCAAATCCGAGATTTAGAAGCAGATATATAGGGGGAAAGCATAATTTTCAAAAAGCATAATTTTCGAAACAGCATAATTTTCAAGAGCAATATGCCATTATGTCTTGAAAGAAAAGTGTTTGATCAATGCATCCTTCCAGTGCTTACGGGTGTCACGTCAATTCATCGCGTGCGTCAATTCGTCGACTACGTCAATTCGTCGCGCGTCAATTCGTCGACTACGACAATTCGTCGCGCCTCAATTCGTCGACCACGACGATTCGTCGAGCGTCAATTCGTCGTGGACAAATTCGTCGACTACGTCAATTCGTCGTGGACAAATTCGTCGACTACGTCAATTCGTCGCGTTGACAGATTTTGGTTACATACAAAATGAATGCAAGGAAACGTACGATTTCGAACGTCTTCCCCCTGATCAAATGTATAAACTTTGGACACTCAGACAAGATAGGAATACTACGCTTTTTCTTTGGCACTAAAAATATTAGACGGTAGACGGTTTTCGGAACGGGTCAAGGCACGGGGGTAAGAGCCCCCACATACAAAATTTTCGTAAAATATATAATTTTCAATTCAGAACCACCAAATTTGGTGTCATGAAACTCAAACATAGACGGGAGACGGTTTTTGGAAAGGGTCGGGGCCGGGGGTCAGAGCCCCCCCCTCCATACAAAACTTTCGTAAAATATAGTTTTCAATTTAGAACCACCAAATTTGGTATATTATCCATGGTATTCTAACTTACGGTTTTTGGAAAGGGTCGGAGCCCGGGGTTCAGACCCCCCCCAAACAAAATTTCGTAAAATCTACAGTTTTCAATTCAGAACCACCAAATCTGGTATACTATCTCGTGATATTCTAACTTAGACTGTAGACGGTTTTTGGAAGCGGTTGGAGCACGGGGGGTCACCCCCCCACACACACACACACACACAAAACTGCCGTAAAATCTAGTTTTCAATTTAGAACCACCATTTGGTGTCATGAAACTCTAACTTAGCGGAAGACTGTTTTTGGAACGGATCGCGGCCCGGGAGGTCAGAACTCCCCCCCCCCATCCTCTCGTAAAAAATTATCGTAAAATCTACATTTCAAAATTGCCTTTATTCTTCTGTAAAATAACATTTCTATGTACATGACAATGGAATTCTGCCAATAAATACAGCGGTATATACATCAGCTGGAAAGTTCCAGTGAAACGTAAAACAAAATATTGTTAAAATCATAAAAAAAAACTTATTTCGCCACGTAGGGCGAAGGAGAGGCAGACAATAAAGCACGAGCGATACAAACGAAAATGTTTACCTACAGTATTGTAGACAGGGCAAGACATGATTCTATACTATGCACAAATTCCAATTAAGCATTACTACCATACTAAAGATTAAACATTAGGTACTAATTCACAGAAATGCAACAGTGATGCTACATTCAAAATTTACAACATATATACAGAAGTATTCAGTGACAAGGGGAAATAACGCTAAATGTACTCAGAAGGGCATCTTGTTACAGTTTTCAATTTAGAACCACCAAATTTGGTATACTATCTCATGGTATTCTAACTTAGACTTTAGACGGTTTTGAGAAAGGGGTCGGAGCCCGGGGTTCAGAGCCCGGAGGGTTAGAGCCCCCTCACCCCTACAAAATTTCGCAAAATCTAGTTTTCAATTGAGAACCACCAAATTTCGTATACTGCCTCACGAAACTCTAACTTAGACTGTAGACGGTTTTTGGAAGCGGTTGGAGCCAGGGGGGTCAGATCCCCCCATGCAAATTTTTCGTAAAATCTACAGTTTGCAATTTGGAACCACCAAATTTGGTATACTATCTCACGGTACTCGAACTCAGACGGTAGACGGTTTCTGGAATAGGTCAAGGCGCGGGGGTTAAGAGCCCCCCACATACAAAATATTGGTAAAATCTACAGTTTACAATTTAGAACCACCAAATTTAGTATCATGAAACTCTAACTTAGGCGGGAGACGGTTGAGACGGTTTTGGGAACGAGTCGTGGCGTGGTGGGTCAGACCCCCCCCCCCCCACACACACACACACACACAAAATTTTCGTAAAATATGCCGTTTTCAATTTAGCACCACCAAATTTCGTATATTATCTCATGGTATTCTAACTTAGACAGTAGACGGTTTTTTGTAAAGGGTCGGAGCCCGGGGTTAGAGCTTCCATCCCCCCCATAAATTTTTTTCGTGAAATCTAGAAATCAACAGTTTTCTATTTAGAACCACCTAACTTAGACGGTTTTCAGAAAGGGTCAAGGCCCGGGGGTAAGAGCCCCCCATACAAAATTTTCTTAAAATCTACATTTTTTAATTCAGAACCACCAAATTTGGTGTCATGAAATTCTAACTTAGCGGGAGGCGGTTTTTGGAACGGGTCGGGGTCCGGGGGTTCAGAGCTCCCCCACCCCCGTACAAAATTTTCGTAAAATCTACAGTTTTCAATTTAGAACCACCAAATTTGGTATACTATCTCATGGTAGTCTAACTTAAACGACAGACGGTTTTTGGAACGGGACGGGCACGGGGTCAGAGCCCACCTCATAAAAAATTTCGTGAAATCTACAGTTTTCAATTTAGAACCACCAAATTTGGTATGCTATGTCATGGTACTCTAACTTAAACGGTAGACGGTTTTTTGGAACGGGTCAAAGCCCGGGAGTAAGTGCCCCCACATACAAAATTCTTCTTGAAAAGTGGTCAGAAGCCAGCCCCTAGATCACTCCGCCGCCGTAGCGGCACACGTTGAAATGTATTTTTCATACGGCCCCAAAAGCTCTTATGGACATACTAGGTTGAACTGGACGCAAATAAATCATTAATATAATTTGTACTAGCAGGGATACCAGTTATTTGCCAGGTACGTATTACTATTTGTGGAATCACCAAGTTCAGCTGGTGAAAGTTAATGAATGAAAAAGATATTCCTGCAATTTTCCAGTAAACTTATTTTAAATTTTTTGATTTAGTTAATTTAATTTTGCGAAACAAAAAAAGAAAGAAAAAGGAATGGGTATACTTACCTTCTAGGAGACATCTATAGAACTGCCGTACATGTGGCGTGTGCTTCTGTGAATCCCGCAACACAGAAATGCGATGTACCTATGTGATGTCGCATGCGTACGACTTCACATTGGCATTGATCATCTTTTTCTTACCGTTTTGAATTTTGAATATCTGGAACTCTCTATTTACATTACATTATATTTCTTCCTGATAAGCCGTTCGTTGGTAGTGAAAGCTAAACTATATTGATTTGTGTTTTTAATACACCATTAAACGCATATTAGGTTAGTTAGTTGGTTGGTTGATGGTTTATGGTGCAAGGCCCTCCAAGGGCCAAAGAGCGCCTTAGAACGTAGATAGGGTATTCTTAAGAGTTAAAAAACGGAACTTTTTACAAAAATTTTGTATGGGGCTCCCTTGACCCGGGCCCCGACACTTTCCCAAAACCGTCTACCGTCTAAGTTAGATAACCATGAGATAGTATACCAAATTTGGTTGTTCTAAATTGAAAACTGTAGATTTTACGAAAATTTTTTATATGGGGGCTCTGACCAACCGGGCCCTGACCCCTTCCAAAAACCGTCTACCGTCTAATATTTTTAGTGCCAAAGAAAAAGCGTAATATTCCTATCCTGTCTGAGTGTCCAAACCTTATAAATTTGATCAGGGCTAAAGACGTTCGAAATCGTACCTTTTCCCGCATTCGTTTTTTATGTAACCAAAATCTGCAAACGCGACGAATTGACGTAGTCGACGAATTTTTCCGCGACGAATTGACGCTCGACGAAATGTCGCAGTCGACGAATTGACGCGCGACGAATCGTCGCAGTCCGCGAATTGACGCAATCGACGAATTGTCGCACGCGACGAATTGACGTATAACCGTGCTTACGTATGGTGCAGAGACGTGGACCTTAACTAAAAGAGACATACAAAGGCTGCAGACAACTCAAAGTAGCATGCAGAGGTGCATACTTGGTGTAACCAGGAGAGATAAGAAGAGGAACTTGTGGATCCGAAAAATGACAAGAGTGGAAGACATCATGATCAGAGTTAAATCCCTGAAATGGCAATGGGCTGGGCATACTGCCAGAAGGACAGACCATCGATGGACAGCCGAAATTTTAGATTGGATTCCAAGGGACAGGAAAAGACCCAGAAGAAGACCACATGGGAGATGGGTGGATGAAATTCGAAAGTATACAGGAGTGACATGGAGGAGACTGGCACAAGGCAGACCGTTGTGGAGGAAACTTGGGGAGACCTTCGTCCAGCAGTGGATTGATAATGGTTGACGATGATGATGATGATGATGATGATATAGGGGGAAACGCAATTTACCACTATGCCCCCTAGCGGAAAGTCTATGAATTACTTGAAAATTTTAAAATTATATGAAAAACATGTCACACGGAAAACACTATCCAACAAAGAATGAATTTTTCAAATCGGACTCCTAGAAGTAGAGATATTGACAAAAATAAGATGTACATCTACGCCCCCTGGCGGAGAAAATGTGGAATATTTTAAGAAGAAAATATTCCGAAAAGGTTTATCAATGTGAGTGGCATTAGTCCACAAAAGAATTTTTTCAATCGAATTTTAGAAGCTCAGATTTTATGGTAAATATATCAGAAGCAAAAATTAACTCTTACGCCCCCTGGTGGCCAAAGTATTCTTTACCAAAAATTTGGAATTATATGCAAAAGATTTTCCATCAGAAGATGTATCCGCTGAAGAATTTTTTTTTCAAATCGGAGTTTTAGAAAAAGAGTAATCGGGAAAAATGTAATTTACTTTTACGCACCCTAGCGGAAAATCTATGCGTAATTTGAAAAAGTAACTGTATCTAAAATAGTCTTAGACATAAATGGAATTGAAAGATAAAAAAAAAAAAATTCAATCGGATGTTTTAGAAGCAAATATGTGGAATAAAACATATTTTTGAATTCGACATCATCTGTATTTACGCCCTCTACCGGCGAAATTGTACATCGTAAGAAAAAACGAAATAAAGGATCATCATTTGCATATTTCAAGCTTCCGAATGCAAAAGAATTTTTCAAATCGGACTAATAGTTGCAGAGATATCGTGGATACAGACGGACGGACAAATCGATAACAGAAGCACGATCTTTTTTTACAAAAGACGTGCTAAAAACTAAACTATCAGCACAACGATCCGCACATTTTGAGATTTCCTGGTGTGTAACTTCGCCGCTAGGGGGTAAAGACACGTGCTTTTAAATTCAAAACATATAATTGCTTTAAAAAAAAACGATTCGAAAGATTATTTTTACCTTCTGATACCTTTTACCACGAAGGCTATTTTACGTACAGTTTCTATTTGAAATAATTTATGGTGTTACCGCTAGGGACGAAAACGTATGTTGTATTTTTCTCGAAATCTCTGCCCCTAAAAATTGAATTTCAAACATTATTTTTGCGTTAGGTAGAGGTCAATACGTTGAATATTTTGTATGAATTTCACAATATTTTGCGGCAAAATTCTTTGTCACTAGGATGCGTACATATTTCTTTTTTTAATACGTTTTAATCGAATTTTTGTTTCAAAAATCTAACTGCCACCCTGGTGACGCAATGGTCAAAACGCTGGGTCTGACCATCCGTCCGAGATGGGCTCCGGATTCGAATCCCGGTGAGACATGGATGCTGTGTTTGTCTTACGGCACTGGCTCTCTCCTATCCCTGGAACCAGTGTCCCTAAATCAGGGACGGGAGCCTGCTATAGCCCATTGAGTTACTCACGGTGATCGTTAAACCCCCAAACAAACAAAAAATCTGACTGAAAAAATTATTTTTCAGTCAGTGTTTTTTTTCTCAAAATAGTGTTTAGTTTTCCCTTTAAAAGACGGTTATGTAAATCTTAGTAATGGTGATATCTCCGCTTCTAAGAATCCGATTTAATTTTTTTTTTTATAGATAGCCTACCGATAGCGTTTGCGTTGAAGAATATTGTTTATACATTCCCAATATTTGTGCCACACAGTTTTGCCACTTTGCGTGTAAATTTTCATTTCTGTTTGTATCGTACTCAGAGCCATATCCTCATTTCTAAGAACTCGATTTGAAAAATCTTTTCTGCCGTGGATATCTTCCATTATAAGAAACGCTTTGCGCACAATTTCTGATTTTTCGTAGCACACATTTCGCTAGTGGCAAAATAGATAATTCTACTTGTAGATGTTTTTTCCGACTGTGAAGAAATACAGTTGATTTTTTTTATTTTTTTATTTTATTTTATTTATTATTTCTTTGTAACCGATTAAAAATACTATGCAGAACACTGTTCACATGGCGCATTTAAATTATGCGCAGTTTTTCTCTAAGTGGTGTACATGCATTCTCTGTTCCGCTGAATTTTTTTTTTTAAATCCTGCTTTGAATTTTTTTTCAAAGCAGATTTTCTTTTCGTGTCGGAAAGAATTCAAAAGACGCGCTCATTACACCGGAGAATTACCTGTCATCTTTCTTGTTCAACATTGCTGCAATGGTCTTTCCACAGCAGTATTTTTTTCAAAAGGTTTCCAATTTTGCAGATGTCTGCAACTCACAAAACTCAGTTACTTAAATAAATCATAATTTATTGAATGATTTCTGTTTCCTCTGTCTCTTTTCCGTTCTTTTTCTTACAGTCTCACGCATTTTCACTGTCCATGGGCAGCGAAGGATGTAAGCATAGTCTATTGCCTTTACTTAATTTAAGTTTACTGATTCCAGGTGGAGGAGACAACCAGAACAGGCGAACGAGTAAAACGAAAAACTTGCTAGAAGTATGTT
The DNA here is from genome assembly GCA_039090855.1 of Macrothele yani. Classification (NCBI taxonomy): domain Eukaryota; kingdom Metazoa; phylum Arthropoda; class Arachnida; order Araneae; family Macrothelidae; genus Macrothele; species Macrothele yani. Next base: position 74,006,197 of record CM076994.1, on the reverse strand, counting down.
CACTATAAACAGAAATTACTGGGAAATGTGAAACAGGGCTAAATGGTATAGTCGGCGAAGAAGAGGAATCTCATTGGCATAATTTATTGATTATGCCAATGATTATTTATTTTGACATAATTATTGATTGATTTCTGTTTCCTTTGTCTCTCTTACGTTCTTCTTTTTTTGTGCGGCTTTCAAACTGATGCAGCATTGCAAAGAGTCGAATACTAAATACAGAATGAAGTACATGCGAATTTCCTCTTTATTTTACAGCTGAGTACGAAGTTTACTCAGCACATCTCTTAATAAAACGTAAAGTAATATAAAATTTTGGAAATATATATTTTGCGCAAAAGAAAATGCAACGAAGATTTAATATAAAAATACGATCATGCGACGCATGTTTTTCCCCCCATATTACCATGTCTATAAGGTTTAAGAAACTTGCATTAAGAGAAGGGATAAATTATCTTAAATGAATATTTTACATCGGCCGGGAATTTAAAAGATATCAAAAACGCTTTCTAATAAAAAAATATGAAAATTGCACTAAATGAATGGAGTTCAATTTTCGTTATTCATTAAAATAATGTCTTTAAAATCTCAAAAAAACTTTCTAATGAAAAAAGTTTTTTTCCTTTTTTTCCTTTTTTTTTTTTTTTTTTTTATTTCAAAGGCTTTCTAATCAAGAATTATGTAAATGGCACTAAGTGAAGGAAATTTATTTTCCGGTATTCATCAAAATCATTATTTCTTTCTTCAGAAAAAATTTTCCCTAAATTTGATTAAACGTCTTTGCACCTTTGAGATACAACGCTCGGATTAAAGGCTTTGACCTCGAAGAATGAAATAATCAGTTATTTTTGGCTACAAGACTTAAAGAACAAAGCCACCGACTTGGAAAACGAATAAATGCTGGTACTTTAAATAGATTCATTTTCACCCTTAACCCTTCGTTGATGTCAGCGACCCAATTTTAGAACCTGGTGTTAAGTTACTGACACCAGAGAGAAAGAAGAAATCTACGTGTCTAACGTAAAAAGAAAAACATTGCGGTACAGTTTCTTTATCACTGGAAGAAAAATAAAAACAATCTCAGTTGAAGATACCCGTAAGTTCCCTCGAGCAAATTTAAACGCTAAACAATAATGAAGACAAATTAGATGGATCTAAATTCTAACAGCTGTTCGAATGCAATGAGAAATGCAGCACTGTAAACTTAACACCCTAACTGAATAGGTAGGTGAAAATAAATGCGTTTCGTCTTCGTTTTGTGATGTATGACCAAAAGGACGTCCGTATAACAAATCTTTCAAAATAAATTCTTTTTAACGAAAAAAAAGCAACAAAATGTTCAGACACTGCAATATTCTTTTGTTTTTTAAGATTAACAAAGAAGCCTAGAAACGGTCAAAGAACGCTCAATTCTTAACTACCAACGATCAAAGGAACGTCATTAATTTCTTCTTCTTCTTTTTTTTTTTTTTTTTGTTTACTGATCACTCGCGTAACTGCTTAAGAGAGGTTCAAGTGCAGTTGAAATCTGAAATTGTTTTTTGCAGGAAAAGAGCCATGTAGAGGATCTGTTCACAGATGAAATATGTAGGTGGAATGGATAAGATCTTTATTCACCTCTTCATCACTCCCTTCTTACCAACGAACAATGAAATGGTTTTGAATGGGAGTTTGTTTCTCCCAGATGATTAATGAATGCTCGCAGTTATACTTAACGTGAAGTTCACAACTACTTTCAGAATTACAGATTCTTCGTATGATCACCATCCAAGTACGAACGTCCTTTTCCAACTCTTAAGAGTTACACCAAAAATTACAAGTTTCTCTATACTAATAATGCTGAGCCGCTTACTTGGGGCGTTTGCCTACGTCTTTGTCTCGTCTATACTCTCCTCTTCCAAACTTTTTTAATATTTTTATGGTCTTCATTTAGCCCAAAATGTAGATTAAAAGAGTGTCGAAAGAAGTCTGACTTCTCATGATGAAAAAATAAGGTTTTCGAATGGGTAGACTCTGGAAAAAGGCAAACTGGCGATGCCAAAAAAAAAAAAGAAAAAAAAATGAGTATAACTCTTCAACATTGATTGTGATCACAAAAGATACGGCAGTAGATAAAATGTTGTGGTTTCACGAAGAACAATTCACTGTGCATTATACGATGCCATAGAGAAATCCGGTTTTCGTCAGTTTAAGATGTTTAAAGTACAAACATAGCAATTATTTAATTATCAGTAAAACAGCATGCAAAGAAAAGGCTTAGTTTGCCCAAATTACATTACCATAATAAATTTCAGGTAGGTAATACAGCGTTCCAAAAGCGTCGGCATCTAAATTTTATTACCACAGTATAAAGAAATTTCAATATAATAAGAAAATTGAGCAGCCCATTTAAAGTCTTTATGACTGGGTTTGACCTGAATTCCTTATGTATGTGTGTTTGTTTGTATGCATGCAAATTTTTTACTCAAACTGGTAAAGCATACCAAAATTGTTGATTCATCAGTTCCCTTTATATGTGCATTCCTGTGCTTTAATTTTTTAATCACTTAACTGCCTTTTCAAAGAGTAAAAAGTGGTTTTCCATTCATGCTCCGGTTTTTTTACGCTTTCTAACCGTAGGTTGAAGAAGCGTATGTGCTCCAGCTTTGTCCGTCCGTCCGTCTGTCCGCACGATAACTGGCGTAAAAATGGTCCGAATTCGATGAAATTTTAGTATGTGGTAGGGGACCACCGGGGCACGAACCCTATTGAAAATGGGACAAATGGGGTCAAAGGTCACGACGTAGGAGCGGGATCATTCATTGCCCTTATGCGACATAACTTGCGTAAATATGGTTCGATTTCAATGAAAGTTTACTATGTGGTAGGAGACCGCCTGGGGACGAACCCTATTCAAAATGGGTGAAGCGGGGTCAAAGTTCAGGATATAAGATTGGGAAGCATTCCATTGTCCTTATGCGTCATAACGTGCGTAAAAATGGTTCGATTTCGATGAAATTTCAGTATGTAGTAGGGGACCACCTGGGGACAAACTCTATTGAAAATGGACGAAATGTGGTCAAAGGTCAGGACATATGATTGCGATCCATTCCATTGCCCTTATCTCATATTATTAAGGTGGACGGCAAGTAATTTTGCTTCCTATACTTCCAATGGAAAAACTTTTGTAAACATTTCCTTCACAATTAATGTGTTCCCAAGGATGAAAATTTGAACATCGATTAAAATAACTTCATATTATAACTTGGAAAACTTAATATTTTCTAAAACATAACCATAATTATATTAAAAATCAATCACTTTTCCTTTGGTGGTGTTGAAACCAGAGAAAAGATGACGCGATCTGTACTTTGATGACGTCAGTGGACAAAAAAATGTTGGATTGCATAATTACGGTTATGGTTTAGAAAATATTAAGTATTCCAAGTTATGAAATGAAGATATTTTAATCGATGATCTAATTTTCATCCTTGTGAACGCATTAATTGTCCAGAAAAAAGATGGCGCGACCCGTATTTTCATGACGTCAGTAGACAAACAAATGTTGAATTGCATAATTATGGTTATGTTTTAGAAAATATTAAGTATTGCAAGTTATGAAATGAAGATATTTTAATCGATGTTCAAATTTTCATTCTTGGGAACGCATTAATTGTCCAGAAAAAAGATGGCGCGACCTGTATTTTCATGACGTCAGTAGACAAACAAATGTTGAATTGCATAATTATGGTTATGTTTTAGAAAATATTAAGTATTGCAAGTTATGAAATGAAGATATTTTAATCGATGTTCAAATTTTCATCCTTGGGAACGCATTAATTGTCCAGAAAAAAGATGGCGCGACCTGTATTTTCATGACGTAGTAGACAAACAAATGTTGAATTGCATAATTATGGTTATGTTTTAGAAAATATTAAGTATTGCAAGTTATGAAATGAAGCTATTTTAATCGATGTTCAAATTTTCATCCTTGTGAATGCATTAATTGTCCAGAAAAAAGATGGCGCGACCTGTATTTTCATGACGTCAGTAGACAAACAAATGTTGAATTGCATAAATATGGTTATGTTTTAGAAAATATTAAGTATTGCAAGTTATGAAATGAAGATATTTTAATCGGTGTTCAAATTTTCATCCTTGGGAACGCATTAATTGTGAAAAAAATGTGTACAGAAGTTTTTGCATTGGAAGTATAGGAAACAAAATTACTTGACGTTCACTTTAAAGGAGCAATTCTTGTATGTATGTAAATTTTATTTTGAAAACGGCTCTGAGGATTTTGATGAAAGTCGTTAATATACCGTTTTCTGGTACTAGAAATCGATTTAGCTTGATCTCGACTTTAGGAGAATTCGTTTAGTTATAACCACCCCGAATTATAACGTTTTTAGTGATGGCGTTGCTCCATTAATGTTACCAATGCTTAGAAATCTTATGACGTCATAATCTCGCCTTTGAGAATGTTGGCGCGCGGTCACGCCATCTGTCTCATTACGTCACGCATTGTGTGTGTGGATCCTATTAAAGTTTTATGACGTCACACTTACGGCAAGCAGATGGTTTCGATTCCCATCTGCCTCATTACGTCATTCGTTGTGTGCGTATGTCTGTCCGCAGGATAACTCGCGTAACAATCGTTCGATTTCGATGACATTTTAATATCTGGTAGGGGATAACCTGGGAGGGAACCCTATTTAAAGTGAACGAAATGGGGTCAAAGGTCAGTACATAGGAGCGGGATTCATTCCACTGCTGTTATGCGTCATAACTAACGTAAAAAAGGTTCGATTTCGGTGAACTTTCAGTATGTGGTAGGGGACCACCTGGCGATAAACCTTATTGAAAATGGGAGAAATGGGGTCAAAGGTCAGGACATAGAAGCGGAATCACTTCCATCGCCATTATGGGTCATAACTTACGTAAAAATGCTTCGATTTGGATGAAATGTTAGTATGTTGTAGGGTCTTGCCTGGAGACGAATTCTATTGAAAATGGGCGAAATGGGGTCAAAGATTAGGACACAGGAGCGGGATCTATTCCATAGCCCTTATGCATCATAACTTACGTAAAAATGCTTCGATTGAGACAAAATTTTATCATGTTATTTCGGAGGTATACCAAACCGGTTCTGTTGAATATTATCGAAATGGGATCAAAGGGCAGGACACAGGACCGAGATTTATTCCACAGCCATTATTCTCATAACTTGAGTAATGATTTCTGGTATGTTGGAAAGCGTATTATAATCAATGCTTTGCATGATTTTACTAACTTGTTATTTTTGTTTTCAGCTGAGTTTCCATTCGTGACATATCTTGTGGTGGGCGGAAGTAAACAGGATTTGTGTAACAAAATGGCTCATCTTAAGCAAAGACCATTCCCAACTCGGAAACAGCAGTTAAATTTTTTGGGTAAGAAAAATTTCTGATGTCCATAATGAATTTCAAGTTTTTTATGTAATCTTGTTTGGGGAAGTTCTGTGCACACAAAATAAATTTCTCATGATTTCAAATTCATGTAAAATGCTGGTATGCAATTAGTTTTGTAAGCCCTTGAGAAAGTATAGGGTAATCAGTAGAGTGCACTGTTGATATTCAAGATAAGCACCAGTTCATTTTGAAATCGGTATTACAATTTCTTGAATACATGCCTGTATTTTTATAAATATGTATTTACTTATTTTGCGTTACAGTCTTTCAGCATTCAAAATTACAGTTATTCCCAACATAATTTGTCTGCTTTAGCAGCAGTTTGTCGTTTCCTGTAGAGCGCACGTCTTGCTTTGCAACTCACAATTTGTCATCTGCCAGTGTTGCTAATGTAGATAAGCAGAAGGAACATTGCTTCCTTCCGGCACATGCGCACCGACAACGCGATTGTTTTCGTCTTCTGTGGAGACGACAGCGGAACAGTTTCGTTTAGCACGACAGCACGATATTTGAAGAAGTTTTAGGAAGGGAGTGTCTGACCCCAGGTCTAAAATTGCCCTTAGAAATAGGAAGCTAGGAGATCTGAATAAGTGAACTCAATAGGAAAGACAAACAGAAAAACGTAGTAAAAGGAGAGGGTGATCCGTGATATCAGTCCGTGTGGAAGGGTGGCAAAGGGAACGAAGCACCGCACAACATCACAGAGAACCACAACACCACCCGACCGCCGACGTACCAGGGAGTGACTGAAACTCAACGATACCAAATTCAAATGTCCGAGCAGAATCCATTTTCACCATCTCGATGCCAACCTGAAAAAGAAGGGGTGGTGGTCTATCTAACACCCACCAGTGTTCACATACTTACTCCCTCTATCAAGGGGGGTCAACGATCGCCGCCTTAGTTCTGATATACCTAAGGAATTCTCTGGGATTGTAATCCACCGCGCCCCTAACAAGTTCATTAGGGTGGGTTTCTGCTTTATTGAAGAATTTTTTGGTGAGTCTGGTGGAAAACTACAGTTTCGTTTAGCTTGCTGCGGCTAGCTATATTCCAAGTCAACTTTAGAGTGCACTATTGCGAAAGATAAGAACAGCTACTTCCGCTATACGCAAAATAGTCCCCAGCGATTAGAGTGAAAAGCAATAGCATTTTTGTTAAGAATCATAATTTTTGTTCGCTCAGTAATTTACCATGCAAAACTGCTATTTCAGACAGTTTCTTCAAAATGACAGAGCGTTTTAGAAATATACTTCTCATGAGAAGTTACTCAATCGAGAGCCTCGCTGCTGACTGTCAAGCTGGGAAAGGTAACTTCGAGGGGATGGGGTGGAACAGATAGAAGACTTCTCACAACATTCACAACACACAGACAATAAATTGACAATCAGATAAATACGAAGAGATGTGCTTAAGCAGCCTTAGGGTAAACAGAGAGGGAGAAAGGACGATGCACAGCTGCTGTTGGGTCATGAAGCTGTAAATGGAGGAATCAATGCAGGAGTAATAGTTGACAGAAAGGACACAGCAGGAATAGAATGTGAGGCTCACTGAAACCATATTTGCGTTCTTCGGAGGCGCTGAGAGTCAGCTACCCCTTAAATTAATACACCCTTAAGTTAATTTGGAGTACAGTGACTGTGGCTTGAAAAATTTATAGGCGTATAGGCTACGCACTGACTGTTTTAGGAGCAGAAATTCAGCTACTTACCTTGGCTCCTCTCCCTGCCTTAAAAGAGTGTTCTTTTGCTTTTTAATTATTTTTTTTAGAGGAAAGGCTAATAACTTTTTAAATTCTGTTGCGTTTGTTTCTGTATTCGGGAAAGATATTTGATGTGTATGTATAAAAAATTTACTTTCGCAGTGCATTTTAATAATTCTGATCTGCATTGAGCTAATATATTTTGATAAAACTCTTTTTCTCTTTGATAATACATTTATCTATTTATGCAAACAATAAATGTGTCTTTCGTTCGCAACTTTTTCTAATTGACATATTATTTCATGAGTATTGATTAATGGCTCTCATACAGTAAATGACTCATTTTGGGATGTTTCACTCAGAATTTTTCAAATATACGACTCTCTGAGAGAGCTGATTTGGTTCGATACACAGAATCACAACTTGAAAATATTGAGTCTACATTTTTCTTCGTAATAGTAACAACCAAGTAGTTTAATTCAAATATACTACGTGTCTTGGAAATTCGCGTAACGCCCTGAATGAGATCCCAGTATTGCTTAGCTTTCCGACTTGGACTCTTTATCCATGATCGACTACAACGGTAGTTCCAGTAATACGTCACACCGCACCACCGCATCATCCATGCAAAGACCTGAGGTCTTCAAAAAACGTCCGATCGCCTTAGACGTTAAAATACTTTCCTCTTCCCTCCAGACCTATATATACACTGGCGTGCAAAAATTAAGGACGAGACGGTTTTTCGAATGTAACGTCGTGCAGAAGTGCTCCACGTCGACTCAAATCATACCATAAGATCCCCAAGGTCTAAGAATATGGGACAAGTGAGCAAAACCGTCCAAACAAGGAATCCAAAAGATACAAAGGCACTTTATTGAAAAGGCAGCTTGACAGAAGACAGAAACGTCCATGTGGCAGGCGGCTGCCAAGAAAAATCCAGTCTTTAGTAGGGGATATGATCACACCTGACTGCGTTGCAGGATTTACAACGTCTGTCCATGCTGAGGACGAGGTTGTCAAGGAGCTGATGAGGCATCGCGGCCCATTCCTCTTGTAGCGCCAATCGCAGCTGCGGAATCGTTGCTGGCGGCTGGTGACTTGCTGGCAGCTGGTGACGTGCTGCCAAGCGCCTCCCGAGAAGGTCCCACACGTGTTCGATTGGATTTAGGTCCGGGAACCTTGCGGGCCAATCCATGCGTTGAATATCTTCACTCTGCAACAGCTCTGCGACAGCCACTGTACGATGACGTGTAGCGTTGTCGTCCATGAAGAGGACCTCAGGACCCACAGCACCTCTAAACAGGCGCACGTGAGGCAGGAGAACCTCGGTACAATAGCGGACATCAGTGACTGAACCTCCTTGGAAGATGTGGAGGTCAGTACGTCTACCAAGCATGATACCACCCCAAACAAGAACTCTACCACCTCCAAACCGGTCCCTTTCGATAATGTTGGAGGTGTGATTGCGTGTTCCCTGCTGTCTCCAGATGTGTATACATCCAGAATAGCTCGTCAGACTAAATCGGCTCTCATCCGTAAAAAGAACTCGACCCCATTGCTGATGTGTCCAGTTCTTGTGTTCCTGGCACCTCAGAAACCGCCGTCTCCGATGAGCAGGCGTTAATGGCACACACCGTACTGGTTGTCGTGCAAATAGACCACCCTTGTGCAGCCTCCTGGCCACGGTAAAACGCGATAATGGACGTCCAGTTGTCTGTTACAGGTGCCTTGCGATTTCTCCCGCTGTCTATTGTCTGTCTCTTCTCACCTGTAGGACAATATACCGGTCGTCCGCCGCTGTGGTTGCTCGTGGACGACCGCTACTGAACTCTCGGACAGCTGTTCCTGTCGTTTGAAATGCTTTCCAAGCTTGTGAAACGATGCTGTGAGCGATCCCGAACTCCTCGGCCACACTAGTCACACTTCGACCTTCTTCCAACTTCTCAATGATGCGACCTCGGGTAAAGTCATCCAGATGTCGTCTACTGGATTGCCTGTTGGCCATATCACACGGTGGCAGCAACTCGACGTCGTTCAAGCCGATGTACACCGTGCAATAGCTTTCACCGAATTGCTGAGCGTACACTGTCCGTGTGCTTTTAACCCTTCCGACACCCACCCCCTCCCTACGTCATGCTGCATATAGGTGCATGCCCTACCGCACCGGACCCTAGTCTATCTCCTGAGCGGTCTTTCGGTCCGTTCTGCCTGCTCGTTCCGCTGTTATGCTAATTTCTCCTCTTCGCCTTTAATTTTCGTCTTAAAGTGGTGCTATTGAAATACAATAAAAGAGCTCCGTCTTAACACGATTTATTTTATTTTAAAAAACGAACATATATGTACAATTAAAAGCCATTATCACTTTCGGAGTGCCGTTCACTCCATCTTCAGGTGATATATGTTGCTGTATTATGCAGCTATATATACATACAGTTTGTGAAGATGGAGTGTATGAAACTGTATATATATATATATATATATATATATATATATATATATATACTGAAGAGCAAAACTGAAGACTAAGGAAAAACTTTAGAATTTAAAACGAAAGTTGCAAAAAAACCTGAAGATCAAAACGCGCAACGCAGCAGTTTTGAAAATTCAGAATTCACATTCTATTAAGAAGATACCTAAGCAAAAAAATACATAGATAATTTTGACTCACACCAAGTACAACATAGAAAAGGTTATGTATCTACCTGTGTGAGTAAAAGGAGAAAAGATAAAAAAAATAAAATAAAACAACTGAATGTAGAAGGTGTCGAGAATACTGAGCCTTGGCTTTATCAAGGACCAGCAAAAACTCTGCATTTTCTCACTTCCACAAAGACCTAGTTGGAAATGGGTTTCTGCAAGGCCATAGATGCAAGTAACATTCCCACCTAAAATTGTTTTAAAAAAAATATATATATGTCATGTCCTCCGCAGAGTTGTATGACCTAGCACTAGTTAACAATTTCGCTTGCATCCATGAACCTTCCTGGCCCGACCCATGCTCTTCATCTGTTACTATTAAACAGAGAGAAGAAGATTAAAGAGAACTCAAGCTGTGAGAGTGACATAATAATAAGAAATAATTTTCAGCTATAACGAAATGCCAAGTTCGTTTGAGAGAGAATTTAAACCTGAAAAACAATGCAAAGAAATCCAAATTTTTTCATTGCAATTAAAAAAGGAAATATTAATTTTTAAAAAACAGATTTTTGAAAGAAAACTTGAGTCTAAAACCCCCTACTCTACAACTTATGACAGCACGAAAACGAGAATAAGTTAAAGACAATAATTAACTAAAGAAAACTTTGTGAAAGTTATATGACTTAAACAGTTAGTTGCAATATGTACAAAGTATTTCAGCAGTGCTTTAAGTGCATAATTAATTAGTTATTAAGTACTTAACTACTTTGAAAATACAGCGCAAAGAAAAGGAACAAGCTTAGCCATCTGCTGTTCCTAGGTTCCCCAAAAGACGCGCAAAGTTACAAAGAAAAGAAAGAGTTAAAACCCGCAAAAATGTTAACAGACAAGCCAGTGCCTAAAAGCTGAAAAGCAAAAAAACAACAGAGAAAAAGTACATGAAGTACAAACATTGAACTTATAAGACCTAAAACCCAAATACAAGGAAGAGAGCTTACCTCTTGTGCGACGAAACTTTCTCCTCACAAGATTAAAACATGGCTGACCTCTTCCGCCACTCCCTAGTCGCTGGGGGGCAGTGTGGGTGGGGCTGATGGCCTCCTCATACAGAAAGAAACCAACTCGCGGAGATTTTAACCAGAGAAAAAATATATAAACTTAAGACTGTGGATCTGCATGATCAGAAAGAGCAGAATTAACTCTCCAGAATACATGAGAAATATTATAAAATACACGAGTAGTGTATTTAATAATCTTTGCATGTATTAAATCACCTTAGTGAGCTTCTATAGATTAATCAGAATCTTATTAATTTTAATGTTGGTTTTACTATTTTTAGTATAGCTATCCTAGTGATGAATAACTAGTTTTCTTTTTTATTTGTTTTTATTTTCTTTTATAAACAGATTTTTAAGCTTTTTTTGTGATTTTGTTTATATTATTTAATTTTTTGTTTTAATAGGACCTTCATATCCATAGCACTAAGGTTCCTTTAGGTAGTTAATAGGCATCCTCTAGCCAACTTCCTTACGGCTTTGATTGGTCAGAATCATATTATTAACTGTGTAGAAAATTAAAGCAGATCTGCCAACCTTACTCTATTATTCAGAATAATTTTTCTTAAAGTTCTTTTGATGAAAGAAGAAGGAATTTCGTTCTCTAGAAAACTATCTAATAGTATATTAATGTGGTAATTGAAGTCCAAATTGTTGCTGCAAATTCTTGAAATTCTTAGGACCTGAGAAATTAGTACATTCTCAATTACTTTGGTTGATATGTTATTTATTATTCCAGTGTAGATATTTAATTACTTTGAAAGGAAAATTAACTCTTTTATCAAAGAGGCTAATAGATGGGTTACCTCTGTTGAGCTTAATGCTTAAGTCTAGGAACTCAAGTTCCTGATTACCGTGGTTGGTTTTACATAGGTTAAGAGAGCTAGGATAGATATTATCAAAATCACTCTCTATAACTTCTGAATTATTGATACACAGCAGATCATCAATATATCTAAAAGTGTAAAGGTAGTTATCTGAGCAGGTGGGGTGATTTTTAATGAATTTATATTCCTTAAAGAACAGGAATAGATTAGCGATATTCGTGGACGTTGATGTTCCCATGGGAATACCGTTCACTTGCTTATAGAGAGTATTATTATATAGGATATGGTTATTTTTTATGCAGCAATTGAGATAAGAGTTCCAAGTTCCTACATTAACAAATTGGTTAAGTTTGAATTCTGCATACAGCTCTTTAAAGGTAGTGATTATATAAGCATGTTTTTGCTTTGGTTCTGGACATTCTTAAACATATTCTTAAAGATAAAATTACTCTTAAAGAATTTTCCAGTAATTTTGTAACCATCAGGTTTCTAAATAAAGCCTACGATAACCTCAATGTAAGGAAGCTGTTCTACAATAATGCAATTTTTTTTCCCATCCACAGGCACCAGTCTATTGTAAGTTTTAAATATGTTTAAGACCTTAGGGTCAATAGTTAAAAACTACAAACTTAACTCTTCGAGCTACATTCCTGTAATTACTACATGTTCTTGTGATGAACATAGAGAAACAGTTCACTATGATAAGAATTACAACCATATTATCACCGGAAACTTGAGTTTTGTTGAAAATGAAAAGCTTAGGAATTTATTAGAGTATGGCTCTAAATTCAGACCTTCCTTCACAATTTCCAAAGAAAGGATTCTTGAGAGCTTCACTCAAGATGTTAATAGGTACATCGTAAAAACCAGTTTAACGTACAGTCAGCCTATTGAGGCCTTCGCAGAATGGAAATATAATCTAATCAATAGCTTCACCGGTGAGTTGGCAGGTCTGGACTTTTGTTTCGACAGAAATCTCTTTTTCTCTGGAGAAGCTAAAAGGTCACTTTCCAAACTACAAGACCAATTTATTTTTACCACTACGGATAAAGCTAGCAATAATTTTGCAATTATCTGTAAAAACTTCTATTTTGAATTGTTAACTATGGAACTCAATAATAGAGTAACATACGAGCCCGTAAGTTATTCTACCAAGCAGTTAGAAAATCGGTTTAAGGCATTCTTCAAGAAACTTAAAATTCCACAAACTAGAAGATATGGGCCTGAATTTCCATTTCTTTTTGCAACGGTTAAGTTTCATAAGGATCCTGTGAAGTTCAGGTTCATAGCTAGTGGAGTAAGGAGTCATAAAAAGAAAATAGATCTTGCTTTTGAAGATGTCTTAAAGAAAGTTTTGAAACACATTAGAAACTGTACTAACTTGATGTACAGAGATTTTTGGATAATTAACAATAATGCAGAAGTAATTTCTACTATACTCAAAGTTTGTCCCCTAGATATTAATAGTTATGATTTTGAAAACCTATATACCAATCTGCCTCTATCAGATATAATCACTACCTTTAAAGAGCTGTATGCAGAATTTAAACTTAACCAATTTGTTAATGTAGGAACTTGGAACTCTTATCTCAATTGCTGCATAAAAAATAACCATATCCTATATAATAATACTCTCTATAAGCAAGTGAACGGTATTCCCATGGGAACATCAACGTCCACGAATATCGCTAATCTATTCCTGTTCTTTAAGGAATATAAATTCATTAAAAATCACCCCACCTGCTCAGATAACTACCTTTACACTTTTAGATATATTGATGATCTGCTGTGTATCAATAATTCAGAAGTTATAGAGAGTGATTTTGATAATATCTATCCTAGCTCTCTTAACTTATGTAAAACCAACCACGGTAATCAGGAACTTGAGTTCCTAGACTTAAGCATTAAGCTCAACAGAGGTAACCCATCTATTAGCCTCTTTGATAAAAGAGTTAATTTTCCTTTCAAAGTAATTAAATATCTACACTGGAATAATAACATATCAACCAAAGTAATTGAGAATGTACTAATTTCTCAGGTCCTAAGAATTTCAAGAATTTGCAGCAACAATTTGGACTTCAATTACCACATTAATATACTATTAGATAGTTTTCTAGAGAACGAAATTCCTTCTTCTTTCATCAAAAGAACTTTAAGAAAAATTATTCTGAATAATAGAGTAAGGTTGGCAGATCTGCTTTAATTTTCTACACAGTTAATAATATGATTCTGACCAATCAAAGCCGTAAGGAAGTTGGCTAGAGGATGCCTATTAACTACCTAAAGGAACCTTAGTGCTATGGATATGAAGGTCCTATTAAAACAAAAAATTAAATAATATAAACAAAATCACAAAAAAAAGCTTAAAAATCTGTTTATAAAAGAAAATAAAAACAAATAAAAAAGAAAACTAGTTATTCATCACTAGGATAGCTATACTAAAAATAGTAAAACCAACATTAAAATTAATAAGATTCTGATTAATCTATAGAAGCTCACTAAGGTGATTTAATACATGCAAAGATTATTAAATACACTACTCGTGTATTTTATAATATTTCTCATGTATTCTGGAGAGTTAATTCTGCTCTTTCTGATCATGCAGATCCACAGTCTTAAGTTTATATATTTTTTCTCTGGTTAAAATCTCCGCGAGTTGGTTTCTTTCTGTATGAGGAGGCCATCAGCCCCACCCACACTGCCCCCAGCGACTAGGGAGTGGCGGAAGAGGTCAGCCATGTTTTAATCTTGTGAGGAGAAAGTTTCGTCGCACAAGAGGAAAGCTCTCTTCCTTGTATTTGGGTTTTAGGTCTTATAAGTTCAATGTTTGTACTTCATGTACTTTTTCTCTGTTGTTTTTTTGCTTTTCAGCTTTTAGGCACTGGCTTGTCTGTTAACATTTTTGCGGGTTTTAACTCTTTCTTTTCTTTGTAACTTTGCGCGTCTTTTGGGGAACCTAGGAACAGCAGATGGCTAAGCTTGTTCCTTTTCTTTGCGCTGTATTTTCAAAGTAGTTAAGTACTTAATAACTAATTAATTATGCACTTAAAGCACTGCTGAAATACTTTGTACATATTGCAACTAACTGTTTAAGTCATATAACTTTCACAAAGTTTTCTTTAGTTAATTATTGTCTTTAACTTATTCTCGTTTTCGTGCTGTCATAAGTTGTAGAGTAGGGGTTTTAGACTCAAGTTTTCTTTCAAAAATCTGTTTTTTAAAAATTAATATTTCCTTTTTTAATTGCAATGAAAAAATTTGGATTTCTTTTGCATTGTTTTTCAGGTTTAAATTCTCTCTCAAACGAACTTGGCATTTCGTTATAGCTGAAAATTATTTCTTATTATTATGTCACTCTCACAGCTTGAGTTCTCTTTAATCTTCTTCTCTCTGTTTAATAGTAACAGATGAAGAGCATGGGTCGGGCCAGGAAGGTTCATGGATGCAAGCGAAATTGTTAACTAGTGCTAGGTCATACAACTCTGCGGAGGACATGACATATATATATATTTTTTAAAACAATTTTAGGTGGGAATGTTACTTGCATCTATGGCCTTGCAGAAACCCATTTCCAACTAGGTCTTTGTGGAAGTGAGAATATGCAGAGTTTTTGCTGGTCCTTGATAAAGCCAAGGCTCAGTATTCTCGACACCTTCGACATTCAGCTGTTTTATTTTTTTTTTTATCTTTTCTCCTTTTACTCACACAGGTAGATACATAACCTTTTCTATGTTGTACTTGGTGTGAGTCAAAATTATCTATGTATTTTTTTGCTTAGGTATCTTCTTAATAGAATATATATATATATATATACAGTTTCATACACTCCATCTTCAGATGATCTATTTGCTGTATTATGCAGCTATATATATATATATCATCATCATCATCATTGTCAACCATTATCAATCCACTGCTGTACGAAGGTCTCCCCAAGTTTCCTCCACAACGGTCTGTCTTGTGCCAGTCTCCTCCATGTCACACCTGCATACTTTCGAATTTCATCCACCCATCTCATATGTGGTCTTCTTCTGAGTCTTTTCCTGTCCCTTGGAATCCAATCTAAAATATCGGCTGTCCATCGATGATCTGTCCTTCTGGCAGTATGTCCAGCCCATTGCCATTTCAGGGATATAACTCTGATCATGATGTCTTCCACTCTTGTCATTTTTCGGATCCACGAGTTCCTCTTCTTATCTCTCCTGGTTACACCAAGCATGCACCTCTCCATGCTATTTTTGAGTTGTCTGCAACCTTTGTATGTCTCTTTTAGTTCAGGTCCACGTCTCTGCACCTTACGTAAGCACTGGAAGGATGCATTGATCAAACACTTTTCTTTTAAGACATAATGGCATATTGCTCTTGAAAATTATGCTGTTTCTTCCAAAAGCTCTCCAGGTAAGTTTTGTACGCCGATTAATTTCTTCATCAATGTGACCCTCACTTGATATCTGCTGTCCAAGATAAACGTACGTGTCTGTTATCTCCAGCTTTTCTCCATCAATCGATAAATCTTCATTTCTTGTAAAAGCTTTGAACATCACTTTTGTCTTCTGAAAGTTCATTTTTAATCCCACTTCTTTACTCTTGTCAGCAAGTTCCTGGATCATACTCTGCAGCTCTGATGGGGTAGTTGCAAAAATGACTACGTCATCAGCAAAACGAAGGTGGGTTAGATAATCTCCATTAATCTTTATCCCTTTGTTTTCCCAGCTCAGCGACTGAAAAACACCCTCCAATGTGGCATTAAAGAGCTTCGGAGATATGGTGTCACCTTGTCTCACTCCCTTTCCAATTTTTATGTGTGATGTATTTTCAAACAGCCGAATCTTTGCACTTGCATTTTCATAGATGTTATTAATAATATTAAAGTATGCATCTTCAATACCGCAGGTTTTCAGAGCCATTGTAACTGCTGATGGTTTCGCCGAATCAAAGACTTTTTCATAATCGATAAAAGCCATGCACAATGGAAGTTCATATTCCCTGGCTCTTTCAATTAGTTCTCTCAGTACGTGGATATGATCTATTGTGCTGTAGCCACCCCTGAATCCAGCTTGTTCTCTCGGTTGAGCCATGTCCAGTGTTACCTTCGAGCGGTGTGAAAGAACTTTAGTGAAGATTTTATAAACTACTGATAGGAGGCTGATAGGTCTGTAGTTTCCGAGATCCTCAATGTCACCTTTCTTATGTAGCAGGATCATTGTAGCAGTGTTCCAATCCTCAGGAATCTTTCCGTCATTAAGGCATCGAGTGAAAATTAGGGCGAGTACTGTTTCGATTTCTCCACTTGCTTCTTGTATGATGTCTACAGTAATTCCATCTTCTCCTGGAGCTTTTCCCCGCTTCATGTTCTTGATTGCATGTGCAACTTCTGCTGGAAGGACTGGAGGAACTCTGGTACTGGTATCTTTCATGATGTCTGGAGTGCATGTATCATCCCTTTCATATAATTTGGAGTAGAAATCTTTCACTCTTGTCAAAATTTCGCCTCTATTTCTTGTTACAGAACCATCTTTTTTTCTCAGTGCCATAATCTGTTTTCTTCCCTTACGGAGATGTCCCTTTGCTATCTTTAGGCTTTGGTTGTTTTCAATTGCTTTCCTCACTAGTTCACAGTTGGATTTTCTTACGTCTTCAGTGATACTTTTTCTTACTGTCTTGCATAGCTCTATATATTCCACTTTGGAAGTCACATCTTCTTTAGTTGTCCTCATCTCTCTTCTGTTTTGCATCAATATTTTCGTTTTTCCTGATAATTTGTTTACATGCAACTTGTTCTTAGACCCAGCTAATTTTGTTGCTGTTTCCATAAGAGCTTTGGTTACTTTTCTGTTAACTTCAGAGATGTCCACTTCTTCCGATGTTAGGCCTTCTAAAGCAGAGAACCTGTTCTTCAGTTCCAACTTGAAGGTATTATGGTGTTTTTTAAGGTTGGTTATGTCAATAGATATTGTTTGTCTTATGAGCTTGCCACGTTCAAGTTTAGTGTTGAGGTGCATCTTACATCTCACCAATCTATGGTCACTACATGTGTTGAACTTGTTTAGCACACTGCAGTCTTCTATGACGAATTTTTTGTTACACATAATAAAATCAATTTCACTTGTCGTCCCATTTGGATGTCTCCATGTCCATTTCCTGTGTGGCTTTTTCTTGAAGAAGGAGTTCAAGATGAAAAACCCTTCTGCCTCTGAAAACTCAACGAGAGTATTTCCACGCTGGTTTCTGTTGCCGTGACCTAATTTACCTACTGAAGTTTCATTCTGTTGCCGTTGCCCTATTTTTGCATTGAAATCTCCCATAATTATTTTCAAGTGCGGCTTACCTTTATTATTTAGATGACAAATTTCCTCATAAAATTCTTCAATTTCTTCTTCAGGATGACTTGTGGTGGGTGCATAAGTTTGAATAATCTGAGCCTGGTATCTTTTCGAGAGTTGGATAACAAGTCGTGCAGCTCTGTCAGAGGAACTTTCAACTTCTACAACTTTATCCTTCAGTTTCTTGTTTATTATAAATCCAACACTACTAGTTCTGCTAGTATCTGTCCCACGATAGTAGAAGAGATGTCCACTTTTCAGTTCGATGAGATCTTCTCCTTTTCTCCTTATCTCACTTAGCCACACGATGTCCCACTTGATCCTTTGTAGTTCCTCTTCCAATTGAAGAAGCCTTGAATCAGAAGATAGGGGGCGTCCATTATACGTAGCCAAGTTCAGCATCAGATGGCAGCCTAGTCCGGTTCTCCGGGGATTCTTAGCACAGTCTGCTTTCATGTCGCACTGGCCGCTGCCTTGGCCAGGTACATTCCAGCTGCCGGAGACTGAGGGCCAAGATTTAAGTTGTGGAATCATTTTGGAGGGGTTTGGCCATAACTCACCACGCTGGCCAAGCGGGTTGGTGAGTGTGGGATAGAATTTCCTCTAATCCCGATGGTATAGTTATATCGCTATTGGCGGTCGTTAGAGCCCCTTTAGTGGGAACAGGATGCACCACGAGAAGGCGGGGTTGACATTTGTCAAGGAGAGGCTGTGATGTTACGCATCACCTGACCTTACATCCCATAATATATATATATATATATATATATATATATATCATCATCATTGTCAACCATTATCAATCCACTGCTGGACGAAGGTCTCCCCAAGTTTCCTCCACAACGGTCTGTCTTGTGCCAGTCTCCTCCATGTCACCCCTGCATACTTTCGAATTTCATCCACCCATCTCCCATGTGGTCTTCTTCTGGGTCTTTTCCTGTCCCTTGGAATCCAATCTAAAATTTCAGCTGTCCATCGATGATCTGTCCTTCTGGCAGTATGTCCAGCCCATTGCCATTTCAGGGATTTAACTCTGATCATGATGTCTTCCACTCATGTCATTTTTCGGATCCACGAATTCCTCTTCTTATCTCTCCTGGTTACACCAAGCATGCACCTCTCCATGCTACTTTGAGTTGTCTGCAGCCTTTGTATGTCTCTTTTAGTTAAGGTCCACGACTCTGCACCATACGTAAGCACTGGAAGGATGCATTGATCAAACACTTTTCTTTTAAGACATAATGGCATATTGCTCTTGAAAATTATGCTGTTTCTTCCAAAAGCTCTCCAGGCAAGTTTTGTACGCCGATTAATTTCTTCATCAATGTGACCCTCACTTGATATCTGCTGTCCAAGATAAACGTACGTGTCTGTTATCTCCATACATCCCATATATATATATATATATATATGTGATGTTACGCATCACCTGACCTTACATCCCATAATATATATATATATATATATATATGGGATGTAAGGTCAGGTGATGCGTAACATCACAGCCTCTCCTTGACAAATGTCAAC
The DNA here is from genome assembly GCA_039090855.1 of Macrothele yani. Taxonomy (NCBI): domain Eukaryota; kingdom Metazoa; phylum Arthropoda; class Arachnida; order Araneae; family Macrothelidae; genus Macrothele; species Macrothele yani. The sequence continues at coordinate 73,986,697 of CM076994.1, read as the reverse complement.
CCCGCCTTCTCGTGGTGCATCCTGTTCCCACTAAAGGGGCTCTGACGACCGCCAATAGCGGTATAACTATACCATCGGGATTAGAGGAAATTCTATCCCACACTCACCAACACGCTTGGTCAGCGTGGTGAGTTATGGCCAAACCCCTCCAAAATGATTCCACAACTTAAATCTTGGCCCTCAGTCTCCGGCAGCTGGAATGTACCTGGCCAAGGTAGCGGCCAGTGCGACATGAAGGCAGAGGGTGCTAAGAATCCCCGGAGGACCGGACTAGGCTGCCATCTGATGCTGACCTTGGCTACGTATAATGGACGCTCCCTATCTTCTGATTCAAGGCTTCTTGAATTGGAAGAGGAACTACAAAGGATCAAGTATGACATCGTGGGGCTAAGTGAGGTAAGGAGAAAAGGAGAAGATCTCATCGAACTGAAAAGTGGACATCTCTTCTACTATCGTGGGACAGATACTGGCAGAACTAGTAGTGTTGGATTTATAATAAACAAGAAACTGAAGGATAAAGTTGTAGAAGTTGAAAGTTCTTCTGACAGAGCTGCACGACTTGTTATCCAACTCTCGAAAAGATACCAGGCTCAGATTATTCAAACTTATGCACCCACCACAAGTCATCCTGAAGAAGAAATTGAAGAATTTTATGAGGAAATTTGTCATCTATATAATAAAGGTAAGCAGCACTTGAAAATAATTATGGGAGATTTCAATGCAAAAATAGGGCAACGGCAACAGAATGAAACTTCAGTAGGTAAATTAGGTCACGGCAACAGAAACCAGCGTGGAAATACTCTCGTTGAGTTTGCAGAGGCAGAAGGGTTTTTCATCTTGAACTCTTTCTTCAAGAAAAAGCCACACAGGAAATGGACATGGAGACATCCAAATGGGACGACAAGTGAAATTGATTTTATTATGTGTAACAAAAAAATTCGTCATAGAAGACTGCAGTGTGCTAAACAAGTTCAACACATGTAGTGCCCATAGATTGGTGAGATGTAAGATGCACCTCAACACTAAACTTGAACGTGGCAAGCTCATAAGACAAACAAAATCTATTGACATAACCAACCTTAAAAAACACCATAATACCTTCAAGTTGGAACTGAAGAACAGGTTCTCTGCTTTAGAAGGCCTAACATCGGAAGAAGTGGAGATCTCTGAAGTTAGCAGAAAAGTAACCAAAGCTCTTATGGAAACAGCAACAAAATTAGCTGGGTCTAAGAACAAGTTGCATGTAAACAAATTATCAGGAAAAACGAAAATTTTGATGCAAAAAAGAAGAGAGATGAGGACAACTAAAGAAGATGTGACTTCCAAAGTGGAATATATAGAGCTATGCAAGACAGTAAGAAAAAGTATCACTGAAGACGTAAGAAAATTCAACTGTGAACTAGTGAGGAAAGCAATTGAAAACAACCAAAGCCTAAAGATAGCAAAGGGGCATCTCAGTAAGGGAAGAAAACAGATTATGGCACTGAGAAAAGAAGATGGTTCTGTAACAAGAAATAGAGGCGAAATTTTGACAAGAGTGAAAGATTTCTACCCCAAATTATATGAAAGGGATGATACATGCACTCCAGACATCATGAAAGATACCAGTACCAGAGTTCCTCCAGTCCTTCCAGCAGAAGTTGCACATGCAATCAAGAACATGAAGCGGGGAAAAGCTCCAGGAGAAGATGGAATTACTGTAGACATCATACAAGAAGCAAGTGGAGAAATCGAAACAGTACTCGCCCAAATTTTCACTCGATGCCTTAATGACGGAAAGATTCCTGAGGATTGGAACACTGCTACAATGATCCTGCTACATAAGAAAGGTGACATTGAGGATCTCGGGAACTACAGACCTATCAGCCTCCTATCAGTAGTTTATAAAATCTTCACTAAAGTTCTTTCACACCGCTTGAAGGTAACACTGGACATGGCTCAACCGAGAGAACAAGCTGGATTCAGGAGTGGCTACAGCACAATAGATCATATCCACGTACTGAGAAAACTAATTGAAAGAGCGAGGGAATATGAACTTCCATTGTGCATGGCTTTTATCGATTATGAAAATGCCTTTGATTCGGTGAAACCATCAGCAGTTACAATGGCTCTGAAAACCTGCGGTATTGAAGATGCATACATTAATATTATTAATAACATCTATGAAAATGCAAGTGCAAAGATTCGGCTGTGTGAAAATACAACACACATAAAAATTGGGAAGGGAGTGAGACAAGGTGACACCATATCTCCGAAGCTCTTTAATGCCACATTGGAGGGTGTTTTTCAGTCACTGAGCTGGGAAAACAAAGGGATAAAGATTAATGGAGATTATCTAACCCACCTTCGTTTTGCTGATGACGTAGTCATTTTTGCAACTACCCCATTAGAGCTGCAGAGTATGATCCAGGAACTTGCTGACAAGAGTAAAGAAGTGGGATTAAAAATGAACTTTCAGAAGACAAAAGTGATGTTCAATGCTTTTACAAGAAATGAAGATTTATCGATTGATGGAGGAAAGCTGGAGATAACAGACACGTACGTTTATCTTGGACAGCAGATATCAAGTGAGGGTTACATTGATGAAGAAATTAATCGGCGTACAAAACTTGCCTGTAGAGCTTTTGGAAGAAACAGCATAATTTTCAAGAGCAATATGCCATTATGTCTTAAAAGAAAAGTGTTTGATCAATGCATCCTTCCAGTGCTTACGTATGGTGCAGAGACGTGGACCTTAACTAAAAGAGACATACAAAGGCTGCAGACAACTCAAAGTCGCATGGAGAGGTGCATGCTTGGTGTAACCAGGAGAGATAAGAAGAGGAACTCGTGGATCCGAAAAATGACAAGAGTGGAAGACATCATGATCAGAGTTAAATCCCTGAAATGGCAATGGGCTGGACATACTGCCAGAAGGACAGATCATCGATGGACAGCCGAAATTTTAGATAGGATTCCAAGGGACAGGAAAAGACCCAGAAGAAGACCACATGGGAGATGGGTGGATGAAATTCGAAAGTATGCAGGGGTGACAGGAGGAGACTGGCACAAGACAGACCGTTGTGGAGGAAACTTGGGGAGACCTTCGTCCAGCAGTGGATTGATAATGGTTGACAATGATGATGATGATGATGATATATTATCGTTTCTTGATGTATGTATTAGTCGTAACTCCACCACCCATGAGTTAGCATTTTCTGTTTATCGAAAACCATCTTATTTTTGAGAGATTAATGGAATTTTTAACATGACTAACATGTTTGGGTACCCGGATTACATTACCCGCAAGATTCATGAAAGGGTAATAACACGTTGTTCTACTACGTTGGTCAGAGAAAATGAACGTAGTCAGAAGTTCATAGGATCACTAGAATACTTACCTGGTGTTACAAATTTGTTGTTACATGTGTGTTCCAAATATAAATTACAACTAGGCATTAGGTGTAACAATTTGTTTGCACAACTCAGACGAGACCGAGATAAACCGATATTTTGCGAAGTTGGGGTGTTTACAATATTCCGCTTTTAGACCCAATTACAAAACAGCATGTTAGTAATTATGTAGGTTCTACAAGGAGATATTTGGAGCTACGAGTGAATGAACACAAGTATAGCATTAAAGCGCACCTTTATAATACAGCACTTGCACGTAATATAAATAATGGCATATTTATTCCTGATTGGTGCAATGGTAGTATACTTCAGACTCGTTCCTCTGTTCATGCCCTATTGATAGCAGAAAGTGTTTTTATCACGGCATTAGATACGAAATATTGTAATGACTATTACCCTGTCGATTTACTTGAATTTTGGAAGCACTTAGTGAAATCATTAAATTATAACATATGTATATAGCTTTTCACTATTTTTTGTGGCACCGTGTAAATCAGGAATGACAATTAGTTAAGCTACGTAATGCCCCACGTGACTCTGCATATATACACTGCTGGCCACTCAAAATGCAACACCAAGAAGGAAGCATCCGATTGGCCTGAAATTCGCAGCATGCGTCGCCCGCGAGAGGACATGCAAAGGATTAGCATTGCAGGACATATGCAAATCATGTGCGCTCGGCACGCCACCGGGAAGCACTATAAGAAGGGTGCACAGAAGGGGGGGGGTGTAAGTAGTGGAAGTGTGTTGTGCTGCCGGACCGGTGCGTGGGAAGCTTCCTGATGCCTCGTCGCAGAATACGGCAGTCATTCCAGCACGTTTCGGAGTTTGACAGAGGACGAATAGTGACTTATCGCGACAGCGGTTTATCGTATCGAGACATCGGCGCCCGTGTGGGACGACATCCGGCCACAGTGAGGCGAGTATGACGCAGGAATTACTGTTAGCGCAATAATTAGGGTGTGTTGCGCAACAACCTGTGTTAGCACGTACCGTTCGACGTCGTCTGCAGGAGCGGGACTTGTCGCACGGCGCCCATTGCTCCGATTACCATTGACGTTACACCACCGGCGAGTGCGGCTGCAGTGGGCCGTTAAACGTCGCACCTGGACTACGGAATGTCACGACATTGTCTTCTCCGATGAATCCCGCTTCTGCCTGCAACACCACGATGGTCGGATCCGCGTGTGGCGGCACCGCGGCGAGAGACTGTATGACGCTTGCATTATGCATCGCCATACCGGTCCGTCGCCTAGCATTATGGTTTGGGGCGCAATTGGATATGACACACGCACCCCTCTGGTACGCATCGCCGGTACACTCAACAGCCACCGCACCATCTCCGACGTTTTGGAGCCTGTAGTCCTCCCTTACCTGCAGGACCCGCCAGCGGCCACGTTTCAACAGGATAATGCGCGCCCGCACGTGGCACGCATCGTGCAACAATTCTTCACGGCCCACCAGGTGTCACTGATGCCGTGGCCCGCCTTTTCTCCCGATATGTCGCCCATAGAACACGTCCGGTCGCTGATAGGCAACCGATTGGCCCGGCAAGCACCACCCGCGGCTACGCCTGATGAACTGTGGCAACGTGTGGAAGCAGCCTGAACCGACATACCCCAAACCCACATCCAAAGCCTCTTTCGCTCGATGCCGCGGCGTGTAGTGGCCGTTATTTCCAGCCATGGGGGCCACACGAACTATTGATGTCTGCGTGTTCCGCAAGTCGCACGGGCCTCTAAGCTCAATCGTTTCATCTTTGTATCTGTTGTTATGTGTCCAGTAAATCTGGCTTTGCTATCTCGTGTCCTTCTTGGTGTTGCATTTTGGGTGGACAGCAGTGTATATAGCTGCATAATACAGCAACATAAATCATCTGAAGATGGAGTGAACGGCACTCCGAAAGTGCTAATGGCTTTTAATTGTACATATATGTTCGTTTTTTAAAATAAAATAAATCGTGTTAAGAGGGAGCTCTGTTATTGTACCTGATAAGCAGTTGTTCTTTAAATAAGTTTCCTCATAGTAGTGCAGAAACAAGTTAGCTAATACCGATGAATAAGTACAACCCATTGGTATACCTCTAGTCTGTTTGTAAATAACACCACTCATACTAATGTAATTATTAAACTTGCATAAAGACACAAGGTTGTTGTAGTATTCTCTACTAACATGCAGATAGTTCTGAAATCTATCAAAATATTGGTCACACACATACCTTAAATCGATTAGGTCGATAGACGTGAATAAGTTGCCGAAATCAAATGTATGTATACTTCTAGGTTGATAAGTTTTTAAATAATTGATTACCGGTGTATTATTAGCAATAATCCAAGTAGAAGTAATAAGAGACAGCATAATTTTAAGAAGTTGTTCAACAAACTTACCGGCATTTCTGTGATAACTAAAACGTGCTGATGTAATATATCTGAATTTAATCGGTATCTCTGTGATCAGTATCTTGTGAAACTTAGGAGTGGCAAACATAAACGGGAACTTTAATGTGATATTTCTAATCTTCAAGCTTCGTAAAAGAGCTATAATTTTCTTATTTATCACGTCATGTTTGTCCTTTATTTTTTCATAGATTTGTCCGTCATTTAGTTTCTGTTGTAATAACTCACAATAATTTTTTTACAAATTAGAGCAAAATTGTTGCTTACTTTGTCCACACTGGTAAAAATAAAATTATAATGAGTTGCATTAAAAATGGTATGATGTAAAAATATAAGTTGTTCTTTTAAGAGGCCGTACAAAACACAAATCCAATGCATGAAAGTCTGATATGGCACATTAAACCTTAAAGAATTTTTTAGTCCAAAGCTGATTCAGTTCAACATGTAACTAACAGTTAAAAATCTCGAAGGACTAAAATTAGTCCCTTGTAACATGAGATTACTTAAATTCTCATCCTGTATAACCCTCAAATCTCCAGTAACCACGTGTCCGAAATTATGATCAACAAAAGGAGCATAAGCGGTGCACTGACAATTACAAGCAATATCTGAATCAGTACTGGAATACTGTAGTAACCTCTCGGTAGTTAAACAGTCTTTTACTCATAGTAGGCACATATTTGAAACAAATTGAAACGTCTAGGTCTAGTTTGGGAAGAAATGTATCGCACTTTTTAAAAAATTGATGAAAGTTGAGCCTGTCATAACAAGTGTGTAAGAACCGAAACACCAGGTACACCCTATTTTTGATACATGACTTATAATGCAAGAGATACATGACTTATAATGACTTATAATTTTTGATACATGACTTATAATACTTTTCTAATATTCAAAGAGAAAATGTATCTACGGTAATTCTTGACTACTTTTTCTCTCGTATTATTTTTATTTTTATTTTTTTATTTGAGGTTTAACGACCACCGTGAGCAGCTCAATGGGCTATAAGCAGTCGCCCGTCCCTAATTTAGGGCCACTGGTTCCAGGGAAGGGAGAGAGCCAGTGCCGTAAGACAAACACAACATCCATGCCTCACCGGGATTCGAACCCGGACACCTTTCGGACGATTGATCGGAGGCCATCGCTTAGACCACTGCGCCACCGGGGCGGCGTTCTCGTATTATCCAGTTTGGTTAGAAAATCCAAGAACGGCTTGATCCCTTTACAACTGATTCTATGGTGTCTTCGAGCAGTGGAAACCTCGTGTAAAGTAGGCTTAAATTTAAAAATCAAATAATCAACTTCTTTATTCCTACTGTCTTCACAAGGAATATCCTCTTACCATTGAAATTATTATTCAAACCATAACGGTAAAGAGTTTCATGCGTAGCATATAATAGTTTTCGAGATAAAATATATGCTCCAAATCTACCTCAATAGCCAAAATTCTGATAGTAGTGTTTGCAAAAGCATAACACTGGTCATGTCTCGACTCGACATCCTCCTTTTCTTTGAATAAACGTATGTTTTAAGGATGTCCGTTCATACGTATATGTAACACATTTGATGACTGTCCAATATATCGAAGTCCACTGACGTTACATGTAATTTAGTATACTGAATTAGTAACTTTTCAAAAGTTGGGTAAATCTCCTTCACCCAAATTTATTGGGTCGGCACAGCAGCAGGTCTTACATCTTGCATCACAACACTCAGAAAATCTTTAATAATCTTGTTGTGTAAAGCCAACACTTTCATGGTCGCCCGCATGTAGGCCCAAATGTCCGGCAGGAACATCTTTGTTACAGAACCCTAAGCTGCAATCAACATTTTTTTGGTTTTTAGCACGTCTTTTGTAAAAAAAGATCGTGCTTATGTTACCGGTTTGTCCGTCCGTCCGTCCGTATGTACCCACGATATCTCTGCAACTATTAGTCCAATTTGAAACATTCTCTTTGCATTGGGAAGCTTGAAATATGCAAATGATGATCCTTTATTTCGCTTTTTTTTTTTTTTTTACGATTTACAATTTTGGCGCTAGAGGGCGTAAATGCAGATAATGTCGAATTCAAAAATACGTTTTATTCCACATATTTGCTTCTAAACATCCGATTGAAAAAATATTTTATCTTTCGATTCCATTTATGTCGAAGAGTATTTTAGATATAGTTACTTTTTTCAAATTACGCATAGCTGTTCCGCTAGGGGGCGAAAAAGTAAATTACATTTTTCCCGATAACTCTTCTTCTAAATCTCCGATTTGAAAAATGTTTTCTTCAGCGGATACACCTCCTGATGCAAAATCTTTTGCATATATTTCAAATTTTTGGTAAAGAATACTTTGGCCACCAGGGGGCGTAAGTGTTAAATTTTGCTTTTGATGTATTTGCCATAAAATCTGAACTTCTAAAATATCGATTGAAAAAATTCCTTCGTGGACTAATGCCACTCACATCGATACACTTTTTCGGAATATTTTCTTCTTAAAATGTTCCCCAGTTTCTCCGCCAGGGGGTGTAGATGTATATCTTATTTTTGTCAATATCTCTACTTCTAGGAGTCCGATTTGAAAAATTCCTTCTTTGTTAAATAGTGTTTTCAGTGTGACATGCTTTTCATATAATTTCAAAATTTTCAAGTAATTCATAGACTTTCCGCTAGGGGGCGTAGATGTAAATTGCGTTTCCCCCTGTATCTCTGCTTCTAAATCTCCGACTTGAAAAACATTTTCTGCACCGGATACAGCTCCTGATGATAAATCGTTTGCACATAATTTCTCATTTTTGTAAAAAAAATGGTTTGGCCACCAGGGGGCGTAAGTCTTAATTTCTGCTTCTGATGTATTTGCAGCAAAATATGAGCTTCTAAAATCTCGATTGCAAAAAAAGTCCCTTGTTGACCGATACTACTCATGTCGACAAAGTTTTCAGGAACATTTTCTTCTTGAAATAATGCATGGTTTCTACGCCAGGAGGCGTAGATGTGTATCTGATTTTTGTCAATATTTCTACTTCTAGAGTCCGATTTGAAAGAAAATTCTTTTTTGTTGGATAGTGTTTCCGATGCGAAATGTTTTTCCTATAAATTCAAAATTTTCAAGTAAATCATAGACTTTCCGCTAGGGGGCACAAAGGTAAATTGCGTTTTCTGCGTTATTTCTGCTTCTAAAACTCCGATTTGAAAAATCTCCGTGTATCGCATATAAGACCTGATGGAAAATATTTTTCACATAATTTCTAATGTTTGGTAAAGAATGGTTTGGCTACCAGGGGGTATAAGTTTTAATATCTGCTACTGATGTATTTGTAGCAAAATCTGGGCTCCTGAAAACTCGACTAAATTTTTTTTTTTCTTGGACCGATACCGCTCATATGGAAAAAACCTTTTGAGATTACTTTCTTCGTAAAATAATGTATGGTTTTCCCACCAGGAGACGTAAAGTCACATCTTATTTTTGTCGATATCTCAGTCCGATTTGAAAACTTCTTTCGGTTTTGGAGAGCGTTTCCGGTACGAAATGTGTCTCATATAAATTAATATTTTTCTTAAAGCACAAGTCTGCAACCAGAGGGCATAAACTCACGATTCCGTTTACAGCAATATCTGAGGGATTAAAAACCCGATTAAAAAACTTCTTTCTTTCGTCAAATACTATTGTTTTCCATGCCGGTTCCATTGGCTTTGAATAGCTTTGATAAATTTAATTTGCGTCAGAACGGATTCAAAAGAGGTGCTTATTACACCCGAAATTCGGTGTCATCTTTCTTGTTTTCTTTTTGTTTTTATGTTTCTTTCAATGCACCAGAGACTTGAATTGGAGACCGTAACATATACAACCCAGCGGATCTCTCTTATACAGATATCCTGGTCGGTGGCAGTAGCATATTTATCGAAGTGTTGTCCTGCAACTCAACAACATTTCCGGGCCTTGTTAAGCCACGCGACGCCCGAGGTGGCATATTAACTTTACCAGACCTAAGAATCATAAAACGTTTCTCACCTAGTACAGAATCAAAAATTAAAACACAACTAACAAACGCTTAAAATACTAAGAAATATTAGAATGAAATGAAATATGTTACATACATTTGATTTCGGCAACTTATTCACGTCTATCGACCTAAGCGATTTAAAGTATGTGTGTGACCAATATTTTGATAGATTTCAGAACTATCTGCATGTTAGGAAAGAATACTACAACAACCTTGTGTCTTTATGCATGTTTAATAATTACATTAGTATGAGTGGTGTTATTTACAAACAGACTAGAGGTATACCAATGGGTTGTACTTATTCATCGGTATTAGCTAACTTGTTTCTGCACTACTATGAGGAAACTTATTTAAAGAACAATTGCTTATCAGGTGGTGCCTGTTTCAGATACTTGGACGATTTGCTAGTTTTTGATGTTGAGAACTTTGAACAACTGTCTGAAAACTTTTATCCAGATGGTTTGATCCTCAATAAAACAAGTGTTGATGATGCCGACGTCAATTATCTAGACATCAATATTTCTTTGTGTAATCAAGCTTGGACTACTAAGGTATATAACAAACGCAACTCATTTACGTTTCCCACTCTTCGTTTTATTAGTTGGACTTCTAATATATCGGTTAGGGTTCACAGAAATTTGATTATTTCGCAGTTTTTTCGTTCTGTCTCAATTTGTAACAACAAGCATGATCTTATTGCTGTTATCAGTGAATTTCTGATACAGCTTCAGACAAACGGATATCCAAGGAGATTTGTTGTTAGTATGTTACGTAAATTAATTGAGGGTTCAAAGTTTAGTAGGTTGTCTTCAGCTCATGCTTCTTTTCGGTTGGGTCGTCTTGTTCAAGTGGTTAGTTTGGTGATCGAGGTGCGTGGTTTTCTTTTTGGTGTTGTAATTTCATGTACGTGTTTTAAAGTTGGTTTATTTATTACTTCTCATTTATGTTCATTGGGTTGGCTTAGGAGAGTATCGTCAGGTTTAACCTTTAGGTTATTACCTCCTATTTACGATTATGAAAAGCCAATCATAAGATGACACTCTCCTGATGAATACGACTTTTTTTTTTGTGGTATTTATTCATTTTATTTTAAGTTTGTTTATTTCGTTGTTATTTCGTTTGATTTTCGGGAGGTAGGTTTTTTTGTTAAATTATGTATACTCTGTTTTCAAGTTGTGATTCTGTGAATCGAACCAGATCAGTTTGCTCAGAGAGTCATGTATTTGAAAAGTTCTGAGTGATTCAGGAATTTTCTCATAAGAGTAAAGAAGTGGGAGAAAAACTGAACTTTCAGAAGACAAAACTGATGTGCAATGCTTTTTCAAGAACCGAATATTTTGCGATTGATGGGGAAAAGCTCGAGGTAACCGATACCTACATTTACCTTGGACAACAGATATCAAGCAAGGGTAACATTGATAAGGAAATTAATCGGCATATAAAACTGGGCTGAACAGCTTTTGGAAGAAAGAGTACAATTTTCAAGAAAAGTACAGTGTTTAATGAATGTGTCCTTCCAGTTCTTACATATGGAGCAGAGACATTTACTTTAACTAAAAAAGGCATAAAAAGGCTGCACAAAACTGAAAGCAGCCTGGAGATATGCATGCTTGGTGTAACCAGAAGAGATAAGAAGAGGAACTCGTGGAATAGAAAAATGACAAGAGTAAAAGACATTATGATCAGAATAAAATCTCTGAAAATAGCAATGGGCTGGACATGTTGCCAGAAGAAAGTGCCACCGATGGACAACCGAAATTGTAGACTGGATTCCACGGGACAGAAAAAGACACAGAAGAAGACTACATGGAGATGGGTTATTTAGATAGTTATTTTATGGGTTATTAGGACATGCGAAATTCAGCTGAGGGTTATTTGACACACGCGTGTGTTTCCTGCTTGTACGCCGTTGTTCCTCATTTGAAGCTTTCATGGTTTAAGGCTTCTACTGTTCACTTTGTTTATAGTAATTCATGTCTGAGGGCTCTGGTTTTTTATGCTTTCGCTGCCGCCCAGGTGGCGCAATGATCTAAGCGATGGCTTCTGATCATTCGTCTGAGATGGGTCCGGGTTCAAATCCCGTAAGGGATGGATGCTTTGTTTGTCTTACGGTCCTGGCTCTCTCCCTTCCCTGGAACCAGTGGCGCTAAATTAGAGACGAGAGACTGCTTATGGCCCACTGAGTTGCTCACGGTGGTCGTTAAATCTACAATAAAAAAAAAAGCTTTCGCTTTTCGTAGCTTACATGGTTTCCTGGTTTCCAGTGGCTTAAGGAATACTGTCGATGGGCTTTGGTCACATCAGTTCTTGGTCGGCATCTGAAAAGCCACTTCATAGAACGTTTTTATTTACTTTATTTACTGCGCTATTTCTTTGGACCGGATGCGATACGCCTTCCTCGACTATTAGCTAATAATTATTTGCTTTTTTATTTTGAGTTGGAGTTGTTTTCAGGTCTGTATTTTTGTACACACACACACACATATATAAATATATCTATATATCGTCTTTCCCTTTCTGATATATATATATATATATATCATCATCATCATCATCATTGTCAACCATTATCAATCCACTGCTGGACGAAGGTCTCCCCAAGTTTCCTCCACAACGGTCTGTCTTGTGCCAGTCTCCTCCATGTCACCCCTGCATACTTTCGAATTTCATCCACCCATCTCCCATGTGGTCTTCTTCTGGGTCTTTTCCTGTCCCTTGGAATCCAATCTAAAATTTCAGCTGTCCATCGATGATCTGTCCTTCTGGCAGTATGTCCAGCCCATTGCCATTTCAGGGATTTAACTCTGATCATGATGTCTTCCACTCTTGTCATTTTTCGGATCCACGAGTTCCTCTTCTTATCTCTCCTGGTTACACCAAGCATGCACCTCTCCATGCGACTTTGAGTTGTCTGCAGCCTTTGTATGTCTCTTTTAGTTAAGGTCCACGTCTCCGCACCATACGTAAGCACTGGAAGGATGCATTGATCAAACACTTTTCTTTTAAGACATAATGGCATATTGCTCTTGAAAATTATGCTGTTTCTTCCTAAAGCTCTCCAGGCAAGTTTTGTACGCCGATTAATTTCTTCATCAATGTGACCCTCACTTGATATCTGCTGTCCAAGATAAACGTACGTGTCTGTTATCTCCAGCTTTTCTCCATCAATCGATAAATCTTCATTTCTTGTAAAAGCATTGAACATCACTTTTGTCTTCTGAAAGTTCATTTTTAATCCCACTTCTTTACTCTTGTCAGCAAGTTCCTGGATCATACTCTGCAGCTCTGATGGGGTAGTTGCAAAAATGACTACGTCATCAGCAAAACGAAGGTGGGTTAGATAATCTCCATTAATCTTTATCCCCTTGTTTTCCCAGCTCAGCGACTGAAAAACACCCTCCAATGTGGCATTAAAGAGCTTCGGAGATATGGTGTCACCTTGTCTCACTCCCTTTCCAATTTTTACGTGTGTTGTATTTTCAAACAGCCTAATCTTTGCACTTGCATTTTCATAGATGTTATTAATAATATTAATGTATGCATCTTCAATACCGCAGGTTTTCAGAGCCATTGTAACTGCTGATGGTTTCACCGAATCAAAGGCTTTTTCATAATCGATAAAAGCCATGCACAATGGAAGTTCATATTCCCTCGCTCTTTCAATTAGTTCTCTGAGCACGTGGATATGATCTATTGTGCTGTAGCCACTCCTGAATCCAGCTTGTTCTCTCGGTTGAGCCATGTCCAGTGTTACCTTCAAGCGGTGTGAAAGAACTTTAGTGAAGATTTTATAAATTACTGATAGGAGGCTGATAGGTCTGTAGTTTCCGAGATCCTCAATGTCACCTTTCTTATGTAGCAGGATCATTGTAGCGGTGTTCCAATCTTTAGGAATCTTTCCTTCATTAAGGCATCGAGTGAAAATTTGGGCGAGTACTGTTTCGATTTCTCCACTTGCTTCTTGTATGATGTCTACAGTAATTCCATCTTCTCCTGGAGCTTTTCCTCGCTTCATGTTCTTGATTGCATGTGCAACTTCTGCTGGAAGGACTGGAGGAACTCTGGTACTGGTATCTTTCATGATGTCTGGAGTGCATATATCATCCCTTTCATATAATTTGGAGTAGAAATCTTTCACTCTTGTCAAAATTTCGCCTCTATTTCTTGTTACAGAACCATCTTCTTTTCTCAGTGCCATAATCTGTTTTCTTCCCTTACTGAGATGTCCCTTTGCTATCTTTAGGCTTTGGTTGTTTTCAATTGCTTTCCTCACTAGTTCACAGTTGAATTTCCTTACGTCTTCAGTGATACTTTTTCTTACTGTCTTGCATAGCTCTATATATTCCACTTTGCAAGTCACATCTTCTTTAGTTGTCCTCATCTCTCTTCTTTTTTGCATCAACATTTTGGTTTTTCCTGATAATTTGTTCACATGCAACTTGTTCTTAGACCCAGCTAATTTTGTTGCTGTTTCCATAAGAGCTTTGGTTACTTTTCTGTTAACTTCAGAGATGTCCACTTCTTCCGATGTTAGGCCTTCTAAAGCAGAGAACCTGTTCTTCAGTTCTAACTTGAAGGTATTATGGTGTTTTTTAAGGTTGGTTATGTCAATAGATTTTGTTTGTCCTATGAGCTTGCCACGTTCAAGTTTAGTGTTGAGGTGCATCTTACATCTCACCAATCTATGGTCACTACCTGTGTTGAACTTGTTTAGCACACTGCAGTCTTCTATGACGAATTTTTTGTAACACATAGTAAAATCAATTTCACTTGTCGTCCCATTTGGATGTCTCCATGTCCATTTCCTGTGTGGCTTTTTCTTGAAGAAGGAGTTCAAGATGAAAAACCCTTCTGCCTCTGCAAACTCAACGAGAGTATTTCCACGCTGGTTTCTGTTGCCATGACCGAATTTACCTACCGAAGTTTCATTCTGTTGCCGTTGCCCTATTTTTGCATTGAAATCTCCCATAATTATTTTCAAGTGCTGCTTACCTTTATTATTTAGATGACAAATTTCCTCATAAAATTCTTCAATTTCTTCTTCAGGATGACTTGTGGTGGGTGCATAAGTTTGAATAATCTGAGCCTGGTATCTTTTCGAGAGTTGGATAACGAGTCGTGCAGCTCTGTCAGAGGAACTTTCAACTTCTACAACTTTATCCTTCAGTTTCTTGTTTATTATAAATCGAACACCACTAGTTCTGCCAGTATCTGTCCCACGATAGTAGAAGAGATGTCCACTTTTCAGTTCGATGAGATCTTCTCCTTTTCTCCTTACCTCACTTAGCCCCACGATGTCCCACTTGATCCTTTGTAGTTCCTCTTCCAATTCAAGAAGCCTTGAATCAGAAGATAGGGAGCGTCCATTGTAAGTAGCCAAGGTCAGCATCAGATGGCAGCCTAGTCCGGTCCTCCGGGGATTCTTAGCACCCTCTGCCTTCATGTCGCACTGGCCGCTGCCTTGGCCAGGTACATTCCAGCTGCCGGAGACTGAGGGCCAAGATTTAAGTTGTGGAGTCATTTTGGAGGGGTTTGGCCATAACTCACCACGCTGGCCAAGCGGGTTGGTGAGTGTGGGATAGCATTTCCTCTGATCCCGATGGTATAGTTATACCGCTATGGGCGGTCGTCAGAGCCCCTTTAGTGGGAACAGGATGCACCACGAGAAGGCGGGGTTGACATTTGTCAAGGAGAGGCTGTGATGTTACGCATCACCTGACCTTACATCCCTATATATATATATATATATATATATATATATATATATATATACTGAAGAGCAAAACTGAAGACTAAGGAAAAACTTTAGAATTTAAAACGGAAGAGCATGGGTCGGGCCAGGAAGGTTCATGGATGCAAGCGAAATTGTTAACTAGTGCTAGGTCATACAACTCTGCGTAGGACATGACATATATATATTTTTTAAAACAATTTTAGGTGGGAATGTTACTTGCATCTATGGCCTTGCAGAAACCCATTTCCAACTAGGTCTTTGTGGAAGTGAGAAAATGCAGAGTTTTTGCTGGTCCTTGATAAAGCCAAGGCTCAGTATTCTCGACACCTTCTACATTCAGTTGTTTTATTTTATATTTTTTTATCTTTTCTCCTTTTACTCACACAGGTAGATACATAACCTTTTCTATGTTGTACTTGGTGTGAGTCAAAATTATATATGTATTTTTTTGCTTAGGTATCTTCTTAATAGAATATATATATATATATATATCGGAAAAATGATGTGCACAGAAATTGATCGATAGCCCCTAGAGAATCTTCAACAATGTGAACAACATCCTTATCTTGACCCGTACATATACACTGAAGAGCAATGGAATTAGAGATACCTGTCTAGTAACGTGTAGCACCACCTTTCGCCCTGATGACGGCGGCGATTCGTCTTGCCATGGACTCGCACCGGAAGCGTTGGGAAGCCATACGGATCCACGATCCCTGAACAAGCTCCCACAGCTCAAGAAGACTTGATGGAGGGGGGGAGTTAGAGCCCCGAACATCTCTCTCGATGGCGTCCCAGATGTACTCGATGGGATTGAGGTCAGGTGACCTAGCTGGCCAAAGAAGCGAGGTCACGTCGGTGGAGTGTTCATCCAACCATTCAGATATAATTCGGGAGCGATGAGACTGTGCATTATCTTGTTGCAGGATGAGGTCCCCAGTGGGATGTTGAAGGCGCACAAACGGCAGCAAATGGTCGTCCAGGATATCCCGGTAACGTTGACCTGTGAGGGACGGTGTCACACGTACCAGGGGTCCCATTTCAGCAGTACACATAAACAGTCCCCAGACGAGAATACCACCCCCACCAGCTTGAAGAGTACCCTGCTGGCAAGAAGGATTCATCGCTTCATGTGGTTTGCGCAGTACTCGTATCCTGCCATCCGCATGTACCAACGTGAATCTCGACTCATCAGTCCAGGCAACATTTTTCCACATGTCTAGGGTTCAGTGGCGATGTTCCCGCGCCCATGCTAATATTTGCACCTGTGATGTGCGGTCAGCAGCGGTACCCTCGTGGGACGATGGTTTCTGTACCCCATAGCGAGGAGATGGTTCTGGATGGTGTGGCTGCTTACACGTTTTTTGTGCACCAGCGTTAAATTGCCGAGTGATTTCTTGCACTGTGGCTCGTCTATCTGCTGTTACAATGCGCGCTGGCCGACGATGACCCCGCTCATCCACACGCTGTTGTCCACCGCAGTTGGCCCTTGCAGGGATGGTTTTACCGTATTCGATGTACTCACGGTGCACCCGTGACACAGTGGCTCGTGAAAATCACAGTGCCTGCACTACTTCCGAGATGGAGTGACACATTCTTCGGGCCCCGACAATTGGCCCACGATCAAATGCGCTTAGATCCTTCGTCTTACCCATACTGCGTCCGACTCTTACTGATTCCCGTCGCGTCACTCCTTATATTGTCGGATCGCTGCATACGTCATGTCGTTTCCGTTTACAGGGCCACCCACAGCCCCACATTCGCATAACGCCAGCTGTCTCTAATTCAATTGCTCTTCAGTGTAGTCCATGCCAACTAAAGAAAACCCGCGGGCCCCATTTTTGTCAACCAAGACGGTAGTTTTTTAATTCCACGGACCATATAACCGTTCCTTCATTTTTCAGTATAAACTGCTAGATTCCTCTAAACATTTTGAGGAAGAAATTGGAATTTTAGGTATACCAGAACCCCACACAACCAGCGATGCCTAATGCACGTCTATATTACATCCATCTGGTGCAGTAGACGCATGGATAAAATATAGACTTCCAATGGATGTCTATGTATGAACATCCATTAGACATCACGTATAGATATCCAGTGGACGTCCTTATAATGGACGAATTCTGGAGTTACCACATCCGGACATTCATTGGATGTCAATCATAGGACATCTATAATGGACGTCCTTTATGGAGGAATTGTGGAGCTATTCGCGCATGCGCACCTTAAATCAATAAAGTACGAGACCATTGAGCCTAGCGGAACAGAAGTTTGAAGTTAATAATAATTTGAAGTTGTTCACTTATTAGCACTAAGTCAGGAGTTATTTTTTTTTTTTTTGCTTTTTTTTTTTTTTTTTCTAAGTGTATTTGTGGTCGTGTTTAAAGTTGACAGGAAGCAGTTCTGTGCAACCTGCCAAGTGCTCTGATTATAAACTTCTAACGAATTCAAATCTTAGAATTTCATACATTATCAAGGTGATACAGTTGGTTGCAGCTTTGGTGTTGTTGCCTATAAATGACAAGTTTTTTAATACTCATGTATGTACACTGGAAAAATGCTTCTGAAATTCACGAACGATTTTTTTTAGTTCGTTTCTTAAATTAACGAAGCATATTTCTGATACAACCTTTTCCGTTAAATGAGGGGGGGGGCTGAATTTCACGGATTTTTCGTACGCCAGGAAAACTTGGTGCAAATCCTTTCTTATATTTACGGTAAACTGCCGTTACTAAAACGTCTATGTCCACTAAGACGTTTACGGACTTTCTGAAATTTCAGAAACTTTCAGCAATTCTTTTCGTATATTAACGGAGAATTCTGTTATCACTTTTACCGTATCCACATGATGTAAAAAATTCCTATAATAGGAACGCTTCGCGAGAATACTTGAGGTTTGATTAACTACCAAACTGGTTGTATGATGTTTATGTATGTCTGTAAGTCCCTTAAGACGAAAGTTATTATGGCTATCAAGTGTAGATTTTATGCTTAAGAGTTTTATGAAATACTATAAAGCAGTGCATTCGCCCTTTTTTTAAAGATAATGGAAGTTACTGTCACTTTAAAAAGATCTCGAGTTCCAAAGCATTCTGTTATTTCGAAAAAAAATCACGATGAAAAAAATGTGTAATTTGTAATAAATCCTCCTACAGAAAAAAAAATAAAATTATTACAAACGTATTCAGAAAAATAATAAGGCCCGACAGAAAATAAAATGACTAACTCGCCCACATTAATAACAACTAAATAAATAGGCATCATGAAGCGGCGTTAACAGGAATTTGTGGCTCCATGGTAAGACACCCGCTTCAAGGTCGCTGGTTCAAATCCTGCTGGAGTGAGTGGGTCCCCGTGAGATCAGTTTGTGCCTGGCGCACGTGCCGTCGATCCCCTCTACCAGTGGTCCTCCTGGTCCGTTCGGAGCCGCTCCGCCGTGTGGCAGTGCCGTCACGTGTCCACTGCTCCCAACACAGTCGGACAGTATGGTGAGAACGATCCACGTGGCGAGCTATACGGTACGCCGACCACCCTGCGGTTTTCAGCCCGATGATCAGGCCTCACTCAAAGTCCGCAAGTTGCGTAAATCGACGTCTCTGGCGTCTACCCGGCATTCTTATCACTCTGTACTCTTGCTTGCGTCGGCCGATGCTTTTCGCTTTCATGGAGCATCGACTAAACACCGGTTTATAAGGCTGCCGGTTCGTGTTTGCAGCGCCACCATAGGGTGTGCGGTCATGCGCAATCACACCAAACGTGGATCATTTGCATACAAGCACGTACTCCAGCTATTTGCAAAGTTTCACGGTTGTAGCATGATTTCTTCTAGGTGCGCAAATTTCATTGTCCGTGAGTGTATAATAATTAAAGAGAATGGCTCTGTGTGTGTGTGTGTGTGTGTGTGTGTGTGTGTGTGTGTGTTCATAACTCATCGGGAAATCGTGGCTGACGTCTCAAAATTTGGTTCATTGTTTTTCATTGCTATTTGAACTGCAGCTGCCGATGTCAAGGCAACTTCCTATACGGCGTCATATTAGAAGCAAAATATTTACTATGGTATTTCTGCGAGACCCAAAGAGACAGCTGAGAATGCATATCTGACCTTGAATGTGCGTGCGCTGCTATTGCCACATATCTTACCTTGAATGTAAATGCGCTTCCATTGCCACCGGCACTAAAATATTTACTATGTGTGCATCGCAAGAAGCAGATCAGGTTCTTTTAAATAGGCATTACTAACTCATCGTTGGTCGCAATCTGTGATTGTGACGAGTGTACTTCACCCTTTCGAAGCATTCAGTGATTCACTGCCGGCCTCGAGTTGGAGTACATTATTTTACTTACGGTTCATAAAACATTATACAGAGTGTGTTTGTTAAACTCGATTTTCTTTACTTTCCTTCAGAGAGTAGAAATTCATGGCAGAGAAGATAAAAGGCAGAGAAAAGGAACAAGTCAGCTGGTTAGAAAAAACGCCAAAAAAATCAACTCTGTTGATGAAGGGAGAGTAAAATAATAGGTTGGGTCTGTGGAATAAAGCAATTCTATTACTTTTTAAATAGCTTGAATCTTTAATGTGATGATTTCGTTTGCTCACTACCCTCACATCATAAATCCACTGAAATAAGTCACTATACAGTAGACACTATTTCTGCAATACGAAACCTCAGAACACTGACACAATTACAATAATTTTACTTTAGAAGTAATATCTACAGAATTGGGTTACATCTCCCCCATCTCGGCTCACCACGACTCGCAACTGGTTAAACGGTTTGGAAAAAGTTTACTAAATGATAATTAATTCGGCTTTTTCTTTTCAAGTATTATAAGGAATAAATGTTCGTTGATATCTATTCGTAAGAAAAAGAATTTACTAGATTGAAACTGCAGCCACGCACAAAAAAAAGGAGACTGAACAGGGAATGACAACAAGATTCCAGTTTGTGAAGAAACAGAAAAAAGTAGCTGAAAGTAAGATGCTCAAAGAAATCGAGTAGGAATTGCAAATGAATCAGATATAGAGAAACAATGAAGACGGGCGGAAAAATAATGCTAATGAAAGAAAAATGATTGCTAAACAAGTCAGTGTGAAATGGTTAAACGATAATGCGAAACAAAGGAAAACAAAATCAAATGCGTGATACCAGAAAAGGAAAGCGACCGATGCAGGAACTTCAAAGATTATTGAGAAAACAGCCATGAAAACGGAAGGTGGAATTAATAAAAGATGTAGAAGTGGTATCTTTAACCGCCAAAATGCCAGATCAAACAACAAATAAAACCTAGAAATGAACGCCTAACATGAAATGAATAGAGTTAAAAAAATTATTTTAAACGATAGAAGAATACTTTATTTGGATATTGACAAAAATTCCTTTTATGAAAATATTTCTTAGAATTGTTATACGATGGAGACGAGATGTGTTTCTTGCAATTTATTGAACCTTTTGGTTGCGAAAAGAATAAATGAAAAAATTGCGAGTTGCTTTCACAGGAATCCTGCCAAGTAGGATTTTCGGATTGTTTCCATTAATTCTTGATAATTTTTGGCCCCTGTTGTCTTACATCAACTCTTCAGCCAGATGAAACAGAACGAAAGAGTTTTGCTCGGTTGGATGAGAATGACTCTGAGAAAGCTTTTGAAAAATGATGCGGAAATCAAGCAAATTAAGAATGTCTCACAGACAGCCAAATTTGTGCTTGGAATAAACGTGGGTTTCTCTCGATGACTTCTACTGAAAAACTTAGCATTCGAACAAATTGATGTCATTCTAGACTGGTTCCATTGAACAGTCCTCTCTTTGAATTCATATTTCTTATTAGCATAACGATGGCTCCAAAAACCTTATACAAAATAAGAACTGTTAAATGAAAGTCAGTAGAGAAGTGCGTCAATTTCTTTCAGGTACAAGATTTTGACGGCAGGTCGCAGAACGAAGCATGTGCTTATTCCAATACTTAATTTATCTCCCACTGAGAAGAATTTGTCTTTTGAGCTAAAAAATCAGTTTCCTACAATAATGACGTTAGTAATCAAAATGAATAATTAAATCTCGTGGTTCAGCATTCGATCAAGAGTGTATCTGCTATGTTGCAATAATAAGAACAAGAAATGTAGTAGCTAAACAATTCTGCTACCGAAAAAGTATAATCAAGAAATAGATGTGAATTATCTCATAGTGCTTGTACGAAACACTATGAGTAGGAAAGCTTAGTATCACCAAACATAGTTCACAAAGCAGTGAAACATAGTTCACAAAGAAATGGAACATAGTTCACAAAGAAATGGAACGTAGTTCACAAAGAAATTAAACATAGTTCACAAAGAAATGAAACAGTTTATGAAATATTTTAATTGATAAAGCTTTCGGCAGCATATACGTACATTGAACTAGAGTTTTATAGGAAGCATAATCTTCACCTGAAAGCCTCAAGAGAAAATAACGACGTAGTCACTTAATCTTCCATGAAGTAATGTCGACAAAAAAGTACTTATATTAGGACTAAAAGACAATGTTGCCCTTACATACCTATTTTTTGAGTAAATAAAATAACCATTATACCCTGTCTCATTAAAATTCTTTGGAAGTCTGTGTTTGCTTCCAGAATTAGAAGAATTAAAATGAGCCTCTAAAATTAGAGTGCGCTTGCATCTCCGTTTGTCTTAACCCGTCAGTAGCCATGCGCATGTTGCGTAATTGTTTCCTTTTTGCTAATGCGCCGTTTGCAATTCAGAAAGCTTAACAGGGAGTGAAGAACTTCACGTACGAAGATGGAAAATAAAATGGAAGTCTTCTAATGATAATTAATTATTTATCTGTTAAGGTGTTTCAATATACGTGTTGCCTTGTCATGTTACATAACAAAATGTTTAAAAATATATCAAAACTGCGCTGTCGCTATTTGTCTCTTTCGCTGAATAAAACTGGGTAAATGATATCCGTCCATTCATTCATCATAACACCGCACAGGTATACCCGAAATAGGTCAGGTTGGTGAGGCACAACATACAAATACAATACAAATTTTGAAGATGACAATCCGATTTTTGGCGTAAATGTGACAAGGATGGTAAGTCAGATAATATCCGAAAACTTGTGATCGTCCTGGAGCGGGACTCGAACCCGCGTCTCCCAGAAAACGCCCGGGTATGCTAACCACTACACCACCCAGAACGATCAAGTTTCCGATCAATTTGAATATAACCATCACACGATTCGCTAGTCGAAGCAACCGGCATTCATGTTTAGCGAATCTGGAGGTTAAGAATCTTATCCCATGTTTGCCCGGAGAAGCAGATAAATCATGAAAGAAATACGGGATTATGCTATATCATACAAATTTTGAAGATGACAATCCGATTTTTGTATCAAAATGTGTATTATACGATGACTTACCATCCTTATCACATTTACGCCAAAAATCGGATTGTCATCTTCGAAATTTGTATTATATGGCGTAATCTCGTATTTCTTTCATGATATAAATACAAACTGTGACAACCAAAACGATTGCTGAATGAGTGTCGAACTATTAAGTTGTTGCAGGTGAAATGTCGGATTTTGCAGGCTTGAAGTTTTCAGGTAGTTTAGGAACTAAAACATCCCGCGATGTGACTTGTGATATGTAAATTTAAAGCGTCAAGGCTACTGCTGTCTATGATGCACTAGTCGTTCCACCAGTGGCATCAGTTCCAAGTGGATCGTGCGGCATTGACGAGAATGATGATTCAGGGCCAACTTCGTGTCATTTTCTTATATGAGTTTAAACTTGGCCACACCTGCAACAGAAGCAGCTCGCAGTAACAAAACAGCATTTGCGGAAGGCACCGTTAATAAGCGCAAGACACAATATTGGTTTGGTAAATTCTGGTCTGACGATGTGAGCCAAGAAAATAAACCACATGGTAGACCCGAAGGAGCTGTCGATGATGCCGAGCTGGAGGCCTTCATTGAATCAGATGCACGTCAAACGGTACAAGAATATAGCAAAAAACACGGAGTACACTATAAAACCATATCTTGACATTTAACTGTCATAGGCAAAGTGAAGAGGATACAATATGTAGACAAACGTGATTAGACACTCTACGTAAATAGAGAAACACTATTGTATTTACATCAGAGGCGGGTAGGTCCTCTATTTGTAGAGATTACAGCAGCCACTCGGCGAGGTTAACTGTCCACAAGTCCATGGAGTACAGCGAGCGGGATGTTCCTCCATTCCGCCTTGAATGAATCGACCAACTCTGTCAGTGAAGAAAGTCGTGTTGGTCTAGACCACACCGTCGTTCAAGTTCATCCCATAGGTGTTCAGTGGGATTAAGGTCAGGGCTCTAAGCAGACCAGTCCGTCCGCGAGACCTAATTTTCCACATACTACTCCATTGTAGCTCTGGAAAAATGACAAGTGGCATTGTCGTCCTGGAAGAAACAATCGTCGTATCCGTAGAAGTTCCACTCGTTACGATCATTGAGTTATCCAGGATTTCTCTATACAGCACACAGTTTATGTTGCCATGAATAACAAGCAATGGACCCACATCGTACCATCTGAAACGGCCCCATACAATAACTCACCGCCTCTGTACTTCACAGTCGGTATTGTACACTCCGGAAGGAGACGCTCTCTGGGTAACCACCAAACCCAAACACGTGCATCCAATCGGAATAATGCAAAGCGGGATTCTTCGCTCCACAACACCTGCCTCCATTGCTCAAATGTCCAATTTTTGTGTTGTTGACACCATCGTAGCTGCGTGGTTTTACTTGTCTTTGTGATGAGAGGCTTATGGGCAGCTGTTCTGCCATGATACCCGAGTGTATGTGCCTCTCTTCGAAGTGTCTTACTAACGGTGCCTTCATATCATAACATCTTTGACCAACTGAAATTCAGGTGATATGGCGTGTATTGCTCGGGATCTGGTTTTCCGAATCTCCCTCTGCAACACCCTTCGGTTTCTGAGTTGAATTCTTGGGTCTTCCAGGGCAAGGTGAATTCCTGTAATGTTTCGTCTTCTTCCACTTGTTGATGACAAAGGCCACAGTCAATTTAGTAACCTGACATCAACAATGCTTTTTATGTTCATACCTCCAATTGAACAACCTATTACAACGCCCTTTTCAAACTCAGAAAGCTCTCTCCTACTATCCATTTTATCAGTGATTGATCGGAGTGATTTTATACAATCCTTAACGACCACGTGTCTGCTGCGAAAGGACCCCATTGCACCTTCGTGAGAGAGTCCAATCACTTTTGTCCACATAGTATAGATAAATGGATACCACAGGAGTCGACGGAACTTGTCTGCTCTTCTCTTCTTATATGCAACCAAACGAACAACATTTTGAGGCACCTGGTCACGTGTGATGCGAAATGGATGTTGTATGACAATTGTCAACGTTCGGAGCAATGGCTTGGTCCTGTGAAGCCCTGAGACCCGTACATCATCCCAGGGTGACGATCGTAACTGTTTGGTGGTCTTCTTGTGTGATCCACTTCTTCTTACAACTTGGTCAAACCATCACGGAGAGAGATATTTTAAAGAACTTGACATTGCGCATGGAAAATTGTTCACTAAACAGCCGGCATTAGCCAATAGCCATAGGCTATAACGTAATTGTCTTTCTGCTTTAACTGTAGAAGTTAGCCCTTAACGTCGGTGATTACGTTATGTGTACTAAAGTCAGTATAATACTAGAACGTACCCATAGGCATTCAAGAAAGAGATCCATATTTGTAGACTTTTTCAAACTTTAACGTTATGTCTTTTCCCTCAAACGAGAATGACGTTGGAAACAATCTGAGGTCGGAACAAGAGTGCTGTATGTGCGTACTGATAAAAACGTTAGATAAAAATGCGATGCAGCGGTTGCTTTGGGGAATTGATGGTATTGATAAACAGACGTGCTGTTGATTGCTGTTACACTGTGATTTGATGTTAAATCGCTGCTATTGTATTTAGAATGTGGCGTAAACTACATGCAAGAAGAATAAACTTATTAAGAGAACGAACTCAAATTTACATAGAAAAAGAAAAGGAAAACTGAAGTTAAAATAGAATATACGTTGCAAGGCCCGTAGCTCTCCATAATAACGAGAGACCCCACGTTGCACTCCAGACGACCCAGAAACTGAACCAATTGGGCAACGAAATCTTACCTCATTTGCGTTATTCACTTGATTTGACCCCTACAGACTGTCACTTCGTGAAACACCTGGACATCTTTCTACAGTAAATCCTTTTCTAATTAAACATCAGTTGAAACTGCATTCCGTCAGTTAGTCGCATCCTGAAGCTCGATATTTTTTCAGGACAGCATACAGAAGCTTGTATCTCTTCGGCCAAAGTGTGTTGCTGTTGGTGATGATTATTTCGATTAATAAAGTTTATTTTTCTTCGAATCTTGGGTACTTGAAGTAACCACCAAAATCCCGACATTTGATCTGCAACAACCTAATATTTTTTTCTGCCGGTCATTAATTTTCCCCCTACATCGAAACTTCCGAGTTCCTCGTCTGGTTACATTTCCGATAAGTATTGAAGCCTTTAGCTATTTAAACTGTAGGTAGACAAACTGTATTTGAACGCTTTCTTGTTTGAAAATCGGAAAAGAAAATTGATCATGATGTTGTGCATAGTAGCTTTCAACTCTCATGACTAAAACTTCCAATAAAAAATGCGCTATTGGAAGTTTAATTATGTGACGCAATAACAAAGTTAAATGAATTTGTTCAATATGAAATGCCTTTTCGGTTTAGATCTGTGAAAAAACATGAACAGAAATTTCAGAGCTGTTTTATTTTGTTCTGTGGCACTTCGTTTAAAAAAAAATTAATTTCTGAAAATCACTTGCATATTTGTAAATATGTTCTTTCTTTCCCATTAATTCTTTTAAGCCTCATTATCCTTCTGCAAACACGTTTCTTTCATTTTCTTTTCTTAAAGCTGGCTACGAAGAAGCTGTTACGGTTGCGGAACCGCCTGTTCCTCAAGTTCCAGAACGACCGACATCAGAGAAAGCTGGCTTCGTGGTATCTCTGTACCAAGTGAACCCTGGAGAAGACGGAGGGAAGTTTGAGCAAAACTGGGTGACTTGGACTGGAGCGCGCCATCTGTATAGTCATGCACCTCCATGGATGGGACTAAAACGAATATCTATTCACAAAAGTGTTATTCCCTCCAAGATTATTAACTATGTGCTACTATGTGAATTTTCATACATTATGGACTACATCACTGATGCTTGTGTCCTTGTTGATCAGTTGAGAGCTCGTTGCTGTGGATTCACTGGGCTTTACAGGGTCCTAGACATGTTATAGAACACGCCCTCTATACAGAGAACAGTCCATTGGTTTGAAAGACCACAAATGTCATCACCCGAAAATTCCGCAGCGAGTTACAGTCGGCTATTAACACCTGGAAACCGGCTTTCCCCAAACGTAGCAGACTACACTCACGGCTATGTTAAGAGTTTTCCATGACCTCTTTCATTCTGAGAAAAAATCCAACCAGGAACACTCTAGTAACGATTCCATTTCAACAAAATGTAGGAAGTGATTTTATCAATGATCAAGCAAATAAATGGTTTGGGGCGTAATGCAAAAATGAGAGCCAAGATGTCTTGCTACATTTTCCGTACAATTCTGCCTTTATTCAAACAGAATAAGGAGACCATCCTTATCTGAGGATATAACAGAGGCTAGTGTACGTTTCTGAACGAGATCATCCCCTTTTTGAGTTGCGTGTTCCTTTGTCAAAATCATATGATACTGATGCGTCAACAGTGCTGTTTTTTATCACTTAAGGAATAGTTACAGACGAAAATTCCTCCATCCTGCTTAGAAAAAAATAATTTTAACAACAGCATAACAACACTAACACTGATAGTTGCTTCGTGAAAACCACGCGAATATCAACTGGTCTAGGTTTCATTTTATAAATCTGACAGCTCTATAGTGGGGGTACACAGCTTCCATACTTGCCTTATAAGTGAAATAATTTTTGTCTAATTTTGTGTCTTGAGGCCATTCAGCTGTGTATCCAGTTCCACAAAATACGATATGACGAACGGGATAGATTGCTTGGAAGACTAAGGCGAAAGTTGCGTTGTAGTCTTCATGTAACTAGCTACGACAGCATGTTTTACTGAAGTTTGTTGAGTGTAAATAATCATTTATTTTATAATAAAAGAAAATAACTAGTAAATAAAATAGTTTCGATTAACTGAGTTACAGGCGAATCAAAGTCTCATCTCTTTCTGCAAAATCTTAAATTTCACACACCGAAGTTAAAAAGACTAGAGAGTCTTTCATCGCGAGTTACTTTTTCCGCATTGACTAAACTGTGAAGAGATCCGAGTCTGAAACCACATAACTTTCCCTCTACGTAACAGGTAATCGGGTCGTGGCCGAATTTAACAGTTTTTTACGTCATGTATTAGCAGACAAATAATAATATGATTTTATTATCGTTTTAATCCGCCAAAAATATCTTATTGAAGTTTACGAAGTTTGAATTTTGCATGAACAAGTGTTTTTCATTTACTTCTTTCCTATACCTTCGGACCTGTTTAGAACTTTTTTATTACCGTGTTGCCATTGCTTCAGAAAGAGAATTTCAAAAGTATAGGTACTCCCTTAAATTTGTTGAATTGCCAGAAGAAAAATTCATTAATTTTGAGATGAGCATCTTCCAATTTATCACACCTTACAAAACTTAACGACTGTAGCTGAACTACAGGGACGTGAATCTGTGAGGTAGGGTTACCTGACAGGAACAAAATTAATATGCTAAATTCAGAATTTCATCTCTGTGGGATTCCCGTCGTTCCATTGCACCCCAAACCATCAATTTGTTGCTCATTTACCATGGACTACTGCAGGCGGTTTTATAAATATCTGAATTTTGCGTTACGTTGGTGTTCCTTTGTTGCGAACCAAAAATGGATCATTAAGATCATATCTGCTATCAGCCCAATGAAATTATATGAAAAAGAGAGGAATATTTTTCTTATTTTTAGGAACCAGGATTGAATCATATTTCTCAGTTACTTGAGTATATGTCTTTGGAAGTTTATTTGTATTTACAGGGAACTAAACATAAAGTGTATCTTCCCCAGACAATGAAATAGATAACATGGTTACTCGAGAATCATAATTTCAACCTCTGCACAAACTGAAGCGAAAAACTGTTTTTATCGAAAAATGAATTAGAGTTATGTTATAAAATCATGAACTTATATTTTTGTACTTCAAACCAACTTTGAACTGCTTCCTAAAAACATTTTCAATGTACTCTTTGAGACATGGAAATAAACATCGAGTGATACCTTCAGCTTATCTCAGTCATCCAGAATAAAGGCAAAAGTGGTTTTCACAATTCTAACTTAAAGGAAAATATTTTCAGGAGGGTCTGTTCACGTCTATTTTAGCGCTTTCGTCACCGGTCTAATGGCGCCTCAGCGTCCTGTCCTGTTCAGTGCTGAACAGCAGTGAACAGGACAGGACGCTGAGGACGGTTGTCTGAGACAGGACCTTTTGACCTGGGACATAGCTACAGCATGGTCATTAAGCTATGTAAAGAGAACGAAGACTTCAGCTAATTACGAAATAATTTCGCCATTATTTATATGACAATATAACGTAAATCTCTTTGTGCTGTAACTATAGAACTTAGCTCTTAACGTCAGTGATTACGTTATTTGTAGTCTTAATGAAGATGTCGTGCATATACAATACATTAAAGAACTTACACCGTCTTTGCACGATATGTTTAATTTAAAAAATTGACAGATATTTACAAGATTAAAAACCCGTTAGTACTTTCGGGTCGACAATCGACCCGTCTTCAGATGGAGGAGAGACGCTGCTGCACATGTGCTCCTATATATATGTCCGAGTATGATGACGTACAAGGTGTGGAATAGCTCGCAAGGGTGTCACTCTGTTGCCATCATTCCATTGCTAAATCACGAATCTGACGAGGTCCATGTGGAAATATGATAAACAGGGTGCAAAACATATATATTTGTTATAACTCACATATTTAACAAGAAATGTTATGCAAATTCATGGCTGTAATGAGTCTTTTCCAAATTCTGTGTAATTCAATTGGGGAATTATCGTTACAGCATCCGTCCCCGAAGGCCTCGATGTATAAACTTTCAGTTATATGCAACGAGTATGCAGAGGCGGGTGTATGTAGCTACAGCCATGAACTTACATAACATTTCTTGTTAAATATGTGAGTTATAACAAATATATATGTTTTGCACCCTGTTTATCATATTTCCACATGGACCTCGTCTGATTCGTGATTTAGCAATGAAATGATGGCAACAGAGTGACACCCTTGCGACGCTATTCCATACCTTGTACGTCATCATACTCGGAAATATATATAGGAGCACATGTGCAGCAGCGGCTATCCTCAATCTGAAGACGGGTCGATTGTCGACCCGAAAGTACTAATGGGTTTTTAATCTTGTAAATATCTGTCGTTTTTTAAATTAAACATATCGTGCAAAGACGGTGTAAGTTCTTTAATGTACGTTATTTGTACTTACAAATAAGTTTATTCCTCTTGCATGTAGTTTACGCCACACTTTCAATACAATAGCCGCGATTTAACATCAAATCACAGTGTAACAGCGATCAACAGCACGTCTATTATCAATAACATCAATCCCCCAAAGCAACCGCTGCATCGCATTTTTATCTAACGTTCTTATCAGTACACACATACGTTACTCTCGCTCCGACCTCAGATTGTTTCCAACGTCATTCTCGTTTGAGGGAAAAGACATAACGTTAAGGTTTGAAAATGTCTAAGAGAACGAACTCAAATTTACATCGAAAAAGAAACTCAAAAGAAAACTTAAAATAGAACATACGTTACAAGCTGACGAACTGAAGGAATCAAAAGTTAATCCAAAACGCTTTAAAATGGAATACAAATATGGATCCAAAGTTTTGTTGAATTATAGGTTAGAGCAGCATCATTTTTCCCAAACACAAAGGGGTGTTTCTGCGAGAGAAAATATCCTGATACATGTCAGACACAGGGTAAGATAGTTGGAGGTAAGTGTTCGCTTATTAGATAAGTTATTATTCACCGGTATAAGCACTGAAAAATGGGTCTTGAAACACTAAACCCTCCAAAAAGAATACCAAGGACATTGCCGTGATAATATTTTCAAAAAAAACAATTATATCAAATGAAAATTTAAAAATTAACTTATTGAGCCGTGAGTAGTAAGATAATGAAATGCACTATTCTTAATCAGCACTGTATCCAAGCATATTCATTCCATGTCAGACACAGGGTAAAATAGTTGGGGAAAAAACAGAACTTCTGATAAAACCAAGTAGAGTTCCGTAGAATTATTGCAAAAGATCAAGTTCAGGGGGCCTTTCCGACGTTTCTAGGAGAAAGAGCTAAAAGATTTCATCGTGGATTCTATGGTGTGATAGGATGCATCTATTTTGATATTCCATCCTCTGAGCTGTTTCTATTGGAAATGTAAATACAGACTATTTATTATCAGACTTACATCACCGAGCCAATGTATCACT
The DNA here is from genome assembly GCA_039090855.1 of Macrothele yani. Lineage (NCBI taxonomy): Eukaryota > Metazoa > Arthropoda > Arachnida > Araneae > Macrothelidae > Macrothele > Macrothele yani. Next base: position 73,955,601 of record CM076994.1, on the reverse strand, counting down.
CTGATACTCTTCGTTGTCGCCTCCTCAAAATTGCCGTTCATCAAAACCAGGTTACAAGCAATTCGACTTATGCCATAATTGCCAACGATAAGAATTTAATTGCGGTTCCTCTGATGCGTTGGAAATGGATTCCTGCGAATTTTATCTATTGAAATAAGCTCTGGGTAACAGACATTCCCTCACACTCTACCGTCTTCAGTATTATTCAACATACAGCCCGTGGGCCATAGTCCGGCCCGACTGCTACTGTCCGGAATTTTAAAAATTCCAGGATTTTAAAAAGAAAAGCAAAAATTGTAGAAAACTAAATGTTTCAGAAATAAGGAAAAACCGCGGAAACAGTTTGGAACCCCTTTCCTGCGGCAGTCCTTTTCACGCGGGAAGCCTTTTCCCCAAGGTCTTTAGATATATCTCATTCCCGATCACAAGTGAGCAAACAAATAGCCCAGAGAAAAGTTGAGGGGAGGAGAAAAGGTCCTCGCAGTCACTGAGAGCGTTGTTTTCTCCAGCCAATCAGGTGTCAAATATCCACCTGTTCCACGCAGAGCTGAGCTCCACGTGACGATTGCCTCCCTGCCTAACATCTGGCAGGATTTGTTGAAAAATAACCTAAACCGTCAAGGTTAACCGTAACCGTCAAGGTAAACCGTAACCATGATAGTGACAAGCAAAAAGTGACAACAACAAGAGAGCCTGAAGAAGGAGAAGAGTTTTCTCCGAAAATTTGCTATAAATAAAAAAATTTCCTAGTAAATTCCCATAAGTTGCTTTAGATTATTAATTCAATTAAACTAGGAAGCCATTTCTCAATATGAGCTTTATTCAAAAAATCCTTAGCTTTTTTTAGGAAATCGTCTTTTCAGTAGCAAGTTTTTCTCACAGAAGTAACTGTGCTAGCTAAACATCAGTGTGTTTATTAGTTCAATACCCAGCGAAGTTCTTGTTAAAATACATCGCACCAAACACATGCGATACGCAGGAGAAGGAAAATCGATTCTGAATGTAAAGCTTTTGAGGGTACTTGGACCGATGATTTTTTTTTTTTTTTTTTTTTTTGTTATTGAGCATAACGGGAGCATATTGTGTCTGATATGCCAAGAGTTGTAAAAGAATATAATATCAAGAGATATTATTCTACAAGGCATGCCAGCAAATATGACAATCTAACAGGCCAAGAAAGAATCGATCGAGTGAACTCTCTAAAAAACGATATTATCGGGCTACAATCTTTCTTTAAAGCTGCAAACCAAAGTTCTAAGGCGGCTACTAAGATCAGTTATATGATAGCCGAAGAAATAACCAAGAGAGGGAAAACGTTATCGGATGGGGAATTTGTGAAAAATTGCTTGTACATATTTACATCTGTAGCATGTCCTGATAAAAAGTCAATGGTAGAAAAAACGTGTCTTTCACACCAGACAGTTACTAGAAAAGTAGAAGATTTAGCAACCAACATTGAAAATGCTCTCATTAAAAGGCTTAAATCTTGCCAATTTTACATCTTAGCGCTCGATGAAGGTACGGATATAAGCGATACAACACAACTGGCAAACTATGTACGAGGATTCACCGCAACTTTTGAAATCGTTGAGGAACTATTGGACTTATGTCCACTGAAAGGCACAACAACTTGAAAAGATATTTTTGATGAGGTAAAACGGGTCTTGGTGAATTTCAGTCTTCCGGGGGATAAAATTTGTGGAATTACAACAGATGGAGATAGGAAAGCATAATGGATTTGCAAATCTAATGCTGAAATCAGTGCCAAATGATATCACATACTACTGTATCATTCACCAAGAGCAACTGTGTGCAAAGACCATGGATATGCAACACGTAATGGAAAACGTTTCAACAATCAATTTTATAAGGTCCAAGGGACTCAATCACAGACAGTTCAAAAGTTTTCTTACAGAATTAGAATCACTCAATGGTGATGTAATTTACTTCAACCATGTTCGCTGGCTCAGCAGGGTCCTCAACACTGCCAGATTCTGGACACTACTTGAAGAAATAAAGATTTTTATTGCAAAAAAAGGGAGAAATGCAAGTTTTATGAATGACGATAAGTGGTTAAATGACTTGGCATTCCTGGTAGATATCACTAAATATCTTGCAGACTTAAATGTGAAATTACAAGGAAGGGATCAACTTGCCTATAAACTGTTCGAGTATATCCAAGCGTTCATGCAGAAGTTACAAATGTTTCAGCAACAGTTGAATGTGAAAAAAATTGTCTATTTCACGACGCTATCAACAAGGCCATATGAGAGAGTGAACAATAAAAAGTATTCTGAACTGATTGAAAAACTTAGTAATGAATTCACAGAAAGATTTTCGGATTTCAGAGAACACGGTGGTGAAATGAAGCTGTTTTCAGACCCATTTGGAACCGATGTCAATTATGCTCCTCATATGTTACAGATAGAACTAGTCGAAATCAAAAAATGACACTGCCATGAAGAGAGCATTCATAGAACATGATTTCTTAACATTTTATAAAAATTATGTTCCCTCAGATTCTTCTGCAAATGTCTCAAAACACGCCTTTCGATGCATTGCACTGTTTGGTAGCAGATATTGCTGCGAGCAGCTGTTTTCTAGGATGAAAGCCATAAAAACAAAATCAAGGTCCCATCTGACAGACGAACATCTTACTTGAATTCTGCGCATCGCTACATCAAGTGTACGGGCAGACATTGACTACCTGTGTAAGCAAACGTTATGCCAGACCTCCCATTAACTGAGCGACGTCAAATTTTTAGGAAATTTCTATGTCTACTTTTACGGTCAATTTCGAATGTTTCTGCTTTTAATTTATAAGGTCAGGTGATGCGTAACATCACAGCCTCTCCTTGACAAATATCAATCCCGCCTTCTCGTGGTGCATCCTGTTCCCACTAAAGGAGCTCTGACGACCACCAATAGCGGTATAACTATACCATCGGGATCAGAGGAAATGCTATCCCACACTCACCAACCCGCTTGGCCAGCGTGGTGAGTTATGGCCAAACCCCTCAAAAATGACTCCACAACTTAAATCTTGGCCCTCAGTATCTGGCAGCTGGAATGTACCTTGCCAAGACAGAGGCCAGTGCGACATGAAGGCAGAGGGTGATAAGAATCCCCGGAGGACCGGACTAGGCTTCCATTTGATGCTGGCCTTGGCTACGTATAATGGACGCTCCCTATCTTCTGATTCAATACTTCTTGAATTGGAAGAGGAACTACAAAGGATCAAGTGGGACATCGTCGGGCCAAGTGAGGTAAGGAGAAAAGGAGAAGATCTCATTGAACTGAAAAGTGGACATCTCTTCTACTATCGTGGGACAGATACTGGCAGAACTAGTGGTGTTGGATTTATAATAAACAAGAAACTGAAGAATAAAGTGGTAGAAGTTGAAAGTTCCTCTGACAGAGCTGCACGACTCGTTATCCAACTCTCGAAAAGATACCAGGCTCAGATTATTCAAACTTATGCATCCACCACAAGTCATCCTGAAGAAGAAATTGAAGAATTTTATGAAGAAATTCTTCATCTAAATAATAAAGGCAAGCAGCACTTGAAGATAATGCAACAGAATGAAACTTCAGTAGGTAAATTCGGTCACCGCAACAGAAACCAGCGTGGAAATACTCTCATTGAGTTTGCAGAGGCAGAAGGATTTTTCTTTTTTTTTTTTTTTTTTTTTTTTTTGAATGGAGGTTTAACGACCACCGTGAGCAACTCAATGGGCTATAAGCAGTCGCCCGTCCCTAATTTAGGGTCACTGGTTCCAGGGAAGGCAAAGAGCCAGTGCCGTAAGACAAACACAACACCCATGCCTGACCGGGATTCGAACGCGGACCCCTTACGGACGAATGATCAGAGGCCAGCGCCTTAGACCACTGCGCCACCGGGGCGGCTTTTTTTCATCTTGAACTCCTTTTTCAAGAAAAAGCCACACAGGAAATGGACATGGAGACATCCAATTGGGACGACAAGTGAAATTGATTTAATTATGTGTAACAAAAAATTCGTCATCGAAGACTGCAGTGTGCTGAACAAGTTCAACACAGGTAGTGACCATAGATTGGTGAGATGTAAGATGCACCTCAACACTAAACTCGAACGTGGCAAGCTCATAAGACAAACAAAATGTATTGGCATAACCAACCTTAAAAAACACCATAATACCTTCAAGTTGGAACTGAAGAACAGATTCTCTGCTTTAGAAGGCCTAACATCGGAAGAAGTGGATATTTCGGAAGTTAACAGAAAAGTAACCAAAGCTCTTATGGAAACAGCAACAAAATTAGCTGGGTCTAAGAACAAGTTGCATGTGAACAAATTCTCAGGAAAAACCAAGATGTTGATGCAAAACAGAAGAGAGATGAGGACAACTAAAGAAGATGTGACTTCCAAAGTGGAATATATAGAGCTATGCAAGACAGTACGAAAAAGTATCACTGAAGACGTAAGGAAATTCAACTGTGAGCTAGTGAGGAAAGCAATTGAAAACAACCAAAGCCTAAAGATAGCAAAGGGACATCTCAGTAAGGGAAGAAAACAGATTATGGCTCTGAGAAAAGAAGATGGTTCTATAACAAGAAATAGAGGCGAAATTTTGACAAGAGTGAAAGATTTCTACTCCAAATTACATGAAAGGGATGATACATGTACTCCTGACATCATGAAAGGTACCAGAGTTCTTCCAATCCTCCCATCAGAAGTTGCTCATGCAATCAAGAAATGAAGCGTGAGAAAGCTCCAGGAGAAGATGGAATTACTGTAGACATCATACAAGAAGCAAGTGGAGAAATTGAAACAGTGCTCGCCCAAATTTTCACTCGATGCCTTAATGAAGGGAAGATTCCTGAGGATTGGAACAATGCTACAATGATCCTGCTACATAAAAAAGGTGACATTGAGGATCTCAAGAACTACAGACTTATCAGCCTCCTCTCAGTGGTTTATAAAATCTTCACTAAAGTTCTTTCACACCGCTTGAAGGTAACACTGGACATGGCTCAACCAAGAGAACAAGCTGGATTCAGGAGTGACTACAGCACAATAGATCATATCCACGTACTGAGAGAACTAATTGAAAGAGCGAGGGAATATGAACTTCCATTGTGCATGGCTTTTATCGATTATGAAAAAGCCTTTGATTCTGTGAAACCATCAGCAGTTACAACGGCTCTGAAATCCTGCGGTATTGAAGATGCATACATTAATATTATTAATAACATCTATGAAAATGAAAGTGCAAAGATTTGGCTGTTTGAAAATACAACACACATAAAAATTGGAAAGGGAGTGAGACAAGGTGACACCATATCTCCGAAGCTCTTTAATGCCAAATTGGAAAAAGTCTTTCAATCACTGAACTGGGAAAACAAAGGGATAAAGATTAATGGAGATTATCTAACCCACCTTCGTTTTGCTGATGACGTAGTCATTTTTGCAACTACCCCATTAGAGCTGCAGAGTATGATCCAGGAACTTGCTGACAAGAGTAAAGAAGTGGGATTAAAAATGAACTTTCAGAAGACAAAGTGGTGTTCAATGCTTTTACAAGAAATGAAGATTTATCGATTGATGGAGAAAAACTGGAGATAACAGATACGTATGTTTATCTTGGACAGCAGATATCAAGTGAGGGTCACATTGATGAAGAAATTAAGCGGCGTACAAAACTTGCCTGGAGTGCTTTTGGGAAGAAACAGCATAATTTTCAAGAGCAATGTGCCATTATGTCTTAAAAGAAAAGTGTTTGATCAATGCATCCTTCCAGTGCTTACGTATGGTGCAGAGACATGGACCTTAACTAAAAGAGACATGCAAAGGCTGCAGACAATTCAATGGTAGCATGGAGAGGTGCATGCTTGGTATGACCAGGAGAGATAAGAAGAGGACCTCGTGGATCTGAAAAATGACGAGAGTGGAAGATATCATGATCAGAGTTAAATCCCTGAAATGGCAATGGGCTGGACATACTGCCAGAAGGACAGACCATCGATGGACAGCCGAAATTTTAGATTGGATTCCAAGGGACAGGAAAAGACCCAGAAGAAGACCACATGGGAGATGGGTGGATGAAATTCGAAAATATGCGGGAATGACATGGAGGAGACTGGCACAAGACAGACCGTTGTGGAGGAAACTTGGGGAGACCTTCGTCCAGCAGTTGATTGATAATGGTTGACAATGATGATGATGCTGATGATATAAATTAAAAGCAAAAACATCAGAAATGGACTGTAAAATTAGACATAGAAATTTCCGAAAAAATTTGAATGGGGCCTGATTTTAATTTTATGGCTTTATATGTATGTATATATATATTAAGTGGCCCTTTACACAAAAATGTTATAAAAATATATAAAAAATTTTAAGTGGCCCTTTACACAAAAATGTTGTAAAAATATATAAAAATTTTTAAGTGGCCCTTTACACAAAAATGTTATAAAAATATATAAAAAATTTTAAGTGGCCCTTTACACAAAAATGTTGGGCAATCCTTGTCAACGAAGCAGGCCAACGGGAGAACGGTACTTGGTATTTTGAAAAGAAATGTTTTGTAATAGAAATTAGCGAATCGAGTATAGTCTACAGACAGGGGTTTTCAGGAGAATGGCACGGACGGTAGAACCAAGAATTCAAGTAAACATACACGCCTCTGAGACCCTGAATGTGAACCAGCCTTCTGTTGTTGTTTTGTTTAAACTACCTTCTTTTTTCAATGAAAAATAATAAATTTTCTCTCGTCGTCCAATAAAAACAGTTTTGCTTCTTCACCTTGGAAACAAAATTTAATTAGCTCCTCCAGTTTCTTCAATTTCCGCAGAACTGGTTCTATTACCTTAAAAATGAAACGTTTTTAGCCAGTTTTCAGTGTTTTGTCTCATAAACATACTGTACAATGTCCATCCAGTTTTCATCGTTTAGTCTCATGGACAGACAATGCTCAGCCAGTTTCATCGCTTCTCTGTTTACGGCCGCACTATTTTACCAATTTAATCTCTTTCCTTTAAAAACTCACAGTATCTAATCAACTTTTGCAACAGAGTTAGTAGCTGTGGTGAAAACATTCAAGGTAAAAGTTGGAAGATATTTCACCCATATTGAAAAAGTAAGCTGTAAAACAGCTCGTCGTATATCTTATACAATTTCCAGTTAGCTGACATCCCAACAGCTTTTCAAAATCCTTTGTCACCAATCACTTTTCTTTTTGTATGTTTGTTTTCATCTTTTTCAGGTGCAATATTAAGACAAAGACGTTTAACGGTTCATCAGTTGCTCACAGTAATGTGAGGAATATCTCGGAGAAAGAGGATAACCATGAGGTAATTTCCCGCTGCTTTCCTTATCAAGTATCAAAGGGAAATCATCAGAAATGGTTCAGTACTCCCATAAACAATTTTGAGGGTCCATCCACGCGCGTTCACGTAACGTTCGAAGAAACCCTAGAAAATCTCCAACTAGATGATTGGCAGTGGATTTGAAACCCCAACAGGCTCCTATCACACAAACACGAAGCAGGTATTAGCCAATTGTGGCACACCTGTGCTGCTTGTTTCTATACACTCGCTTACGACGTTGCATTTCCCCCTTTTTGCTCTTTTTTTTTTTTTTTTTTTTTGTATCACGTATATGATGTACAGTAAATCCTTGATGGTGTTGTATCAAATTGTTTCATTACATTGTGGCGATACGTCAAGAATGGTATTATATCAAATTTGGCAATTATTTTGAGCAACCTAAATTTTGTTAATTACGGTTCCTCGAAAATCATAATTAGCATTGAAGTAGAAATATATTAATCAGAAAAAATGCACTTATATGTTGTGTACTTAGTAAGCACTGTAGTTCGAAGTATCCCTTTCCATCTCGGAAGCTTCCGATATGCATTAAATATGGAAATTTCCTGTTCATAATAGGAAGGCAAAGTTAACGTTTTAATTATCAGAAAATGAATAAAAAATTATGGTGCAGTAATAGAACTTTACAAGCGAAAAGTAATTGCATTCTACAACATCGTTTTATATAACTCAGTTTATTTTAAAAACATCCTCGAATTTCATTTGTGTTTTAGATTTCAGTGTAATTATTTTTAGAACACAATCTAGTTTTCAATCAATCTAGCCTTTGAAATGTCGCCATCGTGCGAGCTCGCTTTAAGGAATCTTCTTAAAGTTAGGAGACACTGATTCGCATCTTGATGGAATCATTGTTTTTAACATTAAAGTTTGCCACACCTGAATCAGCCGCCCCGGTGGCGCAGTGGTCTAAGCGATGGCCTCTGATCATTCATCCGTAAGGGGTCCGGATTTGAATCCTGGTGAGACATGGATGTTGTGTTTGTCTTACGTCACTGGCTGTCTCCCTTCCCTGGAAATAGCGACCCTAAATTAGGGACGGGCGACTGCTTACAGCCCATTGAGTTGCTCACGGTGGTCGTTAAACCTCCAATAAAAAAACCACCTGAATCACGGTCCGAAAAAGCGAAGAGAAACGACTCACACAGCTTGCAAGTGACGGTGCATCAAACGTGTTTTCTGTTGGAAAAGGCAGGTTGGCGCAGTCATGTGAATTTGCGGTTGGATGATGCCAAGGATATGGTGGCATATCAAGGAATGTTTTATATAGAGCTCGTCTGTTCAGACCCAAGGGGTGGCGTTACCCAAGGGTGGCGGTACATCGAGGGTGACTGTATTTGAATACTTGCGAACTTGGGTAGTACGATGATCTTAAAGATTTCCAAGAAACGAAACCAAGTTTCCCAGAATTGGTATACGCTACGTTATCAAAATTGTTAGCTGCAATTTTCACCTTTCTTGCCAAGTGTTCGTAAAAACAAGTTGATCTTATTATATCGATATATGGTACGGTCTGTTTGTATCTAAGCTTGGTTACATTGGCAAATACACAACCGAGTCACATTACTGTGACCACCTCCCAGTTTTGACGTCAACAGCGCGTACCCAATGAAAGATGGCACGTATCGTGAGCTAGCTTGGAGGGTATATAAGGTGTGCTGTAAGCATTCTGAAAACATATCACTCGTTGCTGTCGTGGATAACAGCAGCGATTTATCAGATTTGCAAAAAGGGATGATTATCGACTTTCGGGCCAAGGGTGGCAGAGTTTCTGAAAAAGCGAAGTTTGTGAACTGTTCGCGTGCTGATGTGGTTAAAATGTATCGTGATTGGAGATATGGCACCATTGCGAGTAAGCGATGTGCAAACTGCGGAGCACTACGTGCCATTGATGTGAGAGATGAACGTCGGCTTCGAAGGATCGTGACGGCCGATCTACATGCTACAGTGGAGCAACTCACTGGCCGAATGAACCAGGGATCTACCGGAAGTGTGTCTAAAATGACAGTTCAGCGAACCCTGCTGCGTATGGGGCTCCGATGCAGACGGATGGTCACTGCACCTATGCGAATGAAGGTGCTTCGACAGAAAAGGCTTACATTTGCACGGCAGTATTGGAATTGGACCTCCGCTGATTGGCAAAGGATTGCCTTCTCCGATGAGTCACGTTTCCTGCTTCATCGAAGGGATGGACGTTGGCGTATATGGCGAGAATCATCGGAGAACAAACATTCTCCAATCATTGTTGCAAAAACACAAGCTGGTGTGGGGCAGCGTTATGGTCTGGGGAATGTTTCCGTAGCATTCTCTGGTCCACTCATGCCAGTGGAAGGCACAATGGACCGAATTCGTTATGAATCCATCCTTGCAGACCACGCCTACCCATACATGCTGATTGTCTTTCCTGCAGCGGATGGGATCTTCCAGAACAACAATGCGACGTGTCACACAGCTAAAAATGTCCGAGATTGGTTAGAAGAGCACGATGAAGACTTCAAAGTATTTCCCTGGCCCCCTAATTCCCCAGACTGAAACCCAAGTGAGCATCTGTGGGACCACCGCGATCGTGTTGTTCGCTCTATGGATCCTCCACCACGCACCCTCCAGCAGCTGTTAGATGCACTGCAGTCAGCCATACCTGTGGACACCTTCCATCACCTTATTGAGTCACTCCCATGCTGTCTAACTGCTGTCCGCGCTGCATACGGCCGTCACTCTGGATATTAGCCGGTTGTCACAATAATGTGACACGGCCGTGTAATAACTTCCTGTTAACCATTTACTCTTATCTGACGTTTTTCACTTAGGATGTGTCCTTTTATATTCGAAGAGTTTTGCCACACTCGTCTTTCTGTCTTGATATAGCTTTTGACTTATGGCGACCATACCAAATGCTTAAAATTCTATAATACCTTATTATCATTTACTTGTTTTCACATGTTTTTTCTTTTTTTTTTTTTTTTTTTTTTTTGTGGAAAGATGCTGTCCCATTACTAACGCCTATCAGAATTTTTTTTTCATGTTTGAATTATTATTATAACTTAGTAGATGGGTTGCCTATCGCCTGGGGTAAAAACATCACCTTAATCCAGAAAATTCTGAAATGGTACATCCGTTCCCGAATGTCTAAAGCAAGTTTCTAGTTCAGTTGTTTACTTTACATCATGTAGGGCAGAGTTTTTCAAGTTGAATGTTACGATCCCATGAACATGTATGATGTTCACAAGGAAGAATAACGAAATTCTCAAGAATTATTTAATAAATAATGAACCCAATGAAACTTTTGTAAAGATAAAATTCTATAGCTTACTCACAAAGGTTCGCACGTTAATCGTTGCTTGTTCGTACCACAAAATGAATAGCCACAATCACCACTGTAGAGGGAGACATTGCTTCGAAAAAAACAAGAAAGATGACACCTAATGTTCGGGTGTAATAAGCACGTCTTTTGAATCCGTTCTAAAGCAAATTAAATTTATCAAAGCTATTCAAAGTCAATGGAACCGGTATGGAAAGCAATAGTATCTCACGCAAGAATCCCTCAGATATTGCTGTAAACGGAATCGTGAGCTTACGCCCTCTGGTTGCGGACTTGTGTGTTGAGAAAAACATGAATTTATATGAGAAACATTTCGCGCCGGAAACGCTCTCCAGCACAGTAAGAATTTTTCAAATCGGACTCTTAGAAACAGAGATATCGACAAAAATAAGATGTGACTTTACGTCCCCTGGTGGGAAAACCATGCATTATTTTAGGAAGAAGGTATTATCAAAAGATTTTTCCACATGAGCGGTATCGGTCCAAGAAAAAAAAATTTAGTCGAGTTTTCAGGAGCCCAGATTTTGCTACAAATACATCAGGAGCAGAAATTGACACTTATGCCCCCGGGTGGCCAAACTATTCTTTACCAAACATTAGAAATTATATGAAAAATATTTTCCATCAGATCATATCCACGTGCGCTCAGCTAGATATCGAGAGATTCGGGGTTCGATTCCTCGACGGCGGCCGAATAACCATTTTTCGGTTGCTGTGCGTTGCTTAATGTGAAAAGAGCGATGGATATATTTACTCAACTGACGCCACGTATTTGATGATTTTCACCTTGGATCTCGCCCTTTGGATTATTGATATAATTATATATATCCAGTGCCGTTAATGCCCACCAGATGGAGACGTCTCAGTAGCTGAGTCCATCTTACGGATTTATGATGTCAGGTGCTGACTGAAAAAGAAATACACATAGCACCGTATATTGTTGGCAGCTAGATATCGAGAGATTCGGGATTCGATTCCCCGACGGCGGCCGAATAACAATTTTTCGGTTGCTGTGCATTGCTTATCGTGCAAAGAGCGATGGATTTATTTATTCAACTGACGCCACGTATGTGATGATTTTCACCAGAGATTTGCTTTATTTTCGAGATAAAATCTTGAGTGGAAGTTATTATAAAGTCCGATACAGGGAGATGATTAGCCAAAAATGTGCAGAGTGCTTTCTCTAAATGGTACGACGGTGCACATATCCTTGGCACGATGGGTCTCAATGGATTATCGAGCTTGTGGTGCTTAAGTCACCACAAGCTGGGGGCCTGGTGGTGATTTTGCGGCTTTCTTGAGATCCTCCGAGATAGTGGTCAATATCTGGCAGCTCTTTGCACCTGTGCAATCCATCTGGTTGATGTGCGCGAGAGCTTGGAAACTTCGATTTCATCTACGCCAATAAATTCGGATAACTAGTATAGTTATACTATCTTAAGATAATCCATGCTTTCATGCTCTTTCTGGTACACAGTGCACTCGTTAGTTAAATCCCGCCAGAAAGCGTAGATGCTTAAATTATAATTATTTGCATTATATCCAGCTATCAGAAGTTGGGCTGGAAAAATTCTTTGTGCTTATATAACTGTGGATATGATCAAGATCACTCATGCGTTTTGGATCTTTTGGCGCACGAGTCTACCGCAAGATGATGCAAATGTATTTCACACTGTACAGTGATTGAAGGCGAATCAAAAAAGGTTTATAAGATATTCTGTTTTGAGACAACTATTTGTTACGTACCTTTTTCGCGATTTTTCCGCAAATGTATATTTGCATTTCATTTGACGTTATTAGTTCATGACTGTAACTGCCCGATACAAATAGAAAATATCTTGGAGGCACTAAATTTGAGATTCTGTTTGAAGACGACTTTCTTACACTCGAAAAAGAAGCCTGTGATATATTTCATGTTGCTAAATACTTCTGCAAGATTCGACTTAACTTTCTTTTCTCCTTCGCACACCATAACAAAATCAAGAATGTCTTTGTGCTTGGCGTGAATACCCAGACAGATTGGTCTGTGAGTAACGGTCATCCAGCAAATACCCTGCTAGGAAAACTGGATCAAAATGATCTTCATGACGTCTATGACCTTACGAAAGGAAGACAACAGGAACTACCAGCAGCTCTGTATTCTGTTTCCGGCAAACTATGAATTCACTACAATCCATTTCACTGTAGCGGATTTACTGCGACATACAGTTCGTTCCAATTTACTTTACAGCAGATCAGAGATTTTTACGTTTTCGATGACAGATGAGATTATGGCTTTATTTCGGTTTCCCCGCACGTGCTGTCTGTAGCTTATGAAATGTCGGAAGAATCGTCGCTCATCATACTAACCGATCGTCGATTTTCCATTTGACTTTGAGATTTACTTTCCATTATGAAGTCTAAAAATGGCTTCGAAAGGGTCTGCGGCTATTTATACTCTACGCTCTTACAGGATCCGGCGCATTGTACTTCTGGAAAAGTGTTCTGATCCCTCAAATAGAGGTCCTCACCCTCCAAGGTATTATATGTTTCTGCGGAGGTCAAAGTTTCTAGTTAAATTGGCCTATATCGGGGCAAGCATTCACTCTTTAAGCACACAACAAGCATCAACTTTTTGCATGTGCCTACAGTTCGTTAGATGGTCGTTTGTTTTATTTGCGTGTTGCCTGTCCATACGGAATTTTAAAAAATGCCTTAGCTGCACTAAGGCACTTTTTTTTTTTAGGCTTAGTGTCACTAAAGTCCTTTTCGTGGTTAGACGAAGAGAGGGGCTGGGAAAAAGATTTTTTTAGATTATCATGTATGCAAAAATGCAGATTCTTATGTTTCATGGGAGAGTATCCTCGTATCTCAAGCATTTGTTCGTGTTAATACACACAATTGACGTTAATTAGCTACCTCAAACAGAAGTCACCACTCTTTCCACGCTTATAAGTAAGTCACGAAAAAATTCTCATCGGCTGCCACGGGGAATCGAACCCAAGGTCTTCCAGTTACGCGCCGGACATGCTACCACTGCACCACAGCGGCCTCGAATTCTCCAGACTCACAAATGACTAACTGCAAAACCACTTGGCAGGTTGCTTCTTAGAGCCCCGCACAATGCTGGGGATTCACCAAAGACGGTAAGCAGCAACTGAACAAATAACTAGGAGGCGAATGAATAATTAATACACACAATAGACGTGAATCCCTAGCATTGTGCGGGGCTCCAAGAAGCAACCTGCCAAGTGGTTTGGCAGTTAGTCGTTTGTGAGTCTGGAGAATTCGAGACCGCTGGGGTGCAGTGGTAGCAGGTCCGGCGCGTAACTGGAAGACCTTGGGTTCGATTCCCTGTGGCAGCCGATGACAATTTTTCCGTGACTCACTTATAAACGGGGAAACTACTTTTGTTTGTATGTTCGTGTTACAGGAATAAGACTAAAGTGTCGATTAACGAACTTGGTTGTACATGCTTTGTCAAGAAGGCAGTTTTCAAAATGAAGCCGTCGAAGGTGAGCTGAGTGATGCAATTTTTGTGGCTGCAAAGATCATTTGTAAGAAACAACTCGCCACTGGCGACTAGAAACGATTAAAATAATCTTCTGAGCTCAATTACTTATCCAACATGTGTGTAACACAGAGGAAACCTCCTACGTCCACTTCATAATCCTAGGCAAAAAGTCCAGAAAAGTATCCTAAGAAAAGCTTACTTATCTTAAAATATGACTCTCACGTGACAATAAATATTAACGTAAAATATTTCGTTTATGATCGTAGCTTTATAGCAGGTATATACCAGAATTTATTAGAAGACGTTGTATAGAAGCCACGGCAAGGAAGAGGTCCAAATTTGGCTGAAGAAAATCCGGTACTAGAAACTCCTACTCAGCTCAGACGAATATCCGCGCCTGTGATCACTCGGCAACCGGGACACCTAAAATGAGATTTAACAAGAAAGATGACATCGAATTTTCGGGTGTAATAGCACGTCTTTTGAATCCGTTTTGACCCAAATTAAATTTATCAAAGCTATTCAAAGTCAATGGAACCGGTATGGAAAACAATAGTATCTGACGGAAGGAAGAAGTTTTTCAATCGGGTTTTTTATCCCTCAGATATTGCTGTAAACGGAATCGTGACCTTACGCCCTTTGGTTGCAGACTTGTACGTTAAGAGAAACATGAATTTATATGAAAAACATTTCTCACCGGAAACGCTCTCCTACACAGAAAGAATTTTTCAAATCGGACTCTTAGAAACAGAGATATCGACAAAAATAAGATGTGACTTTACGTCCCCTGGTGGGAAAACCATGCATTATTTTAGGAAAAAATATTCTCAAAACGTTTTTCCATATGAGCGGTATCGGTCCAAGAAAAAAAAATTAGTCGAGTTTTCAGGAGCCCAGATTTTGCTACAAATACATCAGAAGCAGAAATTAACACTTATGCTACCTGGTGGCCAAACCATTCTTTACCAAACATTAGAAATTATGTGAAAAATATTTTTTCCCTCAGGTCTGGTATGCGATACAGGAAAAATTTTCAAATCGGAGTTTTAGAAGGATTTACTTGCAAATTTTGAATTTATAGGCAAAAACATTTCGCACCGCAAACACTATCCAACAAAGAAGGAATTTTTCAAATCGGAGTTTTAGAAGGATTTACTTGAAAATTTTGAATTTATAGGAAAAACATTTCGCACCGGAAACACTGTCCAACAAAGAAGGAATTTTTCAAATCTGACTCCTAGAAGTAGAGATATTGACAAAAATAAGATATACATCTACGCCCCCTGGCGTAGAAACCATGCGTTATTTTAAGAAGAAAATGTTTCTAAAAGTTAATACAGACATTTAATTAATACAGACATTTAACGTGGCCCAGGAACATATCCGGCGCGTAACTGGAAGACACTGGGGTCGACTCCCGGTGGCGGCCAATGAGAATTTTTCCGTGACTCACTTATAAACGTGGAAAGAGCGAAGATCTTTGTTTGATGTTTCTAACAGGTTTGTCGACATGAGTACTATCGGTCTACAAACGACGAATTTTTTCAATCGAGAATTTGGAAGCTCATATTTTGCTGCAAATACATCAGAAGCGGAAATTAAGATTTACGCCCCCTGGTGGCCAAACCATTTTTTTTTACAAAAATTAGAAATTATGTGCAAACGATTTCCCATCAGGAGCTGTATCCGGGGCAGAAAGAATTTTTCGAATAGAAGGTTTAGAAGCCGAGATTTAGGGGGAAACGCAATTTACCTCTACGCCCTCTAGCGGAAAGTCTATGACTTACTTGAAAATTTTGAAATTATATGAAAAACATGTCACATTGGAAACATTATCCAACAAAGAAGGAATTTTTCAAATCGGACTTTAGAAGTAGAGATATTGACAAAAATAAGATATAAATCTACGCCCTCTGGCGGAGAAACTGGAATATTTTAAGAAGAAAATATTCCGAAAATGTTTATCGATGTGAGTGGCATCAGTCCACGGAGAAATTTTTTCAATCGATATTTCCGAATCTCAGATTTTATGGCAAATATATCAGAAACAAAAATTAACTCTTAAGATTTTCGCCCCCTGGTGGACAAACCAGTAGGCCAAACCAATACTTTAGCCCCCCTGGTGGCTAAAGTATTCTTTTCCAAAAATTTTAAATCATATGCAAAAGATTTTCCATCAGGAGATGTATCAGCTGAAGAAAACATTTTTCAAATCGGAGTTTTAGAAGAAGAGTTATAGGGGAAAATGTAATTTACTTTTACGCTCCCTAGCGGATATTCTATGCGTAATTTGAAAAAGTAACTATATCTAAAATGCTCTTCGACATAAATGGAGTCGAGAGATAAAAGATTTTTTTCAATCGGGTGTTTAGAAGCAAATATGTGGAATAAAACGTATTTTTGAATTCGACATCATCTGCATTTACGCCCTCTAGCGGCGAAATTGTACACCGTAAAAAAAACGAAATAAAGGATCACCATTCGTATATTTCAAGCTTCAGAATGCAAAAAGAATTTTTCAAATTAGACTAATACGTAGTTGCAGAGACATCATGGGTACAGGCGGACGGACGGACAAACCGATAACATAAGCACGATCTTTTTTTACAAAAGACTTGGTAAAAAGGGAATTTGTATCAACTGAACTATTGTTGAACATTGACTAAGTAACGGGGAAATGTCAGTCTGTAAAAATTTTATTTTACACCTGTCAATCACTCAGACTAAAGATAATACTTCAATTTTTAACACGTCTTTTGTAAAAAAAAAAGATCGTGCTTATATCACCGGTTTGTCCGTCCGTCCGTCTGTACCCACGATGTCTCTGCAACTACCAGTCCGATTTGAAAAATTCTTTTTGCATTGGGAAGCTTGAAAAATGCGATTGATGACCCTTTATTTAGTTTGTTTTATTTTTACGATGTACAGTTTCGCCGTTAGAGGGCGTAAATGCAGATGATGTCGAATTCAAAATACGTTTTAAATGCAGATGATGTCGAATTCAAAAATACGTTTTATGTTTGCTTCTAAACATCCGATTGAAAAAATTCTTCTATCTTTCGATTCCATTTATGTTGAAAAATATTTTAAATATAGTTACTTTTTCAAATTACGCATAGATTTTCCGCTAGGGGGCGTAAAAGTAAGTATATTTTTCCCGGTAACTCTTCTTCTAAAACTCCGATTTGAAAAATGTATTCTTCAGCGGATACACCACCTGATGGAAACTCTTTTGCATATAATTTAAAATTTTTGGTAAACAATACTTTGGCCACCAGGGGGCGTAAATGTTAATTTTTGCTTCTGATGTATTTGCCATAAAAACTGAGCTTCTAAAATATCGATTGAAAAACAAAAACCTTTTCGGAATATTTTCTTTTTAAAAAATTCCGCCGTTTCTCCGCCAGAGGGCGTAGATGTATATCTTATTTTTGTCAATATCTCTACTTCTAGGAGTCCGATTTGAAAAATTCCTTCTTTGTTGGATAGTGTTTTCATTGTGACATGTTTTTCATATAATTCCAAAATTTTCAAGTAAAGCATAGACTTTCGGCTAGGGGCGTAGATGTAAATTGCGTTTCCCCCTATATCTCTGTTTCTAAATCTCCGATATAAAACATTCTTTCTGCACTGGATACAGCTTCTGATGGGAAATTGTTTGCACATAATTTCTAATTTTTGTAAAAAAATGGTTTGGCCACCAGGGGGCGTAAGTCTTAATTTCCGCTTCTAATGTGTTTGCAGCAAAATATGAGCTTCTAAATTCTCGATTGAGAGAAACGTCGTTTATAGACCGATACTACTCATGTCGACAAACCTTTGAGAAACATTTTCTTCTTAAAATACGGCATGGTTTCTAAGCCAGTGGGGCGTAGATGTATATCTTTTTTTTTTGTCAATATCTCTACTTCTAGGAGTCCGATTTGAAAAATTCCTTCTTTTTTGTATAGTATTTCCGATGCGAAATATTTTTCCTAAGAATTCAAAATTTTCAATCATAGACTTTCAGCTAGGGGGCATAAAGGTTAATTGCGTTTTCTACGTTACTTCAGCTTCTAAAACTCCGATTTCAAACATTCTTCCTGTATCGCATACAAGACCTGATGGAAAATATTTTTCGCATAATTTCTAATGTTTGTTTTGGCCACCAGGGGCCAAAAGTAATAATTTCTGCTTTTTTTTTTTTTTTTTTGATTTGAGGTTTAACGACCACCGTGAGCAACTCATTGGGCGATAAGCAGTCGCCCGTCCCTAATTTAGGGTCACTGGTTCCAGGGAAGGGAGAGAGCCAGTGCCGTAAGACAAACACAACACCCTTGCCTGACCGGGATTCGAACCCGGACCCCTTACGGACGAATGATCAGAGGCCAGCGCCTTAGACCACTGCGCCACCGGGGCGGCATTTCTGCTTCTGATGTATTTGTAGCAAAATCTGGGCTCCTGAAAACTCGACTAATTTTTTTTTTTTTTTTTCTTGAACCGATACCGCTCATATGGAAAAACCTTTTGAGAATACATTTTCCTAAAATAATGCATGGTTTTCCCACCAGGGGACGTAAAGTCACATCTTATTTTTGTCGATATCTCTGTTTCTAAGAGTCCGATTTGAAAAATTCTTTCTGTGTAGGAGAGCGTTTCCGCTGCGAAATGTTTCTCATAAAAATTCATGTTTCTCTTAACGCACAAGTCTGCAACCAGAGGGCGTAAGCTCATGATTCCTTTTACAGCAATATCTGAGGGATTAAAACCCCGATTGAAAAACTTTTTGCTTCCGTCAGACGTCAGATACTATTGTTTTCCATACCGGTTCCATTGACTTTGAATAGCTTTGATAAATTTAATTTGCGTCAGAACGGATTGAAAAGACGTGCTTATTACACCTGAAAATTTGGTGTCATCTTTCTTGTTCTATTTCGGGGTGATATTCTAACGCAGACAAAAGAGAATGTTTAATATTTTAAGTTTTTAGAGTTAGGCCCATAAAAACATTCCTGATAAAGAAAGGAATTTGCGGGTGACAAAATCGTTTCTCCATGTGGTGAAAACTTTCATGAATGGAATTCCATCGTGACAAGAGTTACATGAATATCAGTAATGGACATTGTTTTTGAAAGTTGTTTAAAAGTTACCAACAGTTTTATAATAAAGTTTTTTCGAGTATTGTGCTTTATTTACAGTTTACTTTGCAGGTAAGAAATCATGGCAAAGAATTTTCGAAACTGCGTTTATTCAGTAAGGGTGAAATACAAAACAATGACACAAAACCTTTTTAATGTTCGTAATAATTCACCAGCGTTGCCGACATAGCCGTAATTTTTTTTCCACGTGAGAAGTCAGCTTTTTGTTTCGAAAAAAGTCATTTTTGTAACTTCACAAGCTAAGAAATGTATCTCAGCGTGACAAACGATGTGCTAAATGACTTGAGGTATGCTATCTTAGTTCAGCGTGAACACGAACGCAAGATAATTCTCTCTTTGTTTTTCCATCTACAAGTTTGATCTCAGTCCTGTACTTGCCCTATAAAAGACCATATAACAGTATCAGCAGATATAATAATTATGACTTCTCATTAAATGATGTAAATTTCAGAAAATTTGCTCTGTTTAGATTTCACATTATGCATATCAGTTTCGCAAATTTGGTAATATCAGAAAATTCAAAACACAGCTACAACAGCAGAAGCTATTGACATTTACAGTGATGTGAGATATAAGCGGAATTTCCATCTTTTATCCACGACACGAAAAAACGTAACGTATTTCTAATGATAATGAGATTTAAGTCCCTTTGCAGGGCACATGATCAATGTTAGTTGGTTGGGTAATGAAAGTTTACTAGGGCAAATGGCTCAATGGATCAAAGAACGCCAAGAACCACGTTTAAAACGGAAACAGAAAAGTAAACGACACTGAAACATCACAAAGTAGGAACATGTGCGTCAAATGGTACACAAACACGACAAGAAAAGGTGCAAATTGCAGTCACAGGGAAAATGGACTACACAAACTGTAAAACACCAGTATGACGTTAAAAAACAACAAAGAATCACACTGATCGATTAAAAGGTGACCCGGGATTTCTGATTCCTGGTCCGTCTCGTAGAGTAGGTAAAAGAAAAAAAAACTGCTAGTTCGCAAACAAAAGACGACACAAAAAAAAATATGAACGACAGTCAGAAGTACATTGCACGTTTCACACCTATACTAGCGGCACACAGAAAATAACTGTGAGTGAAACGACAATGTTCAATACGCAGACGTATTACAACAACTTCCTATACCTATGACTCTGGAGAGAGCATGAACACCAGACGCCTGGAACTGGCTATATATGTATGATGCAGTTTGTTTTCTGCCTGTTGGTCCCACAGAGTCTGTCACGTGCGCAGGGGCGGAATAGAGCGACGAAACCAGGACGGGAATTTTAGTCCTCCAGTCCACTTCATAAACACACGTACACACAGCGGAACTCCTCATAAATTCCCTCATGAAAAAAAAAATCATTAACTCCTCGATGAAGTAGAATTGTTGAGAAATGCATTGTAAAACTAATTCAGTCGTGGACAAATTTTAGCAGCAATTTAAGGAAGGGCGAAAAAATCCACTCATGACTGAATGCTCAGAAATGAGTGTTGTATTGGGTAATTATATTTATGTGGTCACCGATCGTCTACTGCGCAACGGTATTCATGCTTCCTTCTTGATTAGACGCCTTTTTTGTCTACCCATTGATTTGACTCATGAACTGCCATTTTGATCCATGAACCAACCGGTAAATCGTGGTTTCTTATAAGATAAATGTAGGTGGGACACGGATTTCGGAACATCTCTATTAGAGAATCGCTTTGTGCTCTATGTCTGTACGTGGATAAGGGTGTGGGGACGATACACCATCAAAATCGTTACTGCTGACTCCTTTAAGATTACAAAATGAGACATGGGCTTACAAATGACACTTTGGATCCAGTCCAACGACCTACGCTTAACCGTAGTTAACTTAATTTATTTACACTGTCGAGTCACATTATTGTGACCACCAGCTAATATCCCGAGTAACCGCCGTGAGCAGCGCGGACAGCAGTTAGACGGGTTGGGACTCAATAAGGTGCTGAAAGGTGGTCACAGATATGTGGAGCCAAGCTAACTGCAGTGCATCTCGCAACTGCTGGAAGGTGTGTGGTGGCGGATCCACGGAGCGAACAACACGGTCGTGGTGGTCCCACAGAGGCTCAATTGGGAAGTCTGGGGAATTTGGGGACCAGGGAAGTACTTTGAAGTCTTCATCGGGCTCTTTCAATCACTCTCGGACATTTCTAGCTATGTGACACGTCGCATTGTCGTGCTGAAAGATCCCATCCGCCCTGGGAAGACAATCAGCATGCATGGGTGTACGTGGTCTGCAAGGATGGATTCATAACGAGTTCGGTTCATACTGCCTTCCACAGGTATTAGTGGACCCAGAGAATGCCACGAAAACATTCCCAAGCCCGTAACGCTGCCCCCACCAGCTTGTGTCCTGCCAGCAGTGGTTGAAAAGTGTTTTTTCTCCGATGTTTTTCGCCTTATACGCTAACGTCCATCCGTTCGATGAAGCAGAAAACATGACACATCGGAGAAGGCAATCCTTTGGCAATCAGCGGAGGCCTAATTCCGATACTGTTGTGCAAATGTAAGCCTTTTCTGCATATGCACCTTCATTAGTATAAGTGCAGTGACCATCCGTCCGCATCGGAACCCCACACACAGCAGGGTTCTTTGAACTGTCGTTTAGACACACTTCCGATAGACATCTGGTTCATTCGGCCCGTGAGTTGCTCCACTGTAGCATGTAGATCGGCCCGTGAGTTGCTCCACTGTAGCATGTAGATCGGCCCTCGCCCACCTTCGAAGACGACGTTAACCTCTCACGTCAATGGCACGTGGTGCTCCGCAGTTTGCATGTCGCTTATTCCCAATGGTACCATTTCTCGAACCACGATACATTTTAACCACAGCAGCACGCGAACAGATCACAAACTGCGCTCTTCCAGAAATTCTGCCACCCTTGGCCCGAAAGCCGATAATCATCCCTTTTTGAAAATCTGATAAATCGGTCCTTTTATCCATGACAGCAACGAGTGATATGTTTTCAGAATGCCTTGAGCAAACCTCATGTACACTCTAAGCTAGCTCACGACACGTGCGTTCTTTCATTGGCTACGCGCTGTTGACGACAAAAGTAGGAGGTGGTCACAATAATGTGACACGACTGTGTATAACAGCGTGCTTTACCCGGCGGCAAATTTTTCACTGAAATAGAGAGAATTTTGCTTTGCCATTTTACAGCAAACACCCAACATATGTATGTACATAGAAGGAAACGCCAATAAAGTTTAGACATAATATAAATGTCAAATGCAGTTAACGATTTTTATTCGTAAGTACCAAAATTATTATTCATTCTTCCCAAACAATCCAGACGAAGAGGATACGAGAAAGTGGGTCATTTCTCGAGTGGTCCACGGGAAATATCCCGGTGTCCCGGTGGGCCAATCCGCCGCTCCACGTGCCTTTAATATGCTCCCAAACAATAAAACGCACATCCTGGTGGTGAACTTCAACCAAGGAGTTTGGAATAGGTGGAGTAAGGGCCAGCCGTTCCCCTCGTGTAATCAAAATGAGACCGCCCCGGTGGCGCAGTGGTCTAAGCGCTAGCTGATGATCATTCGTCCGAGATGGGTCCGGGTTCGAATCCCGGTGAGGCATGGATGCTGTGTATGTCTTACGGCACTTGTTTTCTCCCTTCCCTGGAACCAGTGCGCCTAAATTAGGGACGGGCGACTGCTTATAGCACACTGAGTTGCTCACGGTGGTCGTTAAACCCTCAACAAAAAAAATTAAGCCGCCGGAACGTCACGATCATGACGTCATAGCCAATCACAGCTTCTGCCGCCATGTTGGTGAGATGACGGTAAAATGGTGTATTCCCACAACAGTGAAAAAGTACAAGCAACGTCTCACGAGGATTGAATCCACGACCCTTCACTCCGGAGTAAGTTGCTCTCCCAACTAAGGTACACGGACAGAATGTATCGCTGTAGCTTTGTCGTCTTGACACGTGTTTTACCTCTGTTGTATGTCACAGATGCCATACATGACAGAAAAAATGTTCGTCCACTGGCTTCCCTGCTCATTAACAAGGGAAAGCTGCAGGTCCGCAGGGCTTAGGAACGGCTCTAGGGTTAAATTGGACGTAGGAACGGCTCTAGGGTTAAACAGCAGATATAGTCTGTTAACAGAGCATCGTATCTAGGGCTCTCGGGTTTGATCGATTAATCGATCAATTTTTTTAGTCGCCGATTACTTTCTTCTATTTTTTAATCGCCGATTATTTTCTTCTTCCGATTAATTGGTTACTTAAAAAATTAGTACAAAAATAAAATTCTTTAGGAACTTCCAAAAAACTGCATATAGTTTTGAATTTGTTGAATACAACATTTGTGCTTGTGTCTTCACTTCTTGGAAAATAGTCTTTTCATGGCGATGGGAGTTTAAATCTAGCAGTCACCACTATCAGCAGTGATTCCATCGTTCATTGTGTCAGTATGTTAGTCTTCAAAGTGCAACGTCAATTCCGAACTTCCACCTTTAACACTGTACTTGTCCTGCCAGCATTTCGTTAAGAGCTTCTCGACCTTGCCGTTCCCCCGTTCTTTTTATTGCTGTGCGCTACGCTCACTTCTCATGCGGTGGTCTGTCTGTGCTTCCCCTCCCTGCTATCCACTTGTTGACTGTAGCAGTGTAGCTATTCAGGGAAAATGCAGCCCCGTCAGCCATTACGTGGTGCCACACCTCTTCTACTCCTGTCTCAGCTGAATCGTCTGGGAAAAGTCAGTTGTTTCAATACGTAAGGTCGATATAACAGACGGCCGGCATCTTCCAAACTTGGATAGTGGTCCCCGAGGTTTTATTACATCGATGCAGATGAAAATACGCCGCTGGTCCTTACAATGAGATTCAGCTTTCAATAGGAAAGATGGGGGATTGATTCACGTGTTTCTTGGAATCAATGGGGGTATGCAATTAGTCTTAATTACCCAGGGACCAAGTTGCGTACTGTTGCCGAAGATTGACTCCTTCAACAGGGAGAATTTCCAGTGCAAGAGCAAAAGTATGGGACAAATTTTTACCCCCTCTCTCCTCACTGAAAAAGCAAATATTGTTCCTTTATTGGTAGCGGAGCCAACTGGGATGAGCATGGGAGTGTCTGTCAGTGAAAAAGTTAGTTTGAACGCTGATTCATCTCTTGCTGTCACGTTTATTTGAGCTCCAAAAATGAAGTTTCAGGGATTTAAAGGGAAATTATCCTCTTGTTTTGGATATAAATTAGAAGACAGTGAAGAAGTTATTGATCGCGGACATGTTTATTGTTTAAAATGTGAGAAAAAGTTTAAGTACAGTGGAAGTGTGACTAGCTTACGTTATCATTTACAATCGCAACATCCATTCATGGAAATTGTATCAAATATGCCACGGGATCAGCCTAGTTCAAATGCCACCACTATGAAGCAAATGGTTATAAATTCCTTCCTCGAAAAGCCTGTTTCTGCATTAAAAGAACAGGAATTAACAAATAAATTAGCGTAAATTAGCGTTGTGGCTTGCATCTAGTTCGAGACCTGTCAGTATTGTTGAAGATCCTGGCCTGAAAGTGTTGTTGCAAACAGCTCTGAATTCTAAGTGTTACAATTTACCTGCCAGAAGTACCGTTATGAACAAAATTGTCCAAATTTACGACATTCAAAAGTCAAGAGTGTTTAATGAATTAAAGAGAGTTTCCTATGTGAGTTTAACTGGAGATTTTTGGACCTCACTCGCCAACGACAGCTACTTAGCAATAACAGTACACTGGATTGACAATGAGTGGTATTATTGTAATGCAACTCTTCAAGTGAAACAGGTGATTGAGAAGCATACTGCAAATCAGTGTACAATTGAATTTGAGGAAGCCGTTGAAAAATGGGAACTAACGGACAAGCTTGTTGCCATCTGCACTGATAATGCCAGAAATATTGTTCTTGGCGTTAACAGATCAATGTTTGGCAGTGTAAGATGTTCAGCACATACTTTACAATTAAGTATAAATAAAGCTCTTAAAGTCGCATCGATAGAAAAGGTTCTAGCTAAATGCCGAAAAATTGTAGGACATTTTAAACACAGTTCACATTTAGAGGCTACACTCTCGTCTAAGCAAAAAGCACTTGGTCTTCCTGATACTAAGCTGCAACAGGACATAGTGACACGCTGGAATAGTACCTACATCATGGTGGAAAGTCTGGTGAAAGCTAAAACCGCAGTAGGCACCATTCTGGTAGCCAACGCATCGAATACCCCTGTTCTGACAACAGTTGAGTGGGAAGTGCTTGAGAAGCTAATCAGCGTATTGAAACCTTGCTTGGAAATCACTGAAATACTCGGAGGTCACAAGTACGTAACTGCCAGTGTTGTAATTCCTGCTTTTACACATCTCAAAAGCGCAATGAGATTGTCCGATACCGACCCAGCATATTTTTGCAGATTTAAAGCTATGTTGCTCGATGATCTGACGGAAAGACTCAGTCAATGGCCTTTACACGAGAAGTACGAAGAAGCTACTGCCATTGACCATCGATTCAAGACACTTCGATGTATACCAGAAAAATACCGAGATCTAGTGTGGAACAGAATTTTATCCAGTAGCACAAATCAACAGCTGCCCTTACACCAAGAACAAAGTAATGTGCAACAGAAACGAAGAAAACTATGTTTTGACAATTCGTCGATTCCAGAAACAGAAATAAATTCATACACAAATGTCAGCACGCAGATAGAATTAGAGCTTCAAGTTTATCAGAGCTTGCCTGAACTCAACGACGATTTTACAGATCTTCTTCAGTGGTGGAAAACTCATTTATTACAGTTGCCGTTGCTCGCTACTTTAGCAAAACGGTTGCTGTGCATTCCAGCAAACGTCTGTGACAAGTGAAAGAGTGTTTAGTGCAGCTGGTATTGTTGTCAACAAACTTCGTACTTCGCTTAAACCATCCAATGTTGACAAGCTCTTGTGCCTAAAATCTTGGTTAAAGCAATGACTGCAAACCGGTAATTATTATAGTTTGTATTTTTGATTTTTTTGATAAAGTCAAGCAATGATTACTACTAGATTAACAGGCTATGATGCATTCAACACTCTAACACTTCAGACAACGTATTTAGTATCCGTATAATAATAGAATAATGCATAATGTAATTTACAGTCGTATATTTTTTGTGACAGTATTTTTTCACTCCATCAAATTACCGATTAATCCGTCGATTAATCGATCAATGGTGAAATATTAACCGATTAAAAATATTGATCGGTCGACAGCCCTAGTATTTTGACTTTCTTGTGTCTCAGAACTCTTCTGACATGATTACGCTCTCACCAAGCTTCTCCTGTCGCACATAACGACAAGCCATTCGGAGCCTGGACTCCACTCGGCCAGAGACTTTATTGACTACAAGTAGGTTAGTTCCTAGCCACCCGTTTACTGTGGAGCAGGGGCAAAGAGAAAAGTTGGCAGATGAGTGGGGAACTACGCTCTTATCCCCAGAAACCTCAGCCTCCAGCATCCTCATTTCCACCTAACGGGTCACCGCACGCGGCAAACGTACACGTAGGTCATCTAACCAAGTCCCGAAAACTAAAGAAAAAAGGGAAAATGGAAAAGAAATAGAAAGGCGAACTAAACTCTAGTACTAGCACACAATCAGAACTGTAACGTCTTACAAGTGAGGCGGGTATTATTCATGATGAAATCAGGACTAAAATTTGAAACATCACTATGGAATGGTCGACTCGAGATGTGGGATGCCATTCCGAATCAGTTTAGTCGTGATGTTAGAACCATACAACGACGAGAAAACAAGACTGTCCTTCACATGGACCATCCGGGGACTCCTCTTCTCAAATAACTGGAACACCAGTTTTTTCTGTGCGGGGATCATTGTTAATGACCATGAATGGATGATACGATTTAAACAATTGTTAGTTTATAAGCCGTGTTCCCATAACTGAAAATTTTACCGTTTTTGATTGAAGCTTTGTTTTTACAGCAGTAGAATGACGACCTTTCTCAGTAACCGTTAACTAATGAAAACTCTAATTCATCTAAAGGATCTCTTATTAACTCCCATGTCAGACAGGTTTATTTTAACCGTGAGCTGCTTCAAGATCCATGTCCATGAAAGGAAACCGTTTGCGATTATTTTTAATGGAGTTTGAACTTGTACGATTGCAATTCTACTACTAGTCAGTTTTAAACGACGGAAGGTAAGTTTTAATTACAACATAAGAAATGCCTGCTCTGAGTGACATTAAACTGATAGATATTTAGGGATGTAATTCATGACAGGAGTCTTAATAAGAAAGGTTGCAAGTTAATCGATAGCGATGGCCAGTTATCTGCAAACAATAAACTTTAATGACAGAATTTTTTGGGAATATTAGACATTTGAGAAGGAACTAACAATCTTTTACTCGCGAAATTGTAACAGTTAATAATCCAGTGGTGTTGTAGTCAATCAATTAATTGTAAAAGCAAGAAAAATACAAATGATAATAAAAAAAACCCGTAAGGTGCCGTTAAATGTGTAAAACGAAACAGGCTGAGGAGGGAAACTGTGATTCGTACTTCTAACAGATAGGTTTTCTTCATTCAGTTGGAATACTCGTGTTCAGAACTTGTTATGTATATTAACAGTATTTTCAGATTCTGTTTTTTCAAGAAGGCAGATTGTAAATTGAGAAAAACTTTGTAAAATGAGTAGAACATTTATTTACTTATTTATTTCTTATAATTCATTCTCACCTGAGCAACGAAACGAGCAAATGCACTGAGATCTGGCATAGGAACTACAATGTTTTCCCCTTCATAAATCCCTGCTTTTACTGGGCATGTGCAATTGGCTCCAGATGGAAAGAAAGGACATGCCTGGTTGTTTCGCAATTTCAGGAAGTCGCATGCCTTGTGTGTGCTGAAAATAAAATAAAGAAATTTCATAAAAAACGTGGCGTAAGTTGAAAATCCTCCAAATACGTAGCGTCACTCAGTGAATAAACAAAGACATCGCTCTTTCCAGGTGCATCTTCAGATTATCTGTAAGCATATGTTGGCACGTAATCTCCGATATCCCAGCAGCCTCTGCTATTTACTCCATGGTCTGTTGGCGCGTACGATGGCCGCTACCTCGTTCGTCGTCTTCGACCTCCTGTCTGTCTTCTCTGAAGCGTCGAAGTGAATGTTCGTGACCGCGACAGGGTGTTTTCGCCATAAACTTGCTTCAACATCTCGTGTAAGTTTCTGTTGGACTTTTGCCCAGACGAACGCAAAACTTAATTAACGCGCTCTTCAGAAAACGCCATTTTTCATGAGTCGCCGAACACTGCGTAAGTTGCTCACAATACCCGGATGTACCGCAGCGAGCACGTGACCTAGATGGACAAAACCAATTTTCATGTGAGGTGAAAAATGCTATAACGTAATCCAATAATCACTGTGGGTATGCGATACACGTACTTTGTCGTACGAGTGCAGTCCGAGAATTTTTTTTTTTTTTATTGGAGTTTTAACGACCACCGTGAGCAACTCAATGGGCTATAAGCAGTCGCCCGTCCCTAATTTAGAGTCACTGGTTCCAAGGAAGGGAGAGAACCAGTGCCGTAAGACAAACACAACATCCATGCCTCACCAGGATTCGAACCCAGACCCCGTTCGGACGAATGATCAGATGCCATCGCTTAGACCACTGCTCCACCGGGGCGGCCGAGAAATTTTTAGATCCTACTCCATGTATGTCGTTTGCGGACGATACCATTTACGGCATGGGTGTGGTGGCATGTAATGGAAACTGTTGCGCCCTCCTCAGTTTTTTTTTTTTTTTTGAACCTCGGTGTATAGCAAAAGAACTGAAATCACAAAGAAAATATCCTCCTTGTGTTGCTGTGAAACACGTGCATTTTTTACAGTTCTAGACGAACACTCACTCTCTGTTTAAAAAAAAAACGTATAAGCCATAAACAGACAAATGGTGTACAATCATAAGTATAATATACATATCGGCCACTGAATTGTGGAAACTTATTCAGTACTGGATCTCTTTTAGCCTAAATTATATTGGGTTGTCGGAAAAGTCATGACGTATTTTGGCACCCGATAGCGGTTGGGCGGTTTTGGAAGTACTGGAGGCCGCCCCGGTGGCGCAGTGGTGTAAGCGATGGCCTCTGATCATTCGTCCCAAAGAGGTCCGGGTTCGAATCCTGGTAAGGCATGGATGTTGTGCTTGTCTTTCGGCACTGGCTCTCTCCCTTCCCTGGAACCAGTGGCCCTAAATTAGGGACGGACTACTGCTTATAGCCCATTGAGTTGCTCACGGTGGTCGTTAAACCTCCAGTCAAAAAAAAAAAAAAAAAAGTACTGGAGGCATGAGCAGCTCTGTTATCGCTATGGCATTCGACAGGTGCCAGTTTTAGCTGCAGCCTAAAAGGAATAGTGAGCGATTTGGTTGATTTGCGGAGACTTGACATCAAGTTGAAGATGGAAGACCAAACTGTACATATTCGCCATATTTTATTGTTTTACTTCCGTAAAGGGAAGAACGCGCGTCAAGCTTGTGAAAAGTTGCGTATGTACGGTGATAATGCTCTACAAGAACGTCAGTGCCAGCGGTGGTTCGCAAAATTCCATGCTGGTGATTTTGACCTCAACGATGCTCCTCGGTCCGGGAGGCCAACCGAGGTTGATGACGACCAAATCAAGGCATTGATCGAGTCAAACCCACGTTACACGACACGAGAGATTGCAGACACATTGCACATCCATCATTCAAGCGTTCACGATCACCTGAAGAAGCTGGGATACGTAAGCAAGCTCGATGTGTGGGTTCCTCATGAACTCAAAGAAGCTCAATTGACGGCGCGTATAAACATCTGTGAGATGCTCATTAAACGTGAAGAAAACGATCCTTTTTTGTAGCGACTGATAACTGGTGACGAAAAGTGGATTGCGTACAACAATGCGCTGAGCAGACGGTCTTGGTCCCGACGTGCTGCTTCGCCTCAAACGACATCCAAAGCAAACATTCGTCAGCGGAAGGTTCTGGTCTCCGTGTGGTGGGATTTTAAAAGTATTGTGTTTTTCGAGCACCTACCACGGAACCAAGCAATCAATTCGAATGTGTACTGTCGGCAATTGGACAGTTTGAACGAATCCATCATCCAAAAACGTCCAGAGCTCGTTCATCGTAAAGCTGTTGTGTTCCATCACGACAACGTGAGACCACACACAAGTTTGATCACCCGCCAAAAATTATTGGAGCTTGGGTAGGATGTGTTGCCACACCCAGCATACTCGCCTAACTCCTGCGCCGCTCGACTTCCACTTGTTTCGCTCTCTTCAACAGTCCGTGCATGGTATAACGTTCAATTCACAGATTAGGCTGTAAATCAGCACCTTATACAGTTTTTCGCCACGAAAGACAGGTCCTTCTACACTATCTATACCAACAAGTAATTGGACACCCCTGCAATGAACGATATCTGCGGACCTGATACACATCACTGCCGCCGCCGTTAAATATCGTGTGGGAAACAACAACGCAACCAGTCGCATGCAAGATGCCACGCAGTTCGGAGCTCTCTGATTTCGAGAAAGGTGTATTCGTCGGGTATCACAGAAATGGCCGATCCATGCGTGACATATCCAGCGAGCTGAAGTACCCAAAATTGACAGTGGCCTACGTGATTGGCAAATGGAAAATGAGAGGTGACTGTCGGAATGTGCCCCGACCCGGCAGACCCACAAAACTGGGAGTTAGAGACCGACGGGTGCTGGCCAGAGAAATTCGGAAGAACCGCACCAAATCGATGGGCCGCATCCGCGAGGAGTTTCAACAGGCATCCGGGAGTGTTCTTTCGATGAATACCATCCGTAAGGAAGCCCATCTGCTTGATTATCATGGATGTGCTGCCGCCCACAAGCCTTTGATCACCAAGTCCAATAGCGCTGCTCGGCTAACGTGGTGCAAAGAACGTCGACAGTGGATCGTTGAACAGTGGAAACAGGTTCTTTGGAGCAACGAATCAAGGTTCACCCTCTACCGTTCAGATGGCAGGGTCTGGGTTTGGCGTCTGCCTGGAGAACGCCTCCTGCCGGAATGTATTGTGCCAACTGTGAAGTTCGGCGGCGGTGGAATTATGCTATGGGGGTGTTTCTCCTGGTATGGCACGGGACCCTTGGTTGCAATTCCTGGTAGACTCAACGTCGAGACCTACTGCACCATTTTGGATGACCATGCGCTTCTTACGTTGTGGCAGTTTAACGGGATGGACCCATGTTAGTTTCAGGATGACAATGCCGCCTGTCATGTTGCGAGGTCCACCATGGCTTGGTATGGTGACAATGGAGTTAATCGAATGGACTGGCCTGCGCAGTGCCCGGATCTTATCCATATCGAGCACCTCTGGGACGAGTTGGAGCGTCGACTTAAGGGTGCCCACACCGACCGAAATCGGTGAAGGAACTGACCTGTCTTCCCCAAGCCGAATGGAAGAAAATACCGCTAGCCGTCGTACAACGCCTGGTTGAGACTATGCTCCGGAGGGTCGCAGCTGTAATCGCCGCTCGTGGAGGTTCCACCAACTGTTGAAGGTGAATAAACTTCGTTTCCCTTTGCTATCACAGGTGTCCAATTACTTGTTGGTAGATAGTGTATGAACGAGGCATTCTTAAGCTCACTGAAAGATGGCAAAAGGTTATGGAACATAACGAGCATTATATCATTGATTGATCTTTGTTCTTTCTATCAATAAATGGCCTTGGAAAGACATGGCTAAAATATGTCTGTTTTTTCCGACAACCCAATAGTACGTATGCGGTTTGGCATAGATTCCACAAGGTGTTGGAGTGCATCTATGTCTACAGCATACCAGGCGTTCACCAGACAGTCCTTTAACTGACTCGCATTTGATGGAAGAGGACTTTTTTCCCGGATCGTTTTTTCTAACACGTCCCATACATTCTCAATGGGGCTTTGTGGTTGCCAGGAAAGATGGTGGAAGCGCTGTCATACTCGATGAACCACTGCTGAACACATCTTGCGCGATATACAGTGCCATTGTCGTTCATGAAACAGCCGAAGCTGCTGGTTAAAAAGTCAACATTGCAAGATGGACTTGATCGGCAACAATGTTCAAATAATTCTTGGAGGACACCAGACCTTCCAGCAATATCAGGGGATCAGTTTCATGCCAACAAAAACTGCTCCACACCAAGACACCACCTTCATAACCTTGAGTTGTATTTACAAGACAAACTGGGTCCATTGCTTTATGGGGCTCCCGCCAAACTCTCTGCCTAGAGTCTGTACAGAACAAAGTATACCGCAACTCGTTGAAATCACGTGACTTTTTTTCAATTGTACAGTCACGGTGTTCCAGAACACCACGGTAGACGAACTTTCCAATTCTTTACATGAATCACGGATTTCTGTATAGTCATGCGACTGTCAATGCCGATCTTCTTCAATTCCCTGCGCTTAGTTCCCTGAGATATCGGTCGGGAACAGCCCTCATTGAATGCCTCTGTCAATTCCTGCACACAGGAACACCACGGTAGATGAATTTTCCCTTTGCTGTTCCCTTTGTTTCTCCATACAGGCCTTCTCAGACAACGGCGATCTCGTTCCTGACAGATTTTCGTCCGGCCACAGTTACGCCTCGTAGACGGGACATGTGGGTTATTTTTCCACTGATTAAGACCCTAGATATCTCATCTTTTGAGAAACAGTCAGCTTTTCTGTTTTCAGAATCGTCGCTCCATCAGACAAGCAACCACAATCAATCTTATATCGAACTCCGAAAGATCCTTTGCTCTTCCCTTTGCGATCAACGCTACTGGCGAACAACAGTCTTAAATAGTTGCCTTGATCACTTAGTGACGTGCGTGACCACGTATTTAGCATATACAGAAGGGACGTTTACGTACATCTGCATAAAGGTTTCTACCTCAGTGGTCTGGGTGCGCAGTTTAAATGGGTTCTAGATTTGAACTTTATGTTAAGATTGTAACTGCTGGGGATTCACCAAAGACGGTAAGCAGCAACTGAACAAATAACTAGGAGGCGAATGAATAATTAATACACACAATTGACGTGGATTATGGGGAATTCTCAGCATTGTGTAGGGCTCCAAGAAGCAACATGCCAAGTGGTTTGGCAGTTAGTCGTTTGTGAGTCTGGAGAATTCGAGGCCGCTCTGGTGCAATGGTAGCATGTTCGGCGCGTAACTGGAAGACCTTGGGTTCGATTCCCGGTGGCGGCCGATGATAATTTTTCCGTGACTCACTTATGAACGTGGAAAGAGCGATGACTTCTGTTTGATGTCCTTAATCCACGTCAAGTGTGTGTATTAATGAGCATTTCTAATTTTTCTTTCGTAGTGTTAATATGCCTCCACGAGTGATTCCTTTCTGGGAGAGGTACATAGTTTCCCTTTCCAAAGAAGGCTATTCATATACAGCAATCTGAAAAAGGTGCAAAGAAAATGGTTGTGTGCTTTCTAAAAATGGCATATGTTAAGTAATTAAGTGTACAATAGGAAACTTTGCAGCTTGCTCGAGCGGCGCACAAACGCTACGAAAAAAACACCCTGTACCAAAGAGGAGCCCTAGGGTAGTGCGAAAAGTCAGGTCTATTGTAAAGAAAGAGAATCCAGCAACACAAAGAAGCATTGCACAGCATGTAGGTGTCTTACAGGCAACGGCAAACCGCATTATCAAATCTGAGCTACACTCAGAAAAGCGGTTTAAGCCGAGCGTCAACAAGCTCCTTCCGCACCACATTTCAGCGGATGACGAACTGCAGGAAACTGTATGAGAGACACCTAGCAAGGGACAGGTGGAAGTTTGTAGTCACTTTGGATGAAGCATGGATATACCTTAGTGACACAAACAAAATCCGGAAAATATACTATCAAGAAAAAGCGTGCCAAGGCATACCCGGAATGGGTACGTGAATGCACAAAAAGTTTTTCACCTAGATTTATAGTTGTGGCAGATTATTGCTCTAATTGTAAGTTAAAGCTGCGAAAGGTTGCGAATAACGCAAAACATAATGCAGCTTATCATCAGAAAAACATTCTTGACCCAATTTACTGCGAAGAAATTCCATCCTTATACGGTGTTATGGCTTCAAATGTATGGATACACAGATAAGGCTTCCAGCCATGCGACTAAGTCCACAATGACATACGTGTGGAAGATGGAAGCTAAAACTTGGATTCACACTATACCATTCTCCTCAATTCCTACCAAATCCTCACATGCCTGTCCCATGGATTTCTGCGGTTTGGTATTACTTAAACGAGCTCTAAAACGTAGACGACCCAAAACAGTTGACGGCCTTTGAGAAACCTGCAAAGAGGAGTGGATTAGAATTGATCTTGTCTGCCTGCAAAGAAGCCTGCCGCAGTAGAAGTTGGCCTGCAGAAGGATAGTGCAGGAACATGGTAAGCACATAGAATACAATAGAAGTTAGCGACATGGTATTTCGTAACTGTATGATCCTGTAAAGTTTGTCACTATAAACGGGAAACAACCTCTGTAGATGTAATGATAAGGAAAAGAGTATATGGCAACCTGGGCACCTCTGTTTACTCTAAACCCACATCAATAAATTACATCGTGAACCCAGAATCATGAACCCAGAATCTTTTGCTCTGGAATTACGGAGAAGCTTTCAACAGATCACGTGCAACTTGGGCATTTTCCGTATGTTCAGATGGTGAGGCTGTAAAAACTGAAATTGAAAGTCTACTATTGTACACCTTACCATTTCCTCTAGATACGAACGGCATAGAGTCCTCGATATAATCGACAAAGCAAGCAAAATAGATAAAAAGAGAGTAGTACACGCACTAACAATCCTGCGTCAAGATTTATTGGGTGCATCCCACATGTACTGAGATTCTCGTTCTGGTTCAAAAGAACCCTGAAAAGGTTTAATTATAACGTGGGAATAGAATCACCTTGATGCATCACACGCCATGGTCTCCAACCTAGCACATCTGAGCGTTCTGGAATGTACTCCATCCCAATAGTATACCCTAATGGATCTGAAAATTTGTACACAGGAATGACAAAAAAGGTCCTTTGCTGCAAGGCTCGAGGATCAAAAAAGGGATATCAAATATGTTAAACTCGCGAATGCGCTGTCAAGAGAAGTATCAAATATCGAGGCAACTCCGCTCTGGAGCAACATCGAGAATATTTCTCCCTACACCACAACAAAAAGAACCTTACTAAGAGAGACCATAGAAATTCTATCACAGAGACGCGTGCAATGAGTTTGTATCGATGAATTTACCACGTGCATAGACTACGTTTTTAAAGCTAAACAGGAAATAATTTTATCATGTGCACACCGCGAGATATTTAGACTTATATGATATGACGCGACCATTGTTTACTTTATTTTATTTTATTTTTAACCTCTTGTTCTGCTTACGTTTCACAGATTTAGTCTAGATGTTGTTCTAGTGCCTTGAAAATCCCGTCCGTTGGCTAACGAAAGCTCGGCAGATCTTGTAAGATCCAATGTACACCTGTGTAAAGACCTGGATTATTGTCTATAAAGGTTTGCACTTTTACTAACTTTTAATACTTATCAGTTGTTCTGCGCCTAATATAGTTGTATAAGGATGGATTTTTTACTGAAATCAACAACAAAATTATCACTCTCTGTGCAATTGCATTGAAAATTGTATAAACTCTTCGTCTGGAAGTTTAGCCTCTCTCTCTCTCTCTCTCTCTCTCTTGCAGCTATTTGTCTATTTTTTACTCAGAATCCTTGGCTATGCATCACTAGCTTTTTCGAGAAAGTCTTCACGGGACATGCAGTCGAATTTTCAAGACCGCTCATCGATGGTACGACGTAGCATCTCAATGCAGTAAAGCTTTCAAATGCTGTTTTGTCAAAACGCATTGCATGTGCTTGAGAGCAACTAGCCAATTTTATTATCGGGATGTAAATTCCTAATTAATTTGGAAAAACAGATATTGTACTTCAGTTATTTTATTGTATTTCTTCTGCTGAAAGCAATGTTCCATGCATACTTTCAGTGCACTGTACTTAAAATATTTGCGTGCGTCACCGAGACATGTTGTGGGCAGATTCCATTGCATTCCAATTTCGCACAGTAATATGACATTCCCGTCTTCGAGGCATGAGAAATACGGATGCTCCACATGTTTTCCTTCTTCACCGAACAGAGCACAGCGGCGTTTCAAAATTCCTTTGCACAACTCGCGAACTAAATGCCGCCAGTGCAGTTCGATCGAACCACAGCACATTTTCTCGGTGTGT
This sequence comes from Macrothele yani, assembly GCA_039090855.1. Taxonomy (NCBI): domain Eukaryota; kingdom Metazoa; phylum Arthropoda; class Arachnida; order Araneae; family Macrothelidae; genus Macrothele; species Macrothele yani. Next base: position 73,919,009 of record CM076994.1, on the reverse strand, counting down.
GAAACTACTGGATTTAAGATTTCCATAATTTCGCAACTAGGCCACATTCAGCGCAAATCGCGCTGAATGTGGCCTAGAAGAGCTTCCATCCCGGAAGCTCTTCTCTTTTTTTTTTCTTTTTTTTTTTTTTTTTTTGTTGTTGCGATATAGCTTTTTAAACTTTCTATGTAATGAAATGATAAAATAACAGGAGATTTCCGCTGAAAAAAATTGCTGTATAAGTGAAAGAGGGAAAAGTATGATATTAATACATACCAAGATCCTGCTTGACCCAATAGGCATGGTATCGGAACATCCACTGCAATTCCAAGAACATTGATTAGTCGATAATCTCTGACCTTAATGATTGCGTCTTCCGGAATATCTTCCGTAAGACGCACCCTGGCAGTAGCGTTCACACTACCCTTCAGCCTGAGAGGGTCAGGACTTATTTCAAATTTCTCAAAATGCGCAGTCGCTTCGCCATCTTTACCTGAAAACCAAATGAAAATAAAATCATGATAATTTTCATTTAAAGCATCGCGGTATCATCGCGGTATTTTATTTTTTAGCTTTAATAGGTTATTTATTGTGAAATTTTCTTCTTACATTGTAAGAAAGTTTTGGCTGTGAGAAGCCCACTTTCCTTTTCCTTTTTTTTATTCGAGCTTTTGATGACCGTCATCAGCATGAGTAACCCTTAGAGCTGTAGATGGCTGCCAGTCCCAAGTTATGGGCTGCTGATTCCGGTAGAGAGGGAATAAGGGTTATCGCTATCGAACATCCGTACCTTATCCGAGAACTGGAGCCTGGAACCATCTCAGACAAATCGTCTAAAGTTTGCGCCTCAAACCACTTGGTCCCTGTGAGAGACCCATTAAGATTTTTATGAAATTGCATTGCTCTTTTGGAAGAATTCGCCTCAGATCCGGCAGAGGAGATAGTGAAGACCAAATCAGCCAGAGTTAGAAGAGTTGTGATATGAAAATTGCTTTTAGGGTTTTCTCTATTACCTCTCACACGTTGTTCAAACTGCTGTAACTGTACTGTTTCTACGCTGCTGGAAACCCAAAATGCAACACCAAGAAGGAAGCATCTGATTGGCCTGAAATTCGCAGCATGCGTCGCCCGCGAGAGGACATGCAAACGATTAGCATTGCAGAGCATATGCAAATCATGTGCGCCCGGCACGCCACCGAGAAGCACTATAAGAAAGGTGCACAGAAGGCGGGATGTAAGTAGTGGAAGTGTGTTGTGGTACTGGACCTGTGCATGGGAAGCTTCCTGATGCCTCGTCGCAGAATACGGCAGTCATTTCAGCACGTTTCGGAGTTCGACCGAGGACGAATAGTGGCTTATCGCGACAGCGGTTTATCGTACCGAGACATCGGCGCCCGTGTGGTACGACATCCAGCCACATTGAGGCGAGTATGGATTCGGTGGGTGCAGGAGGGACGGATGGAACGACGTGAGAGATTGCCGCAGCCGCAGCACACCACCGAACGAGAGGACCGACATGTTGGGCGGCGGGCATTGACGGCTCGCACCGCCACATCACGAACGTTAGCGCAGGAATTAGGGTGTGTTGCGCAACAACCTGTGTCAGCACGTACCGTTCGACGTCGTCTGCAGGAGCGGGGACTTGTCGCACGGCGCCCATTGTTCATATTACCACCGACGTTACACCACCGGCGAGTGCGGCGGCAGTGGGCCGTTGAACGCCGCACCTGGACTACGGAATGTCACGCCATTGTCTTCTCTGACAAATCCCGCTTCTGCCTGCAACACCACGATGGTCGGATCCGCGTGTGGTAGCACCGCGGCGAGAGACTGTATGACGCCTGCATTATGCATCGCCATACCGGGCCGTCACCTGGCGTTATGGTTTGGGGCGCAATTGGATATGACACCCGCACCCCTCTGGTACGTATCGCCGGTACACTCAACAGCCACCGCTACATCTCCGACGTTTTGGAGCCTGTAGTCTTCCCTTACCTGCAGGACCTGCCAACGGCCACGTTTCAACAGGACAATGCGCGCCCGCACGTGCGCTCATCGTGCAACAATTCTTCACGGCCCACCAGGTCTCTCTGCTGCCGTGGCCCGCCTGTTCTCCCGATATGTCGCCCCTCGAACACGTCTGGTCGCTGATAGGCAGCCGAGTGGCCCGGCAAGCACCACCCGCGGCTACGCCTGATGAACTGTGGCAACGTGTGGAAGCAGCCTGGACCAATATACCCGAAGCCCACATCCAAAGCCTATTTCGTTCGATGCCGCGGCGTGTAGCGGCCGTTATTGCCAGCCATGGGGGCCACACGAACTATTTTGTCTGCGTGCTCCGCAAGTCGCACAGGCCTGTAAGCTCAATCGTTTCATCTTTGTATCTGTTGTTATGTGTCCAGTAAATCTGGCTTTGCTATCTCGTGTCCTTCTTGGCGTTGCATTTTTGGTGGCCAGCAGTGTAGTTTTCCGAGAGAATTTGTTTTTCGGTATATAAATCCCTGACCCTGATTATTTCGTCTTTGGAATATCTTACGTGAGACGTACCTTGGCAGTAGCGCTGAAGAAGATACAAAATAACAATAATAATAAAACTGGGAATGCCTTTTCTTATTAAGCAAATGCAGAAAAAAGCTGAGTTATACCTATCAATGGGATACTCAGAAATATTTGTTTGCAGTTGAAGCTGCGTCCTTTAAAATAAAAGGTCAGAAAATATGAAAGTTATTTTCGGCCATATACTAAGAAGTAAGAGTCATTCAGAAATTCAATAACCAGTTGAGGAGCTTTTAAAAAAAACGCTTTTATCAGATGTATTTTAATTGTTGTTAATTTTGAAATAAAAAGTGTTCATCTTTTTTATCTGTTACTAATTAGCTTTTATTTTTAAAAATAAAACGCAATTATCTGCTCGTGTGATTTTGTTTTCGTGTTTCGTTATAACGCTATACACTGAGGGTTAAAAGGAAAAAAGATATAAGACTGAAATGGACATAATAAATTACCTTGAGATGATCAAGCATTTTTGAAATGCATTATTCAAGGCGTTCCTGATCCCGAGATTCCTTAAAATACGTTCAGGCTAACTAGGGACTACCGTGGATCTTCATAAACGTTAAGACCAACTAAGCTCACACACATTATAACTATGCAATTCCTAGCCACTTATATCTCAAAAGTGACAAGGTTACGTTTTATATTGAACATCATGAACAAAGAAAACACTCTCAAGTGGCACTGGGCTACACATACTGTTAGAAGAATTAACCATCGTTGGACAACTGAATTACTAAACTATGCTACAAGTGACAGGAGAAGTCCGCATGGGAGATGGCTACATGAAATACGAGAGCATGACGGACTGACTTGGAAGAGAGTGGCTCAAGATAGAAAGTTGTGGAGGAGACTTGGGGAGATCTTCATTCATCCAGCAGCGGACTGAGTATGGTTGATGATAATGTATACTATATATACAGGTTTTTTTCTTCTTGATTAACGAGCCGGAATGGCGTTCGGACAGCTTTTTTTAACACAAAAAGTGTTGGTTTCAAGCTTTGGAATAATTATTTATTAAAATAACTAATAACTGTAACATGTAATAATATGTAATTATTTAATTTAAATAATGTAATAACCGTAACATGGGAGGCAGAGAGATAGTAGGAGTTAACCTCATGCGTTTGACTTTTTTACAAGTTCTAAACGGAATTTTTTTCTCTGCGTACATAATATGTATATCGCTGTACAAACTTTGTCCAGAGATGCAATGCATTATACATAAAGGAAAATATACTGTATGGTGATGAAGAAATCACGAAATTGTTCAACAGGTTTCAACTCAGTGAGAGAGACATTATTCGTTGCTTTTATGTAGAGTCGCAATTTAACCTTCATTATCGATGTTATATTTTCGGATTTATTTCTAATAAAACTTGCCAGAGTTTGTCCTAAGGCTTCGATTGGTGGTTAAAATTAATTTCCCCATATAATGTTTTCATTAAGAGGAGAAGGTTTGTTCATTAAGCATATGGCATTCGCGTTAAGATCCACTGCTGTCCGGTTTCGCGTCCGCACATCCGACAGCGTTCAAGCAACTGTGCTGCAAGCGCTCTCCAAATGGGACTGCACGTTTTTATTTCCCTGTGGTTTCAAACGTAACAGCGGAACTCTCAGGGTGTGCTAGCCAAAATGAGCACCGCTTGCAGTCGCACGGAGCAGTGCATTACAACGTTATGATACGAGTTGCTGTCATATTGTTTTTTAGGGGGGTCTTTTTATGAATTTCTAATAAAACTCGCCGAAGTTTGTCCTAAAGCTTTGCATGCGTGGCTAAAATTAATTCCCTTGTGCAGTATTTTCGTGAAGCGGCAAATTTTCTTTGCTTCATTCAGTAAACAAAACATTGTAAGTAATATTTGCAGTTATAAGAGTATTGTGTTACCAGCGGACACCCCAAGTCGTTAAAGCAACTGTAACACAAGGCCCTTCAAATGTTTTTATTTCCTTGTGGTTTCAACGCAGAAGCTAAACTTCCCAGAGTGTACGCCCTCAAAAAGACACTACTGGCCATACTTGGTTGCATTTGGAATAGCGTGGAGTCATAAACACAGTTCAACGTTCTGCTACGAGTTACTGTTTTTTGGTGTTTTCGTCACTGCGTGAATCGATGTGTTTATGAGCACAGATTTAAATATGCAATTTGAATTTTGATATCCATTTAGGATGGGAAACGGTGTTGACGATGCACTAAGTGTCCCATTATCCGCCAGAGCTTTTGCAGATTGTGTAAATATAATTAAAGAAAGTAAGATTCGTCCTGTATTTAAGAACCATAAGAAAAAAAATACCGAAAATTCGTTCATCACTCTAGCATTTGCAAAGGAAATTAAGATTTTTCTTAAAATGAAGTGTTTGTAAAGATCTTTACCGTAAGTTATTAGCCGACCGCTAAACAGAAAAAAATACTTTCGTATGTTCAAAATCAATGCGTGAATTTTGCAGCTCAGGATACATAATAAAATGTTTGCGCGATTTTCCCATAACAACGCACACCCATCCTAACTGAACACGCCACGCCGCTGATATATATATATACTATACACGGTCGAGTCACATTATTGTGACTACCAGCGTAACCGCAGTAACCGCCGTGTGCAGCGCTGACAGCAGTTAGACGGGCTGGGAGTAACTCAATAATGAGCTGGAAGATGTTCACGAGTATGTGGAGCCATGCTGACTGCAGTGCATCTGACATCTGCTGGAGGGTGCAGGGTGGAGGATCCATAGAGCGAACAACACGATCGAGGTGGTCCCACTGATGCTCAATTGGGTTTAAGTCTGGGGAATTAGGGGGCCAGGGAAGTATTTTGATGTCTTCATCGTGTTCTTCCAACCATTCTCGGACATTTTTAGCTGTGTGACACGACGCATTATCGTGCTGGAAGATCCCATCAGCCTCAGGGAAGACAATCAGTATATATGGGTGTCCGTGGTCTGCAAGGATGGATTCATAACGAATTCGGTCCATAGTACCTTCCACAGGTTTGAGTGGACTCAGAGAATGCCACGAAAACATTCTCCAGAACATAACGCTCCCCCACCAGCTTGTGTTCTTCCAGAAGAGGTTGAAGAGTGTTTGTTCTCCGATGTTTCTCGCCTTATACGCCAACGTCCATCCGTTCGATGAAGCAAGAAACGTGACTCATCAGAGAAGGCAATCCTTTGCCAATCAGCAGAGGTCCAATTCCAATACTGCCATGCAAATGTAAGCCTTTTTTGACGATGCACCTTCGTTAGCACAGATGCAGTGACCATCCGTCTGCATCGGAGCCCTATACGTAGCAGGTTTTGCTGAATTGTCGTTTTAGACACACTTCCGGTAACCCCCTAGTTCATTCGGCCAGTGGTTTGCTTCACCGTAGCGCGTCGATCAGCCCTCACGTATCTTCGCAGCCAACGTTCACCTCTCACATCAATGGCACGCGGTGCTCCGCAGTTTACACTCGCTTATCCGCATAGGTGTCATTTCTCCAATCACGATACACTTTAGCCACAGCAGCACGCGAACAGTTCACAAACTGCGCTGTTTCAGAAATACTGTCACCCTTGGCCCGAAAGCCCATAATCATCCCTTTTTGCAAATCTGATAAATGGCTCCTTTTATCCATGACAGCAACGAGTGATGTGTTTTCAGAAAGCCTAGAGCAAACATTATATACACTCTAAGCTAGCTCACGACACGTGCGTTCTTTCATTATCTACGCGCTGTTAACGTCAAAAGAAGGAGATGGTCACAATAATGTGACTCAACTGTGTATATATAAACTCATCGTCAAAAAAATTGTTGCACCCAGAAAGACGTGTGGTATTGTGATGCTATTCGGGAGGAAGGTGGTGGTTACAAGGAACAATAAATGATTAAATATTGAGACTGCTATGGGCAATATTTATTGAACTACACGCGAATAAGTAGTGTCTCTCAATATGGCGTCAGGCCGCCATGATTGCTCACACAGCATGCCAGACGTCTTGGCATGGAGTTGTACCGGTTTTTAATGGTGTCCTGCGGTATGCCATCCCATGTGGTTTGAATCGTCTCACGCAGTTCCTGCAGATTGTGCGGTAGGGGTGGAGTGTGGATAGCTCGTCCAATAGCATCCCACACATTTTCAATTGGCGATAGGCTTGGCGATGCGGCTGGCCATGGCAGAGTGTCAATGCCTTGAAGGCAAGCTCTCGAGACAACAGCAGTATGCGGACGAGCGTTGTCCTCTTGGAAAATCGCAACGGAGTGAGCATTCAGAAAAGGTATGGTCACTGGTTGCAGGACCTCATTAATGTTACGTTGGGCTGTCAAAATTCCTGTAATGAACACTAAAGGTTATCTGACATCGTAGGCAATTTCACCTCATACCATGACACCAGGCCTTATGGGCGTGTGGCGCTCAAGAACAAATCGTTCTTCTTGGCGCTGACCACGGTGCCTCCACACACGGATTCGTTGATCGTCTCCTAAATGACAAAAGTGGGAATCGTCACTGAAGATCCCCCGCTACCATTCTGAGTGGCTCCATGACAGTCTGGCACGACACTATGGCAGTCTTCGGCGACGATGCAATGGTGTTAAGGGCAGTCGTCGTAACGGTCTGTGTGCGTGTAGTCCTACGTCATGCAGCCGTCTTCCAATGGTGGTGGCACTAATCGGACGATGCATGGAGAGCACCACTGCTCGCTCAATATCCGCAATCGTGGCTGTTGGGTCACTCCGCGCATGTCGGACAACCCGTCTGTCCTCTCTGTCCGTAGTTCGTCTAGATCTCCTAGACTCTTAGTTCGTCTAGATCTCCTAGTTCGTCTAGATCTCCTAGACTCCGTGGTTTCGTCTAGATCTCCTGGTTCGTCTAGATCTCCTAGACTCTACATGGCACACAGCAGCGACAGATCTCCTGTCGCTGCTGTGTGCCATGTTCTATCCACTGCCACCAATTACGTGCTATGGTGATATCCGCACGACCGGTATGGCGCGCAATACAGCGATAAGACCTGCCCGCTTCCCGAAGCCCAACGATGCAACCCCTCTCGAACTTCTCCAACGGCTCGAATTGCTTTCGAACTTTTCTCCGAGGCATACTTTATTTGCAAAAGATGCAACCAACACAACAGCACGAGTCAGAATGGCAAACACGCGCAACGTGACAACCTTATATATCCGTGTTAATCGACAGATATCTATACTTCGTTGTCTTATATAACCGATCAGGCACAGCACTAAGACCCCTCCTTGCTTGCGTCACATGCGCGGCCGAGTGTGATACTTGAATCTATATATATATATACTGAAGAGCAAAGCTGAATTTTTTCTCTGGTTAAAATCTCCGCGAGTTGGATTCTTTCAGTGAGTGGAGGCCTTCAGCCCCACCCACACTGCTCCCCAGCGACTAGGGAGTGGCAGAGGAGTTTGTTGGAAGTTTGGGGAAAAGGACGGCCATGTTTCCTCTTGTGTGGAGAAAGTTCAGTTGCATAAGAGGTAAGCTCTCTTCATTGTCTTTGGGTTTTAGGTTTTCCAAGTTCAATATTTGTACTTCTTGTACTTTTTTCTCTGTTATTTTTGTTTTTTTAGCATTTAGGCACTGGCAAGTCTGTTAACTTTTTTGCGGATTTTAACTCTTTCTTTTCTTGGTAACTTTGCGCGTTTTTTAGGAAACTTAGGCCAAGCAGCTGGCCATTCATAGTTCTTGTACTTTGCGCTGTGTTTTCAAAGTAGTTAAGTTCTTAATAACTACTTAATTATGCACTTAAAGCACTTCTGAAATACTTTGTACATATTGCAACTAATTGTTTATGTCATATAACCTTCACAAAGCATTTCTTTAGTTAATTATTGTGTTTAATTTATTCTCGTTTTTGTGTTGTCAAAAGTTGTGGAGTAGGGGGTTTTAGAATCAAGTTTTCTTTCAAGAATCTGAGTTTTAAATAATTAATATTTCCTTTTTTAATTGCAATGTAAGAATTTAGAAAACTTTTGCATTGCTATTCAGGTTTAAATTCTCTCTCAGGCGAACTTGGCATTTCGTTATTGCTGAACATTATTTCTAATTATTATGTCACTCTCACAACTTGAGTTTTCTTTAATCTTCTTCTTTCTGTTTAATAGTAACAGATGAAGAGCATGGGTCGGGCCAGGAAAGTTATGGATGCAAACTAAATTGTAAACTAGAGCTAGGTCATACAACTCTGCGGAGGTCATGACATATATATATATTTAAAAAAAAAAAATTTGGGTGGGCTTATTACTTGCATCTATGGCTTTGCAGAAACCGATTTCCAACTAGGTCTTTGTGGAAGTGAGAAAATGCAGAGTTTTTGCTGGTCCTTGATAAAGCCAAGGCTCAGTATTCTCGACACTTTCCACATTAAGTTGTTTTATTTTATTTTTATTTTTTTCTCTCTTTACTCACACCGGTAGATACATAACTTTTACTATGTTGTACTTGGTGTGAGTCAAAAATATTTTTTTGCTTAGGTCTCTTCTTAATAGAATATATATATATATATATATATGTGTGTGTGTGTGTGTGAGAGAGAGAGAGAGAGAGAGAGAGATAGGTGGATGAAATTCGATAGTATGCGGGAGTAACATGGAGGAGACTGGCATAAGACAGACCGTTGTGGAAGAAACTTGGGGAGACCTTCGTCCAGCAGTGGATTGATAATGGTTGACAATGATGATGATGATTATGATGATATATATATATAGAGAGAGAGAGGTAGATAGATAGATAGTTGATAGATAGATAGATGACAAGAGTTGAAAAGAAATTTGGACTAATTATAGAATCAAAATGCAGTTCCTTTTTGTTCCTCAATGTAACGCAATCCTTAAAGTAAATTTAGCTCTTATTTGTGGAGATGCTTGATAAATATTCTAATTTTAGCATTTTCTGTGCATTGTAAAACTGTCACGAAATGCTGTGTTTTATATAACTATTAAATACAATGAAGCCTGTCTAAGAAAGAATTGAACGGACTGAAACTATTTTCCGTTTCAGACAGGTTTTCGTTTAATATAGGAGCATCCATGGTAGCTATTGAAATGTAAACATTTGAATTTTTTCATGCTAATAACATGTTCTACATAATTGGTGATTACTTAAGGCAATTTATTGTTCGTGCGTATCGTATTCAACTAAAAATTACAAGCTTCTATTTTTTTAAATAATCCAATATTGATATCTGTACAGTAAGACTTACACATAACTCTCAGTGAGAACATGTGCGCTGCTCATTAACTGAAATTATTCAGAGTTACCTAGGGGAAACACAAAATCTCGAATATTTTGCAATGCTTGATGATATGTGTTTATCCTAGATGCGGCTTCCTATTCGCCTCTACTTTATCAACCTCACAATTATTGTTTTGTTTTGTTTTTATCTTTAATTTGATGTCGCTCAATAATTTCGTCAATATCTTCATTTGAAGGCTCTGTAGCAAAGTTACTGTCAATGTTCATACTGTATAATGTTTTGCCCTTTGCCCTGACGGTTACAAAAGTAGCTATGTTTAGCGCTGTCTGAAGATCATCTGTGCTCTCACCACACTCGTCTGGAAAGTTCACCGAAGGAAATTCTGCTTTCTTGAAAGACGGCTTAATAGTTTTGGGTGACTCCTCGTGTGATGCTTTTGCAAGTCATAGCATAAGGGATAGTAATGGATTTCGTTAATTCGCTAGAAGAGGATGCGTATTCCATGTTCACAAGGTGCGACTGCATAACAAGTTTCCCATAATGAATTTTGAAACACACTGCATAATACCTTGATCTACTGGCTGACAAACTGTGGTTGTTTTTGATGTAAATCATGCAAGTTTTACATTTAACAAGTCAAGACGAGGATGGCAAAATCAAAAGAACATGCCTGTTTTTCCTTTTGATCTTTGAATTAAAACTTTTGAGCTGTAATCCAGGTTTTCTTTTTCGATTTCCACTCATCGGGAAGGTTTTTTAAATTTAAGGAACTCAAGCATCGTGGTTTGGCGGCTTTCTAATCACTATTGGTTTTTCCATTTCCCTAGACATAAACGCACAAGAAAAGTTGTAAGGTATTCCAGAAAACTTTTTCTTCCAGTACAGATTGCGCCTATCAAACACAATTTTATTCGGCAGTGGCCAAAAAAACACGTTTATCGCCATTGGCAATGCTCCGAGATTCAGAGCCTTCAGCGAGTGTTGATAATTTTCGTATCCTATCCGAAACTGTTTTCTCGTTGACGTCTGCCACTTTACCACAACATTTTGAACAAAATGTGCTTCTTCGGAAACCTCCCTAACCATCCATTTGAAGCATGGTACCTTTTCCAAGCTTATCAGCAGCATCTCTTGCACGTGCTTGCACGCAGAGCCTGACTCTCGCTCTTACGCGAACAAACCACTCCCAGGCAATCTGATTCAGCTCTTCATTTCTGGGTTTTAGCATTTTTCTCTTCGTTGAGCTGGACCCTTTCGCCATTGCTCTGTTATCTAGTTCTTTTCTTCTCTTTTTCTTTCTTTAAAATGTCCTAAATTTGTGTTTCTGTGGAATTGAACTTTTTCCCAAATGCTTGACACTCACCCTTTTTGTTTTCGTGCATTTTAATAACTTTAACCTCAAGCAATTTTGTTATCCTCAACCTCAAGCAAATTTGTTCCGTGTGAATTCGTGAATTCATCGTTACACTTGTGTAATGTTTTGTATTCAGTTAAAATACTGAACGGCCCGGGAACATCTGGGAACTTTCCGTTTTTATAAGGTTCATTTACTCTCTATTTCCGTCTTTTTCGTTAGACAGGTTCCGTTTTAGGTAAGTTGAATAGCATGCAATTTTCTGTCTTTAATTTCGAGACGAAGGGAAATTCCGTTTCGAGCAAGTTTCCGTGTTACGCAGGTTCCGTCTCAAACAGGTTTTACTGTATTATATGAGCTTATGTTTAAGAGTCCCAACACCTTTTTCTCCATAAAAAGATCTACTTCTGTTCATTCCACTTCTTCAAATGATTCCTGAATCATTCAGTGACTTATTCTGCTCGCATGAAATTTCTAAACTTATTTACGTATTTTTATTGCTATTTTGAATAACTGACCCATGAATGATGCAAAATTTTCATATTTATGTATGCTTGTAGCTTGTGTGTGTGTGAGAGAGTGTTTGTGTAGTGCATTCTGCTAGTCAAATGAAGAGTTTGCTTGCCAGTCAGCACCGGTACTGATAGGGAGATTTGGGAATACAATATGTGACAGTATACAAAGAAATATTTCTCATGTCACGCAATCCTTCAATCATTTAAATCAACTGAATTGTAATGCACTCCTGTAGCGTATGTTTCACATTACATTTATTACAACGACCCCTCCCCCCCCCCCCCCCCACACACACACAAAGGAACAGAACAAAGCAGTTTTTCTTTTTGCTCAGATTCGAAGTCAAGAACGTAAGCACTGCTTTTAAAAAGTTGCATTCCGAGGAGGAGGAGGATGCGTACTGTATTTTTTTTCAGCTGAAGTTAAATTAACTGATTATCCATTTTGAAACTCGCAGCGAAACAATATAGTTACAGTTCTAAGGAAAATATGAAAGCAAAAAATATTAATTAAAAAAAATCATTTATAATTGTGGCTACTTTAAAGAAAAAAATCAGTTTTGTTGTTATAGAACACACCCGTAACTCCCTGTTAGATCGTCTCTGTTTATACTGTGCCCCGTAGTAAGTAAACTTTTAAGATTCTCTTTCTCTCTCTTTCTGTCTCCAAGGAACAAGAAAGAAAAGATGCATGTGGACTATAGGACCACTACACATCCCTAGGTGAACCCCTTTGCAATAATATTATGAAGAGAACGGGTGCACTCATTAACCAGTGATCAACATTTTATTTGACTTCTCACAGGCATCTTTAAAAAAGAATGCCTTGTCGGACATCGTTTTATTAATCACATATGCTTATGCAACAACGGCAGAGGTTCATATTTGACATTTTTATTTTTTTTCAAAATAAATAAGATTGTTACTCTTTGAAAGCAGCCGTTTGTTTGTTATTGTTTTTACTATATCCCAAAGTGCCGGCTACTAAGCCTAAAATTCAGTTGCCTTATTTTTCAAAATTGGTCAAAGGAAGGCATATCAATTCCTGCAGCCAGATCAAAGGCACTTGTGATATTTTCATAACTTTTCCCATTCAGATCTTCTACTTTAGTCCTGCGTTGTTTATTCTACTGCTACATTCAAGAAAGCATCCAATTTGGTATGTTTGCGATTGTTTTGGGACTTAGATAATAAAAGATGTCTTCTATTTTAATCAAGTTCGTATTTACACCGTTGTGTGTGTGTGATGGGGGGGGGGGGATTTTGTTACATTTGTTTAAAACGCACATTTTCTTCATTTCAGGCGATTCTGTATGACATATAAGCTCACCCTTTTCAACATTTTTCTTTCCCTCTCTCTCTATACTGAGGTCTCTTCCTCGCTTGCTCTTTGTAGCTATTTCTCTCTTTCCATTTCTTCCTGCTGCTTTCTTCACTCTCTTTCGTGAATATCAAGTTTTTTGGGGCAAATATTTACTGACAGAAGCTTTTAACGTTAATTCTTTTGTTTCTCATACTGCACATACATTTCTTACCCCCACAGGCATGTTCTTCCTCTGTTTCTAATCTGCATTTGTCTTCTACCTCTTCCCCTTTCATTTCCTTTCTCGCTCTCACTGTCTATCTCTTTCTTCTTCCGCTCTTCCTACCAATCTATGAATTTCATTTTCCCATTAATCCTGGCTTCCGCACTCTAGTTTGTATTCTCAATTGCCTTTTTTCCTTTCTTTTGTTTCCGGGGTTAACGACCATCATGAACAGCTCTTAAGGCTGTAAGAAATCTCCCTTCCCTAGTTTGGGGCAGCTGTTCCAGGGAGAGGAGAGAGCCTGTGCAGTGGGAAAAGCGCACAATTCATGCCTTATTTGGGATCTGAACCCAGGCCCAGTTTGCACGACTAGCTAGCAACAAGCGCCTTTTCCACTCGGTCCACCCAGGTAGTTTCTGTCTTCCTGTCTCCTTCTCAGTTTGTAACTACCGCCTTTCTGCTTTCTGCATTCATTTCTCTCTCTCTGTCTCATCTCTTTCTCTCTGTTTATTAGTTTTTGCTCTCGCTATCTTCACTTCTCCCTACTTTTGTCCCTCTTTCTGGTTCTTTCTATTTCTTTTTGTTTTCCTCCTTTTATTTCTTTCTCCTGTTTCTCTAATCCCGTTTAACTCTCGTTCTCCATTTCCTTTCTTTTTCTATCACTGTCGTCATCTCTTCCTTTCTGAACAATACTTAAAATGAAAGCAGTATGTCGAACGCTTAGGAAATCTCACCATTTTTTCAGTATTGGAAGTTACTTACCGCAATCTTCAAATTTGAAGAACTTTTTAGCGGATGACGATGCCGCCAAAAGTAAAACAATGGCCGCAGAGAAACAAAAAACGTGGGTTTTCATTTTGGAAGTTCCGTTTGAACTGATTAGATGTCCTGCTTTATACATCCACTATCTGTGTGAAAGCTGCAGGTGCGCTGGACAATCAGAGTAAAGCACAGGAAATAAAACAGATGGGTTGATTATTATCTATCTTGCCATTTACTTTCAATACAGAAATATATAAAGGAGAAGCAGAGCTCCGTCTAAAAATTTCGTTATTTTTTCTAATTTGTATTTACACAGCTAAATATATAATTCTTCTAATAATATTAAAAACTTTAAACTTAAATATTTCCGCAGCATCAACACCCAGATCCAGCAGCTGCAACAACATTTTTACAACGCCTACACTTAGATACTAATAACTTTTTGTGTACACATGTTCTTCTTTCCATAAAGCACGTTTTCTACGCATATGGCCGATTTTCAGGAAAATTCTTTTTGTTCCATAAAATAGTTTTGTGCTCTGAAGTCCTGTAAAATACTTGATATGACACGAGAAAAGTTTCTGAAGGAAGGCTGCTATATTTGTCTCGATTTACAATTTGCAATTAATTTCATCAGTTTTGCGAAAATTTTCAAGGTGTTTCGTTTGCTATGTCTGTTCAAATCATCTCATTATGACGTTTCATTTTTCTTCTTTTCTGTTTCGGGGTTAAACTATTGCGTGAACATCTAAAACCATATGGAGTGGGCGTCCTAAATTTGGGGCAACTGGTTCTAGGACAAGAGCCACGGGGCACGCGCACCGCCTGTATCTCATTCAGGTCTGCGGCCCCGGGGCCAACTTGAGCGATTAGCCAAAGATTCATTTCTCTAACAATCCTAAAATTATTTTTCATTTTCTAAAAGCTTCGTGTATCCAGTATCTTGTGAAAATACAAATTTTGCCGGTGGCGGCATCGAACCGGTATCCTTCTGCTCCGGAATAAAACGTTTTCCCAATTAAGCTACACCGACGGAATGTATCGCTGCAACTTTGCCGTCTTGATGTGCGCTTCATCTCTGTAGTACGTCACAATCTCATAATTTCATTATAGCAAAATCACATGTACTGTTCTGAAGCATGGGTTTACTGATAGGCACATTCATCCATAATCTCTCTATAAGACATCCTCATATTTAGCAAGTCACTTATAATAGGTCACGTTTAAAGGAAGACAGAAAGAACGTTCTGACAAAACATTTGCATTTGTAGTAACTGGTTTTGCCTGCTCAGAACATCTACTTTCTATTTCTCTTTCATTGCTCAGCAGAAAAAAATTATTTATACACATTATTTTCGATCTAAATTTGCTGATGAAATGATTAGAGTAAAATGCTTGTGAGAGACATACGCAAAGAGTTGCATGTGACAAAATTATGGTTTTGGTAATTAACACAGATTTCGTTAAAAGTTTCCCCTTGGACTTACTGGTAGTCATAGAAAAAGCTAATCGTACATGGAATCTCTTGCTTTTTAGTTTAAGAGGTATGTTACTATCTGGTGGGATAAGTGGAATCAGGGGTATCCGAACAGGTCCTGTATTAACTAAATCTTTAATTCTTGCTCCGATTGTTACTTCGCAATTGTATAATTGTGAGTCACGTCCCACTGCGCAGACATTTTGGGAGTAGACATCGGATTACATGCTTTTGCATATTTGATATGCAAATACATATTTTAGGCATTTTCAGCATCATTTCGTATACAGTAAATGCATATTCTGCATATTTTAAGGGGGAGAAATTCTGTTTTTCTGCATATTTATTTAAGTAATTGTTTTACTTTCGTATATTTTCATTGTAGGAAAGTTTTTGCTTTTAAGTAATCTACAAAGGAAAAAGTATTTAATAAATACACTGCCTGACAGAAATACTGCCACACCATACAGGAATGTTCGAAAACAGACCAGACTGCACACACGAATAGCCAAGTAGGTCCTCAACAAATGATTTAATTGTCACATACAGACTACGCTTCAGTGGTCGAATATACAGGATGATCAATAAGGAGTATGGCCCCCATTTTGGGCGATACAGAGTTGAGTCTGGCGTGGCACCGAGGCAATGAGAGTCGAATAGAGTCCTGGGGCATCGTGAACCATGTGGTGTTGATCCGAGTCCATAGTTCATCTTCATTTTGCGGAGTGGTGGGTACTCAGCCGACGTCCGATCGTGTCCCCCAGATGCTCGATGGGCGAGAGGTCGGGGGATTGTGCTGGCCACGGAAGCATCCGCACACCGTGTAAATCATTCAGACTGATCCAAGCGGTGTGCGGCCATGCGTTGTCCTGTTCGAAAACGGCGTTTGAGATGCCCTGCAGATACGGTAGCGCTACGGGCTGCAGCACCTCCTCAACATAGTGGCGTGCCATCAATGTGCTCATAATGTGTACCAGCGGTGACCGGCTGTTGGCGCTGATAGCACCCCCACCATGATTATACGTTGCCGTGCCGTGTGGCGCTCCACAATGGCGGAGGAATCCGCCTGTTGGCCACGTCGCCTCCAGATTCTTACGCGGCGATCATCCGTGGTGAGACAGAACCGCGATTCATCGCTGAACACCACACTGTTCCATTCGGCACCCCACGCAGCTCTGGAGCGGCACCACGCCAGGCGGTGACGACGATGGCTTGCTGTTAATTGTAGCCTTCACAACTGACGGCTGGATAGCAAACCAGTGGCAGAAAATCGGCGTAACACTGTCCGCGTCGATATCGGAGCATCCAAGCCTCCCCGTACATTCCGCAAAATGTCGCCCCTTGTGGTATGTGGGTCCGCTACGGAATGGAGTCGGATGCCACGGTCGGTAAGCTCGGACGTCCGTCTCCGTACTCCGGTTCTCCTACGATGTTGCACAGATCTTTCCTGAGACCACTGTCTCCAAATGCGACCGACGGTTGGGGCATCACTTTGCGTTTCTTCGGCAATACGACGCAAGGACCATCCGGCGGTACGAAGGCCTACGATGCCACTTCTCGTGAAGTCATCCGTTTGACAAAATCGCGTACGACGGCGTCTTAACGGCATTAGCACTCTTTGTTCGTTTTCCAGACACGGTTATAGCAGAACCACTCACTTCTTGCGGCCGTGACGACGTCTCGACTGATGGCCTCACGGGCTGGTTGCCCGTTTATATCCCTCACGCCGTTCGTGCAAATAGCCTGCAAATGCAATCATTTGCATAACTTGTACGTCTGTACCCACCCTGCAATTTGCATGGCGCTAAGTTAACGTCTTCACGGTGTGGCATTTTCTCTGTCAGGAATTGTATTTGATGCGCTAATACCCTGTGCTGAACAGGATCAAAAAATCGTATTCCCCTATCATGTGTGCAAAAACGTCCTCTATCCCGAAGAGAGAACTTTGACCCAGTCCGAAGGACTCAGATGACCTTCTTAGTATTAATAAAATATCTCAGTAGAACCACAAAAGTTTTGTTTCCGGTCCACGCTGATAACTCACACCGAAAGTTCATAATAACAATTACATATGCGCTAATAGATTGAGTACTATTACGTACCTCTAGTCCTCAGTTTATGTGATTCACATTGTTGGTGTGTCATTTTTCTTGCTTGTGGATTCATTGACGATTCTCAACACATGTCGCTATATTCCAATGATAATTCCTTGGGAGATGAAACTTTTTGGTTTTCATATTTTCTTTTATGTACACTATTGAACACACACTATTGCACTATGGTTCCAGCTCTTTTTATGTTAAAATCACTATATACATGTTGATCATCATCATCATCATTGTCAACCATTATCAATCCACTGCTGGACGAAGGTCTCCCCAAGTTTCCTCCACAACGGTCTGTCTTGTGCCAGTCTCCTCCATGTCACTCCCTGCATACTTTCGAATTTCATCCACCCATCGTCCATGTGGTCTTTTTCTGGGTCTTTTCCTGTCCCTTGGAATCCAATCTAAAATTTCGGCTGTCCATCGATGATCTGTCCTTCTGGCAGTATGTCCAGCCCATTGCCATTTCAGGGATTTAACTCTGATCATGATGTCTTCCACTCTTGTCATTTTTCGGATCCACGAGTTCCTCTTCTTATCTCTCCTGGTTACACCAAGCATGCACCTCTCCATGCGACTTTGAGTTGTCTGCAGCCTTTGTATGTCTCTTTTAGTTAAGGTCCACGTCTCTGCACCATACGTAAGCACTGGAAGGATGCATTGATCAAACACTTTTCTTTTAAGACATAATGGCATATTGCTCTTGAAAATTATGCTGTTTCTTCCAAAAGCTCTCCAGGCAAGTTTTGTACGCCGATTAATTTCTTCATCAATGTGACCCTCACTTGATATCTGCTGTCCAAGATAAACGTACGTGTCTGTTATCTCCAGCTTTTCTCCATCAATCGATAAATCTTCATTTCTTGTAAAAGCATTGAACATCACTTTTGTCTTCTGAAAGTTCATTTTTAATCCCACTTCTTTACTCTTGTCAGCAAGTTCCTGGATCATACTCTGCAGCTCTGATGGGGTAGTTGCAAAAATGACTACGTCATCAGCAAAACGAAGGTGGGTTAGATAATCTCCATTAATCTTTATCCCCTTGTTTTCCCAGCTCAGCGACTGAAAAACACCCTCCAATGTGGCATTAAAGAGCTTCGGAGATATGGTGTCACCTTGTCTCACTCCCTTTCCAATTTTTACGTGTGTTGTATTTTCAAACAGCCGAATCTTTGCACTTGCATTTTCATAGATGTTATCAATAATATTAATGTATGCATCTTCAATACCGCAGGTTTTCAGAGCCATTGTAACTGCTGATGGTTTCACCGAATCAAAGGCTTTTTCATAATCGATAAAAGCCATGCACAATGGAAGTTCATATTCCCTCGCTCTTTCAATTAGTTCTCTCAGTACGTGGATATGATCTATTGTGCTATAGCCACTCCTGAATCCAGCTTGTTCTCTCGGTTGAGCCATGTCCAGTGTTACCTTCAAGCGGTGTGAAAGAACTTTAGTGAAGATTTTATAAACTACTGATAGGAGGCTGATAGGTCTGTAGTTTCCGAGATCCTCAATGTCACCTTTCTTATGTAGCAGGATCATTGTAGCGGTGTTCCAATCCTCAGGAATCTTTCCTTCATTAAGGCATCGAGTGAAAATTTGGGCGAGTACTGTTTCGATTTCTCCACTTGCTTCTTGTATGATGTCTACAGTAATTCCATCTTCTCCTGGAGCTTTTCCCCGCTTCATGTTCTTGATTGCATGTGCAACTTCTGCTGGAAGGACTGGAGGAACTCTGGTACTGGTATCTTTCATGATGTCTGGAGTGCATGTATCATCCCTTTCATATAATTTGGAGTAGAAATCTTTCACTCTTGTCAAAATTTCGCCTCTATTTCTTGTTACAGAACCATCTTCTTTTCTCAGTGCCATAATCTGTTTTCTTCCCTTACTGAGATGTCCCTTTGCTATCTTTAGGCTTTGGTTGTTTTCAATTGCTTTCCTTACTAGTTCACAGTTGAATTTTCTTACGTCTTCAGTGATACTTTTCCTTACTGTCTTGCATAGCTCTATATATTCCACTTTGGAAGTCACATCTTCTTTAGTTGTCCTCATCTCTCTTCTTTTTTGCATCAACATTTTCGTTTTTCCTGATAATTTGTTTACATGCAACTTGTTCTTAGACCCAGCTAATTTTGTTGCTGTTTCCATAAGAGCTTTGGTTACTTTTCTGTTAACTTCAGAGATGTCCACTTCTTCCGATGTTAGGCCTTCCAAAGCAGAGAACCTGTTCTTCAGTTCCAACTTGAAGGTATTATGGTGTTTTTTAAGGTTGGTTATGTCAATAGGTTTTGTTTGTCTTATGAGCTTGCCACGTTCAAGTTTAGTGTTGAGGTGCATCTTACATCTCACCAATCTATGGTCACTACCTGTGTTGAACTTGTTTAGCACACTGCAGTCTTCTATGACGAATTTTTTGTTACACATAATAAAATCAATTTCACTTGTCGTCCCATTTGGATGTCTCCATGTCCATTTCCTGTGTGGCTACAAGTTGATACAATACTCTATTCCATCGATGTTTACTGTACTTATTGCACCAGTTGTTTAATTTGAAGTTTAAGAATTCATCATTAAAAATCCCATTCCATCGATGTTCACTCTATCTGTTGCACAACTAGTTTAAAATATTTCACTATTGAATTCCAATAAGAAGTTTAAAATCACGGCATGCCTGAGATCAAAAATATTCCACCAAACTCTGGTTGAAGCTTTTCAACCTCTATGAGGCCGTCTTCAGAACACTTGTCCTAACCACATGCTGCAAATCGACCATATGCGTAAGATTCCCTACGGGGTCTCTCTACATGTGCGAAAGGGCCAAGGGATCACGTGCTCCTCCCTGCATTCCTGAGTTTCAGGTTTTTCTCTTGATACTGTGCTGTCATCTATATTTCATTCGCTGTTTAATTCTCCTATATTTCCGACATTCTGTTTTGCCCTACCCTTTCTTCTCCATTGCTGTTCTTTATAGTCTCTTTCTCTTTTTATTAAGGCCTTCCAAGGTTCTGCTATGATGATTGGTTCATTAATATTACAGGCTCTGTGTTTGTTTGTTTTTTCTATGGTGAGAGCCTCTGAGTACCTGAACTCCCATTCATTCTCATATCTACGTTTTATTTTTTATTTGAATATTTTAAAATTTTGGTCGCATTTTCTTCAATACAGTGCTGCACCATTGCTGTAACATTATCTCTCTTTTCCCAGTTTTTAATATGTTGACTTCTTCTTTTTATGTCTGTTTTTGGTTGATCCATAATAATATATGCTCTTCCTTTTTTATAATACTTGGCTGCTCTCGTGTTCCAAAGGTATTCTATATACTCCTTCTTTTTGTAAATCTGGAATTTTTTACCTTGTATTATTTATCATTGTAGACATTGTTGTTACAGATTGTCCAATATTTTTAATATCTTGGTACCTCATGATTAATTCTTCCTGTTACTCCATCAATATATGGAAACGCTTTTGTCTTGTTCATGTTTCTCTTCGCTCTGCCTGCTTGTCTTACTCATATTGTTTATTGTAGCATTACATTTTTTTATTAAGTCTTCTTTTACATGTTCAGAATATCCATATTTCTTTGCTACTGCTGTTATTCACATTAATTCTTCGTTCTGAAATTCCATATTGCTTGTATGTGTATATGCTCTCATTATCAGATTGTAAAGAGCATTTCTTTTTTGTGCTTTCGGATGGTTAGAGTTATTTGGAATCAATATTGGTTCGTAGCATGGTTTTCGATATACTTTAAATTGAAATTCGTGTTCAGTTCCTGTTATACAGACATCTAGGAAGGATATACTTTTGCTTTTCTCCATTTCCAAGGTTAGAACTATGGTTGGGAAACTTTCTGTAAACTTTTTTCTAAGCTTTTCAAATTCTCCTCTTGCATGTTTGAAATCAAAAAAATGTCATCCACATAACGTTTATATATTAATGGTTATTCTGTTAATGTATCTATTATCCTGCTTTCAAGTTCTTGGAAGATTATCTCAGCAAATAAGCGAGAGGGAGGTGATCCCATTTAGCCACCCCTCTCCTGAATATATGTTATTGTTATAACAAAAATTATTATTTTTTGAAATATATAATAAAATAGTTTCTTTTTCTACAAACTGTTTATTCGTTAATTCTTTTTGTTCTTGCAAGATTTGTATAATAATTTTTATGGCATCTGATGTTGGTGTATTTGGTGTATAGACTTTTCACATCCATAATGACCATACTAATATTTGATTTATTTGTTATATCTATATCCCTAATAGATTGTATAAATTCAATGGTATTCCTTACATTATATTTATTTTTTAGGCATCTCTTTGACAAAACTTTATATAGATTCTTTTCAAGATTTATCAATGGAGCCTTTACTTTTGTATTAATCTTACTGGCATATTTTCTTTGTGAGTCTTAATCTTCGGTAATAACTGTGGTACATTTGCTCCCATAGGAGAGAAACTTTTTTATTTCATCTGGTAATGCACTATAGTTCCGTACTTTGGATAGATAGTTTATTTGTCTGTCAGTTGGATCATGTTTAATAATATGGGCTTGTAATTCTTATATTGCATTTTCCATTTTTTGATTATATTCACTTTGATGTAAAATAACAATTTGATCACTTTTATCTGCAGAGCAGATTTTTAATTCTTGATTATTTCTTAGTTTGAGTAGTTGATATCTCTCATATTTTAATTTCTTCGGTTGATATGAGTTTTTTTTTTTGGGGGGGGGGGGTCTTATTATATTCATTCAACATTATATGATATAATTTAAATCGTAATTCTGGTCTGTTCTCTATTGGTACATGGTTGACTATGTTTTCTAATTTTGCTAAGTACTGAACTGTATCAGGTATTTCTTTTGGATAAGCGTATTTCCCACCTCGTTGCAAAGCATTCTTCTGTGCTTCTGTTAATTCAATTCCTGATAAATTCTTATAAGTCTGTATATCATAATTATTGTAATTTATTTTCTTATTATCTTTACTTTTTTTTTGTTGTTGCAATTATTAAGTTATTTAACTTCTTCATAGTACTTCCTTTTGTTTTTTCTCTCTGATACTCAGATATATTGAAAATATTTTGCATATTCATTTCACTTTGTTGTTTAATTTCTACGTCAGGTTCTTCTCGTATCACTGTAGTTATACACTGCTGGACAATTGCTAAGGACGGATCATAAACGGCTATATAGCGCATAAAAAAGTAAGTGTGGTTGGATACCAAGTGAAATAAAATAATGTCAGAATGCCAGGACATTACAAGAAAGACAATTTATTGTGCTCTGAAATCCAGAAGGCTTTGGAACGTGTTCAAGGGACAAACAGGCCATTTTGTGCAGAATACGTAAACGTGAAAAAAATGCAATTACCGTCGGCAGGCGTTCCGGCGTAAGATGTCAATAAGGGATATGGCCACCATGGAGGGCGATGCAAAATTCCACACGTCGTGTCATGTTTTGAACAATATTATCAAGCAGCTGTTGGGGTAATTTATCCCATTCCTCTATCAGTGCACGGATGAGGGTGTTCTTGTTTATTGGAGGGCATTGGCGACCAGCAAGACTCCTCTCCAAAGCATCCCACACATTTTCAATGGGATTCAGATCTGGAGAACGTGCTGGCCATACCAGGCGTTGAATATCCTCGCTCTCAAGACACTCCTGGACAGCGACTGTTCGATGACATGTTGCGTTGTCGTCCATGAAAATGAATCTATCACCGACAGCACCACGGAACATGCGAACATGAGGTAGCAGAACATCATTAATGTATCGTTTTCCAGTCATAGTCCCAGTTGGAAGCACATAGAGGGACGTACGGCCATTGATCATGATGCCTGCCCATACCATGACACTACATGTCGGATATCGGTCCCTTTCCTGTATGTTTGTTGGACAATATGCAGTACCACTATCACGCCAGATCAGTTGTCGTCGACAAGCAGACGATAGACTGTATCTACTCTCATCTGAGAAGAGGACAGCAGACCAGTCGTTATCAGTCCAATTGCGATGTTGATGGCACCATTGCAAACGGGCGTCACGGTGACGTCTGGACAATGGGATGCACACAACAGGACGGCGGGCGTATAGTCCTCCTTCATGCAAACGTCTGGCGATAGTTTTTCGGGAGATCCGCTTGCCAGTAGCAGCCATAAACTGATTTGCTACCTCACTAGCTGTGCTGCGCCGGTGTCTTTTTGTTGGTAGCACTATGTACCGATCTTCTGCAGGTGTCGTACTGCGAACACGACCTCCCCCGTGACGTTTGCTACACTCTTCATTTGTTTGAAATGATTTCCAAAGCCTTGAAACAACACTGTGGCTGACGTCGAACTCCCTGGCAACATCTGTTATTTTTCGCCCTTCTTCAATCTTGCCAATAATACGGCCACGCGTAAAATCATCTAGGTGATGTTGGGAAAGCATACTGAAAATTGCAAGTTCGTCAATTGATTCTTTCCCTTTCAACTTTGTGTTTGAACATAAACGGTCAATACGCGTCAAATCCTTTATATCTCTTATCAGCGCTATGACGTCACGAACAAGTTCGGCAATCCAAAATTTGCATACGCACAACACGTCTTACTGTATCCCGCACTTATGCTAATTTCCACATTTTCCTGCCTTCCATTTTATGGTTGCTATCGTTCCTATTGTCATCCGTCCTTAGCAATTGTCCGGCAGTGTACCTTGCCATAATCTATATACTTCATTATTTAATGCGAAAACCAAATTTTTCTTTTGTCGAATTTGTTGGTTTATTCTTTTCTATTCAAATGTTTTTAATATTTTGTCATCTTTGTTATTAATTGAAATTTTCGTGATTTTTAAATAATTCGGTGTTAAGTATAATTCTCTACAATTCAATAAAAATTGCCATTGTACTTCATTCTTAACTAATTTTATTCTTTCCTTTTTGAATGCCCTGAGAAGTTCGACTCCTTGTTTATTCATTGTTCTCAACGCTCGCACATATGATACTTCACATTAGTCAGTTTTTTAAAAAGGCTGTGCTAACTTCATATCGAAAAAATATCTCAGTAGAACCACAAAAGTTTTGTTTCGGGTCCACTTTGATAACTCACACCGAAAGTTCATCATAGTAACAATTATATATGCACTAATAGATTAAGTACTATTACGTAGCTCTAAGCCTCAGTTTATATGATTCACATTGTTGGTGTGTCCTTTTTCTTGCTTGTGGATTCATTGACGATTCTCAACACATGGCGCGATATTCCAATGATAATTCCTTGATAGATGAAACGATATGAGGTTAGCACAGCCTTTTGAAAAAACTGACTAATTTATCGATATGAGATTAGCACAGCTTTTTAAAAAAACTGACTAATTTATCGATATGAAGTTAGCACAGCCTTTTTAAAAAACTGACTAATGTGAAGTATCATATGTGCGATAGCGTTTAAGAACAATGAATAGACAAGGACTCGAGCTTCTCAGGGCATTCAAAAAGGAAAGAATAAAATTATTTAAGAATGAAGTACAACGGCAATTTTTATTGAATTGTAGAGAATTACACTTAACACCGAATTATTTAAAAATCACGGTAATTTCAATTAATAACAAACATGACAAAATATTAAGAACATGGGAACAGAAAAGAATAATCCAACAAATTCGACAAAAGAAAAATTTGGTTTTCGCATTAAATAATGAAGTATATGGATTGTGGCAAGGTATAACTACAGTAATACGAGAAGAACCGGACGTAGAAATTAAACAACAAAGTGAAATGAATATGCAAAATATTTTCAATATATCTGAGTATCAGAGAGAAAAAACAAAAGGAAGTACCATGAAGAAGTTAAATAACTTAATAATTGCAACAACAACAACAAAAAAGTAAAGATAATAAGAAAATAAATTACAATAATTATGATATACAGACTTATAAGAATTTATCAGGAATTGAATCAACAGAAGCACAGAAGAATGCTTTGCAACGAGGTGGGAAATACGCTTATCCAAAAGAAATACCTGATACAGTTCAGTACATACCAAAATTAGAAAACATAGTCAACCATGTACCAATAGAGAACAGACCAGAATTAAGATTTAAATTATATCATATAATCAGTAGTCTCACGGTAATCTGCGTCGTCTTATCATCTTGAGAGAGCATTGACTGTCTTTTTGTACCTTCCACTGACAGAGTGCTACTCTCGTCTACGGACTTTGTCTCAAGATTAAAAACCCTCCGGGTATGTCCCGATCACATACTTGGCAGCATTGACGTCGTGTTGCTTTTTCCTTCCGTTCCAGTTCTTGAGGCTACCCGAAATTTAAACAAACCTTATCAGACTCTTCCCTTTTTTCTCAAAATCTGTTAAACTACGTTTACTATACTTTGTACTGAGTAGGAGACTCAATTTTTTTCAATTTCCAAGCACATACTTATAAGCAGAACAAAGGAGTCCCTATGGGTTCTCCTCTATTTAGTGTTCTACCTGAAGGTGTTCTCCGTCCTATGGAGAACCGTAATCCCAGCACACCTACTCTGACTCCTTTAATGTGGCGTCGATACGGCGACGACAGTTTCTTTATTTGGACCGAAGGGAAGGACTCTCTGCAGCAATTCTTAGCGACGATCTATGCGTCGCACACGGATATTAAGTTTACCATGGAGTGCAAGACAAGTGGTGCGCTGCCTTTCCTTGAAGTGCTAGTTGGGAAAACGCCCGCATGAGCGCTTTTCACAAAGGTCTATTACAAGCCTAAATATGTTCCGGACGTTATACTCCCTACAGTCTGCGTGCCCGGATGCTCACAAATTGGCCCTTTTCTGATTTATGGCTAAAAAGGCTTTCGGACTTTCCTTGGATCAATCTACTCGTGGCCGCCCCAGTGGCGCAGTGGTCTAAGCGATGGTTTTTGAATATTAGTCTGAGATTGGGTCTGGGTTTGAATCCCGGTGAGGCGTGGTTGTTGCGTTTCTCTTACAGCGCTGGCTCCCTCCCTTCCCTGGAACCAGTGGCTCTACATTAGGGACGGGCGACTGCTTATAGCCCATTGAGTTGCTCACGGTTGTCGTTAAACCTTCAACAAAGAAGGAAAAAGGCCAAAACCTTTAAAGGAATGTTTGTATAAAATGAAAGAATTTCTTAGTGCCATAATATTCAAAATCTTCCTGGTTAAAGTGGGCAGAACATATTCGAGAATGCGTATTGAGTTGAAAATCATCACGTTTCATAAGAATAGAAGGTGGTTAAAACCCGGTAGTATACCTTCGACGTGAAATTTTCAAAAAAATATGAAGAAGTGGAGACGAACTGCATATCTATATCGGTAAGTTGCGAATTAATTTAATAAAATTGTGAAATTTAATATACTGTGTCTGAGAAATGCTTCATTAAAAATTTCACCATGACTAATGGCTGTGTAGTCCGACATCATTTGAAACAGACATGGAGCACAAAATTGCCCTGTTATATTTTTTCAAAATTTTATTTGTTCTTCTAAGAAATTAATTTCATCTTCTTCGCCCTGCAGCTCTATTAATTCATTGGCGTACTCCAAGACGTTAAAATTTAAAAAAATTGACCAACAGTAAGGAGTAATCTAATAGCGACAACATTGAATCAGCAGCCATGCTGGTCCGTAGAAATCCACTTCTATCGTCACATGAATAACGCAGTGATGTAATTACCACTCCGTAGCCCCCGCAGCTGCGTGGAGGCGCAGACGACGAAGGGGCGTACTGCAGCTGCTAGTTGCAGTTCTATGAAGAAAAAACGAACGCGCACAAATACAAACAAATAAGTTACCAAAAGTTTCATATTTTTCTTTAAGGCTGTCTTTGAATGAGTGTTAGGCTTCATCTTCTGCTTTAGATGGCGTAAAATATCAGTCCTTGGGCGTTGCTTTTACGTCTTGAGGGATTGTCCCAGAAGTTGGCGTCAGCGAACGACTGAAGACCTTACCGTATTCAGAATGGAAGCGGTCTCTCGTTGGCTCCACAATGAAAAGACAAAATACGCGCTGTTACGTTTTAACCAATGACATTGTTTGGGGTGGAGCTTAGTAGATCGGCGTAGTTTCTGTCTCAAATTCAAGTGTTTTCTGGTAATGTACACATTTTCTCTTCAAAAAATGAACGTACAGTAGAATTTAAGATGATCTATAGAAGACAAGATTCCAATCTCACTTCAGTGCCCATTCTTTGATTTCTATTTGGCCTAGATAATTAAAAAAATCAGACAGCAATGAGAGATTTCGTTTCTTCCACACAGAAACACTGCCAAGCTAACTTCTGGCGCCATCTAGCGCCAAATTGGAATACTTTCGAGTCAGATAAATTGAATTTTTTAAAAAATGCTAACAAATTTTTCGGAAAAATAACTGCGACACGTATTAGCTATGGATCGCTTTTATTTGTGCTCAAAATTTCAAACTCTACAAAGTAATAGTTTTCGAGAAAATGTGTACAAAAGAATTTGCATTACAGATATAGGACAGAATTTCCGTTACACTCATTCAAAAACAGCCTTAAGATGTATTTATCTTTATCTAAATAAATGTCAAGC
This sequence comes from Macrothele yani, assembly GCA_039090855.1. Lineage (NCBI taxonomy): Eukaryota > Metazoa > Arthropoda > Arachnida > Araneae > Macrothelidae > Macrothele > Macrothele yani. The sequence continues at coordinate 73,890,991 of CM076994.1, read as the reverse complement.
TTCACTTTTACGCAAAACTAGACATTTTGATCGTCCAACTGAGTTAACAGGTTTGAAGGAATTCGTGCTGTAGGGAACAGATTTGAATTTCTTATGCTTCCTAATCCGTCAGGAGCTACGAATAAAGATCTTGTGATGTGTGTAAACCGATTAGTAAGCACATGCCCAAGTGGCATAGCAGACGAACTGCTAGGTTTCCAAACGGCACTCTGAAATCGCGTAGTTAAGAAAACGATCATTTTACAAATAGAAAATCCTACAATTGTCAGTGAGTTGCACTAACCTATTAACAGCCTAATTCTTTTCTTAACACTTCCCGTCACAGTAGCATCCGCAAAAAGGTGGTTTTCCAGATTAAAACTTAAAAAAAAAACTCATGTCACAAGACAGACTGCAGGGATTGAGACTTAAGCATAGAAAGGAAGTTTTCCGAAAGAATGGGCCTCCATGCTGCGATTGATGAGTTCGACGAAACGAAGTCTAGAAAGAGGGACTTAGGCCTAAAGACATAAAAATTTCTCCTTATCGGGTAAAATAAAATAAAAATTATTTGCGTTGTAATCATATAATAATAATTTATGTCATTTCATACCTATAGTTAGCAGTTACAGCGTGTAGTACATTGGTGCACATTGTATTTCCACATCCACCATTTTTTCCTTACCTGCACTACTGAAGCTTTGTCGTACATACAAATAAATACATGTAGCTACGTAAGACCATAATGCATTCTTACGGAGTAGACCACTGAATTGTCTATTTGTATGCAGCCATATCTAGTAACGGCCACTAAAGTCATATGGTTATTATCCTTAAACATTTAAATATATTTTACCGAATTCGTTTCTTGCGATAAAAGGCATATTCATGTTCATGCATCGGTCCGCGCACTATGCTAATCCTAATTGGCTGATTGATAACTTTGCATTAAGTGCTTGTGTTCCAAAAATTACTTAAAAGTTCAAATTACAGGGCTTTAGCTACCCCCCCCCCCCCTTATTTTTCCGGACAGTCTCTCTGAGTCCCCCCCGCACACACACACGCCGAGAATAATACTTTCTCTCTCGTGTTCGAAATTCTGGAGAAATTACTGTGTTTAGGGGTGCAGAAGTAAATCTTGCGGGGGGGGGGGCACTTTGTTTTAGTTACGCCACCGGAATAAGGTCCATAGTTCAGGCCTGATGATATTTCGACAAACGTGGTTTCACTCACACCATAGCAGTCCTTGGACGAGAACTGGACATTTACTTCATCGGTGAAAATCCGGATCTCGATATTTTTACTTCACTTAGACGAAAGTTTGTCGTCTAATTGGAACCAAAGATGAATCTTGACCCCAGTTCCAACTTGGACGAAAAGCAAAAGCTTGTCGTCCAATTAATAATTAATACACACAATTGACGTAGATTAGGAACATCAAACAGAAGTCATTGCTCTTTCCACGTATATAAGTGAGCCACGGAAAAATTCTCATCGGCTGCCACCGGGAATCGAACTCAGGGTCTTCCAGTTACGCGCCGGACATGCTACCACTGCACCACAGCGGCCTCTAATTCTCCAGACTCACATACGACTAACTACCAAACCACATGGTAGGTTGCTTCTTGAACCCCCGCACAATGCTGGGGATTCACCAAAGATGAAACGCAGCAACTGAACAAATAACTAGGAGGCGAATGAATAATTAATACACACAATTGACGTGGATTAGGAACACCAATCAGAAGTCATCGCTCTTTCCACGTTTATAGTGGTGCAATGGTAGCATGTCCGGCGCGTAAATGGAAGACACTGGGTTCGATTCCCAGTGGCGGCCAATAAGAATTTTTCCGTGACTCACTTATAAACGTGGAAAGAGCGGTGACTTCTGTTTCACGTTCCTAATCCACGTCAATCGTGCGTATTAATGATTTTTTTTTATTGGAGGTTTAACGACCACCGTGAGCAACTTAAAGGGCTATAAGCAGTCGCCCGTCCCTAATTTAGGGTCATTGGAGAGAGCCAGTGCCGTAAGACAAGCACAACACCTATGCCTCACCGGGATTCAAACCCGGACCCATCTTGGACGAATGGTCAGAAGCCATCGCTTAGACACCACTGCGCCACCGGTCCGGCGTATTAATTATTCATTCGCCTCCTAGTGATTTGTTCAATTGCTGCTTTCCAACTTTGGTGAATCCCCAGCATTGTGCGGGGTTCCAAGAAGCAACCTACCATGTGGTTTGGCACTTAGTCGTATGTGAGTCTGGAGAATTTGAGGCCGCTGTGTAGCATGTCCGGTGCGTAACTGGAAGAACCTGGGTTCGATTCCCGGTGGCGGCCGATGAGAATTTTTCCGTGGCTCACTTATAAGGTTAAGTATATTTTTCAATATACTTAACCTTAAAATATAATTTGGACTGGCGAAGTACTAAGTCTTGGGTCTTACTTCATGTACCCCCTACGTATTTTCCCCTGGGAAGTGTGTTGTTTGCGTCTCCGTAGAAAGGTTATCAAAATAGCATTCCTAGGGCCATGAAATCTTCCAATTCTTTTGTTTAATCCTCTTTTGCTGCCCCGGTGGCACAGTGGTCTAAGAGATGGCCTCTGATCATTCGTTCGAAAGGGGTCCGGGTTCAAGTCCCGTGAGGCAGGGATGTTGTGCTTGTCTTGCGGAACAGGCTCTCTCCCTTCCCTGGAACCAGTGACCCTAAATTAGGGATAGGCGACTGCTTATATCCCATTGAGTTGCTCACGGTGGTCGTAAAACCTCCAATAAAAAAAACTCCTCTTTTTCATGTTTGTATGGGTAGGAGGCGAATGAGGAGGGTGGACAGCAATTCACTGAGGGTGGCAATTACTAATTGCTCTGCTGTTTACTTTCTTTACAAAATTGCGGATTCTAACACGGAAAGCGGAGTACTAGCGCTCTTAAGATTGCCCCGGGACAGTGAAAGTGCAGAAAGTGGCTGATGACTGCTTTGTAGGGGAGGAGCGCAAAGCAAAGTCGCCGGATGGAAGGAAGGAAGTTAAGGAGGGGGAGAGTGTCTCTGTGCAACACAACATTAAAATTTGATTTGGATAAACAAAAACGACATTTTCTTTTAAATAAATTGTTTAGGTACAGTACTACACTATCTACCAACAAGTAATTGGACACCCCTGCAATCGACGACATCTGCGGTCCTGATACACGTCACGGCCGCCGCCGTTAAATATCGTGTGGGAAACAACAACGCAACCAGACGCATGCAAGATGCCACGCAGTTCGGAGCTCTCTGATTTCGAGAAAGGTGTAATCGTCGGGTATCACAGAAATGATCGATCTATACGTGACATATCAAGCGAGTTGAAGTACCCAAAATCTACAGTGGCCTACGTGATTGGCAAGTGGAAGATGAGAGGTGACTGCCGGAATGTGCCCCGACCCGGCAGACCCACAAAACTGGGAGTTAGAGACCGACGGGTGCTGGCCAGAGAAATTCGGAAGAACCACACCAAATCGATGGGCCATATCCGCGAGGAGTTTCAACAGGCATCCGGGAGTGTTCTTTCGATGAATACCATCCGTAAAGAAGTCCATCTGCTCGGTTATCATGGACGTGCTGCCTCCCACAAGCCTTTGATTACCAAGTCCAATAGCGCTGCTCGGCTAACGTGGTGCAAAGAACGTCGACAGTGGACCGTTGAACAGTGGAAACAGGTTCTCTGGAGCGACGAATCAAGGTTCACCCTCTACCGTTCGGATGGCATGGTAAGGGTTTGGCGTCTGCCTGGAGAACGCCTCCTGCCGGAATGTATTGTGCCAACTGTGAAGTTCGGCAGCGGTGGAATTATGCTATGGGGGTGTTTCTTCTGGTATGGCACGATACCCTTGGTCTCAATTCCTGGTAGACTCAACTCCGAGACCTACTGCACCATTTTGCATGACCATGTGCTTCCTACGTTGTGGCAGTTTTACGGGGTGGACCAATGTTACTTCCAGGATGACAATGCCACCTGTCATGTTGCGAAGTCCACCATGGCTTGGTATGGTGACAATGGGGTTAATCGAATGGACTGGCCTGCGCAGAGCCCGGACCTAAACCCTATCGAGCACCTCTGGGACGAGTTGGAGCGTCGACTTAAGGAGTGCCCCCACCGTCCGAAATCGGTGAAGGAACTGACCTGTCTTCTCCAAGCCGAGTGGAAAAAAATACCGCTAGCCGTCGTACAACGCCTGGTTGAGAGTATGCCCCGGAGGGTCGCAGCTGTAATCGCCGCTCGTGGAGGCTCCACCAACTATTGAAGGTGAATAAACTTTCTTTTTCTTTTGCTATCACAGGTGTCCAATTACTTGTTGGTAGATAGTGTATTTTCGTAAGCAAAAATGAAAAAAATTTGAAAAGAAATTTAAGACAATGCATCCAGAGCCAGCAAAAAATTGCAAGCGACATTCTACCACACTTTTATCTTACACCAGTGGCGTAACTAGTCAGATCCATGTATGTATGTGTGTCCAGGTGGAGAGGGTCGGAATTGCGCGAATTCTTTTGTAATCGGTAGTGAAAAGCATTGAAGCCGATCCGGTGACGCAGTGTTCTAATCGCTGGCTTATGACCATTCGTCAGAGAAGAGTCCGGGTCCGAATCCCGTGAGGCATGAATGTTGTGTTTGTCTTACGGCACGGGTTTCCTCCTTTCCCTGGAACCAGTGACCTTAAATTAGGACGAGCGACTGCTTCTTGCCCATTGAGTTGTTCACGGTGGTCGTTTAACTTTGAATTAAAAGAAAAAAAAACATTAAAAATTCGTTCTTTCAGTGTTTCGTAAAAGTAAAGTCGCTATCAGGCTTGCCATACCAAAAATAATGCTCGCCCACCCTGATTTCGAATTCTAGTGACGTCCTTGTCTAGAACAAATGATCCAAAGCCAGCGACTTAAACGACTCGGCCACCGCGGCGATATACTGAACTTCAAGAGGTTCCCTAGTCTGCCTGGTCACCATTCTAGCAAGATCTCGGCCTCTAAATTTATCTCATAAAGAAATTGTGGTGTCACCATTAGGCCAAGTCAAACGTATTAGTATTTTTTACAGTTATCAAAATCTTAGATCAGTCCATTTGTAAAACTTGCTTCATGGCTGTGTTCGCAGATTTTTTTCTGACTTGGCATTTAGACGGCCGTTTGACTTGCAGACCTTAATTAGGTTTACCCAAAGACCTTGGAGGAGAATAAACTGCCAAGTATCTAACTACTTCCGTCAGTGTTTGAAAACTGGATGTTCCGCCATTAGCGAGGACTGAAAGCTGTTCATGAGTATACGCAGGGTGCGTGTGTGTTGCAAATCGTGCTTTAAATAATTATAAATAATAAATATGGTCAGGTTTGGGTCAGGTACTGTGTTAGCAGTGGCGTATATTAGAGGCTAGCTGCGAAGCCCAGAGAATGTACAAATAAAAGTTAATTAAATATACACAAATAATAGTCAATTATCAACGGTATTAAGAAATGTCGATGCTTTCAGTGCGAAAAAAACACGAGCAGATTCGCTTCTTTCGGTTATGAGAATCAGTTAGCGGCATCAACGTAACGCAAGTAGGTCTTCGAGAGACTTTGCTGTTCTAATGCGAAGAGCTTCAATACTATCTCCTGCTAGCGTTTCCATGACAACATGAATGAGCTACGGAGCTCGTGAGTGGCCATTGCTTTGGCCAAGGGTTCGCTCCGAAAAAACGAAGACTTCGGACTACCTCAGTCCCTCTATGCTTCCGCCTTTAACAGCGCGTGTTTTGCGAGAGTTGTTTCAGTTTGTGTGAAGTATCAATGAATTAAAATTCGTGGCTTTGTTGGATTCGAACTGTTTTGATAAATTTTGTGAAAGCTTCCCTGAACATCTACTGTCAGAGCTTACAGAACTCTATGCTTCAAATTTTGATACAGCTCGACTAAAAAATGAACTGAAGGTGTTTTATTTCCTTGATGAATACAAAACAAATCAGTAAGAGACATTACTTGTTACATAAAGTTGAATAATTGGACATAGTGTTTATTGAGGTGTACAAATCAGCAGATCTAATATTAAACTGTTCATCAACAACTGCAACTGCCGAAAGACGTTTTTCCGTATTAAAAAGAATCAAGATATATTTTAAAGCCGCACAAGGACATGCACATTCGAGCAACTTGGCTGGTTTGTTAATAGAGAAAAACATTATTTTTAAATATGAAACGTACTCGGAAGAAACATTTTTGTGAAAACGTAACACTCAAGTTCACACAAAAGGAAAGAAGAATGGAGTTAATGTACAAATGAGTGTTCAAATCCTAATCCTCATAATTATTTGGTATCATGTTAGCAACAGCATGTACCTAAAATTTAGAAAAAAATGTTACTTCTATTACTTAACAATTAAAAAATAAACTTCGCAATTTTTAAAAAACAGTACTGGAGGGAGGGGGAGTGAGATAGCCCAGGTCTCGTACCCAAGATACGCCATAGTGTGTTAGATACGGATGTAAGAGTAAGGCGAATGCGGCCGACATAAAGAACGGATATATTTTCACAAGTAAGTTAAATGTTTTGCTCATTGTTGTGCATAATGTCTTTGGCTGTAGTTCAAACAATCTTTATTGGTCGAAAAACAGTACAGATTCATACACGCTGTTAAAACATGAGAAATAACTTGAGAACAAACACGAATAATTACAAATGCCGGAGCAGGACCCCATCCGGAAATAAACCAGAAAGTTAAAACGGATGAGAAACTATCACAGTGTGTACAATGGTACACATAGAAATCAAAACATTAAGCTAAAGAAATAAGAACACATAGCGTGCCTCAAGGAGTAATTTGATAACAATATATGAGAACGACATATGTCGGAGCAAAACTAGCCTCCGGAAAAAACATAAAGTTAAAAGATTTAAATGGCGATACATTGTCAACAATCTCTCATGAATAGACCAAAACATGGTGCAAATTTTATACGAAAACATAGTGGTCGACATAGGTAACCAACGTATAAAAAACACAATGCAAAATCACGGGGAGGAAACACAACAAACTTATACACTATAAAAAAACGAAACACATGTGTAAATCTCAAAAAACACCAGAAAAATAAAAAAAATGCCACATACAAGGAGCTATGCAAGTGATTAACAGATAAAACACGTGGGCACTAAGAAAACTCTTTTGCTATACAATGCACTGAAAGTTTGCACATTACGCAACATAATCAAAAAACAAAAACGGCGGCAGAACAGTACATGAAAAACAATATAATGATAACACTAAGGAAATAAGCAAAATGCAACAATACGGTAGAGGCAAACAACAAGACAGAAGCACTAGGAAATCAGCAAATAAATTCTCATAACAAACCCTGTGTTATGTCATAGTGAGAAACGTAGGAGTCAGCCGATTTCCATGGCACCAAACAACTCACCCAGAAAATGCACAATTTATAAACAATAATCATATATACATAACAATTCCTCCATTAGCACATGGTACAATAGAACATAGTAATACTGAGGCAAGTCAATGGTTCAGCACAGTACCAAGATACAATACAAATTGCTCGATATTACAGCTCCATCACAAATATACTACAGAACACATACACAGGACAGCAATGAAAAGGTTAGAACACGTCGTTGAACGCATTCGAAAAACAAGAGTCCTCAAACTCATGAGGACACCACCATAATAGAACAACACATGGTGGATAACCTGTGTCAGGAGGAAAGATACAGAGGCACAGTAGTCAAGCTCCAAAATAATTATCCTCTTAATGCAATTTAAATGTAGCACAATAATCACGACAATGCAAGGAAGAAACAACAAACAAAGGGCTACAGAACAAAGAAAACTCCTCACGTTCCAACTTGCAAGGAGTACTGAGTGGTTAAAACGATAGACTAATGGTGGTACCATCAATCCGGAACCAACCGGCATCCTGCGCCCAGACCTGACGAAACCGTGCTAAAGAATTAGTTGATTGTGCTTCTGCATATTCGAGGCGGAGGCGAGCTGTTAAACGGCTGCGAAAATAGGTGAGGATTCTGTCACTTGCAATAAGTGGATTAGGAGAGTCTGCGGCATTCCGGAGATAAAGATGATAGATATATATTGCTTGTTTCACCAAAAACAAAGAGAAAGGCGCAAACGTCCGGTAAACGAGACGGAGGGTGCTTCGTTAAAAGCAACCAGGAATAGGCGAGAAAAGGTAGATTGCGAGAAGTGATATGGTTCACGAAACGAAATACACAATGCAAAACAGGAATCAGGATAGGACAATGCCAGTACATATGGTCGATATCTCCTATGAACTCACAAAATGGGCAAATGGAGGAAGAAAGGAGAGACATACGGGATAGAAGAAGAGGGACAGGAAGCCGGCGGTGGAGATATCGCCAGTGAATGTTAAACTCCAACGGTGCAGAAAGAGGAGAAGAAGAGGCAGACCAGATGGCCTGAGAGAGGGAAGAAGAAACATCAGAAATTGGGTGCGGAGCTGCGGTAGGTGTACGAAAGAAACGGTAAAAGGAAACAGTGGAAACTGAGAGAATAGGAACAAAAACGCCTCTAATAGAGAGAAAAAAAGGAATAGGGAGACTGAGACCAAGGACAGAGACGAGGCCATGAGAATTGACGAGAGATGGATAAAGAAACCCGAGGGAAGAGCGAAGAAGAGCATAATCAGTAGCATGGGAAGGTGAAGGATCGGGAAATAAGGAAGTAAAGGGTTTCCAGGTCAAGTCGGGATTAACGAGTGTGCGAACAGTTAGTATACCGGAGCGGATCCAGGAAGGCAAAAGAAAAAAAGGCTGTCGGGAGGAATGGACGAGGGTGGAAAAGAAAAGAGGTTCATCCAAGATATCTAGGGTGGTGGTCGGAGGATCCCGGGAAAGAGGAAGAGCAGCGCGGAGGAACGTCAGAGCTTCAGAAAGAACAGAAGGAAAATTAATGGAAGAAGAAGAGAAAGAATCCATCTTGAGATAAAGGGGAAAGGAGAAAGATGGATCGTGAAGAGAGAGAAGAACATCAAGGGTAGAAGAAAGGGACGGAGTGGGAGCAACCAAGATCCGAAGAAAGGAAACAAGTCGGTGAGCACGATAATATATGTGCACATCTGGTAAATTGATGCCTCCGTGCTCCTGTGAAAGGTTGAGCGTCGCCGCCGCGACCCAGTGCTTAGTGGTCCAAATCATCGATGTACACAGACTTTTGATATGATCAAGACGATACGTAGGCAGTACAGTAGAAGACCTGGTAAAGAAACAAAGTGGCAAGAGGTAACTATGTACAATGGCAGCACGCTGATGGTAAGAAGTGTACGAGTGCGTTGATTTCCAGAATCCCACCGTACGGTGAAGACGTGGGCGTAAAGCATCCCACGAAGCAGCTGCTGCCGTAAACGGATGCCCAATGTAAGTACCAAGGATTTTCTGAGACGAAGAGGACCACACCGCACCCCATGGGGTATCAGTACGGCCCACCCACGACCCACACCATAAGCCGGTGCGTTTTGCAGTATTAAGAGTAGCACCAGATAAGTCCGCATAGGATCGATAAACTTGATATAAAACATCAAAGAGATGGTCGTAACGCAAGCAGAACGTAGCATCATCGGCATACGCAGTATATACACAGCAGTGATGCCTAGTGCTAGCGACTGTAGGTGGCATAGCAGAGAGAAGGGATCGTTTCGCTGCAAGAAAAAAGAGCTCAAAGACCAAGGCAAAGAGTTGTCCCGAAAGGGGACAACCCTGCCGGTTCCCACGTTGGAAAGGCACAGCCACCGTCAAAAAGAAGGCCGTCCGAACGTGAAGACGGGCACCCCTGTATTGACTGAGAAGGATAGAAACGAAAGAAGGAGGGAAACCAAAAGAAGCAAGAACAGTACAGAGATAATCGTGAGAAACGTTATCAAAGGCAGATTTTTGATCGATATTAAGGAGTGCCAAAAGTTCAGAAAATTTACGAGCAAGGAAGGTAAAAAGAATTAGAAAAGTGGTATTATTATTAACGCACCGACCAGGCACAGTGTATGACTGGTCGGGAGAAACAAGAAAAGGAAAGACAGTATTTAGTCTGCGAGAAAGTAATTTAGTGTAGAATTTATAATCTAAGTTGAGAATTGAAATGGGGCGCCAATTCGTCAAGTCCAAAAGGTCTCCCTTTTTAGGCAGGAGAGTAATATGTGCTACAGTGAAATCCGGCGGTAACGTAGAAGAAGAAAGAGCACAAGAGAAACATGCGGAGAGAAAGGGTAGTAAGGACGGAAAGAAAGCACGGTAAAAGGAAAGTGGAAGACCGTCAGGTCCTGGAGAAGCATGCGGGTTAAGAGACGCGAACGCCTCTCGGAGTTCAGAAGGGGAAAAATCCGATTGTAAGAAAGAGCAAAGATGAGCTGGGACCTGAAAGAGATTAGAAAGAAGCGAGGAAGAAGAAAGATCAGTAGTATGCGGTACCGCTCGGTACTTGTCCACAAAGGCATTCCGAACATGGGAACACATGACGGATTGATCATCGGTAACGGTACCATCAGCGAGGCGCAGATGTCGTATGGAGGATGAGGCTCGCTTCTTAGACTCCATTTTAGCAAAGTATTCATACGACTGCGCAGACGAGGAGATATGACGCCAGCGCATCCGCCGGACAGCTTGCCGTGCCAATGGTTTAAGAAGTGCAGAGAGATCACTTTGATACACGGTGTACTGAGGGTCTGCCGGAGTCAGAATTGACAGATGACCTCGTAGATTGGCAATATTCTGGAAACGTTCGGTGCAAACAGTAAAGGAGTAATTGCGAACAAAGAACTGCAGATCACTCTTAACCTTCAACCAAAGATACAGAGCACTCGGTGTGGAGTCTAAATGACATCGCCTATCGTCCAGAAATTGGCTTACTGCGGCACAAAATCCAGAGTCCGTGAGAAGCTCATAATCAAAAGTCCACGTGCGACGTGTACGAGAAGGAGTAGAAGTCTCACAGACAGTGAGACATACTGCACAGTGGTCGGAGGAAACCGTAAGAAGGTGTACCACGTCTGTAATTGACGGAGTCATCGTCGTCGAGACATACACACGATCAAGTCGTGCCAATGGAGAGCCAAGGGTAGCCGGACCATGCCACGTGTAGGAAATGTCAGTTGGTCGTAAATGCCGAAAAGCGTCAACAAGCTGAAAGTCATGAATGATAGGTGAAAGCAAAGATGTGAGATTACGACGGTATTCACCTCTTGATGAACACCTATCGAGGGAAGGCTCTAGAGTACAGTTGAAATCCCCACCCAGGATAACAAAATCCTGAGAGGGAGAGCAGCAAGGGCGTCTCGAAGACAATCTCAAAAGGTTGTCACCAGAGATTCATTCTGCTGGAAATGTGCGTTCAGCACATGATCGGTAACATTATCAATAGTAAACAAAAAACATTGTAGTCGACCCGGAGATATAGATTGAACTTCATAAGACGAGAAGCGATGCAACAGACGGTGATGGACACCAACTGCTACACCGCCCCGTCTCCTAATACAATAGGCATGGAAAAAGGTATATGGCCATGTACGCCATAAATGGTACGGGGTATGTTCATCGCAGTTAGTCTCCTGTAGTAGTAGAAGATCTTCCTGGGCAGAAACCAAATCCTCGTACACAAGAGAGTTAACCTCCGGGGTAGCAAAACCCCTACAATTAAACGTCGTGATCTGGAATAGTCAAATCCACTGTCGGCTGATGTATTGTGGAAGTAACAGCCTTAAACTTCTCTACTTGGCGGAGAATCGATACAACAAGTTCGCCATAATCACCAGAAGCTTCGTCCACACTCTGAATAGCTGCTGCCACATGGGTGAGCTGTTGAAGAACAGACGGTATGAGCGCACCCGCTTCAAGAACAAGAGCTTTTATTGCAGGCCTTTTCACATCAAAGCAGAGCAAGTTATAAATTTGCTTATGAGATAAAGGTTGCTCTAATATTTTGTAATGCCGCAGCTGTTGTGCAAAATCATCAAAGGGAGGAACACCCGAGGACACCTCAATGTCCAAAGACATTTCATAATCTTTGAACGCAGCTGGAGAAGTACGCTTCCTACTTGAAGCACGAGGAGAGTGACCAGGAGGCTTTCCGCGTTTAGCCTTCACGCCGCGACCGCGGGAAGCCAGTCGCTTCTCATTTCGAGATCTGGAGTCTGCCACAGATCCATCACTGGGAGCAGGGTCACCATTACTACAATGGGTATCCTCTGAATCTGCGATTGAAGCCTCAGCATCCGAAACACCACTGCCATCATCTGAATGTCCAGGAACATCCGGGGTGCGGAAAGGTGCAGTCGATGGAAGATCAGGGTAGTGAGCAACAGTGACAGGTGGTGGTTGGGGTACTGCCGACTCAGCATCCAACGTTGTGGAAGATGCTACAGAAGGACGTGCAGAGACAGTTGCTTCTGCGTTCCGAGAAGGAGGTAAACGATCCAGAGTAGTAAGCGGTCGAGAGGAGACGTATCTACACTCTGTCTGATTATGTCCAAATTCCTTGCACTTCCCACAGTGAAATTGAGTAAGCACGTCAATACGTCTCACATGATCACCACATTTAACATTGTACTGAGTGGGACAGGCTTCAATGGAATCTTGTGTAGGGAATACAATCCGTGCAACTCGTCGAGCTCCCTGGATAGAACGGGTGACCGCTCGGCCATCCGGCTTAGCGGGCGCTGCGGAATGGGTGTGTATCGGGCCGACAACACGACCCAAACTAGAAGCAACAACATATAACATGGAATCTGACACTTCTGGTGGCACTGGATAGAATGATACACTCACAGGACGATGTGCAAAGGGATCAGGGTACAAATGCTGATCTCGAATAGCGAGACCCTTCAAAACAACTTCGAGAGCATATTCAGCTTTCGTAAAATAAACAATTACAATAGTAGGACGACGCGCCATAAATTGAATACAATCAGATGGAAACATACCTTTTAGGGCGTCTTCATACCCATAGAGAGGTGTATTCGGCAAGGCGACAAAACAAACTCCTCGATCCAGGATTGTAGTGAAGGCTTGTCCTTCTGGAGAAGCTACTGGTGTGTCCAAGTGGAAAGAGTTCCCAACACGGTGAGATGTCAAACTAGGTGCATCAGCGTACATCTCAGCAACAGCAGGACGAGATTTTGTGGTCGCAGCTGAATATGAAGGTGGAGCCGCTTGGCACGACGCTATAGGTCCACGGGATGAAGCAGGAATAGTGTCCATGTGAACAGGATCCGTGAGGAGCACTGACGAAGTCGAGCTGATCGGTGACATCACAGCAGGAGGGTAGCGAGAGAAGCGTCATCGGAAGGCAGCTGAACACCGCCAGAAGGGGAAGACGGCGTAGTGAAACCAGGCATGGAAGAAGAAGAACGAGTACCATCGGAAGTGAGGTCGGGAAACTTGTCCTCACCTCCGGAAGTCGCCATCTTTAATGGCGGCGTCCAGACAGGACCAACCAGCCCGGTCAAAACGTAAACAAACGAAGAAACAACACAAAATAAGCACTCACCAGCTCGGGAAGTAAACCAAAACGAAGCCGCTGACCTTTAACTGAAGGCTGGGACAAAAGGAACCACTCAAAACACGAAAACACTCACTCACTAAGTCAAATAACGAGAGCTCGAAACTGGCTGTAGTTACAGAGATGATGCTTTTTGTTAGTATGAAGGAATATATGTCTTAAGACATTAGAATTTGGGTGAATATTTAGTGACTAATATCACACTATTATGATTTTTCATCAGTGTTGATCTTTACATGACTTAAAAGATTTCTTTTTTGTGTGAATTTCTTAATACATACATCACACTAGAAATATTTTTTATTTGTATACAGTAGGCAAATGTCTTTCAATACTGGAATCTTCTCTGAATTTTTGGAAGCTTATTTCACCCTCCTAGCATTTGGAACAATGTGTGGTGGTGAATCAGCTGTTTTTTTCACTTCCTTAGAAATTCATTCTTCAGTGACTTTCTCTAAAGAATATTTCAGCAAATATTCCATGTTCTTAAAGTTACAATTTTCATTTATTCAGAAGACTTCCAGTATAATAATTGATTTCCTCACTTCCTTTGCATCACTCCTGCTAGTAAAAGTCATGAAGCTTCTTGGAACATACACACAAAAGATATTTTTAACCTGATCTGCAAGAATTTCTTGAAAAGTAGGTTAATTCACTTCAGAAAGATTTGTATTGCAATAACAATTATAATATTGCTAAATATTAGTTATACCAAGAGAAATCATCAGTTTATATTGCAGAAAACTGCTTTGCTATATTTTATTATATCAGGAAAACTGTTTAGTTATATTTCATTCAAAATCCAAAAAAAAAAAAAAAAAAAAAAACACTGCTTACAGTTTACAGTCACTCTAAATGCAGTCTGTTTCAAATGACACACCATCCTCTGCTATATGCTTTGAAACTGACTTTGCAAAAATGCTACAGCAAGTTTTTTAATAAGAGTAAGATCATTTTAACATCTCATCAGGCAGTGTTAATGTGATCATCAAGACAGTGGAAAAGACTTTTAATAAATACCATAGGCACTGTATGCCACAAGAGCAGAATGTAAAAACCAAATTCTTTGAAGCAGTACATGAAGTTCCACACAAAAACTTGTTTCTAAATTTCAAACAAGGAGTATTTAAGCTACTGTACAAACTTACTGAAAGTGACAATGCTTAAATATTTTAAAATAAGGGCATTTCACCACTGAAAGAATAAAGCAGAAAATATCATAAAAGGGATATCAAGGCGACGTGTTTCTGCATCAGTGAAGCTGTTGTTTATGATAATGGTTATTGTTATTCACGTAGTTGGAGCAATTTTTTTTTTACCTTATTGTTAAACTGCATTTACAAGAAGAAAGAAAAAATCTTCCTCTCTACTATATTAATCCTATTGCACTGAACTCAGTTTGCTGACATTCAGTTTATATCATAGGCACCGACTATAGGAGGGCAAGGTGAATCATGCCCCTTAATAATTTTACTAGGGGTGCAGTGCCCACCCAATATTTTCCTCCTATTTACTTAAATAATCGTCTTTGTCTCATAAAGTGGACCAAGCTCCACCTTATGAGACCAAAGCGATTTCTTTCCGAAAAATTTATAAATAACGAAATAAGTAAAAAAAAAATTCCATTGCTTATTTGATAAGAACTTGATTGTCAGCCCGGTATTTTGTTCGACATGCTCTCGTGATGTTTAAAACAATTATGAAAAATGAAATAAATAAAAATACAGAAACGTATAATCTCTAGCGCCTTTATGTTGTTGTAGTTTTTTTTTTTTTTTTTTTTTTTTTTGCGCTTCTCGTTCTTTGTTTGAGTAACAGCGCTAATTTTTCATATTTTTGATAAACGTTCGGAAACAAAATCTCTCGGGATATTTTTATAAAATCACAGGCTGAATTTCATTTTTTAAAATATTAATATTCAGCAAAAGAATATTTCTATTTCCTTGGTCATTTGCTGATGAGCAATTACAATTGCGTTTTAAAACATACATTGAATCTAGTAGTTTGTCTTCTCCCCCTTCCCTTTAGTTTTTATTTTCCTCCTGAAAAAGGAACAGACGTGCTCCTCCCACGTCTGATCTCGTCACGCCTGCCGCCTCAATAATTGATGAAGTCGGCGCCCCTGGTCATATTAAAGCTAGCTAGCATTTGACTAAATCATGAAGAAGGAAGAAAAACAAAATTTTTTATGTTCTCCTTTTTTGACCTTTTGCAAGATAATTTGAAAAAAAAATGTTTATATAGTCATCCTTTCTTAGCAAAAAAAAAAAAAAAAAAACAGTTCACACAAGTCTGTAGTCAAAGAAAAAAATAAAGTAAGAAAAGGATATTTGTATGCATCAGCAGGGCCCGATTTACTACATGCGAGGCCCAGGACACGAAACATTTCCGCCCCCCCCCCCTCTTTATTCTCTATCGACCAAATAATAGTCACTGTGTGCAGAGTAGCAGAATGTAGACGTTCATGCGTACGCTGATAGTTTCCAAATCATTAGCAGGTTTGCAGATAGTTTTTGCATGTAGATTAAAAAAATAAAAATGTTAGGCCTATATACAGCAATTAAAACACTTACTCAACGCTTTACTCAGATTAATATACTTAATTCTATTTCAACTGAAGAACTTAATTATTTTTCACGTCTTCTGAGTTCTTTTGTTTTTACACACATTTCTGGCCTCAAGATTTTATCAAGGCCTGTTCTCAATGTATACGAACTGTATTAAAAGTTTTGTTTACATAGAATTTAAATTTTATTGCCAGGTTCCTCTTTCAGTTGCCAATTAAATAAAAATAATTTCCTTATGCATTTTGTAAGTCCAGTATTTTTGAATTAACTTGTTGAAAATGATATTTATAATTTTTGAAGGTTTATTGATAAAACTGTTTTTCTGGATATAAAAACTTTCTTTAATTAATCTCTTGTTTTTATGACTTTTGTAGTCCAACATTTTAATATTTTGCCATAAAAGTCCATTTTACACACATTGCTGCACATTCAATTCGAATGTACTTATTTTGTCCTCATTGGAATCTGTAATGTTCTAATAATTATTTGTTTTATTAATTTTCCTTTAAATTATCTTATTCTATTGTTATCATGGTTTGCAGGTTTGCAGCGAGTTTTCTGCTTCAATACGCAGATACATTTTACTTTTATACAACTCTGGCTGTGCGGGGACAACTGGTTGATCAGTTGCTTGTGGTGTTAATGACCCTATAGATTCTAACTATAACAATATATCTATGACAAAATGGATGGACATCTTAATTTTAGTGAATGTTGTGGTCTCGCAATGTACTGATTCTTGCGTCTAGAACATGAGAACAGTGCATCCAACAAAAAAATGTGAACTAAAACAAGAAAAAAAAATCCATGGTGACTTCCACTGGACTTCCTCATAAATAGAGATGTGAAGCTGCATAAAAAATTGAAAAAGTGCTATGGGAACTCCTACTTCCAGCTTCCTGGTTTCTACCAAGATCAAATCAGCGCATCATGATCAATATATCAGAAAACTGCAAAACATAAATTTTGTGTTGAAGGGGAAGGGTCTGAGTTATACAAAAAAGCAACGAAAAAAAAACCATAATAATAATAATCTGAAAACCTGAGGGGAACACCGAGTCCGGTTCAGTTTTTGGTAAATGTGTTGTACTTCAGTGTCCTAAATTATTTGGTCAGAAAAGTCGTAAAATTTAAAAAAAAAAGGCATATTAAAGATGTCTACCGAAAAACCTTACCTCCAAGTAGTCCAAGTAGGTTGAGTAAACACACGCTGCGGCGACGACCTGAAGCTTTGCTCCGTTGAAAGGAAGGTTTGCTGCGGAGGGGAATTCATGGGCAGAAGAGTACAACAGGAATCAGATACGCTCTTTTCAGGAAAG
Source organism: Macrothele yani (assembly GCA_039090855.1). Lineage (NCBI taxonomy): Eukaryota > Metazoa > Arthropoda > Arachnida > Araneae > Macrothelidae > Macrothele > Macrothele yani. The sequence continues at coordinate 73,873,580 of CM076994.1, read as the reverse complement.
AGTAACAGAATATACTGCTACGCAGGGCCGGATTTCCTGCTAGGCGCACTAGGCGAGCGCCTAGGGCCTCCCTGTTTCATGGGCCCCGAAAATATATAATTGGATTTTCAGTTTTGGTTTTCACGGACCGAAGCAAATCAATCCTTAAAGCGACTACTTTGTATTGTCAATTGATATTTTACTTTCTCATATTAATAATAACATATTTTTTCTTGCTGTTATTGATATTCCGAATTTTCGAGTTCTTATCGATGTAGGCTACTTACTTTGAAAGGAACAGCTAAAATAATTTTGAGTTCCTTTTAGTGGTTGGTAAAGAAGGTATTCACGCTTCCCACACTTTTCATTGTTTAAGGCGAATTCTTAACTGGCTTGCTGTGCTATAAATTGCTTTCATGGTACTTCCAACCAAGGGAACACATCTGTGTTACTACCTTCCCACCTTCTTCCCGAGTTGCGGTAAGGAGTACTTGTAAAAGTTTTCCTGATGATCGGGCGTGTTTGCTGTTAATAGTTTTTTTTTCCTTCGTGGTAGGATAATCAATGAAGAAAGAAATATTCTTCACAGGATAACTCTTCTTAGGACAATCAAGTTCTTTCTCGACCCTAATCCCTCTAAACCATCTTAAACCAAATGTTATTAATATTTAGGCTGAAAAAAATAAAGAAATTTGAGAATATCACACTATCTTATTTAATAGTGTTAACAGAAATTTATATTGTGTTGCAACAACATTTTCTCATTACTTTCTGCTCCCTTGGTTTAATACTGATAATTATCAAATATTCTCACCTTTTCTATTCCTTAAATCGACTTAAAACTAGTTTTTGAAAAAGCAATGAAAAGTTTCAATGATACTCTTACTCAAAAACCTGCAGTTCCTACTTTTCCATTTTCAAACCGGATCTTTTGCATTTAATTTGTATGCTTCTGTTTCTGATAACTGCAGTGCAGGTATAAATGAGATACGGGTATTTAAGGTGCCAAACGTAACATCCATTGAATCCCTATTAGCCTCAAAATTCTGTTTATGATAACTGCAGTGCATGAAGTATATGGGAAGTGCCAAACTTAATATCCATTGATTTCCTATTAGCCGCAAAAATAATTTTTGAAATATCTCTGAAATCAAAAAGTTCAATGTGCCCGAACAGACAAAATTACTACACTAGCACTATTTCTTACAGAACGTAATAATAGGAAGCGATGGCATTTTAAAAGAGTGTAAAGACCTTTTTCTTGACTCCACTCCCCCCTACCCCCCCCCCCCCTTTTTTTTTTTTTTTTGTTAATCTGACGGATGACAATTTCTGAAAGGATAAGAAGGGGAAGGGGCCTCTGAACCTTTTAGCGCCTAGGGCCCCAAAAGATCTAAAGTCTCCTCTGCTGCTACGCTAAAGAATGTAGTTGGTAATTTCTGTCTCACTTTTTAAAGAAACATGCAGAGACTGTCTTCGTTCTTTGGCATGTAATTCCGTGATACGAAATAGTAAGTATGCACATGCCTTTCTTGTTTCTAGAAAAGCGTTAGAGTAGGTGTCGCATTCTCTCCAACGGAAGTTAGATGGCAAGTCTCAAAGTAAAAGCTTGATTACTAAATAAAAAAAAAAGCTTCCACGGAGAAATGAGTTCATACATTCAGCATCAAAGAATCCCATATGTAAAAAAAAAGAAACTGTCCGATTGCGATGTCAAGAACTGACACCGAAATTAACTATTTTCTGTAGCGTAGCACTACAATCTTTCCTGACAACAGCGTACTCGGTTCCTGTTGTACTATTCTGCCAGTGAATATCCTGGCTGCAGCGATCCTCGTGCAGCCAGGATATTCACGGGCGGAATAGTACAACATAAAGCTGTGCTCCGTTAACCTTGTCATCGCCTCAGCGTTGTTTAAGGCCTCCCGCAGCGTCTGCTGACTCGTCATACTTGGAGTTCAAGTTTTTCGGTAAACATCTTTAATATTCATTCTAACGATAAATTTTTTTTCACCATTTCCCCTTAAATTGCATATTTTAGAATCTGTACGTCACACTTTTTCGAAATTTTACAACTTTTCTGACCAAATAATTTAGGAGGTTAAATACACACATTTACACAATTTTTACCAAAATCTAATGAGCACATAATGACATGAATGTATAAAATTAAATTGTCCAGTGTCAAACAAAACTGACAATACGATGACAAAGTGCTGTGTTTGGGCACCAGATCTTTTTATTTGTAATGACTCATTTACTATTCTTTATTTTTAGGAATGAATAAAAAGAATTGAAAATTTACCTCCTATATCAAGACGAAACAATTGGGTTATTTGTCTTCTACATTTCCCAGATGCAAAGTCATGTATTAGAGAATCATAATTTAAAGACTGTCACACCACTCTCCAAAGAGAGCAGAGCTAATGATGCCAGTTTCGTTTGTCGCATGGTTGATCGTAAGGGATTTTTAAGTCTTTTCAGCAAAGAAAATGATCTCTCACTTGTACAATTTGAAATCGGTAATGTCATGAACATTCAAATTGCAGTCTCAGTGTTCGGAAATGTGGCTTTTAGATTGTTTACCTTCAAAGTTTGCAGCATCTGGGGAATGGTTGCATGCTCGCCCATCATTGAGGTCAATTGCAAAAACTCATCAGCAAACTGGTCGTCAAGGTCATTGTTATAGTATTCCTGCAATACTTTTGCCCCTTCAAAAATTTCAGATCTTAATTTTTTTGTAAAAAGTTCAAATTTTCTCATTATATTTTCATAAGCACTTTTTCTGCTTGAAAGCTGAGTGACTAAAGCATCACAAAGCACATAATTAACCTGAGTTCTAAATATATCCTTTGCACTGAGTTCTATATGTTCACTGTTACATTCATCTAGGTACTTGTTGAACGGGATTCACACCTAAATAATATAGCAAACAAATCTACACAAACTCCGTTTACTGGTGTGAAAGTATAATTAAAGAATGAATACAAGGGAAAATTGTATCTCCCGAGCTTTCGCTCTCCAACCGGGAGGCTTTCTCAAGGGTTGCAGACGTTACTAACAAGTCCGGCGAGTATAATAAACAGATTTCGAAACACTGATGGTCAGGAACGTCGTATTTTGAAAATTTGATGCTCGAGGCACGAGGCGATACACTGGTTTCTTTCATGCGGGGAATCATCTCAGTATATTCCTCCACGCGGACGGAATATCAACAGATTGGGTATCGTTGCATGCGTAGGGATGCGTGGAGATTTCAATACTCTCTCTGATCAGCGTACCTTTGTAGCCAGTATACGGCGCAATTATCTTTACTTTATCCCATAACGGGACTGCGTTTTTTTGTGCTACTTCTTTAGACAAGGCTGTTAAGGTCTTTCCCAATCTGATGTCTCTCATGTGCTCCTTAGTCCTTACAGCAATCGACCTTTTCGTCATTCCGATGTAAACTTTCGACGAACCGCCTGGGTACATCAGAGGTATCATGTACACTCCTGCTTCCGATTTCCTGTCTGGGTTTCTGCACGTGTTTGCTACTGCTCTGTGTATGCTGTTCGGGGATCTGATGCTGATGTGAAGCCCATGGCGTCTCATTAGACTTTTGAATGAGTAAGAGAAATTTGGGATATACGGCACAGATCCAGCGTAACGCAAATTATCTCCTTTTGCCTTGGGGGTTGTACGATACCTGGACTGAACTCTTTGTAGAATTTTTCTTAGATCATATTCGGGGAAACCAGCTGCAATGCCTTTATTAATGATATCTGCTATCTCTTTTCTCCTTGTTTCTACGCTGGAACAGACGTTGAAAGCTCTTACAAAATATGTTCTAAATGCTGCCATTTTATATGAATTCGGAGATACAGACTTAGGTGCGATAAAGTTGGGAACTGTTATTGGTTTGTAGTAAACCGCCGTGTCAAGTCGGCCATTCCGATTTTTATGCAACATAACATCTAGGAATGGTAGTTTTCCTTCCGTTTCCCTTTCTAGGGTGAATTTGATTGATGGATGCAATGTATTGATTTGTCCCCAGAATTCTTGAAGGTCTACGTCAGAATACTGCCATATGAAAAATATGTCGTCGACATACCTGAACCATATATGTGGTTTTTTGACAGTGCAGGAGAAAATTCTCTCTTCCAGTGGGCGTAATATTGCTTCTGCTAATATGCTTGACAGCGGTGAACCCATAGGAGCACCTCTGGTCTGTTTGTATATATTTCCTTGGTAACGAAAGAAATTGTTGTTCACAGTCAGGTTTGGGGCTCTTCTTATATCTTGCACCGCTTCTGGGGAAATTCATCATCCCTGGATAACCATATCTCGAGATTGTCACAGGCCTCCTCTACCGGTATTGACGGGTATAAGGACGTTATGTCGAGGCTTGCTAATATGTCGTGCTCGTTCAAGACTACGCCTCTAGTCCTACTTATAAAGTCTTGTGTTGAACTAAGGGCGTGTTGAGAGGGTGGAAGGTATTTCTTGAGGAAAACTGATAACTCTTTCTCAAGGTGATATGTGGGAGCTCTAATTTTAGAGACAATGGGTCTCACTTTGTGCCCAGGTTTGTGGTGCTTAAGCCGAACAGGACACAGTGAGGCACTTAGCAGCCGAAAAACTGAAGAGAAGTTTAGCCACAGCAGTAAAACATGACGCCCGAGCATGGTCAGTCATAAAGAACTTGCAAAAGAGGGAGGATCTGGCAATAACACTCACTGATAAATCGAACCAGATTGCCATAATGAATAGGAAAGATTATGATGACGAGCTGAAGGCCTTTATCACCGAGATGGCATCGACCAGAGTTGCTACCGACCCGACTAATACCCTGGTATCCAAAGTACAAGGGATGAAAAAGTGGGCTAGCTTGCCAGAAAGCATCAAGAAAGCAACCGTCACACCACCGGGACCATCGATACCACCACTGTTTGGTCGGCTTAAGCACCACAAACCTGGGCACAAAGTGAGACCCATTGTCTCTAAAATTAGAGCTCCCACATATCACCTTGAGAAAGAGTTATCAGTTTTCCTCAAGAAATACCTTCCACCCTCTCAACACGCCCTTAGTTCAACACAAGACTTTATAAGTAGGACTAGAGGCGTAGTCTTGAACGAGCACGACATATTAGCAAGCCTCGACATAACGTCCTTATACCCGTCAATACCGGTAGAGGAGGCCTGTGACAATCTCGAGATATGGTTATCCAGGGATGATGAATTTCCCCCAGAAGCGGTGCAAGATATAAGAAGAGCCCTAAACCTGACTGTGAACAACAATTTCTTTCGTTACCAAGGAAATATATACAAACAGACCAGAGGTGCTCCTATGGGTTCACCGCTGTCAAGCATATTAGCAGAAGCAATATTACGCCCACTGGAAGAGAGAATTTTCTCCTGCACTGTCAAAAAACCACATATATGGTTCAGGTATGTCGACGACATATTTTTCATATGGCAGTATTCTGACGTAGACCTTCAAGAATTCTGGGGACAAATCAATACATTGCATCCATCAATCAAATTCACCCTAGAAAGGGAAACGGAAGGAAAACTACCATTCCTAGATGTTATGTTGCATAAAAATCGGAATGGCCGACTTGACACGGCGGTTTACTACAAACCAATAACAGTTCCCAACTTTATCGCACCTAAGTCTGTATCTCCGAATTCATATAAAATGGCAGCATTTAGAACATATTTTGTAAGAGCTTTCAACGTCTGTTCCAGCGTAGAAACAAGGAGAAAAGAGATAGCAGATATCATTAATAAAGGCATTGCAGCTGGTTTCCCCGAATATGATCTAAGAAAAATTCTACAAAGAGTTCAGTCCAGGTATCGTACAACCCCCAAGGCAAAAGGAGATAATTTGCGTTACGCTGGATCTGTGCCGTATATCCCAAATTTCTCTTACTCATTCAAAAGTCTAATGAGACGCCATGGGCTTCACATCAGCATCAGATCCCCGAACAGCATACACAGAGCAGTAGCAAACACGTGCAGAAACCCAGACAGGAAATCGGAAGCAGGAGTGTACATGATACCTCTGATGTACCCAGGCGGTTCGTCGAAAGTTTACATCGGAATGACGAAAAGGTCGATTGCTGTAAGGACTAAAGAGCACATGAGAGACATCAGATTGGGAAAGACTTTAACAGCCTTGTCTAAAGAAGTAGCACAAAAAACGCAGTCCCGTTATGGGATAAAGTAAAGATAATTGCGCCGTATACTGGCTACAAAGGTACGCTGATCAGAGAGAGTATTGAAATCTCCACGCATCCCTACGCATGCAACGATACCCAATCTGTTGATATTCCGTCCGCGTGGAGGAATATACTGAGATGATTCCCCGCATGAAAGAAACCAGTGTATCGCCTCGTGCCTCGAGCATCAAATTTTCAAAATACGACGTTCCTGACCATCAGTGTTTCGAAATCTGTTTATTATACTCGCCGGACTTGTTAGTAACGTCTGCAACCCTTGAGAAAGCCTCCCGGTTGGAGAGCGAAAGCTCGGGAGATACAATTTTCCCTTGTATTCATTCTTTAATTATACTTTCACACCAGTAAACGGAGTTTGTGTAGATTTGTTTGCTATATTCATCTAGGTGTTTATTCTTGGACACTTTCTTTCTTCGGGAATCATGGCCATGGTATTGCACATTTTCAGACACTAATGTTTTAGCTTCCTCTTCATAGACTTCAAAATTTTCACTCACGAACTGAATGAATTCAATTAACGACTGGAAATTTTTAGGTACTTCAGAAATATTTCCTTTTGGGTTCTGGCAAGTTTGATTTGCACAGTTTAATCTCTGAAGCATTGTGTCCCAAACTACTCTGCTGATCGATATTTCCATTGTTCACATTTTCTTCAGCAGTGATTTTGCTTCATCTCTTGTCTGTGGAGAATCATCTACATTTTCTGACAGAAATACTAAAACTTTCTCTATTTCACGATAATTTTTCCTCACTGATCGTGTAGCTGAAGCATCTGCACACCATCTGGTAACAACTGACCGACTCTTCAGTGTGAGTGATGAATTTCCATGTGCTTCCTGGACTTTCTCCTGAAGCATCTTCCAACGGTGAGTTGATGCAGAAAAAAAAAGTATAGAGTTTTGCAAAAATGTGAAAAAAGAAAGAACTTTACCACAACTATCTATGCTATTCACACCAACTAAATTTAAAGTGTGAGCAGAACGTGGCAAATATTCCGCTAGTGGATTGATTTCCCTAAGGCGTGTTTGAACACCAGAATACTTCCCAGACATGTTGCTGGCATTGTCGTAGCTTTGGCCTCTGACATTCATAATATCCAGGCCAGCCTCCTGAAGAAAAGATATGGTATTTGTAATGTTTTCTACAGTATGTCCATGGAATGGAATAAATGTCAAAAACCATTCTTTTGCTTCACAATCTTTGTTGACATACCTTATGATAAAAGCCAGTCAATCTATATGTGTAATGTCTGGAGTAGAGTCAACTATGACAGAAAAATATTTTGACAATGGCATTAAAAACACGTACAGCCATTAATTCAACAAATTCATCCACACATGTTGAAGATAAGTAACTGGTGTTACCACTTAATGAATTCCCAAATTTTTCCAAGTGCTGAGCTAAGAATGGATCAAATTCTGCAATTAATTCTAAGCAGCCCAGGAAATTTCCTTTCTGAATTGATCCTATTGTTTCATCATCACCATTCATTGGCAACCCACGAACTGAGAGATACTTAACTGTAGCAACAACTCTATGCAAAACATCTTGCCAGTACTTGGATTCATTCCGATTCTGCATAACTATCTGACAGTCAGTGCGTGCAGAAGCATTCATGCGTGATGAATAGTCACATACTGCTTGCCTGTGTATGTGTGAATTTTCATGCTCTGTAAGACGTTCACTTGCATGCTTCCAGTCAAAAAAACCTGTGGATCCTAATGCTGTAGTGCTCCTAGCATACAATTTGCATATCCAGCAGAATAGTAAACAAGTTGATGGGGATAAAAGAAGCCAGTCGCGTTTAACTTTCTCATTATTTTTTTTATTCTGAAAAACTTACCTTCTGTTAGGAAAAGTTTTTTACCACAGATATCCTTCCCTGTGAATGCCAGCAACTTCAAATCTTGGACTGGTGGATTGTTCAAAAAGCATTCGCGCATTTCTTCTGTAATTTCTCCCCATAAGGCAGGATCCACTGCATTCATTGTGGGGAACTTGTGCTTTCTTCATTAGATGAATTCAAAAGATTTCCCAAATTAGGAGCATCTGTGATTTTAGATGATTCTGAAGTCAGATTACTGGCTTCCAAAGACAAATTACACTCAAGAGACTCAACGGTAGTAAAATTAGAAGAATGTGTAGGACTTTTGGGACCAAGTGAAATATCAAATTTTTTAATGGCAAAACGTTCAATGCTACCATGCTGCAGGTCATCATCCTTCAGTTTCAATTGTTTGGCTTTCCGTTTAGCACTGCCGGATAAATATGTTCGTTTTGACATAATTTAAATGTTAAATATTTCAACTTAAATATATTGTTTACAACTAACTAAATTTGATTATATATAAAATTAACATATATTCAACATTCCACCAGACTATAAGAAACGCAACGCCAAATACAACCAAGCCCTCGCGTTCGCGGTTACAGTTACGACAACGACAAGCCGTGTGCAGGAAGTTGAAGGATCAGTTGAGTTTAGGTGCGTTTGGAGAAGCAAGAAAAGGTCACGTGAATCAATGGAAGCGATCCTCCTTCTCAATGGCCACTTGAAGGTTATTAGACCACTGTAACTCATTAATGGCCACGTGTTTATGTGAAACTCGAAACTCAAACTCACTGCATGCAAGTATCAGATTTATAAACACATGACTCATGAGCATGCAAAAGTAAAAAAGTGAATTTTAAATACACACACACAAAATTCCCATTAACTAAGTACACATTTAATTCAAATTTTGGGGGCACACCAAAATCGGGGGCCCTGTGCACATGCCCCGTGTGACCTCCCTTAAATCAAGGCCTGTATACATGTATCAGTTAGAGGGAGTGATGCATTAATTGTTCATTTGCTTCATAAGAACACGTGTTTACTGAGGCATAGAAGTGCTTGGTTAGAAAATTAAATGAGATAAAGTGTTTTGTTTTTCTTTCAAATTATATGTAGGAGTAGCTTTTAAAATTAGTTTATTGCGTGAGAAGAGAATACGGCACTGCAATTAATAATCGATATAAAGAACTCTGCATGTCTGAGGAAAAGCCGTGATAGTTTTGTAAACATGATATTTGTGGACCCACTTTTTAATTTTATGCAATATTCATTTTTCATGGGCCCATGAGGTAAAAATATTTTTCAATAAAACAATTCGAGGAACAAAATCGAATGATTAAGGGTAATATGAAGGCAAGGTTAATAGACAGTAAGGTTTGCTCATCCTGCCTCCCTCGCAGCGGAAGTGCCGGTCCCTTACCGAGGCTGACGAAAAAGACAGGCTACGGTGCGAAATAGTCACGTGCACAACTTAGTGCTGTCGCCAAGTCAATCGGTTGAACAGCCATTGCATCGTTTGTTCACAGTTATTTGTATTGAGTGAGTGTTCCGTTTATTGTCATTTGGATACACGTATAGTTTTGTGAGGTAGGTATTTTTATATTTCTAAGATAAGGTTAATTCTTAGTAAACGTTTTATTTAGTTTTAGTGATAGTTATTGGTTTAGTGAGTAGATCTTAGCTTCACACGTGTTGAAATTGTTCATGTCTCGTGAACAGTGAAGTATAAAGAAGTGAGTTATTCTGTGGTGTTGAATTCTTATTTCAAATAGAATGATTAATATTTTTTGCCAATGCCGATTTACATAGAGCTTGAATATTACCAGAAATCAGGGCAACTTTTCAGGTAATTACCCTTCGTAATTTGTATAACATTTGCATCTCCAACAATCGTTAGCCCTTTCTTTGCGAAATTAATGCTTGAACTGTTGCATTGTAATGTGTCTCTGAATTAAAGAGGATATTTTTTTAATTTCGTAACTTAATGCAACTGTGATATAGCATTTGTCTGATTGAATTTACTAAAGCTGTCTGAACAGTGTGGACAGATTATGTTGAAAAACTGCATGATCAATTTTATTCTAACTGTACAAAACATAGGGAACTGTTTTCGATTAAAAATTTCATATCTAGTTCTTCACTTGTATTAAAAGGTATAATTATTTTTAGAGGAATTGCCATGCCACGATTTCGCAGTGTTAGTGGCTGCAAGTCAAATTATAGAAGTGAAAAGGAGACTGTTACAACTTTTGCCATACCAAAGTAATGTATGCAGCAGATTTTGTATAAGACAAACTTTGTCTTATACAAAATCTGCTGCATACATTTAAACAGACAAAGTTCTGATTTTAGATTTTTTTATTCATTTTCTGTTGAATGTTTGTGTATGAGTAGCTTGAAAACTAAATAGGAAAACATAACTCCTCAGCTGCAAAATACTCTTGAACAACTTAGTAAAAGCCAAACATGATAACCGAAATTATTTGAAATCACGTGAAAGAAAATTTAAGAAGTTGAAAGTCAGAACGCTTAGTTTTCCGTGTCTTTCTTTAGTACATAGTGTGCACAAAGTCCTGAGATAGGAAAAAGAGTTCAAACTTATCAAATATTTTATATGTATGTAAAGTGTTTAGCCAGGTTGGTTAAAGCACTGAAATGTATTTTTCTTCTGTAGTAAATGAAGATAACATTTCTGAAAAGTTATCTTTGAAACTAGAAAGTAAAGATATGTCATATTTGGTTTCATTTTATTTGAAACTTGTTTACCAGGAAGTAGTACTTCAGTTAGCGTCTCGTAACATATTTCCGATCTTTTTTTCTGCTTCATCACATATTATTCACATAGTGATGCTGAGTGGTGGTGGCATTATGTACTGAAGATTTGTATTTAATTTTTGGTGGTGTCTTTTTTTTTTTTTTAATTGGAACTAATATTGTTTGTGCAGTTGTTGCCCATCTTACACAATGTGCCTGTGAGATACCTTTTTTATATTCTCCTATCCCAAGATATGCATCTTAATTTGCCAAGCAGTTTCACAGCAAAATGGGCCAGAGGTCCTCATTTTAATAGCAGTTTTGATTTAATCAGTCCAAATTCATTTGAAAATCTATGGACTATTTTCTTTCCATGGAAGATGATGCTGTACTCTTTCACGTCATGGGGTCTGGCTAGTCCCTCAAAGACACCATACCCGTACGAGTTCCATGTAACTTATTTCCAGATTAATAAATGTTTGCAGTAATATTGTAGCATTTTTGTTTACGCTTTAATACTGTACTAAAAAATTCCAAGAAATGTCTCTTATTTTTCATACTTGCCACTATGACTTCATTGCCATAAAAATTTTGATAAAAACACCTGTGAGAAGTTAACTGAAGTGTTACTGTGTGTGTGTGTGTGTGTGTGTGTGTGTGTGTGTGTGTGTGTGTCAGAGCTGAGTTCGGGCTCAATTTTAAGAGCCCAAGCCTGAAGTATGTCAGCCCGAACGAGCCCGAAAACTATGATTAACCTGTATAGGCATTAAAAAAGTCTTCCAAATTTCCACTCTTTCCTACCTATGCAATTAACCGATGTCTTTCTCAACTGCGGAGTGGGGAAGGGATGTCTATATATTTCTATAGTTTCTTTAACCATTCATTTCTTCCTGAAATGTTTTTTGGGGTGGGGGTGTATCAGGAAACATCTGGAGGCACAACAAACTACGTCGTATGTTGCTCCATAGAATTAGCAGGGAGCTGCCTGCCCCTTTGAGGTAGGGAGCAAAATTCCGTCAGCTTGCTATCTACTATCTATACTTCTTAAAACTTATCCTTGGCAGAAATCCTGTAATTCATGGCCTATGGTATTTTGTTATCCAAGCCCGGAATGGATAGCCCTGCAGAATCCCTACTCCCTATTTAGACCCAGTTGCTGAATAATTCTCTTTAACAACTAGAAAGTGTAAAAAAGCCTCGTGTGCTAAATCATATAAAATCACATTAAAAGAAAAAGGAAGAAAATTCTTCCCCTCCAAGCTCGAACTCCAGTAAGTATTACGCAGCCAGCACCCGGTTTGGGTTCGGCCCGTCTCAGCACTGTGTGTGTGTACTAGTGCTTAGCTTGACATTTATAGTAGGTATATTGAAAGCAAAAATTTAATTTTACCATAATGAGCAAATTTGGCTTCTAGTAAAGAATGTTAGTAAAATGTATAAATTCCCTAGTGTTATGAAAAATTAACCAATTGTGCTTAATTCCTTTAGAAATGTGTGGGAAATAATTATTTATACTGTTGAAATGTTGTCTAATCCAAAATGTGATATCAAATATGTTTTATAAAAAAGTAGATAGTTAGGTATGAACATTACAAAAGTAGATTTTAGGTAAAGAAAATAATGGACACAACTCATACATAAAATATTCAGATAGTAACATACTGGAGGATCTAAAGCTGAGATAATTTTGATGTAACTTGTGATGATTCAAACTATTTGAAACAGATGTCTTAATTTCTGCCATTGGTTAGCAAGAATTCTTTATTTATTTTGCTGTGTGTATCTATAACTTTGTTGCAGATGCTATCACATAAGGAAAGTTGAGGTAAACAATCTGAAGCTGAATACAGTTGCAGCTTGTGATGACTTCCTTCTTTCAAACTATTTGAAACAGACATTTGAGGAACATTTATGTAAAAAAATGGACCCATTTGTTTATTTTTAATAGTATTTTTTACTTCGTTCCGCTTGAAGATACAAGACAAATTGATAGTCAATAGGTAAGTTGACACTTTTTCCAAATGTAGTATTTATGCTAATTTTTAAAACAAACTTAAAATTTTGATTTCTGAATTGCAGCAAAGTGCTTTAATAATATGAGGGTGGGTCAAAAAGTTAGTTACACTGCTGAATAAACAAACAAACAATGATATACTCAGGGGATGTATGTTGGTTTAAAGGTACAACATTAATTCATTTTTCGACATAGTCGCCTAAGGACTGTAAACATTTATCGGAACGTGCGATTAACTTTCCCATACCTGTACAGAAAAAGTCCAGTTTGGTACAACTAGTTAAGGACCGCACTTTTCACAGCCTCATCGGTTGGGAATTGCTGTCCACTAAGGTCCTGTTTCATTTTACCGAACAAATGGTAGCCGCATGGGGATAAGTTGGGGCTGCATAGATGCCAACTAGTACGGATTTTCCGTAATTTTACGGATTTTAGGTTGCTGTTACGGAAGTACGGAAACACCGCTGAAATTACGGAGAGTCGCCATTTGATTTAATTTTCTGAGATAGAAAGCAAATTTTCATCAACTTAAAATTTTTTGCTGGTTCTTCAAGTGAAAATCTGGGAGGAAAAAATAAATGCTACATTCAGGGCTGCCAGACCTGCGCCATCCCGCGCCAAAACTTTGTTCTTGCTCCATTCTGCTAAAAAATCGCCGTTTTGACGAAATCTGCGCCAATTTTGCGCCAAAAGTTAAAATTTACCGCTCATCAATATTTTAGCGTTATCTTACGACATTCGAAATCGATTCAGCGGTTAATTCGTACGTGAGATTTTTCCGCGGATTTGCGGAGTCCCCTCCGTTTTTTTTTTTTGTCATTTTCGATATCTATGCAAAAGTGAAAAAATGTTCGGGATATTAGTTGGGGGAGGGGAGGGGGTCGTATTCCGCCTAGGGACGTTGTTCTGTCTGAAGTTAAACGAAGTGCAGATTTTTCCCGTATTCGTATTTTATTTCTCTCGCGATGTTGCTTCTGTTCAGTATTGTTAAATATAATTTCATTGCATAATTTCAGCTTGAAATTGTAAGCAACGATTTCCGAAAACGGAAGTTAGGCCACCTCTACGGCGACGAGATTCTCACGCTGATTCGAGGAATTCGGTCTTTTTTTGTTATCATTTGGACCATATACGAAATCGATGCATAACTGAACTTAAATTTTGGGAGGATTGGTGGCGGCGGGGGGGGGTCGTTTTTTCCGTCGGAGGACGGAATTTCATCCTTCGAAAACGGAAAGTAGACGGAGGTAAGATTTCTCTGGTAATCGTAACTTTTTTTTCTCGCGATGTCTCTACCCAGTATTGTTAGATATAATTTTATTCCATAAATATTTGTATTTCAGCTTGAAAATGTTGGATAAATTTCCGAAAACTGAAAGCTTGAAAATGTTGGATAAATTTCCGAAAACTGAAAGCTTGAAAATGTTGGATAAATTTCCGAAAACTGAAAGCTTGAAAAACCGTTATTTCAAGCCATGTTTCCCGATTCAGCGATCGCAAAAATTATTCGTGTGGAAGAACCAAGGCTACTGCACTAATTCAGCACATGGCCAGTGTTTCTACAAGTAACATCGTATCTGAAGTTAAAAAAAATCCTTTTTCTGTATCTAATGACAGAAGCAATGATGCTCAAGCAAATAAACTGTATCCCATTACAATAACATATTTTGACGAAAAAATTGGGAAAAATTCAACGTTTTGGACAATGAGTTTGTTAAAAAAAATATCTCATGGAGCAACTGTGTGTCATTTTCCTGTGACAATGCTAACACTATGATAGGTCAAGTAAAAAGTGTTGTTTCTTAATGATGAATTTCTGAGTCATGCTGAAATTGCAGATGTAGCATTAAGGCAAAGTGTTTCTTTTGCATCAGTCCAATATATGTGTTCCCTGTTTCCAGTTTTGAAACCAGAAGAATCTGACAAGGTGGAATCTGAATTGTTACTTCTGGGAGAATGGATGAAGTGTGGCATAGAATTTCTTTAATGAAAAATGAAAGTGGCCGGTTGAAATATGAATCATTAAGCAAAATTATGAAAATGATTTTATAATCCCTCATAGCAATGCAAGTACAGAAAGAATTTTCAGTATTGTGAAAAAAACCATGAATGAATTCAGACCTAATTTAAGTACTCATGTGCTGTCTTCTTTATTAGTAGAAAAAATAAACAGCATTGGACACAGTGAACTATGCTATCAGAAGAAGTTTTCGCAAATTGAACTAAGGAAGGCCAAAATGGCAACTACAGGCAGTTTATCATAATAATTTGGCCAACATTCCAAGGAATAATTTTTCTTCATGTCTGGAGGTAATTTATTACATTTTTCTGGTAGACAGTATTTTAAATTTTCCCACTAGCAAATTATTTTTTATTGTATTATTATTATTATTTTGTTAATAGTTCTGACAGATTAAAATTTGTTGCAGTGTTAAATACCCAAATTTGCCGCTGTAGACTTGGAATACTGAAAATTACTGAAAAAAAAATTGTTACTGAAAATTACTAAAAAATGAACATGTTGGTTACTGAAAACTACTTTTAGAGGTTGGCATCTATGGGGCTGTAAGGTGGATGTTGCCACACCTCCGACTTGAATGACTACAGCAATTCCCTTTGTTTTCCGTGCTGTGTAGCGTTGTTGGGCAGCAGAGTGACACCTTCGCTCAAAATTGAATTAATTGAATTTCGCAAATTTAATAGTGTTTGGCAATATGAGTCATTATTGATGGTCTTCTCTTTTGACAGAAATTCTGTGTAAACAACAGATTCACAGTCGCCATGACCTCTCCCGCAGACAGAGACAGTTGGACTTTTCACGTCTTCCTTGTTGGAAAGGTGACATGTTTCCATTCCATGGACGATCGTTTGATTTCAGTTACGTAACAGTAAATATGTGATTTCAGATTACTTATAGAGATATATTTCCCATGTATAATAAGAAGAAATATTTCTTCCCCAATGTTTACCCGAATAACTGGGAATTTGCTAAGCATCGACCTGACTCTAAACAGCTGAGCTACGATGAAGCATGGCTCGCTTTGACTGGAGAAAATCTGAGATTATTCAGATTAAATCACTCGGATGTTTGAGACTTCCTCATCCTGGATGGTGTAACGGTAGCATGCTCGAATGGAAATCGGGAAATGCAGGTTCGCTTCCTGCTCCACGGCGATGAATTTTTCAAATTTTCTGGTATGAAAGAGTTAGTCAGTAGCGCTAAATCTGCAATTTCAGATTGCTTATTGGCTCATAATGCAATTAAATTTCTGTTAATGGTGAGCAAGAATTCTGTTTACTATAGTTTGAATTAAATTCTAGTATGGAAATAGTTTTTTCAATTTTTGGCCTACCTAACAGTGTTCAATTATAGCAATTGTAAATTTACAAATGAAAGGAAATTTTAATAGTGATAAAAATGAATAATTTTATGAAAAAAGTTCTTGCATTAATTTTTCACAAAACAATGAGAACATTTTTTGTGACAGTGTCCTTCATTCAACTTTTTTTTCAATTACCAAGAAAATAGCTTGTGCCAGAATGTGTTGTCACATAATTTTAAAGTGTTGAAATATATACAGATAAGGATTTTTTTTTCTTCCCCCAAGTAGAAATAAGTTAAATAAACTCTAATGCACAGAGATGATTTGTATTAAAAAGGGATCCTAAGGATTTTTTTAAGAAGGAATTATTTCCAAATTATGTACTTTTAGTGTACAAAAGCATTGTCCTAGAAATAACCCCATTAAACAAAATACATGCAATAATATCAAAAAAAAAAAATTTTCCAGAGCAAGAAAAAAATATAACTTTTTTTAATTTAGTAAGGAACGTTTTAGCCATATATATATATCATCATCATCATCATCATCATTGTCAACCATTATCAATCCACTGCTGGACGAAGGTCTCCCCAAGTTTCCTCCACAACGGTCTGTCTTGTGCCAGTCTCCTCCATGTCACTCCCGCATACTTTCGAATTTCATCCACCCATCTTCCATGTGGTCTTTTTCTGGATCTTTTCCTGTCCCTTGGAATCCAATATAAAATTTCGGCTGTCCATCGATGGTCTGTTCTTCTGGCAGTATGTCCAGCCCATTGCCATTTCAGGGATTTAACTCTGATCATGATGTCTTCCACTCTTGTCATTTTTCGGATCCACGTGTTCCTCTTCTTATCTCTCCTGGTTACACCAAGCATGCACCTCTCCATGCTACTTTGAGTTGTCTGCAGCCTTTGTATGTCTCTTTTAGCTAAGGTCCACGTCTCTGCACCATACGTAAGCACTGGAAGGATGCATTGATCAAACACTTTTCTTTTAAGACATAATGGCATATTGCTCTTGAAAATTATGCTGTTTCTTCCAAAAGCTCTCCAGGCAAGTTTTGTACGTCGATTAATTTCTTCACCAATGTGACCCTTACTTGATATCTGCTGTCCAAGATAAACGTACGTGTCTGTTATCTCCAGCTTTTCTCCATCAATCGATAAATCTTCATTTCTTGTAAAAACATTGAACATCACTTTTCTCTTCTGAAAGTTCATTTTTAATCCCACTTCTTTACTCTTGTCAGCAAGTTCCTGCATCATACTCTGTAGCTCTGATGGGGTAGTTGCAAAAATGACTATGTCATCAGCAAAACGAAGGTGGGTTAGATAATCTCCATTAATCTTTATGCCTTTGTTTTCCCAGTTCAGTGATTGAAAGACATTTTCCAATGTGGCATTAAAGAGCTTCGGAGATATGGTGTCACCTTGTCTCACTCCTTTTCCAATTTTTATGTGTGTTGTATTTTCAAATAGCAGAATCTTTGCACTTGCATTTTCATAGATGTTATTAATAATATTAATGTATGCATCTTCAATACCGCAGGATTTCAGAGCCATTGCAACTGCTGATGGTTTCACCGAATCAAAGGCTTTTTCATAATCGATAAAAGTCATGCACAATGGAAGTTCATATTCCCTCGCTCTTTCAATTAGTTCTCTCAGTACGTGGATATGATCTATTGTGCTGTAGCCACTCCTGAATCCAGCTTGTTCTCTCGGTTGAGCCATGTCCAGTGTTACCTTCAAGCGGTGTGAAAAAACTTTAGTGAAGATTTTATAAACCACTGATAGGAGGCTGATAGGTCTGTAGTTCCTGAGATCCTCAATGTCACCTTTTTTATGTAGCAAGATCATTGTAGCGTTGTTCCAATCCTCAGGAATTTTCCCTTCATTCAGGCATCGAGTGAAAATTTGGGCGAGTACTGTTTCGATTTCTCCACTTGCTTCTTGAATGATGTCTACAGTAATTCCATCTTCTCCTGGAGCTTTTCCCCGCTTCATGTTCTTGATTGCATGTGCAACTTCTGCTGCAAGGACTGGAAGAACCCTGGTACCTTTGATGATGCCTGGAGTACATGTATCATCTCTTTCATATAATTTGGAGTAGAAATCTTTCACTCTTGTCAAAATTTCGCCTCTATTTCTTGTTACAGAACCATCTTCTTTTCTCAGTGCCATAATCTGTTTTTTTCCCTTACTGAGATGTCCCTTTGCTATCTTTAGGCTTCGATTGTTTTCAATTGCTTTCCTCACTAGTTCACAGTTGAATTTCCTTACGTCTTCAGTGATACTTTTTCTTACTGTCTTGCATAGCTCTATATATTCCACTTTGGAAGTCACATCTTCTTTAGTTGTCCTCATCTCTCTTCTTTTTTGCATCAACATTTTGGTTTTTCCTGATAATTTGTTCACATGCAATTTGTTCTTAGACCCAGCTAATTTTGTTGCTGTTTCATAAGAGCTTTGGTTACTTTTCTGTTTACTTCAGAAATATCCACTTCTTCCTATGTTAGGCCTTCTAAAGCAGAGAATCTGTTCTTCAGTTCCAATTTGAAGGTATTATGGTGTTTTTTAAGGTTGGTTATGTCAATACATTTTGTTTGTCTTATGAGCTTGCTACGTTCGAGTTTAGTGTTGAGGTGCTTCTTATATCTCACCAATCTATGGTCACTGCCTGTGTTAAACTTGTTTAGCACACTGCAGTCTTCTATGACGAATTTTTTGTTACACATAATAAAATCAATTTCACTTGTCGTCCCATTTGGATGTCTCTATGTCCATTTCCTGTGTGGCTTTTTCTTGAAAAAGGAGTTCATGATGAAAAACACTTCTGCCTCTGCAAACTCTACGAGAGTATTTCCACGCTGGTTTCTGTTGCCGTGACCGAATTTACCTACTGAAGTTTCATTCTGTTCCTGTTGCCCTATTTTTGCATTGAAATCTCCCATAATTATCTTCAAGTGCTGCTTACCTTTATTATTTAGATCACGAATTTCCTCATAAAATTCTTCAATTTCTTCTTCAGGATGACTTGTGGTGGGTGCATAAGTTTGAATAATCTGAGCCTGGTATCTTCTCGAGAGTTGGATAACGAATCGTGCAGCTCTGTCAGAGGAACTTTCAACTTCTACAACTTTATCCTTCAGTTTCTTGTTTATTATAAATCCAACACCACTAGTTCTGCCAGTATCTGTCCCACGATAGTAGAAGAGATGTCCACTTTTCAGTTCAATGAGATCTTCTCCTTTTCTCCTTACCTCACTTAGCCCGACGATGTCCCACTTGATCCTTTGTAGTTCCTCTTCCAATTCAAGAAGTATTGAATCAGAAGATATGGAGCGTCCGTTATACGTAGCCAAGGTTAGCATCAGATGGCAGCCTAGTCCGGTTCTCCGGGGATTCTTAGCACCCTCTGCCTTCATGTCGCACTGGCCGCTGCCTTGGCCAGGTACATTCCAGCTGCCGGAGACTGAGGGCCAAGATTTAAGTTGTGGAGTCATTTTGGAGGGGTTTGGCCATAACTCACCACGCTGGCCAAGCGGGTTGGTGAGTGTGGGATAGCATTTCCTCTAATCCCGATGGTATAGTTATACCGCTATTGGCGGTCGTCAGAGCCCCTTTAGTGGGAACACGATGTACCACGAGAAGGCGGGGTTGACATTTGTCAAGGAGAGGCTGTGATGTTACACATCACCTGACCTTACATATATATATATGAGGGAACACTTTTTCTTCGACCTCAATATGATTTCTCTTGACGTTTTCCGTTTGCTATTAATATTCTGTACGCTATTTATTAAACGAATTTGCTTTTCATTGTTGCTAAAAAATCATGATGGCAAAAAGAAAAAAATGAACTACACGGACAACGAAGAAAATATAGTTAATTTCATTAAATCGAGCAACAAAACTTTCGAAAATATATCTCTTGATACGACTTTGCTAAAGGAACGGCTAAACGCAAAAATCCACACTACACGGAAAACGAAAAAAAAATTAATTCAGTGGTGTTAAACGATTAAGTTCAGTAGAACTCCCATTTTAATAGTTCCTTTTAAACGTCTTCTTCTCTAATAGTTTTAAATTGATATGCAATGATTAGATGTGCCACCTTATATTCGCTGCGTGTTGGAAAATATAGCTCTCTACTCGGTCACCGTTTGCCCTCGGCAGCCCAAGCAGAGGCAACAGCACTAAGTTGGTCACGTGATCTCGTCGATGCCCTTTCGCACCGAAGCCTGTCTTTCTCGTCAGCCTCGTCCCTTACGTAGTGACGTCAGTGTACCACACGACGCAGCCAGCAGGACGGATAGATTGTTAATACAATTGAAGCACTCGCGGGAGAAATGTCAACAACTTTTTACTCAAATACGCTCTGAATCTGAAAGCTTGCAACCAGGATGTAATGCAAAAGCACATCTGTAATATAATCAGGAAAAACGGACATCCATGTGAATATTTTATTTAGAGTAAACCAAGAATGTGAAGAAACTTATTATGCATTTCTTTCATTTTTTTTTAAATCTGTTTAATCTAAATATCTAAATAGGATATTGACATGACACTAAGGAAAAGTGCAGGGACAGTGATTATACCTTCCAATTTATTTATATGCAACTGTAATACTGTCTTTAAATAAATTCAAAAGAAGGAAAAAAACTTATAAGATTATGCTGTCAGAACCTCATGAAGAAATCCTTTTATGCGAAACAAATAAAAACTTGAGTAGCATTCCACTAACTTGCTTAATTAAAAAGTTGGAAATTAATTTCACTAAATGCTCTGTTATTATTTGTAACTAATCGCTGAACAGAGAAGTTAAAATCATGGATCTTTGCAATTTTTGTTTGTTTGTTTCTTTAGTCATATTTTTTTCGCTAAATTTTGAGAACTATAAGAATCGGGACATTATTTAACGTAAAAAAATTGTAGGGCGTTTTTCTTCCAACAATGGTAGGGCGTTTTTTCTTCCAACAACGCGCATCTGCGAAAAAGTGTTGTAAGCCTCATTCAGAAGTTGAAATTGCTGTTGATTGTTATCTAAAGCACATCGGAATGGTTTGTCTGAGAATGGTTGCCTCGAATTCATTGTATCAAAAAATCTGTCAACAAGAAGAATAAAATTTGCTGCTTCATCATCTTCGGGAAATAAATATTTGATGGCATTTCCAACACGCTCCGAAAGCAACTGTACAGCATAACGTACAATCTGCCTATTTGCTCCTTTAACACGTATGTGTGTGTCATGTGTGTGTCACTCATATTATACGCTATTTTTAATTCCTTACTGTCCTTCTCTAATAGCTTTTCAAATAGGGAACAATTTATCACTATATTTCTTATTTTTATGCCACTGTCCAAAATATGGTTTCGCAATAACTTTACCATATGCGGAATGTCAGCAAATACATTTATATGTCTGTTTTTGTCGAAAGGATTTTCAAAGAACGGACTCTCAGGCGATATAGCCAATTCTTTCCATAATTTCTGGTTTAAAGCTCCCAGATCTGAAGTAAGAGCAAATACAGGAAACATGATATTTCCTACGGCACAAATTACTTTCATTAATATTTCTCTGAGACTGGAATCACTAACGTCAAAATCGTAAAATACTGGTTGTTTCCAGGGATTAACAAGTCCTTTTGCCATGAATACCAGTACGTACCTACGCGGTCCTATAACTTCATCTGTTTCAATATTATAGCACATTTTGCTGGAAACTTTCATTTCATCTATAGAAATTACACATGTTCTTTCGGCTTCAGTCATTTGCATTCCTTGGCTCTGCATCAGTTTTAAAATTGTGGCTTGAATTCCAGGTGAACATTTAATTGTAGCTACCCATCGGCGCAGCGTTGACAAAGCAGGAAGCGGAATATTAACTTTATTTCTCAAGTAGTGATATGCTCTCCTGGAAACAGTTCTTAATGTTATTGCAGCTGCAATATCAGTAGAATTCCAAACAATCCGTTTTTGGCCTAACAAAACCCTTATCTGTCCTGGAGTAAACACTGTAGAAAGCAAATTTTTTATGCACATTTCTCTGTCTTTTTTCTCATCTTTCTGTAACCTTCGCAATTCCAATAATTCTTTCTGCATTTGATTCTGTTTTACTTTGAGGACTTTTACACGTAAAGTTAGACTATGGTTTCAAGAGCTCAAATATAATATTTGTTTTTTCAGCTTTTCATTTTCCTTCATCAAAATATAATTTTCCTTCAATAGAATTTCATTTTCTGTTTTCAGGTCTTTCATACATTCAATTTCAGTATTTTCATCATTGGCACTCCACATGTCTTCCGAAATTTCCTCTGATTATCAGAGTTTATCAAATCGTCAACAAGATCAGTTCGTTTCCTTTTCTCCTGTCTGTTCTTTCTCTCTGAATTAGAATTTACATTAAAGTTTCCCGGGAGGTTTAAACTTGGTAGAGCTGTGTCCTTTAGCATTTTGCGGATAGGCAAACCTAGAAGTTCATTCCTTAAATCGCGTTCGTAGTCTTCCTCAGGAAAATGTTCCGAACAAATAGCTGAATTCATTTCGTTGAAACTGTCAGCTCGTTTGCAACTCAATTTCCATGTTTTACGTAAAACTTCATTTTTCGGAAACCTATGGTAATGAATACCATTCCTTCTGGTTTTCGAATAATAATTTTGGCCGCCCCGGTGGCGCAGTGGTCTAAGGCGTTGGCCTCTGATCATTCGTCCGTAAGGGGTCCGGGTTTGAATCCCGTCAGGCATGCATGTTGTGTTTGTCTCCCTTCCCTGGAACCAGTGACCCTAAATTAGGGACGGGCGACTGCTTATAGCCTATTGAGTTGCTCACGGCGGTCGTTAAACCTCCAATCAAGAAAAACAAGAACAAGAATAATAATTTTGACACGTTGCTATTGCGCACGAACCAGGCATGTTCAGTATGACCATGGAAAAGATAATTTGTTTGCTACAAATACCTAGCTTCAAATGAGACAATGTAGCTTTCAGACCCTGAACCAGAAAAACGACAGCAAGCAGCTTTAGGCGGATGGGGTGTGCAGATCTCCGGGACTGTGACGTCACGAAGGCGACGCTTGAGACAGTGCTCAGCGGAAGTGTCGGATAAGCATAACCCTGGAGTCTACTGACCTTGATATGAAGGAACGATAATGCTGTATATTTAAATTCGAATTGCTGCAACTTTACGTATCAAGTGTTCGTTCTATGTAGCGGCGTATTTTCTATTTCATATCTGATTTTCATCGAAATTGAGAATTTACTAACTAAATTTTGATCTAGAAATTTGTTAGTTTGCATTCGCACCCGAATATTCCTTTTGCGCTATTTATACGATATTATTATGCGTTGAATCAAACACTCCTCGCAGTTACAGATGGCGCTGCTATCTCAATTGCTGCTCGTTGCGTGCGAAGGGCGTTTGCCAGTCTATAAGGATGTAGCAGACACGTGACTCTCAGCATGGCAAGGAGCCTTAGTAACGTAACTAAAGGACAACCAGCCTCGTTGAAATGATGGCTTCTTACTTTGAAACTTTAACTTCCGAGTACAAAATGCGGTATTTGGAAAAAATGAAAGAGATTGAAGGAAAAGATCATTATGTGCTGAATGCAAGAATGAAGATGATGCGAAAAGTTTTCCGAAAGTGCAAATAGTAAATATTTTCGATTACTACTTTGTCTTTGGTCGAAGCGCCTTTGCTGTAGAACAATTCGAGGCATATAAAAGTTTCGAAGCATATAATAATTTCTCGTCGTCGGTATTCTTTTACAGGGTAATTTAGAACGATCACAAATTCGTGAGTAATCAGTAATTTATGGAGAAAATAGGTACGCTGCCTTAATAAGTAAGGTTCTTTTTCTTCCCAGGTGCGGAGACCTAAGTAAAAAAAGATAGGTTTTCTTTTTTTCCAGGAATCGCTGATTTTGGATAAAACTCACCCTTGAAAGGTTCTATGCCTTTTTGAGAGTTTAACTCTTCAAGAAAAAGTGTCTTTCTAAGCTCTGGGAAGCGATATCCAAGCCTTAAAAAAACGAGCAAAATCTTTTTTTTTTTTTACGTAAAATTGAGGTGAAGAAATAAAATAATTTTGGTATGAGATTTGTGCCCTATAACATATTTATCCGTAAATAAATTTAGCAGCATAACAACGACTTGTAAACAGACCTAGACAAAAAGGATTTTATTTGGACAATAATTTTAGCCATTATTTGCATTTTTCTGCAAAAGTGTGTGCTTCAGCTCTAGGTAAAAATCCAGGTGTACTAAAAAAAATCAACAGTAGCTTGGGGTGACGGGGATATCATATAGAACAAAGTAGTAAACTAAAGCCTCCCAACACCGTCAGCCAAATAACCTTAAAAGTGAAAAGCCGAAAATTCGCAAAAAACAGTGAGTCAGGTTAACGGTGTGATCGAGATCTAAAAAATACAGAAGAGCCAGAGATTTGAATCTGACTAAAAGTCAGGTTTGCTAAGAAATTAACTTTTAGCCCTATAAAAAGTTTCAACACACCCTAGATCAACCAGGAACCTTCTGAAAAGAAGTCCCTGGAGAGAAAAAAAACACGTGCACAGAAGTTCCGATTGGGGACCGAAGCGTTTATTTAAGAATTATTTTGACTAAGACACAAACTCTAAAAGATGTTCTATAAAAAAATAGTCAGTAATAATAGAAGCTACGCAAAAAAAATGCCAACACTTTTTAAATTTAACTTGAAAACTTTGAATCAACGAATGGAACGCCTGGCCCAATAATCGCAAGCATTGCACTCCAATAGCGTTTGCACAAGTAAAAGATGGATTCTCTGCTTTACCAGAAATCACAGATTTCTAGATAAAACTAAAATTTAAGAGGTTACGATGATTGGGCAAAAATCTCAATAATTGCGAGCCTTTTGAAGAGTTTAACTCTTCAAAAAAAAGTGTTTTCTAAGCTCTGGTACGAGCGATCTCCCTTCGTTTGGCATATAATCGAATTTCTTCGGTGCTGCCTTTAGAGACAGCAGCTAGTAGCCTGAAAAAGACTTACGGTCTCGATTTCCTCTATTACCGCAATTCATAATGCCAAAAAATCTAGGCATTTTGGCTTCAAATTTTTATAAACACCGACCGGTAATGAGTACACTTCACACACTATGCTGCAGGACAGCCAGCTATGCCTGTCCTTTAGGAACTTGCAGCACTTCACTGAAACTTCTCGATGACGTCGCGTGCTACATCCTCATTCTCCTCCAAGGTCTTTGGGTTTACCCAGGTTATAGTGCCTAGAAGAGATAGTCTGTCGTGCGTTTCTGCAGACGGGTTCTTAAAATCATGAAATCAAAGAGGGCGCTGATGACAGCTTCGATGCTGTTGCTGTAAACTATGCTCATAGATGTTCATGCTTCTCGTTCCGTGCAGTATAGTAATTTCACTGAGATTTTACCAAAAAATCTTTCTGTTTCATCCTGTTGTTATACTAAAAGTGATTAATATCGTGTATGGATAGGTATAAGTGAATATTCTTCCAAATCATGTGTTTTGGGGAAACTTTGTCAAATTTATTCGGGAAATGCATCATCTCGCATTGAATCTACGTGTCACAAGGCTCGCAATTATTGAGATTTTTGCCCAATCATTGTACTGAATTCTGTTCTGATCCTGTTGCAAATCTTTGCTCTGTCTCTACAGGACACAAAATGTTTAATTGAGTGTCACATGATACTGTACTTAGGCCTAATCTTCCCATGATAACGTTTACACAACTTTGGACAAAAAAACCCCCACCTAATTTCAGTAATTTTAGACAAAGTGCGATGACATGTAAAAGACAAAAAAATAAGTGGCATATTTAACTAAATAATTACTGAAGGGCTGCCAACTTGATTTCAGACAAGTAAAAAAAATTCCATTCGTTCCGTCTTGCCTCATCTTTTGGCACGGGAAATAGTTACCTTTTTGTTTACAGGACCTGCAACCACTGTTGCATCCAGGTACAAAACACGTTCTACATTTCATGACTGATCTAACAAATAAATCGCCTTTTCAATCGCTATCCATCAAACACGCGATATAAAAGCATGCTAATGTTTAGAAATCATAGCATCGAAACTCACAGGAGCGCCATCTCGCGGTTTCATGAAAAGAGGGAACTAAAATTTAAACAGCGAGGTACTAACGTACGGCACACTATCTCTTCTAGCCACTATACCCGAGGAGGATAGAATAAGGGGAGGGAGCATGTGCTCTCACCTGCGAAGCCAGATGAGCTGTGTGGCCATCATGTTACATTACCTTCAGTTGCTCATTTTTCCTTTGTAAGTTACGGAAGATTTCAGTATTTTATTTCCTGTGAGAAAGATGTTTGCTTATGAGTGACTTATTTATCGAATTGTTTATTTGAAGTTCAACTCGCATTAAAAGCTGATGAGAGATTTACTCGCAAAGGAAGATCGAAAACTTGTGATGGAATAGCCAAAACCTTCCAGTACGAACTAGAAATTTGTCCAGTTTTCAGTAACTACATTCCTGGAAGCGTTTTATAAAAATCAGTCGTTTCTAGTGCATAATAAAATCAGTGATTGTTTTTTGTTTTTTTTTTCAATTTGTAAATTTTCGCGTTTATTATTGGTATATAGTCATCTATAAACGCAACGGATTTTATTGTGCGCTACAAACGCTTTTCTGTTTTGTATATTTTGTAGTATTCGTTAAAATTTTGTAAATTATCAAAGTTTGGCACGAACTATCGTTTTTAAGGTAATATTTCGTTGCATTTGTGTTTTCAGAAATATTCAGTCGATCACGTGAAATAAATCAACGTTCTTTTTTTTTTGACTTTAGAGTTGGTGAACTGCTTCATACGTTACTTTTTTTTTGATTGGAGGTTTAACGACAACCGTGAGCAAGCGTTACTTTAAGCAGCATGTATTTTTCGTGTGATAAGTTAAAGGGATTTTTGCCGTACGCAGCGGTAAAACGTGGCCTAACATTGCTTTGAAAGAAAAGAAAACAAAGGTGTTATTATAGGCTATATCCATAAATATACATGATATTTTCTTCTTTTCGCGAGAAAGAACTACTCACCAATCTAAAAAAAAAGCGTTCCTAAATCGGTTGAGAAATGAACTACCGATTTAGGAATGCTACGCCCTTTGTCCTCAAATCGGTGTCCCGATATCTGGTCACTTTAATTATAGCCAGGTTATGGCGTCTAAAAGGGGAAGTGTGCCGTGCCAAGGCTGAACTCGATCCTATCAGGCTGTAACATTAAGTAAAATCAGCGAGGACAGAAAAGATGAGTTGGGACGCAGCGCCATCTATTGACGTTGTTCGTATTAACAAACTGATTCCGTATCATTATTTACATTTGAGATTTTATTTATATTCACTTTCACATTAGCAGATGGATATTTGTATTCTGAATTCGTAGTACTTGGGCAAGAGAATTTTTCTGTAGAAACTGGTGTAATTCATGTTTAAATCTCATTCCTCCTTTATTCTTCAACGATCTAGGGCAGAGATTTTGGTAAATGTGCAGATTAGCGTCTTAAATTATTTCGTCGGAAAAATGTTAGTTCCTGAAAAAAGTGCGACGTACAGATTTTAGAGTATGGAAATTAATGGCAAATGGTGCAGAAATTTCGTATTTTAAATGTCTTTTAACGATTTTTATCGTAACATTTACCTGCAAGTTCGACGCTGTGAAGATACGCTGCCGTAGGCTTAACGTATTGAACGTACAGGTAAATGTTACGATAAAAATCTTTAAAAGACATTTGAAACAGAAAATTTCTGCACCATTTGCCATTAATTTTTGCAATCTAAAACCTGTACGTCGCACTTTTCCGAAGTACTAATATTTTTCCGACGAAATAATTTAAAACGCCAGTCTACCCATGTACCTACTATTTTACTTAATATGAGTTTATATAGCTGAGGTTTTTTTATAAAATTGAATTAGGTACGTAATTATCAAAATGAAAATGCTTACCACAAACAACAGTTGAAGGTGACTTGTCATTTGGAGCAAAATCCTGACGAGATATTGCTTTCAGCAACAGTTGCTTTAAGTTCTGATTTGAGGGAAACTCATTAAATGAAAATCCCACGTTTTTCTTCTTAGAAGATGTGCACATCGGCACACAGCAGTAAACCATTTTGAAAATGGGTTGGATTTTGTTGTGAAAACAACAGTTCGGTTTTAAAACTAGAAGGTATTTTTAAAAGAAACAAGAAAAAACGACGAACATACACAATCCCGCAGTTCAAACAACACAGAAACTGAGATGTTTATACCTTGGGACGTAGTGCCATCTAACGGCTGAAATGGTCCCTAACGCCCACTGGCCAATCACCAAAAGTCTATTGTCTTCAACGGTAATGTTACAGCCTGATAGGATCCAGTTCAGCCTTGGCCGTGCGAACTCAAAAACTGCGTTCGAAATATGTCCCACGCCGCATCGCGGCGCTGCAGACGGCGTCTGTATCAGAGAATGTGTGTAGTGATGTGCAATGTAACCCAAACAACGGGGTTGAATTAGGATGTAAGTGTACGATTTTCTTAAGTGTGCGAATATGGAAACACCTTTTACGGTTCAGTGAAATGTCTTGAGTCTGCCGCAGAGTGCAGCGTCGTCATTTTAATTTAAAATAGAATTCTACGTGATTTAAATTGATATTCAACCTCCTCGAAGGATGCCTACCAGAACGTTAAAAAATGGCGTGTATGTTCCAAGTAAAGACGTGTTGTTTGAAAAATTTAAATATATCACTCAGTAGCGGCTAGTGGTAAGCTGAGATGAAGGGGCTGCATTCAAATTTTGTAGATATCACTTCGAAAGCTAAGTTACTGAACCTGCTGATGCTGTCCCTTTAATAATAATTTATATATATACTCGTAGAAATGAATATTTAGTTTTTATATTTAGCAACTGATAGGGAAATTCTAGAGATAACCGATACCTGAATTAGGGAACAGATATCAAGGGGTGGTGAAGAAAATAATCGGCGAATAAAACTTGGTTTGATGCATTATTTCTTAAAAGAAAAGTGTTTAGCATATTTTGTAGTCACAAATCATTTTAATGTGAGCTCCCGAATCGTAGTGCTATCCAGTATTTTCGAGTATATTTCCTCATTGCTTACCTTGTGGAGAGGTACCCACGCATACACCGGGTACTGGCCTCCCGGTAATAAATAAATAAGGGCGTCTTCCTCCCCCTTTCTACTTCGCTTCCGTGTCACTTCCTATTGGGCGCTATAGCCTAAATCTCATAGTTTCCTATTTCTAAGGGTTGTTTAAGACCTGGGGTCAGACACTCCCTTCCTAAAATCCTCTACATATGATCATTTGATCATCACCCACGCATACACCATTGCACAGCAAAGAAATTAATTTCACATACATTCCATGCAGGACCTTTATTCTAACGATCTTAACATGATGCTAACGATCCTAACATGACGCTCATTAAATCAGTGCATCCTTCCAGTTGTTACGCATAGAGCAAAGACATGGACCTTAAATCAAACAGATATACCGAGGTTGCAGACAACAGAAAAAAAGCATTCAGAGATGCATGTTTGATGTAACCAGGAACAGGAAAGATACAAAGAGGAACTCGTGGATCGGGAAAATTACAAGGATGGAAGACAGCAATGATCAGAATCCCTGAAATTGCAATGGGATGGACATATTTCTAGAAGAAAGAGCCAGCGAGAAATATTAAACTGGATAGCAAGGGACAAAAAAAGACCCAGAAGATGATGTGGGAGATGGGGGGATGAAATTCGGGAGCAAGAAGAAAACTGGCTCTAAACAGACTGTTGTGAAAGAAACTTGAAGACTTTCATCCAGCAGTGGATTGAGATAGTGGTTGTAAATGATATATAAATGTAGATACTGTAAGAGCAACACACACTCAGTTAAGGGAACCAGTTTTAAAGGTAAAAAAAATAAGCATGTGCCAGTGACAGCGGACACGCGCCCGACGTCATATACGCATTTTCAGGTGTCAATTATGACCCCTTGAAATGTAATAAATGTTTTTCTTCTGATACGCTCCCTTTGGAATTTTGACTTACAGGCATTCTCTTTAATAAATACGAATTGCAAACATATTCCCAGGTTCAGTTTTCAAGCCATGATTACAATTTTGTGTAGAACAATGTGTTTTCAAAATTTACTAACTTCGTAAATTTTCTAAACAATTGTGTTTGATTAAATGTTGTGTTCAAAGTAATTAAGTATAAAGCACTACCTCAACTGAAATATGCAGCTTATTTTTTTTTGGGGGGGGGGGGTATGCATATGCAGCAGAAAAGTAAAATATGGCCAATGGAGCAACTTCAATGTTTTTTGATGAATATTTTTTTACATGAGTTTAAAAGCGAAAATTTGGCTGTGCCTGGTAAGTGAAAATATTAATTTTGTGCAAGTATTTCGCTGCAGAAATTAGTCTTTTTTTTTTCATTTTCCAATTTATCCATTACTGAACTTTATTCTTAATCGCAATTTGTTCACATGCCCATTTTGACCAGAAGTGAAACTTTTTGGCAAAAATCTCGGCAACTGAGTATTTGTTGTTAGCAAACACGAATAATCTCCAGTTGTTATAATTATCATATTGAATAAAAGTAGGAACAAACCAAAAGTTGAAGGCCCGGCGCAGGGGCGTATGCAGAATTTTTTTCGGGGGGGGGCGAAAAATTTGAAGTTTCTGAAATCCACCAGAATAAAATGGAAGTTAATAAAAAAAGAAAAAAACATGTTAATAATAAAAAAAAAGTATTTCCTTTTAGTTTTTTTAGGTATATAACGTATATACCTAAATTAAGCTGATGAGTACATATTGAAAAAAAAAGTGACAGAAATAAATTTCTCCTTGAGAAATAATGAAATTGATTGGATTCACCTAATTCTTAAAAACTGAGATTTATTCTTCTAGGCACATTTCCGAATTTGTCAATGACTTCTTCATCTTCAACTTGAATGTCTCTATGAATAGATAATAAAGCTAGCCCATTCAGTCTTGACTCTGATGTACTGTTTCTCAAATAAGATTTCAATCGACGAAGACTGGAAAAGCTTCTTTCCACTGATGCTGTGGTTACAGGAAGAATTGCCAAGATGTGAAGCAAAATGTAAATGTTGGGAAATAAGTTCTTATTGCATGATGGCAAACTTTCAACTGCGGTTTTGGGGCGCACGTCTGCTTTTTCCCTTTTCCATTTTTGACACCATTAATGATACTCGCTTTCTGTTACATCAGAATATCCAAAATCAGATTTATACATTTTCACTGCAGTTAATATTTGGGAATAATCATTCTTCACAGCAAAAACTGGTAGAATGTTTTGCAATGAAGCTAGTGTTTCTTTTTGTGATTGAAACCTTTCATTTAATGATTCAATTATATCATCCACAAAGGGTATAAATATACTTCTGCGGAAATATTCTTCTGGAGTTGAATAGGGGACATTGCATCTATTTTTTTGTATACTGCATCTACGTGGAACTTCTTCTGCTACTTTGAGGCCTACAGCCAATGTTTTACAGCATCATAAATTAAGCTGAAGGATTTTTCTGCTTCAGTTCTCATGCTGTTTAGCAGTGTTGCAATTTCTGATATTTTTCCTAATGCATCGACTAAGTCGATTTGCTTGTTTTGGAAGTTTTCAGATAGGTAGTATGTGATGTACAATATTTTACTAAGGGCAAAAATTGCCACTAGATATGAAAACTGACATATAGAGTTGAGCAAAGTGCTTTGACAGATGATTCTGCTGACTCTTCTTGCTCAATCGCTTCTAAGGATGATATAATAGGATGCAGACCTTCTTTAAACATAAGAACGGCATCATACCTTTGGATCCATCGAGATTCACATAGAGTTTTCGTCTTAAATTTCTTGCAATGAGGTAGCAGTCGCTGGATACTTTCTTTCGAAACACTGGTACGTTTAGCAGAAGCGTGGAAAAACGAACATGTTTCTGATATAACTCCCATACAGTTCCTTATGCTAGGCATTTTGCTAGCATCCTACAAACATAAGTTCAAGTAATGGGACAAGCAATGAGTATATATTGCTTTGGGATATTTTTTTCTAATACAGGCCTGCACTCCACGAAACTGTCCTCGCATTGTGCAGCCCCATCATACCCCTGCCCTCTCATATCGTTCAAATCAAAACCCAGTTTCACTAAATTTTCCATTATTGTTGTTGCAAGAGAACAGCCTCTTAAATTTTTCACTGGTATAAAAGCCAGAAAACCTTCTCTTAATTTCAGTTCTTCTTCATCAAAATACCTGACGCACAGTGAAAACTGTTCTATTTCACTAATGTCAGTTGTTTCATCTGCCAATACTGAAAAAAAAATTGAATGCTTTACCTTTGCTACAATTTTCTGTTGAATAAGTTCCCCAAAGATGTTTTTTATTTCATTCTGTATTACTGAACATGTATACGCCGCCCCGGTGGCGCAGGCCTCTGATCATTCGTTCGTAAGGGGTCCGGGTTCGAATCCCGGTCAGGCATGGATGTTGTGTTGGTCTTACGGCACTGGCTCTCTCCCTTCCCTGGAACCAGTGACCCTAAATTAGGGACGGGCGACTGCTTATAGCCCATTGAGTTGCTCACGGTGGTCGTTAAACCTCCAATCAAAAAAAAAAAAACTCAAATAAAAAAAAAACTTTTTGTGATTGAAACCTTTCATTTAATGATTCAATTATATCATCCACAATTCCTTTTAGTTTTTTTAGTTATATAAGTTTTCTTTTAAAATGGCATCTGCAGAATTTGCACGATATCCTAATAAAGTGCGAAAATTGCCGTCATTATTTGCTGGTTCCTCAAGCGAAATTCTTCCAGAATCAACTTTTCCCCTAAGAGGTGTCTGCTGCCTTTCACACAATCTAATTGTTTGCACAAAAGAATCAACTTTTTCCTGTTGTCAACTATCTCTTGCTTTTTCTGTTTATTCATTTGCAAAATTATACTATCCTTTTTTTTATGAATTATTGATGCAATATTTTCAGCTGCCAATACAGCTTTTTGTGATATTCATTCTTTTCATGCTTTTTGAATATTTCCCTCGCATCTTTCAAATCGGTACTAGGCTTTGTAACGAGGCTACCCAAAGTCTGATGTTTGCCTTTACCAGCAACATCTTTTTCGTAAAATAAAACACAATATTTACAAAATGAACATTCTTTCAGACGTGAATTTGACAGCCACTTATACTCTTCTAGCCATTTAATTTGGAATGTTCTCATATGATTTTTATTGCGACTGGAACTGATTTTTTTAGGGAATCTATATTTCGCAGTAGGTTTCCATATGCTATGTAACAAATCCACTTTTTCTCGTCGCTCAAAAAAATTAACAAGCTCACTGTTACCTGCATACAATCCTATGTCGTTCGAATCTGAAATGCTTTTAGACTTTTCATTACCATCTGCATCTCCGTCATTCGTCATGCGTATTGGTTGAAGCTCATAATTTTCCGGATTACTCCCGCTTTCAACGCATTGGTTTGGAATTTCAATATCAGTGGGTTCAGCTAGAGTTTCAGTTTCCACAGCTCTTTTTTTGTTACAGAAAGTCAACAGACTTTGTGATGGAATCGTTTCATTTTTTGAAATAACCTGAGCAAACTGTTTTAAGCAGCTGCGGGAAAGATCGAATAAATACTGATTTTGAATTACAAGGATACAGACAAAACAGAAACAGAAGTTTCACTTTCTCACCCCGTTTGAAAATGAAAGAATCCACCCACATGGCCAACGCACAGCTCGGAATTAGTAAAGTATCAAAACAGGTGGCTGGGCAGTGAAGTGAGATGTCGAGTGTCACTGCACGTGTCCTAGTAACGACCGGCGCCAGGCAGAGAGGAGCGGTGACACGTGACACTATCCCTGGTCTGGTCAATTAGGAGTTGGCGCCGTAAAAACCTGCAGCCTTCTTCCTGACCACGGATATGAGCCACCCTTCTCTCTCTGACCTGTGTCTCCTTCGAGCAATGATCTTTCACTGAATCCGTACGTAGCAGTTGGATTTTTCCAGCAGTAAATATTCATGATTCAGAAACTTTTCTAAAAACACAAATTTTGATTTAACATACTTATATAAAAAGTATATTGGAAAGCACAGTTTGATTTTTTAACCTTATTTTGACAGATAACATAAAAAATGAAACAGATTTCGGAGGGGGCCCAGGCCCCTTTGGCCCCCCCTACTTCCCTCTAAATACGCCCCTGGCCTGGTGATGCATTTGCAGCCAACGAAAGACTGCATTGCAGCTACGTCACTCGCAAATAACTCCGAGGACCACTTATATCTGCTGTACCAACGAGAGCTGCAGCTCCGAGGGACGTTTTGTTCAAAGGAAATGAACTGATGTGGGAATAGGCAGTTTCCCACATGAGTTGATTTCAATAGCAGTCAGAGCAGCGCGCAAGCGTTCTTTTCGCTCCCAGTGGCGTTGTGCAGGAAAAATTTCCAGACGAGTTCAGTAAACTTCTTTTTTGATATGGCATGAAAAAAAAAACTGCTTTGGATTATTGCAGGAGCCGCTCATGCTGTATATACAGAAATTGCAAGGCTTTTTGGTATGGGACATTATATTGAATGCTTAAGTGTCAGCATCGGCGATGTTGGCCAGGGACCATCAGGTACAGTGGCGTGACTGTGTTTCAAAATCGGGGGGGGGGGGGTCTGATCACATAATGTATATGTCAGCAATGTTGGTAACCATGCTTAATCGACATCGCTGTTTTAATTAAGTACACATTATACACGTGTTCGCATTCTACGAAAAATTACATTCTTATATTATTAAATAATTTAGTTGGTTTACATTAAAAGTTCATATCATCATATTCCCGAAACATTTGGGGGATCATTTACATTGGGGATCCCAGATTCTATAAAAATCTGGGGGTCCTGATCCCCCAGTGGTTAGGCCTATGATCCGGTATAAGTAATGCCGTGGTTCAACAAATTTAATGCTGCCAGTCAGATACAGAGCTCTCCTTAAAAACCATTTAGGGACAGCGGGCAAAATTTACTGTTTGAAGTAAATACGTAGGGGCATGTAAATATAAAGTTGTGCTTCCATGTATCTACTCTTTAAACGGTTATACAGAAACAGCTGATATATAGCATAGAAGGGGAAGTGTGCCGAGCGCCCAGCGTATGTAATGATTAGCGTGGATATAGCAGATATATATAAACGTTGGGTAAGCTTTTCGTATAATTAAGTGGCTTAACAAAAATTATTTTTGCCTGTTACTGACTGGTTTAAAAAACGGTGTGTACCACCTTATTTAAGCTGTGTCATACGCATTTATAATGACATTCCTCTCTGACTGAAGCATAATTTTGGTCAAAATGCATGCATGAGAAAACATTTACCAGTAATTGTTCAGAAAAAAAGTTATAAAAAAATAAAGGGGCTGATTTGGAGGGATTTTTTTATACCGTTAGATAAACTTTACTATTAAATGAAGAAATATTGTGGGGAAACAAATAATTTACCAAGACATTTATTTGTTCTTAATTTCTGAAATTGGAATTATTTTAGTCTCATACTGATATCCCCTCAATAAATCCAGAAAGGTTTATCGTCCCAGTAAGGTGCGCACAGTGACACATTGTGCACAATGTAAACGTGTAACACCGTTGTTTAATGCCCCTAGTAGTTGGGAATAGGTAATACAGATATAATTTACACCAACTGAAACAAATGTTGAAGCACATGTGAAAAAGCTGACCTCTGACGTGGACCTGTGTGGAATATTGAACTCTCATCAGTGGTATATTGAACTTTCATCAGCATGGAGACCAAAGGCTTGCTGATGAGAATTAATTATAAATGGCTTTAGGAATTTACATACAGAAGCCACGTGCAGTTTGTAATAAAGCAATGTTTTGATCTTACATTGCTTGCATGTACCAAGCATTATTTATTACAACATTACCACATCTCAGCACATTGGTTAAGCTTTATTCAATTTATACAGTGAAGCAAAAGTAAGCATCCCATTTTAAATGTTTCTTTTCGTTTTTATATTTTATAAAGTAGAAGCTGGAGTAATTCATTGCGGGCTGTTATATGTCAAAGGCGCAGCAGTTGAAGTTTTTTTTTATCAAAAACCGTTTCACTGTATAGCGACAGAAAAATTTATCAGCAACAGAACTTTGGAGGGGAATTTAAAAAGTAACACTACACAAAAAATAAATAGCACACAACTTGAGTTTTAGAATCAAAGAGCAAGAATTTGTGAATGCAACTATTAGAAGTTTTCACACATAAATAAATTTCCAGAAATAAATTTAATACCTGTTTAGTTTATTTTTTTATTACTTTTACACCACCTTGTAAAGAGTAAATTAGTCACACTTAATCACTCATGGCATTTTGCAAGTTTTCTTCAAAATACTGAATTCTGTTATATGTAATTCCATCATGGAAGCACTAGTTAGCAATGCTGAAAATGCCAAAGCTAAATGTTTATTGAAAAAAAAAGTGTGTTTATATCAGATTAACACCAGGGGTTTTGGGATTTGAACATTAAAAATAAAAAAGATTAAGGGGTGGGGCCGTTTGTTAAAAAATCCCACAGTTCTAAAGATTTTTAATGAAAAATAGTAGCTCTGCAAAATTATTACCACCACACATGCCCCTTAAAATCTTTTTGTATATTAATGTCATATCTGCTGAACTATTCAGTTACTTGGTAAGAGGGGGGATTAATTTTTTTTAAATCAATACATTTAAAGAAATTAATTTTGAATCTCTAAATAACTTACCAGTTTCTGTAACTTTCTTTTCTAAGTTTGTTAACAACCTGGACATTTCTTGACCTCATTATAGGCTGGAAAAATTCTTAATGAGTTTGGGTTAAATTTCTAGGATCACTTATTTGCATGTGCACACTGTAATCGGGTAAATACGGTAGTTACTTTGACTGAAAGTGCCTTTCATGTGGTACTCTGACAGAAAGCTCCCAGGCTTTTGGCCATTGCAGGTACGTCATCGACCACTGTTTGCTATGTGCATACATATCATATTTAATTAAGGAAAAGTTAACTAGCCACTGCTACATACTCCCAAAGTTATCCATTCTTTTTTAATACGGTCATATGCTTACATATGGTAATATATAGTAGATCAGTAAACACAGCAGTGGCTGCTCTGCTTGCTCAGAGTTGAACATTGGTAATGTGACTAAGTTCAAACCCCTGGGTTTGAAGGACGGAACCTGTTCTGTTGCAAATTTCTTATTAACTGTTAAGGTAGTTTTGAGGAAGCGCGGCGAGGGTCTGAGCTGTCGCATTACTGTGGAGTCGGTATATATTTACTGACTCCACAGTAATTATAAGTGAGAGCTATTGACTGACTCTACATATATTTACTCACTCCACAGTAATTAAAAACCTGTCTCTCACTTGCTTCCTCATAACAAAAAACCTCAACACCCAGATCCAGGGACTTCATATTTATTTGCAGCGTCTCAGCTTAAGGTACTTCATTTTTTCTCTATTATCATTGTGAATCTTATTCATCATCATCATCATTGTCAACCATTATCAATCCACTGCTGGACGAAGGTCTCCCCAAGTTTCCTCCACAACGGTCTGTCTTGTGCCAGTCTCCTCCATGTCACTCCCGCATACTTTCGAATTTCATCCACCCATCTTCCATGTGGTCTTTTTCTGGGTCTTTTCATGTCCCTTGGAATCCAATATAAAATTTCGGCTGTCCATCGATGGTCTGTTCTTCTGGCAGTATGTCCAGCCCATTGCCATTTCAGGGATTTAACTCTGATCATGATGTCTTCCACTCTTGTCATTTTTCGGATCCACGTGTTCCTCTTCTTATCTCTCCTGGTTACACCAAGCATGCACCTCTCCATGCTACTTTGAGTTGTCTGCAGCCTTTGTATGTCTCTTTTAGCTAAGGTCCACGTCTCTGCACCATACGTAAGCACTGGAAGGATGCATTGATCAAACACTTTTCTTTTAAGACATAATGGCATATTGCTCTTGAAAATTATGCTGTTTCTTCCAAAAGCTCTCCAGGCAAGTTTTGTACGTCGATTAATTTCTTCACCAATGTGACCCTCACTTGATATCTGCTGTCCAAGATAAACGTACGTGTGTGTTATCTCCAGCTTTTCTCCATCAATCGATAAATCTTCATTTCTTGTAAAAGCATTGAACATCACTTTTGTCTTCTGAAAGTTCATTTTTAATCCCACTTCTTTACTCTTGTCAGCAAGTTTCTGCATCATACTCTGTAGCTCTGATGGGGTAGTTGCAAAAATGACTATGTCATCAGCAAAACGAAGGTGGGTTAGATAATCTCCATTAATCTTTATGCCTTTGTTTTCCCAGTTCAGTGATTGAAAGACATTTTCCAATAAGTCCATTTATATAGAAATGCAAACGAGTCAGTAAATAAAATT
Organism: Macrothele yani; assembly: GCA_039090855.1. Taxonomy (NCBI): domain Eukaryota; kingdom Metazoa; phylum Arthropoda; class Arachnida; order Araneae; family Macrothelidae; genus Macrothele; species Macrothele yani. The sequence goes on along the minus strand of CM076994.1, from coordinate 73,835,003 downwards.
TTGTAATCTTACATTCACATCTTTACTGTGTACTGCACAACCAATGAATTTAATTTTCTTTATCATCAAGATAGCTAGAATCAGAGCCGTAGCGAGGGGGGGGCAGCAGGGGCGGTCGCCCTGGGCGCCGAGCTGGAGGGGGGCGCCATCGAGACGTAGATTTTCTTTATATAAATGTAAAAAATGTGAGATAAATTTATACGCGTAATTAAAAAAATGTATAAAATTTAAACTTCTTTATGCTTTAAGAATAAAATGGCAACCAGATGAAACCTAAATTAAAGGAGAACTCCAATCGTCCGAACGCCAAATATTCGGATTGATTTGGCTTGGGTGTGACAGTGCATTTTAGTTGCTATGTTTATGAAACATTTGAGACGCGCGCGCAGCGGCTAGTGTAGGCCAGGACTTTAGAGGGAAAGGCTAGTACGCCCCTTTGAAGTGCTGAACACCGACCCGTTTCTGAAAGGTTGGGTAAAAAATGGGTAGTGAACTTGTTTCTACGTCATCACGCTGGTCTTCTGACTCAGCTCAGTTCCCTCCAGGACAGAACTTCCCTCTGTTATGACGGTGTTTTACGCCGGCACTTTTTCTTGGTGTATCATATTTGTTTCACGTTGTATTTTATTTAAGTTGTACACTGAAAACCCAAACTGATGCTCTTAGCGAGAAGAAACAGATTTTAAAATGGACACCAGAAGACATATCAAGATGCATTGTAATTCCAGCACTTTACCTCAAATCATATGATTTTTGATTTTGAGATCAGAAAAGTATATTTGCTATATTAAGCAAAATACTTTTTAAAGAAAGAGCATGCATAACAGAAAATGTTCATTTAAAATTATCCTATTTATACTATAATATCAATGTTTTCCGATATTTAGGCCCCCAAAAATCATGAATTTTTTTTTCCAAAAAGATAATTTTTGATATTTGAGTGCGCCTTGCAGTAGATGACACACTGTAATCGGGTAAATACGGTAGTAACTTTGACTGAAAGTGCCTTTCATGTGGTACTCTGACAGAAAGCTCCCAGGCTTTTGGCCAGTGCAGGTACGTCATCGACCACGGCTGCATGTCTCAGGGGGTGAAATGTAGGCGACGGGTGCTGTGGCCTTCACGGCCTCCTATGTCCATGATCCATCACTCCTTACGTGTATTGAGAACGAATGACGGATGGCGACGATTCGTCGACAGGGAAGCCTACAGTGCGCATGCGCGGAACAAACATTACTCAGTTAAGGTTGCGACAGTTTAAATGCAATATTTGCCGTGACACTGTGACGACATTTGTTTGCTTAACGTTGTCTGTATAGCTTGATTGATTGAGTAGCACGCTGAATCAGTGCACTGTGCCACGTGACGTGCGTGTGTGTGTGTCGAAATGGGACCTACAAAGTTGTCTGGAGCACAAGGCAGAAAACGAAAAACACAACAAGAGGCGGATAACGCAGTGCAAGCCAAGCAGTGGCAAAAACTGGGATGGGTAAAGAAGGTGGATCCCTCAACCGCTGCGCTTTCACTACAGCAAGTGATTAAAAGTAAGCCATCTACATCAACACTTTTAGAAAATGAAAACGTTACTGAAGTAACTGAGAATATAACTGGTAGTGCTAGTGTGCATTCAGATGATTCTACACCTTATTTTAACCCGTCCTTTCCAACACTGAGTCCTTATGAAGGCGTACAGGAACAGGATTTGGAAGATGAACAAACGAAAATTCAACTTAATTTTAATGATCCCACAACATGGCCTGATTTGAATGACCATGTCAGAAGCTTGTTAGTTGAACACGGTCCAGAACAAAATAAAAATGGTAATTTTCTTTTTTCAATTAATGCAGAAAAAAGGCATTTTACGGGAAATTGGTTCCACAAAAAACTTTTGAATGGAGATAATGTAGAGCGGGATTGGTTAATTTACATTGAAGCAACAAAAGTTATTTATTGTTTCCCTTGCATGCTATTTGAAAAGCATTTGAAATCACGTTTGGCAAATCCAAAAGTGGGATTTTCTGAGTGGGAAATTACACCCTCGAATTCCAGAGCATGAAAATTCTGTAGAGCTCCGTAAGTGCTATGTTTAATGGAAAAGCTTTGAAAAAATTATTAAAGAGGGCTGTGCAATTGATACTGAACTACAGCAAATGATTACAAAAGAAAAAGAGAAATGGCGGCACATTCTCAGAATCATTGTCGATTGCATTTTGTTTTGTTCAGTCAACAACTTGGCCTTTCGAGGTTCAAGTACAAAGATAGGTGAAGACAAATGTGGAATTTTTTTACATTTGCTAGAGTTTGTTTCTCATTATGATAAACAGCTAAAAGGGTATATTACCATAGCCAAAGAAAAATCAGGAATTCCAAATTACCTTTCCCCAACAATTCAAAACGAGTTCATCAATTTAATAGGTGACACTGTACGCCAAGAAATACTAAAAGACATAAGAGAGGCAAAATAGTTCTCAATTTCATTTGATTGAACACCAGATGTAGCCCATCAGGAACAAATGTGCCAGATTATTAGGTACGTGAAAGTTTCAGAGGATATTTGCCCTGTTGAAGACAGTTTCATCGATTTCATAAAAACTACTGAAACGACTGGGGCTGGTTTAACCGAAGAAATTCTACAAAAAATAGAAGCCGATGGGCTTGACATTCGTAATTGCCGAGGGCAAGCATACGATAATGGCTCAAACATGGCGGTGAAGTATTCAGGAGTCCAGGCCCGTATACAAGCAATTTGCAGCCATGCACGTTTTATGCCATGTGCTGCTCATTCATTGAACTTGGTTGGTGTTCACGCTGCTGGAGTCTCTTCAGATATTATCACATTTTTTAGCACAGTGCAAAAACTGTACAAAATATTTGCTCACAATGTCAAAATGGGGGAAATATCATCCAACAAACTTTCTACCACTCTCAAGCGTCACTGTGATACAAGATGGGCATCCAAATACTCTACTGTTCATACACTTTATTCACAGCTTGATAAAGTCCTCGAAGCCTTAGAGGAAATTTCTGACAACCCTCAATTTCATGATGACTGTTTATCAGTGTTTAAAAATCTTCTGAAACAAGTTAATTATAAGTTTGTTTGTTACTCTGTTATGTGGGACAAAATACTAAATCAGATCTCTCGCGTGAATTAACAACTACAGCGCAAAGATGTGACCGTGGACTGTGCAGTTAGTCACTTGACAGGATTGAAAGCTGCTTTACAAGACATCCGGGATACAGGGATTGATGTTATACTGGGCGAAGCATCGGACATCTGTGCCGCAACATCTCTTGACGGTTTCTTCGAGGAGAAAAGGGCAAGGAAGAGGAAACAACTGACATTGGAAGAAAGTGAGGACACTGTTTTGACACGAAAACAAAGGTTCAGTATGGACTTTTATGCTGTTTTGGACAAAGTCTTAGGACAAATGGAATGGCGTTATAAATGTTTGATTGAAGTGTTAGATGACTTTAATTTCTTAACGGGAAAGTATTTGCAATCTATAACCGTAGAAAAGTTAAAGGCTAGTGCAATGCGCTTAGCAAATAAATATGATAAGGATCTGGATGCTACTGAAATAGAGGGGAAATAGCTAGTTTTAAGTTTCAGGCCACTTCTTTATTTAAAAAAATCAGGATTTTTCAAAAGCAACCTCTCTTGACCTATTAAATTTAATCCACCAAATGTTTCTTGCTACATCTTATCCAAACTTAGTAATTGCTTTCAGATTATTCTTAACATTACCAATTACTAATGCGTCTAGTGAACGAGGTTTTAGTAAGCTGAAAATAATAAAAAATTACTTAAGGTCATCAATGGGACAAGAGAGGTTAACGCACCTGGCAATTCTGTCAATAGAAAAAGATATTGCTAAAACTATTAATTATGATCAAATAATAAATGATTTTGCTGCTGTTAAAGCTCGAAAGGTACATTTGTAAATACAAAATCATTCTGTTAAGGCCTAAGCATAATTTTAAACAAATGCTACTTGTACTTATTTTTTCAGTTGTTCATAAGCACTTGAGGTAGCAATTAATAATAAATAAAAAGTATTCTTCATTCAAACTATGTTCAATGCTTTTTCTTTCTTCAACAATCCCTATTGAAGCTCACATAGTCACCACAGGCTATTGAATAGGATTACCAATATAAGTTTTTTTTTAAATATTATATTATGAGTAATATTTTATACAAAAAAATTTACATTTTATTACTATTTCATACAATTAGCAGATTATATACGGGACAATAATTGCAAATAACAATAAAAATCGCAATATTTTTTTATACCGATATTGTACTATATCTGCAAACAGGTATATAATAAAATCTGACACCATCGCCTGTTCCAGTTGGACTGGGGTAGGGGGGCGCCAATTTTACTGCTTGCCCCGGGCGCCAATACCTCTAGCTTCGCCCTTGCTAGAATATCAACGATACTATCTCTGTGTAGTTTTTCGGTGCGGAAATAATGTGTAACAATACCTTCCAGTTGACTGACAAGAACTAGGAGTTCCTTTCATGGATATAATAAGCCACCTTTATCAAATTCTCGTATCAGTGTTCCAGAAAATCTGGCCTTTTCTTCAATACTGCATGTTAAACACATTTTGGTGCAATCTTTGTATTTAGTTATTTTTTTTCTTTCTTTTTTTTTTTTTGATTGGAGGTTTAACGACCACCGTGAGCTATAAGCAGTCGCCCGTCCCTAATTTAGGGTCACTGGTTCCAGGGAAGGGAGAGAGTCAGTGCCGTAAGACAAACACAACATCCATGCCTGACCGGGGCCGCCCCGGTGGCGCAGTGGTCTAAGCGATGGCCTCTGATCATTCGTCTGAACGGGGTCCTGGTTCGAATCCCGTGAGGCATGGATGTTGTGTTTGTCTTACGGCACTGGTTCTCTCCCTTCCCTGGAATTAGGGACGGGCGACTGCTTATAGCCCATTGAGTTGCTCACGGTAGTCGTTAAACCTCCAACCTAAGTCCTAAATGCCTGACCGGGATTCGAACCCGGACCCCTTACGGACGAATGATCAGAGGCCAGCGCCTTATACCACTGCGCCACCGGGGCGGCTATTTATTTAGTTATTGCAACACATTTCCTAGCTACATAACCTGCAACATAAACTAACAACTGATTATGGGAATTATGTGGGAAAAGGGAAGCACAATCAGAATATGCAGCACTATTCAAGGTATCTTTCACATTATCTAGCATTTCATCACTTAAAAGTTCATTTAATTTAACAAAACATTAGGTTTGCAACTGATGGTGTCACTTGGCCCAATAAGGGAATTGATGATTTCCGTTGTGCAGCTAGTACCACACTTTACAGGCAAGGCCAGATTATAAAAACTTAAACACTGAATGGTCACTAAACATTCTGCTGTAGTGGGGTGGTCATTGCAGCCTGACAGTTGTCGAATAATGCCAAAAATGTTTTCGATTGAGTCTTGACTCAAGCGCGATGTCATTACATACTTGTAGTTCAAGATTTCTGTTAGATATTTTAGTAGAGTGATGGTACTGCTTATAGTGACTCGTAATCCTGCAGCTGTGCTAGCACTTAAAAACCCAATCTTCTTATCTCCTGCAAAAGCTTCCCATTTATCTAAATATAACAGAAAATAATTATGTACTTTGCATCCCTCAGAATCTACGCGGAGACTACTTGATGGACTCCTAGAGGTCATTACAGTTATTAACTGCATCATCAACTTTATGAAAAATGCAGTTGCATTAGTACTTCCAAACTGTATTTCAATATGATGCTTATAGAAAAAAAGGCCTTTTAATACTACTTTGCTAAAAAACTGCTTCGGGTGAATATGAACACGTGTAATTTTTGGCATGGCTTTTAGAGTAGTTATGTCAGAGTCCTTCCTCCATGCTGCTTCAACATGCTTTGGTCTTGCTTCTCCTTCGGGCAGAAGAAAACCTCTGGTAACAAATGCGTTCCGTACACATTTTATTAAGTGAGGAAAATCTGATATGAAATGTAAACTTCTAGAACAATCTGTAGGATGCATAATGCTGTATTTAGTTCTAGAACAATCTGCTGATATACCAAATGTCTTCCACATATTCCTGTTCCAAGAAGCCCCATCACACGTAATGAAATCAACAAACAGACCTGCATTTTCAGTGAAAATAACAGCTGCAATAATTAATTTTGCAAGCAAAGTTCCACTTATATTGTTACTTGTGTCAAAAACACCAATATTTTGGGTCCAATCTCCATTTAATGGCTGGAACACCATTACCAGTCCGTGATTACATGGGGTAACATCAACAAACACTATTATTTCACCAGATGATTTTGCTCGCAGTTTTTCTGTAAGCTTCACTTCATTTATTAATATACCACCATGTCTTGCAAAAGGCTCCATTTCACTTGTTTTTTTTGAAATAGTTTCAAACGTCAGTACATTGAATCCAAAACCACTGTTATAATTTGAAATATACTTTCTAATAGTTGATCTATTAGGTAGGATCATGATTTTGTGTTTCCGTATGTGCTCGTACAATGTTGGACTTTTTATGTGCATTAGTAAGCATTCAAGTAACCATTCCTTGGTATATGACATACCTCTTGCAGATTTCCTTTTTGCTACCTTATAACAATGAATAACCATTTGCTGCTGCTTAATGGGTAATTCTGCTATTTTTTCATTCATGGAAAGTTCTGTAGAATTCTTACTTTTGTTTTGGAGTTTTTTTATGTAATCAGAGAGCAAAATACCCGTTTCTTCAGCCTGTTGATTTTCCGAACTTTATTCTGATACTTATTTTTAAATGTAGCCTTTTTTCTATGATTAGCTATTTTGTGCAAAAGTAAGCGCCTCAGATACTTACATTAGAGGCAAGTCTTTGTTGTTCCTTTTCTTACACAATTTTTGCTGTACAAAGTATTCTAAAAAATAACTCCACTTTCAAGGTACTTCCTGTTATTTTCAAATTCTGAAATGGAGCCTGCGCCATGACATACTGTTAGCCTATCAGTGTCTCGAATAATGGAATCTAATTCATCTTTAGAAGTAATATTGGAAACTGTGTTCATTTTTAATCCACGTTAATACCCTTCACAGGTAAACTCTGGTTCACTTTCGGTTACAACAACCAGTTTTTCAGTTGTCAATGAATTTGACAATTCACATTTGAATGAATGAACATGGAAAATTATGCACTTTGAATTATTAGCAGGAATTTGCTTACCCCAAAATTCTGAAGGAATATTGATATTCAGAAGTCAGGTCAGTGTAACTCTTTGAGTAGTAAATTCCAAGCTATTTAAATTACCATCAGGCTTATCATCGGTTTCCCTAACTTTCTTCTTTTTTGCCAGAGGTTTTGATAAATAATGGGGAAGATTTGGAAATATTGTTGGAATTGCATCTGGTGCCGATCTCTGGGCATTAACTAAGTCTCCTCGTTTATTTTATGCACAAAATTTCGAACCACAAATCTCTCATCAAAGTGCAGTTCACACACAGCACTAAATTTGTCTAAGTTCTTATCTGCCCTGGGAATCAATTTTTGCCATTGCTGTAAAAGTTTATCAGTTTGGGGTATTCCAAAGAGCAACAGCTTACTGTTTTTGTACTGAGTATTGCAACCTGGCACAAAACAATGGTTATTTCTCTTCCGCATAATGAGCTAAGTATAACTGATATACAATATTTAGGTAATCCACATTCCTTCTAAAACCTAAAACATAACACGTCTTTGCCTGAGTTGCCGCTCTTTTCGCAGTAAGCAACACGAATTTAGTTTCCCACTCCCCTCACAGTTAGAAAGAGGGAAGGGAAGGCGATCGCAGCGCCATCTTCGAAGGAGACAAATTTCGGTATCCACGCCAATCATTACGTATGCTAAGCGCTCGGCACACTTTACCTTCTAGATGCTATACCGAGGTTTACCCATGGAAGTAGGAATAAGGGGAGAAAGTATGACGTCACTAACTTGAAGCTTTCTTAGCAGACGACGCTGACGGTGTGGCAGCCATCTTAAGAGTCTATTAGTCGTTTTGAGTCATTGGGTTATGTACGTGACAAGTTTAGTTTTCGAAATTTGAAGTTTTTTTTTTTAGAAATGGTGTGGTGTTACCTATGTGCTTAGCTGGCCTATAAAGGTTTCTGCTACTGGGCACGTGAAGGAAAATAAATTTACAAATAATTCGCACTACATCACGATAAATTCTGTCATTTAAAGTATTCAATAAAATTCAAGGATTTTAAGTTATCTTTCTTGTTATAAACAAGGAATTACTACCAGAAATTATCACATTGTTTTGAAATACATACGCTCAAAACTGCTTGTAAATTCTCACAAGTATTATATTCCGTAATATTTTCAGAATGGCAACAATTCTTGATAAAACACAGAATGTTTTCGTTTATGGTATAGTGTGTCAGATTCAAGGTTCTCGGAGTTTTAAATTTTTCTTTACTTCATTTGAACTGTTAATCCATCCGGTTTTAGGTGGTGATATATTGTAAATGGTAGAATTGTTTACATGAACTACAATGATTTTCTGTGAAAACGAAGAACTTCCACTTGTTCTATTTAGAGTAATGTGCTGATGCACGCGCGCATGCTGCACCTCGTAAACCATAAATAGAAGTGAGTGAGCGGTATTGCCTCCCCTAAAGGCTCTGAATTCGGGGAGTGCTGCGGTTGCAGTATTTCCAAATTTGGGAGGAAACATGATTCTTCGGACGAATTCATCACTTGACTCGCCCCGGAAAAAACCAAGCTCGCTGAAATCGTCGCAGCTTCGGGTTCTTTGGGAATAGAGCATCTTAAACAAAGTCATTCCCACGCAAGTGCACCATCGGTAGCTTTGGGGATTTTGCGCTTTCTGAAAACAGGAATTTTCCAAGATTCTTCTGAATATATACGGAATCACGAAAATGTTTCTCCAGCTTACACAGGTAAAGTAACGCAAGTATATTTACAGCGATGATTTTCTATATAAAACGACTACAATGTTCTCTGGGATTATTTATCCTTGTGACAAGCAAAGTTATGAAATTAAAAAAAAGAAGAGGAAGCTTATATTGAAAACAACAACATAACAGAAGTGAATTACCATTAAGAATTATAGCAGCTATTTGCTATTATGAAGAAATTCTTACAATTTGTGTTTGAATGGGAAAAGGGTAGGTAGTGTTTCTTGGTTTTTGTCTCACTTCTACCCCTAGTAAAAATGTAATTTGCATATGCACATTTTAATATAAATTTTCAGGCTATAAAAACAATAATGGGCATAATCCAGAAGTGAAATAACACGTATTTATTACAAATGTATGAAAAGGTTTTGGTGGATGTTAAGTGCATTTAATGTTTATATATTATGTAAGTTTAACCTTTTACTATTACAGCATATTTTCCATTCGGTAAGTGTGGTGTATTTTCTTTTGCCACCCTGGTGACACAGTGGTTTAAGCAGTGGCATTTGTCCGAGACTCACCAGGTTTGAATCCTGGTGAGTCTTGGATGTTGTGTTTGTCTTACAGCATTGGTTCTCTCCCTTCCCTGGAACCAGTGGCCCTGAATTAGGAGAGGTGGCTATTTATAGCCCATTGAGTTGCTCACAGTATTTGTTAAACTTTCAAGCAAAAGAAAAAAAAAGTTTTTTTTTATTCAGTTTATAGTCTTATATACCATTTCATACTCTTTTTGTGTGATATATCCATCCACAAGAATTTTTCTTAATTAGTAAAATATGTAAGATATCAATGATTGCAGTAATTTCATCATTTTGTAGGACTAGTTTATAAGAAAATGCCAATTCTCATCGTAACAGTGACAACAAAGATTAAGTTTACATTTGAAATGAATTCATCTGCATTACATAATCTTTTGTTTTTGTACTAGTCAGAGAAACTAATGGCACTATCGAGTGATACTTGAAAAGGAAGGTTTAAAGTTCACCAGATGGATTCCCATTGGAGCATAATTTTTTAAATTGATTTTTCTTTTTATTAAGCTTTTATCATTATGACAATGTCTTCATGATGATTATGGTTAAATATGCTGGACCATACTTCCAGTAGCAGTCTCCCTGTGCTCATATTGTGGCTACTTTCTCTTATATTTCTGTCAAATTCAGTTTCATTAGACATGTTTTATTGCTGATATATGCCCTGCCTCATGAGCTTTCATTTGATAATCAGTCTTTGATGTAAATTCATAGTTACATTTTGTGTTGTAAATAATTGATATCTTGTATTTAATTTGTCTTTTAGTTTGTGGGAAAGATTTTTTTTAATGTGAAGATCAGAAGCAAGTCTTATTGTTACACTTTTTATTACTTTTCAAACATAATTTTACTTCTTTATAAGGTGTTTTTTAGTAAACAATTATAATAACTTCATGTGGGTAACAATTCCAACTAAAATTTATTTTAATAGTGTCATGCATACTCATATTTATATTCTTCATTTAAGTCAAATTTATGTATTATTTTTACAAAGGCCTATTCCGTTTCAGTTCATGCAATTTCGCAAGAAATGTGTCGGGTGACCCTCAGGAATTTTCCTGTAAAAAATATAATTGGAAGCCCTTGTCATGTGACAAAAGAAATTATCAAATTTATTTCTGAAGAAAAATTTATATGGAAATTATGAGGTTTATAAAATGGTCACTGCAATGAAGCCTTTGCAACAGGACATTTCTGATTTTTAGGAATTAATAACTTGAAATTCTAAAGCTATAGCTGAGATTTTTTTCTTCCATAGGAAGCATAATGTTGAAGCCTTAATATGCACAGTCATTTTTAATGTGGCTGTGCCTCATGTTTATGTAAAAAATAGCAAAATGTAAAAGCATTCAAAAAAGCAATTTTTAATTTTTCAGATTTTTAGTTGTTTTACCTTAAAAATTCATGTACAGATGGTTCCTCTCGTTGCTCATGTTTGTTAAAAAAGTAAATGCTTTGCCTGAATTTCAATCTTACTTTTGCAATGATTAAACATCCAAATATTGCAAAGATGAAGGATTTAAGAAAAATGTCAAGTTTCAAAAATTAATATTTAAAAAAGGCCATTTTGTAAAAATTTGAAAATTTGGTTGATGGTAGTCACTATATGCTAGTATAAGATAAAGCAATTTAGAAAAAGGTAGTATCTCAGTTGTAAATTTTTTATACTTAGCCTAACATGGTGGTTTCACATGGAAAATTTTCGTAGTGAAAAACTGAGCAGTAGCTCAGAAAGACTGTAATGTAAAAGAAATATCTCTGTATATATAAAAGTGAAAGTTTGTACGTTTGTTCCACACACGTTCCTAAACGGTTTGATGGATTTGCACCAAAATTGGCATACATACTCTTCATCACCCAGATTAAAATACAGGTGGGATGATTTTTAGAAATTCCACCCCTAAGGGGACAACTGTGTTTTTATTTACAGGGCTCTCTATAGACTGGGTGCTAGTTGGCTGCTGCGATATTACTCTACGTGTCAGAGCAACAGTCGTCAGGTCAAGCCTCACTCCTCGCAAGCTTCCACGGTTCAGGCATACAGAGAAGACTCCGATTTTTGAAAACACAATGCACCGGCAGAACATATTATCATAAGTATTTTTTTGTTTATGTTACCATGACATTTTCTTTGTAAGGATTAGGTTTCATTAGACTCCCAACAATTCGCACAGGAGTCTCAAATATGGGGAAAGCTACAGATTCCCACCAATAGGCGTGGTCATCTCAAATAGCATCAAGGTTAAGTTGAAGTTAAAACAGACAATCTTCTTCATACATAAAATTTAAATGTACAAGATTAGTATTAGTATAAATAAAAGAAATAGCCTATGTCCACCGGAAAGAAGTAAGCTTCCCAACGGTGAAGGAATTATCCGAATGGGTTTAGTTTTCGAGATTAGTAAAAAAAATTCCGTATATTATCGTGAACTACTTTCTTTCACGTTGGGTGTGATCAGGTTGTATGTAAACAAAGCAAAACGATACATGGGAAATTGGAAATTACTTGAAAGCGATGTTTTTCAGTAGTACAGCCAAAAATGATAAAAAAATAATAATAAATAAATGAAATAGCCTATGTCCTCCGGAAAGCTTCCCAATTATCCAAATCAGTTTAGTTTTTGAGATTAGTAAAAAAATTCTGTATATTATCGTGAACTACTTTCTTTCATGTTGGGTGTGATCAGGTTGTAAATCTACACTCGTGGCGCAGTGGTCTAAGGCGTTGGCTTCTGATCATTCGTCCGTAAGGGGTCCAGGTTCGAATCCCGGTCAGGCATGGATGTTGTGTTTGTCTTACGGCACTGGCTCTCTCCCTTCCCTGGAACCAGTGACCCTAAATTAGGGACGGGCGACTGCTTATAGCCCATTGAGTTGCTCACGGTGGTCGTTAAACCTCCAATAAAAAAAAAAAAAAAGAAATCTATGCTCTAGAAAGCTGAGTGCAGGAAGTGCATTATCGTGCATGTTTGCTATTTCGGGTTTTTAGGACTCAGAACAGCCATTATAAATTGTGATTTTTATAATAAAATTTTCATCAAGTGTGGTGAAATGCCTCCAGAAAAACGCAAACCAATTGGACAAGTTCAGCCGAAAGCAAAGAAAGTAAAATTACTTCGAGAAAATTAGACAACCGAATAACCTGATCGAAGACTTGTGGATCAGCGGGAAAGAGCCAGTGTATCTAGGGCGGCAGAGACCTTGGAACAGCATGAGGCCCAACTTGAGCGTGTTCATCATGGTAGGATTTTTTTACAGTGCGATTTACATTGTTACTTGAAAATAAACTTTTTATGTCTATGACCAGAATAAAATCACTGAAACGGCAACGGGCTGAACATGTTGCCAGAAGAACGGACCACAGATGGACAACCAAAATTTTAAACTGGATTCCGGGGGACAGGAAAAGACCCAGAAGAAGATTCCATGGAGGACGGATGGATGAATGAATTCGAAAGTATGCTGGAGTGACATGGAGGAGACGGGCTCAAGACAGACAGTTTTGGAAGAAACTTGGGGAGACCTTCATGCAGCAGTAGATTGATAATGGTTGATGATGATATCTGGAGAGATACATGCTTCATGTAACCAGAAAAGATAAGGGAAGGAATGCATGGATTCAGAAAATGACAAGTGTTGATAATATCATGGGCTGGACATCTTACTGGAAGAACTGACCATAATTGGACAACTGAGTTAGACTGGATACCAAGGGACAGGAAAAGATCTCTGCTTCTAAGAGTCCGATTTGAAAAATTCCATCTTTGTCGGATAGCGTTTCGGGTACAAAATGCTTTTCATATATTTTCAAGTAATTAATAGACTTTCCGCTAGGGGGCGTAAAAGTAAATTGTGTTTTCCTCGATATCTCTGCTTATAAAACTGATTTGGAAAATTCGTCCTGTGTTGGATACAGCTCCTGGTGGGAAATGTTTTGCACATAATTTCTAACTGTTGGCAAAAAATGGTTTGGCTACCAGGGGCATAAGTGTTTATTTCTGCCTTGATATATTTGCAGCAAAATTTGAGCTCCTGAAAACTCGACTGAAAAAATTCTTTGATGGACCAATACCGCTCACCTCAGAAAACTTTTTGGAGAATGCTTTGTACTTAAAATAATGCATAATTTAAACATATAAAATGAGCGAAACACACAGAGTCACGTATAGTAAAATGTTCGTTTAGCGGTAGCTTTCGGTCATCCTACGACCTTGATCACCCGCGATCAACTGGATGGGCTGGTTGCCAGAACTACAATTTGAAGTTGGGGTGTTGAACTGTTGCCATATTTTAGAAGAGAGATCCAAATAAATAAGATTTGGTAAGGGCTTCCTTTTACCGTACGTGACTCTGTGTGTTTCGCTCATTTTATATGTTTATGTGTTATTGTCGTGTGATGCCTGAGTTTTAAACAATGCATATTTTTTCTGCCAGGGGGTATAGATGCATATCTTATTTTTGTCGACATCTCTGCTTCTAAGAGTCCGATTTGAAAAATTCTTTCTTTCTTGGAGAGTTTCCACTGCAAAATTTTTCTTATATAATTTCAAATTTTGCTTAACACACAAGTCTGTCCACCAGGTAAGTTCATGTTTTCATTTACAGCAATATCTGCGAGACAAAAAATCTAATTGAGAAACTTCTTTCTTCCGTCACTACTAACTACGCAAACTCTGTGTGCATATTTTCTTCCCAAAATAATGCACAGTTTTGCCACTAGAGGCACCAAATTTTAATGTGTTTTCTCAATATTGCTGCTTCTACATGTGCAATTAAAAAAAAATTCTTTCAACATCGGATGCCATTTACCTTGTAGAACACTTTAGGCTAGTACATGAGGAATTTTGTAGTTCACAGTTCTGTCGCTAGGTGGTGTTTTTGTACTTCAGTTTTCAGCTGTAACGCTGCTTCTAAAAACTATTGAAAAATTTCTTCTTTACTATATGCCATTCACTACAATTGAGATGTGGAGCATTATCCTCTTTAAATAATGCAAAGATTTCCTGCTAGGGGCATAAAGGTTATAACCGCCCCCCCCCCACACACACACTTTCTTTCACACTCTTATTTTGGAAGGTGTATTTGAAAAATTATTTTTCCTTAGCATAGCTTTTTCCATGAAGAATATGTTTTGCCTATTTCCAACTTTCCATTATTCTTAGTTCTTCCACTAACAGGCATTGACTAATGTCATGTTTCTTTCTATATTTCTTCTTTTAACTGATTAGATGTGTGCCCTCCCCATTCTTGAAGTCTGGATTTGCCTTTGCTTTATTTTATAATTATTTCAATTGTTATCAAGAATAGACTGATTACATGGGAAGATAGTGCAGAATAGTGACTGCAGCTAAAATGACTGCTTCAATTAATAATTTTCATATTGAGGGAAAGGATTTTCTGATAGGCCTTGTGGTAATTGCACTGCCATGATTCTGTTTCGCACCAGTTTGTTCTCTTTGTCAAACATGCTTTCTAAGTACACCAACTCATTAACCTGGTCAATCACTGTGCCATTTAGACTTATATTGCATTCAGTACTACCAGTTCATCTCTCAAAATCCATAACTTTGGTTTTCCCCTTATTTATACTGAGTTTGAATTTTACACAAACTTTGTACATCCGGGACAATGTACTCTGCAACTCACTTTTGCTCTCTGCCAACAGGATAGTATCATCAGCATACAGCAATCTGTACACATGGTTATCACCAAGAAATAAATCAGTATTATCTATTTTAGCATCACACATGCATGCATCCATAAATATATTAAACAGCCATGGTGGCATTATACAACCTTGTCTGACTCCTGCACCAATAGGAAACCATTTTGATAAAACACCATTCACTCATACACAAGCTTTACTGCCAGCATACATGGCTTTTACACTATTAAGTAGATTCCAACTAACACCATATTCATTCAATACCTTCCACAAGTGTCCTATTTACTTGGTCGTAAGCTTTCTCTAAATCTATGAAGGCAGCAAAAACTTTCTTACCAACAGCCTGATACTTTTCAATCATGTGTAATGCAAAAATTTGGTTAGTGCAGCTTTTACCAGGCATAAAACCACTCTAACATCCCATACTTTCTCTGATGCAAGATCCCGTACTTTTTCAATAATGACCTTACCAAACACTTTCCCTGGCACACTCAGTAGGCTAATACCATGATAATTCGTGCAGTCAGTCTGATCACCTTTTTCCTTATGCAAGGGAACAATAATAGCACCCTTTCAATCCCAAGGGACCATTCCTAACTCCCAGCACAACTGAAAATTTTCAGTTAACCAGTCAATTACAGTGTCACCACCATATTTCAACATCTCGGCAGTTATGCCATCAACTCCTGGAGCTTTATTATTCTGTAGAGATTTTTAGAGCTTTACATTCCTCTTCTCTTGAGATCCCTCCTGTGCTTCCATCTCTCACTGTGACATCTGCTTCTGACTCAGAATCACCTTTGCTTTCTTGATCTAATAACTCAGAAATATTCACTCCATCTTTAACTTAACTCATTGGGCTCCCATATCATTTACCCAATCCTATTCTTCACACAGCTTACAATTTTGTTTCCCCTCTTTTTCCTGAGTCTCGTGTACTTCCAGAAAGTCTTCCTATCTTTCCAAAAAGCCAATTCATGCCTTTCCACCTTCTCCTTCCTATCTAAGCCTTACTCTGGCAAACCAGCTTAGCTGCTTCACGCTTCTTACAGTGATATTCATCCACAGAAACTCTGCCTTGCAACATCCCCAAATAGGCTTCCTTCTTTCTCTTTACTGCCTCTTCAATCTTAGTGTTCCACCAAGCATCGCCTTTATTGCTACCCACTATTGTGGTGCCACAGACCTCTTCAGCAGCAGTGACAACACAGTTCTTAAAACATTATGAGTCAACTTATTACAAAACACCAATCACTCTTTTCAACTTTTACAATCTTTGAGTGTGTCTGAACACAAAAACATGATTTCAGTCCCAACTCATATAACCGCTACCTCGCAAACATTGATTGATCTGTCTTTCACAAATGTATTAACTGAGACTACTATTCCAGGGGCCTTACAGTACGATTTTAGTGATCATCTCCCTATATTTACAATTTACGCTCTTAAACAACAAACCACTACACCTGAAAACTACTACATTTTTAGACAAATTAATAATACAAATATGGAAAGTTTTAAAATTCAATTATGACATTAACTGAAACACTGTTTTGGTTCATGGCTATGCAAATAAAAATTATGAGTAGTTCATCACAATTACTACAGAGCTTTATAATCAATCTTTTCCAAAAATTATAAAACAACATAAACTGAAGAAAAAAATTGTAAGCCATGGATTACCAATACATACACATACATACATATCACTAAGCTGTTCTCTGAGATTCAGAGGTTAGCTCCAAAAAGAAATACAAACTACCAGATATTTTTACTTATTGCTGTCGTATCAAACTTCTCCATTTACAGCGATTTTGACATACAACTCGTGCTTCACTAATATCCATTACACGCCGTACACAAGATCTTTTATTTTTCATACTCATAATCTTTTTCTCATGCAGACACTCCTGAATCTGATCCACCCATGTTTTCCTTGGCCTTCCTCTGCCTTTCCTTCCTGCCACTTGGGCTGAAAATATTTTTTTAGTAAGCATTTCATCACTCATTCTTTCAATATGGCCAAACCACCGAAGCATATTGGTCTCCACCTTGCTAACAACATTTTGCTTCACATCACACAACTGCAATACATCTTCATTTCTCACACAATCAGATCGTGTCTTGCCACAAACCCCACGTAAGTAACGCATTTCTCCAGCAAACAAACGACTCCTATGTTTCTTCTGCAGTACCCAGGTTTCACTACCGTACATCAGAGCAGGAACAATTACACTTTCAAACACAGCCATGCGAGACTCTCTAGAGAACCCATCATTTCTGTGAAAACCTCCCAGAACAGCTATGACTTTCAAAGAAGAATTCACTCGCCTACTGATTTCACCATCCAACTTATTCTCTCTGTCAAACATGCTTTCTAAATACACAAACTCACTCACCTGGTCAATCACAGTGCCATTTATACTTACATTACATTCAGTGCTACCTGTTCCTCTCTCAGACACCATAATTTTGGGTTTTCCCTTATTTATACTCAGTTTGAATTTCATGCAAACTTCGTGCTTCCGAGTCAACATACTCTGCAACTCACTTTTGCTCTCTGCCAACAGGACAGTGTCATCAGCATACAGCAATCTGCACACACGGATATCACCAAGACATAAACCACTATTATCTATTTTGGCATCACGCATGCATGCATCCATAAATATATTAAACAGCCATGGTGACATTACACAACCTTGTCTAACTCATGCACCAATGGAAAACCATTTTGATAAAACACCATTCACTAGTACAGAAGCTCTAGTACCAGCATACATGGCTTTTACACTATTAAGTAGATTCCCAGTAACACCATATTCATTTAATACCTTCCACAAAAGTGTCCCATTCACTCGGCCATAAGCTTTCTCTAAATCTATGAAGGCAGTAAAAACTTTCTTTCCAACAGCCAGATACTTTTCAATCATCGTGTGTAATGCAAAAATTTGGTTAGTGCAGCCTTTACCAGGCATAAAACCACTCTGAACATCCCACACTTTCTCTGATGTAAGAACCCGTATTTTTTCAATAACAACCTTGCCAAACACTTTCCCTGGCACACTCAGTAGGCTAATACCACGATAGTTCTTGCATTCAGTAAAAAACCTCTTTTTCAAAATTCATAAATAGTAAACTACCTCAGGACTTCCAAAACTGTAAGACTTTTTGAAATAAACTTAACAGTGACATTCGGTGCACTAAGCGTACCTACTATCTCTGCATATTTTCACATAACTCCCCAAAACTATCATGGAAACATTTAAACTTGCTAATGGGCAAAAATACAGTTCTAACGGTTGGTTCTTCAGTACTTAATAGATTCTAATAACTTTCAGCTAACAGGCAAACAAGAAATTACAAATGCATTAAATAAACATTTTACCTTATTTCCACAAATACTAAAAAATAATTTAATTACCCCAAAAATTCCTTTCACCTTTCATTTTTTTGGGGTAATTTAATTACCCCAAAAATAACCTACCTAGGGAGCACACACAGATCTAGTAATTTTCAACTTACTGAAACAGAACTATTAGAAGAACTTAACCACATAAATTCTAGCTCTGGCCCTGGATGTGATGATCTTCAACCATTTATTATAAAAAATGTCGCTAATCTCATTCTTGATCCTCTATTATTTATATTTAATGATATATTCCAATCTGGTGAATTTCCTGATCTACTTAACAAAAATAATCCCAAAATACAAATCTGGATCAATAAATGATGCAAACAATTACCACCCTATAGCCAATTTATCAATTTTTGCTAACATTTTGGAGAGATTAATATATAATAGATTAAACTTGTTTATTCATATCTAAATATTATCCATCTGAATCAACATGGTTTTCAATCTGGTAAGTCAACTAAATCAGCCTTATTATATCTACAACAAACAGTCCAACATAATTTTGATCTTAACTTAAATACTATCGCTTTATTTTTGGACCTGTCAAAAGCTTTTGATACCATAAACCATAATATCTTACTACACAAATTGCACACTATTGGAATAAGGAGCAATGAACATTCTCTTATTAAAAGTTATTTATCAGGTAGGCAACAATATACTCACATTAACCAACATCAGTCCTCTCTTAAATCCATACCAACTGGTGTTCCACAAGGCTCAATTTTAGGGCCTCTACTATTCAGTATATACATTAACGATATCTTTATTTCCATAAATGGCATTGATCTCCTTCTTTATGCTGATGACATAACCATAACTCAAGTCATTTAATTTAATGACTAACACTATTTCAAATATTAATACTCAATTTAATAACATCTCAGATTGGTTGAATTCCAATAAACTAAAAATAAATACTACCAAAAACAAAATCTTTAATCTTTTCAGAACCACATTCTGTCACATTATCTATCAATAACACAAATATAGAACAGGTTAATTCCTTACTTTATTTGGGGATTACTTTAAATAAGGACCTTAGGTGGAACCAACATGTGGATACTCTTCTTCTCAAACTCTCTAAAAACATTGGCGTTATCAGTACGGTTTTCACAAACCTTATATCATCATCATCATCGTCAACCATTATCAATCCACTGCTGGACGAAGGTCTCCCCAAGTTTCCTCCACAACGGTCTGTCTTGTGCCAGTCTCCTCCATGTCACCCCTGCATACTTTCGAATTTCATCCACCCATCTCCCATGTGGTCTTCTTCTGGGTCTTTTCCTGTCCCTTGGAATCCAATCTAAAATTTCGGCTGTCCATCGATGATCTGTCCTTCTGGCAGTATGTCCAGCCCATTGCCATTTCAGGGATTTAACTCTGATCATGATGTCTTCCACTCTTGTCATTTTTCGGATCCACGAGTTCCTCTTCTTATCTCTCCTGGTTACACCAAGTATGCACCTCTCCATGCTTATTTGAGTTGTCTGCAGCCTTTGTATGTCTCTTTTAGTTAAGGTCCACGTCTCTGCACCATACGTAAGCACTGGAAGGATGCATTGATCAAACACTTTTCTTTTAAGACATAATGGCATATTGCTCTTGAAAATTATGCTGTTTCTTCCAAAAGCTCTCCAGGCAAGTTTTGTACGCCGATTAATTTCTTCATCAATGTGACCCTCACTTGATATCTGCTGTCCAAGATAAACGTATGTGTCTGTTATCTCCAGCTTTTCTCCATCAATCAATAAATCTTCATTTCTTGTAAAAGCATTGAACATCACTTTTGTCTTCTGAAAGTTCATTTTTAATCCCACTTCTTTACTCTTGTCAGCAAGTTCCTGGATCATACTCTGCAGCTCTGATGGGGTAGTTGCAAAAATGACTACGTCATCAGCAAAACGAAGGTGGGTTAGATAATCTCCATTAATCTTTATCCCCTTGTTTTCCCAGCTCAGCGACTGAAAAACACCCTCCAATGTGGCATTAAAGAGCTTCGGAGATATGGTGTCACCTTGTCTCACTCCCTTTCCAATTTTTACGTGTGTTGTATTTTCAAACAGCCTAATCTTTGCACTTGCATTTTCATAGATGTTATTAATAATATTAATGTATGCATCTTCAATACCGCAGGTTTTCAGAGCCATTGTAACTGCTGATGGTTTCACCGAATCAAAGGCTTTTTCATAATCGATAAAAGCCATGCACAATGGAAGTTCATATTCCCTCGCTCTTTCAATTAGTTCTCTCAGCACGTGGATATGATCTATTGTGCTGTAGCCACTCCTGAATCCAGCTTGTTCTCTCGGTTGAGCCATGTCCAGTGTTACCTTCAAGCGGTGTGAAAGAACTTTAGTGAAGATTTTATAAACTACTGATAGGAGGCTGATAGGTCTGTAGTTTCCGAGATCCTCAATGTCACCTTTTTTATGTAGCAAGATCATTGTAGCGTTGTTCCAATCCTCAGGAATTTTCCCTTCATTAAGGCATCGAGTGAAAATTTGGGCGAGTACTGTTTCGATTTCTCCACTTGCATCTTGTATGATGTCTATAGTAATTCCATCTTCTCCTGGAGCTTTTCCCCGCTTCATGTTCTTGATTGCATGTGCAACTTCTGCTGGAAGGACTGGAGGAACTCTGGTACTGGTACCTTTCATGATGTCTGGAGTGCATGTATCATCCCTTTCATATAATTTGGAGTAGAAATCTTTCACTCTTGTCAAAATTTCGCCTCTATTTCTTGTTACAGAACCATCTTTTTTTCTCAGTGCCATAATCTGTTTTCTTCCCTTACTGAGATGTCCCTTTGCTATCTTTAGGCTTTGGTTGTTTTCAATTGCTTTCCTCACTAGTTCACAGTTGAATTTTCTTACGTCTTCAGTGATACTTTTTCTTACTGTCTTGCATAGCTCTATATATTCCACTTTGGAAGTCACATCTTCTTTAGTTGTCCTCATCTCTCTTCTTTTTTGCATCAACATTTTGGTTTTTCCTGATAATTTATTTACATGCAACTTGTTCTTAGACCCAGCTAATTTTGTTGCTGTTTCCATAAGAGCTTTGGTTACTTTTCTGTTAACTTCAGAGATGTCCACTTCTTCTGATGTTAGGCCTTCTAAAGCAGAGAACCTGTTCTTCAGTTCCAACTTGAAGGTATTATGGTGTTTTTTAAGGTTGGTTATGTCAATAGATTTTGTTTGTCTTATGAGCTTGCCACGTTCAAGTTTAGTGTTGAGGTGCATCTTACATCTCACCAATCTATGGTCACTACCTGTGTTGAACTTGTTTAGCACACTGCAGTCTTCTATGACGAATTTTTTGTTACACATAATAAAATCAATTTCACTTGTTGACCCATTTGGATGTCTCCAAGTCCATTTCCTGTGTGGCTTTTTCTTGAAGAAGGAGTTCAAGATGAAAAACCCTTCTGCCTCTGCAAACTCTACGAGAGTAT
The DNA here is from genome assembly GCA_039090855.1 of Macrothele yani. Classification (NCBI taxonomy): domain Eukaryota; kingdom Metazoa; phylum Arthropoda; class Arachnida; order Araneae; family Macrothelidae; genus Macrothele; species Macrothele yani. Next base: position 73,812,968 of record CM076994.1, on the reverse strand, counting down.
TTCCACGCTGGTTTCTGTTGCCGTGACCGAATTTACCTACTGAAGTTTCATTCTGTTGCCGTTGCCCTATTTTTGCATTGAAATCTCCCATAATTATTTTCAAATGCTGCTTACCTTTATTATTTAGATGACAAATTTCCTCATAAAATTCTTCAATTTCTTCTTCAGGATGACTTGTGGTGGGTGCATAAGTTTGAATAATCTGAGCCTGGTATCTTTTCGAGAGTTGGATAACAAGTCGTGCAGCTCTGTCAGAGGAACTTTCAACTTCTACAACTTTATCCTTCAGTTTCTTGTTTATTATAAATCCAACACCACTAGTTCTGCCAGTATCTGTCCCACGATAGTAGAAGAGATGTCCACTTTTCAGTTCGATGAGATCTTCTCCTTTTCTCCTTATCTCACTTAGCCCCACGATGTCCCACTTGATCCTTTGTAGTTCCTCTTCCAATTCAAGAAGCCTTGAATCAGAAGATAGGGAGCGTCCATTGTGCGTAGCCAAGGTCAGCATCAGATGGTAGCCTAGTCCGGTCCTCCGGGGATTCTTAGCACCCTCTGCCTTCATGTCGCACTGGCCGCTGCCTTGGCCAGGTACATTCCAGCTGCCGGAGACTGAGGGCCAAGATTTAAGTTGTGGAATCATTTTGGAGGGGTTTGGCCATAACTCACCACGCTGGCCAAGAGGGTTGGTGAGTGTGGGATAGAATTTCCTCTAATCCCGATGGTATAGTTATACCGCTATTGGCGGTCGTCAGAGCCCCTTTAGTGGGAACAGGATATAAAACACTAATTCAATTATTTTGTACCATGTTTCAGACTTACATTAATTATGCTATTTTATCGTGGGGACAGATGACTAAATATAATATTAAAAATCTTACTTCAAATTCTGCAAAACAAATTTGTAAGATTAATTGACCTAAAATTTGATAGAAATACACCACTATCACTATATAATAAATAACACAAGAGTTTCTCCAAATAAATACAACATTCTTACGATTAACCAACTATATAACTTTAATATTGGGAAAATTATGTTCAAGCAAATTAAGAATAATTTACACAATAACATCATACAAATTGTACCACAGATACACTCACATGACACACATACTAAATTACATATTCGGCCCATACATTCGAAGACTGAGACCATGAAGCAGAGTATAAATTACACTGGCCCACACTACTGGAATTCATTACCGACGGAACTGACTTCTTTAAATAACTTTAACCTTTTTAAAAAAAAATTAAAAATCTACATAATGACTTACGACTCCTCAAGTTGATGATTGCAGTGGAGGGGAACTGTGATTATTACTATGATTTGTATACCTCAATGTAAATTGATTTTCAATGGTATCACCTGTAATGTTTATCATCTTTTCATATATCATTATTATTATTATTTTTTTTTTTTTTGAGACACTCCTCAAGTTGATGATTGCAGTGGAGGGGAACTGTGATTATTACTATGATTTGTATACCTCAATGTAAATTGATTTTCTATGGTATCACCTGTAATGTAACTTTAACTCCTGACTTAAGTGTGTAATTTGTGTGGGGAGCATAGGACCTAGTCAGGCCTTGCTGGCCATTTCCCCTGCTTCCTTGCTGTGCTTTTTTTATTTGATATTTTTATAACCCTGGTTTTCTGCTCAGCAAAATAAATGAACTGAATTGAATTGAATTACCACTTCTTTTCTGCATCCTTCTCACATGACTTCAGATCTTTCAGTTGTTCTCGTTTTCTGTGAATGTAACACTGATGATCTTCAGGGAGCCTTTCAACTTTTATTCTCTTTATCCTGGGCATCTTCCCATTTCCCCCCCCCCCCCCATCCGACCAACATTTAGTTTCACTTGTGACACAACCAAATAATGATCAGAGCCGACATCAGCACCTCTCATCACACGAGTGTCAACAACTAAGTGTTTCAGATGCTGATCATAAACAACAAAATCTGTAACACTCTTTTGACCAAGAGTACAATTTTTCCAAGTATAAGTTTGGATATACTTGTGGTTGAAAAATGTATTAGATACACACAAACCATTGTCAATGCAGAGTTCAATTAAACTTTCACCATTATCATTTACACAAGGATCATTAAACTTACCCAGAACATTGTCAGAAATTGCATTCTGCACACCTACTCTAGCATTGAAATCCCCTGCTATTATAACTTTTTCTTTAGCTCCAAACTGGCTCAAAACAGCTTTTAGCTCATTCCAAAAACTTCCTTCTTATCAGAAGGTTCCAAATCATAAAGAGCATACACTACAACAATTACAATTCTCTGAAGTTTCACTTTCAAATGAAACCAAAGAATTATCTCACTTATGCACTATAGTGAATCAAGTTGTTCATCTTTTCCCTTAAAATCACACCTACACCAGCCTGTCCTCTCACATTATCCAATATGCTAGACCACACACTCGCCATTTCATTCACTTCTTCTATCTCAATTTCCTTCTGTTTGGTTTTACTTACACACAGCACATCCAATCTATACCTATTCATCTCTTCAATCACCTTGTTCATCTAATCATTTATACCTCTAGTATTCCATATTAGAGGTATAAATGTATTCCATCATGTGTGGTGCACTCACTCAGCCGAGATCTCTTTCAGATTTTCCTTTTTCCAGTTCCAGGTCGATTCCATGGTGGACCATCCTTCTCAAGTGTGGTAGGTCCACCATATGCCACACTAGAGTCCAAATAATTGTATCTTTGTGTCTTTTTAATCACGTAAGTACATCAGTGTGGGGGATTAGCCCACAGCTGACGTTTCCAGTTGATCATTCAACCTTAAGGATTCTGGAACAAAACCCAGTGAGTTGGGGTATTTTTGCCAATGTCGTACAGAACTAGCTGGCATCTCTCCTAGATTCACAGAGTCCCTTTTTGCTGTTCTGTGTGCCATTGTTCCCACATGAAATCCACACGCAGAATATTGAAAGGCATGGGTACGTTTTGCAAGGAAATTGCAATACTAGTAGTTGCTGGTACATCATCGTGGTTTGCAAAGCATTGCATGGAAACCTAACAAATGTCATTCTCCTTTGCTGAAAGCAGAAATACTCCCTGAAACTTTTGTTGTCCTTATAGAGCTAGCAACTAAGGTTCACAGTAAAAGTTTTGAAACATTTTGTCACTCCAACATTACAGATTTTATATAAATTTGCATTTGATGTTTGTGTTATTTTCCTGCATAAATTCCTTATACTATAGTCAAAGATTACTGGCAGAAGTCTTTTTAACAGTTATGCTCCCCTTTCACTCCATCATGTGTGGTGCCCTATCACTGATAACTGCAGCTGGTTTCTCACTAAGAAGATTCAGATCACTCAGACAGCTACTATGTTTGCAGAAATTATTGTTGCCAATAAATAGTATGACTATACAGATCTGCAAATTCTTCAATAATTTCAAAATTCTTCCTTATGTCATCATCATTATCATTGTCAACCATTATCAATCCACTGCTGGACGAAGGTCTCCCCAAGTTTCCTCCACAACGGTCTGTCTTGTGCCATACGTAAGCACTGGAAGGATGCATTGATCAAACACTTTTCTTTTAAGACATAATGGCATATTGCTCTTGAAAATTATGCTGTTTCTTCCAAAAGCTCTCCAGGCAAGTTTTGTACGCCGATTAATTTCTTCATCAATGTGACCCTCACTTGATATCTGCTGTCCAAGATAAACGTACGTGTCTGTTATCTCCAGCTTTTCTCCATCAATCAATAAATCTTCATTTCTTGTAAAAGCATTGAACATCACTTTTGTCTTCTGAAAGTTCATTTTTAATCCCACTTCTTTACTCTTGTCAGCAAGTTCCTGGATCATACTCTGCAGCTCTGATGGGGTAGATGCAAAAATGACTATGTCATCAGCAAAACGAAGGTGGGTTAGATAATCTCCATTAATCTTTATCCCTTTGTTTTCCCAGCTCAGCGACTGAAAAACACCCTCCAATGTGGCATTAAAGAGCTTCGGAGATATGGTGTCACCTTGTCTCACTCCCTTTCCAATTTTTATGTGTGTTGTATTTTCAAACAGCCGAATCTTTGCACTTGCATTTTTATAGATGTTATTAATAATATTAATGTATGCATCTTCAATACCGCAGGTTTTCAGAGCCATTGTAACTGCTGATGGTTTCACCGAATCAAAAGCTTTTTCATAATCGATAAAAGCCATGCACAATGGAAGTTCATATTCCCTCGTTCTTTCAATTAGTTCTCTCAGTATGTGGATATGATCTATTGTGCTGTAGCCACTCCTGAATCCAGCTTGTTCTCTCGGTTGAGCCATGTCCAGTGTTACCTTCAAGCAGTGTGAAAGAACTTTAGTGAAGATTTTATAAACTACTGATAGGAGGCTGATAGGTCTGTAGTTTCCGAGATCCTCAATGTCACCTTTCTTATGTAGCAGGATCATTGTAGCGGTGTTCCAATCCTCAGGAATCTTTCCTTCATTAAGGCATCGAGTGAAAATTTGGGCGAGTACTGTTTCAATTTCTCCACTTGCTTCTTGTATGATGTCTACAGTAATTCCATCTTCTCCTGAGCTTTTCCCCGCTTCATGTTCTTGATTGCATGTGCAACTTCTGCTGGAAGGACTACAGGAACTCTGGTACTGGTATCTTTCATGATGTCTGGAGTGCATGTATCATCCCTTTCATATAATTTGGAGTAGAAATCTTTCACCCTTGTCAAAATTTCGCCTCTATTTCTTGTTACAGAACCATCTTCTTTTCTCAGTGCCATAATCTGTTTTCTTCCCTTACTGAGATGTCCCTTTGCTATCTTTAGGCTTTGGTTGTTTTCAATTGCTTTCCTCACTAGTTCACAGTTGAATTTTCTTACGTCTTCAGTGATACTTTTTCTTACTGTCTTGCATAGCTCTATATATTCCACTTTGGAAGTCACATCTTCTTTAGTTGTCCTCATCTCTCTTCTTTTTTGCATCAACATTTTCGTTTTTCCTGATAATTTATTTACATGCAACTTGTTCTTAGACCCAGCTAATTTTGTTGCTGTTTCCATAAGAGCTTTGGTTACTTTTCTGTTAACTTCAGAGATGTCCACTTCTTCCGATGTTAGGCCTTCTAAAGCAGAGAACCTGTTCTTCAGTTCCAACTTGAAGGTATTATGGTGTTTTTTAAGGTTGGTTATGTCAATAGATTTTGTTTGTCTTATGAGCTTGCCACGTTCAAGTTTGGTGTTGAGGTGCATCTTACATCTCACCAATCTATGGTCACTACCTGTGTTGAACTTGTTTAGCACACTGCAGTCTTCTATGACGAATTTTTTGTTACACATAATAAAATCAATTTCACTTGTCGTCCCATTTGGATGTCTCCATGTCCATTTCCTGTGTGGCTTTTTCTTGAAGAAGGAGTTCAAGATGAAAAACCCTTCTTCCTCTGCAAACTCAACGAGAGTATTTCCACGCTGGTTTCTGTTGCTGTGACCGAATTTACCTACTGAAGTTTCATTCTGTTGCCGTTGCCCTATTTTTGCATTGAAATCTCCCATAATTATTTTCAAGTGCTGCTTACCTTTATTATTTAGATGACAAATTTCCTCATAAAATTCTTCAATTTCTTCTTCAGGATGACTTGTGGTGGGTGCATAAGTTTGAATAATCTGAGCCTGGTATCTTTTCGAGAGTTGGATAACAAGTCGTGCTTGTTATCCAACTGCTTGTTATCCAACAAGTCGTGCTTCCTTATGTATGAGCATGTATGTTAGTAGCAGAACTGTATTGTGTGGGCAATAAAATGTTAGCCTTCAGATTCTACTCTTTGTACTTATTGTTGTGTTTTTGTTTTTTGCTGCTGCTTAGTGATAATATTCTAAAATTCATCATTTTTTTTTCAAGGTACTTAGTAAACTGTGTGTGTTGAATATCACCTGACAGTGTTCTTGGGAAGTGCTGGTGTTCAACACAAAAATAGAACAAATAAGGGTAAAATAAAAAAAAATCCTACTAATTCCTATGCAAAAAAACACAAGTTTTTAGTATGGGAATCTCCAAGGAATAGTGATGATCTCTTTTGTTTCACATTTTACACTTTTCTCTCATTTAGGAGCTAAAAATAATGCCTCCATGAATTACTATCTCAATCTTGAATTTAATTACAAAATTCTGCTTACATTTTTATAAAATGCCATTGCTGAAGAAAAATCACATTAATACCAAAATCCTGTTAGAGAATTAAAAAATGACACAACTTTGATACATCAAACCTCTGTGTCACCTGTTCCAGCAAATTACCATAGCACTTTCTGTCACTTCTAGAATGCACAGAGCAATTTAATTTTTACCAAATCAATATAAGTGTAATACTAATTTCCTTTTATGAAAACTGTTGGCATTGTGACATGGGATAGGGAAAGGTTCTGTCTGAATCATGATAAAATTGGCTTAACAAATTTGAAATCCATTATTTCCTTACAAATTGTATCACTCATCTTCAGCCACATCTTGAATATATTTGTATGTATTACTGTCCTCTAAATCGTATTGAGGAACACAAAAAAAAAAAAAAGAGGAAAGAGAAGAAGAGCTGGTAAAATTGCAGACTTATGTTGTAGTTAAATTTCATCTTGCATTTAATATTGTAATTAGTTTAAAAAATGTAAGCATTTTTTTTTGCTTAGTTAATTGAAGAGATTTAAAATGACAACGAAATTGAAAGCTGCTTTTATGCGGAATGACCCTCCATTCCTCCCAGTTAGGAAAATACCAATGACATGTTTAGGCAAAATATGCAGAATTCAAACCCTTGTGGAAAATCTGAAAAGTTGTAGTGTATTCTTATCATAAGGGAAGTTTGCTGCATGCTCAAATTAATGTCCATTAATCTGTATTTGCAGCTTATCCACTGTACCAAAGGCACATTGGCCCCTCCCCCTCATGATGCAATAAATATGCTTTTGAGCAGGCCCTGATTTACGGGAGGGCACACGGGGCACGTGCCCAGGGCCCCCGATTTTGGGGGGCCCCCAAATTTGAATTAAATGTGTACTTAGTTAATGGGAATTTTGTGTGTGTATATGTAAAATTTATTTTTTTACTTTTGCATGCTCATGAGTCATGTGTTTATAAATGTGGTACTTACATGCAGTGAGTTTGAGTTTCGAGTTTTACGTAAACACGTGGCCATTAATGAGTTTCAGTGGTTTAATAATCTTCAGGTGGCCATTGAGAAGGAGGACTGCTTTCATTGATTCACGTGACCTTTTCTTTCTTCTCCGAACGCACCTAAACTTAACTGATCCTTCAACTTCCTGCACACGGATTGTCGTAACTCGTAACTGTAACCGCAAACGCGATGGCATGGTTGTATTTTGCGTTGCGTTTATTGTAGTCTGATGGAATGTTGGATATATGTTAATTTTATATATAATCAAATTTAGTTAGTTGTAACAATATATTTAAGTTGAATTATTTAACAGTTAAATTATGTCAAAACAAACATATTTATCCAGCAGTGCTAAATGGAAAGCCAAACAATTGAAACTGAAGGATAATGACCTGCAGCATGGTAGCATTAAACGTTTTGCCATTAAAAAATTGGATATTTCACTTGGTCCCAAAATTCCTACACATTCCTCTAATTTTACTACTGGTGAGTATCTTGAGTGTAATTTGCCTTTGGAAGCCAGTAATCTGACTTCAGAATCATCTAACATCACAGGTGCTCCTGATTTGGGAAATATTTTGAATTCATCTAATGAAGAGAGCACAAGTTCCACAATGAATGCACTGGATCTTGCCTTATGGGGAGAAATTACAGAAGAAATGCGCAAATGCTTTTTGAGCAATCCACCAGTCCAAAATTTGAAGTTGCTGGCATTCACAGGGAAGGATATCTGTGGTAAAAATCGTTTCCTAACAGAAGGTAATTTTTTCAGAATAAAAAATAATGAGAAGGTAAAACGCGACTTTCTTCTTTTTATCCCCATTAACTTGTTTACTATTCTGCCGGATATGCAAATTGTATGCTAGGAGCACTACAGCATTAGGATCCACAGGTTTTTCTGACTGGAAGCATGCAAATTTACACATACACAGGCAAACAGTATGTGACTATTCATCACGCATGAATGCTTCTGCACGCATTGACTGTCAGATAGTTATGCAGTATCGGAAGGAATCCAAGTACTGGCAAGATGTTTTTTTTTTTTTTTAGGTTTAACGACCACCGTGAGCAACTCAATGGGCTATAAGCAGTCGCCCGTCCCTAATTCAGGGTCACTGGTTCCAGGGAAGGGAGAGAGCCAGTGCCGTAAGACAAACACAACATCCATGCCTCACCGGGATTCGAACCCGGACCCCTTTTGGACGAATAATCAGAGGCCATTGCCTTAGACCACTGCGCCACTGGGGCGGCAAGATGTTTTGCATAGAGTTGTTGCAACAGTTAAGTATCTCTCAGTTAGTGGGTTGGCAATGTATGGTGATCATGAAACAATTGGATCAGTTCAGAATGGAAATTTCCTGTGCTGCTTAGAATTAAAGAATTTGATCCATTCTTAGCTCAACACTTGGAAAAATGTGGGAATCCAGGAAGTGGTAACACCAGTTACTTATCTTTTTTTTTTTTTTTTTTATTGGAGGTTTAACGACCACCGTGAGCAACTCAATGGGCTATAAGCAGTCGCCCGTCCCTAATTTAGGGTCACTGGTTCCAGGGAAGGGAAAGAGCCAGTGCCGTAAGACAAACACAACATCCATGCCTCACCGGGATTCGAACCCGGACCCCGTTCGGACGAATGATCAGAGGCCATCGCTTAGACCACTGCGCCACCGGGGCGGCTTACTTATCTTCAACATGTGTGGATGAATTTGTTAAATTAATGGCTGTACGTGTTTTTAATGCCATCACTGATGAAAGAAAAATGTCAAAATATTTTTCTGTCATAGTTGACTCTACTCCAGATATTACACACATAGATCAACTGGCTTTTATCATAAGGTATGTCAACAAAGATTGTGAAGCAAAAGAACGGTTTTTGACATTTATTCCATTCCATGGATATATTCCATTCCATGGATATACTGCAGAAAACATTACAAATACCATTATATCTTTTCTACAGGACGCTGGCCTGGATATTATGAATGTCAGAGGCCAAAGCTACGACAATGCCAGCAACATGTCTGGGAAGTATTCTGGTGTTCAAACACGCATTATGGAAATCAATCCACTAGGGGAATATGTGCCATGTTCTGCTCACACTTTAAATTTAGTTGGTGTGAATAGCATAAATAGTTGTGGTAAAGTTCTTTCTTTTTTCACATTTTTGCAAAAACTCTATGCTTTTTTTCTGCATCAACTCACCGTTGGAAGATACTTCAGGAGAAAGTCCAGAAAGCACATGGAAATTCATCACTCACACTGAAGAGTCGGTCAGTTACCAGATGGTGTACAGATGCTGCAGCTACACGATCAGTGAGGAAAAATTATCGTGAAATAGAGAAAGTTTTAGTATTTCTGTCAGAAAATGTAGATGATTCTCGACAGACAAGAGATGAAGCAAAATCACTGCTGAAGAAAATGCGAACAATGGAAATATCGATCAGCACAGTAGTTTGGGACACAATACTTCAGAGATTAAACTGCGCAAATCAAACTTGCCAGAATCCAAAAGGAAATATTTCTGAAGTACTTAAAATTTTTGAGTCGTTAATTGAATTCATTCAGTTCGTGAGGGAAAATTTTGAAGTCTATGAAGAGGAAGCTAAAACATTAGTGTCTGAAAATGTGCAATACCATGGTCATGAATTCCGAAGAAAGAAAGTGCCCAAGAATAAACTCCTAGATGAATGTTACAGTGAACATATAGAACTCAGTGCAAAGGATATATTTAGAACTCAGGTTCATTATGTGCTTTGTGATGCTTTAATCACTCAGCTTTCAAGCAGAAAAAGTGCTTATGAAAATATAATGAGAAAATTTGAATTTTTTACAAAAAAATCAAGATCTGAAATTTTTGAAGGGGCAAAAGCATTGCAGGAATACTATAACAATGACCTTGACGACCAGTTTGCTGATGAGTTTTTGCAATTCTCCTCAATGATGGGGGAGCATGCAACCGTTCCCCAGATGCTGCAAACTTTGAAGGTAAGCAATTTAGAAGCCACATTTCCGAACACTGAGACTGCACTTGGAATGTTCATGACATTACCGATTTCAAATTGTACAAGTGAGAGATCATTTTCTTTGCTGAAAAGACTGAAAAATCCCTTACGATCAACCATGCGACAAACAAAACTGGCATCATTAGCTCTGCTGTCTTTGGAGAGTGATGTGACATAGTCTTTGAATTATGATTCTCTAATACATGACTTTGCATCTAGGAAATGTAGAAGAAAAATATTCAACCCAACTGTTTCGTCCTGATATAGGAGGTAAATTTTCAATTCTTTTTATTCATTCCTAAAAATAAAGAATAGTAAATGAGTTATTACAAATAAAAAGATCTGGTGCCCAAACACAGAACTTTGTCATCGTATTGTCATTTTTGTTTGACACTGGACAACTTATACATTCATGTCATTATGTGCTCATTAGATTTTGGTAAAAATTAGGTAAATGTGTAGTTTAGCGTCCTAAATTATTTGGTCGGAAAAGATGTAAAATTTCGAAAAAGTGTGACGTACAGATTCTAAAATATGCAATTTAAGGGGAAATGGTAAACAAATTTCATCGTCAGAATGAATATTAAAGATGTTTACCGAAAAACTTGAACTCCAAGTATGACGAGTCAGAAGACACTGCGGGAGGCCGTAAACAACGCTGCGGCGTTGACATGAAGCTGTGCTCCGTTGAAAGAAAGGATCGCTGCAGCCAGGATATTCACGGGCGGAATAGTACAACAGGAACCGGGTACGCTGTTGTCAGGAAAGTGTAGTGCTACGCTACAGAAAATAGTTAATTTCGGTGTCAGTTATTGACATCGCAGTCGGAGAGTTTGTTGTTTTTTTCCCATGGGATTCTTTGATGCTGAATGTATGAACTCATTTCTCCATGGAAGCTTTTTTTATTTAGTAATCAAACTTTTACATTGAGGCTTGCCATCTAACTTCCGTTGGAGAGAATGCGACACCTACTCTAACGCTTTTCTAGAAACAAGAAAGGAATGTGCATACTTACTATTTCGTATCACGGAATTACATGCCAAAGAACGAAGACAATCTCTGCATGTTTCTTTAAAAAGTGAGACAGAAATTTCAAACTACATTCTTTAGCATAGAAGTATATTCTGTTACTCTTTCCTGACAAGAGCGTACCTGATTCGTGTTGTACTCTTCTGTCCATGAATTCCCCGCCACAGCAAACCTTCCTTTCAACGGAGCAAAGCTTCAGGTCGTCGTCGCGGCGTGTGTTTACTCATCGTACTTGGAGGTAAGTTTTTCGGTAAACATCTGTAATATGACTTTTTTTTGTTGTTTTTTTTTTTTTTGAAATTTTGCAAATTTTCTGACGAAATAATTTAGGACGCTGAAGTACACATTTACCAAAAATTGAACCGGTACTAGATGTTCCCCTCAGCTTTTCAGATTATAATGTTTAACTCAGACTTTTCCCCATCAACACAAAATTTTATGTTTTGCAGTTTTCTGATATATTGATCATGATGTGCTGATTTGATCTTGGTAGAAACCGGGAAGCTGGAAGTAGGAGTTCCCATAGCACTTTTTCAATTGTTTATGCAGTTTCATATCTCTATTTATGATAAGGTCCAGTGGAGGTCACCATGGATTATTTTTTCTTGTTTTAATTCACATTTTTTGTAGGATGCATTGTTCTCGTGTTCTAGACGCAAGAATCAGTACATTGCAAGACCACAATATTCACTAAAATTAAGATGTCCATCCATTTTGTCATAGATATATTGTTATAGTTAGAATCTATGGGGTCATTAACAGCACAAACAACTGATCAACCAGTTGTCCCCGCACAGCCAGAGTTGTATAAAAATAAAATGTATCTGCGTACACAGCTATTGAAACAAAAAACTCGCTGCAAACCCGCAAACCATGATAACAATAGAATAAGATAATTTAAGGGAAAATTAATAAAACAAATAAATATTAGAACATTACAGATTCCAATGAGGACAAAATAAGTACATTACATTGAATGTGCAGCAATGTGTGTAAAATGGACTTTTATGGCAAAATATTGGACTACGAACCTCATAAACACAAGAGATTAGTTAAAGAAAGTTTTTATATCCAGAAAAACAGTTATATCAATGAACCTTCAAAAATTATAAATATGATTTTCAACAAGTTAATTCAAAAATACTGGACTTTACAAAATGCATAAGGAGATTATTTTTATTTAATTGGCAACTGAAAGTGGAACCTGGCAATAAAATTTAAATTCTGTGTAAACAAAACCTTTAATACAGTTCGTATACATTGAGAACAAGGTCTTGATAAAATCTAGAGGCCAGAAATGTCTGTAAAAACAAAAGAACTCAGAAGATGTGAAAAAAAATTAAGTTCTTCAGTTGAAATAGAATTAAGTATATTAATCTGCGTAAAGCGTTGAGTAAGTGTTTTAATTGCTGTATATAGGCCTAACATTTTAATTTTTTAAATCTACATGCAAAAACTATCTGCAAACCTGTTAATGTATTGGAAACTATCAGCGTACGCACGTACACCTACATTTTGCTACTCTGCACACAGTGACTATTATTTGGTCGATAGAGAATAACAAGGGGGCCCCGGAAATGTTTTGTGCCCTGGGCCTCGCATGTAGTAAATCGGGCCCTGCTTTTGAGTATTGAATAGCATGTTGTGTATGATACATCTTCAGTATCACCTACTGCTGAATTATGTCAGCTAAGTATAGCTGTTAATGAGAACAGTGAATCTGAAATGGAAATAGCTAACAATAGCATTCTCAGAGTGCTTTTGAAAAACTATTATAGTTTGTTCCAGTCTAATTATGTTATTGACATAATGTCCCATGGATTTTATGCTGAAAGAAAACTTTTGATACTTTCAAAGTAATGAAAGTCATATGGCTGGTATTTGTAAGGATCCAAATAAATTTAAAGACAGAATAAACCCGCATTAAGCTTTAAGAAACAGAAATCCTTCTTAAATAGCCATAAGTAAATTGATGAAGCACTAGTTTCTGTTTCATATTTTCCTATATCTCATATTCATGATTTTCTATTCCTTAATAATCAGTAAATTAGAATAATTGCATTGTGCTGTCAGATTTTTTATTAACATAATAGTTTGAACCTGCTTAGCTACAAAAAAAACAAAAACCCAGCAATTTCAAGAATGTTTTTTTCTTCTTTGATAGATTGCTGCAGTGTTTCCGTCTGAGTGCTGAGGAGAGACGTGATGTTTCCTTACGAACACGTCCCACCATGTGAGACACCATATTGTGATGCCAAGTCCCTCCGTGATCTGCTCATTTTAGAAAACATCGGTAGTAAAACGAATGATGGAACTGCTTTTGATGACAATCCGAGTACCATCAGCTGTGTTGGTTCCTATCCAAGCACCAGTGAGAATGCAAAGTCCAGGGAAGCTTCACCAAATGACAATGGCACTGATAGTGACAGTGGTGTGAATGGAACAAGTCTAAGAACTCTAAATGGGATACCATACTTGAACTCACCTCCTCAACAATTGTAAGAACCTTTTGAAATTACCTTTTCCTATAGCAGAGAATTTATTTTGTATTATAATATAGCAAACATTTAAAAGAGATGCACTTATTGCCTCAAATAAACAATTTTCTAATTGTTATAGGACTAACTGGCAGCTGTACTTGATAGTGAGTTTTCCTAAGCTCTGGCATATTGTGTTAGTTCTAACTTCCTTGCTGAAAAGGTGTCATGTGCTGAACTTTGAGCTTCTGCAAGCCTACTGAAAAGGCTTAATGTGAAACAATTCAGCTCATATATCGAATATTTCCCAGTGTTTTGGTGTGCCCAGAACTGCACTAGATGCCACCATGTCTGCTTGAGTGCATTATGAGATTCCGTAGTGTGAGACGCACTGGTTTTGTTTGTTTTGTTTTATTTTTAAAATGGCTGTGTTAAAAGGACATTTTATGTGTTGGAGGAGCAAAAAAGTATTTCTGAAGAAGAAAAAGCAACAATTCATATATGTCTTATGAATGTAACATGATAACCTCTTTGGTAGCTACTGAGAGGAATATCATAACTTCACTGATCTCATTGGCTTCCTCTCGGCCTGCCTATCTTTCCCCTTGGCACTTCTTTGCACCTCAAATAAGAAACCACTATTTAAGGGATGCTACATGCCCTTAATCGTACCCCTTTCATATATACAACAAAATCTAGGAGCATTGAGATCTAAAAAGTCATGATATTTGTGAATCATTGCCTAAGAACTAATGATTCACTTCACACCTACTAAAGAGGTTGTCGTTTTGCATCCATAAGAATTAAAATGTCACTTAATGAATATCAGCAGAAATATATAGATCAAGATAATACAACGTAGTTGTCACAAATGTTTTTTTTTTTTTTTCTCAAGCCGACCATGGTTTCGCTGGGTATTGACCTAGCTTCATCAGGACAAATGGCACGTAAATATTCAAATCGTATATGACCTCATAAATGGTGTTTACAGTAACGTGTTTTGGTTAGATGCTTCCACGCGTTTGATAGAAATGGTGTGGATGCCATGTCATTAACAAGTTGCAAAGACTTCTGATATATATGGAAAGCTTCCAAACTATCAAGTTTGGAGGTTGAATCTGGCTTTTCAATAAGTTTTGCTTCCTCAAAGAGAAATCTGTGGTCCTTTTCGTAACAGTGTTTAGCCATCGATGACTTCTTTAGGTCACAATTCCGAATGTAGGTCTTGTGCTCCTTCAATCGAAAACACAAGGCTCTACGGGTCTGTCCTATATACGAAGCGCCACATTCACATGAAATTTGATAAATTCCCTACGAGTTTTTGTCTTCAACACAGTCCTTTGATCCTAAAAATCTCATTTTGTTTATGGGTTTTAAAATCACCTTAAAATTAAAGGTTTTGAGAATTTTTGTAATTTTGAAGGCAATGTCACGGGGAAATGGAATAATGGCAAAATTATCTCGCAATGGGCGCATCACAGGAGTAAATGTAGAGATGGACTTCGGTTTCCGGAATTTTGTCAGTGCCTTGTCTATAGTGGAAGGGTTGTATCCTCGCTGTATTGCAACACGTTTAAGGAAAAAAGTTCTTTTTCCAAACTGTCCTTATCTGAACATATATGTATCGCGCGATATACACAACTATAAAAGGCACTGAGTTTTTGTTGATAAGGGTGATTAGACTTGGCATGTGGAGGTGAAAAAATAGCGAAAGGCTTCCGATAAATTGTGGTTGCGAGAGATTGATTCAAACGAGTTACCAGGACGTCAAGGAATGGTAGGCATCCGTTATTTTCAATTTCGTGGCTGAATTGAATGTGAGGATCAATGGAATTTATAAGTTTGACTAATTCCGGAATTTCAGAATGTTTTCCCTTCCATAGAACGAAAGTATCGTCTATGTATCGTATCCATAAGTTAAATTTCACAAGTTTGAAAAGTTTTTCTTCAAATCGACGCATGTAGATTTCACATAATATACAATACTTTCGTTTTATGGAAGGGAAACCATTCTGAAATTCCGGAATTAGTCAAACTTATAAATTCCATTGATCCTCACATTCAATTCAGCTACAAAATTGAAAATAACGGATGCCTACCATTCCTTGACGTCCTGGTAACTCGTTTGAATCAATCTCTCGCAACCACAATTTATTGGAAGCCTTTCACTATGTTTTCACCTCCACATGCTAAGTCTAATCACCCTTATCAACAAAAACTCAGTGCCTTTTATAGTTGCGTATATTGTGTGATACATATATGTTCAGATAAGGACAGTTTGGAAAAAGAACTTTTTTCCTTAAACGTGTTGCAATACAGCGAGGATACAACCCTTCCATTATAGACAAGGCTCTGACAAAATTCCGGAAACCGAAGTCCATCTCTACATTAACTCCTGTGATGCGCCCATTGCGAAAGAATTTTGCCATTATTCCATTTTCCTGTGACATTGCCTTCAAAATTACAAAAATTCTTTAATTTTAAGGTGATTTTTAAACCCATAAACAAAATGAGATTTTTAGGATCAAAGGACTGTGTTGAAGACAAAAACTCGTGGGGAATTTATCAAATTCCATGTGAATGTGGCGCTTCGTATATAGGACAGACCCGTAGAGCCTTGCGTTTTCGATTGAAGGAGCACAAGACCTACATTCGGAATTGTGACCTAAAGAAGTCATCGATGGCTAAACACTGTTACGAAAAGGACCACAGATTTCTCTTTGAGGAAGCAAAACTTATTGAAAAGCCAGATTCAACCTCCAAACTTGATAGTTTGGAAGCTTTCCATATATATCAGAAGTCTTTGCAACTTGTTAATGACATGGCATCCACGCCATTTCTATCAAATGCGTGGAAGCATCTAACCAAAACACGTGACTGTAAACACCATTTATGAGGTCATATACAATTTGAATATTTACGTGCCATTCGTCCCGATGAAGCTAGGTCAATACCCAGTGAAACCATGGTCGGCTTGAGAAATTAAAAAAAAAAAAAAGGAATAAACATTTGTGACAACTACGTTGTATTATCTTAATCTATATATAATCGTCACAAGACTGTAGTCATTGAGATAAAGAATCAGGAGAAATGCTTACTTTTTTCCCCCTTCTCTGACAAACCCCCAAAAATGTCCTTTTAAGAGTCATTTCAAAACTAAAAGTGAAAGAAAACTAAAAAAAAAATAATGCATCTTATGTTATAGAACTTCACAATGCGAGTGAGCAGATGTGGTGAATGGTGATTCTTACTGTTGTCTCAGTTGGACTGAAACAGCAGGGGCTATCCGACAAATGAGCCAATAATTCCACAACAACAACAAAAATTACTTGACAAATGATTTATTATCGTAATAAAAATAGTCAGCTAATTGAATTTATACTTTATATGTTATATGGGTGCAGTTGTGTGATTTCATTGAATTGTGGTGGGCCTGCCCATTCGTGCAGTGGTTTAAATGCTGGCTTCTGACCATTTGTCTGAGATGGATCCGGCTTCGAATCCCAGTGAGGCTCGGGTGTTGTGTTTGTATTATGGCACTGGCTGTCTCCCTTACCTGGAACCAGTGACCCTAAATTAGGGACGGATGACTGCTTATAGCCCATTGAGTTGGTCACAGTGGTTGTTAAACCCCCAAATAATTCCAAATAGACAGCTCAAGTTATTTTCTGGAGTGTAAATGGAGTTGTTTAGTTTGAAGACTTGAAAAAGTTGTGATTGTGTTGCAAAAAGAATGAAATAGTTTCCAACTCGCAGGGAAGGCAGAAAGAACTCTGTTTATTGTTCAGAAAGACTAGGATTAATTGTCATCCTTCAAAATGTTTATGGCAAGCAGGAGGTTCCTAAAAAGGATGCAGTGTTCAAGTCTTCTGAGGAGTTGGCCTAATAATGATATGTATTTAGTAATTGTTTGCAAGAGCTACACCAGCAGAGTTTTGAAAACTAAATTACTATATTTAAAAGATCTAGGCAATCAAAGGGGATTTTAGGGCATAGAAGAAAGATCTGAATTTTGTTGTTGTTTTATGCAAAAGAGCAAATGTACTGGTATATTGAAAAAAAAAATAATAATTCATGGTCTGTGTGAGAGGTGGGAACTTCCTCTAAAAACTGGTAAATACACTTTTCCAATTAAAAACTAACCCTCTTCTGCCAGTGTCATAGGATATTAGATAATGTCATCTCACCTACAGGATGAGCCTATTCACTGCAGCATCATGTCACATGATGCAGAATCTTACCACATGGATAGGTGCTGCTGTTTGGTGTTAAATAATTGGTGATTTCTTTTAACTAACAGCCTGTACCTCCTCCCTTGTGTTAGGGAAATAATTTGTGATTTGTTGTTCTAGTTATATGGTGGTTGTTACCCTAATCATATATAGCTAGATTATGGGATTTGTTATTTTAGTGATTAGCCCTGTTCTGTTGGTGCAAAGTGGTGTGATTCTACCACAAGAGGGTGCTGTTCAAAATAATATCATGTAGTAAAATGACAATTTTAATTTGAACATTTTTTTCAGTGTCAGTAATTTGATGTTTGTTTATAAATAATAAAACACGTATGTAGTGCTTTCTTTTCTTTCATTTTCTTTTTTATTTACAAAATTGAACAACTTTTTTCTGGAGGTTAAAATCACCTTTAAATGGCAAGGTCTTTCTGTTTCATTCATTTGATTTCCAAAAAATGAGAAAATAGCTGATGCAGTTTGTGGAAATATTTACTGTAAAGATAGGGCAAAATAAAGTTTGTGTGAAATGGTGCAGAAACTACTAACAAAGAAACTGATGGAAGATGAATATACGAGTGTCCATAAATGAAGTATACAACTTCAGTAAGCTATTGAAAAAAAAACTACAATAAATAACAACTTACTTTTAATCCTAGTTGTAAATGAATTTATGGCACCTCTATTCATATTGTACTGTGGGATTAACTTTTTTACGGGTTTATAGAAGTTATTATTAAAAAAAGTTGGTGGTCAAATTTTCAAACTAAAGCCTAGTTCGTCATCAGGACTACGTCACTGGAGTAGTTGCTGCCACTCAGTTGGAAGAGTCCAACCGCAATTATCGTTAATTGTGGTCTTGCTCGCAGGATGTCTAAATGATAGTCCAGTTCCACCCACATACGCTGCAGAATGTCAGGTGTAACTAGGAGGAAGGCTGCAGTAATATGTTCTTTGAGCTCAATGATAGATGTAACTTTTTTCTTGTACACAGTATCCTTAATAAAGCCCTAAAGAAAAAAATTGCTTGAGGTAATATCAGGAAAACGGGGTGGCCATGCCGTCAGACTCCACGTCCAATCCAACGCCCTGAAAAATGGTGGTCTAAAAATCTGTGTACTTCCAAAGACCAGATCTCGCTGGTAAATGATATCTTGAATATCCTGGAGTTCTGAAATTGTGAATTGTTGTAACATGTCCAAGTACATTATGGCAGTAATGGTTGGTTCAACAAACAAAGAAAAAGGGCCCTATCACTCTGTCTTTCATTAGGCAAGCCCAGACAGTAACCTTCAGACTATTTCTCTCGTGTGCTACGACCGCATGGGGATTTTCCGTGCCCCAGATTCGGCAGTTATGTTTATTCACTCTGCCAGAAACATGAAACGTCGACTCATTGCTGAAACAGATCCGTGAAAGGAGTATAGGGTCTTTGTCAATGCTATTAAGCATGTCTACCGCAAATGCTTTTCAACATGGTTGATCAATTAGTCGAAGTTTTTGCACTAACTGCACTTTATACGTATATAGGCGGAGACAAGTTTATGCAGAATCTTGTGAACCGTTGCTCACTGTATTTCAAGTTCACGACTGGCGACGTGGACGGACTTCTTCGGGCTCCTTAGGTAAGCCTTACGCACGTCTTCCATCTTTTCATCCGAAATGGAAAGTCTCTCAGTGCTTTTGCCTTTCAAGGCACTTCCTATTGCTTTGAATTTATTTGCCCATTGTTCGATGATTTTTCGTGTCAGTGGCTGCCTCTTGTACTCCGTTCTAAACTTATGCTGAACTGTTGTTAGAGATTTTGACTTTGCAAACCGAAACACACATGCTGCTTTCTCCACTGGGGAAGCCATGTCTGTTGTATTCCATGTTTGACAAGGTTTTTCATTACATGAGACACCTGGCACCATCTATCATCTGACTTAACAAACTTTAACACTTGCCATGTCTCTTGACGTTAGTTTTTTTCTATCATATTTTTTTAATAGCATACTGAAGTTGTATACTTCATTTATAGACACCCTGTATAATGTAGTGTAGCATAAATGGTCATGAAATATTTATATGATTGATAGAATTGTGTATATTGACTGTTTTATTTTACATATCTTTATTCTGAATTTATTTTTCATTTTGAGTACTAAAACTTCAGAGAATAATGCTGTGGAAGCTTGCATATTTGGGAGCAAGCTATTTCTGATTTGGAAAGAAAGCAATTTTCAGTGGGCAAAAAAAGTATTTGCACACCTACATTATTTTGCATAAATAAATGTGGAAAGCAATTGAGATAAAGTATTTTTGAACATTGGATTACTTACAATAAACACACACACACACACACACACATTTCTTTTTTATTTTACTAATCACAGGAAATATATATATAACAAATTAAAATCTTAATTTTTCATGCCGAAAAAACATCTGCACACATAATAACACTGTTTTTAAACAGTTAAACATCACATTATGCAAATTGACAACAAACAAAAGTCTTGCACTGTTTAAAAGGCACATTATAAGATCTTTAGAGCAGCAATTTAGTTAGTTTCTGCTGTTACGGCTCCAAAAAAGTGAGAGTTTTCTATTCCAATGCAGGAGAGGATTATAACTCTTCATGACTGGGATTTAAGTTATTATGAAATTGGTAAGAAGTTAAAGTTGAACTTTTCAAGTGTTCGGTACATCATAAAAAAGAAAAAAAGAGTGGTATTACAGAGAATAAATTGCAATCTGGGCGTCTGAAGAAGATGGCAGAGGGACACTCATTAGGAAAGCATTAAAGAAACAAACCTCCTAGGTGCTCGTGAATTGGCTACTGATGTCGCTTCAACACCAGGGACCATAGTAAGTTCTCAAACTATTCATAATATTCTTCACGATACACATATTTAAGGCAGGACACCCAGAAAAAAACCTTATATCAGTGAAACAAATAGGCAGAAAAGACTTAAGTTTGCCAAAGCTTATGTCAACAAACCAGCAAAGTTTTGGTAAAATGCAATGTTTTCCGACGAAAGCAAGTTTAGTATTTTTGGTTTGGATGGAAAAAATATGTGTAGCAAAAGCCAAACAGTTCCCTTGAAACAAAAACTTTAAAACCAACTGTAAAAACATGGCGGTGGTCATGTAATGATTTGTGGATGCATGGCTTTTAATGGAGTTGGCAAAGTGGGCTTTATTGAAGGTAATATGAATGTTAGACAATATATTGATATATTGCAAGGTAATTTATTGGCCAGTGCATTGAAATTAGGCATTGTGGATTTGTTCTATTTACAACATGACAACGATCCTAAACATACAGCCAACATAACAAGGCTGTGGCTACTTTATAAAGTGTATAATTAACTGAAAACTCCCCAGTATCTCCAGACCTTAATCCTATTAATAATTCGTGACATTTGTTGGATTTGCAAGTGAAGAAAAGGAAAATTTTTAACAAAACAGAACTTAGGCAGGCACTCAACAAAGAATGGCTGAAGATCAGTGTAGAAACAACTAGAAAATTAGCAGAATCAATGCCCATGCCATTACAGACTGTAATCAAAGCAAAAGGCATGCATGCTAAGTACCAGTAACATTCTTTAGTTTCGAAAGTTTCTTGTTTTGATTATCTTTTCTAATGTGCAGATACTTTTTTTGGCACGAAAAAATAGGATTTTAATTTGTTGTATATACATTTCTTGTGATTAGTAAAAAAAATGTGTGTGGGGGGGGGGCTTATTTTATAATTAATCCAATGGTTAAAAATATTTCTTCCCAATTGTTTTTCGTGTTTATTTATGCAAAGTAATGTAGGTGTGCAAATGCTTTTTTTGCTCACTGTAAGTGATAGTTTTAAGTATCTAAGGTTTAAGTGCAAGTGAAATATCCAAGGGTAATAAATATTTTCCACAGATAATGTGATATACAGGGTGTTTAGTTAATGCGGCAACAAACTCGGAGGGTTGTTAGTAGACATCAAGAGGAACAAAATTGGAATGAAACATGGTGTCACAAACCACGTTTAGTTGGTGAAAATCACAAAAATATGTATGCAGGCTCTGACTCCAAAGGAGAGGGAAGGCGGATGTCAGTTGATCGCTGAATGCGTTCGTGGGTTCACTCATGATGTCTGACATAAGCAGTGTCATGAAACGCATGCGCTGGGGTAGGAGCACGTGCTGCAATCGCCGTAAGATAGCGCCATTGCGGTGGTAGGCATGTGTTCTAGTTAGTTGTCTGTTTCAGTGGGGATCGTGATGTCTAATTACATGAACGAGGAATACGCTGATATGCATCTCATTTACGATCGAGCAGATGGCAATGGACGCTTAGCACAGCGGATGTGCCAACAGCAATATCCAAGGAGGTGTTGTTCGCACCACACCACCTTTGTCACGATCAATCGACGACTACGGAAGACAGGGGACCTTCCAGCCAGCACGGTGGGATGTAGGGAAACCGCCCATTGTACGCACGCCTCAAATGCAAGAAATCGTGCTGCCACGGTTTGCCAATTCCCTGTTGACAAGTACACGAGCAGTTGCAGGTGAACTCGATGTTGTGCACATGTCGGTGTGGAATGTTCTGCACAGTGAAAAGATGTACCCCTTCCACATCCAGAGGGTACTTCTAGGAATGGGCTTAACAGTGACTTTTCGGTTACGTTCCAGCCGTGACATTCCAAAAAAGTAACCGTGCTTGTACAGTTATGGTAGGTAGATTGCGGCTACCTACCATAACTGTACAAGCTGTTGTAGGACATGTTCTGGTGTCTGTTTTTGTGGCAGGGGCACTGGATTCCTTAATACTTCTGGAACAGCATTTGTATACCACACGGTATCTTAACATTATTGTTCTGTCAAAGTCGCTAGACTTGCTCTACAAACTGTTCTGTCAAAGTCGCTAGACTTGCTCTCATTTCTTCCGTTTCTGCGTCCTGCCCAAAAGGCGATCTCTCTGTAGGTAGCTG
This sequence comes from Macrothele yani, assembly GCA_039090855.1. Taxonomy (NCBI): domain Eukaryota; kingdom Metazoa; phylum Arthropoda; class Arachnida; order Araneae; family Macrothelidae; genus Macrothele; species Macrothele yani. The sequence goes on along the minus strand of CM076994.1, from coordinate 73,790,106 downwards.
GGACCTAAACTCTACTCACTGTGGACGGAAGTCCTACAAGAAAATGACAAATACTGTGTGGCCCAGTTTCTTTTTCAAGTAATGCAGATTTTTCGCTAGGGGGCATAAAGATAAATTTCATTTTGCCCAATATCTTTGCTTCTAAAAGTCTGATTTGAAAAATTCTTCCTGCATTGGAAACAGCTCCTTATGTAAAATGTTTTGCATATGATTTCTAATTTTTGGTAAGGAATGGTTTGTCCACCAAGTGGCGTAAGTGTTTATTTCTGATACTGATGTATCTGCAGAAAAATCTGAGCTTCTGAAAACTCGATTGAAAAAAATTCTTTCGTAGGTCAATACCGCTCACCTCCAAAAACCTTTTGAGAATACCTCCTGCTTGAAATAGCGCATAGTTTTCCCACGAGGAGGTGTAGATGTATATCACATTTTTGGCAATATCTTTGCTTCTGGAGTTTGATTTGAAAAATTATTTCTTTGTAGGACACCATTTCCGGTGCGAAATGTTTCACATATAGTTTCAAATTTTTCAAATAAAGCATAGATTTTTTGCTTGGGGGTGTAAAGGTGAATTGCATTTTCCCGGATATCTTTGCATCTAAAACTCCAATTTGAAAAATTCTTCATGCATTGGATACAGCTCCTGATGGGAAATATTTTACATATAGTTTCTAATATTTGATAAAGAATGGTTTTGCCACCAATGGGCATAAGTGTCTATTTCTGCTTCTGATGCATTTGCAGCATAATCTAAGCTTCTGAAAACTTGATTGAAAAACTTTTTCATAGACTGATACTGCTCACCTGGGAAAATCTTTTCAGAATAATTTCTTCTTGAAACAATGTATAGTTTTTCAGCAAGGAACATAGATGTATATCTTATTTTTGTCAATATGTCTGCTTCTAAGAGTTTGGTTTGAAAAATTCTTTCTTTGTTAGAGAGTGTTCTCACTGAAAAAAATTTCTCATATGATTTCCAGTTTTTCTTAATGCACAAGCTTGCCACTAGAGGGTGTAAACTCACATTTCTGTTTACAGCAATATCTGCAGGACTAAAAACCCAATTGAAAAATTATTTTTTGGTCAGATATTACTAACTATGAAAAGTCTGTATTTTCTTCCCAAAATAATGCGCAGTTTTGCTGCTAGGGACTGCCAAAGTATAATCTATTTTTCTTAATATTTCTGCTTTTAAATGTGCAGTTTAAAACATTCTTTCAACACCTGATGCCATTTACCTTGTGGAACACTTTACATTTGTATTTGAGGAGTTCTGTAGCTCAGAGTTTTGTCGCTAGGTAGTGTTTGTGTACTTCTGTTTACAGCTATATCTCTGCTTCTAAAAACCCTGTTGAGAAATTTCTTTTTTTTTACTACCTGGGTATATGCCATTTGCTACATTTGAAATGTGGAACATTATCCTCTTTAAATAATGCACAGATTTCCAGCTAGGGGCGTGAAGATCAATACCATTTGTTTTTTTTTATTATTTGCTATCTCTGCTTCTGGGAGACGTATTTGAAAAGTTGTTTTTCCTTAGCATAGTTTTTTCCATGAAGAATATTTTTTGCCTATTTCCAACTTTCCCATTAGGCAAAATTCTTCCACTAGAAGGCATAGAGTTACCTCATCTTTCCTTCTACTGTACTTCTTTTAACTGTTTGATTTGAAAATCTGTTTGTCTCTGTTACCTTCCTTCTGCTATGAGAAACTTTTTTTTTCTTTTGTTAATTTTTGTAACATACTTCTTAGGCGCTGGTTGAAGTAGCTGTTTCTGTTTCTGGATGTTTTATTGACTGTAGAACTCTTATTGATTTTTTTTTCTAACCAGTTGCATTGACTTTAAATAACTTTGATAAATTTAATTCGCATCAGAAAGGATTCAAAAGACATGCTTATTACAACCAAAAATTTGGTGTCATCTATGTTGTTTTCTAATGGAGAAGGCTACTTCCAGCAGGATCATGACACAGTGGTTCCAAGATGATGACAGTGACTAAAATCACCCCCCCCCCCCACCCACACTCACAGTCCTTAGATTTTAGCCCATTGAACACCTGTGGGATAGTATTGAGGGAACTGTTTGTAACTGAGATCCTCCTGTACTGAATATTCAGTACTTGATGGACACTATCATATCCGTTTGGTAGGGCATACTTGTAGAATGATATCAACACCTTGTTGAATTCATGCCATTTGGATTAGAGACCATTTTGAAGACCAAGGGCTATGCTTCTCATAATTAGGTAGGTGTTTCTACTAAATTGCTATTTCAGTGTATATCAAATCAAAATGGGAAGTTATCAAATTTTAAATGGAAACAGTTTTGTGTCTGTTGCCAGAAGAAATTGCCATTTCTAATTTTGAATAGAGATAGCTTTTGTGTCTTTATGTTGCCAGAAAGTTTTCCCATATTATAAAGATTTTGAAAGAAAAATCTGATTCATGATTATTAACAGAAAGGAAGATCATGATAATGTTCAGATAATGATGAAAGTGAATTATATTCTTAGACACTGAATGATTTTTTTTTTTTTTTTTTTATAATTTTTAAGAAGTATGGTAAGATGGAGGTATTTAGTTGCTGCAGCTGGCGACTGATATTAAACATTTTCGCAGTGAATGGAAAGCTGGTGATTCATAACTTTCTGTTGGAATGTAAATGCAAGTTCATACAAGCATACTTAGTGCATCAACTTCCAGCTGAAAGCATGCTTCCTGTTCTTCCACTTCAACAGGATTCCCACACAACCTGGAAAACAGGAAAAATTTGGAATTATCAGGGAATTTGAATATGGTTCCAAAAGTCAGGAAAAACTTGGGGAAAATTGCTCTTTTTTGTAGAAATCAGGGAAAACTCAGAGAAAATGGCCCTTTTTTTCTGTAAAAATCAAAGGACACACACTTTATTTTGCCAAGAATCTTTGTTTTTTCAGAGTTTAAACTTTTGTTTGCAATTACTGCCTGCCTAGAATTCTGTAGATCTTACTTTCAGTTACATTACATTTTTCCTTTAATTCTTAAAAAAAGATGAAAAATTGAATTTGAAATATTGCCTGTATTGTTCAGTTTCTGCAGATAGTTGTAACATGGAACAATTAGGCAGAATGGCTAGACACACTCCTGCTTAGAGAGACACTTCACAAGAGAGCCAACCAGTCAATGGATCAAAGCCCTTTGTCTGTTGGTTCTCTTGCAGCATGTTCCATTGCCATTCCATCATTAAGCCTAGCTGCATTGCATTATAGAAAAACTGAAACTAATCAACTGACAAATTCTTTTGTACATATGGCCCATTTCTATGGGAATGTATTTACAAATTCAATGTGGGTTGTATTCACGAAAGTTCATAGAATTATGGTATGGAAAGTAATGTGCATGTTTAGTTGTTATTTATGAAAAGCAGGTAATTTTATAAAGACAAATTGCATAAAGAATTTATGAAAGTGTGCTTTGGTGAGAAAATGCTTGAATGGAATGAAATGTAACAATTCATTGCAGCATGATAGGGCACTCTGGAAAATCTTTAAAAACCACCTGGAAAGCCAGGAAAAGTCAGGGAATATTTTTTTTTTTTTTTCTTTTGTGTGGGAACCCCGTTCAAGCATATGAAGATTACAGGATTCATATTTTACTAGAGGAGCTTGTTTTTACAGATGATTAGTGTAAACAAATATGCCAAATCCTCACTTCATCTGCAAGTGCCAGCAAGGCGTGTGGGCCAGACCTTTACTGATAAGTTCTGAGAGTAATACACCTGTGTGTGCAAATACACATGTCATTGGGTTTTGACAGCCGTCAATTTCCACAAGAAGACCACGTGAGTGATCGGTAGATGAAATTCAAAAGCATACCAGAGTGACATGGAGGAGATTGACTCAAGACAGACACTTGTGGAAGCAACTTGGGGAGGCCTTCAACCAGCAATGGATTGTTGTGATTATGATGATATACTGATTGACAGTGATTATAATGATATACTGGCCCAAGACAGACAGTTATGGAAGAAACTTGGGCTGTAGAAGAAACTTGTCTGTCTTGAGCCAGTCTCTTCCATGTCACTCCTGCATGCTTCCAAATTCTATCCACCCATCTTCCACATGGTCTTCTGGGTCTTTTTCTGATGATATGTGCACGCACGCACGCGCACACACACACAAAGAAACAAACAAACAAACAAACAAAAGTCCAAATAGTCCGAAAGACATTCACAGGGATTAAAAAGAAAAACACTTAACAGTAGGTAGAGACATTCAGCATGTAAAGAGATGCAATCATAAGGGTAATTAACATTGTATAACAACAGACAAATATGTGCACAATTTGTGTATACAAATGTCACCAAGGTCAGATATAAGAATGTAACCTAAAAATGTCTTAATATGGAATGTGATCACCTCATACAGAGTCACGCCGACAGTACATACTCATTACCAACTTGTTGATGAAATCTGGAGCCAAAGAACTCCATTCCTCAATAAGAGCAGTGCGTAGAGGGCCCGTCGAGCTACTACATGTTGTCCCAGAGCATCCGAGACATGCTGTTTTGGGTTCAGGACCAAAGATTGCTGGCCAGCCCATACACTGAATATCTTCCCTCTGCAGGAAATCGTCCACAAGCTGAGCCCTGTGCAGGCAAGTGTTATCACCCATTAAAGGGAACTGAGTGCCAACAGCTTCCCAAAAAAGTCTGACATAGGGCTCTAGGATCTCATCACTATAGTGCTCTCAGCCTTCACATTACCTCCAGCGAACACATGGAGTAGAGTAATGCCACTCCACACAAGCAAACCACCACCTCTGAAGGAGTCTGATTCTAGAATGTTTTCAGGATCATTACAGGTTCCCTGTTCTCTCCAGATGAAATGCTGATGAGAATTCAGTTTTAAACTGAATCCCGACTTGTCTGTACAAATAACACCGGCCCACTTGTCTGGGTCCAGAAATGGTGTTACGTGCACCAGTTAAAGCAAGCTTCTCTTGTGAGATGCAGTTAGTGGGACACAAACCATGAGTCTCCTGGCATAAAGCCCAATTGTATTAAGCTTTCCATATATATTGTTTGCCTTGATACTGTAGTCCCAGTGGCAGCGGAGAGCTCTAAAGCCAACTGCCAAACCGTGTAGGACATATGGAACCATGTGGTTAAAGAGACATAACAATCCTCATGAGGTGCTGTATGCCTTGGAAGACTTTGTCGAGGCTTTCATGACACACCACTAGTGCCTTTGAATTGCTGCCATAACCGTGAAACCACTCTGGGGTGGATATTCAAATCCCTTGTGACCTGGTCCTAAGACTGGCCTGCTTCTAGTTTTATCACCCACCACTGTACAGCATTGGATGCACATTTATGAGACATAAGAAAAGCATTTGCAGCCACCGGTACACTTCTTTCACACACTGTTAACGAGAAATGCCACTGCGTTCCCTGTTGGCTTTAAATATGTAACTCAATTTATATATTGGATAGCATTTTGCTCATTGAAATGCAAATTTCACTGTGGGCATTTGTTCCCCGTGTCTATTTGTTTATGACCTGTAAACACCATAACATTTCATTGAGCACTTCGGATGATTTGCCTGTTATTACCAATCACATACGATCTCTAATGTTTTGCCCATTGAGTGTAAATATATGTATATATATCCTCCACGATCCTCCTCTAGTGCAAAGAACAGCCCGTACATGCCAAGACATCAACTTTACCAAATGCTGGAGGGTTTCCAGAGGTAATGCCAGCCATGCCTGTTGCAGCATTGTCCACAACTCCGCCCAAGACGTCAGTTCAGAATCCATGGATCTGATGTTTCACTTCATGACATCCCAGAGAGCTTCCACAGGGTTTAAATCTAGGGACCTTGGGAGCCACTTGGATGGTTTCAACCTCAGATGAGTGTTCCACAAATCATACCTGGGTGGTTACGGCTTGGTAGGGTGGCACATTGTTGTGCTGAAACAGACCTTCTGCTGCAGAATGCACGAAGGTTATGGAAGCATGTAGGTGATCAGCTAGCACTAGCTGGTAGCATGCAGCTGTTAAGGGCCTCTCCAGACACTCTGGGGACCTAATGTGTACCATGAGAAGGCTTCCCAAACCATCACAAAGCTACCACCACCTTGAACAGAGCTGACCTGACACAATGGGGCCATGGCCTTATGCTGTTGACGCAACACCCTAAACCTTCTGTTAACTCAGTATAGCTGAAAATGGTGTTCATCTGACCACATGACTTGGTGTCACACTGCAGAGGTCCAGTTTTGATGTTTCCAGCACCAGGCGTGGCATAATTTCCAATGACGAGAAATCAACAGTGGCACACCAGTTGAGTATCGACTCCCATAGCCCAGGGCATGCAGCGTGCACTGTACCGTCAACTCTTTGACGCTGCTTGGGCCTCTGACATTTAACCTGGATGTGATTTGTGCTGCCATTGCCAAGTGGGCAGTCTGTGCAAGCTTGGATAGTGTATCAGGTGTGCAATTTAATTCTCGGCCCCTAACCGCAAGCGATCATGGAACTACGGCAAATTCAAATAGCTATGTGTGATAATGGCTGATTGCAGTGCCATCCAACAGCTTTACAGGCAATCATAACTGCTCACAACTGTTGTGACAGAAGGGACGAAAGTTGACGGTTAAAGCAATGTCATTCGAGGGAGGTACTGCATCCTGTTCGCGTTTCAGCTGAATAAAAGTGTCGCAGAACCCCAGCAAATGATCTGTGCTGCTTTGGGTGAGGCTGCTGTGTCCTACATAATGTGTAAGAAGTGGTTCCAGCTGTTTAAGCAGGAAAATTTTGATCTCCGTGATGCAGAACATCCGGGACAGCCACAGAAAGTTGACGATGAGGAACTGGAACAACTGTTGGCTGTGGATCCCTGTCGCACACAGTCAGAGCTCGCCCACGAACTGGGAGTAACACAGTAAGCCATTGCAAAGCGCCTGCACAAGCTTGGACGGATTCACAAGGAAGGCCGTTGGGTGCCCCACCAACTCCCAGCTGCGAACAAGTCTAGGCGCTACGATGTTTCTGTGTCCTTGCTCTCCAGATTCAAGAAGGAGGATTTCCTCCACAAGATTTTGACCTGTGATGAGAAGTGGATCCTCTACAATAATCCTAAGCAGCACAAATTGTGGGTTTATCCATGTCAACCTACCACCAGTACCGCCAAACCAAATATCCATGCCAGTGCCAGGAAGTTGTTGCTGTTCATATGGTGGGATCAGCGCGGTGTCGAGCAACATTGTTTGTTGCTCAAACCTGGTGAAACGGTCAATGCTGAGCATTATTGTCAGCAACTCATTCATATGAGTGACACAATGGAGGCGAAAAAGGTCATTCACCGGCAAGGGCAGAAGGTCGGTCCTGTTGCTTCAGGATAACGTGCATCCTCACACTGCGAAAATGACTTTAAACATGATCGTCGACCTGGGATGGGAGATTTTGTCCCACCAGGTGTATCCTCCAGACTTTGCCCCATCGGATTATCACCTCTTTCGCTCCTTGCAACATCACCTGAGTGATACGCACTTCACTTCTGTCGAGGAGGTCCACACAAGTATTGATGACTTTATCAACTCAAAAGAGCCCACTTTTTTCTGCAGTGGCATTTGGCAACTCCCTGACCAATGGCTCAAATGTATCCAACACGACGAAAGTATGCTCCCCCCCCTTTTTTTTTCTCTTTCTTTAAATGCCGTTTTCTGTGTGTGTGTTTGTAACTACGGAAGAATGGGATGTTTCGCTCTCCTTGGCACTGGCCGTGTTATCAAGGCCAAGCATTTGAGCTTGTTGTTCATGGCCAATGGCATTGGAGGGCAACAGAGAGCTGAGCAGGTCTTGGGAGAGAGAGTTGAGTGGGGTGGGAGGGGGGCATTACTCCGAAACGGCTTTGTGCGTGGCAGGAGGAGTTATGTGAGTGACGTCATAGCGGAGTCTTTCTCGTATGCTGCGGGAGCGTTGGCCCCACCTTGGCTGCTGAAGAACGTGGTGCAGGGCGGGAAGCAAAGCTGATGATGGAAGTTTCTGCTTTCGGCAGTGGAGTGTTGGAGGCTTGAAGCTTGCATCATAGTTGGACATAGTTGTTTGCAGTTTTCATTGTAGTTATTTAGAACAAGGTGAATTTCTTTAATCTTATTGTGATATATGTCGAAACGACAGCATAGTCAACACTGTTCAGATGCTTACGAGAAACAATGGCCCATTTTAAAGCGTTCCAAAAAATCCGAAACGCACGCTTACTGTTCCGTTTGTGACATTGATTTTACTATCGCACATGGTGGTATAAGTGACTGCAAACGCCATGTCACATGCCGCCAACATTTAGGCAATGCAAAAGTAAAGGCATCTAATCAAACCCTTACATCTTCGTATGTTTCCATTTCGGAAGATGTCCGTGTAATATGTGCGGAAACATTGTTCACAGCTTTTATTATAGAGCATAATTTTACCCATCTCTGTAGCAGACTATGCCAGGCCTTTGTTTATTAAGATGTTCCTGGATTTGGACATTTCCAAAAAATATGGATGTGCATGGACAAAAATAACAACTATTATTAACAGTATGGCTGATGGTACTGCCCATGAAGTGATAGAAATTTTAAAAACTTCAAAATTTAGTTTAGCAACCGATGCTAGCAACACTAATTCTGCAGAGAAAATATTTCCTGTTGTTGTTTCATATTTAGATACAACAGTGGGGGAAATTATTCCCAGATTATTAAGCTTACCAAAGTTGGATGGTGATGCAACAGGAGAAAATGTGTTTAAGTTACTGGATACTAAACTGGGGAAAAAATCAATACCGTGGTACAATTGTATTGCATTCTCATCAAATAATGCATCTTCTATGGTAGGAAAATATAAAGGTGTCACAAAGTTTCTCAAGGGAAAAAATCCAAATATGGTAATTCATGGTTGCACCTACCATCTGTTGCATTTAGCTGCCAAAAAGGGAGCTAAGGAGCTGAAAATTGATGTTGAAGATTTTGTGGTTGACATCTACTAATTTTTGCATAAAAGCACCAAGCGTATTGAAGCATTTAAAATGTGCCAAAAAGTTTGTAATCTTGAAAGTCACCAAATTATTAAATATGTGTGTACCAGATGGCTTTCATTGGATCAAGTTATTAATCATTTTCTTGAGCAGTGGGAGTCCTTGGAAAAATATTTTGGAGAGAAAAATATGACTATGCAAGGTTGTGAGAAATACTTTTCTATTCAGAAGAGAATTGGGTCTCCTGAGACAACGTTGTACCTCCTCTTTCTACAGCAAGCTTTGCCACTTTTCTGCAAGACAAATATCCTACTGCAAAATGAATCCCCAATTGTTCATCGACTACATCGTGAACTAAATTCTCTACTTAGTGAACTTATGGCACGATTCATTAAACCATATGCTGTTGTACAGGCTGAGAATGTATTGACCATACCAATTTCTGATAGGAAAAATCAACAGTCAGATGAGTTACTTGTCATTGGAAGTAAAACTCGGCAGTACCTGAATAGCAGCAATTTGTCTAAAAATGAAGTAATTTCTTTCTATCCGTCTGTGAGATTATATTATCAGAAATGCTGTGAGAACATGCTTAAAAAATTTCAGTTGAATGATTCGATTCTGCTGCATGCTGAAGTGGCTGATGTAAGGCTTAGAACAAGCAGTAAATTTTGTTCTGTTAACTATTTTGTTGACCTCTTTGATGATTTCTCTGATGAAGAAAAGAATCTGTTAGAAGTTGAGTTTGCACGTTTCCAAGTAGATAAGTTAAACAGTGACATTGTAAACTGTGAGCAAACTGATCGAGCGTGGTCGTTAATTAAAGATTTAAAAGATCACAATGGTGTCTTAAAGTACAGTCTTGCCATTACTAATGCACAGAATACTCCTGATACCTCACAGCAATGCTGCTTGCGAACGAGTGTTCAGCACTGTTCGCAAGAATCATAATGATTTCCGTTCTAATTTGTCTGTGCACACATTGCAATCCCTACTTGTGGAAAAATCAAGAATGGCTGCTCAGAATCTGAGTTGCCACCAGCATAACTTTACGACTGAAGTGTTGATAAAGATACAGTTCACTATGATAAGAATTACAACCATATTATCACCGGAAACTTGAGTTATGTTGAAAATGAAAAGCTTAGGAATTTATTAGAGTATGGCTCTAAATTCAGACCTTCCTTCATAATTTCCAAAGAAAGGATTCTTGAGAGCTTCACTCAAGATGTAAATAAGTACATCGTAAAAACCAGTTTAACGTACAATCAGCCTATTGAGGCCTTCGCAGAATGGAAATATAATATAATCAATAGCTTCACCGGTGAGTTGGCAGGTCTGGACTTTTGTTTCGACAGAAATCTCTTTTTCTCTGGAGAAGCTAAAAGGTCACTCTCCAAACTACAAGACCAATTTATTTTTACCACTACGGATAAAGCTAGCAATAATTTTGCAATTATCTGTAAGAAGTTCTATTTTGAATTGTTAACTATGGAACTCAATAATAGAGTAACATACGAGCCCGTAAGTTATTCTACCAAGCAGTTAGAAAATCGGTTTAAGGCATTCTTCAAGAAACTTAAAATTCCACAAACTAGAAGATATGGGCCTGAATTTCCATTTCTTTTTGCAACGGTTAAGTTTCATAAGGATCCTGTGAAGTTCAGGTTCATAGCTAGTGGAGTAAGGAGTCATAAAAAGAAAATAGATCTTGCTTTTGAAGATGTCTTAAAGAAGGTTTTGAAACACATTAGAAACTGTTCTAACTTGATGTACAGAGATTTTTGGATAATTAATAATAATGCAGAAGTAATTTCTACTATACTCAAAGTTTGTCCCCTAGATATTAATAGTTATGATTTTGAAAACCTATATACTAATCTGCCTCTATCAGATATAATCACTACCTTTAAAGAGCTGTATGCAGAATTTAAACTTAACCAATTTGTTGATGTAGGAACTTGGAACTCTTATCTCAATTGCTGCATAAAAAATAACCATATCTTATATAATAATACTCTCTATAAGCAAGTGAACGGTATTCCAATGGGAACATCAACGTCCACAAATATCGCTAATCTATTCCTGTTCTTTAAGGAATATAAATTCATTAAAAATCACCCCACCTGCTCAGATAACTACCTTTACACTTTTAGATATATTGATGATCTGCTGTGTATCAATAATTCAGAAGTTATAGAGAGTGATTTTGATAATATCTATCCTAGCTCTCTTAACTTATGTAAAACCAACCACAGTAATCAGGAACTTGAGTTCCTAGACTTAAACATTAAGCTCAACAGAGGTAACCCATCTATTAGCCTCTTTGATAAAAGAGTTAATTTTCCTTTCAAAGTAATTAAATATCTACACTGGAATAATAACATTTCAACCAAAGTAATTGAGAATGTACTAATTTCTCAGGTCCTAAGAATTTCAAGAATTTGCAGCAACAATTTGGATTTCAATTACCACATTAATATACTATTAGAAAGTTTTCTAGAGAACGAAATTCCTTCTTCTTTCATCAAAAGAACTTTAAGAAAAATTATTCTGAATAATAGAGTAAGGTTGGCAGATCTGCTTTAATTTTCTACAGTTAATAATATGATTCTGACCAATCAAAGCCGTAAGGAAGTTGGCTAGAGGATGCCTATTAACTACCTAAAGGAACCTTAGTGCTATGGATATGACGGTCCTATTAAAACAAAAAATTAAATAATATAAACAAAATCACAAAAAAGCTTAAAAATCTGTTTATAAAAGAAAATAAAAACAAATAAAAAAGAAAACTAGTTATTCATCACTAGGATAGCTATACTAAAAATAGTAAAACCAACATTAAAATTAATAAGATTCTGATTAATCTATAGAAGCTCACTAAGGTGATTTAATACATGCAAAGATTATTAAATAAACTGCTCGTGTATTTTATAATATTTCTCATGTATTCTGGAGAGTTAATTCTGCTCATTCTGATCATACAGATCCACAGTCTTAAGTTTATATATTTTTTTCTCTGGTTAAAATCTCCGCGCGTTGGTTTCTTGCTGTATGAGGAGGCCATCAGCCCCACCCTCACTGCCCCCCAGCGTCTAGGGAGTGGCGGAAGAGGTCAGCCATGTTCTCCTCTTGTGAGGAGAAAAGTTTTTGTCACACAAGAGGTAAGCTCTCTTCCTTGTTTTTGGGTTCTAGGTTTTATAAGTTCAATGTTTGTACTTTATGTACCTTTTCTCTGTCGTTTTTTAGCTTTTCAGCTTTTAAGCATTGGTTTGTCTGTTAACATTTATGCGGGTTTTAACTCTTACTTTTCTTTGTAACTTTGAGCGTCTTTTGGGGTACCTAGGAACAGAAGATGGCTAAGCTTGTTCCTTTTCTATGCGCTGTCTATGCGCTGTTTTTTCAAAGTAGTAAAGTTCTTAATAACTAATTAATTATGCACTTAAAGCACTGCTGAAATACTTTGTACATATTGCAACTAACTGTTTAAGGTATATAACTTTCACAAAGTTTTCTTTAGTTAATTATTATCTTTAACTTATTCTCGTTTTCGTGCTGTCATAAGTTGTAGAGTAGGGGTTTTAGACTCAAGTTTTCTTTCAAAAATCTGTTCGTTATAAATTAACATTTCCTTTTTAATTGCAATGTAAAATTTGGATTTCTTTTGCATTGTTTTTCAGGTTTAAATTCTCTCTCAAACGAACTTGGAATTTCGTTATAGCTGAAAATCATTTCTAATTATTATGTCACTCTCACAGCTTGAGTTCTCTTTAATCTTCTTCTCTCTGTTTAATAGTAACAGATGAAGAGCATGGGTCGGGCCATGAAGGTTAATGAATGCAAGCGAAATTGTTAACTAGTGCTAGGTCATGCTACTCTACGGAGGACATGACTTATATATATATTTTTTAAACTATTTTAGGTGGGAATGTTACTTGCATCTATGGCCTTGCAGAAACCCATTTCCAACTAGGTCTTTGTAGAAGTGAGAAAATGCAGAGTTTTTGCTGGTCCTTGATAAAGCCAAGGCTCAGTATTCTCGACACCTTCCACATTCAGTTGTTTTATTTTATTTTTTTATCTTTTCTCCTTTTACTCACACAGGTAGATACATAACCTTTTCTATGTTGTACTAGGTGTGAGTCAAAATTATATATGTATTTTTTTGCTTAGGTATCTTCTTTATAGAATGTGAATTCTGAATTTTCAAAACTGCTGTGTTGCGCGTTTTGATTTTCAGGTTATTTTGCACCCTTCGTGTTAAATTCTAAAATTTTTTCCTTAGTCTTTCAGTTTTGCTCTTAAGTATATATATATATATATATATACTGAAGAGCAATGCTGAAAACTAAGGAAAAACTTTAGAATTTAAAACGAAAGTTGCAAAATTAACCTGAAGATCGAAACGCGCAACGCAGCAGTTACGAAAATTCAGAATTCACATTCTATTAAGAAGAGACCTAAGCAAAAAAAAATTATATATTTTTGACTCATACCAAGTACAACATAGAAAGGGTTATATGTCTACTGGTGTGAGTAAAAGGAGAAAAGATAAAAATAAAATAAAACAACTGAATGTAGAAAGTGTCGAGAATACTGAGCCTTGGCTTTTTCAAGGACCAGCAAAAACTCTGCATTTTCTCACTTCCACAAAGACCTAGTTGGAAATGGGTTTCTACAAAGCCATGGATGCAAGTTATAAGCCCACCAAAAATTGTTTTAAAATTTATATATATGTCATGACCTCCGCGGAGTTGTATGACCTAGCGCTAGTTAACAATTTAGCTTACATCCATAACTTCCATGGCCCGACCCATGCTCTTCATCTGTTACTATTAAACAGAGAGAAGAAGATTAAAGAGAACTCAAGTTGTGAGAGTGACATAATAATTAGAAATAATTTTCAGCTATGACGAAACACCAAGTTCGCCTGAGGGAGAATATTAACCTGAAAAGTAATACAAAAGAATTCCAAATTTTTACATTGCAATTAAAAAGGAAATATTAATTTTTTAAAACTCAGATTTTTGAAAGAAAACTTGATTCTAAAACCCCTACTCCGCAACTTCTGACAATTTACATTTTTATCACAGCTTCAATTTTAGTGAATTATGAACATTAATTTAACAGAATTAGACCTTGATGAGGAAAAATAGTTTAAATATTTTTTGTATAAATATATATATATAGAAAGAGAGAGAGAGAGAAGACGTGTGTGTCAACATTTTGCTAATAGACTACTGTACAAGATTTTTGTTTCCGTAGCTGGATGAAAAGAACAAGCAGATTTTTTATGTTTCAAAGAAGCAGAGGTGCTTCTAAAACTTCAAAGCAATGTTTATCTGGTAAATATAATTATTGAGTAATTTATTTTGTCTTTCCTTATATAATTTCCATTGTTTTTGTAAAAACATAGCCAATTGTCCACACGAAAAAATACCCCACCGAGTGCGCGACTCTGCTCCTGACAGCCCCTTTTGAAAGTTGGCAACTCTGGGTATAGTTATGGTATACTTGTGGTACACATGTATATCATAACTATACCATCCAAGAGCATGATGATTTGAGTGACTTTGAACGAGACCATCATCGATGTGCATGATGATCTGAGTAACTTTGAACGTGATCCAAGAGCATGATGATCTGAATGACTTTGATTGTGGATGGTATACTTGTGGTACACCCTTGATATGGCTGCCCTTGGGAACTCTAGGGTTCTTACCACTTGGGCGATAGAATAACCCATCAGTCTTGCACTGACAATGCATCCACGATCAAAGTCGCTCAGATCATCATGTTTACCCATGTTCTTCCATTGTGAACACTGTTGGGAAGCCTTGCTGTTCACCTATTTATCACATTCATTCAGTTTGGGTCTAAAACATGCTATAGCTGTAGTATTTTGTTTTTCTGTTAGTGTCTTAAAAATATGCTGAATTAAAGTTTTTGAAAAGTTATTAAATTCAACATTATGTAACAATTCATAATGCTTTGTAAGCCAGCAAATTGATTTCTGTGAATTGAGTGTAATTCCTCTCTCTCTCTTTTTCACGCTTTTCAACCGTAGGTTGAAGAAGGGTATATGCTCCAGCTTTGTTCGTCCGTCTGTCCCCAAGATAACTCGCATAAAAATGGTTTGATTTAGATGAAATTTTAGTATGTGGTAGGAGACCACCTGGGTACAAACCCTATTGAAAATGGGCGAAATGTGATGAAAGGTCAGGACATAGGAGTGGGATCCATTCCATTGCCTTTATGTGTCATAACTTATGTAAAAATGCTTCTATTGTGAGAGAACTTTAACATGTTGTTCCGAAGGTATACTGAACCAGTTCTGTTGAATATCATCGAAATGAGTTCAAAGGTCAGGACACAGGAGCGAGATTTATTCCACAGCCATTATCCTCATAACTTGACTAAAAATGCTTCTATTGCGACAGAACTTTAGTATGTTGTTCCAAAGGTATACTGAACCGGTACTGTTGAATATCATCGAAATGGGGTCAGAGGTCAGGACACAGGAGCGAGATTTATTCCACAGCCATTATCCTCATAACCTGAGTAATGATTTCTGGTATGTTGGAAAGTGTATCATAATCAATGCATTGCATGATTTTACTAACTTGTTTTTTGTTTTTGGTTTTCTTTTTAGGGATCCCAATGGAGATTTCAGTTATTCCCAAAAACTTTTCCATATTGCAGATGGCAATTTATACAGCATATTTTCTCCCTTACAAGGACGTAGCTATGGTGTGAAGCCTTCTTTCCTACGTAAGCAGAAGTGTACTGTGCAGGAATGTCATGCAAAGGGGAAGAAGCACATGAGAAAAGGTTTGAAATTTCACAATTTTTTGCCATCTGAGAGTGTTACTTCAGAAAAAGATAACAATATAATAGACAAGTGGAAGGTACATTCAGAATGCCGTTTAAGGGAAGAGCATGGGACTAAGCAAATAATGATTTCAAACTGGTCATCAAATTTAGAATCATCTGGAGAACTTAATGAAGATGATTCAGAAAAAATTAAAGAACAAATGTGTATAGAACCTGAAAGTGAAGTGCCTTTATATACATCTTGCAATATGAAAACAAATCAGCATTCATCCATTTTTGATTCTAAAGACAGTTTCCAGCCCAGTTTTAAGGATATTAACAATGCATTTACTTCAGATTTCTCATCAGCAAATAATATCTCAGAAATTTCACAGGAATGCCTGTTTCAGCAAGAGAAAAATATAAGTGCAAATGTTAAGTATGGAAACAGCTTATTAAATGAAATGCTGTATTCTGTCAGGAATTCTGCATCTAAAAATAATGTTCCTGATTCATTTGATATGAAAAAAGACCACCAAACTCATTCAGAATGTAGCAAAAAGCACAGAAGAAAGCCTGTGCAGACACGAAGAGTTGTTCCATATGTAAAGTACTTGTCTTTAATAGATGAGATAGAATCAAGTCCTCTAGATCTGTCATCAAAGTCTTCAAAATATTTGAATACAAGTGACTCAAACTCTAATATGGAAACAGAACAGGATGATGAAAAAACTTGTCAATTAGGAAAACAGCTGATGAGAATGGATCAGAAACTGAAGATGTAGGTTACAGTGTTCATGGTGCTAGTAATTGTAGGATCTCTGAAGTGCCTTTCACCAAAATGATAACTGAACTCCCTTCAGGTAACCCTTCAAATAAAAATAACAAGGATCTGAAACTAGGTATTAATGATGTTCCTTTATCATACTCAGTTCCAGCTATGCATAATCAGTTTTATCCTATGATAAATGTTTGTAAGACTTCAAATGCATTAGCTGTTAGTAAGGCTCCATTTTCAACCCATAGTAGTAATTTTGTGCTAAATAAACAGTTGTCAATGCCAGCCAGTGGATTTGTAGACCTCAACAATGAGTCTCTAAGGGGATTTGCAGAAATAAGTCGATACCAAGAGGAGAAACTGGCTTTAAAAACTGCACAACCAAGAACTCGTAGAAGACGTAGTCAGAGATCAGTCATAAAGCAAAAATTAGAAGATACATTTCGTCAAAATGGGTTCCTAGTCAAAACTAAACAAGTTAGTGATGGTGAAGCAACATTTTGCAAATTTCGTCAGCTACGTAAATACACACGCTACTATTTAAAAAGTTGGCAACACCATTTACCCGAAGAAGTTCATAAAATGTGGAAGGGATTTCTTCCTCCTAAAACAGTATTACCACCAATTTTAGGCCCACCAACTAATAATAGTCAGTAGAATCATTCAACTCAAGCCAAGAAAAACAAAAAAAAACTTGTATTCAAAATTCCCACCGATAAGATTTTATTTTCATTCGAGTATTTCTGTTTTAAACTGGTTTCACAAAATTTTATCAGTTTTTCATTTTACAAAGTGTACAATAAGTTCATGAAAAATGTTGTCAGCTTTCTTTATCATATTAATTAGGTGCATTATGATCCTTTTATATAATTATGGGTCTGTAATGTTGTGTGTAGTTTATTGATAGTTATGAAATTTAGCACCTAGGTATTCAGTGCCACTATGTTTTGTTCAAACAGAAATGCATTGCAGTCTAAAAACTTATGTGACTGAACAATAGGTTTACTATTGTTTGCATTACTGTTTTACACGTTAATCAGTGCAATGTAAGCTACATGAGTTAAGCTTAACAGATATAAAACATATCAACATTAAAACAAGGTAAATATTAGTACTGTTGAAGTATGAAATGAACTTATCACGAAAAACATTGTAGTTTGAAGAGATTTTTCAATTACTGATATAAACATATTACATCTGCTTGCTGTTTTCAAAGTAGTTGTGGACGTAATTTGTACGTTATGGCTATGGCTCATTGGTGTGTAATTACTTTTCATCCTTCATCTGGTTTGTTGTCTTCTTGATAGTCATGGGTGGAATTTACTTTGAACAAATGAATAAGTTAGGGTTAAATCGTCCTCTGTTGTCATGCTGTACTATGAGTCCATGCTAATTAGGCACTATTACACACTATAATTTCAAGGTTGCAGATGATGGAAAGTAACACGAATTGAACAAGAATGAAATCATGAAAGGTGTATTAAAACCTAAACTATTAAAATGTTAAAAACATAAACTGTATAGCCAATTTCCAAATTCATGGCATGTGAATATGAAGCCTAACATAAAATGAAAAAGAAATTAATTATGAAGGAGTGTGAATGAAACCTTGAAATTTACTTTTAAAAATATTTAAAATCAATTAACAGACCTAAAATGAAGCACAGCATACTCCTCACATATTTACCAAACTAGTTTTGAACAGCTTCCATCGCTATGATTCTCAGTAGTACATTCGCCGATGTTCGGCCCATTGGGATTAACATAGTGTCGACTCACCTTACAGGAAATGCTATTTCACATGGTAAGATCATGTGTGCACAAATAACCATGTAACTCCACATACGAATGCCATATGGCGCCATCTGTTGGGCAAGTAATCAAGTATCATTAACTTCAGTATTTTGTTGTTCTAATTCATTTTTCTTTTTCTGTTTATAAATTCTTTCACTAATTTCTTTCCTTTTTAGGTCTTGACTAATTAGGTATCTCCAAGGATATGGAAGTTCATAGGGAGATGAGTTATTACAATTTATTTGCCTGGTTTTTCCTATGACAACAGCTTCTGACATCAAAATCTGACTGTTTCTTATGTGTTGTTATAATTTTTTCATTTTTCCATACGGGTACAATATTATTTGCATTACAATTTTATATAAGTGATGTCTTTTCTTTCTTAATCCAGTTTGTACAATGTTCATTCAGTCTTACCTTAAATCTTCTTTTGGTGCTACCTACATAAAATTTGTCTGATTTGCCATTTACTGGGCTTTGTGTTGGTATTGTATACACACCAGCTTTTTGTGGGATGGACTTGTCATTGCTATTAAATGATAAATGTGAGTTGTCAGTAACCTTCACAGCATGATCTAGATTGTAATTTTAGCATTCATTTTTCAGTATATCATTTATAGGTGGTATATATGGCAAGCTACCACAAAATTGTAGATTCTTTTTAGTAGGATTATTGTTGGTATTTATTTACTGTTTAATTTAAGCAAATAGAGATTTGATAATACCATGGGTATAACCAAATTGATTTGAAGTGTTTTTGATCCAACATTTCTTCTTCTTTTAAGTGCTTTTTTAGTAGATGAATGGGTGATGCTAGGTTTTGTAAAAGATCTGAAGGCTGATGCTTTATATTTTCATGGGTGGCAAGTGTCTTTGGGAATAATAGCTGGTACATAGGTTGGTTTTCGGTAAACATGTATTTACCTTGTTTTATGTTGATATGTTTTTTATCTGTTAAGCATAGCCCACGTAGCTTATTTACATTGTACTGCTTAACATGTGAAACAGTAATGCAAACAATGGTAAACCTATTGTTCACTCACATAAATAAGTTATGTAATTTATTTGGTTACATTATGTTAACCAAAATATTGAAGTCTTAAAAACTGCTAAATTTTAGTTTCTAGCTTTTAGGGGGGTTTTGTCAAATGTTTCTTAAATTTTGGTTTCTAACCATGAAAGTTGCAGATTCTTTGCAACAAGGAATTTAAAATGAAGGGAAGGAAAATATATGTAAACATCTTTTATCCAAAAGAAAGTGAAGTTGTGTTTGTCTGGTTTTAAGTACAACAGATCTCTTGAAAAAGAAGGGAAAGCTATCCTTAATGTTGTAAATGAGTAAGTTTTATTTGTCTTTATTTCAGTTGAGTTTTTGTGACTGTTTGGAAAAATATCTATTTCGTGGGACTTATAAGAAATAAATTTTAGCAGAAAGAAATTAAATTACAAACATTTTAATGAGGAGAAGATAAAAAGTCTAGAAGTACAGTCAGATTAATATATATTGGGTTGTCGGAAAAGTCATGACGTATTTTAGCCATGTTTTGCAAAGGTCATTTATTGATAGAAAGAACAAAAATCAATCAATGATATAATGCCCGTTTTGCTCGATAACCTTTTGCCATCTTTCAGTGAGCTGCAGAATGCCTCGTTCATAGAAGGACATGTCTTTCGTGGCAAAAAACTGTACAAGGTGCTGATTTACAGCCTCATCTTAATTGTACGTTATACCACGCAAGGATTGTTGAAGAGAGCGAAACAAGTAGAAGTCTGACGGCGTAAGATCAGGCGAGTATGCTGGGTGTGGCAACACATCCCACCCAAGCTCCAATAATTTTTGCCGGGTGATCAAACTTGTGTGTGGAACACTTGTGATGGAACACAACACCTTTACGATGAACAAGCTCTGGACGTTTCTGGATGATAGATTCGTTCAAACTGTCCAATTGCCAACAGAACACATTCAAATTGATTGTTTGGTTACGTGGTAGGAGCTCGAAAAACACGACACCTTTAAAATTCCACCACACTGAGACTAGAACCTTCCGCTGATGAATGTCTGCTTTGGATGTCGTTTGAGACGAAGCGGCACGTCGGGACCAAGACCGTTTGCGCAGCCAATTGTACACAATCCACTTTTCGTCACCAGTTATCAGTCGCTTCAAAAAAATATCGTTTTCCTCACATTTAATAAGCATATCGCAGATGTTTATATGCGCCGTCAATTGAGCTTCTTTGAGTTCATGAGGAACCCACACATCGAGTTTGCTTACGTATCCCAGCTTCTTCAGGTGGCCGTGAACGCTTGAATAATGGATGTGCAATGTGTCTGCAATCTCTCGTGTCATGTAAAGTAAGTTTGACTCGATCAATGTCTTGATTTGGTCGTCATCATCCTCGGTGGGCCTCCCGGACCGAGGAGCATTGTTGAGGTCAAAAATCATCAGTACGGAATTTTGCGAACCACCGCTGGCCCTGACGTTCTTGTAGAGTATTATCACCGTACACTTTACGCAACTTTTCAAAAGCTTGATGCGCGTTCTTCTCTTTATGGAAATAAAACAGTAAAATATGGCGAAAATGCACAGTTTGGTCTTCCGTCTTCAACTTTATGTCAAATCTCCGCAAATCAACCAAATCGCTCACTATTCCTTTTAAACTGCAGCTAGAACTGGCACCTGTCTAATGCCATAACGATAACAGAGCTGTGCATGCCTCTAGTACTTCCAAAACCACCCAACTGCCATCGGGTGCCAAAATATGTCATGACTTTTCCGACAACCCAATAATTCAAGGAACATGAAATTGTTTATGATGTATATAACTACTATAGTTGACAGATCCAAGTAAGGCAGCTATCTGTTATGTAAGCATTTAGTTTACATACCCCACCGTATTATGTTAACACACACACACTGAGTTAGGTGATACTCTATGTGGAGAACAAAAGTTTTGCAGATATGTAAATTGCCAATGGAAACCTTTTATTTCCTAGTATAAAACAGTTCTAAAATTCACACAGGAAAAAGAATAGTTTTGAATATTAATAATTTTTGTCTTGTTGTTTTAATTGTACTAGTCATTTAAATTCATTGAATTTTATTGCAAACACGTTCATGTGTATATATATGTAAGCATATGTTCTTGTGCTGAGAAACTGTGTATTTCTATAATAATTTAAAAGGAGACATATACTTCATTTCTGCATTGGCAACAACCTCCCCCCTGCCCCCACAGCAAATAGTCAGTAGGTAAAACCACCGTAAAGGCAATTAAGTATTCTTGGTATTTTCACATAACAGAAAACTGTTTGAATAGAGAGCCAAATCTTATTTCTAGTTGTGTCATGATATTTGTGACTGGTAAGAATTTTATGTTACCCCCTGCCCCCACAGCAAATAGTCAGTAGGTAAAACCACCGTAAAGGCAATTAAGTATTCTTGGTATTTTCACATAACAGAAAACTGTTTGAATAGAGAGCCAAATCTTATTTCTAGTTGTGTCATGATATTTGTGACTGGTAAGAATTTTATGTTAGTGTAATTGCCATCATCTGCATAAACATGATATGCAATTATACCTTGGTGTACTAAATATAGAAATATCATTTACATATGATGCAAAATGTAAAAAATAAATGAATGGATTAAACATGCACAGTCATAATCAAGATGTTCATATTTTTTTTCAAATTGAATCAAATCTTTTGTAATGGGAAAAGGTGAAATTTTGAGATGCGTTTCAAGTTAAGGTGCCGTAATTTGAAAGTGTAGGACACTTCTTCCCCCCTCCAAGAAAAATAAATGAGAAAGTCAGGAAAGAACTCAGAGGGAAAAAGCAGACACCTGAAAAGATGATAAGGGAGAACACCACAAAAAAAAAAAAAAAACATATGCAACAAACCCAGAAATTACTTTATTTACCTTAGGGACATTTTTTTTGCATCCCTTTTCCTTTCTTTTTGTTGCCATTGAAAGTTTATTAAACAATTTTCATTGGCTGTAGTGAGTGAAATGCACTTGTGGTGGCTGACTCAGGTAAAAGGACTATGAAAGTGATTCTAGAATAACTTAGAATAACTGTGAAACATATTTATTTTTTTTAACTTTAAAAACACAGGGTAAGTCTACAGTTCAGTTTTTCAGTAAAATAGGTTATGTAGGAGAAGCAGTTGATTTCAGTTCTTCCAAATGTGGCACTTGCATAGGTGATAATGGGTCTGAACTAAACAAGCTTTCCATAAAATAACCTTATTTTTGGCGCTTATTCTTTTTATTTTATTTTTATTTATTTATTTTTTTATTTTGATTAAAGGTGAATCTGAGGTACATGGACTTCCGACTTTTTCAATTATGTCACTAATGTGCTTAGCCATCTGAAACATTTGCCCATGGTTAATCCAAGATGTTTCATTTTATTCACTTAGAGTATTTTTTGTTATTATAATTATAAAATGTATTTTATTTTTATTTTCTGAGTAACTACATTTTGTTCTTTACATGAACAAAACTGCTTGCATCATGTCCATGTGTATTTTTATTTTCAAGTTTATAAAATATGGCTCCAATTTTTCTGCATAGCATTGCAATATACAAGCTGCTTGTTTCATATTTTTTTAGGTATGCTCTGTTGCTGCATCAGCAGCATATTACAGTAACACCCTTAGTTACGTAACACATGACTTATGTAAATTCGCAGTTATGTAATAATTGCCACCTCTGTATCTGCACTTTCTGCCTCACCCATGACTTTCATCCTGACGTAAAAAATGAAAATCTGAGAACTGCTTACTAGCACGTATGAACAGATTTATGGCTTTGTATAGCTGCATCTTTGACAGCCTTATTGCATTATTGCAGTAAGCACATTTCAGTTTCACTTGATATCGAGAGGGGTAGAAGTTGCGGCAGAACAGCATTCCTCTTCACAACCATCCACTCCCCAGTGCCGGCTCTCCCCCTATAGAGCCAACTTAGCTGTCACAAGACATTTTTTTTACCTATTTGAAAAGTGAATGCATGTGTACAGTATTTCAGTTTGTTTTTATATTCTTTTATGTATGTACATATTTTTCATACTTTTATAGTTTACATATGTCAGAGTAAATACTGCTACATGATGTCTCTTTTATAAAAAACAGTTTACGGAACGCATTACTTACATAAATCGGGGTGTTACTGTAGTGCTAACAATGGATTTATGTGTGTTTCCACGGGGAAATATATGTGAAAATGGAACAAAGGACAGATGCCAATACAGTGCCTTGCAGCACTCCTACTTGAATGTCTCTTTTACTGCTTTTTCTTTCTTTTCTTTTTTTTTTTAATTAGGAGTATACGATAGAACAATTCCAAATAATAGGAGTACTTTTTGAAGGAGATTTTTGAGACAGAAATTTTTGAACATTTGGATCAAACTTACCTCTCTCTCTCTCTCTCTCTCTCCACCACATTGCAAAAATGTACTAAATCATCTAAACTGATTAATAGTTAAAATAGTATGCTGCTAAATTTTTGTCCTACAAACTTCTCAGAAATTTATCCTTTCCCATTATGGTTAGGTGTAATCTTCACACAAAGGATCAGAGTAGCATAGAATCATAACTTGAAGAACCATTCAGGTCCTGTTTCATTCACATTGTGCATTTGCATCAGAAGAAGATCCTTATACATAGCTGCCAATCAGTACAGATTTTCTGTAATATTATGATTTTGGGTTGGAATTACAGATACAGACATGACGATGAAATTATCTAAAATTGCCTTTTGATTTTTTCGCTTCTTCTGCGGAATCCCAGAACTCTGCTTTTTCATCATCATTTGGGTTATTCTCAAGATTGACGCTACACTGAATAGAATTTGAGAGGGATTATTTGTGAGTCGTTTACCATCAGGGGATGGAATTCCGTCTTTCAAAACTTTCGAAAACGAAAGTTAGACCAATTTCTCCCATAATCGATCTTTTTTTTTTTACTTGAGGTGTTGCTGTTGTCCAGTATTGTTAAATATTATTTTTTGCGTAAATGTTTGTGTTTCTGCTTGAAAATATAGGCAAGTCTCCAAAACCAGCTGTCAGGTAGAGCAAAAATGTCCCCATAATTTGCGAATTCTGTTTTTCACAATGGTCCTTTTGCCCTCTATTGTTGTTAAGTATCATTTTATTCCATAAATACATGTAATTCATTTTGAAAATGAAGCAAAAATTTCCAAAAATGGAAGTCGGACAGTGTGAATTTCTCCTGTAATTGTAATCTCTCTCTCCCTCTCTCCTTTTAAGACGATGATTCCACTGTCACATATTGTTTATAAGTATCATATTGTTTGCATTTCAGCTTGTTAAGGAAGGAAAATTTCCAAAAACAAAAGTAATGAAGTTAAATTTATAAGAACTGATGTATGGTGTTCAAAAGTATTGATTCATAACCTCAAAGTTACTCCATTTATCTAAAATAGTGAAAGCTTCTTTATGATGCATTCATGGTCTTCAATCTGAAAGTTCTTTCAACATGATGGATGACATAGTCATAAAGTCCGGAAAGCCGCCCCGGTGGCTCAGTGGTCTAAGCGATGGCCTCTGATCATTCGTCCGAAC
The DNA here is from genome assembly GCA_039090855.1 of Macrothele yani. Classification (NCBI taxonomy): domain Eukaryota; kingdom Metazoa; phylum Arthropoda; class Arachnida; order Araneae; family Macrothelidae; genus Macrothele; species Macrothele yani. The sequence continues at coordinate 73,765,130 of CM076994.1, read as the reverse complement.
GGGGTCCGGGTTCGAATCCCGGTGAGGCATGGATGTTGTGTTTGTCTTACGGCACTGGCTCTCTCCCTTCCCTGGAGCCAGTGACCCTAAATTAGGGACGGGCGACTGCTTATAGCCCATTGAGTTGCTCACTGTGGTCGTTAAACCTCCAACCAAAAAAAAAAAAAAAAAGTCAGGAAAAATTAACTTTGAAACCTATTTGGCTATACAAACTATGAACTGCAAACTTGAAAAACACAAGGTAAGTCTACAAGTTTTGATTCTATGCTACACTGTTCAGTTTTTCAGTAAAATAGGTTGTATAGGAGAAGCAGTTGATTTCAATTCTGCCAAAATCTGAAAGCATTAAGAGAGAGAGAGAGAGACAGAGAGACAGAGAGACAAAGAAAAGAAAAGAAAAAAATCTAAAAGATTTTTGAAGGTAATCTTTTACTGTTCTTTTAGACAGCATTTTTAGCACGTCTTTTGTAAAAAAAGATCGTGCTTATGTCATCGGTCGGTCCGTCCGTCCTTCAGTCCGTCCATCTGTACCCACGGAATCTCTGCAACTATTAGTCCGATTTGGAAAATTCTTTTTGCATTCGAAAGCTTGAAATATGCGAATGATGATCCTTTATTTCGTTTTTTTTTTTACGATGCACAATTTCGCCGCTAGAGGGCGTAAATGCAGAGATGTCGAATTCAAAAATACGTTTTATTCCACATATTTGCTTCTAAACATCCGATTGAAAAAAATCTTTTATCTTTCGATTCCATTTATGTCGAAGAGTATTTTGGATATAGTTTCTTTTTCAAATTACGCATAGATTTTCCGCTAGGGGGCGTAAAAGTAAATTGCATTTTTTCGGATAACTCTTCTTCTAAAACTTCGATTTGAAAAATGTTTTGTTCAGCAGATACATCTCCTGATGCACAATCATTTGCATTTAATCTCGAATTTTTGGTAAAGAATACTTTGGCCACCAGGGGGCGTAAGTGTTCATTTTTGTTTCTGATGTATTTGCCATAAAATCTGAGCTTATAAAATATCGATTGAAAAAATTATTTCGTGGACTGATGCCACTCGCATCGATAAACCTTTTCAGAATATTTTCTTCCTAAAATATTGCACAGTTTCTTCGCCAGGGGGCGTAGACGTATATCTTATTTTTGTCAATGTCTTGACTTCTAGGAGTCCGATTTGAAAAATTCCTTCTTTGTTGGATAGTGTTTTCCGTGAGACATGTTTTTCATATACTTTCAAAGTTTTCAATTAATTCATAGACTTTCCGCTAGGGGACGTAAAGATAAATTACGTTTTCCCCTGTATATCTGCTTCTAAATCTCCGATCTGAAAAATTCTTTCTGCACCGAATACAGCTCCTGATGGGAAATCGTTTGCACATAGTTTCTAATTTTTGAAAAAAAATGGTTTGGCCACCAGGGGACATAACCTTAATTTCCACTTCTGATGTATTTGCAGCAGAATATGAGCTTCTAAATTCTTGATTGAAAATAACATTGTTTGTAGACCGATACTACTCATGTCGACAAACCTTTTAGAAACACTTTCTTCTTTAAATAGTGCACGGTTTCTACGCCAGGGGGCGTAGATGTATATCTTATTTTTGTCACTATTTCTACTTCAAAGAGTCCGATTTAAAAAACTCTTTCTTTGTTGGATAGTGTTTTCCGTGTGACATGTTTTTCCTATAAATTCAAAATTTTCAAGTAATTCATAGACTTCCCACTAGGGGGCGTAAAGGTAAATTGAGTTTCCCCCTATATCTCTGCTTCTAAATCTCCGATCTGAAAAATTCTTTCTGCACCGGGTACAGCTCCTGATGGGAAATCGTTTGCATGTAATTTCAAATTTTTGTAAAAAATTGTTTGCCCACCAGGTGGCGTAAGTCTTAATTTCCACTTCTGATGTATTTGCAGCAAAATATGAGCTCCTAAAATCTCAATGGAAAAAAGTCTTTTGTGGACTGATACTACTCATATCGACAAACCTTTTAGGAACATTTTCTTCTGGAAATAATGCATGGTTTCTAAGCCAGGGGGCGTAGAGGTATATCTTAGTTTTGTCAATATCTCTACTTCTAGGAGTCCGATTTGAAAAAAATCCTTCTTTGTTGGATAGTGTTTTCCGTGTGACATGTTTTTCATATAATTTCAAAATTTTCAAGTAATTCATAGACTTTCCGCTAGAGAGCGTAGCGGTAAATTTCGTTTTCTGCTCCTAAAACTTTTATTTGAATAATTTTTCCTGTATCGCATACAAGACCCGATGGAAAATATTTCTCACGTAATTTCCAATGTTTGGTAAAAAATGGTTTAGCCACCAGGGGGCATAAGTGTTAATTTCTGCTTCTGATGTATTAGTAGCAAAATCTGGGCTCCTGAAAACTCGACTAAATTTTTTTTCTTGGACCGATACCGCTCATATGGATAAACCTTTTGCGAATACTTTCTTCCTAAAATAATGCATGGTTTTCCCACCAAGGGACGTAAAGTCACATCTTATTTTTGTCTATAACTCTGTTTCTAAGAGTTCGTACGCTCACGAATCCATTTACAGGAATATCTGAGGGATTAAAGGCTCGATTGAAAAACTTCTTTCTTCCGTCAGATACTATTGTTTTCCATACCGGTTCAATTGACTTTGAATAGCTTTGATAAATTTAATTTGCGTCAGAACGGATTCAAAAAACGTGCTTTATTACACCCGAAAATTCTGTGTCATCTTTCTTGTTAATTCTACCACTAGCAAATTACTGTTTAATGTATTTATTCTTTTTTTTTTTTCTGTAATAATTATTGTGACAGACTGGAATTTGTTACCATACTAATGATACCCCAATTTGCCTCCGTTAGCTGGATTACTGAAAATTACTGAAAAACACATGTTTATTACCAAAAATAACATTCAGAGGTTGGCATCTATGCCTGCCTTCCATTATTTTTGCAACACAAAGTTTGTTTCATCATTGTCAGCTAGTTGTTTATTGTTGTGTTGCACCATGCCTCTCCTTAACCCACTGGTGGGTCTGGCATTTACTTCAGGGGAATGCAGGGTAGGTAAACAAATCTGCAGTTGTTAGTTGTTACTGGCTAACAAATGTAATTTTTCTGTCATTCTTTGCTTTGATAGATTATTATTATTTTATAGATTAATTAAGATAGTGAAATATGGATATTAAACTAACTCTCACACCCTTTCCTGGAACTGCTAGTGCCTTAACCTGTTTTAATTGACCATAAAGAAGCTGAAATCATCTAGAGATTTCTCAGCAAAATGTTTTGTCTGCTTCAACAACATTGGTTTTTTGTTGCAGCTTTTATCAGTTTTCTTAAAGAAGCTCCATCAGATGTTGCTTATTTTGCAAACTCTTCACTGTATGGCTTTTTTATAGTATCCTTTCCTTCATGGTTTATTTTTCAATTCGAAATGTATCAGCTACTACTATGTAGATAATATATTTTCACTTGCCTGACATTTTTAGAGTATTTATGAAGGTAAACCAGCTCATGGAATAGCTTTAATAAAATTTGCTGAGACCTTGGGAATGCATGCACCATTAAACGACTTACCTGTTTAACGACCTTGGGAATACACACACTTAACGACCACTTGGATTTACGACCAGCTCTCCAGCGTTGGGAATTCCCTTTCTCAGTCTGAGAAAGATAAACATAATACAATACATAGCAGCAATCACAATGACAGGTGGGTGAGTGAACTTAATTTGGGCATTAATTTGCCGAGTTGCAGAATGATGGTACTTCACCAAACATTTATTGGTAACAGTTATAAAAAACAACAGCAGCTCCATTTTGCTTGTTGAGACATTTTTTTCTGTCCGGCTGCACGCACATGCTTTCACCAAGAAGGCAAAGCTGAAAGAGTCTACCACTCAAAAAAGTAGGTCGCCGGTGTTTTTCTTGCGTGCACTCAGTTCTTTCTCCGAGAGTGGAACTGTGAGAAAGTCATTTTTTTCTAGTGTTATGAGTTTCTTGCTCTCCTTGATGTTCCCACATCACCAATACGGGCGGTGTCTTCCAAAAGTCTCATTCCCACAGTCAGTCAGTATTCACTACACGAAGCGTTCGCAATCTCCAAGACTACATATTTTGTTTATAAATTTGTAACTTTATTGTGCACCCCATAGTACAAAATGTTGGTGAAAAGGAAGAGTATGACTTCACCTGGAGGAAACACCAAGAATCGAAGGAAGGCTATTGATCTTGAGATGAAAATGAAGATCATAAACAACTATGAAGCTGGTAAAAAAGTTAAAGCGATAGCACGCGACTTGGAGCTGACACATTCGACCGTTTCGACGATCTTGAAAGATAAAGATATTGTGAAAGAGGCAGTAAAAGCATCAACAGGATTTAAAGCCATAATAACTAGGCAGCGGAAAGATCTCATTTATGAAATGGAGAAATTATTGGCGATCTGGTTTGATGACCAGATACAAAAAAGAGTGCCGATGGGCTTTTTTGTAATTCAAGCCAAGGCATGCGGTATCTTTGAGACTTTGAAGGCGCACGAAGGCGAAGAATCAACGGAAACACTTACAGCAAGCCATGGATGGTTTCAATGGTTTCGTCGGAGATTCAACCTGCGTAATCAGAGTATCAGTAATTAGGCGGCAAGCGCGGACATAGAAGCAGTGGAAAAATTTGTTGGCCTATTTGATATTATTGAGAAAGGCAGCTACTGCCCTGAACAGATCTTTAATGTGGATGAAACCGGACTTTTTTAAAGAAAAAAATGCCCGAAAGGTCTTACGTACACAAAGAAGCTAAAACAATGGCCGATTTCAAGACTTTCAAGGACAGGTCACGTTGTCGGGAGAAAATGTCACTGGGTTCAAGTTTAAAGCCTCTCCTCATCTATCACTCCAAGAACACACATGCATTGAAGCAGGTTAGTAGGCACACGCTGCCCATTTACTATTGTGCAAATAACAAGGCATGGATGACACAAGCTTCATTCGAGGATTGGTTCATCAACTGCTTTGTACTCTCGGTCAAGCATTATTATCTGGAAAAGGGCGTTCCCTTTAAAATTATCCTCCTGCTTGATAATGCCCCAGGCCATCCCCAGTATCTTGATGATCTACACCCGGATTTAAAGGTAGTGTATCTGCCTAAAAATATTACTGTTATCCTACAGCCAATGGACCAGGGGCTATAGCTACGTTCAAAGCATACTATGTAAGAGATAAAAATTAAAACCAAGTTATCAAGGTAGTTTCCTTGAGACCTTTTATTTATTCAGAATAAATAAAAATGATTAAGTTCCTCGCTTATCAACCAATTCGCTTAACGACCTAGTCATAGGAACGGAACTCGGTTAAGTGAGGAGTGCCTTATACATATCGTAATGAGAAGGCAGTGCTTTTGAGTTTTTGAGGGATGAACGTTTTGGTCATTAGTATTGTTATCTCAAGGAGGAGAAAGAGAGAGTTAAAAGAAAAAACATATTATGAACCATGCTGCTATGAAAATGAAAGGTTCTGCATTCTCATGAATTTGTGAGAGACGGCCAAAATTTTCCTCATGCAGTGTGTAGATGGATACAAAAGAAGAAATTAAAAGGGGTTTTGATTTATAAAAGAAAATGATTGAGCTGGTTAGAAAGCCAGATCATCTCAGATCAGCTCAGATCTTTTGACTACATGGTTTTCTACAAGCTGTCAGTTGTTCTGTGTCTAGTATGTAAAGAACCAGCTTTCGTTAGTAAAGTAGTAGGGATTTCAATTAAAAACAGTGTACACCTGCAAAACTTGAATAAATATTGAAAGAAAAATAAGAATGTGTAGTCAAAACCAAAAGAAATTAAAAACTAAAATTTAAGATTTTGTCTACAGATAATTAGGCAACAAATAATCATTCGTGTACTGTACTGATGATCTTTGTATTCTTGTATATTAGAACATACTTTTCTGTTCTGTTGCTTATTTGCATTCTAATAAAAAAGAAAAATGCAGTATATAAAGCATTCTTATATATGTAAGCCAATAAGATATGCAATTAATGTGCAATTTTTTCTGCATTAAATAATAATAGAGTTTAGTTGACAAAAATATATGTGTTCTCCAGCACTTAAATGTATAGCAGCAGGAGCATGAATTTATGTTATTTAAACTGGTTCACATCACTGTAGTTGACTAATTAGTTATTTCTGATCATAATCTGTAATTTAAGCATATGTTGCTCATAAGTGACCCATACATAAAAATGAATTAAAACTACCAGGGTAGGAATTAATTTGCAATAAAGTCATGTACAAGTGTCAGTAAATAGAAATTTACCTTGTAAATTGCAAAAACTTTCTTCCTGTAAAAGAATTTTTGGCGATAGTTTAAAATTACTTTGGCTGTACAAACAGTTGATGTAAAGCCTTTCCTTCTTTTTATGATTGTACATTTGACTGGTTGTTCATATTTTGTTGTATTAAGTAGAAAACACATAACAGGAAGAATAGAGAAATTGTATTGTTTTGTTATCAAAGCAACATCTTGAAAGTGACTTGTAGAATTTTAACATTTGACTGAAATATATTTTTGTATTTCCTTCATTACTAACAGATAGAATAAAATTTGAAATGCTTTACTTCCTGATAAAATAAAGTTGAAATGAACCACTTCTGAAGAATTTCACCACCACACTACCTGCATGTATTCTTAGAAATATGATTTTAGAATGCTGGCATACTTTTTTAAAGATAAAAAGATTGATGTGAAATGAGCTTATATTTTTTGTGGTCACATATCTGATTGATTTTCTTACATATGTTGAAGGTGATGATTTACTAAAACGAGCACTAGTAAATTGTTGCTTTCAGTAGTGTTCATTAATTTTATTCAACCTACAGTTTTATGTGATAGATTTAGTAGAAACTTGCTCAGGGGTTATTTTTGATAGACCAAGTCACAGTGTCCAGATGTGCCTCATAGTGTCTCCAGCTGCTAATTTTCTTGTAAGCTGCAAGCAGCAGTAGTTATTTACACATTATTGTTCAAGCAGTGTCTGGTTCAGAGTTGCTGTCTGGTTCAGTGTCTGGTTCAGAAAGTTGTCCACAATTTTATATATATATATATATATATATATATAAAGTGCTTTCATTGTATGAAATGAAACAATTCTTTGGTGCAACTGCTTTTGCTCTCAGTAAATCATTACAGGGCTTAAATAATTATATATTCACACTTTTGATGCCATTAATGAATTTACAGGAGAACAGTAGCCCTTTACTACACAGTATGGAAACATGCCAGATTTTGAATGTATCAAATTTGTTTTAAGCTGTTACCAAGTTTGACTAAAGAATACTAACTTGTTAACACATTTACCGCTCTACTGTCTGGAAAACAGATTTTTCAAGTTTCACAATATCATAACTGCTATGGGTTAACAATTAAAGAATATGCTTAATATTGTTTCATTGCAGAAAAACTGAGATATCTTCAAGTGTGTAAACTTAAGTGGAATTCTTTTTCTCTTATCTCTTTTATTGGGTTGGTGCAAATGAAATGTCTGGCAAAGGACCAGCACACGTGGACAGTTAGAACGGAAAAGTAGGACACCTTACATAGGCAAAATAATTCCCCTCGGCATCGACACATAGTTGCCATCTGTCCAGCAAGGCCATAATCCCAGAACGAAAAAAGTTGTGGATGGGACCCAAAGAAGTCATCAACTGTACGTTGAACCTCGTTGTCTGTCATGAACTGTTTCCTGGACAGGAAGTGATCCAGGTGACAAAACAGATGATAGTCTGTTGGAGAAAAGTCCGAGGAATAGGCAGGATAAGGCAGTGCTTCATCGCCCAAGGTACTTAGTGTCAGCATTGTGCGACGTGAGGGCGGGCATTGTCCTGGGACAGAAGAACACCATGTCTGTTGACCAAAGCCGGTTGTTTCTGCAGAAATTTTCAGTGCATCTGGTGTAATTCAGCACAATAACGTTCTGCGGTGATGGTTTGGCCTCTTGCCAAGAAACTCCGATGAATTATCCCGGCTGTGGACCACCAGGCAAGGAGGATCATCTTCTTGGTGTGTAGGGGTGGCTTAGGATGCCATCCAGCAGGCTGTGCCTTGCTTAACTATTGTGCAAATAATTTCCAATTATCATAAAAGACCCACTTCTTGTCATAGGTGACGATTCGATGCAGTAGAGGTTCCTGTTTATTCTTTGCAAGCAGCAACATGCAGACTTCCAAATGCTTAGTCTTGTTGGCAGTTGTCAACTCATGCGGCAGCCACATGTCCAGCTGTTTGACCTTACCCAGCACAGCCAGACGCCAAACAGCTGCCGTGTGGTGGACACCTACCTCTGCCGCTATCTCACAACACGTTTTTCGGGGGTCTGCTTCAACCATATGTAACAGAACATCGGCAGAAACAGCAACAGGTTGGTGACCACGTGCTTCATTTTGTAAGTCCGTATCTCCGCTTCGAATCTTCACAAACCATCGCTCAATGGTTGGTTCATTGACTGTATTCTCCCCAAATGCTTTGTTAACGTTTCGAGCAGTAATTCCTGCAGAATGGACCTGTTTAAATTCATACAGGAAGATGACTCAAATCCGGCATCTGCATGTTTCCTTTGCAAGCCACATTACGTTCAAACAAACCATGCCTGAACCTTGTTCTTTACACATGTTCTAGCTATATATAGTAACTCTGTGATGTAATACCTGCAACACCTGCGGGTGATTCTATTCCGCTGTGGTGGGGGCCTGTATCTACTGCTCATTCCCACCAACCCAATGCATACATTAATTTTGTATTAAATGGAATTTGGAGAATAATTTATGTTCCCTAAGGTTTCTGAGATTAGACTCATAAGACTATTACAGTGGAGCAACGATACTAACCAACATATAAGAGTGTTAGAAAGTTCTTTCCATCTCAGGTCTGATATTTGGGGACCCCTCTTACCCCCTAATTAAAGGCTGGTACAATTTGAAACCTTGTAAACTTAGTTAATGCTGTAATAGTTTGTATTAAAGTAATTTGAAAGTCTTGCTGTGATAGTTATGTGACATACCTTTCAAGCCCTCAAGATTTGTAAACTTTTGCTTATGTCTGTAGCAGAAATGAAATTTAATCATAAAACATACTGATATTGTGTGATCACAACATGTGTAAAGCTGTAAAAATATAACTTTTCTGAATGCTATGTACCATAAGAACATCAATTCAATTTTGTCATCATAATTTTGAAATATTATGTGTGCTTAATATTTTTTGTGCATTACTCAACAAGGAATGGTTTCACCACTCAGCAAAGTTTCTTCCTGCTGTAATTTGCATAATGTGAATAGATACCCATTTCATAGTTGTTCCATTAACAGTTCATGTTACAATTAATTTTATAGTAGTCTTAGCTTCAAGCATATCCTTTGTTACATATTTTACACCAGACAGCTAGTGAATCTTATGCATATCCTCATTGCCACCTGTATCTAATACATCCTACTTGTAGCTTTTTCTACCCCAAATTTTTTATCATCACCTTTTAAGTTATTAAACTAATATGCAAGAAAATGCTTGTTTTCTGCTCTTAGAGTTGAAGACAAGATAATATACTCAACTCAGTTTATTTTATAGATCATGGAGTTACTGTGTTTTGTTGAATGGAATATTGTAAGTGGATTTCTCAGGAGCTTCAAACATATGACAAAAGATAAAAATATATCATGTATTTATAGGGATGCAAGTCCTTATTTATTACCATGTTTGACATTATAGGGATTTGAAGTTCTTATTTAAAACCCCACATTAAAATTTTTATAGTCTGCCTTGAATCTGTACAATTCCTTTCATGTATCTTTTGTTGTGAAGACATTTGACATTATAAGGATTTTAAGTTATTGTATTTTAAAGTCCATATTAAAATTTTAAGACTTAGAGTTTGCCGTGAATCTGTACCATTAGTGTCCTTTTCATGGAGTAGATAAACCAGTTGAATCAGGTATCAAGATGATGTTTATAAATATTAATTACTTGTGTATTTTGAATAGAGTTGTAGTCAAAATTTTGTTTCTTCTAACTGACCAAGTTGTGCAATAATGTGCTTACAAATTTTAAATTATTTCCATAAAAATAACTTATTTTGTAGAAGGATCATTACACTGCCATAAAATTTTCACTTTGTACAGATTTATTTATTGTGATAATGCTATTGTAAAAACAGTGGGTATTTTTAACAAAACTTGTAAAACAATTTTTCAAAATGTTCGGTGTTATGTCATAGTCTTGTTAAAGTGCCATCCATGTATTTAAACATGCTACTTATGTGTATGTTTTAAATGTGTACTAAAAATTTGTTATTATAGTCACTATATTATTATATTTAGAATTGTTTGTACTCGTAAATAATTATGAAAAGATAGAGTACACATGCTTTTGCTGTTAGAAAAAAATAAATGAATAAAAGAATGATGCACTAGTAGAAAATCTTTTATCCACTGATAGACATATTTTTCATGTAAACATGAAATAAAATTTCTTGCTTAGCATTTATAGATGTATATATATTTCATCACTACCATAGTTTGAATGCATGAAGCATTCTTTCGTTTTGTTCCATACATTTGTATTGTGAAATTTTTTAAGGAATGTTCCATTACATACACTCATACACAGTAATACGAATCATACCAGTAAAAATTTTTACATTTTTCGTGTTTAAAAATTGGGAGCCTAATGTTCCATGCAAAACACATAGCATTGTTGTGTTTTTCTTTCTAACACATGGCATTGTTTTATGGTTCAATGTGCACAGGTTGTGAAAAAGTTTCAATGGCAAAAGGAAAACAAGCTTGTTTTCATATAGTGATCATATATGTTAAGAAATTTACCATCAACATAATATGTTTATTTTGTCACATTTACAGACAGGTTACACTTGGTGCATAAATGTTAATTGGCTGAATATAGTTGGTAGTACTGACATTCTGGAAAAATTTAATATAAAAAAAAAAAAGTCTCATGACATTATGTTGGCTGCATAAGCGTTTCTGGCTACTGAAGTTAATTGCAACCTGAAAACTATATTATTATTAATTCATGTTTCTCATCTGTAGAGTGGTCCACATGTCAGTACGGACATAAAGTCAAGTGCGGATATAGTCATTGATTTAAAAATTGCCATATGATGTAGCACATACACAGTGCGTCAAAGAATTTTTAAGACACGGTCTGTAAAATGAAATAGAAACAAGAAATTATAATTTGTTTTGATTTGTTATTCAAAATAAGTCCCTCCGGCTTCAATACACTTGTTACAGCGATTTAATAATGATTCGAATGCTTGTTCCAGTTCACTTTGCGGAATTGCCTCCAAAGCACACGTCGAAGCTGTTTGTATGGTTGAAATATCATCAAAATAACACCCTTTTGACATCATTTTAAGTTTTGGGAACAAAGAAAAGTTGCAGGGTGCTAAATCAGGCGAATACAGTTGATGATTCAACACACAGGCGTTATTTTTCGCCAAAAATCTACGAACAAGAAGTGAAGTGTGACTGGGTGCATTATCGTGCAACAAACACCAACTGTTTTCATCTCGATATTCTGGACGAATGCGACAGATTCTGCCCATCAAACGCCTCAAAACATTTAAATAAAACTCACCATCAATTGTTTGTCCACTTGGAACAAATTCTTTGTGGATAATACCCTTACTATCGAAGAATGTAATGAGCATTGTTTTGATTTTCGATGGAACTTTTCTTGTTTTTTTTTTGGCTTGTGGCGAGTTTTTTGACTTCCATTCCACACTTTGTTGCTTTGTTTTAGGATCATATTGAAAAAACCATGTTTCACCACCAGTAACAATCGATTTTAAGAAGTTAGGATCATTTTCAGCGGCTGAAATAATGTCCCTGCAATGTGCACTTCTCCTTGATTTTTGTTCATTGGTTAACGTGTGTGGAACAAATTCAGCACAAACTTTTGTTTTGCCCAAATCTTCATGCAGGATGGTTCGAATCGTTTCTTTGTTGATGTTTAAAGACTCTTCCATCATTCTTAGTGACGCACATCGATTGTTTGCCACGAAATCACGCACTTTTTCAATAATCTCAGGTGTCCTAAATGAACTTGGTCTTCCGGTATGCTTATCATCTTCTAGCATCTCTCTTCCGTCCAAAAACGTTTGCGCCACAGGAAAACATTTGATCTACTTAAACAAAACTCACCATAAACTTGTTTCATCATTTGGTACGTTTCCGAGGCACTGTTACCAAGTTTTGCGTTAAATTTAATAACAGCCGTTTGTTCCATCTTAATAATTCAACATGAAAAACATTTTACTTCTAATGAACGCCCGTTTCGTTTGAGTTACTTTAACAATTACGCAGTACTTTTAGCAGAAAGCAAGCAAATGGTAAATGGTCACGGTTTATAACGCATTCACGATTACACTGGTGGCGCCACCGTAGGCTGAAATCTAGCGTCAGTCTTAAAATTTCTTTGACGCACTGTGTATCTAGAGTCACTGCCTTCTAGATTTTGGGCCTTAGGTGCTGTATATCTTGAGCATCAAGCTGAGTTATAATAGTCTGAGGAGTTATACCAGTTCTAGCAATGTATATGAATTATTTTCATCATCATCTGTTTAATTCCTGCAGCCAGTTCCAAATATTTGTCAATTTTTGTAGAATAGGTAGTTTGAATACTATGGTCTGATGGTACTGATGTCAGTAATAACTGCTACCTTCTGTCTTTCGTCATATAGTACTGTGCCTGGATGATTGGTGGAAATGCCACATCTACATTTGTTATTTTGCAGGTGTTCCTTCAAAATTATTATTATTAATCTCACTATTTTCTCACGAGACTTGAAAATCATATGAACACATATTGTAAAGATTAAGTACACTGCTGATTGTTCCAATTTGTCATTCCACTAAAGGACTCTGGAAAAAAATCCTAATGAGTTGGAGATTTTTTTTTCCAAAGTCATAAAAGGCTGGCTAACGTGTCAATAAAATATCAACAGAAGTTGATCTCAGTTGCTTAAAATTACTAAGGTCTATGCTACAGTCACACGTGGCACTGTTGCCCTCAGAGTGCCTTGTGGAGGAAAGCCAATCTCCCACTAACATCACATGTGATGCTGTGTGTAATGCTTGACTTGTGTACCAAGATTGCTGTAAGTGTGTGATACATCAATTAAACTTGGATTAAGCAGAACCATAAAATATGAAATACAAAAAGTAAATCTAAGTCTTTTCGAAAATATTTTTGATGATAAAGGGAAAGAAATAAACATTAGATTAAGCAATACAGTGTAATATTAAAATTCACATTGCATTAACTATCAAGTGTCATTTGTTTTCTTGCTGAACAACTTCACTTGACCGCACTTTATTTTTGCAGCTCCTCATATCTTGCCACCCTTTTTAGGAAAAGAACTTCAGATAGTGATGATTCTGGTTGCAGCTCTATGTATTGAAGGGCCATTTCTAGAGCCACAATTCCTTCTGCATGAATGACATTTTTTTTTTTTTTTGGTACATGGGCATTTTTTTTTATCAGACTCAAAATCACAGTCATATTTGATTCCAAAGATTGCTTCATCTGTGACATCCATATCTTTTTTTTTTCAATGCTAGCATTGTTATATTTTGTTTTCTTAATAAATTTGCTGATACATTTTTCAAATATGTTGATAAACCTCTTTCATGTTGCTCACCAATCACATTTTTTGCTCATGAAATTTTTCTGAAACTCAGAATACCTCTGCTTTATTTAGAATGTGCATTTTGTTTTTATATTTCACGCTTTGAATGTTAAATCTAATAATTTCTTCCTTTTTTTTTTTTTCCTTTTTCTAAATCTCATGTTCTTTCCTATTTTTGTTCTTTATTTTGTATGCTTTTCTGCCTTATGAGGTGTCATTTCGTGTGAGTACAAAATTATACATTACATACATCTGTATGTGTCATGTGTATATCTTTGACAACTTGAATACTAGAAGTTTTAACTCCCATCTTCATTTTTCTCTTTGTATTTTCTATTATGTCTGTTATTTTATGCTCAAAAAGTGGCAGAAGTAAATCTCATTCATGTGATTAACTCTTCAGAAAACTTGTGAATTGTATTGCTGTGAAGTGGAAATCAAGTATGCACCACCCAATTTTGTCCACGTATTCTACCATTACACAACCTAGGACACTGCAGTTCCAAATAACTGAAGTCCATTAAATGAAAATCTCTTGATCAAACTTTCCACTTGCACTAGTGAAGGATCAGCCTGCTCACTGCAGGGATTCTGGCAGGTGAAATAAGAGATCCAAGTTATATATTAGCAGTTCTGAGATATAAACATCATACAAAGAAGAATTCGTTTCATGTTAAATATTGCTTCTTCATAGTTTCTAAGATATAACTTCTTTTATATAAGACAAAAGAAAAACCAGAATTTTTTCTGTTTCCTTCAAATTTTGTTTTCAAAATTAGCATTTAGTGTAATATAATTAATTTCATATCCATTTTTGGTTTTAAGTTTTCTGGTATTTTCTTGCATAGTTTGGTTGGATATAGCATCATATTAAAGATATAGCATCCCAAGCTGGTTGAGCAACACTGCCTAGGCAAAAAAATTATGAACTTTGGCTATTCAATAATGAATTGAATTACTCTTTACCCAAATAACAGCTTGAACCATGATATACTTCCAATAAAAGTTGAGTACCACAATGAGCAGGACCAATAAATAATTCCTCCAGCAACTGGAATGGTTGGTCCCTTCACCAAAGATGCCATATAGTCAAATCAATAGCTTGTAGCAGAAAATTACGCTACAAATCATGTTACTTTTAAAAAGTAATTAAAAAGATATTCTTGAAATCATGTGACATTTCCAGACTTCCTGAAACATAATTAGCTGCAACTGGTGGTCCAAGTGTGCCCTGCGTACAATAACATACCTGACTTAACTTTCATAATGAAAGCTCGCTGAATTGTTAACTGGGAAGTCTCAATTATCCTGTGAAGACAGCCAGTACCAGACAATCATGCTAGCATTTTTTCGGTGGGGAGGAGGTTGGTTGGGAGGGTTAATGATCTCAATGAGAAACTCAGTGGGCTCTAAGCAGTCACCCATCCCTAATACAGGGCTACTGGTTCCAGAAAAGGGAGGGAGCCAGTGCCATAAGACAGACACAACATCCATGCCTGACCAGGACCCATCTTAGACGAATGGTCAGAAATCAGTGCTTAGACCACAGCCCACAGGGGATGCCACTAGTTTTATTGAAGACCATTCTTTGATTGCAAGATTCGATTTTTTTAGCCAAAGAAAATGAATTCGCTGATATAAAATGATGTATGGTTTTTAATTGAATTCCTCGACTTTTCAGCTAGTCTGTCTAGCTTGAAATATGTGCCATTGAATGTGTTAAAAGGTGTTACATATGATGATCAGAACTAAGGTAAAATAACAAAAATAAATTACTTTTGTAATTTACTTTGATTTTAACTCTGAATAATGTAGATGCAAATATCATCCTCTGAATTTGCACTTTTAATTTAAATCAAAATGTAAAAAAGTAGCTGAGAAAGATAGCACATCTCGCTGCTTTTCCAAAAAGTAGTGTACGAAGCTACTTTTTCAAGAGTGTAGTTGTAGCACTTTCTAATCACTATATATATATACACTGGTGTCCAAATTTATGTGACAAACACAAAATCATGAATAACACAAAATCCATACAATGGGGTTTAATGGCAGTTGGTACAGGCATACATTTATTGATAATACTGCAATACATAACAAAAGAGGAATGCCATTACTGCGTTAGATGGAAGCATGTGCATGACAGCATGGCAGTCCAAAACTGATGCAACAAGTGGCACTGATAATAGGGAGTGTGATTACGCCAAACAGTGATACAATGAGCCCTCATGCTGTTTACAAGGCTGTGAATGAGATTTTGGGTGAATAAGTGCCACTCCTTCACCAAAGCACATTGGAATTCTTGAGTTTACTGCTGACTTGCAATTGCTCTTCCCAGAGCATCCCAGATATATGCCCTATTGTGTTCAGGTCCAAAGATCTTGTGAACCACTCTATCCTGTGAATTTCATCACTCTCTCAGTATTTGTTGACTAGCCAAATGAGCAGTGTTGCCCATAGAAAGGAACTGTGGTCCAGCAGCTTTCCTGAAAAACTGTATATAGGGCTTTAGGATGTCATTCCTGTAGTGTGCGGCAGTCAAGGTGCCTCCTGGAAACAAATGCATTGGTGTGCATCCATCCAATATGATGGCCGCCCCGGTGGCGCAGTGGTCTAAGCGATGGCCTCTAATCATTCGTCCGAAAGGGGTCCGGGTTCGAATCCCGGTGAGGCATGGATGTTGTGTTTGTCTTACGGCACTGGCTCTCTCCCTTCCCTGGAACCAGTGACCCTCAATTAGGGACGGGCGACTGCTTATAGCCCATTGAGTTGCTCACGGTGGTCGTTAAACCTCCAATCCAAAAAAAAAAAAAAAATGCCAGCCCAAACCAAGAGTCCTCTGCCACTGTAATGGTTAATTTCCTTCATGTTGGAGGGAAATCCTGCCTTGCTCCAAATGTACACTCTTTGAGAATCCATGTTTAAGCTGTACTGTGCGACTCATCACTGAAGAGCATTACTGCTTAAAAGTTCAGGGGTGATGTCAGGTCCAATTCAGATGGACCCTTCTGTGCAATGTGGTGAGTGGGACACAAACCATTGGCCTTCTTGCATACAGACCTCTCTCGTGGAGTCTCCTATCGACTGTTTGCCTCAATATGATGGCTCCCGTAGCAGAGGAGAGCTCCTGCGAGAGTTGCTTGGCTGTCGATATGGCGGCGAGCTGTTGGAGACAAATGCAAGTCATCTTGACTTGTGGGCGTCCTTGTTCCCCGGCCTTCTGGTTATTGTTCCAGTTTCCTGCAACTATCTCCAGAGAATAGGGACCATGTGACTGGGCACATTCGGCCATCTTGCTACCCCAATTTGTGATTGCCCCGCTTCCAATCTACCAATTACTCCCCACAATAAAGAGTCTTCTAAGCTATGGTGGGGAGCCATTCTTCCACTAATGGTCTAACTCAAACTTCAATTACCACACTCACTCGGAACATTTATCAAGGTGATGTGCCTGTCAGCTCAATGGCATATGGTCATCCTTTGCATATTTCCACAAGAACTAACACAGTGTTGCTTGGGTACATTGACTTAGAATTTACCCTTGCATAGGTCTCTGAATTTTTTTTACAATTGGCCACCTCATTTTGGACATGTTCTTGAATTTGTATTTACCAGTTTGTATATATACATATGTAATTAAAGTATTTTACTGGTACTTATTGATGGAGAAGTAGAAAGTTATATCCAATTTAGAGTATACATGTTCAGCATAAACTTGCATCTCCATTACAGTCAGCACTGAAAAGAAGTACCTTTCAAAATTAATTTTGGAATCATTAAAAAGGTGTTTTGTCTTATTTCATATAGTTTTTCCTACACCAACTCCTTTTCTATTGAAGGTCTATAACCAAAGCAAAAGAGGAAAGAGTTGTGAGAAGCTATTTTTCATTACATTAAGCTTAGATACTTTTCATGAAGTATTCTTTAATTTCTGCATGTTTGTTTAAGCAAGTCTGATTCACGGGCAAAGGGTTTTGTTTCTACTTCTTTCTTAGCAGCTTTGCTGAAGCATACATTTCCAGATAGTCAGCTGAATTTACCTTTCAGTAGTCATACATGTATTAACCATAGCATTCATTGCTTATTCGGTTACTTCATAAGTAACAACTAATTCTTTTTGCTGTAACTTATGTACACACTTAAGCTGGCTGACTGATGGACACATACAGTTCCCAATATTCTTCTCAAGCATTTATCCCTCTTTCAAACAGTGAAACCACCCTAAACCTCAAGAAGAGTTCTCTGCTGCATCTCCACATGTCATTTGCATAACTTGGTAACTTTCAGCTGTGCAGTTTTCTAGTAAATTTACTTTGTCAAGGGCTGGATGTTGAATTAAATTACACACAACTGTAGTAATAAAGTGGCTATTAAACAAAGCAATACATCAACACCCATAATCCAAGTTATGTCCAGTTTCAATCGTTTTCAATTAGTCCTTAAACATACATTTTTATATAGTCTCTGCTATAGGAAAGTATGTAGAATTCAAAGAAGTATTCAAATATCTGGAAAATTATTTGACTGGTTGGACATTTTTAGTGCATGTGTGTGGTTAGGAATGGACAGGTATATAAGACTAGCATAGGCAGTGCTAATAATATCTCCCCCCCCCCCCGGAAAGAAAGAAGGTGTTTCAACGTGGTGAAATGCATTAAGCTGAGAATAAGATTGTACAGAACATCAACAAATTAATATTCAGATGCCTCTATACAGACTTTCATTGGTATAGTAGAATGACAAACTAGAGGACCAAGTGAATTTATGCCCATGTAACCATCATAAGAAGTAGATGATAATTTCTTGTGGCAACTAATAAATTTAAAAATTAAAAAGAACAGATCCTATGCCCTCTGTTCCCAGGGAATAGAAGTACTGATAATGTGCAAAATCCAGACTTGAGCTTTTCATATAATAACTTTGGTAAACTTAGTTCAATATTAGTCACATATGACCCATTCAGAAATTTTCATCCATACTGTAAGAGTAATTTCTGTTTTGTACTGTCACTGTTGTTTATATTCTGTGTTTGTTACTGAGCAGTCATCAAAGTGTAACTGATAACTTGCAGAATATACATCAGAGAAACAGAGGTTAAAACCTTTGCATTAGGAGTCAAACTTGTCTTTGCATGGATGAAGATGATCTCTTTAGCCCTCTGGTCTTGCTCTTTTGATTACCTGACATAAACTAGTAATGAAGGATAACAAATGTTAAGTTAGAATAGAACAAGGCTAAAAATTGCACATTAGATAGTAGTCTTTCCAAGAGATTCTATTTTCTAACCTGAAGGGAACATTAGGATTAAGACAGCATGATTTATTGTTGTAAGTATACACCCAGAGGTAACAAATAACTAAATCGAAGAGCTGCTTCTTCAGAATTGATGTAAGTTAGGGTACATCCAAGTAAACATAATATTCAGGGCAACATCCACAAATATAGAGACCTGAATCTGGATACTGCTGGGGTGAAGGGGATTAAGATGTTATGATTTGTTAATGTATCTAGGACAACTGCTATTTGTTCTATCCTCTTTCTAAGGATGCTAGTTTATAATTATAAGGGAATTATAATAAGAAAAGGATTTGAGTTAATTTATTTTATAACTAGTACAATTAATATCCTGAAAACAAAAGGCTATGTAATCCTCATTAAAATATGTAAGAAAATCACTGTATTTATCACTACACTTGTTTAAAACTCCATTTAGTGCAGCTAACATATGTTTGTGGTAGAAAACTCATTGAGACACATTTGTAATTTAACAGAAATTTGAATTTTAAGTTGTTTTTGTAGTAAATTTAACATGACTAGATCTTTGGTTATGGCAACAGAAAAAATTCTGCTTCACCATTTTGATTCATGCAGTTGATCTGCTTTAAATATATAATTAAATACATCAGAAAATAACCAGGCTTAATTTTAATTGATAAAAAAAAGTGGAGGTTACAGTCTTAAAACTAGGGACCAACTGAATACAACGCATACTTTAGAAAGGCATCCTGATTAAAATGAAATACCAAGGAGAGTAAACTATGTTCATAAAATGCGTAACATTTGGTTATCATACAAGGAACATTGCTTTAAAATTTGTTTCATTAGGACTTATTTCACTGATCTTCAGGCCTGTGTTACTTAGCGAATTCAAAATGTTAAATTGTTAATGAAGATTTTTTTGCTTCCTCAGTGTATCATTTGCAAAGAATGTTTAATAGTTCTTGATTTGGAAAAAGTAAATTTTGTAAATATGTTTGTGCTAGAAAACTGTAAGAAATGTCTTGTAGAGTAAATAAAAGTAGTACTTGAATCATGAGATTCATTCCTAACAAAACTGATGTTTTCATGTGCATGTTTTATTTGGCATATGCATGTACATAAGCAGTCAAAAATATTGAAACTAATTTATATCTAAAGCAAACAGAACTGCACGGCTGTTCTGTTTGCCATGCTGTTCTTTTCAAAGATGTGTGAACATTTAGCCACACATTATTGGATTATAATTCCACTGCTTTTATTTTAAATTAGAACATTTTTGTCATGTGCTAGATTTAGCCATTTTTGAGAAAATGGAATAATGTCTGCATTCTACTAAAAGTAAAGTGCACCCAAAATTACAAACAGAAATTCAGAGATAAAACAATGAGAATTACATAGATTTATGGGTATTTTCATCATTTTAAAGAGCAAGAAATATCTGTCAACAGTAAGATTTCTTGGTAAATGTTCAATGTGCTCATTGTCTTTAGTTGTAACACATTAAATTACACATGAATTACTGATAAATCAATCATTTGTGTGTAATTTAATGATTGAGGACAGAAGGATGCAATTTGATAAATAGGGGTGAAAGAACACATATGTATGGTGTATGAATTGAGTACAATATATTTTTTGGCTTAACAATTTCAAGCACAGGTGATGTGTTGAAATGGCTGTTCTGCTGTATTGGTGTAGAAACAAGTTTTGACATTAACTTAATGTCAGGCTTTGTGACATGCGAATATTTTAAATGATTCTAATGAAATTTCATGAGATTCCTATTGTAAGGAAATCACTGCTACTTTCAACAATACTGAAGAATAATATGAACAAATAATTTGGAGTTCACGCTGAGGCTGCTTTATTGCTGTAGTTGATGCATGGCAAATTAGATAATGAGCTTCTCATTATTCATTGGGGTTTGTATACCTGGAATTTAAGAATATCTTAAATGGGCCTTTTTCTAAACCTTACTTCCTCTCTGATTCCCGGAGAAAAAAAGATATTCCTGGAAATTATTGCACTTCCAGAGATTTCCGACTTATTCCATTACTCATTTAGCAAACAGGAAGTGAACTTCTTTTTTTTTTTTTTTAAATTCGTTTTTTTTTTTTTTTTTTTTCTGGAAGCTGTTTTGAGTTCCCCTTTCCCTGCTGACATGCACTTGGTCCTGTCTTGACAGGGTGATGAACAGGCACAATTGGATAAACTTCGTCATGTGCCTTGGCATTGCTTCACAGAATACCCATACACTCCAAGTGCTACAGACAGATTCTCCATAGTCACTGATGTAATATATGTGCTGTATGGAGTATGAGAATTAAAGATCTCGGTGAAATAATCATAATAGATATTTCAGCCAGATAATGCTGCTTACCTTTGCATTTCTATCTTGCTTGACTTTACATTTCTTGCACGTGGTCCGGTTGTCGCTGATGTTATCGTTCCAATCGTCCGTTTCAGGTATAGCTGTTCTTGGCGCTATTCTCGTTTAATGCAGGTTTGCTTCACTAAACTTCGATTAGGTTCCGTTAGTACCAACTTTTACCGTTTTCTTTGCTCGAAATTTTTCGCCCAACCTTCGGGCATCTTCAGGAGCATGGCGATTTTGCACCTTTGCTGCGGGTGCCTTCTCGCTTACTGGAGTTTGCTAATCCCCGTTGCCATTCTTCGTTCCTCTCGGATACGCAGGCAGCTTGATCGTTTCTACCCTTTCGCCATCTGTTTCCTCTTTGGATATTTTTTATTTTTTATAATACACTATCTTGTTTGTTTTCCTTTACTTTCTTCTATCTTTGTCTTTCCTCCTTTTCTGTTGTGTGTTTTTTTTTTTTTTTTTGCTCTTTTTCTTGTCTAATAAGTTCTTTTCATAGGTTAGACAACGTGCTCGGGTCGTTCTGGTTAAATACTCTATTTTTATATATTAAAATTGCTTCTTCCATCCTCAATCGTTTTTCTGATTTTTTATTTCTTTTTAGCAATTTTAGTTCGTCGAATTTCGGGAACGTTTTGTTTTCCAAACTGAACTGTACTAGCGCCGTATTTGCCTCTTTTTTTTTTGCCAGTTGGTGATATGTTGCTTCAGCTTTTTTTAACCTGTTTTTGTGCTCCCTATGTATGTATGATATTGGGGGGGGGGGAGTGTGCTATTGGGATTTCGTACGTTCCTGATTCTTCAAGCATTTTTTGCCCCATTTTTTTGTTCACCGTCATATTCTTTAATGTGCACAGACATCCCTAGTTTTAGATCGTATTTCGCACATTGCTTGTTAACTTCTTGGCTGACACCTTCTATGTATGGTAAGGCCCCTATGTATTTCACTTCCTTATCCATATTTCTTCCTCTTCGGCTTTCCTTCCTTTGATTCTTTCTTTTATTTTTTGTTTCATTGATCCACTTTTTTATTAATTTATTTGGGTACTCATAATCATGCGCAATCTTTAAGATGAATTCCAGTTCTTGGTTCTTAAGCCTATCATTAGAGGTGTGCGTGTATGCCCTCCTTATGAGGTTAATAACGCTATTTTTTTTTATGCACGTTTGGATGGTGCGATGTGTATGGTATCATTACTGGTAAATATGTATGTTTCCTGAATACTGAGTATTCAAACATTTTTTTTTTTACCATTACATCTAGGAATGGCAGACTATTATCTACTTCATATTCTAGCATTAGTTCAATTGATTTACATATTTCCCTGAACTTACGGGCCAGCTCTTGTAGCTCCGGTTTTTTTTAGCTTAGAGATGATTATGATATCGTCTGCATACCTTGCATGCATTATTGGTTTTTCTTGCATGGTTTGTATGATATTTTCTTCTAAGTACGTCATCGTAACTTCTGCGTATATGGCTGATAGCGGTGATCTCATCGGGCCTCCCTGCATTTGCTTGTATAAATTATTTCCAAATTTGAAAATGTTGTTCTCTTTGATCAAATATAGGGTTGTTTTTAGTTGTTCATTTGGGTCATGCTTAGCTCTTTTCTGCTTTTGAGTTGTTCCATAATTATCACATATATAGTCGATAAGCTGAAATAAGACAGACAACAGCTAATTAACCTGAGCAAAGACGTGTCGATCAAATTTTGTGAAGCCGACAAAACCGGGCAAATCGTAATCTTGGACACAGAAGATTATAATTACAAGATGCAAACTGCGGTTTCCGAGTTACAATGTGAAAGAACAGACAAAGATCTAACGGACAAAGATCTAACGGACAGCTTTTCTTGCAAACCTAAGAAACCATAGCACCTTACCTGAAGAAATTAAAAAGCAAACCCACCAATGGGAGCGGGGATGCCCGCTATTTTCTCAAAGATTAAAACGCACAAGGAAAATACCCCACTCAGACTTATTCTGTCGAAAAAAAAAGTCACCCCTCATTAACCTGGAAAAAAAAAGATCTACAAATATCTATCCACAAAGATAAAAAAGAGCCAATATACGCTGAAGAACAGCTACATGTTCATCGAAAGGCTCAAGGTAATTAATCAAAACCTGGAAAATGTAACAATGGCCTCAATGGACGTGAAAGCATTATACCCAAACACACCGGTAGAACTGGCCATCGAGATAATTATGGAACAACTCAAAAGCAGAAAAGAGCTAAGCATGACCCAAATGAACGAACTAAAAACAACCCTATATTTCATCAAAGAGAACAACATTTTCAAATTTGGAAATAATTTATACAAGCAAACGCAGGGAGGCCCGATGAGATCACCGCTATCAGCCATATACACAGAAGTTACGATGACGTACTTAGAAGAAAATATCATACAAACCATGCAAGAAAAACCAATAATGCACGCAAGGTATGTAGACGATATCATAATCATCTCTAAGCTAAAAAAAATGGAGCTACAAGAGCTGGCCCGTAAGTTCAGGGAAATATGTAAATCAATTGAACTAATGCTAGAATATGAAGTAGATAACGGTCTGCCATTCCTAGATGTAATGGTAAAAAAAAAAAAAAATGTTTGAATACTCAGTATTCAGGAAACATACATATATACCAGTAATGATACCATACACATCGCACCATCCAAACGTGCATAAAAAAAATAGCGTTATTAACCTCATAAGGAGGGCATACACGCACACCTCTAATGATAGGCTTAAGAACCAAGAACTGGAATTCATCTTAAAGATTGCGCATGATTATGAGTACCCAAATAAATTAATAAAAAAGTGGATCAATGAAACAAAAAAATAAAATAAAGAATCAGAGGAAGGAAAGCCGAAGAGGAAGAAATATATATAAGGAAGTGAAATACATAGGGGCCTTACCATACATAGAAGGTGTCAGCCAAGAAGTTAACAAGCAATGTGCGAAATACGATCTAAAACTAGGGATGTCTGTGCACATTAAAGAATATGACGGTGAACAAAAAAACGGGGCAAAAAATGCTTGAAGAATCGGGAATGTACGAAATCCCAATAGCACACTCCCCTCCCCCCAATATCATACATAGGGAGCACAAAAAACAGGTTAAAAAAAAAAAAGCTGAAGCAACATATCATCAACTGGCAAAAAAAAGAGGCAAAAACGGCGCTAGTACAGTTCAGTTTGGAAAACAAAACGTTCCCGAAATTCGACGAACTAAAATTGCTAAAAAGAAATAAAAAATCAGAAAAACGATTGAGGATGGAAGAAGCAATTTTAATATATAAAAATAGAGTATTTAACCAGAACGACCCGAGCACGTTGTCTAACCTATGGAAAGAACTTATTAGACAAGAAAAAGGGAAAAAAAAAAAAAAAAAAAAAAAAAACACACACAACAGAAAAGGAGGAAAGACAAAGATAGAAGAAAGTAAAGGAAAACAAACAAGATAGCGTATTATAAAAAAAAAAATAAAAAAAAAATAGAAAAAAATAAAAAAAAATATCCAAAGAGGAAACATAGATGGCAACAGAGTAGAAACGATCAAGCTGCGTATCCGAGAGGAACGAAGAATGGCAACGGGGTTTAGCAAACCCCAGTAAGCGAGAAGGCACCCGCAGCAAAGGTGCAAAATCGCCACGCTCCTGAAGATGCCCAAAGGTTGGGCGAAAAATTTCAAGCAAAGAAAACGGTAAAAGTTGGTACTAACGGAACCTAATCGAAGTTTAGTGAAGCAAACCTGCATTAAACGAGAATAGCGCCAAGAACAGCTATACCTGAAACGGACGATTGGAACGATAACATCAGCGACAACCGGACCACGTGCAAGAAATGTAAAGTCAAGCAAGATAGAAATGCGAAGGTAAGCAGCATTATCTAGCTGAAATATCTATTAGGATGAACGTATGCACGTTTAAAGGACAGTAGTTTTCTGATGATATCAGAATTAGAACTACGAAGATTGTATTTTTTAGTGAAATAATGTTATTCAACATACGTGTAAAGTTTTTCAAGTTTCTAAAATTTATTACACTTTTGGGATTTTTTTTTGTTTTTAATATCACATTTCTTCAATGGGTTTTTTATTATGAGGGGTGTCTGATAAGTATCTGGATTTTAATTCCTATCAATTACAAGAGAGAAATAAAAAATGCAGCATGCATAAATGTGATACATATGTAATACAGTGGTACGAACGGTCAAAGTCACTTTTCCACATATTCTCCGTTGAGCACAATGCATTTCCTCCACCAATCAACAAGTCGATTCAATCCGGTAGCGAAGAAATCAGCAGGGGTGTTGTGAATCCATTGACAGACAGCCACTCACAGATCGTCCATGTTATCATAGTGATGGCCACAAAGGCTATCCTTCAAGTGACCGAAAACATGAAAATCGGAAGGTGCCAAGTAGGACTGTAAGCAAGGTGCGGAAGAATGGTTCACCCCTGTTTTGTGATTTCTGCATGCACTGGTTTAGCAATATGTGGGTGAGCATTATCATGCTGAAGCAACACTTGATTGTTTCTCAATGTCGGCTGCTTGGTCCGGATATGCTGCACAAGTTTCATCAGTGTCTTCACATAGGCCTTTGCATTTATTGTTTCATATTTTGCCAAGTACTCAACCAGGATACCGTGTTTGTCCCAGAAGACAGTAGCCATGACCTTGAACACTGATGAACCAACTTTGAACTTTTTTATGGGGGCGAATTCGGACGATCTTATTGCATACTTTGCCGTTTTTGTCTCCGGTTTGAACAGGTGAATCCATGTTTCATAGCCTGTGATTATGCATCCCGAGAATGTGTTACCCTTCTCATCGTAGTGCTTGCTGTACCAGTTCATTGTAAATGTCTAGCCTTTGGCATTTATGCACTGCTGTAAGCATTCGAGGTACCCATCTGGCACAGATTTTCCTATAATTGAGATGTTCATGAATAATTTGTCCAACAGAATCTTTACTGATGTGTAATTCCATGGCAAAATCCCGAACACGAATGCGTCTGTCACCTTTAATCAAGTCGTCAATCCGTTTAATCGTTTCATCAGTCACTGCCGTACTAGACCTAACTGACCATGTTTCATCTTCAAGGCTCATGACATAGCTGCATCACCATACACCTTTCAAAGTCTTCTTGTAATGTCCACGGCCTTTACGCCTTCTTTCGTTAAAAATTTCAGTAGTGCTCGCTGCTCAAACTGAACACTTAACGTAGCTGCCATTGTTTTTGATCAACAGCACCATCTACATTAGTACCAAGCCGCTTCGCTTTTATGGTGCTTCACTGAAAGTAGTCAATAGTTTCACACATACATATGATCATAAAAACAGTTTTGTGTCGATAGGAATAAAAATCCAAATACTTATCAGACACCCCTCGTACATTTCAATTTTTGACAGTTCTAAACATTTTTGGCCAGTGGGCAGTATTAACACTTTCGCTGCCGGCGGGCACAGGCGCCAGCAAAAAAAAAAATTGTAAGGGGCCATGCTGGCGCCAGTGACTTCAAATTGTTAATGGGTTTCAATTTTTGTTTTGTATTACTTCCACTAGGTGACGCAACTTCTTCGTGTTTTGAAGTATTAGGTTGCTAGGCAACACAGTGCAGGTGTTGTAACGCAGATGGCCTGGGGATAAGAAGTCGCACGCGACTTCCGTGGTCTGGAAATGTGCTGTTATTTATTTATTTTTTTATACATTTCATAAAACATCAGCTTGATTTCCAATATTTTTTATGTTTTAAATATTCAGCTATACATATATAAAGATATATATATGTATGTTTGTATTATATTTTGTTTTTATGGCAGTAGCATGCAAAAAAATATGAGGCATAAGTGTTATCCCATTTGGAAAAATAAGTAAAATTAATAAAAGGAAAGCTACACTGGGTGCAGGTGCCTTGAACATTTCAATTAATTTGGTTTTTATTTTGCATTCCTTTCACTAGATTTACCCATGTTTTGAAGCATTAGATTACTACGCAACATACTGAAGAAATACAGCGTAAATCAGATGGCTATAGAAGTCACTCGCGACTTCTATGGCCCATGGGTATATACTATATTTTTTTTTTCATAGATTCCGTAGATTTTTGTGTACATTTTCAAAATTTTCATGATATATTACAAATAGTTTTTTTTGTTAAAGTAAAATATAGAGTACAAATTTGATGTGGGGCTACTCATAACTTATAAATCGCATAACTTATAAATTTTTATACCATATTTGTGGGTCTTTTCGGGAATGTATTGCCTAAAACCAAGCCTTCCTCTAAATAGCACAAGACTTTCATCCACAGAAATTTCTTTTCCCGGCTGTTTCAATTTATTCATGTTGCATAAGTTCCATAAGCCTTTTGACCTTATAAGTGCAATCATTCCCTGGATCTTGAGAATTGTAAGCGAAGTGCCATAACTTCAGTAGGAGTTGAAACCTGTTTCTGCCGAAAGTGTTAGATGCAATTCGGTTTTGGAACAACACATGAGTGGACCAATAATCTGTAATCTTTGGAAATCTAACCAGACCCATCCAAATAAGCAGACCAAGAATTTTTTTCATTTCACTTACAGATGTTGGCAGCCATTGTTTCATCCTCGAATGTGGTGAGAGGATACCGCCTTGAATGACTTGATGTGCATTTTTATTTGTTTCAGTAACCATTAGAAGATAAATATCATCAGTCACTAGATAGTGGAAAATGTCAATAGCTGTAAGGTGGTCTAAATTCATTGCATCAGGACATATACCTGAGGGTGCTGTCAATGAAATTTCCTTTTGCTTTGACGAATCAGCTGGCCCCCAAATTATCTGCTGCTGTTCGTGAGGTACGGGATTCACATCTAAACAATGATGTTCTTCCATTGTTTGCAAGAAATCACAATCATCATCATATTCTTCAGTACTGTTTTCATAATCTGGATCAGAATGAGATGCAGAAGAAATTTCAAAACCGGAAAGACTTGATTCGTGGCCACTTGTGTCCGATTCAACAGAATCGGTTGTTGTAGGACCAACAGTTGGATCATCTATAGCAGAAAGATCTGTAGCGGTGTTAATAATCAGGTATCCATGGAGAAGGAAGCCTGACAACGAATTCTAATTTTCACCTTTTGGAGTAAAACTTTTTGCTATTTATGGGGTCGGCCATCCTCACGCTTTGATTACAAGAGCAGTTACGGGATTTTCGTCAAACTACAAATTAGTGCGGTTGGGGAGAAAAAATAAAAAATAAAAAAAGATGCATGTCTGTTAACATTCCGAAATCTATTATGCTCAAGTGAAGTAAGTGCTGTCTAATGGAAAAAAAGAAATTTATAGTCCAAAAGGGAAGGAAGGAGGCCACTTTTCCTGCAGCATTTGTTTATATAAACTGCATCTGAGCAGAGGAATATTGTTAGTAAGAGAAAAGTGTTCACCTAGTTTTCTCGTATTTTGTTTCCACCAGCCACCCTGTGTGCTAAGGGATCAGTGTGTGTGGAACCACCTAAGTGGGAATTGCCTTCCCCCAGTAGGGTATTATATTTCCATTGTCTCCGACCGACGCGGTGTCCCAGCTCAACCTGCGCTAGACACAACACAATATCACAAAGAAAGGGAA
The DNA here is from genome assembly GCA_039090855.1 of Macrothele yani. Classification (NCBI taxonomy): domain Eukaryota; kingdom Metazoa; phylum Arthropoda; class Arachnida; order Araneae; family Macrothelidae; genus Macrothele; species Macrothele yani. Next base: position 73,736,189 of record CM076994.1, on the reverse strand, counting down.
GAGCACTCATTATCTATAGACTTTCTACGATTCCTTTTTTACGCTTTCCAACCGTAGGTTGAAGAAGCGTATATGCTCCAGCTTTGTCCGTCTGTCTGTCCATCCGCACGATAAAAATGGTTCAACTTCGATGAAATTTTAGTATGTGGTAGGGGACCACCTGGGGACAAACCCTATTAAAAATGGGCAAAATGGGGTCAAGGATCAGGACATAGGAGCGGGATCTATTCTACTGCCCTCAGGGCTTAGGAGCGGGATTTATTCTATAGCCATGTTCCTCATAACTTGAGTAATGATTTCTGGTATGTTGGAAAGCGTATCATAATCAATGCATTGGGTGATTTTACTGGGTTTTACTAACTTGTTTACATAAGCTTGTATGAAGTTGCCCGCGCCTGCATGGCCAATACAACATCACGTTTAACTTTTGGGCCACGTTAGTTGCACGCAACTTCTGCATGTTTTGCTATAAATGGACTTGTGGTCAGCCAACTAGTAGGTGGTATAAATATTTTGGGAATCCCATTACTGGAACTTCAGATATTTACTTCTATTTATCTGGCCCCCAGGGCAATTTCTACAGAAGGCGCATCCCGCTGGCAGCGAAAGTGTTAATTTTTTTTTTAAATTGAAGTAACAGAAAATGTTAGTAAAATGAAAACATGGAATCAACTAAAAGGTATCACTCTTGTAAAACAAAGTAACTCCAATGTCAGAGACAATGTGATGTGGCGCAGTGTATTACATGTGAAAAGCAAATCAGAAGGCTAACATTTCCTGAATTAGGTTGGAAGATAGTCTAGGATGTAGCTCACATCTGTCATGGTGGGGTGTTCAACTCACTTAAACTCATCAGTAATGAGTGCTACAAAACATATACCACAGTTAAAACAATAGAAAGGTTAAATGAGAAAGGAGAATGCAGGATTGATCACAGGGAAGTTACTGAAGTGGGACTGGGTTTAGGGAATTTAAAAATATCTATCGAAAGACATCAATATCACTTTCAGCTCCTAGAGATCCTATTCCATCATCAAATCTGAAATATATCCTACTCTGAAGTAACAAATTATTAGGAACACCTACCTAATAATGTGTTTGGTTACCTCTGGTCTTCAAGACAGCCTCCATTTAATGTGGCATGAATTCAATGAGGTGCTCATATTGTTTTACAGGTGTGTTTGGCCAAGCGGATGTGAAAGTAAATTACAGAATGTTCACTGATAGAGGATCTCTGTTACAAATGGCTCTCAATCTCATTTCACAGGCATTCAATTGGGTGAAGATATGGAGACTGTAGAGGTCATTTTAGTACTTTAAAGTCATTGATTGTTGTGCTCCTGGAACCACTGTGTGATGATCCGAAGCCTTATGGCATAGCACATTATAAAGGGTCCAGTTCTGGTGCTCCTGTTCCCACTGTAGACAAATTCGTTAGTTTTTAGCAGAGATAAGTGGTACATGAAGAAGACGTCTGCTGTTATAGCTCATTTGCACCAATGTGTGGCTGGCTGTGTATGCTAAAATTCTCCTGTTGATACTGCTGTTGCTCTGTGCAGTTACTTGACACAATTCAGCTCGTCTGTTACCTCCTAGAATCCTTGCAGCCGTTTTTACCCTTAGACATCGGCACGTTGCTTCCACCCAAAGGAAGACCACTGATGCCTGTTTTGTTCATGCACTGCTCATTGTGTGCCCTTGGCACAGTTGTTCTTTAGAAGGTCTGCCATTTCTGAGATGCTTGCACTGCCAACCTAGTGCCCACTATTGTACCTCTTTCAAAGTCACTTAAATTCCGAGTCTTTTCCATATTGCCACTATTTATACATGTCGCAATCCTTTGCAGTAAGCTGTTTATACAGCCATTAACATTATTGTTGTGTACGTAAATGAGGATGTCATGTGTCTGACTGCTATTGAATGTTTCTAATAATTTTCTACTTCAGTATATATGGAAAACAATAATTAATTTGCTACTTCAGTTTATATGGCAACCAACAATATGGGAAGAACAGCACCATGTTTAGGTTGTGTCATATCTTCTCTCACAAAAAAAAAAAAGAACTTACAAAACAGAGTATCTCTATCTCTACTCTAAACCTACCAGAGTGTTTCAGATAATTGTGCATGTAAGGACTTATAATATTAAGACTTTGTTTTTAGTATATACAGGGTGTCTGAGAATTATTGGACACATTACAAACTTATGTACAAAAAAAACTATGAGCGTTGTCTGTTTTTCTATGTCATGTATTACTAATTCGGTTTCTATATTTTTGTTTTGCAGAATTGTTATTCCCAAAATCCGATAGATGGCTCTAGGTGTGGCCTGATGAGGAATGTGTGAGAAATGCGCAATCAGTAGTCATGTCATCCGTACAGCAGAAGGCGATATGTGTGTTATGGCTTGCGGAATTAAAGTCTGTCATTAAAGTTAAAAGACGGTACCGTTTAGAGTATGGTTGTAATCCTCCGTCAACAAATTCAGTTAAGTGGTGGATGAAACAGTTTAAAGAAACTGGCAATGTGAAACATCATGGAGGAGCCAGTAGGCCTAGCGTCAGCGGTGAGACGGTTGACCAAGTTAATGAAAGTTTCCGACGAAGCCCCAGGAAATCCATTCGTAAAGCAAGCAGAGAACTGTGCATTCCGAAATCGACAGTTCATGATATCTTGCACAAGAAATTATAGTTTTGTGCTTATAAAATTCGAATAGTGCAAAAGATGCAAGTAAATGATCACACTCTGCGATACGATTTAGCTGTAGATATGCTGAATTGAGTAGAAAACGACGTAAACTTTCTCAGTACTGTAATTTTTAGTGATGAATCCACATTTCATGTATCAGGTATTGTGAATCGTCACAACTGTAGGATATGGGGCAGTGAACCGCCTCATGCTGCTATTGAACTGGAACGTGATTCTCCAGAAGTTAATGTGTGGTGCACCCTATTAAAAAGAGAAGTGATTGGCCCTTTTTTCTTCTGCAAAAAAACTATAAATGGGGACATTTACTTGGATATGCTAGAAAATTTCACTATACCCCAGATCAAAAGATATGACGTCATTTTCCAACCAGACGGCACAACTCCGCGTTAGTCAACGTATGTACGCAAGTGCCTAAATGAGCATTTCCCCAACAGATGGATTGGGAGTGGTGGTCGCATTCCGTGGCCTCCTTGCTCTCCAGATCTAACTCCATTGGATTATTTCGTGTGGGGTTATGTGAAGGATCGTGTCTATCAGATGCCTTGTACTGATTTGCAGGAACTGAAGCAGCGTATCACAGCTGCTATTAATTCCATAACTCTTCAGATGCTTGCCAATACATAGCATGAAATCGAGTATCGCTTGGACGTACTACGAGCAACCAAGGGATCTCACATTGAAATTTATTAACTTGTGTAGTTACATTGTAAGTTAGTACAGTCAGTTTCTTTCTATCTGTTTAATGTTTTGTTTTATATAATTTTGTAATGTGTCCAATAATTCTCAGACACCCTGTATATGTATTAATCCCAGCTGTACTGGGCACATTTGCTAAGTTGTACTGGCATCAGCGCTGAATCAGGTGTTCCCTTTGCCTGAGGGGTTTAGCGACACTCCAGAAGAGAGGACCAGTTTGGTCTGGTGGAGATTAGCAAGAGACATGGTGAGAGAATAATGCTGGGAGACATGGGAGTTATGGCGCATGTGTAACGGAAGTGCTGCCGTGTGATATATATAGATATATATGTGTGTCGATGTAATTCCATCAAGACATCGATCCTGTAATAAAGTTGTGTTATACTTGTATACATGAGTGTATTTACGAGTCGAGAATTATGGTGGTACACTAGTCTCAAGGGACTAATGACATGGTAAGGAAGGACATAATAGCCAGACCAAACTAAGGGACTCGAAGTTATATGGGTCTCTTACAGTGTACACTTAAGTTGTAGTAGAATACCTAATGTATACAAAATTGAAAGTAGATTTATCCCCCTTTTTGAGTTACTAAAGGTCAAAATTCTGTGTTTAATATAATGCGTCCTACTGAGCTCTACTAATGGATACTATCAAGCCCATTGATACAATACGTAATTCTGACCAATAATGTGTAACTGTTTCATGGGTGTCATGAGAAACAAATACTATTCTGAAGTAGCAATATGGAAGCAAAAAGAAACAAGAAAGATGACATTGAATTATCGGGTGTAATAAGCACGTCTTTTGAATCCGTTCTGATGCAAATTAAATTTATCAAAGCTATTAAAAGTCAATGGAACTGGTATGGAAAACAATAGTATCTGATGGAACAAAGAACTTTTTCAATCGAGTTTTTAATCCCTCAGATATTGTTGTAAACGGAATCATGAGCTTACGCCCTCTGGTTGCAGACTTGTGCGTTAAGAAAAACATTAATTTATATGAGAAATATTTCGCACCAAAAACGCTCTCCAACACAGAGATATTTTTTCAAATCGGACTCTTAGAAACAGGTGTGTGACTTTACGTCCCCTGGTGGAAAAACCATGCATTATTTTAGGAAGAAAGTATTCTCAAAAGGTTTTTCCATATGAGCGGTATCAGTCCAGGAAAAAAAAATTAGTCGAGTTTTCAGGAGCCCAGATTTTGCTACAAATACAGCAGAAGCAGAATTAACACTTATGCCCCTGGTGGCCAAACCATTCTTTACCAAACATTAGAAATTATGTGAAAAATATTTTCCAAAAGGTCTTGTATGCGATACAGGAAGAATTTTTCAAATCGGAGTATTAGAAGCAGAAAACGCAATTTTCCTTTGTGCTCCCTAGCGGAAAGTCTATGATTTACTTCAACATTTTGAATTTATAGGAAAACAATTCGCATCGGAAACACTATCCAACAAAGAAGGAATTTTTCAAATCGGACTCCTAGAAGTAGAGATATTGACAAACATAAGATATACATCTACACCCCCTGGCGTAGAAACCATGCATTATTTCAAGAAGAAAATGTTCCTAAAAGGTTCGTCGACATGAGTAGTATCGGTCAACAAACGACTTTTTTTCCAATTGAGATTTTAGAAGCTCATATTTTGCTGCAAATACATCAGAAGCGGAAATTAAGACTTACGGCACCTGGTGGCCAAACCATTTTTTACCAAAATTAGAAATTATGCGCAAAGGATTTCTCATCAGGAGTTGTATCCGGTGCAGAAAGAATTTTTCAAATCGGAGATTTAGAAGCAGAGATACAGGGGGAATGCAATTTACCTTTACGCCCCCTAGCGGAAAGTCTATGAATTACTTGAAATTATATGAACCACATGTCACACTATAAACACTGTCCAACAAAGAAGGAATTTTTCAAATCGGACTCCTAGAAGTAGATATATTGACAAAAATAAGATATACATCTACGCCCCCTGGCGTATAAACCATGCATTATTTCAAGAAGAAAATGTTCCTAAAAGGTTTGTCGACATAAGTAGTATCGGTCAACAAACAACATTTTTTTCAATCGAGAATTTAGAAGCTCATATTTTGCTGCAAATACATCAGAAGTGGAAATTAAGATTTACATCCCCTGGTGGCTAAACTATTTTTTTACAAAAATTAAGAAATTATGTGCAAACGATTTCCCATCAGGAGCTGTATCTGGTGCAGAAAGAATTTTTCAAATCCGAGATTTAGAAGCAGAGATATGGGGAAACGAAATTTACCGCTACATTCCCTAGCGGAAAGTCTATGAATTACTTGAAAATTTTGAAATTATATGAAAAACATGTCGCACGGAAAACACTACCCAACAAAGAAGGATTTTTTCAAATCGGACTCCTAGAAGTAGAGACATTGACAAAAATAAGATGTACATCTATACCCCTTGGCAGAGAAACTGTGGAATATTTTAAGAAGAAAATATTCCAAAAAGGTTTATCAATGTGAGTGGCATCAGTCCACGAAATAATTTTTTCAATCGACATTTTAGAAGCTCAGATTTTGTGGCAAATACATCAGAAGAAAAAATTAACACTTACGTCCCCTGGTGGCCAAAGTATTATTTACCAAAAATTTTAAATTATATGCAAAAGATTTTCCATTAGGAGATGTATCCGCTGAAGAAAAAAAATTTCTAATCTGAGTTTTAGAAGAAGAGTTATCGGGAAAAATGTAATTTACTTTTACACCCCTAGTGGAAAATCTATGCATAATTTGAAAAAGTAACTATATCTAAAATACTCTTCGACATAAATGGAATCAAAAGATAAAAGAATTTTTTCGATCGGATGTTTAGAAGCAAATATGTGGAATAAAAACGTATTTTTGAATTTGACATCTGCATTTACGCTTCCTAGCGGCGAAACTGTACATCATAAAAAAAAAACGAAATAAAGGATCATCATTCGCATATTTCAAGCTTCCCAATGCAAAAAGAATTTTTTAAATCGGACTAATAGTTGCAGAGATATCGTGGGTACAGACGGACGGACCAATAACATAAGCACGATCTTTTTTTACAAAAGACGTGCTAAAAACAGACTGACTAAAAATGCTGTACAATTTTAATTATAACATTTTTACATCATAACTCATGAGCTGTTAACAAAGGGCAGCATAAATTATAAAATGAAGTTTTATCAAAAGAATTCAAAGGTTTCCATTTTATCCATTCCTCTTGCTGCAACTGTTTCCGTGAGCAACTTGCCCCAACATAATGTGGATCCTGAAAAAAAAAATGTATAAATATTCATCTCAAGGACCTTAAAACTTTTCAGTGCATCACAACATAAATCTTTTAACAGCAGGAACTACATGTTTTTCACAAAAATAACCCAGTGCTATCATCATCTTCCATAGGAAAGTGGTATTCAAGAATGCAATGTGCATGAAAAAAAGCAAAAAAACATTTAATGCTGTTTTTAATGGAAGCATCCCTAGGTTATCTCATTTCTTCAAACTGAAGTACTATGATCCATAATTACACAATAATTCATCCTGCTCCAGGTAACTGCCAGACTGACAAAGACGTATACAGGGTTTGAACAGAATAATGTGAACACCACACTCAGAGACGTGACTTTTAATGCAGCTGCATACGTCGCAATACGTAAAGGTATTCCTTTTTTGTTGTAATAGCTTTGTTTAGAACCTCAAGGTCCTGTTTAAGCACATTTAAAGTGTCTTTGACAAAATGAGTGACCTAACAGACTTTGAAAGAGGGCTAATTGTTGGTGGCAGGCTATTTGGTGCCTCCATGACAAGTCACCAGGGTAGTGGGGGTATCGAGAGCTACTGTGTCTCGCGTCATGACAGCATACCGTGTTCGTGGCAAAACATAAGAGTCGCTCAAAAAAGACCCTGACTGATAAGAGACAGGAGAGCATTAGAGAGGATTGTTACTCGTAATAAAATGACCCCGGCACCAAAAATTAGCGTGGAGCTCAATCTGTATTTCCAGATCCCAGTATCAATGAAAACAGTGTGCAGGAAACTGCATAAACAAGATATTCATGGCAGAGCTGACCCTGACTGATAGAGACAGGAGAGCATTAAAGACTCGAGTGAATGCACAACAATGACGGCAGTGGTGCCAGGAGCATACAACGTGGACTGACAATGCATGAAAACATGTAATGTGGCCAGGTGAATCCACATCCATGCTATTCCCCACCGCAGGAAGTGTTTACATATGGAGAACACCGTCAGAAGTGTACAACCCAGACTGTGTGCTCCCAACACTGCAGCATGGTGGTGATTCTGTCATGCCCTGGGCAGTCATATTGTGGTTTTCAGCAGGTCCCCCTGATTACCTTGAAAGGACAGATGACTGGCAGGGCATATGAAACTGTTTTGGCAGACCAATCCCATCCAATGGCACAGGCACTGCTTCCTGTAGGGGATGCCCTCTATCAAGATGATAACATCTCAATTCACAGAACTCGGAATGTTCAATCATGGTTTGAGAACATAAGGACAAACTTATTATATTTGCACTTTTAAGGTATTAAACCCCTGCAAAGTGCGCATAGTTTACGTGCAATTCATAAATGATATACCATTAAAAATCACCAATCACTTACCCTAAAGATCATGGTAATTTCCATCTACAACACACTTCAAGCACGTCAATTATCGTAATGTTGTTGGCCTTCAAAGGTTTACAGACATCTTGCTCATGAGTCCTTCCGGGGATGAAACTTCATATCTTTTTTTATTTTTTTTATTTGCTATACAAACAACACTTTTAATTGATTGTATGAATGAGTAGTATGCTTGTGTGGTTTTTATGTTATGGAATTGGCGAGCTATGGTTACATCTCATATGGCTAAAAAGAAACCAGCGTTGTTTGTCTAGCAAAAAAAAAAAAAAAAAGATACGAAGTTTCATCCCCGGAAGAAGGAATCGTAAGCAAGATGTCTGTAAACCTTTGAAGGCCAACAACATTACGATAATTGACGTTCTTGAAGTGTGTTGTAGATAGAAATTACCATGATCTTTAGGGTAAGTGATTGGTGATTTTTAATGGTATATCATAAGGACAAACTTTCACACCTTACTTGGCCTCCCCAATCCCCAGACTTAAACATCATCAAGCCACTGTGGTCTGTGTTGGAAAACAGAATAAGATCTTACTATCCACCTTCTGCATCTCAAGGACCTGGAGCAGTTTCTGCATGATGAATAGTGTAATATCCCACTAACCACCATCCAGAATTTGTAAAAGTCCATTCCAAGGAGGATTCAAGCAGTTTTGAATGCCAAAGGTGGTCCCACATCCTACTAGGTACATAAAATCTTTTCCTAGATGTTTACATTATTCTGTCCAACCTCTGTATATGACAGTTTTATGAATTCACTTCATGGAAAATGAGATAAAAAGCAGTTGCTACATTACACTTAAACATGAGTCTTATTCTTTTCTTACAGGTGTGTTTGTATGTTGTTTTAATAGGATATGTTTGAAGGCGTGGTGGCTTGTTATTGCAATGCAACTTACTTTATATGAAGTATGCACTAAAGTACAACAGCTATTAAACAAAAAAGATTTGCATGATTAATTTTTTGGCCAAAAGTAATGGCACAGTGATCTTTGAGATAGTTTCTGCTACTAGAAATGATAAATAAAGCAAAACAGAGCATAACCACTGGTATGCCATCATTTCTATATGTTCTGACTTATCTGACAAATTTACTGTGCTACTGTGCACTTACTAAGACTTGACTATATACAGTATGAAAATTAGAAAACATGGAGGATGCTGGCTCAAGACAGACCGTTGTGGAAGAAACTTGGAGAGACCTGCATCCAGCAGTGGATTGATAATGGTTGATATGTGTGTGGAGACAAGGTTTAGCAATGCATAATATACAGCCTCTCCTAGACAAATGTCAACCCCACCTTCTGAGAGTGCATCCTGTTACCAAGAAACAGGCTCTGACAACCTACAAATAGCTGTATAACTGTGCCACTGGAATTAAAGGAAATTTGGTCCCACACTCACTAACCTGCTTGGCCAACATAGTGAGTTAAATTTGTCTCTAAAAACGTAGCCTTCAGTCTGGTGGCTAGAATGTAACTGGCCAAGGCAGCGCCCAGACTGATATGAAGGCAGAAGTTGCCAAGAATCACCGAAGAATAGATGATCTCATGCTCACCTGGGCATGTTACAACAGATGAACTCTACTTTCTGATTCAAGGCTCCTTGAATTAAATGAGGAACTTCAGAGAATCGAGTGGGATGTGGTAGAATTACTGAAGTAAGAAGAAAATGAGACGACCTCATAGAACTGATCTCATAGAACTGATAAGTGGACATCTCTTCTGCTACTAAGAAACAAACACTGGTAGAACTAATGGGGCTGGATTTATAATTAAAAAAAACAACTGAAGGGCAATGTTCTTGAGGTTGAAATTTCATCAGACACAGCAGCAATCCAAGTTCCAAAAAGGTAGCAGATTGATATCACTCAAGACTACACATGCAGCACAAGTCATCCTGATGAAGAAATCAAAGAGTTTTATGAGGAAATTCAACTTCTAAATAACAAGGCTAAGCAACTTTTTTTTTTGTATTTTGTTGTTAACACATTACATATATTTGTGCAACAACCAATTTATGTAATATGTACATTCTAATCTTAAAATGGGTTTCAAGTACATAAAATATTCTTTAGCAAAAAAGAGAAGTGAGAGAATTTTGGGGGAAATGTAACATATAGCCAATCTCCTGAGTGGAAACTGAGCTGGTTTTTTATTGACAAATACATATATTCAAAATAATACCTTACCAGAACCAGTAAGTAAATATCGCATAAACCTCTGCAAACTCCAAGAATTCCTTTTGAAGAACCATCACTGTTCCCTCCTTAATAAAAAATGAAAAACAAAAAACATGACATAAATAAATGTGCAGCAGATCATACAAAGTATATTATATATTCCACTTTTGTTAATAAAAGATACACGTTACTCCCAAAAAATTGCCACCTAAAATTGAGGATGCTTTTCATTTTAAATTTAAGGAAAAATGACACATGAAATACCTAAAAGCAAAAAACTGATGGTGGAAAGAAAGTAGTAAGAGATCAGTAAACTGTGTCGAACAAAGATAATGGCATTAGATATTATCAGTGACTGACAAAATTGTGGCAAATACTTTTCTAGTTCATGTTAATTTGTTACACAAAAAGAAATTATTTTTAGTTAAATTCATGGTCATCTGGTGCAGAATTAGATGAACTTAAATCACGAAACTTTTTGTGGTACTCATTGCCAGAAGAGATTTACAAATAATCAGAGTGTTGTAAGGTGTTCCAGATTGTTGATGTTAGAATTCAAAAGGATTTCATTTCAGCACTTGCCCTATAAGATACAGGTGACTCATCTACAAAAGGTGCAGTATGCTGTATGTTGTTTTATTGGTGCATAGCAGAAGTCATCTTCAAGACAAAACGGAACGGTAGATGAGATCTTGTGTCTGATTTCTTATTAAAGTTACATTATTCTTGAATGGATAAAATGGATGGTGCTTCCATTTGTCTCATGAAGTTGATGCAACATGAAACTACCCACCAAGCCTACCTTAACAATCACAAAATGATAATAACCAAAGACAGAGACTACTGAGCTCTTGGGCTTCCCGAGTATACGTCCATATCTCTCTTTAATTTTAGGGAACACATAACGGCAGCAATATACGTCTTACCTGCTCAACAGCAACAAAATGTAAAGGAGTATCAATAACAGAAAAACCCATCCCATCTCCCTCTCTCTCCATATTTACTTGAGACACCTAATCTATGCTGGAAAAGATGTCAAATATACTTATTTCACTTCTTTTGTAAACATGTTACCTGTGCACTACAAAAAATGCAATAAAATCATTTTGAAATCTAACAGTACAATTTGGAGGCATCTTGTACCACTTTAATATTAGAAAAGCTTTTAGCACAATAATGTCATTCCACATAAAACCATCAAATTTTAAATAAATTGAAGCTGTTCAATTTTTTATGAATATTGACATATATATATGCAGGGTTCCAACGTCAAAATAATGAATAATGCAAAATCCGCATGACAGAGTTTAATGACAGTTGGAATAGACATATAATAACACAGCAATACACAACAGAAAGGAATGCCATCACCGCATGAGGAGGAAGCATGCACATGACAGCAGGCAGTCCAAAAGTGATGCAGCAAATGGTGCAAGTTTCTAGGGGCTAATACAAAATGTGATTACCCTGAACAGCAATACAGCTTGCACAATGGGCCCTCGTGCTGTTTACAAGGCTGTGAATGAGAGTTTAGGGCATATCGTCTCTCTCTAGGTATTTGTTGACTAGCCGAGCCGTATGGGGACGGGCATTATGTTGTCTACAAAAAGGAACTGAGAGCCAACAGCTACCCTGAAAAGCAGTACATAAGGTTCTACGATGCCATCCCTGTATTGCGCAGCAGTCAGGGTGCCTCCTAGAAACACATGCAGTGGCACATGTCTATCCAACATGTCAGCCCAAACCAGGAGTCCTCTATCACTGTAGTACATTTCCCTAATGTTGGAAGGACAATCTTGGATTCCCACCTTGCCCCAAATGTACAAACTTTGCGAATCTGTGTTTAGATGGTACCGGAATTCATCGCTGAAGAGAACACAGGCCTATTAATAAGGGGTCCATAGATGATGATGTTGGGCCCAATTCAGACAGCCCTTCTGTGTGAAGCTGTGGGAGAGATACAGACCATTGGCCTTGCATACAGATCCCTCTTGTGAAGTCTGTAAACTGTTTGCCTCGATATCACATTTCCCGCAGCAGAGGGAAGCTCCTGTGAGAGTTGCCTAGCTGCAGACTCCCTACGGCAGCAAGCTGTTAAGAGACAAATACTGGTTACCTTGACTTAATTGTGGCTCGTGGGTGCCCTTGTCTCTTCCTTGTGCTTATTGTTCTAGTTTCTTGCAACCGTCTCCAGACCTCTTGCCTGGGCCAATGTTTAAGCTATCGCTCGCATTTTCGCCAAATCGTGATAAAGACTGTGATTTTGCGATAAAAAGTCCTCATTGAATCACCAAAAAACTAATGTTTCACGTCATTTTTTCCTTTCGTCTTCCCGCCCACTCTTGCTTCGTTCTACCTTGCTCTTTTTCATCCTCTTCATTTTTTTTTTTTTTCGTTCCGGCATCGCTCCGTTGATCTCGTTTCCTTTCCCGTCATTTTTTCTTTTCGTCATCGCACTCACCTCTGCTTCGTCCTTGCGTTGAGTTTCTCATCCCTCTGATCACGCCCTTTCCTATTTCACTCTTGCATTGTTGTTTTTTATTCCCGTCGTTTTTTCTTTCCATCTTTGCTGTTGCTTGCTTGTTTTTCCATCCCTTTGTCTTTGCTCCTATTGCAGAAAAGCACCAGTGAGCCTCGAGATCATCTTTCGTAAGGGCTTTGCTGCTATGGATAAATAAAGAGGCATTTTGTTTGTTTCTTTGGCGGTTCGCCGCCGCAGCAGCAACAACGGGAGCAGCACGCGCCATTTCGGTTCGGGTGGACAGGTCGATTGGTGTGTCGTCAGTTATGGCTTTGCTCAGTCCTGGTGTTTGTATACGTTTTCACAAATTGCATGCATCAGCAAATCTAAGTATTTTTACTAAAAATTAGAACTGTGAAAGCCAATTTGTTTTTATTCTGGAATTCTATTTAAAGTACAAAATTTTATTTAGCCAATGCATTGTACTTTCATACGTAAATATAGCAAAACATAGAACCATAAATTTAGCTAACCTTCATAGTATTTACTACAACAACTTTTGCTGACAAAATAGCCAAATTGCTACAAGAAAATATCCAGCTTAAACACTGGCCTGAACACATTTGGCCATCTTGCTACCTCAGCCTAGATTGTCTTATTTCCAATCTACCAATCACTCTCCACTCTAAAGAGTTAGAAGTGATGGCGCAGAGTCATTCTTTCACTAACAACCCATCTCAAGCTTCGATTTCTGTGTCCCACTCAGAACATTTATGAAAGTCACATTCCTGCTATCTTGATAGCGTACAAAAGTCATTTGCACATTCCCATTGAAGCTAGCACAATGATGCTTAAGTATGTTGACTTAGCATTTTCCCTTGCACGTATCTTTGAAAAATCTTTACAATTTGCCACATTAATTTCATTAATTTTGGACTCCACTTGATATATATATATATCATCATCATCATCATTGTCAACCATTATCAATCCACTGCTGGACGAAGGTCTCCCCAAGTTTCCTCCACAACAGTCTGTCTTGTGCCAGTCTCCTCCATGTCACTCCCGCATATTTACGAATTTCATCCACCCATCTCCCATGTGGTCTTTTTCTGGGTCTTTTCCTGTCCCTTGGAATCCAATCTAAAATTTCGGCTGTCCATCTATGGTCTGTCCTTCTGGCAGTATGTCCAGCCCATTGCCATTTCAGGGATTTAACTCTGATCATGATGTCTTCCACTCTTGTCATTTTTCGGATCCACAAGTTCCTCTTCTTATCTCTCCTGGTTATACCAAGCATGCACCTCTCCATGCTGCTTTGAGTTGTCTGCAGCCTTTGTATGTCTCTTTTAGTTAAGGTCCACGTCTCTGCACCATACATAAGCACTGGAAGGATGCATTGATCAAACACTTTTCTTTTAAGACATAATGGCATATTGCTGTTGAAAATTATGCTGTTTCTTCCAAAAGCTCTCCAGGCAAGTTTTGTACGCCGATTAATTTCTTCATCAATGTGACCCTCACTTGATATCTGCTGTCCAAGATAAACATACGTATCTGTTATCTCCAGTTTTTCTCCATCAATCGATAAATCTTCATTTCTTGTAAAAGCATTGAACATCACTTTTGTCTTCTGAAAGTTCATTTTTAATCCCACTTCTTTACTCTTGTCAGCAAGTTCCTGGATCATACTCTGCAGCTCTGATGGGGTAGTTGCAAAAATGACTACGTCATCAGCAAAACGAAGGTGGGTTAGATAATCTCCATTAATCTTTATCCCTTTGTTTTCCCAGTTCAGTGATTGAAAGACATTTTCCAATGTGGCATTAAAGAGCTTCGGAGATATGGTGTCACCTTGTCTCACTCCCTTTCCAATTTTTATGTGTGTTGTATTTTCAAACAGCCGAATCTTTGCACTTGCATTTTCATAGATGTTATTAATAATATTAATGTATGCATCTTCAATACCGCAGGATTTCAGAGCCGTGGTAACTGCTGATGGTTTCACCGAATCAAAGGCTTTTTCATAATCGATAAAAGCCATGCACAATGGAAGTTCATATTCCTCGCTCTTTCAATTAGTTCTCTCAGTACATGGATATGATCTATTGTGCTGTAGCCACTCCTGAATCCAGCTTGTTCTCTCGGTTGAGCCATGTCCAGTGTTACCTTCAAGCGGTGTGAAAGAACTTTAGTGAAGATTTTATAAACCACTGATAGGAGGCTGATAGGTCTGTAGTTCCTGAGATCCTCAATGTCACCTTTTTTATGTAGCAGGATCATTGTAGCATTGTTCCAATCCTCAGGAATCTTCCCTTCATTAAGGCATCGAGTGAAAATTTGGGCGAGTACTGTTTCAATTTCTCCACTTGCTTCTTGTATGATGTCTATAGTAATTCCATCTTCTCCTGGAGCTTTCCCCGCTTCATGTTCTTGATTGCATGAGCAACTTCTGCTGGGAGGACTGGAAGAACTCTGGTACCTTTCATGATGTCTGGAGTACATGTATCATCCCTTTCATATAATTTGGAGTAGAAATCTTTCACTCTTGTCAAAATTTCGCCTCTATTTCTTGTTATAGAACCATCTTCTTTTCTCAGAGCCATAATCTGTTTTCTTCCCTTACTGAGATGTCCCTTTGCTATCTTTAGGCTTTGGTTGTTTTCAATTGCTTTCCTCACTAGCTCACAGTTGAATTTCCTTACGTCTTCAGTGATACTTTTTCGTGCTGTCTTGCATAGCTCTATATATTCCACTTTGGAAGTCACATCTTCTTTAGTTGTCCTCATCTCTCTTCTTTTTGCATCAACATTTTGGTTTTTCCTGATAATTTGTTTACATGCAACTTGTTCTTAGACCCAGCTAATTTTGTTGCTGTTTCCATAAGAGCTTTGGTTACTTTTCTGTTAACTTCCGAAATATCCACTTCTTCCGATGTTAGGCCTTCTAAAGCAGAGAATCTGTTCTTCAGTTCCAACTTGAAAGTATTATGGTGTTTTTTAAGGTTGGTTATGTCAATACATTTTGTTTGTCTTATGAGCTTGCCACGTTCCAGTTTAGTGTTGAGGTGCATCTTACATCTCACCAATCTATGGTCACTACCTGTGTTGAACTTGTTCAGCACACTGCAGTCTTCTATGATGAATTTTTTGTTACACATAATAAAATCAATTTCACTTGTCGTCCCAATTGGATGTCTCCATGTCCATTTCCTGTGTGGCTTTTTCTTGAAAAAGGAATTCAAGATGAAAAATCCTTCTGCCTCTGCAAACTCAACGAGAGTATTTCCACGCTGGTTTCTGTTGCCGTGACCGAATTTACCTACTGAAGTTTCATTCTGTTGCCGGTGCCCTATTTTTGCATTGAAATCTCCCATAATTATCTTCAAGTGCTGCTTACCTTTATTATTTAGATGACGAATTTCCTCATAAAATTCTTCAATTTCTTCTTCAGGATGACTTGTGGTGGGTGCATAAGTTTGAATAATCTGAGCCTGGTATCTTCTCGATAGTTGGATAACGAGTCGTGCAGCTCTGTCAGAGGAACTTTCAACTTCTACCACTTTATCCATCAGTTTCTTGTTTATTATAAATCCAACACCACTAGTTCTGCCAGTATCTGTCCCACGATAATAGAAAAGATGTCCACTTTTCAGTTCAATGAGATCTCCTTTTCTCCTTACCTCACTTAGCCCGACGATGTCCCACTTGATCCTTTGTAGTTCCTCTTCCAATTCAAGAAGCCTTGAATCAGAAGATAGGGAGCGTCCGTTGTAGGTAGCCAAGGTCAGCATCAAATGGCAGCCTAGTCCGGTCCTCCGGGATTCTTAGCACCCTCTGCCTTCATGTCGCACTGGCCGCTGCCTTGGCCAGGTACATTCCAGCTGCCGGAGACTGAGGGCCAAGATTTAAGTTGTAGAGTCATTTTGGAGGTGTTTGGCCATAACTCACCACGCTGGCCAAGCGAGTTGGTGAGTGTGGGATAGCATTTCCTCTGATCCCGATGGTATAGTTATACCGCTATTTGCGGTCGTCAGAGCCCCTTTAGTGGGAACAGGATGCACCACGAGAAGGCGGGGTTGACATTTATATATATATATATATACACGGGATGTAAGGTCAGGTGATGCGTAACATCACAGCCTCTCCCTGACAAATGTCAGCCCCGCCTTCTCGTGGTGCATCCTGTTCCCACTAAAGGGGCTCTGACGACCGCCAATAGCGGTATAACTATACCATCGGGATTAGAGGAAATTCTATCCCACACTCACCAACCCGCTTGGCCAGCGTGGTGAGTTATGGCCAAACCCTCCAAAATGACTCCACAACTTAAATCTTGGCCCTCAGTCTCCGGCAGCTGTAATGTACCTGGCCAAGGCAGCGGCCAGTGCGACATGAAGGCAGAGGGTGCTAAGAATCCCCGGAGGACCGGACTAGGCTGCCATCTGATGCTGACCTTGGCTACATACAATGGACGCTCCCTATCTTCTGATTCAAGGCTTCTTGAATTGGAAGAGGAACTACAAAAGATCAAGTGGGACATCGTGGGGCTAAGTGAGGTAAGGAGAAAAGGAGAAGATCTCATCGAACTGAAAAGTGGACATCTCTTCTACTATCGTGGGACAGATACTGGCAGAACTAGTGGTGTTGGATTTATAATAAACAAGAAACTGAAGGATAAAGTTGTAGAAGTTGAAAGTTCCTCTGACAGAGCTGCACGACTTGTTATCCAACTCTCGAAAAGATACCAGGCTCAGATTATTCAAACTTATGCACCCACCACAAGTCATCCTGAAGAAGAAATTGAAGAATTTTATGAGGAAATTTGTCATCTATATAATAAAGGTAAGCAGCACTTGAAAATAATTATGGGAGATTTCAATGCAAAAATAGGGCAACGGCAACAGAATGAAACTTCAGTAGGTAAATTCGGTCACGGCAACAGAAACCAGCGTGGAAATACTCTCGTTGAGTTTGCAGAGGCAGAAGGGTTTTTCAGCTTGAACTCCTTCTTCAAGAAAAAGCCACACAGGAAATGGACATGGAGACATCCAAATGGGACGACAAGTGAAATTGATTTTATTATGTGTAACAAAAATTCGTCATAGAAGACTGCAGTGTGCTAAACAAGTTCAACACAGGTAGTGACCATAGATTGGTGAGATGTAAGATGCACCTCAACACTAAACTTGAACATGGCAAGCTCATAAGACAAACAAAATCTATTGACATAACCAACCTTAAAAAACACTATAATACCTTCAAGTTGGAACTGAAGAACAGGTTCTCTGCTTTAGAAGGCCTAACATCGGAAGAAGTGGACATCTCTGAAGTTAACACAAAAGTAACCAAAGCTCTTATGGAAACAGCAACAAAATTAGCTGGGTCTAAGTACAAGTTGCATGTAAATAAATTATCAGGAAAAACGAAAATGTTGATGCAAAAAGAAGATAGATGAGGACAACTAAAGAAGATGTGACTTCCAAAGTGGAATATATAGAGCTATGCAAGACAGTAAGAAAAAGTATCACTGAAGACGTAAGAAAATTCAACTGTGAACTAGTGAGGAAAGCAATTGAAAACAACCAAAGCCTAAAGATAGCAAAGGGACATCTCAGTAAGGGAAGAAAACAGATTATGGCACTGAGAAAAGAAGATGGTTCTGTAACAAGAAATAGAGGCGAAATTTTGACAAGAGTGAAAGATTTCTACTCCAAATTATATGAAAGGGATGATACATGCACTCCAGACATCATGAAAGATACCAGTACCAGAGTTCCTCCAGTCCTTCCAGCAGAAGTTCCACAAGCAATCAAGAACATGAAGCAGGGAAAAGCTCCAGGAGAAGATGGAATTACTGTAGACATCATACAAGAAGCAAGTGGAGAAATCGAAACAGTACTCGCCCAAATTTTCACTCGATGCCTTAATGAAGGAAAGATTCCTGAGGATTGGAACACCGCTACAATGATCCTGCTACATAAGAAAGGTGACATTGAGGATCTCGTAAACTACAGACCTATCAGCCTCCTATCCGTAGTTTATAAAATCTTCACTAAAGTTCTTTCACACCACTTGAAGGTAACACTGGACATGGCTCAACCGAGAGAACAAGCTGGATTCAGGAGTGGCTACAGCACAATAGATCATATCCACGTGCTGAGAGAACTAATTGAAAGAGCGAGGGAATATGAACTTCCATTGTGCATGGCTTTTATCGATTATGAAAAAGCCTTTGATTCGGTGAAACCATCAGCAGTTACAATGGCTCTGAAAACCTGCGGTATTGAAGATGCATACATTAATATTATTAATAACATCTATGAAAATGCAAGTGCAAAGATTAGGCTGTTTGAAAATACAACACACGTAAAAATTGGAAAGGGAGTGAGACAAGGTGACACCATATCTCCGAAGCTCTTTAATGCCACATTGGAGGGTGTTTTTCAGTCGCTGAGCTGGGAAAACAAGGGGATAAAGATTAATGGAGATTATCTAACCCACCTTCGTTTTGCTGATGACGTAGTCATTTTTGCAACTACCCCATCAGAGCTGCAGAGTATGATCCAGGAACTTGCTGACAAGAGTAAAGAAGTGGGATTAAAAATGAACTTTCAGAAGACAAAAGTGATGTTCAATGCTTTTACACGAAATGAAGATTTATCGATTGATGGAGAAAAGCTGGAGATAACAGACACGTACATTTATCTTGGACAGCAGATATCAAGTGAGGGTCACATTGATGAAGAAATTAATCGGCGTACAAAACTTGCCTGGAGAGCTTTTGGAAGAAACAGCATAATTTTCAAGAGCAATATGCCATTATGTCTTAAAAGAAAAGTGTTTGATCAATGCATCCTTCCAGTGCTTACGTATGGTGCAGAGACGTGGACCTTAACTAAAAGAGACATACAAAGGCTGCAGACAACTCAAAGTAGCATGGAAAGGTGCATGCTTGGTGTAACCAGGAGAGATAAGAAGAGGAACTCGTGGATCCGAAAATGACAAGAGTGGAAGACATCATGATCAGAGTTAAATCCCTGAAATGGCAATGGGCTGGACATACTGCCAGAAGGACAGATCATCGATGGACAGCCGAAATTTTAGATTGGATTCCAAGGGACAGGAAAAGACCCAGAAGAAGACCACATGGGAGATGGGTAGATGAAATTCGAAAGTATGCAGGGGTGACATGGAGGAGACTGGCACAAGACAGACCGTTGTGGAGGAAACTTGGGGAGACCTTCGTCCAGCAGTGGATTGATAATGGTTGACAATGATGATGATGATGATATATATACACACACAGAAAAGTAACCAAAGCTCTTATGGAAACAGCAACAAAATTAGTTGGGTCTAAGAACAAGTTGCATGTGAACAAATTATCAGGAAAAACCAAAATGTTGATGCAAAAAAGAAGAGAGATGAGGACAACTAAATAAGATGTGACTTCCAAAGTGGAATATATAGAGCTATGCAAGACAGTACAAAAAAGTATCACTGAAGACATCAGGAAATTCAACTGTGAACTAGTGAGGATAACAATTGAAAACAACCAATTCCTAAAGATAGCAAAGGGACATCTCAGTAAGGGAAGAAAACAGATTATGGCACTGAGAAAAGAAAATGGTTCTGTAACAAGAAATAAAGGCAAAATTTTGACAAGAGTGAAAGATTTCTACTCCAAATTATATGAAAGGGATGATACATGTACTCCAAACATCATGAAAAGTACCAATACCAGAGTTCTTCCAGTCCTCCCAGCAAAAGTTGCACATGCAATCAAGAATACAAAGAGGGGAAAAGCTCCAGCAGAAGATGGAATTACTGTAGACACCATACAAGAAGCAAGTGGAGAAATTGAAACAGTACTCGCCCACATTTTCGCTCACTGCCTTAATGAAGAGAAGATACCTGAGGATTGAAACAATGCTACAATGATCCTGCTACATAAAAACGGTGACATTGAGGATCTCAGGAACTACAGACCTATCAGCCTTCTATCAGTGGTTTATAAAATCTTCACTAAAGTTCTTTCACACCGCTTGAAGGTAACACTGGACATGGCTCAACCGAGAGAACAAGCTGGTTTATAAAATCTTCACTAAAGTTCTTTCACACCGCTTGAAAGTAACACTGGACATGGCTCAACCAAGAGAACAAGCTGGATTCAGGAGTGGCTACAGCACTATAGATCATATCCACGTACTGAGAGAACTAATTGAAAGAGAGAGGGAATATGAAATTCCATTGTGCATGTCTTTTATCGATTATGAAAAGGCCTTTGATTCGGTGAAACCATCAGCAGTTACAATGGCTTTGAATCCTGCGGTATTGAAGATGTATACATTAATATTATTAATAACATCTAAGACATAATGGCATATTGCTCTTGAAAATTATGCTGTTTCTAAAGATATCAAAGGGACATGCAAAGATTTGGCTGTTTGAAAATACAACACACATAAAAATTGGAAAGGGAGTAAGACAAGGTGACACCATATCTCCCAAGCTTTTTAATGCCACATTGGAAAATGTCTTTCAATCACTGAACTGGGAAAACAAAGGGATAAAGATTAATGGAGATTATCTAACTCACCTTCGTTTTGCTGATGACGTAGTCATTTTTGCAACTACCCCATCAGAGCTGCAGAGTATGATCCAGGAACTTGCTGACAAGAGTAAAGAAGTGGGATTAAAAATGAACTTTCAGAAGACAAATGTGATGTACAATGCTTTTACAAGAAATGAAGATTTATCGATTGATGGAGAAAAGCTGGAGATAACAGATACGTACGTTTATCTTGGACAGCAGATATCAAGTGAGGGTCACATTGACGAAGAAATTAATCGGCGTATAAAACTTGCCTGGAGAGCTTTTGGAAGAAACAGCATAATTTTCAAGAGCAATATGCCATTATGTCTTAAAAGAAAAGTGTTTGATCAATGCATCCTTCCAGTGCTTATGTATGGTGCTGAGACGTGGACCTTAACTAAAAGAGACATACAAAGGCTGCAGACAACTCAAAGAAGCATGGAGAGGTGCTTGCTTGGTGTAACCAGGAGAGAAAAGAAGAGGAACTCGTGGATCCGAAAAATGACAAGAGTGGAAGACATCATGATCAGAGTTAAATCCCTGAAATGGCAATGGGCTGGACATACTGCCAGAAGGACAGACCATCAATGGACAGCCGAAATTTTAGATTGGATTCCAAGGGACAGGAAAAGACCCAGAAAAAGACCACATGGGAGATGGGTAAATGAAATTCGAAAGTATACGGGAGTAGCATGGAGGAGACTGGCACAAGACAGACCGTTGTGGAAGAAATTTGGAGAGACCTTCGTCCAGCAGTGGATTGATAATAGTTGACAATGATGATGATATATATACACACACAGGGTGTCCATAAATGTTGTATACAACTTCAGTATGGTATTTAAAAAAATACAATAAATAACAGTTTACTTTTAATGTTAAAACACATGGTAACTGTGAAAGTTTTTTTTTAATTGTCAGTAGGTCTTGATGTGTGCTCCATGTGGTTGCTTGCGGGCTGTCTAGATGGTCCAGTTCCACCCATGTATGCTGCAGAATGTCAGGTGTAACAAGGAGGAATTCTGCAGTAATGCGTTCTTTGAGCTCAGTGATAGATGTAACCTTTTTCTTGTACACAATGTCCTTAATAAAGCCCCAAAGAAAAATCGCATGGGGTGGTCATGACGTCAGACCCCCATATCTAATCCAACGCCCTGGAAAATGGTGGTCTAAAGATCTGCATACATCCAAAGACATCTTGCTGGTAAATAATGTCTTGAATATCCTGGAGTTGTGGAATTGCAAATTGTTCTAACATGTCCAGGTACGTTATCCCGTAACGGTTGGTTCAGCAAAGAAAAAGGGCCCTTCCTATCACTCTGTCTTCCATTAGGCTAGCCCAGACATTAACTTTCGGCTGTCTCTCTCATGTGCTACAACCACATGGGGATTTTCTGTGCCTCACATTCGGCAGTTATGTCTATTCACTCTGCCAGAAACATGGAATGTTGACTCATCACTGAAACAGATCCTTGAAAGGAGTGTGGGTTCTTCAGTGTGATTAAGCATGTCTACTGCAAATGCTTTTCAACATGGTTGATCATTTGGTCAAAGATTTTGAAGTTTATATGCAGAGAAGTACACGTTTATGCAAAACCTTGTGAACCATTGCTTGCAGTATTTCGAGTTCATGACTGGCGACAAGGACAGACTTCTTTGGATTCCTTAGATAAGCTTTACACACATCTTCCATGTTTTTGTCCAAAATGGAAGGTCTCCCAGTGCTTTTGCCTTTCAAGACACTTCCTGTTGCTTTGAATTTATTTACCCATTGTTCGATACTCCTTCGTGTCGAAGGCTGTGGCTTGTACTTCGTTCTGAACTGTTGGTAGAGGTTTTGACTTTGCAAACCAAAACACACATACTGCTTTCTCCACTGGGGAAGCCATGTCTTGTATTCTGTGTTTGACGAGATTTTTCATTACATGAGACACCTGGCAGCATCTATCATTCGACTTAACAAACTTTAACACTTGCCACGCCTTTTGATGTTTGAAGTCTAAGTTTTTTTCTATCATCTATATATTAATTCTGTAAGGTTTTTTACTGCGAGTCCTATTTTGAGAAAACGGCTGAATATAACGATGTGGTTGAGATATCAAAATAAAGGTCTTACTATGTATATGTGCCAGTCGAAGAGAAAAATGATATTGGAGCAATGGTTCGGGAGTTGTGGGGCAGCAAAGTTCCCATGTAAAGTCTGTGGGAGAAGCATGCAGTTGACTCACGCGCTGTTGAACACGGAAGCATGGTGGGACTGAGATAGTCCGAAGTCTTCTCTTTTCTGAGCAAACCATTGTGCAAAGCAACACTAGCAGGCATTTGTATGAAAGTACTTCTCATCGAAACAGCGAACACTCTCGAAGACCTGATTGCATTATGCCGTTGGACCGTGTGATGTACAGAGGGTGAGTCATAAGTAATGAGCCATGCGAGAGGTAGTTTGAAATGGCGTTTTTCGGAAAGAAACAATTGTTTGGACTGGAACTTGTTTATAGGTAGAAAGAGCCTTTCATAGAGTATCAGAATTTGCTTTGGTGGTGGACATGAATATGAATTAATCGTGTTTTTTTTTTTGTTTTTTTTTTTTGCTTTCAGAACATGGATGAAAAAACTGCAGTTTGAGTACTGTTGCATCATTATTGGAAAAAAGGACTATCTGTGCATGCTGCGGTCACCAAAATTTGTGCAGTGGAAGGTGTGGGTGTTGTCAGCTACACCACAGCAAAAAGATGGTTTGTTCGCTTTAACAAGGGGGACACCAGCCTTCAAGATGGGCCTCGCTCTGGCAGACCCCCAACGGTGGATTCGGAAGCCCTGTGTGAAGCCGTAGAGGCAACACCAACCACAAGCACTCGCAGATTGTCGGACAAGATTGGGGTATCACAATCCAGTGTGGTTCGCCATCTCCACAAGCTTGGGAAGGTCAATAGGAGCTACCGAGTGGTACCCCACAAATTGACCACACCACAGCACAAGCTCAAAGGTGGATGGAATTGTGCAGAGAGCTGCTGAACCACTCCACGAACGAGTATTTCATCAGGCGAATTGTTACGTCTGAAGGAAAGTGGATCTTTTTCCGTAATTCCGACATGCAAAACCAGTGGATTAACCCGGGCCAGCTCCCAGAACCCGTCGCTAAGCAGGGAAGCTTCGAACACAAAGTCATGTTGTGTGTTTGGTGGAATTTTGAGGGGCCCATTCACTTAGAATTCATTCTAGCTGGGTGAGGCATCTCCGCTGCGCTCTACTCTCAACAACTACAGAGGATGTACGAAGCTCTGGTCCGTAAGTACCCGGCCCTGGTCAACAGAAAACAGGTTCTCCTTCACCACGATAACGCACCACCCCATACCGCCCATTCAATGAGGGATAAGATCCGGGTGCTCAATGCAATCAAACTTCTTCCACATCCTGCCTATAGCCTAGACCTTGCACCACGTGACTACCACTTGTTTCGGTCGATAGCACATTTCTTCTGTGGCAGAACCTTCCGAAACTGTCATGAGGTGGAAGCCGGGGTCCAGGAGTTTTTCACCTCAAAACCCAAGGAGTGGTACAGAGCGGGAATTCCCAATTTGGCAGAAAGATGGCTTCAGACTATAGAATGTAATGGCTTGTATTTCGAAGATTGAATTATATTTGTTTGTACTTTACACATGTTTGAAGTTTTCCTATCCAATGGCTCATTACTTTTGACTCACCATCTGTATATATACAATTTAATATTAATTCGATCCAGTTTATTCACACAGGTAAGATGTTTCCCATTACGTAAAGATGTGAATAAACATTTCGTTGACCATTGTTAGAGAAAATATTACGGGCGACTGCTTATAGCCCATTCAGTTGCTCACAATGGTCGTTAAACCTTCAGTAAAAAAAAAAAAAAAATCATGAACCTGGACTATTGTCTTTACTGAAGTGGTTGAATGAATTTGTCAATCAAATAAAGTTTACATTTGTTTTTTCATATGTTTATTCTTTAAAAAAAACAACGTTGATTCCGACAGGTGAAGAGTATTCACAACGCAAATCTCATTCCAGCAACATTTACAAAGTTGTGACTGAAGATGAGAGTGAAAGAGTGCGCTATCCAGTTGAATTTTTGCGCACGATTGAGATGAGTGGACTTCCGCCTCACATTTTACGACTGAAAAAGGGTGCAGTCGTGATGCTCATCACGAACCTGGCTGCCCCGGTGGCACAGTGGTCTAAGCGCTGGCTTATGATAATTCATTAATACAGACATTTGACGTGGACTAGGAACATCAAACAGAAGCCATCGCTCTTTCCACGTTTATAAGTGAGTCATGGAAAAATTCTCATTGGCCGCCACCGGGAATCGAACCCAGGGTCTTCCAGTTATGCGCCGGATATGTTTCCACTGCACCACAGTGGCCTCGAATTCCTCCAGACTCACACACACTAACTGCCAAACCAATTTGGCAGGTTGCTTCTTGGAGCCCCGCACAATGCCAGGGATTCACCAAAGATGGTAAGCAGCAACAGAACAAATAATTAGAAGGCGAATGAATAATTAATACAGACATTTGACATGGACTAAGAACATCAAACAGAGGTCATTGC
Organism: Macrothele yani; assembly: GCA_039090855.1. Taxonomy (NCBI): domain Eukaryota; kingdom Metazoa; phylum Arthropoda; class Arachnida; order Araneae; family Macrothelidae; genus Macrothele; species Macrothele yani. Next base: position 73,710,298 of record CM076994.1, on the reverse strand, counting down.
TCTTTCCACGTTTATAAGCAAGTCATGGAAAAATTCTCATTGGCCGCCACCGGGAATCGAGCCCATGGTCTTCCAGTTACGTGCCGGATATGCTTCCACTGCACCACAGTGGCATCTAATTCCTCCAGACTCGCACACACTAACTGCCAAGCCAATTTGGCAGGTTGCTTCTTGGAGCCCCGCACAATGCCGGGGATTTACCAAAGATGGTAAGCAGCAACTCTTTGGTGAATTCCCGGCATTGTGCTGGGCTCCAAGAAGCAACCAGCCAAATTGGCTTGGCAGTTAGTGTGTGTGAGTGTGGAGGAATTAGAGGCCACTGTGGTGCAGTGGAAGCATATCTGGCGCATAACTCAGGGTTCTTGCCAGGGTTCCAGAATCAGGGGTAAAAATGTCCCCCAGGCTTTTTTCTGGGGGTGATTTTGAAAAATCAGGGGTGAATTTTAAACAATCGTAAACTTAGAGAAAAATACTACATTTATGGGGGGGGAAACAAACACAAAAATAATATAAATATTTTATACATATCTTCTAATTTTGTTATTAAATATTTCAGCAGCTTTGTGAAATGGAAAGCTTTCTAGTATTACATTTGCTGCTGATATTCGAATCAATTTTTTTAAAGTTTATTCTTTCAGTCTGTTGTGAAATTTATCTTTTATTTGATTTTGTGTGCTAAAAGAACGCTCTACTGATGCAGAACTTATTGGCACAACCAAAGCAATTTCATACAACAACACTGTGCTTGGATACACATCTTTATGCCTGCAGATGAAAAGTTCTGCAACATCTGCAAATTTAAAACTAGCATAGCTATTTTTTAGCAGAATAAATATATATGGATATTCACTCAACAGGCATTTCAAATCTTCAAAATCTTTGAAGTGGTCTAACAACTTCAAAACAAATTTGCATGACACCGATTAGGATATTTACTTCCCATCCCAAAAGCGTTTGAGCGAATTGGCTCCTTTCACAACAATGAATAATAAAATAAACATAGGGACCTTTACAAAATTGAAAACAAAAAATCACTTTAACACTGTATGAGCCGTTGCTTTTAGCCCAAAAATTACGACCGGATGAGCCAAATTTTAGAAAAGAGTTCTTCAGATGAGAAAAAACAGACCATTTGTATATTGATAAAATAATGAATGGCATTAACTTACCTTTTGCAAATAACGCTGGTTTTGATGACGCCTTGCAAAATGAACAAAATATCAAAATTGTTTTATTTTCTTCGGTTTCGACTTCAAGCCAGTCGTACATTTTGCGCCATTTCTCTTGAAAGTTATGATATTTTTTTAATTTAGTTGGAGGTACAGCAGGAACAGCCTCACTACATTTCTCAGGCAATATTTCACTGTTTAAAATCGTAGCACTCGATGCCGAACTTGCAGAATCGTCAGTAGAACGATTCCTCTTTCTAATGAGGAACTTTTCCATTGATGACGGCAGTAGTAAGAACAAATATCAGAGCTGACAACTTTTCAAAATCAAAAACCGGGACATTAATGCGTGTTCAGCAGCTTGTATTTACACTTTATAAGTAATAAAATTATATATTATAGGTTTCTCTATTTTTTTATTACAGTTAATTATTTAATACAAATAAAGAAATATTTACAAAAAAAATTAGTATTTAAATATAAAATAAGATTAACAAACCTTGTTAATGAGTTTCATTTTTAGAGAGTGAGACACTATTTTTTCCAGACAGTCACCAATTTTTCTCCCCACCATAACAGGAGTCTTATCACATAAGGCAAGACAGTTCATCCACGGAATACCAAGATACTGAAATTCTTCAGACACAAGTTTGGCAATATTTTCACCTGTTGAACTGGTTTCTAGGCATGGCAAAGAGAGCAGCATGCATCTCACTCGCTTGCAATGATTATCAAGAAATGTTACCACAATTGCCCCCCCCCCCCCATTCCTAAATCAAGAAGATTGCTTTCAAAAATCAAGATTTACTATAAAATCAAGAAGATTTAAGACAGTACCAGAACTGTTAATTTATTATTATCTATTATTAGGGGAGAGCGGTAATGTATGTGATGTGCTAGCAGTATGTTTGATGATACTTGTATTCAATTATTTTTCTGTATCAGTCACTCATAGATAGAGTTCAGAAATTGTGATGATTTAAGGTTTTGAATTTTTTTTTTTTAAATTGAATGATGCAATTTTAGAAATAACTTTATTTCATTTAAGCAATGACAAGACAGTGACCTTTTTTTTTAATGCCCTTGGATGACAATTTTATCCATCACGAATACACGATAGCGCTATTTTAGATAAAGGATGAATATCACTTGTAACTTTGAGAATATGAATACTTTTGAACACCATGCATCAATTCTTACAAATTTTCAGCTTCTTCACTTTCGTGTTTTCAGGAAAAAGAATTACGATTACGGGAAAAATCTTTATCCCCCCCCCTTTCTTTGTCAAGCTGAAATGGAAACCTTATTTTGGGGGGTGGGGGAATATTTAAGAATGGAGGATACATGCTCAGAACATTGTTGTGGGGGAGGGGGGAGTACCATTAGAAATCTCTGCTACGTCCAGTTTTCGTTTTTGGAGAGTTTCCCTTCATTTTCAAGTTGAAATACAAATATTTATAAAATAAAATATTTAACAACAATACTAGGCAGAGGAAACATCGCGTGAAAAATAAAATTACGATTATGAGAGAAATTTTCACTGCGTCTAACTTCCGTTTTCGAAAGTTTCCAGCGAAAAATATTCTCCTCCGCTACCAATTGCCCTGAAATTTCTGTTCAGTTATGCATCGATCTCGAGGAAAACTCCAATTATGACGGAAAAGGAGAAATTTCTCGAAGCTGTTGCATGCTCATGCCTGAAGATCACAAGAAAATTTTTGCGCCATCGAATTTCTGTTTTCGGAAATTTCCCCTACATTTTCCAACTGAAATACAAATATTTTTAGAATAAAGTGATGTATAACAACAATACTGGACAGAAGCAACATCGCAGGAAAAAGAAATTACGATTATGGAAATCTTTATTTCGTTTACTTCCGTTTTTGAAAGACGAAATACCGTCCCGATGCGTATTTTTACACGTTGGTAAATTTCGATGCGCAAACACACATTTTGATGCGTACTATAGGCGTAATTACACATTTTGGCTAACTCTGCATGGCGCAGAATTAAAAAAAAAAAATCGCAATTAGCGCAGCTATTCCAACACTGAGGGAGAGCAGGTTTGGAAGGATTGGCGGGAGGGGATGTGTGCGATCGCTCCCAGCTAGATACATGAGATAATATAAGGTTCAATCGCTATGAGATCATAATAAAACAAAAGCAGGAGTTTACACTAAGCGACAATAACAACGATATCAATTTCCATCAGTAAAAAAAAATTCACGAGCCATATTGGCGAAAATCCGGAAGAAACTATCTTCCGACCGTAAAACTACCCAAAATTCCGAAAGTTTTAATAATTTTTCCGAACATTGCACCGACATCGGCTTTTCCGACATATTATGTAATATCACCTAGCCGTTCTTCACCCGATATCGGCTTTGCCAATGCATCCAATATCCTCTGGCCATTCTTCACCCCATATCCGTCCGATATTGGCTTTGCCGATGTATCCAATATCTGAATTTCAAAGGCGCTTACTTAGAAATGGGACCAATTAATAGTTTTCGCATTTGTGCGAAAAAAACTATAAATATATTCGCAAAATGCGATCGCAGTTTAAACCGTGATTTTAACAAAAAAGGACACAAAATTCAGAACTTTCACGAAATACATTGAAATCCGCAATTCTTCCAACCTGTCCGTAATTCGGTAATCATGTGGCCGAAACCGTAATGGTTGGCACCTTTAGCAGCGCGTGGGCTTTCGTCTAGTTGCACTCTACGCGGATTGTTTTTTTAATGTAGAGGATTTTAGGAAGGGAGTGTCTGACCCCAGGTCTTAAACAACCCTTAGAAATAGGAAGCTAAGATATTTGGGCTAGAGTGCCCGATAGGAAAGTGACACGGAAGCGAAGTAGAAAGGGGGAGGAAGACGCCCTTATTTATTACCGGGGGACCAGTACCCGGGGTCTGACGGCTTAGCGTGCCCATCCGACGCACGGCAGATATTTATTGGATCGAGCGTTCGTACCTGCCTGGGATCGAACCTGAGGTCCTTTCCGCGGCAGTCACGAGCGTTGCCCACTAGGCCACCCGCGACCCCCACACTCTACGCGAATTACCCCGTAATCCGTTTATATACGACCAGAAGGGAAATACTGGGATTGTACCGTGACGTCATGAAACCGGCACGTGACTGAACAATAGGATTGTACCGTGACGTCGTGAAATCGGCACACGTGATCTGAAACGGCATCGCCTATGTAGATTTTCCATGCTAATAGCTCACGATTGAAATCTTTCTGCATGTGCGCCTATTTCGCGCGTCACTTTATTTTTCTTGCGCGAAACGCGCGACTGCGCACGCTATCGGGAACCCTGTAACTGGAAGACCCTGGGCTCGATTCCCGGTGGCGGCCAATGAGAATTTTTCCGGGACTCACTTATAAACGTGGAAAGAACGATGACCTCTGTTTGATTATGATGATTCGTTCATGGAGGGTCCGGGTTCGAATCCCAGTGAGGCATGGATGTTTTGTTCGTCTTACAGCACTGGCTCTCTCCCTTCCCTGGAACTAGTGGCCTTAAATACGTGTGACTGCTTATAGCCCATTGAGTTGCTCACGGTGGTCATTAAACCTTCAGTCAAAAAAAAAAAAAGATCACGAACCTGGACTATTGTCTCTACTGAAGTGGTTGAATGAATTTGTCAGTCAAATAAAGTTTACATTTGTTGTTTCATACAAGTTTATTCTTTTCAATAAAAAAACAAACTAACCATCGATTCCAATGGGTTTCGTCTAGTATTTTTTTAATAGCATACTGAAGTTGTATACTTCATTCATAGGCACCCTGTATATATATATACACTGACGGAAAAAAAATCCCAACACCACGAAAAAATAGTTGTAGAAAAATGAAATGGCGGCAATACATTTGCATAGGTAACATATTTAATCGATTAAGGTTTCAAGATCACAGCTTATTGTAAGCGCGAGAAGAGCCATTTTAAATGTGAAATGCTGGTACATTAATAACCGGTGTAACCGCCAGAATGTTGAATGCAAACACGCAAATGTTCATGCATTGTGTCGTACAGGTGCTGGATGTCAGTTTGTGGGATGGAGTTCCATGCCTGTTGCACTTAGTCAGTCAATACATTCAATACAGGGACGGTTAATGCTGGTTGGGGGTGACGCTGGAGTTGTCGTCCAATGATGTCCCATACGTGCTTGATTGGTGAAAGATCTGGTGATCTAGCAGGCCACGGCAACATGACACTCTGTAGAGCATGTTGGGTTACAACAGTGGTATGCGGGCGAGCGTTATCCTGTTGGAAAACACCCCTGGAATGCTATTCATGAATGGCAGCACAACAGGTTGAATCACCAGACCGACGTACAACTGTGCCATCAGGGTGCGTGGGATAACCACGAGAGTGCTCCTGCTGTCATAGGAAATTGCTCCCCAGACCATAACTCCAGGTGTAGGTCCAGTGTGTCTCGGCTGCAGACAGGTTGGTTGCAGGCGCTCACCTGGCCTCCTTCTAACCAACACACTGCCATCACTGGCACCCAGGCAGAACCGCCTTTCATCAGAAAACAACAGATCTCCACTCCGTCCTCCAATGAGCTCTAGCTTGACACCACTGACGTCGCAAACGGCAGTGGTTTGGAGTAAGTGGAATGCACGCTACAGGGCGTCTGGCTCGGAGCTGTCCTTCAAGTAACTGATTTGTAACAGTTCGTTGTGTCACTGTGGTGGCAACTGCAGCTCGAATTGCTGTCGCAGACGCGGTACGATGTGCCACGGCCATACGCCGTACACGGCGGTCTTCCCTCTCAGTAGTGCCACGTGGCCGGCCAGAACCCGGTCTTCTTCAGGCAGTACCTTCCTGCCAACAATCATGCACAGTGGCTACATTCCTGCCAAGTCGTTTTGCAATATTGCGGAAAGAAAATCCACCTTCTCGTAGCCATATTACACGACCTCGTTCAAACTCCGTGAGCTGTTGATAATGGCTTCTTCGCCTTCTTAAAGGCATTCTTGACTAACATCAACACCCTACGTCGAATCTCAACGATAACTAACGCTCACGAACGTTACAGCGCGTATTTACAGCAAACCTGTTTTGCATGTTCCGAGGCGCTACTAGCGCCACACGTATGCGCCAAGCGCGAAATTTACATAGACGTCATCTTACAGATGTACTCTCACCGCCTACCAACTGTCGTTTATCTAACACAACCCCTTCTTGGTGTTGGGATTTTTTTTTCCGTCAGTGTATATTACCCTATGCCTCAGATGGCAGAAAATGTATATTACCCTATGCCTCAGATGGCAGAAAAAATATTTTTTTTTTAAATATTTGCATTTTTATTACATCATGGTTCCATTTTTCTTCTGAGAAAAAGAGGAATTATTACATTTTCAAAGGTTTGTGCAATTCATTATAACAAGTGTTCTAAAAAGCAATGTAGGTTTATAAGTGTCATATGAAATAAAATGTGCAGTTTCTGAGAGCATTTACTTTTTGAGATAAAGTCCTTTCTTAGCAATAATGATTGCCCCTTTTCACCTTTCAGATCAGTTTTTCTCTCATTTGCCCTTGAAAGGCAAATGAGAGAAAAAAACTGATCAAAACATTGTATGAGAAGTAAAACTGATCGAAACATTGGAAAAATATCGTACAAAATTTGAAAGGCATTAAAAGCTAGTTTTTCAATGACAAAGGATACTAGCTAGCATGAGCATGGTAAGCTACATTTTAATGACCATTGGTCAGAATACCTAGCATTAGCTGAAGAACATAAAATGGAAATTCTCAAGTGTAAATACATTTGTTAAAAAGTTCAAAATTGTAAGTCTTGTACCAAACAACTGGAATATTTTAACAATAAAATCCGAGTTTCAATGTAAATATTTAATAAGAAATGATAAACCCCTTAAGATTAAGAATTATATGCTACCAAGTTTCAGAATTAAAAGGACTGCAAATTGGTTATGCAGTGGTCTAAGTGCTGGCTTATGATCATTCGTTCGTGAAGGGTCCGGGTTCGAATCTCAGTAAGGCATGGATGTTGTGTTTGTCTTACGGCACTGGCTGTCTCCCTTCCCTTGAACTAGTGACCCTAAATTAGGGATGGGCGACTACTTATAGCCCATTGAGTTGCTTGCGGTGGTCAAACCTTCAACCAAAATAAAAAAAAAAAATTGGTTAACTGATAAAACAAAGGTGATAGACTTCTAGGCAGAATGATGCCTGGTGCAAAGACTGCTTACACCATTTGTAACAAAAGTGGAGTGAAATAAAAAAAACATCGTTCTTAATTTCAAAGGAATTTGCTTAAAATTTAAGGCAACTATTGATCTAAGGTTCAGATTGAAGTGTTGTGTATTGACAGGTGCTAGCAGTACACCTATATGTAAACTGAGATGCCAGTTTATTAGGTACACCTGCACTTCACTATTAGATGTAATGGCTTGTCTGGCTTATGAGTTACATCTAATAGCAGTGTTAGAATTACAAATAAGTCTTCTACAGGCCCAGCAGACCACTCAAGTTTTCAGATCAGTGTTCCAAAATGCCCACAGGCCTGTGAAAGAAAAACCTCACATATTTACAGTACATGTAAAAAACTAGCACATCATTTCATTGAAGCTGTATATCACAAATTTAGAGCAACTGAATGTGTACATGTGTGCATGCAAATAATAGTAATAAATAAAAACAAAGCATGGTAATCAGCCATAGAAATAAAAAAAAAAAAAAAAAAACTTCACCGGTCAGCAGGTTCAGTGTATACCAAAAGGTGATGGCCCACTCATTTTTTACTGGTCCAGAAATGGCACAAATACTAATATACTTAGTATGCACATGGTATTAGTATCAAAGATGGTACACTAAATCATAATTAATTTCAAATTAAAGTTTATAGTATACAAATATTATGATTGCCATTAACAACTGCAAAAGTGACCTGAGTTACTGGTTTTTAGACTAACACTTCTCAGTCTGCCACTGCAACAACACACACTTCCCTTCCCATGATACTTATCACATTTTACACCCACAGGGAATGTTAATGTTGAATGCAAAGTGCTGTTTTTACATAAATGATGTTTTTACATAATGTCATGCATAGCATACGATGTTGCATGAAAGAAAATAAGAAGGAAACCATACAATGCCATACCTGCCAACTCTTCTGGATTTTCCGGAAATTTTCCAATTTTTTATACAGTCTTATACAATTTTTATACGGTTTTCCAGCCGGAAGAACTTTTCTTCCAGATTTTAAAATTTTCTGTATTTTTTGCTAAAAATATCCCAATAAATAAAATATATAACAAATGAGAATTCTGAGCCAAAACAAAAATCTTGCACCATCTTGCTACAAAAAACAGATTTTGTCCTAAAACCCCTCTGTGCCCCGTCGTCATCGTCGGGACTTCGTCACAGTAAATTTTCCGTGCACACCATTCTGCTTGTTTCTGATAAGATCATGTGGTGGGAGAAAAAAAGGCAGCAAGAAAAAAAGTGAAATTCAGCATAGGTATCCAAAAGGATAGAATTTTCTTGCCATGTATAGATGGAGTGTTTCAAAATCTAGTAAATTATACATAATGGACTTCTTTATTAATCTTTCCCTTGTTTTGTTGAAATGCATATAAAAATTCGTGTGTAACTATTGCAAAACAAGTATACAGTTTTAGCTGTGTGTGGACATTTTATATTGTATAACAAACTAACATCAGAAAAACTTCCTGATTATTATGCAATCTTCTGGATTTTTTTTTTTTTCTTGGCAATCTTCTGGTTTTTCATTAAATTTAGTTTGCAGCTATGCAATGCACTGATTATGAAGCACTTTACAACATATCAAAAGTCATCTTCATGGAATACCTTGCTTCAGTCTGAAATGCAGGAGGTTCTTCCATGTGGGCAGAAAGACACATGGGTAAAAGCAGCACATAAACAGTTTTTCAACTTCTAGTTGGAAAGCATAAAAGACACTACTCTAGGGTCACTGCTTGGGCAAAAAGGTGGTGCTGTCTTAACCCAAATACACTGGCGGAAAGTGAAAAAAGAACACCAAGAAGGAGACGTCTGATACCAACGAAATTTATACAGCATAATAACGGAATACAGAGGATGATGTGATCAAAACATTATGGCAAAATACAGCTGTATTTGCTGGTAAACTGAAAAATAACATTTCCATGTAACATGGTTAGTACGAGGTTGAACCGCCATGAACTGCGTCACACTGTGCAATTCTGGCATGGAGTCTGTCGTACAGATGCTGGATGTAAGTTTGGGGTATTGAGTTCCAAGCATCCTCAACCTGGACAGCGTAAATCAGGGATGGTCTTGGCTGGCCGTGGAGACCGAATAAGTCGTTGTCCCATAAAATCCCACATGTGCTCAATGGGGGACAAATCTGTGAACGTGCAGGCCATGGAAGTTGTCTCACACCCTGAAGTGCATGTTGCATTGCACGTGCCATGTGTGGGCGTGCGTTATCTTGCTGAAAAACACCACGATGGCACAACAATGGGCTGAATGATGTTGTTGATGTAGGAAGTGCTGTTTAACGTACCCGGTACAAACACTAGTTGTGTACGGGAGTGATAATTGATCTCTCCCCACACCAGGAGACCAGGTGAAGGCCTCGTGTGTCGCTGGCGGATGCAAGAAGGGTGGAGACGCTCCCCTGTGCATCTGCAAACATGCATACGGCCATCGGAGGCTCCCAAGCAGAATCTGCTTTCATTGCTGAACATGACAGATCGCCATTGCGTTCTCCAGTGCGTCCGTTGGCGACACCACTGCAGCCGTTCCTGACAGTGGGCTGGAGTCAGAGGTACACATGCCAGAGGCACACGTGCACGTAGTCCTGCATCCAGTAGACAGTTGCGGATTGTTCACACAGCCACCTCAGGTGCAATGGCAGCTCGGATTTGCATTGCAGTGGATGTTCTGCTTGACAACGCCGCTCTTCTTATGCGTCAATCGGTCCGCTCATCAGTCCGTCTGTGACTCCCGGTTCCTCGTCTTCTCGTGTGGGAATGTTCCTCGGACTATCTACGCCACCATCGTACCACCACCGATACTTCCCGTCCAATTCGCTCCGCAATACGACGATACGACCATCCGGCCTCACGGAGTCCAAATAGACGACCTCGCTCAAAGTCCGACAACTGCTGAAATCGTACACATCTTCCATGTCCAGGCATTGCAGCTTCTTTAGGTTCTTCGCACGTGTCCATACGCCGACGACTGATACATTCACTTCGCCGTACTCCTTAAATACCACCGACGATAATTTGCATATTATGCCATGCTGTGGCGTAAGCGCTCACCGGTTGGTCCCGAAATTAACATCACACCTACGTAACTCGACCCCATTAACATATGTAAATTTCATGATCGTCTGCCAATTCTTTCTTGGTGTTCTTTTTTCACTTTCCGGCAGTGTATTTTGATTCGGGCCTTGGTTTCCTACAGTGCAAAATTATCATAAAACGGAAGTACGATTTGCAATTTTGATATTCAGTTTTTGAGTACGGTAGTAAAAATCTGAATTTCAAAAGTTCCAAAATCTGCCATAGCCACACCTGGATATTTTGAAATCATGTTCAGTTCTTTTTAAACTTGCAAACTCCAAAATGAATGGGGAAAAAAATTACTGGACACCCAGGGCAATAACATAAATAGTTCATTGGTTTGACAGAACTTTTACTGGCCAATGGCCAGTGGCCAGTGGGCCACCAGGTAATTCCAACACTGCAATAGTATCAAAAAGCAACTCACCTTTAATCATTTTGGAAAAAAAAACCTATTCAAGTTCCTTCCCCTATCTTTATGAAGAATAAATTTTCCATCCCAAACTCATTTAAGCTTATAAAGAAAATAAAAAACATCCAGTATGATTTCAACTCAACAACACTAATCAGTCTTGATGGAATTTATCTGTTCCCAAACACTCCGGTCCCAGAAGCAATAGAGATTATTGAAGAAAAATTAAATACTATGACAAGTTTTCATAAATTAGAAGTCACAGAAATTGTCGAAATACTTACATATATACAAAAATAACTACTTCCAGTACAACAACAACATTTACAGACAAAAATCAAGAGCTCCAATGGACTCCCCTCTATCACCTCTTTCTGCTGAAGTGGTTTTACAAAAAATTGAAGAAGACATAGTTAACAAATTCAGTGATAAACTCCTCTTCTATGGCAGATACATTGATGACACTTTTTAATCTGGAAGTTGGACATCAAAGAATATGATGTCCTAAGGGAAGAATTCTGTAGCAAATTTCCAGACATCAAATTTACAATGTAAATTTAAAATAAAGATACATTACTTTCCTTAGATATAAAATTGATTAAAAACCAGACACAACTAGATTACTGTGTATATCGAAAACCTACATACCCACCAATACTCATCTCAGCCAAATCCCACCATCCATGGGCCTATAAAATTTCAGCTCTAAAATCGTTTGTACATCAGACATTTACACATTTCAGTAATAATGTATATAAAGAAACTGAAATACAATGGATTATCATTGTGGCAAAAAAATTTGGTTATAGCATTTAAGATATTAAAAAACTGATATATGAATACAAGCATTCTAACCAAAAAAATCAAAATAATAAAACATAATGTGACAAATTTCCGTATATTAAAGTTTGACTAAGGTAATCAAAAAAGAATGCCACAAACAAAACAAGGATATTGGAATATATATAACTGATTATAAAAGTACCATCATTAAAAAAAGAAAAAACTTGTCATTTAGATAGTGCTGGAATTTATAGCATACTGATAATACTGGAAATATCAACGATCCAAAAATTCAATGTACAGGGAGTACAAAAAACTATGTAATCGACTACAAACAACACATCAAGAATTGGAATAGAAAGGAAGGAAAAACTGCACTTATACAATATTATATAAAAAATAAAGGAACCCCTGTTTTCGAAGATATCAGTTTGATATGTAAGCAATCCATAGAAAAAAGCATAAGGTATGCTGAATCTATAATAATTGAAAAAACCAAAAAAAACCCAACTGTAATGTTAACAGTGGAGTAGACCTTTTACTTCCATAGAATATCATTATTACAGAGGAAAACAACCAAAAGAAGAAAGTATGAAACATCACGTCACACTGAGGCCATCAATTCACTGCAAGCAGGACCTGAGGAGATGGCAACGCCCCACTATAACAATGTAGCAAGATCAGATGCTTGATAAGAAAAAGGGATATTTAGACGTGGCAGTGTATGAGCGACTACACGAAGGACAGTGGGCAGCCACATCATTGTCCTTGATGACAGCAAGCGGATTTTTGCCAAAATGCATATGCACAAGACTCAATAACAGGCTAGTTCTTTTAACGTTTTATAACTATCTTATTTCTCGATTTTAATGTTCTGTGATCTTTTACTTGTGTGCTATTGCTTTTTAGTGCTTCCTTCATTCTCGGATATCAAAATAATGTGGTTATCTTTTATGGCATTTTCCGTGGTCCTTCTTGGGTCTTGCCTCCGGCTACATGAAATAATTTTTTTTAAAACAATTTTACTTGTTTAATCAAACCTTATTGTAATAACATACATATCAAGACTTGTTTCCTTCTATTTTTGATATGTCCATCGCACATTCTTCAAGAATTCCTTCTTTGTGGTGTCCTGATGATGTTCACATGCCAAGATAACCTTGTATTCCTGGGCTACCCAAGCTGACAAAAGTGAGTAGCCAACATGGTTGAATTACCTGTTTTAATTTTCAGTTCCTTTAAAAATTGTGATTTAGCATCTTGCCCTCAGGTAAAGGGACCAACTTTGGTTACATTGAGAATAATTAATTCCAAAGACTGGCACGCACAAAAAGTTTTTAAAAATTCAATAGACTCTTCGAGCTTATTTGACTACAAGTCAGATTTTAAGTATGCGTGTTGGCAACTCACAAATTTTTGATCACATCATATATAAGTAAGTTTGTTTTATTTGAAATAATGCAAGATTTTCTTCAGCTTGTATGCAATAGTTAGGTGGAAAGAAATACATCTTGTAAAAGAGGATGGAATAGTATGAGAAGGGAAAAAAGAAACTATGTAATTTCATTCTATTGTCTCATACTGTGTACCAGCAGTTCAGACATGGTTTTGGCATACACTTAAAATGTTAAGAAAAAAGAAGAAATAATAATAAATAGGTTCACTTTCTTCATCTTTTCTGTTTATTGCAATATTTTCCACCTTTATATTGCTTCCTTGATCATTAATGGCTGATTTCACACCTTGTTGTAGGTTAGTCTGCAGTCTGATACCACAGCTAACAACATCTTCATAAGTTATCTTTCATTTCCCATGTGAAAAATATGTTCACACCACTGCAGTATTTTCTCAATTTATGTTTTCTTCTATCAAAGAAGTGTCCATTTATTTTTATCCATTCTCACTCATTTTTATCGTATGAATCTCTTTCTAAACTCCAAAAATTTTTTAAAGATTTCTTTAATGTTTGTAATGAAAGAATCTTTGATTAATAAATTAAAAAGAACAGATAGCTTTGCTTTTATTCTCCTCAAATGCAGCAGGCCAGTGAATACCAAGTTTCAAAAGAAGTATAAACATGCATCTTAACCTATTCTGTAATTTGCGATATAGTGTGAATCATCAAAATTTCGAAAATAACATACCTGAGCTCCAGTTTCAATACCTCATACATACATACATACATACATACATACATACATATCACTAAGCTGTTCTCTGAGATTCAGAGGTTAGCTCCAAAAAGAAATACAAACTTCCAGATATTTTTACTTATTGTTGTCGTATCAAACTTCGCCATTTACAGCGATCTTGACATACAACTCGTGCTTCACTGATATCCATTACATGCCGTACAAAAGATCTTTTATACTTCATACTCATGATCTTTTTCTCATGCAGACACTCCTGAATCTGATCCACCTATGTCTTCCTTGGCCTTCCTCTGCCTTTCCTTCCTGCCACTTGGGCTGAAAAGATTTTCTTAGTAAGCATTTCATCACTCATTCTTTCAACATGGCCAAACCACCGAAGCATATTGGTCTCCACCTTGCTAACAACATTTTGCTTTACATCACACAACTGCAATACATCTTCATTACTCACACAATCAGATCGTGTCTTGCCACAAACCCCACCTAAGTAACGCATTTCTCCAGCACACAAACGACTCCTATGTTTCTTCTACAGTACCCAGGTTTCACTGCCATACATCAGAGTAGGAACAATTACTGTTTCATACACAGCCATGCGGGACTCTCTAGAGAACCCATCATTCCTGTGAAAACCTCCCAGAGCAGCTATGACTTTCAAAGAAGAATTCACTCGCCTACTGATTTCACCATCCAACTTGTTCTCTCTGTCAAACATGCTTCCTAAATACACAAACTCACTCACCTGGTCAATCACAGTGCCATTTATACTTACATTACATTCAGTGCTACCCATTCCTCTCTCAAACACCATAACTTTGGTTTTTCCCTTATTTATACTCAGTTTGAATTTCATGCAAACTTCGTGCATCAGAGTCAACATACTCTGCAACTCACTTTTGCTCTCTGCCAACAGGGCAGTGTCATCAGCATACAGCAATCTGCACACACGGATATCACCAAGACATAAACCACTATTATCTATTTTGGCCTCATGCATGCATGCGTCCATAAATATATTAAACAGCCATGGTGACATTACAGAACCTTGTCTAACTCCTGCACCAATGGAAAACCATTTTGATAAAACACCATTCACTCGTACACAAGCTCTCCTGGCAGTATACATGGCTTTTACACTATTGAGTAGAATCCCAGTAACACCATATTCATTCAATACCTTCCACAAAAGTGTCCTATTGACTCGGCCGTAAGCTTTCTCTAAATCTATGAAGGCAGTAAAAACTTTCTTACCAACAGCCAGATACTTTTCAATCATCGTGCATAATGCAAAAATCTGGTTAGTGCAGCCTTTACCAGGCATAAAACCACTCTGAACATCCCACACTTTCTCTGATGTAAGACCCCGTACTTTTTCAATAACAACCTCACCAAACACTTTCCCTGGCACACTCAGTAGGCTAATACCACGATAGTTCTTGCATTCAGTCTGATCACCTTTTCCCTTATACAAGGGAACAATGATAGCATCCTTCCAATCCCGAGGGACCATTCCTAACTCCCAGCACAACTGGCAAATTTCAGTTAACCAGTCAGTTTCAATACCCAACACATATATTTCAATAATATATGTTACATTTTAAAATACAAATAAGAAACTGTAGAACATGGAGTTAAAATACATGTACATCAAATAACCCGCAGTTGGATCTCACTTCATGATGAAAAAACATGTTGCATTCCACTCAATTTATTCGTGTCTTATATACATTATAATTTGTATTTACAATCATTCTGTTTTTCACTTCACTTCACTTCATCTCATCCAGGGGGGAGTGAGCCCACCCAAAATTTTGATGCCCCCTCCCATCACCCCCCCCCGAATTTTTTTGATAAATGAAGAAAGTGTAGTACATTTTACTATAGGAGCTGCATGTTCTGTGGTAATGGGAGAAGGGTAGCATTGTACAATTAAGTTTTTTTCAACCATGATACATGACTCAGACGGGAAACCTTACTTGCATGTTGCGCTTCCGCTTTGGCACACAGGGGTTGAAGCCCGGCCGGAAGTTCAAAGAACATCGTCAATCTGATGCCACGGCCCATGCCATTGAGTTGAAAAGTTAAATAAGCACCACTCTGCCAATCCCATCCCCGCCGTGGCGCCCTTGCTGACTATGACAAATAGTGGGTGTTACCATGGTCGGCGAAAACAGCAGACAGTGATCGGCGTCAGTCACCACCAAACAGTGAGTGAAATTTCTCTTGGCTAGTTAGTAGTTACACTCGTTTTCTTTCTCATTCTTGTGAAAAGTCTATTTTTTCCTGCTTGACATATGTTTTTGCACGTATTGTGCGTGATACATGAAAGTGAGGTATTTCTTCCCTAACCAAACTTTGAAGTAACATGTCAGCAAAACAATCAATCCATGATTTTTTTCGAACAAGTGTTAATCAGAAGAAGAAAAGTATATTAAGTGATACTGTCCACAAAGCGGATAATGATTACCAGATGGCTTCAACTTCAACAGCGTGTGGTGAATCATTAGGAATCAATGAGAATTCTCTAAGTGCTTGTGATGAATCAATGGAAATTTTTTTATGAATGCAATGCTTGTAAAAATAAAACACTGGAAGGACCACATGATCGCAAGACAAAAAATGTTGAACTCTGAGAGCTTGATATAGCAACTTCACTTTCGGATCAACCCAAACAGCCTATATTAAAACAGTTTCCACAAAAAAAAAATGTGGCAGAGAACAAAGAAGCTTCCAGACATATTGGTATAACATGTTTCCATGGCTTGAATATACTATAAAGAGAGATTCCGCCTTTTGTTTTCTGTGTAGAATGTTTTCATCAGATGACGAAAAACACGAGGTCACCCTCACTCAGCAAGGTTACAACAATTGGAAGAAAGCACTTAAAAAGGATTTGGTTTTTAAAAAACACCAGAACACTTTGACCCACAAAACTTGCTTGGTGTGGTGGACCTCTTATAAGAAAACGAAATTAAAATGTGCAGAGTCATCAGTTACCAGACTTCAAAGTGCTGCATATGCTGCGGAAGTCAAAGAAAATAGGGAGTATATAAAAGAAAATAGCGTATTCATTAAAATTTACAGCTGTTCAAGAGGTAGCACAACGTGGTGATGTCAAAACTTCGAATAGCACCAATAAAGGAAGTTTTGTAGAACTTCTAAAACTCATAGCGAAAAGTGACCCCATCCTGAAATGAAAGTTGAATATTGGCCCCAGAAATACAAAGTATAATCACCACTTAGTTCAAAATGAAATACTTATTTGCAGAAATCACCTTAGAAACCTTAAAAGGAGAAGTCGATACTGCCAAGTATTTTGCTCTTATCGTCGACGAGTCGAAGGACATTAGTAAAGTTGAACAAATTTCTGCGATGGTTAGGTATTACTTGCGTGGCACAATTTATGAAAGATTTTTGGGCTTTAATAATGCTGATGAATTTGATGCAAGATATCTATTTAAATACATGAAAGAACTTTTGGGAAGATGAGGCATCAATCGACATGACTGCATTGCGCAAACACACGATGGTGCTAATGTCATGAGTGGGCGGTTGAATGGAGTTCAAGCTCTCTTCCGGGAAGAAGTACCGTAAGCGGTGTATGTTCACTGTATGATTCATAGAGTGAATTTGGTTATTGTAAATTCATGCAAAAACATTAAAGCAGCTAGAGTTTTGTTTGCAATATTAGAAAAGTTGTATGTTTTCCTCTCTGGTTCGGCAACACATTCTAAATTTGCTTCGCTGCAGCGTGACATGGGTTTGACTATTGTGGAACTGATATGCTTAGAGATACCAGATGAACATGCCATTTCTCAGCATGTTCAGCAGTTAAAAACACATTTCCGGCAATTATCATTTTGTTAGCATCGCTGTCGGAAAACTACTGGTCGGGCAGCTGAGCCTCGCGATCTTTTGAGGCAACTAGGTAGAGATTTTGTTATCTAACTTTGTGTTTTTTCCTGCATTTTGAATAAACTGGCATTAGTTTTGAAGTATCTGCAAAACAAAGCCTGTGAAATAAATAAAGCCTCTGAGACAATTGAAACAACAGTGCATCTTTTTTCTACCATGCATGATTCGGAGGCAGAGTTTGCTACACTTTTTGATGAGGCAACAGATATTGAAGATGCAAACGGTTTGGAAGAGCTCGGTGAACAGAAATCAAGGAGGAGAGAAAACTTCCACCACACCTGGCGAAGTATGTTACTGAAGTTTTGACTCAGGATATCCTATTAACTAAAGAAGATTTTCGATTGCACTTCTATATCCCTGTTTCGGACACAATCAATGACTAACTCAAACGACATTTTGCAACCGATACTACACTCATTCGTGGCTTCAGTTCTTTGGACCCCAGAAATGAGAATTTTTTTGTTTATTGACAATCCAAAGCCTCTTACTGAGCACTATAAATGTGACATAGTGTGGAATCAGAGGTTACCTTGTTACCCAGAATGATAAAGCATTATGAAAAAGAAAGAACATGCGTTGTGGGAACTCTCAGTATATTAGCTGAAGTTTTGGAGGAATACAAATTACCTTTTCATGAGCTGTATAAGCTTGCAGTTATTACACTAACCGTATCAGTGACTAATGCATTCTGCAGAAGAACATTCTCATACATGAGAAGGTTGAAAACCTATCTCAGAAATCGAATGACTAATGATCGTCTACATAATCTGGCTGTCTTAGCTATTGAATTGACAACTGCAAAACGAATTGATTTAAGGGAAGTCGTTGATCGATTTGACACAACCCATAAAAGTCGACGTATTAATCTGCACTAAAAGAAAATTCTTATATTCACTTCACCTTGGCATGAAATAATATTAGTTGATTATCAGATTACAGTCACAATTTGTCGCGCGATGTGGATACCCGGCTACTGACTTTACAAATGAGATTCCCTGCCTTTATTATCCTTTATTGTTGCTGTTAGATATGCCAATGCACTGAGA
Source organism: Macrothele yani (assembly GCA_039090855.1). Taxonomy (NCBI): domain Eukaryota; kingdom Metazoa; phylum Arthropoda; class Arachnida; order Araneae; family Macrothelidae; genus Macrothele; species Macrothele yani. Next base: position 73,691,485 of record CM076994.1, on the reverse strand, counting down.
TGTTTCGAAAATAAATTGTGTATGAAATCGGATGCTCAGTTGTTCAAGGTAAATATTTTATATTGCACATCATTTCAGAAACCCTCTCTGAATATTAATAGAGAATAGAAAGGCTGACTATATGTATTCCAATCAAAACGTTAGTAGTCTTACAGGACATATTTTATTCTTAGGGGTTATTTAAAAGTAATTTTCTTGTAATTTACTAATGCTTTTAGTTCTAGTCTTTATTGTCAGAGAAATGTATTTACTTTAAAACTAAGTAATGCTAGTACACACACACACGCGCATATATATATATATATATATATATATATATATAAATAATTAGAAGAATATCTCATTTTGTAGCAAGTTGAATGTAGTAGATGCATTTAGTATAGTTTATTGTAGTAGATGCATTTAGTAGTGTATTGTAGTAGATGCATTTAGTAGTGTATTGTAGTAGTTGCATTAAGTAGTTTCTTTTGGTTTTGTAGCAGATGCATTTACAAGGAACAGTAAATGCATTTGCCCAAACCAGGGCTCATTCCTCGCCCAGCCAGAAAGAAGTTTCTGAATCTGGCTGGCCGAGAAATAGTTAATCACTAAACACCACTGAATGTTATTCAAGCCTCAGATAGATCTACACATCACACCACTGAAGATGTTAATTGTAATGAGTAGGTTTAAGAGGTAAACACAGGTAACTGGGATCTGATATCTGAATCTGAGCTACAACTTCCTGCCAATAATGAAAACTGAGGAAAGGGGGGGGTGGCAAGATGTGAGAAACGACATTTTTAATGAGCAGAGGCTGACTTGTTTTCTAAAGCTACCCTACTGATACTTGTGCCTTTCACCTGTACTTCTGGAAAATCTTGTGCTGTGTATTTAAACATGTGTGCTTATGTTATCTAACATCGATTAACTTAAACACCCCTCTGCCAATCCATGGAACAATATTACAGAACAGCATTTCATATTCTCACAGAACTAATTGTTCAGCCTCACTCAAAGTCTCTAAAATTATGATTTTTTTCTCACCAATAGTTTGTAAATTTAGCAAACTTTAAAAAAAAATTTTGTATTTTAAAAACCACAATATTGTATATATTGTAAAACAGAAAAATTTTCACAAACAGCACTGTCTTTGTCTACAAAGCTTCATATCCATATTAGAAATAAACAAATTCTGGCAGGAATGTAGATAGTTTTAAAAATTGTTCTGAAAAGGTAACTGCAATCTTCATAGACCAATAAATTTGGAAATTTATTTAATACCATGTTAAATGAAGCCCTGAGTGTGTTAAAGAAAGTGAGCATTAGTGAGCATTAATTTAAATGGCAAATCAAATTCTCCCTGAAAACTATCATTTCTTCTTATAATTCTTCTTAACCTTATCATGAAGTCCTGTGCAAATTATATCATTCTTTAATGGTGTTCTGATTTCTGTTCCATTAGTGTTATTGCTTTTTGTGCTTATTTTTACGGGAACCTAAATGTAACCAGACAACAATTATGTTTATCCCTTGAAACATTTTAATACTGGTATCTGAAATTTTATGTAATCCATAAAAAAATCATGTAGTAAATAGAAGAGAATTATTTGGAGAAGAATGTTTGTGAGCAACATGTGTACACATGAGAGGAAATTTTGTTTAATTTATGTTAAGTAATTTGCTAAAAGAGATATCTGATATTGTTTCTCTGAAATTAAAATTTAAACCACATAAAATTTCAATTTTTATGTTTAGTGAAACAGGAATTGTCATGACAGCAGTCTTAATCAAAACAGAGTTCAGAATTTAAACCCAAAATTAATTTCCAAAGCCAGGCAGCTTTGCCAGTTCAAATGAAAGGTGTTTGGCACTTCACATCTGTGTCTTGAGGAATTTCTGATTGCATAAGTAAACATGAAACCAGCAGTCAGTCAAGCATTTTATGCAACGACCAGTTTCAAAATGTTCAATGAAAATTTTATTAGGTCTTGTTGTTGGTCTTGTTTTTCTTCAATATCAAATTTGTGACCATGCCAATGTCACAAAGTTCCAAATGTGGATTATAATTTAGTCATTTTTGAAATTTAGTACAGGAAGGGACTAGTGTAAGATATGCATATAAAATGAATAATAATTCAGTAATTGTGACTCAATCAAGCATAAGAAAAGTTTTCAATGCACTTTAGGGATCAGACTGTTTACACCTGGTCCAGAATGTTACCTAATGTTCAGAAGGCACATATCTGTGATAGTGGCAAAGTAATGGCATTAAAGGCATTATAGTATTATAAAATTTATTTTAAAATTGATAATGTTGATCTTATATCTACAAAAAAAGCTTGCACACTGTAAAGTCTCAATACTCCAATATTAAAATCCATAAAGTTTTCAACTGAAAGTAAAGAAAACTTTTCATTCAAGGAGTACACAAAGTGATCAATTATTTATATTTGAGATAAAAACATCAGAAATATTGTACATGGTTCCTACTTTCAAGCTGACCACTACTGTCATTCCTATTATAATCCAAGTAATCAGTCTTATGTTAAGATATGTGCCTTCATTTACCATATGTTAGAAGATAGTTTACAAAAACTGTTGCTGTAAAAGTTTTGTCAACTGAAATTTGTTGATTTTTATGGGGGGGGGGAGGGGGGTATGTTAAGCAAACAAAAACAATGAATTCATTGAAATTCTACTTCAATTCAGTGTATTGCAGCTTGACTGTTCACTCTCAAAACATTCAACACATGTATTACTGTCTCGTATCTGGCCATCTAGAGAAATTTTGCTCTTCTTTGGCAGTTTTTGAAACAATCATCAGTGATGATTTGTGTTTTACTACTTGAATGTGTTACTTTATATGAAGTAAAAACCTTTTGGTTTTAAGATGCCCTTCAAAATATAGAAAAATGCTATAAGATACTAAAATGTAGAAATGTCATATATTCACTATTACATTCTTACATGTAAAACTTTAAGGAACATTTTATAGCACTTACTTTAGGACATCAAAAGACAAGCAGAACCAATAATCGGACATGATACTGATTTCAACTGTCACTCAAAAAGCTGATTATTTTATTTCATCACCACAAGTTCGCTTAAACTCTTAAGAGAGTACATCTAAATCATTTCGAATTAAAGCTACATGAAAAGACTATTAACTGGCTGATGCCTATTGCACTTATAGGAAATGGAGTAATGTGAACTTACCCATCATAACAGGACTGCCATAGGAGTCAAAGTGTTTCTCTAGAGTACTAATTTGTTCCCTTAGATCCTCTATGGTGCTCACATGAATAATTTTGCAAAGTACCTTTCAAAAAAATAAATAATAAAAAAGATGAGACAAAAATTTTTACAACAAAATAATAAGCATACACATATGGATTAAAATGATGCACAGTGGAATGAATGTATTGAAACTAATTTTCATATATAAGATATTTACTGCTTGATAATGTACAGTACAAAATGTTCATATTTCATTTAATGTCAAAAGAATACACAGATAACTTGCACCTTAAGGTTGCACTTAAACAACATGGCACAAATATAGATCAGATAACTGTATCAATAACATTCATGGCAGATTTTGACACAAAAGTGACACTGTATGTGATAATCTTCCAGGTTTTCATTTTTGTTGCACTATCCATAACATTTGGAGATGCCTTATAATGCAATCATATTTGTTTCACATGTGTTCACTTGTATAATCTTTACATCTTTCAAAGTTTGTAACTATGTAAAAAAATTAACACAGATCTTATACCTAAAAAAATAACCAAAGGTTGGTTGTTGATCATCATCATTATATTATCATATCACTAAGCTGTTCTCTGATACTCAGAAGTTAGCTCCACAAAGAAATATAAACTACCGCATAATTTTTATTTACTGTTGCCATATCAAACTTGTCCATTTACAGCAATCTTGACATACAAATTGGCCTTCACTGACATCCATCACACGTCGTACACAAGATCTTTTATGCTTCATACTCATAATCTTTTTCACATGCAGACACTCCTGAATCTGATCCTCCCATGACTTCCTTGACCTTCCTCTACCTTTCCTTCCTGCCACTGGGGCTAAAAAGATTTTCTAAGTAAGCATCTCATGACTCATTCTTTCAACATGGCCAAACCACTGAAGCATATTAGTCTCCACCTTGCTAACAACATTTTGCCTCCCATTACACAACTGCAACACATCTTCATTCCTCACAGAATCAGACCGTAACGCATTTCTCCAGCACACAAACGACTCCTATATTTCTTCTGCAGTACCCAGGTTTCGCTGCCATACATCAGAGTAGAAACAATTACACTTTCATACACAGCCATGCGGGACTCTCTTGAGAACCCATCGTTCCTGTGTAAACCTCCCAAAGTAGCCATGATTTTCAATGAAGAATTAACTCGCCTACTAATTTCACCATCCAATTTGTTCTCTCTGTCAAACATGCTTCCTAAATACACAAACTCATTCACCTGGTCAATTACTGTGCCATTTAGACATATATTACATTCAGTACTACCAGTTCCTTGCAGGCGATCTTAATGAGAGATGGGTTTGCCTCCTCGGGGCACTTCGTGGGAACAATGGCACACATAACAGCAACAAGAGCCTCTGAATCTTGGAGAGGGGAAGGAAGATTTCTGGAATGAGCTAAAAGCTGTTTTGAGCTCCTTGTGAATCGGAACCTTCTGATAGGAAGAAAGATTTCTGGAATGAGCTAGAAGTTGTTTAGAGCTCCTTGTGACTCTGGACCTTCTGATAGGAAGGAATATTTCTGGAATGAGCTAAAAGCTATTTTGAGCCAGTTTGGTGCTAAAGAGAAAGTTATAATAGCAGAGGATTTCAACGCTAGAGTAGGTGTGCATAATGCGATTTCTGACAATGTTCTGCTTGAGTTTAATGATCCTTGTGTGAATGATAATAGTGAAAGATTAATTGAACTCTGCATTGAAAATGGTTTGTGTGCATCTAATACGTTTTTCAAATACAAGTATATCCACACATATACTCGGGAAAATCGTACTCTTGGTCAAAAGAGTGTGATAGATTTTGTTGTTTATGATCAGCGTCTGAAACACTTGATTGTTGACACTCGTGTGATGAGAGGTGCGGATGTTGGTTCTGATCATTACTTGGTAGTGTCACAAGTGAAACTGAATGCTGGTTGGAGAAAAAGGAATAGGAAGAGGCCCAGGATGGAAAAAATAAAAGTTGAAAGGCTCCCTGAATATCATCAGCATTATTCTGATGTACTCAGAGAATGACTAAAGGAGCTGAAGGCTTGTGAGAGGGATGTATAAAAGAAGTGGGAATGTTTTCAGAATTGTGTTGTCACTGCTGCTGAAGAGGTCTATGACACCTCAATAGTGGGTTACAATAGAGGTGATGCTTGGTGGAATAGTGAGATTGAAGAAGCAGTAAAGAGAAAGAAGGAAGCCTATTTGGGAATGTTGCAAGGTAGAGTTTCTGTGGATGAATATCGCTGTAAGAAGCGTGAAGTCGCTAAGCTGGTTCACCAGTAACGCAAAAGACAGGAAGGAGAAGGTGGAAAAGCATGAATTGGCTTTTTGGAAAGATAAGACTTTCTGTAAGTACATGAGAATTTAGAAAAATAGGGAAAACAAAGTTGTAAGCTGTGTAAAGAATAGGATCGGGGAAATGATATGGGAGCCCAATGAGTTAAGTGAAAGATGGGGTAAATACTTCTCTGAATTATCAGATCAGGAAAGTAAAGGTGATTCAGAGGCAGAAGCAGATGATGTCACAGTGAAGGATGGAATCACATGAGGGATCTCAAGAAAAGAGGTGTGTAAAGCTCTAAAATCTCTTCAGAATGGTAAGGCTCCAGGAGTTGATGGCATAACTGACGAGATGTTAAAATATGGTGGTGACCCTGTAATTGATTGGTTAACTGAAATTTGCCAGCTCTGCTATGAGTTAGGAATGGTCCCTCGGGATTGGAAGGATACTATATTTGTTCCCTTGTATAAGGGAAAAGGTGATCAGACTGACTGCAAGAACTATCATGGTATTAGCCTACTGAGTGTGCCAGGGAAAGTGTTTGGTAAAGTTGTTATTAAAAAAATATGGGGTCTTACATCAGAGAAAGTGTGGGATGTTCCGAGTGGTTTTATGCCTGGTAAAGGCTGCACTAACCAAATTTTTGCATCACGCATCATGATTGAAAATTATCTGGCTGTTGGTAAAAAAGTTTTTGCTGCCTTCATAAATTTAGAGAAAGCTTATGACCGAGTAAATAGGACACTTTTGTGGAAGGTATTGAAGGTATATGGTGTTACTGGGAATCTACTTAACAGTGTAAAAGCCATGTATGTTGGCAGTAGAGCTTGTGTACGAGTAAATGGTGTTTTATCAAAATCGTTTTCTATTGGTGCAGGAGTCAGACAAGGTTGTGTAATGTCATTTTGACTGTTTAATATATTTATGGATGTGTGCATGTGTGATGCCAAAATAGATTATACTGGTTTATGCTTTGGTGATATCCGTGTGTTCAGATTAGTGTAAGCTGATGACACTGACCTGTTGGCAGAGAGCACAAGTGAGTTGCAGAGTATGTTGTCTCGAATGTACGAAGTTTGCATGAAATTCAAACTGAGTATAAATAAGGGAAAAACAAAAGTTATGGTTTTTGAGAGAGGAACTGGTAGTACTGAATGTAATATATGTCTAAATCGCACAGTGATTGATCAGGTGAATGAGTTTGTGTATTTAGGAAGCATGTTTGACAGAGAGAACAAATTGGATGGGGAAATTAGTAGGCGAGTGAATTCTTCATTGAAAGTCATAGCTACTTTGGGAGGTTTTCACAGGAACGATGGGTTCTCAAGAGAGTCCCGCATGGCTGTGTATGAAAGTGTAATTGTTTCTACTCTGATATATGGCAGTGAAACCTAGGTACTACAGAAGAAACATAGAATTCATTTGTGTGCTGAAGAAATGCGTTACGGGGGTTTTGTAACAAGACACATTCTGATTGTGTGAAGAATGATGATGTGTTGCAGTTGTGTAATGTGAAGCAAAATGTTGTTAGCAAGGTGGAAACTAATATGCTTCAGTGGTTTGGGCATGTTGAAAGAATGAGTGATGAGATGCTTACTAAGAAAATCTTTTTGGCCCCAGTGGCAGGAAGGAAAGGTAGAGGAAGGTCAAAGAAGTCATAGGAGGATCAGATTCAGGAGTGTCTGCATGAGAAAAAAATTATGAGTATGAAGTATAAAAGATCTTGTGTACAGTGTGTGATGGATGTCAGTGAAGCCCTAGTTGTATGTCAAGATTGCTGTAAATGGAGAAGTTTGATACGGCAACAGTAAGTGCAAATTATATGGTAGTTTGCATTTCTTTGTGGAGGTAACCTCTGAATATCAGAGAACAGCTTAGCGATGTGTATGTACTACCAGTTCCTCTCTCAAAAACCATAACTTTTGTTTTTCCCTTATTTATACTCTGTTTGAATTTCATGCAAACTTCGTACATCCGAGACAACATATTCTGCTACTCACTTTTGCTCTCTCCCAACAGGACAATGTCATTAGCGTACAGCAATCTACACACACGGATATCACCAAGAAATAAACCAGTATTATCTATTTTAGCATCACACATGCACGCATCCATAAAAATATTAAACAGCCATGGTGACATTACACAACCTTGTCTGACTCCTGCACCAATAGGAACCCATTTTGATTAAACACCATTCACTCGTACACAAGCTCTCCTGCCAGTATACATGGCTTTTACACTATTGAGTAGATTCCCAGTAACACCACATTCATTCAATACCTTCCACAAAAGTGTCCAATTTACTTGGTCTTAAGCTTTCTCTAAATCTATGAAGGCAGCAAAAACTTTCTTACCAACAGCCAGATACTTTTCAATCATCGTGCATAATGCAAAAATTTGGTTAGTGCAGCCTTTACCAGGCATAAAACCACTCTGAACATCCCACATTTTCTCTGATGTAAGGTCCCGTACTTTTTCAATAACGACCTTACCAAACACTTTCCCTGGCACACTCAGTAGGCTAATACCATGATAGTTCTTGCAGTCAGTCTGATCACCTTTTCCCTTATACAAGGGAACAATGATAGCATCCTTCCAATCCCAAGGAACCATTCCTAACTCCCAGCACAACTGGTCAATTTCAGATATTCAGTCAATTACAGAGTCACCACCATATTTCAACATCTCGGCTGTTATGCCATTAACTCCCAGAGCCTCACCATTCTGAAGAGATTTTAGAGCTTTACACACCTCTTCTCTTGAGATCCCTCATGTGATTCCATCCTTCACTGTGACATCATCTGCTTCTGCCTCTGAATCACCTTTGCTTTCCTGATCTAATAACTCAGAGAATTATTCACCCCATCTTTCACTTAACTCATTGGGCTCCCATATCATTTCCCCAATCTTATTCTTCACACAACTTAAAACTTTGTTTCCCCTATTTTTCCTGAGTCTCGTGTACTTCCAGAAACACTTCCTATCTTTCCAAAAAGCCAATTCACACCTTTCCACCTTCTCCTTCCTATCTTTTGCCTTACTCTGGCGAACCAGTTTAGTAGCTTCAGGCTTCTTACAGTGATATTCATCCACAGAAACTCTACCTTGCAACATCCCAAATATGCTTCCATCTGTCTCTTTGCCGCTTCTTCAATCTCACTATTCCACAAAGCATCAGCTCTATTGTTACCCACTATTGTGGTGTCACAGACCTCTTCAACAGCAGTGACAACACAGTTCTTAAAACATTCCCACTTCTTTTATACATCTCTCTCACAAGACTTCAGCTCATACAATTGTTCTCTGAGTACATCAGAATAACACTGATGATATTCAAGGAGCCTTTTAACTTTTATTCTTTCCATCTTGGTCCTCTTCCTATTCCTTTTCCTCCAACCAACATTAAGTTTCACCCATGACACTACCAAGTAATGATCAGAACCAACATCTGAACCTCTCATCACACGAGTGTCAACAGTTAAGTGTTTCAGATGCTGATCATAGACAGCAAAATCTATCACACTCTTTTGACCGAGAATACAATTTTCCTGAGTATATGTGTGGATATACTTGTGGTTGAAAAACATATTAGATGCACACAAATCATTCTAAAAGCAGAGTTCAATTGATCTTTCACCATTATCATTAACACAAGGATCATTAAACTTACCCAGAACATTGTTAGAAACTGCATTTTGCTCACTTACTATGGCATTGAAATCCCCAACTATAATAACTTTCTCTTTAGCATCAAACTGGCTCAAAGCAGCTTTTAGCTGATTCCAGAAATCTTCCTTCCTATCAGAAGATTGAGTCACAAGGAGCATACACTACAACAATTACAATTCTCTGAAGTTTCACTTTCAAACAAATCCAAAGAATTCTCTCACTTATGCAGCTATAGTGAATCAAGTTGTTCTTCATCTTTTCACTTAAAATCACACCTACACCAGCCTATCCTCTCACATTATCCAATATCCCAGACCATACACTCACCATTCCATTCACTTCTTCTATCGCAATTTCCTTTTTTTTTTTTTTTTTTTTTTTTTTTTTTGGTTTCACTTACACGCAGTACATCCAATCTGTACTTATTCATCTCTTCCATCACCTCGTTCATCTTGCCAGTTATAAACCTCTAGTATTCCATACACCAATCTTCACTCACTCAGCTGAGATCTCTTTCTCATATGCCATTTAGAAAGTCCAGGTAGATTCCGTGGTGGACCGTCCTTCTCAAGTGTGGTAGGTCCACCATATCCCACACTAGAGTCTGGATATTGATTTCTTTGTGTCTTTTTAATCAGGTAAGTACATCAGTGTGGGGGATTAGCCCACAGCTGATGGTTCCAGTTGGTCATTCAACCTAAGGATTCTGGAACAAAACCCTTGTTGATCATTATCAGGTAAAAATGCCAAACCTGGCAACTAATTCATCAATTCCCTAACAACTGAAGATGCAGAGATAGAGATCTGGCTAGCATATTCAGAACTGGGTATGCAATAAATTAAGGAGAGCACTACAGTTGCACCAAAATTTAAAGTAATAATGACTTGTATTGAATTTGCTGATGATTGTATAGGTGTACAAATAAGTTTTAAAGCATGTTTTGTGTGACATATACCGCTATTTTTACATATCTGACATTCCCCTGTGTTGTTGTGATGTGACTGTAACCGATCCAGAGTATAAAATGTGACACAGAAGTTAGCCCAACAGTCAAACGCACTTGCACATCAATAGGTGAAAGATGGCAAGCAGTACTGTATTTATTTGACACTGCATTCGTTACGAATTTCATCAAGGAAAAAAGTGCTGCAAAAGCATGTGCATCGATCTGTTCTGTCCTTGGGGGAGAATATTGTATCAAAAAGCACGTGTGAGTTTTGGTTTAGATGGTTTAAAGCAGGTGATTTTGGTGTTAGCAGTCAATAATGTAGCAGCGCCCCTCAAAAGGTCGCACAAGGAACTGCAAGCACTGCTGGAAGAAGATTCATCTCAAACGCAAAAAGAACTAGCTGAACAACTGGAGACAACTCAACAAACCATTTCCAATAGTTTATGTGCAATGAGAAAGATTTGGAAGGAAGGAAAATGGGTGCCACATGACCTGAGCCAGAGGAGCAAGAATGAGCATGTCATGAAGTGTTTGAATCTGTTGAATAAACAACAGAGAAAGTCTTTCCTGTGGAAAATCATTACAGGTGATGAAGAGTGGATGTGGTACGACAACCCCAAACACAAAAAACACTGGTAGACCTCAGCAAAGCAATGACTTCGACACTGAAACACAATATTCACTCCAAGAATGTTCTGATGTACATCTGGTGTGATATGAAGGGTGTGCTCTATTATGAACTTTTGGAACAGGATCAAACTATTACTGCTGATCGCTATAAGCAACAATTGCTGTGATGGAATCAGGAAATCTGTCTGAATTGTCCATTCACAGGCAAAGGATTGTGTCCCGTGAAATTACTATATGACAACGCTAGACCGCATATCACGAAATCGGTCAAGGAAACGTTATTGACGCTTGGCTGGGAAGTTTTGGAGCATCCGGCGTATAGTCCCAACATAGCCCCTTCAGATTATCATTTGTTATGATCGATTCAACATGGTTTGTCTGCTATATGGTTCCAGGCATGTGACGAAATGCAAAAATGGGTTGACGACTTCATCGCGTCACACGACGAAGTGTTCTTCATGGCTGGAATCTGTCAGCTGCCCGACCAATGGTGGAAGGTGATAGATAATGACAGCGCATATTTTGATTCGTAAAGGTATTGTTGTTTTCTCTCAAATTACATGTTGTGTTGTCTTAAAATGCTTTAAAACTTATTTGTACACCTAATATTAGATACTGGAATTTTGTTCAGTGAATCTTTGCAACCAACCTGGTGCATAATTCAAATGCATGGTACTTTGTGTGTGTGTGTGTGTGTGTGTGTAAAGCTATTTTAATGTCACTGAGATCTACAGAGGGAGTCCTAGGAATTTTGGGATGGTTCACAATGATAACATGCAATTATTTTCCCTAAAAGTTAAAAATTCAGATTCAGATATGTTTTTAAATTATTATATTGTTTTTGTTTTGTTTTTGCCAATGTGTTTTTTTTGTATGAGACACTTGTCTTTATGTGATTTTTATTTTTGTTTTTATTTATTTCAAAGATAATGTGTCATTATCTACCAGAACACATGTTAAATTAAATGAAAATACTTATGAATAAACAGTGTTATCTTTCATCTAATGATGAAATAGTGTTATCGTCAGTGCCCAACCATCAATTTACGAGCTCCAGTGCAAGCACATGAGTGCTCCCACCCCACTCATGGGGATATCAATAGCCCTTCTATGAAAAAAAAAAAGTATTTTGTACAATCAAAAGAAACAAAAAATTATATAATGATGGTTTATGCTTCACTGTGGTTTTATGCATAATATAAAAGAAAAATAAAAGAATTCAAACTTTTTTTTCACAGTTATAATCATGAACCAAAAAATCTGAATACCATGTAGCAGTGGCAGATAAAACCATTAGCTGGAGAATATTTCCTTGAGTTTTGTGCACACCCCCTATATTTTTTTCCACATATTAAGTTTAGCATTTTTAATGGGTTTGCCTATATCATCATGATGATTTTATTCGTATACAATAAATGAAATTTAATTGTCAATCAGAATCTGTAATGTTAACTCTTCTGTCTAAGTGGCGTGTGAGCTGCAGTGCAAAATTTGAAATCCTACCATGTACAGTTTAAAAGGGTTCCAGAACAAATAATAATAATAATAAACTATAGCTTGACATTAGATCAATTTAAAAAAATCTTCACCAGCAGAAAAGCAAAGAAAAAGTTCAAAGGTGAAAATTCATTTTCTGAAAAAAAAAAAAAGAGTTGAGTACACCTGTCTGCAAAAAATGCCAATCACCCCCCTCCACACACACACACACCATTCTCATACAAAGCTATTTCATATAATGTTTAATTTTTGTACAAGAGAAATTTTAATCACACATAAGCTGTACAATTTTGAAGGAATATTGATACTGAATACAAACGGATATCTCTTTTCTGGTTTCTTGCCATTTTTGGGGTATCACTGAAAAAATGCCCAGAAAAATGCCCACGGAATATTGCTTAACTTTGATTCTCGTCCTGATTTACTAGGTTTGTTGTAGCTTTAGTTTGGGATTGTAAATCACTTACCATTTTTGTTAATTTGTTTCACATGCCTCCATTATAACCGTATTTGTTAATACAATATGACAAAGAAAAAAAGACATATGATGAGCATTCTGAGAAGATGTAATGCCAAGAGATGAAAACTTTCACAAGCAAATCCTAAATTCCTAAGCCTTTATAAAGTTTGCAACCATGTGCAATTATAACATGCTACACAATTAGAAATAAGCATACCATATTACACAATTAGAAATAAGCGTACCATATTACACAATTAGAAATAAGCTTACCATATTAAGACATAAAAATATTAAAGTTAAAAATGCTTTGCTTTGCTATTTGGGTTACTCAAATGAGTTATCACAGAAAAAAACTGATCTGCAGTGGCTAGATTATGATATTTTTCCTGGGGATGGGGTGATAGAGTAAGAATATTACTGACCTTGTAATATTTGTCTTGAAAATTCTATTGACAAAAACTTTTTCAGTGCTTTAAACTTCCCTAAAATGTTTATTTCATAAATACAATGCATGTGCTGGGAGACTGAATAAGGTTTTTCCTTTTTCCAAAACAGCAACATTTGGCCTCATTTTAGGAGGGGTAACTTTGGCATTTATTCTCAGGCAAAATCTTTCTGTGATGGATATTCACTGTTTCACATAAATTTCATAGTACACTACTGTGCTTTTTAAGTTTTATATACATTTTTCTGCTTAAAATTTTAACTGTCATTTGTTCTGCGTTGACCACAGACTCCCTGGGAGCCCAGGCCCCGGGAACTTGTTTCCTTTTCCTGCCCCCTCATGGTTGGGGACTGAGATGCATCTAATGATGAAATAGTGTTATCATGCATCTAATGGTGAAACAGTGTTATCATTACATACCTGGTAGAACTTTTCCAGGCAAAATGCAACTTCAACACTGCCTATCCATTGTTTCGATCCAATAAAATCAGGACTTTTATCTCCAATCTCCACTAGGGCTTCTTGAATGCATTTAATAGATGGTACCTAAAACATGATGACTTTAATTACTTAAAGAAAAACAAAAAACAATTATTCACAAAAATTTGACACCAATTTTGCACATTCAACTCCTTAATTCCTTCTTAAAAAAACCATTTTGTCACTAACTAATAATGACATCCAGTGTTTTTTTTTCTGGCAGTACACAGTACCAGCACCTTTTTCTAAAGTTTTAAAAAATTTGTGATTTATTGACAGCAAAATGTATTATAAATATTCCATATTCCAGCAGATGTTACTGTGTTCACAAATTTAAATTCAGTTTTGATTGCTCATAAGTTGGTATTCTGCTTTCCTGTTTACTTAAAGAAAAACAACAAAAAAGGTTGGTACAATCACTTAAAAAACAATGCAGCTAGAGGTTAATGTATTGCTCTTAGTTAGTTGCAGGATAGAAGCCTGGAGTTTGCCAGCAGATCTCCATTAGTCCCCTTTTAGGGGGAGCAGAACAAGTTGCAGAAGCATGATTTGGACGATTACATCCCCCCCCCCCCTTCTTCATAACAGACTTCCATCCCAGAGAGGAATTCCGGGAAGGAGCGCTCTCTCTATCCTCGGAGCAGAGAGAGAACAGTGGTGCTTCACGATGATTGGCCATGGGTGTGAGTGCCGGCTGGAGCATGCTTACAGGTGAGATCCAGACTTCGTGGAGAGGTACCTCGGCATTGCAGCTGAACCATTAAGATGGCCTAATATAGCAACATTGAACCGGAACAAGAAGTTGTGTTCGCTTCCGATTGCTTCCAATATCAGTTTGTTTATCAGTTGAGTTCTTTATCTGCTCTGCAACGGGCAGGTGTTGGCAGGTGTTTACATAAGTTTTGAATTAATCTAATTAAATCAGTGCAATCATTGTTCAAAATGAGTAAAATAAGTAGTTACTTCATGCCAATGGGTAAAAAGTAAAGCTGAAGAAGCAGAAATTGTCGAATCTACTTGTGATCCTGCAAAACAGAAAACTAGCACTGAAAATACCTGTGGTGAGGATGAAACCAAGACCGAAGATCCACGGGGTCAAAGGGAAGTAAATTCTGATAATGACTGGCGCGAATGTTGGACACTTTTGCAGAAAAATTACTTTTTCGAGAGAAACAAGTGTCTGCATGTAAAAAATAAAATGTTGGGCTGTAAAGAGTGTCGTGATGTCGGAAGTCTTGCCGTCGATAAACAGATGGGAATGAAAATTTCAGTGGTGGGCAAATGGTAAAATCAGTCATTTTGGAAAATCCTGGAAACAACAGTTAATGTCATTAAGAAAAAAAGATTTACGATCATAAGGAGAGTGCAGCGCAAAAGCATACCAAAAAATAAAATCCGAAGTGAAAAACGAAACATTAGAGAAAGTTTTTCTAAATACTTTGTCTCATAATAGAGACATAACAGGAAAAGTGTTTCGAACTGCTTACAAAGTTGCAAAGAAAAATCAATCATTTAACAACTTTGAAGACGATATAAATTTACAGGAACTTAATGGCCTAGACATGGCATATATTCTTCATTCTGCAAATGCCTGCATTAACATTGTGAGCCATATCGCAAATGAAATGAGAAAAACATTAATAGACAATATAGTGATCTCCAATAACAAAATATTGTCACTTCTTGATGAATTGACAACTGTGATTGATGAATCGACAACTTGTTATTGTTCATGTAGTTCTTCCCAAACTTTCGGCTCCAGTAAGTTTTTTTCTAGATTTGATCGAATTATTAGATATAACTGCTAGAGGAATTCTAAACTCTTTTTTTAGTCATCTTGAGTGTTTAGGATTATCTGAAGATTACTTAAAAGAGTATTTATTGTCTATAACTTGTGAGTGCAGCTGTGTTTGGTGTGCGTAATGGACGAAGGAGACTAATGCAAGGCAAGTTTCCTAGTGTTATTTTACTGGCATTGTGTTAGAAATCGTCTTGAATTGTCTGTTAGTGACACAGTGAACAATGTGGTAGGAGTGAATAGTTTTAAGAGTTTCATGGACAAACTTTATGTGGCTTATGATGCTTCACCTAAGAATGCTAGAGCACTACAGGAATGTGCAGCGACTTTAGAACTTCAAGTTCTTAAAATTGGCGGAATTTTAAGCACTTGCTGGGTTGCATCTAGGTTTCGCACTGTTTCTGCAGTGTGGCAAGACTTTGAAGCCCTCGTCCATCATTTTCAGGAGGCAGAAAAAGACAGCAGAAGAAGCAAAACAAATCGCTGTCTTTATGAGGGCCTTTTAAGAAAAATAACTTCATGCAAGTTTGTTCTTGATTTGGGCCTTATGTGTGGTGCTCTCCAAGAACTTAGCAAACTAAGTCTAGATTTACAAGAGAGAAATATTGACTTGTACAAAGCAGACAGGAAAATAAAGAATGCAGTTCAACTTTTTGAGGGAAGAATTGAAAATCCTGGTCCATACTACAATATGTCTCTTCAAAGTCAGAAGAACATGAAGTTCAAAGGGATTGAGCTCCACACAAATGAAAGACACAGTCCTACATTAAGTTCATCTGCTTTTCACGAAAGTCTGAAAGAGGCTGTTGGAAAGAGTCTGCTTGAAGGATATTATGCTAATTTGCCTGAATGTGCCAAGATTTTAGATTCCAAATATTGGCCAGAAAACCCTGGGAAGCATCTGACATTTGGTGAAGCTGAAATTAGAAACTTAGCACGCAAATTCCGTTTAAATGAAAGAGAAGCAGTTTGTGGTTTCCGTGAATATCTTCAAGTAAATAAAGTCCCGGGCATACTATTTCATCCAAAGCACACTTTGAGTACAGTTGCAATATCTTCCAGTGAATGTAAAAGGGGTTTCTCTCAGATGAATCTTATAGCAACTTCATCTAGGTCATCTCTGCTTGTACGGACAACTTCTGCACTGATGTTCATCAGGAGAGTAAGACCTCCTCTCGCTCAGTTCAACCTTAGCACATATGTAGACTCATGGCTGCTCCGAGGTCATCATTCTGCAGTTGATACCAAATGCAAGAAGCGATCTAGAGACGACGAGGGCATATTGGCGGAGGATATGTTAAAAGTGTGAAAGTTGCAGTAATAACATCTTCATGGTGAGTTCCGGCACCTTTTTTTCCAGAAAAAAGCACTGATGACACCAAATGTTTATTTCATACCAATCATCAGTTACATACTTTTAAAGTATCAAATATAGCTATGTGGAAGTTTTTGGAGAATGAGCAGTATTCAATAATTACTGTACAAAAAATTAAACTCGTTAGGAAACTTTAAGGTAACTGAAAATTGAAGAAGGTAACAAAAACTGTGTTTTCCAAGCATATGATATTTCAAACAAAACTTTTAAAGCTGATGCACTGAAATGATAGCTGTTCTTTTATTTTGAAGAACTATAAATGCCTATTTAAGACTTATCAGAATGTTAAAAAACTTTTTGTATTTTTCATTAAAAGAATTAATGTATTAATATATAAGCAATAAATTTTATAAATGAAAAAGGCTTACCAAAATGCCTAAAAAAGAATGAAGACTCTTTTAAAGAAATTCATTTTGCAGAACATATTATGGCTTGATGTATAAAAAATTCAAATATAAGGTGTATGTTTTTGGGGAAATTTCAATTCAGCAATTTTATTGTTGTAATAAGTTATTATGCCATGTAGCATAAATTTCTGATCTTTTCTGAGACTTTCCAATGACAGTTTATATGAATGACACTGGTTCCACAAAATAGTCAGGGCTTGAGAAATATCTGAAAAGTTACATGCCCAGCTGGGCATGTGCAGAAATTATTTACCTGTGCAGGTAGTAAAAGCTGTATGCCCAGGAAAATTTATCTTTTACGATAACAAATCAGAACCCTCATTTTTTTTAAGTTAAAAAATATGATGAACTTTTTTTTACATGTTTTGCATTTCCATTTTAAGAGACTGTATTCAAAATGTTCAATGAACAAAAGTATGTATCCCAAGTTGTAAGATGATGATGAAATTGGTATTTCAGAAATTTAGTGATTCTGCCAAGTTCCTTTCAATAAAGTTTTCACTCTTTGTCACTCAACACCAGAAGCTAGTTTCATCAGAGGCATGCACCCCATTGCTGACTATAAGCCACATTTTTTGGAGCAAAACTACATATGGTTACAATTTCTGAACCTAGAGCATAATATAATTAAATTATATTCTTCTGTCCTTCGCACTCCGTTACAATAAAACAACTTCTAGTAATTAGCAGTGAAATGAAACATGTTATGCAACAACTGTGTTTTTTTCTTTTAGTAGGAAATTCTATTCCAAACTTTGTTATTTTTAAATTTAGTTGCCTGGACCTAGCAACTAGATTTTTTATTTACCTGTCCAGACCAATAATTTACATGCCCCGGGCATCTCAGTCATGGTATTTTTCAAGCCCTGATAGTAATTGTTAAGACAATATATAGTTCTCGAGGCTAGTGTTAGAATACAACTCAAAGACAAATTATAACTTTTCTTCATGTTTTCTTCAATAAAAGCTAGGAAGACATGGAGAAAGAATGTTCTCTTACAGAACAGACTAACAGTAATGGATCCAGTCCTTCTCTTTGTTTGTTTGTTTTAGTGATTTTATGTTCATTTGTCTTACAGTAAGAAGTTTAGTTTTGCTTCTGCTTTTCTTCTCTAGACTGTTAAAGTAATTTTGTCCCATAGATGAAATATCATACATAAGTGGGAAATGAATTTCCCTGAAGAAATAATTCTTCACAAATACATGGAAGGTGATACGAATGTAAACGTTGGCACAAATGTGCCGTATTTTCATTGTATCCATGTAGCCACTCCTTCTGAAAACTTGAAAATTTCATTTCCTGCTCCAGGGCAATGAAATTTTCAAGTTTTCTGAAGGAGTGGCTACATGGATACGGTGAAAATATGACACATTTGTACCAACTTTAACATTTAGATGAAATATGTTTAGCTTAATCTGCTACTTATTTTTTTTCTTCTCTGCATTTCTTGTAGAGCTCAGGTAGGATTTCATGGCTTTTTAAATTAGCACACAAAGTACTGATTTGTAGTTCTGACAATTTTAAATGCCATTGTGTCCTTGCAAGTGAAACACATGCTGTTATTATAAAAAGAAACACAAAATCTAGAAGGAATAAGTTAAATTACTTGAATATAAACAAAAGGGATGTAAGCAAATTTCCATGTGTAAGCATGCCCTTTAACTAAAAAGAAAGTGTGATAATATAAAATGTAGAGATGATCACATATTTATAGGTATTTAAAATCTTATAACTGAGTATAATAATTACAAAACTGGCATAGGCAATAGAATGTGAATATTTTTTTTTTAACCTGTCCTTTTGGAAGTGGGGATATGGTTGCAAATATAAATATGCACTTGTGCTCCCTGGTGGGAAACTGTGCATTACTTGAAATAGAAAATACACACAAAATAAAGCTTCACAATGCAAGAGAATTTTTTTTTTCAACTGCCCCTGGCATTTTATAAGCAGATATGTGGCCACAAATAGAAATGCATATTTACTTTGTATTTGGCAGAACTTTGCGCTATGGAAAGGAAGCAAATGTACACAAAATATTTTTCATACTGGACATTGTGAGATTCAGAAAAGGACTCTTAATATTAGACTTTTATAAACAGGATAATCAAGGAAACAGAAAATACCTATATGCCTCTTAGTGGGAATACTTTTGCTTTTGAAGAAGAATTGTGGGAATCAGCATACATCACTTATTATTATTATTGTTATAAAACTATTGTTGTCATTTTCAGAAGAATGTTCTCTTAAATGAAATATTCTAAAAAATATTTCTGAGAAATTTATTCATAGTGACAAATATACTAAGTAAACAATCGCAGCATACTAAAATATGAAGTAATTCGAAACACTGCATTTTACTGCTGCAAGACTATGTGTAATCAAAAAGGAGCCTCAATTTGAACACGAGAGGATGAAAAATATCTCAAAAATTGCAAATGTCTAGGAGAAATCATGATTCATGGAAAACCACTTAGTTAAAATTAAATGTGGTTGTTTTGTTAAATAAAATTCTAGAAAATGCAAATATAATCCCACAAAATATAAAACAAAATCAGATTTTAATTTAACCCAATGGTTTTGTATACATCTTCAATGTCCTTAAAGATTTCGGCTTAAATGTTTTGTTTCTAAGCCACGATTCAAACCAGATATATTTTATATATGTTTTTTCTCTAACATCTTTTTACAAAAAGGACAAAAATGTAGAAGGACAAAGATCATGTCAACAAGTGTTTACTCTCTTGATTTGCCCAAAAGAACACTTTATTTCTTGTATGTTCACCTAAGTTGTAAAACAAGCACTAGCTGAGATGCATACCTTTTTTTATCCACTTTACTTGAGAAGACTTGGCAAAGTTGAAATATTAAAAAAATATTACCAGAGATTTCCACTGTGCACATAAATAAAACAAACAACCTGTGCAAATAAAAAGACAAATTATTTATCACTTTAATTTACAGATAAAAATAAAAACCAGTTTGCCTTGACAGTATACTGTTAAGATTTTTAAAAATATAGTAGTTTAGTCTGTAATTTATTCTCACATTTCTTACACTGTTGTTAAAGTACTCTTCACCATTTTCATTGGTTTGCTGATTTTGCTGCTTGCAAATCCATGAGCATAATGTTTGTAATGTTCTATATCCACAGCCCCAGCCCTGTAATGAAAAAAATATGACATATATTAGTTAAGATTATCACAAATATAATCACAAAGAGGGCTTTCTGTTTATTAAAAATTCTGTACATTTACAATCATCAAAGACAGCACAAGCTTCTTGTTTCTGGTCCAAAACTACTAAATCCACAAACCAGGTAGATCTTGCATCAGTAACTATGGAAGAAGCACAAAGCACACTGATTTGGAATTAAATTTTCAAGTGAATTTCTACATTTCTTCAAAAAAGAAAAAAACTGGCGGACAAAATAGCAACTTGGGGCAAGCATATGGGCACCAAACATCATTCTTCTGTTTAAACCAAAAAATATGCTATACACTGAGTGGCCACTTTATTATGACCACCTGACAGTTTTAAGCAAATGAGCTATGGCTGCATGCTGTTGTTGCCAGAGGGCGAGGCTAGTATAAAAAGGGAAAGCTTAGTGCTTGTGACAGTAGTAGAAGTGATTTTTGGGTGACGAGATGGGTAGAAAATGTGATTTGACGGACTTTCAACGTGGGATGATTGTAAGAGCTCGGAGCTATGGAGCGAGCATCACCAAAACCGCCGCGTTTGTGAAATGTTCCAGAGCAGCTGCTGTTAAAGTGTTTAAAGATTAGACTGTCAGCCAAAAAACTGGGTCTCTACGTGCAAAGTGTGGTCGTCATCGACTAGTGGCTGCTCGGGGGGGGGGGGGGCAGTGAGTATCCAGACTGGTAACAGACAACAGAAGGGCAACAGTGCAGCAAATTACAGACCATCTTAATCAAGGATCCCCTCAAATGATCTCTGCACGCACTGTTGGCCGTACACTGCATTGGATGGAATATGGCAGCCGAAGGCCTGTTTGAACACTTTTGCTGTCTGCAGTTAACAAGAGAAAACGTCTCCAGTTCCCACAGGACCACAAGGATTGGACAGTCGATAATTGGAATTGGACAGTCGATAATTGGAAACAAATTATGTGGTCCGATGAATCACGTTTTCAGTTGCACCATGCCGATGGCCGAGTGAGAATTTGGTGAAAACAGCACGAAAGCATGGACCCCAAATGCATTGCTAAAACCCTTCAAGCTGGTGGGGGCAACGTTATTGTTTGAGGAATGTTTTCCTGGCATGCTTTGGGCCCTTTAATTCGTGTTAATCAACGTCTGACTGGCACATCATACGTAAACTTTGTTGCGGACCAAGTGCATCCTGTCATGTGGATGGTTTATCTCAATGGCGATGGCTACTTTCAACAAGATAATGCGTCCTGCCATAGTGCTCGTATTGTACAGGATTAATTTCAGGAACATGCTGGTGAGTTTACTTTGCTTAGGTGGCCCTTACAATCTCCAGATCTCTACCCCATTGAGAATTTGTGGGATAAAGTTGAACGAGCCATCAGACAGCTGGATCCACAACCCTGCAATCTCACACTCCTGGAAAGTGCTATTCATCAAGCATAATTTCAGATTCCACAAACCACTAATCAATATCTCGTGGAGTCCATGCCACGAAGAATCGACGCAGTATTAAAGGCAAAAGGTGGCCCAACGAAGTACTAAGGTGGTGGTCATAATAAAGTGGCCACTCAGTGTATAACCACAATTTTTTTCTGACTTCTATTTTCCTGAACACAGCGTAGTTACAGATGTTGGTGGGGTGCAGTCCATGATGAAACCATCTTCCCAACTGTAATGGTAAATTTTTGGGGGTTAAATGCTTTTCTGGGAGCTGAGCCCCCCAACCCCAAAGTTCCTCCAACCTGCCACCTATACCTAATTTAGGCATACCATATGGGCACCTAAGTTACCCATACCGGAAGTATGCCTGTGGAGAATTCACTGAAGCTCAAATAATAATGCTTGATATTTTAAAGGCTCTACAAAAATGTCCAAAATATTTAAAGACTTATGATCAAGCTTTGTTACAACTATGCAGATAATGCCATCCACATCTCTTACCTACTGGTAGGAATGTTATTTTACGTTGAACATACAGGGTGACATCATTCTCCCCATAAAGAGTTGAAAACAACAGGCTTCAAACAACAATGCAACAATAACCACCATAGAATAAAATGAGAACACAGAGTTATATATAGTAATAAAACACTTTTAAGTGGAAGTTTTCAACCATTCTATGTTCTTGATCACTCACAATCAACTGAATTTCAAAGGACTGTTTGCCAGAACTACAATGTGAATTGGAGGTACAGGAACTGTTTGCAGATTTTAGTAGAGATCCAAATAAGTGCAATTTGGTGAGGGATTTCTGAATTGCAGTTGTTGGTAAGTATATAAATATTTTTTTACCTGAGCAACCAATCTTATCGAACTTATAACAATTTATGAATTCAATACAAAGACAAATATGCCGATGACCAAATACAAATAATTCATATACATACACTGCTGGCCACCCAAAATGCAACACCAAGAAGGACACGAGATAGAAAAGCCAGATTTACTGGACACATAACAACAGATACAAAGATGAAACGATTGAGCTTACAGGCCCGTGCGACTTGCAGAACACGCAGACATCAATAGTTCATGTGGCCCCCATGGCTGGCAATAATGGCTGCTACACCCCGCGGCGCTGAACGAAAGAGGCTGTGGATGTGGGCTTGGGGTATGTCGGTCCAAGTTGCTTCCACAAGTTGCCACAGTTCATGAGGCGTAGCCGCAGGTGGTGCTTGCTGGCCACTCGGTTGCTGATCAGCGACCAGGCGTGTTTGATGGGCGACATATTGGGAGAACAGGTGGGCCACGGCAGCAGTGACACCTGGTGGGCCGTGAAGAATTGTTGAACGATGCGTGCCACATGCGGGCACGCATTGTCCTGTTGAAACGTGGCCACTGGCAGGTCCTGCAGGCTCCAAAACATCGTAGATGTAGCAGTGGCTGTTGAGTGTACTGGCGATGTGTACCAGAGGGGTGCGGGTATCATATCCAATTGTGTCCCAAACCATAACGCCAGGCGACGGACCTGTATGGCGATGCATAATGCAGGCATCATACAGTCTCTCACCGCGGTGCTGCCACACGCGGCTCTGATAATCGTGGTGTTGCGGGCAGAAGTGGGATTCGTCGGAGAAGACAATGTCATGCCATTCCGTAGTCCAGGTGCGGCATTCAATGGTCCACTGCCACGGCACTCGCTGGTGGTGTAACATCAATGGTAATCGGAGCAATGGGCGCCGTGCGACAAGTCCTCGCTCATGCAGACGCCGCCGAACGGTACGTGCTGACACAGGTTGTTGTGCAACACACCCTAATTCCTGCACTAACGTACGTGATATGGTGGTGTGAGCCATCAATTCCCGCTGTACAACATGCCAGTCCTCTCGTTCGGTGGTGTGTCGCGGCTGCGGCAATCGCTCACATCGGTCCGTCCGCCCCTCCTGCACCCACCGAATCCATACTCGCCTCACTGTGGCTGGATGTCGTCCCACACGGGCGCCAATGTTACGGTAAACCACTATTTGTCCTCTGTCGAACTCCGAAACGTGCTGGAATGACTGCCGTATTCTGCGACGAGGCATCAGAAAGCTTCCCACGCACAGGTCCGGCAGCACAACACACTTCCACTACTTACACCCCGCCTTCTGTGCACCCGTCTTATAGTGCTTCTCGGTGGCATGCCGGGCGCACATGATTTGCATATGCCCTGCAATGCTAATCGTTTGCATGTCCTCTCGCGGGCGACGCATGCTGCGAATTTCAGGCCAATCGGATGCTTCCTTCTTGTTGTTGCATTTTGGGTGGCCAGCAGTGAATATGGAGATAAAAACCATAAATCTGACAAAATAAGACACCTTAAAAAACTTGAAGCATTAATATCCCAAAACAATGAAACCATAAAAGAATATAATGAGTTGAAACCAAAATTTATTAATAAATCAAGCTTAATCCTTACAAGCCTTCAAAGAGCTCTAAATAATGCTTATCGCCAAAATTTGGGAAGGACTTAAAAATGTATACCAAAACTAGAAGAAAGTATACACCATTTACCAAAAGCAAAGCAAGAACCAGCTAGATTCAAATTAAACAGAGTCATCAATAAAACTCTCAAAGAGCAAAACTATAAAAAGCCGAACATAATCACATATGAAAAAAAGCCCTTCGGGAACTGAAAAAAAAATCCAAATATTACCACCATCATGGCAGATAAAGCAAACCAAATCATTATAATGAACAAGGAAGAAAATAATGAAAAAATGCTATAAACTATTAATGAAATACAAACTGAAATTATAGATAACAACCCAACAGAAATTAGCAATTTTTAAAAATCACAGTAACCTTCCAATAATTATTAAAAAAAAAGCATACCCACCAGTGGGAGCAACATTACCAATATTTGGAAAGCTGAAAACCCACAAAAAATAAGAACCAATTAGACATATAGTAGCAAAGAATAAAGCACCCACCAAAACTCTTGAAAGAGTATTATTCAAATACCTGAAACCATAATATGAAAATCATATATATATGCAGGTAGAACTGCTATAGAAGTGATAAATAAAATTAAGCAGCAAGATATAAATAACACAATATTAGCAAGCTTGGACATAGTTTCACTATATCATAATATCCCAACTAACACTGCTGTAAGTCTTATAGAACAAAAACTCCAAGAGAATCATATAACAACAGATGAAATGCAAGGTGTCATGAAATCACTTAAATTCATCAATGAAAATAATTAATTTACTTATCAAAAAAGAATATACAGACAACTAGAAGGTGCACTAATGAGATCCCCCTTTTCTGGAATACTAGCAGAAGTTATTTTGGAGGATACCAAGACAAGTTCTAAACAGCCAAAAATATTCATCAGATTGCTGCGAGAAATGCATCCAAAAACAGGAATAGGACTAAAAGAAAACGATGTAAATTTTTTAATCATCTTTAAAGTATTCAGATATAAAAAAGTCTGCAATGTATCTGGAAGTTTATTACGTTTTAAAATAACTATTTTATTGAATGAGCAAATATATTAGTGAACTTTCATTTAAATCTCCAATGAAGTTTCCGGCAAGAACTAGATATGAACGCTGAAACAAAGTAGTGGATATGATTGTCTTAATGCCGAAATCTTGAAAGCTACGAGAACGATGCAAAAGACATAATCTGAATGCAAACACGGCAGTGGATCGAATATAATGACGCTAAAACTGCGAACAGGACGAAGTGAACTCAGGAAATCATAAAACAAGAACATATCTGGTAAAACTAATCTTACGTTCATATGAAATTATGAAACAATGTTGTTACAAAAAAATTGATTGTTCATCTGGTCGTATAACCCTTTAAAAAGCAAATGTACATGAAGAACAGAATAAGGAAGTATGCAAATACTTCAAACCTCAAATAATAAAAACATGTAATTACTGCATAACAGGTAAAACCCTAAGTGCAAAATTCACCAAAAACTTGGTAAGCAATATTTCAATACTTTCTTAAAAACAGAGATTTTTTTCTTTTTATAAAAGAGGCAAGTTTTTGTTGTTGTTATTTCTTTCCAAAGGGGGACTGCAGAAGTGTCTTCACAAGTTAGTGCTGATGGTAATCCAGGTATGATTAATATATATGCTGTTTTTGGAAGGCCATTTGACACATCCTGTTTGTGTTCACCTAATCCTGAATTGATGCTTCAGTATGTACTTCCAATATATAATGAGAGTCCAGAGGAGGTTGAAATAGGAATTGCATAAACCCCATGGATGGGACAGCATCTCTGTCTTTCAGCAAGCACTTCATTGAAGGAAGATTAGGTCTTACTGTGAGAGTGTAGCACACAGTTCTGAAAAATTTACAAATCTTATAAGAAAAGGATCCATGGGAACAGATAGAATAAGTGAATGACAGGTTTCTCTTCTGGTATTGGTGTGAGTTGATAGACTTTTCATATGGGAATTATGGAGAATTTTGTTTATTGGGAATCGATCAGCTTCAGAAATTTTCTTAACTGTAGGAACTTCTTGTTTGAAAGATGATTTACAGTTGCAGGTAATCCTGGCACCGTTAGTATGAGTTTTTAATGCAGCAAATTTTCGTGAGCAGTGGGGGAATAGGATGGGAATGAGATTACATTTGTTATTGCAGTAGGTTTTCTGTAAACAGATCTGCTAAGAAAATTCTCCTGTCTTGTCAAATGAACTTCCATGAAGTCAATGCTTTGCTGCGATTCTTTATTGATAATGAATTTTATTAATGGGTACTTCAAGAAAATATTTTCTATTAGGAATTCTTGGTCAGTTTTGTAGGGCCAAATGATAAAAACATCTTCAACATATCAAAGCCTAATGGAAGGTGGTAGATCATGTTTATGACTATGGTTTTCTCAATATGTTACATGAAAATTTCTACTAAGAGTGATGAGAGAGGTGAACCCATTGGAAGTCCCTCTTGTTAACAATAACATTTGCTAATGTAAAGTTCTGAAATCTGCTACCACCTCTAAACTAAAAACAGCAGTTGACAGACTAAACAAAAAACCTATTCTTACAAGCCTTCCTTGGAGATTTCTCACCACCAGCATATTTCCAAACTTCATGTTTATTCTTTCAAATTAAACTACATAAAGACAGTTTACATCTCCAACCACTTGTAGAATATACTTTCTCCCCCACCCAAAATCCAGAAAAGAAGACTGTTGAAAAATGCAAACATCTCACTTCTAGCCATCCTATGTCAATTACCTAAAGAGTTCATTGAAAAACTTCTGAAAAACTGTTCACTTTGGATGTGGTCTCTCTCTTCTCTTCAGTTCCTCTTCACCATGCACATATGCTGTTGGTACAATTGCTGAAAGCAATCGCTTTCTAACAAAAGACCTGTAGGATAGCCTTTGAACTCAGAGATCTAAATTGTTTTTGCTACAACAACAAATATTATTGTCAACAAGAGGAACTTAATGGATTCATCTCTCTTAACACTTTTAGCAGAAGTTTTAATGTAATATTTTGGGAAAACCATAGTCATGAAATATATACTACCACCTTTCATTTCGCTTTGACATGTTGACAATATTTCTGTCATTTGGCCCTAATCAACCTAGAATCCCTAATAGAAAAGATTTTCTTGAAGTTCCAAAAAATAAAATTAATCATCAATGAAGAATCACTTCTGGATGCCCATTTGACTAAACAGGAGAATTTTCTTGGCAGATGTTTACAGAAAACCTACTGCAAAAACAAACCTGCCATTCCATTCCCATTCCCCACTGCTCACGAAAATTTGCTGCTTTAAAAACATATATTAATGGTGCCAGGATTATCTACAACTGTGAATCCTCCTTCAAACAAGAAGTTGCTACAGTTAAGAAACTTTCTGAAGCTGATCAATTCCCAATAAACAAAATTCTCCATGATTCCCATATGAAAAATCTGTCAGCTCACACCAATGCCAAAAGAGAAACCTGCCATTCACTGGTTCTATCCCTTTCCATGGATCCTTCTCATATAAGATTTGTAAACTCATCAGAACTATGAGCTACACTCTCACAATCAGACCTAATCCTCCTTCAATAAAGTGCCTGCTAAAATGCAGAGATCCTGTCCCACCCTTGGAGTTTGTCATTCCTATTTCAACTCCTCTGAACTCTCATTATATATTGTAAGTATATACTGAAGCATCAGCTCAAGATTAGGTGATTACAACAGGATATTTCAAATTCTGTTTGTGATCACCTAATTGCAGCACAAACCCTTGAAGACACTTCTACAGCATTACCAGCAGAAACCCTTGAAGACACTTCTGCAGTTTCCATTTGGAAAGAAACAAAAAATAAAAAACTGGCCTCTTTTCTAAAAAAAAAACATCTTTACATTCTATGTTTTTCAGAAAGTATGAACATTTTGCTAAGAACTGCAATTCAGAAATCCCTCACAAAATCTCATTTATTTACTAAATTCTGGCAACAGTTCCTACACCTCCAGTTCACATGTAGTTCTGGCAAGCATTCCTTTGATTATGTTGATTTCGGGTGATCGAGACTATAGAACAGTTGAAAACGTCCACTTAAATGAATTGTTGTTATACATGAGCATTCTCACTTAATTTTGTGGTGGTTATTTAAGAGTAAAGAGGTTATTTACTAGAGAAAAATTCCTGATTCACTTTGGTGAAGTTCATGTTAGAAATGCAGAAGGAAAAGAAACAGAACTGCACAAATTTAAATATATGGTGAATAAAAAAACAAATTTATTTTAAAAACAGACTAACAACAATAAGTCAATGGTTTACAACTTTACTGCTCTACGTACACAATTGAAATTCAACACAAGCATTTTACTGGGGTTTAATGCAAAAACTGGATCTACAGATGTAAAAAAAAGCATGTATGAACCTTTTTTAATATAGCTTTGATGAAAATAACATTACCATAGAAGATATCAATTAATAATAACAAGAATAAAATGCTTTTAAACATAGGAATGGAAATTTACTAGAAAAACTTTTTATTGTAATTAATTTTTAAAACCATTAACAAATTTGACTTAAGACACAAGTAAAAACAGAATGTAATACTTGTATATTTCTAAATGTTAGAACCATCTTTCGAACAGACTGCTCTAATAGCCTTTCATGAGAAACAGAAAGGCAAAAGCTATCAAGGACTTATGCTAGAAACTACAATTCCAACCCAATATGCTGAGGCAGGCATGTAAAAACAAAACAAAAAAGGACACTCACTGAAATGGGACTATTTAAAATTCAAAAATTATGAACTCATGGCTTTAAATAGGAAGTCACAAATATTGAGACCAGAGGAAAAGATATAAAGCCTCAATCAGTAATCGTGAAAAGAAGTCATCAATTAAAGCTCTACACAGTTTCTTTTATGATATAACTACTACAAGCTCCAGCTCCAGATCTTTCATCAGGACAAGTTCCAATAGGCATGCGATCTAACTCACACTTCTGGTATTAAAAACCCAGTTGAGCATGGATAACATCATTTCCCTAATTAGACAGTTTAGTAGCACTGAATATCCATATTTACTCACAAATTCCTTTACTGTAACTGAATGGGCTCTGGATTTGATTGAAAACCCACCATTAGCAGCACATCTAGCTAAACTTTCTATTGTCTTTTCTATTGTGGCATATTCAACAATGCCATCTATCATCAACTTAGCCCTTTTCATAAGTTTTTGAATGATGGGTCATTTCCATGTCAAATCAACCAGTGACTGTTGCTTGACATTTTTAAATATTTTTTTTATATTTTGCATACAATATTCCCAATATATTGAATCTTCAAAAATATATATATATATATTTTTTTACAAGCCTTAGTTTTTTTGGGGGTGGCCTTTTTTGTCTGGCTCAGCATGGTGTTTTTGACCAAAATCGGCATTTATGTAAAATTTAATAACTGCTTTACTACTAGAGCTATCATATTCAAATAAAGATCATTCTTTTTTACATGCAATGTTCTACATTTTTGACTAAATGTTTTAGCTATCTCTTGTGCAAAATACATGCAGTGGCCTTTACAAAATGTTTAATAAATTTGCTGAAATTTCTGATTTCAGGAACAAAATTTTTTAATTACTAGAGCTATCAATGGAAGTTACATACTTCAGACTTTGTATGTTTACATGTATCTAGTTTGACTATTAATTCCCAAAGTTTGAAACCTGAGACTCGTCCTTTTTTTCCTATGGACCTCCAAACATAACCCAAATCTCAAAATGGTCATTTTTAGGCCTAATATCTCAAAAGGGACAGCTCCTAAAATTCTAATATTTTTACACAGCAGTGTGGTCTTAGGGATAAACCAGCAGTAGCAATCTAAACTTGTACATGCAAGTAGTTTTAAGGCTGTGCTACATCAAAATAATGGAAAAATACGACCATTTTTATTTGAGAACTTGTGAGCCAGGGTTGCTTTTAAATCATCTTAAACATGTACAAGAAAAATTATAAATAATACAGTAACATTTTATTATTCATTGAAATAAGGAAATATTAAAAAACACACAATAAGAAAATCAGCAAAATAAATTTGCCTGATTATGAGTGTATGGTTTACTAACATCCATTTTACATATGCATGTACATTTTACATATGCATATATATATATCATCATCATCATTCATCATTGTCAACCATTATCAATCCACTGCTGGACGAAGGTCTCCCCAAGTTTCCTCCACAACAGTCTGTCTTGTACCAGTCTCCTCCAAGTCACTCCCGCATACTTTCGAATTTCATCCACCCATCTCCCATGTGGTCTTCTTTTGGGTCCTTTCCTGTCCCTTGGAATCCAATCTAAAATTTCGGCTGGCCATCGATGGTCTGTTCTTCTGGCAGTATGTCCAGCCCATTGCCATTTCAGGGATTTAACTCTGATCATGATGTCTTCCACTCTTGTCATTTTTCGGATCCACGTGTTCCTCTTCTTATCTCTTCTGGTTACACCAAGCATGCATCTCTCCATGCTTCTTTGAGTTGTCTGCAGCCTTTGTATGTCTCTTTTAGCTAAGGTCCACGTCTCTGCACCATACGTAAGCATTGGAAGGATGCATTGATCAAACACTTTTCTTTTAAGACATAATGGCATATTGCTCTTGAAAATTATGCTGTTTCTTCCAAAAGCTCTCCAGGCAAGTTTTGTACGCCGATTAATTTCTTCACCAATGTGACCCTCACTTGATATCTGCTGTCCAAGATAAACGTACGTGTCTGTTATCTCCAGCTTTTCTCCATCAATCGATAAATCTTCATTTCTTGTAAAAGCATTGAACATCACTTTTGTCTTCTGAAAGTTCATTTTTAATCCCACTTCTTTACTCTTGTCAGCAAGTTCCTGCATCATACTCTGTAGCTCTGATTGGGTAGTTGCAAAAATGACTATGTCATCAGCAAAACGAAGGTGGGTTAAATAATCTCCATTAATCTTTTTTTATGCCTTTGTTTTCCCAGTTCAGTGATTGAAAGACATTTTCCAATGCGGCATTAAAGAGCTTCGGAGATATGGTGTCACCTTGTCTCACTCCTTTTCCAATTTTTATGTGTGTTGTATTTTCAAATAGCAGAATCTTTGCACTTGCATTTTCATAGATGTTATTAATAATATTAATGTATGCATCTTCAATACCGCAGGATTTCAGAGCCATTGCAACTGCTGATGGTTTCACCGAATCAAAGGCTTTTTCATAATCGATAAAAGCCATGCACAATGGAAGTTCATATTCCCTCGCTCTTTCAATTAGTTCTCTCAGTACGTGGATATGATCCATTGTGCTGTAGCCACTCCTGAATCCAGCTTGTTCTCTCGGTTGAGCCATGTCCAGTGTTACCTTCAAGCGGTGTCAAAGAACTTTAGTGAAGATTTTATAAACCACTGATAGGAGGCTGATAGGTCTGTAGTTCCATAGATCCTCAATGTCACCTTTTTTATGTAGCAAGATCATTATAGCGTTGTTCCAATCCTCAAGAATTTTCCCTTCATTAAGGCATCAAGTGAAAAATTGGGCGAGTACTGTTTTGATTTCTCCACTTGCTTCTTGTATGATGTCTACAGTAATTCCATCTTCTCCTGGAGCTTTTCCCCGCTTCATGTTCTTGATTGCATGTGCAACTTCTGCTGGGAGGACTGGAAGAACTCTGGTACCTTTCATGATGCCTGGAGTACATGTATCATCCCTTTCATATAATTTGGAGTAGAAATCTTTCACTCTTGTCAAAATTTCGCCTCTATTTCTTGTTACAGAACCATCTTCTTTTCTCAGTGCCATAATCTGTTTTTTTCCCTTACTGAGATGTCCCTTTGCTATCTTTAGGCTTTGGTTGTTTTCAATTGCTTTCCTTACTAGTTCACAGTTGAATTTCCTTACGTCTTCAGTGATACTTTTTCGTACTGTCTCGCATAGCTCTATATATTCCACTTTGGAAGTCACATCTTCTTTAGTTGTCCTCGTCTCTCTTCTTTTTTGCATCAACATTTTGGTTTTTCCTGATAATTTGTTTACATGCAATTTGTTCTTAGACCCAGCTAATTTTGTTGCTGTTTCCATAAGAGCTTTGGTTACTTTTCTGTTAACTTCAGAAATATCCACTTCTGATGTTAGGCCTTCTAAAGCAGAGAATCTGTTCTTCAGTTCCAATTTGAAGGTATTATGGTGTTTTTTAAGGTTGGTTATGTCAATGCATTTTGTTTGTCTTATGAGCTTGCTACGTTCGAGTTTAATGTTGAGGTGCATCTTACATCTCACCAATCTATGGTCACTGCCTGTGTTGAACTTGTTTAGCACACTGCAGTCTTCTATGACGAATTTTTTGTTACACATAATAAAATCAATTTCACTTGTCGTCCGTCCCATTTGGATGTCTCCATGTCCATTTCCTGTGTGGCTTTTTCTTGAAAAAGGAGTTCAAGATGAAAAACCCTTCTGCCTCTGCAAACTCTACGAGAGTATTTCCACGCTGGTTTCTGTTGCCGTGACCGAATTTACCTACTGAAGTTTCATTCTGTTGCCGCTGCCCTATTTTTGCATTGAAATCTCCCATAATTATCTTCAAGTGCTGCTTACCTTTATTATTTAGATCACGAATTTCCTCATAAAATTCTTCAATTTCTTCTTCAGCATGACTTGTGGTGGGTGCATAAGTTTGAATAATCTGAGCCTGGTATTTTCTCGAGAGTTGGATAACGAGTCGTGCAGCTCTGTTAGAGGAACTTTCAACTTCTACAACTTTATCCTTCAGTTTCTTGTTTATTATAAATCCAACACCACTAGTTCTGCCAGTATCTGTCCCACGATAGTAGAAGAGATGTCCACTTTTCAGTTCAATGAGATCTTCTCCTTTCCTCACTTAGCCCGACGATGTCCCACTTGATCCTTTGTAGTTCCTCTTCCAATTCAAGAAGCCTTGAATCAGAAGATAGGGAGCGTCCGTTATACGTAGCCAAGGTCAGCATCAGATGGCAGCCTAGTCCGGTCCTCCGGGGATTCTTAGCACCCTTTGCCTTCATGTCGCACTGGCCGCTGCCTTGGCCAGGTACATTCCGGCTGCCGGAGACTGAGGGCCAAGATTTAAGTTGTGGAGTCATTTTGGACGGGTTTGGCCATAACTCACCACGCTGGCCAAGCGGGTTGGTGAGTGTGGGATAGCATTTCCTCTAATCCCGATGGTATAGTTATACCGCTATTGGCGGTCGTCAGAGCCCCTTTAGTGGGAACAGGATGTACCACGAGAAGGCAGGGTTGACATTTGTCAAGGAGAGGCTGTGATGTTATGCATCACCTGACCTTACATCCCTATACATATCATCATCATCATTGTCAACCATTATCAATCCACTGCTGGACGAAGGTCTCCCCAAGTTTCCTCCACAACGGTCTGTCTTGTGCCAGTCTCCTCCATGTCACCCCTGCATACTTTCGAATTTCATCCACCCATCTCCCATGTGGTCTTCTTCTGGGTCTTTTCCTGTCCCTTGGAATCCAATCTAAAATTTCGGCTGTCCATCGATGATCTGTCCTTCTGGCAGTATGTCCAGCCCATTGCCATTTCAGGGATTTAACTCTGATCATGATGTCTTCCACTCTCGTCATTTTTCGGATCCACGAGTTGCTCTTCTTATCTCTCCTGGTTACACCAAGTATGCACCTCTCCATGCTTCTTTGAGTTGTCTGCAGCCTTTGTATGTCTCTTTTAGTTAAGGTCCACGTCTCTGCACCATACGTAAGCACTGGAAGGATGCATTGATCAAACACTTTTCTTTTAAGACATAACGGCATATTGCTCTTGAAAATTATGCTGTTTCTTCCAAAAGCTCTCCAGGCAAGTTTTGTGCGCCGATTAATTTCTTCATCAATGTGACCCTCACTTGATATCTGCTGTCCAAGATAAACGTACGTGTCTGTTATCTCCAGCTTTTCTCCATCAATCGATAACTCTTCATTTCTTGTAAAAGCATTGAACATCACTTTTGTCTTCTGAAAGTTCATTTTTAATCCCACTTCTTTACTCTTGTCAGCAAGTTCCTGGATCATACTCTGCAGCTCTGATGGCGTAGTTGCAAAAATGACTACGTCATCAGCAAAACGAAGGTGGGTTAGATAATCTCCATTAATCTTTATCCCCTTGTTTTCCCAGCTCAGCGACTGAAAAACACCCTCCAATGTGGCATTAAAGAGCTTCGGAGATATGGTGTCACCTTGTCTCACTCCCTTTCCAATTTTTACGTGTGTTGTATTTTCAAACAGCCTAATCTTTGCACTTGCATTTTCATAGATGTTATTAATAATATTAATGTATGCATCTTCAATACCGCAGGTTTTCAGAGCCATTGTAACTGCTGATGGTTTCACCGAATCAAAGGCTTTTTCATAATCGATAAAAGCCATGCAAATTGGAAGTTCATATTCCCTTGCTCTTTCAATTAGTTCTCTCAGCACGTGGATATGATCTATTGTGCTGTAGCCACTCCTGAATCCAGCTTGTTCTCTCGGTTGAGCCATGTCCAGTGTTACCTTCAAGCGGTGTGAAAGAACTTTAGTGAAGATTTTATAAACTACTGATAGGAGGCTGATAGGTCTGTAGTTTCCGAGATCCTCAATGTCACCTTTCTTATGTAGCAGGATCATTGTAGCGGTGTTCCAATCCTCAGGAATCTTTCCTTCATTAAGGCATCGAGTGAAAATTTGGGCGAGTACTGTTTCGATTTCTCCACTTGCT
Source organism: Macrothele yani (assembly GCA_039090855.1). Taxonomy (NCBI): domain Eukaryota; kingdom Metazoa; phylum Arthropoda; class Arachnida; order Araneae; family Macrothelidae; genus Macrothele; species Macrothele yani. The sequence goes on along the minus strand of CM076994.1, from coordinate 73,656,382 downwards.
TCTTGTATGATGTCTACAGTAATTCCATCTTCTCCTGGAGCTTTTAATCGCTTCATGTTCTTGATTACATGTGCAACTTCTGCTGGAAGGACTGGAGGAACTCTGGTACTGGTATCTTTCATAATGTCTGGAGTGCATATATCATCCCTTTCATATAATTTGGAGTAGAAATCTTTCACTCTTGTCAAAATTTCGCCTCTATTTCTTGTTACAGAACCATCTTTTCTCAGTGCCATAATCTGTTTTCTTCCCTTACTGAGATGTCCCTTTGCTATCTTTAGGCTTTGGTTGTTTTCAATTGCTTTCCTCACTAGTTCACAGTTGAATTTCCTTACGTCTTCAGTGATACTTTTTCTTACTGTCTTGCATAGCTCTATATATTCCACTTTGAAAGTCACATCTTCTTTAGTTGTCCTCATCTCTCTTCTTTTTTGCATCAACATTTTGGTTTTTCCTGATAATTTGTTCACATGCAACTTGTTCTTAGACCCAGCTAATTTTGTTGCTGTTTCCATAAGAGCTTTGGTTACTTTTCTATTAACTTCAGAGATGTCCACTTCTTCCGATGTTAGGCCTTCTAAAGCAGAGAACCTGTTCTTCAGTTCTAACTTGAAGGTATTATGGTGTTTTTTAAGGTTGGTTATGTCAATAGATTTTGTTTGTCTTATGAGCTTGCCACGTTCAAGTTTAGTGTTGAGGTGCATCTTACATCTCACCAATCTATGGTCACTACCTGTGTTGAACTTGTTTAGCACACTGCAGTCTTCTATGACGAATTTTTTTGTTACACATAATAAAATCAATTTCACTTGTCGTCCCATTTGGATGTCTCCATGTCCATTTCCTGTGTGGCTTTTTCTTGAAGAAGGAGTTCAAGATGAAAAACCCTTCTGCCTCTGCAAACTCAACTAGAGTATTTCCACGCTGGTTTCTGTTGCCATGACCGAATTTACCTCCTGAAGTTTCATTTTGTTGCCGTTGCCCTATTTTTGCATTGAAATCTCCCATAATTATTTTCAAGTGCTGCTTACCTTTATTATTTAGATGACAAATTTCCTCATAAAATTCTTCAATTTCTTCTTCAGGATGACTTGTGGTGGGTGCATAAGTTTGAATAATCTGAGCCTGGTATCTTTTCGAGAGTTGGATAACAAGTCGTGCAGTTCTGTCAGAGGAACTTTCAACTTCTACAACTTTATCCTTCAGTTTCTTGTTTATTATAAATCCAACACCACTAGTTCTGCCAGTATCTGTCCCACGATAGTAGAAGAGATGTCAACTTTTCAGTTCGATGAGATCTTCTCCTTTTCTCCTTACCTCACTTAGCCCCACGATGTCCCACTTGATCCTTTGTAGTTCCTCTTCCAATTCAAGAAGCCTTGAATCAGAAGATAGGGAGCGTCCATTGTAAGTAGCCAAGGTCAGCATCAGATGGCAGCCTAGTCCGGTCCTCCGGGGATTCTTAGCACCCTCTGCCTTCATGTCGCACTGGCCGCTGCCTTGGCCAGGTACATTCCAGCTGCCGGAGACTGAGGGCCAAGATTTAAGTTGTGGAATCATTTTGGAGGGGTTTGGCCATAACTCACCACGCTGGCCAAGCGGGTTGGTGAGTGTGGGATAGAATTTCCTCTAATCCCGATGGTATAGTTATACCGCTATTGGCGGTCGTCAGAGCCCCTTTAGTGGGAACAGGATGCACCACGAGAAGGCGGGGTTGACATTTGTCAAGGAGAGGCTGTGATGTTACGCATATATCATCATCATCATCATTGTCAACCATTATCAATCCACTGCTGGACGAAGGTCTCCCCAAGTTTCCTCCACAACGGTCTGTCTTGTGCCAGTCTCCTCCATGTCACCCCTGCATACTTTCGAATTTCATCCACCCATCTCCCATGTGGTCTTCTTCTGGGTCTTTTCCTGTCCCTTGGAATCCAATCTAAAATTTCGGCTGTCCATCGATGATCTGTCCTTCTGGCAGTATGTCCAGCCCATTGCCATTTCAGGAATTTAACTCTGATCATGATGTCTTCCACTCTCGTCATTTTTCGGATCCACGAGTTCCTCTTCTTATCTCTCCTGGTTACACCAAGTATGCACCTCTCCATGCTTCTTTGAGTTGTCTGCAGCCTTTGTATGTCTCTTTTAGTTAAGGTCCACGTCTCCGCACCATACGTAAGCACTGGAAGGATGCATTGATCAAACACTTTTCTTTTAAGACATAACGGCATATTGCTCTTGAAAATTATGCTGTTTCTTCCAAAAGCTCTCCAGGCAAGTTTTGTGCGCCGATTAATTTCTTCATCAATGTGACCCTCACTTGATATCTGCTGTCCAAGATAAACGTACGTGTCTGTTATCTCCAGCTTTTCTCCATCAATCGATAACTCTTCATTTCTTGTAAAAGCATTGAACATCACTTTTGTCTTCTGAAAGTTCATTTTTAATCCCACTTCTTTACTCTTGTCAGCAAGTTCCTGGATCATACTCTGCAGCTCTGATGGCGTAGTTGCAAAAATGACTACGTCATCAGCAAAACGAAGGTGGGTTAGATAATCTCCATTAATCTTTATCCCCTTGTTTTCCCAGCTCAGCGACTGAAAAACACCCTCCAATGTGGCATTAAAGAGCTTCGGAGATATGGTGTCACCTTGTCTCACTCCCTTTCCAATTTTTACGTGTGTTGTATTTTCAAACAGCCTAATCTTTGCACTTGCATTTTCATAGATGTTATTAATAATATTAATGTATGCATCTTCAATACCGCAGGTTTTCAGAGCCATTGTAACTGCTGATGGTTTCACCGAATCAAAGGCTTTTTCATAATCGATAAAAGCCATGCAAATTGGAAGTTCATATTCCCTTGCTCTTTCAATTAGTTCTCTCAGCACGTGGATATGATCTATTGTGCTGTAGCCACTCCTGAATCCAGCTTGTTCTCTCGGTTGAGCCATGTCCAGTGTTACCTTCAAGCGGTGTGAAAGAACTTTAGTGAAGATTTTATAAACTACTGATAGGAGGCTGATAGGTCTGTAGTTTCCGAGATCCTCAATGTCACCTTTCTTATGTAGCAGGATCATTGTAGCGGTGTTCCAATCCTCAGGAATCTTTCCTTCATTAAGGCATCGAGTGAAAATTTGGGCGAGTACTGTTTCGATTTCTCCACTTGCTTCTTGTATGATGTCTACAGTAATTCCATCTTCTCCTGGAGCTTTTAATCGCTTCATGTTCTTGATTACATGTGCAACTTCTGCTGGAAGGACTGGAGGAACTCTGGTACTGGTATCTTTCATAATGTCTGGAGTGCATATATCATCCCTTTCATATAATTTGGAGTAGAAATCTTTCACTCTTGTCAAAATTTCGCCTCTATTTCTTGTTACAGAACCATCTTTTCTCAGTGCCATAATCTGTTTTCTTCCCTTACTGAGATGTCCCTTTGCTATCTTTAGGCTTTGGTTGTTTTCAATTGCTTTCCTCACTAGTTCACAGTTGAATTTCCTTACGTCTTCAGTGATACTTTTTCTTACTGTCTTGCATAGCTCTATATATTCCACTTTGAAAGTCACATCTTCTTTAGTTGTCCTCATCTCTCTTCTTTTTTGCATCAACATTTTGGTTTTTCCTGATAATTTGTTCACATGCAACTTGTTCTTAGACCCAGCTAATTTTGTTGCTGTTTCCATAAGAGCTTTGGTTACTTTTCTATTAACTTCAGAGATGTCCACTTCTTCCGATGTTAGGCCTTCTAAAGCAGAGAACCTGTTCTTCAGTTCTAACTTGAAGGTATTATGGTGTTTTTTAAGGTTGGTTATGTCAATAGATTTTGTTTGTCTTATGAGCTTGCCACGTTCAAGTTTAGTGTTGAGGTGCATCTTACATCTCACCAATCTATGGTCACTACCTGTGTTGAACTTGTTTAGCACACTGCAGTCTTCTATGACGAATTTTTTGTTACACATAATAAAATCAATTTCACTTGTCGTCCCATTTGGATGTCTCCATGTCCATTTCCTGTGTGGCTTTTTCTTGAAGAAGGAGTTCAAGATGAAAAACCCTTCTGCCTCTGCAAACTCAACTAGAGTATTTCCACGCTGGTTTCTGTTGCCATGACCGAATTTACCTCCTGAAGTTTCATTTTGTTGCCGTTGCCCTATTTTTGCATTGAAATCTCCCATAATTATTTTCAAGTGCTGCTTACCTTTATTATTTAGATGACAAATTTCCTCATAAAATTCTTCAATTTCTTCTTCAGGATGACTTGTGGTGGGTGCATAAGTTTGAATAATCTGAGCCTGGTATCTTTTCGAGAGTTGGATAACAAGTCGTGCAGTTCTGTCAGAGGAACTTTCAACTTCTACAACTTTATCCTTCAGTTTCTTGTTTATTATAAATCCAACACCACTAGTTCTGCCAGTATCTGTCCCACGATAGTAGAAGAGATGTCAACTTTTCAGTTCGATGAGATCTTCTCCTTTTCTCCTTACCTCACTTAGCCCCACGATGTCCCACTTGATCCTTTGTAGTTCCTCTTCCAATTCAAGAAGCCTTGAATCAGAAGATAGGGAGCGTCCATTGTAAGTAGCCAAGGTCAGCATCAGATGGCAGCCTAGTCCGGTCCTCCGGGGATTCTTAGCACCCTCTGCCTTCATGTCGCACTGGCCGCTGCCTTGGCCAGGTACATTCCAGCTGCCGGAGACTGAGGGCCAAGATTTAAGTTGTGGAATCATTTTGGAGGGGTTTGGCCATAACTCACCACGCTGGCCAAGCGGGTTGGTGAGTGTGGGATAGAATTTCCTCTAATCCCGATGGTATAGTTATACCGCTATTGGCGGTCGTCAGAGCCCCTTTAGTGGGAACAGGATGCACCACGAGAAGGCGGGGTTGACATTTGTCAAGGAGAGGCTGTGATGTTACGCATATATCATCATCATCATCATTGTCAACCATTATCAATCCACTGCTGGACGAAGGTCTCCCCAAGTTTCCTCCACAACGGTCTGTCTTGTGCCAGTCTCCTCCATGTCACCCCTGCATACTTTCGAATTTCATCCACCCATCTCCCATGTGGTCTTCTTCTGGGTCTTTTCCTGTCCCTTGGAATCCAATCTAAAATTTCGGCTGTCCATCGATGATCTGTCCTTCTGGCAGTATGTCCAGCCCATTGCCATTTCAGGAATTTAACTCTGATCATGATGTCTTCCACTCTTGTCATTTTTCGGATCCACGAGTTCCTCTTCTTATCTCTCCTGGTTACACCAAGTATGCACCTCTCCATGCTTCTTTGAGTTGTCTGCAGCCTTTGTATGTCTCTTTTAGTTAAGGTCCACGTCTCCGCACCATACGTAAGCACTGGAAGGATGCATTGATTAAACACTTTTCTTTTAAGACATAATGGCATATTGCTCTTGAAAATTATGCTGTTTCTTCCAAAAGCTCTCCAGGCAAGTTTTGTACGCCGATTAATTTCTTCATCAATGTGACCCTCACTTGATATCTGCTGTCCAAGATAAACGTACGTGTCTGTTATCTCCAGCTTTTCTCCATCAATCAATAAATCTTCATTTCTTGTAAAAGCATTGAACATCACTTTTGTCTTCTGAAAGTTCATTTTTAATCCCACTTCTTTACTCTTGTCAGCAAGTTCCTGGATCATACTCTGCAGCTCTGATGGGCTAGTTGCAAAAATGACTACGTCATCAGCAAAACGAAGGTGGGTTAGATAATCTCCATTAATCTTTATCCCCTTGTTTTCCCAGCTCAGTGACTGAAAAACACCCTCCAATGTGGCATTAAAAAGCTTCGGAGATATGGTGTCACCTTGTCTCACTCCCTTTCCAATTTTTACGTGTGTTGTATTTTCAAACAGCCTAATCTTTGCACTTGCATTTTCATAGATGTTATTAATAATATTAATGTATGCATCTTCAATACCGCAGGTTTTCAGAGCCATTGTAACTGCTGATGGTTTCACCGAATCAAAGGCTTTTTCATAATCGATAAAAGCCATGCACAATGGAAGTTCATATTCCCTCGCTCTTTGAATTAGTTCTCTCAGCACGTGGATATGATCTATTGTGCTGTAGCCACTCCTGAATCCAGCTTGTTCTCTCGGTTGAGCCATGTCCAGTGTTACCTTCAAGCGGTGTGAAAGAACTTTAGTGAAGATTTTATAAACTACTGATAGGAGGCTGATAGGTCTGTAGTTTCCGAGATCCTCAATGTTACCTTTCTTATGTAGCAGGATCATTGTAGCGGTGTTCCAATCCTCAGGAATCTTTCCTTCATTAAGGCATCGAGTGAAAATTTGGGCGAGTACTGTTTCGATTTCTCCACTTGCTTCTTGTATGATGTCTACAGTAATTCCATCTTCTCCTGGAGCTTTTCCTCGCTTCATGTTCTTGATTGCATGTGCAACTTCTGCTGGAAGGACTGGAGGAACTCTGGTACTGGTATCTTTCATGATGTCTGGAGTGCATATATCATCCCTTTCATATAATTTGGAGTAGAAATCTTTCACTCTTGTCAAAATTTCGCCTCTATTTCTTGTTACAGAACCATCTTCTTTTCTCAGTGCCATAATCTGTTTTCTTCCCTTACTGAGATGTCCCTTTGCTATCTTTAGGCTTTGGTTGTTTTCAATTGCTTTCCTCACTAGTTCACAGTTGAATTTCCTTACGTCTTCAGTGATACTTTTTCTTACTGTCTTGCATAGCTCTATATATTCCACTTTGGAAGTCACATCTTCTTTAGTTGTCCTCATCTCTCTTCTTTTTTGCATCAACATTTTGGTTTTTCCTGATAATTTGTTCACATGCAACTTGTTCTTAGACCCAGCTAATTTTGTTGCTGTTTCCATAAGAGCTTTGGTTACTTTTCTGTTAACTTCAGAGATGTCCACTTCTTCCGATGTTAGGCCTTCTAAAGCAGAGAACCTGTTCTTCAGTTCTAACTTGAAGGTATTATGGTGTTTTTTAAGGTTGGTTATGTCAATAGATTTTGTTTGTCCTATGAGCTTGCCACGTTCAAGTTTAGTGTTGAGGTGCATCTTACATCTCACCAATCTATGGTCACTACCTGCGTTGAACTTGTTTAGCACACTGCAGTCTTCTATGACGAATTTTTTGTTACACATAATAAAATCAATTTCACTTGTCGTCCCATTTGGATGTCTCCATGTCCATTTCCTGTGTGGCTTTTTCTTGAAGAAGGAGTTCAAGATGAAAAACCCTTCTGCCTCTGCAAACTCAACGAGAGTATTTCCACGCTGGTTTCTGTTGCCATGACCAAATTTACCTACTGAAGTTTCATTCTGTTGCCGTTGCCCTATTTTTATATATATATATATATATATATATATATATATATATATATATATTGGGGGAGGGGGAAATATTCATGTCATTTTCTGATGGAGGCAGCATAATTCATGTCACTACATATCTGGGTCATTGTTTTTGTAGCAACCTATTCAATTCCTATCAAGACCCATTAAGCTGTTAAGACCTGTACATTTAATGCAGCTATATATATCACCGCCCTCATTCTTGTCCCAGTTTGATGTTTTCTCTGTGATTGGTGAGTAGTTCAAATGTGACTTTGTGATGACCTGATAAGTGTATTTTGTGACAAATGAAAATGGAATGCTCTGTTGGTGTATATGTCAGTGAAGAATGCCATAAATGTGATTATGGATCTTTGACTAAGGAATTATGTAGCGAACGTGATTTACCTCAGGATAAACAAAATGTATTGAAATTAAGAGTGTCTAGTGTTATTGAAACTATTTGTAAATATCATCAACATAAATATCTTTTAAAATATCACCACATATTTGGAAGAAAATATTGTGACTCCATGAAAAACATACAAAATCAATCAAAAAGGGCCAAAGAGATTTCCACAGGACATTGTATGGGTTCCCATAAGCCATGTTTTACAAAAATTGACTCCAATGGACAGTGACTGGCCATTCTTACAATATGACGGAAAGACTGTAATAAAATTTCTCAAACAATGAATTTATTTATTTCAGTATAACTAGAACATCAATCGAACTAGAACTGTAAGTAACTTTAATTTTTTCATAGTTATTGTTAAATATATGTTAATGTTTCTATACAGCGCATATGTAAAATGGACGTTTGTCAACCACACACTCATAATCAGGTAAATTTATTTTGCTGATTGTCTTATTGGTTTTTTTTTATATTTCCTTATTTCAATGAATAATAAAATGTTACTGTATTATTTATAATTTTTCTTGTACATAATTAAGATGATTTAAAAGCAACCCTGGCTTACAAGTTCGCAAATAAAAAATGGTCATATTTTTTCATTTTGATGTAGCACAGCCTTAAAACTACTTACGTCTACAAATTTAGATTGCAACTGCAGGTTTACCCCTAACACCACATTGCTGTGCAAAAGTATTAGAATTTTAAGAGCTGTCCCTTTTGAGATATTAGGCCTAAAAAAGTGACCATTTTAAGGTTTGGGCTATGTTTGGAGGTCCATAGAAAAAAAAAAAGGACGACAGTCTAAGGTTTCAAACTTTGTGAATTAGCAGTCCAACTAGATACATGTAAACATACAAAGTCTTTGTCTTTGCTATATTTCTTCACCACCAAGATAGAAGAGACTTTTACCATTCTTAAAAAAATTAAGCTTGAAATCAGAAATTTGAGAAAAATTATTAAACAGTTTGTTAGGGCCATTTCATGTATTTGCACAATACATTGTTAGTTCATGTATTTGCACTAAAACATTGTTAGTCAAAAATGTAGAGCATTTCATGCGGAAAAGAATGATTTTTATTTGAACACTAGCAACACGGCCCGGCTTCGCACCGTAGCAATTTAGAATTTACGGCGAATCTAAAGAGAGATGATTATTACATTCCACAGGTGACTGTCTTTCTCTTTGTAAAGCCATTCTGTATCTGTCCTTTTGCCAATCAAAATTCTGTTTCTTGGAAAGTTTTATTATGACGGGATAAACAAACTCTTTTAGAGTCCAATGTACTACGACCTATATTCGATTTTCATCTCAGCATAATGGTAATACAGTATTTAAATTTTAATTAAAGAACTACTTAAAGAGATACATATGTATGGGTGAAAACAACTGCACATTTAGCCTGTGCACGCGCCGATAAACCAATTCTCTTTGAGCATCCGATGTAACTAAGCATTTAGTCTGTGCGAGCGCCTATAAACCAATTCTTTCAGCATCTGATGTAACTACGCATTTACCCTGTGGCCTTACATGCTGTCAGACCAGCCGCAACACATGTGCCTTGTGTCTTTTTCCCGTTGAGCAAAACATTTTGTAAAAGGGTTGCCGCGCATCAAAGGCATTTTTGGGCTACTCACACATGACGTAGCTGTGGAAGCAGATCACTCTTGTTTGTATATATGCGGTTACTATTAGTCTTCTGTTTATTTAGTGGTATTTTATCAGTCTTTATGATCAAGAGTCATATTTTTATTGGGATATTATACAGATAACTATTGTGGTAACAAAAGCTAAGTGTTATAAGATAATTATTGTGATAACAAAATGAAATTGTTCTATTGCTGTGTTTGTTAGTTAGAAAACTTCATGACCCCACCATTCTGTGCTATTATTTCCAAAGAATGATGCCTACCAATTATTGTGCCATTGCCATGTGCATATTAAGAAAACCAAAGGAACTGGGATTATTAATCACACATTCCCAAAAGATCAGATATTGCAAAAAACGTGGCTGGCTATTCAAATGTTAACAAAAAGATGTTGTGAATGTGAAACATGCCAGAATTTGCTCTAAACACATTACTGAAGTTGGGCGGATTTATGCTGTAGGGGGCCCGTCTCACTTAACCTTTTTTTTTGGGGGGGGGGGCTCGTTTTGAGACACATATGGGTTCCGGATATATTTACTACAATTTTTAAATGTACTATAATTAGTTTCATCATTATCAAATAATTCTATTATTATTATTATATATTGCAACAAAGAGAAACTATTTCAGTGACTTGCAAACACAGCATCATGTTTATAAGAAATTCCTCCTGGCTTTAATTGCAGCAAAAGTTTCTATGACTTCATCATAATTGACATGATTCAGTGCAATACTCTCTATGTACAATATTGAAAAACTATCCAAGTGCTCTTAAGAAAGTGTTGATCATAGATAGTTTTTAACTCTTTTAAGAGCACTAAATGATCTTTCACCACTTGCATTAGATATTGGTAAAGTACGGAAAATTTTTAGAATGGTTTTTATATTTGGAAATGTCTCTTTCAAACTGTCACTGTCCACAAGCAGTTTGTAGCAATCTTCCGGCAAAACTGAGGATTGATCTTGATCCGTGAGATTCACAAACTGACGGAAGTCCTGCAGTTCATCACAAAACAGTTTTCCATCTATGTCCTTTGAATATACCTCGGAAATATTGCTGAGATCACATCTCGTAGAATGGTCATGTTCATCAGCAAAAACTTCTTTGTATAGATCGAATATATATCGCAACTTTTCTTTTCTTTTCTCCAGCTCAACTACCAGGTTGTCACGAATAGCATTCAGTATCTCCACTCAAGGGTGCCCATAAGGGGGAGAGCCCGCCCCCTCCAGCCGTTGGTATAGTCAAATTTTTGATAAATTTAAAACACTATAATAGCCGAAACTTTTTTAAAGCATTTTTAAAAATAATAAGATATTAATGATTGATTGTATCAATTATTTTTGTTGTATTTTAGTATCTTGTACATTTAATAAAATGTTTGACACCCTTGAAGGAGGTAAGGATTTTTCTTAGCCCCGCCACTGTCTCCACTCAAATCTTTTCTTTTCCCTCCAGATGAACTTCAATGTCTGTACTTTCATCAGCAAAGCTCTTTCTTTCTGTTCTCCTTTTGCAACTCTCATCATTGTCTGGTTGCTCCACAGATATAGACAAAGTCGAGGCTTCCATGTCAATGCCAGAATAGTCGTTACGTACGTCATCAAAGAAGAGTTTCGCCACCTCGGTGGAGCTGTGGTCTAAGCGATGGCCTGTGATCATTCGTTCAAAAGGGGTCCGGGTTCGAATCCAGGCGAGGCATGGCTGTGTTTGTCTTACAGCACTGTCTCGCTCCCTTCCCTGGAACCAGTGACCCTAAATTAGGGACGGGCGACTGCTGAGGTTTAACGACCACCATGAGTTGCTCACCTTGGTCGTTAAACCTCCAATAAAAAAAATAAAAATAAATGAAGAGTTTGAGAGACTGATGAAATCGATCTACTGCCATCTTTATATTTCCATCTTCTTTCTGCAAGGATTTGCTGACTTTGTTGATTCGTTGCAACAGCCGGTCCCACAAGACAGTCATGAAGGCAGTTTTATATTTGTCAAACTTTTTTGCCAATGATTTTGCCTCTGTTTTGGCTAAAGGCTTTTCAGTTTCACATTCAAAAAGTTCAATTAATACTTTTCTGATCTCACTATAGGCTCCACGTAAAGCTGATACAGCATCAGCTCTTGCCGACCATCGAGTATCACTCAACTGTTTCACAATGTGTTGACGTGGTTCAAGGTGGAACTTAAGTATTTCCCAACGATACGTGGAGTCCGGAAAAAAGTATATGCTTTTCGAACAAAATCAAAGTAAGCTTCAGCATATCTGCAGCATTCAGCAGCATTATCCATCCATCCATATCACTAAGCTGTTCTCTGAGATTCAGAGGTTAGCTCCAAAAAGAAATAAAAACTACCCGATTATTTTTACTTACTGTTGTCGTATGAAACTTCTCCATTTACAGTGATTTTGACATACAACTCGGGCTTCACTGATATCCATTACACACTGTACACGAGATCTTTTATATTTCATACTCATAATCTTTTTCTCATGCAGACACTCCTGAATATGATCCACCCATGTCTTCCCTGGCCTTCCTCTGCCTTTCCTTCCTGCCACTTGGGCTAAAAAGATTTTCTTAGTAAGCATCTCATCACTCATTCTTTCAACATGGCCAAACCACCGAAGCATATTGGTCTCCACCTTGCTAACAACATTTTGCTTCACATCACACAACTGCAACACATCTTCATTCCTCACACAATCAGACCATGTCTTGCCACAACTCCCCCCCCCCCCCATAAGTAACGCATTTCCCCAGCACACAAACGACTCCTATGTTTCTTCTGCAGTACCCAGGTTTCACTACCATACATCAGAGTAGGAACAACTACACTTTCATACACAGCCATGCAGGACTCTCTAGAGAACCCATCATTCCTGTGAAAACCTCCCAGAACAGCTATGACTTTCAATGAAGAATTCACTCGCCTACTAATTTCACCATCCAATTTGTTCTCTCTATCAAACATGCTTCCTAAATACACAAACTCACTTACCTGGTCAATCATAGTGCTGTTCATACCTACATTACATTCAGTGCTACCAGTTCCTCTCTCAAACACCATAACTTTGGTTTTTCCCTTATTTATACTCAGTTTGAATTTCATGCAAACTTTTTACATCCAAGACAACATACTCTGCAAATCACTTTTGCTCTCTGCCAACAGGACAGTGTCATCAGCATACAGCAATCTGCGCACATGGATATCAATCACCAAGACATAAACCACCATCAACTATTTTGGCATCACGCATGCGCTTCCATAAATATACTAAACAGCCATGGTGACATTACACAACCTTGTCTAACACCTGCACCAATAGAAAACCATTTTGATAAAACACCTTTCACTCGTACACAAGCTCTACTACCAGCATACATGGTTTTTACACTATTAAGTAGATTCCCAGTAACACCATATTCATTCAATACCTTCCACAAAAGTGTCCTATTTACTTGGTCGTAAGCTTTCTCTAAATCTATGAAGGCAGCAACAGCAAAAATTTTCTTACCAACAGCCAGATACTTTTTAATCATCGTGTGTAACGCAAAAATCTGGTTGGTGCAGCCTTTACCAGGCATAAAACCACTCTGAACATCCCACACTTTCTCTGATGTCAGACCCCATACTTTTTCAATAACAACCTTACCAAACACTTTCCCTGGCACACTTAGTAGGTTAATACCATGATAGTTCCTGCATTCAGTCTGATCACCTTTACCCTTATACAAGGGAACAATAATATCATCCTTCCAATCCCGAGGAACCATTCCTAACTCCCAGTACAACTGGCAAATTTCAGTTAACCAGTCAATTACAGAGTCACCACCATATTTCAACATCTCGGCAGTTATGCCATCAACTCCCGGAGCCTTACCATTCTGAAGAGATTTTAGAGCTTTATACATTTCTTCTCTTAAGATCCCTCCTGTGCTTCCATCCCTCACTGTGACATCATCTGCGTCTGTCTCAGAACCATCTTTGCTTTCCTGATCTAATAACTCACAGAAATATTAACCCCATATTTCACTTAACTCATTGGGCTCCCACATCATTTCCCCGATCGCATTCTTCACACAACTTACAACTTTGTTTCCCCTATTTTTCCTGAGTCTCATGTACTTCCAGAAGGACTTCCTATCTTTCCAAAAAGCCAGTTCATGCCTTTCCACCTTCTCCTTCCTATCTTTTGCCTTTCTCTAGCGAACCAGCTTAGCAGCTTCACGCTTTTTTGAGTGATATTCATCCACAGAGACTCTTCCTTGCAACATCCCCAAATAGGCTTCCTTCTTTCTTTTTACTGCTTCTTCAATCTCACTATTCCACCAAGCATCACCTCTATTGTTACCCACTATTGTGGTGCCACAGACCTATTCAGCAGCAGTGACTACACAGTTCTTAAAACATTCCCACTTCTTTTCTACTTCCCTCTCACAAGACTTCAGCTACTTCAATTGTTTTCTGAGTAAGTCAGAATAATGCTGATGATCTTCAAGGAGCCTATCAACCTTTATTATTTCTATCCTGGGTCTCTTCCTATTCCTTTTCCTCCAACCAACATTACGTTCACTGGTGACACTACTAAGTAATGATCAGAACCAACATCCGCACCTCTCATCACACGGGTGTCAACAACTAAGTGTTTAAGATGCTGATTGTTGACAACAAAATCTATCACACTCTTTTGACCGAGAGTGCGATTTCCCCAAGTATATGTGCGGTTGAAAAATCTATTAGATATACACAAACCATTCTCAATGCAGAGTTCAATTAATCTTTCACCATTATCATTCACACAAGGATCATTAAACTTACCCAGAACATTGTCAGAAATTGCATTTTGCACACCTACTCTAGCATTGAAATCCCCTGATATTATAACTTTTTCTTTAGCACCAAACTGGCTCAAAACAGCTTTTAGCTCATTCCAGAAATCTTCTTTCTTATCAGAAGGTTCAGAGTCACAAGGAGCATACACTACAACAATTACAATTCTCTGAAGTTTCACTTTCAAACGAATCCAGAGAATTCTCTCACTTATGCAACTATAGTGAATAAAGTTGTTCTTCATCTTTTCACTTAAAATCACACCTACACCAGCCTGTCCTCTCACATTATCCAATACTCCAGACCACACACTCACTGTGCCATTAACTTCTTCTACCCCAATTTCCTTCTTTTTGGTTTCATTTACACACAGCCCATCCAGTCTATACTTATTCATCTTCTCAATCACCTCATTCATCTTGCCATTTATACCTCTAGTGTTCCATACACTAATCTTACATTCACTCAGCCGAGATCTCTTTCTCATACACTGTTTAGAAAGTCCAGGTCGATTCTGTGGTGGACCATCATTCTCAAGTGTGGTAGGTCCACCATATCCCACACTTGAGTCCGGATATTGATTTTTTTTTTCTTTTTCTTTTTTTGTCTTTTTATTCAGGTAAGTACTTTAGCATGGGGGATTAACCCACAGCTGAGAGTTCCAGTTGGTCATTCAACCTAAGGATTCTGGAACAAAACCCAGTGAGTAGGGGTCTTTTCACCAATGTCACACAGAACTAGCTGGCACCTCTCCAAGATTCACAGAGGCCCTAGTTGCTGTTGTGTATGCCATTGTTACCATGGAGCGCCCCGAGGAGGCAAACCCATCGCTCACTACGACCGCCCACTTGCAGCATTATTGCCTACTAAATTCAAAGAATGGCTTGAGCACTGCACATAAAATGCTGTGGGACTTCTTTCAATTATTTTTGCTTGAAGGCCAGCACATACGCCTGACATGTTCAAGGCATTGGCTTCTACAGTTTTTGATATCTAGCCCTAGATCTGAAATCTTTTTCAAGACAGTAACTTTCAAATGCTCCATTTTGTGAGATTTTATGGGCAAAAAAACAAAGAATTGCTCAACAGTTTTTCCATTAGCTTTTACATACCTCGAAGCAAAAGTTAGTTGGTCCACATGACTTACGTGAGGAGTAGAATCGGCGATAATTGAAAATTACCGTGAATTTTTAAGCTCTTCACAAAAAACCTTAAGTTTTTCCACCATTACAGGTAATATCTCATCATATGTTTGGTGAGACAAATAGTTTGTTCTGCCTAAACCACAGTGCTCATACTTTTCAAAATGATCTTTCAGAAAGTCATCAAACTCTGCAAGATACCCCATGCAAGTTAAAAAATTACCCTTATTTACATTTTCAGAGCATTCAGTTTTTCTGTGACCTTTAAGTGGATGTCCGAGTCTTGCAAGTAGTTTCACAGTGGCCACTACTCGATATAGTATTTGCCTCCAATAGCCCTTTCTCTTTTTCAATCTGAGTCATTAGTTGAGAATCAACTCTCCCGGATAATTTACTCCTTGTAAGCATATTGACCATGGCTGTCAAACGAGACTTCAAGATTTCATAATTTCTTGAAACTTTTTCTGTACGGGACCAATCAGAAAATCCATCAAGAACCCTATGTGACTGTTTATGGTCGGGAAAAAGTTTACACTCCCATAGCAATAAACAGACTTAGAAGTTTAAGAAAAAAATAACTAGCTTCTTTTTTAATTTGTTCCATTTGTCTTCAACATATAAAAGTGATTTTCATATATGTTCTTGAAATATGTTTTCCCAGAGTCAGAAAATAATTTCCTCATATTTTTTTAGTTCTCCTTTATTTTCTGGTTTGTTTCTAATAAAGTAATCTATCATATCAGAGGTGGGGTTAGAAGGCCATAAAGCTATATCAGTATAGAATAGTATGAATTTATTGAACAGGTAGGCCTACCCTCTTCCTCTTGATTTGTTGGTTCATGCTCTTGGTTGATTATTTGGTCTGGCTCTGAGGGCTGACAAATAAAATCATTCAAGTAGCAAATGGGATGGTTTCTCACATAAATCTAAGTAGCTGGAGTAAAGATTTGAATTCGTTAAACTAGTCTTACCATTGCTGTTGTCTAAACTTGAATGGTGTGGGTCTTGTGTAGGTTCCAGTTGCACATTTTCTTTTGAAATGCATGAATCCGGGGCTTTTGCTCAATTCGCTCATCAGCAGTATGACTCTGCACAGGCTTCTGTAGGAATGCTAATAAACTATTCTTTTGCTTTTGAAGACGTTCGTCTTTCTCTTTTTTCTTCTTCCGCTTTTCATAACCTGACTCATAACTTCATTTCGCTGCCTTCATTTTCAGGAGAATCAGTCACACGAACTACAGTCAAACCTCGATTTAATGAACTTCAAGGGACCAACAGTCTTGTAGGTAAAATCGTAGAATTCGCTAAGTCGAGGAAGCCTTTCGAATGCAGTATTCAAATTAAGCTAGTGTTCATAACAGGATAAGTAAGCAGCTAAGTTCTTTCTTTTAGTGAAATTTAAATTATTTATAGTACTTTTAATTACAAAATTCATTAACAAAAATGTTTTAGTATGTACATTTACTTTGCATATTAAATACATAATTTGTAGATATTAGATTTATTATTTTTATTTTTTTGATGGGAGGTTTAACGGCTACCGTGAACTCTCCCTTCCCTGGAACAAGGCCACTTGTTCCAGGAAAGGGAGAGAGCCAGTGCCGAAAGACGAACACAACATCCATGCCTCACCGGGATTCAAATCCAGACCCCTTTTGGACGAATGATCAGAAGCAATCGCATAGACCACAGCGCCACCGGAGTGGCATTAAATTTCAATATGTACCATCAAAATTTAAGCGTACTTTAAAATTGCGAGAAAAATACGATAGTTAATTTTTCTTCCGAGCACTCAGCTTCTTAAATAATGATTTCAGTATTCTAAGCTTCATAACGAGATGTGTTGTTTAATTTGACCTGTAGATTTAACACTAAGAAGAAAAGAAGAAGTGCAATTTGGGGAAGAATTCCAGAGGTTCAGGAATGGGTACTTATAATGTGTGTCCCCTGAGTTCACAGAAAGCTATTGTTTTGTCTGTAGCTGAAAACAAGAATCTCCCAGGGTACCCTAGATTTCCTCCCCCACACTGCCTTTCTTTTTCCTGCTTCCCACCCGTGCAAGAAAACATTGCCGCTTCTTTAGAACTTGTTGGTCATTTGCTTCCCCCTATAAGAAGCTTACGCTTGATAGTCGCAGAAAAGGCAAACTGATTTATGATTCCGTTAAGCTGTGTCACAGATAGTGTTCTTTGAAACACTAGTTAACTGTAAGCATAAAATTTTCCTGTTACGCGAGGATCTCTAACTAACTTTTAACATGAAAATGCTGGTTAACATATAGTTTGGTGGTTTAAAAAAATACAAAAATTTTGCTAAATTGAGGAAATGTGTTTGTTAAATCTCAGTCCGTTAAATACGGGTTTGACTGTATATGTAAACGAAACAGAAACAACAGCTGTAACAATGCTGATTTTAAGGGCACGATTAGGTGTTACAAAGTAGCTGGAGTCAAGATTTGAATTCATTAAACTAGTACATACATAACACTGTATAATATTACAACGTGGAATCAAACGGCAATACGGAAGTACAGATTACAGACAATATTTTAGGTTATGTTGCGACATTACCAGTGGTCAGTGTCGCCACCACGCACAAATGAAATGCTCTACAGTTAGCAAAACTTTATCCGCTTCTCAAGTAGCATAGCCAACTTTACATTTTAAGTAGAGAACAGACGATAAGCACAATTTAACTTTATAACTTTTAACAACAGCTTTTCATGAATCGGCAAAATATTATATTCATCAACACAACTTTTTCACTATTTTTCCTCTTCTTTGTTTCCTCCTTGCTTTACTTCCCTTTTTACATTGAATCGGGGGGCCCTTAGCAGTTGCAACTTGCGCTACCCCATAAATCCGCCCCAACTAAAGATAATTATGAACGTGTTTGGAAAAACGTTCATTCACTGCAGTAAAAGTCAAAATATACAGGTTGCATCACCAAAATTTAGCGACTTTTTAAGTAAGTTTCAAGCCTAATTTGTATCCAGATTTTTAAAAATGCTTGCCATTTCGAAGTCAGAAATGTAAAAATAGAGTTTAAAATTAAGTAACAATGCCGTGTGTAAAAGAAAGTCAACCACATTTTGGTAGAGAAACGAAACAGACTATTTTCTGGTATATTTCAATACAAACCTTTATTTTGTATCTAAATTTTGTCCTATTAACCTATGGGAATAGTTATAATGCTAGTAATTAAAACTGAGCAAATTAGAAAGATCGCAGAATTTTTTCTTGTCGATATAAATTCCTTATCTGTTTCGGTAAAAATCTCAGGTCCCCACCGTGTTGTTTCACAAACGCATATGACAAACGATGAATGTAACTCTATCATATTAGTTAAAAATTCATTGTGAAATGGACATTTTTCTTTTCTTTAGTAATTGCGTGACGAAGTGAAAAATTTTAAGTTTTGTTCATATAAACTTTAAGCTCTCCTCACTGGCTTGAGTTGCATATGAATGTGTGTGAATTGCTTTCGCTCCGTGCCTCCATAATGACGCCAAATGAAAGAGCCAATAAGAGTGTAGATTGCTAATGGACCCAACCTAATGAGGATGTAGCACGTGACGCCGTCGAGAAGTTTAAATGAAGTGGCAACAGTTTCTGAAGGACAAACACAGCTGGCTGCCCTGCAGTTAGTGTGTAAAGTGCAATTATTAGCAGTCGGTATTTATAAAAATTGGAAGCCAAAATGCCTAGACTTTGTGGCTTTATTAATTGCTACAGTAGAGGAAATCGAGACTGGAAGTCCTTTTTAGGCTGCCAGCTGCTGTCTCTAAAGGCAGTACCGAAAAGATTTGCTTATCTGCCAAGTGAAGGCAGATCGCTTTCAAGTATTGAAGCAAAATATAAAAATGTTGCTTATTATAAAAAAGTAAAAGTAGAAAATGAAAAGAAAATTTCTGGAATCTTAAGGGATGCAGTAAAAGCAGAATTGGATGACTGGCTAAAAATTGGAGTAAGAAACAAAAATAAGAAATTTGTTAAAAAGCTGAACCTTAAAGAAGAAAAATTTTTGAAGAATAACTATTCTAGTAAAAACAAAAAAACTGCAGTTCTTAGTCATGTGAAGGACAACACTGCTACTGGAGTTAGCCAAGAATTATTACAAGTGATAAATAAAGGAAGTAATTTCAATCTATCCAAAGAAAAAATAAATCCAGAAAAATTGGTAATTGAATTGGAAAGCATCTGCAGCACTTTAGAAAAAGAGGACCAAATTAAAGCAGACCTCCTCAGAAAAGATTACTACAATAGCCTTACAAAATTCCAGAAGCAAGTAAGGAAACCTCAAAAAAATTTTGATAATAGTCAATTACAAGCTCTTAAAGATTTCAGAAAAAATGAAAGTATAGTTGCTGTGAAAACAGACAAAAGTAAGTTGATTACTATTATGGATAAGAAAGATTATCTAGAAAAGATGGAAGAAGAACTAAAAAAAACCTATGTATGAAGAAGTAAAAGAAAACCCACTACCAGATTTGATTAAAAAAGTCTCTAAGCTTATTTCACTTCAAAAAAAGAAAAAACCAGCTTCCAGAAAACTATAAACAATTCTCAAAATTACAGTTCAGATTACCTCAAATATATGGAATAGTCAAACTGCATAAAGAACACCAACCAATTAGACCAATAATAGACTCAAAAACTCTATTCTTTCAAATCTAAACTATTTTTTAAAGTCACACCTTCAGAATCTTTTAAAAGAGCCACCTAACTTGATTAAAAACTCAATGCAGCTAAAAGAAAAACTAGAACTTCTTCCTAAATTAGATTCTCCTATTATGGGTAGTTTAGATATAGTGTCTATGTATACTCACATTAATATAGATCAACTTATAGACTTTATAGCGGAAGACTTGGCAGACCTAATAGTTTTTCACAACAAGGAAAAAAACATATTAGTAGGAATTTTTGAAATGCTTACTTTCTCTTTGCAGAACAACTACTTTCAATTTGGGAAAACTTTTTTCATTCAAAAATCGGGGCTAGCTATGGGCTCCCCACTCTCCCCACTCTTAGCTAACTATTATGTGGGAAAACTAGAAGAAAAGATACTAGTACAACCCACATACTTCTGCTTATATAGCAGATACATGGATGACATCTTATTTATAATAGATAGCTCAGAAATTGTTCCAGAAAGAATTCTAGACTCATTCAATGAATTAGATGATTCCCTTAAGTTCACTATTGAACTTCAAAAAGAAAGAAGAATAAACTTCTTAGATATTACTATCTATTATGAAGATGAAAAATTCCTCACTAGTTGGTATAAAAAACCAATGAATACTAAAAGACTACTGGATTTCAATTCGTATCATCCAGTTTCTATTAAGAAAAATGTAGCAAGTCAGTTTTTAGAAAAATTAATAAAATAGTTTCTACTGCAGATAAAAAGAAGCCCATAAAGAAGAGCTTAAAGTCATACTTGCAGAAAATAACTATCCTAAAGAAGAAATTGAGAAGCTTCTGAATTTTAATGGTAAGAAGAACCCACAAAAGCAAGAAGTAAAATTCACTAGAAAAAATTTCTTATCACAAAGGTTTATTTGAGGCTTTAAAGAGAATTAGTAAAAAATACAATATTAGGCTAGCTCCAAGTTTAGAGAACAAAGTTAAAAATTTTTCCCTAAAATAGTTCAAAGAGAAGAAGATATTTTAAAAATGCAAGGAGTAGTTTATGAAGTAAATTGTAGTTGTGGACTATCTTACATAGGTGAAACAGGTCGCAGACTAGAAACTCGTATAGCTGAGCATAAAGCAGCTATAAAAAATTGCTCAACAAGACTGGATTAGATAGGCATGTTAGAGAAACTGGGCACAGCATGGATTGGAATTCCTTAAAGTAATCAGTTTCCAAAGCAATTTCCAAAAAGAAAACTGAAAGAAGGAATAGAGATTGAGAAAAAACAAAATTCCATCATCAATGACTGCAAAGGATTTTCCCTGCCTAACATCTGGCAGGATTTGGTGAAAAATAACCTAAACCGTCAAGGTTAACCGTAACCGTCAAGGTAAACCGTAACCATGATAGTGACAAGCAAAAAGTGACAACAACTAGAGAGCCTGAAGAAGGAGAAGAGTTTTCTCCGAAAATTTGCTATAAATGAAAACATTTCCTAGTAAATTCCCATAAGTTGCTTTAGATTATTAATTCAATTAAACTAGGAAGCCATTTCTCAATATGAGCTTTATTCAAAGAATTAGAACAGAGTATGGGTCAGATACTTGGCAAACAATAAAGAAAGTTCAACATGCTACATTGAAGATGGAAAGATCCATAGCTCAAATCAAGTTCCTGAAAAATTGCAAGGTAAATAACTTTATTCCAAATTCATTTAGACTTAGAAAACCATTTAAAGATTTACTTTCAGCCAACTTCATAAGAAAAATAGAGCAAAAAACGTTAAAAAGAAGTATTGAAGCAAAATATAAAAATGTTGCTTATTATAAAAAAGTAAAAGTAGAAAATGAAAAGAAAATTTCTGGAATCTTAAGGGATGCAGTAAAAGCAGAATTGGATGACTGGCTAAAAATTGGAGTAAGAAACAAAAATAAGAAATTTGTTAAAAAGCTGAACCTTAAAGAAGAAAAATTTTTGAAGAATAACTATTCTAGTAAAAACAAAAAAACTGCAGTTCTTAGTCATGTGAAGGACAACACTGCTACTGGAGTTAGCCAAGAATTATTACAAGTGATAAATAAAGGAAGTAATTTCAATCTATCCAAAGAAAAAATAAATCCAGAAAAACTGGTAATTGAATTGGAAAGCATCTGCAGCACTTTAGAAAAAGAGGACCAAATTAAAGCAGACCTCCTCAGAAAAGATTACTACAATAGCCTTACAAAATTCCAGAAGCAAGTAAGGAAACCTCAAAAAATTTTGATAATAGTCAATTACAAGCTCTTAAAGATTTCAGAAAAAATGAAAGTATAGTTGCTGTGAAAACAGACAAAAGTAAGTTGATTACTATTATGGATAAGAAAGATTATCTAGAAAAGATGGAAGAAGAACTAAAAAAACCTATGTATGAAGAAGTAAAAGAAAACCCACTACCAGATTTGATTAAAAAAGTCTCTAAGCTTATTTCACTTCAAAAAAAGAAAAACCAGCTTCAGAAAACTATAAACAATTCTCAAAATTACAGTTCAGATTACCTCAAATATATGGAATAGTCAAACTGCATAAAGAACACCAACCAATTAGACCAATAATAGACTCAAAAAACTCTATTCTTTCAAATCTAAACTATTTTTTAAAGTCACACCTTCAGAATCTTTTAAAAGAGCCACCTAACTTGATTAAAAACTCAATGCAGCTAAAAGAAAAACTAGAACTTCTTCCTAAATTAGATTCTCCTATTATGGGTAGTTTAGATATAGTGTCTATGTATACTCACATTAATATAGATCAACTTATAGACTTTATAGCGGAAGACTTGGCAGACCTAATAGTTTTTCACAACAAGGAAAAAAACATATTAGTAGGAATTTTTGAAATGCTTACTTTCTCTTTGCAGAACAACTACTTTCAATTTGGGAAAACTTTTTTCATTCAAAAATCGGGGCTAGCTATGGGCTCCCCACTCTCCCCCACTCTTAGCTAACTATTATGTGGGAAAACTAGAAGAAAAGATACTAGTACAACCCACATACTTCTGCTTATATAGCAGATACATGGATGACATCTTATTTATAATAGATAGCTCAGAAATTGTTCCAGAAAGAATTCTAGACTCATTCAATGAATTAGATGATTCCCTTAAGTTCACTATTGAACTTCAAAAAGAAAAGAAGAATAAACTTCTTAGATATTACTATCTATTATGAAGATGAAAAATTCCTCACTAGTTGGTATAAAAAACCAATGAATACTAAAAGACTACTGGATTTCAATTCGTATCATCCAGTTTCTATTAAGAAAAATGTAGCAAGTCAGTTTTTAGAAAAAATTAATAAAATAGTTTCTACTGCAGATAAAAGAAGCCCATAAAGAAGAGCTTAAAGTCATACTTGCAGAAAATAACTATCCTAAAGAAGAAATTGAGAAGCTTCTGAATTTTAATGGTAAGAAGAACCCACAAAAGCAAGAAGTAAAATTCACTAGAAAAATTTCTTATCACAAAGGTTTATTTGAGGCTTTAAAGAGAATTAGTAAAAAATACAATATTAGGCTAGCTCCAAGTTTAGAGAACAAAGTTAAAAATTTTTTCCCTAAAATAGTTCAAAGAGAAGAAGATATTTTAAAAATGCAAGGAGTAGTTTATGAAGTAAATTGTAGTTGTGGACTATCTTACATAGGTGAAACAGGTCGCAGACTAGAAACTCGTATAGCTGAGCATAAAGCAGCTATAAAAAATTGCTCCAACAAGACTGGATTAGATAGGCATGTTAGAGAAACTGGGCACAGCATGGATTGGAATTCCTTAAAGTAATCAGTTTCCAAAGCAATTTCCAAAAAAGAAAACTGAAAGAAGGAATAGAGATTGAGAAAAAACAAAATTCCATCATCAATGACTGCAAAGGATTTTCCTGCCTAACATCTGGCAGGATTTGGTGAAAAATAACCTAAACCGTCAAGGTTAACCGTAACCGTCAAGGTAAACCGTAACCATGATAGTGACAAGCAAAAAGTGACAACAACTAGAGAGCCTGAAGAAGGAGAAGAGTTTTCTCCGAAAATTTGCTATAAATGAAAACATTTCCTAGTAAATTCCCATAAGTTGCTTTAGACTATTGAAGAGTTAGACACTTCAAAGACAGAGAACCTTTTAAAGGTTAGTTTTATCCAGAAATCAGTGATTTTTGGTAAAGCAGAAAACATATCTTTTTACTGGTTCAAATGCTGTTGGCGTGCGGTGCTTGCACTTATTCGGCCAGGCGTTTCACTTGTTGATTTCAAATTTTCAATTTTAATTTAAAAGGTGTTAGCTATTTTTTTTTTTTTTTTTTTGCATAGGTTTTATTGCTACCGATTATTTTTATATAGAACACCTTTCAGAGTTTGTCCCTTAGTCAAAAATGTTCTTAAATCAACGCTTCGGTACCCAATCGGCACTTTTATACATGTGGGCTTTTCACCATCAGGGACTTTTATTCAGAAAGTTCCTGATTGATCTAGGGGCTGTTGAAATTTTTTATAGAGCTAAAAGTTAATTTATTATCCATCCTGACTTTTAGTCAGAACTAAATCTCTTTGGCTGTTCTAGATTTTTTAGTAGAGCTTGAGCCACTTTTTTGCAAATTTTCGGCTTTTCATTTAGAATTTTAACTTTTAAGATTATTTGGCTCTCAGTGTTGGGGTTTTTTTACTTTACTATTTGTTCTATGTGACATTTCCTCCCTAAATCACGTTGATTTTATTTTTAGTACACCTGGATTTTTAACTGGAGCTGAGCGGAAAAATGCAAATAACTAATAAAATTATTTCCAAATAAAATTCTTTTTGGTGACTAGGTCTGTTTACATACCAGGATCACACCGCTAAATTTATTTACAGATAAATAAATTAGGGCGCAAATCCAAGAAAAATTACTGTGTTTTTTCACCACAATTTTGCGTGAAAAAACCAGATTTTTCTCTCAATTTTTCTAAGTCTTGAAAATCACTTCCCAGAGCTTAGAAAAACACTTTTTTACTAATTGCTCACTAATTAGTGATCTCACTAAATTACCATGTAAAAGAATATCCCCAATGAGGAATTGTTATATGCTTCGAGAATTTTATATGATTCTAATGCCTCTAACTGTTGTATGGTAATGGCGCTTCGACCAAAGACGAAGTAATAGAAAACATGGTATTATGCACATTGGTATACAATGTTACTTATTACTGTTTCACACGTTGTATTGTTTCATTATCTAAACTAGTTTCAACTCTTCATTTTGCAAGTCATCCTCAGTAGCATATGATGTTTACGTTTTCAAAGAGGTCATTGTATCACTGGGTCACTGATCGTTCTCATTATCTGCTGTGTCCTTGCTGTGCATGCGTATTATGGCCATGGTTTTGTTTGGACAACTTTTTTATTTTCTTCTCACGTTCCACCAAGAATTTCCATGCATATGGCAGGTCGTAGGGGTTGCTGTTATTACAATTTATATCACGAGTTTTCTCGATCAATACTGCCTCTGCCATTAGGATTTGTTGGTGTGTATTGTGTGTTGTTAGGATTTTCGCGTTTTCCCAATCTGGGATTATAACATCATTCTCTTGGCAGTGTTGGATTAATGCCGTTTTCACCTCTCTCTACCTCTTTGGAAACGCAAACATCGTACGCAACTGAGGATGACTCGCAAAATGAAGAGTTGAAACTTGTTTAGTTAATGAAACAATACAATGTGTGAAACAGTAATAAGTAACATTGTATACCAATTTGCATAATACCATGCAATTAGCCACGTATTGATGTAGAGCATTTATTGAATATTTGACTCACAAACCACATGTAATAGAAAATATTTAGTATTTGCACTTCTGGAAAACTTTGCATGTCACCTTCGAAGATACTTACATTCAGCACACAGGGATCTTTTGCTTCAATCTCATTCATTTTTTCCAAATACTGCATTTTGTTCTCGAAAGTTAAACTTTCAAAGTAAGATACCATCATTTCAACGGGGACTGGTTGTCCTTCACTTACTTTACTAAGGCTCATTGCCATGATGAAAGTCACGTGTCTGCTACATCCTCATAGGCAATGGAAGCAATGAAAAAATGCAAACGGCAGTTTTTTCTTTGACTTGTTACTAAAATCATTACTGCTCGGTTCCCTTTTGTCATAGATGGTTTCATACACCTAAACCTTCCTCAACAAATCCTCTATGGAATGGTGAAAACTACATCAAAATCCATCCAGCAATTCTTGAGATTAGCCCGAACAAACAGACGAGACACCTACCGGGGACTTTATTTTATACTATGTATAGATGGTAGCTCCAGTAGTAAAGCAATTATTAAATTTTACGTAAATGGCGATTTTGGTCAAAAACGCCATGCTAAACCGAAGAAAAATTACTGCCAGAAAACAACTAAGACTAGTAAACAATATTTTTTGCTATTTTTGAAGTGTCATGTAATATTGTAAGCAAAATATTTATATATATATACTTATATACACTGAAGAGCAATTGAATTAGAGACAGCTGGCATTATGCAAATGTGGCGCTGTGGGCGGCCCTGTAAACGGAAACGACATGACATATGCAGCGATCCGACAATATAAGGAGTGATGCGACTGGAATCAGTAAGAGTCGGACGCAGTGTGGGCAAGACGAAGGATCTAAGCGCATTTGATCATGGGCCAATTGTCGGGGCCCGACGAATGGGCCACTCCATCTCGGAAGTCATGCAGGCACTGGGATTTTCACGAGCCACTGTCACGAATGCACCGTGAGTATATCAAATCCGGTAAAACCATCCCTGCAAGGGCCAACTGCCATAGACAACAGCGTGTGGATGAGCGGGTTCATCGTCGGCTAGCTCGCATTGTAACAGTGGATAGATGGGCCACAGTGCAAGAAATCACTCAGCAATTTAACGCTGGTGCACAAAAACGTGTAAGCAGCCACACCATCCAGAACCATCTCCTCGCTATGGGGTACAGAAGCCATCATCCCACAAGGGTACTGCTGCGGACCGCACATCACAGGGTGCAAAAATGAGCATGGGCACGGCGACATCGCCACTGGACCCTAGACATGTGGGAAAATGTTGCCTGGACTGATGAGTCGAGATTCACGTTGGTACATGTGGATGACAGGATACGAGTACGGCGCAAACCACATGAAGCGATAGATCTTTCTTGCCAGCAGGGTACTCTTCAAGCTGGTGGGGGTGGCATTCTCGTCTGGGGACTGTTTATGTGGACTGAAATGGGACCCCTGGTACGTGTGACATCATCCCTCACAGGTCAACGTTACCGGGATATCCTGGAAGACCATTTGCTCCCATTTGTGCATCTTCAACATCCCACTGGGGACCTCATCCTGCAACAAGACAATGCACCGTGCCATCGCTCCCGAATTGTATCCGAATGGTTGGATGAACATTCCACCGACGTGACCTCACTTCCTTAGCCAGCTAGGTCACCTGACCTCAATCCCATCGAGCACATCAGGGATGCCATCGAGAGAGATGTCACTCGGCAATTTAACGCTGGTGCACAAAACCCTCTCCATCAAATCTTCGTGAACTTTGGGAGCTTGTTCAGGGGTCGTGGATCCATATAGCTTCCCAACGCTTCCGGTGTCTTGTCGAGTCCATGCCGAGACGAATCGCCGCCGTCATCAAGGCGAAAGGTGGTGCTACACGTTACTAGACACGTATCTCTAATTCAATTGCTCTTCAGTGTATATATATATATATATATATTGCATACAATATTCTCAATATAATACTTAAATATATAAATATTATTATTCTCAATACCATATTTATATATTTAAATATTACATTGAGAACACTATATGCAAAATATAAAAAATATTAAAAAATGTCAAGCAACAATTTAATTCTGTATTAGGTGATTTCACATGGAAGGAATCTGATTTCTTCCTTTTTTTTTTTTTTAACATAAATAATATGTTTAAGTTTCCACTGCAATAAATCCTGCTGTTAAAGTTCCTTTGAATTGACTAGCTGCTTTACACTTTCTCTGCAGAGCCGTACTCATTTTTACAAAAATGTCGAATACCCTCATTATGAAAGCTCTATAAAATAAAAATTGTTTCATCACTCTTTCAAAACTTTTTGGTCAACAATTCTATCACCAATAAAATAAATTTTTATTAAGTATTACACCATCAGCTATCCTGCAACAGCACAAGCAACCAATTATCACTCTGGCAGAACTCACAGGGGCAGAACAACCTTACATTTTTTGCTCATGAAAGAAGAAAGTTAACGGGAGCTAAAAAATTTAAGGCTTCTGAGCAGGAGCAGAAAGTGACTAAGGGTTAGTGAATTTAATATGAAATATGTCAGCTGTGACTGCAGGGAATGAGAAGATCAGCCAGGATGGTGCATTTCTTCTCCACCAAGATGGAGGTTCATAATGAAGTGCTTCACTGCAAACAACCTACTGAGCCAAACACTGTTTTTGATACCTTCCCCTTTCTTGAATTTCAAATTTAAGCCCCATCCCTTTGGGCTGATACTCTCTACCTCAGCCCACTTATTCCAGTTCCAGTTGAATAATCAGTACAATCTAATCAAATAAGTTATCAATAGTCTGGGACAATGGCGACGCCAGAACTAGGTGGGGTAATGGGGGGGACAACTCAGTTTAAGGTACTTGCAAATGTTAGGTCTAAGTTTAAGGTGCTTGGAAAATGCTAGGACAGGGCGACCAAAGAAATTGCCTGGGCCAGCACGAAAAACGTCACTGAAGAACATGTAATTCAAAATTTTGCGAGTCCTGGAAAAAAGAATTAGCAAGTACCATTTTTTCCCCCCAGGGAGAGATAAGCTAATGGCTGAGGGTAAAACGTAACATTATTTTTCGGGCAGAAGTATACATTACTTCGATATTATCAGCTCAAACTAAGATATTCACTGCCTAAGAAGTGGGCTGAATGTGGTTAAAAGGAGTGAATCTGTGTATTGGAATATGTTCCTTTATCAAACGAAAGTACACACTTTTACAACTATTTCAAAAGTAAGGTATCTGGTCTTAAAAGAAAATCCACTGACCCAAAGAACAATTGCGAAGTCATTAAATATATATGTATCAACTATAAACGAGGTACAAACGAAGATTTGAATCTGAAAAAAAAAAATGTTCACGACCTTTTGCCTTGGCACATGGCTGAGCACAGAACATGAGGTGTAGACTTATTCAACAACATTTAAATATGCACACGAACTACGCCATATTGCATGTATTTATTTACGTGGCACAAAATACAACTAAGTTAACGTAAAAAAATTTTATACACTACTGTACATCACATTATTTCATGTTTAATACAGAGTTTTCGGGCATGACCCTATGCATAATAAAATAAAAAATCGAATTTCAGAAAATATCACTCAATTCGTGAAGAATGAAATAATAGGACTACTCAGAATGTTTCTGAATACGTCAGGTACGCAGGAATGGGCCCTTAACTTTGGTGCAATAGTTCAACCCTTTGTCGTAATTCAAAAAAATCCACCGCAACATTAGCAATTCAACATTTAACACGTAAAGGTAACTCAACATGCAATCCAAGAATGGACCAAAATCAGAAGTATAGACACCACGAACAACAAAAAGACCACAAGACAACACGAATCATGATAGTAAACAGGTATACAGGTGAAATGAAGTAAAAGCAAATAAGGTCAACGACTTCCAACCATATATAAATTTTTACTATCATGATTTGTGTTATGTGGTTTTTTTGTCGTTTGTGGTGTCTATACTTCTGACTTTAGTCTATTCTTGGATTGCATGTTGAGGTAACTTTTTACGTTTTAAATGTTGAATTGCTGATGTTGCAGTGGATTTTTCGGAAATACGACGAAGGGTTGAACTGTTGCACCGGAGTTAAGGGGCTATTCCTGTGAACCTGACGTATTCGGAAACATTGTGAGTAGTCCTATTATTTCATTCTTCATGAATTGAGTGATATTTTCTGAAATTCGATTTTATTTTATTATGCATAGGGCCATGCCCGAAAACTGTATATTAAACATGAAATAATGTGATGTACAGTAGTATGTAATGTTTTTTTACGTTAACATAGTCCGGGGTGTAGACTTGTTTATGAAAGCTACAGATGAGAATTTATTGTGATTATTCATGAAGCATGGACCTTCCTAAGAGCTGTAACACAAAAAGGTCAATTTACTATTGCAAAGGAGCAGAAAAAGAGTTACAAACTTGGTTTCAAGAATCCAAAGAAAGTTTCAGTAAAGGATTAATGATTATTGCTGGTTTCTTGTACAATGGGAAATTAGTTAAGAACAGTACAAAAAAAATGTTAAAATCAATTCTACATATTACCAAAATACTGTTTTAACTCCTATATTTAAAGAGGAAATATCATTACTTTACGCACAGTGTCTTCAAAGAGTGGACATCCAAATCTACTATATTTCTTGAAAAAACAAAAAAGAGGCAGGTATCAAGTCTATACCTTTTGCTAATTTTCCTACAAAGTCACTGATGTGTCACCAATGGACTATTGTGCCTTTCCAGTGCCAAAAAGAGCACTTTCTAAATGCATACCTAAAACAATGATAGAAAGCAGTGGAAAAGGAAATTAACAAAATACTACTACCAATTTCAAGAATTGACTTATCTTGGAAATCTAGATGTAGGTTCATTCCAGAGAAAGGGGTATCAAATAGAACATTTAAAGAGAAAAAATATTTTAAATATTAATTACATTGCTGAAAAATAGTCCTAAAAATGTGGGAACATCCTCTGTATTTCAATTTTGATTACACTTGAGGAATTATATGGTGACACAGGACACTAGTCTTATGTGTGATTTTGGTAAATTACTTTTTTAACTCTATGGGAAAGGAACACTGCATTAATTCTCATATACTACTTCACAATAAACATAATTCTAATTACAGGTACAAAAACACCGTGCTCTTACCCTATCATCCTCTCCATCACATATATAGTGATAGTATTTATAATTTCCTTTAATAAGATGAATAGCATTGTTTTCTGGACAAGGAAAGTTAAGATGCACGTCGTCTGCTAAATTCATCTCGGCGTCATAAATTCCGAACGTTGCCATCACTGATTTTTATTCTCAACTGATTCGTTCCAAGATACTCCGTCGACAGAGTGAACGAGAAGATCCGTTCAGTAGTTCCAGTAGATCTCGTTCGCTTCGGTTCTCAGGTCGAGGATTCAAATCGTTGGTTCGCCTTCCGCTTCGGTCGTTTTGTTTGTTGGTCAAAGCTGGTATTTCATTGCCCATTGATTAGTTACTGGATCGAAAATTTTTTCGGGCTATTCTTCCGCAGACGGACGGACGGTTCATTTCTCACAGCTAAGACAGGGCAACTCTAGCATAGCTCCGGGAGTACGTACCGAAAGCATTAAGTTACTCTTTTCGATATGGCAACGGATCTATTGTTTAGATCACGTTGGTTTACATTCAAACGCAAACCGCAAGTTTTTGGAGACATTTAGGCCCGTTCACACAACCGGGTTTCTCTCGCAGAAGCAATAAATTATTCAGCTGTCCAACCACCTCTTTTTTTTTTTTTAATTGAATAAGACGATGAGGCTTATAGACAAAGCTTTGTGCCTCACAGCAACTAGTTGGCCATGCGGAAATAGCTAAAATATCTCCTGATCAGTAAGACACGAAGATGCACGACCAGCCACAGAGGAGAACCTCCTTGCGACCAGCACGTGAAGTCACAGGAGCAGCACAAAAGTCCATCAAAGGGGCACGCTCATGAGAAGGAATGTTAGAACAGGAGCGTCCTCACAGAGAAACGTCTTGAGAGAGTAATAAATTTCTCCAAGGCCCGAACTTTACGTTTTGCCACGGAAGCGTCCCGAAATTCCAACAAAGAATACATTTGAGCAGAGACGGAGGTTGAGGAATGAGGGGTTGTCACTCCAAAACAAATCATTCGATGTGCACTGTACGCAGGGCAGGAGAGGAGGAAGTGAGGAACAGTCTCTGGCCCGGAGCCACAGAAGCACATCGGGGAAGAACGTTTTCGAATCAGAAAGAGGTAGCTGTTTAAAGGTGCCGTGTCCGTGCGTAATTTTTGAATTATGATTGCTGAGGATCTTCGATAACAGTGTTCGCTAGGCCATCTGTGACGGAAGCTGATGAACGGATACAGCTCTGCCCACCCGGACAAAAGCCAGGCTGAATCAGAAGCGGTGATGAGCATATTACCACTGTGCCGAGCAGCGTCGGAGGCTGTAACTGGGGGAAACAAGGCCAGGCCCTCAGCATGGCCCCGTCGGGCGGCAGCGTCAGCGGCCTCATTCGCTGGAAGACCAACATGAGCCGGGCACCAAACGAGCACAATGTCCTCGTAGAAAGAACGGAGGCGTTGAAGAGAATCATGCAGAAGAACGATAATGTCTGGAGATTTGCGATTCAATGCCAACAAGGCCTGTAGAACAGAACGACTATCCGTAAGCAGCAAGAGGCCACCGCACGGGCCGGGAGCAAATTCAAGCGCTGATATTAGGGCCCATGCTTCAGCCGAGAACACTGAGGAAATAGTCGAGAAGGAAAACGAACGGCTGGAGTTGTTCCGTGGAAAAAATGCCCGATCGCCACCGAGGTGTTAATCTTCGAAGCGTCAGTAGCAATGATGTGGTGTGACGCTAAGAACTGGGCCAAGAACACCCCAAAGCAATGTCTGATAAGCATCGGATGCAGATATCGTTGCTGAAAAGGGAGACCAGAGCAGATAATCGAGTAGCAGGGTGCAGACGAAACAGGAGGAGCCGACAGAGCCTGAAGAAGATCGCTGTTGACGAAAAACGGCTCCTGTCGGAAGCGACTGAGCACGATTCCAAGGGGAAAGCCATGGGATTTCCAAGCGTAGAATGACAAGGCGTCCTCTTCTAGAAGAAGATGAGCGATAGGCGAGCGCTGACCCATCGACAAATGGCGGTACAAAGATCGGACTGTCAGCAGGGTGATTCCAGAACGCACGCTAGCGATTCCACATTCGGCACGCAAGACCGCCACAGGCGTCGAACGAGGGAGGTGAATGGCTGCACGGAGTGCATGGTTGAGCAGAACTTCAAGAGCGTCGTAAAGATAGGTGGGGGAGGCGAACAGGACCGGCGCCGCATATTCCAGAATAGGCCGAATCACAGCAACGACAAAGGCGAGAGCGTTGGGGAAGCCAAGACCCCACCGGCGATGACAAGCAACTTTAACAGCAGACAAGGCTCGGAAGACTGACTTCGTGACATGCGTGGGGTGGGAAGACCAAGTCAGGGAGGAGTTAAACCATACCCCTAAAATCTTGATGGAGGACTGCCAAGTCACTGAGTCAGAGCCCAGCAGGAAAGGAGGGGCAAGCGACCGGCGCTTACGAGAAAAGTCAACCGCGAAGCTTTTAGAAGGAGAGAGACGTAAATCCCAGGATGATGCCCACTAAACAATGGAATCCAAAGAGGATTGCATATAGCTAAGTGCCGCCGCCCGGTTGGGACTATAGGAAACAATAAAAATATCGTCTGCAAATAAGAACATATGCGCATTCGGATGACAGCAATCAACCACATCATCAATGTATAAGTTAAATAGGATAGGTGAAATGGAGCTACCCTGAGGAACACCTCGACACTGCGGAAAGGAGGAAGACACCGTTCCCCGCCAACGAACGCGAAATCTGCGCCGAGCAAGGTAGTCAGCCAGCCAACGGAGAAGGCGACCACGAACACCCAGAGACTCCAATTTCCCTCGGAGAGCAGGGTGACAGACCGAATCATATGCCGCCTGAAGGTCCAAAGACACCAGAAAAACATAATTATGTCTAGCTCGAGCCACCAGAAGATGACGTTGGATCGACAGAAGGCACGCCGATGTGGAACGTCCAGGCAAAAATGAGAATTGCAGCTTGCTGATCCGTTGATCAGAGATAATGAAGTCTGTTAGGCGAGAGACCAAGACTTTCTCCAAGATCTTCGAAAAAACTGAAGTGAGGGTGATCATTCGGTACGATGATAAGTCGAGAGCAGGTTTGTTAGGCTTCTGTATCGGAATCACCCATGACTCTTTCCAGCATGAAGGATGAACGCCGGCTGACCAATAAAGGTTAAGTAGGTCAACCAGCCAAGACGAATTCCACCTCCATATACGTCTCACCAGTTCATAAGTACATCCATCAGGGCCGGGTGCAGAGCGTCGAGGCGATCCATTAATAGCCCCGGCAACTTCACTAGCAGTAAGTAACGCATCCATCTCAAGAGAAGAGTCATCATGGTCAATAGAAAAGGAGTGCACCGAACAGCCAGAGGCTGTGGAAAAGAGTTCACCAAACGCCGAAGCCTGCTCCGCCGGATCAGCAACAAGGAAATCGCCAATCCGAAGTAGCAGGTGATCCGGGGTCGAACCAACATGAGATTTCAGACTGCGCAAGAGGGAGAAAACGAAGCCTGGCCTCGAGGTGTCGTTGCATTGTGCCTTCCAGTAGGCACGTCTCTTCAGAATGAGGAGGTGGCGAAGATTCCGTTCTTCCTGCCGATATAATGACCAAGCGAAGAGGCAGCCGGATGACTTAGCATAGCGAAGGAGGCGGCGTTTCTTGCGAAGCCGCTGAGCACAATCAGAGTCCCACCAGGGAGACCAACGTCGACGCTGACCGCTGAGCCGACGAGAAGCGTGGAGAATCAGGGAAATGCGGTCCAGGATCATAGCGGCACCGTCAGGAGTGGAAGGAGGATCACCACGGATAATCTTCTGGATAGAAGGCCAAGCCACTGACCAAGCAACTGGTTGTAGACCCAGAGCAGGAGGGGAGGAGAGACAAACATCCCTGCCTCCAATGTTGTAATGACAGGATGATGGGTGCTACCGTAGAGGTCACTATCCACAGACCAGGAGCAGTACGGAACCAGCTGAGGAGAGCACATGGTGAGGTCCAAAACAGAACAAGTGGAACCCCTGCAAAAGGTAGAGGCCCCCGAGTTTAGGAGACAAAGATCTTGCGAGCAAAGCCAGCCCACGAACTCAGTTCCTCCCCGGCTCGGAGAAGTAGAACCCCAGCTAGGGTGATGAATATTGAAATCACCAACCACCATACAACAATCAGTGAGCAGTTGTTCGATCCGTCCAAGCAAGAGCGCCGAGAGGGGAGGAGAGGGAATGTATAAATTAATAATCCTGAGCGTGGTGTCGCCGGAGTAGATATCCGTCGCAAGAAGCTGCTCGTTCGAATCCGAACTGAAGATGTCCACCAATCTGGAAGAGAAATCCGACCTAATTGCAGTTAAGAAGCCACCCCCGACCCCCCCGATCATTCCTATACACCGTACGGGCTGGGAGGGAAAAAGAGAGACCAGGAGATAGCCAGGATTCTTGGATAGTCAAAATCGTGGCTGTAGAAAAAATAGAACTGTCGGTGAAATAAGGTCTTTTGGAGCGAAGGGACTGCGCATTCCATTGGACCAGCGACCAGCTATTCATGAAGAGAAAAGTGATCCGCTAGGCCAGATGCCACAAAGAAACTTACCGTCGTCACGATGAACTTTCAGTTGTGACAGCAAGGCTGGACTAGAAGAGAAAGGCATGGCGCATGGAAGACACGAGTAGGTTCTGGAGTGAGAAAGTTTGACGGATTCAGCAGCAGACTCTACATACGGAACCACAGATTCTTCGCATGACAGGAATTCATCGGCGCTTAGGCCAGTGTCAGAAGGTTGCTCAGTAGGCACTGAAGAAGCTGGGCACGCCGCAACTGTAGTAGGAGGATTCTGCAAAATTTCAGCCTGTGGCACCTGTGCAACGGATGATGTGGGGCCAGCATGTAGGGAAGGAGGTGAAAGAAGATTCGTCAAAGAGTCCAATTTACTGGTGAGTTTAGAGATAATGTCCAGAAGCTGAGGGAAGGCAGAGGAGCAAGCACACGGAGGTTGAGCTTGAGTCGTCGCCGCCGCCGCCGCATATGAGGCCTGGTGGACTTGACGCACAGAGTCCCGAGCTTCTGGATAGCTGAGATGCTTCGAAGCCATAATATCTAGGATCTGCTTTTCTCGGAGGTAAATTGGGCAGTTCGTGTCAGAAGCAGCATGAGAGCCCTTGCATAATACGCACTGGAAGCTCGACGCCGAGCATACCGAAGAGTCGTGTCCTTCACCACAACGAGAACAGCGAGCGGCACTACGACAGGTTGACAGCAGATGTCCATAACGCTGACAGTTTTTGCACTGCCTAGGCGAATCCAAGAAGGGTCTGACCGCACATCTGGAATACCACAGATAGATAGTGTCACGGTTAGTAAAGCCCAGTTCTTCCACTAGGACCGAAGAAGTAGGGACCCTCGAGGAATTTACCGAACGTCGGAACCGAACAACACGAAAACAGTTCACACCACGGTCCAACAATTCTGAAGCAATTTCATCAACAGGGGCTTCAGTGTCCACATCTCGAACTAAAAACTTTGTTGTCATAAGCTTAGTAAGAACCTGAGTTTTGACAGGTACCTGAAGAAAATTAGAAAGTTGACAAATTTCCAGCAAGCAAATGAGATTCGAGGAACGCACCAATAAGTCACCCGAACGTAAAAACTGAACGTCTGAAATTGAGTCATGCATGGAAATATTGTCCACGAAGAACCTCTTCAACAACATGGGACGGACTCTGGGTAGCTTCCCAGAAGTCGCGGAAATAAGTATTTCACCACGAGTCACTCCGCTCGCAAATGCCCTACGCAGCAATTCCTGAGGAGACCATTGAATCGAACAAACAAAATCATTAACTGAAACTAGCAAACCACCCAGCTGAGGAAGCTCATCACCCGGCGAAGAACTCATTCTTTTAGCCGGAGTCGAGAAATCAGAGTCCCCCATCCCCGCCGGACCCACCGGCGGCAGCTATGGCCCACCCGGAATCAACAGACAAGAGCATGCAAAGACAATTATCCTACCTTGGATATGGGAAGAACCAACCGCCTGCAAAACTTTAGCAGGAAAAGACACGAAAATAGAAGAGGAAACAGCAAGCCGCTGTTTCAAAACTGCAATGAAACAAGAACGCTTTCGCCAACGACGACACACCCAAAAAACAGTACCCTACGGGGTTTACCGATTAGAAACAGGAGAGCCAACTTCACACCAGCCAACCGTTGCCAATCCCAACCGCCTCTTTTGAAGCCAGCTATAGAGTTATACCGAGACTTTCAGACGAACAGAATCGGAAGAAATTCCGATCTGGCAGCCGCTGAGCTTTCACGGGGTTCGCTACAAACCGGGCAACTGCGATACCGTCCAAATTTGGAGAAACACAGATGTAAGGCAAGACATTCACACAATCGGGGAACGACTTCTCCGTTTAGGCAATAAAACAATCACTCTTGTCAGAGGGGAGGGGCCGAAAGCAGTGCTGCCAGGCGAGGTCGATTGTCAATAGCTTTGGGCTTGTGTGCTTTGTTAGTTTTCAGCAGAAATACTCTGATTTTTTTGTATAGTTTGCGCTATAACCTCTGTCGATCATGTCTACTATTAATGTTGATATTGAATTATTAATTTTGGAAGTGGAAAAGCACCCACAAGTTTGGCACACGTCGTCGGAAGATAATAGGGATAGGAACATCAAAATAAAAAACAATAAAAAATGCTGGGAATGATATCTGCAGAATCCTGTACAATGAGTTCGACAATTTCACTGAATATGAAAGGAACAACATCGGTAAGCGAATTCCGAATGTACTTGTCTTTGTGCAGAGATATTTCACAACAACAATATATGAGCATACCTGCCAACTCTTCCGATTTTGGCAGAAGTCTTTCGATTTTTTATTCTGCCGTTCGAAAACTTTCTGCGTTTTTTGCGAAAAATAACCTGCTTTATTAATTTTTGTAAGTCAAAAAAAGAAGTTGAAAAGCGCAGCAATAACTTACTAGTCTTAAACTCAGGGCTACCAGACCTGCGCCAATTGCACCAGCCCGCGCCAAAACGTTGTTCTTGCACCATTCTGCTGAAAAATTGCGATTTTGACGAAATCTGCGCTAATTTTGTGCCAAAAGTTAAAATTTACCGGTCATTGATATTTTAGCGTAATCTTACGCCATTCGAAATCGATTCAGCGGTTAATTCGTACGTGAGATCCGTCTGTGGATTCGCGGAGTCCCCCTTCTCCCCCTTTTTTTTGTCATTTTCGAGATTAATGCAAAAATGAAGGAATTTTCGGGGTATTAGTTAGAGCGGGGTCGTATTTCGTCTGAGGACATTGTTTTGTCTTTTTTAATGTTCGGAAGCGGAAGATAAGCGGAATGTAGATTTTTCCCGTAATCGTATTCTTTTTCCTCTCGCGATGTTGCTTCTGTTCAGTATTGTTGTTAAATATAATTGCATTGCATAATTTCAGCTTGAAATTGTAGGCAACGATTTCCGAAAACGGAAGTTGGGCCTCCCGAAAATTTCCCTGTAATCTTCGGCCACGAGATTGTTACGCTAATTTTTTTTTTTTTTTTTTTTTTTTTTTTTTTGATTAGAGGTTTAACGACCACCGTGAGCAACTCAATGGGCTATAAGCAGTCGCCCGTCCCTAATTTAGGGTCACTGGTTCCAGGGAAGGGAGAGAGCCAGTGCCGTAAGACAAACACAACATCCATGCCTCACCGGGATTCGAACCCGGACCCCTTCGGCCGAATGATCAGAGGCCAACGCCTTAGACCACTGCGCCACCGGGGCGGCATTACGCTAATTCGATGAATTCCGTCTTTTTGTTATCATTTGGACCATTCACGAGATCGAGGCACAACTGAACTGAACTTTTAGGAGGATTGGGGGCGGGCGGGCGGACGGGTCGTTTTTTCCGTCGGAGGACGAAATTTCATCTTTCGAAAACGGAAAGTAGACGGAGGTAAGATTTTTCTCGTAATCGTATTTTTTCCTCACGATGTTTCCTCTACCCAGTTATTATTAGAAATCACTTTATTCCATTAATATTTGTATTTCAGCTTGAAAATGTTGGATAAATTTCCTAAAACCGAAGTCAGACGGAGCGAAGATTTCTTCAGTAATTGTATTATATTTTTTCCCACGCGTTTTTTTTTTTTTTTTTTTTTTGAGGTTTAACGACCACCGTGAGCAACTCAATGGGCTATAAGCAGTCGCCCGTCCCTAATTTGAGTCACTGGTTCCAAGGAAGGGAGAAAACCAGTGCCGTAAAACAAACACAACATCCATGCCTCACCGGAATTTGAAACCGGACCCCTTTTAGACGAATGAACAGAAGCCATCGCTTAGACCACTGCGCCACCGCGGCCAGTTAAAATTACAGGCACCATGTAAACAACGCCAATATCCCACTTTTTGCGGCTTCACGGTTAACAGACTCAGGGCATCTCCAGAAGTATTACTCTAACCTCCTTGATGCCATCTAACTTTCAACATTTGTTTTTTTGATTAGAGGTTTAACGACCACCATAAGCAACTCAATGGGCTATAAGCAGTCGCTCGTCCATAATTTAGGGTCACTGGTTCCAGGGAGGGAGAGAGCCAGCGCGGTAAGACAAACACAACATCCATGACTCGCGGGATGTGAACCCGGACCCCTTTTGAATGAATGATCAGAGGCCATCGCTTAGACCACTGCGCCCCCGGGGCGACCGTTCAACATTTGGAACTTGGGAAATAAAGATTCTCAAGCAGTGGCGGAACCTTTAGTTTTTAATACGCTTTAGAATATTTAGGCTGTCTGGCAGGCAATGGGATGAGATCTAAATTGCCGTCCTGGAAACTTGCTTTTATCTTTTGTTTCTTAGGACAGGGCACCTCATGCAACTCAATGGTCTTTAAACAGTCGGAAAAGGCACTGGTTGCAGGGAAGGCAAAGAACTAATGCCATAAGACAAACTCAATATGCATACTGCACTGGGAATCGACCTCGGACCCCCAACTCGGATGAATAGTCAGAATCCAGCATTTAGACCAAGGAGGTTTCAAAACTTCTTGGTTTAGACTGCTGCGCCAAAGGGGCGGCTGCTTTTATCTGCATATTGTGTATTTGTAATTGTAACGATTATTCTAAATTTGGCAACAGTGCGAACAGCAACAACAACATCTGGAATTCAGCCATACCCACGGATAGTCGTCAAGTATCAGCAATTCAGATGGCAGCTAATTACGATTCGTATTTAAGTAATTTACCTTCTGAGTTGATTTTGAAAATATTTAACCACTTGGATTACAAAGATCTGGTTCAGTAAGTCAGTTTCTTCATACAATTTCAATATGAAACACATACTGCTTAAATTAGATATGGGTTTGTAGTCAGAGGAAACCTGAGTTAATCTGAAATTCATTTTGTGTCCTATGTGTTAGGTTATCAACGGTGCTACTCAAATCGACAAAATGAATCACATTTTAGGCCCTGCAGTATGCATGTAGTAGCGTTTTTTAGTAAAATGGTTTAAATTGTTAGAGGGCAGCTTCATCTACAAATTCCGATTTCTTAGTGTTGTGAAGAACTAAAGGAGATTTTTTTGCAAACTCGCTCCTCCAAACTTCTGAGTTTTAATGATGGGTATATTATTTTAACCATATTATTTTAGTGGTGTCAGTTTTTATTTGATAATTTTGTGGGGCTTTATGACGTGCTAAAAATGAGGCAAAATGAATAATATTGTTTTAAAGCTTAGGTGACTATAATATTGGCTGTAGACGTTTTGTCCCCTTCCCCATCCCAGTGTGCTCCAAATAGGAAAAAACCATGTCATGAGACATTACTGTTGCATTCAGGCAGTACTGGTGAATTGATACTGTGTTTTTCTTCAGTTTTGATTCTCATCATTGAACCAGAAACAATAAATGAAAGACAGGCAAATCTTGCATGCTGCCTGTGTGTAATGTGACTTAAATGCAAGAAACAATGCAGTAAAGAAGTTATGTCTAATAAATAATTGCCCCCCCTCCTCCACTGTTGAAATCAGTTAAATCATTTGATCTGTATTGAAGAATAAAGTAATTTTGTTTGTGCAGTGAAACTTCTAAATAAAGCCCAAATCTGAACCCTGGCATTGAAATTATATGCGAGACGTTAGAAAAGCATCTGGGAGCAAAATCCTCTTTCATCAAATCTGAGCTAGTTAAAGGACTGTCTGGTGAACACCTGGTATGCTGTAGATGTAGATGCAGCCCAACACCTTATGGAATCTATGCCAAACCACATACATGGTATAATTCAGGCTAAAGGAGGTTACCCAGCCCCGTAGCAAAATCACGGCGACATACATCGCAGATTTAGTTTGGTCCTGCAGACAAAAGCAATATCCCTAGAGCCCTATTAAAACCGTCTTGCAGGCTCCCTATCATAATGCAAGTTTTTTGCCTTCCAAAAGTTTCGAAAACTGAAGTTAGGGGTAGTGAGAATTTCTCCCATAATTGTAATTCCTTTTTTCTCGCGAAGGACGACGTAGGTCGCAGAATTATTTTGTTCTCATCCCCATAGTAGAATCGCGGCGATGGCCGACATACATCATAGATTTATTTTGTACTCATCCCAGTAGAAGAATCATGGCAACGGCCGACGTACATCGCAGATTTATTTTGTACTCATCCCGTAGAAAAATTGCGGCGACGTACATCGCAGATTTATTATGTATTCATCCCCGTAGAATAGCAGAATCGTGGCAACGGCCGACGTACCTCTCAGATTCGTTTTCTACTCATCCTCGTAGCAGAATCGCGGCGAAGGTCGACGCACATTGCAAATTTATTTTGGTCGTGCAGACAGAAACAATATCCCCATAGCCCTGTTAAACCACCTTGCAGACTATCATAGATGCAAGTTTTCTGCCTTTCAACATTTCCGAAAACGGAAGTTAGGGGGAGTAAGGATTTCACCCGTAAACATAATTTTTTTCTCCCGACTTTCCCTCGATTCTTGAAGAGGGAATTATCCGATATTGTTGTTAAATATAATTTTATTGCATAAATATTCCTGGTTTATTTTGAAAATGGAGGCCAACAATTTCCAAAAACGAAAGTTTGACGGAACCCAGTGATCTTGAATTCTTTTTCTTGCGATATTCCCTCAGCCCTATATGGTCATTAAATATCATTTTATTAGATAAATGTTTGTATTTAAAATTGAAAATGGAGAAAAAATTTCTGAAAACCAAAAAGTTGTACAGAGCAAAAATTTCTCCCTCTAATAACCCTCCACCTGCTGTGCTTCTGTATTATTGTTTAAGCATCATTTAAGTACATAAATGTTTGCACTTGATGGAAATGGAGAAAAATGTTCTGAAAACGGAAGAACGGAGCTAAGATTTCTCCTCTTATGACAATTTTTTCCTAGTGATGCCTCTGCGCTTTATTGTTGTTAAATACAATTTTATTCCCTAAATCTTTGTGTTTCAGCTTGAAAATATTGGTAAAATTCTAGATACAGAGGACCAGAATGTCCTTGATTCTAATTAACATTACAATTGCTGTAGTACCTAGGTTAGACATTTTTTTAGGTAGAAAAATATGTCTGCACAATTTTATTGTTTTCAACATTTAGTAGTTATCTTGCACAGTGACCACCCGCAGATTATTTTGTGGCACAATATCTGTTGCAGACTGACCAGGAACTTTCTGCTATGGGGCAACCCAGTACTGCATAAAAGTTTTTAATTCAGTGCCCAGTATGCATACCTATATCACTCACAGAAAGCACCAGTGCACTGCATATTCTGCACACAATTTTTTGTATTTGTACTGTAGATTAACCCAG
The DNA here is from genome assembly GCA_039090855.1 of Macrothele yani. Lineage (NCBI taxonomy): Eukaryota > Metazoa > Arthropoda > Arachnida > Araneae > Macrothelidae > Macrothele > Macrothele yani. The sequence continues at coordinate 73,613,628 of CM076994.1, read as the reverse complement.
TCATATTTAATAGATAATGAACAAATGTTTAACAAACAGGTTTGTTTTATTATTAATAATAAAAAATGCAAACAAGCAATGTATTTTGAAGGAAATCCAGTTGTAAAGACAATTAGGATTATATGAAAGTATAATAATGTGGCTGTTGGTTTGTCTGTATCTTTCGATGGTGTATTTCAATTAAACTGACATAATGTAAATGTTTATAAAAGAAGAAATTCAAATGAAGGAAAAACAACACATTGTTCAATAGAAAAAATATAGTGGGATCATTGTCCTTTCTTTTCCATACTTAATTCCTCTGTGTCAACAGCATATTTATTAACTTTGAGTTTCACACAGGCTTTTGAATACTCAGCAGTTAGGTGGCTTTTGTGTGGATTCAAAATTGTCTTCGAGTGTGAAAAATATTTATTCACGAGTATGTTTAGATCTGATAGCCAGAAAAACAACGCAAATGCAACTTTCTTTCCGGTCTCCCACAAGGTGGCCTCCCTACCTCACACCCAATGGCAAAAAGGTTAACAAACTTATGTGATATATATAATAGATTTTATAGAAAAATATGATGCAAAATATTATGATTATTTATTATAACCTTTTTTTATGTTTTGTGCCTGGAACTTACCACCAGTGGTACACACACAAGGAGGGTCTTGCCTGGTCTGGACCCTGTATCCCGGAAATGCCCTTGTTCTTTTAAAATACCTTATTCTGAGCATGGCTAAATTAAAAAAAGTCTTCATGTAGACCTACATAGTTTTGTAATTTGAATATTTTTATTATCATTTGATGTTTTAGCCATCTCAATTCAGGCAGGGTGTGTCAGTTGACCACCTCTAGTTTTTTTGAAAAAATATGGTAGCTACTCCTAATGGAGATATAAATACGGCGAACAGAGTTTTAATAAAAAATGTTTTTGGCCAAGTTACAGCATTTTGAAGATAGGCAAAAAATACAACTGCATGGCAAAAGTAACGTGAAATGCCAAAATTTTAAGTATATACTGTTCTCGAACTATAAGAAATAGAGACTTGAATTTTTTTTGTTTATTTTGATGCTATTGAACTGGCATTTCTTTGAGTTCACAGCAATTGATCACAGGAATGTTTCCAGATGGCAAAAACATTATATTTATTACAACACATTTGAATTTTACACTAATTTAGAATATTTTTTTTAAAGAAAAATATTTATCAGGTGGGTAAGTGTGATAACCTGCAGCCCTACTTGGGTTGTATTAGCAGTAATTTTGTTTTTAGCCTGTAATGCACGCAACTCATAAAATTAATTTTTAAAGTATACAAAATTTCAAAAATCTATATTTTTGAATTACAATATTTCAAAAACCCCATTTAAAAATTCTGAAATTTTGGCAATTAATGCCCCAATGGTAGGTTGTTAACTGGGTAAATCAGATTACTAGATTTTTTCCTTGAAATTTTCCTTCAAATTTATTTCTTTGAATAAAGCTCATGTTGAGAAATGGCTTCCTAGTTTAATTGAATTAATAATCTAAAGTAACTTATGGGATTTTACTAGGAAATTTTTTCTTTAATAGCAAATTTTCGGAGAAAACTCTTCTCCTTCTTCAGGCTGACTTGTTGTCACTTTTTCCTTGTCACTATCACGGTTACGGTTTACCTTGACGGTTACGGTTAACCTTGACGGTTTAGGTTATTTTTCAGCAAATCCTGCCAGATGTTAGGCAGGGAAATTCCTTTGCAGTCATTGATGATGGAATTTTGATTTTTCTCAATCTCTATTCCTTCTTTCAGTTTTCTTTTTTGGAAATTGCTTTGGAAAACTAGAAGAAAAGATACTAGTACAACCCACATACTTCTGCTTATATAGCAGATACATGGATGACATCTTAGCCGCCCCGGTGGCGCAGTGGTCTAAGGCGTTGGCCTCTGATCATTCGTCTGTAAGGGGTCCGGGTTCGAATCCCCGGTCAGGCATGGATGTTGTGTTTGTCTTACGGCACTGGCTCTCTCCCTTCCCTGGAACCAGTTACCCTAAATTAGGGACGGGCGACTGCTTATAGCCCATTGAGTTGCTCACGGTGGTCGTTAAACCTCCAATAAAAAAAAAAAAAAAAAAAAAAGACATCTTATTTATAATAGATAGCTCAGAAATTATTCCAGAAAGAATTCTAGACTCATTCAATGAATTAGATGATTCCCTTAAGTTCACTATTGAACTTCAAAAAGAAAGAAGAATAAACTTCTTAGATATTACTATCTATTATGAAGATGAAAAATTCCTCACTAGTTGGTATAAAAAACCAATGAATACTAAAAGACTACTGGATTTCAATTCGTATCACCCAGTTTCTATTAAGAAGAATGTAGCAAGTCAGTTTTTAGAAAAAATTAATAAAATAGTTTCTACAGCAGATAAAAAAGAAGAGCTTAAAGTCATACTTGCAGAGAATAACTATCCTAAAGAAGAAATTGAGAAGCTTCTGAATTTTAATGGTACGAAGAACCCACAAAAGCAACAAGTAAAATTCACTAGAAAAATTTCTTATCACAAAGGTTTATTTGAGGCTTTAAAGAGAATTAGTAAAAAATACAATATTAGGCTAGCTCCAAGTTTAGAGAATAAAGTTAAAAAATTTTTCCCTAAAATAGTTCAAAGAGAAGAAGATATTTTAAAAATGCAAGGAGTAGTTTATGAAGTAAATTGTAGTTGTGGACTATCTTACATAGAGGAAACAGGTCGCAGACTAGAAACTCGTATAGCTGAGCATAAAGCAGCTATAAAAAATTGCTCCAACAAGACTGGATTAGATAGGCATGTTAGAGAAACTGGGCACAGCATGGATTGGAATTCCCTTAAAGTAATCAGTTTCCAAAGCAATTTCCAAAAAAGAAAACTGAAAGAAGGAATAGAGATTGAGAAAAATCAAAATTCCATCATCAATGACTGCAAAGGAATTTCCCTGCCTAACATCTGGCAGGATTTGTTGAAAAATAACCTAAACCGTCAAGGTTAACCGTAACCGTCAAGGTAAACCGTAACCGTGATAGTGACAAGGAAAAAGTGACAACAACAAGTCAGCCTGAAGAAGGAGAAGAGTTTTCTCCGAAAATTTGCTATTAAAGAAAAAATTTCCTAGTAAAATCCCATAAGTTACTTTAGATTATTAATTCAAATTTATTAAAATGCACTTCTCTCTTGCCCATACCTTACGGTTGGGCTATTATTAAAAAAAAGAAAAAAATTGAAAGATATTTCTGATAAATTCACCTGAGTAATATTCCAAATTGGAGTGTCAATCTATAATTTAAAGTCATTTTTATGATTTTTAATAATAATACCACCTATGTATATGTTTAATTTTTTATATAATCCATAATCTTTACACATACAATACATTATTGCAGTTAAGATTTAATTTCTGTTTACATGAGAAAAAAGGGACTCTAAAAACAAAATTACGAGTTTACCATTGTAACTACAATTCATTCAATCTGAGAAAAGCTGCTGGATTTTATTGATTTCGTGTTCATCAAAGGTATGGCATCGTTCAGAATGTCCGACAGGAGTTGGAGCATTCACCTTTAGAAGTACATTTTTAAGGGCACTGGATACTTACTTGTCTCTCTTCTTGCCACATTTCTATGGCCACTAAAAACTTCTGGCTGGTCTATGAGAGTGTATGAAGGATACTGTTAGGCCCTCAAGTTCTTTAGATATGTTTGTAATCTGTCCCATCCACCAGTTATCATCATAATGCATCCTATAAATTTTCCTAGTTGAAAATCATTCACAGAAAATGGATTTTTTTTTCTTTTGTTGTTAGCTTGAAAATTGCACTGTTTGATGTGGGTGCTAAATAATCCATCAATGGCCAGCCTTTGATGGTTTATTTCCTTGTACAGGCCAGGAATGAATGCCGCCCCGGTGGCGCAGTGGTCTAAGGCGCTGGCCTCTGATCATTCACCCGTAAGGGGTCCGGGTTCGAATCCCGGTCAGGCATGGATGTTGTGTTTGTCTTACGGCACTGGCTCTCTCCCTTCCCTGGAACTAGTGACCCTAAATTAGGGACGGGCGACTGCTTATAGCCCATTGAGTTGCTCACGGTGGTCGTTAAAACTCTAATCAAAAAAAAAAAAAAAAACAGGCCAGGAATGATGTGACTGGATTCCAACAACAGATTTTTGCGGTATCCCACTCTTCTGCTTTGCTGGTTCGATAGGACTGAACTTCATCAGTTTTGAAGAGTAGACGTTTTTGTCTTTGGGATCAAGGAAGAGACACTTACAGCAAATGAAAATGCATCTTTTATAGCTTGTTAAGCTTCTTTCTCTAAGTTGAATTTAGTAGCAAAATGCTTGTACAGGACACCCACACCATCCCATTCACTCTCCCCAGGACCTGTACCTGAGAAGACCTACTGTCTTGTTTCATTTGGGTCCCCCTTCGTAAGTCCATAGAACCGATATTTGTTTTTGAAGTGCCTTGCTGCTTCATCTGAGATGTAAACAATTGTTTTGAATTCTTCCAGAGGTCTTAGCAATTTCACCTTTTATGAGCTGAATAACACACAGAGCATGTGCTGTGTCATGGCTGATAGCATTGCATGCTACCACAAAAGACTTAAAGCTGATTTTGAAAGTACGCAATGCATGTAAATAGTGAGATCTGGACATTTTAGCCAGTGGTAGCTTTACACTTCATCAGGCACAATTACAGACCAGTTCTCAGCAATATCAAAATGCAACACCAACATTGGACTATGTGTTGCACAGAGAGTGGGATGACCATAAGGGGAACCATCTGCTGACCAGCTTGTTATAAATTACAGAAGAGTTTCTTCCCTGCTGATACCCCCACCCCTCAGTAGCTCTTATTTTCATTGACTCCCCCAATGACTCTCGAGTAGCCTTGATTTTTTTTTTTTTTTTGGTTAAAATGCAACTGATTGAAATCATATCAGTTGCATTTTAGCCAAAAAAAAAAAAAAAAAAAAAAAAAACTCTAAATTGCAGTTTACCCCTGAGTCAAAAACTGCCTAAGATTCATAAAATCAGTCACCACCATTTTTGCCAATTCTAATTTTTTGTCGCCATTTTCAGATTTAGTCGCATTTGGCGACATGGTGAAAACTTAGTACAAGCCCTGCCAGGAATTGTGTTTTCCTGTTATTAAAAATTGCTAAATGATGTTTACAGTTCTCTTTTTTAACTCTGAATTTTAAAAATTTGAAAACAAAAGGTGCCATTTTTCAAAAATTGAAAAACAAAATTTGAAGAAACAGTGTCATTTTCAAAAATATGTGAGAATTTTCAAGGCAAAAATCCGGTAACCTGACTACCCCCTGGTGTTAGCTACCTATCATTAGGACATTTGGCCAAGATTTCAGAATTTTAAAAAATGGGGGCTTTCAGATATTGCAATTCAAAGATGTTGAATTTTGAAATTTTGTATATTTAAAAAATTAATTATATGAGTTACATGCATCACAGGCTAGAAATAAAATGACTGCTAAGACAACCCAAGTAGGTTTTTTAAACATGACGATGATGGGCAAAACACGTAACAATATTAACAAGTAAAGGTAACTTGATCACGCTAGTTACGTTAAATGAAAACTTTTACAAAAAGTTCGTAAGTTGGAAGCTTTCGACCTTCTCTTAGGTCTTCATCACGCCGATGGAGGACTAAGATTGTTGCCAGATTCTACATTTGAAATTTTCTTATTTTTGTTGCCAAAACAAGAATCTGGAGATCAATTCTAAGTTTTGGCAACAAAAATAGGAAAAATTCAAATGTAGAATCTGGCAACAATCTTAGTCCTCCATTGGCGTGATGAAGACCTAAGATAAGGTCGAAAGCTTCCAGCTTACGAACTTTTTGTAAAAGTTTTCATTTAACGTAACTAGCGTGATCAAGTTACCTTTATTTGCCAAGTAGGGTTACAGATTGACACACTTACCCACCTGATAAGTCTTTTTCTTTAAAAAAAAAAATCCTAAATTAGTGAAAAATTCAAATTTGTTGTAATAAATATAGATTTTTTTGCCATCTGGCAACATTCCTATGATCAATTGCTGTAAACTCAAAGAAAGGTCAATTCAACAGCTTAAATAATTAAAAAAAAAAAAAATCAAGTCTACCTGTTATAGTTCAGGAGCAGTGTACATTTAAAAATTTGGTGTTTCATAGGATTTTCACCATGACTGTATTTCTTGCCTAATTTCAGATTGCTGTAGCTCAGCCAAAAAATTTTTTCATGAAAAATCGTTTTGAAGTGAATTATGGTAGCTATTTAAGAATAGCTACCATAATTTTTTCAAAAAAATTGGAGGTGATCAACTGTTACATGTTGGTCATACCTGCCTGAATTGAGATGGAAAGGGTCATTTGTGGTTTTGAAACACTTCAGAATGATTGTTTCAGTCAATTAAAACTTTATATGTGTTATTCCCTGGAGACCTGCCCCGATGGCGCAGTGGTCTAAACGATGGACTCTGATCATTCGTCTGAAAGGGGTCCAGGTTCGAATCCTGGTGAGGCATTGATGTTGTGTTTGTCTTATGGCACTGGCTCTCTCCCTTCCCAAGAATCAGTGACCCTAATTTAGGGACGGGCAGCTGCTTATAGCCCATTGAGTTGCTCACGGTGGTTCACGGTGGTTGTTAAACCTGCAATAAAAAAATATTCCTAAAGGTCAGGGTTGGGCTTCTGCTGTCAAGAATCAACTTTTGACCTGACAAGGTTATAAATTAGTTTAAACCAACAAAAATTGGGTTAAACTGTCAAAAGTAGAAAAAAGGGAGGGAAAGCCGTACAGCTTTTAACAGATTATAAGCATTAATAAATTTATTGAAAGTTTAAAGCTCATATTCTAGATTTTTTTTTTCAAATTTTGTAACATTGAAGGGGAAAAGTGCCATGCTTGCCAACTTTTAAAATCATGATATACTATTAAAAAACACCAATCACTTACCCTAAAGATCATGGTAATTTCCATCCACAACACACTTCAAGCACGTCAATTATCGTAATGTTGTTGGCCTTCAAAGGTTTACAGACATCTTGCTTACGATTCCTTCTTCCGGGGATGAAACATCGTTTTTTTTTTTTTGCTAGACAAACAACGCTGGTTTTTTAGCCATTTGAGATGTAACCATAGCTCGTCAATTCCATAAAAACCACACAAGCATACTACTCATTCATACATTCAATTAAAATACTATGTATATATTTACACAACATTACATTCCCACGTGGTTAAACCTTTGTCAGCTGTGAGTAACAAAATGCTCCATCTGTTTCAAAACCAGTGCCACTCCCACTGCAAGTGTCACACTCATTCAGCCCTTCACACACAATCCTCTAGCGCTTTCAACAGGCTACTGTCGTCCTCAGGAGGCAGGTGTGTCTCACCCGCCCACCATAGCTCAAGTGAGCAGAGCCATCGAGGCACAGGCTCCAGTCGCAATCTCTGAATCTTTGTGTCTCTGGCGCCATCTATTGTCATTGCTAGAAAAGAGAGCAGCAATGATAATAGATGACGCCAGAGACACAAAGATTCAGAGATTGCGACTGGAGCCTGTGCCTCGATGGCTCTGCTCACTTGAGCTATGGTGGGCGGGTGAGACACACCTGCCTCCTGAGGACGACAGTAGCCTGTTGAAAGCGCTAGAGGATTGTGTGTGAAGGACTGAATGAGTGTGACACTTGCAGTGGGAGTGGCACAAGTTTTGAAACAGATGGAGCATTTTGTTACTCACAGCTGACAAAGGTTTAACCACGTGGGAATGTAATGTTGTGTAAATATGTACATAGTTTTTTAATTGAATATATGAATGAGTAGTATGCTTGTGTGGTTTTTATGGAATTGACGAGCTATGGTTACATCTCATATGGCTAAAAAAACCCAGCGTTGTTTGTCTAGTAAATAAAAAAACAAAAAAAAACGATGTTTCATCCCGGAAGAAGGAATCGTAAGCAAGATGTCTGTAAACCTTTGAAGGCCAACAACATTATGATAATTGACGTGCTTGAAGTGTGTTGTGGATGGAAATTACCATGATCTTTAGGGTAAGTGATTGGTGTTTTTTAATAGTATATCATTTATGAATTGCATGTAAACTATGTGCACTTTGCAGGGGTTTAATACCTTGAAAGTGCAAATATAATAATTTTAAAATCATTTTTGTATGCACTGAATCAATTATTTTCTCTTAAAACTATGCAGAGTTGTATGTTAATTACTAATTACAAATGTGATCATCTGGCTTAGCTGTTTCCTCATACCATACTATAACACATTACTAATTTTTAACATTTATTAACACTTATAAGATTTTGTAGCTTAGAGTGTATAAAGCCAAACTTAGAAAATATTCTTTCTATTGCAACAAATCTGGCAGGATTTCACAGCAAAATCAATAGTTCAGGACCAGTCTTGAAATATTGGCATTTGGAAATTCCTTTCCACCAGGTCACAGTCTTGGCTGGTTATCTCTCAACTTGTGCTGAAATATAATGGAGGGAATGGTGCATCATAAGAAATCATCAGAGGCAAATAAACCCGCTAATTCTTTTAGTCGCCCATCTAAGGGCAGATTCTTTTTTGTATGTAGGTTAACCCTTTGCCCTATGCAGGGCTCAAAAAATATGTTCTAAATCTAGGAGCCAGCTCGAAAATTTAGGCGCCAGGTGAAACGAAGTCAATAACGCATGAACAAAAACATGTTTGGTTATGACGTTGGAACGAAAAGTGGTAAACCATATTTGTTGACATTTTTTTCTTTTTACCCAAACCACTTATTGCAAAATAAAGTTCCAATTTGCTTCATAATTTTTTTTCCATTCTTTCAGTAGACGACCTCAAAAATTAAAATTTCAGATTTCGATTTTATTAAAATACTATTTGCAGATCACATATTTTGTACATATTATTTCAAAGTACCATTTTTTTTCTTCGTATAATCTGTAAACCATAAAATTCAGAAAAAATTTTTGTTTATGAGATCCACAAGGGTGTATAATCCAAAGGCTGTGAAAAAAAAAATACCACGTATAATCCGCTGCGGCATATGATCTGTAGATCGTGAAATTCTAAGAAAAACAAGTTTTTCCTTCACATAAATTGCAGCATGTATTTAAAAAAAAAAAAAAAAAGACAGTCCATACTGCCAACATTGGCAACAGCCTTGTTACTAATAACTAGTATTGCATGCCATACATGGACTATTTTAAAAAATGATCCATCTCTTTGTAAAAAACAAACATTGCAACAAACAAGGACTTTAATGAAACAAACTTAACATGTGTGAAACACAAAGTTGATTCCCCAGTGAGGTAATAGAAAAAGAGAAAAATTAAGCAGTGGTGCTGTAAAGTTGCAGAGTCAATAAAAGACAAACTGACAGTAGTACACATTCTTGCTGTCTGTTTTGATTTTTCACCAATTAAAATATTTAGCTTTTTTTTCCCTCTTTGGTCCCATCTTCTCCTTAAACTGCAATTTTAGGGGCAGTATGACCATATGGTAAGTGGAGGTTCATGCACAGACAGCAAGAATGTGTACTACTGTCAGTTTGTCTTTTATTGACTCTGCAACTTTACAGCACCACTGCTTAATTTTTCTTTCCGCTGATATCATTCTCTCCCTACTTTTTCATTGTCACTTTTCTTTTATTGTTTTTATGCCTTCTGATAAAAACCATCAGTCTGAGGACCATGAGTGCATGATATCAAAGCTTCAACTATTTTAGGTAAATGGTGTAACTTTGGGAATATTAATAGACTACTTTTGAACACCATGCATACAGTTTTACAAATTTTCGTCACTTCCGTTTTTGGGAATTTCCTTCTTCCTTTATCAAGATTAAATGCAAAAACTTATGGGGTGGAGGATATTTAACAGTGCTGGAAAGTGTGAATGTCGCGAAGCGGGGTGGGGTGGGGTGAGGGTGTGGGGGTGGTATAGCGATTGCGGGAAATCCGTCCGACTTCCGGTTTTGGAAATTTTTCTCCTATTTTCAAGCTGAAATACAAAAAATTATGCAGTAAAATGATACTTAAAAATATAAAAATACTGAACAGAAGTAACATCGCGAGAAAAAAATTATGATTACGGAAAAAATCTGAACTCCGTTGGCTTTCCGTTTTCGAAAGTTTCGCAAAGATGGAATTCCGTCCTCCTCCGACCTCCCCCCCCCCTTCAAATTCTGTTTACTTGTGCACGGATCTCCTGAGTAGCTGAAATAACGAAAAGGCGAAATTTCTCAAACTCGCGGAAGAATCTCATGCCTCAAAATTAGGAGGAAATTTTCGCGATGTCTAACTTCCGTTTCCACAAAATTCTGCCTGGCCTACAGTTTCAAGCTTCAATACGAACATATATGCCATAAAATGATAAATAACAAGAATACTAGACACAAACGCAACATCGGGAGAAAAAAATTACTATTAGGGCAAATTCTTTTTACTCCATTTAACTACTGTTTTCGAAAGCTTTGAAACAAAATACCGTCCCCAGATAGAAAATGACCCCCCCCCATTTTTTTTTTAAACAAAATGAAAATTCGTAGAATCCGTAGTTTCGAGCGTGAGTTCCGTACTCAGACAACGAAATCCGTAGAAACTACAGACCTTCCATAATAATTGGCATGTACGACACTACGACAGTACCTAATAATAATTGGCATATACGACATTCCGTACCTATCATGTTAATCGTGAATAGTAATTTCCGACAGAAAACTGCAATTCACAGGACCGCCTCAGAAATCCAAAGGTGTAAGAAAGAAATTATCGTCTTATTGATGAAAAAGTAATTGTCATTTTGAAGTACTTCTGTGTTACTTTTAAGTAAATAAAGAACTAAAATCGCCAGATGTTGCAGCATTACCGTAGTTCATTAGTTACACAAAAATTGCGGACAGTCCATAGCATTGTGTTATTTTTGGATACGTTTTAACTGAATACCGAAATTAAAAAAAAAAAAATTCTTAACTAACACAATTAGTGCACCCAGGGCCTGATTTTTGCACATGCACAGGGCTTCAGAATTTGGAGGGGCCTCCAAACTACCTTAATAGTAGTATAATTTTTCAGAACCAAAATATATTTTCCGTCATAGCACGAAATTATTATACGGTTCGGTTTCAAAATTTAGGATGAGATTTTGGAAACCAAATTATTATTATTTTGTATAAGAAAGCTCAAATGTTGCACTGAGCTGTGATCGGCCAGTGTAACATCTTAATCTCACCCTTATTTGTAACAATCAAAATGCAATGGGAACAGCCTATATTCCGAGCAATACAGTATATTATACATGAAGAGCATTTCAGCAAACATGTAGAATTTGCTAAAAAATATTTTTATTATTAATTAGTCTTGTGAGAACAAAAATTGTGAACCAATATTCATAATTATGTAGGGTTTATTTTACATAAAAAAATGCAAAAAATTTAATTGACATTACTTTATTTAAAGACTGTTGTAATAATTTACATGGAGTGTTGGAATAATTTATCCCACAATGTGTATGATAAATTATAGTACACTAGGTGTTTTAAATTATAGATAATGTTATGGTACTAGGTGTTTCAAATTATAATGTTATGATAAACTAGGTGTTTTAAATTATATCTGGGAGGATAGTTATTGGTTTCCATGAATAATACTATAAAAAAAAGAATTCCAGAGTAATTAATGTTGCAGTTGTAAGCTCTGCGGCTGCGGGGAAGTACAAGCAGTGTAAGTGCTCTTCTATTACAAGCCACATTGGCTATAAAATTGACTGGCATGTGGGATGTGTTTTAATGTTTTTACAGCTAGAAAAACTGCTTGCAAAAAAAATATTTACCAGTAAAATATCTTTTTTGACTGTTTGACAGAAAATTTTAATCGAGGGGCCCCAGACACAGGATGTGCACAGGGCCTCGACTTGCCTAAGTCGGGCCCTGAGCACACCAAAACTAGGCAAAGCCATTTGCAGAAAGGTTACATGCTACGGAATAGCTTTGCGGGATTCCTGAGAGTAGCGGATTCTCACACCACGGAGGCCTCCTCACGCGCGAATAGGTAACGCCTTCCTTGCGTCATATTTTCTGTCAAAATGCTTCTAAAGTGCAAATATATATATATATATTCATACAATCTCTTTGCGGTCTTTTATTTCGCTGTTATGTTACATTTTTTCTGTTACCGCATTTTCGGTACTTTCCCAATAACACCACCACCTCTCCTGACAATTACCTCGCCGACTTTTTTAAACGCTGCATTGTTTTTTTTTTTGTTTTTTTCCTTTATCGGTGTCCGCGGTACCTACATTTATAACTTTTTAACGGATAATCTATGGATTATACAACAGAAATTACAGTATTTACTGCAAATTATGAAATTTCAAATAAGACAAAAATTAGGCACACAGCTCAAGGTAGTTCGAATGAGAGAGGTAGGTCAAAGATTGCAAACAAACAGCGAGTGGTTTCCCCTTCACGGAGGCCCGTGACGTAGTTGGTCCCCAGCGGTCTTCTGTCGTGGTGGTAAAGATGGTAAAATGCGTGATTTTTAGTTTAAATTAAAAGCTTTTAAGAATGCATTGGCAGTATAGGAATTACAGAATTAAAACAAAACTTACCGATTACTAAAACTTGGAACTTTCCCTCCATTGTCTCCTTTTTTTTTTTTTTTTTTAACTTCCTGGAATACAATGCATGTGCTTGGTTTTTTGTTTTTCTCTTCATTAAGTTTTGTTGGTTGATGCCGTTAATATATTTAATACTAAAAATGTTCTTGCTCTCGCATATGTTTTAATGACACATATGTCAATTTTGGGAAAGTTTAATTTCAATTTAGATTGAAGTTTATTTATGGCCTCTTGAGATTTATAATGCTAGCTCCTAGAAATTCTGAAGAAACTGATTCAAACTGTTTGACAGTTTGTATCCAAATGTTGTTTGGTATCATTAGCCTACTTTTTGATAAAGTCTCAATCCAGCCTTTATTTTGGTTTCCCGTTAAGTAGGAAAACATTTCCAATTCTTTATCCTTCTGAAGAAAGGCTAAATATCCAGCAAAATAGCATATGGCTTCTTCCTCTTCAGGATTAGCAAAATTGCAAGTATTAATAGACACATTGTCCATCTCACAGGCGTTCAAATTTTCTGACTCGTCTTGTGTTTCCTTTAAATTGAAAAATAAATTGAACCTTATTATTTTGTCTTCGTCGCAGGGCAGAATGGAGCTTTTGCAGGGCTCATAACGAAATTTCATTGCGAGGCCCGGAGCAAAATTTCATTGCGGGCACTAGAAAATAAATCTAATATTTTAATAAAATCGTTACGTGAAAAATGGCGTTTGTAAAGAACACATAGGAAAACCATCCTAAAGACATAATGATTATCTCACAGAAATACGTATTGGCTTTAAGCTTAAGAAAAAGATCATAATATGGATTGAAAATTCCGAGAGAGAGAGAGAGAGAGAGAGAGAGAGAGAGAGAGAGAGAGAGAGAAAGAGTAAAAAGTGTCCACGATTTTCTTTCCAGGTCGAGTGCGGTTGAGGTTGTATTGTGACTTTTATAAAAACTTCATCAGAAAATGATAAAAGGATACCTGCTTAGCGAATGTTTTTGCATTCCGAATATTTTTGTGTAGGAAATATTAAGGAACCTTTTAAAATAAATTCATAAAAATATATATTTTTTCATATGCATGTTGCAGTGATTGATATTTTTATTTCGTTAAATTTAAGTATTTGGTTTATACACAAATTGTTGAATATATAAAATAAATGTTAATGTATAAATTTAAATATTTGGTTTATACACAAATTGTTGAAAAGAACTTGATGGATTTCACTCTAACATGTTTTTATTCATTACACTTTATCAAATCCGTCTAAAAAATATTCTACTGCACAGTACAGTGTGATCATTGTACTGTCTTGTAATTTTCTGTTTTCCTTCATTTGATTAGTTTAATAGCATTCGTGTTGCTACGCTTGTATGTAAAAAAGTGAGGCAAGAAAAAAAGAGGTGCTTAATATTTCGCCATTTGTATTAGGGGTATGCAAAAGTTTCCGCAAAATTTTCGCCATTTGTATTAAAAAATATTTAGAAAAAATTTGGGCGAACTCATTGACCTATACAAAAATGCCCGCAAAATGATGAAATTTAATTTGATATTTCATAAATGTGGAAAACATTAGAGTGGCTATAACAATCGTTTGAAATCTGAAAATCTCAGTATCTGTACGGTGAAGGGCGAGTAACCTATTAAAAAAAAAGGGGGGGGTGGGAAAAAAATTAATAAAAATCTTTTTAAGGGCATCATGCTCCAAAACTAATTATAAAAAATTCTACAAAAAATGATTTTGTTTTTTCTCTTTAAGTGCGGGGCCCTTGGCGACCACCCTGGTTGCCCTTATGTTCCTGCCGGCCCTGCTTCGTCGTTTTTAATGTTGTCATTTGCCGGCAGCGGAAGCTTTTATCCAAGCAATAGCATTTTTAGCCTGTGCTTGAAATCAATTGGTAACGGATGATTGTAAAATTATCCGATGATTAAACAAAGAAATAGAACTACCTTGATCTGAAAACAAGTTCATGATACTGAGTGGACGTCTGCACTCGGTTAGGACAGCTCCAAGAGGGTTCCACTGACGTCACTGATTCCTGGAACCCTAAGTTGGAGTGAGTTGGGCGAACTCATTGACCTACCTTCTCTCATTCTAACTACCTTGCCACAGCCCGAATTTTAGGCGCCTGGGATTTGTCGAGCCCTACTAAAGATCCAGACTTATAAATTTTGCTAGTAGACATTGGCCACCAAGACCAAAATTGTTAGTGGCCATAAAAAAAAAAAAAAAAAATCAGTGGCTAAACTTTGAAAAAAAAAATCTAATTGTATATTTCATACTAAATTATTTTTATAAAATTGCTTAGTATAATATCAGTATGTTTTATTTTGCATATTTCAGAAAAGTTGAAACTGAAGTAATAAAACAATGCAGGAGAGTGGGAACATAGCGCGGGGAGGGGAGTGCGCTTACCGGAGAACTCTATGCACCGTCTGACTTCCGGTTTTGGAAATTTTCCCGCTATTTTCAAGTTGAAATGCATATATTTATGCAGTTAAATATTACTGAATAATAATACTGGGCAGAAGCAACATCGCGAGAAAAAAAGGAATTACGATTGCTGGAAAAATCTGAACTCCGTCGACCTTCCGTTTTCGAAATTTTCATAAAGATGGAATTCCCTCCTCCGACGAACCCCCCCCCTTCCAATTGTGTTCACTGGTTCACTGATCTCGCGAATGACCAAAGTAATAACGAAAACTGCGAAATTCCTCGAGATTTCGCGGAAGAATCTGATGCCTGAGATTGCAGGGAAATGTTTGCGGCGTCTAACCTCTGTTTTCGCACATTGTTGCCTACAGTTTCAAGCTGAAATACTTTTATGCAATAAAATCATATTTAACAATAAAACTTTACACTAAGTCAATATCGGGAGAAAAACATTACGATTACTGTAACGTTTTCACTCCATTCAACTACCGTTTTCGAAAGTTTTGAGACACGAAATACCGTCTCCAGACAAAACTCCCCCCAACCACCCACCCACCCGCAAACTGTCTTCAGTTTTACACTGATCCTGAGAACGATCTAAATGATGACAAAAAAACTCGGAATTCCGCGAGTCCGCTTAAGAATCTCCTGCATATCATAAAACAATAAAATTAAAAAAAAAAAAAAAATGAAAATTCGTAGAATCTGTAGTTTCGACAGCGAGGTCCGTAGTCAGCCAACTAAATCCGTAGAAACTGCGGACATTCCGTAGTAGTTCACAGATATGGAAATATATTGCCGTACAGCCTCGAAAATCCGGAATCGTCCGGAGATCCTGACTATGCTGATTCCGGGTTTTAGAATTTTCCTATGGACTATGCAGGCTTTCAGCGAACATTCATTAAAAATAATAAAAAGAAAATGCCTAACTTCTAAAGTTTTCATCGGATTTTGATGAAATTTCA
The DNA here is from genome assembly GCA_039090855.1 of Macrothele yani. Taxonomy (NCBI): domain Eukaryota; kingdom Metazoa; phylum Arthropoda; class Arachnida; order Araneae; family Macrothelidae; genus Macrothele; species Macrothele yani. The sequence continues at coordinate 73,597,615 of CM076994.1, read as the reverse complement.
CATGGGAGTTTATTTTGACGTGTCTGGGTTACTGTATAATTTGCATTCAGTTATCTAAAAAATTGGAGAATTTTTTTTTCAGTAAAAATTTCTCCCAGTTGGACTTTTCCAATGCAGACAGTTGAGTTGTTCACTACCGGCTTTCATCCCCACCGCAGCCATGCGAACCACGTTCCCCTACGATGACCCAGCCTTGGCGCATTCTTTGTGATCAAAAACCGACGCCCTCGCCTTTTTTATAAACTTTTTTTTTTTCTTTTCTGCTGCTCAAGCAGAATGAAAAAGGTGATGGCCAACTTCCGTACAACTCAAATTTCGTGCGATTTCCGTACATTTGGAGTAAAAATTTTCAAAAATGTGCGAGTTCCGTGCAAGTTAAAAAAAAATTCTGTACAGTACAAGTTAAATAAAATAAATGTTTTTCCCGTACAGGTCGCCACAATTGGCGATTTAATCAAACATTTTTAGTCACCACGACGATGAAGTTTATCGCCAGTGGCCACCTGGTGACCGTGAGTCTGGATCTTTAAGCCCTACCCATATGTTTAGGATGCAAAATGTAAGCCAAATAATGGAATGGCTTCAAGATTTGTTCTATTCTTTTTTTAATATGTGGTCTAAGAGAACTTCCTTTTAAGAAATTAAGCCAAGAACATAATATGCATCTGTAATTGTGGATGTGTCTCACTAGAATTTTTAATATGATATAACAGGTGATGCGTAACATCACAGCCTCTCCTTGACAAATGTCAACCCCGCCTTCTCGTGGTGCATCCTGTTCCCACTAAAGGGGCTCTGACGACCGCAAATAGCGGTATAACTATACCATCGGGATCAGAGGAAATGCTATCCCACACTCACCAACCCGCTTGGCCAGCGTGGTGAGTTATGGCCAAACACCTCCAAAATGACTCTACAACTTAAATCTTGGCCCTCAGTCTCCGGCAGCTGGAATGTACCTGGCCAAGGCAGCGGCCAGTGCGACATGAAGGCAGAGGGTGCTAAGAATCCCCTGAGGACCGGACTAGGCTGCCATTTGATGCTGACCTTGGCTACCTACAACGGACGCTCCCTATCTTCTGATTCAAGGCTTCTTGAATTGGAAGAGGAACTACAAAGGATCAAGTGGGACATCGTCGGGCTTAGTGAGGTAAGGAGAAAGGGAGAAGATCTCATTGAACTGAAAAGTGGACATCTCTTCTATTATCGTGGGACAGATACTGGCAGAACTAGTGGTGTTGGATTTATAATAAACAAGAAACTAAAGGATAAAGTGGTAGAAGTTGAAAGTTCCTCGGACAGAGCTGCACGACTCGTTATCCAACTATCGAGAAGATACCAGGCTCAGATTATTCAAACTTATGCACCCACCACAAGTCATCCTGAAGAAGAAATTGAAGAATTTTATGAGGAAATTCGTCATTTAAATAATAAAGGTAAGCAGCACTTGAAGATAATTATGGGAGATTTCAATGCAAAAATAGGGCACCGGCAACAGAATGAAACTTCAGTAGGTAAATTCGGTCACGGCAACAGAAACCAGCGTGGAAATACTCTCGTTGAGTTTGCAGAGGCAGAAGGATTTTTCATCTTGAATTCCTTTTTCAAGAAAAAGCCACACAGGAAATGGACATGGAGACATCCAATTGGGACGACAAGTGAAATTGATTTTATTATGTGTAACAAAAAATTCGTCATCGAAGACTGCAGTGTGCTGAACAAGTTCAACACAGGTAGTGACCATAGATTGGTGAGATGTAAGATGCACCTCAACACTAAACTGGAACGTGGCAAGCTCATAAGACAAACAAAATGTATTGACATAACCAACCTTAAAAAACACCATAATACTTTCAAGTTGGAACTGAAGAACAGATTCTCTGCTTTAGAAGGCCTAACATCGGAAGAAGTGGATATTTCGGAAGTTAACAGAAAAGTAACCAAAGCTCTTATGGAAACAGCATCAAAATTAGCTGGGTCTAAGAACAAGTTGCATGTAAACAAATTATCAGGAAAAACCAAAATGTTGATGCGAAAAAGAAGAGAGATGAGGACAACTAAAGAAGATGTGACTTCCAAAGTGGAATATATAGAGCTATGCAAGACAGCACGAAAAAGTATCACTGAAGACGTAAGGAAATTCAACTGTGAGCTAGTGAGGAAAGCAATTGAAAACAACCAAAGCCTAAAGATAGCAAAGGGACATCTCAGTAAGGGAAGAAAACAGATTATGGCTCTGAGAAAAGAAGATGGTTCTATAACAAGAAATAGAGGCGAAATTTTGACAAGAGTGAAAGATTTCTACTCCAAATTATATGAAAGGGATGATACATGTACTCCAGACATCATGAAAGGTACCAGAGTTCTTCCAGTCCTCCCAGCAGAAGTTGCACATGCAATCAAGAACATGAAGCAAGGGAAAGCTCCAGGAGAAGATGGAATTACTATAGACATCATACAAGAAGCAAGTGGAGAAATTGAAACAGTACTCGCCCAAATTTTCACTCGATGCCTTAATGAAGGGAAGATTCCTGAGGATTGGAACAATGCTACAATGATCCTGCTACATAAAAAAGGTGACATTGAGGATCTCAGGAACTACAGACCTATCAGCCTCCTATCAGTGGTTTATAAAATCTTCACTAAAGTTCTTTCACACCGGTTGAAGGTAACACTGGACATGGCTCAACCGAGAGAACAAGCTGGATTCAGGAGTGGCTACAGCACAATAGATCATATCCACGTACTGAGAGAACTAATTGAAAGAGCGAGGGAATATGAACTTCCATTGTGCATGGCTTTTATCGATTATGAAAAAGCCTTTGATTCGGTGAAACCATCAGCAGTTACCACGGCTCTGAAATCCTGCGGTATTGAAGATGCATACATTAATATTATTAATAACATCTATGAAAATGCAAGTGCAAAGATTAGGCTGTTTGAAAATACAACACACATAAAAATTGGAAAGGGAGTGAGACAAGGTGACACCATATCTCCGAAGCTCTTTAATGCCACATTGGAAAATGTCTTTCAATCACTGAACTGGGAAAACAAAGGGATAAAGATTAATGGAGATTATCTAACCCACCTTCGTTTTGCTGATGACGTAGTCATTTTTGCAACTACCCCATCAGAGCTGCAGAGTATGATCCAGGAACTTGCTGACAAGAGTAAAGAAGTGGGATTAAAAATGAACTTTCAGAAGACAAAAGTGATGTTCAATGCTTTTACAAGAAATGAAGATTTATCGATTGATGGAGAAAAACTGGAGATAACAGATACGTATGTTTATCTTGGACAGCAGATATCAAGTGAGGGTCACATTGATGAAGAAATTAATCGGCGTACAAAACTTGCCTGGAGAGCTTTTGGAAGAAACAGCATAATTTTCAAGAGCAATATGCCATTATGTCTTAAAAGAAAAGTGTTTGATCAATGCATCCTTCCAGTGCTTACGTATGGTGCAGAGACGTGGACCTTAACTAAAAGAGACATACAAAGGCTGCAGACAACTCAAAGGAGCATGGAGAGGTGCATGCTTGGTATAACCAAGAGAGATAAGAAGAGGAACTCGTGGATCCGAAAAATGACGAGAGTGGAAGACATCATGATCAGAGTTAAATCCCTGAAATGGCAATGGGCTGGACATACTGCCAGAAGGACAGACCATAGATGGACAGCCGAAATTTTAGATTGGATTCCAAGGGACAGGAAAAGACCCAGAAAAAGACCACATGGGAGATGGGTGGATGAAATTCGTAAATATGTGGGAGTGACATGGAGGAGACTGGCACAAGACAGACCGTTGTGGAGGAAACTTGGGGAGACCTTCGTCCAGCAGTGGATTGATAATGGTTGACAATGATGATGATGAATAGAGGAAGTTATGCTGTTCAAAAATCTTACTACAGGCATTATATTACTCACATAATAATATCAAATATTACTTACTTGTTATCCTAAAAGGCTATTATTAAATTGAAATGTGATATTTGAGAATTTTGACTTGATAGTTTAAACCATAGTTAAAATCATCAAAAGCATGACAACCTGCTGGAGACCATGCGATCAGGTCAGAATGAGGACAAATGCAAATCTTAGAACACAAAAGTGAGACAAGGGGAATAGGATTCAAATAAACTCTGAGGTTACTCATGTTTCTACCTAAAAATATTTCAGGAGTTCTAATAATTAATGACTTCATGGCTTCTTCTAATTACTTCAGTATTATAAATATTTAACGGGAATTATAGAGGATAAATTTATTAAGGTACTTTACCTCTCAAATTTTCAATCTAGACACTAGATCATTGTCAGGAGTTCTTGCATCTTTCTACTTCCACAGGTCTGGTGACCAAGATTCCATCAGGCTTGGTTGCCAGACCTGTGGAAGTAGAAAGACGCAAGAACTCCTGACGATGATCGAGTGTCTAGATCGAAAATTTGAGAGGTAAAGTACCTTAATAAATTTATCCTCTATAATTCCCATTAAATATTTATAATATTTCAGGAGGTTTTCATCTTGTTAAGAAACATTTCAAACACGTCTTTTTGTTTGTTACAGCATGGTTCGAGTCTTTGATACTTTCTTTAAAACTTGTGAAACTCCTATTTTCTCGTGCACGCATGTGTTAAACCATATGTACAGAAAGATATATAATACACAATTATTATAGGTCCTTAAATGAGTCGCTTTTCAATTGGGTATCTGTGTTCATGTTTTCAAAAGATCTTTGTGTAAATATGGTTTGACACATGCTTGCATGAAAAAATAGGAATTTTACAAGTTTTTTAAGAAAGTATTAAAGCCTCAAATCACACGGTAACAAAAAAAAAAAAAAAACATGTTTGAAATGTATGTTAATGTGGTGAAAATATCCTGAAAGATTTTTAGGCGAAAAGGTAAGTAACCTCAGTTTATTTGAATTCTATAAAAAAACATTAATATTAGAAGCAGCTAAATGGAATATTGATGTTTGCAATGCTGTATTGATATATAAGGAATACAGGGTTGTGGAAGTTTGATACTTTTACCAAAGAGACTCTGTAGGAAGCCCAGCCTCTGTACAAATTATTTTAAGCAGACATACTCTAAGAAAATATGGACTGCGACCGATTACCAATTTCATTGGAAAGATGACTAAGACACAAGTAAAATCTTTGAAGTTAAAAATGCAACAATAAATAAAAAATGTCAGGAAGCAAAAATTTAGAAAAATGGTGAAAATGTTGTTATGAGAGCTCAGGGCCTGAAAAAATATATGAAAGTTAAAAATATCGTGATTAGATAAAATGCCAGGAAGTTAAAACTTCTAAAAACAAAGGTGAAATGCCTAGATTGGGAACATAAAACACAAACAATAAACCTCAAAATGAAGACCTGAAAAGCATGACTTCTAATAAATACTCTCAGTTGTTGATATTTTGGTTATGCCTGACTCATTTTGACACTCTGAACCCAGTGTGTCACCCTCAGAGACACAAAGTTCCAGCGGTGTTCCTTGCAGTCAACAAAGCCCAACAACTCTGCTTCTGCCATTGCCCTTTCAAATGCCTTGATCTTGGGTTTCAACATCATAGTTACTAGTTGTTGCCATTTCTTGCATATGAACTTGTAAAGGTATTTGTGATGGAACACTATGTCATTGCATTGTGATGCTCTCCTTGGTCTTCCCCTTCTTTTATGGACATTTTCTTCTGCAATTAGTAATTTCCAAGGCAAACAAGATTCAACTCTTCACTTGATATTGCAACTCATTTCTTTATATTTTTCAATTAAAACTGACTCGTCATATTAGATTGTTTCTTTTTCCAGTGGAGTGATTTGCATAGAAGTTTGATATCTTCAAAAATGGGAGTGCCATTATTATTATTTTTTTGTGCAGTAGGCTACTGTATGAAGGCTCTTTTGTCTTCCTTTTTATTCCAGTTGCTAACATATTGCTTGAGTCAATTCTATAACCTATGTTTTGTTCTCCCTGTATATTACTTTTTTAATTGAAGGTTATTAGCTGTTATAGGAATGCTGTATATATACTCTTGCATTATCAAAGAAATTCATTTTTTTCTTTATTTTTTACAAGGAGTTTTTGTATAAACATTAACAAAGACTCTGATGTCTTTAAGTACCTCAAAATTATTGTTTTTTTTAAGGAATAAAAGGAATTAAAATGTCAAATTTTTGGATAGCACCCCAACCCTTCCTCAGGACTACAACTATAGTAGGTGTTGCCATTCCTGAGATAAATTACAACCTTTCAAATAGTTTAATGTTGCACTCTTTCTTCTCTCTATTTCCAGTTCTTCTGGCAATTTTTTCTTGAAAATGTGCTGTTGATGTGTCAGAACTTCTACAGTGCCTCAAAGTACTTTATGCCCTGTATTTTGAACATGTCTGTCCAAACCTGTTTTGCTTATCATATTTTTAAATGCAGCTTTATGTTCTGCCAATCTGGTTTAATCAGATTGGTTCTTTGGGGCACTGTAGAAGTTCTGACATATACATCAACAGCACATTTTCAAGAAAAAAATTGCCAGAAGAACTGGAAATAGAGAAAAGAAAGGGTGCAACATTAAATGATTTGAAAGGTTGGAATTTATCTTGTGAATGGCAACACCTACTACAGTTGTCCTGAGGAAGGGTTGGGATGCTACCCCAAAATTTGGCATTTTAATTCCTTTTATTCCTTAGATAAAACTCATAATTTGGAGATATTTATAGTGTATTAAGTCTAGGAATAGCCATGTCACCAATTATTACCAAGTCATTATCATATTTGTGATGTTCTTTTTTAATAATTCTAGTCAGATCTTTAGCATGCAGAAATTTACCTCAATATGATTTAGTCGTTTGATTTTTTGCTGTGGATGTTTAAAATCATTGATCATTTTTTAAACTACTGAATGGTTGTAACTATTTAATTTTGCAGTGACAACTGTCTAAGTGACCATGGTTTCTCTAAAATAATCATTGTTTGAATATAAATTCAAGTAATAATTATTTCTTTAAATCATCATGAATTATAATAATTTTTCTACGAGTACATCATTTAGAGAAACCAAGATCATTTGGATGATTAAATTACAGTGAAATCTTTATTTAATGAAGTCCCATCATTCCACTTTGTGGATATTCACTGCTTTAGAATCAAATGAATTAGCTTCCAATTTTTCAGTTCTTGGGCATTTTGTTGTATTCATCTAAATAGCAAGCTGGTGAAGGTGATTCAGAAATAGTATTCGTTGTGTAGTCTTCACACATTTAAATTTTTTACTTCCAGAAAGCAGACATATTATCTCTTGGCAGATAACTCTTCCATTTTATATTCAATTAGCATTAATTTAACATTTTGTTGAATAGTACTACACAGAAATGTGAGTGCCACTTGTGCCAGCAAGAGCACAATTTTTTAGCCTTCATTTACAAAACCTGGAAAATCCAATTTTCAGAGTGAGATAAATCCAATTTTCAGCCTTGCAAAATAATATGTCTGCTTTCTGCAAATTAGAGTGACACAAAATGGGAGCTTTTGAAATCCACCAGAGCAAAATAAAAGTTAATGGAAAATAGAAGAAAAAATTAAAGCATTTTTAAGCAATGTATGTTGATGCATTTTTATTAAATTAAAGCATTTTTCTAATGTTTACATTAGTTTTTTTCATTGAGGATTATTAACTGTTGCTTCCTATAGCAACAGTTAATAACCCTCAATGAAAAAAGTGGTATACAGGAAGTACAAAAAAAATAGGCTATGGCATTGACTCAAGAACTCGTTAGCCACTGGAATAAAGGGAGAAAGAAAAACAGCCTTGATACAGTATTCACAAAAAATAATGGCATTCCCATTTTTTAAGATATCATCAGACTTCTATGCAAACTACACCACTGAAAAAACCAATTCGTATGTCGAGTCAGTTTTAACTGGAAGACAAAGAAATGAGTTGCAACATCAATTGTGGTGTCGAATTTCCTTTGCCTTGGGAATTACTAATTCTGAAGAAAATATCCGTAAAAGAATTGAGGACCAAGTGAGAGCATCGCAGCGCAATGACATAAATAGTGTTCCATCGCAGATTCAAGTTCATACGCAGGAAATGGCAACAACTAGTAACTATGATGTTGAATCCTAAGATCAAAAAGTTTGACAGGACAATGGCAGAAGCTGAGTTGTTGGGCTTTGTAGACTGCAAGGAATACAATTGGAACTTTCTGTCCCTGAGGATGACACACTGGGTTCTTAGTGTTGAAATGCATCTGGCATATTCCCCAATTAAGGTATTTCACCTTTGTTTTTAAAAGTTTTAACTCCCTGGCATTTTTCTGATCACTACATTTTTAACTTTCATAGATTTTTTCAGACCCTGAGCTCTTTTAATGATATTTTCATGCTTTTTTTTATTTTTACTTCTTGACATTTTTATTTATCATTACATTTTCAAATTTTGTAAGTTAGTCCTCTTTCCAATGACATTGGTATTCAGTTGTAGTCCATATTTTCTTAGCATATGTGTGCTTGAAGTAGTTTGTACAGAGGTTGGGTTTCCCACTGATTCTTTTTGGTAAAAGTAGCAAATTTCTTCAACCCTATTCCCCTTGTTTTACTTTGTGTTTTTAAAATTGTATTGGCAACACCTCATTTTGACCTGATCACATGGTCTCCAAAGAATAACATGCATAAAGTTTAAAATTGATGTAAACAACCATTTTGAAGTGTTTCAAAACCACAAGTGATTTTTTGGTTGGAAAACATGTTTTGACCACCACTGTTGTAGTGAAAAACTTGGAATTTTTTGTTATGAACAATTATTTATCAGCATATGTGTGTGTGACATGATGCATTTTGTTTGTTGCATGGATTTCTTGTTGGGACCCCTCCTTCCCCCAGCCCAGGAAATTCTGTGTGCTTGTGTAAAATTCTGTGTGTGCAACCCACTGCATGTGTGCTCAGCACACATGCAGTGGGTTGGTGACTCCTGCTCTACACCAAGGAACATCCAGAACTTTAAGATTCTTTCTTAAAAACAAGTGAAAAAATGCGCTGCTGTTATTGAGGAAGATCATATGATACACATTGACTTGTTACAAGCAATGAAAATGGCTGGCAGTGCATGGATTAAAGTGACAGAAAATACCATTAAAAACAGTTCTGTAGGGCATTTGGCTTTTTATCTAATGATGGTGAAAAAGAAAGCTCTGGTGAAGATCTGGAGAACATGAACCTGATGAGGAATTGAATGTAGTTTTACAAGATGTTAAATAAAATGAAAATGAAACACTTCAATCATTTGTAAATATGGATGCTGAAGTAGCAGTCTGCAGAGATTCAAGGGATGAAGCTATCATATCCTTATTAAACCCTGAAGCAGGGAAGGAAGATGAACCAGACAAGAGTTCCCCAACTCCTAATGTTACGAGAATACAAGCTCAATCAGCAATAAGCATTTTATGAAGCTTTACTGAAGCCATGCCTGGAACAAGCAATGAAACTTTTAATGCCATTGCACACCGTAGAAATAGTTGTTAAATGTTGAAGGACAATCAAAATGTGGCAGACTGTATTAACAGATTTCTTAAAAGGGCAACCAGGTAATTTAGTGTACATACTTAGTTTATTTTTATTCTACTGTATTGTGATGAATCAAAAATTTTGAATATTTTCTTTTTATGAGGCTGCTCACTCCAACACGAGTGATTGATTCTCGATGGCGGCAAATGTGTTTAACATCATCCTTTAGCAAATCTGCCATCGCACCATCTTTCAGTGCATGATGTAAGTGGCAACTCGCAACCACAAACAGGCTGATGGCTAAAACTTAGCCCCATAATTTGCTATATTTTGATCAAGTAATAACATAAATTTTGTTAAAATATGGAATTGGATATTTTTGTAAAGAATCAATTTTTAACTTTTAATTTATTTATTCAGTGTATGTGATCAAATTTGTCTTATTTTACTTAATTATTGTACTTATGTCACTGACATATTTTTTCAGCTGCAGTTATTTGAGTAGAAGATTGAGAGACCTGTCGAACCATGATCATTTGTGGAGGCAGTTGTGTGGTCAGTACTGGTTGGAGACCAAGTATGTAATTATGGTATATTTTGGATTGGTATTTATTGAAGTTACTGAAAAATATGTTGCAGAAAGATCTCTATATGCTTTGAAACATTTTAATTTTTTTTAATGTTATCAAACTAAGTAAAATTCTTTGTTAGCATAGTAGCTTCTTGTGCTAGATACCTGTTAGAGGGGAGACACTAAATTATTCTGTTCTTCACTTTCAGTTTTCACCCGTTGCTAGAATCAGTAGGAATGGTAATTCACCTTAGTTTTCAGTGCTTATGGGTTAGCCACTAAACTTTCTGGAAATTGAATTTGTAGCTGCTGGAAAAGAATATTGTTTTGTGTTGACACATTTCTGATATCAGGATGATGCAACACTTTTGCAAGACCACACAACAATCCCTAGGGAAGAGTAACATTGTTGTTCTGTACAGGTGTGACTGTCAATTTTGTTGATCAACATTACTTCCCTTCCTGGATTTAAATGAATCAATGTTGGGAATATATCACTCTCAGACAAAAATTTCTGAATTGCTTCTAACTGATGCTACAGCATTCAATGGGATTTGCTGCAAAACTATAGATGTAAGCAGGGTAGAAAAATATTCTGAAATCTGGTGACCAGCTAAATTTTTAGTGGCCAGAATCAAAACATTGGACCAACAGGATAGTGTGTGGGGGGGGGGGGATATACAATATACAATCGTCATACACTGCTAGACAATTGCTAAGGATGGATCATAAAAGGCTATATAGCGCATAAAAAAGTAAGTGTGGTTGGATGCCAAGTGAAATAAAATAATGTCAGAATGCCAGGACATTACAAGAAAGACAATTTATTGTGCTCTGAAATCCAGAAGGCTTTGGAACGTGTTCAAGGGACAAACAGGCCATTTTGGGCAGAATACGTAAACGTGAAAAAAATGCAATTACCGTCCGCAGGCGTTCCGGCGTAAGATGTCAATACAGGATATGGCCACCATGGAGGGCGATGCAAGATTCCACATGTCGTGTCATGCTTTGCACAACATTATCATGCAGCTGTTGGGGTAATTTATCCCATTCTTCTGTCAGTGCACGGATGAGGGTGTCCTTGTTTATTGGAGGGCATTGGCGACCAGCTAGACTCCTCCCCAAAGCATCCCACACATTTTCAATGGGATTCAGATCTGGAGAACGTGCTGGCCATACGAGGCGTTAAATATCCTCGCTCTCAAAACACTCCTGGACAGCGACTGTTCAATGACATGTTGCTTTGTCGTCCATGAAAATGAATCTATCACTGACAGCACCACGGAACATGCGAACATGAGGTAGCAGAACATCATTAATGTATCGTTGGCCAGTCATAGTCCCAGTTGGAAGCACATAGAGGGACGTATGGCCATTGATCATGATGCTAGCCCATACCATGACACTACATGTCGGATATCGGTCCCTTTCCTGTATGTTTGCTGGACAATATGCAGTACCACTATCACGCCAGATCAGTTGTCGTCGACAATCAGACGATAGACTGTATCTACTCTCATCTGAGAAGAGGACAGCAGACCAGTCGTTATCAGTCCAATTGCGATGTTGATGGCACCATTGCAAACGGGCGGTACGGTGACGTCTGAACAATGGGATGCACACAACAGGACGGCGGGCGTATAGTTCTCCTTCATGCAAACGTCTGGCAACAGATTTTCAGGAGATCCGCTTGCCAGTAGCAGCCATAAACTGATTTGCCACCTCACTAGCTGTGCTGCGACGATGTCTTTTTGTTGATAGCACTATTTACCGATCTTCTGCAGGTGTCGTACTGCGAACACGACCTCCCCCGTGACGTTTGCTACACTCTCCATTTGTTTGAAATGATTTCCAAAGCCTTGAAACAACACTGTGGCTGACGTCGAACTCCGTGGCAACATTTGATATTTTTCGCCCTTCTTCATAATACGGCCACGCGTAAAATCATCTAGGTGATGTCGGAAAGACATGCTCAAAATTGCAAGTTCGTCAATTGATTCTTTCCCTTTCAACTTTGCGTTTGAACAACAACGGTCAATACGCGTCAAATCCTTTATATCTCTTATCAGCGCTATGACGTCACGAACAAGTTCGGCAATCCAAAATTTGCATACGCACAACACGTCTTACTGTATCCCGCACTTATGCTAATTTCCACATTTTCCTGCTTTCCATTTTATGGTTGCTATCGTTGCTATTGTCATCAGTCCTTAGCAATTGTCCGGCAGTGTATAATCCACAGACCCTAGAATTTGCACAATTTCTTTTTACCTTCGTATAATCCTCACCAGCTTTTAATTTGCAGACCGTGACATTCAGAAAAAAAAAATTGCAATATAATCCGTACATAACAAATGTTGTTCCAGAAGCGGAATTTATGACAGTCTGAAAAAGGCCCATTCCATCTCAATTCAGGCAGAGAATACCAACATGTGTCAGTTGACCCCCTTAGATTTCTTCCAAAAAATTACAGTAGCTACTCCTACTACAGATATAAGATATTCTAAAGGGATTTGCTCCAAAAAAATTTATATCACTTGCTGCGCCATTTTGAAATTTGGTGAAAAACGCGTTTTTTGAAAGGAATGTCAAAAATGGCATATTTTTAAAATGTTATTGCGTTTAAACTATTTGGGCGATTCAGTTCATTTTTGTTTTGTTTTGTAGCTAATGAATTGATTTTTAACTTGACATACTTTAAATATGCGTGTTATAATTATTAGTAATTAAAAAAAATCCACTTTTTAGGTACAAAATTTTGGTTTTTCTGACATTTAACATTTTTTTCTTACACTAAGAAAAGTTTTTTTAAATAATTAAAGATGGCAATGTGTAGTCCACCAATGGTAGTTTTACAGCAAATTTTATTTATTGCCTAACATATATACAGTCTATACAATTCAACTTCAAAATATGCAAAAGTACGAAAATGCACTATTTTCAAGTAGCAATAACTCAAAAACTCCATTTTTTAAAAATCTTAAAACTTGACCTTATGTTGTCCTATTAGTATATTATCAATTGGTGAGGGCAGAATTGTGTGTTTTTGCCTCGTAAATTTTGAACGTTTTTTTGAAAATGACACTTCTCCAGCATTTGAGGGTCGCAAATAGAAACGATACAAAAACGTATACAATTGTTCTTTACAATGAAATTTTAAAGCCACCCGGATTTTTAAGCTCCACTGAACACTTTTATAAGTAAACTTAAGTTACTCATTTAGAAAAAAATAATGAAAAAAGAACAAAAAGAAAAACATAAAAAATGTGGAAAACCAAGAACTCATTGAACTGTTTGTCTTTTTACAATTTTCTGATTTCTGTAACACTAAAACAAATAATCGTAAACAACTCCATGTTAGCTGAGATCTATAAACATTATACTAAAATAATTACAGAGTAAGTTTACATAAAGTTCAGACACTGCAGATCTGTTGGATCTGGTTCAGCTCCTTGGTATCGAAAATGTGGAGTCGAGCGGATTGTCCGCTGGGAGTGGGTTCCTTCACCTTTAGCACTACATTGTTTAATGGCACTGCACATACATCTTCTCTCTTTCCACATTCCTCTGGCCATTGGAACCCTTTAGCTGGGCCATGGGGATGCATAAACGACACAGTAATGTCTTCGAGCTCTAGAGATATGCTCTTTATCTGTCCCATCCACCAATAATCATTATATACACACCCAACAAATTGACCTACTATGAAATCACTCAAAGAGTACCTGTTTTTTACTTGGCTTGTTATTTCTACTTTCTGCACATTATGTTTAATTGTTCTTGCCATATAAGCTTCATTATTTTGCACCAACCAATAATGCTGAGATTGTAATCCTACAACAGGTTTTACAGTGATCCATTCTTTTTCTTTACAAGACCTGAATTTTTGAACAACTTCACTTTTGAGGTGTAGTATTTTCGTATTACGTATAAGATTTGAAATTGTACAAACAATTTCAAATCTTCTGCGTCTCTTATGGCTTCCACAGATTCTTTTTGTAGATTAAATCTTGTAGGATAGTGCTTGCATATGCCACCTATACCATTGCATGCACTCTTACCATGCCCAGTAGCTGAAAATATCCACTTTCTTTCTATAGTTGGATTACCCTTAGACAACTCATGAAGTTGATATTGATTTTGTAAATGTGCGGCAGCTCCATCTGAAACGTAAACTACTGAGGTCTTAGTTTCCAATGGATACAATTTTGAAATGTCATTGTTTATAAGACCTATGGCACAGAGAGCATGAGCTGTGTCATGGGTTATATCATCAGACACTACTGCAAACTTTCTTTCACTTGACCAATTTGTGCAACACATGTAAACAATGAGATTTGTACATTTTGCCAGTGATAGCTTTGTATCAGGCAATGTAACTGACCAGTTCTCTGCAAAATCAAAATGTAAAACACACACAGAACTCCCTTTCGCAGAGATTTTAGCTTTGGCTATTCCTTCTCTCTGGATTTTTCGGATATAATTATGAGGAATTGCTTTATTAATCCAATGTCTAGCATCTTCGAGGAACCTTTCAGTAGGTACAGTTTTCTTTATAAGGTCATTACGTTCCCAAATAGCATATGTAACTTTTTCTTCATTCAACAAGCCAAGAGTATCAGCTGTCAGTGCATCTGTACCGAGACAGTCACCACACATTTGGAGCCAACAATCTTCATTGTCTGTTCAGGATGACGCTTTAACGTCTGTAACTTCTGTTTTACACGTACTGTAACGTGGATACAGTCTGTGGTGGTGCATTAACTTATTCAATTAAAATATAAATCAGTTAGAAGTCCTAAAAATGTTACTTACAGAATTGCGTGTTCAGTCCAACATCAGTGGTTATTGAGTTTCTTTGTCCAAAGTTGAGTCTTGCTTCAATACCCTAACAACTGACCATATTGAAGCAAGACTCAACTTTGGACAAAGAAACTCAATAACCACTGATGTTGGACTGAACACGCAATTCCGTAAGTAACATCTTTAGGACTTCTAACCGATTTATATTTTAATTGAATAAGTTAATGCACCACCACAAACTGTATCCACGTTACAGTACGTGTAAAACAGAAGTTACAGACGTTAAAGCGTCATCCTGAAGAACCTTGTGGTCACGTAATTGTATGTGAACTATATAATAGAATCACATGAGATATAACTTCATTGTCTGTTTTGTTACACAAACACTTAAGTAAAAGAGCCTCTTCAGTATACTTTTCATTAGTTACATTTTGAAGAGTTATGCTTATTAGTGTAAGATTACTACAGTAAATGCAAGTACAAACTGCTTGTATAGGTTGAATTTTCACCCACTTTGGACATAGTGAATAAAATTTTGAAAGTCCAATTTTTATTCCTTCGTTTTCCTTTTTCAATATACTGTATGTCTCTTTGATTGATCTTGTCATAAATCTTTTTGCCTTTTTAACTTTCTCACCATTACCATCTTTAACACATATAACATCTTTTTTGTTAGGACTCTCTCTTGTACATTCTTTGCTGTCATCTAGGTAGTATGACAAAGCAATTGCCTTAGTATCTGCAGACAATGGATGTCCACTGTAGGGATCAGGTTTAGCATAAATTCCTTTTTCTTTTTTAACACTACGTGACTTATCTATGATGTACTTGATACTGAAGGTAACTTTGCCTCCAGTTGCGTTTTAGTAAAAGTATGTGGTAACAGTGTCAACAAGTGCACTTTTTCATTGTATTTAGAATTTTGAAGAGCTGTGTTAATGTTAAAAAACCACTGATTGCAAGTATAACAGTCAGGTTTTTCAGCAGAAGGTTCACTTGAAATGCCATCATTGACACTATACACTTCTTCTAATTTCTTCACAGATGCAGTTACTAGTACTTCCTCTAATTTCAACTTTTTTCTTTTTACATAACTTTGCCTCCTCTCAGGCCTAACTTGTGAAGGGGATTTCAATGGCGACATAACATCAAGAATGTTAATACTTTTGTCGACAGCATTTACAATCTCCTCACTTGCAATAAAAGGTTCATCAGATGAAATTTCTTGTTCAGGTTCATTTGTAAGTTCCCCAAATTATTTTTTATAAAAAACAACACAATTACTACACAAACTGTCATTACTTTTCACAATAACAGACCTACCTACAATCCTTTGAATTGAATCAGCTAAATCACCAACACCACATAACCTCACACTCTTACTTTTGTATACAGTTTTTTTTTGTGTCTTCTAATATAGTCCACACACTTAATTCGTTCAGAACTATGATAATCTGACATTATTAAATAGGCCTATTCAGCAAAAATGTAAAAAAACATGTCTGAGAAATCACAAACACATATCAAGTGTTACTCTTCCAAACAAAAGAACAGACTGCACAGTAGTTATAGCACAGGTGGGTGTGGCCATGGAGGGGAGGGGCTAGTGAGACAGTTGATTAGCTGTGCAGTGAGCAAACACTGGTCATGCATGTGAATGTATGATCCTGTTGATTAAGCATTGCACAGGTGTAGAACAAGCTTATTTGTTGTTTAAGCATTAAGACTAGGTCAGTTCATTTAACAACTGTAACTTTATTACAGAATTTATTATATAATAATTGAAATTATTTTATATTTTTTATTTACTAGATTAATATTTTAAATATTTTTACTTTAAGTATTATAATTAGTCTACTAGCCTATATTTTAACTTTCAGAGCTAATTTAAAACAAAACTTTGTAGTGTTTTTCTGCGACCTGCTAATGCTGGAGAACTGTCATTTTCAAAAAAACGTTCAACATTTACGAGGCAAAAACACACAATTCTGCCCTCACCAATTGATAATATACTAATAGGACAACATAAGGTCAAGTTTTAAGATTTTTAAAAAATGGATTTTTTGAGTTATTGCTACTTGAAAATAGTGCATTTTCGTACTTTTGCATACGTTAAAGTTGAATTGTATAGACTGTATATATGTTAGGCAATAAATAAAATTTGCTGTAAAACTACCATTGGTGGACTACACATTGCCATCTTTATTTATTTAAAAAAACTTTTCTTAGTGTAAGAAAAAAAAATGTTAAATGTCAGAAAAACCAAATTTTGTACCTAAAAAGTGGATTTTTTTAATTACTAATAATTATAACACGCATATTTAAAGTATGTCAAGTTAAAAATCAATTCATTAGCTACAAAACAAAACAAAAATGAACTAAATCGCCCAAATAGTTTAAACGCAATAACATTTTAAAAATATGCCGTTTTTGACATTCCTTTCAAAAAACGCGTTTTTCACCAAATTTCAAAATGGCGCAGCAAGTGATATAAATTTTTTTGGAGCAAATCCCTTTGGAATATCTTATATCTGTAGTAGGAGTAGCTACTGTAATTTTTTGGAACAAATCTAAGGGGGTCAACTGACACATGTTGGTATTCTCTGCCTGAATTGAGATGGAATGGGCCAAAAGTAAGAACCCCCCCCCCCCAATCTGTTTGCACAAAGAAATTAATTTTTAAGGGTTACTTTTTTTATAATTATCTCTGGACAGAAATAAAGCTTAGTGGCGTGGCTTCCACTCTTGTCAGTGGCATCCATAGAACGTGGCATCCATATATCACAAAATTTAATCATGTTGATGGAACTCTAGAGATATGTAGATGGTTTTACACTCTGCCAATGATGAAATGCTGATACAGAACAATTAATAGAAATACCTTATATACTTGTGTGTAAGTCAACAGTTTTTTGAAGAAATCCTGCTCTCAAAGTTGGGATGTTGGCTTACACACAGGTCAGTAAAAAGGAGGCCAGCTGGACTTTCCTGAATTCTTCCACGGAGTTTACCAATGGATTTCTCTATGATTTAGACCTCTGCTTTTCACATGTCACTGCACACTAGTTTTCTGACCTTTTGAAAACTATCGTACAGTGACATGATCATATCCTCAGCTGTGCCTCCACACTTTAAGTTTAAATTCGGCAGTGTAACTGAAATGTTTCCTTTTTGAAGACATCATAAATTGCAATGAAAGTAAGCATCAGCAACAAAGACGTTCATCAAAACAGCAAAGGATGAACTAAACACAAAGCACAGCGCAGACGAGATCCAGAACAAGGAACTTTAAAAGTAGGCATGTTTTAAATTGGCGTATCATCCGCATCAGTGCATAATGTGCATAACCTAAATGTGTAACTTTTTTAGCAGCAGATAATCCGCAGATTATACATCAAAAATTATGGTACATGTTTATCAGTGATGTTTTCCATGGTGGCCCGGACAATTTTTTGGTCCCCCTGTGTGACCAGGTGACAACATTTTTTGACCCCTAGGTATGAGGATAACGTCAGCCGTTTCTGCAACATACTGAGATAAGCTCTGGAAAGTGAGCTACCTTCCTGAATGTTGGCTATCAGTCACATATTGGCAACTAAATCTTTTGGGTGGCATGCAAGTTTCAAAATGCAATCACCAAAGGTGGCAAGCAGATTGTTACCACTGCAGCATGATTTATTTTATGGAGAGTGATGAGATGTGGCATTATCATCATCACTGTCAAGCATTATCAATCCATTGTTAGATGAACATCTCACCAAGTTTCTTCTACAGCAGTCTGTCTTGAGCCAGTCTCCTCCTTGTCACTCCGGCATGCTTTCGAATTTCATCGACCCATATCCCACGTGGCCTTCTTCTGTCCCATGGAATCCAGTCTAAAATTTATGTTGTCCATATCTGGTCTGTTCTTCTGGTAACATGTCCCACGCATTGCCATTTCAGGGATTTTACTATCATCATGATGTCTTCCACTCTTGTCAGTTTCCTTATCCACAAGTTCCTCTTCTTATCTTTCCTGGTTACACCAAGCATTCATCTATCCATGCTTCTTTCAGTGGCCTGCAGTTTTTGTATGTCTTTTTTAGTTAAGGTCCAAATCTCTGCTCCATATGTAAGAACAGGAACGATGCATTGATTAAACACTTTTCTTTTAAGACATAATGCATATTCAGAATTTGTATTATTGTTACAGAGTGCCAAGGGCAAAAGAATATCACTTCTTTAATTATACGGTTATGCTCTAGGTCCAGGAATTGGAACCAAATGTTAGTTGGCAATGGGATGCATGCCTCTGATGGAACTAACCTCTGGCATTTCGTGACAAAGGGCGAACACTTCAACAATAGGAACATGGCAGAATCACTAAATTTCTCAAATACTAATTTCATCATCATACCATTTCATATGAATCTCTGCATCATCATCTTAAAGCTTGAGATACATGCTTTTGTGCATTAAGCATTTTTAATGCAAAACATATAAAAAAAGTTCATCATATTTTTTAACTTAAAAAAAATGAGGGTACTGATTTGTTATCTTAAAAGATAAATTTTCCTAGGCATCCAACTTTAACCACCTGGGCAGATAAACAATTTCTGCACATGCCCAACTGGGCATGTAACTTTCCAGATATTTTTCAAGCCCTGGTTCCAAACTCAGATGAGTGTTCCTCGAGCCATGCCTAGGTGCTTGCGGCTTGGTACATTATCCATCAGGGCTTGAAAAATACCATGCCCAAGATGCTCAGGGTATGTAAATTCTTGGCCTAGGCAAAAAAACAAAGAAAAATTTAGTTGCTCAATCCAGGCAACTAAATTTTAAAATAAATTTTGGAATAGAATTTCCTGCCACAAGGAAAAAACAAAACAAAACAAAAACAGCGATCACATGTCCTGTTTCATTTCACTGCTAATCACTGGAAGTTATATTATTGCTACCAAGTGCCAAGGAGAGGAGAATATCACTTCTTTAATTATATTATGCTCTAAGTCCAGGAATTGAAACCATTTATAGTTTTGCTCCAAATGTTGTTTATAGTCAGCGACGGAATGCATGCCACTGATGAAAGTAGCTTCCAGTGTTGGTGACAAAAAGTGAAGATTTCAACTAAAGGAACATTGCAGAATCACTAAATACCTCAAATTCCAGTTCCATCATCATACAATTTCATACAATTTCAGCATCATCATCTTTAAAACTTGAGATATATGCTTTTGTGCATTGAGCATTTTGAGGTCAGACTATTAAAATAGAAATATGCAAATTATGTAAAAAAGTTCATGGTATTTTTTAATTTAAAAAAATCGTAGTTTCTAATTTATTATCTTAAAGGATAAATTTTTCTGGGAATCCAGCTTTTACTACCTGGGCAGGTAAACTTCTGCCCATGCCCTGGTGGATATGTAACTTTTTGAATATTTTTCAAGCCCTGATCCTGCTGAAAGAGACTATCATGTGCAGGATGCATGAAGGCCATGAAATCATGTAGATGGTCAGCCAGTACAATGCTGGAAGCATGCAGCAGTTAAGGACCTCTGCAGAGGCATTAAGGGACCTAATGTGTCCCACGAGTAGGCTTCCCAAACAACCACAGAGCCACCACTACCTCAAACAGAGCCAACCTGGCATGATAGGGCCATGGCTTCATGCCGTCAATACCAGACCTGCACCATCTTGCCAGCTCAGTGAAGCTTAAAATGGGATTCATCTGACCAGACGATGCTGCAACACTCTGCAAAGGTCCAGTTCTGATGCTCCCGACACCAGGCGAGGCATAATATCTGATAATGAGCAGTCAAAAGTGGCACATCAGTTCAGTGTTAGCTCCTGTAACCTAGGGTATTCAGCATGCACCGTACTGTTTGCTCACTGACACTGCTTGCACCTCCAATATTTAACCTGGATGTGATTTGTGTCGCCATTGCCAAGCAATTGGTCTATATGAGCCTGGATAGTCTACGTTAACCCAGGTCTCAATGGCATGTGGTCGGTCTCCGCTTGCTCTCTGGGTGCTGGTACATTCCTCGATGCTTTACCCTTGATACAGCTGCCCTCAGGAATCCTAGGATTCTTACCACTTTGGCAGTGGAATAAGTCACCTGTCTTGCGCCGACAATGTGTCCACAATCCAGGTTGCTCAGATCACCATGTTTACTCATAAATACACAGTTGACATGGATTAGGAATATCAAATAGAAGTAATCACGTTTTCCACATTTATAAGTGAGTCACGGAAAAAATTCTCATTTTTTTTTATAAGTGAATCACGGAAAAATTCTCATCGGCCGATGAGAATTTTTCCGTGACTCACTTATAAACGTGGAAAGAGCGATAACTTCTATTTGATGTTTACTCATGCTTGTTGATTGTAATATTATTGATATTGATTGCATTAGGCCATAAGTTGGAAACCCTGCTGCCTCCTATTTATCGCCTGCATTTGGTTTGCATTTGTTACACTCTTCGTGGGAGATGTCCATGTGGAGGGAAAAAATTGGCTAGAACTCAGGAAGCAGGCCGCATAGAAACATTGGAGGGGAAATTTATTTCAATGATTTTCTTTCAGTTAATGATGAGATGACAATAGCTGAACATCCTATGACGAGGATATCACTGAAAATATGCAGCAAAATGTGAAATCATAGCAGATGAAAAGGATGAGGAAAATGTAACTGAGCACCCAGTTAAGCCTACAAGAAATGAAATGATAAGGCATTTGAAACAGTTATGTGTGGGTTAAAATTTCAATCTAATATACCAGATGGTGTGGTTCATTCTTTGCATGGGTGAGGCTTTTTATGAACAAGCTGTGCCTTTTGTCACTAAAATAATCAACAAAGAATAACTTTCTCCGCCACAGTGCTCTAAGCACTGGCTTCTGACCATTAGTCTAAGATGGGTCTGTATTCAAATTTTGGTGAGGCATGGATGTTATGTTTGTCTTATGGCTCCATTCCCTAGAACCAGTGGCCCTAAATTAGGGATGTACAACTGCTTATAGCCCAACAAGTTGCTCATGGTGGTTGTTAAACCCCCAAGCAAAAAAAGCAAAAAGGTAACTATTAAAAGATAAGGTATAAATTATTGTACAAGCTGTAATAATTTAGTTAAATGTCTGAACTTAAGTAAATAAAAAGCATTGAACTATACTGTATACAATAAAAATGAAACTGTTTCTATACAATGGATTTCCTGTTCAATGAACATTTTTCAGATGGTCTTACAATTTTATATGGAAGTTTGACCGTGTTTTATGTAAATATGGGGAACTTTTAATGTGTACTCTTAAATTAAGTTAATTTTTTTTTTTTTTTTTTACTCAATTAGGCCATGTTTAGTTACATTGTAAGTTAGTTTTGTAAGTGCCATTTTGGATATATCCTGTGTAAGGCAATCTGTGATTTATTGAAGTTTTGATGTATTTTACTAGTTTTTAAAGTACTCAAAACAAATTTGAGGGTTTTCTTGAAATATATAATAATACTCTATAGAAGGTATAAATTTCATAATTTTTCTTGTAGTAGGACCTGAATCAATGAGCAATTTTGCAAATTGCAATTGCAGCTTTACTCAGACTTTGAACAGCCAGACTTTAAACCTGAATCAATGAGCAATTTTGAACCTGAATCAATGAGCAATTTTGCAAATTGCAATTGCAGCTTTACTCAGACTTTAAACAGCTGTACAACAGAAACTATGCAGGGAACAAAGCTAAAAGTTTTAAATTTTTTGTGGCCTGGTTGAAATGACAGTTACTCAAATGAAATTTTTTTCTATATCATACATATCATAAGTTTTTAGCATTACCACATGACCTTATGAACTTTGTGTCATTAACAAGATTTTTACCCCCATACTTCAAAAAGCCAATTAAAACATCCCACCATCTTTAAGTTACTATCCTTTCCTTAGTGAGATTTGTGTGGAGAGAAAAAGCGTGCCCCTCATTTCAGACTTTCCCTGAAGCTTTTATGTGAGAGAGCAGGCCATCAATCAGCATTCTCTCAGGAAAAAGATATTCTTGTAGTACATCACTGAATTGAAAAGATGCCTTGAATTTGTATGTTTTGATATGGTGGAACAAGTAGATTTCTTCTCTACAGCAATTTTTAACATTCAGTAAAAGTTAGTAATATCACCAAATTCAAGAGTGGCGAAGAAAAGTAAAATATGTTGTCAGTTAGTAAGTAGCAAAAAGTAACATAATTTTAGTAAGTTTTTAAATGTAAAATAGAAATTTTGCTTTTTTGCAATTTAATTTTATATTTTATATTTTTGGAAGCACCTGTTGACATTCAAGACATTTCTTTCAGCTATGCCAGTTTTATAAGACTTGGAACATTGTACTCTGATTTTAATGTTCAGGTGCATGCATATTATGTTTGTGATGAGTTTGAATGCAATTAAGATATCCTTTTGGGTGAGCATAGTATTACTGTGAATGATGTGAACAAATTTACCTTATCTATTATTTCTGTAAACACGTCACTTTGATTTGAACAAACTTGGTACTCAAAAAAGTTGTATGCTCAGTCTTACCTGGGAAAAACTAGCTAATAGATTTCTTTTTTTTTTTTTTCTTTTTTTTGTAAAAAAGTAAGAATCCATTCTTTTTTATTAAGTTACTGCCTTGAACCTTACTTACGAAATTAATTTAAAGTTTTAAAATTTGTACTTTGTGTTTCCCGTTTTTTGTATGACTTTAGAGGTGCATGTGCTTAAAAATATTTGACTCTTGTACTTCTGTAGATGTTGCCCATTTCAAACTTGGAGGGAACGCTTTCAGTGGTGGTATTCTGACATGGGGCAATATGTAAATCATTATGCTTCCATTCAGTCGGCATGGCAGAAGATATTTCAGTTTGTTGAGAGTCATTGTCCGGTCATACATAAGACTATTAAGGGTGAGTATGATTTAAGCTAATGATGTACATTTCTTAGCTACAAAGTTTTGAATCTTGACTGAGTAACAGATGGCACAGTTTTTTATTTTCACTTAGATAATAGCTTAAATATAGTGTGGTCCAATTCCACAAGACGTCTGGTTGCACAAAGATCCAGGGTAAATCATTCTTCCAATGCTCTAGCTGATAGTTGGTGTATAGTCAGTAGTAATGGTAAATGGCTCATTCCAAATACTCTGAGATTCTTGATGTGATTGAGGCTAGGAGATGAAGGGGGACTGTAGAAGGTGTGAAAGCTCCTTAGAATGGTCATTGGAGCAGTCTTGCACATTGGAGGAGTGGCTGTATAATTGTCTTTGAAGTATTTTAAGCCTTAGGTAGAAGTGTGACACACAAGGTTGTATTTGGTATACCAAATTATCCACATGCATTCTTATCATAACATCAGGAGCCAGCAGAAAGAAAAGACCCAACCTGTGCATCTTGAATGATTAACTGCAGATATGCTACATCCACGGCTTCCTCAAGACCATTCTGTACTATTTATCTGGCTGTTAGTTCATATTCTATAGCAAACAGCATACATGACTCATCACCTGCATGATTATATTTCTAGTGGTCTGCTGTGGAGTCTAAGCTTTCAAAGCATCATCCTGACCATGGTTTTCTGTTTCTCTCTGAAACAAATAGCTTCTCACTAAATAACTGACAAGTTTGTAGGGCATTAAAAAGTTCTTGACATGCATCTGCATAACAAAAAACCACTGCACATGCCTCAACAAAAGTTTTGCTGTCCGTCAAAGTACTCCCCTCTAGCATCTTTGCAAAGTTGCAGATGTTTGCTCCAATTACGGAATGCTTGGGGTCCTCCTGTTGGGGAATACTCTGCAACTCTGAGTAAACTCATTTTGCAAGTTCTTGCTCTCTTAAAAAAACGACTGACCAGCTAGTTCTTTTTTAATTTTCAGAAACAACCAACAATTGAATGGTGCAAGATTGGGTTAATATGCAGGATGGGGTGGATGTTTTATTTTTTTCTGCTCCAGATAAGTTGAAACTTGTGAGCATTGGCATTTTTTTGTCTTTTTTTCATGGCGAATGAGAACCCTTAACACTTCTGTTATTCAGTGCTGCTCTTTCATCAACATAACCACTTTGGGAAAAACAGCATTGGCACAGTATTGGCTATTTACAGTATTTTTTTTTTTTTTTCAGGTGGGATCTTCATAACTACCACACTGGGAATTGAAAAAAATAATTAACATTCTCTTTCCTGAGCAAAAGTCTTTTTGGAAGATTTGGGAACACTGTCTTCTGCTTCCCAAGTAGTTGTTTTTGTTTCTGGTTGGTGTATAATTATTAATAAAACCACTTCTCATTCCCTGTGACTGTTTACCATCTGGGGCAACTAGGTTCAAATATTGCCAACTTCTCCTTGCAAGAGAATTTTCTTTGCTGTACTGCCAGTTTTTGAGTTACCTATTTGGCACAGATGTTACTGAACTTCAAATGTTGATAAATAATTATTTCCACTCTGTCACTCAATACGCCGACATCTAAACTTATTACCTGAACAGTGATATCTGGGTTTTCCTTAATGAGTTCATGATGAACAGCAATGGTTCTCTCATTCGTGTTTTTATTCTGTCTTCCTATATGATGGAGGCATTTGAAGCTCTACTGTCCTTTTCTGAATTTGTGCATCCATCCCTTAAACAGTGCCACATGTACAGGTCTGATCCCCATGTGATAAATTAACTTGATTTCATTTCATGTATTCAATATATATTTCATTGAAAAATATTTCTTTTCTAAAAAATAGCTGAACTGCTGTTTTTTAAATAGTGGAACTATTCATAGTTCATTGTAACACACTTGAAAGCAGCTGTGTGAAACATAAACAAACTGCAGGTGAAGGATGCACACTACATTTTGGAAGTCTAACACAGCAAACAACGAAATCAAGTTGTAAATCATGTGTGTTATGTCAAATTTGAAACAGTGATTGAAAAAATCTGATCAAAATCTTCCCGCCGAAATATTGGGTTGGTGCGACTGAAATGTCTGGCTCGATGGAGCAGTGGAGACAGGCCCCCACCACAGCAGAATGGAACCACCCACAGTTGTTGCGGATATTACGTCACAGAGTTCCTATAGATAGCTAGCATGTGTGTGAAGAACAAGGTTCAGGCAGGGTTTGTTTGGATGCAACATGGCTTACAAAGGAAGCATGGAAATGCCAAATTTGAGTGTCATATTCCTGTATGAATTGAAACTGGGCCATTATGCAGGAATTGCCACTCGAAACATTAACAAAGCATTAGGGAAGAATACAGCCAGTGAATGAACCATTTGGCAATGGTTTATGAAATTTTGAAGCGGAGATACGGACCTGCAAAATGAAGCACATGGTCACCGACCTGTTACAGTTTCTGACGATGTTCTGTTACACGTGGTTGAAGCAGACCCCCAAAAAATGTGTTGTGAGATAGTGGCAGAAGTAGATGTCCACCACACAACAGTTGTTTGGCATCTGGCTGCACTGGGTAAGGTCACGAAGCTGGACATGTGGCTGCCGCATGAGTTGACAACTTCTAATAAGACTAGGTGTTTGGAAGTCTGTTTGTCACTCCTTGCCAGGAATAAACAGGGACCTCTACTACATCGAATCATCACCTGCAATGAGAAGTGGGTCCTTTATGATAATCAGAAACGATCTGCACAATGGTTAAGCAAGGCACGGCCTGCTGGATGGCATCCTAAGCCATCCCTACACACCAAGAAAATGATGCTTCTTGTCCGTTGGTCCACAGCCTGAATAATTCATCAGAGTTTCTTAGCAAGAGGACAAACCATCACTGCAGAATGTTATTGTGCTGAATTACACCAGATGCACTGGAAATTGCTGAAGAAACAACCAGCTTTGGTCAACAGACATTATGTTCTTTTGCGCAAGGACAACGCTCGCCTTCTTTGGAAGTCTGGCATAATGAACAGAGAGATAAAATTTCTAACTGCAAATGGCATGCATTACATCAAATTTGAAATAATGATTGAAGAAACCTAGTCAGAATCTTCCCATAAAATAGCTTGGAACTATATATAGTGCATAGTAACACATTGAGAGTTGCAGTCTGAAGTGTAAACAAAGCGTGGGCACTTGCGACGGAAGGGCGCACTTACAGAGTAAACAGCAAGATCAAATTTCAAAGTGTAAATCCCATGTGATGTCGAATTTGAAATGATGGTTGAAGAAACATCTTCCCATAAAAATAGCTTGGAACTGCATATATTGTGTGGTAAACTAATGCACAGACCACTTATACTTAAACTAACACATATCATCATCATCATCATCATTGTCAACCATTATCAATCCACTGCTGGACGAAGGTCTCCCCAAGTTTCCTCCACAACGGTCTGTCTTGTGCCAGTCTCCTCCATGTCACCCCTGCATACTTTCGAATTTCATCCACCCATCTCCCATGTGGTCTTCTTCTGGGTCTTTTCCTGTCCCTTGGAATCCAATCTAAAATTTCGGCTGTCCATCGATGATCTGTCCTTCTGGCAGTATGTCCAGCCCATTGCCATTTCAGGGATTTAACTCTGATCATGATGTCTTCCACTCTTGTCATTTTTCGGATCCACGAGTTCCTCTTCTTATCTCTCCTGGTTACACCAAGTATGCACCTCTCCATGCTTCTTTGAGTTGTCTGCAGCCTTTGTATGTCTCTTTTAGTTAAGGTCCACGTCTCTGCACCATACGTAAGCACTGGAAGGATGCATTGATCAAACACTTTTCTTTTAAGACATAATGGCATATTGCTCTTGAAAATTATGCTGTTTCTTCCAAAAGCTCTCCAGGCAAGTTTTGTACGCCGATTAATTTCTTCATCAATGTGACCCTCACTTGATATCTGCTGTCCAAGATAAACGTACGTGTCTGTTATCTCCAGCTTTTCTCCATCAATCGATAAATCTTCATTTCTTGTAAAAGCATTGAACATCACTTTTGTCTTCTGAAAGTTCATTTTTAATCCCACTTCTTTACTCTTGTCAGCAAGTTCCTGGATCATACTCTGCAGCTCTGATGGGCTAGTTGCAAAAATGACTACGTCATCAGCAAAACGAAGGTGGGTTAGATAATCTCCATTAATCTTTATCCCCTTGTTTTCCCAGCTCAGCGACTGAAAAACACCCTCCAATGTGGCATTAAAGAGCTTCGGAGATATGGTGTCACCTTGTCTCACTCCCTTTCCAATTTATATTTACTTGTTTATATTATATGTAAACTAATGCACAGAACACTGCAGTGGAAGGACACACTTTGGAAGTCTAACACAGTAAACAGCAAGATCAAATTTCAAATTGTGCACAATATGTCAAATTCAAAACAATGTTTGAAGAAGCCTAGCCAAAATCTTTCTGCAGAAATAGCTTGGAATTTCTTATAGTGCATGGTAATACACGTAGAGCCACAGCCTAAAGCATAAACAAACCCGCCTGCAACTGTGGTGACATTATACGTGTCAAACCCTGGTAGTGCTTCCCCCAAAATTCGTCACAACCTATTAATATCATTGCTTCTATTCTGCTGTAGGTGTTCTCCTGCATAGGTTTGTAGTATTATTACATACATACATACATATCACTGAGCTGTTTTCTGAGATTCAGAGGTTAGCTCCAAAAAGAAATACAAACTACCTGATAATTTTTACTTACTCTTGCTGTATCAAACTTCTCCATTTACAGCGATCTTGACTTACACCTCGGGCTTCACTGACATTCATTACATGCCATACAGAAGATCTTCTATACTTCATACTCATAATATTTTTCTCATGCAGACACTCTTGAATCTGATCCTCCCATGACTTCCTTGGCCTTCCTCTGCCTTTCCTTGCTGCCACTTGGGCTAAAAAGATTTTCTTAGTAAGCATCCCATCACTCATTCTTTCAACATGGCCAAACCACCGAAGCATATTAGTCTCCTCACACAATCAGAACGTGTCTTGCCACAAACCCCTTGTAAGTAACGCATTTCTTCAGCACACAAACAACTCCTATGTTTTTTCTGCAGCACCCAGGTTTCACTGCCATATAACAGAGTAGGAACAATTATACTTTCATACACAGCCATGTGGGACTCTCTTGAGAACCCATCATTCCTGTGAAAACCTCCCAAAGCAGCTATGACTTTCAATGAAGGATTCACTCGTCTACTAATTTCACCATCCAATTTCTTCTATCTGTCAAACATGCTTCCTAAATACACAAACTCATTCATCTGGTTAATCGCTGTGCCATTTAGACATATATTACATTCAGTACTACCAGTTCCTCTCTCGAAAACCATAACTTTGGTTTTTCCTTATTTATACTCAGTTTGAATTTCATGCAAACTTCGTACATATGGGACAACATACTCTGCAAATCACTTTTACTCTCTGCCAACAGAACTGTGTCATCAGCATACAACAATATGCACACACATATGTCACCAAGACATAAACCAGTATTATCTATTTTGGCACCACGTATGCATGCATCCATAAATATATTAAAAACCCATGGTGACATTACACACCCTTATCTGACTCCTGCACCAATAGAAGACCGTTTTGATAAAACACCATTCACTCGTACATAGGCTCTACTGTCAGCATACATGACTTTTTCACTATTAAGTACATTCCCAGTAACACCATATTCGTTCAATACTTTCCGCAAAAGAGTCCTATTTACTCAGTCATAAGCTTTCTCTAAATTTATTAAGGCTGCAAAAACTTTCTTACCAACAGCCAGATACTTTTCAATCATCATGTGTAATGCAAAAATTTGGTTAGTTCAACCTTTACCAGGCATAAAACCACTCTGAACATCCCACACTTTCTCTGATGTAAGACCCCGTACTTTTTCAATAACAACCTTACCTAACACTTTCCCTGGCACACTTGGTAGGCTAATACCACGATAGTTCTTGCAGTCAGTCTGATCACTTTTTCCCTTATACAAGGGAACAATGATAGCATCCTTCCAATCCCTAGGGACCATTTCTGACTCTCAGCCCAACTGACAAATTTCAGTTAACCAGTCAATTACAGAATCACCACCATATTTCAACATCTCTGCAGTTATGCCATCAACTCTCAGAGCCTCACCATCCTGAAGAGATTTTAGAGCTTTACACACCTCTTCTCTTGAGTTCCCTCCTATGCTTCCATCCTTCACTGTACCATCATCTGCATCTGTCTCAGAATCATCTTTGTTTTCCTGATCTAATAACTCACAGAAGTATTTTGTAGTTGGAGAGGTGCCAGCTAGTTCTGTGTGACATTAGCGAAAAGACCCCAACTCACTAGGTTTTGTTGCAGAATCCTTAGGTTGAATGACCAACTGGAACTGTCAGCTGTGGGCTAATCCCCCACACTGGTGTACTTACCTGATTAAAAAGACACAAAGAAATGCATTTGTAGTATTAGTCTGCCTAGATAAAGTTGCTATGTCAATAAAAAAGGCATGTTTGTAATGGCTTCTATCATGCTTAGCATCAGGTTCTCATAATTTATGTAAGATTGCATTGAGATATTGTTATGTGTAAGATGTAATGAAATAGTGTTGGGCAGTAGTTTAATAAAATATTATTGTGTAGAAATAAATTGAACTATTGTTGCACAGCTCAAGGACAGCATACATCGTGATCAGATTTCAACAATGGTTAAATGCTTTGAAAAGTAATAAATTAATTAAGAATCAGCAAATTGGAATATAAAAAAAAGGGCCTGTGAGGTGCACTATGCCAGCCAGCTATGTGCATATTAAATTTCAAGTTTCTATGTCCAGTAGTTCCCTCCATAGGACTGAGACAGACAGACATGCTAATTTTATTAATATAGATAGTCACAATTGCTTTGATGAAAAGTTGCATAAATTTTATTTAATATATTTATTTTTATTTGTTACTGTTTAACTGTGATGTAAATTCAGCACCAGAACAGAGTTGTATGCTTCTTATAATTTGTCTAGTAGTATTTTTTGAAGGCTTTTGAGCATTTTATAATTGTGATCATCACTTACCACATTTAGTTCCTCAGCTGTTGCTTACTGTTCTCATGTAATACTGATAATCTTATTTATTTGCTAGTTTTTGTTAACTTTGTTCATTTTAAGTTTAAAAGTTTTATTTCATAGATGGTTGTAGTGAAGAAGATTTGAATAAGGCTGAACAAATGATGGGTTTGAAATTACCAGTTGATGTGAGATGTTCTTATCGTATTCACAATGGTCAAAGATTGGCTTCACCTGGGTAAGCTTATGTGTTTTACTGTGTGAACCAAGTTCTTCCTGTCTTTATATTGTATGTTGTATCATGTTTTATCACATATTTAATTTATTATGAGATTTTTTTATGTAGAACTAATGAATTAATTAAATAAAAAGGAACTATATACCGGCAGTACTTAAATAGTATAACTATACATACATACATACATCTAAGCTGTTCTCTGAGATTCAGAGGTTAGCTCCAAAAAGAAATACAAACTACCTGGTACCTTCTGCCTCTGAATCACCTTTGCTTTCCTGATCTAGTAACTCACAGAAGTATTCACACCATCTTTCACTTAACTCATTGGGCTCCTACATCATTTCCCCAACCCTATTCTTCACACAACTTACAACTTTGTTTCCGCTATTTACAGGGTGCGCACGCGTGCTTGAAAACCTGGAAAGTCCTGGAAAATCATGATTACGTTTTCAAGGCCTGGAATATCCTGGAAAAACAGTATTTTTTTAATGCTGTCTTGAAAAGCCTTGAAATTTGAAATTAGTGCTTAAAAAAAATGCCCTTTTAGGAAATCGTGTTACTGACTGTTACCCCTTAATTTTTTTAAGTTCCTCTCCTCTGTTCTCAAAGAAACCGCCGGCTACAGTGGTGTTTCGGATGTGCCCAAATCCTAATTTAGCTGGGGGGGGGAGCACTACTTCCAGTGCAATAAAATTGGATGATTACTAGCAGGTCTGTTAGGGAAGGGGAGCTTGATGCATTCTCTAGCCCTGAGCTTGATGTCCGTCCGACAACTACTGAGAACAACAGAAGGGGAAAGAAGAGACATTTAGCATTTGCAAGGGAAGGGGGTCGCGTGTTTACCAAGTCAGCTGGCATCCACCAGTGAAGAGTATGCCTGAACAACACATTCATCTGCTCCTTGTTTATTGCATTAAGACGCTTGCTTCCGGCCCACCCCTCAAGAGACTTCGGCTACTTATGATAAAAAATAAGAAAACTATCTTTGCGAATTTTTCACAAAAGTGACTGAAATTTTTACATTTACTATAATTGGATTACAGAAGCTCACTCCCAAAATTCCATTTGAATCGGTTTAAAACTTAAAAAGTTAGCATTGGAAATTTTTATTATGTGTGCCTCTTTAGACAGTGAGCCTTGAGCAGAAAGTGTGTTACCATAGCAACGGTTGATTGACAGCTGGGAGCGCTGATCCGAAGCCCTTGGTTGGGAAGAAAGCAAACACCTGTTTATCACTTCCACGGCTCAAAAGGACTAAGAGATATTTTCAGAAATCCATTTTCCGGAATTTTGAAAATAACACAGTAAAATTTTTACAGTGGTTAAAATACATCACAATAAAGTTCTAGTGCAAATTTCGCCGAATTCCGTTTGAAACTTTAGCAGATGCAAAAAAAAAAAAAAAAATCTTCCGTTGCAAAATCGGATTCAAAAAAAAGAAACGGCAATTATAAATTACGGGAGAAAAGCAAGCAAATTATTTTTTTTTAGATGCCATGGTTTATTTAAACAGAGTGATCCTTAAATTTTGTTTCTGTGATGATATGGACTCTATTTTAATTACAAACATACATTTTTATTCAGATGTCTGAGTTACTGTTTTAATAAAAAAATCTATAATTAAAAAGTTTTCAATGGATTTAGGCGAAATTCAGCAGATAAACGTATTTTAGTAAATTGCAACGTTATGACGTAAATTTGGTCATTTTGTCGAAAATTGGGTAGCATTTTTTTTTTTACGTTTTCTCCTATAGTTAGGGTGAAGGAGGAAGACACTTCAGTGAGCTGCAGGTGGTGATTTATGGCGATGTGCCAAATGAAAAGAAGTCGTTCCATCAGGACATTCCAGAGGTCTGCTGTTTGAACTTAATCGGAATGTTTTCGGGAGGGGGAGAAATATCCGTTTCAGCTTTACAGCTTTCAGGCTCCTTTTTTTTTTCTTGGTAATAAATAAAAACCATAGTTGCTGCATTCACCATTGATCCATATTCGCATTTCTTGAATATAAACAGCAGACAATCGGAAACATGGTGTTGGGTGGGTCTTGATGTTCTTCATTTGTATCTGCTGAATTTTGTTCTGTGGGAATACGGAATGAGTTATACTGTGAATACATACAAAACTACATATTTTTGAGCTGAAAAAATATGTTTACTTGTACACAGTAGCTAACGTGTGGACTCAGACGAAGACAATCAGACATATGGACGTCTGATTCCATAAAAAAATCAACCCATTTTATTATACACGACAGGTAAAAAAGAAAAAACATTACATGTTTTTAAACATTATAAAGGAAAGCGGATTTTTGAAACACCATGACTTGATGATATTAATTTCTGAAAGTTTTTTTTTTCGATTTTAATTTCTGAAATCTTTTTTTTTTTTTTTTTTCTATTACAATACATTGTAACAGGATACCTGTGTGTTGTATCCCTTAGTTGTATGGCAGATTTTCAGTTGGCCGATATCCGCGATCGTAAGTGGTAGGTAGTTACATTGCTATTGTTGATGATGACAAGATAAATACTGGAGTAATGTAGAATGTTGCATAAAGTAAAAAAAAAAATCGCCCCCCTCCTCCCCCTTCGAACTTTTATGCGGTTATCATAGCTGTTCAACCATTTCATTCCATGAACATCAGCACATTTCAATCATTTGACCATTGGGGGTCTGACG
This sequence comes from Macrothele yani, assembly GCA_039090855.1. Lineage (NCBI taxonomy): Eukaryota > Metazoa > Arthropoda > Arachnida > Araneae > Macrothelidae > Macrothele > Macrothele yani. Next base: position 73,563,844 of record CM076994.1, on the reverse strand, counting down.
GAATTCAGCAGTGCTTAAGCGCCTAGCGCAACGAGAACATGCTAATTATGGACAGTTCTATTCCCTTCCCCCTATCATCCCTAATAATTGAGAGCGCATACTGTAGTTTCAAATATTCTGTGTATGAGCTAGTTTTCACGCTGTTCGTTATGTTTTTATTTTAGAAATTACTAACCCTTTCGAACTGTAGGTTGCAGAAACGCTTATGCTTTGGTTTTTTCCATTTGTCCGTACGATAATTCACATAAAAGGGGTTGGATTTTGGCGAAATTTTAGTATGCTGTTAGGTACAACCTAGGAACCTACCCTGTTGAAAATGGTCGAAATTAAATTCAAAGGCATAGATATAAGAGCAGTATTCATTCTCCAAGCTTGAAGCCCTACGTCCACTCCAGCTGGGTAAGTATGAAAGATTTGAGACTTGGAGGAGACCCAGTACAAAGTTTTGCTTCCCTCAGGCACTAAGTGCTTGTTAACATTTCCTTTCCTCTGGTTTGGAGCCCAGCTGTAAGAGGTGATGCTTTGTAACAGTCTTTTAGCACAACACTCTGTCTACTGATTGGCATACAGGTCATAAAACAGTAACTTCACTAAGTGTTGTTTCCTTGTTTTGAATGAAGACTAAATCAATGCCAAAGCATTTGCAACCCAGGCTGCCTAAAGGACAAAGCTGGGGGAGCAGGAAAGAACATAGCAGTAAGACCCCTTTTTCTTTAATTACTTAAAATCTGGCCTATAGTAATTGGTCACATGTGTAGCCCCTTACTCAGGGGAAATTCTCAATTTTTAGTTGTGTGGTTCCTGATCTTAGATATTTTTTTGGTTTTCATTTACTGTTTCAGTTGATTTACCCATTTTTTTCACCCCCCTCCCCATTAAATATGGGTAAGTGTACTTTTAGTGATCTTTGGCTAATAAATCCTAAATATGCTGGACGGATTAAAAAAGATGAAAGCAATTGCCATGTTGCAAAATGCATTTTTATCCATTAAAATAATAGATGTTTCGAATATGGGGGAATCCGCTTTAAGAAGCCACATGAAAGGAAAAAAACATAGTATGTTGACAGAAAGCTGTAAAAATGTTCCACTAACTGTTGATAAATTGCTATGTGTATCAAGTGATAAACAAGTACAGCCTATTGCATCCACATCTAATCCTCTGCATATTCCTCTTGAAAAAAATGCAACCATTAAAGCAGAAGCATTGTGGTGTTTAAAAGTGGTTAAATCCCATTACTCTTACAGGTCTTGTGCAGGTAATGATGTTTTATTCAGCCTAATGTTTTCTGACAGCAGAATTGCTGGAAACTTCAGCTGTGGCGAAAAAAAATGTTCCTACATTTGTTGCTTTGGTTTGGCACCTCACTTTAAATCAGTGTTGGTTCAGGAAGTCGAAAATGAAAATTTTGTGATTTTGTTTGACGAAAGTTTAAACAAGTTTAGTCAGTCAAAACAAATGGATATACATGTTCATTTATGGGAAAAAGGAACAGTTTCAACCAGATATTTGTCATCAGTTTTTTTTGGGTCATGCTAGTGCAGACATAATGATGGAAAAATTTCTTGAATGCATGGCGTGCCTCCCACTGTGTAACATTGTGCAGTTATCAATGGATGGACCCAATGTTAATTGGAAGTTTTTTGATATGCTGCAATCAACACTTAGTGCTGACTCAAATGTCCAACTCCTAAACACAGGGAGATGTGGACTTCACATTGTAAACAATGCCTTTCGACATGGGGAGCCTCAGCAACAGGGTGGGAAATTCAAAAGTTGCTTTCATCATTATTTAGGCTTTTTAAAGATTCACCTGCAAGGAGGGAAGATTTTTCTAAAATAATTTTAGCCAGTAAGATGCCATTAAAATTCTGCCCACACAGGTGGCTAGAAAATACTCCTGCCTGCGAGCGAGCATTAGAAATTTGGGCAGACACTGAAAATTATGTTAACCAAGTTGAAAAGAAATGCATCAAGAATCCCCACACTGTATCATTTGATGCTATCAAAACTTTCACTAAAAATCCTTTTGTTTTGGCTAAACTGCATTTCTTCAATTCAGTTTCAAAACAGCTGGTACCATTTCTCAAGGCATATCAGTCAGATAAGCCAATGATGCCTTTTATGGCCACAGATCTTGAAAAGATGCTAAGAAATATGATGAATCGCTTTGTTAAAAGAACCGTAATGGCAGAAGCTAACTCTGCCTTAAAGCTGTTACAAGTAGACCTTACAGATGCATCTCAGTGTTGTCACTATAAAGAAATTGATGTTGGGTTTCAAACAGAGAAGGTATTGAAAGAATTAAGTGCTAAGAACATTAGTGAACGCAAACTTACGGAGTTTAGAATGGAATGCCGAATATTTTTGCAAAAGCTAGTTGTGAAGCTATTGGAAAAAAATCCACTTAAGTACTCCCTTGTTCGCCACATGAAGTGTTTAGATTCTTGGTTGATGTCAAAAAATAGTGAGACTTGTATTAAGAATCTAACATTCATTCTCACACTTCTTGTTGATGCTCATAGAATACAACCAGAATTATGTGATGGTGTAATATGGCAGTTTAAGGAATTTGTGACCAGTGTTGCAGCAGTAAAATCTTCATTCATAAACTTTGATCCAGAAGATAAACAACAAAGAGTAGACACATTATTGTATGAGTACATGTCTTCTACTAAAGCTTTTAGTGAACTGTGGAAAGTTGTGAAACTTCTTTTACTGTTGTCACATGGGCAAGCTTCTGTTGAGAGGGGTTTTTCAGTCAATAAGGAGCTCATTGTAGAAAACATGAGAGAGGAGTCAATTGTAGCACAGAGAATTATTTATGATCATATATCCTATGTAGGTGGTATTGATAAGGTAAATATCTCAAAATCCTTTCTGTTATCAGCTGGAGCTGCAAGGCAAAAATACATACATTATTTGGATGATAAGTCCAAAGAAAAGGAAAAAGCAGCCATATGTGGAAAAAGGAAAGCTATTTTAGATGAAATTGATAGCATAAAAAAGAAAAGGAAACTCATTGAAGGAGAAGTCAAAGAATTACTTAACTCTGCTGATGATTTAGCTTTAAAAGCTGAAACTACAAATAACAATACATACATTGTAAAATCTAATAGCTTTAGAAAAACTGCTCATGAGAAAAGAGCAGTACTTAAAAAAATGGATATGGAACTTGAAACCAAAGTCAGCAATCTTAAATCTGTATAACCATCCATTGATACTCCATATTTGTGGTATCTTCCAAGCATATAGAGAATTAATACTAAAACATAAAAATTTTATATTTGTGCAATTTACAATAGAAATGAACTTTTTTTCTTTCTTTGAAGCATGTTGAACTTCAAACCAGTTTTGATCTTTTATCTTCATAATTATTTAGTGTTTTTCATATGAAGTTCATGTAAATAGACTAATGAACTCTTCTGTTCCAAAAACTTATAACTTTCTGCAACTAACTTCCACAATTGGGCTTCTTATTGGACTAAAACTTTGGTAAGTAATATAAAACCTTATATATACTTGTACAGTAAATACTCATGGGCTCCTAAAACATATTTTTGCTGTACATTTTACTATGAATTTGTGGCCAAAACAATTCAATCAATTGTCCTTAATGCATTGATCAGATTTTGGTTTATATAACTGACAAACTTCCAATTTTTTTAAAAAAGCTTTTAAAAACTTAATTCATATAATTGTCTTATGTTTTGGGAGTTGAACCAAAAGTGGTTATTCTGATTCTGGTTATGATTGAAGCTTAACTGGAGGTAGAGATTCCTTATGCTCATCATTTTTCATTTATGTAAAATACTTAAGAATATCCTAATTTATACCAATAAAAACTGAAATTGTTTTATGTTTAAGGTTTTTATAAATAGTTTAGCTAGTTCCACATTTTGGGGTAGCACTTCATAAATTTAGTTTAGCAGTGATTTTGATTTAAAAAAATAAAAGTAAATTGAGGCAATCTTGTTTGATATGAAAAATAATTTTTGGAAAGTAATATGAGGCAAGTGTACTGGTAGACATAAAGGTGGTTAGATTCTTTTGGGTTGGGTGGTGGGCCAGGACTTTCTGACTTCTATGATGAAACTTATTTGAAATTTGTTGCCATGTTCCTAAAATTACACTTTCTGTTTTAAACTCTATTGGTTCACCTTTCTATGATCGTCCACTCCCGAATCATTTCTTGAGGTGCATAGTGATTCCGTGGCTTATGCTTTTTGATTTAACATAACTGTACTACAATTGGGGGAAATTTTCCTCAAGTCTGGAACATATTCTGTCTAGTAATAAGATTTTCATTGCCTTCGAAAGTCACATCCCAATATGCAGCCACCAGTGGCAGTTATTGGGAATGTTAAAAAGAAAAAAAAATCATTCCCATGTATGGAAACACTTTTTATCAGAGCTAGAATCCACCTGTGGGCATAACAGGCACATGCCCCATTTCAAAAAAAAAAAGGGGGGGTTGAGTAAGTAGATAAGTGCTTTGCTTTGTCTCACGTTTCTTGTTTTCAGACATCACACTTTTTCACTTATGGATTTGCAACTCCACGTTTTGTCTTACATTTGCCCGAACTTTTCAGTGATCCACACAGCAGTACTTCAGAACTGCTGTTTGTGATGTACTCTGACAGGCAAGCACCCCATCTCCCCCTTATGGGTCCTCCATGTTTTACCACCGTGTTTTTTGGAGGAAATAAATCTCAGATATTTTTTTACCAGTCCTCTGTTAGACGTGCGCCCTCCCCATTCTTAAATTCTGAATCTGCCCTCACTTTATTTTATAATAATTTCAGTTGTTATCAACAATAGTCTGATTACATGGAAGATAGTGCAGAATAGTGATGCAGCTAAAATGACTGATTGAATTAATCATTTTCTGATTGAGGGAAAGGATTTTCTGAATAGCCTTGTGGTAATTGCATCATGATTCAATTTAGCATTATTGGGTAATTCGCCAATTAAAAACATTAAAAAGAAATGTAATGGGTAAAAAAGCACACTCATCCATTTGCATCTTTCATCATTTTTATTACTTAAAACTGAAATTGCTTTTAAAAAATAATTTGAGCATGATACTGTAAAGCGTAATAATCATCCTGGAATTTTTTGTATATGGCCTGGAAAAGGCCTGGAAAGTCCTTGAATTTTTTCCCCCAAAAAGAGTACGAACCCTGTATTTATCCTGAGTCTCGTGTACTTCTAGAAAGTCTTCCTATCTTTCTGAAAAGCCAATTCATGCATTTCCACCTTCTCTTTTCTATCTTTTGTCTTACTCTGACGAACCAGCTTAGCGGCTTCACGCTTCTCACAGCAATATTCATCCACAGAAACTCTACCTTGAAACATCCTCAAATAGGCTTCCTTCTTTTTCTTTACTGCCTCTTCAATCTCACTATTCCACCAAGCATCACCTCTATTGTTACCCACTATTGTGGTGCCACAGACCTCTGCAGCAGCAGTGACAACACAGTTCTTAAAACATTCCCACTTCTTTTGTACATCCCTCTCACAAGACTCCAGCTTTTTCAGTCTTTCTCTGAGTATGTCAGAATAATGCTGATGATCTTCAGGGAGCCTTTCAACCTTTATTCTTTCCATCCTAGGTCTCTTCCTATTCCTTTTCCTCCAACCAACATTCAGTTTCACTCGTGACACTACCAAGTAATGATCACAACCAACATCTGCACCTCTCATCACACGCGTGTCAACAACTAAGGGTTTCAGATGCTGATCATAGACAACAAAATCTATCACACTGTTTTGACCAAGAGTACGATTTTCCCAAGTATATGTGTGGATGTACTTGTGGTTGAAAAACGTATTAGATACACACGAACAATTCTCAATGCAGAGTTCAATTAATCTTTCCCCATTATCATTTACACAAGGGTAATTAAACTTACCCAGAACATTGTTAGAAATTGGATTCTGCACACGTACCTAGTATTAAAATCATCTGCACCTACACACATAAAAACCAAGTGCACCCACACATAAAAAAAAGCCTTACACAAACAAAGAAGTAACTTTGCATGAAGCCCCATTTGCAAAAAATTAATTTTATTTCATTAATATTATGTATTTTTGTCCTAAAAATTAGTTTTTTTTTTTGCATGTTTGTTTCATTTGTTATTGTAGCACAGTTATTCTGAAAAAATGCTGTGCATGAAAGTTATGAAGAGCTCCTTCCTTTGCCCTTTAATGTTGGGCCCACAAGTTGGCTATCTGTAAATAATACAGAGTGGTCCATACAAAGTTTGGAACAGTTTGAAAGAATAAAGTCACCAAAGTCCACTTGTTTTATGCATTCAAACTTTTTTGCAAGTCCAACTCAGCTGATCAGAAATTAAGTGCTAACTCAATTCATCAGTCTACAACGAGCTTCTCATTCTAGAATTACCTATTTCAATATCTATTGCTAAGTTAAGTGTCTTAAGCAGGTTATCCATGTGACTTAGCGCAAGATGGGTTTGCCTCCTCGGGGCGCTCCTTGGGAATAATAGCCCACAAAACAGCAACAAGGGCCTCTGTGAATCTTAGAGAGGTGCCAGCTAGTTCTGTGTGATATTGGCGAAACGACCCCAACTCACTGGGTTTTGTTCCAGAATCCTTAGGTTTAATGACCAACTGGACTCTCAGCTGTCAGCTAATCCCCCACACTGATGTACTTACTAGATTAAAAAGACAAAGAAATATAATAACTGACTCAAGTGTGGGATATGGTAGACCTACCACACTTGAAAAAGATCCACCACGGAATCGACCTGGACTTTCTAAACAGCATATGAGAAAGAGATCTTAGCTGAGTGAGTGTAAGATTGGTGTAGGGAATACTAGTGGTATAAATCGTAAGATGAATGAGGTGATTGAAGAGTTGATAGATTGGATGTGTTATGTGTAAGTGAAACCAAAACGAAGGAAATTGGGATAGAAGTAATTGATTTTGGTTAGTAAAAATAACCAAAAATTAAAATACGTGGTATTATATAATAGAATAATAGCTATATACTATATGCACTACTGTTTCACACGTTATATACATTCTATGTGTTGTGTGCAAATTTGCAGCAAAATCATCTTGGCATTTATATATCATATATGACTAGGAATATTATTACACGTTTCAATTATTATATCATCAAGGACTCACCTTGTATCGGTATTCCAAATTAGTAAGCTTCATCCTGTATCTTGAAATAAAATATGTATCTAGGGTGTCACCACATAGAATCATCGTATTGCAAATAGGCCCAATTAAGGTTTGCAACCAGGGATTAAACTCAAATAAAACACGACTATGGATATCATACAAAGAGAGTGAAATAAAATATGTATCTAGCGTGTCACCACGTAGAATCATCGTATTGCAAATAGGCCCAATTGAAATTTGTGACCAGGGTTTAAACTCAAATAAAACACGACTATGGATGTCATACAAGAGACTCTCTTTGTATGATATCCATAGTCGTGTTTTATTTGAGTTTAAACCCTGGTCGCAAATTTCAATTGGGCCTATTTGCAATACGATGATTCTACGTGGTGACACACTAGATATATATTTTATTTCAAGATACAGGATGAAGCTTACTAATTTGGAATACGGATACAATGTGAGTCCTTGATGATATAATAATTGAAACTTGTAATAATATTCCTAGTCATATATGATATATAAATGCCAAGATGATTTTGCTGAAAATTTGCACACAACGTGTAGAACGTATATAACGTGTGAAACAATAGTGCTAGTGCGTATAGTATATAGCTATTATTCTATTGGGATAGAAGTGGTGAACAGAACGGTGAGTGTGTGGTCTGGAGTATTGGATAATGTGAGAGGACAGGCGGGTGTAGGTGTGATTTTAAGTGAAAAGATGAACAACTTGATTCACTATAACTGCATAAGTTAGAGAATTCTTTGGATTCGTTTGAAAGTTAAATTTCTGAGAATAGTAATTGGTGTAGTGTATGCTCCTTGTGACTCGGAACCTTCTGATAGGAAGGAAGATTTCTGGAATAAGCTAAAAGCTGTTTTGAGCCAGTTTAGTGCTTAAGAGAAAGTTATAATAGCAGGGGATTTCAATGCTAGAGTAGGTGTGCTGAATGCAATTTCTGACAATGTTCTGGACAAGTTTAATGATTCTTGTGCGAATGATAATAGTGAAAGATTAATTGAACTCTGCATTGAGAATAGTTTGGGTGTATCCAATACGCTTTTCAACCACAAGTATATCCACACATATACTTGGGAAAATCGTATTCTTGGTCAAAAAAATGTGATAGATTTTGTTGTCTATGATCAGCGTCTGAAACACTTAGTTGTTGACACTCGTGTGATGAGAGGTGCAGATGTTGGTTCAGATCATTACTTGGTAGTGCCACGAATGAAACTGAATGTTGGTTGAAGGAAAAGGAATAGGAAGAGACCCAGGATGGAAATAATAAAGGTTGAAATGCTCCCTGAAGGTGATCAGCGTTATTCTGACGTATTCAGAGAGCGACTGAAGGAGGTGAAGTCTTGTGAGAGGGATGTAAAAAAGAAGTGGGAATGTTCTAAGAACTGTGTTGTCACTGCTGCTAAAGAGGTCTGTGGCACCACCATAGTGGGTAACAATAGAGGTGATGGTTGGTGGAATAGTGACATTGAAGAGGCAGTAAAGAGAAAGAAGGAAGCCTATTTGGGGATGTTGCAAGGTAGAGTCTCTGTGGATGAATATCGGTGCAAGAAGCGTGAAGCTGCTAAGCTGATTCGCCACAGTAAGGCAAAAGATAGGAAAGAGAAAGTGGAAAGGCATGAACTGGCTTTTTGGAAAGATAGAAAGTCCTTCTGGAAGTACATGAGACTCAGGATAAATAGCGGAAACAAAGTTGTAAGTTGTGTGAAAAATATGGTTGGGGAAATGATATGGGAGCCCAATGAGTTAAGTGAAAGATAAGGTAAATACTTGTGTGAGTTATTAGATCAGGAAAACAAAGGTGATTCTGAGGCAGAAGCAGATAATGTCACAGTGAAGGATGGAAGCACAGGAAGGATCTCAAGAGAAGAGGTGTTGTAAAGCTCTAAAATCTCTCCATAATGATAAGTCTCTGGGAGTTGATGGCATAACTGCCGATATGTTGAAATATGCTGGTGACTCTGTAATTGATTGGTTAACTGGAATTTGCCAGTTGTGCTGGGAGTTAGGAATGGTTCCTTGGGATTGGAAGTATGCTATCATTGTTCCCTTGTATAAGGAAAAAGGTGATCAGAGTGACTGCAAGAACAATTGTGGTATTAGCCTACTCAGTGTGCCAGGGAAAGTGTTTCATAAGGATCGTTATTGAAAAAGTATAGGGTCTTACATCAAAGAAAGTGTGGGATGTTCAGAGGGGTTTTATGCCTGGTAAAGGCTGCACTAATCAAATTTTTGCATTACTCATGATGATTGAAAAGTATCTGGCTGTTGGTAAGAAAGTTTTTGCTGCCTTCATAGATTTAGAGAAAGCTTACGGCTGAGTAAATAGGGCACTTTTGTGGAAGGTATTGAACGAATATGGTCTTACTGGGAATCTACTTTACAGTATAAAAGCTATGTATGCTGGCAGGTGAGCTTGTGTACATATCAATGTTGTTTTATCGAAATGGTTTTCTATTGGTGCAGGAGTCAGACAAGGGTGTGTAATGTCACCATGGATTTTTAATATATTTATGGATGTGTGCATGCGTGATGCCAAAATAGGTAATATTGGTTTATGTCTTGGTGATATCCGTGTGTGCATATTGCTGTATGCTGATGACACTGTCCTGTTGGCAGAAAGCAAAAGTAAGTTGCATAGTATGTTTTCCCGGATGAACGAAGTTTGCATGAAATTCAAACTGAGCATAAATAAGGGAAAAACCAACGTTATGGTTTTTGAGAGAGGAACTGGTAGTACTGAATATAATATAAGTTCAAATGGCACAGTGATTGACCAGGGTAATGAGTTTGTGTATTTGGGAAGCATGTTTGACAGCGAAAACAAATTAGATGGCAAAATTAGTGGGCAAGTGAATTCTTCATTGAATGTCATAGCTCCTTTGGGAGGTTTTTACAGGAATAATGGGTTCTCTAGAGAGTCCTGCATGGCTGTGTATGAAAGCGTAATTGTTCGTACTCCGATGTACGTCAGTGAAACCTGGGTACTACGGAAGGAACATAGGAGTTGTTCCTGTGCTGGAGAAATGCATTACTTACGGGGGTTTCTGGCGAGACATGTTCTGATTGTGTGAGGAATGAAAATGTGTTGCAGTTGTGTGATGTGAAGCAAAATGTTAGCAAGGTGGAGACTAATATGCTACAGTGGTTTGGCCATGTTGAATGAATGAGTGATTAGATGTTTACTAAGAAAATCTTTTTAGCCCAAGTGGCAGGAAGGAAAGTCGGAGGAAGGCCAAAGAAGTCATGAGAGGATCAGATTCAGGAGTGTCTGCATGAGAAAAAGGTTATGAGTATGAAGTATAGAAGATCTTGTGTAGGGCGTGTGATGGATGTCAGTGAAGCCCGAGCTGTATGTCAAGATCGCCGTAAATGGAGAAGTTTGGTACGACAACAGTAAGTAAAAATTTCTGGTAGTTTGCATTTCTTTTTGGACCTAACCTCTGAATCTCAGAGAACAGCTTAGTGATATGTATGTATGTCTAAAACATAATTGTTGATAATCTATATGCATGTCGTACTTCAGAGTTGATGTCAAATCACTTACTAGTGTTCTTCTTTCTAACCATTACAAGACTGTAATGGCTAGTGATGGGCTTAAGCAGCTTTTCTTTCATTCTAAAACTTTCTAATATACTGAACGATGTGCACTGAGTTCCTTTATCAAAAAGATTTTTCAAGGGTGATTATCCCCTGATTCATTTCAAGCAATTTTTTGGGAAGTTTTCTGAGCACAAATATTTTATCTTAGCATTGCCTGTTCCCAATCCTTGTGAATGCCTGTCGCCAGTTGCCAACTGGTGATTACATTTTTTTAACGGCATGCAGATTTTGAAACACGATCACCAAAAGTGACGAGGAAATTTTGTTGTTTCTGTAGCAATTAATTTTATGGAGAGTAGAAAGATATATGAAATTGTATTTTTTCTCCTGTGTGCAAGCATGATTATAAATGTCATGGAATCTGTTTAATTGGTCATCCAACAAATTAGCCAATGTCTTTTCTGCTATGTTAAAACCCCTCTAAAGTCCTGTGGATATACGTTAAATGGACACAGGGTGTGGGGATTGATGGTTTTGGCAGAATTCAGGTACTATTGCTACTTGAGCTGTGAGAGAGAGAGAGAGAGAGAGAGAGAGAGAGAGAGAGAGAGACAGAGGAATGGAGAGGAAGAGAAGAGAAGAGAGAGCTTCCAGCATTCTTTGAATTGCACCTTTTGACCAGACATCAAGGCAAGGTCCGATGGAGGAGAGAGGTGAAATCAAATAATCCATCACACAGAATAAGCCTTTTTTGGACAGGTTATGAACAGCTTAAAGGAGATCTTTGCTTTGTTTAATATTTTGTAGTTGCTTCATTGTCTCTGATATGCCAAGCATGTGAACACACGCACGCACGCACGCACGCACACACACACACACACACGCACACGCACGCACGCAAACGCACGCACACACACACACACACACACACACATTAAGGACGAAGAGGAGAAATTAGTATAACAGTGGAACGAGCAGGCAGAACGGACCGAAAGACCACTCAGGAGATAGACTAAGGTCCGGTACGGTAGGGCATGCGCATATATGCAGCATGACATGTAGTGGGGGGTGGGAATGTCAGAAGGATATAAAGCACACGGGCGGTGTACGCTCAGCAATTCGATGAAAGCTATTGCACTGTGTACATCAGTTTGAATGACGTCGAGCTGCTGCCACCGTGTGATATGGCCAACAGGCAATCCAGTAGACAATATCTGGATGACTTTACCCGAGGTCGTATCATTGGAAAGTTGGAAGAAGGTTGAAGTGTGACTAGTGTGGCCGAGGAGTTCGGGATCGCTCACAGCATCGTTTCGCGAGCTTGGAGAGCATTTCAAACGACAGGAACAGCTGTCCGAGAATTTAGCAGTGGTCGTCCATGAGCAACCATGGTGGCGGGCGACCGGTATATTGTCCTACAGGCAAGAAGAGACAGACAGCAGACAGCGGGAGAAATCGCAAGGCACATGCAACAGACAACTGGATGTCCGTTATCACGTTTTACCGTGGCCAGGAGGCTGCACAAAGGTGGTCTATTTGCACGATGACCAGCACAGTGTGTGCCATTAACGCCTGCTCGTCGGAGACTGCGGTTTCTGTGGTGCCAGGAACACCAGAACTGGGCACATCAGCAATGGGGTCGAGTTCTCTTTACGGATGAGAGCCGATTTAGTCTGACGAGCGATTCTGGACGTATACACATCTGGAGAGAGCAGGGAACACGCAATCACACCTGCAACATCATTAAAAGGGACCGGTTTGGAGGTGGCGAGTTCTCGTTTGGGGCGGTATCATGCTTGGTAGCCGTACTGACCTCCACATCTTCCAAGGAGGTTCAGTCACTGGTGTCCACTATTGTACCGAGGTTCTCCTGCCTCACATGCGTCTGTTTAGAGGTGCTGTGGGTCTTGAATTCCTCTTCATGGACGACAACGCTACACCTCATCGTACAGTGGCTGTCGCAGAGCTGTTGGAGAGTGAAGATATTCAGCGCATGGATTGGCCTGCAAGGTCCCCGGACCTAAGTCCAATCGAACACATGTGGGACCTTCTCGGGAGACGCTTGGCAGCACGTCACTAGCCGCGATTGGTGCTACAAGAGGAATGGGCTACGACGGCTCAACAGCTCCTTGACAACCTCGTCCTCAGCATGGACAGAAGTTGTAAATCCTGCAATGCAGTCAGGGGTGATCATATCCCCTACTAAAGACTGAATTTTTCTTAGCAGCCGCCTGTCACATGGACATTTCTGTCTTCTGTCCAGTTGTGCTCGAAGCTACCTTTTCAATAAAGTGCCTTTGTATCCTTTCGATTTCTTGTTTGGACGGTTTTGCTCACTTGTTTCATATTCTTACATCTTGGAGATCTTATTGGTATTATTTAAGTCAATGTGGAGCACTTCTGCACGACATTACATTCGAAAAACCGTCTCATCCTTAATTTTTGCACGTCAGTGTATTTTGGGTAATGAAATGGAAAAAGTTGATGAACCCCTGATGGTGAAAAAGGTAGAGACGCCAATCAGTACAGATTTTCCATAACGTTGTGTTTTATTGATTGACATTGCTGACATGGAAAAATTATGGAAAATTGCCTTTTGTTATTTCGGTAGAATGATGAAATTATTCATCAGCAAATAACTGCAATTATGATTTTCTTTTTATTTTCTTTTTTTACATTTTTCTTCCTTTTCCAAGTTTTTGTTTGAAGGAAACCCCCCTCCCCCAAAAAAACCAGCCAAATTGTGCTGATTACCGGAGCTCTTACTTTCTTACTTGCAGTCCATTTTAATTTAGTTTATTGAAATGCTTAAGCTGATCAGATTTACTGTTTTCTTTCAATTTCAGAATGTGGAATTAAAATTTTCTCACATTTTTAACATTTGTTTCTAAATATTCCTAACTTCTGAGAATTAGCACTCGTAGCGTTCGTTGACAGAATTTTTAAATTTTTTTCTTAAACAGCTTAAATCTTGGATGAAATTTCGCATTTTCTTTCAGATTTGGTGGTGGAAGCAGATTATTATTATTATTTTTTTTTTTTACCTTTAATGTCACTCTTTTTCCCTGTACCCCATTTTCACACCACTGCAATCTGTGGAATAAACAGCTACTACCTATACAGTGTTAGATCATTAAATTAATTATGCTGATGAATGATCCACTTTTTGGTGCGTATTACTTTTTTATTCTGCGATTTGTGTTTTTCTTTTCATTTATTTTGTGTTGGGGACCACTAGTAGAATTGATAACAAGCACACTCTGTCACTAGAAAGCACAGTATAGTTGGCCTTACTGAGCAAGATGCAGCTATGTGTGTAAGGATTCCTTTTAATTAAAAATATTTCCTTACTTGGCACCTTCATACTGCTGAAAATCAATGCAACTATAAACTAGATGATCTATCATGAAAATAAATAAATAAATGGCATTGTAATAATGTATTTTTTACAAGAAATATTCACCCATGGAATAAAATATTTTCAACATTTTACATTAAGTTTGCTCTTAATAGATATCATTTTCCACATTCTACACTAAGTTTGCTCACACCTGTAGGAGTTGTAGGTTACAGGTTTAACAGACCTGTGATTTTGTTATATTTTAAGTAGAAATACATATTTGGATCCTAGGTTCTGGAAACAAAGTGGAGTCCTGGAATTCTGTCATTAAGTGTATGAACCAAGTAACTGTTACAACTGTGTGAAAGGAAATGCAGTGAGTACTGAATGAGTAGCAACCATGTGGAAATTTTGTGTGTTTTCGTCTTGTCTAACGTAATTTAAACACTTTGTGAAGGAAGGTGTTCATGTATTTTGAGATACTACTAATTGGAAATCTTGTGTACGGTGTGTAATGAATGTCAGTGAAGCCCGAGTTGTATGTCAAGATCGCTGTAAATGGAGAAGTTTGATACGGCAACAGTAAGTAAAAATTATCTGGTAGTTTGTATTTCTTTTTGGAGCTAACCTCTGAATCTCAGAGAACAACTTAGTGATATGTATGCATTTACTAATTGATAACTGAACCCTGATCTAGTAATTTCTAAGAGAAATTAATTCTTTGAAGAGAAAGTACTTTTAAAAATATATGTTTATATATGTTTTTAATAAGTTTATATGTGATAACATATTCTTTCTGAAACCATTTAGGTTGATGGGTAGCATGAGCATTCATAGTCACTATCGATCTGAGTCATTATTGGATCTTGACACCATGATGGCAGGTTACAGGGTGAGTTGTTTGGCAATGCATTTATTTTATTTGCTGATGTGTGTTCAGTGTGTCTTTATCTCTGATTGATTGTTGGTCTATTCCATTGAAATGACCAATTTGCCTTGTTTTGCACTTAAATAAACTTTTTATGAAGTTGTTTGTTTAGGAAGCTAAATAGCCTGAAGGACCTTGACATTGCTGGACTGATCAGGCTTTGATAACTACAAGTGCACCCCCTCCCATACACACAGACAGAAGTTAAAATGAGTTTTATGCATTACAACTATTTCAAAATTATGTTGTTGTTTTTTTGTAAGGAATAAAGGGGATTTTTAAGTCAAATTTCTAGGTTGTACCCCTGGAGGTACAACATTAAATGATTTCCTAGGTACAACATTAAATGATTTGCAAGGTACAACATTAAATGATTTGCAAGGTACAGCATTAAATGATTTGAAAGGTTAGAATTTACATCATAATGGCAATGCCTACTATAGCTGTAGGTTGAATAAAGATGGTGTACTTAATTGAAGAGCGTGTGTTCATTGTGCATCAGTACTGGGTAACTGGTTCCTTCAAACAATGTCAGAAGGAGTTTCTGACATTGTTTGAAGGAACCAGCCATTGTATCCAGTAAAAATCGGAGTCTGGTGTGCTGTATCCCCACGCCATATCATTGGACCAATATTTTTTAGAGATCCGGTGAATACTGGCCGATACTTGGAAATCTTTAATGAGTTTGTGAACCAGCTGGATGATCAGGAACTTGCAGATGGCAACTTTCAACAGGACGGTGCAATGTGCCACACCTCCAATAAAAGCATGGCAGAAATTCGCAACTTTTTCCAGGGCAGGATTATCTCCAAAGACCTGTGGTCACCTAGGTCTCCCGACCTGACACCCCCAGATTTCTTTCTCTGGGGAAGTTTGAAAAACAAGGTTTATGCCAATTTATACCAAACAGCCAAGGTGTTTTATCCCAACAAGCCAAGGTCAATTGAGGAACTGTAAGACAACATCATACATGAAATTGCTGCTAATGACATCGCTATGCTGCATCGCACATTCGCCAATATGGAGTGTCGGGTGAATATGTGCCTGGAAGCTGGCGGTGGGCGCTTTCAGCATCTTGTATGAGACATTCCTTTTTGTTATGGATCAAGGCATGTTTTACATTCATTTCATTCAAATGTGACTTTCTAATCGTGAGTTAATTAAAACAATAAGTGTTCAATCCCGAGTGAATCACCCTGTAGTTGTAATGCATTAAGTCTAGGAATAACCATGTCATCAGTTATTATAAGTTTTATGTCTACTAGCCAACATGGTTTTTTCTTTCATTTGTATGATTATGGTTAACCAACCATAATCATGCAATGGGAAAATCTATTCAATACCATAATCATATAATGTTAACATCTACCCTGTACCTGCAATGTATATTTGTTCTGTTCACATTTTTTCAAAGATTATTGCATTCCAGTCATCAAGATTTTGAATGCAAATAAATAAAAGTCCTTAGCTAACATATATCCTAGCTGAGATTTTGAAAGGTTTGGCACCAATTGAGATAAATTGAATTAAAAAAAAAAAACTAACAGTTTTTCAAAATCTCAGCTAGAAATTTATTAGCCAAGGACTTTATTTATTTATGCTCAAAGTTTTAAAGACCAGAACACAGTAGTCTTTGCAAAAATGTGTGTAGAACAAATTAACATTGCAGGTATAGGATAGATTTTCCCTTCAGGTCCCCCTCCCACTTGGAAGTTTTCTGTCTCAAATACAAATTTCTGACATACTGGGTGTTTCACTGGGTAGTGACAACTTTGCTGTGGAATAAATCGTTAAAGAATAACGAGATGGCGATGTATCTCCGAGACGTCGATCAGCAGGCGACGGGCATTCGTGAGGAAGTAGTGGGACGGTGGACACGCAATTTCGGACATGGAGCGATATACCACAGAAGAAAGAGATTTCTTGGTGGAAATGGTATGCGGAGGGCGGAAACCCCACAAAGGTGTTATGAAAGTGGGGTACAGCATTTAAGAATCGTCATAAGCCATCCTGTGCGTACCTGATGAAATTAGTACCAAAATTCGAATGAACTGGCAGTGTCACAGATGACATGGCAAGCATGGCGACGAAGAGAAGAATAGCTTGAATGGCGAAAAACATCAAAGCTGTACGAGAACTCCTGCATGAAGAAGCCGATACGTCAACACTTGTGCAGCAACTAGACGCTAGCTCAGCGTCTGCATGGGCTAACATCTAGTTGCTGCAGATTTGGACATGTTTCCCATCAAAATCCAGGTGCATCAGCCTTTGAGCACAACAACTGTCCAGCAGCGTTATGAGTTAGCGAATGACATGTGTTCACTGATCGATGAGCACAACGTTGATGTGGAGAGCATTGTCTTCAGCGATGAGGCACACTTCTGGTCGGATGGCTACGCTAACTGGCAAAATGACTTAACCTGGGGAAACGAGAAGCGGGCAGTCTGTGCTGTGAAGCCTCTCCATCCGCTGAAGCTAATTGCTTGGTGTGCAATGAGTGGTGATGGCCTCATTGGGCCATTTTTCCTGGAGTCCACAGTTACCGCTTTCACCTACAGTGACCTTTTGAAGATTCGTTTTTTCTCTGCTGCAGTCGAGAAAAACTGGATTCCCAACCACACGTTTCAACAGGACGGAGCACTGCCACACTCATCAAATGCTGTTCTTGATTTGCTTCACCAGCAGTATGGCCCACGGGTCATCACCAGACGATTCCCCTAACGTTTTTCAGCCAGTTTCTCTTGGCCTCCATACAGCCCCAATTTAACACCACTTGACTTCTTCGTGTGGGACTATCTGAAAGATTGGGTGTCCCAGGAAAACCCACAAACATTGCCTTACTTCCGATGTGTCATCTAGCAGGAAATTGCATGGATCCTGTCGAACATCTTCCCGTCGGTATTGCAACACTCTGTAGCACGTATTTGCCATGACGTGACAGCGGATGGTCATCATGTTGAACATGTCATCCATTGATTACCTTTTGCCTACTCTTACTCCTGTAAACGTCTTGTTCTTCTTCCAATAAAGTAAGTTAACTTTATTGTCTCTTTCTTTTGTCACTACTCAGTGAAACACCTGGTATAATATCTTTATTAGTTCATGTTTTGGTATTGTATTGAACATGCTATGAGATTTAATTGCATTTCCTTCACAGCACTTATAAATGGAGTTATTGCACTGAATTCATTCTCAGTCTGTTTTTTGATAATGCTGAATTTGGAGTTCAGTATCTTACTTATTGGTGTTTAAAGTATTTCTTATGCAACAAGGTTACAGTGGTCTTTAAAATGTATGTTCACAATGCTAAAATTGAAAAGTCTTCATCTTTCTGAGTTACATTGTTTTTAATTATTATTAACCATAGTTTTGTTATTTAAGGTTAGTTCTGTGTGTAAATAAGATTAAAATGCTTACTATAATGTGGATATTGAATAACTCTTTCATTAAAAAAAGAATGCATTTCAAAAACTTCATATGTACTGGTAAAAGGGAAATTCAAGCTATATGAATACAAACATACAAAGTGTGTTTGATAGGTTCTGTTAAAACTTAGTTTTCTTTTTGTTTAAGGTTAGAATATCTTAGGAGTAAGCATTACCGAGCATGTGGAAGTATACATAATTTCTTAACATTTTTCTCCACTGACAGCATGGTTTCACTTTTCATTTCTTCCATCTTTTCAGCTTCTCTGTATTTTTTACTATGTGTTGTATTTGTTGTCACCATGTCATCTTTTGTATTGAAAATAGAACTGTTAGCTCACAAAAATTAAATTCCAAAAATCATATCTTAGTGGGGATGAAACTCAATTTATGCTGATTTTAAAGCATGAGTATGCGGTTCATTGTTCAATATGAACTTCACTTCTTAGTCTGCAATGGTTAAAGTTGGGGCACCAATTACTCTCTGAATATCCACATTAGGCTTAAATTCTGGGAATAATTTTGGTCTAATTTTTCTTCCTAGAACTGGTAAAAGCATGTTAGTGCATTGCTCCTAAATCCATAAGTGCACGAACTTTCTCACCTGCAATTTCACACAGAAAGGTAGGCAGTGGACCATTGATTTGGGAATCAAAAGATGTTAGAGAAATAAATCCTTTAAGGCAGAATTCAGACCCACAAAATCTGTCTGAGTTTAGTTAAAATTATCATTCTTTTGAGCTCAGCTGATGTGATTGACAGATTGCTGTGTGGCATTGAATATGTTTGCTCTCTGTTTTCACTTCTCCATCTTGCCTTTTGAGAATTTTGAGATCATTTATTGTGATCATGTTTGCTTTGATTTAGTTGGCATGTATAATCAAAGTGCCTTATTCCTTCACATGACCACCAGTGTGCTTTGCTGATGGATGCATCTCTTCTGCAATCATACAGAGTTTATTCTTTTGGACTAGTTTCTTACACACTGTCATGAATTTTTTGTTAGTGAATTTCATTTGATGAGCTATGTATCAACAACTCCATATATTGGGGCTTCTGCAGCAGATGTTCATATGTGATTTTAAATTTGTCATGGGTGACTACATTTTTAGAGGTGTTTACTGCATGGTGATACATCTGATTTGCAGTTACAGCTACTGCTATTGGGTAAAATGTAATTTTGGAATACATTTCCCAGGATATGGCTGATTTGATGCATGAGTCAAATTCTGGGTTTCCCACACTGAGAAGCAAACCATTTGATTTGAAACTTCAGGCATCAAATAATTACACAGCTCATAGAAAATTAGAGATTCTGTTGTACACCAAACAATTCTTCATTTGGCAGAAATCAGTGGAGTTAAACAAATTCTGGAAGTCAATGAAAAATTGGACCTTGACCGGGTCAGTGCCCATAGATGGTGCTGTGATTGCAATGCTGGCTAATATTAATATTAACCTAACTGAACTTAGTTCAAGAGTGAAGTTTTCTAGATTTAGATCCCTAAATAAGCAGGAATTAAAGATTTTGCTGTTGAATTTTTGAGGGAGATTTATTAAAATTAGATTAATAACACGCAAAATCTTAGCAATTTAAATGTGTAAGTCTTTCTGGTTATCATTCTCTAATACACATGATCTCCAACTAAGCACTAACACCTTTTTTATCACCTAAGCATGCCATTATATTTAATTTGTATTTCAACCTAACAGGTGAACAATCTTAGTGAGAGATGGGTTTGCCTCCACAGGGTGCTCCACTGGACAACGATGGCACACACGACAGCAAAAAGGGCCTCTGTTATTCTTGGAAAGTGACACAATTTTAAGCTTCAGTATAAATCAGTGTTGAGGTACCAGCTCATTCTGTGTGACATTGGCCAAAAGACCCCAACTCACTGGGTTTTGTTCCAGAGTCCTTAGGTGGAATGACCAACTGGAACCATCAGCTGTGGGCTAATCCCCCACACTGATGTACTTACTTGATCAAAAAGACAAAAAGAAATATTAAGAATGACTTAAGTGTGGGATATGGTGGACCTACCACACTTGAGAAGGACGGTCCACCACGGAATCGACCTGGAATTTCTAAACGGCGTATGAGAAAGAGATCTCGGCTGAGTGAGTGTAAGATTGGTATATGGAATACTAGAGGAATAAATGGAAACATGAATGAGGTGATTGAAGAAATGAAAAGTATGGATTAGATGTGTTGTGTGTAAGTGAAACTAAAAAGAAGGAAGTTGGGATAGAAGTGAATGAAACCTTGAGTGTGTGGTCTGAAGTGTTGGATATGTGAGAGGGCAGGCTGGTGTAGGTGTGATTTTAAGTGAAAAGATGAAGAGCAACTTGATTCACTACAGCTGCATAAATGAGAGAATTCTTTGGATTTGTTTGAAAGTGAAACTTCAGTGAATAGTAATTGAGGAGTTTGCTGCAAAAGGGGGGCAGCTACATTTTTGGTTGATTTTTACTTAACATGCTTACTAATCTTACAAAAATATGCCGGATTGATTGGTCCAAGAACCAGGCAGATCTGATAATAAATGGGTGAGATATTAATATTTTGGGAGTTGTCCCCATCACCGTTTGGGGCAAGTACGATGCAGGTCGATGAATAAAATTGTAATATTTTATTTGTTTATTAACGAAGAGATTTGTAATGTTGTTTAATGGTCATTAAACACATTTTATTAACATTATTTAGTTTTTCTATCCTTTACTAAATGCAAAATTTAATGAAATTTATGGTATTTGGTGCAAAAAGGGGGCAGCTCCAACTTTTTTATATTTATCCTATATTCATTTTAGGGACAAAACATTCAGAAAATACATGTATTTATTAGAGATTATGTTATCTTTACAGTTGGGAATTCTTTGCCAACCTCAGTTAAAACATATTTTTTATAAACAGTTTTTCTTATTTTCCACAAAATGTCAAAAGGGAGCAGCAAAGGGAAGTACCATGGAAATATTGTTTCCATGGTGCTTCCCTTTGCTGCAAGCCCCTCAATTGTTGTAGTGTATGTTCCTTGTGACTAGGAACCTCCTGACAAAAAGGAAGATTTCTGGAATGAGCTAAAAGCTGTTTTGAGCTAGTTTGGTGCTAAAGAGAAAAATTATAATAGCAGAGAATTTCAATGCTAGAGTAGGTGGTCAGAATGCAATTTCTCTTAACGTTCTCGGTGAGTTTAATGATCCTTGTGTGAATGATAATGGTGAAAGATTGATTGAACTGTGCATTGAGAATGGTTTGTGTGTATCTAATACATTTTTCAACCACGAATATATCCACACATATATTGGGAAAATCGTACTCTGGGAGTGTAATAGATTTTGTTGTTTATGATCAGTATCTGAAACACTTAGTTGTTGACACTCGTGTGATGAGAAGTGTGGATGTTGGCTCTGATCATTACTTGGTAGTGTCATGAGTGAAACTGAATGTTGGTTGGAAGAAAAGGAATAGGAAGAAGCCTAGGATGAAAAGAATAAAGGTTGAAAGGCTCATTGAAGTTCATCAGTGCTACTCTAATTTACTCAGAGAACAACTGAAGGAGCTGAAGTCATGTGAGAGAGATGTAGAAGACGAGTGGGAATGTTTTAAGAACTGTGTAGTCACTGCCGCTGAAGAGGTCTGTGGCACCACAATAGTGAATAACATTAGAGGTGATGCTTGGTGGAATAGTAAGATTGAAAAAGCAGTAAAGAGAAAGAAGGAAGCATATTGCAAGCTAGAGTTTCTGAGGATGAATATCGCTGTAAGAAGCATGCAGCAGTTAAGCTGGTTCACCAGAGTAAGGCAAAAGATAGGAAGGAAAATTTAGAAACGCATGAATTGGATGTTTGGGAAGACAGATAAACTTTCTGGAAGTACATGAGACACAGGAAAAATAGGGGAAATAAAGTTTCAAGTTATGTGAAGAATAGGATTGGAGAAATGATATGGGATTCCAATGAGTTAAGTGAAAGATGAGGTGAATACTTCTGTGAGTTATTAGAGCAAGAAAGCAAAGGTGATTCTGAGACAGAAGCAGATGATGTCACAGTGAAAGATAGAAGCACAGGAGGAATCTCAAGAGAAGAGGTGTGTAAAGCTCTAAAATCTCTTCAGAATGGTAGCACTCCGAGAGTAAATGGCATAACTGCTGAGATGTTAAAATATGGTAGTGACTCTGTAATTGACTGGTTAACTGAAATTTGCCAGTTGTGCTGGGAGTTAGGAATGGTTCCTCAGGGTTGGAGGAATCCTATCATTGTTCCCTTGTATAAGGGAAAAGGTGATCCTACTGACTGCAAGAACTATCATGGTATTAGCTTACTGAGTGTGCCAGGGTTAATGTCATGGAAAGTGTTTGTTAATGTCATGGAAAGTGTTTGTTAATGTCATGAAAAGTGTTTGGTAGGGAATCTCAGAGAACAGCATAGTGATATGCATGTAATATGTATGTATGTCAAACATGCTTCCTAAATATACAAACTCATTCACCTGAGCAACCACTTTTTTTTTTTAGATTTGTATGCAGTACTAACAGTTTTTCACTCAAAAGCCATAACTTTTGGTTTTTCTCTTATTTATACTCAGTTTGAATTTCATACAAACTTCTTTCATCCAGGACAACATACTCTGCAACTCACTTTTGCTCTCTGCCAACAGGATTGTGTCATCAGCATACAGCAGTCTGCACACACGGATATCACCTAGACATAAACCAGAATTGTCCATCTTCGCATCATGCATGCATGCATACATAAATATATTAAACAGCTATATTGCCATTACACAACCTTGTCTTACTCCTGCACCAATAGAAAACCATTTTGATACAATACCATTCACTTGTACACAAGCTGTACTGCCAACATACATGGGTTTTACACTATTTAGTAGATTTCCAGTAAGACCATGTTTGTTCAGTACCTTCCACAGAAGTATCCTATTTACTCGGTCGTAAGCTTTATCTAAATCCATGAAGGCAGCAAAAACTTTCTTACCAACAGCCCGATACTTTTCGATCATCATGCATAATGCAAAAATTTGGTTAGTGCAGCCTTTACCAGGCATGAAACCTCTCTGAACACCCCACACTTTCTCTGAAGAAAGATCTCGTACCTTTATAATCACGACCTTACCAAACACTTTGCCTGTCACACTCAGTAAGCTAATATCACGATAGTTTTTGCAGTCAGTCTGATCACCTTTTCTGTTATACAAGGGAACAATGATAGCATCCCTCCAATCCTGAGGGACCATTCTTAACTCTTATTGCAACTGGCAAATTTCAGTTAAGCAGTCAATTACAGAGTCACCACCATATTTTAACATCTTAGCAGTTACACGATCAACTTCTTACAGCGATATTCATCCTCAGAAACTCTACCTTGCAACCCTTAAGTATGCTTCCTTCTTTCTCTTTACTGCTTCTATAATCTCACTGTTCGAACAAGCATCAGCTTTAAAGATGCCCATTGTTGCAGTATCACAGATCTCTTCAGTGGCAGTGACAACACAGTTCTTAAAACATGTTGACTTCTTTTCTACATTCCTCTCACGGGACTTCAGCTTCTTCAGTCGTTCTCTTAGTAAATTAGAGTAATATCGATGATCTTCAAGGAGCCTTTCAACCTTTATTCTTTCCATCCTAGGCCTCTTCCTATTCTTTTTCTTCCAACTAACATTCAGTTTCACTCATGACACTACCAGATAATGATCAGAGCCAACATCCGCACTTCTCATTACACGAGTGTCAACAATTAAGTGTTTCGGATGCTGATTGTAAACAACAAAATCTGTTACACTCTTTTGATCCAGAGTAGATTTTCCCAAGTATATGTATGGTTATGCTTGTGGTTGAAAAATGTATTAGATACACATGGACCATTCTCAATGTAGAGTTCAATTAATATTTTACTGTAATCATTCACACAAGGTTCATTAAACTTACAGAGAACATTATGAGAAATTGCATTCTACACACCTACTCTAGCATTGAAATCCCCTGCTATTATAACTTTCTCTTTAGCACCAAACTGGCTTAAAACAGCTTTTTGCTCATTCCAGAAATCGTCCTTTCTATCAGAAGGTTCCTAGTCACAAGGAGCATGCAATGCTCCTAGCCACCACCACCCTCTCCTCTGAATGAGGTTCTATTGCCCGGCTAATATCTCTGCTTTTACCTGTGTTTTTGGGTTCAAATCAGACTAGGACATAAGATGCGGTTAGACAGGCTCTTCAAATAACCAACTCAAAAAGTACTCTTACACAGAAATCCAATTTGCAACTGTTTATGTAATCAACACTAAATCGAAATATTTCAATTGTTAGATTAAGCAAAAATTTCAACATTTTGCAGAACAACTCAGCAAGCACTTGACATCTTGCACCATCTATTGAGTTATTATTAACAATTTATACACAATTCCACAACTTCACAAATTATCCAACAAACTCAAATTCGGTAAGCGCTTAGTATTTGGAACATGTTATCAAGTTCTCACTTTCAAGTTATGCAACAATGGAATTTAGCAATAACACAACAAGAAAATTACTTTTACGAATGCTCAGCTTTCTAATTACTATCCTACCCTAAATTTCTCTAATCATACTCAATATCCTCTGCCAGTAAACTATTAAGGATTACTGAAATGAAAATAAATCATAACGGACGCACTGCAATCTGGGAAATCTCTTCACAGGAATCTCTTTTAATATAATTCTATGCAGCAGTATTAACCCGCACCTAATCCAGGCACAATACGTCAGGAATCAGTTCCAAACAGAAGAACATATACTCCAACAGAAGAATACCTTCAAGTAATTCCAGCAGCAGGGATCCAATCGATGAACTCGTAAGGCCCAACAACTAGGTGACTTTCAGGACGCCATCCAGCAAAAGTAACTTCACAACCAAAGTTCTCAGAAAACAGTTTCTCAGCAAGAATGTAACTCAGTTGCATCAAGGTACTCAGTCTCATCCGGGCATAGTACCTCAGGAATCATGTTTCCTCCAAGAAGACGTCAATAATAGATCCAGCATGACACAGCAGGTATCCAATTGATGAACTTTTAAGGCTTAACGGCAAGGTGACACTCAAGAAGTCATCCAGGAAAAACAACTTTACTGCCAAAGCTCTCAGACATCAGTTTCTCGACCAACACGTACCCAGTCTCATCTAGGCATAGCACCTCAGGAATCATGTTCCCTCCAGGAAGACACCAACAACAGAATACCTTTCAGTAATTCCAGCATAGCGCAGCAATCCAATCGATGAACCTTTAAGGCTTAACGACTAGGTAACTTTTAAGACAGCTTAACAGCAAGAACAACTTCAACCACACATCAAGCCAATATCACTACATCAAGCCAAAGGCAGCAACAAAACAAGGAAAAAAAACCTTAACGAAAGAACCAAGCCAACAGGCCAAGCATACAAGATCCGTGGAAGTCGATATAAATAGTCAAGGAAGCCTCAGACCGCGACGACTTCCCATCTCGCCTTCAACAGACGTCATCGCATCACACATTTCCATAACCTCACTCCAGAACTTTTTTACGACACACTACGTAAGTAACATTTACATGGCAAAGGAAAAAAATATATAACAACAATTTTAACTTCCCACAAAAACACATTTGAAGAATATAAATTATACAATCGTACTTCCGGAACGCCAACACAAGAGTGTTACCATAAAGAAAAGTACTTAAAATTTACCTGTAATAAAATAAATTCCCAAATTTAAGTTTAACTAATTTTTAATATTACTTTAAACTAATAATCTATCCATTTTAAGGCAGTACATAACTCCGGTCAGTGACCTCGGGAAGAAACCCTTCCAGAACGTCACAAGCATACATTACAATAATTACTATTCTTTGAAGTTTCACTTTGAAACGAATCCAAAGAATTTTCTTACTTATGCAGCTATACTGAATCAAGTTATTCTTCATCTTTCCACTTAAAATCACACCTACACCAGCCCATCCTTTCACCATATCCAACACTTCAGACCACACACTCGCTATTCCATTCACTTCTTCTATCCCAATTTCCTTCTTTTTAGTTTCACTAACACACACCACATCCAATCTATACTTATTAATTTTTTCAATCACCTCATTCATCTTTCTGTGTATTCCTCTAGTATTCCATACACCACTCACTCAGCCGAGATCAGCCATCTTACACTCACTCAGCTGAGATCTCTTTCTCATACACCATTTGTCATTTCCATATTGTTTCTGTGGTAGATTATCCTTCTCAAGTGTGGTAGGTTCACTATATCCCACACTAGAGTCTGTAAGAGTATTTCTTTGTGTCTGAGGAATGTACACCAATGTGGGGGATTAGCCCACAGCTGACGGTTTCAGTTGGTTATTCCACCTAAGGATTCTGGAACAAAACCCAGTGAGTTGGTGTCTTTTGACCAAAGTCACACAGAGCTAGCTGGTACCTTAACACTAATTTGTGACAGAGAGAACAAATTAGATGACGAAATTAGCAGGCGAGTTAATTCTTCATTGAAAGTTATAGCTGCTTTAGGAGGTTTTCACAGGAAGGATGGATTCTCAAGAGCATCCCAAATGGCTGTGTATGAAAGTGTAATTACTCCTACTCTGATGTATGGCAGTGAAACCTCAGGGGTATTGCAGAAGAGACACAGGAGTCGCTTATGTACTGGAGAAATGCGTTACTTACGTGAAGTTTGTGGCAAGACACTTGCTAATTGTGTGAGGAATGTTGATGTGCTGCAGTTGTGTAATATGAGGCAAAATGTTGTTAGTAAGGTGAAGACTAATATTCTTATGTGGTTTGGCCATGTTGAAAAAATGAATGATGAGATGGCTTACTAAGGAATTATTTTCAGCCCAAGTGGCAGGAAAGAAAGGCAGAGGAAGGCCAAAGAAGTCATTCATGGGAGGATCAGATTCTGGAGTGTGTGCATGAGAAAAAGATTATGAGTATGAAGTATAGAAGGTCTTGGGTATGTTGTGTGATGGATGTCAGTGAAGCTTGAGTTGTGTGCTAAGATTGCTGTAAATGGAGAAGTTTGATATGGCAAAAGTAAGTAAATAATCAGTTAAAAAATTATCTGTTGGTTTGTATGTCTTTGTGGAACTAACCTCTGAATCTCAGAGAACAGTTTAGCAAGATGTATATGTATGTATGTATTCAACCTAACCTGCCCCAAGCAATGTTCCTTTAGCAAAATTGTTTGGCCCCCACTTCCCTCTCCTGCTGAAGTACATATCATACCTGCCAACTTTTATGGATCATCTGTAAAATCTACGGATTTTGATACTGTTTTACGGTTGGTTGGTATATTTTAATGGCGCAAGGGCCAGGTCTGGCCAAAGAGCGGCAATCACAAGGCAATCACAGATGTATGGGAGACTTGAATGATTTTACGGATTTTTGGCGATTTTAATGTCCTGAGATTTATATTTACTTCTGCGCAATTTTGCATTCGCCTCCTTGCTCAATGCACCAAGGAGTGAGTCAGATTCGATCTCTCTCTACCATACTCCCGCTTTAGGTCACATGATAATCGGCGCTTCTCATAATGCTGTCAAGGCTGCGGGCGCACATCACAGCAGATCAAGCGCTTCAGCTTTGGTACTTTCTGCACAGCAGGGGAAGAGAATTCATGGAAAGTTACGCACGTGTTTGCTTGCTTGCTGTTTTTCGTATTATCATTACTTGTCTCTTAACCGTGCAATGGCCTTGAGTAAGGCAAATACATATTTTCAAGTGTTTAAGGACAGTTATACTAAAGAATTTCCCTGCATAAAACGATCTCAAAGAGGTGTGAAGTTTGCGTTTTGTGTAGTGTGCCAATCTGACTTCAACATTTTCCATGCTGGGGAAAACAATATTTCTCGGCACGTGAAAGGGCCCAAGCACATAAGCAATACACAATGTATCGAAAAAAGAGTGAAAGTGGATTCTTATTTCAAGGTGAGCGACAGTCAGTCGGGTGTGCTACGTGCTGAATTGCTATTTACGTCATTTTTAATTGAACATAATGTTCCAATAAGTGTCGGGGACCATGCCGGTCCCCTATTCTGGAAAATGTTTCCGAAATCCGAAATAGCAAAAAAGTATGGGTGTGCAAGAACTAAAACAACAGCTCTAATTAAAGAAATTTCTGGAGAGAGAATTTCTTCAGTGGTCACATATTTGCAAGAGGGCCCATTTGCTGTTGCATGCAATGTGAGCAGTGATAGCAATGACTACAAACTGTATCCCATTGTTGTCACCTTTTTTAACAAGTCCGAAAATTTTATCCAAAGTAAGTTGCTAAGCATTCCAAATCTGTTTGTCCACTCTACAGGAGAGAATATAAGTGCCTTAATTTTAAATGAATTTGAACGCATGCAAATTCCTTTTGAGCATTGCATGGCCTTCATGTCTGACAATGCTAACATAATGCAAGGCAAAAAGAACGGTGTTGTTGCTTTTTTGAAACAAAAACAAACAACTTTAATTTCTGTTGGCTGCCCTTGCCATCTCATAAAACCTTGCTGCAGAAAAAGGTGCTGCCACTTTACCCGTGAAAGTTGATGAAGTTTTAGTTGAGATTTATTACTACTTAAATAAAAGTTGTAAAAGGAAACAAAACCTGCATAAATTCCAAGAACTGTTCAATAAGGAGGCACAGAAGATACTATAGCATGTTCAATAAGGAGGCATAGAAGATACTATAGCATGTTCAATAAGGAGACACAGAAGATACTACAGAAAGGAACCTAAATGTAAGTTTTCGTGTCTTATACAAGGGTGTGCAGATTTTCTTTGCACATAGTTTTACTGATGTGATGTGCAATTTTACTGATACACATTTTCCCAGGTTGGCAGGTATGAATAGTAGGAACAGTAGGGAATATCATTTTCTAACTGGATGAAGTGCATAAAAGATGACCATTGGACCTCTTATGGGACTGACTGGGGTGTCTGTTGACCATTGTCAGGCAATTTCATTCTTCATAGGTTATTGTTGGTCTTAATCAATACCATGGCTGTTTTTGTACCAATCAAAACATGTTATCGTTTAGATGGTACTGTTGAAGAGAGATGCCTGTTAATGGAGGTTTCACTGTATTAAGTTAATGATCCTGCATATCCAAAAGACATCTGTCATTCCACTCTCTGATCATTGTCTGTTAAGTACAGGCTGGCCTTAACTTGTTTCATGTTTATATCAAGCAGTATCAGAAATTATAGGGGTGAGAACTGTATTGATTTTTCTCTTTGTCTGTCTTTTTCTGTCTCTAGTACCGTGATGGTTTGCGAGGGTGTATACCACTTACT
Organism: Macrothele yani; assembly: GCA_039090855.1. Classification (NCBI taxonomy): domain Eukaryota; kingdom Metazoa; phylum Arthropoda; class Arachnida; order Araneae; family Macrothelidae; genus Macrothele; species Macrothele yani. Next base: position 73,534,108 of record CM076994.1, on the reverse strand, counting down.
TTCTGCTTGCACTCAGGTCTAACACAGTTCTTAGCAGTCACAGATGAAGATGGTTATGAATCTCATACAATATTTTATCCTTCACAAAATATTGTAGATGAAAGGAGTAGTGGCATTGACTCTTTTATTACAGGTAGGTGTATTTAGAAATGTATCAGGAAATTTTGACAAAAAATAAAATAAAAATCAAATTGATCTATATGGATTTATCACAGATTAAATTGCCTGTGAATGTAACTCAGTATTTTATCCTTTTCAAAATATTGCCAATGAGAGGAGAATAGCACTGACTCTTTCATTGCAGGTAAGAGTATTTTGAAATATGTCTTATAATTTTGTAGAGAAAAAGAAATAACTATTTGAATAAAGCTCATATTGAGAAATGGCTTCCTAGTTTAATTGAATTAATAATCTAAAGCAACTTATGGGAATTTACTAGGAATTTTTTTTCCATTTATAGCAAATTTTCGGAGAAAACTCTTCTCCTTCTTCAGGCTCTCTTGTTGTTGTCACTTTTTGCTTGTCACTATCATGGTTACGGTTTACCTTGACGGTTACGGTTAACCTTGACGGTTTAGGTTATTTTTCAACAAATCCTGCCAGATGTTAGGCAGGGAAAATCCTTTGCAGTCATTGATGATGGAATTTTGATTTTTCTCAATCTCTATTCCTTCTTTCAGTTTTCTTTTTTGGAAATTGCTTTGGAAACTGATTACTTTAAGGGAATTCCAATCCATGCTGTGCCCAGTTTCTCTAACATGCCTATCTAATCCAGTCTTGTTGGAGCAATTTTTTATAGCTGCTTTATGCTCAGCTATACGAGTTTCTAGTCTGCGACCTGTTTCACCTATGTAAGATAGTCCACAACTACAATTTACTTCATAAACTACTCCTTGCATTTTTAAAATATCTTCTTCTCTTTGAACTATTTTAGGAAAAAATTTTTTTAACTTTGTTCTCTAAACTTGGAGCTAGCCTAATATTGTATTTTTTACTAATTCTCTTTAAAGCCTCAAATAAACCTTTGTGATAAGAAATTTTTTTTTTTTAACCATGATAGTGACAAGCAAAAAGTGACAACAACAAGAGAGCCTGAAGAAGGAGAAGAGTTTTCTCCGAAAATTTGCTATAAATGGAAAAAAATTCCTAGTAAATTCCCATAAGTTGCTTTAGATTATTAAAGAAATAACTATTCAATTTATGTGCATGCTGTTTGTAGTTAACACTTCCTTCAGTGTAAACCTTTTACTTTGGAAGTGCCTGTCATAGTATTAATTGATGTATAGTGGAACATATTTCTGTTACAAAGAAAGGTAATGCATCCACTTTATCTGCTCCTTTCATTAATTAGAAATCTTATAGGTATCACAAGAGTGCCGTAATTTACTTTTCCCATAGCAACTGCAACACAGACTTGCCATGTCATGTTCCAATAATACAGAATTCATTCTCAGATCTGACAATATTTGAATCTACACATGTTACCATCTCACATTATTCTCATACATTTCATGGCTGAAGAAAGTTGCAGTAACTACTGGTGTTCTATTTGATAATTTTATTTTATACGATATAAAAGTGTAGAGTTTAATTTATAATATTATATCAGAAATACTTCATGCATCTCTCTCTCTCTCTATTGTCTTAAAACATTATTTTGAAAGTACGTTAAAACCAGAGTAGACAAAACTCCAAATTTCTGAGGCACTAACTCCTTTTTTTCATGAGGTACTAGGAGGAAACTATGATTGATCTACACAAAAACCACACATACAGAATTGTGATCTTCAACAGTCAAAATTTATATATTATTTCTTAGTTCCATAATTCAGTTGACACAACTAAAACTAAGTAATTTGTACTAATAGTTGCATTTCAAAGTAGGTTTTCATTTCAGAAAGTCCAGCTTTGTCTTCTGGGGTATCGCATTCAATAATAAACACATTGATGAAAAAATACACTGATAATCACCCATGAAAAATCAGTGCCTTAGCTACGAACATCTTTGATGCTTACGCTGCAATCTGCATGTGCACAGTATCTTTCATGGGTTGCAGTGCTGAACTTCAGCTTGAATTGCAACTGCAGTATCTTTCATGGGTTGCTGCAGAAGGCATAACTCTACTAGTGATAGTATCAAAAATTGGATATAGACATCTTCGTTGTTCTGCCTTTATGGTAAGTAGTCTACAGAAATGCTACAAGCAGAAAAAAATCCGTATATTGTTCTTGCTGCTTTATTAAAGAGATGGAAGCTTCATAATAGAAATCCAAATTTTGAAATATAAAAATTTCAGACTAAAATTAGAAAACTCAGGCACCAGGGGAAAATATTCAGGTACCATGGTGGCTGAGTGCCTTAGATTTGTCTACTCCTGATTAAAGCCACTTAAAATCACTGAATCTTTGTCAGGTACGATTCTTAAAATTACTGTTATATTGAATTTAAAACTAGAGTTTTCAAATTTTTAACTCTGTGTGGTATTTGTCACATTATGACATGCATTGATGGAAAATGAAGAACCCACCTGTTTGTGTATGAGATCAAGAGAAATAGCATGTGTTCTGTATTAATCAGAGAAAAAACAAAGGGGTTTTAACATTTGATCTTTTATAGCTGACCTTATGAGCAGATACATGCAAAAACAATGGGGTAATTAATATCCTGTATTAGCAAGCAGCAGTAACTACTGGTGTTCATACTGTGGATTGTATTGAATGATTCTGATTTGAGTTTGCAAGTAAAAATTTATACAGGTATTAGTCATTTTATAGTGGCTTTTACTTTTGATTTTCTTCATTAGTTATAAAGAGAGATGATGCAGATTGATCCAGAATAGGATATTATTTCATGTCATACTGCACAGTAAGAAAATTTTTAACAAATTGCAATAAATCTAAGGCATTTCATTTGCATGTTACCTTAAAACTGTGTTACTGTATAAAACTATTCCTATATATAGTTTAAGATATTCTGCTTTGTCATATAATGTTGAAATATGCTGAACAGAATTGATCATGTGAGTAGGGAGTTCATTTTTTTTAAATCAAAACATTTTTCATAAAATGAAATCATGGGTTCAACTTCAGTACACCTATGCTTCAGTAGAAACCTATTGTTGAATTAGCTCCTAAAATGGTTTTGGTGCTGCAAAGTTTAAGAATATAATTTTTGACCTATGTTTTGGCATAGAAATGCCATGCTCAACTATTACCATGTAGCCAATAACTCAAGATTTTTGACTTTTTTGAAACATTGGTTGTTTTTGACTTTTTGCTTTAAAAATGAAGAGGTTCTGATTTTTTTTCTTTAGTTTTTGTGTAAAATTTTCGAATTCTTACATGTGAGTTAACCATTTGATGTTCACTTACTGTCTCAATGTAGTTATGATTGAGGACTGAGCATAGATTTGATTGTAGAAATAACCCCTCTCCCCCTTCCCCCTCAGCAATCAGGGTAAAACCGTTTTCAGTAGTATTGTACAACATTTTCAGTAGTAGTTCAGTAGTAACATTTTCAGAGTTGTAAGGATATTTTTAAGCCTTGCACATTACATGGCAAATCCTGAAACTCTACATGTTCACAAAAAGAAATACACATAGGTGCTTAGGATGCCTCAACTGCTACTCATGTGCCCTCTACTGAACAGTTTTCCATTAAAAATGCAGAGAAGTTTGGAGCTTTTAAGAAATTGGGGTAAAAAATTTCAGACAGTTGTGCAGTGAATTAGCTTTATATGATTTTGTAAAGCAAAATTTTGGAAAGAAGAATTGGTGAATTAGAATGTGTATGATCATGAAGACAAAATTTTCCAATAATAATAATTAAGGCTAGGATTAATATGTAATTAAATATTTTTATATATTTGATGTTTTTGTCATTATTATACATATACTGTTTTAATACATATATTACATATTTTCACATTGTTTAAAAATATTTTTACATAAATCACCAGTTTTTACACCAAAGTACCAAATATTTTCTGTTGTAGCAACCTGTGAGCCGACAGATGGCAAGTTTCACACTTTCAAATTTCATGCCAGCATGGCCAACAGATGGCAACACCATACTGGCACCAGTCTGCTTCCTCATCTCAGATGAGAGATAACTAAAGCAGACTGCTTCATCTGTCATTTAATGTAAAGTTTCGTGTCCAATTTCTTCATAAATCATTTCGTTCACATCATTGTTAGTTTTTTTTTTCCTGTTCAAGTTGTTAAGTAAATCAACATGCTCAAAATTAAATAAACTATATCACTCAAATTAAATACATTTATTAACGAGTTTCCCAATGAAGGACTAAGAACTGATTGTTTCTTGTGACCAGCATTTTCAAGTTTTGCAACACATTAAAACTGGAAAACATAAAAAAAAAAAAAATGAAGTGAAGAACACTTAGTTGAAACAAAAGCTTCTTATAGAAGTTCAAGTAAACAGGTCAGTTCAAATTTCAGTTTGAATTTATGCCATGCACTGGTGTGTTCAGGTGTCTCATTGTCGAAAGTAAACAATCTAAAACAATCTAGTGTTTAGAAGTTTCTTAGAAAAATAATGCTGCTAAATAATTCCAAACAAAATCTACTTTAAGAAAAAATTACTTGCAGTTGATGTATGACAAAACTGTACTGAAAATCAGGGAGAAAATCAAAGAGTTTCCTATTTGAATTTCAGTTGACAAAAACAACAGATATGCATGGGAAATATATAGACATCTGAATGAATCAGCACCGTTGATCCCATACTCAGAGCTGCCAAGTGTCCCAGTTTACTCGGATTTCATCAGATTTCGAAAACATTTTCTGGAAATCTGATTTTTCTACTTAAAATCCAGTTTTGTGGTTTTCTTATTTTTTTCTTGTATTTATTTATTTAGCATGATATTTTGTTTTTCCCTCATTAATGATATCAGCCATCATTTTTCTCCAGCGTCAACGCTGGCTGTGGGAAGTTGATAACAAATGGAGACAAATGTTTTTCCACAGCACTTCAAGCACCAAGGATGTGAACCCTGCAATGGTAGCAAGACAGTCGGCGGTTTGGAAATTTGAAGTACTGGTTTATGACGTCACCACCACGGTGCTTGTGCAGAGCCTCATTGGAGTGGGAGGCTGTTTATTTGTTTGCTAACACTGAAGTTGAACTCTGATTCTCGTGCTTTGTTTGATCTTTCAAACCAAACAAGTTTTGTTGCAAGTTATTATTTCAGTTCACCGCCCCAGAATAGGGCCTACACATCAGGACCTAACATTTTTGAAGAAATACTCTGAAGAATTTGACTTTGTAAAACCACCACATAAGGGTGAGTTTCATGCATGCACTTTGTGTAACACTGATTTTTCTATTTCTCACGCTGGTCGCAGGGTCATCATTGCACATGTTGCAACTAACAAGCACATAAAAAATCATGATAGCACAAAACGTGTGTGCAACTTAGATCATTTGTTTCAGTGCCAAATGATTTTCAAATGATTTGTGCAGAAGTTCTGTTTACTTGATTTTGTTGCAGCACAAGATGCCACTAGCAGCAGCTGATCCACATTTCGCAATTGTTAACAACTATGTTTCCTAACTTTCCAGAAGTAAGAAGATATGCGTGTAGCAGAACAAAAACTTCACATATTGTTCAAGAAATGGCAGAATGCCATTCAAAAAATGTTCTCTGTACTATTAAAAGTGGACTATTTTCTGTTGCAATTGATGGCAGTAATGATGCTGATGATCGACCTTACCCAATTGTAGTAATGCACTTTGATAATGATTGCAAGTGAGTGAGATGTATGCTGCTCTCTTTGCCATACCTGGAAACCAGTTCAACAGGTGAAAAGTATTGACAAACTTGTGCCTGAAGAATTTCAACATCATATATTCCGTGGATGAACTGTCTTGCCTTATCCTGTGATTCTACTCCTGTTGTGGTGGGGAGAAAAATGGTGTAGCAGCATTTCTGAAAAAAGAACAGCCTAATCTTATTGTGTTTGCCATCTGTTAAATTTGGCTGCTGAAAAGGGGTCTGCAACATTACCTTTTCAAATCGATAAATTTTTGATTGACATTTATTATTTTCTGGAGAAAAGTGTAAAGAGAAAAAATGAACTTAAGAAATTTCAATCTCTTTGTAATGTGGAATCACAAAAAAAAATCTTAAACATTGCTGTACTTGATAGTTATCCTTTGGTTAATGCTTAGACTGGGGTTTACAACTTTATGTTATATTTCAAAGAAGAATGCAACAGCGATAGGAAAGGACCAAAACTTTCCTCATGTTTAGTTGGCTTTACAATTCTGAAGGTTAAAAATCCTATATATTTGACATCTCAACAACCTTCAATTTCTGGTGCAAAAAGAGGAGCCTCACACAGTCTACATTCCCCTTTGTGTAAAAAGAAATCAGTTGAGTCTCACAGTACAACACCTGTGGTCCTGAGAGCAAAGAGAGGGAAAAAAGGAAGGGGGGGGGGTTACTGCCAAACAGTCCAAATGGCTGAACAAAAGTGGAGTGTGAATGGAGCTTCTTATATAAGCACTGTTAAAGAAATATTTATAAACAAGTCTTTGCAATGGCATGAATGTATTTTCCTTTCTTTAAGCTCTGCATTATGTCATGCATATATTTGTTTATTAAAAATATTATCAGTATCTTTGATAAATATAGCTTACTGTTATAATGTGAAAAGCCTAGAATTTGCAAGTAGAAAGCTGATCTTGAAATTTTTTTCTGTAAATTACTAATTCAATTTATAAGACCTGGTTTAGTTGCAAATGTCCTGTCTGTTAAATATAGAGTATTTTGATGGTGATAATCAAAAACGATGACTCCAATCTGGTCATAGGGAGTGAAACTACTGAAATAGTACATTGGCACCAAATGAAAAAGAAAAATTTTGCATCTGAGTTTAGAAATACTTTATCAAAGTGTGTGACATTCTGCTATGATCAGAGGTGCTACAGCATGCTGAAGTTGCGGATATTTTGAAATGGGAACAGTTCGATTTCTTCAGTCAAATTTTTTATTGACATGTTTTCATGTTTACGGTTGGAAGAGGAGGGAGAAACGACTTTCAGTGCTGTGTTTATGTGAGCTAGAGACTGAATTTCTGCTTTCTCAGATTTTAAATTTATCAAGGAATGTAAAGGATATCAACAGAGCTGATGAGCAGTGGTGTTTTCTTGGTGAGGAAAAAGGACCACGTGGAAAGCTGTTGTATGATCAACTAAGTAGAGTTATGTTGGGTATGTCAGTTTTGTCACATAGCAATGCACTCTGTGAGCATGTTTTTAGTACAGTGTGATGAAATAAAACTGATTTTCATGGTTCAATGAAACATTGTACCCTACAAGTCATTTCATTGTCAAAATCTAATATCAGTGATTCGTGTTTTTCCCAGAAGTATGATGATAAATTTCTAAGAAAGGCCAAATCTGCAACAACCACACACAGCCCTCTGTTAAAAATTAAACTCATTTACAAGGTTTGTTAATCCCATTCTACTTAAAGACTAATGTTTTTTTTTTTGAAATATTTCTTTATTTGTATTAAGAAATTAACTGTAATGAAAAAATAAAGAAACCTATAATATATAATTTTATTATTCATAAATTGTAAATATGCGCACTGCTGAACGCACCTTGATGTCTCTGTTTTTGATTATGAAGAGTTGGCAGCCCCATATACTTAATTACTTGCAAAGAAGTAACCACATCACAGTTGCTAAATTAATCAACAAGTTGTTGCGAATTTTATGGCCAGAGGAAGTATTTAAAATTTGATAAAGTATACCTATTGGTAACTGATGCTACACCCTACATGATGAAAACTTTGTGTGCTGTTCTCTAAGATGTTTCATTTGACTTGTCTTACACATGGGCTCCACAGAATTGCTGACAAATTTTTCCACAAACCGATTTGTTGATTGCTGTAGGTAAAAACAGGGTGCCCACGCGTCCTTGAAAACCTGGAAAGTCCTTGAATTTAAAAAAAAAATATTCAAGGCCTGGAATGTCCTTGAATTTTAAAATCCCACAGCTGAAAAATTTAGATCGGAATTTCCGATCTTTTTCCTTTTGTTATTTTTCACTTTTTTCTGCAATCCCCCATTGACATCAGAAGTAAAAAAGTAAACTTCAAAGCAGGTTTGTCACTGGGAGAAAGGGTGCACTGCGGTCTGACGGGGAGTTGAGTAGGTCAAGATTGGATCTGTGAAAAGCAGATAATGGAATTTAGTGTAAAATGCAGATCAATTTTGCAAAACCTTGTCAAAAAATTGCTCACTAAATGCCCGCTACAGTATGCTCTTGTGGGGCACATGAAGTGTTTAGATCCTAAATTAATGAGTGCTGAGAAGGAATCTTGCTTAAATAGTTTCAAGATTATTCTAGAAATTCTCGTGGATGCAAATCATCTGAAACCTGGTGTTGTTGACACTATTATGCTGCAGTTAAAGGATTTTATAAGTAGTGTTGCAGCAGTAACTTCAGATTTTAAACTTTTTGATAACAATTATGAGGAATTGAGAATAGATGTGTTATTTTATGAACATTTATCCTCAAGTAAAAATTATGATCTGTTGTAGGAAGTAACTGAAAAGCTGCTGTTGCTCTAGCATAGACAGGCATCAGTGGAGAGAGGATTCTCCATAAATAAGGAACTAATAATTGACAATATGAAAGAAAACTCTATTGTTTCACAAAGAATAATATATGATCATCTAATCTGTTATCATTCTTGGTATTTAATTCAATGTGTACAAAACTGGTAACCCCACAGAAGTATTTGAAAAATGACATGCATCCAAAATCCATCAATTATGTTGAGACTTGTGAATATGAATGCTTCTTAATGTGAAAGTGAAGAAAGGATTTTATTTCTGAATAACATGAAAGTTTTCTAATTTTGCTGTGTTGAAATTTCAATATGAAAGTGAGCTAATATGTTATTAAAATCTTTTGTATTTTTTTTCAATTCATTAAATTTAAATATTTCTTTTATTAATGGTAAAATGGCAAATGTTGTATTATAAAGTATGATATAAATAATTAGATGAAAATTTGGTATTAGCATATATCTAAAAATCGTACAAAAGTGACTTAATGTGTTATACATACCTGTGCATAATTCTAAAATAGATATTAAGTGTTTTATTGTTATGATAATTTTGTGTTTGAGAAACTGGGAGTTTTGAACATACAGAAAGAATTAATGCGATGCATATAGATGTTTTATGAAGATAATGAGTATCATAATACAACACAACACATAATTCTTGATATATATATATATGTATTCATTGTGGTTTAGGACACTGAAAAATTTATCCTTGAATTTTTTCCTGAAGGTCCTTGAAAGTCCTTGAATTTTTTCCCTGAAAAAGAGGGGGCACCCTGCAAAAAGATTGTTCTTAAAGCTCCCAGCAGAACCGAAATGTTGAAAGAAATGTTCCCAGACTTACCACTCCTACCTCAGCCTGTGATTATATGTTGGGGTACTTGGTTACAAGCTGCAGGATATTATGGAGACAAAAATTAAGCAAAATCAAGGAAGTAATATATCAACTTCACTCAGACAATTCTGCTTCCATTGAAAAGGACAAGTTCTGCTGGATATATTTATTAGAATAATGCAGGATACTTTATTAGAGGAATTGACTTTCCTAAAGAAACATTTGACTGCACTGGATTGGGCCATAACAGAACTTGAAACTGAAGTGCTCCTTTGATAAATAATTTGAATAAATTTGAAGAGATAATTGAAATATTAGGAAAGGCACCTGGCCACATTGGATAAATTATAAAACACAAGATTAATAGTGTTGTAAAAAAATCCAGACCTTGAAACCATTACAACTATAAAAAAACATTCTCCTGGGAACTTCAACTGGCAGTTGTGCTGTTTCAAAAGGTAAGGAATCCGATTGAATCAAGACATTAAGCAACTCTGCATGTGTTCTTATTGTCACAATCTTTTCAACACCTGTGAAGGTTTATAAATGGTCTTAACATATTTATTAGAATAATGCAGGAAATTACTCAATTTTTTCTCTCTCTGAAATTACTCAATTTTTTCTCTCTCTGGTTAGGAATTGTTGTGAGTCTGTAAAGCAAGGTGGCCAGGTTGACATCCCATTTTCACCCACTCTGGGTATGGTAGATGCATGGCTATGATTCAGTACTAGCAACCACACAGCACAACAAAATAATTCTGCCATGAGATGAAATTCATTTTTGACAGCCATACAATACAGCCTATTTTTATTTTGACACCAAGAAGAACCTAACCAAAAATAAAAGGAAAATTTAGCAGAATGGAAGTAGCTTTGAAACATAATGTTTGAACATTTTTGACCATCAGTAACTTACCAGAAACTGCCAGAAAAACTGAAAACAAGCCGTTTTTAGTACATGAAGGTCATAGCACTAATTGTTGAAATACTGCTAATCATTCATTATGCCAAACAATGCAGAAGTTAAGAGAATATGAGCATCATTGGCAATATTCTTCATGACAAGCAATGCTCATACAAAAAATGACTAGAAAACAGGCAGCTAATGAAGTAAGGCACAGTACTGTTTGAAAATTTTGACTCATCAACTGCTCTTAGTGAGAGATGGGTTTTCCTCCTTGGGGCACTCCGTGGGAGCAATGACACACAGGACAGCAACAAAAGCCTCTGTGAATCTTGGGGAGGTGCCAGCTAGATCTGTGTGACATTGGTGAAAAGACCCCAACTCACTGGGTTTTGTTCCAGAATCCTTAGGTTGAATAACCAGCTGGAACCGTCAGCTGTAGGCTAATTCCCCCACACTGGTGTACTTAACCTGATTAAAAAGACGCAAAGAAATAAATATCCGGACTCTAGTAATTTCTTTGTGGAGCTAACTTCGGAATCTCAGAGAACAGCTTAGTGGTGTGGTGTGGTGTGGTGCGTGCATGTGTGTGTGTGTGTGTGTGTGTGTGTGCATGTGTGTGTGTGTGTGTGTGTGTGTGTGTGTACTGCTCCCAATTTATGGTTAAAAGATTTTATTCAAGAACAAAGAGAGAGACCAAATAATAATGAATAAAGTGTTTTTCAATAAAAATAGTTTGTCTACAAAATTTGGTTGATGTTTCATTGAAAAAAAATATAACTTTTAATATTATACTTATGCATTTAATTGCTCTTGGCAATAGACAGTGGGCCCTTAAACTACTAAACTTAAATTTACCTGTGTCTAAATATAATGAAAGGTATAACAGTGCAGTTATACCAGATTGGATTCCAAGGGACAGGAAAAGACCCAGAAAAAGACCACATGGGAGATGGGTGGATGAAATTCGTAAATATGCGGGAGTGACATGGAGGAGACTGGCACAAGACAGACCGTTGTGGAGGAAACTTGGGGAGACCTTCGTCCAGCAGTGGATTGATAATGGTTGACAATGATGATGATGATGATGATAACAGTGCAGTGATAAAATGTACGTACAACACGAAATAGCCGTAAGTGGCCACTGGATTTTGACCATCCACTAGCCAATGGCCACTTGAAAAATCACCAATTTTAATCTTTATTTGGGGCCCTTATGCCCACACTGAACCCCATTTTTTTCAGGGTGTAAGACAAGCCTGGAATATATGGTATTGATCCCAAGTACTGCAGTTGAGTCATAGAATTAGTGCATATTCCACTTAGTGTGGATCTGGTCTTTCTGACGATGCTGAGAATACTTTTGTATGAGTACCATGCTTTTGTGGCTAAATTAATTATTTTATTTAGTTCTGATTGTCTGGTGGAGACATCTAAGCTGAGGCATCTTTACTGTAAGCTCAGATGTCTCTGCCAGACATCTTAAATGTGCTTTAGTCTTAAATGTGCCTGAGTTGAGCTCTGTAGTGTGCTATTGCATTTGCATGCCAAATTTAGTTCCTTATATTGTTGAAAAGTTGAGTTAAAATATAAATGATTAGAACAAGTGTGTTATCCTGCGAATGTTGCTTCATTGTACTCTTTGATTATGTACATTATTACAGGAAGTTCCTTTGAAGAGTGGTTGACAACTTATGCTAGCCATCTTGAAAATAATGACTTTGTTATTCTGCATGATCAGCCATTCAGGTTGGTATATTTTGATATTGTTTCTGTGGCAGCATGTTTTGTATAGAATGACTGTTCTGTGTACAGTTACTGAAAAAAAAATAGTGGAAAATTTGTGTATATTTCAATTTTAACTCCATGATTAAGTGAACATTGTAATTCAGTTGCATAAAAATGAATAATTCTTCATGCTACAACTTTTCAAATATGTTGAAAAAATTCTTTAAAAGAGTTTTTGTTTGCATTGTACTAGGTTTCTTCATGAACCTTTATGTGAGGAAACTACAGATTACATCACAGTATCTGTGGCTACGTGCTTCTTACCAGAGCTTAGTACTGTTAATCCACCACACTTCTTTTACACATACCGTATAACGTAAGTTTTTTTAATGTTTCAGTTTTGATCATAAATAATGATGTATATATATATATATATATATATATATATATATATATATATATAATCAGTATGTTGTTTTCTGAATTATAATATTGTATATTAAAATCTGTACAAAACAATAATGACAAATATTTCATGTTTGATTTATTACATATTTAACATTAGATTAGTAAAATCTTTCAGCTGAAACATCTGCCTTGTTCACACTGGTAGCCAGGGTTTGCCAGAGTAGGCCCAGCAGGAAAAAACCCACATGGGTTTTTTCAAAATTATATTGTTTTTACTTCTACAATATTCTAAATTTAATCAGCACCCAGCATAATATTTTCTTTTACAATTAGTTTGACCAACCAACTTCATCCATTACCTGCTGTGTCACATCATAGAGAGACAGAGACCATTGCTGTAGCTGTTTGCTTGGGTTGCTGGGGCCTGGAACCTGGAGGATGGAGCTTTTTTTGTAAATGACCATTAGTCATTAATTCTTTCATGTGTAGAAGTCATTAATTCTTTCATGTGTAGAATCTAACCACTAGCAGTTTTTGGCTAGCTCTTGTAAAACATGAAAAATCTACTTTCCGAACTCTTCGCCAAATATATTACCAGGGGCGGTTCGTCATCAGGGGCCGGGCCCCACCTAAAAATTTCTATTTCTAGAAATTTTTTTTTTTTTTTTTTGCCCTGATTCTTATTCTTTCTCTTAACGTCTTAACTACATGGTGATAAACCTTTCCCTTCAAAAACCATTATCTAAGGGAAAAGTTTCCTTCAAAAACGAAAAACTATGAGGAAAGAGATCACGTTCAGAGTGTGAGGTTATTGGGGCCAGCTCCATCAGGCCCCAGTAACATCACTACGCAAGCAAAGAGGAGATGATTTCCTCCCCGTCTCATTCAGTATGAAGACCTACATACAACACTGTCTTAACCGCGTGTGCAAAAAAGCTTGACCTGGCCCTGCGCTAATTTGATTGGCCGGGAGTGTATCCATTTCCTTAACGCCGTGGGTTGACAGAGAACCTTACCCCGTCCAAGCTCAGAGGTGGTGGGAGTGTTTTAAATGTCGTAGCAAAGTTCAGTTAGTTGTTTTTACTGTTGGTGTGTCTCTCTTGGTGATGTGTTGTTCCTTCGTGTCGTGACTTTTTTGCTTGTTAATATCTCTGTTCTTTGCTTTAAATCGGGAAGAAAAGCTTCACTTAAAAAAACCCAGTGCTTATCAGCCCAAGAATGTTTAGTTTGAGCTTCACTTAAAAAAAAAACAAAACAAAAAAAAACAGTGCTCATCAGCCCAAAAATTTGAGTCGAAAAGCTTCACTTAAAAAAACTCTGTGCTTATCAGCCCAAGAATTTGAGTTTCCAAGAGTATGAAGTTTACAAACGCTTTGCAGAACTAATTTCAGTTTTAACTAAGATGATTTTCTATGTTAAAAATAAATAAATAAATGAGAAAACATGTAAGTATAATTTGCACATGAGTACATATATGTTTTTAGGTTTCACTAGTTCTTTAAAAAAAAGGTTAAACCTTTCAAATAATGCAGATGGTAGTGTAGCACTCATTCTATATGGGACGAAATTCATGAAACGTTCCCTCCCTGCATATATTTGGAGTTACTATTTTTTCACTACATTTTTTTATCCTGTGAATCCTGTGATTATTCCTCAATTGAGAAATCTGAAGAAACACAAAGCACAACTAACATAAATTAATGCTCATATGTTTTAAGGTAAAAATTTTATTTAAGGAGTTTTAACATTTTTCTGTTAATAGTTATGCACTCTATTCTGAGGACATTTTTTTCGTGTGCTATACAATAGTTGACACATTCGTACCTTATTTGGGCATTATTGTGAGTCAAGGAGGTAAACAGAGGCAGACAGAGTAAAGGAATCTTAGGGGTGGGGGGTGGGGTGGGGTCTGAATAGTTGGCCTAATAATGACAGTTTTTTTTATTTTATTGTTTGACTGCGGCTACTGGCCCCACCTGTTTCAGTTGCCACGAGCCGCCACTGTATATTACTGAAAGAAATTTTATCTGATAATGCCAGGGTTTTTTTATTTGCAAATTTTCAACAACTGTAACAGTTTTTTAATGGCATTAAACTAAGAATTCTTATATTTCCAGTTTTTTACTGCTTTTGTGAATATTCTGTGTTGATATTACCAATCCATACATACATAAAGTTTAAGAGTGGGACCAGACTTAAAAGCAATGATTGTTGTTTATTGAAATGAGTAAGACTTAGATTTTCCTTTTTCATGTGCCATTTTATTCTTTATAATCAACCATGCACTGGGTTTTTAAAATTTCCTCTCTTCCACTATATATTTTGTCACTTTAATTTTTAATCACACATTTTTATTCAACCTTTGCAGTGGATTCATTGAGATTTGATGAATCTATGGCAAATAAAAAATGTTAAAAAAAACCCAACTAAAGTGAATTTTCTGAAGCAAAAACAGAAGTGAACAAGTGATACATTTAACACAGTAAAATGAAAAAAAAAAAAAAGCAAAACATAGTGGACTTATCTCATGATTCAACAGACTTTTGGGGAATGTTTAAAAAATTCTGAATCCTTTTTTTATAACAAAAAAAAAAAAAAAAAGACAGATCACAGAGTATCTGTGTAACACGTGGCCTCATTTTCCCATGTCTTTTGTCATTAAATTAAAAAAATAAGTGTCCTTTTAATTCTAAAAATGTACAGAAACAAGTTGTTCCAAAATGTATGGATCATGCAGATCATTTAAGAAAGAAAATTATGTGGCTGCAATAGTTAGTTGTGAAGTTACACAATTTTTTGTCCTTCAGTGTAGTTGCGAAAACTTTAAAGGCAGAGCTACTCAGTTTTTAAAGTGGCATTACTCAAGATTTACTGTACCAACTGACCTAAAATTTTAACAGGTTTCATACCTTTTCAGTACAATACTTTGTACCAGTTTTCACAAAAATCTGAGATGGGTGGGTGACATCTTGTGAAAATGCTGGGTGATTTGACATGGAATTACCCATAGCGCCAAATATCTTTGTTATGGCATATCAAATCAACTAAGCCTCCTCAGTGGTGCAGTGGTCTAAGCGTTTGATTCTGATCATTCATCCAAGAGAGTCAGGGTTCAAATCCTGGTGACGAATGGGTGTTGTGTTTGTCTTAAGGCACTGGCTCTTTTCCTTCCCTGAAACCAATGACCCTAAATTAGGGATGACGACTGCTTATAGCCTTGAGTTGCTCATGGTAGTCGTTAAACCTACTAAAGAAAAAAATGACAAATCATTTGCATAATAAATAAGCTTTTTAATCGATATGCCCGATACATCAGTCATCGAACATATCGATGAAACGTTCACTGAAATTTTTTACGGATTTCCAATTCTTAAAAGTTGGCAGGTCTGGTGATTTGTTTGTTGTACCCCTGCCCATATAGGAGGGGGTAGCACACACTCTCTCTGGTTTTCTTCCGGAATGAAGCAGAAGAGGGAATGATTGAAATGTGTGAGGCAGCATTGAACTTCATTGTAGGAATATACAGTATACTGTATTATGAAATATTCAATTCACGAGGCAACCTTAAGGGCTGTCTTATGCTATAAACGTGCTTTTGATTAAAAATACATAATATCTAAAGTATTATTTACCTGATATTGTCAAAGTATTTTGCACGTTGTTGCTCCGTGAGGCATGTGCTCCCGGGCCGAGAGGTCTTTTTGTTACGGGTTTTTGGTTAGTTATAAAACCTAATTGTTTTATTTCTAAAAATTTTTTATAATTTACCAAAAATCTGTAACAAAAAGACCTCTCGGCCCGGGAGCACGTGCCTCACGGAGCAACAACGTGCAAAATACTTTGACAATATCAGGTAAATAATACTTTAGGTATTATGTATTTTTAGTATACTGTATATATAATATAGGGATGTAAGGTCAGGTGATGCGTAACATCACAGCCTCTCCTTGACAAATATCAACCCCGCCTTCTCGTTGTACATCCTGTTCCCACTAAAGGGGCTCTGTCGACCGCCAATAGCGGTATAACTATATCATCGGGATTAGAGGAAATGCTATCCCACACTCACCAACCCGCTTGGCCAGCGTGGTGAGTTATGGCCAAACCCCTCCAAAATGACTCCACAACTTAAATCTTGGCCCTCAGTCTCCGGCCGCTGGAATGTACCTGGCCAAGGCAGCGGCCAGTGCGACATGAAGGCAGAGGGTGCTAAGAATCCCCGAAGGACCAGACTAGGCTGCCATCTGATGCTGACCTTGGCTACGTATATGGATGCTCCCTATCTTCTGATTCAAGGCTTCTTGAATTGGAAGAGGAACTACAAAGGATCAAGTGGGACATCGTCGGGCTAAGTGAGGTAAGGAGAAAAGGAGAAGATCTCATTCAACTGAAAAGTGGACATCTCTTCTACTATCGTGGGACTGATACTGGCAGAACTAGTGGTGTTGGATTTATAATAAACAAGAAACTGAAGGATAAAGTTGTAGTAATTGAAAGTTCCTCTGACAGAGCTGCACGACTTGTTATCCAACTCTCGAGAAGATACCAGGCTCAGATTATTCAAACTTATGCACCCACCACAAGTTATCCTGAAGAAGAAATTGAAGAATTTTATGAGGAAATTCGTCATCTAAATAATAAAGGTAAGCAGCACTTAAAGATAATTATGGGAGATTTCAATGCAAAAATAGGGCAACGGCAACAGAATGAAACTTCAGTAGGTAAATTCGGTCACGGCAACAGAAACCAGCGTGGAAATAATCTCCTAGAGTTTGCAGAGGCAGAAGGGTTTTTCATCTTGAACTCCTTTTTCAAGAAAAAGCCACACAAGAAATGGACATGGAGCCATCCAAATGGGACGACAAGTGAAATAGATTTTATTATGTGTAACAAAAAATTTGTCATAGAAGACTGCAGTGTGCTAAACAAGTTCAACACAGGTAGTGACCATAGATTGGTGAGATGTAAGATGCACCTCAACACTAAAATCGAACATAGCAAGCTCATAAGAAAAACAAAATGTATTGACATAACCAACCTTAAAAAACGCCATAATATCTTCAAGTTGGAACTGAAGAACAGATTCTCTGCTTTAGAAGGCCTAACATCGGAAGAAGTGGATATTTCTGAAGTTAACAGAAAAGTAACCAAAGCTCTTATGGAAACAGCAACAAAATTAGCTGGGTCTAAGAACAAGTTGCATGTGAACAAATTATCAGGAAAAACCAAAATGTTGATGCAAAAAAGAAGAGAGATGAGGACAACTAAAGAAGATGTGACTTCCAAAGTGGAATATATAGAGCTATGCAAGACAGTACGAAAAAGTATCACTGAAGACGTAAGGAAATTCAACTGTGAACTAGTAAGGAAAGCAATTGAAAACAACCAAAGCCTAAAGATAGCAAAGGGACATCTCAGTAAGGGAAGAAAACAGATTATGGCACTGAGAAAAGAAGATGGTTCTGTAACAAGAAATAGAGGCGAAATTTTGACAAGAGTGAAAGATTTCCACTCCAAATTATATGAAAGGGATGATACATGTACTCCAGACATCATGAAAGGTACCAGAGTTCTTCCAGTCCTCCCAGCAGAAGTTGCACACGCAATCAAGAACATGAAGCGGGGAAAAGCTCCAGGAGAAGATGGAATTACTGTAGAAATCATACAAGAAGCAAGTGGAGAAATTGAAACAGTGCTCGCCCAAATGTTTCACTCGATGCCTTAATGAAATGAAGATTCCTGAGGATTGGAACAAAGCTACAATGATCTTGCTACATAAAAAAGGTGTCATTGAGGATCTCAGGAACTACAGATCTATCAGCCTCTTATCAGTGGTTTATAAAATCTTCACTAAAGTTCTTTCACACCGCTTGAAGATGACACTGGACATGGCTCAACCAAGAGAACAAGCTGCATTCAGGAGTGGCTACAGCACAATAGATCATATCCATGTACTGAGAGAACTAATTGAAAGAGCGAGGGAATATGAACTTCCATTGTGCATGGCTTTTATCGATTATGAAAAAGCCTTTGATTCGGTGAAACCATCAGCAGTTACAATGGCTCTGAAATCCTGCGGTATTGAAGATGCATACATTAATATTATTAATAACATCTATGAAAATGCAAGTGCAAAGATTCAGCTGTTTGAAAATACAACACACATAAAAATTGGAAAAGGAGTGAGACAAGGTGACACCATATCTCCAAAGCTCTTTAATGCCACATTGGAAAATGTCTTTCAATCACTGAACTGGGAAAACAAAGGGATAAAGATTAATGGAGATTATCTAACCCACCTTCGTTTTGCTGATGACATAGTCATTTTTGCAACTACCCGATCAGAGCTGCAGAGTATGATCCAGGAACTTGCTGACTAGAGTAAAGAAGTGGGATTAAAAATGAACTTTCAGAAGACAAAAGTGCTTTTACAAGAAATGAAGATTTATCGATTGATGGAGAAAAGCTGGAGATAACAGACATACGTACGTTTATCTTGGACAGCAGATATCAAGTGAGGGTCACATTGGTGAAGAAATTAATTGGCGTACAAAACTTGCCTGGAGAGCTTTTGGAAGAAACAGCATAATTTTCAAGAGCAATATGCCATTATGTCTTAAAAGAAAAGTGTTTGATCAATGCATCCTTCAAGTGCTTACGTATGGTGCAGAGACGTGGACCTTAACTAAAAGAGACATATAAAGGCTGCAGACAACTCAAAGTAGCATGGAGAGGTGCATGCTTGGTGTAACCAGGAGAGATAAGAAGAGAAACTCATGGATCTGAAAAATGGCAAGAGTGGAAGACATCATGATCAGAGTTAAATTCCTGAAATGGCAATGGGCTGGACATGCTGCCAGAAGGACAGACCATCGATGGACAGCCGAAATTTCAGATTGGATTCCAAGGGACAGGAAAAGACCCAGAAGAAGACCACATGGAAGATGGGTGGATGAAATTCGAAAGTTTGTGGGAGTGACATGGAGGAGACTGGCACAAGACAGACCGTTGTGGAGGAAACTTGGGGAGACCTTCGTCCAGCAGTGGATTGATAATGGTTGACAATGATGATGATGATGATGATATATAAAATCAGGGTCCATTTTTGGATCACTCACGAAATTCAAGCTTTAAAACATATCCTTCGTAAAATTACGTGTATTAGAAACGAACCTTTCGTAGTGTTATGAAAATTGCAGTCAAATACATAGTTCATATCAGGAATGTAATCAGT
The DNA here is from genome assembly GCA_039090855.1 of Macrothele yani. Classification (NCBI taxonomy): domain Eukaryota; kingdom Metazoa; phylum Arthropoda; class Arachnida; order Araneae; family Macrothelidae; genus Macrothele; species Macrothele yani. Next base: position 73,514,393 of record CM076994.1, on the reverse strand, counting down.
TTACGGAAACGTGAATCGGCTTCCATACATAGTGGCATGAGCAGTTCGTTTTGCATATTGCTGACTGTTATAAATCAAGCCTGAGATTCTTCAATTAATACATACATTTGACGTGTACCAGGAACATCAAACAAAGGTATTCACTCTTTCCACGTTTATTAGTGAGTCACAGAAAAATTCTCATTGGCCCCCACTGGGAATCGAACCCAGGGTCTTCCAGAGAAGCGCCGGGTATGCTATCACTACACCACAGCGGCCTCAAATTCCTCCAGGTTTTGAAGCAACCTGCCAAATTGGCTTGGCAGTTAGCGTGTGTGAGTCTGGAGGAATTCGAGGCCACTGTGGTGTAGTGGTAGCATACCCGGCGCGTCTCTGGAAGATCCTGGGTTCGATTCCCAGTGGGGGCCAATGAGAATTTTTCTGTGACTCACTAATAAACGTGGAAAGAGCGAATACCTTTGTTTGATGAGATTCTTTCTAGAATTCGCGAAATTCCCCTTTTTTTCTTCACCATTTAAGATTGATGCAAAACTGAAGAGAATTTTTATTTTGGGGAGATTAGTGTGTGTGTGTGTAGGGAAAAGGGGGGGGGAGAAGTTCATTTTCAATCTGGGGACAGTATTCCGTTTTTCAAAACTTCTGAAAACGAAAGTTAAAAGGAGTGAAAATTTTTCTCGTAATCGTAATTCCTTTTTCTCTCGAAGTTGCCTCTGTCCAGTAATGTTGCTAAATATCATTTTATTGCATAAAGGTTTGTATTGCAGCTTGAAAGTGTAGAAAACAAATTCCAAAAGTGTAAGTTCAATGGCGCGAAAATTTCCCTGTAATCTTTAGGCACGAGTTTTACCCAAGGATTCAGGGAATCTTGCCTTTGTTGTCATCATTTGCATTATTCTCGAGAGCAATGCAAAATTGAAGGGAATGTTGGGGAGGATTGGTGTGTGTGTGTGTGTGTGTGTGTGTGTGTGTGTGTGTGTGTGTGTGTGTGTGTGTGGTGTGGTGTGGTGTGGTGTGGTGTGGTGGGGAAGTTTTTCCAGCTGGAAACGGAATTTCATCTTTCAAAACTTTTGAAAACAGAAGTTTGATGGAGTGACGATTTCTCCCCTAGTCGTAATTAATTATGGAGAAATCTTCAAAGATCTGCTGGGGATTTTTAAGACCCCAAAGGAAGGTTGTATTGAATCTTTGAAAACTTAGTAAATGGCTAAAGATTTCCCCCTCCTCTTCATTTATTTTAAACTGACAAATCTGTGGAATTCGAAAAATATGTGAATTCATGCATGCAGTTTATTTTAAGTACAAGAAGCTGAATATGGTGGACCTCAATCCCCAAATTATGAAAATACAGGGTGATTCATAATTATTGTCGGGGTTTCAGTGGCATATAATCGGAAAACGGGAAACAACAAACTAAAACCACAGACAGAATATGACAGATGACAACTAAAAGTTTTATTACCTGTAGAATCGATACATCAGAGTGCTAAACCACTTCAACATGAGCGCCTTTTGTGGCAGGTAAGATATCTAAGCAATACTCAATTTTCCGCCAAGTTGTTCACCAGCATTTGTGATATTATTGTTGCTATCACAGCACCAATTCTGGTCTTCAGGTCATTGAGAAAGGTCACAGGGTTCTGGTAAATGATGTTTTTCACATATCCACACAGGAAGAAATCCAGTGGCATAGTATTGGGTGAGTGCAGAGACCACAGAATGAGTCCTCCAGGCCCAACCCTGCACCCAGGAAACTGCAGGTCAAGAAATTCTTGAACAATAACAGCCCAATGCGGCAGTGCTGGCTTAGCCCACTATAAAGGCTGAACAATCTGCAGTTTGTATGAATGGTGTTGTAGGCAGTTATGCAGAACTCTCCAAACAGTCATTTGTGGCATACCTAATTGCGACGCAGCTCATCTCGTTGATGCCTGAAGGCTTTGGGAAAACGCGTCCTGGATGCCATCAACATCGTTCTGCGAAGTGCTCGGTCTTCCTGCTCCTTTTTTATGCTGCACACTACCAGTCTTTTGAAACTGCTTTAACCAACATCAGATAGCATTATTGGAAGGTGGAGCTCTGTCATACTGCTTTCTGTAACAATGTTGCATTGTGATAACGGACTTTGTTTCGAAGAACCAGAGTGTGCAGATTGCTTTTTCTTGAACAGTCACCATTTTGAAGTATGACGTCAATTCAGCGGGTACAGTGCTACCACATAAAACTTTCCACAGTGAACTTTTTTATGCTGTAGACAGTTTTATTTAGTCGATTACGGTTTGTCCATGCCAGGCGACGGAAAAACCCCGACAATAATTATGAATCACACTGTACAGCAAATTTCAATTTGGTTTAGGTGTTCATGGTATTTATTACACATCTGATGGAGGAAATAAAGGATATTTTACTGGTAAAATAAGTTTTAAACTGTAGTTTACAGTGAGTTTTGATAAAATGTTGTTTAAAAATTTACGAAAAATATCCCCACTCCATGCATAAATTTTTTCATTGACATAGGCCAAATTTCAAACTTATAAGAGAATTCCCTAAATACCCGATATTTAATTATTTTATTCACAATTTCTTTTAAATGCACGTGAGTGTATCTGTTATGTGCTTTTCACTTGAAAAACGGATTCTGCTCATGGTACACTAAGATTTGCGCTTAAAATTTTAACTACAGTTGCAATTTTTACTAATTTCCCACCCTGGGTGTAATGTTTGAAACAGCATAGCATACCTGCGTACTACTATGGAATGTCCGTAGTTTCTATGGATTTAGTTGTAGGACTTCGGGACTACGAAACTCACTCTCAAAACTACAGATCCTACATTTTTTTTTTTTTAATGTTGCTATTATTTTATTATATACATGCGATTCTTAAGTGAATTTGTAGAATTCCACTTTTTTTTTTTTTTCCATCATATTGATCTTGGGTGGCCAGACTTTGAGGAACCAAAGTCTGGCTGGTCATTCCCTACTGTGATCTACCATGTTTTATCACAGTGATATAGGCATATTTAAACACCAATAAGCCTATATCACGAGTGTTTTGTTAGTGTGTGTGTGTTTTTGTAAGTTTGAAAACAAATACAGAAAAATAATATTTAAATCATTTTTTACTTCTGAAACACTATTTTTCAAGCAAAAGATATAATTTTACTTGTAGATTCTTTATTTACATTATTTAATTCTTAAATGTTGATGCATGGCACTGCATGTCCTCACGAAGTTTAGAATAATCAGGCACATATTCACGGCGGCACAGTCTGAGACACACTTCTAAATAAGCATTAGTCAGGCAGCTCCTGTATTTTGTAGGCAATTTGCATTGCGAATGACGACTAGCAGAGTGAGAGATAACAACATGCCTCATGCGACAGACTGGAGATGTGCAATGATCAAGCACAGAGGTTAGGGTTGGGGAGGGAGTCCGACTGATTCATTCTATCATTTGGTCTCAGGCAGTTCGTATGGAACAATATACGCCAGCGCGATAAAACAAACAATCGACCGTACGCGAGCTTGTAATCGACCGTTTGGCCACCCCTGATATAGATCGTCCTCAAGATGGATGCAAAACTAAAGAAACATTTGAGGGTGTGTGTGTCATTTTCTGTCTGGGAACAGTATTTTGTGTTTCAAAACTTTTGAAAACGGTAGTTAAACAGAGTATGAAATTTCACAGTAATCATAATTTTTTTTCTCCAGAGGTTGCCTTTGTGTCCAGTATTCTTGTTAAATATAATTTTATTGCATAAATGTTTCTATTTCAGCTTGAAACTGTAGGCAACAATCGAAAACGGAAGTTAAACTCCGCAAAAATTTCCCCGTAATCTTCAGGCACGAGATTCTTCCGGGAATTCGAGGAATTCTGCCTTTTTTGTTATTATTTTGGTCATTTATGAGATCGATGCACAAGTAAACAGAAATCTGATGATGGGTGCTGTGGGGGATGTTCCATCATTATGAAACTTTAAAATGGAATGCAGATGAAGTTCAGATTTTTTCTGTAATCATAGTTTATTTTCTCTCGTAATGTTGCCTCTGTCTAGTATTATGGTTAAATATCATTTTACTGAATAAATATTTGTATTTCAGCTTGAAAGTAGGGGGAAATTTCCATACCGGAAGTTGGATGAAGCAAAGGTTTTCCCTGTAATAATGGCTACCCCCCCCTCCCCTGCACAATGTTTCCAGTTTTCACTCTCTAGCATTGTTAAATATCCCTCGTACCATTATGTACCACATCCCTGTCAAGCTTATTGCTAAGCTTGATAAGGGTTGTGGAAATTCCCGAAAACGGAAGTGACAAAGTTGAAAAATTGGTAAAAATTAATGCATGGTGTTCAAAAATTATTAATATCCTCAAAGTTACACCATTTATCTAAAATTGTTGAAGCTGTTATATTATGTGCTCATCAGGCTGAAAGAGTTCTTTTAGCATGATGGATGAAATTATTGTTATCAGAGGGCATAAAAAAAGAAAAGAAAGAAAAGCGACAATGAAGAAATAGGGAGAGAAAAATATCAGCAGAAAAAAAAAAAAAGAATTAAGCAATGGATGCCGTGCTGCTGCAGAGTCAACAAAAGACAAACTGACAGTTGGTTTTCATTCTTGCTGTGTGTTTTGATTTTTTACCCAGTTAAGACATTCAGCTTTTTTTTCCTTCTTTGGTCTCATCTTGTCATAAACTGCCATTTTAGAGGCAGTATGATCATATGCAGGGGTCAAAAAATGCGGTTGCCTGGTCACCCAGGGTGACCAAAAAAATTGTCCGGGCCACCATGGAAAACATCACTAAAGAACGTGCAATTCAAGAATTTGCGAGCCCTGTAGAAAAAAATGTATCACCCCCTCCCTTCCCCAAGCTAAAGGCTAAGTGTAAAGCATTATTTTTTGGACAGAACTGTACATGACTTTGATATTATACAGAGACTCCAACTGCTACAGATTATCTATAGTCACCAAGTAAATCGTTGGTCTGCTACAGATCACTGAAAGCATTGGATATACAATGGAAGTTGAAAATCTCAGTGAAATAACCTTTTTAACAATGTGCGTGGAGTTTGTTTTTAACATTTTGGAGAGTGTTTCATGGATTTTTCTCAATATTGTTGCATTTCTTCCATGCTTTTTCAATAGGTTTTGGAAGTCCTAAGCATCTCTGGTCATGTACTGAGTTATCATGGCCTATGAAATCCTGGAAATGTACTAAAATTTTATTTTCCTTTCCAGATCTGTGGAAAGTCCTTAATCTTTTGTATTTTTGCACATAGTCCTGGAGTACTACTGTAATTATTTCCTGCAATGAACAGTTTTAATATAAAGGTTGAAAATTAGGGTAGAGTGGCCAGTGATTGAAAAAGCTGGGAAAAGTCTGAGAATCTTGCAAATGTTCAGGATTGTCGGAAATGACTGCTGTAGCAGCAATGGCAATGTTCCATCATTTTCCGTTTCCACATTTTCAATTTTTCTGATCAAGTTTCTAATTTTTTTTTATTCCACCCGCATTATATTCTTAATTTTTAAGATGGCCAGTAAAAGTGAAAAAGAACAACTTCATATTTTTAAAGAATTTTTCATAATGTATTGCATGTTTCCCTGTTTCCTGTAGTGTTTTCTTAAAACCAATCGGTAGAGAGCAAGTACTTTTTTTACCCGGTCCTCATTTTTTTTTTTTAAAGTGGAATTGAATTTCAAAGCTGGTACTTAATCTGTATGTGGTAGAATCTGGGCCATTTCCATGATTCGTAAAATTGTTTCATGGGAGAGTGAGCAATGCAGTACCAATATTTCACATTTAATTTCCCTTACAGTACTTGCTTTCCCATTTTTTTGACACTTCTTGCTACATGCAAAGGCAGAACAAGCATTTTTTCTTTTGTATAAAGCGAAATCATTGAAGTTCAAAAACACTACTACTCGCTCATTCTGCAGAGAAAATGACTTTATGGGGAATAAAAGACTGTGATGGAAAATTGAAGTTCCGATTTCGAACTTTAATTTCTTTTTGAACAAAAGGAAAAATGCTCACCCTCTTTGTTTTTTGATGTAGCAAGAAGTAATTGAAAATCATGCATTTTCGGCAAATTAAAGTTTTGAAAGTGATAATGCCAATCCTCAGTCTGCGTGAAAGCAGCTGTACAGATCTTTGAAATAGTGCAATTTCCAGCAAGGACAAGATAAGTAATGATTTTCAGTTAAAATCTTGCCTTAGCAAAAAGCAAAATTGCGTGTTCCAGTATGAAGAAAATATTGTAAGGAATAAGAAAAGGTACATTTTACTAGGAAACTTTTCTAAAAAATATGGTCACTTTTGCGCTCTGTTGCCATTTTTTATGAATAGTGTTCATGGTTTTTTTCTCCTTCATTCTTTTTGTTGTTTAGGATTTGAAGATGACAATGAGCAACTTCCAATCTGTGTAGGCACTTCCTATGTTTACTGTAAGATTCCCGTTAGAACATGCATAGATTTTTGAGGTAAATTAGAAAAAAAAAAAAAAAAAATGTTGGAGCCACTCAGTGTTTCCACAAAATGTCTTCAATTTATGGACAATTTGTTAAGCAAAAATTAACTTTTTTATGAATTTACAGTCATTTTGCTGCCCTGCCGATTTGGTTTTTAGAGTGTGTAATGCAATTTTATTCATTGCAACTGAAAAATGCTGAAAATTACGGATTTTTGAAGTTTTTACTACTGAAAATTTCCAATCAGGGTTGGAGTCTCTGATTGCATACCCTCCCCCAGTAGTCCAACATTTTGATTCTGGCTACTAAAAAATGTAGTTGGCCACCATATTTCAGAATATTTTTCTACCCCTGATCATATGGTAAGTGGATGTTCGCGCACTATGCATTCAGTTGCTTGGATATCCTTTCCTTGTCTGTCAAGCATTATGGAAGCCTGAATGCATCTGACTGATTTTTATTGGTGCAAGTTTCAAACTTAAACCTCGCAATGTTACCTATTGTGCCCTCTCCAGGGAAATTAACTTTGTGTTTCGCACGTGTTTTGTTTGTTTTATTAGAGTCCTTTTTTTTAAACGTTTTGTTATGGTACATATTTCTTTTTTTACAAAAAAATTAATCATTTCTCAAAAAGGCTTTTTTTTTTTTTTTTTTTTTTAATTGGAGGTTTAATGACCACCGTGATGAACTCATTCAGTGGGCTATAAGCAGTCACCCATCGCAATTTAGGGCCAATGGCTCCAGGGAAGGGAGAGAGCCAGTGCGGTAAGACAAACGCAGTATCCATGCCTCCCTGGGATTCGAACCCGGACCCTTCACAGGCAAGTGATCAGAAGTTTAAACCACTGCGTCACTGGGGTGGAAAAAAAGCATCTATGTATGCCGCACAATAATACTAGTTACTACTGACAAGGCTCTTGTCAATGTTGGCAGGTATGTATTAGTGTGTGAATTAATTACCCATCTTAGTGTGGTTTACTTTAGTCCACATGTTTGTAATATTTAATCATCCATGAGCCTTCTATTCCAAAAGATGCCAGATATGAGAGAGGAGAGTTTTGGTATTATTTTTAAATCCGTAGAATGAGAATGTTGTGTACAAGTTTATTTATGACTTTACGTGAGATGTAATTATTCATGAATTGGCTAAAATGCCATATTTAATGTTACCCTTTTGTGAATTCAGAAGTATTTAACTATTCTAGCATGACCATGTCTCCTGATGCACCTAAGAATGAAACATGTCAACTGGAAACAAGGCACTGGCTCATCATGGATGAAACTGGATTAGAAGAACTGGTTAGTGGTCCAGGTGTTGTTGGTAAGCAGCATTCAAAATGTAATTTCCATTTTTCTTTTCTGAACTACAATGAATATGACTTGCAATTAAATGGCATTGTCAATGCAATTATGAACTGTAATTGTAAGCTTTTTGTTTTTTTAAAGTTAACTTTCAAAAACTTGATGTTATTCTTCAGACCCTCATGCTAATGAAATCAAGTGCTTTAATTTTATTCATCACAAAAAGAAAAAGAAAACTGTGTGCAGTGACAAGGGTACATTGCATAACATTCAAAATTTATCAATATTTTATCTTATTGAAGTGCACATAGTGTATCAAAAATTGCAAAACACATTTTTTTTCACTAAAAATGTGTAAAAAAAGATATTTTTTGTTTGTTCTGCAGACACTGGTCACTATTATAAGTTCTTTGTATATAAGCATCTGCTGTTGTAAACAGTATCATTTCTAGACCTCAAAAAGAAAAAAAGTACTTACTTCATGGAAAACCATTTGGTATGTGTGTAATTTTTTAATGTTCTAGAAAATTTTGATAAAAAAAAAAAAGAAAGAAGAGTAAAATCAGATTGCTTGTGAATTGCAGATGAAAAGTAGCAAAGAAGAAAATGAGTTTTAGAAAGTTAAAAAATGTATTTGATATGTGAAGTAAAATAAGTCAGTCATCAATATAAATTAAACCAGGAGTAGTCAACCTTTATATCTGATGTGCCACTGTTTACTGTGGGAATCTAGATCATGCCACTTCACTCCAAAATCTTTCATTCCCCCTCACCTCTCTGTACACACACACTAGAACAACAAAAAGTAAATGTATTAGGCCTATTTAGAATTTTGTAATGTAATATATCTCTGATTTCTGAGTCTGGTAGAGGGAGTTCTGGGTTTTTTCTGTTGCTTATTTTAGGTAGAACGTATAAATAAAGGAAAATAATTTTAATAGTGGAAACAAAGCAAAATGCTTCTAAAAATAATTTATTTATATTAAAAGAAATAATTGCATGTTTCAAAAACACACATTCTAGAAATAATCCAAAATTATCTTTAAAAATAACATGAATAACAAAATAATAAAAATTTACATACTTCATTGTTTAATATGTTTTACTAAGAACAAACAACATTAGTAAACATTTAAAATAAAAAAAAGTAAACTGTTACAGTTCTTAATAAGGTTATTGCATATCTTTGACATTCGTGAGTTCATCAAGGTTTGAATTTGTTGGTGAAGAAGCAAGAAGAATCAGAATCCTTTGAGCTGCTTATCATTGAGTACATAACACTACTGTACTCAATGATAAGCATCTCAAAATTGAAAATATGTTCTCACAGTTGTATAACTAAATCTATAAACAAACATGTACAACCATGTTTCATACAGAGCCTTGAAATCTTTGCAAATGCTAAAAAAATTTACGTATCAGCTAGAAAAGTCCTTGAATCCCTCCCCTCCCCAAGGCTTATTATGAACTATGCCAATATCTTAGGGCGATGTCTCATATAATAGAAACTGATATGGGGGAAGGCATTTCCAGGAGACTGAAAATTCTTGGCTGGCTGAATTTTCAAGTATCTCCTTGTAGCTGCGAATTTCAGTCAGTATTGTTCTGGAGGTCCAAAATTTCAATGATCTCCTCCATGGAAATTGAAAAAGGGTTTGTGAAAAGCTAAAGGTCTTTCTTTTTAATACTAGAAGTCTGAAAAACTGGTTTCAAAAGAGTTTTTCAATTTTTTTGTATTTCTCAAAGTCTGGAAGCTCACTATTTTCAGTGCTTAAAATATTTTACACTCAAGGAAATTGGGAGAGTCCATGCAGAGAAAGATTATTTCCAAGAAAAACAAGGTTTGCTTTAAAAGCCTGAATTGAGCTGAATAAAGTTGAAAATTTGTTGTTTTAAACCTCAGAAGCACAGATTCAAGTTATGGTGGCCCATGAATGATGTCTGTCACAAAAGCTAAAGTTCAATAGCCAATCTTCATCCTTTAGAAATGCACACTCATCAGGAAGTTGACTGTTTTCTCCTAAAAACTTGTAGAACATTACCTTTTAATCTCCAAAATCTCCGAAGCACCTTTCTGCGTGACAACCAAAGGACACTACAGTGAAATAAAAGTTTACAGTGATGTTCATATTCCAATTTCATTTGACCGGTTGGCAGAATTCTATTCTGTTGAGTGCTGTTGCTCATAAGTTGTTGATACATTGCACCACTAGATAGAGTATAGAAGAGAATTTCATGTCCTTGGCACAGAGGGCTTCATGATGAATAATGCAGTGGTATTTAAAAACCTTGTGTTTTAAATAACCTTCCAAAAAAGTTACAAATTTGTAATAAATGGTGACATGGCTTTTCCTAGAAGTTATTTATTACTCATAAATTCTGAGTATAAAATGAGGTTTCTGAGGAATATATTATTTTTCACTTGTCAAGTCAAGTTTTCAGGCAGTAAACTTCCCCATCTTAGTAGATGTTGCCATTCCTATGGTAAATGATGAGAAAGGTTGGATTTTATCACAGGAGTGGCAACATCTACTAGGTTCTGAAGATGGATAGGTTTACTGTTCCAAAAACTTGACAAGTGAAAAATTATATATTCCTTAGAAACTCCATTTTTATACTTAAAATTTATGAGTGAAAGCCTCAAAACTGGTCCTGTCCCATAGAAGCACTATCTAATTTTTCCCATTCTTAATCGTTTTCAATTACAGTTTTTATTTCTTGCAAAATGTACTCTTTTCTCAGAACTGACTGGTGCAAGTCAAAGAGCTCTTCAGTAACACCAAATTGTTTGTTGATGCAGCACACATGAACATAGAATTCAGCAGTGTTGCTTATATCACAGCTCTTGTCCAAAGCAAGGGGAATGTAGTATTTACAAATGCTGATGTGGGGAGCTATTTGTTTGCCAATGTTATCTACCACTTTCATAACAATATCAGGATCTCCAGTTGCTGTTTTCTATTTTTTTTTTTCAAGCAGTGATAAGGCCAATTTCATAACATGCTTTGACCATTGTTGTCAGCTGATCACATTTTTTCTTAAAAAACGTTTATTTCCCAGCCAGCGAATTTTTCTTTTTATTTACGAATTCTGTTCTTAATGATGAACTGATCAGATATTTTGTGCTATTATAGTAAAACCTACGTGATGGATACTCCTGAATAATAGACACCTCTATTTAGTTGATAGTTCTGTGATCCCCAGTCCCAAGGTATAAACGGTTCTCAGTATATTTACCTCCAAATAGCTGACCCTATAAATAATGGTTAGTCATAAGATAGTTAAAAGGTGAAAAAAATTGACGAATTTTTGCTGCAAAGATTTTGTTCAGCTTCTTTGCACAAAAATAGGGCACTTTTTGTCCTCCAGATTCTCATTATGACTGAGGAAGAATGTGATGCAGTTGTAGAAGAGGTGTGCAAGTCTTTTAAAGACAGTGTAAAGAGTAGTGAAGAGTTAGAGTTTTTTGTAAATAAAGGGGATATAGGGGATTAGCCCTATTGAAGCATTTAAAAATACATTTTAAAAAAACATGCTACAAATTTGCCAAAAAACTCTTGCTTTTTATCGATTTTTTTACAGGCAAAAATTTCTGACTGATTTAATTAAATAATGAGCAATAAGTATATGCTTTTTAAAAATCATGGTGTAACATAGTTTCTTGTTATGTATGTACATTTACACAGAAATTGAAATATGTACATTCTATGTAGTGTATTTTAAAATTAAAATATTGTGCATGTACTGTATGTATCAACATGCATTGTTCCTCACTGTGAACAATAGAAAAAAAACATTTAGTTAAAAAATAACATTGTAATTATGTATTGTCGCACATATTTAGCATGAAGTTTTTTCCATTTTGAGCCTAAGTGGGCTCGGAAGTCAACCTCCTGAATAGTGGACACCTCCCAATAGTGAACAAATGTTGGGTGTCAGCTATTTATAGGTTTTATTGTATTTGAATGCATCTCTTTTTGCAGTGCTACTGTAAATTCAAAATATTTTGGGAACTGCAGAACATGCTCCAGAAACAAGGCACACAGATTCAGTTAAAAGTTTCCCTTTGTAAATAAAATCTGTTCTTCACATTTACTATTAAACTCCTGAACAGCAGTATCATCATGTGGAGCTAAAAGGTTTACACTGAGGTGCCAAAACAACTGGGAAGGGCGCTTCCATTTCCATTTTCATTACATGCCACCACACCCATGTGGTAAATGGTATCGTCAGCAAACGATCTACAGGGTAATTCAAAATGATTAATCTGATTTCAAATACTGTATTTTATGTGTTTCTAAATATACACGATTAAATGTACATAGGATAAAGAAAAAACTGCCCAAATTTTGGTTTTCATACCTTATTACGAATAGTAATTGTTGTAGTGCATGCTCCTTGTGACTCTGAACCCTCTGATAGGAAGGAAGATTTCTGGAATGAGCTAAAAGCTGTTTTGAGCCAGTTTAGTGCTAAAGAGAAAGTTATAATAGCAGGGGATTTCAATGCTAGAGTAGGTGTGCAGAATGCAATTTCCGACAATGTTCTGGGTAAGTTTAATGATCCTTGTGTGAATGATAATGGTGAAAGATTAATTGAACTGTGCATTGAGAATAGTTTGGTTGTATCTAATAAATTTTTCAACCACAAGTATATCCACACATATACTTGGAAAAATCGTACTCTTGGTCAAAAGAGTGTGATAGATTTTGTTGTCTATGATCAGCATCTGAAACACTTAGTTGTTGACACTCGTGTGATGGGAGGTGCGGATGTTGGCTCTGATCATTACTTGGTAGTGTCACGAGTGAAACTGAATGTTGGTTGGAGGAAAAGGAATAGGAAGAGTCCCAGGATGGAAAGAATATAAGTTGAAAGGCTCTCCGAAAATCATAAGCGTTATTCTGACGTACTCAGAAAACGACTGAAGAAGATGAAGTCTTGTGAGAGGGATGTAAAAAAGAAGTGGGAATGTTTTAAGAACTGTGTGGTCATTGCTTCTGAAGAGGTCTGTGGTGCCACAATAGAAGCCTATTTGGGGATGTTGCAAGGTAGAGTTTCTGTGAATGAATATCGCTGTAAGAAGCGTGAAGCCGCTAAACTGGTTCGCCAGAGTAAGGCAAAAGATATGAAGGAGAAGGTGGAAAGGCATGAATTGGCTTTTTGGAAAGATAGGAAGTCTTTCTGGAAGTACATGAGACTCAGGAAAAATAGGGGAAACAGAGTGTTAAGTTGTGTGAAGAATAGGGTTGGGGAAATGATATGGGAGTCCAATGAGTTAAGTGAAAGATGGGGTGAATATTTCTGTGAGTTATTAGATCAGGAAAGCAAAGATGATTCTGAGACAGATGCAGATGATGGCACAGTGAAGGATGAAAGCACAGGAGGGATCTCAAGAGAAGAAGTGTGTAAAGCTCTAAAATCTCTTCAGAATGTTAAGGCTCCGGGAGTTGATGGCATAACTGCCGACATGTTGAAATATGGTGGTGACTCTGTAATTGATTGGTTAACTGAAATTTGCCAGTTGTGCTGGGAGTTAGGAATGGTCCCTCACGATTGGAAGGATGCTATCATTGCTCCCTTCTTGTATAAGGGAAAAGATGATCAGACTGACTGCAAGAACTATCTTGGTATTAGCCTATTAAGTGTACCAGGGAAAGTGTTTGGTAAGGTCGTTATTGAAAAAGTACGGGGTCTTGCATCAGAGAAAGTGTGGGATGTTCAGAATGGTTTTATGCTTGGTAAAGGCTGCACTAACCAAATTTTTGTATTATGCTTGATGATTGAAAAGTATCTGGCTGTTGGTAAGAAAGTTTTTGCAGCCTTCATAGATTTAGAGAAAGCTTACGACCGAGTAAATAGGACACTTTTGTGGAAGGTATTGAATTAATATGGTGTTACTGGGAATCTACTTAATAGTGTAAAAGCCATGTATGCTGACAGTAGAGCCTGTGTACGGGTGAATGGTGTTTTATCAAAATGGTTTTCTATTGGTGCAGTAGTCAGGCAAGGTTCTGTAATGTCTCCTTGACTGTTTAATATATTTATGGATGTGTGCATGTGTGATGCCAAAATAGATAATACTGGTTTATACATACATACATATCACTAAGCTGTTCTCTGAGATTCAGAGGTTAGCTCCAAAAAGAAATACAAACTTCCAGATATTTTTACTTATTGTTGTCGTATCAAACTTCGCCATTTACAGCGATCTTGACATACAACTCGTGCTTCACTGATATCCATTACACGCCGTACACAAGATCTTTTATACTTCATACTCATAATCTTTTTCTCATGCAGACACTCCTGAATCTGATCCACCCATGTCTTCCTTGGCCTTCCTCTGCCTTTCCTTCCTGCCACTTGGGTTGAAAATATTTTCTTAGTAAGCATTTCATCACTCATTCTTTCAACATGGCCAAACCACCGAAGCATATTGGTCTCCACCTTGCTAACAACATTTTGCTTCACATCACACAACTGCAATACATCTTCATTCCTCACACAATCAGATCGTGTCTTGCCACAAACCCCACGTAAGTAACACATTTCTCCAGCACACAAACTACTTCTATGCTTCTTCTGCAGTACCCAGGTTTCACTGCCGTACATCAGAGTAGGAACAATTACTGTTTCATACACAGCCATGCGGGACTCTCTAGAGAACCCATCATTCCTGTGAAAACCTCCCAGAGCAGCTATGACTTTCAAAGAAGAATTCACTCGCCTACTGAGTTCACCATCCAACTTGTTCTCTCTGTCAAACATGCTTCCTAAATACACAAACTCACTCACCTGGTCAATCACAGTGCCATTTATACTTACATTACATTCAGTGCTACCCATTCCTCTCTCAAACACCATAACTTTTTTATGTCTTGGTGATATTCGTGTGTGCAGATTGCTGTATGCTGATGACACTGTCCTGTTGGCAGAGAGCAAAAGTGAGTTGCAGAGTATGTTGCCCCAGATGTACGAAGTTTGCAAGGAATTCAAACTGAGTATAAATAAGGGAAAAACAAAAGTTATTGTTTTTGAGAGAGGAACTGGTAACACTGAATGTAATGTAAGTGTAAATGGCACAGTGATTGACCAGGTGAGTGAGTTTGTGTATTTAGGAAGCATGTTTGACAGAGAGAACAAAATGGATGGTGAAATTAGTATTGGAGTGAATTCTTCATTAAAAGTCGTGGCTGCTCTGGGAGGTTTTCACAGGAGTGATGTGTTCTCAAGAGAGTTGTGCATGGCTGTGTATGTAAGTGTAATTGTTCCTACTCTGATGTATGGCAGTGAAATCTGGATACTGCAGAAGAAACATAGGAGTTGTTTGTGTGCTGGAGAAATGCGTTACTTATGGGGGGTTTGTGGCAAGACATGTTCTGATTGTGTGAGGAATGAAGATGTGTTGCAGTTGTGTGATGTGAAGCAAAATGTTGTTAGCG
The DNA here is from genome assembly GCA_039090855.1 of Macrothele yani. Taxonomy (NCBI): domain Eukaryota; kingdom Metazoa; phylum Arthropoda; class Arachnida; order Araneae; family Macrothelidae; genus Macrothele; species Macrothele yani. The sequence goes on along the minus strand of CM076994.1, from coordinate 73,499,176 downwards.
AGGTGGAGACTGATATGCTTCGGTGGTTTGGCCATGTCGAAAGAATGAGTGATGAGATGCTCACTAAGAAAATCATTTTAGCTGAAGTGGCAGGAAGAAAAGGCAGAGGAAGGCCAAGGAAGTCATGGGAGAATCAGATTCAGGAGTGTCTGCATGAGAAACAAATAATGGGTATGAAGTATAAAGATCTTGTGTACGTCATGTAATGAATGTCAGTGAAGCCCGAGTTGTATGTCAAGATCGCTGTAAATGGAGAAGTTTGATATGGCAACAGTAAGTAAAAACTATCTGGTAGTTTGTATTTCTTTGTGGAGCTAACCTCTGAAACTCAGAAAACAGCGTAGTGATATGATATATGTAAATGTTCTATGTGACTTCCGTTGGTCACGTAAACTACGTCGTGGCGATAATCAAATTCCTGCCATACACGATCAAGCATGTCTGTTGTCAACAACTGCAGAGCACTATGAATGCAAACTTTGAGTTCATCTAGCGTTGTGGGCAATGGTGGCACATACACATTATCCTTAACATACCCCCATAAGAAAAAGTTGCAAGGGGTCAGGTCCAGAAACATGGTGGGCCACCTGTAGAGCGCTTTGTCATCGTGTCCACAACAACCAATCCACAGGTTAGTAAGCTGTTCATTAAGGCAACGGCGGCTTTCTAACCGCTATTCGTTAAGGTCACACTCAGTTTCAATTACTGCATGTGAGTTTTCTGTGTCCCATATGGAAATGTTATGGCGGTTGACCTTGACACTTAAATGGAATGTTGTTTCGTCCCTAAACACCAGGCGTGCAGCAAATTCGTCGTCCTCCATTTCCTACTGCACGACATTTTTCACAATGACAGTCTTTCTCCCAGGTGCAGTTACACGGGTTACGTTTTGCCATCTAGCAGCTACATTCGTAAACTGGTGCATTTCTTTTTATTTTAATGTGTGGTGCACTATTATTACCTTAATTTTTAGGGAGCTATGATCTAATGAAATCGGATGAATCATTTTGAATTACGCTGTACTGTATATTACACTGGTGTGCAAAAATTAAGGACGAAGAGGAGAAATTAGCATAACAGCGGAATGAGCAGGCAGAAAGGACCGAAAGACCACTCAGGAGATAGACTAGGGTCTGGTAAGGTAGGGCATGCGCATATATGCAGCATGACATTGGGGGGGTGGGGTGAAGGGCATAAAGCACACGGGCGGTGTACGCTCAGCAATTCGGTGAAAGCTATTGCACGGTGTACATCGGTTTGAATGACGTCGAGTTGCTGCCACCGTGTGATATGGCCAACAGGCAATCCAGTAGACGACATCTGGATGACTTTACCCGAGGTCGTGTCATTGGGAAGTTGGAAGAAGGTCAAAGTGTGACTAGTGTGGCCAAGGAGTTCGGGATCGCTCACAGCATCGTTTCACGAGCTTGGAGAGCATTTCAAACGACAGGAACAGCTGTTCGAGAGTTTAGCAGTGGTCGTCCATGAGCAACCACGGCGGCGGACGACCGGTATATTGTCCTACAGGCGAGAAGCGACAGACGGTAGACAGCGAGAGAAATCGCAAGGCACATGCAACAGACAACTGGACATCTGTTATCGCGTTTTACCGTGGCCAGGAGGCTGCACAAAGGTGGTCTATTTGCACGATGACCAGTACAGTGTGTGCCATTAACGCCTGCTCATCGGAGACAGCGGTTTCTGTGGTGCCAGGAACACAAGAACTGGACACATCAGCAATGGGGCCGAGTTCTCTTTACGGATGAGAGCCGATTTAGTCTGACAAGCGATTCTGGACATATACACATCTGGAGAGAGCAGGGAACATGCAATCACACCTCCAACATCATCGAAAGGGACCGGTTTGAGGTGGTGGAGTTCTCGTTTGGGGCGGTATCATGCTTGGTAGCCATACTGACCTCCACGTCTTCCAAGGAGGTTCAGTCACTGGTGTCCGCTATTGTACCAAGGTTCTCCTGCCTCACGTGTGTCTGTTTAGAGGTGCTGTGGGTCCTGAGTTCCTCTTCATGGACGACAACGCTACACCTCATCGTATAGTGGCTGTCACACAGCTGTTAAAGAGTGAAGATATTCAACGCATGGATTGGCTTGCAAGGTCTCCGGACGTAAATGCAATTGAACACATGTGGGACCTTCTTGGGAGACGCTTGGCAGCATGTCACCAGCCGCCAGCAACGATTCCGCAGCTGTGATTGGCGCTACAAGAGGAATGGGCTGTGATTCCTCAACAGCTCCTTGACAACCTAGTCCTCAGCATGGACAGACGTTGTAAATCCTGCAACGTAATCAGGGGTGATCATATCCCCTACTAAAGACTGGATTTTTCTTGGCAGCCGCCTGTCACATGGAAGTTTCTGTCTTCTGTCCAGTTGTGCTCAAAGCTACCTTTTTAATAAAGTGCCTTTGTATCCTTTGGATTCCTTGTTTGGACGGTTTTGCTCACTTGTCCGATATTCTTACATCTCTGGGGATCTTATGGTATGATTTGAGTCAATGTGGAGCACTTCTGCACGACGTTACATTCGAAAAACCACCTCGTCCTTAATTTTTGCACGCCAGTGTATATAGTGGCAGATATCTCCACAAGCTCAAGTAGTAACATTCGCAGTTCAGATGGCAGCTTATCAGGACTTAAGTGATTTTGAACATAGTATGATAGTCAGCAGCTGGGAGATGAGTCACTCCGTCTCAGAAATTACCACGAACTTTGGATTTACACAGTCGACAGTTTCTGACTCCACCAACTCAGGGAAAATATCCAGAGAGTGAGATTGGTATGGCTGTGGAAAAGCCTGGACGATCGTGGACAGCGGTGTATGGCATGCTCCGTAACATCCGCCCAGCATGCAACATTGCTGCAAATTACAGCACAATTCAATGTTGTGGCCAGTAGTAACATCAGAGTTTGGACAGTGCAACATTCCCTGTATTCTATGGGGTTCTGGAGCCGATGGCTCACCTGGATGCCATTGCTGACCTGATGACACAAGCTGTGTGCCTTGCCTGGGCTTTGGAACACTGACTGCCATTGGATGCAAGATGACTGGAAACGTGTAGCCTGGTCCGACGAATCGCAGTACCAACTGTTTCAGGCAGATGTCCGACTCTCGGTGTGGCAACAACCCCACAAGGCAATGGATCCCTCATGCCTACGAGGGTCAGTACAGACTGGTGGTTGGTCTGTTATGTTGTGGGCTGTCACACATTAGGACCCCTCATACATCTGCATATTGCTCTGACTGATGGAGGCTATGTAACCATCCTTGGAGATCATTTGCACCCGTTCATGCCGTGCAACAACTCCGATGATTGTGACCTGTTTGAACACAACAATATGCCACCACACACATCCACAGTCACCCAATTATGACTGGAGGAGCATTCCACGGAGTTTGGCATCCTGACTTGGGATCCTCATTCTCCGGATTTAAATGCCATTGAACACATTTGGGATGCTGTTTAACTTGCCCTGAAATCCTGTACCGGCAAATATTATGGGATTGTGGAATGCTGTTCAGGAAGCATGGTATGCACTGTCTCCACAGTACTACAGAGAGCTCGTGGAGTCCATGTCCCGTCGCATTGTTGCCGTCATCTAATCGTGAGGAGGACCAACGCAGTATTAGAGAGGAATCCCAGTTTTTTATTGGCACTTCAGTGTAATCTGATACCAAAAGTGAGTGCAGCAGCATAGAAGCAAATGTTTTAGAATTGAGAATAACAAAGGAAAGTAGTCAATATGACACTAAACTGAGGAATGTGTCCTTAAATAACCAGCATGGCATGTGGCAAGGGGAGAGGGAGGCCAAGTGTGGTATCTGAAGGAGGAGAGAAGGACAATGCAAGTGTGTGTGTGTGTGGGGGGGGGGACGATGCATGGTGATGGCAACTTAAATTACAGTTTTCTGTTGAGGAGCCACTTAGTATTTTTTTCTTTTTCATTTTTTTTCCTTTTTGTAATCTATGTTACAGCACCGGTGTCATGGGTTGGCCACTGCAGAATTAAACTATGCATTGAATGAATTCTGATAAAATTCAACTTACCACCATATGAGCGTTCCTATGTTTTTGATTTATTATATGTGCTACCAATTTAAAAATTTGAAACTGATTAAAGCAGTGAGAGAAAAATGGAATTCAGCTTATGTAAGACTAAACACTAGGTGAATAAAACGAAGAAGCATAATAGCAGAATCCTTCATTGTAAAAAGAGTTTGTGTTATACTTTAGTTTATGGCAAAACACTGATATTATACATACTGCTGCAGGGAGATAGGCTTCCAGATGTTCTGATAAGCTGTGATTGCATAATAAATAACGCACCAGTAGCTATTGTGCAATGCAGAATTTATTGAAATAATGAAAACACAATGGCTTCATGCAGGCTTTTTAACCAACAGAAGCTCAGCTATGCTGCTAATTACATGAAATCAAGTTCTACAATAAAAAAGCAGTTGTTACATCCATTGACATCCTAGTTTTTTTGGGGTTTTTTTTTTTTTTTTGGCATTTTAAAAGGATGTTATATGGAAAATGGCTTCCTGATCAGTGTATTAAGGTTATAAGGAGTACTTTGCTTTACACTGAAGAGCAATTGAATTAGAGATACCTGTCTAGTAACGTGTAGCACCACCTTTCGCCCTGATGACAGCGGCGATTCGTCTCGGCATGGACTCGACAAGACACCAGAAGCGCTGGGAAGCCATACTGGTCCACGACCCCTGAACAAGCTCCCACAGTTCACGAAGATTTGATGGAGGGGAGTCAGAGCCTCCAACATCTCTCTCGATGGCATCTCAGATGCGCTCGATGGGATTGAGGTTAGGTGACCTAGCTGGCCAAGGAAGCGAGGTCACGTCGGTGGAGTGTTCATCCAACCATTCGGATACAATTCGGGAGCGATGGCACGGTGCATTGTCTTGTTGCAGGATGAAGTCCCCAGTGGGATGTTAAAGATGCACAAACGGGAGCAAATGGTCGTCCAGGATATCCTGGTAACGTTGACCTGTGAGAGATGATGTTACACGTACCAGGGGTCCCATTTCAGTCCACATAAACAGTCCCTAGATGAGAATGCCACCCTCACCAGCTTGAAGAGTATCCTGCTGGCAAGAAGGATCCATCGCTTCACGTGGTTTGCGCCGTACTCATATCCTGCCATCCGCATGTACCAACGTGAATCTCGACTCATCAGTCCAGGTAACATTTTTCCACGTCTAGGGTCCAGTGGCGATGTTCCCACGCCCATGCTAATCTTTGCACCCTGTGATGTGCGGTCAGCAGCGGTACCCTCGTGGGACGACGGCTTCTGTACCCCATAGCGAGGAGATGGTTCTGGACTCATCAGTCCAGGTAACATTTTTCCACGTCTAGGGCCCAGTGGCGATGTTCCCACGCCCATGCTAATCTTTGCACCCTGTGATGTGCGGTCAGCAGCGGTACCCTCGTGGGACGACGGCTTCTGTACCCCATAGCGAGGAGATGGTTCTGGATGGTGTGGCTGCGTACACATTTTTGTGCACCAGTGTTAAATTGCCGAGTGATTCTTGCACTGTGGCCCAGCTATTCGCTGTTACAATGCGAGCTAGCCGACGATGATCCCGCTCATCCACACGCTGTTGTTCACGGCAGTTGGCCCTTGCAGGGATGGTTTTACCGCATTCGATGTACTCACGGTGCACATGTGACACAGTGGCTCGTGAAAATCCCAGTGCATGCACGACTTCCAAGATGGAGTGACCCATTTGTCGGGCCCTGAAAATTTTCCCACGATCAAATGCACTTAGATCCTTCATCTTACCCATACTGCGTCCGACTCTTACTGATTCCCGTGGCATCACTCCTTATATTGTCAGATCGCTGCATACGTCATGTCGTTTCCATGTACAGGGCTGCCCACAGCGCCACGTTTGCATAACGCCAGCTGTCTCTAATTCAATTGCTCTTTTGTGCATATTGTTATGTTTAGTATTAAGTGGTTAGAATAAGAAAATGGTTATTGCACACCAAATCGTCAGATGCTATCCACCACGCCATCTCCGATTCTTGCAATTTTTTTTTTCATGAATAGAACACCCCAATGTATGAAAAAAAGTTTCAATTTTTTATTTCTCATAGATTAGAAAATATTTTCAAATTCTGGTGCATGGCAGGCCTTAATCATGTAAAAACACAAATATCTCCGTTGTTTGGATCAAAAGAAGTACCAAAATCATCACACTTTCTTAATTTTCCCCAAGGAATCGATTGGTGCAATGCACAGATTTCTATCATCTTTAGTTTTTGAATTACTTGCAATGTAGTACAGGGAGAGCCTTTTTTCAAAATGTAAAAAAGCAATGTAGTACAGCACTTAGAAAGTTGCAATTACTTTCATTTTTAAAGAAAAGTTTAGTCTAACAAATGAAGAAAAAAAAACAACCTTGGGCTTTTGGGTGCGCGCTGAGAAAAGAATATTCAAACATGGTGCACGGCTAGTATTTTGCCGCTGTGAAACTGCGTGCGGCGAATAGCGTGCAGCCAGCCAAATGGCAGCGGTAGTCGATGTTGGCCTTAGGACGGGCGGCAGATCAAGATACCGTGCATGCGTTTGTCAGATCGCACGATCATTTGATGTGATGCTTGAAGGTGGATGGATGATGAATTAATGTTATGTTTAAATGCATTTCAAATAATATAATTGTAAAATATTACTAAAGGGTCATTTCACGTCAAATCGTCAGATGCTATCCACCACATACGTAGCCATTCGATGACGAGGAAAACTAAAATAAACCATTTCTCCGTACAGCTTACCAATACGAGCTATATAGTGAAAAAGGTTACATACAAATTACGCATATAAATTATACAACGGACGTCAAAAATATTGGTATTCTTGGCCATTCAACGGCGAGAAGAACTAATATAAATTTTTCTCCCCGTATAGCTTATTGATATGCAGTACTAAATGCTTATATATTATGCAATTGATGCTGAATACCGTTTTTGGAATATTGATTAAGAATATCTATAGCTCAAGCAATATTCGGCAGAATTTTTGGATATGAAATAGTTCTAGTTTAGGAATGAATAAATTGTCTAGTTGTCCATGCCTGCCATAAGAGAAAATGATCAATGAATGACAGCTTGAGAAATAAAGTAATTGTGGATATATATCTTGGTGCCTATGCTTGTGAGGTATGGGAGATATATAATGTGGTTTAGTTAACGTCAGATACCTGACGATCACAGATGAGGATGTCAGCAAGGCTAAGCGTGGAGTTAGAAAAAATGTTATTGATTATTTTTTGGTAGATCTGGTATTTAATTGAAGGAGTATATCTCGCCGTTGTCGTGTTGCCTGTTTTTTATTTGTTTATTTATTTTTATTTGAGTTGCTTATTTAAAAATTCTGCATCAGGTGGGTGGGTAGTTCACGAAACTCTCAAGAGCTTATGTGGAACAAAACGCACCTCAGCACCCTGAAATAAAAAGAGAACGCAGTTTAACCATCAGTGATGTCGCCCTAAAATGGGAAAGTACAGTTGGACGATTACACGGAACGAAAAATTTTATGCCTCCTAATCACATCCGGTGTCGGAGTGGTAGTTATTGGATTTATTTCCTTTAAAAATAAAATTCCTTTTGATTAATCATGCCAAAAAATGTAGAAAGAATGGAAAACACTAACAGACATTGAACATATGAGTAAGTTTTCATTAATGTAATACCCAATGTATCGTGAATTATTGATTACCATTATATGTAAAACAAGTTATGGAACTCGTGTTACTATTTAGCGATCGCAATTTGTCCGCTCTGTTTTATGCACTTCTGTTTCTCCTTATCGGTTTCAAATGCAGTTGTCGTCCTCATACTGATAAGTTACTTTAGCTGTCTCTTGAATTAGTTTTTTTTTTTTTTAACACATTACGCCACCATTACGATGCACAAGAACACTGAAAATACTAGGCAGAAACTTTCAAATCGCAAGAGAATAAAAGAAATCTGAGAAAATACACTACAGAGCTTTTCCACTGGCGATGAGCTACAACCGCTGTTTTCCAGAGGTCGTAAATTAGGATCTGAGGGAGTAGTTTGAAGTCTGGGGCCATTCTGTCTGAAAAAAAACAAACAAACTAGAAGCAAGCGTATCAGCCATTGACGGATAAAAGGAGTAAATCGTATCTAAGAAAAATAACAGTTCTGCATCTGTGGCCAACAGAAAGTGTTATACCATAATGACAAATAAATTAACAAACGCAGAGGCCGCCAGCCACTCAAAACTGGGTGGGTCAGGGGGGGGGGGGACTAAACATGATAGGAAAGGAGGAACACATTTTGAAGTGTTTGGCAGAAATTTTGGAAAAAAATTCCATTTACATGCACTTTACCCAATGCTAATAATGTTATCCCTATCATAATAAAAAAGTTTTCAAGTGAATATTGTATGTAGTATGAGAACCATGGATACGAATCTCTATGTCAGGTTACCATTTCTTTGCAATTTTAGCTTAATCTTTTTTTTATTTCTTTCATAAGGCTATTTATGAATTATAGTTTGTAACCTGACAAGCAATATCTCTCTCTTTCTTATCGTTTTAAACTATAATTACAAAAATGTGTTTCTGCTGCTCTCTTAGAAATTCGTTCAGAGGACCCCTTTCCCCTATTTCCCTCTCATAAGTACAAAAATTAGCAGCCATGTGGGATGTCATAACATTAGTATTGAACTTTTCTCACAGGTGAAATTTAATTTCCACGCTGCAGAAAAAGTATCCTATTACTTCCGCAGGAAATAATCAGAAGGAGATTTTTCGTGCGCGTGTAAAATCCTAACACTTTTTGTCAACATCAATTTTCAGGCAGGAGAAATATCTTAAAATCATTGTTCTGTCATCTAGAGCAAAAGCATTGGCAGTAATCCCCCACCTCCACCCCCAAAATAACTTTGATTTTGCATCAATTTCAAGAAATGATCTAGATGATGACACCAAACACAGGAAAATCTTGCAAACACTAAAACCCTAGATGTTAAATTTTATGATAATTGCAAATTTGGTGTGTGTGTGGGGGGGGGGGATGCATTGCATGGAAGCTCAACTTCCTGTTGTCTGATTTGATCAAATACAATCGAAATCAGACATGGAAGTTGATCACAGCGTTGCGAGACATTGAAATATAAACATTCTTCATGAACTAACCATGCTTTTTTAAAATAAAGAATTCTGTTCCTTTAAAACGTGAGTTCAACAATGCATGCGTCCATGCGTTGTACCGGCTTCTTGCGTGCAGGAGGGATGCCATTCTTCTTCCGGTGCCAAATCTCCACACAGCCATGGCCACGGCGCAGCATGCTTTGCCGACTGTGCTTTCACTGTGGCAATGCACTGGCCATGCACCATGTTTAAAAATTCTTATCTCGGAGCTCAAACAAAAACCCAAGGTTGTTTTTTCTTTATTAGATAGATTAGACATTTCTTTGCAATGAATAATAACTGCAGCTTTCTAAGTGTACTATATTGCCTTTTTAAGCATTGAAGAAAGGTTCTCTCATTGCTCATAACTAAAAAGCTAAAGCAGATAGAAACTCTTGCATTGTACCAATAGATTCCTTGGTAAAAATTAAGAAAGAATGATGATTTATGTGTTTCTTTTTATTCTAAATAACGGAGATATTTGCGTTTTTACGCAAAACATGTCTGCCATGCACCAAAATTAAAAAAATTGTATCTTCTAATCTATCGGAAATAAAAAATTGAAACTTTCAGGGTTTTTATAAGTTGGGAGTAGCTACCCATTAAAAAAATTGTAAGAATCAGAGATGTGTTGGTGGAAAATTAATTCAAAATCTGACGATTTCGCATGGAATGACCCAAAATGCAGTTATTTTACCTAAAGAGACGCACATTACTGTAGTGGCTACTCTGTGGCCAAGCATTGTGAATGTGAGCATCTTATACTGTTGGTTTGAGTTCTAGGTCAGACTTCTGCATTCTTTGATTTATTCTGTATATTTTAGATTTATAGTAAACCATCTAAATGAAAACAAACAAAGTTAGGTAGCTGTTTTGTGTTAGGAGAACTAACATAGAACTGTTAACTAACTTTAAAAGCCAAACCATTGTTGTAAAACATAGAAAACAATTGAATGACTGATACATTTAAACAGGAACTACTGGAAACTTCCAATACAGTAAATTCATTTTGTTTAAAAGGCCTTCACCATGAACAACTACTTTCATTCCAAGGTATAACATGCACAGATTTGAACTGTTAGACCATTCTTTTAAGAATGTTCTAAACGTTTGATTTGTACCATCAGTGTGTTTATAACAACATAATTATGTAAACAACTTGAACCCATGCTACCTTTAGTAATAACTGGGTTACTTCTCTAGTGGCTTTTGAAGGTCAGAGTTGAAAGTCACTGACTTGTTTTGAAAGAAGGAAGAGTACATCAGTCACTCTGTAGATGTCATTATAACAACAGTGCTTTTTGTGGAAGTGTAAATTACTATGGAAATTCACTGCAGTATTTTTCACTGTCTTTATATTGGGAAGCTCTCTTATTAAATTCATTTCATCTAAACCATTTGAAGTTTTGTTGCTGCTCCAGTGGCGCAGTGGTCTTAGCAATGGCTTCTGATCATTAGTCCGAGATGGGTCTGGGTTCGAATCCCCATGAGGCATGGATGTTGTGTTTGTCTTACGGCACTGGCTCTCTCCCTTGCCTGGAACCATGGGCTCTAAATTAGGGATGGGCAACTGCTCGTAGCCCATTGAGTTGTTCACAGTGGTTGTTAAACCACAATAAATAAATAAATAAATAAATAAATAAAAAGTTTTATGCCAATTTAAACATAATTTGGCATTTTTAAAATGAGCAGTTTCTTCACATATGTCATAGGTAAGCAAGCAACAGCCCAAAAGCATGTGGTAACTATGAAACTTTTTGTGTAACTTTGAAAATATAATCTTTAGGTGATTTTAATTCATTTAGAACAGTATTTTATGAGTATCCATTATTTCAGTGTATATTAAATTTTAGAATTTTTATCTCTTTCTTAAGGTGAATATCCTGTAATGTATCCTGGTGCTAGTTTCTCTTGGATTAGCTGTACAACATTTAGTACCACCTATGGAAATATGAGAGGCCATTTTGATATGAGAAATCTCTTAACAGGTATGTGAAGTTGTGCAAGCAGAACTAATATATATTTTTAATTATTATGTTATTTTTCACCATATATGTGTGGAGTGGGGAGTAGGGGTGGAGGTTTTTAAAAGCAGAGTAGAATCTCCATTGCATTTTGGCTGCTGCTATGTTTATTCCCACAAAGCTATTCTATTCTGTTGTTGCTCTAATTCCAACATGGCACCCCACAAAGTGTGCTTTTTGAAAACATCTGTTATCACCATGTGTATGACTTAATTTGTGAATTTCTGTGCTGCCATTTATCAGTGTCAGTTCCAGCTTTTGGTGTGAAGAATATTCCCACAGTATGAGCTGAGCATTGTACATTGTCTATGTAAACCTGGAAGGGGAAACGACACTAGACAAAAATGTCGGTAGGCCTAACCAAAAATTTAGTCTACCTTGAATTTATGTGGTATGTAAAATTGCATGAAGTGGAGACAGAGAAAGGTATGGCTTTCCAGTTATTTGTCAAACCCTATTTAGTTGATCTTTAAAATGTAATGTCATTCCAGCATATTTATTCATGCTATCATGGCTAGATAGAACAAATTGGTATATTGACAATGTTTCTCATTAAAGGTACATTATTTCATTTGATTGAGTTATTTATTTCATTTTAGTGCATTAATTTGTCTGGAATTTACTTGGTAGCAGAGAGTTGCAGGATGTAGCATATTACAGAATTGTTAAAGTTAAACTACCTACTCAAGATGTACTCAGAAAAATTAGTTAATCCTGTTTCAGTGTGAAGAGCTTTGAATTATTTTTCACATCTTCTGAGTTCTTTTGTTTTTACAGACATTTTTGGCCTTTAGATTTTTATCAAGGCCTGTTCTTGATGTATAGACACTATATCAAAGTTTTGTTTACACATGAAAAATTTAAGCATCATTGCCAGGTTTCTCTTGCTGTTGCCAGTTATTAAAATAAAATCTTTTCTTTATGTGTTTTGCAAGTCTATTATTTTTTAATTGAATTGTTGAAAATCCTGTTTAAATGTTTTGAAGGTTCATTGATGGATTTTTTTTTTTGGGGGGATGTAATAATAACTTTCTTTAATTAGTCTCTTGTTTTAATGAGGTTCATGGTCCAGTATTTTAATTTTTTGCCGTAAAGGTTTACATTTGCATAACTGTATCTGTATGTGATTTGTCAAAACACTATTTTGATCTTTGTTATTAATAGCTTTTCCATGTTCCTTAATTCTGGGTTCCAGTTTTCAAGACAGGTAGTATATGTGTTAAGCTGTGAGAGCTTCTGTCACTATCGTAAGTTTATACACACCCATATTTGCTTGCCTTCCTGTCAGGACATCCTGTGCTTCAGGAGGGGTTGTAACTGGCCACAACCCTCCTGTCCCAAAACATGGCACTTTTTTTATGCATTAGATAAGATTCCTGTTTACACTTATGATTAGTTACTGTTTTTTGTGCTTCCTTTTTTATTTTTAGTTTGACCTAGTGGTGGTTAGCTTTCACCATTGGCTGTAGAAAACAGCAAGGGATTGCCTGTTCTGTGTTGGGAGAGCTGACAGTTTCACCTGAAATTTTGTCCGAGACATTGGTTCTTCCCCTTGATCTACCTGTTGTAGCCTGTCTGTTGCAGTCCAGTGTGCCCATCTTTGTTGTGGTGCAAGAATGTTCTAGTGCTTAAGGAGCCAATGTCTTCAGCATGGACTGAAGGAAGGAATCACTGGGAGTCCCCACTCTTTTGTTTCATCACTCTTGCATGAGATTTCAGCATACATGTGTTGGGATTCTTTGTTTCACATGGTGTGGCAGTTGTCAGAGTCTCCCAGCCCCCACTGCTGCAAAGTTCAGCTTGTTCTGTACTCTCTGTTTCCAGCAGGTTTTTTGCTGAACGGTGATGGCCAGAGTTCTCGCAGCTTTGTATGAGCTATAGGTTTTGGCAGAAAACTGGGAATATGGCAAATGAATATACAATAGCAGGCAGCACTGAATGCTGTGGGAGGAAGGGAGAGCATTAAAAGATATAGCCAAGATAATGTTTTACCTGCATGCAGCGATGCCCAGTGAGCTTGACAGTGACATCTCATTTCAGATAAAAATAGAACATATGTTAGTGAGTATGGGAACAGAATGAGTTTTGCAGTTGGCCTGTAGAAGATTTCTGTGGAAAAACTGTTTAATTTGCTTACTTGGTTGTTTTAATTTTTTCTCAAGTAAAAATAAAAATATTGAATGCTTGGATTCTTTTCTCTTTGTTACAGTTGCTGTCTGTCAAGAAATAGAATTTTGTAGCATTAAAATCTAGGTAAAAAATGTGACTGAAAGCATACTGTTTTTTTCGTTTTGTTTTGTTTTTTAAATCAGCTGTTAATTGAAATCTCATAATATGTGGTAGGTACGTAATAGATAATAGTTTATTGTTCCCTAATCAGAAAGCTGTCTGAATGAACTTTTTTTGATAAATATGATATTCGATATTCACCCAGATTCTGATCTGAGTCTTGATGTTTCTGCTATCCCTGTTGTGTCAGAGGCAAAGCTCTTGGGACTGAACCTTGGCCATGCTAATATGTTTCAATCTCATCCTCAGACTGTGAAGGTGAAGTGCATGAAAACATTGCACATTGTGGATGTGCACTTTCCATGGAGTGCACAGCTGTTTGATGCTATGTGTGTTTATGAGAGCCTTCTACAAGGCTCATTTCAGAAATATCTTGTATAATTTTGACATAATGCTATGTACAAATTATGAACATAAATGATGTCATAGAATGAAGTGGAATATTTCCTGTACTTAACATAATCACCAGTGCTGTTGATAACATACACTTCTCTCATCTGTGTGGTAAGCAATCCGTTGCAGGCTTACAAGACCTCATAAAGATGTGGTGATAATACATGATGATATCCTCAGAAGATTCTTCAAATTGTTTTACTCAAAGATGCTCCTGTACATGTGTAAACAACCAGTCTGTACGTGGGTCAAGGTCTCAAAAGTGTAGGGTGGGTGTATTGTACACTCTCTCCTATAATGCAACTGGTTTTGCACATTACCATAGTGATGAGGTGTGGCATTGTCTTGAAACAGAAATAACCCCACATATTCCAGCAGATTTTGCTGTTTGAAGTGAAAGACAGGTCTCATCTTATCATTCAACAGTGTATATTAATATGCATTAATCATGGTTCTATATGGCTCAAAATAATCAGACAGCAATCCATTTTAGATGAAGATATGACGTGTATGACCTTCAGGTCACCCTGGGTGCTATGTGCAATTTTCTTTCACAGTGAAGATGGGGATGTCACACATAAAGGTTTGATACGTCAGCAGAGGTTCAAACAAATGCAACCATGACTCATGAACTGTCAAAGTGCAATCAAGGAATGCATGACATTCTTTCCTCCAGTGCTGCAGATATATGGTGGCAAGAAACACTCGCATTGTGAATCAGTCATCTTTGAGAATGTGTGGAATCCACTTTGCACTGTTTTTTTTTTTAATTTTGCTTCCCTGATTGATCTATGATTATACACAATATATAGACACTTCTGAGTGAGACATCAACTTCTGCAGCAATTGCTGATCTTGAAATTTTGCATGTGCATTCAAGAACCACTTTCACTTACTGCCATTCTTCTGTGGCCATACTTTCTGCTCCACTGCAAGGGCCATCATCTATACCTTCCCTGCCAATCTTAAGGGCACTTGTCCACCACTGAACAAAGTTTCATATTGTATTCCTAAACCTTCCTTCAATTCCCAACAAAACATTGCATTTTATCAAATTTCTCATATCCATCCACATTAATTGATTGTTCCCTCTCTCTGTATCCATAGCTACAGACCTAGTGATGACATGATGTAATCTGTGTTTTCCCATCAATAGCAGAACAGGTACTACTAAAATTGCTTCCCTGGACTTAAGTTGAATCATGTACCAATTATTGCTTAGTGCTTCCACTGTCTGAAACCACATATGTGCACCTCCCATAGTTTACATGTTCAGTTCCATTATCCTCCACTGTGTGTACATCCTGAGCAGCTGCTTCTGCAACCATATGGAAAGCTGCTGCAGTCTTTGCTTAAACATCCACTGCTGGAGTCTTATTTGGTTTGCAGTTGAGACTTCAGTTTGGTTATACCATTTTTACAAAGTAGATTCTGCTAGAAGTGATAGTGTTTACAGCAGAAATGTGGTTTGTATAACATACATTCCAGTTCTCATAAGTATACTGTGGTGTACTAAAACTTTTAGTATTTTAAAAGTATTTTGTCTCCAGAAAATGGTGATTCTCATTATTAACACATCCACTATTTGTTTTGTTGAAGTTGAGAACATCAACCAGTTTTGTTGGTTTGTGAGCCTTGTTAGGATTCAGAGAAACATACTACCATACATTATGGCCAATTCAGTCTCTTTCTTCATTTTCTCCAGCTTGCCACAATATTTTCAAGACTCTTGACAATGAATCGCATGAATATAGAGTGAACATGGTGAAAACAAGCTGTGCTATTTAAATCTTACAAGTCATATAAAAGTATCATAAATTCATCACTTACCCGCATCATGACTTCTTATTGTTGCATAAGAAACACTCATAAAAATGCTGACATTCATCGCAGAACTGCCGAGGTACTAACTGATATCTTTTAAAAACATTTAATTATTACGAACTGCCATTAAGAACATTTAAATTAACTCCGGAAATTATTACTATCTAACATACATGAATCTTAAATTCCATCTAAAAGGCTAAGACTTTACATCATTTACATTTATACAATTCATGCCTTGCCCCTTTTTTACGCTTTCCAACCATAGGTTGAAGAAGCGTACATGCTCCAGCTTTTTCCGTCCGTCTGTCGGCACGATAACTCATGTAAAAATGGTTCGATTTCGATGAAATTTTAGTATGTGGTAGGGGACCACCTGCGGACGAACCCTATCGAAAATGGAACAAATGGGGTTAAAGGTCACGACATGGAGCGGGATCCATTCCATTGCCCTTATGCCTCATAACTTGCGTAAATATGGTTTGATTTCAATGAAATTTTAGTATGTGGTAGGGGACCGCTTGGGGATGAACCCTTTTGAAAATGGGTGATACCGCCCCGGTGGCGCAGTGGTCTAAGGCGCTGGCCTCTGATCATTCATCCGTAAGGGGTCCGGGTTCGAATCCCGGTCAGGCATGGATGTTGTGTTTGTCTTACGGCACTGGCTCTCTCCCTTCCCTGGAACCAGTGACCCTAAATTAGGGACGGGCGACTGCTTATAGCCCATTGAGTTGCTCACGGTGGTCGTTAAACCTCCAATCAAAAAAAAAAGAAAAAAAGAAAATGGGTCATTCCATCGCCCTTATCCCATACTATTAAGGTGGACATCAAGTAATTTTGCTTCCTATATTTCCAATGGAAAAACTTTTCTACACATTTCCTTCACAATTAGTGTGTTCCCAAGGATGGAAATTTGAACATCGATTAAAATAACTTCATATTATAACTTGGAATACTTAACATTTTCTAAAACATAACCATAATTATATTAAAAAACAATAACGTTTCCTTTGGTGGTGTTGAAATAAGAAAAAAAGATGGCGTGACATGTACTTTGATGATGTCAGTAAACAAATAAATGTTGGATTGTATAATTATGGTTATGTTTTAGAAAATATTAAGTATTCCAAGTTATAAAATGAAGCTATTTTAATCGATATTCAAATTTTCATCCTTGGGAACGCATTAATTGTGAAGAAAATGTGTACAGAAGTTTTTCCATTGGAAGTATAGGAAGCAAAATTACTTTACCTCCACCTTAATGGAGCAATTCTTATATCTATGTAAATTTTATTTTGAAAACGGCTCTAAGGATTTTGATGAAAGTCGTTAACCTACCATTTTCTGGTACTAGAAATCGATTTAGCTTGATCTCGACTTTAGGAAAATTCGTTTAGTGGGTTAAATAACCACCCCGAATCACCACGTTTTCAGTGTCATGGCGTCGTTCCATTAATGTTACCCATGCTTAAAAATCTTATGACATCACAAGCTTGCGATTGAGATGTCGGTGCGCGGTCACGCCATCTGTCTTATTACGTTATGCACTGTGTGTGGATCCTATTAAAGTTTTATGACTTCACACTCTTTCGAGCAGATGGTCGCGATTCCCATCTGCCTTATTGCGTTACGCGTTGTGTGCGCATGCCCGTCAGCACGATAACTCGCGTAACAATCGTTCAATTTTAATGAAATTTTAGTATGTGGTAGGGGACCATCTGGGAAGGAACCCTATGGAAAGTGAACGAAATGGGGCCAAAGGTTAGGACGTAGGAGCGGGATCCATTCCACTGCTCTTATGCGTCATAAGTAACATAAAAAAGGTTCAATTTCGATGAAATTTTAGTATGTGGTAGGGCATCCAAACCACATACTAAAATTTCCACCTGGGGACAAACCCTATTGAAAATGAACGAAATGGGGTCAAAGGTCAAGACATAGGAGCAGAATCACTTCCATTGCCAATTATGCGTCATAACTTACATAAAAATGCTTCTATTGCGACAAAACTTTATCATATTATTTTGGAGGTTATACTGAACCGGTTCTGTTGAATATCATCGAAATGGGATCAAACGTCAAGGCACAGGAGCAAGATTTATTCCTCAGCCATTATCCTCATAACTTGAGTAATAACTTGAGTAATGATTTCTGGTATGTTGGAAAGTGTACTATAATCAATGCATTGCATGATTTTACTAACTTGTTTAGTAAAACATTTAGCTAATCCTGTATTAATGACAAAATAAAAATTAAGTCATCCTAGTAATCCCTGTATTGTTAATTTATACTTTTAAGACATTTAACTAATAAAAACACAATAAATGATTAAAACAAGTTACTTAAAAAGCAGAAAAACACACGTTTTTTGTACTTCACTCCTGGTCCGCAACTCACGCTGGCATAACCTCATCATGTTAAAGCCTTTCACTCCTCACTGGGAGCGTTCTTAAAACATTGTCACATTCCAACAGATTCTAGGTCTCTGCCATGCTCACCAGCTGACATCTGCAATGACAAACTGGAGTTTACATACACTCATTGTCATAAAAATATGCACACCAAGAAGCAGGTGTCTGATTGAAATGAAATTTTAGTAGTGAGATGGTACATACCAAGGACACAACTGATTACAATATCACAGCAGCAGAACGATTTCCCATGGACATACGGTACACATTCCGGTCAGCATTACTACCGCGTTGGACCGCCTCGTGCTGGGTTACATTCGGTGATATGGTTCGGCTTGGAGTCAAAGAGACGCCGAATATTATCCTGAGACAGATTGGCCCACACTTCTTGCAACTGAGAAAAAGAATGAATTGGAGATAATGTTTGTATTTCTTAGAAAGAAGTCTGTGACATCTGATCATTTTTAGTTTTCTTCTTTTTGGGTATGCAGTCCTCAAGTGCTGGGCTAGATATTTAAATGTTTGTGGGAGAGGAAGGGCTTTATTCCCTTTCAGTAGAAGAGAGAAAAGCAAAGCATCCTAGAGTTCCAGTAGTAAACAAGTGTAGCCTACAACTTAAAAGAACATCTCATGTAAAACTCTTTAGACCACTGCAAGTGCATTCCAGTTTTTCATGAAAGGTTGACCAGCTGTTGTACCAACATTGGTTCAGTGTTGTATGAGTGGTAGCTCATTGTACAACAAATTATGGCTTAATGTTGTACAGGCCGCCCCGGTGGCGCAGTGGTCTAAGCGATGGCCTCTGATCGTTCGTCCGAAAGGGGTCCGGGTTCGAATCCCAGTGAGGCATGGATGTTGTGTTTGTCTTACGGCACTGGCTCTCTCCCTTCCCTGGTGCCAGTGACCCAAAATTAGGGACGG
The DNA here is from genome assembly GCA_039090855.1 of Macrothele yani. Lineage (NCBI taxonomy): Eukaryota > Metazoa > Arthropoda > Arachnida > Araneae > Macrothelidae > Macrothele > Macrothele yani. The sequence goes on along the minus strand of CM076994.1, from coordinate 73,480,114 downwards.
GCGACTGCTTATAGCCCATTGAGTTGCTCACGGTGGTCGTTAAACCTCCAATCAAAAAAAAAAAAAAAATGTTGTACAGATGATGAGTTAGAGTTACACTATCATGGCTTAATGTGCAGATGATGAATTAGAATTGTTAATGGTGGCTTATTGCTATATGAGGTACTAGTTCTGTGCAGGCATAGTGTTGTATGAACATTTCTTCAGCCATTTTGGATCAGTATGCTGTATGGACAAAAGTCTATTTTGTTTGTTTCATACTATCATTGAGTTTGACTATAATGTGATTATTATAACTGTGTCACCTTTATTTTTAGGGAGCCGACTCAATTTTTTTTATTTAACTCCTCTTAATCATGTTTTTTAATTCTAAATTTGCCCCCACTCCCCCCAAGAATACTCTTTGGAATCTTAGTATTCTACGATATGAAGGTGCATTATGTTAAATTTAAATGACTTTTGAATCAGTTCTTTTGTCCAGAGAGTACAGTTCCAAATTACAGATAATGCCATTTGATTGTGGTGCTTTATTTAAAGCAAATTACATAAAATTGGTTAATTTTGAAAAGAAAGGGCAATTTTCCTAGGAGAATGCAGTTGCATGGAGACAGTTTCAACCACAAAATGTGATCTCCCATGTTGGAAATATTCCTGCCTTTTTTTATGGTATTAATTAAATGTAAATCACTCAGAATTGGTTTGTTTTAATTAAAAAACAAATATTTTGAGCAGCCAGAAATGATAACAGCATCTTTTATTGCTATTTATAGCAACATATAAGTGTTGGCAATAGACCTGTTCTTACTATCAATGATTCTTGAAAGCTAAATTTTTGAATTGAAAACTGTTCAATAAAATTGTAGTACTTTAGATTTTGTGATTAAAAAAAGAAAGAAAAAGAATTGGTACAGCTTTATACTTTTAGTATCAGGTAGCATCCCCAGTGTTTGTACAACTTGGGTTATCCAAAGCATCACTTAAATAATTGAACTGAAGGATTATTTTTTATTGTCTTAGTGAATGATGGCACTGAAACAGCAGTCCTCAAATCAAACTCTTATAAAAAGTGTTGGTATTCAGAAATGGAACTAAATGGTGGTATTCCTCGAAATTCCATGCTTTTATTTACATTTTTCAAGAGTATGTGCTTTTTTATTTTTTTCAGAAATTTAGTCTGCTTGCTGAATCCTAATAATTGTAAAACATTTTTAGGTGACAGAAGTGAAGTACAGTGTCCCATTTTTCACATGAGATGTCAGCCATACATTACCAGCATAGAGCGAGAAGCCACAAAAAAGCAAAAGGATGTAAAAAAGAAAAATAAGAAAGAATAAAAATTGTATATTATATGTATATATTTGTAAATAAATCTTACATATTGATTAACTTCATTTGCAGTAAGTTACTGTGAAAATTTAAATTGTATTACTATTATTAAAATTTAAAAAGTTCTATGTTTCTGTATATATATGTTCTGTAATAAGCATTGTATATGTTCAGCAGATAAGGAAATTCATGATATTAGCAATTCAATACTAGGAAAATTCAGACAGATAATTAATGTGTCTTACTACTGCCTTCCCCCTCCCCCATGGAAAACATCTCCCTCAAAGGATTCTAAAATAATAGCCAAATGTAATCATTTTCCTGGCACCAGTTGATAAAACGGTAGTGATGTAAATCCTGTGCATTCTGTATTCAGTGTCAAAATTTACCAAAACCATATGCAAATAACCTTGTTTTAATTGTTTTATGTTTACAGCACACTCATTCATGTAAGACTTATCTCAGTAAATTTGTTTGTGAAATAACTGTTGTTATGTATTCCCTACCATCATTATAAATGGAAGAAGAAAAAAGTTGCAACATTAAGTGACCCTATAAAAGTGAAATTGGGAACAAAAGCTTTGAAACATTAGCATAAATTTGAGTGTTTTGGGATGCATTAAAGAGGTTCAGTGAGCGAAACAAAGATATTTGTGTGACTATGCATGTATCAGCATTAACTGCTTGCACCATTTTTGTGAATGAGAAAAGCTACTGAATTGTTTTCGAGAAGCAGAAAAGTGACATGTCTCAAAGAATAGATCTTCAGTGTTTGAACAGGTAGAGAAACTCATGGTACAATATGATGACATAGAGCCATAAAAATTCAACACACCTCAAAAATTTTGGTGATCTAAGCAAAGGCTAAAAATTTTATAACTTTAGATAGAAGGCAATGGAAGACCAAGATAAAAACAAAAATGGCTGGCTTCCACAATACAATGAGTACCCATATTGACTAGGTATTGTAGTTGCAATCAAGGATGTGAGGGATCTGCATGGTGTTGATGCTGAATACCTGTTTCCCACTGAACTGCCGAAGAATTTTTACAAAAGAGGCATAAAAGCTGATTTTAAACATTGGCAAAATAGGTTTTGCCATTCCATGAACACTTTTACTTTCTGCTGTGTCAGTCAACAACCAGATAAAGATTTGAGTACTGAAGATATGGAACACTTGGTGAAGTAGTTACCTTCACATGTTTGCCTCTTAGGGGATTTTAGTGCAATAAATCTTTTGGGGCTAGTACCAGTAGTGGCTTAATTGTAGAACTGTTAAGCCCTTGCTGTTTTTGCATTCAGCACTGGAGCCGATGTGTGCATACACCAATCCACCTGTACTGGAAGCATGCATCAGTACAAAGGGAAATATTGCCCTGATAGGCGAAAATGGGTCAGGTTAGTAGTTAGTAGATTAATTTCTCGCCACTGCCGCACTATGGTAGAATCATGACTATCCTGTGAGTCAATTGAAACACTCAATTCTGTGGCAGATTTGGACAAAGTGCTCTGCTTAATCTCAACCACCATTTAAACATGCAATGTTGGTTCATTAGTGGAAAGAATTCTAGTGGACAGAGGTGGTGGCTTTCAGCTAATCGTGTGGGTTTGCCCCAGGTTCTAGTCCCGGATAATGCATGGTTGGTGTGTTCATCCTGTGGTGCTGATTGTCTCCCCCTAAAATTAAAGGTCTTAAATTAGGTAAATAGCTTCAGATATTTGTGGGGTTGTTAAATCCCCAAAACAACGAAACAGAGGTTTGTGTCGACTAGTAACCCTAATGCTTATTCCACGATACCTGTGTCGATCATCAACATGTTACCATCACCCTGGTCTGTGATATTGCAGATCGCCCGAGAGAGGCTTCTGCCTAAGTCGCCACAGCTAGTGCATTTCCAGCCACTAACCTCTAGCTTCTGACTACCTGCGCATGGTGTGTATGGGTGAGACATGGATGATGTGTTTATTTTACGACACTGGCTTTCTTCCATCCCTGGAACCAGTGGCCAGAACCATAGCACTGTGATCGGTGAGGTCCGTTGTCCTTTTCCGTTGCCTAATAGCATCCACTACGATGTACACTGGTCACAAAAACTTAAGGATATCACGGTCTCAAAAGGGAAAACGTGATATGCAAATTTAGCGACTACAGGCGATCGATTATTATCAGTGTGGTAGATACAGCATATATAAATTAGCATCATGACAACACAGCACATGGCATGCGAAAAGTGGAAAACGGGTCGTTTCACTACTTGGTCTGGAAGTTTGCTGAACATATTGTCTTCAGTGTGGGATTAACCTGAAATTATGTCCACAAGACATTTAAGCATTGACAACACAAATAGGGATATTGGCGTGTTACAGGCAGGTACACTGCAGATCGATGTAGCTGCTGCTTCAGGAGTTTCGCAAAGTGTAGTAAGTTGGTTATACAAGCTTTCTATGGCATGAAAATGTTGCAGATCAACCCAGGAGTGGTCACCTGAGGATAACCACCAGGAGGCAAAATCACTACCTGACAGTAAGTACTCGGAGAAGGCCTAGTATCACCAGTAGCCAACTCCAGGAATCACTTCAAGCTGCTTCTGGTGTTGCACTATGTATTCAAAGGATACGGAGTCTTCACAAGTACAGATTCGGACAGCTGAGATGTATAGCATTGACATCAACTCACCTTCGTCAAAGATGTACCTGGGTCCAACTGTATGTGTCACGGAATACAGAGTGGCACCGTGTATTTTTCACAGACAAATCCTGTTTCGCTCTTTAGTCTGATACTCGACAAGGACACATGTGGAGGAGATCCATCACACGAATGCAACCACACTATGCAATCCGTCCACCCTTACCAGCAGCAGTCAGTTCTGGTCTGGGCAGGAGTGTGTTTTAATGGCAGTACTTCCTTGTATGTTTGTCAAGGCAACATGAATGACTAAATGTACTGAAATGAGATCATTGTGCCATTGTTTCATGCTGATTTTGGACATGCGTTTCATTTTCTTGATGAAATCATGGGATTGAATCATTACAGCTGCTTCCGAGGTCTTCTGACCTTAATCCTATTGAGAACATTTGGAATGCTGTAGAGCAATGTCTGGATAACCACGCTCCATATCCCAGTACACTTGCAGACTTCTGTAGCATGTTGCCTGTAATATGGGACAAGCTGTTCCAGACACTCATCAATGATGGCATTGTAAGTATGCGTCGTACACTGGCGTGCAAAAATTAAGGACGAGACGGTTTTTCGAATGTAACATCGTGCAGAAGTGCTCCACATAGACCCAAATCATACCATAAGATCTCCAAGATGTAAGAATATGAGACAAGTGACCAAAACCGTCCAAACCAGGAATCCAAAGGATACAAAGGCACTTTATTGAAAAGGTAGCTTCAAGGACAACTGGACAGAAGACAGAAACATCCATGTGATAGGCGGCTGCCAAGAAAAATCCAGTCTTTAGTAGGAGATATGATCACCCCTGACTGCGTTGCAGGATTTACAACGTCTGTCCATGCTGAGGACTAGGTTGTCAAGGAGCTGTTGAGGCATCGCGGCCCATTCCTCTTGTAGCGCCAATCGCAGCTGCGGAATCGATGCTGGCGGCTGGTGACGTGCTGCCAAGCGTCTCCCGAGAAGGTCCCACACGTGTTCGATTGGATTTAGGTCCGGGCCATGCGGGCCAATCCGTGCGTTGAATATCTTCACTCTCCAACAGCCACTGTCCGATGAGGTGTAGCGTTGTCGTCCATGAAGAGGAACTCAGCACCTCTAAACAGACACACGTGAGGCAGGAGAACCTCGGTACAATAGCAGACACCAGTGACTGAACCTCCTTCCAAGATGTGGAGGTCAGTACGGCTACTAAGTAGTGTTGGGCATAATCGATTGAATTTAAGAATCGAAAGGTTACAATCGAGAGATCTGACAAATCGAGATATTCATTCAAACGATTTTTTATTTTAGAATTCACCGGTAGATGGCGTAATACGCTCAAAGCCGCCGCCTGCGTTTGACAAATCGAGATATTCATTCGAAATAACCATTCGAATGATTTGTAATTAGTGCTACACGCTCAGCTTTCTTTCGCTGGACGGAATGACAGTAAAGACGCCTGGATTTTTTCGAATAGCATAACCTAGCTTAAGAAGTTATAAGGAACACAAGCGATTCTCCGTGCGAGAGATAATTCGATCACGTGAAAAGCGAGTACTTCCGAACCTCTCGTATCTCGTTACCTCTCGAGATGTTTTCGGGTAGACGAGCGATTTTGCTCGGAACCCATGTTCTCCAGAAGAGACTAGCGATTTCGCCTTTCGAATGCACTCGTTTGAACGAGACAGCTTATGAGCAATCGAGAGTTCTTTCGAGAGGTTTTTTTCATTCGAATGAATTTGACGTAATCGAATGTTTCGAGATATTTTCATAATCGAATGTTTCGAGATATTTTCATAATCGAATGAATCGATTATTTCTACTCGATTATGCCCATCACTATTACTAAGCATGATACCGCCCCAAACGAGAACTCCGCCGCCTTCAAACCGGTCCCTTTCGATAATGTTGGAGGTGTGATTGCGTGCTCCCTGCTCTCACCAGATGTGTATACGTCCAGAATAGCTCATCAGACTAAATCGGCTCTCATCCATAAAGAGAACTCGACCCCATTGCTGTTGTGTCCAGTTTTTGTGTTCCTGGCACCACAGAAACCGCAGTCTCCGATGAGCAGGCGTTAATGGCACACACCGTACTGGTGGTCATGCAAATAGACCACCTTGGTGCAGCCTCCTCGCTACGGTAAAACGCGATAACGGACGTCCGGTTGTCTGTTGCATGTGCCTTGCAATTTCTCCCGCTGTCTGCCGTCTGCCTCTTCTCGCCTGTAGGACAATATACCGGTCGTCCGCCGCCATGGCTGCTCGTGGACGACCACTGCTAAACTCTCGGACAGCTGTTCCTATCGTTTGAAATGCTCTCCAAAATCGCGAAACGATGCTGTGAGCAGTCCCGAACTCCTCGGCCACACTAGTCACACTTCGACCTTGCAACTTCCCAATGACGCGAGCTCGGGTAAAGTCATCCAGATGTCGTCTACTGGATTGCGTGTTGGCCATATCACACGGTGGCAGCAACTCGACGTCGTTCAAACCAATGTACACTGTGCAATAGCTTTCACCGAATTGCTGAGCGTACACCGCCCGTGTGCTTTATACCCTTCCGAAACTCCCCGCACCCCCAACGTCATGCTGCATATATACGCATGCCCTACCGTACCTGACCCTAGTCTATCTCCTGAGTGGTCTTTCGGTCCGTTCTGCCTGCTCGTTCCGCTGTTATGCTAATTTCTCCTCCTCGTCCTTAATTTTTGCACACCATTGTAGTAAGTGGTGTTACTGGGTGCTGATATAGAGATATGGACATAGTAACACCACTTCTTGACACCTATGAGCGGTGGCTTGCAGTGAAAGTTATGTGTAGGCATGAGAAAAAAAAATCATTCTTCATTTGTAAGTGAATTCCATCCTGCGATTTTTTTCATTCTTCAATTACTTTGCCCTAAAATATAGGGTTTGGCACCAAAATCATCAGTAGAACTTTTTCAATAAAAAAAAAATTTTAGATAATCAGTTTTGTCTGTGCATACTATACTGCTTTAACTGGTTTTTATTCACTCAATTTAATGGCACAACATGTAATTTCCGTAAAGCATTTATCCAAAACAAGTTTGTGCGAAGTTTTGACCAATTTGCAGAATGTTTTATGACTTAATCCAGGAGGAAGAGTTAAAAAAATAATCACATTTTAATTTGGTTGAAGTGAAAGCAAATGAGATATGCTTTGAGTGAATTCAGGCTCTCTTGGGGAAACTCGATGCTATTTGTATCGTAATTCTTTTGAGACCATTAGCTTTCCATATAGGATATTTGTAGAGTATGATTATGAATTGGGAATTATCAGGGGGAAAACTTAACTCTCTCGAGATGGAGAGGAATGTTGAAGTACACTTTAAGGTCAGCAGGAAAATCAACAGCACATGAATTTTGGCTGTTTTTTGAATTTTACGTTTGTTTTCTTTAGAAAAGGGTAAACACCACATGCACACACACACACAGTTCCTTGTAATTTCATGACAAAGCAAATGCAGCCAACAAAGCAGCTTTTGGAGTTTTAAAACGCTACAAATCCTGTCTGCTGAGTAAACAGAAGCGTTCTTTTAAATTCGTATGTTTTGACCTGCATATTTACCGACGATGTTAAGCCACTCAGGTATGAGGTTCATCTTCTATTGCTTACATATTCGGATTTTTCTGTAAAACCTAGGGAATCGAAAGACATTAATTTTGCATCATCTATTTCTTTATTTTACTTTTGCGGTATGATTAAATTATCTTGAAGCATTATTGAGCTTCAAAAAGCCAAGGAATATACAAAAAAGTAGCCTTGTATTTTCCCAATTGTATCGGAAAAGATACCTCTGAAGTTACACACAGGACAGTAAATGCCAGACAAGGTCACGATCGAAAGAAATTCTGCTTTCCATTCGTTAATGCGATACGCTCTTTCACATTTTGGCGAGTATTTCAGCGGCACTTAACATAAGCGCATCATATGTGGGAATAAACAGAGGGAAAGGATCTAATTGGTCGAGGTCTGAAAATTAAATGCAACGAGGACTTCACATACAACGCTTTCTTCGTGATGTTGATATTTCCCTCCCTAGGATCGGCTCCATCATACGACATAATCTCACATGACTACGGGCTTAATGGTGATGCCTGGTAGTTTTCGCATTAGCGCTGTATTTCTCAAAACATATAAAATGCAAATAGGTGAATTTCTTTTAAAATAAAAATCTGAAACCAAGTACATCGTTTGAATTTTCCCGTAAAAAAACTGCAGCACACAGTTTTCTTCGTGTGGTTCTTTCTTATTTTTATAAGATTAAATTTGTGCACATATTTTGGGCATGCGTTGTATACAACGACCGCACGCTACTGCCTGCGAGGCATAATTACAATGACATTATTCGTCTCGGAAGTAATGTTACCGGGTACTGAAATCTAGAGATGTTCTCCAAATTTACCATTTTGTCTATCAGTGCTGCTTTGTTATGTGCAGAAATTGCACAATAAATTGTTTTTGTAAATGCACTCTTTATCGTTTGTGTTACGTAGTCTCACTGATGTTATTTCAGTTCGCGTTTTAAGCCAGATATATATATCCTTCATTTCATGCACTATCCTTGAGTTTTTGTGACCAGTGCCTTATAGCATTCGTCACAATCGTCTTTGGAGCCATCCGCTGTTTCCAATGAACATGATCTATTATCAGTGGATTATTTTCTGGAATTTTAGCATAAGGTTTTAGTTCTTGTGTCCAGCAAAGATCCAGGGATTATAATTACTAGCTAGCTACTGACCTACCAAGTGCTGATTGACTTCGTAAATGCACGCGTCAGTCGTAACTCGGAAAGGCGCACGGTGACGCAGTAGTCTAAGCGCTGGCTGATGGCCATTCATCCGAGATAGGTCCAGGTTCGAATCACAGTGGAGCATGGATGTGGCGTTTGTCTTACAGCACTACCTCCTCAGAGCCAGTGTCTTTAAATTAGGGACGATCTACTGATTCTGCCCAACATAATAGAGTTGTGCACGGTGGTCGCCGAACTTTAAAATAAACGAATAAAAAAAGAAAAAGGCAGTGTATTTTCTCCTAAATAACATGACTCATTGTCGTTCGCCTCATGCGTCTTTGCGCTAGCTGATGATCATCTTCTCCGCTGTGAATTTTCGTATCTTAAAGCATTCGTTAGAAGACAGCACTTACTTTTCACATCGACGAGGCACACAACCGCTCACACAGATACGGTGTTATCGGCGACCTTCCGTGACAGTGAGCTGTTGGGTAATCTTTCGCGGGGCCGCCCCGGTGGTGCAGTGGTCTAAGGCGCTGGCCTCTGATCATTCGTCCGTAAGGGGTCCGGGTTCGAATCCCGGTGAGGCATGGATGTTGTGTTTGTCTTACGGCACTGGCTCTCTCCCTTCCCTGGAACCAGTGACCCTAAATTAGGGATGGGCGACTGCTTATAGCCCATTGAGTTGCTCATGGTGGTCGTTAAACCTCCAATCAAAAAAAAAATCTTTCGCGGTCGTTGCTTCCGAGGTGCGACTATCTCAGTACCTTATTCTCAAAGATAGCAGCTCTGTCAAGGTTCCATGTTGTGTATAACATTGTTCTTTTACAAATCTTGTTGGCCGCCCCGGTGGCGCAGTGGTCTAAGCGATGGCCTCTGATCTTCGTCCGAACGGGGTCCGGGTTCGAATCCCGTGAGGCATGGATGTTGTGTTTGTCTTACGGCACTGGCTCTCTCCCTTCCCTGGAACCAGTGACCCTAAATTAGGGACGGGCGACTGCTTATAGCCCATTGAGTTGCTCACGGTGGTCGTTAAACCTCCAATAAAAATAAATAAATCTTGTAGCAACTTCCACCTTATCTAGTGCGTTCTGTATGTATACAGGAATGAGATTCTTTCGCAGAATTCTGCTTTTGTTTTTCTTCATCATTTGGGTCATTCTCGAGATCAATATAAGACTGAAGAAAAATTTTGTGTTGATTAGTTCGGAGGACAGGGCCGTTTTCCTCCTGTAAACGGAATTCAATCTTTCAAAGCCTCCGAAAACGGAAGTTAGACGGAGCTAAGTTTTTTCCCCTAATCATATTTATTTTTCTCGCGATATGCCCCTTGACCAGTGTTATTTTTAGATGCCATTTTACTGCATACGTGTTTGTATTTCAGCATGAAAATGAAAGAAACAACTTCTGAAAACGCAACGCAAGTTGGAGGGAGCGAAGATTTCTTCCGTAATCCCCCCCCGTGACGTTACCACGGTACTGTATTGTACAATCTTATAACGCAGACACGACTACTGAAATTTCTATCTGGGACAAGGTGTTAGGCATTAAGAGCGCCTGCTCGCTAGACAGTCAATAAGCGCGTGGCGCATTATGAATCTCATGCTATAAGTTACTTGAAATTGTTTACATTTGCATTTATTCTTAATCTGTTCTGTTAACTTTATATTCAGCAGCATGAAGAAGTTGCTCGTTGGCAGTGAAAGTTTTTGTAATTTTTACGACTATTAACGGATCAAAATAAAAAACGTATTAATGTATTATATCGTGTTATTATAAGTGGCGTATAATCTGCAAACCAATCTTCTACCTATTAATGCGTATTCTGGGCATTCGTAATGGGTTCGTTCACCGAGTTTAAACAATGCAAAATCAGATTAGAAGAGGAGCAATGTCATCTGTTTTTCTCAAGACTTGCTAAGACTTTGGTGTAATTCCCTAATTCCTTCAACTCAAGACCACCGTGGAAGACCTGGTTTCAGAAGAAGAAACGGCATCTTCAACAGGCAACACTCAATCACGTCGTCCGATCCAGAAGAGTCAAAGTAATGTCGCTCGAGTCCAAGGTGTGGGCTCCATACAAACGACTGGCTACCGAAGTCACTGCTTCAGAATTCAATAATCTCCGACGTGTAAATATGCATGCCGATAGGCTGTTCAGTTTGCTCCACACAAGGCACCAGAACAAGCTACAGTGCCTACGTCCAATGCAGCGAACCAATCAGTCACAGTTTGGCGTGCCCATTGTTAATTTGTCATCTAGGACGTTTTTCAAAGAACTAAAAATCCTCAACAATGGTCCGAAGTTTGTGCTCCTGGATAAAATCTGACCTAAAGAAATATTCCCATCCGTAGAGAGCATTCTTCTAAGTATCCGACCAGATGAGAGAGCTGCAATCCAAGTGAATTGCGCCACCCAGCTCAGAAGGATTTTACGAAATGATGGGCGTAGCACATAGCCAGGAGCCCGAAAAGTCCTGGATCGACTCAGAAAGGAGCAGCCCCCCCGGTGGCGCAGTGGTCTAACGATGGCTTCTGATCATTCGTCCGAAAAGAGTCCGGGTTCGAATCCCGGTGGTGCATGGATGTTGTGTTTGACTTACGTCACTGGTGATACATGGATGTTGGGTTTGTCTTACTCCCTTCCCTGAAACCAGTGGCCCTAAATTAGGGACGGGCCACTGCTTATAGCCCATTGAGTTGCTCACGGGGGTCGTTAAAAATTCCAGCTCTGCCACAAGAGCTCAAGGAAGCGTGCAAAACGACACCCTGTCACCTATGTTCCCAGGATATTTGGGCGGGTGAAACATAAGCAAGGGATGCCGATCCGTACCATTGTCTCCAGGAGAAATTCGCCATCAGCAAATCTGGAGAAAACAATGTTTCAATTTTTGCTGATATTTCTACCAACCTTCAGATAGAGTCCTAAGTAGTATAAAATGGCGGGTTCTGCCTCAAGGAGCAGCTCCTTCTAGAGAAGGAGCAAGGAGCGTGGCTTGCGACAGAAGGATGGGGGCGTGGCGTGTGCCCGAAGGATATGGGGGCGTGGCAGATGACGCTAGTGTGTTGGGTCGATGTGCTGCCCCTAGCGGTGCTTCTTGGAACTTTCGATGGACCTTTGAGAGATGGCAACGACCGAGTCGGGGAAAGGAGATGTGCTGCCCCCTAGCGGTGCTTCTTGGAACTTTTAATGGACCTTTGTTTTTGAGGGATGGCAACGACCGAGTGGGGGAAAGGGGATGTGTACGTTGCCCCCCCTAGCGGCGCTTTTTCGTACTTTTCTCGGGAGATTTATTGGACGTTGACAAATTTTTGGGAAGTCTTTCCAATATTTATTTTTTTTTTATTTTCTCGAGAGATTTACTGGACTTTGTCAAATTTTTGAAGGAAGTTTTTTTGTCGTATCCAATTTTTTTTACTCGTATTGTTTTGTCCTATTTTTTCTCTCTAATTTATTTTATTAAATTTATATTTTCAGGAATTCCCTGAGGTATTATAATTTTTATAGACGTTGCATTATTGTTTTAATTTTCTCGGGGTATTTATTAGACTTTGTCAAATTTTTTGAAGGAAGTTTTTTGTCGTTTCCAATTTTTTTACTGGTATTTTTTTGTCCTATTTTTTTCTCTCTAATTTATTTTATTAAACTTATATTTTCAGGAATTCCCTGAGGTGTTATAATTTTTATAGACGTTGCATTATTTTTTAATTCTTATATTTGTCCTCCCTCCAATTTTAATTTAGGCGAGGAAAGGCTTTGTTTGAAAAGATTTCGTTCCCGTTGATTCATGTTCCGCCATTTTAGTTTCACCACGTTGTCATTTTGTGAGCCATGTGTTTTGGGATGAGTCACCATTTTCTCTTTGACTCAGAAAATTTTGTATGACACGTGTTTTGGGATGAGTCATTATGATAGCAGACATGACATCATCCAACGCCATTTCCTCCGCGTGGTCGGCAGTTGACGTCATTTGAGATTCTGTAGACACATTAAGTTCCAAGACTGATTTTTTTTTCAATAACTTGATCATTTAGCAACGAATTTATTCCTTATTTTTCCCTCATAATTTCCCATTTTATATTCATAATTTTTCAACGTAACGATTTTTTTATTTTCTTTGAGGAGACTTCACGCATTTTCAACGGACGTTCCAACATAAAAACGCTTTCCAAAGTTTTGTGCTGCAGACATAATCTTAAAACACGATTGTTTATTAACGTATTTACGTGTTCATGACATTTTCTGTTACGTTTTTTTAACTAGGAATTTTTTTAGACGTTGCATTATTTTTTTAATTCTTATATTTTTCTTCCCTACAATTTTAATTTAGACGAGGAAAGGGTTTGTTTGAAAAGATTTCGTTCCTGTTGATTCATGTTCCGCTATCTTTTGTCCGCCATGTGTTTTGGGATGACTCACAATTTTCTCTTTACCTCAGAAAATTTTGTATTACACGTGTTTTGGGATGAGTCATTATGATGGGTGACGCATGTCGTGATAGCAGACATGACATCAGCCAACGCCATTTCCTCCGCGGGGTCGGCGGTTGACGTCATTTGAGATTCTGTAGACACATTAAGTTCCAAGACTGATTTTTTTTCAATAACTTGATCATTTTGCAACGAATTTATTCCTTATTTTTTCCTCATAATTTCCCATTTTATGTTCATAATTTTTCAACGTAACGATTTTTTTATTTTCTTTGAGGAGACTTCACGCATTTTCAACGGACGTTCCAACATAAAAACGTTTTCCAAAGTTTTGTGCTGCAGACATAATCTTAAAACACGATTGTTTATTAACGTATTTACGTGTTCATGACATTTTCTGTTACATTTTTTAACGTTGTACCTATTTCCAACTTACAAAGCCACAATTTTTTATGCACAGTTAAAATGTTTATTTTTTCGTATTTCTTCATGATTATTCAGTGAAATGTACCTTTTAATGCATTATCTTAATCTTTTTTTACTAAATGCTTGCATACTCGTTAAACTTCTCGATGTACCAACATTATTTTATTTTCTAACTTTTCAAACTAACAACTACTTTTATCGAGGCTTTATTTTTTCTGTCTATGAAGAATTTTTTAGTTTATTCTCTCAAGATATGAAAATTAGTTATAACGAAATCCTTTCACTTTTCTATCGCTAAGAATTTTCCTTAAAATAAGTCCTGGACTACAGTTCGCTTTGTCTGGTTAGAGGTGATTCATCAGTAGCATGTTTGTGACCAGATAAGGTTTCCGTTCAGTTACTGCCTGAAGCAATGACGCATGGGTGACGGGTGCGTCGTGATGTCATCTTTGTGAACTTGGAATGTCATCATACTGCTTGAAGCGATGACGCATGGTGACGGGTTTTTCGTGATGTCATCTTTGTGAACAGATGCCAGAAGAATTTCAGAAACTGTTTCAACTTCGAACCAATGACGTTTCTTCCAATGTCGGTTGGTCAAAAAGGCATCCTGTTTGCTATAAAACTGGCGTTGTTCATTCCTCCCTCTCAGTTTTTCTGCTGCTTTGGTTTAGTACGTACGTTTAGTTTTCAACTACGTTTAGTTATCACCTGTCTTGCTGTCTGAATATTGTGGCGTGTTTTGGAATGACATGTAAAAGTGATTTTGCTTCAGTTTCTGCAATGGAAGAGGTAAGCGTTCGTTTATTAGCATGCAATGTTTTTATTTATCGTTAGGTCCCCAAAGTTGTTTGAATTAGGATGTTGTTAGAATTTCGTTAGAGGATTCTTTTAAGGAAAAAATATACTAGTGTATTAGGAACAGTATGTGAGTTCTTTTGCGTACGATTTAAGTTAGATTTTCAGGAAGGAAAATTCATGTTAGTGGAATCGTTTAAAACATAGTTCTTTTTTTTAAATATTTTAGGAATTCATGTTTTTACGATAGCTCTCATAAAAATTTATTCTCAACGTAGGAATTTTCCATTTTAATATTTATTTCATGAAGATGCGTTGATAGGGGTTTAAAACATGTTAGCGGTATGTGAGTTCTTTTGCATACGATTTAAGTTAAATTTTCAGGAAGGAAAATTCACGCTAGTGGAATCATTTTAAACATAGTTCTTTTTTTTAAGTATTTTAGGAATTCATGTTTTTACGATAGCTCTCTTAAAAATTTATTCTCAACGTAGGAACTTTCCATTTTAATGTTTATTCCATGAAAATGCGTTGATAGGGGTTTAAAACATGTTAGCGGTATGTGAGTTCTTTTCCGAACGATTTAAGTTAGATTTTCAGGAAGGAAAATTCATGTTAGTGGAATCGTTTAAAACATAGTTCTTTTTTTTCAAATATTTTAGGAATTCATATTTTTACGATAGCTCTCATAAAAATTTATTCTCAACGTAGGAATTTCCCTTTTAAATGTTTATTTCATGAAAAATGCTTTGATAGGGGAGAGGGTTAATTTTTTTATTATTCTTTCACAGAAAGAATGGTGGCTGGAAGATGAACAGCTATTTTTGCAAAATTCAGAAGTGTTTCAGGCATTAGAGGAAATTCCAATGTCGCAAGACCTACTTTCCTCATTTGTGTCTGACGTACCCCCTTCCCCTTTCACTTGTAAGATCTGTTAGAAGGTCTTTACTTTGAAAAAAAATTTACAGAGACATGTCAAAATCCATTCTGGGGCACTTATTCCGTGTATGTTGTGTAGGAAGAGTTTTTCTAGAAATGCGTACTTGCAGATACATATTCTTAAATGTCATTCGAGAATGCAGGTGGGGGGACTCGTTAAATGCGTCTTCGGCAGGCCCCTCCAATGCTGCTAGCCCCTCCAATGCAGCAGGCCCCAGTCATGAAGTTGTTGCTGGCCCCAGCCATGATGTCGCGGGCACCAGCCACGTTGTTGAGGACCCCAGTTCCGAAGCTCCTATTGTTCCTCTATTGAATATGGGGGCTTACATCCAAGTGCAGTCGGTGGCTCAGAACCGATTACAAACATTTAAGATTGTTCCGGAAGGGGAAACAGCTGTCTGTCTCTCCACATTTTTGAATGGCATCCAAAATTCTTCTGTAAGCATTCTAGAACATGCACTGGCAGCCCACCCATCCATTAAAGTAAATGCATTTATGCAGGCAGCTTTTAAAAAGCCTAAACCCGATGACCCGGAGGAATATGATATATGTTCTCGGAATTTAAAAACAACTAATAATCCAGTGTATCGGTCGACATATCTCGGGGAATTTTTCGATATCATGTCCAGGAAACTACTCACTGAATGTTCTGAATGTGAACTGAAAGGATCAGGCTGGATGTTTTCTCACGTGGAGTGGTTCGAACTCCGGGTTAATCGGTTTAGGGCTTTAGGCCATTGAGAGCAGGTTCCTTTATTATGCTTCCCAGCCATATTCAGACGAAAAAGGCTGTCGTGAACGTTACAAATTCAGATGCCTTCTGTTTCAAATATGCCGTGTGGACCATACGTCTTCAAGATCAAAGGAGAAACCGAGAAAGGGTAGCATCCTATCTTAACGATCCTTACTTTGAAAGCGGCTACAAGTGGGATTGTGTGGACTATCCCGTCAAAATTTCTGACATTCCAAAATTTGAAAAGACCAACAACATGAGCATCAACATTTACGGGATAGATGAAGCTGGTAAAATATTTCCCATTAAAGTATGTGAAGAAGAGCTGGCGGACCACAGAGATTTGTTGTATTTAGAAAACGGAGGTTGCAACCACTTTGCTTACATTACAAATTTTGAGCGGCTTATTTCCAGTCAATTGTCAGTCCATAAAAGTAAAGTACACATCTGCAAAAAATGTTTTAAAACTTATGATACGAGGTGCAATGGAGAGCAAAAATTAAATGAGCACAAGAAATTATGCAATAAAAACAAGACTGTCCTCATCAAGATGCCAGAAGACAAGGAATTAACTTTTAAAGATTTCAAATTCAGTCAGCGGGTTCCTTTTGTTGTGTACGCTGATTTTGAGAGCGTCTTAAAACCAGTTCAAGGTCCGATCCCGAATCCAAGCGAGTCCTTCACCACGCCAACTCAATCTCATGAAGTTATATCATATGCTTATTTCATAAAAGATGTGGAAGGTCGTTATGATGTTTTCCGAACTCATAGAGCAGAGCAGGGAGTTTTGAGTCATTTCCTTCACACTCTCAAAGAAGATGTGGAAGTTATTGAAAAAAATTATAAAATAAATATCCCTATGATTGCATTGACGGAGGCTGAAAAAGATGTCTATCGGAAAGCAAGCATATGTCATATTTGTGGTGAAGGTGGATATAATTCATGCAGCAAATCCAAAAAGAAAGTGGCGGACCACGATCATCGTACTGGGAAATTCAGAGGACCCGCACATGCTTCCTGCAATATCAATTTCAAAAATCCTTCCTTTGTTCCAGTTCTGATGCACAACCTTTCAGGATACGACTCGCATTTTATCATCAAGGAATTAAATTGCCTTCCAGCAGAAATTAGCGTGATCCCCGAGTCGACCGAGAAATTTATTTCTTTTTCTAAAAAGATGGGTGGGCTTGAAGTTCGTTTCCTGGACAGTTTTCGATTCATGCCAAGCAGTTTATCGAAATTAGCAAATAATCTTCCGAGAACGCATTTTAAAATTACACGACAGCTTATTAATCATGATGAAGAATTCAATCTCCTCACGCAGAAAGGCATCTTTCCCTATGACTACATTTCGTCGTATAACAAGTTAGAAGAAACTTCTTTACCTCCCCAAAAGGATTTGTTCAACAAATTAACGAAATGTCATATAACAGATGAAGAATATGAGCATGCCAAAAGAGTATGGGCGGTCATGAAGATTCAGAATTTAGGTCAGTATGCAGATGTTTACTTAAAAACAGATGTGCTCATTTTGGCCGACGTGTTTGAAAATTTCCGAAATATTTGTCAGGACACTTATACTTTAGATCCTGCCTGGTTTTTCAGTTGTCCTGGATTAAGTTGGTCCGCCATGCTCAAATGTACTAAAGTTTCTCTCCAGCTTTTAAGTGACTATGATATGCTACTTTTTCCTGGAGAGCGGAAAGCGGGGTGGCTTGTGTATGTGTGTGAAGCGGCATGCTCAGGCCAATAATAAGTATCTGAAAAATTTTGATGCCTTCAAAGAAACCAACTTCATCTCTTATCTCGATTGTACGAACCTTTATGGTTTTGGAATGAATGAGTCACTTCCGGTGGCTTTCCGCTGAAGAACTGAAGCAGTTGGATGTCACGTGTATAGCGGACGATGCCAGCACGGGATACTTTCTCGATGTTGACATCACCTATCCTGACTCCCTTCACGATCTTCATTCGGATTTGCCTTTCTGTCCGGAAACGGAGGTAGTACCTGGAACCAGGCAGGTCAAATTATTAACTACTTTAAATAAAAAATCCAGGTACGTGGCTCATTATCGTCTTCTCAAACATCTTTTTAGAAAAAGAAACGTGGCTCATTATCGTCTTCTCAAACAGGCAGTCAAAGCGGGTCTCGTCATAACAAAAGTGCATCGAGGAATAAGCTTTGATCAAAGCAAGTGGTTGCAACCTTATATCCAGCTTAATACTGAAATGAGAAAGAGGGCAAAAAATGAGTTTGAGAAAGATTTTTTCAAATTGATGAACAATTCCGTTTTTGGCAAAACAATGGGAAATATTCGCAACCGAACCAAAGTTGAGCTGGTGTGCGAAGACAATCGACTGGAAAAGCTGCTCAGTAAGCCCAATTTTAAAGACCGCTCCATACTAAAAGATGAAGCTGATGGAAATTTTCTTGTGTCTATTCATTTTAATGTCACTCACCTCACCTTCAACAAACCCATTTATTTGGGAGTCGCCATTTTAGACATCTCTAAAACTAGAATGTACGACTTCCATTATGAAGTGATGAGGCCTTTATATCGTGACATTTCCATTCTTTATATGGATACTGATAGTTTCTTCTATCACATCAAGACAGAAGATCTATATAAAGATATGGAAAACATTAAAGATGAATTAGACACGAGTGATTTCTGCACAAGCCACCCGCTCTATTGTCTGAAAAATAAAAAAGTAATTGGGAAATTTAAAGACGAGACCCAAGGAAGAGCCATGAAAGAATTTGTTGGTCTTAGACCGAAGATGTATGCTTTTGCTACAGAAGAAGAAGAAGTCAAAAAAGCTAAAGGCGTGAGCAAAACAGTAGTTTCCCAACAGCTTCGTTTGAATGATTTCAAGTCTTCACTCATTCATATGCAAGAAAAGAAGAACATGAGCTATTGCATTCGAAGCATGAAACATTCGGTTTTCACTGTTGCCACAAACAAAACATCTCTTAGCCCATATGACAACAAGCGAGTCATATCCCAGGACAATATTCATTCTCTTCCTTATGGGCATTATTCGTTAGAATCGGAAGAGCCTCCCCGGAAGAAATTAAAAACAAAATAGCTGCCTGTATTCGAACCACTCCATGTCGATAAACTGCTTGGCATGGGGGTCCACACGGCACACTTTGCCCAGGAAGAGAATGAATAATTCAAGTCTTCACTCATTATTCGAGAAAGTTTCCCTCAAGAAAAAAAAAATTCTCTGCTCTATGAAATGCCTCCGTCATTTTTGCTGCTGCTCGCTTGGATTCATAGAAAAAAATTTCGTCTCAAAATGTTTGTTTTGCTCACGTGAAGATATTTCATCTCAGTTGCTTATATATTTCGTCTCAAAATTTTTACTCTGCTCATGCGAAGATATTTCGTCACAATTTTCTCATGCGAAGATAATTCGTCTCAATTTGCTCCTGCGAAGATATTTCGTCTCGATTTGCTCACGCGAAGATAATTCGTCTCAATTTGCTCATGCGAAGATATTTCGTCTCGATTTGCTCACGCGAAGACTCAAAATTTTTACTCTGCTCGCATACATTCTTTTCCTGTTGGAAGAAATTTGTCATGAAAAACCTCCTCAAATGACGTCATTTTAAAAATGTGTGGAGACAGTCCAATGTTTTTTTTTTTTTTTCAAATTTGTTGCTGATCATAGTTTTAACTGTCTGTACAGAAATAACGAATGATCACGTTGCTTTGAATCTGCATTCCTCAGGGAGTAAACTCCTTTCGGAACAAATCATTTTGAAAAGAACAAAAGTTCAGCTTTCGGGGTTGTCAAAGATGCATTTAGCGAGAAAAAAAATTACAAGAGAAGGAACTTTAAAACCAGTAGAGTTTTTTTTTAAAATATAAATTGAGGAATGTTGTTACTTTAATATTGTGTCTTCATGTACGCATTTCTAGAAAATTTCTTTGTCAACGTAATTGGGGGAGTAATTTTTCCCCAACATTTCAAAAGGGTAGGACCTTCTGACAGAATAAGCAGGTGGGGAAAGGGGGAACAGCTGCTTACTCATCTCTCGGAAACCTGACGTCATACGCCTTATCGCAAGCCTGCCTGCCTGCCTGCCTGCCTGACTCATTATCGCTTCGGTGCTTCGTGTGAGTGTGTTGACCTGAAAAAAATGTTGTCTCTTCGTCATAACACGGAAAATCTGAATTTTCGTTACTCTCAGCTCTTCTCCCCTGCTCAAGCGATTCATTACTATTCTCGTTTGGAAGATGAAGTGGAATATTTGAGTGGTGAATTCTCAAAAATAAAAATTTTCGGAAAGTGTTATAACATTCCTAGACAGCATGTTGCCTTCGGGGACCCCAATCTGAAATACACTTTTAGCGGTTTGAGCTTGAACCCCATTGCTTCAAGAAATCAAGCTCGCTGTTGAGAAAGAATGCGAGGAGACTTTCAACTTTGTTTTAATAAACAAATACCGAACTGGAAAAGATAGCATCGGATTTCACATGGACAATGAATCAGATTTAGAACCTTTGTCGTGCATTGCTCTCGGGCAAGAAAGAGACTTTATTTTTAAGCGAAACGGGTTTAAACCAGTTTCATAACTCTGAGATCAGGATCTGTACTCCAGATGCTTCCGCCAAGAAATTCTTATTGGAGTCATGGTCTACCGTGGCAAAAGAACGCTCAGCCCACTGTTTCGGAATGTCTCTTGCCTTATCGTGAATTGCCTAACGACATCATGGAGCATGCCTGCTCAGATTCCATGATTATTAAGTTTAGCACTCACTTTGCTTGCGCCGTTGCTATGCTGCAGCCTGTGGTTGTAGCGGAATCTTTCGTTGCTGCTTCGAAGGGACTCATCTCCAAAGAATTTTTAGAATCTCTGGATATTACGAACTTGTTGAAAACGGTTCACGACATGCATGTAGCCCAATACGAGTTATATTGAGTTGGAGGAAACAGCAGCTGTTGAAAAAAAAAGTCCTTTTTAGGGCTCTTAAAAATTTGGGTAAGGGAAGGGGGAGGGAGGGAGGTAAATTACTGAAAAAAAAAGTGAGAATTCAAGTTTTTTAAAAAAAAGTAAATATTTTTTTGGAAATGTTTAAAGTAATTTTTTTCCATTTCCAGAGCCTAAATTTAAATGTAAGTATTTTATTCATTCTAAGATATAAATTTTGTGAAATTATTTTTTTTATTAACCTAAATTTAGTGAATATATGTTTTTTATTGAAATGAGTCAAAATATTAAGTTTCAAGAATTTTAAAAGTAAAAGAGATTTCTTTTTTAAAATAGTAACAGAATGAATTGATTTAATGGGGAACTAGTATTTTTTTGCTAAAGACTTTTCTTAAGGATATTTGGGTATTTATTAAGGGAAATGGGCCTGATGTTTTCCATCATGCGGCCAATCGGAGGGATTTCCGACTGGTCTGAGAGCAATGCTTTACAGTATTGAGCCGAAACCAGAGTACACGGCTTATTTTCGGGGAGTTTGAAATGTTTCAAACTGACTCGCTTTATTCTTTTAGTTGAAAAAGAAGAAGCGCTCACACTGAAGACCCCTCTAGCCTGGGAAAACTAAAACAGTTGTGTTTTATAAAAATTTCTTTCCTTAGACATTTTTAGTACATCCAATTTTCAACTTTCAGGAACTTGCTGTGACTGTTTTTACTACATTCTATTTCCAACTTTTTCGAAAACGAACTTCAACAGATTTTTACTCGTTTTGAAACAGTCTTTTTATGTATACTAGTTTTCCCATGTTATTCTATGGGAATTTCCCTGCTTTTAATGAAATGTGTTTTCTCAAAGCTGTCCACTAAGAAAAATGAAGTGTTCCATTTTTAACTCTAAGAAAGAATGAACTGTTCCGAAAATGACTACATTTAAAAAAGAGAAAAAAAATGACACTTTTGTTCAACTAAATTTTTTTAATATGGAATCCAACGAACATTTTTACCTATTTTCTTAGAATTTGTATTTTTCGTTTAGAAGTTACAACAGAATTTCCTTCTTGTACAGGAACTTTCAACATTTGTTCATTTTTAATGTACTTTTTGGGTAAATTAATGTCTTTTAATGCTTTTACAAATTCAGGAGGTATGTACAGCTTAGATCCCTTGCTTCGAAACATAGAGTCTATGAGGTCTACTATATTCGTGTTTCTTACAATGCGTCCATTATATTTAAATTCGGCCTTGGGACTCCAGTCAATAATATCAGAGTTCGTTTTAAAGACGTCCAGCACATTTCTTGCATTTCGTTTGAAGTTAGAAGGAACGGACTGAACGATAAGGTCTTCCACAACATCTTTTACTTTCTCGTCTTTGACATGTTCTTCTTTCACTGGTTCTTTAGTTCTCGATGGGGTTTCGTGAGATGCAACTGGAGGATTAAAACTGGAAACATGAATGCGCTTATTCAAGACTTGATTATATAATTTCACTTTTACTTCGTCAGACTCTTTGCTTAGGAGAATTTTTTTCATTTCTTTGTCCAAGTCCGTTAGCGTTTCGTCTGTGGGCATATGACGGGAAATCCGTTCTTCGGGAATCAGAACCATTTTCTTGGCAAATTCCATTATTTCGTAAGCAGAGTCGTTAATACACTGAGAGCAGCGGGAATCAACACACCTAAAAATCCCGCTTTTTGAATAAGGAGTTTCCTCTTTTTATACAGAGGTGTCTTTTTTCGAGAGAGAGCTCGCAAGGTGTGCTTATGCCGTTGCAATGAATGTTTCTGGGTGGGAGTAAGCGGAACATTTCCTTTTAACGTATTCATACAAACTTCACATAGTGCTTTAATTCCACTTTTTCTACACTTCGATATTAGGTCTTTTAATACTTTTTTTGGGCAATGTTGAATCATACATAAAAGTTGGACCTGCTGCTTAGACAGCGTCATGATGAAAACTGAGACTTATTTCATTTCACGGAGGTTGATATATTACTTGAATGTCTCCCGGAAGTATCTGGGAGCGTAATCTTAATTCTTCCTTTGTCTCAGGTTTTAGATCAATCAATAAATAGCTGTAAGGGGATTTTGTGGCATCCATATACACTTCTTGAAAAACATTAAGTTTGCTAGGGTACAACTGCCTCCCTAAATGAGTGATTTGATTCACATCTCTTCGTGATTTAAACAGAAACAAGTAATGAGCATTCAGGAAAATTTCTCGCATTTCTTTACCTTTATGAAAAATATTTTGAGTAATGAATATCACGGGCACATTGAAATGATGACTCCCTCTAGTGAACAAGTGAGTCAATTTTTTATCACTTCCGCATTCAGTCATGAGATCGTCAATGACAAACAGCGTTCTTCCTTTCACATAGTCACGGAAATTAGAGGGTATGCCTTCCACAAATGTCACGTTTTCTATTTCATCATACAATGTTTGGCGAACCCCATAGAACCACACCACGTCTTCGGGAGGGGAGAGATGACTTCTCCTTGATGCTGAAGTAAGCGCTTTACAAACTGGGTCTTTCCACTTCCCGTAGGACCCGCTATCAGAGCTGTGAAAGGATGTTGTAGTCTGGGCACTTCCATGTTGTCAACTGAGGTCAATCAAGAACTTACAAAATAATTTGAAGACACATAAATTAGAGTTGAAATAAATTTTTATTTTAAATTCTAAATTTTGTTACCATTCCAAATTTATTTCGAACAAAATAATAGACACGCACGTCGTTTGTTTCAGATTTCCATCGAAAATTTCTTACAATGGAGTACAAGCTTTTTCCGCGACGTCTAGAATAAAGGAAGAAAATACAAAATTGACGACATACGGCCGTAAACAAACTTTGAAGAGGTACATCATTAAAATTCACAGTTTCAAACTTGGAGACAAATTGAGCAATAGGTCCTTGAAAATATTCTGGAGAATGTCCGAAAGAATAAAAAAATTCCATTGTTTTTGGGTTTGACATATACATAGCCAACCAGTGTTTTCCAGGATTTCCATGTCGGTCCGTATTCACAACAAGGCATGCTGGGAACTTGTCAATTCTCTTGGGAAGGCGGTCACAGGCAAACACTCCGAGGAAGGAACGTCGGGTCACGTGATCTTGCTTTAAGGACTTGGTTATTTGTATACTGTTCATTTCTTCAATTGGAGAAATCACAAAGAATATTTCTGGACTTGGAAATTTCAATAATGTTCTGGAACTCTGCGTAGATTAGCACAGAAATGGTTTTTACCAAAGCTTTTCCAAATTTGATTTCCACTCTTAAATTTCCTTGATGGATCAGGTTCAAATGTCCTCCATCGCATAGGTCCGGACTGAGATCGAATGCATAAAGAGTGTATCCCTCGGAAAATTCCGCACGATCGATAAATATTCCACGGTCCTGACCCAGTTTCTCGGTGCCTTGAAATAGACTGTGGAAGGAACGAATTGTGCTTCCCTTTTCAAAATTGGGTTCTAGAGGTTTATGAGGAACTGGCTGTCCGTCAACGTACACGGCGATAAAGTTGACATCATAATGCTTGAATTCAAATGGGTTGGATTTATATGTACCATTAAAAGCGTCGTTGTCTACACATACAATAACCAGTCTTTTGGGCATTTGTCCGAGGAATACGTTGTCTTGCACGAAGGACATACTTCCTTGAGAGACGGAATACACTTTGCATAAAACTCGATCAATGGAATACTTGGTAGAAGATTTTTCTAATGCTTTTGCATGACCGATGGCAACTCCAGGGTTGACTTTCACTTTTCTCACAAAAATGGATGCGTGTTCGATGAGAACTCTGTAACTGGGGATCTCGGAGGAGGAAACAAGGCAGAAATCAGGTTTGCTTCGAACCAGAGTGATTTTCATATCCACTAAATTGAGCAGCAGTCTGTTTTGATAAAATAAATCGCAGTGCAAGGTTCCAATCATATCCAGCGTCTTGCTTTCTTTTATGAGTTCGTAGCGTTGATGTAATCCCTTGTTTGTTGCATCATTCGTGGGATTAATTTCGTGTAGATGTCCGGCTGTATCCTTGTAAAAACCTTCACATACTAAATAGGATTTCTTTGCTTCTTCTCCGTAATTCAGTAGAGTTTCGATATAAGCTCTGTAGGGATACGTGTTGCTTGATGAGGAAATCACTCTTTCGTTTAAACTGATGTCGACTTGAGAAAACAGAGAATGAAGAAAACAGTTAATGGGACCCACGGGCTCTTTTTCAGGTAGGGAAGAATTGTCAGCTTTCACAATTTTAATTTTCACATAGAGTTGGCTGGAAGACAAATCCATGTATTCTTCTCCACTCCCAGAAATATTAAATTCCAGAGGTCCTCCATCTCGAATGTTGGCCAAGGGGTGATATTCGATCCATTGTCCTTTTTCTATTCTCGTTTGGGTAGGCGGTAAAGCAAATAAATCCAATTCCGACTTGAGACATACGGAAGAATGACTGTGAATCATAGCCATGCTTTACGGATAAAAAATATCGCGTGTGGTCCTCTTGACTTTCTTTGAACGAATGATACGTTTCTTCGTTTTTCTCTTTCTTTTAACGCTTCCCCCATTATTTTCTTCACTTTAGAAGCTGCTTTATCAGTGGGAATTTGTCCTGCTTCTTTAGCTCGTTCTTTGGCTCCCGTTTTCACATCTTTACCGAGAATGACGTCATTGGCGAGATCCATACCCGTTCGTAAGACTTGTTTTCCGAGCGTTTTAGCACCTTGTTTAAATAACGGTACCGCCGCTCTAAATAATGAACGAAAAAGTCCTCCAAGTCCATAACCTTTTTGTAGTGGCACTCCTTGATAGTAAACTATTCCTTTTCCAGTTTGACTGACGTAATAATCTTCGAAGGATTTCGTACAACAGCGGTATGGTTCGTACATGATTAGAGATGCTTGAGACGAAAGTGAAGTTTCACGACCGCTGTGCCACGTTCAAATGGCACTAATTGGCCTATGTGATTCCTTAAAACGATTTCAATGGTTTGAAAATTTTTTCTTGCAAGATACAAATAATGAGGTCGATCGAACAAAGCGCTCACCATCTCTCCATCCACACCACTCACTTTAACGATGCGAAGGAGAGGAGCAACCATGTCTCCTACCGGTTGCGGTTCCACAATATCACTGTACACATACAACAGAGAAAACCGACCATTTAGATCTGCGATAAATTCACCATTTACCGAGACAGCTCCACTCACGGCTGAAAGTTGCATGGGTTGGTATCCTAAGATTTCCGCAATCCCTGGGGGAAACCAAGCGCGTACCTTTAAGAAGAGTTGACTTGACCTTTTGAGTCGCTTTATTATAATTCAAAAAGATTTTATTGGCAAAATGATTGCTCATGGATTTAACAATGTCCGCTATAGACTCGTAATGACCTGGAGATATTCTTCCCGTCTTAAACTGACCTGTTCCCAAATCGTATTCGAAATGGTTGGAATTTTCCGTGATATTATACCACGAATGGGGGTAGATGAGCTCGACGAGTCCCACTTCCCAGTCTCCATTCAGTTCGATTGGGGAAGGAAGACGTGTTATAAAATGGGATATTTTGTTGTCCAAAAAGTATCCGAGAGAGCTGTCGCTCGGTAGTGTCAGATAGAAACTCATCTTGACGAATGACGTTTCATTTAAAAATAAGGCCGGTTTTATAGCGAGGTCAAGTCTTCCGCGGGGATCCACGCGTTGAATTTATCGGAGTAGCCTTTAAATTTGACAAAGTATTCCATTTTTCCATTTCTTTTGCGTTTCTTTAGAACACGTTCCACAGAAAATGTCTCGGAAAGTGTCACTTTTTGAAGCTCTTCGGCGTAGAATGTCCCTTCCAGCTCTTCGTTCAATAAATCTTTTACTTTGTACACGGGAGGGGATCTTGGAATGAGGTCACTCACCACAAACACTTCTTCCGTCCAATTTGATTCGTATCCTTTTTCAAACGTTAATTTGGTTTTAGAAATCCTTACGTGATCGCCGACTTGGAATTTATAGGAGGGTTTTTCCCTCTTGAAACCACTATATAGATTGTCAAACACTTGCTTTTCATTGTTTTCGTTCACTTCCACAGGCTTCATTTTTATACTTCGATGGGGAGAATGATTGTAACTGTGGACTAAATCGTCGAGCACGTCGATGAATCTGAAGGTGTTTTGACTTGTAAAGTAGCGCCACATTCTAGTTTTCAATGTGCGATTGAATCTTTCCACAACACTTGCTTTTGTCTCGTTGTTCGTCGTAAAGAAATGCACCTCGTGCTGTTTTAAAAACTTTTGGAATTCTTTGTTCTTAAATTCAGTTCCTTTATCAGTTTGGAGTTTTAAAGGTTTTCTCTGTTCGAAAATCTTGGAAAACGCTTGAACGATATGGAACCCCGACTTTTGTTTTAGGGGACTCACCCACGCATATTTGAAAAATATATCAATACACGTCAACAAGTAACGAAATCCATTATTATGTCGACTCAAACTGGGAAGGTCAACCAGGTCTGCTTGAAACTGTTGATCTATTTTATTCACCAACACTCTGTTTCTCGGAAAATGACGTCTCATCGGTTTGTGGAGGGTGTACGTTTTCTCCCCCTTCAGCCATTTTTCCACGTCCTTTTTCTTGACTCCTTCTTTCTTGACAACGCGGAATAAAGCATTCACCCCACCGATACTTCCTTCTTTTACGGCTGTAAGATACGCCTGTTTCATTACATCCTTCATTACAACAATTCAACGAGAGATGTTCCACCGTAACAGAAAAATTCATGTTCACACCAACTCGTTCACAACTCAAATAACGTCCACTCCCCCTCACACTGCATTTTTAAATAAAATTCTAAGAAAAATTCCCCCAAAACATTTTGACTCCATGAACAAGCGTCTTCCCCTTTCAAACATATTTTCTCAATGGTCTCGCTGGGACCACCAGATAATTTTTTATGAACCTGAGGGGGAAAAAATACTGCAACGTGTATAAAAATTCCTAACACCTCAGGGAATTCCTGAAAATATAAATTTAATAAAAAAAAACATATTGGAAACGACTAAAAACTTCCTTCAAAAATTTGACAAAGTCCAGTAAATCTCCCGAGAAAATAAAAAAATAAATAAATATTGGAGAGACTTCCCAAACATTTGTCAACGTCCAATAAATCTCCCGAGAAAAGTTCGAAAAAGCACCGCTAGGGAGGGGGCAACGTACACATCCCTTTTCCCCCACTCGGTCGTTGCCATCCCTCAAAAACAAAGGTCCACTAAAAGTTCCAAGAAGCACCGCTAGGGTACAGCAAATCTCCTTTCCCTGACTCGGTCGTTGCCATCTCTCAAAGATTCATCGAAAGTTCCAAGAATCACCGCTAGGGGGCAGCACATCTCCTTTCTCCGACTCTATCGTTGCCATCACTCAAATATTCATCGAAAGTTCCAAGAAGCACCGCTAGGGGCAGCACATCGACCCAACACACTAGCGTCATCTGCCACGCCCCCATATCCTTCGGGCACACGCCACGCCCCATCCTTCTGCCTCAAGCCACGCCCCATCCTTCTGCCTCAAACCACGCCCCTTGCTCCTTCTCTAGAAGGAGCTGCTCCTTGAGGCAGAACCCGCCATTTTATACTACTGTCCTATCCTCAACCAAAGATTTCGTCGCAAGAATCAAGGACGTTCACCTAGGGAAGGAGGACATCATGGGAAGTTTCGATGTCTTAGCGATGTACCCGTCTATCCCGGTGCAG
Organism: Macrothele yani; assembly: GCA_039090855.1. Classification (NCBI taxonomy): domain Eukaryota; kingdom Metazoa; phylum Arthropoda; class Arachnida; order Araneae; family Macrothelidae; genus Macrothele; species Macrothele yani. Next base: position 73,451,369 of record CM076994.1, on the reverse strand, counting down.
GATGCATCTGATAACCTTATAAACGTCATTGAAAATTCCTATCTTTTCGACCGCTATGCCATCCTAGCCATCATAAAAACTTTTAAAGTTCTATCCGATTCGAATTTTTTCACTTTTCGTTCAAAGGTGTTCAAGCAAATAAAAGGAGCACCAATGGGTTCCTCCTTATCAGAGCCGCGGGTGGCCTAGTGGTCAACGTTCGTGACTGCCACAGAGAAGACCTCTGGTTCGATCCTAGCAGGTACGAACGCTCGAACCGCTAAATATTCGCCGTGCGTCGGATGGGCACTGGTCCCCCGGTAATAAATAACGGCGTCTTCCTCTCCCTTTTTACTTCGCTTCCGTGTCACTTTCCTATCGGGCACTCTAGCCCAAATCTCCTAACTTCCTATTTCTTTTTGTTGTTTAAGACGTGGGGTCAGACACTCTCTTCCTAAAATCCTCTATACATGATCTGATCTGATCCTCCTTATCAGCCGTTCTTGCAGAAGCCATTTTGCAGCTTATGGAAGATTCCGTCTTAAACTCCGGAGGACTAGTTCCAAAGATATGGCTGAGATACGCAGACGACATCTTTTTTGTTTGGAGTCACGGCAGTGTATCCCTAAACGTTTTCTTAGATCGCATGAACTCCGCCCACCAGTGTATAAAATTCACTAGTGAATATGAAGCGGACGGAAGCCTCCCGTTTCTAGACATCCTAGTGCGAAGGAAGCCATCCGGAAGTGTAAGAACACAAGCGTATTGTAAACCATGTTACGTTCATTACCCAATTCTCCCTTCATCGGCAGGACATACCTCGCAGGAGCATACCACGTTTAGAACCCGTGTGAAGAGAGCCTACGATCTCTCTTCGGATAAAGAGGATCTCCATGCAGAAATCGGCAACCTAAGAGAGTTTGCACTGCAGCTGATTACGACATTGAGCGCATCGGAGGATAATACATAAAACATCTCTGAAAGGAACGAGAACCGCACCGGTGGCGCAGTGGTCTAAGCGGTGGCTTCTGATCATTCGTCCGGGTTCGAATCCCGCTGAGGCATGGATGTTCTGTTTGTCTTATGGCGCTGGCTCTCTCCATTCCCTGGAACCAGTGGCACTAAATTAGGGACGGACGACCGCTTATAACCCGTTGAGTTGCTCATGGTGGTCGTTAAGCCTCCAATTAAAAAAAAAGGGAAGGGGGCACGCGCAAACGTCACCTCCGCGGCTTCCTTAGCAGAATCACGGCGACGGGCGACGTACGTCGCAGGTTTAGTTTGGTCCTGCAGACAAAAACGATACCCCTAGAGCCCTATTAAAACCGTCTTGCAGGCTCCCTATCATAATGCAAGTTTTTGCCTTCCGAAAGTTTCGAAAACTGAAGTTAGGCGTAGAGAGGATTTCTACCGTAATCGTAATTTGTTTTTTTCTCGCGAAGGACAACGTAGGTCGCAGAATTATTTTGTTCTCATCCCCGTAGCAGAATCGCGGCGACGGCCGACGTACATCGTAGATTTATTTTGTACTCATCCCAGTAGAAGAATCACGGCGACGGCCAACGTACATCGCAGATTTATTTTTTACTCGTCCTCGTAGAAGAATTGCGGCGACGGACGACGAATATCGAAGATTTATTTTGTACTCATCCCGTAGAAGAATCGCGGCTACGTACATCGCAGATTTATTTTGTATTCATCCCCGTAGAAGAATCGTGGCGACGGCCGACGTACATGGTAGATTTATTTTGTACTCATCCCAGTAGAAGAATCACGGCGACGGCCAACGTACATCGCAGATTTATTTTTTACTCGTCCTCGTAGAAGAATTGCGGCGACGGACGACGAATATCGAAGATTTATTTTGTACTCATCCCGTAGAAGAATCGCGGCAAACGTACATCGTAGATTTATTTTGTATTCATCCCCGTAGAAGAATCGTGGCGACGGCCGACGTACATGGTAGATTTATTTTGTACTCATCCCAGTAGAAGAATCACGGCGACGGCCAACGTTCATCGCAGATTTATTTTTTACTCGTCCTCGTAGAAGAATTGCGGCGACGGACGACGAATATCGAAGATTTATTTTGTACTCATCCCGTAGAAGAATCGCGGCTACGTACATCGCAGATTTATTTTGTATTCATCCCCGTAGAAGAATCGTGGCGACGGCCGACGTACATGGTAGATTTATTTTGTACTCATCCCAGTAGAAGAATCACGGCGACGGCCAACGTACATCGCAGATTTATTTTTTACTCGTCCTCGTAGAAGAATTGCGGCGACGGACGACGAATATCGAAGATTTATTTTGTACTCATCCCGTAGAAGAATCGCGGCGAACGTACATCGCAGATTTATTTTGTATTCATCCCCGTAGAAGAATCGTGGCGACGGCCGACGTACATGGTAGATTTATTTTGTACTCATCCCAGTAGAAGAATCACGGCGACGGCCAACGTACATCGCAGATTTATTTTTTACTCGTCCTCGTAGAAGAATTGCGGCGACGGACGACGAATATCGAAGATTTATTTTGTACTCATCCCGTAGAAGAATCGCGGCTACGTACATCGCAGATTTATTTTGTATTCATCCCCGTAGAAGAATCGTGGCGACGGCCGACGTACATGGTAGATTTATTTTGTACTCATCCCAGTAGAAGAATCACGGCGACGGCCAACGTACATCGCAGATTTATTTTTTACTCGTCCTCGTAGAAGAATTGCTGCGACGGACGACGAATATCGAAGATTTATTTTGTACTCATCCCGTAGAAGAATCGCGGCTACGTACATCGCAGATTTATTTTTTACTCGTCCTCGTAGAAGAATTGCGGCGACGGACGACGAATATCGAAGATTTATTTTGTACTCATCCCGTAGAAGAATCGCGGCGAACGTACATCGCAGATTTGTTTTCTACTCATCCTCGTAGAAGAATTGCTGCGACGGACGACGAATATCGAAGATTTATTTTGTACTCATCCCGTAGAAGAATCGCGGCGAACGTACATCGCAGATTTATTTTGTATTCATCCCCGTAGAAGAATCGTGGCGACGGCCGACGTACATGGTAGATTTATTTTGTACTCATCCCAGTAGAAGAATCACGGCGACGGCCAACGTACATCGCAGATTTATTTTTTACTCGTCCTCGTAGAAGAATTGCGGCGACGGACGACGAATATCGAAGATTTATTTTGTACTCATCCCGTAGAAGAATCGCGGCTACGTACATCGCAGATTTATTTTGTATTCATCCCCATAGAAGAATCGTGGCGACGGCCGACGTACATGGTAGATTTATTTTGTACTCATCCCAGTAGAAGAATCACGGTGACGGCCAACGTACATCGCAGATTTATTTTTTACTCGTCCTCGTAGAAGAATTGCGGCGACGGACGACGAATATCGAAGATTTATTTTGTACTCATCCCGTAGAAGAATCGCGGCTACGTACATCGCAGATTTATTTTGTATTCATCCCCGTAGAAGAATCGTGGCGACGGCCGACGTACATGGTAGATTTATTTTGTACTCATCCCAGTAGAAGAATCACGGCGACGGCCAACGTACATCGCAGATTTATTTTTTACTCGTTCTCGTAGAAGAATTGCGGCGACGGACGACGAATATCGAAGATTTATTTTGTACTCATCCCGTAGAAGAATCGCGGCGAACGTACATCGCAGATTTATTTTGTATTCATCCCCGTAGAAGAATCGTGGCGACGGCCGACGTACATGGTAGATTTATTTTGTACTCATCCCAGTAGAAGAATCACGGCGACGGCCAACGTACATCGCAGATTTATTTTTTACTCGTCCTCGTAGAAGAATTGCGGCGACGGACGACGAATATCGAAGATTTATTTTGTACTCATCCCGTAGAAGAATCGCGGCGAACGTACATCGCAGATTTGTTTTCTACTCATCCTCGTAGCAGAATTGCGGCGACGGACGACGAATATCGAAGATTTATTTTGTACTCATCCCGTAGAAGAATCGCGGCGAACGTACATCGCAGATTTATTTTGTATTCATCCCCGTAGAAGAATCGTGGCGACGGCCGACGTACATGGTAGATTTATTTTGTACTCATCCCAGTAGAAGAATCACGGCGACGGCCAACGTACATCGCAGATTTATTTTTACTCGTCCTCGTAGAAGAATTGCGGCGACGGACGACGAATATCGAAGATTTATTTTGTACTCATCCCGTAGAAGAATCGCGGCGAACGTACATCGCAGATTTGTTTTCTACTCATCCTCGTAGAAGAATTGCGGCGACGGACGACGAATATCGAAGATTTATTTTGTACTCATCCCGTAGAAGAATCGCGGCGAACGTACATCGCAGATTTATTTTGTATTCATCCCCGTAGAAGAATCGTGGCGACGGCCGACGTACATGGTAGATTTATTTTGTACTCATCCCAGTAGAAGAATCACGGCGACGGCCAACGTACATCGCAGATTTATTTTTTACTCGTCCTCGTAGAAGAATTGCGGCGACGGACGACGAATATCGAAGATTTATTTTGTACTCATCCCGTAGAAGAATCGCGGCGAACGTACATCGCAGATTTGTTTTCTACTCATCCTCGTAGCAGAATTGCGGCGACGGACGACGAATATCGAAGATTTATTTTGTACTCATCCCGTAGAAGAATCGCGGCGAACGTACATCGCAGATTTGTTTTCTACTCATCCTCGTAGCAGAATTGCGGCGACGGACGACGAATATCGAAGATTTATTTTGTACTCATCCCGTAGAAGAATCGCGGCGAACGTACATCGCAGATTTATTTTGTATTCATCCCCGTAGAAGAATCGTGGCGACGGCCGACGTACATGGTAGATTTATTTTGTACTCATCCCAGTAGAAGAATCACGGCGACGGCCAACGTACATCGCAGATTTATTTTTTACTCGTCCTCGTAGAAGAATTGCGGCGACGGACGACGAATATCGAAGATTTATTTTGTACTCATCCCGTAGAAGAATCGCGGCGAACGTACATCGCAGATTTGTTTTCTACTCATCCTCGTAGCAGAATTGCGGCGACGGACGACGAATATCGAAGATTTATTTTGTACTCATCCCAGTAGAAGAATCACGGCGACGGCCAACGTACATCGCAGATTTATTTTTTACTCGTCCTCGTAGAAGAATTGCGGCGACGGACGACGAATATCGAAGATTTATTTTGTACTCATCCCGTAGAAGAATCGCGGCGAACGTACATCGCAGATTTGTTTTCTACTCATCCTCGTAGCAGAATCGCGGTGACGGTCGACGCACTTTGCATATTTATTTTGGTCCTGCAGACAGAAACGATATCCATAGAGCCCTGTTGAACCACTTTGCAGATTATCACAGATGCAAGTTTTCCGCCTTTCAAAATTTCCGAAAACTGAAGTTAGGGGGAGTGAGGATTTCTCCCGTAATCGTAATTTTTTTTCCCGACTTTCCCTCGATGCTTGAAGAGGGAATTATCCGATATTGTTGTTAAATATCATTTTATTGCATAAATATTCCTGGTTTATTTTGAAAATGGAGGCCAACAATTTCCGAAAACGAAAGTTTGACGGAACCCAATAATCTTGAATTCTTTTTCTTGCGATATTCCCTCAGCCCTATATGGTCATTAAATATCATTTTATTAGATAAATGTTTGTATTTAAAATTGAAAATGGAGAAAAAATTTATGTAAACCAAAGTTGTACGGAGCAAACATTTCTCCCTCTAATAACAGAAAATGGAGGAAAATTTTCTGATAACCAAAGTTGTATGGAGCAAAAATTTCTCCCTCTAATAACCCTCCACCTGCTGTGCTTCTGTATTATTGTTTAATCATCATTTATTTACATAAATGTTTGCACTTGATGGGAAATGGAGAAAAATGTTCCGAAAACGGAAGAACGGAGCGAAGATTTCTCCTCTTATGACAATTTTTTCCTAGTGATGCCTCTGCGCTTTATTGTTGTTAAATACAATTTTATTCTCTAAATCTTTGTGTTTCAGCTTGAAAATATTGGTAAAATTCCAGATACGGAGGACCAGAATGTTCTTGATTCTAATTAACATTGCAATTGCTGTAGTACCTAGGTTAGACATTTTTTTAGGTAGAAAAATATGTCTGCGCAATTTTTATTCTTTTTCACATTTAGTAGTTATCTTGCACAGTGACCACCCGCAGATTATTTTGTGGCAAGTTTTGTCAGATCCATTCCATATATCCCGAAATTTTCTTACCAGCTCAAGAATGCTCTGCGTAAGCTGAGGCTGGATGTAGGTCTAAGGTCCCCGAGCACAATCGGGACCATTCTCACAGCTGATCGTGACAAACAGCCACTATCCACCCAAGCCGGAGTATACAGCATTCCATTAGTATACACGGACACATCCACAAGATGGTATATCGGAATGACAAAGAGATTTTTCTATCTCAGAGAGACAGAGCACAAACGGGATATAAAAAACAGAAAACTCAATACCGCGTTGGCACGAGACGTAAATTCTAAGGATGCCCGACCCATCTGGAAGGATAAAAGAAGACTAGCGCCCTATAGCGGCCCTAAGTCAACAGCCATCCGAGAATCAATCGAGATTCTATCATGCCCTGATGTTTGTATCACTTACTGAAATTTCTCTTATCTGGGATAAGGTGTTAGGCAGTAAGAGCGCCTGCTCGCTAGACAGTCAATAAGCGCGTGGCGCATTATGAATCTCATGCTATAAGTTACTTGAAATTGTTTACATTTGCATTTATTCTTATTCTGTTCTGTTAACTGTTTATATTCAGCATCCTGAAATAGCTGCCCGTTGGCAGTGAAAGCTTGCAATGTTTTGTAATATTTACGCCTGTTAACGGATCAAACTAAGATACGTATTAATTTATTATATCGTGTTATTATTTGTTGTTTGAAGGTTATATAATGTTTGCATTTCGGCTTGATAAGGGAGCAAAAATGAACAACAAAGTACGTGACGAAGTTGAAAATTTTTTAATTGATGCATAGTTTTAAAAAGTTTTGATCTTCTCAAAGTCACACCATTTATCTAAAAATAGTGAAAGCTTTTATATCATGTATTCATGGTCCTCAGTTTGAAAGCTCTTTCAGCGCGATGGATGAAATTATAGTCATAAAGGGAAGAAAATTTCCGCAATGGATGCTGTGCTGTTTCAGAGGCAATGAGAGACAAAGTTGGATGTGAAAGTGCTAAGAAAGCAAGGTTTGCTTTGCAAGAGGAAGCTTCAGCTGATGACCAGTCAAGTATTATACACCGGTGTGCAAAAATTAAGGACGAAGAGGAGAAATTAGCATAACAGCAGAACGAGCAGGCAGAACAGACCGAAAGACCACTCAGGAGCTAGACTAGGGTGCGGTATGGTAGCGCATGCGCATATATGCAGCATGACGTAGGGGGAGGGGTAGTGTCGGAAGGGTATAAAGCACACGGGCGGTGTACGCTCAGCAATTCGGTGAAAGCTGTTGCACGGTGTACATCGGTTTGAACGACGTCGAGTTGCTGCCACCGTGTGATATGGCCAACAGGCAATCCAGTAGGCAACATCTGGATGACTTTACCCGAGGTCGCGTCATTGGGAAGTTCGAAGGTCGAAGTGTGACTAGCGTGTCCGAGGAGTTCGGGATCGCTCACAGCATCGTTTCACGAGCTTGGAGAGCATTTCAAACGACAGGAACAGCGGTCCGAGATTTTGGCAGTGGTCGTCCACGAGCAACCACGGCGGCGAACGACCGGTATATTATTCTACAGGCGAGAAAAGACAGACGGCAGACAGCAGGAGAAATCGCAAGGCACATGCAACAAACAACTGGACGTTTGTTATCGCGTTTTACCGTGGCCAAGAGGCTGCACAAAGGTGGTCTATTTGCACAACGACCAGTACGGTGTGTGGCATTAACGCCTGCTCATCGGAGACGGCGGTTTATGTGGTGCCAGGAACACAAGAACTGGACACATCAACAATGGGGTCGAGTTCTCTTTACGCATGAGAGCTGGTTTAGTCTGACGAACGATTCTGGACGTATATACATCTGGAGAGAGCAGGGAACACGCAATCACACCTCCAACATCATCGAAATGGGCCGGTTTGGAGGTGGCGGAGTTCTCGTTTGGGGCGGTATCATGCTTTGTAGCCGTACTGACCACATCTTCGAAGGAGGTTCAGTCACTGGTGTCCGCTATTGTACCGAGGTTCTCCTGCCTCACGTGCGTCTGTTTAGAGGTGCTGTGGGTCATGAGTTCCTCTTCATGGACGACAACGCTACACCTCATCGTACCGTGGCTGTCGCAGAGCTGTTGGAGAGTGAAGATATTCAACGCATGGATTGACCCTCAAGGTCCCCAGACCTAAATCCAATCGAACACGTGTGGGGCCTACTCGGGAGACGCTTGGCAGCACGTCACCAGCCGCCAGCAACGATTCCGCAGCTGCGATTGGCGCTACAAGAGGAATGGGCCGCGATGCCTCAACTGCTCCTGGACAACCTCGTCCTCAGCATGAACAGACGTTGTAAATCCTGCAACGCAGTCAGGGATGATCATATCCCCTGCTAAAGACTGGATTTTTCTTGGCAGCCGCCTGTCACATTGAGGTTTCTGTCTTCTGTCCAGTTGTGCTCGAAGCTACCTTTTCAATAAAGTGCCCTTGTATCCTTTGGATTCCTTGTTTGGACGATTTTGCTCACTTGTCCCATATTCTTACATCTTGGGGATCTTATGGTATGATTTGAGTCGATGTGGAGTACTTCTGCACGACGTTACATTCAAAAAACCGTCTCGTCCTTAATTTTTGCACGCCAGTGTAGAACAACAAGAAAAAGAAAAACTGTTTAAAATAATGTTTTTAAATCTACTTTATTTTGTTTTGAATTCAGTAATTTTATATTTTGAGTACAGTGATGTGCTCTAGTTTAATATTTATATAAATAAATTACAGCGAATAATTCCATCTTTGTCAGGCTGCGTTATATGCACTGCGTATTTAAATTTTTCACCCGATTAAAAAGTTCAGCTTTTTTATTTGTCAATCTCATGTATGATGGATAATATGCATATCTATTGCTGGACTTCAAATGCGAGTTACCCCGAAGAGAAGCTGCATTTCGCGATTACTGGGATTTCAACCCACGGTACAAATGGTTTTGTTTCGTCCTTAAAGATCGCGTGTGTGCTTCTGGCACGGATGTAATAATTACTCGGATCTCATTTTACTGTTGAAATCCAGTTATACTAGTTTTTTCTTTAAGAAACAGTGATTAGGTATAAACGTCGAATGCGCATTCATTTATCTTCCGTACACTTGTGAGACATCTGACGCTATTTTGGACCAGCAGTGAAAGATGAAACAAAAGTCGACTTGTTCTGTTCGGTATTTCCTGAAGAGCAGACATTCTATTCTGTCAGTATTGTGACTCAACCATTTCATAATTCGAACAAATTTGCATTATGGCTCTGTGTGCATGGATATGGCGACTTTTCGAGACATGTGAGACCTGCATCACCCACTTCCGTACTAGGTAAATTATCAAAGCCCTTAAACCCGTCTTCATCATTTAGCCGTGCGTCTTTGTGCTGTTGTTTTCTGTACGTATGGATAATCACGTCTAATTCAAACAGCCTCCTCTGAAAAGTCGTCGTTCGCAACTGCCGCTTCAGGTTTCTGAAAGATGAAAAACCCGTTGGCTGTTCCACACGTGTGTTCCCACTTTTGCATTACTGTCAGCGAAGCTTAAGATGTAAGAATCGACTCAGATTTGTTTAACAGGACCCCGGGTTTTGAGAAGCCTTGGCATCCTCTATCTGCGCATGTGAGCTTCATGTTGAATATTTTCCTTTAACCCTCTACCCCTACATCAATGTATCGTATCAGAAGTCAGGCAGGCCCCGGTTGCGCAGTGGTCTAAGCGCTGGCTTCTGATCATTCGTTCGAGATGGATCCAGATTGAAATCCCGGTTGAGGCATGGGTGGTGTATTTGTCTTACGGCGCTGGCTTTCTCCCTTCCCTGGAACCAGTGGCCACAGATTAGGGACTGGCGACTGCTTATAGCGCTCAGAGTTGATTATGTGCTTATGGTGGGCGTCAAAGCCCGAAACAAACAAAAAAAGTACGGATTTCTTCGCACTGACTTTTTCACGGAAAAGTCGGGTGAAGTCATGAGATTGGCATTTGCATGTACTGATGATATCTGTTTTGAGCTGATCTCGCCTTAGGTTACGGTGGCGCAGTGGTTTGAGCGCTGGCTTCTGTCAGCGACGTGTCCGACTCCCGGTGAGGCAGGTGTGTTGTGCTTGTTTTACGGCACTGGCTGTTTCCCTTCCCTGAAACCAGTGCCCTAAATTAGGGGCAGGTACTGTTCATAGCCCACTGCGTTCGTCACGATAATCGTTAAACCTCCAACCAAAGAAAAGGGGCTACAGTGTTTAAAACGTAGGCGCATGTTGAGTAGATTTCGCTGCTATAAGCTTAGTCCAAATGTCGTCGACGGTCTATGATTTATACTGATTCCCGTAGTATATTCCGTATGCCATCTTCAAAGAATGATGCTGTAGTATCATCTTTCTGAGCGAAACTTCAAGCCCAGGTTTCCGGGCTATTTTTTTTTCTGGTTTCTTAGCCATGCTAGATCCAAAAAAAAAAAAAAAAAAACGAATTGTAATTATTTTTAAGGATTCTTTATCATCTAGTAATCACTGCTGCCGTCCCTGTGACAGAGTGAGAGTAGCTGGTTTCCTGCTAGTCGTCCTAGCTGGGCTCGGTTTCGAGTCCGACATGCGGCATTGCTGGTGCGTTTGTTCCATGGCGCTGTTTTTTCCCTTTGAATCGGTGGTCCCAAATTAGGGGTTGACGACTGTTTATTTTCTTTAGAGTTGCTCATGGTAGTATGTAAACTACAAAACAACTTAAACGAGTATCTGCTATTCTACTTCATCACTAGTGTCTTTGGTTGCCCAGTTGTATATCAAGCTCTCGTTGCTGGCATTGCGAGGCTAACAGGTAAAAAATAATTTGTATCAAATCTTTACATGGAATTCGGCCGTCGATCCAGCATATGCCACCCCGATGGACGAGGAGAAGTCTGAGGCGCTGAGTTTTGACTATTCATCCGATATGGGGCCCGGGCTAAAGTCTGTGATATGGATGGGTTGTGTGGATTGTCAGATGGCGCAAGCTCTGTCCCATTACTAGAACCAGTGATCCTAAAGTCGGGTTTTCATAGTATAGTTGATACTCTCATTAAAATATCTGACTGAGATTGGCTTATAAGAAATATGAGGGATAAAAATTTGCAGTACACCTCATGTGCTAGTACTCATCAGCTGAACTGACAGATTTCGCACGGCGATGTTATTGTTTGACACTGTAACATGGCTTGTCAGTTTGCTCCGTTCAACGTCGGTTATCGATAATGTTCACCAGAAACGTAACTAGGGTTGCCCCGGGCGCAGTTGAATAGAGGTCCCAAAATTCACCACTTACAATCTGATTTAAATTGGAATTGAAACTTTTGCGTGAGTTTCTGGAACAGATTTTTCGCTCGTATTTTGCCATTGGTCCATCTACAGAATTTGCTCATAATATGTTTCACCAATTTGGTAGCCTGACAACTTAAAATTCTCGTTCCTTCAAAACGTTCCACGGGAATTAGTTGTTCACATTCAGAAATGAAGGCGCGTTTGTACTGTATGTACGGTGCGAGATAAAAATGTACATTTTAAAACATTCTCTTGAGGCTATTCTATCATTAGTGCGGCTGCAAGCCACGAGTACCAGCCGCATTCGGCTCGTTTGATGTGATACGAAGGTTCCAAATTGCGAAGCAGTTCGGAAAAGCTGCACAAACAGTCATAGTTTGATTGTTACAGTTTTGTTTGTTTGTGTGTTTAACGACCACCGTGAGCGTGGGGTATAAGCAGTCGTATGTCCCTAATTTCGGCCCATTGGCTCAAGTGAGGGGGAGTGTCGATGCTGTAAAACACACCATCCATGCCTCACCTGGTATTCGAACAGATGGGTATTCGTATATAACCCATCTCGGACGACTGGTCAGAAGCCAGCGTTTAGAACACTAGCACTCCGTGGTGGAACAGTCTGACTGTGCTCTTTACATACGAATACAATTGGGGTATGTCATTAATTTTGTTTCATCGAGCACTCTCCTCCCCCCCTCTCCCTTTTTCTCGCACTCTCTCTTTTTCACCCTCTTTCTCTCAAAAAGAAAGGTACATCTAGAAAGATAGAAGTCCATCTATCTGAAAGATACATATAGAAAAATAAATGGACTTCTACCGTTTGTGGAGTTGATCTCGGATCAAGTCTTGTGTGAGGCATATGTGGTGTGTTTGTCTTGCGTCACTCTTTTCACTTCCTGAAACCAAGTGCTCTAAATTAAGGACACTGCAGTGGTCTGAGCGATGGCCTCTGATCATTCGTCCGAATGGGGCCCGGGTTTGAATCCCGGTGAGGCATGGATGTTGTGTTTGTCTTACAGCACTGGCTCTCTCTCTTCCCTGGAACCAGTGGTCCTAAATTAGGGACGGGCGACTGCTTATTGCCCATTAAGTTGTTCACGGTGGTCGTTAAACCTCCAATAAAAATAAATAAATAAATAAATTAAGGACAGGTGACAAATTATATCCCTAAAGAGTTGTTCATAATGGTCGTTACCCCCCCCCTCCCTTCCCCAAGACAGATGGGGAGCAATATTCGGTGGTTGGCCCCTGGCGCAGAAATGTCTAGCTACGCCTCTGATTTTCACTGTAGTGGTATGAAAGTTCACGGTACGTGAACGAAGGAAACGGTTCACCGATGCCAGTGCTTCTTGCAAAGCGTCAACCAGAAGTTTCAGGGGTTCATGTCTGAATGAAACACTACATTCCGAACTCTACAGCACCGATTATCCTAACAGAGTGACGGGCGCACGAGACTAACATCAGCAATCACAACGGTTTCACTGGGCAAGGAACGAAAAATGAATCACGATCGGAGAGTATTGAGATCTGATGGGAAATTCTGGATGCTTTGGATTCCTAGAGAATATCTGCTGCCGAATTGCACTATGCACCTTTACAGTTGTTTTCTTATATTATTCCGTGACCTTCTATTGGTCGCGCTGGAAACCATGGCCGCCGAAGCTTATCACAATCATGGGCGCCCGTATAGGGGAGAAGGGACAAGAGGAGGCATTTGCCCTCTTCTGGAAATCGGAATTTCTCTTCTCAAAAGGTTCACAGGTGTTCGCGATAACACTAATTCTGATTGCTAATTTTTTTGGTAGTGATTCTGGAAGTGTGCAAATGCAATAAAAATAGGAAAAACGTTGGGTGCTTCTAGTAGAAAAAGCGGAAATCAACATTAGAAAATAGCAATAAAATTTTCCGTTGCATGTTGCAGAACAAGCATACGTACATGTACACTATCTACCAACAAGTAATTGGACACCTATGATAGCAAAGGAAAATGAAGTTTATTCACCTTTAATAGTTGGTGGAGCCTCCACGAGCAGCGATTACAGCTGCGACTCTCCGGGGCATACTCTCAACCAGGCGTTGTACGACGGCTAGCGGTATTTTCTTCCACACGGCTTGGAGAAGACAGGTCAGTACCTTCACCAATTTCGGACGGTAGGGGCACCCCTTAAGTCAACGCTCCAACTCGTCCCAGGGGTGCTCGATAGGGTTAAGGTCCGGACTTTTCTCAGGCCAGTCCATTCGATTAACCCCATTGTCACCATACCAAGCCATGGTGGACCTCGCAACATGACAGGTGGTATTGTCATCCTGAAAGTAACATGGGTCCACCCCGTAAAACTGCCACAACGTAGGAAGCGAATGGTCATCCAAAATGGTGCAGTAGATCTCGGCGTTGAGTCTACCAGGAATTGCGACCAAGGGTCCCGTGTCATACCAGGAGGAACACCCCTATAGCATAATTCCACCGCCGCCGAACTTCACAGTTGGCACAATACATTCCGGCAGGAGGCGATCTCCAGACAAACGCCTAACCCAGACCCTGCCATCCGAACTGTAGTGGGCGAACCTTGATTCGTCGCTCCAGAGAACCTGTTTCCACTGTTCAACGGTCCACTGTCGACGTTCTTTGCACCACGTTAGCCGAGCAGTGCTATTGGACTTGGTGATCAAAGGCTTGTGGGCGGCAGCACGCCCATGATAACCGAGCAGATGGGCTTCCTTACGTATGGTATTCATCGAAAGAACACTCCCGGATGCCTGTTGAAGCTCCTCGTTGATGTGGCCCATCGATTTGGTGCGGTTCTTCCGAATTTCTCTGGCCAGTACCCGTCGGTCTCTAACTCCCAATTTTGTGGGTCTGCCGGGTCGGGGCACGTTCCGACAGTCACCTTTCATCTCCCACTTGCCAATCACGTAGGCCACTGTCGATTTTGGGTACTTCAACTCGCTTGATATGTCACGTATGGATCGGCCATTTCTGTGATACCCGACGATTACACCTTTCTCGAAATCAGAGAACTCCGAACTGCGTGGCATCTTGCATGCGACTGGTTGCGTTGTTGTTCACCACACGATATTTAACGGCGGCGGCCGTGACGTGTATCAGGACCGCAGATATCGTCAATTGCAGGGGTGTCCAATTACTTGTTGGTAGATAGTGCACGTACAGTGCGTAAAAGTATGTAAGGCGAAGAAATAAAAAATAGAACATAACTCTGAAGCAGCGATTCACTTCTGGACAAATGTCTCTCGCAACTTGATCCAGAAATTTATCATGAGGGTGATTTTTTCATTTTTGATGACCAATTGAGTGACCTCCGGGTTTCGTGGAGCATATGAAAAAATGTCCCAAAAGATCAAACGAACGAAATTTCGTTATTGTCCTAACATGCTGTGTTATTTTATTTATCCATACTTTTTTTGTAATTTCTAATTTCGAATTAAATTTATGTGCTGGGAGTGTGTTAAACACGTTTCGATAAAAAGTAAGCACAGTGTAAATTTGTATATGGTGTTTATACGAGGGTTGTACTGAAACTAATGCAAAAGTGGGCATAACTTTTTAAACTGACAGAGGTCATTGAAATTGCACATGTTGGTACAGTAAATCTTCTTCTATAGTAACCCTTCTTCTTCATTGCAGGTAAATAGTGTATTCCAAGCAGAAACAACGTGCCATCATTGAGTTTTTGACGAAGGAAGGCTGCAAGCTGTCCGACATCCATAGAAATCTACAGAATGTTTTCGGTGATGACACCATTGACAAGAGCAATGTGCACAGATGAATGAAGAAGTTTAAAGGGGAAACTAGCAAACCAAGCAGTGAGAGACCA
Source organism: Macrothele yani (assembly GCA_039090855.1). Taxonomy (NCBI): domain Eukaryota; kingdom Metazoa; phylum Arthropoda; class Arachnida; order Araneae; family Macrothelidae; genus Macrothele; species Macrothele yani. The sequence goes on along the minus strand of CM076994.1, from coordinate 73,436,048 downwards.
TCATCTGCGACCACTGACACAAATCGTCAACGAGTGAATGAACTGATTCGCGCGCAGAGACGAGTCACAATCTGTGAACTTGTTGCACTGTGGTCACAATGCCTTAAGAAGATCGTGGAAGACTTCGGGTATCGTAAAGTGTGTGCGAACCGCGTACCTCGGCAGCTGACTGATTTGAAGGAGAGAAGGGTGGAAGTCTGCTCTAATCTGCTGAAAGCGTTTGAAGCCAAGGAAGACACATTTTTTTCCGATCTGATGACAGGGGATGAAACGTTGGCGTATCTTGACGATCCGGAAACGAAGAATCAATCCATGGAATGGAGTCACACCTCTTCACCAAGGCCTAAAAAGTTCAAGAGCCAGCGATCAGCACAGAGAGTCATGGTGACCGTTTTTTGGGATGACAGGGAGTCTTTCTCCATGATTTTCTGCAACGTGGCCGTACTGTGACCAGCGAAAGGTACATTGAGGCATTCAAGAAGCTTAGAGAAGCCATAAGGAGGAAGAGAGCTAACAAGAATCTGAAAAAGCTCCACATTCACCATGACAATGTGAGACAACAGACACCTTTGGCAACAAATCAGGCGATCAGCAAATTAGCCTGGTCTGTGGTCCACCATCCACCGCACAGCCCAGATCTGGCGCCCCTCGATTTCCACTTTTTCGGTCAAACGAAGTCTCTGGGGACGACGATTTGATGAAACAGACGGAGTGAAAAGTGGCTGTGAAGAAGTGGGTACAACAGTCCACACCTGAATTTTTTCAAAGAGGATTCGAGAGTTAGGTTTACTGATGGCACAAGTGCATCGCTTGTGATGGAGACTATGTTGAGTAGTACCTTTGTATAGAGAAAGAGTTACTCTACCAACATGTGCAATTTGAACGACCTCTGACAATTAATAAAAAAGTTATGTCCACTTTTGCATTACTTTCGGTACAACCCTCGCATATGTTATTCGTAATTACAATTTATGTCTGCCACCTCCTGAAAACTAAGCTTTGGGTGCCCATGATCACAATGCCACGCTTCTAACGATCTTGGGAGTTCTTTTGCACAAATCTATGTTTGTTTCAACAGAATAATATTTCTGTCATATACAGGGTGTTCGTAAACTGTTTTGACAAAAGGAGAGGGGTGATAGTACCCATCAAGACGAACAATATTTACAATGGAGCCTAGGGTCTCATTCCACTCTGAGTGTTAGAAAAGAGTAACTTCGAAATACGTCCAACAAGTACAAGTCGTCACCTCAGACGTCATTTCTTTCGTGCCGGAGAAGCAGCACATCGCCAGAACATCACCGTCAAGCGTTTACCGTATGCAAATTGCCAGAGAAAAGACGCAGCATCGACAGTTGCAGCAGATTGGCTTATCAAGGTGCAGTAGACACTTCCTGAATGCCACATATCCCGCACGATGGATTGGACGTGGCGAACCTGTGGCATTGCCTCCACGCTAACCGGACTTAAACCCACTGCACTTCTTCTTCTGGGTGCACATGAAATCATTGGTGTACGAGACGCCTGTGGACTCCGTGGAAGATCTCGTCGCGAGAATCGTTGTTGCAGCGGATAGGGTAAACATGACACTAGAAGTCTTCGAGAAGGTGCGCCAGTCTTTCATTCGCCGGTGTGAATTGTGCAACGGCACCCGTGGCCGCCACTTTGAGCATCTACTTTGAGTCTGTCCCTGATCTCAATAAATGGGATTGTGCAACTTATGATGTCGTTAATTCTCTTTTTTTTTTTTTTTTTGATTGGAGGTTTAACGACCACCGTGAGCAACTCAATGGGCTATAAGCAGTCGCCCGTCCCTAATTTAGGGTCACTGGTTCCAGGGAAGGGAGAGAGCCAGTGCCGTAAGACAAACACAACATCCATGCCTGACCGGGATTCGAACCCGGACCCCTTACGGACGAATGATCAGAGGCCAACGCCTTAGACCACTGCGCCACCGGGCGGCTCTCTTTCTTTGCACTGTTGAAAGTTCAACTTGGACATCTAACTTTACTCTTTTCTGACACTCAGAGTGGAATGCGACCGTAGGTTCTATTGTAAATATTGTTCGTTTTGATGGGTACTATCACCCCTCTTCTTTTGTCAAAACAGTTTACGAACACCCTGTATTAGGTGCTGTTACGGTTTGATTCACGGACATGAATGCGCAGAGTTTGATTGGTCGTCATACAGCCCCGATTTTAATCCCGTGGTACAGCTGTAGACAACGTGGGACGTCGGTGAAACTTCAATATACCGCATCAGAGGCCGAACTAGCGATGGGCAAGCCCATTCTTTTACAAGAATCGATTCTTTCGATTCGACTCACTAAAACAATTCGTTCATTGACACTTCCGGTTTGCCGAACGATTTGCACAAGAAATCACTCTCAGGAATCGTTTCTGATTCAGATTCTTTCATTAGTTAACACTTCCGGTTTATTTAACGTGTAACGCAGGGAAATGGCTCTCGGGAATCGATTCTGAGTGTGATCCTAACTGAAAAGTGTTTGTTTCGTTCGTTGACTTCCGGTTTAATGAAAGATTTCAGTTTAAATTTATTTAAAATCTAACGGGGAAAAAAATCCTTAGTTTTCAGATAAGTTTTTTATTTTTTTAACGGAGGTTTAATAACAACCACCGTGAGCAACTCAATGGGCTATAAGCAGTCGCCCGTCCTTAACTTAAGGTCACTGGTTCCAGAGAAGGGAGAGAGCCAGTGCCGTAAGACAAACGCAACATCCATGCCTCACCGGAATTCGAACCCGGACCCCTCTCAGACAAATGATCAGAGGCCATCGCTTAGACCACTGCGCCATCGGGGCGGCAAGTTGGTTTTGCAGCATTCACTGAATTTATTACTTTTGTTTACACTTCTGAATAAGATACCTGCCGCCCCGGTGGCGCAGTGGTCTAAGGCGTTGGCCTCTGAGCATTTGTCCGAAGGGGTCCGGGTTCGAATCCCGGTGAGGCATGAATGTTGTGTTTGTCTTACGGCACTGGCTCTCTCCCTTCCCTGGAACCAGTGACCCTAAATTAGGGACGGGCGACTGCTTATAGCCCATTGAGTTGCTCACGGTGGTCGTTAAACCTCCAATCCAAAAAAAAAAAAGAATAAGATACCGTTTTCTGACCGGGAAAGGAACCTCACCGAACACCATGATGAATTTTTGATGTCTAGTGAAAAGCAATTCTGACTGATACATTCAGGAAATCGGTTATTCCCAGAAACGAATTGTTCGCGAATGACTTAGCTTGCTTATTCGTTCTCTTCGAACAAAGCGTTCGCGAACGACTTTTCTTTTGGCTGAACTAGTCACAATTTTACAGGAGAAATATATAGATGACCGCGCTGACCGTTTGTCTATCGTTAGGTGGAGGAGTCAACCTTGGAGACTGGAGTGTGTCATAGCAGGCGAAGGAGAACTATAATGCTGATGAAGTGAGAGACTGGACGTCAATATGAAACCAATGTGTGTCCAGATACTTTTTTCTTGGTGAACAGTAGTTAACTTGCATTTTACTTATCCGCTGTGACAGAAACGAAAAACATTAGTTGTAAAATACTCGTACACTGCTCGACATAGAAATTGCCCCACCCAGAAGTAGTGAGGATAGAGGTGTGAAACTGAGCTTGCAAATGGGAATACATATGGATTTACCTTGATGTCATTTTCAGCCACGTACAGTGTTTATTAGATGTGATAATGCAGCACAATGGGTACGCCTTAGTAAGTGGTTGCACCGCTGAGAACGGCAATACAGGCAGCAATACGGCTTGACAATGAGTCGTACAGTAGACGGATATCGTTCTGAGGAACAGAACAACAAGCACAGTTGACTTGCTCCTATAATTCATCGAGGTTGTACGCAGGTCGATTCTATTACAGACGACGTCCAATGTGATCCCACAGGTTTTCGATTGGGGATAAATCGGGCGATCTTGCTGGCCATGGCAGCGTTTGAACATATTGCAAACATAACCTAGAGAACCGAGCGGTGAGTACGCGGGCGCTATTTTCCTAGAAAATGGGGTGCTGTAGGCCATTCAGGAACGGTATCAAAATGGGCTGCTGAACCTCGCTCACGTATCGTGCAGCTGTCAGTGTGCTTGTAATGCGGACAAGAGATGACCTGCTGTCATGCGCAATAGCACCCCATACCATAATGCTTGCCTGACGGGCGGTTGCGAACGAAACAGGGATCCGTCCGCTCACCAGGGTGTCGTTAGCACCCTGACAGAAAGGGATTCGTCCCTGAAGACCACACTGGTCCATTCGTGACCCCAGTTTGCATGACTTCGTCACCAAGCTAGAACGAACGCTACGATGTGGCTAGACGAACGTTACATGTGGCTAGACGAACGTTACATGTGGCTAGACGAACGTTACATGTGGCAAACCTGCTGCACAGGTTTGCCACATGTAACCTTCGGTTTACAGTTCGGGTCGTTATGACGACGTCCATGGTCGATGACACATCACGTCGAATATCGGCTGCAGTGCTTTCTGGTGACGAACAAGCGTGTCGAACAATCCGGCGGTTCAGGCGTGCTGACGTCTGTCGGATCGCACCACTGCCGCTATGACACACGTACGAACATTCCAGTAGCCACTGGTGCCAACATCGTCCAACAGTTCGTGCATCCCTTGCACATGCCCAGCAATACGACGTGTAGACCAACCCTATTCACACAGGCCTACAATTCTTTCTCTCTGAAACGCATCCAAATGGCGATAAACCTGCTGACGGCGTGTACCCGGCATTTTCGGCCTTCTCTCAACAGTTTCTCAGCACAGACTACAAATCTGAAACGTCCGCGACCACATATTACCACCCCTGTTGCTGCTGGCACCTTTATCTCACGAACGTGTGACGTCTTGGGCTCCGGTTTAACATCATTCGCATATCTCGAGCGGGTACATCCGCCTGGCGATTTGCATGTTTGTAGCATACCTCCTTCTGGGTAGGGCAATTTCTAAGTCCAGCATTTTATGTCAGTGAAGCCAAATAGTGATATTTCAGAAAAGAAAAACAAAACCATATGTGCTAGTTGTTTTTTAATTCTTTGTAATACGTCTGTTATACAGAAGGTACCTCGCTCACATCAAATATTTATAATAGGCACATATTAGCAGTGAAGTCTATCTAACAATATATATCGAAGCTTTAAAACAAGTACGTCAACAATGTTCATTTGGACAGACATTTATTTAGGCTTTTCTGATATTCAAAATGTTGCATGATCAAACTCTACTGTATTTTAAAAATGCATTCTTTTTATTTATCATTTTCGGGAGTGGGGTAAGGAAAGTTATATATTAGGTGTACAAATAAGTTTTAAAGCGTTTTTTTGTGTGACGCATACCGCTAATTTACATATCCGACATTCCCTCTCGTTGTTGCCATGTGACCGTAACTGGTCCAGAGTATAAAATGTGACAGAAGTTTGCCCAACAGTCAAACGCATTTGCACATCGGTAGGTTAAAGATGGCAAGCGGTACTGCATTTATCCGACACTGCGTTCATTACGAATTTCATCAAGAAAAAAGTGCTGCAAAAGCGTGTGCATCAATCTGTTCTGTTCTGGGGCAGAATACTGTATCGAAAAGCACGTGTGAGTTTTGGTTTAGCCGGTTAAAAGCAGGTGATTTTGATGTTAGCGATTGAGAACGTAGCGGCGCCCCGCAAGAAGGTTGCACATTAAGAACTGCAAGCATTGCTGGATGAAGATTCGTCTCAAACGCAAAAAGATCTAGCTGAACGACTGGGGGTAACTCAACAAACCATTTCCAATCGTTTACGCGCAATGAGAAAGATTCAGAACGAAGGAAAGTGAGTGCCACATGACCTGAGCCAGAGGAAGCGTGTCATGAAATGTTTTAAAATGTTGAATAAACAACACAGAAAGTCTTTTCTGTGGAAAATTGTTACGAGTGATGAAAATGAAATATGGTACGACAATCCCAAACGCAATAAAAACTGGGTAGACCCCGGTGAAGCAACGACTTCGATACCGAAATGCAATATTCACTCCAAGAAAGTTCTTCTGTGCATCTGGTGGGAAATGAAGAGCGTTCTCTATTATAAACTATTGGAACAGAGTCAAACTGTTCCTGCTGATCTCTACAAGCAACAATTGCTACGATTAAACCAGGAAATCTGTCCGAGACGTCCATTGACAGGCAAAGGAGTGCGTCCCGCGAAATTACTGCATGAAAACGCTAGGCTGCATGTCGCGAAATCGGTCTAGGAAACGTTATTGACGCTTGGCTGGGACGTTTTGGAGCACCCGGCGTATAGTCCCGACATATCCCCTTCAGACTATCATTTGTTCTGATCGATGCAACATGGTTTGTCTTCTGTACAGTTCCGGACATGTGACGAAGTGCAAAAATGGGTTGACGTCTTCATCGTGTCACATGGCGAAGTATTCTTCGTGGCTGGAATCCGTCAGCTGCCCGAGCGATGGCGGAAGGTGATAGATAATGACGACGCATATTTTGATTCGTAAAGGTATTGTTGTTTTCTCTCAAATTACATGTTGCGTTGTCTTAAAATGCCTTAAAACTTATTTGTACACCTAATATATGACATTTTTTTACTTCTATGTTCACACTTGTTGAAAAGTTGTTTGGAGATATCTCAGGACTGTAAAACGAGAAGGGGTGCTTTGGTCATGTAATCAAATAAGCTACTCGAGTTTGTTTTGAGTCACCCACGTCGTATTTTCATCAGATTGGGATGGTTTATTTGATTTTAATTTTTGTGAGCTTATCTTGATTGTCACCACTGGGGAACTTTCAAAAATATTATACTCCCCCACTAACGCCTTGTTATTTTCAGGTGAAGTAAAATAAAACAAAATTGTCCTCTTCTGGTTGAAGTAAACGCGTGTGCAAAACTCTGTTGAGTTACAGCAATTGCAAAAGTCCAGAGTTCGCGAACTATATATTTTAGTAGCCTATATACTATATTGTTTCGATTTATTATATAGGGATACACTCATCTGATACGTATCCGTGAGCAAACTTTAAGATGAAAATTTAAAGTTTAGTCGTGCTGTTTTGAGTAGCATTTACAAAATACGTACTTCGTTGTGCCATTAAACACAGAAAAAAAATGTACAACCTCTGAAAAAAACTATGGAATCACCGCCACATAAACATGGCGGCGCATAGCAGGGTGTTTATGTAGAAACGACACAAAGGAAGTTGGCGAAACGAAAACGTAGTTTAGTGAAAGTGTAACGTATACTCTATATTCACTTTCCTTTTGATTTTACTATCTCTGGTTATTTTATTTTACTATGTAAATTATCTTCCTACTGAACGAAATATTATTTCACCCGCTGAATGTGATCTGGCAATGAGTGTAAGTCATGACGTGGTGGTAGCTAGTATATAGGCGCGTTCATCGAGACTTTGCGTTGTGTGTTGTTATGAGGTGAGCGTTGTGTGTTGTTATGAGGTGAGCGTTGTGTGTTGTTATGAGGTGAGGTTGTGTGTTGTTATGAGGTGTCGCGTGGTTGTTGCGTTGCAGTGTGTTGTTATGTAGTGGTGTGTTGTGTGTGCCTTAGTTGACCAAGAGTCTTGGAAATAAAGAAGTGTTCAGTAAGTCAGTCTTTCTCAATTCATAGTTTTTGTCAGACCTCTGTCTGGCTGTTAGGTTTATAACTTTTATTACTTACGATAAATAACCAGCGTTGAGACTTTGTTTAAGTTCGTAATTAACTAGTAACAACACCCTTTTGGGAATTCATTATTTTGAAGCTTAGTGCAAGTATATCATTTGCTAGCTGGTAAGAAGAGAATCATTCATAATAATTAGCTTAGCGGAAAGCAAATAAAGCTAATTCATTATAATTGGCGCCCGAACTTTTCTCGAACACGAGATCCTGACTATTATTATCCATGTCTTCCTTACCTGAGGCAACTTCAAATTTCCACCATCCGGCAAGTCTCGAGGGTAATGGTGTTTTTTTGGACAATTTGCACGAAGCCTGTGGCTCTGACTTTGATATGAATGATCTACACGCACCCAGGCATTCTTCACCATTTCGTAATGCACCAGCTTCTTATTACTCTGAGTCGCGGGTCGTACCTGAGGGAGTTCAATCCTCTCAGCGAAGCAGAATGCTTGCCCATTTCGTGCCGCATGCAGGAACAATTCATTCAATGGTTTGGAGGGGTCCTTAAAGTTCCTCGAAGATCTGGAAGATCATTTTGATCTATATAATATTCCTGAAGACTGCAAGGTCCAAATTGCCGGCACTTGCTTGAGGGATACCGCTAAGACCTGGTATCGGCAGTGGAGAGGGTCGAACCCGGATTCTCATTATGCGAATTTCCGTGCAGAATTCTTGGAGGTCTTTCCTTTCGGCCTCAGTCGAGCTAGCCTTGCTCAACAGCTTTTTTCACGTCAGCAAGGTCCCAATGATAGTCCTGTTGCATTTGCGTTGGAAACTACACGCCTATATAACTTATGGGATCCACATGCCAGTCATGTTGACATGTTGGATACCCTCGTGCAGCAGCTCGACCCATTCTTACAAGATTTTCTTGAGGTTCGACACCCTGCCACAATTCATGAATGCCTTCGCCTCATACGCACGTATGAAGAGCGACATGGCAAACATGGTTCAACTCACCATGCTCGGGCACCCGGCGAGGCTTATTACGAAAACCCTCAGCGGCATAATAGACATAATTTTCAGCGCGAGCATACACAAGTGCCCACCCAAGCTTCATACGTTCCACCACACAGAAGAGTGGCAAACCAACAGCGAGTTTCTGCACAAGCTTCGGAATATCGTAATAATGCTCAGTATGCTCGACCCCGTTTCACTCAGCAGCATTCGGAACGTTATCATGCTCAGGGCAATGATAATTTTTCTGCCCGTGCTGAGGGCAGACGTAACGGATATGAAAATGTCAACAGACACGCGGAGTTCCCGACGCAGGTTTCACGCAGTTCTCCTCATTGTGAAAATTTTCCCGATACCCGGCAGGGTCGAGGTTTCCGACCACATGATAACCCCACCAGGATTCCTTTAAACTTCCACAGGAAGTAGACGAAGGGTCGGTCCTGCTTCCTGATACCAAACATTCTGACCCTAAAACAGTATTAGTGACTGTTCAAACTCCTCAGTTGCCTGATGTATTCTTGACACTTGAAGACGTTATTGTCGAGACAAAGTTCGACACTGGGTCTGAAATATCAGCCCTAAATACAAAGTTTTGCACTGACACTTTTCCGGCAATACACGTTCAGCCTGCAACGCAGTATTTGCGAGGTGCAAATAATGAAATCTTCAGTATCTCAGGAACTGTCACATTATCTTTAGGGCTGGGAAAAGCTCGTTTTACACATTCTTTCCTGCTTATAGACGAGCTACCCGTGAAATGTCTAATGGGAATGGACTTTATAAACCAGTTTCAAATAACTTTGAATTTTGTACAACATGTGATTTCCTTTCCGGAACCTGTCGAAATGATTCCTACGGTTCCTGTAGATATCACGAGTTTAGTATTGAGTGACCAATTGAATGAGGGGCAACGAGACCAGCTTTCTCTCCTTTTACAGGAAAGCCCTGGTTTATTTTCGGATCAACCTGGTTTCACACAACGTCAAATTGCTGAAATGATTAAGCAGGGCATAATCAGGGAATCAACAAGCGCCTGGGCTGCCCCTGCCTTTTTGGTTCCAAAGAAACAACCCAATGAATTTCGTTTCGTGACAGATTTTCGCAAGCTCAACCAAGTCACAAAAACGATCAATTATCCCCTACCTGTCATGTCACATATTTTAAATGACTTGTCGTCAACCAAATGGATGTCAACTTTGGATTTCGCGAGCGGATATTGGCAGGTGGCAGTACATCCGGACTCTGTCGATAAAACAGGTTTTGTGACTCCCTTTGGGGCCTATGAATATTTACGTATGCCTTTTGGACTAGCTTCTGCACCTTCTCCTTTCCAAAAGCTTATGGACACGGTTCTCAGACCTGTCCTGGGTCCCCATGTGCATGTCTATTTGGATGATATTATTATCACATCAGAGACTTGTGACGAGCACCTTTCTCTGCTCAAACAGGTGTTCCAACTTATATACAATGCTGGCTTGACGTTAAAACCTAGTAAATGCCAGATAGCGCGGGACGAGATTGTATATCTGGGGTTGAAAATCACTCCCCACGGCTTATTCACTGATAATGAAAAAATTAGGCCTATTGTTGACTTTCCTCGGCCTAAAACAGCAAAAGAACTATCCCGCTTTCTGGGAATGACCGGTTGGTATCAGCAGTTCGTCCCCGCTTATGCTACAATATGTGAGCCCTTATATGCTTTAAAGCGTAAATACAAGAAGTTTATTTGGACACCTGAGGCTAACGCTGCATTCGAAACACTGAAGTCTGCATTGACTCAGCCTCCGGTGTTGGCTTTCCCGGATCATACTAAGGAATTTGATATTTATACTGATGCATCCGGAGTTGGTCTTGGTTGCGTTTTGTCACAAGCTGGGCATCCAATAGCTTTTGCGTCTCGTACTTTAGCCAAAGCTGAACGCAATTATTCAGCTACGGAACGTGAATGTCTTGCTGTTGTGTATGCACTGAATAAATTTCAATGTTATCTTAATGAATTGGCAGTTAACATAATTACGGATCATTCTGCCCTCCAGTATTTGAATTCTGCTAAGCACCTATCTCAAAGACTTGTGAAGTGGGCTCTGAAGTTACAAGAGAGCAATATCAAAATTTCGTATCAGCCAGGTAATAAGAATCAATTACCGGACGCATTATCTCGCGTTCCGATTAGTGGGGTCCCCACAGAAACTACTCCTGGATGTCAGCCTTTACTTCTAATAGCTGATATAACATCCAGAGAGCAGATAATGGCAGAATTAATAAATGATCCAGATTTTGGGGATATCTACAATGTTTTGCTTGCGGGTTCGCCCCTACAAAGTGATCCTTCTCTGGCTGGAAGGTCACAACATTTTGAGGTAATAGAGGGTCTTCTTTATTATACAAAATCTAGGACTACTAGGGCAGAGTTTCGCCCATGTATTCCGCGAACCCTTAGAATGGCTCTTTTAAATGAATTTCATGACAAACCTCTTGCAGGCCATTTAGGTATTCGCAAGACCCGTTGTAAATTGCGGGATGTTGCCTATTGGCCTGGCATGTACCAAAGTGTGCTCGCATACGTTCAATCATGTCACTTGTGTCAGATTAATAATTACCGTAATGTAAGACCGGCCGGTCACTTGAAATCTAGTTCAAGTTCTCATGTGTTTGATATTATTTCCATAGATTTATTGGGACCTTATCCATTATCTGTTAAAAATAAAGCTCGTTATGTTTTAGTACTAACTGATAATTTTTCTAAATGGGTTGAAGTTTTTCCCATTAAAGCCGCTACGGCTGAAGTTATTTGTAATGTCTTAGTTAATGAAGTATTTTCTAGATATGGTGCACCTAATAAAGTAGTTTCGGATAATGGTCCTCAATTTATTTCTGACATTTTTGAAAGAATGTGTGCGAGACTACACATTAAACATAAATTCATTTCCCCATATCATCCCCAGAGTAATCCTGCAGAACGCGTTAACCGAACGCTAGTGAAAATGATTGCGACTTTTGTAATGGATCATCATGAAAGATGGGATGACCATTTAGAACTTTTTGCGTTCGCCCTCCGCTCGTCTGTCCACGAGTCTACTAAAATTACTCCTGCAGAACTTTTTCTGGGTCGCAAAATTAAAACCCCTTTTGAAAATTTAACGGGGATTATCGACGAACTAAATCAGCGACCAACTCCGCAATTAGTACACATTATGGCAGAAAAAGCTCGTGTTGCAATGCTAGGAGCACAAGCGGCTCAAGCAAGATATTATAATTCTAGGCGTAGGGAACCAGATCTTGTCGTTGGAGATCTCACTCTCGTGGAAACGCACTTCCAGTCTTCTGTTTCGCATACTTTAGTGAAGAAATTTGCACCCAGCTACGAAGGTCCATATCGGGTGGCAAATGTCTTTGAAAATAATATTGTTCTGGAGAAACCGGACAACCATTTTCAATATGTACATGTTGATCAGTGTCGCAAGTATCACGAACGGAATATCGATTTCATTATCAATCCTACTCAACCTTCTGTTCCACAGACTCAAGAATCTATATCTCATGTTCAACCGCCAGAAATTTTGGATGAACCAACAAACATTTTTGAAGAATCTCCAGTGATTTTTCCTTCACCCTCCCCCTCCAGACGGGTTTCTACACACGCAACCTGATTCTCCCATGAGACCAAGGCTCGAATCGAGTTCGTCGAATACTAGTATCGTTCCTTTCCCTCCAACCATTGCCAAGACTATTGCTGCGCCGTTTCCGGATAACTCTGCACCAACGCGGGCTACTTCTTCTTTGAATACCTCGTCCGAAAGTATTCCTATAGGTAAATCTAAACATCGCCCTGCACGACCACTGAATTACAGCAGCGACTCAGAGGCTTCGGACATTTCGGACTTATCAGTTATGCATACTACATTTCCGGTTCCAAACCGTCCAGCACCACCAAAGGCTGGGCGCAAACGTGACTTGTCTCCCCAATCTGCTTCGCCGCAACAGCGACGAAGGCAGAAATCTTTGCATCAGCCCGGGTTTCGCCCCTGGAACCTACGTTCAGGGCAAACAGGGCCGATGCCTGCTGCTACTCTCATGCCACGTGGGCGTAAGCGAAAGCAAACGATGTGGTCGGAGACACGTCCGTCCAAAAAGATACTGGAAGGACACAACGGGCCCCAGCACAAAGGGACTTCATATCCAAAGCCTGGGGGAGCCCGTTCCTATCAGCTGCAAGGATTTCCGGACCGCCAGACTTCTGACGTTCCTGACCGTTCCTATCAGCCGCAAGGGATTCCAGACCGCCGGACTTCTGACCGTTCTTCTGAGCCGCAGGGATTTCCGGACCGCCAGACTTCTGACCGTTCTTCTCGGCCGCAGGGATTTCCAGACCGCCAGACTCCTGACCGTTCTTCTCAGCCGCAGGGATTTCTGGACCCACAGACTTCAGCCGTTTCGGACCGAAGGATTTCCGCCATTCCTGACCGTTCCCGTCCGCCGCCGGGATTTCCTGACCGACAGCAGACCGATGTTTCAGTTCCGTTCCAGTCCCGGAAGAGATCGAAGCCACCTGATTTTACCAGTCCAATTAGGCCTGGAAAACGTTATCGCACTAGAGTTTTTTATGCGTCCTCGAGATAAGTAAGTTCTCGTGGACAGGTTCTTTTCTCAGTTTGTTGTTTTTCCTGCACGACCAGTTGGCGTGTCAGAATTTCTTTTTTTCGTGTGGGCCTATGCATTCTTTTGTGTGTATATATGTGTGTTTTTTTTTATATTTCTTCTATGTCCATCTACTAATCCACTTTTTTATATATATCTATGTGCTTAGGGGAAAATAATAAAATTGTTACTGTTAGGCAGCTCCAGGTAAATTTCGCTGCTGATACAGTTGGTATGTATTTCAACGAATAAGGCGAACGTAATTTGAAATGAAAATAATAAAATTGTTACTGTTAGGCAGCTCCAGGTAAATTTCGCTGCTGATACAGTTGGTATGTATTTCAACGAATAAGGCGAACGTAATTTGAAATGAAAATAATAAAATTGTTACTGTTAGGCAGCTCCAGGCAATCTTCGCTGCTGATACAGTTGGTATGTATTCACCAAATAATGAGAACGTCATTTGAAATTAAAAAAGTGATTCCTGCTAGGCAGAATAAAAGGAAAGTATGCCGATGCAGGTTTGTTTTGTTCTACACTACAAATTTCACAGTCGAATACAGATTTCGTAAATTGTCATGCCAAGTTTGATAATGTAAATACGGCTACCACCAAACCACAAATCAAAAAAAAGATCGAGAAACGTCAATCACCGAAATGTAAGACTTACACTCCAAAATTGATAGGTTTTTCGGAAACAAAAAAAAAAGAGAAAAAAGAAAAAAAGGAAAAAAAAAGAAAAAGAAAAATTAAGGGGGAGATGATGTAACGTATACTCTATATTCACTTTCCTTTTGATTTTACTATCTCTGGTTATTTTATTTTACTATGTAAATTATCTTCCTACTGAACGAAATATTATTTCACCCGCTGAATGTGATCTGGCAATGAGTGTAAGTCATGACGTGGTGGTAGCTAGTATATAGGCGCGTTCATCGAGACTTTGCGTTGTGTGTTGTTATGAGGTGAGCGTTGTGTGTTGTTATGAGGTGAGGTTGTGTGTTGTTATGAGGTGTCGCGTGGTTGTTGCGTTGCAGTGTGTTGTTATGTAGTGGTGTGTTGTGTGTGCCTTAGTTGACCAAGAGTCTTGGAAATAAAGAAGTGTTCAGTAAGTCAGTCTTTCTCAATTCATAGTTTTTGTCAGACCTCTGTCTGGCTGTTAGGTTTATAACTTTTATTACTTACGATAAATAACCAGCGTTGAGACTTTGTTTAAGTTCGTAATTAACTAGTAACAACACCCTTTTGGGAATTCATTATTTTGAAGCTTAGTACAAGTATATCATTAGCTAGCTGGTAAGAAGAGAATCATTCATAATAATTAGCTTAGCGGAAAGCAAATAAAGCTAATTCATTATAAAAGCTGTACATCTGAGCTACAGACAGCAGAACTCATATAAATGAGCGTACAATATCTGACTGAAATACATAATGATATGTAACAACACGCGTGGGAAATAATTAGAGACTCACCGACATGGGAGGAAAAAAATATGGAATCAATCCATATGGGATATGATATGTACTGTAGCTACTTTAATACTTTGTAACTCCTCCACGAGCTTTGATGACTGCCTGTATCCGTTGAGTCACAGATGTCACTAATGAAAAATAATAGTCACTGTCAAGCTGTGTCCAACATTCCCGAATAGCAATAACCAAATCAGCTTTGCGTCATGCGACTTTCGTCTGGACTAGTTTTTTCAATTTGAACCAAATATTCTCAATCGGATTTATACCCGGAGTGTTTGCTGGCCACGCCAATGTACTAATATCTTGTTCCTGAAGAATTACTGCACACTTTTGACCCTGTGACAGGAAGCATTATCGTCTTGACATATTACCTCATCATCGCCCAAACCATTTTTAGTTGATAGAATAAAAAAGTACTAAAATGTCAATGTATACCTGCGCATTGACTGTTCCTGTGATGATTGTCATCTCACCTGATTCTTCACCTGCCATGCCACCCCGTACCATGAGTGACTGGAGAAACTTCTCTTGAAGCAGTTATCCTTTATAAGCTTCATTAGCGCGCCACCAGACAAACGTTCCAGCATCATTTCCATGACTAATGCACATCCACGATTCATCACTGAATACCACTTTCGTGCAAACATGTACGTCTTTTTTTTTATTTTTAACATGTACTGTAAATGTAGTTAGCGTGTGTGAGTCTGGAGGGATTCGAGGCCGCTGTGGTGTAGCTGAAGCATATCCGGCGCGTAACTGGAAGACCCTGGGTTCGACTCCCAGTGGCGGCCAATGAGAATTTTCCGTGATTCACTTATAAACGTGGAAAGAGCGAAGAACTTTGTTTGATGTCTCTATTATTATTGTAAACGTATTTTTTTTTGAGGATTTAACACCCACCGTGAGCAACTCAATGAGTTATAAGCAGTCACCCATCGCCGCCCCGGTGGAGCAGTGGTCTAAGCGATGGCCTCTAATCATTCGTCCGAAAGGGGTCCGGGTTCGAATCCCGTTAGGCATGGATGTTGTGTTTGTCTTACGGAACTGGCTCTCTCTCCCTTCCCTGGACCCAGTGGCCCTAGATTAGGGACGGGCGACTGCTTATAGCCCATTGAGTTGCTCACGGTGGTCGTTAAACCTCAAATCAAAAAAAAAAAAAAGTCACCCATCCCTGATTTAGGACCACTGGTTCCAGGGAAGGGAGAGAGCCAGTGCACAACATCCATGCCTCACCGGGATTCGAATACGGACCCATCTTGGACGGATGGTAAGAAGCCAGTGCTTAGAACACTGCATTACCGGTCCTGCTGTTCTTTTTGTTAGCTGTCAAAGCAGGTTTTTATTTTGCTTTTCTGTGAGAAAATCCCATCGTACTGTTCTGTCATAGACATCTATACCTGTGTCTGCCCACTTTGTCTTCATTTGTGTTACTGTATATTTACGGCTTTGAAGACATATTTCTTTTAATTTTCTGTCCTCATGCTTTGATGTTTATCTTGGGCATCCAATACGTTTCCCTTTTATAACCGTCCCGTTCTGCTTATATTTGCACCAAATTTTCGAGACAGCCGATTGCGAGCAACCAATATTTCTTGCCAGATCTGTTGTCGATATTTCTTCTTGAAGACGCTTAACAATTATGTCCCTCGTTTCCATTGATAACTCTCTCCTAGGCACCATGCTGTTACTGCAGCAAGAGAGTGATACTGCTGACTCACAGCCACAACTTCTCCTTTTTATCGCCATACTTATTTGTCTATTCCGAACGCATGCTATTGCCATATTCCGTTTGCAATCTGTTCGTTGATTCAAAAACATTTTCCTCCGATGTCAGTGAGTCACCAATTATTTCCCCCACGTGTTGTTTCACATCATTATGTACTTCAATCAGTTATTGTACGTTCATTTATAGGAGTTCTGCTGTCGGTAGCTCAGATGTGCGGCTTTCATAAACTATGTTTTCGTTTCGCCTAATTCCTTTGTGTCATTTCTACAAAGGCCGTTTCATAAAAACTGAGAGTAAATTTTTTGAGTTGGCAACAATGCGAAAGGGAAATATAACCAGGCAGAAGACTAACTGAATTAAGGAAGTATCTATGGCAACAGTTATTAGCCGTGACAAACGTTCCTGGTTTTGTTATTGCGCAGTTGTTTAAAGGTACGTCTGCATTTCGCCATACAGCTATGGAGGTGAGTGATTCAGAGTTAAGAAGTGAAATGCGTTGTGCGATAAAATTTTGCTATCGTTTGGGTAAAACGGCTCAAGAAACAGTTGATTTAAGGTAGACGTCAAGTAATTTTGCTTCCTGTACTTCCAAGGGAATAACTTCTGTACACATTTTTTTTTTTTTTTTTTTTTTTTTTTTTTGATTGGAGGTTTAACGACCACCGTGAGCAACTCAATGGGCTATAAGCAGTCGCCCGTCCCTAATTTAGGGTCACTGGTTCCAGGGAAGGGAGAGAGCCAGTGCCGTAAGACAAACACAACATCCATGCCTCACCGGGATTCGAACCCGGACCCCTTCGGGCGAATGATCAGAGGCCAACGCCTTAGACCACTGCGCCACCGGGGCGGCGTACACATTTTCTTCACAATTAATGCGTTCCCAAGGATGAAAATTTGAATATCGATTGAAATAGCTTCATTTTATAACTTGGAATACTTAATATTTTCTAAAACATAACCATAATTATGAATCCAACATTTGTTTGTCTACTAACGTCATCAAAGTACAGGTTGCGCCATCTTTTTTCTGGTTTCAACACCACCAAAGGAAAAATTATTGAATTTTAATATAATTATGGTTATGTTTTAGAAAATATTAAGTATTCCAAGTTATACACTGCCGGACAATTGCTAAGGACGGATGACAATAGCAACGATAGCAACCATAAAATGGAAGGCAGGAAAATGTGGAAATTAGCATAAGTGCGGGATACAGTAAGACGTGTTGTGCGTATGCAAATTTTGGATTGCCGAACTTGTTCGTGACATCATAGCGCCTATAAGAGATATAAAGGGTTTGACGCGTATTGACCGTTGTTGTTCAAACGCAAAGTTGAAAGGGAAAGAATCAATTGAAGAACTTGCAATTTTCAGTATGTCTTCCTGACATCACCTAGATGATTTTACGCGTGGTCGTATTATTGGCAAGATTGAAGAAGGGCGAAAAATAACAGATGTTTCCAGGGAGTTCGACGTCAGCCACAGTGTTGTTTCAAGGCTTTGGAAATCATTTCAAACAAATGGAGAGTGTAGCAAACGTCACGGGGAGGTCGTGTTCGCAGTATGACACCTGCAGAAGATCGGTACATAGTGCTATCAACAAAAAGACACCGGCGCAGCACAGCTAGTGAGGTAGCAAATCAGTTTATGGCTGCTACTGGCAAGCGGATCTCCCGAAAAACTGTCGCCAGACGTTTGCATGAAGGAGGACTATACGCCCGCCGTCCTGTTGTGTGCATCCCATTGTCCAGACGTCACCGTACCGCCCGTTTTCAATGGTGCCATCAACATCGCAATTGGACTGATAACGACTGGTCTGCTGTCCTCTTCTCAGATGAGAGTAGATACAGTCTATCGTCTGATTGTCGACGACAACCGATCTGGCGTGATAGTGGTACTGCATATTGTCCAGCAAACATACAGGAAAGGGACCGATATCCGACATGTAGTGTCATGGTATGGGCTGGCATCATGATCAATGGCCGTGCGTCCCTCTATGTGCTTCCAACTGGGACTATGACTGGCCAACGATACATTAATGATGTTCTGCTACCTCATTTCGCATGTTCCGTGGTGCTGTCGGTGATAGATTCATTTTCATGGACGACAACGCAAAATGTCATCGAACAGTCGCTGTCCAGGAGTGTCTTGAGAGCAAGGATATTCAACGCCTCGTATGGCCAGCACGTTCTCCAGATCTGAATCTCATTGAAAATGTGTGGGATGCTTTGGGGAGGAGTCTTGCTGGTCGCCAATGCCCTCAAATAAACAAGGACACCCTCAGCCGTGCACTGACAGAGGAATGGGATAAATTACCCCAACAGCTGCTTGATAATGTTGTGCAAAGCATGACACGACGTGTGGAATCTTGCATCGCCCTCCATGGTGGCCATATCCCGTAATGACATCTTACGCCGGAACGCCTGCGGACGGTAATTGCATTTTTTTCACGTTTACGTATTCTGCACAAAATGGCCTGTTTGTCCCTTGAACACGTTCCAAAGCCTTCTGGATTTCAGAGCACAATAAATTGTCTTTCTTGTAATGTCCTGGCATTCTGACATTATTTTATTTCACTTGGCATCCAACCACACTTACTTTTTTATGCGCTATATAGCCGTTTATGATCCGTCCTTAGCAATTGTCCAGCAGTGTAATATGAAGCCATTTTAATCGATGTTCAAAGTTTCATCCTTGGGAACGCATTAATTGTGAAGAAAATGTGTACAGAAGTTTTTCCATTGGAAGTATAGGAAGCAAAATTACTTGACGTCCACCTTAATGAAAAAAGCTTTCAGAGATAGATCTTTGGGTTAGTCAACGATTTTTAGATGGCACCCTAATTTCAAAAAGAGCGTTTGATGACAGATCTGGCTCCTGGGCCTGGTCAACCTGAAAATGTTGTTATGGAGCGTATTGTTAACACTGTTTGGGCAATCCTGCAAGAAGATCGACGAATGACGTGTGAAGACATAGCGGTGTCAACTAATATTTCAATAACGTCGGCATTCCGCATTTTACGCAACATATTACTGCTGCATCGTGTGTGTTCCAAATGGGGAACCTCATCACCTGACGAGAGAACAATTGTTAGCCAGAGTTCAGGTGTGACATGGGTGGAAACAACTTATTGCAAAGGATCCAGACTTTCTAAACACAGTAATAACTGCCGATGAAACATGGGTCCACTATTTCGACCCCCTCACGAAGAGCGTAACTTGTGTCTGGAAACACACAGGCTCGCCTCCTCTGAAAGAAGTCCGCCAAACCAAATCAGCTGGTAAGGTGATGATGATAATTTTCTTTTATTATAAAGTTGTAGTCTACTAGCATGCCGTTCCGCCACAAATTACTGTCAATGCTGAATATTACATTTCAGTCTTGAAGTGTCTGCTACGACACATGTCGATTAAGCGACTGGAACTGGTAGGCAAGTGGACCCTACACCATGATAACGCCCGCCCACATGTGGCTGCTTGTGTTCAACAGTTTCTTACGAAATGCAGTACTGAAATCATGCCACAGCCTGCCTACAGTCTTGACCTCACCTAGTGTGATTTCTGGTTGTTTCTAACAATGAAGGAGAAGTTCCGTGGCGCAACATTCAACACAGATGCTGACGTTATTCAAGTTGTACAGGGATCGCTAAAGCAGCTTCCTCAAAATGATTTCGCCACATGCTTTGAAAAGTGGACTGAACGATAGGACCGTTGCATATCATCCGAGGGAAGGTACTTTGAGAAAGAATAACATATATTTTGCTGTACCTACATTTCTTTATTTTGTGTGATTTCACTCTCAGTTGTAATAGAACAGATGTTGTACATACTCCCTATTATGCGCCTTCTTGTTCATGTGGCGGTGATTCCATAATTTTTGCCAGAGGTTGTATAACAATAAAAGATCGCATTGCAGTTTCTACACTGGCGTGCAAAACTTAAGGGCCGTTCGGTTTTTTCGCTGTAGCTTCGCAATGAAGCTTCCTGGATAGATGAATGTCATACCACAGAGACCTCGGTATGTACCAAACGGGGGAATGAACAAACACGTGCAAAAATGAATACAAAAGTATGCACTGGGACTTTACTCAGAAATCCCCGTTAAGCAGTACACACCACTGTACTGAGCCATCGTTTCCACAGATGGAATACAGCAAAGAGGTGGTCGTCAGTAAGGAATATGATGTCCCCTAACAGCTATGGCTGCGTTGCAACGTCTCGCCATAATTAAAACGAGGCTGTCGATGTCGTCAGTAAGGAATATGATGTCCCCTAACAGCTATGGCTGCGTTGGAACGTCTGGCCATACTTAAAACGAGGCTGTCGATGAGTTCTTGGGGCAACTTTGCCCATTCCTCATGTAGTGCAAGTTTCAACTGATGGACATTCTCCAGCGGATGTGGGCGTCCCGCAAAACGTCTCGCCAGAGCGTCCCACACATGTTCTATGGGATTTAAATTCGGAGAGTACGCAGGCCAACCATACGAGTGATATTCTCACTTTCCAATAGCTCATCTACTGCACGTGTACGACGGGGTCTCGCGTTGTTGTCCATAAACACGAACTCGGAACCAATGGCACCTCGGAATAAGCGTACACGGGGAAGGAGCACCTCATCGCAGTAGCGGTTGCGGTTACGGAACCTCTTTCAAAAATGTGGAGCTCAGCGCGACCATTCAGCGTACTGCCTCCCCAGACGAGCACACCAACACCGCCATACCGATCTCTTTCGGTAACGTTAGCCGGTCGATAACGTGTTCCCATCTCTCTCCAAATCAGCTGACGTCCAGAATAGCTCGTGGTACTGAAACGACCCTCATCCGTGAAGAATACCGTACCCCATTGCTCTATGGTCCAATCCTTGTGGTCCTTAAACCATTGTAATCGAAGTCTCCGATGGGAAGGCTTTAATGGGATGCAACGTTCAGGTCATCGGCAAATAGTCCACCTTTATGCAGACAGCTGGCAACGGTGAACCGCGATACGACGCGTCCTGTGGTCATCAGCAGTTGCTTCGCGATATTGTCCGCTGTCTGGCGTCGATCACGTTTAGCCTGTAGGACCATATATCGGTCATCCCTTGCTGTTGTTTTCCGTGGCTGACCACCGGCCTTTCTAATAGCTGTTTCTGTCGTTTGGAAGGTCTTCCACGCACGTGAAACAATGCTACGGGCCTCGCCGAACTCGTCGGCGACACTCGTTACGGTCCGCTCCTCCTCCAGCTTTCCGATTATTCGACTACGTGTAAAGTCATCTAAATGTCTTCACGTGGACATTTTCTCGTCTGCGACGCACTAACAAGCCACTCGAACCTCTTTACAACGCCGCACACCGCTTTCCGTTTCCTGCCTTGCTGCGAGATGCTCCTTATATCCATTTCAGCGCTGTCATGTGACCTGCGACATCACATTTCAAAATTTTGCATACGCGTCATCTTTCTACTGATCCGCTTGCGTTATGCAAATCGCCTCAAGCTTGTGTGTTTAACTGTGCGGCTCTAATCTGCGGCTCTAGTGTCCGTCCCTAAGTTTTGCACGCCAGTGTAGTAGCTAATGGCTAAAAAGCAACACAGATTATCCTTATATATGTTACCGCTAAAGTGCAGAAATCAGTTGTTCTACAGATTATCTAGGTAATGTGCAGATTAACTATAGGGGGATCCGTTAAAGTGCCGAAAATTGTTTCATTGCTCAAATTACCTAGGTAATCTGCAAATTACCTAGATAATCTGCACATTATCTACTAGGAACTCGTTAAAGTGAAAATAAGATCTTTGCTGGAACAACAGCAACGCTTCTGTACGCTTAAATTAACATAATGTTACTTATTTATTTTTCGATATATAAAGAATCAAGTTAATACAATCAAACAATCAACAAATTAGTTGATAGAATCAATCATCAATCAATTAAAAAACTATAACAGAAGGAATCAAACGGTTTAAAATATTATTATAATTAAGGAAATGAATTTGCAAAACATATGATAAAATTATGCTTACTTATTAGTGCAATCTAAAGATTGGTGACACTTTGAATTACATAGCAATTGGTTTTTGCGACAAGCACACCTATTTGTGGTACATTTAGATTTGCAGTCACATTTTCTGAAACCCTGCCCAGTACCAAGGGATTGTTTTATTGCTGTTTGACGTAAAGATATTTCTACAGCAGGGACATCTTCTTTCGTTAAAAATCTCTCTTTGCAAACACTGAATTCAAATTTTGCATACAATTGTTTTAAAATACCCGTTTTAGTACCAAGTTTATAAAAGCCATCCTCTATTTTACTAAGAACCACAGCTAAAATCGAGCGGGAATCAGTTTTTGCTCTGTCTACTTCGGGTACTTTAATTCTCACAGTGACACCTTCATCGACACTTGGGTGCTTTGCATTAGAAACTGCTAACATTTTCTTTGCTTGCTTTTCTAAACCTTTCTTGGCTTCATCACGCTGTATTTTCTGATCCATATTCTTTTTACAGATGTTGCACAATACATTCTTACCATACCCTTTCTCTTTAGGATCTATTTCACCACAAATTACGTGAACAAACATATCCCACGAAACCAAACTAAAAGTGGAGGGAGAGGGGGAAGGTGTAGGGAAAGGAAATGAAAGAAACAAACTTTTGAACTTTAACGATACGGAAGCCGTTAATGTGCACATTACCTAGTTAAAATGCGGAAAACTCTTGATTCCGCACGTTAACGGAGCAAATCAGTTAATCTGCAGATTAGCTAGGTAATGTGCACATTAACGGCTTTCGAGCTTTAGCGGTAGCATATATAAAAGGCTAAGTTGTCGACGGCCTGGATCACTTTTTAAGTCGTCATAGCAACAACCGAGAAACAAATGTTTGTGACGTCACGATTAACTTTTCGCGTTTTCGTGCAGGGGACGTCATGACATGCACGCGCACAGTTCACGCGTATATCACTTTGTTTTGTTGTCATAGCAACAAAGAACACAGCTGCTGGTGTGACGTCATCTGATCCAAATCATTCTCATATGACGTCAGAGATGCGTTACGTCACAAAGTCAACTGACATTCCATTACAACATAGACCAACGTCTTTATTAAGTATTGCTAACCAATGTACAAAGCCACGGTCAAGGATTACACAAATGCAATACTATCAACATCGTCTTTCGATCCTTGACGAATTTAATCCAATATGAAGCGAAGGAAAGCTTACGCAGCAATACAATGTTGATGCGTATGTAAAAATGGAAGCTAATATACTCAATTACGTACGACAAAATCAGTCTTAGTTAAGTGTCGAAAAGTATAAAGGCCTGATGGACCAAATTCAGAATGCTGGAGATGATAAGTTTCTTCCTGGAAAAGCTCTTATTTTGCCATTTTCATTTCAAGGTAGTCCACGAAAAATTTAGTCCCTTCAGATGTCCAATTTTATTCAGATGGCTGGGCAACGGCGGCGGAAGGAGAGCTCAGCCAGACGAAAAAATTTAACACTACTCGTCGGTAAATTCTGTTGGGAAACAAGTCAAAGTCTGTTGGACTCAAATCTGGGCTGTAGAGCACACGAGGCAAGACAGACCTCCCTGTTGTACTTCGTCAACAAATCAGTAAGACCTTCCCAATGTGTGGTCTTGCGTTGTCATGGAGAATTAGCACTTCACGTTGCAGACTATGAGGTCAGTTGCTGTGCATTTTTCGAGACAGCTTTTGAAGAAATTCCTGATAATACTGTGCTGTGACAGTACTACTGCCAGTGATACTCTGTCTTTCATAACGACTCCAGCGTAATCGCAGGCGAAGATCATCATTTGCTTTACGTTCGACATTCCCCGCCACCATTTTATGGTACTGGGAAAATAAAGACTTGGGCCATCCTGGTGGCTTCTGGACAATTGTCCGAGATCAGCCTGGTTTCGAGTCCCGATGAGGCATGGGTCTCCCGGCGCTGGCTCTCCCCCTTTCCTGGAACCAGTAATCCTAAATTAGGGATGGGTGACTGCTTATAGGCTAACGATCGCTCATGGCGATCGTTGAACCCCAAAATAAAAGCTAAACAAGCAAAAAGGAAAGGACTTTTCCACTGACAGGAATGAGATTTCATCATAAGTTCAAAATCCCTATTCCGAGTTTCATCAATAGTTACAATTCGATGCAGAAAATTCTCTTCTTCATCGGCGAATTGTTGCCACAGCTGCTGCGAATTTTACAGATATGTCCGTTTTTGTGCGTAACCCACCTCGACGACACTTTCAATTTTTTCACCCTTTCGTTCAAAATATGATTAAGAGACGCGGATAAGCACCTGTGATATTACCTCAGAGATTACTCGATGGCCTCCGTTGAGGAATTGGACAGCAATTTGAAGTAGCCTGTCACATGTTGTGGTCTTCGGGCTCCCTGACTTTTGGGTCATTGAATACTTTCACGCCCCTCAAGAAATCGTGCTGCCCAGCGAGGACTGGTTACTGCATCATTCATACCGCAATGTAGGCACATTGTGCAATACTTTTGAAATGACACTCGTATAAATAAGATGGTATGAGGATGTTGTGCTGAAATTCGTCGACACTATCGTTTGCGTATAAAGACAGTCACCTTCTGAAATCATTTGCCTGAATTTTACAAAAAAATTCTTCTTTGGCACATGACTTTTCCTCGGCATTTTTTATTTTTCATTCTTTGTGTGTATTAGTTTAAATGGTCTGTTGAATACTCGCTTTTATATGTAATAAATTGCTCAGCGACATTGAAAATTGGTGTAAAGTAACTTCAACATAGACTTGTAAGCTATCTTAAGAAAATCATTAAAAAGGGCTTAAAATACTGTACCAAATTCACCAGAAAAGTCGCCTTGTAAAGGACTTCTAAAAACTGAAGAAAATATTAAGTAACAATTTTAATGCCAGAATCTGTTCTGCGTTTAAATTGAAAAAGTAATGTAGACTTAAAAAGAAACTGATGCCTTTCTACTAGAGACAGTGCACTACAACAATGTTCACGCCTTTCCCTAAAAAATTCAAGTTCCCTAAAATATTTTTAAAACATAGCAAAATACTATGAAACTTAAAAAAAAAGAAATCCGAATTAATATTGATGTGGACTCCATCTTAAATGAACTTTGTTTGCACAAATATTACTTAAAGAACCATTTTGCGGATTTCGAAAGTAAAATTTATCACTGGTAATATCAAATAAGTTCTAAGATGAAGGGGGATAGTTACTATGACAGAAGTATTGGGTTGAAAAGAAAGTAATATCCGATAACGAGGAACCCGAAGTCGAAGCCCTGGCCAAGGTACACATTGGCCACTGAGATTGCGCAGCACACCAGCATGACATCAACAGGTAGGTAGGTGGTTAAGTCATTAGCAGTTAGCCGTCAAAGGACGAAGAGTGTAAGGCCCAGCCAACATTGGAAGTAGACAACGAGCACATCGGCAAACGCTGTAAGGAACGTTATCAGTGTGTACCCCAATGCCATGTCACATCGTCAGTGCTGTCGTTGGTTCGAACGATTTCGAGAGGGAAATATTGACCTGTCAGATCATCCCAAAGCCTGAAGACCCGCAATAGTGGATATGGACATGCTAAACACCTTAGTGGAGGCCGATCCACATGTGACCACGCGGGAGTTGGCCGAACAACTGGCAACTGCCCACACTAATATTATCAGGCACCTGCGTCAAATTGGGAAGGTACACAAAAGGAAAGTTTGGGTGACCCATCAACTTACAGTTGAGCAGAAAACAAATCGCATATGTGCATGCGTTTCCGTGCTTACACGTGATCAAGTTGAACCGTTCTTAGACCGCATTGCGACAGGTGACGAGAAATTTGCCCTGTACGACAATGATAGCGCCCAGAAACAGTGGTTAGACCGACCCAAAACAGAAGCGCAAGCCAACCCTCAAAGCCGACTTACATCGACGTAAGGTCCTGCTGTCTGTTCTGTGGGATATTCAGAGTGTTGTGTTTTTTTGAGCTGCTGCCGGACAATTCCACTTTCACAGCCGATGTGTAGTGCCGTCAGTTTGACGATCTGCACGCATCGCTCACGTCGAAACGACCAGCACTGCTGAACCGCAAGGGCGTCCTCCTAAAGCAGAATCGAGTGAGACCTCACACAGCACGGATGACCTGTCACAAGGTTAGAGACCTAGGCTGGGAGCTGCTGCCCCACCCTGGATATTGTCCAAAGCGACTACCCCCTTTTCCTGTCGTCGCAGCATTTCGTGGACGGACAGCGGTTCACTAACCGGGACGGTTTCGAACGTGCACTTATTCACTTCTTTGCGTCCAAGCCGCCACAACTCTACAAGGACGGTATCCAACAGCTTCCCAGACGATGGGAGCAGGTCGTGGTTGTGACTACATTTTGGACTGATTTGTACTGCATATACCGTAATTAGCACTTTTCTGTTGCCTTGCATTTGTGGACATTACTTACTTTCCAACCCAATAGCTCATTGATTCTGTTCTGACATGACCATGACTGTGTCTTCTCATTGATTCTGACATGAGCATGATGTGTCTTCTCATGATCGTGACTGTGAATAGCTCATTGATTCTGTTCTGACAAACTCTGACCGTGTCTTCTTTTACTGAATTTCTTCTTAATGTGTGAGTTGAGTGCAAAAATTTGAGAGTGAAGGTGCAAAAGTTTTGACTGCTTATTTAATATCCTGCTTGTGTGAATCAAAAGTCCCAGGAAATTTCACCTGAAAGAACTAATCTGAAAACACCGCATGAAATAAGTGTCGCAATCTGGAAGATATAACCCAGATTTCCTATGTGCTATCAAGAAAGTTTTTAAATTTCCGATCCTGCAAGAGTTATTCTCCCTTTGTGGAAGAATGAGATCCCTTTTCTCTTCGTGTACAAGGGCTTTGCATTCGCTTGCACATGTATCTGAAGAGCAGGACCATGCTTTCTACAAAGTCGAAGACAGCGATCAGTGAGATTCCAAGCCACATTCCCACATATCCTCCAACATAGCTAAAGGTCTCTATTGACTAGAAAGATAAAAAGAATGAAATTTATTTAGTGATTTAGGTCAAACACAAAGCGAATATTTAACTTGATAAGACTAATTCTATAGTACGGATGGACTTGAAACTTACATCATATTTTGGTTGAAAATTGTAGACTATAACTTCCGGTCTTTTCAAATAGATGTCCAAGGTACCCTTGTTCTTTCTGAAAAACAAATAGTCTTATTAGGTGAGTTCATCTGGTAAAAATTAATTATTCCCACTCCTGAAATTTTTATAATTTTTTTATGCCCAAAGATACTGGATAACACGAGAAAGGCAGTAGTTGTCGCCGGTGTCCAGTGGTTTAGGACATGTGACTCTGGTACTGTGGAACTGGCTTGGAATTCGAAGCCCGCGTGTCCCGCCCAGGTGGCGCAGTGGTCCAAGCGTTGACTTCTGAATATTCACCCGAGATGGGTCCGGGTTAGAATCCCGGGGAGGCATGGATGTTGTGTTTGTCTTACGGCACTGGTTCTCTCCCTTCCCTGGAACCAGCGGTCCTGAATTAGGAACGGGCGACTGCCTATATCCCATCGAGTTGCTCACTGTAGTCGTTAAATCTCCAAACAAAAAAGCCTGCGTATGACAAGATTTTAAGCATTCGGTTCCATGATACTGAGTAGTTTCATTTTCTTTCTGGATGCATGCCTCTAAATTAGGAACATTTACCTTTCTGGTTTTTAGTGATAACAGATTCACTGAATTCAAGGTAAAGCTGTAGCTACATGTAAATTTTTTGCGTGGCCATTCTGTAAAACTCTTTTCAGGTTTTACTCTGAAATAGAAGAATGCCTCCCCCAAAACTAGTAAGTGCGCTTTTTTTCTTTCTTTTTTGAGTGACTTCCAATGATATTAAAGAAAAACAAAAAATAATCGTGAATTCATTTTTATAAATGCGCAAGACAGGAAAATAAGATAAATTCATTGAGATCAATCGTGTCGAGGAGATCCGCACCGACCTACCTTCTAGAGAAAGCAATATCCAAATTCTTAACTAATCATCTACCGGAATCGCACTTTACAATAACTTCCACTTTAGATTTTATCAGTGGCGTAGCCTCTTGTACAAGGAGACGCCGAAATAATCTAGTTAAAATCGAAATGTAACCTTTTATTTTGAAATTCTGTATTGCCCTAAAAATAAGGGAGTACACAAAAAACATTTACACAAAATAGAATACCATATGATAATTATAATGAAATGTCATTTGGTCTTAATTTTGAGCATAGAGGTTCTTTTTAAGTTAATGTACAAAATTTGTGAAATGCAGAAGTTTTGATAGGTGTTTATATTGAATATATAGCTTTGAATTTCAAATTTCATCTACATATACTGTATACATGCAAAGGCTACTAGCATTATAATTTGAGATAATGAAAGAAAAAAATCAATATTCCTAAAATTTTTGTGAGTACCGTGTTTCCTTAAACAACTTTGTATATCAGCTCTATTCTTCGATTCGTTTTTTCTTTTCAGCAAACACGTCAATACACCTATCAAGAAACACAGGATCACTTGAAAGCTGTCGAAGTAAAGCATTTTCAATAGCTAATGAGCTGAAGTGACTTAGACGGTCATTTGTCATAGAGTTTCTAAATAAAGTTTTAACGCGCTTTTAATTACTCATGTTTCTCTCACTACTTGCAGTTGTTGCTGGTAATGTGATAATTAGACGAAGTAGTTTGGTTACCTCTTCGTAAATACCGTCCAAACCATTTGCTACTAAATACTTCAACAAATCTGTAGGTTACAAAGCTTTCTTGTCATCTTCGTAGATATTGACTAGCTCATTTTCCAGTTTATCTTTCGTAAAAAAGTCGTAATTTTCAAACAAGTTATTCAGTGCCACAACAGGAAACATTTTTCGATATTCCGTGAACTTCTGTTCATTCACGAGTTCTGTGAGCTGCAATTTAACAAAATCTTTAAATCTCTCCTTCATTTGAACAACTTGAGAATCAAGTATTTCGTAGCACACCTGAGTCATACTCATTTTCTCGCTTTCCCCCCAACAATTACTTTTTTTAACACAATTATCAATGAAATCGTCATTCTTTCTAATATTTTCTAACAGCAGAATGGTCTGACGAATCTCATTATGACATGAAACAATACTAACTGAGATTGACTGAAGTAATTTCATCAAGGGTTCAATATAAACAAAGCAGGCGTCATAAACACACAGAAGAAAAACAAAAATCGAACTATCCAAATGTCTTTCCAATCCAATGGCAGAGTGTATAGAATCACAGTTCCACTGCGAATTTTCGTCCTCGATAATGCTAGAAATGGCCCTGTAAAGTTCATGAAAATGATTTTCAATTGTCTGAATTGCCCTTGAATGGAAGTTCCAGTTCTAGCAAGTACTGCTTGCTTGTGGAAGCTTAAAACCTTGCTCTGTCAGAAGAACAGTTCGCTTGGATGATTTGCTAAAAAAAACTGTGAAAAGCAGTCAGCGCACACACAAACAGTTTCACTTTTTTAATATTTTTTGAACCATGCAAGAGCACGAGATTCAACTGATGTGCAATAACAATGTATAAAAAGTGCATTTGGACAAAACTTTCTAACTAGGTACTGAACTCCCCCTGCTCGACCAGCCATAACCGAAGCTCCGTCATAGGTCTGACTAACGACTTTCTCTGTGACGTTTCAGTCGTTTAAAACTTTGTGAATTACGTCTGTTAAGCCTTCAGCTGTTTTGTCTCTTGAAACATCGTAAAATCCAAGAAATCTCTCCTCAATCCTGTCTTCAACACAATATCTTAATATCCCAGTCATCTGGCTTTTGCAAGATACGTTATAACGAAGTAAATTTCTCCGTCATTTTTATCCACGCCGGGGCTTGAACCCGGGTTTCCTCATTCCGGAATAAGTCACTCTACCAATTGAGCTACGCGGACGTTCGTTCTGACTGCTATCTGCCTTTATGTCGTGTGCGTCCTGCTGGCATTTCAGATTTTTTTTTTTTTTGATTGGAGGTTTAACGACCACCGTGAGCAACTCAATGGGCTATAAGCAGTCGCCCGTCCCTAATTTAGGGTCACTGGTTCCAGGGAAGGGAGAGAGCCAGTGCCGTAAGACAAACACAACATCCATGCCTCACCGGGATTCGAACCCGGACCCCGTTCGGACGAATGATCAGAGGCCATCGCTTAGACCACTGCGCCACCGGGGCGGCACCATTTCAGATTTAATAGTTTCATTTAATACAGTCGTAATAACTTCAATCAAATCATTCCATATGTCAGGTGATGTTCCTTTGAATGAAGAAGATGACTGTAAGAGCTCTCGGATGGTTGATTCGTCCAAAGCCAATAGCTCTAAAAGTTCTAAGTAATTTACTTTGTTGACTGAATATGCCATCGAAATGCCAATTCTTGTTTTGCAAGGAATATAATTGACTGGATAATTCTTTTAAGAACTTCTCTGTTATTTGCGACTTGTTGATTATGTTTCACGGCTTGAGTGCGTGCTGCTTCTGATAAAACATGCTCTATACGAATTTTTCCAAGCAAAACAAAAGACTCCATATGTTGCAAATGTCCTCTTGAAGAGGCATGTTTATTTGCTTTTTTGATGAAATTACTCAAGTCTGAAATGCCATTAATGCACCATTCGTTGTCTTTCTCTCTAAATAGTAAGCAAACGTAGCAAAACATTTTTTGTTTTCTACTGCACCCAGTAGTCCATTTGTATCTATCATACCACGAAGACTGCCAAGTACGAGTACTACCTTTACTTGTTTGCTTAATGTTCAAGCATGGCGTAGGTCTTTTGTTCTTTAAATAGCACCGTTTCTCCAACGTAACATTACAGCTGGGAGTTTTTGCAAGTAATCAGTGAAATCCTCGTCCAACATGCTTTCCACATCAGTCATTTTTTCACAGTAGAACTATTATAAAACAAAACTGAACTCAAAAGACCACGCTGAACAACAGAGAATATCTGCATACCAACGCTCGCTAAAACTCGTCCTCCTCGAATACGCTGGCGTTTCCCGTAGCAAACAAACGGGAGTGATCACCCTTCGCGAGCATGCGCAGTCACATGAATTTGACCCTGGCCTCGGTTCTCCTCAAGGTCATCAGACGCTAGATTGGCCGAGCGTCTGGCATTGAGTAGAAAACCACTTTACATCAGACTAGCAAAAGATAGAGAGAACTGCGTATTTGCTACAGTGGCGGCTCGTGGTTGGAAAAATAGGTGAAGAGGTACAAGAGCAGTATGAAAAGATATATACTGTCTACAATGAAAATCCCTTAATGAGGACTTACTTATTTTTTGTATATTAAATCAATTTTTCTTCCTTTTAAAGCCGCAAATTTGTCGATTATGTCGTCATAAGATGGTTAGATGGTTGTTTCTTCGTGAGCATCAATAAAATGTCTTCCTGAATAGAAATATTTGCCAGAGAAGCAAGTCTATCTTGGGAACTAGTGTTTCTTGAGCAAGTTTGTATTCTTTTAAGAAAACTTCT
This sequence comes from Macrothele yani, assembly GCA_039090855.1. Classification (NCBI taxonomy): domain Eukaryota; kingdom Metazoa; phylum Arthropoda; class Arachnida; order Araneae; family Macrothelidae; genus Macrothele; species Macrothele yani. The sequence goes on along the minus strand of CM076994.1, from coordinate 73,404,068 downwards.
TTCCACTGGCACACTTGTAGATGGAATTGTTAAACTGAGGAAAACCAATTTATAATCTTCTGTAAAAATGTCTGTCTCCGTGAAACACTCGAAGGAGTTCTTGAGTCAATATATTCCTTATGTTTTCATCGGCATATACAAGACTCAGTTCATTTTTAAGGCGCTGGTGTTTAGTAAATATGTTTCCGTAAAAATGTAGATTTTCAAGAGCGCGAGTGGGAAAGCATGCATTAAATTATTCGAATTTGGTTGTGTCAACAAGTCAGACAAATTTAAGTTTCTCACAGTCTTGAAATCTTATATCCATTTCCATAAGTCCAAAATTTCAAAAATCAAAATACAATTGTTTATAATTTTGAAAAATTGTTTCCTGTGTAAGAGCAGCATATTCCCGTGCTTATTTCTGTGATTTTGCTAGCTTTTCCAAACTGTGTTTCAAATAACTCATCGTTCCTTTTATGGCTCAAAATTTCACGAGTTTTTCTTTTTTTTAATTTGAGTTACACAGTAGTTTATGTTTAGTTATTTTTTCTTCAAAAGTTCGAATAATAGATCGGTGGAGCCAAAAATGTAAATTCGAAAGTGTTCATATCATTCAAAAACCCCTTGGCAAGATGAATTGATTTTTTGTCTGATTATTCGCTATTCGTCAGAAATCCTAACACTTCCTTCAATTTATCCCAATCTTCAACACCCACTTACTAATTTCGAAGTGGAGGACCATCGAGTTTCTGTTATGGTTGGTCTGCATCTTGCGGTTGTTGATATAAGTGTATAAGACCGCTTCGCAGAATGGTGAACAAACGAAGCAATTCCACTGAGGCTTGCAAAAAGTATTCGACACTTGGAAATTTTAGAAAAACTCTGGTGTAATACAAGATTCAACGATGAACTAAGCATTGAACAAAAACAGCTTGAGAAGCTTTATCCTTGACTTTTTTTCTGTAGCCCATTTAAGTGCCCAGACATTATACTTTCCCCATCGTAACATTGTCCTATTTATTTGTGTTGGTAATCAGACTGTTCCAAAATTTTGTCTAGCATTTTATATAAAGCTCCTGACGTTCTATCTTCATTCACATCATGGAAACCCAAAAATCCCTCAACCAATACACCTTCTGAATCAACAATCAAAAATTATTTAATTTTTGACGTGATCGTTTATATATTCAGAAATACATTCAATTAATTCATTTTGAATAGTTTTTTATCCTTTCGTATTGATTTTCAATTTCTAAAGAACTTTTTCATATCAACAATGAAAGTAATTCAATGAAATTTCCACAATTTATGGAGCCCATGCTTTCGTCAAGGCCATGGAATGCAAGTTCTTGTTTGCTCAAATACAGTATAGACTAATACTGCATCAATCACTGCCTGCAGGAAAAGTCTATTTAAACGAACGTTTTCGTTAAAATGCGTTTTCAAAAGCTTAGCATTCTTCCTCAGGGCATCGGCAATGGTGTTTTGAATTTTTTCAAAATTCCTTAGCATTAATCCGCATTTCAGGTGTTCGCTAGAATCACGATGTATATGAAGTGACCGTGTTACGCTTAATAAATCTGAGAATCCGTCTTTATTCCACGCCGAATGTTTATTACTAAAAAGTAAGCAGGGCCAAAAAAAAAAAAATTAACACAGAAGTGCTGCAAATCCATTTATATTCAGTAAACCAACAATTTTTAAAATTAATATTGTTAGATTTACCGCTCTTCTTGATTTCGTTCTTGGCAACAATTGTCAGTGAATCCGTTGGTCGTCCTTGAAGCAAAATGTCTCTTTTATCTTCATCTTTCCACAGAGTAAATGGAGTTTGTAATAAATTACAAACAATGTCGTCCACAGGATGCATACTAAAAACTATCACTATCAGTTAAATTGTACACAAACCTAAAATATCAGTTAAAGCTTTCAACAAATAATCACAAAGCACGAAAGAACAAATTCCTTTCGGAAAATAATGTACCACAGCACCACAAATAAAAAAGCCCTAGCAGATTGCAAGGTACCCTGGTAGTCCGCCCACTCCATCGTGATCTCTCACGACTTTACGCTGAAAAACTGAAAGATGCAGAGGTAAGGCGCGTGAAGCTGAAACACTTCACTTGAGCGAGCAGATTGGGGAGGGTGACGTCACGGTTACCATGGCAACTTGGCGGAAAACTGCAGACTTCCAAGCATTCTCATTTCGGCTCTTCACTTGCACTGTTTTGTGTATAAGGATTTGTTTTCCGTATTGAGCGCGCCAAGTGAATTAATATCTATTCAAAATTTTGAGTATTTTGGAACTGAATAAAGGCAAAAAAGAATATATTTAAAAAATACTGAATAAAACTTTATTTTGAGTAAAATAGGCGAAGAGGCACTTCACCTACTTCACCTGAAAAGCCGCCACTGATTTGCTATAATGGGAAAATAAACGCTAATATAGTGTTTTCATGCTATTTTTGTTAAGAATAACATTTAAAATTGCCGAAGGAAATGTAATGGAATTATACACTCTTGCAAAAAAAGGCACTATTCTCCATCGATTTTTCAAGGGACGCTGAGCGTACCAGCGTCCTCTCACGCTACGTCACTGGATTTTATCACGAAAATCAAGCAGCTCACTGTTCAACAACGCGACATTATCGGCAGTTTCGACGTAGTTTCTCTTTATCCATCGATCCCCTTACCGGAAGCCATCAGAACATTGAAAGAGTCTATATCTTGCAGGAGTCTTGTCTCAGTTACTTCAAATAATGGACTTGGTCTCAAATTCCAACTGCTTCAGTTTCCAAGGACAAATTTATAAACAAGTAAATGGCGCTGCGATGGGATCTTCGCTTTCAGCCGTCCTCGAGCAATACTTCGCCCCGAGCAACACATGTTCACCAACATCACCCCAAGGCCTACCACCTAGGTACGATATGCCGACAACGTATTTTTCATATGGCTACACGGAAAGCAGACTCTACTATTTTCCCTCGATAAAATCAATTATATACACCCTACGATCAATTTCACTGTGGAGCTTGAACACAATGGTACCTTACCTAATCTCAACGTCTCAGTGAGCAAATCGCATGAAAACCGCCTTCATACGGGTCTATTATAAATCCACCTCCGTTCCCAACCTAATGCTCCGCAGTTCATTCTGCCCTGATGATTACAAGACGGTCTTCTTCCGTTCTCCAATCAGATGAGCCTTCGCTGTCTCCACCGATATTCGATTTAGACAATCCGAACTAAAAAATATAGTCAAATTGGCCACTGAGGCATTATATACGTCAAACCAGATAAGTAACTTTATCAAAAAAGCCAGAACAAGCCGTGTTTATCTTTCTATGCCGCAACTTCGCTACCTGGGCTCTATTCCCTACATACCAAAAGTTTCGTATCAACTCAAAAACGCGCTCAGGAGGATGAGCTTCGGTGTCGAAATAAGGTCTCCGGCATCTTTACATCTGGTTGATGTGCGAAAGCTTGGAAAGTTTTTTTTCTATTCTACGCCAAGAAATTCGGATCATTAGTATAGTTATACTATTTTCAGTGTAATTGGTGTACAGTTCCTACTTATTAATAACAATGGGAAAGATGTGAAATCAATGAATTAGTAAGTGACAGAACAAAAGAAAAAAAAACAATTCTCTGTAGCGAGCATATTTTGTCAAAAAAACAGCTGAGGAATTATACAGACGAAAACCAAAGAAGATTAAATAACCGGGGAAAGCGGCAAGCATGCGGTTCGTATATGCGGTGGAAACCTAAATGGGCTCATCCGTTCCTGGGGGAGTGACCAATTATCTTATTAGAGTTCTCATAATTTTGTAATATTTTTTAAGTAAGTGCGTTTCCATGTGTTCCATGTGCAAGTTCCATATAGAGCAAACAGTCCCACTCATGAATTAATTATTCCTTGCTTTCCGAGTGCAATATATTCAAGTATGAATGACTGACTGGGGTGATCGTTCTTGTTTCAGGTACCTGCCTCTACGAGGAACATTTTGCGCAGTGACGTACCGAGGATGTGTTTACGGGGATGGTCCAAAATATTGGAGATGGAAACAAAAATACACCAGAGAAAAATCTCCCAAAATAGCGAGACGCGATAAAAATCTCCGCTGTTTCCAATGGTTTCGTACACAGATATGTTAATAAAAATAAGCAACCAATGACAAAGAACGAAGAACATAGTATACGTAGGCCGTTCATAAAGTAACGAGACTGACGTCATAGCGCCAAAACAAACGCACGCAGAAAAATGCAGCCACATGTGTATCGGAACACCTGCAAAGTCACTCATGTGACGATGCGTCGTACAACGCTCCGCTAGTTTTTTCTTGTAGTAGACTTCATTCCGCAACCCAGTATGGATTTAAAACTGTAGCGAAGAGTAGCTATAAAATTCTGCGTGCGTTTGAATAAAACCGCCACAGAAACACACGAAATGGTTAAAGCAGTGTATAATGCAGATGCTTTGTCCCGTGCAAGAGTTTCTGAGTGGCACAAGAAATTTGTGAATGGTGAAGAGTGTCTGGAAGATGCGCCACGCTGCGGTAGGCCTTCGACATCGACTACGAAGATTAATGTCATGCCATTGAGGCACTCCTGCGCGAAGACCGCCGAATGACCATTGAGAAAGTTTCTATGTACATAATATGATGCAGATGTCCGTTGGTTTCGTTGATGACATTGTGAGAAACCGGTTGCAATACCTAAAAGTCACTGCAAAGTGGATTCCCTACTTGCTCACTGATGAACACAAGGCAAATCGCCAATGGAATTGCCGGCTACGACATGAGCCACACTTTTTGGACATGTGACGACTCGATCCGTAGGTCCAGCCTTCTTTGAAAAGAGGAAGGAACATTTATTCAATAGGAAAGATTATAATACAAAGATGTTGAAATTCAAACGGTAGAGTATATGCACTGCCATTGGCTGAATGCTAAGTAATGAAAAAAGCTTCATTTCAACAGCGCTTGAACATTTTATTAAATGGATGTCAGGCGGGTATTAGCTAAGGCTGAGGGTTTATTTATTTAAATATAATCTGCGGAGGATCAGATTTTGATTTAGTTATTATAATATATTATTTTATGTCTCAGGGTAAGAGTTTGTATATTCGATTGTATCGTCTTGCTCTAATAAAATCAATTATTTATTATATAATTTAAGTAAATTCCTGATGCTGCCAATTATTTGTTTAATTTTCGGAAAAGGGCCGTTTTATATGTGGTGAAAACAATGAATTTTGCCCTGAACAGCGCCTTTTCATTTTATTAATCTTTTCTGATTAATGCTAATAATTAATTAATTGTAATTGTTTTGTTATGTTTGCATTCGCTATTTGACTGTTTTACTTACTTGCTTAATTTACTTTCTGCACTTGTTTGAATATCACAGTGGTTAAATTCTGTGATCTCTTTGTGAATACAGAGGAAATATGTTGGAAAAACACAGTTGATACTGTTATATCTGTAAATACAGAGGAAATAGAGTGGTGAGCCACAGTGGTTAAATAATGTGGCCTCTCTCATAATTCAGAGGAGAAAGTTGAAAATGCTTTGCTTGGGTTTCTTACGCCTGAAAGCAGCCTTTTTGCAAAGCAGCTTGAAGAACGTTCCACTGAAATGCACTCACCTTTTTGCGTGAATTCCAGAGGAATCGTATTGCGTTCTCTATGATGAAGAGACATTTTGTGACAATAAACCATTGCCAATAAATATTCATATATTGTTACGTTTTATATTATCAAACAATTTTCTGATTCAAAAAAATACTCATTACTCTCAAAAAAATCGGTGTTGTCTTCCTTTTTAATCTGTTTCGTCTTCTCCCCCCCCATTATTTTCAGCGTTATATTTTCGAAAAGAGTGGTTGTTTAGCCTTTCCACCTTTCAGGCTATTCGTTTTCCTGTTTTTTTTTTTTTTTTCCAGTTTGCTGAGTGGGAGTTTTATCTAGAATTTCTGCGTAAGAGATTTGCAAGACTGTTTATTTGCCCTTATAGAAATCACTGTTCTGTATGTTCAAGCTACCAACACATTTGTGCACAGTAATTTTCTTTCGCAAAGAACAGCAAAAATAATATTTCCTCCAGCACCGGCCTCATGAGAGGCGTTGCACAGTATGTAGACAAAAGTATTTGTACACCTCTAAATAAACTTCCATTTTCGGAATCAGACGCGTACGGCACCGAGTTGTGCTGAGTGCTGTGCACGTAGGGGAGCGCAAGGTACTTAGAACTAAGTACCTTGGGGGAGCGCTCCCAAACTTTTCTGACCGCACTGGAAGACTACGCCAAGGGGAGCTGAACTGACAGACTCTGAAAGGGGCACTGAGGTTGGATGCCAAACAACTTGTTTCGTTTTCTTTCGCTCGTTGCTATTGTTATACATCTTTTAGCCGATAAATAATCAGTCAGAAAAGAATTAGTGTCAATCATCCCCCTAAATGACCATTTGGAACAACAAACTAAGAAGAAATGAATGCTTTGTGATGCGCAGGTTCACCCGTTCCGGCCGCATTCTGCTCACTTTTAAGACAGATAATATACTCGTTCCTGCTGATTTCATCCCATTTTTTAAACCCCAAGTTAATTCGTTCCAGCCAGTTAAAAGTTACAATCTTCGGCACGACAAGGATCAGGTGTCCAAATCATCGTTATTAATCTTCTAGCATTAGAGATGATGTAAGTTAAATATTTTCATGCTGTCACAGAACATTAAATAGATCACGTGCAGAAATTTCGTAAGTACTTTCCTTTTTTGTTTGTTTCGGGATTCATCTAATCTTTAAGGCTATAAAGAGTCTCCCGTTCTCAATACAGGTGGGGCTACTGACTCCAGAAAACGGACGGAACCAGCTCTCTAGAGCACACACATATACCACGCATGCCTCAACTGGAACTCCAATTGGTGTTCCACTCAGATAATTAGACAGAATCCTGCGCCTCTGACCATCTGGCCATCGGGATGACAAATTGTTAGCAAATTTGTTTTATGCATAAAATGCTACAATTTTAAACAACCAATTAAAGAGTTAAACAAAATGACTTACTGCATTAAGACATCGGTATCATTTTTTTCGTATTCAGCCTGAAAAGTGATGCAACGTATTCAGTTAGAAAATAAAATATGGAATAATACATATACGTAACAGGGACAAAAGGAACAAGAATAAAAATATTCAATTTGCTTATTCCAAAAGTAATGCCAAAGTAACTGTCTAGTGCAAAATTTCTTGCTGTTGTGTCAGTTTCATTTATACTAAAGTAGTTCTATACTTTGGATTATAGCTTCAGTATTAATATCTAATTTGTACGAACAATATTTTCAAACTGGATGCATATAGAGCACGAATTGTTTCAGATAACACTACAAAATAATGAGTAGAAAATTAAACTGTTCCACGCGAGGAAAAAAACCGTAATATATCTGTTAAAAGTCTCTTTGGCCTTCTTTAGCTTGGCAGCACTGTCGGTAATAAAATGCATTGTGGTGGTTGGTGGATTATATATTATTTATATGGCATAATTAAAGACTATATTATATAATTCCCAACACGTCTGTATTATGAATACATCGAATTATTTACAAAATAATCATTCCAGAGCAGTGGAACACTGGCGAACCACAAACAGCTCAGCAATCTGATTTTCTGTCCTCCACTGTTGGGGAAGAAATATCAAGGTACCTCAGCTCTGAAACTAACGGCATGTCACCCAGGGTCGTAGCAATTCAAAAATTATGGAGGGGGCTCAAGTACTTTCATACCCAAACACTGAAAATGATTGCTAACATAGGAAAATCAATTAATAATTAAACGTTAATAATCAATAAATCATTATACAGATTAATGATATAAATTCATTAAAAAAATAACAGTTTTATTGATAATTAAAATCCTGATTTACAAAATTTTCATACAAAGCCTTATGCAATGTGAAGAGTTATAATATTTACTAAATGCGATTAATATAGTGTTAATGTAATGTTAATATAGAGTACTTCTCTCTCAGTATTCAATTTCCCGGAGTTATTTATAAAGAAGAAATTTTAAAATTAGTTATTGTATGAAATAAATAACAGTGCAGAATATTGAAAATATGAAGTTTTGCCAGTACTTTAATAAAATGTACTTACAGATCTTAGCATCACAGTTCAAAGTTACTGCGTTTCTCCGCCATTGCATTCAAAATGGATGCATTATTTACATCTACTTCTCGATGAATGTTCAGCAACGAAAGTCGAGAATTAGACATTGTGTTTGAAAGATATGTTTTCAGGCGTGTGAGAGTAGAAAACGCCCTTTCCGGAGTGGCTGTTTAGACAGGAAGAGTCGATAGAATTCTTAGTAATTTCTTGATATTAGGATAAACCGCAGTTTCATAACTTGATTAGGATTATATTGCAGTGGTTGGTCTTACTTCTTTGTCTGATGCCCAGTGATAACTGTTTCTCAACAAATATTTCTATTTCTCCTTCGGTAGAATATTTATATCGGAAGAGTAGAATTTAGCACATTGCATTTGTTCTCCATCGAAGATGTTTCGACGTTTTTTGGCAGAATGTCATGCAAGCTACTAATTATATTTTATGATTTTCAAAACGGTCAATCATGTTTTGAATAGGGAGATCAAAAAAGGGTATGAAAACTGTTTTTCTATGATAATTTTCCACGGATTCACTTGGTGTATTATCTCTATGCATTTGCTTCTTTTCAGGTTTAGGTTTGTTTGACTCAAAATTCAGTTTTTTTTTCTATTTCAACAGCACGTTTGAATATGGCCGAAAACTTTGTTTGAGAATTTTCACTTATTTTTGTAAATAATTCTGTTATTTCTTTTGTGGTATTATACTTGGAAGATGATATTAAATCAGTGTCAGATCTTTGCAGGGCTATCGACAGGTTGTGAGTGATTGCAAGATGCGGTTGTGAGTGATAGAAAGATGTCTTATCTTTCTGCCACGAAAAGTGATACTAAAAAGTACTTTGGCATAATAAATTGTAATCTTTCTTCGATGTTTCGGTATCAGAGTTCGCATCTTCATAGATTTCCAGCAAGGCTGAAATGATGGAATCCAAACACTCACACAATGTAAAGAGAGCTTCGTGTCGCTCTGTCCAGCGAGTTGCACGAAATTTCTTAAGGCAAGTTTTTTTTCAGGAGGTATCTTTTCCGTTTAAAAACTTTTCCTCTTGGAGTTTGTTCTTTAATAATTTTTTTCTTTTTGTCGAAGCTCTAAAAAATGTGACTATTTCCTGAACAGTTGCGAGCGAACTTCGAATGGGTGGGACACAGCAGGATTTTGACATCACCAAATTTAAGACATGATTGCAGCATTGGACGTTCAGTGCCGTTGGATGTTTCTCTATTATTTTTGCTTGAACTTTGTTTAATTTCTCCGACATCGCAGAGACTCTATCATAACCTTGGTCCCTTAAATATGAGACATCAATGCCGAGTTTTGATAATATAACATTAGCGATTGCTGCCCCAGATAAATTTTCAATTTCGATGAAGTCTTCTTTTATGACGCAAGAAGAAGCAGATACACGACATAACGAGCACAAAGACTGAGAAATTCTTTTCCAGAAATATCGTCCGCAAGAACTGCGAAACATTTTGCTTCATTGATTTTCTCAACAATTTGATTTTGTATAATTTGCCCACAAATTTCAGTTGTTTCATTCTGTGTATCTGGGCTTGTATATTTTTTAGAAATCATTCCTGATTGAACTTCCTTTAAAATCTCATCACCAGATTCCTCCCGAAATCGAAGCAAAGCGTAAAATTGTCTTCATTTTCCCCTGTTTCTTTAACAGAAATATTCCTCGAGTATCAGTGCGTAGAGGGAGCCCCTGTCTTCCGCAAATGATGACTGTTTTAATTACGGAATTGAGTCTTTGCTTGTTTTTATCGATTTCTGCATTCCTTTTGCTATGAAATTGTATTTCTATGTTTATATGTTGCCTTCCATAACTTTCTGGACTTCTTTCGACGCTATATTGCAGTTTTTGTGATATTGGCATAACTGGTGAGATGTGAATCATTTTAAAGCATCTCCTGTTGTCTAAAAGGAAATAAAACCAACCTACCCAATCGTTGATTTCGTTGACCATCTTCTCCATTTGAAGAAAACTGCACATATTTTGCAAAAGGCTCCATCAAATTTTGCTCAGTAAGATAACCATGGATATTTTTCAAGCCAGCGATATTGTAATTTTCTATTTTTATCATTTGCAGGAAAAGAAAATGGCAAAGAAAATGGTGGATTCGGTTTCCACGAATTTCTTAAGGCTTTTTACTTTTGGCTATCATCAAGACAAATTGCAACAATTTGTCCTATATCCATATCATTTGCAAGGAACGAAGATGATGGTGCACCCTGTTCAAGACGAACAGCATTTTCTTTAGCTACTTGCTCCTATTTTGCATCTTTAACGTCAGAATTTTCTGTTCTTTTCGGAACTTTAGCAAAAAATTCAACATTATATTTTTCGGTCTTTTAGATGCATTCATCCTGCAACTAACTATTGTACTACTTTGAAATCTGAAGGGCGACAAAATTCAACTGCCCTAAGTTAAGCTGCACATTGAGAAAGACGAATACGATAGTACCACGTGTGTACATGTTCGACATGTAACCCGCTGTGAGTCAATCACGTAGATGTTAGAGTGTAACGTCAGAGGAAAGATTTTGAAATTGGACTCTCGCACTCTGCACTATTGTTTGAACCTCCAAATTAGAGAGGAATGGTCAAGCTATCAAACACCTAAGTAGGCTCGTCTCAAGTTACTTGCTTATCTCACTGATCACGTCCTCCGAGCACTTGCACCCCGTTTCCCTGTACTATCTCCATTTCCGTATCAGTATTAGAGAGGCAGTCATACATCACTTGTCATTCCGAAAGCGATCGGGAAGAATAAAGACATCTTCCAGGGTGTCTTAATTTTCTATATGTGGTACGCAATTCCATACTACATTGATACAAGTACCCAATATATTCTGTATATCAAGAGAGAACTACGTTTTTAATGTCTAGTATTAACACACCATTACATCATTCCAAAACTTCGTACTACAACTTTGTTCTCCAACTACGAACAATTTCGTTTTAGTGCATACTGCTATATAAAGTATATATGGATAAATACGATATATAAACGATGTGATATACATATGAAGCGATTATGTTAATGATTCATATGTGACATCTTCCTTTTTTTAACTAAGGAAAATCATAAATAAAAATCGAACTCACAGAATTTTAGTCTCAATATGACCTTGAAAAATAACAATTACCACACAATGTTAATAGCCTCAAATGCATTTAAACATAGTTTTGCAGATATTTTGGTTTGCTTACAATCCTGACAGATCTGGTAAAAAGTTTCATGATCTATACTATCACTAGGGTTTAGTTTTATTACTTGGTGGTGTCTTTCTGGTTCATCATGTTCACGGTTGTCTCCATTATGACGATTCCACACTTCAATAGTCATTTGATCAATTCCCCTATGTAAGGCAAGTCTGTTTCTCTCAATTATATTCCCATCTTGTTTTCTCAATTCATATTATCTAGGTCTGTTGGCTTCTGACAGAATCTTTTTTTTTTTTTTTTTTTTTTGGCTGGGGGTTTCACGATCACCGTGAGCAGCTCAATGTGCTATAAGCAGTGTAAGCAGTGGCCCGCGCCTAATTTAGGGACACTGGTTTCAGGGATGGGAGAGAGCCAGTGCCATAAGACAAACGCAACATCCTTGCCTCACCGGGATTCGAACCCGGACCCATCTCAGACGAATGATCAGGAGTCATCGCTTAGACCACTGTGCCACCAGACCAGCTACAGAATCTTTGCACTTTCCATTGGTCCTTTACCTTCCTTCTCAATCAAAACACCTTCTCCTCGTTTCAGTGGTCTAAGGTCTTTTGAATTTCTGTCATGATTCTTTTTCTGTTTGCATTGGCTTTCTCATAATTGTTCTCTAATATCTCCATACTTGTCTGTTGGAAAAAAGGTTTCCTTTGTTGCATTAATTTATTTAGTTTTCATCCAAACATTATTTCACATGGTGATGGAATATCACTGGAAATTGGAGTGTTTCTGTATTCCAGCAAAGCCAAATATGGATCATTGTTTTCATATACAGCCTTTTCTAACAATAAATTTACTGTTTGTATAAGTCATTCTACCATTCCAGTAGATTGTGGATACTTTAGACTGGGTGTTCTATGATCAAAATTTCAAGACTTGACAAAATTTTTATAATTCCTTGCAAGCATTTTTAGAACCATTATCAGCAATGGTGTAGTAGAGCCGGAACGGCATTCCGGTACTTTTTTTTCTAGCTGGCACGCATTCCAGTAAACACTATATAGCATAATTTGTTTTCTTTTTGAAATTCGAATGCCCTATAATTCTTTTCCAATAAAAAAATGCAACAGAAAAACTGCACAGTTAGTGAAATTAACGTCCTATGTTTGTTTGAAGGTAGAGTTAGTCTTTAAAATCCATTCTACAAACGTCTGTGCTATTCGTGCCAACTAAATACACCAAAAATAACAGAATGCTGTCTAGACACGGTATCAAACAATGTAGATAATTGCTAACTTAAAAGATGAATTTTTATTTACAATCTAAAACCATATATACACACGCGACATCTTTCGGACCCACTATGGGTCCATCATCAGGTACCGCAGAGGGGTGGTTCTGAGATTATATAGCCGGACAAAACAACCCACAATGCAACGGCATGGAGGCGCCGCTCATGTCCACGCATGCGCACTTGTTAGAAAATATAAACATGCAAATTTACAAAAGTACAAGAAACACGATTACGGATTATGATGAAATATACAATGCTGTAAAATAAAATGTCTCCATGAGGAGGGTAGTGTCGACGGCATTTCATCATTACAACACTGCTTAGCAAATAGAGCTATGTACAAGCTTTCAGTGAATAATAAGCCAGTCTTAGTTGTAGGTGTTGCTAAGATCTTGGTGCTGTTCCAGTCCGGAATGTGTTGGCCTTGTTTTACTAGTCGGGATAAAGGGGTAGTACCCGATCCAGTCCGGAATGTGTTGGCCTTGTTTTACTAGTCGGGATAAAGGGGTAGTACCCGATCCAGTCCGGACATTGTACTTGTGTTCAGAAATACGAGTAGCAACAGTCCGAATCGTGGATCCTACGTAATTGGTGTCTTGTATATCAGGGTCAGTAGCTTTTAATGGAATGGAATAGACACCGTGCCTTTGGAACGTATTAACCCTATCCCGATAGATACCTCCTAATCAAGGAAAATAATTTATGAGTCTGTATACCAAAGGTTATGTTCTGTCTGTGGCAAGCCTTTTTGAAAATATATATAACATCAGGAACATAGTCGATAGAACCGATGTCCTCATTTCCTCGTAAAGAGGTGTAGGTGGATCGTTGGCATCTACGAAGTTGCCTTACCACAAAATCCTGCGGGTATCCGAACCGGGAGGCCAAATCAAAAACAAATCGCATCTCTTTACTGCGATTTCTAGCAGAAGAAGAGTGTGAGTACGCCCTGCGAAACAGAAAGACAATTGGATTTTTTGGATTGGAGGTTTAACGACCACCGTGAGCAACTCAATGGGCTATAAGCAGTCGCCCGTCCCTAATTTAGGGTCACTGGTTCCAGGGAAGGGAGAGAGCTAGTGCCGTAAGACAAACACAACATCCATGCCTGACCGGGATTCGAACCCGGATCCCTTACGGACGAATGATCAGAGGCCAACGCCTTAGACCACTGCGCCACCGGGGCGGCGAAAAAGACAATGCTACAGTCTTATGTTGATACGGGTTGGCTGAGTCAAATGGAATCAGTGTTGGGGGTGCAGAAGGTTTACGATAGACGGAGAATGAAAAGGAACGGTTGGAGGTGTTACGTGTTAAACAGAAATCCCAAAAAGGTGACGATCCCTGAGTCTCAAGTTCAATTATAAATTTAATGGAGGGGGAATGGGTGGAAAGCAAATCTGCGAAATCCTGGAGGGCGGGAACTGAGTGAGGCCAGATAACCAACACATCATCGACATATCTTAAAAATAAGAGTGGCTTTGAAGGGCACTGCTCAATCACTTGGTTTTCCAGTTGCTGTAATATTATTTCGGCTAACAAAGCCGAAAGCGGTGAACCCGTAGGTGTGCCGGCTTTTTGTCGGTAAATAACGCCATTAAAACGAAAGTATGTCCGCCGGGCTATTAGTTTTAAAGAGTCTATAATGGCAACAGCTTCAGTAGGAGTAACATCTAAAATGGGAAGCTTTTTCTTCGATAAGGGAGTGAGCTAAGTTTAGCGGATTAAATTTACAATTAAACCATTAAATTTACAATTGAACTCGAGACTCAGGAATCGTTACCTTTTTTGGATTTCTGTTTAACACGTAACACCTCCAACCGTTCCTTTTCATTCTCCGTCAATCGAAAACCTTCTGTACCCCCTACACTGATTCCATTTGACTCAGCCAACCCGTATCAACATAAGACTGCAGCATTGTCTTTTCTGTTTCGCAGGGAGTACTCACACTCTTCTTCTGCTAGAAATCGCAGTAAAGAGTTTCGATTTATTTTTGATTTGGCCTCCCCGTTCGGATACCCGCAGGATTTTGTGGTAAGGCAACTTCGTAGATGCCAACGACCCACCTACACCTCTTTACGAGGAAATGAGGAAACTGTTAAATACATCGGTTCTATTGACTATGTTCCTGAAGTTATATATATTTTGAAAATGGCTTGCCACAGACAGAACATAACATTTGGTATCATCATCATCATCATCATTGTCAACCATTATCAATCCACTGCTGGACGAAGGTCTCCCAAGTTTCCTCCACAACGGTCTGTCTTGTGCCAGTCTCCTCCATGTCACGCCTGCATACTTTCGAATTTCATCCACCCATCTCTCATGTGGTCTTCTTCTGGGTCTTTTCCTGTCCCTTGGAATCCAATCTAAAATTTCGGCTGTCCATCGATGATCTGTCCTTCTGGCAGTATGTCCAGCCCATTGCCATTTCAGGGATTTAACTCTGATCATGATGTCTTCCACTCTTGTCATTTTTCGGATCCACGAGTCCCTCTTCTTATCTCTCCTGGTTACACCAAGTATGCACCTCTCCATGCTGCTTTGAGTTGTCTGCAGCCTTTGTATGTCTCTTTTAGTTAAGGTCCACGTCTCTGCACCATACGTAAGCACTGGAAGGATGCATTGATCAAACACTTTTCTTTTAAGACATAATGGCATATTGCTCTTGAAAATTATGCTGTTTCTTCCAAAAGCTCTCCAGGCAAGTTTTGCACGCCGATTAATTTCTTCATCAATGTGACCCTCTACTTTATATCTGCTGTCCAAGATAAACGTACGTGTCTGTTATCTCCAGCTTTTCTCCATCAATCGATAAATCTTCATTTCTTGTAAAAACATTGAACATCACTTTTGTCTTCTGAAAGTTCATTTTTAATCCCACTTCTTTACTCTTGTCAGCAAGTTCCTGGATCATACTCTGCAGCTCTGATGGGGTAGTTGCAAAAATGACTACGTCATCAGCAAAACGAAGGTGGGTTAGATAATCTCCATTAATCTTTATCCCTTTGTTTTCCCAGCTCAGCGACTGAAAAACACCCTCCAATGTGGCATTAAAGAGCTTCGGAGATATGGAGTCACCTTGTCTCACTCCCTTTTTCAATTTTTATGTGTGTTGTATTTTCAAACAGCCGAATCTTTGCACTTGCATTTTCATAGATGTTATTAATAATATTAATGTATGCATCTTCAATACCGCAGGTTTTCAGAGCCATTGTAACTGCTGATGGTTTCACCGAATCAAAGGCTTTTTCATAATCGATAAAAGCCATGCACAATGGAAGTTCATATTCCCTCGCTCTTTCAATTAGTTCTCTCAGTACGTGGATATGATCTATTGTGCTGTAGCCACTCCTGAATCCAGCTTGTTCTCTCGGTTGAGCCATGTCCAGTGTTACCTTCAAGCGGTGTGAAAGAACTTTAGTGAAGATTTTATAAACTACTGATAGGAGGCTGATAGGTCTGTAGTTTCCGAGATCCTCAATGTCACCTTTCTTATGTAGCAGGATCATTGTAGCGGTGTTCCAATCCTCAGGAATCTTTCCTTCATTAAGGCATCGACTGAAAATTTGGGCGAGTACTGTTTCGATTTCTCCACTTGCTTCTTGTATGATGTCTACAGTAATTCCATCTTCTCCTGGAGTTTTTCCCCGCTTCATGTTCTTGATTGCATGTGCAACTTCTGCTGGAAGGACTGGAGGAACTCTGGTACTGGTATCTTTCATGATGTCTGGAGTGCATGTATCATCCCTTTCATATAATTTGGAGTAGAAATCTTTCACTCTTGTCAAAATTTCGCCTCTATTTCTTGTTACAGAACCATCTTCTTTTCTCAGTGCCATAATCTGTTTTCTTCCCTTACTGAGATGTCCCTTTGCTATCTTTAGGCTTTGGTTATTTTCAATTGCATTCCTCACTAGTTCACAGTTGGATTTTTCTTACGTCTTCAGTGATACTTTTTCTTACTGTCTTGCATAGCTCTATATATTCCACTTTGGAAGTCACATCTTCTTTAGTTGTCCTCATCTCTCTTCTTTTTTGCATCAACATTTTCGTTTTTCCTGATAATTTGTTTACATGCAACTTGTTTTTAGACCCAGCTAATTTTGTTGCTGTTTTCATAAGAGCTTTGGTTACTTTTCTGTTAACTTCAGAGATGTCCACTTCTTCCGATGTTAGGCCTTCTAAAGCAGAGAACCTGTTCTTCAGTTCCAACTTGAAGGTATTATGGTGTTTTTTAAGCTTGGTTATGTCAATAGATTTTGTTTGTCTTATGAGCTTGCCACGTTCAAGTTTAGTGTTGAGGTGCATCTTACATCTCACCAATCTATGGTCACTACCTGTGTTGAACTTGTTTAGCACACTGCAGTCTTCTATGACGAATTTTTTGTTACACATAATAAAATCAATTTCCCTTGTCGTCCCATTTGGATGTTTCCATGTCCATTTC
The DNA here is from genome assembly GCA_039090855.1 of Macrothele yani. Taxonomy (NCBI): domain Eukaryota; kingdom Metazoa; phylum Arthropoda; class Arachnida; order Araneae; family Macrothelidae; genus Macrothele; species Macrothele yani. The sequence continues at coordinate 73,387,016 of CM076994.1, read as the reverse complement.
CTGTGTGGCTTTTTCTTGAAGAAGGAGTTCAAGATGAAAAACCCTTCTGCCTCTGCAAACTCAACGAGAGTATTTCCACGCTTGTTTCTGTTGCCGTGACCGAATTTACCTACTGAAGTTTCATTCTGTTGCCGTTGCCCTATTTTTGCATTGAAATCTCCCATAATTATTTTCAAGTGCTGCTTACCTTTATTATTTAGATGACAAATTTCCTCATAAAATTCTTCAATTTCTTCTTCAGGATGACTTGTGGTGGGTGCATAAGTTTGAATAATCTGAGCCTGGTATCTTTTCGAGAGTTGGATAACAAGTCGTGCAGCTCTGTCAGAGGAACTTTCAACTTCTACAACTTTATCCTTCAGTTTCTTGTTTATTATAAATCCAATACCACTAGTTCTGCCAGTATCTGTCCCACGATAGTAGAAGAGATGTCCACTTTTCAGTTCGATGAGATCTTCTCCTTTTCTCCTTACCTCACTTAGCCCCACGATGTCCCACTTGATCCTTTGTAGTTCCTCTTCCAATTCAAGAAGCCTTGAATCAGAAGATAGGGAGCGTCCATTATACGTAGCCAAGATCAGCATCAGATGGCAGCCTAGTCTGGTCCTCCGGGATTCTTAGCACCCTCTGCCTTCATGTCGCACTGGCCGCTGCCTTGGCTAGGTACATTCCAGCTGCCGGAGACTGAGGGCCAAGATGTAAGTTGTGGAATCATTTTGGAGGGGTTTGGCCATAACTCACCACGCTGGCCAAGCGGGTTGGTGAGTGTATGATAGAATTTCCTCTAATCCCGATGGTATAGTTATACCGCTATTGGCGGTCGTCAGAGCCCCTTTAGTAGGAACAGGATGCACCACGAGAAGGCGGGGTTGACATTTGTCCAGGAGAGGCTGTGATGTTTTGGTATACAGACTCATAAATTATTTTCCTTGATTAGGAGTTATCGGGATAGGGTTGATACGTTCCAAAGGCACGGTGTCTGTTCCATTCCATTAAAAGCTACTGACCCTGATATACAAGACACCAATTACGTAGGATCCACGATTCGGACTTTGCTACCCGTATTTCTGAACACAAGTACGATGTCCGGACTGGATCGGGCACCACCGCTTTATCCCGTCTAGTAAAACAAGGCCACCACATTCCGGACTGGAGCAGCACCAAGACCTTAGCAAAACCTACAACTAAGACTGGCTTATTATTCACTGAAAGCTTGTACATAGCTCTATTTGCTAAGCAGTGTTGTAATGATGAAATGCCGTCGACACTACCCTCCTCATGGAGACATTTTATTTCACAACATTGTGTATTTCATCATAATCCGTAATCGTGTTTCTTGTACTTTTGTAAATTTGCATGTTTATATTTTCTAATAAGTGCGCATGCGTGGACATGAGCGGCGCCTCCATGCCGTTGCATTGTGGGTTGTTTTGTCCGGCTATATAATTTCAGAACCACCCCTCTGCGGTACCTGATGATGGACCCATAGTGGGTCCGAAAGATCTCGCGTGGGTATATATGGTTTTAGATTGTAAATAAAAGTTCATCTTTTAATTTAGCAATTATCTCCATTGTTTGGTACCGTGTCTAGACAGCATTCTGTTATTTTTGGTGTAAATCCATTCTCACTTGGCAGTCCCAAATGGACGCCGAAATGTGTAAATCGGGCAGTCTGATTTCGACAGATCGCTATACTTTCTTGTACAATAAATATAAGAAAGTAAAAGGGGAGAGGCGGAATGGAAAGCAGGGTAGGTAGGGCAAGGTATTGAAGACGTAAAGCACCGCGCGTTCCTGTACTTTTTCAATTAGCACTACACCACTGATTACCAGAATATACAATTTTAAGAATTCCATGTGTAGCAAAGAAGGATTTTAACAGTGTGGTTACATTTGTACTAGTAATCTCTGAGAGGCTTCCTATTTGCACAAATTTACTAAAATAAATCAACATCTATCAGATAATGTTTTCCATGCAAATACCTGGTAGTATAGATCTGTACCCACAATTCCTATGGACTATATGGTATATCCTTTGGCATGAAAGATTCCTTTGTGTTTGCTCTCTGAAAGCTTACACATGTAACACAGTTTAATACTAGATCATCATTACCTTTTGTCATACCAGGACGGTACAAAATTTCTCTTGCTCTATTTCTACCCTTTTCAATACCCATCATCTATCTTCTTAGACTTTTTAGTACTACAACCTGAGAATTTTTTAAACCAATCCACTTGCTCCTGTGAGTTCTCTGAAGTTGAAATATTGTTTAGCCGAATCGGGTACCAAATATCTTTGTGATGGCCATCCCTTCCTTATGAAGTATTGCACTAGCTGTAGTTCTATATCCTTTTTATTTTCACTTTGAAAAATTTCCATTTTCTGTTGTGCCATTGATAATTTTAATTATCATTCCAACATGTGCATCAATATCCCCCTTACAAAAACTCTTCTTTATCATCAAGAAAAGAACTTGACAAGGCATCTGCCAGGAATAATTCTTTCCCAGGTTTATACTTCATTTCAAAATGATAAGGGTGTAGACGTATGCACATTCTCTGCAACCTCTCAGGTGATTTATTTAGACTTTTCTTAAAAATGGATTCCAGGGGCTTATGGTGAGTTTCAACAATAAAACATTTGCCAAATAAAAACTGGTGAAGTTTTTCACAACTAAATGTAACTGCTAAGGTCTCTTCAATTTGTGCATAATTCTTTTGTGTGCATGTTAAAATTCTGTTGCATGAGCCACAGGGAAGTTATTCTGTAGCAATACTGCACCTAGGCCCTCTTTAGATGCATCTACAGACAGCGTGCATGAAATCTCAGCATTAAAATACTGTAACACAAGTTTACATACTAAAACTGTCTTTAAATTATTAAATACTTTCTCGTGTGTAGTATCCCATTGCCATAGCCCATGCCTTTGTAAAAGCTCTCTCAACACAGATGTCTTCTCAGAAACATTTAGGATAAAAGTTGACACATAAGTAACCATTCCAAGAAAACTCTGTAATTCTTTTACATTTCTCGGTACTTTTGCATTTACTATTGCTTTTATCTTATCTTCATCTTGCTGAAGTCCATCTTTCGAGAATCCGTGGTCCATATATATTTAACTTCATTCAAACTAACTTTACATTTTTCTAAATTAACTCTTACATTTCTTTCTCTGGCTCTGTTTAGAATTTTCATCAGTCTTAAACCTTAACTCTAACATTTCTTTCTCTGCCTCTGTTCAGAATTTTCATCAGTCTTAAACCATGTTCGTTTTTGCCTTTTTTCCATATAAGCAGCCACCCAAAATGCAACACCAAGAAGGAAGCATCCGAATGGCCTGAAATTTGTAGCATACGTCGCCCACGAGAGGACATGCAAACGATTAGCTTTGCAGGGCATATGCAAATCATGTGCGCACGGCACGCCACCGAGAAGCACTATAAGAAGGGTGCAAAGAAGGCGGGGTGTAAGTCGTGGAAGTGTGTTGTGCTGCCTGACCTGTGCGTGGGAAGCTTCCTGGTGCCTTGTCGCAGAATACGGCAGTCATTCCAGCACGTTTTGTAGTTCGACAGAGGACGAATAGTGGCTTATCGCGACAGCGGTTTATCGTACCAAGACATCGGCGCCCGTGTGGGACGACATCCAGCCACAGTGAGACGAGGACTATGGATTCGGTGGGTGCAGGAGGGACGGATGGACCGACGTGAGCGATTGCCGCAGCCGCGTCACACCACCGAACGAGAGGACCGACATGTTGGGCAGCGGGCATTGACGGCTCGCACCGCCACATCACGAACGTTAGCGCAGGAATTAGGGTGTGTTGCGCAATAACCTGTGTCAGCACGCACCGTTCGACGTCGTCTGCAGTAGCGGGGACTTGTCGCACGGCACCCATTGCTCTGATTACCATTGACGTTACACCACCGGCGAGTGCAGCGACAGTGGGCCGTTGAACGCCGCACCTGAACTGCGGAAAATAGCACGACATTGTCTTCTCCGACGAATCCTGCTTCTGCCTGCAACACCACAAAGGTCGGATCCGCGTGTGGCGGCACCGCGGCGAGAGACCGTATGACGCCTGCATTATGCATCGCCATACCGATCCGTAGCCTTGCGTTATGGTTTGGGGCGTAATTGGATATGACACCCGCACCCCTCTGGTACGCATCGTCGGTACACTCAACACCACCGCTACATCTCCGACGTTTTGGAGCCTGTAGTTCTCCCTTGCCTGCAGGACCTGCCAGCGGGCACGTTTCAACAGGACAATGCGCGCCCGCTCGTGGCACGCATCGTGCAACACTTCTTCACGGCCCAACAGGTGTCACTGCTGCCGTTGGCCCTGACAACTGTCAGGTATAATATCTGAACATCGTTGCGGACCAAGTTCACCCATTCATGGCAACTGTGTTCCCTGCTGGTGATGGCCATTACCAACAGGATAATGCGCCATGCCACACTGCCGGAATCGTCAAGGAGTGGTTCGAGGAACATGCCGGTGAATTTCTGTTAATACCCTGGTCTCTAAAGTCACCTGACATCGAACATTTGTGGTTCGACTTGGAAAAGCTGGTTCGCGCTATATCACCACCACCCCGAAATGTACGGAAACTGGAGGACCTGCTGTTGATATTATGGTATCAGATACCCCAGGATACTATCGCCATTTCATCGAATCGATGCCTCGGCGAGTGGTCGCTGTTTTGCTGGCTAAAAGGGGTCATACCGCTTATTAAGTAAGTGGTCATAATGCAATTGGCTTATCGGTGTATGTGTATCACATTCCACAACTTGAAATTCTATTTCAGATTTAACCCCCTTGGAAGTTTCACATCTTAACAAACATTTTTCTACCACTTCAATTTTAGAGCCATTATAATTATTTAAATTTGCGTTAGATTCAGATAAACAAGTATTTCTCAACTTCAGTTGTTTAAACTTATGTAATGGCATATACATATTACACTGGGCCCCAGTAACTAACTTAACATATTTAAAACAAATTTATTTTAAGTTCCTCGAGCCAATCTTTATTTTACTGAGGTTTTGACTATGTCCTTTAACAGCTCCTAAGATACAGTCACCAGCATCTTCAACCGGATTGCTATAATTTTCAGAGCACTCTAATTCTTCACACACATGTAACGAAAACTCTTATTAAAACATATTTTAGTAAAATGATTCTTTTTCTTTTTTACAGTTTAAGCAAGTTTTGTTAAAAGCAGAACAATTATGCATTTTGTGAAATGTACCACATATCCCACAGGTTTTCAGGTTTTAATAGCAGCTTTCTTATATTTGTGATTCAGATCATATTTGTTCTTATTTTTATTCAATACCTTCTTTTGTAGTCCCACGTACGGGTGTTTTAGTTGCACTTGAGATTTCCAGGCATTTTAAATTTAACCACATCAACTTTATTTTCTTTACTCAATGTTTTAAGTTGTAATTCAGCCAACTCATTCGCTTTATATATCTTTACACATTTTTATAATGTTAGCTGACATTCCCTTAATAACCTATTTTTTAATCCTTTATTAGAAATTACACTGATAATTCTGTCTCTTATTAAGCTATTTCTTAGCTCTCCAAACCCACAAGAACTACTAAACCTCTTTAATTGAGTTAAAAAGTCATCAAATGATTCATTTATTAACTGTGTTCTTGAAAAAAAGATATGTGTCTATCAACACTTTCATTTGATTGTGGCAAGCAATATTTTTCAAATGCCTCAATCACTTCATCAATATTGTTCTTAACATAGTCACTCAAGTCAAAGGTATTATATTTCTCTAATTCTTCTTGCCTTATAACTTGTAAATAGATTTTCACTTTGGTTTCTGATGGCTTGGAGTTTCTCCCAGTAGTTAATATATAAATCACAAATTTCTGTTTTCATTTCTTCCCATTTTCGGACAAATTACCTTCAAAATTTAAAGGATTAGGTGGTCTTAGGCCATCCATTATATGATTTATAGCAAAGCTCTAGGGTCAACCAATATTGTTCTTTTTTACTCTTTGCTTTCGATTCCATTTACCTTAATAACTTACCAGCAGCAAACGACTATTACTGGAACACAATCTTACGAATGATGATTGCGACTACCGATTGCGCCCATGTCTTAATTTCCTATATGTGATACACAATTCCATACTACATTAATACAAGAACCCAATACATACGAGTATATGTCCAGAGTGAAATGCACTTTTAATGTCTACTCTTAACATACATTACATCATTCCCAAACTTCGTACTTCAACTTCGTGCTAACTTTGTGCTCAACTGCACTCTACACCTTCGTTCTACAGTATACACGAGTGCTGATATGCTGTATGTTACACAGGGCACAGGGGTGTGAGCGACAGCGAGTGAACTCTGCGGGTGTGTTATTTCCACGTGTAAAAACTGCTCCAATGAAACGAATTCAAAAGAATTCGAAAAACTCCGCGACTTCGTTGGAAACAAATGTGATTTGAGTCAGATTTTTGTATCGGCTTTTCATATTCATCTTGATATTTTTTTATGAACAAGAATTAAAATTCGGCTTTAAAATAGAAAAAGAGATCATGTGTTTCGGCGTTAAAGAGAAAAATGTGCCTTGATACCCAATGGGGGGCCCGAGCCTTCTGAGCTTCCCTTCCTTTCCTACACCACTGATGTCACCATAATCGTTTCGTGTTTAAACGTCTTTTCAATAGAAGTTTGCGAATTACCGCAGCATTTGTGTTGAGTGATAATAGCATTTTACTGTTAATATCCCCAGTAAAATTCCGTGAAAAGACATATATATCAGAACTCCCGGAGAATTTTTTGAATTTGCGTATAAAAAATTATCCGGGAGTTCTGATGTCACGGAGGCTGACCTGAAATTCTTCTTGTGTCTCGGCGGCCCATCCCACTAGTCCGCACCTGTTATTATTATTTGATTGAATGTTTAACGACCACCGTGAGCAACTGAATGGGCTGTATAAGCAGTTGTCCGTACCTAATTTAGGATCATTGGTTCCAGGGAATGGAGAGAGCCAGTGCCGTAAGACAATCACAACATCCATGCCTGACCGGGATTCAAACCCGAACCCTTCTCGGACGATTGGTCAATGGTCATAAGCCAGCCGCTACCGGGGTAGTCCGCGCCTGTTACAGAGATAATTTAGCTGAACTCCTCTAGAATTTCTACCTTAAATCACAGAGGAGGAGATCCAGTGGTAAATCTCACACAGAGATTAGGAAAACCGGTTGTCCCTGAAAATCCCAAAATAATAGCACGCCAGTGGATGAACATGTAACTTACGCACTGTAACAGTGGCAGTGAAAGTGTCGAATTTTTTTCCCTTTTTTCAAGAGTAACAACTTGAAAAAAAGAAAACAAAACGAAAATTCCTCAACATACTTTAGCATTAGCTGTTTGAAGGCCTATGGATAGGCCATGAAAACTATGAACGCTGTAAGAGCGTAGGTTTTGCGTTTGCAGTGAAAATGGGGAACAAGCAGAGTGTCTTGATAGAATAGCAAAAGTAAAGGGACGAAAAATTATGGTTGTACGAATAGAAGCCGAAGCGCTAAGGTGGGTGAAGTTGTAAGCTCCTATTGTGGCATATATTGCAGCAGTAAGTACGTATTAGAGCTGCGAATTTTTATTTATTTATTTTGCTGTATATTTTTCTGTTTTGCTATTTTTGCTGTATATTTTTCAATTTATTTGTTTCTTTATGTTATAACTAGCAGTCGTGCCTGTTCTCCGATCAGCGAATCTGTAAAATCATTTTCTGAACGTAAAATGAAAGAAAGGAAAAAGTAATTAAGGGAAAGAAAAGTAAATTAAGATCCGTAACTGTTTTATGATTTAGAACAGAGTCGTGACGTCACTGCATACGGCTTGACGTAAAACGGTAGCAGGCTTTGGCGCCTCTTAATTTTAAATCAAAATTTTATTTAATTTTTACAGCATTTCAATGTTTCTGGCATAATTATCTTTAAACCTATCAGCATTTAATGTCTACTCTTAACATACATTTCGTTTCATTGGAGCTAAGCCTTTCTTTTGAATGTTTTGGTTTTCAGACTTTTCTAGGTGTAGAAGTGGTGTAAAAATTCAAGGAGAAAACATTCTAAGGCGCCATTTCATTTTTTTTATTTTGGACTTTTCTAGGTATCTCGACCTTAAGATCTGCCATCATGCCAATTTTCAGACCTCTATGTCATTTAGAAGTGGTCGAACAATTCGCGAACGGAAACATTGGCATTCCCATTTTCCCACTGTGCTTTATATAAAATAGATTAATTTATGAATAGATTGAGTGTTTTTTTTGTGCTTGTTCATTCATTTACTCAAAGACAGATAATTTAATAATTGAATTTGATTTGCCTCTTAGAAATGTTAGTGTGTTAGTTTGTTTGTTTGGAGGTTTAACGACATCCGCGTGCAACTCTATGTGCCATAAGCACTCACCTGTCCCTGATTTAGGGCCACTGGTTCCAGAAAAGGTAGAAAGCCAGTGCGATAAGACAAACATGAAAACTGGAAATGCCGTAATAGCGGATCCATCTCGGACGAATGGTCAGCGCTGGGCTACCATGGGCGGCTGTTAGTTTTCAAGTGCAGTCTTAGCATATACAGAAGATATAGGATCTACCGCAGGTTTAGAAAAGTTAGACAAAACTCACACAAGGTTAATTAAGATGACATCATATGCCATACGCTTTATCAATAACTTCAGCTAATTATAAGTATCATTATTGCTGTTATTATTATGTATAATTATTATTTTGAATGTGTTAATGAAAAATGTTATTTTTGTTACATATATTAAATATCATATAAAAAAACGGCCCTATTTAGGGAAATCGAAGAGGACCTCTAGTATCTAACATAAGTTAAAATCACAATCATAGATTATAACGTCCTCTTGGGATCAGATTAGATCAGATGTAGAGGATTTTCGGAAGGGAGTGTCTGACCCCAGGTCTTGAACAACCCTTAGAAATTGAAAGCTAGGAGATTCGGGCTAAAGTCCCGATAGGAAAGTGACACGGAAGCGAGGTGGAAAGGGGGAGGAAGACGCCCTCATTTATTACCGTGGGACCAGTACCCGGGGTCCGACGGCTTAACGTGCCCATCCGACGCCCAACGGGTGTTTAGTGGTTTGAACGTTCGTACCTGCCCAGGATCGAACCTGAGGTTATCTCCATGGCAGTCATGAACGCTGACCACTAGGCCACCTGCTGCCCAACGCTCTCCTGAGAGCTATACAAACATGTTTTTATCTATACATTTTTGCAGTATTATACTCGTATTAATTCGGTATATGCTTATATTGTTTTCATCCAAGTAAAAATAGCGCGAAAAAATAATATATTTTATTCGTGACTCAATGTGAATTGTATCAGATATTGAGCTGATAGGAACAGGTGCTATTTGAGCTTAGCCTATAGTCAGAGTAGCGTATAATCACCAATTAAAAGGATGGCTCTTAAAATAGCTGTTTTTTTCCTTATTAAAGATAGAAGTTAGTCCCGAGGCGTTTTCTACCGTGTAAAAATGCGAACAATTGTAATAAATATCAGGTAACCACAAAAGCATTTGCCGCTTTTGGAAGGAGCAAAAGAAACATCTTATAATGGTTGAATTTGGCGAGAGATGGTGTTTCCTGCTGAGGTATATCATCCAAGATGCCCTGCGCATATGAATCAGGTGAGTATGCATGAATCAGATGATTAGTTTCTCACGTTTTTCCACTACCAAAGTGGAAAATGTGCAATTACGATGGCGGTATCAGGGAAGATTATTCTTGGGTGTTTGTTTTATGGATTTATGCTCGGTTCGTCTGCTGCAGAAACAATTCGTCACATTTACTTAGCATTCGGGTCAGATGCTGTGAAGGAACACACAACTCCGAATTGGTTTCGATATTCAGAGATGGAGTGGCCATCCTGTCGTTCCTTCAAGACAAGTAGCGGAGTAGTCGTCCTGTTAGCCTTGACACAGAAGCCCTGAAAGTTGCTATTGAGCAGGACAGTAACCAAACATGCCAGGAACTAGCCCAGTCATTTGGTGTTAGCGATGAAACCGTTCGAAGACATCTGCATGCAATAGGTAAGGCATACAGATTGTCTAAGTGGGTCCCCCGTGAATTGTCTGCAGTGAACAAATAGCAACGTGTGTCAGTTTGTGTTGCATTGCTGCCTCGCTATGACAAGACACCATTTTGGGATGGGGTACTCACATGTGATGAGAAGTGGATCCACTACAGCATCCTAAAATGTTCCAGACATTGGTTGTCCACGAGTGACTATATTCCTCACATATCGTAGTCAGCACTGCATCCACGTAAAGTTATACTGTATGTATGGTTAGCACGTGGTGTTTATTATGAACTTTTGCTACGCGGCCAAACGATCACCGCTGAAGTGTACTGTGAACAACCGAAACGTGTGCACGAGAACCTGAAAAAGAAGGAAGCAGCACTGGTCAAGAGAAAGGAAGTTTTGCTCCGTCAAGATAAAGCTCGTGCCCGCACCGCTTCGTTTACCAGAAACACTATCAAACAACTTGGGTGGGAGCTCTTATGTCATCCAGTTTACTCAACAGATATCTCTCCTTCAGATTATTACTTGTTTCTTCCACTCGACAATCATTTTTATGGGCACGACTTCTCCAACTTTAATGAGTTGCACAGTTGCACGCTGCCCTCTAAAACTTTTTCTCTTCCCATGACCCGGCATTTTATCGCAGGTGTATGTATATGTTGTTAACACGTTGGCCGAACGTTGTTGATGCCCATGGTAATTATTTTGTTGAAGAAATTACTTTTATACTGCGTATGTGTTATACTTTGTTTCAGCCTCCGATAACGGCAAATACTTCAGCGGAAACCTGTTTTGTGTTTTGCCGTTATATATATCGTATTTATAACACTGATATTCATTAAAATTAAATAATATAAGGAGGAATAAATGTCGTGTATGAGAGAACATACATATTCCGTATTATTAACTAGTCTAGGGTGTCAGTAGTGATACATATGACTGGTAACCGAATTTAAAAAACTGAAGGAGGTGCATTTCCCAGGTTATTTCATCTACCTTTACAACATCTTCGTTTTCTAATTCTATCACTTTCTTATACTGAGAGAAAAAAGAACATAACCTTTTTCTTTGGGAAAAATTAATGCCCCGACAAACTAGAGCATCACCATTTAGCAAACTGTTTTGCGGCTGTTGAAAAATATGACTTAAACTTATTCTCAGATTTCAAATTTATGAAATTGACTTGTGCTGGGAATGTTCGTTAAAAGGAAAGTTACCTATATCTCGGAACCAGGGACCGGATGTTGTCAATATTTTTATTGCAATCAATGTTTCGGTTTACAATACATATCCTCACGGAATGGACTTGCGTCGTAAATCGATATGTGTCGGCAGTAAGACTTGGTATCGTCATATTAATTACTTTCTGGAAATTTTCTCCTTCAATTACACAATTTAAAAGAAAATTGTAATTTCGCCTTTGAGTTGTATGTACCTGTTTAGTTTGTTTTAGTCTTGTAAAGTAGAATGCGAGACACAAAATATTTGGTGGCTATTTTAATGGCGACGCAATAATGTTTTGGCTCTGTGTTTATCTCTCCAAACTTAATTTCTAAGTGGGAGAGTGCTTTTTTTTCTTCGTTTGAGTAAACGGACGTCTGTGAAGGGTGAAAAAGATTTTAAGATTCCCCATTTCTCCAAGCCACCTTATTTCACCAGGAGGTCGGAGGTTAAAACAAATTAATGGAAAAATTACATCAGAAAGCAAATGCATCTCGACGCGTTTTCTTTCCTGTTATGTTTTTCCTATCATCTATGTGTGCATGCGTTGAACATGTGTTCAAGTAGGAGCACTGCAGCGGTTGGTCAGTTTTTTCAGCGGGAAACCTCTTTTGTGCAACTTCGTACCAGTTTTTTCTCTCGTATGTCGCTAGGTTTGATTTCTGTATGGACGTTTCCTGGAATGTAAGCAGCAAAAGAGTGAAAGGAAATATTCTTTCATTTAAAAGCACAAACTGAAATGTTTTAGATTTTAATCGTCACTTTGTGTACTGTGAATAACTTTCTGCCTTATTGGATACTATTCGCTTGTTTTCTTATGTACTAATTCAGTATTTTGTTTTAGTAGAATAAATTAAAAGTGGCAGTCTATCACACAAAGCTCCGATTACTAAATGTTTCTAAAAAGTGATTTTTAATAACTTTTTAACCTTTGTCGAGGCTGGTGTCTCCCTCTTCTGTGTTTTACCTTGACGTTCAATTCATTGATCGACAATATAAAAGGGCTTATTTAATAGAACATCAGCACATCCTTCCATTCGTTGTAGTTACAACTTTAGTCGTACGTAGTATGAGTTCGACTAGCATGCAAGCATCTGTAGTGAACTTTTTCTGTCCCTCTAAAAGAATCACTTTCGGAGACATCGGATTCTCTGGTTATATTTCAGTCTAATAGGGAAAATTCGTTTCAGGTGATTCTACTTATTTTTGATAAGATTCTTGTCTGACAACCGTGCGAGCCACGTAAGGCGTACATATCATTAGAATATTCCAACCATACATATGCAATCCATATTCTATGGACAGTTGTACTGACGTCTTGACACAGTTCCTCTTTGTTCGGACTCAGCGTCAGCATTGAGGAGTGAATATCACCTGATACGATGTTCAGATACACCTCAAGTTAACAGAACCATCCACAATGATGAGTGCAGTCCAGCCCTACCAAGAAAGCATTTCCCAAAAGGGTGCACTACCAACTAACTGTAGCCTTTGCGGACGACAAGATGCAGTCAGAGTTCACAGCCTTACGAAGTGTTTTCCATACCCATCATACATCGATTGGTAGTAAACGATGTGTAACGTGTTTCATTTCACCACATTGCACAGCTACGCAGTTCACTATTCTGCACATGAAAACACCTGCCTTCCATAGGAACTAGATGCTTACTTAAGGACGACCAGTGGCGATGAAAGCATCTATCTCAGATCTGGGTGGGCTGTTAGGGAGGCTAAATGCGATATGGGGGGGGGTCATAAATTTTGAAGTGCTAGGCTGAAATTTTGGCAACAAATTCCCTTCGCGTGGTTTTTACCCGACGCTGAAAATGTTATCTCCAGTCAGAAAAGTTTTCAGGTGCATATACTGTTAGAAATTATTTTGAGAAATATGACTGTCAGATTTCCACGACATTTGAAATAGAAGTCTCAGTGCATATTTAACAGAATTACAGGTGGCGCTGCTCAAACCGTTTTATTTGTTTGCTCTAGCTAGCGTTGCATGGATCCCTTTTTCTGCTCACTTCGGTTAGTAATCTACGTAGTTGATCTTTGACTGAACAACAACAATGTCGGCGATATATAGAGGGTGTGCGTGTGGGAATAGTGAGTTATTACCTTTATGTGGAGATGTACAATAAATATTAGTGTGTTATCATTCAAGAGTTTATAAGTGTGGAATCCATTTTTTCTCTGATGACTAAAGGATAGATCTTCCTGCAGCTGGTAAGTTGCTTACTGCGCTACATAAAAGGTTATCATCAATTATAGATTTTATTTATTTAGAAATAACAAACATATACTGTACGTGGTATGTTTTCAACGTTTTTAGTTTGGGAACCATGGATACGAATCTCTATGGCAAGTCACTATTTCTTCGCATTTTTAGCTTATTTACGTCGCTTTTTCCTTTTTTTTTATAAGGCTGTTTATGAATTTTAGTTTGCAACCGGATAAGGCTGTTTATGAATTTCAGTTTGTAACCTGACAAAAAATCTCTCTCTCTCTCTCTCTCTCTCTCATCTTTTAAACTATACTTAAAAAAATGGTGTGTTTCTACTACTTTCTTAGAAATCCGCTCAGAAGACTCCCTCCATTCCCCAGAAGTACAAACACTAAAATTAACACAAAATTCAATTTATATAACAAATTCCTTTGAATTCGAAAAAATCAGATACCTTTATCTGAGTTCCTTAAAATCTTTGACGGTTGAACTAGCCATGTGTTCTAACAACCTAAATATTTCTTTTTTTGGGGGGGGATAAAGGGGCTTCAAAGAAAAGTTGAGTGGGCAGAACCCATCCCAGCCCACCTGCACGGTCGCGCCTGCGGACGACTACACAACTGCAGAAATCCATGGATTCAATTTCTCTGCTTGTCTGTGCTGGTGAGTAAAAGTTCTGGTGTGATGTTAAATTTATCAGAAACGGACTGAAGTATTGCTTACCTTTCATTACGTACAGCGCAAGTCAAATATCCAATGGAATAGAACAGAACTACGCTCTATCCCCAAGATTAATTAGTTTTACACTCCTCCGATGATTTGGGATAGATCGTGACAAATCTTAATCATACATACACAATGCGATGTCAGTATATGAAAGAATACCTAAGTCATATCATCAATATGCAATACATAAAATATAGGCCGCCCAAGTGGCGCAGTGGTCTAAACGCTGGCTTATGACAATTCGTCCGATAAGGGTCCGGGTTCGAATCCCAATGAGGTATGGATGTTGTGTTTGTCTTACGGCACTGGCTCTGTTCCTTCCCTGGAACCAGTGACCCTAAATTAGGAACGGGAGACTGCTTATAGCCCATTGAATTGCTCACGGTGGTCGTTAAACCTATATATAGATATAAAAGAAAAAATGCTGCCCCGGTGGCGCAATGGTCTAAGCGATGGCCTCTGATCATTCGTCCGAACGGGGTCCGGGTTCGAATCCCGGTGAGGCATGGATGTTGTGTTTGTCTTACGGCACTGGCTCTCTCCCTTCCCTGGAACCAGTGACCCTAAATTAGGGACGGGCGACTGCTTATAGCCCATTGAGTTGCTCACGGTGGGTTAGTCGTGTTTATCTGTGCTCCTCAAGTTTTCGTTGGTGTGTTATTTTTCTTCGTTGTCAGTGTTCTATTTCGTGTGTGTGTTGTGTGTGAAGGTTCCGTGTTTCTTTTTATATGCCTGCCGAGCTGGTAAGTGCTTATTTTGATTAGTTTACCTTATTTTTCTGCCTTGGCCAAGCTGGCTAAGGGCTAAGCTTTTCCTCGCCATTGCAAATGGCGGCTTCCGGGGAGAATGACGTCCTAACCCTTGCTACCGGAAATGATGATCTCCCGATAACAGCTTCTCTAAATACTACTACCAATGACGAGTCTATCTCGATAAACCACTCCTCCTTGCAGCCTTCTGTTGCTGCCTTATCATCGGATATCGCCTCTTCTTCCAAGTCTCCCAGCGGCGATACGATGTCTTCTCTGTAAGCTAATGATGACGCCATGGATGTTTCGCACTCCATGCCGGAATCATCTCCAAAGCAACGTACAACTACCCTCTCATATGCTGACGTAACCGCATCTAATTCGGGACCTTCCCAGTCTTCTTTTTCTCCTGGACAATATGAGATGACGCATAATGCTGAAGTCATTGAGGTTGTCCTTAAAGAAGATACCCCTTCTGGGCTGAAATTCCTTCAAACTATGGAGAATGGTGTTGTGTTTCCGAGCCTGAGAAATACAAAACTCACTGCATATACTGCTGCTCTTCGAGAGATTGTTCCTGCATCAGCCATAACTCATGTGGGCAGGAAGCCTTACAAAGTAGTTGTTTACTTCTCTACTCCTGCCCATTCCCTACATGTACTGACCAAGGGCATCTCAATTGGTGATCGTCACATCCACGCCGAACCTGTTTCACAGAGTTCCGTTGTTGTAAGTTTCTCACCAGTTTCACCTGAAGTTTCAGATGATCTCTTGATTGCCGCTCTTCTTCCTTATGGCTGGATCATTGGAGGTGTGACTACCTACTCTTCGTTTCCAGAGGTGCCAGAAGATAGATACCTACTCGGGTTTCGCCGCAATGTTCGTGTGGTCTTCCCTTCAGAGGAGCACATGCTGCGTATTCCACCCACTTTACGTGTACGCTGTTGCACGCACATTAGAGAGATATTCATCACAGTAGGCTCCGTCTGTCCGAATTGTAAAGGCACGGGACATCCCCGCGCTCTATGCCCTCATAATGCGAACACTCTTTCCAAGTCAACAGCACGACCTTCTTCCTCTTTGTCACGCCAATCGGCATCCTCTTCTGGTGCTAAAGACCAGCAACAGCAGACTTCCTCAAAAAGTAATGATACAGTAGTTGGTCAACCGACGTCTACAAAACGTAGTGAGACAGCCGTTGGTCAACCGACGTCTGCCAGAAGTAGTGAGGCAGCCGTTGGTCAACCGACGTCTACCAGAAGTAGTGAGACTGCCGTTGGTCAACCGACGTCTGCCAGAAGTAGTGAGGCAGCCGTTGGTCAACCGACGTCTACCAGAAGTAGTGAGACAGCCGTTGGTCAACCGACGTCTATGGGTAAACCCTCGACCTCGGGTGATGCATTGGCGCCCACTTTATCTCTTCAGTCAAAAGAGGCATCAATTGTTAATCCAAAGTCTCCTATAGAGATGGTTGATGACGATTCTCGTCATACTGCTATACCGACCGTTGAGGTTGTTCCTTCAGTTCCTTTTAAATTGCCGGAAGTTCCAATTCCGGTTACAGCACAAAGTCGTGGACGGGCGAAGCGACGTAGAACTTCACGCGCTCAGAATAAGAAGTTTAGAATTACAACTACCCTTAAGGCAGGACGTGATTGTTCTAGTAGTCAGATGCTCACGTCTGAAGGCTCTATGGCATCTGATACAGATGATGGAACAATTATTCCGATCTCCTGTGAAAACTTTTTACATATCCTAGAGGCATCCTCTCTTCCACAGACACCTGTGTCTGGGGAGAAGGTGTATGCGTTCCTAATAAGTCCCAGTAGAGACAAGCTATCTCGCAATTTTTTGGAAGGTTACTCCCACTGTCTGTCTGACACCATGAATCAAATGTTGGCGATACATTCTCATTTACGTACCGTTCCGGGCAGAGATCTGGGTGGTCCCTACTGGGCAAAGAAGTTCCGTAGCCGTCTCGCCAAGTTACAGAACGCGGCCGACAACATCCTCCAACCATCATCAGACTATTCTGTTCAAGACAGTCTCACTGAATAGTAGGGGTATGTGTACCCCTTTGGCGAATGCTTTAGTGTATGAAGACGTCCACCACCTCAAAGCAGATCTCCTACTTTTGCAAGAGACAAATTGTCTATCCACTTCACCCTTCCATCGCTGGAGGAGATGGGACTATCAGTTTCATCACGCGTATAGGCTCTCTCTTCGTGGAGGTTTAGCGATTGGTGTACATAATAGATTTCGTCAAGCACTCTCCTCTGTTAAAGTTCATAACCTGTGCCGAGACTTATTGCAGCGACTCACTTTCGTCCTAGATGGACAACGATATTTAGTTTTCAACATATATATTCCATGTTCATCTACACATCTAACGTTGTTATTTTCGTCGCTCCGCACTGCACTTCAGTCAGCATTACCATCAGATCATGTGCTCATTGGAGGAGACTTTAACTGTACACTTCAACCAAAGCTCGATCGCGCTCCTTCGAGGACTGAACATCGTTCACGTCTTGTGGAGCAATTGCGATCATTAGTGTCTGATTTTGATTTACATGACGTGTTCCGACGATTGCATCCGACATCCAATTCACATACCTGGAGAGCTTCATCTGCATCCTCCTCTCTTTCTGCCAGGCTGGATCGATTTTACGCTTCTGCTCCGTTATTGCCCATTACAACGGATTGTATGCACTCTCCTACAGCTTCATCGGATCATTGTGCCATCACTATCTCCTGTAGCTCTTCATCTCGTATGCATGTTAGGCCTCGGTCATGGACACTGGACACTTCTCTCCTAGCTGATGAGAATATGTGCACCGAGATCAGAGATCTTCTTGATCATATGCGAGAGGGCCTGTCCACTGCACCTTGTGCCATCAATTACTGGCTCGAGGTAAAATCTTACCTAATTTATCTTCTCAGACGTCATTCCTTCTCCGAAGGCACGAAGCGCTCCATGGAAGAGCAAAATCTCCGAAACATCCTGTTACAGCTTGGTGCGAATCATCCCATGTATACAGCTTACCAAGCGGATCTTAGAGCACTTCTTGAGCCTCGTGCACGTCAGGTAATTCTTCGTCTCCGTCTACAACATATATCACCAGAGGACTGCTCCTTTGAGTTTCTATCCGCGTTAGAAGAAAGACGCCGCTCGTCGCATCAGCTTCGACTACTTCGGCGGCCTGATGGTGAAATCATCTCTGATCCGGATGCAGTTTGCTCTCAGGTTCGTCGATATTTTACTATCAAATACAGTGAAACTCCTCAGCCTTCTGTTTCTGCTTCTGCTACTTTACTCTTTGCTCTTCCCCAAGTTCCTTCCAATCTCTCTGACTCCCTTTTACAACCTATTTCGCAGACTGAACTTCGGACCATTCTTGCCTCTCTAAATTCCCGTGCTGTCCCAGGTCCAGATGGCCTTCCGC
This sequence comes from Macrothele yani, assembly GCA_039090855.1. Taxonomy (NCBI): domain Eukaryota; kingdom Metazoa; phylum Arthropoda; class Arachnida; order Araneae; family Macrothelidae; genus Macrothele; species Macrothele yani. The sequence continues at coordinate 73,368,565 of CM076994.1, read as the reverse complement.
TCCTTTTCTACCGTACTTTTCTCCCTTCGTTGCTTCCATTTCTTCTCGCCGCTTTCAATGTTGCTCTTTCTTCCTCTTCTCTTCCGAGGGGTTTCACAGAGGCTCATATGGTGTTATTCCCCAAGAAAGGCGATCTGCTTGACTTGGGAAACTGGCGTCTTATCTCGCTACTAAACATTGACTATAAACTCTTCACTAAACTCCTTTCCAGTCGACTCAACCAAGTACTTCCATTTCTTCTTTCTCCCGACCAGACCTACACGGTTCCTGGTCGGTCCATCACTTCTAATCTCAATCTCCTTCGAGATCTCCTACATCTGGCTCGTACTAACTCTGAACCACTTGCCCTCTTTAATCTTGACCAAAGAGCTGCTTTCGACAATATCTCACATTCGTATCTTTCTGCTGTTCTTATTGCTTTCGGCTTTCCTTTTGCTTTTGTTACCTCTATTCTTGCCCTTTATCAGGACGCTGCTTTCCATGTCAAGACGGCCGCCTTCTTGACTGCACCTATTCCTTTTCGGCGAGGCATTCGGCAGGGTTGCCCACTTTCTGGGCAGCTCTTTGCCATTGCTTTTGAGCCGTTTCTTCGGTCTGTCCATCGAGTCTTTATAGATGCACTGCCACCGCCTACTGCAAGTACTAGGCACTTTTCTGTGACATACTCTGCATATGCTGATGACGCGACCTTTTGTGTACGGACAGACGCTCAATTCGACATCTTGCTCCAGATTTATGATCAATATTCTTCATGTTCAGCGGCATCACTTAATACATCCAATAGTGCAGGTCTATGGAGCGGAGCGTGGGCCTCTAGGACTGACACCCCGTGGGGCGCCTCATGGACTGCTTCATCCCAAAAATTCCTTGGGGTCCATCTCGGAGTCCGTCTTTTTGCTCAAAATGAAACATGGAATGCTCTCAGAACACGCCTTACTCGAACTGCTGCCTTCTGGCGAGGTTCCCAGTTTTGTACTTCTTACTTCTCAAGAGCTAGAATAGCTCAGACTTATATTCTTTCACCATGCCTATATGCATGGTCAGCTGAACGTATGCCCATTTATCACCTCAATGAAATCACTCGAATCATCTCCACGATAATATGGAACAGGTACCATTGGATCCAGGTCTCCACTCTCTGTCGTCGAGTCACTGATGGAGGTATTTCACTGCTGGACGTTCGTACCTACTATAAAGCACATAAAGTGGTTTCTTTCCTGCGGCTACTAAGTGCACCAGAGTCGCCAGTTACGCTCGTTAGAGATGTCATGATATCGCCTAGGAATTCCCGAATCACTTTCATCATGTATCTTCTAATGGATCAATCTCCTTTTTCCATTTTAAACTTTCCCCTTTCTATAAAGAGGTCCTTTCCTTTCTCCGTTCTCTACCCCTCTTCCGTGCTCCACCGGCTTCCACCACTGAACTATTAGCTGAGCCCCTGTTCTTTTCTTCCATCCTTCATCCCCCTAATGCTCCCTACTTTACTGACCTTTCCTGGCTCCCCGCCGGAATAGTATCTGTTCAGGATCTAATTTCTCCAGATCTTTCTTGGAAACCCTTCTCTGATCTTTCCCCCTCCTCCCCCCACCTCTTCCTCTCATTTGCTGTATAATTCCTTCCGTTCTTCAATCATTACCCTCTTCCCTAACCTTGCCTCTCAAGCTGGGTTAACCCTTGTTCCCTCTGCCTCTCTTCCTCTTCCCTTTTTCCTTTCCGTTCGGGGCTCATCACTTCCTCTCTCCAGTTTTTCTATCTCGTCTCTTTACCGTTGTCTCATTGTTCCACTATATGCTACACCATTGATGATTCCAGATGTTCCGAATGTCGCCCTTTCACAAGTGTGGTCCATGTCTAATTCGCCACTATCTGTTCCAGCAGAAAGAAACATCCAATGGTTGTTTCTTCATCGGCGGTTACCTGTTCCTACCAGATTATTCAGGATGACGCTTGTTGATTCGCCTAACTGCATGTTTTGCTCTACGATTGCGGATGTAGATCATGTGTATCAACATTGCACAGTGCTTCTTCCCTTGCTACATCTGACCTTCACTACTGCACAGTGCCTTAGTACTACTGATCTCTCTTTCTCAGCCTATAGCACGCTACTCAGTTCCAGTACTCTGATTATTCCTATATCAGAGTCATGTGCTTATGTTTTCATATTAGCAAAACATGTGATTTTTTGCTACTATCAACAGCTTCGTTCTACCCCTATACAGCCTACCATCTTTCAGGCGGGAGCTGCCATGTGCAGTCAGTTCCGGAACAGACTAATTTCACGCTTGAGGCTTGCTTTCACTGTTGCTAAGGCTGCGAATCGAATCCCACACTTTATGTCAGTGTGGTCACCTTTTCGTCAATGGTTTTCTGGTCCATCAGAAGGCCTTAGACTATTGTTCTGACTTCTGTGAATTTGTTTAGACTAACTAAAGTATAGTTTTGTGATTAACGTGTTCTTAGGTGCCCTCTTCATCACTGCTGCCCAATGTTACTGCGCGTCTGCATGTTTCTCACCAACAAGGTCCTGTAGGTGAGGTTTTTTTTTTTTTTTTTTATTATTAAAGTTTTATGTTCAACGCTTTCCTTATGTCTGCCGGGCTTTATAATTTCTGGTTTATGCTCACGGTGCTGAGCAAATGTTTGTTAATGTTTAAATTTAATTATTAATTTTGCACAGTGGGGTTTTTGATCATGTTACATGTACTTTTGTTGTACAAAGAGTAATTGTTCCTCGTTCAGATATTTGTACTATACCTGAAGTATAGTTGCTATGCCAAAAGCGCAGTTTTGTATATACTAATGTTCTTTCCTAATTGCACTGTAAAATTTATGTTCGGCACATTTCGCATGTTGGGTCAAGATTAGATGTCTTAAGTTTTATGCTCATGGTGCGGAGCAAACGTTTTGATAGTATTTCAATTATATGTTAATGTTACACAGTGTGGTTTTTCTCATGTCATATGTGCCTACCAGGAAATAATGTCTTTTACATAATGTTCTGTGCTGTATTGCACATTTGCTGTACAAAGAGTCAGTTTCATATTTTCATTATTTGTATTGTACCCGAAGTATAAATTTTCTGTAAAACGCAAGTTCTGTTTTTACTAATATACTTTACTCTTTGCATTGTGAAATTTACAGTTGTACCATGGAATTGTAATTCTTTATTAGTGTCTTCCCTATGCCGTTGTACCTTGTGTACATATGTTGTTGTTCATTACAAGTTAATCTATAGTATTGTGATTGAGGCACTTGTTTAAGCCTAAGTAATAGTTCTTTTTATAATTTGACAGTGTTTCACAATAGAGATATTGCATTCAATTTGTATAGAGTTCACACTATCATTGTAATTAGATTATTTATTCGCTTATCTTTCAGACACTGAAAAGTATAAGCCTTCTGCTCTTTTCTTCTTTTTTTCAAGATTGCTCAAAATATACATGCTTGTTTTTGCACTGTAAAATTTATAGTTATACCTTGTACTGGTGTTCACCTATTAGAGATGGCACTCTGCTGATGCACATTACGAACATATGATGTACATAGAATAAGTCAACCCTTCAGTCCAGTATTGTCAGTGTTATGAATTTGCTTACATTGTATATAGTGCATCCACATAGTGTAAATATCTCATCGTCATTGTAAATAGGTCATCTACTTGTTTATCTTTTGGTAACTGTTAAGCACAGGCCATCTGTATCTTCCTGTCCATGTTTGCTCCAAATAAATATTGTTGAAGCTCACGGTGGTCGTTAAACCTCCAACAAAAAAAAAATAACTGAGGAGTATAGAGAAACATCACGCCAACCGAATGAGTAATGATTAAGTGGGAGAGATCGAATGCGGAAGAGGATTTTTTCCACTTAGCAGCTTAACTGAAATCTCGCTTTCGGAAGCCGATAGAAGATCCTTACTTCTACACAACGCATAACAAATAGGCATTTGGTTTGGTGTCTCACTCCACCAGGCCTCAGAGGATCAGTCAGCTAGAAAAGTAATCGGTAATCGGAATTCTAATCAACTGCGGGTAGCAATATCATACTGCGTCTGCATCTGGTGTTTTTGAAGAAATAAGTAAATCCTGTCGAGCCTGTATTGTGCAATGAAATTATAAAAAAGAACACTAGATATGAAGCCTGCTTTAATGCTATGCAGTAATATAAAACAAAACATTTTTTTTAAATTGTGACGAATGTTAAAAGAAAATATTGTTTACTGGGAACTCGAGGCTCTGTCCACCGGTCACCCCCGCATCACTGGGCTGCGGGAACCTAAGCTATGATACTAGCTGCGTCGATCGTTGGGCACGGTCTTTCGGCGACATCCGTGTTTCGCGCTGCTGGTTTTGTCTTACCATAACCACTAATCATATACCCGAGACACTATCTGCTTTGTTGCACGGACTACTGCGCAACAGATCATAAAGCTGCTTCCCCAGGAAGAACACCTGTGACCATGCCTCGCGTGATTTTGCTGTTGTCTTCTGTCTTTCCCAGTGTACACCAGTATACTTGTAGGTCTAACTCAGTATCTCATTTGCATGTAATTGGCTTCCATATAGATATAGAAACGCTTAAGCACCTAATATTTAAATTGCACTGACAAGTCGCTGAAGATTTTCAGTGCACCAAAACGCAAGAGACCGCAAATTTGACCTTTAAAACTTTCACACCTTATTTCACTCTCCAAACATAAATTTTGTCCGCAAAAATCGCAAAATAAAATGTAACATTCAAATCGAAAAGTGCGGCAACATTACAGGTACTGACGATGTAAAATGAAAAGGAAATCTCTTACCTTATTTATATCAATGATCTTTTGATTTACTGTATAATCGTAGACTATGTACCTGCAACAGAACATGACCGATGCATTATTCTTTTTATTTTAAGCAAATTATGTAAACCATGGCTTGCGGACTGCATGCCTGGTTTTTCTCTGTCACAGTACAACTTGCAAAGCATCAACACAATTGAAAATATACCTATTCTAGTATCACAAAAATTACACAGTTTTAAGTAATAAATTTCATTTGACATACATTATTCACTCAACAAAGCAGCAGAAAATTTCACTGCAGTTTTTAAGCATTTGTGCTTTTCAATCGAACCGGATAAAACCACAAACTGCAATATCTGCTAAGCATCATGAAACTGGTCGCACAGTTTGCTGAACATTTGCTTTTCTGCAACTTTTGTTTGTGCTCTTTGCGTAAAAGTACATAAGGATTTTGTGCACGCCTTCTTCTAGGACATCATCAGTCACGAAGTTGGACCCTGTTGCAGTATTTTGTTGAGAGCCCAAACAGCTTATTATAGGAGTACATTTGAAAATCATGATCCAAATCTGTGGATTTTAAGATTATATTTTTTTCAAGTCAAAAGAAAGATAATACATACACACTGTGTATATAGTTTGCGATAGTGAAACGTAATAATTTGAGTTGCCTTATCAGGCCTGTGGCTTTTTGACACTACATGATAGTATTGTAATGCTTCTGTTGTATTTCTGTTTTATTTTTCATTCTTTTTCCAATATCAAATTTTCCTCACCTTTTATTTCCAATTTACAAAATTTATAGCATCCGTAATCTTTTTTTTAAATAGTGTTTTTGTGTATTTTTTATTTTGTTCTATGATTTTTAAATATGATCGTCCCTATGTTGAAGCGGCTGCTGACACGATTAAGATATTTGAAATACAGCATAAATTAATATTCAGAAAGACTGAAATACTTTGTGAATAATCGTTTCTAGTTTCCTTGCAGACATTTTTCATATTTTTGATTACAACTAGTCCGGAATCATATAAGTTAGGTGCGAAAGGACGAGTTTTCATTGGATCAATTTTTATTGCAAGCCTGTAGCTCCAGAAACGATAAAAAGAGTATTAAATATGTCATTGAAACCATGTTTTGCGTAGAGATGTACTTGCAATCTTTTCATTTCTCATTTTTGGTCCTTTTCGGCTTAGGACTACGGAACAGCTACATAGCTGTCACATGCACTAATGTGTGTGTGTGTGTGTGTGTGTGTGTGTGTGTGTGCTTCATTTTACCTATGAATGTTCTTTATTCGACGGGGTCAAACTACCCTTAATTAAAAGCACGCAGTTTATTATTTTTGTCATAGTGAGATTTGACATCGATGAATCAAAATTTTAACTTCCAAAAATGGTTTATCAGTAATGATCTCACGTTGGTAAACCATAAAAGGTCAGTTGCTCAGATGATCCCTGAAGTTGACTTCAGAAAACGGTTTATCAATAAAACTTTTGCCTTTTTATACAATTACAAAACAATTTTTGGTGACTGAGTCTTCAAGCGAAATGCTCACAGGTTTTTTATGCACTGCTCGACATTGAGATTGCCCCGTCCTCAAAGATTGAGCCAAATGAGCCGAAAATCACCAGAGACGTAGAATATAAGTTGGATATATGATTTAATTTCTAAGGCACTACATCAGTTTATCAGGCCACATGACAGGATCACGTGACAGCTGTCAATATCTTGTGAGATCACCATATTTTGGCGCGGCAGGAATCTAGGACCACGCAACGTTTGCGTATATAGTCTCATAATTCAGCGATATTCCGGGGCAGATGAGGAGAGAGGCTTGCAAACGTCGTCTAATTACGTCCCATACATTCTCAATGGGCGATAATTCCGGAGATTTCGCTGCCCATGGTTATCCTGCTAAAAAACGGCCTTCCGGATACCTCTTAGAAATGGCAACAACACGGGCTTTAAAACGTCATCCTTGTACCGCCGAGATGCCACTGTGCCCGTTATGCGTATCAGAGATGACAGACTGCCATAGCTAATGGACCCCATCCGAGGATGCCTGGTTGGCGAAGAGGGTTGGACTTGTCTGTGGCCACGTCGTAGCGAGACACGGCCCCAAAGACTGTCAGCACAGAGGCAGAATCACAATTCATCGCTGAAAAGACAGGGTGCTACTTTTATCGGCGCGTTGCTCTACTGTGATACCGTTACGGCTGAGCTCGGCGATGCCGTATGGTTAGTGACAGTCGAGGTAATGGCTGTCGGGAACTTAGACCTGCTGCCGCCAGGTTTCGGTTCATCCTCTGAGTCGTGGCAGAGATGTCCTCAGTCGCCGCTACAGTTCGTCGAATGTAGCTTGTGGTGTCCGCATTGCCTAGCGACGAATACACCTATCGATGCGTACTGACGTACGAATTGCAACGACTGTTGCCAACAACGTTCAATTGTTCTGGAATCCTGATGCGCATGGGCCGCGATTCAGAGAATTGACCAACAGTTTCATGGAGCTCTGTGATGCTTCCTCTCTCAAAGACATCTATATAGTGATAGGTTTACGAGGTACTTTCAGTCCTTGGATATACTGTAGCAGCCATAGGCGATGGGTGGGGAACTTCTGTGGGCTAAGCCCCCAAAACATTTAGCCCCTAGAGTCAATAGCCATCCCTGTACTTAAAGTGATTCCACCTAAAAACTCTGCCCTGTGTTTCCCATGGTGAAAATTTCTGTAGACATTTTCTTCGCAATTAATATATTCCCAAGGAAGAACATTTGCATATCGATAAAAGTAACTTTATATTATAGCATGGCTCACTTAATATTTGCAAAACTTAACCACGATTACATTAAAAATCAATCATTTTTCCTTGGATGATTTCGAGACTTGCTAATAGATGGCGCGACCTGTACATATGACTTACTAAACGCAATCACGTCGCAATTCTTTTTCAACAATTTCATTAATTTTCGGAATGGAATAAAAATTTGAGTCTATCCATGCGATAGTCTGGGAAATTTAGAATGATTTTAACCGCTTAGATTAAATGTTCTGACAATAATTTAGCTGAAAATGTCAACAGAACTGTAGGTACAGCTTGTTTCTAATTCCGAAATAAGCCATTAAACATTTTTTGTCCACTGATATCATCAATGTACAGATCGCACCATCTATTTAAAAGTAAGCACTTTTGGACTAACGAAAAACAAAAAATGCATCATCATCAAAAATTTTTAAAGTGAACAGTTTTGCACTCTGAAGTAAGGGTTCAGGTTAAAGATAAAAAGAAAAATATTGTTTCTCCCAAGCGCCAGGTTATTGAACAAAAGTCACTTTACCAATTCAGAATGTAAGATGTCAGTCATTAGCCGAAGACCCGGAGGTAAACATTAGAATTTCGAATAATTATTTGTGCATCTTTCAATCGCCGAAATCTTAATTATTGGAAAAGGAATTTAGCCAAAGAAAATAAAGAAATTCTTCGGACACTCATAAATTATTCATGAAACTTCAGGACTAGCACGAGACAGCAGATACTGTATTTAATCAATTAAAATAAAATGGATAATCAAAATGATGAAGACGTCAATTACTTAGGAAGAAGGTCCAAAATAATCATATGCTTTTTTGGTTAGCTCTAAGGCTGATTTTATCGTTCGAGTTCTACATATTTCATTGGCATATATTTTCACTGGCATATACATATAACAGTTCTCAGCCGACAAAAGTCTACTGGTTGACCGGAGCCAATTTAATCATAAACAATGTCATGCATAAATTGTAAAGTTACATACAGGTAGCCGCGAATTCCATTCAGATATACCCATATATGAGGCACTCCCATTTATTTGATGCACTGCTCTTCAGCTCACCTGTACGACGGCAAGCCGATTTCAAAGCGCACACTATGGAGATTTATTTATCAACCAGATTTATTAATGCACCAGGAAAGGGTATCTCCAACTTTCATTCCTTGGGGTAACATCAACCGCTCGGCAAGCTATTAGCTCATTTCGCAGATTTCTCCGGACAGAAGCTTTTTCTTCTGCAAAACATTTCAATGCGGGATCCTCCTGGTCCCACAATGGCGTTCAGACCTTTTGCCTTCACAGGTGTTCAAGATTATTCTTCTTCCCCAATATTCACTTTTTGCCAGTTCTATTGACGTAGGTTTGTGTTCATTCAGTTGTCAATTTTAACTGCTGTAAAAGCATTAAGCACAATGAAAGAATTTTAAGAGTATCCAGTTCTGCATTCGGAAATATACTGCGGTAGCGACTCCATTAGGCATCCAGATACATTACTCATATTGGGTTGGAAAGAAAGTAATGTCCCATGACGAGCCACGGTGCTCATTGGCTACTGATTTTGCGCAACACACCGGCATGACATCATGATATCGCCTTTCAGCTATCAGAAAGCGAAGAGTGTAAGCGCCATTCAATAATGGAAGTGGACAAGGAGCACATCAGCCGTTCTGTGTGCTCTATGAGTTTTGTCGCAGTAGCACCTCCGCAAGGACTGTTTTTTTTTTTGATTGGAGGTTTAACGACCACCGTGAGCAACTCAATGGGCTATAAGCAGTCGCCCGTCCCTAATTTAGGGTCACTGGTTCCAGGGAAGGGAGAGAGCCAGTGCCGTAAGACAAACACAACATCCATGCCTGACCGGGATTCGAACCCGGACCCCTTACGGACGAATGATCATAGACCAGCGCCTTAGACCACTGCGCCACCGGGGCGGCCCGCAAGGACTGTAAGGAACACTACCAGTGTGTATCCCAATGCCATATCACATCATCAGTGCTGTCGTTGGTTCGAACGGTTTCGAAAGGGAAATTTTGTTCTCTCAGACCGTCCCAAAGCCGAAAAACCGAGAACAGTAGGTATGGACTAGTGGAAACCAACACATGTGTGACCACGTGGGAGTTGGCCGAACAGCTGGAAACTACCCACACAAGCATTATCATGCAAGTGCGTCAACTTGGGAACGTGCACAAGAGGTGTGAATTTGGGTACCCCATGAACTCACAGTTGAGCAGAAAGCAAAGCGCGTGAGTGCATGCATTTCCCGGCTTGCACGTGACCAAGTTGAACCGTTCTTGGACCACATTGTGACAGGTGACGAGAAATGAGTTCGGTATGACATTGTTAGTGCCCGGAAACAGTGGTTGGACCGAAAACAGAAGCCCATGCCGATCCCCAAAGCCGGCTTACACCCACGTAAAATCCTGCTGTCTTGGTGCGATATGCAGGGTACCGTGAATTTTGAGCTGCTACTAGACAAGACCAATCCCCCCCCCCGATGAGTACTGCCGTCAGCTAGACGATTTGCATGCATCACCCATGTCGAAACGACCAGCACTGCTGAACAGCGAGAATGTCCTCCTATCCCGCAGCAGGATGGAGCGACACCTCACACAGCACAGGTGACCTGTCACAAGATCAGGGAACTGGGCTGGACACTGTTGCCGCACCCAGTTTATTCTCCAGACATTGCCCGAAGCAGCATTTCCTGGACGGACAGTGGTTCACCAACCAGGATGATGTCAAACGCGCACTTACTCACTTCTTTGCGTCGAAGACGCCACCATTCGACAGGGATGTTATCCAACAGCTGCCCAGACGATGGGAGCATATCGCGGCAAACGACACGAATACATTTCGGACTGATTTGTACTTGTATATACGGTAATCATCACTTTTCTGTTGCCTTGCATTTGCAGACATTACTTTCTTTCCTTCCCAATAGCTGCTATCCTTTTCTACAATCCCATAAAGCAAGTTCCCATTTTCCTCTGTTGACACTTAGTGGTTTCTGACTCTGGCCAAATGCTATTCCTTGAGCACATGTAAATATGACCTTCCCCCCATCCCAGCTAGAAGCCCACAGAAACACGTGGGGCCGCAATGTGTAACCCCACACCAAAAGACCCAGCCTTCCTTTTATATTTCATCCTCTCAAGCAAGGGAAATTTCTGTTCTTTTCTCTCTTCTTATGCAAAGACAATAATCACTAGCTGTTAACTTTTTACAAAAAATTAACGCTATCCCCGCCTTATGCAGACCAACTAATCGAAGTAATCACACCACCAAAAATTCGTAACAATATCAAACAAACCGGTCCACTTCCAGGGCCAACTTCAAATACTTTCTGAATAGGGTTACCAAATTATGCATTGTTTCTCTTTAATTCTGTGTGCAGTATTGTTTCGTAAACCTGTTTTTTCCATCCCTTATGGAAAAAATATTCCATTTACTGGGGGAAGGGGAGGCTAATGGATGCGTTTTTGCAGAACATTCAACTTTAAGAAGATTATAGGGACAACAGTGAATACATAATAAAGTAATATTGTTTATCTGATGTTAACTTATTATTATTATAATTAGGGTGGCTACAACAATTCTGAACTACTTAACTATTTGACATTGAAACTTTGACACACAAAAAAAGCATAAATACTCATACCTGAAGTATCAAAACTAAATCAAATTCTCAAAAACGAAATGTTTATAATGTCATTTCAAAACCTAACTTAATACTATATTACAAATTGAAAAACAGTGTATGAAATTTATATACCTCCACCTCGTGAAAATTCTTATCGGGTAATCCCCAAAATACTGTCGTTTTTTTAACGTGTGAAGAAAAGAAAGAAAAACGTATCTGGAACAAATGTTTTAATCCATATAATAGAGCCTTTTCACGTGACGTCACAAAACTGTCTGCTAGACTTCCGGGTGGTTAGAAAGTACCCGAGCTGGTCTCTCTCCATGCTTTTCAATGGCTGCTGCTGCTGTAAATAGAGCTAAAAAACTGTTATTTCTGACAAAATTTGCGATCTTAATGTGGTGGAAGAGCAACGTTACGAAGAAAAGATTTGAAATAATGGCATAGAAGATCCATATGACATACTTGAAAGATATTTTTATCGTCTGGAAGTTCGTGTTGCTAAGACCTCCCTGATCTGAACTATGACGATATTTATAACTATTTAATAGGGAGTTTTTGTGTTATACCGGAAAAGCTCTAAAAGCTTATGAAAGCCTTGATGCATATAAATATTTTACCAATGGGTGGGTTAGAAATGCATTTATTCTGAAGACTGAAAGCGAAAAATTTCTTACCCAGTGTAAGATAAATTGTTACATTTCTGACTGGTTCCAGTGTGTATTGCAATTGAAAAAAAGAAAATATCGACTTATCATATCCCGAAAAACTGACAATTTTTTCACACACAAAAAAGAAAAAAAAAAAGTAAACAGATCCGGGAAAACGGACGATACAACAATGTATGACAGGACACTTTAATTTTATATGGACGTATATCCTTAAATTTAAGTTCGGAAAAATGGCATCTGTTTCAGTATTTAGAAATCAGTAACAGTACAAAATCTGTAAAGTTCACGAAAGCTTAACAATTTCCGATTCGACATCCGTCATGCATTTAGAGCATTTTAAACAGAATAACAAAGATTTACGTAAAAACTTGAAAAAAAGATACAAGAGTGAACAAGGAAATGTACCGATAAAAATTCGACTATTAACGTAGTAAAGTATGCAGGTTTATGATACCTGAAATGAAGTGTTTACTGCAGATCCTATCGGCCTGGGTGACCATGCCTTCCGATATACGGCTATTTTCCACATAATCAAGTGTTTTTCTGCCGTTGGAAAGCGATAAAAGGAAATTTCACTACCTTACTCGTACTTTGAGAAGCATCCATACGCCACACAACTTTTAACGATTTCTAAAACTTCAAACAATCGAGTGTCAGAGGGTCCAGAAATCGTTTCCTCATGTTAATCCTATGGGAACCATAGCAGCCGAACTTTCTCTTAACCACCCTGAAGTAACCGTGACTTTAAAAATGACGTCGGTGCAAAGGCTCTATAAGTACCCTCGGTAGTTATAACCTTCTCCCATCGATCGACAAGGTTTTGAATCCCGTACTTGTAGAATTATATGGGTTTCGATGCAAAAAAGGCAGAAAGAGTTCGCCGTACCTCCTCCACATTTCGAAGTGTGTTTCCAGCAAGATAGTTTTTCAGGCTGCGAAAGAGGTGATAGTCGGATGGGGCGATGTCAGGGGAATATGCTGGATGCGGAAGGTTTTTCGATCCGAAGTAGAGCAACGTGGCACTGGCCATTTTCGCTGTGTGTGGTTTTGCGTTGTCCTTCTGCAGCAGCACTCCTTTACGATTCACGAGTGCTCGACGTTTATCCGGCAAAGCAGTACGTAGACGCTGCAGCCCGCTGCCAGTAGACTTTCCCTGTAATGGTTTTGTTGGGTGGCAGCAGCTCATAATGGATTATGTTTTGCATATCCCACCACACAGACATCAAAACCTTTTGTGGGATACGTCCTGGTTTCGCCACAGCTGCAGGCACTTTCCCTTTGGGAAGCTACTACCGTTTACGCTTAATGTTGTGATAAAAAATCCATGTTTCATCGCCCGTGACAATAGTGTGCAAAAACGGCTACCTTTTTTCACGGGAGAGCAAAGAAGTGCAAATGTCCACACGCTGTTGCAGCTGCTGTGGAGGGAGATCATGGGTACCCACTTATTCAGTTTCGACACATAACCGAGGTCCTGCAGATGCCGGTAAACAGTGGAATAGGTTGAATGAACAAGTGTGGCCATTTCCTCAACTGTTGCCTGCGGATTTCCCTCAACAGCAGCCTTCAGCACGTCGTTATCCAGCTCAACAGGCCGTCCGGGTAGCTACATATCCGTGAAACAGGAGTCCCCCCTTCGAAATTTCTGGAATCACCGTTGACATTTCCTGACCTCCAGGGTACCAGGCTCATATACGGCATTGATGTTTCGTGTTGCTACCGTCGCTGAATATCGATGGTGGAACTCATGCAGCATAATGTGCCTATTGTGGTCTTCTGACACTGCCATTTTTTATGCAGTTTAAGTACACAACGACTGCACCTAGAACTCCCGTTTGCGGTTTCAAGTGACTTGAAGGTCTGCTTGCGTGATCCCTCTTATACTCACCGTGGTCGACGTCATAATCTGGGCACTAGGGGGCTTACTACTGGGGGGTTTGCGCAGAACGACATTACTTCTGGGATCACCTGATATATATTTTTTGAATGCAAATGTTTGGCGTTTTATGGCCACACTTCAAATGAACTCGTTGCCCATTTCATCTAGATCTGGTGAAGCTGTGAGAGTTCGATGACAGTTCAAAATAACAGTAGAATTTAGTCGTCTTTGACTCATTTATGATCCCAGGTATGTCTTGAGCCTCCTAAGACTTGAGAAAGATCTTTCAGCTGTGCAAGTTGATACCGGGATCGTCAGCAACAGTCAAACCAATTCTACCATTTCTGGGAGCATATCCTTCACGTAAGTGTCCTTTTTAAAAATCTCTAGAACAGAGGCCAAACTGTCCAATTTGTAATTGCTTTTGCGAGCTGTTGTTATGTCTATCATCATGTCTGTGTGCAAAAGTAATCTTTCTAGATCAATGCCATACTTATAAGAAGCAGCAATCTCATCAAAGTCATTAGTTACACCAATAAAAACCTACTCAGCCTTAGTTAGGAAAGTGGAAACTTTTGATTTAAATCTAGTAGCTATGCACTGAACCGAGATGTCAATTACTTCAAAGAAAACCGGTTGGTACATATCTTTTGGTCTACTGAAACAATGAATACCACGATCAATGCTTCCATCACCAATGCGTTTTGCAATTCGTTTCTTACGAGGTTGCTGTGGTTCTGGCAAACCTAGGTCATTTACTTTGCATTCAACTTCCTCCCAAAATGCATCAAAATGTGTCCAGAAGTCTCAATGTCTGCATCAAAGTAGCGATCATACCAGAAGCTTCTTGAAAGCATAAGGTTTCTTCTGTAGAGCTCTATTCACTGTGTCAATGTGACTGAATACCTTGGTTAACAAAGTGAAAGAAAAAATAGCTAAGTGAAAGAAAAAATCAATAGATTGCATTTCAATGTGAAATCCGTTAGCTTTTGCACCTGCATCAAAAAGGTCTGTTTGTGACTGCTCAAACATGAAGTTTTTCAGTTCTTGGTAGTTTGAGTAGCATGATGAAAATGATAAGAAACGAACTATCCGCCTAGTTATACAGAAGGGTCGCAAGTTTACAGTTTATTCAACTTCAATCTGCAATTGCTTGAAGAAAGCCAGCCTTTTGGGTGACTGTCTTACAAAAACTATTATCTCGCGTACTGTCTTACACACTCAGTGAGTGTGCCAAACAATGAATAAAGAGCGCTCTTGGTTCTATTTCAGAGATTCTGGCTTGGACACCTGTATAAATGACATGTTGGATGCACATCGAAACACTGGCCACTACAATCACTCAAACTACGGCTGAATCTTTGAAGGGCAACAGTGACATTCATGTACAGGGTCTCTGCTTGTGCATTCTTTGTTGAGTAAAAGCCTAGAACTACTTCTTCAACTTCATTTGTGACAATTCTAAAACAAATGGAAACTTGTTATTGAATAGAAATATCTGATGTTTCACCCACAATGATTGCATAATGTCTTGCATCTCTGATGCGTGTGATAAGTTGTTTCAACAAAGAGTGGCTCATAAGTTCTAACATTTCGTTGCATATGTCATGAGAATACCATTTGAATGAATCGCGTTCCATCCAACGTTTTAGCTCCGCACTGTCTTCACTTCTTAGGTGTAACAGATTTAATATATCACTAGTTTTGTCTGCATGGTCACGTACCGGGAAGCCTTGGCGAAGCAGAAACTGCAGCGAAGAAAAGATTTTAAGTAATGCAAACCTGTTTTCTTCCATTTCTTGTTTCTTTGCATTTGACAATTGACAAGAAACATTTTTGGCTGCAGTAGTAGTACTTATTTTTAAAACAGATTCTCGGTGACATTCTGACTTTTCGTGTTTTCTGATTATTTCAAGTGTTTTCTTCCAATTTTGAAATCCAGTCGCTATGAAGGATAGCCGAAATTTAGTTGAGAACTCTAAAAACTGACTAGTATAAGCTGCTTTGCATATCTTACAAAAAGCAGCATGCAAGCCATAGAAATGAAGTAATCCAATGAGCTTGAAAGTTTCTTTTGTGTGGTGTTCGACCTCGTACAGGTGGTATTTGAGTCTTAGTCGTATCAGAAGAAATAGAGCTAGATGCTGGCAAAGAATGGCCTGCCCCTACATGGTTATGTTCATGACTTAAACTTGATAATGTTGACAATTAGGCTCACTAGGTACTAAATCACTTGGCTCACGCTTTCTTTTAACAATAAATTTATTCATTCTGGCAAGTGGAATAAATTTGCTCAAAAGTTACAATACAGTTAAAATCACAACTATATACGTAAATGCAAAACATAACATGACCGATGAAGGTGAAACTTTTCCTGTAGTTCAAAGAACAACTTATTCCATGTAGACACAGCGGAGCATAGTCCAACTGCTGGTAAGAACTGGTTTGTGGTTTCGACAAAGGCCACTTCTGCCTGGTTGACTTTTGGCAGCGCAGCAACGCACCGCTGGCATGAGAACATCAAGGACACGGCCTCCAGCATGAATAAGTGAGTGAAGTGAGAATCGGTTCTCCGTACTGTTAAAGCCACAAACAGCTGGTGGGTTGGCTAGTCGAATCACGCGACCTGATTTCTCCTTCGTAAAAGATCACCACTTCTCCTAGCAAGAACAGACACGGAGGAAAACCCATTTTAAGCATAACAAAATTATGAGAGAAATATATGTTCCCATAAATTTGTGAAAATTGCAGCACAGTTTTATTATTAACCAATAATTGTAAGGAGGGGACCGGTCCCCTCCTTACGATTTTCACAAATCTAGGGGAACTTAGACACAGGGCAGGAGTTCCTCTAGATTTGTGAAAATCTAGGGGAACTCCGGCCCTGTGAGACACAAACTCCGGCCCTGTGAGACACAAACTCCGGCCTTGTGAGACACATACTCCGGTCTTGGGAGACACAAACTCCGGCCCTGTGAGACACAAACTCCAGCCCTGTGAGACACTTAGACACAGGGCTGGAGGGGTTTGAGTTCTAGGGGAACTCAAACCCCTCCAGCCCTGTGTCTTAGTCGGCGCCTATGTCTGGAACCGAGTTGTTGAAACTGACGAACTAATGCTTCATATATGTTTAAATGTTCATAGCCAAGTAATACAATGTATATCAAATTTAAAAAGTATTCTGAACATTTTTATTTCCTAACGAGTTACGCGCTTTCTAATACAAAGTCTTGAACTTGTTGAAAGCTTACCTGCATGGCTTTTCACACTTCTTTCGGCAATTCCTTTCGACTCCTATGGCGGCCCGATCAGCACAGGCAATTGCTTCTCCTGCAAGGAAATAAAACTCATTCAGTTACGCATTAGAGAATATCGTGGGCTTTTAGAGTACATTACTGTAGGAAATCAATCCTTATTTTGCTGTTTAATCTCATGTAATGACGTAATTGTTCATATGCTATTATGTTTTGTTTATTCAAGTCAAGTGAGATGTGTATATTTCACGTCACGCATTGTTCTCGTGACAAGCACTATTGATGTACGTGCTGTGACGGCAAAATATATCTTCAGAGCTGTTGTTGCCTTCGTGGTATAAGGTTGAAGTCAGTAGTCCTAGCCGTGTTCTATTATTATTTTAAATGTTTACAACTTCTTATGATTTTTTAATGATAATAAATAATAGATATAACTACTCAATAATGTCCTTAGTTTGGCAATTATCTCATTTACAATGCTCCATAAATTCTTCCATAATTACATTAAGAAATTCGCTTTTGCAGAAAGTAAAGGCACTCTTTTTTGTCTCCTCTCTCCGTTTTTAGCACGTTTTCTGATGCGTATGTATATATATATATATATATATATATATATACTTAAGAGCAAAACTGAAGACTAAGGAAAAAATGTTTTATTATTTTTTATTATTATTATTTTTTTATTACTATTTTTTTACTTGAGGTTTTTTTCATTTTCTAATTTTTCTTTTTAGTATGTTTTGGATGCAGCTTTTTGGAGTGTAGTTTATACTCGAGTTTGGTCTTTTCTTGGACTGCTTATTTCTAAAAAGTTTTTCCTAGTTGGTTTGCTCAGAAATTGTATGTTTTGGCCCAAGTGGAGTTCTAAGGACGATGAAAGGATTGGAGGTCAGCTCAGATATTTTAAGTCCTCCCGCTCGGTTAGGCTAGCACCCTTTCCCATAGTGTATGAACTCGCTGGCAAAGGTAATCTAAAGTTATGAAATGACAAACGTTGTTTGACATGTAAATCTGCAGATCCTAACCTGTATTCTTCTGTTGAGGATAATTGCTCCAACAAGTTTTGCAAAGCCTACAATACCATCTATAAGCTCACCTGTACTGTCTGCAACCTTAGCTATATTGGCCAAAGTAAAAATCCTCTTCATCTTAGGATTAATGGTCACAGGTCTCTAGTAAACAAGTTCTCTAATTCAGGAGTGAACCCCTCCACAAACGCCAACCAGTACTCTACCTTTGAATTAGAGCATTTCCATACTCATGGTTTTGACAAAGTGAAAATAGAGGTACTACATATTATCCCTGACCTCTATGCTCGGCTAGAAACTGAATCCCTTGAAATTTTGCAGCATCAGTCTCTTTATCCCTATGGCCTTAATTCCACTCTATCTGACAATAAGCATAATCAGCATAAATTTTCAATTCGTGAACTCTTCTTTCTTGTTAATAATAAGAGCTGCTCTAGAGGTAATAGAGGACAGAGGTTATTTCGCACATCAAGCAAAGTTGATTTTGCTAACTTGCTAAAAACTCTGGAAAGCTTTAAAACTGGCACTAATTTTGTTAAAAATACTTACAAAATTCTCAAGTCCTTCAAGCACTCTGTCCTTAAATGTTTTTCAAATTCTGGAATGAAACTGCTGACCATGTTGATAAGCATGTTTTTGCTTTGGTTCTGGACATTCTTAAACATATTCTTAAAGATAAAATTTCTCTTAAAGAATTTTCCAGTAATTTTGTTACCATCAGGTTCCTAAATAAAGCCTACGATAATCTCAATGTAAGGAAGCTGTTCTACAATAATGCAATTTTTTTTTCCCATCCACAGGCACCAGTCTATTGTAAGTTTTAAATATGTTAAGACCTTAGGGTCAATAGTTAAAAACTACAAACTTAACTCTTCGAGCTACATTCCTGTAATTACTACTTGTTCTTGTGATGAACATAAAGAAACAGTTCACTATGATAAGAATTACAACCATATTATCACCGGAAACTTGAGTTTTGTTGAAAATGAAAAGCTTAGGAATTTATTAGAGTATGGCTCTAATTTCAGACCTTCCTTCACAATTTCCAAAGAAAGGATTCTTGAGAGCTTCACTCAAGATGTAAATAAGTACATCGTAAAAACCAGTTTAACGTACAATCAGCCTATTGAGGCCTTCGCAGAATGGAAATATAATATAATCAATAGCTTCACCGGTGAGTTGGCAGGTCTGGACTTTTGTTTCGACAGAAATCTCTTTTTCTCTGGAGAAGCTAAAAGGTCACTCTCCAAACTACAAGACCAATTTATTTTTACCACTACGGATAAAGCTAGCAATAATTTTGCAATTATCTGTAAGAAGTTCTATTTTGAATTGTTAACTATGGAACTCAATAATAGAGTAACATACGAGCCCGTAAGTTATTCTACCAAGCAGTTAGAAAATCGGTTTAAGGCATTCTTCAAGAAACTTAAAATTCCGCAAACTAGAAGATATGGGCCTGAATTTCCATTTCTTTTTGCAACGGTTAAGTTTCATAAGGATCCTGTGAAGTTCAGGTTCATAGCTAGTGGAGTAAGGAGTCATAAAAAGAAAATAGATCTTGCTTTTGAAGATGTCTTAAAGAAGGTTTTGAAACACATTAGAAACTGTTCTAACTTGATGTACAGAGATTTTTGGATAATTAATAATAATGCAGAAGTAATTTCTACTATACTCAAAGTGTGTCCCCTAGATATCAATAGTTATGATTTTGAAAACCTATATACTAATCTGCCTCTATCAGATATAATCACTACCTTTAAAGAGCTGTATGCAGAATTTAAACTTAACCAATTTGTTGATGTAGGAACTTGGAACTCTTATCTCAATTGCTGCATAAAAAATAACCATATCTTATATAATAATACTCTCTATAAGCAAGTGAACGGTATTCCAATGGGAACATCAACGTCCACGAATATCGCTAATCTATTCCTGTTCTTTAAGGAATATAAATTCATTAAAAATCACCCCACCTGCTCAGATAACTACCTTTACACTTTTAGATATATTGATGATCTGCTGTGTATCAATAATTCCGAAGTTATAGAGAGTGATTTTGATAATATCTATCCTAGCTCTCTTAACTTATGTAAAACCAACCACAGTAATCAGGAACTTGAGTTCCTAGACTTAAGCATTAAGCTCAACAGAGGTAACCCATCTATTAGCCTCTTTGATAAAAGAGTTAATTTTCCTTTCAAAGTAATTAAATATCTACACTGGAATAATAACATTTCAACCAAAGTAATTGAGAATGTACTAATTTCTCAGGTCCTAAGAATTTCAAGAATTTGCAGCAACAATTTGGACTTCAATTACCACATTAATATACTATTAGAAAGTTTTCTAGAGAACGAAATTCCTTCTTCTTTCATCAAAAGAACTTTAAGAAAAATTATTCTGAATAATAGAGTAAGGTTGGCAGATCTGCTTTAATTTTCTACACAGTTAATAATATGATTCTGACCAATCAAAGCCGTAAGGAAGTTGGCTAGAGGATGCCTATTAACTACCTAAAGGAACCTTAGTGCTATGGATATGACGGTCCTATTAAAACAAAAAAAATTAAATAATATAAACAAAATCACAAAAAAAGCTTAAAAATCTGTTTATAAAAGAAAATAAAAACAAATAAAAAAGAAAACCAGTTATTCATCACTAGGATAGCTATACTAAAAATAGTAAAACCAACATTAAAATTAATAAGATTCTGATTAATCTATAGAAGCTCACTAAGGTGATTTAATACATGCAAAGATTATTAAATAAACTGCTCGTGTATTTTATAATATTTCTCATGTATTCTGGAGAGTTAATTCTGCTCATTCTGATCATACAGATCCACAGTCTTAAGTTTATATATTTTTTCTCTGGTTAAAATCTCCGCGCGTTGGTTTCTTGCTGTATGAGGAGGCCATCAGCCCCACCCTCACTGCCCCCCAGCGTCTAGGGAGTGGCGGAAGAGGTCAGCCATGTTCTCCTCTTGTGAGGAGAAAAGTTTTTGTAACTCAAGAGGTAAGCTCTCTTCCTTGTTTTTGGGTTCTAGGTTTTATAAGTTCAATGTTTGTACTTCATGTACCTTTCTCTGTCGTTTTTTAGCTTTTCAGCTTTTAAGCATTGGTTTGTCTGTTAACATTTATGCGGGTTTTAACTCTTACTTTTCTTTGTAACTTTGAGCGTCTTTTGTGGTACCTAGGAACAGAAGATGGCTAAGCTTGTTCCTTTTCTATGCGCTGTCTATGCGCTGTTTTTTCAAAGTAGTTAAGTTCTTAATAACTAATTAATTATGCACTTAAAGCACTGCTGAAATACTTTGTACATATTGCAACTAACTGTTTAAGGTATATAACTTTCACAAAGTTTTCTTTAGTTAATTATTATCTTTAACTTATTCTCGTTTTCGTGCTGTCATAAGTTGTAGAGTAGGGGGTTTTAGACTCAAGTTTTCTTTCAAAAATCTGTTCGTTATAAATTAACATTTCCTTTTTTAATTGCAATGTAAAATTTGTTTTTCAGGTTTAAATTCTCTCTCAAACGAACTTGGAATTTCGTTATAGCTGAAAATCATTTCTATTTATTATGTCACTCTCACAGCTTGAGTTCTCTTTAATCTTCTTCTCTGTTTAATAGTAACAGATGAAGAGCATGGGTCGGGCCATGAAGGTTAATGGATGCAAGCGAAATTGTTAACTAGTGCTAGGTCATGCTACTCTACGGAGGACATGACTTATATATATATTTTTTAAACTATTTTAGGTGGGAATGTTACTTGCATCTATGGCCTTGCAGAAACCCATTTCCAACTAGGTCTTTGTGGAAGTGAGAAAATGCAGAGTTTTTGCTGGTCCTTGATAAAGCCAAGGCTCAGTATTCTCGACACCTTCTACATTCAGTTGTTTTATTTTCTTTTTTTCTTTTCTCCTTTTACTCACGCAGGTAGATACATAACCTTTTCTATGTTGTACTAGGTGTGAGTCAAAATTATATATGTATTTTTTTGCTTAGGTATCTTTATAGTATATATATATATACATATATACACTGGCGGAAAGTGAAAAAAGATTACCAAGAAGGAGACGTTTGATACCAACTAAATTTATACAGCATAATAACGGAATACAGAGGATAACGTGATCAAAACATTATGAAAAAATACAGCTGTATTTGTTGGTAAACTGAAAAATAACATTTCCATGTGACATGGTTAGTACGAGGTTGAACCGCCATGAACTGCGTCACACTGTGCAATTCTGGCATGGAGTCTGTCGTACAGATGTTGGATGTAAGTTTGGGGTATTGAGTTCCAAGCATCCTCAACCTGGACGCGTAAATCGGGGATGGTCGTGGCTGGCCGTGGAGACCGGATAAGTCGTTGTCCCATAAAATCCCACACGTGCTCAATGGAGGACAAATCCGGTGAACGTGCAGGCCATGGAAGTTGTCTCACACCCTGAAGTGCATGTTGCGTTGCACGTGCCGTGTGTGGGCGTGCGTTATCTTGCTGGAAAACACTACGATGGACCGACCTTACAAATGGCACAACAACGGGCTGAATGATGTTGTTGATGTAGGAGGTGCTGTTTAACGTACCCGGTACAAACAGTAGTTGAATACGGGAGTGATAGTTGATCGCTCCCCACACCAGGAGACCAGGTGTAGGCCCTGTGTGTCGCTGGCGGATGCAAGAAGGGTGGAGACGCTCCCCTGTGCGTCTGCGAACACGCATATGATGTGTCGCCATTTTCCAGCTTCTGAAGAAGAGACTGGCCATCCCATTTTGGAAAGGAAAAGAGGCTCCCTTCACGCATCTTGATTCCTTTCGAGACAAGATGAAAAAAAAAAGGGAAAGAATGATGCGCAGTTCTTTTGGGTTTTTTTTTTGCCATCTACCCCCGAAAAATTTTAGTAAGGAACTTGAACCAATTTTCTATATCTTCTGAAGTTTCAGTTCATTGTACCTGGAAAGTCAAGAAAAAGTTATGAAATTCTTTAATTTCCATTCAATCTTCAAATCCTTTTTTTTTCTATTCTTTCCTTACTTCCTCTTTGAGAGCTAGGATATTTTTTGCCGTGTGTGTATGTTAAGCGAAGTGTGGGAATGACATGTACGTGTATACTCTTTGATTTATTGTTCTGGGGTAAGAACGTTATTTTGGATGTGCCGAGATTAAAGCTTTAGAGGTGATTGTTTTAAATGTTGTCAATCCTAGTGAGGAGTAATGCTTGTTCATTGGTTTCATTCGGGGAAGAATTGCTCCGATAAAGGTTTCAGTGTTGCGGTTCTGATAGAAAAAAAAATCATTTTTTGTCTTCGCATTTGTTATCAATCTTGCTTCGTGGTGGTGTTTTATGCATACCTATGTATATTTTTCTTTTCCTTTTTCCACGCAAAGTGAGCTCAGCGTATGAAATAAGGATAGGAGATTTTCATTTGTAAATATGAGAGCTTAAAATTAAAGCTAAAAGTGTTAATAGTGAAATAAACTTTTTCAGCAGTAAAGCAACTTCAAAAAAAAAAAAAAAACGGAAAAAAGAAAAGGGCAACTGATTTTATAATTTTTTTCTCTGTTCCGATCCATTTCTACTTGAAATGCTGGTTTTGTAAGATGATATTTTCATCTATCTTCCTGTGTATATATATATATATAGGGATGTAAGGTCAGGTGATGCGTAACATCACAGCCTCTCCTTGACAAATGTCAACCCCGCCTTCTCGTGGTGCATCCTGTTCCCACTAAAGGGGCTCTGACGACCGCCCATAGCGGTATAACTATACCATCGGGATTAGAGGAAATTCTATCCCACACTCACCAACCCGATTGGCCAGCGTGGTGAGTTATGGCCAAACCCCTCCAAAATGATTCCACAACTTAAATCTTGGCCCTCAGTCTCCGGCAGCTGGAATGTACCTGGCCAAGGCAGCGGCCAGTGCGACATGAAGGCAGAGGGTGTTAAGAATCCCCGGAGGACCGGACTAGGCTGCCATCTGATGCTGACCTTGGCTACTTACAATGGACGCTCTCTATCTTCTGATTCAAGGCTTCTTGAATTGGAAGAGGAACTACAAAGGATCAAGTGGGACATCGTGGGGCTAAGTGAGGTAAGGAGAAAAGGAGAAGATCTCATCGAACTGAAAAGTGGACATCTCTTCTACTATCGTGGGACAGATACTGGCAGAACTAGTGGTGTTGGATTTATAATAAACAAGAAACTGAAGGATAAAGTTGTAGAAGTTGAAAGTTCCTCTGACAGAGCTGCACGACTTGTTATACAACTCTCGAAAAGATACCAGGCTCAGATTATTCAAACTTATGCACCCACCACAAGTCATCCTGAAGAGGAGGTTGAGGAGTTTTATGAGGAAATTTGTCGTCTAAATAATAAAGGTAAGCAGCACTTGAAAATAATTATGGGAGATTTCAATGCAAAAATAGGGCAACGACAACAGAATGAAACTTCAGTAGGTAAATTCGGTCATGGCAACAGGAACCAGCGTGAAAATACTCTCGTTGAGTTTGCAGAGGCAGAAGGGTTTTTCATCTTGAACTCCTTCTTCAAGAAAAAGCCACACAGGAAATGGACATGGAGACATCCAAATGGGACGACAAGTGAAATTGATTTTATTATGTGTAACAAAAAATTCGTCATAGAAGACTGCAGTGTGCTAAACAAGTTCAACACAGGTAGTGACCATAGATTGGTGAGATGTAATATGCACCTCAACACTAAACTTGAACGTGGCAAGCTCATAAGACAAACAAAATCTATTGACATAACCAACCTTAAAAAACACCATAATACCTTCAAGTTAGAACTGAAGAACAGGTTCTCTGCTTTAGAAGGCCTAACATCGGAAGAAGTGGACATCTCTGAAGTTAACAGAAAAGTAACCAAAGCTCTTATGGAAACAGCAACAAAATTAGCTGGGTCAAAGAACAAGTTGCATGTGAACAAATTATCAGGAAAAACCAAAATGTTGATGCAAAAAGGAAGAGAGATGAGGACAACTAAAGAAGATGGTTCTGTAACAAGAAATAGAGGCGAAATTTTGACAAGAGTGAAAGATTTCTACTCCAAATTATATGAAAGGGATGATATATGCACTCCAGACATCATGAAAGACACCAGTACCAGAGTTCCTCCAGTCCCTCCAGCAGAAGTTGCACATGCAATCAAGAACATGAAGCGAGGAAAAGCTCCAGGAGAAGATGGAATTACTGTAGACATCATACAAGAAGCAAGTGGAGAAATCGAAACAGTACTCGCCCAAATTTTCACTCGATGCCTTAATGAAGGAAAGATTCCTGAGGATTGGAACACCGCTACAATGATCCTGCTACATAAGAAAGGTGACATTGAGGATCTCGGAAACTACAGACCTATCAGCCTCCTATCAGTAGTTTATAAAATCTTCACTAAAGTTCTTTCACACCGCTTGAAGGTAACACTGGACATGGCTCAACCGAGAGAACAAGCTGGATTCAGGAGTGGCTACAGCACAATAGATCATATACACGTGCTGAGAGAACTAATTGAAAGAGCGAGGGAATATGAACTTCCATTGTGCATGGCTTTTATCGATTATGAAAAAGCCTTTGATTCGGTGAAACCATCAGCAGTTACAATGGCTCTGAAAACCTGCGGTATTGAAGATGCATACATTAATATTATTAATAACATCTATGAAAATGCAAGTGCAAAGATTAGGCTGTTTGAAAATACAACACACGTAAAAATTGGAAAGGGAGTGAGACAAGGTGACACCATATCTCCGAAGCTCTTTAATGCCACATTGGAGGGTGTTTTTCAGTCGCTGAGCTGGGAAAACAAGGGGATAAAGATAAATGGAGATTATCTAACCCACCTTCGTTTTGCTGATGACGTAGTCATTTTTGCAACTACCCCATCAGAGCTGCAGAGTATGATTCAGGAACTTGCTGACAAGAGTAAAGAAGTGGGATTAAAAATGAACTTTCAGAAGACAAAAGTGATGTTCAATGCTTTTACAAGAAATGAAGATTTATCGATTGATGGAGAAAAGCTGGAGATAACAGACACGTACGTTTATCTTGGACAGCAGATATCAAGTGAGGGTCACATTGATGAAGAAATTAATCGGCGTACAAAACTTGCCTGGAGAGCTTTTGGAAGAAACAGCATAATTTTCAAGAGCAATATGCCATTATGTCTTAAAAGAAAAGTGTTTGATCAATGCATCCTTCCAGTGCTTACGTATGGTGCAGAGACGTGGACCTTAGCTAAAAGAGACATACAAAGGCTGCAGACAACTCAAAGAAGCATGGAGAGGTGCATGCTTGGTGTAACCAGGAGAGATAAGAAGAGGAACTCGTGGATCCGAAAAATGACAAGAGTGGAAGACATCATGATCAGAGTTAAATCCCTGAAATGGCAATGGGCTGGACATACTGCCAGAAGGACAGATCATCGATGGACAACCGAAATTTTAGATTGGATTCCAAGGGACAGGAAAAGACCCAGAAGAAGACCACATGGGAGATGGGTGGATGAAATTCGAAAGTATGCAGGGGTGACAGGGAGGAGACTGGCACAAGAGAGACCGTTGTGGAGGAAACTTGGGGAGACCTTCGTCCAGCAGTGGATTGATAATGGTTGACAATGATGATGATGATGATATATATATATATATATATATATATATATATATATATATATATATATATATATATATATATATATATCAAAAAATCTGTAAAGTTTATAAGACAAGCCAGGCTGAAGATTCTTTTGTTAAGTAACTCGCCATTTTATTTTTTTTTTTTACTTCCTTCACTGGGGGAAAATGCTTCCGTTGAGAAAGCTCTGGTTCCCAAGAATTCTAAATTTAGACAAAATCAACCAGCGGATGTTCCCTTTTGAGAAGAAAGGTCACGCTAACGTATTTTTCTGACCTTGTAGGTTCCGAGAAAAAAATGAGTGGGGAGGAAGGATCACGCGCAAGTTGCATGATCCCCTGTTACTCTTCATCCAATCAAAAAGCCTCAGAGCCGTGGGTCAGCAATTGAGCACGTGATTCCCCAGGCAACGTTGAAGTTGGGTCACTAGGTCACTTACTCTCTCGTGAAACTTGTTGCTATACAGACACACACACACAAAAACTTCTCTGCTGTCTCTGTGCGATCTGAGCCGGAAGCCAGTCCCCTTCAACCGCAGAGACAAGAAAAATAAGGAATGCTTAGGTCTGCCGTTTTGTGTCCTGGAAAGAGCTGACTGCACTTCCACCGATGATTCTTCCAGATGAAGCTATTATTTCTAAAAGGAAGGAATTTTTTCCTTCCTGGCAAGGACTGGCTTCCCGGCACTCATCAATCGATGCCCCAAAAGAAATGATGGTTACCCGCCTCAGAAACAGCTCACCCCAATGAAAGATTGCCGGCAGGACCCCAAATTCCTCTCTTTTTAGACGACTTGAGGAAGAATAATAACGATGTCTGGCCAGCAAGTGGGACCGTGTCTTCTTCAGTCCACTGCAGCCACTCTCGGGAGGTGAGAAAACCTTCAAAACGGACTGTTTCCTTTTTTCCTTCAGTCCACTGCAGCCACTCTCGGGAGGTCAGAAAGCCTTCAAAACGGACTGTTTCCTTTTTTCCTTCAGTCCCCTGCAGCCACTCTAGGGAGGTGATAAAGCCTTCAAAACTACCCAGAAGACAAGGTAACTCCTTTCTTTTTTTTGTTTGCTTCGGCAAACGTGTGAGGAGCTGTCTACAAGGACATGTTCAAATCCAACCCAGTCGAGGTAGTTAGTTAGCCTAGAAGTTGTGAGAGGGATTTTTTTTTTGCCTTAACTGAACGTAATTTTGTGTTTTATCATTCGGCACTCGACATTTTTTTACTATAAAGTAAACAAGGAAAGAGAACAAGTCTGTAGCGAGAAGTTTACGGGGAGAGTCAAAGGAGGAAGACATTTTTTTTTTTTTTTTTGATCAGCTATGTTGGGTATCCATCATATAATACATTTTTAGAGCTTTAATTGACCATTTTGAACCACAATATTTGCATCTTTTATGTTGTGTAGGGAAAGGGGGAAGCCATAAATTCAAATTTTGGGAGTTAAAGAAAAAAGGAGAGGGGGGGGGGCCCTGAAACTCCTTCCTTTCTCCTCTTTTTTCCTAAGTAATTGTGCAAGCCAGCTGGGCTAAAGTCGTATACAGTGTGTAATATAAATGATGTATATCTAAGTGTTGGACCATGATGTATATATAAAAGTAAATTTTTTTTTGCACAAATTAGCCAAAGAGTGGGTAGTGATAGGATAGTGCTACTATGTATTAATGAAATGTACCGTGTGCTTTGAATCTCTGTACCTTTGGAAATGGTTAGTTCAGCCGTATGGGTTCCTAGAAATTATTTTTTTCTGGCTTGACCTTATATTCTAATTTTGCCAAAGATGTGAAGTAGCGAAATTAGTGTTCTTGATATCCTGATTTTTTTTTCTTGCTAGTGTAGAAATTTTTTTTTCTGCTAGATTGTGATTTCCATGACGCCTAAGAAATTTTGTTGATATGATTTTGGCAGCTTGTGCATTTGTGTAATGTTTACATACCACCCACTGGTAGTCATAGTGCTTTGAGAAAACAAAACAAAAATATTAATGTTTGAAACAAAATATATGTTGTACATAATTGGTGCAATAAGTTGTATTCGAGGCAGTCTGAAATTATGAAACCTTATGTCATTTACCAGCAAAGGGCTGATATTTTGCTATTTCAATTTGTGAATAAAGGTGAACCCAATGGGGTTCTTCAAAAATGAAAAATTTGAGTGGCAGTAAATTTGTTGAGTAAAAAGGGTTATTTCTAAACAGTTTTCTTCAGAACTTGTATCCATCTCAGCCTAGCCTGAGGGTGGAAACGAACTAGGTTCCTAAATTGCATAATTGCTGTGTCCTTCGATCACTGCCTTTGGAAATGGTTCCTCTCCCTTTGAAATTGGCCCAAAATTGATTAACACCTGTTATGTTCACAATTTAGAGTGTTAGAAAAACACCTACAAACCATGTGGAGCCTCTGTGCCCAGAAAATTTATGATTAATATTTGTTTACAAGTCTGTGATTGATTCATTGGTGAAAAACCCAACAATACACATACGGCCATCGGAGGCTCCCAAGCAGAATCTGCTTTCATCGCTGAACACGACAGATCACCATTGCGTTCTCCAGTGCAGACGTTGGCGACACCACTGCAGCCGTTCCTGACGGTGGGCTGGAGTCAGAGGTACACATGCCAGAGGCACACGTGCACGTAGTCTTGCATCCAGTAGACGGTTGCGGATTGTTCGTACAGTCACCTCAGGTGCAACGGCAGCTCGGATTTGCTTCGCAGTGGATGATCAGCTTGACAACGCCGCTCTTCTTATGCGTCGATCGGTCCGCTCATTAGTCCGTCTGTGACTCCCGGTTCGACGTCTCGTGTGGGAATGTTCCTCGGACCATCTATGCCACCATTGTACCACCACCGATACTTCCCGTCCAATTCGCTTCACAATACGATGATACGACCACCCGGCCTCGCGGAGTCCGACTAGACGACCTCGCTCAAAGTCCGATAACTGCTGAAATTGTATACGTCTTCCATGTCCAAGCATTGCAGCTTCTTCAGGGTCTTCGCACGTGTCCGTACGCCGACGACTGATTAAATTCACTTCGCCGTACTCCTTAAATACCACCGACGATAATTTGCATATTATGCCGTGCTGTGGCGTAAGCGCTCACCGGTTGGTAACGAAATTAACATCACACCTACGTAAACTCGACCCCATTAACATATGTAAATTTCATGATCGTCCGCCAATTCCTTCTTGGTGTTCTTTTTTCACTTTCCGCCAGTGTATATACCCTGACGGAAAAAAAATCCCAACACCAAGAAGGGGTTGTGTTAGATAAACGACAGTTGATAGGCAGTGAGAGTACATCTGTAAGATGACGTCTATGCAAATTTCGCGCTCGGCGCATACGTGTGGCGCCCATTAGCGCCCCTCGGAACATGCAAAACACGTTTGCTGTAAATACGCGCTGTAACATTCGTGAGCGTTAGTTATCGTTGAGATTCGACGTAGGGTGTTGATGTTAGTCAAGAATGCCTTTATCAACAGCTCACGGAGTTTGAATGAAGTCGTGTAATACGGCTACGAGAAGGTGGATTTTCTTTCTGCAATATTGCAGAACGACTTGGCAGGAATGTAGCCACTGTGCATGATTGTTGGCAGCGGTGGCTAAGGGAAGGTACTGCCTCAAGCAGACCGGGTTCCGGCCGGCCACGAGGCACTACTGAGAGGGAAGACCGCCGTGTACGGCGTATGGCCGTGGCGCATCGTACCGCGTCGGCAGCAATTCGAGCTGCAGTTGCCACCACAGTGACACAACAAACTGTTACAAATCCGTTACTTGAAGGACAGCTGCGAACCAGACGCCCTGTAGCGTGCATTCCACTTACTCCAAACCACTGCCGTTTGCGATGTCAGTGGTGTCAAGCTAGAGCTCATTGAAGGACGGAGTGGAGATCTGTTGTGTTTTCTGATGAAAGCCGGTTCTGCCTGGGTGGCAGTGATGGCCGTGTGTTGGTTAGAAGGAGGCCAGGTGAGCGCCTGCAACCAACCTGTCTGCGGCCGAGACACACTGGACCTACACCTGGAGTTATGGTCTGGGGAGCAATTTCCTATGACAGCAGGAGAACTCTCGTGGTTATCCCACGCACTCTGACGGTACAGTTGAACGTCGGTCTGGTGATTCAACCTGTTGTGCTGCCATTCATGAACAGCATTCCGGGGGTGTTTTCCAACAGGATAACGCTCGCCCGCATACCGCTGGTGTAACCCAACATGCTCTACAGAGTGTCGACATGTTGCCGTGGCCTGCTAGATCACCAGATATTTCACCAATCGAGCACGTATGGGACATCATTGGACGACAACTCCAGCGTCACCCCAAACCAGCATTAACCGTCCCTGTCTTGACCGACCAAGTGCAACAGGCATGAAACTCCATCCCACAAACTGACATCCAGCACCTGTACGACACAATGCATGAACGTTTGCGTGCTTGTATTCAAGATTCTGGCGGTTACACCGGTTATTAATGTACCTGCATTTCACATTTAAAATGGCTCTTCTCGCGCTTACAATAAGCTGTGATCTTGAAGCCTTAATCGATTAAATATGTTACCTATACAAATGTATTGCTGCCATTTCATTCCTTTACAACTATTTTTTCGTGGTGTTGGGATTTTTTTCCGTCAGTATATATTTCCAAAAAAAAAAAAAAAAATGAAGCTTGTTATCTGCTTGTCCTTCTGCATAGAGGAACTGTTTCTGTCTCTCTAGAAGACTGATTGCGAGAATTTATTATGTGTAACAAAAAATTCGTCATAGAAGACTGCAGTGTGCTAAACAAGTTCAACACAGGTAGTGACCATAGATTGGTGAGATGTAATATGCACCTCAACACTAAACTTGAACGTGGCAAGCTCATAAGACAAACAAAATCTATTGACATAACCAACCTTAAAAAACACCATAATACCTTCAAGTTAGAACTGAAGAACAGGTTCTCTGCTTTAGAAGGAATAACACCGGAAGAAGTGGACATCTCTGAAGTTAACAGAAAAGTAACCAAAGCTCTTATGGAAACAGCAACAAAATTAGCTGGGTCTAAGAACAAGTTGCATGTGAACAAATTATCAGGAAAAACCAAAATGTTGATGCAAAAAAGAAGAGAGATGAGGACAACTAAAGAAGATGTGACTTCCAAAGTGGAATATATAGAGCTATGCAAGACAGTAAAAAAAAGTATCACTGAAGACGTAAGGAAATTCAACTGTGAACTAGTGAGGAAAGCAATTGAAAACAACCAAAGCCTAAAGATAGCAAAGGGACATCTCAGTAAGGGAAGAAAACAGATTATGGCACTGAGAAAAGAAGATGGTTCTGTAACAAGAAATAGAGGCAGAAATTTTGACAAGAGTGAAAGATTACTACTCCAAATTATATGAAAGGGATGATATGTGCATTCCAGACATCATGAAAGATACCAGTACCAGAGTTCCTCCAGTCCTTCCAGCAGAAGTTGCACATGCAATCAAGAACATGAAGCGAGGAAAAGCTCCAGGAGAAGATGGAATTACTGTAGACATCATACAAGAAGCAAGTGGAGAAATCGAAACAGTACTCGCCCAAATTTTCACTCGATGCTTAATGAAGGAAAGATTCCTGAGGATTGGAACACCGCTACAATGATCCTGCTACATAAGAAAGGTGACATTGAGGATCTCGGAAACTACAGACCTATCAGCCTCCTATCAGTAGTTTATAAAATCTTCACTAAAGTTCTTTCACACCGCTTGAAGGTAACACTGGACATGGCTCAACCGAGAGAACAAGCTGGATTCAGGAGTGGCTACAGCACAATAGATCATATCCACGTGCTGAGAGAACTAATTGAAAGAGCGAGGGAATATGA
Organism: Macrothele yani; assembly: GCA_039090855.1. Lineage (NCBI taxonomy): Eukaryota > Metazoa > Arthropoda > Arachnida > Araneae > Macrothelidae > Macrothele > Macrothele yani. Next base: position 73,336,008 of record CM076994.1, on the reverse strand, counting down.
ACTTCCATTGTGCATGGCTTTTATCGATTATGAAAAAGCCTTTGATTCGGTGAAACCATCAGCAGTTACAATGGCTCTGAAAACCTGCGGTATTGAAGATGCATACATTAATATTATTAATAACATCTATGAAAATGCAAGTGCAAAGATTAGGCTGTTTGAAAATACAACACACGTAAAAATTGGAAAGGGAGTGAGACAAGGTGACACCATATCTCCGAAGCTCTTTAATGCCACATTGGAGGGTGTTTTTCAGTCGCTGAGCTGGGAAAACAAGGGGATAAAGATAAATGGAGATTATCTAACCCACCTTCGTTTTGCTGATGACGTAGTCATTTTTGCAACTACGCCCTCAGAGCTGCAGAGTATGATCCAGGAACTTGCTGACAAGAGTAAAGAAGTGGGATTAAAAATGAACTTTCAGAAGACAAAAGTGATGTTCAATGCTTTTACAAGAAATGAAGATTTATCGATTGATGGAGAAAAGCTGGAGATAACAGACACGTACGTTTATCTTGGACAGCAGATATCAAGTGAGGGTCACATTGATGAAGAAATTAATCGGCGCACAATACTTGCCTGGAGAGCTTTTGGAAGAAACAGCATAATTTTCAAGAGCAATATGCCATTATGTCTTAAAAGAAAAGTGTTTGATCAATGCATCCTTCCAGTGCTTACGTATGGTGCAGAGACGTGGACCTTAACTAAAAGAGACATACAAAGGCTGCAGACAACTCAAAGCGCCATGGAGAGGTGCATGCTTGGTGTAACCAGGAGAGATAAGAAGAGGAACTCGTGGATCCGAAAAATGACGAGAATGGAAGACATCATGATCAGAGTTAAATCCCTGAAATGGCAATGGGCTGGACATACTGCCAGAAGGACAGATCATCGATGGACAGCCGAAATTTTAGATTGGATTCCAAGGGACAGGAAAAGACCCAGAAGAAGACCACATGGGAGATGAGTGGATGAAATTCGAAAGTATGCAGGGGTGACATGGAGGAGACTGGCACAAGACAGACCGTTGTTGAGGAAACTTGGGGAGACCTTCGTCCAGCAGTGGATTGATAATGGTTGACGATGATGATGATGATGATGACCCTAAGGTACCATTTTAAAAGGAAGAAATAAGAAATGTTATCAGTTTGCCCGTCCGTCTGTCATTCTGTGAACACCATATCTCTGCAACTGTTAATCCGATTTGAAAAATTCCTTCAGAATTAAAAACTTGAAACGCGAGAACGACGATCATGGCATTTAGTTTTTTCTCAGTGCATAAGCTTGTCGCTAGAGGGTGCAAATTCAGATTCTATAGAACTCAAAATACAATTTATTGCATATCATCGTTTCAAAAAATCCGATTGAAAATTTGTTTTCTTCTTTTCGATACCATTTATAACGAAGTCTATTTTTAGGTGCAGTTTATTTTTCGAGTAGTGCCCAGATTTTTCGCTTGGGGCGTAAAGTTCATTCCGTTTTCCCCTGTATCGCTGCTTCTAAACATTCGATTTGAAAAACTATTGTTGCATTGTATAGAGCTCCTTCTGAGAAAACTTCTGCATAACATTCCTAAGCTTTGGGAAGAACGGTTTTTCCACCAGGGTCGTAAGCGTATATTTATATTTCTGAAGTATTTGCAGCAATATCTGCGCGTCTAAAAACACTATTGTAAATATGCTTTTGTGATAAGATACTGCTCACCGCAAAAAACCTTTCTAGAATACCTTCTGTTTAAGATAATACATAGTTTTCCCGCCAGAGAGTGTGGTTTTATATCTTACTTTTCTCGACATCTCTGCTTCTAATAATCCGATTTGAAAAATTCCTCTTTTGCCGAACAGCGTTTCAGGTGTGAAATGTTTCGCAAATAATTTCAAATTTTTCTTAACGCACAACTTCTACCCTAGATGGTATAAGTTCACGTTTCCGTTATAGCATATTTAGTGCAATATCTGATGATTGAAGAAATTCTTTTTTAGTCAGGTAATACTGATTACCAAAACATTTGATGCGCAATTTCTCCTGAAAATAATGTGTGATTCCCCGCTACGAAGCAGAAGTATTTAGTCTGTTTTTCTCGATATCTCTGCTTCTAAAAGTTCAATTTAAGAAATTCTTTTAACGTCGGACACCATTCACCACGTGGAACACTTTAAATGCAATAGTAGGTTTTTCAGTTTACAGTTATGGCGCTACGTGGGCCTAATACTGTGAAAATTAAAATGTGTACTTTCTTTCTCTTCTTTTGAAAATAATTTGTGAAAGCAAGCTTCTTGATATTTCTTTTAAACGTCACGTATAATTTTGGTTGATTTTTATTTATTTTTAGAATTAGTTGATTCTCCGCAAAAGGAGTTTGAAACATTAGTGGTGTGCCTCTTTTGTTGTGCTGGATCTTTTCCCTCAATGGAACCAGTGCCCCTGAAGTAGGGACCGGCAACTGCTACTTATAACCCTTCGAGTTGCTCATGATGGTCGTTAAACCTCGAAACATAAAAATTAAAACATAAAATTATCTTCGTGCCAATAAAATAACTTAGTTCTGAAGAATACCTCTATAACACGATTTTGACTCCAACGCATAAGCAACACTCTAGTTTGAGTCAAAAACTTTTACTAAAATACATAATATTTATAATTAAAATATTAAAAAGTTAGACCTTTCAGACGTCACTTTGCATCCATCATCAACTGAATCACAAGACGTCTGTGCACACATTAAATACCAAAATAAAACACGATGACGGTTTTTGTTGCCATGAACCCCCAAAGATATATATAGGCTCTACCAGCAACGAATCGCCAAAGATATACACTGCTGGCCACCCAAAATGCAACACCAAGCAGGAAGCATCCGATTGGCCTGAAATTCGCAGCATGCGTCGCCCGCGAGAAGACATGCATACGATTAGCATTGTAGGGCATATGCAAATCATGTGCGCCCGGCACGCCACTGAGAAGCACTATAAGAAGAGTGCACAGAAGGCGGGGTGTAAGTAGTGGAAGTGTGTTGTGCTGCCTGACCTGTGCGTGGGAAGCTTCCTGAGAATACGGCAGTCATTCCAGCACGTTTCGGAGTTCGACAGAGGACGAATAGTGGCTTAATGCGACAGCGGTTTATCGTAGCGAGACATCGGCGCCCGTGTGAGACGACATTCAGCCACAGTGAGGCGAGTATGGATTTGGTGGGTGCAAGAGGGACGGACGGACCGACGTGAGCGATTTCCGGAGCCGCGGCACACCACCGAACGAGAGGACCGGTATGTTGTGCGGCGGGCATTGACGGCTCGCACCGCCACATCACCAACGTTAGCGCAGGAATTAGGGTGTGTTGCGCAACAACCTGTGTCGGCACGTACCGTTCGATGTCGTTTGCAGAAGCGGGGACTTGTCGCACGGCGCCCATTGCTCCGATAACAATTGACGTTACACCACCGGCGAGTGCGGCGGCAGAGGGCCGTTTAACGCCGCACCTGGACTACGGAATGCACGAAATTGTCTTCTCCGACGAATCCCGCTTCTGCCTGCAACACCACGATGGTCGGAACTGCGTGTGGCGGCACCGCGGCGAGAGACTGTATGACGCCTGCATTATGCATCGCCATACCGGTCCGTCGCCTGGCGTTATGGTTTGGGGCGCAATTAGATATGATACACGCACCCTTCTGGTACGCATCGCCAGTACAGTCCACAGCCACGGCTACATGTCCGACGTTTTGGAGACTATAGTCCTCACTTACCTGCAGGACCTGCCAGCGTCCACGTTTCAACAGGAAAAGGCGCGCCCGCACGTGGCACGCATCGTGCAACAATTCTACACGGCCCACCAGGTGTCACTACTGTCGTGGCCGGCCTGCTCTCCCCTATATGTCGCCCATCGAACACGTCTGGTCGCTGATCGGCAACCGAGTGGCCCGCAAGCACCAGCCGCGGCTACGATTGATGAACTGTGGCAACGTGCTGAAGCAGCCTGGACCGACATACTCCAAGCCCACATCCAAAGCCTCTTTCATTTGATGCCGCGGCGTGTAGCTGCCTTTATTGCCAGATATGGGGGCCACTCGAACTATTGATTTCTGCGTGTTCCGCAAGTTGCACGGGCCTGTATTGTAACTGTTGTTATGTGTCCGGTAAATCTGGCTTTGCTATCTCGTGTCCTTCTTGGTGTTGCATTTTGGGTGCCAGCAGTGTATATAGGCTCTACCAGAAGAAACTTGGAGTTCCGTTTGAAGGAACATTCTTATAATGTACGAAAAGGTACTAGATCGACACCAGCAACGAATCGCCAAAGATATATATATATATACATATTGGCTCTGCCAGCAAAGAATCGCCAAAGATATATATAGGCTCTACCAGCAACGAATCGCCAAAGATATGAATAGGCTCTACCAGAAGGAACCTGGAGATCCGCCTGCAGGAACATTCCTATAATGTACGAAAGGGAACTAGATCGACGCCAGCGACGAATCGCCAAAGATATATATATATAGGCTCTGCCAGCAAAGAATCGCCAAAGATATATATAATCTCTACCAGCAACGAATCGCCAAAGATATATATAGGCTCTACCAGCAACGAATCGCCAAAGATATATATAGGCTCTACCAGAAGAAACCTGGAGATCCGTTTGTAGGAACATTCCTGTAATGTACGAAAAGGTACTGGATTGACGCCAGCAACGAATCGCCAAATATATATATATATATCTCCATTAATCTACATTAATCGAGATATATATATATATATATATATATATATTGACGCCAGCAACGAATCGCCAAAGATATATATATATATATATATATATATCTCCATTAATCTCCATTAATCGAGATATATATATATATATATATATATATATATATATATATATATATATATATATATATATATCTTTGGCGATTCGTTGCTGGCGTCAATCCAGTACCTTTTCGTACATTACAGGAATGTTCCTACAAACGGATCTCCAGGTTAATGGAGATTAATGGAGATTATCTAACCCACCTTCGTTTTGCTGATGACATAGTCATTTTTGCAACTACCCCATCGGAGCTACAGAGTATGATGCAGGAACTTGCTGACAAAAGTAAAGAAGTGGGATTAAAAATGAACTTTCAGAAGACAAAAGTGATGTTCAATGCTTTTACAAGAAATGAAGATTTATCGATTGATGGAGAAAAGCTGGAGATAACAGACACGTACGTTTATCTTGGACAGCAGATATCAAGTGAGGGTCACATTAGTGAAGAAATTAATCGGCGTACAAAACTTGCCTGGAGAGCTTTTGGAAGAAACAGCATAATTTTCAAGAGCAATATGCCATTATGTCTTAAAAGAAAAGTGTTTGATCAATGCATCCTTCCAGTGCTTACGTATGGTGCAGAGACGTGGACCTTAGCTAAAAGAGACATACAAAGGCTGCAGACAACTCAAAGAAGCATGGAGAGGTGCATGCTTGGTGTAACCAGGAGAGATAAGAAGAGGAACACGTGGATCCGAAAAATGACAAGAGTGGAAGACATCATGATCAGAGTTAAATCCCTGAAATGGCAATGGGCTGGACATACTGCCAGAAGAACAGACCATTGATGGACAGCCGAAATTTTAGATTGGATTCCAAGGGACAGGAAAAGACCCAGAAGAAGACCACATGGAAGATGGGTGGATGAAATTCGAAAGTATGCGGGAGTGACATGGAGGAGACTGGCACAAGACAGACCGTTGTGGAGGAAACTTGGGGAGACCTTCGTCCAGCAGTTTATTGATAATGGTTGACAATGATGATGATGATGATATATATATATATATATATATATATATTGGCTCTGCCAGCAAAGAATCGCCAAAGATATATATAGGCTCTACCAGCAACGAATCGCCGAAGATATGAATAGGCTCTACCAGAAGGAACCTGGAGATCCGCCTGCAGGAACATTCCTATAATGTACGAAACGGTACTAGATCGACGCCAGCAACGAATCGCCAACAACGAATCGCCGAGGATATATATAGGCTCTACCAGCAACGAATCTGCAAAAGACTATATATATATATATATATATATATATATGGTACTATGCTCTACGCCAGCAACGAATCGCCAAAGATATATATAGGCTCTACCAGCAACGAATCGCCGAAGATATGAATAAGCTCTACCAGAAGGAACCTGGAGATCCGACTGCAGGAACATTCTTATAATGTACGAAATGGTACTATATCGACGCCAGCAACGAATCGCCAACAACGAATCGCCAAAGATATATATAGGCTCTACCAGAAGGAATCTGGAAATCCGACTGCAGGAACATTCCTATAATGTGCCGCCCCGGTGGCGCTGTGGTCTAAGGCGCTGGCCTCCGATCATTCGTCCGTAAGGGGTCCGGGTTCGAATCCCGGTCGGGCATGGATGTTGTGTTTGTCTAACGGCACTCGCTCTCTCCCTTCCCTGGAACCAGTGACCCTAAATTAGGGACGGACGACTGCTTATAGCCCATTGAGTTGCTCACAGTGGTCCTTAAACCTCCAATAAAAAAAAATTCCTATAATGTACGAAACGGTACTAGATCGACGCCAGCAACGAATCGCCAACAGCGAATCGCCGAAGATATATATATATAGGCTCTACCAGCAACGAATCGCCAAAGGTATATATATAGGCTCTACCAGCAACGAATCGCCAAAGATATATAGGCTCTACCAGCAAGGTATCGCCTGGAGATACGCCTGCAGGAATATTCCTATATGTACGAAAAGGTAATATATCGACGCCAGCAACGAATCGCCAAAGATATACATAGGCTCTACCAGAAGGAACCTGGAGATCCGCCTGCAGGAACAATCCTATAATGTACGAAAATGTACTGGATCGACGCCAGCAACGAATCGCCAAAGATATATATAGGCTCTGCCAGCACCGAATCGCCAAAGATATATTTAGGCTCTGGCAGCAACGAATCACCAAAAAATATATATAGACTCTGCCAGCAACGAATCGCCAAAGATATATATAGGCTCTACCAGAAGGAACCTAGAGATCCGCCTGCAGGAACATTCCTATAATGTACGAAAGGGTCGAATCGCCAAAGATAAATATAGGCTCTACCAGCAACGAATCGCTAAAGATATACAGAGGCTCTACCAGCAACGAATCGCCAAAGATATATATAGGCTCTACCAGAAGGAACCTGGAGATCCGCTTGCAAGAACATTCCTATAATGTACGAAAGGGTACTAGATCGACGCCAGCAACGTATCGCCAAAGATACATATATAGGCTCTGCCAGCAAAGAATCGCCAAAGATATATATAGGCTCTGCTGGCAACGAATCGCCAAAGATATATATAGGCTCTACCAGCATTGAATCGCCAAACATATATAGATTCTCTACCAGAAGGAACATGCAGATCCGCCTGCAGGAACATTCTTATAATGTACGAAAAAGTACTAGATCGACGCCAGCAACGAATCTCCAAAGATATATAGTGGCTCTACCAGAAGGAACCTGCAGATCCGCCTGCAGGAACATTCTTATAATGTACGAAAAAGTACTAGATCGACGCCAGCAACGAATCACCAAAGATATACACTATCTACCAACAAGTAATTGGACACCCCTGCAATCGACGATATCTGCGGTCCTGATACACGTCACGGCCGCCGCCGTTAAATATCGTGTGGGAAACAACAACGCAACCATTTGCATGCAAGATACCACGCAGTTCGGAGCCCTCTGATTTCGAGAAAGGTGTAATCGTCGGTTTATCACAGAAATCGTCGATCCATACGTGACATATCCATCGAGTTGAAGTACCCAAAATCGACAGTGGCCTACGTGATTGGCAAGTGGAAGATGAGAGGTGACTGTCAGAATACGCCCCGACCCGACAGACCCACAAAACTGGGGTTTAGAGACCGACGGGAGCTGGCCAGAGAAATTCGGAAGAACCACCCCAAATCGATGGGCCACATCCGCGAGAAGTTTCAAGAGGCATCCGTGAGTGTTCTTTCGATAAATACCATCCGTAAGGAAGCCGAGCTGCTCGGTTATCATGGGCGTGCTGCCGCCCACAAGCCTTTGATCACCAAGTCCAATAGCGCTGCTCGGCTAACGTGGTGCAAAGAACGTCGACAGTGGACCGTTGAACAGTGGAAACAGGTTCTCTGGAGCGACGAATCAAGGTTCACCCTCTACCGTTCGGATGGCAGGGTCTGGGTTTGGCGCCTGCCTGGAGAACGTCTCTTGCCGGAATGTATTGTGCCAACTGAGAAGTTCGGCGGCGGTGGAATTATGCTATGGGGGTGTTTCTCCTGGTATGGCACCGGACCCTTGGTCGTAATTCCAGGTAGACTCAACGCCGAGACCTACTGCATCATTTTGGATGACCATGCGCTTCCTACGTTGTGGCAGTTTTACGGGGTGGACCAATGTTACTTTCAGGATGACAATGCCACCTGTCATGTTGCAAGGTCCACCATGGCTTGGTATGGTGACAATGGGGTTAATCGAATGGACTGGCCTGAGAAAAGCCCGGACCTTAACCCTATCGAGCACCTCTGGGACGAGTTGGAGCGTCGACTTAAGGGGTGCTCCCACCGTCCGAAATCGGTGAAGGAACTGACCTGTCTTCTCCAAGCCGAGTGGAAGAAAATACCGCTAGCCGTCGTACAACGCCTGGTTCAGAATATGCCCCGGAGGGTCGCAGCTCTAATCGCCGCTCGTGGAGGCTCCACCAACTATTGAACGTCAATAAACTTCGTTTTCCTTGGCTATCACAGGTGCCCAATTACTTGTTGGTAGATACTGTATATATATAGGCTCTACCAGCAACGAATCGGTAAAGATATATATATATATATATATATGCTCTACCAGCAACGAATCGCTAAAGATATATATAGGCTCTACCAGAAGGAACCTGGAGATCCGCCTGTAGGAACATTCCTATAATGTACGAAAAGATACTAGATCGACAGCCTTGGCACGCACAATCCATTAGGGATCTCATTTCCCAGTTTGGGAACAAGCGATGGTTATAAATGCGTCTCAAAGTATATCATCTTAATTTTTCTCAGAGGCCTTGTGCATTTGTGCCAACGTAAAACAATGCTGCAATGACTCTTACCTAGTGGATATTACGGGTATTTATGAAACTTTGGTTAAAAAACATTAAAAAATAACGAATGTAAACCAGTGGCCGATATACGGGCTACAAGGTGGAATGTGTTTATAAAGTTTACTGCAAGGTGTTTCCTGTGTAGGGTTCGTGACTTTAAAAACCGTCCCCGTGTTGTATGTTGGTATTTAATGTGAGCACATACGTCTTGTAATGCAGTCTGATGATAGACGCAAAGTGACGTCCGAAAGGTCTAACTTTTTAAAATTTTAATTATAAGTATTGTGTATTTTAGTAAAAGTTTCTGACACAAACTAGAGTGTTGCCTATACGTTGGAGTCAAAATCGTGTATTCTCCAGAACTAAGACATAAAAATTACTTTTTGGAAAATCGATTTCTTGGAAAAAAAAATATATATATGTACAGGTTGTGATGCTGTGTTCTGCTTTTCGTGATCGATTCTTCAGAAAAAATGCACATATCAATGTTGAGAAACAAAATAATTGTATAAGTAAAAGGAATCAAATTTTAATAAAATAAATCGGGTTTAATTATTTCCACTATTCTTATAACTTAGCAGTGTTAGCTGTCATCTAACAACTGCATATGCTGAATTCAGAAAACTTCGAAGATCTGAAGTGTAATTTTCGTTGAGGCGTAATGATGTTTGAGAATTTAATGCACCGACATGTTAGTGTGATACAGTCGTTAAAAATGATATTTAGAGAAAGTTATTCAAAAATAAGATTCAGCACGGTAACAGGTGTACTCACTTTTATCGCAAATCATAAAGTTATGGGGGTAGATGTAGGCATCAGTAGTGCAACCACAGATTTTAAAAACCTGTTCAGTACTGCACTTCACAAGGCACATCTGGAAGCAAATGAAATCAAACTGTCAATTGCTTTCACTAAGGAACGCCATGAAATGTAAATTATTTGAATATCACGTTTTTTTATATACATTTCAAAATCGATTTAAACAAATTATGACTTTTATTTGATATGAAACGTTTTAAAATGCATATTAACCAAACATTACCTTGCTCAAAATGCATCTGAAAATAAATTAAACCAAATTATGGATTTTTCTTTACTTTATGAAACGCTTTAAAATACAATTTATTGGACAGTTACTTGCTTCAAGACACATTTCAAAATCAATCAAGTGAAGTAACGGATGTAGCCTCAGTGGTCAAGCGGCCAGACCTGCAGGTCTCTGATAAGTCGATCGATCTGGATCCGAGCTCGAGCTTTGGATGGGGCATGAATGGTGTGGCACTCCTACATGTTTACTTCTCTCCCCTTCCTGGAGCCGGTAACCCTAAATTAGGGACGTACGATTGTTTATAGCCCTTAGGATTGCTCGTGGTAGTCGTTAAAACACGAAGGAGAAACATTAATAATGGATTTGGTGCTCTCTGCAATCTTTAAAATGCAAGTTATGTGGCAACTTCAGTCTTCAAGACATATCTGAAGACCAATCAAATAAAATTACAGATCAAAACTTAAAGAACTCTTTAAAAAGTGAATTATTTGTTTGTTACATTCCTCAATGCTCATCTGAAAATCAATTAAATGAATTTACGGATTCAGAATGAGATGAAACGATTGAAATGCACGCTAACAGAAGAACACTACAGGCATTCTTCAAGAAACACCTCGAAAAGAAAAAGGCGAATATTAGGTTGTCTGTATCATTGTTCATAAACTGAATTATACTCAGCATAGGTAAAATATCAAAATTCTCTATCTTTCGCAGACAGTTGAAACTGTGTCAGCAGACATATGCCATACATTCACTTTCAGTATGCACAGTAACAGTTTTAACCTTTATTTTCATCTATTTCTTTTGTAAAACCTGTTTCTAAAAACGTGATATAAATCCCCATGAAGAAATAACATTTAGAGACATTTGTAAAAGTTATTGCGAAATATTAAGTACCAAAAATTGCACAGTCAGTGTAATTGCTATTGCTCTTTATCACTAAGCAAAGTTTCTAATCCTACGTCTAAAGATGGGAAAGACGCCAGCAGATTTACACACTTTCGTTTTATGGTTGCCGTTACTGAAAATGGTGCCTCTCCTAAACACGTACAGTAATCCCCTCTTTTCCGCGAGGGATATGTTCCAAGACTCACAGAGGGTACCTGAAACCGCGAATAGTACTAATCCCTATGTAAATTATGTTTTTTCCTATGCATACATACCTATGATAAAGTTTAATTTATAAATTAGGCACAATAAAAGATAAACAACAATAACTAATAATAAAATAGAAAAATTATAACATCATACTGTAATGAAAGTTATGTGAATGTGAAACTAGCAAGAATTTCTTTTTCCTTCTTCGTAGTTTCACGGATAGAAGATTCGTTCATACCGTAGATATTAGTAACCTCAGCATACGATGTTTTCTTTCGTTATTAAGTTGAGAACTTTCACATTTTCACTTAAAGGAAGCACTTTAGGGCTTCTCTTTGGCATATCCAAATTGCCAGCATCACTACTCTTAAGCTTTAGGGCCATTATTAAGTAACATAAGAATTACTTGAACATAAGCACTGTGAGGGATGTAAGGTCAGGTGATCACCTTGACAAATATCAACCCCGCCTTTTCGTGGTGCATCCTGTTCCCATTAAGGGGCTCTGACGACCGCCAATAGCGGTATAACTATACCATCGGGATTAGAGAAAATGCTATCCCACACTCACTAACCCCCTTGGGCAGCATGGTGAGTTATGCTCAAACCCCCACAAATATGCTTACACAATTTCAAACTTGGCCCTCAGTCTCTGGCAGCTGGAATGTATTTGGCCAAGACAGCGGCCAGTGCGACATGAAGGCAGAGGGTGCTAAGAATCACCGGAGGAGTGGAGTAGGCTGCCATCTGATGCTAACCTTGGCTACGTATAATGGACGCTCCCTATCTTCTGATTCAAGGCTCTTTGAATTGGAAGAAGAACTACAAAGGATCAAGTGGGACATCGTCGGGCTAAGTGAGGTAAGGAGAAGATCTTATTGACCTGAAAAGTTCTATTCTATTATCGTAGGACAAATACTGGCAGACCTAGTGGTGTTGGATTTATAATAAACAAGAAACTGAAGGATAAAGTTGTAGAAGTTGAAAGTTCCTCTGACAGAGCTGCACGACTTGTTATCCAACTCTCGAGAAGATACCAGGCTCAGATTATTCAAACTTATGCACCCACCACAAGTCATGCTGAAGAAGAAATTGAAGAATTTTATGAGGAAATTCGTCATCTAAATAATAAAGGTAAGCAGCACTTGAAGATAATTATGGGAGTTTCAATGCAAAAATAGGGCAACGGCAACAGAATGAAACTTCAGTAGGTAAATTCCGTCACGGCAACAGAAACCAGCGTGGAAATACTCTCGTTGAGTTTGCAGAGGCAGAAGGGTTTTTCATCTTGAACTCCTTTTTCAAGAAAAAGCCGCAAAGGAAATGGACATGGAGGCATCCCAATTGACTGACAAGTGAAATTGATTTTATTATGTGTAACAAGAAATTTGTCATGGAAGACTGCCGTGTGCTAAACAAGTTCAACACAGGTAGTGACCATAGGATGGTACGATGTAAGATGCACCTCAACGCTAAACTCGAGCGTGGCAGGCTCATAAAACAAAGAAAGTGTATTGACATGACCAACCTTACAAAACATCATAATACTTTCAAATTGGAATTCAGAAACAGATTCTCTTCTCTAGAAAGTCTAACGTTGGAAGAAGTGGACATCTCTGAAGTTAACAGAAAACTGGCCAAGGCTCTAATGGGAGCAGCAACAAAAATAGCTGGTACTAAGAACAAGTTGCATACGAACAAATTATCAGAAAAAAACAAAATGTTGATGCAAAAAAGAAGAGAGATGAGGACAACTAAAGGAGATGTGACTTCCAAAGTGGAATATATAGAGCTATTCAAGACGTACGAAAAGGTATCATTGAAGATGTAAGGAAATTCAACTGTGAAATGGTGAAGAAAGCAATTGAAAACAACCAAAGCCTAAAGAGAGCAAAGGGACATCTGAGTAAGGGAAGAAAACAGATTATGGCTCTGAGAACAGAAGATGGTTCTGTAACAAGAAATAGAGGTGAAATTTTAACAAGAGTGAAAGATTTCTACTCAAAACTATACGAAATCAATGATACATGTACTCCACACATTACGAAAGGTACCAGAACCAGAGTTCTTCCAGTCCTCCCAGCAGAAGTTGCACATGCAATCAAGAACATGAAACGGGGGAAAGCTCAAGGAGATGGAATTACTGTAGACATCATGCAAGAAGCAAGTGGAGAAATTGAAACAGTACTCGCCCAAGTTTTCACTCGATGCCTTAATGAAGGGAAGATTCCTGAGTATTGGAACAATGCTACAATGATCCTACTCTATAAAAAGGTGACATTGAGGATCTCAGGAACTACAGACCTATCAGCCTCGTATTAGTGATTTATAAAATCTTCAATAAAGTTCTTTCACACCGCTTAAAGGTGACACTGAACATGGCTCAACCAAGAGAACAAGCCGGATTCAGGAGTGGCTACAGCACAATAGATCATATCCACGTACTGAGAGAACTAATTGAAAGAGCGAGGGAATATTAACTTCCATTATGCATGGATTTTATCGATTATGAAAAGTCCTTTGATTCGGTGAAACCATCAGCAGTTACAATGATTTTGAAATCCTGTGGTATTGAAGATGGATACATTAATATCATTAATAACATCTATGAAAATGCAAGTGCCAAGATTCGGCTATTTGAGAATACAGCACCCATAAAAATTGGAAAGGGAGTAAGACAAAGTGACGCTATATCTCCCAAACTGTTTAATGCCACATTGGAAAATGTCTTTTAATCACTGAACTGGGAAAACAGAGGGATAAAGATTAATAGAGATTATCTAACTCACTTTCGTTTTGCTGACGACGTAGTCATTTTTGCAACTACCCCATCAGAGCTGCAGAGTATGATCCAGGAACTTGCTGACAAGAGTAAAGAAGTAGGATTAAAAATGAACTTTCAGAAGAGAAAAGGTATGTACAGTGCTTTTACAAGAAATGAAGATTTATCGATTGATGGAGAAAAGCTGGAGATAACCAATGCCTACATTTATCTTGGACAACAGATATCAAGTGAAGGTCACATTGATGAAGAAATTAATCGCCGTATACAACTTGCCTGGAGAGATTTTGGAAGAAACAGTATAATTTTCAAAAGCAATATGCCATTATGTCTTAAAAGAAAAGTGTTTGATCAATGCATCCTTCCAGTGCTTACGTATGGTGCAGAGACGTGGACCTTAACTAAAAGAGACATACAACTGCAGACAACTCAAAGTAGAATGGAGAGATGCATGCTTGGTGTAACCAGGAGAGATAAAGAGAGGAACTCGTGGATCAGAAAAATGAGAAGAGTGGAAGACATCATGATCAGAGTAAAATCCCTGAAATGGCAATGGGCTGGACATATTGCCAGAAGGACAGACCATCGATGGACAGCTGAAATATTAGACTGGATTCCAAGGGACAGGAAAATACCTAGAAGAAGACCACATGTGAGATGGGTGCATGAAATTGGAAAGTATGCGGGAGTTACATGGAGGGATGAAATTCTAAAGCATGCGGGAGTAACATGGAGGAGACTGGTGCAAGACAAACCGTTGTGGAAGAAACTTGGGGAGACCTTAGTCCAGCAGTGGATTGATAATGATTGACAATGATGATGATGAAGCACTGTGATACCGCGACAGCCGATCTGATAAACGAGACGGCTAGTAAGTGATTAACAGGCGGGGGCGTATACAGCGTGGATGCGCTGGACAAAGGGATGATTCACGTACTGGACGGGACAGAGGAAGACGGCGCGAAATTTCATGACGCCACTCAGAAAGTTGTACAAATTAAAACTTATGAATATACATTTTCTGGAATTTTCCATTCAATATTTATGGACCGCTGTTGACCGCGACTAACTGAAGCAGCGGAAAGCGAGACCGCGGATAAGGGGGTGCCTACTGTAGTAAAGAAGTAAAGGATTTCTAATTTTTTTTCAGGAAATATTGCATATTTCACTTTTAACATGAAACTCATTATGTTCTTCGAAGTACACTTTGATTGTGATCCTCAGTCTAAAGGCAATTTAAGTTTTTTTTCTGTTTGTTATAAGTGAGTTTTGGTGATTCCCAAATGGGTTGAGAACCTAGAAATCTTTTTTTCAGTTTCAGGGTTTAATTACCATTTCGAGCAACTCTAATGGCTAGAGGCAGTCGCCTGTCTCTAATTTGGGAAAGCTGGTTCCACAGAGGAAAGAGCTCCTGTGCGGTAAAACAAACGTACTGTCCATGCCTCATCTGGGACTCCAGCCCGGGCTAACTCGGAAAAACTGTTAGAAATGAGCGTTTAGACCACTGCACCACCAGAATGCCCACAGTTTAATGGAGATCAAATCCTCTTCTGCCTGGGAGAAAACACCGCGTTTTCAAGAAAGAGCTTGTAAGGTAGCGAGTAATGATTATAATGTCCTCAAGATCAAACCTGATGTGTTTATGAAGTCAGCAAAGATATTTCGCATGCGCTGTTGAATTTCACACAAAGCAATGTCGCAAAATGGTCCGAACTCACAATGAGCGGTTAAAAAAAGTCTTGTTTGCACATTTATGCTATTAGCTATCTTTTTGAGTTTGTTCTAAAACTCTTCATAGGTTAAAGGCATGACACTTCTGTGTCTGTGTCATACTTAGCCAAACATCCATCTCTGGTGACAGTCAAGAGTAAAGCTATTATTTCTAGTTACATTGCTGCCCACCCAAACTGCAACACCAAGAAGGAAGCATTCGATTGGCCTGAATTTCGCAGCATACGTCTCCCGCGAGAGGACATGCAAACGATTATCATTGCAGGGCATATGCAAATCATGTGCGCCCAGCACGCCACCTAGAAGCACCATAAGAACGGATGCGCAGAAGGCGGGGTGTAAGTAGTAGAAGTGTGTTGTGCTGCCGGACCTGTGCGTGGAAAGCTTCCTGATGCCTCGTCTCAGAATACGGCAGTCATTCCAGTTCGTTTCGGAGTTCGACAAAGGACGAATAGTGGCTTATTGCGACAGCGGTTTATCGTACCGAGACATCAGCGCCTGTGTGGGACGACATCCAGCCACAGTGAGGCGAGTATGGATTCGGTGGGTGCAGGAGGGACGGACAGACCGACGTGAGCGATTGCTGAACGAGAGAACCAGCATATTGTGCGGCGGGCATTGACGGCTCGCACCGCCACATCACGATCGTTAGCGCATTAATTGGGGTGTGTTGCGCAAGAACCTGTGTTAGCACGTACAGTTCGACTTCGTCTGTAGGAACGGGGACTTATCGCACTGCGCCCATTGCTCCGATTACAATTAACGTTATACCACTGCCGAGTGCGACGGCTGTGGGCCGTTGAACGCCGCACCTGGACTACGGAATGGAACGACATTGTCTTCTCCGACGAATCCCGCTTCTGCCTGCAACACCACGATGGTCAGATTCGCGTGTGGAGGCACCGCGGCGAGAGACTCTATGACGCCTACATTATGCATCGCCTTACCGGTCCGTCGCCTGGCGTTATGGTTCAGGGCGCAATTGGATATAATACCCGAACCCGTCTGGTACGCGTCGCCGGTACACTCAACAGCCACCGCTACATCTCCGACGTTTTGGAGCCTGTAGTCCTCCCTTACCTGCATGAATAATGCAGTCCGATGCAAAGAGTTGTTTTTAATTAGTCGTTCAGAAACGAAGATGTGGACACGAATAAAAACACCCGTTTGCGTTCCCATAGAAAACTTTAATTTCAGTAGTTGTAAATTCACGCAAGACATTACTCAGAAAAAAGTTTATCGGAAGCGCAAAAAGAAAAAATCGGTAGGACTTTCAAAAACTGAGCTCCGGTCGCGAACGGAAATTCCTTCAATCAATATTTTAGAAGCGTAAACACACACACGCACGCACGCACGCACGCACAAACACACACACATACGCACGCACGCACAAGCACACACACACTACTTTGCACTGGGCGTGTCTTCTTTTTATTTACCTCTGACTGATGGTCAGTCGTTGTCAAAAGATGTGAAGGAATGTATAAAATGCCGTTAAGTAAAAAATATAAAGAACACAGGGGCGTCGGGTTTTTTTGTTGACAACAGGGGCAAGATATCAAGATATAAATTTTTGGTCAGATCACAAAGCTTATTATGCTTTGATGAAACTAATTCGTGTTAAAATCCAATAGTAGAATAAAATGTCAACTGAACACGATAAAAACAAATGCAGTGCACAACGTACCACATGTTAAAATACTTTACTAATAAAAGCACATTAGATCTTTCGAAGACACATCGTCTTCATCATCAGATGATACAGTAGAATATCACGAGATGGACATTGACTTAAATATTGTTGGGCGACATCACTAAACTAAGTTGGGAATCTGTTGGAAAATGTTTAACATATGTATTAAATTTTAATGTGTCAGCCAGAAAAAGAAATAGAGTTCATCGATGTCTTGGAATTAGTTCCATCATAATGTTGTCTACAATTTCACAAAATGATGCTTTATATTTTAAAAATAGATCTTCATTAGATAAGTGTCTGTATTGTCTGTTTTCTGTTCTGAGTGTCTCTCGTTTTGCTTTGAGGAAAATTCCCATACAAAATTCATTTCTTTTGTTACTTATAACTAGAGGTGGAACGAATCTTAAAAGGTTCTCGAATCCCTCGAATCTGCAGAATCTCTTGAATCCTTCATATAAGAATAATTATAAGAAAAAAAGGGAAAGAAAAGACTTTTACTTAAAATTAAAAGTTTTTATTTGAAGCAAAATTTGAATCTGTGTTTAACGGAAAACAAATTAAAGAATACAGTTTGCAAAAAAGTATATCCATACTTATTACGAAGATACAAATGAAATTTCTAATTTGCATTTACTAAATGGAGTACATAACTACTGAGTCTTGAGGTTCATTTCCATTTTCTGAACATAATTTGAAAAGAAAATATTTGAGTAACAATTCACATTTTTGACATTTTTCATTAATAACAAAAGTTTTGACATTTTTCTTTAATAACATGAAAAAAACACAGCAAGTGTAGAGGTGGGGAGGATTATTTCAAGAGTTAATGTAGATAAACACTAAACATGGAACACTAAATTGAACACTAAGTGTGGAGGGGGAGGATTATTTCAAGAGTTAATGTAGATAACATGGAACACTAAATTGAGTAAATTCTTTCCAGAAAATTAAGAAAAATCAAAAACATGTTAGTTTTAAGAGTTAATAAAACCACTAAACACCGAACTCTTTCAGGGCAATGTAAAAAAATCAGAAACCTTCAATGGAGATTTTTATTTAAAAACACTAGCATTCGAACTCGCTCTGGGTCTAGACTACTTTGTTTTTTATCAGTTATGACACCTGATGTGCTGAATAATCTTTCTGACATTACTGTTGATGGTGGTGCGATTAAGAACTTTTTAAAGAGTTTCCTCAAATTTTGATATTTTTTGTTGTCTTTCCAGTATTTAAAGATGTCCGCAGATGGCGGAAGCAGTGTAACTGCTAAGTAGGCATTTATTTCTTCTTCTGGAGACAAACTGTAACTCTGCTCACTGCCGGTAGATGGTGTCATCAATTGAGAACAGTAACTCCACAGGCTATGAACTCCTTGTTCTTGAGTTAATGATTTTTGAGTGGTATCTTTTTGACTTTGTTCTCATGACTGCAGATCACTGTCATCTGCTTGCAAAATACTAATATCAGAAATTTCAATGGCCAGTGTTGATTTAACTTGCTCAAGGTTTTCTTTGCTCAAAAATGCACTTCCTTTGAATCAGGGATCCAGTATTGTTCCAAGAGCATACAATTTTTCGGTTTCAACAGACTGATAGCGCCTTTTTACAGATGTAAGCAAGTCATTTCAAAAACCCTGTACGGAACCTAAAGTTGATTTGAAGTTTTGTAGAATACTAATGGTGCTATTCACTAAAGGAATTATTTCTGAGATTGTTACTTTGCTGGAATTTGTCACAAATGTATCTAGCTCTTTCGAACACATCTAGGATTCGTATCACTTCTTCTATAGTTGTCCAATGTCGAGCACTAAGATATACTTGAAAATTTAACTCTAAAGCAGATAATAAAACAGCTTACTTTTGTTCCATGAGACGAATGAGCATGTGAAGTTGAGAATTCCATCTGGTCGGTTCGTCTTGATCAAACGATGTGGCTTAAGACTTAACTCAGCTTGAGAAGCTCGTAAGACTTTCGTGGCTTTTAAAGAATGCTTGAAATGTCCCACAATACTCCGGCAGGTTGACAATATTTCCTTAATTTCACTCTTGTTCAATAAACCATCTGTGAGAACTAATTGAAATGTATGAGCAAGACATGGCAAGTGGTCAAAGGTACTGCATTCTAAAGCTGCAGCCATGTTAGGCCCATTGTCTCTCATGAAACATACAACTTTTTCTAAGAGATTCCGTTCTGTAACGTACCAGGAGATGTGACGTACCTGCCAGAAGGACGCACACGACATAAAGGCAGATAGGAATCAGAATAAAATGTCCGCGTAGCTCAATTGGTAGAGCAACTTATTCCGGAATGAGTGGACCCGGGTTCGAACCCCGGCGCGGATAAAAATGACGGAGAAATTTACTTCGTTATAATGGCGCCCGAACTATCCGGATGACCCGACCGTTCAAAAGCTCGCATTGGTGTGATGTTATTTCCACACCGCGAGATAGGAAAAATAAGAGAATCCTTTCTCCAGCACTTCGACAAAAAAAAAATAAGGGGAAGATGATGTAACGTACCAGGAGATGTGACGTACCTGCCAGAAGGACGCACACGACATAAAGGCAGATAGGAATCAGAATAAAATGTCCGCGTAGCTCAATTGGTAGAGCAACTTATTCCGGAATGAGTGGACCCGGGTTCGAATCCTGGCGCGGATAAAAATGACGGAGAAATTCACTTCGTTATAGTTCTTTCATAGTGTTGGTAATGAAAGTTTCTATTTTACGTGCCGTGCCGTTTGTGAAACTTCTGCAAAGGGAATACATTCTAAGCACAAGTGATGATACTCAAATTTTTTATCTATGAAGTGAACTGTGAAACTGAGGTAATCGTCAGAAGATGATGATTTTCACATGTTTGTTGTGACTGCAATGAACTCGGTTTTATCTAAAAGATTCTCAATTTTTATTTTTTCTTCTTCATACATCTTTGGAATTACCTTTTGGGCAAAGTGTTTCCTGCTTGGGATGATATATCTTGGCTCAAGGTGGTTTATCAACTTTTTAAAACCTTTGTCTTCTACTATGAACAATAGTTGGTTATCTTTACAGATAATTTCGGCCACTAATTTGGTAATTGTTTTAGCTCTTTTGTCTCCAAGCTTAAAACTTTGCATTCTATTAATAAATGCTTTCAGAGTAGGTTGGTTAGAAGATACTACTTTGTGTTTTATTGAGGGTGCTTTGATAGGACTTTGTTCTCCATAAGAAGAAGCTGCTGAACCTGGACGAAGAGTCGAACTAACTGATGCAAGACTCCCATTGACAGCTGGATAATCTGGGTCATTATTGTCTTCCAATCGGGAGTCAACTCTGACAGTCAAAAGGCTTAAGGATGAAGCTGGAGTCAGTAATGGGGATGGTGTTAACTTCTTTCTTTCAGTTCCTGAAATTTGGATGCATGTTCGGTTTTCAAACGTTTCCACATTGCTGAAGTAGTATGTGACCCTTTTCCTCTGGATATTTTTTCAGAACACAGACTGCAATTTGCATAATTTTCAATATCCAAAATTTGGAAATAGTTCCAGATATTAAAAAATGCTTGAGATGATGCCATCTCGTGGGTTGACATTAGTTGCAGGTTATAGGAGATGCGATAGTTGCGTGACAGTCACAAGATAAATCGCTCCTAAGTATGCGCAAATGCTGTGGTTGGCGATAGAAACTACGTAGAAATAAAAACAATAAAGAGTGAGAAACGTTGAGATTGAGGCAAAAAATACAGACCGGATAATGCCGAGCGTATACTGATAGTATGCAAGCCAGACGCTGCGGAGATTTGAGTAGAACTAGAAACGCTGAGCTGTAGACAGAGTAACCTGAGTCATGTGCGCGACGTAGCTCAAGGTCACACGCCCCCTCCGTTCTCATGCTCGTTACCACGGTAACGGCTGCCTGGAAAGAGTAAACTATGGCTAAGTCGTTTTTCCCACTGTACTTGAGGTTTGGTGGCTAAATCCGATGGGAGACGCCAGTCGCTTCGGCGGTTGCTCTCTGTGTTTGGCTGAACAATTCCTTCACTATTGCATCCGGTTTGGAAGTAACGAGCTATTTCAAGTAGCTGTGTACACACTGTAAACAATCTTCTTTTATTGTTTTCTAATGTCAGAATTCGTCATGCTGACAAAAATTCGAACAATGTCGCTCTAGAACAAGCACCTAATGCCAAGTTTTTTAGGTTAAGATTCGAAAGAGTCGAATGACGAAAAAAGCGCGAAGAATCGAGTTTCCGAATCTCGAATCTTTTTGAAGATTCGCGGGATTCGAGGATTCGAATGTCCCATCCCTACTTATAACATAATAGATACATCTGATATTTAGCATACAGTAACTAACATCAAAAAATTTTTTCTGCAATTCCTCAAAAAAAAAATGTCAGTTACATTAAAAGTATTGTGAAAAACTAATGCCAAGAAAGTAAACTTAAAAGTCATTCTTATCATTTAGAAATCATCTGCACTGACATATCAATTTGCGTCAGAGCCAGGGTCATTTATTATTTCTGGAAAAACATTTTTTAAACTATCCTAGTTATCCACTGCTGTGTCGAGAACTTTAGAATTCGACGAACACCTTGTATCTGCTGAATTTGGTATTCGCTTTCCAAGATCAGATTTTAATACAGAACCTCGCTTAAACGAAGGATGGAAGAAAGAAGGTATCCCTCTGAAATTACGAAAAATATTCGACATTTCGAAAGTTTGTTAAAACTTTGCCGCTGGGTTAGGTTCAAGCAATGTGCCAAACAAGGGACGAAGATAACCTGAGCAGCTTCACCTTTGATTTACTTTCAAAGCCGTTTAAATGGCCAGACATTTTTTTTTTGATTGGAAGGTTTAACGACCATCGTGATTAACTCAATGGGCTATAAGCAGTCGCCCGTTCCTAATTAAGGGTCACTGGCTCCAGGTAAAGGAGAGAGCCGGTGCCGTAAGACAAACACACCACCCATGCCTCACCGGGATTCGAACCTGTGCCCTTTGCGGACGAATGGTCTAAGCACTTAGCCCAGTTATTAAAAGCCAAAATTGGGTCAAACCCTGAACAAATTAGGTAAAAGCTGAATATTTGCATACTAGTAGAACTCATTGGGCTTAGCATTTTCAGAAAAGCCTCCACCCCTTCTCCGCTTGCTTTCCCTCTACACCCCCATAAAGGAGAGAAATTAGATCTAATAATAATCCACTCATAACTCCCGAAATAATTAGCGTACAACGATAAATTGTTTTTTATTTATTCCTCCTGGTATGATCTATAAATTTAGTTCTATTCAGTTTTACTATGTCTTTTATAGTATTGCTGAAATTTGCGAAAACCCGCAAAATAGCACCTTTTTTCTCGACATTTTACCGATTAATTGCAATTACCGCTTCACAGAGCCAAAATTTTCGAAAAAGGCTCCGAATAAAAGTTGTAGCAATTGTATAACCTTTACAATGATATATTATTTGTCTTACAGCAGCAACATATACTTTCGCTTACGCTGTATCTAAACCATGTCTGCCTTAAGGACTTCTGTTGCGAAGAATTTGCGTCGTAGGAAGAACATGGTGCTGATAGAGAGATAAGAGAGATAAGAGGCATTGGCTCACGCAATTGGTTTATTTATTTGACACGTTGGAAGAGATGCATTCCTAAAACTCCCCCACAGTCCACACATATGCCACAAAGCAAATGGAATTAGGTAATCGGATAGGTAAGGAGTCCGCACGGGAGGTCACTGAGTCAACGAACAAATGTAAGTTGATCGTTTTTTAGCCTCTAAAAAGTTAAGCAAATTAATGCATCCACGTAATGGTTTACTTAACTGAATAAAATGGACAAACACATGATTTGCGATAACCATCTCTGTGAGAGAGAATCAGTAGTTGTCACCAAAAGTTTGAAAAGGATGACTGATTCTAGCCTGAAAAGAAAAGACAGTTTGCATGAAAAATTAGAGAAATGTTACTTCTACACTGCTAGCCATCCGAAATGCAACACCAAGAAGGACACGAGATAGCAAAGCCAGATTTACTGGACACATAACAACAGATGCAAAGATGAAACGATTGAGCTTACAGACCCGTGCAACTTGCGGAACACGCAGACATCAGTAGTTCGTGTGGCCCCCATGGCTGACAATAACGGCCGCTACACCCCGCGGCATCGAACGTAAGAGGCTTTGGATGTTGGCTTGGGGTATGTCGGTCGAGGCTGCTTCCACACGTTGCCACAGTTCATCAGGCGTAGCCGCGGGTGGTGTTTGCCGGGCCACTGGGTTGCCGACGTGTTCGATGGGCGACATATCGGAGAACAGGCAGGCCACGGCAGCAGTGACACCTGGTGGGCGGTGAAGAATTGTTGCACGACGCGTGCCACGTGCCGGCGCGCATTGTCCTGTTGAAACGTGGCCGCTGGCAGGTCCTGCAGGTAAGGGAGGACTACAGGCTCCAAAACGTCGGAGTTATAGCGGTAGCTGTTGAGTGTACCGGCGATGCGTACAAGAGGGGTGCGGTGTCATATCCAATTGCGCCCAAACCATAATGCCAGGCGACGGACCGGTATGGCGATGCATAGTGCAGGCGTCATACAGTCTCTCGCCGCAGTGCCGCCACACGCGGATCCGACCATCGGGGTGTTGCAGGCAGAAGCGGGATTCGTCGGAGAAGACAATGTCGCTCCATTCCGTAGTCCAGGTGCGGCGTTCAACGGCCCACTGCCGCCGCACTCGCCGGTGGTGTAACGTCAATGGTAATCGGAGCAATGGGCGCCGTGCGACAAGTCCCCGCTCCTGCAGACGGTGTCGAATGGTACGTCCTGACACAGGTTGTTGCGCAACACACCTTAATTCCCGCGCTAACATTCGTGATGTGGCGGTGCGAGCCGTCAATGCCCGCCACACAACATGACGGTCTTCTCATTTGGCGGTGTGCCGCGGCTGCGATAATCGCTCACGCCGGTCCGTCCGTCCCATCTGCACCCAACTGAATCCATACTCGCCTCACTGTGGCTGGATGTCGTCCCACACTGGCGCCGATGTCTCGGTACGATAAGCCGCTGTCGCGATAAGCCACTATTCGTCCTTTGTCGAACTCCGAAACGTGCTGGAATGACTGCCGTATTCTGCGACGAGGCATCAGGAAGCTTCTCACGCAAAGGTCCGGCATCACAACACACTTCCACTACTTATACCCCGCCTTCTGTGTACCCTTCTTATAGTGCTTCTCGGTGGCGTGCCGGGCGCACATGATTTGCGTGTGCCCTGCAATGCTAATCGTTTGCATGCCCTCTCGTGGGCGACGCATGCTGCGAATTTCAGGCCAATCGGATGCTTCCTTCTTGGTGTTGCATTTTGGGTTGCCAGCAGTGTATTATGGTATCACCAGATTTGCCGGCGGAATTACACGCGAGAAAGTAGTGTTAAGGCTTCACATGTTGCAAGTACTGTATCTTTTTAGCATCAACGTCTTCACATTCCCTTTTACGGAGTTTTCAACAAGCTTTTGACTTTAAAAATGACTCTTTATTCTGTGAAAAGGAAGGCACTGTGAATATTAAGCTTCCTCTCAAACACAGAAAAGCTATCCATATAGTATCGACTCTAGAAATAAAAGATAAAATTTTAACTTTCTGTGAAAACCGTAACGATGAATGGGGGAGGGGGATATGAAGTCGAAAATTATCGGGGTTATTGACCTAGTAGCAGTTGAAGCACGGTATCATTTCGAGTGCTACAGGAAATTCAGAAAAATAAAGCTGTTTAGAACACTGGTCGGCCACAAGATCAGAGTACTGAACTTGCTTTTTCATCAACGTGTGACTATATTGAAAAAACAGATGGATGTCAATACACTCTAAATGATTTACAAAATATCATGAAATATCATGGCCTTTCTACACTCATTACTGACAAATATTTGAAGCAGCGACTGTTACAGCATTTCGGAGACAGAATAGTGATTAACAAATATTTCTGGGAAGAAGAATATTGTATATATGACAGATGCTAATCATACATTGCTGACTGATCAATGGTACAATGAGAGATAGAAAGATAAAATTTGTGAACGAAGAAGAGTTGTTGAAGCAGCAGCAGAAATTATTAGAGAGGACATTCAGAAAATGATTTACAACAGTACCAAATATCCGAATACAAACGATATCAAGGATGGTGGATTAAATGTTGTCCCGGAAACGTTGCAAATATTTACATACATGGTTACAAAAAAAGACGGGATGATGGTAGCACATCCAGGATTATTCGCAAAACAAACTGTAATAAATCATGCTATAATATCTGCTATAAGATCTCGATCATTTTTGTCAGCTGTTCAAATCAGCATTGCATTGTATTTAAGCCGTAGATATGGTTTCAAACATTTAGTTGAATTGTAATCAAATGGGTATGTGTTCTTCCTACTACGAAGCAGAGCGACATCAAAATTCTCTAATTAGTGCAGGATTACCTTCTGTGAGTAATGAAGCCTTTATTCAGTACGTGTTTGGTAATGCAAAGGTGAACATACGTACTTTAGATGGATTAAAGACTTTCCATGCAAAGGGAGGAATTCAATGCATTACACCAACCACCTATGTTGATACGAAGGTTGATGTTTCACGACTACAATCTGGAAACATTTCTAAACCTCAGGTAAGCATACGGCATCGTGCTTATCCTAAGAAAAAGGCTGAGTAACATAAGGATGAAAAATAGTACGCAAGCATCTTTAAATACTTTGTTTCCATTAAATTGTATGTGGCTAAGTAGCTTGCGGCTGTTTCAAAGGCTCGACCAGGCTGGAGTCAATAAATACACAACAATTGTTCAACAAAGTTATTTGTGTTTGTGACAGTCCTTTCAAATTGAAATCATACTTCAGATATATGAACTAGCATCTCGTCCACCAACTTAATTTGACGAAGTGTCACGGTGAAAAGGTACTAAATCCTCCATAACTAAATCTTTTGCTGGTGGTATTGCTGAACAGGAGAATATACCTACTGGTGCAGCTGTTATAATAGATGGTGGTTATCTCTTTCATTCAGTAATTTGGCCTGAATGCAAAACATGTGATCAAATTCTGCAAAATTATATATATCATGTACTTTCCCATTATGGTACAAATTGCTACGTTGTTTTTGATGGATACCCTGATAGGCCAATAACAAAGCAGGGAGAACAAAGAAGAAGATCTGCTAAAAGGACTTCAGCGAACATTATATTTACCAATAACATGGAGTACACCACAGCGCAGACTGATTTTCTGTTGAATCCCCACAATAAGAAAAGAATGATTGCAGCATTAAAGGAGAAATTCCTCTCTACCATTAATAGCACGGTTCTCACGGCTAATAACGATGCTGATATAGATATAGTTCGAACCTCTATAGAAATGTTGAAACTAAACCCTACTGTAGTCACCGTGGGTACGGATACAGACTTTATTGTCCTATTAATTGCGCCGGCGCCATAAGAAACAAAATTTTTGTTCTTTCTTAAACCGAGAACTGCTGCAATACCTTCAATATTTTACAGCACTGAAGAAAAACTGATATCTATTTACAGCCATGTACGCAAATGCCTGTTATTCACACATGTTATTACAGAGTGTGATAGAACGCCCGCACTTTACGGACTTGAGAAACAAAAGGCAGTTAAAATAATAAAACATTCTCAAGAGGCACAAGCAACGGTTTTCAACCACATTAATGCTTCAAAAGAAGAATTCTTTCAAAATGGAGAATGCTTCCTTTTGGATTTATATGGTTTGAGCAAACACGGTAATTTAGATGATGCCAGATACTTTTATTACAAAAAAAATGGCAAAACTATCACTAAGATCAAACTTTGAATTGCAAAAACTTCTACCTACAGTAGCAGCAGCTCGACAGCATTTATTGCGAGAATACCTTCAAGTTCAAATGTGGTCAGGGAACAAACTTGACCCCACCAACTGGGGTTGGAAGTTAGAAGGAAGAAGACTAAAACCAACTACGACTACTTTACCAGAGGCACCAGATGAACTTTTATGTTTACTTTCATGCAACTGTAAGAAAGAATGTGTGATTTCCTGCAGTTGCCGAAAAGCCGGATTCTCATGTTCTCCTATGTGTGGACGTTGCAGTGAACTATCATGCTCAAACAAACCTGATATGAGTGATGACATTGATATTAACTTATGATAATTCGGTCACAACTGTGCGATATTCAGAAGAACTACAGAAGCCAATGTAAGACAAAATATATATAATTCAAAAAGTTATAAAGTTTATCATCACCGCTTTTGTGTGCAGCTTTCTTTTTTTAATTACAGTTTTGTGCAATTTTAATCTCAGTTCATTTAGAAAATTTGAAAATGTGTTTTTGTTTTTGGAATTATTTTGAAATTGTATAAACAGCAGCAGTGCACAGAACAAAATTCATACTTTATAACAAAAAAAGGAAAAAATATAAAAATATAAAGGGAAAAATTGACATTGTCATATTTCAACAATTCAGCAATTCGTTTGCGCATAATAATCATTTGTCTCACCCCTCCGCGAGGACGGGAAGGGAGGGGAGTTAGGTGCGTAGCTAACTGTGTTTTCTTTCCTTTTTTTACCTATCGTTGAAAATTATTGCATGTTTCACCCGATTTTTTGTCATTTTATGGCTACAATGAATTCGCAGTTTCGGTACAATAGAAGGCAAACTATAGAGTGTATTAAGACAAAAGTATATCGTTGGTTATAAAATTTGCTACAACTTTCATCCTGAGCCTTTTTCGGAAAATTTGGCTCTGTGAAGCGGTAATTGCAATTAATCGGTAAAATGCCGAGAAGGAAAGTGTTATTTTGCGGAGTTTCGGAAATTGCAGCAAAACTATAGGAGATATAGTAAAATGAATTGAAGTAAATTTATAGATCATACAAAGAGGATAAAAGTAAAAAAAATATATCTCTGTAAGTCAATTATTTCGGGAGTTATGAGTGGATGAATATTAAACCTAATTTCCTTCCTTTATGGGGGGGGGGGGGCAAGCGGGGGGAGGACTTTTGTGAAAATGCTAAGCCCAATGAGTTCTACTAGCCTGCAAAAATTCAGCTTTTACCTAATTTGTTCCGGGTCAAATCCTTTATTTACTGGGCTGATATATGTATATTGAGATTTCAAGATATTTTTTGTACATTTTGTAGGTCATTAAAAATATCATTCTTTAAAGGCGTCAAAAATTTGAGCGTTCATAAAATAGCCCCTAGGATCTCTCAAAATAGGATTTTTTAAAGTTTTGAAGAGACCTTATTGTGTAGAGACTACTTCAATAAAAGCATAAAAACGTTTTAGTGTCCCACAGTCCTTCGAAATTTTAGAATTTTGAGCATTTTCACGCTCAATTTCCCCCTCGATTGTCGACATAAGAGCACTCAGTGTTACTCGCATTCTTGATTGTGTGTTTCTTAGATACAGTTTTTTATTCCATCAAAAATTTTTTTGTGCCCAACGCTACTCGCAACGGAAATAAACACCAATGTTTCTGAAAACGCTGAATTTTTGCTTATGTTGGGATTTCGCCGTTGGGCACTATACAGTAGAAAAATAGCAACACTTAGAAATGACACGGCTAAAAAAACTTTTTCGGAAAACATGAAATTATTTTGGTAGTCACTAGATCATAAAGTTCTTTTAATTATATTGTTTCTCATTATTTTGCAAGTTTAGAACAAATCTTTTGAAAGATTAATTTCAGTTAAAGAAAAAATTCCTTTTGCATGCAACAGAGCATTATTTTTTACACGATTATTCAGTTTATGTTTTTACATTCAAATTTTCCACAGGAATCGGGAACGGCACAGTTATTTTGAATGCATAGTAGTTAGCATGTGTCTTAGTTGTGAATGCTTCCTTCCGTCCTTGATTAGTCAGTTAAATCCATATTTAAATCATCAGTGTGTTAAACTATACATTTATACATATAAAGTAAGATACTGAATTTAACAGTGGTACTGCAATGAAATTTCGGCAGTCTGAAGAGACGGAAGGGCTACATTCCATGACGTAAACTTTAATCTAACCTTCATTTAAAAAAAATATAAATCCATCGCTCTTTCCACGTTAAGCAACCGAAAAATTGTTTTTCGGTCGCCGTCGGGGAATCAAATCTCGAATCTTTCGATATCCAGCCGAGCGCGTTAGCCTTACACCACAGCGGCCAACAATTCGCGGCGCTATGCGTGTTTTTCTTTTTCAGTCAGCATCTGACATCATAAATCCGTAAGATGGGCTCAGCTACTGAGACGTCTCCATCTGGTGGGCATTGACGGCACTGGCTATATACACTGAGTGGCCACTTTATTATGACCACCTGACAGTTTTAAGTAAATGAGCTATGGCTGCACGCTGTTGCCGCCAGAGGGCGAGGCTAGTATAAAAAGGGAAAGCTTAGTGCTTGCGACAGTAGTAGTGGAAGTGATTTTTGGGTGACGAGATGGGTAAAAAGTGCGATTTGACGGATTTCCAACGTGGGATGATTGTAGGAGCTCGGAGCCATGGAGCAAGTATCACCGAAATCGCCACATTCGTGAAATGTTCCAGAGAAGCTGTTGTTAAAGTGTTTAAAGACTGGACTGTCAGCCAAAAAACTAGGTCTCTACGTGCAACGTGTGGTCGTCATCGACTAGTGACTGCTCGGGCGGAACGGAGAGTGTCCAGACTGATAACAGACAACAGAAGGGCAACAGTGCAGCAAATTACAGACCATCTTAATCAAGGATCTCCTCAAATGATCTCTGCACGCACTGTTCGTCGTACACTGCATCGGATGGTATATGGCAGCCGAAGGGCTGTTCGAACACCTTTGCTGTCTGCAGTTAGCAAGAAAAAACGTCTCCAGTTCGCGCAGGAGCACAAGGATTGGACAGTTTATACTTGGAAAGAAATTATGTGGTCCGATGAATTACGTTTTCAGTTGCACCATGCCGATGGCCGAGTGAGAATTTGGCAGAAACAGCACGAAAGCATGGACCCCAAATGCATTGCTACAACCCTTCAAGCTGGAGGACGCAACGTTATGGTTTGGGGAATGTTTTCCTGACATACTTTGGGCCCTTTAATTCGTGTTGTTCAACGTCTGACTGGCACATCATATCTAAACATCGTTGCGGACCAAGTGCATACTGTCATGTTGATGGTTTATTCCAATGACGATGGCTACTTTCAACAAGATAATGCGTCCTGCCATAGTGCTCGTATTGTACAGGATTTGTTTCAGGAACACGCCGGTGAGTTTACTTTGCTTAGGTGGCCCCCACAATCTCCAGATCTCAACCCCATTGAGAATTTGTAGGATGAAGTTGAACGAACCATCAGACAGCTGGATCCACAACCCTGCAATCTCACACTCCTGGAAAGTGCTATTCATGAAGCATGGTCTCAGATTCCACAAAACACCTATCAACATCTCGTGGAGTCCATGCCGCGAAGAATCGACGCAGTATTAGAGGCAAAAGGTGGCCCAACGAAATACTAAGGTGGTAGTCATAATAAAGTGCCCACTCAGTGTATAAATATAGCAATAATCCAAAGGGGAGATTCAACTGACGCCACGTATTTAGATGATTTTCACCTTCATTTCTTACTTGCCTTTCTCTATGTAAATTTTGAGGTCATTCTCCTTTTGGTTTAAACCTTAACGTATTTTCTTACTCAATGAATGTTATTTCTTTATTTGGCAACAAACTCTTGAGGTCAAGGGTGAATGACGTGTGCATGTCAACAAGCAAGATAGCTGCGTACATAATGTGCTAAATTGGCAGCAAAAGTGTGGAGTAGGAGACGTGAAAGCTGTCCTACGCTGAAGCGGTCTGTTCTCGAAGTATGGTTGTTCGAGTGAATGTTATTAATAAGTTCTGTGTTAGAGTTCATTAATCTGCCATTGTGTTTACTAGCCCAAGTTAATAAGAGTAAGTTATTAGTGCTATTTTTAAAATAATTACCTAGAACTTCTTCTAGTGAGTTCCGGCTGAATAAAAGATGAACTGTGTAACTCTTTCTTAGACTTTATTTGAGTGACTTGTGTTTCACTTAAAGGGAGTGAATAATAATAAGAAACTTTACGTACTGTTTCCTAAGCTACATATGCAAGTTTTAAACATTGAGGAACATTACAACCCTAGAGATCAAATACTAACCTTCCCCTTTATGAGGAATCCTGGGAAAATCCTGCTAAGGAAAACTCGGAACTTGTGTCTGTTCGATCTACATCATGGATGCAATATTTATACAACCAAGAGTCCCTAAATAAGTGATGAACCACTCTTTAGTTTCTAAGACATTTCTCGAAACGCAAGAACTGAAGGATCTTTTCTTGTCGGATGAAGCCGACACACACAGCTCATGAAACAATTAATTCAAATACAAATTCACAAAATGCGAGATAAACCTCATTTAACAAACTCAGCTGCGGTTAAGTACGGAAATTTACTTTCCTTTATTTCAGTTTTTCAGAAAATTTGATGTGTAATACCAGTACCCCCTGGGAAATAAAATGTGTTGCCCCAAATATTCTCAGTATAACTAAATATGCACTTTTTATGCTATCGATGCACCTGGGACGTTTAACACACTTATTATAAATGTGTTAAACGTCGCTGTGTTGAATAACATTTGTTATAAGATCATGCAATAACTACATTTAGAAGTATTTGCGATGCGATCTACGCAACTGCGGCACTTATGTGGTCTATGCAGCTGAGACATTTAATAAAACTTGTTATAAGATCATGCACTAACTACATTTAGAAGTATTTGCTATGCGATCTATGCAACTGCGGCACTTATGTGGTCTATGTAGCTGAGACATTTATTTACCAAACACTGAGTTCAGTGCCCACGATATTTTAAAATGTGAAACTCATTTCAGTCATGAAATGAAACTTTATGTAAGTGATTCAACCGTAGAAAGTGTAAACATATATTTAAAAAAATGACACATAAATAGCGTCCTATTTATGCAAACTGTTTTTAATGAATCTATTTCCAACGTGACTTTGTGTGTTTGGAGAGAACTGTTCTTTTTAGTAGACTGCTTTTATTTTATCAGGGCTGGAACTGGACGTTGGGGTTAGACTTGGATGATCAAGCTTCTTCAGTAGATCATAAAGAATTATTTTCTTTTACGGACTTATTATTTTAATTTTGATTTTATACCTCATGTAAATTCTTACCCTCCGAATTACGAAAATTTCGAGATAAGAACTTTGTGTGAACTAGTTTCCTGGAAATAGCGAGCATCGTGACTGAACCTCTTCATGGGTATTACTACCACTGAAGACTTCTAGAAAGTATTCCGAATTTCACTACGCATCATGGTGTTGACAGAGTTGTCTCTCGACAAGAGTCACCAACATTCCTCAGAGATAGAGTACGTTGCTTGTATCTAATGCCTTTTAAAGTCAGCTACACTACTTCTCAGCTTTCAATAGCCACAAAGGAAAGGTAGAGTGTTTGTGAATTAACCTGTGCCAGGAAGAAAAGTAGGGTAACAATCATTTTAACGAAGCCGGATATTTCAACGGGATATAAAACTTTTCGTGGTTAACAATGTAATTAATCGATCGACTGTTGATTCTGTAATGGAAGACAAAAATTTCAATACCAGAAAAAAAGAAAAAGAAAGATCACGAAGGAAGGAATAAAAAAAAGCGGTTGTTAGGTTGAAATGCTTATAATTCATAGGAAGAATGGATAAAAAATCAACACAAAAAAAGTACACTGCTGGCCACCGAAAATGCAACACCAAGAAGGAAGCATCCGATTGGCCTGAAAATCGCAGCATGCGTCGCCCGCGAGAGGACATGCAAACGATTAGCATTGCAGGGCATGTGTAAATAATGTGCGCCCGGCACGCCACCGAGAAGCACTATAAGAAGGACGCGCAGAAGGCGGGGTGTAAGTAGTGGAAGTGTGTTGTGCTGCCGGACCTGTGCGTGGGAAGCTTCCTGATGCCTCGTCGCAGAAAACGACAGCAATTCCAGCACGTTTCGGAGTTCGACAGAGGACGAATAGTGGCTTATCGCGACAGCGGTTTCGTACCGAGACATCGGCGCCCGTGTGGGACGACGTCCAGCCACAGTGCGGCGAGTATGGATTCCGTGGGTGCAGGAGGGATGGACGGACCGACGTGAGCGACGCCGCAGCCGCATCATACCGCCGAACGAGAGGACCGGTATGTTCTGCGGCGAGCATTGACGGCTCACACAGCCAGATCACGAACGTTAGCGCAGGAATTAGGGTGGGTTGCGCAACAACCTGTGTCAGCACGTACCGTTCGACGTCGTCTGCAGGAGCGGGGACTTGTCGCACGGCGCCCATTGCTCCGATTACCATTGACGTTACACCACC
This sequence comes from Macrothele yani, assembly GCA_039090855.1. NCBI lineage: Eukaryota > Metazoa > Arthropoda > Arachnida > Araneae > Macrothelidae > Macrothele > Macrothele yani. The sequence goes on along the minus strand of CM076994.1, from coordinate 73,302,169 downwards.
GGCGAGTGTGGCGACATTGGGCCGTTGAACGCCACACCTGGACTACGGAATGGCACTACATTGTCTTCTCCGACAAATCCCGCTTCTGCCTGCAACACCACGATAGTCGGATCCACGTGTGGCGGCACCGCGGCGAGAGACTGTATGACGCCTGCATTATGCATCGCCATACCGGTCCGTCGCCTGGCATTATGGTTAGGGACGCAATTGCATATGACACCCGCACCCGTCTGGTACGCATCGCCGGTACACTCAACAGCCACCGCTACATCTCCGACGTTTTGGAGCCTGTAGTCCTCCCTTACCTGCAGTACCTGCCAGCGGCCTCGTTTCAACAGGACAATGCGGGCACGCATCGTGCAACAATTCTTCACGGACCACCAGGTATCACTGCTGCCGTGGCCCGCCTGTTCTCCCGATATGTCGCCCATCGAACACGCCTGGTCGCCGATCGGCCACCGAGTGGCCTGGCAAGCACCACCCGCTGATACGCTTGATGAACTGTGGCAACGTGTGGAAGTAGCCTGGACCGACATAACCCAAGCCCACATACAAAGGCTCTTTCGTTCGATGCCGCGGCGTGTAGCGGCAGTTATTGCCAGCCATGAGGGCCACACGAACTATTGATGTCTGCGTGTTCCGCAAGTCGCACGGGCTTGTAAGCTCAATCGTTTCATCTTTGTATCTTTTATTATGTGTCCAGTAAATCTGGTTTTGCTATCTCGTGTCCTTATTGGTGTTGCATTTTGGGTGGCCAGCAGTGTATTTTCCTATTGGTCTAGGCCCAGTTGAAGAAAAAGCCATGAGCCCGTTACAAGACGAAAATAGGAAGAGATTTTATAGTGAAATGCAGTCCTTCAAAGCAAGAACTGTGTTCTTTAAGCGGTGTAAAAGTAGAGAGCTCTTCTGCATAATATAAAATGTCTGTTGATTTAGCAGGTGATGATGAAATCGCAAGGGAAGGACTTGTAATATTATTTGAGCAACGTCGAGAAGGCGAGTGAATAAAGTGTTAATGATATATACCTTGCGTCTTTCCTGCATTACGCGAAACTCAAAGAACTCCAGGATTCAAGTTGTCAACAGTCAAGGTAAAACACTGCGCTAGTTCATTTTATTGTTCTACTTGGTTTTTTATTGTTTCACTACCAAAGGGGCACAGGGCATTGTCCGGGTTTAAGTAAACGTTCATGATCCGACTTATGCGCCAGCATTGCGCGGAATTTCCCAAAATTGCCAGTTCACTGTTTTTCTTGGGCATTTCATTGTAACATTACCCAATAAGAAAAACAAAGGTAGGCTTTACCTGGCACAATTGCCAGACACCAGAGGTTCAACATATAAATTCGAATACATTTGCTGTAAAACATAGAATGCATCGAACGGAGAAAAAACCTCCCAATAGAGGCCTATACTATAGTTCATCACACGAGTTTCTCCAGTCAACTCGCATGGACGACGAGGGGATCACTCCGGCGCGTGGTCTCCCACGTCAGCCAAGACCACTCCTTCTCCATTGAAATTCATAGGTAACAACACTCCACAATTAAAGACTTCACCTTACAAAAAATAAAAAATAAACCACCCACAAAGCACACACCTGCTGCTTGGTAATGCTAAGTTACCAAGAAGCAGTGAGACCATCAAACAATACGGCTACTTACACAGTCTTAGTGGAATAATTTCACCACGATTGCGACTGGTGTTGTGGCCAAACCATGTCATCTTGAAATAGAAAAAAAGAATATATTTACAAAGGAGGCTTGCTTTCAGGTAAACGAATATGTTGCCATCTGTCGGTAGAGTCTCGTTCATTTTCTTCAGAAATTACCTGAAATGAATTAAAATTTTCCGCATTCGAATTTCGAACAAAAAGGCTAAAAACTGAACACACTCAGACGCTTCTGTGAATTTATGCTAAAGTTCGAACCTCTATTTTCAGTAGTTTATTCTGCAGGCGACGGAGAGCGTATAATCAGACAACACGTTTTTATTACACTGCTCGACATAGAAAATGCCACACCAGAAAGTATTTGTCGGAGCGCCATATAAATTGGTGAGTTATGTAAGCGATTCCAATTGAGAACCAATCACGTGGTAGGTGAATGAGGTAAATTGGTAAAACGGCTCGGCGTGGCTGAGTCTGGTCGTCCTATCCTGGAGGTGTGGACCGCTGCATCGAAGTGATATTGGTGTCGAAAGCATGTGTAATGCGTGAGAATACCTGGGCGACTTCATCGGGAATCCTACCATCACTCGAACACCTTTACCAGAAGCTTCGCCACAGGGCTACGTTTGGCTAGTTAGTCCGTACGTCGCGTCTCGGAGGGAACGCATCGGCATGCGACAACTGTCGGCCTAATGGGGCGACAGTGATTGGAGGAAGGTAACGCGCTTCCCAGTAGTGGGACTGGTGCACATAGGCCGACGTCCGAAGCCTCGATCTCCGCATTCGACGGCATGCCGTAGCAGCACCGCAATCAACATTTGAAGAGGTGTACAAACAGCTACGGATATCCCCGCATCGACACGGACAATGAATCGCAGATTGGCTCAGGAATGTTTGCGCCCTCGCCAGCCATTGAGACGACCGCCACTCAAGCCAGCTCGTCTTCGCTCAAGGCTGCAGTTATGTCGTACCACGCATGCGTGGCGGGATGAATGGAACCATGTCTTATTCAGTGAACGAGTCTCGCTTCTTTTCAGCGTCAACAACAACCGACTGAGAATGTGGAGACAACCTGATCACCGGGATAATATTGCTGCCATCCGGGAGGGTAGTACAGAGTGACGTCATAGTTTGGTGCGGTATCAGTTTCTACAGTCGTTTACCACTCGTATGCATAATGGGTATGATGACAGCGCAACTATACGTCGATGATATGCTGCAGTTCGTTTTGTTGACATATCTTCGTGGTATCCTAGGTTCACAGTTTCAAGAAGATAATGTCGGTCCACACAGTGCCAAAGTCAACAGACAGTGCCTATAGGATTTTTAGGAACTGCTGTGGCCTGCACAATCTCCTGACTTCCCTCTAACAGAGAACGTGTGGGACGTCGTTGGCGAAGGACTTAATACCTCTGCGCGATCCTCTCGTGGTGTCGAGGAATTGCGGACACAGGTCAACGATCCACGGTCAGAGATCCCTAAGGACACCATCCCGGGACTTTTCCATTCAATGCCACGCCGAATGTATAGCTTAGCCCAGTATGGCGGTCATACAACCTACTGACTCAGGCTGCATTATATCGTCATCTCGCCCGTCGCATATTTGCAATCCCTCAGTCAACCCTTAATCACATCAAAAATTAACCCTTAATCACAGAGGGGCGCAAAATGCAACGTAAAGTAAGTAATTCTGTTTAAAGGTTATGACTGAAGAATAGGAAAGTATTTGCAGGATAATATTTTACATGAATGCACTTCATTATGAATAGTAATTTGGAAAAGAATTTGCCAAAAGAAAAAAAAACGGCACATAGTATTTTAAGAAAATATTTCACTTTCATCCTACGGTGAAAACAAACATTGATTTAGGACAAAATATTGGAGTGAAAAATATCAAAATAAAATTAAATATTTTACAATTTTGCTACATTTTAGTACATATATATCTGTTTACCAAAGAAGTTATTTAGAAAATTCCCATTCTTCAACAAAAATAGTAGTACTCAATATTTCATTTTTTCTTACACACGTTACATGCAGTTTTAACAAACTTTTCTTTGACACCTGCATCATGATCTGATTCATCGAGTTCACTGAATTCATACGTATTTCATCAATGCATTTTTGAAAAGCATCTTGAAAGTTAGTGATCCAGAACGTTAAAACTCTTTCTTCACAGTAATTCTTCAAGCAAAGTGAGAAGCAAAAGATATACAGGTACACAGAAGTGGAGTTTTAGAGTCTGCACGGAAGATTCAACAGATTCTTTCTCAGGAACGAAAGCAAAGAACTAGACATGACGGCATCACGTGATCAACTAAATTTTAGCTAGAAAAAAGATGGACGGATAGGAGGAAAATGTGTTCGGAATCGGGGTTTCAGCTTCGTCAGCGACCACAAAGCGGTCTCCCAGACTGAACCTGTGTAGTTAAAGGTTAAGTGACTTTTCCCATTATGTACTTATCTTCATGTGAGGTAAGTTTCTCCTCATTTCGTTCATTACTTCAGGGTGTGGCATTTTCTATGTCGAGTCCTCTATTATAGATATCCAAGTCAACATTTGTACTGCTTACGGTGACTATTAGTCAACGCAAACCGAATTGAGAAGGTGATTCTACAAACACAAACAGCAACCAAGCCGAATTGCGAAGATGATTCCACAAGCAAAACCGGCAACCCAACCGAATTGCAAAGGATATTCCACAAGCAAAAATAGCAACCAAACAGAATTGCGAAGGTGACTCTACGACAAAAACGGCAACCAAACAGAATTGCGAAGGTAATTCCACAAGCACAAACGGCAACCAAACGTTGACTTGCAGTAGTCGATCGCGAAAGACTGTTTTTTTCATTCTGTTAAAAATATTTTTGAATACCACTTTCGCATTTCCTTCTGTTTTATGAAAAAAAATCCCCACTTATTTACAAATTTAATGCTGGTAAAGATCCTGAAAATTTTTGGTAACTTCACCAGCATTAAATAGGCCTACATCTACGATGACGAGATCAGTAGTGATCGGCGATTACAGATGGAAGTTAAGTACGCTGAAATTTTATGATGCTGGGCTATTATTATTATTACTTTTCTCATCGCCATTTTCGTTAAAGGTCTCGTTTAAAAACACAGGAATGCTGCATTGTTCCAAAGTACCGGAAAGGATTTGAAAGACGTGTTCATTAATTCGAAGAATCCGACGCCATCTTTCTTGTTTTTCAAGTGGCTCGCATGTTGTTAAAGGTTGTAACCCATGTTCTGTTCATGGTGTCGCATTTCAAACTAATATCCATTGATATTGCCTTCGTTTTTGTTTTTTTTTATTTTTTTTAGGTCATTGACAATATAGAAGAGTTGGAGTGGATGATCGAAAACCTCAAAAAATCACATAAGAGTACAAACAACGCTCTTTGACCGGCGTTCTCGGATTATGTAGTGAATGCATGCGTTAGCTCTGAGATGGTCTTAAATGTTTAGCAGATTAATTTCCGGCATGGAAAACTGCTGAAGTATGACTCTCATTTCGAGATAGCAAAATTTCGTTACATATATCCGTTAGATCGAGATTTTACAGCGCGTCAAAGATTCGATTTAATGCACTAGTGAAATGTTGCAAGTATTAAATTCGATACGTTATTGCAGGGCCGCATATGTGATAAAATGATGCATTATTAAAGCTTCGCTCTGCCATTGTATGTAAGCGAAGCAGATCTTCTTAGTTCCACTCCTCATTATCATATTTCCTCCGTATGGTAAAAAAAAATCTGGGTCGTATGAAAGTGAATTTTACTCTTGAGAAGCCAACAGGAAAATAGGAAAACAAAATTCTCTGATCTCGTTTCATAAAAAGTTTTACTGACCTCTTTGGATAGGGGTCTTGGTCCTCCCTTTTAATCCATTCAGCTTTGTAGTCAAAACAGTTGCTTTCGTAAGGGCTGGGTAGTAAGTTGTATTCAGTCTGAAATGAACAGCAAATTAGTCGTAAACAGCAATGTTGAAATGGGGACGTAACTTAAACACACGCAAAAATCAGAAATAGAGTAAAGGTAGCGAGTGAAATCATTTAGCACCCTGGCAAAACTAAGTGATAATCAATGCAAATAAATAAACAATAAAAACAAGAATCCAAATTGTTAAGATAAAATTTTCCTTCTACTTCGGGTCGCTTTTTTTTTAGTGGAAGGTTATTCAGGAAAATTAGACTGAAAGGGGAGGAGAAACTCTCGTCTTTCCCTCTTTTTTTCTTTTAGTAGTAAAATCTGATTCAGTAGCAAATGATAAAGTTTATAAACTTCATAGTTTCATCATCCGTATGCGTAAACGTAACATTGGGGGGGGGCATGGAAAGGCACGTGCCCCCAAATTTAGAAAATTTAAATGCGAGGGCAAGCCTACGATGGATCGGAAAATATGAATGGGAGGTATAATGAAGTCGCTACGAAGGTCAAAGAGAAAGAACCGAGAGATTTTTCATACACAGACGCTGTTATGCCCACCTTTTAGATTTGATTGTAACTCGTTCTTGTGAGAAAGTAAAACCACGGCAAAATACTATCAATGTACAGAACTCATTATGCAACATTATTTATGTATCAGCAAAAAGATTTGTGGTATTTAAAAAAAAAGGAATTTATTTTCAGAAAACTTAGCATCTTGTCAAAAATACGCTGTTCTGTTCGTCATCATTATCAGCAGTGATTGAAGTGTAACAAAAAAAAAAAAAAAAAAAAAAAAAAAAGGGAAAAAAAAATTTCGTTATGCATTTAAAAATCCCAAATTTTGTGACATTTTCGGAGAATCCGTTACCTACCTCCAAAACGAAAACATCTATGCACACTCTTTCGTGCCACCCCCCCCCCTCGAAGGGAAAACAACAATTTACACTTATTCACACCCCATTCCAACAAGGTTTTTGATCCCGCTACACCTATGTCCGCATGTAAATGTAAAACATGTTAGTAAAATCATACAATGCATTGATTATGATACGCTTTCCAACATACCAGAAATCATTACTCAAGTTATCACTCAAGTTATAAGGATAATGGCTGTAGAATAAATCTCGGTCTTGAGCCCCGAACTTTGATCCCATTTTCGATGATATTCTACAGAACCGGTTCAGTATACCTACGAAATAACATTATAAAGTTTTGTCAGAATGGAAGCATTTTTACGTAAGTTATGATGCATAAAGGCTGTGGAATAGATTCCGCTCCTGTGTCCTAACCTTTGACCCTATTTCGCCCATTTTCAATAGGGTTTGTCCCCAGGTGGTCCCCTACCATATACTAAAATTTAATCGCAATCGAACCTTTTTTACGTTAGGTATGACGCATAAGAGCAGTGGAATGAATCCCGCTCCTTTGTGCTAACCTTTGACCCCATTTCGTTCACGTTTAATAGGGTTCTTTCCCAGGTGATCCCCTTCCACATACTAAAAGTTCATCAAAATCCAACGATATACGCGAGTTATCGTGCTGACGAATATACGCACACAAAGCGTGACGTAATGAGGTAGATGGGAATCGCGACCATCTGCTCGCAAGAGTGTGACGTCATAAAACTTTAATAGGATCCACACACAACGCGTGACGTAATGAGACAGATGGCGTGACCGCGCCAAAATATCAAGCGCGAAATTGTGACGTCATAAGATCGTCCCCAGGTGATCCCCTTCCACATAATAAAATTTCATCGAAATCGAACCATTTTTACGCACGTTATGACGCATAAAGGCAATGGAATGCATCCCGCTTCTATGTCCTGACCTTTGACCCCATTTCACCCATTTTAAATAGGGTTCATTCCCAGGTGGTCACCTACAATATATTAAAATTTCATCGACATTGAACCATATTTAGCATGATGCCTCCTTCACCAAACTTTACACTTGGCACAACACAGGCGGGAAAGTAGCGTTAATGTCATCCTCCACACCCAGACTCGCCCTTCGAACTGCCAGATGGTGAAGCGTATTTCATCACTCCAGAGAATGCGTTTCCACTGATCTAGAGTCCACTGGCGCCGAACTTTACACCACTTCAACCGACAGCTTGGCCTTGATCTTGCTTATGCCAGGCTTGTGTGCGGCTGCATGGCCTTGAAAACCCATTCCCTTCCGCTCTCGACGAACTCTTACGGTCCTGGCGTTACTTCTAGTTGCATTTTGGGACTCGATGGTGAGTATTGCATCCGAGGACAAGCGATATTGAGGTACCACTTGCTTCAGCACTCGGCGGTCCCCCTCTGTCATTTTAAATGACCTACTAGGTTGCACTTGTAACAAGGCAGTTTGGCAGAAATTTCCCAAACTGACTTGTTACTAAGACGGCATCCTATGACAGTGCGACGTTGAAAGTCACGGAGCTCTGCCGAACGGTCATTTTACCGTCCATGAGTGTCCATGATTGTATTTGATATTTTCCAAGCCAGGTGCGTTTTTTATGCCTGTGTTTTTTTTTTTTTTTTTTTTTTGATTGGAGGTTTAACGACCACCGTGAGCAACTCAATGGGCTATAAGCAGTCGCCCGTCCCTAATTTAGGGTCACTGGTTCCAGGGAAGGGAGAGAGCCAGTGCCGTAAGACAAACACAACATCCATGCCTGACCGGGATTCGAACCCGGACCCCTTACGGACGAATGATCAGAGGCCAACGCCTTAGACCACTGCGCCACCGGGGCGGCATTTATGCCTGTGTGGACCGTGGCTGGGATGTATATAGGCAAATCTACCACTCAAAAGGGATGTCCGGATACTTTTGATCATATAGTGTACATCTCGGTTTTCAATCAGACTCCTAAAGCTTGTTCCTGAAAAGGGTATCGCAACTTAATAGCGTTAACTGTCGTTTATTTTTGACACAACATGAACGGGTGAATCGAGAAAGACCGCAATGAAATTTCCTGAGCTGAAAGGTTGTGTCCTCCATGATTCAGAGTTCAACACTTGCCGTAGTTTCTTTGAAATATGTCAACAAATTGCTAGCCTGGTTTCAAATATTTAACTTTCGGAGTTCTAACCCATAAAGCCGTACTCCTACGTTTTTCAAATAAAATACAACAACGTCGGGAAAGTTCCAGTACTGACGCAATAAAGAATAAAAAAATGTAACGTACTCACAATTAAAGCTGGTCACCTTCAAAATACCGCCCTTCTGAATCAACACACAGTTTTCAGCTTTTCTGAAGATCCTGAAATACACTGGTGTTCAAAATTAAGAGAATTTGCACATTTTGTCGATTTTCACAAAAAGTACGGAACCAAAGGTACAAATTACGCCGCCGAATAAGAATGCAAATATGCAGTGTCGAATACGTAAGCGTACAAGTACGTGTGAGCAGAGCTGTGACAGCGGAGAGCATGAAAAACACCCATGGCTTTTTCCGCGATTAATTCGCTCGTACTCCTCGGCGACATTCGTTGGGTTTCTTGCAGGACTTGGTTCAATTTCATAAGCAATCAGGTAAAATGAATTGCCACGAACGTATTGATGACGGAATGAGGTGCAGAATCGTCGGTAGATTGGAGGCAGAGCAATGGCAAATGCAGGTTGCTACAAAGCTCAATATAACGCCCAGTGTCGTCTGCAATTTGTGGAAACAGTTTAAGGACACCGGATCCATATTGAGAATGCCTGGGCAAGGTCGTCGAAGAGCCACGACGGCCAATGAAGATCGTTATTTGGCACTTTCAGCCAGGCGCCACGGAATTGCTACAGCTGCCCAGCTATCTCGTGAGTTGCATGCCGCCACTGGAACCCGAGTTTCAAGGGTTACTGTTTCCTGAAGGCTTCATGAGAGAGGGCTTTTGTCAGAAGACCCGCTGTTTGCGTCCCGCTCACTTCAGCACACAATAGAGCGCGTTTAGCATGGTGCAGACTACATCAGCCTTGGACCAGACTTCAGAGGGGTAACATTCTCTTCACAGACGCGTCGCGATTCAGCCTGGACACTGATTCTCGACGTACCTTCATCTGGAGAGAACCTGTGATCCTATACCTTTCCTCCAACATCCGAGAAAGGGACCGCTATGGCTGCGGAGGTGTCATGGTCTGGGCAGGCATCATGTTAGACCTCTCCATGTGTTTGACAAAGGCTCCCTGACTGCTGAGAGGTATAGGGATGCGATCTTCCAACCCTATGTGCAACTTTTCAGGGGCGCAGTTGGCCTTCGGTTCATTTTGATGGACGGCAACGCTCGTCCACATAGGGCTCACCTGGTTGACGATTATCTTGAAAGTGAGGATATTTGCCGGATGGATTGGCCAGCCAGATCGCCAGACCTAAACCCTATCAAACATATCTGGGACGCTCTTGGGAGGGCAATTGCAGCTCGCCACCCCCTTGCGAGAACCATCCAGGACCTGATAACTGCTATGGTGCATGATAGGGACCGACTGCCACAGGGACTCATCAACTGCCTCGTTTCCAGTATGACGTCGCGCTGTGTGAGCTGTATGACTGTGATAGGGGACCATACCCCATATTAGAGTCATTTTATGTTCGATCTTGCAACGTGGATTTTGGACATTCCTGCGCTGATGAGCCTTACTGACGATCATGAGTGCGAACCATGACTGTTGTATAGTATAATTTTTTCTCTTATATAACTGTGTATCCAAACCAAATTGCCGCCCCGGTGGCGCAGTGGTCTAAGGCGCTGGTCTCTGATCATTCGCCCGTAAGGGGTTCGGGTTCGAATCCCGGTGAGGCATGGATGTTGTGTTTGTCTTACGGCACTGGCTCTCTCCCTTCCCTGGAACCAGTGACCCTAAATTAGGGACGGGCGACTGCTTATAGCCCATTGATTTGCTCACGGTGGTCGTTAAACCTCCAATCCAATCCAACAAAAAAAACAAATTTCGTTAAAATGTGTCCACTAGTTTTTCAGAAATTCGACAAAATGTGCAAATTCTCTTAATTTTGAACATCAGTCTAGTTCTGGTATAGGCACTCTCCGGGATATCCGCAAGTTGTTTTGTCACAGCTGCTTGGATAGATGTAATGTCTGTATGATACTGTGAGTGGATACTTATCCATTCAGCGCTTTGTCGCTTGGTTTGCTGATCATACTGCAGGCACCATGTTTCATCTCCTGCAGTAATTCTGGAGCAAAAATCAGGATACTCAGCTGCAGTGCTTAGCAGATCGGAACAGATCGATTAACGAGCTTCCTTTTGGTCATCATTTAGAATGCGAGGTACCAATCTGGCTTTAAGTTTATCTCATGACAGATAGACTTACTGATGCCCACCGACTCAACCAAAAGTGTCACTGTAATTCGGCACTTGTGGATGAGATTTTTCTTTAACAATTCCTTAACTGATTCCGCCACCTCTTCGATTTTTTCCACTGTCCGCACGCTGGAGGGACGCCCAGATCTCGGATCATCATCAAAGGATTCCCTCCCGTCACGAAACCGTGCATATCATTCGGAAACTCTGCTGCTGGATAATGCTGTGTTTCCATACGCTTCTTTTAATATTCTCTAAGCTTCAGTAGCTGATTTACCAAGTTTTTAATAAAAACGGATGTTTACTCTCTGTTCCTCCATGGCTAAAATGAAATGGATGACAACGCTTGATATGACTCTTTTAATGCCCGTCTGCCGTCTGTCGGTACCGGTATAAACCGGTGTCCAGCTGTTTGCTAATTGGTCAATGTCTGCTCTCTTCTGGCATACAACGTGATATTTCTATCCCGCTATTGTTAGATCAGTTATGTGGTCAATCCTGGAACTTATTGGACGTAGATTGTAATTCTACAATCGCATTTTTTGCGTGCTATGCAAAAGATCTGACTACAGTTTGTAAAACATTAACTTTTCTATTAACCTACTAAAATAGGTATAAGATGAAATGAAACAATATCTTGTACAATATTTACGCACAAAATTGAAATTCTGCAAATTGACCTTTGTGTTTCCCCATGCTGGAGGAACAGAGAACTGTTGTGCCATTTGCTCTTTATTGGCACCGGTCTGCCTACTTCTGAGGAAATCTGTCATTTCTATCTTTTTTAGTCCATTCCAAACAAGAAAAATGCAAATCAGAAAATCCCACGGCACTATGTTATTCCACTAGCACAGGCGTAAATATAAAAGATGCCATGTCTGCAAGGTTGTAATAGCAAATATAATATTGCAATTTTCCAAACAAATTATCCAATACCTATTGAAGGGTCTGTGATGTATATCTCTATCATAGCCTTCGTTTCTGAGTTTCTTTTTAAAATGTAAGTTTCGTTGCCTCTTACATAATCTGAATTCCTCATCGGAAACTTTAAATTTCGCCGTACGTTTTGGCAATAACTGGCAGCTAGTCAAAAGGGAAGGAAAAGCTGATACTTTCGTTGTGAGGAGAATCGACAACGATATAGTCTGTAGAGCGTGTGACGACGGCATTATAGTCTTCTAAAAGGTTATTATTGGGCCGTTTCATAATTATTGGCCGATTCGGACACAAAGAAACAAACAGCAGTAACACACAACGAAATGCATTTTATTCTGAAAATTATCTGCTCTCGGCAGCAATACACTGTGCCCAACGTGTTTTCAGTGCAAAAATGCCACGGTGGCAGAAACTGGCATCACAGTGGTCCGAGGAATCGCTAACGGCGGAAATCACAGCATCCTTGTTAGCGAACCGTTTGCCCCTCAAGAAGTGGTCCAAATGGCGAAACATGTGAAAGTATGAGGGGGACAAGTCAGGTGAATAAACAGGGTAATAGAGAGCCTCGTACTCCAAGGCGTTGATTTTTCGCATGCTTCCAATACACACATGCGGTCGTGCGCCATCCTGAAGCAGTATGGGACCCAAACGATTGGCGAGCGATGGTTGTTTGCTGCACAATTTCTGGTGACATTCCTTCGGCTGACGGCAGCACACGCCCGTTGTGATTGTTTAACCTCGCGGCAAAAACTCATAATGAACCACAATCTTGGCAGTCCACCACACAGAGATCAGAACCTTCTGTGGGTGTAACTTGGGTCTAGACATGTGTTTGGGTGGTTCCCCTTTATCGAGCCACGGCGCTGTTCGCTTCTTTTTGTCATAAAGCACCCATTTTTCATCAACCGTAAGGATCCGAAGCAGAAAGGGAGCACTAGCCTCACGTTTTTGGAGGGCAATGCATGTTTCCAGACACCGTATCTGCTGCTGTTCAGTGAGTTCGTGTGGAACCCAGGTATCCAGTTTTTAACCTTGCCCATAGCTGCCAGGTTTCTGGAAACTATCGCTGATGATACGACAAGTTCGGCACTGAACTCATGTACTGTGGACGTTGGTTTTTCTTCCACTTTCCGCCTTAAATGTACAGTGTCACACAGAACCGGGCGACCGGCTCCTAGCTTATGGTCGATGGCAACATAACCGGTATGGCACTTGGAAAACAGTCTACGGACAGTTCTATCACTCGTCGTTCCAACAATCCACGCTCTATTGACATTTGCGGCCGTTTCGGACACATTCCGGCCGAGTTTGAATTCGTGCAAAATCACTGATCTCATGTCGGGTGCTCCATCACGTCCCCAGTTGCTGAGATCTGTCTGAAATACCGTTTTATACACGGGGAACGATTCAATTTGCATGGGCGATTCAATTTGAACCGATTCAATTTGCATGGGCGTTTGGTAGTTCCTCCTACGAGGCATCCCTTGTAACCGGCCATGCAAATTCACCTTGTCGGCATCGACCAATAATTATGAAACGACCCAATATCTGTGCGACATTTTGGTCTGTTTACCAAGAATAAACCTGCTGTTATATGAGTTATGATTGTAAACAATTCACCTAACGATACAGTTCAAATTGTTTCTCCTAATTCAAGTTGTTCATTAGGGTAACAATAAAAAATGAAGTTCATTATTTCCAAGGTCCCCCCCCTGGAATTGTTCATTTACCTGAAAAAAACGCTCCCAAAAATTTCAAGAAAAAATATTAATATTTATTGGTTGTACCACACACTTTAAATTTTGATGCGATTAACATAGGGTTCGTAATAGAAACATATCAACATTAAGAAAAGTGTCATGTATCACTGCTTAAAGGACATTTTGGGCAACCATGGTAGACTTATTTGGGTTTCGATAGTAATGTTGATGCTTTTCTATTACTTGCGAAAGGTACTGTTCCTGGTTGGTAAGAATTCCATTGAACGACTAAATTAGTGAGATTCCACGTTCCGCTGCATCGTTTAGAACCTTCAAGGAAATAATTGTTGTTTCCCAAGTATTTGGATCTTGATTTAAAAAATCATGAGGTATGTCCCAAGCAATAAATAATTTGAGTGTGTTCTGTGACCCAAAATCACACAACTGCTTCGTTTGAACAGCTGTTGCCACAACTTTGATACGGTGTAGAGGATTGTCGGCACTTTCCTTTTCCAATGCTTACACCATCTTCATTTTTGTTTCAGAAGAAACTTTGGAGTCTAAAAAGGCTAATCCAACAAGTGTTTCACTTAAGTACCACAAATATCCTGAGATGCTTTTAGCTGCAGCATCGGCAATGACTTTGCTTCCTTGTATTTATCAAGTTCCTTTAAAAGTTTTAGGTCATTATTAGAAGCTGATGCTCTACACGGAGAAGTATACCTATACTTAAGATAAATCTGTAGCACAAACACATTAAAAGCTCGAAGTTTATAGAGTTCTTGGGCAGTTAGTTTAAACTGCGAGCAAAACAAGTAGATCTGCATGTTGTATATCAACTTAGGCATCCACCTAGTTCGATGTAAAGCTCCAGGAGCATGAATGTGTAACGTAACAGGAGATGTGACGTACGTGCCAGCAGGACGCACAAGACATAAAGGCAAATAGCAATCAGAATAAACGTCCGCGTAGCTCAACTGGTAGAGTGACTTATTCCGGAATGAGGGGATCTGGGTTCGAATCCCGGCGTGGACAGAAATGACGGAGAAATTTACTTCGTTATAAATGTTAATCCGTTTTGTATCGTCATCTCTTAGGTATAGAGAGAGAGAGAGAGAGTTACAGTAATTCCTTGTAGTAATCCCTCGGTTGAAATGTTAACTGATTCTTGATGAATTTGACAGGATCATCTTTCAGTGGATTTAATTGTTCAGCCACGGAATCTTCTATAATTTCACTCTGGTATGCGTATTTGTCAATCTTGTTCAAGTTGTCTGAAAATCGCTGGAAAAGCTGAATATTTGGTCCACTTGATGCCCCCATTAAATCATTAAACACACTCTCAATAATAAGCTCCATGACGTGGTGTCGGCAAGTTAAACTGATGAGGTCTCTTTGGAATTTCTTTTCAAGAAGAACACACGCACCAGCTTTACCTCCGCCGTTACTTATTGTTGTATCAAAGCACATGAACTGACTGCGTTCAATCAAATCACACTCTTCTATAAAATTAAAAACTGCCGTTGCTTGTGCCTCTAGTTCTATTTGGAATTCGTGGGACACCAAGCAGCTTCATAACACCTTCACCTGATACAATAACTGCGAAACGATCAACATTCTCCCTCAGTATCAGAGATGGAAGTAATTTTCCATTCGAATGAACTGTCAATGGAATAGTTGGAACATCAATCGTCTAATTTTCGTGCAAACGTAAATATTGAGGAAGGTACACAAGAAGACAGTCGTTACACGATACTAAAAAGTCGTAAGATCACCAGAAGCTAAGATAGATTGAAAACCTTTAATTGCGGACTTAGCATAGTTAAAATATATTTACACTAAAACACGTAAGATCTTTCGACCCGACCAGGCTTATCCTCAGACGCGAACACAATGGAAAGAACTCCCGGGTTACATTGTCATACATATAGCGATAATGAGTGACGTCATAATGGCAAACTGCATCAGTTCGTGGTTCCATAATCACAGATACCAAGATATAGCACAGTGTTACGTTACCAAGTGCATCAAGAAAAACAGTGAACAGCTTTTTTCACAAGTAACTGAAGAACACTAACCATATCATCAATTATAATTAGTACTAGAGTAGTTATCCATGTTCACCAGGTTCAGTTCTCTTTAGTACTTGCTTCTAAGGTTGCGGAATATTAATTGGTACTTCATCATTACAGCAGAAGTTCGGAGAGCTGTAGATAAATAAACTTTTCATAACAGTGTGTCAAATTTAATACGAGGTGAAGCTAGTGTGTTGGAATCAGTCCAGAAAGGGTAGAAAGTTCCAAGGTTTGAAAGACGTGATAAAGCAGTACTCTGCAAATGCAATTTCATATTATATTATATTGGTGTTCCTTTAATTTCGCATTCAATGTGCGTGTAGTAGAGCCAATGTATATTAAATCAGTGTTAGATGCATCCACTGGTTTTAGGGGGAACGCGTATACCCGACATTTTTTCGCTGCTTCTACCTGATCACGGTCGTTCTTAATCATAGATAATATGTTAGAAATTCTCACTCCAAAATTCAATTTATTTTTGTAACAGACGTTTGTTTAAGGTACTAATAAGGTCTGGTACAAAATCCATTGATCATCATTAACCAACAACTGAAGCAGAATAAAAGTTGTGGAACAAACGAAGCTTTCATTTAGTTGGCAATTGTCTCGTGATATTCTCAACAATCTTGTCTGTCCCTATTAAGGGTAAATTCCTGAGGATTGAGTAACAAAGATTGTGCTGTAGCTGACAAAACATGAAATAAAACTTAGTTTCTTTCTATCCAAAGCAGATGCAACTTCAGGAGCTAAGATGCTTGATGTTCTGGAAATGTTGACGGTGCTAGAAGTACTGCCTTGTTTTAGCGTTTTGGTACTGGGACTAACATAAGACATGTCACCATTTTCGCTACTGCTGCTGTGGTCATCCTCACTATCGCTGTTTTTGCTACAAATATTTGCAACTGTTGATTGTTTCTTTGCTTGTTCGACCTTCTTTTACCTAGACTCAGTTTGCAGCTGTCGCTTTTGGCATCGCTCTTCTTTGTTAGCAAATGTAGTGTCGACCGGATCCATGATTCCACGTCTTCCTTTCTGTCTCTGCGCTAAGAGAAACTCTCTATCCTCTGCTACTGTTATGATAGTCAAAGCATCTGTGTGAGCTATGGCATGTAAGTCATTAAAGACACTGATGAATGCAGATTCCTCCTCTAGTTGTTGTGGTGTTTGTCTTGAAGCACTTTTTTAGCACGTCATTTGTAAAAAAAGATCGTGCTTATGTTATCGGTTTGTCCGTCCGTCTGTAGAAACCATATCTCTGCAACTATTAGTCCGATTTCAAAAATTTTTTTTGCATTGAGAAACTTGAAATACGCGAATGATGATCCTTAATCTTGTTTTTGTTTTTACATTGTACAATTTCCCCGCTAGAGGGCGTAAACATCGAATTCAAAATACATTTTATTCCACATATTTGCTTCTAAACATCCGATTGAAAAAATTCTTTTTTTTTCGATTCCATTTATGTCGAAGAGTATTTTAGGTTTAGTTACTTTTTCAAGTTACGCATAGAATTTCCGCTAGGGGGCGTAAAAGTATATTACGCATCCCCGATATTTCTTCTTCTAAAACTCCGACTTGAAAAATATTTTCTTCAGCGGATACAGCCCCTAATGGAAAATCTTTTGCATATAATTTCTAATTTTTGGTAAAGAATACTTTGGCCACCAGGGGGCCTAAGTGTTAATTTTTGCTTCTGATGCTTTTGCCATAAAATCTGAGATTCTAAAATCTCGATTGAAAAAGTTCTTTCTTGGACCGATGCCACTCACATCGAAAACCTTTTCCGAATATTTTCTTCTTAAAATATTGCATGTTTTCTCCGCCAGGGGTCGTAGATATATATCTTATTTTTGTCAATATCTATGCTTCTAATGGTCCGATTTGAAAAATTCTTTCTTTATAGGAAATAGTTTCCGGTGTGACATGTTTTCCACATAATTTCAAAATTTTCAAGTAATTCGTAGACTTCCCGCTAGGGAGTGTAAAGGTGCGTTTTTCCCGATATCTCTGCTTCTAAAACTCCGACTTGAAAAATTCTTCCTGTATCGCATACAACTCCTGATGGGAAATGTTTTTCATAAAAAATTTTTAATATTTGGTAAAGAATGGTTTGGCCACTAGGGGGCATAAGTGTTAATTTCTGCTTCTGATGTATTTGTAGCAAAATATGGGCTCCTGAAAACTAGACAAAAATTTTTTTCTTGGACCGATACCGCTCAAATGGAAAAACCTTTTAAGAATACTTTCTTCCTAAAATAATGCATGGTTTTTCCACCAGCGGACGTAAAGTCACATCTTATTTTTGTCGATATCTTTGTTTCTAAGAGTCTGATTTGAAAAATTCTTTCTGTGTTGGAGAGCGTTTCTGGTGAGAAATGTTTCTCATATAAATTCATGTTTTCCTTAACGCACAAGTCTGCAACCAGAGGACTTAAGCTCACGATTCCGTTTACAGCAATATCTGAGTGATTAAAAACCCTATTGAAAAACTTCTTTCTTCCCTCAGATATTATTGTTTTCCATACCGGTTCCATTGACATTGAATAGCTTTGATGAATTTAATTTGCGCCAGAACGGATTCAAAAGACATGCTCATTACACCCGAAAACTCGGTGTCATCTTTCTTGTTTTAATATTCTGCCACTTTAAGGGAAGTTTTTTTAATTTTTTCAATGACATGGCATTCATTCTTTTCTTGTGGGAATTTTTGCCTTTTCCCCAAAAGTACATATTTTCCTAGCTATAGTTGTAGTACTGGATTGAATAGTTTCCTTTTCATGTGAATAAAAGTGGAAGAAACGGCCTAACACGTGTTTATTAGACGGAAGTTTGCATCCAGTTATGGATTGTAGTGTCCCTCCAGCCAACCAAATTCCGCGGCCTTTCTTATAGACATCTGCTGCGCCACTAGTATTCGCCATATTCAGAGTTCACCTATGGGCAAGATGACTGAGTTAAGAATCATCATTAATTTTAATATTTAATGGGAAAAAAATAATCAGGTAAAACAACAACACTCAAGACAGATTAATACTGTCACAAAATTCAGGTCAGAGAGAACAACGCGTCAAAACAAACGAAGCTTTCAATGAGACCCAAAAAGAACATGGGTTGTTCAATTAGCAATAGTTCACAAATATGAAATACAAAACAATCTTGCATTAAATCCACTGAAAGGAGAAACAAATCATAACAAAAAGGGAATGGCGCCATGGATCAATTATCAAGGTCACGCTGAACACCGGAATGTAACGTTAAGGTATATACTATATACCTTCTAATAGCTTTTAATGGACAGAAATAACTGGCGTTTTGCAACCTCTAGATATCAACCAAATGAGATGAAACTGTAAGAGGTTGTATTTAATACCAAAAGGAATATTTTAAGAGAGTGGGACCAAAGAAAGGTATAACTTTATTGTTTTCCATGTAAGTGCAACCAACAACTGAAGCAGAATAAAAGTTGTACGTTCCATTTCCACTGATAAAAATTTGGTGAAAAGTTGTACCAAAATATGGAGTAAGTAAGGAAAAAATTTGCTGCAACCATAACTTGGGGCAACATAAAACCAAGTCATGGTTCAACCTTTTATACCAAGTTATGGTTCAACATAACACCAAGTTATGGTTAAACCTTTACACCAAGTTATGGTTAAACCTTTACACCAAGTTTTGGTTCAACCTTTAAACCAAGTTATGGTTCAACATTTACACTAAATTACGGTTCAGCCTAACGCTAAATTATGGTACGCCATTACACCAAATTTTGTTTCAATTTATATGCTCTTCATTTACAGCACATTTTATATAAATAAGGATCAGTACATGTTCAGTTCAACCTCACAAAATGTACTGATCCTTATTTATATAAAATGTGCTGTAAATAAATATCATATCAAATGATTTATTAGAATGCAAGTAAGCTACTGTCAAATACGTATAAAATCAAATACTATTATATTTAAAATAAATAGGTATATTTAGGTATAAGTAGCCAACATTCATTTTTAGTGTAACCTTTCTTATTGCAATATGTGCAATGATTAGCAATTGAGCAATCATTGCACATAATTTTGATTGAGTTTTCATTGATAATTTCATTGCAGTCATTTCGATTGAGCAATCGAAATATTAAAAAATCTGTAAAAAAAGACCTGTATCCATAAATCAGCAAAATCAAGCAGAAATCCATAAATTTTACAGATAAACCGAAAAAGTTTGCAAGTATGTATTAGTATATTTTGTGCAATTTCTGGACCAATAAGAAGGAAGGAACTACCAACTTTTGATATACACTGGTCACATTTTTTTTTTCAAATTTCTCCCACTGCGTGCCATGTTTTGTTTTATTTATTAGAAATATCTTCATGTGTACACGCACACATTGTTCTAAATTTGCGATATACTACTCCAATGAAAACGATACCTTGTTTTCTACATATACTGTAAATGTGTACTGTTTTTTTTTAATTTTTTGGCGGACCAGTGATTTGGAAATTAGAGTGGTCCGCTGGGCCTGTAGAAGATTTATTTCGAATTTTAACACTGCAAATAGGTCATTGCTTGCCATTTATTGAGAGGAGGGGGGGGGGGGTTCGCCAGATGGCAGTCGAAAAATTATGGAATACAGATATTTGGGAAGTTGTTCTAAAAAAATATGTAATAAGTTTAGGCTATAAAATAATTATTACAATCATAAATTTTGAAAAATTAAACAAAAAAACTAAAAAACTAAACAGTGGCCAAACCTTTTCTAATAACAAATAAGGCTTACGGTTTGTGATCTACCGTTCTGTAAAGTGCTTGAAATAAACTTAAAACATCACATTTTAAAACATGCACGGGTCACTTAAAAAATAACAAGTAGTTTAACAAGTAAACGTACCTTTACACACTGCTAAAAATTTCGCCTTTAGATTACGAGCAGCGCCCGGCAGCTAGGGGTACGACCATTGCCCGTAAAATTACGGCTTGGTCCGTTTTTGTGAAAGCCAGTAAAATTAAGATCTCAACCGTAAATACTAAGCCCATAATTTTAAGGACAATGCTCGTAAAAATAAAATTTGACCGTTTTTAGTAAAGCCGTAATTTGAAGAGCAATTCTTTAAAAATACAGTTTGATCATATTCAGCTAAGACTGAATTTCACAGGCTTAATTAACTGAATACAGTTTTCAGGTAAGACCTTGCTCATTTGAATTTTAGAGCAATCTCTGTATTTATAAAGTTTGACCATATTCAGTTAAGCCTCATGGCAAGTAGCCATCCGACGTTTATAGTAAATGCACATTTTTTGTGGAAGAGTGTGCAAGTTTGTTGTGGAAGTGTGTGAGTGTGAAAGTGTTTGATTCTTGGTTTATTACCAATCAATTCAGTTTCAAATGTGAGTAATGATATTTTCATATCTTAAAATTAGGTTTATTACAATTTGATAAATAATGACACCAGTTACACACATATTTGTTTGACATTAGGCTTTGCGAACTTTGTACACACAGTTGGTTGAACAATACATTGTTTCTTTTAAACATTTTAATTTGTACATGTACTAATACAGTATTTGCATAAATGAATACAAAGGACAGTTATGTAGTAAAGACACATACAGGCACATTCTTATATTTACACGTTATATTAATGAAAAACAGATCTACGAACTGGTAACTGAGTACATTGTGTCTATAGGTTATTCAATCCACAATGGTGTCCAAGTTGGTTTTTCATTAAGGTTTTGGCTAGTACTACATTTCACATAGGGTTGAGTCATGCTTTTCTTGTTTTCACATTCACTACCTTGTGTGCTATTTCATTTTACATTCTACTGAGTTGTCAGTGTTTTCACAACTTTTACGGTCGTTTCTTATTTCTAATTTTTGGATATTAACCTACTTTTCACATTTTTAGTAAAATTATGTCAAAAACTGGAAGTGCTGCTTTTGAAAGGTCATATTGCTTCCCCATAATTAAGGTATCTGAAAAAAAAACCTGAATAGAAGTGGGAGCTTGAACTTGATGGGACATCATTTCAAATCTCAGACTCCCACCCAGAGAAGAAACGCTTGCTTAGAATCCGATTCTAAACGAGTCATTCTAGAACATTAACGAATATCATCAATATTTCTAAAATATTATAAGTTTTCCTGTTTGGGATGTTTTAGAAATGACTTCAGTGATTAAGGTGGTCCTTCCCTTGGTATGTTGCCACAAGGAAACCATTTCGGAACACAAAAACCTTTTGGAATGCTATTAAATAGTTGTATTTATAATATCTTGGGAATACCTGAAGATAGTGAAACAATTTTTCATTGATGTTCAAATCAGGTGTTTAGTGGCAATGGGAAAAAAAAACTTCAATGAAAGGAACACGACAGAATCCCTAAATTTCTCAAAAAACAATTTCATCGTATCATTTTGTATCAATTTGTGCACTATCATCTTAAAACAGAAATGCAAAACATGTTTAAACATTCATATCTTTTAACTTAAAAAAAGAATTGGCTTCTGATTTATTTTAAAATATAAATTTTCCTGGGCATTCAGGTTTTACTATCTGGGTACGTAAATAATTTGTGTACATACCCAGCTGGGCATGTGACATTTCAGATATTTTTCAAATCCTGTTTAAAGTGACACAGGTAAAGATTTCACTCACAGAAATTTAGAATGCATTCGATTTTTTTTTCATTTAACATTAATTACATTTACAAAGAAAAGAAACTGTACATTATATAGTTTCCTGTCATTTTCATGGCCAGCTTTTAACAGATTCAGTAAAAAAAAAAAGTAACAGTAGAAGCTCGTTATAACAAAATTCAAGGGGGACAGAAAAATTCTGCAGCAATATATTTTCCTTAAAACATTACGAAATTTTCATTAAAACGTTAGTATGTACTACAGAAATTTTCGTTACGCATAAGATTGCAACGCTGTAATTGCGAAATAGTGCCCATAGAGACAAGCCAAGGGAATTTTTTTTGTAATGGGAAGTTTTTGCTAAAGTAGTAATAAATAAATATATGTTTTAATTAACCTATAGGTATGAAATTATGTACTGTACATATTTTTACTTATATGTATCAGGGTATCATGCCCAAGATGCCCGGGGCATGTGAATCATTGGCCTAGGGCATGATACCCTGATACCTCAGACATTTCTGATGCCTCAGACATTTCAGATATTTTTCAAATCCTGTTTAAAGTGACACAGGTAAAGATTTCACTCACAGAAATTTAGAATGCATTCGATTTTTTTTTCATTTAACATTAATTACATTTACAAAGAAAAGAAACTGTACATTATATAGTTTCCTGTCATTTTCATGGCCAGCTTTTAACAGATTCAGTAAAAAAAAAGTAACAGTAGAAGCTCGTTATAACAAAATTCAAGGGGGACAGAAAAATTCTGCAGCAATATATTTTCCTTAAAACATTACGAAATTTTCATTAAAACGTTAGTATGTACTACAGAAATTTTCGTTACGCATAAGATTGCAACGCTGTAATTGCGAAATAGTGCCCATAGAGACAAGCCAAGGGAATTTTTTTTGTAATGGGAAGTTTTTGCTAAAGTAGTAATAAATAAATATATGTTTTAATTAACCTATAGGTATGAAATTATGTACTGTACATATTTTTACTTATATGTATCAGGGTATCATGCCCAAGATGCCCGGGGCATGTGAATCATTGGCCTAGGCTGGTAAACAAAAATCTAGTTTCCCAGACTGGGAAATTAAATTTTAAAATGAAGTTAAGAATAGAATTTTCTACTACGAGAAAAAAAGACAGTCATCTCATGTCATGATGCTTTCACTGCCAATCACTGGAAGTTTTATTATTGTTACGGAGTGCCAAGAACAGAAGAATATCCTTCTTTAATTATATAATGCTCTATGTCCAGAAATTGGAAGCATATATAATTTTGCTCGAAATGTTGTTTAAAGTCAGTGACTGAATGCATGCCTCTGATGGAACTAGCAGCCAGTGTTTATTGACAAAGGGTGAAAACTTCCACAAAAGGAACATGGCAGATTACTACATTTCTCAAATACTAATCTCAGCATCATCATCACGCATTTATGCACTGAACATTTGGAGTATAGACCCTTAAAACGAAAATGCAAAATATGTAAAAAAGTGAGGGTTCTGATTTGTTATCTTAAAAGATAAATTTTCCTGGGAACACACATACGACCAGCTTTACTTAATAATTTATATGCCCCGGGAATCTCAGGCACGGTATTTTTCAGACCTTGATTATTAACAATTCCTAAGCGATTTCTGCAGTGCTTAGCCTCAGTCCCATAGATATAAATAGCTACAACTTTAAGAATCTAAGTACTAATCTTCCCCTTTTGGTTATATAGTTATTTTAAGAAGAGTGATATATAGTTATTTTAAAGCTACCAGTGTGTGTATACATATTGAGGAAACTCTTGCTAGTAAACGAAACACCGCTTGGTAGGGCATCAGGGCACTCATATTGATGGTAATATGATATCACAACTAAGAATAAACATCATGAAAAAGAGAGTTCATAGTGGGGTGCCCAATGCAAGGGTCATCATCACCGAGATGATGGAATTCAAGCAAATGGCGAAATAAAAAACAAAGAGGAACGGATTCATATCTCACTGAATTCATGTGGAGATTTCGGTGTTGGGTTTTTTTTTCATTTTTGCAGCCTTTTCAACATGGTATTTATCACCTAAATCACCATTTCTCATACTTCAGGATGATTTCTATTTTAACTAAAGCAATTACATTATTTATCGTTCTTACATAGTTTTGTAGTTTTTCACTCAGTATTTGCTCTTTAGCGTCTAGTTATATTTCAGTGTTGGTTTTTATTATTTTTGCAGCCTTTTCTACACGGTATTTATCACCCGAAGCTTTGTTTCTTGTATTTCAGGATCATTTTCATTTTTACGTAGAGCGATCGTGTTATTTACCGCTTGCATTATCTATTTTAAGCTTTTTCTTGCTCCATGCTACCTCCAGGGTTGTTGTTTATTTGCAGGGGGAGGAAGGGGGGGGGGACTTTTTTTGGACAAAAAATGTAGTGTATGATCACCTTCACCTTTTAGCAGTATTTAGGTAACCTTAGCTCCATTCGTTTTCCCCAGGAGATTGAGAAACACACCAGCACCTTGGATTACTTGATCTCATTTTCAAGGCTTTTTACCTCCAAGGGTCTTCTCCAGGAATTTATTTGGAGGATGTAGAGACCTTTTTTGGACTTAAAGAGTCGTGTATGATCTCTTTCACCTTTTGGTAGTATTTAGGTCTCCTTAGTCCTTTTGTTTAATTTTCAGGAGTGAGAGCATACAAGGACCTCGAATCACTTGATCTGAATCTCAAGGCTTTTCCCTCCAGAAGTTTATTCGGGGATGGGGGATTTTTTTGGACATAGTATGATCTTCTTCACATATTTTGTTAACCAAGCAAAGTAGCATTTCAAGTCTGTCTCCAGAACAATCCGTAAAATAGCTTGCCACTGTCACTGCAACACATTAGTGTGGAAACATGGTCAATCTGAAAATAAAACAGAAATTCTACCATCTCTAAGAGGGATACCGACTTTGGTTAATGTGTACTTTAGTGCCCTAAATTATTTCGTCGGAAAAATTTAACTGTGTGGGAAAAGTGCGACATACAATTTTTTAAGCATGCAAAATAATGGGGAAAGGTGCGAAAAAAATACAAGTTTTGGATAAAAGGAAATAATTTTTCCCAAGTATTTACCTGTTAGTACGATTGTTTGCAGCAGTTCGTGCGGGAGGGTGAAGCGATGCTAACGGACACGACGTCAAGGTTCCGTGCGTCGGAAGGGAGTAACAGTTGGTAGTGAATGCCCGGAAGAATACAAGAGTGGTGGATATTTTTCGGAGGAGTGTGATGCTTCGTGTAATTGTGTGCAAGTAGAAAGAAGTAGTTCAGATGTTTTATTAATTTTTGAGAAAGAAATGTGCGAAATGTCATTATTAGTTTCACAATGTTTCCGCATGCAAAGAAATGAAGAAATGTAAATGTTTTCATGTACCACAGAAGTGTCCAGTATGAACTTTAGGTTCCGGTTGAATGGCAAGTTTTGATTATGGTTTCGAAGATGTACAGGGTAGTAGATTTGTTCAACCAATTCATTTGTATTTCTGCTTTTATTCCGTACATCGTAGCTCACATTTCCCCCTCCTGAAACGGATATTTTTGAAAATGAAAGAGTTTCTTTAATTCAAAAATCGTAGTATGGCAGGGAGCTCAAGAGCTTGTTGTCATATTGTGCCGGAAAATGAAATTTTAAGCCCTAACGAAATCCTAAATGAAGTATGGAGTCTCATGACTTTGGAAAGAGCCACTAACGCTGTTGAAAAAGCTACTAACACCACTAACAATGCTGCGTAAAGCGGGCCTCTTTCCTTCAGTGTATTCCTACAAGACGCTTGTATGACTACGCACTGCTCAACCACTTTCTGTTGTATTCTTCCGCCCGTAACTTGCCCTCCTCAACGAAGCTTCCATTCACCGGCTTACACCTTGACGCTGTCGCCGCTCTGTTGTCATAGGCCTACCGCACGTACTCTTCCAAACCATCGCACTCCCAGGTAAATACTTCAATGAAATTACTTCCTGTTCTCTACAAATACTATATTTTTGGGCCTTTCTCCATTATTTTGCATGCTTAAAAAATTGTATGTCGCACTTTTCCCACACAGTTAAATTTTTCCTACGAAATAATTTAGGACGCTAAAGTACACATTTACCCAGACTTTATTCATCCATTTGGGTGTTTGACTGTGCTGATTGCATATGAAGCTGACAAACTGAATCCCCCCACCCCCTTCTTATTGCAGTGCTGCTGAAAGGAATACGAATCCCATGATTTGGTGGAAAGGAATTTCTAAATTTAATGGCTTTACAAATGAGCCTGCCTCTGAGCTAGCAATGCTTTTGCTGCCAAGTCCTGCCAGCTCAGCTCAGTTGAAAGCTTTTTCTATAGATTTATACACTCTAAGCTCAGGAATCATTTAGGTGTCAACAAATGTGCTATCGGATGCTACGAGGGAAAAATGAACCAGACTACTGGTTCTGCAATTCATTGTCAGTTACATAGTTTCAGATCAATGAAATCAGTTCTGTACAAAACAAAATTCTTAAAAAATAAAATTTTTTGACATTTTTCCGCTCTTAATAATTGTAATAAAGTAATTATAAAAATAAAGACGAATATTGCAGTTTGCTTGAAGGCAAGTTTCTTACTATTTGATATATCTATTAATGCTTACAAATTGTTTAAACGTATGTTATATGTTTCTGACAGTTTTTGACGATTTAAACCAGTTTTAAATGCTCATGTTAAAATCACTAAAACCCCAACCCTGGTTCGCTGTCTCAAAAGTGGGTCAAAGAATGTTGAAACGATTGGGCCAGCATATCAGAAAGAGTTTATCTTAAGCAATCATTTAGGGGGATGTTAGGAGGCACTTGTTATTAGCCTTGTTATTCAAAGTGCTCATTAGGAAGATAAAATAGACAACAGTTCTGTTTGACTGATTGCCTGCTGAAAGGGCTAAGAACCTAATATAGAAAATGTTTTGAGTCGTATGTTTCTATAGATAACTCCAAATACTGATGAACTTTGCAAAGCTCATACATCTCATTGATACTAAATGAGACTTTATCAGTTTTATTTTGATTTTCTAGCCATTCATGCAATTTCTGTAACATCAATGTATGCAATTTTTGCAAATATACATGTGTGTATTTGTGTTTTTTATGCCACATACATACACACATAAATGTAGTGGAATAAACTTTTTATTTAGTAATAAGGTATCTCCCTAATACACAAGCAGACGCAGTTTTTCAGTTAAAATATTCCCAAGGGGTACTTTAAGAAAAGAAGTTTGAGAACCACTGGTTTAGACACAATGTACTCAGATGGCATAGCTGTTTGACCATTTCCTCGTCATTAATATAAAATAAATAAAAGAATATGTCTGTACATATCTGTACTCCATAGCTAACCTTTGTAATTAACCGTGCAAATCTTTCCCGCACCCACGGAGGGGGCTTAAGCCCACTCCAAGGAGCTTAAGAACGATGTACGTCACAAATTAAACATTCAAAATTATTATTTTACATGTTCAAAAAATTACATAGTGTCTGACATGGTGTCTTCTTCCCAAAGCCCCAAAGAGATTAAGAGCGACATACGTCACAAATTAAACATTGAAACATATTATTTTACATGTTCAAAAAATTACAGTGTCTTCTTCCCAAAGCCACAAAGAGATTAAAAGCGAGGTATGTCACAAATTAAACATTAAAAAATATTACAGGGTATTTCAGAAAATTTGATATCATTTGAGATGTAAATATCTGAGTAACTAAATAGTCTACACAAATAAAACTAAACAGGCTTGATATTGAGCAAAATAAGTTTTGTTCATCAAAATTTCAATAAGAAATTCAAAAGTATGTGGATTTCATGAACGATTTCACAAGTACATACATGAAACACTACCGAAATGACACAATAACTATTTTAACTCCAATGTCAAAATATTTAATATATACATTTAAAGAGATGATATAATAAAATATGTACACACGAGATCTTTCGGTACCCAAAGTGGGTACCAAAAGAGAGGATTCATGTACCTGTTGTACTGGAACACTCGGGAACAGAGATGCAACATCTAAGGAAAGCATGGTAAAGGGTTGTGTAATTGGAGAAATTGATTCAATTCGATCCAGTACTTGAGTGGAATTGGTAACAGAAAAAGTTGAGTTATTAATGAGAGGTCGCAAATATTGAGCTAAAGCTTTTTCCAGTAGGCGGGTGGGATGCTATGTTGAGCAGCAACTAATAATCTAAGGGGTGTCCAGTTTTATGTAACTTTAGTTTTCCGAAATAATTCTGGGACTCTAGGTCCTGATGGGTTAAACAATTTTGAAGTAATGAAAGTGGGAAGTAGTGAATGATTTTTTTAATCTGTTAACAGATGTAATTGTAGCAGGGACTGGGTCTTTAGGGATAACACAGTGTGGTATGGATTCAATAGAAAGTTTCATTTTTTCAACATAGTTACCTCTATTCATAATAACTATTTGCAAAAAATATCGAAAGTTCTACCTGGTTGTGTAATGTTCGTAACTGTTTGATTTCTTCTCTATTGTTTAAAGTTTCTTCATTATGAATACCATAGTTCTTAGAGTTCAAAGTTTTTAAAAGTTCATACCTGGTCTGTTGTTGAATTGCAGGTGGAAAGATTCCAACAATTTTCTCTAGTTGAAGCACATTATTGAAATCTTTGTATTTATCCTGTGGGTACGCAAACTTTAGGTACGCTATCCTGCTACATTCACAGCTGTTAACAGATTAAAAAATCATTCACTACTTCTCACTTCCATTACTTCAAAATTGTTTAACCCATCAGGACCTAGAGTCCCGGAATTATTTGGAAAACTAAAGTTACATAACTGGACACCCCCTTAGATTATTAGTTGCTGCTCAAGAAGTAAATAGCCCTACCCGCTCACTAGAAAAAGCCTTAGCTCAATATTTGCGACCTCTCATTAATAACTCAACTTTTTCTGTTACCAATTCCACTCAAGCACTGGATCGTATTAAATCAATTTCTCCAATTGCATAACCCTTTACCATGCTTTCCTTAGATGTTGTATCTGTGTTCCCGAGTGTTCCAGTACAACAGGTCATGACATCATAAAATCCTCTCTATTGACATTGGGCACCCCATCTCCTGAGGTGGAAGCTGTATTACAAGCACTATCTCTAGTTTACAAGAGATCTTACTTTAAGTTTGATGAGATAATATATCAGCAATGTGAAGGGGCACTAATGGGATCTCCCCTTTCCCCAACCATTGCAGAAATCTGATTGTAAGAATCGGAAAACAAAGTTCTTCAGTCAAATAGTTACAGACCTATATTATATCTCAGATATGTAGATGATGTTTTGGTACTCTGGAACCACCCTTTGGAATATCTATCAACATTTGTATCTGGGTTATCAAATGTATTTAACACTATAAAGTTTACTGCAGAATATGAAAGTAATTATAATTTACCATTTCTAGATATCATGCTCACTAGAAACCCATCTAAATCAACTATTAATCATTCAGTATATAGAAAACCAGAATCAGATACGATACTAATACCTTGGGCATCAGCACACCCATGGAGCTACAAAGAATCATCGACATCTTTTCTTATAAGAAGAGCTTTCACTCATTCGTCCACCACAGCTCTTCAAAAGCAAGAAATGGATACCATTCATAATATCACCCGTAATCATGGATATCCAGATGAAACCATACATAGGATAGTGGTCAAGATTAAAAGGGACAGGACTACAACATTAACATCTATATAGGAACCGAAACAAAGAAAATACATTGGTTCTCTTCACTTTGTACCGAAATTGTGCTATTCCATGAAAACGATATGCCATAAATATGATTTTGATATTGGAATAAACACAAACAACATTAGGCCCTTACTTCTGAAAGACAGAGGAGACTCTGTGCCTTTTGATATGAAACGTGTATATACACTGCTGGCCACCCAAAATGCAACACCAAGAAGGAAGCATCCGATTGGCCTGAAATTCGCAGCATGCGTCGCCCGCGAGAGGACATGCAAACGATTAGCATTGCAGGGCACATGCAAATCATGTGCGCCCGGCACACCACCGAGAAGCACTATAAGAAGGGTGCACATAAGCCGGGGTGTAAGTAGTGAAAGTGTGTTGTGCTGCCGGACCTGTGCGTAGGAAACTTCCTGATGCCTCGCCGCAGAATACGGCATTCATTCCAGCACGTTTCGGAGTTCGACAGAGGACGAATAGTGGCTTATCGTGACAGCGGTTTATGGTACCGAGACATCGGCACCCGTGTGGGACGACATCCAGCCACAGTGAGGCGAGTATGGATTCGGTGGGTGCAGGAAGGACGGGCGGACCGACGTGAGCGATTGACGCAGCCGCGTCACAACACCGAACGAGAAAACCGGCATGTTGTGCGGCGAGCATTGACGGCTCGCACCGACACATCACGGACGTTAGCGCAGGAATTAGGGTGTGTTGCGCAACAACCTGTGTCAGCACGTACCGTTCGACGTCGTCTCCAGGAGCGGGGACTTGCCGCACGGCGCCCATTGCTCCGATTACCATTGACGACACACGACGGGTGAGTGCGGCGGCAGTGGGCCGTTGAACGCCGCACCTGGACTACGTAATGGCACGACATTGTCTTCTCCGACGAATTGCGCTTCTGCCTGCAACACCACGATGGTCGGATCCGCGTGTGGCGGCACCGTGGCGAGAGACTGTATGACACCTGCATTATGCATTGCCATACCGGTCCGTCACCTAGCGTTATGGCTTGGGGCGTAATTGGATATGACATCCGCACCCCTCTGGTACGCATCGCCGGTACACTCAACAACTACTGCTACATCTCTGACGTTTTGGAGCCTGTAGTCCTCCCTTACCTGCAGGACCTGCCAGCTGCCACGTTTCAACAGGACAATGCGCGCCCGCACGTGGCATTCATCGTGCAACAATTCTTCACGGCCAACCAGGTGTTACTGCTGCCGTGGCCCGCCTGTTCTCCCGATATGTTGCTAACATCGGACACGTCTAGTCGCATCGAACACGTCGGCAACCGAGTGGCCCGGCAAGCACCACCCGCGGCTACGCCTGATGAACTGTGGCAACGTGTGGAAGCAGCCTGGACCGACATACCCCAAGCCCACATCCAAAGTCTCTTTCGTTCGATGCTGCGGCGTGTAACGGCCGTTATTGCCAGCCATGGGGGCCACACGAACTATTGATGTCTGCGTGTTCCGCAAGTCGCACGGGCCTGTAAGCTCAATCGTTTCATCTTTGTATCTGTTGTTATGTGTTCAGTACATCTGGCTTTGCTATCTCGTGTCCTTCTTGGTGTTGCATTTTGGGTGGCCAGCAGTGTATTATCTCTCTTAACAGCATAGAAAAAAATGAACAACAAAAAGTCTACATAAGCTCCATATTTCGTTCAATATCAGCTAGATTAAAAGAACATAAATCTGATGTTACAATTAGACACAACCACAGCTTTAGCTCGACTTGAATACCAAGGTTATGCTTTGGTACATAATTTTAATTTTAACGCTTTAATAAAACAGACTTTGTTTACATAACCCTGAAAATATTAGCTTGCTTCCATTGGCTGAGAATTTGAAAAATGCCGCAATCCTCAGACTGTACGCGTCTTATCTCAGCAACTTTGCTGGAGCCTCCTGTAGTGCCGTAAATCCTGGTTTAGAATTACCTTCCTGCCTGGGATGAGATTAAAATTCTCAACACACCAAAATCTAGATCAACTTAAAGATTTCTTGAGAGTTTGTATATTATGAAATATGGGAATACAGCATGTAATGATAATTTACCAGAATCTATACCTATACCGTGGGAAATACACTTACACACTTTGTCGGGTTAGGTATTAAGAAATCAATAGACTTAACCTATTACTATTATGTTTGACCAGTAACAAATGTTGTCCCACTCTCATTGGTCTAGCCTATTTCATACTAGTTACGTCATTACGACTGTGTGTCATATAAATATCACAGTGCTTGTCACGTTCGTGAAGATGGTACCCATTTTGGGTACCGAAAGATCTCATGTGTGTGCATATTTTATTATATGATCTTTTTAAATGTATATATTAAATATTTTAACATTGGAGTTAAACTAGTTATCATGTCATTTCGGTAGTTTTTCATGTAGTTATCGGCAAGAGTTGAATTCACAATGATTTCACAAGTTTTCAATATGCGCAACGCCTGTGACACTACTACACTCCTGCAAGCACGATGCAGCATGTCCAGCGTAATGCAGCACTCCTGCCAAGCACAATGCAGCATGTCCCTCATGTGCTCAAATGTGGCATGGGGATTTTCTTCGCCCCAAATGAGAACAATATGCTTGTTGACTTTGCCATCCGTATGAAATGTAGTTTCATCACTGAAAACGACGATTTTCAAACTCGTCTTTTTCAAGTTTCTCTGACACAGAATTGCTTATGCTTGTCATCTCTCTTTAAGGCCTGAACAAACTGTAGCTTGTAGGGTGTCATTCGCAAGCGTTCCCTTGCGACACGCCAAACTGTCGTTGGAGGAATGTGGGTTTCCAGACTTACTCTTCTTATGGATTTCCTGGGGCTTTGCAGAAATGTTTCCCGAACCTGCACGACCATTTCTTCCGCTACTGAGCACATCAGGGACAAGCTGCATTGTGTTTGGCAGAAGCTGGACTACCGATTTGACATGTGCCGTGTCACAGGCCGTGCGCATATTGAAAACTTGTGAAATCGTTCATGAAATCCACATACCTTTGAATTTTTCATTCAAATTTTGACGAATAAATCTTATTTTGCTCAACACTAAGCCTGTTTAGTTTCATTTGCCTAAACTATTTAGTTACTCAGATATATACATCTCAAATGATATAAAATTTTCTGAAACACCCTGTATTTTACATGTTCAAAAAATTACATAGTGTCTTTTTTCCAAAGAGATTAAGAGCGACATACATCACAAATTCTAGTGCTTTCGCGCAGTTGTTTTACGTAGACAGATTCAGAATGGAAAAAAACAAACAAAAAATGAAAGCTGTCAAATCTAGCTGCTGTTCTATAAAGCATAAGTGAATGCCTCCCCAATCTCAGGATAACAAGTTGATAAGTGCCTGTAGGATTCAGTCGGGGCTGAATACAGGAGCGTATATTGAATTTGTTTTTAGGGGAAGGGGAGGTTCTTCGACGAAAAATGGAAGTTTATGTAATCCACCAGAACAAAATAAAACTTGAAAAAATTTAAAGCATTTTTTCTAATTGTCTCACTCCCTTTCCAATTTTTATGTGTGTTGTATTTTCAAACAGCCGAATCTTTGCACTCGCATTTTCATAGATGTTATTAATAATATTAATGTATGCATCTTCAATACCGCAGGATTTCAGAGCCATTGTAACTGCTGATGGTTTCACCCAATCAAAGGCTTTTTCATAATCGATAAAAGCCATGAACAATAGAAATTCATATTTTCTCGCTCTTTCAATTAGTTCTCTCAGTACGTGGATATGATCTCCTGAATCCAGCTTGTTCTCTTGGTTGAGACATGTCCAGTGTTACCTCCAAGCAGTGTGAAAGAACTTTAGTGAAGATTTTATAAACCACTGATAGGAGGCTGATAGGTCTGCAGTTCCTGAGATCCTCAATGTCACCTTTTTTATTTAGCAGGATCATTGTAGCTTTGTTCCAATCCTCAGGAATCTTCCCTTCATTAAGGCATCGAGTGAAAATTTGGGCGAGTACTGTTTCGATTTCTCCACTTGCTTCTTGTATGATGTCTACAGTAATTTCATCTTCTCCTGGAGCTTGCAACTTCTGCTGGGAGGACTGAAAAAAACTCTGGTACTGGTACCTTTCATGATGTCTGGAGTAAATGTATCATCCCTTTCATATAATTTGGAGTAGAAATATTTCACTCTTGTCAAAATTTCGCCTCTATTTCTTGTTACAGAACCATTTTCTTTTCTCAGTGCCACAATCTGTTTCCTTCCCTTACTGAGATGTCCCTTTGCTCTCTTTAGGTTTTGGTTGTTTTCAATTGCTTTCCTCACTAGTTCACAGTTGAATTTCCTTACATCTTCAGTGATACTTTTTCGTACTGTCTTGCATAGCTCTATATATTCCACTTTGGAAGTCACCTCTTCTTTAGTTGTCCTCATCTCTCTTCTTTTTTGCATCAGCATTTTGGTTTTTCCTGATAATTTGTTCACATGCAACTTGTTCTTAGACCCAGCTAATTTTGTTACTGTTTCCATAAGAGCTTTGGTTACTTTTCTGTTAACTTCAGAAATATCCACTTCTTCCGATGTTAGGCCTTCTAAAGCAGAGAATCTGTTCTTCAGTTCCAACTTCAAGGTATAATGGTGTTTTTTAAGGTTGGTTATGTCAATACATTTTGTTTGTTGTATGAGCTTGTCACGTTCGAGTTTAGTGTTGAGGTACATCTTACATCTCACCAATCTATGGTCACTACCTGTGTCGAACTTGTTTAGCACGCTGCTGTCTTCTATGACGAATTTTTTTGTTACACATAATAAAATCACTTTCACTTGTCGTCCCATTTTGGATGTCTCCATGTCCATTTCAAGGAGTTCAAGATGAAAAACCCTTCTGCCTCTGCAAACTCTACGAGAGTATTTCCACGCTGGTATCTGTTGCCGTGACCGAATTTACCTACTGAAGTTTCATTCTGTTTCCGTTGCCCTATTTTTGCATTGAAATCTCCCATAATTATCTTCAAGTGCTGCTTACTTATATTATTAAGATGACGAATTTCCTCATAAAATTCTTCAATTTCTTCTTCAGGATGACTTATGGTGGGTGCATAAGTTTGAATAATCTGAGCCTGGTGTATATATATATATATGGAATGTAAGGTCAGGTGATGCGTAACATCACAGCCTCTCTTTGACAAATGTCAACCCCGCCTTCTCGTGGTACATCCTGTTTCCACTAAAGGGGCTCTGACGACCGCCAATAGCGGTATAACTGTACCATCGGGATTAGAGGAAATTCTATCCCACACTCACCAACCCGCTTGGCCAGCGTGGTGAGTTATGGCTAACCCCTCCAAAATGACTCCACAACTTAAATCTTGGCCCTCAGTCTCCGGCAGCTTAAATGTACCTGTCCAAGACAGCGGCCAGTGCGACATGAAGGCAGAGGGTGCTAAGAATACCCGGAGGACCGGACTAGGCTGCCATCTGATGCTGACCTTGGCTACGTATAATGGACACTCCCTATCTTCTGATTCAAGGCTTCTTGAAACCGAAGAGGAACTACAAAGGATCAAGTGGGACATCGTCGGGCTGAGTGAGGTAAGGAGAAAGGGAGAAGATCTCATTGAACTGAAAAGTGGACATCTCTTCTACTATCGTGGGACAGATACTGGCAGAACTAGTGGTGTTGGATTTATAATAAACAAGAAACTGAAGGATAAAGTTGTAGAAGTTGAAAGTTCCTCTGACAGAGCTGCACGACTTGTTATCCAACTCTCGAAAAGATACCAGGCTCAGATTATTCAAACTTATGCACCCACCACAAGTCATCCTGAAGAAGAAATTGAGGAATTTTATGAGGAAATTCGTCATCTAAATAATAAAGGTAAGCAGCATTTGAAGATAATAATGGGAGATTTCAATGAAAAAATAGGGCAACGGTAACAGAATGAAACTTCAGTCACGGCAACAGAAACCAGCGTGGAAATACTCTCGTAGAGTTTGCAGAGGCAGAAGAGTTTTTCATCTTGAACTCCTTTTTCAAGAAAAAGCCACACAGGAAATGGACATGGAGACATCCAAATGGGACAACAAGTGAAATTGATTTTATTATGTGTAACAAAAAATTCATCATAGAAGACTGCAGTGTGCTAAACAAGTTCAACACAGGTAGTGACCATAGATTGGTGAGATGTAAGATGCACCTCAACACTAAACTCGGACGTGGCAAGCTCCTAAGACAAACAAAATTTATTGACATAACCAACCGTAAAAAACACCATAATACCTTCAAGTTGGAACTGAAGAACAGATTCTCTGCGTTAGAAGGCCTAACATCGGAAGAAGTGGATATTTCTGAAGTTAACAGAAAAGTAACTAAAGCTCTTATGGAAACAGCAACAAAATTAGCCGGGTCTAAGAACAAGTTGCATGTGAACAAATTATCAGGAAAAACCAAAATGTTGATGCAAAAAAGAAGACAGATGAGGACAACTAAAGAAGATGTGACTTCCAAAGTGCAATATATAGAGCTATGCAAGACAGTACAAAAAAGTATCACTGAAGACGTTAGGAAATTCAACTGTGAACTAGTAAGGAAAGCAATTGAAAACAACCAAAGCCTAAAGATTGCAAAGGGGCATCTCAGTAAGGGAAGAAAACAGATTATGGCACTGAGAAAAGAAGATGGTTCTGTAACAAGAAATAGAGGCGAAACTTTAACAAGAGTGAAGGATTTCTACTCCAAATTATATGAAAGGGATGATACATGTACTCCAGACATCATGAAAGGTACCAGTACCAGAGTTCCTTAAGTCCTCCCAGCAGAAGTTGCACATGCAATCAAGAACCTGAACCGGGGAAAAGTTGCAGGAGAAGATGGAATTACTGTAGATATCATACAAGAAGCAAGTGGAGAAATCGAAACAGTACTCACCCAAATTTTCACTCGATGCCTTAATGAAGGGAAGATTCCTGAGGATTGGAACAACGCTACAATGATCTTGCTACATAAAAAAGGTTACATTGAGGATCTCAGGAACTGCAGACCTATCAGCCTCCTATCAGTGGTTTATAAAATCTTCACTAGAGTTCTTTCACACCGCTTTAAGGTGACACTGAGACAAGGATCAACCGAGAGAACAAGCTGGATTCAGGAGTGGCTACAGCACTATAGATCATATCCACGTACTGAGAGAACTAATTGAAAGAGCGAGGGAATATGAACTTCCATTGTGCATGGCTTTTATCGATTATGAAAACGCTTTTAATTCGGTGTAACCATCAGCAGTTACAATGGCTCTGAAATCCTGCGGTATTGAAGATGCGTACATTAATATTATTAATAACATCTATGAAAATGCAAGTGCAAAGATTCGGCTGTTTGAAAACACAACACACATAAAAATTGGAAATGGAGTGAGACAAGGGGACACCATATCTCCGAAGCTCTTTAATGCTACATTGGAAAATGTCCTTCAACCACTGAACTGGGAAAACAAATGGTTAAAGATTAATGGAGATTATCTAACTCACCTTTGTTTTGCTGATGACGTAGTCATTTTTGCAACTTCCCCATCAGAGCTGCAGAGTATGATCCAGGACTTGCTGACAAGAAGAGTAAAGAAGTGGGATTAAAACTGAACTTTCAGAAGACAAAAGTGTTGTTCAATGCCTTTACAAGAAATGAAGATTTATCGATTGATGGAGAAAAGCTGGAGATAACAGACACGTACGTTTATCTTGGACAGCAGATATCAAGTGAATTTCACATTTATGAAGAAATTAATCGGCGTATAAAACTTGCCTGGAGAGCTTTTGGAAGAAACAGCATAATTTTCAAGAGCAATATGCCATTATGTCTTAAAAGAAAAGTGTTTGATCAATGCATACTTCCAGTGCTTACGTATGATGCAGAGACGTGGACCTTAACTAAAAGAGACATACAAACGCTGCAGACAACTCAAAAAAGCATGGAGAGGTGCATGCTTGGTGTAACCAGGAGAGATAAGAAGAGGAACTCGTGGATCCGAAAAATGACAAGAGTGGAAGACATCATGATCAGGGTTAAATCCCTCAAATGGCAATGGGCTGGACATACTGCCAGAAGGACAGACCATCGATGGACAACCGAAATTTTATATTGGATTCCAAGGAACAGGAAAAGACCCAGAAGAAGACCACATGGAAGTTGGGTGGATGAAATTAGAAAATATGCGGGAGTGACATGGAGGAGACTGGCACAAGACAGACCGTTGTGGAAGAAACTTGGGGAGGCCGCCCCGGTGGCGCAGTGGTCTAAGGCGTTGGTCTCTGATCATTCGTCCGTAAGGGGTCCGGGTTCGAATACCGGTCAAGCATGGATGTTGTGTTTGTCTTACGGCACTGGCTCTCTCCCTTCCCTGGAACCAGTGACCCTAAATAAGGGACGGGCGACTGCTTATAGCCCATTGAGTTGCTCACGGTGGTCTTTAAACCTCCAATCAAAAAAAAAAAACTAAAAAAAAACTTGGGGAGATCTTCGTCCAGCAGTGGATTGAAAATGGTTGACAATGATGATGATGATGATGATATATATATATATATATATATACACTGGGGGAAAGTGAAAAAAGAACACCCAGAAGGAGACGTCTGATACCAACGAAATTTATACAGCATAATAATGGAATACAGAGGATTACGTGATCAAAACAATATGCAAAATACAGCTGTATTTGCTGGTAAACTGAAAAATGACATTTCCATGTGGGATGGTTAGTACGAGGTTGAACCGCCATGAACTGCGTCACACTGTGCAATTCTGGCATGGAGTCTGTCGTACAGATGTTGGATGTAAGTTTGGGGTATTGACTTCCAAGCATCCTCAACCTGGACGCGTAAATCCGGGATTTTCGTGGCTGGCTAGGAGACCGGATAAGTCGTTGTCCCATAAAATCCCACACGTGCTCAATGGGGGACAAATCCGGTGAACGTGCTGGCCATGGAAGTTGTCTCACACCCTGAAGTGCATGTTGCGTTGCACGTGCCGTGTGTGGGCATGCATTATCTTGCTGGAAAACACCACGACGAACCGACCTTACAAATGGCACTACAACGGGCTGAATGATATTGTTGTTGTAGGAGGTGCTGTTTAACGTACGTGGTACAAACACTAGTTGTGTACGGGAGTGATAGCTGATCGCTCCCCACACCAGGAGACCAGGTGTAGGCCCTGTGTGTCGCTGGCGGATGCAAGAAGAGTGGAGACACTCCCCTGTGCGTCTGCGAACACGCATACGGCCATCGGAGGCTCCCAAGCAGAATCTGCTTTCATCGCTGAACACGACAGATCGCCATTGCGTTCTCCAGTGCATACGTTGGCGACACCACTGCAGCCGTTCCTGACAGTGGGCTGGAGTCAGAGGTACACATGCCAGAGGCACACGTGAACGTAGTCCTGCATCCAGTGGACGGCTGAGGATTGTTCGCATAGTCACCTCAGGTGCAACGGCAGCTCGGATTTGCGTCTGAGTGGATGTTCTGCTTGACAACGCCGCAATTCTTATGCGTCGATCGGTCCTCTCATCAGTCCGTCTGTGACTCCCGGTTGCACGTCTTCTAGTGTGGGAATGTTCCTCGGACCATCTACGCCACCATCGTACCACCACCGATACTTCCCGTCCAATTCGCTCCGCAATACGACGATACGACAACCCGGCCTCGCGGAGTCCGACTAGCCGACCTCGCTCAAAGTCCGATAACTGCTGAAATCGTACACGTCTTCCATGTCCAGGCATTGCAGCTTCTTCAGGGTATTGGCACGTGTCCGTACGCCGACGACTGATTACATTCACTTCGCCGTACTCCTTAAATACCAGCGTCGATAATTTGCATATTATGCCGTGCTGTGGCGTAAGCGCTCACCGGTTGGTCCCGAAATTAACATCACACCTACGCAAACTCGACCCAATTAACATATGTAGATTTCATGATCGTCCGCCAATTCCTTCTTGGTGTTCTTTTTTCACTTTCCGGCCGTGTATATATATATATATATATATATACATATATATATATCATCATCATCATCATTGTCAACCATTATCAATCCACTGCTGGACGAAGGTCTCCCCAAGTTTCCTCCACAACGGTCTGTCTTGTGCCAGTCTCCTCCATGTCACCCCTGCATACTTTCGAATTTCATCCACCCATCTCCCATGTGGTCTTCTTCTGGGTCTTTTCCTGTCCCTTGGAATCCAATCTAAAATTTCAGCTGTCCATCGATGATCTGTCCTTCTGGCAGTATGTCCAGCCCATTGCCATTTCAGGGATTTAACTCTGATCATGATATCTTCCACTCTTGTCATTTTTCGGATCCACGAGTTCCTCTTCTTATCTCTCCTGGTTACACCAAGCATGCACCTCTCCATGCTTCTTTGAGTTGTCTGCAGCCTTTGTATGTCTCTTTTAGTTAAGGTCCACGTCTCCGCACCATACGTAAGCACTGGAAGGATGCATTGATCAAACACTTTTCTTTTAAGACATAATGGCATATTGCTCTTGAAAATTATGCTGTTTCTTCCAAAAGCTCTCCAGGCAAGTTTTGTACGCCGATTAATTTCTTCATCAATGTGACCCTCACTTGATATCTGCTGTCCAAGATAAACGTACGTGTCTGTTATCTCCAGCTTTTCTCCATCAATCGATAAATCTTCATTTCTTGTAAAAGCATTGAACATCACTTTTGTCTTCTGAAAGTTCATTTTTAATCCCACTTCTTTACTCTTGTCAGCAAGTTCCTGGATCATACTCTGCAGCTCTGATGGGGTAGTTGCAAAAATGACTACGTCATCAGCAAAACGAAGGTGGGTTAGATAATCTCCATTAATCTTTATCCCCTTGTTTTCCCAGCTCAGTGACTGAAAAACACCCTCCAATGTGGCATTAAAGAGCTTCGGAGATATGGTGTCACCTTGTCTCACTCCCTTTCCAATTTTTACGTGTGTTGTATTTTCAAACAGCCTAATCTTTGCACTTGCATTTTCATAGATGTTATTAATAATATTAATGTATGCATCTTCAATACCGCAGGTTTTCAGAGCCATTGTAACTGCATATGGTTTCACCGAATCAAAGGCTTTTTCATAATCGATAAAAGCCATGCACAATGGAAGTTCATATTCCCTCGCTCTTTCAATTAGTTCTCTCAGCACGTGGATATGATCTATTGTGCTGTAGCCACTCCTGAATCCAGCTTGTTCTCTCGGTTGAGCCATGTCCAGTGTTACCTTCAAGCGGTGTGAAAGAACTTTAGTGAAGATTTTATAAACTACTGATAGGAGGCTGATAGGTCTGTAGTTTCCGAGATCCTCAATGTCACCTTTCTTATGTAGCAGGATCATTGTAGCGGTGTTCCAATCCTCAGGAATCTTTCCTTCATTAAGGCATCGAGTGAAAATTTGGGCGAGTACTGTTTCGATTTCTCCACTTGCTTCTTGTATGATGTCTACAGTAATTCCATCTTCTCCTGGAGCTTTTCCTCGCTTCATGTTCTTGATTGCATGTGCAACTTCTGCTGGAAGGACTGGAGGAACTCTGGTACTGGTATCTTTCATGATGTCTGGAGTGCATATATCATCCCTTTCATATAATTTGGAGTAGAAATCTTTCACTCTTGTCAAAATTTCGCCTCTATTTCTTGTTACAGAACCATCTTCTTTTCTCAGTGCCATAATCTGTTTTCTTCCCTTACTGAGATGTCCCTTATATATATATATACAGCCCCTTCCAACAAGAATTCCTGGGTGCACTATGCAGTGATTTTAAACTACATGAGAGAATTACTACTAAGAGAAAAACATACATGTTAATTCCCCACTCAACATATCTAGATTGATTTTGCTGAATTTACTCAAAATCATGATCAGACCCCATCTTAGTCACACGAAAAACACCCCACAAAAATATAAATCAATACATGCGTGTTATTATATTGCGAAATGGAAAGTTCCACTACGAAGAAAAGTAAAGCAGGTATATACCTGGCTTGCACAGAAAAGTAAAGCACTGTTTCACATTTGATAGTAAAACATATACATATTTTAGAATAATGTACCCACCACAAAGTCAAAGGAATCTTTAACAATATAACCCACTACATAGATTTTCCCGTGGCAAAGCTATTCGACTAGCATTAAGTCGTTTGCCATGAGAAAACCCTATCAAAACAGCGAACAAACGCTGTTCACAAACGTGATTAAAACTAGGCTTTATTTCAAATCGCATGCTTTTGCTTGCGCCATTTTGGTTGGCTCTAAGATACATGTACACAGTTCGTGAGCTCAATAACAAACATGAGTAACCGATGTCGTTATTTTTATTATTATAATAAACGTAATTTTAAAAAGTACCTACTCACGTTTATTCACACACATGGCGTATAGTGTGTGTAGGATCAAACATCATAGACGATAGACGAACGACTATTCGACCAATTCCAATTCGCTTTTGGAACGACCGAAACACGGTCGCGGTTGCCAGTGACGTATAGCCAGAAATTCCTTAAGGGGGGTTCCATGGGTTTTTTTTTTTTTTTTTTGGTTGGAGGTTTAACGACCACAGTGAGCAACTCAATGGGCTATAAGCAGTCGCCCGTCCCTAATTTAGGGTCAGTGGTTCCAGGGAAGGGAGAGAGCCACTGCCGTAAGACAAACACAACATCCATGCCTCACCGGGATTCGAACCCGGGCCCCTTACGGACAAATGATCAGAGGCCATCGCTTAGACCACTGCGCCACCGGGACAGCTCCATGGGTTTGGTTCATTGGTGAAAGCCTCGTATACACGTATATATCGCTATACATTCATGCTCAGTCTCCGCTCAAGAGAGAAATTCGAATCCCGAATCCCCATCTGGCTACGCCACTGTTCGTTGCTAACTGCTATTCTCCGGCATTATCCGCCATTGCATATGATTTCCAGCCGTGCTATTGGTTGAGAGGTTGAACCCAATCGCTAACAAATACTGTTGCTGCGGGTTGCACCAAATATTGGTTCAAGTGTCTGCTTCCTTAATTTTGAAATAACAAATTTTTCGTGAAACTCATTCAATTAAACCATATTATGGGGAAACGTTGAACTGAAATTTTTAACAGTGTACTTAGCCTCTCCCATTTTGCTCGTTAGTTTATTCTTTCATTTAGAATTAAGTGACTACCTACAACAATTTAATAAGCAAGTAACAATTTAAAAGACAATATAAGTCATCTTTTGCATTCTCTTCTGTCGTGTTTATAATAATGCCGCATGTCCTGTTCAAAAGTATTAGTAAACATTTTTGCGTTTTTTCTTTTTTTTTATTTGTTACTTACCATGCTAACTTGAATAGTTATCGCTCTTTGGGGAAGTGCTCGAAATCCTACCGAAAAGCCGTTGACGAGCTCCGTGGGCTGATGTACGGCAATTCGAGCACTGACATCTCGTTCTATTCTCCAATACTCCCAGCCTTCATAGTTCAGTTCAGCGGAAAACAACTTGACAGACTTCGTTTTTTCTTCGATGCCTGAAATAAACAGATATTTCTGATTAACTAATTTGTTCTCCATCTCTTGTACAGACATCAGCTTCATCTAATTTTGGTATGGTGATTTCAGAGTACTAGTTAAGAGTTGAAATTCTGATCAGACATACTGGTACACAGTGTGATATTTATGTGATTTTTCTGCAATGATGAAATTCTGATGAAGTATGAACGACACCTGGCATTGGCCGCCCCGGTGGCGCAGTGGTCTAAGCGATGGCCTCTGATCATTCGTCTGAAAGGGGTCCGGGTTCGAATCCCGGTGAGGCATGGATGTTGTGTTTGTCTTACGGCACTGGCTCTCTCCCTTCCCTGGAACTAGTGACCCAAATTAGGGACGGGCGACTGCTTATAGCCCATTGGGTTGCTCATGGTGGTCGTTAAACCTCCAATAAAAAAAAACAAAAAAAACACACCTGGCATTGTTTTATTAATATTGGTACGTTATATCCAAACAAACGCTCGCGCGCGATAGAACCTTTGCAAACAACAAGAATGCATCCCTATAACCCCGAAAGCTTTGTCCGTTCATTCGTCCCTCCGCCGTGAGTAATTAACTCAATGATCGGAATTAGTAACGTGGCGCTATTTGTTATCATCAAAGTTACTGCGAAGCATTAAAAGTGTAGTAAGTATAGAGATGAAGTGCTGTTTTTAGTTAAAATGATTGGAAGAAAAGCATTTTTGGTTTATTAACCGTTTCAGATTTATCCAATCATCTCCGTTAATTCCTGATAGCTGAGCTCATTGCGGGAGAGGATTGGCCCAACAGGACATCGAGACGTTTCCCGGTGGACCACTCCAGAAATGGCCACTCCTTCCTGCCATTTTTGTCTGGAGTCTTTAGAACGAACGAATTACACGCTTGGCCAAAAACAAAAGCAAAAGTAACAACGTAGCACCCAGAAGGAATCGTCCAATCAAGATGAAAATTGTTATACACGGAAGAGCAATTGAATTAGAGACAGCTGGCGTTATGCAAATGTGGCGCTGTAGGCGGCACTGTAAACGGAAACGAAATGACGTATGCAGCGATCCGAAAATATAAGTAGTGATACGACGGGAATCAGTAAGAGTCGGATGCAGTATCGGTAAGACGAAGGATCTAAGCGCATTTGATCGTGGGAAAATTGTTGGGGCCCGATGAATGGGTCAC
This sequence comes from Macrothele yani, assembly GCA_039090855.1. NCBI lineage: Eukaryota > Metazoa > Arthropoda > Arachnida > Araneae > Macrothelidae > Macrothele > Macrothele yani. The sequence goes on along the minus strand of CM076994.1, from coordinate 73,257,489 downwards.
TCCATCTCGCAAGTCTGGGATTTTCACGAGCCACTGTGTCACGGGTGCATCGTGAATACATCAAATCCGGTAAAACCATCCCTGCAAGGGCCAACTTTCGTGGACAACAGCGTGTGGATGAGCGGGGTCATCTCCGGCTAGCTCGCATTGTAACAGCGGATAGACGGGCTACAGTGCAAGAAATCAATCTGCAATTTAACGCCGGTGCACAAAAACGTGTAAGCAGCCACACCATCCAGAACCATCTCTTCGCTATGGGGTACAGAAACCATCGTCCCACGAGGGTACCGCTGCTGACCGCACATCACAAGGTGCGAAGATTAGCATGGGCGCGGGAGCATCGCCACTGGACCTTAGACATGTGGAAAAAATGTTGCCTGGACTAATGAGTCGAGATTCACGTTGGTACATGCAGATGGCAGGATACGAGTACGGCGCAAACCACATGAAGCGATGGATCCTTCTTGCCAGCAGGGTACTCTTCAAGCTGGTGGGGGTGGCATTCTCGTCTGGAGACTGTTTACGTGGACTGAAATGGGACGTGTGACATCGTCCCTCACAGGCCAACTTTACCGGGATATCCTGGACGACCATTTGCTCCCGTTTGTGCGTCTTAAACATCCCACTGGGGACCTCATCCTGCAAAAAGGCAATGCACAGTGCCTTCGCTCCCGAATTGTACCCGAATGGTTGGATGAACACTCCACCGACGTGACCTCGCTTCCTTGGCCAGCTAGGTCATCCCATCGAGCACATTTGGGATGCCATCGAGAGAGATGTTCGAGGCTCTGACCCCCCTACATCAAATCTTCGTGAACTGTGGGAGCTTGTTCAGGGGTCGTGAATCCGTATGGCTTCCCAACGCTTCCAGTGTCTTGTCGAGTCCATGCCGAGACGAATCGCCGCCGTCATCAGGACGAAAGGTGGTGCTACAAGTTACTAGACAGGTATCTCTAATTCAATTGGTCTTCAGTGTACATGCAGGGGTCGCGTTGCCGATCGCCATCTTCGCAATTTGCGAAAATAAAATTGCTTTGGCGAAAGAAAAAGAGCTTTGGGGATTACCTTTTTGTACTGTTATAACACTTTAGCGATAAAAAATGGAATTTGGCGAATAAGTTGGCGAAAAGTTTAAAAGAGCCAGTGCGACCCCTGTACATGTATAGAAAAGGAAATGTTTGCAGTTCCAGAGCAGTTGGGCCATTTATTCGGATAAAACAGCTACACGAATGGAACAAATCAGTGCGCTGTAGCGCCAACTCTGGCTCGGATACAAGCTGTTACCCAGCGGGACATAGCCGCATACAGTGCACGGATATTGTCCTGAGCTGCAGCATGCCAGATTATGTCCAAATTGCGGGCTAGTCCAACTAAATTTCGGGATGAGAGTAGGTGGCGTTCCATCATATTCTAAACATGTTCGATCGGTGAGAGGTCGGGTGATCAGGCTGGCCATCGAAGGGTGTCGACATCATGGAGGCAGGCCTTTGAGAACCGTGTCGTTTGTGGCCGGGCAGTATTTTGTTGAAAAAATGCTCTGTGCTGCTGCGACAGGAATGGCAACACAACAGGTGTAGAATAACGTCGACGTACCGTTGAGTCGTAATGGCGGTGAGGAGGACTATCAAGGGTGTCCGGCTATCGTAGAAAATGGCTCCTGGGGCAGTTACTTCTGCTTTAGTAGCCGTGAAAAAGGCAGGATCCGTGCGCTGGCCCGCTTGTCTCTAGACACGTATGCGCTGGACATCGGCGTCAAGTTAAAACCGTGACTCATCATTGAAGACAGCGCGACGCCACTGGACACTATCCCATGTTTATCGGGCACGACACCACTAAAACCGGTGCTGGCGATGCTCACTGGTCAGTGGTAGGCAGCAGAGTGAACTCTTTGAATGCAGTCCCCGTGGCGCAAGTCGTTTGCCAATGGTATTGCCACTTCCATACCTGTAGATGACGCAACATGGCCATGGATGGTTAAGAGCGACGAATTTGGTTCTGTTCGTAAGGCTCACTTAAGCAAGTCGTCTGCCAATGGTATGGCCACTTCCATACCTGTAGACGTCGCAACATGGCCATAGATGGTTAAAAGCGACGAATTTGGTTCTGTTCGTGAGGTTTTCTTAAGCAAGACGTCTGCCAATGGTATGGCCACTTCCGTACCTGTATACGACGCAACATGGCCATGGATGATTAAGAGCGACGAATTTGGTTCTGTTCGTGAGGCTCTCTTAAATAGCTCGATTCTCGCGTTCTGTCTTTGCCCTCGGCCATCCAGATGCAGATGAGGCAATCGCTCGCTGCTGGGAAAAGCACAAGTCTTGGCCGAGCGCAACGACTGAATGCTCGCATTCAGTCGTTGCGCTCGGCCAATGGGTCGAGGAGGGCACAACCCGCGTGCCGCTGGGATTTGCCCTCCTCGATCCATTGGTGACAACATCGTCCAATTGCCGCGTCACTCCAACCCAAATGCCTGGCGATAAAGCTACTTGATCAACCGGCCTTTCTCAGCTCAACTGTACACTCTCTCGCAAACTTGATTAACTGCTTGTATTGTGCACGGATCCAACGCATCCTCACAGTCTATGAAGGTTAATGCAACCGCAGTCCGCTGCTAGAATTGTCCCTGCGTGCGAGCTTTGCTCTTGATATGTCCTCCTCGATGCGTGGTTCCCATGTGCTGCGGCGGGCTACTATTTAATCATTGGTCGTTATTTTTTAATCATTTGCATATTCGACCCTGAGGTACTGACATGCGCAGTTTCATCAAGATCGAACGGCTTCCTCAGGGTGTTTTTTTTTTTGCAAGGAGTGTACATTATTTTGGTACTTATGAATAATAATCGTTAACTTCAGTGGAGCTTTACATCTTCCAGAAAAGTTATTTTAAAAACAAAAACAAAAAAACTTCTATCCAAATGTTATGCGTTTGCTATAAAATGACAAAGCAAAATTTTCCGTACTTACGTGGGAAAGTGCCCCCAGAGCAAGCAAGTTATAATTTTATTAAGGTAAGACTAGCTACAGCTAGATGTAGGTTGTTGGGCTTGGATCATTCGTAGTCATTACCCTTCTTTTTTAATCTTGAAGGGGACACTAGCATCCATTGCTATTGTCTGTCATCCACAGAGTGACAGGGAGTATAACGTGATTCTCCAGCAGAGATATTCAGAATTCTGTGTCCCATCCATATTCACCTTAAAAGAAACAACGATTTAACAGTAGTGGTTCATGGGTCAAAATAGCGGGAAGACTTTATAAAGGCGTCTACACAAGAAGGAGGTGCCAATACCATTGAGCAGTGTGTGATCAGCAACGAAATAAATGTAAAAATAACCGCATAGTGAAATTGCTAAGTGGATTGTGTACGTGCCATTTTCAGAATAATCTTCATGATGATTTAGTTGGAAATGAGACCTTCAAAAGACTCATGATTTGTTTTCTTCTTTTATCAAAACCAAAGTTTTGAAAGGAAAATAATTATCTGGAATGTTAAAATTCTGTTCGTGATTGAATGCAGCTTGAAACCATGTTACATTCAATCCTGAGCGGATTTTAAAAGTTCTTGTTAAAATCTGTTCACGACTAGATTCGTTTTACCAGAGGCATTTCTAAGCCTAGAGCGAACTACAATTTATTGCGCCCCTATTCCTTTTTGTTCTGTTTCGGAAATTCAAAGACCACCTCGAGTAACTCCAAGGAAAATAAGCAGTCATCAGTCCCTAATTTAGGGCATCTGGTTCTGGGGAAGGGTTACAGCCAGTGTTGTAAGATAAACATACCACCCATGCCTCATCCGGAGCTCCAACGCTGGATTACTCCGACGAACCCCGACCAAACAAGATTAACGACATACCCAAATGGCGTCTCTATGAGGGAGTCACAAACAAATTGTTCCGCCCCAGGTGGTAGAGTGATACTAGAGGCTGGCTTCTAACCGTGCATTTGAGAGGAGGGGCAGGGAGAGTGTGTTTGTCCTATGGCACTGGCTTTCTTTTTTCGCTAGAGCCACTGACCCTAAATTAGGGACGGGCGACTGCTTATAGCCTATTTAATTGCTTACGTAGGTCGTTATACCCCCAAGCAAACAGCCGATCAGTGTTTGTGCAGCTTTTCCCAACTGGTTCGAAGTTCGGCCTTCGGTACTACGTCAAACTGGCCGAATGTAGCTGGTACTCATGGCTGGCAGCCACAGTAATGTCAGAATAGTCCTCAGAGAATCTTCAACAATGTGAACTATATCTTTATCTTTCAACGTACGTACAACTGTATTTTCAATTCTGAATGTGAGCAACTAACATCCCTTGAACATTTTGAGGAAGCAATGCGAATTTTAAACTGTCAAGGCTACGGTACCTGTCGAAATATATTAATATAAGCAAATTCTGTAAATATACAAATGACGAGGTACGGCCAGAAAAAAGTACAAAATTTCGTGCAAAAGTTTTGATTCTAGTGTTAATCAGACTGGAAGCAGCTATCATTGCGCCCTCTCTTGAGCTGCGCCTGGGGCAGCTGCCCCGCCTGTCCGCCCTAGTTACGCCTCTGCATTTTACAATGAATATTTCAACATTTCTTTTTCATCCACGATTTAACAGAATGTTTTCATGAGAGAAATTATGAGGTGTTCCCATGTAGGTGCGTGTGTTTTTGCAGTGGACCATAAGACTAAAATTCCCGGTCTGGTTTCGTCGTCCCGATCGGCCGCTTTGCGTTAGTGTGTGTGTGTGTGTGTGTGTGTGTGTGTGTGCATGCATTGCATGTTTCATCTGAAATGTTGTTCCGGCATTTTGGCAAAAGCAAAGCACTCACCTGAAGAAAATTCCATCGTGTAAGGTTCAGTGGTGTTAAGGGCAAACGTTGAGAACAACGTGTGGCAACTTATAATTCTTCCGTAGAAGTCCTGCACATTTATTGTCTTCACATGCTGCTCTAATGTACTAGAAAGACACATAATGCCAGTGATGATTATCATTTTGAGTTACTTCCTAGTTTTATCATCAGTACGTGAAATATTATAACATGAGCAATATTAACTCACAATTATGGCATTCATCATTCATTCTATAAATAATTGCTAGCTCTAGTACAATTACATCTATAAACGATTTCCCCATGTACGAGAATAAATGGTAAACTAATCTCCAACATTCATTATTTTCATACTTGTTTACTGTATATAATGGACTTTAATCGTTATTACAGGTATTGTTCTGAAAACGCAGAGTGTATCTTTAATGTGTATTTTTCTGTTTCACCAAGAAAAGTAATAAAACTACATTATTCTTCCACACAGTGATGTATTCAGGCATCTTTTCGGGGGTGCGCAGCCCCCGAAAATAAATGAACGCCCATCGTAAGTTTTGTGACGATCATCCCTTGTATTTAATTTAATTGTTTTCGTTTATAGCTGTATATTTGGAGAAATTAATTAAAAGGAAAAACTTAAGAAAATGAGGGAAAATATTATTATAATAAAGAAGCAACATCCACATGGACTTCAGTCTGAAATTGCTATCACCCTTGCATAAAACCTTAAACAGTCCTCGCTAAAGGGGCAATTTTTCAAGCACTGACAACTCGGAATACTTCCGCAATAAAAACCCAATGCCACAGAGTAGAGATGTTTGCACTGCAATACATCATCATACTTTAGAAGTTGGCATTCAGCTTTATTTCAGTCTCCTGGATGCCGACTTTCCATGTATACGGTTACGTCCGTGTAGCTAACGTGATGCTAGTGATTCTAATACAACAAAATATTTGCTTACTAATTTTTAACAACAGCAAATTATGAGAAATTGTTCCCATAAAAGGTTTTTTTTCATGGCGGTGGGTGATTTACGCTCTGTGACAAAAAATAAATAAATAAATAAATAAATAAAGCACCTCAAACTGTCATTCACACACATAAACGGTTAGTTGGTTGTTGTTTTTTCTTTACTATGTGCTAATCTAAATAATCTAAAGGGGCTGAAACCAAATGGAAGGGGAATGGTTTACACCATACGTTTTCAGGTAATCCATGTTTTCATGTACCATATTGTGAAAACCGATTAAATAGTAGCCAGCCGCAGCGTGTCTCTGATTACTAAGGAATCACTGTAATGATTCCTTAGTAATCAGAAACACGCTTGTAGTAAGGCGAGGACATTTTTACCACTCCTAATGTTGGGAGTGGGAGATTTTCTGCAGCATAGAATTATCTTACTAGCATCCTCAATATTTTACACCTCCCCATTGTGAAAACCGTGGTGCGTTACTGAATTAAAGCAAAGGTATCACATTTTTAATCATTTGTATGTGTAAGGGATGCAAGGTCAGGTGATGGGCAACATATCCCAGCCTCTCCTTGACAAATGTCAAACCCCGTCTTCTATTGGTGCATCCTGTTCCGACTAAAAGGGCTCTGACGACCGATCAAATAGCGTTATAACTATTACATCGGGATAAGAGGAAATGCTATCCCATACTTACCAACCCGCTTGGCCAGCATGGTGAGTTATGGCCAAACCCCCACAAATATGCTTACACAATTTCAAACTTGGCCCTCAGTCTCCGGCAGCTGGAATGTATTTGGCCAAGGCAGCGGCCAGTGCGACATGAAGGCAGAGGGTGCTAAGAATCACCGGAGGAGTGGAGTAGGCTGCCATCTGATGCTGACCTTGGCTACGTTTAATGGACGCTCCCTATCTTCTGATTCAAGACTCCTTGAATTGGAGGAGGAACTCGAAAAGATCAACTGGGACATTGTGGGACTAAGCGAGGTAAGAAGAAGAGGAGAACAGCTCGTTGAACTGAAAAGTGGACATCTCTTTTACTATCGTGGGACAGATATTAGCAGAACTAGTTATGTTGGAATTATAATAAACAAGAAACTGAAGGATAAAGTTGTAGAAGTTGAAAGTTCCTCTGACAGAGCTGCACGACTCGTTATCCAACTCTCGAGAAGATACCAGGCGCAGAATATTAAAACTTATGCACCCCCTACAAGTCATCCTGAAGAAGAAATTGAATAATTTTACGAGGAAATTCGGAATCTAAATAACAAAGGCAAACAGCACTTGAAAATCATTATGGGTGATTTCGATGCAAAAGTAGGGCAAAAGCAGCAGAATGAAACTTCGGTTGGTAAATTCGGTTATGGGAACAGAAATCAACGTGGAAATATTCTCGTAGAGTTTGCAGAGGCAGAAAGGTTTTTCATCATGAACTCCTTTTTCAAGAAAAAGTCACACAGGAAATGAACATGGAGACATCCGAATGGGTCGACAAGTGAAATTGATTTTATTATGTGTAACAAAAAATTCGTCATCGAAGACTCAACACAGGTAGTGACCATAGAATGGTGATATGTAGGATGCACCTCAATACTAAACTCGAACGTGGCAAGTTCATTTATTGACATAGACAACCTTCAAAAACATGATAATTCCTTCAAGTTGAAACTAAGGAACAAATTGTCTGCTTTAGAAGGCCTAACATCAGAAGCAGTGGATATTTCTGAAATTAACAGAGAACTCACCAAGGCTCTTATGGAAAGAGCAATAAAAATAGGTGGTACTGAAAACAAGTTACATATGAAGAAAATTTCAGGAAAAACAAAAATGTTGATGCAAAAGAGAAGAGAGATGAGGATAAATAAAGACGTAACTTCCAACGTGGAATATGTTCAGCAATGCAAGACAGTGCGAAAAAGTATCACTGAAGACATAAGGAAATTCAATTGTGAACTAGTGAGAAATGCAATTGAAAGCAACCAAAGCCTGAAGAGAGCAAAAGGACATCTCAGTAAGGGAAGAAAACAGATTATGCCTCTGAGAAAAGAAGATGGTACTGTAACAAGAAATAGAACCGAAATTTTGACTAGGGTGAAATATTTCTATTCAAAACTATATGAAAGGAATGACACATCTAATCCAGACATTACGACAGGTACCAGTACTAAAGTTCCCCCATCCTCCCTGCATATGCAATTAAGAACATGAAACGGGGAAGAGTCATCACCCCCTAATAGCTTAGCAGGCCCGCGCACCGAACGCCGGAAGCTGCGTGACGTAGGGGAGAGTAGGCTGATGTCCGTGGTGGGTGGTCGAGAATGCATGAGCTTGCTCACTCTGTGTAAGCGTGACTGTCGATGTGCGTGGTTGTTGTTGTCAAATTGTCAACTGAATTTATTTTCATAGAGGAATATTAAAAGTATTCAAATTCCCTACTAATGGGGAGGCTCTCAGAAAATGGATTACAGAGCGTGAAAATTTTCAACTCTAAGGTACGTGGAAACCTTTTGTTAACCTTATTTTAAACTACTCGTAAAATAAAAATTTCGAACTAGAAAATTTAAATTTGACTAATTTTATAAACTAATGCATCTCACAGCGGGAAGTCAAAGCACTGAAAAGATTTTTGAAAAATGAAATTTATGTTTGTAATGGAAAGAATAGATTACTTGTGTTGTTATTGTAACCCATAACATGTTTTTGCCAATGTATCAAATAAGTTCAAAGTAAAATATGTATATTTAGGAAGGGATTTTAAACTTTATTATGGACACAGAATAATAAGGGTTGCATGTTTTTGATCCCAAGAGTAATATGTTGATACATTCGTACTTAGTTATTTAAGTGTTTAGGCAGCGCCAGATTAACTTTTTTGGGGTCCCTATTTCTGGTCACAAGTGCTTGTAAAATACTTATATCCTATACGAAATATATGTATGTCATGTACACATCTAACATGCCTATGTCCTTTATATTAATGCTATGGGCCGCCCCGGTGGCGCAGTGGTCTAAGGCGTTGGCCTCTGATCATTCGTCCGTAAGGGGTCCGGGTTCGAATCCCGGTCAGGCATGGATGTTGTGTTTGTCTTACGACACTGGCTCTCTCCCTTCCCTGGAACCAGTGACCCTAAATTAGGGACGGGCGACTGCTTATAGCCCATTGAGTTGCTCACGGTGGTCGTTAAACCTCTAACCAAAAAAAAAAAAATGCTAAGGCCTTGTTGTCATGTGAAATACATCTTTTGTGTTTGCCGACATGGAGAGTTGCATTGAATTATCATTTTAATATTTATTACTAAAGGAACACAAACACTGAATCAAGTATAGACAGCAAAAATTAGATATGAATGCACAAAAACAGAAGTTCACACATAGTTCAAGAGTAAGTTTGCCTTTAAAATGTCCGTTTAAAGATTTTGAAGCATTTTTCTACAAACCAACACATTGAAGAACTCTCGTGTGAGCAGTGTGTATGCTCTATCTGTGGTAGGATGGGAATTTATCAGAACCATTCAATTTCTTAAAAATTAGGTGAAATATATCAGTACTACCTGGGCAAGAAATTATTTACTTGCCCAGGTAGTAAAAGCTGGGTGCGCAGGAAAATTTATCTTTTAAGATAACAAACCAGAACCCTAATTTTTTTTAAGTTAAAAATATGAACTGTTTTAACATGTTTGCACTTCCATTTTAAGGGTCTGTATTACAAATGTTCAATGCACAAACGTGTGTATATCAATTTTTAAGATGCTGATGCTAAAATTGGTATGAAATGGTACGATGATGAAACTGGTGTTTCGGAAATTTAGTGATTATGCCATGTTCCTTTTGTTAAAGTTTTCTCCCTTTGTCACTAAACATGAGAGGCCAGTTACATCAGAGGCATGCAAACTGTTGTTGATTATAAACAAAATTTGGAGCAAAACTAGGTTTCCGATTTCTGGGCGTAGAGCATAACATAATTAAAGATGTGATATTACTCTTTCCTTGGTACTTCGTAACAATAATACAACTTCCATTAATTAACAATGACATGAAACACGACATGTGATGACTGTCTTTTTTTTCTTGTGTAGTAGGAAATTTTATTACAAACTTTTTTATTTTAAAATTTAGTTACCATGCACAGGCAATTAGATGTTTTATTTACCTGCCCAGACGAATGATTTACATGCTCTGGGCATCTCGGGCATGGTATTTTTAAGCCTTGGATATTGTTATTTTTAAGAAAAAAAAGTACGTGGATCGACATGAATCCACATATTGTGGAAACTATGTTCTAAACAAACAAGATTTTTAAAATACAAGTAGAAATATATACTCGTTCTTTCTTTCTTTTTTTTTTTTTTTTTGAAAACATTTGCTTAAAATGAGAGATCAACTTTTTATTCATTTATCTAGACTTATCTGTTTCCAGACTTCCTGCACTGTGTCTTCACAAGCTACAGCAATAATAACTGGAACTAATATATCTCATATTATCCGATAACTACTGGAAAGTGTGCTTCCAAATGCGGGGTGGGTGTCAATTTTTGTATGGGGAAAACTTCTTCAATCCTTCATAGAATTTATTTTGAAACCAAAATCATAAAAAAAGGAAAAAACAATCTTTTTCAATAGCTTTAGTAATGACAAAACATTTGTGCAAAATTTTATACCATTGCTTTTTATAGTTTCTGAGAAAATGGTACATCAAGTAAGTCAATTTATAAAGAAACATGTACATCTTTTAAAATACATCCTATAGTACCAAAACAATCGCTTAGATTTATTCAGTACAATAACTGCATGTGCATTTGTCAGGTTCTCAAAAAATATAATAATTATCTGAAAAAATACTTTAAGAAATTATTGGAACAAATTTCAGATTTTCTTAGAAACGTGTCTTTGAAATTCTTCAAGGAACAGCTGACGGACACATAATCAAATTGTGTTTGTGATACACAAAGAACTACACAACCATAATTATTTGTACATTGGCAGTTTTCCTGAATACTTCTTGAAAATCAAATTTCAGGAACTTTCTGCCAATAAGTTACTTGTATTTTTCCAGATAAAAAGAAATACTTATATTGTGGATCCAAATAGTTTTGCTTAATGCTACTAATATACTTAATACAGATGTGTTGAACTTTGACAAATTAACTTTTTTGAAATAGTGCTCTGGAAAACAAAAATTATAAACTTTATATTTGCTTATCAAAATGAAGTTGTCCAAACACGTAACTAGATGGTACTAAAATTAGGAAAACTTGTTATGTCATTATTGTACGTTTAATAATGTAGCAATTGCATAATTTTCTTGAAATCTTAATTTATTTGATGCAATCAGTGGATCAAGCAGCAATTTACTGTATGTATGTTAAAACGTGTTTTATTTAGCCTTTGGTAATAAATAAAAAACACAGAAAAAAAATCAGTTTTTCTTGGCCTTTTTTTATATATTAGTGATCACGGATTGCATGTAAAATACATTTTCACTAAAGTAATGATTTCATTACTAAAATTTTCATAGTCATAAGTTTGAAATGAATGAAAAATCTGATTCCGTAAATTAGTCAATCGACATCTTTTGAAACGACGGCGATACTTCGTAATGGACCCTCAAACTAATCTTTCAAGTACAAGAACGATTTGTTCACAAGTACAGGAATCGTTCGGCTAACTGTAAAGACACTATAACTTCAAGTGAAACTACGACAACAGTTTATAATTTCGATAATAGAAATGGTTTATCACTTCCAGTGAAATAACAGTGATGCTTTCATTAAGTTGACGAATCTGTCTTGCTTACCCTTTCAAGTCGAAATTATTGCTACGCTAAATTTTATGCTGTAATTTCTTTTTCTTCTGTATTTTAAAAGATTATTAAACAAACTTGTTAACTCTGCAGTTATTTAAAAACTAACACACAAGTTCCTATTTAAATGCAGTGAAACTCTAAAAGAACGCAGGACCTGGTTAGTTGGTGCACGTAAAGACGCGTTCGTTCGCACATCGCCGTAATGCTCCTCTCCGCGACTACGGACTACTCCAGTGACGTCACAAATCGGTGCGCGGGCCTGTTAAGCTATTAGGGGTGATGGAAGAGTTCCAGGAGAAGATGGAATTACGGTGGACATTGTACAAGAAGCAAGTGGGAAATTGAAACTACACTCGCCCAAGTTTTCACCAGATGTCTGAATGAAGGGATCCTGAGGATTGGAACAATGCTACAATTATCCTGCTACATAAAAAAAAGTGACGTTGAGGATCTCAGGAACGACAGGCCCATCAGAGTCCTTTCAGTGGTTTATAAAATCTTCACTAAAGTTCTTTCACATCGCTTGAAGGTAACACTAGACATGGCTCAACCAAGAAAACAAGCTGGATTCAGGAGTGGCTACAGCACTGTAGATCATATCCATGTACTGGGAGAACTAATTGAAAGAACAAGAGAATATGAACTTCCTTTATGCATGGCTTTTATTGTTAATGAAAAGGCCTTCGAATCTGTCAAACCATCAGCAGTAACAATGGCTTTGAAATCATGCGGTATTGAAGATGCATACATTTGCATTATTAATAACATCTATGAAAATGCACATGCAAAGGTTAGGATATTTGAGGATACAGCACAAATCAGAATTGGAAACGGAGTAAGACAAGGTGACACCATATCACCCAAGCTCTTTAATGCCACACTGCAAAATGTCTTTCAATAATTGAACTGGGAAAACAAAGGGATAAAGATTAATGATTACTTAACTCAACTTCGCTTTGCTGATGACGTAGTAATCTTTGCAACTACCCTTTCAGAGCTGCAGAGTATGATCCAAGAGCTTGTTGACAAGAGTAAAGAAGTGGGATTAAAAATGAACTTTCATAAGACGAAAGTGATGTACAATGCTTTTACAAGAACCGAAGATTTATCGATTGATGGAGAAAAGCTTGAGACAACCGATACCTACATTTACCTTGGGCAGCAGATATCAAGGGAGGGTCCCATTGATAACGAAATTAATCGGCGTATAAAACTTGGATTGAGAGCTTTTGGAAGAAATAGTACAATTTTTAAGAGCCGTATGCCATTATGTCTTAAAAGAAAAGTGTTTAATCAATGCATCCTGCCAGTGCTTACGTATGGAGCAGAGACATGAACCTTAACTAAAAAAGACATACAAAGGCTGCAGACAACTCAAAGCAGCATAGAGAGATGCATGTTTGGTGTAACGAGGGAAGATAAGAAGAGGAACTAGCGGATAAGGGAAATGACAGGAGTGGACGGCATCATGACCAGAATGAAATCACTGAAAATTGCTGGACATGTTGCCAGAAGAACAGATCACCGACGGACAACCGAAATTTTAGACTAGATTCCGAGGGACAGGAAAAGACCCAGAAGAAGACCCCATGGGAGATGGATGGATGAAATTCGAAAGTTTGTTGGAGTGACATGGGGGAGACAGACTCAAGACAGACAATTGTGGAAGAAACTTAGGAGACCTTCATCCAGCAGTGTATTGATAATCGTTGATCATGATGATGATGATGTGTAAATTTTTTGGAATTCGCATTTGCGATATATGAGCATAAGACAATTTTTATACTCTATTTAAAATGCTTATGTGTTAATGTATATATATAACAAAATTGTGATTATATGTATATAAATCAGTCAACAAGTTTCAGTCCCCCCCCCAAAAAAAAATTGCACCCCCCTTCCCCGGAAAAAGCTCTCTGAATGCGACACTGCTTCCACAGCCCAATGGTGGCATCTATTGTCTATATATCCTGAGAGGTTGAGGAATACTGAGGTGCTAAAATTATTTTCAAAAACTTCCGTAGGAGCCCATTGGCAACTTTCGCGGAAAGTAAGAACTGCCAATAAAGAAAACAAGAGGCGTGCGCGAATCAAGAACGTCATTCGTGGTATTCGACACTTCTCTCTTCCTCTGCTTGACAGTGTAGTCCTAAAAAATAGTACCCTAGCGGTTACACATAATCATCATCATCATCAACAACGTAATTTTAACAATTTCCCTGATCGTCTGCTTGTAGAAAGATAGATGGATGGATGGATATCAAGCACAGTAAGAATCAAAGAGGGGATGAGGGGGATCTCCCCTCTCGTGAAGAAGGTGAACACCCGTTTCCCCTAATCCGTTTCCCCTAATTCCCGTTTCCCCTAATCACGTTTATCCCAATGGCGTTTCCCCGAAATCGCTTTTACCCGAATTCCCATTTACCCTAATTTCGTTTCCCCTAATTTCGTTTCCCCTAAATCTCGTTTCCCCCAATGGCGTTTCCCCGAAATCGCTTTTACCCGAATTCCCATTTCCCCTAATTTCGTTTGCCCTAATCTCGTTTCCCCTAAATCTCGTTTCCCCTAATTCGCATTTGCCCTAAACACGTTAACCCCAATGGCGTTTCCCCGAAATCGCTTTTACCCGAATTCCCATTTCCCCTAATTTCGTTTCCCTAATCTCAGTTCCCCTAAATCTCGTTTCCCCTAATTCGCATTTGCCCTAAACACCTTTACCCCAAAGGCGTTTCCCCGAAATCGCTTTTACCCGAATTCCCATTTCCCCTAATTTCTTTTCCCCTAATCTCGGTTCCCCTAAATTTCGTTTCCCCTAATTCGCATTTGCCCTAAACACGTTTACTCCAATGGCGTTTCCCGAAATCGCTTTTACCCGAATTCCCATTTCCCCTAATTTCGTTTCCCCTAATCTCGTTTCCCCTAAATCTCATTTCCTCTAATTCACGTTTTTCCTAAACAGGTTTGTACGTATCAAAGTTTCCCCTAAAAACGTTTACTGTATCAAGTTTGTTCTAATTCTCCTTTGCCTTGATTCGCGTTTTCCCCAATTTATGTTTGTCCTGATTTTCGTTGAGTGAAATAAAACGTTTCTTTTATCGCCAAAATTCAGGGAAAAAAATCGGATTTATCGTGAAATTCAGGAAAATATATGTATATTTAATCATCATCATCAACCATTTTCAATCTACTGCTAGATGAATAAAGATCTCACCAAGTTTCTTCCACTACGGTCTGTTTTGCCCCAGTTTCCACCATCTCACTCCCGCATGCTTTCGAATTTCATCCACCCATCTCACTCCCGCATGCTTTTGAATTTCATCCACTCATCGCCAATGTGGTCTTCTTCTGGGTCTTTTCCTGTCCCTTGGAGTCCTATCTAAAATTTCGGCTGTCCATCGATGGTCCGTTCTTCTGGCAACATGTCCAGCCGATTGCCGTTTCAGGGATTTTACTCTGCTCATGATGTCTTCCACTCTTGTCATTTTTCTGATCCACGTGTTCCTCTTCTTATCTCTCCTGGTTACACCAAGCATGCACCTCTCCATGCTGCTTTGAGTTGTCTGCAGCCTTTGTATATCTCTTTTAATTAAGGTAAACGTCTCTGCACCATACGTAAGCACTGGAAGGATGCATTGATCAAACACTTTTCTTTTAAGACATAATGGCATATTGCTCTTGAAAATTATACTACTTCTTCCAAAAGATCTCCAGGCAAGTTTTGTACGCCGATTAATTTCTTCATCAATGTGACCCTCACTTGATATCTGCTGTCCAAGATAAATGTAGGTATTGGTAATCTCCAGCTTTTCCCCATCAATCGATAAATTTTAATTTTTTGTAAAAACATTGTACATCACTTTTGTCTTCTGAAAGTTCGTTTTTAATCTCACTTCTTTACTCTTGTCAGCAAGTTCCTGGGTCATACTCTGCAGCTATATATATATATATATATGGGGAAAAGGTCAGCCATGTTTCCTCTTGTGTGGAGAAAGTTTAGTTGCATAAGAGGTAAGCTCTCTTCATTGTCTTTGGGTTTTAGGTTTTATAAGTTCAATGTTTGTACTTCTTGTACTTTTTTTCTCTGCTGTTTTTTGCTTTTTAGCATTTAGGCACTGGCTAGTCTGTTAACTTTTTTGCGGGTTTTAACTCTTTCTTTTCTTGGTAACTTTGCGCGTTTTTTAGGAAACTTTGGCCCAGCAGCTGGCTAAGCATAGTTCCTTTACATTGCGCTGTATTTTCAAAGTAGTTAAGTTCTTAATAACTACTTAATTATGCACTTAAAGCACTGCTGAAATACCTTGTACATATTGCAACTAATTGTTTATGTCATATAACTTTCACAAAGCATTTCTTTAGTTAATTATTGTCTTTGATTTGTTCTCGTTTTTGTGTTGTCAGAAGTTGTGGAGTGGGGGGTATTAGAATCAGGTTTTCTTTCCAAAATCTGAGTTTTAAATAATTAATATTTCCTTTTTTAATTGCTATGTAAAAATTTGGAATACTTTTGCATTGCTATTCAGGTTTAAATTCTCTCTCAGGCGAACTTGGCATTTCGTTATAGCTGAACATTATTTCTAATTATTATGTCACTCTCACAACTTGAGTTCTCTTTAATCTTCTTCTTTCTGTTTAGTAGTAGCAGATGAAGAGCATGGGTCGGGCCATGAAAGTTATAGATGCAAGCTAAATTGTTAACTAAAGCTAGGTCATACAACTCTGCGGAGGTCATGACATATATATATTTTTTAAAACAATTTTTGGTGGGCTTATTACTTGCATCTATGGCTTTGCAGAAACCCATTTCCAACTAGGTCTTTGTGGAAGTGAGAAAATGCAGAGTTTTTGCTGGTCCTTGATAAAGCCAAGGCTCAGTATTCTCGACACTTTCTACATTCAGTTGTTTTATTTTATTTTTTATCTTTTCTCCTTTTACTCACATCGGTAGATACATAACCTTTTCTATGTTGTACTTGGTATGAGTCAAAAATATATATATATATATATTTTTTTGCTTAAGTCTCTTCTTAATAGAATATATATATATAGCTGCAGAGTATGACCCAGGGTATATATATATATATATATATATATATATATATATACCCAAAAGCAGAGTTAAGGAAAAAATTTAAAACAGAATTTTAAAACAAAATTTTTTAACACACTTCTGAAGATCATGACGCGCAACGCAGCAGTGATGAATATCCAGAAATTAAGTTTGTATATATATGACATTGAACATGACGGGCGTCTCTTGAACTATTCTAACCAAAAATTATCTTCTATTGGTACATATTCAAATAAATTGTATAAAACTGAAAGTAGAATTCGAAATAATTGGTTTTCGTATTAAATGAAATTATAAATGAAATTATTTTTCCTATAAATTAAAAACTAAAGCTTTAAGAAAGCACACAAACAAACGTAGTTTCAGGTAAAATTAACTTTTTTTTTCTTTTTGCTACAAACTTTATAACAATGTCCAAATTGTCTAAGTCTGCACCAATTTTGTTTTAATTACTAACGAAAAAAAAAAAGTCGTTGCTGTTTCACATTTAATCAGAAGTAACTTTTCATATTTCTAAGTTGGGAAAACGATCTATCGACGTAAGCCACTGCTACAGACAGTAAAAATTTGAAAAGAGGATTTTGTGCACCTTATTGCCGCTATCAATTCTCAGGAACGAAAGAGGGGCATCGTAATTTTTTTTTAAATTACAAAAATTTTTCTTTATCCTTTTTGGATTTCAAGTTCAACAGAAAGAAAAGGAAAGATGTTTATTTTCAGGCAGTGTAAAAATCCATAAAATCCAAAACAAATTTCGTTTAGCTTAACATTGTACACGTGTGCCCCCCCCCCCCCCCGACAGTTTTCTTGAAGCAGCACATGCCCCCCTCAGATTAATTTGTTGACTTGTAGGTTGTAAATGCTGAAAATCTCCCGATCAGACCAGAAATTCTTTATATCTTATACTTTTGGTGTTACCCCCCCCCCCCCCCGAAAGGTTTCGTGAGGCAGCACATGCCCTCAGATAATTAATTGCAGACTTGCAGTTTGTAAATCCTGAAATCTTTTGTTCAGTTGTAGATCATAAACATTTTTTTTTAAGAATTACATTAATAATCGCAATTAAGAAAAGACGAAATTACGGAAACTTTATGTGATTCAGATAACCAACTTCCAAGAACGTGGCCACGAAGCGGTCGAAAACGCAATTTTTATACGGTCTGTTAAAATTTTTGTGGCCAGTTCATCGATGGCCAGTTCTCCTACACCCAATCAGTGATGGTGCTAACTGAGAAAACATTCAAACAGGACAAACTGACGTCTACTGTTAAGGGGGAACTCAATTAACAAAAGGCATTTCCACGGCTCATGCTTAGAGTCTCGTACGGTGGGGAGAAGGAAGGGGTCTAGTACGCTAAGAACTCTTAAAAAGTGGGCCTTCTGCGTTCACAATTCTAGCGAATGCTTTTCAATAGTATCTCTTGCTTTAATAAAAGTTTAATGCGATGTAGCACTTTATCTGTGAGGAAGGGTAGCGGAGGGGGAGGGGGGTCGTGACAGATACAATGACTGCGTTAAGGACTAATCGTATAATGGTCCTCACCATGTGCACTTCTTTACACTTTTGTTGGCATGGTTATCGACATCATCAACAAGAAAGGAAAGAATAATTCTCTTGAGATATCAAGACCCACCGTTTTATTTCGGTTAATAAAAACCAAACATGAATTAGGGCAAACGCGAAATAAGGAAAACGCGAATTAGGAAAAACTTGATACGGGCAAACGTGAAATAGGAGAAACGAGATTAGGGCAAACCAAATTAGGGGAAATGGGAATTCGGGTAAAAGCGATTTCGGGGAAACGCCATTGGGGTAAACGTGTTCAGGGCAAACGTGAATTAGGGGAAATGAGATTTAGGGGAAACGAGATTAGGGGAAACGAAATTAGGGGAAATGGGAATTCGGGTAAAAGCGATTTCGGGGAAACGCCATTGGGGTAAACGTGTTTAGGGCAAACGCGAATTAGGGGAAACGAGATTTAGGGGAACCGAGATTAGGGGAAAGGAAATTAGGGGAAATGGGAATTCGGGTAAAAGCGATTTCGGGGAAACGCCATTTGGGTAAACGTGTTTAGGGCAAATGCGAATTAGGGGAAACGAGATTTAGGGGAACCAAGATTAGAGGAAACGAAATTAGGGGAAATGAGAATTTGGGTAAAAGCGATTTCGGGGAAACGCCATTGGGGTAAACGCGTTTAGCGCAAACGGGAATTAGGGGAAACGAGGTTTAGGGGAAACGAGATTAGGGCAAACGAAATTAGGGGAAATGGGAATTCGGGTAAAAGCGATTTCGGGGAAACGCTTTTGTGGTAAACGTGATTAGGGCAAACGGGAATTAGGGGAAATGGATTAGGGGAAGTGAGGCTACGCGGTGAAGAAGCATCCCTGCCTCGCCGACATCATAAATGCATTAATCCTCCTCCCTCCTAAGAAGTGTTCTCTTTTTTGATTATGAGTTACCTCTCGTCCCTTAGTCATCAAAAAGTTGAATTCGCACTTTGGTGTCAAGAAAACATCTATCTATCTATCTATCTATCTATCTATATCTATCTATCTATCAAGTATGTTTAGAAAATCCGAAAAAAAACTTTTAAAAAAATTTTGAATTTTTCGGCAAAGCCGTAAAGGGGACACTTTGTGGCGTGGGTCACGAACAACGGGGCCCTAATCACGTGGTGAGGGCCAGGACTGGGGTTACCGAAAATTTTCAGACACAAACGGGATCCTGTAATATATCATTGCTAACATCTCTAAATTTGAAGTAGCCTGATCTTCGAATTTTTTTATACTTTTAATAGGAAAAAAGATATCGCATCGAAATTAATGTGTAACATATAGCTTCAGTAAGGAATTTGGTAGTCCGAGTTTTCTCAGATTTTCAAATGGAAAGGTGATTCAAGTAATATATCATTAGTAAGATCTCAAAATTTGGAGTAACCTGTGTTTTAAAATTTTATTATATATTTATTAGAAAAAAGGCTACAGCTGAAAAATGTCGTGATTAAAGTGTAACATAGTTTTTTAATTAAAAAAAAATATATTTTGAAAATTTTTCTTTTGGGAGGAGGGTATCACAGCTGATAGTCTGATCGATGATGTAAACACTGAGCCTAATCTTTTAAAACTACAAATAAATTTAAACATTTGTTTTACCTAGAAAAAGACCCGCAGCTGAGTCTTACCATTGACAGGAATATCATTTTCTGTCACATGCCTGGACATCTTTTCATCAGCAGAAGCACAAAATTTGCGCGGGCCGCCAATTAGGGGTGACCACCTGTGGTTTCGAGAAAGATGGTCCTCCCCTATCTTGGACGGGACTGATCACAGACAGAAGACACTGCAACTTCGTTCTTGAAAGCTTTCCTCAAAGGAACCAACTCGTTTCGACGACAGAATACGGACACCCATTTCCCTTTCCCCTCATCCCCTGACACCATGCAGGCCGCCAATATCAAGGACCAGCGAGGCACACTCAACATTCCTAACATTTTGGTCCTCGCAAGTTTCTGGCGATCCCCGATGACTTGTTGCTCCAAGGCAAACTGACTACGCAGGCAAATTATGATAGGACAGGACAGTCAGAATCTCTGGTTATAAAAATCCTCGCACCAAGTCATAAAAATCCGCGCACCAAGTCACTCATTGCCATAAAAATCCGTGCCCCAAGGAAACCCGTGCGATTAACGCGAAACTCGGTGAACAGCTACGAGGAAAGCAGACATGAAAATTATTAAAGTCTCGTGCGATTCCGCGCCCGTCCAAGACCGGCGCTGCAATCGCAATCCTTGAGGCTTATAAGGCGCTGCGTAGGGGACTCAACATTCCTGCCGAAGTGCACGCTAAGAGTCAGGTAAGATCCCTGAGCGATAAACATGCAGAGGAGCCGCCGTAAATGTGCGTACGGGCAACTGACGGAGTTTGAAGGAGACCATATCGTCAGGATGAGAGAAGCAGGGTAGCCGGCGCGCCGAATCGGCCACCATTTGCGCCAGTTGGACAGTACGGTGCGATCGTGTTGGAAGCAATGGACATGGGAAGGCACCCAGACACGGCGGACTGGCTCTGGACGACCCAGACACACCACCAGCAGAGAGGACCGTGATATCATGACAGCGGCACGCACAGATGTAACGACGTCCTTGTCCAATATGCAGTGACATGTGGCGGCTGCACAAGGGATTCCTGTGTCCGCCAGAACCATTTCCAGACGCTTGACAGAGGTGAATCTGCACTCTCGACGGCCCTTACGTTTTCTGCCATTAACACCTGACAATCGTCGGCGTCGATTGCAGTGGTTTCAGCAGCGAGCAACGTGAAATGATACGGACTGGTTACTTATAGCGTTCAGCGACGAATCCCACTTCTTTAGAGAAACAGACGACCACCGTGTCAGAGTGTGGAGGACCGCAGGTGAGCCCTACAATCCCAACCTCACTATACAGCGGCACACGTCCCGAACTGCAGGCGTAATGGTCTGGGGAGCCATCGCGTATGACAGCCGGACTTCCCTCGCAGTGATCCGAGGGACGTTGGCAGCCCAGAGCTACGTACAGGAGATCCTGCGGCCCCATGTGCTGTCATCCCTGGAGGGGCGGCCGGGAGTCATTTTCCAACAAGATACACGGCTCGGGTTTCCCAGTACCGTCTACGTCATGCTTCGACGTTTCCATGGCCTGCCATATTGCCTGATCTCTCGCCCATGGAGCACGTGTGGGACCAGATGGGACGCCAGCTTTCTCCATGTCCCAGTGTTTGTGATTTAGAGCAACAGTTGCAAGAAGTGTAGGCCAGTCTGTCTCAGGATAACACATACGGCGTCTCTTTGACTGCAAGCCGGACCGTATCACCGCATGTATTCGAGCACGAGGCGGTCCGACGCGGTACTAACGCTGATCGGAATGTGTACCGTATGTCCGCGGGAAATCGTCCTGCTGCTGTGATATTTCAATCACTTCTGTATTTGGTAGGTACCATCTCACTACTAAAATCTCATTTCAATCCGACGCTTCGTTTTTGGTGCGGGGATTTTTATGACAATGAGTATGTTATGCCTTTTTGTTACACCCCTTCAGAGAAGCTCGGAAAGGAACGGGAAGCTCCCGGGTCGAAGTAGGGGATGGGACAAACAATAGAGAAACCTCTGTCATGGCGAGCGGAGAAGGGAGCTGGGTCGAGGTAATTAAACCACTTAAAATTGGCTGACTTTTAAGTAATATTGATTACCGCCTTCCCTTAAAAAATATTAAAGCATTTTAAAAAAGCTCTAATACTTCTTAGATAAAGTGCCCTAGCGGCGCTAGGCCTCTACTACACCACTGCTGCTTGCCAGAGGAAATGCTATCCCACACTCACCAACCCGCTTGGCCAGCGTGGTGAGTTATGGCCAAACCCCTCCAAAATGACTCCACAACTTAAATCTTGGCCCTCAGTCTCCGGCAGCTGGAATGTACCTGGCCAAGGCAGCGGCCAGTGCGACATGAAGGCAGAGGGTGCTAAGAATCCCCGGAGGACCGGACTAGGCTGCCATCTGATGCTGACCTTGGCAACGTACAATGGACGCTCCCTATCTTCTGATTCAAGGCTTCTTGAATTGGAAGAGGAACTACAAAGGATCAAGTGGGACATTGTGGGGCTAAGTGAGGTAAGGAGAAAAGGAGAAGATCTCATCGAACTGAAAAGTGGACATCTCTTCTACTATCGTGGGACAGATACTGGCAGAACTAGTACTGTTGGATTTATAATAAACAAGAAACTGAAGGATAAAGTGGTAGAAGTTGAAAGTTCCTCTGACAGAGCTGCACGACTCGTTATCCAACTATCGAGAAGATACCAGGCTCAGATTATTCAAACTTATGCACCCACCACAAGTCATCCTGAAGAAGAAATTGAAGAATTTTATGAGGAAATTTGTCATCTAAATAATAAAGGTAAGCAGCACTTGAAAATAATTATGGGAGATTTCAATGCAAAAATAGGGCAACGGCAACAGAATGAAACTTCAGTAGGTAAATTCGGTCACGGCAACAGAAACCAGCGTGGAAATACTCTCGTTGAGTTTGCAGAGGCAGAAGGGTTTTTCATCTTGAACTCCTTCTTCAAGAAAAAGCCACACAGGAAATGGACATGGAGACATCCAAATGGGATGACAAGTGAAATTGATTTTATTATGTGTAACAAAAAATTCGTCATAGAAGACTGCAGTGTGCTAAACAAGTTCAACACAGGTAGTGACCATAGATTGGTGAGATGTAAGATGCACCTCAACACTAAACTTGAACGTGGCAAGCTCATAAGACAAACAAAATCTATTGACATAACCAACCTTAAAAAACACCATAATACCTTCAAGTTGGAACTGAAGAACAGGTTCTCTGCTTTAGAAGGCCTAACATCGGAAGAAGTGGACATCTCTGAAGTTAACAGAAAAGTAACCAAAGCTCTTATGGAAACAGCAACAAAATTAGCTGGGTCTAAGAACAAGTTGCATGTAAATAAATTATCAGGAAAAACGAAAATGTTGATGCAAAAAAGAAGAGAGATGAGGACAACTAAAGAAGATGTGACTTCCAAAGTGGAATATATAGAGCTATGCAAGACAGTACGAAAAAGTATCACTGAAGACGTAAGAAAATTCAACTGTGAACTAGTGAGGAAAGCTATTGAAAACAACCAAAGCCTAAAGATAGCAAAGGGATATCTCAGTAAGGGAAGAAAACAGATTATGGCACTGAGAAAAGAAGATGGTTCTGTAACAAGAAATAGAGGCGAAATTTTGACAAGAGTGAAAGATTTCTACTCCAAATTATATGAAAGGGATGATACATGCACTCCAGACATCATGAAAGATACCAGTACCAGAGTTCCTCCAATCCTTCCAGCAGAAGTTGCACATGCAATCAAGAACATGAAGCGGGGGAAAGCTCCAGGAGAAGATGGAATTACTGTAGACATCATACAAGGAGCAAGTGGAGAAATCGAAACAGTACTCGCCCAAATTTTCACTCGATGCCTTAATGAAGGAAAGATTCCTGAAGATTGGAACACCGCTACAATGATCCTGCTACATAAGAAAGGTGACATTGAGGATCTCGGAAACTACAGACCTATCAGCCTCCTATCAGTAGTTTATAAAATCTTCACTAAAGTTCTTTCACACCGCTTGAAGGTAACACTGGACATGGCTCAACCGAGAGAACAAGCTGGATTCAGGAGTGGCTACAGCACAATAGATCATATCCATGTGCTGAGAGAACTAATTGAAAGAGCAAAAGAATATGAACTTCCATTGTGCATGGCTTTTATCGATTATGAAAAAGCCTTTGATTCGGTGAAACCATCAGCAGTTACAATGGCTCTGAAAACCTGCGGTATTGAAGATGCATACATTAATATTATTAATAACATCTATGGAAATGCAAGTGCAAAGATTAGGCTGTTTGAAAATACAACACACATAAAAATTGGAAAGGGAGTGAGACAAGGTGACACCATATCTCCGAAGCTCTTTAATGCCACATTGGAGGGTGTTTTCAGTCGCTGAGCTGGGAAAACAAGGGGATAAAGATTAATGGAGATTATCTAACCCACCTTCGTTTTGCTGATGACGTAGTCATTTTTGCAACTAGCCCATCAGAGCTGCAGAGTATGATCCAGGAACTTGCTGACAAGAGTAAAGAAGTGGGATTAAAAATGAACTTTCAGAAGACAAAAGTGATGTTCAATGCTTTTACAAGAAATGAAGATTTATCGATTGATGGAGAAAAGCTGGAGATAACAGACACGTACGTTTATCTTGGACAGCAGATATCAAGTGAGGGTCACATTGATGAAGAAATTAATCGGCGTACAAAACTTGCCTGGAGAGCTTTTGGAAGAAACAGCATAATTTTCAAGAGCAATATGCCATTATGTCTTAAAAGAAAAGTGTTTGATCAATGCATCCTTCCAGTGCTTACGTATGGTGCAGAGACGTGGACCTTAACTAAAAGAGACATACAAAGGCTGCAGACAACTCAAAAAAGCATGGAGAGGTGCATACTTGGTGTAACCAGGAGAGATAAGAAGAGGAACTCGTGGATCCGAAAAATGACAAGAGTGGAAGACATCATGATCAGAGTTAAATCCCTGAAATGGCAATGGGCTGGACATACTGCCAGAAGGACAGATCATCGATGGACAGCCGAAATTTTAGATTGGATTCCAAGGGACAGGAAAAGACCCAGAAGAAGACCACATGGGAGATGGGTGGATGAAATTCGAAAGTATGCAGGGGTGACATGGAGGAGACTGGCACAAGACAGACCGTTGTGGAGGAAACTTGGGGAGACCTTCGTCCAGCAGTGGATTGATAATGGTTGACAATGATGATGATGATGATACCTTCACAACAGATGCCACACTTTCTTTGTAACCTGGAAATGTTTCATTTCGTAAAAGTCGTTCTGTCACCATAAATTGCGTCCATGCAACGAACTCCGTTTACTTGAGAGCTGTTTCAAATGAGGAGTCCCTTATTAATTGTCTAATTTCAGGCCCAATGAAAATGCCTTCATTTAGTTTAACGTCACTTATTTTCGAAAATTTCTGATGCAAATATTGAATTCCAGGTTGCTTACAACTCATAGCTTTGAAAAAGTTCTTGATTAACCATAATTTTATCTACAATGGGGGCAAAAAGGTTTTCTCTGTCTCTAAAAAATAGATTTGCAAAACTCCTTTCGCAGTTTTTTTCACCAGGTGTTAAAGTATATTGTTAAAGTCCACAGTGGCGTAGGAACGCTTTTGATTTAGGGGGCTCAAGCCCATGAACCTTATACCTCAAGGATTAAGCCATGTATGGATGATCCTTTCCCAATTTTTTTTTGGGGGGAGGGGCGGTGGGCTGTATACGTGTACTTATCAGAATTTCATTCACACGAATGAAAGTTGTTATTATTATCATATTATCATTATTATTTGTCACCATTATCATTATTATTACAGCTGATAAAAATTTCACATTATTAATATGTTATCAAAAAAATGTATGTAGCAGATTTTTTATGTGTTCTTCCTTGTTAATTTGTATGCAGGTTTTTTCACTAAAATATTGAGCAGGGACAAGTATTATATGATTATGATTAAATAATTTCTGCCTGCAGGGCTTGGAAAAAAGGTAATCTTCAGGAAATGTTAACATAAGTCTTTGCAAAAGCGAATTAAATTTATCATTTTTGTCTACATTAATAAACTAAAACTTCCGTAAGGTAAAAATTGCTCTAGCCGCTAAGTGAGTACTGTTGAAATATTATGAAGTTTATATTAAAAACTTTGAACGATACATAGGTTGACAATTGATTTCAAAAACATTGGTCTAGTGCAAAGCTAAATGATGGCGGAGATATCGAGGGATTGGAGTTTTATGAGCGGCATATGAAATCCGTAATGCCCTCGATATGTACGTAGATCGTTCAAAACGTAACAAGACAAATATTATAGCGCCGAATTAAACCCACGAAGAAAATGCAGCTCCCTGTGTCGGAACACCTGCAAGGTCCGTCACGTGACGACGCGTCGTTACAGCGCTCCGCTAGTTCATTCTTGTAGTGGACGGCGTAGGGTTCAGACGTGTTTCTGTAACCAAGTATGGATTTAAAACTGGAGCAAAGAGCAGCTATACAATTTTGCGTACGTTTGAACAAAACTGCCACAGAAACGCACGAAATGATTAGAACAGTCTATAAGAAAGATGCTTTGTCCTGTGCAAGAGTTCTAGAGTAGCATAAGAAATTTGTGAATGGTGAAGAGTGTTTGGAAGATGCGCACGCTCCGGTAGGCCTTCGACATTGACTACGGAGGTTAATGTCAATAAGGTCCAGGCACTCCTGCACGATGACCGCTGAACAACCATTGAGAAGGTTACAAATGTGATGTAGATGTCCGTTGATGACACTGTGAGAAACCGGTTGGGATACCGAAAAGTCGCTGCAAAGTGGACTTGTTCACGGATGAATACAAGGCAAATCGTGTTATTACTTGTCGCCAATGGAAGTGCCGGCTACGACGTGAGCCACACTTTTGCGATCGAGTCGTCACATGTGGCGAAACATTTTTCACCCTTTCGATCCCGAAACAAGACAAAAGAGCACCCAATGGAAACACCTACAAAGTTCCCAGTCCAAGAAAACAAAGATTCAAGCAAGTGCAGGGAAGGTCATGCACCTGGTTTTCTTCGATAAAAAGGGAATTACGTATGACAATGTTTTTCCACAAGGGAAAACTGTTACCGGTGTCTATTATTCTGAAGTTTTCAAAGGTCCTCTAAAGAAAAAAATCCTCCGAAACGCCCAGAATATGCACAAACTTGTTGGATTTTGCATCAAGATAATAAATACCCCTGCGCATCGTCCTTTGCTTACCACCAGGTTATCCAAGGTGTAGGCATCGAAGTGATGGCATACCCACCGTATTCACAGGACTTGGCACCGTGTGACTTCCACCTATTTCCTGAAGTGAAGAAACAACTTCATGGACGTCGGTTTGCGTCAAATACTGAACTAAACAATGCAGTGATGGACATCCTAAACCACATGTCAAGGAAGGGATTCGAACAAACCTTCCGGAAGTAGATAAAAAGGTGGGACTGGTGCATTCAGGTAGAGGGAAAACACTTCGAAAGTATGTAAGTGTAAGTATGTTTACAGTAATGCACTTCTACCGCATGTAAAATCAGTCTCGTTTCTTCTTGAACGATCCCCGCGCGCGCGTGTTAGTGTGTGTGTGTGTGTGTATTGTTCGCCAAAATTCTATATATCACATCTCCCAAACTCTTTAATGCCACATTGCAAAATATCTTTCAATCACTGAACTGGGAAAACAGAGGGATAAAATTAATGGAGGTTATTTAACTCACCTTCGTTTTGCTGATGACGTAGAACTTTTTGCAATTACCTCTTCAGAACTGCAGAGTATGAACCAGGAACTTGCTGACAAGTCAAAAGAAGTGGGATTAAAAATGAACTTTCAGAAGACAAAACTGATGTGCAATGATTTAACAAGAAAGGACGATTTATCGATTGATGGGGAAAAGCTGGAGATAACCAATAACTACACAATATTGACAAAAGTCACCGGGCACGTAGAAGAAAAACACAACATAGCGTTTAATGACATACATTAATTAGTATAGTGTTGGTCCACTTTTGGCCTTAATGCATGCACTGACCCTTCGAGACATGCTTTCGACAAGGTTTTGAAACACAGCGATAGGTATGCGCTTCCATTCAGTACATAATGCTGCCGCTAACTGCTGCTTAGTGGTAGGCCTTGGTTTCTAACTTCTTATGCGGTGCTCTAATTCATCCCATAGGTGCTCCATGGGATTAAGATCAGGGCTCTGTGCTGGCCAGTCCACACACGATACGGAATTATTGTCAAACCACGCCGTAACGGTCCTTGTTTTATGGCTCGATGCATTATCCTGCTTGTACAAACAAGGCTCGGTTCCATAGTATTGCCACAGAGTTGGTAGAGCATAATTGTCTAGAATATCAAGGTAGACGTGCTGGTTAACAGGTTTGTCCACGATAACCAATGGCCCGGGACCATACCGCGAAAAATACCCCTGCACGAGTACACTGCCAGCTACAAACTTGACCGTAGGAAAATAGCGTTCCCCCGGCTGCCGCCATGGTAAATAGCATTCCTCCCCGGCTGCCGCCATTACCACATATGGCCATCAGACTGATGGATCGTGTATCTGGACTCATCAGTTCATGGTACCAGTTTTCACTGATCTACTGTCCACGATAAATGTTCTTTACACCATGCTAAACGACGAGTAGCATTCCGAATGGAAATGAAGGGCTTATGAGCAGCCGTACGGCCACGGTAGCCCATGGAATGAAGTTCTCTGCGAATGGTACGTGTACATACCGAGGTTCCAGCATTTTTACTCACCTGTACACTGAGGTCTTGTACAGTACTCCGTCGATGAGCTGTAACGGCTTTCCTGAGGCTTCGATGTCCACTATCACTGATTTCCTTGGTCTGCCAGTACGTTTTGCTGCTTCAGGCACGTCATGTGTCTTCCACTTATTCAATACATCCAAAAGAGTTGATTGGGGTATGTTTAAACGCCCCTCAGTTTCTTTTATGGACAACCCACTAATATAACACCCAACAATCTTTCCTTTCTCTTAGTTAGTTCTCTCTCGCCGCGACATTTTCACTAAAACTCACATTGCCATATTATCGCGGTCAGCTGCAGCTTGTTTTTATGCTGTTTGCAGCTGTACCGGGCATCTTAACAATGCAGCGGATCGGTTCATTTGCTTTTGAAAGGCTGTTCCGTGACTTTTGTTAATATAGTGCGCATTTACCTTGGACAGGAGATATCAAGCGAGGATCGTATTGATGAAGAAATTAATCGACGTATTAAACTTGGTTGGAAGGCTTTTGGAAGAAACGGTACAATATTTAAATAAGAGCAATATGCCAATGTCAAAGCATCATTCCAGTGCTTACATATGGAGCGGAGATACAGACGTTAACTAAAAAAGACATACAAAGACTGCATACAACTGAAAGAAGCATGGAGAGATGTATGGATGGTGTAACCAGGAAAGATAAGAAGAGTAACTCGTGGATAAGGAAAGCGACAAGAGTGAAAAAGACATCATGATCAGTGTAAAATCTCTGAAATGGCAATGGTATTGGTAATTGTGGGTGCCAGGGGTACCCAGTTTATTGCTGTCTTGGGATAAATACATAGGATGTATCACTGAATAGTGCAACAATAAAAGCATAAAGAGAAACAATCTGGTACATCCACAATACAAACTGGAGAACAAACAGAAGAATGCATATGTTTGCACATATAGTAAAAAGACGATGTACACAAAGAAGGAAAATCAGATCGGTATAACATTCGATACAAAGTAAAACTATAACATTCGATACAAAGGCATGGAGAGGTGCATGCTTGGTATAACCAGGAGAGATAAGAAGAGGAACTCGTGGATCCGAAAAATGACGAGAGTGGAAGACATCATGATCAGAGTTAAATCCCTGAAATGGCAATGGGCTGGACATACTGCCAGAAGGACAGACCTTAGATGGACAGCCGAAATTTTAGATTGGATTCCAAGGGACAGGAAAAGACCCAGAAAAAGACCACATGGGAGATGGGTGGATGAAATTCGTAAATATGCGGGAGTGACATGGAGGAGACTGGCACAAGACAGACCGTTGTGGAGGAAACTTGGGGAGACCTTCGTCCAGCAGTGGATTGATAATGGTTGACAATGATGATGATGATGACAAAGTAAAACATGTACAACAAGATAAGCGTATAAGAACAAAGTTAGTACGGAAATAAACCGCGACAGAGGAAAACACTAGTGTATCTAGGACATATAACACGAGCAAATGAAAAACACAAAGCACTATAACAAAAACATGAAACAATATTGCAGTACGTGAGGGACAACAGAAACAGTGTCTGGTTGGAAAGGAGCGCTAAATTTCATCGGCCAAAGGAAGCATGGTATCACAAAATTGTTTATCAGCGAAGTCTTTCAAGGAGGAGAGACGGCGAGTGTATCGTCTAATGAAACCCTGGTATCTAGGATTTGTGACGCTCAGGGATTTTAAAAAGGGCACATACGCTTCAAATTGCATCACCGCTGCACAGAGATCAAGATCAGGTGAACGGAGAAATTTTTCAGTACAGACAACCGTACGAGCAGATTGGAAAAGGTGTAAAAGTGGCTGTCTGGACAATGGGCCAGGAACAAGAGGAAACTTATCAATGGCTTGTATAACCTCATCATCTGAGAGAGGATTGAAAGGGCAGGAAGGGAGATACAAATCGTTCGAAGAGCCATCAGGTGGAGAAACATCTGAACAGGACACATCGGGAACACTAGACGAGGCCACAGAAGAAGTAACAGAAAGATGTTTTACCTTTTTCTGTTTCACAGAGCCTCTGGAAGTACCAGTCCGTTTCGAAGAGAAAGTTGAGGCGGAGAAATTAATTGGTGGATCTGGATAAATACCCAAAACGGGAGACGAGAACACAAGTTGCGCCGAGGAATCAAAATGTACCCAAACAGCATCGGTTAACGCTAGAACATCTCATCAACCGAGGTACCAGGAAGGTGCGGCAACAGGCTAACATCAGACATGGTCGTTGTTGAAGTTCCGATATGCGAGAGACACGGAGGAATGCCAGTCGGCCGGAGTGCCGAAGCACCACTCGACACATCTGAGTTAGAACAATCCGTCAGAGACACATCAGTAGTGGAAGACATCTCTGCTAACCCAGAAGGAGGATGCACTACCGTACGGTGCGGAAGAGAAGGAAAGGGATCATTGTCCATACCTGGAAGTTGCGTCTGACAGAGAAGAAGAGGTCGCGTCTGGCAAAACACTAGAAAAGGGTATGGTAGAAAGACCAGTGTGATCGGCATAGGGAGGCGAGCTGGAAGAAAGACCACGAGGTATGCGCTTACAGGAGGCAGTGGTGTGATCCTGTGTGAGACAGTTAGTACAATAGTGAGTGGTAAAAACCTTGAAACTGTACGTGCGTGAGCCAATTTCAACAGTAGCGTCTGTAAGACAATCCGCTAAGGCGTTCTCAGTGGGGAAAACGACCAACAACTGACGGCAATGTCCTGTAGCATGTACAAATGCAGTTCCGCGTGGAGCGTCAGAAAAGCGACGGACCATGCCAACGATTTTACAAACATTATTGACAAGGAGAGGAAGCGCAGTATCGGGCATTTCTTGTGGAACAGGATAGAACGTGATGTTCACCGAAAGCTTGGAAAGAGGAGAAGGCACGATATGATTTGTTCCAATCGGAAGTCCGTGTGCAAGAAAAAGTCAGCATCCTCCTTGTATTTGAACTGCACGGAGATACCCCTAGGGATGCGGGAAATTTCGGCAATAGACGCAGCGACACATGAACGTAGAGGACCTCCATGCTGCTTGGCAAAAGAGTATTTGGTAAGGCATGAAAGGGCACACCTCTATCCAAGAGATTATGGAACTCACCACCAATCTGCGAATTTTCGTCAATCGTTATCTTCACCTTGTGGTTGGATACTTGAGTAATAGACGGTGATTGCAATAGACTATCAGGTGGAGAAGAAGCTGACGTTGAGGTAGCGCCGCTCTGCACTGTAGAGGCAAATGACATCCTTGGAAGAGAAGTCTGTGCTGAAACGGCAGGCATAGAAGGCAGTGAAGGCAGAGGAGCACAAGCAGTAGTAGTTGTACCCAGGGAGAACACCGAGGAAGAAGCTGTAGAAGGAGGCGCAGCCAAGTCCAGTGAAGGCACCGTAGCAGGAGTACTAGGAAGTTGGAAAGGCACATGAGCAGACACGTCTGAGGACGAGAGTAGATCAACTTCCATGGGCGTGGGATGTGACGTATAATGACGGGCATCCGCCACGCCCAAAGATGATAAGAAGAGACCGGAAGCCGCCATGTTGGCAGCTTCCAATTGCAAACAAACGAGCTAATGAAAAGGAAACGGAGGAATATGAACAAATACAAGGACGAAAGCGCCAGAAAAGTAGCTCAAAACGTACACAGTACCTTTAAATAGGCGGGGCACGCAACAGGTGAGTACAAAACGAGGTATATCACACTGGAATGCAGAAAATGTAGGAGCCACCAACACAACGTCTGTCAATAACGAGCAATGGGGTGGACATATTGTCGACGTCTGTCAATAACGAGCAATGGGCTGGACGGGCCATCGATGGACCACCGAAATTTTAGACTGGATTCCAAGGGCAGGAAAAGACCCAGAAGAAGACAACATGGGAGATGGGGGGATGACATTTGAAAGCATGCGGGAGTGATATGGAGGAGACTGGCTCAAGAAGACCGTCGTGGAAGAAACTTGAGGAGATCTTCATCCAGCAGTGGATTGATAATGGCTGACAATGATGATGATGATATATTGATGATGATATATTGTTAAGTTGCCAGTAAATATTGCATCAGCCCACTAAACTATTTATATTGACCAATAAATATTGCATCAGCCCACTAAACTATTTATATTGGCCAGTAAATATTGCATCAGCCCATAAACTATTTATATTGGCCAGTAAATATTGCATCAGCCCACTAAACTATTTATATTGGCCAGTTAATATTGCAGCAGCCCACTAAACTATTTATATTGGCCAGTAAATATTGCATCAGCCCACTAAACTATTTATATTGGCCAGTAAATATTGCATCAGCCCACTAAACTATTTATATTGGCCAGTAAATATTGCATCAGCCCACTAAACTATTTAAATTGGCCAGTGAATATTGCATCAGCCCACTAAACTATTTACATTGGCCAGTAAATATTGCATCAGCCCACTAAACTATTTACATTGGCCAGTAAATATTGCATCAGCCGACTAAACTATTTACATTGGCCAGTAAATATTGCATCATCCCACTAAACTATTTACATTGGCCAGTAAATATTGCATCATCCCACTAAACTATTTATATTGGCCAGTAAATATTGCATCAGCCCACTAAACTATTTATATTGGCCAGTAAATATTGCATCAGCCCACTAAACCATTTACATTGGCCAATAAATATTGCATCAGCCTACTAAACTATTTATATTGGCCAGTTAATATTGCATCAGCCCACTAAACTATTTATATTGGCCAGTAAATATTGCATCAGCCTACTATTTATATTACGTACTAATAAGCTTTTTTGTTTACCCATTTTCATTGTCTGTTGCAATAAATTTATTATATATGGTACTGAAATGAAGTGTTCACTTTCACACTCTCAGTGGCAACATGATAGAAATATGGAAATTTATTTTTCCCTTTTTGTTCGACAGCCCTCTCCCCCTCTGATTTTGCTTTGGACCGTTGGACCGGGCCCACCAATGCTCCTGTCCTGTGGAAAACGCACAGCAGGAAAAACAAATTATTAGCACAAACAATCTTCGAAGGAAAAACGTTTAGCCAATATAACATGTGATATGAAAAAAGAAATAAGAGCGCTAATATAGATCTAATAACAATATATTAGCTTTATGTATAATGTGCCAGAAAAAGTGAAAAAAAACATTATACTTAATTATAATTAGTATGTTAAAATATGTAGTTTCATTGGGTAAAAGTGCAAAGGTTCTGAAAGGAAAAACGTGGGTCGCGATCATTAGTGAAAGATGAAGTTAATATAGTTCAAAAGTAAAAGCTCTTTTCATAGCAGAATTCTGCATTAAGCAACTGATCCCCCACCACCACCACCCCACCCAACTCACCTCTTCCATAGCCATCACACGAGAGAGAGTAGACATACCGTTAGCCTTGGGTACCAGCAAATATTTCCTTAAATCTTCCTGTTCCTGGGCAGATATCTTACTCTCAGAAAAGCAACATTACTTTCAGCCATATTCTCGTCATTAAAACATGCTTTCTTTCGGTTATTAAAAGTTGAAAAACTCCACAATAGTTCTTTTCGTACTGCCAATAATTATTATTAGGTAAGAGCGAGAGCTTTAGGCCAACTTCGAATAGAAGTCGAAACTCAACAACAGTTAGCCCAGACTAGTCAGAGGTTTTTCAAGAGGTTCGTTAGTACATACGAACAACACAAATTTTATACGAATCTACTTACGAACAACACAAATGTATGGAGGATTTCTGCTTATTCAAATGGCTAACTACTTGAAGTGACAATTCTGCCTCACAGATGGCGACACAGTACGCTCTACACACTAGTTGCAGAAGAGAACTTTGGAAGAGAGAAGACGCCCAGAGCCAGAGCAGAGAGCGGAAGAGTGAAGAGAGGAAGTGGAATTGGTCGTTGGTGGTTGTTCGTTGGTGGAATGAATCCGTTTAAGTTGTTAATTATTGTCTCGTGTAACTTGTCTTGTGTGTTCGAATAAAATGTTAAGAATATGATGGCTCTTCATTGTAGTAGCGCAAGATTGAATTCCCCTAGACGCCACGAGTTCTACAAGAAAAAGTGGGGACCCGTCCCGGATTTCATTCCAAGGAAAAACGAAAAGTTCTAAGTCTGCCATGTTGTTCTGTGTCGCCCTGACACGTCATCGTCATCATCATCATCATCATTGTCAACCATTATCAATCCACTGCTGGACGAAGGTCTCCCCAAGTTTCCTCCACAACGGTCTGTCTTGTGCCAGTCTCCTCCATGTCACTACCGCATACTTTCGAATTTCATCCACCCATCTCCCATGTGGTCTTCTTCTGGGTCTTTTCCTGTCCCTTGGAATCCAATCTGAAATTTCGCCTGTCCATCGATGGTCTGTACTTCTGGCAGTATGTCCAGCCCATTGCCATTTCAGGGATTTAACTCTGATCATGATGTCTTCCACTCTCGTCATTTTTCGGGTCCACGAGTTCCTCTTCTTATCTCTCCTGGTTACACCAAGCATGCACCTTTCATTGCCTCTTTGAGTTGTCTGCAGCCTTTGTATGTCTTTTTTAGTTAAGGTCCACGTCTCTGCACCATACGTAAGCACTGGAAGGATGCATTGATCAAACACTTTTCTTTTAAAACATAATGGCATATTGCTCTTGAAAATTATGCTGTTTCTTCCAAAAGCTCTCCAGGCAAGTTTTGTACGCCGATTAATTTCTTCATCAATGTGACCCTCACTTGACATCTGCTGTCCAAGATAAACGTACGTGTCTGTTATCTCCAGCTTTTCTCCATCAATCGATAAATCTTCATTTCGTGTAAAAGCATTGAACATCCCTTTTGTCTTCTGAAAGTTCATTTTTAATCACACTTCTTTACTCTTGTCAGCAAGTTCCTGGATCATACTCTGCAGTTCTGATGGAGTAGTTGCAAAAATGACTACGTCATCAGCAGAACGAAGGTGGGTTAGATAACCTCCATTAATCTTTATCCCTTTGTTTTCCCAGTTCAGTGATTGAAAGACATTTTCCAATGTGGCATTAAAGAGCTTCGGAGATATGGGGTCACCTTGTCTCACTCCCTTTCCAATTTTCATGTGTGTTGTATTTTCAAACAGCCGAATCTTTGCACTTGCATTTTCATAGATGTTATTAATAATATTAATGTATGCATCTTCAATACCGCAGGATTTCAGAGCCATTGTAACTGCTGATGGTTTCACCGAATCAAAGGCTTTTTCATAATCGATAAAAGCCATGCACAATGGAAGTTCATATTCCCTCGCTCTTTCAATTAGTTCTCTCAGTACGTGGATATATGATCTTTTGTGCTGTAGCCACTCCTGAATCCAGCTTGTTCTCTCGGTTGAGCCATGTCCCGTGTTACCTTCAAGCAGTGTGAAAGAACTTCAGTGAAGATTTTATAAACCACTGATAGGAGGCTGATAGGTCTGTAGTTCCCGAGATCCTCAATGTCACCTTTATTATGTAGCAGGATCATTGTAGCGTTGTTCTAATCCTCAGGAATCTTCCTTTCATTAAGGCATCGAGTGAAAATTTGGGTGAGTACTGTTTCGATTTCTCCACTTGCTTCTTGTATAATGTCTACAGTAATTTCATCTTCTCCTGGAGCTTTTCCCCGCTTCATGTTATTGATTGCATGTGCAACCAAGAACATGAAGCCCTGACACGTAGGAAGTTCTAAGTCGGCCATGTTGCTGAGTGTCGCCCTTGGCAAGTAGGGCTTTGTTCCTATTTTTGAAAGTCATCCTGGATAAACAGTGTTGCCCTGGCACGCGTGAATTAGCTCCTGTTTTCCGAGGAGTCACCCAGGCTCGACGGTTACAGCGAGCCTCCTGCTCGAGTGCCAATATAATATTTTAGTGGGCAGTTTTGCACGAGAGATTCAAGTTTGGGTGGGGCAATCTTGCCTGGAAAGCTAGTGTTGTGCGTGGATATTTTCGATCTTCGTTCAAGACCGTAATTTTTTTTATTAACAATGGTGAAAATAACTTTCGATTTCTTCATTTTTTATTGAAATTTTCTAGTGGATACGTTTCAATTGGATTACGAAGGAGATTTCAGGTTAGTCGAAGTGAAAATTAAATAGTGAATTTTGACTTTAACTAATGACAAAGTGTTTACTTTGTTTGCGCTGAGTTATCTGGTTATGAAAATTAATTAGTGGATTCTGACTTTAACGAATGACAAAGTGTTCAATAGTTTATTAGCGTTGAATTATCTGTTTCGCAATGTTGGTGTAAGAATTCATGTGTTCAAATGCCTAATTAACTTAAAACGCCCTACACTGCACTATTGTATGTGGTAAATTCGAATATATGCATTTTCCAGTCCGGTAATTTGTAGACTTAGTACATAACTAACTATGGCGTATTTAGCAAAAGGTCTTAAAAAGGAGTGAAAAACATTGGCTTATGAGTTGGGGTTAGAAACACCACCAGACTGCAGAATTATGCATTTTCAGAGAGCCATTCTTGAAAGTGAAAATTATAATGAAGAGTTTTGCAGGGAGTTGTTGAACCCAATCATAAATACAAGGAAAGATGCCATTGAAGAAAAACGAAGGAGAAAAGTAAGAGTCGAGGCTGAATCTAGACAATATAGAGGGGTTCAAGTTGAAAATACCAAAACTCTAAGAAAAGAGTTTAAAAACTTAATTCAGAAATTTAATATGGGAAACGATAAAGCCTGTACCTCGTGCTTTTTGAGCGGCAAGCCCGTCGTGTGTCTTTACCACAGGAGAAATGGGTTACTCATCTTTTAGGACTCTTCCCCCACGAAATAAATCAGCTGATTGCTCCTGAGCCAGAAGAAAAAGTCGAGAGTTATGACCACGTAAAAGAGTTGTTGCTAAAGAGGTTCAAGCTAACTCCTGAAAGGTTTCGCCAGTTATTTGCTTCTCACCAGAAGAAACAGACCGGTGCCTGGCGGGACTTTTATCATGAATTATTTACGTATTTTGATGGTTGGCCTTAAAAATAACAACTTTTGAAAAATTGAGGGATTTGGTCATCGCTGATCAAATTAAAAAGCGAACTCCAGTGCATTTTAGAGAATATTATTTGGACGAATGGATCAACATTTTCTTCCCCGTAGAATTATCCGAGGCTCAATGATTATGAAAGTGTTAAAAGGCCGCTCTTTCATGGTTTTCTAGAGATGTTAAAAAAAACAAAGATGTGAAAAACAAAGTTGTTGGAAAAGGGATGTCTGGAGGCAGACAGGCTGAGAAGTTCAAGAGACGAGGTCCATTAAGATGTTATGAGTGTGGGCATAGAGGGCATTTGAGGCTCCATTGCCCTGAACTCACCAGAAACGACAGTGGTCCGTCAGCGAACAGAGTAAGGGCGAAGGAAAAGGCATTGGACGCCCACAGTACACGAGCCCGTAACGAGATTGTGAATGAGAAGGTTCGAACCAAAGAGATGGCATTGAATAATTTGACTGCATTTGTCAACACAGGTAGTTTTTACGTGAAGATGTCTATAAACAAGTTGCAGGCGTTCCGAAGTTGGCGAACAAACCCTTGCTTTTATCCAGAATTGGAGCGTCGCAGGTTTGGACTAAGGGATCTTTTGAGCGGGAGGTTGCCATAGATGGACATCATTTTTCACTTACGTGGCATGTTGTGCCCACCCCCGCATTTAAGTTTTCAGGCGGTAATTGGTGCCGACATTCTGGACCAAGCTTCGATAAATTTCAGCAAGAGTGACACTGAATTTTGTAAGTACGAGGCGAAGATGTAGCTAAGACGATGAAATCAAACTGAGTCACGTTCGTGACACACAGGTGAAGGCAAGGTTGAAAAAGATGGTTTCGGCATACAAGCCAGAGAAAACCGAAACAACTGACGTCTGTATGAGAATCATACTAAATGATGGAACACCGATACACCTGAGAGCCCGTCGTTTGTCATTCCTGGAGAAGCAAGAAGTTCACAGACAGATCCACGAATGGTTGGAGCAGGGATAGTTAGGCCTAGCTCTTCTGACTATGCCAGCCCTGGGGTGTTGGTAAAAAAGATAAAACAACAGGTTATGTGTAGATTACAAAAAATTAAATGAAAAGCTAGTCAAAGATAGGTTCTCTCTGATTTTAATAGATGTTTTGGACAGACTACAAGTAGCCAAAGTGTTCACTACACTGGACTTGAAGAATGTTTTTTTTTTCATCTAAATGTCGATGAAAGCAGTCGAAAGTATACTTCCTTTATTGTTCAAGATGCGCAATTTAAATTCACAAAAGTTCTTTTTGGGTTAAGCACTAGCCCTAATGTCTTTCAGAGGTATATTTATAGTATTTTCAGAGATCTCATGCCCAAAGGTACTGTAATAATTTATATGGACGACTTACTCATCCCATCGGTAGATGAAGAGGAAGGTTAAAAGAAACTAGAAACCGTGTTTCAAGTCGCATCTAAATATGGACTCGAAATAAAGATGAAAAAGTGCCAGTTCTTGAAGAAGAAAGTAGAGTTTCTCGGTCACTTGGTAGAAAACGACATTATTCGTTTATCCCCGGCGAAGACACTGGCAGTTAAGAAGTTTACTGTCCCATCAAATGTGAAGCATTTGCAAAGCTTTTGGGACTAACAGGCTACTTCAGAAAATTCATTCCAGAATATTCCAAGGTTGCAAAACCATTGAGTGACTTACTGAGGAAAAGTTGGTCGTTTGTTTTTGGTCACGAACTGAGAGAAGCATTTGAAGACCTTAAGAAATTACTGGCCGAGATTCCTGTTTTGAGCATTTTAAAGAAGGATGGAGGACACAGCTACACACAGATGCGAGCAAACACGGCTATGCTGCTGCAGGAAGCTGAAGATGGAAAATTGCACCCTGTTTATTTTATGTCGAAGAAAACGAGTTTAACTGAAGAGAAGTACAGCAGCTACGAGCTAGAGGTCCTGGCCATCTTCGGATCCCGGAAAAAGTTCCGTGTTTATCTGTTGGGTAATGGGTTCAAAATCGTCACTGATTGTTTGGTATTCCAGAAGTCCATGGACAAGAGAGACCTTTTCACACGAATCTCAAGATGGGCCTTGTTACTGGAGAAGTTAGACTACGAGATAGTACACAGACGGGGTCAGAGGATGCAGCATGTCGACGCCTTGAGTAGGCACCCAGTCACGACTACAGGAAACGATACTCTGACTGCAAAGCTGAGAAACGCCCAGTTGGAAGACTAACGTGTTTGAGCCCTTAAAGCACTCCTATCAGGTAATGAGTCTCAAAAGTATTTCGCGCGTAATGACATTCTCTACAAGTTTGCCAACGGGCGTGAGCTTATTGTAGTGCCAAGAGACATGAAAGCTGAATTAATTAATTAAATTGGTACACGAAAGAGGCCCGTTGCCTTCCACAAACAAAAACTATCAACATATCTTAACAACAGTCGGTGAATTCACGAAATTCACTTGGTTATACCCAGTTAAATCAACTTCGGCAGAAGATGTGTTAGATAAACTGAAGCTACAGCGCACGAACTTTCTGAAATCTTCTCAGGATCGTAACCGATAGAGGCCCGGCTTTTACCTCGAAAGCTTTGCGTTGAAGAAGGAATCCAACATTTACAAATAGCCACAGGTATCCCACGCGGGAACGGGCAAGTTGAAAGAGTTCACCGTACTCTTATACCTGTCCTGACGAATTTAACTCTCGACGATGCGAAGAAGTGGTTCAGACATGTGAATAAATTGCAGAGAGTTCTTAATAGTACGACGAGTCGTAGTACAAGGTGGACACCATTTGAACTTTGACTGGTGTGAAAATGAGGAACAAAGAGGCCATCATTCTCAGGAATCTCCTAGCAGAAGAGATGATATAACAGTTTCAGGACCAAAGAAGTTTTATCAGGCAAAAGGCAAAGAAGAATATTAAAAGAATTCAAGCTGAAAACAAAAATGCTTACAACAAGAAAAGGAA
Source organism: Macrothele yani (assembly GCA_039090855.1). Lineage (NCBI taxonomy): Eukaryota > Metazoa > Arthropoda > Arachnida > Araneae > Macrothelidae > Macrothele > Macrothele yani. The sequence goes on along the minus strand of CM076994.1, from coordinate 73,216,981 downwards.
GAAAGCACCCAAATATCAAGCTGGTGACTTAGCAGCCATTCAAATAATTCAATTCGGCGCCGGTCTGAAGTTAAGTTCCAAGTTTCTACATCCATATAAGGTGACCAGAGTTAATCCTAGAGAAATATATGAGGTTGAAAATGTCGGACATCATTCGGGTCGTTTTGCGACCACCACTTCCGCTGATCTAATGAAACCATTTTTTAAAAACGTAACAGTTTAATATTGTGATTTTGTTTTCATATTACGAAATGTTTTCATTATTCATAATGCATTCCTGTGCACTTGTTCAGTCCTTCTTGTTGAATTTATATTTTGTGCAATACTTCTTTTTGTAATGTGGGATCATGCAATAGCGCATGGTACGGTCACATCTGTATTTTCTAAAACATAACCTTAATTATGCAATCCAACATTTGTTTGTCTACTGACGTCATGAACATACAGGTCGCGCCATCTTTTTTCTGGACAATTAATGCGTTCACAAGGATGAACATTTGAACATCGATTAAAACAGCTTCATTTTATAACTTGGAATACCTAATACTTTCTAAAACATAACCATAATTATGCAATCCAATATTTGTTTGTCTACTGACGTCATCAAAGTACAGGTCGCGCCATGCGTTTTCTGGTTTCAACAGCCCCAAAGGAAAAGTTATTGATTTTTAATAAAATTATGGTTATGTTTTAGAAAATATTAAGTACTCCAAGTTATATGAAGTTAATTTAATCGATGTTCAAATTTTCATCCTTGGGAACACATTAATTGTGAAGGAAATGTGTACAAAAGTTTTTCCATTGGAAGTATAGGAAGCAAAATTACTTGACGTCCACCTTAATAATATGGGATAAGGGCGATGGAATGGATCGCAATCCTATGTCCTGACCTTTGACCCCAATTCACCCATTTTGAATAGGGTTTGTCCCCAGGTGGTCTACTACCACATAGTAAAATATCATTGAAATCGAACCATATTTACGCAAGTTATGACGCATAAGTGCAATGGAATTGATCCCGCTCTACGTCGTGACCTTTGACCCCATTTGTCCCATTTTCAATAGGGTTCGTCCCCAGGTGGTGCCCTACCACATACTAAAATTTCATCTAAATCGAGCCATTTTTACGCCAGTTATTGTGCGGACGGACGGACAGACGGACAAACAAAGCTGGGGCATATACGCTTCCTCAACCTACGGTTGGAAAGCGTAAAAAACGGCCACTATACCGAAAACTATCAACGAACGAATCTTTCTGGTGAGTTGAATCGAAAGAATCGGTCTGCTCATCTCTATTACCGATGAAATAAATGGCCCTCCGGTCCGACTCACCGATACAACCCGTCGCAATATCAGTTTCTGTAGGTGTCATAATGTCGGTGCCTTTCTTCTGCTCAAGCCGGTAGTTGTTTTCCTGCCACAATTTGCTGGAGATGCCCAGATGGTGGCCAGTTTTCGGTGATGAAAGGACTCCGACTACGAGCCTCTGACTTAAAAAAAAAAAGATGACCTGAGATATTTCTTCAAAAAAATGAAACGGGAATAAAGAGGGGTGGGAATAAGCAGTATATATTTTAAAGTTTACTTTTTACGAATAATTGGTTTGTGTTTGATCTGATATGGAGGGGTACAGCAGATATGAATGTCCTCTCTCAAAACTTTGGAGTGGTACATTGTATCCCTGTATCCCCCGTTCCTAAGCCATTGAAAGCCCACTGTTTCATCACATAATGATTCTTCTTCGCTCTGCAATCCCATTCACACAGGAAGGAAGTGACAGCATTAGCGTATATTATTTATAATCCAAGCAAACTCGCTGACATTTTAAAGTCACTACAGACGTTTCATTTATAGTAATCGTAATTAATTTTTTGCGACACAAGTTTCATATTTTCGTACGTTTCTTTCGTATTAACTGAATGTGCTATTGAGGTAGATGAATAAAGCCCATTGCGGAAAAGGACAGTTTTCAGACTATTCTTTGATGAATCAATAAAAAGTTTTCATTCAGCTAGTCTGTTCAAATCCAGAGGAATTAATTAACAAATCTGTCACTGCAGAAAGCCAAGTCCCCCACATTCAGAGAAAAATCCTTCGTATTCCCTTTGACGGCTTCTGAAAAGTGTAACTTTTACTCCTTTGACAAGAAGATTCTATCCTTGGAATCGTGATGCTAAACATTCTTCATGAACTTAAGTTACGAAAGATTAAGGTATCTTGGAGGACTAACCAACACTTCTTGAGGAATAAAGTTTGGGTCCTACGTAGGCGTATGTTTAGCTGCAAAATTTCAATCCCTGGAAGCCGTTACCTCTAGCTCTTCCCCACCGCTCTCGATATTTGCAGGTGTTGGGTGTTTTGGCACTGGTAAATAAGCCAAACGAGGCACTGGTCACAAAGCTGATGGAAGATTTCGATATACAATGCTTTTCTTATTTTTCGATGAAAATCTAGAAACATTTGTAAGACAAATTTAACAATCTGTAGGGTGGTTTTCGTTGGCTCTCCCCAAATAATATTCCAGTAACCCTAGTGAGCGAGCTGTCAGGAAAAAGAGAGAGAGAGAGAGAGAGAGAGAAAATCTTGGCCAATCAGCATTTTTTAAATGGGCATTATCTACTCAGCGTCTGACGCGCGGAAGTTTTGGAGAGGTTCTTCCAAAGTTATTCGCGCTCAGTTCTTTATTTTTAAGGCAGTAGCGTTGTGTGCGAATGTTTTACCCTCGGCAAGACTAACAAACAACATCTCGTCGATGATTCGTCATCTTGCAGAGAATCAAGACTCCGCGTTCTTTGGACCTTTGAGCGGTGTGCTCGTTTAAAGTGGTTCCACCTAAAATCTCTGCCTTATGTTTCCAAAACTTCTTTACATATTTTCTTCGCAATTAATGTATTCCCAAGGATGAAAATTTGCACATCGATAAAACTAACTTTAAGTTATAGCATGGGATACTTAATACTTGCTAAAACATAACCATAATTAAGAAATCCAACATTTGTTTGTCTACTGACGTCACAAATTTGTAGGTCGCGCTATCTATTGACAGGTCTGAACATTACTTAAAGAAAACTGATTGATTTTTAATATAATTATGGCTATGTTTTAGCAAGTATTAAGTATCCCATGCTATAACTTAAAGTTAGTTTTATCGATGTGCAAATTTTCATGCTTGGGAATACTTTAATTGCGAAGAAAATATGTCAAGAAGTTTTACCATTGGAAACATAAAGCAGAGATTTTAGGTGTAACCACCTTAAGTGTTAATGCGTTTATGATGAAGAATTTAACTTTTGTCGTTGTTTTTTTCCTTGAAGTTACAGGGAACTTAAGTTTTAATTTGGAGACAGGGGCGGTGGCCACGTCTCGTGTTCGGTGTCATGATCTTGGTTACTTAGTAGTATTGTGAATCTTTTGAAGTTTACTATAGATGTTTAATAATAATAATTATAATAATAATAATAATAATAGTAATAATAATTGAAAGTAATGATATTGCATTTGTATATGTTAAGGTAGAGTTTTAGAGAATGAACTTGCGAATATAATCGACATTAATTGTTCAGATTTATTGAGGATTGTGTGGGTTTATTCCTGTCTGGTGCATCGTGTGGATCGCGGTGTGGTGGCACGGTTGTGTCCCGCGAATGGGGCTTGGCGGTGCGTATGCCGGGCGTCCGACTTGCGGCGAGGCTGGCTGGATCGATACTGCAATTCTCCGTTTCAAATGATTCTTTAATCCTTGTTGAGCCAGATTGGTGGTACAAGTGCTGTTCTTCAGTAATTACCCTTTTGAAAGCATTTTATTAGTGTTTATCTCCTCCACGTAAGAAACACGGAGAGTTCAGTTCTTCGTGGACATTTAAGGAAGCTGGGACGCAGTCATCCTACCATTTAAGGAAGCTGGGATGCAGTCATCCTACCATTTAAGGAAGCTGGGATGCAGTCATTCTACCAGTACCAGGATACCAGGATTTCTCTGTAGCGGCAGAAGTTCTTATGCCATAGCCCTAGCTTTCGAGTTAGGAGCTGAGTGTATGTCATAAAACCAAAATCCACCACTCTCTTTGAACTGCTATAAAAAAAACCCCAACTGGTTGCCGGATTTGGGAAAAGAATCCTACTCATCATGATGCACGGCGCAACAACATTGGTGCCAGAGCATTATCTTACCAAGATGGCGCAAGATGGTATTCAGAGGAAGGTCTTGCCTTCTCTTACGTCAACCCGTAACGACAAGTGGTACATGTAAAAAGAAAAATCGATCTTTTAAATCATTTCCAAAGTAGCAATGTAAAAATTGTTAATATTACTTTTGATTTTGGCTTACATGCAAAACTTGCCCGAAGCTGATATGGAAAATCAAATGAGTAGCAGACCTGGCGCAAGAAGAGCCCCTTGTGACAGAAAATCAAAGCGAACGTTGTTTAACTTTTAATCAGTTCTAGAGTGAAAAAAATAGATAAAAAAGGAAAAGTGTCCATAAACTTCTAAAATATAACAAGGTTGTTTCGTTTATAAAGGTGGTTAGCTGATGAACACGGAAAAAAGTGCAATTCCAGTTTTTATTTATTTTAATTTTTATTTTTGGTGTTTGATCTTGTAATGTTTTTCTCTTAAAACTGACATGGTGTGAGGTAAAAATACGTAAAGCTTAATGATTCCAAGATATGGGGGATGGAGGTAGGTTGGGAGAAACTGGACAGTCAGATTAAGCTTTGCTTCTGCTTGAGAGATCTTGTTCAGAGAGACTGAGGGTCAGAAAAGGAGGCATTGCTATATAAAGTTACCACCTAAAAAGGAACGTGCATTGTAAACTTATGTTTACTCCACACTGTCATTGTGTGATGGGTTATGTACTGTACTGTACGTGGAGATGGGTAAAGAAAATGACATGTGCTGTCGACAAAAAACCAGTTTTTTTTTCTTTTTTTTTTAAACCAGAGATGCTTAAAGGTGTCTTCTGTTGTCATTCTTTGCGTTTTAATTTAGTGGAATGCTGAGTGTTTTGTACAGCTAGTTTCTTTCAAGCGGAGTGATGGAACAGTGCTTTCTTTGAGTTTCATAAAAATATTTTCTAACTTCTGAAACGTTCTGATTCCGCTTTGAAGGAATTAATTTTCTCATCATACTGCCTTGAAAACAACTTGTATCATTTTAAAAGAATTTTTTTTTTGGCAAAGAAAAATGTACATTGGCATTTATTTTCAATATACTATCATACACTGCTGGACAATTGCTAAGGACGGATCATAAACGGCTATATAGCGCATAAAAAAGTAAGTGTGGTTGGATGCCAAGTGAAGTAAAATAATGTCAGAATGCCAGGACATTACAAGAAAGACAATTTATTGTGCTCTGAAATCCAGAAGGCTTTGGAACGTGTTCAAGGGACAAACAGGCCATTTTGTGCAGAATACGTAAACGTGAAAAAATGCAATTACCGTCCGCAGGCGTTCTGGCGTAAGATGTCAATACGGGATATGGCCACCATAGAGGGCGATGCAAGATTCCACACGTCGTGTCATGCTTTGCACATCATTATCAAGCAGCTGTTGGGGTAATTTATCCCATTCCTCTGTCAGTGCACGGATGAGGGTGTCCTGGTTTATTGGAGGGCATTGGCGACCAGCAAGACTCCTCCCCAAAGCATCCCACACATTTTCAATGGGATTCAGATTTGGAGAACGTGCTGGCCATACGAGGCGTTGAATATCCTCGCTCTCAAGACACTCCTGGACAGCAACTGTTCGATTACATGTTGCGTTGTCGTCCACGAAAATGAATCTATCACCGACAGCACCACGGAACATTCGAACATGAGGTAGCAGAACATCATTAATGTATCGTTGGCCAGTCATAGTCCCAGTTGGAAGCACATAGAGGGACGTACGGCGATTGATCATGATGCCAGCCCATACCATGACACTACATGTTGGATATCGGTCCCTTTCCTGTATGTTTGCTGGACAATATGCAGTACCACTATCACGCCAGATCAGTTGTCGTCGACAATCAGACGATAGTCTGTATCTACTCTCATCTGAGAAGAGGACAGCAGACCAGTCGTTATCAGTCCAATTGCGATGTTGATGGCACCATTGCAAACGGGCAGTACGGTGACGTCTGGACAATGGGATGCACACAACAGGGCGGCGGGCGTATAGTCCTCCTTTATGCGAACGTCTGGCGACAGTTTTTCGAGAGATCCGTTTGCCAGTAGCAGCCATAAACTGATTTGTTACCTCACTAGCTGTGCTGCGCCGGTGTCTTTTTGTTGATAGCACTATGTACCGATCTTCTGCAGGTGTCGTACTGCGAACAAGACCTCCCCCGTGACGTTTGCTACACTCTCCATTTGTTTGAAATGATTTCCAAAGCCTTGAAACAACACTGTGGCTGACGTCGAACTCCCTGGCAACATCTGTTATTTTTCTCCCTTCTTCAATCTCGCCAATAATACGGCCACGCGTAAAATCATCTAGGTGATGTCGGGAAGACATACTGAAAATTGTAAGTTCGTCAATTGATTCTTTCCCTTTCAAATTTGCGTTTGAACAACAACGGTCAATACGCGTCAAATCATTTATAATCCCTTATCAGCGCTATGACGTCACGAACAAGTTCGGCAATCCAAAATTTGCATACGCACAACACGTCTTACTGTATCCCGCACTTATGCTAATTTCCACATTTTCCTGCCTTCTATTTTATGGTTGTTATCGTTGCTATTGTCATCCGTCCTTAGCAATTGTCCGGCAGTGTATTAAACTGGTGCTGTCATATCAAACAGCTTAGTGCTTAGACTCTCCATTGGTTTTGTTAATGTTATCCATTAAACACTTGAACCTTTCATCGCACCAAATTTTTTGTATTCCTAAAAATTGTGTTGTCTCGAAAAGTCACTCAATTAGAATCAGTTACTCTTTTGTAAAACAAAATGAATAAAAAGATAAAAGGTTTCCGAAATATTGAGCAATCCCCCCAAATTTCTTTTATTGGACACTTACATTAATCGGATATTGATCCCATGATGACATGAAAATTTTTCCGAGTAAACTGTATTTTACTTCAATAATTCCTTTATTTTTTCATTTAAAAGAGAAAGGGTGGTAAAATAAATATAGTCTAAGCAGACTTTGAAAACCAAATGTCATGAGTGAAATGCATGTTTTTCTTTGTGTTTTCTGACATACACAGTGCGGTAATTAAGTAAGGAGACTGATCTTTCAAATATTCCTGTAAAAACACACGTGTCCGGTAGACATGGTTTATTGATAAGTAATTTATCAGCTATGCGGTGGCAACAGGGATTGCGCGAGAATTGCGCAGATAATTATTTACGCTGTGCACTATGTCATTCCGTGGAAGAACATTGTCACAGATCTGTCGTGGAGCAGAGAGTAAATATCCGGTTCTCTTTGAAAATTAGTAAAACTCATGTGAGGCAGTTAAATTGTTACATGATGTATATGGGGCTGATTGCTTATCTCGTGCACAAATATTTCGATGGTATGCACGTTTCAAGGATGGGAGGGAAGATTTGGAAAACGACGAAAGGCCCCGACGCCCGATTTCAGTGCACACGTTTGAACGCATTGAGGAAGTTCACGAAAGGATAAAAAGTGATCGATGTGTGACCTTGGGGATGCTGGAATGTGAGCTCGGCTTCTCTGGGCCCTTGAGCGGTGTTCCGTGGTACGCTTTCCAGTGGTGAAAATGGGAGGAAATGGTAGGGAACGGCATGCCCTAAAGAAATCCCCTTACATGAAATAAATAGAGTATCACTGAATGTAATGTCCCTTTTATTTATTTCATGTAAGGTCCTCTTACATGAAATAAGTGGAGTATCACTGAATGAAGTAATTGTGAACTACAATAGTGTTCAAAATTAAAATCAGGAAGGCATATTTGACAAAAAAAAAAAAAAAAAAAAGAAGAAAAACCGTAGAGAAACTTGGTATGCAAAAAAACCCAACTCATTTGTGTGTTTGTGAAACATAAGAATATACACACATTTTGGGTATACATGATTACAAGTACATAGGGACCCCAAAGTGATATTTCAAATTTCATCCAATAAGATGAAATAATGAGGAATATGATTTCCTCTTATGTACAGGCAATTCTCACAACGATGACTCATGTTAATGATAAATTTGCGGATGAGATCTGCTGACATTAAATCCCATTCCTCAACGAGGGCAACATGTAGCTCATGGAGAGTACTTGGATAGGGCTGACTAGCTGCAATTTGTCGATGTAGGCATGCTCTATAGGGTTCAGTTCCGGAAACGTGGCATGCCAATTCATCTTGTGAATATCCATGTCCCCCATGAAAATCATCCCTGATCCCTATGTGGACGAGCGTTAGCGTACACAAAAAAAAAGTGAAGACACTCCCTCTTAAAAGCCTGACGCAGTGTTCAAGGATCTCGTCCTTGTTTCGCTGATGAGGGAAATTGTCACGTCAAACACATGGAGTGGTGTCCGGTTAAGGTCTGCAGTGCCTTAATTTGGAAAGCTCGGACTCAGGCCGGCCCGCAAAGCAATTAATAAGTAGGAACCGTACACCAATTATACCCCAAATAGTATAACTACACTAATAATCCGAATTTCTTTGTGTAGAATAGAAATAAAACTTGAAAGTTTTATTTCTATTCTACGCCAAGAAATTCGAGTAATTAGCATAGTTATATTATTTTGAGAGAAAAAAACATTATCTGTTCAGGTAGGGATTGAAGAATCAACATCGGCAACCACTCGCATTTTCCCGGTGTTTGTTCGCTGCACATCAGATGTTTCTATAGGCAGCTCATAAAATATATGAAAAACAAAAGCTACAGCGAGTTGTATAATAACATTTCCGACATTTTTCTGTGAAATCGTTTGAAAGCAAGCCATTTTAGTGGTTCCCGTCCGTTAAAACCTCTCAAAAAAGGCATAGTGGCCCTAAAGCGCACATTGTTTCATTTACACTGAAAAAAAAAATCACGCAGATGGCAAGCAATTACGTTCTCCTGTTCTTGCTCTTGCCAGATAGCAGAAAAGTGTTAAAATAATAAAAGCATCTTCGGAATTTTAGAACTCTGCAGTTGCAAATGTAAAAATATGGTAGTTCATGCGCAGAACCACAAAACATATGCTTTCTTTTCTTTCCTTTTTTCTTTCTTTTTCATTTCTTCTACAAATATAAATAAAATAATATCTCGTTATACTCTGCGAAAATAATCTAGTTATATTCTGATAACTTAGTAGTTTAAGGAAAAAGGAAAACGAAAGTTCCCAATCCTGTTTCTTCAGTTTACGCATGAAATAATAAAAAAACACTGTTACCTACTCTATTAGAACTATCAATTTTTAGACTTAAATGAAAAAAGAAACTGGTTTGACAATCTAAGATAAACGTTTTGGCTTCGCAAGGGAAAATTTTAAATTAAATTTCATACGATAGGATTCTAAATGAAAAATTCCATATGTCGTTTATGAAGGACACAGTAGATCCAAAATTCCTGACGTAGCGTTTTTCTGTTTCAAGAGATTTGATCATGGGACGTAATGCATCTGTGACGTCATGTAAGAATGATTTAGATCAGGTGGCGTCACACCAGGAGCTGTTAAAAATTGGTCTGTGTTTCTATGACAACAAAGCAAAGTAGTACACATGTGCGCTGTACGCTCAAAAATGGGACAAACGTTCGTACGTTCAAACAAAGAAAAGTATATTGTTTTATATTGTCACGTGGAATTAATATCAGAGGTGCAGATTTAAATTACAAGACGTAGAGGTTCCCATTTATTCGTGTGTTAAACCCGATAACTGTATGAAAGTAAAGTGAGTTTTTGAGGTGGAAAAACCAAGTAACAAATCACTTGGAATAGATCGCACACTGTTGTAGCATTTTGTGAAAGCTATTTCCAAAAAAAGAGTGATCATTGCGTTCCTCATATGTTCCCAAGTTGCACCGTATGTCTATGTGTTACCGATGCTTTCTGCATGTGTTAACAATGGTCTGTCCTCCACAAAATATTTTATGATAGAAGAAAATATTTTTACATAACACATTCAAAACACTACGTGGAACAAGCATGGAACACTGTCGTAACACACTGCGAACGCATTTTCCAGAATTACTTTCTGGATGTGTTCCGAATGAGTTGTCAACCTTTCCTCATCAATGTTGGAACACATTGATGTGCTGTGTATTCCAAAATGCCACGAACATCTAGAAAATAAATTATCGAAGTAGGGCATGGCTCAAGCGTCTGCATCATTTTACTGTACTAAATGCACTAATTTACTTAAATAAAGGGTTTTGGTTAAGTGAAACTTCACATCAAACATGTCATGTGTCATTTGGTGCACATAGATATTCATCTGATATGCATTCAGTTGGTTAACATCAGCGCCAGTCCTTGTGTATTCCATAGTATATATATCAAACTACAGCATAAACTACATTTGCAGGTTTATTTCATTAGGTCGAACCCGTCCCTGCCCGAATTTTGACGATGTATTTGAACTCCTTGTTCACGTGTGGCTGTGCCCGGCTCGAATGTAGACTTTTCAGCTGGTTTTCTTAATACGTGACCAATGACAAGCAGCATACAATTTAATGCTTATTTACAGTTATATTTGATATTTATTAGGTGTAGAAATATGTTTTAAAGCATTTTTGCGTGACGTATACCGCTAATTTACATATCCGACATTCCCCCGTGTTGTTTTCACGTGACCTTAACTGGTCCAGAGTATAAAATGTGACATGCAAGTTTGCCCAACAGTCAAACGCACATGGGTAGATGAAAGATGGCAAGCGATACTGCACTTATCTGACACTACATTCGTTACGAATTTCATTAAGGAAAAAGTGCTGCAAAAGCATGTGCATCGATCTGTTCTGTTCTGGAGGAGAATATTGTATCAAAAAGCACGTGTGGGGTTTGGTTTAGACGGTTTAAAGCAGGTGATTTTGATGTTAGCGATCGAAAACGTAGAGGCGCTCCCGCAGAAGGTGGCACATGAGGAACGGCAAGCATTGCTGGTTGAAGATTCATCTCAAACGGAAAACAAACTAACTCAACAACTGAGGCGAACTCAACAAACCATTTCCAATTGTTTACGCTCAATGCGAAAGATTCAGAGGGAAGGAAAATGGGTGCCCTATGACCTGAGCCAGAGGAACAAGGATGAGCGTGTCATGAAGTGTTTGAATCTGTTGAATAAACACAGAAAGTCTTTCCTGTGGAAAATCGCTACGGGTGATGAAAAGTGGATTTGGTACGACAATTCCAAACGCAAAAAACACTGGGTAGATCCCTGTGAAGTAACGACTTCGACACGGTAACGCAATATTCACTCCAAGAAAGTTTTTCATGTGGAAAATCGCTACGGGTGATGAAAAGTGGATTTGGTAAGACAATTCCAAACGCAAAAAACACTGGGTAGATCCCTGTGAAGTAACGACTTCGACACGGTAGCGCAATATTCACTCCAAGAAAGTTTTTCATGTGGAAAATCGCTACGGGTGATGAAAAGTGGATTTGGTACGACAATTCCAAACGCAAAAAACACTGGGTAGATCCCTGTGAAGTAACGACTTCGACACCGTAACGCAATATTCACTCCAAGAAAGTTCTGCTGTGCATCTGGTGGGATATGAAGAGCGTGCTCTATTATAAACTATTGGAATAGAGTAAAACTGTTCCTGCTGATCTCTACAAGCAATAATTGCTACGATTGAACCGGGTAATCTGTCCGAGACGACCATTTACAGGCAAAGGATTGCGTCCCGTGAAATTACTGCATGACAACGCTAGGCCGCATGTCACGAAATCGGTCTAGGAGACGTTATTGACGTTTCCTAGACGTTTCCTGGGACGTTTTGGAGCACCCGGCGTATAGTCCCGACATAGCTCCTTCAGACTATCATTTGTTCCGATCGATGCAACATGGTTTGTCTGCTGTACGGTTCCGGACATGTGACGAAGTACAAAAATGGGTGCACGACTTTAACGCGTCACACGACGAAGTATTCTTCATGGCTGGAATTCGTCAGCTGCCAGACGATGGCGGAAGAGGATTGGTAATGGCGGTGCATATTTTGATTCGTAAAGGTATTGCTGTTTTCTCTCAAATTACATGTTGCGTTGTCTTAAAACGCTTTAAAACTTATTTGTGCACCTAATACATCCTCGTTTTCTGTATTTGTGCCTTCCAAATATTTGAAATAAAAAGAATGATGACACCGAATTTTCAGTTGTAGTGAGCACATCTTTTGAATCCTTTCTGAAGCGAATTAAATTTTTCAAAGTTATTCAAAGTCAATACATCCAGTTAGAAAAAATTAACCGGATGTTTACAGTCGATAAAACATCCAGAATATGAACAGCTACATTACTTTCAACAGCAGCTGAAACGTATGTTACAAAAATTAACGAATGGGCACAAAAATGTTTTCATAGCAGGATATCGAAGACAAACGGATTTTCAATTCGAACAGTTAAAAGAACAAATGCAGAAAGAAACGTAATATAACTCTACACCTTCTAGCGGAAGAATTCTGCATAATGGAAATGTTGAAAACAGGCCTAAAATATTCTTCACGGAAAACGGTCTGCTGAGGAAAAAGGTCTGCTAAGGAAAAATAACTTTTTAGCTACGTCTCCCGCAAACAGAGATAGATAAAAAAAAAAGAGAAATGTATTGACCCTTACACCACCTAGCGGGAAATCTGTGCATTATTTAAAGAGGATAATGGTCCACATCTCTGTTGACGTGAATGGCATACAGTAAAAAAGTAATTTCTCAATAGGGTGTTTAGAAGCGAATATACAGCTGCAAACAAAAGTACACAAACACAACCTACCGACAGAACTGTGAATTGTAAAATTCCTCATATACTAGACTAAAGTGTTCTACAAAGTAAATGGCTTCCGGTGTTGAAAGAATTTTTTTAAATTGCACATGTAAAAGCAGAGATATTGAGGACAACAGATCAGATATTTGTATCCCCTAGATGCGAAATTGTACAATATTTTGGGAAGAAAATACGCACAGAGTTTGCATAGTTAGTAGTATCTGACAGAAGAAAGACATTTCTCAATCAGGTTGTTCGTCCCGCAGATACTGCTGTAAACGAAATGTGAACTCAGGCCCTCTGGTGGCAGACTTGCGCATTAAGAAATATTTGAAATTATATGAGAAACCTTTCGCAGTAGAAAGGCTCTCCAAGAAAAAACTAATTTTTCAAATCGGACTCTCAGAAGCAAAGATATCAAGAAATATATGATATATGCTACGCCATCTGGCTGAAAAACTGTGCATTATTTTACGAAGAAAGTATTCTCCAAAGGTTCTATGTGAGTGGTCAACGAAAAAATTTTTTCAATCGAGTTTTCAGGAGCTCAGATTTGGCCGCAAATACATCAGAACCAGAAATTAACCCTTACGCTCCCTGGTGTCCAAACCGTTCCTTACCAAACATTAGGAATTTTATGCAAAACATTTTCAATCGGGAGCTGTATGCGATACAGGAAGAATTTTTCAAATCGGAGTGTCAGAAGCAGAGATATCGGGGAAACGCAATTTATCTTATTGCCACCTAGCTGAAAGTCTACGGATTACTTGAAAATTTTAAAATTATATGAAAAACATTTCGCACAGGGAATTCTATCCAACAAAAGTGGAATTTTACAAATCGTACTATTGGAAGCAGAGATATTGACAAGAATAGGACGTACATCTACTCCCGCCTGGAGAGGAAACCGTGCACTATTTTAAGAAGAATATATTTCGAAAAGGTTTATTGATGTGAGTGGTATCGGTCCAAGAACAATTTTTTCAGTCGAGATTTTAGAAGCACAGATTTTACCGTAAATGCATCGGAAGCAAAAAATTAAACCTTAGGTCCCCTGGTGGCCAAACCATTTTTACCAAAAAATAATTCCCATCTGTAGCTGCACCCACAGCAGAAAGAAAATTTTTATTTCGGAGTTTTAGAAGCAGAGATATCGGATAAAACGCAGTTTAGTTTTACGCCTTCTAGCGGAAAATCAGTGCTTAACTTGGAAAAGTGACTATACTAAAATAGTCTTCGCTAGTAATGGAATTGAAAGGTAAAAGTACTTTTTCAATCGGATGTTTAGCAGCAAATATATTGAATAAAATGTATATTTTGAATTCGATATTCGTATTTACGTCCTCTAGAGGCGAAATTCTTCATCATAAAAAAAAAAAAAACGAAATAAAGGATCATCATTCGTACATTTCAAGCTTCCCAATACAAAAATAATTTTTTAAATCGGACTAACATTTGCAGAGATATTATGTCCACAGACTGTCGGACGGACAAACCAGTAACATTAGCACGACCTTTTTTACAAAAGACGCCAAGAATACGGATTTCTTGCTTCTGCTTCAATTTTCTATTATGAAACAACCTTTCAGTGATAAGTGATACTCAGTGCCCCGAGAAAATGTAATGATCGGAAACAAGAATATTCGAAACAAATTTCAGCTGGCACAAATTCGGGTTTTCGATTATTAGAAAAATGTATACTGTTTACTCTAACACTAATTCAAATCATTAGCACGAATAAATGAAGTTGTTATAAAGAAAGCAACCAGAGTATATGAACCCCGTCCCTAGATGGGATGTGTCCAAGTTATTGTACAGATTATGGGCATGATCCTGTGCTCACCTGTACTCTGTATTCAATTTGTCGGATTTTCGGGCAAGATGCAGACTTTCCAGCATTATTGCTGTTCTTGCAGGGAAGAAAGCATTCCAGGTGAGTTTCCCAGATGTAGATTTATGGGTGGCCCCTCTAACTTCATTTGCAAATATCGTCGCTATGAATCATCCGATTTAGACGATATTTAAGATTTAGGGTTTTTTTCATGTGCTAAGCGCATAAAATAACATATCCTTTATATGGAAAAATTCGGAGATAGTGAGCTAATTAACATGTTAATTAGCTTAATTAGCATGCTTCTTCGCATCATGTGATGTTCTCTGCAAGTCCTTTCCAACGGTACCTTACTTGTTTATATACGGCAAACGGTTCCAAAGTTAAAGGGGGTGGCTCCTTTTTTTTCTTTTGATGTCTGTACATCGAAATCGGAAGAAATTTTTTTACAGAAGCAGGGTCTTACAGCTTATGAGGACATGATCCTTCCTCTCCTTAATATAAAACTGGAACTTATAAAGCGCTTTGTCAAGGCAATGGATAAAAATGGTCGAGGATTTGTCTACCTAGCAACAAAATTTTCCCGTCTTTTAGAAGCAAAGATAAAAGAGGGCGTGTTTGTTGACTTTCAAATAAGGCAGTTGAAGAAAGATGTGTATTTCGACGAATCTCTAACAGAGAAGGGAAAACTTGCTTGGACATGTTTTAGGAAAGTCACAAACAATTTTCTTGGCGAAAAAGAGGTTTAAAGATTGTAAAGAAATAGTAAACCAGATGCTAAATGCATATCGGGATTAAGGATGTAACAGTCTTTGAAAGTGACATCTGGACTACTTTCCGGAGAACTGCAGTGACGTCTCCGATGGACATGATACAAGGTTTTACAAAGAGATTTCGACAATTGAAAAGTGATATGAAAAGCCTACAATATTAGCTGATTTTTGTGGGAATCTAAAAAGAGATAGCACAGATATAAATAAAAGGAAAAAATGATTTACGTTTGTATATCATTTTTTGTGTTTTGTATTTTTTTAATTCAATTATTCTGTATTCGATTTCTTTGTGTATAATATTCTGTAAAATGTTCTGTATCAATATATAATTATTTTAATACTAACTTTTTTTCCTATTTTTCATTGCGCATCTAGGAATAAAACGAGAAATTGCAGGTAAATACAACATCCAATTACTCGAAAACTATCCCTGATACAAAAAGTCTAAGCACAGATCTGAATTCTGCATGAAAAAACTTCTAAGAAGCACACAACTTAGAAAAAAAAAATTCTTATTTTTTGTAGAACAGTGTGATTTACGATCTTGGTCATTTAAAAGGAAAAGTCTGTTTTAGGGAGGGGGTCGCTCCTGTAGTTCCCTCCCAGCTCAATCCGCTACTGGTAAGAACCAAGAACTCACTCAGTAAGAAAAGGAAAACGTGATCAATGTATGTGGTATGCTACAGAAGTTATTTGCTTCTCACCTTTCTTTCGTTGGAGCAAAGGCGATTGGACATAATTTTAAGTTCTTACATAATATGCGTACCTCTTACTTTCCCAGATATGACGAGGAAGTGATGGAGCCCATGAGATGTTGACCATTGAAGTGAACTGATGGTTTAAAATTGGTAGGTATTTAGGGTTCAGGATTACACTCGCTTCTGCATCTGTCCACTCGTGTTTGTGAACCTGTAGAGTAAGCGAAAGATAAAAATACAAATTTAGAAACTTGAAAAAAATTATGACTGTTTCCAACAGCAAATAGAAACAATTTTGTACATAATTAATCAAATACACTAGGCTGAGTAAAATATTTATCCCATTTTGAGTTATACATAATGTTGGACCACCATTCCCGTGTGAAACTAAGGCCTGGGTACCGCGATGACATGGAACATACGAGACTGATAACATGCATTTGGAACGGAGCCACAATGTTTCATTTGATAGCAGAAGATGGAGGTCGACAAACGTGCAGTTCAGGTACTTCTACCCCATTATTCGAAGAAACAGTTAAATGCTCCAGCAGCAGCGAGAGAAATGTGTGCAGTTGAAAGCGAGGAAACAGTGGACATCAGCACTGCACGAAAATGGTTACCGCCTTTCAATGCTGAGGACATTGCTCTTGAACACAAGCCGAGATCAGGACGTCCAACGACTACAATTGCTGACACCCTGGTCAAAGATGTGACAGCGAAACCCGGTACCAGTACACAACAATTGGCAGCTGAGATGAGGTCTTTCCCATCCACTATCATTTGTCACGTGCATCAACTTGGTTACTCCTTTAGGCGCCATCGAATGATTTCGCACGCACTGATCTACCCAGCCGGTGGTGTAACATGTTGCTCTTTGTCGCAGATTGCTATCTAATCCACACGACGATAGATTTTAATGTCGGGCCGTTAGAGAGAAAAGTCACGCTGTGCGTTTGGTGGAATTGTGAAACTCCTATGCCACGGGAACACGTACCAGACTGTAGACGTGAACTTCCATGCCAAACAACATAATGCTCTGCGACAACACTACCCAGCGCTCGTCAATACAAATGAGGAGTGGCTGCAAGTGGATAATGCCCCTAGTCACACTTCCAAAAAGCTGCAGGATTTGGAAGGGATTAAGATTACACTGCATCCAAAATACAGTCCCCATCCGACTACCACCTGTTTCGCTTTATGGTCGACTAGCTCATAACCCGTATCATGCGCGTGTGAAAAAGCTGTGACTGAAATGTTCTTAACACAAATCGTAAAATACATATACATAACTATAATAAACGGTTGAATTATTAATGGGCAGTATACACTGAGTGGCCACTTTATTATGACCACCTGACAGTTTTAAGCAAATGAGTTATGGCTGCATCTGTTGCCGCCAGAGGGCGAGGCTAGTATAAAAAGGGAAAGCTTAGTGCTTGCGACAGTAGTAGAAGTGATTTTTGGATGACGAGATGGGTAAAAAAATGCGATTTAACGGACTTTCAACGTGGGATGATTGTAGGAGCTCGAAGCCATGGAGAGAGTATCACGGAAATCGCCTCATTCTTGAGATGTTCCAGCGCAGCTGTTGTTAAAGTTTTTAAAGACTGGACTGTCTGCCAAAAACTGGGTCTCTACGTGCAATGTGTAGTCGTCATCGACTAGTGACTGCTCGGGCGGGACGGAGAGCGTCCAGACTGGTAACTGACAACAAAAGGGCAACAGTGCAGCAAATTACAGACCATCTTAATCAAGGATCCCTTCAAATGATCTCTGCACCCACTGTTCGCCGTACACTGCATCGGATGGGATATGTCAGCCGAAGGCCTGTTCGAACACCTTTGCTGTCTGCAGTTAACAAGAGAGATCGTCTCCAGTTCGCACAGGAGTACAAGGATTTCAACAGTCGATAATTGGAAACAAATTATGTGGTCGGATGAATCACGTTTTCAGTTGCACTATGCCGATGGCCGAGTGAGAATTTGGTGGAAACAGCACGAAAGCATGGACCCCAAATGCATTGCTACAACCCTTCAAGCTGGTGGAGGCAACGTTATGGTTTGGGGAATGTTTTCCTGGCATGCTTTGGGCACTTTAATTCGTGTTGATCAACGTCTGACTGGCACATTATATCTAAACATCGTTGGGGACCAAGTGCATCCTGTCATGTTGATGGTTTATCCCAATGGCGATGGTTACTTTCAACAAGATAATGCGTCCTGCATAGTGCTCGTATTGTACAGGATTGGTTCCAGGAACATGCCGATGAGTTTACTTTGCTTAGGTGGCCCCCACAACCTCCAGATCTCAACCCCATTGAGAATTTGTGGGATGAAGTTGAACGAACCATCAGACAGCTGGATCCACAACCCTACAATCTCACACTCCTGGAAAGTGCTATTCATCAAGCATGGTCTCAGATTCCACAAACCACCTATCAACATACATATATATCAAATACGCGGATATAATGTAAATGGACAATGTCATCGCTCTGTCCACGTTATTTTATAAACAACGCATAGCGACTGAAAAATTGTGTTCCGACACCGCTGGGATCGAACCCCAGAACTCTCGATAACTAGTCGAGTGCATTCGCATTTACGCTACGGCGTCAACAATTCTCAGCGCCATGCGTGGTTTATCAGTCAGCATCTGACTACACGAATCCGTATTGATGGTCTCAGAAACTGACATATCGGCATCTGGTGGCATTTAACGCAACAGCTATTTAATTATAGCTGATAAATTCAAAGGGCGATAGAAATGGTTAATATATATCAAATACGTGGATATAATGTAAATGGACAATGTCATCGCTCTGTCCACGTTATTTTATAAACAACGCATAGCGACTGAAAAATTGTGTTCCGACACCGCTGGGATCGAACCCCAGAACTCTCGATAACTAGTCGAGTGCATTCGCATTTACGCTACGGCGTCAACAATTCTCAGCGCCATGCGTGGTTTATCAGTCAGCATCTGACTACACGAATCCGTATTGATGGTCTCAGCAACTGAGATATCGGCATCTGATGGCATTTAACGCAACACCTATTTAATTATAGCTGATAAATGGCGCTGAGAATTGTTGACGCCGTAGCGTAATGCGAACGCACTCGATTAGTTATCGAGAGTTCTGGGGTTGGATCCCAGCGGTGTAGGAACACAATTTTTCAGTCGCTATGCGTTGTTTATAAAATAACGTGGACAGAGCGATGACATTGTCCATTTACATTATATCCACGTATTTGATATATACACTGCCGGGCAATTGCTAAGGACGGAAGACAATAGTAACGATAGCAACCATAAAATGGAAGGCAGGAAAATGTGGAAATTAACATAAGTGCGGGATGCAGTAAGACGTGTTGTGCGTATGCAAATTTTGGATTGCCGAACCTGTTCGTGACGTCATAGCGCATATAAGAGATATAAAGGATTTGACGCGTATTGACAGTTGTTCTTCAAACGCAAAGTTGATAGGGAAAGAATCAATTGATGAACTTGCAATTTTCAGTATGTCTTCCTTACGTCACCTAAATGATTTTACCCGTAGCCGTATTATTTGCAAGATTGAAGAAGGGCGAAAAATAACAGATGTTGCCAGGGAGTTCGACGTCAGCCACAGTGTTGTTTCCAGGCTTTCGAAATCATTTCAAACAAATGGAGAGTGTACAAACGTCACGGGGGAGGTCGTGTTCGCAGTACGACACCTGCAGAAGATCGGTACATAGTGCTATCAACAAAAAGACACCGGCGCAGCACAGCTAGTGAGGTAGCAAATCAGTTTATGGCTGCTACTGGCAAGCGGATCTCCCGAGAAACTGTCGCCAGACGTTTGCATGAAGGAGGACTATACGCCCGCCGTCCTGTTGTGTGCATCCCATTATCCAGACGTCACCGTACCGCCCGTATCAATGGTGCCATCAACATCGCAATTGGACTGATAACGACTGGTCTGCTGTCCTCTTCTCAGATGAGAGTAGATACAGTCTATCGTCTGATTGTCGACGACAACTGATCTGGCGTGATAGTGGTACTGCATATTGTCCAGCAAACATACAGGAAAGGGACCGATATCCGACATGTAGTGTCACGGTATGGGCTGGCATCATGATCAATGGCCGTACGTCCCTCTATGTGCTTCCAACTGGGACTATGACTGGACAACGATACATTAATGATGTTCTGCTACCTCATGTTCGCATGTTCCGTGGTGCTGTCGGTGATAGATTCATTTTCATGGACGACAACGCAACATGTCATCGAACAGTTGCTGTCCAGGAGTGTCTTGAGAGCGAGGGTATTCAACGCCTCGTATGGCCAGCACGTTCTCCAGATCTGAATCCCATTGAAAATGTGTGGGATGCTTTGGGGCGGAGTCTTGCTGGTCGCCAATGCCCTCCAATAAACAAGGACACCCTCATCCATGCACTGACAGAGGAATGGGATAAATTACCCCAACAGCTGCTTGCTAATGTTGTGCAAAGCATGACACGACGTGTGGAATCTTGCATCGCCCTCCATGGTGGCCATATCCCGTATTGACATCTTACGCCGGAACGCCTGCGGACGGTAATTGCATTTTTTTCACGTTTACGTATTCTGCGCAAAATGGTCTGTTTGTCCCTTGAACACGTTCCAAAGCCTTCTGGATTTCAGAGAACAATAAATTGTCTTTCTTGTAATGTCCTGGCATTCTGACATTATTTTATTTCACTTGGCATACTTACTTTTTTATGCGCTATATAGCCGTTTATGATCCGCCCTTAGCAATTGTCCAGCAGTGTATTAACCATTTCTATCGCCCTTTGAATTTATCAGCTATAATAAAATAGCTGTTGCGTTAAATGCCACCAGATGCCGATATCTCAGTTGCTGAGACCATCAATACGGATTCGTGTAGTCAGATGCTGACTGATAAACCACGCATGGCGCTGAGAATTGTTGACGCCGTAGCGTAAATGTGAATGCACTCGACTAGTTATCGAGAGTTCTGGGGTTCGATCCCAGCGGTGTCGGAACACAATTTTTCAGTCGCTATGTGTTGTTTATAAAATAACGTGGACAGGGCGATGACATTGTCCATTTACCTATCAACATCTCGTGGAGTCCATGCCACAAAGAATCGACGCAGTATTAAAGGCAAAAGGTGGCCCAACGAAGCACTGAGGGGGTGGTCATAATAAAGTGGCCACTCAGTGTATAAGATAGGTCTGCGATCAGGTCTATTTCCGTTCAAGTTATGCAAAGTATTAGAAGACTGGTTTGCACGCAATCTTCGTTGTCGCTCTCTATTTAAGCGACGCTTCCTTTCATCTTTATCTTTTCCATCTTGTACTACAAAGAAAAAATTCCACGGAACCAATAATTTTTTTAATTTCCATCACAGTGAATCAAAACTACGCCTGTAGTTACTTTCTTACAATTTTACTTGTCCTTTTTTATATAATAAAATAATGCCAATTTCTTTTTATGAAATTACTCTGCAATTTTGGCCCTTTTTATGAAATTACTCTGCAATGCGAAAAAAATGAAATAAAACACGACATAACACCTACGTAACAGAACAAACATCGCGGACAGTTGTTCGAGCGCGTGCGTGTTGCCACAGATAAAGTTGTTTGTCCTACTAACTTTATTTTATTTTCCGGTATTTCTCCTTGATTTTACATATCGTGCGACAGCGGTTAGCTTAGTTTCGACTTCGGTCACTGGATACAAGCAGATGGCACTGCAAGTACTGAATGACGTCAGTGCGTTAGGGACAGACATAGTCTATTATATAGGTTTTATTTGCTACAAGGACGGCACTTCGTTTCAGTGGTGGATGTAGAATCTGGCGCCAGACAGTTTCTCCCCTCGAAACCTGTCAAGTGGTAACGCCATGGGGCGCTGGCGAAAGGTCTATAAAACAACAGCATGTACTTTACAGGATAAGGTTAGCATGTACGGCTGACTTCTACCATTAAACCTTTTAGCTGCAAACGACCACCATGAGCAACTCAATGGCCCGTCCCAAAACTTAGGGCGTCTGGTTCAAGAGAAGGGAGAGAGCCAGTGCCGTAAGACATATACAAGAATAATGCCTCATACGGATTCGAACTCGGACCCATCTCCAAAGAGGGGTCAGAAGCTATCAGTTAGACCCATGCTCCACCGGGACTGGACTAACTTCTGACTTGCTGTACTATATCTACTGGCGATTTAATAAGTGAACCCCGTACTTTAACGATTTATACATGCATAAAAAATGCACCATCAAGTTCATCGAGCATGGCGAACCGGAAGCCGGAAATGTTCGTTTTACGTATCACACAGTTTGCGAAGTGGTCATAACTGCTCCCGTTAAAGTAAATACACTGGCGTGCAAAAACTATGGGCGAGACGGTTTGTCGAACGTAACGTCGTGCAGAAGTGCTCCACATCGACTCAAATCATATCATAAGATCCCCAAGATGTTAGAATATGGGACAAGTGAGCAAAACCGTCCAAACAAGGAATCCAAAGGACACAAAGGCACCTAATTGAAAAGGTAGCTTCGAGCACAACTGGATAGAAGACAGAAACGTTCATGTAACAGGCAGCTGCTAAGAAAAATCCAGTCTTTAGTATGAGATATGATCACCCCTGACTGCGTTGCAGGATTTACAACGTCTGTCCATGCTGAGGATGAGGTTATCAAGGAACTGTTGAGTCATCGCGGCCCATTCCTCTTGTAGCGCCAATCGCAGCTGCGGAATCGTTGCTGGCGGCTGGTGACGTGCTGTCAAGTGTCTCTCAAGAAGGTCCCACACGTGTTCGATTGGATTTAGGTCCAGGGACCTTGCGGGCCAATTCATGCGTTGAATATCTTTACTCTCCAACAGCTCTGCGACAGCCACTGCACGACGAGGTGTAGCGTTGTCGTTCATGAAGAGGAACTCAGGACCCACAGCACCTCTAAACAGACACACGTGAGGCAGGAGAACCTCGGTACAATAGCGGACACCAGTGACTGAACCTCCGTGGAAGATGTGGAGGTCAGAACGGCTACCAAGCATGATACCGCCCCAAACGAGAACTCCGCCACCTCCCTTTCGATAATGTTGGAGGTATGATTGCGTGTTCCCTGCTCCCTCCAGATGTGTATATGTCCAGAATCGCTCATCAGACTAAATGAGCTCTCATCCGTAAAGAGAACTCGACCGCATTGCTGATGTGTCCAGTTCTTGTGTTCCTGGCACCACAGAAACCGCCGTCTCCGATGAGCAGGCGTTAATGGCACACACCGTACTGGTCGTCGTGCAAATAGACCACCTTTGTGCAGCCTCCTGGCCACGGTAAAACGCGATAACGCACGTCCAGTTGTCTGTTGCATGTGCCTTGCGATTTCTCCCGCTGTCTGCCGTCTGTCTCTTCTTGCCTGTAGGACAATATACCGGTCGTTAGCCGCCGTGGTTGCTTGCGGACGACCACTTCTAAACTCTCGGACAGCTGTTCCTCTCGTTTGAAATGCTCTCCAAGCTCGTGAAACGATGCTGTGAGCGATCGCGAACTCCTCGGCCACACTAGTCACACTTCGACCTTCTTCCAACTTCCCAATGACGCGACCTCTGGTAAAGTCATCCAGATGTCGTCTACTGGATTTCCTGTTGGCCATATCACACGGTGGCAGCAACTCGACGTCGTTCAAATCGATGTACACCGTGCAATAGCTTTCACCGAATTGCTGAGCGTACAGCGCCCGTGTGCTTTATACCTTTCCGACACTCCCTCCCCCTACGTCATGCTGCATATATGCGCATGCCCTACCATACCGGACCCTAGTGTATCTCCTGAGTGGTCTTTCGGTCCGTTCTGCCTGCTCGTTCCACTGTTATGCTAATTTCTCTTCCTAGTTCTTAATTTTTGCACACCAGTGTACAAGCGGAAGGCGTAAATGTGCCATAGAGTACGGAAGCTGTTGTTAACATATTTTGCCGTTTTGTAAAAATTAAGTTTCAATCACTGTTATGCTGAACGTGAAAAATATTTATTCTGGAATAAGTAGAAAATATCCGCACGGGACAGAGAATTGCATTCAAAACAAGCACATGATGAAAACTGCGTTGCTGAGACGGATGCTTTCCAACACAACTTTGGAAGGATTGCGGATTTTAATAGTTCATTACACCTATATGATTAACTCACTAAATAAATTAGAAGTTTGTCGCTACCTTGTTGCAAATTTAAATGACACCTAATTCTCGGATGGAACGTGCATGTCTTTTGTTAAAAGTTAAAAGTTTCAAATTCTCAATGTCATTTCTTGGGTCTTCTTTTGCGCGTCATTTAGAGAAAAATTACGAGCTTTTTGGAATCAGTACATCCCTCCGTCCGTCCGTATTTGTCCCTATTAGTCCAATTAAAAAAAATTGCTCTGGGAAATTTTTACCGTTTGTTCTTTTCCCGATGAATCTTACCGCTCCGGGCACAATTGTAAATTACATTGAACTCACCTATTTTACCCTACATCATTCGTTCTCAAAATCCATATAAAACAATTCTTTTTTCCTTCGATATCTTTTACCACGAGCACCATTTTATGTATAGTTTCGCAGTTCAAATATTTCACAGATTCTCTACTGGGGGGGAGGTCACCTCCCCCGATATCTGAGTTTCAAGAAGCCCGACTTAAAACATCCTTTTTGCGTACGATAGCGTCTTAGGCAAGAATACTTTGAAATAACTTCTGATTTTTCTTAAACTGCAATTTCGCTTTATTTTCTGTAGTTTTTAATCTCGCCTGTATTTTCGGTAGTTTCTGTATGCAATGTGTTTGCAGTTATATCTACGCTTCTTTCTGAGCATCCGAATAAAAAATTACTTTTCGATCGGATACTTCTTTCTACGGAAAACATTTAATTTTCCGTATTCAGCGGTGTGCCTATTTTTTGCTCAAAACAAAGCATAATTTTCTGGCTAGGGGCGAAAAGTATATTTTATTTCCCCGATATCTCTGCTTCTACAAATCCGATTTGAAAAATTCTTTTAACTTCGGATAACATTCACTGCGTGGCATTTACACTGTCGGAAAGTGAAAAAAGAACACTCAGAAGAAATACCGCTAGGAACGTCATATTATAATATGTTAATTGTGAAACACATTAGAAACTGTGATCCAAGTTGGAATCTCATTGGATGAAATAATGACGTCACTGTGGACGACAACATGCAAATGTACGCAGCGCGTATTTAAGGACTAGGACGTGCAGAACTAAGTCGTTCGGGCCGCGGGTGGCCTTGTGGGCAGCGTTAGTGACTGCCATGGAAAGGGCCTCAGGTTCGATCCCAGGCAGGTACGAACGCTCGATCCACTAAAAATCCGCCGTGCGTCGGATGGTCACGTTAAGCCGTCGGACCCCCGGGTACTAGCCCCCCGATAATAAATAAGGGCGTCTTTCTCCCCCTTTCTACTTCGCTTCCGTGTGACTTTCCTATCGGGCACTCTATCCCAAATCTCCTAGCTCCCTATTTCTAAAGGTTGTTTAAGACCTAGGGTCAGACACTCCCTTCCTAAAATCCTCTACATTTGATCGTTTGATCAACTACGTCATTCGTCTAGTGTCGTGTTGTTCAGTGCACGTTGAAGAAGATATAATGCCTAGACGATGCGGCAGGTGCGCAACATTTGTTCAGTTATCGGAGTTCGAGTGAGGCCGTATAGTTGGTCTGCGGGAAGGAGGTTGGTCCTTCCGTCAAATTGCTGACCGAGTGGGGCGAGAGATATCGGCCGTGGTAAGATGGTGGCGTCGGCGGTCAGAAGAGCATTCACATACTCGCACACGTGGTTACGGGCATCACAGAGTGACGGACACACGAGAGAATCGGCGTATCAGGAGGGCGGAGTTGGCAGAGCGGATGGCTACGGCGTCACAAATTCGATCCTCTGTCATTACCAAGGGTGTATACCAGAACGATACGAAATCGTTTGCTGGAAGCAGGACTACGGGCACGGTTACCATGGACCCGTGATCACTGTCGAGCACATTTTCGGTGGTGTCAAGAATGAGTACATTGGAGGGTAGAATGGCGGTCGGTGGTCTTCAGTGGTGAAAACCGATTCTTCTTGGGAGCGTATGACGGTCGTGTACGCGTCCGAAGGCGACAAGATGAACAGCTTCTGCCATCGTGCATCCGCCGACGACACACAGGCCACACGCCGGGCATCATGGTGTTAGGAGTAATTAGCTCTCACTCTCGTTCGAGTCTGGTGTTCGTACGGGGTACACTGAATAGCAGTACGTATGTGAGTGACATCATGTGGCTGCACATCCTGCCATTTTTGAGTGCAATCCCCGATGCGATATCCCGCAGGAAAACTTCCACCCACACTCCACCCGTGCTACTCAACATACTCTTCAGCCTGTGCATCAACTGGCTTGGCCAGCACGCTCTCCGGACTTGTCTCCAATCGAGCATGTCTGGGACTGGATCGCACAAAGACTCTTCCGCGGACCCGGGCAGGCAGCGACCATTTCTGAATTACACGTCCAAGTTGAAAGCGCATAAAATGCTATCCCCCATTGTGATACACAGCATTTGTACAACCGATTGCATACCAGATTAGAAGCTTGTATTGCTGCTGGAGGAGGTGCAACACCTTATTAAAATGTGCCTTCTGTACACTGTAATACGCATTAAATGGTAAAATAAACATTGAATCACTTCACACATGTGATCACTTTCCTTTCTTAACAAGTTGTTGCTACGACATAAATCTCATAGATGCAGCTGAAATATTTAATGCTGTTCTTTTTTCACTTTCCGGCAGTGTATTTTCGAATTTTTCATAATGTAAAGTTATGCTGCTATTTGCAAACGTATCTCCGCTTCTAAAATACCATTGAAAGAACTTCTTTTTGTTTTATCCCATTCACTAGAGAACATTATCTCCTTTAAATAATTCATATCTCCCTCTAGAAGAAGTATATGTAAATTTTTTTCTTGTTATCTCTGTTTCTAGAGGTCATCCTTTGTTAAAACATAGCTCTCGTAAAGAATATTTTGAGCATATTTTCTACTTTTTAATGATCCACAGTTCTGCGTACAGTGCATATTTCTATATGAAAGACAATCTCCGTTTCTAAAAATTCGAGTGTAAATTTTTTTCTTAGTCGGATGTCTTTCGCTATGAAGAACGTTTCGTGCCTATTTTGTTTTTCAAACAACGTAAGTTTTACTGCTAGGGAGCGTAACGTTATCTTACGTTTTCCTCTGTATCTCTGCTTCTAATTGTTCGATTTGAAAAACTCGTTTCACTTCGAGCATCTTCCTACTTGAGAAACACCTTATGCACAGTTTGTTATCTTTCGTAAGGAAAGTTTTTTTATCTACTTAAGCCCATTTTATTAAACGTAAACGGTGCAATCATTTGGATCCTAAAACAAACAACTCAAATTTACGTCAAGTGGGAAAATTGCACGTCGAAGAATCTGGAAAGAAGGTGGAATATCTTAGTAGTAGTCACAATAGTCTAATACAAAAGAATTAAAAAAACGACATAAAAGTGAAATATGTGTATGACAAAGGCAAATTTAGCACAATTGGAAAAAAATACTGCATCTGTAAAATATGCGGCATACTAAAGATGTTAACGTACTAGCATAAAATTATCCAGTGGTGAGATTATAGAGGTCCTAATCAGACCTGTCGCGAAGGTAAGTTACCGTCGAGGGAGAAAAATCGAACTTTAAGCCATCTACCGGGAAAATTTTGCAAAAAAAATTGGAATGGCAGGGGAAATGTTTGGTCAGAACTACAGAAAAAAATCTAGGACAAAAATAATTTTTGAAATCGCATTTTTAGAAAAGCAGATATAATGACAAATGCAAATGCATGCATAATGTTATGTCTCTTTGACGGATGATAACGCACATCAGAAATTACGTGCTGAATATTGATGACGGTTACATACCTACTTGTAGAAGATGAGGTACCACTGGACCAAATGACCTACATCCAGTTGGAAAATTTTGTACGAAAACTCTCGAAAAGACATGAAAAATTTGTCATGATGATAGGGATCGTATGGTAAATTACTTTTTCAATTTGGATTTTATAAGAGCAAAAATTGGTGTAAAATGCAGAGAAACCGCAATGCTCCCAAGATAGATAATATTGCACTTGCAGAGTCAGTAAAAGTGTGCGTTAGGTCACTCACCGCTTAAGCTGGCCGGGCACTGAAATAAATTTCAAATAGGACCAACAAAATATGAAAAATCTTTAGTTAAAAATCTGAATTTAATTTATTCAAAGGCTGAAAAATTGCGCGAAAAGATTTTTGGTTATCATTATTACTGTCAGATGCAAAAAGAATTTTTGTGATCCTTAGCTCAGTGTGCAAGCACCTCAGGTTAAGAACCATTGCAGCCTCGCTGTCTCTCTTTACATGTATATGTGAGTGAGTCTCCTTGAAGACTATTATAATAAAAAAATGTCTATATAATAAAAAATGTCCATCACTAATACACACAGTAAAGACCAGCCTAAAAGAGCGATTCGTCTCATACAATAATACGAGAATCGTCTGCGCCATCCTGGTGGCTGAATGTTCATTTCCTCTGGCGATTCTTTTGAGCTTTGCCTGTGCCCAGAAATCCAGATGAGGCACGGGTTGTGCACTCCACCCTTCCCGAAATCAGTGCTCCTAAATTAGGGACGGGAGATTAACTGTCTTATATGCTAATGATGTCGCTAACCCCCGAGAAAAGAATTTTCTGTACGCTAAACTTCGTTTCTTTGACCAGAGCAGCTCGATCAAAAGTTTTTCTTGTTTTGAGAAAGATTTGTGTGACAGTGCGTCGCTGTTATTGTCAAGATCGCCGCTTAGACTTGTTAGCTTTTGTGATAGATGGAGGAGGATGGCAGGTGTTTCAAACGTAACGGATGAGTGGTTGTGAAAACCCTTGAAAAGCAACTGTTATCGGGGAGAGCAAGAACGAACACATCAGTTAGTTGTATGCCAAGGGTCAGGTAAAGAAAGACCCAGAAGACCACGTTGAAGATTGGTGGATGAATTCGAGGGCATGCTGGAGTGACATACAGTAGAAGAGAATTACTTAAGACAGCGAGTTGTGGAAGAGTTTTGAGGAAACTTTCATTCAGAAGTAAACTGGGAATGATTGATGATGATGAGTGAGCGATTGATGGGAAAAAGATACTTGGTCTCTTCTCAAAGCGCGTAACGTTATGTTCAGTGAACGGAAATGTAGGTATATTAAAAGAGGTGTTTCAAATTGTGAGATATGTGGTATTGAAAATTAAACCCTTAATACCATGAATTTTAGTGAGTGTTATTCCGTATCTTGTCTTTCTAAAATGCTGAGAGAGATATGCCTTTGCCTTCACAATACCGTGACGAGCGATCTATCAGAATCTGAAATCTTCCAGTTGCCATAAAAGTGATATAAAGTTATGGAAGATAATTTTGACGAGTCCCCGTCTAGAAATTTGCTCAAATGGAAAAACAACGCTGTTTAGTACCTCTACAGTATCCTAACTTAGCGCCTATTTTGTTTTCAATTCGTAGAAGAAAACGTATGTTGAAATTCTTTCTTCTCGAATTTACTACAGTATTATGTTGCTCAAAATGGAACTCACTTCTGGTTATTGAGAATTTTCAAAGATAGATAATAAAAATTGGGATTTTTTTCCAATAAAATATGCAATCTGGTCTTCCTCTGTAGACAGAATATAACGGAAAATAATGGCTCAGTATTTCTTGACTTTGTGTGGAACGAAGCTGAAAAAAGTCCTATACCCTTCGGAGCTGAAAAAAGTCCTATACCCTTCGGAGCTGAAAAACTGCTCTCTACTGAAGACGTTGCAGCTGGGATCGTGGACACCATATTGGATAGTTTATGAGTTTACCAAGAAGTAATAGCTACACTGTTGTCACGAATTCCTTACAGTATTCAACAAATTTCCTCTGGAGTCTTGCGAACTACAAACCGTTAACTCTTTTTTCAGTAACACTCGTTAGAATATGAACTTCTAGAGTTATGTCAGTTCAATTAGAAGACGTTCAATAAAGATTGGCCCAAGTTTGTATGAGTTGAT
The DNA here is from genome assembly GCA_039090855.1 of Macrothele yani. Taxonomy (NCBI): domain Eukaryota; kingdom Metazoa; phylum Arthropoda; class Arachnida; order Araneae; family Macrothelidae; genus Macrothele; species Macrothele yani. The sequence goes on along the minus strand of CM076994.1, from coordinate 73,186,737 downwards.
TTTCTTGAGCTTTTTCTTCCAGCTACGAGGAAAACAAAGTCAGAAAAAGAAATTATGATATCAGAACCTGAACAGCAGAGGGAAAAAAATGTGATTGCAATTATGGAGAACAAAACTTAATTAGTCTTGGTATTTTAAAAATACAAATTGGTAGGAGTTTGCCTAATGGTTACAGGACAGAACCCTGAGTGAAAAAAAGGAAGAGGAGACCCAAAAAAATCTTAAATGCAGTGGGGAGAGGTGCCGGTCAAAACGCCGATAATCAGAACACCGACACCGAAACACCGGCAATCAAAACACCGACAAATCATAACACCGACCGTTCAAAACACAGACAATCAAAACACCGACAAATTATAACACCGACAGTGGAAAATGCCGACGATCATAACAACGACAGTTCAAAATCCCGACAATCATAACAACAACAAATCATAACACCGACAATCATAACCGCAACACCCATACCACCGACAATTACAGTATATGTATTATAGGCCGGCTAGAAGAGGAACTCTCTTCCGAGCGATGCCAAAATCACAGTGGGTGGTAAGGGGAAGACCACACCCAATCGATGGATGTGCTTCCCCCTAACGATGAATGATGGAAATTTATTAATTTATATTCCTACCGACGGCAAAATATTTTTATTCCGAGTAATGGCAACATCTGAGTGGATGGGTGGGAATGGAGATGCATAGGTGTTGGATATGTCGATACTTATGGGCTTCCCCTAGTGGTGAACGATGGAAATTTATTATTCTTATTCCGAGAGATGGCAACATCAGAGTGGATGAACAAATGGGTGGGTGATAGAAGGGGATGACAACAACCAAACGATGCTTATGTGCTGCCCCTAGGGGTGAACGACGGAACTTTATTAATATTTATTCCGAGCGATGGAAATATCTGAGTGGATGAGTGGGAAGGGGGATGCACAGGTGTGGATATGTTGATGCTTATGTGCTGCCCCTAGCGGTGAACGACGGAACTTTACTAATTTTTATTCCGAGCGATAGCAACATTTGAGTGGATGGGTAAGAAGGCGGATGCATAGGTGTCGGATTAGTCGATGCTGCTTATGTGCTGCCCCTAGTGGTGAACGATGGAACTTTATGATTTTTATTCCGAGAGATGGCAAAATCAGAGTGGATCCACAACTGGGTGGGTGATAGATATACTGGTTGGGTGATATGGTATGCTTCAGGCACAATGCCTAGAACACAAAGAAATCACAAACATTCTAGCCGCCAAATACAACCAGAGACTGATGAGACTAATGAAGACGAAGCTCAACGCTCGCAACATAACTAGGGCTATCAACACATAACGCAGTTCCAGTCCTAGCGTATTCCTTCGAAATCATCAATTGGACCACAACAGAGCTTGAGGAAATAATGCTTAATACCAGAACAACCCTCATTAAACATTGCCAGCACCACCCGAAGTCAGCAGTAGAAAGTCTGACCATTGGACGGCCAGAAGGAGAACGGGGAATGATTGATCTCCTGGAACACCGAGACAAAGAAATCAACAGCCTCAGAAAATACTTCCATGAGAGCAAAAGGCCCCATCACCATTCGATAAACCAGAGTGACAAGAAGTACAGAGCCCTGAACCTCTCTACCCAGAGGATTGAAATTGGAACGAGGGAGCCAAAAGAAGCTTGGGGCAAGAAAGTCCTACACGGAAGGCACTACAAACGATCTGCAATCCGACCATGTGAATAAGAAAATGCATGGCTAACAAACGGATCACTCGTCCCCGAGACCGAAGGGTTCCTGATGGCTGTACAGGACCAAGTTGTAAACACCAGAAGCTACCGGAAGCATATCCTGAAAGACACGTCAGTAAAAAGCGACACATGTAGGCAATGCCATCAAGTGCCAGAGACCATCCAACATATCACAGCAGGGGGCAGAGTCCTGGCACAGAGTACACGAAAAGACACAATCAAGTCGCCAAGATCTTCCATCAGAAATTGGGAAGAAAGCGCCACCTCATTAAAACTGAGCCTGTCCCCTACTACAAGTATGAGCCAACAACGCTTCTAGAGAACAACACCCACAAGATCTACTAGGACAGATCGATCATAACAGATAAGACCACCCCCCACAATCGGTCCGACATCGTCCTGGTCGACAAGGGGAAGAAGTCAACATACCTCATTGACATAGCCGTGCCCAACACGTGCAACATCCAAAAGACGCACGGAGAGAAACTGTCAAATTATAACGACTTACGGTACGCAGTCAAGGAAATGTGGCTTAGGTATAACTCCTGTGGTTGTTAGTAATATCAGCCACAGGAGGTGTACCTAAGACCATTCACAGCTCTATACAGACACTAGACCTTCAACGTAACACCTACATGGAACTACAGAAGGCAGCTATTCTGAACACTTGTGGGATAGTAAGAAAATTCCTGGACAATTGAGAGAAAAGAAATACTACTTCCCAGACCTGATACGTCGTACCCGTCTAGGAAGGAAGAGAAAAACCTCAGGAAGAGGTGGAATCATCTTTCTTATTTTTCATAATAATAATAATAATAATAGTAATAATAATAATAATAATAATAATAAAGACGTTCGGGTACCTTCAAATCGTCAGTGTCGTTGAGGTTCATGCAAGCAAAAGGAAATGCTTCGCAATAACGGCTGACGTTTTGCGGTCGTTCACATAGAGATTGCACGAGCTTGCAGAACAACTGCCTCTTCAATCTAAATAATGAAAACATTAGAACATGTATATTCAAAGAAATAAATAAATATCAAGGTTGCACTCATTTCGACACATTAAAAGAAGTGATTGATCTCCTTAATTGGTGGGAGAGATCTAATTAAATTACGCTCATCTTATGACAGATGATAAATGTCAAAATCTTGGATTTCACGTAGAACAAAACCCAGTTTCACAAATTTCACTGGTTTTGTAAAGTGCATTGCAAACTATGGCTACTGTAAATCAAAGCATTAATTCTTGTAAAAAGAACAAACGAAAATAATTTCTACTTGATCCTGGGACTTAGGAGAGTTCTTCCAAATGCGTTATACCTTCTCAACTTTTCTTCTCTAAACTTAGTTTGTATTTTACTTAGTTTGTAACTTAGTTTGTATAGCACATGGAGTTACTGCATGATAAAAAAATCATTAAAACATGCACTCAATAAATCTTTGAAGGGTGTGAAGTTAAATTGAAAACCTTCAGTTACGCGGTAGTCGGCTCATGTCTTAAGAGTAAAACGAGGAATATTGGCATACAACTGCAAAAAGTAGAAATTGCCTGCGGCTATGGATATCATTTTCTCACAAGTACTGTGTGGTTTGATGGCTAAACCACAGCACTGCGTTGACGAGTTAGGCAGTCATAGCGCGATCATATCTGATTTACATTTCCTGACGTGGATATTAAGAAAAATAAGTTTGGAAAAATGACTGTGTCACCAGAAAAAAAAAAAAAGCTTTTTAAATTCAGCAGGTTCACGCCAGCAATATTGCTTTGAAGAACAAAGTTTAGAAACATTAAAATAGTGTTTTAAGGATAATTTTGCAAACCAATTGAAAAATAATTCTTTTAACCTAGTTATTTTTAAACCAGTGTTCTTGTGCGATGGCTTGATTTCCTGTTCATACTGTTCTTGGTTACGTCACTTCAGATGACAAATTTATCGCAGCTTCAGACGAGTTGCATAACGTATACGCCAATCTAGAAGTTCTGCAAATTTATTAAACAGTAACAAATTTACTTTGAGATCTGAGATATTTTGCATTCAAATAATTTTGAGAAGATGACGCAGTAATAATTTTTTTGGATACTATACTGTGAATGAATCAAATCAATGGATCTTTGATAGAGTAACACATAACTAAACATCATTAAAAAGAGGTTTAGATAAAAAAATGTATTTGAGACGTTTAGCCTTGTGACATATTATTCATTGATTGGCAATGAAAAAGACAATCGCATAGGGAACTGTCAAACTTTTGGGAACTTTTGAAAGTTAATGGCAAAATTTTATCTCTTGTCTAAATTTGAAGCAGACAAAAACTTTTCTTTAGATTATGTTTGTGACTATTCGAGTAAAGTGAAATTTCGTATCGTTACATAGTCCTCTCAAGGACATTAGGGGTTTAAATGGCATAATAATGGTTTCTACTTTTAATTTCATTTTATAAGGAAGTGCGTCCTGTGGAGTAAGAGTGTATGAGTTTTTCTAAAACTACTTTTAATTTCATTTTATAAGGAAGTGCGTCCTGTGGAGTAAGAGTGTATGAGTTTTTCTGGGAATGCAACTACGCCAGTGGACTATAGTATTGTAATCACTAAATAATGTTCACGGTTTAGAAGACCTCTTCAGTAATCTAAATACAAGAGAGTACTTACTGTCATATACACTAATGTTTGTGAAAATTGTAACACCATGAAGGACTACTTGAAACTTACTGAAACTTACAGGGTATGTACACCGAAGTGCCAGAAAAACTGGTACAGACGAGCTTATGCAAATTACATAGCAACGTCACCTGTGCGCGTACTCGGTTGCGTCCGCCAGTGCATATATAAAGCGATAGACATCCTTGCCAGCTGTCAGAGTTGTTTTCAGCATGAGAATGACGAGTTATTACTTGTCATTCTCATGGTGTCATAGTTGGCGATCGGGAGATGGGCCATAGTATTTCGGAGGTAGAAACGAAGTTCGGATTTTCACGGACGATCATTGCAAGGGTGTATCGTTACTACAAGAATTCCGGCAAAACTTCGAACCTACGATACTAGTGTGGCCATAAAAAGACATTGGGCGAACGCGACCATCGTCGGCTGTCAAGAATCGTTTCACGCGACAGGCGTGCAACACTCTCGCAGGTATAATCAGAATTCAATGCTGGAGTCTCATCAAGCATCAGCGTCCGGACTGTGAAACGTACTCTGCACGATATGGACTTTGGGAGCCAACGCCCCTCGAGTCCCCTTGATGGGTGCATGACACACAACTATGAGCCTCACTTGGGCACGGCAACACCGCCACTGGACACTAGATGAGAGGAAACAAGTAGCCTGGTCTGACGGGTCGCGTTTCCAACTGTATCGGGCAGATGAAAGGATTCGTGTGTGGCGCAAACCCCATGAAGCCATGGATGCCGCCTGTCAACAGGGAACTGTACCGGCTGGTGGATGGTCGGTAATGGTATGGGGTGTGTTTAGTTGGATTTCACTGAGACCCCTGGTACGTCTACAAACATCTGTGACCGGCCAACGCTATGTGCGCATCCTTTCTGACGAGGTACACCTGTTCATGTCCTGTATTCATGCTGATGGGTTGGGCCTGTTCCAACAGGACAATGCAAATGTCGGGAGGCCACATTATGGTTAGAGGAGCATTCATCTGAGTTTGGGGTGTTGCCATTCACACCCAAGTCCCCAGATCTGAACGTGATAGAACACGTTTGGGATGTCATGCAACGCGCTAGCGAACACAGGAATCCGAGACCTCGGAGTACACCGGAATTGTGGAACGCTCTGAAGGAAGTATGGTGTGCATTGCATATTTCCAGAAGCTAATGGAACCCATGCCCCGTCGTATTTCTGCAGTCCTGCGCTCTCGTGGGGAACCTACCAAGTATTAGACTGGTGTACCAGTTTTTCTGGCACTTCAGTGTACAACAGGTTGGGACATGCAAAAATTAAAATGTCGGTGAAAATGCGTATACGGTTTCGGAGCAGCACCCTCTGAACTGTTTGGTCTTGGGTACAAATATCTGAGCTGGCTCAGACGAGATGTTGTAATCAGTGAAGAGTCGACACTGAGTCGAAAGAGTATTTCTTGTGTCTCACACCGAAGAAGTTCGCATTAATAACAGCTGAAGGACTTTGAGTGAAGAAGAACTGTTGGGATGAGAGAAGCCAGATTTGCCTACCGCAAAATTGCCACTGTTTCGGGACGCCAGTACAGTGATGCGAACATCGCGTCAGTGGACAGATGAGACTCGGACTCACAGAAATTCGGGAAGTGGACCACAAAATCTCACGACTGCACAGAATGACCGACACCTTTATTGTATTGCAGTGGCCGGTCGCAATGCGACATCCACGGTGTTAGCGCAGCAGTGGAGCACTGAGACCCCTGGTAGGTCAGGCTTTGCGGCGTCTGCTTAATAGAGAACTGCTCACTAGCAACCTATTGCTGCGCTTTCCGTTTGATCCTCAACAACAGACGCCTCAGGCTGCAATGGCGTCTCGAACACAGACACTGGCGCAACGATTGGCAACAGTTCGTGTTTTCTGACGTCACGATTCAATGTGATGTACCATGATGGTTGCATACATGTTCGAAGATATTGTGGTGAACTGCAGTTTGCAGCGTCATACCGGCCCAACGCCAAACGTCATAGTTTGGCGCGCCATTAGGTTCAGTTCGCAATCTCGAGTGATACGAATTGAGGGAACTCTCAGCAGCCAACGATCTATCAGGGATGTTTTAGAGGCAAAGGTGATAGATAACCTTTCTTCAGAGTTGATTTGGCGCTATATTCCAGCAGGACAATGCTGGTCCATATGTGGCCTCGAATATCTAAGACCTCTTCCATGCACTGTAGATATCACTTCTTCCCTAGCCTGCACGTCCGCCGTTCACTGCAAATGAACTCTAGTTTCGTATACATGCAGATATGTCCTTATAAACATGTCTGGGACATGGTATCTAAGCAACTATGTCCCCGAACGAACATGTCTGGGACATGGTACCTAAGTGACTGGCCCGTCAAGTGCCTTCGCCGGTCACTACACATGAACTCTGGTCTCGCATATAAGCAGTTTTTGATGTAGCCCTAGGACGATATCAAAAACCTCTTCCGTTCAATGCCACGCCGTGTACAGACTGTTATTGATGCTCCAGGTGACTTCACACGATACTGGTTTTGAAGCGAAAAATCTTGTATAGCTCTACTAATGTAATTAGTTATCTGATGTAAAATGAGGAATGTGTGATTTAAATTTTATTTGAATAGCGCGATTATTTCTTGGTGTTGTAATTTTCACAAACATTAATATGTGCGTGCGTGCGTCTATGTGTGTACATATTTTTGGGGTGTTTAACGACCACAGTGAGCATCTGTAAAGGCTATAAATAGTCGCCCGTACCTAATTTGGTGCCACTGGTTCCAGACAAGGACCCTAAGACAAGCACACCACCCATACCTCATCAGTGAGTACTTGGACGAACGGTCAAAAGCCCGCGCTTAGACCACTGCTCCACAGGGAAGGGGGCAGCTTACTTTGATTAAAAATAAGTGTTTGTGATCCTCGGTATTGGTTTTCTTTTAAGTTGCTAATGCGTAATCAAAGAAAAGTCAACGTAACGAAATAAACGAGCAAACGCTCCTTGTTTTTCTGTACATTTTTCGGGGGAGGGGGGATTAACGACCACCATGATCATCCCTAACTGCCAGAAGCAGTTGCCCATCTATAATTTGAAGCCAATGGTGCGGGATAATAGCAGGGCCATTGAACAGGGCACCACCCATGTCTCGTCTGGGCTCGGACCTGCTTTCATCTCGGATCGGACATCCAATCGGAGGCCGAAGCTTCAGACCATTCGACTGTGAGGGTAATCTCTTATTGTGTGTGTGAGGAAGCATATAGCCCATTGGTTGGACTAAGACATCCGACTGCATGATCCCGCTTCCAAGGGATAGGGAACCAGCATCCGAAGAATGCGAAGGTTTGGACCCAACTCCCTGCTTAATTTCCATGGAAGTTTTGTGGTGCATATCCGACATGAAATTACATGAAATTGAACCTAGACGATCAGATAAGACAGAGGATAGATAGGTTAGAGGAGTAAGAGTGCCAGATTGAAAGTGAGAATCAACATAGTGGGCAGCACATCCATGAAAATTTCGCTTTCCTGTAAGTGTCTCCACCTACGTTGACTCGCACAGCTAGTCTTATTTGTAGCGAGGAGATCCAGCACTCGTGCCCGACAGCTTAACGTTGTCGTCCAGAGCACAGGGACTATTCACTGGTTCAGAGCAACTCAACCTACCTAGGGATTGATGCTGCGGCCATCCAGTCAGAGCCCGGTTGTTATAACCACTAGGCCACTTTCGGCATAGAAACCAATATCGAGTTTGATCACAATATATACACGGTCGAGTCACATTATTGTGCCCACCAGATAATATCCAGAGTAACCGCAGTGTGCAGCGCGGACAGCAGCTAGACGGGCTGCGAGTGACTCAATAAGATCAACTGGGTTTAAGTCTGAGAAATTAGGTGGTCAGGTGAGTACTTTGACGTCTTCATCGTGCTCTTCCAACCACTCTCGGACATTTCTAGCTGTGTGACACATCGTATTGTCGTGCTGGGAGATCCCATCCGCCCCAGGAAATATAATCAGCATGTATGAGTGTACGTGGTCTGCAAGGATGGATTCATAACGAATTCTGTCCATAGTGCCTTCTACAGGAATGAGCGGACCCAGATAATGACACGAAAATATTCCCCAGACCATAACGCTGCCCCCATCAGCTTGTGTTCTTCCAGCAATGGTTGAAGAGTGTTTATTTTCCGATGCTTCTCGCCTTATAGGCCAATGTCCATCCGTTCGATGAAGCAGAATACGTGACCTTTCGCAGAAGGCAATCCTTTGCCAATCAGCGGAAGTCCTATTCCGATACTGCCGTGCAAGTGTAAGCCTTTTCTACAGATGCACCATCGTTAGCATAAGTGCAGTGACCATCCGTCTGCATACGCAGCAGGGTTCGCTGAACTGTCGTCTTAGACACACTTCCGGCAGCCCCGTGGTTCATTCGGCCAGTTAGTTGCTCCACTGTAGCCTGTCGGTCGGCCCTAACGCACCTCCGAAGCCGAAGTTTACTTCTCACATGAATGGCACGTGGTGCTCCGCAGTTTGCACGTCGCTTATTCGTAAAGCTGCCATTTCTCCAATCACGATACACTTTAACCACAGCAGCACGCGAGCAGTTTTCAAATTACCCTGTTTCAGAAACACTGCCACCCTTGGCCGGAAAGCCGATAATTATCCCTTTTTGCAAAATCTGATAAATCGCTCCTTTTATCCACTACAGCAACGAGTGATATGTTTTCAGAATGCCTACAGCACACCTATATACCCTCCAAGCCAGCTCACGACACGTGCCTACTTTCATTGGTTACGCGCTGTTGACTTCAAAAGTAAGAGGTGGTCACAATAATGTGACTCGACTATGTATAACTACGGCAGCTCACGTTTCCGCGAGCTGCTGATGAATGAATGTTTTTTAAGTAATATTATGAATAACATGGAACTAAGGTAATGACGAGTTAGTTCCTAAATAAGAATAATGGCTGCGTAAGGAAAACGTAAGAAGCTTTGCTTACTGTAAGTGGTATTTTCTATATAAATAATTTCGTGTGTTATATTTGGCATATTGCATTACGATTGTGTGGCCTGTCACTCGCTTGTGTTTGTTGGAGCAGCATTTAGTGAATGACATGACAAACCGCTTTTGGAGTGTTATAGTGTGTTACAACTGTTGGGGTTATTGTTTAGTGAATTCTCTTTCTAGATATGGGTTTCATCCTTTCACGGCCTATTGGCTTGTTTATTGGGTAATTATTTACACTTGCTCGTTTGAGGTAATGGGTTTACATTTTACGGTTCTGCGAACGTGCGATGTAGTGTTTGCCGGATATTTGGCACACCTTCGTGGTTTCTTTTGATTATTTGAATACATATCTGTATTATTTCTTATAGTATTCGGTACCTCATATGTTAGCATTTCTGTACGTAAATTTAGGTGTATTGTATCATGATGTTTTTGTTTTATTATAATTATACTTGGGTTCTTGTACGTCATTCTTTTGAGAATAAAACCTAATGCTTTCTGTGGTTTGGTATATATTAGAATGTTCGGGTTTCTGCTTGAGTATTTCACCTCTGGGCATCGCGCTGTCTGGGCGAGCCAGAGAGTGGGGGCCTGGTTGACTTGATTCTTTCTGGTTTTGTTTTCTCTTTTCTTCAAAAATAGACACTTTATTTGTAATAGACACTGTTACTTCTCATCACTTCGGTTGTGAAATTATTTCTGGTTCGGGACCGATTTTTTGTTTGGTTTCTCCGTGTGTTGCGGCGTGATTCATATACCAAATATGGTTGTTTACTCAAAGGATCTAGGATTGCTAAGTGTTTGGTATTGGCCAGCAGGTTCTTCTGTAACAAGTTGTGTGTTGGTGGATTCCGATATTGAACAGAGTACATGAGGATCTTTTTGCTGAAGAGGTTGGCCTGACTAAAATTTCCTGGACATTAACGGATATTTGGGAATTCGCTGATGAAGGTATTAAATAGTTGACATCTGGATAATTAACTTTGATATTGTTTATTTTTGTTTCAATGGCAAATTTTCTTAATTATTCTTCATATGTGTGAGAATCAGTTGAGGGCAATGTAATTTTTGGTATAATTCTTCTTGATTTCTTTTGATTCTTCATTATACAGATGCTTTATTAATATATTTCGTACATATCTACATCACTTATTCTATGCGTAAACTTTGGCGTACTGCATTATGTTTGTATGGCCTGTTATTCGCTAGAGGTTTTGGTACAGCGTTTTGCGCATGAAATTACCTTCCGCTTTTTGAATCACATAGATCATGTATTAATTGTTAGGGTTCATTCTTTATACACTGCTGGCCACCCAAAATACAACACCAAGAAGGAAGCATCCGATTGGCCTGAAATTTGCAGCATGCATCGCACGCGAGAGGACATGCAAACGATTAGCATTGCAGGGCATATGCAAATCATGTGCGTACGGCACGCCACCGAGAAGCACTATAAGAAGGGTGCACAGAAGGCGAGCTGTAAGTAGTGCGGAAGTGTGTTGTGCTGCCGGACCTGTGCGTAGGAAGTTTCCTGATGCCTCGTCGCAGAATACGGCAGTCATTCCAGCACGTTTCGGAGTTCGACAGAGGACGAATAGTGGCTTATCACGACAGTGGTTTATCGTACCGAGACATCGGCGCCCGTGTGGGACGACATCCAGCCACACTGAGGCGAGTATGAATTCGGTGAGTGCAGGAGAAACGGACGGACCGACGCGAGCGATTGCCGCTGCCGCGGCACACCACCGAACGAGAGGACCGACATGTTGTGCGGCGGGCATTGACTGCTCGCACCGCCACATCACGAACGTTAGCGCAGGAATTAGGGTGTGTTGCGCAACAACCTGTGTCAGCACGTACCGTTCGACCTCGTCTGCAGGAGCGCGGATTTGTCACACGGCGCCCGTTGCTCCGATTATCATTGACGTTACACCACCGGGGAGTGCGGCGGCAGTGGGCCGTTGAACGCAGCACCTGGACCACGGAATGGCACGGCATTGTCTTCTCCAACGAATCCCGCTTCTGCCTGCAACACCACGATGGTCGGATCCACGTGTGGCGGTACCGCGACGAGAGACTTTATGACGTCTGCATTATGCATCGGCATACCGGTACGTCGCCTGGCGTAATGGTTTGGGGCGTAATTGGATATGACACCCGCACCCCTCTGGTACGCATCGCCGGTGCACTCAACAGCCGCCGCTAAATCTCCGACGTTTTGGGGCCTGTAGTCCTCCCTTACCTGCAGGACCTGCCAGCGGCCACGTTTCAACATGACAATGCACGCCCGCACGTGGCACGCATCGTGCAACAATTCTTCACGGCGCACCAGGTAACACTGCTGCCGTGGCCCGCCTGTTCTCCCGATATGTCGCCCATCGAACACGCCTGGTCGCTGATCGGCAACCGAGTGGCCCGCCTGTTCTTCCGATATGTCGCCCATCGAACACGCCTGGTCGCTGATCGGCAACCGAGTGGCCCGGCAAACACCACCCGCGGCTACGCCTGATGAACTGTGGCAACGTGTGGAAGCAGCCTGGACCGACATACCCCAAACCCACATCCAAAGCCTCTTTCGTTCGATGTCGCGGAGTGTAGCGGCCGTTATTGCCAGCCATGGGGGCCACACGAACTATTGATGTCTGCGTGTTCCGCAAGTCGCACGGGCCTGTAAGCTCAATCGTTTCATCTTTGTATCTCTTGTTATGTGTCCAGTAAATCTGGCTTTGCTATCTCGTGTCCTTCTTGGTGTTGCATTTTGGGTGGCCAGCAGTGTAGTTTCTTATTTTGGATATTGGTGCATGTTTGTCGGGTAGTTATTTGGACTTCCACTGCTTGTTTGAAATCTTAGGGTTGCATTTTGGGAATGTAAACAGCTTTGTGGCTTCTTCTGATTACTTATACATACATAGCTGCATTACTTAGGGTAAACGATATTGCATATTCTGTAACTTCAAAGCGGAAATTTTGTCTACTTTGTCATGATTTTGTGACCTGATATTCGTTTGTAGATTTTTATCTTCAGCACCTTGAAGACGACTATGCCTCGTGCATTCTTAGTACTAGGTGCTTGTGCGTTTCAAATGTTAGGGTTACGACGCTCTGAACTGTGATGCTCTATTGCTATGTGTCGTGTCTTTCATACATATATTTTACCTAATTTTATTGACTATGTCATATTGGACACGAGTGGTGTCATTGTTTGGGTCTGCATTGTTTTGGTTACGGCTAGTCTCTTTAGAGAAGTGCTAAGGTTTGTTATTCGTGAATGACAGACTATTAATTTTTTAGTTTTTGTTTTATGGTGAAATTACATTAATTCACTTGCATTTCACACTTTGTAAAGTTTCGATGTTTTCATATTTTTATGTTAAGGCAGTGCGGTGGTTGGCACTGATGGAGACTCAATGGATCAGGATTGAAAACTACGGTTTTTGGGGGTTCGTCTACGGCTGGTGGCACATCGCAGACTGGTAATGACATGGTGGGATGGTATGTCATCACTGATGACTGCTGCTCAGGCGGTGCATTGATGGTCGCATCACATAGTTCTGAGATTGATATGTCATTGAATCAACATGTGGATTATTATTTATTTATTTTTTTTTTTTTATTTCTGCTCGGACTTCATTTGCATTATAATATCCTTCGTTGCTATTGCTAGTGCATTTTACTGTTAACTACTTGATGATTAACCTAGTTGATTTCAATTTTTTTTTATCTCATTAATGTGATATCCCCGGTGTTTATATCAATTTGCGATTCCTACTACACTGGCGTGCAAAAATTAAGGACGAGACGGTCGAATATAACGTCGTGCAGAAGTGCTCCACATCGACTCAAATCATACCATAAGATCCCCAAGATGTAAGAATATAGGGGACAAGTGAGCAAAACCGTCCAAACAAGGAATCCAAAGGATACAAAGGCACTTTATTGAAAAGGTAGCTTCGAGAACAACTGGACAGAAGACAGAAACGTCCATGTGACAGGCAGCTGCCAAGAAAAATCCAGTCTTTAGTAGGAGATATGATCACCCCTGACTGCGTTTCAGGATTTACAACGTCTGTCCATGCTGAGGGCGAGGTTGTCAAGCAGCTGTTGAGGCATCGCGGCCTATTCTTCTTGTAGCGCCAATCGCAACTGCGGAATCGTTGCTGGCGGATGGTAACGTGCTGCCAAGCGTCTCCCGAGAAGGTCCCACACGTGTTCGATTGGATGTAGGTCCGGGGATCTTGCGGGCCAATCCATGCGTTGAATATCTTCACTCTCCAACAGCTCTGCGACAGCCACTGTACGCCAAGGTGTAGCGTTGTCGTCCATAAATAGGAACTCAGGACTCACAGCACCTCTAAGCAGACGCACTTTAGGCAGGAGAACCCCGGTACAATAGCGGAGACCAGTGACTGAACCTCCTTGGAAGATGTGGAGGTCAGTTCGGCTACCAAGTATGATACCGCGCCAAACGAGAACTTCGCCACCTCCAAACCAGTTCCGTTCGATGATGTTGGAGATGTGATTTGCATGTTCCCTGCTCTCTCCAGATGTGTATACGTCCAGAATCGCTCGTCAGACTAAATCGGCTCTCACCCGTAAAGAAAACTTGACCCCATTGCTGATGTGTCCAGTTCTTGTGTTCCTGGCACCACAGAAACCGCCGTCTCCGATGAGCAGGCGTTAATGGCGCACATCGTACTGGTCGTTGTACAAATTGATCACCTTTGTGCAGCCTCCTGGCCACGGTAAAACGCAATAACGGACGTCCAGTTGTATGTTGCATGTGCCTTGCGATTTCTGCCGCTGTCTGCCGTCTGTCTCTTCTCGCCTGTAGGGAAATATACCGGTCGTCCGCCGCCGTGGTTGCTCGTGGACGACCACTGCTAAACTCTCGGACAGCTGTTCCTGTCGTTTGAAATGCTCCCCAAGTTCGTGAAACGATGCTGTGAGCGATCCCGAACTCCTCGGCGACACTAGTCACACTTCCACTTTCTTCCAACTTCCCAATGACGCGACCTCGGGTAAAGTCATCCAGATGTCGTCTACTGGATGGCCTGTTGGCTTTATCGCACGGTGGCAGCAATTCGACGTCGTTCAAACCGATGCACACAATACAATAGCTTTCACCGAATTGCTGAGCATGATCATGATAATATGTAGAGGATTTTAGGAAGGGAGTGTCTGACCCCAGGTCTTAAACAGCCCTTAGAAATTGGAAGCTAGGAGATTTGGGCTAGAGTGCCCGATAGGACAGTGACACCGAAGCGAAGTAGAAATTTTGGGAGTAAGACGCCCTTATTTATTACCGGAAGGCCAGTACCCGGGGTCCGACGGCTTAACGTGCCCATCTGACGCACTGCGGATATTTAGTGGATCGAGCGTTCGTACCTGCCTGGGATCGAACCTGAGGTGCTTTCTGTGGCAGTCACGAACGTTGCCCACTAGGCCACCCGCGGCCCCTAATTGCTGAGGGGTCGAAGGGTATAAAGCACACCACTCGTGTGCTTTATACCCTTCCGACACCTCCCCACTACGTCTGGCTTAATATATGCGCATGCCCTACCGTACCGGACCCTTGTCTATCTTCTGAGTGGTCTTTCGGTCCGTTCTACCTGCTCGTTCCGCTGTTATGCTAATTTCTCCTCTTTGTCTTTAATTTTTGCCCACCAGTGTAATTCTTCATATATTTTTTTCCTACTTGTTCATTTTTGTTTACCAGTAATTGAATGCAGTGTGAATATTACTCATTACAAAATTTCAATCACCTATTAACGACATATTTACTCAACAGCCTAAAATTTATCCATATTAGTGCTAGATCACTAATTAACAAAATTACCTTATTGGAATCACTAATTGAACTAACAAATTTAAATCTTGATATAATTTGTATCTCTGAGACTTGGCTTCCTTCACATTGTTACTCATTGCAAAGTACATACTACAAAAGTTTCCACTTAAACAGAACTTACTCAACTGGTGGAGGGGTTGCAATTTTTGCAAAAGATATTTATAATGATTTTTCAAGTATTCCAAATTTCACAGAATGGAATCAAAATGCCGAAATTCTAACTATTCATAACCAATTTTATATAATTATTGTTTGCTACAGGCCATCCAACTCAGACCTTACAGCTTTTCTATCATTACTTACTGAATTACTTAACTACTCTAACCATTCAAAGAAAAAACGTTTCTTATGGGGAATATTAATGTCGACTTATTACAAAACACCAATCACTCTTTTCAACTTTTACAATCACTTAATGCTTCTGGACAGGAAAACATGATTTCAGTCTTTACTCGTATAACCCTGACCTCACAAACATTGATTGATCTCTATATCACAAATGTATTAACTGATACTACCATTTCAGGGGCTTTGCAGTATGATTTTAGTGATCACATCCCTATATTTACAATTTACCTTCTTAAGCAACAAACTACTACACCTGAAGACTGCTATACTTTTAAACAAATTAATAATACAAATATGGAAAGTTTTAAAATTCAATTAGAAAACATTAACTGGAGCACTATTTTGGTTCATGGTTATGCAAACAAAACTTATGAGTTGTTCGTCACAACTATTGCACAACTGTATAATCAATCTTTTCCAAAAATTCTAAAACAAAATAAACTGAAATTATTTTTCGTAAGACGTGAATTACCAATGCTCTATTAAAAAGAATAAATAAAAAAGTAACCTCTATTCGAAATTCATAAAAACTAATCTACCCCAGGATTTCCAAAATTTTTTAAAATTTTCGTAATAAACTAAACAGCGATATTCGGTACACAAGCGTAACTACTATCTCGGCATTTTTTCACATAACTCTTCAAAACTAACATGGAAACATTTAAACTTGATAATTGGTCAAAATACAGATTTAACGGCTCCTCAATACTGAACAGATTCTAATAACTTTCAGCTTACAGACAAACAAGACATTACAAATGGATTAAATGAACATTTTACCTTATTTCCACAAACACGAAAAAATAATCTAACTACCCCAAAAATTCCATTCACTAATTACCTAGGTAGCACACACAGGTCTAATAATTTTTATCCTACTGACATTACCGAAACAGAACTATTAGAAGAATTTAACAATATAAATTCCAGGTCTGGCCCTGGATATGTTGGTCTTCAACCATTTATTATTAAAAAATTCGCTAATCTATAACGAAGTAAATTTCTCCGTCATTTCTGTCCACGCCAGGATTCGAACCCGGATCCCCTCATTCCGGAATAAGTCACTCTACCAATTGAGCTACGCGGACGTTTTACTCTGATTCCTATCTGCCTTTATGTCGTGTGCGTCCTTCTGGCAGGTACGTCACATCTCCTGGTACGTTACATCATCTCCCCCTTATATATTTTTTTTCGAAGTGCTGGAGAAGGGATTCTCTTATTTTTCCTATCGCGCGGTGTGGAAATAACATCACACCAATGCGAGATTTTGAACGGTCGGGTCATCCGGATAGTTCGGGCGCCATTATAACGAAGTAAATTTCTCCGTCATTTCTGTCCACGCCAATATTCGAACCCGGATACCCTCATTCCGGAATAAGTCACTCTACCAATTGAGCTACGCGGACGTTTTATTCTGATTCCTATCTGCCTTTATGTCGTGTGTGTCCTTCTGGCAGGTACGTCACATCTCCTGGTACGTTACAAATCTTATTCTTGATCCTCTATTGTTTATATTTAATGATATATTGCAATCTGATGAATTTGCTGATCTACTTGAAATCACAAAAATAATCCCAAAATACAAATCTGGATCAATAAACGATGCAAACAACTACCGCTCTATAGCCCATTTATCAATATTTGCTAAAATTTTGGAGAGATTGATTTACAATAGACTAATCTCGTCATTCATAATCTAAAAATCATCCATCCAAATCAACATGGTTTTTAATCTGGACAGTCAACAGAATCAGCCTTATTATACCTACAACAAACAGTCCAACATAATTTTGAACTCAACTTATATACCATCGCATTATTGTTAGACGTATTCAAAGCTTTTGATGCCATAAATAATAATATCTTACTACACAAATTACACACGATAGGAATTAGGAACAATGAACATTCTCTTTTTAATTAAAAGTTATTTATCAAATAGGCAACAATATACACAAATTAACCAACATCAATCCACTCTTCAGCTCATACCAACTGGTGTTCCACAGGGTTCAATTTTGGGACCTGTACTTTTCAGTATATACATTAACGATATCTTTATTTCAATAAGTGATATAGACATACTCCTGTATGCAGACGACATAACCATCCTCACCTCATTTAATTTAACGACTGACACTACTATGAATATTAATATTCAACTTAATAACATCTCAGATTGGCTAAATTCCAATGAATTAATAATATATACTACCAAAACAAAATCTCTAATTTTCTCAAAACAAAATAGTTCACAACCTCCTTCTATCATAATATCTATTAATTGTACAAACATAGAAGAGGTTAACTCCCACTTTATTTGGGGATTACCTTACATAGGGACCTTAGATTGAACCAACATGGGGACTCTCTTCTTCTCAAACTTTCTAAAAACATTGGAGTTATCAGCTTGGTATTTACAAACCTTACCTATAAAACACTAATTCATTTATATTATACCATGTTTCAGACTCATATTAATTATGCTATCTTATCGTGGGGACAGACAACTAAATATAATTTCAAAAACCTTCAAATTTTTCAAAACAAATATATAAGATTAATTGACCTAAAATTTGATAGAAATACACAACTAACACTATAGAATACCACAAGAGTTTTCCCAAACAAATATAACATTCTTACGATTAACCAATTATATTACTTCAATATTGGGAAAATTATGTTCAAACGCATTAAGAATAATTTACTCGCCGACATCATACAAATTATACCCCAGATACACACACACATGACACACGCACTAAATAACATATTCGGCCTATTCATCCGAAAACGGAAACCATGAAGCAAAGTTTAAATTACATTGGCCCACACTACTGGAACTCATTACCTAGGGAACTAATTTCTTTAAATAATTTTAACCTTTATAAAAAAAAACTAAAAAACTTTATAATGAATTTCAGCTGCTCAAATTAATGATTACAGTGGATGGGAACTATGACTAATATTACAACTTGTATATCGTGATGCAAATTGCTTTTTCAATGATATTATCTGTAATGTTTATTATCTGCTCATATATCATTACCTTTTTTTTTTTTGTTACTATGATATTCTTGTTTGTAATTACAACTACTGACCTCACTAACATTTAGGCAGCAATCAGCTGCAAAACGGCCAAGCGATATTTAATGGCATCCAAGAGAAGGAATACATGGGGTACGTTTCCCCCCCCCCCCCCTATATATTTTTTCTGAGTGCTATCATACCGCCTTGCCATGACAGCAGAATTATGTGACTGTCCTGTAGATTCACTAAAACGTCATCATAGAAATATTGTAGCGGAGTGCTCATCAGACTTTAACCAATTAAATCCGTTACTTCAGGAAAATTCGAAACGTTCAATGGGAAAGCTGATTTACGGGTGGAAGGACTGTGATTGGGTCAACAGAAAACTAAAATATCCACTTCTCTTGAATCGCTCAAAACTAATTCAGTAAGTTTCTCTGCCACAGGTTTGATAAGATGTTCACGCACTCTTTTAGACATTTATGAAGGCTCTCTCTTCCTATGTCCATCCAGAAAAAAACACACGGCTGAAATTCACCCAGAAATCGATGAAACTTACTGTAGATTATTTCCATCAAACCAAGAAAATTTCCGTTATCCGACGAGCCAAACTCTTTCTTGCTCTTAATAACAGCTATGCCGAATTTTGCAACTGCAGTAACATATCAAAGTATCAGACACCTGTGCTCCTGCTTCGTTGAAATTTCTCTATCCAGGTCAGAACATGAAAATAACTCTCTTTGCCTTGCAAAACGTATGAGAAATACATTTTCACCACTGACGCTATTCCTACGCCACTGAGTATAAGCCGAAAATATTTAGAAGAAATTTTTATCTAAGAGGGAGTGAGTGAGTTTATAAGTGAGTCAGTTGAAAACAAAATAAATAATTATAGTGAAGAAGAGTAGTTTTGTATTTTTTTTTCATGAACTTTGTTAATAAAAATGCTCTTTCTCTATTTCTTGTGGTCCATTTTTACGCTTTCCAACCGTAGGTTGAAGAAGCGTATATGCTCCAGCTTTTTCCGTCCGTCCGTCTGTCTGCACGATAACTCGCGTAAAAATGGTTCGATTTCGATGAAATTTAAGTATGTGGTAGGGGACCACTGGGGACGAACCCTATTGAAAATGGGACAAATGGGGTCAACGGTCACGACACAGGAGCGGGATCAATTCCATTGCCCTTATGCGTCATAACTTGGGTAAATATGGTTCGATTTCAATGAAATTTTAGTATGTGGTACAGAACCGACTGGGGACGAACGCTATTGAAAATAGGTGAAGTGGGGTCAAAGGTCAGGACATAAGAGCGGGATGCATCTCACTGCTCTTATGCGTCGTAACGTGCGTAAAAATGGTTGGATTTCAATGAAATTTTAGTATGTGGTAGGGGACCGCCTGGGGACGAACCCTATTGAAAATGGGTGAAGTGGGGTTAAAGGCCAGATGCATTCCATTGCCCTTATGCGTCATAACTTGCGTAAACATGGTTCGATTTCGATATAATTTTAGTATGTCGTAGGGAACTACCTGGGGATGAAACCTATTGAAAATGGGTGAAGTGGGGTTAAAGGTCAGGACATAGGAGCCAGATGCATTCCATTGCCCTTATGCGTCATAACTTGCGTAAACGTGGTTCGATTTCGATATAATTTTAGTATGTTGTAGGGAACTATCTGGGGATGAAACCTCTTGAAAATGGGTGAAGTGGGGTCAAAGGTCAGGATATGGAAGCGGAATGCATTCCATTGCCCTTATGCGTCATAACGTGCGTAAAAATGGTTCGATTTCGATGAAATTTTAATATGTGGTAGGGGACCACCTGGGGACAAACCCTATTGAAAATGAGACAAATGGTGTCAAAGGTCAGGACATAGGATCGGGATCCCTTCAATCGCCCTTATCCCATACTATTAAGGTGGACGTCAAGTAATTTTGCTTCCTATACTTCCAATGGAAAAGCGTTTGTACACATTTCCTTCACAATTAGTGTGTTCCCAAGGATGGAAATTTGAACATCTATTAAAATAACTTCATATTATAACTTGGAATACTTAATATTTTCTAAAACATAACCATAATTATATTAAAACTCAATAACGTTTCCTTTGGTGGTGTTGAAACCAGAAAAAAAGATGGCGCGACTTGTACTTTGATGACGTCAGTAGACAAATAAATGTTGCATTGCATAATTATGGTTATGTTTTAGAATATATTAAGTATTCCAAGTTATAAAATGAAGCTATTTTAATCGATGTTCAAATTTTCATCCTTGGGAACGCATTAATTGTGAAGAAAATGTGTTCAGAAGCTTTTCCATTGGAAGCATAGGAAGCAAAATTACTTGACGCCCACCTTAAAGGAGCAATTCTTGTATCTATGTAAATTTTATTTTGAAAACGGCTCTAAGGATTTTGATGAAAGTCGTTAACCTACCGTTTTCTGGTACCAGAAATCGATTTAGCTTGATCTCGATTTTGGGAAAATTCGTTTAGTGGGTTAAATAACCACTCCGAGTTACCAGGTTTTTAGTTTAATGGCATCGTCCTATTAATGTTTCCCATGCTTAGAAATATTATGACGTCACACTTTCGCGATTGAGATGTTGGCGCGCGCGGTCACGTCATCTGCTTCATTACGTCACACGTTGTGTGTGGATCCTATTAAAGTTTTATGACGTCACACTCTCGCGAGCATCTGCCTCATTACGTCACGCGTTGTGTGCGTGCTACGCTTTACTTCTATTTTCTACTAGAACAAAAAGTGAGTTATGCCAGCTGCTTGGAGTTGATGCGTAGTGCAGTATAAGCAGCGGAACGCTGATGTGTTTTTCCATTCAAAAGTTAAACTGTTAAGACATCATTTTTTTTGTTACGTTTTGAATAGTCACTTGATGACGAGCGTATCCGCTGTGCTAAAATATGATTAGTTCATTTTTATTAATTACTATTGACAGAGTGTCACGTGGGTGGTAAAACAATATAAAAAATATGGCTGGTCAACCCCCTACAAAACGTGGACGTTTCAGCTTCAATAAGAAGAATAAGAAGAATACGGCACTGTTAGAACAAGTACAAACGGAAGAAATAAATATGGAACAGCTTGGACATTCAAGAGCCGACGGTTTCGGATCACATTCCAGTCTCGAAAGATATGACCTTCCATTGGAAGAAGATCAGCCTACAAAAAGACCATTCCGAGCAGCTAAGGCGAAGAGCATGGAAATAATGTCCGACGTTATTATAACCCTCCGTGAATCTATATCGGAAGAAAACCTCGGACAAATGCGGCGAATAAATAGACAGCGAATCGTAGCGGAATCTACCGAAGAACGTAACCAGCGCTTGGAAGAACTACGAAGCCGTTCATCACAGTGAATCGCAACCGAAACTGCGGATGAACGTGTTCAGCGACTGGAACACTTGGGACAACGTGCAACTGAACGACTTAGCATTACAATACTTGGAAATAACATATCAAAATAACATTTTTTTTTGCCCTCATCCCCCTTTAACCGAGCAATGCTCGGTGTTCCTGATATTGCGTTATAACTTACGTAAAAATACTTCAATTGAGATAAAACTTTATCATGTTGTTCCGGAAGTATATACTTTAACGGTTCTGTTGAATATCATCAAAATGGGGTCAAAGGCCAGGTCATAGGAGCGAGATTTATTCTACAGACATTATCCTCATAACTTGAGTAATGATTTCTGGTATGTTGGAAAGCGTGTCATAATTAATGCATTGCATGATTTTACTAACTTATTTACGCTTTCCAACCGTAGGCTGAAGAAGCGTATTAAAGATATAGTCACGTTCGTTTCGAGCTCTGTGTTTGTGCCCGATTTTGGAAGTGTATAGTGCATGTTCCTATTTTTTATGTTCCCCTTGAAGAAGAAGGTCTGTTCTTTCTTTTAGTTCGGCTCCCAAGTCAGTGAGTAGCATATTTTGTTTGTATTCAGCGTTTCATTATTTTCGGTCGACCTGATCGATCCTCAAGTTAGCCCTCGCCATTAACAACGGCGGGCACTGATAAGGGTGAAGTCCACGTCCACATCAGTGTTGCTCATTCAACCTCCTCCTCCTCCTCACTCTCAGGAGACCAATCAGCATTAACGCACGCCAGAGACATCAGACGCATACAAGATGTGACGCGCGACTCCTCTGCAAAGGCTCAAGCTGGTATCCCTGTCCAGAAGATTGACGTCACCTTGACGCACGTCCCTGGTTCATTGACGAAGCCATGAATGTGACCGATAGCACGGTTGTGTTGCCTTCCACTGGCTCAACTCAGTTTACCAAGCCACCACCAGCAATCAGCACTGTGTCGCAGCCCTTCCCTGCCAACTCTACTTCTCTCATTTATTCCAAAGTGACCTACGGAGCGAGAGTTCCCTCTAAGTTTATTGCTCCGATTTTTCCTGACTCTTACGTCAGTGTTGAGGGCAGTTCTGCCACCATCGATATTCCAAAGCACTCCCCAGCCGGGAAATAATTTTTCTCCACAATGGATTTCGGTGTCTGTTTTGATGCTTTACCAGACACGAAGCTCAAGGAATTGCCCTAAAGAAGATGCTTCCTACAGGAGCTTATATACCTCATATGGACCGAAAGCCACGGGCCGTATTACAGTATTTTGCCAGTAAAGAACAGGCAGACCTTGTGATGACTGATGGCTTATCCATCAAAGATGTGCATCTTCTGGCTGAACCTGTGGCGCAGCGACCTATCCAGATAGTGAGATAAAAATTAGTACCTTTATTTAAAAACATGAATGCGCAAAATTTACAGAAAAGTATCAAATGGAGACATAATTTATTATTTACTAGGATCCTAGATAGCATGCAAACTTTCTGAAAAAACAAAACAAATAAAAAATAAAATTTTGCACTTACTCAATACTGTGGAGGTAAAAAATATGTATGCATTGTTTTAAAAGACACAAAATTCCCAAAATTAAATATCTGATGTATTATGAGGAGATTCTCTGAGAACAAGCAGTTACTGAATAGTAGAAAGGTTTGAGACGTGAATTCTTCGTATTGCCGAGCCTGGATTCGAATCCTGGGTTGTTCGTGGACGCCGTATTTATCCTTGCAGCCTCGGATTTGTGTCTTTTCATTAAGAGCAGTTCCTCCGTGCTATCCAAAAACCTGTCAGTTCTAGTTTCAAAACACGAACGACTTGAAAATTTCTTAAAAAAACAATTTCTTTTTATCTCCGTTTGATGATACAGTCGTGTCACTAGGTATCCCTAAAGAGATTGAAAAACGCGATTCATATTTTTAAAATAAGGCAAAGGAAAAAATGCCGCTTTTCGTGGGCAAACATGAAGCATTTTTAAATCTGACTTTTTTCCAAATTTTAATAGTGTGATTTCTATCTTTCTTACTACCAACCAGAGAACAGGGAAAAGTGCCATAGACAAAGACTAACAGGATGCACTAATAAAGTACCTACTAAAACCTGGTGACAATAACTGAGAAAAATCTCAAGTAGATACTCACCCGTTATTGTTGCATATTGTAATTGCTGGCATCTCTAGTACTTGGGGTTGTTTAATCTGGATGTCGACGATGGATGGGTACTGCCAGTAGATGTCCATGAAGACACACGCTTGGTAAATGAAGCCAGCCATACACCCAACAAATACTGATGTCTTTATCGCTCTGCGGACAAATGAAGGAGTGTTGACGATCCCCTGGACACCTGTCAGCATGGACGATTGCATGGCCTGAATGACCATCGCCTTTATTTCAGAAGATGCTTTCTTCGCTTCAGGAGCCTGCTTGGAATGTGTCCTGTAAAGAGTATCAATTCCATGTTAACAAGCAACTTTTTGGGGGCTAGCGAATGCTTTTTGGATTCCAATTACTTTTCCTTTCTGCATGCCTGTATATATTAAAACTGTTTTCATTTTTTTTGCCTATCAATGTAAACACACACACACACACACACACACACACACACACACACACACACACACACGCACACACACACACTCATCTCCGAAATAAGCCAGTCAAATTTTGTACGTAGAAACATTTTTTTATATATCCGACAACATTCCACCCTCATCTTTCCTCGAAAGCATAATTTTCCCGTTATGCATCTCAGAAATACAAAGGACGTTCCATAAAAATTGAGAGTAAATTTTTTGAGTTGGCAACAATACGAAGGGGAGAAATAACCACGCAAACTACTAACTGACTTAAGGAAGTATCTGTGGTAACAGTTATTAGCCGTGGCAAACAATTCTAGTTTTGTTATTGCGCAGTTGTTTTAGGTACGTCTGCATTTCGCCTTTCAGCTATGGAGAGGAGTGATTCAGAGTTAAGAAGTAAAATGCGTTGTGCGATAAAATTTTGCTATCATTTGGATAAAACGGCTCCAGAAACACTTGATTTAATGAAAAAAATTTACAAACATCAATGTTTGGGTGAGTCAACAATTTTTAGATGGCATCAGGATTTAAAATAAGGGCGTTTGTCGGCAGAATTCGCTCATAAGCCTGGTTAACCTGAAAGTGTTGTTACGAAGCGTATTGTTAACACTGTTTGGGAAATCCTGCGAGAAGATCGACGAATGACGTGTGAAAACAGCGGCGTCAACTAATATTTCAAAAACGTCGGCATTCCGCATCCTAAGCGACAAATTACTGTTGCATCGTTTGCGTTCCAGATGTGTACCTCATCACCTGACCAGAGAACAATTGTTAGCCAGATTTCAGGTGTGTCATGGGTTTAAACAAATGATTGCAAAGGATTCAAACTTTCTAAATACAATAATAACTGCCGATGAAACATGGGACCACTATTTCGACACCCTCACGAAGTGCGCAACAAGTGTCTGGAAACACACAGGTTCGCTTCCTCCGAAAAAAGTTCGCCAAACCAAATCAGCTGGGATGATGATGATGATGATTTTCTTTGAACATGAAATTGTAGTCTACCAGCATGCCGTTCCTCCATAAATGACTGCCAATGCTGGGTATTATATTTCAGTCTTGAAGTGTCTGCTACGACTCATAACGATTAAGTGACCGGAACTGGTGGGCAAGTGGACCGACCCTACGCCATGATAACGACCGCCCACACGTGGCTGCTTCTGTTCAACCGTTCTTACGAAATGCAGTATTGAAATCATGTCACAGCCTGCCTACATTCCTGACCTCACCCCGTGCGATTTCTGGTTGTTTCCAACAATGAAGGATAAGTTCTGTGGTGCAACATTCAACACAGATGCTGACAAATTTTGAAAATGTGAATCAGTTTTTTTTTTTTTTTGGTGTAAATATGACATGGTTGGTAAGTCAGATAATATCCGAAAACTTGAAAATTTTGTCGTCTTGGAGCGGGAATCGAATCCGCGTCTCCCCGATATCGTCCGAGTATACTAACCACCACACCACGTAGAACGACCAAGTCTGGTGTGGTGGTTAGCATACTTGGGAGCTATCCGGGAGACGCGGATTCCCGCTCCAGGACCACAAAACTTTCAAGTATTCGGACACTATCTGACTTACCATTCATGTCATATTTATGCCAAAAAGACGGATTCACATCTTTAAAATTTATACTGTTTGATGTGATCCCGTATTCCATTCATGACAGATGCTGAAGTTATTCAAGCTGCGTACAGGGGTCGCTGAAGCAGCTTCCACAAAATGCCTTCGCCACATGCTTTGAAAAGTGAACTGAACGATGCATGGGACCGTTGCATATCATCCGAAGGAAGATAGTTTGAGACAGAGTAACCTATATTTTGCTGAATATTTCTTCATTTTGTGTGACTTTATTCTCAGTTTTTATGGAACGACCGTTGCATATTTCTTTCGCGTGTTGTTATTTTTCCTCTCAAAAGTCGCACTGGAAAACCAATTTTTGCGATAGAAGTACAAGTAATTATAACAAGTAACAGTAACTATTAATACACACAATTGACGTGGGTTAGGAACATCAAAGAAAGGTCATCGCTCTTTACACGTTAATAAGTGAGTCTCGGAAAAATTCTCATCGGCCGCCAACGGGACTCGAACCCAGGGGCTTCCAGTTACGCGCCGGACATGCTACCACTGCACCACAGCGGCTTCAAATTCTCCAGACTCACATACGACTAACTGCCAAACCACATGGCAGGTTGCTTCTTGGAGCCCAGCACAATGCTGGGGATTCACCAAAGATGGTAAGCAGCTACAGAACAAATAACTGGGAGGCGAATGAATAATTAATACACACAACTGACGTGGATTAGGAACATCAAACAGAAATCATCGCTCTTTCCACGTTTTACAAGTAAGTCACGGAAAAATTCTCATTGGAGAAATTCTCATTGTGCGGGGCTCCAAGAAGCAACCTGCCATGTATGTTGGCAGTTTGTCGTATGTGAGTCTGGAGAATTAGCATGTCCGGCGCGTAACTGGAAGACCCTGAGTTCGATTCCCGTGGCGGCCGATAAGTATTTTTCCGTGACTCACTTATAAAACGTGGAAAGAGCAATGATTTCTGTTTGATGAACTGTAACTATAACAAGATTACGCGCATATTTTTTCATTCATCTTTTAGAATTTTCCCGCGATGTGGCGTATTCATTTGAGATTATACCTTCACATGTGCATTTGTGATTATACATATGATCAAATTTGAAAAAAAAATCTTCTGCGTGGTATACATGAAATCAGCACATGTATACCACGTTCGTATTTGAAATCAATACAAGTATACCTGGGTTCGATTACTGCCATTATTTCTAATTTCTATCATAAATAGGTCTTCCGATTTTATAAGTGAAAATTTGTATTTTCCAGAACATTTTTTTTGAAATCGAAAAAAAAGCAAGGAAAGCCTTCAGGTTTCAAGGATGTGTTGGTTTCAACTTTTTTTTTTTCATTGGAGGTTTAACGTCCACAGTGAGCAACTCAATGGGCTATAAGCAGTCGCCCGTCCCTAATTTAGGGGCACTGGTTCCAGGGAAGGGAGACAGCCAGTGCCGTAAGACAAACACAACATCCATGACCCACCGAGATTCGAACCCGTTCAGACAAATGATCAGAGGCCATCGCTTAGACCACTGCGCCACCGGGGCTGCGTTACAACTTTGATATCCCCTATTGCCCTATATCTGATGAGTGGTACTAGATGGTTCAAGGTGTTCAATCAATAGAAAATCCTGAATTAAATGAAACACTACCGTCTTAGGCACGATAATAATGTTGCTTAATCATATCTAAGCAGTTATCACTGACTGTCACATACGCCCACATGCACAGAACAAAATGATGATTTTAAAATAGTCAGTAAAACCACTATATACAATTCAATAAAACACTTCAACCATTAGCACTCTCAGCTCTTTTTTTTTTTTTTTTTGATTGGAGTTGAACGACCGCCGTGAGCATCTCAATGGGCTTAAAGCAGTCGCCCGCCCCTAATTTAGGGTCACTGGTTTCAGGGAAGGGAAAGAGCCAGTGCCGTAAGACAAACACAACATCGATGCCTGACGGGATTCGATCCCGGACCCCTTACGGACGAATGATCAGAGGCCAGCGCCTTAGACCACTGCGCCACCGTGGCGGCACTTTCAGCTCTACTATAGAGCCTTCACCAGATGGATTTTAAAAGCAATGTGCGAACAGGTTGCAAACACATCACAAGTTATATACATATACAATCAAGGAGAGTTAAAAGTCTCGCTCATGCGCAATGTTCTAAGCCACCCCGGTGCCAGATTTTTAAACTCATGTTGAGTCCAGAGCGAATTTCCACGGGTTGAAAATTGTAGCTGGATATTCATCATTACAACAATAACTTGAAAACCCATAAATGACCAGACTTTCACATAATAGTAATTGACTTTTAGTGCGAGGGGTAGCCAAAATATCAACTTCCTCCCAAGAAGGGTAATAATCATCATCTTTACACAATCTCGATAGGGCTGAAGATGAAGATTGAGTTTTTACACAATATTTATGTTCAGCTAGGCGAAGGCGCAAAGCTCTCGACGTGGATCCCACATACTTGAGTTGAATACAGTTTCCATCTCTTGGCAGTAACCTAATTGAATAAACTCCGCATCTGTTCAGGTTCTAAATGTTGTCTCGATCCCTTCTTTTGCATGTTAAAATGTTCTTAGTTGATTAACCAAAGCCCAACCCCAATTTTTTGCTGATAGTAAGAACAGGATTTGTAACGGCCGGAAAATACGGAACCGAACCCACATACTTAATAGTTCTTAGTGAGTGCTGTAGTGTTGACATATTTTTTCATTTCCTGCCGTCCGATTAGCTTATTTACTAGGTGGACAGGGTAATCAAACGAAAAAGCTAACGTCTTAATGTAACTCAATCCCCTGTTCCGCTCCTTCAACGTAGAAGAATGTGTGTAAACTCTTTCAATGTAAGTCGTCAAATTTGACAGTTTTTGAGAATATGGGTGAAACGAGTTAAATGAAACTAGAACCGGGGTGCTGCTCGGTTTATGAAAGACAGAGAAAGAAATATTATTTGAAAACTGATTTCTCGTTAGCAAGAGGTCCAAAACAGGTAACTGCGGCCGTTACACGCCGCAGCATCGAACGAAAGAGGCTTTGGATGTAAGCTTGGGGTATGTCGGTCCAGGCTGCTTACACACGCTGCCACAGTTCATCAGGCGTAGCCGCGGGTGGTGCTTGCCGGGCCACTCGGTTGCCGATCAGTGACTAGACGTGTTTGATGGGCGACATATCGGGAGAATAGGCGAGCCACGGCAGCAGTGACACATGGTGGGCCGTGAAAAATTGTTGCACGATGCGTGCCACGTGCGGGAGCGCATTGTCCTGTTCAAACGTGGCCGTTGACAGGTCCTGCAGATAAGGGAGGACTACAGGCTCTAAAACGTCGGAGATGTAGTGGTGGCTGTTGAGTGTACCGGCGATGCGTACCAGAAGGGTGCGGGTGTCATATCCAATTGCGCCATAAACTATAACGCCAGGCGACGTACCGGTATGGCGATGCATAATGCTGGCGTCATACAGTCTCTCGCCGCGGTGCCGCCACACGCGGATCCGACCATCATGCTGTTGCTGGAAGAAGCGGGATTCGTCGGAGAAGACAATGTCGTTCCATACTGTAGTCCAGGTGCGGCGTTCAACGGCCCACTGCCGCCGCACTTGCCGGTGGTGTAACGTCAATGGTAATCGGAGCAATGGACGCCGTATGACAAATCCCCGCTCCTGCAGACGACGTCGAACGGTACGTGCTGACACAGGTTGTGGCGTAACACACCACAATTCCTGCGCTAACGTTCATGATGTGGCGGTGTGAGCCGTCCATGCCCGCCGCACAACATGCCGGTCCTCTCGTTTAGTGGTGTGCCGCGGATGCGGCAATCGCTCACGTTGGTCCGTCCGCCCCTCCTGCACCCACCGAATCCATACTTGCCTCACTGTGACTGGATGTCGTCTCACACGGGCGCCGATGTCTCGGTACGATAAACCGCTGTCGCGATAAGCCACTATTTTTTCTCTGTCGAACTCCGAAACGTGCTGTAATGACTGCCGTATTCTGCGACGAGGCATCAGAAAGCTTCCCACGCACATGTCCGGTAGCACAACACACTTCCACTACTTACTACAGGCTCTAAAATGTTGCTTCTCGGTGGCGTGCCGGGCGCACATGATTTGCAGATGCCCTGCAATGCTAATCGTTTGCATGTCCTCTTGCGGGCGACGCATGCTGCGAATTTCAAGCCAATCGGATGCTTCCTTCTTGGTGTTGCATTTTGGGTGGCCAGCAGTGTAATATTCTTTTTTTTGATTGGAGGTTTAACGACTACCATGAGCAACCCAATGGGCTATAATTAGGGACGGCAATTGCCCATCCCTAATTTAGGGCCACTGGTTCCAGGAAAGGGAGTGAGCCACTGCCGTAAGACAAACACAACATCCATGCCTCACCGGGATTCCAACCCGGACCTCTTTGGGACGAACGATCAGAAGCCACCTTATAGAGCATTGCGCCACCGGGGCGGCCTTATATTTACAGCACGAATCTTTTTAAATAAAGTATCGTAAATGGAATAAATTTTTGCCATTGAAAGTGAAGAAACGTCTTGAACTCATATAAGATACATTGTAGTTTTAAAGTAACTTAAAGTAAATATGATGCATGCTTCATAACCCAAAATGGGCTGACAGTTTACTGCTATTTTCTAACACTCGAAAACAGACCACAAGAAAAAAAAAATTTAGTACCACGTACCAAGTTTTGTATGCTTCCTTTCCTTGCGAAGGCTGTCCTGTGACAACAAAATGTGTAAGGTCTAGCTCATAAATTTTCCCGTAACAGTAACGGAGAAGCTGTTTCGTAATTAGATGGCCCTCCCAGTGGTCTTCTGACCATTCGTCCAAGCTGGGCCCGGGTTCGAATCCCGGTGAAGCATGGATGCTGTGCGTGATTTACGACACAGGTTCTTTTCCTTCTGTGGAACAAGGACCCTAAATTAGGGACGGGCGAGTGCCCGTCAAATTGCTCACGGTGGTCATTCAGCTCCTATTGATAAAAAAAACCCATGTTGCTAGTACGTTCACTATCAGCTAGCTTACTTACAGAACCGACAGGCTATTGACCTGCCGATTGTGTGTCTCAATTCTTTCTAATCTCATGTATGACTTCTGTTGGATCTACACTGCCCAGAACAAAAATTTTCTATACTAGATTTGAGTTGCTATATCGGCAAGAGCGTATTTAACACGGAAAACATATGGTAAAATGCCTACTTCATGTATGTAGCTATTATAATCATGTTGTAAGAATGTTTTGACCTTTTTTCAGTCCTATTACGATCATGTAGTAGGACTATTGCTACCAAGTTGCAGTATCAGACGTAAATGAAGTGAAATCAGGTATAAGGAAGTAACTTTTATGAAAAAATTTTTTATCTATCTTATGAAACAACTTTTGATCCATCTCAGCGATAGATATATCTTATGAATATATGGTAGATATATCTTTATATATGGTAGATTGAAAAAAGGCCGTGAGATTGATTTCCTTTTGAATATTTCCCTCCATAGATTGAAAAAAAGGCCGTGAGATTGATTTCCTTTTGAATATTTCCCTCCATATTCTCGTACGATTTTTCATTTTCATTTTACCTTTTGATAAAATGAAAATGAAAAATCGTACGAGAATATGATAGAAAAAATCGAAGGCCCTACCTGTAGCCAAGAATGATTTAATTTAATAGAAGGTTAAAATGTAATTTAATGGTTTACATTCCATGCACATGAAGAAAGAACAGTAAAAATATATAACAATTCAAAACAGCATTCATTTGATTCGTTGAACCACAGAAGTTCTGTTCTGGATCACACAAGGCACTGACCTTCCTTCACACGGCAAAGTTCACTCAGCAACACCTGGAATAAAATTTCTAACAATCGTCGTTGAAAAAAGAAAACATTGCGTTACATACACATAACAGTTAGGTTATACTTTTAACTGTGACTTGAGTTGAGTTAAAAAAATAAACAAAGTTATTTAGGGCAGAGATTCAAGACGTCATGTCCAACATATCTTATATGTTTCATATACACTGAAGAGCAATTGAATTAGAGATACCTGTGTAGTAACATGTAGCACCACCTTTCGCCCTGATGACGGCGGCGATACGTCTCGGCATGGACTCGACAAGACACCGGAAGCATTGGGAAGCCATACAGATCCACGACCCCTGAACAAGCTCCCACAGTTCACGAAGATTTGATGGAAGGGGGTCAGAGCTTCGAACATCTCTCTCGATGGCATTCCAGATGTGCTCAATGGGATTGAGGTCAGGTGACCTCGCTGGCCAAGGAAGCACGGTCACGTCGGTGGAGTGTTC
Source organism: Macrothele yani (assembly GCA_039090855.1). Classification (NCBI taxonomy): domain Eukaryota; kingdom Metazoa; phylum Arthropoda; class Arachnida; order Araneae; family Macrothelidae; genus Macrothele; species Macrothele yani. Next base: position 73,154,259 of record CM076994.1, on the reverse strand, counting down.
ATCGAACCGTTCGGATACAATTCGGGAGCGATGACACGGTGCATTGTCTTGTTGCAGGATAAGGTCCCCAGTGGGATGTTGAAGACGCACAAACGGGAGCAAATGGTCGTCCAGGGTATCCCGGTAACGTTGACCTGTGAGGGACGATGTCACACGTACCAGGGATCCCATTTCAGTCCACGTAAACAGTCCCCAGACGAGACTGCCACCCCCACCAGCTTGAAGAGTACTCTGCTGGCAAGAAGGATCCATCACTTCATGTGCTTTGCGCCGTACTCGTATCCTGCCATCCGCATGTACCAACGTCCAGGCAACATTTTCCCACATGTCTAGGGTCCAGTGGCGATGTTTCCGCGCCCATGCTAATCTTTGCACCCTGTGATGTGCGGTCAGCAGCGGTACCCTTGTGGGACGATGGCTTCTGCACCCCATAGCGAGGAGATGGTTCTCGATGGTGTGGCTGCTTACACGTTTTTGTGCACCAGCGTTAAATTGTCAAGTGATTTCTTGCACTGTGGCCCGTCTATCCACTGTTACAATGCGAGCTAGCCGACGATGGCCCCGCTCATCCACACGCTGTTGTCCACTGCAGTTGGCCCTTGCAGGGATGGTTTTACCGGATTCGATGTACTCACGGTGCACTCGTGACACAGTGGCTCGTGAAATTCCCAGTGCCTGCACGACTTCCGAGATGGAGTGACCCATTCGTCGGGCCCCGAAAATTTGCCCACGATGAAATGCGCTTAGATCCTTCGTCTTAATCATACTGCGTTTGACTCTTACTGATTCCCGTCGCATCACTCCTTATATTGTCGGATCGCTGCATACGTCATGTCGTTTCCGTTTACAGGGCCGCCGACAGTGCCACATTTGCATAACGCCAGCTGTCTCTCATTCAATTGCTCTTCAGTGTATACGGTAGATGTATCTTTTGATATATATCTTATGAAAAACGTTTGATCCATCTCAGCGGTAGTTCGAAATAAAATGACCTAATTTAGTTATGGCGCTCCACCTATAGTTCTTAAAGTGTGACAGCCGCATGCAAAGTTTTTCATGCTCTTAAATTCCATGTGTACCGAACGGAAAAAGCCATTCGTTACTTAAGTAGGATTCATTTACCTGATCAGTACTTTACGTGCAATCTGAACTACAACTACTGTACTGTAATATAAAAACTTTACGACTTCGAAAGTTTCTCTCCTGTGTTTGGGATAGCTTATCAAAATATAAAAAATATATTGATTTTAAGCGAAATATAATGAACCTAATCGATTGGAAAATTAAGAAATCAAACGTGCTGAACAGAAAGATCAGGGTACACTGCTTGAATTTCCGAGACCACAAAAATAATCTGCTTTATGAAAGAGTGAAACTGCTTATGTAAAAAGGAAATGGCGACTATGTTCCACAAGAAATGTATCTAAAATTTATTGCTTTGGACAGAACTTCGTTTCCAGTTTAAACGCGCTACTTAAGGAACGAATAAACAGCACGGACTTTCATCTGTGATTGAAGCAAAATCCTACCTTTCTCTTGTCCTGTGGACCATACATACATAGCAAAAACAGATTGTAATTAATAAATTAATAATTATTTCATTCAAGTCAAAAGCGATTTTTAATTTCGATTAAACTCTTGAGATCTTCAGAATGAGCAGTCGAGCGAGATAAATAGGATCAGGCGCAGTTGTGCAGCATGCTACAAGCTGCAGTTCTAGTCAGGATAAAAGAATTAAGAGAAATTTGCACAAATCAACACAGTCCTTAATTTTACCTATACATGTCGAAAAAGTGTAATGCGATCTCTGGTTGTACTCTGTTATAGTTGTTTTCTGATTGTAGAACTATGTGATTTTACACTATCTCCGATTGTGGTTCTTGTTATCTCCGGTGATAAAAAAACCTAAACAATTGCTTCTCAGTCGCAATATTTTTTATTGCTTCTTACTGCAGCAATTTCAGAAACCCTCAGAAAGGTGTCTAGATTTTTAAAAAGTGAATTCTAAGCTTCATTTAAGCTTCTGACGAAATTATTGGTGAGCTGGACAGCAGCTGTTTGAGTGTTTATATTTTTTAACATTTTGTCGAAGTATACCTCAAAAATACACTGCTGGCTACCCAAAATGCACCACCAAGAAGGAAACATCCGATTGGCCTGAAATTCGCAGCATGCGTCGCCCGCGAGAGGACATGCAAACAATTAGCCTTGCAGGGCATATGCAAATCATGTGTTCCCGGCACGCCACCAAGAAGCACTATAAGAAGGGTGCACAGAAGGCGAGATGCAAGTAGTGGAAGTGTGTTGTGCTGCCGGAATTGTGCGTGGGAAGCTTCCTGATGTCTCGTCGCAGAATACGGAAGTCATTCGAGCACGTTTCGGAGTTCGACAGAGGACGAATAGTGGCTTATCTCGACAGCGGTTTATCGTACCGAGACATCGGCGCCCGTGTTGGACGACATCCAGCCACAGTGAGGCGAGTATGAATTTGGTGGGTGCAGGAGGGACAGAAGGACTGACGTCACCGATTGCCGCAGCCGCGGCACACCACCGGACGAGAAGACCGGCATGTTGTGCGGCGGGCATTGATGGCTCGCACCGCCACATCACGAACGTTAGCACAGGAATTAGGGTGTGTTGCGCAACAACCTGTGTCAGCGCGTACCTTTCGACGTCATCTGCTGGACAAGTCCCTGCTGGACCATGGACTTGTCGTACGTCGCCCATTGCTCCGATTACCATTGACGTTACACCACCGGCGAGTGCGGCGGCAATGGGCCCGTTGAACGCCGCACTTGGACTACGGAATGGTACGACATTGTCTTCTCCGACGAATCCCGCTTCTGCCTGCAACACCACGACGGTCGGATCCGCGTGTGGCTGCACCGCGGCGAGAGTCTGTATGACGCCTGCATTATGCATCGACATATCTGTTCGTCGCCTGGGCGCAATTGGATATGACACCCGCACCCTTTTGGTACGCGTCACCGATACACTCAACAGCCACCGCTACACCTTCGACTGTTTGCAGTCTGTAGTCCTCCCTTACCTGCAGGACCTGCCAGCGGCCACGTTTCAACAGGACAATGCGTGCCCGCACGTGGCACGCCTTGTGCAGCAATTCTTCACGGTCCACCAGGTGTCACTGCTGCCGTGGCCCGCCTGTTCTCCCGATATGTCGCCCATCGAACACGTCTGGTAGCTGATCGGCAACCGAGTGGCCCGGCAAGCAGCACCCGCGGCTACGCCAGATGAACTGTGGCAACGTGTGGAAGCAGCATGGACCGACATACCCCAAGCCCACATCCAAAGCCTTTTTCTTTCGATGCCGCGGCGTGTAGCGGCCGTTATTGCCAGCCATGGGGGGCACACGAACTATTGATGTCTGCGTGTTCCGCAAGTCGCACGGGTCTGTAAGCTCAATCGTTTCATCTTTGTATCTGTTGTTATGTGTCCAGTAAATCTAGCTTTGATATCTCGTGTCCTTCTTGGTGTTGCATTTTGGGTGGTCAGCAGTGTAAAATAAAAAATGGTCGGTTGATGGTGTCGAAAAATATAGCTGCATGATCTTAAAATCATGCTTGAAAATAGTTGTGGACCGACTCGATGGCGCAAGCAGCTGGCCACTTGTCCAAGTGGATCCAGGTTCGATTCCCAGATGAGGTATGGGTGATGTGTTTGTCTTACCGCACTAGCTCCGTCCTTCCCTGAGAGCAGTGGCCCAAATTAAAGGATGGTTCACTGAATGTAACTCTTGGTAGTCGTTAAACCCCGAACCAAAAACCAAGTTATGAATTAACATTTCTCCTTTTGTTGGTGGCAATTCGAGAATGAATTTGGTACACAGTGGGGACCAGATATTCTTTTTCTTCTGAAAATCACTGAATTCCATAGTTAGGTGACATACCTGTTGAAGTTCTTTTTCTAACTCCACACGGTTCTATTTTTCGTCGACTCACTCGTCAAATCCTTTGTTTTCACCTAATCTGAGGTCATTTTGTACTTCGATTTTCTGCTAGCCTAGAGTTTACAACGGAGGAGGTTCTTTAAGTTCTAATCCTCTGTGATTCGGTAAAGAGTGAATGCTGCCAATAATTGTTAATACTGCACCATCCTTTGGCAATGTAAAAACGATGAAGCAGCCTCAGTTGTTGGGGAATTGCTTTGTGTGACAGGGAAAATCAAAGATGTAGAGACCCTTGTGACGTATATTATAAATTAACTGTCCTTTTTAGTTTCTTTCCCTATGTAAATCTTGAGTTTGTTCACAGTTATACTTCACACTTAACGTGATATCTTTTCTCTCAAACGAATACTGTCAGCAACACAATTGAGGTAGAATGAATGTGACGTATGCCTGTTATGAGATAAGAACGAGAGATATAAACTACGATACAACAGTTGCTTGAGAGAGCGTGGTGAAATGTTGGTGGTTGATTTGTGCTATGTGATTTCTATACTATCGTGAAGTGCTATATCTGTGCTGGAGAAATAAAGCATCATTTCCGTAAGTTTGACTTCTGTATAAATGTTTCGTCTGGCCGTTAAGGTTTAATTTAGGAACTATTTCATCGAATGATTATGTTTTTAAAATAACGTGTCAGTACGAAAAGACATTTACGTTATACACTAGAGTTCGATTGAATTTTAAGCAAAGAAAGAACTCCGACTGCAATATTAACATGCTTAGGTCTAAATCCGAGTAGGAGTCAACGACGAATGCATGGAGATTCTACATTATGTGCCTTTGCGTCACTGTTCATCGTTTCTGAAACCATAGATAGGAAGTCAAAAAAGAAGCCGCAAAGACTTTGTTTGTTGAACACGAAAGGGCGAGGACTTTTTTTACCAGGATAAACACAGCTGAAATAAATTCGTTAAAGTCGTACCAAGTACACAGAAATTACAGGAATAAAATGAGTTAATGATGAAACAATGCCACAGTGCAAGACACTGATATGTCAGGAGGCTAAATATTTTTATTTGACGCCCCTCGCACATTATACATGTTTTTACTAACGCACGCCCATTTCAACCCCGTGTTGCTTCTAAGGCCTCCATCTTAAAACCACCCAGTGTCACATAATCTATGTTCTTACACTCTCGTTGCTAATTCTAGACTTTCTGATGGCGATGAACATGCCCTTCGGCAGCTTATTTTTCAAACGTGTTGTCATCAAACAGCTAAGCTCCGTACAGCATTTCTTATCAGCGGGTAATCAGAACTCGGTTCTGTCTTACCATCGGGCAATCTAAGCTGCGTTCAGCCTTGACGAATGTGCTTTTCAGTCTCACAAGCAACCTTCTAACACAGAACATGACTGATGGTTTCTTTCAATAATTCCATTTGGCCTGCTCTCTAGTAATCGTTTTACTTTCAGATCTCCTTCTCTAATACTGATCCCATTTATTTAAATCTTCCCACTCTATTTATTACTACTTGAATTTTAATTCCATCAGTTTTATTCCCCCTTTGTCAGAGGCTGTGGTGTAGTGGAGCCGGAACGGCGTTCCGGTACTTTTCGTCCCTAGCCGACACGCGTTCCGGAAAACTGTGTACGGCATAATTTGTTTTCTTTTTAAATTACAAATGTCCTTCTAAATGCAACAGAAAAACTGTACATTAGTTAGTGGAATTCACGTCCCATGATTCCTTGAAGTTCGAGTTAGTCTCTAAAGCTATTCTGACTTGGCAGTCGCTTGAAAATTTCTTTTTCTACTGTTAAGAACGTTTAGGTGGGGTATTGCAGTGGGGAAATTCTTGCAATTGGGAATTTAATTAATCTAATCATGTGTAAATCCTGAAGTCTGATTTCGACTGTTCACTGAAGCTTTTTTATACTATATGTATAAGAAAGTAAGAAGGGGAGAAGCGGCATGGGAGAGGGGGATGTGAAGGGGGAAAGGTATTGAAGACCTAAAGACATCGCGCGTTCCTGTACGTTTTCAGGTAGCACTACACCACTGGCTACAGCATATATACATTATACTTTATTTCTGCGTATCTAGATACTTTCCTTCAGTGAGGATTGTCATGTCTGAAAATTCTAGCTTCAGGACACTCCATTCCAACAATTTTTTTTTATTTTGTAAAACAAAAATTAAATGTTTTCTCGTGTTTCGAAATACTCTCTCTCTCTCTACTCATCCATCTGAATAAGTGTACGTATAGTATCATTATTTATTTATATTTTGATGAATTGGGAAGTCTTCGTTTCTCTGTTTACGACAAACTGAAAAAATTAACTGTTTTAGAGAAAAAATAAAACATATGGACGTACTGTTAGTCTTTTGAATGAGTAGTGTAACTCATGCTCCGCCTTCATAATGCTTACGAGTGAAGAACTCATAAATGAATTGCATGTAATGGTTTGCTGATAGATATTAAACAATTCGGTTCATACATTATTGCTACGCCAAAAGTGTACTAAAGAAACAAAAATCTATTGTGAAAGAAATACGGGATTACGCCATATAATACAAATTTTGAAGATGACAATCCGATTTTTTGCGTAAATATAACAAGGATGGTAAGTCAGATAGTATTCGAAAACTTGAAAATTTTCATCGTCCTGGAGCGGGACACATACCCGGGCGCTATCTGGGAGACGCGGATTCGTGTCCCGCTCCAGGACGATGAAAATTTTCAAGTTTTCGGATATTATCTGACTTACCATCCTTGTCACATTTACGCCAAAAATCGGATTGTCGTCTTCAAAATTTGTAAAAATCTATTGTTTTATGAAAAATATCCAGACAGACCGTTGAACACAGATTATTAACATGTATCGAGTCTACTGAAACTTCTGTACAGTCAAGACACTCGAGAATAAAAAGACACGAATCTGCCTAGCGAAAAATATTTTCTTCGTTACACGTTAGTTTTTAAGTATAAGGTTAAAGTTTAGACTTACGTGTTTAGAGGCATAATAATGGGCACTGAATACGGTGCACGTTGAACTACTAAGGTGTCTTCTTAATTTTTGCATTTGAATAAGTGATTCGAAATCAAAACTGGAAATAATCTACGAGAAGTAATGTCTGGCTGTGCCATAGTACTTCACCATGAAGCTTTTGTTATCGCAGGCGCCACTTAAATATTTAATGAGTAACTTTCTGGTAAACGGAACAACAATATGAACAAAGCATTCAAAGGTACCTACCTGCTTGTGGCAGTTGATTTCTCCGGCGATGTCGATAATGAGGTACGGTGAAGTAAATAGTGTAAAACAGAAAATGAGACGATATGCCGAATTTCTAGTCACTGAAAGTAGTCTTAAGTCGAAGCAACAATATTCATTATATTATTTCCGAGACTTAGTTACTTTGACCAGATGTAGATTTTTCCCCGAATTTAAAAAGAACATTATTTTCAAGTTCTTCATAGAATATCTAAAAAACGTTAATAAAATTTTGGGATGATTGCATAACACATGGAATATTGTTTTTGGTTCTACATCAGTTTTCCCGAGAATGTTTTGTAGAGTAGAAGAAAAAGAAGGGAAACACAGGGAACTGGAAACAGATATACTGTAACAGAAAAACATGTAAGCAATGTTGTAAAACCTCCTACGTCTTTGTGAATGGACATCGTTGCTCTCTCGGAGAATGTAAAACGCGTGCCAGCGACATTTGTTACTTCTTTCTCATTTTTCTTTTTTTATTTCCATTATTTTAATAACTCCTAATTTCAGTTCTATATGTTTTTCTGCGAAATTCACTCGTGTTCTTGCTCCAAGAAGGTTTTTGCCATGCCAAACAACTTTTGGATAACGCATGACCCGTTTGGAAAAATTATGAGGAGTACAACAGCCGGTAAACCATAGGAATTGTCAGTCACGTCATCATATACAATACAATGATTTGGCACTATAAGGTAAACAAAATGGAAATCGAAGTTTTTGCCAAAGTTTTACTTTTTTTTATATAATATTTCATTGTTTTTGACCCTACGGAATATAAAAAGAAAGATGACACCCAATTTTCGGTTGAAATAAGGACGTCTTTTGACTCCTTTCCAAGCCGTCCCGGTGGAGGAGTGGTCTAAGCGTTGGGGTATGACCATTTGTCCGTGATGGGGTCCGTGTTCGAATCCCGGTCAGGTATGGATGCTGTGTTTGTCTTACGGCACTGGCGCTCTCCCTTCCCTGGAACCAGTAACCCTAAAGTAGGGATGGACGACTGCTTATAGCCCACTAAGTTGACCATGGTGGTCGTTAAACCCCCAACCCAAAAAAATCCTTTCCGATACGAATTAACTATTTTAGAATTATTTATGGTCAACGGAACCAGGTACGAAAAAAAAAATCAACCGGATTTCTGCAATCAGTAAAACATCTAGAAAGAAGAAAAGTTACGTTCTCCCATTAGCGGCTGAAAAATATTCTATGAAAATTAACAAATTCTGCACAAAAAGTTTCTCTTAGCTGAAAGAAGGTATCGGAGACAAAAGGATTTTCAAATCGAACCGTTAGAAGAAGAATATTCAGGAAAACATGATATACCTTTACGCCCTCTAGCGGAAGAATTCTGAGTGAAGGAAATGTTGGAAATATGTGAAAAGTATTGTTCAAGCACAGATAGCGAGAAAACTGTTTTGGACCTAAAAAAGATTTTTGCAGTCAAGTTTTTAGGCGTGCAGGTATTGCTGCAAATATGCTGCAAACGAAAACGTGAACTTATGACCTCTGGTAGCACACTTATGCGTTAAGAACAATTTCAAATTATATGCAAAACATTTAGCACTAGACGCCAAAGTAGGAATTTTCGAAGTCGCACTTTTAGGAACAGAGATATCGACAAAAATAAGAGATATACCTACTCACACTGGCGGAGCAGCTATGCACTATTTTAAGCATGTTCTCGAAAGGTTTGTTGTGGTGAACTGTATCGGATCGCGAAGGAAAGTTTTAGATCGAGTTTTCAGAAACCCAGATATTGCTGCAAATACATCCCAAACAGAAATATGTACTTACCTTCGCTAGTGGCCAAACCAAACTTTACCACAAATTATAATTTGTATACAGGAGCTCTATCCGATGCAAAAAGTATTTTCCAGATCGGTCTTTTAGAAGCAGAAATATCGGGGAAATCGAAGTTTAACTTTAAACCCTCTAGCGGAAAAACTATCAAACACAGAAACTGTACCAAAAATAGTCTTTATTAAAGGTGGTATCGAATGGAAGAAATACATTTTCAATCGGATATTTAGAAGCAATTACATACATAGAATAAAATTTATTTTGAATTCGATAGCATCTACATTTACACCTTCCAGCAGCAAAGTAAAAGAAACGGAAATCAAGGATCATCGTTTTCACATCTCAAGCTTCCCAATTCAAAAAGAATGTTTCAAATCGGAGTAATAGCTCCAGAAATATGATGCCCACAGACGGACGCACAAAGTGATATGAGCACTTACATTTTTTTTTTTTTTTTTACAGAACACAAACTAAAAGTGAAAACGGAGCCTTTAAGGAAAGAAGTATTTTTTCAGCTGATTGCACCATTGTTCTTGCTGTTACATCATTCCTTACATGACATCTCTCCTATCCGTACCAGAAGAATTGCGAGCGTTGGGATTTCTTTTATGGCGCCGCCACTTGTTTGCTGTCTCTGTCTCTCTCTCTTTTTATAATGCAGGGTTTAACGACTACCGCGTGCAATTTTATGGGCTATAAGCAGTCGCTCTTCTCTAATTTGGGGACACTGGTTCCAGGGAAGGGAGCGAGCCAGTGCCGAATGACAAACCTACAACTTATGCCTCACCTGTGACTCGAACCCGGGCCCATCTGGAAAGCCTGGGAAGATACTCACATTTAGATCACTGCGCCACCGGAATCCGCTTTGTTCTTCAAACAGCCAAACAACTGTAAATACGAATCGCTTCTAAATGGAACTCTTCCACTGAGAAACTTTCTATACTCTTTCTACTCATCTTTCGTCTGTTTGATTCCATGAAATTCAAACGGATGGAAATCATGAAAATCATGCACTTAGTTGCTTCTCTGATGGCTCGCATAACAAGAACAGTGTTTCAGCCTCTCGGAGGATATCATTTAAAACTCAATAAAAGCTCGTTTTTTATTATTTTGTATGTCCCGAAATATGCGGATAGTTTTGAACATATTATGTTGACATTCAAATAAATAATATATTGTGTACCATAAATACTTATTTTTTTTATTTATTCTCATAAATTAAATGTGTGATCCAAAGAAATTAGGTTTTCAATCAGTACTTACATTTCGACCCGAGGTTCGCGTTTTTAAAATTCGATGTACGGTAGTTGTACACAGACTTTTTCAAGCTAAGAAAGCCGCCCCGTCGGCGCTGTGGTCTAAGCGCTGGTTAATGACCAATCGTCCGAGACGGATCAGGGTTTGAATCCCGGTGACGTATGGATGTTTTGTTTGTCTTACGGCACTGACTCTCTCCTTTCCATGAAACCAGTGGCTAATAAATTCGGCACGGGCGACTGTGTGTAGCCCATCCAGTTGTTCACAGCTGCCGTTAAAGCCCCAAACAAAAGAAAAAACCTCGAGAACTTGTTGAATGGCGGTGCCCTTGGAATAACACCATAAATATATCATTACGTACATATATCGTCTATTGGGAACCTCAACGAACTATAGGGGGCGCTGCGCAAACGTAAACAAACTTCTCTAGTACGGGTAACGTCGCACGTGTTTCCATAAAGTCGAATGTTAGAATGGCTGGTTTGTCGCTTTCAATCCTTGAAATAATGAAATTTGTGGACGCTTCCAAAAATTCAAGATGCATTAAAGAAGGGGAAGTGATTGTTAATGTAGGCCATATAATTTCTTGTGGAATTAAGAATGAAGATGGAAGAGAAATTCTCATAGTTTCGCACTGCATTCAGTCCACGACAATAACGTCGTCGCCTCACTCCATCAACGGTGTTTTAGATACAAGTAACAGTGAAATTTCTATAAAGTCATTTGAGTGCTCTTGTAAAGTGGGCAGAAGTGGAACGTGTAAGCACTGTGTAGCAGTAATGCTTTACTGTAACAGGTAATTTTTATTTGTATATTTTCAGGCAAGTGATATAGTAATACCGACAGGGGTGTTCTAATCCGGATTACTATTAAAAGCTGACATTTCGTTTCACTTGACGTTTCCCAGGACCCATTTTCAATGCTGTCAACAATAACATTTGTAATTTTTGAACATTCTGTTCCTAAAAGTGTTTGTGAATTGGTAATTGTTGATCATCATTGGGTTCTGCGTTTTTGAACCGATGACTGTTGACAGAACATTGCAAATCTTGTTCCATAATGAAGTTTAAATTGATATGGATAACAGCAATTATTTGTTTTCAGGATTATGTGTAGAAATGCGGATTTTTTAATTACTACTATGCAATAAAAACATGCTGCCTTGTTTATTATTCATTCAAAGACGTTACTACTTTAGTAGCATTTCACTGGAAGGATTTCAAACGCAAGGCACAAACGTTTATACTAACTTGTGAAAAACATAGCCGAAACCTTGGGAACGACATTGCAGGACACAACAATATGATTTGTTCTTCTTCACGGAATTCTCCATTATACAACTAACTCTCTAATTCCAGAATGAATGCAAAAATACACCAAACTATGACAACTGAACGTAATGAGCGATCTACCAACAGCCAAGCATTGAGCCAAAAACGTTACCCGTACTACAGTAATTCGTCCTTTTGCCGCTAGAGGAGAGCGGACCGCTGAGATTGCCAATTGTAGATATCAAATGAATGGGAAACAATTGCTCGTGAAAAATAAGTTGTATAATTATATGAACAATCTGTGCATCTCACAACAGTAGATTTAGGAATTAATTGTTAAATCGCATTTAATAGGTAGGAAAGGAAAAATGCATTGCTGAATAGGGAAATCCAGCATGCAGAAGAAGTGGACATAGAGGAATGCAAATCGTATGAGACAATATGCAGTCAGAGATATGCAAATGATGAAATTTTCACAGCAATAGGTCGGATGAGTAGGGTTTAAAGATGACACTCGTTCGGACTCGCCGTTTTGTAAGGAGGAAGTTTAGAGGCGAGTATACTTGTCGAAAACCTTTCGAATATACCGCGGATATGATGCCGTGGCACCTATGTTCAATTGAGGGAATAGGGAGGTCGAGATTCGTCCATATGCGAGATCTATGCCTCGGTTTACGAACAATTTCCGCACGGGTGCGTCGCAAAGTGAGAACAGTGCAAAGTTACGTGTCACGTTATGTCACAGAGCACCGTGTGGAGTGGCGGGAAGGAAACCAGGATTTGGATATCACGGCCTTGTCATGACGTAGGGTTATACACGATATTCTGAGCCGGAAACTCCCGTTGTTTCCACATGTCCATATTCCTGGAACTGTGACTGTGCGTCGCTACGTCGACCTCATCATCTCTCTCTTTCTCTCACCAATCCTGTTACACTATACATATACCTACCGCCCAGCAGGAAATATCTTAAAGCGGTATAACTCCTGTCCTCATACTGCCCATGTTAAAATTTACAGTCTAGGGCGTAACATTCTCCCATGGCTGACAAACTCACCGGACTTGTTGTATATATGGGTATGTATGGGACGTTATGGATCGCCATCTCCGCCAGCTACCATCTGCAGTGGATCTGCAACAGCCGCGTGCCTAGTTGGTTGCTGCTTAGAATTCCATAGCCTACACACGATTGATGCAGTTTCACTGACAACAAGCTTCGTTGTATTCCGGCTTGTACAACTGCGTACTAAACTACCCGGAACAAAAGCAGGTATAAAACTTTCTCAAATTTCCCTTTTTGACCATTTACGTGTCCTCGTCAGTTCTTTTCGTTCTCTAATTTTCGAGGTTATACGTCAATTCTTTCTCGGTGTCGGAATCTCCATGTTGAATAAAATAACATGTACTTGCTTACCAAATTTAATGTGGTGGTTCGACAGGAAGGTTGAGCAGTTACACTTGATATAAAGTGTGAAACGTGACAACTAGCTTTCGGTTTCTTTCTCTGTGCTCAGTTCAATCGCTTGGAACAACAGCAATTTTACAAATAATTTATGGTTATCATGAGAAAGTGTAGAAATTCTCATTCCATAATTCACTTTTTCCTTTTGAACTGAGGAGAGCTACTCTTTGGAATTAGGAAGTCTAGACCAACACCTCTCCAGGTTTTGACAGGATATTTACCCATATGTCTTTATCCAACCAAAACATCCTATTGAAAGTTCAACAACTCCTGGAACCCACGGAACTTCTGGTTTACCATAAGCAATAGCACCCCAGCAAAAACACAAGTGTTGGGAAACTGCTGGCCACCAGCTGGCAGTGATGGCTCACTGCTGGCCACCAGCTGGCAGTGATGGCTCACTGCTGGCTGAAATCTGCCGCTCACGGCCCGGTAGCGGTCTGTTGGTGGTAGCGCCATCAGTTGGCAGCCATTGATGGCCCTGCAGCATCACCGTGAATTGCGGGCCACCAAGCAAGTGCCACTAGTGGCCCGTTGCTGGCAAACGATGCAACCCCAAACACGAGGTGGAAACAACGGGACTGCGCATGCGAAGAAGCAACACGTGCTGGGGTTTCTCTCGCGGTACCAGTTAGTTGAAGACGACGATATCGCCACCGTGTTATTTTAGTGGATGTTAAGAAAAAAAAAACATGTAGAGAGGCGAATTAATTTCCTAATGAAATGCCATGTCGACGAAGATTACCGTCGGAAGAAGAATATATAAATAATTATTAATGCACTGTAGGAAATAGTCAATTACTCTCGCTTATTTATAGAAACTCATTTCGAGGCAAATATCCTGCTCCAACACACAGAGAATCGAGAATCTTGACAGCCATGAAATACACCCACTCCATTCCTATGAATAACAAGAAATAATTTCTGTGTAATCTTTCGTTTTAACATACACACACACACACACACACACACACACACACACACACACACACAAATAAGAATTATACGCGCACAAAATTTATCAATTATTTGAGAAAAAAAAAGTAACGCTATGTGGATATAATGTACTCATCCATAGGTTGAATACACAAGACTGGAGGAATTCGCTGCTAAAAATAACGAGAAGTAAAATAAAATATCTTTCCTCTTTAAAACAAGTGTAGCTTCGGAACGCAGAAAGGAAAGATACAACGTTAAAAATGTAACAGAATGTGACATGAACAGGTAAATTCATTAATTAAAAATCGCCTTTCAAGACCACAAGGACAGCACAAAACTTTGGAAAACGCCTTTAAGTTGGCACACTCGTTGAAAATGAGTGAAGTTCTCTTAAGGTAAATAAAAACAATCGTTACGTTGAAAAAATAAATTTATGATTTATATGAAACTGACATTTATGAAAAATGCCTCGCAATATTGTAAAATTAAGAAGATCCCTTAGTTTCATATCACACTGGAAAGAGGTTCAGCTTCAAGGAAACGGTCGTGCTTGGTAAACCAGTGTAATCGGCAGAACTCTCGCTTCGCATGGAGGCTGTCCATGGCTGGTTTCCAGCCATATCTGAACTGGAGTTTTTCAGAACCTGTTGAGAACATTTTCTCACCGCAGTGCCTTTATTCTGAAGTTTAGTACGGGAGAAAGGAAAGGTAGTTGTGGCTTTGGGAAACTGCGGTTACGTTTTTTTTTATGGCTACTACTGGGAAATTGGCGGACAAGATTTGGCAAGCCATCAGTTACGTCACGTGATTGCCGGCTGCCACTGCCTGGAAACTAACGGACCACATTAGGCTAGCCATCATTTATGGCACGTGCTTGCAGGGCCGCTGAAGGGCCACTGCCTGTGATGGATAACTAATGGCCCTGTTCTGGCATATGACAACTGATGGGACGCCAACTTTTGTCCAGCTGCTGGCCTGAGCTGCTGGCCCATGTGGTGGCCGCTGGGACATTTTATTGACGGTTGGGCAGCGACAACATAGTGCTGGGCCACTGCTAGCTCGGCAACACTGTTTCTGCAATGTCAGCTTGCCCTCCAGATCGATTGAGTGAGTTTTTCAT
Source organism: Macrothele yani (assembly GCA_039090855.1). Lineage (NCBI taxonomy): Eukaryota > Metazoa > Arthropoda > Arachnida > Araneae > Macrothelidae > Macrothele > Macrothele yani. The sequence goes on along the minus strand of CM076994.1, from coordinate 73,139,229 downwards.
GATCTTACTTGATTGCACTTAGCTACACGGCTGTGTTTTGGTTTGTTTTGAGAAAGAGTTGAGTCCTCTCGTATATGTTGTAAATATTTGTATATAGTTTCGTCCCAATGCATAAAATCCTTCTGTAATGAGAACTTTAATTAAAGTGTTTCTTGACAAAAACTTCTAGATGATTCGTAAATTCGTATCAGTACCTTTTCAATTCCGTAAATAATGAACATTTGGTACATTTTAGTGTTTTTTCCACAAAGGTTAATATAGAAATTGCTCGACATAAAAAATGCCACACCATGAAGAAACGCGCGAAATGTGACAAAACTTATCCCACATCATCATCATCATCATCATTGTCAACCATTATCGATCCACTGCTGGACAAACTTCTCCCCAAGTTTCCTCCACAACGGTCTGTCTTGTGCCAGTCTCCTCCATGTCACCCCTGCATACTTTCGAATTTCATCCACCCATCTCCCATGTGGTCTTCTTCTGAGTCTTTTCCTGTCCCTTGGAATCCAATCTAAAATTTCGGCTGTCCATCGATGATCTGTCCTTCTGGCAGTATGTCCAGCCTATTGCCATTTCAGGGATTTAACTCTGATCATGATGTCTTCCAATCTTGTCATTTTTCGGATCCACGTGTTCCTCTTCTTATCTCTCCTGGTTACACCAAGCATGCACCTCTCCATGCTGCTTTGAGTTGTCTGCAGCCTTTGTATGTCTCTTTTAGTTAAGGTCCACGTCTCTGCACCATACGTAAGCACTGGAAGGATGCATTGATCAAACACTTTTCTTTTAAGACATAATGGCATATTGCTCTTGAAAATTATGCTGTTTCTTCCAAAAGCTCTCCAGGCAAGTTTTGTACGCCGATTAATTTCTTCATCAATGTGACCCTCACTTGATATCTGCTGTCCAAGATAAACGTACGTGTCTGTTATCTCCAGCTTTTCTCCATCAATCGATAAATCTTCATTTCTTGTCAAAGCATTGAACATCCCTTTTGTCTTCTGAAAGTTCATTTTTAATCCCACTTCTTTACTCTTGTCAGCAAGTTCCTGGATCATACTCTGCAGCTCTGATGGGGTAGTTTCAAAAATTAATACGTCATCAGCAAAACGAAGGTGGGTTAGATAATCTCCATTAATCTTTATCCCCTTGTTTTCCCAGCTCAGTGACTGAAAAACACCCTCCAATGTGGCATTAAAGAGCTTCGGAGATATGGTGTCACCTTGTCTCACTCCCTTTCCAATTTTTATGTGTGTTGTATTTTCAAACAGCCTAATCTTTGCACTTGCATTTTCATAGATGTTATTAATAATATTAATGTATGCATCTTCAATACCGCAGGATTTCAGAGCCATTGTAACTGCTGATGGTTTCACCGAATCAAAGGCTTTTTCATAATCGATAAAAGCCATGCACAATGGAAGTTCATATTCCCTCGCTCTTTCAATTAGTTCTCTCAGCACATGGATATGATCTATTGTGCTGTAGCCACTCCTGAATCCAGCTTGTTCTCTCGGTTGAGCCATGTCCAGTGTTACCTTCAAGCGGTGTGAAAGAACTTTAGTGAAGATTTTATAAACTACTGATAGGAGGCTGATAGGTCTGTAGTTTCCGAGATCCTCAATGTCACCTTTCTTATGTAGCAGGATCATTGTAGCATTGTTCCAATCCTCGGGAATCTTTCCTTCATTAAGGCATCGAGTGAAAATTTGGGCGAGTACTGTTTCGATTTCTCCACTTGCTTCTTGTATGATGTCTACAGTAATTCCATCTTCTCCTGGAGCTTTTCCCCGCTTCATGTTCTTGATTGCATGTGCAACTTCTGCTGGAAGGACTGGAGGAACTCTGGTACTGGTATCTTTCATGATGTCTGGAGTGCATGTATCATCCCTTTCATATAATTTGGAGTAGAAATCTTTCACTCTTGTCAAAATTTCGCCTCTATTTCTTGTTACAGAACCATCTTCTTTTCTCAGTGCCATAATCTGTTTTCTTCCCTTACTGAGATGTCCCTTTGCTATCTTTAGGCTTTGGTTGTTTTCAATTGCTTTCCTCACTAGTTCACAGTTGAATTTTCTTACGTCTTCAGTGATACTTTTTCGTACTGTCTTGCATAGCTCTATATATTCCACTTTGGAAGTCACATCTTCTTTAGTTGTCCTCATCTCTCTTCTTTTTTGCATCAACATTTTCGTTTTTCCTGATAATTTATTTACATGCAACTTGTTCTTAGACCCAGCTAATTTTGTTGCTGTTTCCATAAGAGCTTTGGTTACTTTTCTGTTAACTTCAGAGATGTCCACTTCTTCCGATGTTAGGCCTTCTAAAGCAGAGAACCTGTTCTTCAGTTCCAACTTGAAGGTATTATGGTGTTTTTTAAGGTTGGTTATGTCAATAGATTTTGTTTGTCTTATGAGCTTGCCACGTTCAAGTTTAGTGTTGAGGTGCATCTTACATCTCACCAATCTATGGTCACTACCTGTGTTGAACTTGTTTAGCACACTGCAGTCTTCTATGACGAATTTTTTGTTACACATAATAAAATCAATTTCACTTGTCGTCCCATTTGGATGTCTCCATGTCCATTTCCTGTGTGGCTTTTTCTTGAAGAAGTAGTTCAAGATGAAAAACCCTTCTGCCTCTGCAAACTCAACGAGAGTATTTCCACGCTGGTTTCTGTTGCCGTGACCGAATTTACCTACTGAAGTTTCATTCTGTTGCCGTTGCCCTATTTTTGCATTGAAATCTCCCATAATTATTTTCAAGTGCTGCTTACCTTTATTATTTAGATGACAAATTTCCTCATAAAATTCTTCAATTTCTTCTTCAGGATGACTTATGGTGGGTGCATAAGTTTGAATAATCTGAGCCTGGCATCTTCTCGATAGTTGGATAACGAGTCGTGCAGCTCTGTCAGAGGAACTTTCAACTTCTACCACTTTATCCTTCAGTGTCTTGTTTATTATAAATCCAACACCACTAGTTCTGCCAGTATCTGTCCCACGATAGTAGAAGAGATGTCCACTTTTCAGTTCGATGAGATCTTCTCCTTTTCTCCTTACCTCACTTAGCCCCACGATGTCCCACTTGATCCTTTGTAGTTCCTCTTCTAATTCAAGAAGCCTTGAATCAGAAGATAAGGAGCGTCTATTGTACGTTGCCAAGGTCAGCATCAGATGGCAGCCTAGTCCGGTCCTCCGGGGATTCTTAGCACCCTCTGCCTTCATGTCGCACTGGCCGCTGCCTTGGCCAGGTACATTCCAGCTGCCGGAGACTGAGGGCCAAGATTTAAGTTGTGGCCCTCAGTCTCCGGCAGCTGGTACTTTCTGGAGGATTACATGAATGCGATGGGCGAGAAGATAGCTCGTTAGAATTAAGAAGTCCAGACCAGCACCATCCAGGTTTGACATTTATAATGTGGCCGGAGTCAGTAGGTCGTATGACCACCATGCTGCGCTAAACATTCCGCGTATTAACACACCCGAGTATTGCAAGACCTTGACTTTTAGCAGTTGATAAATAAACAAGCGTGACACTCTGAAACGCTAGGCAAGCTTTTCGCGATGATTTCCGAAAATTTATTAAAATCAACAGAAATGAACGGTGCCGGAGTAGGAACGAAACGAAAGAAAAATAAATGCAACAAAAATAAAACATTTAAAAAAAATTGAGTGAATAAAACGGGAGTAAGTTACATGAAAATGCTGTGGTATGTATCCAGTTGTCTAGTCGGTGAAAAGCTGTAGCTCCTGCATGTGATTTGTGATAAGCACCTAAGCACTTTGAGCAGTCAATATCGCCTGCCTTGCTTAAATTTTTATGTTATAAAGCAGAAGAAATCTCATCTACTTGTATTTGCATTTGATGTAGTTATGTAATACTTGAAGAAGTTCGGAAAAAGCTAATTTGGATGTTCCCCAGAAATGTCTGATTTAGACGCTTTAGAAATAGTTAACTCTGGTGTTCTTTCGCATCCTTAAAATGTTCAAAGGTGTCCCAATTAACTGCTTCTAAAGTCGTAGTAACGAAGAGAATGAAATACAGATTTTTCTTGAATTTTATTCAGTATGAGGAGAAACAAAGGAGAAAAGGTGATTTCATTCAAGCACAGTGTATACAGTTGAAGTCAAAAACATTTTCGTATCTTGCTAGTTATTTTTCAAAAAGTTATGGATAAATATTTTATTTCAAAGAGATTGTTATCATGTGCAATCAATAATGTTGAACAGCACGAACATGAACATGGCCTACGGACCCGGCGCCCCTTCTTGCTCGTCTCTTGTTCATTAGTTTTTTCCACTGATATTTAAAAACTTTTAACATGGATCCGGCAAAATCGAAAAGTGCTACCAGTGAAATTCCTAGCCACATTCCAATGTATCCACCAAGGTAGCTGAAAGTTTCGATGAGCTGGGGAAAGAAAGGGCAGAAATTAAACATTGTAAATTACAGATATTAAATTTGAAGATGGCTAGGAAATTTACTTTGTTCTATGCAGGGAATACTTTTATGTGGATTTGAATCAAGCACTTATTTTAAGGTATGTAAATGAAGACAAAATGGCATGAAGTAAATTTTCAGTTACTTTAGTAAAGTTTTACTAATCCTGTGGGTTCCTTTGTGCAACCCAATATATCCTTTGGCATAATTATCCCTAGAAAGATGCCTAATTTTAGTAACAATGAGCTGTTTTTCGCTTTCAGTCCAAGATTCTGTGCTTAATAAACAAAAAATGCATTTTGTTTTATCTGAAGGATAATGCAAGATGTTACAGCGGAAGTGTTTCGATACAATCGGAGTTGATATTTAGCATCCGAAGGGTCTTTGAGTGTTTGAGAATTTCTCACTAAATCATTGAGACTGATTTGGAGCGCAACGTCCGAATATCCGATAATGAGAATTATGCTAATTAGTTTTTTGAAATTCATCAAAGATTTTAAAACTGCAAGCCGTTTTATTTTAGAAATTTATGATAATAAAATATCTCAGAACCATAAGAACTGCTCAGAACACTCTATGTGCACCACAAACAAGGGAGAAAATTCATGTCAACTGGAGACGAACAATAGAAATAGAGTTGAAGATAAGTGAAAATAAAAAATGCGTGTGAAAAATACACTGGTGTGCAAAAATTAAGGACGAAGAGGAGAAATTAGCATAACAGCGGAACGAGCAGGCAGAACGGACTGAAAGACCACTCAGGAGATAGACTAGGGTCCGGTACGGTAGGGCATGCGCATATATGCAGCATGACGTCGCGCGGGGGGGGGGGGGTCGGAAGGGTATAAACCACACAGGCGGTGTACGCTCAGCAATCCGGTGAAAGCTATTGCACGGTCTTCATCGGTTTGATTGGCGTCAAATTGATGCCACCGTGTGATATGGCCAACAGGCAATCCAGAAGACTGATGACTTTACCCGAGGTCGATGACTTTACCCGAGGTCGCGTCATTGGGAAGTTGAAAGAAATTCGAAGTGTGACTAGTGTGTCCGAGGAGTTCGGGATCGCTCACAACATCGTTTCACGAGCTTGGAGAGCATTTCAAACGACAAGAACAGCTGTCCGAGAGTTTAGCAGTGATCGTCCACGAGCAATCACGGCGGCGGATGACCGGTATATTGTCCTACAGGTGAGAAGAGACAGACGGCAGACAGCAGGAGAAATCGCAAGGCACATGCAACAGACAACTAGACGTCCGTTATCCCGTTTTACCGTGGCCAAGAGGCTGCAAAAAGGTGGTCTATTTGCACGACGACCAGTACGGCGTGTGCCATTAACGCCTGCTCATCGGAGACGGTGGTTTCTGTGGTGCCAGGAACACAAGAACTGGACACATCAACAATGGGGTCGAGTTCTCTTTACGGATGAGAGCCGATTTAGTCGGACGAGCGATTCTGGACGTATATACATCTGGAGGGAGCAGGAACCACGCAATCACACCTCCAACATCATCGAAATGGACCGGTTTGGAGGTGGCGGAGTTCTCGTTTGGGGCGGTGTCATGCTTGGTAGCCGTACTGACCTCCACATCTTCCAAGGAGGTTCAGTCACTGGTGTTCGCTATTGTACAGAGGTTCTCCTGCCTCACGTGCGTCTGTTTAGAGGTGCTGTGGGTCCTGAGTTCTTTTTCATGGACGACAACGCTATACCTCATCGCACAGTGGCTGTCGCACAGCTGTTGGAGAGTGAAGATAGTCAACGCATGGATTGGCCCTCAAGGTCCCCGGACCAAAATCCAATCGAACACGTGTGGGACCTTCTCGGGAGACGCTTGGCAACACGCCAGCATCGACAGACGTTGTAAATGCTACAACGCAGTCAGGGGTGATCATATCCCCTACTAAAGACTGGATTTTTCTTGGCAGCCGCCTGTCACATGGACGTTTCTGTCTTCTGTCCAGTTGTGCTCGAAGCAACCATTTCAATAGAATCAGGGATAGTGAGTAGAAGAAAGAAAAGCATAGCTTGAGAAAGAGTAATTAGGTGTACTCTGTGACAGCAGTTTGCCTGTAAGGTTGGGAAATAAACTCTTCCAGTCTTAGGCAAGACCAGAAATGCTGTACGTGGCTTATATTACAGCAGTGGCAAAATGTATAGAGCAGTAAGGTACGCATGCCTCAGAAAGAAAGATGGAAGTGGATATGCGCTGTCTCCAAATGGCCAAAGGATTTAGAACAACATATTCGTCCCTTAGGTTACGAAGCAAATCTAAGAAATGAAATGACCATAAGGTTATGAAAATGGGATCAACAAAGACTATGAATTCCATATTCATAGTCATCGACAGAAACACAAAGGATTAAAAATTTTAAGAGTAAAATGCGTAAACAGAAAAGAGTAACATACGCAACTAACTCTGGGGGCGATACTACTGTAAAAATAATAAAAAAAGAAGGAGCCACATTAACTTCTGTAAGGTTCAAATTGTTATGCTCGATAAAAAGGTATTAAAAATAAAATAAGTGATATCACCAAAAGTACGGATATAATACGTTTGCATCTGGATAAAAGATATTATTATCTATAGATGCATGACATGTCAACAGAAAGTGAAACGTGGTAGAATATTACCTTCTAACAGACATATCTTGTCCGGAAGAATATAGCATTGCGCCTTTTTTAGTTTATACACCGTACTTTACAACACCGCCTATTGTATGCCAAGCAAAGTTGTAAAGTCTTCATGCCTCTCTTTTTGGAACCCCAGAATAACTTCTTGACTCCTTCTACAAACAGAAACCTAAAGTGAAACGTGGTGGAATATCACCTTCTAATAGACATATCCTGTCCGGAAGAATATAGCATTAAGCCTTTTTCAGTCTATACACCGTACTTTACAACACCGCCTATTGTATGCCAAGCAAAGTTGTAAAGTATTCATGCCTCTCTTTTTGGAACCCCAGAAAAACTCCTTGACTCCTTCTACAAACAGAAACCTAAAGTGAAACGTGGTGGAATATCACCTTCTAATAGACATATCCTGTCCGGAAGAATATAGCATTAAGCCTTTTTCAGTTTATACACCGTACTTTACAACACCGCCTATTGTATGCCAAGCAAAGTTGTAAAGTATTCATGCCTCTCTTTTTGGAACCCCAGAAAAACTCCTTGACTCCTTCTACAAACAGAAACCTAAAGTGAAACGTGGTGGAATATCACCTTCTAATAGACATATCCTGTCCGGAAGAATATAGCATTAAGCCTTTTTCAGTCTATACACCGTACTTTACAACACCGCCTATTGTATGCCAAGCAAAGTTGTAAAGTATTCATGCCTCTCTTTTTGGAACCCCAGAATAACTCCTTGACTCCTTCTACAAACAGAAACCTAAAGTGAAACGGGGTAGAATATCCCCTTCTAATAGACATATCCTGTCCGGAAGAATATAGCATTAAGCCTTTTTTAATCTATACACCTTACTTTACAACACCGCCTATTGTATGCCAAGCAAAGTTGTAAAGTCTTCATGCCTCTCTTTTTGGAACCCCAGAATAACTCCTTGACTCCTTCTACAAACAGAAACCTAAAGTGAAACGGGGTAGAATATCACCTTCTAATAGACATATCCTGTCCGGAAGAATATAGCATTAAGCCTTTTTCAGTCTATACACCTTACTTTACAACACCGCCTATTGTATGCCAAGCAAAGTTGTAAAGTCTTCATGCCTCTCTTTTTGGAACCCCAGAATAACTCCTTGACTCCTTCTACAAACAGAAACCTAAAGTGAAACGTGGTAGAATATCACCTTCTAATAGACATATCCTGTCCGGAAGAATATAGCATTAAGCCTTTTTCAGTCTATACACCGTACTTTACAACACCGCCTATTGTATGCCAAGCAAAGTTGTAAAGTATTCATGCCTCTCTTTTTGGAACCCCAGAATAACTCCTTGACTCCTTCTACAAACAGAAACCTAAAGTGAAACGTGGTGGAATATCACCTTCTAATAGACATATCCTGTCCGGAAGAATATAGCATTAAGCCTTTTTCAGTCTATACACCGTACTTTACAACACCGCCTATTGTATGCCAAGCAAAGTTGTAAAGTATTCATGCCTCTCTTTTTGGAACCCCAGAATAACTCCTTGACTCCTTCTACAAACAGAAACCTAAAGTGAAACGTGGTGGAATATCACCTTCTAATAGACATATCCTGTCCGGAAGAATATAGCATTAAGCCTTTTTCAGTCTATACACCGTACTTTACAACACCGCCTATTGTATGCCAAGCAAAGTTGTAAAGTATTCATGCCTCTCTTTTTGGAACCCCAGAATAACTCCTTGACTCCTTCTACAAACAGAAACCTAAAGTGAAACGTGGTGGAATATCACCTTCTAATAGACATATCCTGTCCGGAAGAATATAGCATTAAGCCTTTTTCAGTTTATACACCGTACTTTACAACACCGCCTATTGTATGCCAAGCAAAGTTGTAAAGTATTCATGCCTCTCTTTTTGGAACCCCAGAATAACTCCTTGACTCCTTCTACAAACAGAAACCTAAAGTGAAACGTGGTGGAATATCACCTTCTAATAGACATATCCTGTCCGGAAGAATATAGCATTAAGCCTTTTTCAGTCTATACACCGTACTTTACAACACCGCCTATTGTATGCCAAGCAAAGTTGTAAAGTATTCATGCCTCTCTTTTTGGAACCCCAGAATAACTCCTTGACTCCTTCTACAAACAGAAACCTAAAGTGAAACGTGGTGGAATATCACCTTCTAATAGACATATCCTGTCCGGAAGAATATAGCATTAAGCCTTTTTCAGTCTATACACCGTACTTTACAACACCGCCTATTGTATGCCAAGCAAAGTTGTAAAGTATTCATGCCTCTCTTTTTGGAACCCCAGAATAACTCCTTGACTCCTTCTACAAACAGAAACCTAAAGTGAAACGTGGTGGAATATCACCTTCTAATAGACATATCCTGTCCGGAAGAATATAGCATTAAGCCTTTTTCAGTCTATACACCGTACTTTACAACACCGCCTATTGTATGCCAAGCAAAGTTGTAAAGTATTCATGCCTCTCTTTTTGGAACCCCAGAATAACTCCTTGACTCCTTCTACAAACAGAAACCTAAAGTGAAACGTGGTGGAATATCACCTTCTAATAGACATATCCTGTCCGGAAGAATATAGCATTAAGCCTTTTTCAGTCTATACACCGTACTTTACAACACCGCCTATTGTATGCCAAGCAAAGTTGTAAAGTATTCATGCCTCTCTTTTTGGAACCCCAGAATAACTCCTTGACTCCTTCTACAAACAGAAACCTAAAGTGAAACGTGGTGGAATATCACCTTCTAATAGACATATCCTGTCCGGAAGAATATAGCATTAAGCCTTTTTCAGTCTATACACCGTACTTTACAACACCGCCTATTGTATGCCAAGCAAAGTTGTAAAGTATTCATGCCTCTCTTTTTGGAACCCCAGAATAACTCCTTGACTCCTTCTACAAACAGAAACCTAAAGTGAAACGTGGTGGAATATCACCTTCTAATAGACATATCCTGTCCGGAAGAATATAGCATTAAGCCTTTTTCAGTCTATACACCGTACTTTACAACACCGCCTATTGTATGCCAAGCAAAGTTGTAAAGTATTCATGCCTCTCTTTTTGGAACCCCAGAATAACTCCTTGACTCCTTCTACAAACAGAAACCTAAAGTGAAACGTGGTGGAATATCACCTTCTAATAGACATATCCTGTCCGGAAGAATATAGCATTAAGCCTTTTTCAGTCTATACACCGTACTTTACAACACCGCCTATTGTATGCCAAGCAAAGTTGTAAAGTATTCATGCCTCTCTTTTTGGAACCCCAGAATAACTCCTTGACTCCTTCTACAAACAGAAACCTAAAGTGAAACGTGGTGGAATATCACCTTCTAATAGACATATCCTGTCCGGAAGAATATAGCATTAAGCCTTTTTCAGTCTATACACCGTACTTTACAACACCGCCTATTGTATGCCAAGCAAAGTTGTAAAGTATTCATGCCTCTCTTTTTGGAACCCCAGAATAACTCCTTGACTCCTTCTACAAACAGAAACCTAAAGTGAAACGTGGTGGAATATCACCTTCTAATAGACATATCCTGTCCGGAAGAATATAGCATTAAGCCTTTTTCAGTCTATACACCGTACTTTACAACACCGCCTATTGTATGCCAAGCAAAGTTGTAAAGTATTCATGCCTCTCTTTTTGGAACCCCAGAATAACTCCTTGACTCCTTCTACAAACAGAAACCTAAAGTGAAACGTGGTGGAATATCACCTTCTAATAGACATATCCTGTCCGGAAGAATATAGCATTAAGCCTTTTTCAGTCTATACACCGTACTTTACAACACCGCCTATTGTATGCCAAGCAAAGTTGTAAAGTATTCATGCCTCTCTTTTTGGAACCCCAGAATAACTCCTTGACTCCTTCTACAAACAGAAACCTAAAGTGAAACGTGGTGGAATATCACCTTCTAATAGACATATCCTGTCCGGAAGAATATAGCATTAAGCCTTTTTCAGTCTATACACCGTACTTTACAACACCGCCTATTGTATGCCAAGCAAAGTTGTAAAGTATTCATGCCTCTCTTTTTGGAACCCCAGAATAACTCCTTGACTCCTTCTACAAACAGAAACCTAAAGTGAAACGTGGTGGAATATCACCTTCTAATAGACATATCCTGTCCGGAAGAATATAGCATTAAGCCTTTTTCAGTTTATACACCGTACTTTACAACACCGCCTATTGTATGCCAAGCAAAGTTGTAAAGTATTCATGCCTCTCTTTTTGGAACCCCAGAATAACTCCTTGACTCCTTCTACAAACAGAAACCTAAAGTGAAACGTGGTGGAATATCACCTTCTAATAGACATATCCTGTCCGGAAGAATATAGCATTAAGCCTTTTTCAGTCTATACACCGTACTTTACAACACCGCCTATTGTATGCCAAGCAAAGTTGTAAAGTATTCATGCCTCTCTTTTTGGAACCCCAGAATAACTCCTTGACTCCTTCTACAAACAGAAACCTAAAGTGAAACGTGGTGGAATATCACCTTCTAATAGACATATCCTGTCCGGAAGAATATAGCATTAAGCCTTTTTCAGTCTATACACCGTACTTTACAACACCGCCTATTGTATGCCAAGCAAAGTTGTAAAGTATTCATGCCTCTCTTTTTGGAACCCCAGAATAACTCCTTGACTCCTTCTACAAACAGAAACCTAAAGTGAAACGTGGTGGAATATCACCTTCTAATAGACATATCCTGTCCGGAAGAATATAGCATTAAGCCTTTTTCAGTCTATACACCGTACTTTACAACACCGCCTATTGTATGCCAAGCAAAGTTGTAAAGTATTCATGCCTCTCTTTTTGGAACCCCAGAATAACTCCTTGACTCCTTCTACAAACAGAAACCTAAAGTGAAACGTGGTGGAATATCACCTTCTAATAGACATATCCTGTCCGGAAGAATATAGCATTAAGCCTTTTTCAGTCTATACACCGTACTTTACAACACCGCCTATTGTATGCCAAGCAAAGTTGTAAAGTCTTCATGCCTCTCTTTTTGGAACCCCAGAATAACTCCTTGACTCCTTCTACAAACAGAAACCTAAAGTGAAACGTGGTGGAATATCACCTTCTAATAGACATATCCTGTCCGGAAGAATATAGCATTAAGCCTTTTTCAGTCTATACACCGTACTTTACAACACCGCCTATTGTATGCCAAGCAAAGTTGTAAAGTATTCATGCCTCTCTTTTTGGAACCCCAGAATAACTCCTTGACTCCTTCTACAAACAGAAACCTAAAGTGAAACGTGGTGGAATATCACCTTCTAATAGACATATCCTGTCCGGAAGAATATAGCATTAAGCCTTTTTCAGTCTATACACCGTACTTTACAACACCGCCTATTGTATGCCAAGCAAAGTTGTAAAGTATTCATGCCTCTCTTTTTGGAACCCCAGAATAACTCCTTGACTCCTTCTACAAACAGAAACCTAAAGTGAAACGTGGTGGAATATCACCTTCTAATAGACATATCCTGTCCGGAAGAATATAGCATTAAGCCTTTTTCAGTCTATACACCGTACTTTACAACACCGCCTATTGTATGCCAAGCAAAGTTGTAAAGTATTCATGCCTCTCTTTTTGGAACCCCAGAATAACTCCTTGACTCCTTCTACAAACAGAAACCTAAAGTGAAACGTGGTGGAATATCACCTTCTAATAGACATATCCTGTCCGGAAGAATATAGCATTAAGCCTTTTTCAGTCTATACACCGTACTTTACAACACCGCCTATTGTATGCCAAGCAAAGTTGTAAAGTATTCATGCCTCTCTTTTTGGAACCCCAGAATAACTCCTTGACTCCTTCTACAAACAGAAACCTAAAGTGAAACGTGGTGGAATATCACCTTCTAATAGACATATCCTGTCCGGAAGAATATAGCATTAAGCCTTTTTCAGTCTATACACCGTACTTTACAACACCGCCTATTGTATGCCAAGCAAAGTTGTAAAGTATTCATGCCTCTCTTTTTGGAACCCCAGAATAACTCCTTGACTCCTTCTACAAACAGAAACCTAAAGTGAAACGTGGTGGAATATCACCTTCTAATAGACATATCCTGTCCGGAAGAATATAGCATTAAGCCTTTTTCAGTCTATACACCGTACTTTACAACACCGCCTATTGTATGCCAAGCAAAGTTGTAAAGTATTCATGCCTCTCTTTTTGGAACCCCAGAATAACTCCTTGACTCCTTCTACAAACAGAAACCTAAAGTGAAACGTGGTGGAATATCACCTTCTAATAGACATATCCTGTCCGGAAGAATATAGCATTAAGCCTTTTTCAGTCTATACACCGTACTTTACAACACCGCCTATTGTATGCCAAGCAAAGTTGTAAAGTATTCATGCCTCTCTTTTTGGAACCCCAGAATAACTCCTTGACTCCTTCTACAAACAGAAACCTAAAGTGAAACGTGGTGGAATATCACCTTCTAATAGACATATCCTGTCCGGAAGAATATAGCATTAAGCCTTTTTCAGTTTATACACCGTACTTTACAACACCGCCTATTGTATGCCAAGCAAAGTTGTAAAGTATTCATGCCTCTCTTTTTGGAACCCCAGAATAACTCCTTGACTCCTTCTACAAACAGAAACCTAAAGTGAAACGTGGTGGAATATCACCTTCTAATAGACATATCCTGTCCGGAAGAATATAGCATTAAGCCTTTTTCAGTCTATACACCGTACTTTACAACACCGCCTATTGTATGCCAAGCAAAGTTGTAAAGTATTCATGCCTCTCTTTTTGGAACCCCAGAATAACTCCTTGACTCCTTCTACAAACAGAAACCTAAAGTGAAACGTGGTGGAATATCACCTTCTAATAGACATATCCTGTCCGGAAGAATATAGCATTAAGCCTTTTTCAGTCTATACACCGTACTTTACAACACCGCCTATTGTATGCCAAGCAAAGTTGTAAAGTATTCATGCCTCTCTTTTTGGAACCCCAGAATAACTCCTTGACTCCTTCTACAAACAGAAACCTAAAGTGAAACGTGGTGGAATATCACCTTCTAATAGGCATATCCTGTCCGGAAGAATATAGCATTAAGCCTTTTTCAGTCTATACACCGTACTTTACAACACCGCCTATTGTATGCCAAGCAAAGTTGTAAAGTATTCATGCCTCTCTTTTTGGAACCCCAGAATAACTCCTTGACTCCTTCTACAAACAGAAACCTAAAGTGAAACGTGGTGGAATATCACCTTCTAATAGGCATATCCTGTCCGGAAGAATATAGCATTAAGCCTTTTTCAGTCTATACACCGTACTTTACAACACCGCCTATTGTATGCCAAGCAAAGTTGTAAAGTATTCATGCCTCTCTTTTGGAACCCCAGAATAACTCCTTGACTCCTTCTACAAACAGAAACCTAAAGTGAAACGTGGTGGAATATCACCTTCTAATAGACATATCCTGTCCGGAAGAATATAGCATTAAGCCTTTTTCAGTCTATACACCGTACTTTACAACACCGCCTATTGTATGCCAAGCAAAGTTGTAAAGTATTCATGCCTCTCTTTTTGGAACCCCAGAATAACTCCTTGACTCCTTCTACAAACAGAAACCTAAAGTGAAACGTGGTGGAATATCACCTTCTAATAGACATATCCTGTCCGGAAGAATATAGCATTAAGCCTTTTTCAGTCTATACACCGTACTTTACAACACCGCCTATTGTATGCCAAGCAAAGTTGTAAAGTATTCATGCCTCTCTTTTTGGAACCCCAGAATAACTCCTTGACTCCTTCTACAAACAGAAACCTAAAGTGAAACGTGGTGGAATATCACCTTCTAATAGACATATCCTGTCCGGAAGAATATAGCATTAAGCCTTTTTCAGTCTATACACCGTACTTTACAACACCGCCTATTGTATGCCAAGCAAAGTTGTAAAGTATTCATGCCTCTCTTTTTGGAACCCCAGAATAACTCCTTGACTCCTTCTACAAACAGAAACCTAAAGTGAAACGTGGTGGAATATCACCTTCTAATAGACATATCCTGTCCGGAAGAATATAGCATTAAGCCTTTTTCAGTCTATACACCGTACTTTACAACACCGCCTATTGTATGCCAAGCAAAGTTGTAAAGTATTCATGCCTCTCTTTTTGGAACCCCAGAATAACTCCTTGACTCCTTCTACAAACAGAAACCTAAAGTGAAACGTGGTGGAATATCACCTTCTAATAGACATATCCTGTCCGGAAGAATATAGCATTAAGCCTTTTTCAGTCTATACACCGTACTTTACAACACCGCCTATTGTATGCCAAGCAAAGTTGTAAAGTATTCATGCCTCTCTTTTTGGAACCCCAGAATAACTCCTTGACTCCTTCTACAAACAGAAACCTAAAGTGAAACGTGGTGGAATATCACCTTCTAATAGACATATCCTGTCCGGAAGAATATAGCATTAAGCCTTTTTCAGTCTATACACCGTACTTTACAACACCGCCTATTGTATGCCAAGCAAAGTTGTAAAGTATTCATGCCTCTCTTTTTGGAACCCCAGAATAACTCCTTGACTCCTTCTACAAACAGAAACCTAAAGTGAAACGTGGTGGAATATCACCTTCTAATAGACATATCCTGTCCGGAAGAATATAGCATTAAGCCTTTTTCAGTCTATACACCGTACTTTACAACACCGCCTATTGTATGCCAAGCAAAGTTGTAAAGTATTCATGCCTCTCTTTTTGGAACCCCAGAATAACTCCTTGACTCCTTCTACAAACAGAAACCTAAAGTGAAACGTGGTGGAATATCACCTTCTAATAGACATATCCTGTCCGGAAGAATATAGCATTAAGCCTTTTTCAGTCTATACACCGTACTTTACAACACCGCCTATTGTATGCCAAGCAAAGTTGTAAAGTATTCATGCCTCTCTTTTTGGAACCCCAGAATAACTCCTTGACTCCTTCTACAAACAGAAACCTAAAGTGAAACGTGGTGGAATATCACCTTCTAATAGACATATCCTGTCCGGAAGAATATAGCATTAAGCCTTTTTCAGTCTATACACCGTACTTTACAACACCGCCTATTGTATGCCAAGCAAAGTTGTAAAGTATTCATGCCTCTCTTTTTGGAACCCCAGAATAACTCCTTGACTCCTTCTACAAACAGAAACCTAAAGTGAAACGTGGTGGAATATCACCTTCTAATAGACATATCCTGTCCGGAAGAATATAGCATTAAGCCTTTTTCAGTCTATACACCGTACTTTACAACACCGCCTATTGTATGCCAAGCAAAGTTGTAAAGTATTCATGCCTCTCTTTTTGGAACCCCAGAATAACTCCTTGACTCCTTCTACAAACAGAAACCTAAAGTGAAACGTGGTGGAATATCACCTTCTAATAGACATATCCTGTCCGGAAGAATATAGCATTAAGCCTTTTTCAGTCTATACACCGTACTTTACAACACCGCCTATTGTATGCCAAGCAAAGTTGTAAAGTATTCATGCCTCTCTTTTTGGAACCCCAGAATAACTCCTTGACTCCTTCTACAAACAGAAACCTAAAGTGAAACGTGGTGGAATATCACCTTCTAATAGACATATCCTGTCCGGAAGAATATAGCATTAAGCCTTTTTCAGTCTATACACCGTACTTTACAACACCGCCTATTGTATGCCAAGCAAAGTTGTAAAGTATTCATGCCTCTCTTTTTGGAACCCCAGAATAACTCCTTGACTCCTTCTACAAACAGAAACCTAAAGTGAAACGTGGTGGAATATCACCTTCTAATAGACATATCCTGTCCGGAAGAATATAGCATTAAGCCTTTTTCAGTCTATACACCGTACTTTACAACACCGCCTATTGTATGCCAAGCAAAGTTGTAAAGTATTCATGCCTCTCTTTTTGGAACCCCAGAATAACTCCTTGACTCCTTCTACAAACAGAAACCTAAAGTGAAACGTGGTGGAATATCACCTTCTAATAGACATATCCTGTCCGGAAGAATATAGCATTAAGCCTTTTTCAGTCTATACACCGTACTTTACAACACCGCCTATTGTATGCCAAGCAAAGTTGTAAAGTATTCATGCCTCTCTTTTTGGAACCCCAGAATAACTCCTTGACTCCTTCTACAAACAGAAACCTAAAGTGAAACGTGGTGGAATATCACCTTCTAATAGACATATCCTGTCCGGAAGAATATAGCATTAAGCCTTTTTCAGTCTATACACCGTACTTTACAACACCGCCTATTGTATGCCAAGCAAAATTCATGCCTCTCTTTTTGGAACCCCAGAATAACTCCTTGACTCCTTCTACAAACAGAAACCTAAAGTGAAACGTGGTGGAATATCACCTTCTAATAGACATATCCTGTCCGGAAGAATATAGCATTAAGCCTTTTTCAGTCTATACACCGTACTTTACAACACCGCCTATTGTATGCCAAGCAAAGTTGTAAAGTATTCATGCCTCTCTTTTTGGAACCCCAGAATAACTCCTTGACTCCTTCTACAAACAGAAACCTAAAGTGAAACGTGGTGGAATATCACCTTCTAATAGACATATCCTGTCCGGAAGAATATAGCATTAAGCCTTTTTCAGTCTATACACCGTACTTTACAACACCGCCTATTGTATGCCAAGCAAAGTTGTAAAGTATTCATGCCTCTCTTTTTGGAACCCCAGAATAACTCCTTGACTCCTTCTACAAACAGAAACCTAAAGTGAAACGTGGTGGAATATCACCTTCTAATAGACATATCCTGTCCGGAAGAATATAGCATTAAGCCTTTTTCAGTCTATACACCGTACTTTACAACACCGCCTATTGTATGCCAAGCAAAGTTGTAAAGTATTCATGCCTCTCTTTTTGGAACCCCAGAATAACTCCTTGACTCCTTCTACAAACAGAAACCTAAAGTGAAACGTGGTGGAATATCACCTTCTAATAGACATATCCTGTCCGGAAGAATATAGCATTAAGCCTTTTTCAGTCTATACACCGTACTTTACAACACCGCCTATTGTATGCCAAGCAAAGTTGTAAAGTATTCATGCCTCTCTTTTTGGAACCCCAGAATAACTCCTTGACTCCTTCTACAAACAGAAACCTAAAGTGAAACGTGGTGGAATATCACCTTCTAATAGACATATCCTGTCCGGAAGAATATAGCATTAAGCCTTTTTCAGTCTATACACCGTACTTTACAACACCGCCTATTGTATGCCAAGCAAAGTTGTAAAGTATTCATGCCTCTCTTTTTGGAACCCCAGAATAACTCCTTGACTCCTTCTACAAACAGAAACCTAAAGTGAAACGTGGTGGAATATCACCTTCTAATAGACATATCCTGTCCGGAAGAATATAGCATTAAGCCTTTTTCAGTCTATACACCGTACTTTACAACACCGCCTATTGTATGCCAAGCAAAGTTGTAAAGTATTCATGCCTCTCTTTTTGGAACCCCAGAATAACTCCTTGACTCCTTCTACAAACAGAAACCTAAAGTGAAACGTGGTGGAATATCACCTTCTAATAGACATATCCTGTCCGGAAGAATATAGCATTAAGCCTTTTTCAGTCTATACACCGTACTTTACAACACCGCCTATTGTATGCCAAGCAAAGTTGTAAAGTATTCATGCCTCTCTTTTTGGAACCCCAGAATAACTCCTTGACTCCTTCTACAAACAGAAACCTAAAGTGAAACGTGGTGGAATATCACCTTCTAATAGACATATCCTGTCCGGAAGAATATAGCATTAAGCCTTTTTCAGTCTATACACCGTACTTTACAACACCGCCTATTGTATGCCAAGCAAAGTTGTAAAGTATTCATGCTCTCTTTTTGGAACCCCAGAATAACTCCTTGACTCCTTCTACAAACAGAAACCTAAAGTGAAACGTGGTGGAATATCACCTTCTAATAGACATATCCTGTCCGGAAGAATATAGCATTAAGCCTTTTTCAGTCTATACACCGTACTTTACAACACCGCCTATTGTATGCCAAGCAAAGTTGTAAAGTATTCATGCCTCTCTTTTTGGAACCCCAGAATAACTCCTTGACTCCTTCTACAAACAGAAACCTAAAGTGAAACGTGGTGGAATATCACCTTCTAATAGACATATCCTGTCCGGAAGAATATAGCATTAAGCCTTTTTCAGTCTATACACCGTACTTTACAACACCGCCTATTGTATGCCAAGCAAAGTTGTAAAGTATTCATGCCTCTCTTTTTGGAACCCCAGAATAACTCCTTGACTCCTTCTACAAACAGAAACCTAAAGTGAAACGTGGTGGAATATCACCTTCTAATAGACATATCCTGTCCGGAAGAATATAGCATTAAGCCTTTTTCAGTCTATACACCGTACTTTACAACACCGCCTATTGTATGCCAAGCAAAGTTGTAAAGTATTCATGCCTCTCTTTTTGGAACCCCAGAATAACTCCTTGACTCCTTCTACAAACAGAAACCTAAAGTGAAACGTGGTGGAATATCACCTTCTAATAGACATATCCTGTCCGGAAGAATATAGCATTAAGCCTTTTTCAGTCTATACACCGTACTTTACAACACCGCCTATTGTATGCCAAGCAAAGTTGTAAAGTATTCATGCCTCTCTTTTTGGAACCCCAGAATAACTCCTTGACTCCTTCTACAAACAGAAACCTAAAGTGAAACGTGGTGGAATATCACCTTCTAATAGACATATCCTGTCCGGAAGAATATAGCATTAAGCCTTTTTCAGTTTATACACCGTACTTTACAACACCGCCTATTGTATGCCAAGCAAAGTTGTAAAGTATTCATGCTCTCTTTTGGAACCCCAGAATAACTCCTTGACTCCTTCTACAAACAGAAACCTAAAGTGAAACGTGGTGGAATATCACCTTCTAATAGACATATCCTGTCCGGAAGAATATAGCATTAAGCCTTTTTCAGTCTATACACCGTACTTTACAACACCGCCTATTGTATGCCAAGCAAAGTTGTAAGTATTCACCTCTTTTTGGAACCCCAGAATAACTCCTTGACTCCTTCTACAAACAGAAACCTAAGTGAAACGTGGTGGAATATCACCTTCTAATAGACATATCCTGTCCGGAAGAATATAGCATTAAGCCTTTTTCCTGTCCGCCTATTGTATGCCAAGCAAAGTTGTAAAGTATTCATGTAGCATTAAGCCTTTTTCAGTCTAATACACCGTACTTGTACAACACCGCCTATTGTACTTTACAACACCGCCTATTGTATGCCAAGCAAAGTTGTAAAGTATTCATGCCTCTCTTTTTGGAACCCCAGAATAACTCCTTGACTCCTTCTACAAACAGAAACCTAAAGTGAAACGTGGTGGAATATCACCTTCTAATAGACATATCCTGTCCGGAAGAATATAGCATTAAGCCTTTTTCAGTTTATACACCGTACTTTACAACACCGCCTATTGTATGCCAAGCAAAGTTGTAAAGTATTCATGCCTCTCTTTTTGGAACCCCAGAATAACTCCTTGACTCCTTCTACAAACAGAAACCTAAAGTGAAACGTGGTGGAATATCACCTTCTAATAGACATATCCTGTCCGGAAGAATATAGCATTAAGCCTTTTTCAGTCTATACACCGTACTTTACAACACCGCCTATTGTATGCCAAGCAAAGTTGTAAAGTATTCATGCCTCTCTTTTTGGAACCCCAGAATAACTCCTTGACTCCTTCTACAAACAGAAACCTAAAGTGAAACGTGGTGGAATATCACCTTCTAATAGACATATCCTGTCCGGAAGAATATAGCATTAAGCCTTTTTCAGTTTATACACCGTACTTTACAACACCGCCTATTGTATGCCAAGCAAAGTTGTAAAGTATTCATGCCTCTCTTTTTGGAACCCCAGAATAACTCCTTGACTCCTTCTACAAACAGAAACCTAAAGTGAAACGTGGTGGAATATCACCTTCTAATAGACATATCCTGTCCGGAAGAATATAGCATTAAGCCTTTTTCAGTTTATACACCGTACTTTACAACACCGCCTATTGTATGCCAAGCAAAGTTGTAAAGTATTCATGCCTCTCTTTTTGGAACCCCAGAATAACTCCTTGACTCCTTCTACAAACAGAAACCTAAAGTGAAACGTGGTGGAATATCACCTTCTAATAGACATATCCTGTCCGGAAGAATATAGCATTAAGCCTTTTTCAGTCTATACACCGTACTTTACAACACCGCCTATTGTATGCCAAGCAAAGTTGTAAAGTATTCATGCCTCTCTTTTTGGAACCCCAGAATAACTCCTTGACTCCTTCTACAAACAGAAACCTAAAGTGAAACGTGGTGGAATATCACCTTCTAATAGACATATCCTGTCCGGAAGAATATAGCATTAAGCCTTTTTCAGTCTATACACCGTACTTTACAACACCGCCTATTGTATGCCAAGCAAAGTTGTAAAGTATTCATGCCTCTCTTTTTGGAACCCCAGAATAACTCCTTGACTCCTTCTACAAACAGAAACCTAAAGTGAAACGTGGTGGAATATCACCTTCTAATAGACATATCCTGTCCGGAAGAATATAGCATTAAGCCTTTTTCAGTTTATACACCGTACTTTACAACACCGCCTATTGTATGCCAAGCAAAGTTGTAAAGTATTCATGCCTCTCTTTTTGGAACCCCAGAAAAACTCCTTGACTCCTTCTACAAACAGAAACCTAAAGTGAAACGTGGTGGAATATCACCTTCTAATAGACATATCCTGTCCGGAAGAATATAGCATTAAGCCTTTTTCAGTTTATACACCGTACTTTACAACACCGCCTATTGTATGCCAAGCAAAGTTGTAAAGTATTCATGCCTCTCTTTTTGGAACCCCAGAATAACTCCTTGACTCCTTCTACAAACAGAAACCTAAAGTGAAACGTGGTGGAATATCCCCTTCTAATAGACATATCCTGTCCGGAAGAATATAGCATTAAGCCTTTTTCAGTCTATACACCGTACTTTACAACACCGCCTATTGTATGCCAAGCAAAGTTGTAAAGTATTCATGCCTCTCTTTTTGGAACCCCAGAAAAACTCCTTGACTCCTTCTACAAACAGAAACCTAAAGTGAAACGTGGTGGAATATCACCTTCTAATAGACATATCCTGTCCGGAAGAATATAGCATTAAGCCTTTTTCAGTTTATACACCGTACTTTACAACACCGCCTATTGTATGCCAAGCAAAGTTGTAAAGTATTCATGCCTCTCTTTTTGGAACCCCAGAATAACTCCTTGACTCCTTCTACAAACAGAAACCTAAAGTGAAACGTGGTGGAATATCCCCTTCTAATAGACATATCCTGTCCGGAAGAATATAGCATTAAGCCTTTTTCAGTCTATACACCGTACTTTACAACACCGCCTATTGTATGCCAAGCAAAGTTGTAAAGTATTCATCTTTCCTCTCTTTTTGGAACCCCAGAAAAACTCCTTGACTCCTTCTACAAACAGAAACCTAAAGTGAAACGTGGTGGAATATCACCTTCTAATAGACATATCCTGTCCGGAAGAATATAGCATTAAGCCTTTTTCAGTTTATACACCGTACTTTACAACACCGCCTATTGTATGCCAAGCAAAGTTGTAAAGTATTCATGCCTCTCTTTTTGGAACCCCAGAATAACTCCTTGACTCCTTCTACAAACAGAAACCTAAAGTGAAACGTGGTGGAATATCCCCTTCTAATAGACATATCCTGTCCGGAAGAATATAGCATTAAGCCTTTTTGAGTCTATACACTGTACTTTACAACACCGCCTATTGTATGCCAAGCAAAGTTGTAAAGTATTCATGCCTCTCTTTTTGGAACCCCAGAATAACTCCTTGACTCCTTCTACAAACAGAAACCTCAAGCAATGCAAATATGCGCTTGCAACACTTAAAGGCTAAATAACGAACTGTGTCGAGAATATCTCTGCTACAATGACTCGCATTTCAAAAATTCGCTTTTGTGTTGGAATGCTGTCAACAGGATCAATATTATTCACACATGTTTTGATAATTCAGTTACAATTTTCCACTAAGCGGTGCAAATGTGGATTTGCATTTGGTGCGATATCGCCTCTTGCAAGGGATCATCAAGTTCCTTTTCGCCTGGCAGCTGAATTTATAACCAACAGTATTCACGTTCTTTGCTTTTCGTTGATGCACAGTTTCGCCGCTGCATGGTGTTTTCGTAAAGACAAGCTCATTGTCGTCGAAATTGCAGCGCCATTTTGTTTTGTCTCTATAGGCAAATAATATAAATTCAAAGTCGTTTATTTATTTACTTATAAATTAATTTGTGTGTGCGTGTATGTGTGTGTGAGAGAGGATACCCATAGCATGGAGGCTGCTTTATGATCAACTGAATGGTTGCCATCCAAGTTGTCTATATTCTTCTTTAATAACGGCGCAATTAATACGACCGTAGTTCTCTTATGTTTGAATAGTCACTAGTGCAGTTCTTTCAGAAATTTTTATGGGTATATCTTGAATATCAGGATAAACAGATCTTTTATGGTTAAATCATCGTTGAGGGTTTTCTTCCACCATTTTTGATGAGAATAGCACAGTTGAGGAAGTATGAGAAGCATTCAGTATCTCCAAGCTTAATATGACAATGCCTGGTGTGCTGGAAATATTGTGCGGTTTCTTATCGACGTAGCCCACACATAGTAGCTTTAGTGCTTTTAGACATCAATATTTTAGCTGTATGTGTACATAGGAATATTCTTTTTATGAGAACCTACACAAAATCATGCTTCTGGAGCTCTTTTTTCATTCGCTGTCTCTGAAATATGTTCCACGGTATGGGAAATCAGGACAAGAATTTTCAGAATGACATCACAAATCTGATCAAGTCCATTTTTCGTTAAAATTTTAATTTCTTCCCGATGCTTGATATTTACAAATCTCCCCCTCATTGCTCATCTACGTTGCTCATATTTACAAATCTCCTCACACTACTCATCTACGTTGCTCATATTTACAAATCTCCCCTCATTGCTCATCTACGTTGCTCATATTTACAAATCCCTTCCCCCTATCATTGCTCATCTACGTTGCTCATATTTACAAATCTCCCCTCATTGCTCATCTACGTTGCTCATATTTACAAATCTCCCCCGTCATTGCTCATCTACGTTGCTCATATTTACAAATCTCCTCTCACTGCTCATCTACGTTGCTCATATTTACAAATCTCCCCCCTCATTGCTCATCTACGTTGCTCATATTTACAAATCTCCTCACACTACTCATCTACGTTGCTCATATTTACAAATCTCCCCTCATTGCTCATCTACGTTGCTCATATTTACAAATCCCTTCCCCCTATCATTGCTCATCTACGTTGCTCATATTTACAAATCTCCCCTCATTTCTCATCTACGTTGCTCATATTTACAAATCTCCCCCGTCATTGCTCATCTACGTTGCTCATATTTACAAATCTCCTCTCACTGCTCATCTACGTTGCTCATATTTACAAATCTCCCCTCATTGCTCATCTACGTTGCTCATATTTACAAATCTCCCCTCACTGCTCACCTACATTGCTCATATTTACAAATCTCGCCTCATTGCTCATCTACGTTGCTCATATTTACAAATCTTCTCTCACTGCTTATCTACGTTGCTCATATTTACAAATCTCCCCTCATTGCTCATCTACGTTGCTCGTATTTACAAATCTCCTCTCACTGCTCATCTACGTTGCTCATATTTACAAATCTCCCCTCATTGCTCATCTACGTTGCTCATATTTACAAATCTCCTCTCACTGCTCATCTGCGTTGCTCATATTTACAAATCTCACCTCATTGCTCATCTACGTTGCTGATATTTACAAATCTCCCCTCATTGCTCATCTACGTTGCTCATATTTACAAATCTCCCCCTCATTGCTCATCTACGTTACTCATATTTACAAATCTCCTTTCATTGCTCGTCTACGCTGCTGATATTTACAAATCTCCCCTCATTGCTCATCTACGTTGCTCATATTTACAAATCTCCCCTCACTTCTCATCTACGTTGCTCATATTTACAAATCTCCCCTCATTGCTCATCTACGTTGCTCATATTTACAAATCTCCCCCTAATTGCACATCTTCGTTGCTCATATTTACAAATCTCCCTTCACTGCTCATCTACGTTGCTCATATTTACAAATCTCCCCCGTCATTGCTCATCTACGTTGCTCATATTTACAAATCTCCTCTCACTGCTCATCTACGTTGCTCATATTTACAAATCTCCCCTCATTGCTCATCTACGTTGCTCATATTTACAAATCTCCCCTCATTGCTCATCTACGTTGCTCATATTTACAAATCTCCCCCTAATTGCACATCTTCGTTGCTCATATTTACAAATCTCCCTTCACTGCTCATCTACGTTGCTCATATTTACAAATCTCCCCTCATTGCTCATCTACGTTGCTCATATTTACAAATCTCCTCTCACTGCTCATCTACGTTGCTCATATTTACAAATCTCCCCTCATTGCTCATCTACGTTGCTCATATTTACAAATCTCCCTCATTGCTCATCTACGTTGCTCATATTTACAAATCTCCCCTCACTGCTCATCTACATTGCTCATATTTACAAATCTCCCCTCACTGCTCATCTACGTTGCTCATATTTACAAATCTCCTCCTCATTGCTCATCTTCGTTGCTCATATTTACAAATCTCCCCCTCACTGCTCATCTGCGTTGCTCATATTTACAAATCTCCCCCTCATTGCTCATCTACGTTGCTCATATTTACAAATCTCCCCCTCATTGCTCATCTACGTTGCTCATATTTACAAATCTCCCCCTCATTGCTCATCTACGTTGCTCATATTTACAAATCTCCCCTCATTGCTAATCTGCGTTGCTCATATTTACAAATCTCCCCTCACTGCTCATCTACGTTGCTCATATTTACAAATCTCCCCTCATTGCTCATCTACGTTGCTCATATTTACAAATCTCCCCCTAATTGCACATCTTCGTTGCTCATATTTACAAATCTCCCTTCACTGCTCATCTACGTTGCTCATATTTACAAATCTCCCCCTCATTGCTCATCTACGTTGCTCATATTTACAAATCTCCCCTCATTGCTCATCTACGTTGCTCATATTTACAAATCTCCCCCTCATTGCTCATCTACGTTGCTCATATTTACAAATCTCCCCTCATTGCTAATCTGCATTGCTCATATTTACAAATCTCCCCTAACTGCTCATCTACGTTGCTCATATTTACAAATCACCCCTCATTGCTCATCTACGTTGCTCATATTTACAAATCTCTCCCTCATTGCTCATCTACGTTGCTCATATTTACAAATCTCCCCCTTATTGCTCATCTACGTAGCCAATTTACACGCCCACTTCTAGCAAGTGTATGTGCAAGTACAGTGGCTGCCTCGTTTTGTACAGCTAGAGGATGATGCAGTACTAACAAGACTAGTGAACTTCGATGTGCTGTTGTATCATATGCGAGCCCAGAACTTTATTGAACCCCTTTCGTGAGTGGTAATTCTATTACAATTAAATGGACTTTGACGTAATGGTCCACAGTGATTGGTGATATTGCACTGATAGACAAAATTTGGTCAACACAGTGCTTTTCACCAACATTTGCATTTTAATAACGTCCGCGATGGCAAAACATCGCAACATTTATAAATAATGCCGATATGCGAATTTTGAACAGTTAAACAAAATCTATCTATGACCTCACAAATTCGTGCAGCATGCAAATAAGTCATAAACACAAGAACTCAGATTTCTATTACATCGCTTCGCTCACGAATCTTTGCACAGTCCGAAGGTTAGGTACTTTGCCAATACTAAAGATGACAAGTCATCATCGCTTAGACCAGCGTTTCCCAAACTATTGGACGCCCCCCCCCCCCTTTAGGGAGAGATTTTATTCCCGACGCCCCACCCAGCTCCCGACATCTGAGTAAAAGATTTTTGCATTAAAAACGTTTTTAAAATGTGTACAGCAGAGTTACAGAATTCATAATATTCGAAAAATATGATTAAAAAAATTAAAATTATTATGAATCAACATTACGTAAAGTTCGAAAATATAGTTCTACTAAGATACAATAGATGACAGCACCATACTGTGTTCCTGCAAGTGGTTCGCAAAACGTTGTGTCGTCAGCTTGCAGTGTCGGTTCAACTTCTGTCGGCTGTACACGTGTAATTTCTTGTCCCAACGTATTCGCGGAATCGCAATTTTTTTGCCCACCTTTGTTGAGAATGGAGAAGTTTCTCAAAAGATCTATGCAGCTTCCAACGCCTGGTTCTAATGCTAGCGGCGATCCAATGCGTAAAAAAAATAGACGGTATGATCACAATTACGTGAAATTTGGTTCTACTGTCGTAAATAGCAAACCACAATGCGTAATTTGTGGTGTTGTATTGTCGCATGAAAGTATGAAACCTTCAAAACTTCTTCGTCACCTCACAACTAAACATCCGAGTAAGAAGAATAAGCCACTGGAATTCTTTGAAAGAATTCTGAAAGTTTTTCACCAGCAGCAAACTACTATAACCCAGGTATCCAGTGTAAATGAGGAGGCATTGTTAGCAAGCTACTGAATAGCATTTCGCCTGGGCAAAGCGAGAAAGCAGCATGCAATTGCCGAGAAACTTGTTTTGTCAGCAGCCCCTAGATATGGCAGAAATTGTGCTCGGTAAACAGGAGGCAGACAAGCTTAAAGGCATACCGTTCTCCAATAATACCATGCAACGTAGAATACAATACAATTTACAACTATTTTATGGCACACATTTAAAACTTACAGTCATATGAAAATGCAATACAGCAAGAGGAATCTGAACATGTTGGTTGTAAGGTGATTCCCCCTATCAGATGTAAGAAAAGGAATAAAATATATAAAATATATAAATGTATGTAAGATGGTTATAACAGAAGCGCATCTGATAGCAGCATAGTTTGCAATTACAATTTAATGATAGGATTGAGATTCATTATGCAGATCAGAATAATTTACAATATAATTTCGCAGAGACAAGGAAAATGTTTGGATATTTTCCAGAGATCTGATGCTCTCTGAGAGATTATTCCATAGGATAATGGCTTTATGCAATATGCTTTTAAACCATAATTAAGTCTAACAGGCGGTAGACATAAATTCTTGTTAGCAACAGATGTGGTGAAGACAGCATAATCCAGATATTTGATGTCAGATTGAAAAATAGGCAGTTTAAGATGTATTTAAAAAAATATGATACCTAGTTTCAAGGTAAAAATTTCATCAATTTTTAGAGCATTTAGTTTTATAAATAATGGTTTTGAATGAGACAAGTAATCCGTGTTCAGCATATAGCGAACAAATTTATTCTGTAATTTCAGCAAGCTTAGCTTATTGTCTGCACTTATATTTGAATACCAGGATTCAAACAATAGGAGAGATGGGCGTAAAAAAGCCTAGTAAAATGTTTTTAGGACATTGATAGGGAAGAGATGCTGAATTTTACTAAATAGACCAACCTGTAAGGTAACTTTTTTAAAACAAATTGAACATGCGTATTCCAGTTAAAGAATTCATCAAACCAAACGCCAAAATACTGAACTCTGTCCACAATTTTAAGTGGGAGATCATTAACCTTGACTGGAAAGTTATTTACGTCATCTTTTTTATGAACATTTCGGAAATATAGGAGCGATATGGCAGCTGATATTCGCGAGCAATTAATCGTAAAAATCAATAAGAACCCACACATCGCTTTGGAGCTAGATGAATTGACGGATATTTCAGATTGTGTACAATTTGTGGCTTTTATACGGTTCAAAGCAGATGAATGTATCATGGAAGAGATTTTATTTTGGAAAAGCACTTCCCACAACCAGACTTGTCAGTGTTCGTATGAAATGTTTGAAGAAAGTACCTGTGATTTCAACATCGATTGGACAAAACGCATTGCATTTGCAGCGACGGCACTATGGCTATGACTGGAATTAAATCCGGACTTACAATAATGCCAAATGCTGCATGGATACATTGTTTCCTTTATCACCAAGCTCTTGCAGCCAATTCTCTGCATTCTGATTTTAATCACGTGTTGAAAATGTGGTCAAAGATGTGAATTCTGCATATTAAAGGTAAAGCCTTACAAACTCGACTGTTTCGAAGAATTTGTGCAGACATGGATTCACTTCATCAAAATCTCCTTTATCGTACAGAGGTCAGGTGGCTGTTCAGAGGAAAGGTATTGACAAGTGTTCTGGAACTTAAAGCGGAATTACTAATCTACTTGTAAGATGTAAAAACTGAATATGCTGACTTTTTTGTGACCCTGTTTGGCTGTTGAAATTATAATATCTCGCTGATATTTTTGAACATCTTAATATTTAAAAATAAAAGTCTTCAAGGGCGAGAAGAAAACATCCTAACAGCCAAAGATAAAATTAATGGACTCATAAAAAAAAACTTACTTTATGTTTTACATCCATAGAAAAAATGTTATTTGAATCGTTCCCTTCAATTCAAATGATTCTTAAAGAAATTTCATTTGATCAAACAGTGGACGTTGGTCCTCAGTTCCTAACATATTTGCGGGATTGCAAAATTTAAAGGAGCAACTGGTGAGTTTCTTTCCAGAAGAATCTCTAACTGGTGATGGGAAAAAAGATGGATACTAAATCCTTTTCTGGATATGTCAGTGGAACTCGCTGATCTCAGCACAAAAGGGAAAGAAAAACTTAGGGAACTTTCTGCTGATGTACTGTAATGCTCAGAATGGAATTTCACTCCCAGAGGTGGGACACCTTCTGGATGAAGAGAAAGGGAGAATACCCAGAGCTTGCAAGAGAAGCTCTAAAGTTATTATTACCATTCGCTGCATCCTACCTGTGTGAGGTAACGTTCTTTTCATTTATGTACCTAAAAAAAAATAGAAATAGACTGGAACGAGGGGCGGATCTACTATGAAATTAATGAAGCTTAAGCTTCAGGGCCCCTAATCCCGGAGGAGCCCCAGAAGCGACTTTAGTCCACATTGCTTTAAATTTTGGGTCTACTGTATGAGAAGATGTTTTAAAACAATAATACTAATAATATTAATGATAAAGTGTAATTTAATACAAAATATTTGTATTATGTTCAGCAGTTGGCAACGGACTATGGAGTGCATCTCTCTTCACCTGAAACAGAAGACTACGGCCTGGAGACGTTCCTCACGCGCTATCGTTGTCAGCTGTCAATGGCGGCAGCGACACTGATACCCGTATTAGTCCGTACGAACTCAATTTTTCAACATTCTTACAGTTTGTATGGTCAAAATTAAATTATAGTGTGTTTGTATTTGTATGGCATTATGAGATCGGCAGCAACACTAAGGAACAAGTTGAAACAAACTATAACACGAAAGGACTTAAAAAATAAAGAGGTTAGTGAAAGTGTATCACATAATTAATTTTTTTGAAAGCCATTGATAAAAGCAGTCCTTTTAACAGTAGACGATTGTGTTAAAAATAGAATATTATGGGCAAGCGCGTAACAATTTATGCAATTTTCTGTTATCTTCTTCAATGAGGTTGTCTTGGAACAACCTCATTGAAGCAGATAACAGTGGTTACCCAAACCCCGTTGCTGGTTGAGAAGGAGCCCTCATAACAGTTCAAGCTTCAGGGCCCCAAAAATGTAGGTCCGCCACTGATTGGAACTAGAGAAAGACTTGATTCTTTGCTTTTCAAATATAGAGCCACGATTTGATAAATTGGTGAAAGAAAAACAAGAGCATTCCTCTCATTGATCAATAATTGCAACGTCTGTGTATTAAATGAGATTTCAAAATAAATTATAAAATTTTATTGGTGGTTCTTCTTTATAGTTCGCGACCCCCTTGGAACTGCATCGCCCGGAAGGGGGGGGGGTCACGACCCCTA
This sequence comes from Macrothele yani, assembly GCA_039090855.1. NCBI lineage: Eukaryota > Metazoa > Arthropoda > Arachnida > Araneae > Macrothelidae > Macrothele > Macrothele yani. The sequence continues at coordinate 73,108,174 of CM076994.1, read as the reverse complement.
CTTTGAAAACCGCTGGCGTAGACGATTTGTTGAGATGGGGGGTGGGCTACTGACCGACGTTCAAGGGCACAGTGTGACCGAGAAGACTGCACGAGACAACACACAAGCTGCACTGCGGCAAAGTACCGTGCAGAACAAGAGCGGTGTCGGCAGGAGAATTTCAGCATGCACAACCCTCCGCACATCAGCTCCAATGGGTTCTAACAACAGACGTCCCCGTTTGTGTACCTCTCGTCGCTACTGAAATCGACAAATACGTCTGCTGTGGTCACGGAAGCACTCACACTGGACTCCGGAGGGCTGAAAAAACATTGCCTGGTCCGATGAATCACTTTTTCAGTTAACACACGCCGAAGAATGGGACAAAATATGGCGCCAGCTGCAGGAATTGATGGATCCCAGCTACCAACGTTACCTGCACGACGCAATGTAATGGTCTGGAGTCTGTTTTCACGGCCGGCATTAGGTTTCTTAATACATTAAGATATTGGGTTTCTTAATATCTTAATACCACGAGGTATCTTAACATCATTGCAGACCAGGTACACCTGCACAAGTGTCTGGTGTTTCTAGAGGGAGAGTAATACACTGCTGGACAATTGCTAAGGACGGATCATAAACGGCTATATAGCGCATAAAAAAGTAAGTGTGGTTGGATGCCAAGTGAAATAAAATAATGTCAGAATGCCAGGACATTACAAGAAAGACAATTTATTGTGCTCTGAAATCCAGAAGGCTTTGGAACGTGTTCAAGGGACAAACAGGCCATTTTGTGCAGAATACGTAAACGTGAAAAAAATGCAATTACCGTCCGCAGGCGTTCCGGCGTAAGATGTCAATACGGGATATGGCCACCATGGAGGGCGATGCAAGATTCCACGCGTCGTGTCATGCTTTGCACAACATTATCAAGCAGCTGTTGGGGTAATTTATCCCATTCCTCTGTCAGCGCACTGATGAGGGTGTCCTTATTGATTGGAGGGCGTTGGCGACCAGCAAGACTCCTCCCCAAAGCATCCCACACATTTTCAATGGGATTCAGATCTGGAGAACGTGCTGGCCATACGAGGCGTTGAATATCCTCGCTCTCAAGACACTCCTGGACAGCGGTTGTTCGATGACATGTTGCGTTGTCGTCCATGAAAATGAATCTATCACCGACAGCACTACGGAACATGCAAACATGAGGTAGCAGAACATCATTAATGTATCGTTGGCCAGTCATAGTCCCAGCTGAAGGCACATAGAGGACCATACGGCCATTGATCACGATGCCAGCCCATACCATGACACTACATGTGAGATATCGGTCCCTTTCCTGTATGTTTGCTGGACAATATGCAGTACCACTATCACGCCAGGTCAGTTGTCGTCGACAATCAGACGATAGACTGTATCTACTCTCATCTGAGAAGAGGACAGCAGACCAGTCGTTATCAGTCTAATTGCGATGCTGATGGCACCATTGCAAACGGGTGGTACGGTGACGTTTGGACAATGGAATGCACACAACAGGATGGCGGGCGTATAGTCCTCCTTCATGCAAATGTCTGGCGACAGTTTTTCGGGAGATCCGCTTGCCAGTAGCAGCCGTAAACTGATTTGCTACCTCACTAGCTGTGCTGCGCCGGTGTCTTTTTGTTGATAGCACTAGGTACCGATCTTCTGCAGGTGTCATACTGCGAACACGACCTCCCCCGTGACGTTTGCTACACTCTCCATTTGTTTGAAATGATTTCCAAAGCCTTGAAACAACACTGTGGCTGACGTCGAACTCCCTGGCAACATGTGTTATTTTTCGCCCTTCTTCAATCTTGCCAATAATACGGCCACGCGTAAAATCATCTAGGTGATGTCGGGAAGACATACTGAAAATTGCAAGTTCGTCAATTGATTCTTTCCCTTTCAACTTTGCGTTTGAACAACAACGGTCAATACGCGTCAAATCCTTTATATCTCTTATCAGCGCTATGACGTCACGAACAAGTTCGGCAATCCAAAATTTGCATACGCACAACGCGTCTTGCTGTATCCCGCACTAATGCTAATTTCCACATTTTCCTGCCTTCCATTTCATGGTTGCTATCGTTGCTATTGTCATCCGTCCTTAGCAATTGTCCGGCAGTGTACTTCCAGAAGGATAATGCGCCATGCCACAAGGTTCGGATCCATACGCAGTGGATCCAGGAGCACGACAGTGATTTCTAAATGCTAAAATGGCCCGCACAGTTCCCAGATCTTAACCTAATTGAACACGGGGGCGGGGGGATTGAGAGAACCATTCGTAACAAAGATCTTCCTCCAGAGAATTTCGGCAGTTAACGGTCGGCATTACCTCCGTTTAGCTAGACATAGCTGTTGAACAATATCAATACCTTGCTTGCTGAATCCATGCCACATCCAATAAAGGCTATTTTGAAGGCCTAGGGCGGCCCAACATGTTATTAGGATTGGGTTTCTAATAATTTTCTACGTCAGTGTATGTATTTATAAAACACTAGCGGAGGTAACCTGGTTGAACAAAAAATGCATGGGTCAGCTTCCAGGCCAGCGTTTTCCGAGTTTTCCTAAAATTACGAATAGGATATAATGCCCGGAAACATTTAACTGAAATCTGTTCCGGTAATGCAAAGAAAAAGATTAAAAAAACGAGCAAAAGCTATACTTGTGCCGGTGCAACTGGCTTAAACCAGCAGACTTCATTAATGACTGTGAATTTTGGATATTTGAAATATTTGAAAAATTTACATCTTTCTACTGTGTAGTGATCATGGTACTGTGCAGTTAATTCGAAGTGCAAGTAAGTTTATCCTTGAAGAGCCTTAGGGGCAACGACGTTGAGTGTTCTTTTATTAGGAACCAAGATGAAGAAGCATTTATATTTTCCAACACGGTAGCAACCAACATGGGGCCGGCCATAGGAAAAGCAGGTTGAGTCCAGAATTTTTTAACGATTGAAAATATGTCTTGCTGATACTCATGGCAAAACTGAGAAATAAAGGAAACTGTAGGCGTTCAAACTAAATGAAAGGTCATTGGAATGCATGGAATAAAATCCTGGTCTCCTGCAGCATGGTCAGTCATGATAGTAGCTCTGATGACATTTGACGTGAGTTTCTTGGTAGTCAGTCGTACTCCATTCTAGAGTGCTGGGGGAATAAGAATTAATCACGATGAAATAAATAAAATCTTAAGATGATGTGGGAGAATGCGCGAGCGGAGGAAGAGCAATAATAAGCTGTGAAAAATGAAATGCGACAAAATTCATATTTTCCTCTGATTTCATTCAATGTATTCAATTTGTATTTCATTGAAATATATTTTTTATCTAAAAAATCACGGAACTGCTGTTTTTTAAACAGTGTAGCTAATCATAGCGCGTAGTAACACATAAAGAACCGCGGTGTGAAACGTAAGCAAACCTACCAGCAACTGGGCCGGAAGGATACACGCGACATTTTGGAAGTCTAACACAGTAAACAACAAATTCAAATTTTAAATTTTAAATTGTGCACGTTATGTCAAATTCGAAGCAATGATTGAGGAACCAAGGGAATGATTATGTCAAATTCGAAGCAGTGATTGAGGAATCAAAGCAATGATTATGTCAAATTCAAAGCAATGATTGAGGAAGAATCTTACCGTCAAATAACTTAGAACTATTTATAGCGAGTAGTAACACACGGAAATATGTGGTCTGAAACACAAATAATCCCTCAGGCAACTGAGGGGGAAGGATACATGTAATACTTTCCTAACGCAGTGTACAGAAAGTTCATAGCGCATAGTAACACGATGGGAGCCGCGGTCTCAAACGTAAGCAAAGCGCGGGTAATTACGGAGAGAGGACACTTCGAAAACTTAACAGAATAAACAGTATGATCATATTTTAAATCGTAAATCCCAGGCGCTATGTCAAATTCGAAACAATAGTTAAAGAAACCTTGTTGAAACGTTCCCGCAGAAGTATCTTAGAATTTCTTATAGTGCATAATAATGCGCAGAGAGCTGCGGTTTGAAACTTAAACAAACCCCTTCTGCAATTGCGGTGAAATGACACACATCAGACTTCGGAAGTGTGCCTCCCAAAAAATTTCGGCGCAACCTGTTAATATCATCGCTTCTATTCTCCCGTAGGTGTTCGCCTGCATAGGTTTGAAGTATTTGTCTGCCTCGATAAAGCTACCGGTAAATGTGTGAACGCTTGGCTCATATAAGTTGCAGTTCTAATAAAAAAAAACAATTTTGTAATGGCTTCTACCGTGTTTAACATCAGCTGCTCGTAATTTGCGCAGACAGAAATGATATATTGTTACGTTAATGTAATGAAATAATGTTCGGCAATAGTTGAGTAAAAATATATTGTTGGGTAACAATAAAATTAACTATTGTTGCGTCGCTTCATGGGACAGCATGCGGCCCAATCAGATTTCAACAATGATTAAATGCTTCAAACATAATGAATTAATTAAAAATTAGCAAATTCGAATTTCGAAAAACAGGCTCCAAGGTGTATCATCCCCTTAACCACTGTGTGCAAACCAAATCTAAGTAGTTTCTTCTGTATAACACAGAGCGTGTTTATTAATAAAGATTCCTTGACAGACAGGCAGCGATAAAGCACAAAGTAATTTCTGAACAAGCTGAAATAATAAAATTAAACTTACCTCAAATTTCGGAGAATAAGTGTAAGTTGTAATTTCGTGTTTATCGAAAGATGCTCTGACGTAAATGTAGTTTTTCCTAAAAAGAAATAGAGATGTTACTTTTATTAGATGACGGTAATACAACTACACGCCTGACAGAAATGTTGGTTACGTTCAGAATTTAAATTATACTTTAATTTAACTTTTCTTTTTAGTTCCTGACTTCTTATGTAAATTTGGTTTATCAGTTAAACGGTTTTTTTTTCAACATATCACCACAGATTCCTGTCCGATGAATTTAAGCTTAACATCTGACCTGTTATTTCGTCACGGTCGCCAAACTCAAATTCATCGGACAAGAATCAGTGGCATTAAGTTTAGGAAGAACTTTTAAAGAAAATAAACCAAATTTACATAAGGATCATTAACTGAAAAAGAAAGTTAATTAGAGTATACGTCAAATTACATCTTCCAATAGCGATGTGACTATAAAGTTGCTACCACTGCTGTCTCAATCTTAACAAGAACCCCAGTTGCTATTTATCATGCCTCGTCGCGTAAGAGCTGTTTCGGCGGCAAGTGTAAATATACACTCATTGTCATTAAAATCCGCGCACCAAGAAAAGACCGTGCGATTAACGCGAAACTTGGCGAATAGTTACGGGGATGGCTGACATGCTAATGATTAAAGTTTCGTGCGATTCCGCATTCCAGGGTGTCCAAGATCGGCGCTGCAATCGGAATTCGTTGGGGCTTATAAGGCGCCCATCAGTGGACTCCACATTCGTGCCGCAGTACATGGTAAGAGTCAGGTAAGATCCCTGAGCGATAGACATGCCGTGGAGCCGCCGTAGATGTGCGTACGGGAAACTGACGGAGTTTGAACTAGGCCGTATAATCGGGATGAGAGAGGCAGGGGGCTGGCGCACCGAATCGGCCGCCATTTGCGCCGGTCGGATAGAACGGCGCGATCGCGTTGGGAGCAAGTCGTGTATGTTGCTCCCACCGCGATCGCGTTGGGAGCAACATACACGACTAGCTGAGAGGACCGTGGGATCATGAGAGCGGCACGCACAGATGCAACGACGTCCTTGTCCAATATCCAGAGTCATGTGGCGGCTGTACAAGGGACTCCTGTGTCCGCCAAAATGATTTCCAGACGCCTGGCTGAGGCGAATCTGCAATCTTGACGGCCGTTACGTTTCCTTCCATTAACACCTGACCATCGTCGGCGTCGATTGCAGTGGTGTCAGCAGCGAGCAACGTGGAATGCTATGGACTGGCAACGTATAGTGTTCCGCGACAAACCCAGCTTCTGTATGGGAACGGACGACCACCGTGTCAGAGTGTGGAGGACCACAGGTGAGCGCCACAATGGCAACCTCAATGTACAGCGGCACACGTCCCGAACTGCAGGTGTGATGGTCTGGGGAGCCATCGCGTATGACAACCGAACTTCCCTCGCACTGATCCGAGGGACATTGACAGCCCAGCGCTACGTACAGGAGATCCTACGGCCCCATGTGCTGCCTTTCCTGGCGGGGTGGCCCGGAGGCATTTTCCAATAAGATAACGCCCATCCACACACGGCTCGGGTTTCCCAGGACTGTGTCTACGTCATGCTTCGACGCTTCTGTGGCCTGCCAGATCGCCTGATTTCTCGTCCATCGAGCACGTGTGGGACCAGATCGGACGCCAGCTTTCTCCATGTCCCAGTGTTCGTGGTTTAGGGCGTCAGTTGTAAGAAGTGTGGGCCAATCTGTCCCAGGATAACATACAGCGTCTCTTTGAATCCATGCCGGATCGTATCACCGCATGTACCCGAGCACGAAGCGGTCCAACGCGGTACTAACGCTGACTGGAATGTGTACCGTATGTCCGCGGGAAATCGTCCTGCTGCTGTGATATTGTGATCACTTATGTCGTTGGTATGCACCATCTCACTACTAAACTCTCATTCCAATCCGAAGCCTCCTTCTTGATGCGCGGATTTTTATGACAATGAGTGTATATATGCATACACTTAGTAGATACAGCATTAATTAGAGATAGGGTAGTTGGGCAGTTCACATGGGCATCCCCGCGCAGAGTGGAACATCCCCAAACCGAAACCAGGCAATACAGGCGATAAAGAGGCACAACAGGGCATCACAGTCGACGAACATGGGTAATCGTGGTGATTTGAGTGACTCTGATCCTGGACGCATTGTCAGCGGAAGACAGATAGAACATTCTATAGCACAAAAGGCAAGAGGCTAAGGTTCTCGAGGGCTACAATATCAATGGTATAAATACCATCGCCTGATGTACCAGCGCCCAGAGAGCAAGTTTTGACCGACCACACGACATTGATGACCAGGGTCGACGTAGAGTATACAGGCTCATACAGACCGACCGCTTGGCAACGGAGGCGCCAATCCCATTCAGGTTAAATGTTGGAGGCCCAAACAGCGTCAGCGAGTGAACGGTATGGCGCACAATGCATACCATGGGCTACATGAGCCGACGCCCTACTCGTGTGCTGCTGTTGACTGCTCGTCATCGGACATTACGCTTCGCCAAGTGCCTGGAACATCAAAAGTGGATTTCTGCAGAGTTGCGCCGCGTCGTGTGGTCAGATGAAACCCATTTTTAGCTGCACCAATCTGACGCGACGGTGTGGAGGTTGCATCGACAGCATGATGACATAGCCCGACGTGGTAGGTCGGTTCTGTTCAAGGCAGTGGTGGTTCTGTGATGGTTTGGGGAGTCTTCTCATGGGATACAATAGTTCCGCTAGTGCGTCCGAAGAGGTCCTTAACGGCTACGCGTTATCAGCATGTACTAGCTGATCAGCTACACGCTTTTATATTCTTCGCGCATTGAGCGGCGGACGGTCTGTTTTAGCAGGATAACGCGTCGCCCCACCGGGCCGCAACTACCCAGGTATACGTAGAGGAACACTCATAGGAGTTTGGAATCATCCAGTGGCCACTAAGTTCCCCGGATTAAAACGCTGTAGAAGTTTTCTGGGATGCCATGGAGCTTAACAACAGATCCTTGGACCCTGGACAGACGTTTCGGGGGATGTTTGGACGATCCTGCGACACGCATGGCTGGCATTACATTCGAAAACCCTCCGGCATCTTGTGGAATCGATTCCCCGGCGTGTGCAGGCTGTTATTCGCGCTAGTGGAGGGCAAAAACAGATGTTACGCAGCAAGAAATGGGCACTGAAAGATCTATAAAGGTGTCTTGTGGCATCTAGTACTAACACGTTAGCAGCAGATCCTTTAACTTTAGTAAGTTACGTTGAGCATCGCTGTAGATCGGATTTCCTGCTCCAACACAAACCACAGATGCTCGATTGGATTGGTATCTGGGGAATCGGGTGGCCAGGACAATACCTAGAAGTAATCCTCATGTTCTGCGAACGATTTTCAAATAATCCGGGCCCTGAGGCATGGCGCACTGTCCGGATTATTGGAGAAAAGTGGCAGAGCACTGTAAAATAATTCACTACTAAAGGGAAATACCACTGCCATGAAACAAGGATGTACCTGAATACTCAAGAAACGCTTGAAACGTAGTAAATATGTCTATTTATTTATTTATTTGTGTAATACGCATAAAGATTCGCCAAGTTCTTTCACCTCAGTGGGAGGCTTTTTCAAGACAATGGTAGACATAAAATGAAAGGAAATAGAACAACTAAGAAACGACGATTTTTTAAAAATAATATGGGTGACGTCACGACTAGTATTACATGAATTTTTATCACATAATTATACGGCGCGCCGAGATGTATTTCCATCTTGTAATAACGCATGTCAAACCATTGGTTGTTCGATAGAGACCGTATCATTGCATGCTAGTTTGCTGAAGAGAATTTCCACTGTTTTCCAGATGGCAGTGTCTTTAAAGTTTGTGTTAGGGGCAATTCGTCTAATACATTCCATACAGGAGCGGCCGAACAGTGCATGACTTCTCTGGCGAGGGTTGTATTCTGCACGTCCTGGTTGACACTTCGCACATGTTCTTTACATCTAGTATCCAATGATCGCTTTGCCGTTCCGGTATGTATATTTCCCGTGTTCACAGTGTTCTATTTCTCTGCATTTTATGTCTACTGTTACTTTGAAAAAGCCTCTTAGTGGTGGGTGAAAGCTTGGCGAATCTTTATGCGTATTACACACACTCACACACACATATCCTAAACGTTATTTTTGGTGCATTTAAAATAACGTTTAAGATGTACTTGGTTTGCAGTGATGTTTACGTAGGTGGTACACGTCATAGTTTCCTGCACATGAATGACTGGACCCAGCCAGGGTTTCCGAGAACATTGCTCAAGGTTTGTTTTTGTCCCTTAGCTCATCTTGATTCCAACACCTCCCCAGGGTAACGACACACACGTAGCCGGCCGTACACATGGTGCAACAGGAAACGTGATTCATCGGATCCAACGACCTTCTTTCAATCCTTCAAGGTCCAGTTTTTGTTCGCGTGGCCACTGTGGGACGCTTTCGACGATTAGCCGAGGTTAGTATGGGAACTAGGAGCGGCCTGCGACTGCGCAGTCCCATTTTCAGAAAAGTTCGATGTACTGTGTGTTGGTCTTACTCTTGTGGCCTGAATAATTTGTAAGATAGAAAACATTTAACTCGGTCTCCTTGTACAAGCAAAACATTGTTTATGGGATATTGTAAGCACCGCGTAAGCACTTCATCACTAGTGCAACTCCTATATTGCAAAAAGAAAATTAAACACGCGTCATAACATAAATGCATTTTACCTGGAAATCCTCAAGACTAAGAATACTAAAGCGAAGAGTGATCTTGTATACAATGAAATTTCCCGGAAAACGCCCATACTCCTCAGAACTACACGAGCCTTTGAAAGCATTCGAGGTATTGCGTCTTCATACAAACAAAATTGTACGTCACTGGTAGCGGGAGGATTCAATTTTAAGAAAACCAGAAAATCGTTTTACATGTATACCACTTGATTATCCGAAATGAATCCAAAGATGTCCTCTTGTAACCTAAAGGGAAAATAATACATTTGGAAAAAGGTCGTAAATGTATGGCAAGTATTACTTCTTCTTTGATCTACTTCGTACAAAGGGAAATTTTTCACTGTCACCTCCTGAAGCAGAGATGCTGCGCCTGCTGTTAGGACGGACATGCATTGAATACTCGCTGAAATAGGATCACTCTTATGCAAAGTGTGTTACACCCGATATTGGTATAAAGTGCAAGAGGGCCTGTGGACTAAAGGGGTATGTATAAGTCTAGAAGCTAGGGAGGGTTGCGTAGGAATATTGAGATGCAGAAAATGTTTTTCCGATACATTCTTCATCCCTTAGTGGTGAAAAAATAATTGGTCACATGGTCTGACCAGTGGTTATTTTTGAGAAATGGCCGCCATCTTAATTTTTCATGAATACAATATGTTTTAAGTTAATAATGTAACATGGGGGTGTGATATATGGTTTCATATGTTTTCAGGTGCGTTGAATTTGAAAAAGGCGTAAAGATGGACTGGTATCAGTATAATTCCATATTCTGTACAAAATAAATGCAAAAACTTGCGATTTATTGCAGTAACGCAATGAATGTATTGCCAATTCTGTTACAGATTCAAACCGGGTCATTTATGAGGTTTCAAAATGCAGGCTGTGGAATTGGGTCGTTCACCTATGAAGAAAAAAGAACACAAGATGATCTTTGTTTCATATGGAAATCAAAGGTAACAGAAGCATTATATGGGGCAGACTCTGGTCCAGATCAGCTTAAGAAGCTAGTGCTACTTTGAACTATGGATTGGTTATAACAGATGGTGAGTCAAGGACTCAGTTTGTTTACCACATGCAGTACTATAGGCCTTACATCCTAAAGCCAAAACGAACCCTGAAATCAAATGAGGAAGAAAAGCTACAACAGTCTCTAATAGACACTAACAACAATGAGAATGAAAACCTTAAAACAAAATACTCTTTCCTTTCTCCTGTATGTGAAGGAAGTAATTGCCTACTTCTTGATCAATCTTCGCGCCTGTGATTAGATTTGATATTCTGTCCCTAAATCAGGTTTGGAAAAAGGGTTTCCCTTTTGGAGAACAAACTTTAACATACTGCAACGCACTTTTGGTCTGGAATTGTTAGTGACTTGGTGAATTCATGGTGCAAAGAAAATTAGTCATCTTCATTAAGGCCACAAAATGTTATTAATAAATGAGTAACACTTTCTTTGTTGTAATTCATAAGATCGTGCTTTGCCACTGCATCTTTGCATCTTGTGATTCCAATTATGCCTCCAGACGTCTTCGCTTGCTTATTACACGGTCGAGTCACATTATTGTGACCACCAGTTAATATCCAGAGTAACTGCCGTGTGTGCAGCGCGGACAGCAGCTAGAATAGCTGCGAGTGACTCAATAAGCTGCTAGAAGATGTTCACAGGTATGTGGAGCCATGCTGACTGCAGTGCATCTGACAGCTGCTGGAGGGTGCGTGGTGGAGGATCCATAGAGCGAACAACACGATCGAGATGGTCCTTCCGATGCTGAGTTGGGTTTAAGTCTGATGAATTAAAGGGTCAGGGAAGTACTTTGAACTGTTCATCGTGCTCTTCCAACCACTTTCGGACATTTCTAGCTGTGTGACACGTCGCATTGCCATTCTGGAAGATCCCATCCGTCCCAGGGAAAGCAATCAGCATGTATGGGTGTACGTGGTCTGCAAGGATGGATTCATAACAAATTCGGTCCATAGTGCCTTCCACAGATATGATTGGATCCAGAGAATGCCACGAAAACATTTCCCAAGACCATAACGCTGCACCCACCAACTTGTGTTCTTCCAGCAATGGTTGAAGAGTGTTTGTTCTCCGATGTTTCTCGTTTTATACGCCAACGTCCATCCGTTCAATGAAGAGGAAACGTGACTCATTGGAGAAGACAATCCTTTACCAATCAGCGGAGGTCCAAATTCGATACTGCCGTGCAAATGTAAGCCTTTTCTTTCGATGCACCTTCGTTAGCATAGACCATCCGTCTGCATCGGGCAGCATTGACCATCCGTCTGCATCGGGCAGCACCTTCGTTAGCATTGACCATCCATCTGCATCGTTGCATAATACGGTTCACTGAACTGTCGTTTTAGACGCACTTCCGGTATCCCCCTAACGAAGGTGCAACTGTCAGTGCACCTTCGTTAGCATAGGTGCAATGACCATTCGTCTGCATCGGAGCCCCATACGGTTCACTGAACTGTCGTTTCAGACGCCATTCAGGTAGCCCCCTGGTTCATTCGGCCAGTGAGCTGCTCCACTGTAGTGTGTCGATCGGCCCTCATGCACCTTCGCAGCCGACGTTCACATCTTACATTAATGGCTCCGCAGTTCCCACGTTGCTTTTTCGCAATGGTGCCATTTCTCCAATCACGATACACTTTAACCACAGCAGCACGCGAACAGTTCACAAACTGCGCTGTTTCAGATATACTGCCATCCTTGGCCCAAAAGCTGATGATCATCCCTTTTTACAAATCTGATAAATCGCTCCTTTTATCCATGACAGAAACGAGTGATATGTTTTCAGAATGTCTACATCACACCTTATATACCGTCCAAGCAAGCTCACGACACGTGCCTTCATTTATTGGCTACGCGCTCTTGACGTCAAAAGTAGGATATGGTCACAATAACGTGACTCGACTGGATATAATGCTGCTTTAACGCCTCATCCAAGGTATCACTGCTGAATGATTTACTAGAATGTTGCACTGTAAAATGGCCATTTTCAAAGTAACAAGTGCTCGTTTTTGAGTTTCAAGCAGTCATTATAATATAAAGTACACCAACGAACATAATTTGTTCTTTTAAAGGCGAAGAAAAGAGGCAAACATTCTCTTATACTGCAGACATGCAAGTAGAGAAAAAGGAGCATTCGGCAGCAGGAACAGCCCGCATAGACTTAACATTGGGTGTCCACGAGACTGTCCCCGGCTGTCCCAACTGTCCACTTATCAGATTTTTTTGTCTCGTGATCGTCCACCATGATGTTGATGTGCTGCCCACTAGCGGTGCTTCTTTGAACTTTATTATTTCGATGGATCTTTGAGGGATGGCAACGACCGAGTGGGGAAAGGGGGTTGCACAGGTGTTTGTTATGCTGATGTGCTGCCCCTAGCGGTACCTCATGGAACTTTATTATTTCGTTGGATCTTTGAGGGATGGTAACGTCATAGTGAATGCTTGAAGGGGATGAACATAGAAGAATGTCAAAGCGATGTGCTGCCCCTTTGCGGAGCCTTTTGGAACTTTATTATTTTCTCAGGAGATTTATTGGACTTTGACAATTTTTTGGAGGAAAGAAAGTAGAAATGTGGTCTCTCGCCCTTCCAATATTTTGTTTTTACTCATAATTTTTTCGTGCCCTATTTATTCTCTTTTGATTTATTTTAAAAACTTATATTTTTATTTTTTTTTATTTTCTCGGGTGATTTATTAGACTTTGGTAAATTTTGGAGGAAATGAAGCAGAAATGTGAATTCTGAATTTTTCTCCTTTCCAGTTTTTTTTTTACGCCGATGCTGCTGCTCTTCTTGGGAATTTATTATTTCGATAGATCTTTGATTTTGAGTGATGGCAACGACCGAGTGGGGAAAGGGCGCTGCATTGGTGTTAGATATGTTGGTGCTTATGTGCTTCTTGGAATTTATTATTTCGATGGATCTTTGATTTTGAGGGATGGCAACGACAGAGTGGGGTCCGTTGGAATTTTTTTTTATTTATTCCTGTGGTTTTCAAGCGGAATTATTTTTTCTCCTCTTCGATGCTATTTTTCTCCGGAGGAAATTTTTACGTCACGACGCTGGAGAATTTTCTTTCCGAGGGAATAAAAATGCTCTGATGGCCTCAGCGAGGTTCTAACTCACGATGATTTGGCTTCAAAAAATGGTCGGGTGGTCAAATGGTTTTCTTGTACTACGTATTCACGCTATTCTCTTTTAATTACTTTTACGTTATTTCTCCATGTATAAATGCATTATATATATAAATATATATATATATATATATATCATCATCATCATCATCATTGTCAACCATTATCAATCCACTGCTGGACGAAGGTCTCCCCAAGTTTCCTCCACAACGGTCTGTCTTGTGCCAGTCTCCTCCATGTCACCCCTGCATACTTTCGAATTTCATCCACCCATCTCCCATGTGGTCTTCTTCTGGGTCTTTTCCTGTCCCTTGGAATCCAATCTAAAATTTCGGCTGTCCATCGATGATCTGTCCTTCTGGCAGTATGTCCAGCCCATTGCCATTTCAGGGATTTAACTCTGATCATGATGTCTTCCACTCTTGTCATTTTTCGGATCCACGAGTTCCTCTTCTTATCTCTCCTGGTTACACCAAGCATGCACCTCTCCATGCTTCTTTGAGTTGTCTGCAGTCTTTGTACGTCTCTTTTAGTTAAGGTCCACGTCTCTGCACCATACGTAAGCACTGGAAGGATGCATTGATCAAACACTTTTCTTTTAAGACATAATGGCATATTGCTCTTGAAAATTATGCTGTTTCTTCCAAAAGCTCTCCAGGCAAGTTTTGTACGCCGATTAATTTCTTCATCAATGTGACCCTCACTTGATATCTGCTGTCCAAGATAAATGTAAATGTCTGTTATCTCCAGCTTTTCTCCATCAATCGATAAATCTTCATTTCTTGTAAAAGCATTGAACATCACTTTTGTCTTCTGAAAGTTCATTTTTAATCCCACTTCTTTACTCTTGTCAGCAAGTTCCTGGATCATACTCTGCAGCTCTGATGGGGTAGTTGCAAAAATGACTACGTCATCAGCAAAACGAAGGTGGGTTAGATAATCTCCATTAATCTTTGTCCCTTTGTTTTCCCAGTTCAGTGATTGAAAGACATTTTCCAATGTGGCATTAAAGAGCTTCGGAGATATGGTGTCACCTTGTCTCACTCCTTTTCCAATTTTTATGTGTGTTGTATTTTCAAACAGCCGAATCTTCGCACTTGCATTTTCATAGATGTTATTAATAATATTAATGTATGCATCTTCAATACCGCAGGATTTCAGAGCCATTGCAACTGCTGATGGTTTCACCGAATCAAAGGCTTTTTCATAATCGATAAAAGCCATGCACAATGGAAGTTCATATTCCCTCGCTACTAGGCTGCCATCTGATGCTGACCTTGGCTACTTACAATGGACGCTCCCTATCTTCTGATTCAAGGCTTCTTGAATTGGAAGAGGAACTACAAAGGATCAAGTGGGACATCGTGGGGCTAAGTGAGGTAAGGAGAAAAGGAGAAGATCTCATCGAACTGAAAAGTGGACATCTCTTCTACTATCGTGGGACAGATACTGGCAGAACTAGTGGTGTTGGATTTATAATAAACAAGAAACTGAAGGATAAAGTTGTAGAAGTTGAAAGTTCCTCTGACAGAGCTGCACGACTTGTTATCCAACTTTCAAAAAGATACCAGGCTCAGATTATTCAAACTTATGCACCCACCACAAGTCATCCTGAAGAAGAAATTGAAGAATTTTATGAGGAAATTTGTCATCTAAATAATAAAGGTAAGCAGCACTTGAAAATAATTATGGGAGATTTCAATGCAAAAATAGGGCAACGGCAACAGAATGAAACTTCAGTAGGTAAATTCGGTCACGGCAACAGGAACCAGCGTGGAAATACTCTCGTTGAGTTTGCAGAGGCAGAAGGGTTTTTCATCTTGAACTCCTTCTTCAAGAAAAAGCCACACAGGAAATGGACATGGAGACATCCAAATGGGACGACAAGTGAAATTGATTTTATTATGTGTAACAAAAAATTCGTCATAGAAGACTGCAGTGTGCTAAACAAGTTCAACACAGGTAGTGACCATAGATTGGTGAGATGTAAGATGCACCTCAACACTAAACTTGAACGTGGCAAGCTCATAAGACAAACAAAATCTATTGACATAACCAACCTTAAAAAACACCATAATACCTTCAAGTTAGAACTGAAGAACAGATTCTCTGCTTTAGAAGGCCTAACATCGGAAGAAGTGGACATCTCTGAAGTTAACAGAAAAGTAACCAAAGCTCTTATGGAAACAGCAACAAAATTAGCTGGGTCTAAGAACAAGTTGCATGTGAACAAATTATCAGGAAAAACCAAAATGTTGATGCAAAAAAGAAGAGAGATGAGGACAACTAAAGAAGATGTGACTTTCAAAGTGGAATATATAGAGCTATGCAAGACAGTAAGAAAAAGTATCACTGAAGACGTAAGAAAATTCAACTGTGAACTAGTGAGGAAAGCAATTGAAAACAACCAAAGCCTAAAGATGGCAAAGGGACATCTCAGTAAGGGAAGAAAACAGATTATGGCACTGAGAAAAGAAGATGGTTCTGTAACAAGAAATAGAGGCGAAATTTTGACAAGAGTGAAAGATTTCTACTCCAAATTATATGAAAGGGATGATATATGCACTCCAGACATCATGAAAGATACCAGTACCAGAGTTCCTCCAGTCCTTCCAGCAGAAGTTGCACATGCAATCAAGAACATGAAGCGAGGAAAAGCTCCAGGAGAAGATGGAATTACTGTAGACATCATACAAGAAGCAAGTGGAGAAATCGAAACAGTACTCGCCCAAATTTTCACTCGATGCCTTAATGAAGGAAAGATTCCTGAGGATTGGAACACCGCTACAATGATCCTGCTACATAAGAAAGGTGACATTGAGGATCTCGGAAACTACAGACCTATCAGCCTCCTATCAGTAGTTTATAAAATCTTCACTAAAGTTCTTTCACACCGCTTGAAGGTAACACTGGACATGGCTCAACCGAGAGAACAAGCTGGATTCAGGAGTGGCTACAGCACAATAGATCATATCCACGTGCTGAGAGAACTAATATATATATATATATATATATTGTATCTTTTGAGGAGTTTTTTCGCGTAGAAGTAATAAATTTTCTGAGGAACATTTCTTTTTCCTCCATATAATTTTATTCCAGGGCATGAGACAAGAAAATGCTTCTTTAGAAACGATTTCCTTCTTGTTCTCAGTAACTATTGGACTTTGGCAAAAATTTTGGGAAATCAAGCGGAAATGTAGACTTGTTAATTCTGAGTCTTTCACTCCTCCAATATTTTTTTCTAGTCGTAATGTTTTCATGCACTAGGTATTCCCACTATTTTGTATAACTTTTACGCTATTTCTTCATGTATTTTTTATATTTTTTGTATGTTTTGAGGAAGCTTTTTCGCGTAGATGTAATGAATTTTCTGGGGAACTTTTCTTTTTCCTCCATTCAATTGTATTCCAGGCCATGAGACGAGGAAATGCTTCTTTAGAAACGCTTTCGTGAAAATTATTGGACTTTGACAATTTTTTTGTGAAATGACTTCATGTTAATTCTGAGTCTTTCGCCCTTGCAATATTATTTTATCGTAATTTTTTCGTGTGTTTTCAAGAACTTTACAGATCTTTTACTGTTAAAATTCGGTTGAAAAAATATTTTCTTACTTTATGTCGCACGTCTTTCTAACAAACGTTTTCTTCCCCATTTCCCCCTATTTCACTTAATCTATGTTTAGAAATTTCATTAACTCAATATGACAGCATTTTATTCCTTCCTTTGCCAAACTTATGACTCCCTTTATTCAGACTATTTTTTTTTCATTTCATTTCATCAAACGATTATTTTAGATGTAGCAAATCATCAGATTTTTATTTCCTTATATAGCATATTTTTCAACTTGCTTTAAAGTATTCCTCAAAGCTTGCATGTATGTCAAATATGTATTTGTTTTTATTCTTTCCCAGTTTGCTATACTTTTTTTACTGATCCAACAGAAAGGCATTCATTGTCAAGACATGCAATCTAAAACATTTTTTCTTGCGATAAAATTTGTATCCTTTGGGACATATTTTCTGTATATTTTTCTGTCTCGTTCGAAAAATCATTCATTCTGGAGACAAAGCGAGTAAGCCCATACTTCCACTAAACATTATTTTTTAACGTTTTACCAACTCGACAGAAAACCTTCGTTATTAGAATATAACACGCATTCGTAAATATTCAACTAGCGCCAATTGATATTCACAGAGTTTACGTGGATTCTTCATAAATTTACTCAGTAACTATTCAGTACTGAATAAAATTCTGTTCAACACGTTATTGGTAGGAACTTCTCACTTCGGTCATGGGCTTGTCATAATTCTTCATGAACTAAAAGTTATTTATTAGTTCCAAATTATACGCAATTGCTTACCTTGTTTATTGCTGTTGGTCATACATATTCGGTCCCTGTTCGGAATCATGTACTGGCGATGTCTCAATATTTTTAGAGTTTGAAGTGTCAGCATCATTCTTCAACTTTGATGTGATAAATAGTATAATGAATTCCAATTCAAAACAGTTTCCATCTACCATCTTCATTCGTTCTTAGGACATGCCATTTATAATGATCCTCTTATCACGACTGCTGTTTTCGGGCTGAATGGGGGAAACTCATTTCCATGTGGTAGGGGACTGGAAGGAAACGGTGAAGTGATAATGGTAATGCGTTCTTTCCTTGTGAACAGATTTCACTGCAGTAAGAAAAAATTTTGAAACCGATTATATTTGCTTGAGTGTTATCTGCATGTCATTTCCTCTAGGATTGTAATTAAAACGAAATGTTTGGAACTTTGAATTTCAAGCGTTGAAACACATAGGATTTTATTTCTGATATAATGTTTCCCTTGCGATTTGTTTAAGAAATGTTTATGTATTTTTTCAACTTGTTCTTTATTTTCCTCCTTCTCGTTGTTCTTTGTCTTGAAAGCAGTTAATATTTAAAGGAGGTGGTTGCTTTCGATCCAGAGCCTTTGAGTTCACTTTCCGCCTTCTCACTGTCCAATTTCTGAGCCATTAATACCATAACATTTTTCAATATTTGTTGCGTGATACAATGGTTTGTTGGCTGTCTTTAGAATATATATGCAATAATCAAAGTCTTCAGAATCTTCCTATTTAATCTTCTTAAAAATAACCTCCATGAAAATATTTGCTTTGAGAGTGAAATGTTCTGACAAAGAATGGCGAAGGATTTCCTCCACCGATTCATTAATGTCATTTAAAAATGTTGGAAAACACTTTGCTGAGACTTTTTCGGGGTATTTCTATAAGTCCGTAGTATTCCATTTGCCACAGATTCAGTAAGCACAAATCCCTTGGAAAGTACAATCGGTGGAAACGTTGTTATGTTAGAAGGTCTTGGAATATTGGAGTCATTATATTCTCTTCCGTAGAAGCTGCACCTGTGGGAACCACCTACAACATGGGATCCAATTAACATGTGAAATCTTGTCTCATGATGTTTTCTAGCAGACCGTCTTGACAATTTAGGAGAACACTGCGTACATTTAAACATTTTTATTCCCCCATGTGCTAGCATATGTCGCTTAAGATAAAATTTTCTAACAAAACTGCCTTAGTAGACTGGACACATAAAACGGGAAGATTTGCAGGAAGCTGATGTCAATTCCTCATGATTTGGCTCCACTTCATCAGACCCATCAGATATGTTCTGCAAAAGTACAAGGAATTCCATTGTAGAAATCTTGAATATTCTTTGACATTTGCGACTACATTTAACAAAAATTGTTTCCAAAACTGTTACGTCATTTTAAAAGCGTACATTTCATATTGGTTTTAATTCAACTGAGAGAAATCATGTGAATTTCATTTCTTCGTTGACCAGACACACAACACCTGTCTTTTAAAAACTTACTGCTGAGACGAATGTACTGACAATTCAGAATGTGTTTGGTATGATGAAAACTCTTATAATTCCACATCATTTTGAGAAGATTTTAGGTTTCTTCTCCATATCAATGTATACGCTTATTTTTAGAACTCTTCTCAACTTATTCTTCCATAACACATTTTTTTATTCAATATTCAAAGTTGCATGCATTTACTGTCCAGAAGAGAAATATTTAATCAAAAACATATGATACTAACTTACACGCTCTACAGATATCTCGAGATCTTCCGAGCTGGGGAAATAGTCCATGATCAGTCAAGGAAAATATATGCATGTATTCCAATATGAAAAAAAGATGTTTTATAAGTGAAAGCTCAACCTGAAGACCGAGATAGATTGTTCAAGCCCTCTCAAATCTACAACTCTTCTTTACTGAATGAACCATGGCCTTTTTTCATGAACCGTTTTAAAATCTTCGTTCTCACTTTTCTTTTACCAGGTTCCATGTCCCTACAGTTCTTTACTAAGAAACAGAAGCATTTCTTCAATTTTAATTTATTAAACGAATCGAACTCTTTTAAGCTAACGAAGAACTCCAGGTCTTTCATTACAAAAAAATTTCATTGTCATGAAAGCAGGATTAATAGAGATGATTTACTGCCGTTTCAATGAAAGTGTTTTCGCATTCATTGTTCTGATGCCAGATTTAATTTCCTTATGCTTCGAATAGAAATGAGTTTGAACCATTCGGCTAGAAACCATCTCTTTCACATATTTTTTTCCTTCGAACCAAACTAAACTCAAAGAGGAGAGAAGTCACTTTAATGTTTTTCCGCTTATGAGTGGAATATTTGAAAATGAGACAAACATCAGCTTTTCTCCCAACACCTTACAACTTTTTTTTTAATTTTCAATAAGCTGTTTCTATATTTTTACATCAGAATAGAATTATGTATTGTAAAATTCTAAAAATGGTTTGGTTGTTTTCCCTAAGAGGGTTATTATTGGAATTAACGTTTTCTTAAAAAAACCCAAAATCCCATAGACTAACATCGGAAACACCATACAACTAAAAGTCTATATCTGAAACGTTCTTTTTTTCTTAAAGTCAATAATTTTAACAAGTCAAAAAATGGAAATGATGTTTTCACTAAGAGGTCGATTTTAGAAATTTTCGATCTCTTGTAATTGCAAAAATCCCATAGACTAACATGGGAAATACCATACAAATAAAAGCCAATATCTGAAACGTTTTGTTTTTTAAAGTCACTATTTGAATCGTTCACTTTTCAGAATGTCAATATCGGAAACGTTTATTATTTCATGAAGTTCGTTTTTGAGTCGAATAAATTTTAACAAGTCAAAAAATAGAAATGATGTTTTCACTAAGAGGTCGATTTTGGAAATTTTCGTTTCCTTATAATTGCAAAAATCCCATAGACTAACATGGAAAATTCCATACAACTAAAGTCAATATCTGAAACGTTCATTTTTTCAGTCGATATTCGAATCGTTCATTTTTTCTTAAAGTCGATATTCGAATCGTTCGTTTTTGAAAATGTCAATATTTGAAACGTTCATTTTCTTTTAAGTTCGTTTGGATCACATGACAAATTCAATTTCTACCATTTCTAAAAAGTAGACATCAAACTTTCTTATTCTCTCATTGCAACTCTCCAGCACATACCATCTCGAAACTTTGTAAAATGAATGTTTCCATATACACTGTTCCCCCCTCTGACACCATTTTTTCCTATGCGAACAGAAATGAACTTGAACAACCGTCTTAGAAAATGCCTCATTCACGTTTTTTCTTCCCAACCCGTGCAAGAGCAATCACGTTGCCTTTTTCCCCCAATAGTTCTCAAAATTTAATAAACCCGGAATTCTTAATGAAGAACATTAAAACCAAGTCAGCTTAATGGAATAGCCTTTTCAGCTTTAACATTTTTTTTCAGTTTATGGGGAAACCCCATTCGATTCATAAACATCATTACACTTTCTTTTACAGTGTAACTTGTCCAATTCGAACGTTTTTAATTCGAATTCTTGGTTAATTCGAGTTTTTCATTTGGTCCCTTGAATTTTCTATACAAATAATGTTAAAAAACCCTTTAATTCGAAGAAAACCCCAATTTCGTAATATCGTATTTTCAACAATTACCTTTTAAAATAGGTGCGTATACTGTTCTGGAGGAAGTTCCGAGTTCCGGATGAAGCAACAAGTTAAACCTGAAACTATAGCCAACTGCTTCGGAAAAGCAGGCTTCTAGCACCCCGATGATGAGTCTCAACTACAGCAAGGAAATGGTGGCGAGTAGATCATACCCACTGTGGAGTACTGGGAAGACGTAGGCCCTGATGTACCGTATGAGGCTTTTGCGAGAGTTGATGACAATTTAGCTGTTTCTGGTGAGCTCACAGATGATGAGATCTTGTCAGATGTTAGGAATAAAAAGACCTGCTGTGTATCTTCAGATGAAAACCTGGAAGGGCCAGAATTTCCGGAAGAGCGATTTCCAAATTCAGTACAGACCTTGGTTCACCTCCAACAGTTCACGAAGTTTGTTGCGGGACAGCAGAATGTAAGTGACTGTCTATTTCATTCACTCGATAAACTTGAGGAATATACACTTAACCACAACATAAATTCCAAGAAGCAGGCCAAATTTTCACTTTTTGTTTTACAAAAAATATGTAAATTTACCGTACTGTACTTTTTTTTATATGTTATGAATAAATATGTTGCTTTTTACAGTACTTGAAGTGATTTTTGAATGTGCCCATATTCAAACTTGCCTAATTCGAATTTGTAGATATTTCGAATTATTTTTGTGGTTCCTTTAGCTTTGAATTATCCAAGTTACACTGTATTTCAATCTCAAGTAAACTAGGTTAATTTTTTCATAAAATCACTTCCTTCCCATCTTTTTCAACCACCACCAGCAGAATCTAACATCTTATTTTCCCTTGACAACAGCCTGTGCCTATTAAGATTTAAATATAGGAAAGTGTAATGATGCGTATGAATCGAGTGGGGTTTCCCCATAAACTGAAAAAAATGTTAAAGCTGAAAAGGTTGCTCCATTACGCTGACTTGGTTTTAATGTTCTTTATTAAGAATTCGGGGTTTATTAAATTTTGAGAACTGTTGGCGGGAAAAGACAACGTGATGGCTCTTGCACGGGTTTGGAAGAGAAAAACGTGAATGAGGCATTTTCTAAGACGGTTGTTCAAATTCATTTCTGTTCGAATAGGAAAAAATAATGCCAGGGGGGCAGTGTATGTGGAAACACTCATTTTACAAAGTTTTGAGATGGTATGTATTGGAGAGTTGCAATGGGAGAATAAGAAAGTTTGATGCCTACTTTTTTTAAATGGGGGAAATTGAATTTGTCATGTGATCCAAACAAACTTAAAGAAAAATGAACGTTTCAAATATTGACATTTTGAAAAGGAACGATTCGAATATAGACTTTAAGAAAAAATGAACGTTTTAGATATTGACTTTTAGTTGTACGGTATTTCCCATGTTAGTCTATGGAATTTTTGCAATTATAAGAAAACGAAAATTTCGAAAATCGACCTCTTAGTGAAAACATCATTTTTATTTTTTGACTTGTTAAAATTTATTTGACTCAAAAACGAACTTCATGAAAAAATGAACGTTTCAAATATTGACATTTGGAAAAATGAACAATTCAAATATTGACTTTAAGAAAAAAATGAACTTTTGAGATATTGACTTGCCCATGTTAGTCTATAAGATTTTTGGATATTTTAAGAAAACGTAAATTCTAAAAATCTCCTTCTTAGGGAAAACAACCAAACCATTTTTTGTCTTACTTAGAATTTTACAATAAATAATTCTATTTTGATGAAAAAATATAGAAACAGCTTATTAAAAATTAAAAAAAAAGTTGTAAAATGTTGAGAGGAAAGCTGATATTTGTTTGATATTCAAGTATTCCACTGATAGGTGAAAAAACATTAAAGTGACTTCTCTCCTCTTTGAGTTCAGTTTGGTTCGAAGGAAAAAAAAATATGTGAAAGAGATGATTTCTAGCTGAATGATTCAAACTCATTTCTATTCGAAGCATCAGGAAATGAAATCGGGCATCAGAACAATGAATGCGAAAACACTTTCATTGAAACGACAGTAAATCTTCTCGATTAAGTCTGCTATCATCACAATGAAATATTTTGGTAATGAAAGACCTGGCCGCCCCGGTGGCGCAGTGGTCTAAGGCGTTGGCCTCTGATCATTCGTCCGTAAGGGGTCCGGGTTCGAATCCCGGTCAGGCATGGATGTTGTGTTTGTCTTACGGCACTGGCTCTTTCCCTTCCCTGGAACCAGTGACCCTAAATTAGGGACGGGCGACTGCTTATAGCCCATTGAGTTGCTCACGGTGGTCGTTAAACCTCCAATCAAAAAAAAAAAAAAAAAAAAAAAAAAAAAAAAATGAAAGACCTGGAGTTCTTCGTTAGCCTAAAAAGTTAGATTCGTTTAATAAATTAAAATTGAAGAAATGCTTCTGTTTCTTAGTAAAGAACTGTAGGGACATGGAATCTGGCAATAGAAAAGTGAGAACGAAGATTTTAAAACGGTTCATAAAAAAAGGCCATGGTTCATTCAGTAAAGAAGAGTTATAGAGGTGAGAGGGCGTGAACAATCTATCTCCATCTTCAGGTTGAGCTTTCACTTTTAAAGCTTCTGTTTTCATATTGGAATACATACAATATAATTTCCTTGACTGATCATGGACTATTCTCCAGCTGGGAAGATCTCGAGAAATATGTAGAACGTGTAAGTTAGTATCACATGTCTTTACATTTAATATTTCTCTTTTGGACAGTAAATGCATGCAACTTTGAATATTGAATAAAAAAAATGTGTTATGGAAGAATAAGTTGAGAAGAGTTCTAAAAATAAGCGTGTACAACGATATGGAGAAGAAATCAAACATCTTCTCAAAATAATGTGGAATAATAAAAGTTTTCATCATACCAAACACATTCTGAGTTGTCAATACATTCGGCTCAGCAGTAAGTTTTAAAAAACAGGTGTTGTGTGTCTTGTCAGCGAAGAAATGAAATTCACATGATTTCTCTCTGTTGAATGAAACCCAGTATGAATTGTAATTAAAATTACGTAACAGTTTTGGAAACAATCTTTTTAAAATGTAGTCGTCATATTCCAACTTTATAACGTTGAGAAACGGTTTTAGCAACGTGTAAATGACGTTATTTAAACGTCATAATTCCTCTTTATTACGTTGCGAAACGGTTTTACCAACAGTTTAGCGACGTTTCATTTTCGATTTTACAACGTACTTTTCTTTTCTGTATTACGTTTAGTAAAGGTTACAGAAACGGTTGTTCAACGTCTAAATTTTCTCTATTAAACGTTGCTGTCCTTTGCGTATTGCGTCAAATCAACGTTTTCAAACGTCGCAAAAACGTTACCACAACGTATTATCGAAGGTTCATTCCGGTTTCAAGACTTTTTTTTTTTTTGGCTTTACGCGTGCCGTTGCAAAACGTTAGAACAAACGTTTTATCAACGTTTATATTTCGTTCTTGGGTCATTCCGTATCAACTTAACACAGCGACTTGACTTGACCATCTCAGATTTTAATGAAATTTGGTACATAGGTGGCCTCTATATAGATTAAGAAAAATATCAAATTTCATCGTCATATATCCACCGGTTTTGAAAATACAGCTATATAAAATATTAAAAACACCCCAAATACGGAAGATTGATAGGTTTTTAAATTGTGATTGCAGCTCCCCTAATTAAGATAGAGATGGGAAAGGTATCTTTTTGTAGTATTGTTTATGCTCTTTTATTTGATGTACAACACCATAGGGGTTAATATTTTAAAAAAATTCAATTTTAAAATTTAAATTTTGAATTTTTCAAAATGCGACGCTCCAAAAAAAACATGTAAACTGAAAATAAATTTGGGTTAAATCTTTAAAAATTTTCATTAATAACAATAGATATAGTATTTTTGTTATTTAAAACCATTTATTTAAACAATGTTTTATTTTTAATTGATTTGTTTAAAATCTGAGACTACATGGGCTTAAAAATTTTATTAATTTCATTATTCAGAATTTGTAATAATTCACAATACAATATAAAAAAATAAGACCGTGCAGTTGTCATTGGTAACAAGACCCAACAAGCAGCAACTTGCATTCCTACCTTGCAGACCTCAGTCTTCTTGAGGTTTTGATGGTGATCAGATGTGTTTCTCAGTCTGCTTTAGGTTTTGATGGTGATCAGATGTGTTTCTCAGTCTGCTTTAGGTTTTGATGGTGATCAGATGTGTTTCTCAGTCTGCTTTAGGTTTTGATGGTGATCAGATGTGTTTCTCAGTCTGCTTTAGGTTTTGATGGTGATCATATGTGTTTCTTGCAGTGAAAATGATATGTGTTTGAAAACTTTTGTGGTGGAAAACTTTAAATTGAATAAAGTATATCTTTTTCAGTTTTGAAACTAGAATTTTATAAATTGAAGCTGTGCAGGATTTTTTTAGGAAAAATAAAAAGAACAGGTAATGGGATGCAGTTATTTTACCATTTGAATTTTACATTTTATGAACAAATAATCAACAATGGAAAGTACAAGATATGCAGTAATACAATGTTTCAATCCATATAGAAATGTGACAAACTGGATATTGGAAAATTTTGATGACTTATCAAAGGAGACTAAAATTTGTGATTCTTGCAGAAAGCAGCTGAAAACTTTAAAAATTAGTCAAGAAGCAAATGAAACCTGTGCTGATGAGAAAATGGACGACCATTTTACATCTACGTCAGAAGTAATTGAAACACTGAATACTTCGTTCCATGAATTGGATGAATCAGCTGTCAATAGGAAAAAGCTAAAATCTAAATGTTATGCTTCAACCAAAATTCAAAAAATCAGTCTTGCTATGAAACGGAAGCTTTTTACAAATATTCAAGAATCATCTGATGACGAGGATGAAATACTTCATGACTCTCTTATGGACAATCTTAAAAGTAATTTTTCTAACTGCACTAGAGATAAACAGTTGATGATTTTGACTTGCTTACCAGAGTCATGGAATGTTAGGAAAATCATGCAATAATTCAATGCTCCTAATTATATGGTAAGACAATGAAAAAAAATTCTGAAGGAGAAAGGAATTTTGGAAAGCCTTAATAGAAAACCAGGTAAGAGTCTCTCTTCTTAAGTAGTACGATCGTTTTACCAAAGTGATGAAATTAGTCGGGTTTTACCTGGAATGAAAGATTGTGTTTCTGTTAGGACTGAAAATGGAGATAAATTTAAATTGTCAAACAGGCTGATTTTATGTAATTTGACAGAAGCTTATAAGTCATTCAAAGATAAATTTGCATGTAATTTGACAGAAGCTTATAAGTCATTCAAAGATAAATTTTCCAAATTCGCACATCTCAGACAAAAAAACTGTGTCCTAGTAGGGTCTAGTGGTACTCGTACGGTATGTGTATGCACCACACACCAAAATGTAAAACTGATGATGGAAAATGCAAGAATTGGTTCACTAACGAATGGACAATTATCTTCCTACAAACATTGTCTTGCAAGAGTATTGTGCAACCCTGCTTCCATAGATTGTCATTTGGGGAAGGGTCCCATATGTCCTGGGAACACAGTTTTGAGGAGAACTTGGTTGAAAAACTAACTTTTCGCCAATGGATTACAGTTGATAGATGCAACTTGGAGACATTAGAAAAATCAACTTCAGATTTTATTGATTTGTTTTGCGAAAAACTATCTGCTTTGGTCAGACATGACTTCTTTGCTAAGCAGCAAAGCTCTTTTATGAATAGTACTAAGGAAATCTCAAGGACTCAGAATTTCTCGTCATTTGGGATTTTGCCGAAAATTATAGTTTTCTTCTTCAAGATGAAGCCCAGAGCTATCACTGGACCAGTGAGTAAGCCGCAGTCCACCCATTTGTCATCTATTACAAAACAGAAAAGACTGAACATGCAAGTTTTGTAGTAATTTCTGAATGTTTAGAGCACAACACAATTGCACTGTACTACTTCCAAAAAAAAACTTATTAACTTCTTGAAAAGTAAGTTTGGTGACAACAACGTAAAAAAAACGTACTATTTCTCTGACAGGTCTGCAGCCCAATGCAAAAATCGGAAAAATTTTCACAAACCTTTACGTTTCCATCAAGATGACTTCAACATTGATGCTGAATGGCATTTTTCAGCAACAGCACACGGGAAGGTGCCATGTGATGGCGTTGGTGGAACGGTGAAAAGGTTAGCTGCCTGAGCCAGCTTACAATGCCCTTACAAGAACCAAATTCAAACACTATTTCAGTTGTTCGAATGGACAATTCAGAACATTTTTGTGGCAAACTTTACATATGTAAGTCAAGAAGAATACATAGAAACAGACCAATTTTTGGAAAATCGCCTAAGCAAGTCTCTAACAATAAAAGGTACCCAGAAACTTCATGCTTTTATTCCTATCCCATTGAGTAATTCAAAAATAAAAGTGAAGATGTTCTCAGAATCAAACGAGTCAGCTATTGAAAAAGTATCAGCATTACAAGACAGACTGCAAATAACAGAAATTAGTGGTTACCTAACCATAATCTATGAAAACAACTGGTGGATAGTTCTACCAAAAGAACAGAGTGAGAATGAAGTTAAGGTCTCTTTTTTACATCCAGCTGGTCCATCTACATCCTTTTCCTACATTAGCCCACAAGATGTATTATGGCTTCCTGTAAGTTACGTCTTGTGTAAAGTAAATCCTTTGACTCCGACAGGAAGACTCTACAATCTCTCTGAAACAGAAATATACCAAACTACTGAAGCTTTTAAAGACTATATCAAGGATCTACAGGTGTGATTTCACTTCAAAACAATGATGCAACTTTTTTTTTAATTTTAGGAGATTCTGCTTTAAGTGACAATCTAAGTTTAAGATTAGGAATATAATTTGCATAAATGTAAACAATTCAATGGCATATGTTATTATTATTTTGATGTGTTTCTTGAGCAGTAATTGAAATTACTTTTTAAAGTATGTTTATTTTTTATATTACATTGTGAATTATTACAAATGCTGAATAATGAAATTAATAAAATTTTTAAACCCATGTAGTCTCAGATTTTAAACAAATCAATTAAAAATAAAACATTGTTTAAATAAATAGTTTTAAATAACAAAAATACTATATCTATTGTTATTAATGAAACTTTTTTGAGATTTAGCCCAAATTTATTTTGTTTACATGTTTTTTTCATTTGTTTTTTTCATTAAACTCTTGTGTTAGGCTAAATTTGAATATAGCTTTTTAAGTAAACCCATTATCATTCCAAGTTACAACTCACGCAATCAAATACCAAACATATAAAGATTGTTTTTAAAAAAATTCGAATTTTTTGGAGTGCTGCATTTTGAAAAATTCAAATTTTTAATTTAATTTTTTTTTTTAATCTTAACCCCTGTGGTGTTGTACATCAAATAAAAGAGCATAAAAAATACTACAAAAAGATACCTTTCCCATCTCACTATCTTAATTAGGGGAGCTGCAATCACAATTTAAAAACATATCAATCTTCCGATTTTGGGGTGTTTTTGGACATTTTATATAGCTGTATTTTCAAAACCGGTGGATATATGACGATGAAATTTGATATTTTTCTTAATCTATATAGAGACCACCTATGTACCAAATTTCAGTAAAATCTGAGATGGTGAGGTAAAAAATGTCTTCAAATTGTGTTGAGTTGATACGGAATCACTCTTCAAATCTTTTACTTTACATATTACGTTGAAAACAAACATTTAAACGACGTTTCCATAACATAGCAAAACCGTTTTAGCAACGTTTGTGCTCCGTAAGAGGGACGTACGGTAATGCTTATCTTAAAGCTGCCATGATAATCTGTTGTATACAGTCTTGTAGTCTACAAAAATTTGTGGGTAAATAAATGAAGTTCTTAGCTAACCTAAAAAATCATTTTCATCATATCATAAAATATAATTTTCATCATATGAAGGCCCCTTCACAAAACTTTTCCTGTTCCTAATAGTTATTTTACTATCACTTATTTTTGTTGAAGCTTTATAAGGGATGACTTTGTTAGGAAAGTAATGTTATAAAAAAGAAAGCATTTCTATCATAGTTACTAGTGCAACACAATCTCTCACCATTATACAGAGTGTCCGAAAATTATTAAACACATTACAAAATTATGTATAAAAAAACAACTATGAGCATTGTCTGTTTTTCTATGCCACATATTACTAACACGGTTTCTATATTTTTGTATTGCAGAATTGTTACTCCCAGAATCCGATAGATGGCGCTAGGTGTGGCCTGATGAGGGATGTATGATAAATGCGCAATCAGTAGTCATGTCATCCATACAGCAGAAGGCGATGTGTGCGTTATGGTTTGCGGAATTAAAGTCTGTCATTAAAGTTAAAAGACGGTACCGTTTAGAGTATGGTTGTAATCCTCCGTCAACAAATTCAACTAAGCGGTGAATGAAACAGTTTAAAGAAACTGGCAATGTGGAACATCGTGGAGGAGCTGGTAGGCCTAGCGTCAGAGGTGAGATGGTTGACCAAGCTATGAAAGTTTCCGACAAAGCCCCAGGAAATCTGTTCATAAAGCAAGCAGAGAACTGTGCATTCCAAAATGGACAGTTCATGATATCTTGCACAAGAAATTAGTTTCATGCTTATAAAATTCAAATAGCGGCCCCGGTGGCGCAGTGGTCTAAGGCGTTGGCCTCTGATCATTCGTCCGTAAGGGGTCCGGGTTCGAATCCCGGTCAGGCATGGATGTTGTGTTTGTCTTACGGCACTGGCTCTCGCCCTTCCCTGGAACCAGTGACCCTAAATTAGGGACGGGCGACTGCTTATAGCCCATTGAGTTGCTCACAGTGGTCGTTAAACCTCCAATCAAAAAAAAAATTCAAATAGTACAAAAGATGCATGTAAATAATCACACTCTGCAATACGATTTTGCTGTGGATATGCTGAATCGAGTGGAAATCGATAAAAACTTTCTCAGTACTGTAATTTTTAGTGATTAATCCACATTTCATGTATCAGGTATTGTTTCACTTCGTAAACTATGTTTTGTTTGGATATGGGGCAGTGAACCGCCTCATGCTGCTATTGAACTGGAACGTGATTCTCCAAAAGTTAATGTGTGGTGCGCCCTATAAAAAAGAGAAGTGATTGGCCCTTTCTTCTGTGAAAAAAACCATAAATGGTGACATTTACTTGGATATGCTATAAAATTTCCCTATACCCCAGATCAAAAGATATGACGTCGTTTTCCAACAAGACAGCGCGCCTTCGCATTGGTCAATCTGTGTACGTAAGTGCCTAAATGAGCATTTCCCCAACAGATGAATTGGGTATGGTGGTCCCATTCTGTAGCTCCTCGCTCCCCAGATCTAACTCCATTGGATTATTTCATGTGGGGTTATGTAAAGGATTGTGTCTATCAGACGCCTTGTACTGATTTGCAGGAACTGAAGCAGCGTATCACAGCTGCTATTAATTCCATAACTCCTCAGATGCTTGCCAATACATGGCATGAAAACGAGTATCGCTTGGACGCACTACGAGCAACCAAGGGATCTCACATCGAAATTTATTAACTTATGTAGTTACATTGTAAGTTAGTACAGTCAGTTTCTTTCCATCTGTAATGTTTTGCTTCACATAATTTTGTACTGTGTCCAATAATTCTCGGACACCCTGTATATTTATTGTTCACAAGGTATACGACTTCGCAAACTATGTTTTGACTCAAGTCCATTTCACTGGCTTCGTCGTGGCTGTTGCAAATTTTCTTGAAAATTCAGTTGGTCATATTTAACTGAACATAAAATAGACATTTTAATACCACTAACATCTAAGTTATTGCAACATAAAACTGAGTCAGTTGTGTTGTCATTTACGAGTTTTTCGGACACATCTGAAATTTAGCTGATAGATTATTAGAAATGTGAGGTGAAATAATGCTGGGAGATAAATCAAGTAGTACTTTCACAGCTTTGTTTTTGATTTTTCTTTTAGGTGTAGCTAAAAGCTATCTGTGTTTCTGCTGCAGATCTGGGTATTTATATCTCAGTTTACGTTTCTTTATCTTTTTTCTGCATTTTTACAGAGGAGCCTTTTATTTTGGTATGTTAGTTGCTTTGTATTTTTTTAACCCATGTGTATTTGGTTCTTAATCTTTTTTTCACTAGTTTGCAAATTTAGACTTAATTTTTGGTTGTAATTGTCTTAGTATTTGAGGAAGTTTGTTTAGTGTAATGTCCCTATCTTGTGCTTAGAAATTGCAATTTTTAGCTTCCGCTTGAGGGTCCTATTGTGTAACAGTACGTAGCATATAAATAATTGTAAGAATGAATTGATTATGCATGTTGAAACACCTTTTTGAAGAATTTGTATGCAAATAAGATATGAAAACAGCCACCCAATCTAGTTTGTTCTGTCTTGGGTTAAATTATGTTGCTACTCATACATATATACTAATTTCAAGAGTAACCCTTTGCATTGTTTGGCCAACCAGAAAAAAATATTTTCTTGTATTGGTTGTTCATTAATGCCATTTGTTGTTGTACTCTGACAATGTGCTGTGCTCTTCTCTCTATTTCTGTACATAACATTAACTTCAAGTTCTTAAAATGTATAAGTTCTTTTCCTGTTTCAATTCATAGGTGGTCACAAAAAGTTATAATGAAACAAATTAACAATTCATGTATTCATTTCATTATTTTCATAGGCTTCAAACACAATTCATGTATTCTGAATCATAAGATATATATCATCATCATCATCATTGTCAACCATTATCAATCCACTGCTGGACGAAGGTCTCCCCAAGTTTCCTCCACAACGGTCTGTCTTGTGCCAGTCTCCTCCATGTCACTCCCGCATACTTTCGAATTTCATCCACCCATCTTCCATGTGGTCTTCTTCTGGATCTTTTCCTGTCCCTTGGAATCCAATCTAAAATTTCGGCTGTCCATCGATGGTCTGTTCTTCTGGCAGTATGTCCAGCCCATTGCCATTTCAGGGATTTAACTCTGATCATGATGTCTTCCACTCTTGTCATTTTTCGGATCCACGTGTTCCTCTTCTTATCTCTCCTGGTTACACCAAGCATGCACCTCTCCATGCTGCTTTGAGTTGTCTGCAGCCTTTGTATGTCTCTTTTAGTTAAGGTCCACGTCTCTGCACCATACGTAAGCACTGGAAGGATGCATTGATCAAACACTTTTCTTTTAAGACATAATGGCATATTGCTCTTGAAAATTATGCTGTTTCTTCCAAAAGCTCTCCAGGCAAGTTTTGTACGCCGATTAATTTCTTCATCAATGTGACCCTCACTTGACATCTGCTGTCGAAGATAAACGTACGTGTCTGTTATCTCCAGCTTTTCTCCATCAATCGATAAATCTTCATTTCTTGTAAAAGCATTGTACATCACTTTTGTCTTCTGAAAGTTCATTTTTAATCCCACTTCTTTACTCTTGTCAGCAAGTTCCTGGATCATACTCTGTAGCTCTGATGGGGTAGTTGCAAAAATGACTATGTCATCAGCAAAACGAAGGTGGGTTAGATAATCTCCATTAATCTTTATCCCTTTGTTTTCCCAGTTCAGTGATTGAAAGACATTTTCCAATGTGGCATTAAAGAGCTTCGGAGATATGGTGTCACCTTGTCTCACTCCTTTTCCAATTTTTATGTGTGTTGTATTTTCAAACAGCCGAATCTTTGCACTTGCATTTTCATAGATGTTATTAATAATATTAATGTATGCATCTTCAGTACCGCAGGATTTCAAAGCCATTGTAACTGCTGATGGTTTCACCGAATCAAAGGCTTTTTCATAATCGATAAAAGCCATGCACAATGGAAGTTCATATTCCCTCGCTCTTTCAATTAGTTCTCTCAGCACGTGGATATGATCTATTGTGCTGTAGCCACTCCTGAATCCAGCTTGTTCTCTCGGTTGAGCCATGTCCAGTGTTACCTTCAAGCGGTGTGAAAGAACTTTAGTGAAGATTTTATAAACTACTGATAGGAGGCTGATAGGTCTGTAGTTTCCGAGATCCTCAATGTCACCTTTCTTATGTAGCAGGATCATTGTAGCGGTGTTCCAATCCTCAGGAATCTTTCCTTCATTAAGGCATCGAGTGAAAATTTGGGCGAGTACTGTTTCGATTTCTCCACTTGCTTCTTGTATGATGTCTACAGTAATTCCATCTTCTCCTGGAGCTTTTCCCCGCTTCATGTTCTTGATTGCATGTGCAACTTCTGCTGGAAGGACTGGAGGAACTCTGGTACTGGTATCTTTCACGATGTCTGGAGTGCATGTATAATCCCTTTCATATAATTTGGAGTAGAAATCTTTCACTCTTGTCAAAATTTCGCCTCTATTTCTTTGTTACAGAACCATCTTCTTTTCTCAGTGCCATAATCTGTTTTCTTCCCTTACTGAGATGTCCCTTTGCTATCTTTAGGCTTTGGTTGTTTTCAATTGCTTTCCTCACTAGTTCACAGTTGAATTTTCTTACGTCTTCAGTGATACTTTTTCTTACTGTCTTGCATAGCTCTATATATTCCACTTTGGAAGTCACATCTTCTTTAGTTGTCCTCATCTCTCTTCTTTTTTGCATCAACATTTTCGTTTTTCCTGATAATTTATTTACATGCAACTTGTTCTTAGACCCAGCTAATTTTGTTGCTGTTTGCATAAGAGCTTTGGTTACTTTTCTGTTAACTTCAGAGATGTCCACTTCTTCCGATGTTAGGCCTTCTAAAGCAGAGAACCTGTTCTTCAGTTCCAACTTGAAGGTATTATGGTGTTTTTTAAGGTTGGTTATGTCAATAGATTTTGTTTGTCTTATGAGCTTGCCACGTTCAAGTTTAGTGTTGAGGTGCATCTTACATCTCACCAATCTATGGTCACTACCTGTGTTGAACTTGTTTAGCACACTGCAGTCTTCTATGACGAATTTTTTGTTACACATAATAAAATCAATTTCACTTGTCGTCCCATTTGGATGTCTCCATGTCCATTTCCTGTGTGGCTTTTTCTTGAAGAAGGAGTTCAAGATGAAAAACCCTTCTGCCTCTGCAAACTCAACGAGAGTATTTCCACGCTGGTTTCTGTTGCCGTGACCGAATTTACCTACTGAAGTTTCATTCTGTTGCCGTTGCCCTATTTTTGCATTGAAAAGATATATATATATATATATATATACAGTGCTCACAAAAAGTTTGGGATATTATGGTTTCAAAGGGGAAACATGGTGATATGCATATTTAGTGACTACAGGAGATAGGTTATCAGCATAAATTAGCATCATGATGACACAGCATGTGGTGTGTGTGTGTGTGTGTGTGCAAGCTCCGATAAAAGTAGCTTCCGAGAAGTGGAAAACAGGTCGTCTCACTGCTTGGACTACAAGTTTACTGAATGCATTTCCTTCGGAATAGGATTAACTTGAAAAGATGTCCAGACAACGTTTAAGCATTGACATCAGAAATAGGGTTGTTGACATGTTACATGCAGGTGTACGGCAGATTGATGCAGTTGCTGCTTTAGGAGTTTTGCAAGCCAACTACACACAAAATTTCTACCGAATGGAAATGCTGCAGATCAAGCAGGGTTTTTACCCCCCCCTCCTCTCAATAAACAGGTGTGTGTGTGGGGGGGGGGGAGGGGTTACTTAAAAAACACCCACTGCAAAAGGTAATTTTTTTTTT
This sequence comes from Macrothele yani, assembly GCA_039090855.1. Classification (NCBI taxonomy): domain Eukaryota; kingdom Metazoa; phylum Arthropoda; class Arachnida; order Araneae; family Macrothelidae; genus Macrothele; species Macrothele yani. The sequence goes on along the minus strand of CM076994.1, from coordinate 73,072,959 downwards.
TTTTTCAAAGAAACACATGATTTCTTTTCTGGTTAATGCTCTTGTATGGTATGTTTTTTCTCCAAGTAATTTCCAAATATATTTTATGACTACAATACTTGTGCTCTTGAGATAGAATAAATAAGCAATGTTTATTCACAATTAAATATTTTATTTTAAGATTTTAAATCTACTGTAGTTTCACTGAGCATTTGGCTTGGCTTCATTAGGACAAATGGAGCGCAAACGTTCAAATCATCGTGACATCATCAGCATTCTGACAGTCACTGCTTTTGGCAAGTTGTTTCCACGTGTTTGAAAGAAATCTAGTAGATGTCATGTCGTTGACAAGCCATGAGCAGTTGCACTATATGTGAAAAGCTTCTAATATATTAAGCTTGATAGTCAAATCAGGTTTATCAATAAGCGTAGCATTAAAAAAATATCTGGTTATTTTCATGACAATGTTGGGCTATAGAAGACTTCTTCAGTTCCATACGTAAGTCATGTGTACCGTCACATGAAAACTTAAAAGCCCTACGGATCTGTCCTATACATGAAAGTCCACATTCACAAGCGATCTGATAAATTCCCCAGGAATTTATGTCCTCAACGTAGTCTTTTGATCCATAAAAATTTGCCTTGTTTATAGATTTCAAAATAACTTTGAAATTTAAACATTTGAAAGTTCCTAAATTTCTGGACAGCTTTGTCTACAACAAAAAGACAATCTATATCCTATGTGTGCCGCAATTTCTTTAAAAAAAAATCGAGCTTTTTTTTTGTTGTTGTGTTTACTGACTATGGTGAGCAACTAATTTGGGCTATAAGCAGTCGCCTGTCCCTAATTTAGGGTCACTGGTTCCAGGGAAGGGAGAGACCCAGTGCCGTAAGACAAACACAACATCCATGCTTCACCGGGATTCGAACCCAACCCACTTGGAAGAACCGAACAGTCGTAAGCCAGTGCTTAGACCACTGCGGCGGTAAAAATCTAGCTTTTTCTGCAAGGAATCCTCTGTAACGCATAGATGTACTGCACGATATGCATGTGTAGAAAACACCAATTTGTTTCAATGACTTTTCTTTATGACTTGTCAACAACATGACACCTACTCGATTTCTTTCAATTGCATGGAGACAATTCACCAAAATCCATGATCGTCAACTACCTGATGATGTCACATCTGAATGCTTATGTTCCTTTTGTCCTGGTGAAGCCAAGCTAAAGGCTCAACAAAACTGTAGATCTTAAAATAAATTATTTAATTGTGAATAAATGTTGCTTATTTATTCTATAATTTCACACATGGTTTAATCCTTTAATTCCACTAATATTATATTTACCAACTTGGTGATTCACAGGGTGATCCAGTTGTACTCTACAGAGAGATCTACTGGGAGGAGGGGAAATACTGATCTAAGGGATAAGCTCAAGTTTTAAAGCTACAGGAGGTTGTACTTAATTTACACTCACCTGTGTTTTGCATAACATCCCTAACTTTCCTAACTAGAGCCATGAATAACCAAACCTGAGTAAAATTAAAAAAAAATCATTTATGCAATTTTTTTATATAATTCAACTGTTTTGAATGCCCTATTATTTCTTAATGTAAACTACACTCAAAAGTTTGCCCTAATTAGTGCTGGAAACTTTTTAAATTATGCTCATAAAATTATATTATGATATGCCGCCAAATTTTAATTTATCTTTATATATATTAAGAATCAAGCAAGAAGAAACAAAAAGGGAAGTAAACACTGAAAAACAAGTTACTAGTAAAGTGAAAAGCCAAAATGAGCACAAGTTGCAGTTACAATTAACTGGAATGAAAATTAAAAAAAAAAGGAAGAGAAAAAAAGCTAAACCACTGATGAAACCTATTGAAAGTGCTGTCTGTCATCATGGCGTTCAACTTTTTCTGTTTTTTTTTTTTTTTTGCTTTTTTTTTCCCCGACAGCCAGAAAGACTCCTTTGATTCCCCCACCCCCTCCTTTGATCTTTTTTTCTTTTTTGCAGTACGGACCCAAACGCAGCAAATAGCTCTAATCTCAACTTAGCATACTCAGTAGATATGTCACTAACTCACTATTATATGCTATGTTACAAATAAATAGTCCAATATAATAATGATAATTTTACTCACAAAATGACGGAATCATACATAGTGTTTGCGTTATTTACATGAAACGTTCATGTCTGGCCTTACTTTGCAAAAACCTCTTCATTGCTTCAGAAAAAAATTTGTGCAATATCGTTTTCAATAGAAATGATGGATAAAGCTGATAGCTGTTCCTGCATCGTTGTAGATCTCAAATAAGTCTATCAGCTTTAATTTATTAAAACTTCTTTTCCCCGCTTTCTACAGACAGGAATTGCAATATTCGAAAGCAAATCCTACTGTTGGGAAAACAATGAACCATATCATACTGGAATATGAAGTTTAGAGCTTCTATTGTAGCAGCTGAGCTGCATTTGCTCCTAAGTGCTTGCAAATGCCTCACCTCTTCAAACAGTTGCTCCCCATCGATATCTTTTTCTTCACTGTCAGCATCCTTAAGGAATTTTTCTAACTGAATACACTTTTCTTTTAAAGAATCTCCTGTCAGGCAATTTTTTCAAATTATAAAGGAAACCCAAAGCATTGTAAAGTTTTTGCAATTGAGTAAATCTTTCCTGAATGGCAAACGATGCGCTATCAATGAGTGAATAGAAAACCATTGATTTATATATGGTTCGCAATCTGTAGGAGCTTTGTTGCAGTTTTCATAATAAAAAGTGTTTTTTTCTGCTTTACCCTAGGCTGTGGGAATTCGGGATTTATTTCCAAGATGTACATAACAATAAGGCTTGTCACTCAAGCCTTATTGTTATTTCACTCAAGCCACTGAGTAGCCACTTTATTATGACCACGCCCTCAGTACTTCGTTGGGCCACCTTTTGCCTTTAATACTGTGTCGATGTAGATTCTTCGTGGCATGGACTCCACGAGATGTTGATAGGTGGTTTGTTGAATCTAAGACCATGCTTGATAAATAGCACTTTCCAGGAGTGTGAAATTGCAGGGTTGTGGATCCAGCTATTTGATGGCTCGTTCAACTTCATCCCACATATTCTCAATGGGGTTGAGATCTGGAGATTGTGGGGGCCTCCAAAGCAAAGTAAACTCACCGGCATGTTCCTGAAACCAATCCTGTACAATACAAGCACTATGGCAAGACGCATTATCTTGTTGAAAGTAGCCATCACCATTGGGATAAACCATTCACACGACAGGATGTATTGGTCTGCAACGATGTTTAGATATGATGTGCCAGTCAGACGTTGATCAACACGAATTAAAGGGCCCAAAGCATGCCAGAAAAACATTCCCCAAACCATAATGTTGCCTCCACCAGCTTGAAGGGTTGTAGCAATGCATTGGGGATCCATGCTTTCGTGCTGCTTCCGCCAAATTCTCACTCGGCCATCGGCATGGTGCAACTGAAAACGTGATTCATCGGACCACATAATTTTTTTCCAATTATCGACTGTCCAATCCTTATGCTCGTGTGTGAACTGGAGACAGCAAAGGTGTTCGAACAGGCCTTCTGCCATATCTCATCTGTGCAGTGTACGGCGAACAGTGCGTGCACAGATCATTTGAGGGATCCTTGATTAAGATGGTCTGTAATTGCTGCACTGTTGCCTATTACCAGTCTGGACACTCTCTGTTCCGCCCGAGCAGTCACTAGTCAATGACGACCACACGTTGCACATAGAGACCCAGTTTTTTAGTTGACAGTCCAGTCTTTAAACACTTTAACAACAGCGGCTCTGGAACATTTCACGAATGCGGCGATTTCAGTGATACTCGCTCCATGGCTCTGAGCTCTTACCAATCATCCCACGTTGAAAGTCCCTCAAATCGCATTTTTTACCCATCTCGTCACCCAAAAATCACTTCTACTACTGTCACAAGCACTAAGCTTTCCTTTTTACACTAGCCTCGCCGTCTGGCGGCAACAGCATGCAGCCACAGCTCATTTGCTTAAAACTGTCACGTAGTCATAATAAAGTGGCCACTCAGTGTGTAACGTACTAGAAGATGTGACGTACCTGCCCGAAGGACGCACACGACATAAAGGCAGATAGGAATCAGAATAATCGTCCGCGTAGCTCAATTGGTAGAGTGACTTATTCCAGAATGAGGGGACCCGGGTTCGAATCCTGGCGCGGATAAAAATGACGGAGAAATTTACTTCGTTATAAGTGTATATAAAAATGTCAACAAACATCAGGAACGAAAAAAAAAATGTAAAATTTTTTTTTTCCTGAAAACCCAAATGCGTAAAAGCAGCAGAGAAGAATTCTTAGAAAAAACACACAGAAGAATTGAAAATGCTTCTTGTTGTTGGTGGTATATATACAGGAACTCTGCACGTGCCAGAGAAACAACAAAGGAGTATTCAGCTTTCATTTTTGTGGCAAATACAGACTAGCTCATAAAAGAAAAAAAAGTTAGCGGATAATTTTACTATGTAAGAAAATTTATAAATCCATCGGCTAATTTGGCATCCCTTCCATTTGGTGGCTGCCTACCTGGCCAGTAAATATGTATATTAGCGTCCTAAATTATTTCGTCGGAAAAATGTCAGTACGTAGAAAAAGTGTGACGTAAAGATTTTAGAGTACGGAAATTAATGGCAAATGGTGCAGAAATTTCATATTTTAAATGTGTTTTAAAGATTTTCTATCGTAATATTGAACTGTGAGTGTGATACTGTGAAGAGACGCTGCAGTAGGCCTAACGCATCACCAGAGGTGCATAAAAATAAAATGTGACTGCGTACACAACCATTGAAACAGAAAACTTGCTGCAAACCCGCAAATCACGACAACAATGGAACGAGATAATTTAAAGAAAAATTAATACAACAGTAAATAATTATTAGAACATTACAGATTCCAGAGAGGGCAAAAGGACATTATACGACTGAATCCGCAAAAATGTGTGTAAAATGAACCTTAAGGCCAAAACTTTAAAATTTTTGGACTATGAACCTCATAAAAACAAGAGACTAATTTTTATATCAAGAGAAAAGCAGTTCCGTTAATGAACCTTCAAAAATTAGATATAGCATCTTTAACAACTTAATTCAAAAATAGTGCTTATAAAATACATAAGGAAAATATTTTATTTTAATAACTGGCAACTGCAAGAGTAACCTGGCAATAAAATTAAAAAAATCTTTCTGTGCAAATGAAACTTTTGTTACAGTTCCTATATATTGAGAACAAACAGGTCTTGATAAAATCAAGAGGCCAGAAACTTCTGCAAAAACAAAATAACTCTCTATCAGAAGATGTGAAAAATAGTTGAACATTCTCATGTTAAGATATAACTAAATATATTAATCTTAGTAAAGCCTTGAGTAAGTGTTTTAATTGTTGTAATAACATTTTCGTTTTTTTAATCTACAAGCAAAAACTATGTGCAAAATCTGCTAATAATTTGCAAACTATCCACGTATGGCGTACGCGTGTACGTCCATATTCTGCGACTCTGCGCATCGCTACGGCGACGATGTGAAGCTTTGCTTCATTGAAAGGAAGATTCTCTGCAGCATTTAATTCACTCGCGGACGACTAGAAGTCCAAGTACGTATTTTGTTGCCACGAGAGCGAGCCGTGTTGTACTCATACGCTACACAATATAGTTCGTTCATGTTTTATCATTGTTTTAAAGCAGATGTTGAGAAATTTTTCGTTCTTTCGCATACGATTCCTTGATTCAAAACAGAAAGTACTAACATGCTTTCCTATGTTGTACAGGAAACTGGGGAACTATAACTTTCGGCTCTGGTTTGAACAGCTTCCATTCATAGCTGATTTGCTGTGTCACTGCACACTTGGTTCTCCTGTGTTAGCTTGTTCGCAGGTCAGTTTCTATCTTAGTTCTCCTGGTTCTCCTGTGTTCTCTTGTGTTATCTTGTTCGCAGGTCAGTTTTTATCTTACTCATACGTATCTTTTGCAAATCGAAGAGGTTTTATCCGGTTTTTCCTGCCAACAACATACAGGATACAACAAAATAAAGGGTGGATGCTGTGGACCTATTTTCTGTAGCGTATCACTACATTTATTGCTCTCCTGTCAACAACGTAACCTCTTTCTCTTGTACTCTTCCGCCCATCATTTTGGCACAGCAACAAACCTTCCTTTTAAAGGACCAAAGCTTCACATTCTTTGCCGGAGCAATACATTAGGCCTCCCACAGCTTCTCTTCACAGCGTCAGACTCACAGGTCAATATTACGAAAAAAAAATCTTTAAAACACATTTGAAATATACAATTTCCACACCATTTGCCATTAATTTCCATACACTAAAATCTGTACATCGCACTTTTTCCAGGTACTAAAATTTTTTCAACAAAAAAATTTAGGACGCTAATCTACACATTTACCACCTGGCCTACCCCTTGGACCGGCCCTGGCTGGAAAACCACAAGATTGAATCTTTACAGCTACCTCAGGTCTGGCCTTAATCCTATTAAGAAAATTTGGGAATCTGTACAGCACATTTAGATAACCACATTCCATACCCCAGTATAATGTCAGACCTCTGTAATGTATTGACTAATATGGGACTAACTGCACCAGACACTCATCAATAATGTCACTGCAAGTATGCTTCGTAGGTGTCAAGATGTTCTTCAACACATAAGTAGTGTTACTGGATACTGAAATCCAGAGGTATGGACATTCTCTGAATATACACTTTTGTCTATATTGTGGTACTACTTGTTGTGTGCAGAAATTGCCCATTAAATTGTTTTTGTAAACACACTCTGTCGTTTATGTTACGTGGCTTCACTTCATGCAATATCTCTAACTTTTAGTGACCAGTATATATATATATACACATACATACATTGCTGAAAAAAATATGTGTACAATCAAACTGTGACAGTTTGTATGGCTTTTCCACACAGCGTAGCTATGTGATCCAGCCTTTAATCTCTTGCCCTTAACAATCTGATAATAGAAGAGATCCATAATTCAGAGAAAGGCTAATTAGGAAGCACTGGCCTAATCAGAAAAGTATTAATCCGACAGTGAATAGAAGTATTGGTTTGTGGCTCTCTAATTTAATTGCTTAGAAAAGATTATTCATTCGGAGAAATCTGAAGATACAGACTCAACTAGCAAATACAAAAATTGGTCTATTACTCTTGCCATTTGGGAACAAACAGCTACAAAATTCAATTCTGAGTGAACATTAAATTCCAAACCAGTAGCACCAAAAGTAAACAGCTATCAAGATGGTTTTGAAGCATTACAGAAACAAAGGAGCAATGATATGTGTTCAAAAATAATATTGTTGAGAGAAAATTAATTCAAATTAGAAAAAAAAATCCTCATAAAACTATACTTCCAACCAAAGTAGTAGACTGTAAAAGTATGTGCGCACGCCGATACTTTTCAAATTATTAGCAGATTTTGCCAATATTTTTTTGCTTGTAGATTAAAAAACATCAAAATGTTATTTACAGAAATTAAAACACTAACTCAAGGCTTTACTCAGATTAATATACTTAATTCTATTTTAACTTGAAGTTGAAGTAAATATTCAAGTATTTTTCACATCTCCTCAGTTCTTTTGTTTTTACAGACGTTTGTGGCCTCTAGATTTTATCAAGGCCTGTTTCTCAATACATAGGAACTGTATCAAAAGTTTCCTTTACACAGAAGGAATTTAAATTTTATTGCCAGGTTCCTCTTGCAGCAGCTAGTTATTAAATTAAAATCTTTTCCTTAAGTATTTTATAAGTCGACAGTAATTTTTGAACTAAGCTGTTGAAAATACTATTTATAATTTTTAAAGGTTTTTTTTTTTTTTATTGGAGGTTTAACGACCACCGTGAGCAACTCAATGGGCTATAAGCAGTCTCGCGTCCCTAATTTAGTGTCACTGGTTCCAGGGAAGGGAGAGAGCCAGTGCCGTAAGACAAACACAACATCCATGCCTTACCGGGATTAGAACCCGGACCCCGTTCGGACGAATGATCAGAGGCCATCGCTTAGACCACTGCGCCACCGGGGCGGCTTTAAAGGTTCATTAATGAAACTGTTTTCTGGGTATAAAATGTTTCTTTTAATTCTCTTGTTTTTATGAGGTTCATAGTCCAATATTTTGCCATAAAGGTCAGTTTCACACACATATTCAATTGTATTTTGCCGTCATCGGAATTTGTAATGTCCTAATAATTATTTTTTTATTGTTACTTTAAATTATCTTATTCTATTGTTATCGTGATATGCAGGTTTGCAGCAAGTTTTGTTTCAATGGTTGTGTACACAGATACATTTTCTTTTTATACAACTCTGCTTCCAACTTCTCCCACCCCTCCATTTCTGAAATTTGAACAAAAATTTAGTAAACTGTAACTGGAAAAGCAAAGCAACTGGCCACCTTGCCTGTGACAGGTTCAATAGCATTCCTCTGCTTTATTATTTGATAGGCACAACTCTGATATATGGAAGGGGGAGATGGGCACATTTTGATGTAAGTGTGTACTACCACAGTCGTCTAACAAAATGTTGCACTGGATATTTGTATATATTTCATTTGGATACATTATGATTTCAGTATGCTTAATTCACATCTGGTATAAAATGTGCATTTTCAAAAAAAAAAAAAAAAAAAAAAAAAAGTTAAATTTTTGCGTGCCTTATGTAGACTTTGAATTGTGACTGACAATTTACTTCTTGGCCACAGGACTGTACAGGGTGGGTTTTGAATTTGTTTCAACCTTGAAGCTTTCTGGATTTAATAAGTATCTCTCCAATGCCCTATTCCCTTTCTGTTACTCTACACCCAATATATTTCTTGCAAAAAAAAACTGGCTGAATGAGCCCTAAGAAATGCTGATCTAATATATGATAACAGCAATATAGAGTATCCTTTATAACTAACATACCAATAAGCTGCCGTTTGTAACAATGTTTGCTACACAGAGGCACATTTGAGTAATTAAGTACAAATCCAATATCGCTCTCTAAACATTTGAAGAATTAGAATTTCTTTTACAACTAGCTGCATTTGTTATTTCAAAATCTAACCAAATATTCAGTAGCTCATAAAAATGAAAAGTTCTAAAATTTCGTCTTGACATGCACCCCCCCCTTGAAATATTTTGGTACTCTTTCACGAAACAAAATTAAAAACGAAACAGCTGTGTTTAGATCCGAAAATCTAACAAATTCGTTACTACTCCTAGTTTAAAATGCAGTCGATGATATATATACCTGTTAAGAAAATGCATGAATGTGTTCATGTGTTAAGCGTACCTCCCTCCACGTGTTACGAAACGAATACATGAATGTCTTCACGTGTTATGGGAATCTCCACGAGTTACGAAACGAATACATCAATTGTGTTCGAAATCGAAGCCTATGAATTGAAACAGGAAAAGAACTTACCTTTTAAGAACGATAAAATCCATCGATTAGGTTGAGACATCCATGCAGCGCTGGCCGCCATAACTCACCATCCGTAGTACAAGTGATGTCACAGCAGGTCAGAGAACGACGCAGCCGCAGACGAGAAGCTGCTTTAAAACCAATGGAATAAATGCTTCTAGTCGTATAAGCAAATAAAAGGAGGAATTCAATAATCTTTATCAATTATACACAAGCTTACTGTTTTATCAACAGTATAATTTAGTTATTTTTTGCCTGAAGGTAACGTCACGCCAAAGATTAGCTGTGACCTTGCTAACATGACGAAAATGCAACGTTTAGCAAACGTAATGAATGTGACTAAATCGCAACGGTAACGGATGTAACATTTAACAAACGTTTATCAAACGTAGTCTTTGTAAGGAAGACCAAATATCAACTTTTGCAACCGAAATGCGACGTCCTTTAAACGTCATGTGCTACTTATGTGTATATTTGTAGGTGCACATGCACATTTCTTGTATTCACTACCATAAATACGATTGGCCGGCATAGCCATCAAAACTAAGCCGACCTTTGGTTCTTACGTTTCTACAAAGCCAAGTAATTAATCGAACTCTTCATTAAGAAGCACGTAAGTATTCTAACAGTAAGTGTTCTAATCGTATCTTAAATCGAAAGGAAAGGTAGAATCCATTAAAGAAGAAGCATTACCTCTTTGACGAAGAATTTGTAGTTTTTTCCCTTGAAAAGGTTGAACCCAGTAATAAAAGGATTAAGATTGGCATAGGGATTATGGAATTCTACATACTTTGAGACATATTTATCCGGTATGGAAGGAAAGTAATCTGTTGGATCGACACGCAACATCAAATTTATCACTGAAAGACAAAAGAAAAGAATAATTATTCGCTGCTCATTCATAGAATTTATTAGTTTTAATAAAAGCATTTGTATCAGCTTAATCAGCAAAAAACACGTGTCTTTCAAAAATTAATGTTACTGTGTAATCGTCAAGAACATGATTCTGGACTAAACGGTAATCACTGTATGTCCAGTAAGCTTTTTGTTTTATGCTGACCATAGGAAGGAATACATCTGATTTTCCCCAAAGAAGGTTGAGCTTTTTAAACACTCGAGTAACGACTTCGTAATTTTACAAAGATATTAAACGTTCTTCTCTGCTCTTTCTTTTTTCAATGGATTAGTAATTAGTACATGAAGGTAATGATATAATTATTATCGTTTTCAACAAGAACCTTTGAATGTTATAGAAACTTCAGCCATGTTCTTGTGGAGTCAGTCAATGATCAGTTCGATAAAATTCTGCTATGTGATTTTTGTAGACAGTTTACCGCAGTTTACGGAATTCAGGGATCTACAATACCAGTATTTGTTTTCTTACCAAAGCTCAGACTGAGTTCAACTGGAGCGGTTAGTGTACGTCTGAACTCGTGTTTTACTGCCATTCGATGGGTATGACTAAATTATGTTGTGCACATTGCACCAATTAAGAGCTAATTATAATTGGTATTTAGAAAATAAAAAGGTTCCGTTGTTCACTACAAAATAATAACGGTTTGGTTGTGGAATTTTTAATTTTTGAAGGTGCTTCTTTATGCTACTTGTAGAATCCTTACTTTTTAGTCGTTGCTACTTGAAGTTGCAAACTAAACTAACCATTTTAGTCTCTAATTAAACACTTTAAAACAAAACGGTGAACAGTAAATCATCAACAGAAACACGTACTTACGAAATCAATGATCAGTTTATTCTAAGTACGTCCAAGATGCACCGCGTTGCAATAACAGGATAATTCAAGCACTTCAAACTTCCATTAACTCGTTACTTTGACAAAATACAATTATCAGACTTTAACTCTCTATAAAAAAAGGAATTAACGTACATCTGCTCATAAATCTTTTCGCTCACTCTTATCTCACCTCGTACATCGCTTATCCCTCTTAGCACGTAGCACACCGCGAATAGCTTAGCAGGTCATTTTATTTACCTTTAACTCACTGTCAACTTTGAAAAAACTCGTCGAGAAAAATAATGTGTCGTTAAGTTGGAAAATGTTTCACAAGAAGAAAACAAATTTGGATGAAGGTTACAGAAACCCAAAAGAAAGGCTAAATTAGATGTATACGTCACTCATTTCACCCTCTTTTCAAATAAAACCAAACCATGGTAGGTTTTAATTCGTTATGTCCACTTTTCTGACCTAATAAATGTTAATTCCTCACATGTTTGTGAATGAGTGCAATTTTATCGTACTAGAAGAAATCCAGTTAAATGGTGTTGAAATATAAATATTATATTTCATTCTAGAAATCAAAGTCACTTTAAAAAACGGCTGTAAAATAGACCGCTATTTAAAACCTGCATGAACTACTGATTTTAAAATGCAGAAAGGAAGCATCTTATTTTTTTGTGTAAAAAATAGCTAAAAGCACAATAAATTTGTGAATTATTTGCAGTTTACAGACCATTAGTATGCTAACAACTGCGAATCAAAAAAGGAGAACCAAAAAAAAAAAAAAAAAAAAGAGAGAGAAAGAGAAAGAAAAGAAAAATGTATTTGGTTAACACTACATTTCATTTCATTTTACACGAATCATTTTTGAATAAACATTTCATTTAATAGTATACTTTGGTATTTCTCCTTATATTCCTTTCTAAATCTTGTAATTCACATTTGGTGCTCTTTTCTTAAACTCAAGTATGAATTCAAACAAGTTTTTGAATTTTTTGAATACTAGATTTAATTTGGAGTTAGATAAGAATAATTCTGGAATAGTTAAAGACACTCTGTTCAAGTCGAGCTGGCCGATACTAGTTTCAGGGAGACTTTGTTTCCTTTTCTGAAGATACCTTTAAAAGCACTTTACAGAAGTCGAGCTGGCTTATCCTAGTTTGAGGGAGACTTTGTTTTCTTTTCTGAAGATACCTTTAGAAACACTTTACAGAAGTCGAGATGACAGGAGTTTTGTAGAAGACTTTGTTTCTTTTTCTGAAAGCACCTTTCAAAGGTTCCACTGTTTTGCAGACTGAAGTTTTAGATGACATCATTTACCAACATTGGTGTTGGATACATATTGGTATCTTATAAATTTAGGAAATTACGGAGGCAAAAGGCTCTTGATGTTTTATTTACGCCAGTCTTCAACAACTAATTCCTATTCAAAGGATAGACAACCATTTATATATACTTTCGATCCATAGTATTTGATTGTTAATAAACGGGATAAAGAGCTTGACTAATTCTTCTTTTTTTACTTCTTTTCTTTTCCTTTGTTCGGGGTTCAACTACCACAATAAGCAACTCTTCGGGCTATAAGCGGTCGCCTGACCCTTACTCTAAGTCACTTGTTCCAGGGAAGAGACACAGGCAGTTCCTTTGGATAAACACACCACTTATGCTTCATCCGGAATTCTAACCCGGGCTCATCTCGGCAGAATGATCACAAACCAGTGCCTCAGATTACTTGAAGACCTGGGCGGGAGTTTCTCTTTGGTCTTTTTCTTACGTTATATAATAATAATAAGCAGTGACATTGGCATTTCCTAAGAAGACGAACCCTTGCTCAGCAGTTTAGCAGAAATGTATTGTCTCTGTTTGCACGAGGTCAAAGATTTTTCCAACTTCTGCAAATGCAATATTTCTTTTTACACTGTGAACTTCTTCAACATTCTAATGACGGTTTGTAGAACATCATGTGGATATTCATTCTGTACAACACGATACTTACTGCAATTCCCCACAAATGTATTGATGTATTCCATCAATCCATTTGTGGAGAATTGCAACAAACGCTTGATGTCAGGAGTATCCAATAAAATATCAGACCTTTATAACCCAACTAATCATTTTAACCATATTTTATTACCAGTGTATTTGTCGAAAAAGTTCAAGCTAAATTAACCTTTACAACAGCTTCGGAAATTTCATAAAAAAATTTGGTGGCTTTCTTTTCTTTTCTGTTTTCTTTTGACTTCCCTGTTTCTGGCATTTAAGTTCGAGAAGGAATTAGTACCAGTGTTGATGCAGGTAGTAATTATCGTGCCATTTTTCACGCTGGGCCATCTCTCTAGTAATTAAGTAGCAGTGTACCTTCTTTGTGTTTTTACTTGTTTTTGAATCGATAAGTCAAAATTCCAGCTAATAAAGAATCAAAATGCAAGTTAAGCATGCACGTTAGGAATGTAAAGGGAAATTTTTTTAAAATAAATTCGCTTAATGAGAAATTAGTTATTGCTGGTCGTATGCAAGGTTTTAAAACTGCGGTTCGTAACTTTAAAGAGACGCTCGTATGAATCCAAGTTGGTGTCCGTAATTTTGGACGAGTATTTATTCATTAAGTAATTCGTATGTCAAAAAGTTAATTCCTACAATTACAATAAACAAAAAAAATATGGGTAGAAGTGACACACAGAGAAATTACACAGAGAGTCGCGTGTTTTTTGTTTTTAAACATTTGCATTTTTCCAAATTTTCGAGGCGGCCTTCAAATCAATATCGTTCTGTATCATGGTTATCAAGACAAAACAAACGCTTGATGTGAATAGCTTAAGTATTCAATTTTCCTTCAGTCTGGAAAATGGACTGAAAGAAAATAGAAATACTGGTTTAATTTTTTTCAAGTCTTTAAACCTCCGCTGAAATTCTAATTGCAGTTGTTGAACAATATTCATGTGATTCTGGGCGGCGCATGTGCTTTTGTATTTATAATTAATCATTATCTTCTGAAGTGAAAGAAAGTGTTCGATCATTATTGCAAAAATTTCTTTCGCAAAAACTCAATTTACTTAAAAATTCTGGACTGTTGATATCCCCTTTAAACATGTCGCTTATCTTTTCTTTGAAGTTCTAAGTTAAATTGATTCATTTTTTCGTAATATGGACTGAAGTTCAAATCTTCCAGTCACTTCTGGTTTTCCAGTTCTTCACACTCAGTGCCACTTTAATTAAAAAACTTTAAAAATCTACTGGAAAAGAAAGTCTATGAAACGCGAGAGCACTAGCAAGCTTCCGGAGGAACCTTCTTTTAAAAATGTAAGTTAATTTCGTTAACCTGAAGGAAAGAAGTACGGAAGCTATTTACAGTTTTAAGATTTTAAACCAAATTTATAACATAACGACAAGGGAATTTATTTTATATTTAAGGCACGGAATTATCATAATTCTCTGTACTGGATGTAGAGCATTCAAAAGTTAAGAACACCCGGTAGAACAAAATATTTCCAAATTAGTTGCTGTCGAAGCGCGATAAAACTTCAAGAGGCAATTAATATCAAATTAAAATGTTCAATACTGCAAAGTTATATTGACAAAAACACAAAACCTTTCGAACTGGCAACCAGTTCGAAAGGTTAGTTATTGGTGTACAACAGACAGATGAGCACAGGCAGACTAAATTTATATCACTCACCGATCATAAGTTCGTGATAGGTATAAAGCGGATGACGTAGGCTCATTTCACAGACGTGACGGGATCGGCAGAGGTGATTTGCCCGTTCAGGGGAGCTGGAAAAGTGCAGTGTGCAGAGGTACCATGCATGATGCCTGCAACCAAAAATCTCCAATGTTGCGGGATCGCATGAGAAATGTCTTCATTGCAACATACAGTGCCATGACTGTGTATTAGAAAACTTTCAGTAAACAGAGTAAAACTTTTCGATTTTGTGTTCGCTTTTTTCGTGCTCACTGATATATGAGCGGTTCCACAATCAGGGGTGTGAGTCCCACTTTCTTTTCTCGTTTTGCAAAAAATATGGTATATATGATGTGTATATCTCAGCAAACACGGCATCGAAAAGATCTACTCTGTTTACTGAAAGTTTTCTAATACACAGTCATGGCAATGTATGTTGCAATGAAAATATTCCTCATGCGTTCCCGCAACATTTGAGATTTTTGGTTGGAGGCATCATGCATGATACCTCTGCACACTGCATTTTACCAACACCCCTCAACGGGCAAATCAACCCTACCAATCCCGTCACGTCTGTGAACTGAGCCTGGGTCACCCGCTTTATACCTATCAAGAATTTATCAACGGTGAGTGATATAAATTTAGTCTGTCTACGCTCATATGTCTGTTCTACACCTGAGGATGGACTAGTTGCCAGTCCGAAAGGTCTTGTACTTTAGTTAATGTAGCTTTGTAGTATTAAACCTTTTAACTTGATTTTAATTGCCTCTTCAAGTTTTATCGTGCATCGACAGCACCTCTTTTGGATTATTTTGTGATAAGCACGACTTCAAAGTATTTTATACCTGGTAGAACTCTTAATACTGTTTACGGTTTTAACCACCAGCTTCGTGACTTTATCGACCCTTAGAAATCTCCTGCACATCACGTGTTGATGGATAATTCAGTAGTTCTCCGAGAAAGATGATAACGTGTCACCTTTTTGGCATCGAGATGGCAAACCACTGTCAATTCCAATCATCCTGGCGCCTTGTTGGTCGTAATAGCGGCTAATTTTCCAACTTAAGAATTTTCCTCCACAACAAAACTCATGAAAGCACAAGCGATGCCAGTCCCTCTGGTTCTTCTAGTCAGTGGTAATATAACCGCAAATTCCTTTTCAGTGGAAAATCTTTCAAAATACATCTTTATACAGATGCTGCTGATCTATACAGAACACCTGCGTTGTTTGACTGGTCCATTTCCAAACTTAAGTATACAAATGTTATCCCAGATCCATCTTGATTTGTGTATCCTAGTTAGTGGTCATAATCTGAGTTCGACGATAAACATTGCTTGCTAATAATTGCATCAAGCTGATCACCCCCTTTATTTAGCGGTGAAATTAGATGATTTGTTTTGGGTGAACGGAATGTTTAATGTTTAAATTCTGGGTGGATTTACACGCACGCACGCACGCACGCACGCACGCACGCGCGGGCGCACACACACACACACACACACACACACACACACACACATTTTATACGTCTCTGTTCTTTTACATACACATAAATAAAAAAATAAAAATATTATAATGAATAAAAAATATACCTTTATAATTGAAAAAAAGGGTCAAATTCGGAAACAGCGGTGAGAGAAATTTGTGCAGTTGAAGAAGGGGAAACAGTGGACAGCAGCACATCACGAAAATGGTTCTGGTGTTTTAATGCAGGGGACACCAGTCTCGAAGACACACCGAAGTCAGGACACACAACAGACACCAACAGGGACTTCCTAGACAAAGCTGTTACAGCCAATCCTGATACCAGTACACGGCAAATGACAGCTGATGTGGAGTATTTCCAATTCCGCGTTGTTCGTCACCCGCATCAGATCGGTTTTTCCTCCAAGCGCCATCAAATGGTTCCTATTGAATGAAACCCCAGCAGGCGGAATAACGTGTCGCTCTCTGTCGCAGATTGGTGCCAAATCCACGGGACAATAAGTTTTGGTGTCGAATCATCACACATGATGAAAAGTGGATATTACTACCACACTCTTCTACTGAGAACTAGTTGCTGAGGGCCACGCCAGGAAGCACAACCAGTGGTGCAAAGAGGGACAATCGAGAAGAAAGTCATGCTGTGCATTTGATGAAATTGTTAGCGCCATGTGCACTGGTAACTCATGCCAGACGATCAGGGTGTAGACTTAAACATCTATGCCGAACAACTGCAACGTATCCATGATCTCTGCGCCAACGCTACCCAGCTCTCATCAACAGGAAGCAGGCGTTGCGTTAAGTGGATAATGCCCTCAAGTCATACCTCCGTAGTGCTCCCCTGAAAACTACATTAATTGGAAGGAGTTGAGATCTTAGCCTATCCTCCAAACAGTCCGGATCTTCACCCATCTGACTACTATATGTTTCGCTCCATGGCCCATTTCCTACAAGGATGGTACTTCGCTTCATTGGTGGATATGGAATCTGTCACCAGAGCCTTCGAAACCAGTCAAGTGGTACCGCCGTGGGATCGTAGATCTGATGGTACGTTGGCTAAGGACTATAAAAACAATGGCTTGTAATGAGCGGGTATGTCTTTTTTGCATCAATGAACTTTTTGGCTGCACACGAGACGAGCGTTTGACACACTCTAAGTATACAAAAGCACATTACAACTCTCATTCTACCCCTTCTGATGCTGGAGTGCAGTTCTAAGAGTTTACAATTTATTTTGCCGTGTTGTAGTTTCATCTGGTTGATCACTCTTTGGCCATTTTTTTTATTGGAGGTTTAACGACCACCGTGAGCAACTCAATGGGCTATAAGCAGTCGCCCGTCCCTAATTTAGGGTCACTGGTTCCAGGGAAGGGAGAGAGCCAGTGCCGTAAGACAAACACTACATCCATGCCTCACGGGATTCGAACCCGGACCCTTACGGACGAATGATCAGAGGCCATCGTTTAGACCACTGCGCCACCGGGGCGGCCCATTTTATTTAGACTATAGATATTTGTTCGAATTGCGACAATCTGTAACGTACCAGGAGATGTGACGTACCTGCCAGAAGGACGCACACGTCATAAAGGCAGATAGGAATCAGAACAAAACGTCCGCGTAGCTCAATTGGTAGAGCAACTTATTCCGGAATTAGGGGATCCGGGTTCGAATCCTGGCGTGGACAGAAATGACAGGAGAAATTTACTTCGTTATAATGGCGCCCGAACTATCCGGATGACCCGACCGTTCAAAATCTCGCATTGGTGTGATGTTCTTTCCACACCGCGAGATAGGAAAAATAAGAGAATCCCTTCACCAGCACTTCAAAAAAAAAAAAAAAAAAAAAAAAAAAAAAAATACGGGGGAGATGATGTAACATACCAGGAGATGTGACGTACCTGCCAGAAGGACGCACACGACATAAAGGCAGATAGGAATCAGAACAAAACGTCCGCGTAGCTCAATTGGTAGAGCAACTTATTCCGGAATGAGGGGACCCGGGTTCGAATCCTGGCGCGGATAGAAATGACGGAGAAATTTACTTTGTTATAAATCTACGCAAATTTATGTGATTCTTGAAAGCCAAAAAGTTCTGTAAAACATTGTGGTTCTTTTTTTTTTTTTTTTGATTGGAGGTTTAACGACCACCGTGAGCAAGTCAATGGGCTATAAGCAGTCGCCCGTCCCTAATTTAGGGTCATTGGTTCCAGGGAAGGGAGAGAGCCAGTGCCGCAAGACAAACACAACATACATGCCTCACCGGGATTCGAACCCGGACCCCGTTCGGACGAATGATCAGAGGCCATCGCTTTGACCACTGCGCCACCGCGGCGGCAAACATTGTGGTTCTAGCAATATCCTGCTTAGCTGAGCAAAAATGCCACGACCTCGAGACCGAAAGATGGAGTATTGTGGCAAGAGTTTCGCAGGTATTATAACAGCAGAAAGGACAGATTCATTTGAGTGTTCAAAGTAGTTCAATACCGGAAAATTCTTGGAAAACAGCTGCAAAGTGAATGCAACTGCTATCCGAAATGTAAAGTTTCAGAGCTATATAATCAACGGCCATTTCGCATTTTAAAATGTAACTATTCACAAATACAAAATTCACGAATTCATTTAATGCACGTAAAGATATCACCACTCTCACGTTCAGAAGAACCATAAAAAGAATACACCAGAGGACGCAGATAACTCGGACTTCAAACAGCTGTAAGAAAATTACTTCAAACGTGTCAGCAACTCAATAACTGGGTGCAAGAGAAATATAGGAATGTTATGTGACTAAATGAGCTCTGATTTGGTACTTTCTGAATCTTCAAGTGGGGTACACGTGTGAAAAAGATCAACATGATGCATTCTAATGCATATTGGAAGTTTAGGCTGACATTGGTTATTTATGGCTTGCGATATGTTTTCATGGCGTGTCCTTTATTCCACTACCCCATTGCAGGACAAACTGAATGCTAAACCATAAATGATAACACAAGACTATTGATGATTTTTCTGGACTGTGTGAAACACCCAAATCCCTCGGATGCTCTGTCTTAGCTGATTGACAAAGTGTAGTGCTGTTTGAATGATGAGGGCACCAGATGCAACATGCCCAGAGGCTAAGCACTCAGTATATGATTGGTCAACTTCAAGTGTAACAGTGAATCCGATTCCTTCTAAAGAAAACTGTAGTCACTGGGGAAAGATACTTGACATCGCCATCTGATGAAAATTTCATATATGCTCGCCGTTGAAATCCAAACAACTCAGAAAATGCGGGTATTTGTTTTTTCGCTGATTTCAGATTACGCATCGACCCCATGCTTCTTTTCCATACCTCTGCATCATAGATCGTAGAAAATTGTGTAATAGTTTTAGGAGAGATATTCGAAACAGTTATTTGAAATATTGATTTTGATACTGGTCAAACCTCGTAAGGAGAGTTATTTATATCCAAACCTGTGAGCACAGCTCAGTGCAATACTTGATGTCTGAAGTACACCTGACAAACGCGGTCCACTGAAGAGGCATAGCTAACCCATTTTGGTTCAGTATTATTTCACATAATCCCCCCCATCCACCCATGCATGTTTTTACGGTTGCTTTCCAAGCATATAAAACAGGAAGCAGAGTTTTGCTGGGTATGCTCCCTGGTACGAATAATTGGGAGTGTGCTTTGAGTGAAGGAGTTGGAGTTACTAATCGCTTCGTGCTAGTTTTCTTACCTGAGGCATCTGACCGGCTGATCTGTCAGGGGCCGGGATTGCGGTTTTGTGTGTTTTTGGACTGATCTGAACTGCAAAACTATCTTGAGACTCTGTCGGTATAATAAGGGGAGTGTCAAAACTCTCTTTGAATTTTTCTTTTTCCGTTTTGAAAAAAAGTATTTCAGTGCAGAGGCTGGACTTAGAATAAAAATATCCTTTTGAGAGCAAAGTCCAGCACAGTTCTCCCAGATACTTAATTGCTGACAGTGATAGCGGGTACTTCGACGCAGTGCTGGTCCTCCTAGTCCCAGGACTCCTTGTTCCAGTACTAGGCCAAAGCTCGCGAGCTCCCGATTTACTAAGTTTTTGCTAGAGTGGAAGACCCTAGGGTGCCCACTCAGCACTTAGTTGTTTGTTTTCTATCTCTCTCACAGAGATGTCAGTTACCTAAAAATGGTCAGCTTTTCCAAAGGGGGCAACCCCTAAAGTCACCGGGCCAACTCGGATATGTAAGATTTTAGATGAAAAGTTGCCGTCCCCAGTCGTGGCAACTAGGGAAAAACCAACTGCCCAACCCGGATCCTCCCGGGATAACAGGGTGTCTTCTGCTGGTCCTTCGAAGTCCCCTTCGGGGCCAACCAGCAAGTCGACACTACCCTGTGGGATACACCTAATGAGTTTGTGGCCCAGGTCAACAGCTACCTGCAGGAAGAGAAGACGGTCATTGTGGATCACTCCACGTCCATTACCAAAGCAGTAGCTATTCGGATCAAGGTGGTGTTGCGCAAGGTGCAAGATGCCTGTTCGCAACAGAGCTTGTACACTGCAAGCCTTGAAGGTTGGCTGTAGGAAAGGGATGAGCGGAAGAGCTCTGTCCTAGAGGTGAACTCCTACGCCGGTCTTGCGTCTTGCGTCTAGGTGAACTCCTTGTCGGTCTTGCGTCTAAGAGAATTTTTGCGGAAGCCATTGCAAGAGCAGCTGCAAGGAAGCAGAGGATAGGTGTGGCAAGTGAGGTGAGGTGGGACACCAACACAGAAAGTGTGAAGCCACATCTAAGTGCAGTAATTGCACTGCTGCAAGCACTAAGTTCCGATTACAGCTGGAAGTGAATCACTGTCGCTTCAACAAGACGCGCCCTAGTCTTACGAGGGAACTTGAACAACTTAGAAGCCGAGTCAGTTATGGTTGATCGGCCTGAAGAAGATATCCAGGTACTTCAGCTCAACATCCACCATGCGAGAGCTGCAACAGGAAAAATTCTTGAAACGGCCAGTAAAATTACTGCAGAAATCCTGCTTTTGCAGGTGCCCTACCATTGACAAGGTGGGATGGCAGAGTTCCCTAACTTCTCATGAAAAACCCACGTTCGAGGAAAAAAGCCTTTGGTATCTACGGTCGTTCTAGTTCCGGATGTAACTGTCATGGAGCTAAATGCACACCCAATGGCCTTGGGCATCAAGAGTGGTTGGGAGAAAATTCTCTTGATGAATGCGTGCAGCCCACCCTTCGATTATCTATCGGAGGTGCTAGAATCGATCGCGAATTTGCTGGAGGCTCACTAGCAACACGAGAGAATCATTTCTGGTGATGTTAACGTGAAAAGTCCCCTCTGGGGAAATCAGGCTGAAGATGGGAGGAGGAGCGACCTCCTGGACTTCGTCACTTCATCAGAGTTGACAGTCAGGAACAATCCAGACAGCGACCCCACGTTACCAGGAGCGTGGGTGACGTCCTAAATCGATCTCACCCTCACCAGAATTTCGAATTTCTTATTTCTCTAGGATTGGCAGGTCCTGGACAATGTGAGAAATTCGAAGTTCTGGTGAGGGTGCTGCAGCGACCACCTTGAGATAACTTTCAAGATAGAAATACAAAAAACTGAAAAAAAAACCGAGAAAGAGGTTCATCGCCCAGAACCTCAACTGGTCGGAATTAAAAACCCGGCTGGTGGATCTGCTTGGCGACAGAGAATGCGCAGATCAAAATGACGTGGACGACTTGAGCCAATTCTTCAGTCATCTCACGAATGAGATAGTTGCGATCTGAAAAGGTTTAAGGAAAGCGTGGAGCCGGCCTAGGCCAACGCTTCCCTGGTGCTCGGAAAACCTGAACCTTCTCAGAGGGAAGGTCAAGCAATGCTGGAGGAGAATGCAGAGGGAGAGGTTTAACCTTCGACAGAGGCAACTCTGAAAAAGGAATACAAGTTGACCGATGCAAAGTATGGGAGAGCAATGATTGCATGGAAGAGAGAGTACTAGAGGCAGCTGTGCGAGACTACCCCAGTAGGGAATCCTTTCGGGATTCCGTACAAGGTAGAAAATGGCTCCATCAGTGGCCCACTGTTACTGGCATCTGTCAGAACAGGGAGTGGCACTCACACCGCCCCCATGAAAGAGACAGTGGAAGAACTCCTGAACCGCCACTTCCCTGTCGATGAGGAGTTGGGGGACTCTCCAGAACAACAAGCTATCAGAGAAAGCAGCAGACTCCCGCGGACACTGAAGATGACCTGCCGTTCATGGAGGCGGGGGTAGGAGCTGTGATTGACAGCCTTAGCACCGATAAGACTCCGGGTAAAGACGGGTTGGATTTAACAATTATCCCTAAAGTCTTTGCGGCCAATACGAGGTACATTGTTTACTAGCTGAACAAGTGCCTAGAAAGGGGATGTTTTTCTTCAATTTGGAAAACCGCGGTGCTCGTTCTCTTCAGTAAGAAAAAGAAGAGTCGAGCAGATTCCGCGGCGTACAGGCAGATTTGCCTGCTTTTCGCATGGAGTAAAGTGTTGGGAAAGGTCCTTGTGATCCAAGCTACTCATTTCATTGTAGGCCAAGGAAAGCTCTCCAACCGCCAATTTGGTTTCACACCAGAGAGGTGTACTAGCCAAGTGCTAGTCAGCCTTACTCAGCAGGTACAGTTGAATAGAGAAAGGGGTTCACACACCTGTCTCGTGTCCTTGGATGTGCCTTCAACAGTGTCTGGTGGCCACTGGTCCTAGACCGTCTGCAACGACTTAGATCCCCGAATAATTTCTTCCTGTTGGTTAGTGATTTTCTCTCACAAAGGAGGATTGAGTTTGAAATCGGAGGTATGAAGTTTAGTAGAGAGTATGATAACGGCTGCCCGCAAGGCTCTTGCTCGGGAGCCTTGTGGTGGAATGTCGTGGCTGACATAGCACTTTCATTTCCTATGGAAGACGGAGTGCAGATGAAGGCCTATGCGAATGACCTTATTTTCATAGTGTCGGCCTCGGGTAGGCACGTGATCGAGCTGAAGGTACACACCGCTCTTTCACAGTTGCAACACTGGAGCAAGGAGTACAAGCTTCGCTCCTGAAAAAACAACACAATTTGCCATAGGGAAAAAGAGGGAGATGGCCATTCCTCCTAAGTGTCGTTTTCACAGGAATACGATTAAGGCGGTGAGGGAATTGAAGTACCTGGGAGTATTCCTAGATACTAAATTTTCAGGACTCCCTCACCTTCGATACCTGAAAGATATGTAGGTGCACTTTGATCCTGAACAGGAGCAATGGTATGTGGCTGTCTGGGCCAGCCACAAATGTGCTCTATAAGCGAGGGGTAGAACGGATTCAAACGTATGCGTGCTTCGCATGGTGATCAGGCGCCGTTAGGATGAGTATCAATCAAATCCAGCGTAGAGCGCTGTTATAGATCACTAGGTGTTTCCGTACGACGTCCACAGCTGCACTGCAAGTGCTAGCTGGGTGCTAACCGGCGGATTTAGTGGTTTCGAGGGAATCTGCTGTGCATCCCTAAGGTATGGAAACAATGTTGAGCTACTAGGAGACAATTACCGGTCGTCCGAAATAAAACTTTTAAGAATGCCACCCGGCAAAAAGAAATCTGTCCCCCATGGGGCAAAGATCTACCTTCGGTGGTGGGGAGGGAGCTGTTTTTGGATGGTTCCAAGATAGATGGTGGTGTAGGTGCAGACTTTTCCGAGTACTCGGATGGCAACAAGACTTTTGCGAAACCAATGAAATTATCGTCCAACTCCTCTGTCTTTCAAGCAGAGTTGTTGGCAATCAGAGAAACGTTGTTATGGGCACATCCAAGCAACAATGCAAGCGAACTGAAGATTTTCTCTAACAGCCAAGCGGCCTTAAAAGAGCTTGGCCGGTTCAGGAGCAAGCATCCTCTTGTCAGAAAAATAAAGTCCCTTCTCGAGAATGAATGTGGTACGGTGGTTTCTTTCCAATGTGTCCGAAGTCATGTCGAAACCCCTGGAAACGAGAGAGCAGACCAGCCAGCGAAGGAAGGAGCTGGGAAAGCGATTGTTGATTTCCATCTGAGGAAGCCGCTGCAAAGCATACAGAAGCAGCTGGGAAAGCGGTTGTTGATTTCCATCTGAGGAAGCCGCTGCAAAGCGTACGGAAGCAGCTGGGAAAGCGGTTGTTGATTTCCATCTGAGGAAGCCGCTGCAAAGCGTACTGAAGCAGCTGGGAAAGCGGTTGTTGATTTCCATCTGAGGAAGCCACTGCAAAGCGTACGGAAGCAGCTGGAAAAAGCGACGTTGGTGGAGTGGCAGAAGAGATGGGATGAGGGGGATACGGGAAGAAGAATGCACCATATCTTTGCCCGAGTCTCCATCAAGAGGGCAGAATCTGATGGGTTCCTAAACCAGGTACTCACCGGCCATGACGTTTCGCCGAAGTACTTCCGCCATTTTGCGGTAAGGGAACGTGTGCGAGAATGCGGGACCCAGGACGCAGACGTCACCCACGTGATTTTCCAATGCGTTCCTCTTGCAGGTTGGAGAAAAGTCCTCGCCCCAGAACTGGGGAAGATGAAGGATCACTCCATCCTGCCTGCGCATCTGCGCGCGAGACAGGTACTCATCGAGCTGGTCAATGACTTTGTTGCGGGACAAGAAGAGCTGATGTTAGAAGGGGGATTGAAGTCTGAAGATTAACGAAACCAGAAGACGGAAGACAGCAGTGAAGTAGAGCAAGGTGACTCTTCGTGCTGCCGGCTCTGTAAATAACTTTGTAAATAATTTTTCTGTTTATCTTTATGAGAAAGCTCAGGAATTAAAGGATTAATTTCCCGGTACACGAGACCCTCAGTGTAAATAAATGTGTGTAACATTTTTGTTTTTAGCCTAGACACAAATAAAGGACTTTGGTCCCAAATACCATCGCGCCTGCGAACAAATCTATTAGACACACGCGAAATTAAGCGCCCCTGCCCATTAGCACGTCACACACTCGGACTATGGTCAAGAGATGGGGAGTGTCCGTCCTGTGGGGACAGCAGACCCTTGCCGGTCCATGGACCGATCCTGTCCGAGTGAAGGACCGCTGGATCCTGGCAGGATTGCTCGCGCAAAGCCCTCACTATCCACCTTAAGAGAGAGAGTTCAGCATAACCCTGCGGAGTCTGCGTTTGGTCAGCTCAGGTACAGTCATCAGCTAGGTTACCTGTGGCATCAGTGCCACTGGCAAGCTTCTTGGTTGTGACAGCCCAGTGCCCGGATGTTACGAGACTGGTGCTGGTGAAAGTGGTTTGACAGATAGCTATCGTTGATGCCATTAACGAAGCTACACAGTCGAATCACATTATTGTGACCACCTCCTACTTTTGACGTCAACAGCACGCAGCCAAAGAAAAAAGGCACGTGTCGTGAACTGGCTGGGAGGGTATATCAGGTGTGCTGCAGACATTCTGAAAACATATCACTCGTTGCTGTCATGGATAAAAGGAGCGATTAATCAGATTTGCAGAGAAGGATGATTATCGGCTTTCGGGCCAAGGGTGGTAGTATTTCTGAAACAGCGCAGTTTGTGAACTGTTCGCTTGCTGCTCTGGTTAAAGTGTATCGTGATTGGAGAAATGGCATCATTGCGTATAAGCGACGTGGTAACTGCGGAGCACCACGTGCAATTGATATCAGAGGTGAACGTCGGCAGAGAAGGTGCGTGAGGTCCGATTGACACGTTACAGTGGAGCAACTCACTGGCCAAATGAACCAGGGGGCTACCGGAAGTGTATCTAAAACGGCAGTTCAGTGAACCCTGCGGCTTATGAGGCTGCGAAGCAGACGGGTGGTCATTGTACCTATGCTAACGAAGGTGCATCAGCAGAAAAGACTTGCATTTGCACAGCAGTAAAAAATTGGACTTCCGCTGATTGGCAATAGATTGCCTTCTCCAATGAGTCACATTTTCTGCTTCACCATGCACCCTCCAGCAGCTATGAGATTCACTGCAATCAACATGGCTCCACATACCTGTGAACACCTTCCAGCATCTCATTGAGTTACTCCCAGCCCGTCTAGCTGCTGTCCGCGCTGCACCTGGCGTTACTCTGGATATTAGCACTATGTTCATATACGGTCGAGTCACAATAATGTGACTCGACCGTATATGAACAGCTATCAATGCAAGAAGTCACAAAGCCCGACTTCTGAGCACTTTTAGCTCATTAAACTAAAAAGTGGCATCAAGCAAAAGAAGTTATTCACAGAAAAGGATCAAAACAATCTTGTATCATGTATTAAGGAAAAAAACCCGGCGAAACTCTTGATGCGCCGCCATCTTGTATTCCACTTCCAAGTGCAGGATAAGGTAGGGGAGAGGCAATGAACATTTTGCAAGCTTAAAAACGCTAGCAGGTGATAAACTGTGAAAAATAGCAACGAGTTGACCCTACGTAGGAAGCTCCTGATGAAGAATGACCAAGTAAAATGAATTCCTTATCCGCCATCTAGAATTGCATTGGTCGCCCCGGGTGGCGCAGTGGTCTAAGCGCTGGCATAAGGCCATTCTTCCGAGAAGGGTCCGGGTTCGAATCCCGTGAGGCATGGATGTTGTGTTTATCTTAAGGCTTTGGCTCTCTTCTTTCCCTAGAACCAGCGACTCCTTATAGCCCACTGAGTTGATCATAGTGATAGTTAAACCTGTAATAAAAAAAATTGCAGCTAATTTCGTATTTTTTTTTACCAGCTTGCTCTTTGTCTACTCAATTTTAAGGCTGTATCTCACTGCCCTCTTTATTTCTTCTTGAATGCTCCATTTCTACCAGAGGCACGTTGCGCTTAGCGTTTGTTGCTCCACAAACAGTATCGCGGGGCACAAGAAAAACAGACTAGGCTTTCTATATACACTATATTGACAAAAGTCACCGGACACCTAGAAAAAGCCGCCCCGGTGGCGCCGTGGTCTAAGCGATGAGATCTGATCATTCGTCCAAAAGGGGTCCGGGTCAGAATCCCAGTGAGGCATGGATGTTGTGCTTGTCTTGCACCACTGGCTCTCTTCCTTCCCTGGAACCAACCAGTGACCCTAAATTAGGGAAGGTCGACTGCTTATAGCCCATTGAGTTGCCAGTAAAAAAAAAACACCTAGAAAAGAAACACAACATAGCATTTATTGACATACATTACTACGGTGTTGGTTCATCTTTGGCCTTAATGCATACACTTACCCTTCGAGACATGATTTCGACTAGGTTTTGGAACACAGCGATAGGTATGCGCTTCTATTCAGTATATAATGCTACCGCTAACTGTTGCTTAGTAGTAAGTCTTCGTTCCAAACTTCTTGTGCGGCGCTATAATTCTTCCCATAGGTGCTCTATGGGATTAAGTTCAGGGCTCTGTGCTGGCCAGTCCACACACGATACGGAATTATAGTCAAACCACGCTGTAACAGTCCTTGCTTTATGGCTCGGTGCATTATCCTGCTGGTACCAACAAGTCTCGGTTCCATAGTATTGCCACAGAGTTTGTAGGGCATAATTGTCCAAAATAACGAGGTAGACGTGCTGGTTAACAGTTTTGTCCACGATACCCAATGGGTCGGGACCATACCACGAAAACACCCCCTCACGAGCACAATGACAGCTCCAAACTTGACCGTACGGATAGTATACTGTGATAAATAACGTTCCCCCGGCTACCGCAATACACACACACGGCCATTAGACTGATAGATCATGTATCTGGATTCATCAGTCCATAGGACCTAATTCCATTGATCTACGGTCCACGATAAATGTTCTTTACACCATGCTAAACGACGAGTAGCATTCCGAGTGGAGATGAAAGTCTTATGAGCAGCCGCTCGACCACGGTAATCCAATGAATGAAGTTCTCTGCGAATTGTATGTGTACATATAGAGGTTCCAGCATTTTTACTTACCTGTACACTGAGGTATTTTGCAGCACTCCGTCCATTAGCTGTAACGACTCTCCTGAGGCTTCGACGTCCTCTATCATTGATTTTATTCGGTCTGCCGGTACGTTTTGCTGCTTCAAGCACGTCATGTGTCTTCCACTTATTCAGTACATCTAAATCATTTGACTTGGGTATGTTTAAACGCCTCTCGGTTTCTGTTATGGACAGCCCACTAATATAAAACCCAACAATCTTTCCTTTCTTAAAGTCCGTTCTCTCTCGCCGCGACATTTTCACTCAAACTCACATTGTGAAATGGTCGCTGTCAGCTGCAGGCTTGTTTTTATACCGTTTGCAGTCATACCACGCATCATAAAAACGCAGAGGATCCGTTCATTTGCTTTTGAAGGGAGGTCCGGTAACTTTTGTCAATATAGTGTATATACTGATGTTCATAAAAAAAAAAACAGAAAACCTGAAAGGTGTCTATCAAAGACACTGATATTTACAAGAATGCTAATCAGGAATTTTTACAAGAATGCTAATAAGACAGTCGTACAGTCACTTCAGCGAGTCCGACAGAGGTCGCATTATCGGCATGAGAGACTGCAATGCTTCCACAGGGAGATTGCCTGTCAGTGATTGGTTAGCTGTGAGTAAGGTTGCCTCGTCGTCATGTAAGACAGTCGTACAGTTATATCAGCGAGTTCGCCAGATTTCGCATAATCGGCATGAGAGACTGCAATGCTTCCCACCGAGAGATTGCCTGACAGTGCTTGGTCAGCTGTGGGTAAGGATGCCTTGTCGTCTTGTAAGACAGTCGTGTAGTCACATCAGTGAGCTCGACAGAGGTCGCATTATCGGCATGAAAGACTACAATGCTTCCCACCGAGAAATTGTCTGTCGGTGCTTGGCCAACTGTGGGTAAGGTTGCCTCGTCGTCATGAAAGACAGTCGTACAGTCACATCAGTGAGCTTGTCAGATGTCGCATTATTGGCATGAGAGACTGCAATGCTTCCCACCGAGAGATTGCCTGTCAGTGCTTGGTCAACTGTGAGTTAGGATGCCTTGTCGTCTTGTAAGACAGTCGTGTAGTCACATCAGTGAGCTCGACAGAGGTCGCATTATCGGCATGAAAGACTACAATGCTTCCCACCGAGAAATTGTCTGTCGGTGCTTGGCCAACTGTGGGTAAGGTTGCCTCGTCGTCATGAAAGACAGTCGTACAGTCACATCAGTGAGCTTGTCAGATGTCGCATTATCGGCATGAGAGACTGCAATGCTTCCCACCGAGAGATTGCCTGTCAGTGCTTGGTCAACTGTGAGTTAGGATGCCTCGTCGTCATGTAAGACAGTCGTACAGTCACTTCAGCGAGTTCGACAGAGGTCGCATTATTGGCATGAGAGACTGCAATGCTTCCACAGGGAGATTGCCTGTCAGTGATTGGTTAGCTGTGAGTAAGGTTGCCTCGTCGTCATGTAAGACAGTCGTACAGTTATATCAGCGAGTTCGCCAGATTTCGCATAATCGGCATGAGAGACTGCAATGCTTCCCACCGAGAGATTGCCTGTCAGTGCTTGGTCAACTGTGAGTTAGGATGCCTCGTCGTCTTGTAAGACAGTCGTGTAGTCACATCAGTGAGCTCGACAGAGGTCGCATTATCGGCATGAAAGACTACAATGCTTCCCACCGAGAAATTGTCTGTCGGTGCTTGGTCAACTGTGGGTAAGGTTGCCTCGTCGTCATGAAAGACAGTCGTACAGTCACATCAGTGAGCTTGTCAGATGTCGCATTATTGGCATGAGAGACTGCAATGCTTCCCACCGAGAGATTGCCTGTCAGAGCTTGGTCAGCTGTGGGTTAGGATGCCTCGTCGTCATGAAAGACAGTCGTACAGTCACTTTAGCGAGTTCGACAGAGGTCGCATTATCGGCATGAGAGACTGCAATGCTTCCCACCGAGAGATTGTCTGACAGTGCTTGGTCAGCTGTGGGTAAGGATGCCTCGCCGTCATGTAAGACAATCGCACAGTCACATCAGTGAACTCGACAGAGGTCTCATTATCGGCATGAGAGACTGCAATGCTTCCCACCGTGAGATCGCCAGTCGTTTGGGGCTTGGTATGTCCGTCGTTGCGGGAGTGTGCAGGGATGGTACGAAGAAGAGCGTAAAACACTCGCGAAGAAACGTTTTTGAACGTCTTACGGAGAAAATTCCGAGGGATAACTGTCATCTCATACGGATGTCTTTGAGTGACCTTCTGCATCATCAACGGCGTTGGCGCAGCAGTGGCGGAATATGACGCATTCCCCCATGTCAGCTGTAGTAGGTCACCGGTTATTACATGTCCGACTGCAGGCTTGTCATCTCATAAGGATGTCTTTGAGTGACCGTTCTGCATCACATTACAGGTCTGGCTGTCCGTAGCAACGGTTTGCCAGGCTGCAATGGTGCATCGAAGGAAGTGGCGTGACGAATGGCACAATATCGTGTTCTCGAACATAATGAGCTTCTGTTTAGCGATAATGATGGGTGCATATGTGTCCGCCAACGACCGGGGGACAAGCGTCGGAAAGAGTGTATACGCATCTGGTATACCGCACCAAAACGAGGCATTACTGCCTAGGGTGCTATCGGGTACGAAATCCGATCACCTCTCGTGATAGTCCGTACCGTCATAACCAGTGCGCATTACATCAATGCCATTCTGCGGCGGGTCGGCCTTCCATAAGTGCAGGACGACCCGGGGCCATATTTCAGAAGAATACACTGCATGTGACCGCGATAACACGTGCCTTTTTCAGGAAGAACAAATTTCTACTTCTACCATAGCCGGATAGATCGCCGGATTTATAACCCACGAAAGATTTCTGGGACATGCTCAAACGACAAGTGCAGCGGTGTGGTACCACCGTCCGCAAGCAACTCTTGGTGAGCTTCGGACGCGCTTCAAAGCAGCTTAGATGGCTAATTCACATGACACCATTCACACATTATTTGATTCGATGCCTGAGCGCGTCCGGCATGTGATACAAGCCAGATGTGGCCACACTAGTTATTAGCTACATCGATGATTCTGGCACGTATGACACTGAGATAATAATCACTGAACAACAATGGTTTTGGTACAAAGAAACTTTAACGGTTTTGTATGTACACTGCTGGCCACCCAAAATGCAACACCAAGGACACCAGATAGTAAAGCCAGATTTACCGGACACATAACAACAGACACAAAGATGAAACGATTGAGCTAACAGGCCCGTGCGACTTGCGGAACACGCAGACATCAATAGTTCGTGTGGCCCCAATGGCTGGCAATAACGACCGCTATACACCGAGGCATCGAACGAAAGAGGCTTTGGATGTGGGCTTGGAGTATGTCGGTCCAGGCTGCTTCCACACGTTACAACAGTTCATCAGGCGTAGCCGCGGGTGGTGCTTGCCGGGCCACTCGGTTGACGATCAGGGACCAGACGTGTTCGATGGGCGACATATTAGGAGAACAGGCCGGCTACGGCAGCAGTGACACTTGGTGGGCTGTGAAGAAATGTTGTACGATGCGTACCACGTGCGGTCGCGCATTGTCCTGTTAAAACGTGGCCGCTGGCAGGTACTGCAGGTAAGGGAGGACTACAGGCTCCAAAACGTCGGAGATGTAGCGGTGGCTGTTGTTGAGTGTACCGGCGATGCGTACCAGAGGGGTGCGGGTGTCATAGCCAATTGCGCCCCAAACCATAACGCCAGGCGACGGACCGGTATCGCGATGCATATTGCAGGCGTCACACATTCTCTCGCCGCGGTGCCGCCACACGCGGATTCGCCCATCGTGGTGTTGCAGGCAGAAGCGGGATTCGTCGGAGAAGACAATGTCGTGCCATTCCGTAGTCCAGGTGCGGCGTTCAACGGCCCACTGCCGCCGCACTCGCCGGTGGTGCAACGTCAATGGTAATCGGAGCAATAGGCGCTGTGCGACAAGTCCTCGCTCCTGCAGACGACGTTTTTTTTTTTTTGTGATTGGAGGTTTAACGACCACCGTGAGCAACTCAATGGGCTATAAGCAGTCGCCCGTCCCTAATTTAGGGTCACTGGTTCCAGGGAAGGGAAAGAGCCAGTGCCGTAACACAAACACAACATCCATGCCTGACCGGGATTCGAACCCGGACCCCTTACGGACGAATGATCAGAAGCCAACGCCTTAGACCACTGCGCCACCGGGGCAGCACAGACGACGTCGAACGGTACGTGCTGACACAGGTTGTTGCGCAGCACACCCTAATTCCTGCGCTAACGTTCATGATGTGGCGGTGCAAGCCGTCAATGCCCGCCGCACAACATGCCGGTCCTCTCGTTCGGTAGTATTCCGCGGCTGTGGCAATCGCTCACGTCGGTCCGTCCGTCCCTCCTGCACCCATCGAATCCATACTCGCCTCACTGTGGCTGGATGTCGTCCCACACGGGTGCCGATGTCTCGGTACGATAAACCGCTGTCGCGATAAGCCACTATTCGTCCTCTGTCGAACTCCGAAACGTGATGGAATACGACGAGGCATCAGGAAGCCCTACAATGCTAATCATTTGCATGTCCTCTCGCGGGCGACGAATGCTGCGAATTTTAGGCCAATCGGATGCTTCCTTCTTGGTGTTGCATTTTGGGTGGCCAGCAGTGTATTTACGGGTCTTGAAACCAAATATGAAGTTACAATTGCTCCACTGGGGTCCAGTTTCTTGAAACGGAACTCTGTGTTGAGGTGAATGTTGTGTTACTTAAAGAAATTTCCCTGTGTTTCCCAACGGAGACATCTGTCTGTAGTCAGGATAGCTGTATCTCTGAGAGTAGACATGCTCGCGCCATTTCTTCCCATTATGCAGTTCTTTCTGGGAAGGGGGAACAAAGCAGAATTTTTGTCATTCAAATGCATTTAATCGGTATTGAAGGATCTGCATTTTTCTCGTGGTTTTAAAAAGTGGTGTGGATTGTGCAAAATGTACGTTAAATAATGCCGCGTACTTGTGTGAACCATCCAAACAGTTTCTGCTACATTTGTGAACAATTTACTTTAAAGTTTCAAAGGCGACATTTCACACCGTTGATTAGAAGATCGTATGAACTTTATTTCCAGTGCAAAATGGATGATAAAGATTAATCTTGGGTGCCTCATACTGTATTTGTTGTAATTCATGTGTAACTTTGTTGACTAGCTGGTTGAAGGAAACACGTCAAATACCATTTGCGGTACCAAAGGTTTGGAGAGAACCGAAAGGACACTCAACAGACTGTTACTTCTGCATCACTAAGATATCTGGAATTACAGCTAAGACCAAAGATACGATTCAGTATCCCAGTATTCCTTCGGCCATAAGACCCGTTCCTCATGGTCCAAACCCTCCTGTACCTCCACAGTCATGGAGTTTAGATGATAGTGATACTGATGAAATAAATCCTCACAGAGAGAAAGATATTGAAGTACAACAAGACCCTGATTTCTCCGAAGTTTCTGTGCTGACCTTTTAAGTCAGGAAGAATTAAATGATCTGGTTCATGACCTTCATTTAACAAAAAGTCAGGCCGAAATATTGGCTTTAAGATTGAAAGGATGGAATCTTTTACAATCAAGTACAAAAGTATGTAGTTTTCGTCGACGACAGCAAGAGTTTGAACACTTATTTTCGAAGAGTGGTGACTTGTGTACTGCAATGATATAGACTTATTGTTTGAAGCCTTAGAACAGCAACACAAAACTGAAGAATTGGGACTTTTTATAGATTCCTCAAAAGTAAGCTTAAAAGATGTCCTTCTTTATAACGGAAACATGTATCCGTCAGTACCTGTTGCATATGCTGCATACAGGAAGGAAACATATGCAAATATGAAATTGTTGCTTCAAAGTGTAGTACACAACAAGAAAGATGGCACCGAATTTTCGGGTGTAATGAGCACGTTATTTGAATCCGTTCTGATGCAAATTAAATTTACCAAAGCTATTCAAAATCAAAGGAACCGGTACGGAAAAGAGTAGTATCTGACCGAAGAAAGAAGTCTTTCAATCGGATTTTAAATCCCGCACATATTGCTCTAAACGGAAGCATCAACTTACGCCCTCTGGTGGCAGACTTGTGCGTTAAAAAAATTTGAAATTACATGAAAAACATTTCGCAGCGGAAACGCTCTCCAACAAAGGAAGAACGGACTCTTAGAAGCAGACATATCGACAAATATAATATATACATCTACGTCCCCTGGAGGGAAAATCATGCATTATTTTAAGAAGAAAGTATTTTCAAAAGGTTTTTCGATGTGAGCGACGTCGGTCAACGAAAGGGTTTTTTCAATACAGTTTTCAGGAGCTCAGATTTGGCTGCAAATACATCAGACGCAGAAATTAACCCTTAGGCCTCCTGGTGACCAAACCATTCTTTATCAAATAATAGAAATTATATGCAAAGCATTTCCTATCAGGAGCTGTGTCCGGTGCAGAAAAAATTTTCCAAATCGGAATTTTAGAAGCAGAGATATTGAGGAAAACGCAATTTACATTTATGCTCCCTAGCGGAATGAGGAAAACGCAATTTACATTTATGCCTCCTAGCGGAATGTCTATGCATTACTTGAAAATTTTGAAATTACATGAAAAACATTTTTCACCGGAAACGCTATCTAACAAAGAAGGAATTTTTCAAATGTGACTTTTCAGAAGCAGAGATATTCACAGCAAGAAGTTATACATAATAATGCATGGAATAACCATGCATTATTTTAAGAAAAAAATATTCTCGAACGCTTATCGACATTAGCGGTATCGGTCCACGAAAGAATTTTTTCAATCAAGCTTTTAGAAGCTAAGATTGTGCTGCAAATACCTGCGAGGCAGAAATTTAACGCCCACCCCTGATGGCCAAACCATATTTTATAAAAAATTAGAAATTAAAATAAAAACATTTTCCACCAAGAGCTGTATCCGGTGCTGGAAGAATTTTTCAAATCGGAGTTTTAGAAGTAGAGATGTCGGGAAAAGCGCAATTTACCTTTACTCCCCCTAGCGGAAAGTCAATGCATAACTTGAAAATTTTGAAATTGTGTGAGAAATATGGCGCATTGGAAACCCTGTCCAACAAATAAAAAAATATTCAAATCAGACCATTAGAAGCAGAGATATTGACAACAATAGGATGTACACTGAAGAGCAAATGAATTAGAGATACCTGTCTAGTAACGCGTATCACCACCTATCGCCCTGATGACGGCGGCGATTCGTCTCGGCATGGACTCGACAAGACACCGGAAGCGTTGGGAAGCCATGCGGATCCACGACCTCTGAACAAGCTCCCCCAGTTCACGAAGATTTGATGGAGGGGGTCAAAGCCTCGAACATTTCTCTCGATGGCATCCGAGATGTGCTCGATGAGACTGAGGTCAGGTGACCTAGCTGGCCAAGGAAGCGAGGTCACGTCGGTGGAGTGTTCATCCAACCATTCGGATACAGTTCGGGAGGGATGGCACGGTGCATTGTCTTGTTGCAGGATGAGGTCTTCAGTGGGATGTTGAAGACGCACAAACGGGAGCAAATGGTCCTCCAGGATATCCCGGTAACGTTGAACTCTGAGAGACGATGTCACACGTACCAGGGGCCCTATTTCAGTCCACGTAAACAGTGCCCAGACGAAAATGTCACCCCCACACCAGCTTGAAGAGTACCCTGTTGGCAAGAAGGATCCATCGCTTCATGTGGTTTGCGCGGTACTCGTATCCTGCCATTCGCATGTACCAACGTGAATCTCGACTCATCAGTTCAGGCAACATTTTCCCACATGTCTAGGGTCCAGTGGCGATGTTCCCGCACCCATGCTAATCTTTGCACCCTGTGATGTGCTGTCAGCAGCGGTACCTTCGTGGGACGATGATTTCTGTACCCCATAGCGAGGAGATGGTTCTGGATGGTGTGGCTGCTTACACGTTTTTGTGCACCAGCGCTAAATTGCCAAGTGATTTCTTGCACTGTAGCCCGTCTACCCGCTTTTACAATGCGAGCTAGTCGACGGTGACCCCGCTCATCCACACGCTGTTGTCCACGGCAGTTGGCCCTTGCAGGAATGGTTTTACCAGAATCGATGTACTCACGGTGCACCCGTGACACAGTGGCTCGTGAAATTTCCAGTGCCTGCACGACTTCCGAGATGAAGTGACGCATTCTTCGGGCCCCCACAATTTGCCCACGATCAAATGCGCTTAGATCTTACGTCTTACCCATGCTGCGTCTGACACTTACTGATTCCCGTCGCATCACTCTTTATATTGTCGGATGGCTGCATACGTCATGTCGTTTCCGTTTACAGGGCCGTCCGCAGCGCCACATTTGCATCACGCCAGCTGTCTCTAATTCAATTGCTCTTCAGTGTACATTAACGCCCCCTGGCGGGGAAATCATTCATTATTTTAAGAAGTAAATATACCGAAAAAGTTTGTCTACGTGAGTAGTATCGGTTCACGAAAGAATTTTTTAAGTCGAGATTTTAAGAGCTCAGGTTTTGCTGCAAATCCGTCAGAAGCAGAAATCAACGCTTACGGCCCATGGTGACCAGATCATTTTCTACCAAAAATAAGAAATATATGCAAAATATTTTCAATCACGAGCTGTATCCTCTAAAGAAAAAAAAATTCAAATCATAGTTTTCGCAGCAGAGATATCTGGGGAAAAGCAAATTACTTTTACGCCCCCTAGCGGAGAATCTATGCGTAACTTGGAAAAGTGACTTATGCCTAAAATAATCTTCGACATGAATGGAATCGAAAAGTAAAAGAATTTTTTTAATTGGATGGTTAGAAGCAAATACACTGCCGGAAAGTGAAAAAAGAACACCATGAAGGAGACGTCTGATACCAACGAAATTTATACAGCAGAATAACGGAATACAGAGGATAACGTGATCAAAACATTATGGCAAAATACAGCTGTATTTGCTAGTAAACTGAAAAATAACATTTCCATGTAACATGGTTATACGAGGTTAGTACCGCTATGAACTGCGTCACACTGTGCAGTTCTGGCATGGAGTCTGTCCTACAGATGTTGGATGTAAGTTTGGGGTATTGAGTTCCAAGCATCCTCAACCTGGACGCGTAAATCGGGGATGGTCGTGGCTGGCCGTGGAGACAGGATAAGTCGTTGTCCCATAAAATCCCACACGTGCTCAATGGGGGACAAATCCGGTGAACGTGTAGGCCATGGAAGTTGTCTCACACCCTGAAGTGCATGTTGCGTTGCACGTGCCGTGCGTGGGCGTGCGTTATCTTGCTGGAAAACACCACGATGGACCGACCTTACAAATGGCACAACAACGGGCTGAATGATGTTGTTGATGTAGGAGGTGCTGTTTAACGTACCCGGTACAAACACTAGTTGTGTACGGGATCGATAGTTGATCGCTCCCCACACCAGGAGACCAGGTGTAGGACCTGTGTGTCGCTGGCGGATGCAAAAAGGGTGGGGACGCTTCCCTGTGCGTCTGCGAACACGCACACGGCCATCGGAGGCTCCCAAGAAGAATCTGCTTTCATCGCTGAACACGACAGATCGCCATTGCGTTCTCCAGTGCAGACGTTGGCGACACCACTGCAGCCGTTCCTGACGGTAGGCTGGAGTCAGAGGTACACATGCCAGAGGCACACGTGCACGCAGTCCTGCATCCAGTAGACGGTTACGGATTGTTTGCACAGTCATCTCAGGTGCAACGGCAGCTCGGATTTACGTCGCAGTGGATGTTCTGCTTGACAACGCCGCTCTTCTTATGCGTCGATCGGTCCGCTCATCAGTCCGTCTGTGACTCCCGGTTCCACGTCTTCTCGTGTGGGAATGTTTCTCGGACCATCTAAGCCACCATCGTACCACCACCGATACTTCCCGTCCAATTCGCTCCGCAATACGACGATACGGCCACCCGGCCTCGCGGAGTCCGACTAGACGACCTCGCTCAAAGTCCGATAACTGCTGAAATCGTACATGTCTTCCGTGTCCAGGCATTGCGGCTTCTTCAGGGTCTTCGCACGTGTCCGTACGTCAACGACTGATTACATTCACTTCGCCGTACTCCTTAAATACCACCGACGATAATTTGCATATTATGCCGTGCTGTGGCGTAAGCGCTCACCGGTTGGTCCCGAAATTAACATCACACCTACGTAAACTCGACCCCATTAACATATGTAAATTTCATGGTCGTCCGCAAATTTCTTCTTGGTGTTCTTTTTTCACTTTCCGCCAGTGTATAAGGAATAGAATGTGTTTTGAATTCGATAACATCTGTATTTA
Source organism: Macrothele yani (assembly GCA_039090855.1). Classification (NCBI taxonomy): domain Eukaryota; kingdom Metazoa; phylum Arthropoda; class Arachnida; order Araneae; family Macrothelidae; genus Macrothele; species Macrothele yani. The sequence goes on along the minus strand of CM076994.1, from coordinate 73,034,468 downwards.
CGCCCTCTAGCGGCAAAATTTTTCATAGTAAAAAAAAACGAAGTGAAGGATCATCATTCGCACATTTCAAGCTTTCTAATGCGAAAATAGTTTTTCAAATCGGACTATTAGTTGCAGTGATATCGTGTCTACAGACGGACGGACAAACCGATAACACAAGCACGATCTTTTTTTACAAAAGACGTGCTAAAAACATTCATGGAATATTTGTGGCGATCTTAAAGTGATAGCTTTACTCTTTGGCCTACAACTTGGGTACCAAAATACTGCTGCTTCCTCTGTGAATGGAACAGTAGGGTCAGAAATTCTCATTTCATTAAAAACACCTGGCCTAAAAGAGACTTCTTAATTCCAGATAATAACAAAAACGATGACACCGAATTTTCAGATGTAATAAGCACAACTTTTGAATCCAATCACATGTTTTGAATCCAATCTGACGCGAATTAAATTTATCAAAGCTATTCTAATCAATGAAACCGGTTTGGAAAACCATCAACTGGTTCCAACAATCGATAAAACATTCAGAAATAGAAACATCTACTTAGTTCCACCAGTGGCTAAAAAGCATGTTATGAAAATTAACGAATGATGAACAAAAAGTGTCTCATACTGCAAGGAAGGTACCAGAGACAAAGAGATTTTCAAATCGAACAGTTAAAAGAAGAAATATAAAAAAGAAATATATAAAAGAAGAAATATAAAAAATAACGTGGAAAGAGTGATGACATCGTCCATTTACATTATCTCCACGTATTTGATATATATTAACCATTTCTATCGCCCTTTGAATTTATCAGCTACAATTAAAATAGCTGTTGCGTTAAATGCCACCAGATGACGACATCTCAGTTGCTGAGACCATCAATACGTATGCGTGTAGTCAGATGCTGACTGATAAACCACGCATGGCGCTGAGAATTGTTGGCGCTGTAGCGTAAATTCGAACGCACTCGACTAGTTATCGAGAGTTCTGGAGTTCGATCCCAGCAGTGCCGGAATACAATTTTTCAGTCGCTATGCGTTGTTTAAAAAGTAACGTGGAAAGAGTGATGACATCGTCCATTTACATTATCTCCACGTATTTGATATATATTATTATAAAAAAGGAATATGTAAATTAGTTTACGTCTGCTAGCTGAAGAATTTTCATAGCGGAAAAGTTGAAAATAGGCGAAAATTATTCTTCATGGAAAAAGCGTTCAGCCTTTGCGCAGCTAGTTAGAAATCTTTGCGTTACTTAAAGAGGATAATGTGCCACATCTCTGTTGTAGCGAATGGCATACAACGAAGAAGAAATTTCTCAATAGCGTTTTTAGAAATGGCGATACAGCTGCAAACTGAAGTGCATAAACCCTACCTACCGACGGAACTGTGAACTACAAAATTCCTCATATACTAGCCTCAAAAGTGTTCTACAAGGTAAGTGGTATCCGGTGTTGAAAGATTTTTTTAAATCGCACATGTAAAAGCAGTGATATTGAAAAAAAAATAATAATACGCATATGCGCCCTTAGCGGCGTTCACTATTTTGGAAAGAAAATGCACACACAGTTTGCATAGTTAATAGTATCTAACCGAAGAAAGAAGTTTTCAATCGGGTTTTAGTCCCGCAGATATTGCTGTAAACGGAAACTTGAATTTACGCCCTCTGGTGGCAGACTTGTGCGCTACAAAAAATTTGAAATTATATGAAAAACATTTCCCGACAAAAACGCTGTCCAACAAAGAAAGAATTTTTCAAATCGGACTCTTAGAAGCAGAGATATCTACAAAAATAAGATATGCCTTTACGGCCGCTGGAGGAAAAACCATGCATTATTTTAAGAAGAAAGTATTCTCAAAAGGTCTTTCGATGTGAGCGGTATCGTCCCACGAAAGGATTTTTTCAATCGAGTTTTCAGGAGCTCAGATTTTGCTACAAATACATCAGACGCAGAAATTAACGCTTACGCCCCCTGGTGGCTAAACCATTATTTATCAAACATTAGAAATACATGCAAAGAATTTCCTATCAGCTGCTGTATCTGGTGCAGAAAGAAGTTTTCTAATCGGAATTTTAGAAGCAAAGATATCAGGGGAAACGCAATTTAATTTAACGCCCCCTAGCAGAAAGTCTATGTATTGTTTGAAAATTTTGAAATTATATGAGAGCATTTTACACCGGAAACGCTATCTCACAAAGAAGGAATTTTTTCAAATCTGACCCTTAGAAGCAGAGATATTGACAGAAAAAGATATACCTCTACGCCATCTGTTAGAGAAACCGTAAATGATTTTAAGAAGAAAATATTCTCAAATGTTTATCGACATGAGCGGAATCGGTCCACGAAAGAATTTTTTCAATCGAGATTTTAGAAGCTCAGATTTTGATGGAAATACCTAGGAAGCAGAAATTAACCCTTACGGCCCCTGGTGGCCAAACCGTATTTTATAAAAAATTAGAAATACAATCAAAACATTTTCCACCAGCAGCTGTATCCCGTGCAGGAAGAATTTTTTAAATCAGTGTTTTAGAAGCAGAGATATTGGAAAAAACTCAATTTACCTTTACTCCCCTTAGCGGAAAGTCAATGAATTACTTGAAAATTTTATAATTATATAAAAAATATGTCGCACCGGAAACTCTATCTAACAAAGAAGAAATTTTTCAAATTGGATCATTAGAAGCAGAGATATTGACAAAAATAAGATATTTATCTACGCCTCCTGGCGGGGAAACCATGCATTATTTTGAGAAGGAAGATTTCCCATTCGAAGCTGTATCCGCTGCAGCAACAATTTTTCAAATCGGAGTTTTAGAAGAAGAGGTATCTGGGGAAACGCAATTTACTTTTACGCCCCTAGCGGAGAATCTATGCGTTACTTGAAAAAGTGACGACTGTATACCTAAACTAATCTTCGACATGAGTAGAATCGAAAGGCAAAAGAATTTTTTGAACTGGATATTTAGAAGCAAATGTATGAAATAAAATGTATTTTGAATTCGATATCATCTGTATTTATGCCCTCTAGCGGCGAAAGTTTTCATAGTAAAAAAAAAAAAATAAAGGATCGTCATTCGCACATTTCAAGCTTTCTAACGCGAAAAGAAGTTTTTAAATCAGACTATTAGTTGCAGAGATATCGTGTCTACAGGCGGACGGACGGACTCACAAACCGATAACACAAACACTATCTTTTTTTGCAAAAGACGTGCTAAAAAGGTTGCTGAGCCTTTTAGTAATTCCTCAGAATGTGTACTTCACATCAAACTGGGTTTGATAAAAAAATTTATAAAGGCATTGAATAAAGATGGAGAAGCCTTTCGTTTTCTAAAGAACAAGTTCCCCAAAATATATGAAGCCAAAATTAAACAAAGCATTTTTATTGGTCCACAAAAAAGGGAACTTATGCGTCATCTTGCATTTGAAGGCACTTTGAATGCGACTGAAGCTGTTGCATGGAAGTCCTTTAAAGATGCGGTACTGAACTTTTTAGGTAACCGGAAGGCAGAAAATTATGAGGAACTTGTTAATGAGCTTCTAGAAAAGTATAAGGCCATGGGATACAATATGTCCCTTAAAATGCATTTCCTTCACTCGCATCTGAACTTTTCCCTACAGAACTTGGGAGCTGTAAGCGATGAGCACGGAGAACGTTTTCATCAGGACATAGAAAACCGCTTTAAAGGAAAATGGAGCCAATAGAAAACCGCGATAAAGGAAAATGGAACCCATAGAAAAACTGATTACTGTTGGACTCTAAAAACGGATGTAGTACAACCAAAGTACAGAAGAAAATCTAAAATAAATACTTTTTCAGGAAAGTGTCAGTAATTGTCATTTCGTTGGATGTAATATTGTATTGATAAAACCTGCAGCAGTTAATGTTTGAGTAAAGTACTGAGTCTGTGAATTAGTAATAGAAATATTATTATTGAGGTCTACCAATAAAAATCCCTTTTTTCCGGTTAAATTCACATAATTGAAAGCCTCTGTTAATTTATCAAAAAATTGAGTTGTATTTAATCCTGAGGGCGGTAACACACCGTTATAATAGTGTGTTGATCTTCAGTTGTCAAAATTTCTAAGTTAGGGTCAGTAAATGTTAAGTTTTTATTAATTGAATAATCATGATAGGTTTCCATAACGTAAATGGCTACTCCACCTCCCTTTGAGTGGGTTTTATTTTGATAAACAATCTTATAGGCACCCAAGTCAACACTGTAACTTTCAGTGGGGAACCATGTCTCCGTTATACATAAAATATCTATTTGTAAATTAGTAACCTGAATTAGTGCCTCGATAAGTGTAAGTTTATTTAATATGGATCTAGCGTTAATATGAATAATTTTCAATGAATTTGTGGAACTACAAGAAAAGATATTATTTATTTTTTGTGTTGTATATAAATTACTTTGCATTAAATTTGTCCATTTGCTTGCTGTCTATTGGTAGGATTAAAATCTTAAATTTTGAGGGTTCAAAGCCACTCCCTTTAACATCTATAAAAAAGATAAGTGTGATCTCCCTTTCTTTACCAATAACAGGAAAGTATATCACAAAATCATAAACACAATACAATTCACTTCGCCATAAGTACAAACACTAATCATTCTAACATTTCAGGGAAGTCTCATACCTCAATTTGATACTCAATAATATTCATTTTGTACACAAAAAAAAAAGGATAGTAGAAAACCTGTCTACTGTGTTCTATTAAGATAATCACAAGTCAAAATTTAGTTGAAAACTCAAGATACCTTCCCTCATAACATTTTCAAGGAAAATAAATGTAATGTTCACAGTGTAATGTTCTGCCAAGATATTGCTAGTTAAAAATTAATAGGAAACTCAAAACCATTTCTAAAAACATTTAGAAAAATAGAATAAGTATAGTCTCCTTCACTTTATAACAGTCCAAGGTACAGCAATGAGTCATGCCTCAATTAAAGATTGACTGTAAATCATGTTGTTATAGGCACTATGTAAAATTTAAAGTATGTATGTATTATTAGCACTATACAAAAAACAGAACACACACACACACACACAAAAGAAACAGTAAGCGTAGTTTCCTTTTCTGGCAGTATAGAATTACAGTAAGAAATCATACCTGAGTTATAGTCACAGTACATTATAGACATTCCACGAACCATCACATCATGAACACAATGGAAATTATTCTATCAAATCAAAAAATCCTACCATATTCTCAGACACAAATAAGACCTTCCGTCAAGGTACCAGACCAAGTTCATATAATTCTTCCGAGAAATATTTTTTTCTTTGAGTCATGGTCACTCTTTTTTATATAAACACTGCCGTTTTTCACCCATGCACATTTAATCCCAGTTTACAAGCATTTATTCTGGAGTGTAATTTTCTTACACTCCAGAATAAATGCTTGTAAACTGGGATTAAATTCTCATTAATAAATGTTTTAGTTGCTGGCAAAACAGTATTTATTTCTGAGTTCAATATAACAGTCTTTTTCTTAGTTAGCCAACTTTATCTTGCGGTTCGAGTTTTGAATTGTATAATTGCAACTGCATTTGGCTTTTGAAAAGCAACATATTTGAGTGGGTGAAGGACATCAATATCTGTTGAGTGATAATTTGTAATCCCAAGTTTATCAGCATATTTATGAATGTGAGTCCACAACTCAGATTCATTGTTGATTAATGTTAAATCGATCCCATGTAAGTCCAAATTCTTATTAGGGTAATATTGATTTGGTTCATTAATTTCACAGTTTAGCTTCTGAATTTGATGTTGTTTAATGTCATTCTTCTTTAGTAAGAAATCCTATTTTGCATTTAGTTCCTTATTGTCTCTTTCTAGAGACTCACACCTATTACAAATATCTTTATAATTTACTGCAAAAAGCACAACCATTTTTTCGTATTCTACCAAATCCTTTTTGATTTTTGATATTGATTCCAGCTTCGCATTTATCTCATCTAGTGAGTGTCTGAGATCTTGTTTCACTTCATCATTTGACTGCTGAATTTCTGAATTTATGTCACCGAAGGTTGCCATTATGATGTCCATGTTTACAGTTCCAGTACTGTCAGAAAATGATGCAGCCGCTGTGGATTTATTTGAAGCCGCATTCCCCCTCTTATTTGCCATTAAATTTGATTATTTATAATAATAAACCAGTTCATAAATAAATCACAACTAGCTACATGAACTCGGTCACTCCTGCATTTATCGAAAGATGGCAGCACACTCTTTTATAGACAAGCTGAAGCCGTATTAGATTATTTGTCACAGTTATCAGTCAGATATTTTTATAGGTGCTGTGCCCTCGAAGTCGAACCTTTGCACTCGCGATTTCACAGATGTCATTCATAATATGATTTTCCTGTTATTAATTCATGCATCTTCAGTACGGTATGATTTCAGGTACATTATAACCGCTGATGGTTTCACGGAACCAAAAGCCTTTTCATAGCTCAATAGAAGAGTTTGTATTCATTCAATTAGTCCTCGCAGCTCGTGGACATATGTTCTACAGTGCTGTAATCATTCCCGAGTCCACCAGGCAGATTCACTTTTCGTTTCTGGTGCTTTTCTTCAACTCATAGCACGAACGAAAGGCCACACTACTGCCGAAAACAGCTTGTGACAAGCGAATTTTGGTGATTTAAATTCACGACACAGATGTTCTTTCTAGTACGCACTATGAACCAGTTTTCTTTGGTAACTACATCTTTCCCTTCGCAGATGCGTTTTTTTTTTTTGTTATTGTTTTATTTTTTTATTTTTCTATTTTGCTTTTACGATTCCATTGGACCTCAGGCAATCCCGTCGCCACAATTTCCTCTGCATCATATCAATAATCTCAGGAACGGAATATCTGGAATTCCATTTGTTGTTTCCGGATAAAAACTAACAACCAGAAGCATAATGCCAGAGCAACATGATTCCTCAATTTTTTTAAAAAGAAGAAATTAATTCTTACATTAGTGTAAAATTATTCAGTACAATGAAAAGTTGACCGGGAAATTGAAACATGTTCTTCCTTTTTAATTCTAAAATCTAAAATTTGATATTTTAAGTAGGGATTTGCAAGTTATTACTTTTTAAGGATGAGTGAAATGATACTATTCCCTTGTCGAGTAAGGAACATTTGGCTTTGTGACGGCATTCACGAAATGACTGAATACTATTTGTTGTAATGGTTATTACACCTCATTGACTCTGTTATTTTGCGCAATTAATCAAAACTATGTTTGATCAGATACCAGTGAAGTACTAAAAATATGTTTTGACTCTGTTATTTTGCGCAATTAATCAAAACTATGTTTGATCAGATACCAGTGAAGTACTAAAAATATGTTTTTGGTGGCATCGAGATTTTAGAATCAGCGACTTCATGATTTCTTTGATGTTAAGATATCTTCTAACATAAAAGAATCAAAGAAATCACGAAAAAATCGATTTCATAACCAGTCTCATTGGAAGTTAATGTAGAGCCCAACAAAAGGCAAACCTTTTGCACTAGTTTTCATAAATTAAGAAACAAAATCAGAAATATTGTGTTTATTTGCGAAAGAAAAGCTAGAAACGCACGAAACTTGGGTACGTGATGTGAAATGTAATATACTATACAAAGTCAGTATTTCTTTCCGGTATGCATCCAGGGAGGTGAAACCCTCCCGGAAACGACCCCCTTCCGAGACATTTTAGGTTACCGAGCCAAATTTTAATAAATTCAAGCTATGATGAAAAAAGAAGTTTCGTTTCTTTTTATGCTACAAATATTTCTCCAATTATATTTTTTTAAATATTTGTTCAAATGGTACTACAGTAGTTATAGTTTATTTTATTAAAAAGTGTATTACGACGCATGGTATTCTTCAAAATATAATAAGTAGACTAATCATACCTAATTGTCTGGAAATCGTGATTCAGGAACAAGAGTGCGTTGAATGCATTTTAATAGATAAAAATTTCAAGCCTGCTAACCCCCCCCCCCCTCCTTTAGCTGGAAAAAAGTTTGTTTTTCCTGAAATGTTTGAAGAAGTAATTATTATATCAGGGATGAATATGGAATTTTTCCTCCGGGGGAGGGGGGGGTGTGTGTGACGAAAACAGGAAGTTTTTTTTTAAATCCACCATCTGGAACAAAATTAAAGTTCATGAAAAATTGAAGAAAAATTAAAGCATTTTTTTTCTAATGTAAGTTGCTACATTTTTATTAAATTCAGACATTTTTTTTTTTATGTAAGTCGCATTTTAACCAAAAGCAAAAAAATGAAGCATTTTCTGGAAGGGGGGAAGTACCCCTCTAAATGCGTCCCTGTGCCAGATATATAGTAATTACTTCTATATATATAAATATAGCAGTTAAAATTATAACATCATCATCGTCAACCATTATCAATCCACTGCTGGACGAAGGTCTCCCGAAGTTTCCTCCACAACGGTCTGTCTTGTGCCATCTCCTCCATGTCACCCCTGCATACTTTCGAATTCCATCCACCCATCTCCCATGTGGTCTTCTTCTGGGTCTTTTCCTGTCCCTTGGAATCCAATCTAAAATTTCGGCTGTCCATCGATGATCTGTCCTTCTGGCAGTATGTCCAGCCCATTGCCATTTCAAGGATTTAACTCTGATCATGATGTCTTCCACTCTTGTCATTTTACGGATCCACGAGTTCCTCTTCTTATCTCTCCTGGTCACACCAAGCATGCACCTCTCCATGCTACCTTGAGTTGTCTGCAGCTTTTGTATGTCTCTTTTAGTTAAGGTCCACGTCTCTGCACCATACGTAAGCACTGGAAGGATGCATTGATCAAACACTTTTCTTTTAAGACATAATGGCATATTGCTCTTGAAAATTATGCTGTTTCTTCCAAAAGCTCTCCAGGCAAGTTTTGTACGCCGATTAATTTCTTCATCAATGTGACCCTCACTTGATATCTACTGTCCAAGATAAACGTACGTGTCTGTTATCTCCACCTTTTCTCCATCAATCGAGAAATCTTCATTTCTTGTAAAAGCATTGAACATCCCTTTTGTCTTCTGAAAGTTCATTTTTAATCCCACTTCTTTACTCTTGTCAGCATGTTCCTGGATCATACTCTGCAGCTCTGATGGGGTAGTTTCAAAAATTAATACGCCATCAGCAAAACGAAGGTGGGTTAGATAATTTCCATTAATCTTTATCCCCTTGTTTTCCCAGCTCAGCGACTGAAAGACACCCTCCAATGTGGCATTAAAGAGCTTCGGAGATATGGTGTCACCTTGTCTCACTCCCTTTCCAATTTTTATGTGTGTTGTATTTTCAAACAGCCGAATCTTTGCACTTGCATTTTCATAGATGTTATTAATAATATTAATGTATGCATCTTCAATACCGCAGGATTTCAGAGCCATTGTAACTGCTGATGGTTTCACCGAATCAAAGGCTTTTTCATAATCGATAAAAGCCATGCACAATGGAAGTTCATATTCCCTCGCTCTTTCAATTAGTTCTCTCAGTACGTGGATATGATCTGTTGTGCTGTAGCCACTCCTGAATCCAGCTTGTTCTCTCGGTTGAGCCATGTCCAGTGTTACCTTCAAGCGGTGTGAAAGAACTTTAGTGAAGATTTTATAAACCACTGATAGGAGGCTGATAGGTCTGTAGTTCCCGAGATCTTGAATGTCACCTTTTTTATGTAGCAGGATCATTGTAGCGGTGTTCCAATCCTCAGGAATCTTCCTTTCATTAAGGCATCGAGTGAAAACTTGGGCGAGTACTGTTTCGATTTCTCCACTTGCTTCTTGTATGATGTCTACAGTAATTCCATCTTCTCCTGGAGCTTTTCCCCGCTTCATGTTCTTGATTGCATGTGCAACTTCTGCTGGAAGGTGTGGAGGAACTCTGGTACTGGTACCTTTCATGATGTCTGGAGTGCATGTATCATCATTTTCATATAATTTGGAGTAGAAATCTTTCAGTCTTGTCAAAATGTCGCCTCTATTTCTCGTTACAGAACCATCTTTTTTTCTCTGTGCCATAATCTGTTTTCTTCCCTTACTGAGAAGTCCCTTTGCTATCTTTAGGCTTTGGTTGTTTTCAATTGCTTTCCTTACTAGTTCACAGTTGAATTTCCTTACGTCTTCAGTGATACTTTTTCGTACTGTCTTGCATAGCTCTATATATTCTACTTTGGAAGTCACATCTTCTTTAGTTGTCCTCATCTCTCTTCTTTTTTGCATCAACATTTTGGTTTTTCCTGATAATTTGTTCACATGCAACTTGTTCTTAGACCCACCTAATTTTGTTGCTGTTTCCATAAGAGCGTTGGTTACTTTTCTGTTAACTTCAGAAATATCCACTTCTTCCGATGTTAGGAATTCTAAAGCAGAGAACCTGTTCTTCAGTTCCAACTTGAAGGTATTATGGTATTTTTTAAGGTTGGTTATGTCAATAGAATTTGTTTGTCTTATGAGCTTGCCACGTTCAAGTTTAGTGTTGAGGTGCATCTTACATCTCACCAATCTATGGTCACTACCTGTGTTGAACTTGTTTATCACACTGAAGTCTTCTATGACAAATTTTTTGTTACACATAATAAAATCAATTTCACTTGTCGTCCCATTTGGATGTCTCCATGTACATTTCCTGTGTGGCTTTTTCTTGAAGAAGTAGTTTAAGATGAAAAACCTTCGGCCTCTGCAAACTCAGCAAGAGTATTTCCACGCTGGTTTCTGTTGCCGTGACCGAATTTTCCTACTGAAGTTTCATTCTGTTGCCGTCGCCCTATTTTTGCATTGAAATCTCCCAAATTATTTTCAAGTGCTGCTTACCTATATATATATATATATATACTAAAGAGCAAAACTGAAGACTAAGGAAAAAATTTTAGAATTTAAAACGAAGGGTGCAAAATAACCTGAAAATCAAAACGCGCAACGCAGCAGTTTTGAAAATTCAGAATTCACATTCTATAAAGAAGATACCTAAGCAAAAAAATACATATATAATTTTGACTCACACCTAGTACAACATAGAAAAGTTTATGTATCTACCTGTGTGATCAAAAGGAAAAAAGGTAAAAAATAAAATAAAACAACTGAATGTAGAAGGTGTCGAGAATACTAGGTCTTTGTGGAAGTGAGAAAATGCAGAGTTTTTGCTGGTCCTTGATAAAGCCAAGGCTCAGTATTCTCGACACCTTCTACATTCAGTTGTTTTATTTTATTTTTACCTTTTTTCCTTTTGATCACACAGGTAGATACATAAACTTTTCTATGTTGTACTAGGTGTGAGTCAAAATTATATATGTATTTTTTTGCTTAGGTATCTTCTTTATAGAATATATATATATATATATATATGTAAGCATATATATATCTTATTAACAAGAGACTGAAGCAAAAAAAATTATTGACTCATGCCAAGTACAACATAGAAAAGGTTATGTATTGATCGGTGTGAGTAAAAAGAAAAAAGAAAAACTGAATGTAGAAAGTGTCGAGAATACTGAGCCTTGGCTTTATCAAGGACCAGCAAAAACTCTGCATTTTCTCACTTCCACAAAGACCTATTTGGAAATGGGTTTCTGCAAAGTCATAGATGCAAGTAATAAGCCCACCAAAAAAATTTAAAAAATATATATATGTCATAACCTCCATAGAGATGTATGACCAAGCTTTAGTTAACAATTTAGCTTGCATCCATAACTTTCCTGGCCCGACCCATGCTCTTCATCTGTTACTAATAAACAGAAAGAAGATGATTATAGAAAACTCAAGTTGTAAGAGTGACATAATGAATCAGAAATAATGTTCAGCAATAACAAATTGCCAAGTTACCTAGTCGCCTAAGAGAGAATTTAAAACCTGAATAGCAATACTAAAGTACTACAAATTCTTAAACATTGCAATAAAAAAGGAAATATTAATTTTTTTCTAAAACACAGATTCTTGAAAGAAAACTGGATTATAAAAAAACCCTACTCCACAACTTCTGACAACACAAGAGCGAGAATAAAATAAAGACAATAATAAACTAAAGAAATGCTTTGTGAAGGTTATATGACATAAACAATTAGTTGCAATACGTACAAAGTATTTCAGAAGTGCTTTAAGTGCATGATTAAGTAGTTATTAAGACCTTAACTACATTGAAAACACATCGTAGACTACAAGAACAATGGAACAGCCGGCTGCTTAGCCTTAGCACCCTAAAAAACGCGCAAAGTAACCAGGAAAAGAAAGAGTTAAAATCCGCAAAAAGTTAATAGACTTGCTAGTGCCTAAATGCTTAAAGCAAAAAATAGAAAAAATGTTCAAGAAGTTCAAACATTGAACCTGGAAACCTAAAACCCAAAGACAATGAAGAGAGCTTACCTCTTATGCAACTTAACATCTTCCACTCTTGAGGAAACATGGGCGACCTTTTCCCCAAACTTCTAAACACCCCTGCCACTCCCTAGTCGCTGGGGGGCAGTGTGGGTGGTGCTGAAGGCCTCCACACACTGAAGAAAATCCTACTCGCGGAGATTTTAACTAGAGAAAAATATAATTAAGATTGTGGACATGTTTGACCAGAAAGAGCATAATTAACTCTCCAGAATACATGAGAAATATTATGAAATACACAAGTAGTGTATTTAATAATCTTTGCATGTATTTAATCACCTTAGTGAGCTATACACTGCTGGCCACCCAAAATGCAACACCAAGAAGGACACGAGATAGCAATACCAGATTTACTGGACGCATAACAACAGATACAAAGATGAAACGATTGAGCTTACAGGCCCGTGCGACTTGCAGAACACGCAGACATCTATAGTTCGTGTGGCCCCCATGGCTGGCAATAACGGCCGCTACACGCCGCGGAATCAAACGAAAGAGGCTTTGGATGTGGGCTTGGGGTATGTCCGTCCAGGCTGCTTCCACATGTTTCCACAGTTCATCAGGCGTAGCCGCGGGTGGTGCTTTCCGGGCCACTCAGTTGCCGATCAGCGACCAGACGTGTTCAATGGGCGACATGAACACGTCTGGTCAGGTGGGCCACGGCAGCAGTGACACCTGGTGGGCCACGAAGAATTGTTGCACGATTCGTGCCACGTGCGGACGCGCATTGTCTTGTTGAAACGTGGCCGCTGGCAGGTCCTGCAGGTAAGGCAGGACTACAGGCTCCAAAACGTTGGAGATGTAGCGGTGTCTGTTGAGTGTACCGGCTAAGCGTACCAGAGGGGTGCGGGTGTCATATCGAATTGCGCCCCAAACCCTAACACCAGGCGACGGACCGGTATGGCGATACCTAATGCAGGCGTCATACAGTCTCTTGCCGCCGTGCCATCGCACGCGCAGTCTCTTGCCGCCGTGCCATCGCACGCGATGCGCGTGCGATGGCAGAAGCGGGATTCGTCGGAGAAGACAATGTGTTGCAGGCAGAAGCGGGATTCGTCGGAGAAGACAATGTCGTGCCATTCCGTAGTCCAGGTGCGGCGTTCAACGGCCAACTGTCGCAGCACTGGCAGGTGGTGTAACGTCAATGGTAATCGGAGCAGTCGTGCGACAAGTCCCCGCCTCTGCAGACGACGTCGAACGGTACGTGCTGACACAGGTTGTTGCGCAACACACCCTAATTCCTGCGCTAACGTTCGTGATGTGTCGGTGAGCGCCGTCAATGCCCGCAGCACAACATGCCGGTCTTCTCGTTCGGTGGTGTGCCGCAGCTGCGGCAATCCCTCACGTCGGTCCGTCCGTCCCTCCTGCACCCACCGAATCCACACTCGCCTCACTGTGGCTGGATGTCGTCCCACACGGTTGCCGATGGCTCGGTACGATAAACCGCTGTCGAGATAAGCCACTATTCGTCCTCTGTCGAACTCTGAAACGTGCTGGAATGACTGTCGTATTCTGCGACGAGGCATCAGGAAACTTTCCACGCACAGGTCCGGCAGCACAACACACTTTCACTACTTACACCCTGCCTTCTGTACACCCTTCTTATAGTGCTTCTCGGTGGCGTGCCGGGCGCACATGATTTGCATATGTCCTGCAATGCTAATCGTTTGCATGTTCTCTCGCGGGCGACGCATGCTGCAAATTTCAGGCCAATCGGGTGCTTCCTTTATGGTGTTCCATTTTGGGTGGCCAGCAGTGTATATAGCAAATGGAAAACTTGCCCTTTCTAAGGTTCCATTTGCCCCCCCTCTCCGGCCAAAAAGTCCTGAAAGAAACACTGTACAAAGTCAGTATCATATGCAAATGAGTGTCCATGGCATCGGTTTTTTAATGAGCCACAGCTTAAAAGGGACTCTTGCGGAGACGTGCGTCACAGCGTTTTCGGAATTTAAAGGAAGAATTTTAAGACAGAAGATTTATTGCAAAGGCTTTGAGACCCCATTTCACAGATGAACTGTAGTAGAGAGCGATCGATAGACTACAGGCAGGACATAGTCAGGTGGAAGTTGCAAAACAGTTGCATGTGAGTCCCTCTGTGATCCACAAACTGTGGAACCAATTTCAAAATACGCTATCAGTTTCCTGAAAGTATAGCGTAGGTTGGCCCAGGGTTACAACATCCGTGAAAGACTGATATCTCTGATTAACTGCGCGGAGGAACAGAACAGCTACTCCAACACAGCTGCGATCTGTTCTTGTTGCGGCTACAGGAACTGTGGCATTTGCTTCCACTGTGCGTAGAGGGCTTCACGAAGAAGATCTTTATGCTACGCGACGAATCGTTCCGTCCATCAAAATGAGGGGGGGGGAAGCTTTTGAATTCGTCAAAACTGCACGTCAGTTGGACTTAAAACCAATGGAGTGCAGTTCTCTTCTCAAATAGTCCAGAATTTGCAGAGCGATTCCATACGTGCTCTTATCTAGAAAGAACGAGGGACAGGTTACCGTACTTCTATGAACAGTGAAAGGGGTTCTTCTTGGAAGCACAATGATGCCTTATGGTGTCATCATTGTGCTTCCAAGAGAAACCATGAATGCGATAAGGCTGTAAGGATGACGTCCTAGATTCCTATATTGGCCCTTATGTAAGTGTGTAAGAGATACATTTCCCTTACAAGACTGTAATGCTCGTTCCCGTCGAGCGAGGCTGGTAGAACAATGACTTCAAGAGAAGATCCTTTTCCATATGGAATGGTCAGCCAGGTCTCCCGACTTTAATCCGATGAAGCATGTCTGGGATGCTCTATGCAAAGGTGTTTCTGCCCTAAACCCCCCTCTGCAAGACATGGACGGGCTTATACAAGCTTTGAACAAACAATGGTCGTTGCTTTGTTCTGAGTTCCTAGACCCATCATCAACAGCATAAAACATCCCTGTGAGACTGCATTACTCTGAGGGGTGACCACACTTCCTACTGAGGTACTTTGGCTATTTCATTTTGACAACTTAATTTTCACTTTATTCTGTATGCACTAATTTTTGTCGGAATGAGGTGTTCCTTACGAAATGTTTTACTGTATTTCTTTAACTTACGGTATGACGCAAGTTTCCACCAAATTTCATAACATTTCATCATGTATTTTTTGAATTATCGCCATTTTTCTTTCTTAAGTTTTGAAAAGCAGTGTATAATTGGTAAATGAAATATATTTTGCGTTTTTGCAACATATGTAATATTACTGTAACTTTAAGAGCCATGTAAATGCAGTCTTATATAAATAACATCAATGTTTTGGATTTCTAATCCAGCAGGAGAAACAATTTTTCATACACAGTCCTGGAAAGAATTTGATAAATTTTGGATATTAAGCCATTTTAATGAAACTGACCATTCCACGCTTAAGCAGAACATTTTAAATTTAATGTGCACTTTTTCAACCAAATCCATTCCAATATGCGCAGCTAATGAGAATGAAATGAGTAACGGCACTTGATGTATATTCACACATAATTCAGAACGTGCCTCAACTAACAGATTAATTACACTGGTCTACAACGTTTTTATAACATCAACAAATGTAGTAGTTTTTAACTAATTTTGGGTGCTGATTTCAGATCGCACCTTAAACAAGAAAGATGACACCGAATTTTCGGGTGTAATAAGCATGTCTTTTGAATCCGTTCTGACGCAAATTAAATTTATCAAAGCTATTCAAAGTCAATGGAACCGGTTTGGAAATCAATAGTATCTGACGGAAGAAAGAAGTTTTTCAACCGGGTTTTTAATCCCTCAGATATTGCTGTAAACGAAATCGTGAGCCCTCTGGTTGCAGACTTGTGCGTTAAGAAAAACCTGAATTTTTATGAGAAACATTTCGCACCGGAAACGTTCTCCAACACCGAAATGATTTTTCAAATCGGACTCTTAGAAACAGAGATATCGACAATAATAAGATGTGACTTTCCGTCCCCTGGTGGGAAAACCATGCATTATTTTAGGAAGAAAGTATTCTCAAAAGGTTTTTCCATATGAGCGGTATCGGTCCAAGAAAAAAATCTTGTCGAGTTTTCAGGAGCCCAGATTTTTCTACAAATACATCAGAAGCAGAAATTAACACCTATGCCCCCTGGTGGCCAAACCATTCTTTACCAAACATTAGAAATTATGTGAAAAATATTTTCCATCAGGCCTTGTATTTGATACAGGAAGAATTTTTCAAATCGGAGTTTTAAAAGCAGAAATAACGCAGAAAACGCGATTTACCTTTGTGCCCCTCGCTGAAAGTCTATGATTTACTTGAAAATTTTGAATTTTTAAGAAAAACATTTCGCATCGAAAACAGAATCCAACAAAGAAGGAATTTTTCAAATCGGACTCTTACAACTAGAGATATTGACAAAAATAAGATATACATCTACACCCCCTTGCGTAGAAACTATGCATTATTTGAAGAAGAAAATGTTCCTAAAAGGTTTGACGACATGAGTAATATCGGTCAACAAACGACTTCTTTTGCAATCGAGATTTTAGAAGCTCATATTTTGCTGCAAATACATCAGAAGAGGAAATTAAGACTTACGCCCCCTGGTGGCCAAACCATTTTTTTTTACTAAAATTGGAAATTACGTGAGAAGGATTTCCCATCAGGAGCTGTATCCGGTGCAGATAGAATTTTTCAAATCGGGGGTCTAGAAGCAGAGATATAGGGGGGAAAGTAGTTTACCGTTACGCCCCTAGCGGAAAGTCTACGAATTACTTGAAAATTTTAAAATCATATGACAAACATGTCACACTGGAAACAGTATCCAACCAAGAAGGAATTTTTCAAATCGGACTCGTAGAACTAGAGATATTGGCAAAAATAAGATATACATCCCCCCTCTGGCGGAGAAACTGTGGAATATTTTAAGAAGAAAATATTCCGAAAAGGTTTATCGATGTGAGTGACATCAGTCCACGAAAGAATTTTTTCAATCGATACTTCAGAAGCTCAGGTTTTGTGGCAAATACATCAGAAGCAAAAATTAACACTTACGCCCCCTAGTAGCCAAAGCATTCTTTACCAAAAATTTGAAGTTATTTGTAAAAGAATTTCCATCAGGAGGTGTATCTGCTGAAGAAAAAAAAATTCAAATCGGAGTTTTAGAAGAAGAGTTATCGGGGAAAATGTAATTTACTTTTACACCCCCTAGCGGAAAATCTATGCGTAATTTGAAAAAGAAACTATGTCTAAAATACTCTTCGACATAAATGGAATCGAAAGATAAAAGAAGTTTTACAATCGGATGTTCGGAAGCAAATATGTGTAATAAAACGTATTTTGGAATTGGACATCATCTGCATTTACGCCCTCTAGCGGCGAAATTGTACATCGTAAAAAAATAAAATAAAGGATCATCATTAGCATATTTCAAGCTTCCCAATGCAAAAAGAATTTTTGAAATCGCACTAATACTTGCAGAGATATTGTGGGTACAGACGGACGGACGGGCAACTACGCCACGGTTGTTTTTTTTTTTTTTTTTTTTTATCTTAAAAGTTGGAGAAATGGAGAAAAGGGATCGTCGCGGATGTATTAATGTTCCGGATAAGTTTTGCTATGTGTGTGGACAGCACATTAAAAAAATCCCTGAGTCGTCCATTGACAAAGACTGTTACGAAAGCCTAATATTTGTACTTTGGATGTCATGTTGGAGATCAAAATAAATTAAAGGTTCCACATGTTTGTTGCACTTGTTGGCCTGAGTGAATGCCTGATAGGTAAGCTAAAATCCATGCCTTTCGCAATTCCGATGATTTGGCGTGAGCCAACTGATCACGTGGAAGATTGTTATTTTTGTTTAACCAAAGTGAGTGGTTTTTCAAAGAAGAATGAAAGTAAAATACAGTATTCAAATTTGCCATCAGTCTTAAGGCCTGTTCCTCATGGGGAAGATCTTCGTATTCCAAAACCTCCATTGAACTGTGAAGAGATAGATTCAAACTCATCCAATAAAGATATGGACGCACATGAAGATTCGGATCCTACATACACTCCTAAACACTTAGACGAGCCCCACATGATTAAGCAAAATGAACTGAATGATCTCGTTCGAGACCTACATTTTTCCAAACAACAAGCTGAACTTTTAGGTTCCCGACCTGCTAACGAAGAGTACACGTGTATGTGTGTTCTATGAAATGCACGATGGTATATGTTTTTGTTCAGATATTTCGGGGCCAGAATTAAGATTATCTCACGATCCTACAAAATGGCGTCTGCTTATCGACTCATCCAAGATTAGTTTAAAAGCTGTCCTTTTGTCCAATGGAAACCAGAAGCCTTCCATTCTATTGTAGTAACACATGCTGTAGGCATGAAGAAGACGTATGAAAGCATAGACAAAGTTTTCACTGCAATAAAATATGACCAGTTTAGATGATCAATATGCGGTAATCTGACAGTGATATCACTCTTGCTCGGGCTTAAAAGTGGCTTCACCAAATGTTGTTGTTTTCTTTGTTTGTGGGACAGTAGGACCACAACACAACACCACGAACGGACAGACTGGCATAAACAGATGTTTTTATTTCTGGAGAGAGTAAAGTTCGTCACAAGTCCCGAGTTAATCCCTGTGATGTGCTGCTTACACCACTTCATACCAAACTGGGGATGATAAAAAACTTTGTAAAGGCTATGGACAAATCTGGCCCAGGTTTCTTGCATTTAAAGCAAACATTTCCGCAATTAATTAACATTTCCGCAATTAAGTGGTCCTCAGATACGCAATTCTTTGTTGGTCCTCAGATACCGAAACTACTGCGTGATTCTGCTTTCACCGAAAAGCTAAACAGCTCGGAACTCGCCGCATGGCAATCGTTCACATCTTTGATCAAGGGATTTCTGGATAAACACAAAGTGGGCAACTACAAACAGCTGATTCACAATTTTCTCAAGAACTATTAAAACCTTGGGTGCCGAATGTCCTCAAAAATACATTTCCTACATTCACATCTGGGCCTCGTGTCTGGCACTCGTTGCCCAAATTTGGCCCTTGGGCCAATAAAACCCATCAACCAACCAACCACATCTGGACTTCTTCCCTGACAACCTAGGAGCAGTCAGCGATGAACAAGGACAAAAGTTTCTACCAAGATATTCGAACGATGGAGGACAGGTACCGAGGCAAGTGGGATCTCTCAGTGACGAGTGATTATAGATGGTTTTTGCAGAAGGAGAACAACACGACACATAAGAGAAAAAAATGAACTAATTGTATGGGTATACGAGTATGTGTGTACACATTTACATTTGTGTTAATATTGTTTACTCTATTTCTTTTTTTCTTTTGCTGTCTCATATGCAGTGATATATGAATACGGTATTTTTACTTTGTAACACTAATTCTATATCGTGAAAGAAATACGGGATTACGCCAAAAATCGGATTGTCATCTTCAAAATTTGTACTAATTCTATAGCTAAAAAGACACATAAATGCTGTAATACTTTACAATGTGAAGCTGTAATATGTACATTTTGCATTGTATATACACTGAAGAGCAATTGAATTAGAGATACCTGTCTAGTAACGTGTAGCACCACCTTTCGTCCTGATGACGGCGGGGATTCGTTTCGGCATGGACTCGACAAGAAACCGGAAGCGTTGGGAAGCCACGACCCCTGAACAAGCTCCCACAGTTCACGAAGATTTGATGGAAGGGGTCAGAGCCTCGCACATCTCTCTCGATGACATCCCAGATGTTCTCGATGGGATTGAGGTCGGGTGACCAAGCTGGCCGAGGAAGCGAGGTCACGTCGGTGGAGTGTTCATCCAACCATTCGGATACAATTCGGGAGCGATCGCACGGTGTTTTGTCTTGTTGCAGGATGAGGTCCCAAGTGGGATGTTGAAGACGCACAAACAGGAGCAAGTGGTCGTCCAGGATATCCCGGTAACGTTGACCTGTGAGGGACGATGTCACACGTACCAGGGGTCCCATTTAAGTCCACGTAAACAGTCGCCAGACGAGAATGCCACCCTCACCAGCTTGAAGAGTACCCTGCTGGCAAGAAGGATCCATCGCTTCATGTGGTTTGCGCCGTACTAGTATCCTGCCATCCGCATGTACCAACATGAATCTCGTCTCATCAGTCCTGGCAACATTTTTCCACATGTCTAGGGTCCAGTGGCGATGTTCCCGCGCCCATGCTAATCTTTGCACCCTGTGATGTGCGGTCAGAAGCGGTACCTTCGTGGGACCATGGCTTCTGTACTCCATAGCGAGGAGATGGTTCTGGATGGTATGGCTGCTTACACGTTTTTGTGCACCAGCGTTAAAATGCCGAGTGATTTTTTGCACTGTGGCCCGTCTATCCGATGTTACAATGCGAGCTAGCCGACGATGACCCAGCTCATCCACACGCTGTTGTCCACGGCAGTTGGCCCTTGCAGGGATGGTTTTACCATATTCGATGCACTCAGGGTGCGCCCGTGACACAGTGGCTCGTGAAAATCCCAGTGCTTGCACGACTTCAGAGATGGAGTGACCCATTCGTCGGGCCCCGACAATTTGCCCACGATCAAATGCGCTTAGATCCTTCGTCTTACCCATACTGCGTCCGACTCTTACTTATTCCCGGTGCATCACTCCTTATATTGTCGGATCGCTGCATACGTCATGCCGTTTCCTTTTACAGGGCCGCCCACAGCGCCATATTTGCATAACACCAGCTGTCCCTAATTCAATTGCTCTTCTGTCTATGTATCTGGAAATATAACAAATGTTCATACACAAAAAACTATACGTGATAGAGAGTTTTTACAGTCACATTTGAATTCATCACCCCAAATTTAGTTAAAAACATCTTATTTCATCAATGTTATGAAAACAAAGCTTTAAAATGTTGACTAGTGTTATCGCACAAATCACCAGGGAATGTAATCTCTGAATATCTCATTATTAGAAACAGTCATACATTAGAAAGGGGTTAGCAATGAAATATTTCGCTGGTGGCAATCTCTATGAGTGTAATAAATAAAGCAGAAATTTCGCAAGTAGATATTCGAAAAATTCCATAAAATCTATTTTGGTGACGACAGCTTGGGAAAATAAATACAGAAACTGCAACACACAATGGAAGCTTTTCCATACATCGTTCAATAAATCTTCTCTTCTTCCAAAAACTGCGTTTCATTGCTCTGAGATCTGCCATTTGGATGTTAAATTATACAACGAAGAATAAAATTTGAGCAGTAAACGAACCAGTGCTGATTTCGGCTGCAAATAAAGAAATTGTGCTCTTCAAAACTTTTTCTTTCGTCTCAAGGCTCCCTCTGATGGCCAACATGCTGCCGAAAACCAGCGTCGTAGGTAATATTTTATTTTGCGGCAAAACGTCGCCGGTAGAAGACGAATTTATGGCTGGGGATTCCAGAAAAGTGGCAAAGGCTAACCCGTCTGACAATAGTATTCAAAACGGAGTTTCACGCAGATTGTACAATAATGCCCTGGCAGAAATAACAGTACTGTAACGTAATCACTTTGGTTGGGTTTACAAAAAAATATTCTCGTGGCAGCACAAAGCATTTTTTATTTGCATTATTGATGGAAAAAGGAATTTTGTGAATTTTGATTTAAAATATTCTTAAGCATATTTCTGTCGAAATTACCAAAAACTACATTATGATATTTTTGTTTTCATTACTGCTTTTGATTTAGCAGCATAACAATTAAATGATGCTACTTTTGTTTATAAAAAAACAGAGAAAAAATCTTACGATAATATGTAAAGTATTCCCATTTGCCCAAAATGCTATATGATGGTTTGTGATGTCAGTGCGACTATGCCAAATGCAGCGATCTGCGTAAAAAGTATTTCATATATTTCTGATCCTATGTTTTTAAACTTGAGAAAAAGTTACATTAGCACTTAAGGCGGGAAGCGATTATATTTGTTAAAACTAACACAAACTTATCAAACAAATAAATCAATGGAAGAAAAGCATCCGTCATAACCAACAGAAAAGTAATTGCATTTTACCGTGAAATGTGAACAGTGTCCTGGAGCCACCTTTAATAATACAAATAGCGATTACGAATACACAAAATTAGGCAACCGTAAACGCTTATAGTGTCGAACAGGTTCAGCTTTATGTATGTGTTAACCTACAGCAATAAATCAATGAATTGTTTTCTACGCTGTGAGCGCTTTCAATTTTAATCATACAAGTACGTAACATGGAAACATAGGATAGAGTGTTCCTGAAAGCCCCTTGGGCAAGCCCAAAACTGTTCAAGTCTATTCCTCGTAGTGACTTCCATAAAGGCAATATATCGTTAAATGTAATATTCCATTAAGATTTTAGAGTGTTCTTCACATAAGGCGATAATTACCCTAAGATGAATACTCGTAACTGAGGCATGGTTATTTTATCAGAAATAAAGGAAAACGTGGGTAAAACTTTCTACGCTGCTGATTCGAGCTTTTCTGTTCTTTCGTTTTCATTGTGTTTTTAATGAAACATGGGATTTTATGCGTACAGCATGTGCCAGTTGTATTTTTTATATCTATTTTTTTCAAACATGGTGCATCTCTTTTTATATGCCGGTAGCAACATTTGAAATACCATAGCCGGTCAAAAGGTCGTCCTGTTTCGAGTTAAACATAATATTGGGCATTTATTCCTGTACAAAACGCAAGCCAACGTCGACTAGGTACCGTAACGACGTGGAACACGCGAGTTTGATGACGTTATTCGTGTGACGTCAGAAGTGGGTTGTTGCGGACCAACATGGCTGCTGATTTAGTGTTGTCTCTATTAGATTATCCCATACTGTTCTCCGATTTTAAAAATCTTAACATCTTGGAATGTGCCAACGAATAAGTAGAACTACAGGGCGAAGAAGGAGAAATACGTTTCTAAAAAGAACAAAGCAAAGGTGAAAAAATGCACCAAGACAGTTTTGTGCTCGATGTTTATTTTGATGAGATGCAGGAAAACATTGCCGTCTATCATGGTGAAGATTTTAATGAACCATTTTTCATAGGCGGAAAAGTAAACTTTCATGTTCTTTTTGTTAGATATTGACGAAAAATAAGTCTGGGAAAGTTTTTTTGCACATCTATTATATTTGTTAGAAGCTCAGGCAAAAGCATATTATAAAATTAAACTGCGGTTTAAAAAAAGTTCCCACTGTCGCGCGCTGAGCCATCTACTTAAAATTATAATTAATGTGTAGCATTTAAAAAAAGAAATTATAGATATGTTTCGTACTTTGGGGAAAAAACGGAGAACTTAATTCATAACTTACGGATCCAAATATACAATCAGTTTTCTCTTTCTCCCATTCTTTCGGAAATTAAATATCGAAAGAACACTTCTAGGTTTTAACTGCCTATAATTCCTAGTGCCATAGTAATCAAAATATTCCTCGTTAAAGTGGACAGAACATTTTTGGGAAAGAACATTGGGATAGAAATCGTCACGTTTCATTTTACGCAGAAATTCTTTTTTCATTTCCAGCCTTTTCAAAGGAACTTATGGAAAGTTATTCGCTCCTCTATACATTTTAGGTGACAGACTTTGTTAGCACAACCATGCGATTAACAAAGGTTAAGCATGTCGTTCATAAATACACGAAAAATTGCGATCTTCCTGAGCCCCTGCAATATAACTCTTACTCCCTGTAAGCAATACAAAAATGTATGTAAACAAACTATTTCTGGTCTGTAACCACCGAACATCTTTTTCATGATGCAATGCGAGGTGAATAAGGACAATTGCATTATCAGGTGAGCAGATGATGGAGGCCGATAAAAGTACTGTTCGGGTGCTCCTACGCCATTATTAAAGACAAAAGGTTAGATGCGGCAGCAGCAGCGAAAGAAATTTGTGCAGTTGAAAACGATGAAATAGTGGACAGCAGCAGTGCACGAAAGTGGTTCTGGTGTTTCAATGCTGGAGATGCTAGTCTTGAATACAAGCCCACATCAGGGCGTCCAATGACCATCAACGCTAACATCCTGGTCGAAGCTGTAACAACGGACCCAGGTAGCAGTGCACGACAACTGAGGTGAGTCTTCTCAGTTCACCATCGTGGTTTCTCCTCCATGTGACATCGAATGATTCTCTAAGAATTGACACCCTAGCAGGCGAAATGGCATGTTGCTCTCTGCCACAGATTGCTGTCAAATCCACAGGGCAAAACGTTTTGGTGTCGAATCGTTACAAAAGATGTAAACTGAATATTCCTACGACATCCTCCCCGTGGCTGAGGGTCACGCGAAGAAACACAGCCAGTGGTGTAGAGAGCGATCTTCGAGAGGAAAATCATGCTGTGCATTTGATGAAATTATTAGAGCCATGTGAACTGGTAACTCGTGCCAGACGATCAGGCTATGGAAGGGAATCCCTATGCTGCATAACTGCAGCGGCTCCATAATGCTCTACAGTCTACACCTACGCTACCCAGAGCTCATCAATAGGAAACGGGAGTTGCTGCAAGTGGACCTCCAAAGTGGTCCACTGAAAACTGCATGAATTGGAAGGAGCTGAGATCTTACCCCATCCTCCATATAGTTCGGATCTTGCCCCATTCAGCTACGACCTGTTTCGCTCTATGGTTGATTCCCTATAAGGATGGCACTTCGCTTCATTGGTGGATGTGGAATCTGGCACCAGATAGTTTTTGCCCGCGAAACCTGTCAGGTGGTACCGCCGTGAGATCGTGGCTCCGGTGAAACGTTTCCTAAACAACGGCATGTGCTTTGCAGAATGAGGTGAGCGTGTACGTATTTTTTGCACCCTTAGACTTTTTAGCTGCGCACGGGACGAACTTTTGACTCTCACTGGTATATAGTAACAATTCAGTAGGACAGCAGTATCGAGAGAAGAACTTCAAGATACACAGCCCACCGCCCATTGGCGTGAATGGCTATACTAACAGAATCCTCTTCTGGTACCAATTTACTCTTCTAAAAACCGACAAATTCGTCTGAAGTGGGTGCAGGATCTCATCAACCAGACACTTGAAGACTGAGAAACGGTCGTCTGGTCCAATGAATCACGTTTTCGTTTAATACACGCCGATGGACAGGCCAAAATATGACGTCAACAGCACGAATCGATGGATTCCGGTGATAACTGTATGAATTGCTGTAGGAGATTTAATCTGGGATATGTTTTTGTAACAGGAATTGAGTTCCTTAGTACCTCTGAAACAGCTTTGGGTGCCACGAGGTATCTTAACATCATTACGGAGAGGGCTACTTCCAACACAATAATCTGCCATACCATAGGCTCGCATCTGTTATATGGAAATATTTAAACTTTAATTAAATCGTAACTTCGGGTATTCTGGTGAGCGAACGGCAGCTTGAGAAATTCACCCTCAGTTAAAAAGGAGCTTAACATAGATTCATTTCGGGGAGCCTTCCTTCACGGACCGGGACTTTCCACGAACAAAAGGGCACCCCCTTTCCCCCGTCGTTAGACACCACTCTCCCTCAGAGAGAGCCCGCAATGGACAATGGGAGTAAGCAATCAACAGCCAACTTCTTACGAAAGAGCATCTTTCTGGAAGAGAGATGGTGAATGGGAATGGATCGGATAGAGTCATAAACGAGGAGACTTGTTGGAGATTTTGAGTTGAGAAGAAGGAAGGATTTTGCTCGCACACAAGGCAGAGGATACGCTTTTGCACGGTTTTAAGTAAAAAGAGATTTTGGCGGGAATCACATAGAAGTCGTCCGAGAATCTATCAGCCCGCTGGAACAATTTACTATTCAATCAGGCCAACTAATATTTTTCCTTTATCCTCTAATCTAAAGAATCAAGATGTGAGCGGACGAAATCATTTGTCATTACATTGAATTGGTATAACTACTTATGTAACTGTTTTGCTTTCCTGCTCCAATGACAGGAACCTGCAACCAACAACGATTCTTCTCATAAGTTGGCGTCCACCACAATACTTAAAATTAACCAAGCCAACAAATCACACATTTTGGTTCAAAGAGCACGATAGTGTCTTCAAACGTTAAAACGGACCCCACAGTTCCCAGGTCTTAACCCAATTGAACCACCTGTCGGATGAGATAGAGAGAGCGATTCGTAACAGAGATCCTTCAAAAAAACATTCCGCAAGTGACGGACGCCATCCCATCCGTTTGGCTGAAGACACCTCTAGAACGAAATTAGCACCTCGTTGACTCCATGCCACATTGAATCAAGACTATTTTGAAAGCAATATCGCCCAGTATGCTATCGGGTAGGTGTTCCAAATAATTTTATAGATCTGTCGATGCGCAACCTCGCCAATCATCTCCCACACGAATGTCGATCCCGCCTTCTCTTCGTCCATTTTGTTCTCACTGAAGAGTCACCGACCTCCGACCAAGAGCAGTGTAACTATTCGTCCGGAATTTAATTAGAGGAAATGCTATCCCCCACTCACTAACCACCGTAGGGAATTGTGGCCAACATTTACCTCCACACCAGATAACTTCACTACTCAAAACGTGGTCCTCAGTCACCGGCGGCTGGAATTCACCTAGCCAAAGCAGCAGCCAATGTGACATGAAAGCAGAAGGGGCTAAAAATCGCTGGAAGTTTGGACTGGGATGCCATCTGATGTTGACCTTGGCATGTGATAACAGACGAACTCTATCTTCTACTCAAAATAGTATAACTATACTAAAAATCCGAAAATTCTTGGCGTAGAATAGAAATAAAAGTTTCCAATCTTTCGCACATCAACCAGATGGCTTTCTCAAGGAAGGTAGACAGCTAACTGCAAACTAGATAATAGAACGTTTCAATACTTTGAACCCGGTGACTTGACTAGACAATAAATGATTAGGAGCAAATGTGATATTTCGAAGAAACGAGGTCACGTTGGTTGGGCACGTGGTACAATGGTAGAGAACTCAGCATTATTTGAAGAACTGATTCCAAATATGTGGCAACTCCAGAGAAACGCTATCATTGCAAGCCTCGCAGCTGGTCAAGATTTCCAAGGTTTCGCGAATGGCGGTAGATTTGGGTGTGGAGTATGAAGCTAATTTCTTTACATCACTCCATATTGGATCTGCGGACTTTAACTTGACTTCTCTTGATAGGGCAGTGGTCATTTTCTTCGAAATATCACATTTGCTCTTAATCATTTATTGTCTAGTCAAGTCACCGCGTTCAAAGTATTGAAACATTCTATTATCCAGTTTGCAGTTAGCTGTCTACCTTCCTTGAGAAAGCCATCTGGTTGATGTGCGAAAGCTTGGAAACTTTTATTTCTATTCTACGCCAAGAATTTTCGGATATTTAGTATAGTTATACTATTTTGAGTATAATTTGGTGTACAGTTCCTACTTTTTGAACTCTATCTTCTAATTCAAAGCTCCTTGATAAGAAAAGGAACTCCAAAAGGTCAAGTAGGATTGTTGTTAGACTTTATTGAAGTAAGAAGAAAAAGAGAGGACTGAAAAACGGCCATCTCTTTTGCTACCACGGAACAGATAGTGGCAGAGCGAGTGCCGCTGGATATTTAATTAGAAAATACTGAAGGATAATGTTCTGGAGCTCGAACGTTTCTCAGTCAGAGTTGCATGACTCTTTACACAGTTCTCAAAAGGCGACCAGGTTCAGGTCGTTCAAGCTAATGCGGCCACCACAAATCAGTACAAAATTTGACAAAGCCCTAATGGAAACAAAAATAAAAATAAGTGCTTCTAAAGACAAAAGGACAAAAACTGAGTAAAGAAAATATCAGAACAAACAAAAATGCTGATGAGAAAAAGAAGGGAGATGAACATGTAAATAAAGAAAATGTAACTTCCAAGGTAGAATATATAGAACTGTAAGACAGGGTGAAAAAGCAGCGCCGAATGCATAAGGAAATTCAGTCGGTGACTAGAAGAAAAAGCAATTGAAAACATCCAAAGCCAGAAGAAAACAAACTATAATCTCACTAATGGAGGAAAACGGATTATGGCATTAAGAAATAAAAATAGCACTGTAACAAAAAGAGAGGCGAAATTCTGAGTAAAGTTAAAGAGAGTTTTACATAAAATTATACAAGAGATGATACATCTATTTCAGATGCAAAGAAATATACAGGCTGTAATGTCCTTCCAGTCCTCACGGCGGAATTTTCCTATACAATTAAGAACATGAACCGGAAAAGAACTCCGGGGGAAGATGGAATTGCAGTAAAAATTGCACCAGAAGCCAGTGAAAAACAGAAAACACACTCATCCAATTTTTCATTAGATGTCTCAATTCCTTATGACTGGAACAATGCGACAGTGATCCTGCTACATAAAAGAGAGGATTTCGAGGTACAACTAGTAAAAACCATCACATTTCTATCAGTGGTTTACAAAATTTTAAATTTACTGCCACATCGCTTGAAGGAAACCCTGGACATTGCCCAACCAAATGATCATAACAAGTTAGATTTAGGTTGGTTACGGCACTAACAATTATATCCATGTATTGACAGAACTAATTGATGAAAGACACAATGAACATGAACTGATTATAAAAAGGCTTTTGATTCCGTGAGATCATCAGCGGCTATAATTGTTTTGATATCCTGTGGCATTAAAAATTCATGCGTTAATACTATTACTAGCATCTATAAAAATGCAAATAGAAAGATTCTACTGAAGAGGATACGGCACGAATTAAAATTGGGAAACGAGTGACAGAAAGTGACAGCATATCTTCCAAAATCTTCAGTGCCACAACGCAGAATGACTTTCAGTTATCGAACGGAAAAGACAAAAGGATAATGACTAACAGAGGTAGTTTTACTCACCTTTGCTTTACTGATGACTAAGTTATTTTTTTCAAATGCCCCCTAAAAACTGCATAGTGCGATCCAGGAGCTTGCTGACAAGAATAAAGAAATGGAATTAAAGATGAACTTATAGAATAAAAACTGATGTCTAATTTTTTATTACGGGAACTAAAGGTTTAAAGGTTGATGGGTTGATGGGACAAATTTAAAAGTATTTCATGCTTACATGTACCTTGGACAACAGATGTAAAGCAAACATCACATCGAATAAGTCATTAGGCGTAAAACATTTGTTTGGGGTGCATTTGGAAGAAACAGTACAAACTTTAAGAGCAATTGTTCCATTATCTTAAAAGAAAAATGTTTACGTTTTATAACCAATGCATTCCTTCAGCTCTTTTGGACATGGACCATGTGACGTGCCTGCCCCTCAGGACGCACATGGGATAAAGGCAGATAGCAGTGAGAGCACATGAAAGTATAGTATAGTGGATAACACTCGGAGCCGAGAGTTCGAATTCCGCTCCTGGCATAAAAATGATGGAGAAATTTACTTCGTCATAACCCTAACTAAGAACTACATACTCAGGCTGCGGATAACTCAAAGAGACATGGAGAGGTGCATGATTGGTGTAACTAAAAGAGATAAGGAAACCAAACTCATGCGTCTGGAAAATGATGACAGTTGATAGCATCATGATCGAAATAAGGACCCTCAACTGACAATGGTCTGGATATATTGCTAGAACTGGCCTCCTGTGGACAACTGAAATGCTAGACTGGATACCAAGGCACAGGAAAAGACCCAGAAGAAGACCACGTGAGAGATGAATGCATGAAATTCGAAAGCTTACCTGAGTAGCATGAAAGCGTTGTGCTCAAGACAGAATGTTGTTGAAGAGACTTAGGAAGATCTTTTTGCAGTGGTTAGAGAATGATTGATGATGACGATGATTAGAACGGATATCTATAAAGTTTGTTTTAAAAATTGGCAACTTTGCTTAAAAATCGTGTCTATCTAAATTATCATGATTTAAATAGAGCCATGATTCTTCGTTATCAATTTAAATAAAGCCATTTATTATTGAATCAGAAAATGGCTAACGCAGTGGAATAAGTTTAATATTTTCATTTTTATTATTCGGTGAACGTGGGACGAAAATAAAGATTGTGACGTGAGCTATTTTTCCCGTAGAGGAAGAGCGGGCTATGTGTGCGAAGATCACTGCCGGATACTTTAAGTAAAGAAAAAAAAATTGAGAGAGAGAGTTGTTTTAAAGAGATGTAGGGAAAAGTTCTAATTGTGTAAGGTAGAACTTAATAAATTCTTTATTCTGTAGCAGATATCTAAGGTATTAATGAACTGTTTAATTGATTAAATCAATAAGTTTAGAATTCCGAGTAAGACTACAGAATCGTCACATTTAAGCCCTGTGTCACGTACAGAGCCGAAAAACATCTTCCCTGCGGGCTGAGAGAAACTACACCCACAATAATCGGAAACATTTTGTGTCCAGGAAACGGAAAGAAGAGACACAAGAGGAGCAGAGAATTGGTACGACCGCTGTTTATGACTTATTTGGAAATTTTTGGAAATTATAGTCCGCATGCGAATACACAATATGAGGAATATGGGTTCTCTACAATTAGAAAACAGTTAGGAAAACAAAGAAACACTCTGTAAAAGGTAATGCTAAACAGAGTTCCAGAGTTGAAGATGAAGAAATTCCTTTATTCATCCTAGAATGTAAGACGATAAAAGTACTAAAATCATGAGATGGACAGGAGCTGTCTTTCTGATTCTAAAGATTTCGATTGGAAGTGGTATTTCGTGGACTCACTACAAGAACCCCTCTGCGTTGCAGGCAGCATTCAGTGAAGTGATTATCCATTTTATCGACGTAAGGTATCAAAAGTACATTTTGCCAAGCTTTCGCTTATCAACGGTTGGCTTTTTCAAGGCTAATAGCGTAAAACAAACTGAAATACTAGAACATTACAATTTAAATATGAGTATGGTTATACGAGACATATCAATAATTATTAAATACGCAGCGCAGCGTATTCTGACTGTGATGACACGAGATGTGTTAATTCGGCACGTGGCGCTTTGGAGGAGAAAAGTCATTTAGGCACTTGATCCAAATGTTTGGCCACTCCAGGAAAACGCTGTCGATGCAGGCCTCACGGGTGGGGATAATTTCCAGGATTTCTCGGAATGCAGTTGCTTTTGGGTTAGGGTAGGGTGGTAGTTTTTAATGCCTTCCCATATAGGAACGGCAGACTTCAAACACACTTCTCTAGATAGAGCTGTAGATTAATTTTCTTCCTTTGCGTCTCTATTCTGTTCTCTGTTTCTAGTTCCGAATGAGCGTTTAGTCATACCGATGTGGAATGACAACGTCTCAAACTGGAAAGAGAACGAAACCATCTAACAGACTGTAGACGAACTTCGTGTTACAAGTGATATTCGTATGGAAGTAGACATCCGTCATACATAACACGATATGCAACTTATTCATTAACCACCTTTGACGAAATGATGACCACTTCTACATTTAATCAAATTAAAAACGGTATTTACAAGTTAAAACATATGATGGATAAAAACACTAGATCTGTCGATCACACTAGTGATCTTCAGCCGGAGCACCCACCTGATGGCATCAGGGCATCAGGGTATGTCGACACGCAATATACAGGGATTTTTGATGACGCAAATAATGGGTAGAGCGCATGCTCACTAAAGTTGTTGTGAACAGAGAGAGAGAGAGAGACAGGTAACAGGACTGCGAACGAGGAGAGTCAAAATGATGTTACACAAGTATTAATAATTCAGCTGTAATTATTATTTCCGCAATGTTCAAGTAGAGCAGTCCATGTTCGTGGGAGGAGAGAAGGTACATCGTCATTACAGCAAATACCTCTATAATTGTGAATATACACGCTTTCTGCAAAGAGGGTCATGCTTTTGGTGCTGTGTGTAATGAGGATTTTACATTCATTCCATAATGGTCTATGTGTGCCGCTAGCTACCAATCTGGCTAGGGCTGTCGAATGTGAGCCTGTTCTGACATCGCGTGAATGTTCAAGCAAACGGGTTTTTAAATTACGTAGGGTTGAGCCTATGTACACTTGATCTATTTCATTAGGGCTTAAAGCTCTCAGGGGATAAGGTAGACGCCATACCTGTGTTTGTTTTCAACGGGATCCCTGTCACGTTTAATTAGAGTGTACAAATTACGTGTTTGTAAACCAAAGTTTATATTAAACCTGGCGCATGCATGTTTTAAAACGCTAGTGCAGCCGGGAAAATAGCTGATGGATCCTACGTACCTGGTAAGGGTGCGGGTTTGTTCTAATGCGGTAAACGCAAGTCGTCGATGCCTGCGGAGATTGGTGTGTACCAGGTCTTTCGGGTACCCGAATTTGCTAGCAATGGCAAAGATTTGCTGAAGTTCGATGCGCCGTAGGCGTACAGATGACGAATGCGTAAATGCCCGTCGTACCAGGTAGCGCAGGGAAGCCAGCTTAACGGATAAAGGCTGCGCTGAGTTGTATGGGGCTATAATTGGGTGGGATGTGGGTTTACGGTACACTGAGTATTTTAAAGTGAAGTTTTGGGGTTCCCGTTCTATGAGCAAGTCTAAGAACGGGAGTTTTAAGTTATTTTCCAATTCCAAAGTCAGATTTATGGAGCGATATTTGGAGTTTAACATACTGAGAAAATGCAGCAGGTCGGAATGCGGATGTGGCCAAAAGACAAGAACGTCATCCACATAGCGGGTGTAGAGGAGGGGTTTCACCGTACATACGCCAAGTACCTCATTCTCCAGGGTTTGCATGACAACCTGGCGAGAATCGCTGAGAGGGGTGAGCCCATAGTGGCGCCTTCTTTCTGCTGGAAAATAACATC
Organism: Macrothele yani; assembly: GCA_039090855.1. Taxonomy (NCBI): domain Eukaryota; kingdom Metazoa; phylum Arthropoda; class Arachnida; order Araneae; family Macrothelidae; genus Macrothele; species Macrothele yani. Next base: position 73,001,422 of record CM076994.1, on the reverse strand, counting down.
GTTGAATTTAAAATATGACCTGGATGCAAGAGCTTTAAAGCTGAAAGGACAGCTTCTATTTCCAAAGGTGGGAGAGGTGAATTATGAGTATATAATTTTTGACAAATGATGTTGTGTGCTTCTTGAAGGGGGATACTGGGGTATAGCGACACAACATCCAAGGAGGCCATTATAAATGGCTTGCCTTGCGAACTGAAGGATTTTATAAGATTAATAGCTTGTAAAGGGCTGTTAATTGAAAACTGAGAATGATTTAGGATGGGGGAGAGTAATTTTGCAAGAGCTTTTTCAAGTGGGTGGACAGGAGACGCATACGAAGAAACTAAGGGGCGGAGGGGGTGATTTTGTTTATGGAGCTTGATCTTACCGAAGATTTCAGGGACTCTGGGGCCCTTAGGAGGGCTCATATTATCGGAAATTTCTTTAGGTAAGTGGCCATGATTCTTCAACTTTGCGACGAACGCAGCGGTTGTTGCGACAGGATCAAATCTCAAAATTTTATGTGGAATTGCTTCTATAGTTTCTTGCATCTTTAAGTGGTATGCATCACGGTCCAAGATTACAATCTTATTCGATTTATTGTCGGATATGATAGCCAAGTTAGTGTTTTTTTTGTAATTCACATAGTTGACGCCTGTTCTCTTTATAGGCTTGACTTTGATTCAATGTCGTGGTAGCGCCTTGGTGTGAATCTCGTTGGCTCGGGGCGGACACATGCCGAAACGACTTAACAAATTTAGTTCTTGCGTCGTCCTGGTGTTCTGCAGGCAATGTCCGGAGGATACTTTCAGCTTGTGGCACAAGTTGAAAAAGATTCGGTCTAGTATTCGGATAGCAAAATTTAAACCCCAGCTCCAGAGCGTTCTTCTGAACATCCGAGAGTTCGGTAGAGCTTACGTTAACATACATTCTGGGTTCATGTCCGTTTGGTTGATTAGATCTTTCAAAACGAATGGGTCGAGATTGAATTTCCGAAGCCACCAGGCCATGTAGCTTAGTCATATGACGGTTGTTCTGTGATTCAGTTTCACTCTTTATAATAGCATGCAAAATAATCAGCGAGTGATCAACAGTAATAGGATGATATGTTCTTGTGAATTGTCCATGTAGTGAGTAAGCCCTACGCGCAAGGTAATCTATGTAGGTTCGTTTAAAACGAATTGCGGTATTTAGTCTCTTGGTCTCTGACAGCTTCAATACACGCAGGTCTTGCTTGGAAATAGCGAATCTTGTCAGTGTTAAAAACTTAGGTGTAACCTGTAGCTGTTTGCAGTTATTCAAAAAAGCAAGGTGCGTCATCTCGGTTCCTATCTTGCGTCGTACTTTAAAAAATGTCGCTGCCATAATCATCTTACCAAAGTGAGAGCAATGTAAGTATACTGGAAAGAGACTAAGTTAAAGTCACAGTGCCATATTTCCTCAGGGTCCAACAGACTGTAGACGAACTTCGTGTTACAAGTGATATTCGTATGGAAGTAGACATCCGTCATACATAACACAATATGCAACTTGTTCATTAACCACCTTTGACGAAATGATGAAGATCACTTCTACATTTAATCAAATTAAAAACGGTATTTACAAGTTAAAACATATGATGGATAAAAACACTAGATCTTTCGATCACACTAGGGATCTTCAGCAGGGCACCCACCTGATGGCATCAGGGCATCAGGGTATGTCGACACGCAATATACAGGGATTTTTGATGACGCAAATATTGGGTAGAGCGCATGCTCACGAAAGTTGTTGTGAACACAGAAAGAGAGACATAGAGAGAGACAGGTAACAGGACTGCGAACGAGGAGAGTCAAAATAATGTTACACAAGTAATAATTCAGCTGTAATTATTATTTCCACAATGTTCAAGTAGAGCAGTCCATGTTCGTGGGAAGAGAGAATGGCCTCCCTGCGCTACCTGGTACGACGGGCATTTACGCATTCGTCTTCTGTACGCCTACGGCGCATCGAACTTCAACGAATCTTTGCCATTTCTAGCGAATTCGGGTACCCGAAAGACTTGGTACACACCATTCTCCGCAAGCATCGACGACTTGCGTTTGCCGCATTAGAAAAAACCCGCACCCTTACCAGGTACGTAGGATCCATCAGCTATTTTCCCGGCTGCACCAGCGTTTTAAAACATGCATGTGCCAGGTTTAATATAAACTTTGGGTTACAAACACGCAATTTGTACACTCTAATTAAACGTGACAGGGATCCTGTTGAAACCAAACACAGGTACGGCGTCTACCTTATCCCCCATGAGAGCTTTAAACCCTAATGAAATAGATCAAGTGTACATAGGCTCAACCCTACGTAATTTAAAAACCCGTTTGCTTGAACATTCACCTGATGTCAGAACAGGCTCACATTCGACAGCCCTAGCCAGATTGGTAGCTAGCGGCACACATAGACCATTATGGGATGAATGTAAAATCCTCATTACACACAGTACCAAAAGCATGACCCTCTTTGCAGAAAGCGTGTATATTCGCCATTATAGAGGTATTTGCTGTAATGACGATGTACCTTCTCTCCTCCCACGAACATGGACTGCTCTACTTGAACATTGCGGAAATAATAATTACAGTTGAATTATTAATACTTGTGTAACATCATTTTGACTCTCCTCGTTCGCAGTCCTGTTACCTGTCTCTCTCTCTCTCTCTGTTCACAACAACTTTAGTGAGCATGCGCTCTACCCATTATTTGCGTCATCAAAAATCCCTATATATTGCGTGTCGACATACCCTGATGCCATTAGGTGGGTGATCTGATGAAGATCACTAGTGTGATCGAAATATCTAGTGTTTTTATCTATCATATGTTTTAACTTGTAAATACCGTTTTTAATTTGATTAAATGTAGAAGTGGTCTTCATCATTTCGTCAAAGGTGGTTAATGAATAAGTTGCATATTGTGTTATGTATGACGGATGTCTACTTCCATACGAAACCATCTAAGCTTTTTAATCTCATACAAGCATTTAGATTTCATTCCAAAGTTCCTCTGGTTCAAAACAACAATCAGAGGAGTATGGTGTGAAAATAAAAATGACAAATTCACAGGTTAAACAGTTTCTGGTGTTGTGAACCTAAAGCTAAAAGAGGTTATGTCCCTTGAAGCCAAGTCCTATAATTTATACATGAACCTACAGTGAGTATACGTTCCAATTACTTTTGACAACCTCATGTTGCGTGTGGACACGTTGATTCAAAGGCATCAAAGCACTTTAACTTCGTGGTATAAAAAGAAGCTCGACTCTTAAAGTCTTCCTATACCTCAAGGACAAATGATTTCTCCATCTGTTTTGTAAATATTTCAAACCAGACGTTCTCTGAGGAAGAAACGAGGACCTTGGAATTAGGACCAAAATACTGTTTCCAAAGAGAACTTAAACCCGAAGGATGCCGTTTCTGATATTGAGAAATGGCATCCTTCGAGGTTCAGAACGAGGCAAAAAGTAACCCTAAGGGATGCCATTTCTGATATTGAGAGCAAAATATCACGGGTTCCCAACGTGGCAAAAGACGAGTTACGCCTACTCTGCTGCACGAAATTAAAATCATGGCAGAAACATTCCCAAAAGACTAAAAACCTTAAAATACCGAGACTGATCTCTAAGCTCAAAAATGACCCATCCATTGTAGCCTGCAGTGTCCATAATCGCCTGGCCAACAGGCGATTATGGACACTGCAGGCTACAATGAAAAGCTCACAGACTTCATATCGTAATCAGGATCTTCAATCTTGAAAGCTAACCAGCCACCCCTCTAGCGCAGTGGTCTAAGCGATGGCATCTGATCATTCGTCCGAGATGGGTCCGAGTTCAAATCCCGGCGAGGTATGGATGTCGTGTTTGTCTTACGGTGCTGATTCTCTCCCTTCCCATGAACCTAAATTAGGGACGGCCGACTGCTTGTAGCCCACTGAGTTGCTCACGGTAGTCATTAAACCTCCAACCAAAAAAAAAAAAAAAAATTCTAACCCTCCCAATTCATGAATTCGTGGATTGCTAAAGGTAAAAGGACAGCCATAGAAACCACTCTCCCCGACGAAATAAAAAGGGCGATCAAATTACCACTAGGCCCCCAGATTCCACGTCTATTTGGAAACCTAAAGCATCACAAGCCAGGCAATATTTTGAGACCAATAATATCTCGGACGTATGTGCCAACCCACCACCTGGAGAAAGAACTTTCCAAATTTCTAGCTGATTTTCTTCCTAAACCGAACTATGTGCTTAATTCTACCAGATGCCATTAGAGATTTAAAGGAATCCATTTTGAATTCTCCCATATATTCAAATCTCTTTTCACAACATATCCAAATAAATAGATTTGTTACTGATTCAAGCTTCTTCAGTTTCCAAGGGAAAATTTATGAGCAGAGCAAAAGTGCACAGATGGGGATCGGCACTTTCTCCTGTCCTTGCCGAAACAGTGCTCCGCCCCATAGAGGAACATATCATCGCCAACATTAATCTCCCACCTAGCTAAGGTATAAAGACGACGTATTCTTCATATGGTCTCAGGCGAAAGACATTCTTCCGTGCTTCCTAGACAAAATCAACTCTATACACTCTTCAATCCGCTTCACCATGGAGATCGAAAGAGACAACTCATTACCCTATCTGAACGTACTTTTAACTAGGCAACTCAGTTACCAGGCAACTCAGCTGTGCTCGCAAGGCAATCCAAACTAAATAAAATAATAAATCTTACCGCGAAAACATGGTACTCATACAAACATATACTCAACAACACCAGAAAGACCTATGATGACACGCTTCGTAGAATATGCCCTATTTCATCGACTCAACTGCAGTACTTGGGATCAATACCATATTTTCCAGTAGTTTTCAAAAACGCTGTAAGGAAGATGGGGCACGGTGTGGGTATAAGGGCTCAACATTCTTATACAGTATACTTTCAAAATGATCTTACAAACCTCCGATAACCAATAAAGCTGGTGTTTATAACATACCGCTATCATACTTTGATGATAAGCAAAGATATTACATTAAAATGACTAAACGCTCGTTTGGAACCAGAATCAGAGAACACAAAAAAGACGCAAAGGAAGGAAAATTATCTGCAGCTCTATCTATAGGAGTGCGTTTTAAGTCTGCGGTTTCGATATGGGAAGGTATTAAAAAACTAACCCCCCTACTCTAACACAAAAGCAACGTATTCCGAGAAATCCTGGAAATTATCACCAGCCGTGAGGCCTGCAACGACAGCGTTTCCCTGGAGTTGCCAACAATTTGGATCCAGTGCTTAAATGATTTTCTCCCTCCACAGCGTCAGATGCCAAATTAACACATCTCGTGTCTTCACATTCAGAACAATCGGAACTACGTTATTAATCATTCTTTATGTGTCTCGTGCGTGCAACCATACTCATATTTAAATTGTAACGTTCTAGTATTTCAGTTTGTTTTACGCTAATGCCTTGAAAAAGCCATCCGTTGACGACCGAAACTTGGCAAAATGTATTTTTGATTCCTTACGCCAATAAAACAGATAATCACTTCAGAAATAAATATGGTGTCCACAAACACAGGTGGCCTCGTAGGTTGAATTTCAAGTAGTATCTTTATCGGACTATTCTCTGTATCTGAATCATTTTATTTGATCTTCGTTTTTCCTAGTTTTTTTGTTTTTTTTATTTTATCTCGGGGTTTAACGATCTTCATGAGGAACTCTTAGGGGATATAAAGAGTCGTCCGCCGCTAATTTAGGGCCCTTGATTCCATGGAAGGAACAGAGCCAACCCCATCAGAGAAGCATAGTACCTTAGCGGGACTCTAACCTGGACACACCTCGGGAAAATGGTCAGAAGGCAGAGCCTCAAACCATTCGGGCACCGAGGCTGCTTCCTAACGTTACTTTTATGTTTGGCGTTATTTGCATTTATTCTCTTAGTTGCTTCTATAATCCCTTTTTCCTTCTATTTTCCACTGAATTTGCCATACTGAAATCAATTCATTTTTTTTTCATATTTTCTGTTGTGCATTTTTCCACTTAATTTGTCTTACTTTCTTTCTGAGCATCCGATCACATCTCTTTCGATGTCATTAATAATTGCGTTTTGATACAGTTGAGTTTATTTCTGTTTCTGGTACTTCCTTCATCAGTTTTTATTTCTTTCGTTACGTTTTCTTTCTATTATTTCATTTCTGTGGATTTCTCTGGAAATAGCTTCTTTGCATTAATTTCCTGTTTATGCTCTCAGAATTCATCGTAGTTCACAGTAATGCCAGTTTAGGATAGTGCTGTCGAACTGGCGGCTCGTGGAACGAAATTATACAGTCTGCAATTAAAGAAAAAAACCCAATTTCATTTTTGACCGAAACGTCAGGAATCAAATTTAAAATGTTACACTGCACGGTAGACCAACAAGCATCATGTGGGTGTTCACTGAAACTGTAAATAGGGTACAATGTAGACAAGGTAGTGAAAATAACGAATTTAGTTAGTGGCAGAAACCGTGCTCTTACGCAGAGAAAATTCAAAACATTTTTCGATGAATTTGATGGTGAATGACTTGCTTCTGCACAATCGAATTCGTTAGTTGAGTGCTTGAAAATGTCTTGGGAGACAACTTTGGAAAGAACTTTATGTTGGAAGAAATTAATGTGATACTGATCTAACTAAATATCTCAGTGGTATCTCTTTTCTTAGCTCATTAGATTTTCTATCTGATATTACGCTGTATTTAAATGCTCTAAATATTGGCCTGCAAGAGAAAGGCCAAAAGATCTGTAATACATACAGTCATACCGCTGGTTTTTGTAACAAGACGCCAATGTTAAAGTCAAATCTAGAGAAAAACAGTTTAACTCACTTCGAATCCTGCAAGAAGCTTCTTGGTGGTATGATAGTACTTGGTGAAATTACAGATTTGAAAGTGTTTGTTCACCAGCTAAACATTCTTCTTCAGAACTGATGACTGGTACAAATAATTTGATGAACTGAAACCAAACATACGTCTGCTCAACAATACATTTATGTAATGTTGGCATGGAAAGCTAAAAAGTAATTTATTAAATGGAGTTAACGTGAAACTCAAGCAGATAAATTTATTAGAGCTCGATCAGGGAGTTGAGCAGAATTGAAACTTTTTTTTCTATGAGAAATACATAGACATAAAAGATTTGGAATTGAAAGTTATTTCAATGTTTGGAAGTACTTAATAGTAGAGAGGGAGGTGGTATTTTCTGGCATGAAATACATAAAGTCAAAACTGGAACAGTGTGAATGACTACTGAATAATTACTTCGACTTTAAACGACAAACGTCGAAGCAGACATGAAATACTTTTTGGTGGAGTTTAATCGTCCACAATGCTCTCATTAAAATAAATGCTTGTTTTTGTTTTTTCAAATTTTAAATTTTCTAATCTTAACTAAAAGAGTTTTAATAAATTAAGCAGGATATCTTTATATTTCCATCATTCCATCATCTTATATATATATACAGTGGTGGCCAAAATTGTGGACACTTTTTGAAAATTTCATGTTTTGCGACTTTACAGGCTTATAGGAAATGTCATGTTTCACAAGATGCAGGAATAACAGGTAGTATTCTGAGAAAAAGAGCCATATCTGAATCTACAGCAGTGCAAGGAACGACTTCAGTGGGCAAAAGAACACATTGAGTGGACAGATAATCAGTGGAAGCAAGTCATTTGGCGTGATGAAATTAAGATATCCATATTTGGTAGTGATGGGCAAAAATATGTGAGACGTCGAGTGGGAGAAAAGCTGCATCCTGATCGCATGGAAACGAATGTAAAGCACCCAACAAGCATTATGTTTTGTTGACTCACTGAGACTACAAATCATACTGTGCTGCTGTTTTAAACAATAGAGGATACCCTATAGAATAGGAAACTGCAGTTGCAAATATCTGATGTCATTTTATCGGATTGTACTGTAGATTTAGCATGATTGCAGTATTCACAGCGTAACGTTTTTCATACCGCAGATATCTGAATACTGTTTTTTTGTATTAAACTCAGCATTAAATTATCTTTCAATCGACATATAGACATTTGCATTTAGTGAAACACAACATTTCCTATAAGCCTGCAAAGTTGAAAAAAATGAAATTTTTAAAACGTTTCCACAATTTTGGCCACCACTGCACATATATTTCAGAAAAATGAGGCCCACCATCTAATTCTTTTAGAAACCCTATCCAACGGGTTTATAGAAGCTAGACGGCACTGGTTTAGGACATACGATATCGTGCTCCAGTCGAAACTGATCGATACCTGTCCAATAACAGTGTTAAGTCCCTTGAGACTTAAGTCGCGACACAACCACTATAAATTAAGTTTTGCTTGCGATACGATGCTACACGTCCAGCATGGTCTGTAAGAAACTGTGACAGATTGGTGTCTGATAAAATGTCCCTTCCACCATCTTATGAATAAGCTTTTCAGAAACGCCTTCCTTTTAAAAAATAAATACAACTTTTGTCATAAGATTTTGTATAAAGCCGAACCTCAGTAACTGGTGTAATACCTTTGAATGCTGCGGTCTTTACATTCTGTAATTTGATCTCAAAATGACACACGAATAAAGTGAAATGCCTTTTTAATTTTGTCGAATAGGCACAAAGCTGTTCCATGATTGCTTTCCGTCTGCACCGTGGCTTCTTCCCTATCTCTGATCGTTCTTCCCTGCAACAGGAAGAAGAAAAGCTGCGACTTTTGTAAATATTTGTTCAAGGTCACTTCTAAGACAGACCGGAAATCCGTTGCTTGGAGATTCACGAGCACTCAACACGCACGCATGTACACACACACACACACATCGCTGAGAAGTATCCGCTTTTCTTTGTTAGTACAACAGCTCACTTCCGTTGCGGTGGTAGAGAATCTCATCTTCCTTTTTGGACATTGTTGTTCTTCGAAGGTGCCATTGGATAAGTTTGTTGGATATAGCATGGTCTGGGATAATAAGTTTGTTGGGTGAGATCTGAAATAAGCAAAGCATTTAACTAATGTAAAAATTAGAGTAACTGCCAGAAATTGGAAATTTCACCTGTCACATGCTACGCCGAATATATGTGCCAGTTTTTGCTGCTTTCGTGTTTATCACGATCGTTTTAAAAAATTTGAAATTCCTCTGACGCGGTAGTTAAGATATTTCTGGACTCAAAATAAATTCTAAGATTTTTTAAACAGAGATTCAGTGATTGTAGGGTGGAGAGAGAAGATGTGAAAAACACAGCATTTCACCAGGAGATGCATGGTCAGAAAGCCGGGGGGGGGGTGAAAAACAACTGAAACATTCTTGCTTTCATGCAAACTGACTATCTATGTGGGTTCCACTGTATTGTGCCACAACGAGCAAGATAATTTTCAGTTATAATAAAAAAAGGAAGCTATGCCCTTGCAGTAGCGAACACACGGGAAATTTGCGCCTGGTGAGGACCTCCCCCTCCCCCTCGCAAGTATGCCGTTGTCCTACATTTATCAGATGAAAGAGAAAGTGTCGTTCTCTTAAAATGCATTAACCCGAGTACGGCTGAATTAAAATTAAATTTTTCTGCAGATGGTATTTTTCTAAATCTATTAGTTCTACTGTTAATAATGACCTTCATTTTTCTGTACGTCTTACGGGGTCCTAAAATAATTCTCAAATTTGTCTTATCCAAAGAGTAATTATATATACTGTATATATATATATATATACAGTATATTTGCAAGACAGTTCGGAAGAATATCACTGAGGACATAAGGAAATTCAATTATATATATAGTAGAAGTTCTCTAAGGTAATTAAATACATATAAAGTTCTTAAATACACTACAAGTGTATTTAATAATATTTTTTGTGTATTCTGGAAAGTTAATTCTACTCTATCTGAGCAAACAGGTCTTCATTCTTACTTGTATAATTCTCTTGGTAGAAATTTCGCGGGTAGGGTCTTTTTCTGTGAGAAGAAACCTTAGGAACCTCCCACACCAACCCCCTCCCTCTGCTTCTAGGGAGCGGCCCAGGGGAAAGTGTGGCCATGTTTTAGTCAGTGGTGAATGAAGGAGGCGTAAGAGGGGTGAACACCCGTTTCCCCTAATCCGTTTCCCCTAATTCCCGTTTGCCCTAAACACGTTTACCCCAATGGCGTTTCCCCGAAATCGCTTTTACCCGAATTCCCATTTCCCCTAATTTCGTTTCTCCTAATCTCGTTTCCCCTAAATTTCGTTTCCACTAATTCACATTTGCCCTAAGCACGTTTACCCAAATGGCGTTTCCCCGAAATCGCTTTTACCCGGATTTCCATTTCCCCTAATTTCGTTTGCCCTAATCTCGTTTCCCCTAATTCACGTTTGCCCTAAACACGTTTACCCCAATGGCATTTCCCCGAAATCGCTTTTACCCGAATTTCCATTTCCCCAAATTTCATTTACCCTAATCTCAGTTCCCCTAAATCTCGTTTCCCCCACTTCACGTTTACCCTAAGCACGTTTGTCCGTATCAAAGTTTCCCCTAAAAACGTTTACTGTATCAAGTTTGTTCTAATTCTCCTTTGCCTTGATTCGCGTTTTCCCCAATTCATGTTGGTCCTCATTTTCGTTGAGCGAAATAGAACGATTCTTTTATCGCCAAAATTCAGGGGGAAATATCGGATTTATCGTCAAATTCAGGAAAAAAATCGTTGTATGTAATTTTTTATCGTCAAATTCAGGAAAATATATGTGTATTTAATCATCATCAACCATTATCAATCTACTGCTGGATGAATGAAGATCTCACCAAGTTTCTTCCACTACGATCTGTCTTGCCCCAATCTCCACCATCTCACTCCCGCACGCTTTCGAATTTCATCCACCCATCTCTAATGTGGTCTTCTTCTGGGTCTTCTTCTGGGTCTTTTCCTGTCCCTTGGAATCCAGTCTAAAATTTCGGCTGCCCATCGATGGTCTGTCCTTCTGGCAATATGTCCAGCCCATTGCCATTTCAGGGACTTTTTACTCTGATCATGATGTCTTCCACTCTTGTCCTTTTTCTGATCCACGAGTTCCTCTTCTTATCTCTCCTGGTTACAATAAGCATACACCTCTCCATGCTGCTTTGAGTTGTCTGTAGTCTTTGTATGTCTCTTTTAGTTAAGGTCCACGTCTCTGCACCATACGTAAGCACTGGAGATCAAACGTTGATCAATGTAAGCACTGGAGATCAAACGTTGATCAATGTAAGCACTGGAGATCAAACGAGATCAAGCGTTGATCAAACACTTTTCTTTTAAGACATAATGGCATATTGCTCTTGAAAATTATACTGTTTCTTCCAAAAGCTCACCAGGCAAGTTTTATACGCCGATTAATTTCTTCATCAATGTGACTCTCACTTAATATCTGCTGTCCAAAATAAATGTAGGTAATGGCTATCTCCAGCTTTTCCCCATCAATCGATAAATTTTCATTTTTTGTAAAAGCATTGTACATCACTTTTGTCTTCTGAAAGTTCATTTTTAATCTCACTTCTTTACTCTTGTCAGCAAGTTCCTGGGTCATACTCTGCAGCTCTGATGGGGTAGTTGAAAAAAATAACTACGTCATCAGCAAAACGAAGGTGAGTTAGATAATCTCCATTAATCTTTATCCCTTACATATACAATGTATATATATATATATATACACCATTGCTCTATATCCCTCTCTTATCCCAGTGGTCAGAAATGTTTGGTCTTGCTGTTCAATATTTATTGAAGAAATTTGCAGTCATGATGTTTTCAGTGTGTGTATATATATATATATATATATTTCCACGCTGGTTTCTGTTGCCGTAACCGAATTTACCTACTGAAGTTTCATTTGTTGCCGGTGCCCTATTTTTGCATTGAAATCTCCCATAATTATCTTCAAGTGCTGCTTACCTTTATTATTTAGATGACGAATTTCCTCATAAAATTCTTCAATTTCTTCTTCAGGATGACTTATGCACCCACCACAAGTCATCCTGAAGAAGAAAATTGAAGAATTTTATGAAAATCTAAAATAAAGGTAAGCAACATAATTATGGGAGATTTCAATGCAAAAACTCCGTAACAAAAAATGAAACTTCGGTAGAATGGTGCAACAGAAAACCAGCGTGGAAATACTCTCGTTGAGTTTGCAGAGGCAGAAGGATTTTCATCTTGAATTCCTTTTTCAAGAAAAAGCCACACAGGAAATGGACATGGAGACATCCAATTGGGACGACAAGTGAAATTGATTTTATTATGTGTAACAAAAAATTCGTCATCGAAGACTGCAGTGTGCTGAACAAGTTCAACACAGGTAGTGACCATAGATTGGTGAGATGTAAGATGCACCTCAACACTAAACTGGAACGTGGCAAGCTCATAAGACAAACAAAATGTATTGACATAACCAACCTTAAAAAACACCATAATACTTTCAAGTTGGAACTGAAGAACAGATTCTCTGCTTTAGAAGGCCTAACATCGGAAGAAGTGGATATTTCGGAAGTTAACAGAAAAGTAACCAAAGCTCTTATGGAAACAGCAACAAAATTAGCTGGGTCTAAGAACAAGTTGCATGTGAACAAATTATCAGGAAAAACCAAAATGTTGATGCAAAAAGAAGAGAGATGAGGACAACTAAAGAAGATGTGACTTCCAAAGTGGAATATATAGAGCTATGCAAGACAGCACGAAAAAGTATCACTGAAGACGTAAGGAAATTCAACTGTGAGCTAGTGAGGAAAGCAATTGAAAACAACCAAAGCCTAAAGATAGCAAAGGGACATCTCAGTAAGGGAAGAAAACAGATTATGGCTCTGAGAAAAGAAGATGGTTCTATAACAAGAAATAGAGGCGAAATTTTGACAAGAGTGAAAGATTTCTACTCCAAATTATATGAAAGGGATGATACATGTACTCCAGACATCATGAAAGGTACCAGAGTTCTTCCAGTCACTCCCAGCAGAAGTTGCTCATGCAATCAAGAACATGAAGCGGGGGAAAGCTCCAGGAGAAGATGGAATTACTATAGACATCATACAAGAAGCAAGTGGAGAAATTGAAACAGTACTCGCCCAAATTTTCACTCGATGCCTTAATGATGGGAAGATTCCTGAGGATTGGAACAATGCTACAATGATCCTGCTACATAAAAAAGGTGACATTGAGGATCTCAGGAACTACAGACCTATCAACCTCCTATCAGTGGTTTATAAAATCTTCACTAAAGTTCTTTCACACCGCTTGAAGATAACACTGGACATGGCTCAACCGAGAGAACAAGCTGGATTCAGGAGTGGCTACAGCACAATAGATCATATCCACGTACTGAGAGAACTAATTGAAAGAGCGAGGGAATATGAACTTCCATTGTGCATGGCTTTTATCGATTATGAAAAAGCCTTTGATTCGGTGAAACCATCAGCAGTTACCACGGCTCTGAAATCCTGCGGTATTGAAGATGCATACATTAATATTATTAATAACATCTATGAAAATGCAAGTGCAAAGATTCGGCTGTTTGAAAATACAACACACATAAAAATTGGAAAGGGAGTGAGACAAGGTGACACCATATCTCCGAAGCTTTTAATGCCACATTGGAAAATGTCTTTCAATCACTGAACTGGGAAAACAAAGGGATAAAGATTAATGGAGATTATCTAACCCACCTTCGTTTTGCTGATGACGTAGTCATTTTTGCAACTACCCCATCAGAGCTGCAGAGTATGATCCAGGAACTTGCTGACAAGAGTAAAGAAGTGGGATTAAAAATGAACTTTCAGAAGACAAAAGTGATGTTCAATGCTTTTACAAGAAATGAAGATTTATCGATTGATGGAGAAAAACTGGAGATAACAGATACGTATGTTTATCTTGGACAGCAGATATCGAGTGAGGGTCACATTGATGAAGAAATTAATCGGCGTACAAAACTTGCCTGGAGAGCTTTCCGGAAGAAACAGCATAATTTTCAAGAGCAATATGCCATTATGTCTTAAAAGAAAAGTGTTTGATCAATGCATCCTTCCAGTGCTTACGTATGGTGCCGAGACGTGGACCTTAACTAAAAGAGACATACAAAGGCTGCAGACAACTCAAAAGAAGTATGGAGAGGTGCATGCTTGGTATAACCAGGAGAGATAAGAAAGAGGAACTCGTGGATCCGAAAAATGACGAGAGTGGAAGACATCATGATCAGAGTTAAATCCCTGAAATGGCAATGGGCTGGACATACTGCCAGAAGGACAGACCATAGATGGACAGCCGAAATTTTAGATTGGATTCCAAGGGACAGGAAAAGACCCAGAAAAAGACCACATGGGAGATGGGTGGATGAAATTCGTAAATATGCAGGAGTGACATGGAGGAGACTGGCACAAGACAGACCGTTGTGGAGGAAACTTGGGGAGACCTTCGTCCAGCAGTGGATTGATAATGGTTGACAATGATGATGATGATGATATAGCATTGAACATGACGGGCGTCTCTTAAACTATTCTAACCAAAAAATATCTTTTATTGGTACATATTCAAATAAATTGTATGAAACTAAAAGTAGAATTTGAAATAATTTGTTTTCGTATTAAATGAAATTATAAATGAAATTATTTTTCCTACAAATTAAAAACTAAAGCTTTAAGAAAGCACACAAACAAACGTAGTTTCAGGTAAAATTAACTTTTGCAGCTTTTTTTTCTTTTTGTTACAAACTTTGTAACAATGTCCAAATTGTCTAAGTCTGTAGCAATATTGTTTTAAATACTAACGAAAAAAAAAAAAGCGTTCCTGTTTCACATTTAATCAGAAGTAACTTTTCATAATTTTAAGTTTGGAAAACGATCTTTCAGCGTAAAGCCACTGCTACAGACAGTAAAAATTTGAAAGAGGGTTTTGTGCACCTTATTGCCGCTGTCAGTTCTCAGGAATGAAAAGGGGGCATTGTAATTTTTTTTTTAATTTCTTTATCCTTTTTGGATTTTAAGTTCAACAGAAAGAAACGGAAAGATGTTTATTTTCAGGCAGTGTAAAAATCCATAAAATCCAAAACAAATTTCGTTTAACTTAACATTGTACATGGGTGCCCCCCCCCCCCCTCACGACAGTTTTCTTGAAGCAGCACATGCCCCCCTCAGATTAATTTGTTGACTTGTGAGTTGTAAATGCTGAAAATCTCCCGATCGGACCATAAATACTTTATATTTTATAGTTTTGGTGTTGCCCCCCCCCCCCCTCCCGAAAGGTTTCGTGAGGCAGCACATGCCCTCAGATAATTAATTGCAGACTTGCAGTTTGTAAATCCTGAAATCTTTTGTACAGTTGTAGATCATAAACATTTTTTATAAAGAATTACATTAATAATCGCAATTAAGAAAAAGACGAAATTACGGAAACGTGATTCAGATAACCAACTTCCGGGAACGTGGCCACGAAGCGGTGTAAAACGCAATTTTTATACGGCCTGTTAAAAGTTTTGAGGCCAGTTTACCGATGGTCAGTTCTCCTACACCCAATCAGTGATGGTGCTAATTGGGAAAACATTCAAACTGAACAAACTGACGTCTGCTGTTAAGGGGGAACTCAATTAGCAAAAGGCATTTCCACGGCTCATGCTTAGCGTACGGTGGGGAGAGCGGAGAGGGGAGGGGTCTAGTACGCTAAGAACTCTTAAAAAGTGCGCCTTCTGCATTCACAATTCGAGCGAATGCTTTTCAATACTATTTCTTCTTTAATAAAGGTTTAATGCGATGTAGTACTTTATCTGTGAGGCAGGGCAGCTGGGTGGGGGGTCGTTACGGATACAATGGCTGCCTTAAGGACTAACCGTATAATGGTCCTCACCATGTGCACTTCTTTACGCTTTTGTTGGCATGGTTATCGACATCATCAACAAGAAAGGAAAGAATAATTCTCTTGAGATATCAAGAACCACCGTTTTATTTCGTTTCATAAAAATTAGGACAAACTTGAATTAGGGCAAACGCGAAATAAGGCAAACGCGAATTAGGAAAAACTTGATACGAGCAAACATGAAATAGGGGAAACGAGATTAGGGCAAACAAAATTAGGGGAAATGGGAATTCGGGTAAAAGCGATTGCGGGGAAACGCCATTGGGGTTAACGTGTTTAGGGGAAACGTGAATTAGGGAAAATGAGATTTAGGGGAAACGAGATTAGGGCAAACGAAATTAGGGTAAATGGGAATTCGGGTAAAAGCGATTTCGGGGAAACGCCATTAGGGTAAACGTGTTTAGGGCAAGCGTGAATTAAGGAAAACGAGATTTAGGGGAAACGAGATTAGGGGAAACGAAATTAGGGGAAATGAGAATTCGGGTAAAAGCGATTTCAGGGAAACGCCATTGGGGTAAACGCGTTTAGGGCAAATGGGTATTAGGGGAAACGAGATTAGGGCAAACGAAATGAGGGGAAATGGGAATTCGGGTAAAAGCGATTTCGGGGAAACGCCATTGGGGTAAACGTGTTTAGGGCAAATGGGAATTAGGGGAAACGAGATTTAGGGGAAACGAAATTAGGGAAATGGGAATTCGGGTAAAAGCGATTTCGGGGAAATGCCATTGGGGTAAATGTGATTAGGGCAAACGGGAATTAGGGGAAGTGAGGCTACGCGGTAAGAGGTAAGCTCTCTTCTTTGTTCTTGTAGTTTTTTAGTTCTAAGTTTAGTTTATGAGCATTTTAAGCAGAAATTTACTTTTTTTTCGCATCAGGCAATTAAGTGCAAGCAAGTCTAGTACCTTTTTGTGTTTTTTTCTCTTTCACTTTACTTGAAAAATTCGCGAGTTTGGGGGCACTTTGTATGAGTAGTTAGCCGTTTTATTGTTCTTGTTGTCAACGATGTTTTTGCAATGTCGGTAAGAACATAATATCTTCATTATTATACTCTTAAAGCACTCCTGGAATATTCTGTAAATATTGCAACTAATTGTTGAAGTCATATAATTTTTCCAAAGCATATTTTTATTATATTATTAATTTTTGTTCTTGTGATGTCAGTTGTTGAGGTAGTTGAGGGACAAAAATCCTGTTTACTATCAGGAATATATTCCTTAAATTTTTTTTTTTTTTGTTATTTGGCATTTTGAATAAAGCTTTATACACTGTAAAGCATAAGATTTATAGTACTTTGGTATTGCTATTCTTGTTAAAATTCTCTCTTAGGCGGATAAGTAACTTGGCAATGTGTTTTAGCTGAATAATTCTTTTGATATATTCAGACACTCTCACAACATGTGTTTTTTTATAATCGTTTTTCTGTTTTTAGTGGCAGATAACGAGCATGTTTTTTTATTTTATTATTGTTTTTTGTTTTTGTGTTGTCAGTTGTTGAGGTAGTTGAGGGGAAAAAATCCTGTTTACTATCAAGAAACTATTCTTTAAATTGTTTTTATTATTTGGCATTTTGAATAAAGTTTTATACACTGCAAAGCATAAGATTTGTAGTACTTTGGTATTGCTATTCTTGTTAAAATTCCCTCTTAGGCGGCTAGGTAACTTGGCAATGTGTTTTAGCTGAATAATTCTTTTGATTTATTCAGACACTCTCACAACTTGTGTTTTTTTTTTTTTTTTTTGTAATCGTTTTTCTGTTTTTAGTGCAGATGACGAGCATGGGTTGGGCCAGGAAAGTCATAGATGCATGCAAAAAATGTTAACTAAGTGAATCATCATGCAACCCTGAGGAAGTTGTGATACGTTTTTAAAAATTTTGGTGGGTTTAAAACTTGCATCTATGACTTTGCAGAAACCCATTTCCAACTAGGTCTTTGTGGAAGTGAGAAAATGTAGAGTTTTGCTGGTCCTTGATAAAGCCAAGGCTCGGCATTCTCGACACTTTCTACATTCAGGTTGCTATTAATTTATCTTCGTTTTGCTCATACACGTTTTTATATGTGTTTTTCTTTGTTGTTTTAGTACCTGTTAAAAAATTGTTTTTTGCTTCTGTCTCTTCTTTATAGTGTGTGAATTCTGAATATTCATAACTGCTGCGTTGCGCGTCATGATCTATAGGTTTTTTGCAAATTAGGTTTTAAATTCTTTGGTTAAAAAACATTTTTGTCTATGACTCTGCTCTTATATATATCATCATCATCATCATTGTCAACCATTATCAATCCACTGCTGGACGAAGGTCTCCCCAAGTTTCCTCCACAACGGTCTGTCTTGTGCCAGTCTCCTCCATGTCAACCCTGCATACTTTCGAATTTCATCCACCCATCTCCTATGTGGTCTTCTTCTGGGTCTTTTCCTGTCCCTTGGAATCCAATCTAAAATTTCGGCTGTCCATCGATGATCTGTCCTTCTGGCAGTATGTCCAGCCCATTGCCATTTCAGGGATTTAACTTTGATCATGATGTCTTCCACTCTTGTCATTTTTCGGATCCACGAGTTCCTCTTCTTATCTCTCCTGGTTACACCAAGCATGCACCTCTCCATGCTACTTTGAGTTGTCTGCAGCCTTTGTATGTCTCTTTTAGTTAAGGTCCACGTCTCTGCACCATACGTAAGCACTGGAAGGATGCATTGATCAAACACTTTTCTTTTAAGACATAATGGCATATTGCTCTTGAAAATTATGCTGTTTCTTCCAAAAGCTCTCCAGGCCAGTTTTGTACGCCGATTAATTTCTTCATCAATGTGACCCTCACTTGATATCTGCTGTCCAAGATAAACGTACGTGTCTGTTATCTCCAGCTTTTCTCCATCAATCGATAAATCTTCATTTCTTGTAAAAGCATTGAACATCACTTTTGTCTTCTGAAAGTTCATTTTTAATCCCACTTCTTTACTCTTGTCAGCAAGTTCCTGGATCATACTCTGCAGCTCTGATGGGGTAGTTGCAAAAATGACTACGTCATCAGCAAAACGAAGGTGGGTTAGATAATCTCCATTAATCTTTATCCCCTTGTTTTCCCAGCTCAGCGACTGAAAAACACCCTCCAATGTGGCATTAAAGAGCTTCGGAGATATGGTGTCACCTTGTCTCACTCCCTTTCCAATTTTTACGTGTGTTGTATTTTCAAACAGCCTAATCTTTGCACTTGCATTTTCATAGATGTTATTAATAATATTAATGTATGCATCTTCAATACCGCAGGTTTTCAGAGCCATTGTAACTGCTGATGGTTTCACCGAATCAAAGGCTTTTTCATAATCGATAAAAGCCATGCACAATGGAAGTTCATATTCCCTCGCTCTTTCAATTAGTTCTCTCAGCACATGGATATGATCTATTGTGCTGTAGCCACTCCTGAATCCAGCTTGTTCTCTCGGTTGAGCCATGTCTAGTGCTACCTTCAAGCGGTGTGAAAGAACTTTAGTGAAGATTTTATAAACTACTGATAGGAGGCTGATAGGTCTGTAGTTTCCGAGATCCTCAATGTCACCTTTCTTATGTAGCAGGATCATTGTAGCGGTGTTCCAATCCTCAGGAATCTTTCCTTCATTAAGGCATCGAGTGAAAATTTGGGCGAGTACTGTTTCGATTTCTTCACTTGCTTCTTGTATGATGTCTACAGTAATTCCATCTTCTCCTGGAGCTTTTCCTCGCTTCATGTTCTTGATTGCATGTGCAACTTCTGCTGGAAGGACTGGAGGAACTCTGGTACTGGTATCTTTCATGATGTCTGGAGTGCATATATCATCCCTTTCATGTAATTTGGAGTAGAAATCTTTCACTCTTGTCAAAATTTCGCCTCTATTCCTTGTTACAGAACCATCTTCTTTTCTCAGTGCCATAATCTGTTTTCTTCCCTTACTGAGATGTCCCTTTGCTATCTTTAGGCTTTGGTTGTTTTCAATTGCTTTCCTCACTAGTTCACAGTTGAATTTCCTTACGTCTTCAGTGATACTTTTTCTTACTGTCTTGCATAGCTCTATATATTCCACTTTGGAAGTCACATCTTCTTTAGTTGTCCTCATCTCTCTTCTTTTTTGCATCAACATTTTGGTTTTTCCTGATAATTTGTTCACATGCAACTTGTTCTTAGACCCAGCTAATTTTGTTGCTGTTTCCATAAGAGATTTGGTTACTTTTCTGTTAACTTCAGAGATGTCCACTTCTTCCGATGTTAGGCCTTCTAAAGCAGAGAACCTGTTCTTCAGTTCTAACTTGAAGGTATTATGGTGTTTTTTAAGGTTGGTTATGTCAATAGATTTTGTTTGTCTTATGAGCTTGCCACGTTCAAGTTTAGTGTTGAGGTGCATCTTACATCTCACCAATCTATGGTCACTACCTGTGTTGAACTTGTTTAGCACACTGCAGTCTTCTATGATGAATTTTTTGTTACACATAATAAAATCAATTTCACTTGTCGTCCCATTTGGATGTCTCCATGTTCATTTCCTGTGTGGCTTTTTCTTGAAGAAGGAGTTCAAGATGAAAAACCCTTCTGCCTCTGCAAACTCAACGAGAGTATTTCCACGCTGGTTTCTGTTGCCATGACCGAATTTACCTACTGAAGTTTCATTCTGTTGCCGTTGCCCTATTTTTGCATTGAAATCTCCCATAATTATTTTCAAGTGCTGCTTACCTTTATTATTTAGATGACAAATTTCCTCATAAAATTCTTCAATTTCTTCTTCAGGATGACTTGTGGTGGGTGCATAAGTTTGAATAATCTGTTATATATATATATACAGGGGCGGATTTATGGTGTCGCGCAAGTCGCAATCGCGAAGTGCCCCGCGTCCCGGAGGTCCCCGATTCACTGGGAGAAGAGAAGTAAAGCAAGGAGGATACAAATAAAAGGGAAAAAGAGGGGGAAAGTTGTGTTGTGTGTGATGACTCTAATATTTTGCGGATTCAGTGAAAAGCAGTCGTGGTTTAAAATTTATATAGTGCTTGTAGTCTGTTCTCTACTTAAGAAATGTAAAGTTGGCAATCAGGAAAACTTTGCTAACTGTAGAGTAATCTAATTTGTGCGTAGTGGCGACACTGACTACTGGTAACGTTGTAACATAACCTAAAATATCTCTTGTAATCTGTATTTCTGCGTTGTCATTCGATCTCCACGTTGTGGCATTACGCAGTGTTACTTACTTAATATTGTTATTATTCAGCATTTAAATTTCGTTAAATGTTTTTTACAAATCAATTAAAACCTTGAGAATTTCTTATTACTGTACTAAATACACTAATACGGCTTGCCGTCCCAGTCGCGCAGTGGTCTAAGCGATGGCTTCTGATAACTGAGCAGTCGCACGTCTCGGAGCTCCCGAGATTATTTTAGGATTTCGTGATTTTTGACAGTTTTATACTAATTGCTTCGTGTTCTTGAGTTTTTTTACTTACCTTATAGTTGATTAGTTGTGTTAGTGGATCACTACAATTACGTGGTTCATTTTGTTTTGCTTTTGTGGCTGTTGTGAATCGCAACACTGAACTTCGTTAGGGCTAGAGGCTGAGATGGCTTTAGCCCAGCTTCCAGTTTCGTCTAGTGTTTCTGCTGTATGTGGATCATTAAGTGCTTCTGTTTCTATTGCTCCCCCCAACGTCAAGCTTGTGGATATGTCTACTGTTCGTCCTTCTACTAATCTTGTGTATAATGCTGTGCCGCAAGTTCTGGATGTTAGGAATGGTGGGAGCAGTAGAAACAGAAGCACTTAATGATCCACATGCACTCCTCCCACCCCTGCTTCTTCATATGCTGCAGCTGCTGGTAATAATAGTGCTTCTAATGTGCATTCTATGAAGGCTGGTTCTACATCTGTGATAATTTCTGAACTATGACATCTCTCTTTCACAGCTATTTTATCGTTGAACTTCGTGGTCTGTCGTGAACTATAACATCTCTCTTTCACAGCTATTTTATCTTTCACAGCTATTTTATCAATTTAACTATGTGAACTCTCATGCTGCTGTGCTAAACGTCAAAGTTCCAGAGATATCAGAGGAAGGTAAGAACTATTCTAATGCTTTACTTTTGAGCGTATACTTTCCTACATTGCGTGACACCCTCTCCCATTATAACTTGATGCTATTTGCCAACTGGTTACATTCGAAAGTATTGTTTCTGTGATACGTATGGGAGGGGGAGTGATTGCTCACTTCAAGGTTCGACCTGCTGTCGAAAAAATCTTACTCATGGGCATTGACATTGGACCAAATCATCTTACACCTATTCCTTGCATACAGCGACCGATTACGGTCACGCTTTCACCAGTTCCTACTATAACGAAGTAAATTTCTCCGTCATTTTTATCCGCGCCAGGATTCGAACCCGGGTCCACTCATTCCGGAATAAGTTGCTCTACCAATTGAGCTACGCGAACATTTTATTCTGATTCCTATCTGCCTTTATGTCGTGTGCGTCCTTCTGGCAGGTACGTCACATCATCATCTCCCCCTTATTTTTATTTTTTTTTCGAAGTGCTGCTCTTATTTTTCCTATCTCGCGGTGTGGAAATAACATCACACCATTGCGAGATTGTGAACGGTCGGGTCATCCGGATAGTTCGGGCGCCATTATAACGAAGTAAATTTCTCCGTCATTTTTATCCGCGCCAGGATTCGAACCCGGGTCCACTCATTCCGGAATAAGTTGCTCTACCAATTGAGCTACGTGGACATTTTATTCTGATTCCTATCTGCCTTTATGTCGTGTGCGTCCTTCTGGCAGGTACGTCACATCTCCTGGTACGTTACACTACTGCCGTCCCGGACTCAATCCTTATAACTGCTTTGGGCTCACTGGGCCGTATTTTTGGCTATACCAAGATTCTGTCAGCCGTTGGGAAAGACTCCCTCTATGCGAACGTGCAGGGAGGGGGTGGGGGTGGGAGACGACAATACCGAGTAGTGTTTCCCAGCGAAGACCTTTTTTACGGAGACCTTCGTCGCTTTTGTTGGATTTTGGCTCCCATAAACTTACAATCAATTTATTTGCAGGAGTCCAATGTTTCAGCTGCAAAGCTGAATGGCATGTAGTACGAGAATGCCCACGACGTTTCTCTCCAGCAACTAATAGTTTTGAAAATCCACAATCCAGCACCCCTGCTCCTAAAGCTTTTTTACCTGACCAGCCAGTTTCTAATCTACAGAATTTCACCCCATCAGCTCATAATGCCAGCCCTGTTTTAACTGATTTGCCCACGGAGGTCGCGACCACCACTGAAGTTTTCTTTGAAAAGCCTCAACCGGGTCCGAAACCAATATCTCCAACGTCTGAAGTGCAGCCTATTGTTTCCATATGGACTAACTTTCCACTCCTTCCACTAAGAGATGCCTATACTTTTGTTATCCCAGCTAAACGCTCTGTCTAGCCAGTTTCACCTCCACAAACCCGGTCCCGAACCAGTGGTAAAAAAAGGCGCAACAAATTTAATTCTTCGTCACGCAGTTCTTCTGTTTCTTCCATGGCTGACAGCGATTCTTCAAACTTAACTACTTCAAACAGATTTACCCTACGTAGTGATGCTGATGACTATGGACATTACTTCTGTTATTTCTGATACTGAACTTACAACGTGTGTGCCAGAGGAAGACACAGGGGAATGTGTTTCCCCCGCACGAGATCCTCGAACTTTCTACATATTTGCAAAGTTCCACAATTCCTATCTCACCATTAAATCTTGCTGAATTGATGTCTTTATATAGTTGTCCAAAAAAATGCTCTCTAATCAAACCAACATGCATTAAAAGCATCTAAGTAATTTGCCAGAGTCATTCATCAATTATCCTTTGTTGATGAATTGTTTGGCAATACTGAACTGCCAGATGGTCTGTTCAGTATGGTCGTCGCACCAAATATGTTTTAAAAGTGCTTAACCGGTATGTTGATAGTCACTTGCAGTCACCGTAATGGCGAACAAAATTACTGTTGTTACCTTCAATTGCCGGGGTCTCGCTGTTTCGGCAGCGAATGCTCTGGTTTTTGAGGATGTCAGACACTTGAAGGTCAATGTAATCATGTTGCAAGAGACAAACGTCTCTTCTACCACCAATACCTCCTGTTGGCGGCGTTGGCCATTTCAGTTCTTTCATAATTTCCGTTCTCATATTGGTTCTGGTACATCTATTGGCTTTCATACTCGTTTCCTTTCTTTAATCTCTGTTATTCACGAGTCACAGAGCAGGCTGGGTATGTTTCAATATATTTCCTTTCGTCTCCAATCAGTTTATTTTCATTTGCTCAATATTCATGTCCCCCAAAATTCTACTGAAACTGAATCTCTTATTACTCATGTTGCTTCTATTCTTACGGTTATTCCGCCTGCTGATAGTATTCTTTTTGCCGGTGATTTCAACTGCACTCTTAATCCTACATATGACAGAGTTGGTTCCACGGAATCTCCTCATTTACTCGTTTCCCAGCTTACTCAAGTTATTTCTAATTTCAACATTCAGGGTGCTTTCAGATCACTTCATCCTACAGCAAAGGAATTTACTTCCCCCCCCACGCTGCTTCGTTTTGTGTTCCTGCTAGATTAGATCGGTTTTATGTTTCTGATATTTTCCATTCTGCTATTAGTTCTGTTTCCCATATTCCCAGCGTTTCTTCAGATAATCGGCCGGTTGTTCTCGTCTTTTCCCTAATATTTCCGTCCCCCCGCATCCTCATGTTTGGACTTTTGATAATTCCCTTCTTAAAGGCCTAGTTTTTGTTCCAGCAGTTAAGACTATTATTTCGAATGCCGTTTCTGTTCTGTCCTCCATCGATGACACAGCTGCTCTGTGGCTTGCCACGAAAAATCAAATTGTTTTATTTTCTCGGGATTACTCTTTTCAGCGTCGTACGATTCAGTCCATGGAACCTGCTTCTTTGAATGAAGAACTACTTCAAACCCCGTTAACGTCGCCAAATCATGAGATACTCAAGACTAAACTTCGTCTTTTTCATAATTTCTCTGCTTCATCTGCCCTTACCCGACTCAAGTATGCTACCCTTCGTTTTGATGATAACCCCACTGATAAACTTCGCCAGTTGGAACGCTCTGCTGTTTAAAATAAAACCATTACTTTTCTTACCCTTCCCGATAGATCCGAATCAAATGAACAATTCAAAATTTGTGAAGCCACCCTTGATTTCTACAGACAACGCTTCAGCCCTAATTTGACTTCTTCTGCAGTCAGTTCTCCACTCATTCAACATCTTCCGCAAGTTCCTGATAATTTCACTACTCAACTTTCCTTTCCGATTTCTCCAGCTGTAACGTATACTCTCGATTCACTTTCCTTTTGATTTTTACTATCTCTGGTTATTTTATTTTACTATGTAAATTATCTTCTTACTGAACGAGATGTTATTTCACCAGCTGAATGAGATCTGGCAATGAGTGTAAGTCATGACGTGGTGGTAGCCAGTATAAATAGGCGCGTTCAACGATACGTAGGAGAGCGTTTGTTGTTGTAGAGAGAGAGAGCGTTTGTTGGTGTATAGAGAGAGCGTTTGTTTATGTGAAAGAGAGCTTTTTGTTGATGTGCGTAGAGTGAGCTGTTGTTGTACGAAGTGAGCTGTGGTTTATGTGTCAGAAAGCTGTTGTTGTATAAAGAGATCTTCGTTTATGTGAGAGCCAGAAGTTTCACTAATAAAGAATTTGTTGTAAGTACGTTTTTCTCAGTTCATAGTTTTGTCAGATCTCTGTCTGGCTGTTAGGTTTATTTCATTAGGTGATTGTTATTAACAACCAGCATAAGACTTTATTCATCTTAATTACTACTACAACATTACTAGCAGTTAAAAGCTTGTTCATTGTTATTACTACACTACTAGCAGGAAAGTTTATTCATGATATAATTAACAAACAACAAGCATTAGAAGAAGCTGAATTCATTATAATTAGCTTAGTAGTTAAAAGCTATATTCATTATAATTGGCACCCGAACTTTTCTCGGACACGAGGTCTTGACAATTATTACCCATGTCTTCCTTACCTGAGACAACTTCAATTTATCACCCTAAGGCAAGTTTCGAGGGTGATGGTGGTTTTTTTTTTGACAATTTGCAAGAAGCCTGTGGGTCTCACTTTGATATGAATGATCTACATGTACCCAGGCATTCTTCACAATTTCGTAATTCACCAGCTTCCTGTTACTCTGAGTCGCGGGTCGTACCTGAGGGAGTTCAATCCTCTCAGCGAAGCAGAATGCTTGCCCATTTCGTGCCGCATGCAGGAACAATTCCTTTTAATGGGTTGGAGGGATCCTTAAAGTTCCTCGAAGATTTGGAAGATCATTTTGATCTATACAATATTCCTGAAGACTGCAAAGTACAAATCGCAGGCACTTGCTTGAAGGATACCGCTAAGACCTGGTATCGGCAGTGGAGAGTGTCGAACCCGGATTCTCATTATGAGAATTTCCGAGCAGAATTTTTGGAGGTCTTTCCTTTCGGCCTCAGTCGAGCTAGCCTTGCACAACAACTTTTTTCTCGTCAGCAAGGACCCAACGATAGCCCTGTTGCATTTGCGTTGGAAACAACACGCTTATATAACTTATGGGATCCACATGCCAGTCATGTCGACATGTTGGATACCCTATTGCAGCAGCTCGACCCATTTTTACACGATTTTCTTGAGGTTCGACACCCTGCTACAATTCATGAATGCCTTCGCCTCATACGAACGTATGAAGAGCGACATGGCAAACATGGTTCAACTCACCGTGCTCGGGCACCCCGCGAGGCTTATTACGAAAACCCTCAGCGGCATAATAGGCCCAATAACTTTCAGCGCGAGCATACACAAGTGCACGCCCAAGCTTCATACGTTCCACCACACAGAAGAGTGGCAAACCAACCGCGAGTTTCTGAACAATCTTCGGGATATTGTACGAATGCACAGTATGCTCGACCCCGTTCCAATCCGCAGCATTCGGAACGTTTTCATGCTCAGGACAATGATTAATTTTCTGCCCGTGCTGAGGGAAGAAGTAATAGATATGAAAATGTCAACGGACACGCGGAGTTCACGACGCAGGTTTCACGCAGTTTTCCTCATCGTGAAAATTTTCCTGATACCCGGCAGGGTCGAGGTTTCAGACCGCATGATAATCCAACCAGGAATCCTTTAAACTTCCAAAGGAAGTAGACCAAGGGTCGGTCCTGCTTCCTGATACCAAGCATTCTGACCCTAAAACAGTATTAGTGACTGTTCAAACTCCTCAGTTGCCTGATGTATTCTTGACAATTGAAGATATTATTGTCGAGACAAAGTTCGACACTGGTTCGGAAATATCAGCCCTAAATACGAAGTTTTGCACTGACAATTTTCCTGCAATACTTGTTCAGCCTGCGACGCAGTATTTGCGAGGTGCAAATAACGAAATCTTCAGTATCACAGGAACTGTCACTTTATCTCTAGGGCTGGGAAAGGCTCGTTTTACGCATTCTTTCCTGCTTATAGGCGAACTACCTGTGAAATGTTTAATGGGAATGGACTTTATTCATACGTTTCAAATAACTTTGAATTTCGTACAACATGTGATTTCCTTTCCGGAACCTATCGAAGTGATTCCTACGGTTCCTATAGATATAACGAGTTTGTTATTGAGTAACCAATTGAATGAGAGGCAAATAAACCAGCTTTCTCTACTTTTGAAGGAAAGCCCTGGTTTATTTTCTGATCAACCTGGTTTCACACAGGTGGTTTATCATGTCATTGACACTGAGGGTTCGAAACCGATAGCGACGAAACCTTACCCTTGTGCTCCCCATAAGAAACAGGAAATGCAACGTCAAATTTCTGAGATGATTAAACAGGGCATAATAAGGGAATCAACAAGCGCCTGGGCTGCTCCTGCCTTTTTGGTTCCAAAGAAACAACCCAATGAATTTCGTTTCGTGACAGATTTCCGCAAGCTCAACCAAGTCACGAGAACGATCAATTATCCACTATCTGTCATGTCGCATATTTTGCATGACCTGTCGTCAACTACATGGATGTCAACTTTGGATTTGGCGAGTGGATATTGGCAGGTGGCGGTACATCCAGACTCTGTCGATAAAACAGGCTTTGTGACTCCTTTTGGGGCTTATGAATACCTACGTATGCCCTTTGGATTAGCTTCTGCACCTGCTACTTTCCAAAAGCTTATGGATACGGTTCTCAGACCTGTTCTGGGTCCCCATGTGCATGTATATTTGGATGACATTATTATTACATCCGAGACTTTTGACGAGCACCTTTCTCTGCTCAAACAGGTGTTCCAACTCATATACAATGCTGGCTTGACGTTAAAACCTAGTAAATGCCAGATAGCGAGGGACGAGATTGTATATCTGGGGTTGAAAATCACTCCCCACGGCTTATTTACGGATAATGAAAAAATTAGGCCTATTGTTGACTTTCCTCGGCCTAAAACAGCAAAAGAACTATCACGCTTTCTGGGAATGACCGGATGGTATCAGCAGTTCGTCCCCGCTTATGCTACAATCTGTGAGCCATTGTATGCTTTGAAACGTAAATACAAGAAGTTTGTTTGGACACCTGAGGCTAACGGTGCATTTGAAACACCGAAGTCTGCGTTGACTCAGCCTCCTGTGTTGGCTTTCCCGGATCATACTAAGGAATTTGATATTTATACTGACGCATCCGGAGTTGGTCTTGGTTGCGTTTTGTCACAAGCTGGGCATCCAATAGCTTTTACGTCTCGTACTTTAGCCAAAGCTGAACGCAATTATTCAGCTACGGAACGTGAATGTCTTGCTGTTGTGTATGCTCTTGACAAATTTCAATGTTATCTTAACGAATTGACAGTTAACATAATTACGGATCATTCTGCCCTTCAGTATTTGAATTCTGCTAAGCACCTATCTCAAAGACTTATGAAGTGGGCTCTGAAGTTACAAGAGAGCAATATCAAAATTTCGTATCAGCCAGGTCATAGGAATCAATTACCGGACGCATTGTCTCGCGTTCCGATTAGTGGGGTCCCCACAGAAACTACTCCTGGATGTCAGCCTTTACTTCTAATAGCTGATATAACATCCAGAGAGCAGATAATGGCAGAATTAATAAATGATCCAGATTTTGGGGATATCTATAATTTTTTGCTTGCGGGTTCGCCCCTACAAAGTGATCCTTCTCTGGCTGGAAGGTCACAGCATTTTGAAGTCATAGAGGGTCTTCTTTACTATACGAAATCTAGGACTACTAGGGCAGAGTTTCGCCCATGTGTTCCGCGAACCCTTAGAATGGCCCTTTTAAACGAATTTCATGACAAACCTCTTGCAGGCCATTTAGGTATTCGCAAGACCCGGTGTAAATTGCGGGATGTTGCCTATTGGCCTGGCATGTACCAAAGTGTGCTCGCATACGTTCAATCATGTCACTTGTGTCAGATTAATAATTACCGTAATGTAAGACCTGCCGGTCACTTGAAATCTAGTTCAAGTTCTCATGTTTTTGATATTATTTCAATAGATTTATTGGGACCTTATCCTTTATCTGTTAAAAACAAAGCTCGTTACGTTTTAGTATTAACTGATAATTTTTCTAAATGGGTTGAAGTTTTTCCCATTAAAGCCGCTACGGCAGAAGTTATTTGTAATGTATTAGTTAATGAAGTATTCTCTAGATATGGTGCACCTAATAAAGTAGTTTCGGATAATGGTCCACAATTTATTTCGGACACTTTTGAAAGAATGTGTGCGAGACTACACATTAAGCATAAATTCATTTCCCCATATCATCCCCAGAGTAATCCTGCGGAACGAGTAAACCGCACGCTTGTTAAAATGATTGCTACATTTGTCATGGATCATCACGAGCGATGGGATGACCATCTTGAGCTTTTTTCGTTCGCCCTCCGCTCGTCTGTTTACGAATCTACTAAAATTACTCCTGCAAAACTTTTTCTGGGTCGCAAAATTAAAACCCCTTTTGAAAATTTAACGGGGATTATCGACGAACTAAACCAGCGACCAACTCCGCAATCAGTACGAATTATGGCAGAAAAAGCTCGTGTTGCAATGCTAGGAGCACAAGCGGCTCAAGCAAGATATTATAATACTAGGCGTAGGGAACCAGATCTTGTCGTTGGAGATCTCACTCTCGTGGAAACGCACTTCCAGTCTTCTGTTTCTCATACTTTAGTGAAGAAATTTGCACCCAGCTACGAAGGTCCATATCGGGTGGCAAATGTGTTTGAAAATAACATTATTCTTGAAAAACCTGACAATCAATTTCAATACGTACACGTTGCTCAGTGTCGCAAGTATCATGAACGAAATATCGATTTTATAATCAACCCTACTCAAAGTTCTGTTCCACAGACTCAAGAGTCTATATCTCACGATCAACCTCCAGAAATTTTGGACGAACCAACAAACATTTTTGAAGAATCTCCAGTGATTTTTTCTTCACCCTCCCCTCCTCAAGACGGGTTTCCAAACACGCAACCTGATTCTCCCATGAGACCAAGGCTCGAATCAAGTTCTTCAAATACTAGTATCGTTCCTTTCCCTCCAACCATTGCCAAGACTATTGCTGCACCATTTCCTGATAACTCTGCAACACCACAAGCTCCTACTTCCTTGAATACCTCGTCAGAGAGTATTCCTATAGGCAGAGACATAAACATCGCCCTGCACGACCACTAAATTACAGCAGTGACTCAGAGGCTTCAGATATTTCGGATTTATCAGTTATGAACAATAATTTGACTATTCCTAAACGTCAAACACCAATTACAAACCGTCCAGCACCACCAAAAGCTGGTCAAAAAGGTAACTTGTCTCCCCAATCTGCTTCGCCGCAACAGCGACGAAGGCAGAGATCCTTGCATCCGCCCGGGTTTCGCCCCTGGAACCTACGCTCTGGGCAAACAGGGCCGATACCTGCTGCTACTCTCATGCCACGAGGGAGAAAACGAAAACAAACGATGTGGCCGGAGCCACGTCCGTCCAAAAGAATGCTGGAAGGACACCACGGGCCCCAGCACAAAGGGACTACATATCAAAAGCCTGGGGGAGCCCGTTCCTGTCAGCCGCAGGGATTTCCGGACCGACGGACTTCAGCCGTTCCTGACCGTTCCTATCCGCCGCAGGGATTTCCGGACCGCCAGACTTCAGCCGTTCCTGACCGACGGACGTCAGCCGTTCCTGACCGTTCCTATCAGCCGCAGGGATTTCCGGACCGCCAGACTTTAGCCGTTCCTGACCGTTCCTATCAGCCGCAGGGATTTCCGGACCGACAGATTTCAGCCGTTCCTGACCGACGGATTTCAGCCGTTCCTGACCGTTCCTGTCAGCCGCCGGAATTTCTTGACCGACAGGATACAGATGTTCCAGATCCATTCAAATCCTTGAAACGCTCAACGCCACCTGAATTTACAAGTCCGATTAGGCCTGGAAAACGTTATCGTACTAGAGTTTTTTATGCGTCCTCGAGATAAGTAAGTTCTCGTGGACAGGTTCTTTTCTCCGTTTGTTGTTTTTCCTGCACGACCAGTTGGCGTGTCAGAATTTCTTTTTTTCGTGTGGGCCTATGCATTCTTTTTTGTGTATATATGAATTTTTTTTTATATTTCTTCTATGTCCATCTACTAATCCAAATTTTTTTACATATATCTATGTGCTTAGGGGTAAAATAATAAAATTGTTACTGTTAGGCAGCTCCAGGCAATCTTCGCTGCTGATACAGTTGGTGTGTATTCAACGAATAATGAGAACGTAATTTGAAATTAAAAAAGTGATTCCTGCTAGGCAGAATAAAAGGAAGGTATGCCGATGCAGGTTTGTTTTGTTCAAGTATACAAAGTGTTTCACAGACGAATACAGATTTCTTGATTTTGTCATGCCAAGTTTGAGATTGTACATACTGCTGCCACCAAACAACAAAACTAAAAAGAGGTCGATAAACGTCAATCAACGAAGTGTAAGACTTACACTCCAAAATTGATAGGATTTTCGGAAAAAAAAAAAAAAATTAAGGGGGAGATGATGTAACGTATACTCTCGATTCACTTTCCTTTTGATTTTTACTATCTCTGGTTATTTTATTTTACTATGTAAATTATCTTCTTACTGAACGAGATGTTATTTCACCCGCTGAATGAGATCTGGCAATGAGTGTAAGTCATGACGTGGTGGTAGCCAGTATAAATAGGCGCGTTCAACGATACGTAGGAGAGCGTTTGTTGTTGTATAGAGAGAGCGTTTGTTGTTGTAGAGGGAGAGCGTTTGTTGTTGTAGAGAGAGAGCGTTTGTTGTTGTAGAGAGAGAGCGTTTGTTGTTGTAGAGAGAGAGCGTTTGTTGTTGTAGAGAGAGAGCGTTTGTTGTTGTAGAGAGAGAGCGTTTGTTTATGTGAAAGAGAGCTTTTTGTTGATGTGCGTAGAGTGAGCTGTTGTTGTACGAAGTGAGCTGTGGTTTATGTGTCAGAAAGCTGTTGTTGTATAAAGAGTTTATTTCGTTTATGTGAGAGCCAGAAGTTTCACTAATAAAGAATTTGTTGTAAGTACGTTTTTCTCAGTTCATGGTTTTGTCAGATCTCTGTCTGGCTGTTAGGTTTATTTCATTAGGTGATTGTTATTAACAACCAGCATAAGACTTTATTCATCTTAATTACTACTACAACATTACTAGCAGTTAAAAGCTTGTTCATTATTATTACTACACTACTAGCAGGAAAGTTTATTCATGATATAATTAACAAAAAAATAGCATTAGAAGAAGCTGAATTCATTATAATTAGCTTAGTAGTTAAAAGCTATATTCATTATACAGCCGAGATTCGAAATTCCATTTACAGCCTTAATGACAGATCTGTCCCGGAAGAAGATGGTCTCCCCCTTCCTTTTTTTAAATTCTTTCTTCCAATCCTTCTTCCTTTGTTGGTTGCTGCTTATAATTTTATTTTTTCTACTCCACACTTTGATTCTTTCAATTTTTCTTTTGCAACTCTCCGTCTTATCCCCAAATCCGGTAATCTCAGCTTTCTAACTAATTGGCAGCCTATCTCGGTTCTTAATACTGATTACAAAATCTTTGCTAAAATTCTTGCCCTTCGCCTTAATCCTGTTCTTTCTGACATTATACACCCAGACCAAACTTACACGGTTTCGTCCCGCTCAATCTCTTCTAATATCCTCACTATACGTACCCTTTACTCACTGGCGTCCAGGCTTTCGGAACCCCTGGCAATTTTCTGCCTTGACCCAAAACAGGCTTTTGACTCAATTAACCATTCTTATATATTCACTGTTCTACGCCACTTTGGCTTTCCTCCTACTTTCATTACTGCTATTTCTAATCTCTATATTGACGCTTCCTTTCGTGTTCGTAC
Source organism: Macrothele yani (assembly GCA_039090855.1). Taxonomy (NCBI): domain Eukaryota; kingdom Metazoa; phylum Arthropoda; class Arachnida; order Araneae; family Macrothelidae; genus Macrothele; species Macrothele yani. Next base: position 72,968,198 of record CM076994.1, on the reverse strand, counting down.
CGCCAATTTTTCTACTTCCACCATTCCGTTTACTAACGGGATCAGGCAGGGTTGCCCCCTGTCTGGTCAACTTTTTCTCTTGTTTTTGAACCATTGTTTATTGCTCTCTTCGTTTCCGAATTTCTTCCACCATTCCTCGAAATATATCCACCAAGCGACACCATCATATTGTTTTAACAGCTTAAGCCGATGACCTCACGATGTTTCTCCGTTCCACTGATTCTTTTCAAGTACTACGTTCAACCTACCAAGAATATGTCGCCATTTCTGCCTCTGCTTTGAATGTTTTTTTTTTTTTTTGATTGGAGGTTTAACGACCACCGTGAGCAACTCAATGGGCTATAAGCAGTCGCCCGTCCCTAATTTAGGGTCACTGGTTCCAGGGAAGGGAGAGAGCCAGTGCCGTAAGACAAACACAACATCCATGCCTCACCGGGATTCGAACCCGGACCCCTTACGGACGAACGATCAGAGGCCAGCGCCTTAGACCACTGCGCCACCGGGGCGGCCTGCTTTGAATGTCTCAAAATGCTCAGGACTCTGGGCCGGTACGTGGACCTCCCAAGGAGACTGCCCATGGGGAGCTCAATGGTCTTCGATAATCAAAGTGCTTGGTATCTACGTGGGCTCTCCGGTAGCGGTTACAGCGGCAACCTGAACACCGCTTATTCAGAAAATTAACAGAAGTCTTGTTCCATTCCGTTACCTTAAAACTAAACTTTCCTTCTTCAATCGAGCTTACTTAATCAATACTTTTATTTTATCGATGATTTTTCATACCTGGATTGCCAACTCGCCACTGAAGATTTTTTTGAAGAATGTTCAACGCGTGTTTACAGATTTCATATGGAATACCATTCACTGGGTTCACCGATCTACTTTAACTCTTCCTTCCTCCGTCGTTTGGCGGCCTTGGTCTTGTTGATGTGTCTCTGAAATTCCAATCCTTTTATCTGTTTAATTTTATTCGTGAATTCTCCCTTCCTCTGTCTTCTTCACACACCATTATCGATACTCTGCTTTTCCCTCGTAGCCCATTTCTTAGTGTCTCGACTTTTCTGCAGATGGACCTTTTTCCTTTTGTGCCCAGACATTTCCCCGATACTTACATTTCTGTGCTTTCCTTTTGGCGCTCCTTATGTCCAGTCCGGCTCCCTCCCTCCACTACTAATGGTTTATTGGCAGAACCTCTCTTCTTTTCCTCTGCTATCCATTCTTCTTCCACCCTCTACCTTCACTTCTCCACTTGGTTTGCTTGTGGAGTGATAAAGGTTTCTCGCTCGTTGATTCTGCACTCCGTTGGAAATCGTTTCAGCCTATATCTCCTCCGTTGCCTAACACATCAGCTTCACGTTCTCAACTCTGTTTTATTCAAAAGTGCATCCAAACTCTTTACCCTTCCCTTGCAGATCAAAATGGATTGATTTTCACGCCTTCGGCTGCTTACTGTTTGCCCTTTCTTGTTTATTTGAATGATGTTCCCTATCTTTTGCACAAAATATCTATGAAGCCACTTTACTATCATTTCTTGACATACTTCACTGCTCCAATCCTGATTGGTACCATTCCTGCTGATGAATTAAATACTACCTGGATGAATACCAATATTTCTCTTGCTGCACCACTTGCGAAAAATATTCATTGGCTCCATCTTCATCAACGTCTTCTTACTCCATGCACCCTTCATCGATTTCGTCATTTTCTGTCTCCGGATTGTTTTTTTTTTTTTTTTTTTTTTGTTCCACTGTTGGCGATGTCCATCATTCCTACTCTCTTTGTTTGGTTTTACAGCCTTTATGTTCTTTGATGTTTTCACTTACCGAAAATGTTTTCCCCTCACTTCACACCATGATGCACTTTCTCTACCTTCGCCGTCATCATCAATCTGCAATTCATCATAATCAACTGTGTGAGTTTTTTTCCTTCAGGCTAAACTTACTATCTATCACTTGTATCAATCTTCTGTTGATGATCCAGCATTGCGTCGCTATCATGTTGCTTGCCGTTTTCTCTGCAGACAATTTCGCTCATTAATCATCTCTATCGTTCAAACTGAATTTGATATTGCCAAAGCAGCTGATCGTGTGTCATCCTTTTTTCAAACCTGGAAAATTGATGGGACGTGGTGCGATATTGATAAAGACCATGTTTCCTTTCTTCTTTAATGGTTTTTTGTAGGGGTTTTTTCTTTAGGTATTATAACTTGGTCTTTTTTATTGTTTTTTTTTTGTTCTATTACAATGTGTTTTTCCCCCAGGTACAATTTTTTTAATACTGCAGGTGACTATATGCTGAAAGTTACATACTTATAGTGCTGAAAGTTACATACTGCGTATTGGTAGTGTTTTTTTAATGTTTTATTATTTATGGTTGCTGATTGTGACGCCGGAAGTGTCTTTTTCCGGCGACGTTTTATTGTACTTAATTTTATGAGCAATAAAGACCTTCTGAATTTCTGATATCGGTCGCATGTGTTGGAGCTCCCGAGATTGAGTTGGTCGTTTTGCCGGTTCTGGATATTTTTGCGTGGTTTTTGTGGTTTTGTACTGTGTTTGTGTTTCTGCATTCCTTTTCACCGCACAAGTCGTGACGGTGGTCACATTTACGTACGTTTTTTAGTTTTGAGTGTTGCAAGGAGTAACACTTGTCGTTTTCGTTAATGTTAGAGGCCGAGACGGCTTCTACCCAGCTTCACGAGCTCAACTCTTCTTGTGTTGGTATGGCTTCTGCATTGTCTTCTGCTGTGTTTTCTCAGGCTACTATTCCTACCATCAACAATGTTTCAGCGCCGTCTACAAATACCATTTCTACTGATAAAGTGCTACGTGTCCCACCAGTGTTTTTGGTTGCTGGGGTTGAGGTAAACAACCAACCCCCACCTTCTACTTATGCTGCTGCTGCTACCAATTCTGGATTATCTCTGCGACCAGTGCCTTTTGCTTCATCCAAAGTGTTTATTTCTAGGGAAGAGGGTGTGCTGAGGGTTACTGTTCCTGAGGACTCTGATGAAGGTAAGAGCTTTTCATCGGCTCTGTTATTAAGTGTTTACTTCCCACTCTGTATCGTGATGCTATCTGCAAAAATGTCACATCTGAGAGCGTCGTTTCAGTTATTAGAATGGGAGGGGGAGTAATTGCTCATTTCACTGTTCGCCAAGCTGTTGATACTATTTTACTTTCCGGTATCGTTATTGGTCCCATTCATCTTACAGCCATTCCTTGTATCCAAAAACCAATAACTGCTACTCTTTCCCCAGTTCCAACTGCTGTCACTGATTCGATTCGGGTCCCAGCCTTAGGTACGCTTGGCCGTGTCATCGGACTTACCAAGATCTTGCCGGCGGTGGAAGGGGATTCCCCTTATGCTAGAGTACAGGGCGGTAGGCACCAGTACCGAGTTATTTTTCCTAGTGAAGCTGCCTTCCTTCAACGACCCACTACTCTGGAGCTAGACTTTGGTAATCGCAAAATTACTTGTAATCTGTTTGCCGGCGTCCAGTGTTTTTCCTGCAAAGCAGAAGGTCACATTGTGAAGGAGTGCCCGCGTCGGTCCTCCCTACTCTCAACCGTGGATGCCAATTCATCGGTCATCACCCCTGCTTCTCAACCACCAACTTCTGTTCAGTCTGTTACTACTAATTTGGAAATTCGTTCCTCCCCCACTGAGGCTCCTTCTGTCTCCTCATCTGCTGTGTCGACTGTGGTTTCCATCCCATTGGAAAATTTTTCTACCAGTTCTCAACCTGAATACACCTCATCACCTCCAGCTTCAGAAGTTCCTTCTACAACAATTTCAGACGAGGATTTCCCGCCCCTTGGTCCTAGAAAAACTACTCAATTATCCACACCAGTCAAGCGTTGTGTTCTATCAATCTCCCCTCCCCTTACCAGAACACGCACTTTGTCTCAGGTTAAAAATAAACGTAGTGACAATAATTCTGTTTCCCGCAGCTCATCCACATCATCTCGACCGGATTGTGAATCTGTAGTTTGTCTCCATTTCCAACCGTTTTGCTTTGCTCGATGACCAACCTGATGAACTCATGGACTCTGCCTCTGAGAGTGAGGCCACAGCTCATGACATGGTGGACTCAGATGTTACCTGTGTTTCCCCACAAGAACTCTCTGAACTATCACTGTATCTTGACAATACTACTATCTCAAACTCACCATTAAACTTACCTGAACTTATGTCTCTTTACAGCGTTCCGAAAAAATGCTCTCTACTTAAAAACACCTGTATTAGAAACCATTTGTCTCACTTGCCTGAAGTCATACATCAGCTCTCGTTTGTGGATGAACTTTTTGATAATACTGACTTACCTGCCTGGGTTGCACAATACGGCAGGAGAACAAAATATGTTCTCAAAATACTCTCTACACACATTGAGAGCCACTTACAGCCACCATAATGTTGCAGAAAATTACCCGTGTTTCCTTCAATTGCTGGGGCCTCGCTGCTTCGGCAGCGAATGCCCTGGTTTTTGAAGACATTAGATACTTGAATGCCGATACCATTATGTTGCATGAAACCAACATTACAACTCTGTTTTTTTCTTTCTTCAGGCAAAACTTGTCATCTGCCATACTGATACTGTTACTTCGTTTTACGAGACCTGGATGTCTAAGTCTTGGTTTCTTGTTCACAATGAACGTATTTCCCTCAACGTGTGATATTTTCCTGTTTTTGCTTCCAAAGATTTGAATGGTGTTTTGTTGTCGCATTTTTTTCCTTTGCATGTTGAAATTTTGTTTTGGCGGAATCATGCTGTGATACTGTTCTTTTGTTTTGGAGGATTTTTGTGGAAGGAGTCTCTTCCTTGCTTGTTTTTTTTCCAATGTCTCGTTTTTGTGTTGCTTTCTACTATGTTTGTTTGGGGTGTCAAATCCTCAGTGGACAGAGCCTCTTTCCTTCTTTATTTCACAGTATGGTTTCACTGTGACTTTTTTTACCTTTTTTTCCTGCGCTATATATATTTTGATTCGCTTCAATCATATGCTTGTGTTATGTTGTTGTTGACCAATTTTTATGGACTCATTATTGTTTATATGACATGGCATTATACATCACTTTTATAACACGTTATGATTACTTACATGCTGATGGTCAAGTATATTGTTTATTCTTATGCTGTATATTGATGTTTTCTTATTGCTGTGAGCTGTTCATGTGATAATCATTGGCTTTGTTTCTTCATCTACAAGTCTATGATACCCCTTTCTCCCCGTGCCAAATGGAGGCTTTTCTGTAAGTTCTTTTTAAGGGCAATCTGCTGGCAGTACTTTTTCGGAGTTTTTTATTCATTGGTTGGACGAACAGTCCGCTGATTTAATGATTTCAATTTACTTAATATCTGTGAGTTTTACCTGTCAAGTGTTTAGTTGTGTATTAATGATGTTATCTTGCCTTTATGTATTTGCTTTTATTTTTTCCCTTGCACTCACCTCTACAATTTGTTTCTTTTTAAGGTTTTTTTACAGCTTACTTCCCAGTTACAGTTGTGTTAGGCCACGTGTATAGTGTCGGTTATTGCGTTTTTCAGTTGTTGCTTTGCTTTTTGCAGTTTATTACCCCACGATTGTCAATAATTTTTTAATGTTACGTTACTATGTGGTGCGGGTTTCTTTTTATGTGTCGCGTATTTGTTCTTCTATCATTGGCATCTTTGCACTATTATTACTTGAAATGCTTCTTGAATTAACGATAGGTTGGCATAGAGGTAATCTATCTTAAAATGTTTATGGTTATTATTGCGCGTGCTGTACATTTTTTTACTTTCTTTTTGCCTCTTCCTTTATAAGTCTTGATACTTTTTCTTTGTGCTATTTGAGTGCGAGATATGTTTAATGCGGTTTTGTTATCAAGTAATATTTGCTTGAGCACCTGTTTGACGGTTTTTTCCCTTTGGTTGGCCGGTCAGGCCGATGAATCATTATTTTTCATTTGTGAGTGTCTTTTACCTGTTTAGTGTGTATTCTCAAGTATTTCCTTTACGCATTAATGATATTATCTGTTTACCTAATGTACTTGCCTTCTTTATCTTTGTTGCTATCCTCCCCTTCTGCAGTTGTTTGAATACCTGCGCAGATTGCTTAATTCCCTGACTAACAGTTGTACCAGTTTTATTTTGTCTATATATCTTTTGTTCATTTTTCTTTTTCTGCTGCACCTACAATATTTCCATGAAAGTTTCATTTTAAATTGCTGAATCTGTTTGCATGTTGTAGTGATTTTATATTGACTACTATTTGGTGGTATGGTTCTATGTGGTTGGAATTTGTTTATATTGTACTCATGTTTTGTGTTTCCATGAAGTCCCTTGGAACTGTATTGACAGCATTTGTTACAAGAGCATATTGTTTGACGTATCATTCCTTTCCTTTAACTTTGCTTTGTATATTGTTTTGATTTTTAATTCTTTCTTTGTTTATTTAATTCCTCATAGTGCTGGTATGTAATAGGTATTGGTTTTGTTTTTAATGTTTTAAAAAACAGGTATTGGTTTCAATGTTTTATTTTTATATTATTGTTAATTGTGACGCCGGAGGTATGTTTTCCCCGGTGGTTTTACTCGTTGTATGTTTTTTCTCTGCAATAAAGATCTTCTGATTTCTGATAAGGACCAGTCGCATATTCGTAGAGCTCCCTTTTGCGTCTTCCTATGATGAGCTCCTACCTTCACAGTGACTTTCCTTTTCCTGCGAAGTCGGCACCCAACATCAAGTTGGCTTTTTTCTTCTTCTTCATCAGTGTTTTTTCTACATTTCTTCAACAAATTGATACATCAAGCTGGCTTTTTTCTTCTTCTTCATCAGTGATTTTTCTACATTTCTTTACAATTGATACATCAAGCTGGCTTTTTTCTCCTTCTTCATCAGTGATTTTTCTACATTTCTTCAACAATTGATACATCAAGCTGGCTTTTTTCTCCTTCTTCATCATCGGTGATTTTTCTACATTTCTTCAACAATTGATACATCAAGCTGGCTTTTTTCTCCTTCTTCATCGGTGATTTTTCTACATTTCTTCAACAATTGATACATCAAGCTGGCTTTTTTCTCCTTCTTCATCGGTGATTTTTCTACATTTCTTCAACAATTGATACATCAAGCTGGCTTTTTTCTCCTTCTTCATCGGTGATTTTTCTACATTTCTTCAACAATTGATACATCAAGCTGGCTTTTTTCTCCTTCTTCATCAGTGATTTTTCTACATTTCTTCAACAATTGATACATCAAGCTGGCTTTTTTCTCCTTCTTCATCAGTGATTTTTCTACATTTCTTCAACAATTGATACATCAAGCTGGCTTTTTTCTCCTTCTTCATCAGTGATTTTTCTACATTTCTTCAACAATTGATACATCAAGCTGGCTTTTTTCTCCTTCTTCATCAGTGATTTTTCTACATTTCTTCAACAATTGATACATCAAGCTGGCTTTTTTCTCCTTCTTCATCAGTGATTTTTCTACATTTCTTCAACAATTGATACATCAAGCTGTTTTTTTTTCTCCTTCTTCATCAGTGATTTTTCTACATTTCTTCAATAATTGATCACTTTGTGTTTTGTTCCTCTGAAATTTGAACATTCTCCGACTGACTTTCATTGACTTTTATGAACAGTCCTATATTTGAGTCACTGTTTTGTTACTTCTGTTAATTGCTTTGTCAGGTGAAAAGCATGATGGGATCGCCAACGCGCGGCAACAACCCGGTGATTGTAAATAGTTGTATATATTTGTTTCTCAATTAATACCATTTGAATTCTGACCATTCGTGCGAGAAGGGTCTGGGTTCGAATCCCGGTATTAAAAAGTATAGGTGAAAAAATTTACTTTTACTGAATAAATACATTGTTGACACTCACCTTTGAAAGAGTTCAATGTAATGATTTTACCCCTAATTACTCGTACAATACAGCTGACATACATTCTGGTTATTGCATCATGAAGTATCTACAGGTGGATAAATTGACAGGGTGGGGGGGCTCTCAAGTAAAAATAATAAATTGTTTTATAGTGAGAAGAGCAAGAGAGTTGGGAAGGTAAGGGATGATTTATCTGTGCCCTTCCCCTCCCAATAATCAGAAGGCCGTGACGCCTATGACCTATCCGTGTTCTTAAAGTCAGCACCGTTACAGCTGTTATTTCTGTTTCGTTTACATACTGTTTATGTGACTGATTCTCCCGAAAACGAAGCCAGTGAAACGAGGTTATGAGTCAGGTTACGAAAAGCGGAAGAAGAAAAAAGAGAAAGACGAACGTCTTCAAAAGCAAAAGGATTTAAAGGACAGTTTATTAGCATTACAATAGAAGCCTGTGTAGTCATACCGTTGATGACTGAATTGAGCAAAAGCCTCCAGGTGCATGTGCTTCAAAAGAAAATGTGCAACTGGAACCTATACAGGATCCACACTATTCAAGTTTAGACAACAACGATGGTAAGGCTAATTTAATAAATTCAGATTTTGACTCCAGATACTTAGATTTATGTTAGAAACCATCCCATTTGCCACTGAATGACTCTAATTGTCAGCCCTCAGAGCCAGACCAAATAATCAACCAAGAGCATGGACCAACAATTCAAGGGAGGAGCATAGGCCTACCTGTTCAATGATTTTTTTTATTGGAGGTTTCACGACCACCGTGAGCAACTCAATGGCCTATAAGCAGTCGCCCTGTCCCTAATTTAGGGTCACTGGTTCCAGGGAAGAGAAAGGAGCCAGTGCCGAAAGACAAACACAACATCCATGCCTCACTGGGATTCGAACCCGGACCCCTTCGGACGAATGATCAGAGGCCATCGCTTAGACCACTGCGCCACCGGGAGGCAACCTCTGGTATGATAGATTACTTTATTAGAAACAAACCAGAAAATAAAGGAGAACTAAAAAATCTGAGGAAACTATTTCGGATTTTGGGAAAACGTATTTCAGGAACATAAATGAAAATCCCTTTCATAGGTTATGGACAAATGGAACAAAAGAAAAAAGAAACTGGTTAACTTTTTCTGAAATTTCTAAGTCTGTTTACTGCTATGTGTGTAAACTTTTTCCCCACCATAAACAATCACATACAAGAACGCCCATAAAGGGAACAGGGGGGCTCGAGCTTTCCCCTAGCCGTTGGTGTAGCCAAATTTTTGATAAATTTAAAACACTAAAATAAAAGAAACCTTTTTTTAAAGCATTTTTAAAATTAATAAGATATTAATGATTGATTGCATCAATTTTGTTGTATTTTAGTATCTTGTACATTTACTAAAATGTTTGACAGCCTTGAAGGAGGTAAGGATTTTTCTTACCCCCCCTAAAAGTACTCATATGGACGCCACTGATCACATAGGGCTCTTGATGGATTTCCAGATTGGTCCCGTACGGAAAAAGTTTTAAGAAATCATGAAATTTCGAAGTCTCACTTGACAGCCATGGTCAATATGCTTACAAGGAATAAATTATCCACGACAGTTTATTCTCAACTAATGACTCAGATTGAAAAACAGAAAGGCTATTGGAGGCAAGTACTATATTGAGTAGTGGCCACTGTGAAACTACTTGCAAGACTTGGACAACCACTCAGAGGTCACAGAGAAACTGAATGCTCTGAAAATGTAAATAAGGGTATTTTTTTTAACTTGTATGAAGTATCTTGCAAAGTCTAATGACTTTCTGAAAGATCATTTTGAAAAGTTTGAGCACTGTGGTTCAAGCAGAACAAACTATTTGTCTCACCAAACGTATGATGGGATATCAACTGCAATGTCGGAAAAACTTGAGGTCTTTGTGAGGAGGTTAAAAATTACAGTACTTTCCAGTTATCGCCGATTCTACTCCTGACGTAAGTCATGTGGGCCAACTACACTACTGGCCACCCAAAATGCAACACCAAGAAGGAAGCATCCGATTGGCCTAAAATTCGCAGCATGCGTCGCCCGCGAGAGGACATGCAAACGATTAGCATTGCAGGGCATATGTAAATCATGTGCGCCCGGCACGCCACCGAGAAGCACTATAAGAAGGGTGCACAGAAGGAGGGGTGTAAGTGGTGGAAGTGTGTTGTGCTGCCGGGCCTGTGCGGTGGAAGCTTCATAATGCCTCGTCGCAGAATACGGCAGTCATTCCAGCACGATTCAGAGTTTGACAGAGGACGAATAGTGGCGTATCGCGACAGCGGTTTATCGTACCGATACATAGGCGCCCGTGTGGGACGACATCCAGCCACAGTGAGGCGAGTATGGATTTGATGGGTGCAGGAGAAACAGACGGACTCACGTGAGCGATTGCCGCAGCCGAGGCACACCACCGAACGAGAGGACCGGCATATTGTGCGGCGGGCATTGACGGCTCGCACCGCCACATCACGAACGTTAGCGCAGGAATTAGGGTGTTTTGCGCAAAAACCTGTGTCAGCACGTACCGTTCGACGTCGTCTGCAGAAGCGGGGACTTGTCTCACGGCGCCCATTGCTCCGATTACCATTGACGTTACACCACCGGCGAGTGGGGCGGCAGTGGGCCGTTGAACGCCGCACCTGGACTACGAAATGGCACGATATTGTCTTCTCCGACGAATCCCGCTTCTGCCTGCAACACCACGATCGTCGGATCCGAGTGTGGCCGCACCGCGGCGAGAGACTGTATGACGCCTGCATTATGCATCGCCATACCGGTCCGTCACCTGGCGTTACGGTTTGGGGCGCAATTGGATATGACACCCGCACCCCTCTGGTACGCATCGCCGGTACACTCAACAGCCACTGCTACATCTCCGACGTTTTGGAGCCTGTAGTCCTCCCTTACCTGCAGGACCTGCCAGAGGCCACGTTTCAGCAGGACAATGCGCATCCGCACGTGGCACACATCGTGCAACGATTCTTCACGGCTCACCAGGTGTCACTGCTGCCGTGGCCCGCCTGTTCTCCCGATATGTCGCCCATCGAACACGTCTGGCCGCTGATCGGCAAGCACCACCCGCGGCTATGCCTGATGAACTGTGGCAACGTGTGGAAGCAGCCTGGACCGACATACCCCAAGTTCACATCCAAAGTCTCTTTCGTTCGATGCCGCGGCGTGTAGCGGCCGTTATTGCCAGCCATGGGGGCGACACAAACTATTGATGTCTGGGTGTTCCGCAAGTCGCACGGGCCTGTAAGCTTAATCGTTTCATCTTTGTATCTGTTGTTATGTGTCCAGTAAATCTCGATTTGCTATCTCGTGTCTTTTTTTGATGTTGCATTTTGGGTGGCCAGCAGTGTAACTTCTGTTTTGAAGTACGTTAAAGCTGAGGGGGAAACTGTTGAGCGATTCTTTTATTTGTTGCCCATAAAATCTCACAAAGCAGATCATTTGAAAGATACTGTCTTGAAATAAATTTCAGATCTAGGGCTAGATATAAAAAACTGTAGAGGCCATTACTATGGCAGTGTCTTGAACATGTCAGGCGTATATGCTGGCCTTCAAGCAAAAATACTTAAAAAAAAGTACCACAGCATTTTATGTGCCTTTCCCAAGCCATTCTTGTAATTTAGTAGGCAATGATGCTCCTGAATACTGCAGATATGCTGAAGCTTACTTTGATTTTGTTCAAAAAGTATATACTTTTTTTCGGCCTCCAGTCATTGTTGAGAAATACATAAATCCCACCTTCAACCACATCAACACATTGTGATTAGTTGAGTGATCCTCGATGGTCAACAAGAGCTGATGCTGTATAAGCCTTACAAGGAGCATTCAGTGAGATTTGAAAAGCATTCATTGAACTTTCTGAGTGTGAAACTGAAAAGCCTTTAGGAAAAACAAAGGCCAAATTATTGGCAAAATATTTTAACAAATATGAAACTGCCTTCATGACTGTCTTGTGGGACCGGCTGCTGCAACGTATCGACAGTCAGCAAATCCTTGCAGATAGAAGATAGAAACATGAAGACGACAGTAGATCTATTTCAATCTCTGAAACTCTTTAATGACGTACGTAACGACTATTCTGACATTGACATGGAAGCCCTGACTTTGTCTACATATGTGGAGCAACCAAACAATGATGAAAGTTACAAAAGGAGAATAAAAAGAAAGAGCTTTGCTGATGAGAAAGTACAGACAATGAAGTTCATCTGGAGGAAATAAAAAGATTCGAGTGGAGACCTGTGACAATCTGGTATTTGAGCTGGAGCAAAGAAAAGAAAAGCTACGATATACATTATATTGACAAGTCCCCGGACATTCTTCAAAAGCAAATGAACGGATCCGCTGCATTGTTACGAGGCGCGGTGCAGCTGCAAACGGTATAAAAACAAGCCTGCAGCTAACCGCTGTCATAACGCACGGTGAGGTTGTGTGAAAATGTCGCGGCGGGAGAGGACTGACTTTGAGAAAGGAAAGATTGTTGGGTGTTATATTCGTGGGTTGTCCATAAGAGAAACCGAGAGGCGTTTCAACATACCCAAGTCAACTGTTTTGGATGTACTGAATAAGTGGAAGACACGTGGCGTGCCTGAAGCAGCAAAACAGACCGGCAGACCAAAGAAAATGAGTGATAGAGGACGTCGAAGCTTCAGAAAAGTCGTTACAACTAAACACCTAATCGACGAAGTACTGCACAAGACCTCACTGTACAGGTGAGAAAAAATGCTGAAACCTCGGTATGTACACGTACCATTCACAGAAAACTTCATTCCATTGGTTCAAGTGGTCGTGCGCTGCTCATAAGCCTTCCATCTCCACTCGGAATGCTACTCGTCGTTTAGCATGGTGTGAAGAACATTTATCGTGGACCGTAGATAAATGGAAACGGGTCCTATGGACTAACGAATCCAGATACACGGTGTTCTTAAGGCCAAGTTTGGAGCAGGCACTCTACTCGTGTGTTTTATTTTCTTTCGTGGTATGGTCCCGACCCATTAGTTACCGTGTACAAACCGGTTAACCAGCACGTCTACCTCCATATTCTGGAACAATTAAGTCCTACCAGCTCTGTGGCAATACTAGAGAACCGAGCCTTGTTGGTACCAGCAGGATAACGCACCAAGCCATAAAGCAGAGACTGTTACGGCGAGGTTTGATGATAATTCCGTATCGTGTGTGGACTTGCCCGCACACACCCCTGATCTTAATCTCATAGAGCACCGCATAAGAAGTTTCGAACCAAGACTTACTGCTAAGCAACAGTTAGCGGTAGCATTATGTACTGAATGGAAGTGCATACCTATCGCTGTGTCGAAAGTATGTCTCGAAGAGTCAGTGCATGCATTAAGGCCAAAGGTGGACCAACACCGTACTAATGTATGTCAATAAATCGTATCTTGTGTTTCTGTTCTTGGTGTTCGGTGACTTTTGTCAATATAGTGAATATTCGACCTATTCAAAGGAGTTTTTGCTGACTAAAATGATCATTCTACAAAATGTGTCCTTAACAATATTTCCAAGGTATATTGAAATGGCATAGATGGAAAACTGTTATGTAATGAACTGCAGAACTTCCGTCGTTTTGCGAATCTCATGGAACAAGATCAATCCTCAGTCAGGCCGGAAGATTGCTACAAACTGCTTGTGGACAGTGACGGTTTGAAAGAGACATTTCCAAATGTGGAAACCATTCTTAAAGTTTTCCTTGGGTTACCAATATCTGATGCAAGTGGTCAAAGATCATTTAGTGCTGTTAAGAGTGAAAAACTATCTACGATCAGCACTTTCTCGAGAGCACTTGAATAGTTCTTCAATATTTTACATAGAGAGCAGTCAATTATCATGAAGTCACAGACACTTTATCTGCAATTAAAGCTGGTAGGGATTTCTTATAAACATGATGCTATGTTTGTAAGTAAATAAAATAGTGTTTCTCTTTGTTGCAATGTGAAATAATAGAATTATTTGACGATGATGAAATTAATTATATTCCATTTAAAAATTGTAGAAAGGTTAGAGAGCTCTTCTCTTTGTATCCACAACAAGCTTGCAGTAGAGGAAAGAGAGGTAAGAGGCTTATTAAAACTTCCAATATTGTTAACTTTGATTCTTTGAAACAGACTTTTCTTGAATTCCAAAATAACAACAATTTTGTAAAAAACTCCGTGCACCTTCTTAAAACTTTTAAGCACAATGTGCTTAAGGGCTTCCTTAGGTATTGGAATATTCAAGCTGGTAATATAAATTCTCATGTTGTTTCTCTTGTGTTAGATATTCTGAAATTTATACTTAAAGATAAGATTAACAAAAATTCTAACTCCAAAAACTATATTACCATTAGGTCCCTTAATAAATGTTATGACTCTCTCAAAATCAGAAACATATTCTTCTACGGTTCTAGTGCATTTCCTATTACCGATCATCAAACTGTAGTAAGTTTCAAATATGTCAGGGAGTTGGGATCATTTGTTAAGAATTATAAGTCTCATGCCAGCTTTAACACCTTTATTAGATTTCAACTGTAAGTGTAGTGATTTTCAGGATACAGTTTTTTATGATAATTTCCATAGGCACATTATTACTGGTAATTTAAATTTCATTGAAAATCCCGATTTAAGAAGGATCTTGGGTTTTGGGTCCAAGTTCAGGCCTACTTTTCAACTATCTAAAGATAGAATCGAGAATGATTTTTATCAAAATTTAAGTAAATATATTATTAAAACTAGCTTAGACTACAACATGCCTATTGAGGCCTTTGCTGAATGGAAATGCAAAATTTTTCAGGAATTTAAAAATAATCTTGCAGCACAAAATATTTTTTACAATAGCAATTTTGTGTTTTCTTCTGAATTAAAAAATCTCTTTCTAAATTGCAAGAAAATTTCATTTTTACTACTACTGACAAAGCAAATAACAATTTTGCCATTATTTGCAAAAAATTCTATTTTGAATTAATATCGAAAGAGCTTCATAATAAAGTTACATATAGGCCTGCTTCAGCTTCCAGAAAAGAAATCAGCAATAAAATCAAAGCATTTCACAAGCAGCTGGGGTTAAGAATGGCATATAGTTATGAACCTGAATTTCCTTATCTATTTGCTACTGCAAAATTTCATAAGGAACCGGTGAAATTTAGGTTCATAGCTAGTGGTACAAAAAGTCCTAAAAAAGTAATAGATAAGTATTTTGAATCAATTTTGAAACAGGTATTTAACATTATTAAATCCAAAGTAAACCTAACATGTAAGAATTTTTGGATTATTAAAAGCAACGCAGAGGTCATTTCGGAAATGTTTGGTAGCACGCCTGCAGAGGCTAATTGCTATGACTTTGAAAACCTGTATACCAGCCTTCCGATTGATGACATTATTAGTACGCTCATGCTACTCTTTAATGAATTTCAAATCTCCAACATTATTTCGGAAACTTCTTGGAATATGCTTGTAAATTGTTGTATTAAAAATAACTTTATCCTTTACAATAACAAGTTATTCAAACAGGTTAACGGTATACCTATGGGTAGTACGCATAGTACAGCCGTATGCAACTTGTTCCTGTTTTTTAAAGAATATCAATTCATGAAGTTAAATTTTTTCCAATCAGGAAAGTTACTCTCATACCTTCAGATATATCAATGACCTTATTTGCTTTAATAATTCAGGAAATATACAGAAGGACTTTGCTGCTATTTATCCTAAGAGCCTTAAACTTAATAAAACTAATGATGATAACCAAATTCTTGATTTTTTGGATTTAACTATTAGTCCCAATGCAGGTAACCCAATTATAAGTCTTTATGATAAGAGAAATCAATTTAAATTTAAAATTGTTAAATATGGTATGTGGTGGAGCAATATTTCAAATAAAGTTATAGAAAATGTTTTCATATCCCAAGTACTAATGTTTTCCAGGAGATGTAGCTTAAACTCTGAACTAGAAAAACATGTTATTATTCTAATCAAACAGTTTATTGACAACCAAGTTCCTAAGGACTTCTTAAAAATAGCATTAAGAAATATAGTTCTCAAAAATAGAATTAGGATGGAAGGCTTAATTTAATTTAAATCTAGCTGACTGAATGAATTGTCTAAATTAAAGCTATATACTCTAGACGTTTAGGCAATGATGTTGTTAGCAATCAACTAAGGAACCTATAATGCACAATTCAATTACTCTCCTTTGATACCCCAAAAAAAGGTTATAGTTTTTTAAAAAAATAATTTAAAAAAAACAAAAGACGCCTAGAAAAATATCTTAAGGGTAACTATATGATAGTTTTTTTTAGAGATATAATAAAAAAATAGTAACAGGTAAAGTTCAAAGGTTTGGAAGGAATGGTGATATTTGGGTGTTATAATACTTTTTGAACTCTTGGGAGCAGGGTAATGCCTCCCTGCTAGCAAGAAGGGCATTTTAATATTCTGGTCTGCACTGATAAATTGCAAAGGTTTTTCAGTGCATTAATTCTGATTTCTGAAGTCTAACTGGGCTTATTCTGCTCACACAAGGAAGGTTCTGAAATTGAACGCTAGATGGCGCTGCTAAGGGCCTGAATTAAGTTGGTACACCCCATAGAAGTAGCAGTAGTGCATTGTTGTTCTTCAGGCATAGTAGGAGGTAATGGTTGCTCTGGCTACTTTTCTATTCTAATTTTTCTTTCAGAATTTTTTGGTGGCTCTTTTCAGCAATTACAAGCAGGCTATGTGATTGGGATTTGTTTGGCTTTATTAGAACTTTCAGTAGCATTTCATTAAATTTTTTATGTAGACTGTAGTCATTTAGGTGGTACTGGACCTTCCTGTGGGCTAAAATGATAAAAGCAGTATGTTGAATATAATGTTGGTTATGGAAACGTCAGGCACTAAGTTATGAATTATTTTACTGTTAGTTAGTTTGTATATTATAGGTTTTGTGGGTTTGCACTTTGTGTAATTTTTTATATATTTTATTTTGTATTTGATTTTCTTGTGTAAGTTGGGCGTAATATTTTCTTTACTGGTGCTTGAAACCATGCCCTTTGGTATATTCATTTATAATTATTTTTATTTTACTTTGCAGCCTTGTTGTTTTTTGGCTTTTAGCTGTGGGTATTGGGGTTTTTGGTTTGCAAATATGTTGGTTGCATTTTTGTCTTTTTGTTCACTCTTGGAGTTAGAACTGTTTTTTCTGGTTTTGTGTTGAGGGAGTTTGTCTCCTTTTTCCTAAATTTGGCTGTTGATTTCTTTTCCATTTGGTTGGTTGCTTTTTCTGGTTTAATTTATTTGGTTCATGATTATGGAAAAAAATTTATTTGTAATTCCTGGTTATTTTTGGCTGATAATTTGTTTTATTTTTGTAACAAGTTTCATATATCCCATTTTTTTCTTGGTTGGATTTTAATTGCTCACTCTCTTCATTTTTAATTTTTATTGTGAGGTCGGGCAAACGTGTTTTAGTTTTCTGGGTATGGGTTTTTATTAGTTATCCCTTTTTCCCTTTTATTGACATTATTCCCCAAAATTTAATTGGCCCTTTTAGCAAACTAAAATAGCAGAAACCCACAATTCTCTGGTCTTAGTAGATTAGTGAGTGTTTTCTTGTTGCTTGCCCTTGACGAAGCCGACAAGAGGTCAGTCATTAATATGCTTCCCTGCATTCTTTTATTCGGAACTTTGCATCGTTTGAAGCTAGCCTGGTTCGGATGGTGTATTTGGTGACCGTTGGTCTTTCTATTTTTTTATTTCTCCTGTTCAAAATTATGATTTGTTTTTCCCTATTGTTATGTGATCTTTCTCTTATGCAGCCTCTGGCGCTAACTAATTTTAAATTTGTTTGATGGTTCTTGTTGTTTAACATTATTTGCTTTTGCTATATATATATATAGTATACAAATAAAACAAAAAAAAATTAAACAAATTATTGTAACACAAAAGGAATTAGAGAAAAAGGCTAATACCGCGAGAAGCGTCGAAGCCAGCTAAACCTCATATTGTAGCATATATAGAATGAAAACTTTACAGAACAAAAATACAAAATTAAAAAAAAAGAAATTTAAAACAAGTGAAAACAAAAAACAGGTTGCCGTCATCAGGAGGGCATCAACCTGTGGGAGTGGCCTTTCTAGTACCAACAAACGACAAGGCAAGCCAAAATTGTGGGTTGGTCATGCTCCCTAGGCCACCAAACCAAAATCTAATAAGCACAAGAATTCCAAGTATCAAATTTATACAACTAAAATAATAATAATAATAATTAAAAGCTTACCGGCAGAACAAAACCACCATGAAAAGACATCAAACGAAACTGAACAGAACACCCACAAGAACCTAAATTTATACACTGATATAAAAGGTGGTCACGATTAATCAACTACCTGGTAAGCCAAAAAATGTGTGAATTGACAAGATGCAAAACTGTTTATGTAGATAAGATCTTCAGCTATTAGGGACCCACCAAATAGCACTTTATGTTACCTATATACTTAAAATTGTTAGGTCCTAGGTTAATAAAGCATGTCAATGTGCAATTTGAAACTCTTCGAGACCGAATTAAAGTTTAAAATTCAATGTTTAAAATGATGTCTTAAGAAATTTTTAGGAAAATTGTTAGATTGCAGTTCAGAAAGAAGAGCTTTCAAATTTTTTACAAGTAAGAACTGTGTAGAGCAAATTTTAGCTATTCTATGAAACTGAGAGATGAGTAGATTGCGATGTATAACTTTTGAAATGTTGGATGACAAGTGAGTGTAGTGAATGATATCAAACTCAAAATAGTTTCTTTTATCAAATAAGTTCACTACACCTCCTCCCTCCTCGTCCACATGTACCTCTAAACCGAGGTAACAAGCAGACGATCTGTTAGTTTTTTCTAGGCTAAGGTCGTCAGGATACAAATCAACGGCGGAACGTAAAAAGTCCGGAATGTTAATGACAATGATATCATCAACATATCTTAGAGCAATCCCAGGTAAAGGATGATTGGCAACAAATCTATCCTCGAAGAAATGTAGATAGAGATTAGCCAAACTGCTAGAAAAGCGACTGCCCATCGGGATACCACGAGTTTGGAGGTATAGCCCATCGCCCACGGTAACGAAATTGTTATTGATACAGAAATCCAGTAGGAAGTGCCAATACTGTTCTGTAGTCCCTGGCGCGAACTTCGTATGTATGTTTAAGGCTACCTGCCACAAACCCTTCAATGAAATTGAAGTGAAGAGGTTTTTAAAATCGTAAGTATCCATAGATGTGACAGTCACAGAGCCAAGTGCCTCCAAGACTCTGTTATTGCTTCCAATAATCCAGGTCGAACCCAGCTTGCGAAGCGCCACGGACAAGTATTTCTGAAGCAACCCACCCGCTTTACTATTATAACAGTTGCGTCCACTAGCAGTGAAACGGAAGGAAACAGGTTCCTTATGAAACTTTGGGATAGCATAAATAAAAGGAAAGTTTAAGTTGGACACATTAAGCTTAATCCTTTTATGCAGAGCGATTATTTTTTTTAACAATGTCTTTATGGTTTTGAGAAACCGGGGTGTAAGTATCCGTGGTGTTCATCTCCTGTATTAGGAGATCCTGATAGAATTGTTTACAAAAGAAGGCAAAGTTATTATCAGCTTTATCCACTGGAGAAATAGTGAATAAATTTTGAAGTTCATGAATTTGTGAATTAATCAGAACAAGATTATGTGGCTGCCGGGCACAAACCCAAGAGCTCTTTAACTTGTCGAGATCATGACGAATGTCACATAACACGGAATCCAGCCATTCGTTAAAGGCTTCGAGGGGCAAGCCAAACTCATAAGAAAGCTTTAGTGCGCATTGTAAAAAATTACTGCATAGAATGGAGACACATTTTTTTGTTTTGAATCGAGGTGTCAACCTGTATTTAGTGCCCAGAAACATAAGTGTGCGTAGTTCTCGAAAAGGCACGATGTCCAGGTCACCAGTAACGATATGACCGTGGTAAGGGTTGACAAATTTACTGAATCTGTCAAGATGGCAGTAACAGCTGTCATCCTCATTGCCGCTTAAAGACTTTAAATCAGCAACAGTTTGTCTATAATTAAAAATAAGGCGACCAAACGGATTTTCGTAGCAAAAAGCAGGTCACCAATTTCACCTCATTTCCAAGAGGGAAAAGATCCAAACGTTTATACAAAATTGATTTTAAACCAATAAAATTAATGGCCTCATGACAGTAATCAATAACGCAGTACTTCCTGACAAGTTGAGCCCCTGTGAATTTGCAACGGAAAGTGGAAAGTCGGTACGCAAGAAGGTCACCGATCAAAATTCCAATGTGTTCAGAGCCGAAGGCATAATTTCGAAGCAGTTGGTCAAAAACCCTGATTTTTTTGTTACTCAGGGCAAACATTTTAGAACGACAACGCTTAACAAAATAGCCCTCATAGCAGTCAAGCTCTTGAACCAAATCACCGAAGCTCACCCGAACCGATGAGTTCTTTCTGCTACCTCTACTACCCTTTGTTTTTCTTTGAGAAACGGCGAAAGGCTTTAATTTAAATTTGAGATAGACACAAGTATCTTGATTCAGCTGCTTACCATTGAATAGTTCGTTAAGCCCATACGGAAAGAGAGTTTCGAATTGCAGCATGCACAGGCTCTCAAGTACTAACCTGTTTTCCAGCGCAGACTCAACGAACAAAATTCTAATGGAAACATTGCTGAAATCGTGTGACTGAAAATGTTGAATCTCACGATCAGATTTCCTTTTGAAGGTTCTTATGTCAGACCTATGACCGTTAATACGAATGTGCAATGGATTACTGCTCTGACCAACATAACCACATTGGCAGGTTTCACAAGTAATCAAATGTACACAATTTTTTTTTTTTAGTTGTATAAATTTGATTCTTGGAATTCTTGTGCTTATTAGAATTTGTTTTGGTGGCCTAGGGAGCATGACCAACCGACAATTTTGGCTCGCCTTGTCGTTTGTTGGTACTAGAAAGGCCACTGACACAGGTTGATGATCTCCTGATGACGGCAACCTGTTTTTTGTTTTCACTTGTTTTGAAGTTCCTTTTTTTAAAATTCTGTGTTGTTGTTCTGTAATGTTTTCATTCTATATATATATACAGTATCATCATCATCATCATCATCATCATTGTCAAAAATTATCAATCCACTGCTGGGCGAAGGTCTCCCCAAGTTTCCTCCAAAACGGTCTGATTTGTGCCAGTCTCCTCCATGTCACTCCTGCATACTTTCGAATTTCATCCACCCATCTCCCATGTGGTCTTCTTCTGGGTCTTTTCCTGTCCCTTGAAATCCAATCTAAAATTTCGGCTGTCCATCGATGGTCTATCCTTCTGGCAGTATGTCCAGCCCATTGCCATTTCAGAGATTTAACTCTGATCATGATGTCTTCCACTCTTGTCATTTTTCGGATCCACGAGTTCCTCTTCTTATCTCTCCTGGTTACACCAAGCATGCACCTCTCCATGCTACTTTGAGTTGTTTGCAATCTTTGTACGTCTCTTTTAGTTAAGATCCACGTCTCTGCACCATACGTAAGCACTGGAAGGATGCATTTATCAAACACTTTTCTTTTAAGACATAATGGCATATTGCTCTTGAAAATTATGCTGTTTCTTCCAAAAGCTCTCCAGGCAAGTTTTGTACGCCGATTAATTTCTTCTTCAATGTGACCCTCACTTAATATCTGCCGTCCAAGATAAACGTACGTGTCTGTTACTTCCTGCTTTTCTCCATCATTCGATAAATCTTCATTTCGTGTAAAAGCATTGAATATCACTTTTGTCTTCTGAAAGTTCATTTTTTAATCCCACTTCTTTACTCTTGTCAGCAAGTTCTTGGATCATACTCTGCAGCTCTAATGGGGTAGTTGCAAAAATGACTATGTCATCAGCAAAACGAAGGTGGGTTAGATAATCTCCATTAATCTTTATCCCTTTGTTTTCCCAGTTAAGTGATTGAAAGACATTTTCCAATGTGGCATTAAAGAGCTTCGGAGATATGGTGTCACCTTGACTCACTCTCTTTCCAATTTTTATGTGTGTTGTATTTTCAAACAGCCGAATCTTTGCACTCGCATTTTCATAGATGTTATTAATAATATTAAAGCATGCATCTTCAATACCGCAGGATTTCAGAGCCATTGCAACTGCTGATGGTTTCACCGAATCAAAGGCTTTTTCATAATCAATAAAAGCCATGCACAATGGAAGTTCATATTCCCTCGCTCTTTCAATTAGTTCTCTCAGTATGTGGATATGATCTATTGTGCTGCAGCCACTCCTGAATCCAGCTTGTTCTCTCGGTTGAGCCATGTCCAGTGTTACCTTCAAACGGTGTGAAAGAACTTTAGTGAAGGTTTTATAAACCACTGATAGGAGGCTGATAGGTCTGTAGTTCCTGAGATCCTCAATGTCACCTTTTTTATGTAGCAGGATCATTGTAGCGTTGTTCCAATCCTCAGGAATCTTCCCTTCATTAAGGCATCGAGTGAAAATTTGGGCGAGTACTGTTTCAATTTCTCCACTTGCTTCTTGTATGATGTCTACAGTAATTCCATCTTCTCCTGGAGCTTTTCCCCCTCTTCATGTTCTTGATTGCATGTGCAACTTCTGCTGGGAGGACTAGGAAGAACTCTGGTACTGGTACCTTCCATGATGTCTGGAGTACATGCATTATCCCTTTCATATAACTTGGAGTACAAATCTTTCACTCTTGTCAAAATTTCGCCTCTATTTCTTGTTACAGAACCATCTTCTTTTCTCAGTGCCATAATCTGTTTTCTTCCCTTACTGAGATGTCCTTTTGCTGTCTTTAGGCTTTGGTTGTTTTCAATTGCTTTCCTCACTAGTTCACAGTTGAATTTCCTTACGTCTTCAGTGATACTTTCTCGTATTGTCTTGCATAGCTCTATGTATTCCACTTTGGAAGTCACATCTTCTTTAGTTGTCCTCATCTCTCTTCTTTTTTGCATCAACATTTTGGTTTTTCCTGATAATTTGTTCACATGCAACTTGTTCTTAGACCCAGCTAATTTTGTTGCTGTTTCCATAAGAGCTTTGGTTACTTTTCTGTTAACTTCAGAAATATCCACTTCTTCCGATGTTAGGCCTTTTAAAGCATAGAATCTGTTCTTTAGTTCCAACTTGAAGGTATTATGGTGTTTTTTAAGGTTGGTTATGTCAATACATTTTGTTTGTCTTATGAGCTTGCCACGTTCGAGTTTAGTGTTGAGGTGCATCTTACTTCTCACCAATCTATGGTCACTACCTGTGTTGAACTTGTTTAGTACACTGCAGTCTTCTATGACGAATTTTTTGTTACACATAATAAAATCAATTTCACTTGCCGTCCCATTTGGATGTCTCCGTGTCCATTTCCTTTGCGGCTTTTTCTTGAAAAAGGAGTTCAAGATGAAAAACCCTTCTGCCTCTTCAAACCCAACAAGAGTATTTCCACGCTGGTTTCTGTTGCCATGACCGAATTTACCTACTGAAGTTTCATTCTGTTGCCGTTGCCCTATTTTCGCATTAAAATCTCCCATAATTATCTTCAAGTGCTGCTTACCTTTATTATTTAGATCACGAATTTCCTCATAAAATTCTTCAATTTCTTCTTCAGGATGACTTGTGGTGGGTGCATCATAAGTTTGAATAATCTGAGCCTGGTATCTTCTCGAGAGTTGGATAACGAGTCGTGCAGCTGTGTCAAAGGAACTTTCAACTTCTTCAACTTTATCTTTCAGTTTCTTGTTTATTATAAATCCAACACCACTAGTTCTGCCAGTATCTGTCCCACGATAGTAGAAGAGATGTCCATTTTTCAGTTCAATGAGATCTTCTCCTTTTCTCCTTACCTCACTTTGCCCGACGATGTCCCACTTGATCCTTTGTAGTTCCTCTTCCAATTCAAGAAGCCTTGAATCAGAAGATAGGGAGCGTCCATTATACGTAGCCAAGGTCAGCATCAGATGGCAGCCTAGTCCGGTCCTCCGGGGATTCTTAGCACCCTCTGCCTTCATGTCGCACTGGCCGCTGCCTTGGCCAGGTACATTCCAGCTGCCGGAGACTGAGGGCCAAGATTTAAGTTGTGGGGTCATTTTGGAGGGGTTTGGCCATAACTCACCACGCTGGCCAAGCGGGTTGGTGAGTGTGGGACAGCATTTCCTCTAATCCCGATGGTATAGTTATACCGCTATTGGCGGTCGTCAGAGCCCCTTTAGTGGGAACAGGGTGCACCACGAGAAGGCGGTGTTGACATTTGTCAAGGAGAGGCTGTGATGTTACGCATCACCTGACCTTACATCCCATACAGTATATACATACATATATATACAGTATATATATGCACACACACAGTCGAGTCACATTATTGTGACCACCTCCTACTTTTGACGTCAACAGCGCGTAACCAATTAAAAAAGGCGCGTGTCGTGAGCTGGCTTGGAGGGTATACAGGGTGTGCTGTAGGCATTCTGGAAACATAACACTCGTTGCTGTCATGGGTAAAATGAGAGATATATCAGATTTGTAAAAAGGATGATTTTCGGCTTTCGGGCCAAGGATGGCAGTATTTCTGAAACAGCGCAGTTTGTAAACTGTTCACATGCTGTTGGGCTTAAAGTGTATTGTGATTAGAGAAATGGCACCATTGTGAATAAGCGACGTGGAAATTGCGGAGAACCACGTGCCATTGAAGTGAGAGGTGAACGTCAGCTGCGAAGGTGCGTGAGGGCCGATCGACACGCTACAGTGGAGCAACTCACTGGCCAAATGAACCAGGGGGTCTACCGGAAGTTTGTCTAAAACGACAGTTCAGCGAACCCTCCTGCGTATGGGGCTCCGATGCAGACGGATGGTCACTGCACCTATGCTAACGAAGGTGCATCGGCAGAAAAGGCTTACATTTGCACGGCAGTATCGGAATGGGACCTCCGCTGATTGGCAAAGGATTGCCTTCTCCGATGAGTCATGTTTTCTGCTTCATCGAACGGATGGACGTTGGCTTATAAGGCGAGAAACATCGGAGAACAAACACTCTTCAGCCATTGGTGGAAGAACACGAGCTGGTGGGGGCAGCGTTATGGTCTGGGGAATGTTTTCGGGGCATTTGTTGAGTTCACAAGTGGCGTATATTCGAGGCTAGCTAGGCTAGCTTCTAAGCCCAGAGAATGCAGAAATAAAAGTCAATTAAATATACACAAATAAAAGTCAGTTATTATCAACAGTATTAAGATATGTCGATGTATTCGGTGCGAAAAAAACACAAACGGATTCGCTTCTTTCGATTATGGAAATCAGTCTGGCGAGAGATGACCAAGCGCATAACGCAGTAGGTCTTCGAGAGCATTGGCTGTTCTGATGCAAAGAGCTTCCATACTATCGCCTGCTAGCGTTTCGATGACAACATGAAGAGCTACGGAGGTGAGTGGACCATTGTTTGGTGCAAAGGGTTAGCTCAAAAAAACGAAGACTTCGGACTACCGCAGTCCCTCCATGCTTCCAGCGCGTGTTTCGCGATTGTTTGTTTGTGTGAAGGGCCAAAGAATTAAAAACAGTGATATTATACCTTAAATTCGTGGCTTTGTTGGATTCGAACTGTTTTGATAAATTTTGTGAAAACTTTCCTGAACATCTGCTATCTGAGCTTAAAGAACTTTATGCTTCAAATTTTGATACAGTTCGATTAAAAAATGAATTGAAGGTGTTTTATTCCCTTGACGAATACAAAACAAATCAGTAAGAGACATTAGTTGTTACATAAAGTTGAATAATTGGACATAGTGTTTATTGAAGTGTACAGATTAGTAGATCAATATTAAACTGTTCATCAACAACTGCAACTGCCGAAAGACGTTTTTCTGCATTAAAACGAAAGAAGTTTTTCTGCATTAAAAAGAATCAAGATATGTTTTAGAGCCACACAAGGACATGTGCATTCGAGCAACTTGGCTGGTTTGTTAATAGAGAATAACATTGTTTTTAAATATGAAAAAGTACTCGGAAGAAACATTTTTGTGAAACGTAACATTTCAAGTTCACACAAAAGGAAAGAAGAATGGAGTTCATGTACAAATAAGTGTTTAAATCCTAATCCTCATAATTATTTGGTATCATGTTAGCAATAGCATGTACCTAAAATTTAGAGGAAATGTTACTTTTATTACTTAACAATTAAAAAATAAACTTCGCAATTTTTAAAAAACAGTATTGTAGGGGGAGGGCGGGTGAGATAGCCCAGGTCTGGGAGCCAAGATACGCCACTGGAGTCTACTCATACCTGTGGAAGGTACTATGGACCGAATTCGTTATTAATCTATCCTTGAAGACCACGTACAACCATACATACTGATTATTTTTCCTGGGGCGGATGGGATCTTCCAGCACGACAAAGCGACGTGTCACACAGCTAGAAATGTTCGAGAGTGGTTGGAAGATCACGATGAAGACTTTAAAGTACTTCACTGGCCTCTTAATTCCCCAGACTTAAACCCGATTGAGCAGCTGTGGGACCACCTCGATCGCGTTGTCCGCTCTATGGATCCTCCACCACGCACCCCCCAGCAGCTGTCAGATGCACTGCAATCAGCATGGCTCCACGTACTTGTTAACACCTTAACCCTTTAACGACCATGACCCCAAAATCTTGTATCACTCTAAATACCATAACGCCTGAAACTGTCTGTTGGTTCACTTCTTTGTTCAATAACAACAATAGCGACCGAGGGTAACTCCTGTTGATCCCTCATAAGTCGTTCATATTTGAAAAACAGGTAAGGGTAGGAAATCTCACTCACTCTAGGTATTTCGGGCGGTTATGGCCGTTTGTATGTACGGGCGTTTTGGGCGCTGTGGTCGTTAAAGTGTTAAAGCACCTTATTGAGTCCCTCCCAGCCCGTCTAGCTGTTGTCCGCGCTGCACACGGCGGTTACTCGGGATATTAGCTGGTGGTCACAATAATGTGACTCGACCGTGTGTATATATATATATATATATATATATATATATATACTCTCGTATAGCTCGCAGAGGCACAAAGGTTTTTCATCATGAACTCCTTTTTCAACAAAAACCCACATAGGAAATGGGCGTGGAGGCACCCCAATGGGACAACAAGTGAAAGTGATTTTTATATGTGTAACAAGAAATTCATCATCGAAGATTGCAGTGTGGTAAACAAGTTCAACACAGGTAGTGATCATAGAATGGGGAGATGTAAGATGCACCTCAACACTAAACTAGAACATGGTTAGCTCGTAAATCAAACAAAATGTATTGACAGTCAATCTTGAAAATCATCATAATACCTTCAAGTTCGAACTGATGAGCCGATTCTCTGCTCTAGAAGGTCTAACATCGGAAGAAGTGGACATCTCTGAAGTAAACAGGAAACTAACCAAGGCTCTTATGGAAACGGAAATAAAAGGGCAAATAAAGAAAATTTAACTTCCAAAGTGGAATATATAGAGCTATGCAAGACAGTTCGAAAGAATATCACTAAAGACATAAGGAAATTCAATTGTGAACTAGTGAGAAAAGCAACTGAAAATAATAAAAGCCTGAAGAGAGCAAAGGGACATCGCAGTAAGGGAAGAAATCATATTATGGCACTGAGAAAAGATGATTCTGTAACAAGAAATAGTGGTAAACTTTTGACAAGAGCGAAAGATTTCTGCACACTACTATATGAAAGAGATGATACACCTATTCCAGTCATTAAGCAAGGTCCCGGTACCAAATTCCCTCCTGTCCTCCCGGCAGAAGTTGCACATGCAATTAAGAATAGGAAAAGTGGGAGAGCTCCAGAAGATGGAATTACCGTGGATATTATACAAGAAGCAAGTAGAAAAATCGAAACAGTACTCGCCCAAATTTTCACTCGATGCCTTAATTAAGGGAAGATTCCTGAGGATTGGAACAACGCTATAATGATCCTGCTACATAAAAAAGGGTTACTTTGAGGATCTCAGAAACTACAGGCCCATCAGCCTCCTTTCAGTGGTTTATAAAATCTTCACTAAAGTTCTTTCACATCGCTTGAAGGTAACATTGGACATGCCTCAACCAAGAGAGCAAGTTAGATTCAGGAGTGGCTACAGCACCATAGATCATATCCAGTGGAGTAAGTAGTACAACGTGTGCCCCCTCCCCCCGAAAGATTTACTTCAGGATCCCTAAGCAAACAGTGATTTTCTCAGGATTTCGAACATGACGGAGGAGGGTGTTTCGCGGCGTGTGTGTGTGTGTGGTGATGCAGCGAAAGGATGGGCTGTCAGGAAGTTGATGAGAGTGTCTAGAAAAGAGCAGAGTAGTTTTAAGAAGGCTCTGTAGTTTTAACTTTTCATGTAATTTTTGGAACAGGAGTCATAGTGCAAGGTTATCAATTATTATCAATCAGCCAATCAAGATTAACAAGGTGCCCGGACCGATGCAGAAACGTGAATATAGATTTTATCGCAAGAAACGAATTCGGTAAAATATATTTAAATAGTTAGGGTTATAATAAGACTTCATAATCTTCACCCAGTTTACTTTCACTTGTTTCTGAAGTGTTTGGTTTTCGTAAAATATTTGCTTCGAAACTTTGTACAGTTGACGTGCTAAACAAATCATAATTCTTTTCATGAGAAACGGCACTTGAGCTTAATTGACTCTGTAGCAAAAAGAGGGGTCGGGTTTTGGAAGTATCTTCGGGCGCTCTTCTTCTGTTTTCCTTCGCCGGTACTGTGCTCCACTTGAACGCTTTTGTGACATTTCGCAAATGGTCGTCGTTTGCTTGTATATTAAAGTTTCCACACAGTAAATGAGATAGACATACTTATTATAAAAAAGAACTAAAAGCAATGCTGGCGGTCGTAGTGAGCGATGGGTTTGCCTCCTCGGGGCGCTCCGTGGTAACAATGGCACACACAACAGCAACTAGGCCTCTGTGAATCTTGGAGAGGTGCAAGCTAGTTCTGTGTGACATTGGCGAAAAGACCCCAACTCACTGGGTTTTGTTCCAGAATCCTTAGGTTGAATGACCAACTGGAACGCTCAGCTGTGGGCTAATCCCCCACACTGATGTACTTACCTGATAAAAAAGACAAAAAGAAATATTAAGAATGACTCAAGTGTGGGATATGGTGGACCTACCACACTTGAGAAGGACGGTCCACCACGGAATCGACCTGGACTTTCTAAACGGCGTATGAGAAAGAGATCTCGGCTGAGTGAATGTAAGATTAGTGTATGGAATCCTAGAGGTATAAATGGCAAGATGAGTGAGGTGATTGAGGAGATGAATAAGTATAGACTGGATGTGCTGTGTGTAAGTGAAACCAAAAAGAAGGAAATTGGGGTAGAAGAAGTTAATGGCACGGCGAGTGTGTGGTCTGGAGTATTGGATAATATAAGAGGACAGGCTGGTGTAGGTGTAATTTTAAGTGAAAAGATGAAGAACAACTTGTTTCGTTAAAGTTGCATAAGTGAGAGAATTCTCTGGATTCGTTTGAAAGTAAAACTTCAGAGAATTGTAATTGTTGTAATGTATGCTCCTTGTGACTCTGAACCTTCTGATAAGAAAGAAGATTTCTGGAATGAGCTAAAAGCTGTTTTGAGCCAGTTTGGTGCTAAAGAAAAAGTTATAATAGCAGGGGATTTCAATGCTAAAGTAGGTGTGCAGAATGCAATTTCTGACAATGTTCTGGGTAAGTTTAATGATCCTTGCGTGAATGATAATGGTGAAAGATTAATTGAACTCTGCATTGAGAATGGTTTGTGTGTATCTAATACATTTTTTAACCACAAGTAAATACACACATATACTTGGGAAAATCGTACGTACTCTTGGTCAAAAGAGTGTGATAGATTTTGTTGTTTACGATCAGCGTTTGAAACACTTAGTTGTTGACACCCGTGTGATGAGAGGTGCGGATGTTGGTTCTGATCATTACTTGGTAGTGTCACGAGTGAAACTCAATGTTGGTTGGAGGAAAAGGAATAGGAAGAGACCCAGGATAGAAAGAATAAAGGTTGATAGGCTCCTTGAAGATCATCAGCGGTACTCTGACTTACTCAGAGAACGACTGAAGGATCTGAAATCTGGTGAAAGGGATGTAGAAAAGAAGTGGGAATGTTTTAAGAACTGTGTTGTCACTGCTGCTAAAGAGGTCTGTGGCACCACAATAGTGGGTAACAATAGAGGTGATGCTTGGTGGAATAGTGAGATTGGCAGTAAAGAAAAAGAAGGAAGCTTATTTGGGGATGTTGCAAGGTAGAGTCTCTGTGGACGAATATCGCTGTAAGAAGCGTGAAGCTGCTAAGCTGGTTCGCCACAGTAAGGCAAAAGACATTAAGGAAAAAGTGGAAAGGCATGAACTGGCTTTTTGGAAAGATAGAAAGTCCTTCTGGAAGTACATGAGACTCAGGAAAAATAGGGGAAACAAAGTTGTAAGTTGTGTGAAGAATGAGATCGGGGAAATGATATGGGAGCCCAATGAGTTAAGTGAAAGATGGGGTGAATACTTCTGTGAGTTATTAGATCAGGAGAGCAAAAATGATTCTGTGACAGATGCAGATGATGTCACAATGAGGGATGAAAGCACAGGAGGGATCTCAAGAGAAGAAGTGTGTAAAGCTCTAAAATCTATTCAGAATGGTAATGCTCCAGGAGTTGATGGCATAACTGCAGAGATGTTGAAATATGGTGGTGACTCTATAATTGACTGGTTAACTGAAATGCCAGGGAAAGTGTTTGGTAAGGTTGTTATTGAAAAAGTACGGGTTCTTACATCATTGAAAGTGTGGGATGTTCAGAGTGGTTTTATGCCTGGTAAAGGCTGCACTAACCAGATTTTTGCATTACGCATGATGATTGAAAAGTATCTGGATGTTGGGAAGAAAGTTTTTGCTGCCTTCATAGATTTAGAGAAAGCCTACGACCGAGTGAATAGGACACTTTTGTGGAAGGTTTTGAATGAATATGGTGTTACTGGGAATCTTATTAACAGTGTAAATGCCATGTATGCTGGTAGTAGAGCTTGTGTACGAGTGAATGGTGTTTTATCAAAATGGTTTTCCATTGGTGCAGGAGTTAGACAAGGTTGTGTAATGTCATCATGGCTGTTTAATATATTTATGGATGCATGCATGCGTGATGCCAAAATAGATAATAGTGGTTTATGTCTTAGTGATATCCGTGTGTGCAGATTGCTGTATGCTGATGACACTGTCCTGTTGGCAGAGAGCAAAAGTGAGTTGCAGAGTATGTTGACTCGGATGCACGAAGTTTGCATAAATTCAAACTGAGTATAAATAAGGGAAAACCCAAAGTTATGGTATTTGAGAGAGGAATGGGTAGCACTGAATGTAATGTAAGTATAAATGGCACTGTGATTGACCAGGTGAGTGACTTTGTGTATTTAGGAAGCATGTTTGACAGAGAGAACAAGTTGGATGGTGAAATCAGTAGGCGAGTGAATTCTTCTTTGAAAGTCATAGCTGCTCTGGGAGGTTTTCACAGGAATGATGGGTTCTCTAGAGAGTCCCGCATGGCTGTGTATGAAACAGTAATTGTTCCTACTCTGATGTATGGCAATGAAACCTGGGTACTACAGAAGAAGCATAGGAGTCGTTTGTGTGCTGGAGAAATGCGTTACTTACGTGGGGTTTGTGGCAAGACACGATATGATTGTGTGAGAAATGAAGATGTATTGCAGTTGTGTGATGTGAACCAAAATGTTGTTAGCAAGGTGGAGACCAATATGCTTTAGTGGTTTAGCCATGTTGAAAGAATGAGTGATGAAATGCTTACTAAGAAAATATTTTCAACCCAAGTGGCAGGAAGGAAAGGCAGAGGAAGGCCAAGGAATACATGGGTGGATCAGATTCTGGAGTGTCTGCATGAGAAAAAGATTATGAGTATGAAGTATAAAAGATCTTGTGTAAGGCGTGTAATGGATATCAGTGAAGCACGAGTTGTATGTCAAGATCGCTGTAAATGGCGAAGTTTGATACGACAACAATAAGTAAAAATATCTGGAAGTTTGTATTTCTTTTTGGAGCTAACCTCTGAATCTCAGAGAACAGCTTAGTGATATGTTTGTATGTATGTTTGTATGTATGTTTGTATGTATGTATGTACTAAAAGCAATAGCAACGTGTAATTGTTTCGTCCAAAACTAAAATAAATCACTTGAAGCAATCACCCCTTTATACATCGAAGATCAGCGGCGGCTGTAAATAAATGTTGACGCCTGTCGTGAACGTTATCCTAGGTAACTGAATGTCCCTACATAGTCCGCGGGGAATCCCCATGTAGCCTCGCACTTTTCCTCAGCAGCGCAGAGAGAGGATAATAATTAGAGAGCGATCGCATTATTTACAACCCATTGCACAGTGATCGCATTATCTACAACCCATTGCAGAGCGATCACATTATATACTACCCATTGCAGAGCGATCGTATTGCAATTCATTGCAGAGCGATCGTATTGCAACCCATTGCAGAGCGATCGTATTGCAACCCATTGCAGAGCGATCGAATTGCAACCCATTGCAGAGCGATCGTATTGTAACCCACTACAGAGCAATCGTATTGCTACCCATTGCAGAGCGATCGTATTACAACTGAGGGCCAAAGGGTAGAATAGCTTCAATCTGTATGACATCCAGTGTTTTAAAAGTGAAACTTGACGTTTATTTAGGCAAATATATCTTAAAGGGAGATATGAATCTTCGGATTAATTATTTGTTTTTTTTTAAGTGCATGTTCGGAGTTTTTCATAAAACTATAACTGGCAGTTGTAGTACGCCCTTCGTTACCTGCGCTCCTCCGCAGTTGCGAGGGTAGCGGGGGTGGTAGTTACGCCATTGATCATATCCATGTACTGAGAGAACTAATTCAAAGAACGATCGCTCTGCAAGGAAATATGAATTCTCATTATGCATGGATTTTATTGATTATGAAAAGGCCTTTGATTCCGTGAAACTATCAGCGGTTACAATTGCTTTGAAATCCTGCGGTATTGAAGATGCTTACATTAGCATTATTAATAACATCTATGAAGATAAAAATGCAAAGGTTTGGTTATTTGAGGATACAGCACTCATAAAAATTGGAAAGGGAGTGAGACAAGGTGACACTATATCTCCCAAACATTTCAGTGCCACATTGCAAAGCATCTTTGAATCATTGAACTGGGAAAGTAAAGAGATAAAGATTAATGGAGATTATTTAACTCACCTTCGTTTCACTGATGACGTAACCAGTTTTGCAACTACCCCTTCAGAGTTGCAGAGTATGAACTTGGTGACAAGAGTAAAAAAGTGGGATTAAAAATGAACTTTCAGAAGACAAAATTAGTGTACAATACTTTTTCAAGAAATGAAGATTTTGTGATTGATGTGGAACAGCTCGACGTAACCAATACCTACATTTACCTTGGACAACAGATATCAAGCAAGGGTCGCATTGATGAAGAAATCAATCGGTGCATAACACATGGCTGGCGAGCTTTTGGAAGAAACAATTCAATTTTCAGGAGCAATATGCCATTATGTCTTAGCAACGTGTTTAATCAATGCATCCTTCCAGTTCTTACATATGGAGCAGAGACATGGACCTTAACTAAAGAAGACATACAAAGGCTGCTGATAGCTGAAAGAACCATGGAGAGATGCATGCTTGGTGTAACCAGAAAAGATACGAGGAATTCTTGGGTAAGGAAAATGACAAGAGTAGAAGATATCATGATGGGAGTACAGTCCCCGAAATAGCAATGGGCCAGACATGTTGCCAGAAGAACGGATCACTGATGGACAACCGAAATTTTAAACTGGATTCCAGAGGACAGAAGAAGACCTCGTGGAGGATGGATGGATAAAATTCGGAAGCATGCCGGAGTAACATGGAGGAGACAAGCTCAAGACAGGTAGTTGTAGTGTAACGTATACTCTAGATTCACTTTCCTTTTGATTTTACTATCTCTGGTTATTTTATTTTCCTATGTAAATTATCTTCTTACTGAACGAGATGTTATTTCTCCCGCTGAATGAGATCTGGCAATGAGTAAGTCATGACGTGGTGGTAGCCAGTATAAATAGGCGCGTTCAACGATACCAGGGAGAGCTGTTGTTTGTGTGCGAGGAGAGAGCTTTTTGTTGATGTGCGTAGGGAGAGCTTTGTTTTATGTGTAAAGAGATCTTCGTTTTATGTGTAAAGAGAGCTTCGTTTATGTGAGTAGAGCTTCGTTCATGTGCAAGGAGCTACGTTTTATTGAGTAGCTGTGTGACCCGTGAAGTGCATGTTGGATACTACCAGGAGTTTTCTCTAATAAAAGATTTTTCTTTAGTAAGTACGTTTTTCTCAGTTCATAGTTTTGTCAGACCTCTGTCTGGCTGTTAGGTTTATTTCATTAGTTGTTGTTATTAACAACCAGCATAAAACTTTATTCATCTTAATTACTACTACAACATTACTAGCAGTTAAAAAGCTTGTTCATTATTATTACTACACTACTAGCAGGAAAGTTTATTCATGATATAATTAACAACACAACAACCATTAGTAAAACCATTAGAAGAAAGTTGAATTCATTATAGTAGAAGAAACTTGGGGAGACTGTCATCCAATACTGGGTTGATAAGGTTGACAATGATGATGATGATATATATACACCAAGCAAGAAGCATTAATAAGAAAAATGGGAGGAAATAAATTAATACTTGTCAAAGTGAACCAATTTAGAATTTGAATGAAACCAAGAACTTAGAGAATGCCCAATAAGATATATTGGCAGCTGTCACCTGTGGCTTTTTTAAGGGCCGACACAGATCACAACTCTCTGATTTCTACAAAGGCTAAACAAGTGTGGGTTTCTGCTATATTGAATTTGCATAAATTCTTAATAAATTAAACTAAAGCAGCAAAAACTAAAATCAGGTGCTAATCCCAGGGAAGTTTAGCCAACTAAATACACGCTTCAGCACACAGAAAACCAATGAGAAAACTTCTTCATAGAAAAGCTAAAATTTTGAGATTTTCTTAATTAAAAAGAAAACTAAGAATTTAGAGAGAAAAGGTTTTACAGCAAATAAATTTTGGACATATGCAAACTCAATATTCTGGGCTCGACACACACGTGACCTTACTGAAAGCACTTTTCAAGACGAATAACATACAAGTGCTAACAAATTGAATGTAATAAATAACTTCAACAATTACCATTACATAAACTAATATTGTGTCCAGTGAAGGAAGTGACTCTGGGTTTGTATGCAAAAACTGAAGAAACAAACCTGGTAATTGTGTGTTTGTTGGGGTTAATTTTTCTTTTTCTTTATGAGTCTTCACTCATAAAGATATATTTATAATCATGAGATATATTTATAATCATAATCATGAGATATATTTATAATCATAATCATGAAATATATTTATTCACTCATAAGATATATTTATAATCATGTCATAACGGCTGGTGGTATGTAAATAAAATTACCTATTAATATATGTACGTATCACGAAGTCTATCGACTTCGTTGCGCTTTCCTTCACCGACAAGCGTAGATGTTGTGCAGGGAACCAGACTATCTGTTAAACAGGATTGGACATGGATGTACACCTGGTATACACGAGTTTCGTGCATGCGTGTGAAGATAATTGATACAAAATACATTCAAATTACTTGAGTTGCAAAGCAAATATAGAAATTTCATCAGCTGCAAACAAAGGAAAATGTATAAACGCATAATAAGCAGGGGTTTCTTAAGGATACACAGCTGCGCTGTGTATTCAGCAAAGTATGTTAAAACAACATACAACAAGTATTAAATATCCCCAAGTGATACACTCTGTAAGATGTGATGATTTTTTTCGAAGTCATACACTCGGCGAGATTGATTACGCACCGGATTATGTTTATGGAATAAAGTTTCTACCGTTTAGGCACGTTAGAAATATTTTTTTCGCCATAACTCACTAACGCTTTCGAAACTATTTTATCGTTTCATCATCAGGTGTACAAAATAAGATATAAATCCTTTCAAATACACCCTATTCAAAATACTCCTTGAAGTTATAACGGTAAGTAATATATTTACATGATGGTTATGATCAGGAACACTGAGGCGCGTGTTTGATTTAAATACCAAATTGTTATGGAAGTTAACTATGAAGAGCAGCTGCAGGTTTTGATGAAGATGAGATATTTAACATAGCAACATGTTAGTTTCTGTTAAGATTTCTTCGTCAGTTCACGAAAAACCGTTACTTTAAATATAATGACACTTTTTACAAACAACTTCAAGGTACGTCAATGGGTTCACCAATTTCTCCCTTATTAGCAGAAATAGTTATTCAGGATTTAGAAGAAAAAAATTTCCAGTCAAGTTATCCTACACCAGCACTCCACATGCGCTATGTGAATGATATATGTGTCTTTTGGATTCATGGTGAAAATTCATTATAGTCTTTCTGTTCATTTATGTCATCTATTTTGCCAACCATAAAGTTCACCTATGAATTGTAATCTCATGGCACATTACCATTCTTAGATCTTGAACTGCTTAGAAATACTGTGACTCAAAGGCTGTCTTTCTCCATCAATAGAAAATCAACATACCTACCTTCCATCATTCCCGATGACTCTCATCATCCGCACCATCAAACAATGACAGCTTTTCATGCCTACTATATCAAAAGAGCATATATCTGTACATCTAATGACACTTATCGGGAAGAAGAGATAATACGAATTAGGACCTTAGCACATGAAAATGGTTATGATTCCAACTTGGTCGATATATTATGTGCCAAACAATCCATGTTTTTCAAAACATCTCTAAAATCTCTAAAGAAACCTGAAAGGTTTATCGGTTCAATGCAATATATACCAGCAGTCATCAATTTATTGCATTATACTTGTCAAAGGCATTCACTGAGTCTTGGTTTAAACACAAGGAACAACTTTCCGTACATCAGAAGAGAAAGAGACCCCCCCCCCCCAAGTATTCTTACATCTGTAGGTATCTACTTGGTGCCATTGACTAAAAATGTACATTCCAGCTCAGAAGTAATAAGAACCATGTACATTGGAAGTACAAAGAGACCTTTACGTACTAGAATCATGGAACACAAATGATCAATTACTAATAATTGTCGCTCAATAGCATTAGCAAGAACCTGCACGGACGAACAATTCTTCCCGTTATGGGACGACATATCCCTTATAACCGGATACACTAATATTTGGTCTCTTCGATAAGGCGAAACAGTCGTAATACATAGATTTACAAACGCTTGCTGTAATAAAGAATCCCCTATTATTCTACCCCATCCTTGGAGACACCTTATTAACGAAGAGACTATTTTTCGCAAACTGACGAAGAAATCTAACAAAAACTATAACATGTTGCTATGTTAAATATCTCATCTTCATCAAAAACCGCAACTGCTCTTTATAGCTAACTTCCACAACAATTTGATATTTAAATCAAACACGCGCCTCAGTATTCCTGATCATGACCATCACGTAAATATATTACTTACCGTTATAACCTCAAGGAGTATTTTGAATAGTGTGTATTTGAAAGGATCTATATCTTATTTTGTACACCTGATGATGAAACGATAACATAGTTTCGAAAGCGCTAGTTAATTATGGCGAAAAATAAAATATTTCTAACGTGTTAGACGGTATAAACTTTATTCTATAAACATACAACAATGTACTAAGACATTAATTATTGGATGATAATTCTTACATCTGAAAATGCCTGCAAAAGAAACAAAAGAGGGAAAGAAACAAAAACGCTGTACAGAATTTTGCAACGGACGCACTTTTGAACTAATTTGTTTTAAAGGGAGCATATGCGCCTGCTTTTTCACAGGAGTTATTTTCCAGAACCCGATTCCGCTGTATAAGTTCAAAGATACTATGTTCAAGTTTGTAACTAAAAACAAGTGTGCTCGCCTGTCTTTCCTTTGCCTGGAATTTTAAGTTTCCAAGTTGTTATTAACATCGACGTATATCTTACCTCTCGTACTCCAAGTGGCGAAAGTCGTATGCAAAAGTGTTTATTTTTCAGTGAATCATCATCAGACTATTTCTGAGTCAAAGAAGAAAGCACAAACCAATGAAGATCATGTATGTGCTGTACATTACAGTTTGAAATTCTGAATATAGGGAAATCAAGTTGCCACTAGAAACATAACTAGCTAGCTTTAAGATAGCTCCCTTGTTGAAAGTTACAGTGCTTCACCTACGAACGGCATTGAAGAAATGAATACACTTTATTAAATTTTGCTAATGATATTGTAAAAATTTAGGAGCATTAACGGAAACACGCTAAATTAAAATTTTTCTCTCAGATGACGATGCGATTTGTGCGCTAAGAAATCGATCAAAATCCATTAAGTTCGCACACAAATCATTTTCTGGCAATTCCACCCCATCGACTTTATATTATCAAACAATCAAATTTAATATTATTGATTGCTCCATGGTGAAAAGTAAAAGGAATTCGGAGGTTGGCAGGAACATTTCTCAAATCAGAACCGTTCCTGTTTGTGCTTTATTCCTGTACAGCACTTACAGTAGACCTATGCAAAATATTTTCGATGCTTTTGTGGTTAATGGTATTTGCTTCTTATCTCCTAGTAAACAAAAACTTTCCTTCATTCATTTCTGTAATAATAGCTGATGTACATAATTTCAGTCACATGTATGTCTCGTCTAGCCATGACTCACATTACAATAAAATAATTAAAATCACGCAATACTTCAATCAAACTTCATTCGAGGGAACGGTTCTTAGAAACTTCTGTATATATACGACATTCTTAATCTTCTGTGGTCACATTACTACTCTCCATTCCCGAGTAAAGATTTAATACTAAATTTTTTATGAATAAAAGTGTAATAAGACTTTTTTTTCTTCGTACTCTGAACCTGCATTCGTTTACCGAGAAAAATGATAAACTAGGGTGTTTTGTTCGTTCTTCCATTACCAGCACTCTTGTTCAGCTGTCAACAATGGTTCAGACTAGGAACGTGAGATTTCTCCTCGCGTCGGATGCTTGTGGGGTCCAGTAAATAGACAAATACATTTAAAATAGAAGACTCTTTTTCTTTTAGAGACTTCGAAAAGCATTAAAGGCTAACAAAGTCTCCTGTTTAATTTGCATTAATTATTCCTTCTTTACACTAATGATTGAACTTATGCTTATCACACATCTCCTCTCAGATTGATGTCCTACATTTATCTTGTTAATTCCCAGTGCTTTGGAAATAGCATTATAAGCAGAACACGATTAGTCTCGTTCCTGTGGGGACTGACACAAATAACCAGGAAAGTACTATCATACGTAGGAGTACTGATAAGTCATTGGCTTTTCTCATTTGTCATATCAAATTGATTTTCATGTATGTGTCTGATCAAATATCCTAATGTAGTCTGATTATTTCCTTTTTCTTTTCAGGTCTGAAGTGAAACAATAATGCAAAAAAGCACAGATTTCACCGCAAAAGTGGGTCCAGCAGTGATGAAATATCTTTTCCTGAAAGGGAACTTGGCCAAAAGAAATGTATGATGAAATGTTGTCTACATTAGGTGATAAGTGCCCTTCCTACTCCACAGACAAGAACTGGGTTGCTAGGTTTAGAATAGGACATTTGAGCACCGAAGACGAAGAACATTCTGAAAGTCCAACTCACGTGAAAATTCGAGAAAACGCAGATACCATTCATTCCATTATCCTGGATGATCGTAGAATGTCCACTAAAAAGATAGCAGACTTCCTGGCCATATCCCGAGAATGAGTAGGCTATATTCTTCAAGAGATTTTAGACATGAGAAAGCTTTCAACCAAACAGGTTCCCTAATGTCTCAATGCTGACCAGAAGCGTGGTCGAGTGATTGCTTCACAAGCCATTTTGGACCGATTTCGGCCGGATCTTGGGGGACTTTTGAACCGTTTCGTAATTATGGATAAAACGTGGATCCGTATATATGATCCACAGACAAAACAACAATCCAAAGAAAGGAGACATGGTGATTCCCCGCGTCCAAAGAAGTTAAAGACACGGAAGTCATAAAGCAAGGTGTTGGCGTCTGTCTTCTGGGACAAAGTTGGAATTTTTGCTTGTAGATTATCTGGAAAAGGGTGCGATCCTCACGGCAAAGTACTACGTTGCACTTCTGGGCGACCTGAATTAGTAACTGGTCTCCAAACATCGAAGCAAGCTTTCGAAACGGATCTTGTTTCTTCACGACAATGCCTCTCCTGACAAAGCGGCCATTACGGAGTAAAAATTGGCTCATCTTCACTCTGAAATTCTGAAACACCCGGCCTACTCATCTGATTTGGCCCCTTCGGACTACTACCGCTTTGCTGACCTGAAAAAAACACCGCAAGGGAAAATATTTTTCAAGCAGTCAGGAGGTCATAGCGGCTGCAGACGAGTGGTTTGCAGCACAACGGAAATAATGTTTTTGATGGGTTAAAAGAGTTAGAATAACGAAGTCATAAGTGTGTGAAGTCAGGGGAGAATATGTAGAGTAAATGGTTGTTTTAAATACCGTAGCTTGTTGTTTTCTTTACAAAATAAAATATTTAGCAGCACCCACTCGTAAAGGAGACTCTGTGACCATGTATTTCCCTGTAATGACAAAGGAAATGGCGGACTACCTTTCTTAAGAAAAACTGAGCACTTATGAACAGGCTTGAAAATACACTATATTGACAAAAGTAACCGGACACCCTTCAAAAGCAAAATATGAACGGATCCGTTGCGTTGTTAAGAAGTGCGGTACAGCTGCAAACGGTATAAAAACAAGCCTGCGGCTGACCTCGATCATATCCCACTATGAGGTTGAGTGAAAATGTCGCGGCGGGAGAGAACTGACTTTGAGAAAGGAAAGATTGTTCGTTGTTATATTAGTGGGTTGTCCATAAGAGAAACTGAGAGGCGTTTAAACATACCCAAGTCAACTGTTTTGGATGTACTGAATAAGTGGAAGACACATGACGTGTCTGAAGCAGGAAAACGTACCGGCAGACCAAAGAAAATCGGTGATAAAGGACGTCGAAGCATCAGGAGAGTCGTTACAGCTAATCGATGGAGTACTGCACAAGACCTCAGTGTACGTACCATTCGCAGAAAACTTCATTCTATGGGTTACCGTGGTCGTGCGGCTGCTCATAAGTCTTTCATCTCCACTCGGAATGCTAATCCTCGTTTAGTATAGTGTAAAAAACATTTATCGTGGACTGTAGATCAATGGAAACGGATCCTATGGACTGATGAATCCATACACATGATCCATCAGTCTGATGGCCGTGTGTGGATATGGTGGCAGACGGAGAACGCTATTTACCACAAAGTACTGTTCCTACGGTCAAGTTTGGAGCTGGCATTGTACTTGAGTGGGGGTGTTTGTAGTGGCATTTTCCCGGCCCGTTGGTTACCGTGGACAAATCTGTTAACCAGCACGGCTACTAGAGCTGAGTTCGGGCTCAATTTTCGGAGCCCGAGCCCGTGGTATATCAGCCCGAGCTCACTCGAGCCCGTGGTATATCAGCCCGAGCTCACTCGAGCCCGTGGTATATCAGCCCGAGGTCACCCGAGCCCGAATTTTATATTGAAAGATAGAGCCCGGGCCCGAACGAGCCCGAAAATTGGCTAACCTGTTCAATCATTAATAAAAAACATCTCCTTTTCCACACTTCCATTCTCTTCTCCTCCTGAAATTAACCAATATATTTTTCAAA
The DNA here is from genome assembly GCA_039090855.1 of Macrothele yani. Taxonomy (NCBI): domain Eukaryota; kingdom Metazoa; phylum Arthropoda; class Arachnida; order Araneae; family Macrothelidae; genus Macrothele; species Macrothele yani. The sequence continues at coordinate 72,926,568 of CM076994.1, read as the reverse complement.
TAGGGAGTGGGAAAGGGGCCTCTATCTATTTTTATAGTGTAACTGTAAGATATTCTTTGACCATTCCTTTCTACCTGCACTGCTTCGGGCGGTCGGCCATCCAAAATGATTCTGCGGTGCTACAATTGTGTGTTGCTCAAATAATGCTAATATTATCGCGCCATAATGAGCTGAAATATGTACGTTGCTTAATAGAATTAGCAGAGAGCTACTGCATGGAGATAGGGGTTAAATTATCATCGGCAAGCTATCAACTATCCAATACCTATAGTTCTTGAAAAGCTTTTTCTTCCCTGGAGAAACACATTAATGCGCGGCCTATGTCATTTTCTACGCAAGCCTGGAATAAATAGCCATCTCGAATGCGTTCTCCCCAATCAGAACCTGTTCCCGAAGAATTCCCTTTACCAACTATAAAGTGTCTCATTTGCTAAATCATATAAAATCACATTTATACATAAAAAAACAATTCTCTCGCTCTCCTTCTCTCTAAGAGCCCGAGCCCGTCCGACCCCGCCCGAGCCCGAACCGCAGTAAATATTCTACAGCCCGAGCCCGATTCGGGCCCAGCCCGTCTCAGCTCTAACGGCTACCCCGACATTCTGGACAATTATGCCCTACCAACTCTGTGGCAATACTATGGAACCGAGCCTTGTTGGTACCAGTAGGATAATGCACCGAGCCGTAAAGCAAGGACTGTTACGGCGTGGTCTGACGATAATTCTGTATCATGTGTGGACTGTCCAGCACAGAACCCTGATCTGAATCCCATAGAGCACATATGGGATGAATCAGAGCGCCGCATTAGAAGTTTAGAACTAAGGCCTATTACTAAGCAGCAGTTAGCGGCAGCGTTATGTACTGAACGGAAGCGCATACCTATCGCTGTGTTCCAAAACCTTGTCGAAAGCATGTCTCGAAAGGTCAGTGTATGCATTAAGGCCAAAGGTGGACCGACACCATACTAAGGCATGTCAATAAATGCTATGTTGTGTTTCTCTTCTAGGTGTCCGGTAACTTTTGTCAATATAGTGTATGTAAGTAACTTCATCGTTTAGAAAGCAAGCAGACTGTTTTTCGTTTCGGCTAGTTCCCTAGAAAGTGGTAATGACCTACATTTTTTAAGTATTTCGATGGGTTTTTGCGAACTAAGTTTTATGAAATTAGTAATCGCTTGTGCTGATGGTAACATAATACAAGTAACTTTGCAGTGGGGAAAAAATTAAATGCTCAAGTCGCCCATGATACGAAAGTGACGTGGGGGACTAGTCATCACAGAATTATCTCTTTCTAGTTCTTCAGGTTTTCAAGTTTTTCAAATTCCCTCGAAGAACCACGTGCTTGATTTGGCTCACCTTTACTGGGATTGTCTGTGCTCGTACTCGCTAAGTTTCTCTGCTAGTCCATTAAACTTGTAAGCACGTTTTAAACAAGTCCTGAGTACTTGTGAATTTCGCATTTTCCCCAGCAATAAATTAGTTCTACATATTTCTTGCCAATTACTAGAGCACGCCATTTCGCAAAATCATGATGTTGTGCTTGTGAAACTCATATTATAAATTTCCTGCATTCTGAACAAGATATATTTTTCCGTTGCATCAGTAAAATACACATTCATGTCTGTTTGCACACATTTTTACTTTTTATTCTGTTGAGTAAATAGGATTTTTTTACTGCACCATGTGCATCCTGAGTGACGTAACCCTTGTTTCCTACCTTGATACAAATGTATGCCCACAAAGTGGTGGTACGTGACATTTCGAACGTAAGACACAGATGCAGTGGGGCGCAATGCTTTCTCGTCGCAAAACGTAGCTGACAACCTTCGCCGAAAAACGAATTGTCGTGAAGTGATAACCGTATGAGGGCTGATACGAAAAATTAATACCTGTTCGTTTATTTCTTTAGTACCAAGCGTGGAAGAAAGCTTCGCGTGTCATGGAGTGAACACTGGTAGTCTCTATAAGCTCCACTTAAACAGTCTAGTTTGGTGTTCTCCGAAACAATTTTTCCGTTGAGTAATTGTTTCCAATGACACCCATTGCAACCCAATACTGTTGAACTGTCTTTTCCTCTTCTTCTTCGAGTGCCGCGGCAATCGGTCATTTCTGCGTCTCACACGAAGAGTGAAAATGACGGGTGTATTGAATGCACTCATGAAGTAAAGAGTGGTTCCTGAACTGAGTTCGAAATTTATGAGGGTCTGAAAATTGTGTATTTAGACGATTTAGACGTTGAGTAAAATACTTGAAGAGTGGTGAGATCTATGTCGGAGATAGTCCCCAAAAGGGCCGGCCGCGACGACAAACAAGAGCCGGATTGTTTTTGTATTTTTTTCCCATTGAAAGTTTGACCACCACCGTAAGCAACTCGTTGGGTTATAAGCAGTCGCCCTTCCCTAATTAAGGGTCACTGGTTGCAAAGAAGGGAGAGAGGCAGTGCCGTAAGACAAACACAACAGCCATGCCTCACGGGATTCGAACATGGACACATCCCGAACGAATGTTCAGAAGCCAGCGTTTAAACCTCTGCGCCACTGGAGCGACGAGCAGGATTGATGGCAGGTTAAAGTAAAGTGGCGCATCACAGCACGTGAATTGTGCAACGATTGGAAAATCAATAGTCATGCCCATGATTACGGAACTTGGCTAGAAGAAGATTTGCGCACTGTAGGACCCGAAGGTGCTTACGGATAAGCACAAAGAAACGCAGTAAGTCGCCTGCTTCTTTGTGTTCGATGTGTTTTTGACAGTCGATAAAACGGATTAAGGAGCCACCGCGCACAAAGGTATCCAGAAGATAGACTTTTGTGGATAAAGTCATTGCAATAGCCTTCTGGAACAAAGATGGGGTCTTGCTTCCAAGGGTAGATCCAGTGTTTTTGTTTCAACGGAGCCATGAGCACTTCCTTAACTAAAGTGACTTGTAATCAAAACAACAAAAAGTATTAATCATGAGTTAAACTAAATCTAAAGTCATGTGTTTCTTCCTTCCGCCCTTGTTCTCTCTCCCGGGAAATGCTCGTTGTGACTTCATAGTCTAGCACACCCAACTGCACTATAATATCAAAAGTATTCGGGCACCACAATATTTTGGGACAAATGGCTTTATTGTTGAATTAGTAGTTAGTCGGCCCATCTTCTACTTGTATGACAGCGGAAACACATAGAGACATACCATCAAACAGTTTCCGGTAGATCTCGACAGGAATTGCTCGCCATTCGTTCTGCAAAGCTGCTGCCAGAGTGGAGAGCGAAAACGGTCGTTGTGCTCGATTTCGTATTCGTCGTTCCAGTTCATCCCAGAGGTGTTCTGTGGAATTAAATCAAAACTCTAAGAAGGCCAGTCTAACAATCCCACCTTATTTTCAAGAGACCAGACCTTCACACGCCGTGCAGTGTTGCAGGGGCCTCGATCGTGTTGGAAAAGACAACAGTCATTTCCATAATACTGTCACTTTGTCGGTAGTGCAGAATTACCCAGAACGTCAATGTACACTTCAGACTTCATGGTTTGTGGTATACAAACCAACGGGCCGAATCCCATCTACGAAAAATAACTCCAGACCATGACGGAGCGTCCGCGGAACTTATCACTTGGAAGAAAGAACACAGTCCGACCAAAATCGTTCTCTGGGATGTCACCAAATCCAAACATGTCCAACAGATTGGAAGAGTTAAAAGTGTGACTCATCATTCCAAAGAACAGCTTTCCAGTCACCCGCGGTCCAGGACCGGCGGGAGAGACGTCACTCCGAACGGTGTTTCGTATTCACGGTAGTAATGTGCGGCTTCTGTGACGCTGCTCTACCATAATAACCTACACTGTGTAACTCTCTGCGGATACAGTGGTTATAATACTAACCGAACCATTACAAGCATTTCGTATTTCAGTAGCGATGGATACGGCAGAGGAAAAAAGGGATTTCCTAACATTTTTACTATGGCTCTTCTGTCACGTTCCGTCAGTTTGTGCGGCTTCCTGGACGTTTGTTTATAGCTGAATTTGCATCTTCATGCTTCCATCTCTTCACGACATCACTTACAGTCGAAGTTTACCTGCAATGCACCGTATGGAAACGTTATTCAAACATTCTATAAACCAGCCTCTGCTGAAACTCGGAAAGTTCACGTTCATGCGGCATATCCGCTACAAAGTTAATGATAACACTACAGAACTTCAGAGCTATGTATACGTAACCTTCTTACTCCAGCGCATCTTCCTGCGCAACCGTTCTTTGCACTTATGCAAATATTTGGTACTGTCCGAATACTTTTGATAATATAGTGTATGTCGACTGGCCCTTTTAATCTAGCACTCTTGCTTCTCTGCTCTTTTTATATTCTGTCGTGTGTAAGCCACTCGGTTCAGTCTGATGTAACTTCGTTTCTGATACGCAGCACAAAAGTCTCACAACAGTTGCGTCTAAAACTTGCATGTGGGTGTAGGTTTTACAAGAAATTACTAGGTGTCCCGATCGGCTAAAAGTCCATTGTACTAATCGGGTTGAAAGGATAGTCCTCTTTAGAAAATTAGCTCTGGATGAATTGTCGGGGACAAAATGTCCTTTCGTTTGGACTAACCAGAATGTTAAGAACGCAGCTTTTCGTATTAAATTTCCACGTTGTGAAGAAAATGTAAAGAATACAGACCTGATGAGTTGCGGAGAAGATATCTTTACGTACCTTTCGAATTGTCCCAAAACTCTACGAACTGTTTTCTTTAGCAGTTTTAGCAGTTAGTCTACCATAAGAATATATGTGTTCAAAAAAATGGACGGTACAGCATTTTTCATCTCGAACTTTAGTTCAAGTCTTACACCGAAGGGCCAAAACATTATGGCCAGCGCGTCTTTATGCAAATCGAAGCAAATGCAGGTAAAGGACGGCGCTAGTGAAAGTCATTAAATGGCATAAATAACACCTGTACTGAGCTCTGTTAGTCAGCGTTATTCTTGTTCTTTAGATGGAAAAGACAGCGGACTTAAGCGACTTTGACAAATGCCAAATTGTAATTAGGTCAGTGACTTTCCGAGACGGCAAGGCTTGCTAACCTCGGTTCACCTTGGAAAGCGCCTACAATGGGCACGCTAGCATCAAAACTGTATCTCGAATGATTGGAAGAAGGCCGTCTGATCTGATGAACCTCGTTTCCTGTTGCACGGTGTGGACTTGTGTGTCGTTTATCTAGGGAAGTGTTGGCGCCAGGATGCACCGTGTTAAGAAAACAAACCGATGGAGGAAGTGTAATGCTTTTGTCAATTTTCTACTGGAAAATTCTGAGTCCGTTCATGTGCAGAACACTATGGCGTCTACCTCCCACTTACCTAAACATCATTGCAGACAAAGTACATCATTTCACGGCAATGCCACACTGCCCGAATGACACGAGACTGGTTCGAGGAAGATCAGGAAGACTTTCAGGTATTGCCGTGGCTTCAACATTCGCCGGTCATTAATCTAATCGACCATCTGTGGTTTGGAAACAACAATCTAATCCAGCATCTGTGGTTTGGGAACAACAGTCTAATCGAGCATCTGTGGTTTGGGAACAACAATCTAATCGAGCATCTGTGGTTTGGGAACAACAAATCCGATTTGCGGTGACTCAACCATTTGACTTACAAGAGTTAAAGGAGTTGCTGGTTTAGTTTGGAAATTACTAGTATAGTCCTTATAGGTCTCCTATTCCTTTCAGGTTTCTTTTCGAAAGATGCTGGTATCGGACACCTCTTCTCCAAATCCTTAAATTCATTTATCATTTTGATCACAATATTTTCTACCGGCCTAACTGCTTCCTACTAATCACGAATATCTAATATGTCCACTAAGTTCGTGCCAGATACCACAAGACGCCTTTAGAAATATTGTAGCGTCTGTGCATTGTCGTGTAAGAGCTGCTTTGGAGTCATGTGGAGGACCAACATCATATTAGGCAGGTGGGCATAATGTTTTGCCTCTTCGGTGTATATGCTTAGGAAGTAACTGCAGAGAAAACTGGAAAAAAATGGCAGAAAGAGTACGCTCTGTAAAGAAAGGTTTTTGTAGACCTTTTGTAACGCCTAGCGCTCTGTGACCGAAACTAGCCTTTATGAAAGTTCATCAAGTGCCTTCGCATACGAACTACTAGGTACTTCTGCGTGAACATTTTTCATCTCTTGTAGTCTTATTGTAGTTTCACAGTACCATAAGGGTAAAGAAACTTTGAAATCAGAACTACATTAAAAAATTTAAAACAGGAAATGTGATGTCCCTGAGAAAATGCTCGCCTCAATCATTCTACTGCTTTCAATAACAAGGAGATTCTGTGTGAATGCATCCGCCTGACTATGTGGACCTTAGATCATGAGCCACAGTGAAATGAAATAATGGCACGAAAACAGTCGTTTGGCTTCAGCTGTTGATACACGAAGCGACAAATGGAATCACGAATTGTACGAAAGCGGCGAGCATGGAGACAAATAAAAGAGCCCTCTGTGTAGGTCTTGAATAAAGACACGTGAAACTCCAGTCGCTGCACTGAAAGGTTTATTAACTACGTCCTTGGGACATGACAATGTCATTAAGCAGTGCTTTGTTTAGATGACTAGCACAACCAAAGCGAAAACCCAAGCTTTTATGTCTTTTATCTTGCTGCATGTATGAAGGCTGACTGGGATAAATATATTCTTATGCAATCTTGCTACCCAGCAGGTATCAACAGTAGTCTATCCGCAATTTATCCATTCGCTTGCTCAATAACGCAGCCAAGATTTATTTCAGGGTTGTGGAGGAAGGTACCCGCCTGGCTGAAATTACTGAAAAGCCTACCAAACAAACTGTGTTAAGTTTTAAAAGAGTAATAAACGTGCTGCTCCTTTTTTAGAACAAATTTCATTTTTGAAAATAAAGGGAGAAAATTTAAATTTACTTCAAGAAGGAAAAGATGCAAATTTCAGTGAGACTTCTGATAGCCATCAGATTTTGCAAATATGCAGACTTCATCTGTTTCTTTTATTTGTTGGTTTTTCTTTTCGTTTTCTTGCATCCCTCTCTGTGTGACAGTTTCTCCTCAGCGATGGTTTTACAAATGGTGTTGCATCCCAATCAATAATTGTTCTCCCCAGGATACTGACAAATATTGAATGACATATATCAACCACTAAAAGTAAGTTTCTTTTACCTGTAACAACGTTATTCATAAAACTGAATGGCATTTCAACTTCGGCAAAGGAGAACTTCATGATGCAGGCCAACAAAACGATTGACTTTCGCGGGAAGAAATGTAATGCAAATCCAATTTTGTCATACCTGTGGCGTAATATTTCCTACAACTTCAAAGCCAACCGCTCCCGGTAAAAAATTTAACAATAGGTTCGGCAACTGTACTGTACGATATCACTGAACACAGAAATTTCAAATTGTTGGTTTCTATAAAGTAATGTGAATCAAAATCTCGGTATTTTATCTGTGTCCTGTGACTAACAAGGAAAACTATCGGACCTCCCGACGACAATCGTCACGGAATGTTCTGGGTGGACAAGCATGACACCAAAGTAACAGGTGTTTTCTTTTTTTTTTTTTTGATTGAAGGTTTAACGACCACCGTGAGCAACTCATTGGGCTATAAGCAGTCACCCGTCCCTAATTTAGGGTCACTTGTTCCAGGGAAGCGAGAGGGCCAGTGCCGTAAGACAAACACAACATCCATGCCTCACCGGAATTCGAACCCGGGCCCCTTTCGGACGAATGATCAGATGCCATCGCTTAGACGAGTGCGCCGCCGGGGCAGCAAAGTAACAGGTGTGAAGTACGGCATTTCGCAATCGCCCGCAACCCCTAGAACATGGCGTACAAAAATGGGACGCCTGCCTGTAATGCACGCAGCCATTCTGTCATGCTGGTTGACGCCATGCACCTCATCAGGACGTATGTACTCTTGCATGAGTCGTGCAAACAGTTTGCATTGTCGAAAGAAATACACTTCAAGGGGCTGTCAGTATTTGGTGGCTTTCGGAGGTATGATTTTTGTGTGAAAATCGACGTCCCTGTCACCGAAGGCTTTGGCTGGCAAAGTAGTGTCGGTTTGACGAGACCACGAATTAAGTAAGAGAAGGGAAAGTCCTGTTAGCTCTGGTTCCAGTACCTTACGCATCCAGGACGGAACGAGAGCTGTGAACATCTTACCACTGGTGCTGCAGTCACATTCTATATTTGGAGATTGGTTACGTCGTACTGTTTCGGAAACACGTTTACTAAATTTACCACCCGCTTCCTGAAAGCAGATGTACAGTTTCTTCGCAAGACTTCCTGACACGGACATAAGCACCTGAATGGTATAGGAGTGGGTAGTCGATGCAACGAATTGCACGACAGCTTCAGTTGTCTTCTCCCCAGTCAGTGATAGCGTCCTATTTGACGTGAGTCCGTATTCAAATCGAGTTTGGTCTGTATTGAACGCCATGTCGGCATCAATTGCATTGGCAGTAATGTAGTCCGTAACATCTCGTACAAACTCCAATGCGCTGTTCCTTACGGCTGTGTCAAGGGGAACATCGCGCCTGGCAACAAACCTCGTGATCTTGTGTGATGAGATTTTATAGCGGCGTTTGAATTTGTGCAGGAAATATGTGCTGACTTTAAAATTGGGGATACCCACTGGGTTAGCTGCTTCCCTCGCCCAAGTCTTTAAGTGCCAGTAGTGAATTGAGAGTCCCATGTTACGCGCATCTTGGAATTTGGTATACATATACTGGCGAATGCGTGCAGTTTTCTGCCGGTACGTTTTGCTGCTTCAGGCACGCCATGTGTCTTCCACTTATTCGGTACATCCAAAACAGTTGACTTGGGTGTGTTTAAACACCTTTCGGTTTCTCTTATGGACAACCCACTAATATAGCACCCAACAATCTTTCCTTACGCAAAGTCAGTTCTCTCCCGCCGCGACATGTTCACTCAACCTCAAAGTGTTATATGATCGCGGTCAGCTGCAGAGCTTGTTTTTATACCGTTTGCAGCTGTACCACGCATTTTAACAACGCAGCTGGTAAGTTCATTTGCTTTTAAAAGGCTGTCCGGTGACTTCTGTCAATACAGTGTATGTATAGTATACGCATATAGTGTATATACAGTGTATGTGCATAGTATGTGTATATGTGTATATATAGTATTCGCACATTAGTGTATATACATACACTGGTTTCCATATTTTAAGCAACAAACAGAAAAATCGCGATAATTGGGCGAAATATAGTTCAAACTGTACGAAATATGCGTAAGTTGCCGGCGAAGTCATACAGCATCTATGTACGGAAGGCAAATGAGTGGCGCTGGCAGAGCGTTATACAAATACGCAAGAGCTTAAAACCAGCTGTTTCAGAGGGAGTCGCCAATTCATGTGCGGGGATGAATGACAAAATTTCGAGATAGCGATTTTGTTAACATGGCTTCGAGGCGTCGTTTACCAGGGAAGTTACGCTATAGAGCTATAGGCCGGCTCGAAGCACGACAACGGCAAGCTGACGTCTCAAGATGGCTCAACGTCGATCGTTCTGTGGTCAGCAGGATGTGGCATCAGTTCCAAGCCACGGATGCAGCTTCCCGAAGGTAGGCCAAGGGCGACGACCTCAGCGGATGACCGGTATTTGCGGCTTTTGGTTACGCCGAAACAGGACGGCTACACCGACTCATCTCATATCTGTGCTTGTGGCAGCCACCGGACACACGGTATCAGCTTCGACAGTGCTCAGAAGGTTACATGCAGGACGATTGTATGCTCGGCGACCGGTATTATTATGCGTGACCCTCACCCCCTCCACCGGAGGGAACGTTTCAGTTGGGTACGAATGCATGTGAACTGGACTCAAAATCAGAGGAGTTCCGTTCTGTTCACTGATGAGTCGCGATACTGTTTACAAAGTGATTCCAGCCGAGTTTATATCTGGAGAGAGGCCGGTACTCAGTATCTTCGCTCTGATATCCAGGAAAGGGGCACCTATGGTGATGGTAGTGTTCTGGTGTGGGCGGGCATATCGTTAGGCAGCCATACCAACCTCTATGTGTTGCCACAGGGAAACCTCAATGCTTAGAGGTATAGATACGACATCCTGGGCCCTATTGTTCGTCTGTATGCGGCCGCAATTGGCAATACATTTGTACTGCAGGTGGATAATGCCCGCCCTCACACAGCTTGCCTCGTGCACCAGTACCTGGAACAGGAGGCTAAAGTCCGTATGGAGTGGCCAGCACGCTCTCCCGATCTCAACACCATTGAGCATGTCTGGGATGCTCTCGGGAGGCGTGTTGCTGGCCTCCAGCCCCTTCCCCGAACTCTGCATAGGCTCCACACTGCTTTGCTCGAGTAATGGACGCAGCTACCCACTGAACTGCTCGACACCATAATTAACAGCACGGAACATTGCTGCCGGGCCTGTATTGCTGTTCGGGGTAACCACACTCCGTATTAAAGTACCTTTTCCTATTTCATCTTGATATTACTGTATTTTCGTATCTGTATCACTTATACAAAATGTAAATGCTTTGTATCACATGTTCTTACGTTTTTTTGTTGCATTTGGTCTGATAAAGCTTACCAACAAATTTAATCCGAATCGGTTGCATGTTTTTTGAGTTATAATGATTTTTCCATCTGTTGCTTAATTTATGGAAACCAGTGTAGTATACGTACATAGTGTGTATATATACATAATATACTCACATAGTGTATGTGTACATTGTATATATACATTAATATACAGAGGCGCAACTAGGCATTTCTACGCCCGCGGCACACTCATACGCAATGACAATTTAAAAAAAAAAGCTAACACTGGCCACCGGCAGTTGCTTCTGACATTTCACTTCCCACTAAATTGTATACTTTTATTTCGTATCCTATTCTCATGTAGTTAATTGATAACTAATAATCACCAACGGCTGTGCAATTAATTTTAAGAACGGACTAATTTTTCGGCGGACCAGAAGAAGGCTTTTGCGAAGTTATTGTCATTTTAATTGTAATTTAACAACCTAACTTTTAAATATTTTTATTTTGGTATGATACTGCAAATAGGGTATTACAGAACTAGGTCTCATTTCTTACCCCAAACGGCGACATTTTACCTTATTAATTGCGTAAGAAAATATAAACAAGTTAGTAAAATCATGCAATGCATTGATTATGATACGCTTTCCAACATACCAGAAATTATTACTCAAGTTATGAGGATAATGGCTGTGGAATAAATCTCGCTCCTGTGTCCTGACCTTTGACCCCATTTCGATTATATTCAACAGAACCGGTTCAGTACACCTCAAGAATAACATACTAAAGTTTTGTCTCAATAGAAACAGTTTTACGCAAGTTATGAGAATAATGGCTGTGGAATAAATCTTGCTTTTGTGCAATGACCTATGACCCTATTTCGTTGATATTCAACAGAACCGGTTCACTGTACCTCCGGAACAACATGATAACTTTTTGTTGCAATCGAAACATTTTTTGGTAAGTTATGATGCACAAGGGCAATGGAATGGATTCCACTCCAGTGTCCTGACCTTTGACCCCATTTCGCCAATTTTCAATAGGGTTCGTCCCCAGTAGCTCCCTACCACATACTAAAATTTCATCGAAATCGAACCATTTTTACGCAAGTTATGACGCATAAGGGCAATGGAACAAATCCCGCTCTTATGTCCTGCCTGACCTTTGACCCCATTTCGCCCATTTTCAATAGGGTTTGTGCCCAGGTGGTTCCCTACCACATACTAAAATTTCATCGAAATCGAACCATATTTACGCATGTTGTGACGCATAAAGGCAATGGAATGGATTCCACCTTTATGCCCTGACCTTTGACCCCATTTCGCCCATTTTTAATAGGGTTCGTCCAGAGGTGGTTCCTTACCCTGCCTGACCTTTTACCCTAATTTGGCAATTTTTAATTGGGTTCGTGCCCAGGTAGTTTCCTACCACATACTGAAATTTCATCGAAATCGAACCATATTTACGCAAGTTATGATGCATAAGGGCATTGAATGGATCCTGCTCTTATGGCGTGACCTTTGATCCCACTTCACCCATTTTCAATAGGATTCGTCCCCTGGTGGTCCCCTACCACATACTAAAATTTCATCGAAATCGAACCATTTTTACGAGAGTTATCGTGCCGACAGACAGACGGACAGACGGACGGAAAAAACTGGAGCATATACGCTTCTTCAACCTACGGTTGGAAAGCGTAAAAAAATGGGGGCAGCACTCTTCAGAAGGGATTCGTGCATTTCTCTTACCCTTACTTACAACAAAGATGTTCTGGGTAGTGAAGCTGAACTGGACGCGGAATGCCATTTACGACTGCAAAATACAAGATCAAAAAAGGGCGGTGAGATTCCCAGCTGCTCTGGTGTTCCGACTTTTAGTATCACATTAAACGGACCGAATGTAGCTTGCAGTAGTGGCAGTAATGATCGAATTGACTCGAGAGAGTGTTCAAAAATATGAACGACATCCTTATCTAGTTACGTATGAACAGCCGCCGCGCGTTGATTTCTCGTTGCGAGCAACTTACATACCGTACACTATCAATTTTTGAGAGTTCAGTGTATCCCTGCAGAGTCGACATTTCGATGGAGCAGGTCTAGTCGTCTGCTTAGCTTACATCCCCTGCATACTTTGAGGAAGTGATGCGAATTTTAAGCCTTCAAGCTACCCCAACTGGCGAAAGATATTATAGGTAAATTCTGTACCATAAACTGGTGAAAAAGTTTCAATTTCGATTTTAGTCAGATTGTACGCGGTGATTTTTGCGCCCTCTTTGGAGCTAAGCCCGGAGTATCTGCCCAGTACCCACCCCTAGTTACATGTATATAAACTACTGTTTGTGAAAAATTTCAACAGCATGAAGGAGTAATCACAGTAATCACGTGAAACTTAGATGATATGCAGAGCAGGATAGGACATGCAAATTATTTGAAGTGCAGAGTCATTGCGCATGTCTGGGCCCGGCAGCGCCCTCTGGACAGTCGAGTGAAGGGTATAAAGAGAGGGCTGTTTAGGATACACACCAGTTGGGGCTGCGGGTGGCCTAGTTGTCAACGTTCGTGACTGCCATGGAGATAACCTCAGGTTCGATACTGGGCAGGTACGGACGTTCGAACCACTAAATTCTCGCCGTGCGTCGGATGGGCACGTTAAGCCTTCGGACCCTGGGTACTGGCCCCCGGTAATAAATAAGGGCATCTTTCTACCTCGCTTCCGTGTCCCTTTCCTATCGGGCACTCTAGCCCAAATTTCCTAGCTTCCTATTTCTAAGGGTTGTTTCAGACCTGGAGTCAGACACTCCCTTCCTAAAATCCTCTACATGTGATGTGAATACACACCAGTAGTGCATCGCCGACAACGAGCAGTAAAAGGGTCTCCACGATTCAATAAAGCCTCGGCGACGACAAAGGACGCAATATCACCATACGACAGGGTTTAAACGGGGCCGAATGATTGGTCTGCGTGAAGGTGCATTTTCGTACTGCGACATTGCGGCTCGGACGGGACATAACGACACGGCAATGATGCGCGGGTGACGACACTGAACCGAGGAGATCCAGGTGCAACCACAATCCGGCAGTGGACTGGGAAATGCGATGACACCGCTGGCGACACCTCATGCGCATAGCAGTGACGAACCGTTCCGCATCTTCGCAAGTGTTAGCACAAAAGTGGAGCCCTGCAACATGTGGGGCATTGTCTAGCTCCACAGTTCGACGCCGTCTACTGCACAGAAGACTGGCTGCACGCATCCCTTTGCTGCGGATTCCTTTGTCCCTGAACCATGGACGCCTCAGGCTGGAATGGGGTTTTCGATACAGACAATGGTGTGCGGATTGGCAACATGTCGTGTTTTTGGACTAGTTCCAATTCAACTTGGACTACCATGATGGCCGCATACGCTTTAAACGGTATTGTGGAGAGCGTCTTCTTCCAGCATGCATGGTCGAGCGTCATACGGGCCGAACACCAACTGTGTTGGTGTGCGATGCCATTGGGTATCATTCGCGATCTCGACTGCTACGACTTGAGGGCAATCTCAACAGCTACCGCTACATCAGGGAAGTTGTACAGGCAGAAGTCATACCCTTCCTTCAGACCACTCCTGGCGCTATATTCCAGCAGGACAATGCCCGAGCACATGTTGCCAGGAATGTTCAAACCCTCTTTGCAGTACAGCACATACGGCTTCTTCCCTGGCCTGCACGTTCCCCAGACATGTCGCCTATTGAACATGTCTGGGATATGGGCATTCGGCCGCTGGCCCATCAAAGTCTTCCAACGGCCAGTACCAATTATCTGTGGACTCAATGGTGTCCTGGGTAATTACATGCCGCATGGCAAGCAATTACCCAGGACACCATCCAACGTCTTTTCGATTCAATGCCACGCCGTCTAGAAGCTCTTATTGCAGCGCGCGGAGGTTTCACAAGATACTGATTTTCGCAGGTAAAATTTTTAGCACGTCTTTTGTAAAAAAAGATCGTGCTTATGTTATCGGTTTGTCCGTCCGTCCGTCTGTACCCACGGTATCTCAACAACTATTAGTCTGATTTGAAAAATTCTTTTTGCCTTTGGAAGCTTGAAATATGAGAATGGTGATCCTTTATTTCTTTTTTTTATACGATGTGCAATTTTGCCGCTAAAGGGCGTAAAGGCAGATGATGTCGAATTCAAAAATACGTTTTATTCCAAATATTTGCTTCTAAACATCCGATTGAAAAATCTATTTTATCTTTCGATTCCATTTATGTCGAAGAGTATTTTAGATATAGTTACTTTTTTCAAATTACGCATAGATTTTCCGCTAGGAGGTGTAAAAGTAAATTACATTTTTCCTTATAACTCTTCTTCTAGAGTTCCGATTTGAAAAAAAATTCTTCAGCGGATGCACCTTCTGATGGAAAATCGTTTGCACATAATTTCTAATTTTTGGTAAAGTATACTTTGGCCACCAGGGGGCGTAAGCGTTAGTTTTTGTTTCTGATGTATTTGCCATAAAATCTGAGCTTCTAAAATATCGATTGAAGAACTTCTTCCGTGAACTGATGCCACTCACATCGGTAAACCTTTTCGGAATATTTTCTTCTTAAAATATTTCACAGTTTCTCCCCCAGGGATGGGGGGATGTATATCTTATTTTTGTCAATATCTCTACTTCTAAGAGTCCGATTTGAAAAATTTCTTCTTTGTTGGATAGTGTTTTCAGTGTGACATGTTTTCACATAATTTCAAATTTTTCAAATAATTCATAGACTTTCCGCTAGGGGGCGTAGAGGTAAATTGCGTTTCCCCATATATCTCTGCTTCTAAATCTCCGATTTGAAAATTTCTTTCTGCACAGGATACAGCTCCTGATGGGGAATCGTTTGCACATAATGTCTGTTTTTTGTAAAAAATGGTTTGGCCACCAGGTGGTATAAGTCTTAATTTCCGCTTCTGATGTATTTGCAGCAAAATATGAGCTTCTAAAATCTCGATTGAAAAAAAAAGTCGTTTGTTGACCGATACTACTCATGTCGACAAACCTTTTAGGAACACTTTCTTCTTGAAATAATACATGGTTTCTACGCCAGGGGCGTAGATGTATATTTTATTTTTGTCGATATCTCTACTTCTAAGAGTCCGATTTGAAAAATTCCTTCTTTGTTGGATAGTGTTTCCGATGCGAAATCTGTTTCATATAAATTCAAAATTTTCAAATAAATCATAGACTTTCCGCTAGGGCGCACAAAGGTAAATTGCGTTTGCTGCGTTATTTCTGCTTCTAAAAGTCCGATTTGAAAAATTATTCCTGTATCGCATACAAGACCTGATGGAAAATATTTTTCACATAATTTCTAATGTTTGGTAAATAATGGTTTGGCCACCAGGGGGCATAAGTGTTAATTTCCGCTTCTGATGTATTTGTAGCAAAATCTGGGCTCCTGAAAACTCAACTAAATTTTTATTTTCTTGGACCAATACCGCTGAAATGGATAAATCTTTTGAGAATACTTTCTTCCTAAAATAATGCATGGTTTTCCCACCAGGGGACGTAAAGTCACATCTTATTTTCGTCGATATCTCTGTTTCTAAGAATCCGATTAAAAAAATATTTTTGTGTTGGAGAGCGTTTCCGGTGCGAAATGTTTCTCATATAAATTCATGTTTTTCTTAATGCGCAAGTCTGCAACCAGAGCGCGTAACTCACGAATCCGTTTACAGCAATATCTGAGGGATTAAAAACCCCTTTGAAAAACTTCTTTCTTTCGTCAGATCTATTGTTTTCCACACCGGTTCCATTGACTTTGAATAGCTTTGATAAATTTAATTTGCGCCAGAACGGATTCAAAAGACGTGCTTATTACACCCGAAAATTCGGTGTTATCTTTCTTGTTTGTATTGTTCTGAAAATTAAATCACTTATGTACAGTCATATCAGTAATATGTGTGGTATAAATTTCATTTGAATCGCAAGGTTCCTTCTTTGTGTTGCAATTTTTACAAGCAGTAGTGTATATATACACTGCTGGACAATTGCTAAGGACGGATCATAAACTGCTATATAGCGCATAAAAAAGTAAATGTGGTTGGATGCAAATAAAATAATGTCAGAATGCCAGGACATTACAAGAAAGACAATTTATTGTGCTCTGAAATCCAGGCTTTGGAACATGTTCAAGGGACAAACAGGCCATTTTGTGCAGAATACGTAAACGTGAAAAAAATGCAATTCCCGCCAGCAGGCGTTCCGGCGTAAGATGTCAATACGGGATATGGCCACCATGGAGGGCGATGCACGATTCCACACGTCGTATCATGCTTTGCATAACATTATCAAGCAGCTGTTAGGGTAATTTATCTCATTCCTCTGTCAGTGCACGGATGAGGGTGTCCTTGTTTATTGGAGAGCATTGACGACCAGCAAGACTCCTCCCCAATGCATCCCACACATTTTCAATGGGATTCAGATCTGGAGAACGTGCTGGCCATACGAGGCGTTGAATATCCTCGCTCTCAAGACACTCCTGGACAGCGACTGTTCGATGACATGTTGCGTTGTCGTCCATGAAAATGAATCTTTCACCGACAGCACCACGGAACATGCGAACATGAGGTAGCAGAACATCATTAATGTATCGTTGGCCAGTCATAGTCCCAGTTGGAAGCACATGGAGGGACGTACGGCCATTGATCATGATGCCAGCCCATACCATGACACTACATGTCGGATATCGGTCCCTTTCCTGTATGTTTGCTGGACAATATGCAGTACCACTATCACGCCAGATCAGTTGTCGTGGACAATCAGACGATAGACTGTATCTACTCTCATCTGAGAAGAGAACAGCAGACCAGTCGTTATCAGTGCAATTGCGATGTTGATGGCACCATTGCAAACGGGCGGTACGGTGACGTCTGGACAATGGGATGCACACAACAGGACGGCGGGCGTATAGTCCTCCTTCATGCAAACGTCTGGCGACAGTTTTTCGGGAGATCCGCTTGCCAGTAGCAGCCATAAACTGATTTGCTGCCTCACTAGCTGTGCTGCGCCGGTGTCTTTTTGTTGATAGCACTATGTACCGATCTTCTGCAGGTGTGGTACTGCTAACACGACCTCTTCCGTGACGTTTGCTACAGTCTCCATTTGCTTGAAATGATTTCCAAAGCCTTGAAACAACACTGTGGCTGACGTCGAACTCCCTGGCAACATCTGTTATTTTTCGCCCTTCTTCAATCTTGCCAATAATACGGCCACGCGTAAAATCATCTAGATGATGTCGGGAAGACATACTGAAAATTGCAAGTTCGTCAATTGATTCTTTCCCTTTCAACTTTGCGTTTGAACAACAACGGTCAATACGCGTCAAATCCTTTATATCTCTTATCAGCGCTATGACGTCACGAACAAGTTCGGCAATCCAAAATTTGCATATGCACAACACGTCTTACTGTATCCCGCACTTATGCTAATTTCCACATTTTCCTGCCTTCCAATTTATGGTTGATATCGTTGCTATTGTCATCCGTCCTTAGCAGTTGTCCGGCAGTGTAATATGTTAATAGTAGACACTATGTAATTTTAACTATTAGACACTATATAACTTTTTGAGCATGTAAAAATAAAAGTTACTCTTTTTGAATGTTTAATTTGCGACGCACATCGCTCTTAATCTCCTGGGCCCCCCCCTCCCCCGTGGGAGCGCGAGCAGTGCCATCTAAAAATCGTTGAGTCACCCAAACGTTTATCTTTGTAAGCTTTTTTCATTAAATCAACTGTTTCTGGAGCCGTTTTACCCAAACGATTGCAAAATTTTATCGGAAACATTTCACTTCTTAATTACGAATCACTCACCTCCATAGATGTATGGCGAAATACAGACAACAACTGCGCAATAACAAGGCCAGAATCATGTGCCACGGTTAATAACTGTTGCCATAGATACTTCCTTAATTCAGTTACTCGTCTGCGTGGTTATTTTCTCTCTTCGCACTGTTGCCAACTCAAAAAAAAATTACTCTCAGTTTTTATGGAACGGACTTTGGATATATTTTCGCTGATTTACAGATGTGGAATTCTGGTAGGTAGTCCTATTTTTTCCTGTCTTTTTAGGCTAAATTTTTAGCAAGACTTATTTTTTATACACCATCAATATTTCTCTTCCTTTTTAGGTGAATATTCTGCTTTTATTCATTTGTATGGATTCCAAATTATATAATATGTTATTTTCACATCAAATAATAATTAAACATCTATGTGAACTTACTTTATATTTCTGAGCCGAGAGACATAGAGAGTTTTATATACACAGTTTAATTGGCGAAATTTCTAAATTTTAAAGTAGTTAAACGGTGGGACAAAAACCTGTAAATAAATAAAAAAAATGCAAACTAAAGCACATACCTGTTTATCCAAGTCGACTCCGAGATTTCCTGGTTTGCTTTTTTTTGTTGTTTATTTGTTTGCTTTCTGCTGTTACTCCCACCGTCTTGATTTCGGATGTCATAAATATTTAGACAGTGACTTCGGACGACATTAGAGACTTTGTTCAAACACATGAGTGTCGTGCGCCATGTGCGTCTCACGATTTAAAAGCAACTAAAAAGTCCTCTGCATAGTAATGCAAATCGTGTTGTGTTGAAGTTACACTAGAAGATTGTCAGGCAGAATCATTTCTCTTTAAATACTTTACTACTAATCAGTAAATGAAACAGTTACCGTATTCAATGAAAAGAAGTTATAGTAAGAATATTTTACAGTATTCATGTTTTTTTCTAAATCAAAAATATTCGTAGTCGTATGTCAGATTATGTAAGCAAAATAAAGTTTAACAAAGCAGATTATTGCAAAGCCATAAGATCTGTAAGGTGTCCCTAACTACTGTATTTTAATAATTATTTAGTTTTATTTTGTAAAGTTCCAGCAGATCAATTCTGAAATATCAGATGAAACTTTGCCTGTTTTACAGAAGCTACAGCTTTGATAATATTTTACTTGATTTAGCAAAGCAGTTAATGATTTCGTTATTGTCAATTAACAGCAGGTGTTTTCTTTCGCACATCATGATCATAATTGCTTCCAGAAGTTCGAGCTTAACAAATTTCTCATTTGCGTCTTGATAAATTTCAGCTTCGAAAAGTTACGTTCGCAGGAAACTTCTGAAATTGAAAGCGTTAGGAGATATTTGTATGCCAGATGTAAGTTCCGATAGGAATTGGTACATAGAGTATATAGCCGCCCCGGTGGCGTAGTGGTCTAAGGCGTTGGCCTCTGATCATTCGTCCGTAAGGGGTCCGGGTTCGAATCCCGGTGAGGCATGGATGTTGTGTTTGTCTTACGGCACTGGCTCTCTCCCTTCCCTGGAACCAGTGACCCTAAATTAGGGACGGGCGACTGCTTATAGCCCATTGAGTTGCTCACGGTGGTCGTTAAACCTCCAATCAAAAAAAAAAAAAAAAAACATAGATTATATTTCTTCAGCACGGTGCAGCAACAGATACAACAATTTTGACAAGTTGTACACAGATGTATACTATAGGTCAAATACAGCTTCTGCTTCAGATATTTCATCCGATTCCATATCACTACTAATTTCAGAAAGTGACAAATGCTTTTCAGGCATGCTGGATTTTAATCTGCCCCATTGATTGGTAAACCTTATCAATTTCTGTTGTAAATTTGATGGTGTTGAGCCAGGATTACGTTTAATCAAGCATTTACTTAATTTCTCAGATGCTAGAGGAGAAATATTTTCCACATTTTTAAAAGCTTTTGGATCTAATATTGCCAGATCCGTAAATAAAGTTTTATGTTGCTGAAGACGATCTGTTAATGAAGGAACGGCAGTATCCAAAATGATATTGTATACCGAAATTTGACATTTTTCCAATGGCTGTTGAACCATTTCATCTCCAACGTTTTCACCAGGCATACGTTTCTTAAGTAGTTTTCTTACTGAAGGAAAACTATCTTCCACAATTGCTTCACTGACCTCCTCGATCAATTTTTCATTGGCCCATTTGACAAATGTATATGCTTTCTCCTGAACATTTCTGAAATCTCTCGAAGTTTTCTCGAGTTCATCTGCGGTACCTTTGGCCATTCTATGAGCTTGTGACAAATCTATGCCTGATGTCTGTAAGTACTTGGAAAGCGGCGTTGTTTGCTGAAAAACCCTTAAATAAGTCATAGCTGTTATGACTGTTTTGTATTTGAGTAAAAGCAATGAGTGAACTGGAGTCCGTTTCCTCTGTCCCCAATGTTTCTTCCCACTCGGGTTAAAGATTTCGTTATCTGCCATTGAAAACTTGTCGAAATGCGAAACAGAGAGTTGTCTCAACCAATGGATAGCTTGTTTTCTTTTGTCGGTGAGTATCCGCTATCTCCTGCGTAATTTCAAGGAATCCTTTCTTATTCAGTTGGAAAATGGAACGGCGGCATTTTCGTATATTTCTTGACTTTCTGAAGCACTAAAATGCTTCAAGATAATTTAAGCAAACCGCAAAAGTGGAATAAAGAAACCCATGATGCAAAAGTGGAATAAAGAAACCCATGATGCAAAAGTGGAATAAAGAAACCCATGATGCAAAAGTGGAATAAAGAAACCCATGACGCAAAATTAATGTCTTTCGATTACCTAAGTTTAAAGAAAAATTTGAATGTGTAAGCAACGAAATATCAACCTCAAACTTGAGTCTCTTAACATCATCGTAAGTATGCAGGTTAAACATACAAACTCATTACACATTTCGACGCTTCTATTTACCAAACAGGCAAGATTTGTAGTGTTTCAAATCTCCAACGCTGTTTTGTTGGCCATGTTTATTATTTCGTAATAAAATTGTTAGAAACTGTTTACCCTTTCCTAAAAAAAAAAAAAAATGCAAAACTCAAAAATTGCAGAAATTCAGATTTAAAACAGTGAAAATATACTAGTAATCCAAATTTATTGGCGTAAAACAAAAGTCAAAGGTTTCGAGCTTTCTCACATCAACTAGATAACTTTTTCAGGAAGATAGACCCCCGAAGGGTAAAGTCTTTCCGCCTGGTAGCTTCCAAATCATAATTATCCCCCATAACTATCCTATATGGAAAGCTTATGGGCTCAAAAATTGTTATACAAAAAGCATCGAGGTTCCCGAAGAGAGCCTGAATTCACTCAAAGAAGCATCCCACTCGTTTTCATTCCGTTAAGTTAAAAAGTGAATTAAGTGTGTTTTACTGTTCTCCCTGGATTAAGCAGTAAAACAATCTACAAACTAGTCAAAGCTTCCCACGGACTTGGTTTGGATAAATGCTTGAGGGAACTAATACCTTGTGTCATTAAATTGTGTGAATAAAAACCTACTCACGCAATATAAGCAAAGACAAGAACTTTTGATAACAATTGAAAAAGTTCTACTGAAGATTTTAATGCCAAAGCCAAAGCAACAGAAGAATAAAAAAGTCCTGTAACGTACCAGGAGATGTGACGTACCTGCCAGAAGGACGCACACGACATAGAGGCAGATAAGAATCAGAATAAAATGTCCGCGTAGCTCAATTGGTAGAGCAACTTGTTCCGGAATGAGGGGATCCGGGTTCGAATCCTGGCGCGGAGAAATTCACTTCGTTATAGTCCCAGGATGCAATTCCCCTATAAATGACGTATGTTTTTTTTTTTTTTTTTTTTTTCATGCCTACACAACGTTCACTACAAGCCACTGGTTTGCGAATTGAAAACTGAACCTTCTGCACGTGACACTTTGAGCTTTAACCTTCGTATGAATCATGAAATCGCGCGCTCCAGGTCTTTACATATAGTTTTGCCTGTCAGGCGCCGTTAGCAGGCACCGTACCGTTAGATGGTTAGTGCTGGTTTATAGAAAAGGGGGAATGTGAGGTAGACGGTTAATCATAACAACATTCCACTACATACGTTACGGAGTGTATGAGAATGAAAGAGTCAGAGGTGAAACTCCATATTGAGCATCAGCAACCCAGCGATGGAATATGGGGGTGGATGAATATATCACATTCACAGTAACATAAATCCTTGATTGGCATAATATAATTTCAAGAGATGTGTCAACCTGAAAAACTTTCACCAACGGTCTAAAACTACCCCACACACACACATACACTGACGGAAAAAAATCCCAACACCACGAAAAAATAGTTGTAAAGGAATGAAATGGCGGCAATACATTTCTATAGGTAACATATTTAATCGATTAAGGTTTCAAGCTCACAGCTTAAAGTAAGCGCGAGAAGAGCCATTTTAAATGTGAAATGCTGGTACATTAATAACCGGTGTAACCGCCAGAATGTTGAATGCAAGCACGCAAACGTTCATGCAATGTGTCGTACAGGTGCTGGATGTCAGTTTGTGGGATGGAGTTCCATGCCTGTTGCACTTGGTCGGTCAATACAGGGACCGTTAATGCTGGTTGGAGTGCCGCTGGAGTTGTCGTCCAATGATGTCCCATACGTGCTCGATTGGTGAAAGATCTGGTAATCTAGCAGGCCACGGCAACATGTCGACACTCTGTAGAGCATGTTAGGTTACAACAGCGGTATGCGGGCGAGCGTTATCCTGTTGAAAAACACACCCTGGAATGCTGTTCATGAATGGCAGCACAACAGGTTGAATCACCAGACCGACGTACAACTGTGCCGTCAGGGTGCGTTGGGAAAACCACGAGAGTGCTCCTGCTGTCATAGGAAATTGCTCCCCAGACCATAACTCCAGGTGTAGGTCCAGTGTGTCTGGGCCGCAGACAGGTTGGTTGCAGGCGCTCATATGGCCTCCTTCTAACACACGGCCATCACTGGCACCCAGGCAGAACCGGCTTTCATCAGAAAACACAACAGATCTCCACTCCGAACTCCAATGAGCTCCAGCTTGACACCACTGACGTCGCAAACGGCAGTGGTTTGGAGTAAGTGGAATGCACGCTACAGGGCGTCTGGCTCTGAGCTGTCCTTCAAATAACCGATTTGTAACAGTTCGTTGTGTCACTGTGGTGGCAACTGCAGATCGAATTGCTGCCGCAGACGCGGTACGATGCGCCACGGCCATACGCCGTACACGGCGGTCTTCCCTCTCAGTAGTGCCACGTGGCCGGCCGGAATCCGGTCTTCTTGAAGCAGTACCTTCCCTTGACCACCGCTGCCAACAATCATGCACAGTGGCTACATTCCTGCCAAGTCGTTCTGCAATATTGCGGAACGAAAATCCACCTTCTCGTAGACCTGTTACACGACCTCGTTCAAACTCCGTGAGCTGTTGATAATGGCTACTTCGTCTTCTTAAAGGCATTCTTGACTAACATCAACACACTACGTCGAATCTCAACGATAACTAACGCTCACGAACGTTACAGCGCGTATTTACAGCAAACCTGCTTTGCATGTTCCGAGGGGCGCTACTAGCGCCACACGTATGCTCCGAGCGCGAAATTTGCATAGACGTCATTTTACAGATGCATTCTCACCGCCTACCAACTGTCGTTTATCTAACACAACCCCTTCTTGGTGTTGGGATTTTTTTCCGTCAGTGTAGTTACGAGGAAAGGTATTGGTTACCAAATTGGAATAATGTGATTTTGAAGAGAGAAAAAACGCTCCAGCAGCGGCCAACCGCGTAATCGCGTGCGCGGGTGACTGGCCAATCCAACCCTGAGTACACTTGTTTTAAATGAAGCTTGCAACATTGTTACTATTTCAACATTCAGCCCTGCGAGATAACGTTGCAAAACAGCCGAATGTGAGCATCTTTTCTGGCTAAGGGCCTTTAATTAAGAGTAAAATGAACCAAGAGCCAAAATTTCTTCTGTGTAGCTCTGCGGCACATTTTTTTAAAAATAGTGTGTACTTTAGTTTACCACTATTTAGGGGAACGCCGTTCCCTTTACTAATTCCTTAAAAGAACGCCGTTCCCCACCTTTTCCGGCCCACTTTAACCACTGTGATACACAGAATTAAAGTAATTATTGCTAGATAAAATGTGGTAATGAAACCGACTTACAGTTTTAATCGAAGCACGTGTCTTTATTTGTTTCCTCTTCCCATATACACCACGGCGACGAACGTGCAAGAAGCCAACACAAAATGAAGCGCGAATAGGGTGATGTAACAAGTATATTGGTTGTTGAACAAATTAACTTAAATTGAACACACTAACATTCAGTACTCGATATTTAATTTGAAGAGTCAGGGTAACGACGTGTATTTGAATCTCGTTTATCTTGCAAATAACTTACTAACCTGATATGTGAGACATTTGTATATCTAACACCTTGTTTATATCTCAGTGGCTTGACCTGACCGACTGCCAGTGAAGCCACAAAAAAACAAAATTATTCGGTGTTCCGATATGACGTTAAGTTCAGAATGTTTAAAAAGTGTTCATCAAAACTTTACATACGAAACAGTACTTGTAAACACAAACAGAAAGTGAAATGAGTCATATAAGTCGCACTTTGTTTATAAATCTGTTTACTGAAAGTTGTGATGCTCGCTATTTGTTTCTCTTTTCTTCGTAGGGCTTCGTACGCGCTTATTATTCATTATATTATCTGTTGGTGATTACCGTAATTCAATTCCTTACTCATTTTCATTCACGAATTTTCAACGCAACGTGTTGTTCAAAGAACTTAAGATTTTATCGGCTGTCAAAAGTTGCTTGCTCTCTGCATCATCGATTGTTTTAGCGAAAACTCAATACAGGAATTCATCCATAAATTTGCTCCGTGAAATGAACGATGTTACATTCTTATTTTTATTTTCTTTGCAGGATTTAATGTACGTTTATTACCAACTGCATTTTCTGCAGGGAATTATTATAAAACTGCTGTCTATACGTACATCTCCATATCCATAATTTGGAACTCAAAAATGTTTTTTCACCGGAGAGCATAAAGTAAAATGATAATAATTCACGAATTTCTGTGATTCAAAATTTTTTCTGATATGTGGCGTAAAAGTATTTTTACATTTAGCACGATATGTACACTCGGAAAATTAAAACTGGTAAAATTATTTTGCATTCGATAAGTGGAAGTATTCCCAAGACATTTGCTGCATTTTCCTTCTTTGCACAAGACATAAATTTATCACTAGGTGACAAAAATATATTACTGTCAGGGAACATAAACATGCATTTGCATCTGCCACTATATCTGCACATCTAAAGGCTCAATTTGGAAAAATAGTTTGCATTCGGCACTATCATCTGCACTTCTGAAACGGGGATTTAAAAATTTATTTTGCGTTTTGTTCTAGATATAACTGAACTTCTAAAGGTCCAATAAAACAAAGCTTCTTTTGCACTTGGCATTATATTTGCACTTCCAAGAGTTGAATTTTCTTTTCCTTCTTTTTTTTTTTTTTTTTTTTGATCGAGATTTAACGACCACCGTGAGTTTTGCTTGAGGTATCCTCATACCGACAGAGCGACTCACTCAAGAATGACAGAAAGGCCACTTCTGCTTGAATAAGACTGAATAAGAGAACCGCACTGGCCTCCATGTGGAGGTTAAGGCAGCTTATTAACTCTTTTCTCATCGTAAAAACTTTCTCAACGCTGAAAAACTCAAACATTATTGAAACTGATTGACTTAGAAGCCAGGAAAAGGCAAACAGGAACGAACTATTGGGTCGTTTCATAATTATTGGCCGATGCCGACAAGGCGAATTTGCATAGCCGGTTACAAGGGACGCCTCGTAGGAGGAACTACCAAACGCTCTTGAAAATTGAATCGGTTCAGTCCAGGTGTATAAACCGGTATTTTAGACAGATCTCAGCAACTGGAGACGTGATGGAACAACCCGACGCGAGATCAGTGATTTTGCACGAATTCAAACTTGGCCAGAATGTGTCCGAAACGGCCACAAATGTCAATAGAGCGTGGATTGTCGGAACGACGAGTGACAGTACTGTCCGTAGACTGTTTTCCAAGTTCCATACCGGTGATTTTGCCATCGACCATAAGCCAGGAGCCGGTCGCCCGGTTCTGAGTGACACTGTACATTTAAGGCGGAAAGTGGAAGAAAAACCAACGTCCACAGTACATGAACTTCGTGCCTAACTTGTCGTATCATCAGCGACAGTTTACAGACACCTGGCAGCTATGGGCAAGGTTAAAAACTGGATACCTGCGTTAAACACGAACTCACCGAACAACAGCAGATACGGTGTCTGGAAACATTCATTGCCCTCCAAAAACGTGAGGCTAGTACTCCCTTTCTGCATCGGATCCTTACGGTTGATGAAAAATGGGTGCTTTATGACAAAAGGAAGCGAACAGCGCCGTGGCTCGATAAAGGGGAACCACCCAAACACATGTCTAGACCCAAGTTACACCCACAGAAGGTTCTGATCTCTGTGTGGTGGACTGCTAAGATTGTGGTTCATTATGAGTTTTAGCCACGAAGTCAAACAATCACAACGGACGTGTGCTGCCGTTAGCCGAAGGAATGTCACCAGAAATTATGCAGCAAACAACCATCGCTCGCCAATCGTTTGGGTCCCATACTGCTTCAGGATGGCGCACGACAGCACGTGTCTATTAGAAGCATGCGAAAAATCAACGCCTTGGGGTACGAGGCTCTCTATTACCCTGTTTATTCACCTGACTTGTCCCTCTCATACTTTCACATGTTTCGCCATTTGGACCACTTCTTGAGGGGCAAACGGTTCGCTAACAAGGATGCTGTGATTTCCGCCGTTAGCGATTCCTCGGACCACTGTGATGCCAGTTTCTGCCACCGTGGCATTTTTGCACTGAAAACACGTTTGGCACAGTGTATTGCTGCCGAGAGCAGATAATTTTCAGAATAAAATGCATTTCGTTGTCTGTTACTGCTGGTTGTTTCTTTGTGTCCGAATCGGCCAGTAATTATAAAACGACCCAATAAAATTAAAACTTTCTGATGCTGGAATTATAAGGCCTAGCTCGGTGCAAAACATATTGGTTCAGAATGAATCATTAAAACGATCTTGAATATGGTTGTGCTTTTGCAGACCAAGAAAAAAGGAAATGGAGAAGAACATTTTAACAGTTTATTCATTTGTGAAGGTGAGTCAGCAAGAGTGTGAGAATAATGGCAGGTGTGGCCATGCTAACACAGAAAACACTATAAAGTTTATTACCAAATTGATATGTTTTCTTTTGAATGAATGAATCATTGCATTCGAGATGAAATTCATGAACCAGCGAACGACTTCACATACAGCATTAAAGATGCTCTTTGGAAGTTTTACGGCTCCCGTGAGCATCTAAAATTTTAAGCAATCGGTCGTCCCCATTTGGAGGCTACTGTCTGCAGCGAGAGAGGAGAAGCGCCGTGGGACAAACTCTCCGCTTATGACACATCCGGCCTCCGACCCAGCTCGGGCAATTATCTTGAAACTCGCGTCTCCAAACCCTGAACCACTAGATGTATTATGGAAAATATTCTAAAGAGATATGAATACTAAAACTGGAGAAGAGGAAAGTTGCAAAGTTAGAAGGCCATTCAAAGAAGAGGAAAGAAATGATAATGGTGATGACCGAAAGTCTTTTGTGAATTGTTTGATTTGAAAATCAGGAGCACATGCTGGGGAATCAGTAAATGTTTCTTTCTGTAACTGTAAATTGTTACTCGAAATTGTTTTGCATTGATGAAACCATTTATTTAATAGAAAAATGCACTTATATAGAAGCATAATGTTATCAGTTCTTGGATATACGATGCTGTGATTTTCTGGTCTCCTGTACATAGCGAAACGCGTCGTTGCGACGCTTACCTGCTCCCGAAAGAACGCGTTCACCTGCCTCGCATAACGTGCTCCAGCCTTTTCCTCCTATCCTATAGGATGAACACATCACCGCTGTTCAAGTTGCATGGCTTTGTAGAAAATTTTCCTGGTACTGCCCACTGGTCAGGTGGAGCTGGACGTGCGCAAGCGCCGTGCGATGTCCGTACATGATCCCGACCCAAAGTATCACCGAACCACTTTCCTGCTGAACCCTCTCGGCTGGACACTCGAGCCTTGCAACGTATTCTGGCTCCATTCATACATATTGTCTGGAGGTGTTAGGTATTGGGTTGATTCGGGATTCGTCCGTTAAGAGGATACGGTGTCAGTTGTTTAACATCCAGTTGGCACTGAACATTGCGCATCTTAGCTGGCACCACAGCGACGTGGTGTGAGCTGGTATGCTCGTCAAATGCGCCTGGAGCAAAGGTTGTCGTTTTGTAAGCAGTTCCTTATGATTTGCTGGAAACTGCGGATCCAGTAGCCATCAGGTAGTGATTTCGAAGCACATTTCCGATATCGGTGGGTAGGCCTGATTCCACTGCATGAAATAGATGTTGTGGGTCGTGAGGTTCCATGGTGTGGCCTATCCTCCAAACTGCCAGTTTTCTAAAAGCAATTCCATGTCTGGGATAGCAGCTAAAGTTCACTTCAAGCTATTATCCAACCTAAAGTCTTTGTTAACATACATCCTTTTTGGGGTCTTTGGGTAGCCCAGGAGGTAGCGTGGGGTCAGCGGTTGCAAGTATTGTCGACCTACGTGCATGACGGACAGGCCATGGCCTCTACCAGTACCCTTGAACTTTCATAGGATTGTTACACAAGATACTTGTTTTCTTATAATTTGGTAAAAAAATATTTTCCTCACTAACAAATTCTTTGGAATTCTATTCCAAAGAATTTTTTACTTAACTGATTCCTTTCCAGAAGAATAAAAGAACCGATATAACACAGGCAACATAAAGCACATAATCACCTGGATCAGGTGAGTTATAGTTCGGAGCATATCTACTCATTTTATTATTTTTAAATCTTGATTCTTTAATCATGCTGCTACCACGGAGGTTTTATTGAAACAGGAGTAGTTTCCCTGCAATATTCATAGCTGTTTAAGACTTTTTCTGTAAAGAGAGATTGACATAATGTTACGGTTTTGTGATGAGTCATCTTCTGGCCGCGATTAGTTGATTTAGCATTAAAGGGAGAAGTACACCACAATATACGTATATAAGAGACGCTCGTTGCCACATAGTGGCACACGAGAAATGCAAGGACTTGCTTTAATACGTAGAGGATCAGAAGTTAATGTTGGTAGATTTCAAAAAGAATGCAGAACTATTATTTAAAGGTGGGAGGCGGTGTAGTGGGGTTTAATTACCACCATAACCAACTCCAATATAAGTAGGCCGTCCTGGTGGCTGAGTGGTCTAATCGCTGGCTTCTTCTGACCATTCGCCTGTAACGGGTCCGGGTTCGAATCCCTGAGAGGCATGGATGTTGTGTTTGTCTTACGCCGCTGGCTTTCTTCTTTGCCTGGAACAAGTAGCCCTCTTCTTAAATTAGGTACGCGAGACTGCTTATAGCCCATCAAGTTGCTCACGGCGGTCGTTAAACCTAAAAAAAAAAATATATAAGTTGTAGCTCGTCCCCAACTCGGGACCATTGGTTCCATGGAAGGGAAACAGCAGGTCCTTTAGAACAAAACGCCCTACCCATGCTTCATCCGGGACGCGAACCCGGGCCTCGCTTGGATAGCAAGACAGAATCAAGTGGTCAGCGGTACTCGCTGACCACTTGATTTCCGGGGCGGCACGTACCCTGAGTTACCGCATTTGGACGAGGAAAAAATGTGAAATACACCAAGACTTGTACAAAAGTAACGGAAACATTTTCGATGCAATGTACTCTGTGGAACAACTGATAAATTACACGAACTGTAATGCTCTTGGTTCTCAAATCCAATATTTTCTTTTTTAAAAAAGAATGAGAAGAGAAGAACGTTTATTATAAGCTATCGGCATTTTACAACTGCGATTTTACAGGTTAATAATGATTATGAAACTCGTAAAAGGTTTTTGCCTTCCTTGGCAATGAAAACCAAAATTTGAGTAATAACAGTTTACTGAGTATTTCGTTCATGAACATGTATCTGAAAAGCTGCTCGTGAATACTGAGCAATGAAATTATTTCCAAGGTGATCGTTCGCTAATTCGTATTATGTAAGGAAGTCAGAGGGGGTGGGGGCAAGCGTCTTTACATGAATGAGTAACTACGATGTTGCTGTCAGAATCACCTCTGGAGCCGACGGGCGCTGACTCACTGGTTGTTCCGGACGTTATCTAACCAATCCAAGCGTGCAAATCTCTGAGCTGACGGCAGAATTATTTATCAAACAATGAAAACGATACACCTCCATCTCCATTGAAGTCGACCGCAGTAAAACACACACTTCACCGCCTCAGGGATATATATTGTCCCTACGAATACAGCGTCATACGGTTCGTGATTTCATTACCTCTCCAAGCACGTATTTATGTTCCCAATTGATCTGGCTCTCGGACGAAATCGACCTGTAAGTATTCTTTTCGTGCATCATCAAATTTCTCAGGTGCTGAAATGTTGTCTATCTTACAGAATATTGCTGCCTTTATTTCTTTTGATTTGTATTGATCAGTGAATTTTCAACAGCTATTTATTGGAGAAAAATTCTACCTTTTAAATCCAGCGATTTATTTAGCAAACACTCCCAATTAAATTCGTAGTAATTTATGTATGGCAACAATGCTGCCAATTTGGAGGAAAGTTTGGAAGCAAAGACAATCTTTGAAAAACACTTACATCTTAAAAAGGAATATATAAATAAAACATCCTGCTGGAATATGAAACTGAAATTTAAAATTAAACTCAGAATTTGGCGATTAAGGGTTTTAAAAAGATTTTGAAGATCGCGAAAGTGCACAAATATTTCGTTCGTAATCTGTCGATGCATAGCACTGATTAAGTTCAGTATTGTCTTACAAATAATAGCGACAGTATCCAAATATTAATGTAAAATGTTTACTCTTAAATGATATTTATTTCTCATCGTCATTTAACAGTCCTCACAACCCCGTGACCCTTCACCGTAGGATAGGTTTTAGGATTTGTGGAGCCAGGTAACGAGCGATTTATGGAGCCTAATGCAAAATTAGCACCGGGATAGCGTAGTTGGTTAAGTCGCTATGCACTGTGTGGAAGGCGGACGTTCCTGACGGGTGTTCGAGTCCCGGTCCTGTCCGCCATTTAGTCTGCGGGTTTTCCGGGGTTTCTCGCAGACTCCCTGCATTTGGGGACGCGAATGTGTAGATGGTTCCCTGTGAAGTCGGCCCCGGACTCCCTTGGTCCTCCAGGTTGAGGGTTGGGTGTGGGATAAACGACCCCACCTCGTCAAAACTCTCTTGTTACGAAATCTCATGAAAAAGGGCTGTTCAGTCATTGAAGGAGAATGCAAAGTTACTTGCGAAGCATTTTAAATTAGAGGTCTGCACGGGCCCTGGCCGGGTCGGGCCTTTGTCTATTTCTAAGTTGGAAAAACGGGCTGGGCCTTCAATATTTAATGTAAAGTAGACACGGGCCGAGCAGGGTTTTTCTTTTCATGAGCAAAACAATCGCCGTACGATGCCTTTCTCTTTTGGAAAACTCGCAACATACAGCAGCCGGATAAGATTTAATAATTTCTGCTGATGGAAAAAATAGAAGTTTTACGACATTCTCCTCTAATACAAAACAATTGGAGTGGGTCAGCTCCCTTAGTTTTTTAATGTGAATGTGGTCCCCTTTCTCTCTCTCCCTGACTTTCACCCTCCTCTCATGCTTTCAGGCAGGCTATTAACTGCAGCACTTATAAACCGAGCCACCCGGTGGCAGAGGATCTTTTTTATTGTTCTGGTCGGAGGTACTTTGTGCTCTAGATGTGTGAAAAGCTTTAAAGTTGTCTTAAATGGCACAGGAGAAATGTTCTGGGAGAATCTTACTTCTGTGTATAAATCTGTGCCGTATTTTCCCCATTTGTACTATCAGGCAGCCGTTTTCAAAAATTCTGTGACACTGATTAGCTGAGCAGTCTGTCGATCTTTTCCCTTAGCATAGGCTTAGGTAAGTGTTGCTGATAAATACTCTTCCATACTTATTATAGAGTTTAAGAAAACGAACGATTTTCGGGAAAAAATTGCTTCCGGAGAATATGTATTTGTAGACAATGTAAAGGGGGAAAGCGATATTTGGAAATATTTTAAATTACTGTCCCGTTCTGAAACTATTCGGGCGGTAAACTTTGTGCAGTGCACTAAATGCTAAACCTTTTTGAGTTACAATAGCACAAAGTCTGGAACATCGCATCTTAAGCGGCACAAATGTGCTCCCCACACACACACACGAGAGACGTATTGGGTTCCAGCGATATAATATGCCAGTAGAGATAGGTGCAGTTTATAAAGCCATAAAATCTTGTCCCAGTAAAACGATCGGACTCATAATTCTGAAATTTCGTACTTTTCGAATAACCCCCCCCCCTCCTCCTCCTCCTCCTCCTCCTTATCCCCAAGGATATATCCGGGTCCAGCGGTAGGGAATGATAATTTGAAAACCCAGAAAATTTGAAAAGCATGGAAATTGTCCTTTTCATGCAATAATTTTGAGTATAAAAGCCCCCACCCCCCTCCACGGACGTGACGTGACTTATACAGAGTCTCAGAAATATTCTGAATTAACGTTTATCGTAATAGAATACGTGTAGAAATTAAGAAAACGAAAACTCTTCAGGAGTCGAATGACTGAGTGCGCCAGGTGTCGAATTCGTGTTTTGGTATTTGTTGAAATTTTACGGGCCGGCCCGGGCCTTGAAAACAGGAAAAATATACGGGCCGGGCTTTAATTAAAAAAACTGAAACGGGCCGCGCCTTGGACGTGCGGGCTTGGGCCGGGCCGGGTTTTCCAAATTAAGGCCCGTGCAGACCTCTGTTTTAAATGTAATTTTAGTAGGTCTCTTACAAGCCGTACGAAAGTTTTCCAAAAAATAATTTATTCCTGCCCTTAGAATTACCACAGGTAACTAAGCAAAAATAAAGGAGCAGTAAGAACACATGCAACAGGTTACGTATGTCAGCAAAATTACAATTTAATAAATAAATGTCAAAGTTCATTCAGAAAGCATTTGTTTCTTCAAACTTTCAGGTTTAGCTTTACTAGCAGCAAAATTGGCAGAAACAGTTTGGTAGCCGGGGCGCAACCAAGATATGTTTTTAAGGGTCAAGATCCCCTCTAAAGCTCAGAATTTTTTAGGATTCGTTTTAGTAGTGATATTTTGCTATCTCCACTGTCTTAGTTTCATTCAATTTCCTTCTCTACGGAGCCGTCCTAAGACGAAATTGTAAATGCTTTATGCTCCCACACTGTCAGGCTTTCTGTCTGTAACCTTTACCGCCGCCCCGGTGGCGCAGTGGTCTAAGCGGTAACCTCTGATCATTCGTCCGAAAGGGGTCCGGGTTCGAATCCCGGTGAAGCATGGATGTTGTGTCTGTCTTACGGAACTGGCTCTCTCCCTTCCTTAGAACCAGTGACCTTAAATTAAGGACGGGCGACTGCTTATAGCCCATTGAGTTGCTCACAGTGGTCGTTAAATCTTGTCACAAAAAAAAAAAAAAAAAAAAAAGTTGGAAGAACTTGTCCTTGTGAAGCCGTCTAACCAGGGTAGGGGATGGTACAACCGCTTAGTGTATGACCGCTTATCTCTAACGCACTAGGGTCTAACCCCGCAGGGTAGGACAAAGAGATTTTAGAATTTCATGTTACCGGCCGTTAATTCGTTTAGCAAAGCCGTTGTCTGAAGTCAAGCCTTCAATTCAAATCCATTAAGAGCACTTCTTTTTCCGGAAGTAACTGAGCACCCAATAAAATATTCCACAATGTCTTTCGCATGTTTTCACATTTCTTTAGTATCGTATCTAGACACATAAGAGGCACATTTCTTCATAGCATTTATCTTACTATTTTTACCTAATTACTGTTAATGGAATTTATTATATTATCTTTCTTATTATAAGTTAATTTGTTTATTTCTTTACTTTAATTCGCTCAATAATGATATTTATTTTGATGATACCGATTAAATATCTAGTGATACTAATTGATGCAAAAATGTCTTTTCCTCAAAGATATCAGTAATGTATCGATATTGAATGCAAATTATTGGCGTACTATTGATAGCCTCACAAGAAAAAAATACTATGTGCGCACCCGTTTAACTTCTCCATTCGAACAACTGAACACAGAAATTTGTCCTGTACCAATGAATTCCTTAAATTTCTTATGGACTTAAGATTTCAGGGGGAAAAAAATAACTTTTATCTAATACTGTTGTTGCTGATTGTTTCAGCAACATCACTCTAAGTGCTCTCCCGTTCCTAATTTAATCTCCCTGGTTGTAGGGTAAGGAGAGCGATTCCCCAGACATCAATGCCTCATCCAAGGCTCGGTCCCAGTCGGAAGAGGATCAGAAACCAGCTCTTCGACCACTGCGCCACCGGGTCAGTTCAGCAACAGCTTAACAGCTACGTTAATTTCTTAGAGTAAGCCGCTTGGCTACTAGAGCTGTCCATTTGTTTTCTAAACTGTGATAAAATTTTCACCGTACAGAACTCGATGGGCTATAAGCAGTCGCCCGTCCTTAATTTAGGGCAACTGGTTCCATGTGTAATGGAGTGAGCCAGTGACATTAGACAGAGACAACATCCATGCCTCACCGGATTCGAACCCGGACCCATTTCGGACGAATGATCAGAAACCAGCGCTTAGACCACTGTGACACCTAGATGACTCCATGTAATTGCACTGTTTTGATATCGTTCCTCACTATCTCCGCGTTTTAAAATAATATCAAGACCTGATTAATATTTATCTCAAAGACTACAGTCTTGTGACGATTATATATAGATTAAGATAATACAACATAGTATCGTAATTAACTCCTGTGATGCGCCCATTGCGAGAGAATTTTGCCATTATTCCATTTTCCCGTGATATTGCCTTCAAAATCACAAAACTTCTCAAAACCTTTAATTTTAAGATGATTTTTAAACCCATAAACAAAATGAGATTTTTAGGATCAAAG
This sequence comes from Macrothele yani, assembly GCA_039090855.1. Taxonomy (NCBI): domain Eukaryota; kingdom Metazoa; phylum Arthropoda; class Arachnida; order Araneae; family Macrothelidae; genus Macrothele; species Macrothele yani. The sequence continues at coordinate 72,891,132 of CM076994.1, read as the reverse complement.
GACTATGTTGAAGACAAAAACTTGTGGGGAATTTACCAAATTCCATGTGAATGTGGAGCTTCGTACATAGGACAGACCCATAGAGCCTTACGTTTTCGATTGAAGGAGCACAAGACCTACATTCGGAATTGTGACCTAAAGAAGTCATCGATGGCTAAACACTGTTACGAAAAGGACCACAAATTTCTCTTTGAAGAGGCAAAACTTATTGACAAACCAGATTCAACCACCAAACTTGATATTTTGGAAGCTTTCCATATATGTATATCAGAAGTCTTCGCAACTTGTTAATGACATGGCATCCACGCCATTTCTATCAAACGCGTGGAAGCATCTAACCAAAACACGTGACTGTTAACACCATTTATGATGCCATATACAATTTGAATATTTACGTGCCATTCGTCCTGATGAAGCTAGGTCAATACCCAGCGAAACCATGGTCGGCTTGAGAAAATAAACATTTGTGACAACTACGTTGTATTATCTTAATCTATACCTGATTATATTTTATTAACTCTCCCTGTCTGTTCTTAGTTTAAAAGTTTCAGAACCACCAAAATGGCCAAGTGGTCAGAAAGGAAGGCTTATCGTGCTGACTGGAAGGGGGGAAGGTATCAAGCATGAATGAAGAGCCCACACCCCACCTGGAGCGAGTGGCCTCAAATTAAGGACGGGAGACTGCTGGTACTCATGATGGTCGTTAACCTTGAAACAATGGCAGAAGAAGTTTCATATAAAATCCAAATGGTATACACTCATAATACTACCCTGTATTATAAAAAAATTATTGAAAAAATACTATAGCATTTTTTCGTACAACTGAATCTCTAAGATGAAATTTAGATTATGTTACCGATAGAATGCATATATCCTTCGGGGATTATCTCGTCACATCTATGCCTGAACGCAGGACTTGTGAGCTTTCGTGTTTACACCACCATCATGTTTTGTTCTCTATACTTTTGCATTCTGTCCTTATTCTTCTAAATACGTTCTCGTAAAGTATTAGCTACCGCCGAACAAGCACTATTATTGACGATCGGGAATTAAATAAAAATCACAGAACAACCTCAGAACAGTTAAAAGTGTTCTTGAGAATAAAAGGAAGGAGTACCAGCTTTCGTATCTAATCTACCAATTTTATCCGAGATTATTTTTTTCTCTTCTGCAACAGAATGATTATTTTCCACGAAGTCATCTTTTTCGGGAATCCTTGTCACTTGATCTCAACCCGATCGAAAATCTTTGAGACGAAATTCACTCGAATCCACTTGTAGGGCGAGTGAACATGCGAAATTTTATTTAGATGACACATGAAAATCATGCCACGCCATGTACGAAACAGTACTGAACGCGAAGAATAAGTATGCTACGCAGTATAGGTGTTTTCAGCACGTCTTTTGTAAAAAAAGATCGTGCTTATGTTATCGGTTTGTCCGTCCGTCCGCCTGTACCCACCATATCTCTGCAACTATTAGTCCGATTTGAAAAAAAATTTTGCATTGGGAAGCTTGAAATATGAGAATGATGATCCTTTATTTCGTTTTTTTTTTTTCACGATGTACAATATCGCCGCTAGAGGGCGTAAATGCAGATGATGTCGAATTCAAAAATACGTTTTAATCCACATATTTGCTTCTAAACATCCGTTTGAAAAACTATTTTATCTAGCGATTCCATTTATGCCGAAGAGTAATTTAGATATAGTTACTTTTTCAAATTACGCATAGATTTTCCGCTAGGGGACGTAAAAGTAAATTACATTTTCCCCTATATCTCTTCTTCTAAAACTCCGATTTGAAAAATATGTTCTTCAGCGAATACAGCTCCCAATGGAAAATCCTTTGCATATAATTTATAATTTTTTGGTAAAGAATACTTTGGCCACCAGGGGGCGTGAGCGATAATTTTTGCTTCTGATATATTTACCAAAAAATCTGAGCTTCTAAAATATCGATTCAAAAAATTCTTTCCTGGACTGATGTCACTCACATCGATAAACCTTTTTTTTTCGGAATATTTTCTTCTTAAAATATTTCACAGTTTCTCCCCTAGGGGAGGAGGGGATGTGTATCTTATTTTTGTCAATATCTCTAGTTCTAAGAGTCCGATTTGAAAAATTCCTTCTTTGTTGGACAGTGTTTTCAGTGTGACATGTTTTTCATATAATTTCAAAATTTTCAAATAATTCATAGACTTTTCGCTAGGGGGCGTAAAGGTAAATTACCCCCCCCTATATCTCTCCTTCTAAATCTCTGATTTGAAAAATTCTTTCTGCACCGGATACAGCTCCTGATGGGAAATCCTTTGTACATAATTTCAAATTTTTGTAAAAAATGGTTTGGCCACCAGGTGGCGTAAGTCTTAATTTCCGCTTCTGATGTATTTGCAGCAAAATATGAGCTTCTAAAATCTCCATTGAAAAAAAGTCATTTGTTGACCGCTCATGTCGACAAACCTTTTAGGAACATTTTCTTCTTGAAAGAATGCATGGTTTCTTCGCCAGGAACGTAGATGTATATCTTATTTTTGTCAATATCTCTACTTCTAGGAGTCCGATTTGGAAAATTCCTTTTTTGTTGGATACTGTTTCCGATGCGAAAGGTTTTTCCTAAAATTTCAAAATTTTCAAGTAAATCATAGACTTTCCGCTAGGGGGCACAAAGGTAAATTGCGTTTCCCCCTACATCTCTGCTTCTAACTCTCCGATTTGAAAAATTCTTCCTGTACGGCATACAAGACCTGACGGTAAATATTTTTCACATAATTTCTAATGTTTGGTAAAGAATGGTTTGGCCACCAGGGGGCATAAGTGTTAATTTCTGCTTCTGATGTATTTATAGCAAAATCTGGACTCCTGAAAACTCGACTAGATTTTTTTTTTCTTGGACCGATACCGCTCATATGGAAAATCCTTTTGAGAATACTCTCTTCCTAAAATAATGCATGGTTTTCCCACCAGGGCACGTAAAGTCACATCTTATTTTTGTCGATATCTCTGTTTCTAAGAGTCCGATTTGAAAAATTATTTTTGTGTTGGAGAGCGTTTCCGGTGCGAAATGTTTCCCATATAAATTCATGTTTTTCTTAACGCACAAGTCTGCAACCAGAGGGCGTAAGCTCACGATTCTGTTTACAGCAATATCTGAGGGTTTAAAAACCCGATTGAAAAACTCCTTTCTTCCGTCAGATACTATTGTTTTCCATACCGGTTCCATTGACTTTGAATAGCTTTCATAAACTTAATTTGCGTCAGAACTGAACGGATTCAAAAGACGTGTTTATTACACCCGAAAATTCGGTGTCATCTGTCTTGGTTTTTTTTTTATTTATTGGAGGTTTAACGACTACCTCGAGCAACTCAATGGGCTATAAGCAGTTGCCTGTCCCTAATTTAGGGCCACTGCTTCCAGGGAAAGGAGAGAGCCAGTGCGGTAGGACAAACACAACATCCATACCTCACCGGGAGTTGAACCCGGACTCCTTTCGGGCGAATGATCAGAAGCCATCGCTTAGACCACCGCGCCACCGTGGGCGGCCGTCTACTTTTCAGGGACCAGGAATTTACTTAAGGTTAAAGTCGAAACACACGTAGAAAGGACAGACCAGCTTAATGAACATCAGTGATCTTACAGTCTTCAGGTGTATTGATGCCTTTGCTAGCGTTTCATCAAATTCATTTGCGAGAAACTACGTTCACACTCGCTGGTAGAAATTGGCATGCTCTTTATTATGTTTATAAGAGGCAACAGGACAGATGGCAATTTCTTGTTTTCTTCTTTAACGCTTCTGTGCAAACAATTATTTTTACGTTTAATGCTGAAAACGTGCAATCATGTTATATACGTATATACACCCAGTACACTAAACATTCGAGATGAGGGGATGAGCTCTTGACATGGGCATGCCGAATGCAGAGTGGAAGAGATCAAAACAGAATGCAGCCGATAAATAGGCAGAAAGCAGGGCTTTCCAGCAGTGAATCGCAATCGACGAGCATGGGCAAACGTGGTGATCTGTACGACTTTGATCGTGGGCGCAGTGTCGACGCAAGTGAGATGGGTCATTATATCGCCCAAGTGATGAGTCCTAGGGTGTCACGCGAGTATACTATCGACGGACGTTCCAGGGCCCAGAAAGATAGCGGTGGAAGACCACACGCCATTGATGACCGGGATCGACGTTAGACTATCCAGGCTCGTACAGACCAGCCGCTTGACAACGGTGGCGCAAATCTCATCCAGGTTAAATATCGGAGGCCCAAGCATCGTCAGCGAGCGAAGGGTACGACGCAATTTGAATACCCTGAGCTATGGGAGCCGACGCCCTACTCGTGTTACTGATGACTGCTCGTCATCGGAATTTACGTCTCGCCTCGTGCCGGGAACATCAAAACTGAACCTCTGCAGAGTGGCGCCGCGTCGTGTGGTCAGATGAATCCCGTTTTCAGCTGTACCGAGTTGACAGGAGGGTGCGAGTGTGGCGTCGACAGCATGAGGTCATGGTCCCGTCGTGCCAGATTGGCTCTGCAAGGCGGTGGTGGCTCTGTGATGGTTTGGGGAGCCTTCTCATGACGCACATTAAGTCTCTTAGTGTTTCTGGAGATGTCTTTAACCGCTGCGTTAGCATCTACTGGCTGGATAACCTACATGATTTCATGGCCTTCGCGCATCCAGCGGCTGATGGTCTGTTTCAGAAGGAAAATGTGCCGCCCCACGACCACCTAGGAATGGCTCGTGGAAAACTCATCTGAGTTAGGAACCATCCAGTGGCCCCGAGGTTCCCGGATTTAAACCCTGTGGAAGCTCTCGGGGATGCCTTGCAGCGGAACATGAAATCTATGGATCCTAGATCAAAGTCTCGGGTGGAGTTGTGAACAATTCGGAGTTAATGTCGCTGCGTGTACAGTCTGTTACTCGCCCTGGTGAACCAACACGATATTAGGCAGGTATCTCTAATGTTTTGCCCATTGAGTATATATATATATATATATATATATATATATATATATATATATATATATATATATATATATATATATATATAAATACAGAGCCGTCGCTTTGGCCGTAAGTGCCCGGGCCAAGATTCAACAAGGCGCCCATCCCCCTTTAGAGAAGACAATCCTAAGTTTTAAGATCATGGTAGAATGAAAAATAACAAACATTTAATGACGTTATGCAATATTACATGGGTTGAACAATATTTAGTTACAGAAAATGAGAATTTTTTTACGTTCTTAACTCGACTCACATAACATAATACGTAAGAAGGGCACATCACGGCACCCCCGGCTCCTGGCTCCCGGGGCGATCCCCCGCTCGCCCCACCCTGACGACGGCCCTGTATATACACTATATTGACAAAAGTCACCGGATACCTAGAAGAGAAACACAACATAGCATTCATTGACATACATTAGTACGGTGTCGGTCCACCTTTGGCCTAAGTCACGCTTTTCTGAGCTCCGTGTTGTGTGCCTATTTAGTGTGTTTTATCGTGTGGTTCGTCCTTTTCCTTTCGTGTTCCTTCAAGCTGAAGGTTCGTGCTTTGTTTTGATACATCTCCCAAGTTGGTGAGTAGTTTATTTTTTCTGTTATCATCATTTGAATTGTCGACCGAGCTGGTCGATTTCTCAGGTAGCCCTCGCCATTAACAATGGCGGCGGCTGCTGATAAGAGCGATGTCCACGCCCATATCAGCGAGGCATTTCCTGCCGCCTCTTTCTTCTCGACACGAGACCAATCTCCTCCAATGCTTGCAGGTGACGTCACCCAACCACTAGAAGTGGAAAGTGACTCCTGAACTACAGCTCAAGCTTCTTGCCCTGCTTCGACCAGTGACGTCAGTGCAGCGCAACCCTCTGTTGCTTTAAGTGAAGACATGGATGTGTCTGACAGCGCTGCTAATTTACCCTCTACTTCAACTCAGTTCAAACAGCCGGTTGAGTTGCAGGCCTCACGCTCGAGTCCTGCTCCTAGGGCATACTCTGCCGCTCTTACTGGAACAAAAGCTCCTTTCAAGTTTGTTGCAGAAGTCTTACCAGACTCGCACGTCAGTGTTGATGGCACTACTGCCACCATAGATATTCCCGAAGATTCTCCAGCGGGAAAACAATTCTATTCTACACTGGACTTCGGAGTGTGTTTTGATGCGTTCCCAGACACAAAGTTGAAAGAATATAGTATGGCTCTCAAGCAAATACTTCCAGCTGGAGCCAGTATTACTCACATGGCTCGAAAACCTCGAGCTGTGTTGGTGTACTTTGCTCTTAAAGAGCATGCGGATCTTGTCTTGACAGAAGGTTTGTCCCTCAAGGAGGTCCATCTTCTACCAGAACCTGTCTCTCAGCGTCCCATCCAGGTTACATTTTATCCGGTTCCACCTGAGGTATCAGACGTTGCGCTGTGCACTGTACTCAGTAAGTTCGGCCGAGTTGTTGGGCCCTTTACTACTCTTTCAGCCGCGCCGAGAGATCCAGACGATAAATACATAGGGGGATTTCGTCGAAGTGCAAGAGTGATCTTTCCATCTGATGAACATTTGCTCGCCTGCCCAAAGGTGCTCAACGTTCGTTGTGGACAGCAACGTAGGAGAATTGAAGTGACTACCTCCCTCCACTGCACTTTTTGCCACGGAGAGAATTATTTACGAGTGCATTGCCCACATCTAGCATCACAGGCTCCTAATAATTCTGCTACAACTTCTGGCCCTCTTCTGAGCCGAGCAACATCTTCTTCCACTGCACAGAAAGCTTCAGAATCGAAACTTTCACAAACGTCGACTGCAGGAATTGGTCAACGCATGTCTACGGACCCTTTTTTCTTCGACCAGCAACTGGATTTTCCCTCACTTAATTGTTCGCTTCCCATGCGTCGTCATTCTGTAGGGTTTCTCCACTGCCCTTATCATCGATACTTCTAAATCTGCTGATGACGGATTTTCTGGCCACGAATCTCGAGTTGATGAGAGCTCGACTGAGCCTTCGCTGAAACGTCGTGGTTCTTCTCGAAGACGCCCACCGAAGAAGCATACTGCCGCATCACCCCGTACCTCTCCCCGTACTGGTAGTGCCTCTCGGAAGAATTCACCATCAAAGGCTGCTACCTCTTCTGTCCAGGCCGATTCAGGATCCTCTCAAATTTGAGGATCTTGTCGAATACCTTAAGGATGGCTCGGTTCCTACTGGGCCGATTTCATAAGAAGATTTACATCAATACCTGTCACATAAGACAGACCACTCCACAACGCATGCTTTACTCTCAAAGTACGCATCGTTTCTCCCTCTAGTGCTTGATCAGATCCAAGTCCTTAATCAATGCATCTCCCGCCTTCGCAAGGAACATCCGTGGGCTAAAACCTATTTTAATCGACTCAAATCATTTCCTCCTGTTGTGAAGGTTCTTCATCAAGCATTAATGGAAAAAAGTCTTCAAGATTGTATCTCTTAATTGCAGGGGATTTGCATCCCCATTTTCTAATGCCTTGGTACATGAAGACCTCACTCCGTTAGGAGCTGATCTTCTCTTACTACAAGAAACAAATTGCCAATCCACTACGATATTCTCATGATGGCGCCAGTGGAACTACACATTTCACCATGCCTACCAACTATCATCCCATAGTGGTTTAGCTATAGGTATCCGCCATACTTTCAACTCCATTATCACCTCTTTTTCGGTTCGAAACTTATGTCGAGACCTATTACAGTGTGCATCATTCACCATAGCTTCCACATCTTATCATATATTTAATATTTATATTCCAAGCTCTTCAACCCACTTGACAATACTTTTTACTCGCCTTCGTCGTGCCTTGTCACGCATTCCCCCCATAGATCATGTTTTAATTGGAGGGATTTCAATTGCACTCTGAATCCTACCCTGGACCGATCTCCTTCCACCAGAGAACGCCGTGTTAACTTGGTGAATCTTCTTCAGTCAGTGGTCTCCGACAACTCATTCATTGATGTTCACCGTCACTTCCATCCTTCATCGACTGTACATACTTGGCGCTCGCAACATAATCAAAATCCGTACACAGCTCGCTTTGACAGATACTACGCCTCATCTACTCTGCTTACAGCTGTGACAGAATCTATTATCACTCCTACAGCTTCTTCTGACCAGTGTGCCATCGTTCTTATTGTTCAAGCAGTTCCAGCACAACCCCGTACAATTCGTCCGTGGACTCTTGACGACACTCTTCTTACAGATCCAGACTTCTGTACTTCAGTACGCTCCTTCCTTGAGGACAAACGACCTCAACTTCAATCAGCTCCTTGTGGTCTGACTTTTTGGTTGGAAATTAAACAGCAACTCGTTCTCCACGTTCGCAAACTTTATTTTCAAGCAAAAACGCTTCAAAATATGTGTCTCAACTATGTCCGTTCCTTGCTCTCCATCCTAAGCCTAAGTGATCCTCTCTTCTGCCACTATCAAGAAGAACTGCGATCAATCCTCCTTCCTCTTGCCCAACAAGCTCTACGACGTCTCCAGCTACAACATCTATCACCAGACGCATCCAATTATGATTTCCTTACATCCATGGAAAAAACATGAACAGCATCGAATTCACTTCGGCACCTTCGCCTCCCATCTGGAGAGGTAGCTGATGATCCACTCACTCTATGTTCCCGGTCCGAAAGTTCTATACAGAGAAGTTCTGTGAATCTCCTCCGCCATCCTCTTCAGCTTTGGCATCACTTCTTTCTAACCTACCACAAGTTCCTCCCCATCTTGCCTCTTCCCTCCTCCTTCCTCCCACGTTCTCTGAACTATCCTATACGTTTTCTTCTTTAAACTCTAGTGCCGCACCGGGTCCGGACGGCCTCACTTTCCTCTTCTATAAAACCTTTCTACCTCTCCTTCTACCATTTCTCTTTTCTGCACTTTCTGCTGCTTTTAATCACTCCCCTCTACCAAGGCGATTCACAGTAGCATATGTTGTCCTATTCCCTAAGAAAGGTGATCTCCTTGACCTGGGGAATTGGCGCCCTATCTCCCTCTTAAATCTAGATTATAAACTTTATACTAAACTTCTTTCCCAACGCCTTAACCCCATTCTCACTCACATTCTCTCCCCAAATCAAACTTACACAGTTCCCGGCCGTTGACTTTCTCATAATATCCATCTACTTAATGATCTAATCCATCTTGCCCGATCTCGCTCTGAACCCCTCGCCCTTCTCTCTCTTGACCAACAATCCGCTTTTGATAATATCTCACATTCCTATCTATCGGCTACACTCCTTCACTTCGGTTTTCCTCCTTCCTTCGTCTCTCTTCTTTTCTCACTCTATCAAGACGCCGTTCTCCAGGTCAAGCTTTCCACCTTTCTCACAGCGCCCATTCCCTTCCGCCGGGGAGTGCGGCAGGGTTGCCGACTCTCCGGACAACTCTTTGCAATCGCAATTGAACCATTCCTCCGCTCTGTACACCAATCCTTAAAAGCAGTTCTGCCACCACTCTCTGCCTGCACAAGACATCATGCCACTACCTCTGTTGCATACGCAGATGATGTCACCATCTGCATTCGTCATGACTCACAGTTTCCGTGTCTCCAACGTCTATTCGCAGCTTATGCCTCATGCTCCGGTGCAGCGCTCAACTCATCTAAAAGCACTGGTTTATGGTGCGGCTCATGGGCACATCGTGTAGACACCCCTTGGGGAGCAAGCTGGTCGTCCATCTCACAGCGCTTCGTTGGAGTTCATCTTGGTTCCTTGCAAGCTGCCCCCCTCTACACGTGGAATGCTATCCACCCACGCTTGCTCAGGTCAACTGTCTCCTGGAGGAGAGCCCAGTTCTGCTCATCATTCTTCCAGAGAGCTCGCCTCTCTCGAACTTACCTAATCTCCTTGTGTGCACACTCCTGGCTTGGTGTCAAGTCTCTACAACTCCGCCTTCATGAAATTACCCGATGTCTTACTTCTCTGATATGGACCTGCCACCACTGGGTCAGTGCCACAAAGCTTTGCCTCCCTCCGGATCACGGCGGTATCGGACTCATTGATACACAAGAGTAATACAAGGCCGTCAGAATTACTACTTTTCTCCGTCTCTTCACGTCACCAGTACCAGATGCCGTTTTAGCTAGGGACGTCATCGCTTCCCCGAGCAACCCTAGCTTTTCCTTTCTCTCCTTACTACTCATGGACAACCGACCCCTCACCCTCATTCGACTTCCTCCTGTTTACCGTGAAGCTCTAACTTTCCTTCGTTCCCTCCCTCTTTCTCGTTCTCCACCTAATTCCACAACTGAGCTCCTTGCTGAACCCCTCTTTTATTCTTCGATTCTTCACCCCTCTCATATTCCGTACTTTGCCTATCCTACCTGGCTCCGAGCAGGTGTAGTAACAGTTAAAGATCTCACTAACCCTGACCTTTCCTGGCGACCCTTCGCCAGCCTCCCTCCCTCTCTTCTCCTCTCCTCCTCCTCTCGTGACAATTACGACTCTATTCTTTCATCTATCATTTCTCAATTTTCTTGCTTCCCACTCAGGTCTTTCCTTTGTTCCTTCTGCTTCTCTCCCATTTCCTCTTTTCTTGCTTACTTCTGGCTCAGCTCATCCCATTTCCTCTCTCTCGGTGTCAGCTCTTTATCGGTTCCTCTCTATGTCCTATTCTTCTCCTCCTCTCCCCATTCCTGATGTTCCCCCTGCTGCCACTGCTACGGTGTGGTCCGCCGCCCTGTCTCCTCTTTCTGCTCCTCTAGAAATTAATACCCATTGGCTTTTCCTCCATCGTCGCCTTCCTGTTCCCTCCGTTCTTTCTCGATTCCCCTCTTTGCCCTTTCTGTGCTCGGGAGGCTGATGTCTCCCATGTCTATCAACACTGTGTTATATTACTCCCAATGCTGAACTTGGCATTTACTATCGCCCAATGTTCCATTACAGCAGATCTTACATTTCATGCATATCGGACTCTTCTGCTACAGAACTCTCCCCCAGTCAAGCTTCCATCAGTCTGTGCCTATATTTTTATTTTAGCGAAGCATGTAATCTACGTGTTTCATCAACGCTGCAGAGATTTGACTACTCCTCTGACTGTGCATGAAGCTTCTACGGCATTATTATGCCACTTCCGCGACCGCCTGACATCTCGACTTCGGCTAGAGTATTCTGTTGCAGTTACTCAGCGTCGGGAGAGCCAGTTCCTTGCCACCTGGTCACCGGCTGCCTCATGGTTTACCAGCTCGCCAGCGTCATTGTACCTTACGGTCGGCAGATTTGGTATTTGACCTTTTTAAATCAGAAATGCATATGTAATCTCACCAATCTGTTTTAAAGATCTTTGTGCAGCTTGGAAATTTACCGCACTGGTTTTTTATAAAGGGCTATACGTGTTTACACAGTAAATTGTTTTTTGTGACACTCATCTTGTATTTTTTTCTTACATTGACGTTCAAGATAGTTCGTCTTTCGATTACATTTTGAGTATAAATATTGCAGTTAGTCATTAGCATAGTGCTGTATAAACATAAATTATTTCTGTCCTTCGTAACCATCTTTTTTTTTCTTTTTTTTTTTTTTTTTTTTTGATAACGTTTCTGTGCTTCATTAATTGCATAGTGTTGTTTTTTGTTCTATTTTGCTTCCCGAACATGTTTGCACTGTGCTGTATAATTGTACATAGTTTTTAAAATATTGCGGAACAAGTAATCCATCTTATTTGCATCAGGATGTCCAAGTTTAGTTATATCCTGTTATTCAACATTCCATTGATTTGTCTGATAATCAGTTTTTCAATTGCATAGTACTGTACATCCTTGTAAATATGTTGTGTTAAAACTCACTGTCATAACGTACCTTCTTTCAAGAGACATGTTGACTAATGATTCTTACTGTATTTATTTTTGCACAAGTTAGTCAATTGCATGGTGTTGTACTCATGAGTAATATATTTTGAAAAACATTTTACCTATTTTGTTCTTTTGTGTGAGGTGATGCTTGGTACTATCATTCTTCTATTACTAAATATGGATAGTGAGAATACGTTAAAGCTTTATTCATCGTGTGTTTTCTTATTCTACTTACATTTTCTATCTGGTCAACAGAATAGTGTTACATTTCTGTATATGGTCCTATTTTGATTTGTAACATGTTGACACTGTGCTGTATATTAGTACATTGTTTCTGAATATTGCCGAACAGGTAATATATTCTATTTACACCAGGAAGTCCAAGTTTGTTCTTCTCCTGATATTCATCATTTCATTGATTTGTCTTATGATCAGTTTGTCAGTTGCTTTGTACTGTACATTCTTGTAACTATGGTGTGTTAAAACTTATTGTCTTATTGTACTTTTTTTGCACGAGAAATGTTGTCTCATGAAGCTCTCAATATTTTCTTGAACAAGTTTGTAAATCGCACAGTAATGCACTTATGAGCAATAAGTTCTTGTTAAAATCCTTCCTAATTTGGTTCTGTTGTGTTTGGAGATGCCCAGACATGCTTGTCGCTGATCATTTATCACGAGCTGTGAGTTTGCTCCATTTTTCGACTTGTGCACTATGCTGTATATTTGTATATAGATTTTAGTGGTTTAACGATCTTTGATCGTATTTTATTTGTATTAAGATGTCCTTATTAGTTCGTCTCCTGATTTCTACCTTGAATAAAGATATTTTGAAACCACCTTTGGCCTTAATGCATGCACTGACCCTTCGAGACATGTTGTCGACAAGGTTTTGGAACACAGCGATAGGTATGCGCTTCCATTCAGTGCATAATGCTGCCGCTAACTGTTGCTTAGTAGTAGGCCTTGGTTCCAAACTTATTATGCGGCGTTCTAATTCATCCCATAGGTGCTCTATGGAATGTAGATCAAGGCTCTATGCTGACCAGTCCACACACGGTACGGAATCATTGTCAAGCCACGCCGTAACAGTCCCTTACTGTACGTCTCCCTCTTATGTTTTCTTATGATAAATTAGAATAAAGCGATTTTGAAACCTTCCTTTATGGCTCGGTGCATTATCCTGCTGGTACCAATAAGGCCCGGTTCCATAGTATTGCCACAGAGTTGGTAGGGCATAATTATCCAGAATATCGAGGCAGACGTATTAAAGACGTTCTGCAAAGCTCATAGGCATTGGCTTGCCCAGAATTTTTTTCGCAGGGTATTACAAAGGTTTTTTTTCGATGGGAAGGGGGGCTATGAAATTTATTTTTTATACAACTAAATGTGTTATTAGTGCATTAACAGGTTTGTTCACGATAGCCAATGGGCCCGGAACATACCACGAAAAACACCCTCACACGAGTACACTGCCAGCTCCAAACTTGACCGTAGGAACAGTACACTGTGGTAAATAGCGTTCCCCGGCTGCAGCCATACCCACACACTGCCATAAGACTGATGGATCGCGTATCTGAATTCATCAGTCCATAGGACCTGTATCCATTGATCTACGGTCCACAATAAATGTTCTTTACACCATGCTAAACGACGAGTAGCATTCTGAGTGGAGGTGAAATGCTTATGAGCAGCCACATGACCACGGTAACCCATGGAATGAAGTTCTCTGCGAATGGTAAGTGTACATACCGAGGTTCCAGCATTTTTACGCATCTGTACACTGGGGTCTTGGGCAGTACTCTGTCGATTAGCTGTAACGACTCTCCTGGGGCTTCGATGTCCTTTATCAATGATTTTCTTTGGTCTGCCGGTACGTTTTGCTGCTTGAGGCACGCCATGTGTCTTGCACTTATTTAGTACATCCAAAACAGTTGACTTGGGTATGTTTAAACACCTCTTGGTTTCACTTATGGACAACCCACTAATATAACACCCAAAAATCTTTCCTTTCTCAAAGTCAGTTCTCTCCCGCCGAGACATGTTAACTCAACCTCACAGTGTGATATGATCGCGGTCAGCTGCAGGCTTGTTTTTATACAGTTTGCAGCTGTACCGCGCATCTTAACAACGCAGCGGATCAGTTCATTTGCTTTTGAAGGGCTGTCCGGTGACTTTGGTCAATATAGTGTATATATACGGCAATATGGCACGCGCTGAGCATGTTAGTTCGCCAGCACGAACCCCGTGCAACGGGAAAAGGAAAGGACAGGATTTCGGAGTTTGAACGGATAGAGATAATCGACGAGAGGAGAATTTGAATACGTAAAGATAACGCGAAGCACAAACTCTGACCTTCAACTCAAAGGCAAGAAAGAGAAATGGCGGTTCAACACAAAGAAAATAAAAAAATAACGAATTAAACGGAAAATTGCGGCCTTGCACCCAAAAACTTTTTTTCTTCAGAGAATTTTCCGAAAGAATTTAATTTGGCAAAATGGGTCAAACAAATTTTGCCAAATTAAAGTCATTTTTCAAATAGCACAAGAGAGTTACAGCGGCATTACGCCCAATTGGGAAATTTGCAAAGGGAAATTTTTATTTCAAATAAAGGAAATTTCCACAAACTGCCAAGAATCCATACTTGACGTACGAACCTGGGCTTTCCGATCTAATGATGAGTTAAAAAGGCAAAAACAACCTTTTCTAAATTTCCACTTTCAACCAAATCTTAGTGTATCACGTATGAACTTCCAATATTAACTTTAAAAGTTTTTTTGTTTTGCTTGTTTGTTTTTTAATTTTAAACTTTCTTCAAGGCATTTGTTGCTTCAGAAACTACTCGCTACTTTCTAGCAATAATGGCATTTTGCTATCGAGGAATGTAAACAGTAAAGTGCACACTGCGATGTTTGAGAATTACGTGTTTGGTTGCCTGTCTATGCATATACTTGAAGTTTTCTAAATCGGGCAGTTGCTGAATGAACTTTTTAACTGTTTTGTTGTTTTCATAAAAGGTTTGTATTTGAATTGTCGGTTTTTTAATTTTGTGTTATTCAATCACACACATGAAACAAATTTAAAGATTAGGTTTTTGGGGAGGATTTTTTCAATCTTGGTGCGCAATGAAGTCTGTTAAGCATAACTATAAATTGGAGTTTCTGGTATCTCGTGCGGCCCGAGGAGCAGTTAGGCCTTGCGCGATTTTCGTGGTCCCAGAAAACGAACCAGGTGCCGTTCACTGACAGAGGGTCTATGTAGATTTATCAAGTACATTGGCGTACCGATGATTTCTTTATTAGATTGGCCTTAAATATTAAAGATGCAAATTAAAGTAACTCAGAGAAAACATCTTCCAAAATATTGGGAAGCCATAAAAATATCTCTGTCATATTGAGGTGTGTTTCCAATGATTCGTAAAATATATATTTAAAAACATGTGCAAATACATTTAGAAACAAGAAAGATGACACCGAATTTTAGGGTGTAATAAGCACGTCTTTTGAATCCGTTCCGACGCAAATTAAATTTATCAAAGCTATTCAAAATCAATGGAATCGGTATGGAAAACAAAAGTATCTGACGGAAAAAAGAAGTTTTTCAATCGGGTTTTTAATTCCTCAGATATTGCTGTAAACGGAATCGTGAGCTTACGCCCTATGGTTGCAGACTTGTGCATTAAGAAAAACATGAATTTATATGAGAAACATTTCACACCGGAAACGCTCTTCAACATAGAAAGAATTTTTCAAATCGGACTCTTAGAAAAAGAGATATCGACAAAAATAAGATGTGACTTTACGTCCCCTGGTGAGAAAACATTGCATTATTTTAGGCAGAAAGTATTCTCAAAAGTTTTATCCATATGAGCGGTACTGGTACAAGAAAAAAAATTTAGTCGAGTTTTCAGGAGCCCAGATTTTGCTACAAATACATCAGAAGCAGAAATTAACACTTCTGCCCACTGGTGGCCAACCCATTCTTTACCAAACATTAGAAATTATGTGAAAAATATTTTCCACCAGGTCTTGTATGCGATACAGGAATAATTTTTCAAATCGGAGTTTTAGAAGCAGAAATAACGCAGCAAACTCAATTTACCTTAGTGCTCCCTAGCGGAAAGTCTATGATTTACTTGAAAATTTTGAATTTATACGAAAAACATTTCGCATTGGAAACACCATCCAACAAAGAAGGAATTTTTCAAATCAGTCTCCTGGAAGTAGAGATATTGACAAAAATAAGATATATATCTACGCACCCTGGCGTAGAAACCATGCATTATTTCAAGAAGAAAATGTTCCTAAAACGTTTGTCGACATGAGTAGTATCGGTGAACAAACGACTTTTTTTCAATCGAGACTTTGGAAGCTCATATTTTGCTGCAAATACATCAGAAGCGGAAATTAAGGCTTACGCCACCTGGTGGCCAAACCATTTTTTACAAAAATTATAAATCATGTGCAAAGGATTTCCCATCAGGAGCTGTATCCGGTACAGAAAGAATTTTTCAAATAGGAGATTTAGAAGCAGAGATGTAGGGGAGAAAGCAACTTACCTTTACGCCCCCTAACGGAAAGTCTACGAATTACTTGAAAATTTTGAAATTATATGAAAAACATGTTACACTGGAAACACTGTCCAACAAAGAAGGAATTTTTCCAATCGGACTCCTAGAAGTAGAAATATTGACAACAATAAGATATACATCTACGCCCCTTGGGGGAGAAACCATGCATTATTTTAAGAAGAAATTTTTTCTAAAAGGTTTGACGAAATGAGTATCATCGGTCTACAAACGACGCTTTTTTCAATCGAGAATTTAAAAGCTCATATTTTGCTGCAAATACATCAGAAGCGGAAATTAAGCCTTACGCCCCCTGGCGGCCAAACTATTTTTTTACAAAAATCAGAAATTATGTGCAAACGATTTCCCATCAGGAGCTGTATCCACTGCAGAAAGAATTTTTCAAATCGGAGATTTAGAAGCAGAGATATAGGGGGAAACCCAATTTACCTCTACGCCCCCTAGCGGAAAGTCTATGAATTACTTGAAAATTTTTAAATTATATTAAAAACGTGTCACACTGAAAACACCATCCAACAAAGAATGAATTTTTCAAATCGCACTCCTAGAAGTAGAGATATTGACAAAAATTAAATATACATCTACTCCCCCTGGCGGACAAACTGTGGAATATTTTAAGAAGAAAATGTTCCAAAAAGGTTTATCGATGTGAGTGGTATCAGTCCAGGAAAGAATTTTTTCAATCGATATTTTAAAAGCTCAGATTTTATGGCAAATACATCAGAAGCAAAGATTAGCACTTACACCCCCTGGTGGCAAAAGTATTTTTTACCAAAAATTTGAAATTATATGCAAATAATTTGCCATCATGAGGGACATCCGCTGAAGCAAAAAAATTTAAAATCGGAGTTTTAGAAGAGAGTTATCGGGAAAAATGTAATTTACTTTTACGCCCCCTAGCGGAAAATCTATGCGTAATTTGAAAAAGTAACTATATCTAAAATACTCTTCGACATAAATGGAATCGAAAGATAAAAGAATTTTTTCAATCGAATGTTTAGAAGCAAATATGTGGAGTAAAACGTATTTTTGAATTCTACATCATCTGTATTTACGCCCACCAGCGGCGAAATTGTACATCGTAAAGAAAAACGAAAGGAAGGATCATCATTCGCATATTTCAAGCTTCCGAATGCAAAACGAATTTTTCAAATCGGACTAATAGTTGCAGAGATAGCGTGGGTAAAGACGGACTGACGGACGGACTAACCGGTAACATAAGCACGATCTTTTTTTTACAAAAGACGTGCTAAAAAATCACTGCCACTGAGACTTTTTATTCCCTTTTACATTTGATCGGGATTTAACGGTAACGTAGGTTTTGTGACTGCAACATGTTAGTTCTTTCATGCTCCAGAAAAGGAGCAACAAAAATGGCGAGGCTTTCAAATCATGGTCACGCTCTTCAGCAAACGGGTAGTATACAAATTGACAGAATTGCGTTCCCTACTTTTGATGAACACACGTCGTTCTTTTGTTCCCATCGGTACTGTACTTCTTGGTGACATGCAACTTTTAGATTCACCACTTCGCTTGTGGGTGAGCAGCGATGTATCGGGAAATCGCTTCCCTCAGTCGCACTTTGATCTTACTTAAAACCAGCGATCATTGAGCCATCGTCGTGTTCAAGGTCATAAGAGCAATCAATGACTTGCCAAAATGCGTTCTGGTCGTCCCCAGCGAAGATATTATTGAGGAGCACAACAGCTTGACTGATCCCTTGTGGATAACACGAACTTTCTTTTCTTCTACATCACAGAAAATGAAACTAAAAACACTAAAACAGGAATCCTGGTATAGAAGCAGCAAAATGTTTCGCGCGTGACTGCTGTTAGCAGTGCCCAAGGCAATGACACTACTGAAATCTTCGCATTCTACCGACGGATATTTTTTTTTTTTTTTTTTTAACGATAAAGTAACGCAGTTTATCTTTCGCGAGTAAATAGAAATGATGGGTTGAATAAGTTTTGTAGGCACATCCAGTGCATCGATCGGAGGTAACCTTGAATAGTTCATTTTTGACGAAATCCAAACAAATTGTAAAATATTAAAAACGTTTATTTTTTATTCCTAATATTTTTTAACTGTTTAAAGAGCACTGAAATCAAAAGTGTCATGTTTCGCATTGCTTAACATTTCATTGATTATAAATTTAATTATTTCTCATTTGCCCCTGTCATTGGGTGGATTTGGGAATTACGCCGCCCCAAAATTTTGAACATCTCTAAATTTGCTGCCTCTCTACTTCCAGTCATGATACAACAACTTATTTCTGTGAAACGATATTAAGTGTAGTTGTAACCTATATCTCCAGGAGGGAGAAGGATGGTTTGAGGGGTTAAATTTAGTCTCATGTGGTGGGCAGGATAAATTACTTCTCTGAAATCCCATAATCTGAAAAGCTCGAGGGATTTCTTTTTACCGTGGGAGATTTCCCTCCTGGTCATCCCTATGTATTCGATACTGCTTCCAACTATTCATATCTTTAATCAGATTGATATAAACAATGTTCAACAGCAGTGGCACGGAGCATATTTTCCATATGCTTACATTACCAGTTCGGCTGGGAAAAACACGTAAATCTGATTAAAAAATTATAAATAATGTGCAAGCGATTTTAAAGCAACTGGACATACAGGATTTATTATAAAAGCCTAATGTGTTAAGAAAACTGGCGAATACTTGGGAGCTCAAGGCCTCCAAAAAATTTGTGAATCTTGCTTTCTGGGTTTTAGGTCGAAACAGAAATGCATGGAAGAAACGACAATGGAGGTTGTGAGGATTAGTTTTTTTTTAGATACTCTAAAGTAAAGTAGATTTAACGAGGACGGAAATGTTTGAATGATGAAACAATATTGATTATAAGTAGAAGTTTCTAATTCTGCGAAATGAATTCGTACACTGGTGTGCAAAACTTAGGGACGAAGTGGGAAAACTAAAATAACGCCGTAAATAGCAGCAGCACCCAAACACAAATTTACTCAGGACCATGTCTGGGAACAGGAGCAACAGCACGTGCGTAATAATGGAGCATGACGTGTATTTTGCGTGACGTGAGAACAAAATGTGCTCACGCACTCCAATAGCATCAGTTGAACAGAGGTCACCGGACGGTCTGCGTAAGTGTTACAGACGTGCGATTGTGTTTGTTGTGTGCTAGAGAAGACGAAATGGCCCATTAAGAACATCTTGATTTTACTCGTGGTTGAATAATTGGGAGGCTCGAGGCCTTAGGGATGAAGTGTGGCCCAAGAGTTCAGTATCGCCCATAGCATCGTATCACGTACGTAGTCGGCCTTTAAGATTACAGGTACAGCTGAGCGAAAGACCAGTACTGGTCGTCCACCAAAAACCACCCCCAATGAGGACTGCTTTTGTGACAGCGCTCGCTTCTCGAGGCTGCGCATTCAGGTGGAAAATCCATTCCCGAGTTTATTTATTTATTTATTCATTTTTATTAATTCGTGCAATTTTTGAGGAAAGAGTACGTTTTATTTACTTTTTATTTTATTTTTCCATTAGCCCCATTTTCGGGTGATTCTTCTTTTCTTTTTTTTTCTTCTCCGTCCCCCTCTCCCCGCTCAAGGCGTCGTATAGCGTAAGACTAGATAGACAGCGTTGGTGTCGCCGTGGACGGACCGACATTGTAAGGAGTGTTTTATGGGCAGTAGAAGTGTCCTCCCTGTCTAGCATCCACAATGCGTGTTGGGTAGACCGTACACTTTTTGGAACCGAAACTAACAGTTTTATTGGGTTAGGATTTATGGCCCGGTGGTTATATCACGCGGCTAACGTAACTTGAGCTGTTCTCAGAATTTTTGCGGGAACGGATAGCAATTTTGACCCCTTAACGAATGGATGAACAAAATGTTAATTCTCTGACCAGTAGGATTTAGACTTGGGAATTTAATTCAGGGAGGCTTGCGTTTGCCAGCTAGTGATTGGATGATGGGATATTTTGAGGTAGTGTAGGTCTTCTTGGGGGTTGTCGAAAACTTTTCCAAGGGAAGAGAAGAACTTGGTCACTTTTACTTTTTTCACGGCGTGCTTCACTTTTACTTTTTCTTCACGGCGTGCATCACTTTCACTTTTTTATTCCTTGTGACTTGTCTTTTGGGGTTGTTTTTTTTTTTTGCCGTGAACGTTGGGGACTTTCCTCCATGACTGTCACCTAGGAGCTGCCATGTAAAGCTTTGCCCTTTGCCTGCATTTCGTTTTATTTGTGCATGGCCCAAAACTTGGTCGCCGCCATGATTTATCAGAGACTGATCTCTGCCAAATACTACGGCAGGACATCCGTAACGGAGTGCTGTTTCCCGACATAAATGGAAGATCTCAACCGAGGTGCCAAGGAAAGGAACCCTGCTAAGGACGACGAGGGCCCACACCAATTATGACGGACCGGGACATCCATCGCAGACCAGTACCCTTGGTGGAAGAACAGCGATAGTAGTGTTTTACAGACGATAAGTGATGACAAGAAAAACTGAACTTTCATGCGGTTACATTTTTTCCGTGTGGTATGGGAGTCAACATCTAGAAAGATTGGGAATTTAAGGTAGGAAATCCATCCTATTCTTTCTTTTGGTGTCCCCTCATAATATGTTTATCGGATCAGTGCATACGAAAGTCTTCCGTTAGAATTAATGTTTTTTATAAGTGAGTAGTTAATGGGCACAAGTTCCTGTCAGAAAGTCGGTATCATTTTCGCTAGTATCTTGTGTGTATCTTTATTATTGTGCCAAAACATAACTAATAAATTGTTTCCTTTGTTAATTTGCCTACGTACAATCATGAATGTTTCTTTAGTTGCTAATTATGTGCTCAACCCTGGATTTTTGGAGAATATGTATATTTTACGGCAGGGACTTAGAAATTCGTTCACTTATGCTTTTTAAATTTTAGATGTTCACGAAAACATTGCGGCAAACAGCGGACCTTTTGACTCCCAAAGAAAAATCCGCTGTGTGAATCACAACGCCCCGTCAATGGATCCTGAAGCTGCGTCAGCCCTAAATCAGGGAATCGCAAAATCACAATCCACTCAACACCCCCTTGGTTCCCAATATTACGCCGGGTGAACCCAATTCGGAACCCGCCCGATAATACTGTCTGCTCTTACAAGCCAAGAGAGATCGACACCAGACAGCAAGTAATCTTGTAAAACAACTGAACATGAGCACAGGACTCACAATATTGCAGTTTACAATCAGGGCCGTAGCAATTCAAAAAATATGGGGTTGGCTCAAGTATTTTCATACCTAAACACCGAAAAAAATGGTTAATCTAGGATAATCAATTAATAATTAAGCGTCAGTTTTCAATAATTCCTTATTTAGAATAATTATATAAATTCATTAATATATTAACAATTTTACTGATAATTAAAATACTGATTTACAAAATTTTGATACAAAATATTATGTAATGTGGAGGGATGTATATATTTATTAAATGTGGTTAATGTAAAATGGAGCACAATAGTGTTCATAGTGTTCAATTTCTTTCACATAGTGTTCAATTTCTCGGGGTGAATTTAGATCAGATCAGATCATATGTAGAGGATCTTACCCCAGGTCTTAAACAACCCTTAGAAATAGGAAGCTAGGAGATTTGGGCTAGAGTGCCCGATAGGAAAGTGACACGGAAGCGAAGTACAAAGGGGGAGGAATACGCCCTTAATTTTTACCTGAGGGCCAGTACCCGGGGTCCGACGGCTTAACGTGCCCATCCGACGCACGGCGGGAATTTAGTGGATCGAGCGTTCGTACCTGCTGGGATTGATCCTGAGGTCCCTTCCGTGGCGATCACGAACGTTAGATCTGTTAGATCTTATGTAGAGGATTTTAGGAAGGGAGTGTCTTACCCCAGGTCTTAAACAACCCTTAGAAATAGGAAGCTAGGAGATTTGGGCTAGAGTGCCCGATAGGAAAGTGACACGGAAGGAGGTAGAAAGACGCCCTTATTTGCATCCGGGGGACCAGTACTCGGGGTCCGACTGCTTAACGTGCCCATCCGACGCACGGCGGTTATTTAGTGGTTCGAACATTCGTGCCTGCCCGGGATCGAACCAAAGTTTATCACCAAGGAAGTCACGAACGCTGACCACTAGGCCACCCGCGGCCCCAATCACGAACGCTGAAAGGCGCAATTTTAAAAATTGTTATTTTATGAAATAAAGAAGTGCAGGCAATTGAAAATGTAAAGTTTTGCTAGTACTTTAATAAAATTATACTTACATATTTTAGCATCATTGTACAAGGTAACCGCCGCCATTGCCTTCAAAATGTGGATCCTGTATTTATTTCTACTTCTCGATGAATGTCCAAGTCCAGAAAGTCGTGAATGAAGAGACATTTCTGGCGCCTGTGTTTCGAATAGACATTTTCCGGCGCCTGAAAGCAGAAAATGTACTTTCCGGAGTGGCTGTTCAGACAGGAAGCGTTGATAGAACTTTTAGTAATTTCTTCATATTGCCCAGCAAAAGCAGTCTTGCTGGGCCAGCACTGGGTAGCCATTAAAAAAAAAACAGTAATAGCCATAAAAAAAAAAAACCCAAGAATGGCCGCAGTTTTCCAAAGCTACAACTTCCAAAGACTGACGCATCCAAAGGGGTGCGGCAGTCTTTGGGGTTAAGCCCCCCACCCCCCAAAGCCCCGTACGTCAACTTTTTTTATCTATCTATCTAATGTATATCTGTCTATCTTATGCACTATATATTGAAATACATATTGTATACATATCTATATATACATATATTGTATGCATACATATGTATATATACTATGTGCTTATACATACATACCTAAATATACATCTTCCCCCCCCCCCCCCACACACACACAGTAATTTCTCGGTGCGCCACTGCCTGTGGGTGTGTTGCTTACTCGTGGAAAAATACGCCAATGAAACGAATTAAAAGAGATTCAAAAATATCCGCGACTTTGTTGGAAAAAAATGTGATTTGTCAGTATTTTTATTGGGTTTTCAGATTCATTTTGATATTTTCAATGAACAAGAATTGAAATTCGGCTTTAAAAGAGAAAAAGAAATCATGTGATTCGGTGTTCAAGAGAAAAATAAATAATGTGATTCGGCGTTCAAGAGAAAAATGTGCCTTGATATCCAATGGGAGGTGCGTGAGCCCCCAGAGTCCCTCCCTTTCCTACGCCACTGTTTGCAATGACCAAGCAACTACACAAAGGTGGAATATTTGTCCGACGATGGGAACGCTGTGTTCCATTAATGGTTGCTCCCCGGGGGCACCGTTGACAGTGGTCCATAGAACAATAAAGACTGGACAGCAAAACAGTAGGCTAAGGTACTCTTTACTGATGAGTATAGAATTAATCTCTCTTTCGATTCTGGACGTCAGCTAATTTGACGTGAGGTAAGCACTCGGTATCGCCCCGAAAACATCAATGGCAGCTTCGGTGTTTTCGTATGAGGAGGCATTCTCACCAATGGACGTACGAAGCTCCAGATCCTGGGAGCAGGCATAGTAACTGGTGCGCGCTACTGTAATGACTTCGCCATGTTAGTCTGTTCCGAGGAGCCATTGGCCCACTCTTCGTGTTAATGGACGATAACGCCACACTCCATCGTACTGTGGCTGTTTGTGAGCTGTTCGAAAGTGAAAACATGCATCGGATGGATTGGCCAGGACGTTCCCCCGATCTACCTCAAACAGAACACGTGTGGGACGCTCTGCGGAGACGCGGTGTGGCACGTCAACACACCGGAAACTGTCAAACAACTGAAGATGGCGCTGACGGAAGATTGGGCGATGTTACCGCAAGAAAAAATCATGAATCGACTTAAAGATGATCATTTTCACAACTGAGGACCTCCTCTTCCCTTTGTACCGACTTTTGCATTGATGCGTCTGTATCATTACACCCAGTGCTATGAAGCCAATTCTGAATAAAGTTCCACTACATCCTTTAATATCTGCAGTTGTGTCGGTGTTGTTTCCGTCATCATTTTGGTAAGTAATGGTGTTCCTATGGTTTGGATTTCATATATCCAGGCTGCTCCTGTGCAACGCTACAGATCAAAACCTGGCTCGTCTTTAAGTTTTGCACACCAGTGTATAATGTATAAACAAATCTACTCACGCTAATTATGCCAGACAGCATCAAAAACCGATACTTGACACTCCATAACTATAACGGGTGTCTCAAAAAAAGATTGAAACAAGCTTTTATATCTTCAACGGTTGATCACAGATATATACTTTCAACTAGAAAAATACTCAAAATGACGTAAAAGTTTACGACATGGCAGTTGCACTCCTGTGGGTGGCATTCGCATAAAAATAAAAAATAATAATAATTTTTTATACAGCCTTCGCGGAAAAAAAAAGTTTAATAAAAAAAGTTGCGCAGTATTTTCCAATTAGTCGAAAAAACAGACCTCGTCCTTCTGCTTGCAAAACTCACGAAGATATTCGTGACGAAAATTATAAAATACATATCGTCTGGAGCGATAATTTTCTGCACGCGCTCTCTTCCCTTACTTGCGTTCAGTGCTACGAAAATATGCAGCGCGACAAGCTACCTTTCGACCGTAAATGGGCTCCTGAATTTTTGGAAAAACTGTTAAAAGCTGAAAGACAAATATCAGATATACCGATAAACACTCCAGCTGGTTGCATTTTCAGTTTTTTTATTTTCTTATCTCTCTCTCTCTCTCTCTCTCTCTCTCTCACACACACATCCGTGTTTGGAACGTCACATATTTTTTGCTTTTTTCCTGCCCTATTGTCTCCCAAACACACACAGCTTCTCCGTCCAATATGTACCTATTGTTACTGCCGCAATTCTGTGTATTGGCATGAATCATGTGAGTACTCGTTATCACTGTTTCACTCTAAAGTCGTTGTTTGCGCGTTCCTGCTCTCTCTCTCTCTTTCTCTCTCTCTCTCTCTCTCCATTTGTTTTGTTTTTCTTGGTTGTCTTCACTAACTAGATCTGGAAAGCCCCGAGCATGATTATTTCTGTTTGATCCAAAATTAATATTTCCAATTGTTTTAATAATAGGGATATCTTAAGCGATGTACAAAATAGCCTATAGCTGCGCCTAGCGGGAAATTTCCGAAGTAAAAACCATAGTCTGTTTTCGCTTGCTCGTGAAGAACTTCGAATGTATTTAAGACAAAAGCACCATTATTTACAGAAACGCGTACATACACCACACAGCTGGAAAATTGGGAGCAAAAGAAGTGGAAAATATATGCCTCCGTCAGAATTACAACCAATAGATCAATACGAATTTTACAAATATGCATTTACTCCACCTACAGGGGAAACTTTACATCAGAAAAAGCGGAAATGTACGAATACCCTTAGTCACAGCTAGATTTGTTATTTGTTGAATGCAAAAATAATTATTCAAATCCCACTTCCAACACACGAAAATTTGTGTCTACATCTGGGCAGCGGAAAGGCAAAACAATAACATTTGCAGTAATTTACATATATGTACCAGTGGCGTAACTAGCATAGCGCCCCCCCCCCCCTCCCCGGCAAGATTTACTTCAAACCCTTAAGCATAGTAATGTTTCCAGGATTTCGAACTCCAGGAAAGATGTGTTTCTCGCAGTGTGTGCGGGGGTGGTGGTGGTGGGGGGAGGGATCAGGAAGTAAGGGAGAGTGTGTAGAAAAGTGAGGGGGCGAGCACTGTAGTTTTAACGTTTAAAGTTATTTTTGGAACAGAAGTACATACTGCAATGCAGATTTATCAATCAGCCAATCAGGATTAGCACGGTGCGCGAACCGATGCATGAACATGAATATACATTTTATCGCAATTAACGAATTCGGTAAAATATATTTAATACAGACATTTGACGTAGACTAGGAACATCAAACAGAAGTCATCGCACTTTCCGCGTTTATAAGTGAGTCACGGAAATTTCATCATCGGCCGCCACCGGGAATCGAACTCAGGTCTTCCAGTTATGCGCCGGATATGCTTCCACTGCATAACAGCGGGCTCAAATCACTCCAGACTCACATACATTAACTGCCAAGCCAATTGACAGATTGCTTCTTGGAACCCCGCACAATGCTAGAGATTGATTTCCAGTGGCGGCCGATGAGAATTTTTCCGTGACTCACTTAAAAAAGCGGAAAGAGCGATGACTTCTGTTTGAAAACATATTTAAATGATTAAGGTTCATAATTACCAATTTTACTTTCACTTGTTTCTGAAGTGCTTGGTTTTATGTAAAATGTCTGCTTCTAAGCTTTGAACAGTTGATGTGCTGAACAAATCATCATTCTTTCATCAGAAACGGCACTCGAGCTTAACTGACTCTGCGGCAAAAAAGACCTGGTCGAGTTTTGGAAGTTTTTTCATGCGCTCTCCTTTCGCTGATAATGTGCTCCACTTGGACACTTTTGTGGCATTTTGCAAATGGATGTCGTTTGCTTGTATATTAAAGTCTCCACAAAGTGAATGAGATAAACATATTTATTATAAAAAAGAACTAAAAAAAAAAGCAACGTGTAATTGTTTCGTCCAAAACTAAAATAAATCACTTGAAGCAATCACCCTTTTATACATCGCAGATCAGCGGCGGCTGTAAATAAATGTTGACGCCTGTTGTGAACGTAATCCTAGGTGACTGACTGTTTTCTTACATACTCCGCGGAGAAACCCCATGTAGCCTCGCACTTTTCCTCAGCAGCGCAGAGAGAGAGAACGATTAGAGAGCGATCGCATTATTTACAACCCATTGCACAGCGATCACATTATTTACAACCCATTGCACAGCGATCGTATTATAAACCGGAGCCAAAGGCCCAAATAGCTTCAATCTGTGTGACATTTAGTGTTGTAAAAGTGAAACTTGACATTTATTTAAGCAAAGATAAATATATCATAAGGGCAAATATGAATCTTTGGGTTAATTGTTTGTTTGTTTTTGTGCGTGTTCAGATTTCTTTATAAAACTACCGTATCACTGGCAGCCGCAGTGTGCCTCTTTGCCACCCCCACCCCCCACCCCTCCACGGCTGCGGGAGCTACGGGGGTGGTATTTACGACACTGATATGTAAAAAAAAAAATTCGAAACAGGACAGTTAATTTACCTCCTCCTCCCGTATTTTACGAGATAGGAACAAATTGCTCAATCGAAGTTTCTTTCCAGAATCCGACTTCCCGTACCTATATTGCCTGGATACTTTACCAGGAATATCGTCACATGATGTCAATAAAATAAAATCATGATCCCTGTGATCACTGAGACAACTGTTAACTATTTGTACGTCCTGCTGCGCTTCAACAATGTTCAATGAAACAAATTCTACGAAATTACAGAAATTTGTCATTCGTAATTCACGACACTTAGAAGATGGAAATTTGAGTAGACCACTTAAGCTCTCTCTGTATCACCTATTATGGTTCGGTATTTAATTTAATTTAATTTAAATGAAGAAAACGTACTGGAGTCATTATCTGGGGAAATTTAGTACATGCGAAAACATAACTCGGCGACATTATTTTTTCTAATTTCATCAAAATCCAGAAAAAAGGTCCTTTTCCTGGAGAAAGTTCATCTGAAAAGTTTGAACTTTCATTTTTTGGTAGCTAATAAAAAATATGCATTATTTCAATATTAGTCGTAGTGGATTACGGCAAGCTTTCATAATCGTTAATCACAGTACTGTAGCTCAGCATGTTTAGCTCTCCACATGCATAATATGAGGGTGTTTCTAACAATTTGTCCCGTCAGTGTACTAACAATGATTTTACGTTTCCGTAGTATGCGAAGTTTTTGTTGAAGACGAAAAAAATGGGAACAATAAGCAGAGTTCTAAACGTCTGTGTTGTCACTTCCTTTAGAACATCAAAATAATGATGTCGCATGATTCAGGATGTCATCAAGTGAATGTCAAAGAGACGATCTTACGACATCAGGATCATGTCACATGCAGCTAAATGCCGCTGCTGAAAGAAATTTCTCCAGCAATGGAAACATTTGGTCTCGTGAAAATAAAATGATGAACTGAAGACAGGAGGAGAACGTATCTGTATTTGAGAAGCGTACACGCAACCGCAGTTGTTAGCGTTATGGAAAATTCTGCATTCGGTTTCCCGCCCGCTTCTTCAGAGGAAGATTGAGGTAAGCAATTAAATTGTTGGTTAAACGCACTTTTATTATGCTTCTGATGTTCCCAGTTAGAAAGAATTTTTCAAAATTGGAATTCGCGGGAGGAATATAGAATTGGAAATAAAAAGATATGACAGTTTGTACGAATCCTTTTGACTGTGATAAATATGGAAATCCTGACTTCATTGTTCTTTCTCTCTCTCTCTCTCTCTCTCGAGGTCTGGGATGTTAGGCATATAGGCTAGGCTTGAATGCATCCATGATTACGATATGAAAATATATTTTTTTCCTTTTTTTTTTTGGGGGGGGCTTAACGATTCCCATGAGCAGCTTAAGCGGTAAGTATATAGTCTCTCGTTCCAAACTTAAGAACACTGATTCCAAGGAAGAGACAACCAGTTACGTAGAACAAACACAACAATGTCTCAACTGGAGCTCAAGCCCGGGCAGCCTTTCACTACTCGGCCATTGGAACGGCTGCAAGTATTTAACATGCGTATGTATCATTATGCAGAATATCACGAACTGCGCAAATCATTTTCGCATCAACGTATAAGGCACGTACACCGATGAGACATTACATTATGACCACCCCCAGCCTAGAGAAATGAGCGCGCCTGGATACCGAACGGTTGCGAAAGTGAAGTTCACAGAGCAGTACATATACAACCCGACAACAGGCTTCCGGTTAGTAGAGTGTTCGGAGTCACAATGGGAAAAGCTGCTGATTTATCGGAGTTTGATAAAGGACAAATTGTGATGGCATGGCACCTCAGAATTATTATCTCGGAAACGGCGCTGCTTGTGGGTTGTTCACGTGCCGCTGTAGTGAGTGCGTATCAAAAGTGGTGCACAGATGGCCAAACGACGAACCGTCGTCCAGTTCGCGGCTCATTGATGCCAGAGGGGAGCGGAGACTCTTTCGCGTATTATTCACAGCGACCGCAGTGCCATAGTGCGACAAATCACCAGCAGCAACAACAGTGCTGATTAGGGCAATATGTCACAACACACAGTTCATCGCAGCCGTCTGCGCGTGGGCCTACGTAGCCGAAGACTCAGCCGGGTCCCCATGCTCACTGCACGTCATCGCTAGCAACGCATAAAATGGGCCCCAGATCATCCAGATTGAACCGTGGATGATTAGAAGAAAGTGGCCTGGTCTGACGAATCCATATTTCTGGTGCATCACGTAGACGGACGAGCGCTGATACGCCGATCACCAACGGAGGCTATGGCACCTGGATGCACTATTCGGCGGAAACATGCCGGCGGTGGTGGTGTTATGCTGTGGGCGATGTTTTCTTGGGACACTTTAGGCCTCATTATCGCAATAGCTCAATCCCTGGCAGCTTTCAGGTATCTGAACAACGTTGCGCCCCAAGTTCACCCATTCGTGGCAACTGTGTTTCCTTTTGGTGATGGCCATTACTAACAGGATAATGCGCCATGTCACACTGCCAGAATCGTCAAGGAGTGGTTCGAGAAACATGCTGGTGACTTTCTGTTAATGCCGTGGCCTCCAAATTCACCTGACATGAACCCAATCGAACATTTGTGATTCGACTTTGAAAAGCGGGCTCGTGCTAAATCATCACCACCCCGAAATGTACGGGAACTGGAGGACCTGCTGTTGACATTATGGTACCAGATACCTCAGGATACCTATCGTCACCTCATCGAATCGATGCCTCGCCGAGTGGCAGCTCTTTTGCTGGCTAAAGAGGGTCCTACAGCTTATTAGGTAGGTGGTCATATTGTAATGACTCATCGGAGCATATACTTAATTTTGATGAGTATGATATCACATAACACAGACTCATTTAATGCAGAGGCGAGAGTCCTCTACCTGGCCCAGCTTCATTTCTGAGACTTATATCAGCTGCATTCTTAGTCTGAGAAGATAAGTTTTTCGTGGAAAAGAAAGTCTTCTTGGAAAATGAAGGCAAATCTTCAGCCTGTTTCTGGGAGTTGCTGGCACCGTTCTAAGCCTATGCATCTTGGAGTGTTTGGCTTCCCTTTTTTTATTTTTTATCAGACAGTAAATACGTTTTCAGTACATTCAGTGATGTTTCCTGAAAGACATATGTTTTTAACTTCTCTTCAGAAGATACATTTTTGCTATTCATAAACATTATACAGAGGAATACTTACGTTTATAGCCTTGAGACACTTTGCTTCTTCCTTCTTACCTTACTTTAGTGAAACTATAGCTGTCAATCATACCAAATTTAAACGGCAGGAAAAGAGGGTCTCTGCAGATTGGCTGAAATACTGAGTGTGTGAGGGATATGGAGTCTAAGGTCTCTAGAAAATTGTTCTTTCACGATATTTTTTGCAAAAACCGCTCTGAGAATAAAGGTGTCAACATTTGAATTAAGTACACTGATATTGAAATCTAAACATATAAAAATGAAAGCACACATAAATCTAACTATATGGTAATGCATTCATGCTCTCTTTTCAAACAGTTGAACTCAGAGCGATTTGATTCTACAATTGATAAAACATCCACAGATGGAAACAGCTACTCACAGCCTCTAGCAGCTGAAAAGTATGTTACGAAAAATAACAGATTGCTCACAAAAAGTTTCTCATAGCAGAAGATATCAGATACAAAACGGATTTTCAAATTGAACTATTAGAAGAAGAGATATAGAGTACAGCATGACATAACTTTAGGCGCCCTAATGAAAAAAATAAAGAAAATGGGTGCAAAATACTTTTCATAATGAAGAGAACCCTTCTAAAAGAGATTTTTCTAAGAAACTTTTAGAACTGAATAAGTCTTTCACATAGAAATAAACTCTGACGTTCCCTTACGCAGAATTCTGAATTATGTAAAAGTAGAAAATACGCGGAAATTATTGTTCATAGCATAAGCTATGCTCAGAAAACGTAATTTTTCACATAAAGCTTCTCAGAGCAGAGATAGGCGAGAAAAAATTTTTTATGAAATGCAAATGGTATAGATAATCGCACATGGCTTCATTTCTTTTTCCTTCTCGAAAGTCATGAATCCATAAGTTTTTACTCAGGATTTCTTTTTAATTTTCCTTAGGATCCTATGGATTTTACTTCAGTTTTTCCCTACAAAGTTCTTTAGCAAAACGGTCGTTTCAACAAAGAATCTATTAAATTAATCGAAGTCGCCATTCAAAAAATTAAATGATTACGGAAATTTCACTACAAACCAAAAATAGCAGCGAACAAATAGAATTTTATTGATTAATCTCACCAATTTGTTGAAAGCATGGTAGCAGTTGGACAACACTGATCAACAAAATTCAACCTTGT
Organism: Macrothele yani; assembly: GCA_039090855.1. Classification (NCBI taxonomy): domain Eukaryota; kingdom Metazoa; phylum Arthropoda; class Arachnida; order Araneae; family Macrothelidae; genus Macrothele; species Macrothele yani. The sequence continues at coordinate 72,859,326 of CM076994.1, read as the reverse complement.
AATTTTTCCTTACACTTAAAGGTAATATTTCAATTACATGCGGTGTAAAGTACACAAAAATGGTGAAATAAATCTCTACTTGGATCTTATTTTTTTAATGGAGGATTTGTTTTTATAAGTTACTATAAAATACTAGATTGTCATAATGCATTATTACTATATATCATGGGCGTGCTGATAGCCCCCGCAATCTCACAGTACGGGGGGGGGGCTCAAGCTAAGCGGGCCTCCAGCCTCAGCAGAAGGATTTAAAAAAATAATTGCGGCAACTTCATATGAAACTGGTTAAAGAAGTAGCCAGGAATTTTTGATGGCAGCTTTGAATGAAAAATAAAAAAACAATTTTTTTCTCAGTAAATAAGTAAAATCTTCAAGAAATTATTCTCGCCTTAGTTTGTAAAAACTGGGTGATAGAAAACCAGCTGTTCCAGAGGACTTGAAGCTCCTTTTCACTGTCGTACCAATAGTTCCTATACACGTATTAACAGGAGAATGTGAATGAAATGTGAATTGAATAAATGAAATTTTTATATCAATGAGGATAAGGTGTTATATATTACACTTGTTTGCACATAAATGCACATCCTTCAGAATATAATGAGCTAAAAGGTGTTCTTCGCGGGAATGAAAAAAGAAAAACAGATATCTGCGTCATTTTGTTTTTTATAACAGTGTCAAAAGAAAAGACTTTTACTATGTGCAAAACATCGAGACATTATGTTAAATGTGTTGTTTTTTTTATATTCAAGAGTAAATAATTTAAGTAATTTTACTCTCTTTGCGTCACAATTCTGAATTCTTAATTTTTATTCGCTTACTTATTATATTCTGTATTTTCGTATCAATCAGAAAAGGTCATTAGATACTATCACACGGCCGTTACGTGTTTTGTGTGTGTGATCGGGTGGCATTTCAGGAAGCCTGGCCGTAGTTCTCTGAAAGAAAAACATTTGCATGATATGATTAACTTTGGCGTAAGTCTTTTGTAATACTTTATATTGGTATAAAACTGTGGCAATCATTTTAATTACAAAGTCTACATTTGTGTAACAATATCGGTTTTACGAAAAATACCTATAGATTCCAAAGAATTTGAGTTATTAAAACGCCAGCAAAATCTAATTAATTATATGAAATTTAAAATTTTCAGTAATTAAAAGTAAATAGATTTTCCCGAAAGGGCCTCGAAGATATTTTTTTTGCGGAGGGGGCGAGTTTTTCAGGTACGCTACTACTATATATGCATAAGTTGATTCTTCAATAGGATATATAAAATATACAACAGAGGATTTGTTTTTATACGGTACTGTAAAGTAATAGTATTTTATACGTTATTACAACATATTTGCATACGTTACATTACAATTAATCTACATTTTACAGTGGAAACACATTTTAACCGTATTAATGTGTTATATTAGCAAAGTTTTTACAATACATGCCTTTCCGTTAATACCGTTGTTCAGGAGCATTCTCTTGATGGACTAACAATAGTCAACATGTCTCGCTTCATTCCACTGTGCACGGTAATGGTTCTCCATGACAGATATCTGTTGGTGTAATCGTTCACTATGTTTGTCACTAACTGATCCCATATTATCGGGAAAAAAGTTTATGTAAGAATAAAGGGAATGCAGTTTTAAAGACACTTGACAACCCAATTTTTGAAAAATTGTCACCAGCTTTTGAGCTATGCTCTTATAATTTGCAACTTCAGTATTTCCAAGAAAACTTTTCACAACATCCTTGAATGCCAGCCATGCTTTCTTTTCTAGTTTCTGAAGAACAGTTTCACAACGGTCATTTTACATGAGCTTCTGAACTTCAGGACCAATAAATACTCCCTCTTTTATTTTAGCATCCGATATGTAAGGGAAGAAATCTCGGATAAACCTAAATGCCCCACTGCCCGGTCCAAAGTTTTAACAAAAAATTTTATCAATCCAAGTTTGATGTACAGTGGTGGAAGAAGTATGTCCGCTGCTGGTACAAGAGGTGCGTTCACTACATTCTTAGCACCGGGCTTCAGGTACTGCCGTTAAGGCAACTTTCTTACGTGGAAGTGTTTCTCTTTAGCACGACTGTCCCATTCGCAAAGAAAACATGAATATTTAGTGTATCCCAGTTGCACTCCTAGTAAAAGAGAAATTACCTTCAAGTCACCACAAATTTTCCAATGAAAATACTGTACTTCAGCACTGTAATAGCTTTTTCAATATATATTAGGCTTCTTCCCCCGTGAAGCATATCCAACAAGAACGGAGTTATATTTGTTGCCAATGTGTAACAGTACTGCTTTTAAATTCACTTTCGAAGCATCAATAAACAGTCGCGATTCCTCTGGCTTGTGATACAGATCTAAAGATGACATCAGGCTGATGGAATGTCCTTACAAAAGCATATCACGCAGTTTTTTTCATAAAAAACTAATATAGCTTTGTGTCGATCACGATACACGGAAATATGTACATCATTATCCAATACATTCCACTACTTAAGCCTTGATCCAAGCAACTCAGCTTTATTTTTGCTTAATCTCAGATCACAAACGAGGTTGTAACGTAAAGGAAATCTTGACCTTTACGCTAACTTAAAATATCAACATACTAATAAATTGTTCCTAAATGAAAATAAACCTTAACGGCCAGACAAAACATATAAATAGAAGTCAACTTACGGAAACAGTCCTTTATTCGGAATGGAATCACAACACTCTCCACACATTTATCTCAACACTATTCAATTATTTCGTACAGCACTTTTCTTAACAACGCTCATCATAATCGCTTACAATAATAGGTCTCAATAATCGCTCTTATCAACACACCTCAATAATCGCTCTCAATAATATCAACACCTCTCTCCTACAACAGATCAGTCGTCGCTTTTTATCTCCCGTTCTTATCTTATTACATGCATACGTCACGTGCATTCAACCTCAATTGTGTTGCCAAACGTATTCGTTTGAAGGAAAAGATATTTCGTTAAGCGTGAAGAATACTGAGAATAAACTCAAGATTTACATAGGGAAAGAAACTAAAAAAGGAAAGTTAATCTAGAATATACGTCACATCATCTCCCTCGTAATTTTTTTTTTTTTTTTTGCCGAAAACCTATCGATTTTGTAGAGGTATCCTTTCAAACAATCTAATCATTCATTCAACCTTTCAGATAAGAACTTACAAAAATTGATGAAGAGATTGGTTGATCTGTTGCTGTAACTGACTTCTCAGTACATATAGTCTGTAGACATCAATAGTTCAATAAACATTCATAGAAAACTTTCTGAACGATTTCAAATTTCATCTTATACTTCGTGATAAATACTTTGTCAATACGTGTGGAGAACACTCATCAATATACATATAAGTAGCATAGTAGTAAAAAAACTGCGTATGGCAGGAAAAAAACTACAACATTTTTAACGTGATTAATTACACATTCGTCCACTCCTGAAAACTTCTCAGGGAAGACAAAACATTCAAACTAAGTTAAGTGAATAATGTAATACAGTGTAAATTTAGTTAGGTGAAAAAAAAACTGCACTTGCAGAAAAAATTCAACACCAACTCAACAAGTGTCAAGCACAAAAAAAGGTTAGACATGGAACAACAACACAAAAAACCTTTGATTGCTTGGCGGCCAGGGCCGACTTCGAACTACTCCCATGCATTCGCACATCGAATTGTCAGATGGGATAGGGGAAACCCTGGAAAACCCTATCCTGGGAGTGAAATCTTTATAAATTATCAACAAAAGCAATGCTGATTTTCGTGTTATGCCGCAAAGACAACATGCACAGAATGAAATGACAAGCATTTTGTATTTAAAAAAAATTAATGTGGCGCCACACCAAAAAAAGGAACATTACATACTGACAAGGTAATGCATGCGATATTTTGTCTTCAAAGTTTGTCAAAAAAAGTTCTGTGATATTTATTTGTCTTCACATTTTGTGATAAAAGTTCAGTGATTTTAGTTTGTCTTGAGGACAAAAAAGTTCAAAGAAATAGTCTCTATAGGTATCAAAGTTCTGTGATACAATAAAGTCCAAATTTTCTTCACAGAGCAAAGCTCTATATTGTACAAGTTCCTTTGCGCTTGAAAGTCAGTTTAAAAAAACTTTTAGCAGTACCTGTTGCTCGCAAAGAATACCCGTGTGCGGACACGCTTATGTTGTTGTCGGGGCGACAACGGCACTCTCGAGGCTTCACGCTTCGTAGGCTGAGGTTGCAAGTCACTGGATCGCCGGGATGTGTCAGGAATTCCCGCGGCCAACGAAAGCTGACCAGAAGAGGCAGGGTCATCAGGCTGTCGCAAGGAAGTCTCAGGCTGGAACGAAGATGTCTCAGGCTGGAGCGAAGAGGTCTCAGGCTGGAGCGAAGAGTCTCAGGCTAGAGCGAAGAGTCTCAGGCTAGAGCGAAGAGGTCTCAGGCTGAAGCGAAGAGGTCTCAGGCCGGAACGAAAAGGTCTCAGGCCGGAACGAAGAGGTCTCAGGCCGGATCAAGGAGGTCTCAGGCTGGCTTGGAGACGAACCCGGAATCTGAGAAGGGTGAAGATCCAGTCGTTTCCTTGGTGGTCGAAGAAGCGGTGTGTAACTAGAAGGGCGCTTCCGTGAACGACGAGGAACGGTGGAGGAAGGTATAGGCTCCGTCCGTCCCGAGCGAAGATTCCAAGGACGAAAACCTGGTGGATGCAAATGCTGGACTCTATGTCTGGATTGTAGCCCAACACTGGAAGTTGCACTAGGAGAGTGTGGAACAAGAGGGGAAAATTCAGGCGGCGGACGCTTTGTAGTTTGAAATGGCACAGATGGCGAAAGAGGACGTTTTTGCCCTAAGGCAGATGGATCAAATATTCCTGAAGTACGAAGCTGCTCAGCAGAAACAGAAGGAAATATTTTAGTTCTTGGAGACTGAAGAACCTCAACAATATTGTCTGATGATTCAGATGCAGCAAGAGATACGACTCTTTTAGGCACAGGAGAGATGGAACTGCCTGATGAAGAAATGTATGTTCTTGTACGTTTTAAGTTTTTTGATTGAAAACCAAAGGGAGGCACTATACGTGAAGAAGCAAATGGAACGATTGGAGTATGAGAAGCAGATGAAAATGAACCTCGTTGCACACGACAAGAATATCCAGTGGAACTGGAAGCACTATAACTCTCCTCTTTTGAATAGGCAGGAGACGGAGGAGTTGAAATAATGACAGCACCCCGAGTGAATGGAATAATGTCAGAATGTAAATCGTTAAGAGTAGAAGCCAAGACCCGCTCAGACGAAGGTAGAGAATCTGGCAGGACAGAGGTGGGGTCAATAATTTCATCATCATTTATATATACTTGTGAAGTCCCACCCTCTGCCTGAGGATTCCTACTAGATTTAGGATTAATAATTGCATCAGTGCTTCTAATAACCCATTTCCTACATTGCTGCACATGGGCATAATGTCGGGAGCCATCTGGCTTCTTTAATATGACATTATTATTGTGCACTTCCACCAATTCAAAGGGGCCTTCATATCAAGGTGAAAATTTTTTAACGAATGTGTGTGCAACAGAGGATTGGAAATGAGTTTCCAATAAGACCAGATCTCCAACTGCGAGATCTGGTTCCCTCCGTTTCGCATTATAGTGCCTAGCTTGGCTTAATTGAGCTCGACTGATAGCAGTCCGTGCCTTTTGCGCAAAAAGTCTTACCGAATCAGGTGTTAGTATTTGGTTGATCTCATCGATAATGCCAGTTAAATTCTCAAAAGGGGTGCGGATTTTGCGCCCTAGAAAAAGTTCCGCTGGCGTAAGCCGCGTTGATTCATGAAATGATGAGCGAAGGGCGAAACAAAACATTTCAACATGTTCGTCCCAACGCTCATGATTATTACCAATAAAGGTTGAGATCATCTTTAGCAATGTTCTATTCACACGCTCAGCCGGGTTGGCTTGAGGGTGATATGGACTTATGAATTTACGTTTGATTTGAAGCCTCGCACACATTCGCTCAAATAACTCAGAAATGAACTGAACCCCGGGGTCCGAGACTACGGTACGGGGACAGCCAAATAGAGTGAAAACATTATGTATTAAAATATCACATATTATATCAGCCGTAGCAGCTTTAATGGGGAATGCTTCCACCCATTTAGAAAAATTATCTGTAACAACTAAAATATAACGAGATTTAGTTTTAGTTGATAATGGATAAGGGCCCAATAAATCTATAGAAATAGTTTCAAAAACATAATTATTTGAACTACAAATAAGGTGACCGGCCGGTCGTTTATTATCATAATTGTACTTTTGACAGTACTCACATGAGCGAATGTATGCGAGTATACTATTGTACATGCCCGGCCAGTATGCTACGTCTCGGAGCTTACTACGAGTTTTTCGTATGCCTAAGTAGCCGGCAACAGGAATATCATGAAATTCGTATAATAAAGCCAAGCGAAGAGACTGAGGGTATCGCAGGGCGGTACTCAGCTCTCGAGTTTACAATTTTTTTATAATACAAAATACCATCGGTGATCTCATAATTTCGACTAAGACCCGCTAAAGAAGGTTCACTTGGAGCAGAAGAACCAGGGAGTAAGAAATTATAAATTTCCCCAAAATCTGGATCATTCCGCAGTTCAGAAATTATTTGCTCCCTTGAAGTTATTTCCAAAAGAAGAAATAGGGAGGGAGGTTCAGTATCCGCCTGGGCACAAGAACTGACCGGACAGCGAGACAGTGCGTCAGGCAGTTGGTTTGACTTGCCAGGGCGATACTGAATTTGAACATTATATTCCTGAAGTCGAAGTGTCCATTTTAACAATCTTCGAGACAGAATATTTGCTGTGGTTAAATATTGTAATGCCGAATGATCCGTAATAACATTGACAGTTAAATGATTGAGATAGCATTTAAATTTGGTGACAGCAAATAAAATAGCTAAGCATTCTCGCTCAGTAGCAGAGTAATTACGTTCTGCTTTATTAAGAATTCGAGAGGCATATGCAATAGGATGCCCTCGTTGAGATAGAACAGCTCCTAGACCAACACCTGATGCATCGGTAAAGATATTAAATATTTCGGCATGGTTAGGAAAGGCTAACACAAGTGGCGAAACCAAGGCATGTTTAAGAGTAATAAAGGCAGTCTCTGCCTTTGTGGACCAAGCAAAGTGTCTATATTTTCGTTTCAAATCGAATAAAGGTTTGCATAGAGTAGCGTACCCAGGAACGAACTGTTGGTACCACCCGGTCATGCCTAAAAATCGCGACAATTCTTTCGCCGACTTAGGCCCCGGAAAGTCCGAAATTGGCTTTACCTTTGAGTCATCAGTTAGAAGACCTTTAAGGGTAATTTTCAGTCCGAGATATAAGAGTTCGTCCCGGCCAATTTGACATTTGCTAGGCTTTAACGTCAAACTTGCATTATGTAGCAGTTGGAAAACTTGGTCCAACAGAGACAGATGCTGTTCAAAAGTTTCAGAAGAGACGATAATATCGTCCAGATAAACATGGACATTAGGTCCGAGTACAGGACGTAAGACTGAATCCATTAAGCGCTGGAACGCTGCAGGAGCATATGCCAAACCAAAGGACATGTGTAAAAACTCATATGCTCCAAACGGGGTAATAAATCCAGGTTTTTCAACGGAATCTAGGTGGACAGCCACCTGCCAATAGCCACTAGCTAAATCCAATGTTGATAGCCAGTTTGTTGACGATAAGTCCTGGAGAATATCACTAATTATAGGCAATGGGTAATTGATAGCTTTGGTTACCACATTGAGTTTTCGATAACCTATTACGAAGCGATACTCTACAGATTGTTTTTTTTTGAACAAGAAAAGCAGGTGCTGCCCAAGGACTAAGTGATTCTTTAATTATCCCCGAATGGAGCATGTCCTGTATTTGTCTTTGGAATTCAGCTTTCTTCTGATTCGGACATGGATAAGGCTTACATGCAATGGGTTTAGCTCCTTCTGTATCAATAGTATGATACACCACCTGTGTAAACCTTGGTTTATCAGAGAATAACCCTGGTCTGCTGCGTAAAACCTGAGCAAGTTCGCTTTTATGTTCAGGCAATAATTTGTCACTTGCAAGAACTGCAGAAAAATCAATTGGCTCTTCTGGGGTGGGAGGACTAATCTCAGGCATTAAGATTAGGCCATGTTCGAAATCAAGTGTGAGCTTAAACATTTTAATGAAATCCACCTCCAGAAGGCAATCCACGGGTAACTCTTGGATTAAAAAAGTATAAGAAACTTGAACTTTGCCAATCTTGACAGGTAAATTAACTGATCCAGAGATTGCAAAGATATTATTGTCGGCACCTCGCAGACATTGCTGGGAGGGCTCGACACAAGCATTTGGAAAGGTAGCAGCACAGAAATCAAAATTTAATGCCGAGATGTCAGATCCAGAATCAATTTTAGTAGACACAACCACTTTGCCCAAGGTCACAAGAATATCAGGCAAAAGCGGAGCTTGAATAGTTAACAAGATAGATTTGAGGTCTTCAGAGAAACGAGGAGATAGATTCGACCCATCTACCTCCTGTTGAAGTTTAAATTGTCATGAAACTTATTAGAATGTCTAGATTGATTTTGGAAATGTGGCGAACCACTAGGACGTGCTGAATTGTAACGTGCAGGAGAGGCAGCATTATTATCATGAGGCTTGCCTTGCCCTCCAGCACGGTGTTTTGGATATGTCTGGTCCACCGGGTAATAACTGTCCCGGGGACGAGAAACTTGGGTGTCCTGATTTCCATAATGGCCAGGATGTCGCACCTCTGGTACCCGACGATGCGGCGGCACGTATCTAGACTGCTGATAGGCGTTTCTAGGCTGATTGAAAAATTGTCTTTGATGAATGTTCTGGTTTGGCTGCCGATTCCTGTTGTTTTGACTATGAGGTTCATGGTACTGCGTAAGTTGGTGGCACTCGTGAACCTGTGAAGATTGTTTTTTGCTGTAGCGGTCTTCATAAACTCGAACGAGTTTTAAGCACTCGTGAATGGAGACAGGACGTCGAACTTCCAGATAATCCTGCAGGAAGGGATCCAGCTGCTGTAACAACGTGTCACAAATCTCAGACTCGGCTGCAGCGGGATCCCATAATTTGTAAAGTCGGACTGTTTCCAGGGCGAACGAGACTGGGTTATCTGACGCTCGTTGTCGCCTGGAAAACAGTTGTTGTGCAAGGCCGGCCTTATTGGTGCGAAAAGGAAAGACATCCAAAAAGTCATCTCGAAATTGCTGATAGGAGCCCTCTGGGTTCATTCGACGCCACTGTCTGTACCAGACTTTTGCCGTGTCTTGCAAACATGTGCCAGCAATAGGTATCTGACAGTCTTCAGGAACATTATAAAGGTCAAAATGATCGTCCAGATCCTCCAAAAACCTAAGCGAACCGCCGTTTCCCCTAAATATAATAGAACCCGCATGGGGTACGTAATGAGCAAGAATTTTGCTCCTTCTCATGGGATGTGGTGGAATAAATATTTGTTGAGGCACTGCGGTCGAAGTACGCGGTACATAGGCTTCGTACCTCGCGTACTCACTATCTAGTAAGTCAGAACCGCAGGCCTGGTATAGAGCGCTTGGTGAGTTATGAGGAACTCTATAACGCTGAGTACATATATTGTCAGCTGTAGAGTTATGAGCCTCATCATTGCTATAACGGTCATAAAAGAGACCGATAGAATTCGTTAAATTTGCCATTTTCGTGACTTCTATGAATTTGTTCGAAGGAAGGATCGGGCGCCAATGTGGCGTAAAAGTAGTCTTGACCTTTACGCTAACTTAAAATATCAACATACTAATAAATTGTTCCTAAATGAAAACAAACCTTAACGGCCAGACAAAACGTATAACCAGAAGTCAACTTACGGAAACAGTCGAGATAAATGTGTGGAGAGTGTTGTGATTCCATTCGGAATGGAATCACAACACTCTCCACACATTTATCTCAACACTATTCAATTCTTTCGTACAGCACTTTCTTAACAACGCTCATCATAATCGCTCACAATAATAGGTCTCAATAATCGCTCTTATCAACACACCTCAATAATCGCTCTCAGTAATATCAACACCTCTCTCCTACAACAGATCAGTCGTCGCTTTTTATCTCCCGTTCTTATCTTATTACATGCATACGTCACGTGCATTCAACCTCAATTGTGTTGCCAAACGTATTCGTTTGAAGGAAAAGATATTTCGTTAAGCGTGAAGAATACTGAGAATAAACTCAAGATTTACATAGGGAAAGAAACTAAAAAAGGAAAGGTAATCTAGAATATACGTCACAAGGTCATTGAGCTCTGCTTGGGTGATCAGGAGTTGGATATTTCTGTGATGGAATATAATCCTCGTCGTTTCCACTTTCGTGACTAGTTGATAGAATGCATTCCTCTTCATCGAAAGGACAGTTTACAGCTGGTTGTGGTACAGGATGCGCATCACTGTGAGGTACTGTCCTTTTTGCGGAATCGATGCTCGGATACTGTGTATTCTTTTGCCTCTTAAAATTAATTCCTTTTACTGCTGGAGTCATACAAAAGTAGCAATCTGTTACATGATCTCTAGGTTTCCTCCAGATCATCAATAGGGTGAAAGGCATCGATGTTTCCTTTCCTCTAAACCACTCTCGAAGCCGAATCGAACAGCGTTCACAGCAGAAGTGCGGCGCCCATGGCTTATTCTTCTCGCCAATCTGGCATCCAAAATAATGTTTATACCTAGGAAGGCTGGTCTAATTAAAGGGGTTATACGTCTCCTACGTTTAACACTCACAGTTTCGCCACATGTATAACAAAAACTTTTACTAAAATTTACACATTTACGAGACATAATGATTGCTATAGGTATCCGTTCGTGTGCTGATTACGTGCTACACTGATCGCTGTTCTATCTAAATGAACGAAGATTTTCAGCACTGCGTCAGATTGTCTGACGTAATCTGCCTCACTGACGCCTATACCTATTGCATCACTCACTTCTGGTGTCGTTTGTCAGCATTCAAAAAGCACTTTAAAAGACAATAAAATAAGGTCACAGCGATAAATTCAAACACGAATATCTCCGAAATGATAACCCAGGTAGCACAGCCTTGCAATTTACCATTGGCCCAACACTGAGCCACCGTCTTTTAGGAACAGAAGACGATGGCTCAATGTTGGGCCTACGTTAAATTGCAAGGCTGTGCTGCCTGGGAACCAACTTTACTTTTTTTATGATTACTTGCGATATCCCCGATGGCATATTTATTGAAATTAGTTACAATTCCCCTGGGAAAATTTTCTTGTTGATCAGTGTAAGCTTTCCTCTCTTTTTTTGTCAACTTCTGCACCTTGTACGAATTGTGGGTAAATTTGCCATTTGCACAACCCCCATTTTTGATAGGATAAAGAGAGGGGTAGGTCTCACCGCCGTTTGCTGCTGGCTATCCCATATCGTGCTCAGGGAAATTTAGCACGCTGTAAGACCCTTGTTGCCTGCTTGAGAAGACCCAGGGAGTGTGACGTAGGAGACAGGAGAGACACACTGTTGTGACCGTGCTAACTGACACACAGCACGAAAGACCGAACGCCAAAAAGGAGCTATGGCGCGGATGAAAATGAGATTTTGTGCTGGCAGAAAATCATATATATAGCACGTACATATAATTTTCTGCTGCAATGAACAATAAGAATCGTAATTCAAAAATGTTTAACGTGCTACAGCACGGTAGCGCGTAGTCACCATCTGCCACTGCTTACACCAGCTAGGAAAAAACTGCTCAAAATTTAAAATACGCAATGTGAGCGGGATATTTCACAGTGCATGAGACCAATTACAAAACACTCCACCGGTTTTTTACGATCAATAAAACATCTGCAAGTATAAATAGCTATATGGTCCCACTGGCTGTCGAAAAGTGTATTACGAAAATTTACAAATTGTGCACAAAAAAAGTTTCACAGAGGAAGGAACATATCAGAGACAAAGGGATTTTCAAATCGAACAGTTACAAGAAGAGACATAGATGAAAACACTATATAACTTTACCCCCCCCCGGTGGAAAATCTGTGTGTCACTTAAAGAAGGAAATGGGTGCAAAATTAGCTTCATAATGAAGAGTATTATACCAAAAAATAATTTTTCTAAGAGATTTTTGGAATCTAATAAACTTTTTCAAATTAAATTATACGCTTAAATCTTCTGGCGAAAAATTTTTAGCAATGGGAAAGTAGAAAATATGCGAAAAGTATTCAAGCTATGCTAGGAATAAATAATTTTTCATATACGTCTTCTGGGAGCAGAGGCCGCAAGGAAAACGTTTTGACGCTTACACTCCTTAGCGGGAGAACTGTGCATTGTTTAAAGAGGATAATGTTCCCCATCTGTACTGTAGAGAATGGCATACAGTAAAAAAAAAGTAAAAAAAAATTCAAAATTATTTTTAGAAGCGAAGGTACAGTTGCAAACATAAATACACACTAACACCACTTAGCACCAGAACTGTGAACTACAAAAAAGAACAAAAAAAAAAAAAAACAGGAGTACATGCAAAATGTTCCACAAAGTGAATGTTATTCGGTGTTAAAAGAATTTTTTTAAATAGGACTTCTAAGAACAGAGATATCGTGAAAAGCAGATTAAACTTTTACGCCCGCTAACTAGGAAATTGCGCCTTATTTGGGGCAGGAAATACACACAAAAAAGGTTTTCGTAGTTAATAGTATCTGAGCGAAAGGGGATTTTTCAGTCGGGTTTTTAGACGCGCAGATATTGGCTGTAAATATGCTGTAAACGGAAACGTGAAGTTACGTCTAGTAGCCAACTTGTGCTTTAAGAAAAAAATTTTATTACATGCAAAACATTACGCATCAGAAATACTCTGCGACGAAAAATAAGAAGGAAATATTTTTTTTCAAATCAGACTGTTAGAAGCAGAGATATTGTGCAAAATAAATGTATAAATACGGCCCCCTGACAGAAAAGTGGTGCATTATTTTACGCTGAACATATGCTCAAGAGATTTTGCTGGTGAGACGTATCTGACTGCTAAAGATTTTTTTCATTCGAGTTTTCGAAGCGCAAATGCATTAGAAACAGAAACGACTGCTTACGTTCCATAGTGGAAAAACAGTTCTTTACTGAAAATTATAAATTATATGCAGAATATTTCCGACCAGGAGTTGTATCCGAGGCAAAAAGAATTTTTCAAATAGGACATTTAAAAACAGAAATGTCAGAGACCTTCCAATTTACCCTTACTTCCTCTAGCGAGAGAATTATGCTATATGGAATAAAATGAATTTTTGAATTGAAGACATCTGCATTTACGCCCTCTAGCGACGAAGTTATGCAGCGGACAAGTGCCTGAAAGCGAGGGTCGTTTTTATCACATTTCAAGCTTCCCAAAGCAAAAAGATTTTTTTAAACGGGAGTAATAGTTGCAAAGATATGGTGTTCACAAACGGACGGAGGGACCGATAAAACGATATTGTGAGCACGTAAACGTTTTACAAAAAGACGTGTTATAGTGGGATAAAGCACATATTTTTCTTTCTCCCATCCGACATTGAGCGACATCACTCACATACAGAAATATGCATAGTTTTTGGTGATCCCATTGACGATGCCATTGTCACGCGCCGAATCCAAGTACGCCCGTGGTAAAATTTTCAAGAAAATAGGGAAGTCGACTGCCGAAATTAACTCGCTGATGCAGGTGATGTGCGAGTAGAGTAGATCACATAAATAAAACAGCAGATTTGTAAATAAATCCATTGCATTAAAGTGGAATTTTGTACGCAACAGTGAAATGATTATTCACGAAACAGATGAGCAGTTTGAAATTCTTTAATTTCTTACTTCGTGTAAGAGCTCAGTTTAACTTAAAAAATGCAATATAACTGGGTTCGACGACGCTGCCTTTGAATCATAAAGGGCACGATCTCTCGCAGCTCTTGTCGAAGAAATACTTTACTGCAAAGAAGCACTAAGAAGTCAGCCGATATGTACGATAATGAAACTCCGTTACCATGCCTTCTACCATTCGGAACTGCAATATTCGAAATTTATCAGTGACAGATCGTTGATTTTTTAAGATATGCATACACTATATTGACAAAAGTCGCCGGACACCCCTTCAAAAGCAAATGAACGGAAACGCTGCGTTGTTAAGATGCGCGGTACAGCTGCAAACGGTACAAAAACAAGCCTGCAGATGACCGCGATCATATCGCACTGTGAGGCTGAGTGAAAATGTCGCGGCGGGAGAGAACTGACTTTGAGAAAGGAAAGATTGTTGGGTGTTATATTAGAATGTTGTCCATAAAAGAATCCGAGAGGCATTTAAACGTACCCAAGTCAACTGTTTTGGATATACCGAATAAGTGGAAGGCACATGGCGTGCCTGAAGCAGCAAAACGTACCGGCTGACCAAAGAAAATCAGTGATAGAGGACGTCGAAGCCTCAGGAGAGTCGTTACAGCTTATCGACGGAGTATTGCACAAGACCTCAGTGTACAGGTGAGTCAAAAGGCTGGAACTTTGGTATGTACACGTACGTACCATTCGCAGAGAACTTCATTCCATGGGTTACCGTGGTCGTGCGGCTGCTCATAAGCCTTTCATCTCCGCTCGGAATGCTACTGGTGGTTTAGCATGGTGTAAAGAACATTTATTGTGGACCGTAGATTAATGGAAATTGGTCCTATGGACTGATGAATCCAGACACACGATCCGTCAGTCTGATGGCCGTGTGTGGGTATGGCGGCAGCCGGGGGAACGCTATTTACCACAATGTACTGTTTCTACGGTCAAGTTTGGAGCAGGCAGTGTACTTGTGTGTGGGTGTTTTTCAAGGTATGGTCCCGTCCCATTGGTAATCATGGACAAAACAGTTAACTAGGTCGTCTACTTCGATATTCCGGACAATTATGCCCTACCAACTCTGTGGCAATACTATCGAACCGAGTCTTGTTGGTACCAGCAGGATAATGCACCGAGCCATAAAGCAAGGCCTGTTACGACGTAGTTTGACGATAATTTCGTATCGTGTGTGGACCGGCCAACACAGAGCCCTGATCTTAATCCCATAGGGCCCCTATGGGATAAATTAGAACGCCACATAAGAATTTTGGAACCAAGGCCTACTACTAAGCAATAGTTAGCGGAAGCATTATGTACTGAATGGAAGCGCATACCTATCGCTGTGTTCCAAAACCTTGTCGTAAGCATGTCTCGAAGGGTCAGTGCATGCATTAAGGACGAAGGTGGACCGACACCGTGCTAATGTATGTCAATTAATTATATATTGTGTTTCTTTTCAAGGTGTCCGATGGTTTTTGTCAATATAATGTATGTGCAAGTACACGTAACATTCACCAAAGTTAGTGCAAGCTACTAGTATATACGTATGTATTAATTCACTGAGGTGCTAATTTATGAGATACACCTCTTGTCGTCACATAAAGGGTTCATTCACTCCAACACGTACAGTGGTGTGCAAAAGTATTTCATCACCTACGAAAACCGTGAATTTTAAAGATAAACTCTTTGTTTAACTAATTAATTTTCATAATTATATATGCCATTAGATGCAGACTTTAATGGAGATTTCAAAAATGTCTTAGTTTTTCCTGTAGCTACTTCCTTTCTTAAGATACATGACAAAAATCATGACCAAGTCAAAATTATTATGAAAAGGATCATTTATCCAATACTTAGGTTTACAGCAATAAATCGTTTTTGTATTTCATAAGGAATGAAATAACATTCAAATACAGAAATATAATGAAGCAATATTAAAAAATGTACCTAATACACTGGCGTAAAGTGAAAAGAGAACACCAAGAAGGAGACGTTTGATACCAACGAAATTTATACAGCATAATAACGGAATACAGAGGATAACGTGATCAAAACATTATGGCAAAATACAGCTGTATTTGCTGGTAAACTGAAAAATAACATTTCCATGTAACATGGTTAGTACGAGGTTGAACCGCCATGAACTGCGTCACACTGTGCAATTCTGGCATGGAGTCTGTCGTACAGATGTTGGATGTAAGTTTGGGGTATTGAGTTCCAAGCATCCTCAACCTGGACGCGTAAATCGGGGATGGTTGTGGCTGGCCGTGGAGACCGGATAAGTCGTTGTCGCATAAAATCCCACACGTGCTCAATGGGGGACAAATCCGGTGAACGTACAGGCCATGGAAGTTGTCTCACACCCTGAAGTGCATGTTGCGTTGCACGTGCCGTGTGTGGGCGTGCGTTATCTTGCTGGAAAACACCACGATGGACCGACCTTACAAATGGCACAACGGGCTGAATGATGTTGTTGATGTAGGAGGTGATGTTTAACGTACCCGGTACAAACACTAGTTGTGTACGGGAGTGATAGCTGATCGCTCCCCACACCAGGAGATCAGGTGTACGCCCTGTGTGTCGCTGGCGGATGCAAGAAGGGTGGAGACGCTCCCCTGTGCGTCTGCGAACACGCATACGGCCATCAAAGGCTCCCAAGCAGAATCTGCTTTCATCGCTGAACACGACAGATCGCCATTGCGTTATTCAGTGCAGACGTTGGCGACACCACTGCAGCCGTTCCTGACGGTGGGCTGGAGTCAAAGGTACACATGCCAGAGGCACACGTGCAGGTAGTCCTGCATCCAGTAGACGGTTGCGGATTGTTCGCACAGTCACCTCAGGTGCAACGGCAGCTCGGATTTGCGTCGCAGTGGATGTTCTGCTTGACAACGCCGCTCTTCTTATGCGTCGATCTGTCCGCTCATCAGTACGTCTGTGATTCCTGGTTCCACGTCTTCTCGTGTGGGAATGTTCCTCGGACCATCAACGCCCCCATCGTACCACCACCGATACTTCCCGTCCAATTCGCTCCGCAATACGACGATGCGACCACCCGGCCTCGCGGTGTCCGACTAGACGACCTCGCTCAAAGTCCGATAACTGCTGAAATCGTACACGTCTTCCATGTCCAGGCATTGCAGCTTCTTCAGGGTCTTCGCGCATGTCCGTACGCTGACGACTGATTACATTCACTTCGCCATACTCCTTAAATACCACCGACGATAATTTGCATATTATGCCGTGCTGTGGCGTAAGCGCTCACCGGTTGGTCCCGAAATTAGCATCACACCTACGTAAACTCGACCCAATTAACATATGTAAATTTCATGATCGTCCGCCAATTCCTTCTTGGTGTTCTTTTTTCACTTTCCGCCAGTGTGCTTTGTTGTCCAGCCTTTAGTTTTAATCACAGCTTGGCATCTTGCTGGCATACTGTCGACAAGGTTTTGTACAAGATTAGGTTGAACAATACGATTACAAATTTAAATTACATCTCCAATGAGTTGCGAGATGGGTCCTGGTTCGGATCTCGTGAGGCATGGGTGTTTTGTTTGTCTTACGGCACTGGCTGTCTCCCTTCTCTGGAACCAGTGGCCCTAAATTAGGGATGGCCGACTACTTATAGCCCACTGAGTTTTTCACGGTGGTCGTTAAACCCGAAATCAAGCAAAAAAAAAAAAAAAAAAAAAAATTCAGGGCATTTGCCTATCTACAAACTCTATGCATTAGGAAAGGAATTAAAATCGAGTTGGTCAACCCTTTTCTGCTGTTGCAGTTCCCACTCTGCTGGGTAGGCTTTCCACTAGATTTCGGTACGTTGCTGCTGGAATTGCCTCCCATTCTGCAACGAGAGAATTAGTCAGGTCGGCCACCGAACTGCGATCCGGCAGTTCGCCTTAATCGCAGTCGGCCTTCCAATTCCTTCGAAATGTGTTCCATCGGTTTGTAATCGATGCTCTGCGAAAGCTAGTCAAGTTACTCTACACCATCTCATCAAACCTATCCTGCGTAAGGATCTCGCTTTGTTGACGGGAACATTAGTATGTTGGTAAAGAAAAGGGCTTTCCCCGAACTGTTGCCATAAAGTTGGGAGCACAGAATTGTCGAGATTGTCATTAAAACTGTTCCGAAAAGGGCATATTCTGTTTTGTTCTTTGTTTCTTTCCGCTGAAAATACATGAACAGAATATTTCAGTTTCAAATTCTTTTCAAAGCCCAGATGTAAAAAAGTTTTTATCAAAAAAATGAAAATAAAATAAATAAGTGGAAATTAATTATTTATGTCCTGGGTAAACACAGAAGAGAGAAAGCCCGCATTGAAGGATTTGCTGCTGTGTGCGATGCTGTGTCCACACGCAAGAACTTCAAGGAAGTGAACTGATTTATTGCCCGGGCAACTGCTTGTAACAAAAGATTGTAACGACCCTTTATGTTCACCGAGATTTGCTTCTTTATGGGTAAAAACAGCGACACGTAGGTCGTGTTTCAAAGAAGTGAAATAATTTAGTTTATGCTGTGGTGCGCTTTCATTCCTTCATTGTTTCTTATTCCATTTTACTGTTTTGGCTCACGAACTGATTTCTTCTTTACCACGTATTTCCAGATTGTATAAAACCAGCTTAAACACCGCATTCACGTCTGCTTGAGAGCGTTGTCGTTTCGTTGCAGTGGCCATCAACGCCCGCACCGTAAGTAAAGCCTGAATCTCTTTAATCACTTGACTGCGTGGAAGTTAAAAATGGTACTACTATGGTTCGGCATGCTTGGATTTCATGATATTTAATTTTTGGATAGTATTAGTTCTTAGTCCAAAATTATTATTTACATCTGTACGCATGGTTTAATTAAATAGGACTTTTCATTACAAACATGATTTCAGTGCAACAATATTAATAAAATTACCAGTCTCAATAATGAGACCATAATTGTAGAAAGACGACCCCTGCATTTGAAACCTTTGTTTGCGTACCTTACGACCATGTATCAAGATTTTTTTCATTTGTTCCTTTGGTCTTATATCCCCAAACATTTCGAACTTTCATGGATCCAAGGTTATGAGACCTGGAAGTATATGATATTTTAAAGATGCAGTTGGGGTTATTACTTAAAAAAAATAGTAGCTCTAGGCACGATTCGATGTATACTAAATTTTGCATGCGCTAAGTTCGTTGTTGTGAAAAGAATGAATTCGGGGAACATGGCATTTCAAAATTTTAAAACCAGAAGCCCCTTTATGGTACAAAAATACTACTAGGAGGATAATTCAAAAATGAGATATCGATAACTACCAGAAGCTGTTGTAGTTTTCTGATTTATTTCAAATTGCGCTGTAGGAATTTCGCACACACAGGTCAGTCCCGTTGGGCGAGTGATCAGTGGTACAGGTTTCTGGTGAGTCGTCTGAATTGGGCCTGAACTCCTGTCCTGGGTGAGGCACGGGTCGTCAGCTTTCCCACACCACACTCCCGCCTTCAGGAACCAATGGTTCCAAATTAGGAATGGAAGACTGGTAATATCCCAAAGAGTTGCTCATGACGGTAGCTGAACCCCGAAACAAATAAACAAACAAAAAACAGGTACCAGGGAACATGCTTGAAATTTTTTGAATGACCACCCTAAATATCAGGTCATCCCAGAAGTAATGTCGTTTTGCGCAAGCCCAATAGTAGTGATTCTCCCGGTGCCCAGAATATGGCGTTAACCACGGTGAGCATAAGAGGGATCACGCGAGAAGACCTTCAAGTCACTTGAGACCGCAAACGGGAGTTTTAGGTGCAGTTGTTGTGTACTTAAAGCGCATAGGAAATGGCAGTGTCAGAAGACCACATTAGGCACATTTTGCTGTATGAGTTCCACCATCGACATTCAGCGACGGTAGCAACACGAAACATCAATGCCGTACATGGGCCGGGTACCCTGGAGGTCAGGAAATGTCAACGCTGGTTCCAGAAATTTCGACAGGGGGACACCAGCCTCAAGGATATGCAACGACCCGGATGTCTTGTTGAGCTGGATAACGACGTGCTGAAAGCTGCTGTTGAGGGAAATCCTCAGACAATAGTCGAGGAATTGGCCACACTTGTTCATTCAACCCATTCCACTGTTCACCGACATCTGCAGGACCTCGGTTATGTGTCGAAACTGGATAATTGGGTACCCCATGACAGGGCTAGAGAATACGGAAGGGCTGGCCCACCAGGCAGTCCAAAGCAAGTCGCTTTGCTGGGGAGGACGTGACGTCACTGCGAGTACACTGACGATTCGGGATGCTGCCTTCGAAGGCAGA
This sequence comes from Macrothele yani, assembly GCA_039090855.1. NCBI lineage: Eukaryota > Metazoa > Arthropoda > Arachnida > Araneae > Macrothelidae > Macrothele > Macrothele yani. Next base: position 72,839,178 of record CM076994.1, on the reverse strand, counting down.
AGTCTGTCTTTGAAGCTGTCGGAGTAAACTGAACACCTTTGCACGTATTATATATTTTTTACACAACTCAGAACGTTATGTCGTAGCAAGTAACGTTTTTAATTATTTTATCGGAAGACGTAAATAATAGAAAGAGAAAAAATTATTAACGTACCTCTACAGTTAAAAAGGAGGAAGATATTCACCAGGTTTAGATATTGACATCGTCGTGCTACGTTTTTTAACGGCAGAATTTATCCATTTGGTTTTCTTTTGATTTCATTTTCTTTCCGACACTAAATCTCTGTTGTGATTAATATACCAAATTCTGATAAATGTTCGTATGCGCCAATAAATTTTCACAGCTTCTTTTCAGGTGCCAGGAAATCTTTCTTCTATTACAGTTTTTTTTATTTTCGAATTATGCCTTTCTCTCGGGAAATCTGTCCCGTGAATTGACTTAAAAATTATTTCAAATTGATCTACCGTTCTCATCCACTTTGGAGAAGGCACCGTTAGTCCCCCGAGTGATAAAGTGTTAATTCATTGAGCAGGTGGAAAATCTTCGGCATTGCTAAAAATTGTTCCGAGGGAGGGATCTTTATCACGTAAGCGATAGGCAATATAACCTGCGACATAACTCAGAGCTTGTTTCTCAGCATTACATTGCTCATCTTGAACTGTTTTAAGTATGTCGTCGTCCCAATCTTGCGGTCATGGCTCATTACAAATTTTTTCTAAAGCTTCCATTGAATAAGTCATCTGCGTTTATTTCTCCAGATACTTCATCAAGAAGTTCTTGATTATCAGCTGTTGTGAAAGAACACTTCTTTTAGTAGCTCTGCTGTTAAATATGTTTGGAGCGTTTTTCCTTCTTGAAACTCGGTATTAACTTTTTTGGACAAATTAGTCAATTTATTTGCCAGCAATATGTGTTTTAAAAGACTAATAAATTCCGTAGGTAAAGGGTGGTCATAAAAGCACCTATGCCTCTTATTTGACTGAACAAACTCTTCAGGGCATCTTGAGTCAAACGAGCAGTTAAAATGTAACTGACTCCACGAAGCGTTAAATCCTCGTAGAAACCAAGAGATGAAATTGAGACAAGAATGCCTTTTTGGAAAGGCAGTATATGTTTTCTCCCCATTACTCTGAGATTCAGTATTTCTGACTTCATTTTGTTCAGAATTTCCTTTTTTTTTGTATAAAAAGGGGTTTAATACCAAAACCAGCTTTTAAAGGTTTGCTTTTGTCAATGTGTGGGTAACTGCTATTCATAATGTCAAAAAATGAATCTACTAAATTGAAGAAAACTGCAGCGCTTTTATGCTCTGTTAGATATTCAATACCCTTTGCCGTGGTGGCTGAAAACAGTTTTTGCTGGACCTACTTTTTACCTCTCGTACCCTTTGATTGCTATATAGCACGGCAGCAATTTAGGACACAACGTTTTCTCCCCAGAATTCTTCTCGAAAACTTCTTTGGTGATGTCAGTTTGGAGCACAGATCCGTCCTGCAAGACAAGTCCATGGTCTATGAAATGATTGCGTAAAATCTTTAGAGAGTGAGGAGGGTCTGTAAAAACCCAAATCTTAGAACTATCGTCCAGCGGATGATTAAAAAATGATTTTTCGGGAGAAATTAATAGTTCCTTCCACAAGGTCATACAACCACCTAAATCTGAAACAATCGCTGTTACTATAATTCCTGTTTTTTCAAGGTTTACAATTATTTCAAATACAAGCCTTTTATTCATTGTACGTTGAAATTCAAAATACACGAGTTGTTTCCAGAAAGACAATATTCCTCTAGCCAAAACAACTAGCTCCTTTGAGTACGGAACTAAAATCTGGTCCATTCCTGCGTCGTAACACACTTTACTATCAACGTGTACTTCATCAAAGCTTAAGAAGCAAACTTTGTCATTTTCGGAAAGGGTTTCGCTTTTTCTCCGCATAACGAGCAAAACATTATGCAGAATTTCGGGATGACAACTAAATTTAGAACACCGTCGCTTTAACGTGCTAGCACTTGGCAAAGGAATGCCAATTTTACACTTCCAAAATTCGTAAGCTTTTTTTGAAATAGTTCTAGTTACTATTCCTCTAGATATATCTTCTTCTGTCCATTTGTTAATATTTTTTGTGTTGCAAAGGACTTTATCTGTGTTGGTGTAACAATTTTCCTGAGGTTCATTTCCATCTGTTCAAGTATTTTATTTTTCATATTAGCTTTTGACAGGGCATTTCAAATTAGCCCAATTTCTGCTCTCTTATTTCGTATGCTGATATTTTTTTGACTCAAAACTCGAACAGTATTTTTGTGTTTGCTTTTCAAGCTACTTATTTCTCGTTCCAGTACGTCAAGCTTCTCGGTGAGAAGTTTGTTCTGACTTCTAACCTCTGAGCAAGACATGCACTGAACCGATGCACACTTTTCTTCTGAATATCCATTGTCAGAATTGCAAGCAACTTCATCGATGCGTAACTTTTCAAGACTTGGCTCCGGAGTTCAATTCAATGCCCTTATACAGATATCTCTCTTAATTATTTTGTGTTCTCGGCTTGTAGGTAGTGTTGATTTTTCATTCGGTAAATTCAAACTGGGAACAGCTGTGTGTTTCAGAATTTTTTTTTTCGGGAAGCTCAAGTAGACAATTTCGCATGTCATCTTTGTAGTTTGAATTTTGGAAATGATCACTACATATTCTTGCACTTCCAACTTTAAACTTGTCAGCACGCTTGCTCTTAACAATCCATTCTTTTATCACATTAACATTTGAAGGGAAAACATGGTAAATAACACAAAGTTCTTTTGTTTTCTTATGCGTATTTGTACAATTAGCGACTGCACAGGATGAAGGCATGTTGCGTGTTACTTTGAATGAAAAAATAAAAGAAATAGACGCTGAATTTTAGTTAAAATAAAATTTACATCAGTAAAAAACAGACGTTAAAAGAAACAACTACATAAACCACTGACCAGTAAATGGAGAGCAACAGAAATAAACTGCACAGAACGATTGGAATGTCACCATACTCCGGCCCTGAGTTGGCACAGGGGTCACCGAGTGTCCTCGCAGTGACGTCACTGCGCCTTCCAAATCCCCCTCGGTCGGAGCACGAAACTGAGACCGCTAGACAAAAGGATGAGCCAGCCCTTCCTTAATCCCTAGCATTGACCCCATGATCTCACTCCACAACAGCTGCAACAGCGTGTAGACATTTGCAGTTCTTTGCTCTCCCATGAAAAAAGGGAGCCGTTTTTGCACAGAATTGTCACGGGAGATGAAAACTGGATTGTTTATCACAACATTAAGCGTAAACGGCAGTGGCTTTCCAAAGGGAATGTGCCTGCAGCAGTGGCGAAACCAGGGCGTTTCCCACAGAAGGTTTTGATGTCTATGTCGTGGGATATGCAAGGCATAATCCATTACGAGCTGCTGCCACCCAACAAAACCTTTACAGGGGAAGTCTACTGTCAGCAGCTGCAGCGTCTACGCACTGCTTTGCAGGATAAACGTCCAGCACTCGTGAATCGTAAAGGCGTGCTGCTGCAGAAGGACAATGCAAAACCACACACAGCGAAAATGACCAGTGCCACGTTGCAGCACTTCGGATGGGAAAACGGATGGGACATCCAGCATATTCCTCTGACATAGCCCCATCCGACTACCACCTCTTTCGCAGCCTGAAAAACCATCTTGCTGGGACTACACCTCGAAATGTGGAGGTAGGTGGTACGGCGAACCCTTTTGCCTTTTTTGCATCGAAACCTATGGAATTCCACAAGTCTGTGATTCAAAACCTTGTCGATCGATGGGAGAAGGTTGTAACTACCGGGGGCACTTATTATATGGAGAAAAACATCTGTTTCAGGCACGTTTTTCTTTCTTTTCTTTACACGTTGAAAAAACTGCAGTATTTTTGGGATTACCTTATACCATGAATGATGAGTAAAATGTCAGCTTAACTTCAAGTTTATCAAATCGTAAGTGAATAAGGAACACCTTTGGCCCTTAATTACAATACAATCAAGCTCGGTGAACGCACTGGGACACCACACGTTCAGCTTGTTAAGATTTCAATGAGTGTTCTTATTTTTCTCTTCCTTATTTTTTTGTTGTTTTAAGAAAGTTGCAAACAATTATTCTAAAATTCTGACTGTTGTTTTAGGTGTTACTTTACGAAAAGTCGTTTGCATGCGCTATTTACTTTTCCCTGTATTTAAGCGTTTATATTTGGTGAGACAAAAGTGAGAAGACAAAAGTGATGTTCAATGCTTTTACAAGAAATGAAGATGCGCCGCGAGTTCTGGGGTTCGATCCCAGCAGTGCCGGAATACAATTTTTCAGTCGCTATGCGTTGTTTAAAAAATAACGTGGAAAGAGTGATGACATCGTCCATTTACATTATCTCCACGTATTTGATATATATTAACCATTTATCGATTGATGGAGAAAAACTGGAGATAACAGATACGTATGTTTATCTTGGACAGCAGATATCAAGTGAGGGTCACCTTGATGAAGAAATTAATCGGCGTACAAAACTTGCCTGGAGAGCTTTTGGAAGAAACAGCATAATTTTCAAGAGCAATATGCCATTATGTCTTAAAAGAAAAGTGTTTGATCAATGCATCCTTCGAGTGCTTACGTATGGTGCAGAGACGTGGACCTTAACTAAAAGAGACATACAAAGGCTGCAGACAACTCAAAGTAGCATGGAGAGGTGCATACTTGGTGTAACCAGGAGAGATAAGAAGAGGAACTCGTGGATCCGAAAAATGACGAGAGTGGAAGACATCATGATCAGAGTTAAATCCCTGAAATGGCAATGGGCTGGACATACTGCCAGAAGGACAGACCATAGATGGACAGCCGAAATTTTAGATTGGATTCCAAGGGACAGGAAGAGACCCAGAAAAAGACCACATGGGAGATGGGTGGATGAAATTCGTAAATATGCGGGAGTGACATGGAGGAGACTGGCACAAGGCAGACCGTTGTGGAGGAAACTTGGGGAGACCTTCGTCCAGCAGTGGATTGATAATGGTTGACAATGATGATGATGATGATTTGGTGAGTGGTTTTACCATCAAATCGCTGTTTCAGTGATGTATCACATCATTAACATACAGTAGTAGATTTGTTTCGGATCTATCACTTTCCTATTAGCTATTTCCATTCTTCCGAAAAATGCTGCGTCGGGTGCGTTTGAAAAATCAGAAAGGCTCGTACTAGTATATAATGAAATGTGAGCCGTCGTAAACGGAAAGAAAAACTCACAATGTAACCTCATTAATTTCTTTACAGTTCAAGTTTCTTTGAATAAAATTATATTGAATGCCCACACATTGTCACTAAATTTCAAGGAATTTTTTATCTGTAACACGCGATATCACTGATATCACTGGAGCTAAAATTCATTGCCTAAAAACAATCGGTCGTCGTTGTTGAATTATTATGAGTAATCAGGCATCCTATCCAACAGATAGAAGTTTTGCTTATGATTTTCGGAGTGAAATTTTATATTTCGTGCTCTCATTGGAATATTCACACCCAGATTCGTCTTAAAGGTGATATGCCGTAATACCTGCTTGATCACTTTATAAATGAATGGATGTTATGCTGTGAAAGGAAACAGATGAAAAAATAACCAACAGTGCAGTAACTATATAAATGCTTAGATATATACCTTAGAAGAACTCAACGGATTATAGATTAATTAAAGCAAAGGTCGTTTTCTGTTATCGATTCGTCTACTGGGAATCGATATCGATAAGTTATAGAATCAAGCTCTGTATTAACTGTCAGAAACGAATAAAGAATGAAAAGGATGAACGTTTGTTGTCTTTGTGTCGATCCAACTGAAAAATTCGAAGGCAGGTAGGCCAATGTCAAAGATGCGGCTGAGATTCAAATCATATGAAAATATGCATCCGCAAGAATTTCCAGTTTTTCTTATTGCAACATTTTCTATTTAAATATCTGTTATTTGCAATAAAGCTGAAAAACAATGCACACAATTTCTTCTGGGGATGGAAAGTATTTCCGCTAAACTGAAACTTTAGAAGTTCAGATTCAAAATTGGAATCCATTTTTTGAAGTGCATAAAGATTTTAATTACTGTGTTCTAATCTTTTTTCTCAAAGTAAAAAAAATAATTTTTCTGAAATTCTGGCTATTATTTCAGTTGCTGCTCTACACAAAGTCGTTCGCCCCATAAGCCTTGGCTAGCATATCAATTGTTTGAACTTTAAATTCAAGTGCTTAACGCTTTCAAAAGCACTGAACTTAAAAGCTCTGACTCAGTAGTAGAAGCAACGCTGCGCAACTATAAAAAACGGAAATGCTCACAGCATTAATGAATGAATGAAGGAATGGTACGGATAATTAAAATATTGATTAATTAATCGGAAAATTTAAACTTGGTCGTTCTTGGTGGTGTAGTGGTTGGCATACTCGGGCGCTATCCGGGAGACGCAGGTTCGATTCCCGCTCTAGGTCGACGAAGTTTTCTAATATTATCTGACTTAACAACCATGTCATATTTACACCAATAAACGGATTCACATTTTCCAAATTTGCTCACAGCATGTTCGCATTTAAATACTTTTGTCCAACAGTGACGACCTTTTAAAACAAAAAAGCGCGTACACATACACTACTCGTAGTGTCATCGACGTTCTTCATCTGATGTCGAATGAAAAAAAAAATTCAAAAGTAACAAGGCACGATGTTCTTATTCTTAAAAATCTCAAAAAGTAGCGTTTCAGTATTTCAAGTACTATACTGTGCAAATTAATTGGGACAAAGTAAAAAATCATTCTTTTTTCCAAAACTTTGCCTTCATATACACTGATAAATACCTGTATTAATATGAAGTATGTCCTCCTTTAGCAGAAATGACCTCTTGAATTCGTTTTAACATTGACTCCACTAATTGAGTGTACATATTTTTGACTTCATAATCGTGGAACCACACTTTTATAGCATTCGTTATCATGCGTTCTTTGGTTGTACAATCCATTTTACCTAAACGTCTCTTCAAAATATTCCACAAGTTTTCTATGGGATTTAAGTCTGATGAATTTCGAGGCCAATCAAGCAAAAAATGAATTTGATTTTCCAGCATGAAATTCTTGACCAATTTCGAATTGTGACATGGGGCCAAGTCATGTTGAAATGTCCCGTCAAAAGTTTGGAAGAATCCTACGTTGTAATATTTCTACGTACTTGACTGACTTCATCATACCTTGAACAGGAACTGAGCTTCCAGTGCCATTTGATGTGAAAAGATATACCTTAGAAGAACTATCTTCTAAGATATACCTTAGAAGAACCTGGAATGTTTCTTTCCCTGCAAGAACAGTGATAAAAAACATCTGTTTCAGAGGGTGTTTTACAGTTTGTTTGACATGCTCAGGTCTTAAGGGTTCACAGTTGTTTGGTAACCCTGCACAAATAAATTAGTTTTATCAATGAAAATTACCTTTTTCCAGTCGTCAGCAGTCCATGATTTATATTTTTTGGCCCATGCTAAACGTTTTATCTTCATTTCGCATTCAAATATTGTTTTTTCGTTGGTCTTCTTGCCTTCCGGCCAACTTCCAGAAGCCTACGGCGTACAATTGAAACACTAACATCAGAGCCACTAGCCAATAAATCTCTTTGAAGGTCGGTGCTTGTTTTTTTTTTTTTTTATTATTTATTTTACTATTTCTGATTAGACATTTATCGGTTCGTGGAGTTGTTTTTCGTTTTCTTCCACATTTACCTCTCCTTTTGGAGACGATGATCCAGATGTATTGTATGGCGTAAGCAGTCTTGATACACTTGATTTGCCTACACTAACTGCCGAAGCGATATCTCTCACTTTCATAGAAGTGTGATCCTTCAGAGCAATTATTTTTGCACGCTTCCTTGGGGAAATATCCATTTTTCAATACACGAAAGCAACACGTACTCACAGAGAGCAAAAACTAACATCCACCTGTCACACGAAAGTTCACAACTGGAACTGAAGTGCCTATTTCCTGTTTAAAACCGGTCAAACCACATTCTTACTATCAAGTTCTAACAGTCACACCACCTAATAGCCGATAACACCGGTTTACGTGGGTTTCCGACATCAACTGGCGATCACATTACAATTCTGAGAATAAAATAGCTTGTCCCAATTAATTTGCACGGTATAGTACATGTATATGTGTCTCTAATGATGTACACACCTCAAAAAAAAAAAAAAAAAAAAAAACGAGCCACCCCCGTTAATTTTGGAACCATTTACCGCAGATAGACAAGTAAGGTACCGTTGAAAAGCACTCGAAGGGAACTATGAATTGATCCGAAGAAAAATGCTAATTAAGCTAATTAACATGTTAGTTAACTCACTATCTCCGAATTTTTTCATATAACGGGTGTGTTGTTTTATGCGCATTCTATTTAGCACATGTAAAAACCCCTAAATTTTAAATATCGTCCAAATCGGATGATTAATAGCGAAGATATTTGCAAATAAAGTTTGAGGGGGCATCCATATATTTACATCTGGAATGTTTCTTTCCCTGCAAGAACAGTGATAACGCTTAAGTCGGCGTCTAGCCCGAACCTCAGACAAATTGAAAGCAAAATACAGACGCGCAAAGGCCATGACAGTGATTTGTACGGCAACTTTGGCCATCCAGGGACGGAGTTCATTTACTCTTGCCGTTTCCTTTATAACAACTACATTTATTCGTGCTAATGACTCGAATTAATATTAGAATAAACAGTATGTATTTTTCTAATAATGGAAAACCAGAATCTGTGCAAGCTGAAATTTGTTTTGAATATTCTTGTTTCCGATCCTTACACTTTCTCGAGGTACTGAGTATTCGCGTATCACTGAAACGTTGTTTCATTATAGAAAATTGAAGCAGAACCACGAAATCTAATTTTTTATGCTTTCCAACCGTAGGTTGAAGAAACGTATATACTCCAGCTTTGTCCGTTTGCCGTCTGTCTGTCTGTCTGTCCGCACGATAACTCGATTAAAAGTGGTTCGATTTCGATGAAATTTTAGTATGTGGTAGGAGACAACCTGGGGACGAACCCTTTTGAAAAGAGACGAAATGGGGCCAAAGGTCAGAACATAGATACGGGATCCATTCCATCTCCCTTATGCGTCATACCTTACGTAAAAATGCTTCGATTGCGACAAAACTTTATCATGCTGTTCCGAAGGTATACTGAACCGGTTCTGTTGAATATGATTGAAATGGGGGCAAAGGTCTGGGCACAGGAGCGAGATTTATTACACAACCATTATCCTCATAACTTGAGTAATGATTTCTGGAGCCGCCCCAGTGGCGCAGTGGTCTAAGCGACGGCTTATGATAATTCGTCCGTAAAGGGTCCGGGTTCGAATCCCGATGGGGCATGGATGCCGTATTTGTCTCACGGCACTGGCTCTCTCCCTTCCCAGGAACCAGTGGCCTAAATTAGGGACGGGAGACTACTTATAGGTCGTTGAACTCTCAACCAAAAAAAATTCTGGTATGTTGAAAAGCGTATCATAATCAATGCATTGCATGATTTTACTAACTTGTTTAGAACGTTTTTTGTAAAAAAAAAGATCTTATTTGTGTTATCGGTTTATCCGTACGTCCATCTGTGGACACGATATCTTTGCAACTATTAGTCCGATTTCTTTTTTTTTCCTTTTTTTTTTTCTTTGCATTGGGAAGCTTGAAATGTGCGAATGATGATCCTGTATTTCATTTTTTTCTTTCCAATGTGCAATTTCGCCGCTAGAGGGCTTAATCGCAGATGATATCGAATTCAAAACACATTTTATTACATATACATTTGCTTCTAAACATCCGATTAAAAAAATTATTTTACCTTTCGATTCCATTTATGTCGAAAAGCATTTCAGGTATAGTCACTTTTTCAGTTTACGCATAGATTTTACGCTAGGAGGCGTAAAAGTAAATTGAGTTTTCCCCGATATCTGTACTTCTAAAACTCCGATTTGAGAAATTCTTTCTTCGGTGAATACAGCTCCTGATCGGAAATGTTTTTCATATAATTTCTAATTTTTGGTAAAGAACAGTTTGGCTAACACGTAAGTGTTAATTTCTGCTACTGATGTATTTGCAGCAAAATCGGAGCTTTTAAAATCTGGATTCAAAAAGTTCGTTCGTGGACCGGTACCACTCACGTTGATAAATGTTTTTGGAATTTTTTCTTCTTAAAATAATGCATGGTTTCTTTGCCAGGGGGCGTTGATATACCTCATATTTTTGTTAATATCTCTGCTTCTAAGAATCCGAATTGAAAAGTTCTTTTTCTTACTGCATATAATTTCTGATGCGAAATGTTTTTCATAGAATTTCAAAATTTTTAAGAAATTCATAGACGCTAGGGGTGTAAAGATAAATTGCGTTTTCCCAGATGTCTCTGCTTCAAAAACTCCGATTTGAAATTTTTTCCTGTATCGCATACAGCTACTGATGGGAAATGTTTTGCATATAATTTCTTATATTTGGTAAAGAATAGTTCTGCCGCTAGTGTGGGTAAGTGTTTATTTCTGCTTCTGATGTATTTGCATCTAAATCTGAGCTCCTGAAAACTTGATTGAAAAAATTCTTTCGTGGACCCATTTCGCTCTCTTTGGGAAACATTTTCAAAATGCTCTCTTCTTACAATAATGCATAGGTTTTTTTTCCGCCCGCGGGCGTAGATGCATATCTTATTTTTTTCAATATCACCACTCCTAAAAACTTCTAAGTGTCCAATTTCAAAAATGATTTCTTTGTTCGAGAGCATATCCGCTGCTAAATGTTTCTCATGTAATATCAAATTTTTCTTAACGCAGTAGTCTGCCACGAGAGGGCGTAAGTTCAGATTTCCGTTTACAACAATATCTGACTGACTAAAACCCCGATTGAAAAACTTCTTTCCTGGGGGGCCGCTGGGGGCCTAGTGGTCAACGTTCGTGACTGCCACGGAGAAGACCTCGGGTTCGATCCCCGGCAGGTACGAACGCTCTAACCACTAAATATCCGCCGTGCGTCGGATGGGCACGTTAAGCCGTCGGGCCCCGGGTACTGCCCCCCCCCCGGTCATAAATAAGGGCGTCTTCCTCCCTCGTTCAACTTCGCTTCCGTGTCACTTTCTTATCGGGCACTCTAGCCCAAATATCCTAGCTTCCTATTTCTAAGAGTTGTTTAAGTCCTGGGGTCAGACAGGTCTTAAACAACCCTTCATCTGATATGATCTGATCTTCTTTCTTCGGTCAGATACTATTAAATGTGCAAACTCTGTGAGCGTATTTTCATACCAAAATAATGCATTTCGCCGCTAGGGGACGCCAGTGTTTTTCTTAATATCTCTGCTTTTAAATGTCCGATTTAAAAAATTCGTTCAACATCGGATGCCATTTATCTTGTGGAACACTTTAGGTTAGTATTTGAGAAGTTTTATAGTTCACAGTTCTGTCGTTAGGTGGTACTTATGTACTTATGTTTGCAGCTGTATCTTTGCTTATAAAAACCCTATTGAGAAATTGGTTTTTTTACTGTATGCCATTAACGACAATAGAGAGGTGAAACATTATCCTCTTTAATTAATGCACAGATTTCCCGCTAGGTGGTGTAAATGTCAATCCTTTTTTTATTTATTTATTTATTTATTTTTCGCTACCTCTGCTTGCGGGAGACGTATTTGAAAATTTGAATAGTTCTTTTTCCTTAACAAAGCTTTTTCCATGAAGAATATTTTAAGCCTACTTTCAACTTTCCTATTATGCAAAATTCTTGAGCTAGAAGGTGTAGAGTTATATCATGTTTCTTACTATATTTGTTCTTTTACCCGTTCTATATGAAAATCTGTCTCCGATATTCTTCTGCTATGAGAAAATTTTTGTGCGCTATTTGTTAATTTTTGTAGCGTATGTTTTAGACGGTGTTAGAAGAAATGTAGCTGTTTTCTATTTCTGTTTTTTTTTATTGATTGTAAAAATCCAGTTGGTATTTTCTAACTGGTTGCATTAACTTTGAATAACTTTGAAAAATTTAATTCGCGTGAGAAACGGTTCAAAAGATGTGCTCATTACAACAGAAAATTCGGTGTCATCATTCTTTTTATTTTATATATTTGGAAGGCACAAATACAGAAAACGAGAATGTAAATATTAAATATAACTGGAAATACGTATAAAACTCTATGCTGCTTGTCATTGGTCATGTATTACGAGAATCAGCTGAAAAGTCCACATTAGAGCCAGGCACTGTCATACATGAACACGAAATCCAATTAGTCCAAATTAGGGAAAGGCCTAATGAAATAAATCCGCAAATATAATTTATGATCTACTCTGATATACCGAACCGTGAAAGCGTTCTTTGTCACAATGATTAAAGTCATCAACTTTTATATATATATACCTACCATGGAATATATAAGGGCTGGCGCTTCTGTTAACCTACTGAATGGATACAGGTTAATGTATATGTGCACCAAAATACATATAACATGTTTGAAGTTACGTTTCACTTACTCCACTATTTACTTACCACACAAAGCCCACTATTTAAGTAAATTAGGGCATTAGTACAGTTAAAATAATGCAAATGCTTGAGCTATGCCGTATTTTGAGAATTTCTTTTCTAACCGTCCATGGCATTTCGGAATATATAGCACATCAACGTGTTCCCAGTGGAATACATTGAGAAAAGGTTGAGAATTCATTCGGAACACATCGAGAAAGTAATTCTGGAAAATGTATTCGCAGTGTGCTACGACAGTGTTCCATGCTTTTGCCACGAAGTGTCCCGATATATGTTATGTAAAAATACTAGTATCTTCGTATCTTTTATCATAAAACATTTTATGGCGGAGAGAGCTTTGATAACACATGCGGAACAGGTTGATACATATTTGGAACACTTTGGCAACATTTGAGAAAAGCAATCATCACCCAATTTTTGGAAATGGCTTTCCCAAAATGCTACGAAAGTGTGCGATCTATTCCAAATGATTTATTATTTTCCACCTTAAAAACTCACTGTTCTTTCATAGTTATCGTGCTTAACATACGAATTAATGGGAAGAGCTATGTAATTTGAATTTGCACCTGTCATATAATAATTCCACGTGCCAATTTAAAACAAAATAATTTTCTTTGTTCGAAAGTATGAACGTTTGTCGCTCACAGCGGACGCGTATACCACTTTGCTTTGTTGTTATAGCAACAAGAACCGATTTTCAACAGTTGCTGGTGTGACGCCGTTTCATCTAAATTATTCTGACATGACGTCAGAGATGCATTACTTCACACGATTAACGTCACAAGATCAATTCTTTTGAAACAGGAAAGCGTTACGTCAGGAATTTTAGTTCTACTTTGTCGCTCATAAATTTCATGTGGAATTTTTCATTTAGAATCCTATCGTCTGTCTGCTTATCTGTTAACCCTTTTTATAGTCACTTCTGGCTATAGGTATCTCCCAATTTTTTATTCGGGAGAGTAACTGTCTAGTTCCCTACGTTGACCAGACGGCTTGAGAAATGCATTTTTCTGCTACTGCCAGCCTGAAGAGAAACAGACAAAGTGCATCCGGGACCGACTTGACAGGGAACCATTTACGCATTGACGTCCCCAAGCCTAGGGAGGCTGTGGAAAACCCCGGAAAAACCGCAGACTAGATGGCCGGCAAATTCGAACACCCGACAAGAATTTTGTTGAATGAAATTTAATTTTAAGATTTCCCTTGCGAACCTAAAATGTGTATTTTAGATTGTCAAACCAGTTTCTTTTCTCATTTAAGTCGAAAAATTGAGAGTTCCAATAAAGTAGGTAACAGTGTGTTTTTATTATTTCATGCGCATGCTGAAGAAACATGATTTGGAAACTTTCTTTTTTCTTTTTCCTTAAACTACGAAATTCTCAGAATATACCCAGTTATCATTTTATTTATATTTGTAGAAGAAATGAAAAAGAAAAGAAAAATGCAATTAGATCCGTATTAAACTACACTAAGTAAGCTTAATATTCCAAACGCTACTTGTTACAGGTATTTTCTTAAACGGTAGTCGAAAACGACTGATGCTGAAGAGGCAATTTCCGTGCAGATCAAAGCTACACACGTAGATTCGACTTCAGTATTGCAGCGAAAGGCAGTTCCGTTTTGTATATTACAGACAGTTTAAGCAGTATAACTACAATGGAATATGTCAATGGATCGAAACAATATACAAATAAGTAAGCAGTATAACTACAATGAATATATCAATGAATCGAAACAATATACAATTGCATGTGGATATACAATTGCATACCGTAATTCGAGATGGAATGGGCACAAGAGCAAATCTGCAATATAAAAAAAAATCAGGCACACGGGTTCACTCGCGCAAGAAACAATTTGCAGTTTTAATTTTCAGGACAACAGTTTCATAATTTAACGAAGCTGTAAAGGTATTTATGTAAAAAATATACAGAAAACACATACGAAGCTTTCGTTTTGTGGAACGTATATATATATTTTTTTGTGTATGTTTTTGAATTAAACAATATACAAGACTCAGGCTATGTAACCAATAGGAAAAATTAAATATGTAATTGCGCGAACTATGTCGTAAGTTAAGTTATTTTTGTGCAAAATTATTAACTTATGATGTTCATCATTAAAAGTTGCAATACTGAATTAAGAGGTATAAGATTATTACTGCTTCCTTCAACCAACTTGACGTAGAAACACTTTTTCCTACGCGTTTCTCAGTATTGCAGGGTAAACCGTTTTACAGTAAGTAGAGGAAAATATGTTTTTTTATGCATGGCCCCTTAATCGATGTATATGCTTGAGTTTTCGCTTATATCTCAGCAACGTTTTTTGTTACCAAGCTGAAAATTTGGATTTGAAGGTTTAATAATATTTCGCATCCAATGGACTATTAGCCAGATATGGTCATAATTCATTTTTTTCATGATCATGTTTCATAATTTATAATACCCTTAATATACCCGTTCTGTTCCTGTATAGCGGCTCATATTATCTGGGCCTCTTTGGCCTTTATTGTTGCAACGCCGAATCACTGTATCTGTTCTTGATTAAATGATACAAATGAAAAACAACTTTTGCAGTTTAACATTAGCGGCATCTTTTTTCCGTAGCTCACTGTACACGTATTTATTGGTCGATTGGTATGAAATTTGGAATTTAAGGGTTTTATTATGTGCTGAATAGAATGCGCGTAAAATAAAATACCTCTTATATGGAAAAATTCGGAGATAGAAAGCTAATTAGTATGTTAATTAGCTTAATTAGCATATTTCTTCACATCACATGATAGTTCCTTTCAAATGTTTTCCAACAGTACCTTACTTGTTTGCATGCGACAAACGGTTCGAAAGTTAAGGGGGGTGGCTCGCTTTTTTTTTTTTTTTTTTTTTTTTTTGAGGTCTGTACATGCGTGCTATTTTAGTAAAATATTATCACCTTTATCTCAATACGTATTTTAATTAAAGGAAGGGATTTGGGAAGAAAAAAAATTTTAGACTGTTAATAGTCTCACATTTTGTGTTGCGTGTCTGCTGCATTTAACGTACCTCTCTCGTGCTTTCACAATCGTTACAAATAATCGATTTTGTAATTTTCAGAATGCAAACAAGTTTGCGTGTTATGAGATAAGTTTCTTGTTGCGTGCTAGTGCATTGTTTTCTTCTCCAGTTTATCTAAGAACAGAAAGAAAAATGCTTTGTTTCCCAAGTACACCATTCTTCTTTTACAAGTAGCCAGCCATTGTCTTCGTAGACCACGATGTGTGTGCCTGACTTCCTTCGCGCAAACAAAACTGCAAACTAAACCTTTGCGATATTTCACCCAAATCACTAATTTGCAGAAATACGACTTTTAATTTTTTGAGTGTTAAGACGCTAAGGAATATATATTTGCCCAAATGCACTTTAAATCAATTTCCTCTTACTTTTGCACTGGCTTTATTTTAATTGTCCGTACCATTCAGAATTACAAATATTTTTGTTGTAAATCTTAGAACTCGGAGATCTCGTTCGTTCCCAGCCTGTTCTAAGAAATGTTTTGTGAAACCTTAAACTTTTGGTATAACACCATAAATCGCCACTCCGGTGGTGCAGTGGTCTAACTTGACCGTTCATCCAAGTGGGCCAGAGTCTTGGAAGAGGCCATGAACGGTGCTTTTTCTGAATACTTCCCTGGAAACTTAACAGCTATGTTCGCAGTTTAATGCTTTTAAATACCCACCTCCCTTCCCTGGAACCAGTGACCCCAAATTAGAGATGAACAACTGCTTATAGCCCATTGAGTTGCTATGCACTCGAGTAGAAATGGAAAACTGTAAAATTCGCATTAGAAAAATCTAAATCAGCCAGCTTAAAGATAGCCATTTGTGCAATGTTTAACTGATATTATTCTAAACATCAATTTTTCAAATGAACAACTCAAGATTTATAACACTAAAATCGCAACTGCTCCATTTCACTTTGTATCTAATCTTGTTGGGTTGATTTCTTCATAAATCAAAATCGTTGAATATGTAACTTACCCTGTAAATCATGAACACCTAGTTCTAAGCTTCCAACTTATCCAGATCAGGAGTCATCTTGACTGGTGTTGTTGAAAATCTGGCCGAACCACAGCTATGTGAAACAGTAGTAAGCATTGTAACATTTCATAGGAATGGGACTCTTTGTTGACTAGGAATGACAGAATATGGCTGCATAGCACAGGCGATGAAATGGCTTCATTGACGACGTAATACTCTCGCAAGACAGACTCCTCTCTTCTTGTGAATGCAATTGCTTTTGTTGCAACGCGATAAACATGTTCCTGCAGTAGAACGCATTATGGCCTTAGAATATCGTAGGGTCATAAGTACTGATTTAGTGAGTGTTCATAGTTCGTCACTCTGACTGGCATTTCTGTCCACACTTTTCTAAATGAATTTTTGCTCTCATGTGTTCTTTCATTACGAAATTTTATTAAAATAATATTTGTGTTGAGCAGAATCATAGAAAAATGAAGGAAAATTTGCGTATTATGTGCCAGCCTTCGTCGTTAAGCAGTAATAAATGTAGCAATGGCAGAGGGAAAAGAGAAACATTTAATTTTGGAGAGTCAAGGATAAGCTAAATCTAAAAAGAATTGTATTGCACTGGTGGTGCGAAATATTCATTCCTGTTAGACGAAAAACATGCATCTTCTTTCATGTATTCCGCGTAGCGCTTCATAATGAAGTCCTTTCGTCACATCTTTACTACCTCGTTGTTGCTTAAATAAACAAACTGAATAAATGAGAAAAAATTATATATGTACAGTAAAGCGGGGTACCTGAAAGTACGTGAGGCGCAAATGTAGGATGAAAAAGGCAGCAGCAGAAAAGCATCCCGCCTAATACGACGCTGTGATCGAAGTATTTTCACAACCGCTGTGTGCTACTAGTGTCTGTACACTGATTGGCATATACTTGCTTTGTTAAGGAAAAAAAATAGAAGAATAAGAAACGTTTCCTAACACCTTAATCGCACTACGCTCAATTCGTCTAATGGAAAAACTTGCTGTAACAGAAGAGATTGCGCATTTCCGAAAAGTATTGAGATCCTTGACTTCACTTTCAGAAACAAAGTAAGCTCAGATGCTCTGTTTGTGCTGCTCAGTTTTTTTTAAGGTTTAACGACCACGTGATCAACTAGATGGGCTATAAGCAGTCGCCGCCTGTTCTTAATTTAGAGTCACTGGTTCCAGGGAAGGGAAAGAGTTAGTGCCCAAGACAAGCACAACTCTCATGCCTCACCTGGATTCGGACCCAGACCCATCTCGGACGAATAGTCAGAAGCCAGCGCTTGTGCTCAAGTTGCCACGTATGAAAATCAGTAATGAGTAACAGTTATTGCAGGAGGTGTCATAAAACTGATATTCATTTCTAAATTCCAAAGATTTGAAAATATAACCTTGCCAGCCATGTTGAATTCTTCGAGCCGTGGTGATACTTTGTGAAGGCATTCGATATTGGACTCCTTTTCATCCTGGAGTGAAGTATCTTCACAAGTCACTGTTTACCGCAGAAATGCACTCCCCCTCATTTCAATTCAGTTCGAGAGTATTTGACAGACACAGAAACAGTACCACGTGTTCGAAAGTTAGCATCTTCAGAACGTAACTGTGAACACGGAATTCTTGTAAATTAATGTTCACGTAAAACTGTAGCTAGACTTCCAACACTTTGGAATCAGTAAGATGCCCTTTAATTGGCCTATTCTGCAAGGTTAGCTTTGTGGTATGAAGAATGCTCACAAATGTGACGCCATGGATCGCATGCTAGCACGAGGTGGTTTGTCGCCAAGAGAATCCTCGACGACCTTTGCAAAACTTCTGGCATCATTCAGTTTCCTCGCGTGATTTGCGTATTATAACATCATTTAGCTAAGCTGTATACTTTACCTACGATGAATTTCAGTTAGTTTCACTTACACTTTTATCAGGAATTTCATTATAGTTTGATTTTTAAACTGGAAGTGAGTGACTCCATTTTGTATCACTTTCAAACAAGAGAAACTTTTACGAAGGATGCTTCATCGTTCCAGAACAAACAAGAGAAACTTTTACGAAGGATGCTTCATCGTTCCAGAACGAATATCATTTTAAAACAATTGTTTCTATAGTGACCGAGAGTTTAGAGATGTGTGTTTCTGGATAATCATCCGAGTTCGGAGTGTAATCGCGTTTCGGAAGAGGTATGCCTGCTGCATTTGCCTCACGGCACTGTTTCTGTCCCTTCTCTGCGTCATCCAGTGGCCCCAAATTTGGTACGCGAGACTCTTTTTAGCCTAAAACTCCCACAAGGGTCAATAAACACAAAAACAAAAAATGTATGAAGTAAAAAATCTTTCTCACAACCTCGTACCATTCGTCTCAGAAAAGTCCTTTTGTACATCTTCTAAGTATAAACTCGAAAAAAATATCTGAATTAGGCTTTATTAGCTATAAATATGTACCGCATAACCGCACGCTGTAGAAATGCAAACAAGAAGTATGGTTGTGACAAGTAAATATGAGGGTCCTTTAACTGAAACGTAAATTGGGGATGATCTTCAATGTTGGTTTACTACGCTTCGCCGCAGGTGGTTTGAATTTAAAGCACAAAATCCAAAAGACAAGGTTGCTATTCAAAGGAAAAGGTGCGCATTCACTTGTCTGTTCTTGCGGAGACAAGGCTGTCTTGGAGGCGGAGATGCTTCCACTGCATGGTCATGCGTTTCGTCACTTGCCAGAAACGGTGACGTCCAAAGAGACACCCATACGATATGCCTGCTGATGCGCCGATAGGTGCTTCGGAGCCCAATGTGCACACACCTTTCGATACCCGGAATGATCGTATGTGACATTGCTAAGGAATATCATGCTGCTACGTAGGTCCTGCAGTTCTGCACTTGTCGTCGAAAAGCCACTCTGCGGATTTTTCTTTATTGTATTGTACACCACTGCAATGATTTTCTCAGTGATGACACGGTAGCATGGGCCATGTCATGAAAGGTACGGCGTCCTTTGATGTTATTTTGGAAATTCTTTCCACAATTTAAACACTGAACTGTGTGTGATGCAGACTTCTCCGTATACTGTCTGCACACGCTGAAAACTCTCGGCTGTCCTAGCGCCTTCCTTGGTCAGAAACTGAATCACTGCGCGTTGTGCTTGTTTGAATGTAATCACGTCTAAGCAAGTGTCATGTAGCTACCTGTTGCGCTATCCACTTATGTTATGACAACCGACAACCTGCAGTGGCGTATTGCTCTTATGTATCTGTTCACAGTGGAGCACCATTCACGGTAAACCTTTACTCAGGTTGTGCGTAAAACTTCCAGGAGAACGGCCATTTTGGATAATGTCGAACCAGCACGCTTGGCGCAAATCATCATGTCATGTTTAAAGTCGCTCAGAACGCTCGTTTTGCCCATTTTGACCCTTACTTGAACTCAAATTGATGTTCGACGAGCTTATCTGTCTGATTCATACCGTGCATTGTGCTCACGCGTCGTCTTACATGTTGGAGTGAACCATTTATGCAACGAGGACAGGTGTACGTACCTAATAATAGTATCTTAGTGTATGTTTTCCTCATTACCCAGTCCACACTTTTATCGCGAGAAGGAATAAATACTCACGGCTTCTATGTTCCTCAAGATGGATTCAAAAATTTCTGTTTGGGTTGGATATAGGTATTCATACGTTGGATATTACTCATACATTTTCCAGCTTTTTCGGATGAACAACTACCAAGTTGTGCGTCGTAAATATGCATTCGTACTTGTGATGATATCATTTTCAAGGAGAGGCTTCTGGAAAAGAATTTTTTGGGATCATATAAGCGTGAGCTCGGCCAAGCTTTCATATATTCTCGAACTTTTGCGTGAGCACAACTTTTCATTTTGGAGAAAATCTGGAAGAGTGGTCCCCGTCACGCTTCCCACAGTTCAGCTGTTCCACTTTAGCGCTTCTTGTGAGCCATTGGTTTAATTAATATTGTCCAATGGGATGTTCTGAGACGACTTCGAGCCATTTTATTAAACGTGATAGTTAAAACGCGGACCAGGCTTATGAAGACATTAAAATTCTTGATCAGATATTTTAAAATATAAACATGGGTTTCGAATCAGTTGATGCTTTATGTACAAAATCTGGAAGAGTGGTCCCCGTCACATATAAAAAATACACTGCTGTCTGTTGAAAATGTAACATCAAAAAAGACCTGGGATATTGAAGTGAGATTTATAATGTGCGTTACTTATGGTACAAGACGTAAGTGATCTGAAGTACAGACCTCTAAGTGATGTAGAACATACAATACTCAGTACCTTGTGTACCCACCACGAGTGGAGATAACGGTTCCTAGTAGGCGCAGCATCGACTTGAAGAGGATCTGGATGTTGCACTGTGAAGGTGCAACATGCTGTCTCGATGTTGCACTGTTGAAGCCAAAACTATGCTGTCTCGATGTTGCACTGCGGAAAGAAACACTATGCTGTCTCGATTCTTACCTAAAGTTCATCTTGGATAACTGGCAGCGGAGCCTGACGGGCCAGGCGTCGGGCGACTATATCCGGCAGTTGTTCATGGGCAACAAGTCAGGCGAATGCGCTGGTCGAGGAAGACGTGGCACGTGCCGGGTATCCAGTAGCTTTAAGACATTCCGTTCCGCGGGTGGTCGAGCATTGTCCTGTTAAAAAATAGCACCAGGGACATGACGCTGAAGTGCTTCCATATCTAGCACCTGCAGTTAAGGAAGCACTTCAGCCTCCACAACTTCTGCAATGTACCTCTGGCTGGTCATGATTTCTGCAATGCGTAGGAAGCTAGAACATGAATGGAACACAACAACACCCCTCACTACAACACACGGTGTCGGGCCCATATGGCTCTGAAAAATGCTGCCTCCAGCATCTGTTCACCAAGGTGTCGCAGTACAAGTATACGTCCATTATGTGTCATGTTGAACCGTGACTCGTCGGGAAACCCTATGAGCTACCATTCGTCACGCCAATGTCTGCGCTGTTGGCCCATTACAGCCCCTGAAGTCAAGGAAGTCGAAGCAACGGACGGCGAGCGACAAGGTATCTCTGAAGCAAACGAAGTCGGGCAGAGCTTGCAGACAACTCTTCATGTGATACAGACTTCCAATGTTGCTCTAACCCTCGGGTCGCGACTGTTCAGCCCGCCAACGCCATACGGTGGAGATGACCGTTTCTCCTTGTGTTCTTCCGTTGATTGGCTCCAGAGCCCTCGCGTTGGTGCGTCACACCTTCCTCTTCCCACTGACGCCATATTCGCATCACTGCGCTAGCGTTTCGTCCAACATGAGCGGTGATGTCGCGGAAGGAAAGTCTGCCTTCCCGTAGTCCAACACATCGGCCTCGCTCAAAGTCTGTCAGCTGTACAACGTGTCTCGTCTGCTGCGGCAGGGCATATTCAGTTACTGCTACTACTACTTATAACAACTTGTCCTGTGCTTCCTGTATTGATACCTACTGCGTCACAGCTACGAGAATATGGCTGACACAAATCATTTGCACGTGCACTGGGGATGTAATCTTCCGCACCTTCTCACGTGACCTACCCATTCTGTGAGTTTCAGTGTGATCGCACACGTTTTTCCTGGTGTTGCATCTTCAACAATAGCAGTGTATAACCGTTTAGGGGAAACTTTACCGAGACACAAGCATGCGGTTTTTCTACGATTGCTCCGTCATCTACATGCAAGAAACGTTTTCTTCCTATTTGCTTTGTTAGGCGTGAAGCCTGAAGAAAAATTTATATTATTGACATAATCAGTAAAAATTTATATTAATTATATTGTAAAATTATATTAATCACAGTTTCATTTACTACATAAATATTCCCCTGGTGACTCCAGAGTGAATCTCCGAATGCTGGGTTACACAGATTTCACACTCGAACTACTTTTTATGTAAAATCCAATGCCCGAATAATTTTTTTTAGCTTTTTGCGTTTTACAACAAAAGCGTATAGGAGCTATCGGCAGTTCGGTTGAGATTTCACCAGGAACTTGACGTTCCACTCTAAAAAAGTGAATTAACATTTCAAAATCAGTCCCTTTTGCTTTAGTAGTCAATGTAGACGGAAGCATTTTGGTAGGCAACATGAAAAGCCTTATGTATACACCGAAGAGAAATTGAAGTAGAGATACCTGTCTAGTAACGTGTAGCACAACCTTTCGCCCTGATGACGGCGGCGATTCGTCTCGGCATGGACTCGACAAGCCACCGGAAGCGTTGGGAAGCCATACGGATCCACGACCCCTGAACAAGCTCCCACAGTTCACGAAGATTTGATGGAGGGGGGTCAGAGCCTCGAACATCTCTCTCGATGGCATCCCAGATGTGCCCGATGGGATTGAGATCAGGTGACCTAGATGGCCAAGGAAGCGAGGTCACGTCGGTGGAGTGTTCATCCAACCATTCGGATACAATTCTGGAGCGATGGCACGGTGCATTGTCTTGTTGCAGGATGGGGTCCCCAGTGGGATGTTGAAGACGCACAAACGGGAGCAAATGGTAGTCCAGGATATCCCAGTAACGTTGACCTTTAAGGTATGATGTCACACGTACCAGGGGTCCCATTTCAGTCCACGTAAACAGTCCCCAGACGAGAATGCCAACCCCACCAGCTGGAAGAGTACCCTGCTGACAAGAAGGGTCCATCGCTTCATGTGGTTTCGCCGTACTCGCATCCTGCCATCCACATGTACCAACGTGAATCTCGACTCATCAGTCCTGGCAACATTTTTCCACGTGTCTAGGGTCCAGTGGCGATGTTCCCGCGCCCATGCTAATCTTTGCACCCTGTGATGTGCGGTCAGCAGCGGTACCCTAGTGGAACGATGTCTTCTGTACCCCATAGTGATGAGATGGTTCTGGATGGTATGGCTGCTTACACGTTTTGGTGCACCAGAGTTAAACTGCCAAGTGATTTCTTGCACTGTGGCCCGAATATCTGCTGTTACAATGCGAGCTAGCCGATGATGACCCCGCTCATCCACACGCTGTTGTCCACGGCAGTTGGCCCTTGCAGGGATGGTTTTACCGGATTCGATGTACTCACGGTGCACCCGTGACACAGTGGCTCGTGAAAATCCCAGTGCCTGCACGACTTCCGAGATGGAGTTACCCATCCATTCGTCGGGCCCCAACAATTTGCCCACGATCAAATGCGCTTAGATCCTTCTTCTTGCCCATACTGCGTCCGACTCTTACTGATTCCCGTCGCATCCCTCCTTATATTGTCGGATCGCTGCATACGTCATGTCGTTTTCGTTTACAGGGCCGCCCATAGCGCCACATTTGCATAACGCCAGCTGTCTCTAATTCAATTGCTCTTCAGTGTAAAACTTTTACTTTACGAAAACATGACGAGAGCAAAATAAAAAAAATTCACTTTTCTATCCAAGTTCAAAAGGAAAAAGAAAGAAAGAAAGAAAATGAAAGCTTGACTTCTCAGAACATATCGTAAAAGTCATCTCTCCCCTTCTCTCTTTGTCACAATACATCTCTTACAGTAGTTAAAATTATTCAAGCTCAAGAGCAACTAGATAATTTGGATATGGAAAACTGTTTATTTTCATCCGAGTAGCATTTTGAGAACAAGAAATCTTGAGAAAATTGGCTTGCTATTCGCAAAATAACAACAAAAGGAGAAATCAAAAGAAAAGAAGGAAATAGTAAACGTTAAGAATCACTTGTTTGAATTTGGAATCAAATTCAGGATTGTCACGAGAATTTACGAGAACAACCGTTGTCATGTGATACCAGATAAAAACTTGGAAACAATTTACCGGGTGTTTAGCTTCGGTTATTTTCTATCATGTTTTTCACAACGCGTGTGTTTACTGGGAGTTGAGACTGAAGGCTGAAAGCGATCAAGAGTAAACTTCTGCTGAAGAAAAAGAATCAGAAGAAACAGAGATTTCATGAGCATGCATCACGGTTTCTGATGTCACACACACACTTCATAAACAAATCGCTGCAACTGTTCGAGTTTTATCAATAGCACTTCTGGGGCAGATAACATCGCCATTTGATGACATTCCTTCTGTTTGCTAACATAGAACAGACACTGTTCATCCTCGGTGGTTCAAGTCTTCTGAGCTTAGCAGTGATTTCTCTTTCGTTCTTATCAAGGCAATTCTGCAATATGTAAACACTTTTCTCTGACGGCTTATCTGGAACGACATTTCTATTCATTTCAGACAGTTAGCTGTTCGTTTTTCATTGTTTCAAACATTGATCTACCTTCATCTTTATCTCACAGTTTACAATGAAATTGTAATTGTAAACAATGAAAACAAAGCATTGTCTCCATCTAAGGCAATATTTAGAGATTTCACGGATCTTCTATATATTGCCACGAGACGGCAGGGTGAATTTTTGGGCAGATTTCGAGAAACACGAGGTATCAGTAGCAATGCAGGTTTCGCAAACTATTCAACACGGACTTTGACTTGTTATTTGGTAATGCCAACTCTGGTTTATGTTGTTGGCTTCACTGACAGACGATGCTGTAGTGGAGGACTTTTGCTTTCTGAAACTGGTAATGAAAACGAGAACGGGGAGGAATGGAGAGTTCTTTTGACAGGCTTGGAACGGCGAAAGTCACGTGATACGCACGTAGAATTCCACGGCTCAGTCATGTGCCAACACGAAGAGCTCTTTGCTCTGAACCACTGAATGCACGAATTAACTCACTCGTTCTATAGAGCAGGGTGAATAACTTGATTGGGACTAAAATCTACTTGTTTCCCCTCGACTCCAAGTGATGTACTCTGCTTCACAATTTCAAATCTCTTCCTCCAAAAGTTGTCGCTTCCCGCTATACCTATATCATTGTTGCCTTGTAGGTAGAACCTATCGATTTTATGCATGTATTTAAGGTAAATAAAACAATTTAATTATTTTATGATTTTTATTCGATATTTATTCATAGGCATTGGCAAAAATTTAAATGTTATGAACAAATGTTTATTTCTTATGGTGAATAAAGAAATGAATGTGAAGTTTGCGCCTTCATTTCTTCCGCTAAGGGTAAAAAATCTGGAGTATAATCAGACAACGACAATCTCAAGCAATCTTCTGCTTGCTGATCCGTTAAATTTGAGCGATGTTTATTTTTTTGTTTATTGTAAGTAATAAAATACTGATTCGCATAAATATGTTGACTGGTAGCAGGAATGTAAATGTTCACTACATTTTCTTACATTGGGCTACTTTTCTTTGGAAACAAAATTCCAGAAATTATCTTCTGAAGATCTGGCTTTCAGAAATATGTCACACCGCGGTGTTATTATTTCGTTTTCCTGTGAAATTTTGTCCAGTTGAAACAGCTCTACAAATTTACTTGCGATCGGTTGTGGATCAGTGTCCTCCTTAAATAGGTAAATGGCAAATTGAATAAGATTTTCCAGTTTTGTAAACTCACTGAATTTGTTTATATTTTTTCCACAAAACGTTAGCGATCGATCAAAAATGATTCGGCGATTGACCAATAGATTGCCATCGACTTGTTGGCCGTTCCTACTATAATGACCACAGCATTCCGTTATTCGCTGATACCCTAGCTGATGCAAAATAGCATATGTATTTCTCATCAAAGCACATAAATAAAAATCTTTGACGTTTTAACGATCCTTAAGACTTTCACAGGCAGCGGATAATTTTTCAACAGAATCCCATACTCTTTAATGATTTATTACTAAAACATTTTCATTTTTCTCGTCGCTCGGTAGTTTGAAATATTAACTTCTCAGCTGATGTACAAAAATCCGTATTGGGTGTAAGAAAGATAGTTTGGATGTGTAAATGTATGGTGCGAGACAGTACAGAACCTCCTACACTGGACAGCGAAAACATTTTGACCACCTACCTAATATGATGTTGGTCTTCCAGGTGCCACCAAAATATCTCTTACCCGATGTGTCATAGACGATACAAGATTTCTAAAGGTGTCTTGCGGTATCCGGTACCATCAAGTTTCCAGCAGATCCTTTAACTCTTGTAAATTACGTGGATGAGCCGCTGCAGATCGGATTTGCTATTTCAACACAAACCACAGATAGTCGATTGGATTGATGTCTGGTGAATCTGGAGAGCAGGAAGTCTTCCTCGTGTTCCGCACACGATTCTCGAACAGTCCGGGCAGTGTGGCATGGCGCATTATTCTGCTGAAAGAAAGCACCACTAGAGTTTGCCGTAGCTGTCGAAAAAAGGCACCGCTAGAGTTTGCCGTAGCTACTGAAAGAAGGCACCACTAGAGTTTGCCGTAGCTGTCGAAAGAAGGCACCGCTAGAGTTTGCCGTAGCTGCTGAAAGAAGGCACCACTAGAGTTTTGCCGTAGCTGCTGAAAGAAGGTACCACTAGAGGTTTGCCGTAGCTGCTGAAAGAAGGTACCACTAGAGGTTTGCCGTAGCTGCTGAAAGAAGGCACCACTAGAGGTTTGTAGTAGCTACTGAAAGAAGGCACCACTAGAGTTTGCCGTAGCTCCTGAAAGAAGGCACCACTAGAGTTTGCCGTAGCTGCTGAAAGAAGGCACCACTAGAGGTTTGCAGTAGCTACTGAAAGAAGGCACCACTAGTTTGCCGTTGCTCCTGAAAGAAGGTACCACTAGAAGTTTGCCGTAGCTGCTGAAAGAAGGCACCACTAGAGTTTGCCGTAGCTGCTGAGAGAAGGCACCACTGGAGTTTGCCGTAGCTGCTGAAAGAAGGCACCGCCAGAGGGGAAGGTACATCTTTTCATATCGTTGTCATGAAAGGAAGTATCTGGTCTGCAATGTTGTTCAGCTAGGTGGTAGAAGTCATAGTTTCCTTCATATAAATGGCTGGAATCAAAGATTCTCAGCAGAACTTTTCCCAAAGCACTACACTTCATCCACCAGCTTGTTTTCGTCCCACGGTGCATCCTGGTGCCAACATCTTCCCTGGTAAACGAAGGCACACGTACCCTGGCGTTGACATGGGTGCAATAGGAAACGAGATTCATCGGACCACACGACCTTCTTCCAATCATTCAAAGTCTACTTTTGATACCTGCGTGGCTATTGCAGGCGCTTTCAACGGTGAACCGAGGTTACCATGTTACCATGTGCCATGCAATGCGGCTGCAGCTACGCAGCCCCATTTCAGCAGCTCTCGTCACCAGCATTTAAATTACCGATGAGTTGCGCCACAGTATCCCTTCTGTTAACTCGTAATATACGGCACAGCCTTAGCTCACCTCTTGCATTGATGAGCAGTGGTCAACCCACACCTTGCCGGCAGCTCGTGGTTTTGCTCTCCTCGGACCACTTTTCGAAGGTACTATTCACGGCTGACCGTGAGCACCCCACAAGCCTTGCCGTCTTGGAAATGCTGTGACCCAGTCGTCTGGCCATTACAGTTCGGCCTTTGTCAAACTCACTTATGTCCACTGCCTTTACCATCTGAAGAACAAAGATAACACTGATTAACAGATCTCAGTATCAGGATTTATTAATGGCGTTTCATGACCTTCACACGCGCAGTCCTTTGCATGCAGGTGCTTCGACTTGCATGAAGACACGCTTGTCATAATATTTTGGATCTTCGGTGTATGTATTATCAAGGAGAGAAGTGTACTAACGTATTATCGTAACGTATTATCAAGGGAGAAGTGTTGTCGTAAGGCTGCATAACGTACAGGATATACAAAAGCCCTTTTTTGATTTCAAAACGTTACAACACGAACGTAATAGAATAACGGTTCTGTCTTTCGCAACTATTAGTGGGGCCAATAAAAGGTATTTTTCATTGTTACGCGCATAGGCGTAACCACTGGGGGAGCTCAGGACCCCCAGATTTTCAGAGTTGGGATCCCCAAAGTAAAGGACCCCCCCCCCCCCAAAAAAACATATTTCGGGAATATAATGATATAATGCACACTTTTTTATGATGTGAACCAACTAAATTTAATAATATAAGATTGTAATTTTTCGTAGAATGCAAACACGTGTGTAATGTGTACTTAATAAAAGAGCGATATCGATTCCTGATAAGCAAATTGAGTTCTATAACTTTATAATTCACATTTCTGCGCTATCTATCATAGTTTAGCAGTTGTGTTCGCTAAGTTCCAGAATTTTTTTCATGCATTTTTATCAGAAAAAATAACATAAAAAATTTCGTATTTCGTGAATACAACATATTTTTGTTTTTCGTGAATCCAATATATCTTTTCTTTTTCGTGAATCCAATATATTTTTGTTTTTCGTTAATCCATATATTTCGTGAATCCAATAAATTTTTTTGTTTTTCGTTAATCCATATATTTCGTGAATCGGGTTACATATTGTCTAAACTTTCTGTGTTGTACACAATATGGTAATTTGAGAAAGTTCAATACTTGTTCTGTGATGGACCACTGTGGATGCTAGAACGAGTGCTGACGGTTCTACAGGGTAGCCAGTGATAGACAAATATCCGCAAACATTCAGAATTAACAATCACGTACATGTTTCGTCCATGCGTAAAGGATTGGTGAGAAATACTGTAGTAAGTAGAGCGTTGTTAATCAGAAGAACTACTCTTTCCTGCACAGTGGCACAGTTATGCTGCATAGTGGCTCAGAAAAGAATTTCAGGGTTGATTATTATAGTCCATGAAATGACAGAATATGTGCTTGCCTGATTGATGTGTAGTATCTTAGTTAAAGGAGAATTCACATAGCGTCAAAAAAACTGCTTAGAAGAAAATATCATCTAACCTGAAAGAGAAATTCAGCATTCTTTGAAAAAAATTTTCAATGGAAACAATGTAGCTATTACAGATTGTACTTCATTCGATGATAATCAAGCTTATCACGAATGAATTATTTATTCTTCGTCTGAATCCATGACAAGTGGAAAGGCTGAAACTACCTGGAATATTGCACAGGTTCTGTTTAACAAAAGACGAGGGAAATTTCGATTCTCTACGCTCATTCCACAATTCCAGAATTTATACATTCACACGCTCCAAGAATTTATACATTCACGCACTCCAAGAATTTATATGGTAGATTCAATGTGATAAATATATCACTATGTCCGTGTGATATTGTTGCGATGACCGTTACCATGAATTTCATTGCAATTGTTATTGGTTCATTATTTTGACGGATAGAATATATGATATATTCAGCATTGTCTTTTGATGTATGCTGTGTCATCAGTTTTTCCTGTTGTGTTTGTGATGGCTGTCGTTACTTCCCTTGGCGCCAGCATTGCGTACTCCAACACACGATTTATACTTGACTAATGTCTATTTGTTGCTTTCAAAGAAAACTTCTGCGTAAGTAACAAACTGAAATTCCAAAGAAGTGATTTGTTTATAGTGTCACTTCTACATAGAAAGTTATCTCTTGTGTTAGTCTCTACTGGCTTTGGATAGCTGTTTTATTTCTCCTTTAACATATATAAATTAAGAAATCAGAAAATATTAAACGCCGAAGACGATAATATTCTTTAGAGGAAAACACGTCTGATTTAAAAGTTAGGATCTAGTTTTTGAAATGCTTCGGAGAACAGAGAAAAGCGTAGAAAAATAAAAGGTGGAAAAACTCATGCCCATGGAAGGTCCATGTAACAGCAGGCACTCTTTTTGAGGCTCCTAATAGTTAAGAACTAATCACTCAAAATTCCAAATAACGCAGCACAGTGTTTAGAGCCTTTCAGAGTAATACTGAGTAACCGCACGTGCTGCACTATGTTTATTCTGCGCGGATCGACATGTCACTAGAGAACCACTGTACTTTGTGTTTCATTTTCAATTCGACAGAAAACATTTAAAACATTACTGTATTTACAGAAATACACTGCTGGCCACCCAAAATGCAATACCAAGAAGGAAGAATCCGATTGGCCTGAAATTCGTAGCATGATTAAAGTATTGTTATATTCGACATTTATAGCAAAGCATCCAGCACCAAATGATATTATCACATACAACGTGCGAAACAGTAATTTTTATGACAATAACCTATTATTGTTCTAATGAAAACATTTCTAGATATGATACGCATGAGCAATATCTCATTCTGTAGTTCCCAGAGCGCCAATTTTGACAGGTAAGTGACAAACAAAATTTCATCAAAATTTCTGGAGCAATTTTTATTTGTACGCTTCATGACTGGACCTTCCTCTTTAGCTGTTGTGAAACAAACAAGCATTCTTAATTAAAACGGTTAAAATTGTTATTTATTTTACTTAATATTATATCAGGACACAGGCTTTTCCTTTTACTGACTTCACCCTGATTGCGTGTAAAAGAATGAACATCTTTTTCACCACTTTTGCCAGTAAGTGAATGAGTTTCCGGTTCAGCATAACTACGTATGATACCCGAAAATTAATCAGGTGGAATAGAATTTAGTACCCTTTTACATCACAGTTCGTTGCTCAATTTTATGTAGTAGGAAAGAATAATCTGAAATTATGCTTCTGAATCGCATCAACAAAACTTATATTTTAACAGAAGTTTACTTAACCGCCTCTTTGAGTGGAAGAAACAGGTGACAGCCCGATGAGAAGAAATCAGACTCGTAACGTTTCGTTACCATTGAGGCTTCTTTTCAAAAGGTGTCAGCTTCGTTACCATAATAGTCCAGAAGGCGTTGGCCAAGCGATAGCATTTGTGTACTACTGTAAAACGCTTTGCGACACATCTCCGCAAATTGTATTGGTTAACTTCCTGGTGGATGACTACATAAACAGAGCCATGTCTAATTTGGATATGATTTGCTACTTCATCAGTAGTCACCCACCTTTTTCATCAGTAATCACCCATCTTCTTCACCAATAGGTATCACTCATCTTCTCCATCAATAATCACCAAACTTCTTCAATATTGTCATCAGCAATGAGCGTGGATGGCATTCCGTTCCCTCTTTTGTACGTTACACTTGTGCGAATACTATTGAACTTGAAAATTCATTCGTACACACGCTTCGGTGAAAAAAACAAACGTCTACGCATGCGTGGGCATTACAGCTAACCTAACCGAAAGTAGAACTATTGGGTTGTCGGACAAGTCATGACGTATTTTAGCCATGTTTTGCAAAGGTCATTTATTGATAGAAAGAACAAAGATAAATCAATGATATAATGCCCGTTTTGTTCGATGACCTTTTGCCATCTGTCAGTGAGCTGCATAATGCCTCGTTCATAGAAGGGTCTGTCTTTCGTGGCGAAAACTGTACAAGGTGCTGATTTACAGCCTCATCTGAATTGAACGTTATACCACGCAAGGACTGTTGAAGAGAGCGAAACAAGTGGAAGTCTGACGGCGCAAGGTCAGGTGAGTATGCTCGGTGTGGTAACACATCCCACCCAAGCTCCAATAATTTTTGGCGGGTGATCAAACTTGTGTGTGGTCTCGCGTTGTCGTGATGGAATACAGCACCTTTACGATGAACGAGCTCTGGATGTTTCTGGATGATAGATTCGTTCAAACTGTCCAATTACCGACAGCACACATTCGAATTGATTGTTTGGTTCCGTGGTAAGAGCTCGAAAAACACGACACATTTAAAATCCCACCACACTGAGACCAGAACCTTCCGCTGATGAATGTCTGCTTTGGATGTCGTTTGAGGCGAAGCAGCACGTCGGGACCAAGACCGTTGGCGCAGCACATTGTTGTGCACAATTCACTTTTCGTCACCAGTCATCAGTCACTTCAAAAAAGGATCGTTTTCCTCGCGTTTAATGAGCATATCGCAGATGTTTGTACGCGCCGTCAATTGAGCTTCTTTGAGTTCATGAGGAACATACACATCGAGCTTGCTTACGTATCCCAGCTTCTTCAGGTGGTCGTGAACGCTTGACTGATGGATGTGCAATGTGTCTGCAATCTCTCGTGTCGTGTAACGTGGATTTGACTAGATCAATGCCTTGATTTGGTCGTCATCAACCTCGGTGGGCCTCCTGGACTGAGGGGCATCGTTGAGGTAAAAATCACCAGCACGAAAGTTTGCGAACCACCGCTGGAACTGACGTTCTTGTAGAGCATTATCACCGTACACTTTACGCAACTTTTCTTTTGCTTGAGGCGCGTTCTTCCCTTTACGGAAGTAAAACAGTAAAATATGACGAAAACGCACAGTTTGGTCTTCCATCTTCAACTTGATGTCAAATCTCCTCAAATCAACCAAATCACTCACTATTCCTTTCAGACTGCAGCTAGAAATGGTACCTGTCGAATGCCATAGCGATAACAGAGCTGCGCATGCCTCTAGTACTTCCAAAACCGCCCAACCGCCATCGGGTGCCAAAATACGTCATGACTTTTCCGACAACCCAGTAAATTACAGATAACTATTAACTCACTTTCATATGATTGGCTGAAAGAAAGTCTTATTAACATAACCTCTAAACTTTTCTCCAGTACTGCAACAATCTGCATGTTAAGTTTCAGAGTTAGAAGAGAAGAATATGAAGTTCAGAGTTAGTTCAGAGTTAGGCGTATAAGATTTTCTTTTCACGGAAAATGAGAGAACGAGTTGGTATGAATAATTTGCATTATTTATGCTCTATATAAGATGTCCAATCTGTGTAATAGTTTCCTCTTAAACTAAGACATCGCTCTTTCCACGTTTAAGCAACACACAAAAGCCGAAAAAAATGTATTCGGTCACCGCCGGGGAATTAAATCTCGGATCTCTCGATATCTAGCCGAGCGCGTTAGCCTTACACCACGGTGGCCAACAATCCACGGTCCTATGTGTGCTTTTCTGTCAGCATCTGACACCATAAATCCGCAAGATGGGCTCGGCTACTGTGACGTCTCCATCTGGAAGGCATTAACGGCACTGGCTATATATTAATTATAGAAGTTAAAAGCAAAGGGCGAGATCCAAAGTGAAAATCCTCCAAATACGTGGCGTCAGTGAATAAACAAAGACATCGCTCTTTCCACGTTTAAGCAACACACAGCAACCGAAAAGATCCGGGATTCAATTCCCCGGCGGTGACTGAATAACAATTTTTCGGTTGCTTTGTGTTGCTTAAACGTGGTAAGAGCGATGTCTTTGTTTATTCACTGACGCCACGTATTTGGAGGATTTTCACTATATTTTCTTCTTTTCATTAACAATCATACCCCGTTTCATATTCGACGACGTTAGGGGCAGATTTTTTTGATGCCTTGGACAGAAACTATTTCTGATCGCTAAATATATTTCAAATACGTGGAGATAATGTAAATATACGATGTCATCGCTCTATCCTCTGTCGCTAGCTGTACTTTTCTCTGCTCCATTAAATTGTAAAATATATTTTGTAACAGAAACGTTATATTTACGAACTGATTTTTTTAATTCGGGGTTTAACGACCACCATGAGCAATTCTATGGGCTCTAAGCAGTTGCCCGTCTCTAATTTAGGGCCATTGGTTCAGCGGAAGGGAGAGAGCCAGTGCTGTAAGACACACACAGCATCCATACCTCATCAGGGATTCGGACGAATGGTCAGTAGACACCGTTTAAACCACTGCGCCAATGGAGTGACTACGAAGTGATTAATATAGAACGAAAGCCAGTTATTCGGTTATGAATCGTGAATGGCGGCAGTAATTTTCATTAAATTACTTTTGAATTCGTAGAAATTTCATCACGAGCCATTGAGCACATGTGAGATATTTGCTCGTTCACCCTAGGTAGCAGACAGCGGTTGCCTTCATTTTCCATGCGTTTGTCAGTTTTGCATCGTGTTATACATATTCCAACTGAGTGTGTGTCTTGTGAGAATTTATTGAATTATCCGCTCATGCCCTGTGGCACTCAGAATGTCGGAAAATTTTTGATGGGTGTGGTATCCCAGCTAAGTCCATGATACATAATTTGGCATGAAAATTAAAGGCGACACGGTCTCTTTTTGATCAAAGTAGAAAACATCATTGTCAAATGTCCAAGACTACGTTGCGGATGTACTTGCCAGAATGGCGTAGAAGCTCAGAAAATTCCTGCGAGATTGATACAGAATTTAGGTTCGTCTAACTCCACATGTTAGAGACCTGCCAAGAAGGCACAGCTTCTGTCGTACAAAGTGACAATGGTCAATCCATTGGTGAAATTAATAGAAGAAGATAGTTCGCTACTGCTAATGGTTTCGAGACCTTGTTCGTAATTCGCCGGAAATACTCGGCATCACGTGGTTTACAGATGAGGCCTGATTCCATTTTTCTGGCTACATGAAATCTCAGAATTTCAAAAGATGGGCTGCTGAAAATCCTCATATAATTCACGAAAAGTCACTGCGCCAGCAGAAAATGAGAGTTTGGTACACCGTGTCTCGTCTAAAAATCCTCAGTCCCATTTTCCTCGGATAAACGGTGGGTACAACCTCATATTTTCACATTTTCTTACAGTGTGTGAACTTTTTGAGATAATTTCCGGAAAGATGATGCAAAATGCCCCATGCCAAAGGCGATGATCTAGAGTTTAATCTAGAATCGAGCGATTTCATTTCATGAGGTTATCTAATGGAACGAGTGTTTTGCAACAAACCCAGCACAACTGAAGCATTGAAAATAAAATATTGCAAATGAAATCAAGCAAATCAACAGCAAGATATTCAGACGTACTACCGAAATCATGCAGCTCTACGTGCATATTTGCCTAGTGGAGCATTGTGGTCACTTTCAGTATCCACTTTGTTCAGCTAGGAACACGACATCTGTCCATGCAGTGTTATAGCATTTCGTCCGTCCTCAGCGATCTACACCCAAATTTTCAGGATTTATCCTGCATGAATCACTCTGTAAAATAATAAAGCATAAGATAACTTAAATTGGAATCACCCTACTACGGGTGTATTTATGATGATACCAAATGAAGTTTTACTTCTTTCTCCGGGAACTAAGTATGAGTTGCCAGAGAAAACAGAAGAAATTACACCAGGTCATGAATACGCAAGGAACGCTTATAGCGTAGTAAATCCGTTTATTTTCGTGCTGTGAATTTGCATAAAGATTCGCCAAGCTTTTACACTACACTGGAGGCTTTCTCAAGGCAATGTAGACATAAAATGCGGGGAATTAGAACACGAAGGAAATAAAGACGGGTTTTTTCTAAATAAACTGGCTGGCATCACGAGCAGTGTTACGTGAGTTTTTATAACGCAATTATGCGGTGTGCCGTGATGTGTTTCTATCTTTCAACAGCGCATGCCAAATCATTGGTAGTTCCATAGAGACCATGTCACTGCATGCCAATTTGCTGGAAAGGATTTCGACGGTTTCCCTAATGGCAGTCTCTTTAAAGTTCGTGTATGGGGCAATTATTCTAATACTATTCCATAGAGGAGTGGCTGATGAATGCATGACTTCTCTGGCGAGGGCTGTATTCTGCATGTCCTGGTTGACACTTCGGACGTCTTCCTTACATCTAGTATCCAAGGATTGCTTTGTCATTCCGATATATAACTTTTCCGTGTTGTCAGGATACACCAACGGTATAGCGTACAAACCGACCGTTTCTTTCTCACACTGTCTCTCCTTGAAGCTTGATATTATATGTGATAACGGGGTTGGTGATTTAATTGCTATTGAGATGCTGTACTTACGCAATAAATTCCTCAACCAATATGTAAATCCTGGAGCATATGTGATGGATCCTGCGTATCTCATTGTCTTACTAGTTGATTTAGTGTCTTTATATCCTTCCATACCAATACCAGAGGCTGTTGGAAACTTTCAAGAAATAATCGTCACTTCTTGTGAATTCATACCGACCCAAACTGAGAAAATCAGCGCTTTAAATCTATTACTAATCGCAACTATTTCAACTTGGATGGAGGCATCTACAAACAAACAAAAGAAGCACCAATGTGTTCACCTCTATCTTCAGTCCTTGCGAAAGCAGTACATAGTCCGCTAGAAGAGCTCATCTTTCTAAATTGTATCAAGAAACTCCGTGTATAGATCCATTATACGCTGACGATATATTATTCGTATGGGAACATGGAATAGACGAATTAAATGATTTCATGCGCAAGATAAACAACCTGGACAATACAATAAAGTTCAACATGGAGCTTGAAGTGAATGGGACGCTGAATTATCTTGACTTCGATTTTGACGTTTATTATAAACCAACCGCAGTACCGAACCTTGTCCCTCCTGTTGCCCAAAAGAGTACAAACTTTCTGCATTTACAGCATGGTTCTAAGATGCGTCGCATAAATATAGAGACAGTCAACTTTGGGTCGTGAACGCAATGCGAATATAGGTAGGAAGCTGAAGTGGTACCTAATTAGACATAACCCTACAACAAAGGTTTCGATCCGTCGAGATGACCGGATTGTGTGAAAAGAACACTGCAAAGCGAAATAGTGTAATTTTAGGTGTCTCATAAATATAAAGACAACTGTATACCAAGACAAGTAAAGACAACTGTATACCAAGACAAGTATGTAAAGTAGCCACATGCAAATGAGATGTACAAATTCGCATGTTATACGCACTCGCATGGGCCGTAATTCGGTTCAGCCTGCAAAAGACAGCGGACCTGCCGACAGACATTCATTTGTCGAAATGCCACGCAACAGCCAACTTTCTGGTGAGGAGGTGCATAAGATTTGGTGGTAATGTCCTAATACAGACACCTTTGAAATCCACCGGCAGATCGAGCTGAGCTTCGCGATAGAAGTACTATTATCTCATTCCAGAAATACTCGATTTGTACAATGACGGTGTTTCTCCAGTCCATGATACTTCAACTCTGAGATATCATACAGGTATACATTCCATTCATTTTCCGTCTTTCCGTCCGTCCTTTCAGAATTTCATTGTTGTGCTTCTGGACTGGAAGCTGAGGATCTTTACCTGGAGCACTGACTCCCATTCCTAACTTCCTGCTGACATCTCGCTATGTATGCGCTTCACGGCTGGGAGGTTTTCTGGAATTTTATATCCAGCAAGGGAAGCACATCCGACGAACCGATCTTTCTGACAGATTCCTCTTCATTTCGCTGGCGCCCTCAATTTGACATTTCGGTGGTCTTACACAGCCAGCTAGTTATTGCTAGGCTTACCTTCTACGTCTTACCTCTGCGAGGCGGGTACCATCGCCTACATTATTTCTTTGTGCTGTCTCTCGCGGTCGTCTTACCACTGCCGACTGCGAAAACCGACTGAAATTTATTTTCCTCTGCCCATTCACAGAGGCCGACTGAAATTGCTTCTTTTCGTTGTCAAGTGGCTTCGCCGTGTTCCTTCTCTGTCAACAATATAGCGTTGCTCTCTCCCCTTTCGTACAGAGCGCTCATCGCCTCTGTGAGGCTGGAGTCATTATCGACCTTCGACCCCCATAACCGTAATTTGAATGTCGGGTAAAAGCTTTCTGACTTAAATAGCCTAAAAGTAGGCATATTTATGAGGGCCTGGATGCCACTGCATTGCCAAACTGAGTGGTCCTAGTGTATCTGGGTGGGCATTGAAAGGCGACCTTACGATTCCTTTGTTACCACCCAACTAAAGCGAATTATCAGACTTCCCCAATTAAAGCGGGCTAATTTCTCCAATTAATTTTGTAATAGGCCAGATATTTAATTGAAACACTATCATAATTTAGCCACGCCTATCGAGCCCATCTCTCTTTTATAATTTATTAATTTAGACCCTAATTTTCGTATCAATATATTTGATCTGCGAGATTACGCAAATAGATTACCTGAAGCGAAATGGGTTTTTTTTTCACGTTTCCTGCTGTGTTTAATTTCTTAAATTTCGAACAGCAATAATAAAATTGCAAATTTTTTCGTATGCTGTTCTCTTCTTTTGTCCTTAAACTTTAATTGCTGTGTTTTGTAGTGAGTGTTCGACGTCTTTCGAAACAAATATATATATATATATATATTTTTTTGTGGTTTTCACGTAAAGCAGTGATGTACTACTTTTAATGAGCGAAATTTTAAAAGAACCAGAAAGGTAACACAATGTCCTTATTCATTTGTATACCATTGTTATATCTATGAATTAATGAATATATATATTTGCGGAGTGTGTAAATTGCGAACTAAAATCGGACCGCTCACAAGCCCGATATGCAAATTGCGAACTAAGAGCCAAGACCCCTCTATGTGTAAATTGCGAACCAACTTTTCTGCGCCCATTCTGACGATATCAAAAATAAAC
Source organism: Macrothele yani (assembly GCA_039090855.1). Classification (NCBI taxonomy): domain Eukaryota; kingdom Metazoa; phylum Arthropoda; class Arachnida; order Araneae; family Macrothelidae; genus Macrothele; species Macrothele yani. Next base: position 72,800,489 of record CM076994.1, on the reverse strand, counting down.
CAGTATGAAAAAATAATGATTAAAACAATGTAAAACAATTTAAAGCAATGTGTTTACAAAAACAGCAAAACTAGTTTGTCATCCTTGCGCAGGGGCCATGTTAATTTTCTCTGTGATGTTCCATATTTAGTATATGTACATTTGTACGTAATTCATTTTATTCACGAAAACAACAAAATTAGTGTGTCACCTTGCGCAAGGGCCATGTTATTTTTTTTTGTTATGTTTCATATTTAGTATATTTACATTTGTACTGAATTCATTGTAATCACGAAAATATCTTTATTTTGCAGTAAGTGTAGGCGTCTACGATTAACAAATCTTTTCCTTTTTACAGAGATCGAGAGCGTTACTTCCGTCGTAAAACTTTTCGAACAGCAAAAGGTATATCTAAAGTAAAGCAATCAAAACAGACAAGCTAGCTTAGGTAATTCCAGCAGATGTTCAGAGAAGTCGGTTCGGAATTTACACATAGCGGTCGTGGGTCTTGGTTCGCAATTTACATATAGAGTTTTAATGGCAGTCTGATTTTAGTTCGCAATTTTCATATAGAGTTTTAATGGCAGTCTGATTTTATTTCGCAATTTACACACTCTAATTCACAATTTACATACCACCATATTTTTGTATAGTGGCCCCCACTTTGGTTAAACATCACATGCCTTTGCATTCTGAATTACTGCTGTATATGCACTTATATATTAAATGGTTAGTACACTTTTAATACGCGCTTCCATTTTTAACAGTTTTTTATTCTTTAAATCCATAATTTTCAGCTTAGTTTTCAGAACTCTGTTTTCCCACAATAGTCGTTGCATTTGTAATTTTCTCTGCCGTCTTCCGTTAGCCTGCATTTTTAACCCCTTGGTTTTCTCCAATTTTAAAATTTCAATTTCTTTTTCAAGGGATGCAACATTTTCAAGTAGCAATGTATTTTCCTCCGTTATTTTGATACAGGAAGAACAACTGATATTCCCTGATGTTTCATCAACTTCATAACAAACATCCTGCGTTTCTTGCACACAAACCTTTTTCAGACTTAAAATATCCATTCGATCGAAAGCACTTTTTAAAGTATCTCGTTTGCGCTTTCTGTTACATCGTAGAGTGATACAGTGTCCGTTTTGCTGACAATTCGGCAGATTAAGAACAGGCATCGCGTTTTGTTTCAGTACTTTTTTCTCCGGGAGTCCAAGTAGGCGATTTTTTAAATCATCTTCGTAATCAGAAGAATGAAAATGTTCGCTGCAAACTCTAGCATTCGCAACATACAGAACTGACCTATAGCACTTGTTCATAATTTCATCACCAAATCTGGATTTTTCAAAGGAAATGCGTGGTATACAAGACACTGACCTTTGTTGTTGTATTTTTTGTAATGGTTCTTACAAGTAGCCACAGCACAACTCGACATTGTTATCATAAGGTGTACTACAGGCATTCTGAAAACATCTCACTCGTTGCTGCCATGGTTAAGGAACAATTAATCAGATTTGCAAAAAGGGGTGATTACCGGCTTTCGGGCCAAGGATGGCAGTATTTCTAAAACAGCACAGTTTGTGAACTGTTCGTGTGCTGCTGTGGTTAAACGGTATTGTGATTGAAGAAATGGCACCATTGCGAATAAGCGATGTGGAAACTGCGGAGCACCACGTGACATTGATGTGAGAGGTGAACGTCGGCTTCGAAGGGGCGTGAGGGCCGATCGACACGCTACAGTGGAGCAACTCACTGGCCGAATGAATCAAGGGGCTACCGGAAGCGTCTCTAAAATGACAGTTCAACGAACCCTGCTGCGTATGGGGCTCTGATGCAGACCTATGGTCACTATGCTAACGAAGATTCATCGGCAGAAGAGGCTTACATTTGCACGGCAGTATCAGAATTGGACCTCCACTGATTGGCAAAGGATTCCCTTCTCTTATTATTCACGTTTTGTGCTTTATCGAACGGATGGACGTTGGCGTATAAGGCGAGAAAATTCGGAGAACAAACACTCTTCAACCATTCCTGGAAGAACACAAGCTGGTAGGGGCAGAGTTATGGTCTCGGGAATGTTTTCGTGGCATTCCCTTTGTCCACTCATACCTGTGGAAGGTATTCCTTATTAAGCCTAATACGTCTCATTCTCGAATATCTCTGAATCCACTCATACCTGTGTCCGTTTCCTAACTAAGCCTAATCCCTCTCATTCTCGAATATCTCTGAAAATTGTCCTACGACTACCATATGTAGATAACCATCTCGAATACGAATCTCCGATACAAATTTTTCTCTCTGATACCAATCTTCTCCTCTCTGTGACTATATCTTTTTTCTGCCCCTATATTTCTTTCCCTTTAATTTTCCACGTGATAGGGGCGTGCCTACAACCTTCTGCGACTCTTCGCCAGGGGTCAGGATTGGTCAGCTGAGCTGACCAGTGCTCGAGCTTATTGGCTAATGGTGGGCCCTCTGGTCCACTTGGCTACCTTTTCGCGGCATCTGGCATGTTGGGCAGGTGAGATTTTTGCGAATTCAATAGGACGTATTTTTGCGCTCGAATGAATAGCGAAGAATTTAAAGGGGCTTTCCTCTGACAGAGTTATGACACCGCGATGTACTTTACGACTTTTGCTGGTGCCTCCCTCATCGAGGAGATGGTCGTAAACCGCAACTCGCCTATTCATCTGACCGCTTTTCGGACTATTGCATGTGCACTCCTGAAATACCGGAATGTATTGTCTCACCAGCAACGCTAGCACTGGGGCCATTTCGTAAATTTCGTGAATGCCGTGCTTCTTCTCACAAGAGTGAAAAGAAGATGAATTCCTTGGTCATTCACCACGGGTGTCCAGCAAAAACCATCTTGACCACCTGGGTTTTCTGCTCCAGTGGGGAAAAGGGGGTTTATGAGGCAGGAAGGGAGCAAAGGAAAAATAATTTAAATTAAGTAAAAAAATATAAATAAGGTAAATTACTCCTGGTCTTTAAGTTTAATTAGGCCGCAAACAATGTGACCCGAACTATGAAGCAGTTCCGCGGCAACAATACGGGCTTTTATTCTTCGGGACGGACGGACAGACAGACAGACATAGAGCCTACGGATGGAACGTTATTTTCTATCGTATCTGATAGGTGTGAGGCTTCCCTGAGTAGAAGAAAATCGTTTCCGTTCAAATGTCGTTTCTCGTTGGGGTTGGGGCTTTTATTCTTTGGGACAGACGGACAGCGGACAGATGGAACGTAATGTTGTACCGTATCTCATGGGTGATTCGTTCCTGAGTAGAAAGAGACCATTTGCGTGCGAATCGGTTGTTTCTCGGTCGAGTTATGTGTATTTATGCTTCCGGACAGATGGACGGACAGAAATACGGACTTTGGACGGATGGAACGCAATTTTGTATTTTATTTGATAGGTGTGAGGCGTTCCTGAGTCGAAAGAAATAATTTCCGTGCAAATCGGTTTTTTCTCGGCAGAGATATTTTTTTATTCTTCTGGACGGGCGGACAGACGGCGGACGGATGGAACATATTTCTGTATCGTATCTCATGGGTGATTTATTCCTGATTAGAAAGATACCATTTGCGTGCAAATCGGTTGTTTCTCGGTCGAGTTACGTGTTTTTATGCTGCCGCACGGACGGACGGACGGACGGAAGGACGGAAAGACAGACTTGGGACGAATGGAACATAATTTTGTATTGTATCTGATAGGTGTGAGGCGTACCTGAGTCGAAAGAAATAATTTCCGTGCAAATCGGTTGTTTCGCAGCAGAGATTTTTTTATTCTTCTGTACGGACGGACAGACAGCGGACGGATGGAACGTATTTCTGTATCGTATCTCATGGATGATTCATTCCTGAGTAGAAAGAGACCATTTGCGTGCAAATCGGTTGTTTCTCGGTCGAGTTACGTGTTTTTATGCTGCCGGAAGGACGGACGGACGGAAGGACGGAAAGACAGACTTGGGACGGATGGAACACAATTTTGTATTGTATCTGATAGGTGTGAGGTGTCCCTGAGTTGAAAGAAATAATTTCCGTGCAAATCGGTTGTTTCTCGGCGGAGATTTTTTTTTATTCTTCTGGACGGACGAACAGACGGCGGACGGATGGATGGACGTAATTCTGTATCGTATCTCATGGGTAATTCGTTCCTGAGTAGAAAGAGACCATTTGCGTGCAAATCGGTTGTTTCTCGGTCGAGTTACGTGTTTTTATGCTTCCGGACGGACGGAACGACAGACTTGGGACGGATGGAACGTAATTTTGTATTGTATCTGATAGGTGTGAGGCGTCCCTGAGTCGAAAAAAATACTTTCCGTGCAAATCGGTTGTTTCTCGGCGGAGATAATTTTTTTATTCTTCTGGATGGACGGACGGACAGACGGCGGACGGATGGAACATAATTCTGTATCGTATCTCATGGGTGATTCGTTCCTGAGTAGAAAGAGACCATTTGCGTGCAAATCGGTTGTTTCTCGGTCGAGTTACGTGTTGTTATGCTTCCGGACGGACGGAAAGACAGACTTGGGACGGATGGAACGTAATTTTGTATTGTATCTGATAGGTGTGAGGCGTCCCTGAGTCGAAAGAAATCATTTCCGTGCAAATCGGTTGTTTCTCGGCGGAGATATTTTTTTTATTCTTCTGGACGGACGGACAGACGGCGGAAGGATGGAACGTAATTCTGCATCGTATCTTATGGGTAATTCGTTCCTGAGTAGAAAGAGGCCATTTGCTTGCAAATCCGTTTCTTACTTGCTAAGATATATGGTTTTTCGTGTGGGCGTAATAAGTGACATTTCAGTTTGTTGATGGTCCCGTCCCGTAAGAGAACCCATCTTCGCTTCTGAGGTGATTTTTACATTTGCAATTTGTCTACGGTCCCCTTAAGGCTACGAGAGTCGACGGTCGTTCCTTGCGTGAGACGCCGTCCTGACCAGCACTTCTGGCCGCGAAGCGAAGCTCGATCGCCCGGTGGATTTCAAAGGTGTCTGTATTAGGACATTACCGAAAAAATTCAACCTGGACGGCCCTGACGGTTGAAACTGTTGTTGGCATGATTTACGACGCGAGCCACTCACCTTCTTCAGCAGACAGAAAGGAGGGTAATCTGTGATGGTCTGGGGAGCTTTTGCGTTCAATGGGACAACGGGTATCGATTTTCTGCAAGACAGGCAAAACTCCGAAACGTATCAGGACATACGCAGCAGCCACCTTCTACCGTTTGCCGAAACTCTAGCGGGTGTTGATTTTCTGTTCCAGCAAGACAATGCCTCCACCCATCGGTCTGCATCAACGAAAAGCTGGTTTAACACTCATCATGTGACCGTAATGGATTGGCTAGCACTCAGTCCAGATCTGAACCCTATGTAGAACCTCTAGGATATCCTAGCTCGTGATGTGTATGCAAATGGACAGCAGTTCTCAAGTGTGGTGGCATTGAAAGAGCAGATTGAACGAAGCTGGTACGCACTCCGTCCAGAACACTTACATCACTTGGTGGACAGCATGCCCAATCGGGTTTTAAGTGTTATTCGGAACAACGGCTCCACTATTCGTACCGGAGGTGCTCTTAACTAGTAAGTCTTTATATTTTTGAGACAGCGTATTTCGGTTTTTTCCTTGTACTTGGCGTTGGAATTGTTATGTTTCCGTCAAACTATTGTGCAGCTGCGTGTCCTATGCTATTTTTGCTATAAATATGAGGTGTACATTTCAGCTCGTTGTTGTTTCTTTTTTATTCGAGAATTTGTTCTGTCTCTATATTTATGCGACGCCCTATATAGCAGGGTATAGCGTATGCAGACCCGCCTACCTACATAATAAGGAAATTGATAATATTTATAGCAAGGGTCTAAAGGCTGGATATGACATAGACAGAATACATAGAACTGTAAGAAGTCGTATAATGTCTACGATGACAAAACCAACTGGTAAGACAGTGAGATACGCAGGATCCATCACATATGTTCCAGGCTTTACATATTGGTTGAGGAATTTATTGCGTAAGTACAGCATCTCAATAGCAATTAAATCACTAACCCTGTTATCACATATAATATCAAGTTGCAAGGAGAGACAGTGTGCAAAAGAAAAGGAGGTTTTGTACGCTATACCGTTGGTGTATCCTGACAACACAGAAAAGATACATATCGGAATGGCAAAGCGATCCTTGGATACTAGATGTAAGGAAGACGTAAGAAGTGTCAACCAGGACATGCAGAATACAGCATTCGCCAGAGAAGGTATGCATTGCTCGGCCACTCCTGTATGGAATAGTATTAGAATTGCCCCTTACACGAACTTTAAAGATACTGCCATCAGGGAAACAGTTGAAATCCTTTTCCAGCAAGCTGGCATGCAATAACATGGTCTCTATGGAACCACCAATGGTTTGGCATGCGTTGTTAAAAAATAGAAACACATTAGGGCACACCGCATAATTGCCTGATAAAAACTCTGGTAATACTGCTCATGATGTCAGTCACTTTATTTCCTACGTGTTCTAATTCCCTGCATTTTATGTCTACATTGCCTTGAGAAAGCCTCCCAGTGGAATGTGAAAGCTTGGCGAATCTTTATACAAATTTACACCACGAAAATAAACGGATTTACTACGCTATAAGCGTTCCTTGCCTTGCGTAAGAAAATAAATATTGGTAATACACATGTGTATATCAACAGAAAATTAAAAAAGTAAAAATAAAGCAAGCAAACAGTACTTTCAGAATCGACTTTAATTTTTACAAAAAGGGTTTTCACCTTTTGGTGTGTGTGTGTGTGTGTGTGTGTGTGTAGGAGGGGGGGTAGGAGTGATTACGCTCATAGCCTTTCACGGGTTCGCACAAATTTAAATATAAGCGCTTAAGTTTTGCTGGTGCATTAACAAAATGAATCACATTTACGTTGAACAATTGTACATGACTATTTATCATTGACTTCAAATCTGAATCGAAAAAAAAAATGAAAATATGATAGTCAGTTTATGCCACTTTTTCATCTCTTTATTTGTTTAAGTAGAACAAAACACCACTAGAACAATTTTTTATTTGCCGTTTCTTAGGTAATTTTTCAGACAAGTGGTAACATTGAATTTGTATTCATGCCGTTTCAAACATGATATCCCTCACATAAATAAAAAAGCGTTATATGACAGAAAAGCATACATTACTGGCAAAATCAATATTATTGACAGACGGATCCTGTATGCTATTTTTCAGCCTTCTTATTTTTTAATAAAAAGAGGAAAGCACACATCATTTTAATTTTCTCTTTTCTACTGGCAAAATTCAAAGAAAAGGTGAAAATTGCACCCAGTGTAATTTACTGATGTAATATCACTTGGTGTGGCAATCTGGGATTACAGAGACGCACAGCACCTATTCCTCTGGCTTGGAAATAAATAAGAGGGACGCCATATTTTGAACGTTCCACGTACGCTCAGTGTTACCACTTGTTTGATAAATTACTTAAATTTAAGAGGAAAAACTCTTTAATGCCATTTTTTATTTACGCTTTCCAACCATAGGTTGAAGAAGCGTATATGCTCCAGCTTCTTCCGTCCGTCCGCCTGTCTGACGGCACGATAACTCACGTAAAAATGGTTCGATTTCGATGAAATTTTAGTATGTGATAGGGGACCACCAGGGGACGAACCCTATTGAAAATGGGTGAAGTGGGGTCAAAGGTCACGCCATAAGAGCGGGATCCATTCAATTGCCCTAATGCGTCATAACTTGCGTAAATATGGTTCGATTTCGATGAAATTTTAGTATGTGGTAGGGGACCACCAGGGAACGAACTCTTTTGAAAATGGGTAAAGTGGGGTCAAAGGTCACGCCATAAGAGCAGGATCCATTTCATTGCCCTTATGCGTCATAACATGCGTAAATATGGTTCGATTTCGATGAAATTTCAGTATGTGGTAGGGAACTACCTGGGCACGAACCCTATTGAAAATTGGCAAATTGGAGTCAAAGGTCAGGCAGGGCATAAAAGCGGGATTTATTCCATTGCCCTTATGCGTCATAACTTGCGTAAAAACGGTTCGATTTCGATGAAATTTTGGTATGTGGTAAGGAACCACCTGGGAACGAAACCTATCGAAAATGGGTGGAATGGGGTCAAAGGTCAGGACATAAAAGCGGGATCCATTTCATTGCCTTTATGCGTCATAACATGCGTAAATATGGTTCGATTTCGATGAAATTTTAGTATGTGGTAGGGAACCACTGGGCACGTACCCTATTGAAAATGGGCGAATGGGGTCAAAGGTCAGGCAGGGCATAAAACCGGTATTTATTCCATTGCCCTTATGCGTCATAACGCGTAAAAATGGTTCGATTTCGATGAAATTTTAGTATTTGGTAAGGAACCACCTGCGGACGAACCCTGTTGAAAATGGGCGAAATGGGGTCAAAGGTCAGGGCATAAAAGTGGAATCCATTCCATTGCTTTTATGCGTCATAACATGCGTAAATATGGTTCGATTTCGATGAAATTTTAGTATGTGGTAGGGAATCACCTGGGCACGAACCCTATTGAAAATGGGCGAAATGGGGTCAAAGGTCAGGCAGGGCATAAGAGCGGGATTTGTTCCATTGCCCTTATGCATCATAACTTGCGTAAAAATGGTTCGATTTCGATGAAATTTTAGTATGTGGTAGGGAGCCACTGGGGACGAACCCTATTGAAAATGGGCGAAATGGGGTCAAAGGTCAGGACACTGGAGTGGGATCCATTCCATTGCCCTTGTGCATCGTAACTTACCAAAAAATGTTTCGATTGCGACAAAACGTTATCATGTAGTTCCGGAGGTATAGTGAAGCGGTTCTGTTGAATATCAACGAAATGGGGTCAAAGGTCATTGCACAAAAGCAAGATTTATTCCACAGCCATTATTCTCATAACTTGTGTAAAACTGCTTCTATTGCGACAAAACTTTAATATGTTATTCTTGAGGTGTACTGAACCGGTTCTGTTGAATATCATCGAAATGGGTTCAAAGGTACGAGATTTATTCCACAGCCATTATCCTCATAACTTGAGTAATAATTTCTGGTATGTTGGAAAGCGTATCATAATCAATGCATTGCATGATTTTACTAACTTGTTTAAATATCCATTTAATAAAAATGTCATTAAAACAGTAGAATGGTGAAATTGAAGAACGTCTGATCAACCTAGTCTGAGCATGTGGAAACCATGGTACGTCTGAAATCGAAACTAAACTATCACGTGTAAATCACTGTAAAGATGACTCCTCTTAAACCGACACCGTCAAGTAGTTGAACATTGTAAGGCTCATAGAGTGTCACAGACAGGTATTCGCGGTGGACGACACGGTGAGTCACTTTCACCCCGACATCAGCAACTTTCGAAACCCCACAGCCGCGTAGGCCGTGTGACTGACTTGTCAGCGGCTCCGTCACTGGTGACACCTGCAACACGTTTCGAGACCAAGCCGTTCTCTTTAATACAATTGCTGGGGAGACGAAACATTTTCCTGCCTATTGTTAACGCCAGTACGTTTGAAACTATTTCGACATCTTGTTGCTTTTTAGACACTTACACACAATGCAGAAATGCAGCAAAATCTGCTGCAGCGAAAATACCTGCGCGTTTAACCAGCTGCATGTGAAACCATCTGAAGTGCTTCAGTTTCTTTAACCGTTCATTTTTAGCATAATTTAAGGTAACTTTTTTTCTGTTATATTTTCTTTCCGAAGACTTCTAGGCACGTGACAGTGATTAAACACAGGTTTTACGAGTTCGCCGATCACGAAGGGTTATTGGTATGAAAAATAGTTTTGTTTTTCACCTTTTAAAATAGTTCCTTTTTAATTTACTTCTGTTTAGAAATTTTATGAAAGATCAAGGAAAAAATGGCACGAAATTCTCTTCTTCATTTTTTTTTTTTTTTTTTTTTGATTGAAGGTTTAATGACCACCGTGAGCAACTCAATGGGCAGTCGCCCGTGCCTAATTTAGGGTCACTGAATCCAGGAAAGGGAGAGAGCCAGTGCCGTAAGACAAACACACCGTCCATGCCTCACCGGGATTCGAACCCGGACCCCTTTAAAATTCGAAGAATTCAGCTATTTTTGAGAAAAACACGTAGTTAGTTTCCATTTCTTGTCTTTTCGGGGTTTTACCCCATGTTTCATCAGAAATAGTAAGAAATGATTCTTCGTTGCCGTTTTTTGTGAAGCCAAACGTTGCTTCACTGTTTTTACATTTTAGATCGAATACTGTTTTTTTAATATTCCCAGTTAGTTTGTGCGTGCCCAACTCTGCACCACTATCATTTCTAGAAATCGTCTGTTGCGAAGATGCTGCGGTTTTACGAAGATTTTCAGTCGTGATTTTTGCGGTCACATTTGCTTGTGGAGTGCACTTTTCTCCTTAGCTCCAACTAATTAACAGAAGTTATGACCAAAGTCTCACTAAAAATAGCCTAAAGAAACTTTCTGGCGGCATCTTCCTTCATAAGAGTCACCACAAATGCCAGTGTCACCTTTTCAAGAGGATATGAACATGGGGCCCCTTTTAGTATTGGGAAGAAACAGAACAACCTATCCTTCTGGCTGTTGATAACCGCCGTTCGCGTCAATGTAAGGTTTTTTGTTATTATTGTTGTTGTTTTCAGTTTCCGGGTTTAAGGACCACCATGGGCAATTCTTATTTATGTAAGAAGTCACCCGTCCCTAATTTAAGGCCACTGATTCCAGGGAAGAGAGAAAGTTAGTGGTATCGGACAAACGCACCATCCATGCCTTATCTGGGACTCGAACATTGGCCCATCTTGGACGATCGGTCAGAAACTAGCGTTTCAGACCACTCCGGTACCTGGTTTCGAAGGTATGATTTGCATATTTATAGTGTTGTACGTATATAAGACTTTTAGAAAAAAAAAACTCTCTTGCAACATCATTTGGTCTTCAAGCTTTCTCATTTTTCTCTTTACGGCTGAAATTGAAAAATTATGATACTGCAATCGCAGAGTTTTGGCTTTTTCTTATTTCCTCTTTTTTTAGGAATTGAAGTTATACTAAAAGGATTTTCAGAACTTAAACTTTTAGTAGAAAGTGGCAGGAAGGGTTTTTCAGGAAGGAACTATGAACCTTATGGAGCTGAGTGCACTCATGAGAGCACAAGAAGAAATGTTAGGTGATATGGAATACCTACGGTATATTTACTGTATACACTAGTGTCCGAAATTCAAGTCCGGAGGACATTCTCAGGGATAAAAAGGAAAAGATGTAACAGCAGGTAGAGAAGTTTGGCATATAAAGAGTCACAATCATAAGTGTCATAAACATTTTATGACAACAGACAAATAAGTGCACATTTTGCATACACACGGTCACATCAGCAGATGTCACCAAGATGAGATATAAGAAAATAACCTAAAAATGTCGTAATATGGAATGTGATCGTCTCATACAGACAAACAATTTTCACAATGACGATACATACTCATCACCAGGTTGTTGATGAACTGTGGAGCCAAAGTATTATTTTCCTCAATGAGGACGATGTATAGCTTAGGACGTGTTCTGGGATAGGACTGAAGAGCTGCTACATGTTGTTCTAGAGCATCCTAGCATGCTCAATAGGGTTCAGGTCCGAAGACCCGGCTGGTCAGTCCATACGCCGAGTACCCTTGATTTTCAGGAAATCGACCAGTTGAGTCCTGTGTGGGCGAGCGTTATTATTCATTAAAAGGAACTAAGAACCAACTGCTCCCCGAAAAAGTCTGACATAGGGCTCTAGGTTATCGTCCTTATAGCACTCAGCATTCACATTGCCACCTGCAAACACGCGAAATGGTGTGCGGCCGTTGAACATAATACCACCCGAAAAAACCAGACCACCGCCTCCGAAGGACTATCATGCGCGGACGTTTGCAGGATCATTACGAGTTCCCTGTTCCTTCCAGATGAAATGCCGACGAGAAACCGTTTGTCGACCGAATCTCGACTTGTCTATAAAAAGCACACCTACTCATTCATATGGGCCCCAGCAACGATGTTGCTTGCACCAGTTCAAGCTGGCTCTCCTGCGAGATACGACTAGCGGGACACAAGCCATGGGTCTCTATATTCAGTATAAAGACTAATTGCATTAAGCCTACGATATATCTTTGGCCTTGATCCGCAGTCCCACCGGCAGTGGAGAGCTTCGAAAATAATTGCCGGGCGGTATAGGACCTATGACGCCGTGAAGTTAAAACGACGTAACGGTTCTCACGAGGTGTCGTGTGTCTTAGACGACCTTGGCCAGGCCTTCGTGACACCCATCCGGTGTTGTTACATTTCCATACCGTGAAGCCACTCTGGGGTGGATATTCAAGTTCCCTGCGGCCTGGGACTGAGACTAGCTTGCTTCTAGTCGTTCTGTTGCTCGCCATTGTACAGCTTGGGATACACGTGTATGAGACATAAGGAAAGCATTTGCAGCCACCGGAATGCTTCTTATGAGACATAAAGAAAGCTTTTGCAGCCACCGGAATGATTCTTATGAGACATAAGGAAAGCATTTGCAGCCACAGGAATGCTTCTTATGAGACATAAGGAAAGCATTTGCAGCCACCGGAATGCTTCTTATGAGACATAAAGAAAGCTTTTGCAGCCACCGGAATGCTTCTTATGAGACATAAAGAAAGCTTTTGCAGCCACCGGAATGCTTCTTATGAGACATAAAGAAAGCTTTTGCAGCCACCGGAATGATTCTTATGAGACATAAGGAAAGCATTTGCAGCCACCGGAATGCTTCTTATGAGACATAAGGAAAGCATTTGCAGCCACCGGAATGCTTCTTATGAGACACAAGGAAAGCATTTGCAGCCACCGGAATGCTTCTTATGAGACATAAGGAAAGCATTTGCAGCCACCGGAATGCTTCTTATGAGACATAAAGAAAGCTTTTGCAGCCACCGGAATGCTTCTTATGAGACATAAGGAAAGCATTTGCTGCCACCGGAATGCTTCTTACACGCTCTATCAATGAGAAATGCCTCTGCCGTTCCCTGTAGCTGTTAAGTATGTAACTCAATTGACATATTGGACAGCATTTTGCTCACTGATATGCCCGTGTCACTGCAAGAATTTGTTTCTCGTGTTCATTTGCATATGTCCTGTGAATATCCTAACATTTCAATGAGCGCTTTAGATTTTTTGCCAGCTCTTGCCTCCCAGACCTAAATTTTGGACACCGGTGTGTGTGTGTGTGTGTGTGTGTGTGTGTGTGTTCATGCACGTATGTACGCCATCTGATAAGATGACATTCGTAGCAAATATTTTTAAATTCTCAGGTTTTTCGGGTATGGGTGAAATACGTATATTTTTTTAATTGTACTGTATATTAAAGAAGCACATCTCCAAAACTCGCTTACCCGAAAATTGTGCAAAATTCAGAGCCCGGAGAAAAATCCACCTGCCCTGAAGAGTTTGGGTCAAAATACTGTTGACAAGCATGCAATTTTAATTGCGTGCCTCCTTTATTTATGCATAGTTTTCATTTGAAGTTAGTCTGTTACGTTCACTGGAAAAGAATATTTACGAAGAATGCTTTCTTTTCGTAATCAAAGTGAACGTGTGGGAAGTTGGTTTAATCTAAGTGAAGGAAGGGACAAAGTGTAAATACACAAGTTTCGCTTGTTCAGCTTTTATCTGCAAAGATACGACTGCGAAATGAACAATGAGCGTATGAAGGGTATGCAGTAATATCGGATGCGTAAAGTTTATCCTAGAATTTTTATCACCAGCAATAACCGATTAATTCTGCCTGAGCAAATTGCAAACAATGAGTTGGTACTTCACCCTGAAGATAACAGTTAAACTCTCCGCGAAATTTTGGAAATTATATCCAAGCAAAAAGATAATTTTTGTAATGCCTTTTGTCAAAATATTTAGTTCGAGACAAACCTTTACCGGCCGGAAAGTATTTTCATCATAAAGAGCTTCTCGTTTTCAAACGTGTTAAACTAAAATTTTCTGATTTAGCTAAATATTTTCTTGACAAAGAATGGGCTCACTAAGCTACCGGATTTATAAATCCAAATAGAGTATAAGTCGAACGGGTTAAATTTCTCAATTTGTTTTTCTTCATTCGTAGATCTGAATATAAAACGAGGCTAGAACAAGTACAGTTAGTATTCCAAAATTATGTAACTATAATTTTAATGTTTGAGTAACGTTAAAAGGAAGAGAAAGTGAGGCAACTTCCGCATTTTTCCTTTCGGCAAATAGTTGAATTTTGTAAGCTTATTTTTTTCTTGAGGACTGACGCTATGGTATTCCTTCCCTCCAACAGACTAGTGGAAGAAACCACTGCACAAAGATGAAAAAAATCCGTAGCTATAGTTTTAATGTTTCGGTAAATATTAAAAGGGACAGAAAGTGATATAACTTCGGCGTTTTTCTTTTCGGACAGAAGTTGAATTTCGTAAGTTGTTTTTTTTTTCTTGCGAACTGAGGCTATCATATCCCTTCTCTTTTACCGACCTGTCAGAAAATCCGCCACATAAAGGTAAAAAAGAAAAAAAAACATCAATGTCACACAAGTGTGTTAAATCAGAGTGATGCTTGCAGCGTAAGTTGTGTTCGCTGCTGTCTCACAGAGACCGATGGAAATCAGAAAACAAAAGGACTTATGATTTCAATGGGAAATATGAAATATTGAAATTAAGATAAGTATAATAAATGGAAGCAATAGTTGATTTTAATTCAGTTGAGAGATACAACTGAAAGACTGGCAGAGCAAAAACAATCTGCCTTCGCGATCAGCTGGTCATTGCTATTTTTAAAGCGAATGCATAGCCGGCGGTCGACATAACTTTCACCAGACAAACTACGTGCCGGTGACGTGTTTCAGGGGTTTAATCACGACCAGATAAATGACGTGCACCCATTGCAGTTCTGGCAGCAACGTTCGTGACTGCCGCGGGAGAACCTCAAGTTCGATCACGGGCAGGTACGAACGCTCGAACCACTAAATATTCGTCGTGCGGCAGGTTAAGCTGTCGGACCCGGGGTACTGCCCCCCCCCTAATAAATAAGGGAATCTTCCTTCCTCTTGCTACCTTTCTACCTCGCTTCCTTGTCACTTTCCTTTCGGGCACCCTAGCCCAAATCACCCAGCATCCTATTTCTAAAGGGTAGCTTAAGATCTGGGGTCAGGTCAGACACTCTCTTCCTAAAATCATCTACGTATGATCTGACCTGAGTTCTGGCGGCATTGCAAAACTGGGGGTAAATGCTCCCCCACGGGGTCTTTGGGAGATCGCGAGGGAGTGCAATTAGCATACGACAACTGACACTCCAAATCGGTCACGGTGATTTTAATGTTTCTGTCGAACGGAAATATCCGTTTTAGCAGCTCTTAAACAAGTTTTAAGTGAACGGAATATTAAATTTCGTACGCTTTCCGAATGGCTTCTTATAAACATAACATCGAGTTCGGGTGCTTGGATCACGGCTGAATTTAAGACACAGTACTTTTTTTTTTCTCTCACTGAGAAATTTCAATAGATAAGTCGATGTGGCGTATAAATCGAGGCCCGGACCTCTGAATAAATAAGTCTTGTCTTATACGCCCGAAAATAGGGTAGTTTTATTTATCGGATTTATTTTCATTCAGAAAAGAGCCAAATCTTGTCTCCGAAGCACATTCGCATTCGATCTGTATACGAAATTTACGGTCCCAAAAGCAGATGAAATTTTCTTTGGAACACACGTGAAAAAGAAAATAATTGCCAAATGTTCTTATCGTCCTTTAATTATATTTAAAATTCATGACTTGCAATGGGTTCATTACGTGAGACATTGGAAAGCATTTTTCTGACTGCTATCCACAAGGAAACTATTTAGGCTCAGGAACTTATTAGATTACTAATCCATTTTTGAATCATGGAAACCAGGAGTTAGCTGACAATGGTGAAAGGAAATTTATAGAATCACCTTCTGATTTGGCATCGCAATCAGAGAACGTGATGAGTGAGTGAGTTAGCGTAAAAGCAACAGAAAGCCAGAATATCAAATTTCCACGAAAACGCGATAAAAATTTTATTAGCTTTTGCAACTTCATACATTACTGCTGTCGTAGTCAAAAATCGGAATTTCATTTTTCACGAAGACCGCAACAAAAATTTTATAAGATATCGCTTGAGAACTTAGACCTGCTCCAAGTCTTGTAGCGAAATCTTAAACTTCAAGAATAGAACAGCAGCATTTCTGTTGTTATAAATCTACTGCCAACATATATATAGATGTTTTTAAAAGTAACCTCCTGTGTGCTTACGTTCATTTATTTTTAAAAAAATGAGTAAAACATAAGATACTTTGTAAAACAGTTCTCTTTTTTCTGCTCTGTGTTTAAAGCTTCAATATATAATCAGATAGTTTGCTGCGAAACATTGCTTTGTGCTTATTATCATCACGATTGGAATCAGATATTCTCGATTATTAAAATCACAATCAGAATTAGATATTCTAAATCAGTGTCACCCCTAGTCTTTTACAGCTTCCACTTTTTTGCAACTGGTTTTCTGACAACTTCAAATGTTTCCCAACTTTTTACGGATCTTATTGCATCACTGTACGATTACTGTTTTTTCCAGTGTTAGTGCGTTTCAAGAATAGACTACACTGAATGTGTCCTTCAGCGGCAGTTATCATCATCATTGTCAACAATCCACTGCTGGATGAAGGTCTCCCCAAGTTTCTTCCACAACGGTCTGTCTTGTGCCAGTCTCCTCCGTGCTACTCCCGCATACTTTAGAATTTATCCACCCTCTCACACGTGGTCTTCTTCTGGGTCCTTTCCTGTCCCTTGGAATCCAGTCTAAAATGCCGGCTGTCCATCGATGGACTGTCTTTCTGGGTCATACTCTGCAGCTCTGATGGGGTAGTTGCAAAAATTACTACATCATCAGAAAAACGAAGGTGAGTTAGATAATCTCCATTAATTTTTATCCCTTTGTTTTCCCAGTTCGTGATTGAAAGACATTTTCCAATGTTGCATTAAAGAGTTTGGGAATATACACTGAAGAGCAATTGAATTTGAGATACCTGTCTAGTAACGTGTAGCACCACCTTTTCGCCCTGATGACGGCGGCGATTCGTCTCGGCATGGACTCGACAAGACACCGGAAGCGTTGAGAAGCCATACGGATCCACGGCCCCTGCACAAGCTCCCACAGTTCACGAAGATTTGATGGAGGGGGTCAGAGCCTCGAACATCTCTCTCGATGGCATCCCAGATGTGCTCAATGGGATTGAGGTCAGGTGACCTAGCTGGCCAAGGAAGCGAGGTCACGTCGGTGGAGTGTTCATCCAACCATTCGGATACAATTCGGGAGCGATGGCACCGTGCATTGTCTTCTTGCAGGATGAGGTCTCCAGTGGGATGTTGAAGACGCACAAACGGAAGCAAATGGTCGTCCAGGATATCCCGGTAACGTTGACCTGTGAGGTACGATGTCACACGTATCAGTGGTCCCATTTCATTCCACGTAAACAGTCCCCAGACAAGAATTCCCCCTCCCCCCTTCCCCACCACCACCAGTTTGAAGAGTACCCTGCTGACAAGAAGGATCCATCGCTTCATGTGGTTTGGGTCGTACTCGTATCTTGCCATCCGCATGTACCAACGTGAATCTCGACTCATCAGTCCAGGCAACATTTTTCCACATGTCTAGGGTCCAGTGGCGATGTTCCCGCGCCCATGCTAATCTTTGCACCCTGTGATGTACGGTCAGCAGCGGTACCCTCGTAGGACGATGGCTTCTGTACCATATAGCGAGGAGATGGTTCTAGATGGTGTGGCTGCTTACGCGTTTTCGTACACCAGCGTTAAATTGCCGAGTGATTTCTTGCAGTGTGGCCCGTCTATCCGCTGTTACAATGCGAGTTAGCCGACGATAACCCCGCTCATCCACACGCTCTTGTCCCCAGCAGTTGGCCCTTGCAAGGATGGTTTTAAAAATATAAAACCATCCCTGCAAGGGCCAACTGCTAAAGATATGGTATCAATTACAAAAATCCCGGGGATCACACTAACTAAGTAGGAAACCCAGAAAAAATGGAAAGAGAAGTCATTGAGAATTTTAGTTGTAAGTCAAACCCGTCATAATGAACCGTAATAAACCGTATTGCCCATAACATGTTAAGTAACTTTTCATAGTTTGTAATCATTTTTTATTAAGTTATTTAAAAAAAATGGGGTTAGTAAGTATTACTGCAAGCTTGATTTTTAAATTCCAAAACTGTGGCCTAAATAGTGTTATGAATCTGCCAGACACACCCTGTACGGTTACAATATCTTTATTTCATTAATAATTGTAATTAGGTATTTTTATGTAGTTTATTTTATTTTTATGCCTTCTTACAGTTTGTTTTTGACAACGCTGTTTTAAACTCGCACACATACTTGGTGGTATAAAGTGTGTAACACCAGGCAACGCAGTATTGACTTCCCATCCTGTTGTTCGTGATATTAAGAGAAAAATGAACCTAGCTATGAACTTGATACCTATAGTGCACTACAGGAAAACATCGAGACCGGGTTTGAAGAATCTCAAGATAAAATCCATCTATGCAACATGCGGTGAACTTGATGTCATAAAAGACGGATTAAAGTCAAACATTATTTGGATTGCAGGATTCCTGTATTCAGAAAGCTCTCTTCCCTTCTGGAATGGATATATGCAGGAAGCCATGCAAGAGGCTGGCAGCTACCAAATTTCTAAGGTTCTACCACTGCCATTCATTCATCTAGATGCGAGCAATCTGACTACAATCAATTCCGCTTTGAACTTTGCTGCATCAGAATGCAATATGAGGAATACATCTTGCATTGTAACCTTTGACCAGCCACTTTTTGTTAAGGCTTGTGAAACAGTGGAGGCAGCAGACAAGAGCAGCCCCATCTCTTCTGTTATTGTCAGACTCGGAGGCTTTCATTTACTTATGAGTTATTTGGGATGTATTGGGAACATCATGAAAGGAAGTGGCATCGAACAGCTGCGGGGAAGTGTGTATGCCAAAAATACTGTTCCTCGCTTGATGTCAGGACTTTGAGAGCCCATTTCCTCGCCATAGTTTCTCTGGTTAAGTGTCTGATTGAACGATTTCCTGCTCTGAAAAGTGAGGCCTTGGACTCTACCGTGTTAACCTCCGAGAAGCTTTTTAAGAAATGAGATATCACCAGAATAGGGCGAGACTTCAACATCAGTGAGTACTGTAGTGGAAGGTGTTCTAACTGTCTACAAGGAAACAGAAAAAACTAGTAGGACAGCCAAGCTCTGGATACAGTACATTAAAATGGTTATTCTCGTCATGGAGCTCATCAGAGCTGAGAGGACATGAGATTTTACGCTCCATATGCAAACGGTCATCAGTATATTACTTTTTTTTCATGATGCAGATCATAACTTGTATGCAAAGAGTGCTCATCTCTATTCCCAAAAAATGATTGAACTGCCGTCTAAGATGAAAGATAAAGATTTTCAGCGCTTCTCTAATGGATTTTTCTGCGTTCGACGAGCTGCCAGGTTTTGGTCTGGTCCTTGGGCCGGCATGGTTGTAGAACAATCACTGATGAAGCTTATGAAATTTATTGGTGGTCTAACACATGGACGGGAGATAACAGACAAAACACTTTTGCGATGGATCACATCCTTCCCACTCTGCACTGAGGTTACCAGAACTGTAGAAAATTTCACTGGTGTATTCTCAAAGACATCTGAACAGCACAAAAGAAAACCCAGGCAGGCAATTTCGAGATTCTCAAGATCAAGACTTTTTTGTAAGTGCCTGATGGAGCACAATTCGTTTCAGTATGACTCTGGAGAATTAGTAGGTTAATCCACAGGACTAGTAGGTGACATATCAGTATCCTACGATAAAGCAAGAGAGGAAGGAGAAGCATCACTGAAAGAAATGAAAAGAAAAGACATTGGCACGGTTACACTAAAAAGGAAATACGGAGTAAAAACGCTTGCAGGAGATACTTCTGCCATCAGGTTGGGAGACGATGCTGTCATTGTAAACACCCAGCAGCTTTTTAGCAATATCATATGTGTTGAGAACGAACCACGTAAGCTAAAGGAGTACTTTACGTTTGAGCTTGCACCAAGGCCTCCTTCTTTATTTGACGATGTATCACTGAGAAAAGGAGTGAAATCTTCTCTGTTGAAATCATTCAAGATCGAGGACAAAACTGTGAGTATGTTTTAGATGAGGGACATCTCCTGCACAGTGTAGTATGGCCCCTACCTGCCACCTATGGACAAATAGTTAACTGCTACATTTCTTACATAAAATCTCACTACGGGAGCAACTGTTTAGTGGTTTTTGGAGGATATCCTGATGAACCTACAACCAAATGCTGTGAACAGCAAAGAAGAGCTGCCAGAAGAACATCTGCCACAACACAGCCACAATAAAATACAGTAACGACAACAATGCAAACAGAGCTCTTAGCCAACAGTATAAACATAACAAAATTTTATTGATCAGCTTGCAAGACATAGCTTATCATTTAACATGCAGGTGCGGTTGGCAGACTCTGATGCGAATTCTCTTGTTTCGACAGCATTAGAGAAGGCACATAGCGGTACTACAGTCGTTGTTGTTGGCCAAGACACAGATTTGCTTGTTCTGTTACATACGTTTGCTTCCAAAACTGACAAGGTTATGTTACTGCGCCGTGCTTCTGGTTCTAAAACAATCGAAACCGTGATTTCGATATACAACGACAGCTAACACTGCTGAGAGAAACTACTAAAGTCCTTCTGTTTGCACACGAAGTAACAGGCTAAGAAACAGGCTTAAGAAAGGTAAACTAAAAGCATTGAAGCTACTACAAAACAAGTTAGTAAAATCATGCAATGCATTGATTATGATACGCTTTCCAACATACCAGAAATTATTTCTCAAGTTATGAGGATAATGGCTGTGGAATAAATGTCGTTCCTGTGTCCTGACCTTTGGCCCCATTTCAATGATATTCAATAGAACAGGTTCAGTATACCTCAAGAATAACATACTAAAGTTTTGTCGCAATAGAAGCAGTCTTACGCAAGTTATGAGAATAATGGCTGTGGAATAAATCTTGCTTGTGTGCAATGACCTTTGACCCCATTTCGTTGATATTCAACAGAACCGGTTCACTATACCTCCGGAACAACATGATAGCGTTTTGTCGCAATCGAAACATTTTTAGGTAAGTTATGATGCACAAGGGCAATGGAATGGATCCCACTCCAGTGTCCTGACCATTTTGTCCATTTTCAATAGGTTTCGTACCCAAGTGGTTCCCTACCACATACTAAAATTTCATCGAAATCGAACCATATTTACGCATGTTATGACGCATAAAGGCAATGGAATGGATTCCACTTTTATGCCCTGACCTTTGACCTCATTTCGCCCATTTTCAATAGGGTTCGTCCCCAGGTGGTTCCTTACCAAATACTAAAATTTCATCGAAATCGCGCCATTTTTACGCAAGTTATGACGCATAAGGGCAATGGAACAAATCCCACTCTTATGTCCTGCCTGACCTTTGACCCCATTTCGCCCATTTTCAATAGGGTTCGTGCACAGGTGGTTCCCTACCATATACTAAAATTTCATCGAAATCGAACCATATTTACGCATGTTATGACGCATAAAGAGAATGAAGTGGATCCCACTTTTATGTCTTGACTTTTGACCCCATTCCGCCCCATTTTCAATAGGTTTCGTTCCCAGGTGGTTCCTTACCACATACTAAAATTTCATTGAAATCGAACCATTTTTGCGCAAGTTATGATGCATAAAGGCAATGGAATGGATCCCGCTCCTTTGTCCTGACCTTTGACCCCATTTTAATTTATTTTCAATAGGGACCGTCCCCAGGTGGTCTCCTACCACATACTAAAATTCCATCGAAATCAAACCATTTTTACGCAAGTTATGACGCATAAGAGCAATGGAATGGATCCCGGTCCTATGTCCTGACCTTTGACCCTGTTTCGCCCATTTTCAATAGGGTTCGTCCCCAGGTGGTCCCCTATCACATACTAAAATTTCGTCGAAATCGAACCATTTTCACGTGAGTTACGTGCGGACAGACGGACGGACAAAGCTGGAGCATATACGCTTCTTCAACCTACGTTTGGAAAGCGTAAAAATCCGTGCCCTAAGAGAACGCACGAAAGTGTTTAACAATACTGCTTCAACAAAGGAAGAGGTAACTGCTTCAGGAGAAGAATTTTTGCTTCGCCTGTATGGACGAACAAGACGTACTACACTAGATGACCTACGGTACTACAGATACAATCATCTGATTTCCAAACAGACAGTCGGCAGAAGGTTTTGACCTCGCGTCTTTGCTTCCGACTAGTGATTAAGCAACTCAGCATTCATACCGTGTCTACCTACAGGTTCAGTAATGGAAAGGTCATGAGTTGTGCCCTACTGACTGGGGCTGGATAAGAAACGGAGACACCTTAACACCCGTGTGCGTCACCAGAAACCCTGCTCCTCCAGAGCTGTTAACACTGATCTCGTGCGCTTGTAAATCCGACTGTACCAAGATATTTGAATGTAAGAGATCAGGATTGAAATGCTCTGCCATGTGTCGAGACTGTTAAGGACTATCATGCATGAATTTTGAAGAAGCCATTGAACTTTTGTCTGGTGACGGAGGTAACTGATTTGTGTAGTGTCTGTGGATAATATAAGTAGTCATTTTTCGAATGTGACTTTTGTAAGCTTCATTTTTTAAACTTTTGTAGAAAAATAAACTTCCTTTAGACTTTAATTTTATAAACTTTGTAAATAAATCAAAATATGTCAAAATATGAATTTTCAGAAGACAAAAGTGATGTACAATGCTTTTACAAGAAATGAAGATTTATCGATTGATGTAGAAAAGCTGGAGAAAACAGATACGTACGTTTATCTTGGACAGCAAATATCAAGTGAGGGTCACATTGATGAAGAAATTAATCGGCGTATAAAACTTGCCTGGAGAGCTTTTGGAAGAAACAGCATAATTTTCAAGAGCAATATGCCATTATGTCTTAGAAGAAAGGTGTTTGATCAATGCATCCTTCCAGTGTTTACGTATGGTGCAGAGACGTAGACCTTAACTAAAGACATACAAAGGCTGCAGACAACTCAAAGAGCCATGGAGAGGTGCATGCTTGGTGTAACCAGGATAGATAAGAAGAGGAACTCGTGGATCCGAAAAATGACAAGAGTGGAAGACATCATGATCAGAATCCCTGAAATGGCAATGGGCTGGACATACTGCCAGAAGGACAGACCATCGATGGACAGCCGATATTTTAGATTGGATTCCAAGGGACAGGAAAAGACCCAGAAGAAGACCACATGGGAGATGGCTGGATGAAATTCTAAAGTATGCGGGAGTAGCATGGAGGAGACTGGCACAAGACAGATCGTTGTGGAAGAAACTTGGGGAGACCTTCGTCCAGCAGTGGATTGATAATGGTTGACAATGATGATGATGATGTCCCAAAATGTTTATATGGAAAGTTACATGAAAGCATATTTAAAAATTACGAACTTTCTGCATTACTTCATTTCTGAAATGTATTTAATTTGTATCTTTAATACTCTTTAATTATTTTAAAATTGAATACAAATTAGATCTATGGGCAATAAATGTAGACAAATTTATGGTGTACATTATTCATTTGAAACATTTTTTGATGAAATGGATAGTTTCCGAGATAAGGGTGAAAAATGTGTTTTCAGCAACCATTTCCATGATGGCGGCCGTAGCACAAAATTATTTTTCGGGGACTTTTAGTATGTTAGTCGGGTGACACAGTACTATATATATACCAGGTGCCATGCTTGTAAGAGTATTTTTACCTAATTATCGTAAAATAACTGCACTTAAGTAACTAATAATAGTTGTAACGAACTAAGATACATTTGCGCCATCTAAAGAAAAAAAGGACTAGGCACTCCTGGCCATGTTCACAACTTTCTGTTGCAAAAAAAACAAATCCAGTCTGATTTGTAATAGAACCGACACCAAACTAAATGCAAATATATATTGATTTTGCCTAGTAGGAAAATTTTCTATCTAGAACTAGCTTTAAATTTCACAGAAAACCTTTGTCATGGTAGCAGCTGAATTGGGGAAAAACAATTTCTCTGGTCTACTGGTAGAAGCGGTGACATCGTTCTACACAAAATTATATACTTAAGTCACATAGTGGGAATATTTTTCTTATAGAAGACATTAGAAACAAGGGGAAACCATTGCTATATTATAAGCTCTAGATCTGAAAAAACTTTTTTCAAACCAGTCTCTCGAAGCATAGATATCACGCCCTAAAACTTTCTTCCCTATCTGATCAGTGGGAGGTGAAACATTGTCGAATTAAAAGTCTGAAGTTCTGTAGCCTAGCAGGAAGCACATTTTACAGCAGGAAAACCTGGAAAATGCATGGAAAATTTTAATCTGCGTTACAGCAAAGGGAGACGAAACGACCTATTGCAGCAGAGGGAAACCATGATATTCATCAGGACTACAACAGTACACACTTAAAAACAAAAACTTTTTTCAGTCCAACTACTTGAAACTGAGCTGTTGCACCAAATAGAAATGCAAATTTACATCTTCCAGCATGAAAATTTCACAGAGAAAAAAGAATACGGAAAATGTATGTAAAAAAAACTGAATTTTTCACAGCCATTCGATGTACGAATTTCTCAAAGCGGATACAACTGGGGGGAGATATCGTGCAAAATTCTGATATTCATGCATTTACTCTACCTGGAGGAAATGAGAAAATACATGTTAAGCTTGGATCGTGGTTTCAAGTAAGCAAAGGAACTTTTCCAGTACGGCATTAAAAATTGGCACATTCTGAAAAATTCAAAAATATGATTAAGCCACCTAACCGCAAAGTGTGCTACCGAAAAAGTAAAAGCTTCCAGGGTCATCATTCTGATGATTCCACCTATGGACGGGTATATCGAGACAACTGCTACGGGTATATCGAGTCTACAGATAAGCACACGGGCAAATAGTTCAAGTGGTACTATGAACACGTAGTTTAAAAAAGAAAGCTCTAAAGCTCTGTAGGAGAAATGAAAAATCATATGTTATATATATCTGCTGTTTTCGGAATTCCGGAAGTGCAATTTAATCATTTAATTCCATTTATCACGTGACTCCGATGCTTAAAAAAATTATTAAAGCACTGCTAGAAAAATGAAAACTCACAAAGTTACAAATATCGTTTTCTTTCTATATATTATTTACCCCTGTCAGTTCTCTGCTTCTGATCACAGTAGCGGAAACAACGTTGGCATTACATAAACGAACGAGATACCCACGATTGCAGTTTTATGTCATCATTAATGCGATCGTAATCTCCCTATTTTACGGAAACGAAATTGCCTCATCAACTTTTGCTTTAGTAAACACGCGACTACTATAAATATGTCTTCAGCTCTTAAGGTGCTGATGCTGATGATAATGTTGATTACGGTATGTTTTCTGATATGGTTGGCATATTTACTCTGCACTACTAACATGCATCATCAGCTTGAGCAACAAATCATCATTACATCTCTCCAAGCAAGTTAGGCTCTGTCTCCCTTATTGGTAAGTGTTTACACTAGCTCCTGTCTGTTGACTTTTTGACTGTTTTATCGTGTTCCCGCTTTGAATGATCTCATGTAGTGCGCCTGCTAGAAGAGAACAGATCTTAAGGTTAGAAACAAGCCAAACACCTCTTGCGTGCCCAAGGGAAAACTTAAAATGTCACTAACAACACTAAACGGGAAGGTATGTAAAAACTAGTTAGTTTTGCTAAGAGATGAAGTCAGTTGAGTTCTGACCGGAGAATCACAGGAGACGAAGCTGATTTTCAGATCAGTTCTGCAGTATGTGCAGGAGGAGAAACGCTTAGCATCCATTGTTTTGAGAACTGAACGCAATGGGGGAAAATTACATTTCAACAAACAAGTCACTCTCTCTCTCTCTCTCTCTCTCTCTCTCTCTCTCTCTTCTCTTCGGGAAAGTAGATAGCTAGGACGACGTCTTTCACAGTTCTGTAAAAAACTCTGCATATATATATATATACACTGAAGAGCGATATAATTAGAGACCGCTGGCGTTATGCAAATGTAGCTCTGTGGGCGGCCCTGTAAACTGAAACAACACGACGTATTCAGCAATCCGACAATATAAGGAGTGATGCGACGGGAATCAGTAAGAGTCGGACGCAACATGGGTAAGACGAAAGATCTAAGCGCATTTGATCTTGGGTAAATTGTCGGGGCCCGACGAATGGGTCACTCCATCTCTGAAGTCGTGCAGACACTGGGATTTTCACGAGTCACTGGGTCACGAGTGCACCGTGAGTACATCGAATCCGGTAAAACCATCCCTGCAAGGGCCGACTGCCGTGAACAACAGCGTGTGGATGAGCGGGGTCATCGTCGGCTAGCTTGCATTGTAACAGCGGATAGACGGGCCACAGTGCAAGAAATCACTCGGCAATTTAACGCTGGTGCACAAAACGTGTAAGCAGCCACACCATCCAGAACCATCTCCCCGTTATGGGGTACAGAAGCCATCGTCCCACTAGGGTACCGCTGCTGACCGCACATCACAGGGTGCAAAGATTAGCATGGGTGCGGGAACATCGCCACTGGACCCTAGACATGTGGAAAAATGTTGCCTGGACTGATGAGTCGAGATTCACGTTGGTACATGCGGATGGCAGGATACGAGTACGACCCAAACCACATGAAGCGATGGATCTTACTTGCCAGCAGGGTACTCTTCAAGCTGGTGGGGGTGGCATTCTTGTCTGGGGACTGTTTACGTGGACTGAAAAGGAACCCCTGATACGAGTGACATCGTCCCTCACAGGTCAACGTTACCGGAATATCCTGGACGATCATTTGCTCCCGTTTGTGCGTCTTCAACATCCCACTTGGGACCTCATCCTGCAACAAGACAATGCACCGTGTCATCGCTCCCGAATTCTATCCAAATGATTGAATGAACACTCCACCGACGTGACCTCGTTTTCTTGGCCAGCTAGGTCACCTGACTTCAATCCCATCGAGCACATCTGGGATGCCATCGAGAGATATGTTTGAGGCTCTGACTCCCCTCCATCAAATCTTCTTGAAGTGTGGGAGCTTGTTCAGGGGTCGTGGATCCGTATGACTTCCCAGCGCTTCCGGTGTCTTGTCGAGTCCATGCCGAGACGAATTGCCGCCGTCATCAGGGCGAGAGGCAGTGCTACACGTTACTCGACAGGTAACTCTAATTCAATTGCTCTTCAGTGTATATGTATATATACACTGTATATTATACCTCTGTAATAGGCATTATATGTTCATAACCAATGTTAAGACAAAAAAGTGCTAGAAAATCATCCTAGATTCTACTTTTCAGGTGATTGGAGTCTTAGTAAAGTAAATCCGGATGGCAAGAACAATCTGATCCGTGTTCGAACGTTACATATTCTTTGGGTTTTTTCCCCTCGTTGTCTTTCAAACACACACAACTTCTGCTTCCAATATGTGCCTATTGTCACTGCCGCACTTCTGTGTGTATATGCATTAATCACCCGCCTCTTTTGTCTCTGTGAGTGCGCCTCTCTGTCATCCTGACTGTTCCTCTTTGTGTGTACTCGGTATCGCTGTTTCACTCTTAAAACCTTACGTGTGCGTTTGCTCTCTCTCGCTCTCTCCTCTGTGCATGTGTCATTCTTCCTCTATAAGAGTGTGCTTCCCCTCTGCGTTTCTCTAATTCCTGTTGTGTGGGTGTACTCCTGTATTTGCACTCTTCAAATCTACCTGTGTCGTCTCTTTCCAGCTCACATTATTTGTGCATGGTTTCTTCGCTCTCTGTCTAACTGTTTCTATCTGTGCCTACGCGTGAGGGACTGTGTTTTTGTATGTCTGTGCTTGTGTGTTTGTTTGCATTCTGTCCTTTATCTTCCACTCTTTCTGTGCATGTCGTCTATCTCCCTATTGGTCCGGCGCGTGCATGTGTGCGTGCGTATGTGTGTGTTTTCTTCTGTCTGTCTACTTCTCTTCCTTTAGATACGAGTATACACATTTGTGCAAACTCTGTGTATGTGTTTATGCTGCTTATAACTGCTTCGATATACGGTGGTCCCTGTCTCTCTACATACTGTTTCCCTCATCTGTGTGACCTTTCTTTTCTGACGCCTGTCTTTTTCTCTCCCCTCTCTCTCTCTCTCTCTTTGTGTGTGCATTTCTTCCATCTTTCGCCTCTGTCGTGTGTGCGCGTGCGTGTATATTTGCATGCTTTCAGTAACTGTTCCATGTACGTGTAGTCTCTCTCTCTCTCTCTCTCTCTCTCTCTGTTATCTCTTTCTCATTGTTCAGTTTTCTTTGCCTCTCTCCCTCTCTTTTTCTTTTGCTAACTCTTTCTCTCGCTTTCTCACTTGTTTCCTGTCTTTTCTAATCTCAGTCACGTCATTTTGGTATCTCTCTCTCTCTTTCTGGCTCACATTTTCTACCTCTGTCTCCCCTTCGTCTTTACTTTTCTTTTGTGTACGCTTCTTAATCATCATTTCTGTCCTTTTCTTCCTTTCCCCATATCTCTTTTACTCTGTCCTTTTGTATTTAGCTAGGTGTACATTGTGTCTTCAAAGTAATCAAGTTTGCGTTCAAAACCTGTTTTTCCCATAAAGTCCAAATAAATAATTATAATTTTTTCGATAAATTTTGAATTTGTAAAGTAAAAAAAAATCAATTTTAGGTTATTGAAATAGAAATTTCGATTATTTCTAATTCTTAGGTGTTCTGAAAAACGAAAAAATAATGATTTTTCTCATAATTTTTTTAAAATATTAGTTAAATAGATATTGTCATAATTTTTGTCATTTGTTAAAAACTGAAAAAGGAAGATGAAAAACTGTCACTTTTTAAATTAAAAAACACTGAATGTGATAACGTGAAAAAAAATTCAGTTATAAATACAAAACCAACTCCTTTTAGGTGTTCTGAAAAACGAAAAAATAATGATTTTTCTCATAATTTTTTTAAAATATTAGTTAAATAGATATTGTCATAATTTTTGTCATTTGTTAAAAACTGAAAAAGGAAGATGAAAAACTGTCACTTTTTAAATTAAAAAACACTGAATGTGATAACGTGAAAAAAATTCAGTTATAAATACAAAACCAACTCCTTAGGTCAGTAAAACCTTAAAGTTGAGAAAAAAATGATGAGCTATTTTTATACTAGTATTTTCAAGAAATTTTATCCATTCCTTAAAACATTTCAAAATGACTTAAAAGTCACTGAACATTATACCAAAATGACGCGAAGGTCACTGAACAGTTAAAATATCAATGCAATAAAGCCTTTTCCTCATTTTTTTTTTCATTACATGTGTTATACAGCAAAACGTTTTTTTTTTTTTCGATTGTGTGTAAAATATTTAGGCTAGATTTTACAGGACACCTGTGCGAAAGTTCAGAGCAGGGGAATCAGTTAAAATCCCCCAAAGGTTACTGTGCAGTTATTAATCAGAAAAAAAGGGCTCTCAGTTTAAAACAATTTCCCCAAATATATTTTCTTTTCTTTATATTTTAATGTTCGCAAGATCAGGAAGGAAACCACTCCGTTAGAAAAATGGTTCTACCGAAAGCCTTCCGGGATCTCTGCTTTAGTTGTTTCTCCGAACAATCGTACGCTTTTTCTTTAGGGGTACAAGCAAACTTTTGATATTTGAGTTTCTTTTTCTTGTGATTTGATAAAAGTTCGGTACATAAACAACTTGTTCAGTTCAACCTTGCTTCAATAGTACTTCTGCAGCCCAATATTTGTTTCATTTAATTCAGAGGCCGAGTTGTTTCGTGGAAGGTGGGCAGTAGTAGCCTATGCAACGATACATTTCTTACGTACAACAAAGTTCTGCAGTTACAAGTCATGTACAGGAAACGAATTTCGTTTTTTTTTTTTTTTTTTCGTTTTTAGCACGTCTTTTGTAAAAAAAGTTCGTGCTTATGTTATCGATTTGTCCGTCTGTCCGTCCGTCCGTCCGTCTGTAGACATCATATCCTGTAACTACTGTATTAGTCCGTTTAAAATATTATTTTTGAAATATCTGTAACTACTGTATTAGTCCATTTAAAATATTCTTTCATCATCAGGCTAAGGAATGTTGATGCGACCATAGTGGTTCGCGAAAGTGCTCGCTAGAGCTTTTAAGCTCACCCTTTTAATTGTACATAAAGACGTTTTTTAACCTACGTTTTTAGATAGTGATTAGGAGGTGTGGTGTTTGTGCTCTGTATTAAGACGAATCTGATCGTGCATTGACAGCCTGGATTACCCTTCGACTTGTTGCACGAAAGTACAACCTCTGGTTTTTAAATTCGTCTGAGTGTTAAGCGTTGGCTCCAATCATTCGTCGGAGTGTTAAGTTTGGCTCCTAATCATTCGCCCGAGACCAGAGTCCCTGGTGAGTCATGGATGGTGTGCTTGTCACAGGGCACTGACTATATCTCTCTCTCTCTCTCCCTCTGTTCCCTGGAACCAGTTATTCTGATTAAGGGACAGGCGGCTGCTTATAGCCCATTGAGCTGTTCATGGTAGTCGTTGATCCCCCCTCCCCCTAATATATATATGAATGCAGTTGTGGCTGTAGTACACGATTTCATTCGATTGTGTAGAAATGCTTCAGTTACCCAAGAAAAGGTTTGACTCAGATAAATGCACTCAGCTTTTTTCACAACAAAAATCCACGTCTTTTACATACTAAGTAAAGACACAAATAACGATTGATGGAACATATTCGAATAAATGTAATCCACCTCGCTCTTGCATTTCACAGGATACGCAGTTTCTATGGTGGGAGCGATAGTGTTTTAAACAAGAAATGCGACGTCTAGTTTGCTGGTGTGTTACTAAGGTCCCTTCAAGGTAAAGTGTTTCGTGTGACCTCTTGCAGCTGGAAAACACTTTCGTAAAGTTTTACATGATGACGTTACAAAAGTCTTCTTTTCTGTTGTGGCTGGATTGATTCACAATGAAAATCTTTTTGAATCCAATCTCACTGGATGTGCAGGAAACTAAATCAAGTCCAAGTGGCGTCCATAAAGGTTTTAGGAAGGGATCTGTATGGATGTTAGTCAGTACATCCCTCCACTAGAAACGTTTGTGTTGGTCCTTGAGGCAATTATATTTCGCATCAATGTGCTTTTAAAGGCACTTAATTTCACTTTGTGTGAATCGTGTGTAAGCTTTGCAGTCTTCATAAGCTTGGGTTACAGTTTTCTATGATACACTTGGTAATCGAGTGATTTACGTTGAGATTTCCTGATGCTGTGTAGCAGTGAGCCAGGGTTCGAATCCACGATAAGACGGAGAAGTTGAATTTGACATTACAGCACTGGCTGACTTCTGTTGTGAAAATAAAGCCTCTTTTTCCAGTGATGAGATTCTAACCTACATCTACCTTCTCCGGAGTCGACTGTTCTACCGACTGAACTACTCAGACGAAGCTTATCGCTGCAACTTTGCCGTTTTGACATGTGATGGCTGGAGCAAAAGCGTCAGTTTCTGAGTCAGCCGGCAAACTATGTTTGAAGTAACTCTCTGTAGGAGGAATTGTGATTAATTCTAGACAACGTGTGGAAAAAGCATCATACATTTTTCGAAGTGCTGAATATACAATTTTCATTAATTCTAGACGATGTGTGGAAGAAGCATCATACATTTCTTTCTCGAATCTTACTGCCAGGAGATTCATTTTACGTTCGGACGACAGTATAATGGATGACCCCATTTCTACCGGTAATGGGATTCGAATCCACAGCTTCCTTCTCCGAAGCCGGATATTCTACACCTTGATCTACACTGACAAGGCTTATCACTGCAACTTTGCAGGCTTGGCATGTGCGTCACCTTTGAGGTAGGTACGTCATACTTTTCCTATCATAAATGATTCATATATGAGACGAGCGGCCCCTGTACTGATTTGGGTGCAGGGGTGAAACATCACATTTCCCCAATCACTTTTCTTTCTTTTTTTTTTAGATCCATAGTCGGAAATGGATGAATATTTGGATTTTTTATTTTTATTATCTGCCATTTAAAAGTAAATATTATTTCCTATTTTAATTATAAACCATTTGGAACTCCGAATTTTTAATGTCATTCGCGAGACGCGGGTTAAACTCTTTCGCCTGTCACGTACGAAAAGAAATAAGGAAGTGCCAGTCTTATCGTTTTCAATATGAGAAAAAAAACCCGTCTCACGATTTTTTCCCAGGGTTTAACGTTCCTTGTGAGCAACTCTAAGGTTTACAAGCAGTCGCTCGTCTCTAATTTTGGGCCACTATTTTCAGGTAAGGGAGCGAGACAGTGCCGTAAGGCAAACACGCCATTTCATGCTTCATCTGGGACTCGAACTCGGGTCCACTCCGCTGAACGGTCAGACGCGAGCGCTTAGACAATCGGAACAGCCATATCCGGAAGTACCGGCCTAATTGAAAAACAGTTATCTGGAATTCCTGAAAAGTATTTTGTTTTTACAAGAAGAGGAGGAGAGTTTTCTATTTCATATAAGTACAATGAAATCAGCTTTCTGTAAAGAAAGACAATAGGAGGGGGAGAGGGAGAAATAACATATATTTTCATATGTTTATTGTTTGATGTATAACGTAAGAGGTAGGGTTCTTTTCAAATTCATAGTAATGTGGAAGTGCCTAAATCAATGCAGTTTTACATCCTTTATAATATGAGTAAAATATTTTACGTAAAACAATTCCTATAGGATAGATATCAAATTTAAGTTTTATATTAATATAAATTTTATCGATCTAGTCGTCTTATCTGTAGCAAGTTCAGATGAAGTCATCACGTCCTGTTTTACAATGGCACAGTGTCTTTTATGATCTGGCCAAAAAGTCAGGCGAGAGAGTTTTACCCGCGTCTCGCGATGACATTAAATATTCGGAGTTCTAAACGGTTTATAATTAAAATAGGAATAATATCTTGCGCCTCGCTGTTAAAAAAATAGTTCCGACTGCGCTTATAACTCAGTGAGGTTGCTAAAACCAGGCAGTAAAAACTTGTTTAATTGGTGGTATTAGCCCTCAAATGGCTACTCTGAATCTGTTCATTTCGTGACAATCTTGCTCTGAAGTATTTTCCAAGTGTTGTTGAGTTGATTTGCTTCTTGCTCGTCACCACATCGTGTTCTTTCCCAGCATATACACACTGAAGTATCAAATTATTAGAAACACCTATATAATGACATGTTGGACTACCCTTGGCCTTCAAAACAGCCTGGATTCGCTGTAGCATGGATTCGACAAGATGTTGATATCGTTGTACAGGTATGTTCAGCCAAGCGGATGGCATGGCATCCATCGATTTGCCCAATGTTCTCTGTTATAAATGGCTCTCTCTATCTCACTGCGCGGTTCTTTTTCCACAAGTGTTCAATTGAGTTAAGGTGTGGGGACTGAGGGGGACATTTTAGCATTTAAAACTTTGTGTGGCGATCCAAGCATTGTTGGTACGGAGCAATATCCTGCTGGTAGCAGCCTTATCCATCAGGGTACATCATACAGATATACAGGGTGCACAGGAAAGTCCCTTTTAGCCTGAAATAACTTGCGAACGGAGAGAGGTACAGTTATGCAAGTGAGATAACTGTATAGTAAAGCGACTACGCCCAGTTGAATGCAATCAATAGCAGCGTCCCTAGTTGCGAAATGCGGAAGTTAGCCATTGCAAATCGAAAACGAAAAGAGATAGAGCAAAATTTCCAATTACGAAGTTGTAGAGCATCAATTATTAGTACAAAACGACATTTGTTTCCCACGGAGAAGATAAATTGTCACCTGAATTTCCTAAAATGTCCGAAATCGATGCGCGACGATTCGAATCTGCATATTCACATTTCGTAAATGTGGCCGTATGCAAATGCAGATTGTGACGTTGTACCGTACCTACGATATAAAAACCAGTAGCAGGATGGACCCTTATCAGAAGTTTAGGTCTACGTACGCTGTGTGAGAATGGCGAGCTTCACTGGAAAAATCAGGTGTGCGCAACAGCGCCTACAAGTCTGCTGGATCTACGTCGTCGTGTTGCAGATGCTTGCAATAGTGTGACACCTTTCATGCTGAGGAATGTGCGTGCAGAGTTACTTTCACGAATACAAATGTGTATCGTGGGCAATGGCGAACTCTTCAAACATACTCGACATTAACTTTTTATCACTGTGCGCCAGTTTGCCTTTTTTGTTTTTGTTCTGTCTGACGTCATCAAACTGTATTGGCATAAATACGCATTTATGCAATAAATTGTGTGTATTTGCTTATACCTATGCCTGTTTCCTTCAAACGTTCACACAAAAGGTCGCGCATCGATTTCGAACATTTTAGGGTATTCAGGAGACAATTCATCTGATCCGTGTGAAACAAATGTCGTTTTGTACTAATTAATTGATGTTCTACAACTTTGTAATTGGAAATTTTGCTCTGTCTCTTTCGTTTCTATTTGCAATGGTTAACTTCCGCATTTCGCCACTAGGGACGCTGCCATAGGTTGCATTCGATCGGGCGTAGTCGCTTTACTATACCGTTATCTCACTTGCACAACTGTACCTCTCTCCGTTCGCAAGTTATTTCAGGCTAAAGGGACTTTCCTATGCACCCTGTATAGGTGTGTCTGGTGCACAACGATGTGAAGATACTTCATGACATCAAAATTCTGTTCGAGGGGCATTAAGGAACCCAATTCCCACTATATAAAACAGACTCCATACCCCAATGCCTACCATGAAAACAGACCACAGCTTGTATAGTTAACGCTAGGTACAAGCTGTGGTAGTTTGTACCAACAATAGGATTCATTGATTCGTGCTCTTGACGTCATATTGTGATCTGTGCATCGGCGTGTATGAACTTCAAAGTATTTCCTGAGAACAGGCGAGTCCTCAAGAGTCTAGTTTCGGTGTTTCTGTGCTCACTGTAGATGAAAATGTCATTTTTTCGAAAATACGGGCGGTATACGAAGAAGGTGTCTTATTTTACAGCCCATTCGCGCTACTGTGGGGTGGACTGTGTCTGCTGAAATTGTTCTCTTGATACAGCTGTTGCACTGCGCAGTTCCTTGACGCAATGAACCTTCTGTGTTACCTCGTATAATTCTCTCCAGTCGCCGTTGCCCTCGAACATCGACCAATCATATCCACCCACAAGAAGACTGCTGACTTCTTTTGTTGTTTGCGCACTATTCACTGTACATCCTCGATACAGCTGTTCTTGCATACCTAGAAACGTTTCCCATTTCTGAGCTGCTTACAGCTTCTCCCCGTGAGTCCACTATCTTGCGTTTTTCAGAGTCACTTAAATGACAAGCCGTTCCCATATTGCCGCTGTCTACGCTCCGTACTCATCTAATTCCTTTGCAGTGAATTGTTTATGAACCCATCTTAACGTCAAAGTAAATGTGTATGGCACGTGTCTGATTGTTCGTAAAAATTTGCTACTTCAGTGTACATAGCCACTTGCTCACTGAATGGTCAGTAATGTCTCTAGCCAATGTGTGTCTTTCCAGTCGGTTATAGAATGTGTTGTTAATTTGAGCTGAGATACAGCTTTAAACTGATACCTCAGCTCAAAGGAACTTAACTACCTTTTAGGTCTTTTGAACACGAGTTGTTTTCTCAATAGCAAGCGTCCCACTTTCTGCTCAGATTAAGGGATGTGCTAATGCTGAGTCCTGTGACTGTGGCTAGGTACGTGAAGTACATGGTCGTATCAGAATAATATGACCACCCCGGAATCACAGTGCACCCGCCCATGCGCGTCACGGAGTGCATATAACAAGGTCGACCACACGGAGACACACTCATCGTCAAGAAAAATAGTTGCACCCAGAAGGACGTGTCAGATTGCAATGCTATTCGGGAGGAAGGTAAAGGTTACCAGGAACAATAAATGATTAAACACTGAGACTGATATGAACAATATTTATTGAGCTACACGCCAAGAAGTAGTGTTTTCTCAGTATAGCGTCGGGCCGCCATGTTTGCTCACACATCATGCCAGACGTCTCGGCATGGAGTTGTACAAGTTCCTAATGGTGTCCTGCGATAAGCCATCCCATGCAGCTTGAATCTTCTCACGCAGTTCCTGCAGATTGTGCGGTAGGGGTGGAGTGTGGAAAGCCCGTCCAATAGCGTCCCACACATTTTCAATCGGCGATAGGTCTGGCGATGCGTCTGGGCATGGCAGAGTGTCTGTGCCTTGAAGGCAAGCTCTCAAGACAGCAGTAGTATGCGGACGAGCGTTGTCGTGTTGGAAAATTGCCCCGGAGTGAGCATTCCGAAAAGGTAGAGCCACTGGTTGCAAGACCTCATTAACGCAACGTTGGGCTGTCAAAGTGCCTGTAATGAACAACAAAGGTGATCTGGCATCGTAGGCAATTGCACCCCACACCATGACACCAGGTCTTTTGGACGTGTGACGCTCGACAACAAATCGTTCATCTTGGCACTGGCCACGGTGCCTCCACACACGGATTCGGTGGTCGTCTTCTCCAAGACAAAAGCGGGATTCGTCCCTGAAGATCACCCGTTGCCATTCTGAGTGGCTCCTAGATAGTCTGGCACGACACCATTACAGCCTTTGGCGACGATGCAATGGTGTTAAGGGCAGTCGTCGTACCGGTATGCGTTCGTGTAGTCCTACGTCGTGCAACCATCTGCCAATGGTGTTGGCACCAATCGGACGATGCGTGGAGGGCACCACTGCTCGCTGAATATCCGCAGTCGTGCCTGTTGGGTCACTCCGCGCACGTCGGACCACTTGTCGATCCTCTCTTTCTCCGTGGTTCGTCTAGGTCTCCCAGGCCCTTCGTGTCGCTGCTGCGTGCTTTGTTCTATCCACTGCCGCCAACAGCGTTCTGTGGTGATATCTGCACGCCCGGTATCGCGCGCGATACGGCAATAAGACTATCCTACTTCCCGGAGCCCGACGATGCGGCAGGTCTCGAACTCCTCCAATTGCTTCCGAACTTTTTTCTGATGCATACTTCACTTGCAAAGGATGCAACCAATACAACAGCACGAGTCCGAACGGCAAGCACGAACAACGGGACGACCTTATATAACCGGTCAGGCACAGCGCTACGACCCCTCCTTGCCGGCGTCACATGCGCGGTCGAGCGTGATACTTGAATCATTTGCATGTCTCACGATGTCAAACCTACCCACTAAGTTTCATTCTTGTCGGTTTCTTCCTTCTGTGTGCAACTATTTTTTTGACGATGAGTTATATATGCCGGCAGGACAAATGAGCCATGCTGCGTTACGCGAGCACAATAGACAGAGGTAGTGATTGGCGGACGTTCAAAATGAAATGATTATTGGCTACCACGCCAAGGGTGGAAGCACCTCAAAAACAGCAGACTTCGTGGGCTGTTCGCTAGGTGCTGTAGTAAGGGTGTGCCAAGAATCGACCACTGGCACACAGAGTACCTCCCGACGTCATAACTGTCGGGAGGTACTCGGTCACGACGTCATAACAGTCGATGAAGCGACGTTATACTCTGGGGTCCATGGCCAAGTAAAACGTCGCCTCCGTCGACTGGTAAAGGGCAATCGACGCGCAAGAGTGCAGCAATTGACTACGCAAATGAATGCTGGGGCGTGCCCAGGTACGTGTTCTTCATAACAGTAGAGCCGAACCCTGTTACGCATGGATCTCCGGAGTCGACGTTGCATCAGGGCGCCCATGTTGACCCAGGTCCATCGGCAACGACGCCTGAAGTTCGCATGGGTCTATCGTCATTAGATAGTGTGGAAAAGTGGGAAAAGGTTGCATGCATTCTCCGACGAATCGAGGTTTCTACTCTACAGAAGTGAGGAGCGGTGGCGGATACGGCGTCACAAACACGAGAACCAACACCAAGACACGCTTGTCGGTCAAGTACAGGCCGGCGGTGGCAGTGTGCATGTGCTGGGGAATGTTTTTCTGGTATGACCTGGGACCGCTGGTACCACTAGATGGGTCCCTGAACGCCAATGGCTACCTGTCCGTCCTCGCTGACCACATGCATCCCTTCATGATGGGAATTTATCCTGGTGGTGATGATGTCTACCAACAGAACAATGCGCCGTGCTACGTCGCTAAGGACGTGCGTGACGGGTTCAAAGAACACGACAGCGATGTCTCCGTTCACCCTTGTCCGGCGAAATCGCCCGACCTCAATCCCATAGAGCACTTGTCGGTCTATTTGGATCGACAAGTTCGACGTGCCGACCCACAACCACGTTGTCTCCGGTACCTCCGTGCTCTGCTGCAGTCCGAATGGGCACGTGTGCCTCGGGAAACCTTCCAGGGCCTCATTGCCTCCATGCCACGCCGTCTCTCCGCTGTCATCCGGGCCAAGCGTGGTTATTCCCATTATTAGGTAGGTGGTCATATTATTCTGACACGACTGTGTAATGTCCCACCATTTCGCGGTGAATCTGATTATTCTCTAGCACATCTTATTATGAAGACTTCCTATACACCCATACTATATCCCTTAACATGTATGTACAGATCTTATTTGTCTTTCCTGCATCACATTAATGCATGGTCCATGTAAGCAAGAGAGTTCGGAAAGCATTTTTTCTTTTGAACTTAGTCTATGTTTTCTTCATTGCCACATGCAATAAGAACATCATCTGCGTATATCCTCAGTATGATATAGTGATGCGTTGCTGTGTGTGAAAGAATTGTTTTCTTGTAACGTTGAACACCACGGAACAGTTTTTGCACATTCATATCCATTTCCCCCTAATACTTCTCTAGTAACTCTCAAACTGGATGCCTTGGCAGCCCTGAGCGTCGTAGATTTTCTTAGAAGGTATTACGTACTTTAAAACATTTTAATGAAAATTACAATTTTGAAAAAATATTGTTCTGAGTTTAAAACCCTTTAACGACCATAACGCCCAAAACGCCCGTACATGCAAACGACCATAGCTTCCTGAAACGCATCTGTAGAGTGAATCAGATTTCCCACCTTTACATTTTCTTTAAATTTGCACGACTTATGAGTGATCATTAGGGGTCACATTCAGTCATGATTATTGTTACTAAACAAAGAAATGAACCAAGAGACAGTTTTGGGCGTTATGGTATGTTAAAGTGATACAAAATGTTAGGGTCATGGCCGTTAAAGGGTTAAATAATAATACTTATGAAAGTGTTTGAAAATTGTTTCTCTGTAATACGAATGCCCATACCATATTTTACTTAGTTTGAATGACTGCTGGGGGTTTCCAACGAATTCCACTGCAATGAAATCATGAAAATTTGACCCAGAAATAGTTCTTTTTCGTATCCATGTGTTTCCTGAAAAGGCCAAGTGAAGATATTAATGGATCAATTGTCTAGATCCGCCATTTCTTCACTGCACTTCTTTTGTAAGGAAACAGAGAGAAGGGATCGTACTTGTTATGCTCTTTCAAAGCACTGAAAAAGAATCCCTTATACAATGACTTACTTTCATCAGTGTAATACGATTAAAAATGTGCATGCGAGCTTCTATAAGTTTTCTTTTTCGAAGGTAATGAATTTTAGTTAGTTTGTACATTTCTTTCTCACTGTATTTGATTTAGTCGTCACGACTGACGAGATGACGTGAATCAAGAATCAGTGGCAGTGGATGCATCGGTTTGGAATTTTTCAGAGCAACTGGTCTGTAGCAAAAACTTAATTATTTAAAACTGGATCTTTTTCATTTGTTACGGGGTGTACCGACCGCCGTGAGCAACTCTAAGGGCTATAAGCAGTCGCTTGACCCTAATTTAGGACCACTGGTTCCAGGAAAAGGATGACAAGTGTACCACGTAACACTGATCCGGGACTTAAACCCAGGCCCTGCTTAGACGACTTGCGAGAAGCCTGCACCTCTGAGCTCCGACTAACCAGCCTCGGGAGTGGCAAACAGCAATTAATGTTGAGCGGCGGCACATTTTGTCCTTGTCCAAAAGATATTTCCTACAGAAAACACCATCAAATGATATCATTTCCGGAAAATTAATACAACATGTGTCTGGAAATTTCTCCAGAACAGCAAAGTAAGAGTTGCACGAAATAAAAGAATCTTTAGATAACCGACCAAGCGCAAGAGGACAGTTATTTAGTGGCACGAATTTTTGCGAAAGAAATAGAATTTCATTACACTGAAGAAGTATAATTTCTTACATCTTTTACAGAAGGTATGTAAATATTAGGTTGGACAGTAAGTAATGTCTGCAAATGCAAGGCAACAGAAAAGTGCTAATTTTCGTATATACAAGTATAAATCAGTCCAAAATGTAGTCGCCATCGTTTGCCACAAATAAGCTGCTCCCATCTTCTGGGCAGCTGTTTGATACCCTGTGGCGGCTTGGATGCAAGGAAGTGAGGAAGTGCGCGTTCGACATCGTACCGCTTAGTGAGCTGCTGTCTGTCCAGGAAATGCTGCAACGACGGAAAAGGTAGTCGTCGCTTGGGTCAATGTACGGAGAATAGTCTGGGTGCAGCAGCAGCTCCCAGCCCAAGTCCCTGATCTTGTGACTGGTTCACCCGTGCTGTGTGAGATGTTGCTCCATCCTGATGTAGAAGGAAACCCTTGAAGTTCAGCATTGCTAGTTGCTTCGACGTGAGAGATGCGTGCAGATAGTCGAGCTGACGGCAGTTCACATCAGTGGTGATAGTGAGTGATTTTGTCTGGCAGCAGCTCAAAAAACACTACACCCCGCATGACCCACCACACAGCCAGAAGGCCCTCACATGGGTGTATTCCGGCTTTGCAGGTCAGCATGGGCTCCTGTTTTGGTTCCAATCACTGTTTCCGGGCGCTGACAACGTCATATAGGACTGACAACGTCATATAGGACTCACCTGTCACAATGCGATCCAAGAAAGGTTCAACTTTGTCACGTGCAAGCAGGGAAACGCATCCACTTTGCTATTAATACTTGCTTTCTGCTCTACTGTGAGTTGGTGGAGTAGACAAACTCCCGTCTTGTGCATCTTCCCAACCTTTTCAACTTGACGCAGGTTCGTGACAATGCTCGTGTGAGTAGTCATCAGCTGTGCAGCGAACTCCCGCATTATAACACGTGGGTCGGTCTCCACTAAAGTCTTCAGCATGTCTATATCCACTGTTGCGGGTCTTCTGGCTTTGGGAGGGTCTGACAGGCCAAATTTTCCCTCTCGAAATCGTTCGAACCACGACAGCACTGACGATGTGATATCGCATTGGGGTACACACTGGAAATGTCCCTTACAGCACTTGCGTGGGTGCTACCGCGACGAAACCCATACAACATGCAATGGCGGATGTTCTTCTTGTCCACTTGCATGTTGGCTGGCGCTTATACTCTTCGTCTTCTGACGGCTAACTGCCTCTTTCAACCCAATATCATGCTTACACAGGCAGAAGGAGAAATAATGAAAACTCTTTTGTCGGATGATTCAAGGAGTAGAAGCATTAAATCGACAGTAGATAATATATTAGAAAATGTGTCCCACGAGAGGGATTCAGCTTTTTCTCAGTAAATAGAATATTTCGAAAGACAATAATAGGAACACCCGGCTCCTACTATTCGCTAGGTTTAGCGAAAGTGAAAGCTCGTAAAACTAATGTTGTACTGCAGGGAATCAAAGAAACTAAATCAGAAAAAGATATTTTCCACATTTGGAACAAATACCTTCAGTCTTTTGCTCTATCACGAGAATCGTGAATAGGATTATACACAGAACAGTGCAATGGATGGCTGGTTTTCAAAACAATCTGTGTCACGTGCCGAAAAGAAAAATAAACATCATGTCGACTCATTGTTCGTACATCGTAAAACACTGGTTGCAGAAACAATGCGTGAGAACCGGAACAAAATAATTCATATGGTGAATTATACAACAAAGTTAGCCTCATAAATCACAGTTACTTTCTGAACTCTAAGAAAGAACTGGGTATCAGTATGTGAACCGCATCCCCCAAACTGAAAATAGAAGGCTATTTAGAGGTCGTATGCTGAATCATACTGGCCAATTAAAAGAGAAAGTGCCAAGATTTTCAGAACGTGAAACAAGAATTCTGTAAGTTACCAAAAGGTTGTATATAACGAACGCTACTAGCTGACGTATCTGATACATTAACACATAAATTTCGTCAACTCCAGCATATAAGAAAGAAATGAAAGCACCGTAAGTTCTTCAGGTTAAATAGCAGCACTGAAAGATTAGGTAAAACGAAAGAATTGTGGGTAGCTCAAGTAAACTCAGATACATGTACATCGAAACTGCTGAGACAATTCACTCGGTTCTTTCCCGATCCTAATTAAGACAGATTGACCAAACCTAAAAGGCGCAGTCGTTTGTGCTTTAATCATAATTACGCGAACTGGACTTTCTGCTGTTGTCAATACTAAAACTAAAAAGAAAACAGCTAAACTAAATAGCTAAAGTCCGCCCCGGTGGCGCAGTGGTCTAAGCGATGGCCTCTGATCATTCGTCCGAAAGGGGTTCGGGTTCGAATCCCGGTGAGGCATGGATGTTGTGTTTGTCTTACGGCACTGGTTCTCTCCCTTCCCTGGAACCAGTGACCCTAAATTAGGGACGGGCGACTGCTTATAGCCCATTGAGTTGCTCACGGTGGTCGTTAAACCTCCAATCAAAAAAAAAAAAAAAAAAAAAAAGGGGGTTCGGGTTCGAATCCCGGTGAGGCATGGATGTTGTGTTTGTATTACGGCACTGGCTCTCTCCCTTCCCTGGAACCAGTGACTGAAAATTAGGGACGGGCGACTGCTTATAGCCCATTGAGTTGCTCACGGTGGTCGTTAAACCTTCAATCAAAAAAAAAAAAATAGCTAAAGAGGAATGTGAGTATGTTTATCTACGGTTCGTCCGCGTGCCAAGGCACTACCAGTCTGGTGTGTCACATTGAAGGTATGTCGTCATTAGGTTTATTCTTTTTCTATTCAGCAATTTTAAAGGACAAACACTAAACGCACACTGAAGAAAAAGGTAACTTCCTTGGATGTTTTGTAACATATCTGCTACTTTATTTCTGAAAAAGTGCCAAAATCATACCGAATGATTTTAAGGGTGCTATTAGTTCAAGAAGAGGAACTCGTGGATCCGAAAAATGACAAGAGTGGAAGACATCATGATCAGAGTAAAATCCCTGAAATGGCAATGGGCTGGACATATTTTCAGAAGGACAGACCGTTGATGGACAGCCGAAATTTTAGACTGGATTCCAAGGGACAGGAAGAGACTCAGAAGAAGACCACGTGGGAGATGGGTGGATGAAATTCGAAAGTATGCAGGAGTGACATGGAGGAGACTGGCACAAGACAGACCGTTGTGGAAGAAACTTGGGGAGACCTTCGTCCAGCAGTGGATTGATAATAATGATGATGATGGTGATGATGATTAGTTCAAAGTACACTCATTGTCATAAAAGTCCGCGTACCAAACACAAAAACAGTGCGAGTAACGCGAAACTCGGCGAATAGCTACGGGGAGGGCAGACATGCAAATGATTAAAGTTTCGTGCGATTCCGCATGCCGAGCATCCAAGACCGGCACTTCAATTGCAATCCTTGGGTCTTATAAGGCGCCGCGCAGAGGACTCCATATTCGTGCCGAGGTGCACGGTAAGAGTCAGGTGTGATCCCTGAACGAAAGACATGCAGAGGAGCGGCCGTCGATGTGCGTACGGGAAACTGATGGAATTTGAACAAGGCCATGCCGTCGGGATGAGAGAGGCAGAGTGGCCAGCGCGCCGTATCGAAAACAATTTGGGCCGGTCGGACAGTACGGTGCGATCGTGTTGGAAGCAATGGACACGGAAAGGCACCCGGACACAGCGCACTGGCTCCGGACGACCCAGACACACCACCAGCAGAGATGACCGTGGGATCGCGAGAACGGCACGCACATATGCGACGACGTCCTTGTCCTATATCCAGAGTCATGTGGTGGCT
Source organism: Macrothele yani (assembly GCA_039090855.1). Lineage (NCBI taxonomy): Eukaryota > Metazoa > Arthropoda > Arachnida > Araneae > Macrothelidae > Macrothele > Macrothele yani. The sequence goes on along the minus strand of CM076994.1, from coordinate 72,756,468 downwards.
GTACAAGGGATTCCTGTTTCCGCCAGAACCATTTCCATACGCTAGACAGAGGTGAATCTGCACTCTCGACGGCCCTTACGTTTTCTGCCATTAACACCTGACCATCGTCGGCTTCGATTGCAGTGGTGTCAGCAGCGAGCAACGTGGAATGCTACGTACTGGCAACGTATAGTGTTCCGCGACGAACCCCGCTTCTGTATGGGAACGGACGACCACCGTGTCACAGTGTGGAGGACCACAGGTGAGCGCTACAATACCAACCTCGCTGTACAGCGGCACACGTCTCGAACTGCAGGTGTGATGGTCTGGGGAGCCATCGCGTATGACAACCGGACTTCCCTCGCACTGATCCGAGGAACGTTAACAGCCCAGCGCTACGTACAGGAGATCCTGCGGCCCCGTGTGCTGCCTTTCCTGGCGGATCGGCCGGGAGGCATTTTCCAACAAGATAACGCCCATCCACACACGGCTCGGGTTTCCCAGGACTGTCTACGTCATGCTTCAATGCTTCCGTGGCCTGCCAGATCGCCTGATTTCTCGTCCATCGAGCACGTGTGGAACCAGATCGGACGCCAGCTTTCTCCATGTCCCAGTGTTCGTAATTTAGGGCGTCAGTTGCAAGAAGTGTGGGCCAATCTGTCCCAGGATAACATGCGGCGTCTCTTTGAATCCATGCCGGACCGTATCATCGTATGTATCCGAGCACGAGGCGGTCCAACGCGGTACTAACGCATACCGGAATGTGTACCGTATGTCCGCGGGAAATCGTTAAACTACTGTGGTATTTTTTTTGATTGCAGGTTTAACGACCACCGTGAGCAACTCAATGGGCTATAAGCAGTCGCCCGTCCCTAATTTAGGGTCACTGGTTCCAGGGAAGGGAGAGAGCCAGTGCCGTAAGACAAACACAACACCCATGCCCCACCGGGATTCGAACCCGGATCCCGTTCGGACGAATGATCAGAGGCCATCGCTTGGACCACTGCGCCACCGGGGCGGCACTGTGGTATTGTAATCACTTTTGTCCTTGGTATGCTCCATCTCACTACTAAAATCTCATTTCAATCCAACGCCTCCTTCTTGGTGCGCGGATTTTTATGACAATGAGTGTATTTTAAAAAACTCAAGTGTAATTGATGTTTGTAGTCGCATATAGTCTTTCTCCATAAAAAAAATGTATTCTTGATATAGAAGTGGTGGACTCACATTTTCCCGTGCGCTGTAATTCTCAGTACAAGTCTTTTTATGTTTTTTTTTTTTTTTTTTGATTGAAGGTTTAACGACCACTGTGAGCAACTCAATGGGCTATAAGCAGTCGCCCGTCCCTAATGTAGGGTCACTGGTTTCAGGGAAGGGAGGGAGCCAGTGCCGTAAGACAAACACAACATCCATGCCTCACCGGGATTCGAACCCGGACGGACCTCTTTCGGACGAATGATCAGAGACCATCGCTTAGACCACTGCGCCACCGGGGCGGCACTGTGGTATTGTAATCACTTTTGTCCTTGGTATGCTCCATCTCACTACTAAAATCTCATTTCAATCCAACGCCTCCTTCTTGGTGCGCGGATTTTTATGACAATGAGTGTATTTTAAAAAACTCAAGTGTAACTGATGTTTGTAGTCGCATATAGTCTTTCTCAATAAAAAAAATGTATTCTTGATATAGAAGTGGTGGACTCACGTTTTCCTGTGCGCTGTAATTCTCAGTACGAGTCTTTTTATGTTTTTTTTGTTTTTTTGATTGAAGGTTTAACGACCACTGTGAGCAACTCAATGGGCTATAAGCAGTCGCCCGTCCCTAATGTAGGGTCACTGGTTTCAGGGAAGGGAGAGAGCCAGTGCCGTAAGACAAACACAACATCCATGCCTCACCGGGATTCGAACCCGGACGGACCTCTTTCTGACGAATGATCAGAGACCATCGCTTAGACCACTGCGCCACCGGGGCGGCCTTTTTTATATTCACCGCTGAAGCGAAGTTTCGTCATAACTTTCACTTAATTCCTCTGAATATCCTTTTGCTGCTGCCCAACACACTGTATATTTACTATCACTTATGTCTTCATATTTCCCCTCTAATATTGGTTTGTGCTGTCCTGCTTGCCAAGTGGTCTGAGGCGCGCTAGGTACTGACCATTTTTCAGAGATAGACTCAGGTTCAAGTCTCGAATGAGGCATGGATGGTGGTACAACTGTCTGATGCGGCTGGCTCTATCTCCTTCCTGGAACCAGTGGCCCCAAATTAGGGGCGGGTGACTGTAAACCAAAAATGCTCATGTTGTCGTCAACCCCCACCCGTCAAAAAAAAAAAAAAAAAATGAACGTTTGCATCTTACTGCTTTGTTTCCATGGGGGTCATTTCTTGGGCTTCCAGTCTTTACTCTAGGTTTGAAATATTTCGCATTTATTTGAAAATTTTTAGTTCAAATGCAGGTTTAATGTTTCGTGAATTCAGCCTATCATCTAGGTCAATTTCTATTTTCAACTACTTTCTCTACAGTTGGAGTCGAGTGTTTTCTTTCAAAAAATATTGCCTTCAAGATTTCTTCCCTCTGACAGAGTCAGGTTTTTCTGCTATTTTTTTTTTCGGTTTCGTGCTGCAGATCATCGAAGATAACACAACTATGTTATATTTCTTGTTTTTCCTAACTTAAATGTCATCTTGCTACTTTTGATATTGGGTTGGTGCGAATGAAATGTCCGGCAAAGGACCAGCACACGTGGACGGCGAGAACGGAAAAGTAGGACAACTTACCTAGGCAAAATAATCCCCCTCGGCATGAACACATAGTTGTCATCTGTCCGGCAAGGCTATAATCTTGGAACGAAAAACGTCTTGTGGCTGGGACCAGAAGAAGTCATCAACTGCACGTTGAGCCTCGTTGTCTGTCATGAACTGTTTCCCGGACAGGAAGTGATCCAGACGACGAAACAAATGATAGTCTGTTGGAGACAAGTCCGGGAAACCGGCAAGATGGGGCAGTGCATCATAGCCCAAGACTGTAAAAAAGTTTTGAAATTCAGGGGCAACTTTTCGTCATTTCTTTCGTGAATTGACGAAGCTTATTTCTGATACAACCTTCTCCGTGAAATGACGGAAAGAAACCTGAGTTTCACGGAATTTTCACACTACGGGAAAATTCTGAATTTTCAGAAACCTTTCCGCAATTCCTTTCGTATATTAACGGAAGATCTCCGTTCTCACTTTTTTGGTATGCGTATGACGAGAAATCACGGGTAATAGGAGCGACTCGTGAGAATACTTGAGGTTTGATAACTTTTAGATTTCAATCGTCTGCCGAATTTTGAAGTTCCATGGCGTGATCGGATATTGTGGAAAGCATATCCACGGATTTTGTTTATTGTGCCACAGTATATTTCTTCTCCTTTCCCCTATTTGGTGCACCAGCTACTTACTACACTGGCGGAAAGAAAAAGAACACCAAGAAGGAGACGTCTGATACCAACGAAATTTATACAGCATAATAACAGAATACAGAGGATAACGTGATCAAAACATTATGGCAAAATACAGCCGTATTTGCTGGTAAACTGAAAAATAACATTTCCATGTAACATGGTTAGTACGAGGTTGAACCGCCATGAACTGCGTCACACTGTACAATTCTGGCATGGAGTCTGTCCTACAGATGTTGGATGTAAGTTTGGGGTATTGAGTTCCAAGCATCCTCAACCTGGACGCGTAAATCGGGGATGGTCGTGGCTGGCCGTGGAGACCGGATAAGTCGTTGTCCCATAAAATGTCATACGTTCTCAATGGGGGACAAATCCGGTGAACGTGAAGGCCATGAAAGTTGTCTCACACCCTGAAGTGCATGTTGCGTTGGACGTGCCGTATGTGGGCGTGCGTTATCTTGCTGGAAAACACCACGATGGACCGACCTTACAAATGGCACAACAACGGGCTGAATGATGTTGCTGATGTAGGAGGTGCTGTTTAACGTACCCGGTACAAACACTAGTTATGTACGGGAGTGATAGCTGATCGCTCCCCACACCAGGAGATCAGGTATTGGCCCTGTGTGTCGCTGGCGGATGCAAGAAGGGTGGAGACGATCCCCTGTGCGTCTGCGAACACGCATACGGCCATTGGAGGCTCCCAAGCAGAATCTGCTTTCATCGCTGAACACGACACATCGCCATTGCGTTCTCCAGTGCAGGCGTTGGCGACACCACTGCAGCCGTTCCTGACGGTGGGCTGGAGTCAGAGGTACACATGCCAGAGGCACATGTGCACGTAGTTCTGCATCCAGTAGACGGTTGCGGATTGTTCGCACAGTCACCTCAGGTTCAACGGCAGCTCGGATTTGCGTCGCAGTGGATGTTCTGCTTCACAACGCCTCTCTTCTTATGCGTCGATCGGTCCGCTCATCAGTCCGTCTGTGACTCCCGGTTCCACGTCTTCTCGTGTGGGAATGTTCCTGCGGCCATCTACACCACCATCGTATCACCACCGATACTTCCCGTCCAATTCGCTCCGCAATACGACGATACGACCACCCGGCCTCGCGGAGTCCGACTAGACAACCTCGCTCAAAGTCCGATAACTGCTGAAATCGTACACGTCTTCCATGTCCAGGCGTTGCAGCTTCTTCAGGGGCTTCGCACGTGTCCGTAAGCCGAGGACTGATTACATTCATTTCGCAGTACTCCTTAAATACCACCGACGATAATTTGCATATTATGCCGTGCTGTGGAGTAATCGCTCACCGGTTGGTACCGAAATTAACATCACACCTACGTAAACTCGACCCCATTAACATATGTAAATTTCATGATCGTCCGCCAATTCCTTCTTGGTGTTCTTTTTTCACTTTCACCCAGTGTATATATTGTCTTACTGTAAGAAACCGGGTACTTATTGTACAGATGATTATATGATGTCTGTGTAACAGTCTTTGGAGAAAGCTATTATAGCTATCAAGAGTAAATTTTATATTTAGTTGTTTTTTTTTATTTGTGTGTATGAAATAATACTGTAAAAAAGTACATTTCACCTTTTTAAAAAAAGCTGAAAGTCATTGTCAGTTTAAAAAAATCAAAATGAAAAATGCTTAGTTTATGAAAAGTTCTCCTACAGAAAAAAAGGAATATATTACAAACCTATTGAGAAAAATAATCAGCTCCAGCAGAAAATAAAATGACTAGATCACTCGCATTACTGACAAAAAACTAAATTTAATCTGCAAAGAATTCGTTTTACGATGTACGTGAAGCTGATGGTCGAGCATTTGTAGCTCAGTGGTAAAAGGCGCGAGTTACCTCTTGAGCCAGCTTCCAACGTCAGGGGTTCGATCCTGACTCAGTGGAAGGATTACCTGGATAAGAGCTGAAAAGTACAGGGTCCTCGAATTTGTGGAATTTCAACTTAAATACGGAAAACCCTGAAATGGACTTTTCTGAAATAAACGGAATTTCTGTTTACGGAAAAATCTGTGAAAATACGAGTTAAAATAAACGGGTTACTTTTAAAAACGAAAATTTCTGAAAAAGACGGACAGCTACCGGAAACTTTGCTGCACGTTATTTTCAGAAATTTTCCGTGAATTCACACCACTGATTTTTTACAGTGGTAGTGTCAGCATCGTTCGTTGTGCGACATGAGGGCGGGCGTTATCTTGGAGCAGAAGAACACCATGTCTGTTGACCAAAGCTGGTTGTTTCTGCAGCAATTTCCGGTGCATCATCTGGTGTTATTCAGCACAATAACATCCTGCAGTGATGGTGCATCAATAACGTCCTGCAGTGATAGTGCATCAATTTCTAGTGCATCTGGTGTTATTCAGCACAATAACGTCCTGCAGTGATGGTGCATCAATTTCTAGTGCATTTGGTGTTATTCAGCACAATAACGTCCTGCAGTGATGGTTTGGCCTCTTGCCAAGAAACTCCGATGAATTATCTCGGCTGTGGACCACCAGACAAGGAACATTATCTTCTCGGTGTGTAAGGGTGGCTTAGGATGCCGTCCAGCAGGCTGTGCCTTGCTTAATTATTGTGCAGATCGTTTTCGATTATCATAACTTACCCACTTCTTGTCGCAGTTGACGAATCGATGCAGTAGAGGTTCCTGTTTATTCCTGGCAAGCAGCGCGACGTGCAGACTTCCAAACGCCTAGTCCTGTTGGCAGTTGTCAACTCACGCGGCAGCCACATGTCTAGCTTTTTGACCTTACCCAACGCAGCTAGACGCCGAATAACTGTCGTGTGGTGGACACCTACCTCTGCCGCTATCTCACAACACGTTTTTCGGGGGTCTGCTTCAACCACACGTAACAGAACATCGTCAGAAACAGCAAGAGGTCGGTGACCACGTGACAGGTTGGTGACCACGTGAAAGGTCGGTGACCATGTTCTTCATTTTGCAGGTGCATATCTCCGCTTCGAAACTACACAAACCATCGCCTCGCCGAATGGTTCGTTTGTTGGCTGTATTCTCCCCTAATGCTTTGTTAACGTTTCGAGAGGTGGCAATTCCTGCAGAATGGCCTAGTTTCAATTCATACAGGAAGATGACACTCAAATTTAGCATCTGCATGCTTCCTTTGTAAGCCATGTTACATCCAAACAAACCATGCCTGAACCTTGTTCTTCACACACATGCTAGCTATCTATAGGAACTCTGTGACGCAATACCCGCAACACCTGTGGATGGTTCCATTCCGCTATGGTGGGGGCCTGTCTCCACTGCTCGTTCGCGCCGGACGTTTCATTCGCACCAGCCCAATATTTAAGCATATGGTTTACATTTAAATATATTCACGCAACCCAGGTGTTGCAGAGCAGGTGTTTATTGTGAAAAGTTATTGGATCTATAAAGGTAACACAGCGTGAATTCCTGGAAAAGTCTGGGGGAAGAAAAGCACCAGACAAACGTTACACCGCCTGGTTAGCAAAGAAATTTGAAACCACGGGCATTGTTTTGAAACAATACAGTGGCGGACGTCTTCCTTTAGCGGAAGAAAAAACCAAAGAGGTGAAGCACAGGCTGCTGACAACACCAAAGAAGTCACTACGACGTTTGTTACAAGAAACTGGATATTCTGTTTCCACCTGCCAAAGATCCGCGAAGAAAGCGTTACTTCATCTGTACCGTGTGACAGCTTAATGTGTGCAAGAGCCTTGAAAAGCATGTGCCTTATTGTCACTGGTTCCTCTTATTGTCACTGGTTCCTCTTATTGTCACTGGTTCCTCTTATTGTCAGTGGTTCCTCTTATTGTCACTGGTTTCTGATATTTTTACTCGTAATTCCGAATATTTTGGATTTCACATGCTTCACTGAGGAAGCATGGTTTCATAGGACGGGTATGTCAATTCCCCAAACTCCCGCATCTGGGCTACAGATAATCCACATGAATTACACGAAACCCCATTACATCCTGCAAAGTCTGTGTTTGGTGTGCTGTGTCCCGAACCAGAATAATTGGACCCATTTTCTTGAAGAGCGTAGTAAACTCGGCGCCATATGTGAACATTTTCAGAGAATTTGTGGACCAATTAACCGACATCGATTTGGCAACTGGGGGACTTTCAACAGGGTGGAGCGACATGCCACACGTCCCATGTGAGCATTAGTGAAATTTTCCCTTTCTTCGGTGACCAAGTGATCTCCAAAGGACTATGGCCTCCTTTTTCACCCGATTTGACTCCACCCGAATTTTTTCTTATGGAGATATTTGAAATGTCGTGCTTACAATCGTTAAAAGTCTTAGAAAGCAACATCTGTGCAGCAGTTCGGATTATTATTTATAATGCTTGCTCAAAAATGTTAATTGAGCGGAGCTCTCTATACGAGACTCGAGACAATACGTTGTTTGGGCATAGGTACGAGGTGACACATCCGATGACCGTGGTTTTTTTGCATGCGATTGTACATCGTCCATGGTCAGGTTTTGACGCCTTCCAATTCCTGCAAAATTCCGCGTCATTGAGGAATAATCGTCCAAAAACTTGCATTTTTAGGGGGTTTTCGCGTTTTGAGAAGGGGTCGTTTGTTACCTATCTCCTCCGAAGATCATCAGCCGATCGCGGTGACACTTGCCACGGAGAAAGGGAAGAACGTGGTGAGTGACATGGGGTTGGTAACATGGTGATTCGTCGTGTCGTATAAAAATAATGACCATTAAAAAGCGACCAATTTTAATAAAAATTGAAAAAATCCGCTATGTTGCGTGTGAGGTCATTTTATTTTGAACACAAGTGAACTCAGTGGCGTAGCCAGAAATTTCTTAAGGGGGTCTTGGGTTTGGTTCTTTGGTGAAAGCCTGGTATACACGTACATATCGCTTTAAATTCGTACTCAGTCTCCCCTCAATGGAGGGGTTCAAACCCCGACCCCCCTCCCCCTCTGGCTACGCCACTGAGTGAACTGAACTGTATTAAACTGTTTAGCAGAGAATCGAAAAGATAGTAACGGTTTCCCCTAATTATATAGCGTTTTGGTTCTATTTAGAATTCGTGTGTGTCCTGTGATGTTGACAGTTGTAAATAAATTATTTCTTATCTAGCTGCATCTCCTTCATTGCACGAAAGCTGACTAGCCGGGGATATCTACAGTCATCGCAAGGTAGGAATTTTGTCTTAATGCTTTGAAACTGAACCCGAAACTCTATACAAGACTCGGAACAATTAGTTGTTCTGGCGTAAGTACGACATGACACATCCGATCACCGTGATGTTTGGCATGCGTTTGCACATTGTCCATGATTAGGTTTTGACGTCTTCCTGATTCCCGAAATTCCGTGTCATTGAGGAATTTCAATTACACTGCTGGCCACCCAAAATGCAACACCAAGAAGGAAGCATCCGATTGACCTGAAAATTCGCAGCATGCGTCGCCCGCAAAAGGACATGCAAACGATTAGCATTGCAGGTCATATGATAATCATGTGCGCCCGGCACGCCACCGAGAAGCACTATAAGAAGGGTGCACAGAACGCGGGGTGTAAGTAGTGGAAGTGTGTCGTGCTGCCGGACCTGTGCGTAGGAATTTACCTGATGCCTCGTCGCAGAATACGACAGTCATTCCAGCACGTTTCGGAGTTCGACAGAGGACGGATAGTGGCTTATCACGACAGCGGTTTATCGTACCGAGACATCGGCGCCCGTGTGGGATGACATCCAGCCACAGTGAGGCGAGTATGGATTCTGTGGTTGCAGGAGGGACGGACGGACCGACGTGAGCGATTGCCGCGGCACACCACCTAACGAGAGGACCGGCATGTTGTGCGGCGGGCATTGACGGCTCGCACCGCCACATCCCGAACGTTAGCGCAGGAATTAGGCTGTGTTGCGCAACAAACTGTGTCAGCACGTAACGATCGATGTCGTCTGCAGGAGCGGGGACTTGTCGCACGGCGCCAATCGCTCCGATTACCATTGACGTTACACCACCGACGAGTGCAGCGACAGTGGGCCGTTGAACGCCGCACATGAAATACGGAATGGCACGGCATTGTCTTCTCCGACGAATCCCGCTTCTGCCTGCAACACCACAATGGTCGGATACGCGTGTGGCGGCACCGCGGCGAGAGACTGTATGACACCTGCATTATGCATCGCCATACTGGTCCGTCGCCTGGCGTTATGGTTTAAGGCGCAATTGGATATGACACCTGCACCCCTCTGCTACGCATCGCCGGTACATTCAACAGCCATTGCTACATCTCCGACAGTTTTGGAGCCTGTAGTCCTCCCTTACCTGCAGGACCTGTCAGCGGCCACGTTTCAACAGGACAATGCGCGGCCACACGTGGTACGCATCGTGCAACAATTTTTCACTGCCCACTAGGTGTCACTGCTGCCGTGGCTCGCCTGTTCTCCCGATATGTCGCCGCCCATCGAACACGTCTGGTCGCTGATCGGCAACCGAGTGGCCCGGCAAGCACCACCCGCACCACCCGCGGCTACGCCTGATGAACTGTGGCGACGTGTGGAAGCAGCCTGGACCGACATACCCCAAGCCCACATCCAAAGCCTCTTTCGTTCGATGCCGCGGCGTGTAGCGGCCGTTATTGCAAGCCATGGGGGTCACACAAACTATTGATGTCTGCGTGTTCCTCAAGTCGCACGGGCCTGTAAGCTCAATTGTTTCATTTTTGTATCTGTTGTTATGTGTCCAGTAAATCTGGCTTTGCTATCTCGTGTCCTTCTTGGTGTTGCATTTTGGGTGGCCAGCAGTGTAAAACTAGATGACCTTTTTCTTGAACCGTTTGACGAAAGTCGGCTCACTAACATTAATTTAAAAAAATCGTTTGAATTGAAAAACGAAGAAATGAAACGACTCCGTCTATTAGCTCAACACTTGCTTAATCTATAAGCAAGTGTTGAGCTAACAGACGAAGTCTTTCCATTTTTTGTGTGTCTGTCTTTCGCGATACAAAATGAAATACGTAGTTGCCGATCTGAGTGTGTCTTTCCACTTTGTTTACATGGAACCTGATCACAACCAACGTGAATGCGTGAAGGAAAGTAGTTCATGATAAATTTTAGGCATTTCTTTTTAGAATATTTCGTACTTTTGTTCTGGAAGTCATAAATTTTACGCATTCCTTTTTAGAATTTATTGAGCGAAGCGAGGCCGAAGGACGAGGGTAGCTCTATTTACGAGACTCGAGACAATTAGTTGTTTGGGCATAGGCACGAGATAACACATCCGATCACCGTGATTTTTGCATGCAATTGGACATCGTGCATGGTCAGATTTTCCGATTCCCAAAATTCTGTTTCATTGAGGAATAATCGTCCAAAAAAAATTGCGTTTTCAGGGGGTGGGAGTTCCGGGTTTTGAGAAGGGGTCGTTTGTTACCTATCTCCTAAGACCTTCAACCGTCCGAAGTGACACCTGCCACAGAGAAAGGAAAGGACATGGTGAGTGACATGGGGTTGGTATCATGGTGATTGGTCGTGTCTTTTAAAAATAATGACCATTAAAAAACTGACCAATTTTAACGATAATTGAAAACATCCGCTCGCTATACGAGACTCGGGACAATTAGTTGTTCAGGCATAGCTACGACATGACACATTCGATCACCGTGATTTTTGGCATGCTATTGGACAGCGTCCATGGTCAGGTTTTGACGCCTTCCGATTCCTGAAATTCCGTGTCATTGAGAATTTCAATTAAAATTATTAAAATTGGTTCGTTTTTTAATGGTTTTTAATTCCTATAGGAGAGTGGAAGACATCATGATCAGAGTAAAATTCCTGAAATGGCAATGGGCTGGACATATTTTCAGAAGGACAGACCATTGATGGACAGCCGAAATTTTAGACTGGATTCCAAGGGACAGGAAAAGACTCAGAAGAAGACCACATGGGAGATGGGAGGATGAAATTCGAAAGTATGCGGGAGTAACATGGGGGAGATTGTCACAAGACAGACCGTTGGGGAAGAAACTTGGGGAGACCTTCGTCCAGCAGTGGATTGATAATGGTTTACAATTATGATTATTCCTATAGGACACAACCAATCACCTTGATACCAACTCCATGTCACTAATCATTGATTTTTTCAATTAAAAAAAGAGGCGCGAACATTCCATTAAATTTGCTCGAGTTTTTTAGTTCTTTTGCGGTCAACTTGAAATTATTTTCGTTCAAACTGATAAAAAAGGAAGCGGAGCACATTGTGGATACAAGAAAAACGTTAGAATTGGCTCCAGTAAGCTTTTTCTTTTTTTTTTTTTTTTTTTGCTTTTGTTTGTTTTCTAACTGTAACTTCTGAAGTCGTGGTCGAGGCCAGCAATATGGTATCAATGACGTCACTTGTCGGTTCGGTGAGTCTTGATGAAAAACGTAGTTCCCGATCTGAGGGTGTCTTTCCGCTTTGTTTACATGCAGCCTGATCACAACCAACGTGAAGGCGTGGAGGAAAGTAGCTCATGATAAATTTTAGGCATTTCATTTTTAGAATGTTTAGTACTTTTGTTCTGGAAGTTCATAAATTTTACGCGTTCGTTTTTTTTAGAATTTTTTATGCAATAATAGACGCCTTAATGAGCTTAGATTTTGCAATAGCTTCGCTCAAAATTTATCAACTGTACCCGAGTTATCGGTTAGTGTTGGTGTTTTGTCCCAGTTTGAGTCTATAGCGGCCAAACAGCCACAGTGGGCAAAACAGCGTAAGCCGTTCAGCTGACCGCCAAAATCATCGACCCATAAATATTGTTATAAATTTAGTACCACAAAAACACTTATTCTGCAGCTAGTAAAAACAACCGCTCGATCTCTGAATATTACATAGCCATGATCTGTGTGAAACCTGTCTATAGACTGAACAAAACGCAAGGTTAACACCTGCGTGAAGGGGCAGAACATTGCAGGCGGCGCAATTTAAACCACCTCTGTATGATTGCAGGCTTTACATGGATGAAAATGCGTTGCATCACTATAACTTTATTTTCTCACTTGCTCTGTATCAATACACGCTTACTGGTGAATGTACAGAAAAACTGTATTTGTTTTAATATTTAACCTGAATTAAATTGCTCTTATCTTTCATTCTAATTAGTGAGTGATTTGTCTACAAAAATTTACCTTTCATTCCTTATGCAAGTTATATCTGTATTGAAAACTTTTAGGGGAATCTGTGACAGTATTTACAGATAAGTTGTGTCTCATTAAAGTTGGAAAGGGGGAGGAAAATGGAGGTGATGTGAGAATATTCTTTGTGAGGCTCTTTTCTGGATTGAAAGACAATGCTGCACGCATAACTGTTTCTACTGAAGTTCAATGATCTGGCAGTTTTAAGAGAACGGGCTTTCCACTTATAAATGGTGTGCTGGCGCACAAACGGTGTTTGCACGCGTCCTTTCCCGGAAAGCTGTGTAAACCTCGGATCTGCTGGCACACAGCCATCGCAGATAATGATGGGATCTCTACGTATTTGGACGGCTACCGACTGGAAACTCAACACTTGATAATTAACTGTCTTTTACAATCCTGGACATTTGTATTTCAAAACAATCAAATCTGTTACGACAATTGTACAAAAAAGGAAAACAAGAAATGAAATCCGTCTGACTAAACTTACGCAATGACTATTCGTCATCCCTGGCAATTAATTTTTCCGTCTGTTGAAAACCTTTTCAATAAAGTTAGAGTAGTTGCGACAAGCAGATATGTCTTTTCAAAGTTGCGACAAGCAGATATGGCTTCCTGACGCTTTTGTAATATAAGCCTTGTCGTAAATCTCCGAATACTTCTGGGCCGCGGGTGGCCTAGTGGGCAACGTTCGTGACTGCCACGGAAAGCACCTCAGGTCCGATCCCAGGCAGGTACGAACGCACGATCCACTAAATATCCGCCGTGCGTCGAATGGGCACGTTAAGCCGTCGGACCCCGGTTACTGGCCACCTGGTAATAAATAAGGGCGTCTTCCTCCCCCTTTCTACTTCGCTTCCGTGTCACTTTCCTATTGGGCACTCTAGCCCAAGTCTCCTAGCTTCTTATTTCTAAGGGTTGTTTAAGACTTGGGGTCAGACACTCCCTTCCTAAAATCCTCTACATATGATCATGATCATATCCGAATACTTCTAAGACATACTGTCTCATATAAAACATGCAACGATACCTCAGGTAAAACTATGAGACACAACATTTACCTAGGTCACGTATAAATGAAATAAGAAATCTAATGTAAGGAAATTTTCAGTTCCGATCAGAACAAATATACTTAAAAATAGATGCATTTTAACGAAAACTGGTGCTTAACTGTTGAATATAACGAACATTTTGATGACCTTTTTTTTACAAAGTAGCAAAGCACAGTCATTTCAAAAACAGCCAAAGAGTTAAAAAGACACCAATATTCTATGGTAATTACGGTACCGATAATGCTGTGACAGTTTCGTTTTTGTGACCCCACACGTTTATTCTTTTCTGGAAATAAAAATATTTTTATAAATTTCTGATTTTATAACTATAGGTATAGGTACTGATATGGTTTCTTTCAGTAAATTAAGATTCATTTGCGAATTAATAATCTGCTATTTAATTAATGTGTTACAGGGCTGTTCGCTGAGTCCCTGTCGCTTATGTTCGTTACACTTTCGCTTGTAAAGAACTTAGAATTTCCTGGTTTTTGCCTGTATTGTTCCCCGATTATGAAACAAGTAAATAAAATACCAGCTGAAGTTAAGAGTCGTCTGTTTGCAGTGAAGATTTATTCAGTGAAGTAAATGGGAAAATATGTTTCGAGCTTTGTCCGGATTTTTTTACGTTTCCTTATACAGTGAAACCTAAATTGACGGACACTTCCTGGCAACGGCAAGTTTTGATTAGTACAGAACAGCTGCCGTAGGTGTAATATTAACGATAACCTCCAAACAGTGAAACCTCTTAACAGCGGCCAACGGACATTCCCGTCAGTCCCGAAAGAGAACTAACAGGCACCTAGTTCTTTAGGATTTTGAGCCGTTCCTTTGGTACCTCAGAGAAAGGTATAAGATAGGAATAAAGAATACTACTAAGAATAAAGAATGCTGCTAAGAATAAAGAACGCTGCTAAGAATTAAGAATGCTACTGCTCCTCGAAAACGATGTGTTGGATTACGGCGAGTACAGTAGTGTGCTTAAGTGAAGAGAAAGGACTTAAAATTTAGTTCTGCATGAGGTGAACTCCAATTCCTGTGTATGTTTCAGTCGTAACCTGGGAAGGGAGTGAAACGTTTTCTGTTGGCTGGAGTACAGTATACCTTTTATTGGTCCCTATGGGTTCTGTTCTAATTTTTCGGCTCGCGGCTAGCTAACTGTGCAGTTCCATTTCACTGTCTAGTATTTTTTTTCGTTTTTCTTTTCCTTAGCGTATCCTAAACTTAACCTCTTAGCTTGATATTTCTAAAGGGAAGCTTGAGACAACAGGTCAGACACCATTTTCCTAAAATCCTCTGCACCATGATTTTATTTTAAATTGTTATATTGTTTTATTCAGCATTCTACCTTTTGGAAAAGCTCTTCTTTGTTCGTAAGCTTTGTACACTGTACAGTTATTCTCTTTTTGTACCAAAGCAACGAACTAACAATGTATGGAGGCCTAACCTCCCAACAACGGTCACTTTTTCCTGGTCCGAGTAACGACCGTTATTCGGAGGTTTCGCTGTATTATTAACCCGATGATCTGTTTCTGCTTATTAAGATTCTTTCTCGGTTACTTCGATGCTGTTTCCTTATTCCAACTTTATTTTCCTTCAATCTCCCTTCTCGCTATCGGACATACTCCCCATCCATTTTCCCAGGATGGAGAAATCTTCCAAATTCTCTCTCCAAGTGCCCGTTCAAGACCTTCTCGGCTTCAAATCTGAAATCAATCTCCCCTTCTCGTGTCGTCTCCCTTTGGAAGACCCCCACCCCCTTGTTTTGTCCCTCTGCTCGAAAAGCGCACGAGTTACTTTTATTACCTTCTCTCTCGTACGACTTTCGTGACCAATCTTTTCACCCCTTCATAAGCAATTTTGATCCATCTTGAGAAATTTCTCCATTAAAATCTGAAGATGTTTGAATAGTAATGTGCTTGATACCCTCAATACGAAAAGATCATTGTCCACTCACACCTTCGCATAGCAATAAAGCCATAATGCTGATCCCTCACACTGCTGGGCGGAAACTGGTGAAAAAAGAGACCGCTTCCAAAATTCCCTGAAGCATCAATAGAAGGAGATTTGATTTTACCTTACAAAGTATTTAAACTGGTTATCAAAGTTTACCTTGCTAAATAAAAACTATGATCCAAATTAATATTATGGTTACAAATGGAACACCATGGCATTGCATATCCAGGAAATTAAAAGATAACTGTTCCGATATTTCTATCATTGCGAAAAGTTCTTAATGAAATGTATGTTTTCTGTCTTCTTTTTCGCGCTAATAGAAGTACTTTTTACCAAATCTTAATAAAGAACTGACAGGCGTAATAATTTAACTGAGTGCTGCCTGTCAAAAATCTTAAAGTTGGCCAACCTGAATGATTTCTAAGCCAGCAGGCATACACTTTAACTGCGTTTGGTTTTAAAGTTGGAAATCTGGGAGGGAGCAGTAAATTTACAAACTTGTTAAAATGACTTTACAGTCAGTCTGTGCTTTGAAAATATGTGAATTTACTGAGTACTGTTAAAAGAAAATTGAATTTGTGTGTGTGGGTGTGTGTGTGTGTGTCTATATGGATTGTTACAAACAGTGATCGGAAAATGTTAAAATTATTTCATAAATAAATAATTTTAATGTTTTCCAAACACACCATTAAAAGTGAAGAGGTATGCCATCTCGGTCGTTAATATATATGGACAGAAGCATCCCGACGGCTGAAAAGATAGAATCAAGCATATTGGTAGTCCAGTCTTATTAAAAAGAAAAAATTAAAAATACGGTTTAAAATTGAAAACTATGTAGAGCGGTTTAGGTAACTGATTCGGCTACTTCTTGAAAGGGTAAGTAAAAACTACTAGAACAAGATTAAAAGAACAGGAATAAAAGAGAAAGAAGTTAGTCCTTTTTCTAAAAAGGAATGGAAACTAGGAAAGAAAGAGAATGCCAAATTTCTGAAATTAAAATTTTAATCTGTCATATCCTTTATATCAATCGCAAAAGGTGGAGGGTAAAACATTATTATGTGTCTATGCACGCACATAAGCACTGGTGTAGTGCTCCGTTTCGCAGAGAAGAGAAGCTTCATTCCCTCCCTTTTGAATATTTGTTTCTCACAAAATCTATTCCAGTAATTTCGAAAGAAAGCAAAAATTAGAACTGTAGGGAAAATCAGGAATAAGGGTGAAAATAAATGTAATTTTCATAATTTAACTGATCAATACTTTGTTTTCTGTTCGTATAAAACATAATACGACAAGACATTCATATAGATTTTTATTGAAATTTTCGTCTTGCTAAAAACACCTTGCATATTTCAAGCATTCGCCTGGGATTTCAAGCCACAAATTACACAAGAAAATATGGTGTTATTAAAAAAAATAAAGGTTATCGACAAATTGTTAGAGCGTATGTTGTTGCTGGCATTGAATCATTACTCTGAGTGATTCGTTTTTTGTATGACATGCTTTGGTTCGACCCTCGACGTATATCAATATGCCATCCCGGCTGTTGTTTTATGGCACTTCGACCACTACATTATACTTTAAATTCAGGTATTAATAAATCGATGTAGATTATGTTTTTTAGTTGTTGTTGTTGTTGTTGTTGTTTTTGTTGTTTTTTTACCGAGTGACGCTCTATTGTTGTAAAATTGCCTGTGCAAGACGTCACGATAAGAAACCACAAAAAAATTTCATCCCGTGTCTTTTGAAATCTGAATGACGCAAACATTGTTAATCTCTTTCAAAATCTGTCCATCATAATAAGCAAATTCTCTTTCTTTGTCTTTCAGAAATGAGCTAATGATTAAACTGGTTTAAAAGCCGTTTTTCCCCCTTTCTGAATATTAGCCTACAGTTTGCACATTAAGCAGGCCAGCTAGAAATGTTTTTGAAAGGTAAACTTGACTGGCTTTACTGAATGTGCTCATCATTAACATGTCATTCCAATAGGCCAGTTGTCATCATGTTTCATTTATAACCCAACAGAAAATCCCATGACACCAAAGATGTCGTGTTCACAGGTATAAAATAACGCATCTTTTACAAGTTAATCATGTAGCTATCATATATATCATCTTTCTCCCTCACATTTTGCGACAGAACGGGGGAGGGAGTCACAGACACACTATGTAGAAACATCAATGTTGGGAGTTTTAGTGTAGTGTTGTGGGAGTTTTAGTGTAGTGTCCCTTTCCCGGCTTCCTCTTTCTCCCATTGTTTAACCTTAGACTAGCTCTCTCTTAGAAATCACAAATTATCTAATGTGCTTCTTGAAAATACCTCCCTCCTTCATTTTTTGTAAATAAAAGTTCGCATTTGCTCTTTCTGTCAAAACTTCGAAAAGGAAAAGTGTTGGTAACGTCTTACTTTGAAGGTAAAACCCATTGATTTAAATGGCCCAGGCTCTTGCTCACAACTGTCCTGAGAACTGTTTCGCAAGATAGCAGTGGAAATTTGTTTTAATCATTTTTCATTATTTGGTCAGCATTGGGCACGAATCTTATACCACGTCTTCGACATGAAGTGAAACTAAATTTTTCTCAACTGCTGTTTTCGTTTCGTCGTTGGTGCTGGTTGCAACTTCCAGCAAAGTGCACTTATACAGGATTGTCCAAACGTCTTGCCTTTATTTTTAGAAAATTATCAAAAACTAACTACACCACTTATAACGAAGTATATTTCTCAGTCATTTTTATCCGCGCCGGGGTTCGAACCCGGGTCCCCTCATTCCGGAATAAGTTGCTCTACCAGTTGAGCTACGCGGACATTTTGTTCTGATTCCTATTTGCCTTTATGTCGTGTGCGTCCTTCTGGCAGGTACGTCACATCTCCTGGTACGTTACATCATCTCCCCCTTATTTTTTTTTTTTTTTCGAAGTGCTGGAGAAATGATTCTCTTATTTTTCCTATCTCGCGGTGTGGAAATAACATCACACCATTGCGAGATTTTGAACGGTCGGGTCATCCGGATAGTTCGGGCGCCATTATAACGAAGTATATTTCTCCGTCATTTTTATCCGCGCCGGGGTTCGAACCCGGGTCCCCTCATTCCGGAATAAGTTGCTCTACCAGTTGAGCTACGCGGACATTTTATTCTGATTCCTATTTGCCTTTATGTCGTGTGCGTCCTTCTGGCAGGTACGTCACATCTCCTGGTACGTTACACACTTACAAACATAAAATTTGCTGCGTTGGATAGGTAAAGACCTAGCAGTACTGGTATTCACGAACAGTTCCTCTAGATCCTATAAATTACTCACTTTTGTTCGACATATATACTCTGTCTTTGACAAATGCTCATAAAACATTCCACTGGAGTTATATCAAGTGAAAGGGCTGGCCACGGAATCTCGGTGAATCCAGTTTCATAAAAATGCAGTATCCTAGTAGTCGCAAACATTTGTTCCCCATTGGAGAGGAGCTCCGTCTTGTTGAAAAGTGACACCTGGCTGAAGGTCTTCGAAGGATGGCACAGCAAAAATTTGCTACACATCTAAGTAGATATTTGCGTTGACATACGTTTTCCACAAAGAAAAGAGAACCAAAGATGCGGTTGTGCATAGGCCCATAGTCGTGCATTAAATTTGGGGCTATCGCGAATGTGATTTTGCCAGACATGTGGGTTTTCCGAACACCATATGCGCAAGTTATGTCCGTTAACTGCTCCATATTCGTGAAATGCCGACTTATCACTAAAAGGCACGTGTTTAAGGAAGTGTTCGTGGTTATCTAACCGATGTATTAACTTACAAGCAAATTCGCAATGACGAGGCTTATCATTATCCTCCGAATTTTGAACGATCTGGCCTTTGTATGCGTATCCCCGCTGTCTTTTATGCAAAATCTGCATCATTGTTGTGTGTTGCACTCCCAGCTGTGCAGCAGCTTGTCAAGTTGACTTTCTTGGACTCTGGAAAATGCTTTCTGAACTCGCTCCACATTGTCTTCCAAAATACTGGAACATCCACTACTTGGCTTGTTCAACACACTCTCAGTTTCTGGAAATTTATCTTACCAATGCTTAATTGTTTAATTATTTTAGCATCAGGAGTATTCTTGCCGAAACGTGTGCAAACATTTCTCTGCACTTGAATTACTGATTTCATTTCAGAAAACCACGCCACACAAATCTCTTTTTCCTGCACATTCACCATTCTAGCTTGTAGCTAAGAACAGGAGGACCACCTTGTGCCGTCTACACGCAGTGACAAATAACAAAACTTCATATGTTTGCCTTTCAAACGCTGCAAATCGTATTTCTGTACGTGGTTTAGTTTTTCTGGATTCAAAAAAGTAAAATTGGTGGTTCAAATAATGATGTCTCTGCGTTAAAGCGAGATCACAAAACAAACATTCATATTTACGTTAGGGAGGTGAAAAGTGAGAGCAGTTTGCTATGTATGTTTTTCCAACAGCCAGGTTAAATTTTCATCCCAGCAGAGAAGAGCCAAATTCTTCCCCATAATCTCTTCATATTTTATTTTCAATTCCCACCGAAATTGTTTTTGCATTGTAGGTGTTGTGTGTGTGACGACACACACTCTTCCTCTTCCCACGCTGCCAGTTCTTTTTCCGTTTCTTCTGGAATCACTTCCAGCATTCTTTTTGGTAAAGTATTGCTGCTTTCTTCCTCCGGTTCTTCTTCTGCCTTTTCTACTTCCTGTGTCATTCTTTCTCCCTGTATCCCTTCTTCTATCTCGTCCTCGTACAAGGCCAAGACTACTGAAACCCATGCGGTACAAACATACAGAAGTATGAGAAAGAGTAGGTTTATGATATCCATCTTCTTAAGAGCTAATCCTAAGTACCAACAAATGATCTTTTCAAAGTAGTTCCGTATAAAAAAAGCTAATTATATCAAATGTTAAAAACTGCTTTTTGAGCTTGTCTTCAACCAATATACATACATATTTACATATTCCAACAATGATTTTTCGCCACAACAATGATGTTATTGTCGGCAAACGTTATTGTTGCTACAGCAGAAAAGAAGGAATTCCTAATAAATGCGACAGTTTCTTTGTTGTGGACGCATATTCTTGGGTTTCGCCGTTTCCGGATAATATGCAGAAAAGCACTCTTTTTTTGTGTTGGGGTTTAAAGACCATCACGAGCAACTTTAGTGGCCATATGCAGTCTCCCGTCCCTAATTCAGGGACAATGGTTCCAAGGACGTGGGTGAACCAGTGTCATTGGACAAAAACATATTGCATACCTCATCCGAGCTCGAATGTAATCTATGAAGTAGAGCACGGAATCCATCCTCATCTTTTATTATCACTTTATTCTGCTTTAGTACGCATGGTTGTGATAATGTACAGTATGTAGACGAAAGTAACCGGACATCTCCACAACTGTAAGTAAAGAGTAAAGATGTACTTACAAAGCCAGAGGTGCACTCTCGGTGTTTGTGAGTGTTGTAACGAAGAGGGGCGTTGGAACACCTGGCTGGCCGCATTAGTAACGACTATTCTAAGGTGATCATGTGATCATATGTAGAAGATTTTAGGAAGGGGATTATCTGACCCCAGGTCTTAAACAACCCTTAGAAATAGGAAGCTAGGAGATTTGGGCTAGAGTGCCCGATAGGAAAGTGGCAGGGAAGCGAAGTAGAAAGGGGAGGAAGACACCCTTATTTATTACAGGGGAGCCAGTACCCGGGGTCTGACGGCTTAACGTGCCCATCCGACGCACGGTGGATATTTAGTGGATCGAGCGTTCGTACCTGCCTGGGATCGAACCTGAGGTCCTTTCCGTGGTAGTCACGAACGTTGCCCACTAGGCCACCCGCGGCCCTTATTCTAAGGGCCGTAGCTACCAGGGTTTTATAGAGGGCTCTTCTCCCTGCAAAGCTAGTAATTCCCCTGGCAAATTGACGTAGCTGTAAAATTTCTGATCGGTAGTTTATGAAAACGACCTTTGTATTTCACTATCAGCATACATTCTTTACTTTATTTTTTTCGCATTTCACGATCTTCACAAGCGCCTGTTGTTTACTTTTAGTTGCTTTGATTTGCATAAAAACGGGCTGGTCGTAATGCTTTGGTTCTTCGGTGTACATTCCATTGAGACAAAAAGTGAGTTAAACTTGTCCTTGTGAAGCCGTCTAGCCAGGGTCGTGGCTGGTGTAATCTCTTAACCCTAGCTGTTCTAACCCACTAAGGTAGAGTAAGATTAAGGGGTTTTAGGATTTCCTGTTGCTGGCCGCTTGGCACCAAAATTCTTCCGGCAAAGTGGATGTCTGTGGTCAAGCTTCCAAGTATATGACCCTTTTCTGGAAGTAATTGGGAATTAAATGAAGCATGCCACCAGAAAAATGAAAATAAAACGCAGTCGGCATTGGTCATTCAGACAGGAGATATCCAAGACAGGAGAGACACATCTTTGCAGTGCATTGCCTCCATATCATAGTTATGTCTATGATGAAGTGCTTGCAATTTTTTTATTTGATTACCGCATTTGCCGACGTATAAGACGCACTTTGTTTTTTCCTGAAAAATACTGTCTGAAAATGCGGCGCGTCTTATACGCCGGCAAAATTATATATTTTTTTTTATTTAGGAAATGCGTAGTAAGTACAAAAGTTACGCAACCCATGTGAACTGTTGCCTATGCCAACAGTCTTGTGACCACCATCGGACCTATCCATTTTCAAGATGAGAAGGGCAGTGCACCTCACTCACTGTGGAGTGGAGGAGAAATTTACTCGCGACAGCATGACTCAGCATGATGTGTTCTTATCGACACATTGAGAGCAAGGCTTCGCAGCATCGATGAGCCTGTTTGAACTGGCCTGTGTAAGATTTCGATTGAGCGAAACAGTAGCTATTTTATATGGTTCTTGACTGTGTGAAAATCAGTTCTTATTTAAAGTTGCGGTAAATCACAAACGTTTCTCTTTCGTAAGACATGTCCCGCAGGCATTGCTATGACATAGTATTTAAACTCAAAGTAATCCAGTATGTAAAAGAAAATGACAACAGAGTAGAAGAACGACACTTTGGGTCGCCGCCAACTGAAAAGCCATTCGTACTTGGAGAAAACAATAGAAAGAACTGAAGGAGACAAAACACAGTAGGCATAATCTTCGCAAAGGAGTCGTGAAACGGACAAAACTTAAAGAAGATTTTAAAACGTGGGTACTAGAACAAAGAAGCGAAGGGATTTCAGTATGTACGAAGATGATTATTCAAAAAGCAAAAGGTATGGCAGAAGACAGAGGAATCACTGATTTTTCTGGTTCAACTTCGTGTGGTTCCAGATTTATGAAGAGAAATAACCTTAGTATGCGTGTTAGAACAAAAATAGCAAAAACAACGCCAACTGAATATGAGGATAAAGTTATTGTGTTTTACAGGTACATCATTAACGCCAGAAAACTTGGAAATTTATAACTTTCACAGATGGCAAATATGGATGAAGTCCCCCTTACATTTGATGTTCCTTCAAACAAAACGGTGGATTCCGAAGGTGCAAAAACTGTTACTATCAAAACGTCTGGTCACGAAAAACACATTATACTATTGTTTTATCACGCTGTGCTGATGGAACAAAATTGCCACCTTTCTTGATATTTAAGAGAAGGACATTATCCAAAGAGAGAATACTAACAGGAGTTTTTGTTCATGCTCACCCCAAAGGTTGGATGGATGAAGAAGGAATGAACTTGTGGATAAAAAAAGTGTGGTCTAGGCGCCCTAGTGGACTGCTAAAAAACCTTCCTTGATGGTGATGTCACAAAATTGAAGATGTTAAGAAGAAACTTAGTGAGATGAAAACTCATTTATCTGTAATTCCAGAAGGTTTAACAAGCCAGCTTCAACCTTTAGATGTTTGTATTAACAAACCATTCAAAGGATTCATGAGGGAGAAGTGGAATAGCTGGATGGATGCAGTCTCCAGATTTTGATGTGACTAAAACAGTAAGAAGGAAGAGGCCTAGTATTTCAAAAGTGTGCGAAGCATCATGGATGCAGTGAAACGAGAAACTGTCATAAAATCATTTAAGAAATGTGGCATTAGTAATGCTCTTGACGGTTCTGATAATGATGAATTGTTTGAAGACAGTGGTAGCTCAGTTTCTGAGATTTCAAGTGACGGATTGCCTAGTACTGAAGAAAACATCTCGGGTTCTGAGAGTGAAGATGATGATGAGTAAAACATTTAAAGGTAACCACATTGTTCTTTGTGTTGTTGTGTTGTTGTTGTTTGTATTTGAATATTCTTTGTTTTTGTACCTAAATACATTTTACACACCAATTGTATGAAAATTACAGTATTTTATTTTTCAACAAAGTATAGTTTAGAAATGTACTATTTTTTTTTCAAAAATTGCCTTTGGAAAATGGGGTGCGTCTTATATGCCGGCAAGTACAGTATTCCCAATAGAACTTATTATTTCATCTTTTTGTTATAAATTTCGTTGTTAATTTCTGCACTTTAATTCGCTCAATAATGATACTTATTTTGAGCATACCAATTAAATATCCAGTGATACTAATTGGGGTACAAACATTTCTTTTCCCCAAAGATATCAATAATATATGGATATAGCATGCAAACTATTGGCTTACTTTTCATGAAGATTTCATCAATACCTTAGCCCTCCCCAGAAAAAAAAAACTAGCTGCTTGCCTGTGCGTTACTCTAAATAAATATCAATAACAAAATTTCCGGAGAAAGAATACTAAAAAATATTATTACTGCAGAGCATTCGATAGAATATTAAATAAGCATATTTAAAGATTTAAACAATCCTCCGACGCTTATAAGATTCAAAGCGAGCAGAAACGTGAGTCTCATAAGCGGTAGTCGCTATTTCTGGATTTTCGAATTTCAGATATCTGAATACTCGCATTTTGAAATTCGTATATTCGGTTTCGAAATCCTGATATCCGAAATCGGATTTTAAAAAATCCGAATGTCGTGAACAGCAATATTCCAGATGTAAAAACATTCATCCAGACGGATGAATAAAGTAGCATGAAGTTCTGCCAATTCCAGATGCTGTTTGAATTTTTTTACGAAAGATGTTACGGATAGCATTTGTTCTGCTTCAACAAATCAAAACTACACTGGGTAGCTATTTATTAGAACCAACCTCATACGTCTATGAAAAGGAACTCGCATAACTACTAAAATATTTTGAGTAGCGGTTCATCATAAAACTATAAAGAATGCGAACTTGAGAAAGATGGGGTATGAGAGTTTGAGCTAAACTATCTAAAGCACAAAGATTTGATTTCTGTTCTATTTCCTTAAACTGCAAAAAAAGAAAAAGAAAAAGAAACTCAGCCTTTTAGGATCAGTGTTCTTCTTGATAAGTTTTTCGTCTAAAACCTTTTCAACGACCACCATGTTTGGACTCTTAGCAGTCTCCCGTACAGCATCGGTTTTGAGGCCCATCTCACTTTGCCTGCCATCCTTAAAAAATAACTTTTTTCTTATTATATAATATTGACGCATGCTGTCCTTCACCTCTCTTTACTCTCCTAATCTACGAGAAATTACTGTAATCCCAACAAAATTTGACTTCCAGATTTCAACAGGAATACACATTTTGTGCTCCTCTGAACATGATTTGACTATTTTTACAGTGGTGTGTATGCGTGTGTTGTTTGTTGTCGCCATAACAAAAGAACTATTATACCTGTCCAGACGAAATTTAATACTTAGGGGTTTGGTGATATCTGGATTGAAAAAAAAATGGCTGTAGTTAAAAATGAAATGCTTTTGTTAAAGAAGAAAAAAAGGAACATTTATAAGGATGACCACTGAACCACAGTACTATAATATGATACGTAAGTTTAGTTTATGGTACTGCTTTAATAGACTTTTATGTTACATGCGGTGTATCTGCTGTCGCATATAATCAAATTATACTCCACTGACTGTTCCCCCAAAGAGAGTCTGAATATCCATGAAACCAGTTAGCATGTCACGTAAAACAAGTTTTTTCAATGCCATTTTAGTCGTACGGTAACAGTCTTTGTGACGTACTGCAGAGGTGAAGCACGTGTCAGGAAGACAAATCTGCAGCGATACATTCCGTCGGTTTAGTTTAGTTTAGTAAGCTAGAGCAACTAGCTCCGGAGCGAGGAGGCGTGGATTCGACACCGACAAATTTGTGTTTTCACATAGGCTCCCGTTATGTGAAATGGATCTACTGGCAGCTGTGTTCTTCGAAAAACGTGTGATGTTTTTTACACACAACGTTTAGAATTAATGAAAATTTTTTTCCTCGCTTCAAAAAAGCAACAACAAAAATTAAGAGGAAGATTATGTGACCTACTACAGAAGTGAACCACGTGTCAAGACGATAAATCTGCAGCGATACGTTTTGTCGGTGTAGTTTAGTCGGCTAGAACAACTGGCTCCGGAGCGAAGAGGCGCAGTTTCGGTTTCCGTCATGGACAAGTTTGCATTTCCACATTGGGTGCCCGATTGTGGAAAATGGATCTACTGGCCGATGGGTTCTTTGAGAAATGTGTGACGTTCGTTCCACACATCGTCTGGAATTAATGAAAAATTCGTTCTTCGCTTTAAAAGAACAACAACAAAAATTAAGATGGAAATGATGAGACGACGTACTACAGAGGTGAAGCACGTGTCAAGACGACAAATCTGCAGCGATATATTCCGTCAATGTAGTTCAGCCGGTTAGAAAGACTGGCTCCCGAGCGAGGAGGCTCGGCTTCGATCAACGCCACCGACAGAAAAAAGTGTGAATAAAACTGACTGTTAAACTACACATAGCGCTGTGAATTATTGGCACTGTGACGTAAAGCGAACACACTCGGCTAGTTATCGAGAGTTCTGGGGTTCGATCCTAGCGGTGTCTGATGAACAATTTTTCAGTTGCTATGCGTTGTTTATAATAACGTAGACAGAGCGATGTCATCGTCTGTAAGAAAAAAGTGTGTTTTTCACGTCTTGTGATTGCCCTTTAAACTAAACTGAATGAGGAAAAAAGAAATATTAAGGTGACAAATGGGAAGTCGTATTAAACAACAAAATGTTCCTTACATTCTAAAAAAATTGGCCGGAAATAACACCCCACTTTCTAAGCTCAGTCGTAGTGTAGTATTTCGAAAACGATTTTTAGTGAACCTACATTTAAGTTAGTAAATTCATTTTTGTAGACAACATACTTCGAGTTGGGGGTGGGGGGATGGATCATGCTCCCAAAACCCAGAATATCGAATTATCCCTCGCTCTATATATGACATTTCTTAAAAAGCAAAATTTAAAAAAAAAAAATGGAAAATCATTATTTTTGAGGCCCTCCAGCATCGCGTGGCCCTTCGTTGGCTTCCCTGTAAGTCCGCCTCTGCTCCCGTCCCAAATTCAGGACTTCTGTTTCTAGGGATGGGAGAGGATCAGCTCCGTAAGATAAGTACTACCCGGGACTCAAACCCAGGCTTAACTAGGGCGACTAGCTAGAAAAAAACGCTTCTTATCATAGGCTACCGGTTAAAAGCTATTATTCACCCGCGCTTGGACATGTACTAAATTATGCAGACAATGACCACTTTGTCTTTTCTTTCTTCCATTTTAACTAAATTAAGGAGCAGATTTAGTGTATTTAAATGCCAATCAATATTCTTTAAATCCTATAAATAAGTGATGACAAATCTGTAAGCACATTTTTTCTAGTTAAACATATTTTTGACCACAACGTTACTTGGAACTATTATTTCAGATAATTATATCGTGGGAATGGTCATATACATTTAACCTGGAAAAAGGATGGCCATCTTGTGAGCCGCATTATCATATTATATTGAGAAAGTTTCAGACCGCCCCGGTAGCGCAGTAGTCTAAGCGATGGCCTCTGATCATTCACCCGAAAGGAGTCCGGGTTCGAATCCCGGTGAGGCATATATAATGTGTTTGTCTTACAGCAATGGCTTTCTCCCTTCCCTGGAACCAGTGACCCTAAATTAGGGACGGGCGACTGCTTATAGCCCATTGAGTTGCTTACGGTGGTCGTTCAACCTCCAATAAAAAAAAAAGTTTCCGTCTAAAATTCAAATTAAAATCTTTATAACTACTGAATATACAATATTTATAGCTTTAGGAACCTCCTACTTTTGACGTCAACAGCGCATAGCCAATGAAAGAAGGCACGTGTCGCGAGCTGGCTTGGAGGGTATATAAGGCCTGCTGTACGCCTTCTGAAAACATATCACTCGTTGTTGTCATAGATAAAAGGAGCGATTTATCAGATTTGCAAAAAGGGATTATTCTTGGCTTTCGGGCCAAGGGTGGCAGTATTTCTGAAACAGCGCAGTTTGTGAACTGTTCGCGTGCTGCTGTGGTTAAAGTGCATCGTGATTGGAGAAATGGCACCATTGTGAATAAGCGACGTGGAAACTATGGAGTACCACGTGCCATTGATGTGAGAGGTGAACGTCGGCTTCGAAAGTGGGGAGGACCGATCGACATGCTACAGTGGAGCAGCTCACTGGCCGAATGAGCCAGGAGGTTACCGGAAGTGTGTCTAAACCGACAGTTCAGCGAACCCTGCTTCGTATGGGGCTCCGATGTAGACGGATGGTCGCTGCACCTATGCTAACGAAGGTACATTGGCAGAAAAGTCTTACATTTGCGCGGCAGTATCGGAATTAAACCTCCGCTGATTGGCAAGGGATTGCCTTCTCCGATGAGTCACGTTTACTGCTTCATCGAACGGATGAACGCTGACGTATAAGGCGAAAAACATCGGAGAACAAACACTCTTTAACCATTGCTGGAATAACACAAGCTGGTGGGGGCAGCGTTATTATCTGGGGAATGTTTTCGTGGCATTCTCTGGGTGCACTCATACCTGTGGAAGGCACTATGGACCGAATTCGTTATGAATCCATCCTTGCAGACCACGTACACTCATACATGCTGATTGTCTTACCTGGGGTGGAGGGGATCTTCTAGCACCACAATGCGACGTGTCACACAGCTAGAAATGTCCGAGAGTGATTGGAAGAGCACGATGAAGAGTTCAAAGTACTTTACTGGCCCCCTAATTCCCCAGACTTAAACCCAATGGAGCATCTGTGGGACCACCTCGATCATGTTGTTCGCTCTATGGATCCTACACCACACACCCTCTAGCAGCTGTCAGATGCACAGCAGTCAGCATCACTCCACATACCTGCAGTGGCGTAGGAACGGGGGGGGGTACAGGAGTACAATGTACTCCCCCCCCCCCCATTTTGGAGAGGGGTGCATTAATATCTACTGTAACCCCCAGATATGAGCAAACACAAACCAATCATTCATAAAGAGTGAACTGTAAAATTTATATGCTACTTATATTTTTTTATTCTCTTTTTTTCAAAGAAATATCACGGGTCATCTGGTTTTTTTTGTTATTTTTTTATATCCAAAGCTTGTAGTGGGAGGCTTTTCATCCACTAAAAACTGGACAACCATCTGGGAAACTCCAGCAAATTAGTTCTGCAGGGAAACAACGAGTGCGAGGTTTTTGTTAATAACTTCAAACAGCATATGGTAGGGCTACACTGTTAAAAATTTTGTGGCAGGTTGCACCAAAACGTGGTGCTACACCAGCTGTACCACTTTCTGAGAAAAGATACACAATTGTGTGGTGCAAACAATATCCAACAACATGAGAAAGCTTGCTCCATAATGTGGTACCACATTGTACCATAACGTGGTGTACATTTGCACCATGTTGTTGGTTTTTGTTTGCAAGACACAGTGGTGTATCTTTTCTCAGAAAGTGGTTCAGCTGGTGTAGCATCACTTTTTGGTGCAATCTGCCACAAAATTTTTAACGGTGTAGGGCTTGATAACGTACTTGTGATCAGTGTTTCTTTTCTCTTAAAATTCCATGCATCTTGATCAGGTCGTCCTTTCCGCACTTTTAAAAAAAAATGTAATGCACAAGTGGACATTTCAGCGCCCGCAGCCCCGGCACTAAAATTGTTTTCTGTCTTAAGATGTAGTAGTACAACAAGTGCATTACGGATTTCACATACCACTCGTAGAACTCCAATTCCTCGATATCTCCACCATCATTTAGCTTTGCACCAGACCAATGTGCTTTTTACATCGATTGTCAGCCTATGTATCGTTCAAAGTTTTTAATATAGACTTCATAATGCTTCAATCTTCGCGGGTAGAGCAGTTTTTATCTTACTGCGGTTTTACTTTAACGTAAACAAAAATTATAAGAAATTTAATTCGTTCTTGTAAAGAGTTATATAACATTTCCTGAGAAATCCCTCTTTTCCAAACCCTGCTGACAGAAATTCATCCTAATGTCGACATGTTCCTGCTCAATATTTTAATGGGAAAAAAAAGTACAAACATTAACAAGAGAGAACACAAAAAAAAAAACTTCGTTCATTTTCTGATAAGAAATTAATAATGTGAACTTTTTGTCAGCAATAAAAATAATAATGTTAATAATTAATAATAATATGATAACAATGTTCATTCAGATGAATTCCTGATCAGTATACGTATTTTATAAAAACTCTAATATACTACCCCCCCCCCCCAAAAAAAAAATTCCGAGGGGGTCATCCATAGATGGCTTAATCCTTCAGATGTAAGGTTCATGAGGCCGCCCCGGTGGCGCAGTGGTCTAAGCGATGGCCTCTGATCATTCGTCCGAACTGGGTCCGGGTTCGATTCCCGGTGAGGCATGGATGTTGTGTTTGTCTTACGGCACTGGCTCTCTCCCTTCCCTAGAACCAGTGACCCTAAATTAGGGACGGGCGACTGCTTATAGCCCATTGAGTTGCTCACGGTGGTCGTTAAACTTCCAATCAAAAAAAAAAAAAAGGTTCATAAGCTTGTACCCCCCTTAAATCAAAAGCGTTCCTACGCCACTGCATACCTGTGAACACCTTCCAGCACCTTATTGAGTCACTCCTAGCTACCTGCTGTCCGCGCTGCACACAGCTGTTACTCTGGATGGATATTAGCTGGTGGTCACAATAATGTGACTCGACCGTGTGTGTGTGTGTGTGTGTGTGTGTACAGAGGCGTAAGTAGGCATTTCTGCACCTGGGGCAACCATAAAATATTGCGCCCCCATCTGTATTTCCCACTTATGTAAATATTTTACTAATTTAATAGTTCTCTCTCTCTCTCACTCTCTCTCTCTGTCAAATCAAAATTGACGTCATATTCGTAACTGCTTTAGAATTCATACCTATGGTACCACATCAAACAAACCGAATGCAACTGGTAGTCGAGGCTCGAAGCCAAGGTAATTATCGAATAGCCCTCAAAGAATCTTCAACAATGTGAACGGCATCCTTATCTTGCAACGTACATAGCTAAAGAAAAACGGCAGGCTTGATTATTGTCGACGAAGGCAGTGGTTCTTCTTTAGTTGAACGGACTATCCAACCGCACCTTCATTCTTAAATGTAAGTAACTAACGTCGCTTAAGTATTTTGAAGAAGAAATTGGAATTTTAAGCTGCGAAGGTTACCGAAATTGGCGAATCATATTATGGGCAAACTCTGTGAATGGACATGACAAAGTATGTCGCCAAATAACTGTTCCAGGAACTGGTGCAAAAGTTTCAATTCCCGTTTTAAGCAAATTCACTGTAAGCAGTGGTTTTTGCGCCCATTCGCCCCGCCTGTCCTGCCTTAGTTACGCCTCTGTATGTGTACATAGCTGCGGACAGCTATCAAAAGTTAGGAAACATGGAATAAGTTATTCAACATGTGTTCTGTTCGGTCACCTGCATTACTATGGTGCGAAAAGGCGCTCATTGGTTCAGGTAATGTCTGTGTTTTCGCGCAGCTTCATAATATGTTTGCTGCCAGTGTGTAAAAAATAGGACACGAATTTTTTCGTTTGTGTGTGTAGTTAAAAATCGGGTAGAAAACTGGAGTGACTTCAGTGGTCTCAAATTCGGAACTACAAGCCAACATTATAAAACCAAATATGAAAGCTGGGTATACTCGAACCTCAGTTGAACGAATCATTCTCAGTTTCCTCAGCATCTCAGTTTCCTCAGCATTATAAAACCAAATATGAAAGCTGGGTATACTCGAACCTCAGTTGAACGAATCATTCTCAGTTTCCTCAGCATTTCGAGAACTGAGCAAAGGCTGAAAAAACGCAAATTCACACACTCAGGCATACACCACTGAATCATACAAGGACAGTATAATCATATAGGGATCAGGACTTTGTTCTGCAAGATAACTCAGGAAGTCCGAAATTTTCTGGCCGACAGGCTATCGACTCAATCGGCTTCGGATGAACTTCCTCGCATGTACGCTGCTCTTCCACTTTATGAACAGATTTCTAAACCTTCTGTGGCCTCCGAGTGTCAAACAAACATCGATTTAATTTTTTTTCTGGTAAAGATAAACAAAACAAACGATTATACTTATGTGGAAAT
The DNA here is from genome assembly GCA_039090855.1 of Macrothele yani. Taxonomy (NCBI): domain Eukaryota; kingdom Metazoa; phylum Arthropoda; class Arachnida; order Araneae; family Macrothelidae; genus Macrothele; species Macrothele yani. The sequence goes on along the minus strand of CM076994.1, from coordinate 72,724,457 downwards.
TCTCCCAGGTCAAATGCCAAACTCGAAATGTCTGGTAAATAAGGAAGATACATTTTTCTTGCAATTTCTTTACGATTCGAAAAAATGAATTTATAGTTACTGGAGAAATTATAAAATGTTCATTATGAATAACTTTTTTTAATTCAGTTTGTGATTCGCAAAAACAGTGGGCGTTTGTATACCAGTTGTTTTCCCTCTCTTAACGTGAAAGCTTTTTTTTCCGTTATTTCTTTCATCAAGGCTGCTTTCAGCTTAGAATTTATCTCGAAGATGGAAGCAAGATCTGTGTGGGTCACGACAGCAAAAGCCATAACGATGTTGCAAAACCTTTGACTTCAACTCAATTCTGTGCTTTTTTAATGCTTATGCAAATAAGTACATGTGTGTATACAGTATATATGGCTACATTTATGTACTTATACATACCTATTTGCAAAAACAAACACGGGGTATTTACAGTAGATATCTGGAGGAGCCATGTAAAAAAAGTGCAAAAGCAAAAAACATTGTAGCAGGGAAATATACTATGAAGTTGATAGAGGAATTATTTAAATATTCTTACACGCTTGACAGTAGGCAATGTAGGACATACAGGGAAATTTGATATAAGATTTGAAGTGCACCAAGGGTAAATATTAATCCTATTCATATTTGATAGCATTACAAATGCAGAAACAGCAGAATTGAGGGACACTGCACAGCTATCCTGAAGTTTGCAGATGATGAGTTGCGCCCAAAGATTTGGAAAAAATATATATTCAGAGGAAAAGATTGAATGTTGAAGAGGATGATATAGATATGTAGGGATTATCTATAGATCTGTAGGTTAGTATAACGAAATCGGAGTGCGTGTGCTTCAACGAAAAGGGAAAGAATCAAACTGTTGCTATTAAGGACTACAAAAGAAATAACAGGAAATATTTAAATACCCGTGATTACTGTTATAGGGAAGAAAGAAGGGAATTAGCAACATAGTGCAAACGGGATAGAAACAGAGAAAAACCTCAGTTCTGCTGTGTGATAGAAAGTTGCTAGTCAGTCTGCTAAAAATACCATAAAATGAAACAGAAAGATGTTGCTTCACAAATTTCCATCTTTATGTACTGCTTATGTAAGTTCTACCCAAATATCAATTGCATCTTTGCATAATTTAGCGTAAAAAATACTATAAAGTTTTGTATTATAAATTTTTACTTTGTGCTGTTTTAGCAGCTTCAGAAAGTTCAATTACAGAGGGTGAGTCGAAAGTTTTGCAATATTTTGATCACTTTATGTCTTCATACGTACCTTTACGACGAAAGCTGTCTAGCATTCAAAGTATAGACATCGTATTGCACCGTCTTTAGCCATCTGTCTGCCAGTTCTTCGATTCCGCGGCAGTACCAGTTTTTGTCCTTCGAGGCGAAGAACTTTTTCACCCAGCTACCACCTCCTCCTGGTTGTTGAAGTGCCGCCCGCGAAAGAAGTGGCTCATGGAGAGGAACAAGTAATAATCCGATGGTGCAAGATCAGGACTATATGCCGGGTATGGCATCAGTTCGATGCCCTCATGTTCCTGGAGTTTTTCCCGGATCGTTCGCGCGGTATGAGGCCGAGCGTTGTCCTGCTGTAGGAGAGCGCGCTTTCTGTTGACCAGGGCCGGGTACTTCTCCTCCAAAACGGCATACACCCGTAGAGTAGAGGTTGGCGTTGTTGGTCCGACCGTCTGGAACAAATTCGTAATGGATGATCCCCTCGAAATTCCACCAGACGCAGAGCATCGCCTTGTGCTCGAAGCACCCACGTTTGGCAACAGGTTCAAGAAGCTGGCTCGGGCTCAAACACTGCCGTTGTGTGTTAGGATTACGGAAATAGACCCACTTTTCATCGCACGTAACAATGCTCTTAATGAAACGTACATCGCGCGGGTTTTCTAGGAGTTTCGTGCACACTTCCACTCGGCGGTTCGTGCACACTTCCATTCGTCAGTTCGTGAGGAGACAATGCGGCAGCTCCCATAGACCTTGTCGAGGTCCTGAAGGTGACGAACGAAGGTAGTCTGTGATATGTCCAGCTCGCGGATAATCTCCGAGTGTTGGTTGTCGGATCTGGTTCTACGTCCTGGCGCACGGCCTCCGAATCCACAGCTCGCGGATTCAGTTGATTGAGCGTCGAAGTTTCTGTCACCTGAGCGAAATTTCTTGAACATCTGGTTGCGGTGTTGTGGTCGAAGAAACTTCCCCTTTCGCATGAAAAATGTTTCGTGTTGCTTGAGCAGCGTTATAGCCGAGTTCAAACTCGTAATGGAAAAGTTCCCTAATTAGCCGGTTGTGGCTGTTGATCTTTTAGGCGTCCCAGGAACAGACAGAACGTCGACATGCAATGCTGTTCACAGCAAAGACTACCACTTTATATCCCTTTCGACAGACTGCAGTGCGCGACTTGAACTAGTTTAAACACGTGACATACCCGCCGCAGAACATACGTTTATGCAAATATTGCAAAACTTTCGACTCACTCTCTGTAGTAGTTTAGTTTTTTTAGTTTGGATGTTTAACGACCACCATGAGCAACTCGATGGGCTATGAGCAGAAGTGGCGTCGGAACTCTTTTTTGACAGCGGAGGAAGATGTCTAAGAAAAAGTATTTTATCATTATACAAAATTTATCGTACTACTGTAAAAGAAGACGTGCTAACTTCATTAGAAAAATTTGCTGGAAAAACAATTTTTTCGATTAAACATTCATCTTCGAAGAAAACATTTTCATGTCCATACAGTTTCTCAATCTAAACTAACTGTACACATAAACGGCCTTGAACTATAGACTTTGATACTTCCGGATTGGTACCGCAGGAATTGTAGCCGTAGGCGCTATAATTAAACATTGAAGGAACCTACTAATATATCTCATTCCTCACCCTGCTTCCATTTCCCTATTTAGTTTTACTGATTTTTTTAGAGGAAGAACTAATTATTTACACTTAATGGGACACAAAACTTTGCTGGTCTTCAAATGGGAATCAGCCCACTGGACTGTTTAATGGGGCTAGCATTTCTTGGGGTCTCAGGAGTTGCATTAAAAAAAATCAGATTTCTAGATAGTTCATAATAAAAAATGAACAGCAATACTCAATTTCTATCAAAATGAACTTTCAAAAAAACTGAATGTTTGAGAGTTCCAATAACGAACATATGTAATTCGGAAAGAAAGGAAACTGAGGGGGGAATATGTGATGCCCCCACACACACTCATTTGCGTGCGGGGGCAACAGCCCCTCTCTCTACTTCCGCGGTTCCGACGCCGGTGATGAGCAGTCGCCTGATCCTAATTTAGGACCACTTATTCTAGGAAGGGGAGAGAGCTAGTACCGTAAGACAAACACACCATCCATGCCTCACCGGAATTCCAACCTGGACCCATCTCGGACGAATGGTCAGAATCCAGCACTTAGATCACAGCACCACAGGGGCGGCAAAAATGCAATTAAAATCCTGCTCGGTCAAAATGAATTTCACAACCTTAATATTTTCCAGAACTATTTCATGTAGAATACATACATTTGAGAAGCTCCAGAGGAAGATGAAATTACCGTGGGCATTGTACAGGAAATAAATGAAGAAATAGAAACTTCACTCCCCCAAATTTACACTAGATGCTTCAATGAAGAGAAGATTTCCGATGACCTGAATATTGCAATATTGCTATAGAGATCCTTCTACATGAGAAAGATTACCTCAGGAACTACAGGCCGATCAGCTTTCTATCAGCTGTTTACAAAATCTTCACTTAGGTACTGTTGTATCGCTTGAAGGAAATACTGGACATGGGTCAACCAAGAGAACAAGCTGGATTCAGGACATGATTTGTATCTTCTAAGAGAACTAATTAAAAGTGAGAATGAATATGAATTCCTACATTGTATGGCTTTTATTGAATATGAAAAGGCTTTTGATTCCTTGAAACTATCAGTGGTTATCATTTCTTTGAATTCCAATGGTATTGAAGATGCATTATTTAACGTATCATTAATAACATCTATCAAAATGCAGGTACATAGATTCAGCTGATAAAAAATGCAGTGAGAAAAGGTGGCACCATATCGCCCAATCCCTTAAATGCCACTTTGCTGGATGCCTTTCATTCAGTGAACTGGGAAGACATGGGGATAATGATTGAAGAAGATAGTTTAACTGACCTTCGTTTTGCTGGCAACATAGCCATTTTTGCAAATAACCCCTTAGAACTACATTGCATAATCAAGGGACTTGCCGACAATAGTAAAGAAGTGTGTTTAAAGATGAACTTACGGAAAACAAAACTGAATGTGCTGGAGATTTAAAAGTTGATGGGACATATCCAGAAGTTACTGATGTCTACATTTACGTTGGACAACAGATATCAAGCGATTGCCACCTCAAAGAATAAATTAATAGGCGTATAAAACTTAGCTGGAGTGCATTTTGAAGAAATGGAACCATGTTGAAAAGCAATTTACCATTACGTTTTAAATAAGAAGTGTTCAATCAATGCATCCTTCCAGTATTTACTTATGTATCTCAGACATAAACTTTAACCAAAAGAGACATGCAGAGGCTGCAGGTAGCTGAACGAAGCTGTGATATATACCTTTGATTTAACCTTCCTTTTGAATTTCTGTGTTCTTATGTAAATTTGAGTTCTCTCCACGTTAAATATTTTCTAAACTTAACGCCGCAAATTTCTCTCGACGAATTGAAATTGGCAATTCTGACAGCGGATCAAGCCCAAGCAAAGTAGATAAGAGCTGATGGTGCAATGTGTAAGGAGCAATGTTAATTGAGAGATTCACGAATGATTCGTGTGCAGCGTTTGTTGAGTGATTCACGAAAGAGATGTGTTTATGTTGATATGAGCGCTTTATGTTTATGCAATGAGCAGATGGCGAACGAAGTTTCACGCATTTAGTGAAACATCAATAAGTTCTATTAAACGTATCTTCTGTGAAGGACGTATTATGGAAAGGCTGTTTTGAAGTGTTGACTGAAATAAAGAAATGGTTTGGAACTTGTAAGTAAATGTTTTATTCGTTTGAATCCTAGCCGTTATTTTGAAATAATCCAGGTTTTACAATGAACAAATCCACTGAGTCTTTACGAACGCTAAATTTCGAGTCAAAGTTACAGTCAACGTAAACAGAGCTACAGCCTATAAAATAACTTTTATATTATAAAGCATAGACAAAAGAAACGAAAGGAACTATGGATCAGGAAAAAAAGTTTAGGACCTCATGATCAAATAAAGATCCTCCAGTGGCAATGAGCTGGTGTTGCTAGAAAAACTGACCACCGTTGGACAACTGCGATACTAAACATATGAAATGAGTATCAGTGCTGAGTATCAGTTAGAAGGGAGACACAATCCGTCTTCACACGATTAAAAACATATCACAGTTGGCGTTGTGACAAGTAAAATATTTAATACATTTAAAAAAATACACGATTAAAACCATGCGATCGTTCGATTCCCGCACCGAGAATCGTCATACGATGTGGTGTACTTACCAGTGGTAAGAGTTTACATAGGTCGGGTCAATCTACCAGGTGACGTAAATAGATATGTGCTGCACATGCTCTGGAGCGTTAAGGGGTACTGAATAATATCAGTTTACAAGATTCGATGATCAATACCAGCATCATCGATTCTTGTAAACTAATGCAGAATCTCGTAAACTGATGTGATATCGATGTAGAATCTAATAAGATTCTATATCGATACCAGCTTCATCGAATCTTGTACACTGATATTATTCAGTACCCTTTAACGTTCCGGAGCATGCGCAGTACATATCTATTTTCGTCACCTGGTAGACTGACTCGTCCTATATAAACTCTTACCACTGTTAAGTACACCACATCTGAAGATGATTCCCGGAGCGGGAATCAAAAGATCTCATGGTTATAATCGTGTATTTTTTTAAATGTATTAAATATATTACTTGTCACAACGCGAACTGTGATATGTTTTTAATCGTGGGAAGACGGATTGTGTCTCCTTTTCAACATATGCAGTACTAAACTGCATTCCAAAGGATAGGAAAAGACCCAGAAGAAGACTACGTAGGAGATGGGTGGATAAAATTCGCAGACATGTGATAATAGCATGGAAGAGACTGGCTCCAGGCAGAATATTGTAGAAGAACCTTAAGAGACCTTCATCCAGCGGTGGATTGATAATGGTTGACAATATACACTATATTGACAAAAGTCACCGGACACCTAGAAGAGAAACACAACATAGCATTTATTGACATACATTAGTACGTTGTCGGTCCACCTTTGGTCTTAATGCATGCACTGACCCTTCGAGACATGCTTTCGACAAGGTTTTTGAACACAGCGATAGGTATGCGCTTCCATGCAGTACATAATGCTGCCGCTAACTGTTGCTTAGTCGTAGGCCTCGGTTTCAAACTTTTCATGCGGCGTTCTAATTCATCCCATAGGTGCTCTATGGGATTAAGATCATGGCTCTGTGCTAGCCAGTCCACACACGATATGGAATTGTTGTCAAACCACGTCGTAACAGTCCTTGCTTTATGGCTCGGTGCATTATCCGACTGGTACCAACAAGGCTCGATTCCATAGTATTGCCACATAGTTGGTAGGGCATAATTGTCCAGAATATCGAGGTAGATGTGCTGGTTAACAGGTTTGTCAACGATAACCGATGGGCCGGGACCATGAGTAAAAGTAAACGTTGAATAGTGGTTTCAATAACCACTATTCAACGTTCGAATAGTGGTTATTGGAAAGGCTAATGAATGGAATTCTTTTTTTCATTTTTATTCATCAAGCAATACATCGAAAAACAAATCGCAGGATTACCGCAGAATTTATATTCATTTTTCCATGAGTAAAAGTAATGTACTTTATTGCTCATGGTGTTTTCAAATTAATAAAAATCATAGCATGTATTGCAAATGTTACCTTGATTTTTCTACCATTCCTTTTCAGATGATTTTTCTTTGCTGTTTCTTTAAGAGACGCGTGAAAATATTTTTCTTTCTTTTTTTATTTTCCCCATGAAAATTTTAATACTGTATATCTTGATGTCCTGCTATAAATTTACATTACTACGAGGGTGAATCAAAAACTAAGGTCAATGCTCTCGTTGCCTAAACAGGCAGAGCTATACGGCAGATTGCTATTTGGGGAAGGGAAGGCACGTGACCTTGACACGTGGCGGATGCAATCGCTAATCTTCTAACCACAGTTGCCCAGCAGTTGTAAGAGCGTAAACATTGCCGCTCGTTTGTCGGAATGCTCCATCGTCGAGCAGCGAACTGCAGTGAGATTTTTATGCCACGAGGGTGTGCAACCCGCTGAAACTCATCGTAGGATGCTTGTGCAATATGGTGAGGACAAGTATGTGAGCCAAAGACATGTGTACAAGTGGATAAAACAGTTTCAAGCTGATAGAACGAATGTGTTTGATGAAGCTCGCTCGGGCCATCCGTCGACCTCTCGCATAAAGTACCATCTGGATAACATCGATGCCCTCATTAAAGAAGATCACGGGGTTACTCTGTCTAAGATCGCCCAAAAGGTAAACATTAGTTATGGTTCTGCATGCTCAATAGTGCATGACGATTTCGAATATCATAAAGTGTGTGCCGGATGGGTATCACGGCAGTTGTCTGATGCACACAAGCAGCAGTGCCTGGAAATTGGCAGAAATTTTTTGCAGCGGTATGAGTCAGATCCCAATATTCTGAGAGAATTGTCACTGGGGAGGAAACATGGGTCCATCATTAATACCCCGAGAGAAATAGGCAAAGCATTGAGTAGAAACATCCGTGCTTCCCGACGCAAAAAGGAGTTCAAAGTTGTCCCTTCGACACGAAAATTAATGCTGACTCTCTTGTTTTGACATGAAAGGACCCATCGTTCAACTCTATCAAGCACAGGGTGACGGAATTAACAGTCTGTCATACTGTGACTTGCTGAAAGACAAATTGAAGCGAGCAATTCACACAAAACGACGGGTAATGTTATCCAAAAAAGTGCTATTGCTGCACGACAACGCTCGTCCACATACGGCATTGGCAACTCAACAAACAATTACCGAGTTGAAGTTTGAGGTGTTACCACAAGCTGCTCACAGCCCCGATCTGGCGCCGTGTTCATGTCTTCGGGCCTCTGAAAGACGCTTTGCGTGGCCGCCGTTTTGAAAGTGATGTACAGGTACAGGAAGCGGTGCATACGGGGCTGTGGGAACAACCCAAAACATTCTTCTCTGCAGGAGTCCAGAAACTCGTAGACAGATATAAAATATGCGTTGAACGACAGGGGGACTATGTTGAGAAATAAGGTAATTATTATCTGTATGCCTCTTAGTTTCTATAATATACGACAGCATTGACCTTTTTGATTTACTCTCGTATTATTTTGCAACCAAAATTTTGTATTGCTCACAATTAATTTCGATATAATGATTCTGTCAATTTGCCTCTGCATTTAAACTGTTTGATCAACAGGATTGTGGATGCAATTATTAACAACTTAATTCAAGACATAGCATGCTGTTATTTTTATCTTTCTATAGGCCATCAAGGTGATTTCATATATCTTTAAGTATTCCTGTTCTTCTGCTTGTCAACTGGTCACTCCAGTCTTTCTGTAGCCACGATTTCACACATGATTCTAGATTTCATTTCACAAGAGGTGGTACAACACTCAGGGCAGGATTAAGGCCTTACTAGGCCCCTTGGCTAAGACATCTGTGTGAGTGATCTAAGATGGCTGAGATATCTGAGTGGCCCCCAAAGAACTTATGATAGAGAGTCATTATGAAGTCCGTTAAAACACGAAGCTGTTGTAATATGATTGTGATAATTAATACGTAGTGCAATTTTCAAACTACAGTCATTTGCAAAAGTTTAAGGCCACCTGTTGGTATTCGGAGATTTCTGCCGATTGCGTCAGGTACTGTCTGTATTACTCAACTTCCTGTCGGTGTTGCATCATCCTACAGCGGCAGCTGGTGATAGAGTTGGGGGAAGCGTGCGAGCGTCAGTTTGCTTCTGGTTTTCATGCTGAGAGGTTTTGTATGTATTTCAATATATCGAAAAATGGGCAGAAAAGCGCCATTAAGTGTTACTCAGAGGGCACAAATAGTGACTTTATATCCTGAAGGATACTTCGAACGTGACATAAGCAGAAAGGTGAATGTCAGCAAGACTGCTATTCATAATACGACCACGGAACATTGAGATACAGGTGAATTTAGCGACCGAAAGAGAAGTGGGCGTTCAAGAAAAACAACCCCACATGATTATAATACCATAAGGCGAATAGTTATACGTCCTCCGAGGAGTTCGTGCAAGAAAATCAAGGCCTTTATACATTCAAAAGTGCCTGATCACATCGTATCGGCACTGTTTTCCGACGTCTGAGCAAAGATTCTGGATTAAAGTCTTTTAAGCTGGCACATAAACCTAGACTAACCTCTGTCATGAAAAAGAAGAGACTCCAGTTTGCAAACCGTCATCAATCGTGTACTACTGAAAATTGGAGTCAAATTCTTTTTTACATTGAATCAACTGTGCGTCAATTTGAATCACGTGAAGCACATGTTCGACGACCAAAAGCCGAAAGATTTGATGAAACATACACCTTTATCACCGTGAGACATCCGCCTAGTCATATGGGGTGCTGTGTCAGCATCCGATACTGCTTGTTATCCCTTTTGCCGACAGTCACTACCATGACTAGTCCTTTTTATGCAGAATTATTACTTGAGAAGCTGTTAACTCACATGAAAGGGCACAAATGCACAATCTTTATGCATGATGCGCTCCATACCAGAGATCAAAGACAGTAAAGGACTACCTGCAGAGGGAAAACATAACTGTGCTTGACTAGCCTGGTAATAGTCCAGACCTTAACCTTATTAAAAATTTGTGGACCATTTTAAAAGACAACGTAGCAGAAAAACAGCCATCAAATTCCCAAGCTTTTATTGATGCGATAAAGTACGTGCGGTGCTAAGACATTTCAAGTGACTACTGCAAATCCCCCATTGAGAGTATGCCACGTCGTATTCTGTAAGTTATAAAAAACAAAGATAGCCACACAAAGTACTGATTTCGGTCTTTTTGTGTTCTAAAGAATGTAAGTATTCATCTGTGGTGCCACTTTTTCAAATACCTCTGACTAGTAATTAGTTGTTTGAAAATCTTAATTTTCAATAAATTGTTGGATTTTGTCTTGGAATTTTTAATAATTTAGCAATGTATACTTTTCATTTGCATTTTTTGTTGTTGTTGTTGTTATGCAACGTAAAGCGGATTTCGCTTATTAACGATTCCAAATGCAAGCAGAGACGTGTGGGTGGATGGTAGTGAAAAAGCTAAAGCTGCCTCGTCGACCCCGGAGCATGAAACGTTTACCCTTAATAAGTCATTGCCATGAAATATGTTCGTCTTCTAGCCTCTGTTTGTAATGGAGTGGAAATAATACAGGACAAAATCAAAATTATTTTATCTCCTCTCTTTATAAATATGTAAGTTGTGTATTATTTGCGGTGTATCGGTATGCCTCCGGGACCCCCCCCCCTTGGTAATAGCGTGCCCCTAGGCTATAGCCCCGTTAGACCCATTAATTCGGCCCTTCTAACACTCGAACGAACAATAGGTCTGATACAAAGCATGTTGTTAGTCTTGCTGTTTCGTTTGTAATAATTATGTTAGTTAAACTAAAGCCTCTTTCACAATCAGTTGCTGGCTGACAGAATATTAACTGCCAACTCGGGCCTCTCTAGATTTGAAGAAAGAAATCGTTCTCCAAATATTTTATCTTCAATTATATCTAAATGTGTTCCTCCTGCATCTACTTTTAAGTGAGTTGCTAAGGAAAGAATTTGCTTTCTCTCCAAATCGAGGATTTTCTGGTGCACAGGGTCAGGCTGTAAGAATCATATAATTTTAAAAAGCGGTATTATTTGTTATTTCTTCCTTCGCATCTTCTTTGGTTTCTGCTTTGTTTGAAACACATGTGAACAGCCTTGTTTTCAACAACGTCTTTTTTTTTTTTTTTTTTTTTGATTGGAGGTTTAACGACCACCGTGAGCAACTCAATGGGCTATAAGCAGTCGCCCGTCCCTAATTTAGGGTCACTGGTTCCAGGGAAGGGAGAGAGCCAGTGCCGTAAGACAAACACAACATGCCTCACCGGGATTCGAACATCCATGCCTCACCGGGATTCGAACCCGGACCCCGTTCGGACGAATGATCAGAGGCCATCGCTTAGACCACTGCGCCACCGGGGAGGCACAACGTCTTGAATGAATCGAGGTCCATTTAAATATGGTGGCTTACTATTCTCTTCCAGATGAATGGTTTTGAAGCAAGAATTATTTCGACCTTCGAGTGCTTCTTAATCCGACTCTCAATCTTAGGTACATACGTTTTTATAATATGATATCCCCCCCCCCTCTAGTAATTTGTTCTCTGCCTTAAAATGTTTGTTACAAATCTTTAATTTTAAAGTTTATTCAAAACATTTATAATCAGTGAAAGGTTCACGTCAAAATTATTTCAGCACAGTTTCAAGTGAAAATCTTCATACTCTCACCTTTTTATGCTTTCTGAAAGTCTACGCTGCTTCGAAATGTTTGCGATGCAGGATAAGTTCGCCTCACAATATTTGCAATTTGCAGTTCTCCAAGATAAGGAAATCCACCGAATTGTGAAAATTCTGCCTATTTCTTAAAGCATGATTTGCAGTACTTTCGGAAGTTCTGTAAGTTCATGAACATTTTTGGAAGATTGGCTATACCATAATTTTAAAATGTTTCAAAACCATAAAGGCATTGTTGAGTACGAATTCAACTTATTTACTCGGTGCCAGAATTGTTCTGAACCAGTTTTCCAACTCCAGCTTAGGTCCCTACCTTGGCATCTGCTCCTTCGCTACAGAAACCTATCGTGATCTCGTATAACAGCTCCACTCTGAAACCATAGCTCAGCAGGCATTTCAGTACCTCCTGTTTGTTTTTTTATTTATTTTTGCGGAAGTACGTTGTAGCTTGATAAAATCAATGGGAAATGTTATGCTGCTGCTGATGCCGTCAATAAATTTTCAGATTATTGCCAGCAAATTTGTTTCATATAACTCTGTAGATTTGTCTTTTGAAATACGTAGCTAACTTCTAATGATTTTTTTTTTTTACTTTACTTTGCTTACAATACTTTCTTCAACTCAGGAGAAATACGATCGATGATATCGAAACGCATCATTCTACTGTAAAACAATAGGTTGCCTTTCTTTAAATCAGTCAAGGTTTCACGATTGGTTGCCAAACGATTGTGTTTCACAACCAAATATGCTGTTCAAAACTACGAGTGGTGCTTTCATAAGCTTCTATTTAATTTTGCCATTCAATTTCTGCATACCTCCTTTTGGTGTGTGTTTAACATTATTTCTGCCCCAACATGAGCAGATCAATGATTGAAAGAACTTATACGTATACCAATAAACGGATTTATGATATCAGTGCCGCCGCAAGCTGATATCATAAATCCGTTTATACGCGAGGCCCTGTGAGAACTCCTCCTGCAAGGCCCTCTGGCTAACTAATAATTTTTGTTGCTAAATCAACCTGGCTCACAGGCGCCGACTTGGGAAATTATTGGGGGTTTCGGAAATTTTAAATCGAATGACCCATGGATTTCTCAAGGGATTTAAGTCTAATTTAAATTTCATTCAGTCAGATTATCTGGACCAATAAGACGCCTGAAATACTAAAATAAATCTAATTATAGTTAATTAGAGAAAAATATTTTTTTGTCTAGATAATTATTTATTTTATTTGTCTTGCTTTTGTAGGTGCAACATTATTATACACCGACGAGCCATTACATTATGACCACCTACTAAATAAGCTGTATGACCCCCTACTAAATAAGCTGTATGACCCCCTACTAAATAAGCTGTACGACCCCCTTTAGCCCACAAAACAGCGGCCACTTGGCGAGACATCGATTCGATGAGGTGGCGATAGGTATCCTGGGGTATCTGGTATCATAATGTCAACAGCAGATCCTCCAGTTTCCGTACATTTCGGGGTGGTAGTGATTTAGCGCGAACCCGCTTTTCCAAGTCGAACCACAAATGTTCGTTTGGGTTCGTGTCAGGTAAAGTTTGGAGGCCGGGGCATTAACAGAAAGTCACCAGCATGTTCCTTGAACCACTCCTTGACGATTCTGGCAGTGTGGCACGGCGCATTATCCTGTTGGTAATGGCCATCACCAGCAGGGAACACAGTTGCCATGAATGGGGGAACTTGGTTAACAACGATGTCCAGATACCTGACAGCTGCCGGAGATTGAGTTATTGGGATATAATGGAGCGTCAAGTGTCCCAAGGAAACATCGCCCACAGCATAACACCACCGCTGGCGGCCTGTTTCCGCCCAACAGTGCTTCCATTGGTAATCGGAGTATCCGCGCTCGGCCGTCTATGTGATGCACCAGGAATCTTGATTCGTCAGGCCAGGCCACTTTTTTACAATCATCCACGGTCCAATCTCGATGATCTTGGGCACATTTCATACGTTGTTGGCGATGACGTGCCGTGAGCATAGGCACCCGGCTGAGTCTTCGGCTACGCTAGCACATGCGCAGAAGGCTGCGATGAACTGTGTGCTGTGACACATTGCCCTGATCACCACCACTGTTGTAGCTGAGGGTGATTTGTCGCACTGTGGCTCTGCGGTCACTGTGAACAAAGCGCGATAGTCTCCGCTCCCCTCTGGCATTAGCGAGCTTCGGACGACACACTGCTGGACGACACACTGCTGGACGACACTTCGTCGTTTGGCCATCTGTACACCACTTTTGATACATACTCGGTACAGCGGCACGCGAACAACCCCCATGCCGCGCCGTTTCCAAGATCGTTATTTCGAAGCGCCGTGCCATCACAATTTGTCTTTTATTAAACTCCGAGAAATTGGTAGCTTTTTCCATTCAGACTCCGAACACTACTAATATTGTAAGATTTACCGCTCTCCTTGATTTCTTTCTTGGCGACAATTGTCAGTGAATCCGTCGGTCGTCCTTGAAGTAAAATGTCTCTTTTATTTTCAACTTTCCACCGATTGAACGGAGTTTGCAATAAATTACAGACAATGTTGTTCACAGGATACATACTGAAAACTAAAACTATCACTATCAGTTAAACTGTACACGAAACTAAAGTAACTAATGAAGTTTTTAACAAACAATCACAAAACACGAAAATACATATCTCTTTCAGAAAGTATGTACCAAAACACCGCAAGAAAAAATCTCTAGTGGATTGCAAAGAACCCTTGGCAATCCGTCCCGTTCCACTGCGATCTCTTCGTAAGGTCACGACTCCAGGTGCAGAGCCTTGACGTCTCATGATAAAACACTTCACTTGACCGGCACATAGGGTAGGGTGACGTCACAGTTACCATGGCAACTCGGACGAAAACTGCAGACTTCCAAGCATTCTCATTTCAGCTCTTCACTTGAACTGTTTTGTGTATAAGGACTGGTTTTCCGTATTGAACGCGTATTGGTTTTTTTTTTTTTTTTTTTTTTTATTGGAGGTTTAACGACCACCGTGAGCAACTCAATGGGCTATAAGCAGTCGCCCGTCCCTAATTTAGGGTCACTGGTTCCAGGGAAGGAAGAGAGCCAGTGCCGTAAGACAAACACAACATCCAGGCCTGACCGGGATTCGAACCCGGACCCCTTAGGGACGAATGATCAGAGGCCTTAGAGCACTGCGCCACCGGGGCGGCCGCGCATTGTGAAGTGATATCTAATCAAAATTTGGGGTATTTTGGCACTCAATAAAGGCAAAAAAAAAAAAGAATATATTATACGAAACTATTAAATAAAATCTTATTTCAAATAAAATAGGTGAAGATGCACTTCACCTACTTCACCTGAAAAGCCGCCACTAGAAGCAGCCCCAGTTGGGCATGCTGGGCATACACAGCTGATACAAAGTGGAGCCCACGGAAAACATATTTAAAACAATATTGCGTGCGGCTGATGCCATGTCCTCTTTCTTCTAACCTCCTATTTTAACTCACAAATCATTTGAAGAAAAAAATTGTTTGCATTTTTAAAATGGGTAAAAACACCTAAAAATAAATTTTACATGTGTTTGTTACTTTTATAAAGACAACTGAGTTGGAAATTCATACAGTATCTGTGTACTGCGTATAATAATGTTGCGCCCACAAAAGCAAAATAAATGAAATAAATAATTATCTAGAAAAAATATGTTTCTGTAATTAACTATAATTTGCTTTATTTTAACATTTCAGGCGTCATGTTGTGCCAGATAATCTGACTGAATGAAATTTAAATTAGACTGAAATCCTTTGAGAAATGCATGGGTAATTCGATTAAAAATTTGTGGAACCCCCATTAATTTTTCGAGTCGGCGCTTATGCCTTTCCTCCTTTCATTTTTATACTGAGATCATACGCAGCTGTAAAACTGAATATCCACTAATTACAGACTTGTAGCAGATCATGATAAGTCCTTACAGCCGCCTTGGTGGCGTAATGGTCTAAGCGCTGGCTTGTGACCATTCGTCCGAGATGGTACGGGTTCGAATCTCGGGTGTGCATGAATGATGTGTTTGTCTTACGGCACTGGTTATCTTTCTTTCCTGGAACCAGTGGCTCTAAATTAAGAACGGACGACAGCTTACGCCTTACAGCCCATCGAGTTGCTCACGGTGGTTGTGTTACTCGCCCCCTTCCCCCCAAAAAAGTCACTACAGTGATTTAAAATTGATTGAATTTCCCGTAATTAACGATGTCACATATTTAAAACAATATTGTACATCTCAAAGGCAATTACGGTCCTGAAAGCTACCAGATACGGAAATCTCAGGCGGATTTAGAGTCGAGCTGATCTCGGTGACCATGGCTGACGGTGCAGCTGTCCGAGAATGGGCGCCATAACAGCAGTAGGATGTTTTGGAAGTAGTACAGTGCGTGTAAGGATTATAAGACCACAGCACGACCATATAACTGAGGGCTATTTAATATCTCAAATCATTTGTCCAGGCAATACTGAGGACATGGAAACATCGGGATAGTATTATATATAAATATAGTATGAACAGATAACACGCTGCTGCACTGAACAGCACAGGAAAAACGGAAAACAGGGTGTGTAAAAATTACAAGACCGCATGGCAAAATAAACGAAATAGAACAAACTGATATTTAGTATGGCTGCCCTTTGCGGTTATGACATTAAATACTCTTTCAGTCATGAATGCTATCAAAGAAGACACAGTTTTGGGTGAATTTTGTTCCCATGCTAGACGAATAGCGGTTTTCAAATTGTCCACTGATGGGAAAAATGTCGACTGTGCACATAAACGTCTCTCGTCATGATGTCCCATAGGTTCTCAATAGGATTCAAATCCGGACTGAGGGCTGGCCAGTGCATTCGTCGTATTTTCTTGTGATTAAACCAGTTTACAGTGTCTCGGGAGACATGACAAGATGCAGTTTGTTGAAAAATCCCTGAAACGGCTGACAAATGGTATCAAATACGTTTCAAGAAGAGACTGATAGCGCTGAGAGTTTAACCGATGGTTTGCGAAAGCAACAGCTGTCTTACTTTTTACACAAAATGCAGCCCACACCATCACTGAGCCACCTCCTGCACGACGACTAAATAAATGTCGCTTCTCCTTACGTAAGTCGTGCCAATAGTATGCATAGCCATCTGGTCCGTCGAGGTTGAACTTCTTTTCGTCGAAAAACACCACTGATTGCCATTCTCGGTCCCAGGACATGTGTTTTATTGCCCATTCCAGCCGTTCTATTTTATGCTTTGGCTTCAGTTGAAGTTTACGTCGAAATTTACGTCGGACAAGACAAGGATGTCGTTTAATATAATTGTACGCCGTTTTGCGACATATGGGAGTTGACGTGGCAGCCATTACATCTCGTGCTGACACAGAATGATTTGAAACAAAGCGATGCGGTCGTCTCTGTGCTCTCATTTCAATGGTCGTCCAGGCCGTCGTTTAGAACGATAAGATTCACGTTTCCTCAGAACATTGGCAATGGCTGTTATCGACCTTTCCACTGCAGCTGCAACTTTCCTCTGTGACATCTGTTTTGCATGCAGTAAATAAATTTTGCGGATTTCACTTTCTGACAGTTCCGTTCCTCGCGGCATTGTGACTTCCTCTGCGTTTGCTTCGTGTTGGCGGTGCTGTTGCACTGTGTGTGTAACCCCGTGTGTTAACATCCCGACCTATTTTGCGTAACTAACTCGACATGTCTTCTCGTTTACAGTAGCGGTCTTATACTTTTTACACACCTAAAATTCATTGTTTTCGCTTTTATTAACTACCTTCTTCAGATGCTGACCTGCCGCTATTAGTTTTATGTCTCCGACATATTTGAAAATTCAGGCGACGTTCGTATGCTGCTGTGTTGCATCTTCATGGCTATAGCGTAGAAATCTGTGTGGTCTTATCATTTTTACACGGACTGTGTAGTCTTGCTCCATAACCCGGCGAAATGTACATTTTTTCTTTACTGTCTGCTCGGAGACCTAAATTTCTCAGTCCCTTCCTTAGAAACATTGAGTCACAATCCTGTGACAAATTTCGTGAAATCAGTATGATTCAGTTTCCTAGCGTAAAACAGAAAATGCTTCCTTAATACTGAGTGATGTCAAAATCTCTGCTCAAAAGGCTGTAGCTGTTTGAACCCAATTTAGCAATTAGCTTATAACATTTTTGCTGCTATGTACAGGGTAATTTCATATTATGCCCTTTAAACGCCGAAGCTCTTTAATCCCACTGTTAATCTGCTAAAAGCTACACGGGCCGCCCCGGTGGCGCAGTGGTCTAAGCGATGGCCTCTGATCATTTGTCCGAAAGGGGTCCGAGTTCGAATCCCGGTGAGGCATGGATGTTGTGTTTGTCTTACGGCACTGGCTCTCTCCCTTCCCTGGAACCAGTGACCCTAAATTAGGGACGGGCGACTGCTTATAGCCCATTGAGTTGCTCACGGTGGTCGTTAAACCTCCAACAAAAAAAGCTACACGGTTAAAAAGGTAGCACACGACCAAATGCAGTATTACTTCATCTTCTACGAATAAATATAGTATTACTTCATCTTCTACGAATAAATATAGTATTACTTCATCTTCTACGAATAAATGTAGTATTACTTCAGTAGTATATGTATAGTGATGCTAAATGGAAAAAAAAAATAGAGAAATTTAGTAAGTTCAAATATCTGGGCTGCTGGATAAATGACACTAATGGCACTAAAATAGAAATAAAATCAAGGATAGAAATGGCCAGGCAAAGCTCTCTTGAAATGAAGTCTATGTTATGAAATCGAAACTTAAACCTGGATCTTTGTATTCTCATGATGAAGTGTTATATTTGGGCTGTGATGCTGTATGGCGCCGAAACATGGACGCTAAAATCCATCACCATTAAAAAAGTAGAAGCATTTGAAATGTGGGTTTACAGAAGGATGCTGAGGATCCCCTGGACGGATAGTGTAACAAATGAAAATGTTCTAAAGAAAATAAAGGAATGAGGTTAATAAAAATCAAGAGAAGGAAAACTACATCCTCAGCTGTGTCACCAACAACACAGATGAGGATGTAACTCATCTCAAAATGAACAACACAGTGCCTGCAAGTTCCTGAAAGACAAGCATAGCTGGCTTTCCTGCACCTAGTGTGTAAAGTGCAATCATTTGCCGTCAGTGTTTATAAAAATTTGAAGCCAAAATGCCTAGATTTTGTGGCATTATGAGTTGCGGTAATAGAGGAAATCGAGACCGCAAGTTTTTTTTCAGGCTACTAGCTGCTGTCTCTAAATGCAGAACCCCAAAAATTCGCTTACATGCCAAACGAAGAGAGATCGCTCACAGAGCTTTGAAAACACTTTTTATTGAAGAGTTAGACTCTTCAAAGGCAGAGAACCTTTTAAACGTTAGTTTTATCCAGAAATCAGTGATTTCTGGTAAAGCAGAGAATCTTGTTCAAACGCTATTGGAGTGCAATGCTTGCACTTATAGGGCCAGGCGTTTCATTCGTTGATTCAAAGTTTTCAAGTTGAATTTAAAAGGTGTTGGCTGTTTTTTTTTTTGCTTGGGTTTTATTGCTACTGCCTATTTTCTTATAGAACATCTTTTAGAGTTTGTCTCTTAGTCAAAATATTTCTTAAATAAACCCTTCGGTCCCCAAACGGCACTTCTGTGCACGTGTTGTTGTTGTTGTTGTTTTTCTCCAGGGACTTCTTTTCAGAAGATTCCTGGTTGATCTAGGAGGTGTTGAAACTTTTTATAGGGCTAAAATTTAATTTGTTAACAAGCCTGATCTCTGGCTTTTCTGTATTTTTTAGAGCTCCAGCACACAGTTCCTTTGACTCACTTTTTTTTTTTTTTTTTGCGAGTTTTCGGCTTTTCACTCTTAAGGTTATTTGGCTGTCGGTGTTGGGTTTTTTTAGTTTACTACTTTGTTCTATAAGATATTTCCTCCCCAAACTACCGTTGATTCTATTTTAAGTACACCTGGATTTTTACCTGGAGCTGAAGCACAATTTTGCGGGAAAATGCAAATAATGGCTAAAATGATTGTCCAAATAAAATTCTTTTTGGTTTCTAGGTCTGTTTACATGCCGGTGTTAGTTATGCTGCTAAATTTATTTACGAATAAATATATTACAGGGCACAAATCCCAGCAAAATTACTTTGTTTTTTCATCAAAATTTTATGAAAAAAAAAAGTTTTTGCTCGTTTTTTAAGGCTTGGAAATCGCTTTCCAGAGCTTAGAAAGGCACTTTTTGTTGAAGAGTTAAACTCTCAAAAAGGCATAGAACCTTTCAAGGGTGAGTTTTATTCAAAATCAGCGATTCCTGGAAAGAAAGAAAACCTTTCTTTTTTTACTCAGGTCTCTGCACTTGGGAGGGAAGAGAACCTTACTTATTAAAGCAGCGTACCTATTTTCTCCATAAATTACTGATTACTCACTAATTTGCGATCGTACTGAATTACCCTGTGAAAGAATACCGACGACGAGAATTTGTTATATGCTTCGAAACTTTTATATGCCTTGAACTGTTTTGGGGTAAAGGCACTTCGACCAAAGACGAAGTAATTAAAAAAATTTCCTATTTGCACTTTCGGAAAACTTTTTGCATAACCTTTGAAGATACTTGCATTCAGCACATACTGTAAGTATCTTTTCCTTAATTCTCTTTAAGTTTTTCCGAATACCGCATTTTGTACTCGGAAGTTGAAGTTTCAAAGTAAGATGCCATCATTTCAACTGGGCTGGTTTCCTTCACTTACGGTACTAAGGCTCGTTGCTATGCTGAGAGTCACGTGTCTGCTACATCCTCATATAGCGGCAGTGTTTATTTTGAATAATAGTGCCTGCAAAGCCACGATCTGAAACGTAAATAAATGTGTCTGTGAACATTGTGCAGGGATACCCGTAGCACTGCAGAAGCTTTTCCAAAATGTGTACCCATGTATGAAGTTCCAGCTGTTACTAATAATAATGTGCTTCACACTTTAAACGCAACTTTATAATCTGTAGCTACAGCACAAATTTGTAAACACTTTCCTATAAGATTGCTTTTGTTATAAGATTTTTTTTAAAAAGTACACCATTCAGTTTTTCTAAGTATGGAACATGAATCTTGAACCTGGTAGTCAAAACAAATTTTGGAACAACATTTTTTTAAGAACATTTTCTTTTACTTTTTCAAAAGAAAAAAATCTCACGATTTCCACTATTTCTTCACTATTTCTTCACTAATTCTCACATAAATCATCTTGATTTTTTTAGACTGATACCCAAACAAGTCTTTTGGGCTGCAGAGATTTGTTTGTGGGTTTAATGATCACAGTGAACAATTCCATGAGATATAAGCAGTTACCTGTACCTAATTTAGGGCCATTGGCTCTAGGAAAGGGATAGCGCTAGTGCTATAAAACAAACATAATATCCATGCCTTACTATTTTTCAAATCTAGACCCATCTCAGATGAACGTCGGAAGCCAGTGCTTAGACCACTGCATCATCCGGGCTGCATAGATACTGGGTTTTTTTTTCTTTGTCCCTAGTATATCTGCTAAAAGATGTTAAACCTCCACCCTAAGTTTAATATTTACATGTTACATTATTTGAAAGTGATTGTGGTAGGGCAGTTCTTGCTTCACTGGACTCATTCCCATTCTGCTTCATACAAGAAAGAAATGTTTCAGGGAACAGCCATTTGTTTGTTTAACATTGCAAAAAAGAAAAAGAAAATGCACAGCAAAATGGCATTTGTTGGACATTACAGAAGTACATGTACGTACCTGAGTATATTTTCCAGTAGACAACCATATAAGTTAATGTACATACTATATATTTACCAACGATTTTTTACCTGCAGGTGTTTTTTGAGCACAGGAATTTTGATGACATGCTAAATTCCTCAATTCTGAGACATCCGTATACAATACAGTATGCTCTCAAGGATAATTTTGACGTTCTTGTTGTTACCCATTAGTGAAACATCAGAAAAATATATTTGGAACGTTTTTTCTCCCAAAAACAAAATAATAACAATTCCACACAAATGCGTGATATAAACGCAAACGGGTTTAAGAAGGAATAAAAAGCTTCCCACTGTCGCACGCTAGAATATCTACTTTAAAATATAATGAATGCACAACATATAATTAAAAGAAAAACATATTCGCACTTCGGGAAAGAACGAACTTAATTCGCAACTTACCGATCAAGATATGCAATTCGTTTCCTGCTTTTCACATTTTTTTTAAATTAAAAATCAAAGAAACACTTTCAGGTTTTAACCGTTTTCTATTCTGAGTGCCATAATATTCAAAATCTTTCTTCTTAAAGTGGGCAGAACATATTCGAGAATGCGCTTTGGAATGAAAATCAGCCCGTTTTATTTTACACAGCCATTCCCTTAAGAGTTTCGGCCTTTTCAGAGGAAAATTACGGTGGCAGGACTTATTAGTACAACCATACGATGAGCAAAAGTTAGGCATGTTGCTGATTAATTTACGAAAATCGCGATTTTTCTGAACCCATGAAACGTAACGCCTTGTTAAGCAACGGGAAAACGCATGTAAACAAACTATTGCTGGTCCGCAGACACGGAAAAGCTTTCCCATGATGCAATGCGAGGTGAACAAGGTCCATATTAAGGAGTGGACTGGACATTTGCCATTAAAGAGCCGCGAGTGGCCTAGTCGTCAACGTTCGTGACTGCCACAGAGAAGACCTCGGGGGCCGCCCCGGTGGCGCAGTGGTCTAAGGCGCTGGCCTCTGATCATTCGTCCGTAAGGGGTCCGGGTTCGAATCCCGGTCAGGCATGGATGTTGTGTTTGTCTTACGGCAGTGGCTCTCTCCCTTCCCTGGAACAAGTGGCCCTAAATTAGGGACTGGCGACTGCTTATAGCCCATTGAGTTGCTCACGGAGGTCGTTAAACCTCCAATAAAAAAATCAATCAATCAAGAAGACCTCGGGTTCGATCCCAGGCAGGTACGAACATCGAACCACTAAATATCCGCCCTGCGTTGGATGGGCACGTTAAGCCGTCGGGCTCCGGGTACTGGCCCCCGGTAATAAAAAAGGGCGTCTTCCTCCCCCTTTCTACTTCGCTTCCGTGTGACTTTCCTATTGGACACTCTAGCCCAAATCTCCTAGCTTCCTATTTCTAAGGATTGTTTAGCCACCCAGCTGTTGCAGTGGTCTAATCGATGTCTTCTAATCATTCGTCCGAAAGGCGTCCGGGTTCGAATCCCGGTGAGGCATGGATGTTGTGTTTATCTTACGGCACTGGCTCTCTCCCTTCCCGGGAACCAGTGACCCTAAATTAGGGACGGGAGACTGTTTATAGCCCATTGAGTTGCTCACGGTGGTCGTTAAACCTCCAATCAAAAAAAAAAAAAAAAAAAAGGTTTGTTTAAGACCTGGGGTCAGACACACCCTTCCTAAAATCCTCTGCCGCCCCGGTGGCGCAGTGGTCTTATTAGGCGCTGGCCTCTGATCATTCGTCCGTAAGGGGTCTGGGTTCCAATCCCGGTCAGGCATGGATGTTGTGTTTGTCTTACGGCACTGGCTCTCTCCCTTCCCTGGAGCCAGTGACCCTAAATTAGGGACGGGCGACTGCTTATAGCCCATTGAGTTGCTCACGGTGGTCGTTAAACCTCCAATAATAATAAAAAAATCCTCTGCATATGATCTGATCTGATTTGTCATTAAACATCTTTTTAGAGCTGCAGCCAATCATAGAAGTTTTGCCAAGGTGGTCGCCGACCTCCGTTAGGAGATGGCACACTAAGCAGATTACTTCAGTATCTCTGTCAAGTATTTCTTCATCTTCTCCATCAAATGATTTGCTGGATTATTTTTTTTCACAGTTATAAAAATACGAGGAAATTTTCTGCTTACGTCATTTAGGTGATTGCATCTTGAATTTAATCATTCAAAATACCTCAAGGTCAGATGCTTGGATGTATTTGTTTCACCTCAGTGAAACTATTTTAACCGTATTCGGTTTAAACAACTCTCTTTTTCCCGCTGTGGGCACGTGCATCGTAGTGTGTGCGGCACGTGTTGTTCCCAAAATTTGTTTTGAAAATATTTTTGTTTATTATGAACATTTTGGCAGTGGAGATTTGTTCAGAAGTCCCAACTTTTGGATCTGAGATTCATTATATCGTTACTTAAAGGTTCCTTGTGTATTATTGATGTGCCGTAATGTTAACCTAGTTGAATTAGGTTCAAAATATAACTCAACGCGGCTTCTCTTTTGATTACTGCATTGACGGTCGGGTAAAAGATTTTGCCGGTAAGTCCAGCAGTTACAAAGATTTTTTTGTATACTTAGTTAATATGATTTTCCTTGTTCATTAGTTTCAGGGTTGTGTGTTTAATATGTTTTTACTCTCTTTCGGTGGTGTGAGGTGAGGCGCAATCTTTGGGCGTTTCGTCCGAGCAGAGTCCATGTTCGAGCACCGGGAAGTCATGCTTGTGTGCTTGTGGGACTGCTCTGGTCCCTGTTCTGGTACCAGTTGCCCTGAATTAAGGATAGGAGATTTCCTATAGACCTAGATGCTAATGGAGGCCCATAAAACCAGAAAGACCTTAAGGTGCTCTAAGCGATAAGACATTCCAGGGACCAGATTCCTCTGCTAAATAGTGGTTAGGCATGCTGCTCCTGCGTTTCATTGCATAGACGCTGTGTTTTAACGTCGAGATTTTCCCGTCGTGGTTACATTTAGGGGATTTTTAATAATCACGTGGATGTAACGCGGTTTTCGTGTTACAAATTCCCATCGTCCCTCATTTTATAAGATCAGCCTACATTTTTTAGGCATTCCTATATCTGCATACTAGATGACATGCTTCACACAATTGTTGCCATGGAAACTGATCCTAATATAGTGTAACATGTGTTGTACCCTCCTCTTTCATCGGGAGCCTTCATACCCTTTCTAAATTGGATATTTTCCCGATAATTATATACAAACTGGGCACCGTAAAATTGTATCCCATAGCAATCCAGAAATCAGTAAAGGCTTTTCATCAAGTCTGTATTCAAAGGAAATTCAAAAGAGATTGCGCATTAGATCCCCCTCCTTATTCAGTGGATGAAGATTTGAACCCAGGGACTTGTTAAAAAACTCAAGAGGATTCCCAATTTAACTTCAAGGAGAAATTTATCTCCTCTTATGCCTGTGGGGGGTGGTTAAAAAACTCAAGAGGATTCCCAATTTAACTTCAAGGAGAAATTTATCTCCTCTTATGCCTGTGGGGGTGGGGTTTTTTTTTTTTTTTTTTTTTTTGGTATTTTTTTTTCTTCACTTTAACATTGATAATGGTTGACAATGATGATGATGATGATATATAATTATTTTATTTACCATTCTGATTTTTTACAGTTCGATTAAATTAAGACCATAAATTTGTGTGCTTGTTTCATTTGAAAGTGGTTTTATTCAGTAGACTGACTTTTTATTTCAATCTACATTATCAAAGAAAAAAGAATTTACATTTTATGCTTATTTGAAGATGTGTGTTCTGTATTTTTTTGTAAATTAACATATGTTGGTTTAATTGTCCCCCTACCCACTTCCAAAAGGCAAAACTTTACCAATTTTTCTTCTTTTTTTTTTTTTTTTTTTTTTTTGTAATTACCTTTCTGATCGATCTAGAAAAAGTTTTTAAGGTATGTGCATGGACAACCATATGCCTATAAGTAAACACTGGAAAAAAATTTCTCGTGGGGAAAATGATAAAAAAATTAGTTTCACTTCTGAAATATTCATTAATGTATGTATATAAGCATTCACAGACATGTTTTCTTTAACCAAAAAAAGGGTAAATTTCCCTTTATTATGGAATAAAAATAAGTTGGTAATTATAGAGTGTGTTCTAGGCTTTTTTTTTTTTCAAGTTCTGTACTTCTTTTTCTGAAAAATGAAATACAAAATGATATTCTATTAGAAAATGACACATGGTTATGGCCACAAAGGGAGATTGAGGTACACATCACAAAGCAAAAAAAAAAAAAAAAATAGCTTTTGTAACTCAGTTCTCCAGCTTCCAATGATTTCTCTTCAAATTGATAATAACTTTTAGTCACACATAGGGAGTGTATGTCAATACACTCCCTATGTAGGGCATCTGAGAATTATTGGACACATTACAAAATTATGTACAAAAAAAAACTATGAGCATTGTCTGTTTTTCTATGTCCGATATTACTAACACGGTTTCTATATTTTTGTTTTGCAGAATTGTTATTCCCAGAATCCGATAGATTGCGCTAGGTGTGGGTGAATGAGGAATGTATGAGAAATGCGCAATCAGTAGTCATGTCATCCATACAGCAGAAGGTGATGTGTGTGTTATGGCGTGCAGAATTAAAGGCTGTCATTAAAGTTAAAAGACGGTACCGTTTAGAGTATGGCGGTAATCCTCCTCCAACTAATTCAATTAAGCGGTGGATGTTAATAAAAGTTGGCATTTATTTTTATGAATGCTCGCTGAAAGCCTGCATAATCTATACTATCTCGCTACCGTCTCCAGTGCCGAATTTAGTGTGCACCTGTGGGCTTTTGAGCATCGCAAAGCGGCCAGCTAAAAAGAAACAATTTATTTTGTGAATTAATACTGACCGAGTTTTCCATCAGCTTTCTGTGCACCCTTTAAGAAAAAAAAAAAAAATTATTGGTTAACTTGGCTTTTTGTCATTATTTTTACCAAATATGGTGTTTTATAGTGTATTTAGTAGTTAATGCTAAGTTTGAATTTTAACCAAACTCTATAATCTGGATTTCTAAATTTCAGAGTCGGCAAAGTCTAGATTTTCGAGATTGTACTGTAATAGTATTCGCATACCTGCCACCTACTACAGAATGTCCATAGTTTCTACGGATTTAGTTGTCTGACTACGGAATTATGGACTTCGCTGTCGAAACTACGGATTCTACGAAATTTCATTTTGCTTAATTTTTTTTCATTTTGCTATTGTTTTCTGATACACATGAGATTCTTAAGCGGATTCGCAGAATTCCGCGTTTTTTGTCATCATTTAGGTCATTCTCAGGATCAGTGTAAAACTGAAGACAATTTGCGAGGGGGAGGGCATTTGAAGACGGTGTTTGGTGTTTCAAAACTTTCGAAAACCGTGTGAAAACATTACCGTAATCATAATTTTTTTCTCCCAATGGTGCCTTTGTGTCCAGTTTTCTTGTTAAATATGATTTTATTGCATAAATGTTTGTACTTCAGCTTGAAACTGTACGCAAAAAATTGCGAAAACGGAGGTTGGGCGGCGCAAAAATTTCCCCATAGTTTCCGCGAAATTGAGGAATTACACCTTTCTCGCTATTATTTTGGCCATTCACGAGACACAAGTGAACATAATTTGGGGGAAGATGTTTGTCAGAGGACGGAATTCCATCTTTACGAAGATTTCAAAAACGGAAGATTGACGGAGTTCAGATTTTTTCCGCCATCGTAATTCCTTTTTTTTTTTACCGTAATGCCCCCCCCCCCAAGTGATCCCTCTCTCCCAGCTTTGTTAAACATCCCCCATCCCATAAGTTTTTGCATTAAGCTTGATAAGGAGGGAGAAATTCACGAAAATGGAAGTGACAAAGCTGGAAAATTTTTAAAAATTGATGCATGATGTTCAAAAGCACTGATATTCTCAAAGTTACATCACACACTCATGGTCTTCAGGCTGAAAGTTCTTTCAGCATGATGGATGAAGTTATTGTTATCAGAAGGTATAAAAAAGAAAGGAAAGAAAAGCGTCAATGAAGAAATAGGGAGAGAAAGATATCAGCAGAAAGAAAAATTAAGCAATGGATGCTGTGCAGCTGCAGAATTAACAAAAGACAAACTGATAGTAGTCCACATTCTTGCTGTGTGTTTTGATTTCTCACCCAGTTAAAATGTTCAGCGGTTTTTTTTTTCTTCTTTGGTCTCGTCTTGACATAAACTACAATTTCAGAGGCAGTATGATTATACGGTAAGTGGAGGTTCATGCACTGCGTGTTCACTTGCTTGGATTTCCTGTCTGTTAAGCGTTGTGGGATTTAGAATGCATATGACTGGTTTTTGCTGGTGGAAGTTTTGAACTTAAATCTCACAATGTTACCTATCATGCCCTCGCCAGGGGAATCAACTTTGTGTTCTGCATGTGTTAGTTTCATTAGTGTCCTTGTTTGTTTTAACGTTTTGTTGTGGTGCATATCTCTTTTTCACAAAGAGATGCATAGTTTCGTAAAGAAAGCATCTATGTATGCTACACAATAATGCTGTTTACCATTGACAAAACTCTTTGCCAATGTTGGCAGGTATGGTATTCCTGTGCATAAGTACTTTTTTTCTTTTTATGCCAGTTCTGATGTTTACAAGATCAGCGAAGATTTTTCTTTTTCGTGTGTTAGACTGCTTTTTTTCACCTTACCGTCAGCAGATGATTTAGTTCAAGTTTTGTCTGTTAGTGTTGTTTCTGTAATACTGTTCATCCAATTCAAATACAGCTTGTGTGGCTTTTAGAAATACTATTGTCTGCAGATGGGAAAACTCAGAGAATTTAATTTGGCAAACTGAGTGGTAACCCCAAATAACTGATAATCTGGATGTTTTTCCTGATTTATATCTATGTGTCCTATGACTTATCACTGTCAGCAAAAAGCAAAGACTTTTTTTTTCGTATTATCTGCCTTCCCAAGCACTTTTTACTGTAATCAGTGTGCTTTTAATAGTACCTCAAGAAAAGCATACCACTTCCTAATTTCCATGAGCGATAAAGTTTCTATGTTGGAGCATAATGTTTTTTAACATTCTTCATGTTTTTCAAACTCCTTTTTGAAAAATGTGAAACAGATTCACATTAAACTACATAAGTTTTTTACCAAAATACATACTTGTGGTAAAAATAATTGAATCTGATAGTTTCTTAGACATGGTTAAAAACCAATACTGATGAGTTGCACAAGCTATATCTCACGAGTAAAAGCCGTCTTTGTACGGATAATTGAAAATAAAATAAAACTCGGCTTAGTTTAAATCAAATTAACTTCATATTATGAGACATCAATTTAATAAAACCTTATGATATCTTTAAAACAGATTAAAAGACATGAGTACTTTTGGGCCATCGCATGGCCCATCTTCAGATGGAATAGTCAAATCGACAAGATCCGCATAATATATATACACACATGAAAAAGACACCAGTACTTTTGGGCCATCGCATGGCCCATCTTCAGATGGAATAGTCAAATCGACAAGATCCGCATAATATATATACACACATGAACGCAGTCAAAGTCGGTTGCTGTACATATATGCAAAGAAGGAAGACATTCCTCCTGGCACATTATCCCACGGTTACGGGTAATTCAAAGCCCCTAGGATTAAAGTTAATTAATACCTTATAGGCATTAGAGAGCTCATAATGCATATAGTCATTACAACAAACATTTTGTGAGTGAAAAATGAACATGCTCTCGGTAAAAAGCAGCGTACTACAATTTTTAGGGGTAATCAGAATTTTAAAATTTTCCCAGTCCGGATATAAAATCCCTTCTGTTACTTTCTTAGCAAGTGCTGTGTTGGTACCTCCTGTCTGGATATTATATTTATGTTCCTTTACCCTGCAAGACAAATTCCGTCAGGTCGATCCTATATAGACAGATTGAGTAGTTCCGAAAACATCTTTTAATGGAACACAATAGACACTCCATATTTGTAAAATATCCGTCGGGGTCCTGTCCTTTCTAACAAGTGGCAAGATATTAAGGGAGCGAGTGCCGAAATCCAATCCAAATTTCCGGCAAATGTTACAAAGTGGTTGAGTAATTGAAGGGATGTAATCGATGGTAGCAATGAAACGAAATGGTGTGGGCAAAAATGGTTGTAATGTAGTAGCAAGTTTACTTTTAACTCGGGAATGGATCTGGTTAAAAACGTAATCAGGATATCCAAATTGGGAGGCAAACGACGAGACCCACTAGTTCTGAAACGCGTGCAGTGCGGGTTGAGGAATGGGTGTAGGCTCTACGAAGGGAAAAGTGAAGAGACGTTAACTTTTGGTTTTGCGGATGATTAGAGGAGTTATGGAATCATAGTTGGGGTACAACACGGTTTTCTATAAACAGCAACAAAGTGCAGTGGTAAAACCTGGTTTGGATGGCGGGTAATCATAATATCAAGAAACGGGAATTTTAGGTCTTGTTCGATTTCTAGGGTAAATTGAATTGACGGAAATTGTGATGAAAAAGAATTTGTGAATGCTTGTAATTCAGGTAAGGAGTGGGGCCAAAGTAATAAGATATTGTCTACATACCTGAGAAATAACAGAGGTTGGTGGGGATAAGAAGTCAAAAATGTATTTTGAAGGTACTGCATGAAAATTTCTGCTAAAGTGCCAGAAAGCTGTGATCCCATGGCCGCGCCATCGGTTTTGCGATAAATTTTATCTTGAAATTGGAAATAGGACCGTTTTTTAACAAACCAAAGCGCATTCATTATGGCTGGAATCTCAGTAAATGGGTGCCCCAAGGAATGAAGTTGATTTTCGATATTCGGATGTGTGAATTCAACAGGTACATTGAGGTAAAGTGACACCACGTCAAGGGAAGCCAGAATGAATGGTTTAGCCTGGATTGGAAGATTTGAAAGTTTTGAAACAACTTGTGTAGAATTCTTTATAGAGTAATAGGAATCCTGAACCAGATGTGAGAGGTATTTAGAAAGGGTGGCTTCTAGTGGTCTTGTAGGACTAGATCTTCCAGAGACAAGTGGCCAGAGCAGATGGTTAGGTTTTTCAGTTTAATTTTACCAAATATGTTGGGAATGCAGGGTCCTGGTGGGGGCTTAAAGAAGCACCAAAAACTAGGGGGGGAAACAAAGTCCTTACCTAGTTTTGACAAAGCTGAAATTTTAGAGTTTATAGATTTATGATTGGCGATACAATGTGGGATAGTGGAAATGGCAGAGATCATTTTATCACAGTAATCAGCAGTGTTAATAATCACAATTTGAGAGGTTTTATTGGCAGTAATAATCGAGATGGTAGATTCTTCCTTAAGGGTCCTTAAAATCTACCATCTCGATTATTACTGCCGATAAAACCTCTCAAATTGTGATTATTAACACTGCTGATTACTGTGATAAAATGCTCTCTGCCATTTCCACTATCCCACATTGTATCGTCAATCATAACCCTATAAACTCTACCATTTCAGCTTTGTCAAAACTAGGTAAGGACTTTGTTTTCCCCCTAGGTTCCGGTGCTCCTTTAAGCCCCCACCAGGACCCTGCGTTCCCAACATATTTGGTAAAATTAAACTGCATAAACCTAACCATCCGCTCCGGCCACTTGTCTCTGGAAGATCTAGTCCTACAAGACCACTAGTAGCCACCCTTTCTAAATACCTCTTCATCTGGTTCAGGACTCCTATTACTCTATAAAGAATTCTACCCAAGTTGTTTCTAAACTTTCAAATATTCTAACCCAGGCTAAACCATTCATTCTGGCTTCCCTCGACGTGGTGTCACTTTACCCCAATGTACCTGTTGAATTCACACATCAGATTATTGAAAATCAACTTCATTCCTTAGGGCACTCACTTGCTGAGATTTCAGCCATAATGAATGTGCTTCGGTTTGTTAAAAAAACAGTCCTATTTCCAATTCCAAGATAAAATTTATCGCCAAACCGATGGCGTGGCCATGGGATCACAGCTTTCTGGCACTTTAGCAGAAATTTTCATGTAGTACCTTGAAAATACATTTTTGACTTCTTATCCCCACCAACCTCTGTTATTTCTCAGGTATGTAGATGATATCTTACTACTCTGGCCCCACTCCTTACCTGAATTACAAGCATTCACGAATTCTTTCTCTTCACAATTTCCGTCAATTCAATTTACCCTAGAAATCGAACGAGACCTAAAACTCCCGTTTCTTGATATTATGATTACCTGTCATCCAAACCATGTTTTACCATTGCACTTTGCTTTTTATAGAAAACCGTCTTGTACCCCAACTTATGATTCCATACTCCTAATCATCCGCAAAACCAAAAGTTAACGTCCCTTCACTTTTTCATTCGTAGAGCCTACACCCAATCCTCAGCCCACACTGCATGCGTTACAGAACTACAGTGGGTCTCGTCGTTTGCCTCCCAATTTGGATATCCTGATTACGTTTCTAACCGGATCCATTCCCGAGTTAAAAGTAAACTTGCTACTACATTACAACCATTTTTGCCCACACCATTTTGTTTCATTGCTTCCATCGATTACATCCCTTCAATTACTCAACCTCTTCGTAACATTTGCCGGAAATTTGGATTGGATTTCGGCACTCGCTCCCTTAATATCTTGCCACTTGTTAGAAAGGACAGGACCCTGACGGATATTTTACAAAGATGGGGTGTCTATTGTGTTCCATTAAAAGATGTTTTCGGAACTACTCAATCTGTCTATATAGGATCGACTTGACGGAATTTTTCTTGCAGGGTAAAGGAACATAAATATAATATCCAGACAGGAGGTACCAACACAGCACTTGCTAAGAAAGTAACAGAAGGGATTTTATATCTGGACTGGGAAAATTTTAAAATTCTGGTTACCCCTAAAAATCGTAGTACGCTGCTTCTTACCGAGAGCAGGTTCATTTTTCACTCACAAAATGTTTGTTGTAATGACTATATGCCTTATGAGCTCTCCAATGCCTATAAGGTATTAACTAACTCTAATCCTAGGGGCTTTGAATTACCTGTAACCGTGGGATAATGTGCCAGGAGGAATGTCTTCCTTCTTTGCATATATGTACAGCAACCGACTTTGACTGCGTTCATGTGTGTGTATATATATTATGCGGATCTTGTCAATTTGACTGTTCCATCTGAAGATGGGCCATGCGATGGCCCAAAAGTACTCATGTCTTTTAATCTGTTTTAAAGATATCATAAGGTTTTATTAAATTGATGTCTCATAATGTGAAGTTAATTTGATTTAAGCTAAGCTGAGTTTAATTTTATTTTCAATTATCCGTACAAAGACGGCTTTTACTCGTGAGATGGTTAAAAACTCCTAAATTGCAAAACAGGCAGTAGCACAGTTAAAAAACATGATGAAACCCACAAAACTTCTTACATCATCTTTTGGAATTCCAATTTCTAGTTCAGTTTTCTTAAATCAACTTTTGGTTATATATATCCAGTCAGAGGATCAATTGATTTTTTGACATAATCTCATGTGTTGCTGAATGATCCAGAAAGCTGGAAAAAAACTGATTTGGACATCGGTAGTGTTTTGCGCTATGTTGCTGAACTAGAGTTGGCTGTTTTAAAATCTGCAGATGAAGGGACAAATTTGGTCCTTCTTTAAGGAATCTTTGTCTCAAAATGATGACATGCCATCAACATTTCAAGGTCACCAAATCAGCACAGCATATAATCAACAAAGATGTGTTGCAGATGATGAAGATATAGGACTAAGTTCTACAGAAAACAGAATTGATTTATTGAAAAAGAATTGCAAAAAACTTGAAAAAAATATTTAATAATGTCCAAACATCTGTTTTCTGCAAATATATGGCTGCTCTTTAGATGAGGTGCTATTTCCCAAATCTTCTGAAGTCCTAAACAATCATGGTGATGATGCAATAACTGGAATATGCGAAGTTTTAAAGTTTAACCCAGATCGTGCTTTGGAATAGTGGCTTCAAATCAAGAAGATTCTTGTTAGTTTGAATCCTAACAGAATTTCATGTATTTCAAATGTTTTGTTACACAAATTTGGAGAATTCAGATAATCTAAAGCCTTTTGAAATCATGAAAGATCTAGTATCTGTGCTTTTAACAGCACTGCTGTTTAAATGCTCATGTAGAAAATGTCTTTGGTCAGTTAAAAACACAATTAAGTGAAAAAGCCTTCTAATGAAAAAGAACAGACTTGAAAGTCGCATTAAGATCAAAACATCAGGAATAAAAATGAGTAATTTTGATCCTGAAGATGGGATAAAACCCTGGTGGGAGGATAGCGTGAAATCTTGTTGACCAAACTACAAAGATTAATTTATGTATTTTATTACTTCAGTTTCAAATTTTAAGCATACTATAATTGAATTATGCAAAATAAAACATTGATATTATAGTAAGCAATTTTATAAAAATAATAATATGAAATATACAATTCGATTTTTTCAACGTTTGGCCACTGACTTTTTTTTTTTTGTGGCCACTAACAATTTTGGTCTTGGTGGCCAATGTGTACTAGCAAAATTTCTAAGTCTGTATCTTTCTAAAGATCCAGAATCACGGTCGCCAGGTCGCCACTGGCGATAAACTTCATCGTCGTGGCGACTAAAAATGTTTGATTAAATCGTCAATTCTGGCGACCTGTACGGGAAAAACAATTACCGTATTTTATTTAACTTGTACAGAACGGTAATTTTTTTAAAAAACTTGAACGGAACTCGCCCGTTTTTGAAAAAAAAATTACTCCAAATGTACGGAAATCGCACGAAATGGCACAAAATTTGAGTTGTATGTAAGTTGGCCATCACCTTTTTCATTCTGCTTGAACGGCAGAAAAGATAAAAGAAAAAAAGAAAGTTTCTAAAAGAGGAGGCGTCGATTTTTGATCACAAAGAATGCGCTTAGGCTGATGGGGTCGTCGTACGAGGTTCACAAGGTGGGAATGAAAGCTTCTTGCCGGTGGTAAACAGCTCAACTGTCTGCGTTGGAAAATTCCTACTAGGAGAAATTTTTATGAAAAAAATTTCTTCAATTTTGTAAATAACCGAATGCAAATTTTACAGTAACCAAGACACGTCAAAATAAACTCCCATGTGAAATTTCGTCAAAAGCTGATGAAAACTTTAGAAGTTAGACGTTTTCTTTTTATTATTTTTAATGAATGTTCGCTGAAAGCCTGCATAGTCCATAGGGAAATTCTAAAATCCGGAATCGGTAAAGTCCGGAAGATTCCGGATTTTCGAGGTTGTATTGTAATAGTATTTCCATACCTGCGAACTACTACAGAATATTCGTAGTTTCTACCGATTTAGTTGTCTGACTACAGAACAAATGGACCTCACTGTCGAAACTACGGATTCTACGAATTTTAATTTGTTTTTTTTTTTAATTGTTTTCTGATATACATGAGATTCTTAAGCGGATTCGCGGAATTCCGCGGTTTTTTTTTTTTGTCATCATTTAGATCGTTCTCAGGATTAGTGTAAAACTGAAGACAATTGGGGGGGGGAGGTCCGTCTGAAGACGGTATTTCGTGTCTCAAAACTGTCGAAAACGGTAGTTGAACGGAGTGAAAAAGTTACCGTAATCGTAATTTTTTTCTCCCGATGTTGTCTTGGTGTCCAGTTTTATTGTTAAAGTTAAATATGATTTTATTGCATAAAAGTATTTCAGCTTGAAACAATTTGCGAAAACGGAGGTTAGACGCTCGCTGTTAGAAATTTCCCCGTAATCTTCAGGCATCAGATTCTTCCGCGAAATCAAGGAATTCCGCCTTTTTCGTTATTATATTGGTTATTCGCGAGATCAATGAACCGGTGAACATAATTGGGGGGGGTGATAGGGAATGTTCGTCGGAGGACGGAATTCCATCTTTACGAAAATTTCGTAAACAGAAGGTCGACGGAGTTCAGATTTTTCCGCAATCATAATTCCTTTTTTCTCGCGATGTTGCCTCTGCCGAGTGTTATTGTTAAGTAATATTTAACTTCATAAACATTTGTATTTCAACTTGAAAATAGCTGGAAAATTTCCAAAACCGGAAATCGGACGGATTTCTCCCGTAAGCGCACTCCCCTGCCCGCGCGATGTTCCCACTCTCTTGCATTGTTTTATTACTTCAGTTTCAACTTTTAAGCATACTATAACTAAAATAGGCAAAATAAAACACTGTTATTATACTAAGCAATTTTACAAAAATAATATAGTATGAAATATACAATTTGATTTTTTTTTCAAAGTTTGGCCACTAACAATTTTGGACTTGGTGGCCAATGTCAACGATTTACTGTATGCAACACTTTAGGTTTGTATTTGAGAAGGTTTGTGGTTCACAATTCTGGCGCTGGGTTGTGTTGTGCACTTCCGTTTGCAGCCTATCTCTGCCTCTAAAAACTATTGAGAAATTTCTTTTTTTACTGTATGCCATTCTCTATAATAAAGCTTTTCAACTGTTCTATTGTGAAAAATTCTTCCGCTTTTTAAAAGGCATACAGTTATATCATGTTTCCTTCTCTATCTCTTCTTTTAATTGTTTGATTTAAAAATCTTTTTGTCTCTAATACCTTCCTTCTGCTATGCGAAACCTTTTTACACCATTTGTTAATTTTCGTAGCATACTTTTTAGCCACGGTAGAAGTAAGTAGCTGATTTTTTTTTTTTTTTTTTTTTTTTTTTTGTGGGTTATTTTGACCTTTACTGAAATTTGCTAATGAATGCTGTATATAAAAATTTGCCATAAAATTAGATTGCTTTGTAACATCAGAAACTTAAATCTAGTTGTTTCTTAGTATTTTCTGAGCAAACTAATCACTTTGCATCTTCTATAATTAGTTTTCTAATCATGCCCAGTTAAATTGCCTTGATCCCTAATAAATGCAGTTGTACACAGCCCTGGTATTTAAGGTTTTCCCATTATTCTCTTTCATTTCATGTTGGAAATTTTTGTGCATACTTTATTTGCTGGCGAGTACAAATTAAAAACATAGCTACAGCATCAATATTATGTTGGAAATTTCTTCCCTAAATAAAATGTAACACAAATACTTGCTCCCATGATTATGTGTTTAAGAAATAACAATCCCTTTGGTCCTTTGAAAAAGTTCCAAATATTTCACCTTTCTTTATCCTTAAATTTCCAATGTAAGCATTATTTCAAAATAATTAAATATAAATAGCATTTTATGTATTGATTGTGTGGTATATGAAAGCAGAGTAATGCCTACCTATGTATTTTTGAGTTTTATGTTGTTGTTTTTTTTGTTTTTTTTTCTGTAATTTGCTTCAATAATTGAACTAAAGCCAAAGTAAAAAAATAAGTTTCTCAAAATCAGTGTAGTATTTAGTAGATATTAAATCTGGTCACATTTTCAGTGACAGTTTTGGTATTTCAGTATTTATCCGTGATTCTAAATTTCTGATTAGCTGCAGTGGACAACATTTTAAACATTCTGCATTAAGTTTGCCCAAGCATGTAAGAAGTTGTTTGTTGTAGTTTACAGGTTGAACAGACCTATGGTTTCGTAATATTTTAAAAAGAGCGTTTGGATCGCATGTATGTCCTGGGAAAAAGTCCTGGAAAACTCCTAGAATTTTGTGATTGAAAAAACGTATGAACCATGCTACTACAAAAAGGGTTGTATGAAGAAGTGGGGGGAAAAAGTGGTCCGTGCACCTTATAGTTTTTTAGTTTTTTTCTTCAAGGAAGTAGAGAACAACAATGTAACCTGATTGGATCTGAAAAACCAGGGCTTAGTGTTGTGCAGTTATATCTAATGTATGCAATAATACAATTTTTTAAAAATAAATTATAAATTTCTTTTCAAATTATATATTTTTACAATGAATCTTTTTTAAAACACATTAATTATTTTTGCATTATGTTTTTTTACTATTACTGTATGAAAGAAATTTATTTCAGAAATGCATTAACAAAAATACCTAATGAAAAAATTTATTCATTTTACGAACTCATTTCAAAGAAAACATTGTAAGTTGGGGTTTCACCTGTATTGTTTTTGCAAGCACTTTGCATTCTTTTCTTTTTAATACAGTGTTCGAATTACTTGGTGGTCCGCTGGCCATTGGCCAGTAAAGATTCCATCGGGCCAGTGAAATATTTGTTACTGGCTCGAGTGTCCAGTAAATTTTCTTTTTTTTTCATTTGTTTTGGAATTTACAAGTTTATAAATAACTGAACCAGATTTCCAAATATCCAGGTTTGGCAATGGCAGTTTTAGAGTTTTTTGAAATACGGATTTTTACTACTCAAAAACTTAATATCGGAATTGCAAACTATACTTCCCTTTTATGAAAATTTTAGGTTGTAGCAAGCCAAGGTTCGAATCAAAATATTTCGTAATATTTGTACTACAAACTTTAATTGGAAATTAACTATATATTACTCTTCAGTGTACTGATCTTGATAGAAATACCATATTAAATGTATTAGTATTTGTTTCATTTCCGGACCAGTGGAACTAAGTGGACACAGTCTGTGGGATCTAAAGTTTTAACTCTCAGATATTTTGGTATAAACTGGCTCTGCTGAAAAGCATTTTTTTTTTTTTTTTTTTTGCTGTTTTGTTTTCTAATTTTTACAACTGCTTACTGTGCTTTGTGTTTTATTTATATATTATTTGCATGCATACATGTACACATTCTGTTGCTCTAAATTTGTGATATACAGCTCAAATGAAATTATACATAATTTTTTACATATTCTGTAAATGTGTAAGTTTTTCTTTCACAGACTAGTGGGCATTTTGGCAGACCAGTGATTTGCAAATTCTAGTGGTCCGCTGGGCCTGTAAAAAATTTATTTATAATTCTAACACTGACAAACCATGTTTCATTTGTGAAAACCTATCATATATGATATTTCTGTAAATATTCTGAAATCATGGACCTATATGATGGTATTACATTTTTTGTAAATATTTCTATTTCAGGAAAAATGTTGATTGCTTATTCTCCAGAGTTGCTGTGGATTGTAATTGTTGGCTTCATTCTTGGTTTCTTCTTGGCATTTGGTGTTGGTGCTAATGATGTGGCTAATTCTTTTGGCACATCTGTGGGATCAAAAGTTTTAACTCTCAGACAAGCTTGTATTCTTGCAACAATATTCGAAGTACTAGGTGCTGTATTAATGGGTAAGTTTGCTCCCCCTTCTTTTATTATTGCAGTTATCACCACTTATAAGACTCAAAAGTAAAAATCCTAATGCAAATTTAGCTTTACCAGTAAAAATCACTTCCACTAGGTTTAAGGTTCAACAGTTTGACTTTTCTATTGCCTGCATTAGATAACATTTAGAATTTTTTATGAACAAATTTGTTTTTAGCATATTCATTGTTTTCTCCCCAGAGATTAGGGCTTTTGATATCTCTGGAAGATAAAAAGTATCTGATTTAGATACCTTTTCTGCTGAGACATATATATATATATATATATATATATACTTAAGAGCAAAACTGAAGACTAAGGAAAAAATTTTAGAATTTAAAACGAAGGGTGCAAAATAACCTGAAAATCAAAACGCGCAACGCAGCAGTTTTGAAAATTCAGAATTCACATTCTATAAAGAAGATACCTAAGCAAAAAATTCATATATAATTTTGACTCACACCTAATACAACATAGAAAAGGTTATGTATCTACCTGTGTGAGTAAAAGGAGAAAAGATAAAAAAATAAAATAAAACAACTGAATGTAGAAGGTGTCGAGAATACTGAGCCTTGGCTTTATCAAGGACCAGCAAAAACTCTGCATTTTCTCACTTCCACAAAGACCTAGTTGGAAATGGGTTTCTGCAAGGCCATAGATGCAAGTAACATTCTTACCTAAAATAGTTTAAAAAATATATATATAAGTCATGTCCTCCGTAGAGTGCTACTCTACGGAGGACATGACTTATATATATATTTTTTAAACTATTTTAGGTAAGAATGTTACTTGCATCTATGGCCTTGCAGAAACCCATTTCCAACTAGGTCTTTGTGGAAGTGAGAAAATGCAGAGTTTTTGCTGGTCCTTGATAAAGCCAAGGCTCAGTATTCTCGACACCTTCTACATTCAGTTGTTTTATTTTATTTTTTTTATCTTTTCTCCTTTTACTCACACAGGTAGATACATAACCTTTTCTATGTTGTATTAGGTGTGAGTCAAAATTATATATGAATTTTTTGCTTAGGTATCTTCTTTATAGAATATATATATATATATATATATATATATATATATATATATATATATTTATTTATATATATATATATATAAAGAAGGGTTCCCACAGTCTTATAAATCCTTAAAAGTCCTTAAAAAAGCTTAATTTTTTTAGAATACTTAAAAGTCCTTAATTTTTGTCAGAAATTTCCCAAGGTGCTTAAAAAGTACTTAATTTTTTTCCTTACTGCCCGTGATGACACCGTGACATGTCAGCAGAAAGCCTGCGGGAGAGCATGGGGCAGGAGGAGCTCTCGTCAGTGACTCATAGTGAACTTGACTTTGGTTTTACAATTCAAGCCATAAAATAATTATGTGCAATATCCAAATCTAGATCTTGTAACTTTAACTGCAGACTTATACTCTTTTTGTTGTATATGTGATTATTCTCTCATATGAAAACTGATTTGACCAGCAGAACTGTCTTTTAAATTGCATAGTCTTATTACATCCACAACTTGAATTATATGCAACTATATTGCAAGCTTTCATCGGTAGACTTTAATTTGTATAGTTAAGTCATGTGTAAAATTATATTTGTGTGCATGTTATTTTCACATGTGCAATTTGTAAGGTCCTTAAAAAAATTGTAGGATGCTTGAAAGTCCTTAAAAAGTTCTTTTATTTTTGGGGAGAAAATGAGTAGAAACCCTGTAAAGCCTTGGTTCACTTCATTCCCTTCTTTTTATATCTTCAGTGAGACCAGTTGGGAATAAAACCTTACTTAGAAGGGAAGAAAAGAGTGTTGCACTGAAGCAGCAAGAAGAATGCGAAACAGATATAGAGTAACCCTTGAAGTAAATTGTTTGCCACCCTGGTGGTGTAGTGGTCTGAGCAATGACCTCTGATCATTCGCCAGAAAGGGTTTCGGGTTTGAATCCTGGTGAGGCATGGACAGGGCTCGACAAATCCCGAGCGCCAGGCGCCTAAAATTCGGGCCGTGGCGCCTAATTTTCGTCTTACTTGAAATTCCGTAATTTGCAGTAAATACTGTAATTTCTCTTGTATATTCCATAGATTATCTATTAAAAAGTTATAAATTTAGGTACGCGGACACCGCTAAAGGAGAAAAAAAAACAAAAAAAAAACGATGCGGCGTTTAAAAAAGTCCGCGAGGTAATTGTCAGGAGAGGTGGTGTTATTGTTATTTAAAGTACCGAAAATGCGGTAACAGAAAAAATGTAACGTAACAGCGAAATAAAAGACCGCGAGGAGATTGTAAGAATATATATATATATTTATTTGTACTTTAGAAGCATTTTGACCGAAAATATGACGCAAGGAAGGCGTTACTATTCGCGCGTGCGGAAACCTACGTGGTGTGAGAATCCGCTGCTCTCGGGAATCCCGCAAAGCTATTCCGTAGCATGTAACCTTTCTGCGAATCGCATTGCCTAGTTCTGGTGCACTAATTGTGTTAGTTAATTTTTTTTTACTTTCGGTATTCAGTTAAAACGTATCCAGAAATAAAACAATGCTATGGACTGTCCGCTATTTCAACGGATTTTTTTTTAGTGTAACTAATGAACTACGGTAATGCTGCAACAGCTAGCGATTTTAGTTCATTTGCTTAAAAGTAGAATTTGCCCTAATCGTAAATTTTTTCTCCCGTTATGCGTTTGTGTCTAGTATTCTTGTTAAATATCATTTTATGGCATATATGTTCGTATTTCAGCTTGAAACTGTAGCAAGAATTTGTGGAAACTGAAGTTAGACGCCGCGAAAACTGCATAACGAAAAAGACGGAATTTCTCCGCGAATTCGAGAAATTCCGTCTTTTTTCGTTATGATGGCCACTCAGGAATCGATGCACAAGTAAACAGAATTTGAAAGGGGGGTCGGAGGAGGACGGAATTCCATCTTTAGATTTTTTCCGAAATCATAATTTCTTTCTTTCGCGATGTTACTTCTGTTCAGTATTTTTAAGTATCATTTCTCTGCACAAATTTTTGTATTTCAGCTTGAAAATAGGAGAAAATTTTCTAAAACCGGAAGTCGGACGGATTTCCCGTAATCGCACCCCCCCTCCCACTCTCCAACGCTGTTAAATCTTGATAAAGGAAGAAGGAAATTCCCAAAAACGGAAGTGACGAAAATTTGTAAAAATTGATGCATGGTGTTCAAAAATATTAGTATTCCCAAAGTTACACCATTTATCTAAAGCAGTTGAAGCTTTGATATCATGCACTCATGGTCCTCAGACTGATGGTTTTTATCAGAGGGCATAAAAAACAAGAAAAAAAGTGACAATGAAGAAGTAGGGAGAGAATGATATCAGCAGAAAGAAAAATTAGGCAGTGGTGCTGTGAAGTTACAGAGTCAATAAAAGACAAACTGAGAGTAGTACGCATTCTTGCTGTCTGTTTTGATTTTTCACCAGTTAAAATATTCAGCTTTTTTCCCCCTTCTTTGGTCTCATCTTCTCCTTAAACTGCAATTTTAGGGGCAGTATGATCATATGGTAAGTGGAGGTTCGTGCATTGCACGTTCACTTGCTTCGATTTCCTGTCTGTCAAGCATCGTGGAATCCTGAACGCATCTTACTGATTTTTACTGGTGGAAGTTTCGAATCTCGCTGAGGAAAAACCTTTGTGTTTCGCACGTGTTAAGTTTGTTTTATTAGAGTCCTTGTTTGTTGTAAAGTTTTGTTGAGGCACGTATTTGTTTTTTACAAAGAAATGGATTATTTCATAAAATAGTTCATGTATGGCATGCAATACTAGTTATTAGTAACAAGGCTGTTGGCAGGTATGGACTGTTTTTTTTTTTTTTTAAATAGCATGGTCTGCGACATGCTGCTTAAGATTATGCGAAGGAAAAACTTGCTTTTCTCAGAATTTCACGATCTACAGATCATATGCCGCAGCGGATTATACATGTTTTTTTGTTGTTTTTTTTCACAGCCTTTGGATTATACTACACCCTTGTGGATCTCATGAACAAAAATTTTTTCTGAATTTTATGGTTTACAGATTATACGAAAAAAAATGGCACTTTAAATTAATATGTACCAAATATGACTTCTGCAAATAGTATTTTAATAAAATCAAAATCTGAAATTTTTTGAGATCGTCTACTGAAAGAATATAAAAAGAAAATTATGAAGCAAATTGGAACTTTATTTTGCAATAAGTGGTTTGGGTAATAAGAAAAAAATGACAACAAATATGGTTTACCACTTTTCGTTCCAGCGTCATAACCAAACATGTTTTTTTGTTCATGCGTTATTGACTTCGTTTTACCTGGCACCTAAATTTTGGAGCTGGCTCCTAGATCTAGAACATATTTTTTGGACCCTGGGCATGGATGTTGTGTTTGTCTTACGTCACCGGTTCTCTCCCTTTCCTAGAACCAGCGACCCTAAATTAGGTTGGGCGACTGCTGTTTATATCCCGTTGAGTTGCTCACGGCAGTCGTTAAACCTCCAATCCAATCAAAAAAATAAAAAAAGCAGCATATTGTTCATTCACTGCTTAGTTTTGGAAACAAAGTATCATGATCTCCTGGAAAGAGTGTGACAAATGAAAGACATAGGCATAAGGGTGAGTATCTTTGTACTGCTGGGAGAGAGCAGGACTGTTTGCAAATCAGCTCTCATGTGTTCCAACCTGTGGACTACAAATGTCTGTAATAGTACAGGATGCAGGGAATCTACTTGTCATTTATCTGAGTGACCATAGGCTTTGAGGAGCATTCCTGGTACTCTCTTTGTGTCCAGGCAGATACTTCTCTCTCTACCCTAAGAACCATATCTTCCACTCTGAATTTATTCCAGTCTTTACAGATAGCTAGTGTTTCCAGCTGAGATGCACGCTGTGTACCATGCATTTTATCACATCTAGACAAGACTTCATCAGCGTGCTATGATTTATTTCTATTCCTTGAGTGTTTTACAGTCTTTGCAGAGGGTGGAGATCATTCTTTCCTTTCTAAGGTGGGACTGGTTTTCTGGTCTGATGATACTGGATTCATAGTAGCTTTATTTGGATCCAGAGAAACAAGTCTGCTGAAGCTGCTGTGATGTCCATTTTATTGTTGGAAACCATAGCCATTGTACCACTGGATTTGCATTCTAGTGTGCATGTATGTGGCAGGCTCTGTAGGACCAATGGGTAAGAAACAAACAACATCATATAGAACCAGTACAGCAAGTCTGGTTTCTATGCTTTCACTGGAACAGTAGGTGTATTTTCATATCTCCGTACTGGGCATTGTCATGTCAATCACTACTACTTGTTATGTGGCGACACTGTCCCCCAATGTGTGAGATGTGTAATT
Source organism: Macrothele yani (assembly GCA_039090855.1). Taxonomy (NCBI): domain Eukaryota; kingdom Metazoa; phylum Arthropoda; class Arachnida; order Araneae; family Macrothelidae; genus Macrothele; species Macrothele yani. The sequence continues at coordinate 72,680,627 of CM076994.1, read as the reverse complement.
CTCATCTAACTATTGCTCATGTTTTGTGTCATTTTCATCTTTTACTTAAGATGACCCAGAAGTTCTGGGTTGCCTTTTAAATGATGAATATAATATGTCCATAGTCTGTGGGTTTTTTTATACATTTTATCAACTTTTTTAGTTAATGTTGTTCATTGTATGTCATCTTTATGCAATGTTTCATGTCATTTATGTCCCTTGTGCTGTACTTGTGTTTGTTTTGCTATGTTTTGGTTTCTGCTTTCATTGTAAACTGTGGTGCTTGGCACTTTTTGGCCCATTAAGGTCCTTGTGACAGTAAAAACTGATCAGCCAGCCAACCCTTTTAATGAAGGGTATTTACACTTCAGAGCTTTTAGAAAGTCATCTGCAGGCAAAGGCCGTTATGCTGATTGTCTGTTGCTATTTCATGCACATCATTGCATATTTTTATTGGTGGTATTTGAATACTAGTAGTGTGTTTTACGTTACATCTCCAGGTGTGTTTGTGTGTGTGTGCGCAACTGTTTTAATGTTTTCTGAGCTCCCTGCTGGAACGACACCTGGATGTTCCATGTCAGCCAAGCTCATGAGATACAGAGGCATTGTGCTTGGTGGAGCCTCATCCATGTAACAGGCGTTCTGCTGTAGTTATGTTCCAGACAGGCGGAAGAAAGGATGTCACCTGTGGTCATGGTGGAATTCGATTTTATGTTATGCTTTGTTACAGTTTAAAGAACTATAAAACGATTTAGTTTGCCATAATGTGGTAATGAGACAGCAAATAGAATCAGTGTTAATAACTTTTGTCTACAGAAGAAACTTTACGCTATTAATTCATGTTGTGAGCGATCAACTTTGACTCTCCTCGTAGAGAGAAAGTCAAAATGCATTACCCTGTTTCACTGCAATTAAATTGTTACTCTTAAGGTATGTTTATTTTATTTTCTGTCATCATATGAATGTTCTCCAAGAATAAATAACTCGTAAAAGGAAAACAGTAAGGAACTGTAACATCATTTCTGAAGTCTGTCAATTATGAAGAGACTCATATTCATATAACTGTAATGGTGTTCCATTCATTTTTGGCATGTGTAATGGTTCTGGTATATAACATTCATCATTACAACATACAGTTAAGTACAATTACTATTGTAAACTATAGTCAATTTTATTCACCCCCAAAAAAAAAAAAAAATGCATTTTTCAGACACTCATTTGGGCAAAGCACCAGCTCCATGCAGAACTTCCTTAATCTGCTTTCACAAAACGTTATTCATATCTCCCATAAACTTTTAGAACACTCATTGTGTTTCTTCTCTTGGGGACTTTAAAGTTATTTTGATGTATAAGGGATATTGCTTTATTTTGTTGTACAGGGATTTAAAACAGTACTTCCAGTGGCTAAGATATAATTTAAAATGCTCTAAAGTATGATTTGGTAAAAATGCTTCTTTGTAAATAAAAAGTTGTTGTCTTTAAAAAACTTATCTGTCTATAAAGTTGAAGGCAACATTATACTCCCACAATCCTTGTATAAAAATCACACTCTTCCAGTCTAAAGTGAAGTTTTTTGATTACCCTAAAGTTTCATCATTATGTGGAGTTTTCACATTAGTCACACTGTTGTCTTAACTGCCTTCTGGTGGCTTTCTCTCATTGGTGAATCATCAGTGAGGTCATGGATATTGCGGTGACATCTGTTGAAAAATCTTCAAGACACCTGTTAATTTATTTTTCTTAGTGTTCATTTTTTTTCCTCTCTCTCCTTTTCTGTATTTTTAAGTAGTTTCCAGAGACATGGTAGATCTGTACAACTGTTATTACTACAAATGTTTTTGGATTATTTTTTAATTAAAATCATCTTTGAATATCTAATTTCATTCTATTTTTGATGTTGGATTAAATATTTAATATTAACAAAATCAGGTTCAAAATTATTATTCTGCCAGTATCAAATTAATGATGTAACTTCTTGTTTTTTTATTTTCAATTTATGTGTTGGTGTAGTCTTTTGCTTTAGATTATTGTTAGTACTTCCTATAAATAAGAGATGGGCAAAATAATGTGAAGCCATGATTATAGGGGTTAATGTTATTTGTGTAGGCTACACTGAAAAAAATGTGATTATCTTTGTGTACCTTTTCTTTGTATATATTCTCTAGGTCGTAAGCCAGTGTAGTACAAATTGTGTTCAGTAGTGATTCGTATGAGCAGTCAGTTAAATGGTTGGCCTTTTAGACTTCCAAAACGGACAGATCCTGGGAGCCTATTTCACAGGAGCATTTGTAACCATAACAACCAAATTGTTTGGTATTTCAAGAGTAGCAACCTCCATTTTATAATTGCATACACAAAGTATGGCAAGACTTAATCAGTAAAGAAGAATGGTGGGTGAAAACCAAGACTGAATGAGAGAGGCCATCAAACTCTTAACAAGTATTGTGTCCAAACAACACAGAACTAGAAGAGGAGAGCACCAAGATGCAAAAGTGACAGCAGAACTCAATATCTGCCTGGAAGACCTTGTTTCCACAAAAGCAGTCTGTAGAGACTTTCACAACGTCAACACCAATGGAAGAGCTACAATTGCTAAATTATAATCGCAGAGACCAATGATACAATGCAAAAATGTTTGTGTTGTGAGCATAAAACCTGGATAGCTGGTAGCTGGAAATGTGTGATATGGTCTGGTGAGTTCCTCATTTGCATTATTCCCAACAGTAGGTCAGGTTTGCCAAGGAAACATGCTATTCATAATGTCTGGTTCCAGTTGTCAAACATGGGGGTGGATCTGTGATAATTTGGACAACCATATCTTGGTGTTCAGCTGGCCCCATCATTATCGTATATGGTTGAGTTATTGCATCTAGTACTTGGACAATTGTAGGTTATCACGTACGTTCCACACTGCTGCCTTTTCAACAGGCAGCAGTGTGGCATTTGTGGAGGCTCTGTTGCAAGAAGACAGGGGTAACTTTTCATCATATTGCTGCAAAGGTTTCTTCTGGTACCATGCATCCCATTGTTCAACCTAACCATCATTTGTATCCTTGAGTGGGACCCTGTATCCATTTAGGTCATCATTTTCACTTGAATCTGTTCTCCAGCATATTACCATTTTATTTAAACTCTTATGCCAAATAGCACTCTAGTCAAGAAAGTGTAATGAGATGTTGGGAGACACTAATTTGTATATCCCTAATCACTGGAAGTTTCTCAGCCCTTGTACACCTGCTAATTATTTATATACTATAAATTTTCTGAAACATAATTTCACCATTTTTTTTTCAAGCATATTTTTCTAGTGAGCATTTTAACAAAACTGTTACAATCATGCATTATTTTGACATATGTTTCATTAAGTAGCTTATCTAAATCCTTATTGTAGGTTACAAGGTCTCAGACACAGTACGTAAAGGCATATTTGATGTTGAAATGTACTCTGAATTTGAAAAAGAACTTATGCTGGGATATCTTGCAGCTTTGACAGGTAAGAATATTAAAAAAAATAATTATTGGTATCTACCTATGTGTATTAATAGTTTGATCACCGGACTTTTAAATTTGTAATGTAGGAGATATGTCCCTACAAACAGTAATGAACATTTTTGATAGATATGATTATTTCACCTTTCTGATCAACAAATTGATAGGAAATCCCAATATTTATATATGTGTGTATTTGTGTTTATTTAAGGATGAAATTCTCCTGTTTTCTAAATTTACAGTGTAAACCAAAACTCATAATAAATAGCATGTGTATAGTCTTGATGAAGTTTGAACCTTTTAGTAACTCTGGTGATGTTGCAATACTGGCAGGATATATTCTTCACAGGCTTTAATTTAAGCAGGTGGATCAGTCTTTCACACTTCTGTAAGCATTAAGCTAAAATTTGTCTTTGTCCGTTTCTAGTTCAGAATTATAATAACATTCATAATTTGTGCAAATTTGATGGAAAGAGCCATTATGCTGTGCAAGATTAGTGTTACTCAGCCAGCATAAGAAAGAGCATTTAAAACATTTCTCTGGTGCAAAATCATTGCAAAATATTGTCATCAGCAAAACATAACCATCCTGATAAATTCTAAATTGTGCCTCCCATACTTGTAGGTTAGTCATTTATTTGGAAGTTTTATGATGATTAGATGAAAAGTGGTGATCACTGGAAAAAGCAATGTCAAGATGTATCATTTCAGCAGAGGAATAACTTGGATGGTGCATCTGCCCTGCCCCAGACACAGCTCAAGAGGGTGCGAAAAAATATCTGTTTATAATTTGATTAAAATTAGAACTGAAAATTTTGCAGCAATTTTTGGTACAGTTTTACAGCACCATGCTTTGTCATTTGTCCATTTACAGAATTTGCTGATATGTTTCACCAGTTTAAAATTCTCTTTTATTCCTCAAAATGCCCATGGTATGTTTGTTACACACATTTAGAATGAAGGCACAGTTGTGTGTACGTTACAAGAATAGAATGTCATTCACATCATTGAAGGTTCTCTGAGGGCTGTTCAATCATTACTGTGACTGCAAGCCATTACTGTGACTGCAAGCCATTACTGCCTGCTGCATTTGGTCAGTTTGATGTGGTACCAAAAGTCCAAACTATATGTATAATACACTATTATATTAGTAATACAACAACAATCACACTAAGCTGTTCTCTAAGATTTAGAGGTTAGCTCCACAAAGAAAGAAAACCCACCAGATAAATGTGTAACCGGGTATTTACTTACTGTTGCTATATCAAACATCTCCATTTACAGCAATCTTGGCACACAGTTTGAGCTTCTCTGACATCTATCACATGACATACAAGACCTTCTGTATTTCATATTCATAATCTTTTTCTCATGAAGACACTCCTGAATCTGATCCTCCCATGATTTCCTTAGCCATCCTGTACCTTTCTTTCCTGCCACTTGGGCTGAACATTTTTCTTAGTAAACATCTCATCAGTCATTCTTTCAGCATGGCTAAATTGCTGTATCAATTGGAGATCAAGTGATGGTACGAATCATTTATTCTAGTTTTCACTCGCCTGTGTCCCACACACAGCGCACCATAATGATAATGAATTATACATATCAATACATCTTCCCTCTTTGGAAATACCAAGAACAAGAAAATTAAATGTTTACAAATTACACTGTCTAAAAGTTTATTGATAAGTTCACTACAACCCATTAGAGATCTAGTCTTTGTGGCGCCTTCCGACATGAGTTGACTTTCTCAAGATCAATGGGTTTTCCAGACCAAAACCATCTGTTAATTCGGTCACCTTCTCAACCCCTTCATATGACCTCCTGAAGTTGTCTGAATGGTCTGTTTGCCCAGTGTCCTCATCTGCAATCACCTGAAGTGGCTCTAATGTTTTCCGAAGGTGCTGTCGGTTTCTTCGCAAGATATTGTTCTCCTGTTTTTGCACCTGGTAGGATCTTGGCGCAACTTCATCCAACACTTTCCCTTTAGAGCCCCGTTTCTACCATTCTGTATCCTTACTATGTCTCCCGGATGGAGTGGTGGTAGAGATTTCCCTCTGTTATTTTTCTGGAACTTCTTTTTGACAATTAGTCTTAAATTTTGTGATATGAAGGAAGTCTTGTTCGCAGCTTCCGGTTCATTAACAATTCAGCAGGAGATTTACCACAACCCAAGGGCATGTTAAGATAATTTAAGAGTGCTGCATGCCAATCTGCACTGGTTTCAGATTTTTTCAAAAGTATGTTTACTATTTGTACTCCTTGTTCTGCCAAGCCATTGGATCTTGGACAATTAGGACTTGATGTAGTGTGTTTAAAATCATAATTTTTTGAGAAATCCTTAAATTCCCTAGAACTGAATTGTGGCCCATTGTCCGTTAACTGTACCTTAAGTATTCCATGTCTTGAGAATATTTTCTTTAGTGCTGTAATGACCATATCCGACGAAGTACCATTTTCCAGCTCTTCTACTTCAGGGTAGTTGAAATAAGAACCCATGACTACTAAATAATTCTTGTAAAAGAATAAATCTGCTCCATTAACTTCCCATGAATTTTGTTCATGTCTTTGAATGAGTGATTCGTTTACTTGTCTATACTGGTATTATTGACAAACACTACATTTCTTTACAATGTGCATTATATCCTCATTCATTCCAGGCCAGAATAGACATTGTCTAGCTCTTCTTTTGCATTTTTCTATTCCCAAGTGTCCCTCGTGTATATGTAACATGTCTTTTCTCAAGGACTTTGGAACAACTAATCTATTTTTCTTTAATATGATGCCTCTCACCAGTCAGATCACTCTTGTAGAAATGAAATGCAATGCAAGAGTTTTCTTGGGATTTTCCCAACCATTATAAATGTGTTCTGTCAATTTTTAACTCCATGTCTCTAGAATTTTCCTCTCTAAACTTAAGCAGCATCCTTTCTGATATCTGCAAAGTTTTCATGATAGAATCAACATGAATTTCTACTAGCTCATCCGTACTACTTTTAGGTTTATTCAAGTAGGTTCTGGACAATGTGTCTGGCATGACAATTGTCTTCCCACTTGAATACTGCATCTCAAACTGATATTTCAGAAGTCTCTGGAACAGTCTTTATAATCTCAATGGAATATCTGCCATACATTTCTTGTTTATAGCCAGGAGTGGTTTGTGATCAGTCTATAAAATGATTTGCCTTCCATAAATAAATGTAGTTAATTTTTTCACAAACAACTACCAGACTAGCCCAGTCTTCCTTTTCAATTTGAGAGTATCTTCTTTCTGCATCAATCAATGATCTGGAAGAATAAGCAACTGATCCCCAAGTATTTTTGTATTGCTGCAGTAATACACAACCTAGCCCATTCATTGAAACTTCAGATTCAGTTGAAATTTTTGTTTTTCTGTTTGTATCATAATATGCTAGTACTGGCTTTTCTGTCAGGATTTTTTTAAGCATTTCCAGTTCTTGTTTATGTTCATAAGACCAATGTCCATCGTTGTCTTTCCCGATAAAGCTTCTTATAATATACTTTGTTTTTTTCTGCCAAATTAGGAATATACTTGCCCACATAGTCAACCATGCCCAATATTCTTTGTGCTTCTTTCTTGGTCTTTGGTGATGGCATCTTGAGAATAGCTTCAATATTTTCAGGATTAAAGGTTATTCCATTTGAAGTCAACTTAAATGATAATTATCACAGCAATCAGACATTGCTGAATTGCTGTGTTAATTATCATGACGTATTTGCCACGTGTTATGAGAAGAATATTTCTTCCACTTCTTATTGAAGTCAACTTATCGCCCATAAAGAGTACTTCATTCTTCTTCAATTCACACTTTTCAATATTCAGGGTTAGACATGCTTCTTGTATCCTTTCAAGAACTTTGCTAATCTGTCATCATGTTCTTTGATGTTGGATACCCAAATCAAAATATCATCTATGTATGTCTTAACTCCATCCAAACCCTAGTATATTTGACTTATCATTATGTGAAATATTTCTAGAGCAGATGATATACCAAAAAGAAGTCGTTTGAAGCAATACCTACCAAATGGTGTATTGAAAGTACATAATTTGCTGCTTCCTTCCTCTAAAGCAGTGGTCTCAAACTCAGGCCCTAGGAAGGGCCACTTTCCAGTTTTGAAGGAACTTAGGGGGCCGCGTGAATATTAACAAATTTCTTATAAATAAATATCAACTTTACAAAACTACACCAATGGCTTGGCATTTGAGTGGAATATCATTTTTAATTATTAGTAAATAGTAAAAACAAATGCTTCATCAACCACTGAAAACAATCACTTTTATGTAACAATTATTTTCACTTAAATCTTAAAACAATCACATTTTACCAGCTGAACACAGTACCTGGTGCAGAAAATATTACATGTTCTGACCAGAAACTTGGGCTCGATTTTCTGTCACTAACTTATCGATATTTGGAATAATGTCCGCCGCCCCGGTGGCGCAGTGGTCTAAGGTGCTGGCCTCTGATCATTCGTCCGTAAGGGGTCCGGGTTCGAATCCCGGTCAGGCATGGATGTTGTGTTTGTCTTACGGCACTGGCTCTCTCCCTTCCCTGGAACCAGTGACCCTAAATTAGGGACGGGCGACTGCTTATAGCCCATTGAGTTGCTCACGGTGGTCGTTAAACCTCCAATCAAAAAAAAAAATAATAATAATGTCCTTTGAACATGCTACTTTTAAAAGTGAGTATAAGTGACGGTCACTTAACAAAACATTTTACTTGTTTCATTCTTGAAAACACTGTTCACGTGAGTATGTTGTTCCGAACATGGACATAACACGTGCAGCAAAGTTATGAATGTTTATGTACTTGTCCTTTGAACTAACTGGTAAAATTATGTTAGATTGCAGCTGTTGAATTTTTCTTTTAGGAAATAATTATTATTATTACATGAAGAATCCGGTGTAAATTATGCCTGTATCTATTAAATCCCTGTTTTAATTGTTATACTGTGCCTCCATTGGTTTATTGGTGTACTGTGTCGGCTAATTAGCTAACGAGGTATATTTGCGGATCCAGTGATCGAATCGCAGTCCGGAAATAATTGGGCATCCTGACATCTGAGGCCCAAAGGTCGTAACAATATATTGAAAATATGTATTTTGCTTAAATAACCATGATGATATTCCTCAACCTTGTCTGACTCCTGCACCAATAGAAAACCATTTTGATAAAACACCATTCACTCATACGCAAGCTCTACTGCCAGCATACATGGATTTTGCACTATTTAGTAGATTTCCAGTAATTCCGTATTTATTCAGTACCTTCCTCAGAAGTATCTTATTTACTTGGTCATAAGCTTTGTCTAAATCTTTAAAGGCAGCAAAAACTTTCTTACCAACAGCCAGATACTTTTTGATCATCATGCGTAATGCAAAAATTTGGTTAGTGCTGCCTTTCCCAGGTATAAAACCACTCTGAACATCCCAAACTGTCTCTGATGTAAGACCTCGTACCTTATCAATAATGACCTTCCCAAATACTTTCCCTGGCACATTCAGCAAGCTAATACCCCAATAGTTCTTACATTCAGTTTGATCGCCTTTTCCCTTATACAAGGGAACAATGACAGACCTGCCCGGTTTTACGGTTTACCCGTAAAATTTACGGAAATGTGACCTGTTTTACAGGCAAAATGTTAATTTTGCGGATTTGGCGATTCTCCAAGATTTTTCTTTCTTTTTCTGATGATTTTGCACCCACTATTAAAACTTTTTTTTTTTAAACTTAATCCATTCAAAGTAAAGTGCCGATGTAAGTTACGAATAAGTTTTTAGTTACATGTGTTTATTTGGGAACATTTTGCTGCAGTTTTCCCACGTTTTAGGTTATTGTTTTGCCTTTTTTTTAAACACTAGAACACCAACCAGCTGGGCTTATTTAACCTTCCGTAGATGGCCAAAGATTGTACCAGGCATTCATCAAGGTGTCTTGAGATACTGAATCCCGGGAACTCAAAATATTCAAAAGGGCATCTCTAATGCTGAATTCTTTTTGAAACTGCTTGATACCAGTTCCGTTATTGCATGCATTCAATAACTTTGGAATAAAAGCTGATTTGTAGCAGCATTTTAATGAGTGCAATATGCCCTGATCCATCGGCTGAAGAAGCACGGTGCAGTTAGGTGGCAAGTAGGCAACGCATACATTATCTTTCATGAGAAGCTTCACAGCGCTGGGCAGTTATCCAAAGTTAGTAAAACTTTGCAGTCATCGGGTAAACCAACAGACTTACAATGTGCCCTGGCTTCAGATACAAAATGGTTTGGAACCAATCCGTGAAAAATTCTCTTGTGATCCAGGCCCGTTTATTCACCTTGTAAATTGCAGGAAAAACTTCACCTTTAAAACATCTGGGCCTAGTACTTTTTCCGATCAACAACAATTTGCATTTGTGAGTTCCAGCTGCGTCGGCACATGCGAGAATTGTGAGACGTTCTTTTGAGTCCTTTACACCGGAGGGTGCCATCTCTTCTACTGTAACAAATGTTTTCCTTTGGATGTATCTCCAAAATGGGGAAGTTTCGTCCACATTATATACCTGTTCTGGCAATAACTTTTCATTCAAAATCATATCTGCAAATTCTTCCACAAAAGTCTCTGCACTTTCGTGATCAGCAGAAGCCTGTTCGCTGCAAATATTCAGAAGTCGTAAACCATGACGCTTCTTAAATTTATTGAATCAACCCGCTGAATAATCACAAGATGTTTGAATTGAGAGTCCCTCGTGAAAAACTCTGGCCTGGGCCATGATTATTGAGCAGTCCAGAAGGTACCCTTTCGTCACCCTTATCCATTCCATTAAAACCTTGTCTACATCCACATTCTTTGATTGATGTAAAGTTTTTCGCTGGCTCATTAGACTAGGTAGATCACTGTCCGCAAAAAAAACTTTAAAATTGATGCCTTTTGTTTTATGAGGTCGTAAATTGTGGATTTTCCGATTCCATATTCTTCGATCAATCTCTTTACTGATGTACCACTGTCCCGCTTTTTCAACAGTTTAACCTTTTTCTGGATGCTTAAAAATAGATGTTTCCTCTTGCGTCCAGCCGCGTCCTGATCTCCTGGCCTTTATGACATCACACGTGAGATTTTTGCAGCACCGCAGAATAAACATGAACCACAGAGCACCGACCAACGAAACAAAGTGATTGACCTAATTTTCTGAAACGAAGTGGGTCTCCGTACTCTTTTTCCTCTCTTCGCGGGGAAGTCACGAGTATTCCCGACGAGCCTATGACGTCACACCACTGATCAACAAATAGTGTGGTGAAGATTTTTTTCTTTCTTCCAAAGGCAGGTTCGCGGAGGTTACCGGCACAAAGGAGAATAGCGACGTCATCAGCTGAAAAGGTAAACACTTCTCTTGAGGAAACCGGACTTTAACGCGCGCTCTCTGGCGGACAACAATGCCTCCGTTATTCTGGAAAGAGGCTTTGGTTTTCTGCTAACTGTTTCTTTGGGGGAAAGATAGGGAGGGAGGAGGGTGAAGTTGTATGTCTGACTCAAACAGTGGGAAAGGAAAATGTATTTTGAATTGTTCTAGAATGCTGTTTTGAATGCGTATATGTACATACGACGGGGAGATTAAAGGATATGGACGGTCATCTGTGGCTGACTGAAATACGAGGCTGAGCTGTGGCACGGAACACCTGGACCTCAAGGTCAAGAAATATCGCAAAAATTCCTATTATGCAAAAAGGTCCGGTTTTCAGGAGTCCGGATAATCGGTTCGATACTGTATTTGCAAATCGTGATGGGCTTCTGTTGACTGGGGTAAGGGACGTGTTCATGCCATAGGGTGGAACTTCTAGGAATTGATTATGCTTCATGCATGGGTCCTTTGTCTCCTGGATGCACCAAAGTTATGCATCAAAAATAAAAATTTAAAGCAAACAATAAATATCATACCAGCAGATGAATACGAAAATAATGTACCCTTTCAAAATATTCCACAAAATAAAATGATTTCGAAAAACACAAAAAGAGGGGCAATTTAAACTTAATAAAATAAACCAACGGAGGGGCACAGGCAGGTCATTGAAGGTATGCTCACAAGTTTAATTTTTTTTTGCTTGGAAGAGTACGAACCTTGGTATGTTCTTTGAAACTTCATCTTTTGACTGTGCCTTGTTATTCAAAATGATGAAGGGCATGCTGTAACTAATTTCTCAAAATTGATTAACATAATAGTTACATGGTTTCTATACATAAGTTTGTATTTTGCAAAGGACTGCAATAGTATGGACAAACAAGAAATAACCCTGTATGTGCTCAATAAATTAGAAGATGAACCTTGTTTCTAGAAAACATTCACCCTGTATGTGTTGTGGATGCATGAATCCGCCTTCACATGTGTGATGGCTGCTATAATAGACCGAACCACCATTCCTAGAGTATGGACCATCCATGCCAGATGCGGGAAGTCCATCATCATGTGCATTGGGTGGTTAATTTATGGTGTAGCATCTAGAGTCAGACCAGTGTTTGATTGCAATTCCAGAGCAGTTGGGCTATTTATTCGGATAAAACAGCTACACAAGTGGAATTCATTCTCAGCTAAGGTACTCTCACTAAAGAACAATTTCTGCAGGTACTCCATAATACCATACCAGACTTTTTTTTTTATGACTTTCCTCTTCATTTATGATCTTACGTGTGGTTTCAGCATGACAGCACACCTGCACAGAACTGCTTGTCAGTTTTCTCACTGTCCTATTCCACCAACACATTGTAGACTACAACACTAAGTTCAAATGGCCTCCAATGTCACCAGACCTAACCCCACTGGATTTGTTCTTGTGGGGTTGCCTTACATCCAAGGTTTATGACACCTCAGTCCCAATAGGTGGGCACCAGAATTTACAGGAACAAATTCATCAACATTGCAGTGTAGTTGTTACCAGTGCTGTATTGACCGATGTTCAGAATAACTCACTGTGTCATATCCAAGCATGCATTGTAATCAATGGTGGACACGTGGAATACTCTGGACTGTCAGAGCTGTGCTTCTTGTGGTATAAACAGGTGCTTCTGTGTCAAACATCTGGCAGCATGTGGTGGTATGCACAAGTCACTTTTACAGTGAGTACTTTAAATGCCTACAATTTATTCTCAGCGAACTTATTTATGCACCTGGTTTTCTTATGTTCCCATAACAGTGCTATCTTTCATTGGTTATGGGGCTTCACTGGTGTGTAAAAAGGCATTTTTCTACATTGGCTTCAGTGCCCTACCTAAATTTAGCTGTTGACCCTCGTTCCAACGATGCTCTCAAACTTTACAATCAAAACTTTTTCTCTGTCATGTTTTAGGAGTTGGTGGAGCAAAGTTCACAAATTCACCACTATGGGTGCTGACATTCAGCTGATAGGATTGGTTCCCTGGCATTTATACTGATCCTGTTAGTTCCACATAGTTATCACCCTCTTTATAATTCATAAGCATTTAGGTTGATCAAGTCATCTACTAAAAACACAATAAGATCTAAATTAATTCTTGCATGTCCATCAAAACAATGTCTAAACTTTCCATAGTGAAAAGAGTCCATCTGTGAAAGCTGAACCAATCTTTCCTCTTTAGTTCTTTTGAAGTTTTTATTAGTGGAAGATTGTTTTAGTTATTTTTTGAAGATGAAATTTGGGAAAGTATTTGAGGACAAAAGCTATAGAGTTTTTATATTGACTACTTTTCTTAGTAAGTTTTCTTTGTAATGTGATCCCATATAACTTATTAATACCCCCCCAGCATATAATTGAGTTAAAAATTGGTATGTGCAATGTACATGTATAGGAAAGAAATAAACTATACATAATATCTAAGGTATTTTACCTGATATTGTCAAAGTATTGCTCACGTTGTTTGCTCTGTGAGGCACGTGCTCCCGGCCCCGAGAGGTCTCGTACGTTACAGACTTTTGGTTAGTTATAAAAAATTTGCAGAAATAAAATAGTTAGGTTATATATTTCCAGTTCCCCATTCATTCACTTGCACTTTCAAACGTTTAAAATTTACTATTAATTAAAAGATTTTAGTAGAAAAGGGTTATACTCATCGGGTCAGGAGACGTCTCACACGTGGTTCATTGGTTCATTGTTGTGGCGAGCGTTTTCTGCGGTAAGTTTACCGCCGTCTTCGAGCCGTTATTTTCACACGAGGGTTCTTCGCGTGTGTGGTTTTTGGAGTTGCCTGTCGGGAATCGATGGGAAGGTTTCCTGCCTTGTATGTGTTAGGTGATTTGTTTCTAATGTGTCGCCATCTACTGGATGAGTTGGTAGGTATCAGTCGTAAGTATAGTGTTTGTCTCTGTGTGTTAGGTGATTTGTTTCTAATGTGTCGCCACCTATTGGATGAGTTGGTAGGTATCAGTCGTAAGTATAATTTTTTTCTTTTTTGGTATAAATATTTTTGGGCTATTATTATTTGTTCATAGAAACGGATGTATGTTTTTTTTTTTTCTTCTTTGTTTATTGGTGTAATTTTTTGTAATGTTCTTTTTTTTTTTTTTTTTGGTTGTTTTTATGGATTTTTTCTTTTTTTATAAGTGATTTCCAGGCTATGTCTAGTGTGGTGGGGTCTTGTAAGTTGCATATTTTATCTTTTTTTTTGTTCAATTATAACGCTTTCGGAAATTCTTAATTCTTTTTCGTTTGTGTGGGTGGTTAGTAATTTAATAATTTCAAAATCAGGATATTGTTTATGTTTAACACAGTGTTAAATAAGTGTTGTTTTTTCTTCTTTTTTGTTTCAGTTTCTTATGTGTTGATGTAATCTTTTTATTAATCTATTTTTTGTGCTGCCAATGTATGAAATGTGGTCTTCAGAACTCTCTGAAACGATAAGAATTTCATATACACCTGCTGATTGTAGTATATTATTGTTACTTTTTTCTTTATAATTAAGTCACCAACATTCTGAACTGAATGTCCAAAAATAATGTTGTGTTTCTTCATTAATCTTAAACATTTTCCACTTAGTCCTCTAATAAAAGGGAAAGAACGTGAAAATTTGTATTTCTTTTTTGGGATGTTTTGTCTAGACTTTTAATTTCATCTTTTTTAATTTGTTTTGTCTAGACTCTTTTAATTTCAAGATGAAATTAAAAGAGTCTAGACAAAACATCCCAAAAAGAAATACAAATTTTCAGGTACTTCCCTTTTATTAGAGGACTAAGTGGAAAATTTTTTAACATTAATGAAGAAACACAACCTTATTTTTGGACATCCAGTTCAGAATATTGGTGACTTAATTATAAAGAAAAAAGTAACAATAATATACTACAATCAGCAGGCGTATATGAAATTCCTATTGTTTCACAGAGTTCTGAAGACCACATATCATACATTGGCAGCAAAAAAATAGATTAATAAAAAGATTACATCAACACATAAAAAACTGGAACAAAAAAGAAGAAAAAACAGCACTTATCCAACACTGTGTTAAACATAAACAATACCCTGATTTGGAAAATATTAAATTACTAACCACCCACACAAACGAAAAAGAATAAAGAATTTCTGAAAGCGTTATAATTGAACAAAAAAAGATAAAATATACAACTTACAAGACCCCACCACACTAGACACAGCCTGGAAATCACTTATAAAAAAAAAAAAAAATACACCCATTTCTATGAACAAATAATAATAGCCCAAAAATATTTACACCAAAAAAAAAAAAATTATACTTACAACTGATATCTACCAACTCATCCAATAGGTGGCGACACATTAGAAACAAATCACCTAACACACAGAGACACACACTATACTTACGACTGATACCTACTAACTCATCCAGTAGATGGCGACACATTAGAAACAAATCACCTAACCCATACAGGCAGCAAACCTTCCCATCGATTCCCGACTGGCAACTCCAAAAAACCACACACGCGAAGAACCCTCGTGTGGAAATAACGGCCCGAAGATGGCGGTAATCGTACCGCAGAGAGCACTCGCCACAACAATGAACCAATGAACCACGTGTGAGATGTCTCCTGACCCGATGAGTATAACCCTTTTCTACTAAAATCTTTTAATTAATAGTAAATTTTAAACATTTGAATGTGCAAGTGAATGAATGGGGAACTGGAAATATATAACCTAACTATTTTATTTCTGCAAATTTTTTATAACTAACCAAAAGTCTGTAACGTACGAGACCTCTCGGGGCCGGGAGCAGAGCAAACAACATGAGCAATACTTTGACAATATCAGGTAAAATACCTTAGATATTATGTATAGTTTAATTAAAATCACGTTTATAACATAAGACAACCTATAAGGTAGTCTCATGAATTGCATTTTTCGTAGGAAAGAAATAATTGCAATTCCAGAGCAGTTGGGCCGTTATTTGTATAAAACAGCTTCACATGGAATGAGGCAGTACATTACTGCTACACGAGTGGAACAAGCCATTCCATGGTAAAGGAAGGGTCCGTGCACTGTCCGGCTTGTCTCCAGACATGTATGTGCTGGTCGTCAGCACCAAATGCAAATCATGACTCATCACTGAAGACAACACGATGCCATTGGACTTCATCCATCATTATTCGAGCAGGACGCCACTGCAGCCGGTGCTAGCGATGCTCACTGGTCAGTGGTTGGCAGCGGCATGGCCTCTTCAAGTGTAGTCCCTGTGCCACAAGTCATCTGGCAATGGTCCAGATGGCCACTTCAGTACCTGTAGATGATGCAGCATGGCCACGGATGGTTCAGGGTGATGAAATCAGTTCTCTTTGTGTGGCTCCTACAATCGCTTGATCCTCGTGTTCAGTCGTTGTCTTCGGCCATCCACAGCCTACGTGCAGTTGGATTGTTCCCTCCTTGACCCATTGGTATCAACACTGTCCGATTGCCGCATCGCTCCAACCCAAATCCCTGATGATATGGCACCTTAACCAACAGGCCTCTCTCAACTGCTCCAACCCCGCACGGGTATAACTGGTTTTCCAGTTATTTGGGGAACGGCGCCCTCACGGCCTGAGCTAACCTTGTGACGGTTTCTCTTGCCTCTGCGGCTTTAACGATTACATAACCGAAGGGACAGCTGTTCATCCAGCTGATGGGGGATGGCGTCCCCACGGCCCAAGCCGATTTTCTTTTATCATTTTGCTTTTTCGTCTTTAGTTTATTTATTGACATGTACCCGCCTCAGTTGTAGGCTGCTGAGGTTGTGATGAGGTGCCAGCTCCGGGTTTTGTTCCTTGTTCCCTTCCCTGTCTTTTCTCTTTTATGTTACATTTTTCTGTTTTTCCGGAGCTGGTTAGCTTAGACCTACCTGCATGTTTGCCGTGTGCGGTGACCCGCACAGGTGGAAATGAGGATGCTGGAGGCTGAGGTATTTGGGGGCCGGGTTGTAGTGTCTCCAGATGCCAACACTCCTCTTTGCTCTCTGCTTCACCCTAAACGGGAGGCTGGGAGCTAACCCACTCCTAGTCAGGAAGTCTGTGGCCGAGTGGCGTCCAGACTTCTAGCAGCTTGTCGTTCTGTTCGGCTGGGTGAGTTTAGGGGTAGGGTGGGCATGCCAAAGGGGTGTTCTCCGGGCACGGGAAAGTCTGGGTGCACGCCAAGCGTGTGTCTGCCCTGCCAACTTGCTATATCCGCTGACTCCCTAGAGCCGTGTCCTGCGTCCTCTTGGGCTTGCGGACCTCCGGCTCTCCCTCGTTGGGCTCGGTAGTGGGTGGGGAGGTTGGCGGACGAATTTTTTTTTCTTCTCATGGCAAACGAAAGTGTTTCCCATGCTGTACCTTTGAAGCGCCGTGTGGAGGATGGGACACCCTCCTCCACTAAGAAACTACTCAGTTCCAACTGTAATGCTCTGTTTCTTCTCATTCATTCTTTTGATCCTGCACAATCCCTCAGTTCGAAGAGTCCTTTTTGGATTAATAAGGCTCTTCAGGCCGTTGCGGGCTCACCAAAGAGTGTTAAGAAGCTCCCGTCAGGGGATCTTCTTGTGGAGACATCAAATCCACGCCACAGTGCCACCTTGCTGGCGACGACCGTTCTGCTGGACGTTCCTGTCCAAATATCTCCCCATGGTTTCCTCAATCTCTCTCGCGGTGTTATTAACTCCCGCGACCTGCTGGAGTGCAGCGATGAGGAATTGCTGGGAGAACTTGGGGAACAACATGTCACTGGGGTTCGGCGTATTCTTTTTCGGCGGGATGGGAAGTCTATTCCCTCCCGGAACATCGTGCTCACATTTGACTCCCCTACCCTGCCAACTTCCATCAAGGCGGGGTACTTGTGTCTCGATGTTCGACCATACATCCCGAACCCCCTGAGATGTTTCAAGTGCCAGCATTACGGTCACTCCCAGCAGTCTTGCCGTAATGTCGCAAAGTGTGGACGCTATAGGTCGTCTGAACACTCTTTGGCGGACTGCTCCGCTGACTCGGATCACTGTGTCAACTGCAAGGGATCTCACCCAGCTTCTTCTAAGCAGTGCCCAAAGTGGATCGAGGAGCAGGCTATCCAACGCCTGAAGACAACTGAACATCTGTCTTATCCTGAAGCCAGACGGCGGATAGCTCCTCTACCAACAGGCCGGCGCTCCTATGCATCGGTTGTGGTCCAGAAGGCTACTGTTGCGGTGCAGACTGAGGTGACCATCCCGGCGCGGTGTCCTTATGATTTTGAGGACATCATGCTGCCGGATTGGAGGTACTGAAGTCTCGCCGCATTGAATCCAAAGCGCCATCAACATCGACGCCTAAACCATCCTCTGTGCAGAAAACATCCTCTGCCAGCTCTGGGACCCAGGCCCAGGGCGCAACTAAGAAGAGGCCGGAAAAGGTGAAACCAGGATCCTCCCCCTCGAAACAGAGCAGGGTAAAACCACCAAAACCCCCGGTAGCGCAGCCCTGTGTTGCCTCCGGACATTGCAGATGGTCAGGAGCTGATGGACGACTCGGAGACATTCTAGTCGTCTGTCATTTTCGTTTTTCATCCTTTCCTTTTATTTTTCATTATGGCTACGCTCATTCAGTGGAATTGCCGAGGTCTGTGACCACGAATTGATGATCTAAAAGGCTTACTGTCTTCGCACACACCTGTGTGCGTTTGCCTCCAGGAGACAAAGCTTCGAACAACAGACACTTTTCCGCTGCGAAGATATTCAATTTTCCGCAAGGATCATGAGGAAGGTGTTATCGCCTGCGGAGGAGTGGCCGTTGTTGTTACTCATGGTATTCCTGTCACTGCAGTTGCCCTTCGGACGACTTTGCAGGCAGTGGCAGTGAGACTATCTGTGAACACACTGTTCACAGTGTGTTCCATTTACATACCACCAAATGAAGCTGTGAGCCTTTCGGATCTGGAAGGTTTAGTAGACCAGCTGCCGCCTCCTTTCTTCATCTTCGGAGATTTCAATGCACACAATCCGTTGTGGGGTTCTACAACTCGTGACTCCAGGGGCCGTGTTGTTGAGTCCCTTCTCTCCAACACGTCCCTCTGTCTCCACAACACCGGGGCAGTCACTTATTTTCATGAACCCACCCGCTCGTACTCAGCCGTTGATCTGTCCTTGAGTTCGCCATCGTTATATCCTGACTGGTCCTGGAGCATGTCTGATGATCCCCTTGGCAGTGATCACTTTCCCATCTTTCTCCGTCTAGCAGGTGACGGGTACCATCATCCTACTCGCCCTGCTAGATGGGCTATCGATCGAGCCAAGTGGGACTCATTCACGGCTTCAGCGACCATTACTCCAGACATGGTGACCTCGGGTACGATCGATGAAGCTGTTGCGGCGGTAACGGATTGTATTGTGCAAGCGGCAGAACTTACCATCCCCAGGACGTCGACTAAACTTCCACGTTGCCCGAGACCTTGGTGGAATTCCACTTGCAAGGCGGCTCGTCAGGCCCAACATCGGGCTTGGGGTAGGTTTCGTCGGTACCCCACCGACGCGAACCTACTTGCTTTCAAGAAAGCCAAATCTTACGCGCGTTTGGTACGTCGTCGTAGCCAACGGGGAATCTTGGATACGCTACGTATCCGGGATTAACACCACTACCAGCTCTAAGATCGTTTGGGACAGGATCCGCAAGACTCGGGGTAAGTACCCTTCTGGGGAAATCTCCATTCTTGAGAATGGTGGAGGAACGATTGCTGACGCTCAGGGTATTGCTGACTGTCTGGGCACCGCATTTTCTTCGGTGTCCAGCAGCCGCAATCACCCTGCTTCGTTCCGGCAGTTACAGCCGCGGCTTGAACGGTCCAAGGTTTCCTTTGGACCGTTTTCCACTGCCGATTATAACAGCCTGCTGACTGCCGTTGAACTGAAGATTGCCCTGAATCGGTCCGGCCGAACATCTGTCGGACCGGATAACATCCATTATGAATTGCTGAAGCACCTTTCTCCGTCCTCTCTTGAATGTCTGCTGGTCCTGTTTAACAGGATCTGGCACGAGCGTGTCTTTCCCGAATCTTGGCGCACTGCCATTGTTGTTCCTGTTCTCAAACCTGGTAAAGATCCCGCTAACCCGTTGAACTACCGACCAATTGCTATGACGAGCTGCCTTTGCAAAGTCCTAGAGCGCATCATCAATTTTCATTTGGTTTTCTATTTGGAATCAAGTCACTTTCTTTCACCTCATCAGAGTGGATTTCGGAAATTCCGATCCACCTCAGATCATCATCTTCACCTTGAGACATCTGTCAGGGAGGCGTTTGTCCGGCGTCAGCACATGGTCTCCGTGTTCTTCGATATGGAGAAAGCTTACGACCGCACCTGGAGATATGGCATTCTCCGTGATCTGCACGAGTGCGGATTGCGGGGAAACTTACCATCTTTCATCGCCGGATTTCTCCAGGACCGGAGTTTCCGTGTGCGCGTCGGTTCGACCCTCTCTGTGTTCTACCCACAAGAGCAGGGTGTCTCTTAAGGCTCCATTCTTTCTGTGACATTGTTCATCCTTCGTGTAAATCATATTTTCACTCTACTTCCTCCGTCGGTTCGTGGCTCCATGTACGTGGATGATCTGCAGATCTCTTGCGCATCTGTCAACATGCGCACTATTGAGCAGCAGCTGCAGTCGGCCATTAATAAGATCTCTACGTGGGCCTCCCACAATGGATTTGGCTTCTCGACCCAGAAGACCGTTTGCGTGCATTTTTGCCGCAAACGGGGCCTTCACCCAGACCCCAGTCTCCGTCTGGATGGTACCACCATTCCTGTGGTGTCAGAAGCCAAGTTCCTTGGGCTAACTTTTGACCGAGCACTCACCTTCCGACCTCACATCCAGTCTTTGAAGGTGTCGTGCACGAAGTCATTGAGTATCCTGAAGGTCCTCTCTCGAACATCTTGGGGGGCTGACAGGTGCTCAATGCTTCGCATTTACCATTCTCTGATTCGGTCAAAGATAACGTACGGTTCCGCACGTCCTTCTGTGTTACGGCCTCTGGATCCTGTCCATCACCAGGCTCTGCGGCTATGCACTGGTGCTTTCCGTACCTCTCCCGTGCATAGCCTGTATGCCGAGGCCCATGAACCGCCGTTGTGCATCCGACGTAAGCAGCTGTCTCTTCACTTCTTCACCAAGTTGAAGTCTCTTCCTGATCATCCACTGCATGGTTCCATTTTCCAACCGCAATGTGTCCGCCTATTCTCACACCGGCCTTCCTGTGTTCCGACGTTTGGGATTCGGTTGTCGAACTTAGTGCGCGATGCTGGTCTAGACTTGTCAAGGATTGGTTTGACCCGGTTCTACAATGAACCGCCTTGGCAGCCGGTTGAAGCAACGGCTGACCTTTCCCTTTGTGTGTGGCCAAAGTCTTCCACTCCTGCTCTGGTGTACCAGCAGCTCTTTGCCGAGAAACAGTCTCTCTTCCCGGATTTCGTGCCTGTATTTACTGATGGGTCGAAATCCGGTGAGGTTGTTGGATCCGCATTCGTGTGTGGCGATGCCTCCCATGCTGAGAGGCTTCCGCCTGAATCCACCGTCTTTTCGGCAGAGATGCGTGCGGTACACCTCGCTTTGTGTCACATACAGTCTAGATCTCATCGTCGCTCTTTGATTTGCTCCGATTCCCAGTCCGTCATCCAAGTTTTATCTTCTCCAGAGGACACGGACTCACCTGTCATCCGTGTTGTCCGTCGTCTTCTTGGAACTTTGGAGGGTGATGGGTTCCTGGCCATGTTGGGATCCGGGGTGACGAGCTGGCAGATCTCTCTGCCAGGTCTGTTTCCTCCATGTCGTCAGCTCGGCTGCCACTGTCGTTCCGCGATTTTAGACCTTTGATCCGGACATTTCTCCTGGACGAGTGGCAGTCCCTGTGGTCTCAGCAGGGCAGCAATAAGCTGCATTCTATCAAACCACAGATCGGACTTTAGAAGTCTAGTATGCGGAAGAACCGTCATGAGGAAGTTGTTCTTGCACGTCTCTGCATTGGGCACTGTCGTTTTACTCACCGCTTTTTGCTGTGTGGCGAGAGTGTCCCGATGTGTGAGGCGTGCAACTGTCATCTCACTGTCCTTCATGTTTTGTGTACTTGTGTTCGGTTTTGTACTCATCGTTTTCGTCATTTTCACTCTCATTTGTTGGACGAAGGAGCAGCTACGCTGCAAACCATTATTGGCGAAGCCTGCAACATGAGAGCAGTGTTTTCGTTTTTACAGGAAATTGGCTCTTTTAAACTCATCTAGATTTTAACTTGTTCTCTCTCATATTTCATTTTTATCACATCAGCCTGTTTTTAACCTTGTGTACGTTTTTTATTGATTATGTTTTGTTTTGATGTCTTTTGTTTGGCGCTCTTTGGCCAACCATGGCCCTTGCGCCATTAAAATCTACCAACCAACCAACCAACCAACTGCTCCAATTGTGTGTGGATCTGATGTCGAGGCATTCTCACAGTCCATGGAGGTTAATGCAGCCACAATCCACTGTCACAATTGTACCTGCATGCGACCTTTGCTCTTGATATATCCTGCTCGATGCATGGTTCCCGTGCACTGTGGCAGACCATTATTTAGTCATTGGTCATTATTTTTTCATCATTTGCATATTCAGCCCTGAGGTACTTGCATGTGGAATTTCATCAGGACCAAAAGACTTTCCCAGGGTGCTTTTTTTTTTTTGCAAAGTACACTGGTGTGCAAAAATTAAGGACGAAGAGGAGAAACTAGCATAACAGCGGAACGAGCAGGCAGATTGGACCGAAAGACCACTCAGGAGATAGACTAGGGTCCGGTACGGTAGGGCATGCGCATATATGCAGCATGACATGGCGGGGGGGGGTCTCAGAAGGGTATAAAGCACACGGGTGGTGTACGCTCAGCAATTCGGTGAAAGCTATTGCAGGGTGTACATCGGTTTGAACGACGTCGAGTTGCTGCCACCGTGTGATATGGCCAACAGGCAATCCAGTAGACAACATCTGGATGTCTTTACCTGAGGTCGCGTCATTGGGAAGTTGGAAAAAGGTCGAAGTGTGACTAGTGTGGCTGAGGAGTTTGCGATTGCTCACAGCATCGTTTCACGAGCTTGGAGAGCATTTCAAACGACAGGAACAGCTGTCCGATAGTTTAGCAGTGGTCGTCCACGAGCAACCACGGCGGCGGACGACCGGTATATTATCCTACAGGCGAGAAGAGACAGACGGCAGACAGCGGGAGAAATCGCAAGGAACGTGCAACAGACAACTGGACATCTGTTATCGCGTTTTACCGTGGCCAGGAGGCTGCACAAAGGTGGTCTATTTGCATGGCGACCAGTACGGTGTGTGCCATTAACGCCTGCTCATCGGAAACGGTGGTTTCTGTGGTGTCAGGAACACAAGAACTGGACACATCAGCAGTGGGGTCGAGTTCTCTTTACGGATGAGAGCCGATTTAGTCTGACGAGCGATTCTGGAGAGAGCAGGGAACACTCAATCACACCTCCAACTTCATCGAAAGGGACCGGTTTGGAGGTGGCGGAGTTCTCGTTTGGAGCGGTATCATGCTTGGTAGCCGTACTGACCTCCACATCTTCCAAGGAGGTTCTGTCACTGGTGTCCGCTATTGTACCGAGGTTCTCCTGCCTCACGAACGTCTGTTTAGAGGTGCTGTGGGTCCTGAGATCCTCTTCATGGATGACAACGCTACACCTCCTCGTACAGTGGCTGTCGCAGAGCTGTTGGAGAGTGAAGATATTCAACGCATGGATTAGCCTGCAAGGTCTTGGGACCTAAATCCAATCGAACATGTGTAGGACCTTCTTGGAAGACGCTTGGCAGCACGTCACCAGCTGCCAGCAACGATTCCGCAGCTGCAATTGGCGCTACAAGAAGAATGGGCCGCGATACCTCAACAACTCCTTGACAACCTCGTCCTCAGCATGGACAGACGCTGTAAATCCTGCAACACAGTCAGGGGTGATCATATCCCCTGCTAAAGACTGGATTTTTCTTTGCAGCCACCTGTCACATGGACGTTTCTGTCTTCTGTCCAGTTGTGCTCGAAGCTACCTTTTCAATAAAGTGCATTTGTATCCTTTGGATTCCTTGTTTGGATGGTTTTGCTCACTTGTCCCATATTCTTACATCTTGGGGATCTTATGGTATGATTTGAGTCGATGTGGAGCACTTCTGCACGATGTTACATTCGAAAAACCGTCTCGTCCTTAATTTTTGCACGCCACTGTATGTATTTGAAGAATTAC
Source organism: Macrothele yani (assembly GCA_039090855.1). Classification (NCBI taxonomy): domain Eukaryota; kingdom Metazoa; phylum Arthropoda; class Arachnida; order Araneae; family Macrothelidae; genus Macrothele; species Macrothele yani. Next base: position 72,656,480 of record CM076994.1, on the reverse strand, counting down.
ATCCAATTTTTTTTTTAATGTTTGAAGGTTGATGTTTTGGAAAATTGATTTATTTTTTTGTAATCATTGTATTAGTTTCAAGATTTTTCAATAATGATACACACAACATATTCAAGTATCAAAATTTTATTTTCCAAGTTTTGTGATTTGCCCTTAAGCTGTGTTATTATGGTGCAGGTGGCATTTGCACTATGTATGCACAACTCATCAGTTTGTTAAAGTATTGCTGATTTGATGCAAAATGGGAGAGTTATCAAACAAGAGTGACACAGGTGTGCCAATAAAAGTATATGAAGACTGCAAGAATGTTCTTTATGAATTACCTTTACCAACTTCCTACATAGGTGAATGTGAAAAATTAGAAAATGTTTAGATTACAATAGAATTAATGGCATAACATACAGTAGAAACTATGCCTATTGTAACATTTATAAACTATTTAGGTGGTTAAATAAGTTCTATGTGGTGACAGCAGTGCTAGGCAATGGATGGTGTGATTAAACTTGTGTCTAGGGTGGCACTAGTACATAATACAAGTTCTGCTGTTGGAAATCTCAGATTACTTTGTGTCCTTGCTTGGTATACATGTAGTTATAGATCTAGAGTGTGTGTGTGTGTGTGTGTGTGTGTGTAAACAGGTTGTTGTAGTGAACAGATGTGAGAATTTTTTTAAATACGATATTGATAATAAATGTACAGAACTCATGCAACCATCTGTAGAGAAGTTGTGGGACACATGCCCTATCTTGTGAAACTGTTAGTTTGTGGATGAAAACATATGTTAAAAATGGCAGAAAAGATGACCCTTGCAGTGAAGCACCAAGAATGGCATATGAACCCAGTGGAAGTGATTCTTAAACAGAGAGAGAGAGAGAGAGAGAGAGAGAGAGAGAGAGAGAGAGAGAGAGAGAACGAGAACACATTAATATTGTGCTAAAATAAAGCTTGACAAAAATTTATTCCTTGTGTATGCTTACAAAAATGATGAATTTCAAGAAAATCTTAGTGAATCAGGTTAAAAATACTACTTTTGTTGTGTTGATTTGATGTGGAAATGACCCATACACACCACTTAACATCATATTGCAACAAAATGTGCAAAAATGAACTAATAAGGAAATGATGAAATGATTATCTAATTTTCTTATTTTTCAGTGGCCTCCACCCAGGTACCAGATAATTCTGTAACTTGTAAAATTGTTCTTTGCTTCATTTTACCCTGCACTGTAAAAACCATTTTGCACTGACAACTTAAATGTTGTAATTCAAAATTAAAACTGTTGCTAAAAGGTCAGCACCAGTCAAAAACACAAGAAACACAAGAAACTTATAACTGCATACAATAACAAAAACGCAAGACCAGTCAAAAACACAAGAAACTTATAACTGCATACAATAACCAAATAGTTAACGTGATTTAATATGAGAAAGAAAACAATGCAGATGCTGTTCCATTTTATGGTAACTTTTTCTCTCCTCCTGATTAAACATTAAATAGTTAATTATATTTCCCCAGTTTAGAATTTTTCATTGTTCTGTATTTTGTATATATTTAATTATACATTTGCAGGAAGCACAATATGGAATCTCGTTGCAACATTTTTCCGATGGCCTATTTCAGGGACCCACAGCATTGTTGGTGCTGTCGTAGGATTTTCTTTAGTTTCTCGTGGGTTATTCAGCATTAAGTGGGTAATGCTTGGACAGATAGGTATGCTCCTTGTGCTTTAATGCTGTTATGTTTTTATGCTGATTGTTAGTATTTGTTTCCAACCAATTTTTACCAGTGGCTTTTTATGATTAATGAAATGACTGTGAATAATACTCCCATAAAGATTGTATTGTGCTTGTTGTTTTTGTTGTTGTTGTTTTTTAATTTAGAGGAATGCATAATGATTTGAAAAAATATGTTGTGTAGCACTTTTGTGTTTTTTCACATGTTAGTTAGTAATGGGTTGTCTACTGAGAGTCAGTAACCGGTATTAAAAAAATTTCCTTTATTTTCAAGATTACTAAAAACTAAATTTTGTAATAGAAAAAAGTTTTGAAATCATGGGGTAAAAGTTGCCTTTTCCATAAATATGAACATTTTACTATTCAAAAAATAGCAATGCTATCATATGTACCTTGTCCACAAATTGAAATCACACCAGACTCTGAAAACAATTTTTTAGTTATATTGTAAGACAGAATTAATATATATAGAGAAGAGCAAAAATACAAACTTTAATACCAATACCCCAATAAATTAGTCTTATGTCTGGAAGCATATCATAGAAGAAAAGAAATAAACAGAAAACAAAGAAAAAGAAACCATAATATACAACAAGGAATGATTGGTTACAACACAAAAACTATGACATCAAACGGAACATGCATCAAGAGTAGACTCTTGAACTCATCACAGCCAAGTTAAAATTAATTTGTCAACAAACAGTTGAAAATGCCAGCAAAGATTGCTGCACAAAATGCATCCAAAAATGGGAATGCGACTGAGAGAAAACAATGTAAATTTTAATCATCTAAAGTATTCAAATATGCAAAAAAAGTATTCGATGTATCTGCAAGTTTATTATGTTTTAAAATAACTATTTTATTGCACAAGCAACTAAATTAGCAAACTTTCATTTAAATTCTGACAAGTACTGGACCTGTTCAAATTTCAAATCTCTAACAAAGTTTCTGACATGAACTGAGTATGTATGACAGAACAAAAGAGATAATCTGATTTGAACTAAAAATGTCTTAATGCTGGAACTCTTGAAAAACTGCAAGTGGGATGAGACATAAGACATATTCGGAATGCAAACACGGCAACAGATCAAATCTAATTAAGTTAAACAGTTTGCCAGCATGATGAGGTTAAACATAGGAAGTCATAAATCAAGAGCACATCTGGTGAACCTAATCATATGTTCAAATTTACTAAATGAAATTATGAATTGTAAAAAAAAATTGCAAAATTATTACAACCGCCCCGATGGCGCACTGGTCTAAGTGCTGACAACTGACCATTCATCTGAGAAGGGTTCAGGTTTGAATTCTAGTAAGGCATGGATGTTGTGTTTGTCTTAAGGCACTGGCTTTTTCCCTTCCCTGAAACCAGTGGCCCTAAACTAGGGACAGGCAACTGTGTGTAGCCCTTCGAGTTGTTCATGGTGGTCGTTAAATCTCCAACAAAAAAACGATTACCGTAATTTTTGTCATATAATCCGCAGACCGCGAAATTCACATTAAAAAAATTTCCTTCGTATAATCCACAGACTGTAACATTCAGGTAAAAAAGTCACCATATAATCCGCTCATCATAGATGTTGAACCGAAATGGAATTTCCGACAGAAAAGTTGGTCACAAATGATCCATGAGTCCGAAGAAGTAAGATTAAAAAAAAAAAAAAGATTTTATTAAATGAAATTCATTTTTTAAAGGTTACTTTTTCATATTTTTTTCACCGGACAGATAAAGGGTGTGGCATCCATAGAACACGCCGATGGAGCTTCAGAGTATTGCATTACACCTTGCCAGTGATGAAGGGCTGATACAAAACAAGTCATAGAAATATTGTATGTACTCGCATATAAGTCGAAAGTTTTGGGAGGAAATCCTGCTTTCAGAGTTGGGGGAACGGCTTTTATGTGGGCTAATAAAAAAACTTCCGTGAATTCTCCGGCGGAATTTACCTAAGGATTTGTTTACCTATTAAACCGCGGCACAGAGGCTTTCCGCCTGTTACCAACGCACAATTTTTCTGGCCTCAAAACTATCGCGGAGTGACATGATATGATCATATCACTGCGCGATAGTTCATAATTGTTTCCACCACTTTAAGTTTAAATTCGGCAGTGTAACTGAAACATTTCCTTTTCAAAGACATCATGATAGCAATGAAGTAAAATAGCAATGACGATGGCCAAAACAGCGAAAGACGAATTAAACACAAGGCAACACAAATGAGATCCTAAAGGAGGAACGCATAAGTTCGTGTGGCAAGCGATGTGTGTACTTCTTTGGCTTTATGCCAAAAACAGAGACTGCACGATCTTCTCAACGATACAAAATAACCTTGCCGTCCCTCCCCCACAACTTTCCCGATCTTTCGTTACGACATTCCTCCCACTCCTGAACTGAGGAAAATTCTTCCGAGGGAGTTCCTTTTCCAATTCTATCCCCTCCTCTGCACAATTATGCTGCAATTTTTTTAAAAAATCGAGGGGTCATAATTTATTTTTTTTATTTTTTTTTTAATTGATGTATTATCCGCATCGGCGTATAATACGCAGAATGTATATTTTAAATTTTTTTAGCAGATAATCCCGTGGATCATACGACGAAAATTATGGTACTTGTTTATCTGATCATATATTCCCTGTAAAAAGCAAATGTGCATGAACAGAATATGGAAAGTATGCAAATACTACAAACCTCAACAACAACAAAAAATGTTATGAGCATTCTAACAAGTTTATGACTTGCCAGGGATGTTAAAAAAACTGCACTGAAGAATATAGGAACTATAGTAGTTATATACATACTACATATATATACACACACCCACACACACAATGTAATAATATAAATAAATAAAAAATGTAGAGGAAATGTAATAGACCAGGTGAAAAACATTATGTAGAAGTCAAGAAGTGTGGAACATAAAGAAGTTTTCATAAGTTCTAAGCAATGAGATCAAATTATGATAAAATAGTAGTGTAATTGCTTGTAAATTTAATAGCATCAGCCTTTTGTTTACTTCTAATGGTCTGCTATGACTTTGTAGCCAGTTTTTGCTTTTAGATTCAGTGAATCTAGTTTACAAACTTAAAAAAAAAAAAAGTTCAACACCACAAAGTAGTGATGCAATTTGCATACAAATTGGCAGTCAAGATGGTAACATTCAGATATGATTCTACTGTCAAACCCATTTGGTAAAAGCTGGAGCTGTTAAACACCATAAATGTGATGATTAGTGAGTAAGGGATTGACTTGTCTTTCTGAGTAACATGACAGATAGAATGCCAAAAACCCATCATCATTGATTTATCATCAACTGTTGGACTTCAAAAAAGAGAACACGTTATAAAATTCTATGAAGGTAGCTGTTTGACACACCATATTTCATCACCCTCATTGGCTACCACAATGTCACAATCCATCATTGCTGTGCATAGTGGAAGAGAGGAGGCATGCACAACCATCAGTTTGGAAGCAATCAGCCTTGAGTATTTACAAGATAAAGAGATCACTTTATTTGGTGACAACTCTTACAGAATTGATGGCTTAACTCTGCCATGAGAAAAGCATTGGTGCAGAGCATCAGTCACCCATGGCAAACCATTTCAAACTATCTACAGGAAGCAGGCTTGTATGTATGGCATCTATCATGTCACCTTACCACTGACATATAATCCCCGCACGGGGATATCTGGATTTCCAGTTATTTGGGGAGCGATGACCCGAGCTGACCTTGTGACGGAACATCTTACTTTTTCGTCTTGCACGATTATGTTACCGAAGGGACAGCTGTTCATCCAGCTGCTGGGGAGATGGCATCCCCACGGCCCGAGCCGACATGTACTAGATGTGAATTTTCACATTTTTTTATGTTTTTTTGTTTTTTCACTTGACACGCTCCTGCCTCAGTTGTAGGTTGCTGAGGTTGTGATTATGTGCCAGCTCTGAATTTTAGTTTATCTTTTTCTTTTCTGTCTTCTGCATTTTATGTTCCCTTCTTTGTTTTTCCGAGCTGGTTAGCTAGACCTACCTGCACGTTTGCCGTGTGCAGTGACCCGTAAGGTGGAAAAGGGGATGCTGGAGGCTGAGGTTTCTGGTGGCCTGGGTGTTGCGTCGCCAGTTACCAACACTTCTCTTTGCCCCCTGCTTCATCCTAAATGGGCGGCTAGGAACTAACCCACTCCTAGTCAATTAGGTCTGTGGCCAAGTGGTGTCCTGACCTCTAACGGCTTGTCGTCTTGTACGACAGAGTGAGTCTGGGGATAGGGTGGGCATGCCAAAGGGGTGTTCCCCAGGCATGGGAAAGTCTGGGTGCTCGCCGAGCACATGTCTGCCCTATCCGTTTGCTATCCCTAGAGTCGTGTCCCGCGTCCACTTGGGCTTACGAACCTCCGGCTCTCCCCTGTTGGGCTTGGTAGTGGGTGAGGTCGTCGGCGGATGAATCCTTTATTTTTTCATGGAAGACAATAAAATTTCCCACGAACCCAAAACTAAAAGAGGTATGGAGGAAGGTTCAGGTCCTTCCGCCAAAAAATTTGTTGCCGATGTTTCCAATGCTAGATTCTTTTTTGTGCACTCATTGGACCCTTCAAAGCCTTTGAGTGCCAAAAGTCCATTTTGGATCCATAAAGCACTTCAATCAATCACAAGCTCTCCTAAGAGTGTCAAGAAGCTCCAGTCTGGAGATCTTCTTTTTGAGATGTCTACTGTGGCCTACAGTTCCACACTTATCAACACCAGCATGCTGCTTGAGACTCCGGTCAAAATAACACCACACGGTTACCTAAATTCATCTCGAGGTGTTGTCTCCTCTCCGGATCTTATTGAATGTACTGAGGATGAACTTCTCGAAGAACTGAGGAGCCAACATGTTACGGGTGTGCGGCGTATTTCTTTCAGGAGGAATGGGCAGTTTGCCCCATCCTGAAACATTATCTTGACATTCAACAGCCCTTCCCTGCCTACATCCATCAAGGCAGGGCATCTCCACCTCGAGGTAGGACCTTACATTCCGAACTCGTTGAGATGTTTTAGGTGCCAGTCTTACGGCCACTCTCAGCAGTCATGTAGGAGTACTCCTAGGTGTGGACGCAGTGATGCCACAGAGCATCTACTTTCAGAATGTGTGGCCGAGGCCGAGTTTTGTGTGAACTGCAAGGGTTTACACCCAGCATCAGCCAAAGATTGTCCCAAGTGGAAGGAGGAGAAGGAAATCCAAAGGCTCAAAACGGTGGAAAATATTTCCTATCCTGAGGCCAGAAGAAGAGTGGTTCCTGTTACATCTGATCAGCGATCATACACTTCAGTGGTGGTTGCCATTCAGACCGACATTCAGATCCCCCTAAATGTCCATACAATGTAGATGAAATCATCGCAGCCGGACTGGAGGCACTCCAGTCGCGAGCTAGGGGTCTGAAAGCGGCACCCACCACTTCACCGAAGCAGGCTTGCCCCAACACCAGCAAGGGAACTCGGGCCACTTCTTCTGGCAAAAACACCAACACCAAAGCCAAGGATAAGAAGAGCGTTTCTTCTCCTCCAAAGTCTCAGCCCAACACTCAACGGCGAGCAAATCCCGCTAAGACACTTGGGACAAAGCATTCCCCAATCTTGGCCCCTGGTCACACACCCCCAAATCTGGGAGAACACTCATCAGAGGAAATGGAGGCTGACTAAGTTTAACCATTTCCTTTTTCATTTCATTTTTACCCATGGGTTCAATAATTTAGTGGAACTGCCGAGGTTTTCGCACCAGTTTTGATGACGTGAAACATCTGCTTTCTTTGTACTCTCCGGTGTGCCTTGGTCTCCAGGAGACAAAGCTTAAACCATCAGACCTGCTTTCAGTTCGTGGCTACAGTGCATTTCGGACAGATAACTCGTCTGGAAATATAGCCTGTGGGGGAGTTACTATTCTCGTCCCTCACAGGGTTCCGGTATCTTCCGTCGCGGTTTCCACAACTGTGCAGGCCGTGGCGGTTCGTATTTCTATGCCTGTGCCTCTTACTGTTTGCAGTGTCTATCTGCCACCGGATGAGGATGTTAGCGTCTCTGTTCTGGAGAGCTTGATTGATCAGCTGCCTTCACCCTTCCTTCTTTTGGGTGACTTTAATGCTCATCATCCTTTGTGGGGTAGTGTCAGCACCAGCACGAGAGGTCGTCGCATAGAGTCTCTTCTGTGCTCAGCCTCTGTGTGCCTTTTAAACACCGGTGCTGACACTTACTTCCATGAGCCAACAAGATCCTTCAGTGCGATCGATTTGACCTTGGGTTCACCATCAATTATTGCTAACTGGTCGTGGACGGTGTGTAAAGATCTCCACGGGAGCGACCACTTCCCAATCGTCCTCTGGCACCATGCAAACGTGCCATCTTCTGCCTCCCGCCCACCTCGATGGAGGGTGGATCGTGCCAGATGGGAGGTCTTCACATCGTCCGTGGTGATATCTTCTGGCATGGTGACCCAAGAGTCAGTCGACGTAGCTGTATTTGAAGTCACAACTTGTATTCTTCAGGCAGCTGATCTTTCTATTCCAAAAACATCTACGAGGCTCCCCAGAATTCCGAAACCTTGGTGGAACCCTGAATGCGCAGCGGCTAGGAGAGCTCAACATAAGGTCTGATCTACTTTTCGGCGTTATCCAACCGAGGCTAATCTCGTTGCTTTTAATCAAGTTAAATCCTATGCTCGGTTGGTGCGTCGACATAGCAAGAGGGAGTCTTGGTTCCAGTATGTATCATCTCTTACCTCACGTGCCAATTCGAAAACTGTGTGGGAAAGGATTCGTAAGATCCGGGGTAACTACAGTTCACACCAGATTGCCATTCTCGAGAGTAACGGCTGCACATATGCTGAAGTCGGGGAGATTGCAGATTGTTTGGGGGAGGCGTTTGCCTCCGTTTCGAGTGATCTGGGGTATCCGTCCTCCTTTCATAGGATTAAATCCACCGCGGAACGCCAGAGAATCTCTTTTGCGCCGTATACTGACACTAGTTATAACTCCCCCTTCAGCATGTGTGAACTTCGGGTGGCTCTGCATCGGTCCGGCGCTACTTCTGTCGGTCCCGATGACATCCACTACGACATCCTCCGTCATCTCTCGCAGTCGTCTCTCTAGAACCTTTTAATCTTATACAATCGCATCTGCTTGGAACACAGTTTCCCGGAGTCTTGGGGAAAGGCTTTTGTTCTACCTTTTCCGAAGCCTGGCAAGGATCCTAAGTCTCCCTCTAGTTACGCCCAATTGCTCTCACTAGCTGTCTGTGTGAAGTTCTCGAACGCATGGTTAACTCACGATTAATTCATTTTTTAGAACATCATCAATTACTTTCACCATATCAAAGCGGTTTTCGGCGTCATCGTTCACCTCACAATCATCTCCTGCACCTTGAGACATCTGTGCGCGAGGCGTTCCTGCGTAGGCAGCACCTGGTTTCTGTATTCTTTGACATCAAGAAAGCCTATGATCGTGCGTGGTGGCACAGGATTATCTGTGACCTCCACGCATGCAGATTGCGAGGAAATCTTCCGACATTTATTGTAAATTTTCTTCGCAATCGGGTATTCCAGGTGCGCCTGGGTACGACTCTATTGGCAACATTCCATCCAGCACAGGGTGTTCCTCAAGGTTGCATTTTATCTGTCACATTGTTCATCCTGCGCATTAATTGTCTCCTCACAAATCTTCCTCCTGCGGTTTCGGCTACTGTGTATGTCGATGACTTGCACATCTTCTGCTCGTCATGAAGCATGCGTTTCATTGAAAGGCAGTTGCAGTCTGCAATTAATCAGATTTTTAAAGCGGCGAATAGCAATGGTTTCGTTCTTTCTCCCGACAAGACAGCGTGTGTCCATTTCTGCCGGAGGCGTGTCCTCCATCCTGACCCCGAGCTGTATTTAGACCGTGCAGCCATTCCAGTTTTGCCGGAAACCAAGTTCCTTGGACTGACCGTCGACCGTGCGCTTACGTTCCGTGCGCACGTTCGGCGCCTCAAGATTTCCTGTCTGCGTGCTCTTTCTATTCTAAGAATCCTTTCGAGAGTTTTGTGGGGCGCAGACAGGATCTCGTTGTTTCGCATTTACCGCTTTTTAATTCGGCCGAAACTGGATTATGGCTGTATCGTGTATGGCTCGGCTCGTCCTTCCGTTCTCCGGCCTTTGGACGCTGTTCACCATCAGGCGCTGCGTCTTTGTACGGGAGCATTTCGAACATCTCCGATTCCCAGCCTTTACGCTGATGTGAATGAACCATCGCTTGAATTACGCCGTCTGCAGCTGTCTGTTCACTTTTACTTAAAACTTCGGTCTCTTCCAGACCATCCTTTGTACGGTGCAGTTTTCCATCCTCAGCATGCTCGTTTATTTGAGAACCGGCCCTCGTGCATTCCAACCTTCGGTCTTCGTATGGCGGCCGTAGCTCGTGATGCTAGGCTCGACTTGTCACTTGTTGCAGCGACCAGGGGCTTTGGGGATCCTCCATGGCACCCACTTGGTGTCATGGTTGATACCACCTTTACGTCTTTCGACAAATCCTCAACCCCTGCGTCAGTTTACCAGCAGCACGTCGCTGAGCACCATGCCCTCAATACTGAATACACTCCCATTTTCACTGATGGCTCCAAGATGCATGGAGTCGTTGGATCCGCAGCTGTCTCTGTTGATGACGTGTCAGTAGCGCGGATTCCAGCTGAGGCCACGGTGTTTTCATCGGAGACGCATGCTGTGTATCTTGCACTTCTCCATGTTCAGTCGAGTTCTCATCATTGTGCTATGGTCTATACGGATTCCTTAAGTGTCCTGCAGTCTTTATCATTGCTGGACTATTGTAATCATCCATTTCTTTTGAACGTACGAAGGCTTCTTCGTTCCTTGCTCGAGGCCGGTGTCCAGATTCAATTCTGCTGGATTCCTGGGCATGTTGGAATCTCGGGTAACGAGTGTGCTGATGCAGCCGCTAGATCTGCTTCCTCTTTGGTCGTCACATCCTTGCCACTCTTTCATCGCGATTTTCGATTTCTTGTTCGTGATCATATCAAACGAACGTGGCAGGGTCTGTGGGACCAACAGGTGGAAAATAAACTGCATCGTATAAAACCTGTTCTTGAAACCTGGAACTCCTCATCTCATCGGAACCGCAGGGAGGAAGTGGTGCTTGCGTGTCTCCGCATTGGGCATTGTCGTTTCACTCACCGCTTTTTGCTGTGTGGCGACACTGCACCGATGTGTGAGACGTGCAATTGCCGACTCACTGTGATTCATCTTTTGTGTAGCTGTGTTCGTTTTCGTGGTGTACGTTTTCACTATTTTCATTCTCATTTGTTGACCGAGGACGCCGCTACTCTGCAGCGGGTCCTGGATGACCACTGCGATACTGTCGCTGTGTTTTCCTTTTTAAAAGAAATTGACTTTTTTAAACGCATTTAGATTTTAACTGTTCCATCATCCTCATTTTTCAGTTTTAATGAATCAGCCGAATTTTAAACATTGTATCATGTTTTAATGCTGTTTGTTTCATTTCCTTTTCGCCCTTCCATCACTCTCATTTTTCACTTTTACTTAATCAGCCAGATTTTAAGTTTTCTACCATATTTTTAATACTGTTTGTCTGTCCTGTGTCTTGTCTTGTCTTGTGTTTGGCACTCTTTGGCAAGACATGGCTCTTACGCCATAAAACCTAACCAACCAACCAACCACTGACATATACCCACCATCAGCAGCTATTGGAATGGTGCCACTGTTGCGCAACCTAGGTTGAAGAATGGCATCGTGTAGTGTACAGCAATCGAATCTCGCTTCTTGCCGCCCCTGTGGCACAATGGTCTAAGCGATGACTTCTGATCATTCATCCGAGATGGGTCCGAGTTCGAATCCCAGTGAGGCATGGATGTTGTTTGTCTTACGGCACTGGCTCTCTCCCTTCCCTGGAACCAGTGGCCCTAAATTAGGGACGGGTGACTGCTTATAACCCACTGAGTTGCTCACAGTGGTCCTTAAACCTAAAAAAAAAAAAATTCTTGCTTCTGCCTTAGTCGTTGAATACGTGTGTGATCAAAGCAACAATCCAGCAAACGTCATTGAATAATACTCTACCTCAACAACAAGCATTGTGGTTTGGGTAGCTATCTCCTGTGATTTCTGTTCCAATTTAGTGTTTGTTACAGAAACTCTGATGGCTCATCAGTATCTTAAAGAGATTCTCAAACCTGTTGAGATACCATTCATGGCAGGGTTAAATAGCACATTGTTTCAACACAATTTCCACTGTCATGCTACAAGTACATCGAGGCAGTGCCACAACATGCTACCTTGGTCAGCCCGATCCCCCAGAGTTGTCTCTGATGGGGTATATTTAAAACGTGCTGGGAGACATCTCCAGACTTTGTGTCAACCACCTCTGGCAGTAAGTGCCCTGCAACACCATCTCAGTGAAGTGTGATGGTCAGTACATGAGAACCCTAAGATGTATGTACAACTCTATTCTATTAAGAGTAGCTGAATGCATTGCTCCTCAGGGTTGATTTACTTCATAGCAGCATGACCTTGTGTAAACTTCACCGAAAGGTTTCTTTACCTAAAAGTTCATTTCATCAAAAGGTCATTTCACCGAAGGGTTAGTTTGTCGAAAACTTTGGATTTCATTACAGGATCTGTTGAAGCATGGTGCCAGTTTGGAAGACAGACCACACCGAAACATTAGAGGATCATTCTCAAATTGCACTTTTGATTTCTCTGCGTCACGAAGAATGCAACGATTTAGTTTTAAGGCAAAAATAATTCATTTTAAGTCCCTGCGCCTTGGCTTAGGCCTTTTTAGCAAATTTTGATTGTACGTGCTCATGTTCATAAGGTTAACATAAAAACTAATGATGTCACACATTTATTCAGGCAAAAAGAATTAATTTTAGAGCCTTAGTCCTTTTTAGCAAATTTTAATCATGCGAGCTCATGTTCATAAAGTTTACATAAAAAGTCAAATTAATGATGTCACACATTTATTCAGGCAAAAAGAATCAATTTTAGGGCCCTAGGCCTTGGCTTAAGTCTAGGGACCTAAAATTGATTCTTATTGCATGAATAAATGTGCAACATTATTAACTTTACTTGATATGAAAGTCTTATAACTAACTTGATTGCGTGGGTAACTAATATGAGCATGCATAACTAATATTTGCTAAACAAACCAAAGCTTTGGCCTAGGGACCTAAAACTGATTTTTGTGTCTTAGTAAATGTACTACATTATTTACTTGATTTCATATGTAATAAACCTTATGAAGTGGGGTGATTAAAATTTGCTAAAAAGGCCTAAACTGAGGCCTAAGGCATTAAAATTAATTCTTTGTATCTGAGTAAATGTATGCAATTATTAACTTTGATCTTTATATAACCCATATGCTTATGAGCACTGTAGCTTAAAATTTGCTAAAAGGACCCAAATCTAGGCCCAAGGCCTCAAAATTAACATTTTGGGTCTAGGTAAAAATTCAACATTATTAATTTGACTTGCTTTGTGAACCTTGTGAATATGAACAAGTAGGATTAAAATTTGCTAAAAATTCCCAGATCTAGGACTATAAAACCTTAAAAATAATGTTTTAGGCTTGAGCAAAAGTGCAAAATATTTTACTTAAAATTTTATGTAATGCTTATGAATATGAGTAGGGTTAAAAGCTGTTAAAAATGGCTTGTATCTAGGCCTACGATCAAAAGATTAATGTTTTGAGGTTGAGTAAAAGTGGAACATTATTTACTTGATTTGCTATGTAACACTTATGAATATGAGCTCGGAGGATTAAAATTTTATAAAAAGTCTCAGATCTAGGCTTTATAGTTAAAATTATATTTCAAAAAACCTACTCGCAGAGAGGTGTTTCATAGAAATTAAAAGCACATTTTTTATACAATCGCATAATGTTTAAGTGGCCAGTTTTTCAAAAACCCACACCACACTCCAACAAATCTCTAATAACAAAATTTTAAGTTTTCAATAAACTAACCATTTGATGAAAAGATCTTTCGATATAATGAACTTTTAGGTAAAGTAATCCTTCAGTGAAGTGAACTTTTCGATGAAATTAACTTTTAGGTAAAGTGACCTTTTGGTGAAATGAACTTTTCGGTCAGGTGACCCTTTGAGAAAATGTCCCTTTCAATCAAGTGATTTTCGGTCAAGTGAACGATACCCTTTATTCACAGTGATAGAAGTACGCAGTGTTAAAGTAAAATTATCCGAAGGAGATCTGTTTCACTATTGAAGTTACTGTCAAATTTTACTTTTCATAAAAGGTTCTGTGGATAAAAGGTTGAGAGTAGACTCAAGTTTCAGCATAAAAGAACAATTATATAAACATAAATGCATAAAGACATTACATTTTTGTATACATACTATCAGAGTTAGCAAAGGTACAGGATTCTGTTAAAAGGAATTTTTCTGTAGGTGGAAGTCATATCTGTTTTATAGGTAAAATATGTGATGTACAATGACCGTTCTATAAAAACTGAGAGTAAAGTCACACAAAATGAAGAAATATAGGTACAGCAAAATGTATGTTATTCTTTCTCAAAGTGTCTTCCTTCGTATGATATGCAACAGTCCCATCGTTCAGTCCACTTTTCAAAGCATGTGGCGAAGGCATTTTGTGGAAGCTTTTTTAGCGACCTCTGTACAGCTTGAATAGTGTCAGCATCTGTGTTGAATCTTTCATTGTTGGAAACAACCAAAAATTACATGGGGGCGAGGTCAGGACTGTACACAGGCTGTAGCATGATTTCAGTACTTCATTTTGTAAGAAACTGTTGAACACAAGCAACCACATATGGGTGGGCATTATCATGGTGTAGGATCCACTTGCCCACCAGTTCTGGTCACTTAATCGATATGTGTCTTCGCAGATGTTTCAATACTGAAATGCAATACTCAGCAATGACAGTAATTTGTGGAGGAACATGGCATGCTGGTAGACTTTACCTTTATGATCAAAGAAAATTATCATCACCACCTTCCCAGCTGATTTGGTATTGGTGGACTTTTGTTAGAGGAGGCGAGCCTATGTGTTTCCAGACACTCATTGCGCGCTTCATGAGGGGATTGAAATAGTGGACCCATATTTCATCGGCAGTTATTACTGTGTTTAGAAAGTGTGGATCCTTTGCAATCATTTGTTTCCGTTTAGAAAGTGTGGATCCTTTGCAATCATTTGTTTCCACTCATGACACAGCTGAACTCTGGCTAGCAATTGTTCTCGCGTCAGGTGATGAGGTACCCATCTGGAACACACGATGCAGCAGTAATTTGTCACTTAAAATGCTGAATGATGACGTTTTTGAAACATTAGTGGTGCCTCTATGTCTCCACATGTAATTTGTCTATCTTCTTGCAGGATTCCCCAAACAGTGTTAACAATACGCTCCGTAACAGCACTTTCAGGTCGACCAGGCCTAGGAGCAAGTTCTGCCGACAAACGCCCTTTTTTGAAATCATGGTGTCATCTGAAGATCGTTGACTCGCCCAAACATTTATCTTTTTAAGCTTTTTCCTTTAAATCAACTGTTTCTGGAGCAGTTTTACCCAAACGATAGCAAATTTTTATCGCACAATGCATTTCACTTCTTAACTCTGATCACTCACCTCCACAGCTGTATGGCAAAATGCAGACATACCTTACTTAAACAACTGCACAATAACAAAACTAGAATCATTTGACATGGCTAATAACTGTTGCTATAGATACTTCCTTCATTCATTTAGTCATCTGCATAGTTATTTTTCTCCTTCACACTGTTGCCAACTGAAAAAATAAATACTTTGTTTTTATGGAACAGCCTTTTTGATTAGCATTAATGGAAAAATAATAATTCAGTGACAGTTTAGTTACTTTCCAAAAATAAAAAGTGATGAATTGCTGTGTTTGCTATGTCACTACAATTCATAATGCCCAAAAATATTACATAATTAAAAATAACAGGAAGATATAATGGTAAAACATAATTTAATAGTAAGGCAAGATGAAATAAAAACTTTGCATATGAAGCATGAATAATTTTTTTACTATCCTTCTTTTTACCTTCATTATAATATAGCATATTGTTAACATGCCTTGATAAGTGGTAACACTTGGAGTAAATAATTTTTATTCATGCAGACATTTAAGGAAATAGATATGCGTATCACACTTTTTGAAATATGTATGATACCAGTTGTAAGGCTTACATGCTGATTGATAGATTAATTTCAGTGGATTACTTACATGTTGATTTCTTTAGTGTACAAAAAGTCAGGCTGTAACATCAGTAGATGTACACTGCTGGCCACCCAAAATGCAACACCAAGAAGGACACGAGATAGCAAAGTCAGATTTACTGGACACATAACAACAGATACAAAGATGAAACGATTGAGCTTACAGGCCCGTGCGACTTGGGAAACATGCAGACATCAGTCGTCCATGTAGCCCCCATGGCTGGCAATAACGGCCATTACACGCCACAGAATCAAACGAAAGAGGCTTTGGATGTGGGCTTGGGGTATGTCGGTCCAGGCTGCTTCCACACATTGCCACAGTTCATCAGGTGTAGCAGCGGGTGGTGCTTGCCAGGCCACTCGGTTGCCGATCAGCGACTAGACGTGTTTGATGGGTGACATATCGGGAGAACAGGCGGGCCAAAGCAGCACTGACACCTGGTGGGCCGTGAAGAATTTTTGCACGATGCGTGCCACATGCGGGCGGCCATTGTCCTGTCAAAACGTAGCCGCTGGTAGGTCCTGCAGGTAAGGGAGGACTACAGGCTCCAAAACGTTGGAGATGTAGCGGTGGCTGTCGAGTGTGCCAGCAATGCGTACCAAAGGGGTGCGGGTGTCATATCCAAATTGCGCCCCAAACCATAACGCCAGGCGATGGACCGGTATGGCGATGCATAATGCAGGCATCATACAGTCTCTCGCCGCGGTGCCGCCACACGCGGATCCAACCATCATGGTGTTGCAGTCAGAAGCGGGATTCGTCGGAGAAGACAATGTCGTGCCATTCCGTAGTCCAGGTAAGGCGTTCAACAGCCCACTGCCGCCGCACGCGGGTGGTGTAACGTCAGTGGTTATCGGAGCAATGAGCGCCGTGCGACCAATCCCCGCTCCTGCAGACGATGTCAAACAGTACGTGCTGACACAGGTTGTTGCGCAACACACCCTTATTCCTGTGCTAACGTTCATGATGTGGCATTCAGCAGAAAAACTTCCATCTTTTGACTGTGATGATGACAAAATGCAGGAACTTCGTTTAATGACTAGTTTTATCTGGAAAACAGCGGATGTATTTTATAAAAGAACAGTTCAACGTATGAGTAAAAGTAGTTTTATTACTTTTACATCATAATGTTTACTCAGATGTTTCTCTGCTTTTTTCATTAATCCTTTGGAACTTAGTAGACTGCCTTTTCACTTTGAATATAAATCTGCTCCTCTGTTGGTCCACTTTTGTTTTGGAATTTGGCATATTGTTGAGCCTATTGGGGCATTTTTGTTGATGTCAGATTCATATAAGAAAATAAATTTCAAGATATTGTAATCTATTTAATTTTTGGTTTAAAATATGTAAAAATCACATGATTTAGAAAGTGGTAACACCAGGTAAAAGCATAGTTCATATCCAGTCTTTCTATGTATCAGTAAGTATAGCATGTGTGTTGTTGGTCACCCAAGTATGACATCAGAAAATAAAAGAACAACCATTGTTTTATTTAATTCCCAAACTTTGTTTGCCCCTGTTCTGGTCCCTTCCATTGTGAAGCATTTATTGTTAATTATCCAAAGCCTTTTTTTTTTTTTTTTTTTTTTTACTACTACTACTCTCTGTCATCAAGAGAGCACTTTTCCATATTCAATTATGTTCTTTAGTGTAGAATGTTCCAGCCTTTCAATGAAAATTATCAATGTTGTACTGTAAGCATGCTCAGCACTGACATAAAAATCATTTCATCAAAAATGGTGCCTGTAATGTGGCAAATTATTTTATAAGTCAAAAGCATAGTGCATGGAGGACAGGCCTGAAACCAGATTGAAGGCTGGTGTGTTAAAAACTATTACCTTAACCACAACAGCCACTTGGCCACTAGACACACATCTTTTTCTTGCAGTGATGACATAAGTCTTTCATTCTTGTGTGTTCATTCATGCAAAAGAATCATTCAAATGAATGTTCATTCACTTTGCATTCACTCCTGGCTGGTTGCCTCACTACACTCACTGAGCAAATCATTCTTTGCTCCAAAGCACCTGCGAGTGTAAGGCCAAATGAAAATTGGAAAACTGCCTAAAAGAGCAGATTTCTACTATTCACCATTTATTCACAAATCAATCTCTGCTCGTAATGAACAATTCACTGACACCATTGCATTTCTGTATCATTCCCATTCTCAAGTTTCACCATTGTTTCGTAGGTGAATGCTGATTGCTCACTGGCATAGCTGTTGACACTTATTAATTCTCGACGTTACTTTTCTCATTGGGAATTCATTTCAGAACTCATGGTGTGGAAGAAAGTTAAAAGTACTGTGGCTTCGGTGTGTGTCATAGTAATAACAGATTGATTGATTATTCACAGTGGTGAGAGCGAACCATTCATGGTGAAGCAGGCAGAGCTTGCGCTAAGTATTTGCCAAGTGGGCTAAATCAGAAATATGGCTAGAAAAAATTAGAATCAGCAAAAATGGGGGTGAGTGATTTTATGAATCTTAGGCAATTTTTGACTGCAATTTACTGTAATTCTTGGGCTAAACTGCAGCTGATATGATTTCAAAGTTTGATTTTCCAAAGCTGTAGTGCTTAAAATGGTACTACCCAATGCAATTGTCATGGAGTCATCACATGAAAGATCTATCATGGCTTCTTGGGAGTCAGTAGATCGAAATAAGAGCCGCTGAAGGTGGAGGAGAGTCGACTGCTTATAGCCCATTGAGTTGCTCACGGTGGTCGTTAAACCTCCAATCAAAAAAAAAAAAAAAAAAAAAAAAGGTGGAGGAGATTGGTAGAAAAGAAAATCGCCGCCCCGGTGGCACAGTGGTCTAAGCGATGGCCTCTGATCGTTCGTCCGAACGGGGTCTGGGTTCGAATCCCGGTTAGGCATGGATGTTGTGTTTGTCTTACGGCACTGGCTCTCTCCCTTCCCTGGAACCAGTGACCTTAAATTAGGGACGGGCGACTGCTTATAGCCCATTGAGTTGCTCACGGTGGTCGTTAAACCTCCAATCAAAAAAGAAAAGAAAAGAAAATCTTATGTAATTTATAGCGAGCAGGTCAGAAGGCGATTTTCCCGTTGGAATTGCCCCACTCTCTGCAGCTGGCCCTCGTCATTGGCTTTAGTGCTGGTGCATCAGTCGAGAGTAAGGATGAGCACTTCGGTGAGAAACATTGATGTTTGACATTGGTGGTTACTCATTCCTGAAACATCAGTGCATGGATAGTATTGGTGGACATTTTCGATGTATCGGTAAAAACTCTGTTTTTGTGGTTATCTCTGCTCAATATAACTGGGATTACTCACCAATTCAACATCGAGTAACTAATAATATTTGTTAAAGTGCTTGATGCACTGCTGGAAACCTCTGTTTCTTCAATGGATCTCTGTGAACTTCAATGTTTTTCTGATAAGTTGAAGAATTCACACTTTTCCACCTGCAGCAGTAAATGGGCACATCAGTGGATAGTCTCTGTTCAATATAACTGTGATTACTAACCAATTCAACATTGAGTAACCAATAATATTTGTTGAAACGCTTGTTATTTTTTTGATGTATCTGCTCCCATAGCATTGAGGAAAAGAACTATTAATCATTGACCAAAACATCCAATAAAAAGATGATATTCCCTTCCTTCTTATGAGAATACACCAAAAAGAACTTTTTTTTTTTTTTTTTTTTTTTTTGCGAAGGCTTGCAGCGAGTTGGTCTGTCACATTTTGATGTACAACTTACTCTGGACTGGGATTAAAAACACAAGTTTTCTATGAAAACGAGCGGTCTTTGTTCATGCATTGCTAATCGGAATGGGTCACCTAAATTTTGCTTGAATTGCTTAAAACTTCATAAACTAGCCACAGAATTCTTTATTTAGGCTTCCTTATGTGGTTGATATGCACAGAATTCAAAATAAAAAAATTCATGGCAAATTTAATCATTTTTACCAATTCATTTGAAATTTTTGGGGTCTGTCTCTGTCAACTATAATGTATGCAAAAATTTTAGTTAGTTTCATGAACAAATCGTGAAGATAGTTTTCTTATTTTTAATCCACAGTACTGGTGTATGCAAAATTCTTCCATGTTTGCTTTATTTTCCCTGTTTTATTTTATTCATTTCTGATATACTGTTTTCTTGTACAGTGGCGTACCGGAAAATCTGGCCCCACCCACAAACATTTCTTTGAGGCCCTTTTGCGAAAATATGTTAGCACTCAATTACTTAAATTTTTAATTCCATATTATTAACTAAGTTTCATAGGCATTTTAACAATTCAAAGTCTTTGCAAGCTACAGGTATTTTTGCAAAACCAAAATGAGTGCACTCCACTGCATGTAATGCAAATTTGCATGTTCCAATTGAAATAGTTGTTCTAATTTTATACCAACAGAAAGCACTTCGAACAATTACGCCAAAGTTAAATTTATCATGCAAGTTCTATACTTTTGGAGAACTAAGGCCAGCCTCTTTGAAATGCCTCATGATCACACATACAAAGCATATAATTTTCATGTGACAATATGTAATGATCTTTTTCGATTTATACGAAAATACAGAACCATAAGTAAGCAAATAAATAAGTATCAATTAAGAATTGTAGCACAAAAAAATTGAAACTACTTAAATTATTTACTCTTGAATATAATAAAAAACACTTAAAATAATGCTACAAGATTTTACACATAATGAAACTTTTTTTTTTTTGTTGTTGATTCTGTTATAAAAATAATGATAGTAAAAAATTTTCTGTTGACTCTTATAAAAGAAAAATATGCAGGTCTCTGTTTCTCCCTGCAAATGACACCTTTCAGTTCATTATATTCTGAAGCATGTGTAGTTACTTGCAAACAACTGTAATACATAACACCTTATCCTTATTGATAAAAACTTTTTATTGATAGAACTAATATCCCTTTCACATTCTCTTGTTAATATGCATGTATAGAAATTATTGCTATGACTGTAAAAAGGGGCCTCAGATCTTCTAAAATAACTGCTTTCCCATCATCCTGTTTTAATAAATTTTATCCACGAAAAAACCAACAACCAAAAATTAGTTGTTTTTTTTTTAATATTTCTTTCAAAGCTGCCGTAAAAAATTGCTGGTTACATCTTTATTCATGTGAGGTTTCCGCAAAAGAATCTGTAAATGTTTTTGCTGAAGCCAAAGGCCCTATTAGCCATGACCCCCACACACACACACACACACACACAATGCGGGGGTTGCTGTGGCTGTCAGTACGCGTGTGCACCTGTTCTTGTAACAATTTTTACACTACCAATATTGGCTTAGATTTTCAACATATGGCTAATGATTTTTTAATTGGCTGAAACTTTGGCTAACACTTCAAATTTCTTTGCATTAGCCTTAGTTAAGAGTCATTCATTGCAAAAGAATGGTCAGTCACTAATTTCATGGAATCACTGTTTCGTGTCCAGTACTTGTGAAGGCTTCTGTCATAGATCCTGCAGATGGCCCAGTAAGGCAAAATGATAAGGTACATAGAACTGTTCAAATAGGATATGCAATTTTTATTAAAATGTTGTAGAGAAGCAAGTACCTGTTTTAATGCAAATTATTATTATTAATATTATTTGTCTTTAACATATGTGCTCAAAGTTTTGATGTAGCCCATTAAGTGCCATATTGAATAATAAATTATTCAAAAGAATTTACTTTGGTTTTACATGTAGAAACTAAGTATGTTCAAACTGTTGCATAAGAATGAGACTACTGTTTCCTTCTTTATACTGCTTTAATACCATTACATCAAATACTTTAGAGATGTAATCATTCCTATTGGAACTCCAGCTTTTGAGTGGATGATGTGTTATTTACAACATGCATTAGTTATTTAGATATCAGAAACATGACGATGATGGGCAAAACACGTAACAATATTAACAAATAAAGGTAACTTGATCACACTAGTTACGTTAAGTGAAAACTTTTACAAAAAGTTCGTAAGTTGGAAGCTTTCGACCTTATCTTAGGTCTTCATCACGCCAATGGAGGACTAAGATTGTTGCCAGATTCTACATTTGAATTTTTCCTATTTTTGTTGCCAAAACTTAGAATTGATCTCCAGATCATCGGAATGTAGAGAGGAGATTCGGAATTGCGAGTCATTGAGTTGAAAATAATTTCCAGGCTTTCACGGTAACGGAGGGCAAAACGATTGTCAAAAGAAGCAATTCGTTTTGCTTCGTTCCAGCGGGGAACTGCAGATGTGTCTTCCATTGTCAAAATAGACAAGGCAGTATTAGGATTGGCTTTCGAAACATCTGGCAACAATCTTAGTCCTCCATTGGCGTGATGAAGACCTAAGATAAGGTCGAAAGCTTCCAACTTACGAACTTTTTGTAAAAGTTTTCATTTAACATAACTAGCGTGATCAAGTTACCTTTATTTGATATCAGAAATATTTGTGAAAGAAATTTAAATCAACTCAGAGTGCTATAAGTAATTAATAGAGATTTTATTATTACATAATTATTTGAATATGAGGTTCATGTTTTTGCATTATTATTTGAACATAAGGTTCTGCAAGGCAATGAAATCAAATGCAATTAGGAATTCATTCAGCTTTTGAGATTCCATAATTTGCTAATATTAAACAAAGGCAGTCAATCTTGTCTGGATAATAAACAAGAGAAAATGGTGTAAAAAGTAAGTGTGAGTGTCTACTTTTTGACTTACTCCTCACAGGTGATCTGCTCACCTTTCAGTGGCTTCCTGGTTTCTCTCTCCTGTGATGTCTGGTTTGCTGTCTGCTGCTATATTTCTCTTCATCAAGAAGCTCATTTTAGTAAAGGTATGTATATATATGTATAAATAAATATTGTGACTTGTGTCAGTTTCTTGTTGCAAAATTGCATATTATTATGAAATGATTCATTAATACCCCCCCCCCTTTTTTTTTCTTTGAAAATGAGATGTTAGAAGCCAATTTAAAAAGCAGACAGGAATTTCCTTGTTTCAGTTTTGTTGTGTGTGTCTCATTATTTTTCTGATATCACCAAATTAAACAGAGAGAGAGAGAGAGAGAAATGTAGTCCCCAAGAAATGCTATTAATGTATTAGGTGTGCAACTTAATTCTCAGCCAAAGGCACGACACGACACGTTGACAACAAATTATAGCAAATTGAATACGTACCTAATCAGAGAAATAATCCCCGTCGTGTTGGATACATTTGAGCCATCGGTCAGGAGCTGCCGAATGCCCCTGCGGAAAAAAGAGGGCTGTTTCGAGTTGATAAAGTCATCAATACTTGTACGGACTTCCTCGACAGAAGTGAAGTCCGTATCACTCAGGTGATGTTGCAGGGAGCGAAAGAGGTGATAATCCGACGGCGCGAAGTCTGGAGAATATGCCGGGTGGGACAAAATCTCCCATCCCAGGTCGGTGATCGTGTTTAAAGTTGTTTACGCGGTGTGAGGACGCGCGTTATCCTGAAGCAACAGGACCAGTGTATGGCCTTTTCGCCTCCATTGCATCACTCACACGAATGAGTTGCTGACAATAACGCTCTAGCATTGACCTGTCACCAGGTTTGAGCAACTCATAGTGTACGACACCACTCTGGTCCTACCATATGCACAGCAACAACTTCCTGGTATGAATATTCGGTTTGGTGGTAGGCTGACCTGGATAAACCCACGATTTGCGCTGCTTAGGATTATCGTAGAGGATCCACTTCTCATCACAGGTCAAAAACTTGTGAAGGAAATTCTCCTTCTTGAATCTGGAGAGCAAGGACACAGCAACATCATAGTGCCTAGACTTGTTCACAGCTGTGAGTTAGTGGGGCACCCAACGGCCCTCCTTGTGAATCCGTCCAAACTTGTGCAATGGCTTGCCGTGTTATTCTGAGTTCCTGGCTCAGCTGGAATTTTACCATTACCAAGTTGAAGCAGATGGCGTGAAAACTCACCTAGTGAAGCGTGCCTTTGCAGATGAACTCGCATGTTGGTGGTCAATGATATTTTTTGACATGCCTCCAAAGACGAGATGCTTTCAGGCATGCATAGAGTTCGTCAGCTGAGTTGACCTCGGAATAACTGGCAGAGTCTGGTGAAAGTCTCCAGCCAACACAACAACAGTTCCTCCCATGAGCGACTGGTTTGCTCGCAGGTCTTGAAGTGTCCTGTTTAGAGCTTTCAGGGCTCATTTGTGAGACATTGTGCACGCATCTCAAACTATGACATTGCAGTCTTGCAGGACTTTTGCCTGTCCAGATCCTTTGGTAATGTTGCAAACTGGATATTCATCATGGGCCAAGTTCAAAGGCAATTTGAAGGAAGAATGTGCTGTCCGACCACCTTAAAGCAGTGTTGAGGCATTGCCAGAGGATGCCACTACAACTTCCATCTTCTTTTGTAGGCGAACTGTTGCCAAGAGTAAGTTGATGACAAATGTTTTGCCTGTCCCACCTGGTGCATCGAGGAAACAGATGCCTTCATTCGCATTGCTTATCCTGTCCAGAACTTGATTGTAGGCCTGTCTTTGGTCTGTAATTAAAAGTGGTTCATTGGCAGCAACATATGCTTCCAAATTATTGACACTGTAATTCATCTCCCGCAGAATTTCACTGCTAAGATTGTTCATGTTGTTCCTTTGGGGAGATGGCAGTCCGCACTGTCTAGAAGGACGAGAGCCTTGTTGAAGATGTCTGATGAAAAGTCAATTTGCAAAGCGGATTTTCCCCGTCTGACTCTCAAAAGACTGTCTTCGCTCAGATCCTCTTTGTATTTCCCCCACAATTGAATGGGATTTGAGACAGCTCAGGTGGTCAGCAAAATGCAAAAGAGATGTCTCCGGCACGTTGGTGATTTGGTGGCAGTTGCTTCAGTCATTGCCAAATCCCAGTGGTCATCATTCTCCAACAATCCTATTTTTTGGCATACCTCTCTGAAGGTTTCACGAACTTGATTGTTCACAATTTTCCAGTCACTGAAAGTTGTTGGTCCCTTGATAACTAGCTCTAGAGGTGAAGGCCCTTATGCGAAAACCGTCAAGTCTTTCTTGGGTTTGCTCAGGCGTCTCATTAGCCCTAGAGGTAGAGGCCCTTATGCGAACACCGGCAAGTCTTTCTTGGCTTTTATCAGGCATCTCATTAGCCTTGGAGGTGGAGGCCCTTATTCTGACTCCGTCAAGTCTTGCTTGCGTTTGTGCAGGTGTCTCATTTTCCCTCACAGTCCTTTTTCATTTCACATCAGTGGAAATTTTCCCAATCGAACTTCTTTTATTGGGAGGCATAATCTGAAATATTAAAAAAAAAAAAAAAAAAACATTTATAGATCGGTTAATTTAATTTTTCTCCTGAAAATAAATAAAACAAAATGGAATGTAAAAAAACTAGTCATCACTGCCTACGCAGAATGTCATGATGCAGTGATATTTCTGCCCCCACACCCACACCCACGAAAAATAAAAATAAAAAATTTCGATTTAGTTAATTTACTTTAACGAAACAGAAAAGGAACAGGAGTGCAAATGCTTACTTTCGAGGAGACAACTATAGAACTGCCGTACATCTGGCGAACGCTTCTGAGAATTCTGTGTCACTGAAATGCAATGTACTTAATGTCATATCGCGTGCATGCAACTTGACATTGGCATTGATCATCCTTTTGTTTATCGTTTTGAATATCTGGAATTCTTTATTTACATAACATTATATTTCTGCCTGATGGAACAGCCTGTTGGTGGTGAAAGCTAGCGTAAAACTAAAAAACGGAACTTTTTGTGAAAATTTTGTATGGGGGCCCCTTGATCCCGGGCTCCGACCCCTACTGAAAACCGTCTACGGTCAAAGTACCATGACATAGTATACCAAATTTGGTGGTTCTAAAATGAAAACTGTAGATTTTACAAAAATTTGTGTGGGGACCCCTTGATCTCAGGCTCCGACCCCTTCTAAAAGCCATCGATGGACTAAGTTAGAGTACCATGAGATAGTATACCGAATTTGGTGGTTCTAAATTGAAAACTAGAAATTTTCTCGAAAATTTTGCATGGGGGCCCCTTGACCTCCCTGGGCTCCGACCCCTTCCAAAAACCATGTACAGTCTAAGTTAAAGTACCATGAAATATTATACAAAATTTGGTTGTTCTAAATTGAAAACTAGAACGTTTTACGAAAATTTTGTATGGGTTTTTACCCCCTCCCCCTCTCCAGCCCTTTGACCCCCGAGCTCCGACCCCTTCCCAAAACCATCTACGGTCTAAGTCAGAGTACCATGAGATAGTATACCAAATTTGGTGGTTCTAAATTGAAAATTGTAGAAATTTAAACTAAAATAATGAATTTTTTTTATGGGGGTCCCCCTTGACCCCCGGGTTCCGATACCCTCCAAAACCTTTCTACGGTCTAAGTTAGAGTACCATGAGATAGTATACCAAATTTGGTGGTTCTAAGTTGAAAACTAGATTTGTCTGGCGTGACAAACAAACAAATATATGAACTTTCACTTTTATATATAGAAGATGAATACAATAATATTACATTTCCAAAAATTTTATTCAGACCTGGGGATAGGCACAAAAAAAAAAAAAAAAGCGTCTGCAAAGAAAAAAGCCAGGCTTCGGCACTTTCCGTGGAATTTCTCCCTGAAAATCAGTACAAATGTACTAAATATGAAGCAGACTGCACAATAATGCTATACTGTATAAAAAAAATTAATCAGGTGTAAGCTAGGCATAAAGGTCTAACAGCAGGCTTGGATACTTTCGATAGAATTTTGCCATGAAAATTGGTACACATACACTGCATGTGAAAAAGTCACAAGAATATTACATCTTGAAGGTGCTTTTTTTTTTTATCAGGCCTAAGCTAGGCACAGAAAAGAATGAAAGAGAACGCCTTACAGCAGGCTTAGATGATGAAAATTTGCCCCGAAAATTGATACAGATGTTCTAAGTGTAAAGTAAATAGACCCAAAAATGCTACATTCTCAAAAGTTTTAATCAGGCCTGTGATAGGCTGTAAAGAGGCCTGACTGCAGGATCAGGCATTTTGGGATAGTATTTTGCCATGAAAATCAGTTCAAACGCACAGCACATGAAGTAGACAAACAAAAATGTAACATTCTGTAATTTATATACTGTATATATGTATTGTAATGGAAATCGGTGCAAAATCAGGCCTAAGCATGGCTAAAAATAAGCTCTTTGTGCTTGATTTTTTTCCGTGGTCTACTAAATCAGTACTTCAAAAAATTCTACCTAGGTGTACAAACAAAGATGAGAAATGATATATGTAATTTCACACTGTTTCTGACAGGCTTAATTTATAATTCAGAAACTTAAAATATTTGACAAAAAAATTATGTAGACAGAGGGCAGCACTCTCACTTCTGAAAATGCAGAGATGCACATTTTTCTGTTGCACAACAAGAAATTTCTAATACTGAGAGATATTTTTTATTTCAATAAATTTGCAAAACATGACCATCCTTTTTCATTTGCTAATTGTTTATTTTAGTGTCATACTTCCAAAGTTTTGTTTATGCAAAAATTTATATGTAAATATGTTTGTTTCCAAAGTTTTGTTTATGCAAAAAAAGTGATGGTGTAATATATAAAACTGTTTTTAATTCTCTAATAATGTGTATTTTAAAATTTTCAACTTTGTGACGTAATTATAAATACGCCACACTGTGAACATTCAAGAGATGCATCATCATCATCATTGTCAACCATTATCAATCCACTGCTGGATGAAGGTCTCCCCAAGTTTCCTCCACGACGGTCTGTCTTGTGCCAGTCTCCTCCATGTCACTCCCGCATACTTCCTAATTTCATCCACCCATCTCCCATGTGGTCTTCTTCTGGGTCTTTTCCTGTCCCTTGGAACCCAATCTAAAATTTCGGCTGTCCATCGATGGTCTGTCCTTCTTGCAGTATGTCCAGCCCATTGCCATTTCAGGGATACAACTCTGATCATGATGTCATCCACTCTTGTCATTTTTCTGATCCACAAGTTCCTCTTCTTATCTCTCCTGGTTACACCAATTGAGTTGTCTGCAGCCTTTGTATGTCTCTTTTAGTTAAGGTCCATGTCCCTGCACCATACGTAAGCACTGGAAGGATGCATTGGTCAAACACTTTTCTTTTAAGACATAATGGCATATTGCTCTTGAAAATTATGCTGTTTCTTCCAAAAGCTCTCCAGGCAAGTTTTGTACGCAGATTAATTTCTTCATCAATGTGACCCTCACTTGATATCTGCTGTCCAAGATAAACGTACGTGTCTGTTATCTCCAGCTTTTCCCCATCAATCGATAAATTTTCATTTCCTGTAAAAGCATTGAACATCACTTTTGTCTTCTGAAAGTTCATTTTTAATCCCACTTCTTTACTCTTGTCAGCAAGTTCCTGGATCATCTCTAGTGGGGTAGTTGCAAAAATGACTATGTCATCAGCAAAACGAAGGTGGGTTAGATAATCTCCATTAATCTTTATCCCTTTGTTTTCCCAGTTCAGTGATTGAAAGACATTTTCCAACGTGGCATTAAAGAGCTTCGGAGATATGGTGTTACCTTGTCTCACTCCCTTTCCAATTTTTATGTGTGTTGTATTTTCAAACAGCCGAATCTTTGCACTTGCATTTTCATAGATGTTATTAATAATATTAATGTATGCATCTTCAATACCGCAGGATTTCAAAGCCATTGTAACTGCTGATGGTTTCACCGAATCAAAGGCTTTTTCATAATCAATAAAAGCCATGCACAATGGATTATGAACTTCCATTGTGCATGGCTTTTATTGATTATGAAAAAGCCTTTGATTCGGTGAAACCATCAGCAGTTACAATGGCTCTGAAATCCTGCTGTATTGAAGATGCATACATTAATATTATTAATAACATCTATGAAAATGCAAGTGCAAAGATTCGGCTGTTTGAAAATACAACACACATAAAAATTGGAAAGGGAGTGAGACAAGGTGACACCATATCTCCGAAGCTCTTTAATGCCACGTTGGAAAATGTCTTTCAATCACTGAACTGGGAAAACAAAGGGATAAAGATTAATGGAGATTATCTAACCCACCTTCGTTTTGCTGATGACATAGTCATTTTTGCAACTACCCCACCAGAGATGATCCAGGAACTTGCTGACAAGAGTAAAGAAGTGAGATTAAAAATGAACTTTCAGAAGACAAAAGTGATGTTCAATGCTTTTACAGGAAATGAAAATTTATCGATTGATGGGGAAAAGCTGGAGATAATAGACACGTACGTTTATCTTGGACAGCAGATATTAAGTGAGGGTCACATTGATGAAGAAATTAATCGGCGTACAAAACTTGCCTGGAGAGCTTTTGGAAGAAACAGCATAATTTTCAAGAGCAATATGCCATTATGTCTTAAAAGAAAAGTGTTTGATCAATGCATCCTTTCAGTGCTTATGTATGGTGCAGAGACGTGGACTTTAACTAAAAGAGACATACAAAGTGTCTGCATTAAATCCGTTTATTTTTGTGGCATAGTATTTGTCTACCATTGCCTTGAAAAAGCCTCCCAGTGGAGTGCGAAAGCTTGGCGAATCTTTGTACATACTACGCCACAAAAATAAATGGATTTAATACACTATATGCATCTCTTCAATGTTCAACTTTGTATTTATAAAATTATGTTTTAAAAAATAACCCAAATCACACTTATGTATTTTGATGCATACAGAACAGATAGCAAAATATGTTTTAAGATATGACCACCTTATTTTGCTGAACAAATTATTATGCAGTTTCTTAAGAGATATATTTTGTAGAATAACAAAATGATTTCATTGTGTAATTTTTCAAATAAAAGTGGGGGTCATCATACTCTCAAATGTTATTGCATTTAAACTGAGATGAATTGGAAATATTTGGGACTTCTTCTCCCAATCCACTAAAGTTGTGTATATTATAACACCTTTTGGGATTTTAACAACCTTGGTAAAACAGATACTTCATGTATATCTTCCGTATAAGGAAGTCACAAGTTATACGTGGTTAAAATGCATAATACAGTATCTCTTTTAGAATTGCTATTACGCACATTAAAATACATAGATTCAGTATCTCTTTTAGAATTGCTATTACGCACATTAAAATACAGACATGTGATTATGGTGGTGCAGTTATTTATGACGTTTATTATTGAAAAAATAAAGATTAAAAGAAAGCAAGAGCACCTACTCACATATATATTCGTCCAGAGGTCGTTTTTGTTAGCATACTACCGTAGTTCCGCAAGTTGTTTGGTCTCAGGTGTTCAGCGGCTATGCATTGCAAAAAGTCCGATGGTGACTATAATATGGTGTTTAGCAATGCCAAAGTATTATTCGACCCAAAGAATCTTGTTATATAGTGTATCGTAAGCTCAAAAGAATAATATAACTGAGAATGAAAACCCTGTAATGACCTATGTCACAGGCAGGTTAAAAGGCTAACAATGAACAATCCAAAAGAACTATAGTGAATGAATCTAAAAGGCTGATAGTGAATTTAACACAAAAAAAGTTCACTATCGGCCTTTTAGATTCGTTCGCTATAGTTCTTTTGGATTGTTCATTGTTAGCCTTTTAACCTGCCTGTGACATAGGTCATTACAGGGTTTTCATTCTCAGTTATATTATTCTTTTGAGCTTACGATACACTATATAACAAGATTCTTTGGGTCGAATAATACTTTGGCATTGCTAAACACCATATTATAGTCACCATCGGACTT
Organism: Macrothele yani; assembly: GCA_039090855.1. NCBI lineage: Eukaryota > Metazoa > Arthropoda > Arachnida > Araneae > Macrothelidae > Macrothele > Macrothele yani. The sequence continues at coordinate 72,625,794 of CM076994.1, read as the reverse complement.
TTTGCAATGCATAGCCGCTGAACACCTGAGACCAAACAACTTGCGGAACTACGGTAGTATGCGAACAGAAACGACCTCTGGACGAATATATGTGAGTAATTGCTCTTGCTTTCTTTCAATCTTTATTTTTTCAATAATAAACGTCATAAATAACTGCACCACCATAATCACATGTCCGTATTTTAATGTGCGTAATAACAATTCTTAAAGAGATACTGAATCTCTATGTATTATATACTTGGTAAAACAGTCTGTATAATTAACTTCATAAAAGCAATTTTGTAAACAGAAAGAAAGGTGTGATTTTGAATATCGGCAGACATCATGATACATAATGAAAACCGATGTTTCAAAGACAGTAAGTACATCATGATGTTAAAATCCCAATATGGGCCAGCTCTACTGGTGGCCCTGAATTAGGGATGAGTGACTACTTATTGCCCCCTTGAGTGCTCACTCACAGTGGTAATTAAACCCCCAAACAAAACAAAAAAATATATACTTGGGAATACAAAATTATGCCCTTTAAAGCTTTGCCAATTAACTATCATTCCCTAATAAATCTTGGCACTTTTTTTTTTTTTGTGTTAAAATTTCAGTGAAAAACTGGAAGGATAGAATTATCGAAAGCAATGTAATAAGAGGTACACATGATTTTGTAATAGCACAAATCTGATTTTTCTTTTCCCAAGGGTACAAGATGAGACAGTGTTCCTAAGAAGCGCATGAACATGTCCTCCAAGAACAGCTAGATTTCTTCTGGTTCTTTCTTTGCAAGCTAACTTGATTTTAGCTTTTGTTAATGAAGAGAACATAAAGTTGCTGTCTGCCTAGGAATTAAGACTCCATAATGAGCTAAATTGTGCACTTTAACTCAAGTAACAGGATGATATTAGACTTACTGTTGGTGTATGAAACATCTCCATTTACACTCACTTTCACACACAGCTCAAACTTCACTGACATTCACCACCTCTCGCACACAAGTCGTTTTGTACTTAACACTTCTTATCTTTTTCTCTTTCAGGCATTCCTGAATCTGGTTCTTCCCTGATTTTCTTGACCTTCCCCCTCTACCTTTTTTGCTGTCACTTGGGCTGAATAAATTTTCCATTCACATCCATCACCAGTCACAATGCATGAATAGAAGTCATCTGGACTGCAGTCAAGTTGAACCCGACTTGTTTCAACACGATCATTCTTCATCTCAAGTGTCAACATTCGAGGAACCCATCGGGCACAGACCTTTGGCATCCCTAACCTCTCATGCAACATATAGTACAAACACTGCCAGTACTTAACTTCAGTTCCTCAGCAATCTGTATGACACAGATTTGCTGGTTTTACATCACCAGGTCCTTCACTTTCTGGCACACTTCATCTGTGGTCACGTTCACTGAGTGTCCCTCGCAAGGGTCATCTTCCAGTGAGTCTCTTCCCGTTTCTGTGCATCTGGACATCTAACCAGCAGCATTTAACAGCTGCTGGTTAAATGTCCTGGTACACACAACAATCACATAATACCAAATATTTTGCTGTTTATTTGATGAAGCAGCCCATTTTCCTTACATTGATTAATTACCCACAACTGAAGTCACCTAGGTTGCCCTGTTTACCTATCATCACAGTTGTGAGTATGCTATAAAACAAGAAGTTATCTGAAATATTTATTGCCCACAGAGCTTTTGGTTTGCTGTATCATGTGGCAGGAAAGAGCAGGTTTGTGGATGGGTGCATGTGTGTGTAATAAATTGTGCTTTCAGTGTTGGTATACAATATTATTTGCTGTTGATAAAAAAAATTTAAGTTTTCACTTCACATCCCTTACCAGTGGTGTTCTAAATTTTCCCATACATGATCATTTTTAAAGAAGTTCACTAATTTAAGAATTAAGAGTGCATGTGTGTTCTTCATGCAGGTTAACAGCTGATTGTAGTTTAACAGGTTGCTTAAATACAGGGTGTGCCATATAAAAGAGGCCTGAGTATAATGAACGACAACAGTCAGGCAATGTGAACATACATGGTAAAGAATAGTTGAAATGACAGAAAACAGGAGTAATTTACCTGCATTTACAGTAATTGCTAAAAGTGTTGTTCTCCGACATCATGACACAGCAGCACACGACGAAACATGTTGTTCGTAACGCGCCACAACTCATCAGCAGTAATTTGGGCTATGGCATCCGTAATGTTCACTTTTAATTCATCAAGGGTGTGTGGATTAGTTGTGTACACTTTCCCTTTCAATTCTCCCCTCAGATAAAAGTCACAGGTGGAGAGATTGGGTGATCTGGATGGTCATAGTCCCGTAGATACAGTTCTGTCCTCCCTAAACACTTCGTGCACAGCGCGTAGACTGTTCCACGCAGTATGCGCCATTGCACCATCCTGCTGAAAGAAAGCATATGTTTGCTCTTCTTCTGTAAGTGTGGCAACGAATGGTTTGAACAGTTGCTCAACATAGCACTCCAAGTTGATGGTGTCATTGGAAAAGAATGGGCCGGCTATCCTCTTCACAGACACAGCACACGAAACGCTTATCTTTTGGTCGTACAGAGGTGTCTCCATTGTCCGTCTGGGATTCGTGTTGGTCCAAATCCTACTGTTTTGTGCATTGACGTACCCGGACAGATGAAACCATGTTTCATCTGTCCGGATGAAACCATGTTTCATCTGTCATCATTACATGACAGATGAAACATGGTTTCATCTGTCATGTAATAAAGTGTTGGGTCCATTTCACCGCTGACAATGGTCTCCTGAAACCACTTACAATATTGCATCCGTTTTGCATAATCAGGAGTTTTTAAGTTCTTGGAACACCGTAACTTTGTATGGCTGAAAATGCAAATCCACCTTAAGCGTGCAAGGCCGCCATGACATGGCAGATTTTCCCATTGCAGACGATAATCAGCAAATCGACTTCCGAGGGCTTTGTAACATCATTGTGCACACATCCTTGATATTGTCTTGGGTTTGTTTCTTTTCCTGTTGCACACCGTGCTGGTTTCACAAAATTTCCACACTAACTTCTGTACCACTGATTTCACTGATACTGCACAATGTGGAAATTTTTCTGTAAAGAACTCATTTAAAACCTTGTATGAGTTATTTCTGAAATACTGTTCCACAATAAAAATCCACTGTTCCGTACTTAAAACCATTTCCGTTGCCTTTGTTCTCTCTTCACTTACACTTATGACTGCGTATCAACACTGCTCTGGCTGTGACTAACCACTCCGGAAAATTCCTTTGCAGCTGTACATGCAGAAACCGGTTAGAAGTGGAATAAAACGGTTTTAACTGGAAACCCGCCTAACAACGTCTGGCCACTGGGCCTCTTTTATATGGTGCACTCGGTACTTTAAGGAGATTATCAAACATTTCTCTTTTGCATGTTCTGGTCTTTGAACAAATATTTAAAACTTTTTGCATGTTCTGATCTTTGGAATCAATATATTTCAGTACTGTGTTGGGCAAAACTTTTAAAAAGAAAATGATTGATTGAAAAAACTATTTTTTGAGGAAACCAAACATTAAAAATGAGAATAAGGCTTGATTGATTACTTACATAGGATAACTGTAGGGCTTATTTGTAGAGCAAAGTGCCACACTGAAATTGTGTATCAGAACTGCAGTGACAAAGGAATTTTTTAGAAACTGGTGTGTGCTCATACAATTTCTTGAAAATTTTCTTTGTCATCATAGTTTCGACAGACAATTTAAGCAGAGCACTTTGCTCTACTGCTATGCCCTCCAGTTATGTGTAAGCAATCAATCAAGCATTATTTTCATTTTTAATGTCAAGTTTCTTTTTAAAAAACAACAACATTATTTTAATCAGTTATCCTCCTTTTAAAGATTTGCCCAGACAACACAGAAATGTTTTGATTCCAAAGATGAGAACACATAAAAAGTTTTAAATGTTCGATGATCTCCTTAAGAGTTTTTCGACAACCTGTTAATCTTTATGTTCGCACGTTTTCAGCTCAAAATTCTTGAGCAAATGAAATCCAGCTGATTAGTGTTTTTAACTTTGCATAATTGTAGAAGATTAAATTATTTTGGATGTTTTACCAAAAATACTACCATTTAAAAGGCATTGCTTAGTCATAATGCATATATATATAAATAAATATATATGTATTTATTTTATTTTTTTGTTACAGGAAAATTCTATTAGCAGGGGATTTTTAGCATTGCCGTTCTTCTATGGATTCACAGTGTTTATCAACTTATTTTCTGTGATCCACGATGGGCCACATTGTAAGTGGTATTACTTTTGTAATAAGAATTTTAATAATTTGCAAACATTTAATGTTTTAGTCCAAATTTTTGCATCGCAGCTTGGTGAAACATTAGTGATGGGCTCTTTTCCAGTTCATGTTCCCTCCATTTTGTGGAGCATGTAAACTTTAATTAGAAATAGTTGATGCTGACAGGGGTAGCTAAAAAACTGAGAAATAAATGTAAAAAGAAAACAGATTTGTAACAAGTTATCTGACTCCAGAATTATGTTAAAAATAAACTGCAATACTTAAAAAACATCAAAATAATCGTATTAACAACGCTATATTGCATGTATTCCTTACGTGGCACAAAGTATGATTAAATTAACGTAAAAACGTTACCACTACTGTACTTCACGTTATTTTAGGTTTAATATATAGTGCTTTCTGGCTTGACCCTTCGTATAATGAAAATTGCATTATAAAAATGTATCATACAATTCGTGAAGAATGAAATAGTAGGGCTACTCACCATGTTTCAAACATGTTATGTATACAGGAATGGCTTCTTAATACCTGTGCTACTACTCCGCCCGTCGTCGTAATACTATAAAATTATTTGCTAAAACCTTTGCGTCGTCACATTCACGTAAAAGTACAACCCGTTGTAATCCCATAAATCGACGAATGTCAAACGTACAGAACATCACGAACGATAAGAGGTGAAATCTCAAAATCAAATGTACAAAACATCACGAACGATGAAGAGGTCAAATCTCAAAGTCAAACGTACAAACATCACGAACGACAAAAGAACAGATAACAACGTGAACCATGATAGTATATAGATGAAATGAAGTAAAATGTAAAGAATAAGGTCAACACCTTCAAGCTATACAGCCATACCGGTTGTATAGTTTGAAGGTGTTTCGAGGACCAGTATGGTTGTATAGCTTGAAGGCGTTTACATTATTCTTTACATTTTACTTCATTTCATCTATATACTATCATGGTTCGCGTTGTTATCTGTTCTTTTGTCGTTCGTGATGTTTGTACGTTTGACTTTAGTTTTTTGGCTGTTTCATCGTTCATGATGTTCTGTACATTTGACATTCGTCGATTTATGGGATTACAACGAGTCGTGCTTTTGCGTGAGTGTGACGACGCAAAAGTTTTTGCAAATAATTTCATAGTATTATGGCGACGGGCAGAGTAGTAGCACAGGAGTCAAGAAGCCATTCCTGTATACATAACATGTTTGAAACATGGTGAGTAACCCTACTATTTCATTCTTCACGAATCGTATGATACATTTTTATAATAAAATTTTCATTATATGAAGGGTCAAGCCAGAAAGCACTATATATTAAACCTAAAATCTAAAATAACGTGAAGTACAGTAGTGGTAACATTCTTACGTTAATTTAATCATAAACTGCAATGCTCTTAGCACTGGATAATTTCATTTTAATGTGTACTACAGATTTGCTGTCCAGATGGCTCATCTTCAAAATGAATAGTGTCTGTGCTGTTATTTATCCATGATTGCTATCGTGTTGTTCCAACATATGACACATCCCTCTTCAGCATCAAGAAGCTGACCACTGTGTACACATCAGAACAAAGTCATTCTAAAACATTGTTTATTTCAACTGAGTTCATGTTAGAAAGATGAACTAAGCATGTGTAAAGCAAAATTGTACTTAGTTATTAGTTGTACGGCATTCAGTAAAAAACTCTTAAGAAAGAAAAGTTGTATCCCCCCTCCAATATTTGCAAAAAATAACTGGCTTTAATCTAAATTAAATAATTGAAGACCTGCTGACAGAATTTAGTGTGTAGGACTAATTAGGTAATTGAAGACTTGTTGATGGTGCTTAGTGTGTAGGACCAGTGATACAGAATATAAGTACCTAACTTGTTCCCATGAGTTGTAGTGCAGTAACTTGTTCTCAAGGAGGTGTTGTTACACAAGTAGAAAGTTGCCAATTTTATTGCCATTGCTTCTTCAATATCTCCTACCAAATGCAATTCTGAGCTAACTTTTTTCATGTATACATGTACAAGTAGAAAATTTATAAACAGTTTTATGCTTAATTTTCAGAAGTGATATCACTAAGTTGTTCTGTGAAATTCAAAGGTTAGCTCTTCAAAAAAAGCTCATCTGCTGGATTAAAGTTTAAAACTGATAGTGATTACTTACTGTTAATGTGTCTCACATCTTCATTTACAACACTCTCAGCACTGCTTTCTTTGAGTCCTGAAAATCATAAAAGTACATCACTGTGGGAGATGAACATACAGCTGACAGTTCTAGTTGGTCATTCCATATAAGGGTTCAGGAACAAAACCCAGTGAGTTGGAGGCTTTTGGCCAATGCCACGCAGAACTAGCTGGTACCTTACCAATATTTATACTGAAGCTTAATTTTGTGTCTGCTTTTTCAAATGTATAGAGGCCCTTATTGCTGACATGTGTGCCATTGTTGCCCAGCAGGGCACCCCTGGTAAGCAAATCCATCTCTCATTATGATTGACCACCTAATTTTCAGAAAACTGGTAAAATTAGATTTTTGAAAGAATTCTTTTTCTTTATTCTGGGTACTTACCATTCACATTTTGCTGCATAGTTAGGCTTCCAGTAGAGGTAGAACACATGGGTCATATAGTGGCAACAAACTAGAGAGTAAACTACAACTGATATATGTACCCTGAATGAAGAAACCAAATTCTTTCAAAAACAAAATGTGTAGGGGAGTTACATTTACCTATTTCTCAAAACTGACTTAAGGCAATAAAGGAAATTTTTCACTATTATTATTATTATTATTATTATTATTATTATTATTATTATTATTATTATTGCCTTCTTTTAGTATAAATCTGAAAAATTATATCCATCCACTTTTAGTGTAATATCGTGAGTGTTTTATGTCTGTATATCATGCAAAGGGATATGTTATTATTACAGAAATGTTTTCAAAAAAAAAAAAAATCTGTCTACGTTTAAATAAGACAGCTAGTTAAACCATGACTTGAAAATCTGAAAAATTGTGCTCATCCTCCTACAAAAGGAAATAATTGAAATGCATTATGTTCAGTTTTTATTACATTTTTCATAATAGTAATTTTCTTCTTTCCCTTTGATAGTAACTTGTTGAAATCCATTTTAATTTTCATTTCATGAAAAAGTAAATAATATAGCAATTCTAATTCTGTGCATGAATTATATTTTAGAACTTGTCTAATTGGGATTTATTGGAATTGTAACTCGGGTAAAATGATTTTCCTCAGTAGCATCACTTATATTGAGTATGCCATTCCCCTCCTGAAATAATTGCCATAAACATTATCAGTACTAATGCTATTGCACTTTATGTATATGGGAATGCTTTGTTCTAAATTTAATTAGTCTCTAGTTAATGTCACTTAGTTAAGAAAAGCATATGATTTTTTTTTTTTTTTTTTGTCTTTATCTGATTGCAATAACCTTTGCTGACAATATTCTAGGTAGTGTGAACCAATGGAACATTTACTCATTTTAAATAATTATTATACTGAATTTTACTCAGTATTTGGAGAAAGCACTGCATCCATTCTTTTTTTTTTTTTTTTTTTTTTCTGCTTGACCTCCATACCTTTACTATGTTTTCATACAAAAGCGACAGACTGGCAATATTAATGAACAACGGCCACCTCCAAATAACCGTTACTTTTTTTTTTCTGGTTCGAGCAGTGACCATTATTCAGAGGCTTCACTGTATTATACCTGTCAAATAATTTAGTTGAACATGCAACTCCAGGAAAACACCTTGCCAAAATCCTGTTGCATGAACAAGAGTGAGCCCAGCAAGTATGTAGAAAATTTCTCATTTTTTTATATCCCATAGTCTACTCCTGTCTTAGAGTTAATTTCCATCACCTGTGTGAAGAAGTAATCAGAAGTGACAAACACCATATAGGGCATGTCTGTTAGGTACTTGTCTAATGAAACTGGCATCTCAATTTGGTTATGTCATTCAGTGTTGACAGATTTGGGGATGAGAGGAGTTATAGCAAAGTCTGTGCCTAGGGTTCTTAGACATGGTCAAAAACAGCATCATGTTGCAGTTTATCAGGATTTTAAAAATCAATTAAGCAGTGGAACACCCTCTTTATTGAAAATGATATCAAAAGTGGAAATCTTCAGTCTGTGGCCATGACCCTGAAACAAATTTCCTATCATCCAAATAAAAGACAAAGTCCTTTCCTCAAACCAAAATAGCGAGGCAAGAGAAATCAAATATGAAGTGCTGTTGACTGTTTTCTTTTATGTTAAAGGTGTTGTGTATTTTGAATTTTCTCTGACTGGGCAGACTTATTACAAAGAAGTTTAAAAAATAACGCTGTTCAACACACATTTTGTTTCCTATTGGAAAGTCAATGTTTTTTATAGTTTTGCCCGCTGAATCTAAATCTGCAATCCGTTTTGTTTTGTCATGTAACATTTCTGAGAAAACAATAATTGCTGTATTTCCAGTATTGTGCAATCGTCGACGGATGCTCTCAAAACTGGAGTTTCCATGTTGGACTTTGTTCAGTGCTGTTATCGCAGCATATCATGTGTCGTCGTGCTTGAAGACCAGCATGCACCATTCACACACCCCTTTAGTCAGAGTCAGTTGTTTGTAAGTGAAATGTGTTGCAAAAGTGCATTAATTCTCCTGACCTGTTTTGCTGTGTGCGCGCGCATGCGTGTGCGTGCGCTGAGTTTACATCAAAGGAAAGCAGGAGGCCATTCACATGAGGGATAAAACGAGCTTATGAATTTTATTTCGGATCAAAGGTTGATGATTGAGGCAAAAGGTTGCACCACATTCATGTTGTGTAAAATTGTGTTGTGAATCGCAAAGCATGGTTAAAAAGACAAAGCGTCATATGCCATTTCCGTACCAGCTGTCTAGAGGGAACAGAGAGATCACATGACAAATTGTTATTTTTGTTTAACAAAAGTGGCCAGATTTTGTTCAAAAAATAAACATTCTATTGTTTATCCTAATGTTCCTTTAGTCATAAGACTAGTGCCACTTTCAGAGGAACTGCCAGTGCCACAACATCCGGTACTCACTGGTGTACATATTGAAAGTGTATACAAATATACATCTAGTTTTATGGTGTACATATTGAAAGTGTATACAAATATACATCTAGTTTTTATTGAAATACACTCCTAAAATTTTCCTAAAATTTTTCCAAAAATTCCTAAAATTCCTACCTAAAATTTTCCAGAAGTATGCTATGATCCCTGGTCTTGCTACACAGCAGTAACGTGTCCCTGTGGCACATTCACCTGCTATGAAGGAAACATACAACAATATGAAAATTGTATTAGAAAAAATCAACTATGAAGCCTACCAGTAGAACATCTGTGCTGACTTAAAAGTAATAGCAATGTTGCTTGGTTTGCAGGGTGGATGCACAAAATGCTGCTGTTTCCTCTGTGAATGGGATAGCAGGGCAAAGGGGGAATCACTATGTGATGAAACATTAATAAATGCTGAAAAGTTTCTGCTCCCACCATTCCATATTAAACTGGAATTAATGAAGATATTTGTAAAAGCTCTGAAGAGGAATGAGGCTGCATTTCAGTATTTACAACATAGCTTTCCTAAACTGAGCACTGCTAAGCTGAAGGAGGTGATATTCAATGGTCTTAACATTAGACAATTAATGCAAGACATTGCATTCGAGGCCGCTCTTCGTGAAATTGAATTGGCTTCATGGACATCTTTCAGAGAGTTGACACAACAGTTTTTAGGCAATGTAAAGTCACCAGCTTACAAAGACATTGTGCCTACAATGGTGATGGGCTTACCATGACATGGGGTGCAATATGTCCCTCAGACTTAATTTTCTGGACTCCCACATTGACTTCTTTCATACAACTTGGGCTCCGTGAGTGATGAACATGAAGAACATTTCCACCAAAAAATTTAGAAAATATAGGACTGATATAAGGGAAAGTGGAGTCCTGCAATGCTTGCAGACTACTGTTGGGGTTTAGTCAGGGAAACACCATAAACTTCATACAAATAGAAATCATCAGTTCCAGCGTTCTAGGAAGAGTCAGGTACGTTTCATTATGTTACTTCTATTTCTATTATGTGTGTTATTATGAATATTTTTGATGTTATGTTTCTCAAAAAGTATATGTGATAGAAAAAAAAAACTAAAAACATTCGAAATCAGCACAAAAAACTATTGAAATCTGTCACTTTTGTTCAGGAAACATGAAAAAGTTTGTTGAACAGTGATAAGAGGAAAAAAATGTCGGCCAAATTGTGACACCAACAGGAATTTCAATTCTGACCGTTGCATTATGATAATGCATCTGCACATTCAGCACCTTCAGTTCATGAGTTCTTGACCAAACATCAAATCTCAATGTAACCACATCTGTTTTATTTGCTTGATTTGGCCTGATGTAATTTCTCTGTTTCCGAAGTTAAAAAATATCATAAAGGATGAAGATTTTAGAGTGTAGGTAAAATCATTGGAAATATAATATAGGAGCTGAGCACAGTTTCAAAAGATTATTTCTAAATGTGCTTCATGAATTGGAAGAAAAACTGGAGCCATTACATTATCTCAGAAAGAGAGTATTGTGAATGAGATACATTCAATTAGCTTGTGTTTTGTATTTTGAATTATAAATATAGTTCCAGTGCTTTTGAACACACCTCATAAAATATTATCTAGTTAACTGAGCAGTTGTTTAGTGTGCATAATGATTAATGCTTTCACATTTTGCGTTTAATTTTCACTAAATTATTGTTATCTACTTTTGATCTAAAAGAGAAGTGTAAAGATATAGCTCGCCCTCCTCCACTATGAGTTATTTTATCATAAAACACATTTCTGGTCTCTTCTTGTTCTTGAAAGCCTGTCTTCTACAATACCAGAGTGGCGGAGAGGGGATTGCATCATTGTACTTTTCTTTTAGAACTAATAAAACCAAAGTAAGTAATTTGTTTATCTTTGAAATCATATGTTTTATAGTAACCATATATTTTTGAATTAAACAAACAATAAATATGAAGGATGAAAAATGAACTAATATACTTTTACCTCCCCATTAGATCTGAGGTTTGACACAATTCCATGGTGGGGTGTGTTTATATTATCTTCTGGAATCGGCATTATAGTTGGTCTCTGTGTGTGGTTCATTCTTGTACCAGATCTAAAGCAGCAGTTCTTTAGTGAGTTTCACATATTATTATTATTTTTTTTTTTTTTTTTTACAAAATATTGATTTCCAGGTAGTATTTCATATCTTGTTCTTTAATATAATTATATTCTTTGTAGTGGTAGTTACATAAAGTTTATATTAACATTTGACATATCTGTGTCTCACAGTTTGATCCTTTTTGCTTTAGCTCTTAGATTTTGTATTTGGTGATAAGAATAGTAGATAAGATAGCATCTACTATTTTTAGTATTATGATATTACAGTATTATATGGCAATTGTTAGGAATCTGTAAAGAAACCTAATGTTCTTGAATTTAGTTTAATAGCACAGTGTTTACAGACTGTCAGTCCAACATTTAATATCAGTGGGAACTCAAAATGAAAAAGGAGAATATGCATAAGTAACTAGATTTATACAAAAAAAAATTATCATAAGCACTTCAGTAAAATTACCTTATTTTTTAGAATATAAGATGTCTCTTTATTTTTTGAGAAAATTAAAAAAAATGGTATTTAAAAGATTTTTATTAATAAAAACATTAAACTTTATGGATAAAAACAGCAGCTTATGAATCATGAAATCCTGGTATTTTGTGAAATCAGGAACATGTGATATCGCTGATGAAATGAACTTAGAGAAGCACCGTTCAGTCCGTCAGCCAATGGTGTACATGCATTTCAAAATTTACCCATGATGTTATACCTTCGTATTGCCAATGTCCTCCATTAGTGATTCAGGTTGTCATCCTTGCCGCATGGATGATGTGTTGAAGTAAGACTACCAGCATTCTGCAACATACAAAAAATCCCTGGTAATGGGAATTGCCCTTTCTTGTTATAAAGCTTTGCCAAGAACTGTTGAAATAAAAAATATCAAAGAAGGGAATGAGCAAACCTCTGCATGATGTTGGCAAAACAGCAAGGAAGTGAGAAACAACCCTAGAGAAAGATCAAATGCCACTGCACAAACTGTCAGATGGGCAGCATCTTCCATCATAAACTGCAAATAAAAGTATGTTTTCACCCATTAAAGTTCTAGCAAAATTTGCACATTTCACAAACACATTTTTCTGAAAATTACAAATGCAGAGTATTTGTTACTGTGAATGAATATGATTTTTGCATTTTGTCTATGAAAGTTCTGCATAAACCAAAGAATTTGCAGCAGTAATAATGCAGCCATCACTAATGTGTTTGCAACTCCAGTTTGTTGGTGGATGTCTTAAGTGTCTGTTGTGAAGTTTTGTCCTGAAATGCAGTTCTTCGCCTTCTTAATTTTCTATCACTGTGCTATTTAAACGGATTGTGATAGTCCTTCTATATTGGTTTCAGATTGTACAACATATGAAATATGTACTTAAACTGGATTTTACATCATTAATTCACAAACACAAAGTATGCAGATGGGCACAAATACACAAGTCTAGCATGATATCAGGCCCAGATTATTAAAAACATACACATGCAATTAATAACAGTAAAGATAAAAGTATAGTATATATAAGCATTCACGATACAGTGGCATTGTGGAAAAAGTGCAGAACAACATCAGTTACTGTGCATACCTAAGATAAATTGAATACCATTTTAAACTCATAATACATATACACAGTCTTATCGGAATAATATGACCACCTACCTACCTGATGACAGCGACGAGATGGCATGGCATGGAAGCAATGAGGCCCTGGAAGGTGTCCTGAGGCACATATGCCCGTTCGGACACACCACCACCAGGGTAAATATCTAACATGAAGGGATGCATGTAGTCCGTGAGGATGGACAGGTAGCCATTGGCATTCAGAATCCCATCCAGTAATATCAGCAGTTCCAGATCATACCAGGAAAACATTCCCCAGACATTCACACTGTTACTGTCGGCCTGTACTTGACCGACAAGCGTACTCGGGTGTTGGTTCTCGTGTCTGATGCCATATCCGTCACCACTCATCACTTCTGTTAAGTAGAAACCTCAATTCATCGGAGAAGTCAACCTTTTCCCACTCTTCCACTGTCCAATGATGGTATTCCCATGTAAAATGCAGGTGTCATTGGCGATGGACCTGTGTTAACGTGGGTGCCTTGACACAGCGTCGACTCCAGAGGCCCATGCGTAACAGAGTTCGCTCTACTGTTATCAAGGTCACGTACCTAGGTGCCCCAGCTTTCATTTGTGTGGTCAATTGCTGCCCTGTTGCACGTCGATTGGCCTTTACCAGTCAATGAAGGTGACGTTCTCCTTTGGGGTCGATGGCCTTTTAAGGGCTCCACTGTTGTGACATCAGGAGGTACTCGGTGTGCTAGTGAAGTCTGCTGTTTCTGAGATGTTTCCACCCTTGGCTCAATAGCCAACATTCATTTCTTTTTGAACATCTATCAGATCACTACCTCTGATCATTGTGCTCATGCAATGCACTATGGCTCTTCTGTCCTGGCCGGCCGTTTGTATCTCCGTGTGGTCGACCTTGTCACTTGCACTCTGTAACGCGCCTGAGCAGGTACACTGATTTCGGGGTGGTCATATTATTCTGATACGATTGTGTATATACATATACATATTTGTGGTGATAATAGACACATTTGATATATGTATAAAACGGGGCATTTTGACACCAAACTTTTTTATAAAAAAGTGCATCTTGTGTTCTTAAAAATATGGTATTCTGATACATCTTGAAGTGAAGATGAATACAAGACGAACTTTTGCTAGACACTTATAACAGTCTGCACAGGTTGTTCTGGTGGAAATACAAACTGGTCTGACTGGTTGGGGTGATTATCATCCTGGTCAAGTACTGAGTAAAGCCACTAACATGACTTCAGCTGAATGTGCTTTTTTCTTTTTCTTTTCCAGACAAGAATGTATCGTTTGTCTTTGCAGAAGGGCTCACCATCTTGTTTCCACACTAAAGCTTCAGCATAATGATGTTTTTATTATTCCATGTGCTCAGTTTTTAATAATAGTGATGAAATTATGAAATATGTGATTCATACCAGTATGCCGTGAAAAATATCTAAAATATACAGGTTACTCAAGAAATTGCATACAAAGGTGTTAGTGGAAGATTCTTCATAAAATAAAAATGTAGCAAAAGAGTAACCAGGGTTTGAGTGAAAAGGGTGTTGTTTTGGACAAAGGAGATACTGATATTTTTAGTTCATATCTGAAACTCCATTATTACAAAGAATATAATTTCCTTTATCTGAACATTTGAACATTTGTTCCCACTTTGGTGGTGCAGTGGAAAGAGTCCTTGCCTTTTTTTATTATCGAATCCCTGCCTCAACCAATGTACTTTTTTTTTCTATTGTAATATTTATGCAACATACTTTCACATTTGGACATTGCAAACAAAAAGCATACCTGGTTATTAAAAAATTGCTCTACATATCTTATTTTCCCCCATCATTATTGACAGGCTTTCACCTACTGAAATATCTTATCATCAAAGTGAACTGTGAAGTAATGGAAATACTGTACATATGAAAATTTAGCTGTCCTTGATCACGCAACTCTGTCGAAGAAGAAAGAAACAAGCGTGTGTTGCGCGCGCACACACACACACACGTTGAGTGCTTTTTTTTTCAACTCATACACATACAGGCTAACATGGTAGACGTACACCCATACGCAGATAGTTTCTAAATTAGGAGCAGATTTTGCAGATAGTTTTTGCTTGTAGATTAAAAAAGAATGTTATTTACAGCAATTAAAACACTTACTCAAGGTTTCACTCAGATTAATATATTTAATTCTATTTTAATCTGAGGTATTTTCACTTATTTGTCGCACTTCTGAGTTCTTTTGTTTTTACAGGCTTTTCTGGCCTCCAGATTTTATCAAGGCCTGTTATCAACGTATAGGAACTGTATCAAAAGTTTCGTTTACACAGAAATAATTTAAATTTTATTGCCAGGTTCTTCTTGCAGTTGCCAGTTATTCAATTAAAATAATTTCTTTATGTATTTTGTAAGTCTACTATTTTTGAATTAAGTTGTTGAAAGTGCTATTTATAATTTTTTAAGGTGCATTAATGGAACTGTTTTTCTAGATGTAAAAACTTTCCTTAATTAGTCCCACGTTTTTATGAGGTTCATAGTTTAATATTTTGCACACATTGCTGCACATTCAGTTGCAATGTACTTATTTTGTCCTCACAGAACAGAAATCTGTAATGTTCTAATAATTATTTTTTGTTTTATTAATATTTCTTTAAATTATCCTATTCTACTGTTATTGTGTGTGTGATTTGCGGGTTTGCAGCAAGTTTTCTCTTTCAATGGTTGTGTATGCAGATACATTTTATTTTTATACAGCTCTGCCAATAAGCACCTTAAATTTCACTCTATAAATAGTATATGAAAACAGTGTGTCCAAAGTCCTTTTTTTTTTTTTTTTTTTTTCTATAGGACTGTCATTTAAAACTGTAACTACTGACAAAGTCCTTTATTTTCAGTACTGCCCTTTATTCTTGATCTCAAAGACTACAGTCTTGTGACGATTATATATATTAAGATAATACAACATAGTTTGTCACAAATATTTATTTTTTCAAGCCGACCATGGTTTAACTGTTTTCAAGCCGACCATGGTTTCTTAGCTTAATCAGGACGAATTAGTTCACCTAGCAAAAGTTAACCTTGTATTCATCTCCTCTTCAAAATGTATCAGAATATAAGATGCAAAACCACATTCGTCCTGATACCATGGTCGGCTTGAAAAAATAAATATTTGTGACAAACTACTGTCCTTTATTTTCAGCTAGTTGAGAACATCAATCTACTAAAATATTAAAGGCAAGTAATAAAAATTCGTTTGGGGAAATTTTCAAAAACGGAAGTGACAAAGTTGGAAAATTTGTAAGAATCGATGCATGGTGTTCAAAACTATACATATTCCCAAAGGTATGCCATTTATCTAAGACAGTGAAAGCTTTTATATCAGCATTCATTGTTCTCAGGATGAAAGTTCTTTCAGCATGATGGATGAAATTATTGTCATCTGAGGCAAACAAAAAGTAAAATGACAAAGAAGTGGGAAGGGAAAGATGTTGACAAAAAGAACATTTAAGCAACGGATACTGTGCAGCTCCAGAGTAAATGTGAGACAAATATGGCTATGAAGCTTGCTGAGAAGAAAGCAATACAAGAGGAAACTTGAACTGTTGTTCTTGCAAGCATAACAACAAAACAAGAAAAAAACTGTTTTAAGCAGCATCTTTTAAAACCATTTTGTTTTGTTTTGAATTCAGTACGTTTATACACTGAAGAGCAATTGAATTAGAGATACCTGTCTAGTAACATGTAGCACCTTTCGCCCTCGGCATGGACTGGACAAGACACCGGAAGCACTGGGATGCCATACGGATCCACGACCCCTGAACAAGCTCCTACAGTTCATGGAGATTTGATGGAGGGGGGTCAGAGCCTCGAACATCTCTCAATGGCATCCCAGATGTGCTCGATGGGATTGAGGTCAGGTGACCTAGCTGGCCAAGGAAGCGAGGTCACGTCGGTGGAGTGTTCATCCAACCATTCAGATACAATTCAGGAGCAATGGCACGGTGCATTGTCTTGTTGCAGGATAAGGTCCTCGGTGGGATGTTGAAGACGCACAAACGGGAGCAAATGGTCGTCCAGGATATCCCGGCAACGTTGACCTGTGGGGGATGATGTCGCACATACCAGGGGTCCCATTTCAGTCCACGTAAACAGTCCCCAGACGAGAATGCCACCCCCCACAAGCTTAAGAGTACCCTGCTGGCAAGAAGGATCCATCGCTTCATGTGGTTTGCACCGTACTTGTATCCTGCCATCTGCATTTAGCAACGTGAATCTCGACTCATCAGTACAAGCAACATTTTTCCACATGTCTAGGGTCCAGTGGCGATGTTCACGTACCCATACTAATCTTTGCACCCCGTGATGTGCGGTCAGCAGCGGTACCCTCATAGGACGATGGTTTCTGTACCCCATAGCGAGATGGTGTGGCTGCTTACATGTTTTTGCGCACCAGCGTTAAATTGCCGAGTAATTTCTTGCACTGTGGCCCGTCTATCCGCTGTTACAATGCAAGCTAGCCGACAATGATACCTGCTCATCCACACACTGTTGTCCATGTCAGTTGGCCCTTGCAGGGATGTATTTACCGGATTCGATGTACTCACAGTGCACCCGTGACACAGTGGCTCGTGAAAATCCCAGTGCCTGCACGACTTCCGAGATGGAGTGACCCATTCGTCGGGCCCCGGCAATTTGCCCACGATCAAATGCGCTTAGATCCTTCGTCTTACGCATACTGCGTCCAACTCTTACTGATTTCCGTCGCATCACTCCTTATATTGTCGGATCGCTGCATACACCATGTCATTTTTGTTTACAGGGCCGCCCACAGTGCCACATTTGCAAAACACCAGCTGTCTCTAATTCAATTGCTTTTCAGTGTATATTAAATACAGTGGTGTGCTCCAGTTTAATATTGACATAAATAAATTATAGGGAACAATTTCATCTTGTTTATGCACTGTATATTCACATTTTCTTGCAGCACGTTCTGATATTTCACCTAGTTAAAAAGTTCAGCTTTTTTTTTCCTAACATCTTAAAAACAAATTTAAGCCCAAAACAGGCACCTTTAATATGAAAACAATGAGAGCTTCACCTCCAAGCTCCAGCGGGGCTCTGCACCTGCACCCTGCTGGGAGCAAACCACCAGTACTTTTCAGATGTCCTTTTTTTTTTTTTTTTAAATTTGCAGCTGGACACACTGTGAAAACGAGATAGGTAGAATAAAAATACCAATGTTTACCACAATCAAAGGTTTATTATACATCAACTATAGTTTCGCAGAGCGTTTAGTTTGGCTTCATTAGGACGATTCGTCCTGATGAAGCCGAGCCAAACGCTCTGCGAAACTATAGTTGATGTATAAAAAACCTTTGATTGTGGTAAACATTGGTGTTTTTATTTTATTTCAACACCACAAGTTTTGCAGTCAAATTATATATAACTAGGGGCTGCACCTCTAGGCTCGCTACGCTTGTTTCCAGAGTAGCGCTCGGGCCCTGCAGCCCGATCTCCAGTATATCACATGAAATAAAAACTGGAAAATTTATATAAATTAAAATTTTTATTGCATGTCTAAGCAAATAAGACTTGTTATTCCGAAATTTCAGAGTTTTTTTTACTGTCGTTAATTTTTGGAAGGTCGGACTTTTGTCATTTGAACTTATAGCACTTACTAAATTTACCACTAAGGAAAACAAAAGCGGTCCAGAAAGCATTTCTGTAAACCGTTATGCTAAACCGTTAAGATGGACGTCAAGTAGTTTTGCTTCCTATACTTCCAATGGAAAAACTTTTGTACACATTTCCTTCACAATTATTGTATTCCCAAGGCTGAAAATTTGAACATCGATTAAAATAACTTCATAATCATAACTTGGAATACTTACTATTTTCTAAAACATAGCCATGATTATATAAAAAAATCAATAACTTTTTCTTTGGTGGTGTTGGAACTAGAAAAAAGATGGCGCGACCTGTACTTTGATGACGTCAGTAGACAAACAAATGTTGGATTACATAATTATGATTATGTTTTAGAAAATATTAAGTATTCTAAGTTATAAAATGAAGCTATTTTAATCGATGTTCAAATTTTCTTCATCCTTAAAAAACGCATTAATTGTCCAGAAAAAAGATGGCGCGACGTGTACTTTGATGACGTCAGTAGACAAGCAAATGTTGGATTGCATAATTATGGTTATGTTTTAGAAAATATTAAGTATTCCAAGTTATAAAATGAAGCTATTTTAATCGATGTTCAAATTTTCATCCTTGCGAACACATTAATTGTGAAGAAGATGTGTACGGAAGTTTCTCCATTGGAAGTATAGGAAGCAAAATTACTTGACGTCCACCTTAAACAACTGAAATAGCTTTACCAACAAAACATATGCATGGCAAATTCTCTGCGTCACCATGCCAGCAGGTCATGAGACCAGAACGTTCCTCTGTGGTTATCATGAAGACAGACAAGCCGTTCGTTTCTTTCCTTTGCATCTTAAAAAATTGCTTTAAAATCAGAAAATGACTTTTTCTTAAATATTTTTTTTTTCATAAAAAGGGACGATAGTTGTAAGTTTATGCTGTAAAAATTGCAATGCGTCATGATTTATAGTTTGCCATATATCCGGGGTGTTTTTTTATGGATCCCATCGCGAAATAGAGAATTTTGTGAAATTTAGAAATTTAATTTCTCGTAAACTAAATCAAAATTCAAAAAAAGGGGTGACGAGGTGCAAAATTTCGATCATGGTACTACATGCCTACAAAGTTTCGTGGTTCTGTTGCTGTTAGTGTGTCCGGAACGCGACCTGATAGCACTTTTTTGCTTACCTTTACTTTGAAATACAATAGCTCTTGAAGTATCGCTAGAATCGAGAAACGGTTTATTTCAGCGTGTTCTCCAAACAATTCTCTACAAACGATGTAAATTTCATATTTTTGTGTTCAATACGTTTTGCGCTCCTAAGCAAGAGTATCGCAAAATTTCTAAAACAGCAGCGGCGGCATTTACTTTTTTTTAGAATAGAGAGAAACCAGATAGAACTGATAACAATTCAGGTAGATAAAGAACACAAGCATGCTGCAGATTGCTTTTACAACAGAGCCACATGACCAGGCAAAAGTAATTCAAGGTCACTGTAATTGTAACTTCTAATAAGCTGTTCTTATTTCCCCTCACTGAACCCTATGTTTGCTCCTTTTTTGGAAAAGAGGAAACTGAAATGCCGGGAAGACATGCTGAGCAGAGGTTGGGAAGTATGATGCAACCAATAAATGTGGTTGATAGACAACCAGTAGCACTAGAGGTCTGCAGTGGGAGCACCATGCAGTTTGATGACTATTTTGCTTATGCTCCTAAGTTAAAAACATGTTTTTTCATTGCCCTACACTTATATCTCATTTTTTAATTTGAATTCCGATTAAAAACATCTATAGCAGAAGCCACAGTTGTTCCTAGATTTAAGTGCATACTAATATAATATTTACAAAGGTAGCTTACCTCTTTTCACACTTCTCGCACGTTACATTCTTTCAGCCATCATGCTTGGCCCAGGCATGCGGCGTGGTATTCCATTATTTGGTTCACAGGTTTTCTTGAATGCTTTACCAGCTCTTATGTGACATGAAGTGTCCTGTCGTCTTGTAAAAACCTAACCTTCGTTACTACGAAAAACTTATGTACAAACATGCAAATTCTGAACCAAAAAATTAAAAAAAATAAAAAAATTTAAAATCATTTATACAAATATTTACACACAACTCATTCGCTGGACTTCTCGAAAACCAACAACCAACCACACCTAGACCACTCCCAAGCAGATTGCCTCGAGTACTTTCAGTCCTCTACTGGACTATCTTCAGGAGGTGTTGTCCTTTCTGCCACTGCAGCAAGAGTGAGTGATATGTCCATCTTCTTCGCCCCGCCCCATCGTCAACCATGAAACGCTTCCACCGTGGCTCCATCTGTCATTGACCTTAGTGAACTCTTCATTTTTCTCTTTCCCTTTCTGTGTTTTTGGTTCTTTTGGTCAATTTTTATTAATTCCTTCCATTTTTCATTAAGTATATTAGGATCGTTATTATTATATACTCTGTATCTAATTTTTTTTCAATTATTACTGATTCTGCAATACGTAGGTGTCTTTCATTACGACATGTTTTTATTATTTTAATTTCATCAAAATTTGGATATGTCTTGTTATCTAGGCAATATTGTATCAGTGCTGTTTTCGCTTCTTTTTTTTGCCAGTTTTTAACATGCTGTTGTAATCGATGTTTTATTATGCAATAAATATGGTATTCAGATATAAATTATGCAATAAATATGGTATTCAGATGGGAACCAAAGTAAAGACGGAGATATGATAATTAATAACACTGGAAAATGCAGTATCTTGGAAAAAGCTGGTGTGTACGAAATACCAATAAATGGAATCCCACCAATGTCATATATAGGTAGTACTAAAAATCAGTTAAAACATCGATTACAACAGCATGTTAAAAACTGGCAAAAAAAAAAGAAGCAAAAACAGCACTGATACAATATTGCCTAGATAACAAGACATATCCAAATTTTGATGAAATTAAAATAATAAAAACATGTCGTAATGAAAGACACCTACGTATTGCAGAATCAGTAATAATTGAAAAAAATAGATACAGAGTGTGTAATAATAACGATCCTAATATACTTAATGAGAAATGGAAGGAATTAATAAAAATTGACCAAAAGAATCAAAAACACAGAAAGGGAAAGAGAATAATGAAGAGTTCACTAAGGTCAATGACAGATGGAGCCACGGTGGAAGCGTTTCATGGTTGACGATGGGGCGGGGCGAAGAAGATGGACATATCACTCACTCTTGCTGCAGTGGCAGAAAGGACAACACCTCCTGAAGATAGTCCAGTAGAGGACTGAAAGTACTCGAGGCAATCTGCTTGGGAGTGGTCTAGGGTGTGGTTGGTTGTTGGTTTTCGAGAAGTCCAGCGAATGAGTTGTGTGTAAATATTTGTATAAATGATTTTTAATTTTTTTAATTTTTTGGTTCGGAATTTGCATGTTTGTACATAAGTTTTTCGTAGTAGTCTATGATATCATAAGTCTTTGAGTTCAATAAGTGGTTTTATAGCAACGAAGGTTAGGTTTTTACAAGACGACAGGACACTTCATGTCACATAAGAGTTGGTAAAGCATTCAAGAAAACCTGTGAACCAAATATTGGAATACCACGCCGCATGCCTGGGCCAAGCATGATGGCTGAAAGAATGTAACGTGCGGGAAGTGTGAAAAGAGGTAAGCTACCTTTGTAAATATTATTTTTTAATTTGTTTTAGTTGTAAGAAAAAAATGAAACAGAAGATATTCTCTGCATTAACATATCTTCATAAACTTCAGTAATACGCTATTGTTACACGTAGTTTCAGATCAGCTAAATTAACAGAAATGGGATGGAGAAAGACCTTGCCTTTGACATAGCCCCATATTTTTTTATTTATTTTTTTTAAATAAAAGGATGTTTGATCCAGACTTCATGGTGGCCAACATGTGAGTGGTATGTTGTCACTTGTTGCACTACCAATCTAGTGCTGTGGAAGATTTTCATCGAGGTAATTTCTAACTTTCTGATACCAGTGGGGTGGTGGTGCTTTATCCTGTTGAAAAATGAAATTATCACTATCTTTGTGCAGTTGAGGCATCAACCAAATAATAAGCATATTGAGATAAGAACTCATTACAGTGTTTTCGTGGGAAAAGGAAGGGCTGTACTCTTCTTTACTGGATTTAGCACAGAACACATAAACTTTTGAGGAGTCCCACACATACTCCACTGTTGCTGTAGGATTTTCAGTCCCCCATGTGCAAATGTTTGTTAACTTTCCCACTTATGTGGAATGTTGATTTGTCGCTGAAAATCAGATGCTCGTTAAAAACCATCCTCTTCAAAACACTGAATTTCTGTACAGAAATTTGTGACATGCAGTTCTGTTATTGTCACTTAGACTTTTCAATAAACTGCAGTTTGTTTTAGGGGGTCATTTCCCACTGCGTCCTCAAAATTTTCCAAACAGTCGGTTGTGGAATTTGTAACTCCTGACATACCATAGTTATGGATTTCCTTTGAACTGCATTTCTTTGCAGCATGTTCCAATTGTTCTATGGTCAAAAAAGGATCAGCTTTTCCTCTTCTTTGTTTCTTCATCAGTCTCCTGTATGACTGACAACTTAGCAGTGTGCAAAATTTCTGTTGAGAAATTTGGGTGCCCCAAAAGTGACCTGCTCCAAGACTTATGGCCTACTTACTCCATCTCAGACTAATGCACATCAGGAGCATCAAATGTCATCATTTTGGAGTATGTGTTATGATTTCTTGAGGGAAAGAACTTAATTTTTCTACAATCATAACTGATAATGAGGCAAGCGGTATGCACTTCCAGATTAGAAATAAACTCCTAACTTCACCGTGCAAGAACACATCGCCACCAAAGTTCAAGTTCAAGCTTTCTGAAAGTTCTAGAAAGGTGCTTGTGACTAGAAAGATGCATGTAACTTTTTCCATTGATCAGCAAGGTTTTCTGTTTATCCTCAAGTGTGGACAGACAATGAACACAAAACGTTAACTGTAATTAAAGTGAAATTGCTTCACAAGCAATTAAGGGTGAATGACCTAATTTACCTTCAAGTGGAATCTTCATTCTTTGTGATAATGCCCAATCTCATACAGCAGCAATTACACACAAAATTCTTGACACCTTCAGAAAATTATTATGTTGTTCCCCACGCAATTTGAGCATATCCCCCTGTGACTACCAGATTGTTGGAAAACTGAAGAAAGTGCTGCAGGGGTGGCACTTCAGGTTAGATGACAGCATTTGGGAAGTAGTCTAACCCTGGTTCCTGCAGCAGCTTGAGGAATCTTAGAGACTGCATTAGATCACTTAAAACAAGTGTATCAGTATGCATAGTAAAAAAAACAAGGTGTGACCAAAAAGTATCTAGACTGGATATATATATATATATATTTAAAAGTAGGCTTTTGAAGGCAATCAGCCTTCGAAGTAGTTCTCTTCTGAAGCCACACACTTAACTTAACCCAGTGCTGTTTCCACTGCTCAAAGTATTTTTTGAAATCATCTTCTGAAATAGTGAACCACTGCTTTGTCGTATTCTGTTGTATCTCCTCAGTCAAAATTTTTTTCTTTCAAGTAGCATTTAATTTTGGGCAAGAGAAAAAAGTCACAGGAGGGTGGCTGTCGGACCTGTACAATGTAGTGCGCAACAAGAAACTGCTACACAAGTTAGGATGCATGGCCAGGCATGTTGTCATGGTGGATTGCTACTCTCATGCAATGCTGGCCTTTTGTAACAAACTGCATCCCTCAAACACTGCAAAACTTGACAGTAGTACTCCTTGTTTATTGTCTGGCCTGGTGGAGTGTATTCATTATGCACAATTCCTTTGTGATTGAAAAAAACAGTGAGCATTGTCTTAACATTGCTGTGGCTCTGTTGTGCATTGTTGGGTCTGGGAGAGTTTGAGGTCTTACACTGTGAAGACTAGGCCTTAGTTTTGGGGTCATACCCATAAACCCACGATTCATCAAAAGTTTTCGTTTTTGACACAGTCAAGCAGGTCACTAGCAGCTGAAACACGGGCCTGTTTCTTTTCTCGTCCAAGAGCAATTTTGGAACAAATTTGGCTGAGACTCGTCTCATACCCAAATCTTCCGCAAGAATCTACTGGGCTGAGCCGAAACTAATGCTCAAGTCTTTAGATGACTCACGAATATTGATTCGGCAATTTTTCTGCTCAGGTGGGCTCATAAGTTCAATATTGTTTTCACTTTTGCTGGTTGTTGGCCTCTCAGACCATTCATCACCCTCCACACTTGCATGATCATCTTTAAAATGTTTATACAACTCATAAACTTGTGCACAACTCTTACAATCAGGGTTCCCACATGTCAGGGAAAACCTGGAATTGTCAGAAAATTTCATTTTGTCCAAAAAAGTCAGGGAAAATTGTTATTTTTCACTGAAACCTGGAAAACCCGCACAACTATCCTGGAAAATGAGCAATCCCTTGTCAGATCTGCCAAGTGTTAAGCTTTTGTCGTATTTTGTACCTAAATCCTCCTTCACTGCTAAACACAGAAGTCCGAGGGAGAAACAAGAAGTTCGTGTGCCGCTCTTGCTGAGAGAGAAGGGGGGGGCGCAATATTCACGCTGAGGCGAAGATTTCCCACACCTCTGCTGTCTCCTCAGGATAGGAAGCCAGTGCTAGTGGCACTACTCTTCCCCTCTCCCACGTTTTGCTGACACAAAGTTGCTCCAACGAATGAGAATGCAACCAGAAGTACGGGTTATCGTATTTTAGCGTATCTTTCAAGTAGAAGCACATGAGCTTTGAGCAGTCTTTGAGTTAAAAGATCTTCATGCTTCTACATTATTGCACGTTAGCATTTTGTTCAAAATGAGCTATAAGAAAGCAGTTTTCAATCTGGAATGAACCGATAAAGACTTGAATCCTCAATGGGCAAACTGGATCGAAGTGGTACACATGGACCCGTATAAAGCACGTTGTCAACTTTGCGGTAAAACATTCAACTTAAGCCTCATGAGCAGACAAGCTATATTTAGTCATGAGAAGAGTGTTAAGCACCGGAAATCTATTGAGAGTGCAAAGCAAGTATCTATTTTTACCTTATTTAGTGGTGCTTCTAGTGTTGAAAGTGATAAAAAAATACAAAAAGAGGAGTCAAACTCGACATTGGCATGTTCTTCAGTGGCGAATTATGTTACTAAAGAAAAAACTCTTACGTCCGGAATTTTGTGTGGACTCTCAAATTAGTTATGACACACTCATCCTACAATGGCTTCAAGGATAAGGATGCAGCACAGATATATAAGCCATGTTCTCTGATAGTCATGAGGTAGCGAAGAATATCACCTTGGGGAGAATGAAAATGGCACACTTCGTTACTTTCGGTTCGGCCCCATATTTTCATTCTTTGATATTAAAAGAAATTTTACCATCATATTTTGTACTATGTATTGATGAAGCTCTGAATGCTGTTGCCCAAAAAGGGCAGATTTAAATTTGGAAAATCTTTTACAAATTTCTATGGATGGGGCACAGATGAATCTTATAATGTATTCCTTTTCTGTACAGCTCCATGGCAAGATTTGTCTAACATGAACTACTAAGGGAAGCTCCCTTTCTCTTTAAATTAGTGAAGATAGATTTGTCTTCCATTAAATCCCATAGAAGATATGATGAAGTTGTTGTTGAAATTGCTGCGCAGAGCTACATGAAAAAAAGTGGTGACTCGGGATGCGAGGACGAATTTGCCACTGAATGTAAAAATTTCATGGTTAATATGACCAGCAAGATTATTGAAAATAGTCCAACAAATTTTTCGACCTATGTCCTGCTCAGATCCTCATTTTTGATGTTCTAATGATGTACTATGTGAAACCGAATGGATAACTTGCTGAAACTTCTGCATGCTGGTAACATTTTACCACCGTTATCAGCGGATCGTGCCAAACAGCAATTTCCAACATTTACAAACAAAGTGGAAAAAAGATTTCTCTTTATTTTGTACGAAAAACACACGATTAGATGCTTTTTTTTTTTTCAAAGCTCCTGAATAACGGAGAATTTAAAGAGCTGTGGCAAGTAGTGAGAATCGTTATGACTTTATTCTATGGCAATACTCATCAGAGTCAGGTTTTTCAATAAACAATTTCAACAAGATATTCTTGTTGAAAATCTACAGGAAATATCTTTAATTTCTCTATGTAGCACATATATGATGCAGTGAAATCATATGGTGGCCCACTATCCGTGCCAATAACCCCTGAGATGTTACAGAGCATGAAGATGTCATGGACTCTATCATGTTTTAAATAGAAAAAAAACATTCAAAGCAAAAAAATTGAAGAAATTACCAAACTAAAAAAAAAAAAAAAAAAAAAGATTGTGTACATTGTATTAATAATTTATTTTTCCAAGCAATGCAAGTTAATACAACCAATTCTTTAGGGTCCCAATTTTGTTAAAGTTCCCTGGTTTAATGATACCCCCAATTTAGCAATTATTTTTGCCAGTTCACTGAGCCATAAAATTGGGCTTTAATTGTATCTTAAAATATTTTGATTGCTAATCACTAGTATGGTACAGTAGTGGCCAAAATTGTCAAAACCTTTTGGAAAAAGTGTATTTTTGAGGTCTGATGGCTCATAACACCACTAGTTTTTGGAGTAATACCATAAAATTATATATCAATGGAAAGATAATTTCATCAAGAATGTAATGCACCAATGTTTGTTCAATTATTTGTATTCTATGAAAAGTTATAGCCAAATAACCAGAAAAAGAAAGCACAACTGGCTTAGGTTGATATGAAGTAGCTTTCCTTCATTTGAATGTAGCCAATGAGCAGGAGTGTTTAGAGATCCAATCAGGTGTCATCTTGTTTTGGCAATGAGCCAATCAGGTCACAGTAGGATTGAGCTATTGATGTGTCATGTATTGGAGCTGAGAGAAGGACATTTGTCAGTGTGTTATGTGATTGCTATCAAGTTGGTTGGTTTGTGTGTATGTGTGTTTTATCATTTTTGAAGACTTTTAAGGAGACTCAGTCGCTACAAAACCAGACTGGTAAAGGCAGGGAAAGGTGCACAACAGCAAGTGATGATAGAAAAATTAAGAGACTGCGTAGGTGACAGAAGAAAATCATCTGGGTCTATACAAGATGAAATGGTGCAATGCAATGTGAAGTTGAGTGCAAGGACTATTTGGTGCAGACTGCAAGAGTTTGGTCTTAAAGCTAGAATTCCACGAAAAAAGCCATTTTTATCTCTCAAACAAAGGTTGAAAAGATTAAACTGAGCTAAAATCCATGTTAACTGGACAGCGGAACAATGGGACAGTGTTATTTGGAGTGATGATACCCAAAATCTCCCTGTTTGTTGGTGATGGCATAAAATACGTAAGGAGAAGAATTGGAGATTTGCATCCTGATTGCATTACATGTACTGTGAAACACCCAGTTTGTGTTATGATCTGGGGTTGTATGACATCAAAAAGTGTGGGCAGAATTTGCATGATTAATGGGAATATAAATGGCCAAAAATACATTAATGAAATACTTGAGCCCAAACTGAAGCCTTCCGCACGTGATCTTTTCCGAGATAAGGAAGCATTTATATTTTAACAGGATTCAGCTCCATATCATGTTGCTGCTGTGTGCAAAAAGTGGTTTCAAGATAATCATATTCCACTGCTGGAATGGCCTGGGAATAGCCCAGACCTTAACCCCATTGAAAATCTATGGAGCCGACTAAAGAAACTTGTTAGTCAGAAGCAACCCAGCAGTAAAACTCAATTAATAGAAGCAATAATTCAATCTTGGTTTCACATTATAACAGCTGCAGAACTAAAAAACTTGGTTCACTCCATGGGAAGATGTTGTGAAGCCATAATTAACACTAAAGGTTACCCAACTAAGTATTAAATGACATGGTGAGAATTTTTGTATATCTCATTTTTTCTATGTGTTTCACTTTTCTTCTTTATAACTGCTGTTCTAATACAAAATCCTTCATAAAAGTTATTGCATTAAATTCTTGATGAAATTATCTTTCCATTGATGTATAATTTTATGGTATTACTCCAAAAAAAAGTGGTGTTATGAGCCATCAAACCTCAAAAATACACTATTTCCAAAAGGTTTCCACAATTTTGGCCACTACTGTATATGGTTTTATTAATAATCTGTTATGTTAATAAGCTTAGGATAATCTTTGCTTAGGTCGATTTTACTGCATATTGAGTAGAAATCCTAGTTTTTCTACTGTAAAAGTGCAGTGAATTGTAAAAGCATGGTCTAGAATTTTGTGGAAAAGTCAGGGAATTTCATTCCTGAAATTGAGTGAGAAACCTATACAATCCTCCCAATAAACTCTGTATAGCTTTAAGAACGTGTCTTTGCAAGTTGCGCCAAGTTTTGGACAAAATATGATGCAATTTCGTTGATCGATTTTTTCTGACATGACAAATGTGACGAACAGTTTCACTAGCATAAGAACAAAGCATTACTGTAAAAGAATCCAGACAAACAGGGGAAACGTTACTCATGGCACACATGTAGTAGGTGCCAAGGTCAACATGCTCCTAACCTCTTCATGCTGTGTCGTGCAATTCCAAACTTATGCAACCAGTCTGTATACTTTTTTATTACACCTTGTATGTTTTGGTGTGTTCAGAATTGTCTGCTTACCACAGTTCACTTCGTTTGGATGACCTTATATTTAATTGTTAATAATTCTTTGCCTTGTATGTTTTGGTGTGTTCAGAATTGTCTGCTTACCACAGTTCACTTCGTTTGGATGACCTTATATTTAATTGTTAATAATTCTTTGCTCGTGTTTTATGCATTTCTTAGTGGTATTCTAATTTTTGATTAATGTGGAATTTTTACTTTATTTCAGACTCTTCAGATTGTGAAGGAAGTACAAACCACATCGAGCAAATTGAAGGTAACATACAGTGTGTCTTCTTTTTTGATTGCATGACTATCAGCATCAGAAAGTATTAAAAATCAGAAAATGTTCTGATTCTTAAGACTCGGATGCTATGGACTTTGTTGTCCTGGGTTAAGTGTAATGGATAGCATACAGGAACGGAAATCGAGAGATGTGGGCTCGATTCCCACTCCAGGGCAACATGATTTGCAAGTTTTGTTATGTTAATGTTACATGTTGAACAGTAAGCCAGGCATTGGCTATTCTGTTTGCCGCCTTAAAAATTCTGTTTGCCGCCTTAAAAATTCTGTAGTTCTTCCATGTATTTGTGAAGAACATTTCTTCCACGATGTCCATCAGAAAGTATTAAATTTTTCATTTGCCTCTGTTTAATGTAGCTTCAGAAATTTTTATTAAAGAGCATTCTTTTAAATTGTTGAGGGCACTAATATTGAGAAGCACTTAAAATTCGTCTGATTTGGCCAATCAAGGATATGTTGGTTTTCCCAGTAGTGTGTAGCTTGTCAGTGAGCTTAAAAAGCCCACAATAGGATTGGATCAGTCAGGATAGTTTCCAGACTGCAAAATAAAAATAAAAAATACCCCCTTCCCCCAACCTCCTCTGTCTCTCTCTCTCTATTTCAATTTGACTTTCATTTTATATTTTATGGGGATTACTAGGATGATATTTTATTATCATTTGTCAAATTTTTGGGTTGCTCTTCAACCCATCATTATGCTGAGTTAAGAGAACAGGCATCTTACCACTCATGTGGTAATGCCATCCACCAAGTCTTCATCAAGACTGACTCAAGAGAGTAGGTGATGTCACTCGTGTGGTAGTGCACATCTTTTCTGGTTATTTAAAAATTGCTCTTCTTTCAATTCCACACCTTCTTCCAATTTCCTTCTTGCAAAGTGCTGCTGGTGAAATAAAATGTTTACTAAGTGTCAGTTTACTGAATGCCTGGTGTCTTGAATTTGTCTGTCAGATCCTGTTTTGTTAGTTAAAATGTTTATTGCAGCTTTTTGTTCTACTTTATGGGTCTAAAGTTGGCTCTCAGTTTCTGCTACATAGCCCCCTCCCCCACACACACAATTTCAGTTTTCACAGTTGTAGATGACTCCTTGTAATAGGGTGTTTTCTTTTTTCTTTTGCTGAAGGAAAATACTTAATTTTGCTAAGGTTTCTGGCAAGTTGAACATAGAATTTTTTGCTAATTTTTCAATTATTGTAGAGGACTAATTATTTTCTGAAAGTGTTACTGGTCGTCCAAAACTTTATCGATAATGCTGGGCTTTTTATTTTTATACAGTTTTATAGCAATTTTTCCTTCTGAAGTTGTAAGGATCATGTCCAAGAAGTTCAGGCTATATTATCTGGTTGCAGGTTCCTGTGTGAATTTCAGAGAATTATCAAAGCTTGTTAAACATATTAGGGTCATTGCATGACAAATCAATCAATGAAATAGACTTTTTCAGCCAGACCACTTCCAATTTCCTTTAAAATTTGGTGTGATTATTAGATATACTTACGTATAAATCCTAAATTTTTGCTCTGTCCACCCACAGGGTTTGAAACTACATGACCTTAAAAATTAGAAAATCATGACTTTTGAACAATTTTTGAGTAGTTGTATCTTGTTACTTAATTGAGCTAGAAGGTTGAGATTTCTGTCTTATTTATAGTATTTTATGAGCTTTTATACCAGTGCTAAAAATAAAAAGTCTAAAAAAATTGTTTACCTTTTCTAGATCATAGAAATGATTTTTGACCTTGGTTATTTTAAAAAACAGTAATTTTAAAATTTAAAAAAAATGCATGGCATCCTTAAAGTTTTGAGTACCAGTATGCTAACTTTCAAGCTGGGACAGCAATGAGATAATTATTTGTAGAATATGTAACTGAAGTGTATCTCAACTGAAAATTTCCAGAAGTGACCAAATGGCAAGTGCTTGGCGATAATTAACAAGTTTAACCTGACATATTTATTAAACATCAAACAGATGTCATCACTCTTTCCACGTTTATAAGTGAGTCACTGGAAAATTCTCATTGGCCACCACCAGGAATCGAACCCAGGGTCTTCCAGTTACGTGCTGGATATGCTTCCACTGCACCACAGTGGCCTCGAATTCCTCTAGACTCACACACCCTAACTGCCAAGCCAATTTTGGCAGGTTCCTTCTTGGAGCCCCGCACAATGCTGGGGATTCACCAAAGATGGTAAGCAGCAACTGAACAAATAATTAGAAGGCGAATGAATAATTAATACAGGCATTTGACGTGGACTAGGAACATCAAACAGAAGTCATCTCTCTTTCCACGTTTATAAGTGAGTCACGGAAAAATTCTTCGAACCCTGGGTCTTCCAGTTACGTGCCGAATATGCTTCCACTGCACCACAGTGGCCTCGAATTCCTACAGACTCGCACACTAAATGCCAAGCCAATTTTGGCAGGTTGCTTCTTGGAGCCCCGCACAATGCTGTTGGTTCACCAAAGATGGTAAACAGCAGCTGAACAAATAATTAGAAGGCGAATGAATAATTAATACGGACATTAACATCAAATAAAAGTCATTGCTCTTTCCACGTGTATAAGTGACTCACAGAAAAATTCTCATTGGCCGTCACCGGGAATCGAACCCAGGGTCTTCCAGTTACGCACCGGATACGCTTTCACTGCACCACAGCAGCCTCGAGTTCCTCCAGACTCACACACACTAACTGCCAAGCCAATTTTGGCAGGTTGCTTCTTGGAGCCCCGCTCAATGGCAGTTAGTGTGTGTGAGTCTGGAGGAATTCGAGGCTGCTGTGGTGCAGTGAAAGCATATCCGGCGCGTAACTGGAAGACCTGGGTTTGATTTTCGGTGGCGGCCAATGAGAATTTTTCCGTGACTCACTTATAAACATAGAAAGAGCGATGACTTCTATTTGATGTTCCTAGTCCACGTCAAATGTATGTAGTAATATTTATGAAACGCAAAGTTTGTCCATCAGACACACTAAATATATAATAGTTTGAATTATTTAACTAAGAATTGCTCACAGTACAATGAAATAAATGGGAGAAAAAATTCTGAATAAGTTAACTAAGTGTGAAACTGTGACTCCTCCTCAGAAATTTAACTTTGCTTCATTTGTGGCAAAAACATATTTAGTAATCATAATATTGTGATGGAGGAATAGAGAAGACACTGTAAAAAGTTTTCACTGGAAAACAATTTTAGCTTGCTGCCAAGATGCAGGTCAGGTTTAAAAAAACTGTTGAAACATTCCTTTCATTCTTTCATTGTAGTGTTATGTGTGTTTCCCCTAGGATATTTATCAGTTTAGCTTGAATGGCATACAAACCCAGCTATCCCTTCTAAACCAGAAGCAGCTTGGGTTTTGACCAGTAGCTGGTTTAGTTTTCAGTTTATGTTTGGCTTTCATCAGCTAATCACAGCTTTGTTTACCTTCATTAGTAAAATGCAACAGGCAACAACATTTATCCCATACGAAGAAAAAAAAGCAGTACAGGTTTTTTTTTTTTGGTGTTTTTTTCTCTTGAAATTTCAAAATGTCACGGATTTCAGCCCTTTGTTGTAACCCTTTTCAAGAAAAGGGACACTATAATGTGAAAAATAATTTTATGTCCTATTTCTGAGAGGATGGTTAACAATATCCCAAATCTTTATGTTTATCAAAAAATATGTGGCAAATGCAGAAAAAACTTTCAAAGACTAATAAGCCTGTGAACTTGGAAACTGATGATATAGCCTGTCTTGCTTGCATGTTTGTGAAGCAGATGCTGAACCTAGTACAAGCCAGAATAGTGAAGGTGAGCTAAGTAAGGAAATTTCTGAAAGTGTATTAGAAAATTTGAATGTATCATCTTTACAAGCAGTTGGTGAAACTCTTGTAAAAAGGAGGGGGGGGGAAGAAAAAAATAAATGAGCTAAAACATCCTCATGGAAAATTTTTTGAAAGTTTCATGTTCTCCACAGAAAAAATGTTTCCTCATCTGACTTGAACTCCCAACATTTGACCTAGAAACAAATTGTTGCCCAGCTTAAAGGAAATTTCAATTATATGACATTGAGAGCTAAAAGGATACAAATTCTTACTGTACTACCAAAAAGTAGGAGTTTTCAAAAATTGTTGTATTTTAAATTGGACGGTAATAAAGGCAAAACTACTTGTACAGGAAAAGGGAATTTTATCCACTTCAAACCCAGAGCCAGGCAGACATTAAAACAGGAGACAGCTGATCTGGTGTAAGAATTTTTATTGTCATGATGATGTAGGCAGACGAGCGTGTACCTGAGGAAAAACTTTAATTACGATCACCTGGTATTTCTACTTATAGACTTACAAAAAGTATTTAATAACCTATGTGTGCACAAGACACATTTTAATGTAAGGGTTAAATGGCATTTTAGTGCAATCGCACATGGTGAAAGTGCATACAATGATGTTGGGCAAAGAGTCAAAAGTTTAGCTACCTGTGTCCATATAATGAGGAGATTGACACCTCAACAACTTTGTGGGTTTGCCAAAAGCCACAGTGATGGCATAGAGTTTAAATATGTTACATTATAAGACCGTATTGATGAAGAAAGAAAACTTAGACAGATTCAAATGAAAATTTTAAGGTAGATGCAATAGTTTTTTATTTTGAGTCCTTGCTGACATTATTTAAAAACACGAAGAGAGATTGGGCCTAACACAAATGAATGGCAGTAATTTGTGCCAGAAGATTGGTCCCCCACTTTAAGCTGAGGCTATCAATCCATTCCTTCACCACTGCTGTGCTTTGAAAGATTTATCCAAACATGCTCAGTACTTTTAGCTAATTAATTTAATAAAAATGTATACAACTGCAAATGGGGGGGGGGGCATTTATTATGTTGATAGCATTGGAACATTAACTTTGATAGTGCATGAGTGATGATCAAAAGGCAGATAATGTAAGAGTTGAAAATTGGCTTTGCACGATTTCAAAATGCCTAGTGTATCAAAAGTTTTGTTATACTCTTTGGATTTAAAAATTACATTATAAAGTAAAACTTTTTCTGGTCTCTGAAAGAAATTGCATATAAACTGATTATGCTGGACATTTTGTTTGGCTTAGGTCACTGAATATGCTAATTTGTTCAACTAAGAATGGCTAATAGTTGATAAGGCTGAATTAATCAAATGTCAGAATGAAAATTTTAGGTGTAAAATATGTTTTTCTCTAGCAAATTAAAACTGTGAAAGAATTTTGGATTTTGAATAGCAGAACTGTTGAACTGCCACATCAGGACTGCAAATGGCCTAAAATTATTTTATTCTGTGGTTATTTTCAGTAAATGTGTGTTCTCATTTGCTGGTTTTTCATTTGAGAATGGCCTTCACTTTTATGTACTGAATCATTTGAAGGTTACTGTGTTAGTTGTGTTTGTGTAGTCATACTGTATTGTATGCATTAACAAAAAAATTTTTGCCTAAATTAGTTTTAGATTTGAAGTCTCCTTGATGTTTGTTTTTAACCAGTTACCCATCAGTGCTATATGTGATTAATGATGACAGTGTGAAGTAGTAATTTGTTGTGTTATCAAAATTAATAATGACATGTGTTTTATGTGGCATGTTTGTACTTTTTCTGCATCACATAATGTACAGATAGGTTCTTTGTGTTGTCCCAATAACTGATAGCATTTTTTTTTATCCTTATTCAAAAAGATATATTGCATTCTTGTTTCAGAAGGAAGTTGTTTCAAAAATAATTTAAAATTGTAGCAGTCAGTGGGGATTTTAATATATGAATATGAATAGACACTTTTTTCCAAGAAAAAAATGAAGCACCCCAAGAAAGTTGTTTGATCCTGATGAAACTCTTTATGCAGTACCCCAGGGCCGAATATGCAAATGATTAAAAAATAATGACTGAAACAGTGGCCCACTACAGCGCATCAAGGAGACGTCTAAAGAATTAGTTTTGGTGGTTCAGCTGCACAGTTTTATATAATAAACAAGAATTTTAATTGGTTAAATGAACCTGCTTAATTCTTTCGGTCAATGATCCAAAGATCACTCTTGGAAGCCACAGTACAGGGTGAGCACAAAAACACTCCTTGATTTCCAATGGTTATAGAATGTAGCTTTATTATAATATTCTTACAGATCTGTAGCTACAGTTGCATCAACACATAAAGTTTTATGTGGTATTTGGTTGGTAACACAGACACGCGATGTGCGCCCTACTCGTCATTCGGCAAGCATCGATTCAATAATCTAGCTCGGAGCAGACTTTCTGCAGCCCATCCAGCGTGATCGAGTTTACAGCTTCAGTGATACGTTCCTGCAGATTCTCCGGGTTGCAGGTAGTGGAGGTACATACATTCTGTCCTTCAGATACCCCAAAGGAAAAAGTCACAAACAATTAGGTCTGGTGATCTCGGGGGCCACTTTGCAGAACGCCTGGTCATTTTGTCCTGCACGGCAAATCCATCTGTTTGCCAGGTTCTCGTTGAGAAATGCGTGGACAGCGAGATGCCAGTGTGGTGGTGCCCCATCTTGCTGATAAAGGTAGTCCCCATCCTCAGGAGCTAGTTCTGGCAGCAACCAGTTGGTTAACATGTCCAGGTAACTTTGGCCAGTAATGGTTTGTCCCTCAAAGATAAAGGGGCCATCCACATTCCGCTCTGATATGGCACAGAACACATTAAGTTTTGGAGAGTCATGTTCAACCTCCAGGGTGGCATTCGGATTCTCACTCCCCCATGTCCGCACATTGTGCCTGTTGACCTTCGCCTCATCACTGAAAATGATCTTTGACAGCAGGTTATCATTTTCCATTAACGCCTGGAGATTCGTGCAAAGTTCAAGTCTCGTTGCATTGTCTTGCGGGTGTAACTTTTGAACCAACTGCAGCTTGTAAGGGTGTAACCTCAAGCGTTTGCGTAAGATCTTGCTTACCATTATTTGTGGGATTTTTAACTCTCTGCTAGCTCTGCGCATTAACTTCTTAGGGCTGCTCAAAAAGGCTTGTCTGACGCTATCAACAACATGCTCCAAGACCAATGGTCGGCCTGAATGTTCCTTTCTCTGATCACAGATGCATCCTTTGTCAATGAAATTGTTGTGCCATTTCAAAATGGACTTTGTAGTAGGTGGATCCACATCATATTTGCATCTGAAAAGCACGCTGCACAGTCACAACACTGTTTTTACAAATTCCAACATGCACCGGCTACGTTGCTTTGGGATGAGCACCATCTTGGATTTAACTGCCCTCTAGCGGTGGAAGGAGTGCACAGAGATTCTGCGGGATAGAAAAGAAATGTTTTGAGTTAATGTATCTGTGGTCACCATATTTATAAACATATTCCAATAAGTTTTGATTTTATAATTCCTTGAAATCAAGGAATGTTTTTGTGCTCACCCTGTATTTTCAGATCTGTCGTAACTTATAGGAAAATATATCCATAGTTCAGACTGTAGTGCATGCTTTTTGAAAGGTATCCCTGTATATTTATTCTACCTCCCTTTTCTTTTTTGAAATAGCTCATCCAAAAATTCCTTACATTGAAGCAGAAAATCCCACTTTTAAAGGAAATGGTAAGTTTTTTTAAATCTTCACAGAAGAAGAAAAAATGAACTGTTGGTTCATTACTACATTTTGACTTTTGAATTATCAGTTTAAAATAGTTTCTAAATTAAATGAAGTGGCTCATTTTATGCACAATAAAATGAACTTCCTGTTGCATAGACAGAAAGTTGATTCATAATTTTGGACAAATTGGTGTAGTGAGGATGATTCATCAAGAACTAAATGGATTTTTTTTAACAAAGGCACAAGTTTTTATCATGTCTTGATTTGTCTGCATGTAAATCAATTTTTTAATGTAGAAAATACAATTAAAGATTGTTTGCTGTTGCATCTTAAGAACCATTAAAATGGTTTCAGATACTTGTACTATTAATGTGACCCAGCTATACATCATTGAATGAACAAGCTACTGATCATGATTTCATCCGTTACTGCCGGATCACCTCATAAGACTTGTGGCTGGGTACCAGGTTAGAATACTGGCTCTGATTATGGTTCATTTTATGGACCAATAGTACGAATGGCAACTCCTAATTAAAAATTGCTGCTGCTGCCTTCCCCCCCCCCAAGCAATAAATATAATGAATTGCTTGGGACAAATTCCACGACTTTTTTCTACATCATGCATGTTTTCATTACTTGCAAGTTTTTGACCCCCTTCTTTATTTATTTATTTATTTATTATTTTTTTTTTGCATGTGAGCCTCCACTCTATATAAAATGAAATTTGTGTTTTATATAGAGAATACATGTGTAAAAAAATTTGAAATTCTAAATACAGCAGAAAACTGGTTGTGTAACCCTAGCAAAAAAGGCACTGAAGATGCAGGTCCTGATATTACATGCCCAGTTTATTACTAAACTCAGTGAAGATGCAGTATATTCACAAAACCCAAACTAACACTGTACACAGTGGTGTGTGTATCCACATAGGGGTTGGTTGGGTCAGAACCACCCCCTTGTCTATGACTCAGTATTTATATTTAAAAAAATAAAGGTTTTGATTTTTAAAAATGAAATTTAAGCTTCCAAAAAAATTTCTGCTTGGTGGAAACAAGAAATTCACACACACTTTCATGAATGCAACTCAATTTAAACTAAAGTGAAGATTCAGAGGTTAGCTCCTCAAAGAAAGACCATCATTGCCAGATAAACTTTTAACTGGTATAACTAGATTTTACTTACTGGTGGTGTATCAAACGCCTCCATTTACAGTGATCTTGGCACACAGCTCAAGTTCACTGACATCCATCACATGTTGCACACAAAATACTTATAATCTCTTTACTTCATACTTATAATCTTTTTCACATGCAGACATTCCTGAATTTGATTTTTTTTTTTTTTTTTTTTTTTTTTTTTTTTTTTCATGATTTCCTTGGCCTTCCTGTACCTTTCTTTTCCATCACTTGGGCTGAAAAGATTCTTCGTGTAAACACCTCATCACTCATTCTTTCAACATGGCCAAACCACCTAAGAATATTAGTCTCCATGCTAACAACATTTTACCTCACATTACACATTTGCAACACATCTTTGTTTCTCACATAATCAGAGTGTCTTACTCCCACACTTGAAGTAATGCCTCTCCAGCACACAAATGACTGTCTCTTCTGTAGTACCCAGGTTTACCTGCCGTACATCAGAGTAGTGTTATGATCATAGATGAAATCCCATAACATCGAAAGGGCTGTTTTCCCTGTAAATCAAAAGGCTCTGCGAGGAAACAAACTGAAGACGAGAGACAGGATTCCCATGGGTCAGGGAAAACCTGGAATTGTCAGGGAATTTTATTATGTCCAAAAAGGTCGGGGAATTGCTATTTTTCACCAAAACCTGGAAAATCTGCACAACTATCTTGGAAAATGAGTGATCCCTTGTCAGACTTGCCAAGTGTTGAGATTTTGTCATATTTTGTATCCGAATCCTCCATCGTTAGCCGGGTTCTGTTCGCTGCTGAACCTGGAAGTCCAAGGGAGAAACAAGGTCACGTGCTGTTCTTGCTGAAAGAAGGGGGAACTGAGCAAGGGGTAGCGCACGGTATTCTCACCGAGGTGAAGATTTCCCATGCTTCTGCTGCCTTCTCAGGATAGGGGGAAAGGGAATGCTAGTGGCACTTCCCTTCCCCTTCCAGCTCTTTGTTGACGTGAAGTTGCTGCAACGAATGAGAGCACAGCTGTAAGTATTGATTATTGTATTTTAGCGTTATCTTTCAGGTGGAAGCATGTGACTGAGTAGTCTTTGAGTTAAAAGATCTTCACACTTCTTTAACATTGTTGCACGTTAGCATTTTGTTCAAAATGTGCAATAAGAAAATGGCTTTCAATCTGGAATGGACCGATAAAGAATTGAATCCTCAATGGGCAAACTGGATCGAAGTGATACACATGGACCCGTATACAGCACGTTGTCGACTTTGCTGTAAAACGTTCAACTTAAGCAACATGAGCAGACAAGCTATATTTACAGGGTTCTCACTCAACCTGGGAAACAGGGAAAACCTGGAATTCTCAGGGAATTTGATAATGGTTCCAAAAATCAGAGAAAACTCAGGGAAAATTACTTTTTTGTAAAACTCGGAAAATTACCCTCTATTTTTTTTTTTTTTTTTTTTTTGTGAAAATCAATGGATAACTTTATTTTGCCAAAAAATCTTATTTTTTCAAGATTTAAAACTTTTGCTTGCAATTACTGCCTGCCTAGAATTTGGTAGATCTTAGTTTCAGTTATATTAAGTATTTCCTTTATTCCAAAAAAAATATGCAAAATTGGATTTTTTAAATTGGCAGTTATTAAGCTTTTGTTCAATTTCTGCAGGCAGTTGTTATAACATGGAACAATTAGGTACACTGGCTCTTGCTTGAAGAAACACATCATAAGAGAACCAACCAAATGATGAATTAAAGTCCTTTGTCTGTTGTTTCTCTTGAAACATGTTTCTTTGAACAGAGCCATTCCATCATTAAGCTTAGCTGCATTGTGTTATAGAAAAACTGAAACTATTCAACTGACAGATTTTTCTTACATATGACCTTCTATGGGAATGTATTTACAAATTCCATGTGGGTAGTATTCACAAAAGTTCATGGAACTTTGCTACAGAAAATAATGTGCACAGTTAGTTGTTATTAATGAAAAGCAGGTAATTCTATAAAGGCAAATTACTTAAAGAATTTACAAATGTGTGCTTTGGTGAGAAAAATGAATGTAATGGAATGAAATGTAACAATTCTTTGCAACATGCCACTCTGGAAAACTTTAAAAACCACCTGGAGAACCTGGAAAAGTCAGGGAATTTTTTTATTACTTTTGAGTGGGAACCCTGATTTAGTCAAGAGAATTAAGCACCGGAAGTCAATGGAGAATACAAAGAAATGTCTGTTTTTACCTTCTTTAGCGGTGCTTCTGGTGTTGAAAGTGTTAAAAAAACTACAAAGAGAGGAGTCAAACTCGATATTGGCATATTCTTCAGTGGTGAATTATGTTACTAAAGAAAAAAACTCTTACGTCCAAAATTTTGTGGACTCTCAAATTAGTGATGACACACTCATCCTACAATGACTTCTAGGATGCAGCACAGATATTTCAAGCCACGTTCCCTGATAGTGAGGTAGCGAAGAATATCACCTTAGGGAGCACAAAAATGGCGTACTTCGTTACTTTTGGTTTGTCCCCATATTCTCATTTTGTTATTGAAAGAAATTTCACTGTCATATTTTGTACTATGTATTGATGAAGCTCTGAATGCTGCTGCCCAAAAAGGGCAAATGGACTTAATAATTAGATACTGGTCTGAAAATTCTAATGAAGTGATGGTTCGTTATTTTAATTCAGTTTACCTTGGCCATTCTACTGCCTAGGATTTATGTGAAAAATTTTGTGAAGGCTCATCAGATTTAAATTTGGAAAATCTTTTACAAATTTCTGTGAATCTTATAAAATATTCCTTTTCTGTACAGCTCCTTGGCAAGATTTGTCAAACATGAACTACTAAGTGAAGTTCCCACTCTCTTTAAATTAGTGAAGATAGATCTGTCTTCCATTAAATCCCATAGAAGATATGATGAAGTTGATATTGGAATTGCTGCCCAGAACTACATTAAAAAAAAAGTGGTGCCTCTGAATGCGAGAAGGACAAATTTGTCACTGAATGTAAAAATTTCCTGGTTAATATGACCAGCAAGATTATTGAAAATAGTCCCATAAATTTTTTGCCCATGAGATCTATGTCCTTTGTTAACACCACGACATCAGACACAGCGCCTCACCTGGTCTTGTGAACACAGTAATTGGACCCTGGAAGACTGGCAACATGTGGCATGGTTCAATGAGTCGCACTGCCAGTTGTTACGAGCTGATGGTAGGGTTCGGGTGTGTTGCAGATCCCAGGAGGCCATGGACCCAAGCTGTGAACAAGACACTGTGCAAGCTGGTGGTGGTTCCATACATGTGTGGGGTGTATTTACGTGGCACGGTTTGTCTCCTCGTAAGCACGTCATTAACCAGTAATCTCTTTATTGCTCTGTTGGGTGACCATTTGCAGCCGATCATGGACTTCACATACCCCAACAATGATGGGATTTTCCAGGTGGACAAATGAGCTGAGAAGGGCTGGGCAAAAGCCCGAAGCAGAGCCCGGGCCCAACACGGGCTCGGGCTGTATAATATTTACTGCGGTTCGGGTTCGGGCTTGGGCTCTTAGAAAGAGGGGGAGCGAGATAATTTTTTTATGTATAAATGTGATTTTATATGATTTAGCAAATGAGACACTTTATAGTTGGTAAAGAGACTTCTTCGGCAACTGGTTCTGATTGGGGAGCATGCATTCCAGATGGCTATTTATTCTGGGCTTGGGTATGGCATAGGCCGCACATTAGTGCATTTCTGCAATGAAGAAAAAGCTTTTTCAAGAACTATAGATATTGGGTAGTTGATAGCTTGCGGACGATAATTTACCCCTATCTCCACGCAGTAGCTTCCTGCTAATTCTAATTAGCAACGTACATATTTCAGTGCATTGTGGCGCGATGATATTAGCATTATTTGAGCAACATACAATTGTACCACCGCAGAATCATTTTAGATAGCCAGCCGCACGAAGCACTCAGGTGGAAAGGAATGGTCAAAGAAAATCGTACAGTTACACTGTAAAAATAGAGGTACCTTTCCCTATTTGAGAAATATATTGGTTAATTGCAAGAGGAGGAGAGAATAGAAGTGTGGAAAAGGAGATGTTTTTTATTAATGGTTGAACAGGTTAGCCATTTTTTGGTCTCGTTCGGGCCCGGGCTCTATCTCTCAATATAAAATTCGGGCTCTGGTGGGATCGGGCTGATTTACCACGGGCTCGGACGGGCTCGGGCTCCAAAATTG
Source organism: Macrothele yani (assembly GCA_039090855.1). Taxonomy (NCBI): domain Eukaryota; kingdom Metazoa; phylum Arthropoda; class Arachnida; order Araneae; family Macrothelidae; genus Macrothele; species Macrothele yani. The sequence continues at coordinate 72,583,282 of CM076994.1, read as the reverse complement.
AGCCCGAGCTCGGCTCTAGTGGGCAATGCACCATATCATCCGGTCCCAGTTGTCCAAAATTGGTTTGAGGAGCATTCTGGACCGTTCCGACAGATAGTGTGGCCACCACATTTGCCCGACATGAACCCAGTAGAGCACTTATGGGACATGGTTGAAAGGTCCATTCGCATCCAAGATTCTGCACCTACAAATGCCAGGGAACTGTGGGAGACTGTTCAGACGGCATGACTTAACATCTCTCCAGAAGTCTTCTGGCTACTTGTCGAATCGATGCCATGTCGAGTTGCTGCGCTTTGCCGAGCTAGATGAGGTTCTATACAATACTAGGTATGTAACCCATGACTTTTCTATACAATACTAGGTATGTAACCCATGACTTTTCTATACAGTACTAGGTATGTAACCCATGACTTTTCTATACAATACTAGGTATGTAACCCAAGACTTTTATATACAATACTAGGTTGCAACCCAAGTCATGTGCACTTCTGTCCAAAGTCATGTACACTTCTACCCTGATAACAATTCTGTTAACTCCTGGATGAAAGAGAATTGTTGAAATATTCATTATAAAATTAAATCAAATTTTAACAGTAATTTAAGGATGAAAGAATTTTAAAAAATCCACTTGTGGTTAAATGTAACTTATTAAACCATGCTCAAAATGGGGTGTTGTATCAAATAATTAAATTTATTTGGTCACTGATTGTCTATTGCACTACGGTATTCATACCACCTCTTTGAATAGATGCCTTTTTTGCCTACCCATTATTTTGACTCTTGAACTACCATTTTGATCCATGAACCAGTACCGGTAAATCGTTGTTTCTTAGACATGGATTTTGGGATATCTCTGTTGGAGAATCGCTTTTCCCTCTATGTCTGTACATAGATAAGGGTGTGGGGATGATAGACCATCAAAATTGTTACTAGTGTCTCCTTCAAGATTACAAACAGAGGTAGTGCTTATCAATATCCCTTTGGCGCCAAGCTTAATTAATTATTTATGACAGTTACTTCATTTATTTAATACAGCATGCTTGGTCTGGCAGCAAATTTTTAACTGAAGTAGAGAATTTTGCTTTGTCATTTTAGAGCGAATGCCCCCCCCCCCCCCCACACACACACAGAGAGATGGATGGATGGATGTCTCTATGATATTTAAGACAATGTCTCAGACAGATAATATAAAGCTCAAATGGAGTCAGCAGTTCTTATTCATAAGTACCAAAATAATCATTTGTTCTATCCAAACAATCCAGACCAAGAGGATACGTTACAGTGGGCCATTTCTTGAGTGGACTACCAGGAAATATTCCTGTGTCCCTGTGGGCCAATCTGCTTTTGCACACAACTAACATCTAATATTGTAAAAGTTTCTGATTTGTGTATAGCAAACAACCTTTGCTTTTTCCATGTATATTTATTAATACTTTCTGTTCCTTCCATGTACTATTGCAGTAGGTATGCATGAGGCATCTTCCCCACATCTGCTGCATGTTACAACTTTTTTATTTCCTGTGAAATGCATAACATGGTATGAAGAATTAATTAACCAAAAAAAGAATATACTGAAAGAGATATCCATGTAATGCAGCTTTTTAAAGATATTCTTTTCTTATATCCATGCAATGATCTTAATAATTGTTCTTTTTGTTTTAGAAAACAACATTGCTCTGGAAAATGTGGGAATTGAAGATTCTTCTATTTCACGAACAGAAAGTACCCAGGTTTTCACTGTAGACAACAACAGCAGAAATATTGTAAGTTCCTGTGAGTGTGAATTTGTCGATTGTATGCAGAAGTTCCCACAAGCTCACTTAATTAACATTATTTTATTAGTATAATTTAGCATTTGCCATATTGTGCTTACTAAATTACTTAAAACAAATATTACTGTATTTTGAATTTTAACGATTTCCTCATTATAATGAAATGCACTTCTCAGGAAGGAAATCACATCGCCAAGAAGGAGTTAACATTGAGGCAGTGATCTGCTAAAGTTATACAACGATCTATCATGTAGATGCTGGATGAGCAGTGTTTAATGACAGCACGTGTCTTAGTATAGCAAGTGTTTAGGATTGAGTGTGTGTCCATCAAGAATGTTCCAAATATGCCATTTGTATGCCAATGGGGTACCTATGCTCAATTGACTGATATAGAGTGGCAGCAAATCGTCAATGTGTGAGAGCTGATTCTCACCTTTTGAGCAGTTTCCACATACACTGCTGGACAATTGCTAAAGACGGATCATAAACGGCTATATAGCGCATAAAAAAGTAAGTGTGGTTGGATGCCAAGTGAAATAAAATAAAGTCAGAATGCCAGGACATTACAAGAAAGACAATTTATTGTGCTCTGAAATCCAGAAGGCTTTGGAACGTGTTCAAGGGACAAACAGGCCATTTTGTGCAGAATACGTAAACGTGAAAAAAATGCAATTACCGTCCGCAGGCGTTCCGGCGTAAGATGTCAATACGGGATATGGCTACCATGGAGGGTGATGCAAGATTCCACACGTCGTGTCATGCTTTGCACAACATTATCAAGCAGCTGTTGGGGTAATTTATCCCATTCCTCTGTCAGTGCACGGATGAGGGTGTCCTTGTTTATTGGAGGGCATTGGCGACCAGCAAGACTCCTCCCCAAAGCATCCTACACATTTTCAATAGGATTCAGATCTGGAGAACGTGCTGGCCATACGAGGCGTTGAATATCCTCGCTCTCAAGACACTCCTGGACAGCGACTGTTCGATGACATGTTGCGTTGTCGTCCATGAAAATGAATCTATCACCAACAGCACCACGGAACATGCGAACATGAGGTAGCAGAACATCATTAATGTATCGTTGGCCAGTCATAGTCCCAGTTGGAAGCACATAGAGGGACGTACGGCCATTGATCATGATGCCAGCCCATACCATGACACTACAAGTCGGATATCGGTCCCTTTCCTGTATGTTTGCTGGACAATATGCAGTACCACTATCACGCCAGATCAGTTGTCGTCGACAATCAGACGATAGACTGTATCTACTCTCATCTGAGAAGAGGACAGCAGACCAGTCGTTATCAGTCCAATTGCGATGTTGATGGCACCATTGCAAACGGGCGGTACGGTGACGTCTGGACAATGGGATGTACACAACACGAAGGCGGGCGTATAGTCCTTCTTCATGCAAACGTCTGGCGACAGTTTTTCGGGAGATCTGCTTGCCAGTAGCAGCCATAAACTGATTTGCTACCTCACTAGCTGTGCTGCGCCGGTGTCTTTTTGTTGATAGCACTATGTACAGATCTTCTGCAGGTGTCGTACTGCGAACACGACCTCCCCCGTGACGTTTGCTACACTCTCCATTTCTTTGAAATGATTTCCAAAGCCTTGAAACAACACTGTGGCTGACGTCGAACTCCCTGGCAACACCTGTTATTTTTCGCCCTTCTTCAATCTTGCCAATAATACGGCCACGCGTAAAATAATCTAGGTGATGTCGCGAAAACATACTGAAAATTGCAAGTTCGTCAATTGGTTCTTTCCCTTTCAACTTTGCGTTTGAACAACATCGGTCAATACGCGTCAAATCCTTTATATCTCTTATCAGCGCTATGACGTCACGAACAAGTTCGGCAATCCAAAATTTGCATACGCACAACACGTCTTACTGTATCCCGCACTTATGCTAATTTCCAAATTTTCCTGCCTTCCATTTTATGGTTGCTATCGTTGTAATTGTCATCCGTCCTTAGCAATTGTCCGGCAGTGTATATGCAGTTCAGTGAGAGCACAGTGCAATGTAGCATGGAGAGATAACGAAATGCAACACATGAATAACGAAATGCAACACATGAAGATTGCTTACCCAGTTGGGGTGGGGGAGGTGTGCTGTTTGCAATTTGTTTACCTTGGCAACCATGTTGCAGCATGACCTGCAAACTGCCACAGGTATAACTGTGGCCACCTGAATGTTACAATAATGTTTATATGACATGGGACTATGTGTGAAGTGCTAAGTCTGGAACCTCCATTACTATCATGTTGCAAAATTGTTGGGAATGGTGCTCATGGAGATGACTGTGTAATGGAGGAGTGTGTTGTTCATATACTAGTCCAGGTTCTGTCTAAGTCTGCCAGATGGTATTGCAGTGTAACTTGGATAATTCGAAGCTGAAAGGACCACAAAAATAATTCGAATTATCGACAAATTAGAATTAGGCAAGTTTGAATATGGGCACATTCAAGTACTGTAAAAAACAACATATTTATTCATAACATACAAAAAAAGTACAGTATGGTAAATTTTAAAAAAATTGAAAAAAAACGTGAAATTTTGGCCTGCTTCATAGAATTTATGTTATGGGTAAGTGTAAATTCCTTAAGTTTATCGAGTGAATGAAATAGAGAGTCACTTCCATTCTGCTGTCCCTCAACAAACTTCCTTAACTGTTGGAGGTGAACCAAGGTCTCTACTGAATTTGGAAGGCGCTCTTCGGGAAATTCTGGTCGTCCCTGTTCTTTATCTGAAGATACACAGCAGGTCTTCTTATTCATAACATCAGACAAGATCTCATCATCTGTGAACTCACCACAAACAGCTAAATTGTCATCAACTCTCACAAAAGTCTCATACGGTACATCACAGCCTACGTCTTCCCAGTACTCCACAGTGGGTATGATCTCGCCACCATTACCTTGATGTAGTTGAGACGCATCATCGGGGTGCTGGAAGCCTGCTTTTCTGAAACAGTTGCCTATAGTTTCAGGTTTAACTTGTTGCTTCATCCAGAACAATACGTACCTATTTTAAAAGGTAATTGTTGAAAATACGAGATTACAAAAATGCGGTTTTCTTCGGATTAAACAAAAAAAAAAAAAAAGTTTGAATTAAAGGGGTTTTTTTTACATTATATATATAGAAAATTCAAGAGACCAAATGAAAAATTCGAATTAACCAAGAATTTGAATTAAAAACGTTCGAATTAGGCAAGTTACACTGTACATCTATATAGGTCTATTGATATCAGGGGTATGCAGAGGCATTTATAATCAGTTAGCATTGCAACTCCTTGATGTGATACACAAGTTTTGAACAGCCTCTGGGAAGTCCTTGATTTTTCATATTTTTGTAAAAGGTCCTGGAATAGTGCTAGGATTTTTCTTGCAGTGGGGAAAAAAACCAAAGAAATTAGTATAAATGTTTTGTTTTTGATTGTGTTACTTTGTTCTAGTAACAGAGCAAGCATTGGTTCATTTATTTCAAATGAAATAAGTTTTAAAAAACTGTGCATTGCCCACTGTAATTTTCAGAGAAAGGGTAACAAAAAATGAAGACTGAGAGTTCCAATTTTGAACTTCTTTTCAAACAAAAGGGGAAATGCTTGTTCTTTTTGTTTCCTCATATAACAAGAAGTGATTGACTAATGGAAAAACATTCATTTTAATTCAAATTAAATTTCATGTAATCACCTCATATGTGATAGCAGACAAATATTAATATAGCCATTTCATTGTTGCACATTCAACCATACTGCTTTTGTCATCATTGAAATCTTTAATAATAATTTATTGTTTTTATTAATTTTTCCCCGTTAAATTAGTTTAGCAGCAGATCTTCTGTTTCGATGGTTGTGTAAGCAGATACATTTTTTGTTATTTTATATACAATTTCATTTTATTTATTTTTTGTTATTTTATATGCAATTTCTCTATACTGATATGGGGGTGAAAATTGATACAGCATCAGGATATATCTTGATTGTATTCCTGGCACTGTGAGGGTGAGGCATCACACCTTTCCTTGCCACCATATTGGAAACAACTCTGCAGCAGGACTGCTCATATTATAAGGAACAATCTCCAGGGTGTGGAGCTCAGCAGATTTTCACTCATCAACCTGCAACAGCTGCTTGCTTGCTTGCTACTTGGAATACCATATTTCGGCACACCAGTGTTCTCACTTATGGTATTCCTTGTCTCTGCATGCTTGTACAGCTGCCAGAAGAGGACCAACTGAATAACCCCCCCCTCCTCTCTCTCTCTCTCTCTCTCTCTCTCTCTCTCTCTCTCTCTCTCTCTCTCTCTCTCACACACACACACAAATACTATTTTGCAACATGTGTGTTTAATATAGAGTTTTGTCTGCTTCCTTACCTTGCTCTCAGAATCAGTGAAGGTGAGAGCAGTTTGATACTCACTGACGTATGCATTCTAATGTCTGTTTTCATTGCTGGTTATTATCATCATGAGGCCTCTCTATATCAGTTTAGCAAGTAAAAAAAAATAGCCATTCAATGTTTCTTAAAAGTACAGCTTCTGTAAACAAAATTTCATCCAGAAATTTTTGAGGCTAAGTAGTACTCTGCCTGATCTCTATGGGGAAACTAGCAAAACTGCCTCATAATCAACCTGCTACTCACTTCAGAGTGAAAGAATGGTGACATTTACTTCATCCCACACATTTCACTACTTACTGATAAAATTACCTAAGGGGTCATTCCAATTTTATATTAAATTTTTGCTTGATCATCTGGCTTTTTGCTTTTATGTTTTCACCATAGGTAGCCTTGCTAGTGACCTGCTAAAAACTATTTTTGTCATTATTTTATCCATTGCCATCTTGTTCACTGGTGTGCAAAAATTAAGGACGAAGAGGAGAAATTTGCATAACAGCGGAACGAGCCTGCAGAACGGACCGAAAGACCACTCAGGAGATAGACTAGAGTCCGGTACGGTGGCGCATGCGCATATATGCAGCATGATGGGTGGGGGGGTCGGAAGAGTATAAAGCACACGGGCGGTGTACACTCAGCAATTCGGTGAAAGCTATTGCACGATGTACATCGGTTTGAATGACATCAAGTTGCTGCCACCGTGTGATATGGCCAACAGGCAATCCAGTAGACGACATCTAGATGACTTTACCCGAGGTCACGTCATTGGGAAGTTGGAAGAAGGTCAAAGTGTGACTAGTGTGGCCGAAGAGTTCGGGATCGCTCACAGCATCGTTTCACGAGCTTGAGAGAGCATTTCAAATGACGGGAACAGCTGTTTGAGAGTTTAGCAGTGGTCGTCCACGAGCAACCACGGCGGCAGACGACAGGTGAGAAGAGACAGACGGCAGACAGCGGGAGAAATCGCAAGGCACATGCAACAGACAACTGGACGTCCGTTATCGTGTTTTACTGTGGCCAGGAGACTGCACAAAGGTGGTCTATTTGCACGACAACCAGCGTGGTGTGTGCCATTAACGCCTGCTCATCGGAGACGGTTTCTGTGGTGCCAGGAACACAAGAACTGGACACATCAGCAATGGGGTCAAGTTCTCTTTACGGATGAGAGCCGATTTAGTCTGACGAGCAATTCTGGACGTATACACATCTGGAGAGAGCAAGGAACATGCAATCACACCTCTAACATCATCGAAAGGGACCGGTTTGGAGGTGGCGGAGTTCTCGTTTGGAGCGGTATCATGCTTGCTAGCCGTACTGACCACATCTTCCAAGGAGGTTCAGTCACTGGTGTCCGCCATTGTACCGGGGTTCTCTTGCCTCACGTGCGTCTGTTTAGAGGTGCTGTGGGTTCTGAGTTCCTCTTCATGGATGACAACGCTACACCTCATCGTACAGTGACTGTCGCAGAGCTGTTGGAGAGTGAAGATATTCAACGCATGGATTGGCCCGCAAGGTTCCCGGACCTAAATCCAAGCAAACATATGTGGGACCTTCTCGGGAGACGCTTGGCAGCAGGTCACCAGCTGCCAGCAACGATTCTGCAGCTGCGATTAGCGCTACAAGAGGAATGGGCCGCGATGCCTCAACAGCTCCTTGACAACCTCATCCTGTGCATGGACAGACGTTGTAAATCCTGCAATGCTCGTTGTAAATCTTGTAAATCCAGGAGTGATCATATCCCCTACTAAAGACTGGATTTTTCTTGGCAGCCGCCTGTCTTATGGACATTTCTGTCTTCTGTCCAGTTGTGCTCGAAGCTACCTTTTCAATAAAGTGCCTTTGTATCCTTTGGATTCCTTGTTTGGACGATTTTGCTCACTTGTCCCATATTCTTACATCTTGGGGATCTTATGGTATGATTTGAATCGATGTGGAGCACTTCTGCACGACGTTACATTCGAAAAACCGTCTCGTCCTTGATTTTTGTACGCCAGTGTATTTAAACTCCTTTTTTCATCACTGCAACAAAAACAAAAAAAATGAGCGTTTGCAACAATTTTGAAAAAAGCGGCTGTGTGGTTTCTATTAAAGATGATAGAATGTTCTTGTTTTCACTGCCTTAAAGTAGAGATCCTGGCTTTTCAGAAAATGTATACAGGGTTAAAAGGAAAGTCTGATCAGGCCAATATCTCACAAACTATGGCAGTTAGCAATTTACTTGTGCAGTTGTATAGGAAACCCCCTATAATGCACACAATAACACCGCGAGAGCTATTGCGCCCCCTTTGCAGATAGGGCAAAAAGTCAATTACAAACTTGTTCAGTGAGGCAAAAATAGTACATATGTCCCATAACAAAAGATGGAAGGGGACTAGGAATGTGGCCTCAAGAAAATCACAACATCCAGAATCAACAACCAAGCTACAAGATGTGAATGCATAATACTGTAGAGATTTTATTAGTTTAGGAAATACAATCTACATGTTTGCATACTAAAATGTTGCTCTTTAGCAATGATGCACGCCTACACAAGCATTCTACGAGCTGACCGTGCATGCGTTGCAGTATATCCCCATCAATAGAGGCACAGGTGGGTGTTATATGCTGTTGCAGATCTGCTACATTTAGCTGTGGTGTTGCATACACCTGTGATTTAAGATGGCCCCAAAGGAAAAAGTGCAGTGGGCTAAGGTCTGGTGAGCGTGGAGGTCATGCTACAGGACCTCCTGGTCCTATCCATCTTCGGTCAAACACACCATCTAGTCATCTTGATACATGTGCGTTCCTATGTGGTAATGCCCTGTTATGCTGGTATCACATGTTCAATAAAGGTTGTAATGGTACATTGTGCAAGAAATCCGTTTCATCCGTTTGAAGGAAATGTAAATATCGTTCACCATTCAGAGTTACATTGTAACAAAAAGGTCTTACAAGCTGGTCCCCTCCCCCCAATGCCACACCAATCGTTGGTGAACCACCTCACTTGATGGTGTGTGTCTCTCACCCAATAGGGATTTTCCTGTGCCCCGTAGTGTACATTATGCGTATTCATAACACCATCTTGTGTGAAGCGTGACTCATCTGTCTATAAAATGTTTGACAGAATCTCTGGGCCCTCTTTTAAAGCATTCAACATGACATTACAAAAATCAAGCCTTTTATCCGCATCTCCAGGCCACAGTGCCTGCTGCGAATGAAACGAATATGGATGCATATGGTTCCTGTGCAAAATTTGTAGTATACGCTGTTGGCATAATCCTTTTTCCCAGGCAACTTCATTTGTGCTGCTGTTGGGGATGTGCAAATACGTATGCCAGAATATCCATATCGTCCCGCTTTGGCCTGCCTGTACCTGAGCGATGGCTGACACTACCTGGACACAGCGACTCAGATAGCTTTCTGCTTTTTTCACATTTGGAGTGTCCCGTTCCATCTTTTCTTATGGAACAAAAACATTTATGTACAATTTTCGCCTCGCCGAACAAATTTGTAATTGACTGTTTTGCCCTATCTGCAAAGGGGGGCACATATCCCCTTCACACACACCCTAAAAGGGGGGAAGGTCCCTCGTGGTGTTATTGTGTGCACCATAGGGAGTTTCCTATACAACTACACAAGAAGTAAATCGCTGACTGCCATGGTTCCTGAGATATTGGCTTGATCACGGACTTTCCTTGTAACCCTGTATACATGTAATATAAGACTTTGGTAACTGGGATTCAATGGGCTTAAATTTAGTTATCACAATGAGCAATTTTGCCAATTTTAAAGGTCTGTAAATTCAAAAGGGCTTAAAACCACAGTATGGAAATTTTTGTACAAGAACTATGACTGAAAGGGTTTCTAGCCCTGGTGAAATAAAAATACTGGGCTGGAAGCCCTTTCATCCAATTTTTAGCTCCAAAATTTGTGAATTTCAAGGTCAAATATCTCAAAAGGGAGACCTGCAAAATATTAGAAAGTTTGGCTATGGATACTCATACTAGTACTTAATAAAACCTGTACATTTTGGGGTTCACACTGATGTTCATGTTACAAGCTCAAATTTCTGTAAAAATGAAAATGTGAAAACATGATAATAGACTTAAAATGGCCTCACATCATTATTTTATAATCTAATAATTTCATAATGGTAAAAATAATTTAAAATAGATGAACTGATCATATTTTTTATGAAAAGTTAGGCTATATGCATTTCTTCTCTTTATCTTCCCCAAGCCACCGTCCATCCCTTTTGTATTTATTTTAAGACTGATTCTGCAGATGATCTATGCATCAAAAGCCTTTGTAGGATAGGTGCCTGCATTGTACACAATACAACTGCTGTTTATGCTTTCTAAAAGCAGCTAGGTTCCATCTCTCCAAACGTTCAGTCCAAATCTGAAGAAGATTTATTTCTCTGATGGCTCAGAAGTACAATATAAGAACAGGAGAACTTGTGTAAGCATAAGCAAGACTTTGGTGTAGATGCTGAATAGCATTTCTTTGCCACAAGTCAAAACAAGAGTCCTTGTTATGTGACTGGTAGGGCAGTAAAGGGAGTTTTTCCACACGAAACTCATGTATGTCCTTAGGTGTAAAGATGTGGCCTTCAACTGAAGGCCACATCCTTACATCAGAGGACATATATGAGTTTCATGTGGAAAATGTTTGTGACATAAACTTTATGGTGACTGAAAGTGAGATAAAAGAAAAGAGCAAGAGTATCTGAATGACTGCTTCAATAAAGCCAAAAGATTTGAAGGAGCAAGAGATCACCACTGCTATATACCCAAGGACTCGTCAACTTTCTGATAAATTGAATATCTGCATCATTTCATAATAACCATGGGAGTTCAGAATTGATGGATCACCGGGACTGATTCCATTTTATTGAAATAACTGATAACTGAAAATGACTGTTATTTGTGTTTTCAATAAAATGTGGTAACAGCAGTTTTCACTGCTGTTAATCAATGAATCGTCTAAATTTTGCTATTGAATCATCTAAATGCCTGCCAAAAGTGTATATTGCCTGCCAAATTTTTTGGTTTACCCACAAAATTATTGGAAATTTTATTTGTTTTATTGTTATTTTATGTACCCTGTATTTACAGATTTTTTCTGAATTTTTTTTTTTTTTTTTTTTCTCTCAGCTGAGTGCAATTTTGAGGGAACAAAATAATGGGCCTGAAGGATCACTGCACCTATGTATTCGGATTTACTTGATCACAATTTTGCATACTTCTGTCCTCCAACTTGCTCTGCTTGTAGCTTAGTGAAAAAAACTGTAAAAATGCCATATGATTAGGTTTGGTGGTAGCTGCTAAAGAGAGAGAGAAATGAAATGTATCAGCCTCACCTAAAATTGTGTTTTTGAAGGTATTTTACCATGACTGCACAAAATTTTACAGTCAACCCTTAATTAGTTAAAGCGAAACAGCAACTAGGGCCTCTGTGAATTTTGGAGAGGTGCAAGCTAGTTCTGTGTGACATTGGCGAAAAGACCCCAACTTACTGGGTTTTGTTCCAGAAACCTTAGGTTGAATGACCAACTGGAACCCTCAGCTGTGGGCTAATCCCCCACACTGATGTACTTACCTGATTAAAAAGACAAAAGGAAATATTAAGAATGACTCAAGTGTGGGATATGGTGGACCTACCACACTTGAGAAGGACGGTCCACCACGGAATCGACCTGGACTTTCTAAACGGCGTATGAGAAAACGATCTTGGCTGAGTGAATGTAAGATTGGTGTATGGAATACTAGAGGTATAAATGGCAAGTTGAGTGAGGTGATTGAGGAGATGAATAAGTATAGACTGGATGTGCTGTGTGTAAGTGAAACCAAAGAGAAGGAAATTGGGGTAGAAGAAGTGAATGACACGGTGAGTGTGTGGTCTGGAGTATTGGATAATATGAGAGGACAGGCTGGTGTAGGTGTGATTTTAAGTGAAAAGATGAAGAACAACTTGATTCACTATAGTTGCATAAGTGAGAGAATTCTCTGGATTCGTTTGAAAGTGAAACTTCAGAGAATTGTAATTGTTGTAGTGTATGCTCCTTGTGACTCAGAACCTTCTGATAAGAAGGAAGATTTCTGGAATGAGCTAAAAGCTGTTTTGAGCCAGTTTGGTGCTAAAGAAAAAGTTATAATAGCAGGGGATTTCAATGCTAGAGTAGGTGTGCAGAATGCAATCTCTGACAATGTTCTGGGTAAGTGTAATGATCCTTGTGTGAATGATAATGGTGAAAGATTAATTGAACTCTGCATTGAGAATGATTTGTGTGTATCTAATACATTTTTCAACCACAAGTATATACACACATATACTTGGAAAAATCGTACTCTTGGTCAAAAGAGTGTGATAGATTTTGTTGTTTACAATCAGCGTTTGAAACACTTAGTTGTTGACACCCGTGTGATGAGAGGTGCGGATGTTGGTTCTGATCATTACTTGGTAGTGTCACGAGTGAAACTTAATGTTGGTTGGAGGAAAAGGAATAGGAAGAGACCCAGGATAGAAAGAATAAAGGTTGATAGGCTCCTTGAAGATCATCAGCAGTATTTTGACTTACTCAGAGAACGACTGAAGGATCTGAAATCTTGTGAGAGAGATGTAAAAAAGAAGTGGGAATGTTTTAAGAACTGTGTTGTTACTGCTGCTAAAGAGGTCTGTGGCACCACAATAGTGGGTAACAATAGAGGTGATGCTTGGTGGAATAGTGAGATTGATGAAGCAGTAAAGAAAAAGAAGGAAGCCTATTTGGGGATGTTGCAAGGTAGAGTCTCTGTGGATGAATATCGCTGTGAGAAGCGTGAAGCTGCTAAGCTGGTTCGCCACAGTAAGGCAAAAGATAGGAAAGAGAAAGTGGAAAGGCATGAACTGGCTTTTTGGAAAGATAAAAAGTCCTTCTGGAAGTACATGAGACTCAGGAAAAACAGGGGAAACAAAGTTGTAAGTTGTGTGAAGAATGAGATTGGGGAAATGATATGGGAGTCCAATGAGTTAAGTGACAGATGGGGTAAATACTTCTGTGAGTTATTAGATCAGGAGAGCAAAAATTATTCTGAGACAGATGCAGATGATGTCACAATGAGGGATGAAAGCATAGGAGGGATCTCAAGAGAAGAAGTGTGTAAAGCTCTAAAATTTCTTCAGAATGGTAAGGCTCCAGGAGTTGATGGCATAACTGCAGAGATGTTGAAGTATGGTGGTGACTCTATAATTGACTGGTTAACTGAAATTTGCCAGTTGTGCTGGGAGTTAGGAATGGTCCCTCGGGATTGGAAGGATGCTATCATTGTTCCCTTGTATAAGGGAAAAGGTGATCAGACTGAATGCAAGAACTATCGTGGTATTAGCCTACTGGGTGTTCCAGGGAAAGTGTTTGGTAAGGTTGTTATTGAAAAAGTACGGGTTCTTACATCAGAGAAAGTGTGGGATGTTCAGAGTGGTTTTATGCCTGGTAAAGGCTGCACTAACCAGATTTTTGCGTTACGCATGATGATTGAAAAGTATCTGGCTGTTGGGAAGAAAGTTTTTACTGCCTTCATAGATTTAAAGAAAGCTTACAACCAAGTGAATAGGGCACTTTTGTGGAAGGTATTGAATGAATATGGTGTTACTGGGAATCTACTTAATAGTGTAAAAGCCATGTATGCTGGTAGTAGAGCTTGTGTACGAGTGAATGGTGTTTTATCAAAATGGTTTTCCATTGGTGCAGGAGTTAGACAAGGTTGTGTAATGTCTTGGTGATATCCGTGTGTGCAGATTGCTGTATGCTGATGACACTGTCCTGTTGGCAGAGAGCAAAAGTGAGTTGCAGAGTATGTTGACTCGAATGCACGAAGTTTGCATGAAATTCAAACTGAGTATAAATATGGGAAAAACCAAAGTTATGGTGTTTGAGAGAGGAATGGGTAGCACTGAATGTAATGTAAGTATAAATGGCACTGTGATTGACCAAGTGAGTGAGTTTGTGTATTTAGGAAGCATGTTTGACAGAGAGAACAAGTTGAATGGTGAAATCAGTAGGCGAGTGAATTCTTCTTTGAAAGTCATAGCTGCTCTGGGAGGTTTTCACAGAAATGATGGGTTCTCTAGAGAGTCCCGCATGGCTGTGTATGAAACAGTAATTGTTCCTACTCTGATGTATGGCAGTGAAACCTGGGTACTGCAGAAAAAACATAGGAGTTGTTTGTGGCAAGACACGATCTGATTGTGTGAGGAATGAAGATGTATTGCAGTTGTGTGATGTAAAGCAAAATGTTGTTAGCAAGGTGGAGACCAATATGCTTCGGTGGTTTGGCCATGTTGAAAGAATGAGTGATGAAATGCTTACTAAGAAAATATTTTCAGCCCAAGTGGCAGGAAGGAAAGGCTGAGGAAGGCCAAGGAAGACATGGGTGGGTCAGATTCAGGAATGTCTGCATGAGAAAAAGATTATGAGTATGAAGTATGAAAGATCTTGTGTATGACGTGTAATGGATATCAGTGAAGCATGAGTTGTATGTCAAGATCGCTGTAAATGGCGAAGTTTGATATGACAACAATAGGTAAAAATATCTGGAAGTTTGTATTTCTTTTTGGAGCTAACCTCTGAATCTCAGAGAACAGCTTAGTGATATGTATGTATGTATGAAAAGTTACTTTAATCACAATAATTTCGCAGTTTCAAATGGAATTTTTTTTTGTGTGTATGTAGCTGAATGGTAATGTATTATTGAGATAATTACTTATCAATTGAATTTTTAATTGCTAGTAATATCTTAGTTATAGCTTATGAAATCAGTTGAAATCGACCAATCATTTGATCATAAATCAGCTTTTAATCAATATGTTCAGTGCATGTAGCCATTACGTCAGTCAATTGAAGTTGTTGCTTAAAGGTTCACAGAAAATGGTTTATGGATTTCAATTCTTGAAAGATGGCAAGTCTGATAGTGTAATGGTAAAACACAATCTCTTGTAGTTCTTCAATGTATTTATATCAACCTATCTTTTTCAGTGCAGTTGTGTGGCCTTTTATGTAAATACTGTAATGTGTATTTGTATGGTTTCATGAGAATTTTTAATTTTTTTAGCATGTGCTATCAAACTTATTAGAATATAATATTGGGCCAGAATCACCAATTAGTTTTAAGGTGTTTACTTAGTTGCCCAAAAGAAGTTGATATTACTATTTAGAACTATGTTTATGCAAATGTCAGGTAAGAATTGTAGCTTCGGGAGCTCAAAATGAAATGGTATGTAAGTTTCTTGATGGTGTCTTAAATGCAAAGGCACAAAAAGGGTTAACAAGACTTTGAAGTAGTCCTTTTTCCTAAGTTGTGCCTTAATGGCACTTGTCTATAAACACCACTTTCAGATACAGGGGAAATTTTTAGCATTTTTTCAAATATTGCAGAGTATGGTAAGTAGACTCCATGCATGTTGTCAGAACAAGGCAATGTTGCAGAACAACCAAGAAGTGATTGTCTGAGGATAAGGTCTAGAAAGATCAGTATCTTTCTGTGAATGCTCGCAGAAACCTCACATTGTCCTTCTGTCACAACCAAGATGCTCTGAGAAGTGCCACCCGTGTTGCAGTATGTGATCAAATGGTCCGTAATAGATTGCATCAGGAAGGTCTTTAGTTGGGATCTGCATTGTGCCAAATACCACTGTTACAGCAATCTAGCCAGAAAGTTGGGTATGGCATGTCTACATGTGTTATGGCAGTAAGAGTAGCAAAGCATCCAATTCTCTGATGAATTCTGATTTGGCATACATTCCGATAGTCAGCAAGTTTATATCTGCAGAACTTTAGAAGCATGTGGCAGTCAATATTTGTGCCAGTGTGCATCTCTTTCAGTCACGGTGTAGGATGGAATATGTATGTTTGTCAGTGACACATGAACACTAGTGTGTACTGTCACACTTTTTTTCTTGGTGCAATAGACCATTGTTTCCACTTTGTGGATCACAGTGCACAACCGTATCAAGCTCATATTGTGGTTCCGAAGCTTGAAGAACATGGTATTTTGTGTTTACCTTTACTTTCAAGGTTCCCTGACCTCAATCTGTTTGAGCATGTCTGAGATGTGCTTCAGAGTAGCTTGGACAGGCATCACTTGGTCACTATGACACCTTTAGAACTTTGAACTTTTGCCTCATCTGTGAGCCACACTCGCCCAGTGCAAGCAGAATCATCTCATCTGCAGTACATCAAAGAGGTGCCAAGGGGTTATCACAGTGTTCTGACTGAGCAAGGTAAACCTTGTGTGCTTCTCCTTCCTTCTGAATCACCCAGGTGTTCTCTTATTTGAATCTAAAGTATCACCTTACAAGTTTTGTCTGACCATTTTCTGGCTGTTTTGAGTTGTACATCCTATGTTGTCTATAACTAAACACTCACAATTGTTTTTCACTCTGTTGATTTTTTTTTTTTTTTTCTGTAAAATCACTAACTTTTTCAAGTAGTTTATTTTAAGTATGAAGCATGCATTATACATTGGGAGCATAGCCATATGACAGGAGGTTGTTACAGTGAGTGATATAATAATATTCAATTAAATGTTATTTCGTTTTGTTGGTGCAAATCTACACCACTTTTGAACAAAATATCATTTATTCAGAATATAAGTATTTTATAGAAAGCCATGGAACAAATGTTTATGGTAAAGTGTGGAATTGTTTTTTAACTCTACTTAGGTTGACTGTTCCTGTAGCCACTGTGGTTTCTAAGCATGATGTTGTTTTTTTTTTTTCCATTCATTTTTAAAAAGTTTGGCTGCCCATCTTTTTTTTCTCAGAGTTTACAGATGTGTAACTCTTTCCATTCATATTTTTTATAGTATCTGATAGTTCAGTTTATTAGAAATGTGAACGTGTCTGATTTTTCCATGTCTAAGTAGCTGGTTTGTTGTTGTTTTTGCAGGTCAGTTTCTGAAAACATTTTCATGAGTCATCAGATTTTTCAGTATGATATTCATGTCATAAAAATTCATCCATTGGAAGTGGTTGTTTTTTTAATGTTTCAGAGGGAAGTATTACTGCTCTGCTGAAGTCTAGCAAGCAGATAATCTGTTCAGGTACTAGAATTGGTTTCTTGCCAAAAAAAGTATAATCTACTGACTGTTGTGAACTGTGCGAGCAATGCACTTTTTTGTTTTTTTATGGGCTACTGTCAATGCAGTTTGTATGATTCTTCAGTTTTTCGCTTTCCACTTTGGTTGAAATTAACACATTTGCTGGCTGCTTTTCATTAACATACTCTCTCCTTCAAATTTGTATTGTTTTGCCTTTTTGGTAGCACATTACTTATTCGATGGGTGCCATAGATCATGAAATACCTCCTAATTATGTCACTGCATTTACAAAGTTTTGTCACAGTTGTGTTTTCCCTTTGTTATTTGAATTTGTTCCTGTTTCTGCTGACAGAAGAGCTGCGCTGGTGTGGTTAATTTGCCAATGCAAAGCTACTGTTGTAAGAACTCTGTACCTCCTGTTATTGTCAAGACCTATAGGACAGCACTGTTGACAGTGAAGACCAAGGGAAAACAAGTAATTGAAAACTGGTCAAAGTCATGTGTAAGTGGAGCTGTTTTCTAGTCCAGGTGTTCTGTGGTTAATGCTTTGAGACTTTAAAGACACTGAACTTATATTGTTAGGCCTATAATTTTGGTAATGTATGCAAAAAGACCAAGTAAAAATATATTTAATTCTTCAAGATCTTATATTTTTCATCCATTTCTTCAGGGGTAAAATATTTTAATACTTTTTTATTCTTTGACTTGTTTATAGGAAACTGTTTTAAATGGCAAAGACATAGGCTCCACTGACACTCCTGAAACAGCAAAGATATTTTCATCACTTCAGGCATTAACAGCAATTTTTGCTTCCTTTGCACATGGTGCCAATGATGTGAGGTAAGTTATATATATTTTTTAATTTTGTAATATTTTTGTCCTGCCATGTTGAACCAAAACGGGATTTTTCCACAGTTCAAATGTATGAGCATGCAACATGGTGCTGTCCATGTGAAAAGTAAAAACTGTCAAGGTGTATGTCAGTTACCTTGAGTGACTGACTGTGGGCCTTGTTTATTGACATGATAAATGCAAGCCTAACTTCAAAAATTAAATATATCTAAATTCAAAAGGCATTTTGTTGGAATAAGGAAAATACATCCAGCATCAACAAAAATATACACTATGTAGGCAAAAGTGTTCACTGGAAATCAGTACACAGGCAGCCCACCTTTGGTCATTACAACTGCAGCAACCCTTCTAGGTATGCTTTCCACAAGATGCTGATAGGTCTGTACCGGTATTTTCCTCCTGTAAAGCTTCTGCCAGAGCTTCCATAGAGGAAGGTGATGCAAGCCGAGATTGTATTTGACATTCCAGATCATTCAACAGGTGTTCTTTCATATTTAGATCAGGACTTTAGGCTGTCCAATCCAACACTTGAACATCCTGTTTTTCAATGCAGATCAAGACAGACGTTGCCGTATGTGCAAGGTGCTTGATCTTGCTTAAATAGGCAGGGATCTATGCTGAAGTACTGCCGCAGCATTGGTGCTGCAGAATTGTTCAGAATGTCTTCATACCTGTTGGGTATTAGGATGGGGTGCATGATAAACAAAGGACAGAGTTCTTCTCAGCAGAAACAGCCCTACACTATCACAGGTTCCCCACCAAACTTGATGGTAGGGACAGTGCAGTGTGCCAGACATCATTCTCTGGACAAATGCCACACCCACATACCTCCATCCGAACAAAAGAATGATCAGTATGATTTATATCTCTACACAACCCTCTTCCATTCCTCTGTTGTCCACAAGCAGCAAGTGAGACCCCACTGCAGTTGTCATCTGTTATTTCCTGAAGTGATGTAGGGCTTGTGTGCAGCTGGCCTAACATAGTAACCATGGCATGCTGTTACTGACAGACTGTTTTGGTGCAAATAGCTGTTTCAGTGGCCTGTGTCTGTGGCAGCAGATGTGCCTTCTTCACATGCTGCAGTAAATTTCATTTGGCATGATCACTCTTGTGTGGCCTCCCAGAGCATGGCATTGGTGAAGTCTGCTTTCATTGGATGTTCATCAGCACATTTTTTTATATCCAAAGTTCCCGCCATATCAAGGAAATGTTCATGCTCCTTGAATGGTTTTTGTTGAATATTTTAATTTCTTCATTCTGGTTTTTGCCTTTTCGATCTTAAATCATGCTTTCTGTAAATCATCCATTTTTTGTTTAAATACATCTAATTTTAACAAAGGGTTTGCTTTTACTGTCGGCTGTCAGTCATGAGAATTCATCTTTCACTGATTTTACAGTCATTTCTTATATAGCTTCGTTTTCATGAAAGCCTTCTCATTTCGTGGAAATATATGTTTGTTCCGTGCTGCCCACAGCGGCAGCCTGCTCAAAGTTTTACTTAGCGCTACTCGTCGTACAAATTTTCATATTTTCAAAATGTACAACCTTTGGCCAAGAAAGGAAGACTAACATCAGGCACTGCAATAAGAAACCTATTGGAATATGCAACCAAACTGAAGTCTGGTGAGTACTCCTTGATAACATTGAATAATTCCATAATCAAATGCATATTGTTTCATGTATTACGTTGCATACGACATGCTCCCACAGGTAGTCAACATGTTCATAAATAACATGTGAAACAGTATTACGAACATCACAATTATATTGTTGATAGCTATCATAAAGCACCTACTCCTGTCCGTGGCATCTCCCACAACAGGATGCATTCTTTCAATAAGACTATGCCTTGTCTCATTGGTCCCGTTTGGCGAAGGACACTGGTTTGAAGAGTGTTCCAGTGATTTTGCAACCCTCGAACAGCCCTGTCACTCTAGATTTGAACCTAATTGACCATCTGTGGGGGACAAACTGGAGAGATGTATTTATGCCCAAAACCCATGACTGGCAACAATATCACAATCTGAACATTTCCAGCACCTGATGAAGTTGATACCAATATATGTTGTTGCTCTTATGAGGGCAAAAGGTTGGCCTAGACATTATTAAAAGAATAAGTATAATAAATTGTCCTTTAAGTGTATTTACATTAATAAAGTAGCACAATGGACTACTAGTCAGTCCACCAGAAAAACAGTGTGCAAGATATGCTAATGTATGCAGTTTTCTGTGGGTGGTGACTGTCATTATTGTCATCGCTTAGGCATGAATGTATTGTAATTATAAAAGAAAAATTAGCATAAAATATGCATAAATACCATATACATTCACATATAAGTTGACCCCTACCACCAGCCTGCTTCAACAGATAAAAAATTGTGAAAACCTTGACCCATATAAAAGCCGACCTTAAATTTCAAGATTTTGAAAAATATGTTTATTGATATGAATTGTGCAAATTTCTGACATTATCTCCTGTAAAAACCTTCAAAGTGCAATTCACTGTAGGAGTTTCTAAATAACTCCTGTAACATCCATGGTATTTAGTGTTTTACTGGGCGGTTCGCCCATTTAATTTTGTCTGCCGCCCGGCTATATTTCCTATAATGAATGTTTTCACATTGCATATAATAGTAAGAATGGAAAACTTATTCCCACATATACCATCAGTGTTGATGAAAACTGGCTGAAATCTGTGTCACCGCACTAGTGGCACAGCGTTCTAAGCTCTGGCTTATGACCATTCGTCCGAGAAGAGTCCAGGTTCGAGCCCCGGTGGGGCATGAATGTTGTGTTTGTCTTACGGCACTGGTTCTCTCTTTTCCCTGGGACCAGTGGCCTTAAATTAGGAACAATCGACTGCTTATGGCCTATTGAGTTGCTTACGGTGGTCATTATTAAACCTTCCATCTATAAAAAAAAAAAAAAAAGAAGAAGAAGAAGAAGAAATCTGTGTGGAATATAATTTGTTAGTAAATACTCATTTTTTTTAACCATTTTTGTACAACTTTCGAGCTGTTTATCAGGTTCGAGCTGTTTATCTACCACACTGCTAAAGATGTTTGATAATCATAATAATGTTAACAAAAACAGTTTGTTTGTTTTTCGATTGGGGAAGGTGTCGTTAAAAGTACCACCCAGCTGAAATTTCTTGTTGCCCGGCTGTGAAAAAAATCTAAGAAGAACACTAGTATTATTTATGCAGCACTTTTTGAAAGACTTAATAACCATTTCTGATAAAATTTGTGTTCCACAAGTCTTTCAATTATGAAATAATTAGGCCAATATTGGCCTTCTTCAAGTTATCACCTATCATGAAACACTTGATCTTTTCCTTTCCATATCACTAACCATACTGACACAGCTGGTGTGAACAAGGCCAGAAGACACTCACGCTTGCTGTGAAATCTCAGAAGAGGAGAGATGCCTGACTGGCTGTGCCCTTCCCAAACAGCTTTAGTGATTTATCTGGTGTCTGACTCACTGTATGTCCACTTCCAATGATGGGGTCACACAGGGGAAATAATGAGAGATTCCTTTGTGTTTAGAAGCAAGAAATTCCTCTGTCTCAATTTGAAATGGGATTAGGTTTTTCACATATCGTATTAGAACCTATTTCCATAGAAATCCTACTCTGGGTAAAATATATCATCATCATCATCATTGTCAACCATTATCAATCCACTGCTGGACGAAGGTCTCCCCAAGTTTCCTCCACAACGGTCTGTCTTGTGCCAGTCTCCTCCATGTCACTCCCGCATACTTTCTAATTTCATCCACCCATCTCCCATGTGGTCTTCTGGGTCTTTTCCTTTCCCTTGGAATCCAATCTAAAATTTCGGCTGTCCGTCGATGGTCTGTCCTTCTGGCAGTATGCCCAGCCCATTGCCATTTCAGGGATTTAACTCTGATCATGATGTCTTCCACTCTTGTCATTTTTCGGATCCACGAGTTCCTCTTCTTATCTCTCCTGGTTACACCAAGCATGCACCTCTCCATGCTTTTTTGAGTTGTCTGCAGCCTTTGTATGTCTCTTTTAGTTAAGGTCCACATCTCTGCACCATACGTAAGCACTGGAAGGATGCATTGATCAAACACTCTTTTAAGACATAATGGCATATTGCTCTTGAAAATTAGGCTGTTTCTTCCAAAAGCTCTCCAGGCAAGTTTTGTACGCCGATTAATTTCTTCATCAATGTGACCCTCACTTGATATCTGCTGTCCAAGATAAACGTATGTGTCTGTTATCTCCAGCTTTTCTCCATCAATCGATAAATCTTCATTTCTTGTAAAAGCATTGAACATCACTTTTGTCTTCTGAAAGTTCATTTTTAATCCCACTTCTTTACTCTTGTCAGCAAGTTCTTGGGTCATACTCTGCAGCTCTGATGGGGTAGTTGCAAAAATGACTGTGTCATCAGCAAAACGAAGGTGGGTTAGATAATCTCCATTAATCTTTATCCCTTTGTTTTCCCAGTTCAGTGATTGAAAGACATTTTCCAATGTGGCGTTAAAGAGCTTTGGAGATATGGTGTCACCTTTTCTCACTCCCTTTCCCAATTTTTATGTGTGTTGTATTTTCAAACAGCCAAATCTTTGCACTTGCATTTTCATAGATGTTATTAATAATATTAATGTATGCATCTTCAATACTGCAGGATTTCAGAGCCATTGTAACTGCTGGTAGTTTCACCGAATCAAAGGCTTTTTCATAATCGATAAAAGCCATGCACAATGGAAGTTCATATTCCCTCGCTCTTTCAATTAGTTCTCTCAGTACGTGGATATGATCTATTGTGCTGTAGCCACTCCTGAATCCAGCTTGTTCTCTCGGTTGAGCCATGTCCAGTGTTACCTTCAAACGGTGTGAAAGAACTTTAGTGAAGATTTTATAAACCACTGATAGGAGGCTGATAGATCTGTAGTTCCTGAGATCCTCAATGTCACCTTTTTTATGTATCAGGATCATTATAGCATTGTTCCAATCCTCAGGAATCTTCCTTTCATTAAGGCATCGAGTGAAAATTTGGGCGAGTACTGTTGTTTCGATTTCTCCACTTGCTTCTTGTATGATGTCTACAGTAATTCCATCTTCTCCTGGAGCTTTTCCCTGCTTCATGTTCTTGATTGCATGTGCAACTTCTGCTGGGAGAACTGGAAGAACTCTGGTACTGGTACCTTTCCATGATGTTTGGAGTACATGCATCATCCCTTTCATATAACTTGGAGTAGAAATCTTTCACTCTTGTCAAAATTTCGCCTCTATTTCTTGTTACAGAACCGTCTTCTTTTCTCAGTGCCATAATCTGTTTTCTTCCCTTACTGAGATGTCCCTTTGCTATCTTTAGGCTTTGGTTGTTTTCAATTGCTTTCCTCACTAGTTAACAGTTGAATTTCCTTACGTTTTCAGTGATACTTTTTCGTACTTTCTTGCATAGCTCTATGTATTCCACTTTGGAAGTCACATCTTCTTTAGTTGTCCTCATCTCTCTTCTTTTTTGCATCAACATTTTGGTTTTTCCTGATAATTTGTTCACATGCAACTTGTTCTTAGACCCAGCTAATTTTGGTTGCTGTTTCCATAAGAGCTTTGGTTACTTTTCTGTTAACTTCAGAAATATCCACTTCTTCTGATGTTAGGCCTTCTAAAGCAGAGAATCTGTTCTTCAGTTCCAACTTGAAGGTATTATGGTGTTTTTTAAGGTTGGTTATGTCAATACATTTTGTTTGTCTTATGAGCTTGCCACGTTCGAGTTTAGTGTTGAGGTGCATCTTACATCTCACCAATCTATGGTCACTACCTGTGTTGAACTTGTTTAGCACACTGCAGTCTCCTATGACGAATTTTTTGTTACACATAATAAAATCAATTTCACTTGTCATCCCATTTGGATGTCTCCATGTCCATTTCCTGTGTGGCTTTTTCTTGAAAAAGGAGTTCAAGATGAAAAACCCTTCTGCCTCTGCAAACTCAACGAGAGTATTTCCACGCTGGTTTCTGTTGCTGTGACCGAATTTACCTACTGAAGTTTCATTCTGTTGCCGTTGCCCTATTTTTGCATTGAAATCTCCCATAATTATCTTTAAGTGCTGCTTACCTTTATTATTTGGATGACGAATTTCCTAATAAAATTCTTCAATTTCTTCTTCAGGATGACTTGTGGTGGGTGCATAAGTTTGAATAATCTGAGCCTGGTATCTTCTCGAGAGTTGGATAACGAGTCGTGCAGCTCTGTCAGAGGAACTTTCAGCTTCTACAACTTTATCCTTCAGTTTCTTGTTTATTATAAATCCAACACCACTAGTTCTGCCAGTATCTGTCCCACGATAGTAGAAGAGATGTCCACTTTTCAGTTCAATGAGATCTTCTCCTTTTCTCCTTACCTCACTTAGCCCGCCGATGTCCCACTTGATCCTTTGTAGTTCCTCTTCCAATTCAAGAAGCCTTGAATCAGAAGATAGGGAGCGTCCATTATATGTAGCCAAGGTCAGCATCAGATGGTAGCCTAGTATGGTCCTCCGGGGGATTCTTAGCACCCTCTGCCTTCATGTCGCACTGGCCGCTGCCTTGGCCAGGTACATTCCAGCTGCCGGAGACTGAGGGCCAAGATTTAAGTTGTGGAGTCATTTTGGAGGGGTTTGGCCATAACTCACCACGCTGGCCAAGCAGGTTGGTGAGTGTGGGATAGCATTTCCTCTAATCCCGATGGTATAGTTATACCGCTATTGGAAGTCGTCAGAGCCCCTTTAGTGGGAACAGGATGCACCACGAGAAGGCGGTGTTAACATTTGTCAAAGAGAGGCTGTGATGTTACGCATCACCTGACCTTACATCCCTAAAATATATATATATATATATATATATATATATATATATATTTCGGAAGTACTTCCAAAGTGTTTACATAAGTTCTGTTGCAGTTGCAGGTGATTTGTTTACATTCGAGACCGCAGTTCTCCTTGTGCCACTACGCAATTTGAATAGTGAAATACAAGACAGGGTCAGATTTATTTATTTTTTTAAGAATACATGTATATATTTCAGTGAACACAAGTAAAATGTGTAGAATGGAATGTGAAAAATCTCTGTAATCGTAATTTTCTTCTTATTTTGGTGTAAAATCAGTGTCCCCTTTGCATCACATGTATGCCACTAGTTGACAGGAGTGCCATTTCTCCACAGTATTTTGAGAGCAGAATAATAATATCTGGCAGTCGCTATCTATAGCTGCTACCCCCCCCCCCCACACACACACACACACACACCCATTCCCAACTGACATAAGGCAGAAAACTATCGCAATGACACACGAAGAGCCACTGTCTAAAACTTAAACAAACCCACCAGTAAATGCCATGAGAGAATTCACATAACGCTTCAGAAATCCAGCCCTATTTTTAATGGAAAAAATAGGCTCAATTTTTTAATAAAATTGAGGCCTCAACTTTAAATTGTCTTTCAATGGTATATGACTGTTTCTAACATTTTGTGGGTTTCTGTTGCACTTTTCTCTAATGTGAAACAAAAAATAAATTTGTAAGGTTAGGGTTAGGCAATATCTTACGACTTAGACCTAAATTAACATGTCAAATGTGAAAATAAGCATTTTACAACACTCACTTGACAGTGCTGTATTTCAGCTTTCTACACGTTATACTTGGAGTACCTGGGATAGGTGATACATTTAAAAAACTATTGCAAATCCAGAACAGAAAAATTAAAAAGTATATTATTCCCATGGAGATAAACAATTGCTAGGTCTGATCCTTTCCTTGTAACAGTTCTTCCAAATGGTGAAAAATGCTTAAAGTTTAAAAATTGATGGAACAAAACACGAAGACGTTCAACTGCAGCTGTAGAGGTTCTGCTCCATGAAAGAAACGTCCAAATTGTTTATATAAATGAATGAAATCATGTGTAGAAAATCACAAGTCTGCACCAGTATTAGGGTTACTACAGAGACAGAAGAAAGTGAAACGAAGCCAAACATAAAATCCAGAAAATAATAAAAGATCAATTATTTCATGGAAAAGTTGCAGTTAGAAAAAATTCTCTCTCAGTGATGCATTTCAGAACCAACTAGGCCCGTCTTTAGGCTGTTTGATTTTAGTGTGTGAGCACTCAACCTTACTTGTGAGTTTCACATCAGCTACTGGCTTGCTGCAGGCTACATCTGAAGTGTGTTGGTCGCATCCTGTAGTTTTGGCATTGAGAACATATGCGCACGTGTCATTTCTTGAAATTGAGGCAATGCCATCGTTCTCATTTGGTTGCCGGCTAGTAACTTGTAATCATTTTTGCATTTTTGAAATCCTGTCCTACCTCTCATTTCTCCTGTTCTTCTTGAATGAGCATTTTCCAGAAATTTTGAACATCAACAGTACTGTGTTTGTTGCAATTATGATCTCTCATTTGTTCAATAACTAATGCTTCTGCCAACCTTAAGTTTGCCTCTTTTCTTTCCGAACAAACCGCGTTGATATATTCAAATTTCGGAAATGTGTTATTCTCTACACAAAAATCCACCAGGGCCGTTTCCCCAGTTTTTTTTTTTTTTGTTTGTTTGTTTGTTTGTTTGGTTTTGTTTTTTCACTAATTAGTCAGATGTTGTGTTCTAATCTATATTTTAATATATTTTTTTTCGTACTTCCAACCTGTATAGTTTGTTTAATCTTGGAGTTAATCTCTTCAATGAGAATGATACATACACTGGATTGATCCAGTAATCTTGATTTTTTTATTATTATTATTGTTTAGAATCGTGTCTTTATTAGTTAATACCAAATTCTGTATCAGACACATTCGTTTTTTAAAACATTATGAATTTTTGGTTCATTTGGGAAAACTGCCAACAAATTTTCTTGTAGTTTTTGTTTCTTTTTGGACGTTTGAAATCATGGGCAAGCATTTTAATCACCGTTTTTTGATATTCAAAAGCTCCACCATATCAAGGATCCAGGAAATTCATTCCTTGGTCTCTACATTTGATGGTATAACTGTGTGTAAATGCATGATTCACAAAAGCTCTAAATGCAGCAATTGTGAAATGAATTGCAGGCAATAGCATGTTTTGACTGGTAATAAATAACCTACAACACCACATTTCCAAGATGCAAAGTCAGTTCCTGAACTTTTTTATCACAACCGTGTGTTTTGATTAAGCTAGGAATGATTCTGCCATTATCATCTCAACCCAAAACACAACATAAAAAGTTGTAATGCATTGTTCTTATTTTAGAGGGTCAGTTTTATACTGGGTAAATTTCCTCTGTCACAGTTCTTATAAAAAATCTATTGGCCAATGTTTCATTTTTTGTATAAGCACACATTCGTTTTACTTCCTTTAATATGGTTTTTACTGTGCATGCATGTTATTTATAGAACATGTGGTATTATTTTTCCTTAGGGAAGAAAATTTTCAAGAAAATATTTTTTCCTTACCGTTATTGATTTGAATAATAAAAAAAGAAAAGGAAATTTATAAAAGTACATTTGGGGGAGCCGGATAAACTGTAGGTGGTCATCGTAATTGGTGAGTTTTTGTAAAAGTGCATATATAAACTTCATGTAAATTAAAATATTTAATTTTGAGTTTTGCTTGCTATAAGAAGATGTAGTTCATTTGTTATTTTGAAACAGAAAATGTTTTTCTCCTTCAGCAATGCCATTGGACCTGTGATTGCACTGTGGTTAATTTTTATTGAAGGAAATGTGATGCAGGTTGGTGAGTCACCTTTCTGGATTATGCTGTATGGAGGATTTGGAATTAGTGTTGGTCTATGGGTTTGGGGTCAGAAAGTCATCAAAACAATTGGTGAAGATTTAACCACGATAACTCCATCAAGGTATATGTGTGATATTTATTTATTTTTAAATTTATGTACAAGGTCTGATCAAAAAGTTCTGAGACTAGGCTTATATACAACAAAGTACTTACGTTACTTAAGTCTGGTTATGATCTCCCTCAAAGTAGTCTCCTTGGGCGGTGATGCACCGCTGCCAGTGTTTTTACCACTGTTGGAACGCTCCCTTGAAGTCTTGTTCACGAATCGTGTCAAGCACCATCTGCGACTCACGCTGGATCTCATCCACGGTTTCAAAATGGCGACCCTTGAGCTTCAGCTTCATCTTTGGGAACAGGCAGAATTTGCAGGGGGCAAATCTGACGAGTAAGGCGGGTGAGGAACGGTAGTCATGCTGTTGTGGCTGCAAAACTGGCATGTTGCTAATGCTCTGTGAGCTGCTGCATTGTCGTGATGGAGCAGGAAATTGCCCCTGCGCCACATTTCAGGTCATTTACGGCGAATGTCCTCCTAAGACGCCGCAGAACATCGCAATAAAAAAGGTCGGGGACGGTCTGGCCCTGGGGGACGAATTCACGGTGAACAACCCCACGAATATCAAAGAACATGATAAGCATGCTTCTGGTTGTGCTCCGGTCCTGTCGGGCCTTCTTTGGTCGTGAAGATGCCGGGCTCTTCCCCTGCGACAACTGTTGTTTGGTCTCCGTGTCATAACCGTAGACCCAAGTCTTGTCCCCAGTGATGACCCACGACAGGAACGTTGGTTCATTCACCACCTGCTGATGAAGATCTTGACAGAATTCGACATGGAGCGCCTTCTGTTCAGGGTTGAGATTCTTTGGCACAAACTTTGCAGTAATGCGATGCATGTTCAAAACTAACGTCTGAATTTCTAGCACTGTTTCGTATGACACATTGACGATGGTAACAATGCCTTGAATGGTTCTCCGATGATCCTCATGCACCAGTTCTTCCACTGTTTGCTTGTCTGTCTTGTCTCTGGCGCTCTTTGGCCAATCATGGCCCTTGCGCCATAAAAATCAAACAACCAACCAACCACCAGTTCCATAATTTTGTCCATATTTTCGGGGGTTTTGCTTGTGGACGGTCGCCCTGACCTCTCATCGTCCTCCAGTGCCGCTCTTGAAGCACAAGTGCCACTCAAAACACCTCACACGACTCATTGCCATAAGCCTGCCGCAACATTTCATGCATCTTCATTCCTGATATGCTGAGTTTGATGCAGAATTTGATGTTCACTCGCTGCTTTAGTTTGCAGTCCATACCGAAATCGCTGCTGTGTTCTGCACGTGGTCATCAAATATCATGTAGCACAGCTCCCGATGTTCACAGAATGACACCACTCAGCACAATGACTCATGAAGGTCATTGCCCTCGACCGCTGCTCGCACTACGTACCTAGTCTCAGAAGTTTTTGATCGCACCACTTTTTTTTTTTTTTTCTCCTGTGGTTACTGTATGTATTTCCAACTTTACAATGCTTAATGAACTGTTGTTTCCCCAATTTGAAAACATTCTGTGCTCAAGGTCTAGAAGCTGAAATATACATATAAAGGCTTATCAGATATTAAGTCATAATTATGTGTAAATGGATTTTTACAAGTTACAGTGTCTGTTATAAAGGAAGAAATGCAGGGTACAAAGGAAGCAAATCTTGTAGTGCATATATCATAAAGTGCATTCAAATGTAGAAAGAAAAAAAAAACTTTTCACCTCAATTTTCTTAGAAGCTCTGGATTTTTCTAGTTGTTGAAGATACATCGTGCTCAATGCCCAAGTTGGTTGTTTGACTCTTCCATTCTCTGTCGCAAATCAACCTTTATTATCTACTTGAGATTCAAAGGTTAGCTTCTCAAGGAAAGATGCCATATTTTTAGTGCTGTGAACATAAATTTTGATTACCACTGATGGGCATGTGTATGTAATGTCCCTTTCTCCAACACAGAAGTCACTTTCGTCTTTTCTGTAGTACCAGTGCTTCACTGCCATACATCAGTGCAAAAAGAATTAATGATTTTTTTAATGATGTGGCAATAATAAAGAATAAATTTAGTGAAACATATCTCAAAAAATGTGCAATATTCAGTTTAAGTAAAGCTTCTTTTTAGTTAATCCCAAAATTTATAAACTTTTCATATTTGAATTGTTTACCGAGGGCCTCACAAGCATTGTGCTGGCCTGTTTATACAAAAATAAGGTAAAAGAGAATTTTCTCTTGTGGTAAAAGAATGATTTTTTTTTTTAAATACATAACAGTTTATTTGCCCTGTCTTGTTACCATTTTATGACCCCACCATTATAGTTTGAAATATGTTGTCCCCCCCCCCCCCCCCAGAAGCTTGTATACTGTCATAATGTCGGGACCCCGGAATACAAGTATTGTCTGTCAACACCACCACATTTGCATCCCTCCTTCTTTTCCCCACTTCAAGCAAGTGTTCAGAAAATCATGCAGAAAACAAACTACCACACTTGGGCTCGAAGAATAAGACTTGTTCTCACGTAAATAGATATTTATGAGATGTTGGAATAGGGCCAGCAGGTGGTCATGTAATGGAATGTGGATTAGGGTGGCCCATCTTTGCATAGGAAATTTTTTTATTATTAATTTATCATTTGTCTCACCCTCTAAAATTGTTCCATTGCATGAAAAAGTAATTCCTGTAAAATTTCATTGCATTCGAAAAATAAAAACACGTGCCTCCAGAGGGCCTATTAAAGCTCAAGCTTCCGTTCCCATCCACCGAGTCTCCTGCGTGCATTAGCTTCCCGCGAAGGCCAAATGAAACTTTCTCGGCAAGATGCCAAAAAACAAGTTGTAAGTGTTGTAGTCGCTTTTGACAAATGCATTGTTATTCTGTTTCAGAAATTCCAGTTGATTAAAGCTTCAATATAACTGGTTTGTTATAGACTACGTCTTCAACGCCATATGGTCATTGCAATGTGAAAAAAGTTTCACGGTTTGAGATACATCCTTATATTTTGCATTTACTGAGGCAAGTAAAAAATTTTATTCTTTTTTGAGACATATTGTCTCTGTGCTACTTGCTAAGTTTTCTCTGCTACATAATGTTTTCAAAGCACTCCCTAAGGAAAGACACTTTGGTTTATTTGATTGGACATTACATGCCCCAGATTGTTGGAAGCAAACTCCCATCCAACAGACAAGTTCTGGGAGTAATATTTTTTAACCTGCATGAGGTACAATTAACTCTTCGAGAAAGTGCAACGCTGACAATCCAAGAGGTGCTGATTTTCTGGAATAAAGCACGTATTCCAACACGACAACAATATCATTGCATTCAAAAACTAGAAACTGTTTACGAGAATTGGAGATCATTGCAGAAAAATGCAAAGAGATCTAGTAAAATTTTAAAAAAAAAGGGAAGAGTTATTTGTGTCAAAGTTGGATGATCTGTTCGATATTGCCCATGAAAATGCCTTAGAAATGATAACTATTGACGAAGATAAGATGTTTTTAATAAATCAAAGGAAAAAAGGGCGACCCGGTTTTTTGTGTGGTATTGATGTAAAATTGGCTGAACGGGAAAAAAGAGCAGGAGAAAGATGATCCAAAGAAATTCAAAAGTTA
This sequence comes from Macrothele yani, assembly GCA_039090855.1. Lineage (NCBI taxonomy): Eukaryota > Metazoa > Arthropoda > Arachnida > Araneae > Macrothelidae > Macrothele > Macrothele yani. Next base: position 72,551,784 of record CM076994.1, on the reverse strand, counting down.
CAGCAAAGCATAGGAGAGGCTGAAACAGCAAGAGAAGTTAATAGAACTGCAATGTTCAAGTAGTAGCAATGAAGAATCAATCCCAGACGAAGAGCCATTTCCATCGTGCTCTACGGATTCAGTCGGGATGTCACAGCAAAAGAAAAGAAAGGTGTATGGTACTTGTAATGTTATAACTTCAAAAATTGTAGCCGCTTTTGACAAATGCAAAGTTAGTGATAGGAATGCGGCTCACATTTTAATGGCCGCAGCTGAAACATTAGGTCATGATGTCCATGAACTATCAATAAGTAGATGTTCCATTCAACGATGCAGGCAACGTCTACGTCAAGCAAGAGCAGAAAATTTAAAGGAACGATTCAAAGAAGCTGATCTGCAAGCAGCTGTCGTTCATTGGGATGGAAAATTACTGCCAGCTGTTACCGGTTCTCAGATGGTTGAGCGCCTTCCGGTCAAAATTACAAGTGGAAATATAGAACAAATACTGCAGATACCACAGTTGCAAGGCTCCACTGGAAAAGAACAAGCCTTAGCAGTACATGAAACACTTATTGATTGGGAGCTTACAAACAAGGTAAAAGCATTGTGCTGTGACACTACTGCATCCAACCTCAGCTACTTAAAGGGAGCGACAATTATTTTAGAGCAGATGTTGGAAAGAGATCTTTTATATCTTCCCTGCAGACATCGTATATTTGAGATCATACTTAAAAGTGTTTTTCAGCTGAAAATGCCCTCTTCATCAGGTCCAGATGTGCAAATTTTCAAACGCTTTCAACAGACATGGCCGAAAATAAATAAACAAAATTTCAAGTCTGGTGTAGAAGATGAAAATGTTCGAAAACTTTTATGTTCAAACATAACAGAAATCCGATCTGTTATAATGCAGCACCTACAAATGCGACAGCCTCGAGACGATTATAAAGAATTCTTAGAATTAGCAGAAATTTTCATTGGAAACAACACACAAGAAATATCTTTTCGAGCTCCAGGAGCATACCATCACGCGCAATGGATGGCAAAACCACTTTATTGCTTTAAAATATTTCTGTTTAGTGATGAATTTAAACTTACCTTTAAGGGGGAAAAAGGCATTTCTGACATATGCATATTTCTTGTAAGAATATATATTAAGGCTTGGTTCAGAGCACCTTTGGCCCAAGAGGCACCCAGCCATGACATACAATTTATGAAAAAGCTCGTTGAGTATGAATCTGTGGATCTAGAGGTATCTCGTATCACAGTTCCCAAATTCAAAAATCATTTATGGTATTTATCCCCAGAAGCTTGTGCTTTAGCTTTTTTCAATGAAGGGTTATCTGTTGAAACTAAAATGAAAATGGTACGGAATCTAGGGAAAGACGGTACTCAAGAAAAGGGTGTCAAGCGAATCATGCTAAAAAATGATGATATTCAAGAACTAATAGATAAGTCTATTGAGGACTTTATTTCAGAAGACTGCAAACAGTTTTTTGAAAGATTTAATATTCACACAGATTTCCTCAATACAGATCCAGCTTCCTGGCCTGAAAGTGAAGTGTTTAAGAAAGCCTCAGTTGTTGTGCATCAATTAAAGGTGGTCAATGACACAGCTGAAAGATCGGTTAAGTTGATAGAGGACTACAACAAAATACTAACAAAAAATGAAGACCAGAAACAATTTCTATTGCAAGTTGTCACTGACTACAGACCTTGATATCCTGATGCAAAGAAGGAAACTGTAGCCAAAAAAATGGAGTGAGATTGTTATTTGTTTTCCATTTGTTGATATTTTCGATTGTAATGAACAAACATTCCACAAATAACGCACAGTATCATCTTTTGGAATGTTTAATTATTCCTTAAAAGCACAGATAGTTTTTCTTGCAGTAATGAATAGTACAAGTTATCAAGTATTTTATTGTACCCTTGCATTGGTATTATGAAAATTTAACTGCTATTGCCACAAGTTAAAGTGCAGCTGTTGCAATCGAAGCTTCACAACTTTTTTTTTTTTTTCTTTTGGCATCTTGCCAAGAATCTTGCATTACGCTAACAGTGAGATAGTTTAAGAAGGGAAAAGAGCCTAAGTGGCGGGAAAACGAAAGCTGTCCCTATAAAAGCATGGCTGGAGGCACGTGTTATTATCGTTCAATTGCAATAAAATTTTACAGATATTATTTTTTCCTGAATTGGAAAAATTTTGAGGGGTGAGACTTAAACATTTTAGAAGTTGAATAATTTGGGCCACCCTAATGTGGATGTACTGTCACCTGCTTCTTAATGGGAGATAGCATGTTCAGGAATTGTATCTGCTCACCCCTTCCCTTTCACAATTTGGCTTCTTGTTGGTGTGTTGAATAAGATCATTCTCAGTAAGCCATAAACAACAGAATGCTGAACTTTTATAAGTGATGAAATGTTGTGAGAGAAACATGCATATTATTAAGCTGTACTCTGAGATTCAGGGGTTAGCTCCTCAAAAAAAGCTCAACTGCAAAATTAAAGTTGTTGATGGCACTAGATTTTACTTACTAATTGATGTACTTAAATGTCTCCATTTACAATTATCTTTGTACACAACACGAGTTACCCTGACATCCATCACACCTCTGACCCAGGATCTTCTGTACTTCAGGTGTTACTCATAAATAACAAGGTAGCCATTACACGTATTAAGTGGCTAACATTTTTCTTAGTTTTAACTTATATCATTTAATTATTAAAAATCTTCTAAGTAAATGTATTTGTTATGGATATATGCATGTGCACATGCACATACTGTTATCACACATGCATATTTTTTAATATTGTGATATTTTACTTCAAAACAGATCTGACAAGCATTGCCATCACTCCTTAGCTTCTTGGCCAAAAGCAGGTTCTTCTGTTGTATGTTTGGATGTATTTAGGTTTATATGCATGACTGAATTTCCTCAGTATGATAATTAAATTAAAAGTAATGTGTCCTCACACTTCTATGCTCTGTAGCATTAAAGTATTAATAGAATGAAACAAGTTCCTAAACATTATGTGATCAATAGTCTATTGTCTTGGACATGGCCAGTTCTTGGTGATAAGTGGTAGTTTTTCATCTCAAGTGAAATTAAGGCACCCTAGAACCAACCACTCGTAATCATGATTTAAGTGGTGTGCTATTGCTTATTTAAGTGGTGTAATTTTGCAGTTGAGAATTTTTCATGCCATGAGTGCCTGTGATTACCTTGACAGTTGAAGGTTGTTTTCAGTAATCAATGTGTTGCCATGAGTGTGCTGTGCTTTATTAGAAAAACTGTCAATTTGGGGAACCAGACTAAGTGGGAAACTTGTGATGACAAGTAAAGAGTTTCACAAGAATTAGCAGACCTGCCAGGTTTTACAGTTTACCCGTAAAATTTACAGAAATGCGACTTGTTTTACGGGCAAAATGTTAATTTTACGGATTTGGCGATTCTCAGAGATTTTTTTCTTTTTCTGATGATTTTGCACTCACTATTAAAACTTTTTTTTTTTTTTAACTTAATCCATTCAAAGTAAAGTGCCGATGTAAGTTACGAATAAGTTTTTAGTTACATGTGTTTATTTGGGAACATTTTGCTGCAAAGAAAGGTGACTTGATCACGCTAGTTACGTTAACTAAAACTTTTACAAAAAGTTCGTAAGTTGGAAGCTTTCGACCTTATCTTAGGTCTTCATCACGCCAATGGAGGACTAAGATTGTTGCCAGATTTTACATTTGAATTTTTCCTATTTTTGTTGCCAAAACTTAGAATTGATCTCCAGATTAACGGAATGTAGAGAGGAGATTTTTCTCCAGCAGTAAACCTTGAACAGAGATTGGTCCTCAAATGCAAATCCCTGGCAGCCAACCATCCTCATACAGTTGTCTCTACTTCAAACTTCATCCACAACCTTCCTAATTCCTTTCCTCCTTGTGATAATCTGTATACTCTTGATGTAGAATCTTTGTTTCCCTCTGTACCATATTTTGATTCCTACATGCTCCTCATGAAGAAATTGATTCTTCATTTTGAACCCCCCGGTCCTCTTATCAAAGATCTTTATGATTGTTTCCACACTATTCATCAACATAGTTGTTTTGTTTTCAACAAAATTGTGTATAGGCAACAATCTGGTCTCCCCATGGGCTCACCTCTTTCCCCTCTGCTTGCTGAAATCTACATGCAACATATTGAAGTTTCCATAATTCCTCTACACCCTTTTCAACCTTCCCTATGGTTAAGATATGTAGACGACATTTTCATTAGCTGGCCACATTCCGAGTCTGAGCTACAGATACTGATCAACTCCATTACAGAAAAATTTCCTTCCATTAAGCTCACTATATCTAAGGAAGTAAATCACAAAATTGATTTCCTGGATGTATCTATCTGCAGAAACGCTGATCTCTCCATTACTCGTTCCGTCTATCGAAAACCTTCTGCAGCCACTAACATCATTCCCTACAAATCTTGCACCCTGCATCTCTACAAGCTTGCAGCATTGAAGTCCTACATCCACAGGGCTCATATCATTTGCAACAGCCAACTCTCTCTTCAAGAAGAACTCTCCAAAATTTCTACAATAGCCCTCTCTCATGGTTTCCCTGCTGTTACAGTCAACTCCCTCACAAAGAAATATGAAAACCATTCGAAAATCGAATGCCTCCTTCCTCACAAGAAAGAAGACCTGAAATTCTGTGGTTCTGTTCCTTACCATCCTTCCTATGCTTATAAGTTACAGATTCTTTTTAGAAGTTTTGGTTACCATCTTGCCATTAAATCTACCCCAAACATCTTGAAACTTCTACAAAGGGATAGGGACAAAGTTGAAAGCCTGAACCTCCCAGGAGTTTACTGCATTCCTATCTCTTCTTCTACTGGGGATAACTTATACATTGGAAGCACATACAGGAGCATAAGCCATAGAATTTTAGAACATAGAAAAGATGTTTCGAAAGGCAATCCCAACACTGCCTTGTCTATTTTGACAATGGAAGACACATCTGCAGTTCCCCACTGGAACGAAGCAAAACGAATTGCTTCGTTTGACAATCGTTTTGCCCTCCGTTACCGTGAAAGCATAGAAATTATTTTCAGCTCAATGACTTGCAACTCCGAATCTCCTCTCTACATTCCGTTAATCTGGAGATCAATTCTAAGTTTTGGCAACAAAAATAGGAAAAATTCAAATGTAGAATCTGGCAACAATCTTAGTCCTCCATTGGCGTGATGAAGACCTAAGATAAGGTCGAAAGCTTCCAACTTACGAACTTTTTGTAAAAGTTTTAGTTAACGTAACTAGCGTGATCAAGTCACCTTTCTTTGTTAATATTGTTACGTGTTTTGCCCATAATCGTCATTTTGCTGCAGTTTTCCCACGTTTTAGTTTATTGTTTTGCCTTTTTGTAAACACTAGAACACCAAACAGCTGGGCTTATTTAACCTTCCGTTTGGTTCTCTTCCTCTCTTGTGCACGCTGTTTCTCCCTGCCTTTCTTTTCAGATCATGCATTGTTCATCTCCCCGAGTCGCAACTTTTCAGAAGGCCAGCTTGGGGTGTGTCCGCGTTGGAGCAGGTGTCTTTTATCTTTATTCCTCCTAGTTCGAAATGCTATCTCAGAACGTAGTTATCGTAGAAAAAAAAATTCCAACGGATTTTAAAACTGGCAGTTTTTTAAGCAAAAACTGCCAGTTTTGTGAAATTAAAAATGCATGGGGGCATGCATGGTTTCGTAACTTCTTCTCTGGCAATAAATTTGACCTAACGAAAGAATGCTACTATACGAGGAAGTTAAAAAAAAAAAAAAAAAAAAAAAAAAAAAGAATAAGTCCAATGTTCATTCGAGCCAGTGCTGCTCCAGCTATGATTTATTTTGCTGGTCCGTTAGTCAGTAAGTTTTCTACGCTTTCGCTTTCCAACCATGCTTTGTTCATCTCTCGGTAACGTTCATAAAAATATCTTGGCTTATTCAATGAAATTAATATGTTGGGGTACATACTAATTCATCTAATCCTTATTGAAGATGGTCAAAGGTAAGGTCAAGACGTAGGAGCGGGATTCATTCTTCCGCCTTTTTGCGTGATGACTTGCGTAAAATCAAAGCATGATTGTGATGAATGGGCCCAGCACCCATAGTGGACCTATCCTATTGAAAATGGTTGCTATCAGCATTCACAGGGACAGTGTATGCGCGAGATTTGTTCGCTCGCGTTTCAGAATTTTAGCACAATATCTTCCGTGGAAATTGACCGATTTGGATAGAATTTTTAATTATAAAACGCTGCGTGTGTGGCAGCTTTTTAATTTAGAAATTAACAGGCACAAAAATTTTCTATAATATAGCAAAAACACGCAAAATATCAATTAATTCATACTAAGGGATTTGTAAAGAAAACAGTAAAGTATCGGGGTGAACACTGTTGCTTTTGCAAACCCACACTTTTTTGTAGGTATGAAATTTTGGGCTTTTAGTAAACAACTCTGAATTTTAAAATATCCCGATTTTGACAGCACGAGTTTAATCTAGGGAGGAAGTGGATTTTTTTTTTTTTTTTTTTTTTTATCTGTTTGAAAAAAAGCGCCATTGCCTTTGTAACTTCTATCAAACCGAATTGAATTGTGTCATATTTAGATATTTTCATTTTTTAAAACAGAATATGTGTATTCTACAGTTTGTCATTTAGGCCATTTTTTTTTATTTTATTTATTTTATTTTTTTTTTTTTGCAGAGACATAAGATCGGAGTTAAAATCCCGGTTCAAATGTTTTATGCCGTGGTTACGCCTGATGTAAAAGACAGCTGGTTTTGTTCCACCAAAACACATTGTGTTAGTTTACTGCAGGAGAGGGGTTGGTTCAGACGTTGATGGGCCCAGATTGTTTTTAAAAGGAATGACTAGAGAAACTCTATTTGGTAAGATGAAGGGAGGGGGAGGACAGGAAGAGAAGACAACTATAAAATCAGTGCCATTTGGAAGTATAACGGATGCCGCTAAAGGGATCGGATTTAGTAAAAGACAAAGCATCGATCCGTCTGTGAGGAATGATGGGGAGGGAGGGGACGAACTCAAGGGAATGACATTCGTAACTAAAACCTAAACCTTTGTTTCTAGATGAAAGAACCTTTCAGTTGCTTTCTGCTTTCCTAGCTGACCAGCTCGAATCGGACAACTCTGTAATCGGTGTTTTTTCAGATAATTACTTAGAGGCGTGCTGTCTCCGTACGATATCATCAATGATATCGTACGGAGACAGCACGTCTCTAAGTAATTATCTCCTAAACGTACGAATTTTTTAACAAGTATTGGTGTTTTTTCCTCTACTATAGCAGTTTTTACTTACATTTTTTTCCTGAGTGGTAATAAATTTAGTATTAGTGATTCGCTATGAGCAGCAACATAAAAGGGGAAAAAAAGTACTATAAAATATTCCGTGATTCGTATTCTGCGGAATTCCTGTGTATTGCGAAATCTTCAAGAAAGGAAAACATGCGTTTTGCGCTATGTGGCGATGCAATTTCAACATTTCGTATGGTGGAAGGAATGATATTACAAATCATATTTCTAGTGACAAGCATAAATATAACGTTGACTGCGTGGGAAAAAAAATAACAAAATTAACTTCCTTTGTTAAAAGTTATAATGAACTCTATGCGATTCGTACAAAATGTTTGTTCACTTCATTTTTAGTTGAACATAATTTACCAGTTAGTGTCTCTGTCACTCTTACTTATTTAATTTTTTTTATTTGACTGTCTCATCGTCCGTGTCTCCGTAAGATAAAAACCTAACATGAAAATGGTTCGTTTTTGAAAATATTTTAGTATGTTTCATGACGGCGTGGGACACGATCCCATTGAAAGGGTAGAACATCCTTCCTTTTAGATGCAAACTTCTGTAAAAGTAAATTTTTATCACTTTATAGATCATAATGATAGCATAGTAATGAGAAATTATATATAGAATTTATTTTAATCGATATGAATGTGCCGATAAATTTAAATATCTGTAGACACTTCAATTAAAAGTTGATGGTTCATTTGGGTAACATCGTTTTTTAAATCGATATGTTCGGTACATTTAATCAATATGTGCGACAAGTAATTTAATCGAATCTATCGATTAAAATTTTCATCGAATATATCGATTACATTTTTTTTACGGATTTCTGTTCTGAAAGTTGGCAGGTCTGAATTAGGTTAATAACATTATCAGAGAAGAATTTAGTCAGATTGGAGGTGTGCTAATAAACATGACATTTTTCAAGGACATGCACATACGTAGTGCAATCAAAAAGTTCCGAGACTAGGTACATAGCGCGCCAACAGATGGCAGTATGCAGATGTGCGAGCAGCGGTCGAGGGCAGTGACCTCCGTGTGTCATTGTGCCGAGTGGCTTAGTTCTGTGAACATCGGGAACTGTGCTACACGATATTTGGTGGCCACATGCAGAACACAGCTGCGATTTCGATATGGACTGCAAACTAGAGTAGCGAGCAAACATCAAATTCTGCGTCAAACTCGACAAATCAGTAATGAAGACTATGAAATGTTGCGGCAGGCTTACGGCAACGAAGCAATGAGTCGTGCAAGGTGTTTTGTGTGGCATCCACTCTTCAAGAGCGGCAGAATGGCACTGGAAGACGACGAGAGGTCAGGGCGGCCGTCCACGAACAAAATCCCCGAAAATGTGGACAAAATTAGGGAACTGGTGCATGAGGATCATCGGAGAACCATTCAAGGCATTGTTACCATCGTCAATGTGTCATACGAAACAGTGCTAGAAATTCACATGTCGGTTTTGAACATGCACCGCATTGCTGCAAAGATTCTGAAGCCCTGGACAGAAGGCGCTCCATGTCAAACTCTGTCAAGATCTTCGTCAGCAGGTGGTGAATTAGCCAACGTTCCCGTCGCGGGTCATCACTGGGGATGAGACTTGGTTCTATGGTTATGACCCGAAGACCAAACAACAGTCGTCGTAGTGGAAGAGCCCGGCATCTCCACGACCGAAAAAGGTCCTTGGCGCAACAAGAAGCATGCTTATCGTGTTCTTCAACATTCATGGGGTTGTACGTCGTGAATTCATCCCTTAGGGCCAGGCTGTCACCGCCCTTTTTACTGCAATAATCTGCGGCGTCTTAGAGAGGGCATCCGCCGTAAACGACCTGACATGTAGCGCCGGGGCGATTTCCTGCTCCATCACGACATGCAGCAGCTCACAGAGCGTCAGCAACATGCCAGTTTTGCAGCCGCAACAGCATGACTACCCTTCCTCACCCACCTTACTCGCCGGATTTGGCCCCCTGTGATTTCTTCCTGTTTCCAAAGATGAAGCTGAAGCTCAGGGGTCGCGGTTTTGAAACCGTGGATGAGATCCAGCGCAAATCGCAGATGGTGCTTGACACGATTCACGTACAGAACTTCCAGGGAGCGTTCCAACAGTTGTAAAAATGCTGGCAGCAGTGTATTGCTGCCCAAGGAGACTACTTTGAGGGAGATCATAACCAGACTTAAGTAACGTAAGTACTTTGTTGTATATCAGCCTAGTCTCAGAACTTTTTGATCGGACCTCGTACATTAAGGCTCTTCTGTGGATTCACAGAATTCCATCATCATTTATGTCATTCTCAAAATCGATGCAAAACTAAAGAGAAATTTGGGAGAATAGGGAGAGGTTCATTTCCCATCGAGACGATATATCATCTTTCAAAACTTTAGATAACAGAAGTTAAATAGAGTGAAGATTTTTTCCATAATTGTATTTTTTTCTTGCAATGTTTCTTCTGCCCTCTGTCTATTTTGTGTTATTTTTAAATGTTAGTAATTTTATATTTTGAATTGAGGGATGTGCTTCAGTTTAATATTTACATAAATAAATTTACATGAACAATTCTGTCTTATTAATGCAAGGGTTAAAATTCAGAGCGGGATCGTGGGATTCTCGCCAAAATAAAGTTGTTAGGAGTATCCCACCTAACAAAATTGTAAGAAAAAATATATAGAAATATAATAAAATCTTGGGTCCATTTTTGGACCACTTACAAAATTCGTGTGTTAAAAACATATCATTCATAAGAATATGTGCATTAGAAACTGACCATTCAGAGTTCCGAAAATTGCAATCTAATACATCGTTCATTTAGATAACATAATCCATTTATGGACATATGAATCGGCTTCCATATGTAGTCGCAGGAGCAGTTCATTTTGCATATCACTGACTGTTACGAATCAGGCATAAGATTCTTTTTCGGATTCGAGGAATTCCGCTTTTTTTGCCACATTTCGGTTATACTCGAGATTGGTGCAAGACAAACAACTGAAGATAATCTTTTATTTTCGGAGGATTAGTCGGGGGGAGGTTGTTTTCCTTCTGGGGAACAGTATTCTGTTTTTCAGAACTTCCGAAAACGAAAGTTAAACTGAGTGAACAAATTTCCCGCAATCGTAATTTCTTTTTCTCGAGAAGTTTCCTCTGCCCAGTATTGTTACTAAATATCAATTTATTGCTAAATGTTTGTATTTCAGCTTGAAAGTGTAGACAACAATTTCCAATAACAGAAGTTCAATGGAGCAAACATTTCGGTGTCAACTTTAGACATGAGCTTCTTCTGCATATTCAAGGAACTCTGCCTTTGTTGTCATCATTTGCGTCATTCTTGAGAACGATACAAAACTGAAGATAATTTGGTGGGGTGGTGGCGGTGGATGGGGTTTCCGGCTGTGGACGGAATTTCGTCTTTCAAAACTTTCGAAAACGGAAGTTAGACAAACTGCAGATTTAATCTGTAATCTTTTTTTTTTTTTTTTTTTATCGTAATATTCCCTCTGCTCACTATTGTAAAATATAATTGTGTTTCATCTTGAAAATAAAGGAAAAATTTCCAAAAACGAAAGTTAGACGAAGTGAAAAAAATTTCGTAATCATAATGTTTTTTTTTCACAATGTTCACACTCTCCTGAGTTATTGTTTAATGTTATTTTCCTCCATAAATAGTTGCAAAGTAAAAAACTGGACATTCCTCATATCAGAAGAATGGTTGAATCAACCAAGTCTCAATTATGTGAACTGTAAACATCTCATACATCGTATTCAAGATTATTATTTTTTTAAGAACTGAAGGGAAACATGTTTAAAAATAATAAATTGGTTGACCCTTGTGATACTAAACTTGCACATCACAATGTCAAGTGAAGTTTTATTTTACCTTTTGTGATTGAGATAGACTGCAGAGTTCCTTCCTCCACTATTGAACTCCTTTTGAATCTGAATCTATGACGCAACACACGCACACAAGTTTTGGTACTGTCTTTCAAAAGTCTGGCAGACCATTTTTTTTATTATTACTTTTTTTTCAAAATTAATGAAGATGCAGTTATGGAATATTCACTTTTCAAACATAGCTGTAAAAAATGAAGCTTATATGTGACAATGTCCAAAGCTTTCTTTCTACAAGTTTTATAAGCAACCATCTGCACACATTTCCATTAGTGTCAGAAGGTTCTTCTGCAAGTAAGTCTTGTGTTGCGTTTAACAAATGTACCTTGTGAACGTGGCTTAGTACACAAAACAGAATTCAGTCAAAATTTAGAGATTTGCTGAGCAACAAAAATCTTAATGCATATTTTTGAAATTGGGCCAGATAAACCCTCAGAAATAAAACAACAGATGATCAAAGCTTGCTAACTGTGGCATGGAATGAAAAGCAAACATAAATACTTCAGGCGCAATTGTATGATAAGCAACTGTAGTTTTGTAAAATGAATCGTGGTAATTTGCATTAGATTGAATGTAGTAATTTTTTTTATCTAATTCTCTTGTTTGTTTTATAAACCAAGTGTAGCTCATATTAATAACAGTAAATGGTTGAAATCTGTTTTTAATGGCGTAGAATACAAACTAGCGTATAAGCAAGCTTTCGCCACTCACGGGTGGCTTCTTCAGGCAGCAAAGCTAAATGTTAACACTAAATTAGAAATATAAAAAGTTCCAGAAGTTTTCAAAATTTAAACACAGAATAAAATAAAACTGCTTAAACCATGACATTGTCACACGCATATGAGACTTGATGCATGATTTAGCGTTTCGTAATGCCCAGGATCGAGTGCCGGATGTATAGTAACTCTATAGAGGTGTCTACATTGCAGACGTTGTGGTTAGATAGGATTTCTACTGTCTCTATAAGCTGTGGCTCTATAGCCACAGCTTATAGAGACTTTTCGGATTTTTTCTATAGCCACAGCTTATGGGCTACTTTTCGGATTTCTTGCCACCTAGGGGTGGCGGCATGGTTCTTGACATCTCTCGCTAGTGCTTTGTGAGTCTTCCGTACATTACATCACTTTTGTGCTCCTGGAGTCGTACTTTGAGTGAGCGTTTTGTCATGCCAATGTACTCCTTGATTGAGCTGTCAGGGTACTCAAGAGGGATTGCGTAGACTCCGGCATCTTGAAAATTAGTGGTAGTTGGTTTTTTGAGTGTGAGGTATGAGGCAATCGTTTTTGGAGCCTTGATGCCTGTGTCAAGCCCGAGTTTTCTGATGGTGTTTTTTAAAACAGTATGAGAAACCTGGATGTATGGACATGATCCAATATACTGGAGAAATGGTTTACTTCTCTGCGTACTAGGGTTGGTGATGGTTAATTCGGCCCTGTTGATGATGTCCACTTGGTGGCTGTCAAACCCAGCTGTAGACGCTAATGTTCGTAAATCGTTGATCTCTTTCAATCGTGCTGAAGTATTCGAAAGAGAGAGCGATCGCACGTCAGGCTCTGTGTCTTATTAGGGCCAGCTTTTGGGTATTTGGGCAAAATGAATCTGGAGTGATTGCGTTCGGCACATATGTAGGTTTGTAATAGACTTGCATAGCGAGGTGTCCAGAGTCTGTTTTCTTGACAAGCAGTTTAGCTCTGTGTCTTATTAGGGCCAGCTTTCGGGTATTTGGGCAAAATGATTCTAGAGTGATTACGTTCGGCACATATGTAGGTTTGTAATAGACTTGCATAGCGAGGTGTCCAGAGTCTGTTTTCTTGACAAGCGCATCCAGGAAAGGCAACGAGGATTCATTCTCTATTTCCATAGTGAACTTTATATTCGGATGTTCAGAATTGATGAAAGAGAAAAAATGGTTGAGCATTGCTTCGCCTTTGTCCCACATGAAGAAAATATCATCTATGTAGCGCAGCCAGATGCTTGGGGAAGGTGAATGCGTAGCGCAGATTTTATTTTCAAGCAGGCGCAAAACAGCTTCTGCTAATACTGCCGAGAGCGCCGAGCCCATGGGGACACCTCTGGATTGCCTATAGATCTGATTCTTTATTGATTTAGACATATTCTACCTGATTATAATTCATTTTGATAGCTCATATTGTTTGAAAAATCACTACTGTTTTCCCAGTCTTTTAATTTTATTACATCACATATTCAAAACTCTCCACCTGAACTTTTCAATCTCCTCCATTTACAAACACAAGTGGAGAGACTCCCATTTCAAATTTGAATTTTAAGCCCTGTCATGCTAAGTTTTATTCACACTGTTTCCCACACATTCTGATTTTTACTCGATTAAAACGTTGTTGTATTTTTGTCAGTCTCACGTATGTGTACATCACAGTACTGCAATAGTTGTATATCAGAACTTGTGCATCTCACACATCCACTCTTCCATACAGTCAAGATGTTGCACCACATGATTTACATCTTTTTCCCAAAACTTAAGAACATATTTATGGACAGTTCAGAAGTGGTAAGCTCTTAAAACCTGTTGTAGTGGCTATAACAGAATTACTCATTACTCATCATATGTGAAAATATGCAAAGTTTTGGGATGAATATATTGATAATAAGCCCGTACAATAAAAGAGGACTGGATTTTCATAGTTTTTTATTACGATACATTTGTTTATTCTAAAGTAATGAATGCTTGGAGCGGCTTTTTTTTTTTTTTTTTTTTTGTTAATATTTCTACCAAGTTTCAGAAAAATTCTTACCAATGCTTGCTTCAGGATAATTCTACATGGGGACACCCAGTGAGTGTTGCACCATAGTAACAGATTTTTATTTTATTTTTATATTTTACCATAGATACACATGGTATTGAAACCCTCAAATCTGAATTTGGAAAATATTTTGACCAAATGGTGGCCATCTTGGATTTTGCACCAATGTCAATAAATGTAATAACTCTACAACTAATGGTTCAAATTCAATAATTCTGGTACCAATTTGAAGCTATTTATGTCGGGAGTGTATATGTCATATCAAAACAATAGTAAATTTACAATTTAATGTTTATTACATGAAAAGTGTAAAAATCACCTTCAGATTAATAGTTAACTGCTATGGGCCATAAACAAAATGGCACATATTTTTTCTGAAACTTGGTAGAAACACTAACTAATTAATATATGTGCTTGAAGTGGAAAGAAATGAGGATGGTAATATTTCCTATTACAGACATAAATGGCATTTAAACATGTACACATTTATTTAAAGTTTGACAAGCAATATTTCAATCATTTTCACAAACACAATTCGAAAAAGCACATAATGAACAAAAACAAAAATGGGAACTATTAATATTTGTTACAATCAAAGCTGAAGCCAGTGGATTTAATCTATCTTGAAGTTTTTGAATAATAGTTCAATACAGTGATTTTCATCAGGTGCAATGTGATAAGTTCTTCCTGTAGTAGGCGTGGGAGAAGACACAATTTTCATTATGTGTTTGTACGGAATCCAACATACATCTAAAGTATTATATTTGCCCTTTTAAGGTATTAACCTCTTGCAAAGTGCGCATAGTTTACGTGCAATTCATAAATGAAAAAAAAAACATTAGAAAGTACCACGTACTCACTATAAAGATCATGGTAACCTCCAATGACAACACACTTCCAACACGTCATTCATCGTGATGTAACTGGGCTTCCAAGGTTTACAGACTTCTTGCTTACGCTTTCTACTTCTTGCTTACGCTTCTTACTTCTTACTTCCGGGTGTGAAACATCGTATTTTTTTTTCCTTAGCCTTATGAGATGTTACTCTAAAGCTTGTCAATTCTATAAAAATCACACATATAACTCATTCATACAATTCAAGTAAAAACTATGTACATAACCTTACATTCATAGGTTATTAAACCTTGGTCAACTGTAATTATCAAACTCCTCCTTCTGTTTCACAACCTCTGCTACTCCCACTGCAAGTGTCACACCCATTCAGCCCCTCACATCCAATCCTCTAGTACTTTCAACAGGCATCTGTCATCTTCAGGAGGCAGGTGTACACCCGCCCACCACAGCTCAATGAGCAGAGCCATCGAGGCATGGGCAGTCGCTATCTCTGAATCGTTGTGTCTCTGGCGCCATCTATTGTCTCGCTGTTCTTTTCCTCTTTCTTTTTATGCTGTTCAATTTTTATTAGGGCTTTCCATTGTTCGTTTAGGTTACTTGGCTCATTAATGTTGTATAATCTTGATCTGTTTTTTTCAATTAATACTGATTCTGCTATTCTTAACTGCTTTTCGTTTTTACAGCTCTTAATAATTTTAATATCTTCAAACCTTGGACATTGTTGATTTTCCATACAGTATTAGTCAATGCTGTCTTAGCTTCTTTTTTATTCCAATTATTAATATGCTGGTTCAATCTATACTTTAATTTATTCTTGGTGCTGCCTATATATACAGGTGGTTGCTGGTTTATTGGGATTTCATAAATTCCTGCTCTATCTAATTATAACTTTTTCATTTTTAATCACTAACTGTAAAAAATTTAGTGATTAAAAATGAAAAAGTTAGCCAATTAGATAGAGCAGGAATTTATGAAATCCCAATAAACCAGCAACCACCTGTGTCATATATAGGCAGCACCAAGAATAAATTAAAGTATAGATTGAACCAGCATATTAATAATTGGAATAAAAAGAAGCTAAGACAGCATTGACCCAATACTGTATGGAAAATCAACAATGTCCAAGGTGTTTGAAGATATTAAAATTATTAAGAGCTGTAAAAACGAAAAGCAGTTAAGAATTGCAGAATCAGTGTTAATTGAAAAAACAGATCAAGATTATGCAACATTAATGAGCCAAGTAACCTAAACGAACAGTGGAAAGCCCTAATAAAAATTGAACAGCAGCGTAAAAAGAAAGAGGGGAAAAAAGAACAGCAGGGACAATAGATGGCGCCAGAGACACAACGATTCAGAGATAGCGACTGGGGCCCATGCCTTGATGGCTCTGCTCACTTGAGCTGTGGTGGGCGGGTGAGACACACCTGCCTCCTGAAGATGACAGAGGCCTGTTGAAAGTACTAGAGGATTGGATGTGAGGGGCTGAATGGGTGTGACACTTGCAGTGGGAGTAGCAGAGGTTGTGAAACAGAAGGAGGAGTTTGATAATTACAGTTGACCAAGGTTTAATAACCTATGAATGTAAGGTTATGTACATAGTTTTTACTTGAATTGTATGAATGAGTTGTATGTGTGATACGATGTTTCACACCCGGAAGTAAGAAGTAAGAAGCGTAAGCAAGAAGTCTGTAAACCTTGGAAGCCCAGTTACATCACGATGAATGACGTGTTGGAAGTGTGTTGTCATTGGAGGTTACCATGATCTTTATAGTGAGTATGTGGTACTTTCTAATGGGGTTTTTTTTTTTTTCATACATCTAAAGGTTTTGGCCAAATATAGGATGCACTTGGGCCATGAGGATGCATAAACATAATTTTATAGTCATCGTTTTCCTCGCGACTTTCCAAAATCTTTCCAATCCACTAATTAATTCTATATGCACGTGCAACATATTGTTCATTGTGGAGTGTAAGTGGTCTGATGGTTTCTTCGAATCCCATATTAGCAACGAATGTTGTTGAGGAACCTGATACACTGGAAACCAATAATTGGCTTTTGTTTATAGGTTCAAAGCTGTGATTGGACCTCGTGCCTGTGATTGTATCTGCCATGTCATACATTTCTGCTAATTGACAGTCGGAAAGTTCAACTTCAGATTTTGCTACAAAAAAAAGTTTCCAGATTCCTATAATAGTTTCTTTTACAAATTTATACAAATCAAATGCATTCAATATTGAATCTTTATATGGACGCTGTAGGCTTGCTTTGGTGGGCATACACTTTATGGTTCCACCTATACCATCACAAGCTCCTTTGCCATTACAAGAGGCAAAAAAATGCCACTCAGCCTTCACACCATGGTCTTCTTCATGATGACAGAGATTGACAAAGTTTTTATAATTTTTATACTGGGCTGACGATCCATCACTGAAATATTTAATGTATTTAATTTGTGGCACTTGCATAATTAAATGCTTAACAATTACTTTTTGGAAAGTTCAAAATGTTGTAGTGTTATGAATCAAATGGTCACTTATTACACACATAGAAATAGATTTCACAGTGTCACCTGTTCCTTTTTCCAGTGAAAACTTTGGATTGCATCTTGTATGATGCAGGTATAGTTTTCAGAAAAATCAGCCACAATAATAGCAGTATCTTCACTCAATTCATCCTTTGTTTTTTTTTAAATACTGACCTTGAGCTTTTGTAAAAAAGTGATGTGTACATAAAGCAGATAGTTTCGTAACTAAATTGTCAACAAATTCATCAACTGATGTAATAACTGTTTTCAATTCTGCACCATTTGTTTTCACCCACTGTTGGTAAGTAATTTCATTGAATGATCATTTCTAATTTATTGGTTCTGGAGATGGAAAATTAGCACACCTGTGCACCATACACTTTTCCAATTCAGTGCAACAAACTAGCTTTTTTAACAATGATATGTAGTCACTGATATGGATAGCATATATCAGTGACTACATATCATGAATATTTTGATGGTATATACAAACACACACCAAATGAATACCTTTGCTTTGAACAGTCACACATTCTCTTGGACATAGTGAGCAAAATTTAGACAGTCCAATTTTTAATTCATTATGTTGTTCTTTAAATGCAACATATAATTCTTTCAAATTATACAAAATCAATCTTTTTTGTTTTAATAATCTCTTATTATCACTTGGAACAGATATGCAATCTTTTTTTCCAGGGCACATATGACTGTTGTTATCATCACAATAAAAGTTAGTAACCTTTTCTATGGTAACAGAACTTAATTTAACACTTTTCCTTCCACTAGGCATTGATAACATCTCTTATGTTTCTTTTTATTTATTTTTTTGCTTTTTTTTTTACTAAATGCTCTGTAGTACTGAAATAAGTCTTTGTTTGCTGGGATTGTCCATGAATCTGGAACTAATGTCAGAATTTGAACCTTTTCTTTAAATGATGCATTTATAAACTTATTCAGTAATTTTTCCATCATAGATGTGCAGTCTGGACAAGTCATGTCTTTTGAATTGTGTGGCTTACTAATAGTTTCAACACCTAATACTGCAGCTGCTTTAGTAGCAACACAGTTACTTAATTTCTTAACTTTAGTGTGCATGTAACCAAGTTTTCTCTTAGAGCTAAATCTACTGACCTTTATTGGCAGTAAATCCAATACTTCACATCTTTTATTCAATTGTTCCATCACTATTGTGTCTTCACTATAATCTTGATCACTGGTGACTTCCATGTCAGCAGTAGATATCTCTGACTTACTAACTGAATAATAACAAGAAATGCACTGTTTTTTCCCTGGAATGAGTACTTCTGGATTTGTCATGGACAAATTCCTCAAAATTGGTTTCAGTGATTTTGCTCTGATTTTGCTGGGACGTTTATTAAATGGATCACAACAACCTCTCTGCCTTAAACTGTACCATTTTAGATATTCATCCTTGTGAACCTTGCAGGTACTTTCACCCACATAAACATTTTTATCTTTAATTAGACTTTGTAATCTCCTTTTTAATAATTCCAAATCATTTGAAAACAATGAAAGCACAGAAATAAACTCAGTATTCAATGATACATTGAGTTTCTTGCATACAAAACATTCCATCTCTACTGCATAAAACTAAGCTGTACTGAAATCATACAACACAACACTGTTTGTTGACTGAGCATGTACTTCGCTGAACACTAAAGCACAAATGAGTTCTGAAAGGGATAGCCAAGTCCCTCAGATAGTGAATGATGTAATATTGCATCATACTTTGACTTCAACCAATCGGAAAACAAATGATGCAACACAAGCAATCATTTCAGAATTTGCATGATAATTGCTATTACTTGTGTTTAACAGAATTGTCTGTGCATAGTGAATACCTTTTCTGATATTTCTAAGTAAGATAATATAAATCCTATGTGTATAACAGCTATTTTTCCAGTTATTACAAATTATTACCATCCTCATTTTTTTCTGCTTCAAGCACACATGTTAGTTAATATTTCTACCAAGTTTCAGAAAAAAATATTATGTGCCATTTTGTTTACAGCCCATTACAGTTATCTGTTAATCTGAAGGTGATTTTGCACTTTTCATGTAATAAAGATATTAAAATGTAAGTTTACTATTGTTTTGATATGATGGCATATACACTCCCAATACAAAAGCTTCAAATTGGTACCAGAATTATTGAATTTGAACCATTAGTTGTCGAGTTATTACATTTATTGACATTGATGCAGAATCCAAGATGGCCGCCATTTGGTCAAAATGGCCATTTTTCAAATGCCTGTATCTCTGCCATTATTGGGCAAAATATTTTTTAATTTATATTTGGGGTTTCACTACCATATGTATCTATGGTAAAAAATTTAAAAAATTCTGCTACTATGGTGCAACAAGTTTTTCTTATAATGGGTGTCTTTGTGTGGAATGATCCTTCAACTACTGGGTAGTCCAGAATGTTTGGTCATGCTGTTCAATTACTGTGATAAATGTTCTGTAAAAATTCAAGTAGTGAAGGTGTTTCATGCAGGAATTTTTTGTTTTATTTCATTGTGGAAGGACTTGCTGTATTTTTATGGGCATCAGTAATTAAATTGTTCCAGCCTTTTTCTGTACAAAATCTTTTTTTTTTTTTTTTTTTTTTTTTTAATGTGTGCAAGCTGCATTTTCAACAAGAAATCACATATACCACAGTTATCAATTTCAGTTTTTGGAAACTGTTCACTAAATGATTGAATTTTCTTTTCACTTGAATATTTATAGTAAAGAATGACTACAAAAATAATTATGGGCAACATAATTTCATACGGAAAGAGGAATCAATGTAAATGATGAAGTTAGACAACTATTTTATGTTAAATTGCTGTCAATAAAAAATTTAGATTTGTGCAAAACTTATGGAACTCAGCTGGCTTTCCTGGTGGTGCAATGGTCTAAGTGCTGTCTTCTGACCATTCGTCCATGATGGGTCAAGTTCGAATCCTGGTGAGGCATGGATGTTGTGTTTGTATCGTGGCACTGTCTCTCTTTTCCATGGAGTCATTGGCCTTAAATTAGGGACGGGCGACTGCTTATAGCCCAACGAGTTGCTTGCGGTGGTCATTAAACCTTCAACCTAAAAAAAAATTAACTCAGCTGTCACCTAAGATGGAATGTGTGTATTCAATGTGAAACCTGTAATCTTTCTTGTAATTTTATTATATTTATGTTTAGCTTCAGTAGTAACAGTTGATTCTTTCTACAGTGGTTTCACAATTGAGATTGGTGCTGCAACTACAGTCCTTCTGGCTTCAAAAATTGGTCTGCCCATCAGTACTACTCACTGCAAAGTTGGGTCTGTGGTCTTTGTAGGATGGACACGCTCCAAAGCTGCAGTGGACTGGAAACTCTTTCGAAACATTGTGTTAGCATGGGTCCTGACGTTACCTGTTTCTGGGGGATTGTCAGCTCTCTGTATGGCTATCCTAAAAGCAGCATTCAAATGTTGACAGTCACGAAATCCACAAAACTAAGGTTGCCACCTGTTAAAAACTTAAATAAAATGTTGAGTAAAATCAGTGATGCATTTTATGTCAATCACATTATATTAGATGTTATGAAAACTATTACTTTACTGCCTCTGTTGTAGTCATATTAATTTCATCGTTTAGCATTATTGTTCAAGTGGGTTTTCAAGTGGTATAGTTCACTGGAAATTTCAGTGTTTAATTTATGAAGTTGCTTCCATGACAAAATTTGTCCTGTGTATGAAGAAATTGTTCAGAGTTGCTTTGAGAGCTAGCAAAAGTACCTTATGACATCTGAGGAACACTGCTGTTGTGTGAAAAGGACATTATTGTCTTCATATTTGTACTGTTTGTTACTGCTGTCTTTTAAGTTCCTCATTCAAACTATAAATAGCAATGCAAAAATCAAGAATGTTCAAATTATCAAGTGGTCTACTGAACTTTTTTCATTCACGCAAAGGAAACTGGATGCCAAAAGTTAGAGGATCTTCAGAGAAAGATCCATGTTGTATGTCAAGTGATTCTCTAAAACTTCAGCATTTTATGTTGTTGCGTTACTCACTGTACATTTCATTCTTTTAGTTTTTTTTTTTTTTTTTTTTTTTTTTTGGGGGGGGGGGGTATGACAAAACTATCATTATCATCATCATTCTTTCATGCCCCTCACCAACATGTTTGAACATGCAGGAAACAACAATCATTGATTTATAAAAAAAAATTATTCAGTTGTATCTGTTGCATCTTTGAGTACTTATAAAAACAATACACCATAATGCTATTCCATCAGTTGACTAAACTTAAACTGTTCAACAAAATGAGATTCGCTTTGTAATGATATAGTATGGTTATAACTTACTGAATTATTACTGCAGGGAATGATATTGTGAATTTTAGTAAAGCTGTTAAAAAGTCAAAAGGCATACAATATTTATTTCTAAAAAATTTTATAAGCATCTACAATGTAAAATTCATTTTAGTTGCAAAGCTTTTTCAATAAAAGCCTTCATTATTTTGATCATCAGTGTTTAAGCTGTTAAAATTGCTTCATTCTTCAGTGCGAATTGTATTTCTTCAAATCATTAAATTAAGAAAATTGAAATAATAATAGTAAAAGTTTATCTGGCCAAGATACTAAAGGAAATATCAAGTTCCACTAATATCATCAGTCCTGATAGTAAATTATCAACACAATAGATATTCTGTTAACTTCAATGTGTGAACAGTATCTCACTGCCATCTTATAGGTCCTCATGAGGAGAAACAACAGTGTGCACAATTGAATGAAAAATTCTAAATAGTATTGAAATGTGCATTTGCTATTTCTGTTCAGTTGTAAATCAGACTTAGTATTCCTGAAAGTGCTGGCGTTTAATCCATTGTTATTTCCTAAAAGCCATAGTATTTTTTCATCTTAGGATTTTTATTAAGTTTCTTAACAGTAATTTCATTTTTAATCCATAACTCTCCAAAGTAAACATCTCAGTGACATAACTTGTTAAAACAGTTCTTTTCAGATTTTTTTGGCTATCTCTTTAAATATCTGTAGAAAATTTATAGGGCACATAGACAGTGAAAATAGATATGAAGGTAAAACTTTAAAGTTACTAAGTAAAACAAAATGTTTATTCCATCCCTATTTTAAACAGAAAGCCATTGGGAATGGCTTTCAACATAAATTAAGTCATCATATGAATTCAGTGAACAACAAACACTAATTTAACATCTTTTTACAATAACATAATTGACATCAGTTCAAACTTGAATTTAAAAATATCAGACAGATTGTACAATGTGTAAACAAAAAACAAAATCAGCTGTTCATAAGAAATTATGATAAAAAAAATATCTTGAAAAATTTCCAGTGAAGAACCTGAGCAAAGATAGCACTACACACTTTTCTGGTACAGAATGAAAAGTTTACAATAGTAAAAGAAACGGTGAAAACAAATTTTGATTGCAAAACCTTTAAAAATTCCATGTTCAATTTTGAGAAATGTAAAGGATCTTTGTAACATATCTTCTGATGATGACTCTTTAAAATGGGATTGAAATGGTGTGAATGCATTAAGATTAATTCTGGCAGCTTTTTGCTTTACTGAGATATGTGCCCAGAAAATTTTATTATTACTCCTGTTTTCATTGTTCAAAATGTATGCCCCAAATAATTTTTAACTGCACAAATTTTGGTAATGATTCAAAAACATAATGAAAATTTTTCACTAAGAAACATAACTAAAACAGAGAGAGGGGATTTGCAAAACTAAAGCCAACTTTTTTGTTGTAAGTAATGTTTACAAAAATATTATAAGCAAAATATATTATGTTTAACTTTTTAACAGGTTTGCCCAATTGCTATAATAAACATTAACTGTTGGTAGTTTTTAGTATCATTTTTTGCAGGCTGGTAGAATTCACATTATCAGATTAGTTCTAGTCATATCATCTCACTACAAAGTGAATATGTTAGTGTCAAATAGTTGAGTTAATTAATGGAAATGATACTTCCTAGTATTTTCATAGGCATCAGTGATGTGATAAGTACAACTAAAAAAGAAAACACTATAAATTGTGAAAATGCAATTTTTTGGTTTTTATTAAATACAATAACCAATGAGATTTTAAGTTTTACACAGGTATTTATGGAAATCATTTTTTTATGTGAACAGTTACATTAAAATGTTTCAAGCATCATTTTTTGCATATCAACATGGATTGCAGTCGATATGCCAAAAGCGATCACAAAAATTGTTCCTTTTATTACATTAAGTTTGAATTTTCACAACTACTGTGAATTTTGTCTTTTGTTGTGCAATGCATATCATTCTTTGTCGTCATGCAAGTTGCAAAACACAGTGCAAAATGTGTGTCTCCCTGTTTCTCTCTCTCATGCACACATGCACCCCAATAAGGTTTTTTTTTTTTTTTTATAATTCTACATATTAAATTGCAGTAGTAAATTTCTAGTGCATTGGAACTCCACACATCAACCTGTGTCTCTAGAACTAGTTCACACTAGAAAATCTCACAAAGATACTCAAAAGGCAGTTGAGAAAGCTCTCTTATTTTTCATTCACAAGGAAAATATGTTGACTTTATTTCGTTGTTGTTTTAACCATGACATTTTTTACCATACAAAATTTTTGTCTGTTATAAAGTTTAGGGCTTAGTCATCTTTAATACTTGAAATTTTCTTATTTATTAAGTAATTTAAAAAACATTGTAGTATAATTCAAAACCTGTTTTTAAATCAAATCCACTGTGTACAATCCTTTCAGCAGTTTTTGTTAGTGCATCAATAGCTAGACTGTTAAATTATGCTTCAAATGCTGGTGGACAGAAGGATTTTTTCATACTGTAATATAGATTTGATTTTAGCTGCTTTATATTTTAATTTAAAAGTAATATGTTACATGATTTGAAAATTTACATTTGTTCTTTTTTACAATATACTCTTATTAACCTTTCTCCGCTGTTTGGTACATCCTAGTAAATGATACAGTACAGAAACTGTGTGAACCAGGTGAAAAGCTGTGAGGACATTTACTTTTATTCTGATGATTAAAACAGTTTCCTTTATTATACATGTTTAAATCATATTCCATCCCCCCTCTTTTTATTACAAGAACTATTTCTAAATGTGATTCAGTGGACTTAAATGAAATATAAGTGGTGGCAACCCTAATATTGTATCATACACATGTTGTTTGTCTGACACACTGTCGTGTGAAGTTGTAAAAAGTACCAAAGTTGTAACTTTGTCTTTTATTTATAGGTAGTTTTTTTTATGTGTTTTGCGAACATTTTGATGTATTTCTGGATTTTAGTCTTCATAGACATATAATGTTTTGGTTTCTAACTGACGAGTTAAGTAGTGTTAGCTATTGCTGTGAGTAGCCTCAATCAGTTGATACTAATTAGTGGTCTTTTATTTTGTGTGTGCTCCCTTTGTACGTGTATATTGTAAGAACGATCCCAAGAACATTCAGTGATGAATGTAGTGTTTCAGTGAAATGGGTGCTGTGCTTGAATTAACTTGAGACCATGTATGTTTATGAGACAGTATGGTTCTGATAACCCTATATCATTCAACATGTTTGAAAGATTTCTTTCTAAAAGCACCAATTTTTGTGGAGGAAAGAGTTGAACTTTTTTTTTAACCTTCCACTTAATGATCTTAATCTTCAGAAATGTTGCCTTTTTATATTAGTTTATAAGATTGATCAAAATAATTATTTTTCATTTGTTTTAATTTGTTATGTTGAGGTTTGATCATTCAAATGCAGTTTCATTCATGGAGTAATTGCACTGTATTCATAATGTGACATTCATTTATAATCCAAATGATAAGTATGAATTATAAAGGTACACCTAATGTTAATAGAACTTTTCACATAAAATGTTATCATTTGTATCGCTACATTACATAATTAAATGTATGTGGCAGTTATTAATGAGAAGAAAATTATTCCATCTGCTTTATGAGCCAGCAAGTTTACTGATTTTGCATATCTAGGAACATCAAGCAGTGGATTGATAATGGTTGACAATGATGATACACACACACTTTTTTTTTTTTTTTCAGAAATATTGCAAAAAATTGGATTCCTTTTCAATATATATTCTCTGAGGAAAGTTTTCTTTCTGATGTCAAAAAAGAAAATAGCTGTGTTGCATTAAGTTTTCAGTATGCAGTTCTGTTCTTTTAAGAGTCTTGGCACATTAGCTATTTTTGTTTCATGCTTCACTTTACACTATTAATTACTAGATTTCGTTGATGTAATTCAACAACTGAAAAATTCTTGGCATAACAAGATATTTTATTTTTTTTAAAAATGGGCATTTCATCATTCTGTGAGAACAAATGAGTTTAGTGTCTAAAACAGAACAAAGTATATATATATATCTTTCACCAACACTCTTGCCCTTTTTTTTTTTTTTTTTGAGAAAAAGAAAAGTCTAAAGAAGGATTTTGCATAGTTTCAGTTGCATTGATAACAGATGTAAGACAATATCAGCAGATAATTTGATGATGGCCTTGTTTTCAATTATCATATTATATGATGCCATCATTATCAGCTTGTTATTCTGAATAAAATGAGGTGATACCAGAAAATTTGAGTTGTGCTGCAAACCTAAGCTAATACAGTTATATAAGGTTACTTCAAAAGTTGACGGAAATTGAAATGCAAAATTGATTTAACCAGTTGTGCAAGAAAGTGAACTACAGTTGAGCTCAGTTCATTTAAATCCATTCTTAAGTTTAACACACTTCTTAAAGTAACTTTTTAAAGCTACTTCACCCTTCACATGAAATTCAAATGCTGAATACCATCATGTTACACATAAAAGCTAGTTTTATAGTAAAGTCAAGTAGCCTCTTTGTAATGCTATTGTGCCTCATTTATTTCTTATATCTGCAAGGGCATAATTTCATTTGTTTGAAAAATGTGTGCAGTTTCAATTGAGGACTTTTTTTTATAGTAATTGTGACTTGTAAAATTGTACACTAAGAAACAAAACCAATGGAAATTATAGTACCTTGTACTACATCATTATTTTTATTCTTATTGAGCCATATCATCACCATTGCATAATAAAATGCAGTAAATCCTTGGCTTACATAAATGTCACATTCCTGAGAAAATTCATGCAACTTCAGGAGGTTTTTTTCATTAAAATTAATTAAAAAAATAAAGTTATTTTGGCCTTGCCTTTTAAAATACCAGATGTTTCATTTTGAAGCTTTTCATGTTCAGTGAGTTGCTTAAGTTAAGATAGTGTTAGCCTACCTCCTGAAAAACTTGTCCAGTAAAAGCTGTCCCATGTTCTACCACTTTCCTCTGTAAAGCCCAGTGTGGTAAGAACGGGATTAGTGCTTCTTTCATGACACTGACTGATTTTCATCTAAAAGAAGGGGAGGCAACCATGTAAATTTCAGCAGCCATGTTTTTTTGTCATAAGAACTGAACTGGAGCTCTCTTCAGTTTCTTCTGTGGGATTTTACCTTTAATAGCACTCCTTATATAACTCAAAAGGACCTTATATAAATGTTTCTCTTTATGGGAATACAGCAGCAAGACCATGTTGGCTTCCACCTCCAAAATTAGTATCCTCTTTCTGTGACCTTTTTCTTTACATCACTGATGAGGTTGTCATCAGCTAGGTCCTGACAATCATTTGCAGTTTACTGGGCACACATTTTTACAGTCTTCATTAAACATGCCTTTGTGTAATATCATTCCTGGCTTCTGTGGTGATATATGTAACTTTTGTGATGTGAAACTTGTTTCAAAATTGTGAGATTCAGTTTGTCTCTTCACTTGACCTTACTTCTCTAAGTATTTTGAAGGTCTTCCATTCATAATAACTTTTAAAAGCTTAAACATCTTCATATTTTCTGTGTGAGCATCAGAGAATTTAATTTTCTAGAGCATTAATAGTTGTGTAAAGCACACGACATGCTTAAACAAGTATATTTGAACAGGGGGTATTAAATAATAAGAAAAAAATTACAAATTGTCATCATGCACATCTGCAAATGAACCTGGTTTGTTTTTTGCTTTCATTTGTCTAGGTTATACATAGAATGTAATGTTTTCAGGATCTCCAACATCCATTTTAGTTTGAGAGTGCATGTTCTTAATTTAGCTGTTTTATGTTAAGAAAGTTTAGTTTTGCTTCAACTTTAAGCATAGTTATTTTTACTTACGTTACACAGAAATGCATTTCGTAGACTGAAGAAACTTATATTAGCACAAAATGTTCTTGTTTATCAGAAAAGGGCAGGATAGTGTTTGCTTTGAAGTTCAGAGTGCTGCAGGCTTCATAAGTTTCTTGTTATTAATGTAGGATAAAAATCAGTGGCATTGTGGCCAACGCCTACAAAATCTGATGCAGTGTACATTCCTCTAAACTGTTTCTTCCATTTGAGTGATTAAAATCAGTTCATCTTTCAAATGTAAATTCTGTTACTGAACAATTAGTAAGTGATGCAAGTAAAAGGTTCTACTATGAACATATCAAAACTGTGTAGTGAAAAAAATGTTACTATTTGCTTAAATTTTTGTGGATATCAGAAAAAAAATTGCAAATTCAGTTATAAAATTTATTTATAATAAATTTTGTTTATGAAATTGTAATTTTTCAGCATTAAAATGCAATAAATATAGTTATCAATTTGCATATGTTTAAATACAATTGCTTTGTTGTTTACTTGTACGGTAAACATCAGTTGTACACACTGAAAGATTAATAAAACAGTTGATGTGATTAAAATATTTGTAATATTTGTAAATATACCCATTAAATTTCAGGTTGATATCTGTACCTGTAAAATGTCTTATTTTCAGAAAGGTTCTGATAGTCGAATTATAATTTTTAGTTTATATTATTTTTCCAATTTACAGCTATGACAGTACTTTCCCATTATACCGACCTAAGATGCTGACATTCCCATTATGCCGACCTATTGTACACATAGCATTCAAATCAACGAATTACTATATAAACAAAAGTAGATCAGTAAATATAATGATTTAATTTATTAAAAGGAAAAAAATTAGTAATAAAAAGAAGATTTTTTTTTTATTTAGAATGGCAACTTTCGACGCACAAATGTCAGAATTGATTTTAACATAAAGACTAACAGATCAGTATGTGAAACAAAAAAATTTTTAAATCTACATTTAGATTTTTGGAGACATGAACAACTGAATTGATTTTAATAAAGTTTCAAATGGATCTGTACTAAGAGTTTCTCTCCACATGAATTCAGTGAAATACGAATCCAAATGTGCTCTGTGCGTTCCTCTTTGTTTTTTATTTTGCCATTTGCATGAACCCCAAAGTCTCAATATTCAGGGTGCGCACGCGTGCTTGAAAACCTGGAAAGTCCTGGAAAATCATGATTACGTTTTCAAGGCCTGGAATATCCTGGAAAACGGTATTTTTTAATGCTGTCTTGAAAAGCCTTGAAATTTGAAATTAGTGCTTAAAAAAAATGCCCTTTTTAGGAAATCGTGTTACTGACTGTTACCCCTTAATTTTTTTAAGTTCCTCTCCTCTGTTCTCAAAGAAACCGCCGGCTACAGTGGTGTTTCGGATGTGCCCAAATCCTAATTTGGCTGGGGGGGGGAAGCACTACTTCCAGTGCAATAAAATTGGATGATTACTAGCAGGTCTGTTAGGGAAGGGGAGCTTGATGCATTCTCTAGCCCTGAGCTTGATGTCCGTCCGACAACTACTGGAGAACAACAGAAGGGGAAAGAAGAGACATTTAGCATTTGCAAGGGGGTCGCGTGTTTACTTCAAGTCAGTTGGCATCCACCAGTGAAGAGTATGCCTGAACAACACATTCATCTGCTCCTTGTTTATTGCATTAAGACGCTTGCTTCCGGCCCACCCCTCAAGAGACTTCGGCTACTTATGATAAAAAATAAGAAAACTATCTTTGCGAATTTTTCACAAAAGTGGCTGAAATTTTTACATTTACTATAATTGGATTACAGAAGCTCACTCCCAAAATTCCATTTGAATCGGTTTAAAACTTAAAAAGTTAGCATTGGAAATTTTTATTATGTGTGCCTCTTTAGACAGTGAGCCTTGAGCAGAAAGGGTGTTACCATAGCAACGGTTGATTGACAGCTGGGAGCGCTGATCCGAAGCCCTTGGTTGGGAAGAAAGCAAACACCTGTTTATCACTTCCACGGCTCAAAAGGACTAAGAGATATTTTCAGAAATCCATTTTCCGGAATTTTGAAAATAACACAGTAAAATTTTTACAGTGGTTAAAATACATCACAATAAAGTTCTAGTGCAAATTTCGCCGAATTCCGTTTGAAATTTAAGCAGATGCAAAAAAAAAAATCTTCCGTTGCAAAATCGGATTCAAAAAAAGAAACGGCAATTATAAATTACGGGAAAAGCAAGCAAATTATTTTTTTTTAGATGCCATGGTTTATTTAAACAGAGTGATCCTTAAATTTTGTTTCTGTGATGATATGGACTCTATTTTAATTACAAACATACATTTTTATTCAGATGTCTGAGTTACTGTTTTAATAAAAAAAATCTAATTAAAAAGTTTTCAATGGATTTAGGCGAAATTCAGCAGATAAACGTATTTTAGTAAATTGCAACGTTATGACGTAAATTTGGTCATTTTGTCGAAAATTGGGCAGCATTTTTTTTTTTGCGTTTTCTCCTATAGTTAAGGTAAAGGAGGAAGACACTTCAGTGAGCTGCAGGTGGTGATTTATGGCGATGTGCCAAATGAAAAGAAGCCGTTCCATCAGGACATTCCAGAGGTTGAGTGTGCGTGGACGCGTGCTCCTGCTGTTTGAACTTAATCGGAATGTTTTCGGGAGGGGGAGAAATATCCGTTTCAGCTTTACAGCTTTCAGGCTCCTTTTTTTTTTCTTGGTAATAAATAAAAACCATAGTTGCTGCATTCACCATTGATCCATATTCGCATTTCTTGAATATAAACAGCAGACAATCGGAAACATGGTGTTGGGTGGGTCTTGATGTTCTTCATTTGTATCTGCTGAATTTTGTTCTGTGGGAATACGGAATGAGTTATACTGTGAATACATACAAAACTACATATTTTTGAGCTGAAAAAATATGTCTACTTGTACACAGTAGCTAACGTGTGAACTCAGACGAAGACAATTGGACATATGGACGTCTGATTCCATAAAAAAATCAACCCATTTTATTATACACGACAGGTAAAAAAGAAAAACATTACATGTTTTTAAACATTATAAAGGAAAGCGGATTTTTGAAACACCATGACTTGATATTAATTTCTGAAAGTTTTTTTTTTTTCGATTTTAATTTCTGAAATCTTTTTTTTTTTTTTCAATTACAATACACTGTAACATGATACCTGTGTGTTGTATCCCTTAGTTGTATGGCAGATTTTCAGTTGGCCGATATCCGCGATCGTAAGTGGTAGTTACATTGCTATTGTTGATGATGACAAGATAAATACTGGAGTAATGTAGAATGTTGCATAACGTAAAAAAGAAATCGCCCCCTTCGAACTTTTATGCGGTTATCATAACTGATCAACCATTTCATTCCATGAACATCAGCACATTTCAATCATTTGACCATTGGGGGTCTGACTGAATTCAGCAGTGCTTAAGCGCCTAGCGCAACGAGAACATGCTAATTATGGACAGTTCTATTCCCTTCCCCCCTATCATCCCTAATCCATTTGCATCTTTCATCATTTTTATTACTTAAAACTGAAATTGCTTTTAAAAACTAATTTGAGCATGATACTGTAAAGCGTAGTAATCATCCTGGAATTTTTTGTATATGGCCTGGAAAAGGCCTGGAAAGTCCTTGAATTTTTCCCCCAAAAAGAGTACGAACCCTGAATATTTTGAGTATTCACTCCGGTTTCCGGATCAACAAAATGTAATTTATAATTAACGACCAGATGAGTATAACCAGCATCATACAAATCCTGTGTTTTATATTATTTCCAGCAGTCAGTATATATAATTCAGCCAGGTAATGTATTTTCTTGTATTACTGATGCTAAGCAATGCGCCCTTCAATTTACTACTTTTCATGGCATATTCCTCCAACCAACCATTGCTCAGGCAAAATACATCCAGCTTGATTCTTGCATTTAGTAAACAAAGTTTCATCAACTTCTACAGTTTTACCTTCACTTGATTTTTTTCCTTTGCATGCCGAAAGTCTCGACTATAACCTCCTGCATATAATTGCTGCAGTGAACAGTTGTATTTTTTTACATTGACAGATGTTTTTCGTTAAATTTTGTAGAGCTCAAACCCTCACACCAAGTGTAAATAAATCTTAGGCACGCTACAACTGCAAAACGACTTCCTTCCATCCATGTCGCTTTTCGAATTCCCCCTTTTTTCTCACATGATAAACATTTCCAAAATATATTTTCATAGAATGGCCTTTTTCACATATTCTTTTAAAAGGTAAAATCCCCACTTCTTGCGTAAAACTTACAGCTTGTTTTTCACTAGTTGGAAGATCCCACAACGTCTTGACCTTAGAAATCGCCAATTTGAAAACCATCTGCGTTCGAAAGTTGTCAACAGACCTTTGGAAACAGGTTCAGTTGGTAGATGACATATTCCATGACAACATGTTGGTAAGTGACGTAGTCCTTGGTAACATGTCACTACAAAATGTAAAAAATAAAAAAAATAAAAAATAAAACAATGGTCGAATAGATAGTCAGTAGATTGGTATATGGGAAAGCACAGTTATGACATCTTTGAAGTTCAAGTGAAACCATTGGTTTGACCACAATGTATTACAAATTTTCCAGTTCTATAAGCTACTGTTGTTAACAAACCATTGTTTAGACATTTTTTCCATCGTTTTACTGCTGCAAACCAGTCTTACCTGTATTAGTAGCTGCTGTACTTAACAGATTTTCACATTTAGATTTAGTATGAATTTTTAATATTGTAGATTGTTTGTTTTTTTGTTGTATTTTTTTATGGAATCATCTATAGTCATGTTTTATCTTTAAAGAGCTGTAAGTTTGTAAGAAATTTATCTGTTGTTACAGTTCCTGTTGTTTGCAAGTTAGCTTTAGATTTATTTATTTTTTCTTATATATAAAATCAGTCATTTAAATATTTCAATGAAACTTGCATAAAATTTAATTAAATTTTATGTGGACATATTTTGGCATAACTTGTCAAATGAAATTTTAAAAAATCTATAAAGCTGTGTAAAATACTAAATAATGTGCATTTTGACCCTGATAAAAGGTGCAAGCAATACATAATGTTCATTTTGGCCATGATTAATGTTGTAAATATTTAATTTTAGGTGTTTTGGAGTCAATAAGGTGTGTGGTCACCTCTAAATGCTAAGTAGGCCTCACAATGATCTGCACTACGCTTTCAGCTAAGTGGTTTAGGAGCTCAGAGAGACTTTCTCATCTATCTATGAGAGCAGTTTTCAACTGACAGCTTGTTCTAGGAGGTATTAGCAACTTGCTGCCCTAAAGCATCCCAGCTTTTGATTGGTCTGGGGATCTGGCTGATCGATACATATTTTCCATATCTTCAGTTTCTAATAGGCCTGGTCTTAATAAAGATGAGCACTGTTGTCCATGAAAACAAATTATTGACCTATAGCATCACACAAAAAAAAAAAAAATTCTCTCAATGCCTATGGCCAACAAAGTTCCTCTGCAAAGACATGTAGAGAGATACAACCATCACTCATTCCTGTCCATACCATACCATTACCACTTGGCCTTCAAAACTCCCTTTCCATTATTTTACAAGGGTGATTTCAAGTGCCTACTACTCTCCAGACATACTGGGGCAAGAAACACTTGTTAGTAAAAACCATGACTCATCTGTGAAGAGTACATATCCCCACTGCTCTGGTGTTTAATTACCATGCTGCTTACCACATATTAATCGAGTTCTTTCATGACAGTGAGTAAGGAAAATACAAACCCTTGGTTTCCTGGCATACAGTTGTCTTTCACAAAGTTTTCTGGATACAGTCCACCTTAATACCAATCTTCCTGTAGCCAAGACAAGTTCCAATGAGAGATGATGAGATTTGTCAGTTGCACTTTACAGGTAGGGCAGGGCTGCATGCCAGTCATCCTCAGCTGTTTTGAGCTGTGGTCAACTGTGGAGTGTCTGTCTGGTGTGCATGTTCTTGTACATTAAAACTGTTGCTATAGCCTTGATATAGCACTTTCAGACACATTCATAAATCTGGCAACCTCTGCATAATTTTGTCCCTTGGTTGAAAACGGGGTTGAAAATTGTGATTGTGCAGGCAAAAATCTATGTTTATTGTGATTTTTGTCCCACTTCCATCTTTCCAGTGGTTTTCTACCTGTGATTGTCATTCGAGTAGCATCATCAAGGCATTTGGAGCAAAAATTTTAATCAGCAGCAATTGTGCTGTTGCTAAATCATGAGTGAAAGACAAGTGCCTGGAGAGCCTCTCTTAAAATTGTCCCTAATTTGTATATTTAATGCATTAGAGGATATGCATAGGATTTCACTTCTCACTGCATTACCATGCACAAGGATCATCCAGAAAGTAATGCTGTTATGAAATAAAAGCAAAAGAAACCAACATTGTCAGAGTTTTTGTATTTTCACTAATACTACACACTCGTATAATCACTCATTTTTTTACATAATCATCGCTTTAGGCACTTGGCATATTGTGTGACCAGTTTTTTAATACCTTCATCATATATCTCTGTCACCATTTCTTGCAACCACTGTTGCACTCTGTCTTTCAAATCGTCACTAGCAAAGCTCCATCCTCTCGAAAAAGTCCTTCAATTTGGTGAACAACTGATAATCGTTGGAAGCCAAGTACGGTCTGTAGGTCAGATAATCCAGACCACCCACCCCCGCTTCCCTTTGAAATCCTGAAGCAGGTGTTAGGTCTGACACGTCACATGAGGTCTCACATTGTCATGGAGAAACACCACATTCTTAGACAGCATGCTGTGCTTCATGTTTTGGATGTCCCCGCCCAGCCTCTGCAGTGTTCCACAATAGGTGTCGGCATTGGTGGGTTTGCCTTGGGGCATGAACTCAACCAGCAAAGAGACCTCTGCGGTCCCAAAACACTGTAGCCATGACCTTCTTTACCGAAAACATTCGGTTACACTTGTGTGATTTCATCGGAAACCGGGAATGGTGTTACTCAAGCGACCGGCGTTTGTTTTCCGGCGTGAAATGACTAACCCACGTTTCATCTCCTGTCACTATGTGGTCAAGAAATTCATCTCGTGTTTGTGCGTAAGGGTCAAAAAACTCAAAGCTGCACTTTTACGGTTTCTTTTGTGGTCAACATTTGTGGTACCCACCTCACACAAACTTTCCGGTAGCCAAGGTGTTCTGTTATGATTTCATGGAGCAGTGCAAGAGAAACTTTCGGGAAACAGGCGTGCAATTCATCGAGTTTGATGCGATTCTCATGTCTGGTGACATTGTCTAACGTTCTTTGGAAGTCCGCTGTAACGAGTGATGAGCAGCCGGAACGCTGGTCATCACGCACCTTTGCTCTCCCCGCATTAAACATCCGAACCCACCACTGTACCGATGATTCATCCATTACCGCTTCACCGTAAACAGCTGTAATCCAACAATGAATGTGTTTTGGGTGAACATTATCAGCATTAAGAAAGTGAATCACAAAACACGCCTCGCTTTCCACAGGATTTTCAATTGGCTTCGCCATTTCAAACAAGCACAACAGTTCCAATCACTGCATTAACACAAAACTTGCCAGGAGCCTCGCCAGCGTCTGACTGAGGATGGGCGACCTTGACAGTGCAGAACACATCACCTCACGTGCTTTCTATGCGCAAACACGTACTGCTTTCTGGACAACCAGCATGTATGTTAACTGTGACTGAAAAATTCTGCTTCATTTTCTTTTTTAACCACTAAAATTTGGAATTTCCAGTGTGCTGAGAAATAACATACCACTAAATTTCTGGTGCTTCATGTCTTCATTGACATTGATGAGCAATCCGTTTTATGGCATGTAAAGTAATTTTTATCCTTTGATCAAAAGGATGGGAGCAAAGCAAAGAGTTTTGTCATGTTATTCTCATCATTAGCTGTTTTGGGGCATTTGAAATCATCCAAAGCAGTGGTTCTCAACAAGTGCTGTGTTCACTACAAAGTCAATGTCCAGGAAATTGTTGAGAAATAAAATTATATTAAATTTAAGTAATTGTAAATCTAAAAATGTTTGATACAAGACAAAAATGCATCCGGTTTGGTTTGCAGGAAAGTCATTGTACTGACATTCATGTTGGTGTCCTTTTCCTGGAAATCCATAATTTATCATGTGTGTATAAATAATTAAACTCTGAGTTGCAGGCTGAGGAACACCAGAGTTTTAGAAGCCATGCAGTGGGTAATTTTAGATAATTAAGGTATTTGTTACTTGTTATATAATTGTTTATCAACTCATATATACTTTCTACTTCTGCTTCAAAATTTCCCTGCAGTAGGAAAATATTAGCTCTAAATAATTTTGCAATTAATTTTGTGTAATTTTTTGTATGTAAATGTTTGATTGTGAAATTAATTTAGTTGTCATTAATATTCAGTGATGTCTGTCTGTTTTTTTTTGTTGTTATTGTTGAGTTTGAGGTATTCTATAATTGAATATGTTATGTTTAATTTCCTATGAATTCTCTATAGCTTTATCTAATGTAAAACTTTTAATACTAGTGATTATGAGCTTCACTCAAGATTTATATGCTTTCTGTTTCTTAGACAAACCAAATGATGGATGTACACATATATTGTTGGGCATGCCCCCAAAAAACAGACACTGGAAATGATCTCTCTGTCTATTTTAGCTGATCTAGCATACATCCAGAAATAGTTCCCCTCTTTGTGGGGTCATTTTGAAGTAACATTGTGTGTGGGTGTGCATGTGTGGCACTCCAGATTACTGATGACTTTTTTCATTACTTAGTGAATACCATTCTTGAAAGCTGAAAGAATGATTGTTATTCACTTGTTGTCCTGTCCCACTGTATTTCTACAATTTTTTAAACATGACAGCGTGAATATGAATTTTCATGAAGATGACCCGAATTCCATCCATCATTCTTACTTCAAAAATATCAAGGACTGAGGAAACTGCTTTTTGTAAACTGATAATTATGAAATAAGCAGAACAACAGTAACACCCTCTCTGTGTGTAGCTTCTCTGAATATCTGTCTTAGAAAATTGGTTAGCAGAAGTTTCAAATTTAGTTTATTGTAAGTAATTCAGGGCTTTGCACTACCGGTGTATTAATCTTCAATGTTTTGCGCAAAAGGAGGTAATCTTATCCAATCTTAAACTGCTAATGATGCAATCTCATTTGTGTTTCATTGCTGTTGTAACTTTTTCTCTCTTGAAAGGAGTTCACAAGGTATGGCTCCCCCATGGCCTAAGCTATTTTCATATTTCATCTTGTTCTTTGTACTCTTCAACTTTTTTTTTTTTCTGCCTTACACAATAACCCTTCTCAAGCGAAACCAAGATTTCTCTGAACTTTAGGTTACAGGTTACCCAATAACCAGTTGCTGAGGTGTGTTTAAATATCTAGTCCACAGGTTGTCCTTAGGCTTTTCATTTTTAATACATGTACAAACATTTGAATATGAAAATCAAAACTTGTATAGAATATAAAAGCATTTTGTGTGTGAATATTCCAGAGTTTAAGTCAGTAATTAAGACTTCTGAGAAGCTTTAGGTCAAGCCTTATATTTCATCAAATGTAGCAATGCTGAAAAATTGGTACATATGAAGAATACTAGTTTACCTATGTCAAATCTTCACTTCATCCACATTTTCACTATTCCATTAAACATGCCTTTTTTGAGATTTTTCCCAATTCAGCTTCTAAGTAAAATTGTTCAGAGACTAAATAAATGCTCTTCATGTGAAGACCCTTGGTGGAGTATGGTTACAGATGTTGGTGGCTGCTTAACCCTACCAAGTCCCCCACCCATCCACTGCCTAAGATAAAAAGCCACAGTAAGCATTTGTAGGGCTTTCAGACTCCTCTTCACTCCTTAATTGAGTGTAATGGTAAAATGTATTTTGGTTTTGTGTGCAGTTCACTTGAATTACACGAGCATGATTTTGTAATGGTTTTCACTGTGAGTTATTCACAAAAACCCTACTATTATGATTACTAACATGTTTTCTTTTCAAGACATTATATGTAAAACATTTAGGATAAAAATTAAGTCCATTAAAAAACTTTCTTGCTAAGTCATGAGCTTATTTGCTGTGTGAGAGTTTCTTCACAGGGTAGTTTTTTAGCTTTAGAACACATACCCAAATGCTGACATTCAAGCAAAAGTCTGGTTCCGTGTTTGTAGAACTTTCTTTATTTTATGGTTATGCTAATTGGCTATGTAAAGCATGATTTTGAGGTGGTGTGCATGTACAAAAGGATTTCAGATTGATTTTATGAAAAGTAAATCTATTAGTATTTAAGTATTTAAACTAATTGTGTTGATGCAGAATATAATTTCTGCCTTGCAGAGACACTGACATAGTCATAGTTGTTGGATTCATACATATGACCAGGAATCTGTAGTCATGGTAACATATAAAAAACCTGACAAAAATCTAGTCATGAAGGGGACTGTGCAAAATACATATCATTAAATTCACATTTTAAAAACTTTTTGTTGGTTTTTATGGTGTGAGAAAGCGTGTCTTTGTTGTCTTCTATATTCTGTTTATTGTACAAATGCGGGGAACCACCACTGTTTACCAAATGCTGTAACAGTTGTATAAATGTAGGAGTATCATTTCTTTGCTTGTACTCAAAGAAAAATCTTACTTACAAAATATAAAGTATAAGCTCAGCTGGCACAGGAAGCAAAATAATGACAATAATAGAAAACAGTAAGAATGGTAGAACTTCAAGTCCTCATGTAAATTCCTTTTGTTGCAAATCAACAAAACTCAAAGTTTGCATGTCGTAATGTTTACATTTTGGGGTAGGTGGTCCAGGTTTGGCAACTTCTGCTTCTATACATAACATTTTGTTTGTAGCTTGCTCTTGAAGTCAGGGACTAAACTATAAACACAGAGAACTGTATGTGCTGTTTTGTTGATGTTTATTTTTATTTATTTTTTTCACTCCTTTCTCCTCTCCTCCCCACCCATGTTTTAACTGGAGTGGTAGGCTTTTTTTTATTAGTATTAATGTTCTGGGATCTTTTCTTCAAGGGTCTCGATTGAAGCCTCTGTTGTGAAAAAATTCTTTGTTGATGGAAGTTATTATGCTGTTTATGCATCTCACATGTGGCCAATCTTAATTGCCCTTCGTTTTTCAAACTTTTGGCAGAGTTTAAAAGAAAAAGGAGTGGCATGAATAACTTTTGGCTGGAGTTTGAAAGACAAAGGAATGACATGAATTATGAGTCATTATATACTGTGCAGGTACTAAAATTTTACTGTGGTTGGGCTCCTGATTCATTGATTTATTAGTCATTTGTTTGGTGAAAATTCTTACCTCCAAATTATGATTTCTTGGCTTTTTACACCCTGTTTGGAATATAATTTCAGGTGTATTTCAGTGAACTGAGGATATTTGATTTGAACTTGCACTAGCTGACATTTTTGGCATGTTGATGGCATGTGATTTTTTGTTGTATGGGTTTTTAATTCTCTAGATGGTGTATGACACCTATTACTATCTGATAACTGTGATTATTTTAAATATCAAATGTTTTGAAATATGAACAAAAGGAGACAAAAGTTTTGAAAAAGCAGAAAAAAGAATACATCTGGTGCATGCTTTCTGGGTCTCTTTAGTATGTATAGTAAGTACTAAGTTGCAATCTGTCCAAATTCAGATTAGTAATAATTGTATTGATATATGGAAGCTTTAATTGCTATTAGTTATGTTGCTGTATTTCCTAGAATCTATATGAAGTTACTAAACTGTAAATTGTGCAGGCCAAATATTTGTAGAAAGCTTTTGTTATGCAATTTAAGGGAAAAATCACATTTTATAACTGAAGGAGCAATTTTACATTTAGTGTAATGTAATCTTTTTAAAATGTGGTTTAGTCATACTTTCATAATATACTGATGTATAAAAATGTATATTACAAAAGTGTTGAAGGTTTTGATCATAATAGTTTGATATTATTTTTTTTTTTTTGGATGAAATTTTTAATTGTACATATGAGCTTTTCAAGAAAACAGAAACAGTGCGTTTATGTAAATGCAATTTTATTGAGAAGTGTGAAGTGTTTTTTTATTTAATATTATGAAAATGATTATATGAAACGTATTTTTCTACTTCTACTCTTTCGGAAAAGCATAGTAACTAAGGCCAGTACTGAAGCCAAATATTTAAATTATTTTTATCCTTGAACATTTTTTTCGATTTTAGAAAAAAACGTAGTAAACAAAACAAAACTTGTTTTAATTGAAGGGGTTGTAGCAATGTATCTGAAACATTTCTATATTGTGATATTTCATTTAGAACACCAGCCCTCGTGAGCATGGAGTTATGTGCTGCTACTCCTTTTTAGCATGATGACATGCATAAATGGAACTGCCATACCTATTTTTTCACCACGAAGACTTATTTTTGTACTGAAACAGTGCTTATAGTTTATTGCAAAGGTCAAAGGATCATTGTTCTTAAGAGTAGTTCTTTCAAAT
The DNA here is from genome assembly GCA_039090855.1 of Macrothele yani. Classification (NCBI taxonomy): domain Eukaryota; kingdom Metazoa; phylum Arthropoda; class Arachnida; order Araneae; family Macrothelidae; genus Macrothele; species Macrothele yani. The sequence continues at coordinate 72,511,714 of CM076994.1, read as the reverse complement.
GCATAAGCTTGGCAACACTAGACAGATGAGTTTGCAGTCCTGATATTCAGGAATTTTTAGTCATCACAGTTTTTTTTTTTTTTTTCATTGCAAATTAAGGTAGTAAACATGAAGAAAATCTGAATTATTTAACAACCAAAAAAAGGAACTTTACAGGCGAAACTTGAAATCACAATTCCGATGTGCAAGATGTGAATTAGGTAAGAAATTTAAAAAATTTAATGTTCCCCTAGAACCTTTTTACTGAATGATGCATCTAGCAAAATTGCTGAACTAGCCTGCTGTGCACTGCAGTTACATAGTTTATGATTTGTTAGTAAATACCTATTTCTTTTTGTTATTTTATCATTAAATGTTCTTATTTATCATGTAACCACATTAATGCTTATTATAGAACATGTTTAATAACAAATTCAGGCAAAAGATATCTTTTTTTTTTTTTCCTTTGAGTTTTGACAGAGGATGAGCATTTAAAAATTAGAAGTACCCCCTTGGGACGGCTAAAACTTTATTCAGGTGTAAAAACAATTCTAGAAAAAACACTAAAATAATTATAGTGCCTACTGCTGTTGGATACAAATACTCATGTTTGATAAATTTGACCGATTGTTTTCAAATGAAAAAAAAAAAATGCAAGGTGTTTATTTATAACACGTTACAATTTATATTATACAATTTAAAGTATGCCATTTCTTTTTTCATTTTTAGTATACATTTAATTTGATTTCAGTATTGTCAGTTTTTTTTTTTTTTTTTTTTTTTTTTTTTTTTTGCTCACTTTTGCAATTGCCTCTAAGCAGATTCCTTTTTCCCTTTTCCTCATCCATATTAATAGGCATTGTGAGAACATGGTAGAAACTTGTAGTTTTTAAGAGCTTATAATTGTTTGGCCATCATCAATTCATGCTTCAGATTACTTAATAGCACACTGTTATATGTCAGTAGAAATCGACAGTGTTAAGTTGTACAAAAAGTTGCTTTACACAGGGTTAAAAGAAACCTGTGCGTCAAACTTTTTAGTTGTATTTTTGTGCACCATATTTTTTATGCTATTAATGACTGAAACATAATTGTATTTAATTCTAGTCTTTGCATATTATTTATGTGTTGCTGTGTATTTTGAGGAATCAAAATAATTGTTACATAAAAATGTTTCATTCTGGCAGGAATGATTACATCCTCATTGTGCAAGATTTGACTCTACTTAGTAGAAGTGTATCCCAAATTCATTAAACAAATATAGTAAGTATGTATAAGCTCACAAGCAGGTATACAGGACTGATATATAAAAGCAGATTTTTAATAGTGGAGCCCATATTTATTAGCACTGTGCTTGAATGGACTGTACATCTGTCTGGTGCATTGAATGAAGATTACTCTTTATAAGTTATTGTTCCTTATGGTGTCCAAAACAGTGCTGGGTCAGTGCCTTTCAGGTTGGAAGATTGAGATCTAGCATACAACCTTCAACAATAACAGTGTTCATGTGAAAGAAAGAATCACTGCATTGTGCTCACAAAAGCAGCCAACTGACTGATCTCATGACTAGTATACCATCTTCTATAAACTTAGCATGGGAAGTATTTTTACATTGAATTTCTCTGGCATATCAAACCTGGTCTGGTGATCAGTTTTGCTGCTCTAAATTGCACATAACATGGAGAGAAGTAATCAACTAATAAATTTAAAGAACATGTTGACACCTATTAGATTTGCACAAACAATAAAATTGTGTAACAAAGTACTATGACCATAGCCACGGCTGCTCCTCTTTCAGGCACATTAACCAATGTTGAGTAAAATTTGCAAAAGTAGGTGGAAATAGTCAACAGCATGACATTTCCCCAAATGCAGAAATGTTCTGCCTCAACAGAAGAAAAGATTTGTCACACCATTTTATTTTGGTAGGATATAAAATGCCTTGAACACTTACCACAATCAGTTTAGATGTTTTTACATTTTGGTTTAAGGATCTGACAAATAGTTAGTTAGTGCTGCTGTTTTGATTCTCATGAGAAGCAGCTTGTATTACTTGTTCTTTTAGGTGTAGTGGCACATCATGTATCCTCTGCCCACTATGAAAATACCTTTAATCCACTTATCAAATGAAATAGCCTTAGATACACACAGGGATCGTTAAATTACTTTTTATTTTTACTTTTTCATCTCAAGAAAATGGCCATTTTTGCATAAATGAGTCTAAATGGGACCAGCTAAAATCACCCATAGGATGTGATCACATATCCTTGTATGTTCAAATTGGGTAGGCAGTTCCATTTGACTAACTCTTATTGCCCCCCCCAATAGTTTTAGATTGCAAAATTTTATTGTTGTAACCACTCTTGAATAATAAGACTGTCAGTATGTCTGATCAAGACTGTATGTCAAGTTGTATCTGAAAATCACAAAAAAGTAGCTATTTATTGCCTGGCTTGAACAACTAAAAATATGTTGATATACATATACTGTAATTTTTCTTTTTACACAAGTCTTTTGAATGAACCCACAGCTACAATCGTGCACTTGCCAAAATTGTGATGTTGATGCTATGGTAAAAACTAAGTGCCTTTCAATTTCATATATGCTTTTAAAATTCTGTTTGTGGCCATGTTGTGTCTGTAAGCTATATTTAATTGACTGGAACCAAACATTTTGGAAAGGAAATAAATTTGTAAAAATATGGTTTTTGTCTCATTTTTTGAATTGGAGGTGATCTGAATGTAAATAAATAATTAACAGTGAACAAGTATTTTCATGATCTCAGCTATTTAATTTACTTTTGTGATTTTTATATTTATCCATTCAAACTAATCTGGTCTTTAAAATTGAGGGAATTGGGGCAATTGTGCAAAAATATACAATGCTATACCTATGCCAAAATTTAAATCTCACTAATGCTGTATTTCTACCCAAATGAATTCAAAAACTTTCCTTTATAATTTTCAGGTTTATGTTTATAGTTTTGTGTTTTTATGCGCTTGTGAATTCTAAAGCATTCAATAACCAGGAAAAACATTTCTAAAAGTACCAATTTGTGATTCATAAAGAATGAAAATATGATTAAACACAGCGTAGTTCATTTAAGTAATTCGTAGAAGTATTTCTTTGAAAAGGAACACTTATAATAGTGGGTGCAGCACCTTAAATTCCAGTAAATTTATGAGAAGAAATTTGCTAAACAACAAGTTGAACTTGCCATTATGGTTGGATTTGGAGGAGAGATGGTCACCACAGATTGTGTAACAAAAATCATTCCCTGTCAGAATACAAGGTATACATGTGAATAGACATGTTATATTAGAAGAATGTAAAAGTGAAGTCAAAATATGGTAGATCTGCGGTTTATTATGTCCATTCCACAATAACAATAAAAGTGCCACACACAGATGAATGGCCGTAATATTTTTTTGTATTTTCAACCAACATAAGAACTTCAGTTCCTTCACTAAAAATAAAGGAATCCAAAATCAGAATTAAGTTACAACTGGGTATCTTGGTAAAATATGAGAATATTGAAGGTGCGTTGTTTTTATAGCATGCTATAATATACAATGTCTCAAATGTAACATGAAAATTCTTTTTGACCAAAACTAGTTAATTAGATAACTGGAATATTGACTTCTGTTACTTAGAAATGTATTATTTATCTGCTTAAACTGATGTTTCATATTGATTTCCTTAAATGTACTAATGACGGAATCAGGGGCTTCTTTGATGTTTCAAACCGAAATGATTGCAGAAAACTTTTTTGTACACACCATCCCCCAAGTATGTTTTGAATGTGTATGTAGAAGCCTGTTGGCTGTCAGTTGTTGAGTCTTCATACAACATAGAGCAAATGGCTGGGAGAAAATCTGCATGTAGAATTGCTGTGATTTGTGTGCTACACAGAAGTATCTTTATTTGTTCATATTACTGTTTCATGGGTGATTTCTAGTTTTTTATGTTATCCCTAATACCTTTGAGGTGCAATCTGTATGCATTAATTTTCAGCATAGTAAAGGATCGTGTTCCTTAATCCTATACTAACAGAGTATTTAAATGCAGAGATGCCAACCATTATGGAATCTCCTTGTTACAGATGACTAATGAAAAATTACGAATATTCAGATTTTCGCTATTAATTAAGAATGTTTTACTGGTTTTATAATTAATCAAAGTAAAAGCCTCTGAACGAAGTTCGTGAAGCAGCTCTTTGTCCACCCCACCCCTCGAGGAGGAGGAATGTGTTTTGCTTGTTCGAAAACTAAGTGGAAAAAGTGCACCACTCCTGCCCGTTATCATTTGAGCTTTCTCGAGATCAGTGCACAAAAATGCCGCCCCGGTGGCGCAGTGGTCTAAGCGATGGCCTCTGATCATTCGTCCGAACGGGGTCCGGGTTCGAATCCCGGTGAGGCATGGATGTTGTGTTTGTCTTACGGCACTGGCTCTCTCCCTTCCCTGGAACCAGTGACCCTAAATTAGGGACGGGCGACTGCTTATAGCCCATTGAGTTGCACAAGGTGGTCGTTAAACCTCCAATCAAAAAAAAAAATCAGTGCACAAACTGAGCAGAAATCTTGCGGGGAGGGGGTCAATTTCCGTTTGAGGATAGAATTCCGGAAATGGAAGTTAGATGGAGTAAAGATTTCCCCCGTAATAGTAATTTTTTCTCGCGATGTTCCTTCTGTCCAGTATAGTTTTTAAATATCCTCTTATTCCATAAATTCTTGCATTTCAGCTTAAAAATCGTGGAAAGAGTTTCCAAAGACGGTCGAAGCGAAGATTTCTCCCGTAATCATAATTTTTTCTTCCATGTCGATTCCCCGTGGAATTTTTAAACGTCGCACGAGAAAGAGTTCTCGGCTGAGTAAGTGTAACTAAAGAGAAAGAAATTGGGATAGAAGAAATGAATGGAACGGTGAGGGTGTTACCTGGAGTGTTGGATAATGTGAGGGCAGGCTGGTGTAGGTGTGTTTTTAAGTGAAAAGATTAACAACTTGATTCATTACAGCTGCATAAATGAGAGAATTCTCTGGATTCGTTTGAAAGTAAAACTTGAGAGAATAGCAATTGTTGTAGTGTGCTTCTTGTGCTTTAGAGCCCTCTGATAGGAAGGAAGGTTTTTTGGAATGAGCTAGCTGTTTTGAGCCAGTTTAGTGCTAAAAAGAAAGTTATAATAGCAGGGGTTTCAGTGCTGGAGTAGGTGTTAAGAATGGGATTTCTGATAACGTTCTGGGTAAGTTTAATGATACTGGTGTGAATGATAATGGTGTAAGATTAATTGAGCTCTGCATTAAAAATGGTTTGTGGGCAACTAATATGTTTTTCAACCACAAGTATATCCACACATACAGTACACTTTGGAAAGTCGTACACTGGGATTAAAGAATAATAGATTTTGTTTATGATCAGCGTCTGAAACATTCAGTTGTTGATACCCGTGTGTTGAGAGGTGCAGATGTTTGCTCTAATCATCACCTGTTAAGTGTCACGGGTGAAACTAAACGTTTTGTGGAGGAGGTATAGGAAGTTTCCTGTGATGAAAAGAATGAAGATTGAAAGGCTGTCTGTATAACAGCTTTACTCTGATTTACTCAGTGAACGTTGGAATGAGTTGAAGGTGCGTGAGAGGGATGTGGGCATGTTTTAAGAACAGTGTTGCCGCTGAAGAAGTCTGTGGTACTGCAACAGTGGATAACTTTAAAGGTGGTGCTTGGTGGAACAATGAGATTAAAGAAGGAAGCATATTTGGGGATGTTGCAAAAGTACTTTCTGAGGATGAATATCGCTCTAAGCAGCGTGAAGGAGCAAAGCTGGTTCGCCAGATTAAGGCAAAAAAAGATAGGGAGGAAAGGCATGATTTGACTTTTTCGAAAGTTAGAAAAGCATTCTGGAAGTACACTAGACATAAGAAAGAGAGGGGAAATAAAATTCCTAGTTGTATAAAGAATAGAGTCGGAGAAATGATATGGGAGCTCAATTAGCTAAGTGAAAGATGGGGTGAGTACTGTGATTTATTAGATCATGAAAACAACTGTGATTCTGAGGCAAATGATGTCATAGTGAGAGATGGAAGCACTGGTGGGATCTCACGAGAAGAGGTGTGTAAAGCTCTAAAATCTCTTCAGAATGGTAAATGTTCGGGAGTAGATGGCCTAACTGCTAAAATATGGCGGTAACTGTGATTGACCTGTTATGTTGGTAGTTAGGAATGGTCTCTCAGGATTGGAGGGATGCTATCTGTCATTGTTCCCTTTTACAATGGAAAAGGTGATCGGACAGATTGCAAGAACCATGGTGGTATCAGTTTGCTGAGTGTACCAGAAAAAATGTTTGGGAAGGTCATTATTGATAAGGTACGAGGTCTTATATCACAGAAAGTGTGAGATGTACAGTGATTTTATGCCTCGTAAGGGCTGCGCTAATCAAATTTTTGCGTTACGCATGATTGAAAAGAATCAGTCTGTTGGTAAAAAAAGTGTTTGATGCCTTCATAGATTTAGAGAAAGCTTACTACCGAATACATAGAACACTTTTGTGGAAGGTATTGAATAAATATGGTGTTGCTTGGAATCTACTTAATAGTGTGAAAGTCTTGTACTCTAGCAGTAGAGCATGTGTGGAGTGAATGGTGTTTTATCGAAATGGTTTTCTATTGGTGCAGGAGTCTGACAAGGTTGTTTGATGTCACCCTGGCTGTTTAATGTATTTATGGATACACGCATCCCTGATGCCAAAGTGGATAATGCTGGTTTATGTCTTAGTAATAACCGTGTGTGGAGATTGCTCTATGCTGATGCACACAGTCTTGCTGGCAGTGAGTTATTTTGTTCCGGATGTACGAAGTTTGTATGAAATTCAAACTGAGTATAAATAAGGGAAAAACTAAAGTAATGGTTTTGAGCGAGGAACTGTTAGTACTGAATGCTAGATAAATCTTAATGGCTCAGAGATTGGCCAGGTGAATGAGTTTGTATATTTAGGAAGTACGTTTGACAGAGAACAGATTAGATGGCGAGTGAATTCTTCATTGAAAGTCATAGTTGCCTCAGGAGGATTTCACACAGGAATGATGGGTTCTCAAGAAAGTCCCGAATAGCTATGCATGAAATGGTAATTGTTCCTACTATGATGTAAGGCAGTGAAACCTGGGTACTGCAGAAAAAGACACGCTTTCATCATGTAAGGAATGAAGATGTGAGACAAAATGTTAGTAAAATGGAGACTAATATCTTTTTTGGGGGAGGTGGGTGTTGGAGGTTGAACGACCACTGTGAGCAACTCAATGGGCTATAAGCAGTCGCATACATACATACATACATACATACATATCACTAAGCTGTTCTCTGAGATTCAGAGGTTAGCTCCAAAAAGAAATACAAACTTCTCCCGTCCCTAACTTAGGGTCATTGGTTCCAGGAAAGGGAGAGAGCCAGTGCCATAAGACAAACACAACATCCATGCCTCACGGGATTCGAACCAGGGCCCCTTTCTGACGAATGATCAGAGGCCACCGGGGCGGCAGACTAATATTAGGTGGTTTGGCCATTTGAAAGAATGAGTTATGAGGTGCTGACTTAGAGAATTTTTTTCAGCCGAAGTGGCATGAAAGAAAGGTAGAGGAAGGCCAAGGAAATCGCGGGAGAACTAGATTCAGGAGTGTCTGCTTGAGAAGAAGATTATGAGTGTGAAGTACAAAAGGTCTTGTGTGCGGCGTGTGATGGATGCGAATGAAGCTCGAGTTGTGTGCCGAGATCGTTGTGAATGGAGACATTTGATACACCAACAGTAAGGAAATTCTAGTTCTATCAGTTAAATATGTACTTGGAACATGGTCTTTCTTTGAGGAGCTAACCTCTGAATCTCAGAGAACAGCTTAATGGTAGTACACTCATTGTCATAAAAATCCGCGCACCAAAAGAAGGAGGCGAGGCGTTGGATTGAAATGAGATTTTAGTAGTGAGATGGTATATACCAAGGACAGAAGTGATTACAATATCACAACAGCAGCACAATTTCCCGCGGACATACGGTACACATTCCGGTCAGCGCTAGTGCCGCGTCGGACCGCCTCGTGCTCCGATACATGCGGTGATACGCTCCGGCATGAAGTCAAAAAGACGCCGTATGTTATCCTGGGACCACGAACACTGGGACATGGAGAAAGCTGGCGCCCCATCTGGTCCCACACGTGCTTGACGGGCGAGAGATCTGGCAGGCCACGGAAGCGTCGAAGCATGGTGTAGACAGCCCTGGGAAACCCGAGCCGTGTGCGGACCGACCCGCCAGGAAAGGCAGCACATGGGACAGTAGGATCTCCTGTACGTAGCACTGGGCTGTCAACGTCCATCAGATCACTGCGAGGAAAGCTCGGCTGTCGTACGCGATGGCTCCCCAGACCATCACGCCTGCAGTTCGGGACGTGTGCTGCTGTACTGTGAGGTTGGGATTGTAGTGCTCACCTGCTGTCCTCCACTCTCTGACACGGTGGTCGTCCGTTTCCATACAGAAGCGGGATTCGTCGCTGAACACTATACGTCGCCATTCCACGTTGTCACTGTGACACCACTGCAATCGACGCCGACGATGGCAGAAAATGTAATGGACGTCGAGAGTGCAGATTCGCCTCTGTCAGGAATGTGGAAATGGTTCTGGCGGACACAAGAGTCCCTTGTACAGCCGCCACATGTCTCTGGATAAGACAAAGACGTCGTTTCATCTGCGTGCCGCTCTCACGATCCTCTCTGCTGGTGGTGTGTCTGGGTCGTCCTAAGCCAATCCGGGGGGTGCCTTCCCGGTCCATTGCTCCCAACAAGATCGCACATTACTGTCCAACCGGCCCAAATGGCGACCGATTCGGCGCGCCGGTTTCCCTGCCTTTCTCATCCGGAAGACACGGCTTCGTTCAAACTCCGTCAGTTGCCCTTACGCACAACTGCGGCGGCTCCTCGGCATGTCTGTCGCTCCGGGATCTCACCTGACTCTTACCGTGCACTTCGGCACGCATGTGGAGTCCCCTGCGCGGCGCCTTATAAGTCCCAATGATTGCGAATGCAACGGCGGGCATGTCTGCCCTCCCCGTAGCTATTCGCCGAGTTTCGCGTTAATCGCATGGTTTTTTCTTGGTGCGCGGAGCTTTGTGACAATGAGTGTATGTATTAATTCACTGGTCTTTATGAACTAACAGCAGTTTGTATTTTATTTTATTTTCGCTGTGATGTTAGTTTATACACTTTTGATAGATCAAGACATAATACATATTAATATAATATATCATAATGTAATTATTGCACACAACTGGCTTATGAGTCATGGAATCATGGGCGCTGATATAGGAGGTCCAGCACGGGCGTTGCTGAGGAGGTGCGAGGGTGGGCTTGAGCCCACGCTGAAATTTGTCTTGCCCACCCAGTTCAAAATGTGCCATTTTTCAAAGTATTCAACTTTAAAATATAATCTGCACTTTACCAAGTAATAAGTCTTGTGTTTTAATTCATGTAGCCCTACGCCGCCCTGGTGTCGCAGTGGTCTAAGCGATGGCCTCTGATCATTCGTCCAAAAGGGGTCCGGGTTCGAATCCCGCCCTGTGAGGCATGGATGTTGTGTTTGTCTTACGGCACTGGCTCTGTCCGTTCCCTGGAACCAGTGACCCTAAATTAGAGATGGGCGACTGCTTATAGCCCATTGAGTTGCTCACAGTGGTCGTTAAACCTTCAATAAAAAAAATTAGCCTAACTGTTTTTTTTGGAGACGTAAAGAACGCAGGAAGTCCGTTGTGCCGCCCCGGTGGCGCAGTGGTCTAAGGCGCTGGCCTATGATCATTCGTCCGTAAGGGGTCCGGGTTCGAATCCCGGTCAGGCATGGATGTTGTGTTTGTCTTACGGCACTGGCTCTCTCCCTTCCCTGGAACCAGTGACCCTAAATTAGGGACGGGCGACTGCTTACAGCCCATTGAGTTGCTCACGGTGGTCGTTAAACCTCCAATAAAAAAAAAAAAAAAAAAAAAAAAAAAAAAAGTCCGTTGTTTACCTCTCCAAAAAGAGTCATCAAAACAGAATCCTAAGGGGCATGAAAATTCAGTTGTTCTCCACTCTTCCAATTCCTTAGTTTAAATTTCTTTTTCATGTTTGCATGGCCAGGGGATTTGTTTTGTTTACGAAATAGGGAATTCCAACACGGAAAGTGGAGTCTAAAGCTACACTAGCGCTCTGAAGACTACTCAGGGAAAGTGTAGAAAGTGGCTGACCACTGCTTTGTAGGAGAGGAGTGCAAGGCAAAGTCGCTGGCTGGAAAGAACCAAGTTAAGGAGGGGGAGGAATTGTGTGTCCGTGGCACGACGTTAAAATTTTATTTAGATAAACAAAAACATTTTCTTTTAAATTAATTGTTAAAGTAAAGTACTATTTTCGTAAGCAAAAATGCAAAATTTAGAAAAGCAATTTAAGACAACGCTTCAATGCGACATTCTACCAACCAACCCTTGTATGTTACACTAGTGCCTAACTAGGCAGATCCGAGTATGTATGTGTTACCAGGTGGGGGAGTCGAGATTGCACGAATTCCTTTGTAGCCGGTAGGGAAAAGAATTGTTTGTCTTATGGCACGGGCTCTCTCCCTTCCCTGGAACCAGTGACCTGAATTATGGGCGGGCGACTGCTTATAGCCCATTGAGTTGCTGACGGTGGCCGTTAAACCTTCAACAAAAGAGGGGGAAAACTTTAAAAGTTCGTTCTTTCAGTGTTTTATATAAAAAAAAAGTTTCTATCAAGCTTGCCACATCAAAAATAATGCTTGCCTATCCTGATTTCGAAGTCTAGCAACTTCCCTGGGGGCAAGAGGGGGCATTTGCTTTCCCCTGGAAATCGGACCATGCCCTTTCTGCCCTTGGAAGGCACTACAGAGATTTTCGCGACACTAGTTCTGATTACTAATTTTTTTGAACTTCAGGATGCCAGTTTACAAGGGAAAAATAGGAAAAGCATTGGAAATTTACAGTAGAAAATAATGAAATTTTCCACTGCATGTTGGAAAACTGCATCATGCGTACAGTATGAGAAAGTATGAAAGGGGAGGAAATGGAATTGAAAAATATATAATGCTCTGCAGCAGCTATTTCGTAATGCACAAAGATATCTCGAAATTTTCCCCAGAAATTTGCCCTAAGGACATTTTTGTATTCTTGATGACCAGTTGAATAATCTCCAGGGTTTCGTGGCGCATGTGGCCAAAATGATAAGAAAGAACGACGAAGAAATTTAGAAATTTCGAGACTGGTAAAAACGGTTAGAAAGCAATAAGACACAAGGAAATTTGTGATATGTTGCTGTTTTCTCCAGGCAGATTTTTGTGGAGGGTTAGGGCCCAACTTTCCATAAGTTTCGCCTGTCGAAACCATCAAATACCTACGCATTCTTATTCCAAGAATGTACTTTCACATACTTTTTTTTTTTTTGTCTTCCTTTCAAAATTCCTTCTCGTTTTTTTTATAGGTATACACGGATGAGCAAACACCCGTGAAAAAAAAAAAAAAAAAAGGGAGACAGGAATAAGTCATGTTAATTAAAATTGCATAATTCTTCATTCGTTTATTCTTGTCAAAATCTAGGTTTGTGATTGCCTTCGTTTTTCATCATTTAGCTTCGTGCCTTTTCTTTTTTTATTATTCTCGTGGAAAATACAACGTGTGTATGTCATCATGAATTCAAATTTTTTTTTTGTGACAGATTGAGTAAATTTTGTGGTTGGTGTAAGTGCATTTAACGTTTACAGTAACAATAATCATAGTGAGGTAGAATAATGATAGTGCTTGGATAATTGTAGAAAACGTTTTTTTTTCTTTGTACTAATGCTTTAATGTATCGTATTAATCTTTTGTGTAGCATAGTGGTTAATTGCATTCATTTTTTAACAAATAAGAAATTAATGTTGCCGTAGGAATTATCATAATGTATCTAAATTTTTGCATATGGCCGGGATATCTGTACATTTGGAAACACAACTATTGTTTCTTCTGCATTTTAGTTTCTTGTGTACGTTGTCAAATACAATAAGGGAAAGAAGGAGTTCGTTTGCAGCTCTCTCTCGTTTTCTTCAATATTACCCTGCTAGGAAATTAAAGTTAAAATTGTATATGTGTATGAGATGTAATACTGTATTTATCGAGTGATTTCAGTGCATTTCTTATTTTTTAAATTGAGAAAGTCATGAATTCTTTTCTGCCATGTATTTCTTTTCATTGTTCCTTTGGGTCACCAGGAAGTAAGAGTTTCGTGGAAATTCGAGGGTAACCTTGTTTTAACCTTTCCCCTTTCTTGTTAAACTTCAGGGATTCCCAGAACTGACCAGAGGTCAGCCAGTTTAACCCTTACATCTCCGCTGTCAAAACCGGGCGAAGCAGGTTTTACCCCCTTTGTGTAGTTGTTAATTACCAGGTGAGCCTGCCGTTGGCCAGTGGAAAAGAATGTTCTCGTGCTTCTCCCCCCCCTACTTTGGCATCTATGCTGGTTAGGCGAGGAGAACTTTTCAGCCAATGAGAGCTCGCCAACACACTGCGTTGACAGAGGTTAAGAGACCTCTGTGGCGCTGACACTCGCACACTCTCTTGCTCTCGCTACAACTTTGCTGCTGGGTATGCAGAGCATATTTTTTTTCCGACTGATTTTCTGGAATGTGCAGACTCTTGGTCTACGCCTTTATTAGTTAGGCCTGGACCGTCGGTGGCCAACTAATAAAGGCGTAGACCAAGAGGCGTAGACTCTTGGTCTACACCTTTATTAGTTGGCCACCTTTATTAGTTAGGCCTGGACCGTCCCCAAAAAAGCTGAAAATGGGTTTTTGTCCTGCATAAAAGGACTTATAAATTCATCGCCTGCTCTAGAGTTCCTATATACGGCAGCGTAGCCTCTCCAACTAAAGTGCCGAGGGAATCCAAGATGGCACTGGAACCGAGAGTCCAACACCCTTATGTGACCTGCAGTAGAAAGGCATCCGAATGAGAGAGAACGACGCATGAGTCACCCTCCGGCCACAGCTTGACTCCATGAGTACCACCCGCCAGCGATCCTTAACGACCCAGGAAAAGGAATCGGCGCCTTTCTCCACCGAAAAGAAAAAAAAACAAGGGAGAAGATGACACCATAGTGGCCTTCATACAGGTGTTGCATATTTTTTTTTTTTTGGCCATAATGTAGGCACCCCTTCTACGTACGCCAGGACCCTGAAGGCAAGGTAAAGCAAAATTTCCTTTTCATTGTTGCCGCCATAGAAAAAAAACAACAAGTGACGTGGAGTTTTCAAAGAGATAATGAGAAAAATCTAAGCTGGTATAAAGCATTTGTGATATTAGAAATTATAATTCATTGTGGAGAAGGCTAGGGAACAGTTTAATTTTCTTTATCTTATGTTGGTAAATCTTAAGGTCAATATTAAGGCTAAGGCCATAAAAGAAAAATATCTTTGAAAAGTACAATACATTTAGAAAGAATATCTTTTGTAAAATACAAGACATGCCAAATTATGTAAAACAAAAGTGTATTTATTCATAGTGGTTAAAAGTGAAAGTTTAGATTTGTAGTGAATGCAAGGAATATATATTTTTATAAGTTTTAAGAAAAGGGTTAAAACAAAAAATGTTAGCAAGCAGGAGAAATAAAAGAAAAAGCAAACAAAATAAAAATTCAATGTGAAGGGCTAGCAGTGCACTGTGGGTTTTTTTTTTTTTTTTTTTTTTTTTTTTTGAGCCTAAAAACTAATCATAATTAAATAATGAGTGTGTAAACATTGTGTATGGGCATATTATATGTGTCAGTAAAGAAAAGAAAATTGTTTGGAAACCGACAGTTTTGATTAAGGTTGGCTGTGTTAAAAATTTACATGAAATGTTTTTTTTTTTTGTTGTTGTTGTTGTTGTTGTAACGTGAAATAGCAAAATTTAAACCATTTTATTTACGTTGGTGAAATATTACAGTGTGCTCATTTTGTTAACGATAGCACAAAATGTAAAAACAAGTTAAAATTGTATCCAAGGCATAAACCTTTGGAATCGTTCTTCATTATACCCAAATAAAAATTTATTTTGGACTCTAAATACCTTTTGGAAATATTTGGGAAACTGTAACAAAATTACTGCTATGATTAGTCGATATTGTCAAGAAAACAAAAATTAAACTCTAAATCACATTTGCATAAACAGTGTTTTTCAAATAAATGCAGCCGAAGTCGGCTTTTCAAACTTACACACATAGGTCAGTACATGTTTTGTCTTGAATTGCCTGTTCTTTGACACTGCCAGGTGAACAAAATCACCCCTGCAACTGGCAGGGCTTTCCATAGGAAACGTTCACTGGGTAAGTATTTTGTCGCTCATTTTCGCCAGTGTACTTCCACTATTCTGATCATGTGCCAAATTTAAGAAGTTTAGTTACAACATAATTTTTTTTTCTTACATTTCTGGTGTGCCAAAAAGCTTACAAATTTTGGATTAATTTCACAAAATTGTTTTTGTACCCAAAGAGTTTTCAACCACTTTTATTTAATTTTTATATCAAATGACCAGAGACAATACTATACATATCACGCAGAGAAGCTGGACGTTATTCGTATTTGCAATTTCTGTTTGCCCCCAGTGCCGTCTTAACACCTTTGGAGGTCCTGAGCTGTCATATTTTTCGGGGCCCCTGATCTAATATATTTTTTTTTTTGATTGGAGGTTTAACGACCACCATGAGCAACACAATGGGCTATAAGCAGTCGCCCGTCCCTAATTTAGGGTCACTGGTTCCAGGGAAGGGAGAGAGCCAGTGCCGTAAGACAAACACAACATCCATGCCTCACCGGGATTCGAACCCGGACCCCGTTCGGACGAATGATCAGAGGCCATCGCTTAGACCACTGCGCCACCGGGGCGGCAATCTAATATATCGCACACCACAATCACCATGTTATTCTTATGAAAATAAACATTCAATGTCCAGTAACATTTTAAATAACACTTGAATGAAAAATGGTGCATGACAAAAATTGTAGAACTCCATAAAATGTACGAAGTACACTCACGTTTATTTGCTTACTAAATTACAAGAAAATGGGTGCTAAAAGATATAATGTTTCTTTCCCATTCTACAAATTATTCAACGAAAATTAAATAAAATAAACCAACCAGCGCCGTTTCCATACAACATGACGCACCGGACAAAAACGCCGACATGCTGTCCCCATCATTGTTATTTATTTAAACAGCGAAGATTGAATATATATAGGTAGCTCAGGTCGGCAAACCCCAGCGATAAACATACGTGCACTTCTTCGTATAGATAGATAACACAAATAACTGTTTGAAAGGAAAAAGTGATTCGGAAAAAATGCGATCTGTGGGTGGCGTTCGTGGCCCTCAAGGCTCTAGCCTCACCTACACTCTTAGTCGGGAGGGTGTTCGGCTATCTTTGTTGCTTATTTTGTCACAAAAATCCACCCTAACACTTAACTTCCCTCCTGCATCCTCTTGAAATCAAAGCTGCGTGCACGGTGTATGATAAGTCAGGTGATACGACTCTCTGTGCTGTCAACAGTTTGAAAAAAGGACTGTTAATGTCACAGCTCGCCAGGGAGCGCTCAGGAGTTGTGGGCCGATAGTTCATGCTAAGCATCGTAGGATTACATTGTGTTTATGATTTCATCAGTGCTAAATCGGTATTTCTCTTGAGTATTTTTTATTTATTACTTTGTATAATTACTGTATATTTTATGAAGTTGCAGAAACGTTGAAGTTTCTGTACAGAAGGTAAAGTACGTTAACTCTCTTTTTACTTAACGGGAGATAAATTTATAGTGCAGCTAAATGCCGGACTAGGATCTGTTCAATTCTGCTTTAGGTATGGGACGAAAGTGTTTTGTACCGAACAATCGGTTATCGCACAGGTTATGCGACATATAAAGGACTTTTATCAACCTTTAATGACCCAACAGTGTTGGAAAGATGGCGGCAAGCATTAGAATGTGATACCTATTTCCACAGCTCACAATGTGGAAAATGTTTACTTTAAGAGCATTAACCGTTGTTTAAATGTAGGATCACTAATTTTATCCCTTGATATCAAATATATTCATCGTACTATATATGCACGCAAGTCGGGGAAAGCTCCGCCGAGAAAAAGCAGCAATTTTACACTTTCTCTGTCGTCATCCCCAGCACAGATGAAGGGAGAGCCTTATTCATTAGTATGATTAGGTACAAAAATAAAACAAATGTGTAAGATATATTGCTTACTACTAAATGAAAAGATCAATAGTGAATGATTTCTCAAGGGGAAGATTAATCAAAATGATTTTTTTGCGAAAACTTCGGCAAGTTTTCAAAACCAGCAGTTTCCGTTAACGATGCTCCAATGCCTTACGCAAAAATTGATATTCCATGTTAAAATTGCTCCTCCGAATGTACAGCACTATCAGATTTTACAAGTACAATTGTTTTGACGATGAAGGGTCTATTCTTTACTGCCTCAGTAAAAAACTCAACATCGTCTGCTCAGAAATCTTCGCGTTAAAGTACTCACTCTGTGGCTAAAAAATATATATTATATATAACGCTTATTTGATGAATTCCATGTGATAGGCGCAGAAGTGCATGTTTACGAAGCATTCCAGATTATTGCTTTTTTAATTCCAAGCAAAATAGCATTCGTAAAATACGAATGTTTCTGCCTTTTCCTCCCATAAGAAAGCATAGGTTGTATCAAATCATCGGCCCACACGTTCGTCGCGCCATCTAGTGACAAGTGACATTAACGGGCGATTTTTGTTTCCACAGTCGTATCACCTTACTATCATACACCGTGGCTACGTGCAAGGTTTGAAGAAAAAAAGCGGAAGAACTTCCAACTTGGGTGAAAGAGTTCAACTTTTGTAAACCCATATCATTCTTCGGCGTTGGGAGCCCTAGTTCAGATGGGGGCCTTGTTTCAGATGGGTGCCCTGGGCACTGGCCCCGTTGGTCCACCCCGTAAGACGGCCATGTTTGCCCCTCCTAAAAGCTAAACTATGGGCCTCCATGCATGGAATGTGTGTTATGTTGTTCATGCGTATGATGAATGTTGGCACTATAACTTATTATTGATTCTGGCTCAGCTTCTCCAGGTCAAATGCTTTTATTCTCTAATTTTAAGAGTCCAGGACAATGAGCCACCATCGTGCAGGTGCGTGCCTGCATTTTAAATAAAGCATCAAAATACATTGGAGTGAAAAATTAAAGGATAATCGGTAAAAAAAAAGTCAAAATTCGCGTTATACTTGATTGAATCGAATGCAAATCGGCAAAAACGTTACTCTTGGCATGCTTTATCCAACGCAGGGTTCTTTAAGTCTAATGCGTCCCTAATTTACATATTCTTATTTGCGTGCGCAAATAAGAATATGTAAATTAGGGACGCATTAGACGAAAGCACGCCAGAAGGGTGGAGTAAAAGTACTTATAACTAGTTTTAGACGTTGGATCTCTTAGTACGACAGATAAAGTCCAAATGGTGCACGTTGAAATATGTTAAGAAACATCTGAATGATTGTGAAAAATAAAGGGCGATTAGAAGCCGGACAGAGTCAGTCGAGTGTATCCCATGCGCTATGTATACCCCAAAATGTTCTCCCAAGACTGTGGAAACAGTTTAGAACGACAGGGGAAGTATCCCTTTGTCCAGGATAAGGCTGTCCATGGGCAACAAACACGTCAGAGGACATATCCCTACCTTTAATCGCAAAGAGAAACAGGAAAATGACAGCAGCACAACAGATTGCCCAAGAGCTCGCTGCATCTACAGGGACGCATGTAACCAGGTTTACTGTACATATTAGGCTGCAAGAGAAGGGCCCCTACGAGAGGAGACAGATGCTTTGTGTTTCTCTTCAACCGCGAGGTACGCATGTTTGAAGTGGTGTATAGAACAGCGCAACTGTAGTCCCACTGACTGGGGCCGAGTTATCTTCAACAATAAATCTTTATTTTGCCTGGAGAGTAATTCTAATACTTGGAGAGAACCGAAAACAAGAAATATTTCCAGCAACATCCTAGAAAGATACAGATTTAAAAGTGGAGGAATCATGGTTTGGGGAGGCATAATGTTAAACGGCCGCACAGACTTGTATGTCGTTCGGGGAAGTTCACTAACTCTTAAGGAATGTAAAAATGAGATCATAGATCAATATGTGGAACATTTTAGAAGAGCTGTCAGTAAAGAATTCTCCCTAATGAACGATAATGCACGACCCCATCGAGCGAAAATCGTCTCTGACTACTTGGAAAGTGAAGATATCCGGAGAATAGAGTGGCTTGGCTACTCCCCGGATTTAAATCCAGTTGAACACGTGTGTGACGCTTTAGGACGCGAGATTTCAGAACTCCAGCCCCAGAGCCGTAGCGAGGGGGACAGCAGGGAGGTTGCCCTGGGTGCCGAGCTGGAGGGGGGGGAGCCATCGAGACGTAGATTTTTTTATATAAATGTAAAAAATGTGAAATTAATTTATACGCGTAATTAAAAAAATGTATAAAATTTAAACTTCTTTATGCTTTAAGAATAAAATGGCGACCAGATTAAACCTAAATTAAAGGAGAACTCCAATCAACCGAACGCCAAATATTCGGATCGATTTGGCTTGAGTGTGACAGCAAATTTTAGTTGCTATGTTTATGAAACATTTAAGACGCGCGCGCAGCGGCTAGTGTATACCAGGACTTTAGATGGGAAGGGCTAGTACGCCCCTTTGAAGTGCTGAACACCGACCCGTGTCTGAAAGGTTGGGTAAAAAATGGGTAGTGTACTTGTTTCTACGTCATCACGCTGGCCTTCTGGCTCATCTAAGTTCCCTCCAGGACAGAACTTCCCTCTGTTGTGACGGTGTTTTACGCCAGCACTTTTTCTTGGTGTATCATATTTGTTTCATGTTGTATTTTATTTAAGTTGTACACTGAAAACCCAAACTGATGCTCTTAGCGAGAAGAAACAGATTTTAAAATGGACACCAGAAGACATATCAAGATGCATTGTAATTCCAGCACTTTACCTCAAATCATATGATTTTTGATTTTGAGATCAGAAAAGTATATTTGCTATATTAAGCAAAATACTTTTTAAAGAAAGAGCATGCTTAACAGAAAATATTCATTTAAAATTTGCGGTAGACACCATAATTCATGCATGAATACTAGTATTAAAAGAAATCCGTCTTGTTGCACGATGATATTTATTCAGCTAAAAAGCGAAATCTATATACAGTTTAAAAAAACATGAGCACTTTCGGTGTCACATTGACACCTTCATCAGATGTGATTTCACCATGTGGTTACATGCTGGTCTTAAGTACGTGGAGTAGATGCATCATGGGAAAGGTAATGTCAATGTCACATGATATACCAGATAAAAAGACAGTCAAAAAAACGCATAATTAGCCAATGAAAATTACTTAACAGAAACACTTGCTATTGTGCTGTCCTTTCCAACAAGATTGCTCCAAGGTTCAAGTAAAACATAAGGATAATAGTCATTACAGCAACGTGTATTATAAGCCGAAATATAGAGGCTTTCTGTAAATAACAAGGACCAATTTATACTACACTGCTGGACAATTGCTAAGGACGGATCATAAACGGCTACATAGCGCATAAAAAAGTGAGTGTGGTTGGATGCCAAGTGAAATAAAATAATGTCAGAATGCCAGGACATTACAAGAAAGACAATATATTGTGCTCTGAAGTCCAGAAGGCTTTGGAACGTGTTCAAGGGACAAACAGGCCATTTTGTGCAGAATACGTAAACGTAAAAAAAATGCAATTACCGTCCGCAGGCGTTCCGGCGTAAGATGTCAATACGGGATATGGCCACCATGGAGGGCGATGCAAGATTCCACACGTCGTGTCATGCTTTGCACAACATTATCAAGCAGCTGTTGGGGTAATTTATCCCATTCCTCTGTCAGTGCACGGATGAGGGTGTCCTTGTTTATTGGAGGGCATTGGCGACGAGCAAGACTCCTCCCCAAAGCATCCCACATATTTTCAATGGGATTCAGATCTGGAGAACGTGCTGGCCATACGAGGCGTTGAATATCCTCGCTCTCAAGACACTCCTGGAGAGCGACTGTTCGATGACATGTTGCGTTGTCGTCCATGAAAATGAATCTATCACCGACAGCACCACGGAACATGCGAACATGAGGTAGCAGAACATCATTAATGTATCGTTGGCCAGTACTAGTCCCAGTTGGAAGCACATAGAGGGACGTACGGCCATTGATCATGATGCCAGCCCATACCATGACACTACATGTCGGATATCGGTCCCTTTCCTGTATGTTTGCTGGACAATATGCAGTACCACTATCACGCCAGATCAGTTGTCGTCGACAATCAAACGATAGACTGTATCTACTCTCATCTGAGAAGAGAACAGCAGACCAGTCGTTATCGGTCCAATTGCGATGTTGATGGCACCATTGCAAACGGGCGGTACTGTGACGCTGGACAATGGGATGCACACAACAGGACGGCGGGCGCATAGTCCTCCTTCATGCAAACGTCTGGCGACAGTTTTTCGGGAGATCCGCTTGCCAGTAGCAGCCATAAACTGATTTGCTACCTCACTAGCTGTGCTGCGCCGGTGTCTTTTTGTTGATAGCACTATGTACCGATCTTCTGCAGGTGTCGTACTGCGAACACGACCTCCCCCGTGACGTTTGCTTCACTCTCCATTTGTTTGAAATGATTTCCAAAGCCTTGAAACAACACTGTGGCTGACGTCGAACTCCGTGGCAACATCTGTTATTTTTCGCCCTTTTTCAATCTTGCCAATAATACGGCCACGCGTAAAATCATCTAGGTGATGTCGGGAAGACATACTGAAAATTGCAAGTTCGTCAATTGATTCTTTCCCTTTCAACTTTGCGTTTGAACAACAACGGTCAATACGCATCAAATCCTTTATATCTCTTATCAGCGCTATGACGTCACGAACAAGTTCGGCAATCCAAAATTTGCATACGCACAACACGTCTTACTGTATCCCGCACTTATGCTAATTTCCACATTTTCCTGCCTTCCATTTTATAGGTGCTATCGTTGCTATTGTCATCTGTCCTTAGCAATTGTCCGGCAGTGTATAACAACAATGTTTTCCGATTTTTAGGCCCCCAAAAATCATGAACTTTTATTTTCCAAAAAGATAATTTTTTATATTTGAGTGCGCCTTGCAGTAGATGACACACTGTAATCGGGTAAATACGGTAGTAACTTTGAATGAAAGTGCCTTTCATGTGGTGCTCTGACAGAAAGCTCTTAGGCTTTTGGCCAGTTCAGGTACGTCATCGACCACGACTGCATGTCTCAGGGGTGAAATGCAGGCGACGGGCGCTGTGACCTTCACGGCCTCCTCTGTCCATGATCCATCACTCCTTACGTGTATTGAGAACGAATGACGGATGGCGACGATTCGTCGACAGGGAAGCCTACAGTGCGCATGCGCGGAACAAACGTTACTCAGTTAAGGTTGCGACAGTTTAAATGCAATATTTGCCATGACACTGTGACGACATTTGTTTGCTTAACGTTGTTTGTATAGCTTGATTGATTGAGTAGCGCGCTGAATTAGTGCACTGTGCCACGTGACGTGCGTGTGTGTGTCGAAATGGGACCTACAAAATTGTCTGGAGCACAAGGCAGAAAACGAAAAAAACAACAAGAGGCGGATAACGCAGTCCAAGCCAAGCAGTGGCAAAAACTGGGATGGGTAAAGAAGGTGTATCCCTCAACCGCTGCGCTCCCACTACAGCAAGTGATTGAAAGTAAGCCATCTACATCAACACTTTTAGAAAATGAAAACGTTACTGAAGTAACTGAGAATATAACTGGTAGTGCTAGTGTGCATTCAGATGATTCTAAACCTTATTTTAACCCGTCCTTTCCAACATTGAGCCCTTATGAAGGCGTACAGGAACAGGATTTGGAAGATGAACAAACCAAAATTCAACTTAATTTTAATGATCCCACAACATGGCCTGATTTGAATGATCATGTGAGAAGCTTGTTAGTTGAACACGGTCCAGAACAAAATAAAAATGGTAATTTTCTTTTATCAATTAATGCAGAAAAAAGGCATTTTACGGGAAATTGGTTCCACAGAAAACTTTTGAATGGAGAAAATGTAGAGCGGGATTGTTTAATTTACATTGAAGCAACAAAAGTTATTTATTGTTTCCCTTGCATGCTATTTGGAAAGCATTTGAAATCACGTTTGGCAAATCCAAAAGTGGGATTTTCTGAGTGGAAAAAATTATACCCTCGAATTCCAGAGCATGAAAATTCTGTAGAGCACCGTGAGTGCTATGTTTCCTGGAAAAGCTTTGAAAAAAGGATTAAAGAGGGTTGTGCAATTGATACTGAACTACAGCAAATGATTACAAAAGAAAAAAAAAGCCGCCCCGGTGGCGCAGTGGTCTAAGCGATGGCCTCTGATCATTCGTCCGAAAGGGGTCCGGGTTCGAATCTCGGTCAGGCATGGATGTTGTGTTTGTCTTACGGCACTGGCTCTCCCCCTTCCCTCAAACCAGTGACTCCAAATTAGGCACGGGCAACTGCTTATAGCCCATTGAGTTGCTCACGGTGGTCGTTAAACCTCCAATAAAAAAAAATGGCGGCACATTCTCAGAATCATTGTCGATTGCATTTTGTTTTGTTCAGTCAACAACTTGGCCTTTCGAGGTTCAAGTACAAAGATAGGTGAAGACAAATGTGGAATTTTTTTACATTTGCTAGAGTTTGTTTCTCATTATGATAAACAGCTAAAAGAGTATATTACCATAGCCAAAGAAAAACCAGGAATTCCAAATTGCCTTTCCCCAACAATTCAAAACGAGTTCATCAATTTAATAGGTGACAGTGTACGCCAAGAAATACTAAAAGACATAAGAGAGGCAAAATATTTCTCAATTTCATTTGATTGTACACCAGATGTAGCCCATCAGGAACAAATGTGCCAGATTATTAGGTACGTGAAAGTTTCAGAGGATGTTTGCTCTATTGAAGAAAGTTTCATCGATTTCATAAAAACTACTGAAACGACTGGGGCTGGTTTAACCGAAGAAATTCTACAAAAAATAGAAGCCGATGGGCTTGACATTCGTAATTGCCGAGGACAAGCATACGATAATGGTTCAAACATGGCGGGGAAGTATTCAGGAGACCAGGCCCGTATACAAGCAATTTGCAGTCATGCACGTTTTATGCCATGTGCTGCTCATTCATTGAACTTGGTTGGTGTTCACGCTGCTGGAGTTTCTTCAGATATTATCACATTTTTTGCCACAGTGCAAGAACTGTACAAAATATTTGCTCGCAATGTCAAAATGAGGGAAATATTATCCAACAAACTTTCTACCACTCCCAAGCGTCACTGTGATACAAGATGGGCATTCAAATACTCTGCTATTCATGCACTTTATTCACAGCTTGATAAAGTCCTCGAAGCCTTAGAGGAAATTTCTGACAACCCTCAATTTCATGACGACTGTTTATCAGTGATTAAAAATCTTCTGAAACAAATTAATTATAAGTTTGTTTGTTACTCTGTTATGTGGGACAAAATACTAAATCAGATCTCCCGCGTGAATGAACAACTACAGCGCAAAGATGTGACCGTGGACTGTGCAGTTAGTCACTTGACAGGATTAAAAGCTGCTTTACAAGACATCCGGGATACAGGGATTGATGTTATACTGGGCGAAGCATCGGACATCTGTGCCGCAACATCTCTTGACGGCTTCTTCGAGGAGAAAAGGGCAAGGAAGAGGAAACGACTGACATTGGAAGAAAGTGAGGACACTGTTTTGACACGAAAACAAAGGTTCAGTATGGACTTTTATGCTGTTTTGGACAAAGTCTTAGGACAAATGGAATGGCGTTATAAATGTTTGATTGAAGTGTTAGATGATTTTAATTTCTTAACGGGAAAGTCTTTGCAAGCTATGACCGTAGAAGAGTTAATGGCTAGTGCAATGCGCTTAGCAAATAAATATGAAAAGGATCTGGATGCTACTGAAATAGAGGGGGAAATAGCTAGTTTTAAGTTTCAGGCCACTTCTTTATTTTAAAAAAATCAGGATTTTTCAAAAGCAACCTCTCTTGACCTATTAAATTTAATCCACCAATGTCTCTTGCTACATCTTATCCAAACTTAGTAATTGCTTTCAGATTATTCTTAACATTACCAATTACTAATGCGTCTAGTGAACGAGGTTTTAGTAAGCTGAAAATAATAAAAAATGATTTAAGGTCATCAATGGGACAAGAGAGGTTAACGCACCTGGCAATTCTGTCAATAGAAAAAGATATTGCTAAAACTATTAATTATGATCAAATAATAAATGATTTTGCTGCTGTTAAAGCTCGAAAGGTACATTTCTAAATACAAAATCATTCTGTTAAGGCTTAAGCATAATTTTAAACAAATGCTACTTGTACTTATTTTTTCAGTTGTTCATAAGCACTTGAGGTAGCAATTAATTATAAATAAAAAGTATTCTTCATTCAAACTATGTTCAATGTTTTTTTTTCTTCAACAATCCCTATTGAAGCTCACATAGTCACCACAGACTATTGAATAGGATTACCAATATAAGTTGTTGTTTTTTTAAATATTATATTATGAGCAATATTTTATACAAAAAATTTACATTTTATTACTATTTCATGCAATTAGCAAATTATATACGGGACAATAATTGCAAATAACAATAAAAATCGCAATATTTTTTTTTATACAGGTATTGTACTATATCTGCAAACAGGTATATAATAAAATCTGACACCATCGCCTGTTCCAGTTGGACTGGGGCAGGGGGGCGCCAATTTTACTGCTTGCCCCGGGCGCCAATACCTCTAGCTACGGCCCTGGCAGCCCCCTCCCAGAAGCTAGCAAGCACCCGCAAAATCTCATCGATAATTTCATAAACAGGATAAACAGTCGTTGCAAATGTTGTGTTTCTGTGTGGAGTGATCACACCCCTGTTGAAATTTTCCCTCGAGTTCCTAAATTTGTTTCTCCAGTTATGTCATATCTCTTTATCACAGTGTATGATAAGTCAGGTGATACAACTCCCCACGCAATTAACAGTTAGAAAAATGGATCGTTAATGTCACAGCTAGCCAGGGGGCGTGGAGGAATTGTATGGGCCGATCTTTAGTCTGATCATCATAGGAATACATAGTGTTTATGATTTCATCAGTGCTAAATCTGTATTTATTACAAGTGGTTTTTTTAATTACTTTGCGTAGTTGCGTGGTATTGAAATTCCAGAAACGTTGAAGTTTCTCTACAGAAGTTAAAGCACGTTAACCCTTTTTAATTTAGAAGACTAAAATTTGTAATGCAGCTGTTGTCGGACTAGGATTAGTTCAGTTCTTACTTACGTTTTTGATATGGGGCCAAAGCGTTGTTTGGACAGGTTATTCGACATGTAAAGAACGTGAATCAACTTTTAAAGCCCCAACCGATGAAAAACGATCATTAATTTATGCTTTGATATCATCTCTGGAAGTGCAAGTTGTTTGCATCATATGTGCGCGCCGTCATTTTTATATGTATAAATGACGGCCCGCATGAAACCATAGCGATCACGCATAGATGAACATTTCGTTTGTTTGGTTGTTTTTCAAATTAAAAAAAAGGCTATTTTACGATTGAAAAAACTATTGATTGCCATTTTAAACTTGCTGTTCTAGATATAAAAAATGAAATGATCCTACATAAGGTGTGGAAACGAAATGCCATGCGTGCCTACTAATCAATACAATTATCAAACATAAATATGCATGTATATCGCAATATTTGACTACATCCCACCTGGTAGGCACAAAAGTGCGTGTTTACGAAGCGTTTCAGGTTTCGTTTTTCAATTCCATACAAAACAGGATTCTTAAAACACGAATACTTCTGCCCCTTCCTCCCATAAAAAAAAAAGCATGGGTTGTATGAAGTCACTGGCCCATATGTTAGTCGCGTCATCCTCATCTAGTGACATTAACGGGCGATTTTTCTTTCCAGAGTTGTACCACATTGTTTTTTCATGCCACAAAGTGTGTCACATTCAAAGTTATGTACTGATTATTTTTGCGTTTTACGCATTATGACAAAATAAAGATTTTGTACACATTTCATGCCTTTATCTAGACAACAATTATCTTTTCATTTTTCACTCCAGCATGTTTCATTATATTGCAAGACTACGGGGAGCGCAAACTTTTGAGACCAGTTTCTCCAAACCGTGGATTTTCTCATGATTTTTGACAGAGCTTTTAAATAAAATGTCCATGCACATACACTGAGTTAGCTTTGCATTAGGAACACCTACCTAATTACGTGTTGGTCCACTTTTCTGTGCAAACATGGTTCTCGCACACCTACCCACACAACCAGCGACGCCTAATGCACGCTCATATTACATCCACCTCGTGCAGTAGACGTCATGGATAAAATATAGACGTCCATTAGACACACGTATAGATGTCCAGTGAATGTCCTTATAATGGACGAATTCTGGAGCTACCCCATTTGGACATCCATTGGATGTCATTCATAGGACTTCTAATGGACGTCCTTTATGGATGAATTGTGGAGCTATTCGCGCATGCGCACCTTAAATATCAATAAAGTACGAGACCATTGAGCCAAGAATAGAAGTTTGAAGTTAATAATAGTTTGAAGTTGCGCACTTATAAGTGAGCAAATTAGATATCACCTGGCACTAAGAACTTTTTTTGTTGTTGTTGTTTTTGTTTACTTTCTGTTCTTCTAAGTGTATTTGTGGTCGTGTTCAAAGTTGGCAGGAAGCAGTTCTGTACAACCAGCCAAGTGCTCTGATTATAGACTTCTAACGAATTCAAATCTTATAAGAATTTTATACATTATCAGGGTGATACAGTTGGTTTCAGCCTTGGTGGTGTAATATATAAATATCAACATTTTTTAATGCTCATGTATGTATATTGTAAAAAAATTTCTGAAATTCACGAACCATTTTTTTGTGATTCCTTTCTTACCCAGTTCCTACAAAGGTCACAAAACACTGGTGCCTTGAATACTGAAATACAAATTTTGAGCTTTGCCTTTATATTGATTAGATTTCATTAACCATATAATGGTATTTATTACTTGTCTAAATGTAAAGTTTTAGTAATAGTATGTAGTGCAAAGCGCACATATACACGTTTAATGGATGCATAGATACTACTCATCTAAGGTCAGAAACCTATATTTATGATGTTCTGATCAGAGTGTTCTTTTAACTATCAAAAGTTTCTTCCTTGTTTGGAGGTTCAACGACCACTACGATAAGGTGACCATATATCGGGACACCGATTTGAGGACAAAAGGGCGTGGCGTTCCCAAATCGGTATTTCATTTGGGGACACGTACGTACTCAAAATAAATATGCAAATCTTTTTGTCACAAAACTGCATTGCGTCAATAAGTGTGATATTACACATTAAAATCTTTGTCTTAAAAGGATATATCTTGTAGAATGTCGGTAATTTGTATTGACAAATCAGAACTATGATGGCGAGAACATATTAGCAAAAGTGAAATGCTTTACCTTAGGTACATGCGGTACATGAATTAAAATTAGGCTGCACACCATAGTAATTGCATGGCGAATTTTTCATTTTGCCAAAGTTTTTGGAGAAACTCAGAACAAGTACAGTCGAAATTTGACAGCACCAGTGGTGCATTGACCTGGTGCTGGCTACTGACCATTCGTACAAGTGGGTACGGGTTTGAGTCCCGAATGAGGCATGGGTGGTGTGTGTTTTACAGCACTTGCTCTCCTTCTCTTCCCTAGAACACAGGGGCAGCGGAAAGCGAATTTCGTTGACCGGGCCCGAAATTTCGAATCGTGGTGCACCCTCTACCTTCCCGCTTCCCGGAACAAACAGACGAAAAACCATGCCTAAGGAGCTTTGTTGGGAATTAGGACCACCCAACCACTTACCTAGAGGAACTTTCTAAGGCACATCACAACAATCGCGCATATACCAAATAAAAAAATAATAAAAGTTAAAATCTTGGCTGAAATTGTTGAAATTATTGACCGGGCCCGGGCGCGTATTTCACAAGTGAATGTATGGAATTGCGATTAAAGCCATTTACGGCACGCGATTGGTTCAGAGCCACTTTGGAGATTGCGAGTAGGCGAGGCCTACGATGAAAGTCATGTGAGCGAGACATGTAAGCCAAAGAATATAAACGCTTGTATCTGTCTCTGCAACTTTTTGCCTCTTCGGAAGGTTTCTTTCGTCGCATCTTAGATGGTTTCTGGGTTACCAGTCTATTGTAATCAGTCCGGTTAGGAGATCTTTTAGTAGCTAAGCTTTTTTTAAAGCTCTATTAAAATTTTTCCGAATCCACTTCTCTTCGTATTGCTGTTAGCACACCGTTAAAAATTTCGTTGCGCAAAAGGATTGCCGATGCTGAAGATGCAGGAATAGAATCTGATGCTGAACAAGAAGTTAGCCGCTTCATACCCCCTATAACTGGAATCTGTAGCACAACTGAGGTAGAAAATGGTCTTAGAAGATCTAGGAGGATAAGGTGTTTACCTCCTGAATTGAGCAACAGTGTTCAAAAAAAGACCAGGAAAAGTAAGAAGGTAAGTATGAGGTCTTTAAAACCTCAGTTGTCGGGTAGATACCGACGGATTCCCCTCTGGGGATGGTTTTGTTTTAGAAAAAAAAATAGATCAGATAATCCTGCGGGACCTGACTATTTTAGTTTGTCGGGTGGAGATACCGACGGATTCCCCTCTGGGGATGGTTTTGCTGAAAAAAATAGATCAGATAATCCTGCGGGACCTGACTATTTGAAAAGACCTGACAGTGCTGCGGCATCAGGCTATTCCTGTGAGATTTTTCGTAAAAAGAGTGTGAATCTGCGTCAGTCTACGGGGAAAAAACGGCCCTTTTTAGGGCCGACTGAAAACATTTTCAAAAAGGAATTGGCCATTTGTACATTGCAGAAGAAGGAAGCGCAGTTAGAAAATACTGGAACACAAATTCACACGAGTAAAGCTCAGCTTTACGACAAAAAAAATTGAAACACAAAAAAGTTTCAATAAAAGTGAGGAAAAAACACACACAAAAAAAGAAATGTTCGTAAGGAACAACCTCACGCAGTGCAAAAAAGCAGTGACAGCTTCAAAATACAGGAAGCAAAAAAAGACACAAATTATTAAAAAGAGACTCAAATAAATATCTCCGTAATATTAATTTATTACACAGAGAGAAAAAAAAGGTTGCAATTAAATGCAACTTACCGAATTCTGTGTTAGAGCAAAGGATACAAAAACATCTTTCGAATTATCAAAACACCAATTTCGTTGATAAAATGAATGCAGATGTGGAAAAATATTTAGGTAAAAAAAACTGCAAGAGAGAGAACATTAATAAAACTATAGAGAAAAGAAAAGTAAATTACTCCACTGGAAGACTTAGCAAAGAATTAAAGAAAGCGGAAAAAAAAGTTTCTCCGAGTTACACGTACAACATTGCAGTTAAAAAAGTTGTAAATAACAACGATGAAGAAATGCTTCGGTTAAATGCTGTTACTAATGCCCAAGATAGTATTACTGTTAGCAGCATAGCCGTAGAGAAAGACAGCTTAATAAAAAAAAAGCAAAGGCCCTGTTAGTTAAACCTTTCCCATTTTCTCTGCGGAAGAAAAAAACCCTCTTAGGGGAACCTCTCCCTTTTTCTCTGAGGAAGAAAAAACCCTCTTAGGGGAACCTTTCCCATTTTCTCTGCGGAAGAAAAAAACCCTCTTAGGGGAACCTTTCCCTTTTTCTCTGAGGAAGAAAAAAACCCTCTTAGGGGAAGCTTTCCCTTTTTCTTTGAGGAAGAAAAAAACAAAAAAAACGGCCCTTTTAAGGGCATTTCTGTTTCTGAGAATGAAAATAACTGCAAAAGAGAGGAAACAAATAAAACTATAAAGAAAAGAAAAATAAATTACTTCACTGGAAGACTTAGCAAAGAATTAAAGGAAGCGGAAAAAAGTCTCTCCGAGTTACACGTACAACACTGCAGGTAAAAAAGTTGTAAGTAACAACAAGGAAGAAATGCTTCGGTTAAATGCTGTTACTAATGCCCAAGATAGTATTACTGTTAGCAGCATAGCCGTAGAGAAAGACGTTTTAAAAAAAACAAGGAAGAGAAAAGGGGAAAGATGCCTCTTAAGTGCACCTTCACCTGCACCACCTCCTTATCCTTGCCCATTTTCTCTGTGGAAGGAAAAAAACCGGCCCGTTTAGGGGCCTTTCTTTTTCTGAGGATGAAGGTTTAATAACGGAAACAAATGGCTTTAACGTTCTAATTTGGAATGTGCAGGGTATCAAAAGACAACACAGAGAATTTTTATCCTACTTAAAGTATAAAAAAAATAACGTTGCGATAATTAATGAATCATGGCTAAGCGATAAAGTTAAATTCAAAATACCCAATTACAAGGTTTATAGGAAAGACAAAACGACCAAAAGTGGCGGAATTTTGATTGCGGTTATTGATAGATTAGAGCAAAGTGAAACACCTCGCAACACTGAAGATGTTCAAGAAGCGCACTCAGTTATAATTAAAACCAAAAATAACCCGATCAAGTTTACTGCCTTTTATAATCATCCGTCACATAAGGTTACCAGTGAAGCTCTGGACAAGCTTTTTGAAGAAGAGATCCCCACCATAGTAGCGGGGGATTTTAATAGCAAACACCGCTATTGGTACTGTCCTAGAGCTAATAAAAGTGGGAATAATATTTTCAGATATCTCTTAAATAAAAATATTGATCTGGGGGCACCTTCCGAGCCCACCAGAACAGCGTTAAGAGGAACTAGTAATGTGCTAGATTTTGCGCTATTCAAAAATAATAGCTATTGTTATGAAATCTATACTGCAGCAGCGCTCTCATCTGATCATAACCCCGTTCATCTGCAGCTTTTTACTGACAAAACTGTAATGGTAACACCCAAAATGGTCACGAACCTAAAGCAATTCAAAGAAAAAATTAAACTAGTATCACCTCCAGAAATCGGAGATTGCAATAGCAAAGAAGAAATTGACAATGCTATTGAAACCTTTAACGTTGCCATTAAAAAGGTTATGGAGGCTTGCCAAACTCCTGCCAAAGAAAAAAGAAACCCGTATTTCTTACCCAAAGAAATATTGGATCTTATTAAGGAGAAAAATAGGTACCGCAGTAAATGGCAAAGAACCAGAAATAAAATATTTTATGACCTTTATTGCACCCTTAACAGGCAAATCAAAAGAGATATCAGAAAGTTTGAAAACGGTTCATGGGGTCAATTATTAGAGGAAGCACATATTGACTACTCTGAAAATTCGAATAAAAAAAATAAAATGACCCTGTGGAACCTTACTTCAAGTTTGCAAAATAAAAATATCAGATTACTCCCACCTCTCCAGAAAGCAGATGGGACGGTAGTTAGAACCGATGAAGAAAAAGCGGAAATCTTTGCAAACTCACTCGAAACAATTTAAAATAAATGATATCCCTGACACGATGTAGCCATTAAAATGCAAAAGGCCCTAGATACTTATTTTAAACATGCGGAGGATGTAGAAAATTCTAGAGTCATCACCCAAAGTGCACAACTCTATGAAGAATTTACTAGTAAAAAAAAACCTCTATTAACATCCCCAATTAAAAGTAAACAGAAAGGCTCCTTTAAAAAAATAGAAGCACAAGGCATAGAAAACAGCAGCCAAAAGTAGTAAATGCTACGGCCTCTCTTACGTCCGATAGACAGCAACCTCTAAATAAAGTGGATACGACCTCTCTCGGGTCCGGAATCCAAAAAAATGCAAAAATCGGAAATCCACTTCAAGTTAAAGGTGCTGCGACCTCTCACGGGTCCGGAACGCCAGAAACTGAAAAGATAAGAAAAAACAAGATACTTTTTAAGGGCCAAAAAAAAAAAATTTTGTTCCTCCTGACTTTGAAAAACCACTACCTATCAGTGAAGGAGAAGTTAGGTTTCACATTAATAATCTTAAAAATAAAAAGGCACAGGGCAAAGATGGCATAAATAATAAAATTCTGAAAACATTACCGGAAGAGTGTGTGCAAACCCTTACTAAAATATACAATTGTGCCATTAAATCAAATTATTTCCCTGATGATTGGAGGACAGCAGAGGTAATATTATTACCCAAGCCAGGTAAAAACCCGGCAATTCCTGAAAATCACAGACCGATTTCGTTGCTCCCAACCATGGGAAAAATCTTTGAAAGAATTATACTTGTTAGGATGCAATAGTTCTGTGAAGAATACCCAGTTATTCCATTTATTCAATTAGGTTTTCGTGACAAACACTCCACGGTGCACCAGCTCTTGAGAGTTACTGAAAAATGTGCAGAAGGAATAATGAATAAAAAGCACACAGCGGCTATTTTCCTGGATGTAGCTAAGGCTTTCGATAAATGTCCACACGAGGCAATTATCTACAAACTAATAGCACATAACTTCCCACCGTGGATTATTCATACAATCAAATCTTATCTTGAAAACAGAACATTTTGTGCAAAAATCAATGGGAAGAAATCTTCAAAAAAATAATTGAAGCCGGTGTTCCACAAGGCAGTGTACTTGCTCCTACGCTATACTCTATTTTTACTTCAGATTTTCCAAATTTTAACAACAGGAATCTGACTACAGCACTTTATGCTGACGACACTGCACTGGCCTATACTTCCATGAATAAAAATCAAGCAACATTTATGTTGCAATACTATGTGGAAAAACTGGAGAATTACTTCCTACACTGGAAAATTAAAATTAATACTGACAAGACACAAGAAATTCTGTTCTCCCGTAAAACATACAATTACAATCCTGACTTTGAAATTGAATTGTACGGTAAAAAAATGCCTTGGGTAAAGGATGTCAAATATTTAGGCCTCATTATGGATCATAATTTGAATTGGAACAAGCATATTAATGAAACCCTGGCTAAAGCTCTTAAATTAAGAGGATGTCTCCAACCCATAATTAAAAATAAAAGGCTTAGCAAAAAAAATAAAATCTTGTTATGGAAAGCATGCTTCAGCCCGGTGATTACCTATGGCTGTCCTATCTTGGGTAACTGCAGAAAGCAGCAAAAAAATAATATTACCTCGTTTCAAAATAAAACTGTTCGTATAATGGTAGGACTTGATGGAAAAACATCCAATAATGCTACCCGTAGTATGCTAAATATCAACTCTATACATTATACTATGTATGATCTAGCGCAAAGGTATTACGAGAAAGCCAAGAAACATCCCAATCCTCTTGTCAGGGAGGCCCTTAATTATGTTGTCAATGATACTGACAAATTTAAAAGACCAAAGGCTATTTTAAATAAAATTCCTGAAAATAATCCAGTTCACAGTTATACTTCCAAAAAAATTAAAAATAACTGGGACTAAATTGAAGTTATTCCTCACACGTGGGAGGAAAGAAAAAAAATTGAATATCAGGAGTTTTGGGGAAAAAAAAAAAAAAAAAAAAAAAAAAGGGCCCTTTAAGGGCCGAGCAAAATGTTGCATAAAAGATTTATCTTTTTTGTACTGAATATCTCTCCCCTAACTAATAAGGTGTTGTTAGTCTTGTCTTTTAAATTAAATTTTTGTTTCTTACGCATTAGTTCTGACAAAAAAAAATAATAATAATGAATAAATAAAACAGGACTTAATTTTTTCCGCTGTTGCACATAATTGTGCAACAAGCAGACAAGTAGCGAAGAAGAAAAAAATGATTGGCCCTT
The DNA here is from genome assembly GCA_039090855.1 of Macrothele yani. NCBI lineage: Eukaryota > Metazoa > Arthropoda > Arachnida > Araneae > Macrothelidae > Macrothele > Macrothele yani. The sequence goes on along the minus strand of CM076994.1, from coordinate 72,477,895 downwards.
ATACTACCGGCTCCCTAAATAAGGAATAAAAACCCTGATTGTGGCTTTTTTTATTTTTCTGTTGTTTACTCAAAATGAGTAACTTAAGCCTCGATCGGTGTAATCTTGTGATCACACCACCTCTGCTATGGTTACGCTGACATGTCAGGCAAGAATCAACAAAAGTAAACCTGAGAAAAAATCCTTTAAACCAATGGGGAAAAATCTTTTCTCTCATTGGCTGGCGAGTAACGAAGCAATAGCGGACCCGTGAGACACACTGAGCAAATGGCCAGTTTTGTCTTATCCGGTGTTGAACGTCGATTTTCCTCTGGAAAACTTATTCTGTGTGAGATGATTTTTTTCAGGTTCCCCTTTCCCGTGTCCTTTCCCCCTGTACTCATCTGTGGCACAGGTGTACCGGGCATTTTTCTGCTGAGAGAAATATTGCTTGGAATGGCTTGTTGTTACAGGTAAGTATGTAGGGCAGCTTACAACTTCACTTCTTAACGGGTAACCGTCTACTCCTTCTTCTCTAATATTTCCATACTTTTCTTTCGTGCTATTCTATCAGGGCAATCTGCTCCTAACTCTCTTAGATTCTCTTTCACCTGCCAAAAGGCGCATGGCGCTGTGGGTTCGGGGTTCTCAACCTAATTTAGGAACTCCTCCTTAGCTGCACACGCCATATGCCATTTTAATGTTCTGGTGTTTTCATTGCGACAATGGTTAACCCCAGTTGTTTTACCCGTACAGTCGAAATGCGACAGGAGGTAAATAGCGAGTGTACTTTATTGGTAAGGGAATTTTTGAGTTTTTATTCCAACATGGACTTGTGACTTATCTTTGATTACTCGCAGAAAGCCATGCTTCAATCTATATAGTTCTCAAAGAGCCGATAGATGTCAGCATGTCAGCGCGCACTGCTGTAAAACAGGATTATTACTGATTTGTTTTGTATGGAGAACCATTAGCTGTTTAACGTTGTTGTTTTTTGTTTTTTTTGGGGGGGGGAGAAGGCAGGTTGAAATGTGGAATTGAAGGCATTTTTGATTAAGTTTGTAGGGACAAAAATATGAGGAATTTCCTAAATATTAGAAATATATATGTGACAGATCACCTACTATTTTATCAGACACAATATATAGCAAACAACATTCTGGAGTATTTTTTGAATAAAGCTCATGTTGAGAAATGGCTTCCTAGTTTAATTGAATTAATAATCTAAAGCAACTTATGGGATTTTACTAGGAAATTTTTTCATTAATAGCAAATTTTCTGAAATCTACACATGCAAGTGATTAAAAATGTAAAAGAGTTATATACCTTTATTTTAATTCAGTAATGCACCACATTTTTCACCATGCTGCAGTGGTGTGAAATATTAAGGATACTAGTAAGATAACGCTGCTGTGCTGGAGAAAATCCCCCCCCTAAACATTAGGAGTGGCAAAAATATTTTAGTCTTACAACAAGCGTTTTTCTTATTATTAAGAAAAACGCTTGTTGTAAGACTAAATATCATATTTTGGAAGCTGGTATTCAGGTTTATTTATATAGACTGAAATAAAGCTGAATACCAGCTTCCAAAATATGATGATGTATTGCAGTGCAAGCAGCATGCCGTTGGTGAAAAATCGACAGTAAACTTAACTATCAAATACAAAGGCTCTAAAAAATTTACCAAATTGTGAAACAATGCTTGGTTTTCTTGTTTGCCCCTCTTTCATATGTGATCAAGATGAACTGGTCTTCTTCTACCCTCCTGATTTTTATCCGGAGAAAGTATTGAGTAATTTTGGTAGGACTTCATAATAGATTTTTAACATGGACAATTGTTCCATTTATAAACAAATTTACGAAAGCATTCTCATCTAGAGCAACACATTTTTCTATAGAGTATATATATTTTCATAACTGCTTTGATTTCAGAGCTACATTTAAAAAAAAAGTTATTTAAAATGTTAACACTTTGTGTGAAGTCATTTATGGCTCTAATTAACAACGGAAATTCCGTTTTTCTTTGTTGTTTTTTTTCTCGAGGTATTGTATACATTTTTGGCTGCATTGACTCGTCGGATTTAGAAAACTTAAATATACATGCCGATGGTAATTTTAGTTTTAGTGTGTAAAACAAAGAAATTAATTTAATACTTAAAATAATCTTAATGCTACTGAGATATGAAGTCCGTGTGAATGAGTTCTTTTTATTATAATATTTTCCCCCGTTTTCTTAAATTTTTAAAATTAATTTCTCCAAATTTTCATCAATAAACAAAAATTAGACTAAATATATAGGGTGATCACTCAAAAACCTACGGAGGGGGACCTCCATTGATTTTCGGGGGTCTTGGCCCCCGAAATGATGCCTGAATACATCACTGGTCGTACTTCGTGCCATTAGATAGTTCTTTGCTAATACAAAATCACTCTTTGATTTTTTTTTCTAACTAGACCTCCTCACATTCATGAGGAAAAAAACTTGATCGTCAAAATATTTCGTTGTGGAGACGTACTTTTCATTGTTAAAGGTAGAAAGGACCTTTAAAAGGATGCTTTTTAGTATCCTTATATACGCACTTTCACAACAGCACGAATTTTATTGGGTAGTTGATCTATTGGCCGATACGGAGTATGGTAATCAACTAGTTAGTTATTAAAGTCGTCCTCAATTTTAATATTAAGATAGATTTCGACTTGTATTCATCTGACAAACTGCAGATTTTCCTTATGATATCGTGCACGAAATTACTTTACCGTATTATTCAATATGATCATTTGTCACATTTGTTAAGTAACCTCACTGAATTTCTTCGGAAGCAGAACTTCCCACGATAAAACTTTTCACGATATAATTCAATATGGTCATTTCTCACATATGTTAAGTAACCTCACAGTGAACTTCTTAGGAAACAGAACTTCCCACGATATAATTCAGTATGAATTATTTGTCACATATGTTAAGTAACCTCACAATGAATTTCTTAAAAGCAGAACTTCCCCCGATAAAAAAGACAGTGTTCCTGTCACATGACTCTCCTCATAGGCCCCGCCCAATCGCAATCTCCAAAGTAGCTCTGAACCAATCGCGTGGCAGAAATGGCTCTAATGGCAATTTCCTACATTCACTAGTGAAATACGCGGCCCGGGCGGTTCCGCCGCCCCTGCTAGAACGAATGTCTCCAAATTAGAGACAGGTGGTCTTAGAGTTGCTCGTAGTGGTCGTTAAACCCAGAAAGAAGAAAAAAAAAGTCAAAAATTTTTTTTTTGATTGGAGGTTTTTTTTGTTTTTTTTTATTGGAGGTTTAACGACCACCGTGAGCAACTCAATGGGCTATAAGCAGTCGCCCGTCCCTAATTTAGAGTCACAGGTTCCAGGGAAGGGAGAGAGCCAGTGCCGTAAGACAAACACAACATCCATGCCTCACCGGGATTCGAACCCGGACCCCGTTCGGACGAATGATCAGAGGCCATCGCTTAGACCACTGCGCCACCGGGGCGGCGATTGGAGGTTTAACGACCACCGTGAGCAACTCAATGGGCTATAAGCAGTCGCCCATCCCTAATTTAGGGTCACTGGTTCCAGGGAAGGGAGAGAGCCAGTGCCGTAAGACAAACACAACATCCATGCCTCACCGGGATTCGAACCCGGACCCCTTCGGACGAATGATCAGAGGCCATCGCTTAGACCACTGCGCCACCGGGGCGGCAGTCAAAATTTGTTTTGACAAGAAGCATGTTGGAAAATTAGTACAACGGAAACTACTTTTAAGAACATTTTTCATTGGAAATCTAAAGGGTTAATGAGGAAGTGTAAATTCGAGGATATTTGGGGACAAACATTAAAATTTGAGGACAATTTGCGTTCCCAAAGGTTTCAGATGTTTTTGGGGACAGTAAACTAAATTCGAGGACTGTCCTCAAGAATTGGGGACGTCTGGTCAGCTTACACTACGAGCAACTTGGACTATAAGCAGTCACCCGCCCCCAATTTAAGATCGCTGGTTCCAGGTAAGGGAGATAGCCAGTACTGTACGACAAACTCTACATCCATACCTCATCAGGATTCAAACCTGGAACCATTTCATACGAATGGTCAGAACTCAGTGCTTAGATGATTGCGTCGGCATCAGAAGTTTCAAGGGTACGAGTAATAGGAACGGAATTGCCTCTACTACATTTAATGCTTGAAACTTTTGCAAATGTATAAAAGTAGCCTTGCTTGGTGTTTTTGAAATATCAATGTGTGAAACAACAACAACAAAATAATAATAAAAAAAAAACAGTGCAAAGATAAATTTTGTTGGTTGCAGACATGCCAACCTTCAAAATCTGAAAATCGGGAGATTTTTACAGCTCATAAAATCACACGAGCACTACTTTTTATAGGCATTTTCCAGACGTAGGATCAATTTCCCAGAAGAAGTATTATTGGTCCAATAAAAGTTCTGGAGAAAAAAAAAGCGCAAAAATCAACACCCCTTCCCCTACTAAAATTCATTTTCAAGTACGTCGATTCTGCAAGATACTGAAAACATGGCAAAAGCTCAGCAGTGATTTCCACGTTTCCTTTTTTTTTTTTTTTTTTTTTTTTTTTTTGATTGGAGGTTTAACGACCACCGTGAGCAACTCAATGGGCTATAAGCAGTCGCCCGTCCCTAATTTAGGGTCACTGGTTCCAGGGAAGGGAGAGAGCCAGTGCCGTAAGACAAACACAACATCCATGCCTCACCGGGATTCGAACCCGGACCCCGTTCGGACGAATGATCAGAGGCCATCGCTTAGACCACTGCGCCACCGGGGCGGCCGTTTCCTTTTACACCTATTAAGATTGATTTTAGTATGCATCTTCAAGCCTAATGATTATGAGCAACAAAAAGTTACGTTTCATAAATGTCAAAATTTTTGCTGGCATTTCCACACTTTACTTTTTTTTTTTGATTGGAGGTTTAACGACCACCGTGAGCAACTCAATGGGCTATAAGCAGTCGCCCGTCCCTAATTTAGGGTCACTGGTTCCAGGGAAGGGAGAGAGCCAGTGCCGTAAGACAAACACAACATCCATGCCTCACCGGGATTCGAACCCGGACCCCTTTCGGACGAATGATCAGAGGCCATCGCTTAGACCACTGCGCCACCGGGGCGGCACTTTATTTTTGTGCTGACCACATGAGGAATTGTTAACTTTTATATTTACATCTGTCACAGCGGTGCTTGGTCTCTTACTCTAGACATTTCCATCCTTAAAGTGTTGTTGCTTCTACAATAAACATTGCATCCTGGCTCATTGCTTTTGCTCTATATGCATTTTGTAACTTCTCTCGACTGTTTTTTCCAAGCTTCATAGAAAATTTTGTTACACTTTCTTTTCTGCCACCATAAAAAAGTTTTCTGGAAAGGTATATACATACTACAGGAATTATCAACTTTTTACACTAGAAGATAAGTCAGCTTGAGAAGGCAACCAGCACATACATCAAAATCAAGGCCATGAAAAGTGTTGCCAATGTAATTTTATTTACCTACTTGAATATATACATACTAAAGCAGGAAATTATTAGGAACACCAACCAATAATGATTTGAGCCACCCTTGGCCTTCCAAACAGCCTCAATTTAACATGGCATGGAATTGACATGGTGCTCATATTGCTGTACAGGTATGTTCAGTCAGGTGACGTGATGGGGTACATCAACTGCCAAATGTTTGCTAAAGGATCTTTTATGACCAGCTCTCAATACCATACCACAAGTGTTCAATTGGATTAGGGCCTAAACCGTGGGGGGGGGGCTTCAGCATACTGAAGTCACTGTGTGACCATTCAAGCCTTGTGGTATGCTGCATTATCCTGTTGGAAGTAGCCCTCCCTGTTAGGATACATTATGCACATATACCGGGTAATGCAAAAGTCTTGCACATTTTGAAAACGTAATAACTCGCGGAGTTTTGAGAGCAGGGCAACGCAGTTTGCGTAGAAATGATCAGAATGACATCGGGTTTTTTTTATGAGATCACATAAATTTTTACTCATTTTACTTACATTTTTTATCGCCATAGGCGAACAGGTCTGGGATAGTTGGTATAAAAGCAGCAGCTGGGAAGCAACCATAAGTCACAGCGGTCCGTATCAGTATGCTGTCATTACCGGACAAAGCGTTCTTGGTGAAATTGTTCTATTGCAACGCTGAATGTGCGAGTGCTGCGTTGAGAGCCTACCGGTCACTGAAAGGTGATCGCAGTGGGAAAGGACCGATGGAAAGTGCTGCGCTGCGGCGAATGGTGAAGAAATTCGAGGAAGTGGTAGACCACGAACACGTGCTGCTGCAGCAGCAGAGACGATTACGCAGGAAATGGATGTGATTGCAATGTCATCAGCACATGGCGACTCCAGCGCTCGCCATGTTTCTCGGCAAACAGGCATTCCATACGGACTGTAGGGCGAACACTACGACGGATTCTGCACAGATACCCGTACAAACTGCAACGGTATCACGAACTGCAAGCTGGCGATTACGTGCAGCGCCAGGAGTTCGCATGTTTTTTTCGACAAATGAATGTTGACTGAAACTGGCTGAATAACGTTTTATGGACTGATGAGGCACACTTTTCCCTAAACGGAGCGGTAAACACGCACAACTGCCGCATCTGGACCACTGAACATCCCCGAGCAGTCGTTGAAGCGCCACTTCATCAGCCGAAAGTGACAGTGTGGTGTGGATTCACGGCTTCCTTCATTATCGGACCTTTTTTTTTTTTTTTTTTTTTTTTGGAAGAGGTCCGCGGCACCTTCTTTGAAACCGTTTCGGTGACAGGTGCACGTTATGCGAACATGTTACGAACGTACGTTATCCCTAGCTTGAAAGAGCGGGATGCAGTGAATCTGTACACATTTATGCAGGATGGAGCACCACCCCACATCGCACGTTCCTTTAAGTAACTGCTGCAAGACGTTTGGCGCAAATCGTGTGTTGAGCCGACACTTTCCGAAGGCCTGGCCTCCTCGGTCACCAGACCAGACACCCTGCGATTTCTGGCTGTCGCCCCACTAGTGACATTGGCCATCTGAAAAATGCCATTCGACACCATGTGGCAGCTATACCATCGGACTTGCTCTTCAGTGCTGTTCATGATGTTTTCTCTTGTCTGCAGGCAGTGCTGGAACAGGACGGCCATCACATTGAACACCTGGTACAAACAGGTGTCTATTTTTCTCTACACTTCCAACCTGTAGTTGCTGCGCCATCTGGCGATGAAAAATGTAAGTAAAATGAGTAAAAATTTGTGATTTCATAAAAACCCAATGTCATTCCGATAATTTCTATGCAAACCGCGTTGCCCTACTCTCAAAACTCCGCGAGTTATTACGTTTTCAAAATGTGCAAGACTTTCGGATCACCCAATACATGTATGCCTGGTCTTCAATGATGCTAAGATACCTTGTGGCATGCAAATGCTGTTCCGGACATACTAAAGAGCCCAATGCCTGCCACGAAAACCAACCCCAGGCCATTACGCCGCCTCCACCAGCTTGTACAGTTAACACTAGGCAGAGGCAGCTGGAATCCATCAATTTGAGCTGCTATAATCTGGCCCTTCTATTGGCATGACTTAACTGAAAACATGGTTCATCTGGTATGGTGACATTTTTTCCAGTCTTCAGAGGTCCAGTTTTGATGCTCACTGCAGACAAATTCTTGCCAGAATGAGTGGTACATGAAGGGAACAGCTGTCATCATAGTCTATTCACACCAATGGATGGGCCACCTGTGTATGCTGAAATTTTCTTCTTGATGCAATGTTGTACTGCACAGCCCCCCCCCCCTTCCCCGAGATTAATGGAACCATCCAATTTCCAAACACCCCAATTAAAATTGGTATCACTAAAAAATCACAACTAATGCATGTGCAGTCACAATAACATTATACTTGATGCAATGGAGCTCATCTGGTACCTTACACGATTCTATCCGCTCATCACTGCAGTTGAAGATCAATTAGTTTCAACTCGTGCGAAGGCCACTGGCTGCTTTTTTTGGTCTTGAATAGTGAAGGTTTGCAGTTTCCGAGATGCTTTCACCTACCTGCCTAGTGCCCTTCATATGCTTCTTTTTAAGTCGCTTAAATCACAAGTCTTGTTTGCACTATCTACGCTTTGCATGCATCTGAATCCTTTGCAGTGAGATGTTTGTAAAGTCATCATAGTTGCATACATAAGTGTGGATAGCACATGTTTGATTACTTTTAGGTGTGTTCCTAATAATTTGTTACTTCAGTGTATATGTTTGCTTTATAAAAGCAGCAGGATTGTTTAAAAATATCTAAGCAATCTTTGCTTGTAGAACTCTTAATAAATTAAATACTGCTTGGCTTTATCTTTGCTGTCACTCAGCAAATTATTTATGTACAAATTTGGTTTATACCAAAACTTTTTTTTTCTTTTGCTTGGGTGTTTGATGACCAATGTGAGCAACTCAGTGGGCTCTAAGCAGTCACCCATCCCTAATGTAGGGACACTGGTTCCAGGGGAGGGAGAGAGCCAGTGCCTTAAGACAAGCACAACATCCATGCCTCACCAGGATTTGCACCCATCTCGGACAAATGGCCAGAAGCCATCGCTTAGACCACTGCACCACTGGGGTGGCTAAAAAAAGAAAATATATTTTACATATTGGAAATAGATATTAGAACACAAACTTGTTTTCATATTGTGTGTGAATGAAATTTTTAGAAAAACACATCTTACACAAAATACTTTTCTGTATGAGAGAAAAATATAAAATGTTTATTGAGTTAAACTTGAAACACTTAAAAAATTGATACAAAATATGTTCAGCACTTCCAGTGTATCACAAAATATTGATACAAAAAGCAGGATATCAAAACAGTTGCTCTCAGTTAAAGAGGTAGAAAATTTGTTCATAAAAAAACAGCACACCTTTCATGTATAACTAGTACCTAAACAGATTTAAAAAGTAAGCACTGTTTTACAGCTGCATGTAGTACATATTTATGTGCATATGCAATGAATAAAATTTACATGGAATCCTTCTAATAGCATAATAAATTAAGTAGTAATTCCTTTCGTTAGAAATTAATAGTTTCCCCTTGCCATGGAGCATAGAAGAATATAAATTAAAATGCACAACTATTTTCATTTTTTTAAAACTTGAGGTTCTGTTTCACTTTAAAAGAGAAAGTTTCACTAGAAACAAGGGTTAATCAAAAGTCTGGCATTTTGTTGCACATACTGTCTTCTTATGAATTTAGAATACTCAACCTGTTAATATATTTTTGTTAATTCTTCGTAGCAGGTGGCTAAACTATATGTACTGTTGCTTTATTCCAAACATGATACTTCTATTGCCAAAAGTCCACATTACATGAACACCAAAATTGTGTGTGGCATTTATGATCCCAGAATGTTACACAAAATTACTTTCATCAGCAGATAGCCTCACTCTGTATACAATTTATTTCATGTGCCAGTATCGTTTGGAACCATACACTTTGAATGCTACCATTTAAAGCAATATGTTTGTGAAAATCCTGTCTTCAACTTTTTTTTATCCTTCTGGTATAAATAAGAACAGATATGACAATGAGAACGATGTAGCAGCATTGCTATTCTGCAGTGAACCAATTATAAAATTGAAAATCCTTCAAATACGTAGCGGCACGTGAATAAACAAATACATCGCTCTTTCCACGTTTTAGTAACACCCAAATAACAATTTTTTGGTTGCTGTGTGTTACTAAAACGTGGAAAGAGCGATGTATTTGTTTATTATAATAATAAAATTGTTAGCAAAGACTTTTGATTTACCTGGCTGACTGACATCAGATATCAATATTTTGGCTTTATAGATAAAACATCAATATTTTCATGAATTTAGCACAAATAGAATGAATAATATTATGGCATTTGAAGGCTAAAAGAGCCAGCATACCAAAAATTTACTACAGCTTAAACATTATGAAAAACTAATCAATTTATTTAAGTTGCCATTTACTTGATCACAAGGTGAGTTGAGACAAAGTCATCAAGTCTGACAAATCTGCAAGAACAATGCTAAATGAGTATTTCTTTAAAAAATGACTACTGAGCAATAGTGAAATTGGTCTGAAACGGCATTACCTTAAAAAGCTAATGCTAATTAAGAATTACTCCAAAATGTTGTCATGGGTACAGAATGAAAAATATGCTTATACAGCACTTTCTCAGCTTTATATATACAAAGTTATTACATGTGGTGCCACATAAGATGCATAGATTCTATTGTTTTACAGTGAGAGAAAGACTCTATGATCTCCTGGAATTTCACACTTTGTTCCTTATATATATATTCAAAAGGTTAAAGAAATCCTACATTAAGTGTTTTTAGTTTTTTACATTTATCCGAAAATTATTGATTGTTACCAAAATTAACGAATATTTTACTCTTGACTATACAAATTAGTTTTATAAGAAAGAAAAAAAAACTTTTTTTTCAATTAAAATTTAAAGGAATTTTTTCCCAATATATATCTGCAAGAACAATAAGAATTAAATTATTCTGTACTAACTATTCTTAATTAACCTACAAACAAATGTGCACCTTTTATTTCATATCAAAAATCATAATAATCCAGAGTTTGGAAAATTCTTCATAAACCCACAGGAATTTAAAAAAAATTATGCAATACCAAACAGAAGTCATCACTTTTTCCACAAATTAATTTTAAGCAATGTTTAATTCCTAATGACCATACATTTATGCCCAAGTAAACACAAATATAGTAAAGTGGGAAGGCACTGTTTACTTTACTTATTTCCTGTGCCATATAATTTACCCTCCTTCACCACTGCAATTTAAAAATTATTATAATTATTGAAACATGTTCATATTCCTAAAATGAAATTATAATGTTTGAATACAGAAATAAGATACAATTTTAAGAATTTTGTAAAATTATAGAAACCCATGTTGGAATAATTAAAATTTAAAGAGTGTCACTTCTGAATTTTGTAACTCAACATGTGATATATCAGCAAGAAAAATGCAGTATTAACCAACTTACTGTAAACTTAAGTGACATTGCTCTATAAGCACTACAAATCAAACATTAAATAAATTTCCTTTAATATAAAAATGATCACATTACTACAAATATCTGGAAAATATCAGTGTATTCTCATAAAACTATTCTGTTAAGATAGATTATATATTCATAGCTGTAAACATTCATCGCAAACGAACAAAAATAACTTCATAAATTTAAAGACCTGAAAATCTAAACGTGCAAAAGCAGCAGAGAAGAATTCTTAGAAAAGCAACCAAACATTTTTTCCCCCTCTGTTTATGGCTCTGATTTGAATAAGCATCCTGTTGTTTGGTTTTATATATATATGTATATTTGTCAAATAGCTTATTATTAGATAGATTATTTCTTGATGTCTAAGAGAGATGACATTCAATAAGTGATTATCTGGCTGATTCTAAGTGCAAGACAAGTGCTATGAACATGGAACATCTTAACACAAACACTGTCAATAATACACTATTATGAAAATGCATCGATATTTTAAAGATATTTGTGCTACTGTACCAAGTAACTTACTGTACAATCTCAGAATATTTTTCAGATTCATACCAAACTTAATATAACACATTACTGCTTTCCTATTGGTATAAAATGTGAAGCATTGTATTTATTTTAAAAGCACAAAGTAAGTCATTCTCAGAAACTATCAACACTTTCATATAAAATTTACAGAAAATAAATTCACATGTCAAACTTGGTTGGTCAATTGGTTAACTCAGCTAGGCACTAATGTGACACAAATGGCCTGGGCCAAAGCATAGTAAAGTAGCTGTACTCTAGTACTAACAACTAACACTACACTACTGAACCACAGCAGACATTTGGTGGAAGAGCAACATGCCAGGGATCTCTAACCATCAGGTTATGCCAACCATTAGTCCACCCATAGCCGTACTGAACTTGAAGTTTTTGGCATGTATTGCTAACAGAGGAAGTTAAATATTATTAGGATAAGTAAAGCATTGAAGAATTTTATGAGGAAATTCGTCATCTAAATAATAAAGGTAAGCAGCACTTGAAGATAATTATGGGAGATTTCAATGCAAAAATAGGGCAACGGCAACAGAATGAAACTTCAGTAGGTAAATTCGGTCACGGCAACAGAAACCAGCGTGGAAATACTCTCGTTGAGTTTGCAGAGGCAGAAGGATTTTTCATCTTGAACTCCTTTTTTCAAGAAAAAGCCACACAGGAAATGGACATGGAGACATCCAATTGGGACGACAAGTGAAATTGATTTTATTATGTGTAACAAAAAATTCGTCATCGAAGACTGCAGTGTGCTGAACAAGTTCAACACAGGTAGTGACCATAGATTGGTGAGATGTAAGATGCACCTCAACACTAAACTGGAACGTGGCAAGCTCATAAGACAAACAAAATGTATTGACATAACCAACCTTAAAAAACACCATAATACTTTCAAGTTGGAACTGAAGAACAGATTCTCTGCTTTAGAAGGCCTAACATCGGAAGAAGTGGATATTTCGGAAGTTAACAGAAAAGTAACCAAAGCTCTAATGGAAACAGCAACAAAATTAGCTGGGTCTAAGAACAAGTTGCATGTGAACAAATTATCAGGAAAAACCAAAATGTTGATGCAAAAAAGAAGAGAGATGAGGACAACTAAAGAAGATGTGACTTCCAAAGTGGAATATATAGAGCTATGCAAGACAACACGAAAAAGTATCACTGAAGATGTAAGGAAATTCAACTGTGAGCTAGTGAGGAAAGCAATTGAAAACAACCAAAGCCTTAAGATAGCAAAGGGACATCTCAGTAAGGGAAGAAAACAAATTATGGCTCTGAGAAAAGAAGATGGTTCTATAACAAGAAATAGAGGCGAAATTTTGACAAGAGTGAAAGATTTCTACTCCAAATTATATGAAAGGGATGATACATGTACTCCAGACATCATGAAAGGTACCAGAGTTCTTCCAGTCCTCCCAGCAGAAGTTGCTCATGCAATCAAGAACATGAAGCGGGGGAAAGCTCCAGGAGAAGATGGAATTACTATAGACATCATACAAGAAGCAAGTGGAGAAATTGAAACAGTACTCGCCCAAATTTTCACTCGATGCCTTAATGAAGGGAAGATTCCTGAGGATTGGAACAATGCTACAATGATCCTGCTACATAAAAAAGGTGACATTGAGGATCTCAGGAACTACAGACCTATCAGCCTCCTATCAGTGGTTTATAAAATCTTCACTAAAGTTCTTTCACACCGCTTGAAGGTAACACTGGACATGGCTCAACCGAGAGAACAAGCTGGATTCAGGAGTGGCTACAGCACAATAGATCATATCCACGTACTGAGAGAACTAATTGAAAGAGCGAGGGAATATGAACTTCCATTGTGCATGGCTTTTATCGATTATGAAAAAGCCTTTGATTCGGTGAAACCATCAGCAGTTACCACGGCTCTGAAATCCTGCGGTATTGAAGATGCATACATTAATATTATTAATAACATCTATGAAAATGCAAGTGCAAAGATTCGGCTGTTTGAAAATACAACACACATAAAAATTGGAAAGGGAGTGAGACAAGGTGACACCATATCTCCGAAGCTCTTTAATGCCACATTGGAAAATGTCTTTCAATCACTGAACTGGGAAAACAAGGGGATAAAGATTAATGGAGATTATCTAACCCACCTTCGTTTTGCTGATGACATAGTCATTTTTGCAACTACCCCATCAGAGCTACAGAGTATGATCCAGGAACTTGCTGACAAGAGTAAAAGAAGTGGGATTAAAAATGAACTTTCAGAAGACAAAAGTGATGTTCAATGCTTTTACAAGAAATGAAGATTTATCGATAGATGGAGAAAAACTGGAGATAACAGATACGTATGTTTATCTTGGACAGCAGATATCAAGTGAGGGTCACATTGATGAAGAAATTAATCGGCGTACAAAACTTGCCTGGAGAGCTTTTGGAAGAAACAGCATAATTTTCAAGAGCAATATGCCATTATGTCTTAAAAGAAAAGTGTTTGATCAATGCATCCTTCCAGTGCTTACGTATGGTGCAGAGACGTGGACCTTAACTAAAAGAGACATACAAAGGCTGCAGACAACTCAAAGAAGCATGGAGAGGTGCATGCTTGGTATAACCAGGAGAGATAAGAAGAGGAACTCGTGGATCCGAAAAATGACGAGAGTGGAAGACATCATGATCAGAGTTAAATCCCTGAAATGGCAATGGGCTGGACATACTGCCAGAAGGACAGACCATAGATGGACAGCCGAAATTTTAGATTGGATTCCAAGGGACAGGAAAAGACCCAGAAAAAGACTACATGGGAGATGGGTGGATGAAATTCGTAAATATGCGGGAGTGACATGGAGGAGACTGGCACAAGACAGACCGTTGTGGAGGAAACTTGGGGAGACCTTCGTCCAGCAGTGGATTGATAATGGTTGACAATGATGATGATGATGATATAAGTTAAGTACAAATATGTTTAAACAAATACTGGAAAATTTAGAGTCATGTATCTTCAGAAAATAACAGAAATTAAATTTCCTAGAAGCTCCTCTGCCTTCATTCAAGTTGCTGAAATGCATCAAAAAATATCCCTATTATCCTTTTAGAGTTCAAATTCACAAGCAATTCGTTCCTTCTGAAACAAAATAATTTCTTATAAAACACACAGAACTTTTCCCAAAAATTATTTAGGTCTGTTTTATTTGTACAGCACTTACAAAAATATTCACAGAACAGTCATTAAACATTTACTTTGTTTTTGATAGCTTAAAATTTATCATTTAATTTCAACATTTACTTTTAACTTTGGAACTCTTCATGGCTTTAACTGCAAATATATATTACAGTACCTTCTTGAACTGTTTTCTTTTTCAATAGAAAAAAAAAAAAAAAACAGTTTTTTTTTCCAGTCAACACAAAATCACACTTAATTCATCATGATTTTGTCAGTTTAAGAATTTCTGTAGATGCTTTACACATTTTAACAGTATCTGTAAAGAAAACCTTACTTGGAAGTAGCACATTCTTTCCTAGAAATGATAACAAGGATGGAATTCAATAAGTGATTATTATCTGATTCTAAGTGGAATAGAAGTGTCATGTATAATACAAAGAACATCTTAACACAAGGCACTGTCAATTATTTATGAAAATGTGCAATGAAGTAAATATTGCTGCTGATGATTCTGTACTTTCTAATCAGTGAAAAAGATAATGGTTTCCAGCCATTTTAAATAACACCAAACTTTCTCAGGAGTGGAGGAACTGTGTGTATGATGATAAAAAGCTTCTTCCTCTGTCAAATACTGTTGAGTCCAAAATAGATAAAATGCCCTCACTTAGAATCTGCTTCTAGACATATAAGAAATAATGTATCTACCTACCAATTTTTTAGAAAAAAAAAAAAAAAAAAAAAAAAGGAATTTTCTGTCCTAATATTTATTCATTGTGTGCTCATTATACAGAAGCAAAATTTCACATTTATTACCGCATTCTTTGGAAAGGGATCTAGCTGTAAGACAATGAAAGTTTTGATGCTGCACCAAAATTGTAAGGTTGGTTTATCAAATCACTTGACCATAATGAAAAAATTTAACTATCAATGTCACCACAATATTGTGATGCTCACAGCTTCGCTCTTTGATTTATATATAGTCAAATTTATCATCATGTGTGCAGCCCACAAAAATGCCACATCTTACACCAGAAGTTGCTCACTCAGAAAACTGATGTACAGTGCACACTCATGTTTTTGGATTGCCAGCCCCATTTCCTTCACACAAATCAATTTGAAACATTATTACAGCACAATTGAGTAATTTGTTGAACAGCTGACTGATAGTGAATGCAGTCTTCATTTTCCTTTGTTTTCAACAAACAGTATTAATGCTCTCACTTAGAATCTACTCCATGGAAGGTGTGGAATCCATACCCAATAAGTTATTTCAAAAATCTGATGCACTGAATACAACACATATTCATAAACATTCAACTAGTGCCAATTGATATTCACAGAGTTTACATGGATTCTTCATTAATTTTCTCAGTAACTGTTCAGTACTGAACAAACTTCTGTTCAACACTTTATTGATAGGGACTTCTCACTTTGATCACAAGCTTGTCATAGATCTTCAAGAACTCAAAGTTGTACTGTGGAATTAACTTTTACTGGTCTTTTAGAGATTATTATTCAAAAAGTTGGTGGTCAAATTTTTGAACTAAAGCCTAGTTCATAATCAGGACTACGTCTAGTCTGATGATAAACTAGGCTTTAGTTCGAAAATTTGACCACCAACTTTATTGAATAATAACCTCTAAAAGACCCGTAAAAAGTTAATTCCACAGTACACTATGAATAGAGGTGCCATAAATTAATTTACTCAAAGTTGTTATTAGTTAGTTCAAAATATATATGCAAGTGTTTACCTTATCTATTGCTGTTGGTCATTCATATTCGGTTCTGTTCAATACAAACTACTATTTCGTTCCATCCCTGTTCGAATCTCAATGTTCATGTGCATGCAACATCCTAATACTTTCATGGTTTCAACCAATCATTAATCCTCAACTCCACTGTGACAAATAGTATAAATACTCGTAAAAACTAATTCCTAAATTATTTCAGAAGTGACAAGAGTATAATAAAAATTAATTCCTTCTTTAACAATTCCCATCCAACCATTCACTGCAAAATCCTCTTTGTTTAAAATGAGTTACTACAGATAAAAAAACATCATGAAATGTAAAAACTAAACAAATCAACCACTATGAACATTACATATTAAAACCAGAAAATTAAAATTTGAACAAGATTAGATTTGATGTCAGATTATTTTTGTTCGAATTTTAATCTTCTGGTTTTAATGTGTAACATTCATAGTGTTAATTTTTCATTTTTACATTTCATGGTGTTTTTCATCTGTGGTAACTCCTTTTAAACAAAGAGGATTTTACAATGAATGGTCGGACGGGAACAGTTAAAGAAGGTTGATAAATGCCTTCTGGAATTAGTTTTTATTTATACTATTTGTCACATTAGAGTTCAGGATTAATGACGATTGAGACGATGAAAATATTGGGACGTTGCATGCACATGAACATCAAGATTCAGAACAGGGATGGAATGAAATAGCAGTGTGTATTGAACAGAATCGAATATGAATGACAAACAGCAATAGATAAGGTAAGCAATTGCGTATATATTTTGAACTAATCAATAACAACTCTGAGTTCATGAAGATCTATGACAAGCCCGTGACCAAAGTGAGAAGTCCCTATCAATAATGTGTTGAACAAAACTTTGTTCAGTACTGAATAGTTACTGAGATAATTAAGCACTGAATACTTATGAAAGATCTCCACTCAATACTGTCTTAATGGATAAAACTATTGAGGCTGCTAAAACATTTAAAAAAAATGCTGCAACCATTTCTTCAAAGCACAAACTGTTGTGTACATAGTTAGACTGTTGCACATTTTTGGATTCTTGCACATTCAACAAAGGAGGTCACTAACAGCAGCTGCTGTAAACTTTTGTGCCATGCAGCCAAGTGTATACAATCTCATGTTGGAAGACATGAGTGCTTTTGAATTATGGCCAAGACACAATGTAAAAACTTAATAATCATCATGTATTATCTACATTCAGAAATGTTTGAATGCAATACCATCTTCAGCTTGCTCAAACTGCTTCTAACATGGAAGCTTTAAAATGCATCTGCTCCACAGTGACCTGTTTCTCTTTCTAAACCTCAACCTATGAAAATGCTTCCATGCCAGAAAAGGCTTGATAATACGAAGTGCAACATCTAAATTATTTTCATGACTCTTACTTAGAGCGCTCTTCACATTAGGGAAAGTTCTTTACAACAAAATTTTCCTTCTTCAAATCATATAAACGCCAGCAGCTGTACTTTACTTTTTATGTCTGTTGACTCAGCAACCTGGAAACCAAAGTGAGCACTTTGGAATTTCAGATGAAACATCATTGTCCTGTGATACATCACCTACACACCCACTAATATCATTATTAAAAACAGGAAATTTTCCAATATCTCTTCTAGCTGTTGTGCCTATGATTGTTTTTACTAATAATACAAGCAGGGATTTTTAGCTACATATACTCATGTGAAAAATGCATCTAAGTTATTCTTATCAGTCATTTCAATTACATGGTATATCTATTGTAATGTTGTAACAAAAACTGTCACAATTATTCTGTTCATCACATTTTTTATGACTTTGCTAGAGGAGCATTATGCAATTGTTAGTTATTATTGCTCTTATGTTGCTATTTGATTAATAAAGAAGTTTATTTACCTTGAATCTTGCTGTTCAAAATTCTTACTGTTGCATCTTCAATATGTGCCAAATATTTACAGGTGGTAGGTGTCTCTCAAGTCCTCCTAGGTGACCTCATGGAATGTATGTTATTAATTCGATGAAAATATATAAGGGAGTTAAAAGGAAGAACATTTACATCAATTCACACTGTGAAAAATGCACAAATTTGGAATTAAAATCTCCGTTTTGTAGTTAAAAAAATTCGAACTTACACCTTCATTTTTTTGTAGAGGTTGAAAAACGTTGAGTCACTAAAACTATTAGTAATCTAATTGGAGAGAATATTTCAAAAGATAAAAAAAAACCTTAGAACACCAAAAAGAAATAACAAATATTGTGGATCACTACCATACATGCCAGAAGTCAACAGTATTTGGAAAAAAACATGTTTAAAATACTATCTGAACTTTGGTACCCATGTTCAAGACATTAAATCCTTGCTAACAACAAAAGATCAATATGGTTCAATTTTGAAGAAAGCAGGAGTGTATTCCATTCCAATCATAGATCAATATCATATAACAAATATATAGGAAGTACAAAAAGGAACATTAAATTAAGAATGATGGAACACCTTTCAAACTGGAACAAAAAAGAAATAAAATCATCATTAATAGAATTTTGCATGAAAAATCAAACTACACTGTATTGGGAAGATATACGCCTCCTTGCTCAACAAAAAACATGGAAATCCATATTAGCGGCAGAAGCTATACTTATCGAAAAAACAGAAAATTGCAATAATAACCCAATAATTTTACCAATTCACGGAAAAATATAATAACAATAGAAAAGAAATTATTTTAAAAAACTAAAACTAAATATAATAATATCAAAAAGAAACAACACGGAACCTACCTTTGAAGATCGCCAACAGATGGAAACACAGGATGACGAACGAACTGAACCTCAGGCACAAGAATACATCTGTCAAATTTGAACTTAACGGATGTACGTAGACACTAGTTCTGTTGATGATGTCATGGTAATCACACGAGTGAAACGCATCTAGTAAATGATGATGTGTAGGCCTAAACTGGTGGGAGCTAACATGCAATGGTTTGGAGATAGAAGTGCAGGAGTTTTTTTCCCATCTGTCGAAATCAAAATTCTATACTGTACAGTTTCTAAAGGATATTAAGATTGGACTTTTAATGACTGCAGGACCTTGGCCTCATGGAATTATTATGGATATCGACTGAACCTCGGCATATGAGATTGTACAGTTGAAGACTATAACTACAGTACAAAGTTTTTTAGTTCTAAGTTATTTTGTTTCATCACAGTGTGTGCTTGATGTAATTAACCTACATTTTAATTTCCTTTTTAACTTTGAGACTTTTAATAGCTGCTGGACCTGGGTCCTGTGGAATTTTTGAAGATACTGACTCAACCTTCTTCAACCTCAACAAATGAAGGTGTACAGTTCAAAGTTTTTTTAACTACAATATGAAGATTTTAATTTCAAATTTGTGCATTTTTCACAATGTGAATTGATGTAAATATTCTTCCTTTTAACACCCTTATATTTTTCATCGAATTAATAATGTACATTCCATGAGGCCACCTAGGAGGACTTGAGAGACACCTACCACCTATAAATATTTGGCACATATTGAAGATGCAACAGTAAGAATTTTGAACAGCAAGAATCAAGGTAAATAAACAGTTATTATTGCTCTTATGTTGTTATGTTTAATCAAATAACAACATAAGAGCAATAACAACTAACAATTGTGCAATGCTCCGCTAGCAAAGGCATAAAAAACATGAACAGAAATAATTGTGACAGCTTTTGTTACAACATTACAGAAACGCATTATTAGGCTTTCATCATTAATGTGACTTTAAATTTTTTGTGCAACTAGCTTGTTCCTAAATAGCTGGCTTCTTGAACATTTCCACAGATGCTTTCTTCTCAAAACTTATTTATGTTTTTTGCCTTTTGAATCCAAAAGTTGTTCAAAAAGTAATCAAATGTTTTACTTGGCACATGGGTACAATTAATAATGAAGTGTTGATTTAACTGGGCCAAATCTACAGCTGTATTTCTTAGTTAGTTAGTTCTTCCCCCACAGAACAGTGCACAAGGAATGGTACAATTTTCATCTCAAATTTATGTAATATCCATAACTAAGCATAACTAAGTAACTGCCAGTGTAAAGGTAAATTTTTAAATATCACTCACTTCTGCTCTTCTTTAGCAACACTTGGCTCTGATAATTTCCATTCATTTTCACTGTCCTCTCCTTCAACGGGTATTTGTTCATAGACTTCAGCATTTTTTTTTTTTGACACCCATATGAAAATATTGTTACATGGGTAGAATTTTAAATATACAAAACCAAATATGATTTCAGTAAAGTCACTGACTGCAAAATTATGCTAAGACTACAAATTAGCAAATTACTGTCAAGCACACTAAACACCACTCACAGAATCATTCAAGAAAATCAATTACTCTGATCACTATCACAGAGATCTGTGGAACTGCATGGTTTACTTAAGACTGACTTGGCCGCAAGATCATCAGTCTTTAAATAATGTTCTTGAACAACCTGATAGCAGAGAGCTCAAAAAAAGATGAAACATGGAGAATTTTGAGTATCAGTCAGCAGGCAAAATGGAATCTCAGAAGTTGACTTGCATGTACAGAAATCACCCAGGAAAAGTGTTCACTGTGCTGCTCCTTTTCTCTTGGCAACACATGGCTTGCATTTCCATCACTATCATTGATGTGGCACAACAAGAATATGAAATGAACATAGACACAATACATATAACTACATGTAATTTTAAAAGTCAGTTCGTATTTAATTTTGCCAATTGCCTGACAAAAATTCACATGATATTTCAAGTTATTTGAATTTTGCTTGACATTTTAAAACTTTTACTTATATTCCATGATTTTTTGTGGGACCCTGGCACTGGAGTAAGGTAAAGGATTAAGTTCAAGCTAGAAGATGCACATTTTACGGCAGTTAAACTAAGTTTGCTGCAACAGTATCAGTATAATGCCCCATACAATGGAATGAAATTCTCATGAGTTTGACAGCAAAAAATTAAAGACAAAGGGAAAACACAACAATCCTCCTGAAATATATGAAGAGGAAACTTTGTTTATTATATTACAGTACTTAAAACGCCTTAGAAATACAAGTACTATGATAAGAGGTAACAAAGAAATTTTACTTAATGCACAATTAATTATTAAATAACTCCGTTGTTCCTATTGAAATTTTAATAATTTCTTAAATGTGTAGATGTTTTCAAGTTTAGAGTATTATTTTCAGAAGCAATTCTTTTCAGATTAATCATTATCATCACTACAACTCAGTCACTGTAGTGGTCATAACTACCATGCAGTAACCCTCTTCGGATAGTGATGAATCCATGTGATTAATGATGGAATAATTCTTCACAATTTCATATCTTTTCTACTTCCTTTTTTAAAATGACCTGCTGATTTTATGTGAATCTTTGTTCATTTTGTGGCCAACTTCCCTTATTATGTCTGTCCATTCCCATTTTATTAGACATGTTTTTTTTTAATAGGTGATCTATGTTTTGCCACATAAGTTTTCAGAAAAGTCTATCTGAAGTGTGAAAGTTCAGAGCTATGTTCTACGTTGTAAAGAATTCCCTATTTACATAAAATACCACTTTCATGCCATTTAATGTGTAGGAAAATTTATTTTAATGTTAAGACCAGGTGCACATTTTATGTTGAACTTTTTGCAAATTTTTAAAGAGGTTCAAATAAACAAATCTCCATGAAATTTCAAGATTCACATTACAGTATTTAACCAAATCATGAAGCTATACGTGGAATATAGATATAGTATATGAAATAATCGTGCTATATTTCATATACTGTATTTCCATGAAATGTTTAACATGTCTTAAAATCAAATCAAGTTTGTCCTACAAACTGAACATGAAAATGGTACCTTAGTTTACTATAAGTTGTTTACAACACACAATATAGTTGGGAGTTCTCAGACATTGCAGGCTGTTCATTAACTGAAAACACTTTTGACAGAACATAAATCAGCAATTAAAAGCATAACATAAAACTAGATTGGACAGTTCTAAATAAGAACCTAGTCACAGAATGTAAACTAGGTCTCATTTTTAATTATTAGTCACCCGCTAGATATCGTGAAAAGAAAGTGAAAATTTTTTAAATTGAGGAAGCCAGGGTTCTCTAAAATAAATATGCAAAGTGATAGAACACCCTTTAGATGAATCTTTATTCTCACACACCTTTTGATGATACTATTGAATATACAAGAAAAAACATTCTCACATACTTTGGGAACATTTTATGCCTGAATACTTTCATAGTATACCTATTTAATGTTAAATTATTCATATATATTTATACACTGAAGTGCCAAAAAAAAAACTGGGAAGGGACTACCATTTCCATTACATGCCACCACACACACACATATGTACAGTAAATGGTATCATCTGCAAATGACATATATAGAGAGGCAGATATCTTGTCAAGCTAAAGTAGTAGCATTCGCTGTTCAGATGGCAGCTTATCAGGATTTAAGATATTTCAAATGTAGTATGACAGTCAGCACCCGTGGGAGATAGGTCACTCCATCTCGAAAATTACCATGAAATTTTGATTTACATGGTCAACAATTTCAAGCGTGAACTTGGACTACACAAACTCAGGTTCCAGAATGCAAGACCGGTGTGCTATAGAAAAGCCCTAGGCTATTGTGGACAGTGGCGTCTGGCACATTTGTGACATCCGCCCGGTGTACAACATTGCCAGAAATCTCAGCGCAACTCAATGCAGGTCCAGTAGTAGCATCAGAGTTTGGACAGTGCAATGTTTCCAATATTCTATGGGGTTCTGGAGCCAATGGCCCACCCGGGTACCATTGCTGATCTAACAACATAAGGCTGCATGCCTTGCCTGGGAACACCGCCATTTCACGCAAGATGACTGGAAATGAGTAGCCTGGTCCGACAAATCATGGGACCAATTGTTTCATGCAGATGGCAGACTCCGGGTGTAGTGACAACCCCATGAGGCAATGGATCTCGCAGGCCAGCAGTGGCTCTGTTACGGTGTGGGGAGTTTTCAGCTAACACGCATTAGGACTGCTTAGACTGCTTTGACCGGTGGAGGCTGTCACCATCCTAGGGATCATTTGCACTTGTTCATGTCATGCACTCACTTTGACGGGTGCAACCTCTTTCAACATGCCACCGCACATATCCACAGTCACCCGATTATGGTTGGAGGAACATTCCACGGAGTTTGGCATTCTGACTTGGCCCCCTCGTTCCCCAGCTTTAAATGTCATTGAACACATTTGAGATGCTGTTCAATGTGCCATCAATTCCAGGAATTCTCCACTGGCGATTATACAGAATTGTGGGACGCTCTTCAGGAAGCATTGTGTGCACTGTCTCCACAGTACTACAGAGAGCTCGTGGAGTCCATGCCCTGTCATGTTGCTGCTGTTATCCAATCATGAGGAGAGCCAATATGATAGAGGTATCCCAGTTTTTTTGGCACTTCAGTGTACACACACACACACACACACACACACAATATATATATATATATATATATACATATAGGGATGTAAGGTCAGGTGATGCGTAACATCACAGCCTCTCCTTGACAAATGTCAACCCCGCCTTCTCGTGGTGCATCCTGTTCCCACTAAAGGGGCTCTGACGACCGCCAATAGCGGTATAACTATACCATCGGGATTAGAGGAAATTCTATCCCACACTCACCAACCCGCTTGGCCAGCGTGGTGAGTTATGGCTAAACCCCTCCAAAATGATTCCACAACTTAAATCTTGGCCCTCAGTCTCCGGCAGCTGGAATGTACCTGGCCAAGGCAGCGGCCAGTGCGACATGAAGGCAGAGGGTGCTAAGAATCCCCGGAGGACCGGACTAGGCTGCCATCTGATGCTGACCTTGGCTACGTACAATGGACGCTCCCTATCTTCTG
The DNA here is from genome assembly GCA_039090855.1 of Macrothele yani. Lineage (NCBI taxonomy): Eukaryota > Metazoa > Arthropoda > Arachnida > Araneae > Macrothelidae > Macrothele > Macrothele yani. Next base: position 72,453,500 of record CM076994.1, on the reverse strand, counting down.
ATTCAAGGCTTCTTGAATTGGAAGAGGAACTACAAAGGATCAAGTGGGACATCGTGGGGCTAAGTGAGGTAAGGAGAAAAGGAGAAGATCTCATCGAACTGAAAAGTGGACATCTCTTCTACTATCGTGGGACAGATACTGGCAGAACTAGTGGTGTTGGATTTATAATAAACAAGAAACTGAAGGATAAAGTGGTAGAAGTTGAAAGTTCCTCTGACAGAGCTGCACGACTTGTTATCCAACTCTCAAAAAGATACCAGGCTCAGATTATTCAAACTTATGCACCCACCACAAGTCATCCTGAAGAAGAAATTGAAGAATTTTATGAGGAAATTTGTCATCTAAATAATAAAGGTAAGCAGCACTTGAAGATAATTATGGGAGATTTCAATGCAAAAATAGGGCAACGGCAACAGAATGAAACTTCAGTAGGTAAATTCGGTCACGGCAACAGAAACCAGCGTGGAAATACTCTCGTTGAGTTTGCAGAGGCAGAAGGGTTTTTCATCTTGAACTCCTTCTTCAAGAAAAGCCACACAGGAAATGGACATGGAGACATCCAAATGGGACGACAAGTGAAATTGATTTTATTATGTGTAACAAAAATTCGTCATCGAAGACTGCAGTGTGCTAAACAAGTTCAACACAGGTAGTGACCATAGATTGGTGAGATGTAAGATGCACCTCAACACTAAACTTGAACGTGGCAAACTCATAAGACAAACAAAATCTATTGACATAACCAACCTTAAAAAACACCATAATACCTTCAAGTTGGAACTGAAGAACAGGTTCTCTGCTTTAGAAGGCCTAACATCGGAAGAAGTGGACATCTCTGAAGTTAACAGAAAAGTAACCAAAGCTCTTATGGAAACAGCAACAAAATTAGCTGGGTCTAAGAACAAGTTGCATGTAAACAAATTATCAGGAAAAACCAAAATGTTGATGCAAAAAAGAAGAGAGATGAGGACAACTAAAGAAGATGTGACTTCCAAAGTGGAATATATAGAGCTATGCAAGACAGTAAGAAAAAGTATCACTGAAGACGTAAGAAAATTCAACTGTGAACTAGTGAGGAAAGCAATTGAAAACAACCAAAGCCTAAAGATAGCAAAGGGACATCTCAGTAAGGGAAGAAAACAGATTATGGCACTGAGAAAAGAAGATGGTTCTGTAACAAGAAATAGAGGCGAAATTTTGACAAGAGTGAAAGATTTCTACTCCAAATTATATGAAAGGGATGATATATGCACTCCAGACATCATGAAAGATACCAGTACCAGAGTTCCTCCAGTCCTTCCAGCAGAAGTTGCACATGCAATCAAGAACATGAAGCGAGGAAAAGCTCCAGGAGAAGATGGAATTACTGTAGACATCATACAAGAAGCAAGTGGAGAAATCGAAACAGTACTCGCCCAAATTTTCACTCGATGCCTTAATGAAGGAAAGATTCCTGAGGATTGGAACACCGCTACAATGATCCTGCTACATAAGAAAGGTGACATTGAGGATCTTGGAAACTACAGACCTATCAGCCTCCTATCAGTAGTTTATAAAATCTTCACTAAAGTTCTTTCACACCGCTTGAAGGTAACACTGGACATGGCTCAACCGAGAGAACAAGCTGGATTCAGGAGTGGCTACAGCACAATAGATCATATCCACGTGCTGAGAGAACTAATTGAAAGAGCAAGGGAATATGAACTTCCATTGTGCATGGCTTTTATCGATTATGAAAAAGCCTTTGATTCGGTGAAACCATCAGCAGTTACAATGGCTCTGAAAACCTGCGGTATTGAAGATGCATACATTAATATTATTAATAACATCTATGAAAATGCAAGTGCAAAGATTAGGCTGTTTGAAAATACAACACACGTAAAAATTGGAAAGGGAGTGAGACAAGGTGACACCATATCTCCGAAGCTCTTAATGCCACATTGGAGGGTGTTTTTCAGTTGCTGAGCTGGGAAAACAAGGGGATAAAGATTAATGGAGATTATCTAACCCACCTTCGTTTTGCTGATGACGTAGTCATTTTTGCAACTACCCCATCTGAGCTGCAGAGTATGATCCAGGAACTTGCTGACAAGAGTAAAGAAGTGGGATTAAAAATGAACTTTCAGAAGACAAAAAGTGATGTTCAATGCTTTTACAAGAAATGAAGATTTATCGATTGATGGAGAAAAGCTGGAGATAACAGACACATACGTTTATCTTGGACAGCAGATATCAAGTGAGGGTCACATTGGTGAAGAAATTAATCGGCGTACAAAACTTGCCTGGAGAGCTTTTGGAAGAAACAGCATAATTTTCAAGAGCAATATGCCATTATGTCTTAAAAGAAAAGTGTTTGATCAATGCATCCTTCCAGTGCTTACGTATGGGGCAGAGACGTGGACCTTAACTAAAAGAGACATACAAAGGCTGCAGACAACTCAAAGGAGCATGGAGAGGTGCATGCTTGGTGTAACCAGGAGAGATAAGAAGAGGAACACGTGGATCCGAAAAATGACAAGAGTGGAAGACATCATGATCAGAGTTAAATCCCTGAAAATGGCAATGGGCTGGACATACTGCCAGAAGAACAGACCATCGATGGACAGCCGAAATTTTAGATTGGATTCCAAGGGACAGGAAAAGACCCAGAAGAAGACCACATGGAAGATGGGTGGATGAAATTCGAAAGTATGCGGGAGTGACATGGAGGAGACTGGCACAAGACAGACCGTTGTGGAGGAAACTTGGGGAGACCTTCGTCCAGCAGTGGATTGATAATGGTTGACAATGATGATGATGATGATATACATATAAGTTAATATAACACAACATACCAAAAACAAGAATGAAACAAGATAGCGAACAACAGACGGTATGCCTCGAGGCAAGAGATAAGGCGCAGATAATTCGAAGTCAAGAGGCTAAAGTTCATGTATACGATCACGGTTAAGTATAGTAGGTGAGGCATATAGCTGTATGATTACAAATTGGAATGTGCAATAGGACATGGATGGCCTTGGCAAATTTTTTCATAAAATGTAACTATGTTGTTATGGGTGACAAATCTTCATTCAGAGCAGAGGTATATCTATGGGGAGTTCTTTCTCCAATACTCTTGCAAACTTATACCTCCATTTCTACACAAGTAATTTCTTGAGGAACTACCATTCACCATTTGGTACAGTCTCCAGATATGTGGATGATTTATTAGTGATTAATAACAAGGATTTTGAAGTATTAGCCAATGAGATCTACCCATGTGACCTTACATTGGAAAAAACTAGTTCAGAAGATCAGGATATTCATATTTTGGGCATTACTATTTCAAGAAAGATAGGAGCTGGGTTGAGTGACATTGCGATCTTTGATAAACGATGAGACTTTAAAATTGTATATTACTCTAACTGAAATTCTTGCATTACCAAATCTGTCCATCGTAATATAATCATGTCACAATTTTGGAGGATTTGTAGGATTTGCAGTTGCAACTCTTGCTATTAAGAATCTCCGAATTCTATTTAAACCACTTTTAAGTAAAGGTTATCCGTTTGGATTTTTGTCTTTCAATTTTGGTCTTCTGATGAAAAAATACAATTCCGTTATTGATCGAGTCCTTAATTTACATGATGTTACTAAGGACCCTACAATTTTAATTTGTTAGGTTACACCATGTGCCGGTCAGTGGGTTACGTCCAGCCCTTTCTCGAAGAACTCCCAACACAGCTTATTCTTTGTAATCATACAACAATGATTACAAAGAATAAGCTGTATATGCCTCATTTACCTACTATACTTAACTATGATTGTCTACATGAATTTTGACCTCTTGACTTCGAATTATCTGTGTCTTATCTCTTACCTCAAGGCGAACTGTCTGTTGTTCGCTATCTAGTTTCGTTCTTTTTGTTTTTGCAATGTGTGGCTTTGGGAATGCTTCCATGGGGTCACGACTTATCTTCCATTTTACGGAATATGAAAAGCCACTATACCCACCTGCATTCCCCTGAAGATTAAGGTGGAGTTCATTTTTGCTTGGTATGTTGTGTTATATTAACTTATATACCTACTTGTCTGATTAGCTGCTTGTGCTATTGGCTATGTTGGGATTACTTTTGCTTTTGCTTCTTGTTCCGTCATTGGTTCAGGCTGTTTTTGGTACTTATTTTGGGCATGAGAGCTTATTGGGTGTTTACCCTTTTAAAATTTTAGTTTGGTTTTTGGTGATTTTGGTGGTGTTGGTTGTGTTTTGTCATGTTGTAGTCGTGTGTGTGTGTTTGCGTGTATTGATGTATGCTTGGTATAACCAGGAAAGATAAGAAGAGGAACTTGTAGATACGGAAAATGGCAAGAGTGGATGACATCATGACCAGAGTAAAATTACTGAAATAGCAATGGGCTGAACATGTTGCAAGAAGAACAGACCACCGATGGACAACTGAAATTTTACACTGGATTCCAAGGGACAGAAGACGACCCCATGGGAGATGGATGGATGAAATTTGAAAGCATGCCAGAGTGACATGGAGGAGACAGGCTCAAGACAGACAATTGTGGAAGAAACTTGGAGAGATCTTCATCCAGCAGTGGATTGATAACCGTTGACGACGATGATACATATATATTGCATAATTTATCATTGAATGTGCACATATAGCACTTTCAAGTGAGTAACTGTTATTTACTTTTTACTCCACTCTAGCTATATGTTTATCCTCTTAATTCAATGAGAGCCAAATCTTTAAAATGAAAAAAAATAATGATGAACAGCTTACAATCCTTTAATTTAAAAAATACAGAAGTCTTCTTTAAAATATTTTTTTTGTAATTTGCAAAATAAAATAAAGCTTTTGAAGTGATTCCTGAACTAAAATTATCATGAGTAGTATGTACAAATTACAAAGATGAACATTATTTAAAAATTACTATTCCATAAAACAGAAAGAGAAAAAAATCTTCAAATGGCTACCATTACAAACAATAATGAAATTTCTGGTGAATGCGATAATAACCTGAGCTAGCAATGTTGACAGCAAGTAAGTGGCTCATTTACAATATTACAAAAGACTGAAATGAAATGTATAAAATATGATTTTTAGACCATGTTCAAAATACAAATTTGAAATTCTGCTTTAACATTAGCATAAAATATGAAACAGGGTTGGGACAAAAAATATGTTCTGCAAGTCCAAGATTTAGAAACATTGTGTAAGAAAGCACTATTGTAGATATCAGTTGTGAATAAATTATACTTTTTCAGTGGGAAAAAGGCACCACAAATACAAGTCCACATAACCATCAATAAGTGGGATGCACCTGGAAACAAATGTGAAAATTGACAGAATATATTTCCATGTATAGCGACCACCAAGACTTGAGCCATGCTGCATTAACAGAAATTTACATCTGGATGGATGCCTACAGACACAATAAGCCACTAATGTTGCATTCATTGGGAAAAAAAAAATTAAACTACTGTAAAGAAAACCAAAAGTACAGCAATTTACTGTACACCCATACAGTACAGTGCCCTGAACAGGGAACAGTTTAAATTTAACCTGATAACATATGTTCAAAACAGTATAACAACATCAAACTAAAAAAGATTATTTAATCTTGACGGCAAAGTGGTGATCTTTATTGTTTCTGCCACTCATGTAATGAACTTTAAATAATAATTAGATAATATATCCAATAACTTTTACTTAAATTTAATAATAGCTATGTTGTTTGCCATAATTACTGTATTTTTTTTATCATAACGCTGCACCGCAAAACTCGATTTTACAAACAAGCAGCTCTGAAATACAGCATTTAAATATGTGCAACTTATAACTGTTTTCAGTGACATTATAAGTTCCAACCGTTGCTCACTATATTAAAACAAATAATTTATGGCAGACACTGAGATATAAAGAATTTGGGGGGATTGACTCTTCCTTGTTAATTAGCATGGGAGCCTAGCAGTCACGCAACTGAAGTCTCAAAACTGCCATGATTATATGTGAACAGGCGTTTCGGAAAATGGTGAAGATTCTGTCTGGCTTTTCATTTGTTTTGCATGCAAGTGGTTTATGATTTACTGTTTGAAAATCCATATTTATAATTAAATTATGCTTTAGCTTTTTTTTTCTTTTAGTCAGTTTTTTTCTTTTTGTATCTCGTGCTAGGGAGGGTAAAACGTGGATTTCTTGTTGGCCTTGTGCATAGTAGTTAGTGAGCCTGCAACAGGGAAAATTGCAAAATTGTATGTGCTTCCAATATCACAATTTCCTCACACATGAAATTAGAGTGCTGTTTTCCTCTTCCTAAGCTCATAAACCATTGCAGATACCAACCATCTACAGACTAAATGGCATTCTTCACCTGCTGTCCACGATTAATAACAAATGCACAACTCTGAAACACTTACAGTGGTTAAGTATTTAGGAAGAAGAAACACGGTGTTTCACACCCCTTCCCTGTCTTGTAAACAGGGTGTGCAGGTCTTTTACCCATTAAATGAAACATTACGGTTGCATAAGTACAGCAATAAAGCAGTGTGGCGACTGCCATTTAGGACATAACTTTCTATGTCTTCAGCACGTCCACTTCCAGTGTTATTGCGTGCAAGTTGTGCAGGCAATTTGAAGTGTATTAAAAATAAATGAACAGTTTTCCAAACATCTTCCTTAACTGCATAATTTGTCTTTGATTAAAGTCTTACAATGTACTTTGCTATTATATCTGGTGGGTGAAGGGGGGGTATTAGAATAGTTTTTAAATGAAAATTCTACTGTGGTAAGTTTATGCAGTGGTGTGCAAAAGTATTCCATCAACTGCAAAAAACATGAATTTTTAATACAGAGTGGAAGAAATATTATTTCTCATAATATGTGGCAAATATGTCATGATAATTAACACAGCAATCAGATATCGCTAAATTGACTGTAATTACTGTTAGATGGCAGCAGAACCTGCATTGATTAAGAATGTGGTCGGAGAATATTCCGAAGCTCTTTACACTCAGATACTTGCGAATTCGCCAGCGTGGGTGGTGCAACGGATAGCATGCTCGAACAGTAATTGGGAGATGCGAGTTCGATTCCCGCTCCACGGCGATGAAATTTTCAAGTTTTCTGATGTGATTGTATTCATGTGTGAAACAGTAATTAGTCAATTCAGTGATGTCTGATTGCTGTGTTAATTATCATGGTGAATTTTTTAGTTTAACTTTTTTCGGAACTAACTAATTTTCATAGTTATTTCATCGTTTATGTGCCATTAGATGCAAAATTTAACGGACATTTCAAAAATGTTTTTGTTTTTCCTGTAGCTACTTCTGTTCTTCAGATATGACATAAAATATGGGGTTTGACAGATGCATTGAAATTCACGTTAGCAGCGTATCAGTTGTTACAGCCAATCATATACATTCTTTAACCTGATTGGCTGCTTCCTAATGCTATCCTAATCCTACTCCAGCCTTTATAAGGGTTGACTCAGCTACTAGAGCATGTAGTTGTCACTTCTTGTTATTATGGTATAATTTGTGTACATTTTCAGTAATGGTTAAAACTGCGGCATTGTCCACAGTGGACAGAGTAAAAACTGTTGTTCTTCATGAAGAAGGATATTTTTCAAAGCAAATTGCTGAAAGAGTGGGCTGTAACCAATCTACAGTTATTAGGCTACTAAAGAAAGTAAAAGACACTGCTGATATTAAAAACATGTGTCGCAGTGGAAGGCCCAGATCCACTACAACCAGGCAGGACAGAGTGTTCAGAAAGCTAAGCTTGACAGACAGGAGGTTCAATTCACCTGAATTGCTTCAAAAATGGTCTGAAGTAACTAATGTTACTGTTAGTACTTTAACTGTTAGGAGGAGGCTGCTTCTCTATGACTTACAAGCACAAAGAATTCCATCCAAGTTGCTTAGTGACTACTGTTAAGCTTCCAGCGAAGGTCATGCTTTGGAGCTGCATGTGTGCACATGGCATTTGGGAACCTCCATATTGTCGATGGTACAGTAAATGCACAGAAATACATCTGGATACTAGAAAACAAGATGCTACCATCATCTAGAGAACTTTATGATGGCAATTTTATTTTTTAACATGGCAATGCTCCCTGTCAATGTGCTAAAGTAGTGAAAAAGTAATTTCAGAAAAATAATGTTCAATTGTCTTGACTGGCCACCACAGTCACCGGACTTAAACTCAATAAAAAATTTAAGGCTCAAAGTGTTGTATGAAACTATCAAAAAGGAAGCCAACAACTAAAATTCAACTCATTGAAGATGTAATTCAAATTTGGAATCATATTGTTCAGCACAATCTTTTACAAAACCTTGTTCACAGTATGCCAGCAAGATGCAAGGCTGTGATTAAAGCTAAAGGTGGAGCAACAAAATATTAGGTACATTTTATAATTTTCCTTCATTATATTTCTGCATTTAGATATTATTTCATTCCTTATGAATTACAAAAATGATTTATTACTGTAAAACTAAGTATTGGATAAATGACCATTTTTATAATAATGTAGGTACTTCCATTCTTAAAATATATGACAAAATCATGACTTGGTCATAAATTTTGTCATATATCTTAAGAACGCATAGTAGCTACAGGAAAAACTAAGACATTTTTGAAATCTCCATTAAATTTTGCATCTAATGACATATAAATGATGAAATTACTATGAAAATTGGTTTTGTACACCACTATACTTGTCAAATAAACTTGCAGCTATGGTAAGCTTTGAACTCTGTGCATTATTTCAGATAACAAACCAAGGAGACAAATCAGATGGACTGCGGCATTATATTGGATTTGGTTGGGAAAAAAAGTACTGTCCGATGACGAGGTACCCAAAGTCGAAGCCCCGGCCACAGCATATGTTGGACATTGAGATTGTGCAGCACACTGGCATGATATCACCAGGCAGGTGGCTTAAGTCAGTGGCAGTTAGCTGTCAGAAGCCGAAGAATGTAAGCGCCAACCAACATGAAAGTGGACAAGCCTGTATGAGTTTTGCCGAGGTAGCACTCCCGCAAGTGCTGTAAGAAACATTACCAGTGTGCACCCCAATGCCATATCACATCATCAGTGCTGTTGTTGATTCAAACATTTTCGAGGAAAAATTTTGACCTCTCAAAACGTCCCAAAGCTGGAAGGCCCGCACCAGGTGATGTGGACTTGCTGAAGACCTTAGTAGAGACTGACCCGTAAGACCATATGGGAGTTGGCCGAACAGCTGGGGACTACCCATACGAACATTATCACGCACCTGTGTCAACTTCAGAAGGTGCAAAAGAGGAGAGTTTGGGTACCCAATCAACTCACAGTTGAGCAGAAAGCAAGTCATGTGAGTGCTTGCATGTGACCAAGTTGAAACGTTCTTGGACCGCACTGTGACAGATTATGAGGAATGGGTCCTGTATGACAATATCATCACCCAGAAACAGTGGTTGGACCCAAAACAGAAGCCCATGCCTTCCCCCAAAGCCAGCTTACACCTATGTAAGGTCCTGCTGGCTGTTTGGAGGGAAATGTGGGACATAGTGTTTTTGAGCTGATGCTGGACACCACCACTATCATCCCTGATGCATACTGCATTCAGCTCAATGATCTGAATGTATCACTGACATCGAAATGACCAACACTGCTGAACCGCAAGGACATCCTCCTACAGCAGGATGGAGCGAGACCTCACACAGCATGGGTTACCATCACAAGATCAGGAACCTGGGCTGGAATCTGCTGCTACACCCAGCCTACTCCCCGGACACTGCCCCAAGCGACGACCACCTTTTCCGGTTGTTGTATCATTTCCTGGATGAACAGTAGTTCACCAACTGGGACAATGTCGAACACACTTACTCACTTCTTAGTGCCCAAGTCACCACAATTGTGCAAGGATAGTATCCAGCAGCAGCCCAGACTGTGGAAGCAGGTCGTGGCACATGATGGAGACTATATTTTGGATGGATTTCTACTTGTACTGTACATATGATAATTAGCACTTTTCTATTGCTTTGCATTTGCAGATATTACTTTCTTTCTAACCCAGGACTTGGTGTGGCATCATTCTCAAAACATACACCATAATTTAATAAAAATCTAAAACTTTTACCACAGGGTATTGATCATCAGGACAAGCTTCATTTTTAATCACAACAACTATGATACTTGATCATCATCAGCAGCAGCAGCAGCAATTGAAGCTGAAGGAACAGAAAATCACAGCAAGCTTCTGGATAGTCAATTCAGCATATTGCCTTCTTGACCCTGTCAAGAATCAAATGCTTGTAGCCACTTTCCAGATAAAATGCCAATGTAATTTTTTTTTCACATATTGAAATGAATAATTTGACATTTTTAGTTCCAAATTTTGTAGCATGTCAAGTTATGTCAGTTGGCCACAAAGTCTGTATTTAACCCAACACATGCTGAACCAGTAGGACCGATATGTATATATAAAACATGTGGCCCTATAGGCAGTGCAATCTACAAAATCAGTTACTGGCTTTCATGCTGATGTCATTTCAGTAAAGTGTATTTTCAGTACAGAGTGGTTGCACACTAGTTATAATTGTGACACATTTAATACAATATATTTTTAATGATGAATAAATGATAATAAACAGACATGCAGACACTAATTTCAGAGTTATTTTTTCAGCTGTTAGGTAAATTCATTGGCCAGTTGCATGACATAGTAGGGCAGTGTACTTCAAAACTTTGAGTAATGATTTTCTTCATATTTTTTTTTTTTTTTTTTTTGCTTCTCATGTTCTCTTCCTTCCTTCAACATATCTCAACCACAAATTAATGACTTGTTGAAGTTACATTAAACTTGAAGGGCATAGAACATATGTACATTATATAACAAAAACAGATTAGTTCACAACAATTATATATGCCTAAACCAGAAACATCAAGATTAACAAGTAATAAAACATTTCGTTTCCCACAGTTTTCAGAGAAATATTGTGCACCTAGTTTTATATCATGTTTAAATATGAAATTAAGATTGGGGGTTTACAAACACACTCAATATGTTTAATACACATTTGGGGCAAGATGTTTAAAAATGTTACTTCATAATTTTCAAAGAAAATTTTCAAAAATACCAACAGTCAACAGATTAACTTTGACAACAAAACTATTTGCAGGAATTTCAGATAAAACCTGCATAACAAAAAATAATGCACATTATTCCATATGGTGGTACTATGAAATCCCAAGCAACAAAACAAATGAATGAAGTTTATCTTCAACCACCAAAAATGGGTAATTTTAAGCTTTAGTAAAATTTTAGTTTGCACAATATGTATATATTCAGAAATAAAATATCTGGAACATTCATCTGATTTGTACATCAGAATACAAACATTTAACAACAACAAACACAAGTAATATAAATTCCAATTACTTTTTCATATAAAAATATACAATGATTTTATATGAAGAAGAAGGAATATTTTTGTGTACAAAATTTCTGATGGCACAAAATTTAACAAGTCTCAGTAACTTTGCCATCTCAATATTCATTGTCAACTACAGAAAGTTAAAAATAAGCCAAATGACAAAGAGAAAGTAAATGTACCATTTAAGTGCAACTGCAAAAAGTAAATGTACCATTTAAGTGCAACTGCAAGTAGTTACTAGTATCATAACAGTAATAATTATGGTTTTCCAATATGATTTGCCATTGCATGAAATAATGGGAACTGCATAACAAATTTAGTATAAGTATGTTTACAGCATTATTATCTCCCCTACGTCCTGTTGAACTAATAAAAATTGCAAATGGCCTAAAATGGAACACACACACACACACACACACACACACACACACACATACACACCAATAAGCTGTTCCCTGAGATTCAGAGGTTAGCTCCTCAAAGAAAAGAAAATCTGCCAGAAAGACTTAACTGATGCAACTAGATTTTACTTACTGTTAGTGTATCAGACGGACAGTAAGTAAAAGCTAGTTTTATCAGTTAAATGTTTTTCTGGCAGATTTTCTTTCTTTGAGGAGCTAACCTGAATTCCAGGGAACAGCTTATTGATATGTATGTATGTATGTATGTATGTATGTATGTATGTATGTATGTATGTATGTATGTATGTATGTATGTATGTATGTATGTATGTATGTATGTATGTATGTATGTATGCTTTCCATTTTAGGCCATTTGCAATTTTTATTAGTTCAACAGGACATAGGGAAGATAATATTGTAAACCTATTGGAAAACAAGAAACCAAATTAGTGGACACTTGCATTTCTCTTTCTGATGCTATAAACATGTATGCTTGAAACTACTGAAAAAATAATTTTAACAGGATAACTGACCAACAGTTTTCCTGTCATTTGATTCAGGACAAGCTTTGCTCTAAGAATACAAAAAATTTCAATAATTCAAATTTGGTGTAGTTTTAGCCCATCAAAGGACAGAAATTTACCAATGTTGCATTGCTTAGAGAATGCATTCTGTTCCATTTCTTCATCAAATGTTTCACTCAGGAAAAGTGTGATGGATTGTATGAGCTTATATTTTGAAGGTATTGGTTAATCTTTAGAAGATACATGTTTACACACACACACAAATTCTTCATTTTAATTAGTGCTGAAAACAGATTTTATGACATTACTTGGCAACATATAAAAGTTGGTAAAATATAAAAGTCTACTATTCTCAAAATTACTGTACAAAATAACTGCATTTACCTACTGGTTACCGATTGTACTTAAAAGAATAATTTACAAAACTTATTTGCAAAACCTGTAACTCATTTCATTTTAAAAATCAAGGAAGTTTTTTTTTTTGCATACTTAGATAAATGTAAGTTTCACTGATAATTAAAAGATTAAAGCTTTTCTCCCACAAATGGGTTTTACGTTATGGACGTTGAAATTTCATTCAGCACAGGTACATGGGGAGGGAAAAGTAGGCACAGTAAAAAATGTAGAGTAGCAATAACTATTTTCACTTAGAGTCACACATAAATCTGAAATTAAGATGACTCAAAATGAGAGTTTTCAAAATTTGTATCACCAATTAAAAATGTAAGAAGAAATTGTGCATATACAGTATGAAGAAACAAATTTATCATTAATACATGAGCACTGTAAGGACCTCTACACAAACTACAATAGTTACAATGAAGAAGTAAATAAATGACTGACAATGACACAAAAGAAAAGGCTGAACAAATTCTTGGGATGAATTAATCACCAGATTATAACAAGAAAATGTAAAATTTGATTTGAAAGCCTCTCTATCTTTTCTGAAAATAACTGCCTGTGATACCAGTGAAGGATCAGGTGACAGAAATAAATAAATAAAAGTTACAATGCACAAAAATGCATCTTTCCAAAATTTACATCAAAATATATGAAACTTATTCTAAAACACTGTACAAAATTTTCATTTCATTCAGTTTTATGTAGCTCTACACAAACACACACGCATGCACGCACACACACACACACACACACACACACACACACACAACAGAAATGTAATTTAATATCTAAGTGATAAAAAAATTCAATCTGTTACCTAATGGACTATTTAATTCTAATATCCTACACTAAACAAACAATATGATATAAATTCTTGACAATTGGCATGCTAATTGTATTAAAGCATAACTACTGATTTGTATTTTAAACTGCAAAATATACAACAGAACACTGTTGGAAAAAATTCTGTACACCTAAGAGCATTTTAGAGGTGAAAAGAAGTCCACATGTGCTGGCCAATGTTAGCAACAAAATCTCTTTGAAGCTGGTTTCCCTGCAGGAAGGTTTCGGTAGTTTAAAATGTCATTATCTGGCATTAGTTCATCAGCAGTCATGGAGTCTTGACTCTCTAGAATCTAAAGGACAGTAATTATATCCACTGAGAAATCATATAAGCAAGAGAATAGTTGTAAAATATGATTTTCATCTAATGTAGCATATAACAAACAATAAAATACTGCAACATATACCACTCTTCATCTAATGTAATACATAGAAAACAATAAGAAACTACATATACAGCCCATGAAAGTGCAATTATAAATGCAAACACATTGATTGCTAAAAAATATTTAACAACTACTTTCTGGGGTTATTGAAGTTGTTTATAGCAGACCTCGAGATACATTTGAATAAAAAAATTGCAGTTAGAAGCTCATCCTAGTAACAGACTACATCAACTGCATCTAACAAAGTGCCAAATGAATTACTCAGTAGTAGTATTTAGTGGTACACAGTCCAATATCTAATGTGAATATACATTTCCCTTCCTCTCACTATATGTAATTCTAACATCCTACAAAAAAGATTTTTTTTTCAATTCTACATTACTCTTTTCAAACTTAGAATTCTGATGCCTACCATGCTGATATCAACTTGCCTTAAAGTAATGTCCTTTTATCAGGACTCTGGGAGATTGAATAATCTTTTCTGCCTGGGAAATAAGCTTTCCAGGCAGAAAAGATTATACCTGGTGGGTTCTCGTTCAGGAGTGGGGAGAGATTGAATAATCTTTTCTGCCTGGGAAATAAGCTTTCCAGGCAGAAAAGATTATTCAATCTCTCCCCACTCCTGAACGAGAACCCACCAGGTATAACGTAGCAAAAGCCATCAAATTCAGTAGAAGTTCAAATATCTCCCCTGCATCTAAAACCCTCCGTAAAGAAAAAACTCAGCTGCAGGCTCTTCGCTCAAACCCTAATTTGGCAGTTATCACAGCAGACAAATCCAACCAGGTTTTAATTCTCGATAAGCACGACTACGTAATGAAAATGGAAAATGCCATTGATAATACCCCCCATTCTATCATTAAAGGTGATCCTACCTCTGCCACTATTTCTGCTTTAAGCAGACTCTATAATCATGGGTCCTTACCCCCTTGCATTTCCAACTTCATGCACCCACCTTTTGGACCTAAGGTCCCAGAATTGTTTGGGAAACTGAAAACCCATAAGGAAAATTACCCCATTAGGCCTTTGGTTTCTGGGTATGCTAATCCCACCAGGCCTTTGGAGAAAGCACTTGTCAAATATCTTACCCCTCTAATCTCTTCCTCACAATATTCCATTTCTAGCTCCGTAAAAGCCTTGCAACGTATCAAGGCTTTCAACCATCCTGGTTCCTCTTTCCTTATGGCTTCGTTAGACGTTGTGTCTCTGTTTCCCAACGTCCCCATTTCTATTGTACACAATATCATTGAAAGCAAACTTTCCCAATTGGGGTCTGTACCCCCTGAGGAAATTCAAGCCGTTCTGCAGGCATTACACCTCATTCAGAAATGTTCCTTTTTCAGGTTTAATGGCATTTTATATCGCCAACTTGAGGGAGCCCCCATGGGGTCCCCACTCTCCCCTCTGTTGGCTGAACTTCTTCTTCAAGACATAGAAAACCGCATTTTGGACTTTTGTCAGATTACACCTTTATTATATCTTCGGTATGTTGACGATTCTTGGTCTTTTGGCCTTCGTCAGTTGAAAATTTGTTCTCTTTTGCAACTACAGTGTCGTCTGTTTATCCTTCTATATCCTTCACCGTGGAGGTTGAATGTGACAATTCACTTCCGTTTTTGGACTTCCAACTTTGTAGGAACCCCACCTCCCAGTACCTGAGTTATTCGGTTTACAGAAAGCCTTCCTCTATACTTATCTTGATACCATGCGTTTCTGCCCACCCGACCAGATATAAGGTTTCACCCATATACTTTCTTATTCGTAGAGCATTTACCCACTCCTCTTCTATAGCCTTCTGTGAGGAGGAACTTCAAAAGATATATACCATTGCTTATCAGCACGGATTTTCACATTCAGATGTCCATAGAATCTACCGAAAAATCCAAAATTCAAATTTTTTACCCTGACACGTGAACGAAGGGATATCAAATATGTTGGATCGATGACTTACGTCCCTCATGTGAATGGTAATTTATTGAACATCTGTCACAGTCACGGTGTCGGTTTTGGGTTAAAAACATCGAACATTTATTCCCTGATTAAAAAGGATTGGGACCGTGTTAAATTGTTGCACAAATGTGGCATCTATTCCATTACTATGAAATCTATCGATCCTCAAGACAAGGACCTTATATATATCGGCTCAACCCTACACAGACTGCAAACAAGAATTAAGGAACACCAATATAGTGCACAAAATGGCTCGTCATCGACTGCTTTAGCCAGGCTTTCTTCAGCTGGTACCCATCTTGGACAGACGTCTCCATTCTTTCTACCTCTACAACGAGGGAAACAGTGCTCTTTACAGAGAGTCTGCACATTTTGCATCGAGTGGACACTTGTTGCAATGATGAAGTACCAAGCTATATTTCCCAGGCCTGGAAAACTTTACTGTCCTCGATTCCTGTGTCTACCTCTTACATCGCAGACTCTGCCCATCATTAATAGAACACTATAGGCCTCTATTTGCTCCCATTACGTTAGAGCAAGTGAACGTTCTGGTATTTCTTTCCTCATTGAGAACGTTTGGCAATGGCATCAATACATAAATGTGTTTTCTGGAACTCCAACTTGTCTTTCATCTGATGATGTGCTCGTAGCGAGCATGAAAGTACTCATGTCTTTTTAAACCATGTAAATATATTTTAACTAGTGTGTGTTTTTAGTTATAAAAGTTGCCTATAACTGGAACTATTCAGCAAGTTTTTAACTTGTGCGTGTTTTTAGTTAGTTTGCCTATAACTGGAACCATTCAGCAAGTTTGTACGTCGTGCATTAACAGCAAGTTTCTTACCCTGAGTAGTAATGTGAAGAGCTTCTAGTAATAAAACACCGCATTTTGTTCTCCTGTGTGGCAAAAGTCCACAAGAAATATACACTCCATCATCGTGGAACCACGTGTTGCGACGAGTTGCGCTTTATTGCACTTCGAACGGGGCTCGAAAAAGTGATTTCCGACAGTACGACGTTTTATAATTCACCAACAATGTCAAGTGAACAGCCCTGCCTCAACTGCAGTAGGAAAAGTTTTGGCTAAAGTAGCCTTTCTCCCATCACACGGAGAAAGTGCGCGGGAGGCCGATAACAAGCACAAACTCTTTCACGATACAACACTTACGGCATACTACCATTCTTTCGATAATATTGCTGTTTGACGATATGATTCATGAAGATTCCATTTCAAAACGATATGATCATCGACACCGATATCTGCCGTCTGACTCGGGAAATACTTGGATCAAAATCGAAGGCGGATGAATCGGCCGCGTCACACTAAAATTGGGTTAACAAAAAAGGATACAGAATTGAGATTCTCCAAAACACACTGAAATCCGTAATTCTTCCAACCTGTCCGTAATTCCGTAATCGGACAGTCGAAACCGTAATAATTACGGACAATCCGTAATAGTTGGCACCTTTGGCATACATACATATCACTAAGCTGCTCTCTGAGATTCAGAGGTTAGCTTCACAAAGAAAAGACAAACTACCAGACAATTTTTATCTGATTATTTACTTACTGTTGCCATATCAAACTCCTCTACTTACAGCAATCTTGGCACACAATTCGAGCTTCACTGACATCCATCACACGACGCACACAAGATCTTCTATACTTCATACTCATGATCTTTTTCTCAAGCAGACACTCCTGAATCTGATCCTACCATGACTTCCTTGGCCTTCCTCTGCTTTTCTTACCTGCCACTTGGGCAGAAAAATTTTTCTTACTAAGTATCTCATCATTCATTCTTTTAACATGGCCAAACCACCGAAGCATATTAGTCTCCACGTTGCTAACAACACTTTGCTTCACATTACACAACTGCAACATATCTTCATTCCTCACACAATCAGATAGTGTCTTGCCCCCCCCCCCAAGTAATGCATTTCTCCAGCACACAAATGACTCCCATGTTTCTTCTGCAGTACCCAGGTTTCACTGCCATACATCATAGTAGGAACAATTACACTTTCATACACTACCATGCAGGACTCCCTTGAGAACCCATCATTCCTGTGAAGACCTCCCAAGGCAGCTATGACTTTCAATGAAGAATTCCCTCTCCTACTAATTTCACCATCCAATTTGTTCTCTCTGTCAAACATGCTTCCTAAATACATGTTTTTTTTAACAACTACACAATTAAATAGTTGCTTCCATTTCAGGGCAGTAAGCTTACCCCTACATGTTTTCAGTTCATTCTCATAAATTTTAGAAAAGCAGCCAGCCCTCATGATTGCTGAAGTGTGCATGTAGGGGAGAGAGGAATTCCCTGCCTCTGAAATTTAATGCTTTGCAATATGACACATTCTCATTTAGCACATGCATGATTCTCTAATATTTAGTTAGCTGCTTTGTTCATATCATAGCACCTCCATTAGAAGTTCACTACACTGTTGCAGTACTTTTGTTATAAAAATTTTGGGCTACAGATTAGTCATTCCCTTTAAGAGTTTTAGTTTTTTTTTCAGTGGGCTTGGATATCAGCCCTCCAGTGTTCTCCTGCTAGTCTTAGCATCCTGTTTTCAAAGGTGTTGTCTTGTCTTAAATAAGCACCATTAATCTAAACTGGCATTGAATATTTAAGTACTGGCCCAAAAGCATATGGAGTAAAATGGGGTTTTATTTTTGAGACTTATTATTATTATTATTATTATTATTATTTACCAGAGATCTTGAATGCACTCAAGCCATCTGGTTTTCTTTAGCAATTTGGTTATGTGAGGACCCCCCATTTTAATTTTTTGACCATGGTTAATTCGAAGTGTTTTGCAATGTTATTCCATGGAATGTCTTCTCTACTTGTGTACTGCTGTTTATCTGCATTAGTTCTTTCATTTCTGGAGAAAATAATAGATTAGTTTTCTTAGGATTAATCACAATTTTCTAGCATCTATAACAGTCTTCAAGTTCTACAAAATATCCTTGTAATTTTTTAGCTTCTGGATTGACAATACAGTAACAGTGTGTTGTCTGCACGCACATACATTGCTTCCTCTACGCTTCTGGGTTGACAATACAGTAACAGTGTGTTGTCTGCACGCACATACATTGCTTCCTCTACGCTTCTGGGTTGACAATACAGTAACAGTGTGTTGTCTGCATGCACATACATTGCTTCCTCTACGCTTCTGTGTTGACAATACAGTAACAGTGTGTTGTCTGCACACACATACATTGCTTCCTCTACGCTTCTGGGTTGACAATACAGTAACAGTGTGTTGTCTGCACGCACATACATTGCTTCCTCTACGCTTCTGGGTTGACAATACAGTAACAGTGTGTTGTCTGCACGCACATACATTGCTTCCTCTACGCTTCTGGGTTGACAATACAGTAACAGTGTGTTGTCTGCACGCACATACATTGCTTCCTCTACGCTTCTGGGTTGACAATACAGTAACAGTGTGTTGTCTGCACGCACATACATTGCTTCCTCTACGCTTCTGGGTTGACAATACAGTAACAGTGTGTTGTCTGCATGCACATACATTGCTTCCTCAATTCCTTTTTTACTGGGACAATCACTAAAATAAAAATTGAACAGATGCAAGCCTACAACTGATTCCTGTGGGACTCTTGCCAGAATATTTTTGATACTTGATCTGCAAGTTGCTAGCTTCATCATTAATTTTACCACTTGATAAGGCAGATTATCCACTCTGGGAAATCATTTTCTATGAGTTTATGATATTAAACCCTGTGCCCAAACCTTATCAAAGGCCCTGGTTTTATGTATAGGAAAATAGCTCCCGCATTTTTTTGTGCTCAAAATCATTTTATATGAATTCTTAACTCTGACTGCTTGTTGAATGTCCAGGCAGAAATCCAAACTGGAATTTTGGGATAGTTTCTTTTGTCCAGCAGATAAATTTCACTTCTTGTCGGTATGACATTTTCTAGGATTTTTCCAGGGAAGTGTAGGTAAAGAAATTGATCAGTGATTCTCCAGTTGGGAGTGATTACTTCCAGGTTTTGGAATAAGGATGACAGCTATTTTCCACTCTTCAAGGAAATGGTATAATTTTAATATATAACAATAAATTGCAATTAGCTGTTTTACAAATTTTTGTAGCAGCATTTTCAATATTGTTATTGATGCTGTTCTCTTTAATCACACATGCATATAACATGGTATGGAAGGCCTGCTGAATGTCTCTTGCCTAGGGACAAAACAGGGTTCAATTTCGACCGGTAGTTAGTAGCAAATTGCTAGTAAGCAAAAGCATTTTGCTAGTGATAAAAAGTGCTAGTTGCTAGTGGAAAAATTCTGAATGTTTTAGTGTGAAATGTAAAACGGCACTGCATTGTGGGTGTGGAATATTTTAGGCACTAACAAAAAGGAACAACTGCTTTCTGGAAATGAATGTTTCTTGAAAAGTACAAACATTATAAAAACATTTTGGCACCAGTAGAAATATGCAGTATATTTTCCTTATCTACTTCTGCGTGTGAGGTTGGGTTCAGTTTCATGAAGAGAATCCAGGGTGACTGGAGGGACAGTTTAAACTTACAAACATTGAATGCTCTCATGAGTATTGAGGTTGAAGGTCCATCCGAAGATAAGTTTGACCCCAGGCTTGCTGTTTTAAAGTGGTATGATGAAAAGACCCGAAACACAGATAGTAAATCATCGGGAAAATAACTTGAGATTTTGAATAGTGTTTTTGGATTTTGGGAATAAAGTAAAATAATTTTTTTTTTTTTAAATATTACATTTGAATCAAATTGTTAGAATTAATCTGTCAGGTCATGAAAAGGTGAGTTATATCTAAATATCTGTAATCTTTTATCTTTTCAACATTACAATGAAACAGTTACAGGGATGAAATCAAAATTTGTCATGATTGACTAATAGAGGGGGCCATGTTAAAGTTTCGTTTATATAATGATCAACTTTTGCTAGTAGATAATGCAATTTGCTAGTAAAAACAAAGGCCACTAGCAAGAGTTGCTACTGCTAAAAAAAAAACGAAATCAAGGCCTGGGACTCAAACTGCACAAGTTGCTCCCTGCTTCTCACACTGCAAAATTAACCTGAAACTTGATCTTGTGTCTGTTCTTCTATTCCAAATCTTTTCTACCCTTTACCTAAGTTTTGGGACGTGGAGACTCCTATTCTTCCATGATTGTAAGAATTGTTCAATTACAAATAAAACAATTTTTTCAGCAAAACTTTTCCAAAACCCTTTCAACACTGGGAATCTGTAGTGTATTAGCAGCTCATGACTTTCTTTTGAGTTCTGTATAAGACCTTAAAATTCTCATTTTCTTTCCTTGTTGTGATTATAAAAATCCAATAATAATAAGACTACAAAAAGATTACCCTTCTTATTTTATATTGCTACCTTTGATTGCCATATCATGAAGTTTATCATATCCAGAATTTTGTGAATAACAGGAAATCAATAATTTCACTCAACGTAAATGGACTTGGTACTGGTACTGCTCAGTTAAAAAATATATATATACAGGGTGTTTCCCAAAGTCGCAGTCACTTCAATAACTCGAGAATGAATTGGAACAGAAAAACAGGGTCAACGGGTATTAATAAGGGATGATATGATCTGTTTAAGGGATATGTGAATGGCCCCCCTGATCAGGGGGCTCGGGGGCTATCTTGTGAACAAAGCAAGTTAGGGAAAATTTTCCAATTACCAAGTTATACAGCATTTTTACCTTAGCGTAAATCCACAGAAAAATTTCTAATAGCTCTCCAGGTTTGGGCTGTGCCTTCTTGAGCTATTGCACATCTACAAGGAAAAGTTGTTTTCCCCGCAAACCTTGAAATGTTTCTGCCTTTTCCTGAGCTTTGTAAGAAAAGGCATCTGAGGGGATGATTTTTCGTTGGCCAAACTAAGGGTTCAAAAGCCCCCACTTCTCTCGCTTTTTGCCAAGAAGCTGTAAAGTCACCTAAACTTTGCGCAAAATGCCGCTCTGTAGTAAATTTAGGGTTTCAGTTTATGTATCTACAACTTTAGAAGGAAATATTGGAAATTATGGTCCTAATCTATCCCCGAAATAAATTATTGCCTATGGTAACCCCCCTTCAGGAGCTCAACAAATAAAAAAATCAACAGATATTTAGTCTATCCAATGCCTAAAATTACAAACAGCTCCACACCAGCTGCTTGTAGTTTTAAGCAATCATTTGGACTGTGTTTCCCTTATTACAGGGGCTTATAGAATTCTTTTTAGGGTGTCCGACAAAAAATGAAAGTTTTGAAATCCACCAGAATAAAATAAAATTTAATAAAAATTACAAGAACAAATTAATGCACCTTTTTCTAATGTAAGTTAAGAGGGCTAAAGGGGAATCCACATTGTCCCCCATTTAAATACCCCTGGCTTCTTACATAGTCCACGTAGGCTGTAGAATTAGCAGATGCAAAGACTCATGCTACAGTCGTGTGCTGTTATTGGCATTTCTCGTCCTCTGACACCACGAAATATGGGTTCAATTCAAAATTTGTGAAATATAGCACAGTTAAAATTTACCATAGCAGACCATGCTCTTTTACTTACCTTGTTGCATTATCGAGAAAAACATTTGTACTGAAGTTGAATTATGTCTATCTCTTACGGTGATTTCTGTATTGTGTATACAATGGGTCAAATGCTTTTATTCCTGAACTCGTTC
This sequence comes from Macrothele yani, assembly GCA_039090855.1. Lineage (NCBI taxonomy): Eukaryota > Metazoa > Arthropoda > Arachnida > Araneae > Macrothelidae > Macrothele > Macrothele yani. The sequence goes on along the minus strand of CM076994.1, from coordinate 72,430,889 downwards.
AACGGGCCAAGCCCACACTCTGTATCGAATCCCTCGGAAGTCTTGATATATCAGGGGTTGAAAAAAAATCAAGTAAATGCGCATTTCCCTCGGGAATGTTTTCGTGGAATGTGTCAACCGATAGGAAAGGACTAAAAACAACAAAAGAAACAGTATGTGTTCACCTGCACACATGAATTCCATACTGAAGCTAGTGACATAAGCAACAGTTTTAAAATTCCTCACATTAAAATAACCAACTTATCATAATTTTTTTCTAATGTGCAGATTACAGCGATACGCTATCATTAAAAACAGAAATAAACCGTATTCTTACAAACTAGTTAAAGAAACAGAGTTCGGATTGTAATGAATAAAGAATATCGGTTAACAATTAACACAAAATTATCGTATTTTAAACTAGATTGCAGAAACATTCGGATCTGAAAAAGATGCTTATCAGAACAAAAGCAGACTCGTATGTGCATATTTGTTCAGTTAAACCTTATAAGAACATAGGATCCTAGCAGTGATGTCAATTTCTCTTAGCTGGTGGATGTCTTTTGTGTCTGAATTTTTTTATGGTCTTGCGCTTCAAATTAGTCTTCTTACTAAAGTATTGCCTGTTCAAAATTTCCTCAAACGAACTTTCAAGGAGAGGATTATAGGATATGGCAGGAACGTAGAATGGCCACCCAGGTCACCGGACTTAACACCAATGGATTTTTATTTCTGGGGCCATTTGAAATCTCAAGTTATATGCAACACCACCCGACGATCGGTATGTTTTGAAACAACGAATTATTAATGCCTGCGAGTGTAGGAGTATTCCTTCGTGTCAGCTGCGTAAGTTGCTAGAAACTGTACTTCGTAGAATTCAAACATGCGTTGTAGCTGATGGCAGACATTTTAAATTTTGTGAACGATTTACATGTGATCTTTCCCCCACTATCAGGGGTGGCGGAAAGTGAAGTTCGTTGACCGGGCCCGAAATTTCGAATCATGTAGTGCACCCCTATCCCTTCACGCTTCTCAGAACAAACAGAAAAAAAAACCAATGGCTAAGGTGCTTTGTTAGGGATTAGGACCATCTGACCACTTACTTAGAGGAACTTTCTAAGGCACATCACAACAAAAAACCTCACATATGCCAAAGTACATACATACATATCACTAAGCTGTTCTCTGAGATTCAGAGGTTAGCTCCAAAAAGAAATACAAACTTCCAGATATTTTTACTTATTGTTGTCATATCAAACTTCTCCATTTACAGCGATCTTGACATACAACTCGTGCTTCACTAATATCCATTACACGCCGTACACGAGATCTTTTATACTTCATACTCATAATCTTTTTCTCATGCAGACACTCCTGAATCTGATCCACCCATGTCTTCCTTGGCCTTCCTCTGCCTTTCCTTCCCGCCACTTGGACTGAAAAGATTTTCTTAGTAAGCATTTCATCACCCATTCTTTCAACATGGCCAAACCACCGAAGCATATTGGTCTCCACCTTGCTAACAACATTTTGCTTTACATCACACAGCTGCAATACACCTTCATTTCTCACACAATCATATCGTGTCTTGCCACAAACCCCATGTAAGTAACGCATTTCTCCAGCACACAAACAACTCCTATGCTTCTTCTGCAGTACCCAGGTTTCACTGCCATACATCAGAGTAGGAACAATTACAGTTTCATACACAGCCATGCGGGACTCTCTAGAGAACCCATCATTCCTGTTAAAACCTCCCAGAGCAGCAATGACTTTCAAAGAAGAATTCACTCGCCTACTGATTTCACCATCCAACTTGTTCTCTCTGTCAAACATGCTTCCTGAATACACAAACTCACTCACCTGGTCAATCATAGTGCCATTTATGCTTACATTACATTCAGTGCTACCCGTTCCTCTCTCAAACACCATAACTTTGGTTTTTCCTTTATTTATACTCAGTTTGAATTTCATGCAAACTTCGTGCATCCGAGTCAACATACTCTGCAACTCACTTTTGCTCTCTGCCAACAGCACAGTGTCATCAGCATACAGCAATCTGCACACACGGATATCACCAAGACATAAACCACTATTATCTATTTTGGCATCACGCATGCATGCATCCATAAATATATTAACACAACTTTGCCTAACTCCTGCACCAATGGAAAACCATTTTGATAAAACACCATTTACTCGTACACAAGCTCTACCACCAGCATACATGGCTTTTACACTATTAAGTAGATTCCCAGTAAAACCATATTCATTCAATACCTTCCACAAAAGTGTCCTATTCACTTGGTCGTAAGAGCTTTCTCTAAATCTATGAAGGCAGCAAAAACTTTGTTCCCAACAGCCAGATACTTTTCAATCATCGTGCGCAATGCAAAAATCTGGTTAGTGCAGCCTTTACCAGGCATAAAACCACTCTGCACATCCCACACTTTCAATGATGTAAGACCCCGTACTTTTTCAATAACAACCTTACCAAACACTTTCCCTGGCACACTCGCTAGGCTAATACCACGATAGTTCTTGCATTCAGTCTGATCACCTTTTCCCTTATACAAGGGAACAATGATAGCATCCTTCCAATCCCGAGGGACCATTCCTAACTCCCAGCACAACTGGCAAATTTCAGTTAACCAGTCAATTATAGAGTCACCACCATATTTCAACATCTCTGCAGTTATGCCATCAACTCCTGGAGCTTTACCATTCTGAAGAGACTTTAGAGCTTTACACACTTCTTCTCTTGAGATCTCTCCTGTGCTCTTTCATCCCTCATTGTGACATCATCTGCATCTGTCTCAGAATCATCTTTGCTTTCCTGATCTAATAACTCACAGAAGTATTCACCCCATCTGTCACTTAACTCATTGGGCTCCCATATCATTTCCCCAATCTCATTCTTCACACAACTTACAACTTTGTTTCCCCTATTTTTCCTGAGTCTCATGTACTTCCAGAAGGACTTCCTATCTTTCCAAAAAGCCAGTTCATGCCTTTCCACTTTCTCCTTCCTATCTTTTGCCTTACTGTGGCGAACCAGCTTAGCAGCTTCACGCTTCTTACAGCAATATTCATCCACAGAGACTCTACCTTGCAACATCCCCAAATAGGCTTCCTTCTTTCTCTTTACTGCCTCTTCAATCTCACTATTCCACCAAGCATCACCTCTATTGTTACCCACTATTGTGGTGCCACAGACCTCTTTAGCAGCAGTGACAACACAGTTCTTAAAACATTCCCACTTCTTTTCTACATCTCTCTCACCAGACTTCAGATCCTTCAGTCGTTCTCTGAGTAAGTCAGAATACCGCTGATGATCTTCAAGGAGCCTATCAACCTTTATTCTTTCTATCCTGGGTCTCTTCCTATTCCTTTTCCTCCAACCAACATTAAGTTTCACTCGTGACACTACCAAGTAATGATCAGAACCAACATCCGCACCTCATATCACACGGGTGTTAACAACTAAGTATTTCAAACGCTGATCGTAGACAACAAAATCTATCACACTCTTTTGACCAAGAGTACGATTTTCCCAAGTATATGTGTGGATATACTTGTGGTTGAAACATGTATTAGATACACACAAACCATTCTCAATGCAGAGTTCAATTAATCTTTCACCATTATCGTTCACACAAGGATCATTAAACTTACCCAGAACATTGTCAGAAATTGCATTCTGCACACCTACTCTAGCATTGAAATCCCCTGCTATTATAACTTTTTCTTTAGCACCAAACTGGCTCAAAACAGCTTTTAGCTCATTCCAGAAATCTTCCTTCTTATCAGAAGGTTCTGAGTCACAAGGAGCATACACTACAACAATTACAATTCTCTGAAGTTTCACTTTCAAACGAATCCAGAGAATTCTCTCACTTATGCAACTATAGTGAATCAAGTTGTTCTTCATCTTTTCAGTTAAAATCACACCTACACCAGCCTGTCCTCTCATATTATCCAATACTCCAGACCACACACTCACCGTGCCATTCACTTCTTCTACCCCAATTTCCTTCTTTTTGGTTTCACTTACACACAGCACATCCAGTCTATACTTATTCATCTCCTCAATCACCTCACTCATCTTGCCATTTATACCTCTAGTATTCCATACACCAATCTTACATTCACTCAGCCGAGATCTCTTTCTCATACGCCGTTTAGAAAGTCCAGGTCGATTCCGTGGTGGACCGTCCTTCTCAAGTGTGGTAGATTTACCATATCCCACACTTGAGTCATTCTTAATATTTCTTTTTGTCTTTTTAATCAGGTAAGTACATCAGTGTGGGGGATTAGCCCACAGCTGAGGGTTCCAGTTGGTCATTCAACCTAAGGATTCTGGAATAAAACCCAGTGAGTTAGGGTCTTTTCGTCAAAGCCACACAGAACTAGCTTGCACCTCTCCAAAATTCACAGAGGCCCTAGTTGCTGTTGTGTGTGATCATTGTTACCACGGAGCGCCCCGAGGAGGCAAACCCATCGCTATGCCAAAGTAAAAAAATAAAAATAGGAATCTTGGCTAAAATTATTGAAATCATTGACTGGGCCCGGGCAGTTCTGCTACCACTGCCCACTATTACTGATGGTATTGTTATTAGAACGAGTTACTACATTAAAATGGCAAGTTTATACAGTTCAGCGTAACTTTCAACTACAAGCCACTGTGACAAGTGAGAATAACTGCTTGGTTGAATTCAGCTATCAAGTTGGTGGTAAAAAAAAAATCATCCACTTTGTTTTGTCCTGATAGATCAATCACTTCTGCAAGGGTCTCTTACTGTGAGTTGCTTTCCCCCCAAAATATCTGTTGATTTTTGTATTTGTTGAGCTACTGAAGGGGGGTTACCATAGGCAATAATTTATTTCGGGGATTCGGGGATAGATAGGATCATAATTTCCAAGATTTCCTTCTAAAGTTCAAGATACATAAACTGAAACCCTAAATTTATTACACAGCGGCAGTTTGCACAAAGTTTAGGGGACTTTACAGCTTCTTGGCGAAAAGCGAGAGAAGTCGAGGGTGGGGACTTTCAAACCCTTAGTTTCGCCAACGAAAAAATCATCCCCTCATATGCCTTTTCTTACAAAGCTCAGGAAAAGGCAGAAACATTTCAAGATTTGCAGGGAAAACAACTTTTCCTTGTAGATGTGCAACAGCTCAAGAGGGCACAGCCCGAACCTGGATAGCTATTAGAAAATTTTCTGCGGATTTACTCTAAGGTAAAATCGGTGTATAACTTTGTAATTGGAAATGTTTTCCTAACTTGCCTTGTTCACGAGATAGCCCCCGAGCCCCCTGTTCCGGGGGGACTGGGGGTCATTCACATATCCCTTAAATAGATCATATCATCACTTATTAATACCCGTTGACCCTGTTTTTCTGTTCCAATTCATTCTCGAGTTATTGAAGTGAGCCGCAACTTTGGGATACACCTGTATATCACAACATTTTTGGATGTAATGAGGATGTTTTTTTGATTAAAAGAAATGTACATCATGATAAGGCAAGTGCCTGAAAAATCTTCATGACTCTGAAGATACCTTTCTAAAAGAAAATTTTCCAAGCAGAAATCTAGATGTGGGAATGCCTGTGCACATGCAAATTTTATGTTTCTGCCAATTAACAGGAAATTTGCACATTGTGAAAAGGTAAAACTGAAAAATATATATATATATTTGGTTCTATTGTAAGTCAAACAATGACAAAAGAAACCATTATTTTACAACTGGAAAACTGTACTTTGGAAAAATTAAAATGTACGGATCCTCATTCTCAATGTTACAGCTGCACAACACATGAACATAAAAAAAGGAATTAAACTTTTTGAAAGTTATATACAGTATGTGATACTGTTATATCATTCATCAACATCACCATTCCCTAGGTACATGTACAGCTATCCATCTGTGATACATTTAAAAGAAATGGGAGTTATAATCATTCTTTTCGAGCAAGAAAAAAAATATGAATTTTCACCTGCACTTGAACAATATTCTGTGGTGAATGTAACGAGAAAAAATATTTTTTCACGCACACAAAGCAATTTTTATATAATCAGTGATTCTCACAGTGTGTGAAAGAAATGGCTACATACAATAAAACTGTGGCTTCTACTCAAGAGCAAACATTGCTCATCTAACCAGAATTTATAAAACTGCTCAAAAGGCTAATCCTGGCAGCCAACAAAATCTTAATAAATTTTGCATTGTGAATATTTTTTAATCTGTGTACAGAGAGTAAGAAAAAAAGCCTATTATCTCATATGCAACAGCATATTTTCAAAATCAATGGCAAAAACACTTTTGTTGCTTTTATGGTATTCATTAATGTACCATAAATTTTCTATGAGTATTCTGTGACTCACGAATTCTACTATTTTTTTTTTTTAATTTTTAGATAAATACTTCCAGTGAAATGAACCTACAAGGTCTAAAAAGTTGAAGGTTTACACAAAACAAGATATCATTGAAGGAAAAATGAAAACCTTCTTGAGTAATACAGAATTCTAGTTTGAGATTTAAATCTACAGAATAATAATAAAAACAAATATTTTTTTCTTTCTAGAAGCTATGAAGAATTGCAAAGAGAAATAATGCCAGATACAATGATGGCTGTATCAACAATTAACTGGGAAACACAGGTTCTGTTAGAAGTAAATACCGAATATCCAAATATGTTTGTAAGAACTGCAAGCAAATTATGAAACAAAGAAAGTGAAATGAAATAATTCATGAACATACAAATAATACAGACGGAGACAGCAAAACTATGATATAAATTATGCAACTACTGTAAAGTTCTGTGTGTGTATCAGTACTCATTCTTAACTAATAAATAACAAAATATCAGGTTAATTAATGAATAATCTCAAACAAAGAAAACATTCTAACTTTCACAGTAGAAAACTGAGAAAAAAAAAAGCAATGATTGTGTAACTTTTGATAGCAACTTAAAATAGATCAGTTCACAGTATTTGAACAATGCTCCCAATCTGTATGTAAAGATGTCCCCTCACATTTAATTCCTCTCCTTTAATGTCTCGCCTAAGGTTGTGACCTTTAGCATTGCAAAAACTGTTCATGTTGGGCATTCCAACTAACAGTCAGTATCAATTTTTCTAAAGTCACACTTAATTTGGTAAACTCCCTTCTTTCATAGTAAAATATGTTTGGTTCATAACATAGAAAATTGGGTGGAAAATGTAAAGCAGGTTTTAGTTACAATTATTTGATGTTTGTAACATGATAAAACTGCTTTATTTTCATAGTTAAGTTCAACAGCATTACCAGACTAAGAACTTTAGAGGGCTGGACAGGGCTTAATTGTTTCCACTACTTCATACTTACCCCATCCACTCTTTTCTGTAATAAAAAAAAACACTTTAGAACTTTAAAATTGACAGTTGTCACTTTAATTTGAGTTTTAAGTATAAACAATTAAATTAATTAATTTGATTTCACTTTCAGGCAATGTAAACCTGAGATCTTCAGTTTTAGTATAATTTCTATGCAGCATTATTATTATTTATAAAAGTATTTGTAATTAATATTACTTGGAAAAATGCTGATCTTTTCCCTATCTGCAGAGGGTTTTTTTTTTTTTGTTAACACAGAGATGGCCCACAATGGCTTTGATACAATGGGAGTACACAGCAGTGCTGCAGGTCTTTCTGATTAGGATTTTTATTTGTGACCTTTGTTTAGGACAAGCAACAGATTCTATATGCAGACACTATGGAAACTAAACATTTAGTTTCATAGCTCCCTGCAACTTAAACAAGGGACAGATTGAATAGTGGTACCCACACGTTCCCGTGTGTTGGCTGGGTGGTCTGGTTTATTGGTGTGACAATGGCACGGGATGACAGGCTTTGAAGGCAGAGCATCATAAGTTAAGGGCATTAGGAGCAATAGAGAGACCCACCACAGGGCAAGAAAACTAGCCCTATAACACCAAATTAATAATACAAGATCCAAAATCTCTGAGTGTTTAGTTGATGTTGCACTGCATGTCAACCAGGTGCATACACAGTGTAGTAAAAAAAATTGAACTTCATTACACACCTGGCAATCCTTGGGATGTGTCCTTAAGCAAGAGGTGATTCCTTATGCATCCTTTGGTAGTATATAATGGTCAAATGTAAATTAATCATTGACTTTTATGTCTTTATTTTTTAATGATTGATCACTGATTTAAAAAAATAATAAAAATATTCTGAAATTACTAAAGATTTAGGAATTCATATTTTAACTTAAACGAAAACCTTATTTCAAGATTATTGTTGGGGGCTTCAGATGTTTGGTGGAACTTCACTCCCTCCCCTCCAAGGCTCTTGTAATGCCCTCAGTTACATTACACTACAAACTGCAATAAAAAAAAATGTGTACTGTTGTACCATGGCAACTAGGAATGGGCTACTTCCTTTACTGCTAATAGACTGCTGTCCCATCAATGAGAATAATCTCTGTTCATGCCCATCAATGAGAATAATCTCTGTTCATTCTCACAAAATACAGAAGACATTCCAAACTCAAGATAGGACATTCACAAAATATACAGTAAGGAAGTATCAAGCAATTCGAAGATAATTATGATACCCGGTTTTCGAAACAAGGAGAGGGAATATTTAACCGAGTACACAGAAAGAGCACATAATTACATACCACAACATAGATCATAACAAGGCATGAACTGTATCATTTCTAAAATAAGATTCCTATAAGGTAAAGAGGGATATATAAAAACACTTTTTTGCATTAGAATTGACCCAACCAATCTTGGGGTGAACTAAGGTACATAGAACTAAATGAAATTTAATAAGAGCAAAATTTAGTTTCCATAATCATTTCAAACAAGATTATCTCACCATCATGAACTATATGTACCAAGTCTTATCATAAATACTGTTACAAAGTATTCAATGAAATAACAAAAGAAATTTAAAGATATTTTAATATACCTATGATATGACATAAGTAGCAGACTTATAAATACATGGCACCAATCACTTTTAAAAATGCCATCCTTTTGCCTTCACACAGTCTTTCAGTCTCTGTGGCCACTCATCAATAGCTTTACGCAGGGTCTCCACAGGGAAAGCGGCTACTGCCCGCACTAAAGAGCGTTTGAGACTGTCAATACTGGGGTGTCTCTGTAGGCCATGTTCTCCAGTGTGACCCACAACTTGTAGTTCAAGGGTTGAGGCCTGGTCTGCTTGAAGGTCAATTAGCTGGAGAAATGAAGTCTGGCAAATTCGCCTGAGGCCACTCCTGGGTTGATTTGGCCTTGTGGGCAGGTGCAGAATCCTGCTGAAAGCTCCACTGTCAGTTTTGGAAGAGGGTGCGACTCATATTTTTGACCAATGGCTCTAAAACCCTGTACTGGTAGACTTTGGTGGATGTTTTCACTCCTTTATCATAAAAATGGAGCTCTGTGGTACCCTCGTAGGAGACTCTGCACAAAACCACGAGAGAAGCAGGATGATGGCCCCTCGTGGTCCTTGGAGCTTTCTCCTGAGCTTCGCGTGAGGTTGACGCATACACCCTGGCATTTTGGTGGTTGAAAGCCTCTTCAATAGTGAAATTTTTTTCATCAGAGAAAACGATCTGTCTGTGGCAATTGTCTAAGCAACACTGCAGCAAACATTTCACTTTTACCACCCTCTGCTGCTTCAGTTGTGGGGTGAGGAAGTGCCCTATATACTGCCGGTAAGCTCTTACCTTTAGGTCACTCCGCAGCATGTGTGACATCAGCATTCTTGAAATGTTCAGCTGATGAGCCATCACTGATAGTTTTCTGACAGGATTTCATCGAATATGAGCTGCCACATCACCAGGCGAGCAGTCCTCATGGCACGCAGCCGACCCTTTCTGGGCTGGTCAGCGACAGTCCCAGTCTCAAGGAACCTTTTTATGGTCTGGTAGACAAAAATTTGGCTGATTTTCAGTTTCTTCAGCATGTTGAAAATCTTGGAAGCTGATTTTCCAACTTTGTGCAGCGCTATTACAGCAACACGATTCTCATAATAGCCCCACTCTATGGCAAGTACTTCACAAAACACGTTATCTCCTCTGTGACTGAATGCACAATGATTCGTTAGCTGCTTCATGCCTCCTGGCTGGTTGGTGATGTTGCACACTGGTTGTGCGCCATCTGTCGAATGATTGTAACAGTATTTATGCTAAGACTGGGTAGTTGCAGAACAATGGAAAACTCACCTTTTTAACCAAAAACGTGCAGCATCGTCCACATTAAGGTTGTCCTTTGCTGATGTCAGGAACCACCCAGCAAACCCTTTTTCTTCACAAAACTCATTCATTGTGGCAGGATTAGCAACAGGCCCTTCTTTGGGCAAATCACACTGCATACATATGAACAGAAGACACAAAATCAGAACTCAATATCCAACATAACTGTCTTAAAGAAGCATTATATAAACTGAACTGCACACTCACTTGTTCTGTATCTCAAACCATGGCAACATGAGAATCACTCTGGTTAGTATCACTGGCAGCTAAATTTATATTTCTAAACAGGGTTAAACTAAAACTTACAACTGGATACACCAATGAAACAAACCATGATATTGTTGCCCTGCAGATAAATAAAAAATAAACAACAATTCCCTGCCGATAAACAATTCTGAATACAGTTGGCTTCGAATGCTGAACATTCTTTCCTGTGATAAAAAATGGTTCGAAACAGCATGTATATATACATTGTATTTCCGAAAGTCTTTTGTAAAATGAAATTGTGTGCTTGTAGTAACACTTTGTCCGTCCATCTGTGGACATCATATCTCTGGAACTATTTATATTAGTCGATTTGAAAATTTCTTTTTCTGTTGGGAAGCCCAAAATGTGAGAATGATGATTCTTTCCTTTCAGTCCTTTCACAATGCATAATGTTGCCACTAGGGAGCATAAATACAGATGCTATGGAATTCAAAATATATTTTATTCCATATCTTTGGTTCTAAATATCCGTTGAAAAAATGTTTTCCTTCCTTCGATGCCATTTATCTTGAATACTATTTTGGGTAGCATAGCTTTTTTTAAGTAATGCACAGTTTCTATGCTGGGAGGGGAGGGGGGCAATAGGTTTGTAAATTCTCAGTAGCTAAAAGTCTGATTTCAAAAATCCTTTTTGCTTCAGATAGTTTCTGGTGGGAAATGTTCTACATACAATTTTGAATTTTGGTAAAGAACTGTTTTGCCACTAGGGAGAGTAAGTGCATATTTATCTTTCTGGTGTAAAGTAGAGCCTGCTTATAATGAGCCCATATTTAGTGAGATAAAAACTGGAGCGAGCAAAACTGGAATCTTTGTTTGGCATAATATTAATTCAAAGCCAGTTTTTGATAGTTTTTAATGAACAAAATTTAATGAACTCCAGATTTAACAAGGGAGAGAAAAGCGAATATGCTCAGTTTTAACAAGTGAAGTAACAAAATTTAATAGAATTCCATATTTAACAAGGCAGAGAAATTCTGCTGCACACTGTCCTGGGATGGAAGAATGGAAATAGTGAGTGGCATACAGGACGAAATTGCAATAGTAATTGGAACCTCGGTGAGACAGAGGAAGAATGTTGATATATTCTTCTACCAGTACATCAAAGGCACAACTCGCTTGTTGAGGCTCAAAAGGTGAGTTGTGCAAGAGAATCTCTGTCATCCACTCCAAAGGGCTATGCCTTAGAAGTACTGTGTCAGCAGAGTTGAAAAAGGGGCGACCTACTCCTAGGCAAAAAGTGGATGGCTAGGGTCTAGGCACATGTATTAAGTGGATTTCTGGGTAACAATTGTTGAGAGGAACTGGAGAGTAATGGAATGGGGATGTGGCCTGAGGGAAAACAGGAGATGACAATACCTACATTTGTGTCCACAGTCTCTTTCGCACTCCAAGTGAGCTTTGCATTGGGAAGATCGGTTCTGCTTTTGCTTCATGTGTTTCCATAAACACTGGTCAGCTCATGTAACTGTCAAGTAGGATATTCTAAACTTTTATAAGTGATAAAATGTCTAAGAGAAAACCGTTATCCACAAACAATGAAATATCCATCGTTAGAGAGCCAGAAAATAGCGAAAAGTTATTGCCATATATCATGATATACCAGATACGGCTATACTTCACTTTGCAGCCCATGTTGTCTGCTACAAGAGATGCAGCGCTAGTAACGTGCTGCCATCTATCGGGCGATATGAAATATGCAGCGTGGGTTATTTCTGTAATTAATGTGTTTCTCCAGTGTTTTGGCTGGCACTTAAAAAGGCATTTATTGAATGTTCATAGAGTACCTACTCTGAAACATTTCTGGGACGGAAAATATGTGTTTCCACCAGAATGAAAACCTCTCTTTCTGGTACAGTAATTAAATTAGATTTATTGGGTACCAGGAAAGAACTGTTTGATGCAAATCATCACCTCAAAGCAGTGTTCTGAGGAAAGATGACAATTCCGTCGGAATTAATATTCCAGAATGTGGTCTGCCATATGATTTTTTGTGAGACCCATCTGAAAGTGGGCGCTTCAAGGGCCGCCAGTTACTCTTTACACCTTCAGTATGACCACCAGTACAAGGATCCACAAAAGTGAGGGACTGGTTTTTGTACAATCCTCATTCGCAACTTCCTCGAAAAAATGCTTCCACTAACAGAAACATGGTGAACCAAGTCAGACGCATGGAGCGAACAGCCATGACGTAACTGAGGCGGCAGCGATGGGAGGAAAGAGCGGAAGCGCCACCTATCGGGAAACGTGTGATTTCCCACGATTCCACGTTACTTCCCTCTAGCAGAACGACCGTGGCAGCAAACAGAAATGCATCCCCAGATACTACCCAAAAAGTTGACGAAATAGTGCGAATACCCTCAATAGACTGGCACAAATTCTGAGAAATAAGGCTGTAAAAAGTGTAGGAGGCATTTTTGAGGAAAAACTGGCAAATGATCTTTTTTGTATCTTTTTTGTATGTTTTTTGTGTGCCGATTTCAAAAATTTTGTTTGCCACTCTCGATTTTGATGTTATATGCTTCAAATTGCCAAAAAACAGAGTGGCAACCATGTGAAAAGAAGTACTTATAACTTTTGAAGTAACGGTAGTAAAATAGTGATCTTGGTGTCAAACATTACATTTTTAGCTATATTAAATCCAAAAAGTTCAATTTCTGCTCTTAAATGTGATGTTACATGGTTTTTATCGCTAAAAAAAATGGTCGCCATCCTGAAAGAAGAGAAACTTCTTCCACTTTCAGGTGAATAAAACCAAGTCATGTATGTATAACTACATATTTTTAATACAATATTACAAGCTGAAAAATTGGCATAGAACATTACATGATGTATGGCACTAATGGCACAAAGTAATATAATGCAAAGCACAACATCATCTTAATACATTAACAGCATACAGAAAATCTGTAAGTTATCAATTCTTATTGTTTATACAAACACTTTTTTCTTTTTTACTTAGGGATATTCATGCATTCCTTACTGCCATTATCTGCACATGTACAAATTGCAGTACATTCAAGCTTGCCTTTCTTGCATGAACAGTTAGTGGATATACCAGGGGTGCAGAATATGTCCGAACGAGCGAACAAGGTTCGGGGGAAATTAAGGCAGCTCTAGGGAAATTTTTGCCCTGGGGTAAAATAATAATAGTAATAATAAAACAAATAATTGACTTATTAACAACAAATATAATGCAAAAAGTGGGAGTAATTTACTTCACGGTAATCATTTTGAAAAATGTGTCATTATGAATACAAGAGTATATGAGGGCTGTGACGTACTGCGAACTACCGCTCGCAAACAATTCACCGAGCCTAAACGATTTTACTAATGCCAAGGCGGGGACAACGTAGTGTGTGGAGACAGCGTGGCGGCCTAATGACTTTACTAATGCCAAGGCAGAGACTACGACGCAACCACTAGTCACGCTAATAAACGTTTCCGAAATTAATGGGCTGCCCCGGTGGCACAGTGGTCTAAGCGATGGCTTCTGATCATTCTTCCAAGATGGGCCCGGGTTTGAATCCTGGTGAGGCATGGATGTTGTGTTTGTCTCATGGCGCTGGCTCCCGCCCTTCCCTAGAACCAGTGGCCCTAAATTAGGGATGGGCGACTGCTTATAGCCCACTGAGTTGCTCTAGGTGATCATTAAACCTCCAAAAGAAAAAAAGAAAAATAATGGCAACGAATGTGTCATAGGCGCCGATTTGAAAAATTATTGGAAGTTCCGGACATTTTAAAGAGAATGACACATGCATTTTTCAAAGGATTTAAGTCGAATTTAAATTTCATTCAGTAAAATTAATTATCTGGCACAATTAGACGCCTCGAATGCTAGAATGAAATAAATTATAGTTAATTACAGAATTTTTTAGCTGTTTATTTTTAGCTGTTTATTTTTCAGCCTCTCTGCCCCAGGTTACTTCTTGATTCGCCTATTCTTGTTTCGCATATTCTTCATAAGTCGAAAGTTAATGGGTTCCACCATTTTAGGCGAGGAAATAATTCTTGATTCGTCTATTCCTGTCTCACCTAAAACTTTCACCTGGAACACTAAATCTTTCGTGCGTTAAAAAAAAAAAAAAAAGGACAATTTTTTTTCGCAAAAAAAAAAAAAAAAAGCTAGTTATTCATTGAAATAAATATTAGTTTTTTTTTCTTTTTTTTCAAATTTTTAAGTAATAGGTTTTAAGGATAGTTCTGGATCATCGACATAAACTCTAATAATCACTTAAACTTGTATGAAAATCCGCTACAGTTTTGGGGAAAATTTCAGACAAAAAAAATGTGTTCTGGGGAAATATTGGGCCCTGAACATTTTCTGCACCCCTGGGATATACAACCACCCTTATATCCACAGGAGACAATGTCTTTGCAAGATTGTGGAATTGGTGGGAGTGATGGCAGATTTGGAATGAGCTGTTCATCACCCATTTTCCATCCCATGGTAGTGGGTGACAGTAACACAGGTTTTGGTATGACCGACTGCCTCCATACCATGGCTTGATAGTAGTCCCATTGATAATGAAACTTAAGAGCATCAGTTCTATGTGGAAGTGTTTGTGGTGTTTTTCCTTTGTTGAACAGCTTAACTCTGACTTCATCACAGCTACTTGCCTCTGGCGCATATAATACAACAGCTTGCATATGAACGTCTCTGCCTTAATAAAATACAACAGCTTGCATATGAACGTATCTGTCTTATGTATTGTTTCAGTTCACCTATAGCAAGATGTAGTAGGAGATCATGATCAGTATTAAATATTTTTCATGCTGTCTCCTTACCGGTCCCAGCAATGTAGGAAACAGTGTCACATCCTGTTATGGAATGGGAGTAGACTCTCAGAAACAGAACTGTAAATGAAAGTTTGTCTTATTTCATGCACAGGAATGTATTTTCTTTGTTTTTATGTTCTTGCTCTAAACCACAACTTAGCACAACCAATCTTGTGAAATAATGCTACCAATAGAACCAACACATCTGTATCACATGCTGAGACAACAATGCTATCAGCATCAGATTGGAGACAGTGAAGAACAATACGGCGCGTGTCTCCTCCAGAACATTGCCACAAAGGATTTAGCTACGGCTGATATTCAAGATAGTCTACTAAGTGCTCAGACACTGGGATATTTAAAGCTAGATACTTTCGTGAAGGAAAGGATGGTGGATCCCAATGAAGGCTAGGAACAAATCAAGTGATCCTCTAAGAAAATCAGAAGCAAAGATGTTAAAGTCCCTTTATGAAGTTAACATGGTAGATACTGGCAAGGTAACCATTTTGAAAGCAGACAGGAATATTCTTCAGTGCCTCATAACTGCCTATCAAGCCAGTCGTAATGTGGATCTAAATCGCATTTTGTGTCATGAGCTAATGCCAGTATCCCTTGCCAACACAAATGGAAATCTAAGAACAGGAAACAAATCCATTCTAACTGATGTGATGTGTTGTAAGAACAATTCTAGTTCTTACAAACTTGTCAAACTTTTAGAACATAAAAAAAAAAATTGAGTGTAAGAACAAGAATTTTTCTTACAACTATTCCTGTTCTTACAAACTTGTCAAAATTTTCAAAAGTTTTGGTTACAAGCTTGCAATATACCTCATCCCTGAGTCTCCTTCCTCGGGGGCAAAATGTTATATTGGCAGTACGTTTTGTACAATAAACTGCAGAATTTTGGAACATAAAAGAGATGTCACTTCTGCACTTTCTCTTCTGACTATTGAAGATACCTCTGCCTCTCCAAACTGAGATTGTACCAAAAGGATTGCACCCTTTTCAAACAAATTTTCATTATGCTACAGAGAAAGCATTGAAATTCTCTTCAATAAAAACTCTTGCAATTCTGACACACCCTTCAGTATTCCAATAATTTGGAAATCTCTACTGGCAACAGCTAAAGAAATGACGCCAACCATGTGAGTGCTTGCTTGTTGTGTGAACAAGGCTGATGCTGCAGCCGTAAGATCTTACAAATTTGAAGTTTAATACGTAATAAAACATGCATGAAATTTTCTACATTATTGGTTTTGTCATATTACGTGAAATGGCCTTCCTACCAGAACACGCATTGCATGGAAATCTGTAGGAAACTTCCCAAACAGGTTAGAAATGATCCAGATTTTCTTTCTAAGGTTGTTATTGGGGTTGAAAGTTGGTTTTATGGGTATGACCCCAAAACCAAACAACAATCATCACAATGGAAGTCTCCCAGTTCACGGCAACCAAAGAAAGCTTGACAAGTGAAAAGCAACACCAAGTCAATGTTCATCTGGTTCTTCGACATGGACAAAATTATTCATAAAGAAGTTGTTCCACCTGGTCAGTATGTCAACACCCTGTTCTACTTGATGCCCTGCACCAGCTAAAGGAGGACATGTGAAGGAAAAGTCCCAAGAAGTGGCAAGCAAACAATGGCTTCACCACATTAATGCCCCTCCACATATAGTGTTGGTAGTGTGCCAGTTTTTGGCATCGCATAAAACAACAGTTGTCCCTCACCTGCTTTACTTGCCAGATTTAGCTCCCTGTGACTTCTACCTGTTTTCAAAAATTAAAATTAAACTGAAAAAGATAAGATTTGACACCATAAACGAGATCCAGGCAGAATTGCAGGTGGTGCTGAACACTCTAACAAAAGATGACTTCAGCAAGGTGTTCTGAGCACAGAAAGGCACCTATACTGGGCAAATCTAACCTGACTATGCAGTTAAAGCTACGGAGTGTGCATTTCCACTGCATAATATAGTTCCAGTTTAAAAACTCCTGCTCAAGCTTGAATTGAGACCTAAAAAAGTGCATGGATATATAGATGTTCTAAATGTCGTACGTGCATACATAAAAAAAAAAATAATTAAGGTCCCAATTTCGGTAGCATTTCTAAAAAATAAAAATATTTGCATATTGGCTACTTCTGTTTTGCTTTCAGAGAGGCTATACAGTTATACACTTGGGATATTTACTGCGAGCGAGAGAGAATTGTATTAGCCTGAGGGTAAAGGGGGCGATAAGGGCTTGGTCTTTTCTTCTTGGTTACAGTTTTAAAATACTCACTGAGAAATAGTTTGTCTGGTGGCAAGGTTGAGAAGGTGTGAGGTTTGAAGGGAGGACATCCTGATGGAATGCAGGAAAATTCCTTTTGTGTTGCCTTAAGTCACCCTTAAAGGGAAGGACATGTAACACCTTATTAGCGCGCAGAGAAATACTGAAACACAAGAAATATCTTGTTGGTAAATTGGTTTCACAGCATTAGCAGTGTAATCAGGTTAGTATAGAATCAGTGTATACATTCTAATGGAGACTATTTTGAAGGTGATGGTGGACCATAAGGTGTGTTGTAAGTTAATATCTTCAGGAAGATCAGTGCTGTTTTTGCTTCACTGTGTTGTTAAACAGCAGTCAACTCATGTAGCTGTCAGGTAGGAAATCCTAAACTTTTATAAGTGACAAAATATCTAAGAAAAAACTGATATCTGTAAATGACAAAGTAGCCATTACTATACAGCCAGAACATATTAAACAAGTTAGTAAAATAATGCAATGCATTGATTATGATACGTTTTCCAACATGCCAGAAATCATTACTCAAGTTATGAGGATAATGGCTGTGGAATAAATCTTGCTCCTGTGTCCTGACCTTTGACCCCATTTCGATGACATTAAACAGAACCGATTCAGTATAACTCTGGGACAACATGATAACGTTTTGTTGTCATCGAAGAATTTTTAGTCAAGTTATGAGGATAATGGCTGTGGAATAAATCTCGCTATTGTGTCCTGATCTCCGACCCCATTTCGATGATATTCAACAGAACCTGTTCAGCGTACCTCTGGAACAACATGATGAAGTTTTGTGGCAATCGAAGCAATGACGCATAAGGACAATGGAATGGATCCCGCTCCTATGTCCTGACCTTTGACCCCATTTCGTCCATTTTCAATAGGGTTCGTCCCCAGGTGGTCCGCTACCATATACTAAAATTTCATCGAAATGGAACCATTTTTACGCAAGTTATGACATGGGCAATGGAATGGATCCCACTCCTATGTCGTGACCTTTGACCCCATTTCATCAATTTTCAATAAGGTTTGTCCCCAGGTGGTGCCCTACCACATACTAAAATTTCATCGAAATCTAAATTTTTTTACGCGAGTTATCGTGCCAACAGACGGACAGACTGACTGACAGAAAAGGCTGGAGCATATACGCTTCTTCAACCTACGGTTCGAAAGCATAAAAAATGTTGCCATATGTTATGGTATATATGAATACATAATCTAAATGCATATTTTTAAATGGTGGGGCTTTTCACCCCAAAACGGATTTAGCGAGCGCTCAGATTTAATGTGGATTTCTGTCGATTCTGAACTGCTCGTTATAAGAAGCTACTACTGTATTTTCAGGCAATCAATGTCTGTGCTTCTAAAAACTAAACTGAAAAGGTTCCTTTCAGGTTGGAAGCCACTCCACACAGAAAACTATATATTTTCCTACACAAAATGATGCACAGTTTTTCTGTTAGGTGGTACAGATGAATATTATTGATATATCTGCTTCTAACAGTCCAGTTTGAAAAATTATTTCATTGTTGGAGATAGTTTCTATTATGAAATGTGTATTAAGAAAAATTTAAATTATATATGCAACAAGTTTTCCACTAGAGGGCATAAGTCCTGTTTCCATTTACAGCAACTACATCATTACTCTTGAATTTCACAGAGCCAGTTATGAAAAGTAAATATTTTTTATATACTTTTAGCCATTTTTGGTAAAAAAATAAGGATTTCTATGCACCCTAAAAAAATAAGCACTTTTAAATACTTTTAATGGTTTCTAAGGACAGTGGGAAGTTGGGAACCATGTAATATACATGCTAAAGATTGTTTCTGATATTCCTGATGTTTTTGCAATATTCATTGATCATTTGCTCTTGTTTTGTAGAGTCACAATGCTATGTTTAGACCTTCCAAACATCTTTTGCAGTAGGAAAGTCCCCGCATGCATCTTCAGCTGCTACTTCTTCTTTATCTTCATTAGCAATGTTTTTGTGACAATTTCTTATACCTTGAACAATCTTAAAATCTGTTTGTGCCTTTGTGGTTAAAAAATTTTCAGTCACACTTCCAAATCAACCAGATGTTATTTAACAGAACTTTGAGGCAATCTATTTAGCAATTGCTGAGTAATAACATAATCACAAATTGGATCTGCTGCCTTCTGCCCCAAAGAAATAATTCCTGTGTCATAAAAATTGTTAACTGATTAATTTTTTGTCACTTGACTCCAATGTTTCGTCCCCCACTCCCCACCCAAGGCATCTAGCAGACTTAAAAAGTGCAATATTTTTTTACAGTGTATTCGATAATTTAATAAAACCTATTATTACTATTTGTATGTTAAACTTCAGATAGCATCTTTCTTGATCTAGGGTGATGCAAATTTTAAGGCATACAAACAGGCAGCTAAAAGAACTAAGAGCATAATTTTCAGTTAGCTGTCCAGGCTTTACTTTATAAATAATAAAAACCAAAAGGAAAACAAAAGTGATGCACAAATCAAGGTTGGCATTTTTAGTGATGATGTTATAAAGGAGGTTGTCAAGTACTAACTCTGCCATTTTTTTGGACGAAAATATGCATTGATTTCTTAAAATCATGAACAAGGTGTTTAAATTAAGAATGTTATGGCTAAGTGTGGTAGTCTGTATTATTTACTGTCATTGAAAAGGCCTTCGATGTGACAAGTGTAACATAAGTCATTGATGATCAAGAGAAGAAAATGTTAAATGCAGAAAACCGTCCTATGTAAGGGAAGAGATGGAAAAAAACTGTTGCTAGTTAGCATAATATATTTTTTAAGTCATTCATGCTAATAACATGCTTGATTACTGTAAGCAGTTAGATGATGATTTATTTTTTGTTTCAGTAAGAAATTCAGAATTGAAAAAAAAAGCTCCAACAGGATAATGCTCAGACCTTGTTCACATTTGGTCAAAAATACAACTGAAACTAAAATCTCCTGAATTTAAAAAAAAAAAAAAAGGTGGCAAAAATTTTGAAACAAATATTTGACTACTTTTAAACACTCACACCTTTTTCCTTTAGTTTTACACTATCCAACACCCATTTGAAAATAGGGAACTAGACTTAAATCTCATTTGCAACAGTGAAACAGTTATTTCTGGATATGGCTTTATAGATGAATAGCTAAAAATAACAAACAATTAAAAAAAAATGGTAATGTCACCTTATTGGCTAACAAGACACAAGGGATACGGCTACCATCAGGGAGATGGACTTTACTGTCCAAGTCACTTTTCCACTTCATCACAGCATCAAAAGTAGCAGATCTATTTGCATCAAACACAATGAATGCACCAACAGCTTCCTTATAATAAACACGAGTCATGTTTCCAAATCGTTCTTGACCTAGGGAAAAAAGAAAATGAAAAATGGAAGTATGATGAATCAAAGAAAAAAGAATTGTAAGCACGATTGTTCTAAGTTTTAATATTTTAGACAAGTAATGGCTGTAATGTCTCTAAAGAAACCTAAAAGACTATATGGAGAAAAACATTTTACATAAAATAAGGAAAAGATTAATTTCTGAACTGAAGCAACTGCGTTCACTTTTGCGATTAATCCAGAATAATCTCCCTGATGTAGACAGAGCCTCATCTGTTGTAAGACTGAACATTTTCCCCAGTCAATGTTATGTGTGGTAAAGTTACCAAGGGCCTTAAAGTTTCATCAGCAGAGGTTTTTGTTCATAGAGAGGAACAAAGTAAATCCTTTTTAAAAGGTTTGCACCTAACAAATGCAAGAAGAACGACTGAACCAAATCACAAAAAAAAAAAAAAAAAAACTCCTTCTTATTCCATAAATAAGAATTTCTTTCATGTTTTCTGTCACACCATAAATTCTGCATTTGACTATGGATCAATCTAGGAGAATCAAATCCTCACCATTAGTGTAAGGAGCTACTTTTGGAGCAATGAATCATAACAGGCAAGGACTCTTAGAAGTCCCATGGACAGACATCTCCATTGCATTTGTTGTCAATTTTAACTTGCATGGTTTAATTTTGAAAAAGTAAAAAAAAAAAAAAAAATTCTCTATGCTTGGTCATTAAATCTCTTAATAGTTTTCAGGGTTTCATACTTTCATTGGCCAGAATTTCATTACAAATCATACACATATGCAAAGGATTATCTTCACTGACAGTAAATGTGCAAACAAGTTTCCGATACACACTGTCGTATTTTCATGATGAACTTTTAAATTTTGGGCCTGCTTGATACATAAATTAAGGTTTTGACATTAACCAGACTTTTGCTTTTGCACCCTCATCATCAGTAGTAGGCTAAACAGCTTCACAACACATACGCTTGGAAATATGGCTGTTTCCTTTGTCTTTCCTTTCCCCCAAACTTTCAGTTTTAGGCTACGAATCCATATCACTAGCTAATTTTACAAAAAATAACAACAAATTCTAAACAACTGTCTCCTTGCTTGCTTTTCACTTTACTCCAGAACGCCGACTCACTGAGTGCCACTTGCTCCCCTTTTGCTGCTCATTAAAAGTTCAAAGAATACAAGAGCTCCAGAATGTTCTCGTACTCTCCTCAACACAGATATGGCAGTGTGGTGGGAGAAAGATTTAGAGTTAGTAAAACACTGCCTTCTGTGCGAGGACAGCAGGCAATGGATGTGGAGAACAGGAGGGAGGGAGTGTGACTGCAAGAAGGTTGCTTGCACTCAGTCATTGATTATTTTTCAGATTGCACATGTTTATTGATAATATTTAAACAATCCACTTTACTTTTTAATTACTGTTCAGTGTGTATACAGGGCACTGTGGAAAGTTAAGACTTTCTAAGCAGAGGCTGCATTTTAGTTCTTCCTTTTATCCACAGAATACAGACATGGCAACAAAATTTTCCTCATATTTAAAAATTTTCACCAACTATTCTCAATGCAGCTCACCTAAATTTATACTTCAATCCAATAGAAATTACAATATCAAAAGAACAGCAAAAATGAACTTCCTTTCAAATTTCATTTTTTGCAAACACATGCAGACAATAGGCAATACCTGATTCAACTTTCAAGACTGTTAAATAATGATGCATTATTACATTTTTCCATAGACTGCCCTTCTTCCCCATACACACTTGTCTGTAGTGTGAAGAAAAGTGCATTGTAAAGAAAAGTGCATTGTAAAGAAAAGTGCATTGTAAAGAGTGCTTACGAAATTCTGGAGGTGAGATTATCCTGTAGGAATAACAAGCCTAACGAAATCTTTACAAAAGTGAAACTGAACAGGCATGCCACTTGAGAAAGGAAGGAAAGATCTTGAGGTTGTACCAGCTAAGTTTTGACTAACAAAGTTCCTCAAGATGTATTTCTTTGACAGAGAAACATAACAATGATTTCACATCATTCCATCACATGAAGCATACTTGTGGTACATTTTCTGAGTGCTACATAGGGGGAAACACACCATGCGGAAAGAGGCCGAACAATCGATCCATTTTCTTTCATTTTATTCGCAAGCTCTGAAAGATCAAAATTTTTAAGCCTTATAGTCATCAATGCAAAAGCTCCAATAAAATACCATTGCACCATGTTTTGATTACTAGTAAACTTTCTAAATATTTTTGTTTTAATTTTCCAATGTTGTTTAGTTATTTTGGCAATTAAGTTATCCAATGCAATCAAAATTAAGGGTAAAATTAAGGGTTTTGCAGCTAATAATCATTTTTAAACAGGCTTATGAGCTCTGGCTTCTATACGCAGTTTTAAAATCAGAGACAACCAGAAAGCGGGGAAAAAAAAATCTATAGGAAAATACCTGAACAAGTCATTTCTTATTAAAAAAAAAACTTTAATGAAAATAAAATAAGTAAACAGATAGATGATAAATATACACATACAGTAGAAAGTAAAAAAAGAATTTTTTTTACTTGTGAAACAGCAAAGCAGCAAGTAAAAAAAAAAAGCTGGAATATTGCAATCTTTTTTACACTAATCTTACGACATGACAAAAATGTGTGACCACAGTGATGGAAAGTTGGAAAATCATTTTTGGAGCAGGTAAAATACATTTTTGGAGCAGCAAAATACATTTTTGGAGCAGGTGAAATACATTTTTGGAGCAGGTGAAATACATTTTTAGAGCAGATAAAACACATTTTTGGTGTAAGAAAACATTTTTTCATAGCAGGTAAAATATTAGTTGATAGAACAAACTCTTAAGCAAAAAATGTTTTGGAACTAGATGCACCCTACTCAAATTTAAAACATCTTGCATTGAAATACACAAACACGTATGCAAAAATTTCAGTTTTCAAATAGATCAAAAAATTTTTACCATAGCAGGACACTATTATTAATCATTTATTTTACAAAATTTTTTTTGCTGCTTTCCTCAATATTTAATTGCTCACTTCTATTTTCTTCTAATTTTTTGAAATAGTTAGCAATGTTTTGTTTTGCTTCTTTTAATAGTACCTGTCCACTTTCTACTGCACTCATGTCTCTTTTTTTTTTTATGCCACATTCAATGTTCATCTCAGCATTGTTTAGACCCTTTCCATCTCAATTCAGGCAGGGGGTGTC
The DNA here is from genome assembly GCA_039090855.1 of Macrothele yani. Taxonomy (NCBI): domain Eukaryota; kingdom Metazoa; phylum Arthropoda; class Arachnida; order Araneae; family Macrothelidae; genus Macrothele; species Macrothele yani. Next base: position 72,406,751 of record CM076994.1, on the reverse strand, counting down.
AGTTGACCACCTCCAATTTTTTTGAAAAAATTATGGTAGCTACTCCTAATAGAAGTATAAAGTACTGCAAAAGGATTTTTCACACAAAAAAAATTTTGGTCGAGCTACAGCATTTTGAAAATAGACAAAAAATACCCCTGCGACAAAAATAATGTGAAACACCAAATTTTTAAATGTACACTGCTCCTGTACTATAACAGCTAGAGACTTGATTTTTTTTTTATTTTGAAGCTATTGAATTGGCCTTTCTTTAAATTCACAGAAATTGGTCAAACGAATGTTACCAAATGGCAAAATATATATATATATATTTATTACAAAAAATTTTAATTTTCCACAAATCTAGGATTTTTTTTTTAAGAAAAAGACTTATCAGGAGGGAGGACTCCTACTAGGGTTGTCTTAGAAGTAATTTTATTTTTATCCTGTGATGCATGCAACTCATAAAATTAATTTTTAAAATATACAAAATTTCAAAATTCAACATTTTTGAATTGCAATATCTCAAAAACCCCATTTTTAAAAATTCTGAAATTTTGTCCAAATAATGTCCTAATGGTAGGTAGTTAACTGGGAGAATCAGGTTACTGGATTTTTGCCTTGAAATTTTCCTACAAATTTAAAAAATGCACTTCTTTTCTGTTCAAACCTCACGGTTGGGTGGTTATTAAAAAAAAAAACTTCTAAAGATATTTCTGAAAAGTTTACCTGAGTATATACTTCAAATTGCAGTGTCAATCTATATTTTATAAAGTCATTTTTATGATTTTTAATAATTGTCACTATGTACATGTTTAATTTTTTTTTAAATCCATACATAGTCTGTACACATACAATATACATTATCTCTTGCAGTTAAGATTTAATTTCCATTTACATAAGAAAAAGGCCTCAAAAAAAAAAATTATGAGCTTACCATCATAACTACAAATGATTAAAACTGAGAAAAGCTGCTGAATTTTATTGATTTCCTTCTCATCAAAGGTATGAAGTCGTGCAGAACGTCCAACAGGAGATGGGGCATTCACCTTCAGAAGTACATTTTTTAAGGGCACTGGACACTTGACCTGTTTTTTTGCCACATTCTTCTGGCCACCAAAAACCTCTGGCTGGTCCATGAGGGTGCATGAAAGATACTGTTATGTCCTCGAATCCTATAAATTCTCCTATTTGAAAATAATTCATAGAAAATGGGTTCTTTTTTTGTTGGCTTGAAAATTGCATTGCTTTATGTGGGTGCCAGACTGTTCTGGCCATTAATGGTTTCTTTCCTTGTACTAATCAGGAATGCTGTGACTGCATTCCAACAACAGATTTTACTGTATCCCACACTTCTACTTTGCTGGTTCAGTTAGATAGGATTGAACTTCACAAGTTGTGAGGAGTAGAAGTTTAGTCTTTGGGATCAAGGGGGAGACAGTTTCAACAAACGAAGGTGCATCTCTAATAGCTTGTGAAGCTTCTTTCTGTAAGTTGAATTTAGTAGCAAAATGTTTGCACAGGCCACCCACACCATCACATGCACTCTTGCATTGGCCTGTGGCTGAGAAGATCCACTTCCTTGTTACATTTGGGACCCCCTTCATAAGTTCACAGAACTGATATTTGTTTTTGAAGTGCCTGGCTGCTTCATCTGAGATGTAAACAATTGTTTTAAATTCTTCCAAAGGACAAGTCTTAGCAATTTCATTTTTTGTGAGCAGAGTGGCACGCAGAGCATGTGCTGTGTCATAGCTTATATCATTGCATGCTACCACAAAAGACTTAGTCTCATTTGGAAAGTATGCAATGCATGTAAAGAGTGAGATCTGGACATTGTTTGCCAGTAGTAACTTTGCACTTCAGGTAGAATTACAGATCAGTTTTGAGCAAAGCCAAAGTGCAACACGAACACTGGACTATGTGCTGCAGACTGTTTAACCTCTGCTATCCCATTTCTCTGGATCCACTCATTATAAATTACAGAAGAGTTTCTTCCCTCTCAATATCTCCTACCTTCAGTAGCTCTTATTTTCATTGACTCCCACAATGACTCTCAAGCAGCCTTTATACACTGGTGTGCAAAAATTAAGGACGAAGAGGAGAAATTAGCATAACAGAGGAACGAGCAGGCAGAACGGACCGCAAGACCACTCAGGAGATAGACTAGGGTCCGGTACGGTAGGGCATGCGCATATATGCAGCATGACGTAGGGGTAGGGGGAAGGGGTGTCGAAAGGGTACAAAGCACATGGGCGGTGTACGCTAAGCAATTCGGTGAAAGCTACTGCACGGTGTACATCGGTTTGAACGACGTCGAGTTGCTGCCACTGTGTGATATGGCCAACAGGCAATCCAGTAGGCGACATCTGGATGACTTTACCCGAGGTCGATCATTGGGAAATTGGAGGAAGGTCGAAGTGTGACTAGTGTGGCCGAGGAGTTCGGGATCGCTCACAACATCGTTTCACGAGCTTGGAGAGCATTTCAAACAACAGGAACAGCTGTCCGAGAGTTTAGCAGTGGTCGTCCACGAGCAACCATGGCGGCGGACGACAGGTATATTGTCCTACAGGCAAGAAGAGATAGATGGCAGACAGTGGGAGAAATCGCATGGCACGTGCAACAGACAACTGGACGTCCGTTATCACATTTTACCGTGACCAGGAGGCTGCATAAAGGTGGTCTATTTGCACGATGACCAGTGCGGTGTGTGCCATTAACGCCTGCTCATCGGAGACGGCAGTTTCTGTGGTGCCAGGAACACAAGAACTGGACACATTAGCAATGGAGTCTAGTTCTCTTTATGGATGAGAGATGATTTAGTCTGATGAGTGATTTTGGACGTATACACATCTGGAAAGAGCAGGGAACACGCAATTACACCTCCAACATCATCGAAAGGGACCGGTTAGGAGGTGGCGGAGTTCTCGTTTGGGGTGGTATCATGCTTGGTAGCCATACTGACCTCCACATCTTCCAAGGAGGTTCAGTCGCTGGTGTCCACTATTGTACCGAGGTTCTCCTGCCTCACGTACGTCTGTTTAGAGGTGCTGTGGGTCCTGAGTTCTTCTTGATGGACGACAACGCTACACCTCATCGTACAATGGCTGTTGCAGAGCTGTTGGAGAGTGAAGATATTCAACGCATGGATTGGCCTGCAAGGTCCCCGGACCTAAATCCAATCGAACACGTGTGGGACCTTCTCAGGAAATGCTTGACAGCACATCACCAGCCGCCAGCAACGATTCCGCAGCCGCGATTGGCGCTACAAGAGGAATGGGCTACGATGCCTCAACAGCTCCTTGACAACCTCGTCCTCAGCATGGACAGACAGACGTAAATCCTGCAACACAGTCAGGGGTGATCATATGCCCTACTAAAGACTGGATTTTTCTTGACAGCCGCCTGTCACATGGACGTTTCTGTTTTCTGTCCAGTTATGCTCGAAGCTACCTTTTCAATAAAATGTCTTTGTATCCTTTGGATTTCTTGTTTGGACGGTTTTGCTCACTTGTCCCATATTCTTACATCTTAGGGATCTTATGGTATGATTTGAGTCGATGTGGAGCACTTCTGCACAAAGTTACATTCGAAAAACCGTCCCGTCTTTAATTTTTGCACCCCAGTGTAGGTGTTTCACAGTACTCTATAAAAATTGCAACGGGCAGTACCATTTTCAGTGCCACAGCTTTGGAAAATCAAACTTTGAAATCATATCAGCTACAGTTTAGCCCAAAAATTACTGCAAATTGCAGTTTACCCAAGAGTTAAAAATTGCCCAAGTTTCATAAAATCATTCACCACCATTTTCACTGTTACTAATTTTTTCTTGTCATTTTCAGATTGAGTTGCATTTGGCGACTTGGTGAATGCTTAGTGTGAGCCCTGCCAGGAATTGTGCTTTCCTGCTATTAAAAATTTACTAAATAATGTTTATAGTTCTCATTTTTTCACTGAATTCAAAAATTTGAAAAAAAGGTGTCATTTTCAAAAATATGTAAGAAAATTTCAAGTCAAAAATCCAGTAATCTAACACCCCCAGTAAACTACCTGCCATTAGGACATTGTTTGGACAAAATTTCAGAATTTTAAAAAAGTGTTTTTTGAGATATTGCAATTCAAAAGTGTTGATTTTTTGAAATTTTGTATATTTTAAAAATTAATTTTATGAGTTACAAGCATCACAGGATAAAAATAAAATTACTGCAAAGCAACTCTAGTAGGAGTGCAGGTTGGCACACTTACCCACCTGATAAGTTTTTTCCTTTAAAAAATAAATAAATCCTAGATTTGTGGAAAATTAAAATTTTTTGTAATAAATATAATTTTTTTTTTTTTTTTTTTTTTGCTATCTGGCAAGATTTGTTTGACCAATTTCTGTGAATTTGAAGAAAAGCCAATTCAATAGCTTCAAAATAAAAAAAAATGTCTCTACCTGTTATAGTTCAGGAGCAGTGTGCACTTAAAAATTTGGCATTTCACATGATTTTCATCACAAATGTATTTTTTGTCTATTTTCAAAATGCTGTAGCTCGACCAAAAAATTTTTTTATGAAAAATCCTTTTGCAGTACTTTATACTTCTATCAGGAGTAGCTACCATAATTTTTTCAAAAAAATTGGAGGTGGTCAACTGACACATGTTGGTCATGCCTGCCTGAATCGAGATGGAAATGGTCTTTAACATTTTATTAGAAGAACCCAACTGCTGCAAAAGTTCAGCTTCTTCCCGTTTCAAATCACCTTGTGAATATTCGATTTCTTCTTCTCTTTTCCACTTATTTTGCTGTATTTTTCCACCACTAATCTGCTCTTAATATTTTTTCCAGGATTCTTTATAAGCTGTCAGAAGTGTTTTTGGTTGCATTAATTTTACTCACATCTTCATTTAGTCTCTTTAGATGATCTTTGTGCTTCTTGCTCTCCGCATGGTGCCTACAACTATCACAGCCGCCATGCGATAGGCTAAAATCACAGCCACAAGGCTTACAAAACATGATTCGGCAAAACTTTAGATGCTTCATATAAAGGCCATTCTTTACTATATATATCGCAATACACTTGACAATAAGTTTTATCTGACTTCGTTCTTCTTGTTGTCATAGCTGTTTCACTACTACATTTCATTTAGTTTTAATCTAAATTAACCCTTTCTACTCTAATAACTTTTCACTCATCCACCGAGCACTTTTTTTTTTTTTTTTTTCTGCAGTAGAGGCCACAACTTAACAGTGAAAGCTCAGCTTTGGCTCGCCAGCCCTGACACACTAGAGGCGTCACGGATGTGGCTGATGACACCCGACCTATTTGGTGAAAAAGAAATGTCTCGCAAACCTCTACATGAGCTTATAGAGGCAACATATTACCGTGGCGGGGTGACACCAGACACGCCGATGACGTTTCTTTTTCTCTATTCAGTGAAAAATGTCTCACGAGCCCTGCCATGCAAGCTATAGGGGCGTCATCGGCGTGGCAGGTTATAGCTGTTCGGCAATTTCGTAATGTCGGATGTAACCCGACAGTCGAGTAGAAAAGGGTTAAAAACGTTTGCACCAAAATTTCACAAGCACAAAGTCACCTGTAATCAATGTAGAGTTTGCAAAAGGCGCTGAGCTGAGCTCCCTCTCGGCTTTTGCGCACAGCACTCTCAAAAGGCTCTGCAGGGAATCATGTGACAAAACTCTGCCTCCGTTGGCTGGGGAAGTCAGAATATCAAAGGCATATAAGGGACTATCTTAAAATGGGGTTTTCGACCAAAAGACAGTAAAAAATAGAAAATTGTGTGCAGGGATCTTGCATAGAATTTTCCTTAGTTTTTTGGTTGACTTCAGTAAAACTGTAAGATGGAGTGAAAATCCGTACAAACTATGGAAAAAATTCGTAAAAGTTGGCATCTCCGACAACCCATGAATCCTTTAGAAACAGAATGATCGTGTCCTGCCACGGAAGAGCCATTTCCTGTCGTCCTCTGCTTCAATGAAATAGCTAACGACTGACCTTACGCTGTATTTACGTAATTGCGCACCTTGCCCAGAACGAAATAACTGTGCCATCCCAAAGAGCAGGGAACGACATATAAACAATCTCAATTGCACAACACTCTGAAAGACCCCCAAACCATCTATAAACAATCTTCATCAGGATTTCATAATGTACAGCATCATTTCTCCTACATACAATGTGATTACAACAAAACTCCTCCTCCATAAGCTCCACCTACATCGCGAAACCTATTTGTCACTTATGCCGAAAAAACAACAAATTAGAAGGCAGGTGAAAAACATTCTAAAATGTTGGGATTGGTGGTACGTGTGTGTCGATTAAGTGTCGTTATATGTTTAACCAAATTACGCGTATACCTTTAAAAAGCGGCATTTGATTCGCCGTTTAAAACATTTTTTGGTGTGAAAACATTTTTTTCACTCGACAGTTTTTGCTGTGGATTGCCGTTTCGGCACAATTGGGCACAAATATGAAATTTTTTCGTAATTGTAGCAGTTTGGCGCAAGATAATGAAATTGGCGTAGTTCGGCGCAAACTTTCCATCACTGCTACTACAACTTCTGTTATTTACCCTTCACTTTTATGTTACTTCTGGTCATGTGTTAGTGAAATGTGCAAAACTTTGGTTTTTCAGCATTTGTGGAATTCTAGCCTTCACGCTCTGCCTTAAGAATAAACTTAGCAGCAGAAATTTCCTCAAACTCCATCATAAATGGTGATAGGAGGCCTTGGACTTGAAAATAAATGGGAATGCAACACGAGGTGAGCCATATACACTGACGGGGAAAAAAATCCCAACATCACGAAAACATAGCTGTAGAGGGATGAAATGGCGGCAATACATTTGTATAGGTAACATATTTAATCGGTTAAGGTTTCAAGATCACAGCTTATTGCAAGCGCGAGAAGAGCTATTTTAAATGTGAAATGCTGGTACATTAATAACCGGTGTAACCGCCAGAATGTTGAATGCAAGCACGCAAACGTTCATGCATTGTGTTGTACAGGTGCTGGATGTCAGTTTGTGGGATGGAGTTCTATGCCTGTTGCACTTGGTCGGTCAATACAGGGACGGTGATAATGCTGGTTGGGGGTGATGCTGGAGTTGTCGTCCAATGATGTCCCATACGTGCTCGATTGGTGAAAGATCTGGTGATTTAGCAGGCCACTGCAACATGTCGACACTCTGTAGAGCATGTTGGGTTACAACAGCGGTATGCAGAGGAGCGTTATCCTGTTGGAAAACACCTCCTGGAATGCTGTTCATGAATGGCAGCACAACAGGTTGAATCACCAGACCGACGTACAACTGTGCCGTCAGGGTGCATGGGATAACCACTAGAGTGCTCCTGCTGTCATAGGAAATTGCTCCCCAGACCATAACTCCAGGTGTAAGTCCAGTGTGTCTCGGCCACAGACAGGTTGGTTGCAGGCGCTCACCTGGCCTCCTTCTAACCAACACATGTCCATTACTGGCACCCAGGCAGAGCCGGCTTTCATCAGAAAACACAACAGATCTCCACTCCGTCCTCCAATGAGCTCTAGCTTGACACCACTGACGTCACAAATGGCAGTGGTTTGGAGTAAGTGGAGTGCACGCTACAGGGTGTATGGCTCGGAGCTGTCCTTCAAGTAACCGATTTGTAACAGTTTGTTGTGTCACTGTGGTAGCAACTGCAGCTCGAATTGCTGCCGCAGACGCGGTAGGATGCGCCACAGCCATACGCCGTACACGGTGGTCTTCCCTCTCAGTAGTGCCACTTGGTCGGCCGGAACCCGGTCTTCTTGAGGCAGTACCTTCCCTTGACTACCGCTGACAACAATCATGCACGGTGGCTACATTCCTGCCAAGTCGTTCTGCAATATTGCGGAAAGAAAATCCACCTTCTCGTAGCCCTATTACACGACCTCGTTCAAACTCCGTGAGCTGTTGATAATGGCTTCTTCGTCTTCTTAAAGGCATTCTTGACTAACATCAACACACTACGTCGAATCTCAACGATAACTAACGCTCACGAACGTTACAGCGCATATTTACAGCAAACCTGCTTTGCATGTTCCGAGGGCGCTACTAGCGCCACACGTATGCGCCGAGCGCGAAATTTGCATAGACGTCATATTACAGATGTACTCTCACCGCCTACCAAATGTCGTTTATCTAACACAATCCCTTCTTGGTGTTGGGATTTTTTTTTCCCGTTAGTGTATGTTCCTTAACTTCTATTTGACCTTATCTAACTTTCAATGCCTTTTCCCTGCAAATTCTGTAGGACACTGATATGAAATGTCAAATCATTCTCAATTCACAACCTTCAGCAAACAGTGGCTTTATCCTGCCCACAGTGGAGACCGTGGCATATTTTCCAGAGAGACCGAAAGTGAGAAAAATGAAAAGAGATGGATTTTCAACAAAATCTTTAAATTATCTTTAAATTATTCCATAAACCACAAAAATGCAGTTACTTATATTTTAAAAAAGAAATAAAGAATACTGCAGAATAGTATTTTGTGCAGTTCACAATTATGCTACTGACTGAGCTAGTGAAACTTGACTTCCAACAAAGCATCTAACCTTTTCAATGTCATTGGAGTAAAATGAAAAACAATTTTATTGGCCATACATAAAAGAGTGTGTTGCATACAGAAATCTTATGGGCTTACTTTTTCAGCATGATAACTAAAACTCACCACCTTAATTGCCCTGAAAAACAAAACCTGCAAGATAAAAAAACAAATGCTGTGATGGATCTTCCACTAATCCTGAACAACTTTGTCCTTAAGAAATAATTTTTTTCAAATACATGGAAGGCAATACAAATGTAATTATTGCTATACAAATGTGCCATATTTTCACTGTTTCCATGTTGCTACATGAAAACAGTGAAGATACGTTTGCAGTTATAGTATAATTAACATTTGCAGTTATAACCGTAACATTAAAAAAAGAAGAAAAAGTAGAGATTAACTATTCCCAACTGCTTAATGTTTTTGTTGCTGGCTCACTTAATTTGATTTATTGCTCCTTTGCAAGGGTATAGGACCTAGCAGGATAATCAATTAAGTCAATGGTTTCAAACCAGCAAATGAAAACAGCACATTAGTGCACATTAAGGAGGCAAATCAAGCTTTTCATAATGGAAAATATCCCATTGGCACATTAATATTGGAGCACAACTGTCACCCAGCAAAGTTAATTTTATGATAGATTTATCCTGTTTTAACAGCATTTATACACTGTTTTACTGGACTTAGGTTCCCATGGTTCATACACCTTTTCAATCACAAAATTCCAGGACTTTTCCATGACGTTTCCAGGACTTTCAGATTTTTTCCCAGGACATACCATCCAAATGCTCTTACTTAAAAACAAAGTGAAACCATACGTCTATTCAACCTGTAACCTACAACAAACAATTTCCTATATGCCTGGGCAAACTTAATGCCGAATGTTAAAAATGATGTATGCTGCAGCTAATCAGAAACTTAGAATCACATATAAATACTGAAATACCAAAACTGTCACTGAAAATGTGACCCAGTTTAATATCTACTGAACTTTTATATACAGTATACTACACCGATTTTGAGAAAAAATTATTTTTCTACGTTGGCTTTAGTTCAATTATTGAAGTAAATTACAGAATAAAAAAAACCATAAAACTCAAAAATACATAGGCATGTGGCATTTCTCTTGAAATGCTTTCATATACCACACAATCAATGTACATAAAATACTATTTATATTTAATTATTTTAAAATAATGCTTCCATTAGAAATTTAAGGGTAAGGAAAGGTGAAATATCTGAAACTTTTTCAAAGAACAGCCAAGTTTTCCATATTTGATGAAATGCCAGTTTGTTTCTTAGAAATTATTTGGGGGGGGGGGCAGTAAGGACCAACAACTAGGCCATTTATTTGTCTCTTGGTACCAAAGTTCAGAGCATGAACATTCTAATGACATGGTTGGAACAAAATATTTTTAACTACACAGGCTTACCAGAACATTGTTGCTTTTATAGAGTTAGTAAGAATGAAAAATAGAAAATGAGTGGTTTGCATTGTTTGTTAACAGTGTCGACTTTATTACACAGATCTCATGATCTGTAACCAAATAAAGCAATGATTCACTTTAATCAAAATTTGTCATTTTCAAAAAATAGCTTCTTAATTATGCACAAAAATCAGTGTAACAGTACTTGCAAAAATGGTGTATCTAAATCTGAAGATGGCCACTGGATGCATGGACTATACATCATGTACACTGAAGTGCCAGAAAAACTGATACAACAGTCTAATACTTGGTAGGTCCCCCACGGAAGTGCAGGACTGCAGAAATACGATGGTGCATGAACTCCACTAGCTTCTGGAAATATGCTGTAGGCAATGCACACCATACTTCCTGAAGAGCGTTCCACAATTCGGGTGTATTCTGAGGTCTCGGATTCCTGTGTTCGATAGCGTGTTGCATGGCATCCCAAATGTGTTCTATCACGTTCAGATCTGGGGACTTGGGTGGGGATGGCAACACCACAAACTCAGGTGTGTGCTCCTCTAACCATAATGTGGCATCCCTACACTTGTGTGGAGGTGCATTGTCCTGTTGGAATAGGCCCAACCCATCAGCATGAAGGACATGAATGGGTGGACCTCGTCAGAAAGGATGCACACATAGCGTTGGCCGATCACAGATGTTTGTAGATGTACCAGGGGTCCTAGTGAAGTCCAGCTAAACACACACCCCAAACCATTACGGACCCCCCACCAGCCGGTACAGTTCCCTGTTGACAGGCGGGATCCATGGCTTCATGGGGTTTGTGCCATACACGAATCCTTCCATCTGCCTGATACAGTTGGAAATGCGACTCGTCAGACCAGGCTACTTGTTTCCAGTCATCAAGTGTCCAGTGGCGGTGCTGCCATGCCCAATCGAGGCGCATAGCTGTGTCGTGCACCCATCAAGAGGACTCTAGTTGGGCATCGGCTCCCAAAGCCCACATCGTGCAGGGTACGTTGCACAGTCCAGACGCTGATGCTTGTTGAGCCTCCAGCATTGAATTCCGATGATACCTGCTAGAGTGTTACACGCCTATCGCATGAAATGATTCTTGACAGCCGACGATGGTCACATTCACCCCATGTCTTTTTACGGCCACGCTGGTATTGTAGGTTAGAGGTTTTGCCGGAATTCTTGTAGTCTCGGTACACCCCTGCAATGGTCGTCCGTGAAAATCCGAACTTTGTTTCTACCTCCGAAATACTATGGCCCATCTCATGAGCACCAACTATGACACCGCGTTGAAGATCGCTTAAATCGTTATTACTTGTCATTCTCATGCTGAAAACAGCTCTGACAGCTGGCAAGGATGTCTATCGCTTTATATACGCACTGGTGGGTGCAACCAAGTACGGGCATAGGTGCCGTTGCTATGTATTTTGCATAAGCTCGTCTGTACCAGTTTTTCTGGCACTTCAGTGTATAACATCACCCTTGATTTTGACATGCATGTGCAGTTGCATTAGGAATGATCAAATATCAGATATGGGGATCATAATATTTTGCTCCTGCTGTGTGCAATACTGTTAAAATACTGTCATTGATTTTTTCATTACACTTGACTCCTGCCACCTCTCTCGTCTGATATGCTACATTTATTGCATTATTTAAATTAAATAATTATTCTGAAACTCAAAACCAAACATTTTTTGTTTAGAAAAGGTGCTGGGATGTCATTTTGGAGTGTTCCGCCAGCCAGTAAATGGAAAGGTCTGAATTTTCTCCATACCTCATTCCCATTGAGCATGTGTGAGATTAGACAAGAAGAAGCATTGCTGCTTTTCAATCACTCCTCAAATCCCCAAGACAGTTCTCATTAATTTTTCTGGTGTTAATTACTCACTTCCCATTAGCAGCATCATCTTATTGAGGGTACATGACTCACAGGGGCCAAGTGTTTACATTAGATATAAATCCATTTTTTTTTTTTTTGGAGGTTTAACGACCACCGTGAGCAACTCAATGGGCTATAAGCAGTCGCCCGTCCCTAATTTAGGGTCACTGGTTTCAGGGAAGGGAGAGAGCCAGTGCCGTAAGACAAACACAACATCTACGCCTCACCGGGATTCGAACCCGGACCCCTTTTGGACGAATGATCAGAAGCCATCGCTTAGACCACTGGGCCACTGGGGCGGCAAATCCATTTTTCATACTAAACACCCACTCGACTTCATGGCCATACCTCTGAGTGATGTATTTTTTTATTTATGTGTATCTCTGTATTATCTCATGAATATAAAAGGGTATATGCCCTATAAATGTAATTGTACAGTGATATGAAGCTTTGACATATTAATCAATAACCTTTTGAACGACACACATTTTCTTGTTTTGTGCTTAACTTTTGATGGGCAGCACATTCCTGCTTTGCAAAGCAAACAACATTTATAAACATGTACTTTCATATTATAAAAAAAAAAAAAGAAACAAAGCCTGTAATGCATTGAACTATGGTCAAATTTTTACAATATGAAGATGTGAAAAAGTAGTTTGTTCTTGATTTAAAAATCCCTAAAAACTGTGATGTTTGCTAGAACACTGAGGTTAAGCTACGGTTGATATTTTTGCAAAATGCAATGAGTTAATCCAAAATGCAAGAGAAAAATTAGTATCTGCAGCAAAATGGTGCCAGCCATTTAAATAGTAACCTATCAGCAGACTTTGCTACAGCTTTTCTATTTATGTGAAAACTGAAGTTTCCGAAATTTTAGCAGCAATTTGTACTCAGCTTATGCTATTTTTTTAGCCCTTAAGGTATGTTCCTACAGTATCTGTTTGCTTAATCACATCCTCCCCCCTCCATACTCTCTAGAGCACCCCCATAAAGGGTGGGATAAGATTATAGAGGCTACAGGGATTATAGACCTCTTCACCCTATTCAAAGTTCAAGTTAACACCAGAGTCAACCATGACGTCTACGGCATTCCGCCAAGGCCATCAACATTAGTTTTCCACTGACGTCCAAAGCATTGTTGGTGTGAACAATTCAGTTGATGTTAGCATTTAGCATTTGCTACAACTTCTTTTCCCATTTTAGCAGTTTTGCTACAGCATTTTTTGAGCCAGCTTAAACCATAGTTCCCACTTTTTTTCCACCAAGAAAATCAAGAACTTTTCAAGGACTCTTAAAAATTTTCAAGACTATATTCGTGCTCAATAAGAACTCTCATGAAACACTAAAATAAGCTGTAACAAAAACAAAAAGTTCAATTAAAATTAGTTATATCGAAGCATAGGGACATACTTTGGTGAGGTATTACTGTTCCTCAAGATTTCAGGTTTCCTTATCACTGACACAATGTATTACATATTTGACAAAACAGTTAAAAGCAAAATATTTTTCATTTAAGTCAAACTAAGCGAAGAATAAAATATAAGAAATTGAAAGCATTATTCCCTTGGGCACTATGGAATATTGTCATCAGTTCCAGACAAACACAAGAAAAACACTAGAAAAAAAGTAACGCTTGACAAGCAGAAATTTAATTTTCATTAGTATTACTTAAAGTCAAAAGCATCGTCAAGTTGCAAATACAGTTTCTATGCAAAAATTTCATCTTTTATCCATCATTTGATCTGACTTATAAAATACATATTTGGTTTTACTTACATTTGGAATTTTTCTGGCTCTTGCACAGAGCTACAGATGTATAAAGCTCTTTACACACACATATATACATATGCACACATATATATATATATATATATATATATCATCATCATTGTCAACCATTATCAATCCACTGCTGGACGAAGGTCTCCCCAAGTTTCCTCCACAACGGTCTGTCTTGTGCCAGTCTCCTCCATGTCACCCCTGCATACTTTCGAATTTCATCCACCCATCTCCCATGTGGTCTTCTTCTGGGTCTTTTCCTGTCCCTTGGAATCCAATCTAAAATTTCGGCTGTCCATCGATGATCTGTCCTTCTGGCAGTATGTCCAGCCCATTGCCATTTCAGGGATTTAACTCTGATCATGATGTCTTCCACTCTTGTCATTTTTCGGATCCACGAGTTCCTCTTCTTATCTCTCCTGGTTACACCAAGCATGCACCTCTCCATGCTTCTTTGAGTTGTCTGCAGCCTTTGTATGTCTCTTTTAGTTAAGGTCCACGTCTCTGCACCATACGTAAGCACTGGAAGGATGCATTGATCAAACACTTTTCTTTTAAGACATAATGGCATATTGCTCTTGAAAATTATGCTGTTTCTTCCAAAAGCTCTCCAGGCAAGTTTTGTACGCCGATTAATTTCTTCATCAATGTGACCCTCACTTGATATCTGCTGTCCAAGATAAACGTACGTGTCTGTTATCTCCAGCTTTTCTCCATCAATCGATAAATCTTCATTTCTTGTAAAAGCATTGAACATCACTTTTGTCTTCTGAAAGTTCATTTTTAATCCCACTTCTTTACTCTTGTCAGCAAGTTCCTGGATCATACTCTGCAGCTCTGATGGAGTAGTTGCAAAAATGACTACGTCATCAGCAAAACGAAGGTGGGTTAGATAATCTCCATTAATCTTTATCCCCTTGTTTTCCCAGCTCAGTGACTGAAAAACACCCTCCAATGTGGCATTAAAGAGCTTCGGAGATATGGTGTCACCTTGCCTCACTCCCTTTCCAATTTTTACGTGTGTTGTATTTTCAAACAGCCTAATCTTTGCACTTGCATTTTCATAGATGTTATTAATAATATTAATGTATGCATCTTCAATACCGCAGGTTTTCAGAGCCATTGTAACTGCTGATGGTTTCACCGAATCAAAGGCTTTTTCATAATCGATAAAAGCCATGCACAATGGAAGTTCATATTCCCTCGCTCTTTCAATTAGTTCTCTCAGCACGTGGATATGATCTATTGTGCTGTAGCCACTCCTGAATCCAGCTTGTTCTCTCGGTTGAGCCATGTCCAGTGTTACCTTCAAGCGGTGTGAAAGAACTTTAGTGAAGATTTTATAAACTACTGATAGGAGGCTGATAGGTCTGTAGTTTCCGAGATCCTCAATGTCACCTTTCTTATGTAGCAGGATCATTGTAGCGGTGTTCCAATCCTCAGGAATCTTTCCTTCATTAAGGCATCGAGTGAAAATTTGGGCGAGTACTGTTTTGATTTCTCCACTTGCTTCTTGTATGATGTCTACAGTAATTCCGTCTTCTCCTGGAGCTTTTCCTCGCTTCATGTTCTTGATTGCATGTGCAACTTCTGCTGGAAGGGCTGGAGGAACTCTGGTACTGGTATCTTTCATGATGTCTGGAGTGCATATATCATCCCTTTCATATAATTTGGAGTAGAAATCTTTCACTCTTGTCAAAATTTCGCCTCTATTTCTTGTTACAGAACCATCTTCTTTTCTCAGTGCCATAATCTGTTTTCTTCCCTTATTGAGATGTCCCTTTGCTATCTTTAGGCTTTGGTTGTTTTCAATTGCTTTCCTCACTAGTTCACAGTTGAATTTCCTTACGTCTTCAGTGATACTTTTTCTTACTGTCTTGCATAGCTCTATATATTCCACTTTGGAAGTCACATCTTCTTTAGTTGTCCTCATCTCTCTTCTTTTTGCATCAACATTTTGGTTTTTCTTGATAATTTGTTCACATGCAACTTGTTCTTAGACCCAGCTAATTTTGTTGCTGTTTCCATAAGAGCTTTGGTTACTTTTCTGTTAACTTCAGAGATGTCCACTTCTTCCGATGTTAGGCCTTCTAAAGCAGAGAACCTGTTCTTCAGTTCTAACTTGAAGGTATTATGGTGTGTTTTTAAGGTTGGTTATGTCAATAGATTTTGTTTGTCTTATGAGCTTGCCACGTTCAAGTTTAGTGTTGAGGTGCATCTTACATCTCACCAATCTATGGTCACTACCTGTGTTGAACTTGTTTAGCACACTGCAGTCTTCTATGATGAATTTTGTTACACATAATAAAATCAATTTCACTTGTCGTCCCATTTGGATGTCTCCATGTCCATTTCCTGTGTGGCTTTTTCTTGAAGAAGGAGTTCAAGATGAAAAACCCTTCTGCCTCTGCAAACTCAACGAGAGTATTTCCACGCTGGTTTCTGTTGCCATGACCGAATTTACCTACTGAAGTTTCATTCTGTTGCCGTTGCCCTATTTTTGCATTGAAATCTCCCATAATTATTTTCAAGTGCTGCTTACCTTTATTATTTAGATGACAAATTTCCTCATAAAATTCTTCAATTTCTTCTTCAGGATGACTTGTGGTGGGTGCATAAGTTTGAATAATCTGAGCCTGGTATCTTTTCGAGAGTTGGATAACAAGTCGTGCAGCTCTGTCAGAGGAACTTTCAACTTCTACAACTTTATCCTTTAGTTTCTTGTTTATTATAAATCCAACACCACTAGTTCTGCCAGTATCTGTCCCACGATAGTAGAAGAGATGTCCACTTTTCAGTTCGATGAGATCTCCTTTTCTCCTTACCTCACTTAGCCCCACGATGTCCCACTTGATCCTTTGTAGTTCCTCTTCCAATTCAAGAAGCCTTGAATCAGAAGATAGGGAGCGTCCATTGTAAGTAGCCAAGGTCAGCATCAGATGGCAGCCTAGTCCGGTCCTCCAGGGATTCTTAGCACCCTCTGCCTTCATGTGGCACTGGCCGCTGCCTTGGCCAGGTACATTCCAGCTGCCAGAGACTGAGGGCCAAGATTTAAGTTGTGGAATCATTTTGGAGGGTTTGGCCATAACTCACCACGCTGGCCAAGCGGGTTGGTGAGTGTGGGATAGAATTTCCTCTAATCCCGATGGTATAGTTATACCGCAATGGGCGGTCGTCAGAGCCCCTTTAGTGGGAACAGGATGCACCACGAGAAGGCGGGGTTGACATTTGTCAAGGAGAGGCTGTGATGTTACGCATCACCTGACCTTACATCCCATATATATATATATATATATATATATATATATATATATATATATATATGGGATGTAAGGTCAGGTGATGCGTAACATCACAGCCTCTCCTTGACAAATGTCAACCCCGCCTTCTCGTGGTGCATCCTGTTCCTACTAAAGGGGCTCTGACGACCGCCAATAGCGGTATAACTATACCATCGGGATTAGAGGAAATTCTATCCCACACTCACCAACCCGCTTGGCCAGCGTGGTGAGTTATGGCCAAACCCTCCAAAATGACTCCACAACTTAAATCTTGGCCCTCAGTCTCCGGCAGCTGGAATGTACCTGGCCAAGGCAGCGGCCAGTGCGACATGAAGGCAGAGGGTGCTAAGAATCCCGGAGGACCGGACTAGGCTGCCATCTGATGCTGACCTTGGCAACGTACAATGGACGCTCCCTATCTTCTGATTCAAGGCTTCTTGAATTGGAAGAGGAACTACAAAGGATCAAGTGGGACATCGTGGGGCTAAGTGAGGTAAGGAGAAAAGGAGAAGATCTCATCGAACTGAAAAGTGGACATCTCTTCTACTATCGTGGGACAGATACTGGCAGAACTAGTGGTGTTGGATTTATAATAAACAAGAAACTGAAGGATAAAGTTGTAGAAGTTGAAAGTTCCTCTGACAGAGCTGCACGGCTTGTTATCCAACTCTCGAAAAGATACCAGGCTCAGATTATTCAAACTTATGCACCCACCACAAGTCATCCTGAAGAAGAAATTGAAGAATTTTATGAGGAAATTTGTCATCTAAATAATAAAGGTAAGCAGCACTTGAAAATAATTATGGGAGATTTCAATGCAAAAATAGGGCAACGGCAACAGAATGAAACTTCAGTAGGTAAATTCGGTCACGGCAACAGAAACCAGCGTGGAAATACTCTCGTTGAGTTTGCAGAGGCAGAAGGGTTTTGCATCTTGAACTCCTTCTTCAAGAAAAAGCCACACAGGAAATGGACATGGAGACATCCAAATGGGACGACAAGTGAAATTGATTTTATTATGAGTAACAAAAAATTCGTCATAGAAGACTGCAGTGTGCTAAACAAGTTCAACACAGGTAGTGACCATAGATTGGTGAGATGTAAGATGCACCTCAACACTAAACTTGAACGTGGCAAGCTCATAAGACAAACAAAATCTATTGACATAACCAACCTTAGAAAACACCATAATACCTTCAAGTTGGAACTGAAGAACAGATTCTCTGCTTTAGAAGACCTAACATCGGAAGAAGTGGACATCTCTGAAGTTAACAGAAAAGTAACCAAAGCTCTTATGGAAACAGCAACAAAATTAGCTGGGTCTAAGAACAAGTTGCATGTGAACAAATTATCAGGAAAAACCAAAATGTTGATGCAAAAAAGAAGAGAGATGAGGACAACTAAAGAAGATGTGACTTCCAAAGGGGAATATATAGAGCTATGCAAGACAGTACGAAAAAGTATCACTGAAGACGTAAGAAAATTCAACTGTGAACTAGTGAGGAAAGCAATTGAAAACAACCAAAGCCTAAAGATAGCAAAGGGACATCTCAGTAAGGGAAGAAAACAGATTATGGCACTGAGAAAAGAAGATGGTTCTGTAACAAGAAATAGAGGCGAAATTTTGACAAGAGTGAAAGATTTCTACTCCAAATTATATGAAAGGGATGATACATGCACTCCAGACATCATGAAAGATACCAGTACCAGAGTTCCTCCAGTCCTTCCAGCAGAAGTTGCACATGCAATCAAGAACATGAAGCGGGGAAAAGCTCCAGGAGAAGATGGAATTACTGTAGACATACAAGAAGCAAGTGGAGAAATCGAAACAGTACTCGCCCAAATTTTTACTCGATGCCTTAATGAAGGAAAGATTCCTGAGGATTGGAACACCGCTACAATGATCCTGCTACATAAGAAAGGTGACATTGAGGATCTCGGAAACTACAGACCTATCAGCCTCCTATCAGTAGTTTATAAAATCTTCACTAAAGTTCTTTCACACCGCTGGAAGGTAACACTGGACATGGCTCAACCGAGAGAACAAGCTGGATTCAGGAGTGGCTACAGCACAATAGATCATATCCATGTGCTGAGAGAACTAATTGAAAGAGTGAGGGAATATGAACTTCCATTGTGCATGGCTTTTATCGATTATGAAAAAGCCTTTGATTCGGTGAAACCATCAGCAGTTACAATGGCTCTGAAAACCTGCGGTATTGAAGATGCATACATTAATATTATTAATAACATCTATGAAAATGCAAGTGCAAAGATTCGGCTGTTTGAAAATACAACACACATAAAAATTGGAAAGGGAGTGAGACAAGGTGACACCATATCTCCGAAGCTCTTTAATGCCACATTGGAGGGTGTTTTTCAGTCACTGAGCTGGGAAAACAAGGGGATAAAGATTAATGGAGATTATCTAACCCATCTTCGTTTTGCTGATGACGTAGTCATTTTTGCAACTAGCCCATCAGAGCTGCAGAGTATGATCCAGGAACTTGCTGACAAGAGTAAAGAAGTGGGATTAAAAATGAACTTTCAGAAGACAAAAGTGATGTTCAATGCTTTTACAAAAAATGAAGATTTATCGATTGATGGAAAAAGCTGGAGATAACAGACACGTACGTTTATCTTGGACAGCAGATATCAAGTGAGGGTCACATTGATGAAGAAATTAATCGGCGTACAAAACTTGCCTGGAGAGCTTTTGGAAGAAACAGCATAATTTTCAAGAGCAATATGCCATTATGTCTTAAAAGAAAAGTGTTTGATCAATGCATCCTTCCAGTGCTTACGTATGGTGCAGAGACGTGGACCTTAACTAAAAGAGACATACAAAGGCTGCAGACAACTCAAAGAAGCATGGAGAGGTGCATACTTGGTGTAACCAGGAGAGATAAGAAGAGGAACTCGTGGATCCGAAAAATGACAAGAGTGGAAGACATCATGATCAGAGTTAAATCCCTGAAATGGCAATGGGCTGGACATACTGCCAGAAGGACAGATCATCGATGGACAGCCGAAATTTTAGATTGGATTCCAAGGGACAGGAAAAGACCCAGAAGAAGACCACATGGGAGATGGGTGGATGAAATTCGAAAGTATGCAGGGGTGACATGGAGGAGACTGGCACAAGACAGACCGTTGTGGAGGAAACTTGGGGAGACCTTCGTCCAGCAGTGGATTGATAATGGTTGACAATGATGATGATGATGATGATATATATATATATATATATATGTTATGGCTATTGACATAACCAACCTTAAAAAACACCATAATACCTTCAAGTTAGAACTGAAGAACAGGTTCTCTGCTTTAGAAGGCCTAACATCGGAAGAAGTGGACATCTCTGAAGTTAACAGAAAAGTAACCAAAGCTCTTATGGAAACAGCAACAAAATTAGCTGGGTCTAAGAACAAGTTGCATGTGAACAAATTATCAGGAAAAACCAAAATGTTGATGCAAAAAAGAAGAGAGATGAGGACAACTAAGGAAGATGTGACTTCCAAAGTGGAATATATAGAGCTATGCAAGACAGTAAGAAAAAGTATTACTGAAGACGTAAGGAAATTCAACTGTGAACTAGTGAGGAAAGCAATTGAAAACAACCAAAGCCTAAAGATAGCAAAGGGACATCTCAGTAAGGGAAGAAAACAGATTATGGCACTGAGAAAAGAAGATGGTTCTGTAACAAGAAATAGAGGCGAAATTTTGACAAGAGTGAAAGATTTCTACTCCAAATTATATGAAAGGGATGATATATGCACTCCAGACATGAAAGATACCAGTACCAGAGTTCCTCCAGTCCTTCCAGCAGAAGTTGCACATGCAGTCAAGAACATGAAGCGAGGAAAAGCTCCAGGAGAAGATGGAATTACTGTAGACATCATACAAGAAGCAAGTGGAGAAATCGAAACAGTACTCGCCCAAATTTTCACTCGATGCCTTAATGAAGGAAAGATTCCTGAGGATTGGAACACCGCTAAAATGATCCTGCTACATAAGAAAGGTGACATTGAGGATCTCGGAAACTACAGACCTATCAGCCTCCTATCAGTAGTTTATAAAATCTTCACTAAAGTTCTTTCACACCGCTTGAAGGTAACACTGGACATGGCTCAACCGAGAGAACAAGCTGGATTCAGGAGTGGCTACAGCACAATAGATCATATCCACGTGCTGAGAGAACTAATTGAAAGAGCGAGGGAATATGAACTTCCATTGTGCATGGCTTTTATCGATTATGAAAAAGCCTTTGATTCGGTGAAACCATCAGCAGTTACAATGGCTCTGAAAACCTGCGGTATTGAAGATGCATACATTAATATTATTAATAACATCTATGAAAATGCAAGTGCAAAGATTAGGCTGTTTGAAAATACAACACACGTAAAAATTGGAAAGGGAGTGAGACAAGGTGACACCATATCTCCGAAGCTCTTTAATGCCACATTGGAGGGTGTTTTTCAGTCACTGAGCTGGGAAAACAAGGGGATAAAGATTAATGGAGATTATCTAACCCACCTTCGTTTTGCTGATGACGTAGTCATTTTTGCAACTACCCCATCAGAGCTGCAGAGTATGATCCAGGAACTTGCTGACAAGAGTAAAGAAGTGGGATTAAAAATGAACTTTCAGAAGACAAAAGTGATGTTCAATGCTTTTACAAGAAATGAAGATTTATCGATTGATGGAGAAAAGCTGGAGATAACAGACACGTACGTTTATCTTGGACAGCAGATATCAAGTGAGGGTCACATTGATGAAGAAATTAATCGGCGTACAAAACTTGCCTGGAGAGCTTTTGGAAGAAACAGCATAATTTTCAAGAGCAATATGCCATTATGTCTTAAAAGAAAAGTGTTTGATCAATGCATCCTTCCAGTGCTTACGTATGGTGCGGAGACGTGGACCTTAACTAAAAGAGACATACAAAGGCTGCAGACAACTCAAAGAAGAATGGAGAGGTGCATGCTTGGTGTAACCAGGAGAGATAAGAAGAGGAACTCGTGGATCCGAAAAATGACAAGAGTGGAAGACATCATGATCAGAGTTAAATCCCTGAAATGGCAATGGGCTGGACATACTGCCAGAAGGACAGATCATCGATGGACAGCCGAAATTTTAGATTGGATTCCAAGGGACAGGAAAAGACCCAGAAGAAGACCACATGGGAGATGGGTGGATGAAATTCGAAAGTATGCAGGGGTGACATGGAGGAGACTGGCACAAGACAGACCGTTGTGGAGGAAACTTGGGGAGACCTTCGTCCAGCAGTGGATTGATAATGGTTGACAATGATGATGATGATGATGATATACACATATGCATATATAAACAGACCACCGATGGACCATTGAAATTTTAGACTAGATTTCTGGGCTATAAGCATTCAGCAGATCGCAAACCCGGTTTGAGGCGCTAGTACCTTACACTTACACCCAGGGCAAGATTTCATCTTTTTTGCTCACTAGCAAATTTTGCTAGTGACCAAATAGTTTGCTAGCAAAACATTTGCATGACTAGCAAGTAAAACTAAATCACATCGTAACTTATTTTCTAATAAAGTTACACAGAAATTTAAATATGTGTATAAATATTTTGACTTACCTTTTTGAATAATGAATAGAATCTTAGATAAGTTTAGTGACTATCTTTATTATTAATTTCTAACAAATTCTCATACCACATGAATATATTTCACTGACATTCTAATTCAGATTTCTTCCCACATGGTTTACGCTCAGGGTGTCTGACTTTGTCATCATACCACTTTATAACTGCTGACCGTAGATTAAAAATCTCTTCTTGTGGCCCTTCTACAGTATTTCAATTGTCATCAGAGCATTTAAAGTTTCAACAGACAAATTGTTCCTCCAATCCCCTTGTATTCCTTTTTAAAAACTGAATCCCACCTCACAACATGCAGTACTAAGTGGAAGTATCGCACAAATTTCTGCTAAACTTCTACACACTTCATATCTGCCAACTACCACACAATGCCGTAGTTTCTACGGAATTAGTTGTCCGACTACGGAACGCACTATCAAAACTACGGTTTCTACAAATTTTCATTTTGTTTCAAATTTTTCTTTTGCTATTATTTTTATGATATACACGAGATTTTTACAGGGATTCGCAGAATCCCGCTTTATTTTATTTTTTTGTCATCAGTTAGATCATTCTGAAGATTGATATTTGGGAGAGGGGGGGTCGTCTTCCATCTGGAGACGAAATTTCGTGCTTCAAAACTTTCGAACACAGTAGTGAAACGGAGTAAGAAAATTTTGCAGTAATCGCAAATTGTTCTCCCAATGTTGTCTTTGTGTCCGCTTTTCTTGTTAAATATCATTTTATTGCATAAATGTTTGCATTTTAGCTAGAAACTGTGGAGAACAATTTGCAAAAACTGAAGTTGGCTGCTGCAAAATTTTTCTGTAATCTTCAGGCACGAGATTCTTCCGCGAATTCAAGGAATTCCGGCTTTTTTCGTTATTATTGGAATTCCGTCTTTACGAAACTAGAAAACGAAAGGTCGACGGAATTCGGATTTTTTCCGTAATCATAATTTTTTTTTTCTCACGATGTTGCCTCTGTCAAGTATTATTGCTCATTAACATTTTACTGGATAAATATTTGTATTTCAACTTGAAAATACAAGGAAAATTTCCAAAACCAGAAGCAGACGAAGCAAAAATTTCTTCCGTAATCGTTTACCCCTCCACGAACACGTTTCGTAAAAAAGCGTCTATCTATGCCACGCATATAAAGGCGATCGTTTGGCTTAGGGTACGACAGGAGTTGAGGACAAAGTTCGTGGGGCAAAAGAAGGGAGGGTGGCAGAGCAGGTGGTCAAACAACCGATCCATCCCAGAGCTCTGGGTTGCCACAGCAACCATTGCCGACGTCACGTTCAGTTTCTGTAATAGACCAATGGAGGGCTGGATGGAGAGGAGTTTCAATGCGCTTCTACGACAGTTTGGAAGGGATGAAAGATATGGGGAGGATGGGTATTAAGTGTCGAAAGGAAATTGGCGAAAGAGAATCTCTGATCGTCGCTGTTTTGACAAGTGATAATAGAAACTGTTATGTAAACTTCGTGGATTAATAATGATTTTTGGTTACTTTAAATAAAGAAATTACCTTACTAGCAATATTTGCTACTGCGATTTTTTTTCACTAGCAAATTTGATTTTTCACTAGCTATTTGCTAGTTGCTAATCGGTGAAATCGCGCCCTGCTTACACCCACTCACATTTCCTTATCACAGTTCAGAATAATTTCCCTCGCAGTCGCTTATCGCAGTTCAGAATCGCAACCATGCAAAAATCGGAAGTGTGACAGCTACGTGCTCCTGATTCCAAGAGAGTGTTCCACAACACAGCATGGCCATCTGTGTCATTTTGGTGATAGCTTCTCTTTAACGAACTGTGGCTATTCTAAAATTCGGTGAGGGGGGGGGGATCAAGTACTTTTCAAGGAATCTTACAAAATTCAAGGACTTTTAAGGGCCCTTGAAAAGCAAAATTAAATTCAAGGAGTTTTCAAGGACTTTCAAGGATAGTGAAAACCCTGTTAAACTCTGCTAGAACTTTGTTGGTTATTCACTAGTTCTGGAATGCAGGAGTTAGCAAAGGAATCTCAACTCCACTTACTAAGCTTCCGACTAAAATATAGGTGTAAACTGGCAGTGCTCCTTGTAAGCACAGAGAAACACTAGAGTACAAAAAGCACTTACAGCTCCTAAAACAAGAAATATTCCAAAAACTAACTTATAAATACTTAGAGATGATGTTACCTGATGATATGAAAAGGATCACGAGAAGTTGTGAGCATCTGGTTATTAATCATCCTACACTTTTCAGTTCAGCATCAAGAAATTTTAATGCTGATATGGTCTAGTTCCACAAATGAGAGAACAATTATACTTCAGGTCAGGGAAACTTGAGATATATGATGGTAAATAAAAATGGCAGCCAATGTTTTATATTTGAAACACACTGCATAGTTAGTTATATCAGTTCATGCAAATGATAATTTAATATTGCATTTTTTTTTTTTTTTTGGAAGATGGCAATATTGCATAATAGCTGTTATGGCATGCCCAAACATGGCATCGCTGTCATTATATCCAAACCACAAGAGAAACAAAATTTTAAAATGATATCCTGTAGTCCCAAGGAGCACAGAAATCTTTAGCTAATGAAATATGCACAATTTGAATCATTTATAATTGACTGAATGTTTACCATTATTCCTTCCTCTTCCCCTTTCTTTCTTCGTGATAAAATGAGAAAGGTATATAATTAAATATCAGGTACATACATTCAGGTAAATTAGAATGGCAGCCTTGAATATTTTCATGGGTAATTCTGCCACAAAAAGATGTTTTGACATTCATTTTTAACATTTTTATTTGCCACTTACAGGGAGGAATCAAGTGTGCTCTCACTTTCTGTTACACAAACACACATGCATGCACAAAATGCAAGAGCGGAATTCAGTGTTCGTCACTAACCTGCAATATCCCATAACTGCAGCCGGATAAGAGTATTTGAGTCCCAGTTGAGGACTTTAAGGGCAAAATCAACCCCAATCTATCACAAATTAAAGAAATACCAATAAAATGCTTTATGACACCAACAACTATACAAATAGTATGGCATTGAAGAGAAAAAGAAAACTTTTAGTAAATTAAACACTATACATTCAGTTTCTCATTACACTGAACATGCAATATTAACTGTTACTTGTAATATAGCCTCCAAAGATGCTAGTACCAGCTGTAAGTTTAAACAGTACTGCAGAATACAATACCAGAAAATCTTTACATGTACAGTCGAACCTCGTTAAACTGCCATATTTTGTTCACCATCCTAAACTGAGGGTAAGCAAGGGTAATGGTTTAAAGAGGTTCATAAAAAAAAAAAAGGGGGGGTAAAAATTGAATGACATAATAAGGAAGAAACAGAACGAACATATGTTCTTAAGTATCAGATCTCTAATTTTAAGAACGTAGAGATTGAAAACAGTGATTAAGTAAAGTTAATGACAAAAATTCTTAAAACAACAAGGTTTTTACATTTTCCTATAATATCAATATTTTGTTTATCAGTACCATCAGCATTTACATAGTGAACTCTCGTTATTCTATCTTTCGTCTGTTTGCAGCCTTTCTCGTTTCTGTTTGAAATCAATTTATCGGGTACTACCCTATAAAACAAACCAGACTCACCATGTTATACATGCCTTTTAATTCATAGTGAAATATGATTTTTAACACACCCCCCCTTCGCCTCATTCACTGAAATTTTAAAGGTTTCGACTGTTTCACCATGCCGTATTCTCAAAGATAATCCATACTGATGTTTGAATCTTTAAAGCCAACCATTACTGTAGTTGAATTCTTGAATTTGGTATTTTTCCCCAAACAGTAAAGCATTTTCAAGAATAACTTCATTGGTAATATAACATATAACTCCATGCTTGGCATTTACACATGGCCAATCCACAGAACAAGAGATTCCAATGAATATTTCGTGCTTGCCACTTAAAAATTTTTTTTTTAGCTGAGTACACTTATTTTTCAGATCCCGTCCATTTAGATTCATCGCTTATTATGTCTCATACTCTTATTCTGCAAAATGACTTCCAAAAAGGCAGACAAGTGATTTGCTAATGCCCGATGGCTAGATCTAGGATTATGATCTTCGAATTTGCATATTAAATTTTTTTCATGAATCATGAGCAACCAATAATGTTTTACCCACTTCAGTGTGCTATAAAAAACTGATGAAAAAAACAACCTACACAACAAGCAATCATGGCTAAAAATTGTGACTACTGAAGGGCTTTGGATAACTCCAGATTTTAGAACCTAAAATGTGAAATCTGAGATGGGAAATGTCATTTCCCAAGGGAGTATGACCCCTATGGGAATGTAAGACACAACAGTTAAGCTATTATCATTTAGTAAAATAAATCATAAAGAGAACCATATGAGCATGGTAATTAGTCCCTACCACTCCATTTAGTAAACTTTTATATTTAATCGAACACTCCGGTCATCTTACTTCTATCAGATGCAATACATCACAGAAGAGTCTCGGCCCTTGATTTTCAACAGCTGACCACACTTCGCTAATGGCATCATTCTCTTTTTCAGAGTGGCTGTTATCTCACGTATTCCACAAAACTTCTTTGAGGAGGACCAACCTAACATGCTTTTGGGGCACACTTAAGAAGATAAAGTGGGCAGCTCCGAGTGTCCGTTGCAAGTGAATATTTTTAGAAGCTTTACGAGGTAGTTAGTCTCCAATAAGAAACATCAAAAGGTTGCTATAATGTCTTGGCAGATGGAGGTCGATGAGGTAGTAGTTTAACACGTTCGCTGCCGCCATGCTATTATAATGGCAAGCACACACTGCCAGTAAGAAGCCCAGGCAAATCTCCCATGACACCTCCAGGCTTCACGCAGCACCACGGACGAGCTTTTATGAATTTGTATCAACCTAGATGTGGGTTCGCATCTCATAGATTTGCATGACTTCACTATTCTAAAATACAAGAAAATTTTTCCATAATTGATATTCGTAATTATAACCTTCAATAACTCCAGAGATAAACACATCTACAGCATATGCATTGGTTTCCTTAACTAACAGATTGTAAAATTCTTCAGTTGCAAAAAGATTGAAAAAATAGATTGGTTCAATTAATTTTGTCCTGTCATATTATTGTTCTAGTACACCAGTTCTCATGATGTTGGGACAATCAGACCAATATGTGGTCAAAATCTGTTGAGGCGGAGTATGAGAGAGAACATTGCATTCTTCATTTTCACTTTTACTGCTGGTCATACTACAGCTCCTAAAAATATGTTTCTGTACTTGATGACAAATTATCAAAATCATCTAACTGCCAAGGAACTTTTGGTTGACAGGAGCCAGTGATAGCACATCCAAATTTATCCACTGTTTTCAGAAAACTAAGTATTGAAGTCAATATGGGTTTCTTCGAAATCTCTTTAGCCTCTTCAATAGGTCGCCCTGTTATGTATAAAATCTAAGCAACAAATGCTTTTTATTATTTATTGACAGTTCCCTTCCCCACAAAACTGGTGACATTCAAAGGAAAACAAACATTGCAGTGAAAAGCGAACGCTGTGTTTTGCCTATGAGGAGTCTTCTTACGTTCCCTTCAATAAACCATGTGGAAAAAAATATGTTACCTCAAAACCAGTCATTTTTATGCGGTTGGAGACTCATTGTCAGTACCAATAACAAAATAGGCAACTCTTCAAGTGGTGAAGCTTTTAGAAATGGAAATATTAACCACAGTCATGACGCCATTTGATGTCATCGCCACCTGGACAAGTATTGTATGTCACTGTCCAGAGTCAGGCAGCAGTGACAGTGTTAAAGGAGGAAATGGCCATTTAGTAGAATAAGATAAGATTTGCAACCTGTGAGCAGTGGACAGAAGGTGGGGGGTGGCAGTTAAAAGGGGGCAGTTTACTGAGGTTCAACTATGCATAATTTTCAACATGACTTACTTGCCAAAAGTAAAAAATTCAGTCTGACAGAGCTCAGTGCGAAATATTTTTTTCGAGTAGCTTAAATATCTAGCTTGAATAATTTCCTTTTCCACTATGATGAAATTGGTACACATAACATCACTCATAACATCAAATCAGTCCTATCTCAAGATTATTTCTGTGCAAGATACAATAAGACCAAACTGGTTACTAAATACGAAATTCGCGTACATCTTCCTGTATATGGAAAAATATACGTTATACGTGGCTGAGATATTGAAATAAAATTTATATAATATCTATATATTCTATTACCCACGTCAAATTTTGTTGCTGTGAGCTCCGTGATGCACAGTTATATAATGATATATACAATGTAATAACACTGCTGCAAGGTAAAAGATGTTACTTAGCACTCGTTCCATTGTTCACTACCACAAGTCAACAAAATGGCACCAAAAACTTTGTATACTCTTCTTTGTTATCTGCTGTGGTCCACATACAGAATGGCCTCATTTTTTTAATCATAAAGCGATGAAATGAGGCCGTTCTGCATTTGGACTGCAGCAGATAACAAAGAAGATTACAAAGTTCTCGGCGCCATTTTGTTGACATGCAGTAGAGAACAATGGAACGACTGCAAAACGAGTGCTATGTAACATCTTTTACCTTGTGGCAGTGTTATTACATTGTATATATCATTATATAACTGTGCATCAGGGAGCTCACAGCTACAAAATTTGACTTAAGTAATAGAATATATAGATACATTATATCAATTTTATTTGGTTACTAAATAGCTTTAATTGCATAATGTATTATATTTATAAATATTTATTTTTATGTATTTCTCACTCTTTTTGTTTTACATCATAAAAAATGGCACAATGCTATTTGCATGCAACAAAATTCAAAGAAAAATAAGTCTAAAACCGTAATAATTTCTAAAACCCCACAAAAACAACCAAGTAAATGTTATATTACTATATAAATTGTTAAATAACATTCCACATGCTAATTTACACAAATGAATGTAAGATATGTTTGTATATGATAAATTTTGTAGTATTGTTTTTCAAATTGTATTAGCATCATTACTAGTTATATAACAATTTCAAAGCTATACACGTAACTTAAAGGATACAGTAGCTCGATAATTCTGAGAGAAAAACTGATGGACGTAACGTTTGATTATACTTGTCTTTCCTGTACCTAATTCACCAATAACCAAAACCTTGTACAAATGCTCGTATCTGCTGGGTGATGACGCCTGAAATCACAGAAAATACTTGTTAAAAATTATCAAGTAATAATAACTAATTCATGTCATAGAAACTAATGGCAAGCAAATTAAAATTAATTTTTCACAAATATATGAAAGGCATATACACTGGTGATATGTTGGCCTTTATTTGGATATGGACAAAAAACGGTCTTCAACACTACGAAGAAGTGGATTAACTTTGACTAGCGAATGCTGTTCGGATTCTTAAGCTACATCAGCTTAGCTTTAGTTGCTTGAAACTTTGTTGTTTTGGGTGATGTACTGATAGCATGCTTGTATGTAAATCAGAGATGTTGGTTTGATTCCCATTCCACAGTAATGCAATTTTTACATTTCTGAAGGATGGCTACATGGGAAACAACAAAATTACAATATCTATACACTGATGATATACTTTGAGAAATAATCAGCTCATCTATGTATATAGTTTCAAATACATCACTGGAAGTCCGGACTAGACTGGCAGCTGCTACTGACCCTGAGAACAAACAATGGATGAACTCTATCTTCTGATTCAAGGCTCCTTAAATTGGAGGAGGAATTCCAGAGGATTAAATGGGATGTTGTCGGGCTGAGTGAAGTTCGAAGAAAAGGAGAGGATCCCATCCAACTGAAAAGTCAGCATCTCTTCTACTACCATGGAACAGATATGGGCAGGACTAGTGGTGCTGGTTTTATAATTAACAACAAACTGAAGGACAGAGTTCTAGAAGTTACAAGTTCCCTAGACAGAGCTGCAAAACTTGTTATCCAACTCTCAAAAAGGTACCAGATTCATATTGATCAAGCTTACACACCCACCAGTCATCCTCATGTAAAAATTGAAGAATTTTCATGGAAATTTGGGCTTCTAAATAACAAGGGTAAGCAGCACTTGAACACTATGGGTCCACCCATAGCAGAACTGCAGCAATGGGTAACATATATTGAAGATTTTATTTTGTTCTTGCAGACAAAAACAAAATATCCTCAGAACCTTTTTTATTCCTCTTAGCAGACTCTCAATCATGCATGCAAGGTTTCCATCTTTCAACACTTTCTGCAAATGAGAGTTAGACAGAATAAAGATTTCTCCCATAATCATAAAATTTTTATGATGTGTTATATATATATATATATATTTTTACAATATTTGATAAACGTTTCTAAAAAGTCTGAATCCTAATATCAAGAGAAGAGGAAATCCTGCGTAAGAAACATCATAAAAAATAAAGATCCAGACTTACAAATTTTGCTAGTAGACATTGGCCACCAAGACCAAAATTGTTAGTGGCCATAAAAAAAAAAAAAAAAACAGTGGCCCAAACTTTGAAAAAAAAATCTAATTGTATATTTCACACTATTATTTTTATAAAATTGCTTAGTATAATATCAGTATGTTTTATTTTGCATATTTCAATTATAGTATGCTGAAAAGTTGAACCTGAAGTAATAAAATATATAAATTAATCTTTGTAGTTTGGTCGGCGAGATTTCATGTTATCCCCCCACCATATATATAGTCTTATCGCATCTTCAGGGTCAAAATTATTCATTTTTATTCTTCATGTTTTGATCCTAATGTGACTTTCAAGTGTGTTCTTTTTTATTCAAAGGCTTCTTTCACCTAATGTGTGTTTAACTGCTGACCAAAGACGTTCCACACAAGCATTCAACTGTGGTACCATTAAAAGAAGCACAGTTACTAGATTTCTCGTGATTTCAAAAGGCTTTAGATTACCTGAATTCTCTAATTTGTGTAACAAATCTTTTAAATTAGACAAAATTCTGTTAGGATTCACACTAATGAGAATCTTCTTGAGTTGAAGCCACAATTCCAAAGCAGAATCAGGGTTAAACTTTACAAATTTGCATATTTCAGTAATTGCATCATTACCATGATTGTTTAAACCTTCAGAAGATTTGAGAAACAGCACCTCATCTAAAGAGCAAACACATTTGCATAAAACAGATGTTTGGACATTAAATCTTTTTTTTTTTTTCCAAGTTTTTGTGTAACTTTTTTCAATAAATCAATGCCATTTTCTGTAGAACTTAGTCTTATATCTTCATCATCTGCAACACATCTTCCTTGATAGCATGCAGTGCTGATTTGGTGACCTTGAAATGTTTGTGACCATCATTTTGAGACCAAGATTCCTTAAAAAAGGACCAATTTGCCCCTTCATCTGCAGGTTTTAAAACAGCCAACTCTAGTTCAGTAACATAGCGCAAAGCACTACTGATGTCAACATCAGTTTTTTCCAGCTTCCTGGAGCATTCAGCAACACATGAAATTATGTCAAAAACTCTGTTGGTCCTCTGAATGGATGTGTGTAAAACCAAAATTTGATTTAAGAAAATTGAGCTAAAAATTGGAATTCCCAGAAATGATCATAGAAAATTTTTTATGGGTTTCATCTTGTGTTTTTCTTTTAATGTGCTGCTGCCTGTTTTGCAGTTTAAGAGTTTTTAGCCACGTCTAAGAAACTATCAGATTTAATTATTTTTACAAGTATGTATTTTGGTAAAAAACCTATGTATTTTAATGTGAATCTGTTTCACATTTTTTAAAAAGTAGTTTGAAAAATGTGAAGAATGTTAAAAAAGTGTATATTGGCATTATGTTCCACAGAAATTAGGAAGTGTGATGTTTTTCTTGAGGTACTATTAAAAGCACACTGATTACAGTAAAAAGTACTTTGGGAAGCAGATAACATGAAAAAAAAGTCTGTTTTTTGCTGACTGTGATAAGCCATAGATATAAATCAGGAAGAACATCCAAATTATTGATTATTTGGGGTTACCACTCATTTTGCCAAATTCCCCGAGTTTTCCCATCTGCAGACAATAGTATTTTTAAAAGCCACACAAATTGTATTTTAATTGGATGAACAGTATTACAGAAGCAACACTAACAGACATAAACTTAAAACTAAATCATCTGTTCATGGTAAGGTGAAAAAAAGCAGTCTAACACACGAAAAAGAAAAATCTTCGCTGATCTCGTAAACGTCAGAACTGGTGTAAAAAAAAAAAAAAAATACTTATACACAGGAACACCATATCTGCCAACATTGGCAAGAGCCTTGTCAGTAGTAACCAGTATTATTGCGTGGCACACATACACTTTTACTAAACTATGCATCTCTTTGTGAAAAAGAAATATGCGCCACAACAAAACATTACAACAAACAAGGCCACCAATGAAACTAACACGTGTAAAACACAAAGTTGATTTCCCTGGCAAGGGCATGATAGGTAACATTGCAAGATTTTAGTTTGAAACTTCCAGGAAATCCAAGCAAGTGAACCCGCAGTGCATGAACCTCCACACTTACCTTAGTTTTTAGATCATACTGCCTCTAAAATTGTAGTTTATGTCAAGATAAGACAAAAGAAGGGGGGGGGGGGGAAGCTGAACGTTTCAACTGGGTGAAAAATCAAAACACACAGCAAGAATGTGGACTACTGTCAATTTGTCTTTTGTTGATTCTGTAGCTGAACAGCATCCATTGCTTAATTTCTCTTTCTGCTGATATCTTTCTCTCTATATTTATTCATTGATGCTTTTCCTTCCTTTCCTTTTTATGCCCTTTGATAACAATAACTTCAACTATCATGCTGAAAGAACTTTCAGCCTGAGGACCATGGGTGCATGATCATATCAAAGCTTTAACTATACAATGCGTAAGAAAATTTCTTCTCATAATACATGGCCAATGCGTCATGATAATTAACACAGCAATCACACATCGCTGAATTAACTGTAATTACTGTTTCGCACATATCAATCACATCAGAAAACTTGAAAATTTTATCGCCCTGGAACTTCCTTGTCCTGAGTGGTGTAATAGCATACTCGACCAGAAATCGGGAGATGCAGGTTCGATTCCCGCTCCAGGGCGATGCAATTTTCAAGTTTTCTGATGTGATTGATATTATTACATGTGAAACAGTAATTACAGTCAATTCAGCAATGTCTGATTGCTGTGTTAATTATCATGACATATTGACCATGTATTCTGAGAAGAATGTTTCTTCCACATTGTATTTTTTTTTTTTTTTTTGATTGGGGGTTTAACGACCACCGTGAGCAACTCAATGGGCTATATGCAGTCGCCCGTCCCTAATTTAGGGTCACTGGTTCCAGGGAAGGGAGAGAGCCAGTGCCGTAAGACAAACACAACATCCATGCCTGACCAGGATTCGAACCCGGACCCCTTACGGACGAATGATCAGAGGCCAGCGCCTTAGACCACTGCGCCACCAGGGCGGCCCACATTGTATACCTGAACAACTGGAGATCTACTTAACAACGCTAGATGGAAGCACAATTTAAGAACGTGTTTGGAGAATATTCCGATGCTCTTAATACTCAGATACTTTGAACTTCCTTGCCCTGGGTGGTATAATGGATAGCATGCTCGACCGGAAATCGGGAGATGTGGGTTCGATTCCCGGTCCAGGACGATGAAATTTTCAAGTTTACTGATGTGATTGATATTACGTGCAAAACAGTAATTATGGTCAATTTAGTGATGTCTGATTGCTGTGTTAATTATCATGAAAGTTTTAACTATTTTAGATAAATGGCGTAACTTTGAGAATATTAATACTTTTGAACACCATGCATCATTTTTTACATTTTTTTTTCTACTTTGTCACTTAAGCCACTTTTGGGAATTCCCACCACCCATATCAAGCTTAAATACAAAAACTTATGGGACAGGGGATATTTAACAATGCAGGAAAGTAGGAACATCGCGGAGGGAGGAGGGTGTGATTACGGGAGAAATCTTTGCCCCGTCCGACTTCCCGTTTTGGAAATTTTCCCGCTACTTTCAAGCTGAAATACAAATATTAATATTATTGAATTATTGTTAAATATTATTTAACAATAATTCAATAATACTGGGCAGAGGCATCATAGCGAGAAAATGGAATTACGATTGCAGAAAAAATCTGAACTCCGTCGACCTTCCGTTTTCGAAATTTTCGTAAAGATGGAATTCCGTCCTCCGACGAACACATCCCGTTACCCCCCCCCCCCAATTATGTTCACTTGAGCATTGATCTTGCAAATGACCAAAATAATAACAAAAAAGGCGAAATTCCTCGATTTCACCAAAGAATTTTATGCCTGAAGATCATGGGGAAATTTTTGCGGCGTCTAACTTCTGTTATAGCAAATTGTTGCCCACAGTTCCAAGCTGAAATACATTTATTTAATAAAATAACATTTAACAATAAAACTGGACACAAAAGCAACATCAGGAGAAAAAAAATTACGATTGCAGTAAGTTTTTTACTCTGTTCAACTACTGTTTTCGACAGTTTTGAGACACGAAATACTGTTTTCAGACTGAAAACGCCCCCGCAAATTGTCTTCAGTTTTACATTGATTCTGAGAATGATCTAAATGATGATAAAAAACACGGAATTCCGCAAATCCACTTAGGAATCTCATGTATATCATAAAACAATAAAATTAAAAAAAAATTAAACAATGAAAATTTGTAGTTTCCACAGCAAGGTCCGTAGTCAAACAACTAAATCCATAGAAACTATGGACATTCCGTAGTAGTTTGCTGGTATGGGAATATTACAGTATAAACTCTGTTATAGTACAACATTGAAAATCCGGAATCGTCCGGAGCTTCAGACTTTGCAGATTCTGGATTTTAGAATTTTCATATGGAATATGCAGGCTTTCAGCGAACATTAATTAAAAATAATAATAAAAAAAAATGCCTAACTTCTAAAGTTTTCATCAGATTTTGACGAAATTTAACATGGGAGTTTATTTTGACATGTCTTCGTTACTGTAAAAATTTGCATATGGTTATAGAAAAAATTGGAGAAATTTTTTTTCATAAAAATTTCTCCCAGTAGGACTTTCCAGACGTCCACCACCGGCAAGAAACTTTCATTCTCTCCGCAACCT
Source organism: Macrothele yani (assembly GCA_039090855.1). Lineage (NCBI taxonomy): Eukaryota > Metazoa > Arthropoda > Arachnida > Araneae > Macrothelidae > Macrothele > Macrothele yani. The sequence goes on along the minus strand of CM076994.1, from coordinate 72,371,059 downwards.
TGCGAAATTCATTCCCCCACGATGACCAATCACCCTTGGCGAATTCTTTGTGATCAAAAACCGATGCCCAAGCTTTTTTATAAACTTTTTTTTTTCTGCTGTTCAAGCAGAATAAAAAAGGTGATGGCCGACTTCCGTACAGCTCAAATTTTGTCCCATTTCGTGCAATTTCCGTACATTTGGAGTAAAATTTTTCAAAAACGTGCGCGTTTCGTACAAGTTTAATAACAATTTCCTTACAGTACAAGTTAAATAAAATAATAATTGTTTTTTCCGTACAGGTCGCCAGAATTCCCGATTTATCAAATATTTTCAGTCGCCATGACGACTTGGTGACTGTGAGTCTGGATCTTTAATAAAAAACTAGAAATCCTTTGATTAACTCAGATCTGGAATCGTAGATATCAAGTCCCCTACATAAATGAGTCTGCAGTATAAATGACAGAACAAGTGAAAGTTTTGGAATGCAGGCCAAAACATTGCCTCCCATCGAAGCCTAGAATTAAACAGTTAATATCTGAGGTGGAAAGTATAATTTAACTCAAGTTCCAGCCGAAGATAGTAATCTGACCAGACACTTGGAGGTACCTAAATTAAACAGTAGTTTAATCAACTTTAAAAGAAGGAACTTTGAGAAAAGAACTGTAAGCAAAATAATAATCAGATTAAGAAAGTTTTAGAGAACCTTCATAATGATTCTAAAATATCAATTACCCAAACCAACAAATTCGAATCAGATTGCCATTATGAATACATCTGATTATACTAGGAAACTTAAAAGAATTTGCTATCAATCAGATTCAATTCTGCAGTCAACAAATCCTTTAAACAGCATAATACAGAAAGTTCAAGCTCTAGCCAGGAACAGAGATCTACTGGAAACTATTATAATGTTAGCAAAGCTTCCTCGTGGCATTACAATTCCACCTCTCTTTGGATAATTAAAAAATCACAAACTTGGATCTACCCTTAGACCTACAATAGAGAAAAAACAAGTCTCCTACATACATATTAGAAAATTCCCAGCTAAATTTTTCTCTAAATGTTTTGAAAAACTCCAAGAATGTAATCAAATCAACGAAAGAATTTATGGAGCATGTCAAGAAGATTGACTATATCTGATGGAGACGTAAGTTCTGACAGTGTCTTTATATCTGTCTATACCAATACCAGAGGCTGTTGGAAACTTTAAAGAAATAATAGTCACTTCCAAAGAATTCACACTGACCCAAACTAAGAAAATTATCAGCATCTCAGGTCTCGTGACTATCCACAACTATTTCAAGTTGGATGGAGGCACCTACAAACAAACAAACCAACAAACAAACGAAAGGAGTGCCAATTGGTTCACCTATCTTCTGTCCTTGAGGTAGCAGTACTGAGACCACTAGAACTCATCAGAAACCCCAAGTGAGGATCTGCTATGCTGACAATATATTCTTCATACGGGAACATGGAGAAGACGAATTAAATTATTTCATACACAAGATAAACAACCTACACAATATGATAAAGTTCACCATGGAGCTTCAAGTGAGTGGGGCACTGAATTACCTTGCATTGAGCACAAAAGAAATTAAACATTCCGCTTCAATTTTTATGTTTATTAAAAACCAACCGCAGTACCAAACCTTGTCCCTCCTGATCCACACTGCCCAAAAGAATACAAACTCTCTGCATTTACAGCATGGTTCTACAGCAGCGTTTGAATCGGACCACTGTACATTCATTTTACTCACCTGGATAGCTAGAAACTTTGATTGTTTTTTTTTTTTGTTTTTTTCTAATTTGTCACAAGTTAAAAAATGAATTTATATTTTTTTTACCTTGCTGTATGGTTTTCTTCTTAGGCTGCAAACTAATGACAGTTTTAAAAACAAATATTGAAGATAATTCCATTTAAATGATACGTTATTTTCTACATACACTATATTGACAAAAGTCACCGGACACCTAGAAGAGCAACACAGCATAGCATTTATTGGCATACATTAGTATGGTGTCGGTCCACCTTTGGCCTTAATGCATGCACTGACCTTTCAAGAAATACTTTCAACAAAGATTTGGAACACAGAAATAGGTATGCGCTTCCATTCAGTACATAATGCTGCCGCTAACTGTTGCTTAGTAGTAGGCCTTGGTTACAAACTTCTTATGAGGTGCTCTAATTCATCCCATAGGTGCTCTATGGGATTAAGATCAGGGCTCTGTGCTGGCCAGTTCACACACGATACGGAATTATAGTCAAACCACGCAGTAACAGTCTTTGCTTTATAGCTCGGTGCATTATCCTGCTAGTACCAACAAGGCTCGGTTCCATAGTATTGCCACAGAGTTGGTAGGGCATAATTGTCCAGAATATTGGGATAGACGTGCTGGTTAGCAGGTTTGTCCACGATAACCAATGGATAGGGACCATACCTCGAAAAACACCCCCACAAGAGTACACTGCCAGATCCAAACTTGACCGTAGGAACAGTACACTGTGGTAAATAGCACGTTCCCCCAGCTGCCAGCATACCCACACACGGCCATCAGACTAATGGATCGTGTATCTGGATTCATCAGTCCATAGGACCCATTTCCATTGATCTACGGTCCACAATAAATGTTCTTTACACCATGCTAAACGACGAGTAGCATTACGAGTGGAGATGAAAGGCTTATGAGCAGCTGCACGACCACGGTAATGCATGGAATGAAGTTCTCCATACTGAGGTTCCAGCATTTTTACTTACCTGTACACTGAGGTCTTGTGCAGTAGTATACTCCATCGATTAGCTGTAACGACTCTCCTGAGGCTTTGATGGCCTCTACCACTGATTTTCTTTGGTCTGCAGGTACATTTTGCTGCTTCAGGCATGCCATGTGCTTTCCACTTAATCAGTACATCCAAAACAGTTGACTTCGGTATGTTTAAACGCCTCTCGATTTCTCTTGTGGACAACCCACTAATAATAACACCCAACAATGTTCTTTCTCAAAATCAGTTGTCTCCCGCCGCAATATTTTCGCTCAATCTCACAGTGCAATATGATTGCGGTCAGCTGCAGGCTTGTTTTTATACAGTTTGCAGTTGTACTACGCATCTTAACAACCCAGCAGGTCCGTTCATTTGCTATTGAAGGGGTGTCCACTGACTTTTGTCAATACAGTGTATATTGTAAATGTCTAAGTTTTTTTTTTTTTTTTTTTTTTACGGACCAGTGGTTTGTAAATTTTAGTGGTCCGCTGGGCCAGTAGAAGATTTAATTCTAATACTGTATAGGGCATTATAACATATGAAAACTCAACTACCTAAATAATAAGGAAATTGAGAATATTTACAGCAAAGGTCTAAATGCTGGACATAAGAAAGATGGCATAGACAAAATACATAGAAATGGTGTAATGTCTATGATAGCAAAATCAACTAGTACGATAATGCGATACACAGGATCCATCACATACATCCCAGGCTTTACATATTGGTTGAAGAATTTATTACGTAGATACATCATCACAGTAGCACCAAAATCACCAACCCCATTATCACATGTAATATCAAGTTGCATGAAGAGACAGTATGAGAAAGATAAAGTGGGTGTGTACGCTATTTAGTGTATTCTAAAAACGCAGAATAGATACACGTATTGGAATGACGAGGCGGTCCTTAGACACTAGATGTAAAGAACACATGAAGTGTCAGCCATGACAAGCAGAACACAGATGCATGATGAAAAAAAGACAGTACAAAACAGTTTTATTAATTAAGATTTGAAGTCAGTGAAAGCATGCAACAGATTTTACAATGTGTATTCTAGTAATTTTCAGCTTCAAATCAATCCGGTTTCTACTACATATCAGTGTAAAATTGCTTAGGTATAAAACCTGGATTTGTGATCACCAGATTTAAGGATAGCTCCCCCACTCCCTCTTTAGGAAATTATATCCATTTTTCAATCAAATCGGTTATTTTAAAGGTCAAACCTTGTCACTTATTGAATGTTACTTAGTTAATCCACTAAAACCTATTTTATAACAAGCATGACTCATCTTAATACATACTGTGTTTTGCTGCATCTTTCACCATTAAAGACTACGAAGTTTCACAGGTAGTGTGTGTACAAACACTGAAAATAGGAGCCCCTCACAACTACTCCAAACCTCCATTAATTGCTTTTAACCAATACATTTCAATTTAAACAGCAACCTCCGAATTCCGATGGTTTGGATAACCACTCTATTCTTTTAATTTTTGCTTCAATATATAAGAGCGACGTTCAAGTATATCATAATTTGAAACTATATAGCTCATATGCTTATTTCCTTTACAAAAACACACAAATTCTAGTTTTACGAAAGTTGAATTCACGAACTCTTCTGCTTACCGTGTTTGCCATTAATATCACAGATGTACTCACTGACTCAACAACAGTTCGTTTACTTTAGGATAAGTTAAGTAGATTAAATATAAATAACAATGATAACGATGCCAAGACACGAAAACACTTGGTGTGTTCAAATCGTATGCCATGAAATCTCCATCACATGATTTCCCAACATGTGACAGAGCGCGAGACCCATTCTAAAGCTTTCCTACGATGCACAAAATAATTCTTGTTGTTATTGTCCTACAGGTAACACTCATTTGCTTCACAACACACAGAGGGCGCCAAACACAATTTACTGTATAGTGGTCGTCACTTTTATTAAAGCTGAGTGCCAACCCCAGTTAGCCGCCCCGGTGGCGCAGTGGTCTAAGCGATGGCTTCTGATCATTCGTCCGAAAGGGGTCCAGGTTCGAATCCCGGTGAGGCATGGATGTTGTGTTTGTCTTACGGCACAGGCTGTCTCTCTTCCCTGGAACCAGTGACCCTAAATTAGGGACGGGCAACTGCTTATAGCCTATTGAGTAAAAAAAAAACAATAAGAAAACCTTCAATAATAAAAAAAAACCAGTTAAACGTGGGATATTTGAAGTTCAGCGCCGTACAGCCAGAATCTATCACGTCTCGTAGTTTTCTAAATTTGTTCGCATGTTTGTATCACTTACATCGATTTTTCATATATAACTACTGAGCTCTAAATGCCGCCCCAGTGGCGCAGTGGTCTAAGCGATGGCCTCTGATCATTCGTCCGAACGGAGTCCGGGTTCGAATCCCGTGAGGCATGGATGTTGTGTTTGTCTTACGGCACTGGCTCTCTCCCTTCCCTGGAACCAGTGACCCTAAATTAGGGACGGGCGACTGCTTATAGCCCATTGAGTTGCTCACGGTGGTCGTTAAACCTCCAATCAAAAAAAAAAAAAAAAAGCTCTATATTTTTTATTTATTTTTTTGTAAATACACTGGCGTGCAAAAATTAAGGACGAGACGGTTTTTCGAATATAACGTCGTGCAGAAGTGCTCCACATCAACTCAAATCATACCATAAAATCCCCAAGATGTAAGAAGAATATGGGACAAGTGAGCGAAACCGTCCAAACAAGGAATCCAAAGGATACAAAGGCACTTTATTGAAAAGGTAACTTCGAGCACAACTGGACAGAAGACAGAAACGTTCATGTGACAGGCGGCTGTCAAGAAAAATCCAGTCTTTAGTAAGGGATATGATCACCCCTGACTGCGTTGCAGGATTTACAATGTCTGTCCATGACGAGGACGCGGTTGTCAAGGAGCTGTTGAGGGATCGCGGCCCATTCCTCTTGTAGCGCCAATCGCAGCTGCGGAATCGTTGCTGGCGGCAGGTGACGTGCTGCCAAGCGTCTCCCGAGAAGGTCCCACACGTGTTCGATTGGATTTGGGTCCAGGGACCATGCGGGCCAATCCATGCCTTGAATATCTTCACTCTCCAACAGCTCTGCGACAGCCACTGTACGATGAGGTGTAGCGTTGTCGTCCATCAAGAGGAACTCAGGACCCACAGCACCTCTAAACAGACGCACGTGAGGCAGGGGAACCTCGGTGCAATAGCGGACACCAGTGACTGAACCTCCTTGGAAGATGTGGAGGTTAGTACGGCTACCAAGTATGATACCGCCCTAAACGAGAACTCCGCCACCTCCAAATCGGTCTCTTTCGATGATGTTGGAGGTGTGATTGCGTGTTCCCTGCTCTCTCCAGATGTGTATACGTCCAGATTCGCTCGTCAGACTAAATCGGCTCTCATCCGTAAAGAGAACTCGACCCCATTGCTGATGTGTCCAGTTCTTGTGTTCCTGGCACCACAGAAACCGCCGTATCCGATGAGCAGGCGTTAATGGCACACACCCTACTGGTCGTCGTGCAAATAGACCACCTTTGTGCAGCCTCCTGGCCACGGTAAAACGCGATAACGGACGTCCAGTTGTCTGTTGCATGTGCTTTGCGAATTCTCCCGCTATCTGCCGTCTGTCTCTTCTTGCCTGTAGGACAATATACCGGTCGTCCGCCGCCGTGGTTGCTCGTGGACGACCACTGCTAAACTCTCGGGCAGCTGTTCCTGTCGTTTGAAATGCTCTCCAAGCTCGTGAAACGATGCTGTGAGTCATCCCGAACTCCTCGGCCACACTAGTCACACTTCGACCTTCCTCCAACTTCCCAATGACGCGACCTCGGGTAAAGTCATCCAGATGTCGTCTGCTGGATTGCCTGTTGGCCATATCACACGGTGGCAGCAATTCGACGTCGTTCAAACCGATGTACACCGTGCAATAGCGTTCACCAAATTGCTGAGCGTACACCGCCCGTGTACTTTATACCCATGTACCCTTGCGAAATCAACCGCCCCACCCCCTATGTCATGCTGTATATATGCGCATGCTCTACCGTACCGGGCCATAGTATATTTCCTGAGTGGTCTTTCGGTCCGTTCTGCCTGCTCGTTCCACTGTTATGATAATTTCTCCTCTTCGTCCTTAATTTTTGCACACCAGTGTAGTATAGTAGTTACCAGCCGCCCCGGTGGCGCAGTGGTCTAAGGCGCTGGCCTCTGAGCATTCGTCCGTAAGGGGTCCGGGTTCGAATCCCGGTCAGGCATGGATGTTGTGTTTGTCTTACGGCACTGGCTCTCTCCCTTCCCTGCAACCAGTGACCCTAAATTAGGGACGGGCGACTGCTTATAGCCCATTGAGTTTGCTCACGGTGGTCGTTAAACCTCCAATCAAAAAAAAAAATAGTGGTTACCATGGGAGCACACGCAGGAGCATATAAGATGTGATATAAGGCAGGTGAGATTCTTCTCCCTTTGACGGCCGCGGATGGCCTAGAGTGGTTAACGCTCGTGACTGCTAAGGGAACGGTCTCAGGTTCGATCCTGGCAAGTACGAACGCTCGAACCACTAAGTATCCGCCGTGCGTCGAATGGGAACGTTAAGCCGTCGGACCCCGGTACTGACCTCGCTTCCGTGTCACTTTCCCGTCGGGCATTCTAGCCCAAATCTCCTAGCTTCCTATTTCTAAACTTTCTCCCTTTGATTCTCTTGCTGCTTTCGAAAAGAAGCTATTTCTTTTTCACTTCCATTTTTATTATTTTTATTTTTGATTGGAGGTTTAAAGACCACCGTGAGCAACGGGCTATAAGCAGTTGCCCATCCGTAATTTAGGGCCACTGGTTCCAGGGAAGTGAGAAGGCTAGCGTCGTTAGACAAACACAACATCCATGCCTCACGGGATTCGAACCCGGACCCATCTTGGACGAATGATCAGAAGCCATCGCTTAGACCACTGGGCCACTATTTTTCATTTACAGTACATCCTCCTGAACAATGAAAAGGAAAACCTCAAATGAAATTACACCATACTCTCACAAGAAAAATACTTTACTGTACGCTTTCTCCGTGATTTTTGAGATACAAGTGCATAATGGAGTGAAAAGGGGATGAAAATTAATTTAATGATATGTCTTAGTATATCTAAAATGAAATACAAAATATTTCAAGATCTTTAAGATTTGATTTTTGCTTCCAGTTAGTCATGAATTTTCTCTTAATAATAATAACAATGTGCTATTGTTTTGCTCTCTGCTTCAATTGTAATTAAGCGCCCCATCTGACACACTAACCATCCGCCCACGAAACACCCTGGCTGCGCCCCTGTGTGGAAGATATTGAATAAATATGGTATAACTGGGAATCTACTTAATAGTGTAAAATAGTGGTAAGACTTGTATGCTAGTAGTAGTCAAGGACAAACATAGCTGGCTGTCCTGCAGTTAGTGTGTAAAGTGCGATTATTTGTGGTCGGTGTTCATAAAAATTTGAAGCCAAAATTCCAGATTTTGTGGCTTTATTAATTGCTACAGTCGAGGAAATCGAGACCGGCAGTCTTTTTCTTTCTTTTTAGGCTGCCAGCTGCTGTCTCTAAAGGCAGTAAGGGAGATCGCTTCCAATAGCTTAGAAAACACTATTGAAGAGTTAGACTCTTCAAAGACAGAACCTTATAAAGGTTGCCGCCCCGGTGGCGCAGTGGTCTAAGCGATGGCCTCTGATGATTCGTCCGAAAGGGGTCCGGGTTCAAATCCCGGTGAGGCATGGATGTTGTGTTTGTCTTACGGCACTGGCTCTCTCCTTTCCCTGGAACCAGTGACCATAAATTAGGGACGGGCGACTGCTTATAGCCCATTGAGTTGCTCACGGTGGTCGTTAAACCTCCAATCAAAAAAAAAAAAAAAGCTCTATATTTTTTATTTATTTTTTTGTAAATACACTGGCGTGCAAAAATTAAGGACGAGACGGTTTTTCGAATATAACGTCGTGCAGAAGTGCTCCACATCAACTCAAATCATACCATAAAATCCCCAAGATGTAAGAAGAATATGGGACAAGTGAGCGAAACCGTCCAAACAAGGAATCCAAAGGATACAAAGGCACTTTATTGAAAAGGTAACTTCGAGCACAACTGGACAGAAGACAGAAACGTTCATGTGACAGGCGGCTGCCAAGAAAAATCCAGTCTTTAGTAAGGGATATGATCACCCCTGACTGCGTTGCAGGATTTACAATGTCTGTCCATGACGAGGACGCGGTTGTCAAGGAGCTGTTGAGGCATCGCGGCCCATTCCTCTTGTAGCGCCAATCGCAGCTGCGGAATGGTTGCTGGCGGCAGGTGACGTGCTGCCAAGCGTCTCCCGAGAAGGTCCCACACGTGTTCGATTGGATTTGGGTCCAGGGACCATGCGGGCCAATCCATGCCTTGAATATCTTCACTCTCCAACAGCTCTGCGACAGCCACTGTACGATGAGGTGTAGCGTTGTCGTCCATCAAGAGGAACTCAGGACCCACAGCACCTCTAAACAGACGCACGTGAGGCAGGGGAACCTCGGTGCAATAGCGGACACCAGTGACTGAACCTCCTTGGAAGATGTGGAGGTTAGTACGGCTACCAAGCATGATACCGCCCTAAACGAGAACTCCGCCACCTCCAAATCGGTCTCTTTCGATGATGTTGGAGGTGTGATTGCGTGTTCCCTGCTCTCTCCAGATGTGTATACGTCCAGATTCGCTCGTCAGACTAAATCGGCTCTCATCCGTAAAGAGAACTCGACCCCATTGCTGATGTGTCCAGTTCTTGTGTTCCTGGCACCACAGAAACTGCCGTATCCGATGAGCAGGCGTTAATGGCACACACCTTACTGGTCGTCGTGCAAATAGACCATCTTTGTGCAGCCTCCTGGCCACGGTAAAACGCGATAACGGACGTCCAGTTGTCTGTTGCATGTGCTTTGCGAATTCTCCCGCTATCTGCCGTCTGTCTCTTCTCGCCTGTAGGACAATATACCGGTCGTCCGCCGCCGTGGTTGCTCGTGGACGACCACTGCTAAACTTTCGGGCAGCTGTTCCTGTCGTTTGAAATGCTCTCCAAGCTCGTGAAACGATGCTGTGAGTGATCCCGAACTCCTCGGCCACACTAGTCACACATCGACCTTCCTCCAACTTCCCAATGACGCGACCTCGGGTAAAGTCATCCAGATGTCGTCTGCTGGATTGCCTGTTGGCCATATCACACGGTGGCAGCAACTCGACGTCGTTCAAACCGATGTACACCGTGCAATAGCGTTCACCAAATTGCTGAGCGTACACCGCCCGTGTACTTTATACCCATGTACCCTTGCGAAATCAACCGCCCCACCCCCTATGTCATGCTGCATATATGCGCATGCTCTACCGTACCGGTCCATAGTATATTTCTTGAGTGGTCTTTCGGTCCGTTCTGCCTGCTCGTTCCACTGTTATGATAATTTCTCCTCTTCGTCCTTAATTTTTGCACACCAGTGTAGTATAGTAGTTACCAGCCGCCCCGGTGGCGCAGTGGTCTAAGGCGCTGGCCTCTGAGCATTCGTCCGTAAGGGGTCCGGGTTCGAATCCCGGTCAGGCATGGATGTTGTGTTTGTCTTACGGCACTGGCTGTCTCCCTTCCCTGCAACCAGTGACCCTAAATTAGGGACGGGCGACTGCTTATAGCCCATTGAGTTGCTCACGGTGGTCGTTAAACCTCCAATCAAAAAAAAAAAAAGAAAAAGTAGTTACCATGGGAGCACACGCAGGAGCATATAAGATGTGATATAAGGCAGGTGAGATTCTTCTCCCTTTGACGGCCGCGGATGGCCTAGAGTGATTAACGCTCGTGACTGCTAAGGGAACGGTGTCAGGTTCGATCCTGGCAGGTACGAACGCTCGAACTACTAAATATCCGCCGTGCGTCTGTAACGTATACTCTATATTCACTTTCCTTTTGATTTTACTATCTCTGGTTATTTTATTTTACTATGTAAATTATCTTCCTACTGAACGAAATATTATTTCACCCCGCTGAATGAGATCTGGCAATGAGTGTAAGTCATGACGTGGTGGTAGCTCGTATATAGGCGCGTTCATCGAGAAGTGGGTGTTGTGTTGTTGCGTTGTAGTTGTGTTGTTGCGTTGGAGTTGTGTGGTTGGTGTAGTTGGTGTGTTGCGTTGCGTTGCAGTGTGTTGTTATGTAGTAGTGATATATGAGTGCCTTAGTTGACCAGGAGTCATCATAATAAACAAGTTGTTCTGTAAGTTCAGTCTTTCTCAATTCTTAGTTTTGTCAGACCTCTGTCTGGCTGTTAGGTTTATGACTTTGATTACTTAATATAAATAACCAGCGTTGAGACTTTGTTTAAGTTCATAATTAACGAGTAACAACACCCTTTTGGGAATTCATCATTTTGAAGCTTAGAGCATTATTCATTCATAATAATTAGCTTAGCAAAAAGGTAAGCAAAGCTAATTCATTATAATTGGCGCCCGAACTTTTTTCGAACACGAGATCCTGACTATTATTACCCATGGCTTCCTTACCTGAGACAACTGCAAATTTCCACCTTCCGGCAAGTCTCGAGGGTAATGGTGTTTGTTTGGACAATTTGTACGAAGCCTGTGGCTCTGACTTGGATATGAATAATCTACACATACCCAAGCATTCTTCACCATTTCGGAATGCACCAGCTTCTTATCACTCTGAGTCGCGGGTCGTAGCTGAGGGAATTCAATCCTCTCAGCGAAGCAGAATGCTTGCCCATTTCGTGCCGCATGCTGGCACAATTCATTTCAATGGTTTGGAGGGGTCTTTAAAGTTCCTCGAAGATCTGGAAGACCATTTTGATTTATATAATATTCCGGAAGACTGCAAGGTCCAAATTGCCGGAACTTGCTTGAGAGATACCGCCAAGACCTGGTATCGGCAGTGGCGAGGGTCGAACCCGGATTCTCATTATGAGAATTTCCGTGCAGAATTCTTGGAGGTCTTTCCTTTCGGCCTCAGTCGAGCTAGCCTTGCCCAACAGCTGTTTTCTCGTCAGCAGGGTCCCAATGATAGCCCTGTTGCATTTGCGTTGGAAACTACACGCCTATATAATCTATGGGATCCACATGCCAGTCATGTTGACATGTTGGATACCCTCGTACAGCAGCTCGACCCATTCTTGCAAGATTTTCTTGAGGTTCGACACCCTACCACTATTCATGAATGCCTTCGCCTCATACGCACGTATGAAGAGCGACATGGCAAACATGGTTCAACTCACCATGCTCGGGCACCCCGCGAGGCTTATTCCGAAAACCCTCAGCGGCATAATAGACAAAACTTTCAGCGCGAGCATACACACGTGCCCACCCAAGCTTCATACGTTCCACCACACAGAAGAGTGGCGAACCAGCAACGAGTTTCGGAGCAAGCTACGGGGTATCGTCATAATGCACAGTATGCTCGACCCCGTTCCACTCAGCAGCATTCGGAACGTTATCATGCTCAGGGCAATAATAATTTTTCTGCCCGTGCTGAGGGCAGACGTAACGAATATGAAAATGTCAACAGACACGCGGAGTTCCCGACGCAGGGTGCACGCAATTTTCCTTATCGTGAAAATTTTCCCGATACCCGGCAGGGTCGAGGTTTCCGACCACATGATAACACCACCAGAATTCCTTTAAACTTCCACAGGAAGTAGACGAAGGGTCGGTCCTGCTTCCTGATACCAAACATCCTGACCCTAAAACAGTATTAGTGACTGTTCAAACTCCTCAGTTGCCTGATGTATTCTTGACACTTGAAGACATTATTGTCGAGACAAAGTTCGACACTGGGTCTGAGATATCAGCCCTAAATACAAAGTTTTGCAATGATGTTTTTTCTGCAATACATGTTCAGCCTGCAACGCAGTATTTGCGAGGTGCAAATAACGAAATCTTCAGTATCGCAGGAACTGTCACATTATCTTTAGGGCTGGGAAAAGCTCGTTTTACACATTCTTTCCTGCTTATAGACGAGCTACCCGTGAAATGTCTCATGGGTATGGACTTTATTAACAAGTTTCAAATAACTTTGAATTTTGTACAACATGTGATTTCCTTTCCGGAACCTGTCGAAATGATTCCGACGGTTCCTGTAGATATTACGAGTTTATTGTTGAGTGACCAATTGAATGAGGGGCAACGAGACCAGCTTTCTCTCCTTTTGCAGGAAAGCCCTGGTTTGTTTTCGGATCAACCTGGTTTCACACAGGTGGTTTATCATGTTATTGACACTGATGGTTTGAAACCCATTGCGACGAAACCTTACCCTTGTGCTCCACATAAAAAACAGGAAATGCAACGTCAAATTGCGGAAATGATTAAGCAGGGCATAATCAGGGAATCAACAAGCGCCTGGGCGGCTCCTGCCTTCTTGGTTCCAAAGAAACAACCAAATGAATTTCGTTTCGTGACAGATTTTCGCAAGCTCAACCAAGTCACAAAAACAATCAATTATCCCCTACCTGTCATGTCACATATTCTAAATGACTTGTCGTCAACCAAATGGATGTCAACTTTGGATTTGGCGAGTGGATATTGGCAGGTGGCAGTACATCCGGACTCGGTCGATAAAACAGGCTTTGTGACTCCTTTTGGGGCCTATGAATATTTACGTATGCCTTTTGGTTTAGCTTCTGCACCTGCTACTTTCCAAAAGCTTATGGACACGGTTCTCAGACCTGTCCTGGGTCCACATGTGCATGTCTATTTGGATGATATTATTATAACATCAGAGACTTTTGACGAGCACCTTTCTCTGCTCAAACAGGTGTTCCAACTTATATACAATGCTGGCTTGACGTTAAAACCTAGTAAATGCCAGATAGCGAGGGACGAGATTGTATATCTGGGGTTGAAAATTACTCCCCACGGCTTATTCACTGATAATGAAAAAATTAGGCCTATTGCTGACTTTCCTCGGCCTAAAACAGCAAAAGAACTATCCCGCTTTCTGGGAATGACCGGATGGTATCAGCAGTTCGTCCCCGCTTATGCTACAATATGTGAGCCATTGTATGCTTTAAAGCGCAAATACAAGAAGTTTATTTGGACACCTGAAGCTAACGCTGCATTCGAAACACTGAAGTCTGCATTGACTCAGCCTCCGGTGTTGGCTTTCCCGGATCATTCTAAAGAATTTGATATTTATACTGATGCATCCGGAGTTGGTCTTGGTTGCGTTTTGTCACAAGCTGGGCATCCAATAGCTTTTGCGTCTCGTACTTTAGCTAAAGCTGAACGCAATTATTCAGCTACGGAACGTGAATGTCTTGCTGTTGTGTATGCACTGAATAAATTTCAATGTTATCTTAACGAATTGACAGTTAACATAATTACGGATCATTCTGCCCTTCAGTATTTGAATTCTGCTAAACACCTATCTCAAAGACTTATGAAGTGGGCTCTGAAGTTACAAGAGAGCAATATCAAAATTTCGTATCAGCCAGGTAATAAGAATCAATTACCGGACGCATTATCTCGCGTTCCGATTAGTGGGGTCCCCACCGAAACTACTCCTGGATGTCAGCCTTTACTTCTGATAGCTGATATCACATCCAGAGAGCAGATAATGGCAGAACTAATAAATGATCCAGATTTTGGGGATATTTACAATTTTTTGCTTGCGGGTTCGCCCCTACCAAGTGATCCTTCTCTGGCTGGAAGGTCACAACATTTTGAAGTAATAGAGGGTCTTCTTTATTATACAAAGTCTCGGACTACTAGGGCAGAGTTTCGCCCATGTATTCCGCGAACCCTTAGAATGGCTCTTTTAAATGAATTTCATGACAAACCTCTTGCAGGCCATTTAGGTATTCGCAAGACCCGTTGTAAATTGCGGGATGTTGCCTATTGGCCTGGCATGTACCAAAGTGTGCTCGCATACGTTCAATCATGTCACTTGTGTCAGATTAATAATTACCGTAATGTAAGACCGGCCGGTCACTTGAAATCTAGTTCAAGTTCTCATGTATTTGATATTATTTCCATAGATTTATTGGGACCTTATCCATTATCTGTTAAAAATAAAGCTCGTTATGTTTTAATACTAACTGATAATTTTTCTAAATGGGTTGAAGTTTTTCCCATTAAAGCCGCTACGGCTGAGGTTATTTGTAATGTCTTAGTTAATGAAGTATTTTCTAGATATGGTGCACCTAATAAAGTAGTTTCGGATAATGGTCCTCAATTTATTTCTGACATTTTTGAAAGAATGTGTGCGAGACTACACATTAAACACAAATTCATTTCCCCATATCATCCCCAGAGTAATCCTGCAGAACGCGTTAACCGAACGCTAGTGAAAATGATTGCGACTTTCGTAATGGACCACCATGAAAGATGGGATGACCATTTAGAACTTTTTGCGTTCGCCCTCCGCTCGTCTGTCCACGAGTCTACTAAAATTACTCCTGCAGAACTTTTTCTGGGTCGCAAAATTAAAACCCCTTTTGAAAATTTAACGGGGATTATCGACGAATTAAACCAGCGACCAACTCCGCAATCAGTACACATTATGGCAGAAAAAGCTCGTATTGCAATGCTAGGAGCACAAGCGGCTCAAGCACGATATTATAATTCTAGGCGTAGGGAACCAGATCTTGTCGTTGGAGATCTCACTCTCGTGGAAACGCACTTCCAGTCTTCTGTTTCGCATACTTTAGTGAAGAAATTTGCACCCAGCTACGAAGGTCCATATCGGGTGGCAAATGTCTTTGAAAATAATATTGTTCTGGAGAAACCGAACAACAATTTTCAATATGTACATGTTGATCAATGTCGCAAGTATGACGAACGGGATATCGAGTTCATTATCAATCCTACTCAACCTTCTGTTCCACAGACTCAAGAATCTATATCTCATGTTCAACCACCAGAAATTGTGGACGACCCACCGAACATTTTTGACGAATCACCAGTGATTTTTCCTTCACCCTCCCCCCTCCAGACGAGTTTCTACACACGCAACCTGATTCTCCCGTGAGACCAAGGCTCGATTCGCGTTCGTCGAATACTAGTATCGTTCCTTTCCCTCCAACCATTGCCAAGACTATTGCTGCGCCATTTCCGGCTAACTCTGCACCAACGCGGGATACTTCTTCTTTGAATACCTCATCGGAAAGTATTCCTATAGGCAAATCCAAACATCGCCCTGCACGACCGCTGAATTACAGCAGCGACTCAGAGGCGTCGGACATTTCGGATTTGTCAGTTATGAATCCAACATTTAATATTCCACACCGTCCAGCACCACCAAAAGCTGGGCGCAAACGTCACTTGTCTCCCCAATCTGCTTCGCCGCAACAGCGACGAAGGCAGAAATCTTTGCATCCGCCCGGGTTTCGCCCCTGGAACCTCCGTTCAGGGCAAACAGGGCCGATGCCTGCTACTACTATCATGCCCCGTGGGCGTAAACGAAAACAAGCGATGTGGCCGGAGACACGTCCCTCCAAAAAGATACTGGAAGGACACAACGGGCCCCAGCATCAAGGGACTTCATATCCAAAGCCTGGGGAGCCCGTTCCTATCAGCCGCAGCAGGGATTTCCGGACCGCCAGACTTCTGACGTTCCTGACCGTTCTTCTCAGCCGCAGGGATTTCCAGACCGCCAGACTTCTGACGTTCCTGACCGTTCTTCTCAGCCGCAGGGATTTCCAGACCGCCAGACTCCTGACCGTTCCTATCAGCCGCAGCAGGGATTTCCGGACCGCCAGACTTCTGACGTTCCTGACCGTTCTTCTCAGCCGCAGGGATTTCCAGACCGCCAGATTCCTGACCGACAACAGACCGATGTTCCATTACCGTCCCGGAAGAGATCCAAGCCACCTGATTTCCCCAGTCCCATTAGGCCTGGAAAACGTTTTCACACTAGAATTTTTTATGCGTCCTCGAGATAAGTAAGTTCTCGTGGACAGGTTCTTTTCTCAGTTTATTGTTTTTCCTGCTCGACCAGTTGGCGTGTCAGAATTTCTTTTTTTCGTGTGGGCCTATGCATTCTTTTTGTGTATATATGTGTGGTTTTTTTTTTATATTTCTTCTATGTCCATCTACTAATCCACTTTTTTTATATATATCTATGTGCTTAGGGGTAAAATAATAAAATTGTTACTGTTAGGCAGCTCCAGGTAAATTTCGCTGCTGATACAGTTGTTCTGTATTTCAACGCATGAGGCAAACGTAATTTGAAATGAAAATAATAAAATTGTTGCTGTTAGGCAGCTTCAGGCAATCTTCGCTGCTGATACAGTTGTTCTGTATTACAACGAATGAGGCACGTAATTTGAAATTAAAAAAGTGATTCCTGCTAGGCAGAATAAAAGGAAAGTATGCCGATGCAGGTTTGGTTTGTTCTACACTACAAATTTCACAGTCGAATACAGATTCGTAAATTGTTATGCCAAGTTGATAATGTAAATACGGCTACCACCAAACAACAAATCAAAAAAAGATCGAGAAACGTCAATCATCGAAATGTAAGACTTACACTCCAAAATTGATAGATTTTTCGGAAACCAAAAAAAAAAAAAAAAAAAAAAAAAAGAAAAAAAAGAAGAAAAAATTAAGGGGGAGATGATGTAACGTATACTCTATATTCACTTTCCTTTTGATTTTACTATCTCTGGTTATTTTATTTTACTATGTAAATTATCTTCCTACTGAACGAAATATTATTTCACCCCGCTGAATGAGATCTGGCAATGAGTGTAAGTCATGACGTGGTGGTAGCTCGTATATAGGCGCGTTCATCGAGAAGTGGGTGTTGTGTTGTTGCGTTGTAGTTGTGTTGTTGCGTTGGAGTTGTGTGGTTGGTGTAGTTGGTGTGTTGCGTTGCGTTGCAGTGTGTTGTTATGTAGTAGTGATATATGAGTGCCTTAGTTGACCAGGAGTCATCATAATAAACAAGTTGTTCTGTAAGTTCAGTCTTTCTCAATTCTTAGTTTTGTCAGACCTCTGTCTGGCTGTTAGGTTTATGACTTTGATTACTTAATATAAATAACCAGCGTTGAGACTTTGTTTAAGTTCATAATTAACGAGTAACAACACCCTTTTGGGAATTCATCATTTTGAAGCTTAGAGCATTATTCATTCATAATAATTAGCTTAGCAAAAAGGTAAGCAAAGCTAATTCATTATACGTCGAATGGGAACGTTAAGCCGTCGGACCCCGGTACTGACCTCGCTTCCGTGTCACTTTCCCGTCGGGCATTCTAGCCCAAATCTCCTAGCTTCCTATTTCTAAACTTTCTCCCTTTGATTCTCTTGCTGCTTTCGAAAAGAAGCTATTTCTTTTTCACTTCCATTTTTATTTTTTTTATTTTTGATTGGAGGTTTAAAGACCACCGTGAGCAACGGGCTATAAGCAGTTGCCCATCCGTAATTTAGGGCCACTGGTTCCAGGGAAGTGAGAAGGCTAGCGTCGTTAGACAAACACAACATCCATGCCTCACGGGATTCGAACCCGGACCCATCTTGGACGAATGATCAGAAGCCATCGCTTAGACCACTGGGCCACTATTTTTCATTTACAGTACATCCTCCTGAACAATGAAAAGGAAAACCTCAAATGAAATTACACCATACTCTCACAAGAAAAATACTTTACTGTACGCTTTCTCCGTGATTTTTGAGATACAAGTGCATAATGGAGTGAAAAGGGGATGAAAATTAATTTAATGATATGTCTTAGTATATCTAAAATGAAATACAAAATATTTCAAGATCTTTAAGATTTGATTTTTGCTTCCAGTTAGTCATGAATTTTCTCTTAATAATAATAACAATGTGCTATTGTTTTGCTCTCTGCTTCAATTGTAATTGAACGCCCCATCTGACACACTAACCATCCGCCCACGAAACACCCTGGCTGCGCCCCTGTGTGGAAGATATTGAATAAATATGGTATAACTGGGAATCTACTTAATAGTGTAAAATAGTGGTAATACTTGTATGCTAGTAGTAGTCAAGGACAAACATAGCTGGCTGTCCTGCAGTTAGTGTATAAAGTGCGATTATTTGCGGTCGGTGTTCATAAAAATTTGAAGCCAAAATTCCAGATTTTGTGGCTTTATTAATTGCTGCAGTCGAGGAAATCGAGACCGGCAGTCTTTTTCTTTCTTTTTTAGGCTGCCAGCTGCTGTCTGTAAAGGCAGTAAGGGAGATCGCTTCCAATAGCTTAGAAAACACTATTGAAGAGTTAGACTCTTCAAAGACAGAACCTTATAAAGGTTGCCGCCCCGGTGGCGCAGTGGTCTAAGCGATGGCCTCTGATGATTCGTCCGAAAGGGGTCCGAGTTCAAATCCCGGTGAGGCATGGATGTTGTGTTTGTCTTACGGCACTGGCTCTCTCCTTTCCCTGGAACCAGTGACCCTAAATTAGGGACGGGTGACTGCTTATAGCCCATTGAATTGCTCACGGTGGTCGTTAAACCTTCAATAAAAAATCTTATAAAGGTTAGTTTTATCCAGAAATCAGTTATTTTTGGTAAAGCAGAAAACATATCTTTTATTTGTTCAAATGCTGTTGGCGTGCGATGCTTGCACTTATTGGGCCAGGCGTTTCACTTGATGATTTCAAGTTTTCAATTTTAACTTCAAAGGTATTGGCTATTTCTTTTACGTAGGTTTTATTGTTACTGATTATTTTCATATAGAACACCTTTTCAGAGTTTGCCTCTTAGTCAAAAATGTTCTTAAATCAACGCTTTGGTACCCAATCGGCACTTCTATGCACATGGGTTTTTCACCATCAGGGACTTTTATTCAGAAAGTTCCTGATTGATCCAGAGACTGTTGAAACTTTTTATAAAGCTAAAAGCCAATTTGCCGCCCCAGTGGCGCAGTGGTCTAAGGCAATGGCCTCTGACCATTCGTCCGAACGGGGTCCGGGTTCGAATCCCGGTGAGGCATGGATGTTGTGT
Organism: Macrothele yani; assembly: GCA_039090855.1. NCBI lineage: Eukaryota > Metazoa > Arthropoda > Arachnida > Araneae > Macrothelidae > Macrothele > Macrothele yani. Next base: position 72,351,366 of record CM076994.1, on the reverse strand, counting down.
TTGTCTTACGGCACTGGCTCTCTCCCCTCCCTGGAACCAGTGACCCTAAATTAGGGACGGGCGACTGCTTATAGCCCATTGAGTTGCTTACGGTGGTCGTTAAACCTCCAATCAAAAAATAAAAAAAATAAAATAAAAGCCAATTTGTTAGCCATCCTAACTTTTAGTCAGAATCAAATCTCTTTGGCAGTTCTGGAATTTTTAGGAGAGCTTGACCCACTGTTTTTGCGAATTTTCGGCTTTTCATTTAGCATTTTTCACTTTTAAGGTTATTTGGCTCTCAGTGTTGGGTTTTTTACTTTACTATTTTGTTCTATATGACATTTCCTCCCCAAACCACCGTTGGTTTTATTTTTAGTACACCAGGATGTTTAACTGGAGCTGATGTACACCTTTGCGGAATAATGCATAAAATTATTTCCAAATAAATTTTTTGGTGTAGAGGTCTGTTTACATGCCGGGATTACGCTGCTAAATTTGTTTACGGATAAATAAATTGGGACGCAAATCCAAGAAAAATGACTATATTTTTTTACCACAATGTTGCGTAATAAAACAGAATTTTCTCTCAATTTTTCTAAGTCTTAAAAATCGCTTCCCAGAGCGTAAAAAACACTTTTTATTGAAGAGTTATTAATTGCTCACTAATTAGTTATATCAATAAATTACCATATAAACGAATATGCCCGATGAGAAAGTGATATGTTCTTCGAGAATTTTATATGATTCTAATGCCTCTAACTGTTGTATGGCAATGGCGCTTCGTTCAAAGTCGAAGTAATAGAAAATATTTACTATTTGCACTTCTGGAAAACTTTTCGCGTCACCTTTGAAGGTACTTACATTCAGCACACAGGGACCTTTTCCTTCAATCTCATTAATTTTTTTCCAAATACCGCATTTTGTACTAGAAAGTTAAACTTTCAAAGTGAGACACCATCATTTCAACGGGGACTGGTTGGCTCATTTATCCTGGCCGGCCGCTTATATCTCCACGTGGTCGACCTTGTCACATGCGCTCCTGTGCGGGTACACTGTGATTCCGGGGGTGGTCATATTATTCTGATACAACCGTGTATACTGACTGTACTTTCAATGGAAGACAAGTGCACTGAATGAACAACAAAACAAGTAACTTTTTTCTTTTTATAACTTCCTTTCGTTGTACCTGTATAGCACATTGCAACTGTTAGAAGAAAAAAGTATTTATGTATAGTTTAAATTTCCATATGCGTACAAAAATGAAATTTGAAGACGACAGAACTATATGTTTTCAGATACTTTACCATCCTGGAAATGAACGAGCCCTTCCCCCCCCCCTCATAGAAGCAAGTTTCTTTAGCCTGCTATTTAAAAAAAAGCCTGACGCCAGTTTTTCAGGAACAGAGAGTCCATCTTCTTTTTTTTTTTTTTTTTGATTGGAGGTTTAACGACCACCGTGAGCAACTCAATGGGCTATAAGCAGTCGTCCGTCCCTAATTTAGGGTCACTGGTTCCAGGAAAGGGAGAGAACCAGTGCCGTAAGACAAACACAACATCCATGCCTCACCGGGATTCGAACCTGGACCCCGTTCGGACGAATGATCAGAGGCCATCGCTTAGACCACTGCACCACCGGGGCGGCGAGTCCATCTTCAGTAGCAAGTATTGGTGATATCAAGGAAATCACTTTAGCAGCAGAAAATGCCATCATGGAATCAACAAACAGCAGTTCTGGTGGTTACGTTACACCGACAACCTACAGTTTACAAGACAGCTGCCTTAAAGATCCTGATGTCTTATAAAGGAGGGTAAAAGAGCTTATAATACTGTTACACTGACTCCAAATCAACCTAGAGACTAAAATTTTCCAGTGGTTAAAAAACCTGGATCGCAAACTAGGAAGCCGCCCCGGTGGCGCAGTGGTCTAAGCGATAGCCTCTGATCATTCGTCCGAACGAGGTCCGGGTTCGAATCCCGGTGAGGCATGGATGTTGCGTTTGTCTTACGGCACTGGTTCTCTCCCTTCCCTGGAACCAGTGACCCTAAATTAGGGACAGGCGACTGCTTATAGCCCATTGAGTTGCTCACGGTGGTCGTTAAAATTCCAATATAAAAACAAAAAAAAACTAGGAAATTTCAGGAATCATAGTTCGACACATGGAAATGGTTTGAATGGGATAGTGACAAAACAGCAGCTTTTTGTCACACATGCGGATTATTCCTGAAGCTTAAAATGAGTGTTCATGCTCGAAGTGGTGACAACGCATTAACGCAAGTGGCTACACTAACTGGAAAGATGCTATCCGAATGTTTAAAAAGCATGAACGTTCTTGCTTTCACCAGGAGGTATCACTGAACATTTCAGCTTATTTGAAAAATATTCCTGTTTCCCAACAATTAAGTGAAGCACTTGGGGTGGAACAACAAACATATCAGCAATCGCTGAAAGGAATTTTAAGGTAAAAAGTGCATGGAAATATTTGTAAATAACAATGAAAATAGAAAAAAACTGTTTGGGAGAATTTTACCATAAATACATAGGCATAGAAATATTTTTTATTAGTAATAACAATGTGCGTACATATACTCAGTACTTCTTATTTCCTGAAATAAACGCAATCATATATAATAGGTAAGCAATGCTTTTAATTTTGTTTTGCAACATGAAAACGAACGAAGAGTTGCCCTGTTTCTTTAAAATATTTGCAAATGATATTCCAATACTGTTTTTATATACACGTTTCACATTTACTTCAAACTGTATTTTCTTCCTCTGTTATTTAATGTTTTATTTCTAAACTGTAAGTACGTGTTAACACTGTGTAAATTAGGTTGGGAAAGCTGAAATTTCACATGGATGCAAATGAACGAAACCATGGGGGATGCATACTTCATTCCCCATGGCTTCGGGGTACGGGGATATATTTTTGCAAATAGCCATACCAGTTTTCAAGAGCTTCCGTCGCCACTGCAGCAGCCCATATGCTAATGCCCATTTAACCTACATTTTATGGCTACAAAAATTAATGGAGAACTAATCAGAAATGCATGGGAAATATAAAAGTGCAAATTTTCTGCCATCGGATACTAAATCATCTTCAGTTCACTGTTAACCATGTAATATCTCCAGGACCGAAATCTGATTTGCAAAAATAACGCTGACCTTTTAAGCAAGAACTTCTTACGACAGCTTATTTCATCTGGTTAGGTAATATATATTGTTCATATTGATTTGTGATTTTTACTTATTCTTCATATTCATTTTTGCTGAACTTTTTTTTCTCCTACTTTTTACGTTTACTTCTTCTTTTCTTATCAGTACTTGAATGCAGTGTGACTACCATTCATTACAAACTTTCAATCACCTATTAACGACTTACTCATTCAATAGCGTAAAATTAATTCATATCAATGCTAGATCATTAATTAACAAAATCACCTTACTGGAATCACTAATTCAACTGTGAAATTTAAATCTTGATATAATTTGTATTTCTGATACTTGGTTTCCTCCATATCATTATTCATTACAAATTACTAACTACAAAAATTTCCACTTAAACAGAACTTACTCAAACGGTGGAGGGGTCGCAATTATGTAAAAGATATTTATAATGATATTTCCATTATTCCAAATTTTACAGTATCGAATCAAAATGCCGAAATTCTAACTTTTCATAATCTTATATAATTATTGTAAGCCACCTAACTCAAACCTTACAGCTTTCCTATCATTACTTACTGAATTATTTAACTACTCTAACCTATCAAAAAAAAGTTTCTTATGGGGGATATGAATGTCGACTTATTATAAAACACGAATCACTCTTTTCAACTTTTACAATCTTTGAATGCGTCTGGACACAAAAATATGATTTCAGTCCCAACTCGTATAACTGCTACCTCGCAAACATTGATTGATCTGTCTGTCACAAATGTATTAACTGAGACTACTATTCCAGGGGCCTTAAAGTACGATTTTAGTTATTATCTCCCTATATTTACAATTTACCCTCTTAAACAACAAACCACTACACCTGAAGACTACTACATTTTTAGACAAATTAATAATACAAATATGGAAAGTTTTAAAACTCAATTATGACATTAACTGAAACACTGTTTTGGTTCATGGCTATGCAAATAAAAATTACGAGTCGTTCATCACAATTAGTACAGAGCTTTATAATCAATCTTTTCCAAAAATTACAAAACAACATAAACTGAAGAAAAAATTCGTAAGCCATAGATTACCAATGTTTTATTAAAAAGAATAAACAAAAAAATTCGTAAGCCATAGATTACCAATGTTTTATTAAAAAGAATAAACAAAAAAATTAACCTCTTTTCGAAATTCATAAAAAGTAAACTACCTCAGGACTTCCAAAACTTTAAGACTTTTCGAAATAAACTTAGCAGTGACATTCGGTGCACTAAGCGTAACTACAATCTCAGCATATTTTCACATAACTCCCCAAAACTAACATGGAAACATTTAAACTTGCTAATGGGCAAAAATACAGTTCTAACGGTTCCTCAGTACTTAATAGACTCTAATAACTTTCAGCTAACAGACAAATAAGAAATTACAAATGCATTAAATGAACATTTTACCTTATTTCCACAAATACTAAAAAATCATTTAATTACCCCAAAAATTCCTTTCACTGCCTACCTAGGGAGCACTCACAGATCTAGTAATTTTCAACTTACTGAAATTACTGAAACGGAACTATTAGAAGAACTTAACCACATAAATTCTAGCTTCGGCCCTGGATATGATGTTCTTCAACCATTTAATATAAAAAATGTCGCTAATCTCATTCTTGATCCTCTATTATTTATATTTAATGATATGTTCCAATCTGGTGAATTTCCTGATCTACTTAAAATAACAAAAATAATCCCAAAATACAAATCTCTATCAATAAATGATACAAACAATTACCGACCTATAGCCAATTTATCAATCTTTGCTAAAATTTTGGAGAGATTAATTTCTAATAGATTAAACTTGTTTATTCATAACCTAAATATTATCCATCCGAATCAACATGGTTTTCAATCTGCTAAGTCAACTGAATCAGCCTTATTATATCTACAACAAACAGTCCAACATAATTTTGATCTTAACTTAAATACTATCGCTTTATTTTTGGACCTGTCAAAAGCTTTTGATACCATAAACCATAATATCTTACTACACAAATTGCACACTATTGGAATAAGGAGCAATGAACATTATCTTATTAAAAGTTATTTATCAGGTAGGCAACAATATACTCACATAAACCAACATCAGTCCTCTCTTAAATCCATACCAACTGGTGTTCCACAGGGCTCAATTTTAGGACCTCTACTATTCAGTATAAACATTAACGATATCTTTATTTCCATAAATGATATTGATCTCCTTCTTTATGCTGATGGCATAACCATTCTCACGTCATTTAATTTAACGACTAACACTATTTCAAATATTAATACTCAACTTAATAACATCTCAGATTGGCTAAATTCCAATGAACTAATAATAAATACTGCCAAAACAAAATCTTTAATCTTTTCAAAACAAAATATTTGAGAACCACATTCTATCACATTATCTATCAATAATACAAATATATAATAGGTTAATTCCTTACTTTATTTGGGGATTACTTTAAATAAGGACCTTAGGTGAAACCAACATGTGGACATTCTTCTTCTCAAACTCTCTAAAAACATTGGCGTTATCAGTACGGTTTTCACAAACCTTACCTATAAAACACTAATTCAATTATATTATACCATGTTTCAGACACACATTAATTATGCTATCTTATCGTGGGGACAGACGACTAAGTATAATTTTAAAAAACTTCAAGTTCTGCAAAACAAATGTATATGATTAATTGACCTAAAATTTGATAGAAATACACCACTATCACTATATAATAACACAAGAGTTTTTCCAAATAAATACACCATTCTTACGATTAACCAACTATGTAACTTTAATATTGGGAAAATTATGTTAAAGCGAATTAAGAATAATTTACACACTAACATCATACAAGTTGTACCACAGATACACTCACATGACACCGGTACTTTTTTTTTTTTTTTGAATGGAGGTTTAACGACCTCCGTGAGCAACTCAATGGGCTATAAGCAGTCGCCCGTCCCTATTTTAGGATCACTGGTTCCAGGGAAGGGAGAGAGCCAGTGCCGTAAGACAAACACAACATCCATGCCTCCCCGGAATTCGAACCCGGACCCTTTCGGACGAATGATCAGAGGCCATCGCTTAGACCACTGCGTCACCGGGGCTGTCAATTTACCTTAGACCGGACAGGAAATTTTTCATTTTCAGTCTTCAGAATTAGTACATTTCTAACCCTTTGGTAAAATATTTATATGTATCAAAGCTTTTATAAGCTTTTATAGCTTGTTCCAGTATAACACAAAGAACTACCTTTTAAATAATTATAAATATCTTGAAAGTTCAAATCAGGGAGGTCCGTAGCAACACAAATTTCCAGACGATAAAAATATTTTTGAGGTATGTCATATGGAGCTTCTATGCCATTATTTCTAAGCTTTTCTTCGTAACGTTGCTTTTCTACTACATTAAAATGGCAAACTTTGTCAGAAAGAGCAGTTTTTAAACTCTATTTACAGCAGCAGCCACTAAAAAGCATGGAGAGAGACCAGCTGGGTACTTTCTAACCACCCGGAAGTTTAGCAGACAATTTTGTGACGTCACGTGCAAAGGCTCTATATTTCTGATACCAAACAAGGAGGTTAGAATAATACTTCTGGTGATGCCCTGGTCTCTTAACCGTGAAGCAGCAAACTGTGGGAATTTGACGTTGTTTACATCATACCTATGTAATTTCATCTGTTTGTATTTCGGAATTGCCTGGTTTTGGGTTGCAAAAACCGTGTTAATATCAAACCGGAATGAATTATACTTCTTACACAAGTAAAGTTTACAATTTTAACGTTGTATTTAGTTTATAATTCGCACCAATGCTCGTGTATTTCAATTTAAAATAAAAATGGGAAGGAGCCTCAAAATAATTAAGAATTTTATAAATTCAGAATTTTCTCACACATTGGCAACAAGTTACAATGCGAAATCGGAAATATTTGCGACGAAAGAAGGCGATCCGGCCAACACAAAATGCATTGCAATAGCCTTGAAAACCATCAGGCCGCCCCGGTGGCGCAGTGGTCTAAGGCGCTGGCTTGTGATCATTCGTCCGTAAGGGGTCCGGGTTCGAATCCCGGTGAGGCATGGATGTTGTGTTTGTCTTACGGCACTGGCTCTCTCCCTTCCCTGGAACCAGTGACCCTAAATTAGGGACGGGCGACTGCTTATAGCCCATTGAGTTGCTCACGGTGGTCGTTAAACCTCCAATCAAAAAAAAAAAAAAAAAAAAAGAAAACCCTCAGCTTTTCCACACTTTGACGGCTTTCGCTCGCAAAGTGGTACGGCTTCATTAACTGGGGAATCTCCAGATATCTTATTCTAACCTCCTTGATGCCAACTTTTTTTTTATTGGAGGTTTAACGACCACCGTGAGCAACTCAATGGACTATAAGCAGTCGCCCGTCCCTAATTTAGGGTCACTGGTTCCAGGGAAGGGAGAGAGCCAGTGCCGTAAGACAAACACAACATCCATGCCTCACCGTGATTCGAACCCGGACCTCTTACGGACGAATGATCAGAGGCCATCGCTTAGACCACTGCGCCAAGTAGGTTAGAATAAATGGAATAAGGAGGACGTCACAAACTTGAAGCACTTTGAGTAGACGAATTTAATGCTCCAACGTCTCACCAACATGGCGGCAGAGGCTGTGATTGGCTGTGACGTCCTGATCGTAACGTTTCGGTGGCTTCACTTTGATTACACGAGGGGAATGGCTGTCCTTTACTCCATCTATTCTAACCTCCTTGATTCGGGCCGCATATAGGCAGTCTGTATATTGCTAGGACGATTGAAAGATTTCATCCAATCACGAGACAACGATAGCGAATTGGTGACGATTTTCGGAGATTGGGGCTTCACCTGCTGCTACGGCTGGGGAAATAACCCAGGGGATATCCATTGTTCTGTTTGGTGTCGATTATTCTTAGGACTTTCCTTGTGTTTCAAGTATGGAGTCAGCAAAAACTTTCCGGAGAGATTTCACCATGCAATTGAGTGCATCAATGAAGAGCTAGTAGGAAGAGTGGATTTGAAATCAATGGATGATCATTTGATAATTCTTCACATCAGCGGCTTCATTGTGGCACTCTTTCTCGATGCTGAGAGAAGACGCAGCCAGATATGCCGCAATATAAATAGCTGAGTAGCAAAATTTACTTTCTCGTGGAGCCGCGGGTTGCCTAGTGGTCAGCGTTCGTGGCTGCCACGGAGATAAACTCAGGTTCGATCCTGGGCCTGGTATGAACGTTCGAATCACTAAATACCCGTTGTGCGTCGGATGGGCACGTTAAGCCGTCGGGCCCCGGGTAATGGCCCCGCGGTAATAAATAAGGACGTCTTTCTACCTCGCTTCCGTGTCACTTTCCTATCGGGCAATCTAGCCCAAATCTCCTGGCTTCCATATGATCTGATGATATTTTACTTTCTCGTTATCAACGAATTCAAAGACTTCGTGGATAACGAGAAAGTATTAATAAATTAGAGAAAAACGGGAAAGTCAAGCGCATCGGAGGAAAGGTTTGTGTGTATGCAAGTAACGTTTTGAAATATGCTCAACTTCATCTAAATTTAATAAATCTGTAATTTTTACTGACTTAAAATTGCGTATACTTTAAATATCGTATTAAATTAATAGAAAAACTCTCTATCATACACCTATATTATAGCATTTGGTGTCAAAATGACTCCACGTCGCTATAGCGTATTTTTCAAACAAGGCATGTGTAATATACAATATGAAAATACTCAAACAACGTGTATGTAATATGCGTATTGAATCCGTTTGTTTTTAAATCGTAATAAACACAAAGATTCACCAAGCTTTCGCACTCCACTGGGAGGCTTTTTCAAGGCAATGGTAGACATAAAATTATGTCTACCTTTTTATGTCTACCGTTGCCTTCAAAAAGCTTCCCAGTGGAGTGCGAAGGCTTGGCGATTCATTGTGCTTACCACGCCATAAAAATAAACGGATTTAATACGCTACATGCGTGTTTTGAGTATTCACATTGTGGTGTATTAAAAATAACGTTACAATATGAAAGTTTTCCTGAATGAAAAAGCTTACCGGTTTAAATTTTATAAAACGACTTGGTGAATATTTGATAAAAAACAAAATTAAAACGACGACTGTTTGGACTGTGCATCAAAAAAACTAGTGTCATTTTTATTTAAATGCAATATTGTGTTGGTAGACATGTAAAATATAAGTAAAGAAATATTTCTGTAACATTTCAGGGTGTACATTTTTATTGTTAAATATATTATTGTATGTATGTGTGTGTGTGTGTGTGAGTTTTACTGTTTCAACTTAAAATATTGATTTTTAAGTATCACAAATAGTTGAAATTTTTCTAGAAAAACTTTTGTTAAATTTCGGCTGTAATTGATTTCATTGATAGTAGAATATGTAAAATTCAAATAATATGTATAATTTTCATTCTAATTGCGCTTTCACAACATAACTTATTTTTGTTAAAATGTTGGGGTCATTTGACCCCACGTGGCTTATAAGACCCCAGGTCTTAAACAACCCTTAGAAATAGGAAACTAGGAGATTTGGGCTAGAGCGCCCGATAGGAAAGTGATACGGAAGCGAAGTAGAAAGGGGGAGAAAGTCGCCCATATTTATTACCGGGGGACCAGTATCCGGGGTTCGACGGCTTAACGTGCCCATCCAACGCACGGCAGATATTTAGTGGATCCAGCGTTCGTACCTGCTGGGATCGAACCTGAGGTCCTTTCCGTGGCAGTCACGAACGTTGCCCACTCGGCCACCCGCGGCATTCTTTTAGCATCAAAAGAAGGCGCCAGAATGCAGGCACTGAGGCATTGGCACACGCACGGAGGGGGCTTTGGGGGCTAAAGCCCCCTCCAAGGAGATTAAGAGCGACGTACGTCACAAATTGAACGTTCAAAAATATTATTTTACCCGCTCGAAAAATTACATGGTGCCTGACATAATGTTTTCTATTACATGGTGTCTTCTTAAGCATTCAAAAATATTATTTTACATGTTCAAAAATTACATAGTGTCTTCTTCCCAAAGCCTCAAAGAGATTAAGAGCGACGTACGTCACAAATTAAACATTAAAAAATATTATTATACAAGTTCAAAAAATTGCATAGAGTCTGACATAATGTCTTATCTTCTGCATATGTACACTGCTGGCCACCCAAAATGCAACACCAAGAAGGAAGCATCTGATTGTCCTGAAATTCGCAGCATGCGTCGCCCGCGAGAGGACATGCAAATGATTAGCATGGCAGGGCTTATGCAAAACATGTGCGCTCAGCACGCCACCGAGAAGCACTGTAAGAAGGGTACACAGAAGGCGGGTGTAAGTAGTGGAAGTGTGTTGTGCTGCCGGACCTGTGCGTGGGAAGCTTCCTGATGCCTCGTCGCAGAATACGGCAGTCATTCCAGTACGTTTCGGAGTTCGACAGAGGACGAATAGTGGCTTATCGCGACAGCAGTTTATCGTGCCAAGACATCGGCGCCCGTGTGGGACGACATCCAGCCACAGTGAGGCGAGTATGAATTCGGTGGGTGCAGGAGAGACGGACGGACCGACGTGAGCGATTGCCGCAGCCGCGGCACACCACCGTACGAGAGGACCAGCATGTTATGCGGCGGGCATTGACGGCTCGCACCGCCACATCACGAACGTTAGCGTAGGAATTAGGGTGTGTTGCGCAACAATCTCTGTCAGCACGTAGCGTTCGACATCGTCTGTAGGAGCGGGGACTTGTCGCACGGCGCCCATTGCTCCGATTACCCTTGACGTTACACCACCAGCGAGTGCGGCGGCAGTGGGCCGTTAAACGCCGCACCTGGACTACGGAATGGCACGACATTGTCTTCTCTGACGAATCCCGCTTCTGCCTGCAACACCACGATAGTGGGATCCGCGTGTGGTGGCACCGCGGCGAGAGACTGTATGCCTCCTACATTATGCATCGCCATACCTGTCCGTCGCCTGGCGTTATGGTTTGGGGTGCAATTGGATATGACACCCGCAACCCTCTGGTACGCATCGCGGGTGCACTCAACAGCCACTGCTACATCGCCGACGTTTTGGAGCCTGTAGTCCTCCCTTACCTGCAGGACCAGCCAGCGGCCGCGTTTCAGCAGGACAATGCGCGCCTGCACGTGGTACGCATCGTGCAACAAATCTTCGCGGCCCACCAGGTGTCACTGCTGCCGTGGCTCGCCTCTTCTCCCAATATGTCGCCCTTCGAACACGTCTGGTTGCTGATCGGCAACCGAGTGGTCCGGCAAGCACCACTCGCGGCTACGCCTGATGAACTATAGTAACGTGTGGAAGCAGCCTGGATCGACATACCCCAAGCCCACATCCAAAGCCTCTTTCGTTCGATGCCGCGGCGTGTAGCGGCCGTTATTACCAGCCATGGGGGCCACACGAACTATTGATGTCTGCGTGTTCCTCAAGTCGCACGGGCCTGTAAGCTCAATCGTTTCATCTTTGTATCTGTTGTTATGTGTCCAGTAAATCTGGCTTTTCTATCTCGTGTCCTTCTTGGTGGTGCGTTTTGGGTGGCCAGCAGTGTATATGGGGGTCGGGGATTCCACACAAACTTTCTTTTGTGACTTTAAATCTTTTTCTGTTAGACGCTGCCAATAAATGGCGCAACAATACTGTAAAAACTTAAGCTCACCGTGAGCTTCACATTACTTTCGCACACTAAGAGAAGAGTTAGAAAAACAACGACATCAGGTGCTGTCGTGCTGACAATGAGCAAGACTTTTTTTTTTAATGATGAATGAGTTTTACTGTAGTAGTGATAACAACTCTTTTCATAAAAATTTGGGTAAACAGTCTTAGGTCGTGGTCGATTGTGCCGGTTTAACAGTCTTAGTGTCGTGGTCGATTGTGCCGGTTTAACAGTCTTAGTGTCGTGGTCGATTGTGAGTTGATTCGTGTTTTTTTATTGCTTGCTTACAGCTTACTTTTAAAAAATCAGTCAGTTATTATACCATATTTGACAATCATGGATGGTATGAAACGCCTCTCTGGTAGTCAATATCGGAAAAGAAGGGCAGAAAAAGAAATCGAAACGAAAAAGCTGAAATTTTCGTGGGACAAATTTTTACAACCTGTGGATCGTGACGCCGCTGCCCCCTCCGTCGCCAACGACGACGATGACGACAACGCTCACGCTCACGCTGTCCCTGGTAATGAAGGTGACTTGGTTGAAAATACGGAGATCTGTTATGACGCTGTTATTATCGATTCTGATCCAGCAAAATGGCCCGATAAAATCGATGATTTTGTTAGGACAACCTTCGTAAAAAGAGGCCCACCACAAAAATTAACTGAGGCTGGGGCTCTCGTGTGCCCTAAAGACGATTTGAACCGTACATTTACTACTAATCATTTCCGTTACAATTTGTGCAACGGAGAAACTGTTGAAAGAAAATGGTTGATATACTCTAAAATCAACAACGTGGTATTTTGTTTTTGCTGCAAACTGTTTCCTACTGCTAAAATATCGTTTACTGCAAATGGATATAATAAATGGCGGAATATTTCAGATGCTTTGTCTAGTCATGGTAAATCTCCAAATCACCAAGAGTCACAACAAAAGTGGGTGGAGCTGTCCATTAGACAAAGATCTGGCACTATCGTTGATGGAGAAACCCAACAGATACTAAATACAGAAACCCGGCATTGGAAAAATGTAATTGAACAGCTTTTTGCCATAATACAATTTTTAGCTCAGCAGTGTCGTCCCCTAAAAGGTGATAAACTGTTGCAACATAACAATGGGAATTTTTTAAAGCTGGTTGAACTGTTTGGAAGATTTGATACAGTTTTACAGGAACATATAATAACAACTAGTGGAGAAAACAAGCGTCACCACTACTTGGGAAAAACATTCAAAATGAAATCATCCAAATCCTTCAAAGCCGAATAAAAAAATAAAATTTTGTCTGCTTTTGAAAGCTGCCAAGTATTACAGCAAAATTTTGGACTGCACACCGGACATTTCTGGAGTTGAACAGATGACAATTATTGTGCGTTTTGTCGATTTAGGTACCGGTACTGAAGATGTCAAAATAAGTGAACATTTTCTTGGATTTGTGTCCCTATTAGAAACTACTGGCTTAGGACTGACAGAAGTTATATTTCAACAACTTCAGGAAATGGGAATACCCATAGAAGATATGAGAGGTCAAGGATACGATAACGGTTCAAACATGAAGGGAAAACCATAGGAGTCCAAAAGAGAATTTTAGATATTAATCCAAGGGCATTTTATGTCTCATGTAGTAGCCACTCCCTGAACTGAATTTTAAATGATGCTGCTAAGGCTTCTCAATTTGCAGTTTCTTTTTTAATTTGGTGACCAAAATTTATAACTTCTTCTCTGCATCAATTCAGCGTTGGGCTGTACTAAAAAGCCATATTTCTATCATTACGTTTATACCTTTATGTGAAACAAGATGGGAAAGTAGGATGAACGCAGTCACTCTTCTAAGATATCAAATAGAAGAGATCTACGATGCGTTGGTTGATATAAATGAAAATGAAAATGAAAATACAGATAAAATGGTTGCACATGAGGCAAGCTGCTTGGCAAACTACGTATGTGACTTCACATTTCTGTGCTCCGTAGTAATATGGAACGACATATAACTTCATATTAATATTGTCAGCAAAACTCTGCAAAGTATTGACTTGGAAGTAACAAAAGCCATCAGTTTACTTGAAAAGACAAGAGATTATTTCATGTCTGTCAGAAGCGATTTTAAATTTCAAGGATATTTAGTAGACGCCAAGAAACTAGCTACTAAATTAGACATGGAAAATCCAAAAATTGAGGGCACAGTACAAGCTAGAAGGAGAAAGATTAATTCACAATTTGATTATGAGGCAAAGGCAAGAGATGAATCTATAGACGACCCAGAGATGCGGTATAACCGTATAAGGTTGATTTTTACTTTAAAGTTTTAGACATCACGTTAGTGCGTTAAGTGAAAGATATCAACAAATTAAGAGTCATAGTGAACTTTTTGGTTTTCTGTATGATGTGAGTAAAATTAAAGACATGTTACCTGAAGTTTTATCGGATAAATGCACTAAACTGTGCAATGCTTTAACTCACGATGAATCCAAAGATTTAAAAGATGAAGTGAAAGTGCTTTCCACTATTGTGATACCCAAGAGTACACCTGTAGAGACTTTAAAAGTAATAAACGAGTATGGGTTTGCGCCTAATGTTAGTGTTGCTCTAAGAATATTGTTAACACTACCTGTGACAGTGGCCAGCGGAGAAAGAAGTTTTTCGGAACTTAAACTCATAAAACCGTATCTAAGGTCAACAATGTCTGAGACACGCCTAAGTGGTCTAGCAACTATATCTATTGAGCATCAGATAGCTGAATTGCTGGATTATAGTGAAGTAATAAAGGAGTTTGCCAGTGCGAAGACAAGAAGAGTATTTTTTAACTAAAGTGTGTATTGATTCATTACTTTTGTATTGTATATTTCAATCGTAGCATTTTAGTTTTTAAGATTATGCTTTGATTATATTTCAATGTCTGTATGTTTATCGTGTTTTTGCTGCTTATTCATTCTTAAAGTAAAAACTAATCATATCTGGTTTTATTCACAAATATTAAAACTGTAGATCTCTTAACAACCAAAATAAAGCATTGTGAAAAAAAAATGCAGAATGATTTTTTGTAATGGACAGTTAACTGACAGATAATTCAGAGTAGGTCTGCATAAAAAGGAGGTCTATATAGAGAGTAGGTCTATAAATAGTACTGCGCGAGAATGTGTTTGATGTTTGTTGGGAGGGGGCGCTCGTAAATACCGCTTGGGGTGGCAGAACTGCTAGGGCCGGCCCTGATCACAACATAATTTCTCCTTGTACCATTTGCAGCATGCACATAATACATATAAAAAAACGTATAACATTACATCCCGTTTTATTCCGCAGCAATAAGAACATTTATAAAACGTAAAACCCGCACTTCACGAAGGATAAACTGACGTTTAATCAACAACTCCTATTTATAAAATTTTACTACTGAATACTAATATCAGAAAAGAAACATACGTACCGTTAAAAATATGTTTTGCAATCGAACAGGATCTGCACAGTAAACTTAAAACACGCTGTAAGTATCCACACAACATTCACTGGAACAGCACAACTACCCAAAAAGAACTAATATGATAACACAACCAAAGAATATAAACGCTTCGCGTGAAGAAGCTCAACTCTCGTAGAGATAATGTAAAACAGGCGACAGCAGCGCCACCATGTAATGCGGCCGTAGATGCTCTGCGGGAAAGTTAACATTCAGGCGCAAAAAGCGTAGGAGACACGGGACGGGAAGCCTATTTCACGGAAAGGAAGCTAAGCTTTGATCTGCGACTGTTTCCTTCGGTCTCATTGGGTCTACTAAAGCATTTTCTTTTTTGTTCTTTTCTGAGTATCCCTCCTGTCCCTTCTTTTCGTGAAACAAATATATACATTAGCAATTAATATTATTTTAAGGAAATTTTAGCAGTTTTATTCTCACTTTAAGCACCGTAGTAATACCAGGTTGCTTGGCATGAATTTCACATTTACAATATACCTTAAATGTCAAAAATGCTGAGGCTGGTTTTGAATTTCCATGGGATTCATGGTACTTCGTATTAAAAATTGTTTGCATGGAATTTTCAGTAGCAAAACAAAGGAATGGGTTCCCACAAAACGTAAACATTAGGTACCCAGCAAAAACAGTCTTGCTGGGCCAGCACTGTCCGCCAATTTCCCAGTAGTAGCCATAATAATAAAAAAGAAAGAAAAAAAAAAGCAAAGACAACCGCAGTTTCCCAAAGCTACAATTTTTTTTCTACCCTTCCGAAGTTTGTAAATTAAACGCACTGCGCTGGGGAAATTTTCTCAACAGATCTGAAAAACATTCGTTCGTATCTGAGTAGGTTCGAACCTCGGCCGTTGGCAAGATAGCTGAGCTCTCTACCGACCAGACTAATTCCTCACGTTCGAATGCATCCTTAAAGCTGTCTCTTTGGTATGCAATGTGTAATCGAATGCTTCCCTCTTTCATTTTACAATATTACGAGGTATTTTTCATAAAAGTCAGTTTCATATAATTGATAAATTAATTTTTTCAACGTAACGATAGCTTTTTTTTTTTTTTAACCTTAAGGGAACTTCACTCATTTTCAAGGCGTGTACATACTTAGAGTCGCTTTCCGAAGTTTTGTACTGTCTTGCCGTCTTGAAAAGAGATTGTTGAATAAATATATATTTACCCGGGTTCATGTCACATTCTGTTACATTTTTAACGTTGTGTCTTTCCTTTCCGTTGTCCGAAGCTACATTTGTTTTAAAGAGTAAAAGATATTTTATTTTACTTCTCGTTATTTTTAGAAGCGAATTCCTCCCAGTCTTGTGTATTCAACCCATGGATGAGTACACCACATAGCGTTGCTTTTTTTCTTCTTTCTAATAATTAATGAATTTTGTACGCGTATAATTCTTTTTTTTTTTCAGCAAACGTTGTTTTAATGGTTTTCCAGGATATTTGTTTCAAACGGTTTCAAATTTGTTCTTGTTATTCATCCACTCCATTCCATGAATTGTTATTCATCGGAATGGAGTGAGTGTATTTCATGGCTGTAATATAAACGCAGATCTAGATGAGAACAACAAAACCTTTTAACAAAACGCCAACACAAACAAGCGTTTATATTCTTTGAACACAAACACGCATGCTCAGTCTAACTCAGTCTGGCCGCCCCGGTGGCGCAGTGGTCTAAGGCGTTGGCCTCTGATCATTCGTCCGTAAGGGGCCCGGGTTCGAATCCCGGTCAGGCATGGATGTTGTGTTTGTCTTACGGCACTGGTTCTCTCCCTTCCCTGGAACCAGTGACCCTAAATTAGGGACGGGCGACTGCTTATAGCCCATTGAGTTGCTCACGGTGGTCGTTAAACCTCCAATCAAAAAAAAAAAAAAAAAAATAACTCAGTCTGTTCGGCATCCTGCGGCATCAGCCTGTAATGTTGGCTTCTATGTAGTAATTCTTTGCCGCATAATATAGTGGCGCTAGTTACGTCTCGCTGAGCCTTACCTTCTTATCAGTTAGATATTCTTTGACACAACTACGAAATCCGTAGGTCTACTGCGGTCTACTGGAAAAGAGTAGCCCTACGATTGTGACGTCATGACCAAGTCACGTGACCTTGTTGCAGGCCTGGTGAGGTATAAAGACGGCCTTGTTAGAAAGTTATTAATTTTTTTTTATTGGAGGTTCAACGACCTCCGTGAGCAGCTCAATGGGCTATAAGTAGTCGCCTGTCCCTAATTTAGGGCCACTGGTTCCAGGGAAGGGAGAGAGCCAGCGCCGTAAGACAAACGCAACATCCATGCCTCACTGGGATTCGAACTCTGACTCATCTCGGACGAATGATCAGAAGTTATCGCTTAGACAACTGCGCCACCGCGGCGGCTACTAAAATTTCCAGGATGCAAGCTGTGTATATAACGTTTACTGCAGTGAATGAACGGTTCTGTTTAGAACAAAATCTAACAGTTAACAATTTATGAACAGTTTTTCTTCTAAACACATTCATTCCAGAAGATTCTAGTCAAAACATTAGTTATTGAAATATGATTTCTTGACAAGCTTCTGTGATGTGCAGTGTGAAAAATCATGTTTGTCTCTTAAGCTTCTGAGAAATGCTTTTTAAAACTGTTTATGGGTCTTCAGAAATTAATGCGTTTAGTAGAACATTGTTCAAACAGTGTTCTAAACAGGATTTTCAGATAAAACAGAGCATTTCTAGGATAAATATGCATTGCTGGGAAGAAAATTCCTCCTGTCCCCAGCAAAACTACAATTTTCTAGAATGCACAATTGTTCACATTGTAATGTGATATTCATGAAGAGTACTTGCTTACAACCAGCCCACCCAGCAGGAGTTAAATTCAGCTTCTTAAGGCAATACATGTCTGTAAATCTGCATTGGATGATATTTTTGAGAACCTTTTTAACATGTTATTGTAATATTTTACTGACAAGTTTTTCAAAAGTGCAGGTAGTAGTGGTACAAATTTTCCCCTGCACTACTGTAGAGCAGGGGAGGGTTTGCATATATTTGTATCTAAACTTCTAAGAAATGCTATATGAAACTGTTTTCCTTAAAAATTGCTTGCGAATCTTCTAAAATGAATTTGTTCAGAAGAAAAACTGTTCAGTGTTCCAAACAAAAATGTTTATTCACTGTAGTAAAAGTCAAAACACACCTCCTGTAAATTTTAGTGACTATCTATGTAAATCTCAAGCATAATTTCCACGAGAAAATTTCAAAATGCTTGATATTTTGAGGTCTAAATGTGAAACGGAGGTTACAGAAATAACAATGCCGTGTGTGAAAAAAAAGTCAACTACATTTCGGTAGTGAAAACAAACAGATTAATTTCTGGTAAAATTTAGTACAAACCTTTATTTTTTATCTAAATTTTAAAATATTATGTTCCATGAGCTATCTATGAAAGAGATAGTCATACTAATCTTTCTGCTGCTTTATCGCACATTGGACAGGTATGTGAGACGACCACGCCAGTTGGTGGGAACCTCTGGTTCCCTAGCCTGCCGCCAGACGCTAGTTGTAAACATTTATTACAGGCGAGAAAAAACAATAAAAAACTATATACAGAATAGAACACGACGTTATCTAACAAAAATTGAAAACTCAGCAGAATTTTCCGGGAAGCTAGACATCCATCATCCAACCCTCCCAGCCGCCCCGGTAGCGCAGTGGTCTAAGGCGCTGGCCTCTAATCATTCGTCCGTAAGGGGTCCGGGTTCAAATCCCGGTCAGGCATGGATGTTGTGTTTGTCTTACGGCACTGGCTCTCTCCCTTCCCTGGAACCAGTGACCCTAAATTAGGGACGGGCGACTGCTTATAGCACATTGAGTTGCTCACGGTGGTCGTTAAACCTCCAATCAAAAAAAAAAAAAAAAACCCTCCCCGAAGAAGACCATTCCCTTCCAATTATTCGGACCAATCACAGAACAAGGCTAAATTCATGCTATCAAGGAGGTTAGCGTGAATATAGACCACAGAATAGATTCTTTTTTTAATTTTTTTTTATTTGAGGTTTAAAACGACCACCGTGAGCAACTCAATGGGCTATAAGCAGTCGCCCGTCCCTAATCAGACTAGATTAACGCTCGTTCTGAACACTATTTTCTCGGTTTAGATATGAAGATAAATTTCAAATTGTGCAGAGTGAAAGGCATCAGCCAGCACTTCCGGAACTTGAACTCTATGTGTGCACCCTTTGTCACACTACACACTTCAACTGGTAATCCATTTCCGCCCAAACGCGAGGTAAGATATCTGAATCAAGTGCAGTGATAGTGGCTGTGGTACGCTGTTTCAGCTCCGCTAGATTAACAGGAAGGAGAGGGGCGAATTCCTTGTACTTTACGTAGCCCCACAGGAAAAAGTCACAAGGTGTTAAATCAGGACTTTTGGGTGGCCATTGGGTCAGTGGCATGTTGTAGTCAGCGGCTCGTCCAATCCATCGGTGAGGAAGATGTTCATCGAGATAATCTCGCACGTCGCCTAACCAGTGCGGGAGTGCACCATCCAATTGTAGAATAAAGTTGTCACTGTCATCCTGCAACTGTGGCATCAATCAAAGGCTTAACATATCCAGAAAAGAGCCTCCCGTGACAGTTTTCTCGTGAAAAAAAGAAGAGGCCGTACACTTTCTTTTTGGACACAGCACAGACGATATTTACGTTAGGGGAATCTCGTATGTGTTGCAGTGTAAATCTATGATTCTCCGTTCCCCAAAAGCAAACATTGTGCTTATTTACCTGGCCACTCACGTGAAATGTAACTTCATCGGTGAAAACTAAGTGATCAGCAAAATCGTCATTTTCAAAACGGTGCTGCATTTCGGCCCAAAATTCAAAGCGCTTGGTCTTGTCAAGATCAGTGAGATTTTGAAACATCCGCACTTTGTATGGAATCATTTTCAGCTTCTTTCTAAAAATTCTCCAGACAGTGGGCTGTGAAATATGCACCCTCCACGTTGATTTTCCCGGGCTTCGCTGAATGACGGTGCAAATACTATCGACGACTTCTTCCGATACACGCGGTCGTCGAGGACTTTTAAGTTTGCACAAATAGCCCTTAGTTTCAAATTTTTTATGCCAATCGTAGATAGATTTTCTGGTTAGAGGTTCTTTTCCGAATCGTGATCGAAAATGCCGTTGCACAACAGTTACAGATTCCGTTTTGCTCAATTCAAGAACACAAAACGCCTTCTTCACTGCAGACGCTGCCATTTTGACTGACTAGTCACGTGACACCCGCGCTATCGCCTATGTCTCTTCCTCAGTAGTGGGACACAAACTTTATGAGTACATCTACCTAACGGTTCGCAGTTGTCCGTGCCTTCAACTGTTACTGTTTTACAGCATCTGGAAACTGTATACTTCTTTATGAATCAAGGTGTATATATACAAGCGCATGCAGGGTTTACTTAAATTGCAGGTATTTTGCTTTGTTGAATGCTATATGAACACAGAAGCCATAGGGTACAATAAAAATGTTATTTCAACCTTTTTTTGACAAAAAATGCACCTTTCAGGCTTATTTTAAATACATTAAAACAGCTTTTCAACGTTTTTTAAAAGTTAGAAATGTTTAAAAATGTGTTTTTAATTGATGCTATAACCCTTTGTCAACTAGAGACATCATGGTGATTTTTAAAGTATTGGTTTAAAGGTTTCGGCAACTAACCTTTAACCATTTTTGAACGTTGAAACAACCAGTTTTTGCTATGTGAGAACGCTCGATTCCTTCCAGTTGAAGCATATCCACTGCGGAGCTCTACGAGGTCAAGCGTTATCATCCATGAAAAGAAACGCATCATTGAGGGTAGCAGCATAAGCATAACAATAGGTCTGAGAACCACATCTGTATATCTCTGGGCCGTCAGACTACCGTTTTGGATGACGCATGAGTCCGTATACGTCACCGATACTTATGCCCGCCCAGACCATCAACACATGACCGTCTTAATGTGACGTTTCCTTAACAAAAGCTGGGTTATTTCTTCCGCCAGATTTCCTCCAGATAAGAACTCGTTGATGGTTAGACTCCAGTCTGAATGTCGACTCCTCAAAGAAGAGAACTTGACTCCACTCGTCTTGTCCCCAACCACGATGTTCCTCAGCCAAGTTTCTACAGGCCGTATGGTGCCGTGCAGTTAAAAGTACGCACAACCACAAAGGAGGAGTGACAGAGGTCCAACTCTGGTGTTATGACAGCGCTCCATTGGTCGAACATGAAACTAAGATAGTGTCTGTCACGTGATATAAGAACAGTAGCTATATAAGTAGCACCGCGGAGGAACTTGTAAACTGTGGATCCCGGATGGCCTAGTCGTCTACGTTCGTAACTGCCAGAGGAACCTCAGGTTTGATCCCAGGCAGGTACGAATGCTCGAACCATTAAATATCCGCCGCGCGTCGGATGGACACATTAAGCCGTCGAACCCTGGGTACTGGGCCCCCGGTAATAAAGAAGGGTGTTTTCCTCCCCCTTTCTACCTCGCTTCCATGTCACTTTCCTATCAGGCGCTCTAGCCCAAATCTCCTAGCTTCCTATTTCTAAGGGTTGTTTAAGACCTGGTGGGGCCAGACACTCCCTTCCTAAAATACTCTGCATATGATCTGATCTGAGTTGTAAACTTTTGAAAAAAAAGGGCAGACGGTTACGGTTCGACGTTTTAATTCCATGTCCGTCCACCCACTGGCTCGCTGTTCTATTGAGATCTTTGTGGCCAAATTGTTGTCATGAGTCTTTTTGGAAGATTTACGTCTGAGTTTCCTGCTATGTGAAACACACACCATTGGTGTACGTGCATAAAGGCCACCTTGGTGAAGGCGATTGCACATAGTTTGAGTTGACAACCTGGGTCTCGTTCACACGAAAAGCTCTCGCTGGAGACAACTTTACATGCAGTTTCACGCGTTTAAAGATGGAATAGGTTGTTTTTAAACTGATAGTACGTAACACTCAGTTTTCCCCAAAGACATTGGAGGAGAATAGGCTGGAAAAAAGCATAATACTTCCAGCATACTTTGAAAGCCACCATTGTGGGGAGTAACTAATGTGTTGACGTATTTGTGCCAGGATTACAGTTCTAAATCTTTAGGATTCTTCACGGAAGCAATACTTCGCACAGTTGAACAATATACACTATCTACCAACAAGTAATTGGACACCTGTGATAGCAAAGGAAAACGAAGTTTATTCACCTTCAATAGTTGGTGGAGCCTCCACGAGCAGCGATTACAGCTGCGACCCTCCGGGGCATACTCTCAACCAGGCGTTGTACGACGGCTAGCGGTATTTTCTTCCATTCGGCATGGAGAAGACAGGTCAGTTCCTTCACCGATTTAGGACGGTGGGGCACCTTTTAAGTCGACGCTCCAACTCGTCCCAGAGGTGCTCAGTAGGTTTAAGGTCCGGGCTCTGCGCAGACAAGTCCATTCCATTAACCCCATTTTCACTATACCAAGCCATGGTGGACCTCCCAACATGACAGGTGGCATTGTCATCCTGAAAGTAACATGGGTCCACCCCGTAAAACTGCCACAATGTAGGAAGCGCATGGTCATCCAAAATGGTGCAGTAGGTCTCGGCGTCAAGTGTACCAGGAATTGCGACCAAGGGTCCCGTGCCATACCAGGAGAAACACCCCCGTAGCATAATTCCACCGCCGCCGAACTTCACAGTTGACACAATGCATTCCGGCAGGAGGCGTTCTCCAGGCAGACGCAAAACTCAGGCCCTGCCATCCGAACGGTAGAGTGTGAAACTTGATTCGTCGCTCCAGAGAACCTGTTTCCACTGTTCAACGGTCCACTGTCGACGATCTTTGCACCACGTTAGCCGAGCAACGCTATTGGACTTGGTGATCAAAGGCTTGTGGGCGGCAGCACGTCCATGATAACCGAGCAGAAAGGCTACCTTACGGATGGTATTCATCGAAGGAACACTCCAGGATAACTGTTGAAACTCCTCGCGGATGTGGCCCATCGATTTGGTGCGGTTCTTTCGAATTTCTTTGGCCAGCACCCGTCGGTCTCTAACTCTCAGTTTTGTGGGTCTGCCGGATCGGGGCACATTCCGACAGTCACCTCTCATCTTCCACTTGCCAATCACGTAGGCCACTGTCGATTTTGGGTACTTCAACTCGCTGGATATGTCACGTATGGATCGGCCATTTCTGTGATACCCGACGATTACACCTTTCTCGAAATCAGAGAGCTCCGAACTGCGTGGCATCTTGCATGCGACTGATTGCGTTGTTGTTTCCCATACGATATTTAACGGCGGCGGCCGTGACGTGTATCAGGACCGCAGATATCGTCGATTGCAGGGGTGTCCAATTACTTGTTGGTAGATAGTGTATATTCACCCACATGACACCAAGGAATACCACCTGGCTACGATATGCGGACGAAATACAAAAGGTTAGTCGAAAGTTCTGCAATATTTGCCTAAATGCATGTGCTGCGGCGAGTATGTCACGTGTTTAAACTAGTTCAAGTCCCGCACTGCAGTCAGTCCAAAGGCATATAAAATGGTAGTCGTTGCTGTGAACAGCATTGCATGCCGTCGTTTTGTCTGTGGTTGGGACGTCTAAAACGTAAACAGCCACAACCACCTAATTAGTGAACTTTTGAGTTACGAGTATGAACTCGGCCATAACTCTGCTCAAGCAACACGAAACCTTTGTCATGCGAAAAGGGAAGGTTCCGTGGACCACAGCACCGCAACCAGATGGTTCAAGAAATTCCGCTCAGGTGATAGAACTCTCGACGATCAGCCAAGGTCAGGTAGGCCGCGAACCGTGGATTCGGAAGCCGTGCGCCAGGCCGGAAAGGCAAATCCGACAACCAGCACTCGGAGATTATCAGGCGAGCTGGGCATATCCCAGACCACCGTGGTTCGTCACCTTCAACACCTCGACAAGATCCACAGGAGCTGCGGCATTGTCCCTCACGAATTGACGCCAGCTGAAGCAAACCGTCGAGTGGACGCGTGCACGTAACTCCTAGAAAACTAGCGCAATGTACGTTTCATCAAGATAATTGTTACGTGCGATGAAAAGTGGGTCTATCTCTGTCATCCTGACACACAACGGCAGTGGTTGATCCGGGACAGCTTCCTGATCCTATTGCCAAGCGTGGGCGCTTCGAGCACAAGGTGATGCCCTGCGTCTGGTGGAATTTCTAGGGGATAATCCATTACAAATTTGTTCGAGACGGTCGAACTAACAACGCCAACCTCTACTTTGAACAGCTGGAGCGGATAGTATTTTGCCGTCTGTTTCGACGGGCTGTTAACTTTAGATAACAGTCGTCCATTGCTGTATAGTTGTTCGTCGACGGTCTTGACCTTAATTTCTTCGAACATTTCCCGTATCACAGAATCGTGTCTACCATCGGGAAATAACACTTCGTGACACTCCAATGGTTTCTGCTACCACCCGCTATGTCTGACTTGTTTCCATCTTGCCGAAAGCTCTCCACGACGTTGATTCCGTAAATCATGCTGTTGAGGCATCGTTCGGAACGAAGACTTCAAGAAACGAAATGCTTTGAGAAGTATTCCCTGAAGCTTCCGGAAAACCTTCGTTTTTATCCCAATCTGTATTTATGCAATGTGACGTCACATAAGCTATTCCCATAAGTATATGCATCATTCGCTTCTACGTCACACTCGATTTGGGTTTTTCATGCTTCTGTAAAGTATCACGTGTGCAGTCGTTGTGTGCAACGCATGCCCTATTTAAGAGCAAAAATTTGCTCTCTGAATAAAGAATTACACGAAGAAAAGCTTTGTGCTTCCGTTTTCCATTGGAGATTTAAACTAAGTACAGGGTTTAGGAGAGATTTATTTTATTTAAAACGAAATTCACATATTTATGTGTATTTTAACCGCAATGAAACAAAGCGTGAATGTGAACCTAACTTCGCCGCCCCGGTGGCGCAGTGGTCTAAGGCACTGGCCTCTGATCATTCGCCCGTAAGGGGTCCGGGTTCGAATCCCGGTGAGGCATGGATGTTGTGTTTGTCTTACGGCATTGGCTCTCTCCCTTCCCTGGAACCAGTGACCCTAAATTAGGGACGGGCGACTGCTTATAGCCCATTGAGTTGCTCACGGTGGTCGTTAAACCTCAAAAAAAAAAAAAAAAAAAAAAAAAAAGAACCTAACTTCGTATCATCATGCCCGAACTCATGTGAGCCGCCCCGGTGGCGCAGTGGTCTAAGGTGTTGGCCTCCGATCATTCGTCCGAAGGGGTCCGGGTTCGAATCCCGGTGAGGCATGGATGTTGTGTTTGTCTTACGGCACTGGCTCTCTCCCTTCCCTGGAACCAGTGACCCTAAATTAGGGACGGGCGACTGCTTATAGCCCATTGAGTTGCTCACGGTGGTCGTTAAACCTCCAATCAAAAAAAAAAAAAAAAAAAAAAAAGAACTCATGTGAGATTGTGCCGTGCTTGTCAGGGACATAACATTTGATGCGAAATCAGCCGTTGCATTCAGGGCTTTGGCAGTCAACCAATCAAAGAACCGGAGTCCGTTCCCTTCCTCATTGTTTATTGCCACTTGGTTTAGGGCCTTTTATTTTTGATTGGAGGTTTAATGACCTCCGTGAGCAACTCAATGCGCTATAAACAGTCGCCCGTCCCTAATTTAGGGCCACTGGTTCCAGGGAAGGGAGAGAGCCAGTGCCGTAACACAGACGCAACATCCATGCCTCACCGGGACTCGAACCCGGATCCCTTTCGGACGAATGATCAGAGGCCATCGCTTAGACCACTGCGCCAAGGGGCGGCTTTTTTTAATTTTTTTTATTGGAGGTTTAACGACCACCGTGAGCAACTCAATGGGCTATAAGCAGTCGCCCGTCCCTAATTTAGGGTCACTGGTTCCATGGAAGGGAGAGAACCAGTGCCGTAAGACAAACACAACATCCATGCCACACGGGATTCGAACCCGGACCCCTTTCGAACGAATGATCAGAGGCCATCGCTTAGACCACTGCGCCACCGGGGCGGCACACTACTTTAGGGTCACTGGTTCCAGTGAAGGGAGGGAGCCAGTGCCCTAAGACAAACACAACATCCATACCTCACCGGGATTCGAACCCGGACCTTTTTCGGACGAATGATCAGAGGCCACCGCTTAGACCACTGCGCTACTGGGCGGCCTTTTTGTTTGTTTGTTGGTTGGTTTAACGACCACCGTGAGCAACTCAATGGGCTATAAGCAGTGGCCCGTCCCTAATTTAGGGTCACTGGTTCCAGGGAAGGGAGAGAGCCAGTGCCGTAAGACAAACACAACATCCATGCCTCACGGGATTCGAACCCGGACCCCTTACGGGCGAATGATCAGAGGCCAGCGCCTTAGACCACTGCGCCACCGGGGCGGCAAAATCAGACTTCTCAGTTCTCTTTAATAATAAGATTTGTTGATTCGGAAGGTGTATTGGCTGAGCGATTTTTGGGTTTCCACAACGTGAGTGGAGATCGAACGTCAGAAGCTTTATACAAAATGTTAGACAAAATTTTGGAACAATTCGATTATCAACACAAATTAATAGGACAATGTTACGATGGGGCCAGTGTAATGTCTGGACACTTGAATGGGCTCCAGAAAAAAATCAATGATAAAGCTTCTCAAGCTGATTTTGTTCATTGCTTAGCACATCGTTTGAACCTTGTATTACAGCAGAGTTTTTCTAAAATTTCAAAGTGTCGTATATTTTACGCAAGCCTCACTGGAATTCCTTCGTTTTTTCACCACTCAGTGAAGCGATCTTATACACTCACATCTACAACCGCAAGACGCATACCAACCATAGCAGAAACTCGATGGTCCCCCTCTTCGAAGTTAGTAAGTGTAATTGTTGAAGATTGGGATGAATTGAAGGAAGTATTCGAATTTCTGACAAATAGTGAGCAATGAGACAAAAAATCAATTCAACTTGCCAAGGGATTTTTAAATGATATGAACACTTTTGAATTTACATTTTTGGCAAAAGTATTTAATGAAATTTTTGGCCCCACCGATCTATTATTCGAAATTTTGCAGAAAAAATCACTAGACATAAACTACTGTGTAACTCAAATTAAAAAAAACTCGTGAAATTTTGAGTCATAAAAGGAACGATGAAGTATTTGAAACACAGTTTGGAAAAGCTAGCAAAATCACAGAAATAAGCAGATCTAAACGGGAATATGCTGCTCTTACACAAGAAACAATTTTTAAAAATTATAAACAATTGTATTTTGAAATTTTAGACCACATTCTTATGGAAATGGATATAAGATTTCAAGACTGTGAAAAACTTCAATTTGTTTGTCTTGCTGACACAACCATATTCGAACAATTTAATTCAAGCTTTCCCTCTCACGCTTTTGAAAATCTACAACATTTTTACGGAAAAATATTTACTAAACTCCAGCGCCTTAAAAATGAACTGAATCTTGTATATGCCAACGAAAAGTTAAAGAATATATCGACTCAAGAACTTCTTCGAGTGCTTCATGAAGATAAAGACATTTTTACAGAAGCTTATAAATTGGTTGCCCTTATTTTAACCATTCCATCTACAAGTGTGTCAGTGGAAAGAATTTTTCTTGCCTTAAAAGAATACAAACTTACTCAAGAAACACCATTTCTCAAGACAGACTTGCTTCTTTGGCAAATATTTATATTCAGAAAGATATTTTATGGATGCTTACGAAGAAACAACCATTCTATGACGACATAAGCGACAAATTTGCAGCTTTAAAAGAAAGAAGAATTGATCTAATATACAAAAAATAGGTGTCCTCATATAGTGATTTTCATTGAAGACAGTAAATATCTTTTCATATTGCTCTTGTAGCTCTTCACCTATTTTTTCAACCACGAGCCGCTACTGGCATACTTTGAAATCTGTACGTCTCATTTTTTTGAAATCCGATTTATGATCCACTTTTTCGAAATCCGACAAAGCTAAACTACACATTTACCAAGTAATGACTTTGCTGCCTTCTTTGAAAGGTAGGTTTGACATTCAGGAAATGTTACAGGAATAACAGTGGAGTTAAGTTTGACACGGACAGGCACATCATGTAAAACTTGGCCATTGAATGTCTCACTCCTGCGTCTAATTACATCATGGGGGTGGAAAGGTATCTCACAAACAAAATCGTTAGTGCTGAGTTTCCGATCGCTCGAGGGATTGCTTTCTGCCATTTAGCAAGCATTTTTTTTAATTTTTAAGTGCTTAACTTTAAATAAAAAAGCAGGTTCTTCATTACTAGCATAACCAAAACAGCAGTTCGGAACGAAACATTTTCGTCCCATGCCACGGGAATCAAAAACTTCGAAAAACTAAACTCTTCAGTAAAAAACAACAACCGACAAAAGAAATAAGGCAGTTTACACTGATTTCAAAGTAGGTCAAGAAATAGAAAAGGCAAAGATTTCAGTTACTTACCTTGTTCTAACCTCCTGTAACAAATACCTTCTTCGATTTGTTTACTCACATGACGATTCGAGTCACAGAGGATTCAAGTTGCCCGCATTTCCTCTAACGCCCTCTAGTGGTCATTACATTAAGGGACCTTTTCCTAGCACGACGGTCATACGGAGTTGAATCATCTGTCTATCGTACACCATGGGTAAAACTAGAAGCGATGCGGTGCATATAAAATTTTTAACTAGCTGCAAGAGCATGAAAGTTACCCCAGTGTTCCCGAGGTTCACCTCAACCCTGCAACTCTCATCATCCAAGCAGTGGTCTAAGCGATGGCCTCTTATCATTCGTCCGAAAGGGGTCCGGGTTCGAATCCCGGTGAGACATGGATGTTATGCTTGTCTTACGGCACTGGCTCTCTCCCTTCCCTGGAACCAGTGACCCTAAATTAGGGACGGGCGACTGCTTATAGCCCATTTAGTTGCTCACGGTAGTCGTTAAACCTCCAATTAAAAAAAAAACCTGCAAGAACCGTGGTTTGTACGCAGAAAAAAAACGCTTCCAGCAACAAGAGCTCTCCCACCTTATACAGCAGAAAAGGAGATCGTCAAGTCTTTGGAATATACACTGCTCAAGTTACATCTTCGCCTTGCCGCGGAATTTTCACCAATGGAATTAGACGACTTCTTACGGCGTGTTGATATGCTAAACCAACGTCAGCACAGGACCCTCACTGTCAAGCACGCCAGTAAACTTGCAAGAAAGAGAAACCAGACAGGACAACCTCAGCGTAAGGTTTACAGTATTCCGGTGGTCAACATTCATACCAAGAGTCTCAATAGGGAAGAAATTACAACACTCGAGAAGGGACCTAAATTTTGTCCAACTGCCCGCTTTCAAATGCAGGAACTTGTTTTGACTATGGGAGACCTCCTATCCAGAATCCAAAATGAACGCCAGGACACTCTCCGACACCTATGTGCACCGTGCCTATGTGACAACAGAATAGAACAGATGCGAACTAAAGCCGCTGCTATCAATACCAAAATTCCGGCAGCTATAACCACCATCCACAAACTAAGAAAGGACCTGAAAGTGGTATTTACTCTCACCGATAAATCGGGCCAACTCGCTATTATGGATACGAGTGAATATGAGTCGAAAATTAATGACTTCATAGTCTCTTCGGTATCTACGATCCAAACATAGAACCCCCTTAAGAGGTGGATTGCTCAGGTAAAGAAAGTAGCCAAGATGGCGAATCTTCCGGAGTCACCCAAAAAAGGTGCCAAGATACCCCCTTCACCTAGAATCCCACCAATCCTGGCTAGATTAAAGCATCACAAACCAGGTAACCTAGTGCGGCCAATTGTTTAAAAAAAGTGCGCTCCATCATACTTCCTGGAAAAGGAGTTGGCCAAGTTCCTTGCCGCCCTCCGACTTAGTCCTCCGCTATTCAGTGGATTTCATCTCAAAGATAAATGACTTCTCGGTCACGCCTTCACATGTATTAGGATGCTTCGACGTGGAGGCGCTCTACCCGTTGGTCCCAATAGATGAGGCAACCGATGAACTCAAGAGAGCCTTACAGGATTCAGGCTTGTTCACCCACCAGAACAGAACCTAGAAGCAATCAATGGGAGTTCCAATGGGATCAGCTCTCTCGGCAGTGTTAGCGGAGGCAGTATTACGCTCTCTGGAAAAGAAGATACTCAACGCACAGCCACCGATCCCCAAATTATGGCTGCGCTTTGCGGACGATTTTTTCTTTGTATGGGATTCCGGTGAAGCAGCACTCGCCCAATTTTACTCGTTCATCAACTCTCAGCATCCAAGCATAAAGTTCATTATGGGGCTCGAGAAAGAATCGCATTACTTTTCCTAGATGTCCCAGTGAGTAAAACAAGCTCAGGAAGTTTGGCCACACAAACCTTCTACAAACCAACACACGTGCCTAATGTAATCTTACCGGAATCGGCATGCCCAACTACGAGGAAGATGGCCTTAATACGACATAAAGCCGGGCGAGTGACCACCCACTCATCGAATGAAATGGGTAAAAAGGAGCTCAATTACCTGAGAAGGTTGGCTTCTAACGTTGGATACGACGCCCTCCAAATGAACAAAGTTATCCTCAGAGCACAGGCAAACACAACCAACCCCGGCACGCCATGCGGTAATAGTAACTTCAGATTTATTGGATCATGCCCATACATTCCGGGCTTTTCATATTTCCTGAAAAAATTGGATTCGACATTGGTATCAAAGCCCCTAGAACAATCTCCTCGTACCTTTCACTGAAGAAACGAGATCCTGCTGACCTCCATGCAGCTGGGGTCTACACCATCCCACTATCGCCTATACCGAAGGGACGTCCAAAATGTATGTTGGCATGACAAAGCGCTCGCTGAAGATTAGACTCCAGGAGCATAAGCGAGACGTATTGAACAAAAGGAAACTTAAGGCACTTGCAAGGGCGGCCGGGACTCAAGATTCAGTTCCCAAATGGCACGATATTTGATTATTTGCCCCGTACGCGACGCCGGGGGCCACAACCTACAAAGAAACTATTGAAATACTCATGGCTCCTAACGCTTGCAATGAAGAGGTATCTGTGGAGTTATCTAGTGTCTGGCTGTCGATTCTGAACATTCCTCGCAGCTAGCTCGTTACGCGCGTAACATGCTATCATCATTGTTGTAACCGTTTCACCTTTAAATTTGAATTGTACTCTATCGTTAAGTTTCCACTGCTTTATGTATATTATATATGTATCTTGAAGAAGCCACCCGTGAGTGGTGAAAGCTCGCTTATTCATACTATATTAGTCTATACACCATTAAACGGATTTCGTACTAGCTTTGAGATTAAGTACCTATTTTGAAATTTAATTTCGCCTTTAAAAAAAGGAAAGTGCTTGCTCCACTGATTAATTTTGAAGAAGAGACTGTTAGAAACATGCACTTTATTATAAAAAACTCTTAAAAATACGAAGTTGCTTTCCTTCATTATTACCAAATATATGTATTAAAGAACATAATCGGGGTAATGTAAAAAAATAAGAACACAATCAGGACGGGAAATAAGGTGGAGGGGAAAAGGGGAGAATGCAGATTCAATATCACGGAACTGCTAGAACAATCATTTCCAGTGTTCGGAAGATTTTTCCACCGACGGACAGCAGCAAGACGCCCAAAATTAATGGTCAAAACCACCGAAGAAAAGTCGCAATATTAAAGATATGTCACAAATAATCCGAAAAATGTGTAATAAATGTTAGAATATTGAAAGCGTGAATTTTAACTTTACACAAATACAGAATAATGTTATTTCATTGAGATTTCCGCAGTATGCGTATATTCCATGTTTTCCGTACTACATGGTGGTGGACTAACGTTTCATGTCATAATCACGGAGAATCCGTACGAGCGTTTGTAATGGTAATATCAGGCCCGTAGCCAGACTAGAAAGTTGGGAGGGGCGGCTGATGACTGAGATCGGGCGAAAGATATAAAGTCTGTTGCAAAGTATGAACTTTATATCGCGAAGGATGTAAAGTCGATACTTTACCCGTCCTAGCAACTCATACAACATTATACTGTTGTGTGAGTCTCTACGACGGGCAAAAGGAAACACAGGTCGGCTTCGGCCCTCCCTGACTACGGATCTAGGTGGTATAGAGGAGCATGTTACAGTAGAAAACAAATACACTCATCGTCAAAAAAATAGTTGCACCCAGAAGAATGTGTCGGATTGCAATGCTATTCGGAAGGAAGGTAAAGGTTACCAGGAACAATAAATAATTAAACCATTGAGCCCCACACCATATGGGCAATATTTATTGAGCTACACGCCAATAAGTAGTGTCTCTCAGTATGGCGTTGGGCTGCCATGTTTGCTCACACAGCATGCCAGGTTCCTAATAGTGTCCTGCGATAAGCCATCCCATGCAGCTTGAATCTTCTCACGCAATTCCTGCAGATTGTGCGATAAGAGTGCAATGTGGATAGCGCGTCCAATAGCATCCTACACATTTTTAATCGTAGATAGGTCTGGCGATGCGGTTGGCCATGGCATAGTGTCAGTGCCTTGAAGACAAGCTCTCGAGACAGCAGCAGTATGCAGACGAGTGTTGTCCTGTAGGAAAATCGCATCGGAGTAAACGTTCAGAAAAGGTAAGGCCACTGGTTGCAGAGCCTCATTAACGTAACGTTGAGCTGTCAAAGTGCCTGTAATGAACACCAAAAGTGATCAGGCATCGTATGCAATTGCACCCCACACCATGTCTTCTGGAGGTGTGACGCTCGACAACAAACCGTTCATCTTGGCGCTGACCACGGTGCCTCCCCACATGGATTCGTTGGTCGTCTCCTTCAAGACAAAAGCGGGACTCGTCACTGAAGATTACCCGCTGCCATTCTGAGTGGCTCCTTGACAGTTTGGCACGACACTATTGCAGTTTTTGGCGACGATGCAATGGTGTTAAGGGCAGTCGTCGTAACGGTCTGCGTGCGGGTAGTCCTACGTCGTGCAGCCGTCTGCCAATGGTGCTGGCACTAATCGGACGATGCATGGAGGGCACCACTGCTCGCTGAATACCCACAATAGTGGCTATTGGGTCACTCGATCCGTGCATGTTAGACAACCCATCGGTCCTCTCTCCGTGGTTCGTCTAGCTCTCCCAGACCCTTCTTGTCGCTGCTTCGTGCCATGTTCTATCCACTGACGCCAACAGCGTGCTATGGCGATGTCCGCACGCCCGGCATGGTGCGCAATAGGGCTATAAATACCAATTCGTTTCCAGAGCCCGACAATGCGGCCTCTCTCGAACTCCTCGAATTGCTTCCGAAATTTTCTCCGAGGCATACTTCACTTGCAAGGGATGCAACCAACACAACAGCACGCGTCAGAATGGCAAGCACGCGCAACAGGACGACCTTATATAGCCGGTCAAGCACAGCGGTACGATCCATTCTTGCTGGCGTCACATGCGCGGCCGAGCGTGATACTTGAATCATTTGCATGTCTCACGATGTCAAACCTACCCACCAAGTTCCATTCTTGTTGGTTGCTTCCTTTTGGGTGCAATTATTTTTTTGACGATGAGTGTATTACAAATTATTAAAATCCCACCAAAACCGGACGTTTTATCAAAAACAACAGCAGGATTCTAGATAGTGGGCTCAGGAACTAGACATAATCCAATTAAATCCGGACACTTGGCAGATATAAAATTTATTTTTCAGTCAGTAGCAAAAATAAGAAATCTGAATAGCACTTCAACATTCGCGATGAACAGAAATCCGGAACGTCACTGCTCAAAAATATGGACCACAATCAGGCTTGTAGCACTGACAGCCACAAACATACTTGGCTCACTGCCAATCCACCTATACGCTTTAGATCGATTTTAAACACACTGGGGGATTTTCCCTTGAGATGGGTTTGCCTCCTCGAAGCGATCCGTGGGAACAATGGCACACAGAACAGCAAAAATGGTCTCTGCGAGTCTTAGAGAGGTACCAGCAAGTTCCGTGTGCATTGGCGAAAAGACCCCAACTCACTGGGTTTTGTTCCAGAATCCTTAGGTTGAATGACCAACTGGAACCATCAGCTGTGGGCTAATCCTCTACAATGATGTACCTACCTGATTAAAACGAAACTAAAGATACATTGCTCCGGACTCTAGTGTGGACCTACAGCACTCGAGAAGATGGTCCACCACGGAATCGACCTGAACTTTCTAAACTGCATACGAGAAAGAGATCTCGGCTGAGTGAGTGTAACATTGGTGTATGGAATACTAGAGGTATAAATGGCAAGATGAACTGGGTGATTGAAGAGATGAATAAGTATAGATTGGATGTGCTGTGTGTAAGTGAAACCAAAAAGAAAATTGGGATAGAAGAAGCGAATGGTACGGCGAGTGTGTGGTCTGGAGTATTGGATAATATGAGAGAACAGGTTGGTGTAAGTGTGATTTTAAGTGAAAAGATGCAGAACTTGATTCACTACAGCAGCATAAGTGAGATAATTCTTTGGATTCATTTGGTAGTGAAACTTCAGAGAATAGTAATTGTTGTAGGGCATGCTCCTTGTGACACGGAACGGAGAATTCTGGAATGAGCTGAAAGCTGTTTTAAGCCAGTTTGGTGCTAAAGAAAAAAATTATAATAGCATGGGTTTTCAATGCCAGAGTAGGTGTGCAGAATGCAATTTCTGACAATGTTCTGGGTAAGTTTAATGTTCCTTGTGTGAATGATAATGGTGAAAGATTAATTGAACTCTGCGTTGAGAATGGTTTGTATGTATTTAACACGTTTTTCAACAAGTATAGCCACACATATACTTGGGAAAATCATACTCTTGGTCAAAAGAGTGCAATAGATTTTGTTGTCTACAAACAGCATCTGAAACACTAAGTTGTTGACACTCATGTGATGAGAGGTGAAGGTCCACGTTGGTTCTGATCATTACTTGGTGTGTCACGAGTGAAACTGAATGTTGGTTGGAGGAAAAGGAATATGAAGAGGCCCAGGATGGAAAGAACAAAGGTTGAAAGGCTCCGTTAAGATTAACAGCGTTATTCTGACTTACTTACTTGGAGAACGACTGAAGTCTTGTGAGAGGGATGTAGAAAAAAGTGGGAATGCTTTAAGAACTGTGTTGTCACTGCTGCTAAAGAGGTCTATGGCACCACAATAGTGGGTAACAATAGAGGTGATGCTTGGTGGAATAGTGAGATTGAAGAGGCAGTAAAGAGAAAGAAGGAAGCCTATTTGGGGATGTTGCAAGGTAGTTTCTATGGATGAATATCGCTGTAAGAAGCATGAAGTCGCTAAGCTGGTTCGCCAGAATAAGGAAAAAAATAGGAAGAAGATGGAAAGGCATGAATTGGCCTTTTGGAAAGATAGGAAGACTTTCTGGAAGTACAAAAGACTCAGGAAAAATTGGGGAAACAAAGTTGTAAGTTGTGTGAAGAATAAGGTTGGGGAAATGATATGGGAGCCCAATGAGTTAAGTGAAAGATGGGGTGAATACTTCTTTGAGTTATTAGATCAGGAAAGCAGTGATTCTGAGGCAGAAGCAGATGATGTCACAGTGAAGGATGGAAGCACAGGAGGGATCTCAAGAGATGAGGGGTGTAAAGCTGTAAAATCTCTTCAGAATGGTAAGGCTCCGAGAGTTGATGGCATAACTGTTGAGATGTTGAAATATGTATGTACTCTGTTATTGACTGGCTAGCTCAAATTTGCCAGTTGTGCTGGGAGTTAAGAATGGTTCCTCAGGATTGGAAGGATACTACCATTGTTCCCTTGTATAAAGGAAAAGGTGATCAGACTGACTGCAAGAACTATCCTGGTATTAGCCTACTGAGTGTACCAAGGAAAGTGTTTGGTAAGGTTGCTATTGAAAAAGTTCGAGGTCTTACATCAGAGAAATTGTGGGATGTTCAGAGTAGTTTTATGCCAGGTAAAAGCTGAACTAACCAAATTTTTTGCATTACACATGATGATTGAAAAGTATCTGGCTGTTGATAAGAAGGTTTTTGTTGCATTCATATATAGAGAAAGCTTACGATTGTAAATAGGACACTTTTGTGGAAGGTATTAAATAAATACAGTGTCACTGGGAATCTACTTAACAGTGTAAAAGCCATGTATTCTGGCAGTAGAGCTTGTGTTCAAGTGAATGGTGTTTTATCAAAATGGTTTTCTATTGGTGCAGGAGTCAGACAAGGTTGTGTATGTCACCATGCCTGTTTAACATATTTATGGATGCATGCATGCATGATGCCAAAATAGATAATACTGGTTTATGTCTTGGTGATATCCGTGTGTGCAGATTGCTGTATGCTGATGACACTGTCCTGTTGGCAGAGAACAAAAGTGAGTTGCAGAGTATGTTGTTCTGGATGTACGAAATTTGCATGAAATTCAAACTGTGCATAAATAATGGAAAAACCAAAGTTATGGATTTTGAGCAAGGAACTGTTAGCACTGAATGTATATAATATAAGTGTAAATGGCACAGGTATTGACCAGGTGAATGAGTTTGTGTATTTAGGAAACATGTTTGACAGAGAACAAATTGGATGGTGAAATTAGTAGGCGAGTGAATTTTTCATTGAAAGTCATGGCTGCTTTGGGAGGTTTTCACAGGAATGATCAGTTCTCAAGATAGTCCCAAATGGCTGTGTATGAAAGTGTAATTGTTCCTACTCTGATAAATGGCAGTGAAACCTGGGTGTCACAGAAGAAACATAGAAGTCATTTGTGTGCTGGAGAAATGCATTTCTTATGGGAGCAGGGGCGCACACACGGGGTGGGTCCGTCGGATCCACCCCGTGAATTTTAAAATACCTTATTCCAACTACGGCGCTTTAAAAAAATCTTTCTGCACAACTTTATAGAAACGAGCTGGCTGTGGTGTGATTGTATCAATCACAGAAATCAGAGTGCTCTTTTGCCTTAGGAATGCTGCATCTGTTTTGGATGGCTGACGATGGCAAGCATTGAAGCAGGGAATTAGTGAAACCCCAGAGTGTTTGAGGAACCAGGAATCCATCACTCTCCAAGTATCTCGTGTTCCCATAACCTTTTCCAGGAAATTTCTCCATGGCTCGGGCCTGTCACATATGGGGTGCTAATGGACGTTCCTCCTCTGAGGGGAGGGGGGGATACACAAGATAAAGGCCTGGGTGTAAACATACTATTTTCTGTTAAGAAGGTCTGCGTCTGTGCTTGATATTTGTACCTAACTTTATTGAAACGAGCTGGCTGTGGTGTGATTGTATCAATCACAGAAATCAGAGTGCTCTTTTGCCTTAGGAATGCTGCATCTGTTTTGGATGGCTGACGATGGCAAGCATTGAAGCAGGGAATTAGTGAAACCCCAGAGTGTTTGAGGAACCAGGAATCCATCACTCTCCAAGTATCTCGTGTTCCCATAACCTTTTCCAGGAAATTTCTCCATGGCTCGGGCCTGTCACATACGGGGTGCTAATGGGCGTTCCTCCTCTGAGGGGAGGGGGGGGATACACAAGATAAAGGCCTGGGTGTAAACATACTATTTTCTGTTAAGAAGGTCTGCGTCTGTGCTTGATATTTGTACCTAACTTTATTGAAACGAGCTGGCTGTGGTGTGATTGTATCAATCACAGAAATCAGAGTGCTCTTTTGCCTTAGGAATGCTGCATCTGTTTTGGATGGCTGACGATGGCAAGCATTGAAGCAGGGAATTAGTGAAACCCCAGAGTGTTTGAGGAACCAGGAATCCATCACTCTCCAAGTATCTCGTGTTCCCATAACCTTTTCCAGGAAATTTCTCCATGGCTCGGGCCTGTCACATATGGGGTGCTAATGGACGTTCCTCCTCTGAGGGGAGGGGGGATACACAAGATAAAGGCCTGGGTGTAAACATACTATTTTCTGTTAAGAAGGTCTGCGTCTGTGCTTGATATTTGTACCTAACTTTATTGAAACGAGCTGGCTGTGGTGTGATTGTATCAATCACAGAAATCAGAGTGCTCTTTTGCCTTAGGAATGCTGCATCTGTTTTGGATGGCTGACGATGGCAAGCATTGAAGCAGGGAATTAGTGAAACCCCAGAGTGTTTGAGGAACCAGGAATCCATCACTCTCCAAGTATCTCGTGTTCCCATAACCTTTTCCAGGAAATTTCTCCATGGCTCGGGCCTGTCACATACGGGGTGCTAATGGGCGTTCCTCCTCTGAGGGGAGGGGGGGATACACAAGATAAAGGCCTGGGTGTAAACATACTATTTTCTGTTAAGAAGGTCTGCGTCTGTGCTTGATATTTGTACCTAACTTTATTGAAACGAGCTGGCTGTGGTGTGATTGTATCAATCACAGAAATCAGAGTGCTCTTTTGCCTTAGGAATGCTGCATCTGTTTTGGATGGCTTACGATGGCAAGCATTGAAGCAGGGAATTAGTGAAACCCCAGAGTGTTTGAGGAACCAGGAATCCATCACTCTCCAAGTCTCTCGTGTTCCCATAACCTTTTCCAGGAAATTTCTCCATGGCTCGGGCCTCAGTCACATATGGGGTGCTAATGGGCGTTCCTCCTCTGAGGGGAGGGGGGGGGGATACACAAGATAAAGGCCTGGGTGTAAACATACTATTTTCTGTTAAGAAGGTCTGCGTCTGTGCTTGATATTTGTATCTGTTGATTTCCATCCGTTTAGGACATGAGAGACTAACTTCCTGAATTTGTCATTTTTCGAGGAGAGCAGCAGCTTGCTTATGAATGACTTTTTCTAACCGAACTGTGAATGACTGTTTCTACTCTGTTTACTTCATTGTAAACTCATGGATTATTCAGTTTTAGATTTATTCAATTCGCTCTCTGAAAAGGTAGTTCGACAACTGTAATAGTTTTCAAAGTTCGATGAGGAATACTTAGGTGAGTTAAATATTATTGTTTACTTAACTCTTTCGTTTTCCGTTGATAATGTGTCTGCTCTTTAACAGTGTAATGAACAGTGCTGTCAGGGCAAGCATATAATTTATATATATTATTTAAAGTGAGCTTAGTTGAAAATGTTTCTGCATTACAGTAAGAGAAGTGATTTAAACTTTATTTTTCTGTATGTGTTAAGGTCTTACATAAATATTAATGGATATATTAATGCACATTTAATTTAGCAGAATTATTCAAAAGAGTAAGGTTTTTTTAACCTGTGAACAACACATCATTGTTAATTTATGCTAACAAAAAGAATCACACACACACACACACACACATATATATATATAATCCATGTGTGTGTGTGTGCCCAATTTCTAGTTTCATTTGTCCCGTGCATTTTTTTTCTGTCGGACCCCCTTCCCCAACTTGAGGAAATTCTGTGTGTGCCCCTGTATGGGAGGGTTTGTGGTAAGACACCTTCTGATAGTGTGAGGAATGAATATATGTTGCAGTTGTTTAATTTGAACCAAAATGTTGTTTGGTTTATGCATCAGTGGTTTGGTCATGTTCAATGAATGAGTGATGAGATGCTTACTAAGAAGATCTTTTTATCTCAAATAGCATGAAGAAAAGGCAGAGGAAGGCCAAGGAAGTCATGGGAGGATCAGATTCAGGAGTGTCTGCATGAGAAAAAGTTTAGGAGTATGAAGTATGTCAAGATCACTGTAAATGGAGAAGTTTATTACAGCAACAGTAAGTAAAAGTTATCTGGTAGTTTGTATTTCTTTGTGGAGCTAACCTCTAAATCTCAAAGAACAGCTTAGTGATATTATGTATGTAGGTACTCAGAGTAATGCAGTGCTACACAATTTTAATTCGCTTGACTTCAACAGCATGTCCATAGGGGATTAAAGTTCCCCTATGGACATGCTGGTTGCTGAAAGCCATTCATGGGAACAATATTAACACTGGTCACATCGCATTACCTAAAATTATCAACATTACACACTGCTAAAAGTAAATCATAAAGTTGTTCACAAAATAAAAATATAGGACAATATACAAAATACAGGACAAAGTACGATGTTTTTTGGGCATTGTTTTAAAAAACAATAAGATATACTTCGTATAGGAAATATAGGATGGCTGCGGCCCCTGCGAAAATGTAAGATGCAGGCAGTAAAGCTATTATCATTTAATAAAATTGTAAAGGGAACCATATGAACTAGGATAATTAGTCCCAATCTCTCTGTTTGATAAACCTCAATTTTTAACAGGTATGATTGCTTCCAGAAAAATGATCGAAGGCTCCTTACTCAGATGCAACACACCACAGAAGACCCTGCCTTTGATTTTTGGCAGCAGACAGCACATTTCTAAAGGCATCACTCTTTTTTCAGTGGAGTGTGCATGGAAAGTGGCTGTTTTCTTGCCTATTCGATAACATTTCTTTGAGGAGGATCCATCTAACATGCTTTCAGGGCACACTTAAGCAGATAAAGCAGGTGATTTGGATTTGCATGTTGGAAGTGAATATTTGGAAATTATTGCATAGTTTTGAGTGGCAGTTATTCTCCAATTAGAAACACCAAAATGTTTCTAGAATGTTATGGCAGATGGCAGTCAGCACAATGGTGGCTTCAAGAGGAGGTAAAAATTCCATTTAGAAGAATAAGATAATAAGATAATGTTTGTGGCCCATGAGCAATGGGTGGAAGGTGGTGGTGGTTTAAAAAGGGGAGGGGACTTAACAAAGTTTGACTGCAGTTACTGCATGCTGCAATTAAAATGAAGCTTGTTTACTTTTGAAATTACTATCAGTAAAAACTGAATGAAATTAAACATCTCTTGAGGGCCTGTTTTTATCATACCTACTTATGCTTAGCAATGTTGAAACACAAGTTGTGCAATCAAATGCACAGCACTGATACGGACAAATAAAAAGAAAATCTGTAATAATGATATGAGCTCACGAAAAACATAAAATAGTTGTTTATGACAACATTTGCTCCAAAATCATTGATAAATAAGTCTAAATGAAGCAATTACATACATAAAGGGCAAATTATTTGATTTAATGGCCAACATTCATTGATGAGTCACTGGATGATCATATTATAAAATACTTTATTCATTTTTTTAGTACAGAATAAATATGATGTATACAAATGGGATCTCATTTCCATAAACTGTGGGGATACTAAGATTTTATATCTTTATATGATATCAGAGTGAAATTTTCATTAATTCCTTGAAGTGAATACAAATGCAATCACATATATTTGCTTTCTTAATAAGACAAAATTGTGTGCCCTCATATCTAATTACACAGCAAAGTGTTTTGACTGTGGATATTTTCGTCCAGGCTTGTGTTCACTACTTTGAACTTTTTCCCTCTAGAATTAATATTGGGCTTTTTGTAGATTCATAAGTAGCATGTTT
The DNA here is from genome assembly GCA_039090855.1 of Macrothele yani. NCBI lineage: Eukaryota > Metazoa > Arthropoda > Arachnida > Araneae > Macrothelidae > Macrothele > Macrothele yani. The sequence continues at coordinate 72,309,752 of CM076994.1, read as the reverse complement.
CAATCAAGCTTGTGCGCACCTCTTCTTATTCCTTTTTTATATCTCCTTGGACCTGTACTTTGACTCGCAGTAGACTCATTAGTGGCACTAAGAAAAATAATATATGTATAGTTTTCACAATAAATATGAGACACATGTACAAGTGATGCATGACAATCTATTAAGAGACCAAACATCATGCTATGTAATATCTCATCACATACAGCAGTTTTCATTTGCAACAATAACTTAAGGGCTAATCAATAAATCTCTGCTAATATTTTCAATTTCACCCACTACCTTCATGAATATTTCAAAAGGCATAAACAAAGATTAAAATTTATTAATTGTTTTAAATATGTTTTCTTGGTTGATGGTGACAGTGCACCTACTGTTATGTTTCAAACATGGAATCTTTTCTCTATGTAACAATGCTAGAGGAACAAAAAAATGCAGTTTTCATAGTTCCAATATATCACAACACAGAACATTTGTTGGCAAGTGATCTTTGTGTAAGGAAATACATGTTTGTTATGTTGGATGCTAATTTCATGGCAAGCAGCTAAAAAAAAACATGTCAAAAACAGCATATTTGGAAACAAGCACAAAATTGGACAAACTCATTCGATCAGTAACATCAGTTTGTTTATTTTTTAATTACTCAACTGATTTTTGCATTGACGTGAGAAATTTTTCTTTCCATACAGTGGCAGTCTGCCAAAAAATTCCACTCAGTGTGACGTTTCTGGGACCACAAAAATTACATGGAACTTTTTTGTTACTCTGGAGTAGATGTAGACTGAAAACATGATGGGCTTTGACGAGTATAAGTTAGAGCACTTTCTGCACCTTCTAACAAAATTATAGACACATACAGGGTGATCCAAAATAGGGCAGTTAGTAGTTTTACAAACAAGAACTACAATGCTATTATTATTTAATACTGATTTTGTATTATTCTTATTAGTATTTTGGTTATTTGATTTTATTGCAACTTTAAACTCAGCAGATATAACCAGTTTCCATTATGGAGCACTGTAATTACTATAGTTCACAAATGATAAGCATGCATTTATTGTGAAGACATTTTACCAACATTTTTGGGACCACAAAAATTACATAGCACTTTTTTGTTGCTCTGGAGAAGCACATGCCACCATTCTGAAGAGCTAGCTCTAACACCAGTTGATAAAACAAGACACAGTAGTCAAACTCATCAAGTGCTTCAAAGCCAATGGTTCAGTTAATGACTTGGGCAAGATCCGGAAGACAGAGATCCCGAGGTTGTTGAAGTTTCTTTCATCTGAAATTCAAAAAACTCCATGAAGTGAGCTGAGCAAAATATTGGCATTTCAAGATGATCCATCAGAAGGTGCTTCGCAAACTCACTGGTAAACCATACCATCCCCATGTACTCCATGTTATGACTGAAAATGATCCAGATCAGTTAATGGACTTTCGTGAAACTTTTTAGCAAAAATGTAAGGACGCCTTTCCTGAAATAAAAAAATCGCTTGGAGTGATGATGCATTTTTAGTTGAATAGCCATGTCAATTGGCACAACAGTGTTTATTGGGCAACTAAGAATCCCTATGATGCCATTGAAAAGGATGTTAACATGTTAGGTGTCATCATTTGGATTGGGATTTGTGATACATGTCTTGAGGGTCCATTCTTTTTGGATGGGACAGTGACACGCCATGCTAAATGATGAATTTCTTCCAGCTGTAGCTAACTGGCTAGAGCTGGATGAAATTGATTCTATTACAGTATAGTTGCACTCAGTTGATCGGATTAGCATTTTTCTCAGTGATGAATCAGATGCTGAATATCCTGGCTGATCACCAGACCTTTTTCCTCCAGATTTTTTCATCTGGCAAAGAATGTGGTGTATACCCAGAAACCCAGGACAATTCAGAAACTCAAGCAGAATGTTGTTGATACTTTCATACAAATTACTGTAGATTTATTTTGGATGGTGTGCTATGCTGTGTCAAAAAAGAGTTCAAAATGCACTGAAATGAATATAGTGCACTTTGATTGGTTGGTTGGTTAGTGGATTTTAGTGGCGCAAGGGCCAGGTTTGGCCAAAGAGCGCCAGACAAAGAACGATCAGTCACAGATTTTGAAAAGCGTGGAAAATGAGTAAGAGCAGACAGGCTTGGGAAAAGTTGAAAAAGAGTATGATGAAAGCAGGGAAGACAAGGTAGTTAATCAGATTTATAAAAAAAATTACTAACGGAGAAGGACGAACAGTCACTCTCCTCCCCCCCACACTCCTCTGCAATGCTGGCAGAGGGCGGGGACGAACTGTCACTTTCCTCCCCAACATGTTCCTCTGCAATGCTGGTTGAGGCTGGGGACGAACTGTCACTCTACTCCCCCCCATGGTCCTCTATAATGTCGGTTGAGGGTGGGGACCTCGCAGAGAGCCGAGACAGTTTGATGGACACTGCACACCTTTGCGGATTGAGGGCCGGGTCTTCTGCACGTGCAGGCTGTCTGCTGGGAACCGGAAGAGGCGGGCGTCTTCAAAAGAGAGGCGCAGACTCAGCTGGTCGAATAAGCTGGAGCTCGGTGAAATCCACCTGTGTCGCTTGTTCAACTGTAGATCGCTTGGCAAGTGCGGCGAGAGCTACAGGGCGCGGAACAAAGGGCTGCACGGGTTGTGGCAGAGACTTAACAACTGCGGCAAAACTACGCTGTCGGGTGTTGGGAATACCCAACTTGGCTTTGGCAGCAGGGTACGAGAGGCCTTCCAGGGTCTTGAGGCGCTGGATCGCCATCTCGTCCTTCCATTTCATACAGTTGCGGGAGTAAGCTGCATGGGCCTCACCGCAGTTAACACAGCAGGCCGCAGAAGTGCAACCTTCCCCGTCATGTTCACCGGAGCCACAATTAGCGCAACGAGCGGAACTCTTACAGAATCGTTGTGAATGCCCGTACCTCTGGCACCTGAAACAGCGCAGAGGACTGGGAATGTACGGGCGAACTGCACAGACCAAGTAGCCTGCTTTGATTTCTGTCGGAACTTTCGGGAGTCAAAAGTCAAGATTACATTTTTAGATTTAAGCAAAGAGCCATCACGCCGGAACATCATACGACGTGCAGCAAGAACACCCTGATCCGCAAGTTCAGTCACCAATTCATCCTCACTGCATGGCAAGAGATCAAACTCCGAAATAACACCCCGAGAGGTGTTAAGAAACGGGTGAGGTGTCACTTTGACAGGAATGCCTTGAAGACTAGAAAGGCGCAGAAAAGTGTTACTCTGAGAAACACTGCAAGTTTGGACAAGCAGGTCCCCAGAGCGAAGCTTCCTCACAGACTTCAAGGGGCCAACCGCAGCGTCCAAAGCTTTAGAAATGAAAAATGGAGATCTGGTGGACAGTCTCTCATTCGGATCGATGGATTCGACAAGTAAGTGTGTAGCATGCGTAGTCACAGCAATCGAGGGGAGACGACGCTTCGGAGCGACTGGTACAGCTGCCGAAGAAGAGGTTCCACATTCTTGGTCCAGGTCATGGTCTAAAGATCGTTTAAGGGTATGAGACTTGGTAGGGTGAGAAAGACGAAGGAGAGTCGTTGTCAACTATCATATTCACAGGTGACCTAAATTTGGAGTTTTTGTTTTTTGTTTCTACCCATGGAAAAAAAGAAGGAAGATTCGTCTGCAGACTACTCCACCCACCACCGAGCCCTACAAGGGAGAACTGGAGGTCCGCAAGCCAAGAAAATGACGCTAGACACAGTTCTGGAGCTTATACGTTGCAGATATAGTCCGTTGGCTGTGATCACACGCACTCGGCGGACACTTCGGCCTCCTGGTACCGTCATGCCAACGCCTTTGGCATGATCCCACAGCCCCGGGCTCACCCTGCCGTGCCATACGACAAAAAAGCCGCTAAAGCCCTGTACACAACTTGGTACAAGACTTCTGACTAGAGGTGGGTTAGTCTCTAGCCTCCCGTTTACAGCGAAGCCGGGGTCGAAGAGGAGTGTTGGTACACAGGAGGCACTTAACCGGTCTCCTGCGACCTCAGCCGCCAGACATCCCATTTCCGCCTCACGGGTCTCCGCACGCGGCAAACATGCAGGTAGGTCTAGCACCCAAACCAGCGAAAAGGAAAAAAAGAAATCCAAAGAAGACAAATCCTGGCAGGGAACCTAATCGGAATCTCAGCAACCTACGAACTGAGCGGTTAATATAAATTTAGTTAGTGGTGGAGGGTAACAAAACCACAAGACCGGGGTGTTAGTACATAACGTGGTAGCGATTAGGTAGAGAATACAACACGGGCAACTAGCCAGTGGAGAAAATAAATAAAAACAAAAAAGCGAGACACAAGACCAGCTCGGGATCGTGGGGCCGCGACTCCCTAACAGCTAGATGAACAGCCGTCCCTGCAAACACCAACAGCACCAAAACAAAAAACAGGCGGTGACATGACAACAGATGTTGACCAGTCACAAGGTCAGCTCGATAGTGCACTTTGAAAAACTGTTATAATTAGTTTTAATTTACTAACGAAATTGGAGGTTATTTTTTTTAACGTGCATTAATGCATTTGCATTTTTGAACTTCCCTTTTTGTTGGTGAAGTTCGATTAACACTTACCGCACGCGGGGCTTGGCAGTCATTCTTATATCCGTAATGTGGATGCGGCATGGGAGTAATTCACTCAGTAGCAGGTCCACATCATTTTTTTCGTTGGTTTTAAACTTGGCCTCTTCACTAAATGAGTTTTTCCTTTGCTGCTTCCTCATGAACCAATAATTTTTTTCTACCCGAGTACTTTCGGTAATATTCCATTACCGTCATCAAGGGGACGTTTTGCTCTGACTAGCACGGACCGTGTCAGCAGGGTATTTTGGTGGTTCTCGCAGGCTGCTTCTGTTATTGGCTATTGCTTCCTCTTGGGCGTTGTGGCGCCATCTCTTGTTGGTCACTGATATCATTTTTAGAAATTTTTCATGTTTTTGCTCAATTTTAATTAAATTCTTCCAACTGTTTCTTAAAATATTGGGGTCATTATGGTTGCATACTTTTGCTCTATTTTTTTCAATCATTACTGACTCTGCTATTCTGAGGTGTTTTTTGGATTTACAGCTTTTTATGATTTTTATATTTTCAAATTTAGGAAATTTTTGGTTTGCCAGATAATATTGAATAAGTGCTGTTTTGTCTTCTTTTTTCTGCCAATTTTTTACATGCTGTTTCAACCTGTGTTCAAGCTTATTTTTGGTACTTCCTATATATGCCATTGGAGGGTTTTCAGTAATTGGAATTGAGTAAATACCTGCTTTTTCTAAAATTCTTATTTTTTCATTATTTTTGATTACCATATTTTTGATGGTATTTACTTTTCCTCCAATTTGAATGTTATGCTTTTTACAAATATTATTAATTTCATTAGTAGTACCTTTAATGTAATGAAAACCATTTAGATATTTGATTTACTTTTTATTTTTTACAGCATTATTTTTTAATTTCTTTATTACTTCTGTGTTCCATTTTTTTATTAAATTGTTAGGATAACCAAAATTACCTGCAATTTTTTTTATGAATTTGATTTCATCATTGATCAACTGCCTATTTTCAGAGTGCATATATGCTCTTTTAATTAAGGTTTTTATAGACTATTGCATTTTTGAGGATAAGGATGTGCTGAATTGTACGGGATTAGAACAGGAACAAATGGACTTTTTCGATAAACCATGTATTGTAACTTATTTGTGGATTTAATAAATTGTACGTCCAAAAAGGCTATTGCATTATTTTTTTCTATTTCAACAGTGAGTTCTATAGTTGGGTATAAAGAGCTGTAACATTTGGTTAATTTTCTTAATTCTTCTTCGTTCGGTTTTGACAGAATGAAAATATCATCCACGTATTGACAGTACACTTCTGGAAAAAATAAAATTTAATGAAAAAATAAAATTTTTAGAAAAAGCAGGTATTTACTCAATTCCTATTATTGAAAACCCCCAATGGCATATATAGGAAGTACCAAAAATAAGCTTGAACACAGGTTGAAACAGCATGTAAAAAATTGGCAGAAAAAAAGAAGAAAAACAGCACTTATTCAATATTGTCTGGCAAACCAAAAATTTCCTAAATTTGAAAATATAAAAAACATAAAAAGCTGTAAATCCGAAAAACACCTCAGAATAGCAGAGTCAGTAATGATTGAAAAAAATAGAGCAAAAGTATGCAACCATAATGACCCCAATATTTTAAGAAACAGTTGGAAGAATTTAATTAAAATTGAGCAAAAACATGAAAAATTTCGAAAAATGAGATCAGTGACCAACAAGAGATGGCTCCACAACGCCCAAGAGGAAACGATAGCCGATAACAGAAGCAGCCCGCGAGAACCATCGAAATACCCTGCTGACACGGTCCGTACTAGTCAGAGCAAAACGTCCCCTTGATGACGGTAATGGAATATTACCGAAAGTACTCAGGTAGAAAAAATTATTGAAGTTCATGAGGAAGAAGCAAAGGAAAAACTCATTTAGTAAAGAGGCCAAGTAAAACCAACGAAAAAAAAAAAAAAAAAAAAGAAGTGGACCCGCTACTGAGTGAATTACCCCATGCCGCATCCACATTACGGATATAAGAATGACTGCCAAGCCCGACGAGCGGTAAGTGTTAATCGAACTTCACCAACAAAAAGGGAAGTTCAAAAATGCAAATGTTATAATTACCTTTTGTTTTCTCATAATATAATATTGCTGTAAAATAAAAATAAACTTGCAATGACTTCATCTTGTACCACCCTCTGCCATATTATTTCTGGATCACAGAACACTATGAATATATAAATTAATGATGCATCTTTTACTTGCATATTCTGAAATGTTCATAACAATATATAGTAAGAAATACAAAATACTAAAAAAACAAAATTAGATTGAAAACATATTCTTAAATTCTTGAAAATATTCTAAAAAAAAAATTGTAAATACAAAAAAAAAAAAAAAAAAAAAAAAAAAAAAATCCTCCTGCGTACTTATGCCAACATCTAAAAACACATTAATTTTATGGTCCAGGTAACGATATCAGATTTTAGATTAGGAGTGGTCATTAAAAAACCTTTAAAAACTAAAATTATTAGAACACTTAAGGAGAAACATTTAAACTGATTATTTCTTTTACTAAAACTTTTGCAAACAAAATAATAATCATATCAAAATGAAAACAAATCACTACTGATTCACAATTGCTAATGTACCTGTGTACACATATATGGTGGTCCGGTGTTTGGTTTCCTAGTGTACTAAATATAATTAGCACTGGTTTCTGACCATTCATCCTGGATGGGTCAGGGTCCGAATCCTGGTGAGGTATGGATGTTGTGTTTGTCTTACAGTACTGGCTCTCTCCCTGCCCTAGAATTAGTGGTCCTAAATTAGGGATGAGTGACTGTTTATTTCCCAATGAGTTGTTCATGGTTGTCATTTATGCCCCCTCCCCCAAAAAAGATAGTATTAATATTTTAACATTCAGTAAATATGAAAACCACCTTCTACACTTGTATATCAGAAGAAACAATTTGCACAAAACTGAAAGCTTAAAATACCCAAAAGATTTAACTACCCAATAATGTTTTTTTTCAATCTTTGAAATGACACAAATATCCTTATTCTTTATATATGGTCATTTTTGCAAAGTTAATGTTTATATTTTTAAAGTAATCTTTATAGTGAACCTCAATCGATATAAGAACACCACTTTACATCTTTTAGTGTATCTTACCTGTCATCCTTTCTAATTTCAGGATGCCCAAATAAAATACATGAACATTTTACACGTTAAAAGTAAATATAGTCCTTATATTTCTCAATTCAGATTTGGATGATCATGATTTGATGCTGCCCCATGATCTTTTTATTCGAGTAGAGCATCCAGCAAAATATGAATGCACTACCATGTTTATTGCCCTAATCCTTATACGATGAGCATGAGAAAACATCGTACAATGACACTCCTCAGCCTGAGGAGTGTCATTGTATGATTTTTATCTCATTTCCTTCCAATTCCCTCTGTTAATTTTTCTACTTCTCCTGTAAGCAAGCTGCGTTTTTCCAGAAAAAATTGTCACAAGTATTTGAACATAATTTTTTTTTTTTTTTTTTGATTGGAGGTTTAACGACTACCGTCAGCAACTCAATGGGCTATAAGCAGTTGCCCGTCCCTAATTTAGGGTCGCTGGTTCCTGGGAATGGAGAGAGCCAGTGCCGTAAGACAAACACAACATCCATGCCTCACTGGGATTCGAACCCGGACCTCTTTTGGATGAATGATCAGAGGCCATCGCTTAGACCACTGCGCCACCGGGGTGACTACCATAATTTTTACATAATAAATACATTTTGGATATATTTAAAAGACAAACCTTGACATAAAAAATCTGAATTGCATAATATGTATATAAGAACATATTTCAACATTAAAGTTATATATTTTTAGGTATCTTTTTCTTCCAGAACATCTTTAGCTTCCTTAGTAAATAAAATGCCAACATCAAAAATTCTGCTCAGGTGAAATGAAGTCATGATACATATAATATGCTGATGCTGCATTTCAGGCATAGTACTAGGTCTATCAATAATGATGGGAAAAAATAAGATATGCAAAGTAATTTTTTAATAACCAGGCATTCTTTTTGTTTGTGATGTCCAAATGTGAAAGTATGTTTCATGAACATTACACCAATATAAAAAAAGTATATTGGTTGAGGCAGGGATTTAACAATAAAAACCGACAAGCACTCTTTCCACTGTGCACACCAAAGTGGAACAAATGTTCAAACATTCATACAAAGGAAATTATATAGTTTTAGATTATCCATAGGTAAAGACATTACTTTAATGAAGCCTTAGCATGTTAAAAAGTTGGAATTCATCATATGTCATTGTGCTCACAGAAACAATTTCTTTAAAGATAGTTCACATTTGAAATTCAAACTCTCATCTTATGTATGTCAATATACAGTATATGGACAAAAGCTTTAATGATGTAAAAAGCAGTATCTGATACAGGGCAATAACACAGTCAGTTTACATTACTTGTTACAGAATTCTCACTGAGGGATTGAAAAAGAAAGCAGCAGTAGAATGGTTATTTATAAAAGTGTCATGAGTGATACAGCTTCAGATTTATCACATACATGATTTAAGTTAAGAAAGCAAGAAAGAAAAACTGAAGCAGGTTATATCAACCATCACCATGGTCAACAATCAGGTAAAGCTGAGTAGAAACTTTTTCTTTTTTCATTCTCTTAAGAAACAACTCATGAAATGATTCCTTAATTCTAGTTGTAAATGCATTTATGGCACCTCTATTCATAGTGATTGTGGAATAACTTTTTTACGGGTCTTATAGAGGTTATTTTTAATGAAAGTTGGTTGTCAAATTTTCGAACTAAAGCCTAGTTCGTCATCAGGACTATGTCACTGGAGTAGTTGCTGCCACTCAATTGGAAGAGTCCATCCGCAATTATCGTTAATTGTGGTACTTCTTCTTCTTGCTATTTCGATCCCTTCTTCTAGTTTCCTCTTTACTAAGTTTGACTGGTGGGCGATTATTTTCACTGAGTCCCAATTTATGGAGTGTCCACTTGCTTGTATATGTCTGTCTAGCCCTGTTTTGTTCCCAACCCCTCCCCATATGTTGAGAAAATATTTAAACAAGTGCCAAAAAGAAGCAGGAAAAAACCAACTTCAAATTCACCAGCAAAATTACGTACCACAAGGGACTTTTCGAGAAACTGAAAAGGATCAGAGCAAAATATAATATCAGGCTAGCTCCAGATCTTAATAACAAAATAAAGAAATTCCTGCCAGCTTTAAAGCAGAAAGAATTGGACATTCAATTGCAGGAAGGAGTAATTTACTGCATCGACTGTAACTGCGGACTCAGCTATATAGGAGAAACAGGGAGAAGTATTAAGGTCCGAATGAAAGAACACCAAGCAGCTATTAGGAACATTGGGAACAAAACAGGGCTAGACAGACATATACAAGCAAGTGGACACTCCATAAATTGGGACTCAGTGAAAATAATCGCCCACCAGTCAAACTTAGTAAAGAGGAAACTAGAAGAAATGATCGAAATAGCAAGAAGAAGAAGTACCACAATTAACGATAATTGCGGATGGACTCTTCCAATTGAGTGGCAGCAACTACTCCAGTGACATAGTCCTGATGACGAACTAGGCTTTAGTTCGAAAATTTGACAACCAACTTTCATTAAAAATAACCTCTATAAGACCCGTAAAAAAGTTATTCCACAATGATTCCTTAATGCAACATTAGAAATCAACTTTGGTTGACTCATTTTTTCATCAAATGGGGAAAAAAAACCTTATCAACTCAAAAGCCATTGACTTCATATTGTATGTATGAGGTGCTACCACACTGTCTTATTTCACAGTTAATTTCAAAATGCTTACCAATACTTGCTTCCATCCTAGTCTTATAACTAATTTTAACAGCATGCCTTTCACTCAAACTTTTTACATCTGGCAACTTGTTCCTTGATACCAGTGAAATATCTTGCCATACTGAATAAACACAACATATAATTAGAAAGCTCATAGCTCTCTCTAACAATATTTCACTTGCAATTTCTAGAATTTCTATGGATTTTGTACTAGAGTATAATCAATCAGAAACAATAACAACAAAAAATTTCAAAAGCTACAACATATAAGTCTTCATTCAACTCCTGAAGTCTTTCATAAAGTTGACAAATTATAGATATATTATCTTGACATCCTATACACTCATGAAGCTATACTGACCTTTATTCAGCTGATTTTCTATCATCTGCTATGATATAATTACTAAAATATTTTCTGTTCCCTTTCTTGTAAATTGGCACAGTGAATGACTTCTACCAGTCTGAAGAAATCAAAGTGGTTTCCCATAATTAAAAGGTAGGTGTCATTTGATTAAAAGAAATTAATGATTCTTTATAACCAAAGGACAACTGCTAAAGTATTTATTGATTAATTTCATTTTAAGCTGCAAATGTATTAAATTTCAGGGACAAAATAACATCTAATTCATGAATATCTATAATCTCTGGCCTTCTGGTTATCAACACTAACCTCCTTATGATCATTACCTACCTGTTCATTAGAATCCCTGGATTTTAATTCAATAGGTTTTCATAATATTCACTCCAACTATTCAATGTATCTTCCACTGATACAAGAAACTGCCCATATTTGTTATGTAACCTCTAGGTTATAGACTTTCTACCCTTTCTCATATATTTGATAAGACCCCAAAACCTTTCTTAGGTCATTTTGATACAGTTCTTTTTTCAAATTTCTAAAATTCTACAGAGGCTTCTTTTTGCATCTCTAACACACTGCTTTCCATTTTAAAAAGTCTATTATAACCTCACTTGGGAAAAACAATTCAAATATTTCAAGCTTTCACTATCTTAAAATCTTTGTTCATTTTTGTTGTCCACCAATCATGCACTTTCCTATCCTTACATGCTGCCTCACCACAGGTTTTCCTTGCAATCACAACAAATGACTTTTATACCTATTCCATTCAACCTTAGTGCTGCCAATAGGAGAAGTTATGATATTTCTATAAACTGAAGTGTCAAATTATTAGGAACACTTATCTAATAACATGTTGGGCCACCCTTGGCCTTTAAAACAGCCTAGATTCGATGTGGTATGGATTCGACAAGGTGTTGATACCGTTCTACAGGTATGTTCAGCCAAGCGGATGTGATGGCATCCGTCGATTTCCCAATGTTCGCTGGAGGGGATTTCTGTTATAAATGGATCTCTCAATCGCATGCCTAATGTTTCAATTGGGTTAAGATCAGGGGACGGTGGGGACATTTTAGCACTTCAAAATAATTGATATGCTTCTAGAACCACTGGGTGATAATCCAAGCCTTGTGTTATGGCACATTATCTTTCTGGAAGCAGCCTTCTCTATCAGGAAACACCATGCACATGTACTGGTGTGCCTGGTCCACAATCATATTAAAATATCTCATAGCATTCAAATGCTGTTCCAGAGGTATTAAGGAACCCAATGTCCACCACAAAAACAGACCCCATACTATTACACCACCTCCACCAGCTTGTAAAGTCAATGCTAGGCAGCTGGGATCCATCAATTTGTGGTGTTCAAGCCACATTCTGCTCTGTCTATTGGCGTATATTAACTGAAAACATGATTCAACAAATCAAATGACCTTTTTCCAGTCTTTAAGGGTCTAGTTTTGGTGCTCTCGTGCCCACAGCAGACAGATTTTCTGGTTTTTAGCAGAGAAGAGTGGTACATGAAGGGGACCTCTGCTGTTATATCATACTAACACCAATGTGCAGTGGGTTGTGTATGCTTAAATTCTCCTCTCGATATAGCTGTTGTGTTTTGCTGTTACTGGAGCTTGTATGTTATGTCATACAATCTTTTCTAGCCACTACTGCACTGCAACATCGACCAGTCATTTAAACCCATAGAAAGACTGCTGACTTGTTTCATTATTTGTGCACCATTCATTTTAAACACTCCATACAGTTGTTATAGCACAGCTGATATACAAAATACAGGACATAAAGTGATTTGGGACTCTGTTATTGCGGCTTGTCACGGGAAGTGAGTGAAGTGCCACTTCACCTAAAATTGATGAAAAAAAATTCTTTGAATGATTTAACAGATTCTTAAAATTAATCACTTTTTCATTTACAAGAATGATTTCCAGGAAATGCTGTGGCTTTGAAACCAAAGTTCCTCCATGTCTAAAAGCAAGCTAGAAGTGCGAATGCCATTTCAAATGGCACTATAAACTGATGAACAAATAACCTTGTAACTGCGTGTGGGTCATGTGAAGAGATATTAGCTGCAGTTCTAAATCACTTCACTTTGGCACCATGAAGAATGCTGACATAGGAACCTGGAGTTCACTGGATAAGGGAGTTTCTATGGCAACCAATGACGTCAATGATGGAGGTGAAGTGACAGGGGGCCCCTGCAGTGCAATTTTGAGTTTAGGCGATTCTTGTTTCATTGATTGCATTTATATAGTAGTGCGAGTGTGAATTTCAGTTTCAGTGCTGTTTTTTTTTATTATTATCTGTGCTTTTTGGGTTCATGCTTTTGTTTAAAAAAAAAAAAAAAAAAGAGCCCGGAAAATGATACAGTGTGCACATTGTTACAGACATTGATTACATATAATGTGCATAAGGATGTATTCGAAGAAGTGTATAAATTGCTTTCTCTAGTTTTTATTTTATCCTCAACTACTGTGCCAGCAAAGAAAAGTTTTTTCTGTTTGAAATAAATAAAAAAAATACTTAAATAACACTATTTCACAGTCAAGACTATCATCGTTATCTAGTATCATGATACAAAAAGAACTCTACGAACTTGTAGTTAAACAGGCATTTACCAATGACATCATCGACCACTATTCTTCCTTGAAAGATAGAATTGACCTTCTTTATAAGAAATAAATGCATTTTTTTCATGGATTCTGATTTTGTTATACTTCACTTGTTTCTCTGGTCAGGAGCTGCCACTGGACTCTGTAGAAGTACTGACACACCAACAGCGCTTAAAAAAATAATAATAGCAGGACTGAAAATTGAAAGAAGAGGGACAACACCGGATGATCTGAAAAGCAGGAATTTATCTCATGAATGGCAACACCTACTGAAGTCCTGAAGAAGGGTAGAGGTACTGCCTAAAAATTTGGCTAGTGAGTAAGATGCTTTATTAATAAATAAATCCCATATTAATTTGAATAATTACAGATTAACAGCTGCTAAAAGTTGCCATTTTTGAAATGCTTGCATTGCACCTTCTTGCCTAGAACCCACTATTATGACTCTTTCAGAGTAACTTAAATCATGAGCCTTTCCCATATTACCATTACCTATGCATCAAAATGTTTTGCATTTCAAAATCATAGTTGCACACTGTGAGTGAGTATGGCATGTGTCTGATTGCTATTGAGTGTTCCTAATAATTCATTACTTCAGTGTATACCTTCAGCTACTGTATTTGTCTTACAAAATCCAGTATCTCTCATGCATTCAACCAATTAACCCTGAGGCATTTTAATTTCTTTACAGGTTTCTTAACTACTTGCTAACTGAACACAATGAGTAGATGCTAATAAAAAATTGCACTACATTTCAAAACTACTTAAAACTCTTTTACTCTTAATCATTTTTCTTAGTGATGTTAACATTTGGATAGCCTTACTTATTTTTATCAAGTAAATTTGTGGATGTTTGTCAGACACTCTAATTGTGAATGTCAATGCTTTAATCACAACAAACATTTTTTTTTTGTTGACAGCAGTTTCACTGTGTTGTGGTCCAGCTTCATCAGGACAAATGGTAAGTAACCATTCATCTCAACGAAGCTAGGTTAGGCATAGCCCAGTAAAACTACAGTTAACAAAAAACAAAATATTCATTGTGATTGAACACTAACTTCTTTATTCCAATTTATCTTTACAGTGTAACTTCATGGCTTCTTCTAATTAGGCTACTTGTTGGTAACAAGAAACTGGGTGGGAATTATTGAGGATACATTTTTTTAGGTACATTACCTCTCAAATTTTTGATCTATGCACTAGATCATCATCAGGCATTCCTGCATCCTACTTCTTCCACAAGACTGGTGACCAAGCCATAACCTGTGGAAGAAGCAGGACGCAGGAACACCTGATGATGATCTAGTGCATAGATAAAAAATTTGAGAGGTAATGTACCTACAAAAATTTATCCTCAATAATTCTCATTAAGTTTTCTGTTATTTACATCGTGAGTAGTTTAAGATTTATAATATCATGAATGCCCCTTAAAATTCCGAAATTTGCCAATAGGAAAATTTTTCTCTTTTGTTCATAATTTATAACAAATTTAATTACTAAACAAAACTTTAATTTCCATTGTTAATCTTATTTGACCAACCATACTTTAAATGACTAAGACATACTGTATTGTTCAAAAAATAACCCGTAAATCTCAGTGTGCTTTTCTGAGGGTGAAAAGAGGAAGATTAGCATTGCCCCAAAGCAATGTAATTGAAGAGTTTAATCTTTGACTATATTTACAACCAGTCTTTCAAATTGAATTCAGAGTCTAGAAATGTTGCATACAAATAAATACAGTCCAATAACTTTTGTGAAGTTACAAGTTAATTTAATAAAGCATGTGATATCTCTTGCTTTTTGAAAGCAGACTTGCCAACCTTAAGAAGAGAAAAAACCTGCAATTTTCTATGAAAATCCTGCAAGCATACTTTCATATGTTTGAAATATCAATGGACATAATTTGAATCACTAATGTTACGTTAATGCATAAAAAAATGTAAAAAAATTCTGTTCAGTTATGCATCGATCTCAAGGATAACCCAAATTATGGCGGAAAAGGAGAAATTCCTCGAAGCCATCGCACTCTCATGCCTAAAGTTTACAGCAAAATTTTTCCCCATCGAATTTCCGTTTTCGGAAATTTTCCCTCCATTTTAAACTGAAATACAAATATTTATGGAATAAAATGATATATAACAACAATACTGGACAGAGGCAACATCACAGAGAAAAGAAATTGCGATTACGGAAAAAATCTTTATTTCGTTTACTTCCGTTTCTGAAAGATGAAGTACCGTCCCGATGCATATTTTTATGAATTGGTAAAATTTTGATGCGTACTAGAAATGTTAATTATGCATTTTGGCGAACTCTGGTCGGCACATCAATTGAGTACTCCCATGGAGAGAGAGCTACTGCACGATGTCACGAAGAAGGCGAGTCAAAGATGACGTCATCGCGTGACACAGTGCTCGTAAGGTCCGGCAGAAAATCTAAGTAGATGGTTGCAGGGGTTGAAATATTTCGACTGAGCAATCGAAATATTAAAAAATCTGTAAAAAAGACTATCCGTAAATCAGTAAAATTAAGCAGATATCCATAAAAGTTGGCAAGTTTGCAAGTCTATTTTTGAAGATTTCCCCATTTTGGCAATGACGCACGATGTTTTTGTCCTGGCACATGCATATTTTTTTTGCAGTGTTACTAACTGGGAACATTTTCTTAAAAAGCACACTTGCATGGCCAGCACAGCTTAAAGGTAAGTTATGTTCCACGAGGAATGAAGTAAACAAGCACTCAGTACGGATAATGGCATCGGAAGAGGAACTATCTTGAGCAAAATTTAATGTTTTGCTATTTTCTACACTTAGAATAATTGTCCACGTGTTTTTGCATATGAATGTGATTAACGTTATCTCCTTTGCCCTTGTGGAAAACGGAAAAATCACACCTACAAATAGAGCAAAAGGCAAATTGTTGGCCCTCCCTTGCTTTCGTATAACACTTCTTAAAAACAGACTGATATTTTCTACCAGCCATCGCATGATTAAAAACGTGCACGAAAAGTTCTCAGAAATTCCTGTGAAGAGCAACGAAGTACATGGAACAAACCCAAACACTACCACGTGCATCCGATATCATCGACAGATGAGAATTCTGCGTCAGTACGTAGATGCCCGTCAACGTCAAGCCTGTTCCTGCTCCGTACCTGCAGCGCCAGATATCATTAATGGACAGAAGAGTAAACATCGCTGCCAATGGCAGAGCAGAACTGCTGACTCGAGGGGAAAGGTCGCTTCTACGCTAATGAACCGATGCCTCAGAAACTTCGAACTTTTCCCCTAGTTACTTTTTAATTTATGGTACGGTAATCATCAAAGTTCTCCGATGCTTCAGAGAACTTCAAATTTTCTCCTCGTTACTTTTTAATTTATGCTACGGAAATCATGATGGAATCCAGCAATATTAATCTATAATCCGGAATTCCAGGAAATGTAATGAAATCCAGCATTGCCGGCTTAAACCCGGAGGGTTGGTAGGCCTGTGAAAGTAATAATGGCATTAAATATTTGCAAAGCTATAAGGATGTACAAGCCTGATATATAGCATATTAAAATATACAAGTTGCAGTATATATCACCAACATTAAATCAGAATAAAGGGCACTTTTTAAATGCTCAAGAGCATTTGCTCATTTTTATTCATTTGGGCAATTGTTCTGTTATTAAGATAGCCTGTGTACCACTCACTGAATATCCACAATAATACTTTCAAAAGGTCAGTTCTGAGTTTTGTGAACATTATTTTTTTTAGGAATCCAGATTCCTTTTTTCATTTCAATCCAGAGAGTTTATAGGTTTAGTAAGCACTGGAGAGCACTCTGGTGTCTAATAAAGTCCTTAGTTTCCATTTTACAGATCATGCAAGTAACACCTCCTCATTCTTTCTAGCACAACTTTTGCAATTATAAGTCCTAATTCATGATAGGTGATATAGATAATTGAGATTACATAAAACTGTATAATCATATAAATAACAACACAACTTACTTAAATTGGAAAACTGGAACACCTGTTTGTGAAGTGCCAAAGTTGAAATTTGTTGGTACATTTGGATTAAAACCAGCAGTATTATTCATGGCATTTTGTTGAGGGGAACTAAAATTAAACCCTCCATTACTTGAGGCAGAGGATGTTGCAAGCTTCTTTTGCTATAGAAATAAAAATAAAAATAAAAATATTAAATATAATTCATACATATTTTGTAATGATAAAAATGGCAAAATGGTTAAAATCAGGGAGGGGAAAATGCTGATGGCCAACACAAATCTGGAATGTATAGAGTTAGTGAAAAAAAAAATGCAATTATTTATTCAAAACTATGGAGAACAGAAAATCCAAGTGTTGTTCCCATTCCCTAAAAATTATGACTATACTAATTTAAAAACAGCTTTGTCAACATTTTCATTTGACACATTTGATGTTTATGAAAATTTATCAACATATACACAAATGAATAATCCTTTTGTTTCTGATAATTATTTTTTGGCAGGTAAGAACTACAGAAAATGAATGTTCTCACTTAGTATAACATTATGGAACACAACAACACACCCAAATGAGAAAGATGACAATGAATTTTCAGTTGTAATAATCACATCTTTTAAACATTTTCTGATGCGAATTAAATTTATCAGAGTTATTCAAAGTCAGTGCAACTGGTTAGAAAAAAATTAACCAGATTTCTACAATTGATAAAACCTCCAGAAATAGAAACAGCTACTTACTTACAACAGCGGCTAAAAAGTATGTTACGAAAATTAACAAATGGTGTACAAAAAGCTTCTCATAGCAGAAGGAAATTATAGGAGACAAAATGATTTTCAAATCGAAAAGTTAAAAGAAATATATAGAAGGAAACATGATATAATTCTTCGCCTTCTATCGGAAGAATTTTGCATAATGGGGAAGCTGAAAATAGACAAAAAATGTTCTTCATGCAAAAAGCTAACTATGCTAAGGAAAGAAAAGCTTTTCAAACAAGTCTTTTGGAACCAAAGATAGTGAGGAAAAGGTTTTGACCTTTATGCCCCCTAGCAGGAAATCTGTGCATTATTTAAGCAGGATAATGCTCCACATCTCTACTGTATCGAACAGCATACAGCAAAAAGAAATTTCTCAATAGGGTTTTTAGAAGTGGAGGTATAGCTGCAAAGAGAAGTACACAAAACCACCTAGCAATAGAACTGTGAATTGTAAAACTCCTCAAATACCAACTTAAAGTGTAAATAGCATCTGGTGTTGAAATAATTTTTTCAAATCACACATTTAAAAAGCAGAGATATTGAGAAAAAATGATTAAACATTGGCGCTCCCTAGTAGCAAAACTGTGCATTATTTTGGGAAGAAAATATGTACAAAGAATTTTCATAGTTAGTAGTGCCCAACTGAAACGGGATTTTTCAATTGGGTTTTTAGTTTCACAGATATTGCTGTAAACAGAAACATGAACTTAAGCCCTCTAGTGGCAAACTTATGTGCTAAGAAAAATATTAAATTATATGAGAAGCATTTTGCAGTGGAAACACCCTCCAACAAAATATATTTTTTTTTTTTTCAAATCTTACTCTTAGAAGCAGAGATAGCGACAAAAATATGATATACATCTATGCCACCTGACAGAAAAACTAGATTATTTTAAGAAGAAAGTAATCTGAAAAGGTAATCTGAGCATGAGAAAAGGAGATAAACACTTTTGTCCCATGGTGGCCAAAACATTCCTTATCAAAAATCAGAAATTATGATAAAATGCTTTGCAATAGGAGCTATATTGGCTGTAGAAAGAATTTTTCAAATCAGAGTTTTAGAAACATAGATATTGAAGAAAACACAATTTACCTTTACCCACCCTAGCGGAAAGTCTATGCGTAACTTGAAAATTTTGAAAGTATATGAGAAATATTTTACACATGAAACGCTCTCCAACAAAGAAAGAATTTTTCAAATCAGACTCTTGGAAGCAAAGATATAAAAAAAAATAAGATATATATCTATGCTCCCTGGTGGCAAAACTATGCACTATTTTAGGCAGAAGTTATTCTCAAAAGGTTTTTCAAGGTGAGCTGTATCGGTCCACAAAAGAATTTTTTCAATTGAGTTTTCACAAGTTTAGATTTTGCTGCAAATACATCAGAAGCAGAAATAAACACTTATGACCTCTGGTGGCCAAACTGATCTTTATCAAAAATTAGAAATTATATGCAAACTTTTTCCCAGCAGAAGTCGATGCAGGAAGAATTTTTCAGATTGGAGTTTTAAAAGCAGAGATATTGGGGAAAACACACTCTACCTTTATGCCCCCTAATGGAAAATCTATGCATTACTTGAAAAAGAAACTGTGCCTAAAATGGTCTTCATTATAAATAGCATCGAATGGAAGAACATTTTTTTTCAATCAGACATTTAGAAGCAAAGATATGCAAAAAAGTGTATTTTGAATTCGATATCATCAGCATTTAAGCACTCCAGCGGCTAAGTTTTGCATTGAAAACAAACAGGAAGGCAAGGATCATCATTCACACATTACAATATTTCCAATGCAAAAATAATTTTTTAAAGCGACCTATTAGTTGCAGAGATATGGTGTGGACAGACAGACAACCCGGAAACGTAAGTACTATATTTTTTTTCAAAAGATGCGCTAAAAAAGAAAGAAACATATCATTGTCATTTAGGCCTGAATAAAATAAAGTAGATAACTATATTAGGAATGCCATAAAAGCAAGTTCAGTATTGCCACTAGTCAGAAATATAATAAAAACCTCCTTACAATTTTAAAAAATGTTCTAATATTACATGCAAAATGTTAAAAAAATAAGTTGGAAAAATTTCTTGATTTACTGTTGCATTATGAAATTTTGATTTCCAAAGTAGAATGTACTCTCTACTCTTCTACTAGAGCATCATGACTGTACACAACTTTATTTAAATTGTGAATAACAGAAGTTGCAAAACAGGTGCTGAGGTATAGATCAACAAATTTGAAAAATTTCAAGGGAAATTAAATTTTTGAGATACACACAAATGATTCAGAGAATTTACCAAAAGCCTTTTTTCCAGTGTATTTCTTCAATGATAAATTTCTGTTTTAGTAGGATTTCTGCTCATTACTTACAGTAGCAGAAGTCCCTCAAGTATATTTCTTTTACTAGTTATGGTACTTAATTGCTGTCAAAATAAAATGGAACCTCAAAACCAACCAGTTATTCCAATCAACACACACTAACCAAGCAGTTGTTGCCAATCAAGATACACACTGCCATTTTTAAAAGTGATGAAGTAAAACGTTCAGATTTATGAACCAGAGCAACAAACTTAATATTAATCACAAAAACAATTACTCGATGCAATCATTTAGTATGAAGTGCTACTAGCTTTTACTGCAAAATAAGATTTGATATAACAAAGTATGGGAGTAATAAGAGTGTCAACATTTTTTGTGTTGTTTAGCAATTTTCTTTTGTTCAAGATTTAAGTAACTTTAATTAGCAACTGAATATGGCATGTCTTTCCACTAACACCACACACACATACATTTGGCGGCAGACAGATCTGAAGATCCTGAAGTGGATTGCCTTACGTGGCATTGATTTCATATGCAAATATACTATATCAATGCACATACATGAAAAATAAATTGGGGCAGCCAACTGCCACAAGCTGTCACATGGCAGGTGACAAGTGAAAAAATGCAGCCTCTGTGGACAAGCAATATGTCTACCAAGACAACTGCAACAAATACCAGGAAATATACATACACTCATCGAAAAAAAAAAAAAAAAAAAAAAACGAAGAACCCAGAAGGAATCATCCAATTGAGATGAAAATTGGTAGGTGCAATGTACATGTCATCATCATCATCATCACTGTCAACCATTATCAATCCAGTGCTGAATGAAGATCTCCCCATGTTACTTCCACAACGGTCTGTCTTGTGTCAGTCTCCTCCCTGTTACTCCCGCATACTTTCGAATTTCATGCACCCATCTCTCATGTGGTCTTCTTCTGGGTCTTTTCCTGTCCCTTGGAATCCAATCTAAAATTTCAGCAATCCATCGATGGTCTGTCCTTCTGGCAGTATGTCCAGCCCATTGCCATTTCAGGGATTTAACTCTGATCACGATGTCTTCCACTCTTGTCATTTTTCGGATCCACGTGTTCCTCTTCTTATCTCTCCTGGTTACACCAAGCATGCACCTCTCCATGCTTCTTTGAGTTGTCTGCAGCCTTTGTATGCCTCTTTTAGTTAAGGTCCACGTCTCTGCACCATACATAAGCACTGGAAGGATGCATTGATCAAACACTTTTCTTTTAAGACATAATGGCATATTGCTCTTGAAAATTATACGCATCTGTTAAATCCAGCTTTTCTCCATCAATCGATAGATCTTCATATTTTGGAAAAGCATTGAACATCACTTTTGTCTTCTGAAAGTTAATTTTTAATCCCATTTCTTTACTCTTGTCAGCAAGTTCCTGGATCATACTCTGCAGCTCTAATGGGGTAGTTGCAAAAATGACTACGTCATCAGCAAAACGAAGGTGGGTTAGATAATCTCCATTAATCTTTATCCCTTTGTTTTCCCAGTTCAGTGATTGAAAGACATTTTCTAATGTGGCATTAAAGAGCTTCAGAGATATGGTGTCACCTTGTCTCACTCCCTTTCCAATTTTTATGTGTGTTGTATTTTCAAACAGACGAAACTTTGCACTTGCATTTTCATAGATGATATATCATTAAATGGCCAATCACTTACCCGAAAGTTCTTGGTCACTTTTTTTCTCCTTTATACTTCAAGCACGTCAAATATCATCATGTAATGTAGTTGGCCTTCAAAGGTTGATAAAACTCCTTGCTAATGAGATTCATTCTTCCGGTCGTGAAACATCATATTTTTTTTTTTTTATTCACTGGACAAAAAACGCAGGTTTCTCTATGCCATCAGATACGTAAACATAGCTTGTCATCTCCATAAAAACCCCAGAAATATACATACCATACAACTCATTCATACATTCAGTTAAAACCACTATGTACATAATTACAATATTTACATTCCCAGGCAGTTAAACCTTTGTCAACTGTGACTAAAAAGTGCTTCATCCACTTCAAACACCGTACTAACCCTACCGCAAGTGCCAACCTCATTCATCCAGTCATACACAATCCTCTAGCGCTTTCAACAGTACATCTGTCGTCATCAGGAGGCCACTGTGTCTTTCTGCCCACCACAGCTTAAGTGAGCAATGTCGTTGAGGCTCCAGCTTCAGTCGCAATATCTGCATCTTTGTGTCTCTGGCGCCATCTATTGTCAGTGCTGCTCTCTTTTCTTTTTTTCCCTCTTAACTGTTGTTCAATTTTTATTAAGGCCTTCCATTGTTCATTTAAGTTGCTTGGCTCATTAATGTTACATAATCTTGATCTGTTTTTTTCAATTAATACTGATTCTGCAATTCTCAACTGTCTTTCGTTTTTACAGCTCTTAATAATTTTAATATCTTCAAATTTCGGGTATTGGTGATTTTCGAGACAATATTGAGTTAATGCAGTCTTAGCTTCTTTTTTATTCCAATTACTTATATGCTGGTTCAATCTATACTTTAATTTGTTCTTGGTGCTGCATATATATGACAAAGGTGGTTGCTGGTTTATAGGAATTTCATATACACCTGCTCTATCCAATTGGCTGATTTTTTCATTTTTTATTACTAGATTTTTTACAGTATGTACCTGATTTCCTACTTGTATGTCATATTTGCTACAAACCTTATTAATTTCTGCAGAAACACCCTCAACAGGACCAATCCCATATGTTGGCAGCACCAAGAACAAATTGAAGTATAGATTGAACCAGCATATAAGTAATTGGAATAAAAAAGAAGCTAAAACTGCATTAACTCAATATTGTCTCGAAAATCACCAATACCCGAAATTTGAAGATATTAAAATTATTAAGAGCTGTAAAAACGAAAGCCAGTTGAGAATTGCAGAATCAGTATTAATTGAAAAAAAAAAAAAAAAACAGATCAAGATTATGTAACATTAATGAGCCAAGCAACTTAAATGAACAATGGAAGGCCTTAATAAAAATTGAACAGCAGTTAAGAGGGAAAAAAGAAAAGAGAGCAGTACTGGCAATAGATGGCGCCAGAGACACAAAGATGCAGAGATTGCGACTGATGCTGGAACCTCAACGACATTGCTCACTTAAGCTGTGGTGGGCAGAAAGACACAGTGGCCTCCTGATGACGACAGATGTACTGTTGAAAGCGCTAGAGGATTGTGTATGACTGGATGAATGAGGTTGGCACTTGTGGTAGGGTTAGTACGGTGTTTGAAGTGGATGAAGCACTTTTTTAGTCACAGTTGATAAAGGTTTAACTGCCTGGGAATGTAAATATTGTAATTATGTACATAGTGGTTTTAACTGAATGTATGAATGAGTTGTATGGTATGTATATTTGTGGGGTTTTTATGGAGATGACGAGCTATGTTTAAGTATCTGATGGCATAGAGAAACCTGCGTTTTTGTCCAGTGAATTAAAAAATAATAAAAAAAAATACGATGTTTCACGACCGGAAGAATGAATCTCATTAGCAAGGAGTTTTATCAACCTTTGAAGGCCAACTACATTACATGATGATATTTGACGTGCTTGAAGTGTAAAGGAGAAAAAAGTGACCAAGAACTTTCGGGTAAGTGATTGGCCATTTAATAATATATCATTAATGAATTGCACGTAAATATGCGCACTTTGCAGGTGTTTAATACCTTGAAGGTGCAAATATTATGATTTTCATAGATGTTATTAATAATATTAAAGTATGCATCTTCAATACCACAGGATTTCAAAGACATCGTAACTGCTGGTGGTTTCACCGAATCAAAGGTCTTTTCATAATCGATAAAAGCCATGCACAATGAAAGTTCATATTCCCTCGCTCTTTCAATTAGTTCTCTCAGTACGTGGATATGATCTATTGTGCTGTAGCCACTCCTGAATCCAGCTTGTTCTCTCGGTTGAGCCATGTCCAGTGTTTCCTTCAACCGGTGTGAAAGAACTTTAGTGAAGATTTTATAAACCACTGATAGGAGGCTGATAGGTCTGTAGTTCCTGAGATCCTTAATGTCATAATTTTTATGTAGCAGGATCATTGTAGCGTTGTTCGAATCCTCAGGAATCTTCCCTTCATTAAGGCATCGAGTGAAAATTAGGGCGAGTACTGTTTCGATTTCTCCACTTGCTTCTTGTATGATGTCTACAGTAAATCCATCTTCTCCTGGAGCTTTCCCCCACTTCATGTTCTTGATTGCATGTGCAACTTCTGCTGGGAGGACTGAAAGAACTCTGGTACTGGTACCTTTCATGATGTCTGGAGTACATGTATCATCCCTTTCATATAATTTGGAGTAGAAATCTTTCACTGTTGTCAAAATTTTGCCTCTATTCTACTCATGTAGCTCTTCTTTCTGAATAAATGGCCCAACTGCTATGGAATTGCAATCATTTTCTTTCCTATACATGTACATTGGTTCTGTAACAATGTACATGTATAGGAAAGAAAATAATTGCAATTCCAGAGCAGTTGGGCCATTTATTCAGAAAGAACAGCTACATGAGTAGAATAAGTCAGTACGTTGCAGCAACACCTCTGGCTCAGATGTAAGTGGTTACACAGCAGTTCAGTGATACTATCCTGAGATATAACATGCCAGATGGTGTTCAAACTGTGGGTAGTTGTTCACTGACATTCCGGGATGGGTGAAGGTGGCATCCCATTCATGTTCGATTGGCGAGAGGTTGGGCGATCGGGTTGGTCATAGAAGAGTGTTGACATTACAGAGGCAGAGGCCTGGGAGAGCCATGCCATGGGTGGCCCGGCATTATTCTGTTGAAAAATTGCTCGGTGATGCTGCGACAGGAATGGCAACACAACAGGTCGTAGAATGTCATCGATGTACTGCTGAGTCGTGAAGGTGGTACAGACAACTACTAAAGGTGTCTAGCTATCATAGCAAATGGCTCCCCAGACAGTCACTTATGGTGTGGCATTCCATGGTAAAGGCAAGATTCGTGTGCTGGCTGGCTTATCTCCAGACACTATGTGATGGTCATCAGCACCAAGTGTAAACTGTGACTCATCACTGAAGACAGCACAATGCCACTGCAACTGGTGTCAGTGATGCTTGCTGGTCAGTGGTAGGCGGCAGAATGGCCTCCTCGAATGTAGTCCCCATGCCGCAAGTCATCTGGCAACAGTCCGGATGGCTATTTCTGTGCCTGTAGATGATGCAACATGGCCACAGATGGTTCAGAGTGACAAATTTGGTTCTGTCCATGTGGCTCTGTGGCTCTCACAATTGCTCAATCCTCACATTCCATCGTTGCCCTCTGTCGTCCACTGCCAGTGTGCCACTGGGTTGTGACTCCTCAACCCATTAGCGCCAACATCATCTGATTGCTGCGTTGCTCTGACCCAAATGCTCGGCGATACAGTAACTTGACTAACTGGCCTCTCTCAGCCTAGTTATAAATCCTCTCTCAAACTCACTCAACTGCTCTATTGTGCACAGATCTGATAGAGGCACTCTCGCAGTCTGTGGAGGTTAATGTAACTGCAATCTGCTGTCGCAGTTGTATCTATCTGCATGTGAGCTTTGCTCTAGATATACCCTTCTCAATGCGTGGTTCTCATGCACTATGGCGGGACCCTATTTAGTCTATGGTTGTTACTTTTTAATCATTTGCATATTCGGCCCTGAGGTACTTGCATACAGAGTTTCATGAGGATAAACCACTTTCTCGGGGTGCTTTGGGTTTTTTTTGGTAAAGAGTGTATTACCAATCAATCGACAATAAAGTCTGTCACAAGTGGCATAAAGAATGTGCTGAAAGATTTCCCAAAGGTTTAATGGTCACTGCTTGGTACAGATAAAATTGGAAGTTGTAAATCTACAGTGTGGAAACTCCAACTACTATGAGGTAAAAGCCCAGGAGCTTTCCTTGTATTGCATGGACGTCAATACCTAATGGTTGCATCAAAGCATAGATTCAAGTCACACCTCACTATCTGTGTGCAGATAATTTTGGAGGATGGAAGAAAAAAACTGGAATCCCTACTATGTGATCCAAAGATATTCCTACAAAGTCATCAGATGCTTTTCTCGTGGATTTCTGTGTATTTGGATTCTAGAAAGGGGGATTTGGGTTCTAGAAAGGGGGATTTGGGTAAACACTGACCAAGAAATTTTGATAGTTTGCGGAAAGTTTGTAAAGAAAATGGGAATCATTGTACAGTGCTCTGCAGAAGCTTGGTATAGTGAAAGTTACACTGAGAACAATTTTTACAAAAAGGGGGACAACAGATTCAGCATAAACGATGATGGTGTGACGGTAATCACTATTCTATTTCCCTATGATGCATTAGCACTATTTAATATTAATACAATTAACCTTAGTTAGATGTTTTAAGCTTGTACAAAGATTCCATTAATCTTTACCAGTAAGCTTGGGTAATACAACATTTCTGGAAAACAATGCTTGGGATCTGTAAAAAGGCTAAATGACAGGAAGTACATCCTACTCATTGTTTCATAAGAGCTTAAAAAGCCATTATTAATGATCCAGGCTAGTAGCAGTTGCATTTACTAGAAGATGTAGCAAGAGATTTATGTATCTATTCATATAAAAGAAAAACACATATATAGTAACCTCTTTACATTAATAAGTGTTAAAACTTTGGAAAACACTGTGAATACTGGATTTCATAACTTATAGGAAGAATTGAGGGAAAATTTCCTGGGCAAAATATGTACTTGAAGGTCATTAGGTGATCAGATCTTGTTGTAATAATTCTGGTTAAAATTACACAGTGTTTCAGATGTTATGTTTTTATTTCTATATAGATTAATAAAGTAGCATGAAAAAATTGTGTACACAGTAATTCAAGAGCAAATAGCTATAAGTTACAAACTGCAACTAAAAGAATAACGGCAAACTCATTGCAACGACAATATTTGATGATGTTCCACTTTATAATTTATTATCAAGCAATTCAGTTTTCTTAGTATGCTTTGAAACTACTTTTTGTATCTAGGTACACTTGCACATTCACTTCTTTTGTGCTTGGTATTTGTCCCAATAATTGTAATTATTATTATACAATAGTAAAGCAAAGCAAAGTCACACACTTATGACTAACAACAAACTTCACAAAAACACAAGGATGGAAGTGAGAGAATGTGAGCCCATCCAAGGGCACAAGTGTGAGTCTTGGAAGGTATGAACGAGTATTCACATTCTGATTGGGCAAATCACTTATAATGCTTATGTAAATCAGTTAAAAATTATCTTACATGCCTCTCTCTTAGCTGTAACAGTGAATAAATAGTTACTAATATTTTGGAATGAATAGTACAATTCATTTA
Organism: Macrothele yani; assembly: GCA_039090855.1. Lineage (NCBI taxonomy): Eukaryota > Metazoa > Arthropoda > Arachnida > Araneae > Macrothelidae > Macrothele > Macrothele yani. Next base: position 72,281,910 of record CM076994.1, on the reverse strand, counting down.
TTATGTTCAAAATATGAGGGCTTATTGTGATTACAGTGATTAAGTTATAACATGCATTAAAGTTCTTTTCAGAATACATAAAAACCACTATTGATTTGTGAAAAAAATTCATAAAGCATTACTCTTTTTAATGTACATGTAGATAACTATTAAATTTCCCTGAATCTATTTAATCTGTTTTCTAAAGCACTAGTTTCAATAACAGTTTCTCAGAAAACTCTCCACCACTCTCTATGCAAAGGTGATCCTCTGAAACCAGTCATAAAAAAGTTGGCACCATGTTTGTTTTGGGATGGTCAAAATCTGTTCTTCATAGGCAGCAATGATCTGTTCTGGGCTCTCAAAACAATGTCCATACAGCTTTACCTTTGTTAGGAAATAACAACAAAAAAAAGAGTCACACAAAGCTATATCAGGATTATATATTGGTTAGTTTACCAATTACACCCCAGACTTCTACAAAAAGTCCAATGTTTGATCATCATTTGAAGACTACTGACTGAGGCTTCATCTTGGGGGTCATATTGGTATACTCAATTTTTGTCTCATGTGATGATGCCAAGGACATGGCAAGAATTCCTATCTGCAAAGCTTATGATAATTTTATGACACCAATCCACTCTGGCTTCCTTTTCTGTCATCACTGTGAGTTTGTAGGGCACCCAACTACAGCAAAGTTTCCGTGCACACAAGTACTGGTGTAAGATTTCTCAAATCTGTGGTGAATGAATGCCCACAGTCTGCTCTGTCACTTTATAAGTCAACTACAGATTAGTTATTCTTTTGTTTATGAGTTAGGCTTGCATCCTTTATAAAATTAACTTTACTGTAGCAATAACAGAATCAACATTAATGTAAGTTATTTTCCCTATCTATGCAACACATTAACCCCTTCAGTGGTGTCTTCATTATTACCATGTCACACCTCCCAGGGTGGGCCAGGAAATGTTTGATTATTATTATTACCATGTCACACCTCCCAAAATGGGCCCAGAAATGTTTCGTGTGTGAACGCATTGAGCACTAAACAGAAAACGGAAATCTTCTGGGATAGAACAGTATGGGCAGTATAGCTAGCCCTAGAATTTGTCCGGGCATACCACTTAAGAGGTTAAAGAGCATGGGCAAGGCAGATCATTTTTGAGTATAGTACTTTTAAAGCTTGGCAAATCCTTAGAACATAGACCATTTAATAATGAACAGCAAATGTTTGCTACTTTAGAATAAAACAAATCTTCAAAGCATCACTGAATAGCTTTCCAGCTACATCATTTTCTCAGTAAACAAATTACAGTGAAACCTCCATTAGCAGACACCTCCAAGCAATGACAAGTTTTATTTGGTACAGAACAGCTGTTGTAGGATTATAACATTAACAAGAACCTCCAAACAATAAATATTCTTAACAGCGGTCAGCGGAACCCCAGTCAGTCCAGAATAAGATCTAACAGACACCTTGTCCCTTAGAATTTTATGTAGTTCCTTTGGCACTTCAATGAGAAGGTCAAGATTAGGACAAAGAATGCTGCTAAAGGAACTGTGCGTTGGACAGGATGGATTGCTTTACGGCAGGTACAGCTGTATGTTTAAGTTAAAAGAAAGGAGAAAGTTTAGTTTCATATGAAGCAGGCTCCAACTCCTGTGTATGTTTCAATCTTTCCACTGGGGCTGCAGTGGTAGTTTCTGGTGCTTTGAAGATTTGCCTGTTGGTAGTGATATTTCTTGGTTTGGTCACTCTGGGTTCTGTTTCTGCTTTCTGGAGTGCAACTAACAAACCGTGCAGTTATACCTCACTGTCTAACATTTTTCCATTTTTTCTTTGCTATAGCATAGTCTAACCCTAATTTCCTAGCTTGATATTCCTAAGAGCTGTTTAAGACCAGACATAAGACACTGTTTTTCTAAAATCCTTTACACCATGATCAATTATATTGAATTTTACTCAGCATTTAGAGAAAGCACTGCAATAATTTTCTATGTGCATAAGCTTATACGGGGTGATCATCTTATCACGCAACCCAGCATTCAATAGCGCAGAACAGGGCATTTGGTTATTGTAAAGGGAGAAAGTCTGTGACATGCCGGTAGATGTCAGTATAATGCTCCCAAGATAGGAAGCGCAGGTGTGTGGTTAGTTGCGTTCCAGAACAGTGAGAAGAACGTTGTGTTTGCGCAGCAAGCTGCTGACAGACATTACAAGATGCCATTTTTAACAGCACAATGGGTATTTATTGTGGAAGTGTATTTTTAACAGCAATCATATGCACATGTACAGAAGCAATTTCATTGAAAGTATCCAGACGTGCCTGTGCCCAACAAATCAACAATTATGCAAGTCATCAGCCGTTTTCAAGAGACTGGGAGTGTTGGTGACAAGAAGAAGGTGAAGAGGTCCCGTGTGTTAACGGATGCTAAACTCGAGGAGGTATGGGCAGGACTACAACATTCGCCAACAAAGAGTTTGCGTAAACTGGCAGTACAACAACATATGTCGTATGGGAGTGCACACAAGGTCACAAAGAAATTATGTCTCCCTGTGTATCGTGTCCAAGAACACAAAGAACCAGACACGCACCAACGAATTGCATACTGTAGGTGGCAAACGACATTGGGGAGATGTCACGGAATAGGCCTGTTGAATAAAGTGTTTTTCAGTGATGAGGCATATTTTCACCTTAGTGGATACGTCAACAGTCAGAACAACAGATATTGGTCGACAGAAAACCCACATGCATGAGCATAGATAGCACTAGGTGTGTAAGCAGAGCTGGATCCAGAGGTTTGTGAGCTCCTGTTTCTGCTTAACTAGTCTTTTCAAAAATTTTGGAAAATATTGTGCAGCAGTATATTTAGCTCTGAAGTTAAAGAAAAAAATATTTATAAGATATTAAAATTAGAACAAACTGCAAAACTGTGGAGAAAAGTGCATTTGTATCTTTGCACCTTTTTTTTTTTTAAGGAATTTACTCACCCCTTGTATATATGGCACTTGCAGTAGAGATAGAAAATTAATCATAAAGTACCTATATACATCATGAGCAGTACTTATATATATGAGGGGCATTCAATAAATGTATTGCAATTAAAGAAAAAAAAATGCCAGTAAGTCAATTTCATCGATAAAGAGAGAAACTAGATGCCCTTTCGCCCTACATAAAAATTTTGTTACGCTAATTCCTTTTAGGATAGCAGTCACATGTGGCACGTGCAAACTAAAAATATTTTGAGGATATCAGTGGAGGTACCTCTGAGGCAACGTCTTGTGGCCTCAGCTCCTAAAGTTGCCCCCCCCCAACTGGCCTTGAACATCAGTTAAAATTTCTATACTTATTTAAAACTGCATTTAAAAAGCACATCTCTAGTACTTTCAGTCACTTGACCATATCTTTAGGAGTTAAAACATCACATACACATAAGTACTGGAAAAGTATCATTTGAGGTTCAGAAAAAAAAACAAAAAAACAACCAACAATGAAGGCAAGACTAACCTACAGAAGCTTCCAACAAGCCTTCTTATTTGCAAAATCTTTTTCAATCTGCACTGTATCTAATGAGTCTGCAATTTCCTGTTCTATTGATAAAAAAGTTAGACCTTTCAGCCTTTCCTGGTACATGCTAGACCATAAATATGTTTTTACTAGCTTTAATTTAGAAAAACTCCTTTCCAGTAGCTACTATTACAGGAAGTGTTAAAATAATTCTAAATACAATGCAAAGATTTGGGTAAATCTCATTAAAACCCTTTTCATATATAAGGTCCAACATCTTACAATCGAGTTTCCTGTTAACACTTCATAGTAAATATTTGAATGACTACAGTTCCTCTTTTAATTCTATAGCGGTCAGATCGCTCTCACCAAGGGAATTTCTAGACTTTTCTGAACATTCTGGCATTTAATTTCTAAATCCTCGTTTGTAAGCTTGGCAATGTTGGCAGAATCAAATACAAAGCTAAATTTTTTACACACATTGCTTACTTGCTTACTTGGTTGAATACTTGTAACAGTGCCGGAACTAGAAATTTTCTTTGGTGGGGCAAAACCTCAGACTGGCGCCCCCCCTCTCCACATGAGGCTTTTTACCAGATTTTCAAAATTAAGGTATTATTTATTTACAGTTATGGTTTGAACAAAAAAATATTTAAAAAATTGTATACAGGAGGCCTTTTACCAGATTATCAAAATGAAGGTATTATTTAATGACACTTATGGTGTGAACACAAAAAATTGTACTAAAAGTGTACAAAAATGATTGCAAAACAATTCCTATAACTTTATCTTGCAAGCTTTCTTGGCTGCAAAGGTTTTAATGACTTCATCATATGATATTTGTGATGCCACTTTGTGTTCAATGTTAATTATACTTAGGTTTGAGAGACGTTCCTGTTTCATAGTGTTCCGTACGTACGTTTTAATCAGCTTTAGTTTGCTAAAACTTCGTTCATTTGATGCAACAGTCACTGGAAGTGTCAACAAAATCTTAAGTGCTGTTGAAATGTTTGGGTACGCATCTTCAAGTCTACATTTGAAAATGAAATTTAGGAGAGCTTTAGGAGATGCAGTTTTCAAATTACTGTCCAGGCTCAGAGCGTGATGCTTAAAGCTCTCTACTTCTAGTTCAAGCTCAGCTTTACAGATATTATCTGAATACGTCTCCCCAAGCTGAGCTGCCATCGACCTTAGTTCTTCTGCAGAAAGTGACTGGAACTTGGAGCCATGAAGGAAGCAAAATTTTTTGTCTAGTTCCTCGATTGCCTCAAATCTCCTTCTCAGTTCTGAAAGCACCCTGTCCATTACTTCCAAAAGAAGGATCTTGAATTTTTTTTCTGTAGACATTTGAACCTCTTCATCTTCATCTTCTTCATCCAAAAATGTCTTCCTTTTCCTCATTCGAACTTTACGGAAATTGGGGCTCAACCCAAGTTCCTCTGCTTTTTCTCTGGCTTCAGTGATTGCATCATTTGCACAAGTATCTCGAGACGATTCCAGAAGTTTGATGAGTCCATGGATGTGCTTTGCAGACATATCAATTGTTATATCCTCTGTTTGAAGAAGTTTGTTGACCCGGTGAATATGACTCAAAACTTTGAACCAGAAACAGGTCATCACAATAAATTCATATGTTGATAGGTCTTTCAAAAGATTTTTGGCCCGATCTTTCATTTCCAAGTTTGAGTCACTGTAGTTCTTAAGTTCATCTAAGGTCTTCATGACTTTTTCCAGTTGGAAAAAAACAATTTTGGCTGACCGTCTGGTTTGTGTCTGCGATTTCAGTGTGGTTATCACATGAGCCTGAAGAACTTCCCACCTTGAAGTTGATGCAGCAAAGAATAAATTGAGGCGGTGAAGTGTACCGAAGTATGTTTCTGCCTCTACCACCACACAAGCAGCGTGAAAACCCACTAAATTGAGTGAATGAGCTGCACATGGTATAAAAAAGGCTAAGGGATTCTTTTCCAAGATACGTTTCTGAACACTCTTGTTCTTTCCAGCCATATTAGCACCATTATCATACGACTGGCCCATGCAGTTGCTGATATCCAACCCATCCCTTTTCAGTTTATCTACGATGGCTTCTGATAGGCCTGAACCAGTTTTATCTGTCACAGTGAAGAAATCAATGAAGCTCTCAACAACTTCTGGACCATTCTCATCAACTCGTATGTACCTTATAATCTGAGACATCTGCTCCTGATGGCTTACGTTGGGAGTGCAGTCAAACATCATGGAAAAATACTTTGCTTCCTTAATGCCGTTCAGTATTTTTTCCCTAATTTTTCTTGAAATTATTTTCAAAAATTCATCTTGTATTGCGTGAGAAAAATAAGTAAGCTGACCTTTTTTGTGGCGTTCAATATGTTTTCGTAAAGGGGCATGGTAATGTGAAACAAGCTCTATGGTATTGAGAAACTTTCCACTGCTAGGGTCACCAAAGTCACTGGTTTCTTCTGATCCTCTAAACGGGCTACCCTGTTTTGCCAAATGCACAATGACATCAACAATAGATAGCAACACAGCTTTCCAATGGTTTTCCTCTTCTCTGATTTGCTCTTGAAGCTCTTTATCTATGCCTTTTCTTGTTACCAATGATGACTCCAGCATCTTCCATGAACAAAAACACATTTTGTGATTTAACGAGTTTTCGTGCTCTGGAATTCGATCACTTAATTTCTTCCACTGAGTGAACCCATCTTTTTTAGCTAGAGTTGAAAACTTTTGATCGGGAATGGAATCTGAAAATAATCTGCAAGGGATACAGAAAAGTGCCTTTTTTGACTTACTGTACGCCAACCATGATCTCCAAACTCTGAAATTGTTTGGAAGCTGTTTGTAAAACCATTCTTTGGTAGCTTCCTACCATCCCTTAGACTGTTAGCAAGATCATTAGGCTCATGGACATTTCGAATTTCAGCTCTCATCCTTATCAAATAGCATCTTTGGGCATCACAAAACTTTTCAGGCCAACTTTCTAGATCATGATAATCTAAATCCAATTCACCAGAAGTTGATGGAATATTTTTTCCTGTGCCACCAATACATAAATCTACATTTATACCCTCTTCGTCATCTTGCATTTGATCTGAACGCTTCTCGTTTTCCTTCATGTCATTTTCTTGGAGTTGGACCTTGTTCTGATCTCCTTTAACTACAACTATCTGATCTTCCTCGTGGTGCTCACTGTGCCTTCCTTCATTTTCAATTTGCGTCAGCTCTCTGGGAATATCTGTGGGAAGATATGAAATAAAATACCATTATGCAGGACAGTAGGAAGTTTTCCTACAAATGAAATAAAGTTCTATTGTATGATTCCTACAAATGCAGCATGTAAATCATAACGATAATTATATGAAGGAAGTATTGTGGTAATCGTAAGAAATATGAATTCCATTAAATTTAAAGTATAAAAATACGCAGAATATATGTAAAATATTATATACCACGCTTACTAGCTCATATTTTTAGATTTCCCCCCCAAAAAGAAGTACAACAGAAAACATTTCAGTCGTAAATTGCAGGAATCTGCCCCCACCCCCAAGCTTTTTTTTTTTTTTTTTTTTTTTTTTTATACAGAACAGCTATTTGTTTTCCCTTCAGAACTCTCGAAAAAAAAAAAGTTGCCTTCCTCCCTTTATTTACAGCGTTTTTGTAGATCTGTTGTTCACCGGGCACGGCAGCAGAGATCAAGGTCACTGGAATTTCTCTTCCCAAGTGGTGACAGAGATAGTCGTTTGTCCACACATGCCTTGGCCTTTCGGGGTTTCGGGGTCGTGTTTTCCCGCAGCCCGAGATAACAGTGGCAGAGCTTGGGGTGGGGAACGAGGAAGGAATTACATTATTGATGGCGCAACTACTGTGTTCAACAATCAACTCAAGGGGCGGGGGGGTATATATAGTAATAACTAATGATGATAATAATAAAAAATAACAACCTAGATTCAGTTTTTAAAATTTTTGGAGAAGTAAAAATTCGTCCCAGCTTTTTTTCAGGAATTCATTTCCGTTTTTGATGCGTAAAATACGCCTGTCCTGGTGTTAACGCGATCACTGATTACGAGTATTAATAAACATAATTTTAAACACACTGTAATAACTGAACATTTCAAACACGCACATTAATAAAAACACTGAACATTTCAAACACGCACATTAATAAAAACACTGAACATCTAAAACACACATCAAGAAATCATCCATAAATTAAACACAAGCACCACATAAAAAAATTTCAGCCTGCAAATACAACTGTTTCATACACGCAAGCGGCCATTTAAAAAAGCTTGTTCATCACTTTCAGTTACGCTGTTTAAAACACACACACAAATATCTAAATAAAAATACCTTGCAAAACACTTTGTTCGATTTAACGTCTTTAGAAACCTGCCCCCCCCCCATCACAAACCCTGATTTAATAAATTGTCAGGCCACTTTTGTTTTTACAATATTAACCCAGATTACGCATTGATCATGTCCAGTTTTCCATTATCCGTTTCATACGGACACAGTGCAAATAAAGGGTTCAAATCAGCAACAAAGTTACCACACGACAACTTGGCAGTTAGTAAAAATTTCGAAAATTTACACAGTTAAACATATTTTCTGATCACATTAAACAAAATAAAAGTTATTTTAAAGCAAAAAATCAACAGCAAGGCAATTATATTAATAAGGGTTAAAAACCATTACTATGGCCCCGGCAGAGGGGTTACACGGGTCTCTATTTAAAATACAATGGGCTATTTTTAACGTTTTCAATATAAGACGATAACAATTTCTCTCTTTAACTTCTTCACTGACCTGGTCAGTACGATCAGACGACTTCATCCACGTTGAAAACATTTCTGCTGATTGTTGAATTTCCATTTTCTTCTTTTGAGCTCTTTTAGCATTTTGACTTCCTGACAACTTTCTTTTCATTGACAGCATCTTACTTCTTCGTTAGGAATTGCGGGGAATAAAAAAATGTTTAGTTTAGCACTGCACGTGTGGAGAAAGCCCTAGGCTGTTATCTCCTATGTTACCGCGCGCGTGCAAAAGAGAAGATGCAAAAAAAAAAAAAAGACCTTGCTTAGCCAGCGCAAGGCTGAACTGGATTGGCCAGCGCCAGTGATGCAAACAGTTCTCACGTAATTTTCCGATAATGCTACTTTTGTTCCCGATTTGACCTGACATCGTTTCACACAAAAGGGACAACGTTTGTTCTCCTTCTCTGAGGTATTTTCTTATCTCGGATTTTTTTCCATTAAGCAAAAAAATCTATCTTTCTTTAAGCAAAACAATCTAAAAGTCTATTAAGCAAAAAATATTTCTTTCTCTCTCTCTCTCTTTTTTTTTTTTTTTTTTTTTTTTGGAATAATAAAAAAAATTCTTTTCCGCTTTTCTTTTTGTTCCTCTCGAAAATTCTTTTCTTTCTGCAGAGCCAATTTGGCGCCCCTCTCAATGCAGCAGCCGGGGCTTGCGCCCCGGCTGCCCCCTTCCTAGATCCGGCACTGCCTGTAATCCTGCTCTTAACAAAACCAGCAGATATGAAAAAAAAACCAACAACATAATATCTAAGGTATTATTACCTGATAATGGCAAAGCATTTTGCACGTTGTTGCTCTGTGTGGCATGTGCTCCCAGCCCAAGAGAGGTCTATTGTTATGGGTTTTTTCGGTTAGTTAAAAATTTTTATTAAATGAAACAATTAGGTTATATTATGAGCGGTGAGAAAGACATTCACTTTTCAAGCATCAGGGCAATATACATTTCCCTCCTAACACCAACCGGCAAGAGCAGTCTCAATGCCATTTAAAAGAATTAACTGCAGGGCTGGTGGCTTTCCATTGCCTAGCCGAAGTAAACTAATCGCCAGCTTAACAAACTGACTTTGCCAAACGCTAGAGGCCAACGACTCTCAGTGATGGAAAGTTGCAAAATCATTTTTGGAGCAGGTAAAATACATTTTTGGAGCAGCAAAATGCATTTTTTGGAGCAGGTGAAATACATTTTTGGAGCTGGTGAATTACATTTTTGGAGCAGATAAAACACATTTTTGGTGTAAGAAAACATTTTTTCGGAGCAGGTAAAATATTAGTTATAGATAGAACAAACTCTTTGGAACTAGATGCACCCTACTCAAATTTAAAACATCTTGCATTGAAATACACACACACATATGCAAAGATTTTAGTTTTCAAATAGATCAAAAACTTTGTAACCGTAGCAGGATTCTATTATTAATCATTTATTTTATAAAAGATGCATTTTTTTTAAATTTTTTGCTGCTTTTCTTAATATTTAATTGCTCACTTCTATTTTCTTCTAATTTAAGATAGTTAGCAATGTTTTGTTTTGCTTCTTTTAATAGTACCTGTACACTTTCTATTGCACTCGTGTCTTTTTTTTATGCCACATTCAATGTTCATCTCAGCATTGTTTAACATTTTATGAGAGGAATCCAACTGTTGCAAAAGTTCAGCTTCTTCCCTTTTCAAATCACCATGTGAACATTCAATTTCTTCTTCTTTTTCCCGCTTATTTTGCTGCATTTTCCCAGCACTAATCTGCTCTTGATATTTTCCCAGGATTCTTTATAAGCTGTCAAAGGTTTTTTGGTTACATTAATTTTACTCACATCTCCATTTAGTCTCTTGACATAATCTTTGTGCTTCTTGCTCTCCACATGCAAGACACCTACATTCATCACAGCCGCCATGCGCTAGGCTGAAATGGCAGCCACATGGCTTACAAAAAGTGATTCGGCAAAACTTTAGATGCTTCATAAAAAGGTCATTCTCTATTACATATATCGTGATACACTTGATGGTAAGTTTTATCTGACTTCGTTCTTTTTGTTGTCATAGCCGTTTCATTGCTACGTTTCATTTAGTTTTAATCTAAATTAACCCTTTCCACTCGAATAACTTTACACCCATTCTCTTCCCCCCCCTGTAGTAGCTATAGAAGGGTCATCGGTGTGGCGGGTCACACCCGCCATGCAAGTTTCGTAAGGTCGGGTGGAAAGGGTTAAAACGTTTGCACCGAAATTGCAAGCACAAAGCCACATGTAATCAATGTACAGTTCGCAAAAGATGTTGAGCTGAGCTCCCTCTCGGCTTTTGTGCACGACACTCTCAAATGACTGTATGGGGAATCATGTGACAAAACTCTGCCTTCTCTGGTGGGGGAAGTCAGAACATGAAGGAGTATAGAGACTATCTGTAAAGTGCATTTTTTCGACTAACAGACGGTAAAAATAAGAAAATTGCATGCAGGGATCTTGCGTGGGCTTTTCCGTAGTTTTTTTGGGTGACTTCCATAAAACCATAAGATGGAGTGTATAAAATATGGAAAATCCATAAAAGTTGGCATCTCTGAATACCTATGAATCCAGAACTATCGTATCTTGCCACGAGAGAGCCATTTTCAGTCGTATTCTGCGTCAATGAAATAGCTAACAACTGACTTTTTTTATTTTTTTATTTTTTTATTGAAGGTTTAACGATGACCGTAAGCAATTCAATGGGCTATAAGCAGTCTCCCATCCCTAATTTAGGGTCACTGGCTCCAGGGAAGGGAGAGAGTCAGTGCCCTAAGACAAACACAACATCCATACTTCGCCGGGATTCGAACCTGGACCTTTCTCGGACGAATGCTCATAAGCCAGCGCTTAGACCACTGTGCCACCAGGGCGGCAACAACTGACCTTATGTTGTATTTACGTAATCGCACACCTCACCTGGAACAAAATAACTGCACCATCCCAAAGAGCAAGAAACGACACATAAACAATCTCAATTGCACAACACTCTGAAAGACCACCAAACTATCTGTAAACAATCTTCATCAGGATTTCATAACGTACAGCATTGTTTCTCCCAAGGAGGTTAAAATAAGATATCTGGAGATGCTCTTGTTAATGGAGCAGTACCACTTTGCATGAAGCCTATAACCACGAGAGCCGGCTGTCAAAGTGTGGGAAAGCTGATGGTTTTCAAGGCTATTGCAATGCATTTTGTGTTGGCAGAATCACTTTCTTTCATCGCAAATGTTTTCAATTTTGGATCGTAACTTGCTGCCAATGTGTGAGAAAATGCTGAATTTATGAAATTTTTAATTATTGTGAGGCTTTTTCTTTTTCTTTTGAATTGAAATACACGAACGTTAGTGCAAATTCTAAACAAAACATAACGTTAAAATTGAAAACATCACTCCTATAAGAAGTATAATTCATTCCGGTTTGATATTAACACAGTTTCTGCAACCCAAAACCATATGCAATTCCAAAATACACATGGTTGAAATTACATAGTTATCATGTAAACAACGTCAAATTCCCACAGTTTGCGGCTTCACTGTTAAGACTCAGGGCATCTCCAGAAGTATTATTTTAACCTCCTTGGTTTCTCCTACATACCACGTGATTACAACAAAAGTCTTCCTCCATAAGCTTCACCTACCTCGCAAAACGTATTCATCACTTATGCAGAAAAAACAACGAATTAGACGGTAAGTGAAAAAACATTCCGAAACGTTGGGATTGGCAGTACGTGTTGATTAAGCATTGTTATACGTTTAACCAAATTACACGTAGACCTTAAAAAAAAAGCGTCATTCGATTTGCCGTTTAAAACGGCCTTTTCTGCTTGAAAACATTTTTATTGCTCGGCAGTTTTTGCTGTGGATTGCTGTTTTGGCGCAGTTGGGCGCAAATATTAAATTTTATCGTAATTTGTAGCAGTTTGGCACAAGATAATGAAATTGGCGCAGTTCGGCGCAAACTTTCCATCACTGGACTCTGGAAAGGCCACCATCAGAACAATATGATAAAATGGTGAATGTCAGTGATTTTACTGAAATTAGCTGTGCTTTCTTTTAGATGACTGACACAGAGCAGATATTTGAATTGCATGAATGCTGCCATGTATAGATATAATATATGTAGGAATTGCAATTTCTGTGGGAGAGGGGGGAGACTACATATTTATGATTTTCAAAATAACAATATAACAATCAGTGATGGAATAAGAAAAGTTATGGTATATGCAATGGAAAATAAAAAAAAAGAGAAGAAAAGAACTTTGATAAAAAAAAAATCGAAGCTTGGGGGCTATCCATGAACCAGGGTCCCGGGCAGCTGCCTGGACTGCCTGCACTTGTATCCAACTCTGTGAGTAAGTTGTTTGGTATCAGTTCCTGTAGCCTAGCCACTGCTCCCTCGTATTGGCCAAACATGTTAGCTGCTCTGTTGAAGGCATTAGCAATGCAGTTGGACAAGTTTTCTAATATCCCTTTCAAATGATTAAACAAACTTTCACTACACTGATCAAAGGATAAAATGCCCATTACAATGTCTAAGTTTTGCTTTACTGACCTCTGCTGCTATTTAATATGGGAGAGGTTATTTAATATTTGCTGCTATTTAATATAGGACAGGTAGAATACACTATTTGTGATATTGTCTGCTACCTCTCCTTAATTTTTTGTAACAGTGGTAAAAACAAGAAAGTCACAAATTCCACTTTTTTCTCTCTTCTCAATGCATGTTTGATTTGGTTTTGTTAAGTCACATTCTCAATATGTTACTTTAATGTGGTGTCACAATGTGAAAAAAAACAAAAACAAAGTCATTAAAAAAAATTGTCACAATTCATGTGCCATCACCTAATTTGTATATAGCATAACTTTATTTCAATTTGATTGGAAAAGTCCTAATTTTTCTAAAAGTTAAGTGATGTGAATGACATTTACGACAATGTTCTTTCTTTTGGCTACTCCAACTTTTCCCTCATTTAAGTGTCCATTGAATAAAAAATGCTGAGTGCTCTTTTCATTCTTCTCTAACATGAACATTGGACATTTCATGTTCACATGTTTTGTCATGAGTGTGATGTCAATTGTCAAAACCTAGTTAAAATACAGAATTTCCATTACTGAAAGCTAGGTACATACTACAAAAAAGTTGTATAGAACTTTCATCATAAGTTAACCAGTGTTGATTGACTGTCTTTTTCTTGTGACTGTGAAACGATTTTCTCATTGAATAGTAGTTTCGTTTTGTTAAATTTTTGCACTGGATAGAATGAAAAATGTTATAAACTGCTTTTATTTGCTTGTTTTTTTTAAGTAGTTCAGCCTAACTGTCAGAAGAAGAATCACTTTTAATATTTATTTATGGTCACGCTTGCCAAGTTTGAGATTCAGGATTTTGTCTGGAACTACTACTCAGAATTCTTATACTAAGTATTCTCATAAAAATTTATAATATATGTATAATTATTTCTTAACATTCAGTTTCTTTCTCTAGTTCATAATGTCTTCTAGCAATTCTAAATACATATCAGGATATTTCTTTTCTTGCAATAATTTTTACTGTCACTCATGATGATTTTAAAAGAACATGCAAATCACATGTAATGTGCCTTCTGATCTCTGAAAAAAAAACCAGTTTATAAAAAATGTCACAATAGTAAACTTGTACATTTTAAATCGCTTCCTCGAATCACAATGATGGGAGTAGCCATTATACCTGATACCTTTCTAACACTAAGTCAGCTCCATAAGTACATAAAGTTCCTCTACAGGGTTAGAAGCATGCACATTAGCTCCACTACTTTTTTACAGTTAAAGAGAGAACCAGATACATAGGTTGGCTGCCACACCATTGCCAATACTTGTAAACATCAATGATCACACTCCCTTCCAGTAATCTCAGATTCAGAATTTCTTAAAACATAATATTTAGTCATTTTCTTTAATTTTTTATTTGTACAGTGAAACTTCTACTGACCAGGGAGAAGGGTAAAAACTCAGAATTCTTATACTAAGTATTGCATGCATTGTGTCGCATGAATTTTGACAGCTCTGTTGAGTTACTTGGCATGGATTTCAGTGTTTTTACAAACTTATATTTTTACTAATTGTTTTTTACACCAGCATTTTAAATGATGACACATTGTTATAACAATTTCAATATTTGGTACTGAGAGCACATCAAAATTTTGACCAGTTGCCTGTTTATGGGTACAGATAATTTTCATTGGGAGCAGAAATATTCTCTTCCATTTTGTTCTGTATAAAGCATTTCAAAAGTTTTACATGCAGAGAATTATTTCATTCTTGGGTGACAAAATGTACCTCTTCACACAACTGTGTTACAAGAGTCACAATGTTGAAGATAAGGAAACTGCAAAATAACATTATATGCACTACATGACAGATATATATATACATGCACTATGCACATGAATCATTGTCATGAGAGGTAGGAACAAAATATAAATCATTCATTGAAAATGTGTGTTCCTATTAGTAACTGTATTTAAATGCATCAGTGGAATTTTTAGAACTGCACATTATGCATAACTACACAAAATTAGCAGTTTTAATTTTCTCTGTTTCATCAGGGGTTGACTAAAGTCAGCTGAAGTTCATTTTTCATAATTACACTACTAAATAGCAAATTGTAAAGCATTAAAATATCTGTTTCTACCCTACTTTGTATTCAGGTTTTCCTCATTTCTGATACCAAAGCATTAATTTTATGATAATGAATTGTTTTTGTTGCTTAGTGAATATACCTTCAAAACAGTATATACATATTTTGTGAAACTTAATTTTTAAAGCATTCTACAGAGATATCTTCATGACATTTGGTGAGGTTCCAAACTAAAAATAATATTCTTACATCTAACTAATCAAGTTTCAATTGTGTGAAACCTGAAACAGCAAACACGTGGTTAACATTACCTGTGGTCCATCTTGCACACTGCCAAATCTGAATGTAGAAGATTGAGAGAAAGCAGCTCCGAAATAAATAGCACCCTGAGTTACCTGGTTTTGTTCTGGTTGTTTTCCAAAATTAGCAGAGGGGATTATGCTGCTGACTGAGTGATTGGTGGTATTAGTTTCAGTTATGCTAGAACTGAAACTTTGCACTGAGGCAGTGGAAGCTGATTGATTTTGACAAAAGGCATTACAACCAGTCTGGCTTAAGGGTTTGGAAAATAAACCTACAAAGAGAAAGGGGAAATTATAAATAACCACAAAGAAAAAAATGTAATATCAATATTCAAAGGATCTAAATTCCTCATAGAATTATGTTCTGAAGGAAAGCAGAACATATTTTTAGAAAGCCCATTTTTTTTTTTTTTGTGCCTTCATTTCTTACTTACAATTTCAACAAATATGTCACAGCTAAGCATTCTTTGGGTGGGTAGATAATCTTTATTTTAACTAAATTATTATTATTTTGCTGAATGCAGCAACATTGGGTTTTATGGTTTTCCTTCATATGACTCCCTGAGGATCATGTGAAAGGAGGAAAGAATGCAAGATACTGCTTGCTGGCTTGAGGAAGTCCCATTTTTTCTGTTGTAAACTGTTAAACATGTTAAGGTTTCACTTTGATCTACAATGCTTTGTTTGTTAATTTACATGCATATTATTATTGCACCCATGTCTACAGTTCCTCAAAGAACTTTTAGGGCAGCTTCTGCGCTTAAAATAATGTGTACTATCTAGGAATTGGATGTTAAAATGAACATCATTAATGTAAGCAAAGGAATAGTGATTATGCTAAAAGTCATTTTAAAATCCAATAATAAATCCATTACTAAGGGTGTCATTTCCTGGGTCATCATCCAAGATAAACCTTTTAAATAAAGGCTTGTGGAAATTTGGTTCTTGCTATATAAATGGAATCAGTATTAGTAGTCATTTTATGGCCCATTGTCCACTTGTAACAAAGACCCCCACCCCAGCACAACAGAAAAAATATGGTTAGCATACATTCCTTTGTAATGTAAATTCTGCATGTTTATACAAAATGCTGGGCCTGAATAACATTAGAGAAAATGGATTTGGGAATTATCGTGTAGAAATATCTAAATTAAAATGGGCATAAAATTCATTTTAGTAAGTTTTCATAAAGAAAAAAATACAGTCTCAGGCTTCAAATTAGTTCTTTCCTCGAACATCCTCCCAGTGGCACCAAAATTTCTTTCACTTCATGCACTTGAGGCAGGGACTGAAATAACATGCTTAGTAACCAACTCTAGCTAACTGTGGACATAGGGTTGAATTTAACTTTCAACATGAAAACAAATCAGTGTGATTTTTGTCATATGGTAAAATCATGTAATGAGCCAATTCAACAAATCTTTCCTCTTTTGTACTGATATCTTCCAAGTCACTGAAATTATTTTTCTTTTCTTGACAAGTGTTTTCCGTACAAATTCCTATTGGCATTTTAATGCAATAAGCTTTTCTTTCGTGATGGACTTCACTTCAGTGGCCCCCCTCAGGTGATAACTTTTTCAGCTGTCAGAAAGATGGTTTAATGTTCTCAACAGTTCTTAACTAATATCGAAGACATGCATCAGTGATCAGTGCCAAGCTTTAAAACTTATTACCAAAGTTTTAAAAATGAACTTAAACAAAGAAAAATAGTTATGGAAAAAAACCTGCTGTTAGTCCCCAATTTCTATATATGAGGTGATTAAATTGCTGGCTTGACCCAAAGAAGCAACATACATTGCTTGGCCCGAGTTACCCCAGATCAGTCTGACTGACATTGAACCTGACCAGTGCAAGTCTCTAAAGTAATGTCTTTCAGGTTTGTTGTATAAGTAGGAGAATTCTCACATATTTTTTTTTTAATTTCACTGGTCAAAAAAAGCCGTAGATACTACCTCCATACCTGCAGCGATCAGGAGACATGCATTTTCATCGTTTCATACTTACTGTGAACACCTACCTCACAGTACCCAATTGCATCTACCAACATCATTCCTCAGTGGACTTTCCTTTGCACATTTGGCAATCTTTCATCATGCACCATCAGCTAGTATAGTTTGGTTGTTTTTAAATGAAGAGTGACTGTGTTTGATTTAAAACACCACCAATCACTTCATTATCCCCCTTGACTAGTAAAAAGAAATTACACAACTCAGTTAACTTGCTGTGACAGGGAGGCCTCACATCAAGCCAAATGCATGACATTCTTAGATCTGCAGAAATACACACATAGTATGTGATTTTATTTCTCTGGAAATTCTTTATTGTACATGATCTTTTGTGCATTACTTCTTGCCTGTTTTACTACTTTCCTCATTTCAGAGCCTCAAGTTGAGTAAAGATAAAAGTAGAAGAGTCTTGTTTTCTCACTGTGGAGACTGAAAAGAAATTCAATACTTTTTTAAGCTAAGAAATAAATATCCTATGCAGGGCCAGATTATATCATACTGTGGTCCGGAGCTGGCACTGAATTATGATCCCTTTCAGAAAATGTTTTCTATTTCTGTAAGTTATTTTTCTATCAATTATTTTTAGCAAAACATAATAAGGTTACTTTGGGGGGGGGGGATGTTATCAAAAATACATTGTTGGTCACTTCAAAGATCTAGAGATAATATACTGGTCACTGGGTCAAAGGCTTTTACTAGATGTATGTGGGCCCAGCCCAGAAAACCATTTCTTTCAGAGCATTTGCATTCTTCCATGACAAATGGCAATAACACACAAGTGTTGCTTTATAAGGTTTTTGAATTAATATCCAGGAGAAAGAACACAAAATGACAAATAATAATCAAACTACATGGAAGACTGCACCAAATTTTCTAATAGCCAGATTTTTTAACGCTCAAGCAAGAGGGAGGAGGAATTTCTCTTGTTTGCTATTGCAAAAGTTATTTTAAGTTCGTGTGAAAGTTAAGTGTAAGCAGCAAGCAAGGCAAGTGTAAGATACAAAATTTATTTTTAAGAATATCAGTGGAGGCCACCACTGAGTTTGCACCCCCACCTCCCTTAATCAGACTCTGATAATGAAATCAGGAAAATCAAGTTAACAAATGAAATAACAAAGGTATCATGTGCCTAATGTTGAACAGGGCCAGTTCAACCATTAGGCAAACTAGGCAGCTGCCTATGGTGCCAAAATTTGAGTGGCGCTAAGATTTAGGGTTGATAAAATCATATGAGTTTACAAACGAGAAGAAAAAGTAAAAACAAAAGACACTTTTGTTTTCTGTTGTCAATTCGATATAACTTGCGGTTCTTAACTCATTGAGAAACGGGGACCTGTTCTTATGGGCTGCGTAAGGTCATATAGACTATTTTTTCTGTTCCCCATACGATATAAGTTGCGAATTTTTATTCATTGAGACACAGAGACTTGTTCTTATAGAATGGGTAAGTCAGCTTGTGGTAACCCCCCCCCCTTCCCTTTTACCACGTCACAAAAGCTCGCATCTGTTGAAAAACTGCAGTAAACCAAGCCCGTCTCCATGCAGCAGGGAAGTCAGGGGACGCCTGAGAGCCGCACAAGATTTTTTTTTTTTTTTTAAAAGAAAATGGATTGTGTATTATCCAGCTTTCAACAGAAATATCTAGACAGTCCACTTCTTCTATGACAAATATTAGTAATGCTCAACGTCTAAGGAAGCGGAGGAAAAGGAGAAACAAACGACCACCACGAGCAACTCGATGGCTATAAGCAGTCGCCCATCCCTAATTTAGGGCTACCTGCTTCAGAGAAGATGGAGAACCAGTGCTGTAAGATAAACACAAAATGCACGCCTCATCGGGTTCGAACCCGGACCTATCTCGGACAAGTCGTCAAAAGCCAGCACTTAGACCACTGCGTTACTGGAGCAGCTTGCCTAAGGTTAGTTAGTAATTGTCTCACTCAGACTATTTTCTAGTAAGAACAGGGGCAAGAGTAGATCAGATTAGATCGTAGAGAATTTTAGGAAGAGAGTGTCTGACCTCAGTTTTTAAACAAACTTTAGAAATAGGAAGCTAGGAGATTTGGGCTAGAGTGCCCGATATTCAAAAGTGACATAGAAACGAGGTACAAGGGGAGGAAGGCACCCTTAATTATTTCTTTCGGGAGGGGCAGTACCAGTGGTCCAATGGCTTAACGTGGCCATTCGACACACAGCGGGTATTTAGTGGTTCGAGCATTCGTACCTGCCCACGACAAACCTGAAGTTCCTCTGTGGCAGTCATGATGATCGTTGACCACTAGGCCATCCGCAGCCCGAGAGGCAAGAGTAAGAGAGGCTCTGCTACTATATTCATTCTGCTAGAATTCTTTTCCTCCCCCTCCTCTCTACATCGGAGGATGCAGGAAAGAACCTTGTTGGGTAATATGCATAATTAGTTGGTAATTTTGCGAAAAACAGAGCATGGAAAAATGAAATTTTAATTTCATTTTCATTGGACCAGTAAGTAAATGGATGTAGTTTCCATTGTATTTTTGCATCTTGGAATAATTATTGTATAAATGCAATATGTTTGGCCACACAAAGAATTAAATTTTTTAGAGGTGCAAGGCTGATGGCCTGCCTAGGGTGATAAAAACCCTAGCACCGGCCCTGATGTTGAACCATATGTAGCATGTTACACACTCGTGAAACACGTGTTCCCACCCAGAGAGAAGCCTAATTTACGCCACAAGTCCTGGTTAGTTAAACTATTTAAAAATTAAAACTTTTGGTTAAAATATTAATTTACAATTCGCAATTAAACACATACTCCCTGAAATATTGATACATCTAAAAATATCTAATAATCAAAATTATGCCACGTTAAGAACAAACAAAACTCATTGGGTCGGGAAGCACGGTTCACTCAATTTCTAATACTATTTATTTTATGAGTTTTTGGATGTGCAGATTGACATGGAATCATAATACCAACCTTTGTACCTATTATGATTCCATGTCAATCTGCACATCCAAAAACTCATAAATAGTATTAGAAATTGGGTAAAAAGTGCTTTTACACATTCTTCAAATAGAAAGTACAGAGAAGAAGAAATTTAATGGATTATTAACACAACTAAACAATATGGATAAAATACAAAGATAGTTACAAAGCTGATTTTTCAATAAAAAAAGAAAATAAAGAACATCAATCAAAATACATAAAAAAAGAAATATAAATTTTCAGGTTCTTTTTCTTTTATCAGAGGAATAAGTGGAATTTTTTTAAATTAATGAAAAAACACAACATTAGTTTTGGTCATTCTGTTCAAAATATTGGTGATTTGGTTATAACAAAAAAATTTAATAGAAATATTTTACAATCAGCAGGTGTATATGAAATTCCTATTGTCCACATGATTCTGGAAACCAAATCTCTTATATAGGTAGTACAAAAATTAGATTAATAAAAAGGTTACATCAACATATAAAAAACTGGAATAAAAAAGAAGAAAGAACCACACTTATTCAATATTGTATTAATCACAAACAATATCCTGATTTTGAAAATATTAAAATGTTAACTAATACAAAAGAAAAAGAATTGAGGATTTCAAAGAGTGTTATAATTGAACAAAAAAGGATAAAATATGTAATTTTACAGGATCCTACTACTCTTGATACAGCTTGGAAGTCTTTTATAAAAATTACACCATTTAACAAAAAGTTAATAACATTACATTCATTTCTATGTTATTACAAAATGATTTATACTTACGACAGTTATATTTACCAACTCCTTCAGCAGATGGCAACACCCGAGGAGATTCACCTAGATACGAGGCAAATGAGCCACTCCCCTTCTTTCGTTCCTGGCTTGCAACTTCTGAATGCTACACACATGCGAGGGTGTCCTCATGCAGTTTGTTGATGGCCCCGATGATGCAACCTGTGAGGTTGTGAAAGCGCTTGCCGATACAACGTAAGAATTGGGGTGTTTTTGAGTGAACCGTGCTTTCCGAGCCGATGAGTTTTGTTTGTTCCTAACGTGGTTTAATTTTAATTATTAGATATTTTTAGATGTATGAATGTTTCAGGGAGAATGTGTTTAATTGCGAATTGGAAATTAATATTTTAATCAAAAGTTTCAATTTTTAAATAGTTTAATTAACCAGGACTTGTGTGGTAAATTAGGCTTCTCTCGGGGTGGGAATACGTGTTTCTTTTTTTTTTTTTTTTTTTTTTTTTTGATTGGAGGTTTAACGACCACCGTGAGCAACTCAATGGGCTATAAGCAGTCGCCCGTCCCCAATTTAGGGTCACTGGTTCCAGGGAAGGGAGAGAGCCAGTGCCGTAAGACAAACACAACATCCATGCCTCACCGGGATTCGAACCCGGACCCCTTCGGACGAATAATCATAGGCCAACGCCTTAGACCACTGTGCCACCGGGGCGGCGAATACGTGTTTCACAAGTGTGTAACGTGCTACATATGCTTCAACATTTGGTACGTGATACCTTTGTTATTTCATTTGTTCACTTAGAAGCACATTTTACCATGAGACTGTCCCTTGGGATATATCTCATGATATGTATATGTTTTAAAAATCAGTCATGATAATCAACACAGCAATCAGATATCGCTGAATTGACTATAATTACTGTTTCACATGTGAATCAAATCACAACAGAAAACTTGACAATTTCATTGCTGTGGAGCGGGAATCGAACCCACATCTCCCGATTACCGTTCGAGCATGCTATCAGTTGCACCACCCACGACGGCTAATTCGCAAGAGCATCGGAATATTTTCCGACAGCGTTCTTAATTAATGCAGATTCTGCTGCCATCTGGCGTTGTAAAGTAAATCACCAGTTGTTCAGATATAAAGAGTGGAAGTTCTTCCACTCTTTTTATTAAAAATCAGGTTAGGCGACCAAATTTTCCAGAACATCCCATCACTCTGGTGTGGAAACTGCAGTGGGATTTCCCATTTTTCAACAGATCATTCCATCATTTACAGCATCCAGATAAGCAGTCATGAGCAACTGAAGCCTGATAACCAAGAATCTGAACAAACTTCTAAATTGTACTAGTTTAGGAGACTGCCTCCTCGTAACAGAGACTCATTCACCTAGTACAAGGCACCAGGTTGTGTATCAGGAATTCTCAGATAAATATAGGGTGTCTATAAACGAAGTATATAACTTCAGTATGCTATTAAAGCAATACGATAGAAAAAAACAAACTTACTTTAAACGTCAAAAGATGTTGCTAGTGTTAAAGTTTGTTAAGACAGATGATAGATGGTGCCAGGTGTTTCATGTAATGAAAAATCTTGTCAAACACAGAATACAATAGACATGGCTTCCCTAGTGGAGAAAGCAGAGGGTGTGTTTTGGTTTGT
This sequence comes from Macrothele yani, assembly GCA_039090855.1. NCBI lineage: Eukaryota > Metazoa > Arthropoda > Arachnida > Araneae > Macrothelidae > Macrothele > Macrothele yani. The sequence goes on along the minus strand of CM076994.1, from coordinate 72,259,317 downwards.
GGAGTCAAAATCTCTTAACAACAGTTCAGCGTAAGTTTAGAATGGAGTACAAGAGATAGACACTGACACAAAGGAGCATCAAACAATGGGTCCAGCATGGTCGTAGCACATGAGAGAGACAGCCTGAAGGTTAATGTCTGGGTTGCCTAATGAAAGACAGAGTGATAGGGCCTTTTTTCTCTGCTAAACCAACCGTTACTGGCATAACGTACCTGAACATGTTAAAACAATTTGCAATTCCACAACTCCAGGATCATTTACCAGCAAGATAGAGTGCCTCTGCACTAGTCTTTGGATGTACACAGATCTTTAGACCACCATTTTCCAGGGCATTGGATTGGACGTGGGGGTCCGACAGCATGGCCATTCCATCCTCCTAATATTACCCCATGTGATTTTTTTCTTTGGGAACCTTTATTAAGGACATTGTGTACAAGAAAAAGGTTACATCTATCACTGAGCTCAAAGAACATATTATTTGCAGCCTTCCTCCTTGTTACACCTGACATTCTGCAGCGCACGTGGATGGAACTGGACTATCTAAAGTTTAGGCTTCCTGCGAGCAACCAACAGAACACACATGGAAACCTACTGACATTTAAAAAAAAAAAAAAAAAAAAACTTTCACAGTTACCATGTGTTTTGGTATCAAAAGTAAATTCTTATTTATTATAGTTTTTTGTCAATAGCATACTGAAGTTGTGCACTTCATTTATGGACACCCTGTGTACAGTGGCGACTCCTCCATGTAGGACATGAGGATCATCCTACACTTTAATATTAGAAAATTACATTCATAACGAAATATCGGAAAAGATTTATTTTATTAACATGGAAGAAAACACGAAAATGAGGAACAACTGCAGTCGTGAATGATTCTCGAGGCGTTCACGTGCGTACAAGGGGACGGGCGATTGTTTTGTGTGGAAGCTCTGAAGGGAGAGTGAGGATTTCGATCAACCGTCCTCAGCCTTGCTTACCAGCACCTTGTCAATTGAGTGCGCAGATGGCTGGGCTGAGGGTGTTTACAGCAGAAGGTCGCATAACTCAAAGTCATTCTGAGGAAGACTCGAATCATCCACCGGGCCTTACTCTCGTTCTCATGGTTGACAGTCCTCCTGAAATGTACGGCAAGCTGTTGTCACGTGATGCTTACTGACCAACACGCAGCTCAACTTCAGCTGCTCACGTGAGGGAGCATTACAAGGGAAAGAAAGTGCATTCCGCTAAGTTTTTGAAGATTCAACGTGTGTTGTTCCATTTTGTATTTTAATTTACCAGTCATTAAATTTACTGTTGTGCTTTGGTACCCAATTAGAAAGCATGGGGAGTAGTCCCACTCCAGACAGTAGCTCAAAACCAGGCATAAGTAAGTCTTGTGACTGTATTATTGAACAACTTTTCGAAAAGCCATTTAGCACACTCAGTTATAGCGAGAAAAAAGAACTTGTATCAAAAGGATGCCCTACTCCTCCCCTACAGAACTTCATCCAGTTTCAAAAGACGGGAGGTAAACTTGTGAAATTGAGCTTTCTGGATTGCAAATATACCAAAATAGGGTGGTTCTGTGGGTGTAAGAAACTAAGCAAATTGTATTGTTGGGCGTGTTTATTGTTTTGTGTACAAAAGAATGTTTGGAACAGTGAAGGAGTTGTTGACTTAAATAATTTAGGAAATGTTTTAAGAAAATGTCATCAACAAACTAAAGAACACATTGCTGCAGCAATTTCTCTCAAAGAATTTGAAATATCTGAAACAAGAATTGAGTTCTGTCTAAGCAAAGCCTATAAAGAAAATATAGAGAAACACAATGCCATGGTGAAAAAAAATCGGCACGTAATGAAGTGTTTAATAGATGCAACATGCTTTTTAGTACTTCAAGAACTGCCTTTTCCGTGGGCAAAATGAAGCAGAAAACTCTGCCAATAAAGGAAATAATAGGGAACTGGTACAGTTCATGGCAGAGAGAGACCCCTGTTTTGAAAGTCACTTGCAAAATTGCACGGCCTTTTCCGGCCAAGGTTCAACGATACAAAATGATTTAATTGAATGTTGTGCTGAGTATTTGATGCACAATATCAAAAAAGAAATTTTGACAAAACAATTTATTGCAATTATTGTTGACAAAACCACAGATGTTTCTAAACATTTGCAGTTATCCATAGTCTTTAGATATGTTGATCAAAAGGCCAAAATTCAGGAGCAATTCATTAGGTTTCTTGACGTGAGCGATGATAGATCTGCCGAACGAATATCAAAACATGTTTTTGATCATTTAGAAGAATTTGGCTGTAGCGAGAAATTAATTACGCAGACTTTTGACGGTGCATCTGTAAACACAGGGCAGTACAACGATCTAGCAGTAAAGGTGAAATACAAGTGCCCACAAGCATTGTTTACCATTTGTTATGCCCACAAATTGCATTTAGTATTACAAGGCTCCGTAAAAAATATTAAGTCTTGCAAAATATTTTTTGCGACGGTTTCTGGTTTCGCATCTTGTTTTCAACCTCATCCAAAAAGAACCCATGCTCTTGATGAAATAGTTAAAACATGTTTTTCCCTCTGTTGCTACCACAAGGTGGCTATATAATAACCAGCTTGTAGAAATGATTTACAATCATAAGTAAGAGCTGATCAAATTGCTTGAACATATTCTTCAGAATGTCACAGTGTTTGACCCAGAAACACGGTTTTGTGCAAAGGGATCTCTTAAAACCATTCTTGACTTTGAATTTAATTTTCTTTTGGAAACTTTCTATTTAGTACTGCCGAAAGCAGAAATACTTTTCAAAGTTTTGCAAAAAAAAAAAAAAAACCCATGTGACATACTTTTTTGTGAGAAAAAAGTAAAATAATTTACACAGTTTCTTTGAAAACTGCGTGATGAATTCGAAGTTTTATGGGCAAAGAAGATTGATCCTGAATCTCGGGGTTCTATTGAAAAACACTGTAGAAAGAGGCAGCGAATCGAAAGTGTTGGGGATGATACGAAAACCTCGTACCATTGCCTGTATTTTGAAATAGTGGACAATTGTTTGGCACATGTTGAAGAAAGATTTACTGATCTTCACCATTTACAGTTTTTTGCACTTTTAGACTTCCATAAGTGCGAAGAATACGCCAGCAATTTCCTGAAAAATCATTTTCAGTCACTTATGAAATCGCCTTACGGATGTCATTTTGATTTCCAGGGACTTAATTCAGAATTATCGTATATCTTTAGTAGAAGTTCAGTCTATACGTACATATATTTGAAGTCAATACATACATATATTTTAGTCTATACATACATATATTTTAATCTATGCATACATATATTTTAGTCTATACATACATATATTTTAGTTCGCCGTCATTCAAATTTGAATCTGTCGTGAAACTTAATGAGTACTTAGTGTCAAAAGATCTTGGTGAGGCTCTACCGAAAGTGTCAAAACTTGTGAACTAAATTATGACAATCCCCACTTCAAATGCCTCAGCAGAAAGGACCTTCTATGCATTAACGCGTATCAAGACCTACTGTTGAAATTTAACAGCGGAAGATCGCCTCAATGGATTAGCTTTAATAGCCATAGAGAGAACATTCTTCCAGGAGCTGAAAAATTCCCACAACTTTCATGATGCAGTCAGTGATATCTTTGCCTCCAAGAAGGATAGAAGAACTGACTTGAAGTACAAATAAAGGCCATAAGTGAGGTGAATTTTTGTTTCTTTTTATTGTTATGTTGTTTTTGTTTTGTTTTATTGTTAGGTTTCTATGTGTTTAGCTTTAGGATTTACAATATTTAATTTTTTTTAGAATTTCCGTATATCCTTTCCCAAGCTCCTACGCATCATCCCTTTACATCCTACACACCATAAAAACCAGGAGTCGCCCCTGCCTGTGTATTGCAGTAAACCACAAGGACATGACATGCACTTCACACAGAAGGCAGAGGAAATCAATATATAACAGCAAAAAGATACTGGAACTATCTTTCTTTCATGTGTCAACTTTTCCAAAACTTGTCCTGGAGTGGAAATCAAAACACCCAACTCCTAATTTCCATTTGACCATGCTGCTCTTGAACCAAATACTGCAGTTTCACAAAAGGGAAGTGTGTTATTAAATAGTAATCTTAACAAATTTTCAGACTCCTATGTTGAGATGTTTCCTATATCATATATTTGGGTGATTATGGCATGGCAGCACTTCTGGATGATGGAAATCAGAAAAATCAGGTTAGATTGCTTCAAGAGCTGCAATTGTCAAGTTTTCTGAAGAATTCACCACATAGACAAAAAATAAATAAATAAATAAAAAAAAAAAAAATAAAAAAAAATTGGCATTTCTATACCATAAAAAAACATGGTTCAATTTTTCTGACCTTCAACATGCCCAGAGCTTTAACCACTGAAGGGCAGATTTTTTGTATAACTTGCTGTTTTTGTGAGTAACAATGTAAACTGGAAAATCTTTCTTGACCCATCACTGCACTCATGCAGATTTTTATTTTTGAAATCCTTCTTTCTGCTGTGGCAGTTGTGGTTGGCTTTGTCACAATGATCCTTCATGAGGTGGTAAAATTCGGAAATGGGTAACAAATTTTGCATGTGCAAGACATGATTCAATTGGTGTAGTGTATGAGAAATCAGCTAACTGACAAAAAAATATATTTTTAAGTCTATTTCTTTTTCATTTTATTTTGTTATGTTCTTAATATCCCCTTGTAACAACTGAACATAAATTCACACAGAATTGGGGTATTGCATAAAAAACTGAAATTGTCATTGTACTTAGCTAATTGCTTAAACAGTTATTAGTCATGATTATTGGGCACCAAGGGCACAAAAACCAGTTTCTGTAAAATATTTATTCATGGTAAATTGTCCTTTGTTTGAGACATCTCCTTTCTAATTATGAAGGCATTTTCATTCAGATACTAGCAGGGGTACTCGGTATTTCCCAGGTAAATATTACTATTCGTGGAATCACAAAGTTCAGCAGGTGAAAGTTAATGAATGAAAAGATATTCCTGTAATTTTCCAGTAAATTACTTTTAATTCATTTAGGATATTGCTTTTTGGTAAACAATAGTTTTGTTTTTTCCATTGGGAGCAAAAATGTAAAGATTTTTACGATTGCCAACCTTGAGCAGGTGACAGAGTTGTCCATGTGAAAAGCAGGGTTCCTCCAAATTAATGCCAGCCACTGCCAATGACTGGCTGATGCAGTAATATTTCTGCCAAAAAAAAAAAAAAAAAAAAAAAGAAAGGAGCTGGGATGGCTGCAAATGTGAATTTTTTTTTACTTAGTTAATTTACTTTTACAAAACAAAAAAAGGAAGAGGAATGGAAATACGTAACTTCCAGGAGACATCTATAGAACTGCTGTACATCTGGCATGTGATTCTGAGAATCCTGCGACACTGAAATGCGATGTACCTATGTCATGTCGCGTGCAAGCAACTTGACATTGGCATTGATCATTCTTTTGTTTATCGTTTTGAATTCTAAATATCTGGAGCTATTTATATTTATTTACATTATATTGCATTTTTGCCTGATGAAGCCACCCGTTGGTGGTGAAAGCTAATGTTATTCATTTGTGTTTTTTATACACCATTAAACAGATATTTTTCCACTTTATTGTTCTCTACAGTCTCTAACTTAGACCATAGATTGGGTATTGGAGGGCTGAACTGTGTTGCAGTTCTTAAAAGTAAAAAAATAGAACATTTTCTGAAAATTTTGTCTGGGGCCCCTTGACCCCAGGCTCAGCCCTATATATAAAAAAAAAAAACATCTACGGTCTAAGTTAGAGTAAAATGAAATAGTATACCAAATTTAGTGGCTCTAAATTGAAACTGCAGATTTTATGGAAATTTTGTGAGGGGGCTTTTTGACCCTGGGCTGTGACCCCCTCCAAAAATGGTCTATGGTCTAAGTTAGGGTACCATGAGATAGTATACCAAATTTGGTGGTTCTAAATTAAAAACTGTAGATTTTACGGAAATTTTGTGGGGAGGCTGCTTGATCCAAGGCTCCGACCCCTTCCAAGAACCATCTATGGTCTAAATTAGAGTACCATGAGATAGTATACCAAATTTGTTGGTTCTGAAAATTAAAAACTGTAGATTTTATGGAAATTCTGTGTGGGGGCCCTTTGACCCTAGGCTCCAACCCCTTCCAAAAATGGTCTACGGTTTATGTTAGGGTGAGATAGTATACCATGAGATAGTATACCAAATTTGGTGGTTCTAAATTGAAAACTGTAGAATTTACGAAAATTTTGTAGGGGGGGGGGCTTGACCCAGGGCTCTGACCCTTCCAAGAACCATCTATGGTCTGAGTTAGGGTACCATGAGATAATATAACAAATTTGGTGGTTCTAAAATGAAAACTGTAGATTTGTATAGCGGATATACAAACAAACAAACATTCAATATTATATATACACTATATTGACAAAAGTCACCAGACACCTAGAAGAGAAACACAACATAGCATTTATTGACATACATTAATACAGTGTTGGTTCAGCTTTGGCCTTAATGCATGCACTGACCCTTAATGACATGCTTTTGACAAGGTTTTGGAACACAGTGATAGGTATGCGCTTCCATTCAGTACATAATGCTGCCGCTAACTGTAGCTTAGTAGTAGGCCTTGGTTCCAAACTTTTTATGCGGCACTCTAATTCATCCCATAGGTGCTCTATGGGATTAAGATCAGGGCTCTGTGCTGGCCAGTCCACACACAATACAGAATTATCATCAAACCATGCTGTAACAGTCCTTGCTTTATGGCTCGGTGCATTATCTTGCTGGTACCAAACAAGGCTCGGTTCCATAGTATTGCCACAGAGTTTGTAGGGCATAATTGTCCAGAATATCAAGGTAGACGTGCTGGTTAACAGGTTTGTCCACAATAACCAATGAGCCGGGACCATACCTCGAAAAACACCCCCACATGAGTACACTGCCAGCTCCAAACTTGACCATAGGAACAGTACACTGTGGTAAATAGCGTTCCCCTGGATGCCGCCATACCCACACATGACAATCAGACTGATGGATCATGTATCTAGATTTATCAGTCCATAGGATCTGTTTCCATTGATCTATGGTCCACGATAAATGTTCTTTACACCATGCTAAATGACGAGTAGCATTAAGAGTGGATATTAAAGGCTTATGAGCAGCTGCACGACCACAGTGACCCATGGAATGAAGTTCTCAGAGAATGGTAGGTGTACATACAGAGGTTCCAGCATTTTTACTCACCTGTATACTGAGGTCTTGTGCAGTACTCTGTCGATTAGCTGTAATGATTCTCCTGAGGCTTTGACGTCCTTTATCACTGATTTTCTTTGGTCTGCCGGTATGTTTTGCTGCTTCAAGCATGCCATGTGTCATCCACTTATTCAGTACACCCAAAACAGTTGACTTGGGTATGTTAAAACACCTATCGGTTTCTCTTATGGACAACCCACTAATATGACACCCAACAATCTTTCTTTTCTTAAAGTCAGTTCTCTCCTGCCACGACATTTTCACTCAACCTCACAGTGCGATATGATTGCAATCAGCTGCAGGCTTGTTTTTATACCATTTGCAACTGTACCGCACATCTTAACAATGCAGTGGATTCGTTCATTTGCTTTTGAAGGGGTGTCCGGTGACTTTTGTCAATATAGTGTATATAGATACTAGTTTACTTGAAGTCAGGTGGCATTCCATTTTTACTGGAAATCGTCTGATCTACTTTCTTCAGTGAGGAAAACCAATTATGAAAAAATCTGGTAAATCTGTGAAGGCAGTTAGAGAGTCTTATCAAAACCCCTGGACACAAAAAAAAAAAAAAAAAAAAAAAAAAAAAATTAAATTATCCCAGTATTCAGTGTAATTGTAGCAGTGATCAGAAGCAGCGTGCTACATTTGCAGTAGCATGGTGTGAAGCATCACTACAAATGGAAAAAATATAGTTGTAGCAGTAGCATGCTACAAAATGAAGTAGCTTGTGGCAGTAAATTATGCTACATATCATGCTACTTAAAAAAAAATTTCTTAAAATCACGTGAAATTTACAGATTTTCTGAAACATTATCAGCTGAAATAGGGGTGTTGAGTGTGCCTTGCTTATAATCATGTACCTGACTTTGCTTATATTGTAAAAGGAAACTTTTTTCAATGTTACTGTTAATCATTGAGAATTTTTTCCTTTATGCTATTTACAGGGAAATTTTCTCAATCAGTCTGAAAAAAACCCCAGCACATACTAGATGATTTAACAGCATGTGCTAAAGGTTCGAATCTTGCTAACAACTACCATGTTGATAGCAAGATTCAAATCTCTTAGTAAAGAAAATGAATTTGTAGATACTTGTTTATAGTGTTTTTTTTAATTCCCAGGGCATATAAGCTATCCTGGAATATAAGCCACTGAATGTGATTAAATGTGTTACATGTGATGATCAGAGCTTAGGTAAATACAAAAATAAATTACTTGTGTAATTTACCTTGGATTTAGCTCTAATAATCATATGTAAGAATGTACATATAAAGATCATCTTCAGAATTTGCATGTTAAATTTAATGTAGAAAAAATTGCTAAAAAGTAGTAAAAGTTGCAACTTTTCAGACAAAGCAGTGACCCTATCTACTTTTTGGAAAAAGTAATTGTACCTGTAAAAGCTACTTTTTCAAGAACATAGTTGTAGCAGTAGCTAGCTACTTTTACAAAGTACCTTTCCAATCACTGCATTGTGGATATCTGTATCCCAAATGTGGATGTTATCAAACAGGCATATAAACTGTAACTCCAGACTAAAGACTGATTCAAGCAGCGGGTGATAAACAAGAGACTTCAGTTTAACAAAATATTGACAAATATTATGAAGAAAGATCATTTTATGCATCTAGTAGTTTACAGCCAAATCAACAAATGGGGTTGCCTCACGAAGTCATGGATGTTGCTGCAAATTTAACAAATGCAATCACTAGTACATCATATACAAAGACAGAATACAGAATTTAAATTTTTTTCAATGAGGGGGGAGGGGAGATTTTGCCCTCTGACTCTTCCCTCAAGGTCATATTTTTGAAAAAGTTTTCATTGTTTTATTAATAAAATTGCTGGTATTTGTCTTAAACTAATAATTTAAGTGTCATTTTAAAAGTAAATTTGTTATTTTTTTTAAACAGCAAGGAAGTTGGATTTTTTTAATTTACAAACATTTTTGGGTGTCTAAATTTTTTAAATTAATTTTTTACTCAAAAAAAAAAAAAATTAAAAAATAATATCTTAGTTTACAGCTGAAACCAGCCATAAAATTTGGCCTATTTGAAGTATTAGAAATACTTTGTCTCCACAATTAATTTTAAGTTCATATGCCATTTTTCACTTGGCTTTTCGGGTTTAATTAAAAAAAAAATAAAAAAAAATTCGAAATTTACAATTTTCAAACAACAACTACCAGAGAGTGATCTTATTGAAAAGTTGCTATCACAAATACAAGCTTTAATATATTCTGCATGCATACATTGCTAAAGCACAGTCACATTATTTAGAAATAGAAAAGACACACTGGAAAATGAAACTGAGGCACTGGCAGTTCTTAACATTTCAGGAAATTACAGTTTTGTGGTACAAAATGAAATCCAGGGGTATCACTGGAACAAATCAATGTGTATCTTGCACCCAGTGATTGTGTATTACAAAAAGAATTCCCTGTTGTGTTCACTCAGTCTGTGTGTGTTGTCAGATGACTTACAACATGATGTTCCATTTGTGCATGAGGTTCAAAGGCAAACAGTAGCACTTCTGAAAACAGAGATTCCACTTCTTGAGAAGATTGAATATTTCAGCAATGGATAAGCTTATGCAATATAAGAATTGTAAAAATTTCTTTAATTTATGTTGTCATAAAAGTGACTTCAGTGGGATAACAGCTTGCTGGTCATTTTTTGCTACCAGCCATGGTTAAGTCTGCTTGTGATGGCATAGGTGGTACTGTCAAACGAATAACAGCGTGATCTAGCCTGCAGCGTCCATAAAATGAATAGATTTATACTCCTTTACAAACGTACAACTTTTGCAAGAAAGAAACTTTAGGAATACATTTTGCATTTCTCAAGGAAGATGAAATAATTGACATTCAAAAGCAGCAACAAGAGAGATTTTTACTGGTGAAAACAATAACAGGGACCTAAAAGTTTTCACTGCTTTATTCCTCAGAATGACTCAACAATAGTAACCAAATGAGTCTGCACAGATAAGGATTTTACATTAGTGTTTAACTTTTGCAAACAAGAACCACTTTCACAAACAATTAAATTAAATGCTTACATATACTGTGTGTATGACAAAAACAGGTGGTACTTAGGTATTGTTATAAACATTGAACATGAAACTGGTGATGCACTCATTTGTTTTATACAACCCTCATAACCAGCAGTTTCCTTTCAATGGCCTGAAAGAGATAACTGCTGGATTCCACTCCAGCATATTTTATGTAACATACCAGCAATACCAGCATCAGCCACATCAACAGGGCACCAGCATAGGTTAGATGATGCAACCATTGAGATCATAAACAGAAAATGGACTGATTACAAGCATTAGGTATGACACTTTATGTCATCCTCTACTTTTCAGTATTTTAAATGTGAAATTATTTATGTGTGTAATTAGGATTATGCCCTGTTCTTTAGTAAAATTTTGAAAATATTTTAATACTGGTTAAATGTTCATATGCCAATTTGAATTATAACTCCAATGGACTTTAAAAAAAGTGCATGAAATATTTACTTACACCCAGTGGTAAATACACATATAAAACAACAAATACTTTTTTTTATTTCTCAGATAGCTGGAGAGCTTACACATTTAAACAAAAAAGTCATTCAGTTCCTTTAAAGGCAATGCTATCTATGTATATCAGTTTTTCAGGTTCCAATATCTTCAGTAATAAACATTAATTTTGGGAAAGAGGAACAGAAATATAAAGCAAAATGATTAGTCTTGTGATACACACGAGACCAAAAATTTACCTTATGCACCTACATGGTTGAAACTGGTGGTGGTATGGGAAGGGGGCTGGCTGGCACATAGAAGCACTGAAAAGATTGTGCTATTCCCATTATAAAACACTGCTAGATGTGCATGATTATAATTTTTCTTCTTATAAGCACCAAATTTGCTCTGTAAGGCTAGGGTCTCCCTAACATAAGTGCTACCACTCTGGTAACAAAAGTGGGAACACTTCAAAAAACCTTTTTTTTTAATGTTGGTCTAAAAAAGCCAAAACTTTATTTGGATAAAATGGAAGTCCACACAATTACCTTTTAAAAAGAGTGCAAGAACAATACTGTACCACGTCTGCCACACAGAAAAAAAAAAAAATGTAAAGAGGACCCCTTTATCATTTCAAAAAGTTGCAAAAGTGGTTAAAATGTTTTATATAAGTATAAAAGTTGAAGTCATAAAAACAAAATGTGGGCATTTTTGAAGTCTCTTACTTCAGAACTAACAGAAACCCAAGTTTCAAAACCATATCTTTAACAGTTTTCATTCTATCAGCAAATAAGTAAAACCTACACCAATTACAGCGCCATCCATGAGAGAAGTTCCTGTACACCACACACCAACTTCAAAATGTCATAACTTCTAAGTTATTCAATATATTTATCTAAAAATAGGGTTTTTTTCTTACCTTGGCAAGTAGTGACTGTGTACCAATTTTGAAGGAAAACTGAGAAACTTTGGTTCCATGGGCTGGATGATCTGACATGGAATGACCCTTATTTGACTTTGTGAGTTTTTCATTATAAACAGTGTTTATATGTTTTATAGAATTTAATGTCTTGAAAGCAAATGTAGTGACCTGCCTAAAACTCTATGCAAAAATGGTTCACCACAGCTGTACAGGCAAAATAGTATCCTCCCACCACTTCTACATTGAAAATTATTTTTAGTTAAGATTCACACAATATATGTGCACACATATACAAAGTAAAAGAGGTACATCTGTGTAAGTTATACTGACTTAGGAAAGAAAAAGAAAATATGCCAAATATTAAATATTTAATTGTTTTATGAAAATGGCAACCCTGCTCAAAATTATGGTTTCAAAACCATCACTGAACTGGGTTTCTAACACTGGTGATCATAACTAGACAAAAACAATATAACAGCACAAATAGTTAAAAGAAATTGAGCTAATCTTACCAGTTCCAAATGCAAATGGATTAGAAGCAGTCTGAGAAAAATTTTGTGGTGAAATTCCAAAAATACCACTTCTAGTTGATGGAGCCAGAGTACTAGCTGTACTAAACCTGAATGGCGATGACAGAGCAACTGAGGAATTTGCAGCATTGCTTGGCTCTTGCTTTAAAGCATTGAATGTAAATTGAGAAACAGCTTGGGTAGTTTCCCCTGAAGCTGTACCTGCCGTGCTGAAAACTAAAAATACAATAATTAAAAAGATTAGTTACAATAAAAGTGGCATGACCAGCATTTAACACAACACTGAAAAATAAGCTACAAAGAACAAGACATGAAAAAATTGTTTTCAGAATTACCAACACTTCAGCCATAAATACTAAAGGCAAAGTATAAGAAATTTGGTACTTTCACAAAATTATAAATTATCACATTATTCAAATAACTAACTCTAGAAAAATTTTGCTAAGAAGCAAAAAATCAATATTAAGTGAGAAAGAAATAAAAGAGCAATTCCATGTTAGATCAATCACCTTCTTGACCTCACCGTTTCTGATTTTGATGAAATTTGGTATGAAGCACACATATGACAAGGTAAGTAATTCTGCCAATTTTCAGGTTTTTATTTTGAAAATTGTCCAAGATACACACACATAATAAAAATCAAAATTTTCGTAAAAATGATAAATGGCTGTAAATTTTTTCCTAATTGTAGTAGAGTGACAATTCAAACACAGTTGCAAAGCTAAAGGATTGAGCTTTCTATAGATACCATACATGACCTTCTTACAACAGATTAAAGTTTCAAGGTCATCCACTGTGACCTTTGACCTTGAATATCTCAAAACATACCGTCTTAAAAAATTACAAAAAAAAAATTATATTTTATTGCTACAACATTCTTCTACCTATGTGCCAGATATTAGGCTGGCACCGCTATGGCAAGGCAGTGTAGGACTAATAGGAGTGTCATGCTGCACCCTTCTGTATGTAAGGCACAGAGACATACCATGCAATAAATATTTCTTACGTAGAAGATTTGTGTTTATTATACATGAAATGTGTATATATTATAACAGATCAACAGAATTATCAGAAATATGCTATGTGACAGCAATTTTACTTGATAGACACAATTTTCAGCAGTAAATAATGTCAACAAACCTTTGAGATCAGAGATTGAAACTCCACCCATTTTAGCCAATGGCAGCGCTTCTTCTTAGCCAATGACAAAGCTTCTTATTAGAGCCAATGACAGGGTTTCTTATTAAAGCCAATGGCAAGGCTTCTTATTACAGCCAATGACAGGGTTTCTTATTAAAGCCAATGGCAAGGCTTCTTATTACAGCCAATGAGAAATCTTACTGGTGCACCATTTTACATTTGCTGTTATTTCAATTCTGAGCTTGTGAGTGTGTGGTTATCAATTTATCTGTAACATTGTTAACTATTTAATTGTTATTTTATTTTATCTTTATTGTTATCTTTATTTAATCAATTTCTTTTTATCAAACTATATTTATTTATCATTTTTTTTGCAGGTGCAGTTTCATTAACCAAAATGGACTTTAAAAGTCAAATTTTTTATTGCAATCCTCTGGGTAAAAGTGGACACATAAGGTTTAGAAAGAATCTGAGAAAAGTACAGCCTTGGATGGTTCAGAAATGTCCAAATATAACATTAGAACAGAAAATATGTAGTTCATGCAGAAAATCTATCTCTGAAATGCCAGGTCCTTCATGTATAATTGAAACAGACGCAGAGGCAGAACAACCTCGGTTAAGTGAAGATAATTCAGAAGGAGTGGTGAAGAGTGAGATATGGACTGACAGACACAACTTTGGATAGTCTGAATGATACATTACTTTCTCTAGGCGAATCTCCTGTGAAAAAAAAAAAAAAAAGATTAAGTGTTGGACAGTACAGTAAGAAGAAATATCAGAAAATGGGTGAAGTGATAAAAGACTACATAGGTGTTCCATAATGTGATAATCCTGTGACAGTGTCTGATGAATCGGTCATGATTTCACAGTTGAAAGAAAATTTTCAAGAAACAGACTCTAGCAGTGTTAAAGTCCAAATACTAACAATATTACCTAGAACCTGGAGTATTCGTAAAATTCAGGAAGAATTTGGTGTAACATATTACATGGCACGAAAGTCTAAAAATCTTGTGGAAGAGCAGGGTATTTTAGCAACTCCAAATCCTAAGCCTGGGAAAACTCTCAGTGACAGCACAGTTGAAAACATTGCATACTATAATAGTGATGAAATGAGCCGTTGTTTACCAGGAAAAAAGATTTTGTTACAATGATGGAATCAGGATCAAAAGTACAAAAACAGAAACGTCTTATTCTAGGAAATTTGAAAGAGGTATTTCAAGGATTTAAAGACAAGAATCCTAATGTCAAAGTAGGGTTTTCAAAGTTCTGTGGTTTACGCCCAAAGAATTGTGTGCTGGCTGGTGCAAGTGGAACACACTGTGTCTGTGTGTGTTGTGCTCATGAAAATGTAAAACTTATGCTAGCAGGGTGCAAATTGCAAGACTTAACTCGTAATGATGAATTACCAGTTAGGACATACAAAGATTGCCTTGCAAGAATAACTTGTAACCCTCCTCTTCCAGAATGCTTCTTCTTCAAGTGTGATTCTTGTCCTAGTATAGCACACTTACTAGAGCAAATAAGTAGCTTATTCACCATGAATGGGATTGATGAAATTGTATATAAATTGTGGACTACAACTGATCGCACAACACTTATGACAGTCTGTAACACTCTAGAAGAATTCCTTGAGACCTTCGAATCAAAAGTGAAATTGCTATTGCCACATTCTTTTATAGCTATTCAGCAGTCATACTTTCTGTCAAATCTGAAAGAAAACCTTGATGATAATCAGTGTGTTGTGTTGTGTTGTGCGATTTTGCTGAGAATTATTCCTTCATACTGCAGGATGCAGTCCAAGGATACCACTGGAACAATTCCCAAGCTACTATTCACCCTTTCGTCGTGTACTACAAAAGTTCACACACACTTCAGTTGGATCATGTTTCTTTTGTTGTCATCTCAGAATGTCTTAAGCATGATGCTATCAGTGTTCACCTTTTCCAGAGCCAATTGTTGCAGTTTATATCATCACATTTTGACAAGAAAGTAGAACACATATCTATTACTTCTCAGACGGTGCAGCCTCACAGTATAAGAACAGGAAGAATTTTGTCAATCTGTGCCATCATGATGTAGATTTTGGTACCACAGCTGAGTGGCATTTCTTTGCCACCTCACATGGAAAGGGGCCATGTGATGGCGTGGCAGGCACCATTAAGAGATTAGCTGCACGTGCCAGCCTTCAGTGTTCATACAATGACCAAATTATGACACCGCGACAACTGTATGATTGGGCTTCCAGAAACATTCCTTCATGCCATTTTAAATACAGCACGGACAAGGACTATGAAAACCACAAGGAGTTCCTTGAGATACGTCATGCTAGTGCTTGACCAATTCCTGGTACTCAAAAACTTCACTGTGTAATACCAGTAAGCCGCACAGCTATTAAAACCAAGATGTATTCAAACTCAACTGAATACAAGGTTGAGTTAGTATTGCTAAATCCAATAGAACTGGACCTGGAGGATATTCGTGGCTATGTTATTGTTGAGTATGATAACCAGTGGTGGGTTGGTTGTGTTTTGGATGTGAACATTCATACAGAACAAGTTAAGATAAGTTTTCTGCACCCACATGGACCTTCAGTGTCTTTCACATACCCACAGAAGTCAGATATATTAGAAGTGGATAAAACAGCGGTCATTACGAAGGTTGACCTACGAACAGCAACAGGTCGGACATATTTTATGGAGAGAAGCGAAATAGAGATGGTCACTAGCAAGATGGCATCACATTCTTTTGGTTTGCAACCTTATTAACCAAGCGATTCACTTGTATGTGTACACCACTAATATAACCTGTAACACATTGTGAAATTCATGCATACATGCATCTGGAAGACAGTTATTGTACATTTGTCCGAACCTAACCTGGAGGACATATACTCCTATTAATCCTACACTGCCTTGCCAGTGCCAGCCTAATATCTGGCACATGGGTAGAAGAATGTTGTAGCAATAAAATATATTTTGTTTGTAATTTTTTAAGATGGCATGTTTTGAGATATTCAAGGTCAAAGGTCACAGTGGATGACCTTGAAACTTTAATCTGTTGTAAGAAGGTCATGTATGGTATCTATAGAAAGCTCAATGCTTTAGCTTTGCAGCTGTGTTTCAATTGTCACTGTACTACAATTAGAAAAACAGTTACAGCCATTTATAAGTGTGCGAGTTTGTCATTTTTTACGAAAATTTCGATTTTTTATTGTGTGTGTATCTTGGACAATTTTCAAAATAAAAATCTGAAAATTGGCAGAATTACTTACCTTGTCATATGTGTGCTTCATACCAAATTTCATCAAAATCAGAAATGGTGAGGTCAAAAACTTATTTTTTTTTATTGATCTGATGTGGAATGTCGCAAAAGGTTAAAACCCAAAAGATCATTTTTTCACAGTGAACATATGCCAGTTTTCTTAAGAGTAAAGGGACAGATTACAGGATTTTTACATGCATGCACCAATCTATTAAGTGTATGTGCAAGGGAAATAGCATACAAATCTAAATCTAAATTAGTTTTATATTAATTTAGATTTAGAGTTTTTATAAGTTTTACACTAACATAGATTGACGGATCATAAAAGATATGGAAGGAAGTACAGGAGAATATTAAGAAGACAAAGAAATGGAATGAGGAAATAAACCAATTAACTTGCATGCCATGATCACATAAATATGCTATACTTTGAATTAACTCATCATTTGCTGTGCAAAGTACAGAAGTCAACTTATGAACAGTATTCAACCAATATTTTAATAGTTAAGATTCTTATTCTGCCCCATTAGAAAACAAAAAGAATGACACCATATTTCAGAGTGTAAAGTACACCTTTTTTGACTTATGTATTTATAACAGTTCTGAGAAGTGAAATAATTCTTTAAGTGTGTTTCTTTAAATGGCAACACAAGGCTCTACATATAAAAGTTCGTACCATTCATATGCATTTTATGTCTTCAACTGAATGCTGAAGTGGTACTTAAGCATCCTATATTACTGTGAATGGTTTATAATATTCCAAAGTTTCACAAATTGGCATTCCTTTCTTCCTTATTGTAAGCAACACAGGCACAGCAATAAACCAGTAGTAAGTCAGTTTTTACCTCAAAAATGATCTATTTTAGCTTATTCAGATAAAAATACAGTAAGAAACTAAATTTAATTTTCAAATTAATTAAAACTGCATTTTTTGAAAACTTGGTTATTGTTATGACTAAATGTAATATTCTTGTTTTCAAAGGTGACTTTAAAGGAAATTTTGAAAACCCTGAAAAGACACCTCTTAGAATGTCACTGCAGTGTGTGCAGAATTATTGACGAAACTTGCATCAAGCAGAACTGCCATTTCTCAAGGCATATTTCATGAGCTAAGACAAGACCTTGCCATGGAATGCCCACGTCATCAATATTATCAGAAAAAACAAACTAACTAACTAACTAACTAACAAACAACACACGCATGCATTTTGAAGAAAAAAGCAAAATTTGTGTCTGTCAAGTTTAACGTATGGATCCAACATTGATTATATTGTTCTCTGAGAGGGTAAAGAATTTGAAATTACTAAATTACCAAAACTTATCAACTTAGATATATACACTGATGTCCAAAATTAAGGTCACAAACACATTTTTTACAATAACTCAAAATAGTAACCAGTAAAATGTTTAGAATTGCTGTCATATATACTTTGGGGAACGGTGAATCTAATGTAAGCATCCACTGTTTGTTAAACGATTAGCAGAGTGAGTTTGGTAAGAGAACGTGAAAGTGACTGTTTTCTGCATCTGCAAATTTTGTCTTCAGAGTTGTGTTTCTTGCAAGAATAATCACAAGATTGACTGATTTCAGTTGGAATGAGTGCTTGTTATCATTTAGAAGATGGACTGAGATGGAGAGCCATCAGCAGGCTTGAAGCTGGCCAGTCTCAAGCGGAGGCCGCTCGATGGTTACAGGTTGCATGAAAGGTGGTATCCAGGTTATGGCACCAATTCCGAAATATGGCCATTTATAAGTGTCACCATACCAGGAGGTCCAGTTAATGCTGCCCAAGAGCCAAGACACCTGTGGAGGATCGTTACGTGGCATTAACTGCCAAACGCCATAGACGGATGATGGCTAGAGACCTCTCTAAGGACCTCACTGCTGTGACTGGAACAACAATCTTGAGGCAAACTGTATACAGATGCCTAGCAGAGGAGGCCATTTACACCCGGCGACCAGTGGTGTGTGTTCCCCTCACCAGATCAAAGAATAGAGCCAGTCTTTCATGGAGCCAAACACATCTTTCTTGGACACAGCAAGATTGGGGCCGTGTACTTTTCTGTGATGAGTCGAGATTCAGTACACAAAGTGATTCTTGACGAGTCTTCATCTGGAGACAGCGTGGGGCCCACTATCATCCCTCCAACATAATGGAAATCGACCACTTTGGTGGAAGTAGAATCCTTGTGTGGGCAGGCATCATCTTGGACAGCTGTACACCGCTGTACATCTTCAATGGGGGCACTGTGACCACACAGCGCTATAGGGATGAGGACCTTGAACCTTATGTGAGGCTTTTCCGAGGAGCTGTAGGACCGAACTTAATTTTTATGGATGATAACGCAAGGCCACACAGAGCTCAGCTTGGCGACAGTTTTCTGAAGGGAGAGGATATTCGCCGTATGGTGTGGCCAACAAAGTCGCCGGACCTAAATCCTATAGAGCATGTTTGGGATGCTCTAGGAAGAGCCATTGCATGACACAACCCCCTCCCAGGACCCTCCAGGCATTAAAATCTGCAGTTTTAGAAGAATGGGATTCGTTGCCACAAGCTGTTATCAACAACCTCATTTACAGTATGAGGGCCATTGTGCGACTTGTAAAGCTGTGCAGGGTGGCCACACTTTCCTATTAGCTGAACCGTTCTCGAGATATGATGCATCATGTTTTGACCGTTTTTGGCCTAATTTGCATATCACACGTAATTTACTTTCTGTTCGTTTTGTTATGTTGCTATTGGATGTCTCATAGTATGAAGCATCTCTGTACCAAATTTCATTGCAATAAACCATTTAGTTTTCAAAATATCACAGAATATGCATTTGTGGCCTTAATTTTGGATATCAGTGTACATATCATGAAGGTTGGATCGATAGGCTAAATTTGCCAAACACAAGTTTGCTTTTGTTTTAACTCTTTTGTGTGGTACGATGTCAATCACTATGACATAAGTCAAAGTTTATTCTAATTGCCATAAATGTATTGGATTGAAGAAGGAAATTTTAGACCCCCTTTCTCCTTTATGTAAAAAATCTCTATTTTCCTTCTCTCACACAGCAAATATCACACACACAATCTTAGCTTTTTTTTCACCATTATACTTTTATGGATTTTTTTCTCACATTAAATAGCTATAACACATACTGAGAGCATTATAGTTCATTCATATGAAAATCAGTATATGGAAATTATAAACAGTTAATAATCAAAATAAAAAAGAGATATACTGAAACTAAGAACACATGAAAACAACATACAAGATGCATTTCAAAACATTAAAAGATTTTTGTAACTTTCATTTATGTCTAGTGATTGACATCGTACCACACAATAGAGTTAAAAAGTTCTTCAAAGTTCAGTTCCTCAGTTTACTTTAAATAACATTTAAAATCGCTATATTTTAATCGAAAAACTTAAGCAGGAAAAAAAGTCGCATGTAAGCAATGTCCACTGATCTTTTTTTTCTCTGCCTAGTAACAAAAATTACATCAAAATAGAAAATTTCCATGGTATTCCATTCATTTTGAGGACAAAATGAATGTGGACAAAGTGAACAAAGTGAATGGTGGACAAAGTGAATGGTGGACAAAATGAATACGGACAAAGTGATTCATCACTGGAAAAACTGTGAATAATGTTGGCCACCTATCCACAGCAAACATAATTTTTCAAATTAAATTTTTAGAAGAACAGATATGGCAGTATAAACAGATATGCTGTTATATCACCCACTAGGAAAATAACGCATCTAAAAAATAAGAAATATGTGGGAAAATACTCTTCTAGTTAATGCCATGATATGGGATGCATTATGTATGCAGTAACAACTTTTGATACATTGAGTCGTTTAGTTAGCATGAGGAAGTAAGTGCAAGTGACAAAATATCAGATGCCTTTGGTTCCATTCTTCAACTGAATATCTACCATCCTTTTAAAGCTAACATTTTACTTGAAAGTCTGCCTCATTCTAGTAAATCATTTCTATTTGTGTGTGATTCCATTAAGTGAAAAATTGGTGACAAATGGAATGATAATTATAAGTAAACCATTTTTTCAAAGAATATAAAAAATATACAGGGTGCACCATATAAAAGAGGCCTAGTGGCCAGACGTTGTTAGGTGGGTTAAAGTTGTTTGGCAGGTTTCCAGTTAAAACCACTTTGTTCTACTTCTAACCGGTTTCTGCGTGTACAGCTTCAAAGGAATTCTCCTGAGTAGTTACTCACAGCCAGAGCAGTGTAGGTACGCAGTAATAAGTGTAAGTGAAGAGAGAACAAAGGCAACGGAAATGGTTTTGAGTATGGAACAGCAGAGTTTTATTGTGGAACAGTATTTCAGAAATAACTCATACAAGGTTTTAAATGAGTTCTTTACAGAAAAATTTCCACATTGTGCAGCACTGGCGAAATCAGTGGTACAGAAGTTCAGTGCGGAAATTTCGTGAAACTGGCACAGTGTGCAACAGGAAAAGAAACAAACCCAAGACAATTTGTACTGAAGACAATATCAAGGATGTGTGCACAATGATGTTACAAAGCCCTCGGAAGTTGATTTGCCGATTATCATCTGCAATGGGAATATCTGCCACGTCATGCTGACACATACTTAAGGTGGATTTACATTTTTGGCCACACAAAGTTATGGAGCTCCAAGAATTTAAAACTCCTGATTATGCAAAATGGATGCAATATTGTAAGTGGTTTCAGAAGGCCATTGTCAGCGGTGAAATGGACCTAACACTTTATTACATGACAGATGAAGCATCTGTCTGGGTATGTCAATGTGCAAAACAGCAGAATTTGGACTGACATGAATCCCAGATGGACAATGGAGACTCCTCTGTACGACCAAAAGATAGGCGTTTGGTGTGCTGTGTCTGTAAACAGGATAGTCAGCTTATTCTTTTTCATTGACACCATCAACTCGGAGTGCTGTGTTCAGCAACTGTTCAAACCATTTGTTGCCGCACTTACAGAAGAACAGCGAACATATGCTTTCTTTCAGCAGGATGGTGCAATGGCGCATACTGTGCAGAACAGTCTATGTGCTGTGCATGAAGTGTTTGGGGAGGACAGAACTGTATCGAAGGGAACTATGGCCACCCAGATCACCTGAGCTCTCCACCTGTGACTTTTATCTGTGGGGAGCATTGAAAGGGAAAGTGTACGCAACTAATCTGCACACCCTTGATGAATTAAAAGAGAACATTACAGATGACATAGCTCAGATTACTGTTGATGAGTTGTGGCGCGTTACGAACATGTTCCATCATGTGCAGCTGTGTCTTGATGTCGGAGGACAGCACTTTCAGCAATTGTTGTAAACGCAGGTAAATTACTCCTGTTTTCTGTCGTTTCAAATATTCTTTACCATGTATAGTAGCATAGCCTGACTGTTGTCGTTCATTATACTCGGGCCTCTTTTATATGGCACACCCTGTATATGGATAATATATTTTATATGAGAATTATAGGTAAACTAATGTGAATGAAGATTGCTCAAACAGACCCAGACATGAAAACAAGTTGCGAATTTAAGAGGTAATTTGAACAGCTTCATTTACATTGAGATAGTGTGTGTGTGTGTGTGTGTGTGTGTGTGTGTGTGTGTGTGTGTGTGTGTGTGTGTACAGCATAATTAGAAAAATAAATGCATGCAATTACTATAAGAATTATTAAACAAAGTACCTGGTTGAGAATTCCTAACTTCAGCTTTGGAAGACCCACCAAAATTGAAATTGCCAAATGCCCATGGCGAAGTGCCTATGGCAGATGGTTTCTTGATCTCTGGAAATTTGAACACTGATGCACCTGATGTAGCAACTGGGGCACTGCTTGCAGAAACAGTAGTTGCAGTTTGAACAAAAAATGGAATGTTCCTGTTATTCTTAGTGCTCTTAGGTGTTTGGCCAAACTGGAATACTGTTGGATGTTTTGACTGCAGATCTCCACTGCTCGTGTTACTTGAAGAAGTATTAGTCGCACATTGTATTTTAGAAGCACTTGTTATGCTTGAAGATGTACCAGAATGAAGCAGAGTCTTACTTTGTCTGGTGTTCGAATTTTCAATGGTAGAGCAAGAAGTTGAAGTGAAATTACTTGCAGGAATCGTTTCTGATTTAAATAATGCTCCAGTAGGTGTAAGGGAAGTATCACCAAACTTGAAACCACCTGATTCATTTGAGGCCATCAGAGCTGGAGGATTAAATCTGAATCCATCTGTGGTTGTAGTAGAAATGGTGGTTATTGGAGCAGATGTCACAATGCTTTGTTGCTCTGATGGAACACTACAGCTGAATGTTGAGGAACTTGTGGATGAAACAGGGTTTGGCACTAGAGATTCAAACCTAAATCTGTCAGCATCACCATGAACAGGATAATTAAATTTGAATCCTGCAAAAACATTGACGTCTGAAAAACAAAGAAATGTTACATTTTTCCAATGACAATAACAACTATATAAGTAATAGTCAATCAGAGAAGCATCAGTGATTAATTAAGATATTCATTGTCATTAAAACAGAGTACAGCAAACAGGTTATTAATGTAGTAAATACTCATGTTAAACAAAAAATGAGCAATGAAAATTTACAGTAGTGATATTTTTAAGTTCATCATTAAGTAAAAGGCCATCTATAATTGTAGAGTTTTCCCACCAGCCTTCACAGCACAAATGTGACATATAAGTACATATTAGCTTGTGCTTCAAATCTATTTCTATTCCTGGTATCTATAATCTCATGATGAAATTTGGACATAAATACGTAACCATTAATAGTAAGTATGAAACTTTAAAACACGCTTAAGTTACATAAGAAAGTTTAATTTAAGGGAGCTTTCGACTGATAATTTCAGTGTTCACCAGCTTAACTTCAGTCTTGTCAGTTATAAGGCTTATAACTTCAGTCTTGTCAGTTATAAGGCTTATAACTTCAGTCTTGTCAGTTATAAGGCTTATAACTTCAGTCTTGTCAGTTAAAAGGCTTATAACTTCAGCCTTGTTACTGATAAAGACTGAAGTAATAAGTCTTATAACTTCAGTCTTAAGACTGACAGTCTGAAGTTATCAGTCAAAAGCTCCCTTAAATGAAACATTCTTATGTAACTTAGGCATGTTTTAAAGTTTCAAAATAACAAATAATCTTGCTCAAAATTCAGAATTTGTGATGAATGAAATTTCTTTAAAATGCCTAACAATAATGGTTACACTTTTAGTGAGCAATATGATCCATAGTCACAAAGGAGTTACCAGACATTTTCTATGTATGGATGCAACCAGTGCTTTCTGTTTAACATGTAACCAATACCTGAGGTAATCAAATGTGCTTAAATACTCAGAATTCTTTAAGCTCTGAAAGTGCATTGTGCCAGAAAACTTTTATTTATGCTTTTCAAAAATCTAACAAGAAAAGCAGTGATGACATCAAAAATTCTTGGATGCAATGATCACATCTTTTGACAAAGTCTGCATATATGCAGGTGACATCTAGTAAGTATTTAAAAAAGCTGGTAAGTGCTTTGAAAAACTTGATTCTGATTACAGCTGCTCAGAAGAAAAATAATTGTTTGCTTCCCATTACTTGAAATGTTGGTACTAATACAAAAGCACCTTTATGCTACATAGCAGGAAAGTTTTTCTTCCAGAACAGCTGTGAAATATGTAAGAAAGCATTCCCATGGTGTTAGATACCTGCTGTAGGAATAATTTTTCCAATATAACTTAAAGATATGTTGCTAAATAAAAAAAATACTATTATGACAAATAAAGTAACTGCGTCTGGGGAAAAAAAAGATGAAAACATGGAGAAAAGCTTACTCATGGTCACAGCCATCTGACATTTTTTTCTTTTTTTAAACTGGACTTCCACAATACTGTTTGTCATTCAAGCATGTATTTGTGCCAAGTAGTGAAAAACTTTTACATGAAGAAATGCTGGATAATGTGTGCACATCCTTAAAAATCATTTCTATAATCCTTTAGAAATTCCTGAAAGAAAATATCTTTCTGAAACAATATCATAGCAGGCCTTGTCGGCCTTGCAGCTTCTTTAAATCTTATTTATTGGGTTTACAAAATGAACCTGGAAAAAATAAAGTAAAATAGTTATATCAATAATGTATCTGTTGTGTTGATAAATTTCTTTCACAGTTATATTTATTACATATTGGCATCGGTTTATGTTGACAACTGGTACTTGATCATTTTTGATATTCTGATAACTCCCTATGAATTAAATTCAGGTTAAAACATCTATAGCAGAAGCCACAGTTGTTCTTAAATTTACGTGCATACAATTATAAGAATTACAAGGTTGCTTACCTAGTTTCACATTTCACTACACATTTAATTCTTTCTGCCGTCATGCTTGGTTCAAGCCTCCGGTGCGGTGTTCTATTTTTGGTCTTCAGGTTCTTTCAAATGTTCTACGAATGCTCAAGTCTATGAAGTGCCTTGTTGTCCAGGTTGCAAAATTGTATCCTCCCCACCCTTCCCACCAGCGTGTAAAACCTAACCTTCGTTGCTAAAAACCCAATTCTTGAACACAAAATCTTTTAATATTATCAACGAACATAAACTGCCTATTTACAAACATACAAAATGCCAAAAGAAAAGGTTAAAAACGTACATACAACTATTTACATACGACTCATTCTTTCGACTCTTCTTCTCAACACCCCATGAACAACCAACCACACCCTAAGCCATTCCAACGCAGACTGCTTCAAGTACTTTCTACCCTCTACTGGGTTATCTTGAGGAGGTGTTCTAGATGTTTTCTCTTCTGCCACTGCAACAAGAGTGAGCGACATGCCCGGCTTCCTCGCCCCGTACCATCGTCATCCACGAAAAGCTTCCACCGTGGCTCCATCTGTTATTGACTTTAGTGAACTCTTCATTTTTTCCCCTTCTGTGGTTTTTGTTTTTTTGGTTGGATCGTTATTTATTACAAATTTGGTCTCTTATTTTTTTCAATTAATACAGATTCTGCAATATGTAGGTGTCTCTCATTGCAACATGATTTTATTATTTTAATATCTTCAAAATTCGGGTATGCCTGGTTATCTAGACAGTATTGTATCAGTGCTGTTTTTGCTTCTTTTTTTTTTTTTTTTGCCAATTTTTAATATGTTGTTGTAAGCGATGTTTTAACTGATTTTTAGTACTTCCAATATACGATATTGGTGGGATTCCACTTATAGGTATTTCATACCCACCAGCTTTTTCCAAGATACTACATTTTCCAGTGTTATTAATTATCATATCTCAAATAGTCATTACTTTGTTTCCCATCTGAATTTTATATTTATGGCATAATTTATTGATTTCCGTAGAGATTCCTAGTGGGTAAGGTGTTGCTCCAACATACTGTAATTGTTTTTTTCTTTTAGGTGAATATGTATCCTGCATCTTTACTTGTATTTCATAAATCCATTTATTTATCTTCTGTGGAAGGTATCCATAGCTGTATGTGATTTCTTTAATATAATTTATTTCTTCATTATGAAATTCTTCTTTAGAGGAATATGTGATAGCTCTTTTAATTAATGTTTTTATGCTGTTACATTTCTGTGCGTAAGGGTGTGTTGAGTTATATGGTATCAGAACTGGGACATATGTTTGTTTTCTATGTACCTTGTACTGCAGTTGGTTATTTTGCTTGATGATCTTAACATCCAAGGTAAGATATTTTCTTCTTCATGTTCTACTGTCAATTTAATTGTGGGATAGACATTACTAAGTTGTTGAGTTAAAGATACCAGCTTTTCAATTTTCATTCTGGTCATGTGAAGATATCATCAACATATCTACAGTAAACCAATGGTGGTTCATCCAATGTACTGATAATTTGTTCTTCTATGCTGTTCATAATTACTTCAGCAAACAGGTTTGACAGAGAGCCCATTGGGCCACCAAAATTTTGTTTGTATATTTTCTCATCATATTTGAAGATATTATTTTCATAGATGTATAATAAAATTACTTTTAACTCTTGTAGTTGTGTGTTATTAAGAGATTGATCCTGTTGTAATTTTATTAATAATCTCAATAGCTTCTGGTACAGGGGTACTTGGAAACAGTGCCTTGACATCCATACTAGCCATTCTGTAATCTTTTTTAGATCTTGGTTTACATTTTTCACAATTTCAATAAATTCATATGTATTCTTTACATTGTATTGTGTTTTCATAAATATTGGTGCCAAGAAACTGTAAATATTATTTTCAAGATTAATCAATGGAGAGTTCCTTTTGGACACTATAAGTCTCATGGGGTTACCATCCTTGTGTGTTTTAATTTTTGCTAACATTCGTGGGACCTTTGTACCCATTGGTGGTTTTGCATTTTTGATCTCATTAGGTAAGGTGCTGTAGTTCCTGATGTTAGCCAAATATCTTACTTGAGTATCAGTTGGGTCCCTTTTCACCTCAGAACATTTCAATTCTTCTATTGCCAATTTCATTTTTAGGTTATATTCCTCTGTATTCAAAATCACAATTTGGCCTGTTTTATCAGCTTCACAAAATTTGATATTCCTGTCTTCTTTTAATTTCAACAGTTGATTTTTTTCATATTTTAACTTCTTTAAATAATAATTTTTATTATTTTTTCATTATATTCCTTTAATATAATTTGGAATAGTTTACCACAAAACTCCTCCTTATCCTCATTAGGGATATTTCTGATGATATCCTTCAAAATTTGGTATTACATTTTCGGTTTTTGTTATCTTCTGTGGAAATGAATATCCCCCCCCCCTTGTTGTAGTATACAGCTCTCTGTGAATAAGTTAGCTCGTGTGATGACATGTTCTGGTAAACCTCATAGTTATTTTCTTTTTGTTCATGCCCTGTATATTGGTCCAATAGTCGATGTAATTTTGCAGTAATGCTTTGTTTGGCTGTCTTTCTTTCTTTTTCAACTATTTCAGTAATTTCTCTTAACGTAGTATCCAAGATTTCATTCTTCCATGATCCAATGAAATTTCTGTATGATGTACTACTTATATTCTTCCATAATTTTAAACAGGTGGTTTGTAAACAAAAAATTATTATTCTTTTATTTACTATCTCTGCACTTAATCTTTTCTTTTGGCAAGTTTTTAATATTTTCTCATCTTTCTTATTCATTGAGGAGTTCGTTATTCTTATATATTTCGGGGTTAAGTCAAAGTCTCTACATGTGTTCAAAAATTTGACTTGGGTTTCAAATTTTGTTAATTTGATTTTCTTTTTTTTAAATTCTCTCAATATATTCAATTCCCGTTTTTGAAAAAAGCCACGGTAGTGCATTCTTACCGATTATTTCGAGACCGGGTCGTCTCAGTCGCACCATCACCCTACTCCAGAAAGTTTGCATGCAAATTGCATAGATGTTATTTCCGGAAAATTTGTATAGATGTTTTAACCTGAATTTATATATTGGAATACATGCAAATTTTCCAGATTAGGGTGATCGTGCGGCTGAGACGACCCAGTCTCGAAATAATCGGTAAGAATGCACTACCGTGGCTTTTTTCAAAAACGGGAATTGAATATATTGAGAGAATTCAAAAAAAAAAAAAAAAAAAGAAAGAAAATCAAATTAACAAAATTTGAAACCCAAGTCGAATTTTTGATTGCATGTAGAGACTTTGACTTAACCACGAAATATATAAGAATAACGAACTCCTCAATGAATAAGAAAGATGAGAAAATATTAAAAACTTGCCAAAAGAAAAGATTAAATGCAGAGATAGTAAATAAAAGAATAATAATTTTTTGTTTACAAACCACCTGTTTAAAATTTAATTATGGAAAAATATAAGTAATACAACATACAGAAATTTCAGTGGATCATGGAAGAATGAAATCTTGGATACTACGTTAAGAGAAATTACTGAAATAGTTGAAAAAGAAAGAAAGACAGCCAAACAAAGCGTTACTGCAAAATTACATCGACTATTGGACCAATATACAGGGCATGAACAAAAAGAAAATAACTACGAGGTTTACCAGAACATGTCATCGCACGAGCTAACTTATTCACAGAGAGCTGTATACTACAACAAGGGGGGGGATATTCATTTCCACAGAAGATAACAAAAACTGAAAATTTAATACCAAATTTTGAAGGATATCATCAGAAATATCCCTAATGAGGATAAGGAGGAGTTTTGTGGTAAACTATTCCGAATTATATTAAAGGAATATAATGAAAAAATAATAAAAATTATTATTTAAAGAAGTTAAAATATGAAAAAATCAACTGTTGAAATTAAAAGAAGACAGGAATATCAAATTCTGTGAAGCTGATAAAACAGGCCAAATTGTGATTTTGAATACAGAGGAATATAACCTAAAAATGAAATTGGCAATAGAAGAATTGAAATGTTCTGAGGTGAAAAGGGACCCAACTGATACTCAAGTAAGATATTTGGCTAACATCAGGAACCACAGCACCTTACCTAATGAGATCAAAAATGCAAAACCACCAATGGGTACAAAGGTCCCACGAATGTTAGCAAAAATTAAAACACACAAGGATGGTAACCCCATGAGACTTATAGTGTCCAAAAGGAACTCTCCATTGATTAATCTTGAAAATAATATTTACAGTTTCTTGGCACCAATATTTATGAAAACACAATACAATGTAAAGAATACATATGAATTTATTGAAATTGTGAAAAATGTAAACCAAGATCTAAAAAGATTACAGAATGGCTAGTATGGATGTCAAGGCACTGTTTCCAAGTACCCCTGTACCAGAAGCTATTGAGATTATTAATAAAATTACAACAGAATCAATCTCTTAATAACACACAACTACAAGAGTTAAAAGTAATTTTATTATACATCTATGAAAATAATATCTTCAAATATGATGAGAAAATATACAAACAAAATTTTGGTGGCCCAATGGGCTCTCTGTCAAACCTGTTTGCTGAAGTAATTATGAACAGCATAGAAGAACAAATTATCAGTACATTGGATGAACCACCATTGGTTTACTGTAGATATGTTGATGATATCTTCACATGACCAGAATGAAAATTGAAAAGCTGGTATCTTTAACTCAACAACTTAGTAATGTCTATCCCACAATTAAATTGACAGTAGAACATGAAGAAGAAAATATCTTACCTTGGATGTTAAGATCATCAAGCAAAATAACCAACTGCAGTACAAGGTACATAGAAAACATACATATGTCCCAGTTCTGATACCATATAACTCAACACACCCTTACGCACAGAAATGTAACAGCATAAAAACATTAATTAAAAGAGCTATCACACATTCCTCTAAAGAAGAATTTTGTAATGAAGAAATAAATTATATTAAAGAAATCACATACAGCTATGGATACCTTCCACAGAAGATAAATAAATGGATTTATGAAATACAAGTAAAGATGCAGGATACATATTCACCTAAAAGAAAAAACAATTACAGTATGTTGGATCAACACCTTACCCACTAGGAATCTCTACGGAAATCAATAAATTATGCCATAAATATAAAATTCAGATGGGAAACAAAGTAATGACTATTTGAGATATGATAATTAATAACACTGGAAAATGTAGTATCTTGGAAAAAGCTGGTGGGTATGAAATACCTATAAGTGGAATCCCACCAATATCGTATATTGGATGTACTAAAAATCAGTTAAAACATCGCTTACAACAACATATTAAAAATTGGCAAAAAAAAAAAAAAAAAAAAGAAGCAAAAACAGCACTGATACAATACTGTCTAGATAACCAGGCATACCCGAATTTTGAAGATATTAAAATAATAAAATCATGTTGCAATGAGAGACACCTACATATTGCAGAATCTGTATTAATTGAAAAAATAGAGACCGAATTTGTAATAATAACGATCCAACCAAAAAAAAAAAAACCACAGAAGGGGAAAAAATGAAGAGTTCACTAAAGTCAATAACAGATGGAGCCACGGTGGAAGATTTTCGTGGATGACGATGGTACGGGGCGAGGAAGCCGGGCATGTCACTCACTCTTGTTGCAGTGGCAGAAGAGAAAACATCTAGAACACCTCCTCAAGATAACCCAGTAGAGGGTAGAAAGTACTTGAGGCAGTCTGCGTTGGAATGGCTTAGATTGTGGTTGGTTGTTCATGGGGTGTTGAGAAGAAGAGTCGAAAGAATGAGTCGTATGTAAATAGTTGTATGTACGTTTTTAACAATTTCCTTTTGGCATTTTGTATGTTTGTAAATAGGCAGTTTATGTTCGTTGATAACATTAAAAGATTTTGTGTTCAAGAATTGGGTTTTTAGCAACGAAGGTTAGGTTTTACACGCTGGTGGGAAGGGTGGGGAGGATACAATTTTGCAACCTGGACAACAAGGCACTTCATGGACTTGAGCATTCGTAGAACATTTGAAAGAACCTGAAGACCAAATATAGAACACCGCACCGGAGGCTTGAAGCAAGCATGACGGCAGAAAGAATGAAATGTGTAGTGAAATGTGAAAATAGGTAAGCAACCTTGTAAACCCTATGAATTGCATTTCCTTTTATTTTCTGATTATGGGAAAAAAACTGAAGTTTGTAAAAGAGACTGTTGATTATACTAGTCCTGAGAGAACACAACAGTGATAAAGATACTTTCCTTCACCATATGCTCAACGTCTTGATGCCATCATTCATTGGTGCTGTAGCGAACATATTATAATTCCACAAATTATGTCCTATTTGTTAAAAACACAAGAATTACAAATGAATGAGTTCAAATCCTGAAATTAAAGCAATGTAAATCCATTGCAAAAGTTAATTCCTATGCCCATTTTGAGATGTTTGCTAGCTCTTCGTCAGGAGAAATGACAGAAAATTCCAAGTCAAAAAGCACTCTCTGATCAGTCATGATCACTGTTTGCTAATGTTTACCAAACAGAGTTCAATAGTTTAGCATCATCTATGTTTGGTGAGTATTATCATTTACCTTCTTCTGTTACTAGTTTTCTCTAGGGATATGATAATCCACATACACTCACGGATAATGAAATTTGCGCACCAAGAAGGAAGCATGAGATTGAACTGAACTTTTATGGACGTAATGCAGATGAATGATACACATGATGGAAAAAACAGAGCTGCAGGACAATTACAGAGAGATCTGTGGCATGCAGTCGGGTCATCTTCAATCAATAGCGCGTCGCACCACCTGGTGCGACAATACATGTTGCAATACAGTCTAGCATGGAGGTGAACAGACGCCTGATGATGGCCTGTGGCAGACTGGTCCACACATGTTGGACGGTATGCTCCAAATACCGGTTAGTGTGACACGGCGATAGCTAGCGTTTCAACTGGTCCCACACACGCTCGATAGGGGACATGTCTGGTGTGCAGGCAGGCCATGGAAGTGTCTGGACAGGATGTAGGCTATCCTGGGCAACCTGAGCCATGTGCAGGTAGGCATTATCCTGCTGGTATAGCGTACCTGGGACAAACAGGAGCCACTTCATCTGCCTGTACAGTGGACCGCATCCCCATGGGATCCATTTGTGCCTGGCGCACGATCCGTCGATCCTTTGTACTGGTGGTCCTCCTGGTCCGTCTGGAGCTGCTCCTCCATGTGGCAGTGCCGTCACGTGTCCACTGCTCTCAACACGGTTGGACGGTATGGTCAGAATAATCCATGTGGTGGGCTATATGGCATGCCAACCACCCAGCAGTTTTCAGCCCGATGATCAGGCCTCTCTCAAAGCCTACAAGTGGCGTAAATCGATGTCTTTGGCATCTACCCGGCATTCTTATCACTCTGTACTCTTGCGTGTGTCTGCTGGTGCTTTTTGCTTTCATGGGACATCGACTACAGGCCGGTTCATGCTTGCAGTGCCACCACAGGGTGTGTGGTCATGTGCAATTGCACCAAACATGGATCATTTGCATAACAGCATGCACTCTAGCTATTTGCAAAGTCTTGCGGTTGCAGCATGTTTCTTTCTAGGTGCTCAAATTTCATCTTCCGTGAGTGTATATTGTTATCACAATTCAGAGATAGCAGCAGACATCTGATAAGATAATGGACATAGATGCACAACCCATATGAAAGCTGAGTATGGTAGTATCTTCTTTTACACTGAGTATGTTACAGGAATTTTAAAGCATTGAGGGTCAATTTTCTAATTTCCATTTACTTTTTTCTCTAATTTACAAAAGCAGTTACCTAAGACACTGACTTCCAACAAATTGCTCCACTGTCATAAATTTTTTGTGACTATTCATAAATTTTTTGTGACTGAGATCATTGTCACAAGAATACAGTCGCCACTGATCTGTCAGTCTGTCTACGCTGACAGCAGGTATTATGCAAGGCAATAGTATTCCTAACTGTCTGATTAATGGCAATGTATGTTTCACACTTTCTTTTCTCATAACAGGATGTAATACTTGCAGATACTGAAGTAACTTGTTCTTTAAAGAATGAAGATTACTTTCCACAACTACTCTTTCAGTGACAAACATGCTGCACTTCTTTTTTTCTTTGCCTTAATAAACCTCTTGTTATCCCACAATTCCTTGCAGAAAAGTTGTCACCAACAACTCTCCCCACTACCCAGCTTGCTCTCTCTGTAGGGTAGGTCTGGGAAAATATGTCCCAGATCATAGGTGCCAGTTTTTCAGAAATCCAATGGGTGCTCAAGCCCATAACAATGACATGGAGTACAAGCAGAGAAAAGAGGGGGGGGGGAGTAAGGTATGGAAATTGAATGCAGACTATTTTTCAAAAAAATTCTTTTTAACCTAGACTTCGAGGCTGTAAGAGAAATATCTGTCCAAAACGCCACAATCTGTTGTCGAAGACCATAACATTTTCAGCAGGTATTTTGTTTCTTTTCTCTCCCCCCTGAATTTTGGAAAACCAGTGGGTTTTCAAAACACCTGAACATGAAGCTCAAAATTTTTGATTTTTTTTCTGAATTATTTTTCCATTTTCCAATCCCAGGGCAGGTCAAATTTGTAAAAATAAATAATGGAAACCTTTGTGGGCCACATAATATTTCTGTAGAAGTATGGAAAGTGTTAGGTGTAGAAGTTATTGGCACCATGGGATCTAACAAAAATGATGTTCGAGTAAAAATTCGGAAGAAATTCTGACGAATACAGGAACAGTATATAAACACTCATTCATACGGAAAAGAGCGATGTGAAGCACTGCAACAGTTACTGGAACATAAAATTATTAATACATAATTTCACACAACATGAAGATACATGACAGCATATTTTATCTGGAAGAGACTGAGGAAAAGGAAAACAAGTAGAAGGACATTTTGGATTTATACACACATACATATTGCTATGGTGTTATGAGATTCAGAGGTTAAATCCTTAAAGAAAGCTCACTACCAAATTAAAGTTTAAAACTAATGGTGCTAGATTTTACTTACTATTCATAAATCACATATTTCCACTAACAGTAACCATGGCCCACAGCTCGAGTTTCACAAACATTCATTACATGCTTCACACAAGACCTTCTGTATTTCATACTCATTATCTTTTTTTCCATGCAGACATTATTGAATCTGATCCTCCCATGATTTCCTTGACTTTCCTCTGCCTTTCTTCTGAATAAATTCTGTTCATTAGCATCTCACCATTCATTCTTTCAACATGGCCACAACACCCCAGAATATTTGTCTCCACCCTACTAACAAAATTTTGCTTCATATTACACACCGGCAACACACCTTTATTCCTCATATAATCAGAATATATCTTACCATAATCAACCTCTCCCCCCCCTTCCCGTCTGTAAGTAATGTCTCTCCAACACACAAACAACTTCTATGTCTCTTCAGAAATGCCCAAGTTTCACTTCAGAGTCAGAACAATTACACTTTTATACACAGCAAACTCAGTGAGAGATGGATTTGCCTCCAAGGGGTTACTCTGCTGGGCAACAATGGCACACATGATAAAAACAGGGTCCTTTGTCAATCTGAGGGGCTGATGCAAAATTAAGCTTTTGTAGGTAAATATATATTGTCGGCTGAGCTGTGGGCTGATCACCCATACTGATGTACTTTTTATGATTTTCAAGACTCACAGAAAGAAAAAAAAATATTTGTGATGAAGGGAAACACAAAAGATTCCACATTTTGAGGACAATAACACTTTCAAATTCTTTGAATTGTTAGGGCCAAACAATAAGTCATATCAGAAAAAAATGTAAAAGAGGTAATACAAGATGTAAATTACAAGGAAATAAAGATTTATATCAGCACTTGATTAACATTATATTTACCTGCAGAGCTCGATGAAGTTCTTGGTGAGTCACAAGCAACACACCTGGATTTCCTCGCACGATTCATCACCATGCAAACTTCACATTCCCAGGTTTTCCCTTTCTTGCCAGTGGAAGTCTGCAAAAAGAAAAAAAAAGTGACTTTTTTTTTCTAGAATACTAAAACCATATCTTCTGTTCTAATCACATAATTCAAATCACCTAAAAAGTAAAACCAGAAACAAGCTTCTATAGGAGTGTGTAGAGAACAAGTCTAAATTTTTTTAGGTGTGTTTTTCATGATTTGTTATATAATCATGGAAGAGGTTTAGAGATTAGTATATGAAAACAAATGTTCTGTTCTAGGTCAAGAGTTAGATTTTAATCCATGCATACATATATACAGAAAGTGATGTTTATCCAGGCATGTCATGCAATGCAAATCCAGAAATGATTATGTATAAGTTTTAAAACAAACATTTAATGATATCATTCTAATGCAAATTTGTATTTCATGCAATCCACTCAGGTCACTGACAACTAACTTCGTATGATCAATATTAATCCTGCAACAGAATGTGCTACTAAAACCATGTATATAATTCATGCTGATGTCTGGTAGAAGTCAATGAAAACAACTCCTAATCATTTTCTTTTTTCTTTCTCCCTCCTATTTGTTTTGTTTTAGCCCTGGACAAGATATATATGTAAAGGTGGATTTATGACTGATATTTGGAATTACAATTTTTACAAGAGGAAACTTTTCAATATGTAAGTGATCAGATTCAAAGCACAAAATTTTAAGAAAAATGAAAACTACCATTAATTCACTATCTACCATTCATAAAAAATAAAATCATGCCCTATCACTTTTTATTGCTTTCTGTTATCATTAGAATTGCATGGTACCAAAAACTACCATAAGACAATATTAGTGTTACATGTGATTCGAACGTTAAGTGAACTAGTGAATATTCATGTGCAACTGACAACATACTACTAAGTACTCTTGATTTTATTATGGATGAATGAAAAGTTTCTTTGTGACTGCACATTTTATCACACAAGACTTTCAAATGATGAGAATATTAAAGAATAGGTTATTTCCTGACTTATTTGGAAAAAGAAATGATTAATATAATTACTGATGAAAGTCAAGAAATATGAACTTCATGTATCATACTCTTATAAGGCCAAATTAAAAGGTGATACAATGGACTAGCACTATAAAAGCTGTAAAAAATTTACACAATAATACTAGGAAAAAAAGTGCTCTTGCATGGCAACCTGGTTGGTGTCTTGAATTCAAATTTGGTCTGTGCCTAGAAAAATGTATGCAAATTATTCCAAAGTTCAAAGACTGCAAATGAAAATGCTACTGAATGAGGTGATAGAAAAAGTGAGCAATCACTAATGTGTTCTAATGCTAAACCATTAAATAGATTCTGATACAACAATGAAAATCAAGAAATGAGAAGAATGCAAATTAATAAAATTGTAAACAGAATAGCAATGATTCTGCCCCATGAAAATAAATAAAAAATATATGAATGCTGAGGTTCAGAAACAATTATAAAAAACATACAAAATTCAATATTATGACTAAAAACTTTCATGTGATTAAGAAAAAACTTTTGCTGTTTTTGTTCTCTCTTTCCCACATTTTCCTTTGGGGAGTGACAGACAAAATTTAGATCTTTCTCTGTTTTCATGGGTACTTTTGCTTTCATTGTCCATTGATCCTTTACACCATTTTTTTCATCATACTGAAATAAACCCAGATTTTTCTCTCTTAAACTAAAGGAATTTTAGTAAATGCATTAAAATATAATGACTAAGATGCAGAAAAACTGTACAGCAAATTTCAAAATCAAGGTGTTTGCAAAAATTGCAACACTTGGAAATGGAGTCGCTGGTTGACACTTTAATGTTGATGATACATGTGCGTGTGGGCAAAGAAAAGATAAAAGTGTTTTGTGACCCATGCTAAAACATTAGAAAAAAATGCACTCCTTTGAAGCTTGGATCAGAAGTCAAAGGGATTCTGGGAACCCATTATGAACTGCAAATATTCATCTATAGGCCAGGATACTTGCAGAGCAAATGAACATTAACATTTTTCAGGATGGGCCTACATGATATTACTGCTTTATGATGCAGAAATTTCTCTCTGTCAGAATGAAAACAATAGTGGGGCAGTGTTTGCCAGCATAAATGAAAATAAATATCAGGCATCACAAATTACAAATATAGATGAAGTGCTATTATACTTTGATCGTTCCCCAAACAGAACTATTGATCTTAAAGCTTGGCTTATGGTATATTTCATACTAACTTGCCATTATATACATGGAAACTATCATATATGTTTTATGATATAAATCACCATGACCTTCTGTTCATCATGTTATATTCGGTTCACATATGAAATCATTGAACAAATTACGTGGCGTTTCATAAAAATAGTTTTCAAGAAATTGCTAAAAAATATATTTCTTTGCTTTGCACTTACCTTTATGTATTACACTGAAATATAATGGACGTCACTCTTCATTAACAAAGTCACAATGTTTTTAGGCCTATGTTCACTTTGTTGCATAGATTGAAGTTCATTGCTAGCATTTATGTTTCTAGGTTTAAACATTCCTGTTGGCGGGTTCAACATTCTCTCTTCTGGGGTGGATGCAGTATCCTAGTTCACTAACATTCATTTAACCTAGTAGTTTATAGATTTGTTTACATATGGTACTACTGCCATATAATGTTTAAGGAGAAGAACTGCAATTTCAAGCAAACAAGTTGAGGAATGTAAAGTAGTACATTTCTGAATAAAACTAAGAGGAATTGCTTAAAAGATCCTAAAACATCAAAAGTTTTTAGATGGATATATGCAGTGAACAAAAAAGAAACTGAAATACTAAACATAAAAAATAAACATACGAAGCCACGAAATCATCCAATGTCACAACAAAAACCTTGTCCACTACGGTAAAACTGGACTTATTTTGCCGGCATGTTCGCACCGCATCATTAATGGTGTAAAGGAAGCTACTGCAGTCCATCCATATACGGCTGCTCCAAACATTGGTCTCTCTTGGCCTGTCACGTCATTGTTCACAGTTCATATCAACAGCACCCTCTAGTGGTAAGTATTGGTGCATATTTTCATTGATGTTTTTTATTTTTTCTTTTTCAAGGTTATATTTTCTTCACTTCTTATAAGGCTTTTCCATGCGTAGCACAATGTCATTGGACTATTATTGTTACAGTTAAATATATGTATTTTTTCAATATATATTGATTCAGCTGTTAATATTTCTTTCCACTTTCTAAGTTGACAAATATGTTCAATGTTAATCCAATCCAGTGTAGCTTGATTTTGCATGCAGTACTTTATCAATGCAGTTGTATTTTGTATTTTGCTCCAATTTTTCCTATGTTCATATAATTTTGTCTCTATATTGCATTTAGTACTGCCTAGTAATAAACAGGTTTGGTACGGTTGCTATTCTGAATTGAAATTTTATATACACCTGCTTTCTTCAGCAATGTTTTATTATCCCTTGTATTGGAAATGATTCTTCTTATATCATGTACATTCCTATGTTTATATCATATCTTCTACATATTTTTTGTAAAACATCTGTTATATATGGTATGTAAGAAAATGAGCAACAAAATGAAGTTGGTTTATCCTTCTTTTCCAGTATCATTATATTATTGTCAGTTGGGATGAACTGTTTAATGGTGTTTTCAATTGTTGTACTTCTAAATCCGTATTCAATAGCCAATTTCTTTATCCATTGTAGTTCCTTATTCTGTGATTGTAATTTCAAGGTATGGGTATACACTTTCTTTATAAGTAAGGTCGAAAAGCTGACAGTTTAATAACAATTAGGGTGGTTTGAATCAGCTGGTATTATATTTGGAATGAAAGTCAGGTTTTTATATACCGTATATACTCACGTATTAGTCGAGAAATTTGGGACAAAAGAAGCTTCAAAGTAAGGGGGTCGATTTATACGCGGAGCCTAAAAAAATCGTAAGTCCAAAAGTTCTTCCCGTGAGGCTAAAGGCAATCCATCCCGAAAAAAAAAAATGCTGAT
Source organism: Macrothele yani (assembly GCA_039090855.1). Classification (NCBI taxonomy): domain Eukaryota; kingdom Metazoa; phylum Arthropoda; class Arachnida; order Araneae; family Macrothelidae; genus Macrothele; species Macrothele yani. Next base: position 72,220,333 of record CM076994.1, on the reverse strand, counting down.
GCAGTATTAATTACGAAACTGCGATCCTCCGACAAAAAAAAAAAGAAAGGAAAAACACTGATGCAGTTGTAATTACGAAATCGCGATCCTCCGAATTTCTCTGCGCTTTGAAAAGTCTCCTGGCTTTGCGTATCCACAAGGAGTTGCAGCCGCGCATCAAAAGCTCCGCCCTCCCGACTAACAGTTTATTGCTCTGACCTACGACCTAATGCAGCCATGCGACAGCCATTGTTAGGTGTTGCTTGTTCTTAATCACACGTGTTTTTGTCTTGCTTCTCCTATGTATTATGGCTGACACGGATTATGTAAAGAAGCTCCGGGATGTCCTATAACGCAGGATTTAAGTTTAAAGTGGGTTCTTTTGCAGAAAATACTAACAACTATGCTGCTTCACTTCAATTTGGCATTAACGAAAAATTGATTCGAGATTAGCGTAAAAAAAAAAACGTGAACCAAAAGGGCGAAAAAAATATCTTGATTAAACCGACTGGCCATGAAAAAAAAAAAAAAAACAGTTTCATGGTTGTTCTTTCCTGTTTGGCCGACGGCAGGAAGCTACCTCCGGTAATTATTTTCAAACGCAAAACTCTGCCAAAGAGCATTGTCTTTCCGTCTGGTGTGCTCGTTCGTGCCCATGAAAAAGGATAGATGAACAAATCCTGAACAATTGACCAGTTACAGAATGTGTGGAACAAAAGACCAGGCACACTTTTGAGGAAACCTTCCCTTTTGGTGTGGGATATGTTTGTTGCACACCGTTGTGCAGAAGTGAAAAAAACTGCAGAAAATTCAAAAACAACTCTTGCTGTCATCCCAGGTGGGTTGACATCTGTTCTTCAACCACTAGATGTCTGCCTTAATAAGCCCTTCAAGGACAATGTGTGGAGGTATTGCGTGGATTAGATAAGTTCCGATTTGCCGACTGAAACCAAGGGCAGAAATCTAAAGAAGCTGGATATCGTTTTGATTGCGCGATGGGTCAAGGAGGCTTGGGATGCGATACCTGCGGAAATGGTCGTGAAATCATTCAAGTAATGTTGCATTAATAACGAACTTGATGGCACAGAGGATGATGAGATTTTTATGAGTGACGACGACAGTCACTCTTATGACACAGGCATAGATGGGAATACTGATGTTTACGATGACGCGCCGATGACGGAGAAAGACATTTTTGAACTGTTTGGAGAGTCTGACTCGGAATCGGATTTTGAAAGGTTCCGATGAAGTTTTTGGGTATGCAAATTAAATTTATTATTATATATATATATATATTTATTTTTTTCGTTTTCAAATGTTTTTGAATAAATTCATTGAAACTTTTTTTTCTCGTTCTGGGATCGACTTATATGCAAGTTTTTGGTTTTTACGATTTCTTCACTCTGAAAGTGGGGGAGTCGACTTATACGCGAATATATACGGTACTTCATATTGTATTTCTGTTGTGTTATTTTTATAGAATAGGATATCTAAAAAAGGTAGTTTTCCATTTTTCTCAAATTCAAGTGTGATATTAATCTCTGGGTATGTGTTACTATGCGTTTCAGCAAATTCCTTTAGTTTTTCAATGCCATACTGCCAAAATATTAAGGTATCAACATATCTGCAAAATATGGCTGGTATAACTGTATTGTTATCATTCATTATTTTTTCTTCTATATCCTGTAAAATAGCTTCTGATAGAATACTAGAAAGTGGTGAACCCATAGTTTTGGTCAGAAACTTATTACTTTACGTTCCTCAACTTGTTTGCTTGAAATTGCAGTTCTTCTCCTTAGACATTATATGGCAATAGTACAATGTGTAAACAAATCTATAAACTACTAGGTTAAATGAATGTTAGCGAACTAGGATACTGCATCCACCCAGAAAGAATGTTGAACTCACCAACAGGAATGTTTAGGCCTAAAAACATAAATGCTAGCAATGAACTTCAAGCTGTGCAACAAAGTGAACATAGGCCTAAAACCATCGTGACTTCGTTAATGAGGAGTGACAGTCATTATATATAATTGTATTAAATAAAAGCAAGTGCAAAGCAAAGAAATATATTTTTTAGCAATTTCTTGAAAACTATTTTTATGAAATGCCACGTAATTTGTTCAATGATTTCATATGTGAACCAAATATAATGTGATGAACAGAAGGTTATGGCGATTTATACCATAAAACATATATAGAACTGTTGATGCTAAAAATGATTAAAAAAACAATTGCTCATTAATTATTAAAAATAGCTTAAAAGATTTCATGAAATTAAGAGAAAATGACTTAAAATATGCAGGTATTTCAGATAGTAATCCACATGTGCTACATATAGTGTTATTTGTTGAAGCTTTACATTGATGACTACGAGATTACAAAATTTGGGGGTGTGGTGCTTTGCCAATGAATCTGTTCACTAAATAGCGATTTTTGTTAGGTGTGGCTTTTACCCCAATGTGGTGCTTAACTCAAAAATTATAGCATTTGTGTAATGCCAATGTGAATTAATGTTGGGCATGGGGTTTGGTGTAAACAACTGCATTACACATTTAATTATCTTTTTTGTTTTTTCTTAAAAGAATGTTCATGGGTCTTTAAGACTATTACTGTTCTGAAAATTTGTATGACCTAAGTGTCATTTTATTTATTTATTTATTTTTAGTAGGAATTAAATTTTGTTCCAAAATGCAGTTGCCTTAAGGGCCATCTCAACCACTAGAAGCTATTGCACAATATACTTTTTATGGAAATATGTGAATTTTTTTATATTATGTAACATTTTATGTAACATTGGGGCCAAAAAGTGCCTATGCTTGGTGAGCATTAACTTATTTTCTACATGAATAAATCTTAAGTGACTAATGTATGTGAAAGCCATTTTGTTTCCTGTCTTGTTCCTACTTCTACATTTCCTGAAATGCTACTCTTCTTATCTCACAGAAGAGAATTAGTTTCATTAGTCTGAGGATAGTCTGATGCCATTTCCAGAGATTTTCACTACCTAAGCTTGTCTTGACATCTGACCCCCTTTTCTGAACACAGCTAGCAAAATTCCAAGATGGAAAATGAATTATTTGTAGTCTCCTAACCAGTTTGAAACAGATGGAGCTTAAATTTGCAGGGGAATAAGCAAATTCCTTCTTGAACTCAAAGCCTGGGGAATGCAAGATTAAATCTTTTAAGGGTTTAGAACTAATCCTTGTTTCATTGTTGCAGTGAACACAGCACAGGGAATGAAATTAAGATTCCTTTTAGTAACCACTCTCCTCACTTGTTGAAGTTGTTCTCCCCCTCTCTCTCTCTCAAATCTGGTGTCTGGTTAAGCTCTTATGTGTGGTTGGTGAAAATGAGTTCAATCTCACTCATTAGTGCAATACTAAATGCGCAGAAAGAAACACTTAGTTGAGGAGAAAAGTTTTCAAGAAATATGTTGTTGACCACAGCTTAGAAAGTTGTACAAGGTGTCACAACTACCCAGCTGAAATTCCATTTTTTCTCATTTGGTACTCATGCACGTACCTCAGTGAGAGAGAAAAATCTCCAATGGAACTGAAGGGGACTTCATGAGGACAGGTATAGAAAAATGGATGATTTAAGGGCAAACTATCAATAACATTCTGCGTGCCAGAAGAATATGCTGCTTTTCACACCACCCCCACTCCTTCAGTATACAAACCTGGAATTGTTTCCAGTCAAGTGGCAATGCATAAATCAACACACACACACACACACACACACACACACACACACACACACACACACACACACACACACACACACACACATCACTAAGCTGTTCTCTGAAATTCAGAGGTTAGTTCCACAATACAAACTTCCAGATAAATGTTTAAGTGATGATCAGGCTTCACTGACATCCAACGCACGACGCACACCAAGACCTTCTATACTTCATACTTCATACTCATAATCTTTTTCTCAAGCAGACACTCCTGAATCTGATCCTCCCACAACTTCCTTGGTCTTTCTCTGCCATTCCTTCCGGCCACTTGGGCTGAAAAGATTTTCTTAGTAAGCATCTCATCACTCACTCTTCAGCATGGCCAAACCACCGAGGCTTTTGTTTCACATTACACAACTGCAACACATCTTGATTCCTCACACAATTGGAACGTGTCTTGCCACAAACAATAATGCATTTCTCCAGCACAAAAACGACTCCTATGTCTCTTCTGTAGTACCCAGGTTTCACTGCCATACCCAGCCATGCGAGACTCTCTTAAGAACCCGTCATTCCTGTGAAAACCTCCCAAAGCACTATGACTTTCAATGAAGAATTCACTTATCTACTAATTTCACTAGCCAATTTGATCTCTCTGTCAAACATGCTTCCTAAATACACAAACTCATTCACCTGGTCAGTCACTGTGCTATTTAGACTTATATTACATACCCTGGAGGTCATTTCATAACCCTCAGTACAGTGCACCAAATTAGATTTGTGCAGCAAGAATGGGTGGGGGGGGGGAGGTGATATTTGAGGAGGCAGGGCAAGATACAGAAACTTATTTGGGGAGGGTGTTGCTGCAGCCTAAAAAAGAAAAAAAATCAGACTTTGTGGAGAGCACACACATACACACAGATTATAAAATCACAGTACTAACCCTTCCTCGCATTGCAAGGCTTTTTAAACATTCTTCCATTAAAATAATTGTTTTAAATCTTTAAATCACAATCAGCAAACAAGAACTGAAAAATCAGTTCTATTTCTCAAGGTGTTCAGTCGCCCACTTTTTGAGAAAACTAATTTGATGCTTTTTGCATCTCATGACTGGATAAAATCCTTCAAATTGATCTCTTTTATTCAGATGGGTTAATTTAATAGAAAAATTTCCAGTTTGAAAATTTGTTATATTATGTTTATGCTACAGTGAGGTATGTGCTTTGCTCTGTCACCCACATGATCTCGCATGAACTCCAAAGTCTACCCCACATGGTCAGTGCTAGGAAGTAGCGTGCTACTATTAGTGACCTTACAGTAGTGCACTACTTTTATTGTAGTTTGTATTGTAGCATAACTACAAAAATAAAAAAGTAGTTTTGTTTGTAACATGCTACAAAATTCAATTAGTTGTAACAACATTTCAAGCTACATTTTTTCACTACTTTTTTCGAGGAACAAATTTTACTGAGAGAAGGAATCGTTTGCCAAATTCAGCTTGACCTTCCGAAGAACTAATATTGTCCAACAGGATGCATGAACTTTACAATGCCAGGTCATAGGTCTCGATGGCAGGTGGAGCATAAAAGGAAGGGGGTGACCTAATGAGGCTAAGAGATATCTCCGAGGGGTAGGAACAGTCATAAAACTGGGAACCCCTTGTAAGAAATCAATGTGAATGTTCAACCCTGTTGTAACACCATTCTTTCAGAGAATGTGTAAATGTTCCATTTGCCTATCAGCTTTGAACGTTGGTGCAATCTCTTAGGCTTACCATCTCTAAGCTTACTTCCTAGTTATATGTTTCACGATGCTGTAGCTAAGAACGAATGCCGAAACAGAACTTCTTTGGGAAGTTTCCTATAATTGTTGTAAATTAAAAAGGGAAACAATAAAAGGAAATTGTATTACTATGCACACTTCTGGCAAAGCAGACAAAAAGACTTTCGGCTTTTTTTTTTTTTGATTGGAGGTTGAACGATCACAGTGAGAAACTCAATGGGCTATAAGCAGTTGCCCATCCTAATTTAGGCCACTGACTCCAGGGAAGAGGGTGAGCCAGTGCCTTAAAACAAACACAACATCCATGCCTTGACGGGATTCGAATCCGAACTCATCTTGGACAAATGATCAGAAGCCATCGCTTAGACCACTGCGACACCGGGTTGGCCATTTCAGCTTCAAAATCATCGCATTGAACTAGAAAACTTCATCTCCAAGCCATTGCATCACAATTCTAGTAGTATAAGCTGTATTTATGTATGCACAGATTATTTATTTACTCGCTTTTCATGAATGCATTAACTTTTTTTTTAATTTCTTTGTTCAGTAATTTACTGAATAAAGAAATTAGTAATTTCCTTAAAAACATGTCTGAGCACTCATTATTCACTACTAGTGGAACCTATGTGTTCCTAATTTACTACGTATTACAGCATTCACTACACATTGATACGTCACTTACTACAATTGATGTTATTAATCTCATAACACGATTCTTCATTTCTACTAGAAACATGAAACCATTTATTTTAGCGATTTTCAATATGGCTATCATTCAATAGATTTAGAACTCATCCTGAAATGTAGTGTTATCCAAATGTTTCTGCTTCTCATGTTTCCTTCATGAACACTTTATCAGTATAAAGCCCAACTTTAGACTGAGTAAATTCATTTAATGCAAAGTGCAGTTTTAAATTACATTCTGAAAAGTAAAAAAAAAAAGGTTAATGTAATAAAAGCATGCATTATATATATATATATATATATATATGGGATGTAAGGTCAGGTGATGCGTAACATCACAGCCTCTCCTTGACAAATGTCAACCCCGCCTTCTCGTGGTGCATCCTGTTCCCACTAAAGGGGCTCTGACGACCGCCAATAGCGGTATAACTATACCATCGGGATTAGAGGAAATTCTATCCCACACACACCAACCCGCTTGGCCAGCGTGGTGAGTTATGGCCAAACCCCTCCAAAATGACTCCACAACTTAAATCTTGGCCCTCAGTCTCCGGCAGCTGGAATGTACCTGGCCAAGGCAGCGGCCAGTGCGACATGAAGGCAGAGGGTGCTAAGAATCCCCGGAGGACCGGACTAGGCTGCCATCTGATGATGACCTTGGCAACGTACAATGGACGCTCCCTGTCTTCTGATTCAAGGCTTCTTGAATTGGAAGAGGAACTACAAAGGATCAAGTGGGACATCGTGGGGCTAAGTGAGGTAAGGAGAAAAGGAGAAGATCTCATCGAACTGAAAAGTGGACATCTCTTCTACTATCATGGGACAGATACTGGCAGAACTAGTGGTGTTGGATTTATAATAAACAAGAAACTGAAGGATAAAGTTGTAGAAGTTGAAAGTTCCTCTGACAGAGCTGCACGGCTTGTTATCCAACTCTCGAAAAGATACCAGGCTCAGATTATTCAAACTTATGCACCCACCACAAGTCATCCTGAAGAAGAAATTGAAGAATTTTATGAGGAAATTTGTCATCTAAATAATAAAGGTAAGCAGCACTTGAAAATAATTATGGGAGATTTCAATGCAAAAATAGGGCAACGGCAACAGAATGAAAGTTCAGTAGGTAAATTCGGTCACGGCAACAGAAACCAGCGTGGAAATACTCTCGTTGAGTTTGCAGAGGCAGAAGGGTTTTCATCTTGAACTCCTTCTTCAAGAAAAAGCCACACAGGAAATGGACATGGAGACATCCAAATGGGACGACAAGTGAAATTGATTTTATTATGTATAACAAAAAATTCGTCATAGAAGACTGCAGTGTGCTAAACAAGTTCAACACAGGTAGTGACCATAGATTGGTGAGATGTAAGATGCACCTCAACACTAAACTTGAACGTGGCAAGCTCATAAGACAAACAAAATCTATTGACATAACCAACCTTAAAAAACACCATAATACCTTCAAGTTGGAACTGAAGAACAGGTTCTCTGCTTTAGAAGGCCTAACATCGGAAGAAGTGGATATTTCTGAAATTAACAGAAAAGTAACCAAAGCTCTTATGGAAACAGCAACAAAATTAGCTGGGTCTAAGAACAAGTTGCATGTAAATAAATTATCAGGAAAACGAAAATGTTGATGCAAAAAAGAAGAGAGATGAGGACAACTAAAGAAGATGTGACTTCCAAAGTGGAATATATAGAGCTATGCAAGACAGTACGAAAAAGTATCACTGAAGACGTAAGAAAATTCAACTGTGAACTAGTGAGGAAAGCAATTGAAAACAACCAAAGCCTAAAGATAGCAAAGGGACATCTCAGTAAGGGAAGAAAACAGATTATGGCACTGAGAAAAGAAGATGGTTCTATAACAAGAAATAGAGGCGAAATTTTGACAAGAGTGAAAGATTTCTACTCCAAATTATATGAAAGGGATGATACATGCACTCCAGACATCATGAAAGATACCAGTACCAGAGTTCCTCCAGTCCTTCCAGCAGAAGATGCACATGCAATCAAGAACATGAAGCGGGGAAAAGCTCCAGGAGAAGATGGAATTACTGTAGACATCATACAAGAAGCAAGTGGAGAAATCGAAACAGTACTCGCCCAAATTTTCACTCGATGCCTTAATGAAGGAAAGATTCCTGAGGATTGGACACCGCTACAATGATCCTGCTACATAAGAAAGGTGACATTGAGGATCTCGGAAACTACAGACCTATCAGCCTCCTATCAGTAGTTTATAAAATCTTCACTAAAGTTCTTTCACACCGCTTTAAGATAACACTAGACATGGCTCAACCGAGAGAACAAGCTGGATTCAGGAGTGGCTACAGCACAATAGATCATATCCATGTGCTGAGAGAACTAATTGAAAGAGCGAGGGAATATGAACTTCCATTGTGCATGGCTTTTATCGATTATGAAAAAGCCTTTGATTCGGTGAAACCATCAGCAGTTACAATGGCTCTGAAAACCTGCGGTATTGAAGATGCATACATTAATATTATTAATAACATCTATGAAAATGCAAGTGCAAAGATTAGGCTGTTTGAAAATACAACACACATAAAAATTGGAAAGGGAGTGAGACAAGGTGACACCATATCTCCGAAGCTCTTTAATGACACATTGGAGGGTGTTTTTCAGTCACTGAGCTGCGAAAACAAGGGGATAAAGATTAATGGAGATTATCTAACCCACCTTCGTTTTGCTGATGACGTAGTCATTTTTGCAACTAGCCCATCAGAGCTGCAGAGTATGATCCAGGAACTTGCTGACAAGAGTAAAGAAGTGGGATTAAAAATGAACTTTCAGAAGACAAAAGTGATGTTCAATGCTTTTACAAGAAATGAAGATTTATCAATTGATGGAGAAAAGCTGGAGATAACAGACACATACGTTTATCTTGGACAGCAGATATCAAGTGAGGGTCACATTGATGAAGAAATTAATCGGCGTACAAAACTTGCCTGGAGAGCTTTTGGAAGAAACAGCATAATTTTCAAGAGCAATATGCCATTATGTCTTAAAAGAAAAGTGTTTGATCAATGCATCCTTCCAGTGCTTACGTATGGTGCAGAGACATGGACCTTAACTAAAAGAGACATACAAAGGCTGCAGACAACTCAAAGAGGCATGGAGAGGTGCATACTTGGTGTAACCAGGAGAGATAAGAAGAGGAACTCGTGGATTCAAAAAATGACAAGAGTGGAAGACATCATGATCAGAGTTAAATCCCTGAAATGGCAATGGGCTGGACATACTGCCAGAAGGACAGATCATCGATGGACAGCCGAAATTTTAGATTGGATTCCAAGGGACAGGAAAAGACCCAGAAGAAGACCACATGGGAGATGGGTGGATGAAATTCGAAAGTATGCAGGGGTGACATGGAGGAGACTGGCACAAGACAGACCGTTGTGGAGGAAACTTGGGGAGACCTTCGTCCAGCAGTGGATTGATAATGGTTGACAATGATGATGATGATGATATATATATATATATATATATATATATAATGCATATATATATATATATATATATGCACGACTCGTTAGTCAACTTTTGAGAAGATACCAGGCTCAGATTATTCAAACTTATGCACCCACCACAAGTCATCCTGAAGAAGAAATCGAAGAATTTTATGAGGAAATTCGTCATCTAAATAATAAAGGTAAGCAGCACTTGAAGATAATTATGGGAGATTTCAATGCAAAAATAGGGCAATGGCAACAGAATGAAACTTCAGTAGGTAAATTCGGTCCTGGCAACAGAAACCAGCGTGGAAATACTCTCGTTGAGTTTGCAGAGGCAGAAGGGTTTTTCATCTTGAACTCCTTTTTCAAGAAAAAGCCACACAGGAAATGGACATGGAGACATCCAAATGGGACGACAAGTGAAATTGATTTTATTATGTGTAACAAAAAATTCGTCATAGAAGACTGCAGTGTGCTAAACAAGTTCAACACAGGTAGTGACCATAGATTGGTGAGATGTAAGATGCACCTCAACACTAAACTCGAACGTGGCAAGCTCATAAGACAAACAAAATATATTGACATAACCAACCTTAAAAAACACCATAATACCTTCAAGTTGGAACTGAAGAACAGCTTCTCTGCTTTAGAAGGCCTAACATCGGAAGAAGTGGATATTTCTGAAGTTAACAGAAAAGTAACCAAAGCTCTTATGGAAACAGCAACAAAATTAGCTGGGTCTAAGAACAAGTTGCATGTGAACAAATTATCAGGAAAAACCAAAATGTTGATGCAAAAAAGAAGAGATATGAGGACAACTAAAGAAGATGTGACTTCCAAAGTGGAATATATAGAGCTATGCAAGACAGTACGAAAAAGTATCACTGAAGACGTAAGGAAATTCAACTGTGAACTAGTGAGGAAAGCAATTGAAAACTACCAAAGCCTAAAGATAGCAAAGGGACATCTCAGTAAGGGAAGAAAACAGATTACGGCACTGAGAAAAGAAGATGGTTCTGTAACAAGAAATAGAGGCGAAATTTTGACAACAGTGAAAGATTTCTACTCCAAATTATATGAAAGGGATGATGCATGTACTACAGACATCATGAAAGGTACAAGTACCAGAGTTCTTTGCACATGCAATCAAGAACATGAAGCAAGGAAAAGCTCCAGGAGAAGATGGAATTACTGTAGAAATCATACAAGAAGCAAGTGGAGAAATCGAAACAGTACTCGCCCAAATTTTCACTCGATGCCTTAATGAAGGGAAGTTGCCTGAGGATTGGAACAACGCTACAATGATCCTGCTACATAAAAAAGATGACACTGAGGATCTCAAGAACTACAGACCTATCAGCCTCCTATCAGTGGTTTATAAAATCGTCACTAAAGTTCTTTCACACCGTTTGAAGGTAACACTGGACATGGCTCAACCAAGAGAACAAGCTGGATTCAGGAGTGGCTACAGCACAATAGATAATATCCACGTACTGAGAGAACTAATTGAAAGAGCAAGGGAATAGAAACTTCCATTGTGCATAGCTTTAATTGATTATGAAAAAGCCTTTGACTCGGTGAAACCAACAGCTGTTACAATGGCTCTGAAATCCTGCGATATTGAAGATGCATACATTAATATTATTAATAAAATCTATGAAAATGCAAGTGCAAAGATTCGGCTATTTGAAAATACAACACACATAAAAATTGGAAAGGGAGTGAGACAAGGGGACACCATATCTCCGAAGCTCTTTAATGCCACATTGGAAAATGTCTTTCAATCACTGAACTGGGAAAACAAATTGATAAAGATTAATGGAGATTATCTAACCCACCTTCGTTTTGCTGATGACGTAGTCATTTTTGCAACTACCCCATCAGAGCTGCAGAGTATGATCCAGAAACTTGCTGACAAGAGTAAAGAAGTGGGATTAAAAATGAACTTTCAGAAGACAAAAGTGATGTTCAATGCTTTTACAAGAAATGAAGATTTATTGATTGATGGGGAAAAGCTGGAGATAACAGACACGTACGTTTATCTTGGACAGCAGATATCAAGTGAGGGTCACATTGATGAAGAAATTAATCGGCGTACAAAACTTGCCTGGAGAGCTTTTGGAAGAAACAGCATAATTTTCAAGAGCAATATGCCATTATGTCTCAAAAGAAAAGTGTTTGATCAATGCATCCTTCCAGTGCTTACGTATGGTGCAGAGACGTGGACCTTAACTAAAAGAGACATACAAAGGCTGCAGACAACTCAAAGTAGCATGGAGAGGTGCATGCTTGGTGTAACCAGGAGAGATAAGAAGAGGAACTTGTGGATCAGAAAAATGACAAGAGTGGAAGACATCATGATCAGAGTTAAATCCCTGAAATGGCAATGGACTGGACATACTGCCAGAAAGACAGACCATCGATGGACAGCCGAAATTTTAGATTGGATTACAAGGGACAGGAAAAGACCCAGAAGAAGACCACATGTGAGATGGGTGGATGAAATTCGAAAGTATGCGGGAGTGACATGGAGGAGACTGGCACAAGACAGACCGTTGTGGAAGAAACTTGGGGAGACCTTTGTCCAGCAGTGGATTGATAATGGTTGACAATGATGATATATATATATATATGTGTGTGTAATCAGCATCAGCCATTTTCAGTCCACTGTTGCGTGAAGGTCTTTCAAAGTACCTGCATGTCCTGAGACATTTTCTATTATGTCACTTCGGCATTCTTCTGAATTTCATCCACCTATTTCCCACGTGGAAAGATGGTGTACAAGTATGAACTTTTACTTCTGCCTATCCATTTGTTTGGGTACAGGCACAATGTCAATGCATCAGTAGGCCAAATCACCCCCCCCCTCTTTTTTTTAACTGGCATATAATATTTTTCCAAGTTTCCTTGCTTGGGAGGTTAATGTGCATTTCTATTTAACACAATATTTCCACTTTTAAAGAATGACTGAAAAAACGCATTTTAATCGGGCAATGCACAAAACATTTTTCATTTTTTTACATACATACATATCACTAAGCTGTTCTCTGAGATCCAGAGGTTAGCTCCAAAAAGAAATACAAACTACCAGATATTTTTACTTAATGTTGTCTTAATGTTGTCGTAACTTCTCCATTTACAGCAATCTTGACATACAACTCGGACTTCACTGATATCCATTTCACGCTGTACACAAGATCTTTTATACTTCATACTCATCTTTTTTTCATGCAGACACCCCTGAATCTGATCCACCCATGTCTTTATTGACCTTCCTCTGCGTTTCCTTCCTGCCACTTGGGCTAAAAGGATTTTCTTAGTAAGCATCTGATCACTCATTCTTTCAACATGGCCAAACCACCGAAGCATATTGGCCTCCACCTTGCTAACAACATTTTGCTTCACATCACACAACTGCAACATATCTTCATTCCTCACACAATCAGATAGTGTCTTGCCACAAACCCCACGTAAGTAACGCATTTCTCCAGCACACAAACGACTCCTATGTTTCTTCTGCAGTACCCAGGTTTCACTGCCATACATCAGCGTAGGAACAATTACACTTTCATACACAGCCATGCAGGACTCTCTAGAGAACCCATCATTCCCGTGAAAACCTCCCAGAGCAACTATGACTTTCAATGAAGAATTCACTCACCTACTAATTTCACCATCCAACTTGTTCTCTCTGTCAAACATGCTTCCTAAATACACAAACTCACTCACCTGGTCAATCACAGTGCCATTTATACTTACATTACATTTAGTTCTACCAGTTCCTCTCTCAAAAACCATAACTTTGGTTTTTCCATTATTTATACTCAGTTTGAATTTCATGCAAACTTCGTACATCCGAGACAACATACTTTGCAAATCACTTTTGCTCTCTGCCAACAGGACAGTGTCATCAGCATACAGCAATTTGCACACACGGATATCACCAAGACATAAATCACTATCATCTATTTTGGTATCACACATGCACGAGTCCATAAATATATTAAACAGCCATGGTGACATTACACAACCTTGTCTAACTTCTGCACCAATAGAAAACCATTTTGATAAAACACCATTCATTCATACACAAGCTCTACTACTAGCATGCATGGCTTTTACACTATTAAGTACATAGATTCCTAGTAACACCATATTCATTCAATACCTTCCACAAAAGTGTCCTGTTTACTCGGTCGTAAGCTTTCTCTAAATCTATGAAGGCAACAAAAACTTTCTTACCAACAGCCAGATACTTTTCTATCATTGTGTGTAATGCAAAAAGCTGTTTAGTGCAGCCTTTACCAGGCATAAAACCACTCTGAACATCCCACACTTTCTCTTATGTAAGACCCCGTACTTTTTCAGTAACAACCTTACCAAACACTTTCCCTGGCACACTTAGTAGGCTAATACCACGATAGTTCTTGCATTCAGTCTGATCACCTTTTCCCTTATACAAGGGAACAATAATAGCATCCTTCCAATCCCAAAGGACCATTCCTAACTCTCAGCACAACTGGCAAATTTCAGTTAACCAGTCAATTACAGAGTCAGCACCATATTTCAACATTTTGGCAGTTATGCCATCAACTCCAGCATCCTTACCATTCTGAAGCGATTTCAGAGCTTTACACGCTTCTTCTTTTGAGATCCCTCCTGTACTTCCATCCCTCACTGTGACATCATCTGCATCTCTCTCAGAATCATCTTTGCTTTCCTGATCGAATAACTCGTAGAAGTATTCACCCCATCTTTCACTTAACTCATTGGGCTCCCATATCATTTCCCCAATCTCATTCTTCACACAACTTACAACTTTGTTTCCCCTATTTTTCCTGAGTTTCATCTACTTCCAGAAAGACTTCCTATCTATCCAAAAAGCCAGTTCATGCCTTTCCACTTTCTCTTTCCTATCTTTTGCCTTACTCTGGCAAACCAGCTTAGCAGCTTCACACTTCTTTGAGCGATACTCATCCACAGAGACTCTACCTTGCAACATAACCAAATAGGCTTCCTTCTTTCTCTTTACTGCCTCTTCAATCTCACTATTCCACCAAGCATCACCTCTATTGTTACCCCCTATTGTGGCCACAGACCTTTTTAGCAGCAGTGACAACACAGTTCTTAAAACATTCCCACTTCTTTTCTACATCCCTTTCACCAGACTTCAGCTCCTTTAGTCGTTCTCTAAGTAAGTCAGAATAACGCTGATGGTCTTCAAGGAGCCTATCAACCTTTATTCTTTCTATCCTAGGTCTCTTCCTATTCCTTTTCCTCCAACCAACATTAAGTTTCACTCGTGACACTACTAAGTAATGATCAGAAACAACATCTGCCCCTCTCATCACACGGGTGTCAACAACTAAGTGTTTCAGAGGCTGATCGTACACAACAAAATCTATCACACTCTTTTGACCAAGAGTACGATTTTCCCAAGTATATGTGTGGATATACTTGTTGTTGAAAAACATATTAGATACACCCAAACCAATCTCAATGCAGAGTTCAATTAATCTTTCACCATTACCATTCACACAAGGATCATTAAACTTACCCAGAACATTGTCAGAAATTGCATTCTGCACACCTCCTACTCTAGCATTGAAATCCCCTGCTGTTATAACTTTTTCTTTAGCACCAAACTGGCTCAAAACAGCTTTTAGCTCATTCCAGAAATCTTCCTTCCTATCAGAAGGTTCCGAGTTACAAGGAGCCATACACTACAACAATTACCATTCTCTGAAGTTTCACTTTCAAACGAATCCAGAGAATTCTCTCACTTATGCAACTATAGTGAATCAAGTTGTTCTTCATCTTTTTCCTTAAAATCACACCTACACCAGCCTGTCTTCTCACAATAAGCAATACTTCAGACCACACACTCACTGTGCCATTCACTTCCTCTACTCCAATTTCCTTCTTTTGGTTTCACTTACACACAGCACATCCAGTCTATACTTATTCATCACCTCAATCACCTCACTCATCTTGCCATTTATACCTCTAGTATTCCATACACCAATCTTACATTCACTCAGCCGAGATCTCTTTCTCATACGCCATTTAGAAAGTTCAGGTCGATTCCGTGGTGGACCGTCCTTCTCAAGTGTGGTAGGTCCACCATATCCCACACTTGAGTCATTCTTAATATTTCTTTTTGTCTTTTTAATCAGGTAAGTACATCAGTGTGGGGGATTAGCCCACAGCTGAGGGTTCCAGTTGGTTATTCAACCTAAGGATTCTGAAACAAAACCCAGTGAGTTGGGGTTATTTTGCCAATGTCACACAGAACTAGCTGGCACCTTTCCAAGATTCAGAGGCCCTAGTTGCTGTTGTGTATGCCATTGTTACCATAGAAGGCCCCGAGGAGGCAAACAGATCGCTCACTACGACCGCCCACTTTAATTTTTTTTAACCTTTCATAATTTTATAACTCTTCCATTAAGCAGCATTAAGGTAAAAAAAGACAATGTATTATATTTGTATTTGTTTTTAGTATCAGGTTCAAAAGGGTTTTTTTTTTGTTTTCATTCAGTAGCCCCAGCCTCAAAGCTTTTTTAAGTTCCTTCTATCTTTTTTCTCTAACGACTTTTTTTTTCTTTTTTTAGCAAAGAACACACTTATTGCATTGAAAATTTTCCTTACATCTCAGTAAGGCACCCAAAACTGAGTCAAACTGTAACATAAATGTTGTCCAAATTTGCGTTCAACAAAGAAATTGATTTTCTTTAATTCAGAAAATTCTGCTCTGGAGAAATATTCGTAATTTAGGATCAAATTGCAAAAAATTACACGATACATATGTTTAATATTTTGGTCTAAAAGTTATCTAAATTTTGTAACCCATGCCATACATCACTTACCATAAATAACTCACTGAAAATCTTACAGGCTCATATAAATCAGTCCAAAACCTAAAGGCCATCAACTGCAACTGATTTACATCGGAAAAAAACAGCAGTAGTGTTAATGGGAGTCTTAATGCATTATCTACTTCCAATAACCGTACCCTCTCCTCTTGGAATTATGTAAGACTCGAAAACCTTTCTATTTAAATCTGTGTATTCGTAAACCCAATACCATTGATGGCCTGTTGTTTTTACAGTTAAATCAGGATCGTCTAGCTCCTCTATTAGATAAGGCAACCTTAAAGATGGCAATGCAATCACCAACAAAAATACAGCTGGGAGAACTGCTCATACTCTTTCTAATTCCAAGGTTACTAATAACTTATTAGTATATAGCCCACTAAAATAGAAATCAAAACCTGAACAATCATTGTATGATCATGGAAAAAAATTAGCTGTTCTATCACAGGAGAAGTGTGCTTCAGTGGAGCTCTTATTTTGGGATGCTTCTCATGCGCTCATGAGATCATGCCTCATTGACAAGCATTTTAAAATGCAATTGCTACATGAGTTAAATGGACTGGTATATTGCAGTATATCTTCACATTTTGCTATCTTCCTGTTTATATGTCATGTCATTGTATGAGTGTAAATACTGCACGCCGTATAAATTTTTACTGGCATATTTTGGAAATGATAAACTGAACCGCACTTACTGCTGAATATGAGCATCAGAGTTTTTATTATACTAATTCGAACTGGAACAGGTATGCATCAGAACACACTGAAGATACATTATTATTATTATTTGCCTTTAGTTATGATGAAAATGCAAATTTTTAATTTCATATATTTTAATAAAATTTTACGTATTTTATCCAAATATATAATTCCTCGAGTTTTAAAGTCACAGTATCACTATAACCATTCAAAAGTTATACATGCAAATGTTTGCGTATTACAGAATCTGTGCTGATTGAAAAAAATAGGGATCGAGTATGTAATCATAATGACCCAAATATACTTAACGAAAAATGGAAAGAATAAAAATAGAACAAAAAAATGCTGCAGAAGAAAATAAAATATTAACTACAGTTCCTAACAGATGGAGCCACGGTGGCAAAGTTTTCAGTATGACGTGGGAGATGAGCTGACGCTAAAAATCGCTTCTCTCACTCACTCGCACTGTGATAGCAGGGCTGATACCACTTGGCCTCCTGAAGACAACCCTGGGCAGGTAGAAAGCTGCTAGAGGCAATCTACGTTGGGAATGGCAGAGGTGTGGTGCATGAATGAGAGAGTGAGATGAGTTTGTTCTAAATAATTGTATTTTAGGTTTTAAATTTTTTGTTAGATGGTTTTGGTGTTTGTAAATGAGAAGTTAGTTTATGGTTTGTTAATGTTCACGCAAATAAGTTCACTGAATAGTAAGTTATATAAGCCAATTAAACTACCGGTTAGGGTTATTTAACGTCAGTGAAATAATAGGTTTTTAAGTAAAAAAAGAGGTTTCTTGGATCAAGTATCGTTGCAGCAGTATGGATTAAAAAATTACTCACTCAGTCAAATAAATGAACAAGTTGAAGACAACATAAAACCGCCGTACCAGAAGCCCAAACCAACCGTAGAAATTAAAATGGGAAAAAACGTGCAATGAAATGTGTCTTTTTCAAAGAGAACAGACCTTCTGGTAAAGGTAAGTTTCTCATTACTCTCATTAAAATTTATCCAAATATGTTTAATCACACTGTGGTAGTTCTATTTATTTACTATGACCAGCATCAGAAAACTCCTCTGATTCGGAAGTACTGTACATTCATATGTGTTTATATTCACAAAGTTTTTAAAACTACTTTTAAAAAATAGTTGTAGCAAAATTACTTTTATAAGATGTAGTTGTAGCTAACTACTTTTCGAAAGTAGTTTCCCCAGCACTGCACATGATTTCCCCGCTTCCAATTACTAATGGTACAAGACAATGTAAAAGAACAAAGCAAAGTACATCCATTGCTTTTTATGATCAGTCAAAATCTCTTTTCACTTCCACTCTTAGCTTTCTCTGTTTCTAAACTTCCAGGATTTCTTTCATTTTTTCACAACATGACATTTTATCTCAAAATTTATAGCAAATTTTAGCTGTTTTGCTAAAATTTTACAAAAAATAAATATATTAATCATTTATGATATTGGCCATTTAAAAAGGAAAAACCTGCTTTAAGGGGCAATCGCCCCAGTCACTCCCCACTGCTGTATGTCTCCTACCTTCTTCTGACTTGAGGAACTTAACCTTACTCCAAAATGTTGCAAAGTCACAGGATCATCCATTGTTCCAGGAAGAAGATGGTTAACCATATCCTCCAATTTAGCTACAATGAAACCAGAGCTATTAAAAAGTCTTTGCATATCTATAGTGATGCCCTTATCTCTCTGCATGATTCTCGCTGAAGTTTGGATTCTTTTTTCCATGTGGCAACAAAGAATGATGGCACTGGTCTTTCACATCTCTTTGAGGAATGCAATCAGTGAGAAAGCAAACCAAATGTCTACCATCATATTTGTGGTATTAGATAAGCCTGCATTTTTCTGATTTTTACTTCTCACACTCACCAGACCACAGAACTTTCACACACTGTTGTACTCCGCGCCATGAGAAAAGTGGGGCAATTGTCTAATTTTTTTTTTTTTTTGTCTTGATTGCTGTGAGTATAATGTGGAATCAGTACAGCTAACTAAAAGTAAGGAGTGGTTCATTCTTTGCCCAAATACATCAGAAGAGTGAATTTTTCAGCTAACTTAGCACCTTCATTTCTGTTGTGATTTTTCCTGTCATCTTTCTGTGGCATTTTGTTCTCTTGTGTTCCTTCACATGTTTTGGAGTGAAGCTGTGCGACTAGCAGAGTGGGTATGAAATCTACTTTTTGTCCCTAATTCTTTTGTTTTTATTTCTTTTCAGAAAATTTTGCCCTTTACTTTGGTAACATCCCTTCAACTTCATGAAAATGTCCAATCTTAAAAACTCCACTTTACTGTTACTACCCATGGAATTCAATGACAGCCACCAGCTCAAGTGTTCTGTCATGATGGCCAGGGCGCTTGCTTATGAAATGTCTAGTACATCTGATAACTGCCTGATTGTGCTTGGACAGTCCTCTCTGATATTTGCACTTACAGTATTAATCAGACTCTCAGAAACTGAAGTTGATGGAAAATCTTCAACATTTTGTCTGCCTTCCGTAAACTCTTTATATGCCAATGAAACACACTGGCATGTGACATCACTTCACCACTAAAGCCTTCTTGAAGCATCTCATGTGTTTCTTCCCCAGAGTTTTTGGGGTGAACACATAAATTTATCACATAACTCTGTTCAAGAGTTGAATGCATACTCTGCCTGATCCATAGATGAATTGAAACATTATTAATGTTAAAGTACTACAGATTTTTTCTCATGAGGTGGAACAAGAACAGACATGTCATGTTCACCTCTGTATAACATCTGACACACAAGAAATACTCATCTTTTATTCTATACAAGAAATCAGTCATAACTTTTTGACCAGCTCCTGTACGCTTTTATTCATGACAAAGTATTTTATTTTAGATAACTTTTTTTATTAACTATAAAGTTGAGTAAAATTTTCTGATTCTATCTGATCTAAAGTCTTCAAGTTAATTCACCCATGATGATAATACTATTATCAACTTTAAAATATTTTAAATAAATAATTTCAATCACATCTGTTAAAAAGGCCTTGTGTATTTAAAGAAGTACTTGAAATGCAGCACATTAAAAAAACATTAGCATGTATCAACATGGAGGGCATCTAAAAAAAAAAAAGAAAAAGGCATGCCAGCCTATGCCAATAAAGAACACAGTCAATTTTGAAAATCCATATTCAATAACAACAAAATAACACACTGCCCACTTTGTTCTTTACTATTTCATTATGCAACATTGGTAGCATGTTTCAGATAATTTTCAGAGTTTTCAAAATTAGCTTTATCCCCCCTCCAAAACGTGTCCTTTTGCAAAAGCAACAAAATTTGCATTTTTTTTTAATCATTTCAATTAAGAACATCCAGCCCAACTTGTGAGAGGAAAAACTATTCCTAAAAAGACATTTACAGGGTGATTCAAAAGTCCCTGAACTCTATTTTTAAAATGTATTTGCTGTAAAACCATAAAAGATATCTGAGTATTGCTGCTTGTGGCTGTTGTGTGTAACCTTGACCTTGAGGAATGAGCAGTGCCATGTGATAGCACCACCTGACACTACGCTTACGCGGGCGCTCACAAGCAGTAACGTTGTCAGCCATGAGTCTCGCGCAAGAACAGAGAGTCGTTTTGTTAGAAGTTTATTTTGCGGAAAAATCTTATCAACGTTGCACCCAGCTTTTTTAAAGGAAGTTTCCTGATGCTCCTATACCAGGGAAGACAACTACATATGACCTTGTGAACCGGTTTTGCGAGACAGGCGGTGTTCAGGATAAGCCTAAAAAGTGGCCGTCCGTCCGTGGTGATGACCACGTTTTTGGAGAAAATTCGTGTTCCCCTACAGCGCTCTCCCTGAAAGTCACTTCGGCGGCTGTCTCAGCAGTTAGGGTCATCGTATTCAGCCTGCCAGAGGGCTACTAAACATCTAAAGCTACGGCTGTACAGAATTCGAGTAATGCAAGAGCTTCGTCCTTTGGACTCAGAAAAGCGCATTGTCTACTGCCAATGATTTAAGAGTTTCATGTGCAACAATGTGACTAACCAGCTTAATAACACTTTTTCCAGTGACGAAGCATGGTTTCATTGAATGGATATGTCAATAGCCAAAACACTCACATATGGGCTTCGGAGAATCCACACGCATTGCACGAGGTTGGATTTCACTGTCAGAAAGTTGGAGTGTGGTGTGCCATGTCTAGACGGCGAATTGTAGGGCCATTTTTTTCCCCAACACAACTGTAAATTCTGCTGTGTATGCAGACATCATCCATCAATTTGCAGCGATGCTGGAAGAACACGAATGTTACTGTTGGTTTCAACAAGATGAAGCAACGTGCCACACAACAAACGGCACAATGGAGATGCTCCGTGAGTTCTTCCATGATTGATTAATCTCGAAAAAACTTTGGCCGCCTCACTCACCAGACTTGATTGAGTCCTCCAGACTTTTATTTGTGGGGCTATCTGAAAGACACAGTTTACCACAACAACCCTAAGATGGTACAGGACCTGCAAAACAACATCATTACAGCCATGAGGGACATACCAGCCAAAATGCTGGAAAGAGTGTTCGCCAACATGTGTCGTCAAGTGAATTTGTGTCTTCAACAGAATGGTGGACAATACCAGCATCTATTGTAAAGTGGTTTTCATTACTTGTAAGTATGAGTGTCAATATAACAGTATGTAAAAATTGTTATATATCACTATATTGGTGGTAGAAATATTTGAATTCAAAGTTTGGGGGACTTTTTGAATCACCCTGAATAACAGCAACAGTTTTGCTTGATTTATATTAACTTCATACCCTAGAGAAAAATTGTTAAAAACATGTACTACATCACAATTTCTAAAGAAAAAAAGAAAACAATTTTTTTGTTATGATGGCATTATACAATTATATATCTAGACTAATAGTACAATACTGGAGCACTCAGGAGGTATTTTGAAACAAAAAAAAATGTCCTAGCATACATATTTTCTTAATTGCTAAACAGAAGTGCCTTGCAAATCAGCAGGATTTCAAGTGAAGGAAGTCCTGATGTCATTTTAACAGGCCATAATGTGACAAAGAACTTGAAACAATAAAAGTGTTGGCATTTTCTTAAATACTATGTAGCACATCTCCCTGCCTGCATGCTCACACATTTTTTGAAGGAACTGGTGATGGTTAAATGGAACTCCCTGGGTGTATCTTTAGAGTAGATAATTGATCACTGAAAAAAGATCTTGATAGACATCTCAAAATCACAAATATCTACAGAAATTAGCAACTAATTATAGCAGAAAATAAAAGTATATACCAAATCCTTTTTGATCTGTTTAGTGTCAGAACTTTCCTCTGCCACACAGTCTGTGTCTGAAATAGTAAGCATAAGATTATTACTTACATTTAAAATTAAATTGGCATTATGAAAGTTTAAACTTATGATGTGTGGAAAATTTTTTAAAAAAGATATTCAACATGGATGTTCAGAAAGTTCATATTCTAGCCTACTTTTAGTGAATATGAATATGCAGGATTCAGATTTTTTTTTCTGCAGGTAATACATATTCTCTTATGTTACTATAGTAATCAATTTTAAAAGTTATAGATTCATTCATATTTTTTTCAAATCATTTTGGGAATTAACCCAGAGACTGCAAAATGAAGAAAAATGAACTATGAGTGGTGATAAAAAAACCAAAAAACTTGTCTTTCTGGCATGTCTCCACAGCAGCTTCATGATAATGGTGCTGACATTGGGAGATAAGATTTCTGCATATTTCATAGTTATGAAGTGGAATGGAGAATTTCATTGTAGCAGGCAATCTCACAACAATGTAGATCATTCTGGATGATCATCCATATCCAACACTAAGTAAAACATCAACTGCATGCATGACCTTGCAACACAAGATAGGTAAAGACTGTTCGGTGCATAGCTGAGTCGGCAGGCATTTCAATCAGCAGTGTACACTGTACAGTGGTGTGCAAAAGCATTGCATCACCTGCAAAAACCGTGAATTTTTAAGTTTAACTCTTTTTAACCAACTAATTTCCATAGTTATTTCATCGTTCAAATGTGACTATATGTGAAATTTAATGGATATTTCAAAAATGTCTTAGTTTTTCCTGTACCTACTTTTGTTCTTAAGATATGACATAAAATATGGGGTTTGACAAACACACTAAAATTCATGTTAGCTGAGTATCAGTTGTTACATTCAATCATAGATACTTTTTTTACTTGATTGGCTGCTTTCTAATGCTACTCTAATCCTACTACAGCCTTTATAAGGGTTGACTCAGAGCTACTAGAGCATTGTAGTGGTCGCTTCTTGTTTTATTAGGGTATAATTTGCATACATTCTCAATAATGGTTAAAACTGTGGAATTGTCCACAGCGGACAGAGTAAAACTAGTTGTTCTGCATGAAGAGGGAAATCGCTGAAAGAGTGGGTTGTAATCAATCTACAGTTATTAGGCTACTGAAGAAAGTAAAAGACACTGCTGATATTAAAAATATGCATCGCAGTGGAAGGCCCAGATCCACTACAACCAGGAAGGACAGAGTGTTCAGAAAGCTAAGCTTGACAGACAGGAGGTTCAATTCACCTGAATTGCTTCAAAAATGGTCTGAAGTGACTAATGTTACTGTTAGTACATTCATTGTTAGGAGAAGGCTGAAAGGGCAGGCATAAACCACTATGAACTACAAATCAAAGACAACATAGACTTCAGTGGGCAAAACAGCATGTCTCATGGACAACCAAATGGGAAAATTTTCTTTTTAGTGATGAATTAGAATTTCTCCTTAATGGGAATCACAGTGATGTAAAGTTTAAAAACCATTTTCTGAGCAGCAAAATGCATTTTTGGAGCAGGTAAAATACGTTTTTGGAGCAGGTAAAATACATTTCAGGAGCAACAAAATCCATTTTTAGAGCAGGTAAAATACATTTTTGGAGCAGCAAAATGTGTTTTAGGAGCAACAAAATGAATTTTTGGAGCAGATAAAGTACATTTTTGGTGTAAGAAAACATTTTATAGAGCAGGTAAAATATTAGTAGATAGAACAAGCTCTTAAGCAAAAAATGTTTTGGAAATAGATGCACCCTACTCAAATTTAAAACATCTTGCATTGAAATACACACACACATATATGCAAACATTTTAGTTTTCAAATAGATCAAAAAATTTGTAACCATAGCAGGATTCTATTATTAATCATTTACTTTACAAAAAAATGTTTAATTTTTTGCTGCTTTCCTCAATATTTAATTGCTCACTTCTATTCTTTTCTCATTTTTTTAAGATAGTTAGCAATGTCCACTTTCTATTGCACTCATGTGTTGTTGTTTTTCTTATGCCACATTCAATGTTCATCTCAGCATTGTTTAACATTTTATGAGGTAATCCAACTGCTGCAAATGTTCAGCTTCTTCCCATTTCAAATCACCTTGCAAACATTCAATTTCTTCTCTTTTTTTGCTTGTTTTGATGCATTTTTCCAGCACTAATCTGCTCTTGATATTTTTTTTCAGGATTCTTTATAAGCCATCAGAAGTTTTTTGGTTACATTAATTTTACTCACATCTCCACTTAATCTTTTGACATGATCTTTGTGCTTCTTGCTCTCCGCATGACACCTACAATCATCGCGGCCGCCTTGCGACAGGCTAAAATCGCAGCCACATGGCTTATAAAATGTGATTCAGCAAAACTTTAGATGCTCCATAAAAAGGCCATTCTTTACTATACATACCGCAATACACTTGATGATAAGTTTTATCTGATTTCGTTCTTTTTGTTGTCATAGCTGTTTCACTGCAACGTTTTGTTTCGTTTCGTTTTAATCTAAATGAACCCTTTCCACTCAAACAACTTTTCCCCCATACTCATACAGAACTCGCATTTTTTTTCTTTTCTGCAGTAGAAGCCACAACTTAGCAGTGAAAGCTCAGCTTTAGCTCGCCAGCCCCGACATACGAGCTATAGAGGCATCATCAACGTGGCGGCTGACACCCGACCTATTTGGCAAAAAAGAAATGTCTCGTGAGCATCGACATGCAAGCTATAGAGGCGTCATCAGCATGGAGGGTGCCACCCGACACGGGCGATATTCGGCGAAAAAGAAATGTCTTGCTAGCCCCGAACCATAGAGGCGTAATGAGCACAAAGGGCGACACGCAATTACTCGTGAGCGCCAACATGCCAGCTATAGAGGCATCATTGGCATGGCGAGTGACAACCGACACGCGAGATATTCGTCGAAAAAAATGTCTCGCAAGCCCGACACACGAGCTATAGAGGCGTCATAGATGTGGCAGATGACACCCGACCTATTCGGCGAAAAAGAAATGTCTCGCAAGCCCTGATCCACGAGCTATAGAGGCGTAATGAGCGCGGCGAATGACACCTGACACGCAAGCTATTCGGCGAAAAAGAAATGTCTTGCGAGCGCCAACGTGCGAGATATAGAGGCATCATTGGCATGGAGGTGACACCCGACACGCGAGATATTCGGCGAAAAGAAATGTCTCGCAAGCCTCGACATCCAAGCTATAGAGGCGTTATACATGTGGTGGATGACACCCGACCTATTTGGCGAAAAAGAAATTCCTCGCGAGCGCCGACATGCGAGCCATTGAGGCGCCATCGGCATGGCGGGTGACACCCGACACGCAGATGACGTTTCCTTTTCTTTATCCGGTGAAAAAGAAACGTTTTGTGAGCCCTGACATGCGAGCTATAGGGGAGTCATCGGCGTGGCGAGTAACACCCGACCTATTAGAGGAAAAAGAAATGTCTCGCGACCACCGTCATGCAAGCTATATGGGCGTCATCGGAGTGGCGGGTGAGCTATTTGGTGATTTCGTAATGTCGGGTGTTACCCGACAGTCGAGTGGAAAGGGTTAAAACGTTTGCACCGAAATTTTCACAAGCCACATGCAATCAATGTAAAGATTTAGTTGGCAAAAGACGCTGAGCTGAGTTCCAACTCGACTTTTGCGCACGGTACTCTCAAATGGCTGTATGGGGAATCACGTGACAAGCTCCGCCTCCGTTGGCGGGGGAAGTTAGAACATCGAAGGCGCATAAGGGACTACCTGTAAAGTGCGTTTTTTCGACCAAAGGACGGTGAAAAAATAGAAATTGCGTGCAGGGATCTCGCGAGGGCTTTTCCGTAGTGTTTTTCGGGTGACTTCCATAAAACGGAAAATGGAGTGAAAATCCGTAAAATTTTTCATCTCTGAATACCTATGAATCCTTTAGAAACAGAACCATTGTATCCTGCCACGGGAGAGCCATTTTCAGTCGTCCTCCACGTCAACGAAATAGCTAATGACTGACCTTACGCTGTATTTACCTAATCGCGCACCTCGCCCGGAATGAAATAACTGTGCTATCCCAAAAAGCAGGGAACGACATATAAAACAATCTCAATTGCACAGCACTCCGAAAGACCGCCAAACTATCAGTAAACAATCTTCATCAGGATTTCATAACGTACAGCATCGTTTCTCCTGCATACCATGTGATTACAACAAAACTTCTCCTCCATAAGCAAAAACAATTTAATTTCCTACATCGCGAAAATCGTTGTTTTTTTGTCACTTTTGTCGAAAAAACAACAAATTAGAAGGTAGGTGAAAAACATTCCGAAATTTTGGGGTTGGCGTAATGTCGGGTGGCAGGCTTTAAAATTGCCACCCGACATTACGAAATTGATTAAGCGTCATTTTCACCAAACTACACGTAGACCTTAAAAAAGCGTCATTCGATTAGACATTTAAAACAGCGTTTTTTGCCGTGAAAAATGTTTTTTCGCTCGGCAATTTTTGCTGTGGATTGCCGTTTTGGCGCAGTTGGGCGCAAATATTAAAAATTTTTGTAATTTGTAGCAGTTTGGCGCAAGCTAATGAAATTGGCGCTGTTCGGCGCAAACTTTCCATCACTGGAATCAGAGTTGTGCCTATGTAAGGAGATTCAAGCATGAAGAATACCTAAGTTGCTTAGTGACTACTCTTAAGCATTCGGTTGAAGGTCATGGTTTAGAGCTGCATGTGTGCATATCACACTGGGAACCTCCATATTGTCGATGGTATGGTAAATTCCCAGAAATACATCTGGATATTAGAAAACAAGATGCTTTCATCATCTAGAAGACTGTATGATGGCAATTTTATTTTTCAAGATGGCAATACTCCCTGCCATCATGCTAAAGTAGAGAAAAAGTCTTTTCAGGAAAAAATGTTCAGCATCTTGATTCGCCACCACAGTCACCGGACTTAAACTCGATCGAAAATTTGTGGTTCAAAGTGTGGTATGAATTATAAAAAAAAAGCCAAAAACCAAATTTCAACTTATTGGAGATGTAATTCAAATTTGGAATTGTATTATTCAACCCAATCTTTTACAAAACCTTGTTCACAGAAGATACAAAGCTGTGATTAAAGCTAAAGTCTGGGCAACAAAATATTAGGTATGTTTTATAATATTGCTTCATTACATTTTTTGTATTTAAATGTTAGTTCAATCCTAATGAATTAAAAAAAACGATTTATTGCTGCAAACCTAAGTATTGGGCAAATGATCTTTTTCAGAATAATTTCGACTTGGTCATAATTTCTGTAATGTATCTTAAGAACAGAATTACCTACAGAAAAATTAAAACATTTTTTGAAATCTCTATTACATTTCACACCTCATCATCACTGTCAACCATTATCAATCCACTGCTGCACGAAGGTCTCCCCAAGTTTCCTCCACAACGGTCTGTCTTGTGCCAGTCTCCTCCATGTCACTCCCGCATATTTTCGAATTTCGTCTACACATCTCCCATGTGGTCTTCTTCTGGGTCTTTTCCTGTCCCTTGGAATCCAATCAAAAATTTCGGCTGTCCATCGATGGTCTGTCTTTCTGGCAGTATGTCCAGCTCATTGCCATTTCAGGGATTTTACTCTGATCATGATGTCTTCCACTCTCGTCATTTTTCGGATCCACAAGTTCCTCTTCTTATCTCTCCTGGTTACACGAAGCATGCACCTCTCCATGCTTCTTTGAGTTGTCTGCAGTCTTTGTATATCTCTTTTAGTTAAGGTCCACGTCTCTGCACCATACGTAAGCACTGGAAGGATGCATTGATCAAACACTTTTCTTTTAAGACATAATGGCATATTGCTCTTGAAAATTATGCTGTTTCTTCCAAAAGCTCTCCAGGCAAGTTTTGTACGCCGATTAATTTCTTCATCAATGTGACCCTCACTTGATATCTGCTGTCCAAGATAAACGTACGTGTCTGTTATCTCCAGCTTTTCTCCATCAATCGATAAATCTTCATTTCTTGTAAAAGCATTGAACATCACTTTTGTCTTCTGAAAGTTCATTTTTAATCCCACTTCTTTACTCTTGTCAGCAAGTTCCTGGATCATAATCTGCAGCTCTGACGGGGTTGTTGCAAAAATGACTACGTCATCAGCAAAACGAAGGTGGGTTAGATAATCTCCATTAATCTTTATCCCTTTGTTTTCCCAGTTCAGTGATTGAAAGACATTTTCTAATGTGGCATTAAAGAGCTTCGGAGATATGGTGTCACCTTGTCTCACTCCCTTTCCAATTTTTATGTGTGTTGTATTTTCAAACAGCCAAATCTTTGCACTTGCATTTTTATAGATGTTATTAATAATATTAATGTATGCATCTTCAATACCACAGGATTTCAGAGCCATTGTAACAGCTGATGGTTTCACCGAATCAAAGGCTTTCTCATAATCAATAAAAGCCATGAACAATGGAAGTTCCTGTTCCCTCGCTCTTTCAATTAGTTCTCTCAGTACGTGGATATGATCTATTGTGCTGTAAGCACTCCTGAATCCAGCTTGTTCTCTCTGTTGAGCCATGTCCAGTGTTTCCTTCAACCGGTGTGAAAGAACTTTAGTGAAGATTTTATAAACCACTGATAGGAGGCTGATAGGTCTGTAGTTCCTGTGATCCTCAATGTCACCTTTATTATGTAGCAGGATCATTGTAGCGGTGTTCCAATCCTCAGGAATCTTCCCTTCATTAAGGCATCGAGTGAAATTTTGGGCGAGTACTGTTTCAATTTTCTCCACTTGCTTCTTGTATGATGTCTACAGTAATTCCATCGTCTCCTGGAGCTTTTGCCAGTTTCATGTTCTTGATTGCATGTGCAACTTCTGCTGGGAGGACTGGAAGAACTCTGGTACTGGTACCTTTCATGATGTCTGGAGTACATGTATAATCCCTTTCATATAATTTGGAGTAGAAATCTTTCACTCTTGTCAAAATTTCTGCCTCTATTTCTTGTTACAGAACCATCTTCTTTTCTCAGTGCCATAATCTGTTTTCTTCCCTTACTGAGACGTCCCTTTGCTATCTTTAGGCTTTGGTTGTTTTCAATTGTTTTCCTCACTAGTTCACAGTTGAATTTCCTTACGTCTTCAGTGATACTTTTTCGTACTGTCTTGCATAGCTCTATATATTCCACTTTGGAAGTCACATCTTCTTTAGTTGTCCTCATCTCTCTTCTTTTTTGCATCAACATTTTGGGTTTTCCTGATAATTTGCTCACATGCAACTTGTTCTTAGACCCAGCTAATTTTGTTGCTGTTTCCATAAGAGCTTTGGTTACTTTTCTGTTAACTTCAGAAATATCCACTTCTTCCGATGTTAGGCCTTCTAAAGCAGAGAAGCTGTTCTTCAGTTCCAACTTGAAGGTATTATGGTGTTTTTTAAGGTTGGTTATGTCAATACATTTTGTTTGTCTTATGAGCTTGCCACATTCAAGTTTAGTGTTGAGGTGCATCTTACATCCTACCAATCTATGGTCACTACCTGTGTTGAACTTGTTTAGCACACTGCAGTCTTCTATGACGAATTTTTTGTTACACATAATAAAATCAATTTCACTTGTCCCATTTGGATGTCTCCATGTCCATTTCCTGTGTGGCTTTTTCTTGAAAAAGGAGTTCAAGATGAAAAACCCTTCTGCCTTTGCAAACTCAACGAGAGTATTTCCACGCTGGTTTCTGTTGCCGTGACCGAATTTACTTACTGAAGTTTCATTCTGTTGCTGTTGCTCTATTTTTGCATTGAAATCTCCTATAATTATCTTGAAGTGCTGCTTACCTCTATTATTTAGATGACGAATTTCCTCATAAAATTCTCCAATTCCTTCTTCAGGATGACATTTCACATCTAATGACATATAAATGATGAAATAACTATGAAAATTAGTTAACTAAAAAAAGAGTTAAACTTAAAAATTCATGGTTTTTGCAGGTGATGCAATACTTTTGCACACCACTGTAGATTCAATTCTGATAAATTCGTTAAAGATGGAAAAGGTCAATGCAGAATGAGTCTCAAAAATGTTGACAGATGAGCAAAAGACATGCCATAAATGAATTAAACGAATATGCCTCAGTAATTTGAACATGCCTCATGCAAATTCAATAAATTTCTGGTTCTGAATTGTTATAATGTGTGAGATATGGGCTTATCACTTTGACTCAGAGACTAAAAAACAAAGCCTAATTTGGAAATGTGCATCTTCTCTGCCTCCCAAGAAGTTCCATGTTGCTTCGTCAGCTGGCAAGGTGATGGCATCAGATTTTCGGGGTGCAAAAGGCAACTATACTTGCGAAAGGGCACCACTGTCACTAGTACATGCTATGCCAACCACATATAGCCAACTTCATGCAGCCATCAAGCAAAAAGGGATATGGAAAACTGTGAAGAGGTGTCATCCTCCATACACTCCGTGCACCAAGTCACACCTCCCAGACTGCAAAGACTGCTACAATAACTGTAGGATTTGAGTTGCTTTACCAACCACCAATTTTCTGCCCATAGTAGCTTTTATTTGTTACCCAGGCTGAAGAAAAGCTTCAGTGGGAAATGACATGTTTCCAACTCTGAGGTAGTCACAGTTGTGAGTGCACTGTAGAAAAACCAAGATGAAGGAATAAGTCAAAAACAAAAAAGGCATTATAATGGAGCAACTTTTTTTTTGTTTAGAACACAAACTTTTTGAATGACTTTCGTCAATACTAGGAAAATTAAAATTTAAGTAAACCACTTTTATCACATAGCAATTTCACTGTAACATCAAATTTCATGCACAATATAAAAAGAAATTTGTCCAAAGCCAGCTAATCTGATTCCCCACTCAGACCTTCCACTTTTGTTATGTATACATTGATCATACTTCATCATGTGACTTCATTAGAAAGATATAAATATAAATTAAATCATTTCATTACTAAAAATATTCTATATCATGTGCAATCTGTAATGAAGAAAACCAAAGCACAAATCCTCTTAGGTTTCTTTCAAGGAAATTATCTCCAAATTTAATGACTGATTTATCACAAACACATTGCTATCAGTTACAGCTTGAAAATATAGACAAAGGAGTTCTCTTAGGGTACTAAAAAAAAAGGGAATATCCTTAATAGCAATTTTAAAGAATATATTTCGTTCTTAAATTTTCTGTTTCACATGGCAAAATTCTTCGTTTGTGACTATGGAAGGCAGTGTGCACAATTATGCCAGAAGTTTTTTATAAAAACACTTATGTCAATAATGTGAAAATGTTAAATCACTTTCGTTCTTCACAGACTTTGTGCTATCTGCTTAATGTTCCTGCAATATATATTGCCTATTAGATGATATTGGCATAAACCAGGGATATAGGTTCATCTGCTTTATGCCAATATCATCTAATAGGCAATATATATTGCAGGAACATCAAGCAGCTAGCATGAAGTCTGCAAAGAACGAAAGTGATTTAACATTTTCATATTATTGACATAAGTATTTTTATAAAAAACTTCTGGCATAATTGTGCACACTGCCTTCCATAGTCACAAACGAAGAATTTTAATGTGTGAAACAGAAAATTTAAGAACGAAATATATTCTTTAAAATTGCTATGAACAATTTTTTGCCACGTAGTCCTGCAACAGGCTTAACAGCTTGAGCTATATCGGGAGGGTCTGGTACGATTGGTCCAACGACGATTGGTCCAATGCCGATTGGTCCAATGCCAATTCGTCCAAAGGGACGATTCATCCAATGGACAATTGGTCCAAAGGTACGATTCGCCCAATGGTACGATTGATCCAATGCCGATTCGTCCAATGGGACGACTGGTCCAATGAATGGACGATTGGTCCAATTCCGTCTTATCTGTCCAAAGTGCTACTCGTGTTATAAAAATCTCAGCTGTTCTGATTTTATCTCCGATGTTATACAAAAGTGCCGGTATATAGTACAAAGAATGTAAATTAATGTTACATTTCATGCGTAATATTGTGGTTACATATTTTTTTTCTTTTCGGAAACGCATTTTTTTTATACTTAATTGCTGCCTTATGAAGTTACTGATGTACAAGCCGTTCAATCAACTTCAATGTTTCTCTTTTGCATGAAATAATATAAAATACTAGTTTTCAGTTTCTGTTTGTAGCATGCAGTGGGGTTCCGCCAACTGGCCAATGGAAACGTTCTGGTCGGGTTCGGACACAGGCCTTTTCAACAGTTTTTATTCTAGCGATGTCATATTCATAACGTTTACATATCAAATCAAATTAATAATATTGCGCTTTTACTTAAGCACGAAATATTGATTCATAGGCTATAAGCCTAGGCCTTTTTAACACTTTTTATTCTACCGATTTCATATTCATAACGTTTACATATTAAATCAAGTTAATAATATTGGGCTTTTACTTAAACACGAAATATTAATTCATAGGCCATAGGCCTAGGCTTTTTTAACAGTTTATATTCTACCGATGTCATATTCATAACGTTTACATATTAAATCAAGTTAATAATATTGCGCTTTTACTTAAGCACGAAATATTAATTCATAGGCCCTAGGCCTAGGCTTTTTTAACAGTTTTTATCCTACCGATGTCAGATTTATGACGTTTACCTATCAAGAAAACTTACTAATGTTATGCTAGTATTTTTAACTTTACTTAAACGTTAGAATATGACATCAGTAAAATAAAAAGTGTTAAAAGCCCTAGGCCTAGGTGCGTGTAAAGAGCTCAGAAATGATACGATGAGTGCCTTTTATTAGGTTTTATAACATATTTACAAATACCAAATACCTAGGTTGTAACTTAAAATCTTTTAAAAAGGCCCGCGGCCTAGGTGCCTTGTATAAAGGCCTGATAAATGATTTGATGAGTGTCTTTTATTAGGTTTTATAACATATTTACAAATACCAAATATCTAGGTTGTAACCTAAAATCTTCTAAAAAGGCCCGCGGCCTAGGTGCCTTGTAAAGACCTGAGAAATGATACAATGAGTGCATTTTGTAAGGTTTTATAAAAGGTTTACAAATACCAAATATCTAGGTTGTAACTTAAAATATTCTAAAAAGGCCCGCGCCTAGGTGCTTTGCAAACAGCTGAGAAATGCTTCATTGAGTGTCTTTTACCAGGTTTATGTAAAGTGTTTACAATTACCAAATATACGGAAATGATCTTTCAAAAGGATATAATGAACAGAACAATTTAAATCCTTATTCCTTTCTGGAAAATAAAACAGTTTACCGTTGATTAGATGACACCATTGGACGAATCGGCGTTGGACCAATCGTACCATTGGACGAATCGTCCGGGACCGATATCGGGAATATCCTTACTTTTAGAGTCTTAAGAGAAAATGTTTCAAACTCTCATCAAGCATAGTCTGGAACATCAATACTTTTTTTAATGTACAAAGTGTGACCAAAACGTATCCAGACTGGATTTATTAAAAAAAAAAATGTACAAGACTTTTTTATACATAGATTTGAAGCTTAATTGCTTTTGAAGTGGTTCCTTTCTGATGCTACATACTTACCCCAGCAATGTTTCCACTGTTCAAAGCATTTTCTGAAGTCATTCTCTGAAATAGAGAACAGCTGCTTTGTCGCATTGTGTTGTATCAGAATACGACAAAGCAGTCGTTGCATTCTGTTGTTTTAATTGAAAACTTTTTCCTTTCAAGTGGTATTTGATTTTTGGAAAAAGAAAAATGTTCCAGGGAGCAAGATCTGGTGAATAGGGTAACCGTCGGACCTGTGCAGTGCGATGCTTATCAAGAAACTACTGCCCAAGTTGCAATGAATGGGCAGGCACATTGTTATGATGGAGTTGCCACTCGCCACTCTCCTGCTATGCCAGCCTTTTACGATGAACTGCATCTTTCAAATGCCACAAAACTTGACAGTAGTACTCCTTGTTGCTTGTCTGGTCTGATAGAGCATATTCATGGTTCCCTCTTGATTGAAAACAACAGCATCATCTTGACATTGCTGCAGCTCTATCATGCTTTTTTGGGTCTGGGAGAATTTGGGGTCTTCTACTGCGAAGACTGGGCTCATACTCATAGACCCACGATTCATCACCTATTACAATAGTTTTTAAAAAATTTCATTGTTTTTGATGCACTCAAGCAGGTTACTAGCAGCTGAAATACAGGCCTGTTTTAGCTCAGGTGAGAGCAATTTTGGGACAAATTCAGCTACGACTCGTCTCATACCCAAATTGACTGAACTGAACTAAAACTGATGTTGAAGTGTTCACATAACTCATGAATAATGACTCAGTGATTTTCCTGATTAGCTGTGCGCACAAGTTTGACACTGTTTCACTTTTGCTGTCTGTGGGCCTCTCAGACTGTTCATCAATCTCAATACTTTCACGGCCATCTTTAAAATTTTTATAGTACTCATAAACTTGTGCACGACTCATACAATCCTGCCCATGGGTTTCTGTAAGTATGTGTCTTTGCAAGTTTTGTCAAGTTTTTGACAAAATCTGGTGCAAATTTGTTGATCACTTTTTTTGACATGCCAATTGTGACAAATAGCTTCACACACATAAGTATTACTGTAAAAAAAAAAAAAAACTAAAAAAAATCGGACAAGCAGGGGAGACACAACTCACTGCATATGAGAAGTAGGTTCCAAGGTCAAACTGTTCCAAACCATTTCCTGCTGTGTCATGCTATTCCAAACTTATGCAATCAGTCTGGATGCTTTTTTATCACACTTCGTACACAAATATGTTTAGTCGCTGAAAATATGGCAGGGATGTAACATGAAATATTCTAATATTAGAGAATGTTGAAATATGCAAAAACTTGAGGCAACAGTACCTGAATCAAATGGATATAGAAGCTCTTTACCAGCTTTGTAGGTGCTAGAAGAGTTTTTATTCTCCTTTACCAAATTGTTTTCACTATTCCACTTTTCTTTTACGACTGTTGGCTCTGAGGACACAGAAGTTATGCAAGTCCTCTTTGCAGCTGTTGGTGAAATATTTGTGAAAGCAGAATGCTGTCTTTTCTCACAGCTGCTGGGGAACTTGTAGTGACAGCAGGAAGCTACAAAAAGAAGGAAACAGGCAATTTAAAGTGGACAAAAATCATATGAATATACGTGACAAAACAAGTGGCTCAGTACAATACAGAAACAGTCACACGCCTGCACTCACACTATAAATTCAGGCCAAAAATAAAAAAGCAGAAGTACATAAGCAGTTGGAAGTTTGAATTTCTAAAGCTATGCTCTTACTTATCTTATTTAATTTTATTTTTGTATGGGGTTAAACGATCACCATGAGCAACTCTGAGGGCTATAAGCAGTTGTCCATCCATAATTTAGGACCAATGGTTCCAGAGAGAAGGCAGAGCCAGCATCATCAGACAAACAACACCCATGCCTCATCCAGAACTTGAACCCAGGCCCATCTTGGATGAATAATCAGAAGCCAGCATCTCAGCCACTAAGGTAGCCTATTTTTTCAAGCCTGACATTTTTCACTTTTTACTAGGTCTTCAAATGACCTTTATTCATGAAAGAAATACAGGTTTATTCCATATAATACAAATTTTGAAGATGACAATCCGATTTTTGGCGTAAATATGACAAGGATGGTAAGTCAGATAATATCCGAAAACTTGAAAATTTTCATCGTCCTGGAGCGGGACTCGAACCCGCGTCTCCCAGAAAACGCCTAAGTATGATAAACACTACACCACCCAGTACGACCAAGTTTCAAGTTTCCGATCAATTTGAATTTAACCATCACAGGATTCGCTAGTCGAAGCAACCGGCATTCATGTTTAGCGAATCTGGAGGTTAAGAATCCTATCCCGTGATTGCCCGGAGAAGCAGATAAATCATGAAAGAAATACGGGATTACGCCATATAATACAAATTTTGAAGATGACAATCCGATTTTTGGCGTAAATATGACAAGGATGGTAAGTCAGTTTTCG
Organism: Macrothele yani; assembly: GCA_039090855.1. Lineage (NCBI taxonomy): Eukaryota > Metazoa > Arthropoda > Arachnida > Araneae > Macrothelidae > Macrothele > Macrothele yani. The sequence goes on along the minus strand of CM076994.1, from coordinate 72,183,863 downwards.
GATATTATCTGACTTACCATCCTTGTCATATTTACGCCAAAAATCGGATTGTCATCTTCAAAATTTGTATTATATGGCGTAATACCGTATTTCTTTCATGATTTATCTGCTTCTCCGGGCAATCACGGGATAGGATTCTTAACCTCCAGATTCGCTAAACATGAATGCCGATTGCTTCGACTAGCGAATCCTGTGATGGTTAAATTCAAATTGATCGGAAACTTGAAACTTGGTCGTTCTGGGTGGTGTAGTGCTTAGCATACCTAGGCGTTTTCTGGGAGACGCGGGTTCGAGTCCCGCTCCAGGACGATGAAAATTTTCAAGTTTTCGGATATTATCTGACTTACCATCCTTGTCATATTTACGCCAAAAATCGGATTGTCATCTTCAAAACTTTATTCATGGTAAAAGAGATGAGAAAAAGGCTATTGAATTTAATACATTCAGACTGTTTCAAGAATAATTTCCTCTTCATTGCTCTATATAATGAATCAGATTATTTTAATCTATTATTCATACTTGACTGAAAAAACAAACAGTAAATTCAAGAGAAACAGTAAATTCTTTTATCATATCCACATAATGTTTAGAAAACAAAAAGTTGGGAAAGAAGAATTGATTTTCATGTAATAAGAAGAGTGGCTCTTTCTACATGCCAACCACATACCAGCTCAAAGACTGAAACAACAATTTTGAATCTGACATATGTAAAGAGAAATTTACATATATATCTTCAGATGAATATGAAAAAAAATTACCAATGCCCCATGCTTTTTTCTGTTGCTCATTGTTCAATGGTGAGAAAGCACAGTGATCCACTTGCTACATAACCCTGTTTTCATGAAATATGCTTGTTGATTAGATATAGATGAAAACAAAACATTCTTGTAATTATTCCTGACTTTGTGATAAATAAGCCTGGACAACAATACGGGCTGGCTGGTGTCAGAAGGACACGTGTGACTTGTTTACCTCTCATTTTGCAGTCAGTCAGTAGAGACGTAAGATGGAGCAGTATACGATTCCCAAACATATGTTCATTGTTCACAAAAATTGGGGGCTGGATTCCTTCAAAGATGGATGTTGCGTTTGTCTTGCGGCACTGGCTCTCTCCCTTCACAGGAACCAGTGGCCCTAAATTAGGGACAGGTCACTGCTAATAGCCTATTGAGTTGCTCATGGTGGTCATTAAACCCCAAAACAAAAGAAAAAAAGAAAAGAAAGAAATTCAGAGGTGATTCGTGGAAAGATTCAGAGGCCAAGAAACAAACAAGAAAATTATTTCTCATTTGGTAAAGAAGTTGGAGACAATTCAAAGTGCAAACATTTATGCTGGTGGGTGCCCACCAATGTCTGCCTAAAACATGGAAGATGAAAAACAGCATTTGCTGGCATCATCTTCAAAATCTTTATGGGGGCTTTCACAGGAAACTGTGCGATCATGCAGCACGTCAGAGAGTAGTAAAAAAATGGGAAGGTGAAGCCATATCACATTATAGTCATCCGGGAGTTGAGGGAATCTGATCATCAGAAAGAAGTGGCATACTGTCATTAGTTCCACCAACTGTTTGGTGATGATCCCTTACTGGTGGATGAGATGTTGGACATACAGATGAAGCCTGGTTCCATCTATCCAGGTACTTAAAATCCCAGAATACATGGATATGAGATACTGACAATCCCTATGTTCTCCATGAAGAGCCACTGCATCCATAGAAAATTGGTGTGTGGTTTGTAATATCACAACTCTAAATTGCCAATTGCCCTACTGATTTTTTTTTTTTTTTGTTGTTGAAAAGGTTGTGGATACATATTAATATTTGTGTGATTTTTGTGGATCAGTTGGATGACTATGAACTTTCCCATGGCTACTTACAGCAAGGTGGTGTAATGTGTTGCAATCAAATATGAACATGAAATCCAAAGATTACTTGAAGATAGCACTATTTCAAAAGAGTTGTGGCAACCCAGATTGCCAGACCTCAACCCACTGGACTAATTCTTGTAAGGTTATCTCAAAGGAGAAGTGTACTCTAACAAACCTTGAACAATTGAACAGCTGAAAGACAGCATCCGATGAAGTTAGCGATTTCCAGTGATATGCTGCAGTGGGTTTTCTCTAATATGGTGTGTCATATGAAAATGAGTCTGGCAGCAGGCAGTGAACATTTTGAACATCTTCTGTAATGTGGTTTTACTCTTATGAGTTAAGGCATCCTTGTCCACAATACATCATCGCCATATCACTAAGCTGTTCTCTGAGATTCAGAGGTTAGCTACACAAAGAAACATGAACTACCAGATAAATTTTTAACTAATTATTTATTTACTTACTGTTGAAATATCAAACTTCTCCATTTACAGCGATCTTGACATACAACTCGAGCTTCACTGACATCCATCACAAGTCATATACAACATCTTTTATTCTTCATACTCATAATCTTTTTCTCATGCAGACACTCCTGAATCTGATCCTCCTATGACTTTCTTGGCCTTCCTCTGCCTTTCTTTCCTGCTACTTGGGCCAAAAAAAAAAATTTCTTAGTAAGCATCTCATCACTCATTCTTTCAACATGGCCAAACCACTGAAGAATTTTAGTCTCCACCTTACTAATAACATTTTGCTTCACATTACACAACTGCAACACATCTTAATTCCTCACATGATCTGAATGTATCTTACCACAAATCCTCCATAAGTAATGCATTTCTTCAGCACAAAAACGACTCCTATGTCTCTTCTGTAGTACCCATGTTTCGCTGCCATACATCAAAGTAGGAACAATTACATTCTCATACACATCCATGCGGGACTCTCTTGAGAACCCATCATTTCTGTGAAAACCTCCTAATGCAGCTATGACTTCCAATGTAGCATTCACTCGCCTACTAATTTCACCATCTAATTCTTTCTCTCTGGGAAACATGCTTTCTAAATATACAAACTCATTCACTTGGTCAATTACTGTGCCATTTAGACTTATATTGATAATACATAATTTTGCTATATTCACACACTCCACAGATATTTCACAAAACTGGGGTTGCATGACAAGTGAATCACACTGTAGAACATTTCTGGTTCACTGATGACTTAAATGTGTTCCTAAACTTCTGTACAGATCTTCAAACTAAGGAATGATAATAATTCCCACCAAATGCAATCTTATTATGCTTTCACTTTAACATAAATCAGTACAGCTCATAAGAGGCTAATAATGAAGAAGAGTGTATTAGCAAATATGCTGCTACCGAAGCTTATTAGTGCACATCTAAAATTATTTTCATGCACACATCTCTCTATGATACACTGCAGGCCACCCAAAATGCAACACCAAGAAGGACACGAGATAGCGAAGCCAGATTTACTGGACACATAACAACAGATACAAAGATGAAAGGATTGAGCTTACAGGCCGGTGCGACTTGCGGAACACGCAGACATCAATAGTTCGTGTGGCCCCCATGGCTGGCAATAAGGGCCGCTACACGCCACGGCATCGAACGAAAGAGGCTTTGGATGTGGGCTTGGGAAATGTCGGTCCAGGCTGCTTCCACACGTTGCCACAGTTCATCAGGCGTAGCCGCGGGTGGTGCTTGCCGGGCCACTCGGTTGCCGATCTGCGACCAGACGTGTTCCATGGGCGACATATCGGGAGAACAGGCAAGCCACGGCAGCAGTGATATCTGGTGGGCCATGAAGAAATGTTGCACACTGCACGCAACGTGCGGGCACGCATTGTCCTGTTGAAATGTGGCAGGTCCTGCAGGTAAGGGAGGACTACAGGCTCCAAAACATCGGAGATGCAGCGGTGGTTGTTGAGTGTACCAGCGATGCATACCAGAAGGGTGCGGGTGTCATATCCAATTGCGCTCCAAACCCTAATGCCAGGCGACGGATCGGTATGGTGATGCATAATGCAGGCATCATACAGTCTCTCGCCGCGGTGCAGCCACACACGTATCCGACCATCGTGGTGTTGCAGGCAGAAGCAGGATTTGTTGGAGAAGATAAAGTCGTGCCATTCTGTAGTCCAGGTGTGGCATTCAACGGCCTACTGCCGCCGCACTCGCCGGAGGTGCAATGTCAATAGTAATCGGAGCAATGGCCACTGTGCGACAGGTCCAAACTCCTGCAGACGATGTTGAATGCTACGTGCTGACATAGGTTGTTGCGCAACACACCCTAATTCCTGCGCTAACGTTCGTGATGTGGCGGTGCGAGCTGTTAATGCTCGCTGCACAACATGCCGGTCCTCTCGTACGGTGATGTGCCGCAGCTGCAGCAATTGCTCACGTCGGTTCGTCCGTCCCTCCTGCACCCACCGAATCCATACTCATATCATTGTGGCTGAATGTCATCCCACACGGGCGCCGATGTCTTGGTATGATAAACCGCTGTTGCGATAAGCCATTATTTGTCCTCTGTCAAACTCCGAAACGTGCTGGAATGAACGCCGTATTCTGCGACGAGGCATCAGGAAGCTTCCCACGCACAGGTCCGGCAGCACAACACACTTCCACTACTTACACCCCGCCTTCTGTGCACCCTTCGTATAGTGCTTCTCGGTGGCATGCCAGGCACACATGATTTGCATATGCCCTGCAATGCTAATCATTTGCATGTCCTCTCGCAGGCGACGCATGCTGCGAATTTCAGGCCAAATGGATGCTTCCTTCTTGGTGTTGCATTTTGGGTGGCCAGCAGTGTATATTCTGATTTCAGATGTAAATTATTAAAGTAAATATATAAGCAGTGGAAAATCATTGAATGTTCTTGTATCAAACTTCTCCATTTGCAGTAGCCATGGAAAGCTACATGAACAGCTTGTCATTCAGATGTAGGCCTCATACATGATCTTTAATCATGCATAGTTATCTTTGATTTAAAACATTCTTTAATTTGATTCTCACTGTGTTTTTCCTGGTATCCTTTTGATTTTTATTAAAAGGCTAAATAAAGCAAAATGAAACAAGAAAGGGAAGGTCTGAATAACATAATACCTCATTACAATAATTTATATTCCTTATTTAAACTTCATAGTACATCTTTATAATGCTGATAATTATAACTTGATAAACAATAAAGAACAAAACAAGATTAATTAACCATATAGGTAAGTGATGTTTTATTATGCCATTAGACACTTGTTACTGAAAGACAATATAAATTTAACACTGCTAACATTTTATTTCTTCCCCCACTTCTTTAAAAGTGTCACATAATTCAAAACAGTCTTTACACATCTCCCCACATCAAAGTCAATGCCTGTATTACATCATGCTCTCTCTCTCTTTCTCTCTCTCTCTCTTTCAGTGTTTTACTTCATTTCCTACACAGATGAACTCAAAACATGCCTTCTAAATGACTATAATGAACTGAATGCCCTTTTTACTGCACATTTGTGACTGTCCTTTCATACACTTCATCTAAAAAAAAAAAATTACAATTTTTTTAGTGACATATTTCAGACCTAAGTTTAGTCTTACAGGTTTTGTGCAATAATTGTCCTATTCCACAATAGCACAGACTGTTGCAGAAAGCATCAACTCTTATACAGACCTAAAAGAGATCAATGATCACACAGATTCTGTTTGAAAAACAATTACAGAAAACTGGAGACTGTGCATCACATAGATCTTGTAAGAATGTGGGACTTCTGTGTGGGCCTGCACAAATGCAACTTGTGAATTTGTGAACACAGATCGATTTGTGAATTACACAGTTCCTACAAGAATACAACTTACTTGAAGGGTTCATATGATTTACAAATATTTTATTATTGAAACACTTGCAAAATAGATAAACAAAATTTGTCAAAGACATTTGACTTGTGAATACATGATTATAGAATCACATCAGCTACATATACACTGACGGAAAAAAATCCCAACACCACGAAAAAATAGTTGTAGAGGAATGAAATGGCGGCAATACATTTGTATAGGTAACATATTTAATCGATTAAGGTTTCAAGATCACAGCTTAATGTAAGCGCGAGAAGAGCCATTTTAAATGTGAAATGCTGGTACATTAATAACCGGTGTAACCGCCAGAATGTTGAATGCAAGCGAGCAAACGTTCATGCATTGTGTCGTACAGGTGCTGGATGTCAGTTTGTGGGATGGAGTTCCATGCCTGTTGCACTTGGTCGGTCAATACAGGGACGGTTAATGCTGGTTGGGGGTGACGCTGGAGTTGTCGTCCAATGATGTCCCATACGTGCTCGATTGGTGAAAGATCTGGTGATCTAGCAGGCCATGGCAAAATGTTGACACTCTGTAGAGCATGTTGGGTTACAACAGCGGTATGCGGGCGAGCGTTATCCTTTTGGAAAACCCCACCTGGAATGCTGTTCATGAATGGCAGAACAACAGGTTGAATTACCAGACCGACGTACAACTGTGCCGTCAGGGTGCATGGGATAACCACGAGAGTGCTCCTGCTGTCATAGGAAATTGCTCCCCAGACCATAACTCCAGGTGTAGGTCCAGTGTGTCTCGGCCACAGACAGGTTGGTTGCAGGCGCTCACCTGGCCTCCTTCTAACCAACACACGGCCATCACTGGCACCCAGGCAGAACCGGCTTTCATCAGAAAACACAACAGATCTCCACTCCGTCCTCCAATGAGCTCTAGCTTGACACCACTGACGTCGCAAACAGCAGTGGTTTGGAGTAAGTGGAATGCACGCTACAGGGCGTCTGGCTCGGAGCTGTCCTTCAAGTAACCGTTTTGTAACAGTTTGTTGTGTCACTGTGGTGGCAACTGCAGCTCGAATTGCTGCCGCAGACGTGGTACGATGCGCCACGGCCATACGCCGTACACGGCGGTCTTCCCTCTCAGTAGTGCCACGTGGCCGGCCGGAACCCGGTCTTCTTGAGGCAATACCTTCCCTTGACCACCGCTGCCAACAATCATGCACAGTGGCTACATTCCTGCCAAGTCGTTCTGCAATATTGCGGAAAGAAAATCCACCTTCTCGTAGCCCTATTACACGATCTCGTTCAAACTCCATGAGCTGTTGATAATGGCTTCTTCGTCTTCTTCAAGGCATTCTTGACTAACATCAACACCCTACGTCGAATCTCAATGATAACTAATGCTCACGAACGTTACAGTGCGTATTTACAGCAAACCTACTTTGCATGTTCTAAGGGGCGCTACTAGCGCCACACGTATGCGCAGAGGGCGAAATTTGATTAGACGTCATCTTACAGATGTACTCTCACCGCCTACCAACTGTCGTTTATCTAACACAACCCCTTCTTGGTGTTGGGATTTTTTTCCGTCAGTGTATATTTTGTAAGGGGAGGTACATTTCCAATGATGATTCAAATTCTTTATCAGGCTCAACAGTGGTTAAGGCAAATCACCTGGATTTTAGTCATCATCAAGATACTTTAAAAACTGAAAACTAAAAGAAAGACTTCTTCATTGGTGATCAAATGGTTTGGCGCCTGTTTCAGCAGCCCCCAACCTATATGGGCACTGATAGAGTCCTTCTCACTTTCAAGTACTTTTAATTTCCATTTTTGAGATATCGTGATGGGACTAATAATTTAACACAAATCTATTTACTTTGTGACTAGGTTCTTTCCTATTTCTGCATAATCAACTTCTATGAGACAAGTTTTTAATTGCTTATTTATGTACTACCAAACAACTTTTTAGCAGTTAACATGTGCCTTCCATACATGAAAATGCACAGCTGCATCCTACATTATAAAAAATAAGGGATGGTGACACACTTTCCCCACTCACTTTCTACTCCAGGGCATAGTTAGTTCAAAAATAGCAATGTCATTTAAAGAAAATCTCATAAAATTATCAGGTGAACATGTAGAGAACAGATATGGCCACATAGATGAATGAGAAATAAATGGAAAGGAGGCAGAATCAGCAAATGAATTATCAAAAAATTTAACATAAATAGGGTATACATTAATGCACTAAGAAATGCATATCAAGGGAATGTGTTCTAAACAGCAGGTTCGGTAGGGCATTCTGGTGTAAAGAGCAGTTCAACATGAACTGGATTGCGTTAACCTTTACTAACACAATGGCTTCTAGGTTGCTTAGATACTAACCTGTATGTGAGCAGATTGTGTAACTGTTTTCAAAATGGATAGCATGAACTTAGAAGTTGTTGCAGTCTACATACCAGAAGAAGGCTGAAAGTTAACAGGGATGAATTCCTTTAACATGGATTAAGATACAGTGATTGATACTAGACAAGAAAGTTTTTTTTTTATTATTCTGCAGGACTTGATAGCAGAGAAATGACCACATGGGAACAGGTATTATGGCACTAGGAAAACAATTCCTTAGAAAAAGTGTGAATAAGATTCACTAACTCATGTTATGGCAATGAACTCTGTAAATAATACTATCTTTAGTCATAAAAGCATTTAGAAGTTTACTTGGTCAGAAGAGGCTACAAGTATAAATGACTGTGTCATATTAGAAATGTCTCAAAGAAATGTGATAAAGGATGCCATAGTTTTCAGAGCCTTTGAAATCAGTACTGATCCTTATTTATCAGCATCTGCTTTTAAAAATTAATCGTCAATTAGGTAAGAAACTAGCAAAAATATTACAGTGTATTAGGGTTGATAGATTGAAGAATCAAAAAAGAGGGAGAATTTTCAGAGGAGGTATATTGTTGAGGCTATAGAAAAAATTGAAACCTCATCAAAAGGAAGCACTGATGTTTATCAGAACAGGCAGAGTTTGTAAGGATGAGAATAGGAAAGTTAGGACCTTTATGAGGACAGCAGAAGTGAATGGTGCCACGAAAAAAAAGATAAAAAAAAAAAAAAACCCATATGAGAAGTATTGAAGCTGTAGGTCATAGGCCAAAATGATTATAAAAGGGCTTGTCAAAAGGCAAAAGTGGTACACTAGGCATTGAAGAAGGATGCCATGCATAAATTTCAAGAATTATGAAACTTCAGAAGTGCCCTAAAAATTCTGAAGTATTGTTAAACATATAACAAAAGGTAGAAAGTTAATAACCCATGACAAAATTGGCAAAAATTGGCAACTTTTTGCATCACAGGAGGATATATTGAATATGTGGCATGAATATTTTGAAGATTTGTTGAGTGGAAATCCAAGGAACTGGTGGACAGATAATTAATGATAAAGATGTTAGTGATCATGACAGGAAAGAATACAGCACTATAAATGCTCATGAAGTAAGATATGTTATTTTATTCCTGAATTGTGGTAAAGTCCATAGGACATGAAGTAATTAATTTGAAATGGCTAAGCATGGTGGAATGACAGGGGTCCTTTGGCTAAACAGGATCATTAAGCTGACATAGGAAACTACTTTAATTCCTGACGACTGGCAGAAGCATTCATCAGACCAGTTTACATGAAAAGTAATACAAAGGGATGTAGTAACTACATTGGCCTCTCCACAATTGGAGTTCTTTCCAAATTTATTTAAACATAATAGGCAAGAAGCTTAGAAATCTGGTGGAAAATCAATGAGTGAAGTACAATGTGGAATCAAGAGGGGCAGGGGTATTTAAATAATATAAACTCTTAAAAAATTAATAGTATTACAGAAAAAAATAGATAAATAGCACATAAAGAAACTGTATGGCATTAATTATGTGCAACATGTGATGCAAAACACAAATCAGACATGAAATAGTCAGACAAAAGGTTAGCATGATAATTTCGGTGTTCAAACAAGAGTGCATCTCACCAACTCAGAAGGAATGAGATGCACACAAGGTTTTCCTTCATCAATCAGTATGTTGTGTGTCCCCTTAGTTGTTCACAACCACTTGGCACCTTCATGTCATACTTCAGTTAGATGATTCAGCTGATTTTGGGGTAGTGCCACCCACATATGAAGCAAAAGGTCACAACGTTCAGAAAGTGTTGTAATGGCCAAGTAATGCCTTCCCATACTCCTATGAAGTGCATTCCAGATGTGCTCAATGGAATTATAGCCAAGGGACCTTGAAAATTGAAGAAAACATAAAATACCAAAGCCTTAATATTTACAAACCACAATATGAGCTTGATGAGGCCATTAACATTCTCAAGGAAGAAACTGTGGCTTATAACATTGTGGAAAAGTATCATTGGTGCTTCTGTTGATGATCTCTCGGTACATGCTGGTTTTCATGACTTAAAAAACGTGCAGATCTATGGAACCAACAAGCCAGATGCATCACAACATCATAAAACTACTACAAAATGGATGCACAGGTTGGCACAAATGCTGACTGCACAGTGTTCCGTAGGTTCACTAGACATGAAATCACTACAAGAATGTAAGCCAAGTCTGGACTGAATCAGAATGTACTTCAAAGATGACACTTTTTCACTAACATACTGCTTGCCAGGTTTCCTGGTGTGCCTACCAGCACCTTTCTTGATGGGTTGTCACAGACAGTGGTATTTGGCGAAATGAACATATCACAACCATAGACTTTTCTGATGCAGCCAACTTTGGACTTTTTTATAACTTACTGCAACACATGTGGCACTTCTCTGAGTATCTCATATGTGGTGGCTGAGTATCATGGGGTTTCTATAGATGTTTATTGAAAGTGATCTTATCAGGCATCAGTTGTTCTCAGACTACTACTTGTTGGTCATTCTGCAACATTGTGTTTATCCTGACAATGACCATGGAGCAGAATTAAATCACACTTGAAGATATATGAAGAGATTTGGCAATATGTTTCTCTGAGCCTGGACGTAGCATTTCAAAGGTGCTATTTCATACTTCAACCATCAAATTTCTCATCTGTATTGTTCCCAGCTTGACAGCAGTAACATTTATAGATACACATCAGAAGGACAGAACTCAGCACACCAACTGCTTTGAAGTCCAGTTATTCCTCACGTTTGTTTTGTGCTTGCATGCACATGACAGAAATTCAGAACCCAAAATTTGCATACCATTGCATTTTATACTCTCCCAGAAATCATTCTGACCTGACAGCATTTGCAAAAACAAGTGCCTTGCATTTAGCAGTTTATTTGTACCCAAGCAGCTTTTTGAAAAGTTTGGTGGGATGAACCATGACTTATGTACATTTATTGTCTTTGAAAAGGCATTCAATCAGGTACCTTGGAACAACTTGTATTTTAAAAATCATGAGGTGAAAGGCAAGTTACTGAAGTCAGCAAAGTCGGGTAATTGGATGGGTACGAAAAAGTACTGTTTAGTAGCCTGAAATTAACTCTAGTGTGTGTAGACTATTTCTTTAAACTGTTTAAGCAAAGGAACTTAGTTTCAGATGTTAAAGTACATGGTTTTGGCACCAGTGGTGTGATGCATACTGATGACTTAGTGTTAACTTCTGAGGGTCCAAAAACTTTTATAATCTCAGTTAGCTGAACAGGATGTGTGAAAAATTTGAGATGAAGATAAATGTAAGTCTAAATCAATGCTTTTTTAAGTCAAACTCTAAAACTTATATTAATTGTGCAAAACAGGGGGAGAGATACAACACATAGATTATGGGATTTATTTACAATAAATGGATGTTATTGTTAGGACAGGTAATAGATTTTAATTATATGCATGTGATTATTGATGACACAAGAAAACTTAAGGTACTAGACAACAGATTTATCAAAACAGAAATAGCCTCCTATCAGGTATATAAATATCATTTTCACTAAGAAAGAGATCAGACAGAGCACTAAATTGGCTGCATTAAATGCAGTATAGAGTGGTAAAGAGAATATCTGGAAAAAATAGGTAAATTCTGTGGCAAAATATAATTAGTAATGTAGAAATTAGAACTGAGGTGAGCAGGGCTGTAGCTACCAGGAGGTGGGCAGGGCTGTACCTCCCAGAATGGTCATTCTAGAGGCATAAATTCATGCTCTGGGGGATGTAAGAAATAGAAATTTTAACTAAAAAAGAAAGTTACATCCTTTAGTATTTTCTTTTTAAAGCCTTTAGTTAGTTTCATACAGTATTTCATACAGTTAACCAGGGTACAGAGTAACATACACTATGAGATGTGAACTTCTCATATCCATGAAGGGAATATTCCAAAACAGTGAATGGTACCTCCATTCATTGTTATATATGCTGATATGCCTAACCTCTATGACCTTTCAGAACATGTCATCAGGATGGAGAGGTAATTACATGTATGCTCTGTCGCAGAAAGTCCTCTTGAGCATTTGATCTTGAACTGAATTTTTCCAAGCCCTACCCCTAAAGCTTCTTCCTATTGTCACGTTCACTATCTGATACACATTCATTCTGCGCTGGGGTTTGTTTTCTATTTTGCATTTTTGTGGAATGTTGTATTCTCAGTGTTCACATAATGCTTACACTTTAGTTGGTATTTACAACCTATGGTTCTTGGGTATTTACCTAGTTTTTACATTTTGAATAAGATTCTGTGAGAAACCGAAAGTGTGATTTTTGAATGATCATAATACTTTCCTATAACAAAGGTGTGTGAGAAAGTAAAAACCATGTACTATTTGAGTGGAACTCAAAAGGGAGTAATTTTTAGCTTGAAGATATGTAATTTTAAGTCTTGCCCTCCCAGAGAAGAAAAGCTTACTACAGTTCTGGAGGTACGTACTTCTTCCACATATGAAGTTAATGAGAACGTATTGATATAGCCTAGACATGTATCACATGAGAGGTGAAAGATGGACAGAAAGTATCAAATAGTCATTAGTGATCAAAGAAGCAATATGTCAAATGCAGAAAATCTTGGAGTGGAAAGAAAGGAATGGAGAAAGTTTATTACAAATCCGAATTAAAATCTTTCTTTTTCTTTCCTTCTATTTTTATTTTTTATTTTAGTGACAGAAGTGACAGGTACTAAACATATTTGAACACCATGTTGGTACATAGGCATGAGACGATCGGAGTGATAATGATGCCCTGATGCAAATCTTTTATAGAACTTATCACTAATTTTTTTGGACATTATCAAATAAATATCAATGGAAACACTGATATCATTTTCTGAGGCTCTAATGACTTATTCACATCGCTGATGAATCTGCATACTTCTTGATTTCACTAGTGAGCTTTTCATGAATCAACTGGGCCATTTACCAGTGAAATTGGTAGGAGATATAGTGTTGTAAACTGTGCTTTTCCTTCCAATAATGTATTTGTAGAATTTGTAAGAGTTTTTTTTTTTTTTTTGTTTTACAAGGAAAACTTCAGTGATTTTTTTTATGAGCAGAGCATCTCTAGCTATAATCAGAATGAATTAAATGTGTGTAGTGTTCATCTTATAGGTACTTTATTCTTGTCACCAGCTTATAAGATAAATTGTTTAATCTCGGTTAATTTTTAAGATATTTATATCATTATATGACTTCATTGGATTCTTCAAGTCACATTGCATTAAGTTCAGAAAATGAGTATGTTTTTGTCCTTAGCATGAGTAGAAAAAAATACACGCTGTTACACCAAAAGATGTGAATAAAAACACTGAACTCACTGGACAGCTGCATTCACTGATATTGTTGTTAACTGCACACTTTCATCATGTTGTTTAGTTGAGGTATATCTTTGTTTCCAAACAGGAGTCATATCAAATTACTGCTTCTGTGATTGAATTGCAGTGTTCCAAAATTCACATCCAAGGGGGAAAATATGAGTACCAATCCCGATTTTATTAGACTACAGATATTTTTTTCTCACTTTAGAATCTATGTAACTGTAGGATACCTGACATAGATTTACTCCCACAGAATGATTTTAACAGTTTGCACTCATAAGTTGATATGCAGCAAATGTAAGTGCATCATTAATTTACTTTTACTGGTTTAGCAATGACTAATTTAGTATCCCTTTTCATGCTAATTTTGATAATTGTTTATTACAGTACTCTCCTATAAAAGTTTTTAATGTTTACAGAAACTGAAATTAAATTTGGTTGTTACACAAGCAGAGTTTCAAACATTCCTAATTCATCATGAATCCCTTTTTGCAAACTTTGTTTTGATTTTCAATCAATTTTCTTACAAATCATACATCATCATCATCATTGTCAACCATTATCACTCCACTGCTGGACGAAGGTCTCCCCAAGTTTCCTCCACAACGGTCTGTCTTGTGCCAGTCTCCTCCATGTCACCCCTGCATACTTTCGAATTTCATCCACCCATCTCCCATGTGGTCTTCTTCTGGGTCTTTTCCTGTCCCTTGGAACCCAATCTAAAATTTCGGCTGTCCATCGATGGTCTGTCCTTCTGGCAGTATGTCCAGCCCATTGCCATTTCAGGGATTTAACTCTGATCATGATGTCTTCCACTCTTGTCATTTTTCGGATCCACGAGTTCCTCTTCTTATCTCTCCTGGTTACACCAAGCATGCACCTCTCCATGCTCCTTTGAGTTGTCTGCAGCCTTTGTATGTCTCTTTTAGTTAAGGTCCACGTCTCTGCACCATACGTAAGCACTGGAAGGATGCATTGATCAAACACTTTTCTTTTAAGACATACTGGCATATTGCTCTTGAAAATTATGCTGTTTCTTCCAAAAGCTCTCCAGGCAAGTTTTGTACGCCGATTAATTTCTTCATCAATGTGACCCTCACTTGATATCTGCTGTACAAGATAAACGTACGTGTCTGTTATCTCCAGCTTTTCTCCATCAATCGATAAATCTTCATTTCTTGTAAAAGCATTGAACATCACTTTTGTCTTCTGAAAGTTCATTTTTAATCCCACTTCTTTACTCTTGTCAGCAAGTTCCTGGATCATATTCTGCAGCTCTGATGGGGTAGTTGCAAAAATGACTACGTCATCAGCAAAACGAAGGTGGGTTAGATAATCTCCATTAATCTTTATCCCCTTGTTTTCCCAGTTCAGCGACTGAAAAACACCCTCCAATGTGGCATTAAAGAGCTTCGGAGATATGGTGTCACCTTGTCTCACTCCCTTTCCAATTTTTATGTGTGTTGTATTTTCAAACAGCCGAATCTTTGCACTTGCATTTTCATAGATGTTATTAATAATATTAATGTATGCATCTTCAATACCGCAGGTTTTCAGAGCCATTGTAACTGCTGATGGTTTCACCGAATCAAAAGGCTTTTTCATAATCGATAAAAGCCATGCACAATGGAAGTTCATATTCCCTCGCTCTTTCAATTAGTTCTCTCAGTACGTGGATATGATCTATTGTGCTGTAGCCACTCCTGAATCCAGCTTGTTCTCTCGGTTGAGCCATGTCCAGTGTTACCTTCAAGCGGTGTGAAAGAACTTTAGTGAAGATTTTATAAACTACTGATAGGAGGCTGATAGGTCTGTAGTTTCCGAGATCCTCAATGTCACCTTTCTTATGTAGCAGGATCATTGTAGCGGTGTTCCAATCCTCAGGAATCTTTCCTTCATTAAGGCATCGAGTGAAAATTTGGGCGAGTACTGTTTCGATTTCTCCACTTGCTTCTTGTATGATGTCTACAGTAATTCCATCTTCTCCTGGAGCTTTTCCCCACTTCATGTTCTTGATTGCATGTGCAACTTCTGCTGTAAGGACTGGAGGAACTCTGGTACTGGTATCTTTCATGATGTCTGGAGTGCATGAATCATCCCTTTCATATAATTTGGAGTAGAAATATTTCACTCTTGTCAAAATTCCGCCTCTATTTCTTGTTACAGAACCATCTTCTTTTCTCAGTGCCATAATCTGTTTTCTTCCTTTACTGAGATGTCCTTTTGCTGTCTTTAGGCTTTGGTTGTTTTCAATTGCTTTCCTCACTAGTTCACAGTTGAATTTTCTTACGTCTTCAGTGATACTTTTTCGTACTGTCTTGCATAGCTCTATATATTCCACTTTGGAAGTCACATCTTCTTTAGTTGTCCTCATCTCTCTTCTTTTTTGCATCAACATTTTCGTTTTTCCTGATAAACGAAAATGACAAATGGAGGAGACTGGCACAAGACAGACCGTTGTAGAGGAAACTTGGGGAGACCTTCGTCCAGCAGTGGAGTGATAATGGTTGACGATGATGATGATGATGATATATATATATATATATATATATATATATATATATACTGCCAGAAGGACAGATCATCGATGGACAGCTGAAATTTTAGATTGGATTCCAAGGGACAGGAAAAGACCCAGAAAAAGACCACATGGGAGATGGGTGGATGAAATTCGAAAGTATGCAGGGGTGACATGGAGGAGACTGGCACAAGACAGACCGTTGTGGAGGAAACTTGGGGAGACCTTCGTCCAGCAGTGGATTGATAATGGTTGACAATGATGATATATATATATAGGGATGTAAGGTCAGGTGATGCGTAACATCACAGCCTCTCCTTGACAAATGTCAACCCCGCCTTCTCGTGGTGCATCCTGTTCCCACTAAAGGGGCTCTGACGACCGCCAATAGCGGTATAACTATACCATCGGGATTAGAGGAAATTCTATCCCACACTCACCAACCCGCTTGGCCAGCGTGGTGAGTTATGGCCAAACCCCTCCAAAATGACTCCACAACTTAAATCTTGGCCCTCAGTCTCCGGCAGCTGGAATGTACCTGGCCAAGGCAGCGGCCAGTGCGACATGAAGGCAGAGGGTGCTAAGAATCCCCGGAGGACCGGACTAGGCTGCCATCTGATGCTGACCTTGGCAACGTACAATGGACGCTCCCTATCTTCTGATTCAAGGCTTCTTGAATTGGAAGAGGAACTACAAAGGATCAAGTGGGACATCGTGGGGCTAAGTGAGGTAAGGAGAAAAGGAGAAGATCTCATCGAACTGAAAAGTGGACATCTCTTCTACTATCGTGGGACAGATACTGGCAGAACTAGTGGTGTTGGATTTATAATAAACAAGAAACTGAAGGATAAAGTTGTAGAAGTTGAAAGTTCCTCTGACAGAGCTGCACGACTCGTTATCCAACTATCGAGAAGATACCAGGCTCAGATTATTCAAACTTATGCACCCACCACAAGTCATCCTGAAGAAGAAATTGAAGAATTTTATGAGGAAATTTGTCATCTAAATAATAAAGGTAAGCAGCACTTGAAAATAATTATGGGAGATTTCAATGCAAAAATAGGGCAACGGCAACAGAATGAAACTTCAGTAGGTAAATTCGGTCACGGCAACAGAAACCAGCGTGGAAATACTCTCGTTGAGTTTGCAGAGGCAGAAGGGTTTTTCATCATGAACTCCTTCTTCAAGAAAAAGCCACACAGGAAATGGACATGGAGACATCCAAATGGGACGACAAGTGAAATTGATTTTATTATGTGTAACAAAAAATTCGTCATAGAAGACTGCAGTGTGCTAAACAAGTTCAACACAGGTAGTGACCATAGATTGGTGAGATGTAAGATGCACCTCAACACTAAACTTGAACGTGGCAAGCTCATAAGACAAACAAAATCTATTGACATAACCAACCTTAAAAAATACCATAATACCTTCAAGTTGGAACTGAAGAACAGGTTCTCTGCTTTAGAAGGGTTAACATCGGAAAAAGTGGACATCTCTGAAGTTAACAGAAAAATAACCAAAGCTCTTATGGAAACAGCAACAAAATTAGCTGGGTCTAAGAACAAGTTGCATGTAAATAAATTATCAGGAAAAACGAAAATGTTGATGCAAAAAGAAGAGAGATGAGGACAACTAAAGAAGATGTGACTTCCAAAGTGGAATATATAGAGCTATGCAAGACAGTAAGAAAAAGTATCACTGAAGACGTAAGAAAATTCAACTGTGAACTAGTGAGGAAAGCAATTGAAAACAACCAAAGCCTAAAGATAGCAAAGGGACATCTCAGTAACGGAAGAAAACAGATTATGGCACTGAGAAAAGAAGATGGTTCTGTAACAAGAAATAGAGGCGAAATTTTGACAAGAGTGAAAGATTTCTACTCCAAATTATATGAAAGGGATGATACATGCACTCCAGACATCATGAAAGATACCAGTACCAGAGTTCCTCCAGTCCTTCCAGCAGAAGTTGCACATGCAATCAAGAACATGAAGCGGGGAAAAGCTCCAGGAGAAGATGGAATTACTGTAGACATCATACAAGAAGCAAGTGGAGAAATCGAAACAGTACTCGCCCAAATTTTCACTCAATGCCTTAATGAAGGAAAGATTCCTGAGGATTGGAACACCGCTACAATGATCCTGCTACATAAGAAAGGTGACATTGAGGATCTCGGAAACTACAGACCTATCAGCCTCCTATCAGTAGTTTATAAAATCTTCACTAAAGTTCTTTCACACCGCTTGAAGGTAACACTGGACATGGCTCAACCAAGAGAACAAGCTGGATTCAGGAGTGGCTACAGCACAATAGATCATATCCATGTGCTGAGAGAACTAATTGAAAGAGCGAGGGAATATGAACTTCCATTGTGCATGGCTTTTATCGATTATGAAAAAGCCTTTGATTCGGTGAAACCATCAGCAGTTACAATGGCTCTGAAAACCTGCGGTATTGAAGATGCATACATTAATATTATTAATAACATCTATGAAAATGCAAGTGCAAAGATTAGGCTGTTTGAAAATACAACACACATAAAAATTGGAAAGGGAGTGAGACAAGGTGACACCATATCTCCGAAGCTCTTTAATGCCACATTGGAGGGTGTTTTTCAGTCGCTGAGCTGGGAAAACAAGGGGATAAAGATTAATGGAGATTATCTAACCCACCTTCGTTTTGCTGATGACATAGTCATTTTTGCAACTAGCCCATCAGAGCTGCAGAGTATGATCCAGGAACTTGCTGACAAGAGTAAAGAAGTGGGATTAAAAATGAACTTTCAGAAGACAAAAGTGATGTTCAATGCTTTTACAAGAAATGAAGATTTATCGATTGATGGAGGAAAGCTGGAGATAACAGATACGTACATTTATCTTGGACAGCAGATATCAAGTGAGGGTCACATTGATGAAGAAATTAATCGGCGTACAAAACTTGCCTGGAGAGCTTTTGGAAGAAACAGCATAATTTTCAAGAGCAATATGCCATTATGTCTTAAAAGAAAAGTGTTTAATCAATGCATCCTTCCAGTGCTTACGTATGGTGCAGAGACGTGGACCTTAACTAAAAGAGACATACAAAGGCTGCAGACAACTCAAAGAAGCATGGAGAGGTGCATACTTGGTGTAACCAGGAGAGATAAGAAGAGGAACTCGTGGATCCGAAAAATGACAAGAGTGGAAGACATCATGATCAGAGTTAAATCCCTGAAATGGCAATGGGCTGGACATACTGCCAGAAGGACAGATCATCGATGGACAGCCGAAATTTTAGATTGGATTCCAAGGGACAGGAAAAGACCCAGAAGAAGACCACATGGGAGATGGGTGGATGAAATTCGAAAGTATGCAGGGGTGACATGGAGGAGACTGGCACAAGACAGACCGTTGTGGAGGAGACTTGGGGAGACCTTCGTCCAGCAGTGGATTGATAATGGTTGACAATGATGATGATATATATATATATGATTTGTTGTATTTTCAAATCATATATATATATATATATATATATATGATTTGTTGTATTTTCAAATCATATATATATATATATCATCATCATCGTCAACCATTATCACTCCACTGCTGGACGAAGGTCTACCCAAGTTTCCTCTACAACGGTCTGTCTTGTGCCAGTCTCCTCCATGGTCACTCATGCATACTTTCGAATTTCATCCACCCATCTTCCATGTGGTCTTCTTCTGGGTCTTTTCCTGTCCCTTGGAATCCAATCTAAAATTTCAGCTGTCCATCGATGATCTGTCCTTCTGGCAGTATGTCCAGCCCATTGCCATTTCAGGGATTCAACTCTGATCATGAATGTCTTCCACTCTTGTCATTTTTCGGATCCACGAGTTAACCTTCTTATCTCTCCTGGTTACACCAAGCATGCACCTCTCCATGCTACTTTGAGTTGTCTGCAGCTTTTGTACGTCTCTTTGTCTCTTTTAGTTAAGGTCCACGTCTCTGCACCACACGTAAGCACTGGAAGGATGCATTGATCAAACACTTTTCTTTTGAGACATAATGGCATATTGCTCTTGAAAATTATGCTGTTTCTTCCAAAAGCTCTCCAGGCAAGTTTTGTACGCCGATTAATTTCTTCATCAATGTGACCCTCACTTGATATCTGCTGTCCAAGATAAACGTACGTGCCTGTTATCTCCAGCTTTTCCCCATCAATCAATAAATCTTCATTTCTTGTAAAAGCATTGAACATCAATTTTGTCTTCTGAAAGTTCATTTTTAATCCCACTTCCTTACTCTTGTCAGCAAGTTCCTGGATCATACTCTACAGCTCTGATGGGCTAGTTGCAAAAATGACTACGTCATCAGCAAAACGAAGGTGGGTTAGATAATCTCCATTAATCTTTATCCCCTTGTTTTCCCAGCTCAGCGACTGAAAGACACCCTCCAATGTAGCATTAAAGAGCTTCGGAGATATGGTGTCACCTTGTCTCACTCCCTTTCCAATTTTTATGTGTGTTGTATTTTCAAACAGCCGAATCTTTGCACTTGCATTTTCATAGATGTTATTAATAATATTAATGTATGCATCTTCAATACCGCAGGATTTCAGAGCCATTGTAACTGCTGATGGTTTCACGGAATCAAAGGCTTTTTCATAATTGATAAAAGCCATGCACAATGGAAGTTCATATTCCCTCGCTCTTTCAATTAGTTCTCTCAGTACATGGATATGATCTATTGTGCTGTAGCCACTCCTGAATCCAGCTTGTTCTCTCGGTTGAGCCATGTCCAGTGTTACCTTCAAGCGGTGTGAAAGAACTTTAGTGAAGATTTTATAAACCACTGATAGGAGGCTGATAGGTCTGTAGTTCCCGCGATCCTCAATGTCACCTTTTTTATGTAGCAGGATCATTGTAGCGGTGTTCTACTCCTCAGTAATCTTCCCTTTATTAAAGGCATCGAGTGAACATTTGGGCGAGTACTGTTTCAGTTTCTCCACTTGCTTCTTGTATGATGTCTACAGTAATTCCATCTTCTCCTGGAGCTTTTCCCCGCTTCATGCTCATGATTGCATGTGCAACTTCTGCTGGGAGGACTGGAGGAACTCTAGTACTGGTTTATGATGTCTGGAGTACATGTATCATCCTTTCATATAATTTGGAGTAGAAATCTTTCACTCTTGTCAAAATTTTGCCTCTATTTCTTGTTACAGAACCATCTTCTTTTCTCAGTGCCATAATCTGTTTTCTTCCCTTACTGAGATGTCCCTTTGCTATCTTCGGTTATACGTCAATTCGTCGCGTGCATCAATTTGTCGACTGCGACGATTCGTCGCCTGCGTCAATTCGTTGCGGACAAATTCGTCGACTACCTCAATTCGTCGACTACGCCAAGTCGTCGCGTTTACAGATTTTGGTTACATACAAAACGAATGCAGGAAAATGTACGATTTCGAACGTTTCCTCCCTGATCAAATTTATAAAGTTTGGACACTCAGACAGGATAGGAATATTACGCTTTTTCTTTGGCACTAAAAATATTAGATGGTAGACGGTTTTTGGAAGGGGTCAGGGCCCGGTTGGTCAAAGCCCCCCATATACAAAATTTTTGTAAAATCTACATTTTTCAATTCAGAACCACCAAATCAGGTATCCTATCTCATGGTACCCTAACTTAGACGGTTGTCGGTTTTTCGAACGGGTTAAGGCCCGGAGGGGGGTCAGAGCGCCCCACCCCACCCCCACTCCCCACATACATACAAAATTTTCGTGAAATTTAGTTTTAATTTCAGAACCATCAAATTTGGTATCATGAAACTCTAACTTAGACGCTAGACGGTTTTTAGAAGGGGTTGGAGACCGGGGGTCAGAGCACGCCCCCTCATAAAAATTTCGTAAAATCTACAGTTTTCATTTTAGAACCACAAAATTTGGTATACTATCTCTTGGTACTCTAACTTAGACGGTACACCATTTTTGGAACAGGTCAAGGCCCGGGGGTCAGAGCCCCCCACATACAATTTTTTTAAAAAACTACAGTTTTCAATTCAGAACCACCAATTCTGGTATACTATCTCATGGTACTCTAACTTAGATGCTAGACGATTTTTGAAGGGGTTGCAGCCGGGCGGTAAGGACCCCCCCCCCTCAATTTTTTTTCGCAAAATCTACAGTTTTCAATTTAGAACCACCTAATTTGGTATACTATCTCATGGTACTCTAACTTAAACGCTAGACGGTTTTTGGAAGGGGTTGGAGCCCGGGGGTAAGAGCCCCCGTCATAAAAAATGCCGTAAAATCTACAGTAATCAATTTAGAACCACCAAATTTGGTATACTAACTCATGGTACTCTAACTTAGACGGTAGACCGTTTTTGGAACGGGTCAAGGCTCGGGGGTCAGAGCCCCCCATAATCATAATATTTTTGTAAAATCTACAGTTTTCAATTCAGAACCATTAAGTATGGTATCATGAAACTCTAACTTAGACGCTAGATGCTTTTTGGAAGGGGTTAGAGCCCGGGGGTGAAAGCCCCCTCATAAAAATTTCGTAAAATCTACATTTCAAAATTGCCTTTATTCTTCAGTAAAATAACATTTCTATGTACATGACAATGGAATTCTGCCAATAAATACAGCGGTATATACATCAGCTGGAAAGTTCCAGTGAAACGTAAAACAAAATATTGTTAAAATCATAAAAAAAAAAAAAAAAAAAAAAAAATTATTTCGCCACGTAGGGCGAAGAAGAGGCAGACAATAAAGCACGAGCGATACAAACGAAAATGTTTACCTACAGTATTGTAGACAGGGCAAGACATGATTCTATACTATGCACAAATTCCAATTAAGCATTACTACCATACTAAAGATTAAACATTAGGTACTAATTCACAGAAATGCAACAGTGATGCTACATTCAAAATTTACAACATATGTACAGAAGTATTCAGTGACAAGGGGAAATAACGCTAAATGTACTCAGAAGGGCATCTTGTTACATTATATTATACACACAGTGACTAATATTTAAAAAAAATATTCAACATAATGAAGGGGACATTGCGTGGGCAGTAAACTGTGCAGAAGGAAGAATTATATACAACAACATAAAACCCAACATCATCGAAGAGAACATGGGAAACATGGTGAGCTATCTTCAATGGCACATTAAAACAGAAAAATCACAAATAGCGAAGCACCAAAATTAATACGTAAAAACATGATTTGTTACAGTGAACGTGGGCGACAACAAAAATCCCACTTATAGGTTGAGATGTAACTGCAAATTGTGGATATGGAACCACCCAGCCGATTGGGCCCAAGTGGATTGAAAAACGCTATCGGTGTTTGTTGAGGCAGCACGAGAGTGCTCCATTTGGAGGCGAGTGGTTAACCGTGCTAGGAAGCGTCTCCGAATGATAGCACTTGCCTCCTGAGGAGGTGGAATAAGAGCGGGGAAGCGTTGTTGAAGATGGAAAGCATAGACAGTGAACTTCACAAGAAGAAAAATGTAACGGCACACAGGAGGCAAGTGAGTAGGTGGATGCTTAGTTTGGAGTAGCCAAGCATATGCAAGAAACGGTAACGATCGAGCACAAATTCGATCAGCAAGACGAAATGCTGTGTTTAGGACTGGCAGGAGAACGGGGCAGAATAGGTATTGATGTTGGACGTCGCTGACTTCAGGGCAAAAGGAGCACTGCGGAGAGGTGAGAAGGGTCAGTTTTCAATTTAGAACCACCAAATTTGGTATACTATCTCATGGTACTCTAACTTAGACGGTAGACCATTTTTTGAAGGGGTTGCAGCCGGGGGTGGGGGGGGGGGGGTTTAAGGTTCCCCTTCATAAAAAAAAATCGCAAAATCTAGTTTTTAATTTAGAACCACCAAATTTGGTATTCTATCTCATGGTACTCTAACTTAGACGGTAGACCATTTTTGGAACGGGTCAAGGCCCGGGGGTCTGAGCTCCCCTCATAAAAAAATTCGTAAAATCTACAGTTTTCACTTTAGAACCACCAAAATTTGGTATGCTATCTCATGGTACTCTAACTTAGACGGTAGACCATTTTTGGATCGGATCAAGGCCCGGGGGTCAGAGCGCCCGCCCGCATATTTTTTTTTCG
Organism: Macrothele yani; assembly: GCA_039090855.1. Lineage (NCBI taxonomy): Eukaryota > Metazoa > Arthropoda > Arachnida > Araneae > Macrothelidae > Macrothele > Macrothele yani. The sequence continues at coordinate 72,159,776 of CM076994.1, read as the reverse complement.
CAAAATCTACAGTTTTCAATTCAGAATCATCAAATATGGTATCATGAAACTCTAACTTAGACAGTAGACGGTTTTTGGAAGGGGTTGGAGCCCGGGTATGAGAGTACCCCCCCCCCCCCATAAAATTTCGTAAAATCTACGGTTTTCAATTTAGAACAACCAAATTTGGTATACTATCTCATGGTTATCTAACTTAGACGGTAGACGGTTTTTGAAAGTGGTTGGGGCCCTGGTCAAGGGAGCCCCAAACAAAATTTTCATAAAAAGCTCCATTTTTTACTCTTAAGAATACCCTATCTACGTTCTAAGGTGCTCTTTGGCCCTTTGAGGGCCTTGCACCATAAACCATCAACCAACCAACCAACGGTCTAAGTTAGAGACTGTAGATAACAATAAAGTGCAAAAATATGCATTTAATGGTGTATTAAAAACACAAATCAATATAGTTTAGCTTTCACTACCAACGAACGGCTTATCAGGAAGAAATATAATGTAGTGTAAATAGAGAGTTCCAGATCTTCAAAATTCAAAACGGTAAGAAAAAGATGATCAATGCCAATGTGAAGTCGAACGCAATCGACATCACATAGGTACATTGCATTTCTTTGTTGCGGGATTCACAGAAGCACACGGCAGATGTACTGCAGTTCTATAGATGTCTCCTAGAAGGTAAGTATTTGCATTCATTTTTTCTTTCTTTTTTGTTTCGCAAAATTAAATTAACTAAATCAAAAAATTTAAAATAAGTTTACTGGAAAATTGCAGTCTTTTTCATTCATTAACTTTCACCCGCTGAACTTGGTGATTCCCCAAATAGTAATATGTACCTGGCAAATAACTGGTAACCCTGCTAGTACAAATTATATTAATGATTTATTTGCGTCCAGTTCAATCTAGTATGTCCATAAGAGCATTTGGAGCCGTATGAAAAATACATTTCAACGTGTGCCGCTACGGCGGTGGAGTGATCTAGGGGCTGGCTTCTGACCACTTGTCAAGAAGAATTTTGTATGTGGAGGCACTTACCTCCCGGGCCTTGCCCCGTTCCAAAAAACCATCTACCATTTAAGTTAGAGCACCACGAGATAGTATACCAAATTTGGTGGTTCTAAATTGAAAACTGTAGATTTTACAAAATTTTTTATGAGGTGGGCTCTGACCCAGTGCCTGTCCCATTCCAAAAACCGTCTGCCATCTAAGTTAGACTACCATGAGATAGTATACGAAATTTGTGGTTCTAAATTGAAAATTGTAGATTTCACGAAAAAAAATTTTGGGGGGGGTAAAACCCCGTGCCCCGACACGTTCCGAAAACCGTCTAAGTTAGATTACTATGATATAGTATACCAAATTTGGTGGTTTTTAATTGAAAACTATAGATTTTACGAAATTTGTGTGTGTGTGTGGAAGGGGGGGGGTTCTAATCACCCGTGCCCCGACCCGTTCTGAAATACATCTACTGTCTAAGTTAGAGTACCATGATGTAGTATACCAAATTTGGTGGTTCTCAATTGAAAACTGTAGCGTTATTTCCCCTTGTCACTGAATACTTCTGTACATATGTTGTAAATTTTGAATGTAGCATCACTGTTGCATTTCTGTGAATTAGTACCTAATGTTTAATCTTTAGTATGGTAGTAATGCTTAATTGGAATTTGTGCATAGTATAGAATCATGTCTTGCCCTGTCTACAATACTGTAGGTAAACATTTTCGTTTGTATCGCTCGTGCTTTATTGTCTGCCTCTCCTTCGCCCTACGTGGCGAAATATTTTTTTATGATTTTAACAATATTTTGTTTTACGTTTCACTGGAACTTTCCAGCTGATGTATATACCGCTGTATTTATTGGCAGAATTCCATTGTCATGTACATAGAAATGTTATTTTACTGAAGAATAAAGGCAATTTTGAAATGTAGATTTCACGAAATTTTTTAGGGGGGGGGCTCTGAACCCTGAGCTCCAACCCTTTCCAAAAAACCATCTACAGTCAAAGTTAAAATACCATGAGATAGTATACCGAGTTTGGTGGTTCTAAATCGAAAACGGCATATTCTAAAAAAATTTGCACGGGGGGAAAGCTCTGACCCCCGGGCCCTGTCCCGTTCCAAAAACCGGCTCCCGTCTAAGTTAGAGTTTCATGATACCAAATTTGGTGGTTCTAAATTGAAAACTATAGATTTTACGAAAATTTTGTATGTGGGGGGCTCTTACCCCCGCGCCTTGACCTATTCCAAAAACCATCTACCGTCTAAGTTAAGAGTACCATGAGTAGTATACCAAATTTGGTGGTTCTAAATTGAAAACTGTAGATTTTACGATAATTTTGTACCGGGGTGGGGGGTTCTGACCTCCCGGCCCCCGATCCGTTCCAAAAACGGTCTTCCGCTAAGTTAGTTTCATGACACCAAATTTGGTGGTTCTAAATTGAAAACTAGATTTTACGGCAATTTTGTAGGGGGGGGCTCTAACCCCCGGGCTCTAACCGCTTCCAAAAACCATCTACAGTCTAAGTTAGAATACCACGAGATAGTATACCAGATTTGGTGGTTCTGAATTGAAAACTAGATTTTGCGATTTTTTTCTATTAAGGGGGTCCTTACCCCCGGGCTGCAACCCCTTCCAAAAACGGTCTACCGTCTAAGTTAGAGTACCATGAGATAGTATACCAAATTTGGTGGCTCTAAATTGAAAACTGTAGATTTTACAAATTTTTTGAGGGGGCTTTCACCCCCGGGCTTTAACGCCTTCCAAAAAGCGTCTAGCGTCTAAGTTAGAGTTTCATGATACCATACTTAATGGTTCTGAATTGAAAACTGTAGATTTTACAAAAAAAATAGGGAGGGGGCTCTAACCCCTGGGGTTTGACCCATTCCAAAAACGGTCTACCGTCTAAGAGTATCATGAGATAGTATACCAAATTTGGTGGTTCTAAATTGAAAACTGTAGTTTTTAAGAAAATTTTGTATGTGGGGGGAGCTCTGACCCCCGGGCCTTGACCCGTTTCACAAACGGACTACCGTCTAAGTTAGAGTACCATGAGATAGTATACCAAATTTGGTGGTTCTAAATTGATTACTGTAGATTTTACGGCATTTTTATGACAGGGGGGCACTTACCCCTCGGGGTCCAACCCCTTCCAAAAACTGTCTAGCGTCTATGTTAGAGTATCATGAGATAGTATACCAGATTTGGTGGTTCTGAATTGAAAACTGTAGTTTTTAAGAAAATTTTGTATGTGGGGGCTCTGACCCCCGGGCCTTGACCCGTTCCAAAAATGGTGTACCATCTAAGTTAGAGTACCATGAGATAGTATTTCAAATTTTGTGGTTCTAAAATGAAAACTGTAGATTTTACGAAATTTTTATGAGGGGGGGGCTCTGACCCCCGGTCTCCAACCCCTTCTAAAAACCCTCTAGCGTCTAAGTTAGAGTTTCATGATACCAAATTTGATGGTTCTGAAATGAAAACTAGATTTCACGAAAATTTTAAATCGTACGTTTTCTTGCATTCATTTTGTATGTAACCAAAATCTGTAAACGTGACGAATTGACGCTCGACGAATCGTCGTGGTCGACGAATTAACGCGTGACAAACTGACGCAGGCGACGAATTGACGTGACACCGCTATTTTTAGGCTTTGGTTGTTTTCAATTGCTTTCCTCACTAGTTCACAGTTGAATTTTCTTACGTCTTCAGTGATACTTTTTCTTACTGTCTTGCATAGCTCTATATATTCCACTTTGGAAGTCACATCTTCTTTAGTTGTCCTCATCTCTCTTCTTTTTTGCATCAACATTTTGGTTTTTCCTAATAATTTGTTCACATGCAACTTGTTCTTAGATTCAGCTAATTTTGTTGCTGTTTCCATAAGAGCGTTGGTTACTTTTCTGTTAACTTCAGAAATATCCACTTCTTCCGATGTTAGGCCTTCTAAAGCAGAGAATCTGTCCTTCAGTTCCAACTTTAAGGTAGTATGGTGTTTTTTAAGGTTGGTTATGTCAATAAATTTTGTTTATCTTATGAGCTTGCCACATTCAAGTTTAGTGTTGAGGTGCATCTTACATCTCACCAATCTATGGTCACTACCGTGTTGAACTTGTTTAGCACACTGCAGTCTTCTATGACGAATTTTTTGTTACACATAATAAAATCAATTTCACTTGTCGTCCCATTTGGATGTCTCCATGTCCATTTCCTGTGTGGCTTTTTCTTGAAAAAGGAGTTCAAGATGAAAAACCCTTCTGCCTCTGCAAACTCAACGAGAGTATTTCCACGCTGGTTTCTGTTGCCGTGACCGAATTTACTTACTGAAGTTTCATTCTGTTGCCGTTGCCCTATTTTTGCATTGAAATCTCCCATAATTACCTTCAAGTGCTGCTTACCTTTATTATTTAGATGATGAATTTCCTCATAAAATTCTTCAATTTCTTTTTCAGGATGACTTGTGGTGGGTGCATAAGCTTGAATAATCTGAGCCTGGTATCTTCTCGAGAGTTGGATAACGAGTCGTGCAGCTCTGTGAGAGGAACTTTCAACTTCTACAACTTTATCCTTCAGTTTCTTGTTTATTATAAATCCAACACCACTAGTTCTGCCAGTATCTGTCCCACGATAGTAGAAGAGATGTCCACTTTTCAGTTCAATGAGATCTTCTCCTTTTCTCCTTACCTCACTTAGCCCGACGATGTCCCACTTGATCCTTTGTAGTTCCTTTCCAATTCAAGAAGCCTTGAATCAGAAGATATGGAGCGTCCATTATACGTAGCCAAGGTCAGCATCAGATGGCAGCCTAGTCCGGTCCTCCGGTGATTCTTAGCACCCTCTGCCTTCATGTCGCACTGGCCGCTGCCTTGGCCAGGTACATTCCAGCTGCCGGAGACTGAGGGCCAAGATTTAAGTTGTGGAATCATTTTGGAGGGGTTTGGCCATAACTCACCACGCTGGCCAAGCGGGTTGGTGAGTGCGGGATAGCATTTCCTCTAATCCCGATGGTATAGTTATACCGCTATTGGCGGTCGTCAGAGCCCTTTTAGTGGGAACAGGATGCACCACGAGAAGGTGGGGTTGACATTTGTCAAGGAGAGGCTGTGATGTTACGCATCACCTGACCTTACATTCCATATATATATATATATATATATATATAAACACCCAGATCTCTGTCAGGAGTGCTCTTGAGATGTCAAAGTGATTGCATGGCACACGATCACTTTGAGAAGTCAAAGTGATCGCGTGCTAAGTTAAAAACATTGGATTATCAATGAATCGAGTTCTATTCATCCGATCTACAAAATTCGAATTGAATTCTTAATATCATGGCAAGTTGAGTTTGTATGTTGATTTAATTTAGTACAATTTGAATATTAATTTGTATGCTTTAATTATTTTTTACTTTTTTATTTTATCAAACTTTCTGAATTTAGTTGTTTATTATATTATACATTTTGCAAAATACTGATCTATCTAGAAAACTCTAACTTACAATAAAAAGTAAAATCTTGAGATGTCAAAGTGAGCAAAATTGCAAATGAAAACAGATGTTACCTCAATAGCACATTGTCAATAATTTAGATAGTTCCGATTTGTAATACCAGATGTCGCATTATTTTGTAGAAAAAGCTTCGGTATAAAGTTTCAAACTAACTGTCGAATAGGACAGTCTAAATATATATATATTATTGTAATATTATCTAAAGTTCAAATATAAAATTAACCATCAAATAGGACATTCCCTATATCATCATCATCATCATCATTGTCAACCATTATCAATCCACTGCTGGACGAAGGTCTCCCCAAGTTTCCTCCACAACGGTCTGTCTTGTGCCAGTCTCCTCCATGTCACCCCTGCATACTTTCGAATTTCATCCACCCATCTCCCATGTGGTCTTCTTCTGGGTCTTTTCCTGTCCCGTGGAATCCAATCTAAAATTTCGGCTGTCCATCGATAATCTGTCCTTCTGGCAGTATGTCCAGCCCATTGCCATTTCAGGGATTTAACTCTGATCATGATGTCTTCCACTCTTGTCATTTTTTGGATCCACGAGTTCCTCTTCTTATCTCTCCTGGTTACACCAAGCATGCACCTCTCCATGCTTCTTTGAGTTGTCTGCAGCCTTTGTATGTCTCTTTTAGTTAAGGTCCACGTCTCTGCACCATACGTAAGCACTGGAAGGATGCATTGATCAAACACTTTTCTTTTAAGACATAATGGCATATTGCTCTTGAAAATTATGCTGTTTCTTCCAAAAGCTCTCCAGGCAAGTTTTGTACGCCGATTAATTTCTTCATCAATGTGACCCACACTTGATATCTGCTGTCCAAGATAAACGTACGTGTCTGTTATCTCCAGCTTTTCTCCATCAATCGATAAATCTTCATTTCTTGTAAAAGCATTGAACATCACTTTTGTCTTCTGAAAGTTCATTTTTAATCCCACTTCTTTACTCTTGTCAGCAAGTTCCTGGATCATACTCTGCAGCTCTGATGGGGTAGTTGCAAAAATGACTACGTCATCAGCAAAACGAAGGTGGGTTAGATAATCTCCATTAATCTTTATCCCCTTGTTTTCCCAGCTCAGCGACTGAAAAACACCCTCCAATGTGGCATTAAAGAGCTTCGGAGATATGGTGTCACCTTGTCTCACTCCCTTTCCAATTTTTACGTGTGTTGTATTTTCAAACAGCCTAATCTTTGCACTTGCATTTTCATAGATGTTATTAATAATATTAATGTATGCATCTTCAATACCGCAGGTTTTCAGAGCCATTGTAACTGCTGATGGTTTCACCGAAACAAAGGCTTTTTCATAATCGATAAAAGCCATGCACAATGGAAGTTCATATTCCCTCGCTCTTTCAATTAGTTCTCTCAGCATGTGGATATGATCTATTGTGCTGTAGCCACTCCTGAATCCAGCTTGTTCTCTCGGTTGAGCCATGTCCAGTGTTACCTTCAAGCGGTGTGAAAGAACTTTAGTGAAGATTTTATAAACTACTGATAGGAGGCTGATAGGTCTGTAGTTTCTGAGATCCTCAATGTCACCTTTCTTATGTAGCAGGATCATTGTAGCGGTGTTCCAATCCTCAGGAATCTTTCCTTCATTAAGGCATCGAGTGAAAATTTGGGCGAGTACTGTTTCGATTTCTCCACTTGCTTCTTGTATGATGTCTACAGTAATTCCATCTTCTCCTGGAGCTTTTCCTCGCTTCATGTTCTTGATTGCATGTGCAACTTCTGCTGGAAGGACTGGAGGAACTCTGGTACTGGTATCTTTCATGATGTCTGGAGTGCATATATCATCCCTTTCATATAATTTGGAGTAGAAATCTTTCACTCTTGTCAAAATTTCGCCTCTATTTCTTGTTACAGAACCATCTTCTTTTCTCAGTGCCATAATCTGTTTTCTTCCCTTACTGAGATGTCCCTTTGCTATCTTTAGGCTTTGGTTGTTTTCAATTGCTTTCCTCACTAGTTCACAGTTGAATTTCCTTACGTCTTCAGTGATACTTTTTCTTACTGTCTTGCATAGCTCTATATATTCCACTTTGGAAGTCACATCTTCTTTAGTTGTCCTCATCTCTCTTCTTTTTTGCATCAACATTTTGGTTTTTCCTGATAATTTGTTCACATGCAACTTGTTCTTAGACCCAGCTAATTTTGTTGCTGTTTCCATAAGAGCTTTGGTTACTTTTCTGTTAACTTCAGAGACGTCCACTTCTTCCGATGTTAGGCCTTCTAAAGCAGAGAACCTGTTCTTCAGTTCTAACTTGAAGGTATTATGGTGTTTTTTAAGGTTGGTTATGTCAATAGATTTTGTTTGTCTTATGAGCTTGCCACGTTCAAGTTTAGTGTTGAGGTGCATCTTACATCTCACCAATCTATGGTCACTACCTGTGTTGAACTTCCCTATATATTAATATTTATTTAAAGCTTAAAAACAACTATCCTAGGATGGGTTATAGGCTACATAGATTAATAATTCTTTTAGACTGTGGATTTCTATAGAAATTTCTAGATTAGCTTTTAACAGAATTTCAAGGACTAACTTGTTTTGCATTTTATGAATCTATTCATTGTCTGTCAAACTTGGTTGAACCTGCTAATATTAATCTCATGCATTTTTAATGCAATTTATATTCCTGTACTGGTTTTTTCTAGTTCGATTCTCTTATTTGGCAGTGAACATGACTATGATGAATGCAGAGAGGTATGCATTTCTGCACCTTTATGCATTTTCTGCATATTCTTGATAAATTTCTGTGATCCTACTTTTTTAAATTTACTGGTCGTGCATTTCTAAAGTTTCTGTTATGTGTTTAGGGTTTTGGTCAAATTCCATTCAGAGAACCAAATATCGATTTTGATTTCTAGATGCATGCAAGATTTATTCTCATGATGAATGGAAATGTAGTAGTGCTTGATGAACTGATCCATACTGACAGTTTATACACTGGCTGAAAGTGAAAAAAAACACCAAGAAGGAATCGGCGGGCGATCATGAAATTTACATATGTTAATGTGGTCAAGTTTATGTAGGTGTGATGTTAATTTCGGGACCAACCGGTGAGCGCTTGCGCCACAGCACGGCATAATATGCAAATTATCGTCGGTGGTATTTAAGGAGTACGGCGAAGTGAATGTAATCAGTCGTCAGCGTATGGACACGTGCGAAGACCCTGAAGGAACTGCAATGCCTGGACATGGAAGACGTGTACGATTTCAGCAGTTATCGAACTTTGAGCGAGGTCGTCTAGTCGGACTCTGCGAGGCCGGGTGGTCGTATCAACGTATTGTGAAGCGAATTGGACGGGAAGTATCGGTGGTGGTACGATGGTGGCGTAGATGGTCCGAGGAACATTCCCACACACGAAGACGTGGAACCGGGAATCACAGATGGACTGATGAGCGGACCGATCGACGCATAAGAAGAGCGGCGTTGTCAAGCAGAACATCCACTGCGACGCAAATCCGAGCTGCCGTTGCACCTGAGGTGACTGTGCGAACAATCCGCAACTGTCTACAGGATGCAGGACTACGTGCATGTGTGTCTCTGGCATGTGTACCTCTGACTCCAGCCCACCATCAGGAACGGCTGCAGTGGTGTCGCCAACGTCTGCACTGGAGAACGCAATGACAATCTGTCGTGTTCAGCGATGAAAGCAGATTCTGCTTGGGAGCCTCCGATGGCCATATGCGTGTTCGTAGACGCACAGGGGAGCATCTCCACCCTTCTTGCATCCGCCAGCGACACACAGGGCCTACAAATGGTCTCCTGGTGCGGGGAGCGATCAGCTATCACTCCCGTACACAACTAGTGTTTGTACCGGGTATGTTAAACAGCACCTCCTACATCAACAACATCATTCAGCCCGTTGTTGTGCCATTTGTAAGGTCGGTCCATCGTGGTGTTTTCCAGCAAGATAACGCATGCCTACACACAGCACGTGCAACGCAACCTGCACTTCAGGGTGTGAGACAACTTCCATGGCCTGCACGTTCATCGGATTTGTCCCCCTTGAGCACGTGCAGGATTTTATGGGACAACGACTTATCCGGTCTCCACGGCCAGCCATGACCATCCCGGATTTACACGTCCAGGTTGAGGATGCTTGGAACTCAATACCCCAAACTTACATCCAACATCTGTACGACAGACTCCATGCCAGAATTGCACAGTGTGACGCAGTTCATGGCGGTTCAACCTCGTACTAACCATATTACATGGAAATGTTATTTTTCAGTTCACCAGCAAATACAGCTGTATTTTGCCCTAATGTTTTGATCACGTTATCCTCTGTATTACGTTATTATGCTGTATAAATTTCGTTGGTATCAGACGTCTCCTTCTTGGTGTTCTTTTTGCACTTTCCGCCAGTGTATTTCCACGAATTGGCTTTTTGGAAAAAGTGAATTTTCTCTACTATGGGAGCTAGTCTTGAATGTTTTAAAGATGATCTTCTCAACCAATGTAGCAGCATCTATAGAGAATCAAATCTAAATATATGTTATAGTAAAAAAAAATTAAAGATATAGAAATAATAATTATGTTGCCAGGTGGAACAGGTAGAGGTATAGATAATGGCAAGAAGATAATTGTTAAAACACAAAACCAGGGCTTGTGCAGAGCTGTTTTAATATCAAATAATGTCACTTTATTGCAATTAGCATAATTGGCAACCACAACCTCTTTTAGAACATGAGAAATTAATTTTTCATTTAAAGCTTAAGAGTGTTCTTCTTTCACATGATCCACAAGGGACCAGAAGTCAATGGAACTGGCTTGAAATAAAAGCTGATAGTGATGACATTATTTAAGTAATTACTACAGGGAATCCACGTATATTTCATTTTGACATGTGATTAAATGGAATCAATTATGAAGATGCAACTGTATTTCTGTCAAAATTGAGAATCATTATAAATTTCACTAAATTATGGGATTTATTCAGGAATAAAAGGATATTACTTAGTTGAATTTGAAAATCATGTTCAAATTGCAGTAGTAGCTCTTCACCTAGGTCAACAATTTTGCTGAACTTGTGATGTAATTTTGCTAAATTAAAAAGGGTGGTTACTCCAACAAACATGCATCTGTTGCTTACCACATACTATAGTTTGGTGGCAGATGACTAAACCCCTTCTTTTCCCTATGGAACTTAATCACTGTCCTTCCACATTTAGGTATGTTTACCATAGGGAATAAGGGTTATTTATTCAGGTTACTTAAAATTTGGAGAAAGACTTGAACAAGTAAATCACTGAATGTTTTTGATCCCCATTATGCATTTTGAGATAAAATCTTGTGATAATTAAAACCCTTATATAATACATTTGATGGTTGTTCTCAACTGAACAACTGTTGATTCAATGACTAAAAAATATGTAGAGATTACAACAAAGTATGTGAATATTAGATACTGTTGAAAAAGCCATATGATCAAGAAATGCACTCATTAACAGTTCTTAAATTAATTATCATTGGCAATTCTCACACATAATAAATTAACAATTTAAATGGAAATTTTTTCTTTCCATTTATATGTGAGCATTACTAAATTTCCCTCTTATGTTGATTGAATATAAAACTTCAATTATGTCAGAGGACTACAATGGACATCAAACTCTGGGTTCAGCTACTGCCTATGGTCAACATTCCACAGTTGGAGCAAACAGTGTACTTATTTAATTCAATTTATTTATTTATTTATTTATTTATTTACTTTTCGGAGTTTCCGGGCCCCACAAAGTCGGTGGGCTTTTGAACAGATGGAATGGATTAAAACCATTAACAAGTTAGTAAAATCATGCAATGAATGCATTGATTATGATACGCTTTCCAACATACCAGAAATCATTACTCAAGTTATGAGGATAATGGCAGTGGAATAAACCTCGCTCCTGTGCCCTGACCTTTGATCCCATTTCGATGTTATTCAACAGAACTGGTTCAGTATACCTCCGAAGTAACATGATAAAGTTTTGTCGCAATCGAAGCAATTTTACATACTTTATGACGCATAATGGCGATGGAAGTGATTCCGCTCTTATGTCCCGACCTTTGACCCCATTTCGCCCATTTTCAATAGGGTTCCTTCCCAGGTGTTCCCCTACCACATACTAAAATTTAATCGAAATTGAACAATTTTTACGCTAGTTATCGTGCGGACGAACATATGCACACAACGCGTGACGTAATGAGGCAGATGGGAATCACGACCATCTGCTCGCAAGAGTGTGACATCATAAAACTTTAATAGGATCCAAACACAATGCGCGACGTAATGAGACAGATGGCGTGACCGTGAGCCAGCATCTGAATTGCAAGAGTATGACGTCATAAGATTTCTAAGCATGGATAACATTAACGGGGCGACGCCACGACACTAAAAACTTGGTAATTTGGGGTGGTTATTTAACCCACTAAACGAATTTTCCTAAAGTCGAGATCAAGCTAAATCGATTTCTAGTACCAGAAAATGGTAGGTTAATGACTCATCAAAATCCTTAGAGCCGTTTTCATAATAAAATTTACATACATACAAGAATTGCTCCTTTAAGATGAACGTCAAGTAATTTTGCTTCCTGTACTTCGAATGGAAAAATTTCTGTACACATTTTCTTCCCAATTAATGCATTCCCAAGGATGAAAATTTAAACATCGATTAAAATATCTTCATTTTATAACTTGGAATACTTAATATTTTCTAAAACATAACCATAATTATGCAATCCAACATTTGTTTGTCTACTGACGTCATCAAAGTACAGGTCGCGCCATCTTTTTTCTGGACAATTAATGCATTCACAAGGATGAAAATTTTAACATCAATTAAAATAGCTTCATTTTATAACTTGGAATACTTAATATTTTCTTATGCAATCCAACATTTGTTTGTCTACTGACGTCATGAAAGTACAGGTCGTGCCATCCTTTTTCTGGTTTCAACACCACCAAATGAAAAGTTATTGATTTTTAATATAATTATGGTTATGTTTTAGAAAATATTAAGTATTCCACGTTATAATATGAAGTTATTTCAATCGATGTTCAAACTTTCATCCTTGGGAACACATTAATTGTGAAGGAAATGTGTACAAAAGTTTTTCCATTGGAAGTATAGGAAACAAAATTACTTGACGTCCACCTTAATAATATGGGATAAGGGCGATGGAATGGATCCCAATCCGATGTCCTGACCTTTGACCCCATTTCGTCCATTTTCAATAGGGTTCGTCCCCAGGTGGTCCCCTACCACGTACTAAAATTTCATCGAAATCGAACCATTTTTACGCACGTTATGACGCATAAGGGCAATGGAATGCATCCCGCTCATATGTCCTGAGCTTTGACCACACTTCACTAATTTTGAATAGGGTTCGTCCCCAGGCAGTCCTCTACCACACAGTAAACTTTCATTGAAATCGAACCATATTTATGCAAGTTATGACGCATAAGGGCAATGGAATGGATCTCGCTCCTACGTCGTGACCTTTGACCCCATTTGTCCTATTTTCAATAGGGTTCGTCTTCAGATGGTCCCTTACCACATACTAAAATTTAATCGAAATCGAATCATTTTTGACGCCAGTTATCGTGCGGACAGACGGACGGACGGAAAAAGCTGGAGCATATACGCTTCTTCAGCCTACGGTTGGAAAGCGTAAAAAAGAACACTGAAAGCTCTATTGGATATATATATATATACAGTATCTATCATATGGTATAAAGTTAGATTATAATTGCTGTAAAATCTGTATGAAGTTTGCACTACATAACACAAAAGATATCAGTTTATAAAAATTCTGCACAGCATAAATACATATTAAAAGAACAAATAAATAAATTTAAACAGACTGCACGACATAAAACATCAGTTAGCATTGAGTGGAAATGTACATATACACAGCATACATACAGACACTGACTGATGAGACACTTGAGCTGATGCAGTTTGTGATTGCCTGGGTGGACTGGGGAAGGGGAAAGGCAAAGGTTCCTCTAGTGACAATGAAGGATCCCCCACAGCTAACATAACTTTTGACTTCTTATTTGGAACAAATTTGATACCAGGTGAATCAGTAACTTGCTGAGGTATGTCTGATATATGCACTTGTCTTGCCATCTGAAAGCACAGTAAAATAAATTTAATAAATTAAAATTAAAATGAATTAAGGTTTGTTTACCTCATTTTTATTACACTGCATACAATTAATAATATCTCCATAAATGCATACATTGTAGATTCATCAAAAGGCAATACCAACAGAAACACACAGTTTAAATACATATACATGCATTTTTAATTTGGTTTTTATTGAAGTTTTCTGTTATTGAACACAATAAAGCTCAAATTCTGAATTCCCAAGTTGTCTTAGGTGTTGAAACATGACATATTTAAAGTAAAAAAGAAAGTGTGCTTACAGTTATATTATTTATAACTAATTCTTCTGTTAAATACACAGGAAGATGCATAAACTTCTCAAGAACAATGAGCACATGTAAGAAATAAGATTTTAACACACTATAGTTACATAAAGAAATTAGAAACACAGAAGCACTTCAATTTCCCAGAGGTGTTGATCACCCGTAAACAAACAAGGCAAGACTGGTTACCAGATTTTTATTTCCAAGTTCTTCATTTCGGTTGTTGCCAAATGATAGGAGATACTTCCAAATGATGAGGGGAAAATACAGACTGTCAATATTGCAGTTTGAAGAAGTATATATTTAAATGCTCTCACAAAAACGCAAAGCCCTTTTGTTGATGAAAAAGCGATTTTTCTCAATGATTATATTAAAGAGCGATTTTCTGAAGTATCTGAGAGTGTTAGTAAAGCTAAGGAAGAATTAGGTCTACCTTGGATGACATCTTTTTTTGTGCTCAGCCAAACATTTAGTAATACTGTGAAAACTGCTGCCAATGTAATTTTTACTTCAAAATCTGTCATATGATTAAACATGCACATTAAATGTCTTTAAAACATGCCTAGTTTTAAAGTTGCTATTTGGATATTTTTCATCTCAATTGTAATAGATCTATATGTTACATACACGGTCATATCAGAATAATATGGCCACCTCCGGAATCGCGGTGTACCCCTCCCAGATGCATCACAGAGCGCATGTGACAAGGTCGACTGCACAGATATACGCAGGCCGGCCAGGACAGATAAGCCATAGTGCGTTACAGGAGCACAATGGGCAGAAGTAGTGATTTGATGGGCATTCAAAAAGGAATGATCATCGGCTCCAGCACCAAGGGTGGAAAAGCATCTCAGAAACAGCAGAGTTCATGGGATGTTTATGAAGTTCTATAGTAAGGATGTACCAAGAATGAACCGCTGGCACACCGAGTACCTCACAATGTCATAACTGTGGAGCCCCAAAGGCCATCAACCCCAGAGAAGAATGTCACCACCATCAACTGGTAAAGGGCAATGATGTGCAACAGTGCAGCAATTGACCATGCAAGTGAACGCTGGGGCTCCCAGGTACGTGTCCCCGATAAAAGTATAGAAAAACCCTGTTGCGCATGGGTCTCTGGAGTTGATGCTGCATCAAGGCACCCATGTTAACCCGGGTCCATTGGCAACAATGCCTGCAGTTTGCATGGGGTTACAATCATTGGACAGTGGAAGAGAAAAAAATGGTTGCTTTCTCCAACAAATTGAGGTTTCTACTCAACAGAAGTGATGGGCAGTTGCAGATACGGCATCAGACACATGAGAACCAACACTCGGACAAGCTTGTTGATCAAGTACAGGTTGGTGGTGGCAGTGTGCCTGTCTGTGGGATGTTTTTCCTGGTATGATCTGGGACCGCTGGTACCACTGGATCGGTCCATAAAAGCCAATGGCTGCCTGTCCATCCTTGCTGACCACATGCATCCCTTCATGTTGGACGTCTACCCTGGTGGTGATGATGTCTACTAACAGCACAATGCACCCTGCCACATCACTACAGAAGTGTATAACTGGTTCCAGGAACATGACAGTGATGTCTTCATTCTTTCTCGGCCGGCAAAATCGCCTGACCTCAATCCCATAGAGCACTTGTTGGACTATTTGGATTGACAGGTTCAACATGCCGAACCACAACCACATCATCTCTGAGACCTCTGTGCTTTGCTGCAGCTCGAATGGGCAGTTGTGCCTTGGGCAACGTTGCAGCGCCTCATTGCTTCCATGCCATGCCGTCTTGCCGCTGTCATCCGGGCCAAGGGTGGTTATTCTTATTATCAGGTAGGTGGTCATATTATTCTGATGCGACTGTGTACATACAACTTAGAACTTATGGGAAATTCATGAACTAAAAATTTTTCATGAGCATTAAGTTTAGCATGAGCAGCTCTGTGAACAACAGCATAGAGGAAATCTGAATTTTCAACTAGTGCAAGAAATTGAAACCTCCCATCTTTATACTGAAAAGGAACTCAAATGCTATATTCCACTAAAATGAATAGAGAAGAATGTTCCAGTTCTAGGCACCTTGCATGTTCACATTATTGTGAAGGATCTATCTTGCCAAATTGTATGACTTAAATTTATCACTAAATGATACAAAGAAATTATGAAGTAAATAACATCAATGACAAGAAAATACAACTACAGAGTATTTACCTTTAAAAACAGATCCAATTTAATAACACCTTTTCTTAGTGCTTCTGCTAAATAAAACATGGCATATTTGGTAGCATTTGTTGTTGCAAAAGTATGCAGTAATCTAGAAAAAAAAGTAACAGCAAATTATGTGATTAAAAGTACATAATTCTTCACAGTAATTTTAAACAAGTTACTGTTTGTTTCATAAACATCAGAATATAGAAAAACTATTCCATCCAACAACAGAAAACAAATGGTGTATATAGCTTCTTACAATTTATAAGCACTTGCCTACTGCTATGTTACTGATTGAAAGTGTGGTTAAACAATGTTATGCCCTTTAGTTCTGCAACTGATCGATCTGTTATGCTTAAAATTGAATTAAACTGTTGACTGTGGTCCAGATGAAACACTAACATGTTGTTATTCTGACCAGACAATCCATCCATCTTCATATATACAGTATTCATACATACATTTGACAAGGATTCTCTGCAAACCAGAGGTTAGTTTCCAAAAAGTAGCTCAGCATATTTTAATTTGTGATCATATAATCAACATCTCCAGTTGCAGTTAATCTTATTACATAACTTGTGTTTCATATACATTCATTCCACACTTCACAACTTTTGTACTTAATATTCATTCTTTCAGGCAGTCCTCAATTTCATTTTTTCAAAATTTCCTTTATCTGCTTTTTCCTTTCTTTTGAGATTTTGAATGAATAAACCCTTTACTTAGTACCTGATCAGTAATTTTTTCTTATGAAAACAACCTCAGCTTTTGTTTTACTAAACAATGTAAAATTTAGCAAATGATGTTACTTGTGTAGAACACATATGAATGAAGTACATATCTGTGCTTCATTCATATGTGTTCTACACAAGTTTTTTCAGAGGCCTCTAATAGTTGGCACCACATTCCAGCATGCAGTCTCTTGTGTTTTCTCATCAACGCATAGGTTTGACTAACATTATTCAGAATACAAAAGATTACGCTTTCATACACTGACATTCAACTTCTTTTTGATAACCTATCATTCTGTAAAATCTACTAAAGTAGAAATGGTTGTAAATATTGAGTTCACTTATTAATTAATTTCACAGTATAATCTACTTCCTCTGTCATACAGACTCATTGTTCATTCTAATTTGTATCAGTAAAACTAATATTACATTTTACAGTGACATCATTTTGCTAAGAAATCATGACTTTGATGTTTCTCGCCTTTTTGCAAAGTTCAAATTTTACCAACACTCAGTAATTCCACATAGCATATTCCACAATTTACCTTCACTATCACACAAGATTATATCATCAGTATATTATAGTAAACAGCCTGCATTAAAATTTCCAAGATGCAAGTTTAAATTATCAGCCCCTGTATCACACACAGGCCTGTGTCCATAAAGATTTTGAGCAACCATAAACAATAACATAATCTTTTCCCACATCTGATAATTAAACTTTCATCTTGGAGATTTTTGCATCTATAATAAAATCTTGCCTACAACATAATATGTAACATTAAGAATACAGAATAACACAATCTTGCATCACCAATTAAGAACCCACTGGGCAGACAGCAATTTACTTGCATACTTTGTTGACAAAATCAGTAATTTTACACAATTTGAAAAAATCCTATTTACCCAGTGATTTAGAACCTTTTGTCAGAGCATTTCATAAGCTGCTAAATTCTATAAACACAACAAAATCTTTATTACCAATGGGCAAATGCTTTTCAATCTGCAGTCACACCACATACTGAAAAACACAGGTCAATTTTTTCAGTAAGTGGTATGACTTTGCAAAACAACTAACATGCTCCCTGAAGTCAAGTCTCAAATCCTATTACCGATGATAATTCCAAATGCAAGTTATGGATTACTCAGTAAACTGATTCCATAATACTTCTGGCATTCGGTTGCCACAGCATTTCTATAAAAACCATACACCACATCTGCTAAAGGGATTAGAAATTGTTTAGCCAAAGAAAACAAAAGTAGTAGTACCCCCCCCTCCTGAAGTAGTGTGGGGTAACATCAAAACTTTTTTTCAACAGATCTGTAGGCAAAAGTAAATACTGCGGAACCTTGATGTGAAATATCTGAAATGAGAATCAACATTTATATTTTAATTTTGGAGTTTTTCAAATAAAATAAAATAAAATAAAATCTTGATAGAAAAATGTTCAGGCAAATTTAGGAGTTGTTTTAGTAAAAATAACACTCATAGCACTAGTTTTCTAGTCTTTAGGAGAGTGCCTAGTGCCCAATACAATTGCTAACTTAATTATCTGGTAAAAAGTCCTTGAAATTACACAATTATTTGAGCTGAAATGGTTAATATATCTTTGAGAACCCTAAAAGTTCAAAAATGAGTTTTTATTTGCAACATAGGTTTAACCTAGCCATTAGGTACTTTCAAGCAACATTGCTATCAACTTATTAGGGCATTATTAGCCACTAGAGTGAGCTGTATTTTCATTTGATTGGCTCCTCATTATTCCACGACAGGGCTGATTGCATTGTCTTTGAAGAAATATTTTGTATTTTCATCAGTCACTTTCAATTTGGATAAATATGGAAGTTCAAGGATTTTTAGCAAAATAATTACACTAAATGTTGCTTTGTGAATTGGACATTCTGAGACTAGAAAACTAATGCCACGAGTGTTACTTCAAAAATAATTTACACTTTATACTGAAAATGATTGCAAGTATAATATAAAATTTAAAGCAAAGAAAAAAATCATACTATACTACATTTTGTTACTTAAAAAAAAATTGCATAGTTTATTTTTCTCTTTTTTTAAAGAAAAACTTTCTTTTCTACATCAAAACAGAGCTAAAGTGGTGCACACTTTCTCAAAGGATATTAAGGATATTTAAAGTAGCATTTAAAAATTTTATGGCAGGATTACATAAAACACACGCACTTCTGTGGAATTTGTTTGGGATGGCTCTTGAAGACTTAGTTTGAAACTCACATTGGGAAAATAAAAAATTTGAAGCTGTGCAAAATAAATTCCAGAATTTTCCTTTATGATGTGTGTTTTGGAAGCAGCTCATATATTTGTAGAATTCTTAATATTGGCAAGGGACAGAATAGAAGATAATTTAACCTTTGGTTTTTTTCCTCTTTGGAAAATACCTTTAAAATTTTTACAATCTTTTCACATTAAACTAAAGGGAATCCGACAAATTAGTAGCAAACAAATTATTCAACATGTACTAGTAATACAGGAACCATGTACAGTTGAAAGTATAGATGATAAATAGCAGAACTGATTAATACACCAAGTATATAAGAGTGAAGTGGTAATCCATTTTATTGGTGTAAGAAAATAAAATAAAATTTGTCAAACTTTTGTTTATCTACGGATGGTTTTTTAAAGGCTAATAGCGTAAACAAACTGAAATATTAGAATGATTACAATTTAATATTTAATTATAATTGTTCTAATATTTCAGTTTGTTTAAGCTATTAAAGCCATCCGTAGACGAGTGAAAGCTTGGCAAATTGTATTTTGTTTTCTTACACTGATAAAACGGATTACCACTTCAGTCTTATACACATGATAAGATCATAAATATCTTTCACATCATGACCAATGAAATTTTTGTGCATTATGGAAAATTATATCATACTGAAGCATGCCTTGAAAACATTTTCACAGTTCATGGCCAGTAAATATGAATGATTTAGTAATGATAATTGGAACACCAATTATGGTATTCATTCCACAGAGATTTTGCAGTACTTACTGTAAAATACTTTTTTAGAGCACCAGATCATACCATTGATGACACTGTACCTTCCAGCATTTAAAACTTGCGCCTTTTAACATTATCACAAAAATATCATATATGATACAAAGAATTATACCCTGATCTCCATATGCTACTTAATTTTTAATATTTGATGTTATCATGACTACTTGATATCACATATTACATCATATTCTGAATTTCAAGCATATAGTTGCATTTATAAAGATATATCAAAATGCTATAAAAAACAAGAAATGGAAAATACACCAGTGAAAACTACTCAACCCTTGTGGTTTGAGTCCAATGTAAATTTAAACCACCAGAGTTCAAAATGTTTTTCTAAGGCAATGCACAAGTGTTGACTTGATGTTAGCATGACTACCTAATATATGTTACAACAAATTCAGACTTTCAAGCATATAACCATACTTATAAAGATATACCAAAGTACTATAAAAAAAGGTAAAAGATGCCAATGAAAACTACTCAAGGCTTATGGTTTGAATCTGATGGAACTTTAAGATCTGCCAGTAAAAAATCTATGAGAAATTATGAGAAATATGTTTTTATTTGGAAAGAAGACAATTTTGATGGGAGGTGATTTCCATCAAATGCTGCCAATCATCAAGAAAGAATCATGAAGGGATCTCATTGATACGTGCATTAATCAGTCCAAACTCTGGAAGTATTTCAAGATATTTCATCTGGTGGACAACATGCAAACGTTGGAAATTAGGTAGAATATCTCATAAGTGTTGGCAATGGTACTGATTTTATGAATCAGGAGAGCTTCATAAACATACTGGAGGAATGTATTAGTAATAGATATATAATCATTGAAGTATGCCACCCAGGTGGATGAAAAGTCTGAGGTGCTAGCTTCAGGTCATTTGTCAGAGATGGGCCTAAGTTTGAGTCCCAGATGAGGCATAAGTGATGTGTTTGTCTAATGCTCTCTCCCTTCCAAGGAAGCAGTGACCCTAAATTAGTTGTTAATAATGGCTGTTAATTCCCCTCCTCTTTAAAAGAAAAAAAAAAAACAAAAACACTGGAGTATATGGAAAAACATTAAAGAAGGGAAAATATGCTGAAGAATTTATTATTATTATTATATTTCTTTTTAGATTTTGGCTATCTGTACTATCTTATACAGTATAATGCCTAATACACGGTTAATTGTAAAGAATGCATTGCAGTTATCTATACCACATACTTCTGTTCTACAAGTTTTTGAGTCCACTTTACTCTTAAGTATATCAGTTAGACTCAAAGAGACATATAAGATCTTGAAAAACATGTAGAACAGTGTATAACAAGGTACAGATAACCATAATGCAACTTTATGCTGTGGAATGTACAGAGCCATCCAGAAAGTAAGTACTGTTTGCGCATCACTCAGTGCAAGCATTCGCTTGCTTCAGCGTTGTGCATGCCCAGATGTGTTGTTTCACCCATTAACAATGCCCTGACACCAGTTTGTGAGGTTGTGCTGATGTTAAAGGTTTGTACTGTACATTAATAATGTTAAAGTGAATAGAATGGCTCACTGACTGCCAAGTCTGGTCTGTGATAAGTTTTCTGAATGTAAGAAATGTCAGACCAAGTGAGATTCATCAGAAAATTTGCGAAATTAATGGACAAAATGCAATGAGTGCAGGAATGGTGTAGAAGTGGCTTCGAATGTTTAATGAAAGATGACCGAGCATTCGTGACAAATTGTGCAGTGGTAGGCCTTCTTTGGTTATGGAAGATTTGGTGGAGAGAGTGAATGAAAACATAAAGCAGAACCAATGCTTCACAATTTCTGATCTTTCAGAACATTTTCCTGAAGTTTCAAAATAATTACAAAAAGCCTAAAAAAGTCTTGGCATTCATCATGCACACACTTTAACAAAGCGTGTGCACTGTGCACGATGAATGCCAAAGATGTTGATGGAAGAGCACAGAATGAAGTGCATGAGATCTGCTTTGAAATTTTGGGGTCAGTACGCAGAGGAAGGTGATGACTTTTTAAGATGTACAGTGATGGGAGATGAGACTTGGGTCTCTCACATCACACCTGAATAGAAACTGTGGTCCCTGCAACAGAAACACATGGGCTCACCTACGGCCAAAAAATTCAAACAGAAGATGTCAACAAGGAAGGTCATGTGTCTTTTGGGGACGGGTGTTGAGTAGTAGCTCAAAACCCAGGTGGCAGACTTTTATGAGGAGACTATCCAGAAACTTGTGCCATAATATGATAAATGGCTTAACAACCATGTAGTCCAGGAGCTAGTAAATATTTATTTGACTGAGAAGCGCTAAAAGGTTTGAAAGTGTTTTCTGTAGTAGAAAAATCTAAGGAATTAAAAAAATAGTCTTACTGTTTCTCCGTGGTGGGTGTGGCACCCACTCGGGGTTAATGGGGTAAATACGCCCCTAGTAATTATTTATTTGACTGAGAAGCGCCAAAAGGTTCGAAAGGTGTTTTCCATTGAAGAAAAATTTAAGGAATTAAAAAAAAAATTAGTCTTTGTGTTCCCATGTGGTGGGTGTGCCACCCACTGGGGGTTAAAAAGAGTAAATATGCAAACCATTCTAAGTTAAATAAAATTTATTTTTCTGGAAAGTACAGGTTGTTGAAATTACAAAATAATACAAACATGATGTTACAAAGAATCTGCTTTACTAGTTTTACAGCAAAATGATAGTAGGAAATGATGGTTGCAAATATGAGTAATAATAATGATTACACCAGAAACTTAATGAAATAAGCATAAAAAAATGAAAGTAAAAATGACCATGTGTAATTAATTCTCCGAATCACTTTCAGATTCTTCAGATGCTGTGAAATCACTTTCTTCATCTTCAATATGATCAAAACTTTGAAAGTTTTCATCAATTTGTAGTCTTGCATCTTTTGGGATCTCATCCCCGATGAACCAAACTAATGAGTATTTTCCATCTGTAATTTTCCAGCCATGATCTGTTGGATCTAGTCACGATGGTTTTCTGGTATCAGCTGCCTTTTATATTTGAGCAATAAAATTTGCCCTTTTGATCTTTGGAATTAAAAGTAAGACAATGTGGCAGAAGCCTTGAGTCAGTAACCTTAACTTTATCCAATGGATTTCTTCTGTTACTTGGAGAATACTTGGATTTAAATAGTGCTAGGCGCAGTGGCAGATTTCCTAATAGGCCCACTAGGCCCTGGCCTAGGGCGGCAAAGTTTAGGGGCGGCAATTTTAGTGGTAGTGAAAATTAATAATTTGTTATAAACCCATGAAAAAAAATGTAAAATTTAAATAAAAAGGGAACTAACAGTTAGTCAGAAAGCTGATGCACACTAGGCTGTTTCCACATTTTGGTAATCTCCTGTGCAAGTGTGTGTGTGGGGGTGGGGGTATTAACTTTGTTCTTCCGACATCCGACTCCAATAAAAGTTCTGACTTAGAGAAAGAGAGATTTGAGCCTTGCCATGCCGCCTTGGGGACGTTACCCAAAGGGATTACATCTCCCCTCAGAATGAACACAATGTAGGGGTGTAGGGGCTAAATTTTAGCACTGTAAGTTATTTTGTTCCTCCCCACCCTACCTCTGTTAAGCTTATACTTGACCAATGCGCTTTTCCATGTATGTGCTTCATGACTCCTTAGAAGTTCCAAGAAAAGTTAAGGGCGGGGGGGGGGCATAGTTGGGTTTTGCCCTCAAAACAATGACAGTCAGCAGTGGCACCCCAAATCTTTGGAGTTCGGAGGAAGCTTTTTTTTTCGGCGATCTATCTAAACCTACTGTAGAAGTTTTAAGTACTAGCTAGATAGTGTTTTATCTGCCGTAGAAAAAAGATAGCTTTCTTTTCTCAAATAAAATCTGACAATGAATGATAGAAGGAAGAGACTGAGTACAGCTCATTCCAAAATATAGCTACTGCAAAAAAAGTAAAAATTGCTGAAGAACTACGACAATGTCAAAAAATTGATAAACATTTCATTGTTAAATGCGTTGGATCAACTACATCAATCGAAGAAGAAACCTCTGCAAAGCCTGATGCTTACATTGCTTGCGGCGGCGTAAGTGACGATCCTGCAGAATGGAAGATAAATGATGATACCACTGATTTCTTACTCTCTCAAGCCATAAAACAAAACAAAGATGCTGACTTTTCAAGTTCTAAAAGGATTTATAATGACAAAGTGTGTTATTTTACAAGTAACTTATTCAAACACAAATTAATGAACGGGGAAGTAGTTGAAAGAACCTACCTAGTTTATTCATAAAAAAAGGGAGCTGTGCTTTGTGCTCCATGGCGTCTTTTTGGAGGAACTACTAATTTAGCAATAAGTGGATATACAGACTGGAAAAATGCAAATGCTTGTTTTTCGCAACATGAAAATTCCAAAGAGCATAACGCGTGTGTGATGCAGATGTTAGGTTGAAGTAATTCATTGGGTAGAGTTGATTCTCAGCTTAACAAAGAAATGGAGAAGGGCATAATTTATTGGAGAGATGTATTGCAAAGGGTAGTTGCAGTGATTAAGAAACTTGGAAGCCGCGGTTTGCCTTTCAGAGGTAGAGATGAGCGATTTGGTTCGGTTCATAATGGAAACTACATGATGGCAGTTGAACTAATAGCAAAGTTTGACCCCTTTCTAAGAGACCATATTGCTCGTTATGGCTCCATAGATTCAGGAAAAACATCGTATCTATTATCAGTGATCTGTAACGAGTTCATTCATTTAATGGCAAAACATATCATCACCATAATTGTAGGTGAAGTAAAAAATGCAAAATATTTTTCTATAAGTGTAGATTCAACCCCCGATATTTCCCACTGTGATCAGTTATTGATCGTTTTACGATACATGACAGAAAAGGGAGTTCCTGTTGAACGTATTCTTTGTTTTTTAAAAATGTTGGCCACAAAGTAGAAGAAATGGAAAATGCTGTTATTGAAACACTGAACTTGCATGATATTGACTTGAAAAACTGTTGAGGGCAAGCGTACGATAATGCAAACAACATGTCTGGGGCATATAATGGCTTGCAAGCAAGAATAAAAAAACTAAACACACTTGCAGAGTATATACCATGTTCAGCCCATTCGTTAAACTTGGTAGGTGTATGCACTGCAGAAAGCTGTCAAGAAGCTAGCTTTTTTTACTACAGTAGAGCATTCATATAACTTTTTTTCTGCTTCCACACATCGTTGGGAACTGCTGACACAAGCCATTAAATCAGACGGTAAAACATTAAAAAAAACTTTCTGCTACTAGCTGGGCCTCTCGTTATGATGCATGCCTTGCTTTGCGCAAGAATTGGATTGAAGTATTAGACGTGTTATCAGCAACAGAAGCCACTAATACAGAGAAACCAACAACCAGAAGTGAAGCAGCAGGGCTGCGACAAAATCTAGAGTCTCTAGAGTGTGCTTTCATGGTCATACTATGGAACGCTATTCTCGAACGATTTAACACGACAAGTATAAAATTACAGAGTCAAACAATCGACCTTGCGACAGTTGTCCAACTTTATAATTCACTTTCAGTATTTATCCACTCGCTGAGAGACATGTTCCATGTGTTTCAAGAAAAAGCGCTGGAACTTTCCGATGAAACCGAATACAAACACGATTTGCGAAGTTAAAAAAGAAATCTCTAAGACATGACGAAAGTAGACGTGAGGAAATGAATTTATCAAGAAGAGACAGGTTTCGAATCCAAACATACTTAGTCATAATAGATAGTTTGAGGATCGAAATGGAACGCAGAAGTAAATCTTACAATGTTTTATCAGAGAGATTTGATTTTCCTTTTTAATTTAATGCAAATTCCTGTGGAAGTGCAACAGAAAACTTAGTGGCTGTATACAAAGATGATTTAGAAGAAAATTTATTAAACGAATGCCTCCATATTAAAAATTATTTGCTATCACTCGGAGAACAAAAAGTGTCAGCTTTGAGAATGTGTAATTTGTTAAGAGAGAAAGAAATTTATTTGATTTTTCCAAATACCAACGTGGCTCTTAGAATATATATTTTTTTTTTTTGCATTCCCGTAACAAATTGTTCAGCCGAGCGATCTTTTTCTGTTTTAAAAAGAATAAAGAACTCTTTACGATCAAGAACTCCTTAAATCCTGTCTCTGGTTAGGTGAGCATTAGTTACCTTGACATACTTGGGTTTACCATACATAGCGCATATGAAATGTTCAAGTGTTTTTATAGTTTCCTGGGAAACATGTGCTGAGCATCCAAGACTGGAGAAAGCAGCCATAAAATCTTAATTTTTCTCAAGAATTTGAAGAGGTTTTTCTCAAGAATGAAGCAGTGTAATGATACCCTGTAAAAGCGTGATATCATGGTAGAGATGAACAGTATTCCAACCCAATGATAATTCACAATTCCATTTACATCAATATAATGAAGAGAATTGTTGCTGGCTACTCCTACATCCATCCAAATTTTAGACGATAATTTATGAATATTTGCTAGCAAAATTATTAGTATATGAGTTATCAGTGTCACTACCTCGTATGATTACATTAGAATTTTCCTTTTATTCATAAATGTGGCTCACATGAAACACAATAGGAGTGTCAGCAGGGACAGATCCAGAAAATGTTCAGGGGGGGGGCTTCCAAAATGGGGGGGAGATTGTGCTTCATCATCATCATTGTCAACCATTATCAATCCACTGCTGGACGAAGGTCTCCCCAAGTTTCCTCCACAACGGTCTGTCTTGTGCCAGTCTCCTCCATGTCACCCCTGCATACTTTCGAATTTCATCCACCCATCTCCCATGTGGTCTTCTTCTGGGTCTTTTCCTGTCCCTTGGAATCCAATCTAAAATTTCGGCTGTCCATCGATGATCTGTCCTTCTGGCAGTATGTCCAGCCCATTGCCATTTCAGGGATTTAACTCTGATCATGATGTCTTCCACTCTTGTCATTTTTCGGATCCACGAGTTCCTCTTCTTATCTCTCCTGGTTACACCAAGCATGCCCCTCTTCATGCTTCTTTGAGTTGTCTGCAGCCTTTGTATGTCTCTTTTAGTTAAGGTCCACGTCTCTGCACCATACGTAAGGACTGGAAGGATGCATTGATCAAACACTTTTCTTTTAAGACATAATGGCATATTGCTCTTGAAAATTATGCTGTTTCTTCCAAAAGCTCTCCAGGCAAGTTTTGTACGCCGATTAATTTCTTCATCAATGTGACAATCACTTGATATCTGCTGTCCAAGATAAACGTACGTGTCTGTTATCTCCAGCTTTTCTCCATCAATCGATAAATCTTCATTTCTTGTAAAAGCATTGAACATCACTTTTGTTGCTTTCTACATATTATTAAAGTCAAGAATTAAAAAAAACCGCCGTCGCTTGCCCTAAACAAAGCTTTTCCTTGACCTCTGCTGCACATGCAGCACTTTGAAGTGTGGCAACTGATGAATCTTTCCCTTCTTGATTTCATTTTCTTATAAGAGGTACCAACAGGAAGTAAGTTTTGTGGGTCAAGGTGTTTTGGTGTTTTCTAAACCCGGAATCCTTTTCCAAGCGCTTTCTTCCAATTGTTGTCACCTCGCGGAGCGAAGGTGACTTCATGTTTTTCGTCGTCCGAAGAAAACATTGTACACGGAAAACAAAAGGCGGAATCTCTCTTTATACTGTATGCAAGCCATGGGAACACGTTCTACTAATATGTGTGGAAGCTTCTTTGTTCTTTAGCGTATTTTGTTGTGGGAAGTGTTTTAATATTTGCTGTCTCGGTTGATCCAAAAGTGAAGTTGCTAATCCAGCTCAACATTTCTTGTCTTGCAACCGTGTGTTCCTTCCAGGGTTTTATTTTCACAAGAATTGTGAAAATAAAAAATGTCCATTGAATCGCTCGCTACAAGCACTTAAACAATCCTCGCTTCACCACACGCTGTTCATGAAGTTGAGGCTGTCTGATAACCATCATCCGCTTGGTAGGCACTATCGCATAATTTACTTTCCTTATGATTAACACTTGTTCCAAAAATCCTGGATTGATCGTTTTGCGGACATGCTATTTCACACTTTGGTTTGGGAAGAAATACCTCACTTTTATGTATCGCACACTGTACGTGAACAAGAATAAATCCAGCAGGAAAAATTTTATTTTCCACCAGGACGAGAACAAAAACAAGTGTCACTACTAACTAGCCAAGAGAAATTTCGCTCACTGTCTGGTGGTGACTGACGCCGATCACTGTCTGCTGTTTTCGACGATCTTGATGATGCCCACTAATTGTCATAGACTGCGAGGGAGCCAGGGCAGTGATGATTGGCAGAGTGACGCTTATTAAACTTTTCAACTCACTGGCATGAGCCGTGGCATTGGATTGGCCGCGTTCTTTGAACTTCCGGCCGGTCTTCGACATCTGTGCACCAAAACGGAAGCCCAACGTGCAAGTAAGGTTTCCCTTCTCAGTCACGGATCGTGGTTGGAGGAACATCATTGCATAATGCTACCCTTCTCCCATTACCACAGAAGAAAATGAAGCTCTGATAATAAAGTGTACTACATTTTCTTCATTTATCCAAAAAATTATGTATGTCAGTGTGTGGGGGGGAAAGGGGGTCTCACTAAAATTTTGGGTAAGCTCACGTCTACCCCAGCACCCCCCTGGCACCGTCCCCGAGTGTCAGTGTCTTCATGTTCACAAAAGAGAATGGGTTGCAATGTTCTCACCATATTACCACCTTCCACTTTGTATGAGTAACATACTTTATCCAAACCAATGTAGTGTTCTTTTGCCCAGTATTGATACATAGCAATCCTTCTTCCATTCATCTGCTAGAAATCTAATGAATAATGTTTTGAAGTTTGCACTGTGTAAAAGCACTCTGAAAGTATCCAGGTCTTCTCTAATCCGGTCCTGTGATTTAAAGGACTTTCACTGTACCACCTGGTGCTTTTCTTTCTGCATCTTTCATAGCATTTACATTATATGTATCAGCTACACCACCAATACACTCTCCATGCCCACATATAATTTTCAAAACACTTTGAGCTACTCCATCATATGTGGAAGAGGTCTTTCAGCAATTGAATGATATGTACTATATTGACAAAATTCACCACGCACCACTTCAAAAGCAAATGAATGGATCTGCTACATTGATAAGATGCGCTGTACAGCTGCAAATGGTATAAAAACAAGCCTGCAGCTGACCACGATTAAATCACACTGTGAGGTTCAATGAAAATGTCATGGCACGAGGGAACTGACTTTGAGTAAGGAAAGATTGTTGGGTGTCAAATTAGTGCACTGTCTATAAGAGAAACCGAAAGGCGTTTAAACATACCAAAGTCAACAGTTTTGGATATACTGAATAAGTAGAAGACACGTGGCATGCCTGAAGCAGCAAAACATACCGGCAGACCAAAGAAAATCTGTGATAGAGGACGTCGAAGCCTCAGGTGAGTCGTTACAGCTAATCGACGGAGTACTGCACGGTGTATAGGAGAGTAGAAATACTGGAGCCTCGGTCTGTACACGTACCATTTGCAGAGAACTTCATTCCATGGGTTACCATGGTTGTGCGGCTGCTCACAAGCCTTTCATCTCCACTCGGAACGCTACTCGCCATTTAGCATGGTGTAAAGAACATTTATAGTGGAACGTAGATCAATGGAAACGGGTCCTATGGACTGATGAATCCAGATACATGATCCATCAGTCTGATGGCCATGTGTGGGTATGGCGCCAGCCTGGGGAACACCATTCACCACAGTGTACTGTTCCTACGGTCAAGTTTGGAGCTGGCAGTGTACTTGTGTGGAGGTGTTTTTAGTGGTATGGTCCTGGCCCATTGGTTATCATGGACAAACCTGTTAACCAGCATGTCTACCTCAATATTCTGGACAATTATGCCCTACCAACTCTGTGGCAATACCATGGAACCAAGCCATGTTGGTACCAGCAAGATAATGCACCGAGCAATAAAGCAAGAACTGTTATGGCGTGGTTTGACGATAATTCCGTATCGTGTGTGGACTGGTCAACACAGAGCCCTGATCTTAATCCCATAGGGCACTTATGGGATGAATTAGAGCGCCGCATAAGAAGTTTGGAACCAAGGCCTACTACTAAGCAACAATTAGCGGCAGCATTATGTACTGAATGGGAGTGCATACCTATCGCTGTGTTCCAAAACGTAGGCAAAAGCGTGTCTCGAAGGGTCAGTGCATGCATTAAGGCCAAAGGTGGACCGATACTATACTAATGCATGTCAATAAATGCTATGTTGTGTTTCTTTTCTAGGTGTCTGGTGAGTTTGTCAATATAGTGTACATCAGATCGAAAATAACAGCATCAACGGAACTTGGAGTTGTACTTATTGTTTTTTTCTGAAGAAAGTTTAATAGTGTTGCTTTATTGGACTCATTCATAGATTCATTACATTGTCCAATGGACAATGGTATTGCTGTTAATGGGTATGCAAAGACTTTCTGCAAGTCTACATCCATAGTTGTGGCTAATATAAGGAGTCTTCCAAACAAATCTCTGGTAACCCTCAGCTCTGCTATTTTTTTATCTTTCACCTGTAATTTGGTTGTCTTTGATGCATAAGCAAAATTCATAACTAGCTGTCTTTTGATCAGCTTTTCAAAATTTGCTGGATCTTCTATGCACAAGTTCCTGAATTCCATGTGGTATTTCGAATTCAGGAACTTGTGCATAGTACTACTTTCCAATTGAAACAAAGTCACATTGATGATTTGAAACTATATCTGGAATCACTTTCCCTGAAGATATGCAATAAAGATTTACGAATTGATTGTCTGTCATGAATGGATTCACTGTAGACTGAATCCCATTATTTTTTAATAATCATCATTGTCTCTTTTGATTCGATAGTGCTTTACTTCACTTGCAGCTCTTTGTACGTTAAAATAACCTGGAGCATTAGGGCACTGACAATGGAACTACGAGCTGCTCTTGTTATCATCCATCATTTCCACACAGATATGGATTAACTGAAATATCTTATTCCTGTGAGCCTAGAAGCAACATCTGCGTTTATGGTTTGTTCAAGTGTTAAATCAACAGGGCTTCTTGTAAAAGATTTATCAATTTGTTTTACCCCTTTAGCCCCCTTACTAGGGGTGAATTTACCACTTTAACCACCAGACTGTGCCACACCCACCACGGGGAAACACTGAGACTATTTTTTTTTTAATTCCTGAAATTTTTCTGCAATGGAAAACACTTTCAAACCTTTTGGCACTTCTCAGTCAAATAAATCATTACCAGGGGTGTATTTACCCCTTTAACCCCCAGTGGATTCCACACCCACCACGGGGGAACACTAAGATTATTTTTTTTTTTTTTTTGAATTCCTGAGATTTTTCTACTATAGAAAACACTTTCAAACCCTTTGGCGCTTCTCAGTCAAATAAATAATTACTAGCTCCTCCACTAATGGGGAAATGTTGAAAAGTAGATTAAAGTATGTAGAATTCATCACACATTAGAAATTAGTTATCAACTTTTTTTGTCTTATGTTCGAATGGTACTTAGTTTCTGGATGGCCCAAGTACAATCACAACTAGAAGCAAGGTTCTACTTTCTTGAATTAATGTGACATTGACAGAAGGTAGTGAACTTCGATTCCATGTGAAGCACCAACAGTTTCCAATGAGCTTAGCATTTGCAATGACCATTAACAAAAGTCAAGGACAAACTTTCAAACTTTTTACTAAGTGAAGATATTATTAAAAATCAAGTATCTGGACATGAGAATGTGTAGCTATGTCACAGATACGAGGAAGATAGGAGCTGTACATCTGATCTAAACTGAACCAAGCCAAGGCAAAGAACATTGTTTTCAAAAAGGTACTGATATATTCCTTTAAAATTGTGATCTGTTTAATTCAGTAAAGTGCCGAAAAATTTAGATTACAGGTACATCATCTCGATGCTTGATTTGTGTAAATGGAACTGAAGCTTTCTTATTTCTTGTGAGCAACAATACCAGAATCCATCTCCAATAAGTAACGCTGCAGATCCCACCATGAGTAATTGACATGTCTAATGAAAATAACTGGAGCTTCATTTTTCTAACATTTAGGACATTGAGATTGTTTAGACATAAGTGACATTTCCATTACTGGAACTTGCCAAATAATGCATGAGAATGTAACATATGCTTTATCACTAAATGCGATAAAATGCTAAATTCACTTACTTAGAGATTAAAAGACACAGAATTAGTGTGCTCAATGAAAAGAAAAACAAATTAAACTTTGAAATTTATACTTTAAGGTACATAGAAAGGAACTGAATTCATCGAATTGAAAATCAATCCATGTGCAGAAAAAATGTGGCTTTCTATCTTCAAACTTAAGCAAATGGTTCAATATAATCTCATGAACAAATTATTTTTAACTCAAGTCATTTTATTATAATTTTA
Source organism: Macrothele yani (assembly GCA_039090855.1). Lineage (NCBI taxonomy): Eukaryota > Metazoa > Arthropoda > Arachnida > Araneae > Macrothelidae > Macrothele > Macrothele yani. The sequence goes on along the minus strand of CM076994.1, from coordinate 72,127,475 downwards.
CTTAAAAAGTAAACTAAACACAGGGAATGAAAGTAATGACATTGAACTAACCGACAGTAAAAGCGCGCAGTGGTAACTACATTCTCATCATTATTCAGGTCTTGAATTTTTATTTTACTCAAAAGATCACTTATTTCATCATCCCTCTTCATCAGTATGTCAATATTTTGCTCAAGTTCCAGCTATAATTAAAAGGTAAAAAATACCATTGAGTTACATGGACAAAACAGCAAATAATAACTATCATTTAAGAACTCTGGAGGTATTAAAAAAATTTCATGAAACACAGAACAGAAGTTCAAAATAAAGCATGGCCTCTTAAAATCCTGAAAGTAGCTGCTTTATGGGTGTGAAACACGTTTCAAGCACTAAATATCGAAAAAGTTTTCAACACATTTTATATTTGAAGTGTTAAAATGCTTCCTGCTTTAATAAATATGATAAAATAAATACTGCAAATTCTGATTCTTGGCAACTGTAGAAACCATAGGTGCCGACTTTCCTGAAATTAATGGGTGCTCAAGCTTTGCACATGAAGTCCAACGGGTGCCCAAGGTTTTTGCATACTTACATGCCCATACATAAATCTACAGTGGAATGTTAATTATATGGCAGTTATTTATATGATTTAATTAATGAGAGATTTTTAAAATTGGAAAGGATATATAATCATATACACTCTTTAACTTTTCTTATGAACATTTTATAGTTATGTACTTTTGCAGTAATATTTTTTTATTTTTTGGAGGAAAGGAATTTTTATTCAATAACTTAATGGGTGCCCCTGGAGCACCCCTGTAGTTGGCACCTATGAAAGATAGGTTCGCAGCATTTTTATAATGCATGGGGTGCTTCCAATGCCATCAGTCCTCGAAGCATTAGCAGAATAGAATCAGCTGAAATCAAGCAATCGAGCAGCCACATTGGGTCAGTTGACAGCTACTCTCTTGGCAAAGTCGGAGGGGTCAGGGGGTGGGAATGTGAATCCTTCTCTTTTGATTGCTCGTTCCTCCACAGCAGCGATATCCAGCCAGATCACTTGATATTCCTGGAGCGCCTGCGAAGAAGTTGGGAGGCTCTAGCAGTAGTTGTCTGCATTCCTTCGATGAGTGCTGTCTCAAAGATTCTTTTGGGCAGAAACCCCTTTCTTATTGCTAAGCCTCATTTGTTCCTTCAAATTTTCTGTAATTTTTGTCACCATCAGCTCAATGCGACTATGAGGCCAGACTCAGCATGTTTTCCAATTATGTAGGTGAATCAACACACATCTGAGAGATTTCAATAATCAAGGGTCAGCAAGCTCCCTCTCTTTGCTTGGACGCCTGGTTACTTTGACGGTACCCAGCAACTGCCTCCTTTTCTTCTCTGTTCACACCCTCAGCTCACTGACCCATCAAAACAAACCACTTGAAAATTAGTTTATTAGCATATGGCCACATCATGTGCCCTCTAGGGACAGAGTTCCAGACGCATTTTTGTCTGGGTGAAGGGGCAAAAATTGGGGACTTCGTTCGCAGGATGTATTTCCTTGCGTTCACTCGGCACTTAAAAAGCGTCCCAAAAATACAGCTTTGGCCATATTATTTTTGTAACATTACTCCCCCTTCAAATAAAGTAAATGTCCCCATTCAGGCCCAAAGGGCTCCCTCAGACCTCTTTGGAGCCCAATTGGGGGGCCTCCTCTCTACTGGGTGGAACTAAGCTGCTTTACATACACGGGAATGTCACCTATTCCTTCTGGGTCCATGCTATTTCTTAACACCTGAAGGGTACTCCCTCAACTTTAATCCCATTGGCTAATAGTTTGTGGTCACTGACCTAACAAACCTCAGTTAAGCCCCCACGAGTATTCTCCCACACAACTTAGCATCACTACTTTCGGGCCTCTCTGGCAACATGCCTGAAATTTCGTAAAATTCACCATTCACAGCGGTGTCTCCACCAAAAGGAATGCCTCCTTTCTCTGGACTCGAATACATTTACATAATTATTCAATCCCTTTTTTCCCAAAATACCAAAGATGTGCTACACTATACAAAACCAAGAAAAGTAATGTACACTCCACAAATTCCATGAACACTAAGCTTTTCATAACCACCACCACAACAACTACAACAACATGGCAGTCTATGCAAAAATTAGACAAATCGAATTTCATGATTTTCTTAACTCATGCCTGTACACCTAAAAATACCATAAAAATGGGCTACGCTACAGGAAATTAACAAAATTAATCTAAATTCCACAAACCCCAAGCATTTCAGAACAACAACAACAGCACAGCAATATATGCAAAAACTAGGCAAATCAAATTCTACGGTTTTATTAATCTACGCCCTCACGCCCACCGCAAAAAACCCAACACCAATTTACACTGGATCCTTAAATTCATCCTCTAAAAAACATAGTACTCAGACCTTTACAATGCACGCTAAAAGGAGCTCACCTTCCACAGCTCCCAAAGTCTCATTGACTATTTCGGCTCCAGGTCATCCAGCTGAAACCCACATTTTTCTAGCCTATAAACATTCGACTCTCACTTTTCCCTGTAGCTCCGTTACCACTAGCAGCCCGGCATCTCATTAACATCCCAGTACCCACATGGATGGCCAAAACAAATTGAAACATTCAATTCCTGAAATTCCAAACTTTCTACAAGAACAACATTCAAACCTGCAATTATCCATGCGCAAAAACACACCACTAAAGTTTGTTCTGACACAATGCATTATGGCTAAACAGAAAATTTAGAGATCGCTGGGTGCACCATGTATATTCGATAATTATCCCCCAGCAAAATCTCATTTCCCCCTGGAGAACTCTCGCCTCCGTGACCTCAGCTACCATATGCCCATGGAATTTCCTGCTGCCAGTCACTGCATCTGAGCATCTCGCTGGATGGAAATCCCTGACCAACATGTTGGCAGAATAGATGGGTGTTGCTTCACCACAGACCTAACACTTCATTTCTCTCGACTGGAAAGTTTCCTTCGCTTGGAGCAACCATCTGCCAAGGCCTAATAGCAGGTCATGTTGCCGTCCGGCCTACAGAAGGATCAAACTGTGTCAACTACCAAACAAAAGCCAAGCCATGCTTACACCACCCGTTGCTGTCTCTTCACCTGCATCCAGTGATGCATTCCTACCACCATGTAACCACACCTTCCACGGTAAACACAATTTACCAACTCCGTACACATCAGATCTCCATTTTTTTTTTCTGAAAATTTCCCGAAAATTATCCCCATTATCCTTTCCCTAATCTTCTCCAGAATTTTCCCCGTTTCCCTTTTCCGATACCAGTGGCGAACGTGAGATTTTACCAAAATGACACAAGCAATAAATTTTTATACAAAAACTTAACATGTTATTTATTATACAATTCAAAATAGCAAATCATTTCCGCTTTCAATTCCCGTCTGTAACCCAAGGTCTTGCCGAATGGTAACAGTTCCTATCATTCAACTGCTATATGCAAGCCTCCTTTTTTGCGGACACCTTTCAAGTAACACAGCAAGAACTGAAATAACTCAAGAGTATTGCATTAAACACCTGTTGAATAAATACATCTGAAATACAACAAAGCAAGATAAATTTTCTTCGGTCCCGAGTTCAAGTAGAGATGTCAGATCCCTGCATCTTTCTTTCTCACAGAACTTGGTGCTTTCCCACATCTGGGAGCCTCCATGTAAAAACACATGCACCACTTGCTTTGGAACACTCGGGAATTGGTTAATTTCAGTATCTCCCACCACCATCTCATTCCCCTGTTTCTCATTCTCATACGTTCCAAAGTCCCTTTCTTTTGCTTCCCTGCATTCCACTCGGGGCCCTGCCTCATCATGTAGCCACAACTGCAGATCCTGTTCCACATCACATGCACTCTTTTTTTCAAGTCCTGAAACCTCATCAGTGCATGAAGAACTCAAAGGAATGTTAACATCCCATGCTATCTAACCTGCATCCTACACGATCACTGCTGACCCCAGCCCCCCATTCCTGTGCAATTTCCTGCAACTCTGTGGCAATACTTTGCCCCAGCTCCTTAAATTGAGCTTGTATTGCAGTTTCCATCTTCTGGGACTGAACCTGAAGCTGGGTGGTGAAATTCTGGGTCAGCGCATTAAACTGGGTGGTGACATTCCTAGTCTGATTTTTTCGTGCAGATTGAAACCTCTCCGTCTGTGATTGTATGTGACTGGCCATTTCATCTCATTTTTCCTTCTGCTCATTTAATTTTCCATCTAACTTCTGTGTTAAAATTTCTCTTTGTACATCTATAATTTCTGTTAAAAATTTTCCTTGTTCATCCATCTTTTCAGTTAAGGCCATTAACATTCCTTTGAGTTCTTCCATATTCCTACTATCTGCTCTTTTCATGAGCATTAACTACTACTCTTTACAGAAATTAACTTATGCATGGAGAACTCAGCTCCTAACCAGGAGAAAGAAAAATTTTGAAGTCTTCAGTCTTTCACAAACATCAAATTGATGCTGCAATATTCCACCCCGCACCACCAAATGAAATGTTACGACCGGGGCTGCGAATTGGTCGCACTACGGGTTCTTTTATGGATACTGCAGGTGAGAGGACTGAATAAATGACTTAGGCCAGTCCAAAGAAAATTGGTAGCATTTAAGACAAGCACAGACTTTTAATATAGATAATTATTAACATAAACTGATTGGTAGATGGTAAAATAATTAACATAAGCTATGACACTTTGTGCTTGGATGTAAATTTAAGTAAGGTTGGGATGGATTTTTAACTATTTAACATTCCTAGTCAGACTTACCAGCCACTCATTAACTCGCGCAAATTCGAGTTCCTGAACTTCAGCCCCTGCCTTCTGGAAAGTTCAGGATGACAAACAGGACTTACTCACTTGAACTCTTAGAGTTTTTAATCCACCATTATTCTTTGGCATTTATCCTGGGAGAGCAGGCTTTTAATGGCATTTCTCTCTGCCGCTCGCCCAGGTGAAAAACACAAACACTGTGAGCACACCACTGATGATAATCAGCAATAAGCTCATCTTCTGCACATTGTCATTACCTCCAACACTATGTCTTGACCAGATCTCTCAATCTCAACATCACTCCTTGGTCGGGGGAAGAAAGGAAGTCACCCCGTGAACAAGATGCCATCAGTTCCCGAAGCACTAGCGAGACGGAATCACAGCTGAAATTGAGCAGCCACGTTGGGGTCAGTTGACAGCTACTCTCTCAGCAAAGGGTAGGGGGAGGGGGAGGATGAGTCCTCCCTTGGTTGCTCGTTCCTCCACAGCAGCGACGTCCAGCCAGGTCACTTGATATTCCTGGTAAGCCTGCGAAGAAGTTGGAAGGCTCTAGCAGTAGTTGTCCGCATTCTTTCGATAGGTGCTGTCTCAAAGATTTGTATGGGCAAAAACCCCTTTCTTATCGTTGAGCCTCACTTGTTCCTTCTATTTTTCTGTAATTTTTGTCGCCATCATATGCGACTATGAGGCCAAACTCAACATGTTTCCCAGTTATGTAGGGGAACCAACTCTAGTCTGAGTGGTTTCAATAATCGAGGATCAGCAGGCTCCCTCTCTTTTCTTGGGCACCTGGTTTCTTCAATGGAACCCAGCAACTGCCTCCCTTTTCTGCTCTGTTTTCACCCTCAACTCATTGACCCATCAAAACAAACCACTTGAGAATTGGTTTATTAGCGTCTGGCCACATCACGTGCCCTCTAGGGACAGAGTTCCAGACGCATTTTTGTCTGGGTGAAGGGACGAAAATTGGGGACTTCGTTCACAGGATGCGTTTCCTTGCGTTAACTCAGAACTCTTAAAAGCGTCCCAAAAATACAGCTTTGGCCATATTATTTTCGTAACAATATCAATGTATTGAATGCCACATGCTCCGTGGACAGCAACATACACATGCACTTAGTCTCGTAGTCTTAGTCTCTATTATAATCTCTTCACACATATTCTCAACAAGAATAACCTCATTAATGGAGAATCCACTTTCTACCATAGCATTACCATAAGATAAAATGAAGCACAATTTAAATGTGTCCGATTTTTATAGTTTTCTTTCTCTGCCAAGAATTTGCTGTTAAATTTGCCAAGTCTTGTGTCTTCTGAGAAGTTACGTGCTTCAAAATGTTCTTTAACACTTTCGCTGCCAGCGGGCGCAGGTGCCAGCAAAACAAAGCGTTGTAGGGGGCCATGCTGGCGCCAGCGACTTGAGATTGTTAATGGGTTTCGGTTTTTGTTTTGTATTACTTCCGCTAGGTGACGCAACTTCTTCGTGTTTTGAAGTATTAGGTTGCTAGGCAACACAGTGGAGGTGTTGTAACGCAGATGGCCTGGGGATAAGAAGTCGCGCGTGACTTCCGTGGCCTGGGAATGTGCTGGGTTTTTTTTTTTTTATACAATTCGTAAAATATCAGGTTTATTTCTGAAATTTTTGATGTTTTAAAAATTCAGCTATACATATATAAAGATATATATATATATATATATATGTATATGTATATATATAATATATATATGTATGTATGTTTGTATTATATTTTGTTTTTATGGCAAGTAGCATGTGGTAAAAAATATGAGGCACAAATGTTATCCCGTTTGGAAAAAATAAGTAAAATTAATAAAAGGAAAGCTACACTGGGTGCAGGCGCCCTGAACATTTCAATTAATTTGGTTTTTATTATGTATTCCTTTCACTAGATTTACCCATGTTTTGAAGCATTAGACTACTACACAACATACTGAAGAAATACATCGTAAATCAGATGGCCATAGAAGTCGCGAGCGACTTCTATGTCCCATGGGTATACTATTATTTTTTTCATAGATTCCATAGATTTTTGTGTATGTTTTCAAAATTTTCATAATATATTACAAACAGTTTTTTTTTGTTATAGCAAAATATAGAGTAGATATTTGATGTGGGGCTACTCATAACTTATAAATCGCATAACTTATAAATTTTTATACCATATTTGTGGGCCTTTCCGGGAATGTATTGCCTAAAACCAAATCTTCCTCTAAAAAGCACAAGACTTTCATCCACAGAAATTTCTTTTCCCGGCTGTTTCAATTTATTCATGTTGCACAGCAGTTTCTCCATAAGCCTTTTGACCTTATTATAAGTGCTATCATTCCCTGGATCTTGAGAATTGTCAGCAAAGTGCCATAACTTCAGTAGGAGTTGAAACCTGTTTCTGCTGAAAGTGTTAGATGCAATTCGGTTTTGGAACAACACATGAGTGGACCAATAATCTGTAATATTCGGAAATCTAACCAGGCCATCCAAAGAAGCAGACCAATAATTTTTTTCATTTCACTTACAGATGTTGGCAGCCATTGTTTCATCCTTGAATGTGGTGATAGGATACCGCCTTTGAATGACTTGCTGTGCATTTTTATTTGTTTCAGTAACCATTAGAAGATAAATATCATCAGTCACTAGATAGTGAAAAATGTCAATAGCTGTAAGGGGATCTAAATTCATTACATCGGAACATATACCTGAGGGTGCTGTCAATGAAATTTCTTTTTGCTTTGACGAATCATCTGGCCCCCAAATTATCTGCTGCTGTTCATGATGTACGGGATTCACGTCTAAACACCGATGTTCTTCCATTGTTTGCAAGAAATCACAATCATCATCATATTCTTCAGTACTGATTTCATAATCTGGATCAGAATCAGATGCAGAAGAAATTTCAAAACCGGAAAGACTTGATTCGTGGTCACTTGTGTCCGATTCAACAGAATCGGTTGTTGTAGGACCAACAGTTGGATCATCTATAGCAGAAAGATCTGTAGCGGGGTTAATAATTCCAGATGGACCAGCAGTGGGATCAGGTATCCATGGAGAAGGATGCCTGACAACGGATTTTAATTTTCGCCTTTTGGAGTAAAACTTTTTGCTATTTATTGGGTCGGCCTTCCTCACGCTTTGATTACAAGAGCAGTTATGAGATTTTCGTTGAACTACAAATTAGTGCGGTTGGGGAGAAAAAAGAAAAAAAAAGAAAGAAAAGGTGCATGTCTGTTAACATCCCGAAATCTATTAAGATCATGTGAAGTAAGTGCTGTCTAATGGGAAAAAAAAATTATAGCCCAAAAGGGAAGGATTAAAAATGGTTTGATTTTGATGAAATTTTAGTATGTGGTAGGTGACCACCTGGGACAAACCCTATTGAAAATGGGCGAAATGGGGTCAAAGGTCAGGACATAAGAGCGGGATACATTCCATTGCCCTTGTGCGTCATAACTTACGTAAAAATGTTTTGATTGAGGCAAAACTTTATGTTGTTCCGGAAGTATACTTAACCGGTTCTGTTTAAATATCATCGAAATGGGGTCAAAGGTTAGGGCATAGAAGCGGTATTTATTCTACAGCCATGTTCCTCATAACTTGAGTAATGATTTCTGCTATGTTGGAAAGCGTATCATAATCAATGCATTGTATGATTTTACTAACTTGTTTATGTAAGCTTGTACGAAGTTGCCCGTGCCTGTATGGCCTATTCAACATCACGATTAACTTTTGGGCTACGTTGGTTGCACGCAACTTCTGCATGTTTTGCTATAAATGGACTTGTAGTCAGCCAACTAGTAGGTGGTATAAATATTTTGGGAATCCCATTGCTAGAACTTCAGATATTTACTTCTGTTTATCTGGCCCACCAGGGCAATTTCTACAGAAGGCGTGTGCACCCGCTGGCAGCGAAAGTGTTAAAGTGACTTTTGGATGACTTGCAAAGACTATGGTATTATGTTTTTGGAATTTTTTTGCAGCATCTTTCTCTCTCTCTCTCTCACATGCACGCACACGCATTCTCTCTGTCTCTGTCTTCCTGTGAGTGAGTATTCATAAATATTATTCACCATAATTCTGTTACAAGCTATGAACTGATATACATATAAGGCAAAAAGTAATAGAGAAATAGATTAGGATTATAGGCCTTGTAATATAATTCACAAGAGCTTGAACACTATAATGGTAAAAATTATTTACCTGATCATTCTGAATTTTTTTCAACATATATTCTAGCTTAGATTTCCCATTTATCAAGATACTTTGTTTCTTTTTCAAAGCTTCTAGTTTTGCCTGTAATAATAAACAGAAATTTATATTAAAGACCTCTAAATAAAGACTCAAAATTTCTGTTTTCTAGAAAGAAAAAAATCGTTAAGAAAACATCACAACATAATATTCTAGAAAGAAAAAATTATAAGAAAGCATCACAATATCATATTTCACTTTTTATTACTTTTAGCGACATTTACTCACTAACCTTTAATATTCAGAGAAAAAGACTATTTATTTACTACAATATTCTCAAGTTATTCTTCCATTCCACATGTTTTTTTAGTATTCTGTCAATTTTTGGAGTCTTTTGCCTGAGGGTAACAGTATGTCAAAAAATCACAAATACCTCTACAATTAAAAGAATTCTTGAAATTGTAATCACACGCATAAGTTACATTGAAAAATTAAGAGCGGGACATTTCGGTAGCGACTTCTACCTTCATCAGCCATGGAATGAGGCACGTGGTAAAAGCATCAGTTGTTGCCAGATTTTAAAAACACTTTCCAAATAATAGGGATGTTAAAAGGTGCGTCAGTATTGCAGGTGTTAGGGGTAAGGTAGATTTCAATGCTTTCACAGTATCTGAGGGCATGCCGATTGCTGAACGGGGCGATTCGCTTAACATTGTGTCAATCACGAGCCGCGGACGTATCGCTGATGGTTAAAATTGAAAGGGAGGTGGAAGGGCTACCTTTCTTAACATCGGCGATATGCTCCATCAAACGCCGGTTTATGCTGCGGTAAGTATTACCAATATAGTGGGTAACCGCTGTGGAAGTGTTGATAGGGATAGAGTAGACACCTTGTAAATCTAGGGGCTTATTGAGATCTCTGTCCTTAAGGATGAGTTTGAGAAGATGTGGAAGTGGTTTGACTGCAATCACGTAGCCAAAAGACTTGAAAATAGAGCAAACTTTATGAGTGAAGGACAGGCTAAAGGGCAAAGTGCCAACAAACTGATGGGTGGTGGAAGGTTCAGGCAGTAAACTAGATCTATTCTGTGATTCAAAACTTTTGATTAGTCTATGTAATAAGAGGGGTGGAAAGCCATGCAATTTGCCAATGCTGATGATGTTCTGATATTCTAATTGAAGAGCAGAATGGCTGTTGCAAATAAGGTTGGCCCGGTGAATGTATGACTTAAGAGCAGACAGTTTGTATTTTCCAAAAGTGTGATTACGATTTCAAGAATTATTTTAATGTTTTGTGTGTTACGTGTTTTCCTGCTTATTCTTCTCACTATGACCTCTACAGTTTTTCATACACGTAAAAATAGAGAAATTTTCTTCAATAAAATTTTGGTTCGATTCACATAAACCACATATTTTTTGCAATGATTAATTTTTATTTCCTATCCAAAGTATACACTTATGAAAAAATCTTATGATTTTCCACATAAAATAGGCAAACTAACCAAAGATAAAAATGCACAATTCAGTGAATTGTCTGAATATTTCGAAATCCCCAAATTCTCTGAGTGACAAACGAATGAAAACAAATCAACATGATAAAAGGTTAAATGAATGAATGAATATAAATCAGCCAAATATAAAAAGTTACTTCAAAAGCTTATAAATGCTCCTTAAATGAAATTCCAAAATAAGAGGATTACAGAATAGAGATAACAAAAACTACTTGATGCTATTAGTAGTATATTTGATGAAATGAAGACATTGATTGGTGGCTTCGAAATATTTTGAATAGATGAGCACATAAATGGACATGATCACAATTCCAAGAAAAATATCATTACTCACAAAGGAAAATTTCCTAAAACAGCTTTTAATAGGCACAGATTTTTACAAGTATGTAAAGGTGTGTCAGTAATCAAATTTGCAAGGTCATTTCTAATTGCAATAACAACAGTAAAGATTTAATTGTACAACTACCTCACTACTGTTTCCAATAATCCCCTTCACAACCAAGGCATTTATCATGTCGACATGTCTTTTGAATAATAGAGATCTATGACTTGTGTTATCAGGCACTGTCTCTCCACTGTCTCACAACTCTGCCAACACTTTAAAATATTGTACATACACAGGATGTGCACACACTATTAGTAAATTTCACAATCTTCTTTTTTTTTACTGCACACATTCAAATAATTTCCATTGCACTGTGGCTTGCTTTATTACCATGGTATGGAGATGAACTCATAATTCCCAGCCTTTGACAATGCACTCAAGAAATTCTGGATTCCTAACAGAATAGTGGATACAAGCCATTTGCCATTACTCATGGTTTTCTAATAGTGCTTCATGGAATCAACACATGAAATCCTAACAGATGATTGCACAATTCGGAAGACTATTTGATGAGACAGACTAAGATCTTCTTGTGGTTAAAGCACAACAATCCTTGTGTTACTGCTAATCCTTTTTGTACGTATTTTGTTGTACGACACATTTGCTGTTGTGAATCTTGTGCTTCTTATATAATCATCTACAAACTCTTCCAGCACGAAACTTCATGCACTATTTTGTAGCATATTGCTGCTGATTCATTACATCTTCACCACCAATTTTCACTACCTAGCAGAGGCATAGCCAAGGAGGGGTCCTCTGGTCCAGATCTCTCTTTGGGTTTTGAGTTTTATTGCACTAGTCAGGAAACACACACCACTTCCTCAGTTAACATAAATGCAAATTTCTCTTTGGACCTTAACTAAAAGAGACATACAAAGACTGCAGACAACTCAAATAAGCATGGAGAGGTGCATGCTTGGTGTAACTAGGAGAGATAAGAAGAGGAACTTGTGGATCCGAAAAATGACAAGAGTGGAAGACATCATGATGAGAGTAAAATCCCTGAAATGGCAATGGGCTGTACATATTGCCACAGGGACAGACAATCGATGGACAGCCAAAATTTTAGACTGGATTCCAAGGGACAGAAAAAGACCCAGAAGAAGACCACATGGGAGATGGGTGGATAAAATCCAAAAGTATGAAGGAGTAACATGGAGGAGACTGGCACAAGACAGACCGTTGTGGAAGAAACTTGGGAAGACCTTCGTCTAGCAGTGGATTGATAATGGTTGACAATGATGGCATACATACATATCATTAAGCTATTCTCTCAGATTCAGAGGTTAGCTCCACAAAGAAATACAAATTACCAGGTAAATTTTTAACTTATTATTTACTTATTGTTGCTGTATCTAACCTTTTCCATTTACAGCAATCTTGACACACAACTCGGGCTTCACTGACATCCATCACACGATATACACAAGACCTTCTATACTTCATACTCATAATCTTTTTCTCATGCAGACACTCCAGAATCTGATTCTCCCATGACTTCCTTGGCCTTTCTCTGCCTTTCTTTCCTGCCACTTGGGCTAAAAAAAATTTCTTAGTAAGCATCTCATCACTCATTCTTTGAACATGGCCAAAGCACTGAAGCGCATTAGCCTCCACCTTGCTAAAAACATTGTGCTTCACATTACACAGCAGCAACACATCTTTATTCCTCACACGATCAGAACGTGTCTCCAGCATACAAATGACTCCTATGTTTCTTCTGTAGTACCCATGTTTCACTGCCATACATCACAGTAGGAACAATTACACTTTCACTTTCGCACACAGCCATGCAGGACTCTCTTGAGAACCCATCATTCTTGTGAAAATCTTCCAAAGCAGCTATGACTTTCAATGAAGAATTCACTCACCTACTAATTTCACCATCCAATTTATTCTCTCTGACAAACATGCTTCCAAAATACACAAACTCATTTGCCTGGTCAATAACTGTGCCATTTAAACTTATATTGCATTCAGTGCTAACAGTTCCCCACTCAAAAACCATAACTTTGGTTTTTTCCTTATTTACACTCAGTTTGAATTTCATGTAAACTTTGTACATCTGGGACAACATACTCCTGCAACTCAATTTTGCTCTCTGCTAACAGGACTGTGTAATCAGCATACAGCAATCTGCACACATGGATATTACCACGACATAAACCAGTATTGTCCATCTTGGCATCACACATGCATGCATTCATAAATATATTAAACAGCCACAGCCATGGTGACATTACACAGCCTTGTCTGACTCCTACACCAATAGAAAACCATTTTGGTAAAACACCATTCACTTGTACACAAGCTCTACTGCCAGCATACATTGGCTTTTACACTATTAAGTAGATTCCAGTAACACCATATTCATTCAATACCTTCCACAAAAATGTCCTATTTACTCGGTTATAAGTTTTCTCTAAATCTATGAAGGCAGCAAAAACTTTCTTACCAACAGTCAAATACTTTTTAATCATCATGCGTAATTCAAAAATTGGGTTAGTGCAGACTTCTCCAGGCATAAAACTACTCTGAACATCCCACACTTTCTCTGATGTAAGACCTCCTACTTTTTCAATAATGACCTTACCAAACACTTTCCCTGACACACTCAGTAGGCTAATACCGCGATAGTTCTTGCAGTCAGTCTGATCACCTTTCCCCTTATACAAGGGAACAATGATAGCATCCTTCCAATCCTGAGGGACCATTCCTAACTCCTAGCACAACTGGGAAGTTTCAGTAAACTAGTCAATTACAGAGTCACCACCATATTTCAGCAGTTATGCCATGAAATCCCAGAACCTTACCATTCTGGAGAGATTTCAGAGCTTTATGCACCTCTTCTCTTGAGATCCCTCTTGTGCTTCCATCTTTCACTGTGACATCAACTGCTCCTGTCTCAGAATCATCTTTGCTTTCTTGATCTAATAACTCACAAAAGTATTCACCCCATCTTTCACTTAACTCACTGGGCTCCCATATCATTTCCTCGATCCTATGCTTCACACAACTTACAACTTTGTTAACCCATATTTTTCTTGAGTCTTATGTACTTCCAGAAAGTTTTTCTATCTTTCCAAAAAGCCAATTCATGCCTTTCCACCTTCTTCTTTCTATCTTTTGCCTTATTCTCGTGAATCAGCTTAGCTGCTTCACGCTTCTTACAGTGATATTTATCCACAGAAACTCTACCTTGCAACATCCCCAAACAGGCTTCCTTCTTTCTCTTTACTGCCTCTTCAATCTCACTATTCCACTAAGCATCACTTCCATTGTTATCTACTATTGTGGTGCAACAGACCTCTTCAGCAGCAGTGACAACACAATTCTTAAAACATTCCCACTTCTTTTCTACATCCCTCTCACGTAACTTCAGCTCCGTCAATCATTCTGTGAGTAAGTTAGAGCAACACTGATGATCTTCGGGGAGCCTTTCAATCTTTATTCTTTCCATCCTGGGCCTCTTCCTATTCCTTTTCCTCCAACCAACCTTCAATTTTACTCATGACATTACCACGTAATGATCTGAACCAACATCTGCACCTTTCATCACACGAGTGTCCAAAACTCAGTGTTTCAGAAGCTGATTGTAAACAACAAAATATATAACACTCTTTTGACCAAGAGTACGATTTTCGCAAGTTTATGTGTGGATATACTTGTGGTTGATGAATGTATTAGATACATACAAACCATTCTCAATGGAGAGTTTAATTAATCTTTCACAATTATCATTCACACAAGGATCATTAAACTTACCCAGAACATTCTCAGAAATTGCATTCTGCACCTGCTATTATAACTTTTTCTTTAGCACCAAACTGACTCAAAACAACTTTTAGCTCATTGCAGAAATCATCCTTCCTATCAGAAGTTTCTGAGTCACAAGGAGCATACACTACAACAATTACTATTCTCTGCAGTTTCACTTTCAAACGAATCCAAAGAATTCTCTCACTTATGCAGCTATAGTGAATCAAGTTGTTATTCATCTTTTCACTTAAAATCACACCTACACCAGTCTATCCTCTCACATTATGCAGTACTGCAGACCACACACTCACCGTTCTATTCACTTCTTCCATCACAATTTCCTTTTTTTTTTTTTTTTGGTTTCACTTACACAAAGCACATACAATCTATACTTATTCATTTTTTCAATCACCTCATTCATCTTGCCATTTATACCTCTAGTATTCCATACACCAATCTTATACTCACTCAGCCAAGATCTCTTTCTCCATTTCCTTTTGCTATTTCCATATTGATACGGTGGTGGACCGTCCTTCTCAAGTGTGGCAGGTCAATCATATCCCACACTAGATTCCGGAGCATACTTTCTTTGTGTCTTTTTAATCAGGTAAGTATACCAGTGCGGGGGATTAGCCCACAGCTGACGGTTCCAGTTGGTCATTCAACCTAAGAATTCTGGAACAAAACCCAGTGAGTTGGGGTCTTTTTGCCAATGTCACACAGAACAAACTGGTACCTCTCTAAGATTCACAGAGGCCCTTGTTGCTGTTCTGTATGCCATTGTTGCCCATGGAGCTCTCTGAGGAGGGAAACCCATCTCTCACTAAGATTGCCCATAATAAATATTTGTGAACCTAGAAAAGAAACTATGCATCAGCAAAAGTAGGAAATGTAAATAAATCTGTGTTACAGAGACCACTATCCTATGCAGACAAAAAATATTTCAATCAATAATTCAGAAACAAAGCTGTAACTTCAGATATAACTTAACTTTTTGAGGGATTTAAAATTGCATGATCTTGAACTTAATTTCTTTTAGTTATGAATTAAGTAACATATCACTTTAAGGCTAGTATATAAATGCCTCAGAAAAATTTTACTTTGTCATTATGTGACAAAAAGAACTTGAGTTGCAGACACTTTTTTGATGCATACATCAGTGAAATTTGGCAAGTTATCTCCACATTTTATTACTTTGTTTTCCTTGAAGCTTTTGACACCTTTTAGGGATCAGCATCATTTTCTTGTAGGACTTCCGTCCACAGGGAGTAGAGTTTAGGTCCCAGCCACCTACAGCGAGATCGCCTTTTGGGCAGGACACAGAAACGGAAGGAATGAGAGCAAGTCTAGCGACTTTGACAGAACAGTTTGTAGTGAGATTAGAGTACAGTAGATGGCGCCACCGTACAAGTACGATATTACACATAGAGGGGTGAGAGAATTTCAGGTGGGTTACAGGAAAGGATACCCATTTAACCAGTGGGTCCAGCCTGGGGGCCGTCACTTAACGTGCTCCTCCGATGCACGGCGGATATTCAGCGATTGTTAGTAAATCACACCATCTCTGAAAGATCAGCCCAGGCTTGAACCTGGGGACCCAGCATCGATAGTCTGAAACACTAACCACTAAGCCATCCACGGCTCTTGACACCTTTTAACTGCCACCTTCAAATTTATAGTACATCATCACTGTCATGCAATCACTCATATAATTTTGAAAAATATTAAAATGTCATTTAAGAAATTCAAGGTCAAATTTTAAATTGTATGACCTCAAATTAAAATTTTTACATTTCATGTTTAGTGACATATCATTAAAAAACTGTGAATATAGTTTGATCTATGTGAGACAGACAGAAGGCAACTTTGAATAGTGGCAGAAAAAATCCTGTTTGTTTTGTTTTTTCCAAACAAAACAGGTTTGGATAGACATGTACAAAATACATGACATAAAGTGATTTGGGACTATGTGGAAGTACTGGACAATGAAAAGGAACTATATTAAATGATCAAGAAGGTTGGATTTTATCTCAGGAGTGCAACACCTGTTTCCTGATGATGGATAGGTTTACTGCCCAAAATTTTGATAAGTAAAAAATCATATATTCCTATGAAAACCTCATATTTGCTTAAAATTTATAAAGTAACACATTTATTTCTTGTGCATGCCAACAAACCTGTGATGCTTCATGAAAATCAAAGAGAGTCAGGTTGAAAGTAACACTTTTTATGTGTGACCCCAATGACACAGTGGTCTAATGGCCTTTGACTGATCATCTAAGTGTGTCTGTGTTTGAATCCTAGGTGAGGCATAGGTGGGGTGTTTGTCTTACAGCATAGGCTCCCTTCTTTCCCAGGAACCAGCGGCTCTAAATTTGGGACGGATGACTGCTTGTAGCCTTAGATTGCTCATAGTGGTTGTTAAACCCCAAAACAAAAATAAACACTTTTCATATTAATTTTGAAATGGAATGATCCTTAAAAAATATATTCAAATGCTTGAAATTAGGTACAACATGCATCACAATAGTTTTACTGTTCCTTAACTTGATTGCACACTATGGTTAGAGTTTTCCCCTTACTTTTATAATAAGTACACCATTCTACTAAGAAATAAAAATGTTATTTAGCCTGAAAGAAATTGTTTGATGCCATTAAAGAACCAAATGGTGCCAATTCTAAGAAATTTATAATTAAAAGGAAAGTTGTATCAATGAGTAAAAATCACTTCAGATGAGGATCAGTGAATGATCTGATGGATGTGTCACTGAAATTTACTGGGAGACAGTCAAAGAGATTCAATCAACAAAGAGACACCCACAGACCAGCTGGAATTCATTTCACAAGAACACAACAGGTCATAAATTGCCAAGAGGACTAGGAGATGACAAGTAACACACAGCACATTATGCATGAGCTGAAAAGACTTTTTATTAATATCTATTTTGAAACATATTATATGATTTTTTAAGAGACAATTCTGTACCTTTCAGTTATGCTACATCCCTTTCTTGCTAACCACACAATAAATACTCTATTCCCTCTCTTTTACAACTCTCAATCTAGTAGCAAGCAATTTTCATTAATTCAAATCAGTATGAGTAATGAGCAAGAGCAAGCAAACAATGAAGAAGCCAAGAATAAGGAAAATACATATATATATATACCTGAGACTGCACACATACTTCTTGTAGCTTCTGTTTAAGTCTATCTCCCACATTACACATGAATGAGGCAAGAATGTTAAGATCTTCAGATTCAACTTCCATTTGGTTAGCTGTTGCTGAAGTAGCAGTTGTTTCTGAAGTGCCTTCTAAGCCAGTTGGGGGATAACTACAAGATGCACACATGTCAATATCAGAATTTGAACTGTTGCATACTGACCCCATGGGAGCTTGAATACAGGAACCTGTGAAATACAAATGAGAATTCAAAATAAATATGGTTAAGTCTAAAGTTATTAAAATGTAAACACATACACACATACACTGTGCTGATGCAACTTTATATTATTGTACCCGGCTTAGAGTATATTCAAGCATTGTAATCCATGTAAAGAACATCTCGATAAAACTTCGAAAAAAAAAAAAAAGCATGATGTAGAACATGATTTACTCTCAATTTCTACCTCAACACATTACAATGATAACACATGGATCAAAAACCACTATAATTGCTCAGTTAACAGATGCAAAAATAATGCACATTTGCTATAAGCAACTAAAATTAAGATAGCACCAAGAAGTAAGCTAAGTTTGATAAATAAAGAGATTTACATTTTACTAAGTGCCATAACAAAATCATAGTTCCACTGATGACAGAACTCTTGTACACTATAAATCCATAGTTCCATTGATGACATAGTTCTTGTACACTATAAATTCATAGTTCCATTGATGCCAGAATTCTTGTACGCCATCTCCACAGCACAATTCTTATTATAACATAGCCATCTTCTTCGGATATGAAATTCCTAGACTGTCGATCATTATTGTATGACCTTAAGTAGTGAGTCATACAAATCAGTAATCAAATGTAATAGGACAATGGCCACATTACTCAAAGTAGTATTTTTGATCAGTTGATAAGGAGATAGAAAAAACATCACTGTTTGAGATTTGTCACAACCAACATTCCTGTTACTTTGAATTTTAAGTGACAGCAAAGAATGTTTTTTTTTTTCATACAAAGTAGATACCATGAGACAAGTTAAGCATCATGATTTTCCTAAGTTAATGAAAAAGTTCAAGTAAGTCTGTTTTTTAACTTTGCAGGGCATTAACTAATTTCTTCACTGCTTCTTTAGCAGCAATTCTGTCACTTACTGATACCAAGATCTTTGGTCATGAGTGTAGCTTCCTCCTATAAATTTCCTTCTCCTGTATGAAAACCATGAAATTATGAAGATAATAACATATCAAAGGGTGATTTAGTTGTTTGTTTTAGCTCCAATATTGGACAAGTATTATTCAGTAAAATGAAGGTGCAGTACAAAGTTTCTCTTTGAGGAGGGGGAGGCTTGAAATTTTCTATTTTTACTTTAGTGTTGAGTAGTAAAAGAGTAAGAAACAGTAATAATTTTAAAGCCTTCAAAAGAAACCAATCAGAATACTGAGGAGACCAATACAACAGGGAATGCTGAGATAGAACTTTTTACTTTTGTGTGTTTGTCTGTTTCTATCATTCCTTTCTAATCAATACTGCTTCTTAATCTTTCACTACTCAGCTGTCAAGTATGAAAGAAAATGTCTACACTCCATCTCCCAAGAGAAAATTTACATATTTGCATCATGCTCATATTGTACTAGGTAATACTTCATCAGAACTACAACAAAATGTTGGTATAAATCACCCTCTACTTTCTTCATAAAGTGCAACATCAAGGCTTTCATACTGGATGAGAAAATTTATAATAAAAAAAGAGCACAGGCAAACCAGAGATCTCAGTACTAGTAGGTGTCAGAAAGATTACAACTATAATGAGCAGTGAAGAAAGAAAATAATAAACTTTTAAAGGAAAGCTGCTCTATGCAATGAAAAGTGAACATCTGCATGGATCATTTACTTGATTAACTGCATCAATAACAAATGAATATTATTGTATTTATGATTTAATAGCTGGTAAAATAGCATATGATATATAATACATAGAGATTCAGTATCTCTTTTAGAATTGCTATTACGCACATTAAAATACGGACATGTGATTATGGTGGTGCAGTTATTTATGACGTTTATTATTGAAAAAATAAAGACTAAAAAAGAAAGCAAGAGCAATTACTCACACATATTCGTCCAGGGGTCGTTTTTGTTCATATACCACTGTAGTTCTGCAAGTTGTTTGGTCTCAGGTGTTCAGTGGCTATGCGTTGCAAAAAGTCCGATGGTGACTATAATATGGTGTTTAGCAATGTCGAAGAATCTTGTTATATATTGTATCGTAAGCTCAAAATAATAATACAACTGAGAATAAAAACCCTGTAATGACCTATGTCACAGGCAGGTTAAAAGGCTAACAATGAACAATCCAAAAGAACTATAGCGAACAAATCTAAAAGGCTGATAGTGAACGAATTTAAAAGAACAAAATAAAATGTGGATGGTCAGAAGAAACGACGAATGAACTATTTACATAATGCATGCACCCCACCTCCTCACGTCCACCAGCATTCCCGGATGCGTTTCCAGGGACGCTGGTGGACGTGAGGAGGTGGTGCATGCATTATGTAAATAGTTCATTCGTCGTTTCTTCTGACCATCCACATTTTATTTTGTTCTTTTAAATTCGTTCACTATCAGCCTTTTAGATTTGTTCGCTATAGTTCTTTTGGATTGTTCATTGTTAGCCTTTTAACCTGCCTGTGACATAGGTCATTACAGGGTTTTTATTCTCAGTTGTATTATTATTTTGAGCTTACGATACAATATATAACAAGATTCTTTGGGTCGAATACTACTTCGACATTGCTAAACACCATATTATAGTCACCATCGGACTTTTTGCAATGCATAGCCGCTCTACACCTGAGACCAAACAACTTGCGGAACTACAGTGGTATGTGAACAAAAACGACCCCTGGACGAATATGTGCGAGTAATTGCTCTTGCTTTCTTTTAGTCTTTATTTTTTCAATAATAAACGTCATAAATAACTGCACCACCATAATCACATGTCCGTATTTTAACGTGCGTAATAGCAATTCTAAAAGAGATACTGAATCTCTATGTATTATGTATTTTAACCACATATAACTTGTGACTTCCTTATATGAAAGATATACATGAAGTATCTAGCATATATGATTAACATGGGGTTTTTTTAATCACATTTTACGTGATATTTGGCTTTGGTAGTAAGAAACCAAGAAAGAAGTAAAGTATGTATAGATTAGGCTAATGTAATTTTTAATAAGTCTTTTCACTCACAACATGATGATACTAAAATAAGTTAATTTGATGGTAGTTGAGAGCATGCTGAAGTTACGTATAATAGTTTTTAAGGCAAATATATTTCAGACATTACTATGGTCTTCATCAATGCAACTACGATATGTTTCGCTGCAGATTGGAAAGCCAACATCGGACATTCACTTGATTGCTGCTCAACCTGATTTTCTCTCACACCTGGTTTCTAAATTAATTCAAAATGCTAAGAAAAAAACAGTTGTTGCTCTTCAACCTGTATCACCAAAAAAAGGAACTAATGTCTGCTGGTTCTATCTATCCCTTACCATAAACTTTTTACCTACAACCTCATCAGTATCTTCAAAAGAGAAGGATATAGACTTGCCATTCGCTCTTCTCCTTCAATTTCTGTCGTCCTCCGTAATGACAGAGACCCAAAACCTCCACTTTCTTCTCTTAGAGTGTATAAAATTCCTATCAGGACAAACGGATTAACTGCATACATAAGAAGTTCATTCCAAAAATTCTCTTAAGACTTCAGGAACACAAATCTGATGTGAAATCTGGAAAACCTTCCTCTTCCTTTTCTCAACTTACCATGGCTGACACTTCTGCTATTCCACTTTAGTCCAATACAAAAAAGTTGGCTTCTTTCCAAAATCGTTTTGCTCTGAGGTTTAGAGAAAGCTTGGAAATTTTATTTTCCAAAAATTGTAACTCTGAGCTCCCCATTTTTGTTCCATACATCTGGAAATCTTTCATTGCATCACGTCACTCGGAGTTACCAATACAGAACTTACCTTTCCAATCTGGCAACGAAACAAATCATAGTCGCACTTATAAAGGCCATAATAATGGCTGAAATATATTTGCCTTAAAAACTATTAAACATAACTTAAGCGAGCTCTCTACCATCAAATTAACTTGTTTCTTAGTTACGTGCATTGTCTACCACTCATTTATACTAAAATACTCTAGAGAAGCATGTTTTTTAATATACTTCTTGCTAAGATAAATATCAAATGGTGTGTTTGTTTACCTTTGCCAAACTTTTCTTTTCTAGCATGCAAACTAAATATTGTGAACTAAGATTGATTGCCTAGTGAATGAACAGTTCATGAACAGCAGAAATCAATTTTGGCATGATGCAAACTTTCTGGGAAGAGCTATAACTGTGTCTTCAACACAGTTGTGTTCTGTCTAAGTGATCTTTTGCTATTCCTACTTTTGACACTTTTATAGTAACAAGAGAGGTAAACGAATTGTGTACATTACATTTCCAAACACATCTGGTAATATAAGCTATTCAGAATCTCTTCATAGTTTCATAACAAATTCAAACAAATCTACTTTTCAGATTTTTTTTTTCTTTTTCAACTGCCAAAGAGAAAGCTTTAACAAAGCAAGAGTGAATTATGATATAGTATGAAATGTATAGAAGGTTCCACGCTGGTATTTGCAAATCATTTGAAATTTCCACATAGTACCTATGCTACATAAAGATGACAAGGGCCCTATGTATGTGTGTGTGTGTGTGTGTGAGAGAGAGAGAGAGAGAGAGAGAGAGAGAGAGAGAGAGAGAGGGGGGGGGGGCCAAGTTGACAAGATGCAGCATACTTAATGATGCCATTAAAAAAACTATGCCAAGAAAAAAACTTTTATCTAAATGTGCTGCACTTGAGATTTTTCCATCCTATATAAAATTCACACAACTGTGAAAAGGAAATTGTGAGTACATGATCATCTTCAGAGTTAATAAGTAAACCAACCATCAGAAATATGACTCCATGCTTTTCTAACAAAACATAGCTTTACCTTAACTTAGTAATGGATGAGCTTTGAATATGATGGATGATCTGATGCTATCACTATGATCTGATGCTATCACTATCAATATGATGCTTTGTTATCACTGAATGGATAAAGATAAATCCTAAATGATCTTTAAATGTGAGACATCATATGATGACAAAAACAAGTATAAGATTAAAGATTAGCTATTATGCATTTCAGGGAATTATGGCAATACTTTTCACAGAAAAAAAAACACATTTGGAATTTAAAAGGAGATTAAAAAAAATATGGCTCAAGCCCCTTGAATGATTCTAAAAATCTGCTATGTTGCAATATCACAATTCATTTGGTCATCACTGAGGTTTTTTACAGAAACTGAATTTGCTTGATTCTGAATTTTAGGATGTAACAGACTTTAATTAAGAAGGAGCAGAGACGAAATGAACTGTACAATGCACTGTCTTGAGTTAGACAATAAGCTTATCCCAAACAAAAATTATGCTTAATATTAATGTATAATGCATATTAATACTGTTTGAAGGAGTCAAGAAAATTTGAAAACTACTTTAAAACATCTATCATAAGAAATTAATTTTATGAAATTATAGGGTACAACAACAGAAAAAAATCTTCTTTTAGTGGATTGTAGAAACAGAAAAAATTCTTCAGCTCTCATGCTGGAGAATAAAGAATTCTTTGTAGCAGCACACAAATATAACAATAATATGAAAACATTCAAATCAGACTTTAGAATTATTTTACTCTGCCACACAAACATACAGAATTCAATTATCTGAAGAATCACTGAACTGCAATACAGAATCGCAAATATTTTTCTTCAACACCCTAACAGGGCTAACAACTCCACTTAATGTTTCCTATATTAACACCACTGCAATTGATTCTATTTAAGCTGATCCAAAGTATTATGTTGTATTGCCGTGCTCTGTTATTACACAGTTATTCATAATTTCATTGTTAATACACTAAAATACGCTATACCAGTGAAATTTACCAATTGAAGCTAGTGATATTTTTACAGAAATCTATAAAGAAAATTGGGGAATTTCTACAGGTCAATTCATTGTATTATTCATGCATTCCCTGCACAGAGAGTAAACCTTAATAATACCCAGACAGTTCAGCAATTCAAGCTCACAACTGCTTTTTCTTGCCTGCTAATCCTGGAATACAGATAAAGCAGTGTCAAATATCATGCACATGTGTATAGTACAAATCAATATTAAACAAAAACTGTGGATATAATTACATTTAAAACTCACTTGATTCTTGAACACGATGTGGTGAAGGTGGGTTGTTAGATGAATCTTGCACTTTTGGTTCAGCATATTCTGGAGTTGTTTCTCTCAATACAGTGATTATTGTTCGTATTATGCCCAGCAAGTTGCATCTTTTCTACACAGATAAAATAATGAAAACAGTGTTCAATGATATTTTAAAAGTAGTAGTTAAATAAAGTAATAATTAATATTTTAATAGTAGTAGAGAGTTGGACACTGGCTTGAATTTTTCAGGCCAATGTCCTTGAATATTTCCAAATTTTTAAAAATGAACTTAAACAAAGAAAAACAGTTAAGGAAAACAAACTGGTGTTCAGGCCCAATCAATTTTTATATAAGAAGATTAAAATGCTGGACCAACCTGAACCCGTCCCAAAGAAGAAGAAACTTATGTGCTTTACCTGAGTTACCTGAGATCAGCCCAACATTGAGCCCAATATCAGGCCAGGCTAGAGTTCATTCCGATTGGCCTGACCCATGCATGTCCCTAATACATGTCTTCAGTGCTGTTACCCATATTTACACAGCACTGCAATGATATAAATATTCATATATGAAGAATTAATGTCATGCTCATAAATTTTCTCTAAATGCATTATATTGAAAGAAATAAAAACATCTAAATTTCTAGATTGGCTGCAGGCCATAATAGCATCAGCAAAAGGCACATGAAGCTGCAATTGGCAAACTGTCAAAACAGAATTGTAGAGAAGTAGTGAATATGGGGTTTTTAATCAAACAAATTTCTGTTTTCTGCATGGTGTAAAAAAAGTTAGGACTGATTTGGGCCACAGCTCTAAATGTGGAAATCATATTCCAGGCTCGAACTCATAACCTGTAGGTTACGAGTCCCACCTTTTACATTATCACTGACATTGAGAGTGGCCAGGTGAAAATGTAAAGAGAGATTGCAGGAATAAATGATTCACCCAAGATGATTTTAAACAAGGAAATTCTTGCAAATAACTCCCTTTGTACTTATAATGGATTCTATTGTTTTTCAATTCAATAGTACAAGAGGTACCTGGCTGCTTACCAGGTGTCATTGCAAGCAAAATGTAACAAAACCAAACTAAACATGATGGGAGCAAAGACAAACAACAGAGCACATGAAATGTAAAACAATAGAAACTTTGAAAAGAGGCAAGACTGAATGCAGTAAGCCCTGTGTGCACTGTTTTCATTGGCTGGTTGCCAAAGAGAGAATGGATCATTTACTCTGGAAGCATAAGTAGTCAAAGTATCATTATTTCTCAATGCAATACTCTATCTCTATCCACAAACTTTGCTGATCTTTTATTATGACCCCTTTCATAGCTCCCTATAAAACTTGCCCACACTGGAGCAAATAAATAACGTTACACAGCAACAATAAATGTGAGATGTCAAATTTTAAAAAAAAAAGGAAAACTCTGCAGTTTTTTTTGTTTTTTTTTAAAGAATCTGTACTTTTTTCAACATTAGTGTAGCTCACCTGTTAGGCCTGAAAATTTCTAAGAAACTATGGAAATATGTAGCAATTGGCATTACTGAGGGTAGGGAGGAAGCACCATCTGGCAAAATTGAACAATGCCATAGCCCAATCTCAGCGTGGATGCAATATGGCACAAAGTTACACTTCAGTCGTCTTAAATCATTTTGTCCACATGTGCCGTGTTGATCTCTGTTGTCGACAAACTTGAACGTCCACTGTTTGTGCGATGTCGGTTCCCCATATCATCACTGCCAGATTGAGACGAATGGCACCATTCTCCTACATGTTTTCAAGACATCACATTATCATCATAAACTTTGAAGAGTTGCTGATGAATTTGGGCTGTGCACACATTCTTGGCCCATAAAAACCTTATCACTGCTCTCACTTTAACCTAACCACATTTCTAACCTCATCAGCATTTTGAAAAGTCATTGCTCGTCTCTCACTGGGTACAGGAGTTCACAGAGTTACCTGGAACACCAACGCCATCTCTCTAATGTACGTGTCATCTATGTCACTTGTACAACATCCCACATTTACTTTATAGCGCATGCAACCTGTTTTTCTGATTGACCTACGTATATATATACACACACCGATGAGTCATTACATTATGACCCCCCCCCTACCAGCCTAGAGAAATGAGCGTGCCTGGAGACCGAATGGTGGCACAACCCAAAGACTGGCTTTTGGTTAGCAGAGTGTTTGGAGTCAGAATGGGAAAAACTGCAGATTTATCCAAGTTTGCTAAAGGACAAATTGTGATGGCACAGCGCCTCGGAAACGGCATGGCTTGTGGGTTATTTACATGCCACTGCAGTAACTACGTATCCAAAGTGGTGCCCAGATGGCCAAACGATGAACCATCGTCTAGCCGTGTTTTGTCCGCAGCTCACTGATGCCAGAGGGGAGCAGAGACTGTCGCGCATTGTTCACAGTGACCACAGGGCCATAGTGTTACAAATCTCCTGCAGCTACAACAGTGCTAATCAGGGTAATGTGTCACGGCACACAGTTCATCACAGCCTTCTTCACATGGGCCTGTGTAGCCAAAGATCCAGCTGGGTCCCCATGCTCACTCCACGCCATCACTAACAGTTACGCATGAAATGGGCCCAAGATCAACAAGACTAGACCGTGGACGATTGGAAGAAAGTGGCTTAGTCTGACAAATCAAGATTCCTGGTGCATCACGTAGACGGCTGAGGGTGGATATGCTGATTACCAGAAGAGGCTATGGCACCTGGATGCACTGCTGGGTGGAAACAGGCTGCCGCTGGCATTATGCTGTGGGCGATGTTTTCTTGGGACACTTTAGGCCCCATTATCCCAATAGCACAATTCCTGACAGCTGTAAGGTATCTGAACATCGTTGTAGACCAAGTTCACCCATTCATGGCAACCGTGTTTCCTGCTGGTGATAGTCATTACCAACAGGATAATGCGCCATGCCACATTGCCAGAATCGTCAAAGAGTGGTTAGAGAAATATGCTTGTGACTTTCTGTTAATGCCCTGTCCTCCAAATTCACCTGACATGAACCCAATCAAACATTTGTAGTTAGACTTGGAAAAGCGAGTTCGTGCTAAATCACCACCACCTCGAAATGTATGGGAACTGGAGGACCTGCTGTTGATATTATGGTGCCAGATACCCCAGGATACCTATCGCCACTTCATCGAATCGATGCTGTGCCAAGTGGCTGCTATTTTGCGGGCTAAACAGGGTTCTATAGCTTATTAGTTAGGTGGTCATAATGTAATGGCTCATCGGTGTATATATATATAATGCATATAATTGAATCTCATATATACATTTTTCAAAGGAAAAGTAAAATTAATGTATAATTTAAAAAGCATATAAACAAAATGGGAAAAACTTAACATTAAGGATAATTGGAAATTTTTGGATCAGCAGAATTTCACATATAAATGAGAAAAACGTGTAAGTGAAACATATAAATGGGGTTGTGCTGTGCAGATAGATAGATAGATAGATAGATAGATAGATAGATAGATAGATAGATAGATAGATAGATAGATAGATAGATAGATAGATAGATAGATAGATAGATAGATAGATAGATAGATAGATAGATAGATAGATAGATAGATAGATAGATAGATAGATAGATAGATAGATAGATAGATAGATAGATAGATAGATAGATAGATAGATAGATAGATAGATAGATAGATAGATAGATAGATAGATAGATAGATAGATAGATAGATAGATAGATAGATAGATAGATAGATAGATAGATAGATAGATAGATAGATAGATAGATAGATAGATAGATAGATAGATAGATAGATAGATAGATAGATAGATAGATAGATAGATAGATAGATAGATAGATAGATAGATAGATAGATAGATAGATAGATAGATAGATAGATAGATAGATAGATAGATAGATAGATAGATAGATAGATAGATAGATAGATAGATAGATAGATAGATAGATAGATAGATAGATAGATAGATAGATAGATAGATAGATAGATAGATAGATAGATAGATAGATAGATAGATAGATAGATAGATAGATAGATAGATAGATAGATAGATAGATAGATAGATAGATAGATAGATAGATAGATAGATAGATAGATAGATAGATAGATAGATAGATAGATAGATAGATAGATAGATAGATAGATAGATAGATAGATAGATAGATAGATAGATAGATAGATAGATAGATAGATAGATAGATAGATAGATAGATAGATAGATAGATAGATAGATAGATAGATAGATAGATAGATAGATAGATAGATAGATAGATAGATAGATAGATAGATAGATAGATAGATAGATAGATAGATAGATAGATAGATAGATAGATAGATAGATAGATAGATAGATAGATAGATAGATAGATAGATAGATAGATAGATAGATAGATAGATAGATAGATAGATAGATAGATAGATAGATAGATAGATAGATAGATAGATAGATAGATAGATAGATAGATAGATAGATAGATAGATAGATAGATAGATAGATAGATAGATAGATAGATAGATAGATAGATAGATAGATAGATAGATAGATAGATAGATAGATAGATAGATAGATAGATAGATAGATAGATAGATAGATAGATAGATAGATAGATAGATAGATAGATAGATAGATAGATAGATAGATAGATAGATAGATAGATAGATAGATAGATAGATAGATAGATAGATAGATAGATAGATAGATAGATAGATAGATAGATAGATAGATAGATAGATAGATAGATAGATAGATAGATAGATAGATAGATAGATAGATAGATAGATAGATAGATAGATAGATAGATAGATAGATAGATAGATAGATAGATAGATAGATAGATAGATAGATAGATAGATAGATAGATAGATAGATAGATAGATAGATAGATAGATAGATAGATAGATAGATAGATAGATAGATAGATAGATAGATAGATAGATAGATAGATAGATAGATAGATAGATAGATAGATAGATAGATAGATAGATAGATAGATAGATAGATAGATAGATAGATAGATAGATAGATAGATAGATAGATAGATAGATAGATAGATAGATAGATAGATAGATAGATAGATAGATAGATAGATAGATAGATAGATAGATAGATAGATAGATAGATAGATAGATAGATAGATAGATAGATAGATAGATAGATAGATAGATAGATAGATAGATAGATAGATAGATAGATAGATAGATAGATAGATAGATAGATAGATAGATAGATAGATAGATAGATAGATAGATAGATAGATAGATAGATAGATAGATAGATAGATAGATAGATAGATAGATAGATAGATAGATAGATAGATAGATAGATAGATAGATAGATAGATAGATAGATAGATAGATAGATAGATAGATAGATAGATAGATAGATAGATAGATAGATAGATAGATAGATAGATAGATAGATAGATAGATAGATAGATAGATAGATAGATAGATAGATAGATAGATAGATAGATAGATAGATAGATAGATAGATAGATAGATAGATAGATAGATAGATAGATAGATAGATAGATAGATAGATAGATAGATAGATAGATAGATAGATAGATAGATAGATAGATAGATAGATAGATAGATAGATAGATAGATAGATAGATAGATAGATAGATAGATAGATAGATAGATAGATAGATAGATAGATAGATAGATAGATAGATAGATAGATAGATAGATAGATAGATAGATAGATAGATAGATAGATAGATAGATAGATAGATAGATAGATAGATAGATAGATAGATAGATAGATAGATAGATAGATAGATAGATAGATAGATAGATAGATAGATAGATAGATAGATAGATAGATAGATAGATAGATAGATAGATAGATAGATAGATAGATAGATAGATAGATAGATAGATAGATAGATAGATAGATAGATAGATAGATAGATAGATAGATAGATAGATAGATAGATAGATAGATAGATAGATAGATAGATAGATAGATAGATAGATAGATAGATAGATAGATAGATAGATAGATAGATAGATAGATAGATAGATAGATAGATAGATAGATAGATAGATAGATAGATAGATAGATAGATAGATAGATAGATAGATAGATAGATAGATAGATAGATAGATAGATAGATAGATAGATAGATAGATAGATAGATAGATAGATAGATAGATAGATAGATAGATAGATAGATAGATAGATAGATAGATAGATAGATAGATAGATAGATAGATAGATAGATAGATAGATAGATAGATAGATAGATAGATAGATAGATAGATAGATAGATAGATAGATAGATAGATAGATAGATAGATAGATAGATAGATAGATAGATAGATAGATAGATAGATAGATAGATAGATAGATAGATAGATAGATAGATAGATAGATAGATAGATAGATAGATAGATAGATAGATAGATAGATAGATAGATAGATAGATAGATAGATAGATAGATAGATAGATAGATAGATAGATAGATAATTGTCTTAAGAGCTTTTGGAAGGAACATTATAATTTTTAAGAGCAATACACCATTAAATTATATTATTTGTCATATGTCATGGCGAAAATTTTAACCTCTGGTGAATTTCAGAGAGACCTGATCAATCTTTCTGTTGGTTTATCAGAGATTAATTAATGCAAAAATTTTCTTCCATGACATACGTTAGAAGAAAATTCCTGGTTGAAAGGCAGGGGAATTCGTGCGCAAAATTCGCTTGTCTTAATCACAACCAGGAAAACAAAATTTCATGTTGGTGAAAAGAAAAAAAAAAAAAAAATAATAATAATATTTGATTTAACTGACTTTGGGGTTTTGAAAATAATTATTTTATCTGTTCTTTTATCGCGATAGGAAAAGGCGAGTAGGTGTGCAGCTCAGAGAATCAAAATTAATTTTAGTTTAACATCACGGAACGAGAGAAAAGGAAAATCAAAATTAGTGATTTTCTGCAAAGCAAGAATTCGCCATTTTTTGCGTTCCTGTTTCCAAGCGAGAAGTCGCCCAAAAGTGTAACATCTTTTCGTCTTTTAGGGTAGGGAATTCAGCAACAAAATCTATTTTTAGACCTCAGGGTCAAGAAGAGCCTGGTCTACACGTGTGAAGGTCAGAGGTCACTCGAGGCGTGGGAGTGAAGATTCCGTTGGGAGAGTCGTGAGTTGCTAGGCTGAAGTTTTGACCAATGAGAGGGGTCAGCGGTTTCAAGCACCCCTGAGTTTTATCCGTTGAGAGTCACTTTTGTTCTGGTCTTCTGGCTGGCCGTCAGAGAAAGAGAGGACGGCAGAGTTTTTTTTTCTCCTCGCCTTTTGGCGTTGAGGGGGCAGTCAGAATGAGATGCACTGGGGTCTGTTGGCCCTGTGTGGAAAGAAAAAAATCTTTTTCTTTGGCCTGGTCGGCAGTAAGAATGACTGGCCGCTAGCTGTGTTCTTGTATTCTGAAATGATTCTAAAAGAGGTCAGCTAAAGTGATTGTTTTCAAGGATCTCATTGCCGGAGATGAAATGACCGCTGATACACCCAAATTATCAAGTAGCGGTCGACTGCCGTGTTGGGTGCAGATGGCGGAGAAGGATCAGACCCGATTTCTTACTTCCAAGCCCAACGTGCCTGAGGACCAAAAGTCCACCTCTGGTTGTTGCTGCCTCCATATTTTAACGCTGGGCTGCGCCCAGGCTTCGGGGAGAAGGCCATGGCTATCATGGACGGCCTTGTGAATGACATCGCCTTAAAATGCTGAATTGTCGAGCTGGGCCCACTACTGATTACAACAAGGGGTCCACCAGCAGGGTTCCAAAATGCCCGTTTCCTGTTTCGTTGGCCAAACACGCTGTCTCAGAAAAAGGAAAAGAAAAAAAAAACCTTGGAGGTGAAGTGAAAATCAACCGGGACAGTGGTGTTCTCTCAGGGAGAGTTTTTTTTTATTTATTTATTTTATCTATTATTAGGCTGTGAAACCCTTTTTTTTTATTATCGACGGTTAGTGTGCTTGTCAGGAAGTGTTGTTGCTCCAGTCCTAAAGGTAAATTTCTCTCGGCATTTTCTTTTTTGTATTATGTTGTGGTTTCTTTAAAATTATAAAACGAGTTGGTTTTAAAATCTTAGGCTGTTTAAATAAATTTCATGTCATCTTCTGTGGATAGGTAATTGAAAAACAAAACGAAACAAAGTAGTGGAAGTGGATAATTTTCTGGGTCATGTAGGGATAGATGATATAATAAGAATATTAAGTTATTTCGGAACGAACACCTCTCCAGACCAGTATTTCTCTTAGGTGAAATTTAACTCTTTTTGTGCTCGGTGATTTTTGTATTTGTGAAGTAGAATTTGTATTTATGAACTTAGCGTAGGTGCTATGTAGTTGGGAATTTTTTCTTGTAGGCTGGCAATTATTTTGGTTTAATGTTTTGGTAAATTTAGGTGCTAAATTACTCTTTAAAATTTAATTTTTGTATTAGTGAGGGCTAATTTCTAGTTTCAGCCCGTAGATTGGAAAAACAGGTTTTTATGGGGAAAAGAATATAAGAATTGGGCATACAGGCAGATATGAGCATATGTATAGTGTGAAAAAAAAAATAACCCGAATAGCTGTTGTGTTTCTTCAAGAAGTGATGATAGATTTTTCAGGAAAAGAGTGATCTAGGAAGTATGGTGATGTATAGATTTTTCAGGAAATAAAGTAAGGTTTGGTATAGTGTGTCAAGTATGGTATTATTGAGCTTTCTGGGAAATGAATATGTACAGTGTGTTCCTGGGAAATAAAGATAAGTGATTTTCTGGGAAATGAGTGTGTTCCTGGGAGAATAAGGATATGAAGTGTGTTCCTGGGGAAATTAGGATAAGAAGTAATTTTCTGGGAAAAAGGGTGATGTGTTGAATTTTCTGGAAAATGGACGAAGAGATATTTTGGGGACAAGAGAACTCTTGTGGGATACTTTACCCTATGTAGACAATGCCGTGGGGTCTGAAAGGGTGCACGAAACAAATTGGGGGATTTGTTTTCTGCCCGAGTAAGCTTGTTCGGTCCATAGGAGGTGGTACCTATGAGGGGAGTGATATAGGTTGTCCCCAAATCAGAGTGAAGGAACAGAAAAGGGTTAGGTCGCACTTTGCTCCACTACACTGTATAAGCTGGGAATGGATTCACGACCCATTCCCGCCTTCAGACTCAAACTTTGTTGTTCTCCCCGAAAAATAGTGTTTTTCTTGAGATGTGGGACTCATTGGTTGAGATGATTGTTTGGCTTTATGCCCGAGTTGATTATTACATGGGTGCCAGTTGACTGGAAAACTTATAGTATGGAATTTTGAAATGTTGGATTTTCATGATGATGGTGTAAGTAAGATTCTCTTGTCAGTGTAGCAATTTAATGATAACTTTGTGTAATTTGAATAAGGTATCTAGTGCATTAGGTCTTGGTATGGTGTATAGAATGGGTTGAGTATCCGGTAATGCTAGAAATGTTGATTGTAAGACAAATGTTGATTTAAGACAGGGTTATGCTGATTTTAAGACAAATTTTCCTGGAAGGGTAGAATCTTTTATTAAAGTAACTATCATTATACGTAGAATTTTGGCAGTTGTTATAGTAGTTTAAAATTAAAAGTGGATTCGGAAGTCTGGTCTGAGAGGGTTGGTTCGAGCGATTTAATGAGAACAATATAGTGTACACATATGCATATAATAATTTTTTTTGAGAGAGAGTGTGAGATATTTTCACTTCAGATACTTAAGTTGTACACCATGTTAAATCAAGTGTTGGTGCTGTGAAGTACAATGAAATCCTTGTGTTTACTATTTTTATCAGTAGTGTCCCTGGTGCTAGTTTTTCTTGGAAAGAAACTAACCTGCCATCCGTTTATTTTTATTGGGCCCTGTGGCCAGGCATAAAATCTGTGACCTAAAAATTTAACTTGTTAAGTTTTTAAAATAAATATAGGCCAAGTGGCCTTTCAAAAACCTAAACCTTAGTGCAGTGAAGTTTTAGATATTTTCAGTTTAAATTTTCATCACATGGTTCAAGTGCATCCCCCTCAGCAATGACTGAGGTGGGAATGTAATCTGAGGTTATAGCCGTAAAATCAATGTTTTTGTCCTAACTAGCTAATTTGATCATCGCCACTTCCAAAAGGTTATTTACACGTGTACATTGTATACCATTGAATTTTATTGTTTACAAATTTGGTACACATGCAAACAATAGTTACCTTTTCTTACACTTTCAGGTGTATCTACGCATCAAATGCAAACAACGCAAACAATACAATAGTAACTTTTGGGAGTTACCAAATTCAGTGGTGCATTTTATTTTATTTTTCTATTTTGTTTCATGGCCTTATTCAAAATTTCAGTTTTGTTTCGAAATGCATCCACCCATCTCCCAAATTTAAATTTTCTATAATTTCCATATTTAAATTGTAATACCAGCATAAATATAATAACGCTTTTAATAAATAACAATCAATTCAATATGCTCAAAATAAATTCAAATTTTTTTTTCACCAAAACACATATAATAAGGTTATCGTAAAAAAACATATCTTATTGTCATTGATGTTCTATGTTTCTTCAGGTGTGATATCACAAGGAGGTTTCCAGGCCAATTTTCATATGAACTATTCTTATATTCATTTCTGAACATACTATTCCAATAATTTGACATTTATATTTCCAACTAAAATACATACATATCACTAAGCTGTTCTCGGAGATTCAGAGGTTAGCTCCAAAAAGAAATACAAACTTCCAGATATTTTTACTTATTGTTGTCGTATCAAACTTCGCCATTTACAAGGATCTTGACATACAACTTCTGCTTCACTGATATCCATTACATGCCGTACACAAGATCTTTTATACTTCATACTCATAATCTTTTTCTCATGCAGACACTCCTGAATCTGATCCACCCATGTCTTCCTTGGCCTTCCTCTGCCTTTCCTTCCTGCCACTTGGGCTGAAAATATTTTCTTAGTAAGCATTTCATCACTCATTCTTTCAATATGGCCAAACCACCGAAGCATATTGGTCTCCACCTTGCTAACAACATTTTGCTTTACATCACACAACTGCAAAACATCTTCAATCTTCACACAATCAGATCGTGTCTTGCCACAAACCCCACGTAAGTAACGCATTTCTCCAGCACACAAACGACTCCTATGCTTCTTCTGCAGTACCCAGGTTTCACTGCCATACATCAGAGTAGGAACAATTACTGTTTCATACACAGCCATGCGGGACTCTCTAGAGAACCCATCATTCCTGTGAAAACCTCCCAGAGCAGCTATGACTTTCAAAGAAGAATTCCCTCGCCTACTGATTTCACCATCCAACTTGTTCTCTCTGTCAAACATGCTTCCTAAATACACAAACTCACTCACCTGGTCAATCACAGTGCCATTTATACTTACATTACATTCAGTGCTACCCAATCCTCTCTCAAACACCATAACTTTGGTTTTTCCCTTATTTATACTCAGTTTGAATTTCATGCAAACTTCGTGCATCCGAGTCAACATTCCAACTAATATAGCTTATTGTTAAACCCACTATGTTACATAGGGGCCATCCATAAAGTATGTCCGTGATTTTTTACTATTTTTGGACACCCCCATGTTACATTTTGTCCGATAGTTAACAACCCCCCCTAAAAAGTACGTCCTAATTCCCGCAACCCCATTTATTTTTGATGACTGCTTTTATGCTTTTAGATGTCCATTGTGGAACAAAACGAAACATGTAATTATTTAAAGGAATCTTCCATATATTTTCACGTTTGCTTCAGAAAATATTTATTATTAAGGCATTAATTTAT
Organism: Macrothele yani; assembly: GCA_039090855.1. Classification (NCBI taxonomy): domain Eukaryota; kingdom Metazoa; phylum Arthropoda; class Arachnida; order Araneae; family Macrothelidae; genus Macrothele; species Macrothele yani. The sequence continues at coordinate 72,091,517 of CM076994.1, read as the reverse complement.
TACCAAATGCTACCCGAACATTCTAAAAAAAAAAAAAAAAAAAATGTTGGGGTAGCATTTGGTAATAAATTAATGAAATTTTTCTGAAATAAACATCTACAAATGAACACACGCATTCAAGGATGCAACACTCCCGATTATACCATCTATAAAACACGATAGATTTGGTAGTGCAAATACACTGGCGTGCAAAAATTAAGGACGAGACGGTTTATCAAATGTAACGTCGTGCAGAAGTGCTCCACATCGACTCAAATCATACCATAAGATCCTCAAGGTGTAAGAATATGTGAGAAGTGAGCAAAACCGTCCAAAAAATGAATCCAAAAGATACAAAGGCACTTTATTGAAAAGGTAGCTTCGAGCACAACTGGACAGAAAACAGAAGCGTCCATGTGACAGGTGGCTGCCAAGAAAAATCCAGTCTTTAGTAGGGGATATGATCCCCCTGACTGCGTTGCAGGATTTACAATGTCTGTCCATGCTGAGGACGAGGTTGTCAAGGAGCTGTTGAGGCATCGCAGCCCATTCCTTTTGTAGCGCCAATCACAGCTGCAGAATCATTGCTGGCGGCTGGTGATGTGCCGCCAAGCGTCTCCCGAGAAGGTCCCACACGTGTTCGATTGGATTTAGGTCCGGGGACCTTGCACGCCAATCCATGCGTTGAATATCTTCACTCTCCAACAGCTCTGCGACTGCCACTGTATGATGAGGTATAGTGTTGTCGTCCATGAAGAGGAACTCAGGACCCACAGCACCTCTAAACAGACGCACGTGAGGCAGGAGAACCTTGGTACAATAACGGACACCAGTGACTGAACCTCCTTGGAAGATGTGGAGGTCAGTACGGCTACCAAGCATGATACCGCCCCAAACGAGAACTCCGCCACCTCCAAACCGGTCCCTTTTGATGATGTTGGAGGTGTGATTGCATGTCCCCTGCTCTCTCCAGATGTGTATATGTCCAGAATCGCTCGTCAGACTAAATCGGCTCTCATCCGTAAAGAGAACTCGACCCCATTGCTGATGTGTCCAGTTCTTGTGTTCCTGGCACCACAGAAACCGCCGTCTCTGATGAGCAGGCATTAATGGCACACACCGTACTGGTCGTCGTGCAAACAGACCACCTTTGTGCAGCCTCCTGGCCACGGTAAAACGCAATAACGGAAGTCCAGTTGTCTGATGCATGTGCCTTGCGATTTATCCCGCTGTCTGCCGTCTGTCTCTTTTCGCCTGTAGGACAATATACCGGTCATCCGCCTCTGTGGTTGCTCCTGGACAACCACTGCTATACTCTCGGACAGCTGTTCCTGTTGTTTGAAATGCTCTCCAAGCTCGTGAAACGATGCTGGGATCGATCCCGAACTCCTCGGCCATATTAGTCACACTTCGACCTTCTTTTCAATAATGCGACCTTGAGTAAAGTCACCCAGATTTCGTCTACTGGATTGCCTGTTGGCCATATCACACGGTGGCAGCAACTCGACGTCGTTCAAACTGATGTACACCGTGCAATAGCTTTCACCGAATTGCTGAGCATACACCGCCCGTGTGCTTTATACCTTTCCTTCCGACACTCCCCCCCCCCCCCCCGTCATGCTGCATATATGCGCATGCTCTACCGTACGGACCCTAGTCTATCTTCTGAGTGGTCTTTCGGTCCGTTCTGCCTGCTCGTTCTGTTGTTATGCTAATTTCTCCTCTTTGTCCTTAATTTTCGCACACCAGTGTACGAGAACTTAATATCAATATTCTGATTTAGTTAAATATCATCAGACATCTGAAATATTTCATAACTTGTTTTAACTATTAAAAAAAAAAAAAAAAAAAGAGAAAACAAAACGAAGAAATACCATGAAGTAAATTTTCTCATTATGCTCAGATTTTAATTAAAATTAAAATCAGCCCCATTTTACATAAAATACGACATTCATTGTTTAGCTATTACAAGTTAAGTTGCAATTATGACTGAAATGTTACTTTGTTGTAATAACTACTTTAAAATTTGCAGTATTTATTTAAATGTTTAACTTTTTATGTCGCGTGTTTAAAGTATTATCCACAAATATTTCAGCAAATTTCATAGAGTGATACAAAACACAATTTTTCACATTCAACAGATACTTCTTTTTTATTGCACTGGAAGTATTTTGCCGTAAATGAGGCTAAGTTAAAACTATTTTTATTGCGTTATAATTTTCAGTGTGGTTATACATATAGGTTGAATTACGCCCCTGTTTCCAGTTCTCAATTAATCCAAATTAACTCCCAAAAGGTGTTAAAAATCTGAAAATAAAAGCCACCTACCATTTAATATGTTTACATAAAATGTTCACGTTGCAAATTAGCTCAACAATGCGGTACAATAAACTACAATTTATTTTTATAGGGCTCTTATTTAAAAATATGTTTTATATTAATAAATTAATACTTTAAAACATTTAGCAAACAAATTTGCCTTTTTGAGGAATTGCACATTTATCTTCGCTTGCCACTTTTCTAATTTAAATTCTGTATACGAGATTGTTTTTTCAGTTGGAAAGATAAATTACCTTCCACCTGTCCCTTGTTCTTTCCTCTTATATGACTACGACTGACTGTGGTGTGGTATAAACAGTGATGGATTTGTGTTCTTCGAATTTGAAAAGCAAAGTAACAATCTGAATTATATTTAAACTGTCTATTTAATGTCCTCCCAAATGGGATCTAGATGCAGGCCAACGTCCATTATGGGCAATCCACCAGAAATTAAACTTCCTACTTTAGGAACGTTAACATCAGTTAGATCCAGTCATCTTCATCAATCCATTCAGCATCAGTCATATTCATATTGTATGGCAAAATTGCCATAAGCTCACTCTGTCGGTGCACAATAACTCGAATCAGGTGTTCTTTTAGCTCTGCTTGAGCTTGACCACATTGAGCGGTATGCAATTTTGCATGAGCCTTCATGTTCCGAATTGGAGCAAAATACTTTCCGCAAACCTTACAAGTATGGGAGGAAAGTTTGGATTGCACTGATGGACAGTAGAGGTTGTATTGTGTTTGGCTGAAAGCTCGGCAGGAGCATGGTAGCATTTCCGAAATATCCAGAGAAAGATTTACGAAAAGTGATCCATATTGATGTCGACCTGTTTCTCCTAGGTCTGCAACCTTTAGGCCATCCGGTGTTTGAGCCAGAGGAACAGGTGGTGGCAAAATGCAATTTTTGAAGGATGAGGAAGAGTGAATTTCAACATGGCAGACAACATTTTGTGTCCTGACATTTTACTATTTGCAAAAGATACCGGCTTTCAGCAACGTATTTGTTTCTCCATGAAGTATCTTTTTCAAGAAGGGGTTCAGCTAGCTCAGAGTCAGTGGGAACTACATACTCCGTGATTGTTGGATACTCATCGATTACAGTGTTAGACCAAACTTCTGCAAGTGTTTTTCCAGTGAACGCAAAGTTCATTTTCTCTTTTTCGATATCAACTGTTTGGCCTCGTGCATCCAAGTGGCTTCCATAATGATCATGTGGTAAAATCAAACCTGCAAGTTCTCTGCTTAAAGGAGCCATTCTTCGTTCGACTCTGTTAAAGCAACTTTGACCAGGAGCTGTGCAGGCAACAAATACAGCATCCAAATTTCTTGTTAAAAAATGATGTATACTTATCTTGATAACTTTTTCGTAGCGTGGATTTTCATCAGGGCCACCATCAACAGTGATAATGAGCACTGGTTTTGGTAAATTTCCTGGTACAGTTCTGATGATGTTCCTAAACTCTGGAAGATCGTATACCCTGTTGAGGTCACGTGCATGAGATGATGCGGTGGATGATGAATGTTTTCCCGACCTTATTGCTATGAATGTTGGACCACAGTAGCTAACAGCTTCTCGTTCTCCAAAGAGACCGTCTTTAATAACGATACCTGCATACACTGATGTAATTAGTTTATGGTGATTTGCAATTACCCAGTAATGATCAGGCAAAGTAACTCGGTATTCCACGTGCATCAGTATTGGTGCTTGCTTACTGGCTACTGTAAACCCTAGAGGTACATGCACTTTGTCATCTTGTCTCAGAAAAGACACTTCCTGTGACCCCAATAAAGAAGCAAGCTGCTCAAGAAACAAAATTATTGCCATTGCAAAACCGGTATCTATATGTTTTGCATGTGATTCAGCTGTTGCTCGAATTAATTTCACAGGTACAGTACAAATATGGCATTTCCCTTCTGATGACAAGCTTTATCGTGGAAGGAGCTGTAAATAAACAGAGCTTCTACTAACATCATATCCATCTTCCTTCAGCTCTTCCGTTAACTCAGATAACGTCTTCACCAAATGATATGATCCTTCATGGCGCTTCTCGTGGGCAGCAGAGCCAAATATAGCTAGCTATATCCATAATTGCTTTCAAAAGCAGTGGCTAGTCGTTTTCTAAAGGACAGCCAGTTTTTTCCCAGACTTTAAGCTTGGATTTGAGTTCAGGATATTTTTCACAAAGTTCACGTACCTTACTTTTCTTTGTTGCATGCTCTCTTCTTTTTCTTTGCATTTCACGCTTTTTTCCCCCTAGTCATTTTTCAAGCTTTTTCAGCTTCTGCTTTTTTATGGTTAGCTCTTTCGTCTGTTTTTCCGTCAACATTCCACTTTGTTTCCTTTTGAGTAGTTCAACTACATCTGCGTTTAAAACATCGATTTCATTATTCAGAGCTTCTTGTGCTGATCGAGTAGATATTCCTGGCCTATTTTTTGACGGACATGGGTTTTGTTCATTATTTTTCTTATCAAAAGAAACAAGAGCGGTTAATGTTGATGTAGATGTTCCGGGAGGACAATTGGCTTCAATGCTCGAAGATGCATGTTGAGAAGCATCAGAAGATGCAGTTTTTATAACAGCTTCTTGGGATTGTTTTCCTCAGAATGACAGCAGTGAAGCTGTTTTCTGTAACTGTTTCGATTTCCACTGACTTAAGTAATTTGCTACTAATTCAGGTAAATTTAAATCAGCCTTGATGGAGTTCCAAATGGATACAACGCCATCTTGTTGCTGTTTCCCTGTTTTATTTGGATGTGTTGTTTTATATCCTGCCAGCAGCGGTTAAAATAACTTCTGCTTATCCATTTGGAATTTATAAGTCGCAGATACTGTATATACAACTGCACTAACTCAGCACTGAATTCACTTTGATTGCGTGCTTTATTGAATATACTCTGCTGCTGTGAAATGACACGTAAATCGCCTTGAGTCATACTGGTGCCAGTCGTTGTTTGTTGTCGTTACACCAAGGTAGCGATCAAGTTTCATTGACGTTTAAACTATCCTATACAATCCAAAACCTTTTGTGACTAATTTACCTTCGCTCTGTGCTTTTTCTACACTGCTACATTAGGGTGCACAACCCTTCTCAAAACAGCTCGGTCGACAATTCATTAGCCATTAGGTGTGTCTTTTTGTAACTCGAAGCAACTGAGATTTTAGTCATAGAATACAGAGTGGGGCCCGGGGACGCCTCCCACACTGAAATCAAATACACACTGCAGACGTATATTTCAAGTAAAATATAATTAAGCAATAAACATTACATTCTCTCAGTAAATTAAGTTGAAAGAGCTTAATTTTAAGAAGCATAAAAGATACTGCAGACTCTGTCGTAAAGGACTGCGACTAAAAATAAAAAACATTATCCCCCCCCCCCCAAGATATAAAGACATATCTGCAAACATATTTAAATTCCAATGTGAACAAACGGGAAGTTTCTTTACTACTACGATTCCACTATATTTTTGCCGCTGAACGTCTGAATTACTAAACTTCCCCCCTCCCCCATGTCACATTTGGTCCTGTTGCCAGGAACCCCCTCCCCCTGTAATCTCGGACATACTTTATGGACGGCCCCATATCAAAATAAAAACTATTCTAATATGCAACGTAGGGGTTTTAACAATAAGCTATTTTAGTTGGAAATATAAATGTCAAATTATTGAAATAGTATATTCAGCAATGAATATAAGAATAGTTCATATGAAAAAATTGGCCTGAAAACCTGCTGAGAAAGCTTCCTTGGAATATCCCACCTGAACAAATGTGGAACATCAATGACGATAAGGTACATTTTTTTACAATAGGCCAAGGGTGGCAGTATTTCTGAAACAGCGCAGTTTGTGAACTGTTTGCATGCTGCTGTGGTTAAAGTGTATCGTGATTGCAGAGATGGCACCATTGCGATTAAGCGATGTGAAAACTGCGGAGCACCACGTACCATTGATGTGAGAGGTGAACATCGGCTTCGAAGGTGCATGACAGTCGATCGACATGCTACAGTGGAGCAACTCACTGGCCGAATGAACCAGGGGACTACCGAAAATGTGCCTAAAATGACAGTTCAGCGAACCCTGCTGCGTAAGGGGCTCTGAAGCAGACTGATGGTCACTGCACCTATGCTGACGAAGGTGCATTGGCAGAAAAGGCTTACATTTGCACGGCAGTATTGGACCCCTGCTGATTGGAAAAGGATTGCCTTCTACGATGAGTCATGTCTTCTGCTTCATCAAACAGATGGACGTTAGCGTATAAGGCAAGAAACATCAGAGAACAAACACTCTTCAACCACTGCTGGAAGAACACTAGCTGGTGGGGGCAGAGTTATGGTCTGGAAAATATTTTCGTGGCATTCCCTGGGCCCACTCATACCTGTGGGAGGCACTATGACTGAATTTGTTATGAATCCATCCTTGCAGACCATGTACACTCATACATGCTGATTGTCTTCCCTGGGGTGGACGGAATCTTCCAGAACAACAATGCGACATGCCACACAGCTAGAAATGTTCGAGAGTGATTAGAAGAGCATGATGAAGACTTCAAAGTATTTCCCTGGCTCCCAAATTCCCCAATTGATCATCTGTGGGACCACCTCAATCATATTCTTTGCTCTATGGATCCGCAACATGCATCCTCCAGCAGCTGTCAGATGGCTCCACATATCTGTGAACACCTTTCAGCACCTTATTGAGTCACTCCCAGCCCGTCTAGCTGCTCTCCACGCTGCACAAGGCGGTTACTCTGGATATTAGCTGGTGGTCACAATAATGTGATTCGACCGTGTATATATCATTGTCAACCATTATCAATCCACTGCTGGATGAAGGACTCCCCAAGTTTCTTCCACGACTGTTTGTTTTGAGCCACTTTCCTCCATGTTAATCTGGCATGCTTTCGAATTTCATCCATCCATCTTCTGTGTGATCTTCTTCTGAGTCTTTTTCTGTTCCTTGGAATCCAGTTTAAAATTTTGGTTGTCCATCTGTGGTCCGTTCTTTTGGCAACATCCTGCCCATTGCCATTTCAGGGATTTTACTATCATCATGGTCTTCCACTCTTGTCATTTTCCTTATCCACGAGTTCCTCTTCTTATCTTTCATGGTTACACCAAGCGTTCATCTCTCCATGCTCTTTCAGTTGTCTACAGCCTTTGTATGTTTTTTTAGTTTAAGTCCATGTCTCTGCTCCACACATAAGAACTGGAAGGAGGCTTTGATTAAACACTTTTCTTTTATTTAAGACAAAGGTATATTGCTCTTGAAAATTGTACTGTTTCTTCCAAAAGCTTTTCAGCCAAGTTTTATACGGCAATTAATTTTCTCATCAATGTGACCCTCGCTTGATATCTGCTGTCCAAGGTAAATAGCACATAAAATGTTCTATATGAACTAAAGTAATGTAGCATGTAAATGTTCTATATGAACTAAAGGAAAGAAATTCTGAATTCATCCATTATTAGCTATTGTATGATACCCAGATTCAGAATGAGAAATAAACTTTAAATCATATAATGCTCACCTGGTTCCAGTAATGTAGGTATGGTAAACAAACTTTGCCATTCTTATCTAAATGATGAGAAGCTTTAATTTTCGAATCTGGAGCTGACTTAACATAGCAAACAGGAGAATAACACGGATATGTGTCATGAAGCCATATGGTCACCGGGATGCTACGAATGGTACCTATTGAAGAACATATGCTAAAGCTCCTTAAAAAAATTACTTCACAGAAAATGAGATTGCTTCTTTAGCACGTAACACATGCATTAAATTTGTTAAGATCTTTCTGCATTGCACATCAGCAAATATTTTTAGTTTTGAAAATTTACATAGAGAAATTCAATAAAGCACTCCTAAAGGTGAAAAAAAAAGCAAAATAGTTGGAAAAATATTTGAAGCACACATGGAAGACCTATAATCTCGGACAAATGACAGCAAAACAAACATTAGTGGTGTTTTGGAGTCCTAATTTTGATTTGAAATTTACTACATTAACAGTGATCATGGTGACATAAATTTGCTAAATAATCTGCATACAACACTGTACACATAGCTGCAAACTGATTCCATCTTCATGCATACATAAAATATTCAGGAAGTCGTGGAGACATAATGCGTGAGGATATGCATGCAAAATAACTGTACAAGTGTACATAAAGTTGAACTTTGCTTATGTCATTGTGATTTTAAAGCAATATCAATTAAGGAAAACATATTTTCTACTCATTCATGATGTTGTACTGCAAGCATGCATTGTATTCACAAAATTTATTAAATTATGTCTTTTTCTTATTTATTCCATGATCCCCTAAAACCTCTTATAACTCACTTTTGAAAAAGAAATTCAGCATGCAAAAATAAAATGCCAAAGCTATATTCAAATGGGAGAGTGCAAAGACAACAAAAATATGAGAAAACAATCATTTCAGTTGTGTAATATTGGGTGTGTTTAAAGGAAAACAAAACCATACTGAATAAAAAAATCTTATCAAAGATAATAGTAGGAGATTTTTCTTCTTACAGATTATAAGCTGCATTTTATACTATTCATATGTTACAGAGAAAAGAAAATCAATATATTATCATTAAAAATGCACATAGTTAAAAAAATATGGATGCACACGAAAACATTTAATTTATAATTAAACTAATGAAGTCTTTTTTAAAACATCAATTCAGTTACAGCTGCTAATACCTCACAACCAACCTGAAATAACAAAGTTATAGTGACAAACAGTACCCATTTCTAATTTTTCACCAAGGATCATATTTTGAAATCACTGACAGGAGGATTTATTAAAATATGGATTCAGACTGTAGACTGACCTGTCTTTCAAAATTCATTACATTTAAAAATTTCCACTTCATTTTGTATTGACACATACAAGTAACAAGGCATTACAAAACTAACTTTCCAAACCACACACCAGTAAATTCACAAAAAATCTAGTTGAAATCAACTGAATACAAGATGTTTTTCTACAGAATATACAAATTTGTGTGTTTATGTGCATCTCTCCAAAAATATATGTATGAAAACAAATGAAATTCTAACAAAATTTCTGTCCATGAAGCAAAATGTACAGTCACGAAGGTAGTGACACTTTAAGAGTTCTTCAATTTCATACATTTTATATCATTTTAGCATCATCTCTTATATGTACATAGTAATCATGCAGATTATGAGCTAGTTATAGCCTACAAGTAATGGATTCATAATCATAAACTCACAACAAGAACACACTACTTCCATCATAATATGCTGAAAACAATCTATCAGAGTAGTTTCCATCCAGTGCAGGATTCAGCAACATGTCATATATCGACATGCAGCATCACTATTTCCAACTTTCGACTGCCTGCAAAAACTATCATGGTATTAGCCTACTGAGTGTGCCAAAGAAAGTGTTTGGTAAGGTCATTATTGAAAAAGTATGGAGTCTTACAGCAGTGAAAGTGTGGGATGTCCAGAGTGGTTTCATGCCTGGTAAAGGTGGCACTAACCAAATTTTAATTTTTGCATTACGCATGAGGATTGAAAAGTATCTGGCTGTTGATAAAAAAATTTTTGCTGCCTTCATAAATTTAGAGAAAGCTTATGACTGAGTAAATAGGACACTTTTGTGGAAGGAACTGAATAAATATGGCGTTACTGGGAATCTACTTAATAGTGTAAAAGCCATGTATGCTGGTAGTAGAGCTTGTGTACGAGTGAATGGTGTTTTATCAAAATGGTTTTCTATTAGTGCTGGAGTCAGACAAGGTTGTGTAATGTCACCATGGCTGTTTAATATATTTATGGATGTGTGCATGCGTGATGCAAAAATAGATAATACTGGTTTATGTCTTGGTGATATCTGTGTGTGCAGAGTGCTGTATGCTGATGACACAGTCCTGTTGGCAGAGAGCAAAAGTGAGTTGCGAGTATGTTGTCCCAGATGTACGAATTTGCACGAAATTCAAACTGAGTATAAAGAAGGGAAAAACCAATGTTATGGATTTTGAGCGAGGAACTGTTAGCACTGAATGTATATAAGTCTAAATGGCACAGTGATTGACCAGGTGAATGAGTTTGTGTATTTAGGAATTATGCTTGACAGAGAGAACAAATTAGATGGTGAAATTAGTAGGCGAGTGAATTCTTCATTGAAAGTCATGGCTGCTTTGGGAAGTTTTTACAGTGAATAATGGATTCTCAAGAGAGTCCCACATGGCTGTGTATGAAAGTGTAATTGTTCCTACTCTCATGTATGGCAGTGAAACATGGGTACTACAGAAGAAACATAGGAGTTGTTTGTGTGCTGGAGAAATGGGTTACTTACGGGGGGTTTGTGGCAAGACACGTTCTGATTGTGTGAGGAATAAAGATGTGTTGCAGTTGTGTGATGTGAAGCAAAATGTCATTAGCAAGGTGCAGACTAATATGCTTCGGTGGTTTGGCCATGTTCAAAGAATGAGTGATGAGGTGCTTACTAAGAATTTTTTTTTTAGCCCAAGTGGCAGGAAGGATAGGCAGAAGAAGGCCAAGGAAGTCACAGGAGGATCAGATTCAAGCGTGTCTACATGAGAAAGCGATTATGAGTATGAATTGTAGAAGGTCTTGTGTGTGTCTTGTGATGGATGTCAGTGAAGCCCGAGTTGTGATATACAGAGAGTTGTGTCAAGATCGCTGTAAATAGAGAAGTTTGATATGGCAGCAGTAAGTAAATAATCAGTTAAAAATTTATCTGGTAGTTTGTATTTTTTTGTGGAGCTAACCTCTGAATCTCAAAGAACAGCTTAGTAATATATGACATGTACGCATCACTGTTTTAACTACATAAATGCTACAATCAACCAGCCCTTACTTCAGAGTATGCACTGTCTTCCCAAATTATCTAATTCATCTCCTGAAAACGTTTTCCTCTGAGGATTTCTAAAGGTCAGAATTTACAAGAATGAGCTTAAAAACCCTTCTAATCTGAAACAAAACATTCTATATGAGTCAACAGCACCTCAAAAGCACATATGGGCATTCTGCATATGATACACTGCCTGACAGAGAAAATGCCTCACCATGAAGGAATGCTCAAAAACAGACCAAACTTCACACACACATAGCCAAGTAGGCCCTGAACAAATGATTTAATTGTCACATACAGACTAGGCTCCAGTAGCGGAATATACAGGATGATCAATAAGAAGTGTGGCCCCATTTTGAGCGATACAGCATTGAATCCGACGTGGCAACGAGACAATGAAAGTCCGAATACAGTTCTGGGGTATCATGGACCATGTAGTGTTGATCTGAGTCCACAGTTCATCTTCATTTTGCGGGGGTGGGAGGGTGCTCAACTGACATCCAATCGTGCCCCACAGATGTTTGATGGGCAACAGGTTGGGGGATCATGTTGGCCACGGAAGCATCCGCACACCGTGTAAAGCATTCAGGCTGATCCAAGCGGTATGCATGTGGCTGGGCATTATCCTGTTGAAAAATGACGTTTGGGTTGGGATGCCCTGCAGATACGGTAGTGCCACGGGCCACAGCACCTCGTGAACACAACAGCATGCCATCAACGTGCACGTAATGCGTACCAGCGGTGATCGGCTGTTAGCGCTGATAGCACCCCACACCATGATTCCACGTTGCTGGGCTGTGTGGCACTCCACAATGGCGGAGGAATCCGCCCATTGGCCACGTCGCCTCCAGACTCTTACGTGGCGATCACCCATGGTGAAACAGAACCGCGATTCATCACTGAACACCTCACTGTTCCATTCGGCACCCCAAGCAGCTCTGGAGCAACACCACGCCAAGTGGTGACAACGATGGCTTGCTGTTAAGAGTAGCCTTCACAACAGATGGCCGGTCAGCAAACCAGATGCAGCCAATCAGTGCAATACTGTCTGGAGCATCTAAACCTCTCCGTACACTCTACAAAATGTCACCTGTTGTGGCCAGTGGGTCCACTACGGCATGACTTCGGATGTGATGATCGGTGCGCTCGGATGTCCATCTACATTCTCCGGTTTCCCTACAACGTTACACAGATCCTTCCTGCGACCACTGTCTCCAAATGCATTTAACGGTTGTGGCATCATGTTGCATTTCATCCGCAATACGACACAAGGACAATCTGGCAGTATGAAGGCCTATGATGACACCTCTTGTGAACTCATCCATTTGACTAAATCGCATACAACGGCATCTTAACAGCATTGGCACCCCTTGTTTGTTCTCCAGACAGGGTTACAGCAGAACCACTCACTTTTTGTGGCCATGACGTCTTGACTGATGGCCTCATGGGCTGGTTGTCCGCTTATATCCAGCGCACCATTTGTGTGATTGGCCTGCAAATGCAATCATTTGTATAGCTTGTACATGTGCACCCACCCTGCAATTTGCATGGCACTGCGTTCACGTTTTCATGGTGTGGCATTTTCTCCATCAGGCAGTGTATTTGAAGACATTCACTGTAAAGTTCGACTCTGCCTAGACAAAGTAGATGAACTCAAATATTTGTTGTAGTACCGTAAGCTATATGGATATTAATAAGCAGAAATGAACCTCTATTTGTTTCTACAGTATATATATGTTTGTAAAAATAATTCACGTTAGTAAGTTGTGCAGCAAAAGTATATCTCATACATCTTTATTATTACTATAAAAATGCTCACTCACCATAGAATTGACAAGAACACAAAATTATTACGTGCACATCAATGTATCAAAATAAGTGCTAGTTGACCATATCATAAACTACCTCCGAATCCAGAAAGGAATAATATGGAATGGGAAAGTCGCCTGAAGAAGAAGATATATGTCACTGAAATTTTGTCCATTTTTATTCACAGAAGAAATTGAAGATATGTCAATGGAATTTTGTCCATTTTTATTCACAGAAGAAATTGAAGATATGTCACTGAAATTTTGTCCATTTTTATTCACAGAAGAAATTGAAGATATGTCACTGGAATTTTGTCCGTTTCCTATTCACCTTCCAAGTGAGTGGTGCATTGTGAGGATTGGTGCTGCTTTTGCTTCATTGTGCAGTTAGTCAGGTGTCAGTCTCATGTAGCCATTGAGTAGGAAATCCTAAACTTTTATAAGGGACATAATGCATAAGAGGAAAGTGTTATCCATAAATGGTAAAATAGCCATCATTACAGAGTTGAAAAATGGTGAAAACAATATTACGATCTGCAAAAAATATGGACTCTCATCTTCAACTGTTACCACACAGTTTAAAAATAAGGAAACACTGATACAGGCTTTCCAAATCAGTTTTACTGATAAATGATTGAAGAAATGTGAGAAATTTCATTTGGATGAGAAGTTATTGAAGCAGTCTGCTATTTAGCAGAACTGTGCCTTACCCATAAATGAAACTTCAAGCCAAGAAATTCACAGTTGAACGTATTTTGAAGACTTTTCATATTTTAGTGGGTGGCTTCACCATTTCAAAATACAATATGACATCCATTCAAGAAAATTAGTGGATATGAAATGATAGTCAACATGGTTGAAGACATTGTGGCCAGATATTCGTAAAAAAAACTACAGTGACAATAACATTTATAATGCAGACGAAGCAGGGTTTTTTTATAATCTGACTCCTAATCAGACCACAAAATTTAAAAGTGAGAAATGTACAGGGGAAAACCTCTAAAGAATCATCTGACAGTTTAGCATGAACCAATATGTCTGGCAAGGACAAAAGAAATGATCAGTAATACGAAAAATCTGCAAAACAACGGTGATTTGAAAATGTGCAACATCTTCCTATTTCATACGAGTCCAACATGAAAACATTTATTTTTTTCAGTCTATGTTAAGGAGTGGGACAAGGAACTTTGAAAAACCATAAAATTTTCTAGTTATAGACAACTGTCCTGCATATCCATGCATTAAAAGCCTCACTAACATAGTTTGTCTTCTTGCCTCCAAACTCAATGGCTGCTTTGCAACTCTGATTAAGGTGTGATTCAAAGCCTCAATTGCCACTATTGATGGAAATCATTTTAACATTGTAAGAAAGAATAGAGAAAAAGGAAGAAAATAAAATTTCTATTTAACTTCATGCTGTTTGATTGGTAGCTAATGCTTGGGGATGGGTGTCCCAGTCTTGCAACCAAAACTGCTTCATAGAAACTGGGTTGGATGGTACAGCCAAATTTGCTGATGAAATGGATGATTTTGCACTCCTTGATAGGCTATGATGTCAGAACATAACACATTTTGATAATGTTTCTGTAATTGACGACTTCATTAATGTAGATGATGATGTCACACCACATCCAATGGCACCCTTTCCAATGATAATATCACAGAGGCAGTTAAGTCATCAGTAACTGCTGAGGTGAGTGATGAAAGGTGAAGAGGAGAACACTCAGCCATTGCTATACATATGCAACAGCCATTGACTGTGCAGAAAATTCCCAACATTTTGCTTGAAGCAACAGACTATGGCAATAACAAGGTATTTAATGTACTAAGTGTTAATCAGCAAAAATTAAGGAAATACAAATACAAAACAAAAACATTAGATTTAAAAAAAAAATTCACATGATGTCTGCTTCAGGATTCACTGCAACTAAATATTTATGTGTTTATTTAAATTTGTGTTCTCTCTCTCTCTCTCTCTCTACTGTAGTTAATAACACTAAATCTTTGAAGTATACTCAATTGTTGTGGATATATAATGCAAATGTATATGCATATTATCACATATTCACATGGTGGGATTTTTCTCCCCAAACTGGAATTAGTGAGCAACAGGATATAGTGAGTATACACTCTATAATACACAGACGGAAAAAAAAACCCCACACCAAGAAGGGGTTGTGTTAGATAAACGACAGTTGGTAGGCGGTGAGAGTACATCTGTAAGATGACGCCTATGCAAATTTCGCGCTCGGCGCATACGTGTGGCGCTAGTAGCGCCCCTCGGAACATGCAAAGCAGGTTTGCTGTAAATACACGCTGTAACGTTCGTGAGCGTTAGTTATTGTTGAGATTCGACGTAGGGTGTTGATGCTAGTCAAGAATGCCTTTAAGAAAATGAAGAAGCCATTATCAACAGCTCACTGAGTTTGAACGAGGTCGTGTAATAGGGCTACGAGAAGGTGGATTTTCTTTCCGCAATATTGCAGAACGACTTGGCAGGAATGTAGCTACTGTGCATGATTGTTGGCAGTGGTGGTCAAGGGAAGGTACTGCCTCAAGAAGACCGGGTTCCGGCCGGCCACATGGCACTACTGAGAGGGAAGACCACCGTGTACGGCGTATGGCTGTGGCGCATCGTACCGCGTCTGCGGCAGCAATTCGAACTGCAGTTGCCACCACAGTGACACAACAAACTGTTACAAATCGGTTACTTGAAGGACAGCTCCGAGCCAGACGCCCTGTAGCGTGCATTCCACTTACTCCAAACCACTGCCGTTTGCGACGTCAGTGGTGTCAAGCTAGAGCTCATTGGAGGATGGAGTGGAGATCTGTTGTGTTTTCTGATGAAAGCCAGTTCTGCCTGGGTGCCAGTGATGGCCGTGTGTTGGTTAGGAGGAGGCCAGGTGAGTGCCTGCAACCAACCTGTCTGCGGCCGAGACACACTGGACCTACACCTGGAGTTACGGTCTGGGAAGCAATTTCCTATGACAGCAGGAGCACTCTCGTGGTTATCCCACGCACCCTGACGGCACAGTTGTATGTCGATCTGGTGATTCAACCTGTTGTGCTGCCATTCGTGAACAGCATTCCAGGGGTGTTTTCCAACAGGATAACGCTCGCCCGCATACCGCTGTTGTAACCCAACATGCTCTACAGAGTGTCGACATGTTGCCGTGGCCTGCTAGATAACCAGATCTTTAACCAATCGAGCACATATGGGACATCATTGGACAACAACTCCAGCATCACCCCCAACCAGCATTAACCGTCCCTGTATTGACCGACCAAGTGCAACAGGCATGGAACTCCATCCCACAAACGGACATCCAGCACCTGTACGACACAATGCATGAACGTTTGCGTGCTTGCATTCAACATTCTGGAGGTTACACCGGTTATTAATGTACCAGCATTTCACATTTAAAATGGCTCTTCTCGCGCTTACAATAAGCTGTGATCTTGAAACCTTAATCGATTAAATATGTTACCTATACAAATTTATTGCCGCCATTTCATTCCTCTACAACTATTTTTTCGTGGTGTTGGGATTTTTTTCCGTCAGTGTAGTATCTTTGGCTGTTTACTGCCCAAACTGTCGCTAAATTCATGTGCATAAATACCATAGTAATAAATATCAGCTTACCTTTCAAGGTTAGCTTCTGTTGAATATTTTCTTGCACGTCAGGATTTAGCGCTTTCTGTCATCCCATGGCCGTCCTCGGAAGCATTAGCGATGTTAAAATGAAAAATCCTGACGTGCAAGAAAATGTTCAACAGAAGCTAACCTTGAAAGGTAAGCTGATATTTATTACGAGAATATAGTGAGGTTCTCCATATGTCCAAGCCCCTTGTCATAAGCAAGCTCTGCTATAAAACTTTGTTCAGCCAAAACATAGGCCATTCATTACTTCAATGTTTCATACCTTTGCATTTCACAGGTATAACCCCATCTAAGTACGCCATTCTTTCCTTTTTGCCATCCTCGAAAACTGAAATGTAGAAAACATAATTTAAGAAAAAAGACATGCTAAATTTAACAACTTTAATCAAGTATTAAGTATGTAAAGCTGCAACAAAAAACAATAAGATCATACTTATATTAACCCAAAATTTAGGGTAAGTAAAAGTTGATACTGCAAAAAATGAAGCTCCCAATTTATCAACTGTTTCTTAATTAATTACCAGAATTTAACAACTTTAATCAAGTATTAAAGTATGTAAAGCTGCAACAAAAAACAATAAGATCATACTTATATTAACCCAAAATTTAGGGTAAGTAAAAGTTGATACTGCAAAAAATGAAGCTTCCAATTTATCAACTGTTTCTTACATTAATTACCAGAATTCAAAAGTTCTAAGATAAAAAAGACGTGTTAGCAAAAAGATAAACAGTCATATGATGAAAATTATCTAAAATTGGTATTGTTACAGCTAAACACACTGTAAATTAATTTATGTGGGAGTACTTTTGCACATCCATGAGTGCATCTTCAGCAACTGTGGTTGAATCCACAATAAAGTTGTGTGTGCATACGTATAAAAGTGTAAACAAACTTCAGGAATGAACAAAAATGTTTTAAAAAATTATTTTCCGAAAACCCAAACGCGCCAAAGCAGCAGAGAAGAATTCTCAGAAAAAAATACCCACAACAAGAAGCAAATCAACGGGAGCCAAAAACAGGGGAAAAAAAAAAATAAAAAACAACTTTGCGAACAAGCAGGGAAAAAACATGCAAGAATGCAGAAAGTATTGAAAATGCTGAGATTTGGCTTTATCAAGGATCAGCAAAACACAGCATAAACTCATTTCTACAAAGACCTACCATAGTTGAATATGGGTTTCTGCTATATGTCATGCATGCATTTCAGGTAAATGACCCCACAGATCAAAAAAACCTTTCAAGCCATTAAAAGGTAAAAATTAAGAATAAAATTTAGAAATACATACATGGCATACTTCGCCCAACCCACAATGACTCATCGTCCACAAACCCAGAAAAACTTAGTACCGAGTCCATGAGCAAAAAAAAACAAACAAAAATTTGAATATTGCCGCGAGACACGTTGATGCACGACAAATGAAATGCAATACAAAACCTGGAAAATTGCTTAAATAAGAAAGAAAAGTTGCAATATGTACACAGTATTGTAAAAATGCTTTACTTGGAGTACAAACTCTATAAAAAGTTGCATCCCCTTTCACGCAAAAGAGACAGCAAAGCCACGTGGCTCAACACACGAAACATGCAACCAGAACAAAATTCAACAGGAAGCAAGGCCAAAAAATTAATAATACAAAGCCAAAGGCAAGAGAAAATAACTACGCCTGAGTAAACACATGACGACACATCATCTACAAATCCAGGAAATCTGGAACAGAGACCATGAGCTACAAACAAAAAAATTTTTTAGACCATTGCGGCAAGACACAGTGAGACTTTTGACAAATGAAACGTAAAACAAAACCTGGAAAATTATTTAAACAATAAAAAAATCTGCAATATGTACACTGTAGTGAAAAAATGCTTAACAAGAAAGTACAAATTCAGAAAATGCGTCTCCCATCAACAAACGAAAGAAACAGCAGAGCCACGAAGCATGCAACCAGAACAAAGTTCAACTAGGAATCAAGTCAAAAGAAAAACTATGCAAGTGTTTTGAGCTAGATTAAAAACAACAACTGAATGTCAGCAAGCTAAAACGCTAATAAACTTTCAAAGTTACAAAAAGAAAAAGAAAAACGAAATGCCTGACCTAGGAAACTTCTTTTCAAAGCAACAAGAGAAATAAAACAAAATGGCCGATAGCACCACCTGCCTACCATGAAACACCCCTTGGTATAGAGAGGGAAGCTACCCAACACCAGCACCGCACAAAAAAAATGTAGTCTGCAGAAAATGGCAGTCCACCAATCAAAACTCCCAAATGAAACAAATAATAAACTGATTAGACATCTGGAAACTCAACGGAATACGAGAAAAATATAATCAAACACAGCCAAATGTATTTAATGCTATTCACCTGTATTGAAATACCTTAAAATAAAACTACAGAAAATATTCAGTTTCTTATAAATTTTTCTTAATTTATACTATTTTGTTATTCTTGAGGTCGAATAAATGTTTTTCATTTTAAACTTTTTTAGCATTTTTTATTTTAATTTTTCATTATTTTTATTCTTATAATGAAACTGTTTTATTTATAGCACTAAAGGTTACAAAAATGTAATTAATATACATCCTCTAGACCAACTTCCAAAAAGGCTTTCAATGGCCAGAATCATTTTATTAACTGTAATGCAATTAAATTAGATCTGCTAGCCTAACTTTATTTTTAAGGACTATTTTTTTAAAAACTGTTTTAGTAAAGTTAGCTGGTACTTGGTTCTTTAGAAAGCTATTTATGAGAAGATTAATGTGTTCAAGAAAATCTGCATTTTGGTTACAGATCCTGGCAATTCTGAGTACCTGTGAAATAAGGACATTATCAACTACTTTAGTGGATATATTATTTGTCCAGTGTAAATATTTAATTACTTTAAAAGGAAAATTCTTTCTTTTATCAATAATGGCAGGGTTATCATTATTAAGTTTTATACTAATATCTAAGAAATCAAGCTCCTGGTTATTTCTACTTAATTTAAGATAGCTAGGGTAGATATCTGAAAAATCATTCTCTATTATTTCAAAGTTATTAATACAGAGCAAATCATCAATATATCTGTAGGTATAGAGCAAATCATCAATATATCTGTAGGTATATAAGTAGCTATCAGAGTTCTTCAAGGACCTATATCTAATAAACTTACACTCTTTATAGAATAGAAACAGATTACAAACACTGGTGGAGTGGGAGCATCCCATAGTAGTACCATTAATTTGCTTATAGAGAGATTGGTTATAAATAATATAGATATTATTAATACAAAAACTAAGTAAGGTATTCCAGGTATTGGCTTTAACTAATTGGTTAAATTTAAATTCTACAAATACCTCCTTAAGTGAAAATCCTCCAAATACATGGCATCAGTGAATAAACAAAGACATCGCTTTTTCACGTTCAGCAACGCACAGCAATGGAAAAAATAAATAAATTTGGTTGTCAGAAAGAGGCAGATTAGTATATAGGTTCTCAAAATCATAACTATTAATGTCACTGGGCCTTAAGCTAAAAATAGAAGAAATCACTTTGGAACTGTTATTTATAATCCCAAAATCCCTGTTCTGCAGATTAGTACTGTTCCTAATAAGTTCCAAAACTTTTTTCAGAAGTGCTTCAAAAGTCTGGTCTATTTTCTTTTTAAGACTTCTGACACCACTGGCTATGAATCTGAATTTCACAGGATCTTTATGAAACTTCGCAGTAGCAAAAAGAAAAGGAAATTCAGATTCAAACCCCTAACCATGGGAATTTTAAGCTTTCTGTGGTAGGCTTTAAACAGATTGCCAAGTTGTTTTGTGCTATACTGACAGGCTCATACAGGTTACTTTGTTATTAAGTTCTTGATTAATTAATTCAAAATAGAAACTTTTACAAATAACTGCAAAATTATTGCTAGCTTTATCAGTGGTTGCAAAAATATATTTTTCTTGAAGTTCAGAGAGAGATTTTTCGAAGCACTGGAGAACTGTAGATTCCTGTCTAAGCATATCCTAAAACCGGCCAATTTTTCAGAGAAGTTAAAGAGAATTTAGTACTTCCACTCTTCTGCAAAAGCCTCAATTGGCTGATTGAATGTCAGACTAGCCTTAATGATGTACCTAAGGATTTAACGTACTTATAACTAACAGACTGGTGCCTAGGAATAGGAAAAAACGCATTATTGTAGAATAATTTCATGATATTGAGGTAATCATAACATTGATTGAGAAATCTGATAGATACAAAGTTCTTGGAGAAACCCTTAAGGGTGATTTTCTCTTTAAGAATATGCTTAATAATATCTTGCACAAAATCAAAAACATGTTTATCTACACAATCAGCAGAACTATTCCAGAATTTGAAAAAAATTCAGGGCAGAGTGATTAAAGGATTTAAGAAGGTTGAAAGCATTCTTAACAAATTTAGAATTATTTTTAAAATTACAAAGAAATTGCTGCAGATTGGCAAAATCTACCTTGCTAGCTGTACAAAAACGCCTCTGCCCTCTTTTACCCGTAGAGCAGACATTGTGGTTCACAAGAAAGAATAGTTCTCTTATGGAAAATTTATGATGTGCAAGCTTATTTTCCGAGAGAGTGGAATTTAGACCATAAGGATACAGAGTCTGATGCTGCAGAATTTCAAGAGATTCTGTTTCAAATCTAACAAAAAGGTCAAAGATAATATGCAAAACCTCAATTTGAACTTTGTCAAAACCATGATTATGGAAATGTTCCAACTCAAAGGTAGAATATTGGGAGGCATCCTGGGATGGGTTGACCTTATTGGAATTGAATTTGTTAGGAAGAGATCTGTGACCATTAATCCTAATATCAAGAGGATTTTTGCTTTGGCCTACATTGCTAAGGCTAATAGGTAAGCTTATAAATGGTATTGTAGGCTTTGCAGAATCTATTTGAGTTGCTATCTGCAACTGCAGGATACAGGTTAGGATTAGCAGATTTGCATGTCAAGCAACACTTGTCGCCTCATAACTTTAGATTAACTTTGCCAGCAAATTCACACACTATGGGATAGGTTACTAGCCTAACCGAGTGGGAGAAATTAAAAATCTGAATCCGCCTCCATCCCTATCATTGTCAAGAAAAAAACTACAAAGGCAAAAAACACAAACTTTCTGAGTCAAATCAACCAGAAAAACTGCAAGAAATAAGCATTCCAAGAAAAATGCACAAAGCACCAGCAAAACCAGTTGCACTGCAAGCAAAAAAATAAAAAATAAATAAAAAATTATAAAAATATATACACCAAACATTAAAACTTTTTAATTAGAATTCGCACAAATGCTGCAAAATTGAAAAACAAATAAGTATTAACAAACTTCAGGAATGAACAAAAATCTTTTATTTATTTTTTATTTTTTTTACGAAAACCAAAATGCGTGAAGGCAGCAGAGAAGAATTCTTAGAAAAAAATATTTTTATTTCCCCACCCCCGTTTTTGGCTCCCATTGATTTGCTTCTTCTCGTGGGTGTATATATATGGAAAACCAACTAGAAGCATCAACAACAAGAAACAACTTTGAAATTCTAAAGTGCCAAAGGCTGCATAAAAGAAAGATCAAACCTTAATACATAAAGAAGTTAATAATGAAGCAAGAAAAAACTTAAAAAAAAACCCAGAACAAAGCTGAGAAAAAACAAAAACAAAAAATCCCAACTCTCAAAGCAGACAAGCCCCAGAGCAAGCTAAAAATAAAAAAAAAAACCAATTTTATTAAAAACCAGAAGAACATAGGGATTGCAGATCAATGACTGATTCTCTTATGGCTTCGTCAGGAGCAGGCATGAAGAGAATCTCTCACATATCTACACAGACCTTTTTTTTTTTTTTTTTTGTTTCTCAGCCTCTGGGTTTTAATTTATTTTTTAAAAAGTTTTTTCTTGCTTCGTTATTAGCTTCTTTATATATATATATATATCATCATCATCATTGTCAACCATTATCAATCCACTGTTGGACGAAGGCCTCCCCAAGTTTCCTCCACAACGGTCTGTCTTGTGCCAGTCTCCTCCATGTCACCCCTGCATACTTTCGAATTTCATCCACCCATCTCCCATGTGGTCTTCTTCTGGGTCTTTTCCTGTCACTTGGAATCCAATCTAAAATTTCGGCTGTCCATCGATGATCTGTCCTTCTGGCAGTATGTCCAGCCCATTGCCATTTCAGGGATTTAACTCTGATCATGATGTCTTCCACTCTTGTCATTTTTCGGATCCACGAGTTCCTCTTCTTATCTCTCCTGGTTACACCAAGTATGCACCTCTCCATGCTTCTTTGAGTTGTCTGCAGCCTTTGTATGTCTCTTTTAGTTAAGGTCCACGTCTCTGCACCATACGTAAGCACTGGAAGGATGCATTGATCAAACACTTTTCTTTTAAGACATAATGGCATATTGCTCTTGAAAATTATGCTGTTTCTTCCAAAAGCTCTCCAGGCAAGTTTTGTACGCCGATTAATTTCTTCATCAATATGACCCTCACTTGATATCTGCTGTCCAAGATAAACGTATGTGTCTGTTATCTCCAGCTTTTCTCCATCAATCGATAAATCTTCATTTCTTGTAAAAGCATTGAACATCACTTTTGTCTTCTGAAATTTCATTTTTAATCCCACTTCTTTACTCTTGTCAGCAAGTTCCTGGATCATACTCTGCAGCTCTGATGGGGTAGTTGCAAAAATGACTACATCATCAGCAAAACGAAGGTGGGTTAGATAATCTCCATTAATCTTTATCCCCTTGTTTTCCCAGCTCAGTGACTGAAAAACACCCTCCAATGTGGCATTAAAGAGCTTCGGAGATATGGTGTCACCTTGTCTCACTCCCTGTTCAATTTTTATGTGTGTTGTATTTTCAAACAGCCGAATCTTTGCACTTGCATTTTCATAGATGTTATTAATAATATTAATGTATGCATCTTCAATACCGCAGGTTTTCAGGGCCATTGTAACTGCTGATGGTTTCACCGAATCAAAGGCTTTTTCATAATCGATAAAAGCCATGCACAATGGAAGTTCATATTCCCTCGCTCTTTCAATTAGTTCTCTCAGCACATGGATATGATCTATTGTGCTGTAGCCACTCCTGAATCCAGCTTGTTCTCTCGGTTGAGCCATGTCCAGTGTTACCTTCAAGCGGTGTGAAAGAACTTTAGTGAAGATTTTATAAACTACTGATAGGAGGCTGATAGGTCTGTAGTTTCCGAGATCCTCAATGTCACCTTTCTTATGTAGCAGGATCATTATAGCGTTGTTCCAATCCTCAGGAATCTTTCCTTCATTAAGGCATCGAGTGAAAATTTGGGCGAGTACTGTTTCGATTTCTCCACTTGCTTCTTGTATGATGTCTACAGTAATTCCATCTTCTCCTGGAGCTTTTCCCCGCTTCATGTTCTTGATTGCATGTGCAACTTCTGCTGGAAGGACTGGAAGAACTCTGGTACTGGCACCTTTCATGATGTCTGGAGTACATGTATCATCCCTTTCATATAATTTGGAGTAGAAATCTTTCACTCTTGTCAAAATTTCGCCTCTATTTCTTGTTACAGAACCATCTTCTTTTCTCAGTGCCATAATCTGTTTTCTTCCGTTACTGAGATGTCCCTTTGCTATCTTTAGGCTTTGGTTGTTTTCAATTGCTTTCCTCACTAGTTCACAGTTGAATTTTCTTACGTCTTCAGTGATACTTTTTCGTACTGTCTTGCATAGCTCTATATATTCCACTTTGGAAGTCACATCTTCCTTAGTTGTCCTCATCTCTCTTCTTTTTTGCATCAACATTTTCGTTTTTCCTGATAATTTATTTACATGCAACTTGTTCTTAGACCCAGCTAATTTTGTTGCTGTTTCCATAAGAGCTTTGGTTACTTTTCTGTTAACTTCAGAGATGTCCACTTCTTCCGATGTTAGGCCTTCTAAAGCAGAGAACCTGTTCTTCAGTTCCAACTTGAAGGTATTATGGTGTTTTTTAAGGTTGGTTATGTCAATAGATTTTGTTTGTCTTATGAGCTTGCCACGTTCAAGTTTAGTGTTGAGGTGCATCTTACATCTCACCAATCTATGGTCACTACCTGTGTTGAACTTGTTTAGCACACTGCAGTCTTCTATGACGAATTTTTTGTTACACATAATAAAATCAATTTCACTTGTCGTCCCATTTGGATGTCTCCATGTCCATTTCCTGTGTGGCTTTTTCTTGAAGAAGGAGTTCAAGATGAAAAACCCTTCTGCCTCTGCAAACTCAACGAAAGTATTTCCACGCTGGTTTCTGTTGCCGTGACCGAATTTACCTACTGAAGTTTCATTCTGTTGCCGTTGCCCTATTTTTGCATTGAAATTTCCCATAATTATTTTCAAGTGCTGCTTACCTTTATTATTTAGATGACAAATTTCCTCATAAAATTCTTCAATTTCTTCTTCAGGATGACTTGTGGTGGGTGCATATGTTTGAATAATCTGAGCCTGGTATCTTCTCGATAGTTGGATAACGAGTCGTGCAGCTCTGTCAGAGGAACTTTCAACTTCTACCACTTTATCCTTCAGTTTCTTGTTTATTATAAATCCAACACCACTAGTTCTGCCAGTATCTGTCCCACGATAGTAGAAGAGATGTCCACTTTTCAGTTTGATGAGATCTTCTCCTTTTCTCCTTACCTCACTTAGCCCCACGATGTCCCACTTGATCCTTTGTAGTTCCTCTTCCAATTCTAGAAGCCTTGAATCAGAAGATAGGGAGCGTCCATTGTACGTTGCCAAGGTCAGCATCAGATGGCAGCCTAGTCCGGTCCTCCGGGGATTCTTAGCACCCTCTGCCTTCATGTCGCACTGGCCGCTGCCTTGGCCAGGTACATTCCAGCTGCCGGAGACTGAGGGCCAAGATTTAAGTTGTGGAGTCATTTTGGAGGGGTTTGGCCATAACTCACCACGCTGGCCAAGCGGGTTGGTGAGTGTGGGATAGAATTTCCTCTAATCCCGATGGTATAGTTATACCGCTATTGGTGGTCGTCAGAGCCCCTTTAGTGGGAACAGGATGCACCACGAGAAGGCGGGGTTGACATTTGTCAAGGAGAGGCTGTGATGTTACGCATCGCCTGACCTTACATCCCATATATATATATATATAAGTGCATTTTCATTTCTCTAGTACTTTTGAGTTCTGCACCATTAGGTTAAGTACAGAAGTGAAGTGATAGGTTTGAATGCACTGGTGTTTCAAGTAAATTAATTAGAAACACGACAAATTGTAATGAAGACACGCCTTATATCATACCACTGCTCTGGAAGTTACTAGTGCATGGAACAAAGAATCATTCGAAATCCCCATCACAAAAATCGTAAAATAGGAACCAATTATTGAAAGAGATATGAAACAAGAATGTACCCTATACACCAATTAAACTAAAACCAAGATAATAACCACTTTCACAATGCTGTCGTTACACGATTTAAAAAGCAGGTATCAGTTGCAATTAAAAAATGAACTTTATTTACATCTAAAACCATCACAGGTTTTAGATGTAAGTAAAGTTCATTTTTTAATGTGATGGTTTTAGATGTAAATAAAGTTCATTTTTTAATTGCAACTGAGACCTGCTTTTTAAATCGTGTAACGACAGCATTGTGAAGGTGGTTGTTATAATTTATTGACACGAATCTCCACGAATTTTAAAACCAAGATCATTATGGCAAGAGCTCAATATCTACATAAACATCTCGTAATAAACAAAACATAAGCAAACTTGAATGAACATTTTTTACTACAATGGTAGAACATGCACACATAGATGTGTGAACTCCGACAGAAATTAATTTGCGATGTGTTAAATAGCAACAATACCAGTTTTTAAAATAAAGACAAAAACATCAGAACAGCTGTATTCCAAACAAAAACTAGTAGCAATGTTACCCAAGAGATCAGGCAACAACAGATCAATATACCTATTAAACACACAATGACCTGGAGGATAATAGCAATGATGAGACGGCAGCAGGATTGAAAAATGAAACAATTAAAAAATCAAGTTGCTGAAGATGCACATGCAATTAATGTGGTAGTGCAGCAACACAAATACTGCACTTGCTCATGTGACTAACATGTAAGCAACAGAAATGCCACATTTGCTCATGTGACTAACATCTAAGCAACACATTAATTTCCAAACTTAAAAATACTATAATGTATTCAAATGCTACATTTAAATTATTTGTATAACAATAAGCATAAATTATGTGAGAAATTATATTACACTCATTGAAATTATATTACACTAATTATATTACACAGGGTATGCAGACATTGTTTGACACAATTTGTAAAAGTTGCTAATTCAGGTCATTCTGTAAAACAAATGATTTTTTAAATTAATATATTGAAGTGATGATCCAAAGACTACAAATAAATGTCAAACTATGCTTGTCCAACTTATTTTTTAAAATCATGTACAGTAAAATTCTGATTCTTTTGTAATGTTAAACCCAGGAAGTATTACATTAACACATGTATGCCTAATTAATCATATTTTCCAATTTCAGACAATTAAATAAATACAAGTTCTAACATCAACTACTTACTTTGATTTTACTCACAGACAAGTTTTCATACTAATTGTTCTAAAACAGAAGCAATAATAATATCCCTCTTTCTTCCACTCTGAGTTGTTTCATCAGAAAACAAGCATTTCTTGCCTCGTTTTTGCTGATCAAAGCATGTTTGCAGTGAGTACAAACTGATTGAGGTCAGAGCAATAAGAGAACAGAAATGTCTATTTACTGATTAGAAAAACTAGTAGTGGTGAAAAGAGGAATGTTTTTCTTACTTCACCTTTCAGGAGAAATACAATAAACATGAGTTTATTTTACCTTTAAATACACATGCAACATGAATCTCATAAATGCAAGCCATCCGTTATTATTTAATAAATAACTTTTAACTTAAATATACTCAAATTTAAAAGTTGAAAGTATTTTATTTAATTTTGTATTTTGCTAAATTGTTCTTCCTTTTCTCAATATTCAGAAAGTTCACATGCAAACATGTTTACAGAACAAAAACCTACATTCCATTGTAACACATAAATCAACATAATGTTTATATTTCTTAAAATATTCCAAAAGATAAAACTGTTTACTTTTTTTTAACATATGCACTGAAGAAATGTTTCTTTGAACATCAAATTACTACTATATTATGGAAAAAATTATGATTTTTTTGAACTGTAATAATGTTATGCTTCTAAGAAAATTACAACATTATCTGCTAGATTATCTTGTACTGTCTCCCTTGTAGCTAGATTTTGTTGAAACAACTCAGCAAGCAAAGCAATACCAATGTTAGAAGATTTTCATCACATGCAATAACAAACTCATCAAAAGAAACACTTTATCATTCCATGCAATGCACATCATATTGTTTTCATTTAATTTTAGTCTGCTTAAATCTAATAAAGTAAAATCTCAGGTATGGAGATTGTGAAAGAAATGATGTTAAAGTTACATACTGAACTGCTGTTTAACACACCTATTCAACAAGGCAATGGCTATTACGTTTGCTGCCTTAAAAATTCTAAAATCCTAGGGGTTGTTTTTTAATCAACTGGCAACTGGTATTTTTAGTAAATGCAAACTATGACAATGACACCAAATAAAAGTTACTAAGTATATTTAGCTTAAACAAAATTTTTAAATACCCTATCACAACAACAACATTTTGAGCACAGGATCATTGACTGAATCAGGATTCTAGAATATAAACAATTTTGGCATATTTCTAAACAATGTTAATTTCTGAAATCACATGATGTTTTACGTTACCACGGCTGCAGAGGACTAGTATTCAAATATCAAGAGTCAGCAAGGACAGAAAATTCAGAAGTCACCCAACAGTTTCATAAATTTTATACATAAATATTTACCATAAAAATATTTGTCGTCTTTGAATCTTTGGATTTCTTCTTTTCCCCAGCAGTTTTAGTTTAGACATGTAGGCTAATCTTGGTAGGAACAATTTCAGAAGCCATTATTTTAAATGTTAAATGAAAGCAGAATTTAAAATCAGGGAATATTAAATACAGCAAATATTATCATTAGCATCATAATTGAAAAACAAACTTTGTAAGAATCATCATAAAATGTGGGAAATATTTGAAATGTAGAAAAATATTTTCATGCAATCACATCATTTGTAATGGATCAAAAAGTAGGCAAAATTTGCGGTTCCTGCACACTTTTTTACAATGTTTTTACTTAAAAAAAATGCAGATATTTATCTGACACAAAACAGTAAAAAAGGTTACATATAACATTACCCTACAAAATTTAACTTTTCGACTGGGGTTGTATATAGGGGTTTACATTACTTCAAGTGATTTAGATTAATTTTGCTATGCTGATTTAAAAAATAAAATTTATTTTTCTTTGTCACGTAAAGATTTTTCACAATTGTGAAAACATAATCGTGAATATTCTGTATCATCATCATCATTGTCAACCATTATCAATCCACTGCTGGACGAAGGTCTCCCCAAGTTTCCTCCACAACGGTCTGTCTTGTGCCAGTCTCCTCCATGTCACACCTGCATACTTTCGAATTTCATCCACCCATCTCCCATGTGGTCTTCTTCTGGGTCTTTTTCTGTCCCTTGGAATCCAATCTAAAATTTCGGCTGTCCATCGATGATCTGTCCTTCTGGCAGTATGTCCAGCCCATTGCCATTTCAGGGATTTAACTCTGATCATGATGTCTTCCACTCTTGTCATTTTTCGGATCCACGAGTTCCTCTTCTTATCTCTCCTGGTTACACCAAGTATGCACCTCTCCATGCTTCTTTGAGTTGTCTGCAGCTTTTGTATGTCTCTTTTAGTTAAGGTCCACGTCTCTGCACCATACGTAAGCACTGGAAGGATGCACTGATCAAACATTTTTCTTTTAATACATAATGGCATATTGCTCTTGAAAATTATGTTGTTTCTTCCAAAAGCTCTCCAGGCAAGTTTTGTACGCCGATTAATTTCTTCATCAATGTGACCCTCACTTGATATCTGCTGTCCAAGATAAACGTACGTGTCTGTTATCTCTAGCTTTTCTCCATCAATCGATAAATCTTCATTTCTTGTAAAAGCATTGAACATCACTTTTGTCTTCTGAAAGTTCATTTTAATCCCACTTCTTTACTCTTGTCAGCAAGTTCCTGGATCATACTCTGCAGCTCTGATGGGCTAGTTGCAAAAATGACTACGTCATCAGCAAAACGAAGGTGGGTTAGATAATCTCCATTAATCTTTATCCCCTTGTTTTCCCAGCTCAGTGACTGAAAAACACCCTCCAATGTAGCATTAAAGAGCTTCAGAGATATGGTGTCACCTTGTCTCACTCCCTTTCCAATTTTTATGTGTGTTGTATTTTCAAACAGCCGAATCTTTGCACTTGCATTTTCATAGATGCTATTAATAATATTAATGTATGCATCTTCAATACCGCAGGTTTTCAGAGCCATTGTAACTGCTGATGGTTTCACCGAATCAAAGGCTTTTTCATAATCGATAAAAGCCATGCACAATGGAAGTTCATATTCCCTCGCTCTTTCAATTAGTTCTCTCAGCACGTGGATATGATCTATTGTGCTGTAGCCACTCCTGAATCCAGCTTGTTCTCTCGGTTGAGCCATGTCCAGTGTTACCTTCAAGCGGTGTGAAAGAACTTTAGTGAAGATTTTATAAACTACTGATAGGAGGCTGATAGGTCTGTAGTTTCCGAGATCCTCAATGTCACCTTTCTTATGTAGCAGGATCATTGTAGCGGTGTTCCAATCCTCAGGAATCTTTCCTTCATTAAGGCATCGAGTGAAAATTTGGGCGAGTACTGTTTCGATTTCTCCACTTGCTTCTTGTATGATGTCTACAGTAATTCCATCTTCTCCTGGAGCTTTTCCCCGCTTCATGTTCTTGATTGCATGTGCAACTTCTGCTGGAAGGACTGGAGGAACTCTGGTACTGGTATCTTTCATGATGCCTGGAGTGCATGTATCATCCCTTTCATATAATTTGGAGTAGAAATCTTTCACTCTTGTCAAAATTTCGCCTCTATTTCTTGTTACAGAACCATCTTCTTTTCTCAGTGCCATAATCTGTTTTCTTCCCTTACTGAGATGTCCCTTTGCTATCTTTAGGCTTTGGTTGTTTTCAATTGCTTTCCTCACTAGCTCACAGTTGAATTTTCTTACGTCTTCAGTGATACTTTTTCGTACTGTCTTGCATAGCTCTATATATTCCACTTTGGAAGTCACATCTTCTTTAGTTGTCCTCATCTCTCTTCTTTTTTGCATCAACATTTTCGTTTTGCCTGATAATTTATTTACATGCAACTTGTTCTTAGACCCAGCTAATTTTGTTGCTGTTTCCATAAGAGCTTTGGTTACTATTCTGTTAACTTCAGAGATGTCCACTTCTTCCGATGTTAGGCCTTCTAAAGCAGAGAACCTGTTCTTCAGTTCCAACTTGAAGGCATTATGGTGTTTTTTAAGGTTGGTTATGTCAATAGATTTTGTTTGTCTTATGAGCTTGCCACGTTCAAGTTTAGTGTTGAGGTGCATCTTACATCTCACCAATCTATGGTCACTACCTGTGTTGAACTTGTTTAGCACACTGCAGTCTTCTATGACGAATTTTTTGTTACACATAATAAAATCAATTTCACTTGTCGTCCCATTTGGATGTCTCCATGTCCATTTCCTGTGTGGCTTTTTCTTGAAGAAGGAGTTCAAGATGAAAAACCCTTCTGCCTCTGCAAACTCAACGAGAGTATTTCCACGCTGGTTTCTGTTGCCGTGACCGAATTTACCTACTGAAGTTTCATTCTGTTGCTGTTGCCCTATTTTTGCATTGAAATCTCCCATAATTATTTTCAAGTGCTGCTTACCTTTATTATTTAGATGACAAATTTCCTCATAAAATTCTTCAATTTCTTCTTCAGGATGACTTGTGGTGGTATGCTGTATATATGTATATATATACAGAGAGATTAAGATATAGATATAGTATACACTAAGATAGCACAAGCCTAAAACATGAAAGATAAACCCAACCCATGCAAATTCTGACAACTGAAAGAAAAATTCAGACAAATCACCATAATAATAGGCAACCCATTCAACACACACACACACACACACACACACACACAAGGAAAAAAATGCCCACTTTTTATGTGTTGAATGAGTTGCCTATTATTATGGCGATTTGTCTGAATTTTTCTTTTAGTTGTCAGAATTTGCATGGGCTGGGTTTGTCTCTCGTGTTTTAGGCTTACGCTATCTTAGTGTATACTATATGTTGGTCTATATTGAGACATGTTCCGGTGTGCTGCAATTGCGCAGCTGGTCACTGATTTCTTATTTCTCAGCTTCATTGTGTGAACTGTTTTAGATATATATTTTATAGAATTTGTTTCATTTTTTTAAGAGAATATACAATCCACGACCCATTCATATTGATACAATCTAAATAAGAATCACTTGTGGAAAGATAAAAAATAGTTAATGAAAAAAAAATATAAAAAACAAAATTAATCAAAATTAATGTGTTCTTACAAAATAATTTCCCTTTTCCATCAAACAAACGTTAACGGCTTTTTTTATATGGTGAAATTTCAGAAGCAGAATCTCTCTTTAAATCCCAGCAGTAATCCGCCATCATATTTACATTCATTCTATTGTCCTTGATATTGTTTTTCCATACATTTTATATCTTGGTGAAATCTCTCACCTTGCTCTTCACTCACAGCACCAAGATTTTTAGGAAAATAGTCAAGGCGAGAATGCAAAAACTGAATTTTCAAGCTCATGTTGCAATCTAGATTCTTACATTTTTCTAGCATAGTTGCTACGATGGCTCTCTAATTAGGATCCTTGTAATTGCCTAGAAAATTTTGAATGACATTTCTGAAACTAACCCATGCTTCTTTTTCTGTTATAGTCATTTTTTCCTCTTCTTTTTCTGTTGTAGTTTGTTGGCCCAGATATAAGGTTATTTTTTTCTGACTGCCTTATATCTTAGCCAACAAACACTCCTTTGATTTTTGCTTCTGATAAATGTGGAAAAACAATAAAATATTGAAAAAATTCACCATTTTTGTCCAGAGCCTTGACAAATTGGGTATTAGTGCAGCACATATCCACCTGCGAGAAATTGCTTCCTTCAGTGTAGCACGTATCCACCTGTAAAAAAGCCTATTCCCATCAGTGTAGAACGTACCTATCTGTGAAAAGGAACTACTTTTGAACTCCTTATATAACATTTTTGTATTTTGGGTGAAATTGTTTTTTTTTTTTTTTTTTTTTTTCAATTTCCAATTTTTTTAAATTTTTCATTTTTTTTTTTTTTTTGGTTTTTCAATACAATGAAAATAAAATACTCATACGTACATTAACTTTCGCACTAAAGGAAATTGTCAAACTATTTCAGCTGCAATACTATTAAATGGTGCCTGCTCATGCTTAGTTTTCCACCAGTATTCGGCCAAATGTCCAGGAAGCAAGACACCACGGGTGTCACGCATGTTTCTCAAAATGTTTGTTTTCCCGTGACCCCAGTTGGTTTCAATGTTTTGAGTGTGGACACTAGTTATGGGGTCAATGAAATTTTGCTGGTGGTTGACTGTTTGGTGTTGGAAGTCGAAACCCGGCCAGTTCTGAATGTTATGATAAGCCGCCCAGTTCTGAATGTTATGATAATCCGCCCATTCATCGGACCAGATTGTTTTGCCAGGACCCACCCGACTTTGTATGATGGGACACAAGGTGGCTTCATTTCGTCGAAGAACATGGAACATTCAAAATTCTTGAATCCCATTTGAACGTTTCCAAAGCAGGCAAAAAACCCATGGTCCAACCACTTGATTTCCGTAATTTTTACGGGCTAGAGGCACGCGATTTCCTTGCAGCATTCGACCACGGTTATACTGACGACGGCCCCTCATCAAACTTTTATCGATCTGGATAATTTCACCAGGTCCGCCCATTGCTTTTGCATCATTTAGTGCACGTAGGCATGCTTCTCGGATGCAGTTCCGCCAGTCTACCGTATGATTCTGGGTTATCATATTGTGAATCATGGCCTTTGTGTTAGTTAATGACAAATCTTTTGCCCATAAGTACAAAATTGCCAAAGCTGCCTGGACTGAAATTTTCGTTTGTGATCTGCTGTTAGCACTAACCATTGAAAAAAAAACCGACCGCAAATTATTTCCTTTGGATACACCTTGAATTTCACCACCCACAACTGCATTTTTTGCTACATGCCAGTTTTGGCATTTAGGACATCTAAATCCAGCATAATCCTTTCCTCGCATGTGTTTGGAACGTGGTACCACTATGCCAGTGCAGCCAGGTGTGCCTAGTAAACATCGTTGTTGCTGTTGCTGCTGCTGTAACTGCTGCAGCTGCTGTTTTGATAAAAGTAAACCATTCCTCTGGACAAATTCAGTTGCAAGTTCCTCAGTTGCTGTTAAGGCACAAAACTGAAACATATCTGGATCCTGCGTAGCCATTATTTAAGTCAGAAAAAAATTGTTGCACAGACTGCTATAATAGCGTCAGAACCAGACTATTGCTCTAATAGCCTGGGAACCAGGCACAGGCTCTTGCAGCTCAATGTTCAGATGTAATAAAGAATTGAAACATTAGGTCTACGGGTTCAAAAAACCCGTTTTCAAGGCTATAAAGTATTGCATGTCATTTATTTACACAGGCAGATACGTGCTTTAACGACGGGGATAAGTATTTTTATAGGTGGATACGTGCTACACTGAAGGGGAAACAATTTCTCGGAGGTGGATATAATACCGACAAATTGTTTCATCAATCCTAATTTAATGTGTAAGGGTGATAAAATAACTTTTTCCAGATCCACTAGGTTCGGGTGGAGAATGTTCTTTGATCCTGGAATCAAGTTTTCTCTTTTAGGCCATTTTATTGTGATCTAATGTTGCTTATAAGCTCTACTGTCCTATTCACATATGAAACGTGGCATTTTTGGGTAGTCACTTTCCTGCCCTAATATCATGCTCAGAATTTTAAAATCTTCACAAATTTGTCAGTTGTATTCCTGTTATCTTATTTTATTAAGGAGAACAAGATTTTCATAAGATTCCTCCAGATGTACTGAATGAGCAACTGGTATTGAGGGGGAAATGTTGCCATTATGCAAAAGAACTCCTTTTAAGCTTCTCTTACAATGAACAATCTCCACTGTGATGGGTCATGAACAGTGGAAGACAAATGCATTATAAGTCCAGGAATGTCTCTGCAAAATTCAAGTAATTTTTCTTGGGCGAAATATTCAACAAATTCCTTTTCTTGGTTTCTGTACCATGAAAATATTGTTCTTGGAGCAAGTAGATTTTTTGTTTTTGAGACTTGATCCTAAAAGTTGTGCACTTTCTTTTGGCAGATTTAAATCCCATACTATGTCATTGAATTCACTTTTTTCTGTGGTTCACTACTAGTTTCACGATTGCTGTACAAGTTCTCAGTTTCACTGCAATTTAACTCCACTTCTGAAGCTGATGAAAAATCTAATGATGTAGAAGGTGGTGGAACAGGTAAATCAGGACCATGAGGTACAGGTCTGATATCACAGGGAGTCATTTGGTAGATAATATTATTTATGTTTTTGCAATTGTAGCCCTTTACTGGCATGGTTAAGTAAAAATAATATTCCTCATGACTCACTGGCTCCTGCCATACCATTGGAATAGCAAATGGAAGAGTTTTTCTTACCTTGAGCCCATTTTCTCAGTTGCTCAACAGATGTGGGGCAAACTTGATGTGGTGCCCATTTCTTGTCCTGGTCTCCAAGCTTTATACTGAAATAAGCCTAATACACCTTTTTGACAAAATCTGGTATTTTACGTTGCTTTTTTTCACCACAAAACTACCACATATATAACAAAATGAATTAGGACTATTAACACAGCCTCTTGACGCCACAACACAGTAATAACAAACAGCACAACAGTTAAAATTAGCGAAATATACTTTGGTCTTATCACTTAAAACACAGTGTTCAAAATGGCAAAAACACAATGTTTCATTCATTGATATAGAGGCACCATCTATTGCATCACTTTCCCATTAAAATTTATCCATCTATTGTATCATTTTCCAACTGCCGCGGCCTGCTTTAGCTAGTAAATTTAAATGTTTAGAATAAAAAATAACAGATTACTTCATATTTTTAATTTTTGTCATATATAAACAAAAATAACATGGGAAATTGTGAAAAATCTGTGAGTGACAGAGAAAAATGGATGTGATATTCGTGATCAGCATACCTGTATTACTATAAAACACTTGAAATTTTGCAAACTCCAGAATTATATTGGGTTATGTAATTATTATATTTTTTTTATTAAAAGTGTTTCATTCATGTCACCAAAATTCCACTGTATGTATCACTATGATACTAGCCAGGAGCAGAAGAACATGAAAAACAATTGAACTATATGTACAGTTTACCTTTTCTTCAAGCCTAAAACAAAATTTACTTCTTTGTAGTTACAAATACAGCACAACGAAACAGATCTGAATTCTTCAAAGTGGAACACAGTGTGGATATTCATAATTTCAGATGTTCAATGTTGTCAATTAAGGTACAATACTTCTTTACCATAAAAAGTTTCGGGTAATAACCACTGCAAATTGAAATTTTTGTTCTATTCATATATATGTTGTAAGCACACAGTATTATGATATAAAATACAGTGATAACATAGTTTATTAATAACAATACAGGATATAACATACAGTATGTTATTCAGAATACATGTTAAACAGATATTTGCTATATGGAACTATTCAGTTTTCCCAATAGTCATAAGATGAGAAACAGAACATTTGCAGATATTTTAGTCTTAGTGGACCACTTATACACTGAAGAGCAATTGAATTAGAGACAGCTGGCATTATGCAAATGAAGTGCTCTGGGCAGCCCTGTAAACGGAAACAACATGACGTATGCAGCGATCCGACAATATAAGGAGTGATGTGACAGGAATCAGTAAGAATCGGACGCAGTATAGGTAAGACGAAGGATCTAAGCGCATTTGATCATGGGCAAATTGTCGGGGCCCGACGAATGGGTCACTCCATCTCGGAAGTCGTGCAGGCACAAGGATTTTCACGAGCCACTATGTCACGGGTGCACCGTGAGTACATCAAATCTGGTAAAACCATCCCTGCAAGGGCCAACTGCCGTGGACAACAACGTGTGGATGAGCAGGATCATCGTCGGCTAGCTCGCATTGTAACAGCGGATAGACAGGCCATAGTGCAAGAAATCACTCGGCAATTTAACGCTGGTGCACAAAAATGTATAAACAGCCACACCATCCAGAATTATCTCCTCACTATGGAGTACAGAAGCCATCGTCACACGAGGGTACCACTGCTGACCACACATCGCAGGGTGCAAAGATTAGCATGGGCGCAGGAACATCGCCACTAGACCCTAGAAATGTGAAAAAATGTTGACTGGACTGATGAGTCGAGATTCACGTTGGTACATGCGGATGGCAGGATACGAGTACGGCGCAAACCACATGAAGCGATGGATCCTTCTTGCCAGCAGGGTACTCTTCAAGCTGGTGGGGATGGCATTCTCGTCTGGGGACTGTTTACGTGGACTGAAATGGGACCCCTGGTACGTGCGACATCATCCCTCACAGGTCAACGTTACCAGGATATCCTGGATGACCATTTGCTCCCATTTGTGCATCTTCAACATCCCACTGGGGACCTCATCCTACAACAAGACAATGCATCGTGCCATTGCTCCTGAATTGCATCCGAATGGTTGGATGAACACTCCACCGACGTGGCCTCACTTCCTTGGCCTCAATCCCATCGAGCACATCTGGGATGCCCCCGAGAGAGACGTTCGAGGCTTTGACCTCCCCCCCCCTCCATCAAATCTTCATGAACTGTGGGAGCTTGTTCAGGGGTTGTGGATCCGTATGGCTTCCCAACGCTTCCGGTGTCTTGCAGAATCCATGCCGAGACGAATCGCCGCCATCATCAGGGCGAAAGGTGGTGTTACACATTACTAGACAGGTATCTCTAATTCAATTGCTCTTCAGTGTAAAGAGTAACACATAAATGATTAGCTTTGGATCTATTAGAACCTTTTATTTATATTGTTATTTTTGAAAAAAAAAACACTCAGCACCAGAAACATAAGGAACTATCTATTTAATCTTCTTACATTAAGCATTTTATTATTATTTTTGATTTCCAATTAATTACAGAAAATATGGTTATTAATTGAAATAACCATATTTTCTTTCTGTTTTTCTTAGTTTTTGACTTAGTTAGTGTACTGCTTGTTATGATGAATCAACAGAATGGTTTTACAAGTTTTGGGCAACTGTCAGCATTAATGCCCTCCAGCTTGATGTAATGCGAGGACCCAGCTTCTTTCAAAGTTGCAAAATCTAGGTCATGCAGTTAGAGCAATGGCAGGGCTGCAAACCTTGAATGGTCAAAAATAGGGATTTCTGAAAATCTTCTATGCAAAAACACAGTTAGAAATTATTAGGATGCTTTTATACTTAACTTGGGGAAACTGGACAAGTGTTAGATATCACACATAATTTATATGAAACAGCAGTGGAGTAGGGTGACCTAAAATTTATCCTGGGCTAAAAAATTTTAAAATTGCTCTCAACCTTCTTCCATACTGTCAAATGTAATTTTCAGTGGATTGTGAGGTTACCAAATGCCACCTGCTGAAATCATATTTAACGACATAAAATGGGGTAGAAATTTTATTTATTTATTTATTTATTTATTTATCATCATCATCATTGTCAACCATTATCAATCCACTGCTGGACGAAGGTCTCCCCAAGTTTCCTCCACAACGGTCTGTCTTGTGCCAGTCTCCTCCATGTCACCCCTGCATACTTTCGAATTTCATCCACCCATCTCCCATGTGGTCTTCTTCTGGGTCTTTTCCTGTCCCTTGGAATCCAATCTAAAATTGCAGCTGTCCATCGATGATCTGTCCTTCTGGCAGTATGTCCAGCCCATTGCCATTTCAGGGATTTAACTCTGATCATGATGTCTTCCACTCTTGTCATTTTTCGGATCCACGAGTTCTTCTTCTTATCTCTCCTGGTTACACCAAGCATGCACCTCTCCATGCTTCTTTGAGTTGTCTGCAGCCTTTGTATGTCTCTTTTAATTAAGGTCCACGTTTCTGCACCATACGTAAGCACTGGAAGGATGCATTGATCAAACACTTTTCTTTTAAGACATAATGGCATATTGCTCTTGAAAATTATGCTGTTTCTTCCAAATGCTCTCCAGGCAAGTTTTGTACGCCGATTAATTTCTTCATCAATGTGACCCTCACTTGATATCTGCTGTCCAAGATAAACGTACGTGTCTGTTATCTCCAGCTTTTCTCCATCAATCAACAAATCTTCATTTCTTGTAAAAGCATTGAACATCACTTTTGTCTTCTGAAAGTTCATTTTTAATCCCACTTCTTTACTCTTGTCAGCAAGTTCCTGGATCATACTCTGCAGCTCTGATGGGGTAGTTGCAAAAATGACTACGTCATCAGCAAAACGAAGGTGGGTTAGATAATCTCCATTAATCTTTATCCCTTTGTTTTCCCAGCTCAGCGACTGAAAAACACTCTCCAATGTGGCATTAAAGAGCTTCGGAGATATGGTGTCACCTTGTCTCACTCCCTTTCCAATTTTTATGTGTGTTGTATTTTCAAACAGCCGAATCTTTGCACTTGCATTTTCATAGATGTTATTAATAATATTAATGTATGCATCTTCAATACCGCAGGTTTTCAGAGCCATTGTAACTGCTGATGGTTTCACCGAATCAAAGGCTTTTTCATAATCGATAAAAGCCATGCACAATGGAAGTTCATATTCCCTCGCTCTTTCAATTAGTTCTCTCAGTACGTGGATATGATCTATTGTGCTGTAGCCACTCCTGAATCCAGCTTGTTCTCTCGGTTGAGCCATGTCCAGTGTTACCTTCAAGCGGTGTGAAAGAACTTTAGTGAAGATTTTATAAACTACTGATAGGAGGCTGATAGGTCTGTAGTTTCCGAGATCCTCAATGTCACCTTTCTTATGTAGCAGGATCATTGTAGCGGTGTTCCAATCCTCAGGAATCTTTCCTTCATTAAGGCATCGAGTGAAAATTTGGGCGAGTACTGTTTCGATTTCTCCACTTGCTTCTTGTATGATGTCTACAGTAATTCCATCTTCTCCTGGAGCTTTCCCCCGCTTCATGTTCTTGATTGCATGTGCAACTTCTGCTGGAAGGACTGGAGGAACTCTGGTACTGGTATCTTTCATGATGTCTGGAGTGCATGTATCATCCCTTTCATATAATTTGGAGTAGAAATCTTTCACTCTTGTCAAAATTTCGCCTCTATTTCTTGTTACAGAACCATCTTCTTTTCTCAGTGCCATAATCTGTTTTCTTCCCTTACTGAGATGTCCCTTTGCTATCTTTAGGCTTTGGTTGTTTTCAATTGCTTTCCTTACTAGTTCACAGTTGAATTTTCTTACGTCTTCAGTGATACTTTTCCTTACTGTCTTGCATAGCTCTATATATTCCACTTTGGAAGTCACATCTTCTTTAGTTGTCCTCATCTCTCTTCTTTTTGCATCAACATTTTCGTTTTTCCTGATAATTTGTTTACATGCAACTTGTTCTTAGACCCAGCTAATTTTGTTGCTGTTTCCATAAGAGCTTTGGTTACTTTTCTGTTAACTTCAGAGATGTCCACTTCTTCCGATGTTAGGCCTTCCAAAGCAGAGAACCTGTTGTTCAGTTCCAACTTGAAGGTATTATGGTGTTTTTTAAGGTTGGTTATGTCAATAGATTTTGTTTGTCTTATGAGCTTGCCACGTTCAAGTTTAGTGTTGAGGTGCATCTTACATCTCACCAATCTATGGTCACTACCTGTGTTGAACT
Source organism: Macrothele yani (assembly GCA_039090855.1). NCBI lineage: Eukaryota > Metazoa > Arthropoda > Arachnida > Araneae > Macrothelidae > Macrothele > Macrothele yani. The sequence goes on along the minus strand of CM076994.1, from coordinate 72,050,893 downwards.
TGTTTAGCACACTGCAGTCTTCTATGACGAATTTTTTGTTACACATAATAAAATCAATTTCACTTGTCGTCCCATTTGGATGTCTCCATGTCCATTTCCTGTGTGGCTTTTTCTTGAAGAAGGAGTTCAAGATGAAAAACCCTTCTGCCTCTGCAAACTCAACGAGAGTATTTCCACGCTGGTTTCTGTTGCCGTGACCGAATTTACCTACTGAAGTTTCATTCTGTTGCCGTTGCCCTATTTTTGCATTGAAATCTCCCATAATTATTTTCAAGTGCTGCTTACCTTTATTATTTAGATGACAAATTTCCTCATAAAATTCTTCAATTTCTTCTTCAGGATGACTTGTGGTGGGTGCATAAGTTTGAATAATCTGAGCCTGGTATCTTTTCGAGAGTTGGATAACAAGTCGTGCAGCTCTGTCAGAGGAACTTTCAACTTCTACAACTTTATCCTTCAGTTTCTTGTTTATTATAAATCCAACACCACTAGTTCTGCCAGTATCTGTCCCACGATAGTAGAAGAGATGTCCACTTTTCAGTTCGATGAGATCTTCTCCTTTTCTCCTTACCTCACTTAGCCCCACGATGTCCCACTTGATCCTTTGTAATTCCTCTTCCAATTCAAGAAGCCTTGAATCAGAAGATAGGGAGCGTCCATTGTAAGTAGCCAAGGTCAGCATCAGATGGCAGCCTAGTCCGGTCCTCCGGGGATTCTTAGCACCCTCTGCCTTCATGTCGCACTGGCCGCTGCCTTGGCCAGGTACATTCCAGCTGCCGGAGACTGAGGGCCAAGATTTAAGTTGTGGAATCATTTTGGAGGGGTTTGGCCATAACTCACCACGCTGGCCAAGCGGGTTGGTGAGTGTGGGATAGAATTTCCTCTAATCCCGATGGTATAGTTATACCGCTATTGGCGGTCGTCAGAGCCCCTTTAGTGGGAACAGGATGCACCACGAGAAGGCGGGGTTGACATTTGTCAAGGAGAGGCTGTGATGTTACGCATCACCTGACCTTACATCCATCACCTGACCTTACATTTATTTATATATATATATATATAATGAAATTTCCAAAACAATTTTGGCTTGCCTTGTCGTTTTGTTGGTACTAGAAAGGCCACTCCCACAGGTTGATGCTCTCCTGATATAATATATATATATATATATATAATGCAAATATTGCAGAACAAAATTACAAAAATTTCAAAACAAGTGAAAACTGGAACAGGTTGCCGTCATCAGGAGAGCATCAACCTGTGGGAGTGAGTGGCCTTTCTAGTACCAACAAAACGACAAGGCAAGCCAAAATTGTCGGTTGGTCATGCTCCCTAGGCCACAAAACCAAATTCTAATAAGCACAAAAATTCCAAGAATCAAATTCATAAAACTAAAAGAGATATAAAAGCTTACCGGCAGAACAAAACCTGCCATGACAAAAAGTCAAACAATACTGAACAGAGCACCCACAAGAACCCAAATATATACACTGATAAAAAAGGTGGTCACGGTTAATCAACTACCTGGTAAGCCAAAAAATGTGTGAATTGACAAGATGCAAAACTGTGTATGTAGATAACATCTTCAGCTATTAGGGACCCACCAAATAGCACTTTATGTTACCTATATATTTAAAATTGTTAGGTCCTAGGTTAATAAAGCATGTCAATGTGTAATTTGAAACTCTTGGACACCGAATTATAGTTCAAAATTAAATGATTAAAATGATGTCTTAAGAAATTTTTAGGAAAATTGTTAGATTGCAATTTAGAAAGAAGAGCTTTCAGATTTTTTACAAGTAAGAGCTGTGTAGAGCAAATTTTAACTATTCTATGAAACTGAGAGATGAGTAGATTGCGATGTATAACTTTTGAAATATTGGATGACCAGTGAGTGTAGTGAATGATATCAAACTCAAAAGAGTTTCTTTTATCAAATAAATTCACCACACCTCTTCCCTCCTCGTCCACCTGAACCTCTAAATCGAACGCAACGCAAAAAGTCTGGATTGTTAATGGCAATGATGTCATCAACATATCTTAGAGCAATCCCAGGTAAAGGATGATTGGCAACATGTCTATCCTCAAAAAAATGTAAATAGAAATTAGCCAAACTGCTAGAAAAGCGACTGCCCATCGAGATACCACGAGTTTGGAGGTAAAGCCCACGGTAACGAAATTGTTATTAATACAGAAATCCAGTAGGAAATGCCAATACTGTTCTGTAGTCCCGGGCTCGAACTTCGTATGTATGTTTAGGGCTACCTGCAATGTACCCTTCAATGAAATTGAGGTGAAGAGGTTTTTAAAATCGTAAGTATCCACAGATGTGACAGTCACCGAGCCAAGTGTCTCCAAGACTCTGTTATTGCTCCCAATAATCCAAGTCGAACCCAACCTGCGAAGAGTCACGAACAAGTATCTCTGAAACAACCCACCCGCTTTACTATCATAACAGTTGTGTCCACTAGTAATGAAACGGAAGGAAACAGGTTCCTTATGAAACTTTGGGATGGCATAAATAAAAGGAAAGTTTAAGTTGGACACATTAAGCCTTATCCTTTTATGCAGAGCAATTATTTTTTTAACAATGTCAATGTGTCCAACTTAAACTTTCCTTTTATTTATGCCATCCCAAAGTTTCATAAGGAACCTGTTTCCTTCCGTTTCATTACTAGTGGACGCAACTGTTATAATAGTAAAGCGGGTGGGTTGCTTCAGAGATACTTGTCCGTGGCTCTTCGCAGGGTGAGTTCGACTTGGATTATTGGGAGCAATAACAGAGTCTTGGAGACACTTGGCTCGGTGACTGTCACATCTGTGGATACTTACGATTTTAAAAACCTCTTCACCTCAATTTCATTGAAGGGTACGTTGCAGGTAGCCCTAACATACAAACGAAGTTCGAGCCCGGGACTACAGAACAGTATTGGCATTTCCTACTGGATTTCTGCATTAATAACAATTTCGTTACTGTGGACTTTACCTCCAAACTCGTGGTATCTCGATGGGCAGTCGCTTTTCTAGCAGTTTGGCTAATTTCTATCTACATTTTTTTGAGGATAGACATGTTGCCAATCATCCTTTACCTGGGATTGCTCTAAAATATGTTGATGACATCATTGCCATTAACATTCCAGCCTTTTTGCGTTGCGTTCGATTTAGAGGTTCAGGCGGACGAGGAGGGAAGAGGTGTGGTGAATTTATTTGATAAAAGAAACTCTTTTGAGTTTGATATCATTCACTACACTCACTGGTCATCCAATATTTCAAAAGTTATACATTGCAATCTACTCATCTCTCAGTTTCATAGAATAGTTAAAATTTGCTCTACACAGCTCTTACTTGTAAAAAATCTGAAAGCTCTTCTTTCTAAATTGCAATCTAACAATTTTCCTAAAAATTTCTTAAGACATCATTTAACCATTTAATTTTGAACTATAATTCGGTGTCCAAGAGTTCCAAATTACACATTGACATGCTTTATTAACCTAGGACCTAACAATTTTAAATATATAGGTAACATAAAGTGCTGTTTGGTGGGTCCCTAATAGCTGAAGATGTTATCTACATACACAGTTTCGCATCTTGTCAATTCACACATTTTTTGACTTACCAGGTAGTTGATTAACCGTGACCACCTTTTTTATCAGTGTATATATTTGGGTTCCTGTATGTGCTCTATTCAGTCTTTGACTTTTTGTCATGGTGGCTTTTGTTCTGCCGGTAAGCTTTTATTTCTTTTTTAGTTTTATAAATTTGATTCTTGGAATTTTTGTGCTTATTAGAATTTGGTTTTGTGGCCTAGGTAGCATGAGCAACTGACAATTTTGGCTTGCCTTGTCATTTTATTGGTACTAGAAAGGCCACTCCCACAGGTTGATGCTCTCCTGATGACGGCAACCTGTTCCAGTTTTCACTTGTTTTGAAATTTTTGTATTTTTGTTCTGTAATATTTTCATTCTATATAAGTTACTACATGAGGTTTAGCTGTCTTCGGCACTTCTCATGGTATTAGCCTTTTTTGTCTAATATATATATATATTTTTTTGTCTATTTTTTTTGTGTATTAAAATTTATTTATAAAGTAATTTTTTTGTTTTATTTATGTACTATTTATTATATATATATATATATATATATATAGCACACTGTATAACAGAGAAAACAAAATAATAGTAAACAGTAGAAACAAAACAGTAGTAACCAGTAGAAAAAAAGTAAAGTATGCTTGCTTTTGCTCCAGTTAATCAGGATATTTTGCTATAACTCCAGATTAAAAATTCTAGACTGATTCTTATGTTTTTGCACTAAGCAAATATTTGGTCGATTTGGGCCCAAGTCTTCAACGGTTTTTTCCCTTCATGACTTAATAAACTAAAAGGGTGTTCCATTAAAAAGTCCACGTTGTTCATTTTACTTACACAAGAGAACCTAACAACTCCACAAATGAAATCAGCCACTCACTGTCAGATGTCATGTGAGCGATTGCTACTGTTCTGTTAAACAAAAAAGCAACCAGCCCTGAAAGACAGTTTTACACATGTGAAGTTAAGTTTACATCTGCTCATTCATTACTGTTCTCCGAAGCTTCAAGAATGAGGGCCAAGGTGACGAGTTGACTCTCTGACCCACTCAGTACTCACAGCACTAGTAAATGGATATGGAAGGCTGTAATGAGTTACTCAGTTACACAATTATTGTAGTGGCTCACATTTGCATTTAGAAAATCTGGGGATTGGTTGCTAATATGGATTTTATTTTAGAATTTTTTTAATTAAAAGAAAAAACAAAAACCTTTTTTTTTTTCTCATTTTTATGCGAGGTTTAGCCTCAGATGCTCATAATGACCCAACACCATTGTAAAACAAGCACAGATACTATAAATAAATCCCATCTTTTGTAAAGAAACTCAGTGCTACTTGAAAGAAAGAAATATACATGATTTCACATTTGCAAGAAATTTTTGGTTGTGAGCAATTTTGAAGCACCTCCGGCCATAATGGCATAATTTTGCTATCAAAAACTTCTCTACCAATATCATCATTCATCGATGATCAAAACTTGGTTCAGATTTTTTAACTTGGCGGAACACTATCTCACACTCTGCATCTGAGTGAAGAAGAGTCAATATTGATAGCATTAGTTTACATGGCACATCATGTCTAGCAAGTATTTTTGTCTTTATTTTAAAGCAAAATTAAATTTTAAAATTGGTACTTAATACATTTACAATAGAGTTGTCACCATTGCCTATGCCCATTTAATTGTTTTCACTGCAGAGTGAATTATAACCTAGATTCTTGAAATTTAATTTCACTTAAAATGCACATTTTTCATTTCCTCAGTTCCTTCTTGCTAAAACATGAAAGAAACAGAGTAATCATTTCTTCTTTTGTTTGAGAAGAAATAAAAATTAAAAATTGGAACCCTCAGTCACCATCTTTCAATACCTGTAAGTGTCATTTCCTCAGCAAATTTAAGAGGAAGTACTGCTTTTGAACTTTAATTTCACTTTCAACAGAAAAAAAAATGCCTGCCCTGTTTTGTATACCATAAAGGATCTAAAGAACAGGAAATGAAATGAAATTAAAAAAATCAGTACCACCACTGCTCAACAGTTTTACAGGCCAAGGAAATAATGCTGATTCCATCACAAACAGATTAAGTACCAATTTTGAAACTTAATTTCACTTCAAAAAGATGGAAGGTAAAAAATATTCATTCTGTTGATTGAAATTGAAGAAACTGCTAGAAAAAGGAAAATGCATTTTATTAGGAAATTTTTACGCACATATTTCTCGATGGGTCGAGATTAAAAATCATGTTTTATATGAGTTATTCTTTTTCAGTTAAATCCACTATTTAATGAATTTAACTGAAAAGGAATAGGAATTTTTTAAAAAATATGTTCACTATTACCCCCTCCCCTCCAAAAAAAAATAAACAAGAAAGATGACACCGAATTTTTGGGTGTAATGAGCAAGTCTTTTGAATCCATTTTGATGTGAATTAAATTTACTAAAGGTATTAAAAATCAATGGAACTGGTATGAAAAACAGCATCTCACTGAAAAAAAAACAAATTTTAACCGGGTTTTTAATCCCGCAGATATTGCAGTAAATGGAAATGTCAACTTACGCCCTCTGGTGGCAGACTTGTATGTTAAGAAAAATTTGAATGTATATGAGAAACATTTTGCAAAGGAAATGCTCTCCAACAAAGAAAGAATTTTTCAAATTGCCTCTTAGAAGCAGAGATATCGGCAAATATAAGATATGCATCTATGCTGCCCCTCCCCCGCCCCTCGCGGGAAAAGCATGCATTATTTTAAAAAGAAAGTATTTTCAAAAGGTTTTTCGACGTGAGTGGTATTGGTGCATGAAAGAATTTTTCCAATCGAGTTTTCAGCAGCTCAGGTTTTACTGCAAATACATCAGACGCAGAAATTAACTCTTACGCCCCCTGATGGCCAAACCATTCTTTATGAAATATTAGAAATTATATGCTGAGAATTTTCTATCACGAGCTGTATCCCGTGCAGAAAGAAATTTTCAAATCGGAGTTTTAGAAGCGGAGATATTGAGGAAAATGCAATTTACCTTTACTTTACGCCCCCTAGCCGAAAGTTGATGCATTACTTGAAAATTTTGAACTTATATGAGAAACATTTTACACCGGATAAAAGTTATCTAACAAAGAAGGAATTTTTCAAATAAGACTTTTAGAGGCAGAGATATTGACAGAAATAAGATAGACATCTACGCCCTCTGATGGAGAAACCATATTATTTTAAGATGGAAATATTCTCAAATGTTTATTGACAGGTGTGGTACCGGTCCACAAAAGAATTTTTTCAATCGGGCTTTTAGAAGCTGAGATTTTGCTTCAAATACCTACGAAGCAGAAATTTAACGCTTACGCCCCCTGGTGGCCAAGCCATATTTCATAAAAAAATTAGAAATTACAGTAAAAAAAATTCCCACCAGGAGCTGTATCCGGTGCTGGAAGAATTTTTCAAATTAGATTTCTAGAAGCAGAGATATCGGAGAAAGCGCAATTTACTTTTATTCCCCCTAGCGGAAAGACAATGAATTATTTGAAAATTTTGAAATTATATTAGAAACATGTCGCACTGGAAACTTCCCAACAAAGAATACATTTTTCAAATCAAATCATTAGAAGCAAAGATATTGACAAAAACAAGATATACACCAGTGCCCCTGGCGGAGAAATCATGCATTATTTTAAGAAGAAAATATTATGGAAAGGTCTGTCTAAGTGAGTAGTATTGGTCTACGAAAGAATTTTTTCAATCGGGATTTTACAAGCTCAGATTTTGCTTCAAATGCATTAGAAGCAGAAAATCAACACTTACGCACCCTGGTGGCTAAACCATTAAATACCAAAAACTAGAAATTATATGCAAAATGTTTCCCATCACAAGCTGTATCTGCCGAAGGAAACATTTTTCAATTCGGAGGTTTAGAAGCAGAGATATCTGGGGAAAAGCAGTTTACTTTTACGCCCCCTAGCGGAGAATGCATGCGTAACTTGGAAAAGTGACCTTGCCTAAAATAATCTTCGAGTTGAATGGAATCAAAAAGTAAAAGAATTTTTTTAATTGAACGCTTAGAAGCAAATTATGGATTAGAATGTGTTTTGAATTCGATATCATCTGCCTTTACGCCCTCTAGCAACAAAATTTTGCATCGCAAAAAAAAAAAACTAAATAAAGGATCATCATTCGAACATTTCAAGCTTCCAAAGGCATAATTTTTCAAATTGGACTATTAGTTGCAGAGATATCGTGTCTACAATCGGACGGACGGATGGACGGACAAACCGATAACATAAGCACGGTCTTTTTTTACAAAAGATGTACTAAAAATAAAGAACATGATCACAAAAATATTAAAAACATGGAATATAATCAAGAAAGGAAAGCAAAAAATTGCAAGACTGTCAGAAAAATTCAAAATGTGGACAACCATAGAACATTCTCATCCTCGCTAGATCCATAATCCAAAACTAATGATGTTTCCTCTATTTTTTGGTCATTTTGTGATCTTTCCCAAAACTTTTGATGTTGTTTCAGTATATTTTTCATCATTTTGTGATTTTTCTGCGACTTTCTGGCAGACACTCTATTGTAGCATAGAAAAAAAAAAAAAAAAAAAGTAAACCCTTTTTTCATAGGAAAAAAACCAACTTACTAGTATCTTGAGGACATTGTAAATGTAACAATAATTGGGAAAAAATTATAGGAAATTAGAAAGTCAGGAAAGGGTATATAAATTGGGAACTTCCCAATTAAATCAGGAGAGTTGGCAGCTGTGCAATGGTAATGCTACTTTTCAATGATACAGGATTTCTGTGTGCCTCTGCCTAATGTATCTGCTTTGTTTTCTCAGTGAAATTTCTTTTTGCTAACCTTTGTTTGCAAGGGCTTTTGCCTGATGCTTTCATCTTCTGCCTATGTGGTGACAAGTACTCATCAGTTCATACAGTAAGGGGTAAACACTACATTCATACAGTAAGGTAAGCACTCTTTTTGTGTGAGTTAATCTTTTCACGGTGCATGATACTTTTCCTTCAATTGAAACTTTCATTTGCCTATCTTGCTCTGAAAGAGCTACACACTGAATTATCTCTTATTTGTGCTATTCAAAAGGAATTGCCAACACACCTTTAGGTAAAATCATATATTGTAAATGCACCACTGCTGAAATTTTAATGAAAACCAATCCTTTTTAGGACTAACCTGTTATTTTTAAGGTGCTTTCCTTTGCCTCCGCAGCTCTCATTGTAATACATTACATGGTGCAGTGGGATGGATTGACTAGTCTCTCCTGGATTCCTTCAAGAACATTTCACAGCAATTTATACTACAGTTATGACTGTTGAAGTTCACTGACTTCAGATGCTTAGCAGAGTCATACACATATAGTGTGAAAGACTGATGATGACACCTTTGAAAGAATTTCATTGTTGATCTGTTTCGCTTATAATAATGCAGAGTTGTGTTTTTCTTCAGCTTGTGGTGCCATTTCTACCTGCTTGATATTCATCTTCACTCTACAATCCCATGAAGGAAAATAATTCCAACTGACCTGGATTTGATGAGAATATCATTCTTTTCATAATATAAGTATATTTTCTTTGTTTTTATTTTAAAATATATTATTGAGATCCTGGGTTTGTGCTATTTTTAAAACTAACTCCAATGGGCATTAGGTTACCACAGTTAGGAACTGTTTTGTTGTGAGTTTTAGCCTATTACTATTAATATATAATTTTGGGGGTTTATGATGATATATTGCTTCACACTCTTTTTTTTTTTTTAAATTTTCAATGTTAAAGCACCCATTGTTTCTACATTTTAATTTTAGATAGAAGATATTTGTTCATTATGTTGCTCGCTTACTCCCACACCTGCCCCCCCCTCACTTTCACCATTCTTGTGTCATTTGGCATGGTTTCTCTTTTCTGTCACAACTTCTTTCCCCATGTTACAATTCTCCCCAGGTGATTAGCCTCTAAATTCCCTCTCTTGGTATTACCCCCACCATGTTTCAATGCTTCTCTGCCACTTGTTTTTCTTCTTTGCCCATATTCCTCTTTCTGGTCTTAAACCTTTTCTTTCCATCCTACCATTAATCAACTTTGTCCGCTACCTGCCCTTCCCTTTTGCTCTCCCCTCCCTCTCACCCCACACACGTTTTGTTACTGGGTGGCTTACTAATGATGCTTGTTCCAGGCCAGTAACAAACAGAGTTCGCCGAAAAAAATTTTTAAAGGAGTATTTTTACTCCTTTGAAAAAATTTAGGAGTACATTTTAAAAGTGGGGAGTGTTTTAGAAAAATTAATAAATGAAATAAAACTTACAAAAATTAAGGGCAATTATGAAAAATCCAGATTTTTTTCATATTAAAAATTTTTACTACCGCTCAATGTATTTAGAATTTGGATCCGTTTTGCTTCTTATTTTAGTAATAAATATAATATTTGTATTTTAAAACAATAACATTAAATTTATCATGTTTTGTTATGACCACATGCAACGTGTTCAAGAAGGGAATACATTGCACTTTTGATATTCCTATAGATATCTAAAAATATCTAATAAACTTCTCAGCAAGTTTCACAGCCACATTTGTCTTTTGTTGACTCTGCTGCTGCACAAAATCCAGTACTTAAATTTTCACTTTGCTGATATCTTTGTTTCACTTCCCATTTCTTCATTGTCGCTTTGTTTTCTCCTTTTTCTTTTTTTAAAGCACTTGAATGACAACTTCTTCCATCATACTGAAAGAACTTTCAGTCTGAGGATCATGAATGCATGATAGCTTTCACTATTTTAGATAAAAGATAAATACTGTAACTTTAAGAATATGAATACTTTTGAACACCATGCATCAATTCATACAAACTTTTCCGCTGCCTTACTTTCGTTTTTGGACTCCCCCTCCCTTTATCAAGCTGAAATGCAAACTTTGGGGGGGGGGGGGTATTTAAGAACACAGGACACATGTTCGCCACATCGTTAGGAAAAAAATTACAATTACGGGAAAAATCTTTGCTACATCCGATTTCCGTTTTTGGACATTTTCCCTCCATTTGCAAGGCGAAATAACAAATATTTATGAAATAAAACGATATCTGACAACAATACTAGGCAGAGGAAACATCGCATGAAAAATAAAATCACGATTACGGAAGAAATCTTCACTGCGTCTAACTTCCGCTTTTGAAAGTTTTAGGCAGAAAGCATCCTTCACCACTACCAATTGCCCCAAAATCTCTGTTCAGTTATGCATCGATCTCTAGGATAACATAAATTATGACAGAAAACGTGACACTCTCATGCCTGAAAATTACGGTACAGGGGAATTTACGCGCCGTCGAATTTCCGTTTTCGGAAATTTTTCTTCCGTTTTCAAACTGAAATACAAGCATTTATGGAAGAAAATGATATACTCATGTGTATAACAACAATACTGAAAAACAACATCGCAGGAAAACGAAATTACGATTACGGAAAAAATCTTTATTTCATTTACCTCCGTTTGTGAAAGACCAAATAGCGTCCCGGTGCATATTTTTATGTGTTGGTAAAGTTCTTTGGGGCGTAGTTTTATGCGCTTCTCGATGAGTATTTTTACGTGTTGATGTGTATTTTATGCGTTTTTTCGATGCGTATTTTTACGCGTTGGTAAAATTTCGATGTGTAAACACACTTTTTGATGCGTACTAGATGCGTGATTACGCATTTTGGCGAACTCTGGTTACAAATACCTCTGGCGATTAGAACACCCTGTCTAACTTTTGTGGGGTGTTTCATGGATGTAGATTAGGTACTAAAACCTATGTTACAGACCCATTCTTCACTGCCTTTAAACAGTTTTTTTGGTTGTTGCACATGCTGTTTTTGGTAGTTTGCTGGTTTTCCTACTGCACTGTATTGTGAAGGCATGAACTGTGTATGACATCATTTGTGCTATGGTGTACTTGTCCTAATCTCTGTTCCTATTCTGATCTTTCCAACATGGAAGCTCCATCACCAGTCCCCCCCCCCCTTCTTTTGGCTTAATGGGGTTTGTACATCCTAGTGATGGAGGCACCCCTCTCTAATAACCAAACAAGAAACTTTGTCAAGAATTAATGCATTGTATAAGAGCTATGAACTAGCTACAGGGTAGCTCATCGAAGCATAATTACCAGTAATAATATGAACAGCCAGATCTGTCTGGAACGCTTGATGTTACAGCACCATCTGCATTGTTGCACCATCACGTATTCAGGAGTGTTTGCGAGACCAGATAAAATCCCCTGAAAATCTCGTGGGCTTACTAGGGTTTTATGACTTTTAATTCAATGAGTGTTTTAAAACCAATTATTATACCTTATATTATAATAACCCAATTGTATTATAATAATTCAAAAATGTATTTACATTTACCTTCTTTTAGCAATATTTAACAATTTTAAACATTTAAATCACGGAATATATTATGAAGAAAAATACAATAAACCACAGTCTTAAAACACCTGAATTATTAAAAAAAAAAAAAAAAAGCAACCAGTTTCTTTTGTTTCCTTGGAATAAGCTCTGAATCTGCCTTTCTTTTGTATTAAATTTCACAATAACTGTTGGAATGAGAAAGGTTCTTTTTTCCTTCTTCACATACAGAACTGGAAGGTTCCTCAACACACAGGGATTTGGAAGATCCCTGTTCACATATAGAACTACGAATTTCTTTTTGACATGAACTGGAAGGGATTTCATGAGTTTCTATATTTGAAATAAGCACATCAGAACTAGATTTTTCAGCATTTAAGTCCTCCTGATATGCTGTCCAAATTTTATTGATATTTACAAGTAAATCCTTATTAATTGGATCAGTCACGGGATTTTTCAAGCCATATTTTTGGCAAGTTGTTTTTTTGGAAGACATTAAGTAGTCTTCAACTGAAAATGGATTTTTTCAGTCAGGTTTCTGGACATAAATATTGCTGCAAATATGCTCTACACCAAAATGTGACTTACGCCCTCTAGTGGCAAACTTGTGCATTAAGAAAAATTTTGACATTACATGCAAAACATTCTGCAGGAGATATACTATGAACTGAAGAAGTTGTCTACAGCTCAACATTCTTACAAAAATAACCAGAAATTTTTGTTTGGAAACACTATGCTTATTGAAAAAACCTGATGACTAACAAGCTTATTAGAAGCTTTCCACATATACAGGAACTCTTCATGGCTTGTCAGCGACCTGATGTCCACTCCATTTCTTTCAAGCACATGGAAACAACTCACCAAAATCCGTGACCATCAGAACTCTAATGATGCCACAATGATTTGAATGTTTACTCTCCATTCGTCCTGATGATGCCGAGCCAAATGCTCTGTGAAACAATAGTTGATGTATGATAAACATTTAATTGTGGTAAATGTTGATATTTTTATTCAATTTAAACACCACAAGTTTTGTAGTCATAAATTATAGATAATTAGGATTGGTAATAATAAATAAGATGAAAGTTGTTGTTTTTCCCCAAAGGGGGGCAAAATAAAAGATTAGAAAAGAGAAATGATTTCCATTAGTCAGGCCCCTAGAAATATGGATACTGGATATTTCTAGGGGATATGGATCCATATCCATATTTCCAGAAATATGGATACTGGATATTTCAATTCCATGACTAAACAGAAGTGAGGCCCTTAGAAATATATCATAGCTGTCTGACTCAGACAGTTATGAATACAAATTTGTCTAATTTAATATAACTATTGTTATCAGGCACTTATTAATGATAAGCATTTGCTTTGGATGCAAAAATTGTTCTAAATTAAATTTTAATGAAATTTCAGTAACAATCATCCAATCTGCCAGAATAATCTAATAAACAAGTATTATAAAATACTGACTAGTTTACAGTGATAACGATACTCAGATCAGTATTTGATTAAAATGACTTTCAAAATAATCTTATGTTAGTTAACAAGAATCATAACAAGAATGATAATATGAGTAGTAGGAGTAATGATTAGTTTTGTGCAAGGAGATTATTATGTTATAGCGCTAGTGCAATGGCTGCAAGAAAAAGATTTTGATGAGAGGGGCAAAGGTTTGTTTCTATCAATTGCATTTTTAAGTTACACACTATCATGATGCCAAATATCTTTATTGGACAGCTACTGTAATTACAAATTTATTGTCAGTGACTAGCATTTTTATAATTAACAAACAGATATGGGGTACGGATTGTTATTCTTCACCAAATCTCAAACTCATGTGGTCCCAGTCTTCCACAGCCAGGATATCTATATTTATAATGGAATCTAAGAAAAATTCAAAAAACATACAGGTAGTAGTTTCCAAGCTGTTTCAAAACACAAACCCCCAATACAAAGACTAACTGAACTCATTGTCTTAATTTACTACGCATAATGATAGCAACATTTCAGAACATATACAAATGACAACTAAATATTTAATGTGTTTATAATAATTTTTCATACAGATGAAATTGCCGTACTTGCTTAATTAACATTTTGATTAAGCATGTCACCTCTCAGATCTGTGACAACACAGACAAAAATAAAAATTTAATTCAATGTTTTGTGTTTTACAAGTAAGATTGAAGGAATTTACCATAACTCATATCTGCTAAGTCTGTCTAAGTACAGAGAAAATATGAAAAAATCATACAATACAGACACAAGAAAGTGAGATATACTATTTGGAATACACTGTTGTCGTGTGGTAGAAAAATAATATCAAAAACACATACTTTACTTTATCTATCTAGTATATATATATATATATACACACAAGGTTCTTAGGAAAGTCTGTTTACCCCCCTCTAAATTTTAAACCGCCTATTGTACCGCCACAGAAGTAACATGTACCTATAGAAAAGTGACCATGCTCAATTAATTGGACGTGCTTGTAGCACCCCTAGTGGCAAAATACGGAACTTAGCAAAACTAACTCAGAAACCAAGAGAGATATGCAAAAAAGTCCAATTACAGAATGAAAGAGCAGTGTTTAATTTAGTACAAAACAACACTTGGTTCAACAAACACACTTACAGAAAAGACAAGACATGTTAAAGTAGTAAACATTTAAATTACACACAAAACAACACAGACGCAACACACAGTTCATGTAGTACAGGTGCAACTAACCTGGCGAGTAGCCTACCGTACACATTGTTTGAAGTGTGCACCATCGCGACGATGTACATCTAGACTCGGGATAGAACTGCATCTCGAACAGCATGCAGCATCGCAGGGGTTGCAGTATTACAGGCCTTGACCATGCATTCCTTTAAATCTGCCACGCTGGAAGGTTCTGTAGAGCACACTTGATCTTTCAGGTATCCCCAAAAGAAGAAGTCTATCGGTGTTAGGTTGGGTGACCGTGACGGCCATTCTGTACAACCACCATACCCAATAATATTGTTGCTGAACGTGCGAGATAAGAACAAGCAAACTGGAAAGGTTTTATGGGAAGGACAGCCGTCATGTTGAAACCATATGCGTGGTAATGTATTCAAAGGAACATCGTCTAACCAATCGCTTACTAGACCACATAACAGCTGCAAGTAACACTGACCTATTAAATTTCTCTCAATGAACACAGGTCCAATTACAGATGTTTTCCACATTCCACACCACACATTAAGTGACCAGCATACTTGATGGGGTGCTTGTCTTGTTATGTGTGGATTTCTCACATCCTAGTAGTGGGAATTCTGGTGATTGATAATCCCACCCCCTGTAAATGTTGACTCGTCAGTCCATAGGATGCTGTCCACAAACCACAGCTTTTCCTGTAAAGTGTTCAAGACGAAGTTACAAAATCCATACCGCATTTGAAGGTCACTAGGCATCAGGTTTTGTACAACAGCATCACGGTAGGGATACGCACCATGTTCATTCAAGATTTGCCACTGCTGTGATGCCAACAATTCACATGCACGGCTCACTGCCGTCGTACTACTTTGGAGATTTGCAAGAACATTGCCCAAAACATCCACAGGATATACTCGCACATCAGCACCAATGGGACAACCAGAATGATGCTCAGTAACATTTCCTGTTTCTCGCAGGCGCCGGACAACTTTGGCAATTGTCTGTGCAGCTCGATGCTGACGAGTGGGAAATCGTACTCCATACATCCATGCGGCCTTTTTTGCATTCTGCTGACATTCGCCGTACAGCAAGACCATATCCCAGTACTTGTCATTCGTGAAGATAGCCATCTACCTGCCAACCTCATACTCTGATTCACTCTTAATTCCCACCCATCATTTATAGCCCTTCGGCTGTCTAGACGCCATTTTACATCAAACTTGAAATTAGCATAATTACGTGTTATATCCCACAACCACTTTTCTGTTGCTGTCGCATGCTAGCAGCTGGACACCTGATGCTTTGTTTGCATTTTCTTGTCTTTTCTGTAAGTGTTTGTGTTGAACCAAGTGTCATTTTGTACTGATTAAACACCGCTCTTTCATTTTGTAATTGGACCTTTTTGCATATCTCTCTTTGTTTCTGAGTAAGTTTTTCTAAGTTCTGTATTTCGCCACTAGTGGCGCTACAAGCACGTCCAATTGATTGAATATGGTCACTTTTCTATAGGTACACGTTACTTCTGTGGTGGTACGATACGTGGTTTAAAAGTTAGAGGGGGGTAAATGGACTTTCCTAAGAACCCTGTATAAAGCAAAGTAGGAAAATGGGAAAATGCAAGTGTTTCCGTCTGCAAATTGTTCGACTACTTCTAAATGACCTAGAGATCTGAAAAGTGGTATGCTGATAGCTCTTAACATTCATATTCCTAAAAAAGTCTGAAAATCAAAAGAATAAAATTGACAGCTTTGGAACACTGCCTGCTTGAATTTTTTGCAAAATGTTCGATTACTTCTAAATTACCTAGAGATCCGAAAATTGGCATGCTGATAGGCCTTAAGGTCTGGATACCTAGAATAGCCTGCCCTCCCCACTCCCTTATTAAAATGGTGACTTTGGAATATTGTCTGCTTGAATTTTTCTACCACTTTAAAATGGCGGCTTTGGAATATTGTCTGCTTGAATTTTTCTACCACTTTTACAACTAGAAAAGTCTGAAAACCAAAAAATCAAAGAAGTAGCTTTGGAATATTGCCTGCTTGAATTTTTTGTGAATTGTTCAATCACTTCTAAATGACCTAGAGGTCTAAAATTGGCATGTTAATAGGCCTTAAGGTCTGTACACCTATAAAAGTCTGATAACCAAAAGTATCGAAATGGCAGCTTTCGAACATTATCTGCTTGAATCTTTTGTGAATTGTGTGACCACTTCTAAATGACCTATAGATTTGAAAATTAGCATGCTGATAGGTCTTAAGGTCTGAAAACCTAGAAAAGTCTGAAAACCAAAAATATTTCAAAACAGCAGCTTTGGAATATTGTCTGCTTGAATTATTCCACCACTTCTACATGCAAAACAGTCTGGAAACCAAAAAATTCAAAAGGGTGGCTTTAGAAAACTGTCTGCTTGAATTTTTAAAATTATTTCTACACTAAGAAAAGTCTGAAAACCAAAAACTTCAAAAAGTGTGGCTTAGCTTTACTGTTCAAAATGCTGATAAGTTTAAAGATAATTATACCAGAAACATTGAAATGCTGTAAAACTCCATCAAATTTTAATATAACTACTGTTTTATGTAACCGTATGCATTGACCCTGAACAGTTAAAAATCTGAAATTACTTTTCTTTCCCTTTCTTTAATTTTATGTTAAAAAAATTATTTTATAGATTCACCGTTCGGAGAACAGGCATGACTGCTAGTTTAATTTATTTAATTAACATACAATTTGTCAAATGGAAAAAAAAGTAAACAGTGGATACAGCATTTACTCTCACATAAGCAAAACACAGTAGACAAAATGTAGCATTTTGTTTTAATAATTATATCATTGTTAAAAAAAAGAGGTTAGTACACATTTAAATTTCTAGAGCTTTTTATAAATAATCAAATCTGTTTTAGACAGTAAAATACATCAACAGAAATATTTATAAAACCAACTTTTTGAAATGCAAGATTAGCATGCACTTTTAAAGATGGTACTGAAGCCATCAGATCATGCAGAATATTTTTCTCTCCGTCAGTCAACATTCTAACAGAAGATGTAAGAAAAAGTTATGATAATACAAACATATAGTTAAAACATACTGTCAATACTTCAGCATTGATTTGAAACTTTATTTTAGTTTCATGACACTCTTCTGCAACCCCCCCCCCCCATTTTTTTAAGGAAGGAGTTTTGAAGGAAATGTGTAAAACATTCTCAATAAAGCAAAATAAAGCACTTACCATGAGTACCAAACTTTAAAGTGAGGTCTTTATAGACTTTAAGGGCATTGATGACATCACTCTTAGTTCTATCTGCATGCTGGTACTATTAAAAATGCGTTAATTTCAGTTTATATTTACGATAGATCAAAACATGTAAAAAGATTTGAACAATGCATTCAGATGTAAAAATGAGCATAAAACTATCAATTAAAAATACAATAAGAATGCAAATCTGACAATCTCTATTTATTTCTGGCCATAAATCCTTCAGTACATAAAATAAAAGTATAAAAATCTCAAGCAACTTTTTAAAATTTCAGAAAAGTTTTCTTAAGGATATTACTTTGTTAACATTATAATCACTGCTACAGTACTACAACCAGTTCCTGAGAAGAAAACAAGAACTCTGTATAACAGGTTGCAAGGTGCTTTACTACACATCTCAAGGCATTTTACACATGCATGCGTGTGCGTGTGTTCACATGCACATATATGAACAACAAAATTTCTTGGGCATGTGCATCAGAAACAAATCTCAAAACACACATTCCCAGTTATGCTAATGGATAAGTATAAACACATATTACAATAATCAACAAAATAAGTTGGTGGAAACTCATCAGTGGACTGCGTTATGAGTTTCCATAACTTATTTGGCACATGAATCAATGCTAGGTGACAAATTCAACAGCAGCTCAATAAAAGTGACTATAGTATATTATATAGTGCAAATTCTTATATAAAAGTAATTTATGAATAAACAAAACTAGCCAAAATACATAAAAAATGGAGGCTTTAATGTTATTAAAACACACACATTAATCTTAACTTAATTCAGCATAGTTCTTGACCACACCATCTCCTGTGTGCAGCTACAAGAGAAGTAAAAGAAAATAATTCATCTAATTATTTATAAATCCATGTATTTTTTTCTCAAAGGTCTTCTGTGAGCTACAAAACAGACCAAATAATCATGGCATAAGGATTTCCTCTTGGTGTTTTTAAGCAGTTCTTGGAACAACTTTCATTGTGTGAATAGCTTTGAATGAGCAGGATTTCATGCAGGTGTTTTTTAGCAGCAGCTGTGGAAAATTAGTTTTTGTTGTTATAGCAACAAAGTACAATGTTTGTGTATGAAATTGCAATGGAAATTATATATGAGGATTAAAAAAAACTGTTTCAACAAATTTCACAACAAAAACTTTTTTTTTTTAAAATGACAGTCTTAAGCATATTAAAATGCTTACTATTGCCATAATGCAGCAACTGGGCCAATTTTTAAGAACAAAAAACTGATTGACTTCATTACTTGTTGAAGATAGACATGCTCTTTATGATTAAATAGAGAAACTGTTATTTTATGGGGATTAACAAGATGGCATTTTATTATTTTTTATCAAATTTCCAGGTTGTACTCCAACCTGTTAGAAAAATTATGTATGCCAAAAAAAATCATGTACTTGCCCATCCATCTGTGGAAATGTATCTCTGTACTTTCAGTTAAATGAGAAAATTTCCTCTGACATCCTATAACCATTCATTATTATGAGAATAAAGATCAATGTATGCATTTTCAAATATCTCTACTCATAGTTTCTCTGTTAAGTTGATTAAAATTATATCTGTGTGTACATTTTAGGCACTTCTTAAATGCTATTAACATGCTGCAGGAGTGATTGTGAGGTGACACAAGAAACCCTGAAACTCTCAGCTCAGTGCCAATATACATACAATGCATGTTACGAATATTTATATATATTATGCATATATAAACTAGCTACACAACAAATAGGCCCTAGTGCTTGTGCAGTTAAACTTCACATCTTTCCTTGTACCCAATTTTCTTTCATTGTGCAAAATCCTTCAGGCATTGCAACTTTGAAATCAAATTTCGCAATTTGTATTATACATTAATTGAGGAGTCTATGTGGATCATTTTATTTATTTTAAGCCTACAGTGGATTCCATTAAATTTCTAAAAGCAGCTCCTTGGATTAACTGAATCTAATGTAATCAAATTATTTGATGTAGATGCAACTTTCAAAATAATGAAAAAAAAAAAGCCTTCCTTTCAGCAGGCTGTTAACTGAGATAACAAGATAACTTGTTTGATAACAAAAGAAACACTCAAGGTGCCACAAATCGTCTAATTCACCATCCCCACGGACATGCAGTGTTTTTAAATCAAACGCTGGTTTTCCCAAAGAAAATGGAACTTGAACTTTTAGTTATCATTTCGTAGCATTTTTAGAAATGAAATGTTCGAAGCATCTCAAATTCTTCTAAAACTTAAAAACCTGGATTTACAGGTTTGGAATGTGACAAAAACCCGGAATTCCGGGCTACACCCGGATTACAAACAGGTCTGATGTTGATTGCCAGGCCACCCGAATTCGGGGGACAATTTAATTTCCCTGTGGGCAGGCAGCGTCACACATAAACTGGTGACGGTTGTACGGCCTGGTCACGAATGATCTGGAAGGATGGTAAACAGGATATATTACCTTCGACCAGCCCACAGAGCATTTTTTTTATTTGCAGAACATAATGTGCATGCACATCTAATGCTTTGGCCGGAGGGGTTGTTTTTAATATTTCTCATGGCAATCAACATGTTAAATTAACCAGATACATAATTAAATTACAGGGTGATCTGTTTGGGTAGGAATAATTTAAAAATGCTGTGGTATGGCTTGTAACAGATATAATAAGTCAATATTTGGCAGAAATTACCTTTATGGATGGGAGTTTGTCTAGGCCTCTGCAAGACACTCTTCGTGGACTTGGCACAGCTCATACCAGGCACGCTCAATTCTTGCCACATGTTTTCTAACATCTATGGAGTGGTTTGTAGCATTTTAAAAATGTCTTCTTCTCTCTGAACTATCTTTGGGAAAAATTTTCTAACTTTGTTCTCTATACTTGGAGCTAATCTTATATTGTAATTCTTGCTAACTCTCTTTAATAATTCAAATAAACCTTTGTGATAAGTAATTCTTCTAATGAACTTCATTTGTTGCTGTTGTGTGTTCTTCTTAACTGAAATATTTAGAAGTTTTTCAATTTCATTTTTAAGATACTTATTTTCTGTAAGGATGTCTTTAAGTTCTTCTTTGTAGGCTTTTTTTCATCTCTGCTGTAGATATTACTTTATGGAATAGTCTAGGAGGTAAAATGTAGTTGTGTACTGTCTTACATAGGAGAGATAAGTTGCAGACTAGAAACTTGAATAGCATAACATAAAGCAGCTATAAAAAATTGCTCCAACAAGACAGGTTTAGATAGGCATGTTAGAGAAACTGGTCGCAACATGGACTGGAATTCTTAAAGTCATCAGTTTTCAAAGCAACTTTCAAAAATAAAAATTAAAAGAAGGGATAGAAATAGAGAAGAATCAGAATTCCATCATCAATGACTGCAGAGGTTTGTCCCTGCCTAACATCTAACAAGATTTGGTAAAAAATAACCGTAACCATCAAGATTAGCTGTAACTGCAATAGTGACAGAGAAAGAGTGACAGCAAGGGACTGCCTAATGAAGGAGAATAATTTTCTCCAAATATTTACAATTTAAAATAAATAATTCCTAGAAAAAACAGATATTAGAAATTTAATTAAGTGTTTAATTTAATAAACTAGAAAGCCAGTTTTCAACAAGAACTTTATTCAAATTATTAATCATGCAACTATTATTTTGAGAAATAAGGCTTTGCACATCAGTAATTTAGATAACTTGGTTTCTGCACTTCAGAGTAAATTGACCACGCTAATAAAGAATTGACCAAAAACTGAACGTTAATGAAAAGTACAACACTCACCTCAGCCAAAATTTTCGTTACGTATTCATCAAGTGGATCTTCAGACATTGTAAACCTGAAAAAATTACAGCACAATTTAAATTTATACAGAAATTTAAGTTGCAGTGCATTGACAGGAATGGGCAAAAACATGTAACTATATGAAATACATCAATTAAAATAAAACTCATGCTTAAGTTACATAAAATTATTAATGCAATATTGGAGCTTTTGAACAATTTTCATTTTCACACTATCTATTACATTTAAACTTTGGTTTAAAAAGACTACAGAAAAAAAGAATAGAATTAATAATCTAAAGCAACTTTTATGGGTATTTTACTAGGAAATTTTTTTATTAATAGCAAATTTTCAGAGAAAACTCTTCTCCTTCTTCAGGCTGTCTTGTTGTTGTCACTTTTTACTTGTCACTATCACGGTTACGGTTTACCTTGATGGTTACAGTTAACCTTGACGGTTTAGGTTATTTTTCAACAAATCCTGCCAGATGTTAGGCAGGGAAAATCCTTTGCAGTCATTGATGATGGAATTTTGATTTTTCTCAATCTCTATTACTTCTTTCAGTTTTCTTTTTTGGAAATTGCTTTGGAAACTGATTACTTTAAGGGAATTCCAATCCATGCTGTGCCCAGTTTCTCTAACATGCCTATCTAATCCAGTCTTGTTGGAGCAATTTTTTATAGCTGCTTTATGCTCAGCTATACGAGTTTCTAGTCTGCGACCTGTTTCACCTATGTAAGATAGTCCACAACTACAATTTACTTCATAAACTACTCCTTGCATTTTTAAAATATCTTCTTCTCTTTGAACTATTTTAGGGAAAATTTTTTTAACTTTGTGCTCTAAACTTGGAGCTAGCCTAATATTGTATTTCTTACTAATTCTCTTTAAAGACTCAAATAAACCTTTGTGATAAGAAATTTTTCTAGTGAATTTTACTTGTTGCTTTTGTGGGTTCTTCGTACCATTAAAATTCAGAAGCTTCTCAATTTCTTCTTTAGGATAGTTATTCTCTGCAAGTATGACTTTAAGCTCTTCTTTATGGGCTTCTTTTTTATCTGCAGTAGAAACTATTTTATTAATTTTTTCTAAAAACTGACTTGCTACATTTTTCTTAATAGAAACTGGATGATAGGAATTGAAATCCAGTAGTCTTTTAGTATTCATTGGTTTTTTATACCAACTAGTGAGGAATTTTTCATCTTCATAACAGATAGTAATATCTAAGAAGTTTATTCTTCTTTCTTTTTGAAGTTCAATAGTGAACTTAAGGGAATCATCTAATTCATTGAATGAGTCTAGAATTCTTTCTGGAACAATTTTTCCCTAAAATAGTTCAAAGAGAAGAAGATATTTTAAAAATGCAAGTAGTAGTTTATGAAGTAAATTGTAGTTGTGGACTATCTTACATAGGTGAAACAGGTCGCAGACTAGAAACTCGTATAGCTGAGCATAAAGCAGCTATAAAAAATTGCTCCAACAAGACTGGATTAGATAGGCATGTTAGAGAAACTGGGCACAGCATGGATTGGAATTCCCTTAAAGTAATCAGTTTCCAAAGCAATTTCCAAAAAAGAAAACTGAAAGAAGGAATAGAGATTGAGAAAAATCAAAATTCCATCATCAATGACTGCAAAGGATTTTCCCTGCCTAACATCTGGCAGGATTTGTTGAAAAATAACCTAAACCGTCAAGGTTAACTGTAACCGTCAAGGTAAACCGTAACTGTAATAGTGACAAGTAAAAAGTGACAACAACAAGACAGCCTGAAGAAGGAGAAGAGTTTTCTCCGAAAATTTGCTATTAATGAAAAAATTTCCTAGTAAAATACCCATAAAAGTTGCTTTAGATTATTAATTCAATTAAACTAGGAAGCCATTTCTCAACATGAGCTTTATTCAAAGAAAAAGAATAGAGTTTAAAAGCTCCCATGTGGCATTTATAATTTCATGAAACTTGAGTGTGAATTTAATTTTAATTGTTAGATGCAGAGTATATATATACTCTGACTGCAAAGGATATATATACTCTGCATCTAACTATAATATATACTCTGAACTTCATTTTAACTGTCTAACAAATATATACTCTGAACTTCATTTTAACTGTCTAACAAAAAAGCACAAAGGAGTATAATTCACAATGTAAAAATGAGTGCATAGCAGTGGCGGCTCGTCTTAAGGAGCACGTGCTCTACCCATAAGATAGCATGGAATAATTGATTGATTAATACTCACGACACGCAAGGAAATATTGGTTTACTTAAAAAAAATGTCAAATCTATAATAAAAAAATAGATCCAAAATAAATTTTAATTCAGTTGAAAATGTCAAATATATAATCGAAAAATAGATCCGAAATAAATTTTAATTCAGTTAGCTGCGAACTTAACGCCAAAGCGAACTTTATGCCAAGCAGCTGTTCAGGTCGCCATCATCGTTTCATCTCTGTGGGCACAATTTTCCTTGGCTCATCGACAACACAGCTCAAAAGTTGCTTGTGCATGCGTGTTTTAGATCTACTGAAGCCATTTCGCAAAGCAGAAAAAGTAACATTGGAGCACATGGAAAACTGGCCCGCGTGTTGAGTCGTGATTGCCGTCGCCTCCTCAGTTAAACAAACAAGTAGGGAAGCAACCCTGCACTCCGTTTTACGTTTCTTTTCTGTCAAGATTTTTGTGGCTGTCTTGGTGTGGTCTGCAGTTTCATTTTGCTTATAACTTACAGGATAAAGTGATAAGTATTTATTTATGCACATCAATGAATATATAAAGTGTTACAATGTTCTCTTTTTAAACATGAATACTGTTGATTATTTACTGAAACATTCGTTCGCCTCTCATTCATTGGAGCAAAAACTGGAAATTAAAAATTTGGGTAGCCCCATGCCAGATCTTAAATTACAACAAACTTGTAAAGATAAAAATACAGAACGGATCAGAAAGTTTAACTGTGAGACATATAATAAGAATGAATGGATATACGGCTGTGATATAAAAGATGCTGTATTTTGCTGCCCGTGCTTATTGTTTACTGGTGAAATTTCATGGGCTAAAACTGGTGTTAAAGATTTACGCCATTTAGCGGACAAAATTCAGAAGCATGACGTGTCTTCTGTACACAAAAATAATGTGATGAATTTGGCTGTACTAGGAAGAGGGAATATAAGGTCCCAACTAGATTCCTGTTACAGGCAGCAGATTCAACTTCAAAACGAAAAAGTAAATAAAAAATAGAGAGGTATTATCGCTTCTCATAAATTGTATCAGATTCTGTGGTGGGTTTGAACTTGCTCTGCGAGGACATGATGAATCGAACTCTGCTTCTAATCCTGGAATATTTTGTGGTCTGGTCGATTTTAGCGCACAGTTGAACGATACTTTAAAAACTCGTTTAGATAAAACTACAGTATTCAAGGGTACTTCGAAAACAATTCAGAATGAACTTCTGGACTGTATGCTTGAAATCTGCCATGGAGAGATTTCTAAAGAAATAATAGCTTCTGATTTTGTGGCTGTCATTGCAGATGAAACAACGGACATTTCCAATGTTTTTCAAATGGTACTGGTTTACCGCTATATAGTTCACGACAAGGTTGTGGAAAAGTTTTGCCGTTATGTGAATCCTTCTAAACACAATGCGGCATCATTGTCTTGTATTCTGAAAGAGCTAGATGAACATTTGGAGAACACTCCAAACAAATTAATTGCTCAGAGTTACGATGGAGCATTGGTCATGAGTGGGAAAGGAAAAGGAGTGCAGACTCGTGTCAAGGAAAACTACCCTTTTGCTTCTTATGTGCATTGTCATGCTCATCAGCTGAACTTGGTAATGTCAAATGCTGCGTCCATAAATCGTAACATTCGTATATTCTTTGCCAATCTGGGAGCAGTGTGCACATTTTTCTCCAAATCACCTCAAAGAACCGAAATACTTAATGAAATAGTTGGTCGTCATATGCCAAGAACATTAGACACTAGGTGGAATTTTCAAGCCAGAGCAGTCAACATTGTGTATGAGAATCATGAAGAACTAGTTGAATGCATGGAAGCAATAGAAACAAGAAATGATATAAAGCAGCAGTCTACTATTGCTCAAGCCAGTGATTTAAAGCATATATTAAAGGACGAGGACTTCATTTTCTGGCTTACTATTTTCCATCAAATAATGCCTCATGTCGCAATGCTATACGTGCAATTGATCCAGCTCAGATTAAATGTCATATTAACAGCTTGCAGTCGAGCATGGAGCAAATCAGAGAAAACATTGAGACTGTGACCTCAGAATCAGAAACTCAACTAACTCGGAAGAGAAAACATCAAACTAATCATGAAATCAAAATGAGAGAAGCCAAAGAAGTATGTGATGTCATCCTTATGCAAACGAAAGAACAATTTGACTTCGTATGTCATCTATCTGCTGCTAATTTGTTTCTTTCAGGCAAGTTTTCCGAATACGATAAATAATTTTCTGTTGAATATCTGACATCAACAATTAAAGCTAACCCTTCTCTGGACAGAAAGAAATTGGAAACGGAACTCCAGTTAATTTATCGAAGAAATGAATTTAGGACAGTATCGGGAGCCATTCCATTATTGTCATTTTTTATTGACACAAATCTTGTCACTAATTTCTCTGAAAGTGTATTACTGCTTAAAATTATTGTTACTATTCCCATGTCAACTTCTGAAGCAGAACGTTGCTTTTCAACTTTAAAAAGAATAAAAACTTTCTTGTGCAACACAATACTCCAAGACAGACTATCTGCTCTTGCCATGCTATCTATAGAAAGAGACTTTATCATGGATATCCCTGACTTTAACAATAAGGTCACTGATAAATTTTCTCAGAGAAAAGAACGAAGAACATTCTTTGCCTACAAAACTTACTAATTTGTGCATTTAGGATATCAAGGGCAGTTTCTGTTTTAATACTTTTTCTTTTTGTGTACTTTAACTGCCCTTCTGTGCTGCACGTTTGTATAGATAGCAAAATTATGATATATACAGTATGTCGCAAAAATAAAAAAGCTGCCCGTTTGTAAACAGAAAAAGCGCTTTCCGTTTTTTATGTTTTTAAACAGAAACTTCTCTTTGTTGTCGAGGAAATTTCCTTTTTTTTTCCCAGATAACTTTGATACAGTAATTTTTTGTTTCATAACAAAGGAGTGTTTCTGTTTGTACACTGTACTGTTTACAAGCAGGCTGCTTTCTGTTTTTTTTTTTGTTTAAGTTTTTCTTTTTTTTAATATCTAAATATATTATTTATTAAGTGTGGTGGTGTGTAATACGTAATCATTGTGTTGCAACCATATTAAGCACTGGTTTGTTATGTGCCCTACCTACTTACCAAATCACGAGCCGCCACTGGTGCATAGTAACAAGAAATGCAGAACAAATACATCAGTAACAGAAAAAAATCCACTAAATCTCAGTCAGTAAAAATAGTATAACAATAAACACTGAGACAAATATTATTTTATTTCAATGTCTTATGTAAAACTATTGGCTCTAAATGTGTTCTTAATCTTGCCT
This sequence comes from Macrothele yani, assembly GCA_039090855.1. Taxonomy (NCBI): domain Eukaryota; kingdom Metazoa; phylum Arthropoda; class Arachnida; order Araneae; family Macrothelidae; genus Macrothele; species Macrothele yani. Next base: position 72,023,689 of record CM076994.1, on the reverse strand, counting down.
ATATACACATCCTCATTTTAAAACACTACAAAATTAAATGGAATGCTTAATCAATGGCACAGTGGTATGGCTTCAGAATAATGAGGACGAAAAGAAAAAAAAACAGAAAATCCATTAATATCACCTACTCGTGCATCCAGATTTAACTCCCTGAAAGCATACTAGCAACCCTGAAGATCTCCATATAATAATGTATAAAATGTCAGCACAGACTTAATAATTCATACTAAAAAGCATTACAATGCTAAAAAAATATTAAGCAGCATTAGACATCATAGCACTTCCTAAACTGATTCATAACACAATCAACAAGATCATTTAAATTGGACTTTTGACTTACATTGCCCAATGCATAGAAGATGCATTACATAGGTCTTACATTCTAACATGTTTACATTGACCTACTAATTTCACACTAACCAAACTTTATTAAACAGAGATTTTCTGCAATAACAAATTATACCAAAGAGAAAGAACAATCTCCATACAGTGGCGTAGCCAGAAATTTCTTAAGGAGGGGGTCAATGGGTTTGGTTCATTGGTGAAAGCCACGTATATACATATATATCGCTTTAAATTCATACTAAATCTCCTCTCAAGGGGGTCCGGACCCGAGGACCACCCCTTGGCTACGCCTATGTCTCATTATATTTTGATATGTTATATTAGGTGCATTATTTCTGTTGTTATTGAAGGCTATATTTATGTATTATTGTTATTTTCTGGTTTGTTTCTACTGAGAAAATTCAGTAGATTTTGATGTCTTGCTATAGTTAAAATACTGTATGAATTAGATTCTGAATATCCACTGCATCAAACAGTTTAATGGTCATTGTATTCTTACAGTTTATTCATGAAAATACAAAGTTTGAGGCAATTTTGAAGCACTTTTTAGGGCATCTCATTGCACTACAACCTCAGAAGACATCCTACATCAGCACTTGATAGATACTAAAAAGTTTTTTAAAGTGTCTGTTTGGCACATCATTTGTTTGTCCACACATTTGTCCTGATTGGCTGCTTGTTTCATTGCCTTGCAGTATGCTAGTGCTATATTTTGATGATTTTGGTTATTATTCCCTGCTTTCTAGGAAATTGTAATTTATTTTTCTACCTAATATTTGTAATTAGGAAAAGAAGTAATTTATAATTTCCTTATTGCGTATCAACAACTAAGAATATTTTGTAACTGTGAATAATTTCCTATTTTTATCAGTAATTACTATGAAATTACTAATAAAATCAGAAAATCCAAAATTACTGCTCAAAATAAACACTGAAAAAGAAAACAACCACCTCCCATAAAGCACAGATTAGTAACTAAAATCAATGAAAAATGCTGCAATTCAGCACAAAACTAATCAGGCACAAATGCATCGACAAACAAATGACCAGCCATACAAACTCTCCAAAAAACTTGCTACTGTCCGCCAAATACCAACAGAAAGTGGCTTCTAAGGATGGTACTCCTCGAAAAACCCCAAAAAGTGTTTTAGGAGCATGCCAAACTTTGTATTTTTAAACTTTGTAATAATTGAAGTCCTGGCTATTCCTAAATATGATAGATAAAACACACAGATTATGGGATTTACTTAAGAATAATGGATGTTATTTATTAACGTCAACTGCTGGAAGGTCTTGAAATTAAGAGAAGACGAACTACATTAAATGATTTTAAAGGTTGGAGTTTTACCCAAGTTGGCAACACTTACTTATAGTGTAGTCCTAATGAAGGGTAGGGTTATTACCCGAAAATTTAAATAACATCCACTTATCCCTAAGTAAATCCAATAATCTGTGTGTTTCACCTATCATTTGTATTTTTACGTGTCTAAACAATAAGAATGTAACATTTAACTGTTTAATACAGTGGATGTTCATTATCTAACCCATATAATATCAAGCAATCCAAACCTACCAACTTTCTTAATAGAAATGAGTCCAAAAAGAATGATAGCAATGATAACATATACATATGTACCCTTCAACAACAATAGAAATAATTCATCAAACATAGCACATGGAAACACAATATAATGTGGAAATTGCTTTAAAAGAGTTGCTACTCTGATAACAATTTCAATTTAAAAGAATATTAATTAATGAAGCATATGATACCACAAGATTTGTAAGAGTAGAATAAAGTCTGACAGTTTCTCTCTATGAGGACATGTCACATCTATTGCTTCAGTAACAAAAGTAATGCTTTTTTATATTAAATTCTTTTGCTGCAGTCCAGAAACATGGGTAAAATGTTATTAATTAATTATTGTCTCGACGCAAATGCTGCAGCAATTTGCAGTTATGTTGAAAAGGCATTTAAAGAGCAAGTAGTGATGCTGACATATTGTTAGTTTTTTTTTTTTAAAGTTGGGCTCCTAATACTTTCTCCCAAAGTGCAAGCAGCAAAAAAATCCACTCCAGGGCTATTTATGAAAAAATCCCAGCCTGACACTTCTGAAATATGATATCACATTCTTACCACATCAAATGAGGTGTAATAATTTTTGGTTTAGAACAATTAACACACCATATCAAAAGATATCTTATTTTTAATCACACAGAAAAAGTCATTTAATCAAGAAGCTATATTATACACTAAGTACAAGAGTGGCTTCAAACCGGAAAAACACTGTGTGCACTATACCATTCTTATGCGGGAATCTTAAAATAAAATGCATTACGAAAAGTAACTAGGAAAGAAATTTTTACAATAAAAGATTTGTTTCAACATATTATTTGAGCTTCCAGCAAGCTAACTCATGTGAAAGTCTAAGGGCTAGATTCCTACCTATAGCCAGAGTTCGAATCCTGGCGAGGCATGTTGTATTTGCCTTGTGACACTGGCCCTCTCCCTTCCCCGGAACCAGTGGCCTAAAATTAGGGACAGGCTACTGCATATCGGCCATCGAGTTGCTCACAGTGGTCGTTAAACCTTGAAACAGATGTGAAAGCAATTATTCATTACCATTTGTTGTACACCGATTCCTAAATATAGAAATCCCACTTTTTGATAGAAATGCTGATATTAGCAAGCTATAATTACTGGTGAAACATACTTAAATAATGGATACACATTTAAGTTTTGCTTCAAAAAATTAGGCAAGTGCAAACCCCAAGTCCCCTATGTAAAATAACATGGAAATAATTACCTACGTTTCCAGTTTTTAAAAAGTGAGTTTTTATTCTTTTCTGAGCAAAATTTTTTTGCAACTCTCCCCTTCCCCCTTGAAAAAATCGCTGATCCGCCACTAAACGATCACATAGTGTGTCACCGAGATAATGAAAGTACATGTCCTGCAACATTTAAAATAAATACATAAAACTGCAGGAATGGTTCCTTCTACTGGAAAGTACACATGTGGTAGAATGTTACATGGAGTTAACCATGGTGGTTTGGTAGTTAAACTCCAAAACCAAATTAAAAAAAAAAAAAAATGCTGCAATCCTTTAACAATGATCAGCAGATAGAATTGCACTCCAGAAATAATCAGGAAAATAATATACGCTACCTAAAATATAACTGTAAGCACATAAACAACAAAGCGAATACATAAACAATAGACCAACCTTTTCCCCCTTGTCTTCTGTACTGCTGACAACAGGTTGGTTATCAGTGAATTTATCACCATAATAATGATGCAGAGATAACAACACAAAATCCATTTATTTCCAATGTTTACATACAAATAATACTAAATTATGATTTATGCCATTCCAGGTACTACATAATCTCTTCATTTATCAAGTAGTCCTAATGATCAGTGATATTTCTTTTCCTGAGCCAGTTTCCCACACTAGGAAGCCTTGTTTTCCTGGAGAGTTCACTTTCTTATGAATGTAGTAAAACAAAGACATTGATGTTGTAAGAGTGAGAAGATAGTACCTAGGCAACTAAATATTGTCCCAGTAAAATCCGTGAATAAACTTCGCTAATTTTGCTGAAATGGTATATGGGTACCTCATGGGCTGCCGCTCTAAGGTAGACATTGCTGAAACCTTCAAAAAAAAAAAAAAAAAAAACCACACAAAGCTGATTTAGTCCGAATTTCTCGTCGATTTCCTCTCACAACTCTGTCCCAATATCGCCTACCTAGAAAAGATAATTTGTCGTGCCAATCAGTAAAAAGGAGTGAAGGTCGTGCTCTCGGAAAAACTTGATGCCGGGAATCATGAATGTGATACATGGCGCTGCAGTCGGATCTCGCGTCAAAAAAAAAAAAAAAAAAGAAAGAAAAAGAATTGTTTTGCTATTTTTTTTTTTTTTTTTTTGTTAATTGAAACATGGTTTTTTGGGACAGTCAAGATTTCAGTTACTCGGTTATACTTCCATCACTGGCCAGCCCTCTGCGATAAAAGAATTAGCGCTGACGTGCTGTCCACATCATAATGATATCAAACGAAGTATGAGGATTATGGAACCACGTCCCACAAGAGTACGGGAACATAGATAGATCACCCTTCTCTGCAACATGCTTTTTCCAACACCTGAATTGTCCAAAACAATGAAATCCACTCTGAGTCTGAGAGGTGACTCGGAACATTCTGTTGACGTCCAACCAATCCCTGCCGTTCACACGACGAAATAAAAGTATCCTGGTCCCTATGAATTTCATTAAAAAAAACCCACATACTACCAAGTCCACATCTTACAGCTAAAAAACATCAGCAAACAGAGTAAAAAATAAAAAAGGCGTCGAAACAACATACACACGAACTACAAACAAACCGGAGCTACTAACATTCCTAAAGGTCTTCCCAAGTGTTTCTCTGCAATGTTCTTCTTCCAACGATCGAATTGTCCAAAACATTCAAATTCACTCGAGAAAACATGGAGTGACCCTCGGAAGCAATCCCTGTGATTCACACGACGAGATGAATGTATCCTCGTTCCTAACAATTTCATAAAAACAAAATCTCTTCCAATTCCACATTTTGCAGCAAAGAAACACCTGCGAACTTACGGCCTATCAACATTTCTAAACATTTCTCAAGAGGGCCAGCCAAAATAGTAACGACAATGATGTACATTTTCTTTAAAATAAAATCCTCCGCCTATAAAGGCTGAATAAAACTCGATACATCTTAAGGTGTTTCATAACATGAAATCGTAACCCTCCAAGCTAGACATTCGGGTATTTCTAAAATAGAATTAATTGAACAGTTTCGCTTACCGAATTATATTATTACCAAACGTATTCTGCGGCTCAACAATTGGTTTAATTTACCATGATATTAGACACATTAAATACACGCCCCAATGCTAGCAAAATCCGTCTAACACTCAATTTAAACAGCACACCATGGAACCAGTAACAGCCAACCGTCAATTTTACCTGCTGAGGAATTAAGCCAAATTAAACAACCCAAAAACTCAGTTCGCGACCAACGTGATACCACAGAGGAGTGTGCATGCGCAATACTGTATAGCATGCACGATCACGAGATCTCTATTTTAAAAAAATGTCAGTGCTATCGAAAGTTTTTACCATCGTGACCGTTAGATGCAAGATCAGACTCAAGGAGGTTTGTGGTTAGACCGCTAGCAGCTGTCAATAAAGTGTGGGAAAGCTGGTGATTTCCAAGGCTATTGTAATGCATTTTGTGTTGGACGAAGCGCATTCTTTTGTTGCAAGTGTTTCTAATTTTGCGTCAAAACTTGCTGCCGGTGAGAGAGAAAATACTGGATCAATAAAATTCTTAATTATTTTGAGGGATCTTCCCAAACGTTAGTACAAGTTCAAAGCAAAACATATTGTTAAAACTGAAAACTTCACTCGTTTATGGAGTTTAATTCATTCCGGTTTGATATTAACATGATATATTTGCAACAAAAAACCACACAATACAAAAATATGCAGAGCTAAAATTGCACAGGTGTCATGTAACTATCCAGATTCGCCGTCCAGGTGGTGCAGTGGTCTAAGCGATGGCATCTGATCATTCGTCAGAAAGGGTTCCGGGTTCGAATCGCGGTGAGGCATGGGTGTTGTGTTTGTCTAACGACACTGGCTCTCTCTATTCCCTGGAACCAGTGACCCTAAGGACGGACGACTGCTTATAGCCCATTGAGTTGCTCACGGTGATCATTAAACTTTCAATTAAAAAAAAAAAAAAAAAACTATTCAGATTCTCAAACGTTGTGGCTTCACGGTTAAGAGACCCAGGACATCTCCAGAAGTTTAATTCTAATCCCCTTCAGTGGCGTTTTCTCTGGGTGTGTAAGTTGTGTGTCAATGCTCAAAGAAAATTACAAAAAAGAAGGATTTCTGTATAATTCATCTATCACATTAGAATGGGTTTTTTTTAATGAAATGTTCGTCGTGCTAACGTGCTCTCCGTTTCGAATGACGGATAGGCTGTGGGGTCCGGAGTACGGACCGAAGAAATAGCCGTGTAATGCCAAGCGTTGCAACATTTCCCCACATTGTCTCCGCTGCTTTACGAGACTCAGTTCGCGCATGCGCCCCATGTCTTCTACCCGGCTCACGTAAGTGCGAAAACCAGCGAAGGCGTTGTATGCAGTTTCAACGCTTACATGATTTGCTTAAGTTCAATTTGTCTCTGTGTTCCGCCCGATTGTATTGTTGCTTGCGCAGTGAAGTTGGGGATCGGTTGTTTTAAGATTTAAGATGGATAGTGAAAGTGTAATAAAAAAACCTATGAAACAGAAGTTTTTCATCGCTCTCATACGCAGAAAAGAAACAATAATTGACAGTGGCCGACCATGTCCCAATCTCACAATATCAACACGTGTAAAAGGAAAAAATGGCGCTGGAAGAGGTTTTGAGAGACATTTTCGTAAAGAGCTCTACGAAATTTCAGACTGGCTTTGCGGATGTGATGTGCAGTGGTGGAAATGGGAATTTTTCGCTGCCGGAACGCAACGTACAACTTGCAGTGTTGTCGCCAAAACCAGTCAAAATGACGTCGCAACGTTTTGTCTATGTCTGACTTCATAGTCAGAATTCGTCAAAAAGGCTTAACGCAGTTTTGACGGGTTTTAGGCGACAACACTACAACGGTACAAGTGAATGCATTAAAAATTTAAAATTCGCAAACCCATTTGCTGTACACATAAAACCATATAAGGAAATTTCGTTATTAAACTTTAAAATGAAAAGTCACATTTAGCTAAAGTCAGAGCTGTTTTCTTTATTCAGAAGTACGCAGCGGCGTCCGGACCGCTGGGGCAGAGGGGGCAGTTGTCCCCGCACGCAAATGTGTGTGGGGGCAAAACATCAAATTTGCCCCCTCAGTTTTCTTCCTTTTCAAATTACATATGTTCGTGATTGGAAATCTCAAACATTCGTAGTTTTTTTTTTTTTTTTTTTTTTGAAGTTCATGTTGAAAGAAAATAAGTATTGCTCTTCATTTTTTTCCCATGAACTATCTAGAAATTTGCATTTTTTTAATGCTCCCATTAAACAGCCCAGTGGGCTGGTTCCTGTTTGAAGACCAGCAACGTTTTGTGTCTTACTAGGTGTAAAAAATTAGTCTTCCTCTAAAAAAATAAGCAAAAATAAATGGGGAAGTGGAAATAGGGTGAGAAATGAGATACAAGTTCCTTCAATATTTAATAATAGCGTCTACGGCTACAATTCCTGTGGAATTCGTACCAATCCGGAAGTATCATAATTTATAGTGTACTGCAGTTTGTATGTACAGTTAGTTTACACTGAGAAACTACAGTAAGTAGTCGATATATGGATATGAAAGTGGTTCTTTTTTTCTTTTTTTTTTGTAGATGAATCTTTAATCGAAAAAAACGTCTTCAGCAAATTTTCCTAAGGACAATTAGTACGTCTTCTTTTACAGTAGTACGATAAATTTTGTGCCATGATAAAATATTTTATTCTCCGACATCGTGCCCCCGCTGTCAAAAAAGAGTTCCGTCGCCACAGGAAGTACGTTTCTTATTAGAAAGACCACGCGAATGTGTGCCGGTGCAATTAAAGGTATCACCTTTTTTGGAGGTGTCCTCAAATAACAAACATCGGAGAAAAAACGTCAGCTCGAGTTTGAGGCACAGATATGTAAGTAACTACTGTATATGCGGTGGCAAAGTAAAGAAATTCGGCTTTGTCTTAAATATCCATTTATTTAGCTGCAATATCTATTATAACTTCGATTTGAAAAAAATCATCTCCTAAAATAATCTCCAAAGTTTTGTTTCAACGAGTCTTCTTGCATCTTTTCTTCACGTTCTATGCAAGCCAAAAAATCTGCATTTCTTCTTCCGTCGCTCAACCATTTCCGTACGTACGGTTCGGGATTGAAGATCTTTGAAGGAGGTCCGTTTATTTTTATGAACATGAGGTTGCTGACGTGTGTAACGTTTAAAGCGTTTCTTAAATCAATTATTATCAAATTCATGGTGCTAAAACCTCTTTCACACTCAGCTGTTGATATAGCAACCGCAGCAATAGATTTTAATACGACTTTTAAATGATGTGAAACTTTTTTGGTTTCCTTGAAATGTCTGAACTCTTCAATGATTTTCCTTTCTTCCTTCAATTCGAATATTCGGCATAAACTTAGAACCTCTCATTCTCCATATAAAATATCGATGTCGATCGGCCAAAAAGACTTATACAAAACCTGAAGTTGTTTTACAATGTCCTCGCTGCTGAATAATCTGGCAGATAAATTGTTGGCAACACTCCGAAAAAACTGAACACGGTTCATTTTCCCGTCAGATTTATATCCCCTTGAATGTAAGTCCTCCCCTTTGAATACCATATTTTTTACGGCATCTGATGCTACTAAATAAAACTCGTCAAAATCACCATCAGCTAAACTTGGAAAACTTTCACTGTAAGGGAGATATGCGAATGTGCTTCTGGTAACGATACAGAATTGGCGCCCCGGTGGCGCAGTGGTCTAAGGCGCTGGCCTCTGATCATTCGTCCGTAAGGAGTCCGGGTTTGAATCCCGGTTAGGCATGGATGTTGTGTTTGTCTTACGGCACTGGCTCTCTCCCTCCCTGGAACCAGTGACCCTAAATTAGGGACGGGCGACTGCTTATAGCCCATTGAGTTGCTCACGGTGGTCGTTAAACCTCCAATCAAAAAAAAAAAAAAAAAAAGATACAGAATTTCCTTGAAGACGCAGTGACAATGAACTAAGTTCCTTTAAGGTGGTTTTCATTAGTGCCAAATTTTCCAGGAAGCATGTGCTTGTAAGTCCTTTCATTAAGCCAAAAAACATGTTTCTTTCTTTACTATCCTTTGAAGCATCAGCAGATGCAGCTTTAAAATGCAAAGCCAAGGCTGGAATCATATTCCAGACAGCAGATACTGATCGCTCACTAGATGCGACCCATCTTGTTCCAAGAACTCTCCCGATTGAAGAAAACATAACTGCAATTTCTTCACCACAGTGATGCTACTCGCTGGCGTTCTTTGATGAAGCGTGATACAAAGAGTATAATTTATCGCAAAACGATTTGAAATTCTGTATGCCGTAAACCTCTTTAATTACGTCCCCGACAGCAAGTTCTAACTTATGATTTGCACAGTGCCACATAATAAGTTCGGGAATTTTTTTAAAGCTGTTGAGCCACCCCAGATATGGAACCTGCGAAGTTTGCAGCTTCGTCGGAGGTGAAAGATATCAGATTATTTTTAATAAGCTCTATTGGAAAGTACTGCACCAAGTAGTTCATAGTCGATTCAGTTATTGCTGTTGCTTTCAAATCGTGTAATTCAACCAAGTCAAAAAATAGAGTTTGGGCATTTATATCATCCGGATCTATAGACATTCTTATGCAGATTATGAGTACTGAGAGTCGGCTTACAGTTGTACACTCATCAACCAAGATACCGAATTTTATATTTTGGGAGACGATTTCTTCACAGAGCTTTTTACGCATGTCATTTCCTATAGAATCGCAAATATCCGTACATATCTTCCTAGACTGCAATATCCTCCCCATCTCAGTGCCGTTTTTCTTTTGAAGATCAATCAAACCAGGAAAATTGGCAAAAGGTCTATTGTTCTTCGCAATGAAATATGCGGTTTTGAATATTTTTTACGTATTGTCCACTTTATTTTAATTTATTTTTCAACAATATTTTCAAAGACGCCTTCAGAACGTTTTGCGTTCATTTTAAAAGCTTCTTTATGATCGTCACTTTCTCTGTGCTCCTTTATGGTTTTCCTTACAGCCGTATTTTGCTTCTTATCGTCAGCCGTAGATCTAACTTTGCAATCTATCCACTCCTTAGAAAGCCTTGCACCAGTTAAAAACTCTGAAACGTTCATATTCCCGGCGGTTTTACAGACGGCACATATTAAACACCCATTTTTTTAAACAAGCCGAAAGTACTCTTTCAAAAAATACTTACTTTGATCCTCAGTCCAACACTCGGGTTAACCATTTGTTGAGCTTTGCCGAGATTCAGATTCTTCTAATGAACTTCCTGACGCAGTGATTGCCGCCCCGGTGGCGCAGTGGTCTAAGGCGCTGGCTTCTGCTCATTCGTCCGTAAGCGGTCTGGGTTCGAATCCCGGTCAGGAATGGATGTTGTGTTTGTCTTACGGAACTGGCTCTCTCCCTTCCCTGGAACCAGTGAACGTAAATTAGGGACGGGCGACTGCTTATAGCCCATTGAGTTGCTCACGGTGGTCGTTAAACCTCCAATAATAAAAAAAAAAAGATGCAGTGATTTCCGTTGACTGTTGTATTTTCGGCGATTTTCTTGGTGATACTTAACACGGAGTCCGAGCTTGAACGGGGGGGGGGGGTTCCGAGTTCTATTTTTTCCCTTTTGACTCATCTTCTTTCCCAAAGAAATCTGCTAGTGTTCTTTTCATTATTTTTAGTTGTTTTCTTTTCTCACACAAGAACAAATTAAAACTTACAACAACGACTACAATATCAGTAAAAAAGTCATGCCATACCACGAAGGAGCTGGAGTTGAAGTGACAGCATGTGTAGAGTGTAGTAATTAAGCTCGTTGCCAGGTTACAGGAACTGCGACGTCATTTTATGCCAAAAGCGGAGAGAGGTTGAAAGGTCATCGAGCAATCAGCTCCTGTCATGACCTTCGCTCTCACGCAAACACTTAGCGCTCATCGTGGAATTAAGCGGCGTTGCAGTCGTCACCATGGCGGGAAATCGCGAAGGAAGGACGCCAGACGGCGACGAGAAATTTTTTGGAGGACTACAGCTACAACTCCGGTAGTACCTACACAAATGGCGAGTGAGCTTTATTAGAGGAAAATAAAAAAAATTTTGAAGCGAAGAACAATTAATACAAGATGGTGTCATTAATTGAAATGTATGATGCATTACGAAATGTTCTATGAAAATTAAATGCTCCCTTTCTTTTGGTGTTAATAAAGGAACGCTGGAACGCAGGGATTTGCTTCCGGAACGCTGGAACGCAGGGTTTTGCTTACGGAACGCGGGGTTTCGCTCCCGGATCTGCGTTCCGGCCCATTTCCACCACTGGTGATGTGGATAACAAATTTTACTGTTGCACATGCTTGTTGTTCTCAAATAAGAAAACTGTTTGGAATCATGAAGGGTACGAGGACTTGAATCATTTGAATACTGCAGTGAAGAAACACAGAGAGTCTGAAAATCATCTTTCTAGTTTTTTTTAAATTCACCAGATTTATTGCGTCCCCTATACTAGAATTGACATTCTTTTCGATTCCCGCAAAGCAGGGTTAAAGTCGATCTGCACAATGAAAAAGTTAAAAAGAACAGGGAAATATTGAAGAGGTTGATTAATGCCGTGTGTTATTTAGCGAAACAGGAACTACCATTCCGAGGTCATGAGGAAAATGAAGAATCTTTCAATACGGGAAATTATATGGAGTTGCTTATTGCAAATGCCGAGTTTGATTCCCCATTGGAAGAACATTTAGCGACTTCTACAGTTTTCCGCGGAACTTCGGCAAGCATTCAAAATGATTTAATAAATTCCGTTGCCAATGTCCTAAAAGATAAAGTTTACTACGAAATTCAGAACACCGATTTGTGGCCATTATGCTTCATGAAACATCAGATGTAAGCAATAAATCTCAGTTCTCAACTGTGTTGCGGTATATTTCAGTCTCACAGAAAAAAATCGTAGAACGATTTCTTGAGGTGAGCGCTGATAAAACTGCAGAAGCTCTGTTTAATCATGTGAATGAAATCGTGGACAGATATAAGTGTGGGGAAAAATTAATTGCCCAGACGTACGATGGAGCAGCGGTGATGAGTGGCCATCTCAATGGACTTCAAGGCAAAGTTTTGGGAAAATATTCTAAAGCTCTCTTCACGCATTGCTATGCTCATGTAATGAAATTGGTACTGCAACAGTCTCTAGATTGCAACAAAGAGCTTAAAGTCTTCTTTAGCAGTCTTAAATCATTGCCTAATTTTTTCTCTCATTCTCCTAAAAAATTACACCAACTTTCTGCTTTCATGTCCAGAAAGCTACCATCATTAGCTCCTACCCGATGGAATTTTACCTCAAGACTTGTTCATACAGTCAATGAAAACATAGAAGCATTGATAATGTTTTTTGAACATGTCAGTGAAAGTGGTGACTTCGACCATTTGACTGCAATGACAGCAAGAGGATTTGTTGGCTTTTTAAAGAACTTCAAAAACATATTTTTTATGAAGGTTCTATCTAATTTGCTTGCCTTTTGAGATGTATTATTCAGCATACTGCAGTCCACGAATGTTGACATTTTGTACTGCAGTACTAAAATAACTGAGTTTCAACAGCAACTGCAAAGCGAAAAGGAGAATTTTGAGCCATTGTGATCTTGTATTCATGGTGAAGTAAGGGAGGAAGAAATGCGTCCAATAAAAAAACAGAGGTTGAACGATGAATCAGAGAAAGACTACTGCCGGAGACTTTACTTCGAAATAATTGATAATATTAGCAATCATATAGCAATTAGATTCGCATCGTTTGAAAAGCTGCAGTACTTTGATTTGTTAAACCCAACAAAAATGACCTACTTTAAGAAAAGAGAAAATTTTCCTCGCGATTTATTATAAAAATTGCAGGAAATCTATGGCGATCTTTTTAATTTGAGCAAACTCCAGAATGAACTATATGTATGGTATTCTTCTAATGAAGGTTCAGACAAAACACCAACTCAAATTGTTGATTATTTATTGGAAATGAACCTAATGCATGGATTTACCGAAATATACAAACTGACTATGCTGATCGCAACAATTCCTTCCACAACATCATCCGTCGAGCGGTCGTTTTCATCTTTGAAGCGGATCCACACATTCTGCCGCGCCACACAAACCCTGCATCGCATGGATAATCTAAGCCTTATCTCCATTGAAAAAGAATTACTTTCTGCGATGCGACAAGAGGATAAATCCAAATTCTATGAAGAAGTGATCAAGAAATTCCTGCAGAAAGAACGAAGAATGGAACTGGAATTCAAATGACCGAAGTAATCACTTTGTTTTGCTGAATTTTTATTATGTAATTATTTCTACTTTATTTTCGTAAATACATATTTAAGTAGGTTAATGTACTTAATTAGGTGCCTTCCTATTGCTTATGTAATGAACACTGTCTTTCTTGATTCAATTTTATTCAGACTTTTTCTAAAGTTACCCGTAAATTGCTCGGAGCAACATTGAAATATTTGTTGGAAGAAAAGACATGGGGTGGGGGTCGTGAGAATTAACACTTAACACATTATTCCATCTGTGCCAACGCCTTTTGTTCTGTGTCAGGAAACGCTACTGATCCCCTTGGTCAATGGTGGTAGGCACCAAAAGAAAAAATGTGAACAAAAGACTTCCACTCTGATAGTGCACAGCTGACAAAAAAAACAAACATAGTTACTGTGTCAACTGCAGTGGAGAACATGGGGCAAACTGGCGTGGTTTCCTCATTTAAAAGCAGCTTTCCAACTAGCAGCAGCAAAACTTCAGGCAGAAACCAGAGCCAAATCTGAAGAAGAACACAGCAAATGATAGGGCCCCTACTAAACCTGCTGTTGAACGTAAAGCGATAAAGGAAAGTCTCCCAGCCGCTTCCGTGTCCCCTTCTCTGCTACAAGCTCCAAGAGGAGGAAAAGGAAGAACAAAAACAAAACAGCTGGCCAACCAGCTAAAGTTACACTTGCCACACAGGTCATAACCAAAGTGGCACCCCTTCCCAACGCTTCCAAGGCCACGGATCAAAATCTGCTCTCAGAGCTTGTGGAACACACTGATCCCGCTGTCCTCAAACTGGTTCTGGTTGCCTGCTTGGCGGCACAAGCCTGAGCTCCTGTGACTAGTAGCGCATTGTGGATAGTCTCAGCATAATGCTTTGGAATGAGAACTGCATCAGGAACAAACCTGCAGAACTTGCAAGATTCCTGAAAGATCATGACATCGATGTTGCTCTTATCTGTGAGTCCAAGCTCACACCTATGATCAAGCGAGTTGATGTTGCGAACTACCAGGTGTTCCAGCAGGACAGAGATCCGGCACTCTACAGGCATGCAGCAGGAGGTGATGTCATTTTAGTCAGAAATGGTTTAAGTGCAAACAACGCACCCATCAAAGACCACAAGTTCAGGCTTGATTAAATTAGCCTCCATTTATAAAAAATCAGGGAAGGAACCATCTGACGATGTTCATGATCATGGGCGGCGGAACCTAATATTTTCAGAGGGGGGGGGGTCCAACTGCTCCCAGAGCGAAAACAATTTACAAAAAGTAAGGAGACAGAGAAAGAGAAATAAAACAACGTAGGGTAGATGAGTACATACTCGTACATATCATCATCATCATCAACCACTGCTGGATGAAGGTCTACACAAGTACCTTCCACAACTTTCTGTCTTGAAGCTGTCTCTTCCAAATCACTCCAGCTGGTTTTCGTATTTCATCCACCCATTTTTCACGTCGTCTTGTTCTGCGTATTTTCGTGCCCCTTGGTATCATATCTTATATTTCAGTTGCTCAAGTACGGCCAGTTTTTCTAGCAATATGCCCAGCCAATTGTCACTCTAGAGTCCTCATTTTTATCATGACGTCATTAACATTTTCCTTTCTCTAATCCACGTGTTCCTCTTCCTGTCTTTCTTAATTACACCAAGCATGCACCTTTCCACATTTTGCTGAGTTGTCTTCATCCTTTGTATGTCTTTTTTCAGTTAAGGTTAATGCGTCTGCTCCATATGTAAGAAATGGAAGGATACATTGATTAAACACTTTTCGTTTAAAACGCAATGGTAAACTGCTCCTGAAAGATGTACTGTTTGTTCCAAATGCTCTCCAACTAAGTTTTGTACGCCTATTTACCTGTGCGATTCAAAAGTTCGTTCTATTTTGAGCTCCACATAGTGTTGGGTCTCCATTCCTGAGCAAAACGAGCTCCACCGTCGACAGCGTACACGTAAACACAAAGGGCTAATGACGTGCGTTTGGCACTGAGCCACATTGCGTTATCAGGTGAGCAGAGGATGGAGGTCGATAAAAGCAGCGTTTAAGTTAACCTACACCATTATTGGAAAAATGGGTTAAACGCGACAGCAGCGAGACAAATTTCTGCCCTTAAAGGCGAGAAAACAGTAGACAGCAGCACTGCACGAAAATGGTTCCGGCGTTTCAATGCTGCAGACATCAGTGTCAAACACAAATCGAGATTAGGAAGTCCATCGAGCACCAACACCGACACCACGTCGGAAGCTGTGACATCGAACAACGGTACCAATACACGACAAATGGCAGCTGAGGAGGTGTCTTCCCAATCCATTTTTGTTCGCCATCTGCACAAGCTTGTTTTCTCCTCCCGATGCCATCGAATGGTTCCCATTCATTGACACCCCAGAAGGCGAAACAAGTAAAAGATTGTTGCCAAATCCACAGGACGATAGGTTTTGGCATCCTTATCGCCACAGGCGATGAAAAGTGTGTAATCCTACGTTATCAACTGGCATCCTACATTATCCACTGGGCACCAGTGGCTGAGGACAAATCAGGAAGTACAGCCAGTGGCACAAAGAAGGAAACTCGAGTGGAAAGTCATACTGTACATTTGGTGGATATGTGAGGGGGAACTTGTACAAGATATTCAGGCTACGGACGGAATCTATATGCGAAACAACCGCCGTCACCCAGCGCTCATCAATAGAAAGCGGTCGTGGATTGGGGTACTACCCCATCTTTCATACAGCTCTGACTTGGCCCCATACGAATGCCACCTGGTTCGATCCGTAGACTATTTCCTACGAGGAGCGGAGGAGGGCACTTCTCTTCATTGGTGAATGTGGAATCTCACATCAGATAGTTTCTGTTCTCGAAACCTGCCGAGTGGTACCGCCGTGGGAATGTGGAAGGTTGGCAAAGAAGTGTAGGACAACGGCCTGTACTTTGTAGAATGAGGTGAGCATGTATGGCTATTCTGCATCATTCAGCTTTTTAGCTGCAAACGGTACGAACTTTTGACTCACCTTCGCATTTCTTCTCTATGTAGACCTTGCTTGCTATCTGTTGTTCAAGGTAAATGTAAGTATCGGTCGCATCCAGATTTGCCCCATCAACTTCCTAAGCTTCAGTTTTTGTAAAAGCACTGTACATGAATTTGTCAAATGTAAGTTCATTTGTAAAGCCCTTCTTTGCTCTTGTCACAAAGTTCCTGGATCATACACTCTAGCTGTGAGAGGGTACTCACAAAAATGACTATGTCGTCAGCACAGTCAGGTTGTGTTAAATAATCTACATTAATGTTTTCCTCCCTTGTCTTCCCAGTTCAATGACTGAAACACATTCTGCAAAAATGGCATTGAAGAGTTTAGGAGATATGTTGTCAGCTTGTCTCACTCCTTTTCAAATTTTTAGACGTGTTGTATCCTCAGACAGTCGAACCTTTGTATTTGCATTTTCATAAATGTTATTAATGACGGTTATGTATTCATCTTCAATACCTTTCACAGAATCAAAGCCTTTTCATAATCAGTAAAAGCCAGGATTTCAAATTCATTCTTTCTTTCAATTAGTTCTCTCAATACGTATATATGATAAATAGTGCAACTGCTGCTCCTGAATCAAGCTTGTTTTTTTAGTTAAGTCAAGTCCAATTTTTCTTCAAGTGATGCGACAGTGCCTTCCTGAAAATGAAGTGAACAACTGATAGGAGGCTGATGGGTCTGCCGTTCCTGAAGTCATCAAGGTCCAATTTCTTATATGTCAGGATCAAAGAAGCATTCTTCCAGTCACCAGGTCTTTTCTTCTTTGAGACATTTAGTGAAAATTTGGGCGAGTGTAGTTCGTTTCTCCATTGGCTTCATGTCCGATACCCATGGAAATTCCGTCCCCTTCTGGAGTTCTTCAGTTCTTCCCAGTTCTATGTTCTTAATGGCATGACCTACATGAGCCAGGACTGGAGGAACTACTGGCAGAACTTGCGCATACAGTTAAGAACATGAAACGGGAAAGAGCTCACATATATGTACAGGGGTTTATCGAAATAATGGAAATACTTACTGTTTGCGGAGAACTTTTTATTTATAAGCTATAGGCCGAGCTCGGGCTTTCAGAACAGAAGCGATTCGATTTGAAATAGATATATTATGTCATGCACATACGATAATGGAATTTGGGACCATTCTTCCTGTAAAATATATCCCAACTGTGCCAGTGAATTTGGAGGTGGAAAGTGAGTTGGACTGACCTTTCGCTCCAGATATTTCCACAAATGTTCAATAATAATATTGACGTCTGAAATAGCTGTTGTACCTCATCTTTAAGCTCTGCAAGCCACAAGTGGACACATTACGCACAATGCATGAGCATATTATCTGCTTGAAACCAGCAGTGACCGTTAGGGAACCATAGCTTCAACATTGGGTGCAGGTGCTCCGCAAGAATGGATTAGTACATTGCAAATGTTACACTACCCTGCAGAACAACCAATGGCACTAAGAAAATGCCATGATATGGCACACAACAGCATCAGGGATCCACCTCCGTGCTTCACAGTGGGAATCAAACAGTCAGGTTGGTACGCTTCTGCAGGTTTTTGCCTGACGTACACTCTACCAATGGTAGGAAACAATATGAAGAACAATTCACCAGACCAGATGACACGTTTCCAGTCTTTAGCATCCCAGTGTTTATGTGCTTTGCACCACCTTACATGTTTTGTTGCATTGATGATGGTAATCAGAGGTTGTAGATTGCAGAACGGCCATAAATACCGGCACGATGGAGTTCCCGATGAAGTATTATGACGGAAACGGATCATTCAGATTGGTGTTCAACTCTGCTGTTATTCGCAGTGCCGTGGTCTTGTGTTTCTGTTGTACAATCTGTGCCAACGTTCGCCTATCCCGATCTGACATCTTCGAACGAAGTCCACAGTTTGCATGTTTGGAGGCAACCCCATGTCCTTTTTGATAGATATTCATAATCTTCGGTACAATTCCTCGTGTTACACTGCTGTTTCTACCGTTCTAGTTAGTACAGCCCCTGCCAGGAGCGCACCAACGATCATGCCTTTTTTGAGGTCACTGAGATCTGGCGTTGTCGGCAATTACTCCACAACAGCTGTTTCATCTGCGACTATGGCACCGCTACGTGATAGCCGACATCGTACTGCGCCCCTTTATATACCTAACATCACGGGTGTCGTCGTCCCCGTGATTTGCATTCACCGCGATCCGTGTACTCTAGTCGCAGTCGGTGTTTCCATTATTTTGGAAAACCTCTGTACATATATATGTATGTGTTTGTGTTGAGAGAATATACATATTGCAACCAAGCTCAGAGAAAAAAAAAAAAATATATAATTTTTTCTAGCAACTTCGAATTTTTAGAGAAAAGCAGTTTGACATTTTTTAGCACAAAGTTGAGGGACAGACTTAAGAGCTTCTAAAATTGTAATAAGTTGAGAACATTATAAGTTGTACCGTAAATTTAATGTTTTTATAGAATTTGATCATATGTTGATTTCTGTTACACTGTTTAAACGATTTTTGTGTTTATTTAAAAAGAGTTCGCCACGAGAAAAAAAATTCCTCAGTGGTAAAACATTTCATTACTCGCAATTTAAATTTAAGTACAGAACTAGCTATTAAATTAAAGTGAAAACAACAACGGAGCTCTTAAAAATTTTTTGATAGTAAAAATCTACACGGCACTGCTAGATAAGACAAAATGAATTCATATACTACTCTAGTTATTTACCTGTAACAGTAAAATTAAATTAAATGTTAAAAATTTTATCCGCAGCGCATATGTTAGTATCGGTGTGGATAACACAATGCTGTTCATTACTGATAAATACAGAAGGTTGTGAAAATAAGCCTTTTTGCCAGTGGTGGAATTCAGATTCACCGATCTCCACGATCCGAAGCCAGTTATTCTCCCAAATGAAGTACGCCGCCCGGTGGCGCAGTGGTCTAAGCGATGGCCTCTGATCATTCGCCAGAAAGGGGTCCGGGTTCGAATCCCGGTGAGGCATGGATGTTGTGTTTGTCTTACGGCACTGGCTCTCTCCCGTCCCTGGAACCAGTGACCCTAAATTAGGGACGGGCGACTGCTTATAGCCCATTGAGTTGCTCACGGTGGTCGTTAAACCTCCAATCAAAAAAAATAAATAAATGAGGTACACCGAACTTGGTTTATTGCTGTAATTTGCCGTTCTGACTCTTGCGTCACCTCAGTAAGACGTCATATACTGTATAGCCCCTCCCCTACTCCGTAAGAAAGGTGGTGGGCACGAAACCGCAGGTTTCAGAATCCGCCCCAAACATGGAGTAGTTCGCTGTAGAAAAGGAACTCTTCCTGGGGTGTTTTTACCTAATCAATTCAGCGCTCATTTCATAAAACTTTCACTACTTCTTTCCGTTTATTTGTGTATTTATTTCCGTAGAACAGGCTTTAGGCACGTGTAGTAACTGTACATTTCTCTAAGCGGAAATGCACAAATATGAGTGTAGACTACGTAACTAAAGAATAAGTTAACATTTACAAACCTTATCTATTTTGACGAAATTACAATTCTTGGTGTTTTGTCACATAGAAGAATGCAGATCATGTGGAATTCAAAAATATGTTTTATTCCGCATATTTGCTTCTAAACATCCGATTGAAAAACATTCTTTTATATTTCGATTCCATTTATGTCGAAGAGTATTTTAGATATAGTTGCTTTTTCAAATTGCGCATAGATTTTCCAGTAGGGGGCGTAAAAGTAAATTACATTTTCCCGATAACTCTTCTTCTAAAACTCCGATATGAAAAAAAAAAATTCTTCAGCGGATACATCTCCTGATGGAAAATCTTTTGCATATAATTTAATTTTTTTGGTAAATAATGCTTCAACCACCAGGGGGCGTAAGAGTACATTTTTGCTTGCTCCTGATGTATTTCCATAAAATCTGAGCTTCTAAAATATCGATTGAAAAAATTATTTCGTGGACTGATGCTACTCACATCGATAAACATTTTTGGAATATTTTCTTCTTAAAATATTCCACAGTTTCTCCGCCAGGGGGCGTAGATGTATATCCTATTTTTGTCAATATCTCTACTTCTAGGAGCCCGATTTAAAAATTCCTTCTTTGTTGGATAGTGTTTCCAGTGTGACATGTTTTTCATATAATTTCAAAATTTTCAATCAATTCATAGACTTTCCGCTAGGGGGCGTAAAGGTAAATTGCTTTCCCCCTATATCTCTGCTTCTCAATCTCCGATTTAAAAAATTCTTTCTGCACCGGATACAGCTCCTGATGGGAAATCCTTTGCACATAATTTCCAATTTTTGAAAAAATTGGTTTGGCCACCAGGTGGCGCAAGTCTCAATTTCCGCTTCTGATGTATTTGCAGCAAAATATGAGCTTCTAAAATTTCGATTGAAAAAAAAGTTGTTTGTTGACCGATACTACTCATATCGACAAATCTTTTAGAAACATTTTCTTCTTGAAAAATTGTTAGGCTTCTACGCCAGGGGGCGTAGATGCATATCTTATTTTCGTCAATATCTCTACTTCTACTAGTCCGATTTGAAAAATTCCTTCTTTGTTGGATAGCGTTTCCGATGCGAAATGTGTTTCCTATAAATTCAAAAATTTCAAGTAAATCATAGACTTTCCGTTAGGGAGCACAAAGTTAAATTGCGTTTTCTGCGTTATTTCTGTTCTAAAACTCCGATTTGAAAAATTCTTCCTGTATCGCATACAAGACCTGATGGAAAATATTTTTCACATAATTTCTAATGCTTGGTAAAGAATGGTTTGGCCACCAGAGGCATAAATGTTAATTTCTGCTTCTGATGTATTTGTAGCAAAATCTGGGCTCCCGAAAACTCGACAAATTTTTTTTTTCTTGGACCAATAGTGCTCTTATGGAAAAACCTTTTGAGAACACTTTCTTGCTAAAATAATGCATGGTTTTCCCACCAGGGGACGTAAAGTCACATCTTATATTTGTCGATATCTCTGTTTCTAAGAGATCGTAAGCTCACGATTTCGTTCACAGCAATATCTGAGGGATTAAAAACCCGACTGAAAAACTTCTTTTTCCGTCAGACACTATTGTTTTCCATACCGGTTCCATTGACTTTGAATAGCTTTGATAAATTTAATTTGCGTCAGAACGGATTCAAAAGACGTACTTATTACACCCGAAAATTCGGTGTCATCTTTCTTGTTTTACTTACAGTTTTTTTTTCTTTTTTTACTTTTTAAGGGTTTCTTAGAATACGTTTATATGCGCTTAGATGCCTTTATATGCACTTACATTATGCTGCTTACCTAATAGCATATTACGCAGCCTTTCACTACTTCAACTGCTCGCATGCTGCTTGTTATCGATTCCACAAGGCCACAGAAGGCGTATTTGAGTATTCTGTACCAGCTGGACAGAATGACTTCCCGAAGAACGGCGACGGAGGGTGTCTCTGCTGTGGACCAGCAAATGCTGCCGCCCATGGCATCCCGCAAATGTTAAACGGGGTGCAAGTCAAGACAATATGGCAGCCAGTGAAGCACACGAAATGCTTGGGTATGATCCTAGAACAATTCCTGCAAAATGCTGGCCATGGCGTTAATTTTCTGAAATATTCCCTTGCCTTCCAAATACACGGTCAGCGTGTAGAGCAACACTTGGTCCGAAACAATGCCTAGGTAGGATCCAAGGTTAGTAGAAGAGAAGGTTGCCTTGATCCCCTGCTCGATCCCTATACTTCCCTGCAGTCCAAGGTAGAGATGGGCGATATTTGCAAAAGTATCGATACCGATATCTTTTGATATTTCTGAGACCGATATATTGAATCGAAAATATGGTTAGTTCAAATAAAAGTAACTAAAACAGACTGCTTGCTTTCTAAATGTGCAGTTGCTTAAGTCATTTCATGTGGGTTCATAAAGTGCTCAATTTTTCTTAAGAAATGTAGTCCACCATTTCCTTTGTCATTTCAGAGAAATCCATGGTCACCATGGGCGGTGGAACCTATTATTTTCTGGGGGGTCCAACTTCTCCAAGAGCGAAAACAATTAAAAAAAAATAATAAGGAGAAAGAGAAATAAAACAACATAAAGTAGATGAGTATATACTCGTGTACATCATCAACCATTGTCCATTGTCGATCCACTGCTGGATGAAGGTCTCTCCAAGTACCTTCCACAACTTTGTGTCTTAAACCTGTTCCTTCCAAGTCACTCCAACAGGCTTTCGTATTCCAATCACTCATCTTTCACGTGGTCTTGTGATCTTGTTCTGGGTCTTTTCCTGCCTCTTGGTATTGTATCTAATATTTCAGTTGCACAAGCACGGCCAGTTTTTCTAGCAATATGCCCAGCCAATTGTCACTTGAGCGTCTTCACTTTGATTATGAAGTCATCAGCTGTTTTCCTTTCCCTAATCCATGTGTTCCTCTTCCTATTTCTCTTGATTACATCAGGCATGCAACTTTCCACATTTTTCTAAGTTGCTTTCATCCTCTGTATGTCTTTTTCAGTTAAGGTAAATGTCTTTGCTCCATATGAAAAAAAAACTGGAAGGATGCATTGATTAAAATCTTCTCTTTTAAGACATAATGGTAAACTGCTCTTGAAAAATGTACTGTTTTTTTTTTCAAATGCTCTCCAACTAAGTTTTGTAAGCCTATTTACCTGGGCGAGTCAAAAGCACTTCCCATTTTGACCTCCACATAATATTGGGCTTCCATTCCTGTGCGAAAAGCGCTCCACCGTCGACTGCGTACAGCGATGACGTGGAACACAAAAGGCTAATGACGTGCGTTTGGCACAGAGCCACATTGCTTTATCAGGTAAACAGAGGTTGATAAACGCACTGTTTGAGTGCACCAACGCCATTATTGGAAAAATGGGTTAAACGCGGCAGCAACAAGTCAACTTTCTTCACTCGAAGACGAGAAAACAGTGGACAGCAGCACTGCACGAAAATAGTTCCGGCGTTTCAGTGCTGCGGACATCGGTCTCGAACAGAGTCGAGGTCAAGAAGTCCATCGATCACCAACACCGACACCATGGCGGAAGCTGTGACAGCGAAAACCGGTATCAATACACCACAAATGGCAGCTGAGGTGGTGTTTTGCCAATCTATTTTTGTTCGTCAGCTACACAAGCTTGTTTTCTCCTCCAGGTGCCATCGAATGGTACCCCATGCATTGACACCCCAGAAGGTGAAACAAGATGTTCTTCTCTGTCGAAGATTGCTGTCAAATCCACAGGATGATAGATATTGGCGTCCTATTGCCATAGGCGATGAAAAGTGCATAACCCTACTTTATCCTACCACTGGGCACCAGTGGCTAAGGACACACTAGGAAGCACAGCCTGTGGCACAAAGAGAGAACCTCGTGTGGAAAGTCATGCTGTGAACATTTGGTGGAATTGTGAGGGTACCCAACACTGGGAACTTGTACCAGATATGCAGGCACCGGACGAAATCTCTATGCGAAACAACCACCGCTACCCAGCACTCATCAATAGAAAGCGGCCGTGGATAATACCCCCAAGGCACACCTACAGAATGGTCCTCCTGAAACAACAAGAATTGGAAGGGTTTGGGATACTACCTCATCTTCCGTACAGCTCCGGCTTGGCCCCATCCGAATGTTACCTGTTTCGCTCCGTGGACTATTTTCTACGAGAAAGGCACTTCGCTTCATTGGTGAATATGGAATTTCACATCAGATAGTTTCTGTGCTCGAAACCTGCCGAGTGGTACCGCCGTGGGACTGTGACTCTGGTGGAACTTTAGCAAAGAACTGTAGGACAACGGCCTGTATTTTGCAGAATGAAGTGAGCATGTATGACTCTCCCGCATCATTCAGCTTTTTAGCTGCAAACGAGACGAACTTTTGACTCGCCTTTGCATTTCTTCTCTATGTAGACCTTGCTTGATATCTGTTGTCCAAGGTGAATGTAGATATCCGTCACATCCAGATTTGCCCACCAACTTCCTGATCTTCAGTTTTTGTAAAAGCACTGTACGTGAATTTGTCAAATGTAAGTTCATTTGTAAGCCCCCTTCTTTGCTCTTGTCACCAAGTTCCTAGATCATACACGCTAGCTCTGAGGGTGCACTCCCAAAAATGACTATGTCGTCAGCAAAGCCAGGGTGGGTTAAATAATTAATCTACATTAATCTTTTCCTCCTTGTTTTCCCAGTTCAATGATTAAAACACATTCTGCAAAAATGGCACCAAAGAGTTTGGGAGATATGTTGTCAACTTGTCTCACTGCCTTTCACATTTTTATAAATGTTGTGTCCTCAGGCAGTCGAACTGTTGTGCTTGCATTTTCATAAATGTTATTAATGATGGTTATGTATTCATCTTGAATACCTCAGGATTTCAGAGACATCAAAACTTGATTATTTCACAGAATCAAAAGCTTTTTTATAATCAGTAAAAACCAGAATTTCAAATTCATTCTTCCTTTCAATTAGTTCTCTCAATACGTATACAGTATATGATTAATAGTGTAATTGCTGCTCCTGAATCCAGCTTGTTCTTGTAGTTAGGCCAAGTTCTTCCTGAAAATGAAGTGAATAACTGATAGGAGGCTACCGTTCCTGAGGTCACCAAGGTCCAATTTTTTAGGTGTCAGGATCAAAGAAACATTCTTCCAGTCATCAGGAATCTTTCCTTCTTTGAGGCATTTAGTGAAAATTTGGGCGAGTGTGGTTTGTTTCTCCATGGCTTCATGTACAATACCCATGGAATTCCATCCTCTTCTTGGAGTTTTGCAATCACGATACATTTTAACCACAGCAGCAAGCAAACAGTTCACAAACTGCGCTGTTTCAGAAATACCGCCATCCTTGGCCCGAAAGCCGATAATCATCCCTTTTTGCTAATCTGATAAATCACTTCTTTTATCCATGACAGCAACGAATGATATGTTTTTAGATCATATGATCATATGTAGAGGATTTTAGGAAGGGAGTGTCTGACCCCAGGTTTTAAACAACCCTTAGAAATAGGAAGCTAGGAGATTTGGGCTAGAGTGCCCGATAGGAACGAAAGCGAAGTAGGAAGGGGAGGAAGACGCCCTTATTTATTATGGGGTGGGGGAAGTGCCCGGGGTCCGACGGCTTAACGTATCCATCCGACGCACGGCGGATATTTAGTGTATCGAGCGTTCGTTCCTGCCTGGGATCGAACCTGAAGTCCTTTCCGTGGCAGTCACGAGCGTTGCCCACTAGGCCACCCGCGGCCCAATGTTTTCAGAATGAGGTGGCAAGTATTTGTCATTTTCTTATAGGACTTCCGTCCACATTACGTAAAGTTTAGGTCCCAGCCACCTACAGTGAGTTCGCCTTTTGAGCAGGACACAGAAACGGAAGATATGAGAGCAAGTCTAGCGACTTTAACAGAACAGTTTGTAGTGTGATTAGAGTACATTTGTTATGGGGGGAGAGTACCCGGGGTCCGACGGCTTAACGTATCCATCCGACGCATGGCGGATATTTAGTGTATCGAGCGTTCGTTCCTGCCTGGGATCGAACCTGAAGTCCTTTCCGTGGCAGTCACGAGCGTTGCCCACTAGGCCACCCGCGGCCCAATGTTTTCAGAATGAAGTGGCAAGTATTTGTCATTTTCTTGTAGGACTTCCGTCCACATTACGCAAAGTTTAGGTCCCAGCCACCTACAGTGAGTTCGCCTTTTGGGCAGGACACAGAAACGGAAGATATGAGAGCAAGTCTAGCAACTTTAACAGAACAGTTTGTAGTGTGATTAGAGTACAGTAGATGGCGCCACCGTACAAGTACGATGTTGCACATATAGGGGTGAGAGAATTTCAAGGGGGGGGGTAGGAAAGGATACCCATTTAACCAGTGGGTCCAGCCTGGGGGCCGTCACTTAACGTGCTCGTCCAATGAACTGCGGATATTCAGCGATTGTTAGTAAATCACACCATCTCTGAAAGATCAGCCCAGGATCGAACCTGAGGACCTTGCATTGACAGTCTGACTCGCTAACCACTAAGCACATTCCTTCTTTCATTGGCTACGCGCTGTTGACGTCAAAAGTAGGAGGTAGTCACAATAATGTGACTCAACGGTGTAGTTCGACAATAGTTACTCTCGCAGCAAAAGTACGCACATGCGTACAGGATCGTTTATCTTGACAAAATAATAAGAATGACCTGTGCTTTGTGCACAACAAGTAATATACTCACCGCGTAATTTGAGTTCGAGTTCTTTTGCTCAGTTATTTATTTCTGAGAAGAATTTCATGGGTTTTCTGATCACGAGTAAGACACATTCGGACTTGGAATTAAAAAAAAAAAAGACAAGAAAGATGACACCGAATTTTCGGATGTAATAAGCTCGTCTTTTGAATCCGTCCTGACGCAAATTAAATTTATCAAAGCTATTCAAAGTCAATGGAACCGGTATGGAAAACAATAGTATCTGACGGAAGAAATAAGTTTTTCAATCGGGTTTTTTGCCGCCCCGGTGGCGCAGTGGTCTAAGGCAATGGCCTCTGATCAATCGTCCGAAAGGGCTCCGGGTTCGAATCCCGGTGAGGCATGGATGTTGTGTCTGTCTTACGGCACTGGCTCTCTCCCTTCCCTGGAACCAGTGACCCTAAATTAGGGACGGGCGACTGCTTATAGCCCATTGAGTTGCTCACGGTGGTCGTTAAACCTCCAATCAAAAAAAAAAAAAAAAAAAATCAATCGGGTTTTTAACCCCTCAGATATTGCTGTAAACGGAATCGTGAGCTTATGCCCTCTGGTTGCAGACTTGTGCGTTAAGAAAAACATTAATTTATATGAGATATATTTCGCACCGGAAACGCTCTCCAATCCAGAAATAATTTTTCAAATCGGACTCTTAGAAACAGAGATATCGTCAAAAATATGATGTGACTTTACGTCCCCTGGTAGGAAATCCATGCCTTATTTTAGGAAGAAAGTGTTCTCAAAAGGTTTATCCATATGAGCGGTATCGGTCCAAGAAAAAAAAATTAGTCGAGTTTTCAGGATCCCAGATTTTGCTACAAATACATCAGAAGCAGTAATTAACACTTATGCCCCTTGGTGGCAAAACCATTCTTTACCAAACATTAGAAATTATGTAAAAAATATTTTCCATCAGGTCTTGTATGCGATACAGGAAGAATTTTTCAAATCGGAGTTTTAGGAGCAGAAATAACGCAGAAAACGCAATTTACCTTTATGTCCCCTAGCGGAAAGTCTATGATTTACTTGAAAATTTTGAATTTATAGGGAAAACATTTCGCATCGGAAACGCTATTCAACAAAGAAGGAATTTTTCAAATCGGACTCTTAGAAGTAGAGATATTGACAAAAATAAAATATACATCTGCTGAAGAAAAAAAATTTCAAATCGGAGTTTTAGAAGAAGAGTTATCGGGGAAAATGCAATTTACTTTTACACCCCCTAGCGGAAAATCTATGCGTAATTTGAAAAAGTAACTATATCTAAAATACTCTGAGACATAAATGGAATCGAAAGATTAAAGAATTTTTTCAATCGGATGTTTAGAAGCAAATATGTGGAATAAAACGTATTTTTGAATTCGACATCATCTGCCTTTACACCCTCTAGCGGCGAAATTGTACATCGCAAAAAAATAAAAACAAATGAAGGATCATCATTCGCATATTTCAAGCTTCCCAATGCAAAAATAAATTTTTCAAATCGGACTAATATTTGCAGAGATATCGTGGGTACAGAGACGGACGGAAGGACAGACGGACAAACCGATAACATAAGCACTATCTTTTTTACAAAAGACGTGCTAAAAAAGAAAAGAGAACTCGCAGAGGGAAGGAGAGAGACCCCTTCTTCGCCCTGGTTATTGCTTTAAAGAAATTTAAAGAATTCTTTAACGATCTTTTTAAAGAAGAAAACCAGAGCGTTGAATTAACTTTTCAGTATTTGTGCGAAATCGGTTTTTGAAAATTGTACTTGAAGAGTTTTCCAGAAAACTGCGAAGCATGGTGATGGTATCCAGGAAATCGTAAACAAACCCCCCCCCAAAAACCCCCCCCCCCAACCCCCCCCCAAAAAACCCCTATAAATGAAATTATATGTTAACTACATAGTTTTAGGACGTTTCCTCGGTGGACCCCCTCAGTGAGGGGGACCATGAAATTCCAGAGGGGGTCCTGACCCCGGGTCCCCACCTTCCGCCGCCCATGATGGTCACAGAGTCGCCTTTATAACAGTACCCTCCTGGTTATTTCTGTCAGTTCCCAAAGAAACGAGACTAATCGTGACCTGCTTATAATGCAATTTTCAAAGTAGTGAGATTTAACAAGATGAACTTAGAACACACTGGGGAACAAAGTTTTTGTTGCATTGATACCAGCACTTGTTCTTACCTAATTTGAGTATGATGAATTCAAATCTGAAGGTAGTTTTTCTCTGTAAGCTCTAGATTTTTTGTAACTCAACATTTTCATTTTTCTTGAAATTTTGACGCCTCTCGCATGATGACATGATCTATCTGAGGAATTTATGGTAACGCAGTCTTAAAATTAGGCTTAAACAAGCGTCTTGGCAAAGATATTCTTTATATATTCACAAAAACGTGTAGGTGCATCACAATATGCATTAAAGTTTGAAAAAAGCAAAAAAATCCCTTGTGTGGAGTAAAATATGTATCACCACTTGTCAAATCCGAAACATTTATCCATTATAGTCAAATATAAGTATGCACTAATGATTTTTACTTTGAATTAATATATATTTCGACATAAAGATGATAGGTGATTCAGAACAACTGATAAAGATGGGATGCAAAGTTCAAATATGTCCTATTCAGGCACGAATTTGCGCTTGTAGCTGTGGCGTTTGTGGACTTTCTCAGGACAATCTCGTTTGTTGCTTCAGAAGTAGTCTTCCATCATGTTTTTGTCCCATCGCCTTCGATAGTGCTGTTCCATCGTCATAAGGTCTTGATTGAAGCGCCGTCCATGTTCATCACTAACAGCCCTAAGGTTCTGGGGCAATGGATCAAGGTGGCTATTCAGGAAATGGAGCTTGACATTCATGTTGCACCCAAGATCGCGAAAAGCCAACCGCATTTTAGTAACGAGAAACTCATAGTTATCTGCACTTTTGTTACCAAGAAAGTTTTTTATAACTGCCACGAAAGGAAGCCGTGCTGCCGTCTCCTTGTCGTTCATCTTTCTGACAAATTCCTCATCACGTACAAGGGCACGAATTTGAGGTCAATCGAACACACCTGCTTTGATCTTATCGAAAGATAAAGCAGGAAAAGCAGAAACTATATGTTGAAAACATAAGTACTGATGGTGAAACTATATGTTTCACCATCAGTACCTAATGCCTTCCAAAACTGTTTCATCAAGCCGAGCTTGATATGGAGTGTTGAAAAAATAATCTTCTCTCGGATGACGATTGGGTCATTCACAGCATGCCTCCTTCTAGAGTTTCACGGATGGGCAACTCCTTCTGCGTCCAGTTTTTCTCTCGAGCTAGGCTGTCCCACATACAGGAATAGCATGGAAACTTCGTGAAGCCTTTTTGTTAACCAAGGAGGAAGCTGACAATTTTCAGGTCCACACAAATGATCCAGTCGTGTTCGTGATATCTGAGTAAGTCAATGACCATTTTTATGTCATTATGTTCTTTTCTCAAATGCACTGAGTGACCAACTGGAACAGCTCCATAAACATTGCCATTGTGCAAGAGAATACACTTGAGGCTGCGCTTTGAGCTGTCCAGAAATAATCGCCATTCTGTTGTACTATACGAGGTAACACGTATTTGCCTGAGAAGACCTGGGATATCTTGGCAGTAAACAAACTGCTTGCCTTCTGAAAAAAAGTCCACAAAAACCTGGTCCCGCTTTCGTAAATAAGAAACTTTTGCAGAGCGGTCAAGTAGGTTTTTCTTGCAGCCTGGGGACTAATACCTCAGCTGCTCTCTTGGAAAGCCCCTAATCACGCACTAAGTCATTCAATTCCGGTTGGCTAAACTGCTGAGGGGCTGATGACTGTTTGGTATCAGATAAGGAGTCTTCGGATTCTGAAAACATTTCTTGAAGCTCATTATCACAACCCTCGTGCTCTTTTTGATCATGTTCACTGCCATCATCTTCAGATGAGGCAAAACCATTAAAAACTGGAACAAACCAGGAGTTCCTTAGAGCGCGGAGTAGGTTGAATTGCTGAGGGAATACTGGGATAGGAGATCTTATGCCGGTTTTTCTTACCGACACCCTTCGTGTTGACCTGACAAAAATTACAGTCAGTTTTGTGATCCTACGGTTCTCGCCAAGCCATGGTTACTCCAAAAGGCAGACCGTTTTGTTTTCCTTTTGTCCAGTCACGAAGCATTTTCCTTACAATGTATGTACACACAGTATGAGGAGCCCGTTTCTAGTCTTAGTCGCCAAGGGGAAT
The DNA here is from genome assembly GCA_039090855.1 of Macrothele yani. NCBI lineage: Eukaryota > Metazoa > Arthropoda > Arachnida > Araneae > Macrothelidae > Macrothele > Macrothele yani. The sequence goes on along the minus strand of CM076994.1, from coordinate 71,992,828 downwards.
ATCATAGCAGGCTTTACAGACACGCCTCACAAGCGAAGTTATATTGCATCTTTGAAGAAGAAGTGTGTAGCAGCAACATACATAACAGAATGCATCAGGATTATTTACACATTTATGTCTACTTGAAGAAGCCATGATCAGATCTGAAACAAAGAAAAGCAAGTGTTATTTTTGTGTAAATTAGATAAATTTCTAGAATCCAAAATTAACAATAAAGATAAAGAATATTGATGTTTGTTAAAAAAATTAGCCTAATTACTCTAAGGGTAGAGTAGATGTAAGCCTAGTTCTCAAGCTATCCTTAGTGTAAATAGTAATGGGTGTCCTTTTTTCGCGAAAATCAAAAGTTTCAAATTGCATGAAAACTAGAGCATGTAGAGGAAAACCGAATTCAGATTTGAAATCAGCGTTGAAAAAAATACTTAGAATCATTTGAAAAATCTAATGCAACAGAAAATAAGAAAACAATTGTTCCCCAGTGTTATCATTCTGAGAGGAAATGTGGGATGAGCATACGTTCAATCATTAGCGCAAAGAAGGAATAATGAATGCAAATCAAACAGGAGACTCTGGGGTGGCCATTAATGCTCTACAAAGTCCGAAAAAAATAGTTTTGCATGTATTTGTTTATTTACTGACCTTACGAGCATCTAAGGCTAGGAGAAATCTCACATTCCACAGGTCTACTGTAAGTGTTGTGTTTTTGTGTACCTGGTCTACTGTAAGTGCTGTAAGTGTTAACAGGTGAACAAGAGTGCTTGTAACGGAAGAACGAAGACAAAATCATAGTTTTTCCTTTTCCTCAGTAATCGAATGCAGGTCCAGAATATGAAAAAAAAGGGATTATTTTATTGCACTGTTATTAATAAAAGTTTTAGTAAATATGTATACGGGAATGGAGAGTAGTAATGTGACCATGGAAGACTAAAAAATGTCTGAATACAAAGGTTTTCTCAGAGCCGTTCACTCAATTGAAATTTGATTGAAGTATTGCGTGATTTGAATTACTTAGTTATAATGTGAGTCTTGGCAAGACGAGACATGCATGCTGCTGAAATGATTTACATCGGTCATTATTATTGGAAAGGAAGAAGGAAAGTTTTTGTTTACCAGAAAATAAGAAGCAAATACCATTAACTACGAAAAGACCAGAAATATTGTGCACAGATCTACTGTAAGTGCTGTACAGGAATAAAGCACAAACAGGAAAGTACTGGTTTGAGAACTGTTCCTGCAATGCTTCGAATTCGTTTTACTTTTCACAGTGGATCAATCAACAATATTAAATTTGATTGCTTGGTAATATAAAAAAGTCCATGGGGTGGAATTGCCAGAAAATGATTTGTGTGCGAACTTAATTGGATTTTGATCGATTTCTTAGCAAACAACTCGCATCGTTATCTAAAAGTAGCATTTTAATTTAGCGTGTTTCCATTAATATTCCTCTCTTTTACAATTTTTTCAGCAAAATTTCATAAAGAGTATTCATTTCTTCAGTGCCATTCGTAGGTGCAGCACTATAACAACAAGGGAGCTTAAGGCTAGCTAAGTATGTTTCTAGCAGCAACTTGATTTCCCTGTATTCAGAGTTTGAAACTGAAATGTACAGCATGTACATGATCTTCATTGGTTTGTGCCTTCTTCTTTGACTCAGAAACAGTCTGATGATGATTCACTGAAAAATAAACACTTTTGCATAAGTCTTTTCCCACTTGGAGTACGAGAGGTAAGATATACGTCGATGTTAATAACAACTTGGAAACTTAAAATTCCAGGAAGAGGAAAGAAAGGCGGGCACTTGCTTATATTTACAAACTTTAACATAGTTTTTTTGAAGTATTACAATGGAATTGGGTTCCAGAAAATAACTCGTGGGAAAAGGCAGGCACATATGCTCCCTGGCTAAATTCCACACAGGGTAATTATTTCTTTTCCTCCCTTTCTTTTTCTGCATGCACTTTCAGATGCCAAAATTGGCGTAGTCCATTGTTGTATATCGTTTTAACATAATCCACTTTGAATGAAATACGGGATTACACCATTGTGCAATACAAATTTGGAAGATGTGAATCCGTTTATTGTGGTACATATGACATGGATGTTAAGACAGATAATATCCGAAAACTTGAAAATTTCGTCGTCCTGGAGCGAGAATCGAACCCGCGTCTCCCAGGTATACTAACCACTACACCACCCAGAACGACAAAGTTTCAAGTTTCCGATTAATTTGAATACAGCCATCACAAGATTCACATAACCATTTGAATATAACCATAAACGGATTCACATCTTCCAAATTTGTATTGTACAATGGTGTAATCCTGTATTTCATTCATTGACTTTCTGCGCCTCCGGGAAATCACGGGAATGAATTCTGAACATCCAGATTCGTTATATATGAATGCCGGTTGCTTCTACTAGCAAATTCTGTGATGGGTTTATTAAAATTAATCGGAAATTTGAAACTTGGTCCTTCTGGGTGGTGTAGTGGTTAGCATACTCGGGCTCTATCCGGGAGACGCGGGCTCGATTCCGGCTCCAGGACGACGAAATGTTCCAGTTTTTGGATATTATCTGACTTACCATTCATGTCATATTTACACCCATAAACGGATTCACATCTTCAAAATTTGTATGGTATAATCCACTTTTTTGAAAAGTATTAACTGTAGACGTCCGACGTGGACCAGGAACATCAAACAGAGTTCATCGCTCTTTCCACTTTTATAAGTGAGTAACGGAAAAATTATCATTGGCCGCCACCGGGAATCGAACCCAAGGTCTTCCAGTTACGCGCCGGATATGCTTCCACTACACCACAGCGGCCTCGAATTCCTCCAGATTCACACACGCTAACTGCCATGCCAATTTGGCAGGTTGCTTCTTGGAGACCCGCACAATGCTGGGAATTCACCAAAGATGATAAGCAGCAACTGAAGAAATAATTAGAAGGCAAATGAATAATTAATGGCAGACCTTGGGTTTGATTCCCGGTGGCGGCCAATGAGAATTTTTCCGTGACTCACTTATAAACGTGGAAAGAGCGATGAACTCTGTTTGATGTTGCTGGTCCACGTCGAATGTCTGCATTAATTATTCATTCGCCTTCTAATTATTTCTACAGTTGCTGCTTATCATCTTTGGTGAATCCCTAGCATTGTGCGGGGCTCCAAAAAGCAAATTGCCAAATTGGCTTGGCAGTTAGTGTGTATGAATCTGGAGGAATTCGAGACCGCTGTGGTGTAGTGGAAGCGTATCCGGCGAGTAACTGGAAGGCCCTGGGTTCGATTCCCGGTGGCGACCAATGGTAATTTTTCCGTGACTCACTTATAAACGTGGAAAGAGCGATGAACCCTGTTTGAAGTATTAAACTGGTTTTCTTTTAATAGACAGAACAGCTTTGCGTCCTTCAGAGACCGCTGGTTATTATACATTTTTCTTTGTTTGCAGCTCATGGAATTTCTCTATTTGCTTTGAAACTCACGTGATCTGAATATATTTTGCTTCAATTCTCTTCACGCGCATGCACAACTCATATACACACTGTGTTTGTCAATGTCAAATCCTGTTTAACTGATAGTCTGCTTCCCTGCTCAACATCTACGCTTGTCGGTGAAAGAAACGAAGACGATTGGCTAATAGCTTCGTGATGTGTATTAATATATTAATAGGGAATTTTATTTACATACCACCGGCCGTTATGCCATGATTGAAAACATATGTATTTGATTTCCCACCGTGAAGTCCTTTAAGTCGTACAATGAAGTAGACCATCAATTCACTAGGATCTGACGTTATAAAATTTTTAAGGACGATTTAAAAAAAAAACATAAACGTTTAACATCGGAAAATACAGAAAAACTTCAAACTTAATTTCCGTCTCCCACCCAATTGCGTGTACACTAAAGTACAGTAGCGTACATAGAATTTATTTAAGGGTTGGGGTCCAACAACAGATGTACGGGCAAACAAAATGCGTCATATTATATTCATACACCGGGTGCCTCAAAGAAAAATGAAACAAGCTTTTTATCTCTTCAACGGTTGATCACAGATACATAGTTTCAATTAGAAAAATACTCAAAATGGTGTAAAGACTTACGACATAGCAGTTACACACTGTGGGTGGCATTTGAATAAAAATAAAAAAATATATACAGCCTTTGCAGGAAAAAAGTTCAATCAAAAGCAGTTGCAGAGTGTCCTAAATAGTCGAAAAAAAAAATTAAAAAGTCCTGTAATTCTGCTTGTAAAACCCGCGAAGGTATTTGCGGTGAAAGTTGTAAAAAATGTATCGCCTGGAGCAATAATTTTCTGCACGCGCTAGAGCTCTTCCCTTACTCGCTTTGAGTGCTACAAAGCTATATAGCGAAACAAACTACCTTTCCCCGTAAACAGACTAAACATTATACATTTTTAACAACTTTCATCGCAAATATCTCCGCGAGTTTTGCAAGTGGAACAACGGAGTTTTTTTTAGATTAATTAGGGCATTGCGCAACTTTTGTTATTGAACTTTTTTTTCAGCGAAGGCTGTACAAATTTTCATTTTTTTTATTTTTATGCAAATGCCACCCAGAGGGGTGCAACTGCCATGTCGTAAATCTTTACGTCGTTTTGAGTATTTTTCTAATTGAAAGTATGTATGTATGACCAACCGTTGAATATATATAATAAGACAAATTTGATAATTATTTTAAAACCGTGAGACGCACAGAAAAATACCGATCGTTACAAAAAGCAGAACTAAGAGATACAGAAAATTTTTTATTATAATGAAAATATTAAATTTATAAAACCATCTGCAGAAAGATTTTATTTTAATTTAGTCGTACTCGGATTAATGAATTTTAAAAGAACGACATTTGTTTCTTTCATCTGATGAATGTAGGAAAACGACATTCTTAGAGGGAGAGGGAGTCCTCCCCAGGAGCACTGTTCCTGTGTGTGAACACACCTTCCTTTATAATAACAGAAAACTAGTTCGTTGTGGTACAATACAGTCGAACCCACGTACAACGATCTCACATAATACGAAGTTTTTATTTCCTTTTTTTATTGGGGGTTTAACGACCTCCGCGAGCAATTCAGTGGTCTATAAGCAGTCGTCCGTCCCTAATTTAGGGCCACTGACTCTAGGTAAGGAAGAGAGCCAGTGCCGTTAGACAAACACAACATCCTTGCCTCACTGGGATTCGAACCCGGACTCGTCTCGAACAAATGATCCGAAGCGATCGCTTAGACCACTGTTGTGCGGAACTTCGTCTTTGGCCGCCCAGGTCAAAGACGAAGTTCCGCACAAACCGAGGTTTTTATACATAGATTCCTTGAACTTCGTATTATTCTCCTTTGTTATTTTATCTTTTAACCAATCGTAAATTACGAACAATAATTTTTGGAAAAATCGCATATATTTTTGGAAAAATCGCATATATCGAAGTTCAGCGCGGGTAAAAGCAAACAAAATATGTTGTATTCACCCAGTTTTTCCACAGGAAAACAAGAAATTACCTGATGTTGACAATACTCCGTAGTTCTCCTTACAGATAGGTCAGTTTTGCATGAAAGTTTTAGCTGCGTTTTTATTACCTCCCTCCCCAGGGCTTTCTAACCGATGCATCTCCTGATGAAATACTGTCTTTTTCACACCGCCCCTCGCCAGCCTTCAATCACCGAATCTCTGTTTAGAAAGTGTAGGAACACTTTAACCACCGCGTCAGAGGAATTTGAAAATTATTTAAAACAGCGATCATGATAAGGACAAAACAAGCAAGAATTGGCTCAAATATCCGACCTAACATATTACCGGTTAAACAAAAATTTTTTGGAAGTTACTCTAATTTTTATATTCGTTAAATGTTTTGTTTATTGCAGATCTCACTCATATTATACTAATACATACAGGCACCGGGCAAAAAATTAGTCACCTCCAGAAATTTACTTTTAATACTTACAAGGGGACCTTACAGCTGACCACTCGCGGATTTCGGTGAATTTTTTTTAATGAAAGTAGAGGCAAAATGAAGATATACATGGCCCGGCATTTGATCTAATGCCTCTTATTTTTGGAATAAAAAATCATAACGATCCGAGGACGGAAAAATGAATGAAATTCGTGATTGCCTGTAAATGATACTTTACTGCAATGCCACGAGGCCTTGCAACAGTGTGTTATAGCATGCATTTCCTGTTATGGAGGCTAATGTCGAAAAGCGGGGAATAAACAGTGAACTATCAGTAGCAGCAAAGCACGGAATGCCTGCATTTTCCCATCCTCCCTTAAAGCACTCTCGTTCCCACTTTTCAGAATTTCGTAAGAAATTACAAAAGCATTGTGTGATATAGGTAGATATTTAATGAAACATATGTATTTCTGTATATCACATTTTAGCTTATAAAGTATAATTACGTACTTTTATTTGAAGACCTAACATATATTTTGCTAGGTATCACTATCTGAGGTTTCGCTATTGTTTATTGGTACACACAGTTGCGGATGATAATTATCATAAAAACGATGAAAACATACCATTTCTCTACAACGCCAGCATCTGATAAAAGAACTTTTCGTGCACTTACATTGCGTTTGTCGAACGTCATCCGAAAAACATAATTCGTTCACATTTCCAAACCGCTTTCTTTCATTTATTAACTTCGCAGCAAACCAAGCGTACTGCAACATATTCTTGAAAATCGGTGCAGAAAGTTGATGATATATAAGTGAATGGATCATTAGGGCATCTTCTCGCTTGTTTAAATGCCTATTTTCTTTTAATAGTTCAACAGGGTTTTGTAACTTTTTAATAAAATTTTTTACTTGACGGAAAAGGTACACATAACAAGGTTGACAGTATGGGGTACAATGAGGTTCAATGATTTCGACAGTAGAAGAACAGATGCCGACATCCTTTGTGAAGACACTATTAAAGTGTGCTGGATCTGTTTGACCTCCCCATGAATCCAAGATCAAGAGAAACTTCTCTTCTTTGCAAAATGGTCGGATAATATTTTTCACGAAACTGCTGAAGTGCTCTTTCGTTAATTTCCCTGATTTCAATGATGTTACGAATACATTTCCATATTCCGCCGTTAGTCCTTCCACAATCTTGTAAACAAGAGGTCCAAATTGTCCCTGCGGCTCTTGCATACATAGAAAAACTTTTGGAAGTAATGTTCCAGAAGCGGTCAATGCATACTGCGTGGTGTAGCTATGTGTTACTTTGTTAAAATCTCCCAAGAATACCTCAGTTGTTTTTTTCTCCACACACAGAAAGTGTTCTGTGCACATCGATTCTATACTCACATCCTGTTTGATCAGTGTTAATGACGTAATCCAATGGAAATTCTTTGATCAGTCGTGAAAGACGTTTTTGGAATTTCTCTTCTACCGCGATAATAGTTGACAAATTCAATTCATTTTGTGACCTGATGTAGCGTGTCACTTTTCGCTGGCTGATACCATGAACCTGTTTGAATTTTTCAACCCACCCTTGTGATGCTGTAAAACGAAAATCGTCCGATTGATGTTGCACCGTTGCAGCGGAAGTCCATTGTTGTATCATTCGGGTTGTTACCGGCTGCTTTTTCTCTCTAGCTTCGTGAAATCGATGGAAGGCTCATTTGGTGATCATGTGATATTTTTTCTTTAATCCACCTTCCCGTTCAATTTCTTGCTCCCATTTTTTTAGGTCTGCCTTCTGTTGTAAAGCAGTACATCCTCGTTGACGTAGAGTTTTTAAACTCCATTTTGGATGCTATTTTGCAAGCTGTACGATTTTAATTTTCGTGTCGAGTGAAATGTAATCTTTCTTTGATTTTTATCCTGTGGTTCATATTCGTCTACACTCTCCGGAGTCGAAGAAGAAGTGGAAGAGAAACTGTCTTTTTGTATGACGTGTGATGTTGACGCGGCAAAAGATATTTTCGGTGTCTCTGGTAAAGGTTCCTTACTTAAAAGCAGCTCCTCGCTATGCACCTATTCAAAGTTCTTCAACACGTAAATGATGGCTCCAGCCATAGATTTGGCCATCAACACTGCTTTTTCGGACCCATGCTCCGCTTTGTTCGTTTGCAGAACGTTCGTGTCTTTTAAAATTTGTTTGCACATTGTCAGAGCATTTGCAATGTTTTGCGGCTCATATAAGGCTACGGAGTTCGGAATGTGTACGTCAGGATTTATTCTACTTGTTGACGGCATTGAAGCACTGCTACGTTCCATACTTATTTCACAAAATACGTCTGAAAGATTTAATAATGTTTCTAGATTTTTTTTTTTTGCACAGACATTTCCCAAAGCACAACCACATAGTATTGGAAACTCGAAGGATACTGACCCGTTATTCCACAAATATTTACAACGACTTCTTCAACCTTCGACAACGTAAGTTATTGTGTCGCATTTGTTTATTACACTGACATTCGTTGACGGGGGAGCGGATGAAAAGAACTTTCATACGGCCAGGTAACTTCTCCTTTTTTTGTACAGCGGCGACGTGCACTTATTGGCATACCTGCGCTCACTCACCTTTCAGCCTGTATAACTTTGGCGAGTGTTAGAATTTTGAAAGCCTCCAACGAGAATTTATTCGTGACACATGACAGAAAGGAAAAATGTCACAAAACATCAACTCATGCAAATTATCAAAGCCCGGTAATTTCTCCCCATGCACAGATTGAGGTTGTTCTCTATGAACGTTATATTCATATGACAATGTAACTTGATAGCTAATCCAACTTGTTGTGTATGTTCAATTAAAAATTAAACGTTCATCTAGAAAATATAACTCCTAAAATACAGTACTACACAAATAACTACATAAATACGAATTTCATTCATTTCAATATCTACACAAAATACGATTGTTAGTGAGATATTTTTACTAACTTCCAATGCGTAGCTTACCGCTTGTTGGCCGTTTTCAGTTTCTCGGTGCATTGGTGCGCAGCAGATCGTTATCATTTTTTTACTCCGAAAATAAGATGCATTATATCAAATGCTGGGACACATATTTCTTCATTTTGCCTCTACTTTCATTTATGAATAAAACCACCGAAATCCGTGGGTGGTCAGCTGTAATTTCCCGCATAGGTATGCAAATGAGTGCACGTCGCAGCTGTACAAAAAAAAAAAAGGACAAGTTATCTGGCCCTATGAGTGTTCTCTTTTACCCGCGCCCCGCAACGAATGTCAGTGTAATAAACAAATGCGACACAATACGTCAGTATCCTTCGAGTTTCCAATTACTTGGTTGTGCTTTGGGAAATATCTGTGCAAAAAAATCTAGAAACATCACTAAATCTTTCAGATGTATTTTGTGAAATAAGTATGGAAAGTAGCAGTGCTTCGAGGGCGTCACCAAGTAGACTAAATCATGACATAGACATTCCGAACTTCGTAGTTTAATATGAGCCGCAAGACATTGCAAATGCTCTGACAATGTGCAAGCAAATTTTAAAAGATATGAACGTTCTGCAAACGAACAAAACGAAGCATGTGTCCGAAAAAGCAGTATTGATAGGCAAATCTATGGCTGAAGCCATCATTTACGTGTTGAAGAACTTTGAAGTGGTGCATAGCGAGGAGCTGCTTTTAAGTAAGGAACCTTTACCAGAGACACCGAAAATATCTTCTGGCGCGTCAACATCACACGTCATACAAGAAGACAGTTTCTCTTCCACTTCTTCTCCGACTCCGGAGAGTGTGAACGACTGTGAATCCGAGGAGAAAAAATCAAAGAAAGGATACATTTCACCCGACACGAAAATCAAACTCGTACAGCTTGCTAAACAGCATCCAAAATGGAGTTTAAAAGCTCAACTAAAAGGACGATATACTGCTTTACGACGGAAGGAAGACCTAAAAAAATGGGAGCAAGAAATTGAACGGGAAGGTGGATTAAAAGAAAAATATCACATAATCAACAAATGAACCTTCCATCGATTTCGTGAAGCTAGAGAGAAAAAGCAGCCGGTAACAACCAGAATGATACAATAACGGGCTTCTGCTGCAGCGGTGCAACTTCAATCGGACGATTTTCGTTTTACAGCATCACAAGGGAGGGTTCAAAAATTCAAACTGGTTCATGGCATCCGCCAGCGAAAAGCGACACGCTACATCAGGTCACAAAATGAATTGAATTTGTCAACTATTATCGCGGAAGCAGAGAAATTCCAAAAACGTCTTTCACGACTGATCAAAGAATTTCCATTGGATTACGTCATTAACACTGATCAAACAGGATGTGAGTATAGAATCGATGTGCACAGAACACTCTCTGTGCGTGGAGAAAGAAACAACAGAGGTATTTTGTTGTTTTTGTATGCATTGACCGCTTCTAGATCATTACTTCCAAAAGTTTTCCTATGTATAGAAGAGCCTCATGGGCAATTTGGACCTCTTGTTTCCAAGATTGTGGAAGGACTAACGGCGGAATATGAAAATGTATTCGTAACATCGTCGAAATCAGGGAAATTAACGAAACAACATTTCAGCAGTTTCGTGAAAAATATTACCCGACCATTTTGCAAAGAAGAGAAGTTTCTCTTGATCTTGGATTCATGGGTAGGTCAAACAGATCCAGCACACTTTAATAGTCTTCACGAAAGATGACGGCACCTGCTCTTCTACTGTCGAAATCATTCCATCTCATTGTACCCTATACTGTCAACCTTATGATGTGTACCTTTTCCATCAAGTAAAAATTTTTATTAAAAAGTTACAAAACTCTGTCGAACTTTTAAAAGAAAATAGTCATTTAAACAAGCGAGAAGATGCCCTGAAGATCCATTCACTTATACATCATCAACTTTCTGCACCGATTTTCAAGAATATGTTGCAGTGCGCTTGGTTTGCTGCAAAGTTAATAAATGAAAGAAAGATTTTTGGAAATGTGAACGAAATGTGTTTTCCGGACGACGTTCGACAAACGAAATGTAAGTGCTCGAACAGTTCTTTTATCAAATGCTCGCGTGTTAGATACAGAAGTGTTATGTTTTCATTGTTTTTATGATAATTATCATCTGCAACTGTGTGTACTAATAAACGATAGCGAAACTTTTGATAGTTATACCTAACAACATATATGTTAGATCTTGAAATAAAAGTACGTAATTATTTATTTATTTTTTTGATTGGAGGTTTAACGACCACCGTGAGCAACTCAATGGGCTATAAGCAGTCGCCCGTCCTTGATTTAGGGTCACTGGTTCCAGGAAAGGGAGAGAGCCAGTGCCGTAAGACAAACACAACATCCACGCCTCACCGGGATTTGAACCCGGACCCCGTTCGGACGAATGATCAGAGGCCATCGCTTAGACCACCGCGCCACCGTGGCGGCAGTACGTAATTATATTTTATAAGCTAAAATGTGATCATTCGATTCTCCTAATAGTTCCTCTGTCCCCATATGTGCTATTTATTATTAAACTCCATTACTCAACGATTACTTCTACAAGTTCTTTATTATTTGTTAGTGAAACTACACAGAATTGCCATTGACAATGACACAATACAATGTTAAGTGTAAGTTCCACATCACTACAAGGCCTGCAGCTCACGACATAGCTAGCTCATGCAAATATTGCACAGAAATACATATGTTTCATTCAGTATCTACCAATATCACACAATGTTGTTGTAACTTCTTACAGAATTCTGAAAAGTGAGAACGAGAGATCTTTAAGGGAGGATGGGAAAATGCAGGCATTCCGTTCTTTGCTGTTACTAATAGTTCACTCTTCATTACCCGCTTTTCGACATTAGATACCATGACAGGAAATGTATGCTGTAATGCTGCAAGACCTCGCGACTTTACAGTAAATAATCATTTACAGGAAATCTCGAATTTCGTTATGATACCCTCGGATTGTTATAATTTTTTATTCCGAAAATAAGAGATCAAATGCCGGGGCACATATATCCTCATTTTGCCTCTACTTTCATTAAAAAAAATTTCACCGAAATCGGCGGGTGGTCAGCTGTAAGGTCCCCTTGTTAGTTACATCATCACGTGCAGAAATCACAGAATTAATTCTTGCTTGAAGATATTCAACAAGATGATTAAAATAACTTGAGTTAATTTTTGACCAATCTAAGAATAATTTGTCTCGCAATTCATTGAGATTTCTGGGTTGCTGAAGTTTGGTTTTCACACTTCGTTCAAGGTGGTCCCATAAATTCTCGATGTGACTTAAGTCTGGCGATTTAGCTGGCCAGTATGTGTGCCCCAAAATTGTGTCCTGCTCTTCACACTAATCTGTATGAATCCTACAGTTGCTATCCTGGTAAATCAGAGAAGTTACTTGATGAGAATCCTGCAAATGTTGTGCAAAAGGAAACACATGATTGTCTGAAATTTCTCTGTAAGCATGCTGATTCGTCGTATTTTTCACTACTGCTAGTGGGCCTAATTCACAACTATTAAAACAACTCCATATAATCACAGATCCACCTCCTTCGGCAAGAACCGTTTGAACACACTCAGGACTGAATGTTTCTTTAGGCCTGCTGTTGACTACGCCTTGCGTCATTTGAGTATTGGCAAAACTTAGATTCGTCAGACCGACCATATGACAGTCTTCCACTGATCAACAGTGCATGTCCTGTGAGCTCTTCCCGAACCTAATCGAGCTTTTTTATGAGTTAACATCAGTTTCAGTCTTGCAACTCTATTCTAGATATCCATTCGATGAAGTACTCCACGCAATATTCGCTCAGGTATAGACGTGTGAGGTCCATTATTAACAGTTCCTACCTTGTTTGAAATTTGCTTTTGTTGAACAGGGAAGAGATATTCTGCGCCGGTCACGACTTGTCAAAAAATGGCGCTTTGTCTACAATTTTCCCTTTTATTTTCAGTCAAATTTGACCTACACCAATCTTCATAAACACGTAGAACTATTCTTTTGCTAACACCTACAAGTTCAGCAACTTCCTTGATGCTGAGTCCTTTTGACCGGCCAAAAGCTATGACACCTTTTTTGCCAGTCACTTACATTTGCCTTCGATCCACTGATTTAAATTTTTTAAACATTTCAGCTTAAAATTTTGTCTGTAGAAAGAAATAACGCATATTTTATTATTATATAACCCAGAAATATTTAAATAAAATGTCAATTATAACTTCAGAAATGTATCATGGCAAACGATTACATATATTGCTGCAGGTGACTCATTTTTTGTTCGGTGTCTTTATGTATATATATTCAACAAACTTATCACGGACCATGCACTCTTATCACAGACATTTCGAAAGGAAGACACCTGCATTGCCAAGTTTAACGCAGCAACAAAAGAATATTACGCGACATTTTTAAAATGCCAATTATGAAAGATGTGAATGGCTTGCTGGAAACGCAAGACAAACAAACTGTTTTGTTGGAACTGTTTGCTGTTTAGCTGTGACAGAAACTCCTCTTGGATAACAGGATACAGCAAGCTAAGTATTTTAACTAAAGCAGTACGGGATCATGATGTTGCGGTTACGCATATTCGTGCATCATTGCACTCGCAACTTCTGGAACTGTTCGTACTGAAACTGAGGTCAATGAATAGATGCGACAAGATATCAGTCAACACAATAAAAAGGTAAAGCGCAATAGAGATATTTTGAAACGTCTTATATAATAAATGCCATTTGATTCCTTTCAGAGCTAGAACTATCATTTTAAGGAGACGACGGGTCAAAACCTTCCAACAAACGTGGAAATTATTTGAAACTTTTGGACTACAGTGCTCAATATGATATTGTACTAAAAAATCATTTGGAGACTCCGACAGTATTCAAAGGAGTATCAAATCGGATTCAAAATGATTTAACTGATTCTGTCGCCAGCGCACTGAATAACGAAATTAAGCACCAGTTAAAGCAGTCCGATTTTTTTGTCGTATTAGCAGATGAGACTATTCACGTTTCTAGCAAGTCCCAATTTTTTTTTGTTTACCGGTATGCAAATGAAGAGATGGTGGTATACAGATTTGTGTACTTCCAAGAAGTTCGTAAGGACAAAACAGCGGCAGAACTTTCGGGTCTTATTTTGTCGCATATTAAGGACTATTTAGACTGTGGTGGAAAACTCGTCGCGCAGAGCTACGACAAAACTGAAAACTCGTCGCGCAGAGCTGCCTTAATGGAGTACAGTCGAATATGAGGTATTCTTTCCGCAAGCCCTCCTTGTTCACTGCTATGCGCACCGTTTGAATTCAGTACTTTTCCAAAGCGCTTCAAGTATTCCTGAATGTCTTATCAGTTTAACTACTCTTAGTGGGCTTGCAGCATTTTCCTAGAGATTACCAAAGCGCTAAAAATTTCTTGATGCCTTTTTGGTGCCCCGTCTACCCAATGTTTGCCCAACAAGATGGAATTACTCATCACGACTCGTCAGTACTGTCCACCAAAAAACGAAGAGCTTCGCCAGACTTTTGCTGTCGCTTTAGAACATCAATCACTATAGTAGAAAAGGATATTCTTGCGGGTGTTCAGGGATATTTGTCCAATTTAGAAAACCTTGAATTTTGCTTTCTTCTTGCAGCCTTTCATAGTATATTATCTCTTGCCAATGTAGTGTTCAACGTGCTTCCGAATTCTTCATTAGACATTGTTTACTGCAGAAGCAAGATAACGAAACCGCAAAATGCTGTGAAATTCCAGAGAAGCTGTTTTCAGGAGGTGCGAAGACACCATCATTGATGTTAGACTCCCAAGAAAACGAAATTAAAACCTTTCTGAAGACATTTCGATTACAACTAAATAGAGAAGACCATATTTTGAAATTTTCGATAATTTCAAACAACACGTTAACACAAGATTTTAGGAACACGGAAAGCTTATATTTTTATGCTTCCTGGATGCTTCGAAATACAGCTCTTATGTTCGCACTTTCCCAACCGATGGTTTGAAAAGCTTACTTGAAAATTATGTTATCTACTTCGATGAAGTACGCCTGAAAAACGAGTTAATCGTATTCTACAGTTCACACAAATTTTCTGATAAGTCACCTTTACAGCAATGAAGATGTTGGCGACTTCAGCACTTGGAAAGTCCATGCCGCAACTTCACATATTGGCTTCACTTATAAGTGTGATTATTGTGTCCACTACAACAGCTGAAAAATCGTTTCCTACATTTAAACGAATTAAGACACACGCACGAAACAGAACAGGACAGAAGCGGCTTTCTCATCTTGGACTGACATCAATTGAAAGTGGCATGTTAAAAACTCTGAAAGAAATACTATTTTCGATCCTATAATGGAACATTTTGCTGCAGGTGATCGAATAATGGAGTTTACTTTTAAATAAAAATATGTGTTGAGTGAATTGAGTCTATTCCGGAAACAGGGCTTCTGTTTTAGATTTTGCTGAGTTGTGTAAAAAGAATGGACATACAAAAGTAGCTTATGGTACCTATATCGTACGCCATGTTTTTCCGCTTTTCCATTTCTATTGTTTCAAAGATCTGAACCTAATGTCAATCGCAGGAAAGTGAAAAACAATTGACTTTGCGACTGCTTGGGTAATCTGCTGGGTCAACGCACGTCACTGCCAAAAATACATGTAGTAGAAAGTCGGAACTTTTTGTGCCCATGGTATTACCATTCTAGAGCATGTTAATAAGGTTTATTATCTAATAAGCCATGTACTTTTTACAGTATACGACCATGGTGTACGGATTTGTATGGTTTTGTTTGAAGTGTTCGGATTTATCTGCATTTGATTGAAACGTAGCTGGATTTGTCTCAGTTTGTCTGAATAAGGACGAGTTAGTTCCACTGAAAAGAAAGCAAATCATATAGAACTTTTAATTTAAACGTGTAAAATGAAAGTTTACAGCATACAGTCACTATGGTTGCTTAAAAAAAACCAGATCAAACACACACGGACCCCCACGTCCTCGTCAACACAGTTGCAATCATTGTATGAATAGATTTCATCATCACCAATAGCCGTTTCACCCAATTCTTTCTTCTGTGACGTAACTTAAGAGCAGCGGTAAACACTATTTTTTCTTTTGCCTTCTTCAGCATCACAATGAGATTAAGGTATAGTTCAACGAAATGAATCGCCTACTGCGTCACTATAAAGCTCCTTCTTTTCTGTTTACGTTTGTTAATTCGTTTTGCACGTTTTTTAGGGGAAGTGGCGTCTTTGACACCTTCGTTGTTATCAGCATCTCAAACAAACGAGGAATCGGCACATTATATCGCCAACAACACGTTCGTAGCAGAAACAAACTATGAATCGTTACCTTCCATCGTCGACAACACGTTCGTAGTAATTACATTATTTGCGATCACGTGACGCGCCTTTTAGCTCATGAGTGGCTGTGTGGAATTGTCTAAATTTGTTTACTACTAGAAAGCTGAAATTCGTCTGCTTTATACTGAAACTCTCGTTTTATCAGTGCTACTGATGGGCGGGATTTAACTGGATTTGAATGAAACACTTTCTAAGCCATGTGATATTGCTTTATTCATTGGATAATAGTGCCATCTACATTTTTTTTTAAGTGGATTTGTCTATTTTTGAATGAAAGCTCCTCACTTGTACAGACCGAGAGTAACTAACGTATGTATTTCACGGAAAGTGTGGGATATCGCAAATGCCGGTTGACCACCGCACCGCTGCCAAAGAAAACTAGTGGGCAGCTTGAGATACGCTGGGGATAGATGTACCAAAGTACAGTACATCCTACCTGCCTGACCGCTCCCACGACTCTGGTGACGGCACATACCTTAATACGTATCATGTGCTGTGCGGATTAAGAACTCGCTACTTTTGACCTTACAGATCGATTTTGTTTTGACCTTTTTTTTTTATTTGCACTTCCTTACACCAATTCCTTTTCTTCCAAACATAACCTGATTTTCTTGATTTCCATTTGCGATAAAGGACAATCGTGTAGATGACATTACCTTAAGAATGAAAGGAAAGGATGAAAGAATATATTCCACGTGATGAAAGAATATTTGAAATATGAAGGCAAATGAAACAAGTTTCCTTAAATGGGATAGAAAATATGGGTAGGATGCTATTTAATATCATATATATTTAATTTTAGACTTTACACTTGTGATGTTGAGATAGAATTATTTATCAACGTTTATTCAGAATCAAATGTTTTATTAATATCGACTATAGTTTCGCAGAGCGTTTGGCTCGGCATCGTCAGTCGTCAGGACGAATGGAGCGTAAACATTCAATCATTGTGGTATCATCAGAGTTCTGACGGTCACGGATTTTGGTGAGTTGTTTCCATGCGCTTGAAAGAAATGGAGTATACGTCATGTCGTCGACAAGCTGTGAAGTGTTCTGGTGTATGTGGAAAGCTTCTAATATTTTAAGCCTGATAGTCGAATCAGGTATATCAACAAACGTAGCGTTTCCAAACAAAAATTTATGGTTATTTTCGTGACAATGTTGAGCTACTGAGGACTTCTTCAGTTCATAGTTCCGTACGTAAGTCTTCTCTTCACACGAAAACTTCAAGCTCTGCGGATCTGTCATATATATGAAAGTCCACATTCATTAGGTATCTGATAAATTCCCCAGGAATTTATGTCTTCGACGTGATCTTTTGATCTGTAAAAAATCACCTTGTTTATGGGTTTCAAAATAAATTTGAAATTAAAACTTTTGAGGATTTTTGAAATTCGCTCATGCCAACAGACCTCCCAGTACGAACGAATTGGGAAATAATCCCATTTGATGCACAGATTTGCTACGGAATTTCAAAAATTCTCAAAATTTTTATCTCAGAGTTATGTTCAAACACATAAACAAGGTGAATTTTCACGGATCAAAAGATTACGTCGAAGACATAAATTCCTGGGGAATTTATCAGATACCTTCTGAATGTGGGCTTTCATATATAGGACAGAATCGTAGGGCTTTAAGTTTCCGTGTGAAGGAACACAAGACTTATGTACGGAACTATGAACTGAAGAAGTCATCAATATCCCAACATTGTCACGAAAATAACCATAAATTGTTTGTTTGGAAACTCTACGCTTATTGATAGACCTGATTTGACTGCCAAGCTTAATATAGTAGAAGCTTTCTACATATGCCGGAATTCTTCACGGCTTGTCGACGACATGAAGTCTATACCATTTCTTTCAAGCGCGTAAAAACAACTCACTAAAATCCGTAACCGTCAGAACTCATACTGATTTGAATGTTTACGCTCCATTCTTCCTGACGATGTCGAGCCAAACGCTCTGCAAAACTATAGTCGATGTTAATAAAACATTTAATTGTGAAAATACGTTGATAATTTATTCCATGCTATAATACCAGCTTCTCCATGTTGTGCAAACAGTGCAGAGAAGCTAATAATATTATATAATATTTGTTGTCTTTTAGTGCATAGATATGTGGGTCAACAATTACTGTAGTGCTTTGTTCATGGATAAAACAGGTTATGTCTATGGTAAGGACTACTTACAGCTAGCAAGTATAGTATAACAGACAAGAGTTTTTCGAGAAGGAATGAGCTGAAGACCAGCTGAACCTGATGTAGCCTTTTTAACGCATTGAAACCTGACATCCATTATTTATGAAATTGCAATGCCATAGGAGCTGTGACCTTTGAAATCATATTGCCCAAGACAGTATTTTTCCGCCGACATTGGATAGAACCTTGGGAAAATGTCTACCCATGCGTGCACACGCGTTGAATTCATGCAGACAGCCACCTGTATGCATTTTCCCTGTACAAATCGAATTTAGGAAGAACTACAATCTGTGAAAGAGAGATAATGCTGATTCAGGATCTTTAACTTTAACTGTTGACAAACTTTTAACTTAACATTATTTTATTGAATCATTTAAACTCTTCTGCAATGACATGGAAAGTACCATCCCTTTTATCTATTTTTGTGGAAAGAAGCACTGACATGCATAACACAAGGTTCAAAGCGGAATTGCTCTTAAATGCTGAACTCCATGGATATTTAGATGGTGAAAAGGAATTAGAATCACAGTTTATAGCTGTTTGACTGCATGTAAGGTGGACAAAGGATACGCAAAATTGACTCGTTCATTTACCAATCTTAGTTGTAGTAGCTCCGACTTCGGTCTTCCGATTCAGTGAACGCTGCCTGCCGCCGCGCAGTGCGGGTGCATGTAATGGATCCACGGCAGAGGCGTAACTAGGGCGGGACAGGCGGCTGCTCCGGCCGCAGCTCAAGAGAGAGCGCGAAAATCACTGTATACAATCTGATTAAAATCGGAGTTGAAACTTTTGCACCAGTTTCTGGTGCACTTTATCGCCATACTTTGTCGTTTATCCATTTACAGAATTTTTCTAAAACATCTTTTGCCAGTTTCGGTAGTTCGGCAGTCAAAAATGCATATTTCTTCCTCAAAATGTGTACAGGATGTAATTTGCTCACATTCAGAAATAACGCGCGGTTGTTCGTACGTTGCAAGATAAGGATGTCGTTCACATTGTTGAAGCTTCTCTGGGGAATTCGATCATTACTGCTCTACAGCAAGCTGCATTCTGTCCTAAAAAAGGTCCGAACTCCGAAGCAATTCGGAATCTTATCGTCTTCACCTTTTATATTTTACAGCCCTAAATGGGCTATAAAATACGAAAGGTGATGTAAGAAAGGGTAAGATAAATGTACGAAACCCTTCTGCTGATTGGTGCTCTCTCTTTCCATCCATTTCCTATCTTCTTCCAACGCAATTCAAGAGAGTAAAATGCCGTTCCCGTTTTCGATAAGAAATGGCACCTCCATAACTCCGTATTTACTGTATTATATCCCAATAAAATATTTAAGCGTTAGGTGGTGGAACTACAATGAAAATGGAAATAAGGGCTGCGTTAACTTAGCAAAATTCTTCCTTCGGTCTGCCGAAAAATTAGTGTGTTCTTAAGATCTGTTGCACAACCGTTAATGATTATTAATTATCAATTAAGTACAAGAAACTATGATAAAAAAAGGTAATATAAATAATAAATAGGAACTGTACACAAACTATTCTCAAAATAGTATAACATCGTGTGCGAAAGCTTGGAAATTTTGATTTCTATTCTACGCCAAGAAATTCGGATCATTAGGATAATTATGCTATACTGCTGCTGGCCACCCAAAATGCAACACCAAGAAGGACACGAGATAGCAAAGCCAGATTTACTGGACACATAACAACGGATACAAAGATGAAACGATTGAGCTTACAGGCCCGTGCGACTTGCGGAACACACAGACATCAATAGTTCGTGTGGCTCCCATGGCTGGCAATAACGGCCGCTACACGCCGCGGCATCGAACGAAAGAGGCTTTGGATGTGGGCTTGGGGTATGTCGGTCCAGGCTGCTTCTATACGCTGCCACAGTTCATCAATCGTAGCCGCGTGTGGTGCTTGCCGGGCCACTCGGTTGCCGATCAGAGACCAGACGTGTTCAATGGGCGACATATCGGGAGAACAGGCGGGCCACGTACGTCAACAGTGACACCTGGTGGGCCGTGAAGAATTGTTGCATGATGCGTGCCACGTGCGGGCGCGCATTGTTCTGTTGAAACGTGGCCGCTGGCAGGTCCTGCAGGTAAGGAAGGACTACAAGGCTGCAAAACGTCGGAGATGTAGCGGTTGCTATTGAGTGTACCGGCGATGCGTACCAGAGGAGGTGCGGGTTTCATATCCAATTGGGCCCTAAACCATAACGCCCGGCGATGGACCGTTATGGTGATGCATAATGCAGACGTCATACAGTCTCTCGCCGCGGTGCCGCCACACGCGGATTCGATGATCGTAGTGTTGCAGGCAGGAGCGGGATTCGTCGGAAACGACAATGTCGTGCCATTCCGTAATCCAGGTACGGCGTTCAACGGCCCACTGCCGCCGCACTCGCCGGTGGCGTAACGTCAATGGTAATCGGAGCAATGGGCGCCGTGCGACAAGTCCCTGCTCTTGCAGACGACGTCGAAAGGTACGTGCTGACACATGTTGTTGCGCAACACACCTTAATTCCTGCGCTAACGTTCGTGATGTGGCGGTGCTAGCCGTCAATGCCCGCAGCACAACATGCCGGTCCTCTTGTTAGATGGTGTGCCGCGGCTGCGGCAATCGCTCACGTCGGTCCGTCCGTCCCTCCTGCACCCACCGAATCCATACTCGCCTCACTGTGGCTGGATGTCGTCCCACACGGGCGCCGATGTTCTCGGCACGGTAAACAGCTGTCGCGATAAGGCACTATTCGTCCTCTGTCGAACTCCGAAACGTGCTGGAATGACTGCCGTGTTCTGCGATGAGGCATCAGGAAGCTTCCCACGCACAGGTCCGGCAGCACAACACATTTCCAATACTTACACCCAGCCTTCTGTGCACCCTTCTTATAGTGCTTCTCGGTGGCGTGCCGAGCGCACATGATTTGCATATGCCCTGCAATGCTAATCGTTTGCATGTCCTCTTCCGGGCGACGCATGCTGCGAATTTCAGGCCTATTGGATGCTTCCTTCTTGGTGTTGCATTTTGGGTGGCCAGCAGTGTATTTTGAGGTAGCTCGGAAATTTTGATTTCTATTCTACGCCAAGAAATTCGGATCATTAGGATAATTATACTATTTTGAGGCAGTATAAATTTTAGGATGAAGCGAAACGTCAGAAGCAACTCCTGGTAGCCAGTGTTAGTTATTTTGAAAAATTGTAATTGCATATGCGTGTGGATACTAAACAATGCAAATTTGTGTGTAATCAACACAAGACCGGTGTTACTGTCTAAAAAAATATGCAACAAGCCATGGTTATAATACACTGAGGAGCAATTGAATTAGAGATACCTGTCTAGTAACGTGTAGCACCACCTTTCGTCCTGATGACGGCAGCGATTCGTCACGGCATGGACTCGACAAGACACCGGAAGCGTTGGGAAGCCATGCGGATCCACGACCCCTGAACAAGCTCCTACAGTTCACGAAGATTTGATGGAGAGGGTCAGAGCCTCGAACATCTCTCTCGATGGCATTCTAGATTTGCTCGACGGGATTGAGGTCAGGTGACCTAGCTGGCCAAGGAAGCGAGGTCACGTCGGTGGAGTATTCATCCAACCATTCGGATACAATTCGGGAGCGATGGCACGGTGCATTGTCTTGTGCAGGATGAGGTCCCCAGTGGGATGTTGAAGACGCACAAACTGGAGCAAATGGTCGTCCAGGATATCCCGGTAACGTTGACCTGTGAGGGACGATGTCACACGTTCGTGGCGCAGCAAGCACGAACAGGCAGCCTTATAAACCTGGAGTGTAGTCGATGCCCCATGAAAGCGAAAAGCACCGGCCGATGCAAGCAAGAGTACAAAGTGACAAGAATGCCTGGTAAACGCCAGAGACGTCGCTCTATGCAACTTACGGACTTTGAGAAAGGTTTGATCATCGGGCTGAAAACCGCAAGGTGGTCGGTGCGCCGTATAGCCCGCCACGTGGATCGTTCTGATCATACTGTCCGACTGTGTTGGAAGCAGTGGATACGTGACGGCACTGCCACACGGCGAAGAGGCTCCGGACGGACCAGGAGGACCACCGGCAGAGAGGATCGACGGATTGTGCGGTAGGCACGAACGGATCCCACGGAGGCCCGGTCCACTATACAGGCAGATGTAGCTGCTCCTATGTGCCCACGAAACATTTCCCGACGACTCGCGGAAGCGAATCTGCGATCCCAGCGCACTTTACGTGTGCTGCCATTAACACCGGAACATCGACGGCTTCATGTGCAGTGGTACCAGGCCGAGAGCGACGTGGAACGCCACAGACTGGCGACGTGTGGCGTTTAGCGATGAGTGTCGCTTCGTTTTGGGGACAGATTATCATCGTGTCCGGGTGTGCAGGTTCCCGGGTCAACGGCACAATCCCAACCTCCCTATCGAGCGCCACACCTCCCCCAATGCAGAAATTATGGTCTGGGGAGCCATTGCCTACGATATCCGACCAGCTCTAGCAGTGGTACGTGGATCATTGGCGGGCCAGCGGTATGTTCATGAGATGCTACGGCCCCATATGCTCCCATTCCTAGCCGAGATTCCAGGTGCGCTATACCAACAGGATAATGCCTGCCCGCATACGTCTCGGGTTGCCCAGGACTGCCTACGTCATATCCAGAAACTTCCATGGCCTGCTCGCACCCCGGACATATCCCCAATCGAGCATGTGTGGGACCAGTTATAACGCCAGCTGCCGCCGTGCCGCACTATCCAGGATTTGGAGCACACCGTCCAACACGTGTGGACCAGTCTGCCACAGGACAAATCAGGCGTCTGTTCGCCTCCATGCCAGACCGTATTGCAGCATGTATCGTAGCACGAGGCGGTGCGACGCGCTATTGAAGATGCCCGGACTGCGTGCCCCAGATCCTTCTGTAATTGTGCTGCAGCTCTGTTTTTGCCATCATATGTATCATTTATCTGTATCATTACGTCTATAAAATTTCAGTTCAATCCGATGCTTCCTTCTTGGTGCGCAAATTTCATTGTCCGTGAGTGTAGATACAGCTGACACTTACCTGTACGCATCAAACCACATGTTTTATTGAAAAAATAATGAAAACGAAAGAATAGAAAAGCTCCAAACAGCAGCGAAAAAACCTCACCCACATTTTCTTTTATTTCTGATAGAATTACCATGCCTGAGTTACGAGTATTCACCTTGGCGTAATTATTGCCTTATGTCAAGAATATTCTAAAATGTTAACGGAACCTTACATTTAACTATATATTGTCTTTATGGAAGTCTCTACCAGGCGTCGATTTGAACAGCCATGGGCCTGGCCAAGGGGCTTTCGAGGAACCCTTTATCTCATGTTATGTACCTGTATGATTAAAATTGAAAGCGCTTACAGCGTAGAACAAAATCCACTGATTTATTGCTGTAGGTTAATACATACATAAATCTGAACTTGTTCGACACTATAAGCGTTTACAGATGCCTAATTTGGTGTATTCGTAATTTCTATTTGTGCGAATGTAAATCAAGACGTAAGGTCATTGTTGTCGTATATATTAAAGAAACTAAGAGGCATAGGTAACAATTACCTCAATTTTCCGCATAGTACCCCTGCCGTTCAACGCATAATTTATATCTGTCTACAAGCTTCTGGATTCCTGCAGAGAAGAATGTTTTGGGTTGTTCCTGCAGCCACGAATGCACCTGTTCCTGTACCTGAACATCACCTACAAAACGGTGTCCTCGCAAAGCGCCTTTCAGAGGCCCAAAGTCGCATGGCGCTTGATTTGGGGCTGTAAGAAGGATGTGGTAACACCTCAAACTTCAACTCGGTAATTATTTGTTGAGTTGCCAAAAGTAGTATGTGGACGGACGTTGTCGTGCAGCAACAGCACTTTTTTGGATAACATTTCCCGTCGTTTTTTGCGAATTGCTAGTTTCAAATTGTCTTTCAGCAAGCCACAATGTGGCAGACTGTTAATTGAGTCACCCTGTGCTTGATAGTGTTGAACGATGGGTCTTTTTCATGTCAAAAAAGAGAGTCAGCATTAATTTTCGGGCTGAAGGGACAACTTTGAACTTCTTTTTGTATGGGAAGCTCCGATGTTTCCACTCCATATATGCCTTTTGCTCTCGGGGTCATAATGATGGACCCATGTTTTGTCCCCAGGGACAATCCTCTCGAGAATACTGGGGTATGACTCATACCTCCGAAAATTTTTCTGCCAATTTTCAGGCGCTGTTGCTTGTACTCATCAGACAACTGCCGTGGCACCCATCTGGCACACACTTTAAGATATCCGAGATCGTTATGCACTATTGAGAATGCAGAACCATAGCTAATGTTTACCTTTTGGGCGATCTCAGATAGAGTAACCCGGTAATCTTCTTTAACGAGCGCATCGATGTGATCCAGATGGTCCTTTGTGCGAGAGGTCTACGGACGGCCCGAGCAAGCTTCATCAAACGTATTCGTTCTACCGGCTTGAAACTTTTCTATCGACTTGTACACGTGTCTCTGGCTCATACACGCTGCTCGACGATGGAGCATTCCGACGATGGAGCATTCCGACGAAAGAGCGGCCATGTTTACGCCCTTACGACTGCTGGGTAACTGTGATTAGAAGATTAGCGATTGCATCTGCCACGCGTCAAGATCACGTGCCCTCCCCTCCCCAAATAGCAATCTGCCGTAGCTCTCCTTGCCTACGTAACGAGAGCAGCCTCGTATTACTAAAGGCAGTTCCACGGAACGGTTCACTATTCAAGGCAAAATACAATTGTTTTTCTGTTGGTTATGACGGATGCTTTTCTTCCATTGATTTATTTGTTTTGATAAGTTTTAACAAATATAATCGCTTTCCGCCTTAAGTGTTGATGTAACTTTTTCTCAAGTTGAAAAACATAGGATCAGAAATATGTGAAATACTATTTACGCAGATCGCTACATTTTGCACAGTCGCACTGACATCACATACACTATCTGAACAAAAGTGATTAGAACCTCGCGCAGGCACAATGATGTGCTCCCGCAGCAGACACATGGTCGATAAGATTTAAAAGCGCAACAGGAGTACATTCAGATTATTCTCTGCTAAAATGGTTAGTAGGAGAGAGCTCTCTGTGTTTGAAAAGGGCGTTGTAATAGACTGCTCAATTGGAAGTATCAGAATAAGAAGCATTGCTGATGTAAGACAGATGGCTAAATCGACTGTGGCCTTTGTTATCAACAAGTGGAAGAAGACGGTACATTGCAGGAATTCACCTCACCCTGGAAGATCCACAAAACAGCCAACCTAGGGACCGGAGTGTGCTGCAGAGGGAGATCCGGAAAACCAGATCCCGATCAATGCACGCCATGGCACATGAGTTTCAGATGGCCACAGATATTATGGTCTCCACCAAGACATTTCGAAGATAGGCCCGTGCACTCGAGCATCATGGCCGGGCTGTCGCCCACAAACATCTCATCACAAAGACTAATAAAGCCACGCGGCTACGATGGCGTCAACTGTACAGAAATCAGACATTGGAGCAATGGCGGCAGGTGTTGTGGGGCGAAGAATCCCGCTTCACATTATTCCGATCAGATGGACGTGTTTGGGTCTGGCGATTATTCGCAGAACGTCTGCTTCCGGAGTGTACAGCGCCCACTGTGAAGTACAGAGGCGGTGGAGTTGTGGCGTGGGGCTGTTTCAGCTGCTACAGTGGGGGTCCATTGGTTGTTATTCGTGGAACTCTGTGCAGTCTAGAGATATCTTGGATAACTCAATACTTACAACGTTGTGGAAGTTCTAAGGACATGACGATTGATTCTTCCAGGACGACAATTCCAACTGTCATGTTTCCAGGGCTACAATGGAGTGGTATGAGGAAAATCAGGTCTCGCGGATGAACTGGCCTTCTCAGGCCCGAACCTCAATCCTATGTTAAACATTTATGGGATACGTGATATATTTCTACTGTTGGATGGATTGAGAAACGAATTTCCCTGAAGAAATATTTTAAATACCATGGTTGGGATATAAATCCTTTGATATTCTTCACTGTACACCATGTTCCCTTCATTCAGAAAACTTGAAAATTTCCATTGTCCTGGAACGGGAATCGAACCCGCACCTCCCGATTTCCGGTCGAGCATGCTACTCATTACACTACCCAGGACAAGGAAATTCCAAGCAACTGAACATAAATATCTGAGAATCTTCAGATTTGCGCTAGTCAAAGCTATTCCGCTCCATCGTAGCGCCTCAAGACCTTTTCACACATCCAGTATCGGATGTAGGTCAGAAATTACAGTGTTACAAATACGTCATATATTTCTTCTGTTTATGTTCAGTTGCTTGGAATTCCCTTGTCCTGGGTAGTGTAATGCCTAGCATGCTGGACCGGAAATCGAAAGGTGCGGATTCGATTCCCGCTCCTGAACTATGAAAATTTTCAAGTTTTCTGAATGAAGGGAACATGGTGTAGAGTGAAAAATATTAAAGGATCTATCGGATGAACTTGAACGACGGGTGAGGTCTAGACCAACACGACTTTTAGTCAAGTCCCTATGCATGAGACCCGTAGGAATTTCTTGCTCGAAAAATTCTGTGATCGGATCCTGTAAGGGGGTGTCAAAATGAATAAAAAAATCTTGGGTAGACATCTGAAATAAGGTCAGATTTTTTTAACGCCGCCATATTGGGTTTTGCTATTGAATAATGTATATCGTGCAAGATTTACGTTTTTATCTGCTTATTGTTTAAATGTAAGTTAAATCTGATTACACCATCGGATTCCTCATAAAATTTGCTTTAAAATGAATGTACTCAATTTAATTTAGGTACAATGAGAGGGGAGTGATTGAATTTTTTTTTCAATTATTGATTATTAAAACTTCGAAAGTTCACTAAAATTGAAAATGATCTGATTTATTTCAATATTTACATATAAATGTTTGATTAATTATTTATACCTATTATCTAAACCAGTGTTCCGCAACCTCTTTCTACTCGCTGCACACCATAAATATCCATGACTCAACACGGCACACCAAAATGTTAATCCCATCCAAAACGTATGATATGACACTATTGATATAAATACGTAATGTAATCAACCTATTCTTATTATTAAATTATATTATTATTCTATTATATTAATATTAAACAGAAAGCGACTGGTGCATTTATTAACAATTTATTAACTTTAATAAACTGTAGAAAATACAAGAAAATACACTTTTCTATTACTATTAAAGGAAATAATTCTACTCATACCTTCAATGTGATACTTGCGCCTGCTTAGCTGCTCACAGGCGGCTGATTCCGTGGCGGAATCGTTGACAATGCAAGTCTCATTTCATCATCGACGGATTTGAGTCTCTCCCTCTTTAATGTTTTAATTTCAGTCAAAGTCGAGAAGCCCAGTTAACACAAATATTTAGTTGAAAATGGCAATAACACATTAACTGCCATCTCAGAAATAGCCGGGTATTCACTCCTTATTGCTAACCAAAATGTGTTCAAAAGCACTTCAAGAAGTTTTAAATTCAATGTTCTGTTTGCTTTTAAATCTGCGAGTTCCTCTTGTATATTAATCGGAAGAGGTTTTAATTCGCAACGAATGGATCATGGACCCAGTTGAAATCTTGAACACTCTCTCCAAAATACTTCTTGAACTTCTGCTCCAAGATTTCTAAATGTTCTTTAATTAAGTCCATCACCACTTTATCACCGTCGGAAAGTGGCCATACAGTCGGGAACATCTCAAACGACCCCATTTTCATTTCTCTGTATCCACAAATTCAATTTATTCACAAATCCTTGAATCTTATCCATATTTGTCAGAATATTTTCGTTCCTACCTTGCATTTTTCTGTTCAGCTCATTTAAGTGTACGAAAATATCGGAAATATATGCCAGCTTACATACCCATTCATCATCTGCAAATACGCGTACTCATGTCCCTCAACAGTCAAAACTGCATGTACCTCCTCTTTAAGTTCAAATATTCGCGTTAACACTTTTCCTCATGATAACCACCACACTTCTATATATGTAGCAGAAGTGTAGTTCCATTTCCTGACACAAAACGAAAAAAAGCCGCGAATTTAGGGTCCGCGATTTGATGAGGTTTACGACTTTTACTACTTCGTCCAGCACAACTTTCAGAAAAGATGGCAAAGACTTAACAACAATGGCTTCGTGGTGAATGAGACAATGATCGCATCGTATGTTAGGATTTACTTCGCGTATTTTAGCTACAAATCCTTTCACTCGGCCTTTCATAGAAGCGGCTCCGTCTATATAAAAACTAGCGCAATGCTTCCATTTTAATTCATTAGTCACACGATATATTTCTTTCACCGGTGGTTCACTCTGGAAGCTTTTTGCAAAAAAAGAAATTAGTTGCAATTACATCTCCATTGATGTACCGAATGTAGGCAAGAAATTGTGCGTGACCGCTAATATCGGTGGACTCGTTGATCTGAAGTGAGAACTTCTGACTGCTGTTGATTTTCTCCTACATAATGTCTTCAATGTCATTGGACATGTCACTAACTCGGCGACTGATTGTGTCCGCAGAGAGAGGAATTTTGAAATTTCACTAGCAGCTTCTGACCCATGGACTATTTTCACCATCTCTTTACAAGCCGGCATTAACAACGTTTCAGCTATTGTGTGTGGTTTTTTGGCCTTTACGATAACTTATATACGATAAGTTCGGCTACCTTATAGCTAGCTACCTGTACTTTTTCCAAAACACGTGCTGTCGCAGTCATGAAGGTTGCTTGTTTTTTGTTTTGTTCCAACAACCGACGAAAATAATAGATATCTTTGCATGACAGAGAAGAGTGTTTTGTTGACAAATGTCGTTTCAATTTACTGGGAACCATAGCAGCATTACTGGGTTTTTCACCACAAACGATACACTTGGGGATTGGGCACGTTTTATCACCACACCAAAAAAACCTATTAGATAAATAATTGTCACTATACTGTCGGTGCACTAATTTTTGTTTCTTTTTTCGGGCTCAATGCTTTCACTACTTGCACTCGTGAACGAAACACTCCGTACATGTAACTTGTCAATCTTGAAAAAATAAAATAGTTTAATAGTAATAGAAAATAGCAAGACTAACCAGCAATCACAATTTTCGGACTACTTCAGAGCACAGCTGTGATAGAACTGAAATTATTATAAGACGCGGGACCTATACTCTTCAAAGGGAAGAAGGGACACATAAACCGACTTATTTAAAATAAAGTCTAACAATGGGTGAGTGCATCGGTACAGGAAAAAAGTAATAAAGTTGAAGCACTAACAAACAGGTACAAATACCAAAACAACGTAATAAAATAATAAAAGATAGGGACATTTTGTTAATCCTCGCACTTTTAGGGAAAAGCGTACACAGAACATGCGGCAAGTGTAACAAAGAAACCGCATAGCGCAGCGGTAGAGGCGAGAAATACAAATATATCAATAAGCAAAACTACGATATAGCAACAACTGTGAGTAAATAATTTACATTTCATTTCTTAGAATACATAAAACTTCGCGACATGTAATAAAGAATAAACAAGCATCGCCTTATTTAATTAGTGCAGCTGCAGAGAATGAAATACAAGCATATGAAACACAGTAACTGGGATAAAATTAAAAAATAAAACTCGACAATTAACTTCTTACAATAGGATAAGAGGTAAAAGTTCGCGTCACACCTTTCATCTTGTGGGGACACACTGGTGTGACGCAGCACACCGGTTGCGGAACACTGATCTAAACAAACAGAGAAGTACACTGCCGGACAATTGCTAAGGACGGATGACAATAGCAACGATAGCAACCATAAAATGGAAGGCAGGAAAATGTGGAAATTAGCATAAGTGCGGGATACAGTAAGACGTTTTGTGCGTATGCAAATTTTGGATTGCCGAACTTGTTCGTGACGTCATAGCGCTGATAAGAGATATAAAGGATTTGACGCGTATTGACCGTTGTTGTTCAAAAGCAAAGTTGAAAGGAAAGAATCAATTGACGAACTTGCAATTTTCAGTATGTCTTCCCGACATCACCTAGATGATTTTACGCGTGGCCGTATTATTGGCAAGATTGAAGAAGGGCGAAAAATAACAGATGTTGCCAGGGAGTTCGACGTCAGCCACAGTGTTGTTTTAAGGCTTTGGAAATCATTTCAAACAAATGGAGAGTGTAGCAAACGTCACGGGGAGGTCGTGTTAGCAGTACGACACCTGCAGAAGATCGCTACATAGTGCTATCAACAAAAAGACACCGGCGCAGCACAGCTAGTGAGGTAGCAAATCAGTTTATGGCTGCTACTAGCAAGCGGATCTCCCGAAAAACTGTCGCCAGACGTTTGCATGAAGGAGGACTATACGCCCGCCATCCTGTTCTGTGCATCCCATTGTCCAGACGTCACCGTACCACCCGTTTGCAATGGTGCCATCAACATCACAATTGGACTGATAACGACTGGTCTGCTGTCCTCTTCTCAGATGAGAGTAGATACAGTCTATCGTCTGATTGTCGACGACAACTGATCTGGCGTGATAGTGGTACTGCATATTGTCCAGCAAACATACAGGAAAGGGACCGATATCCGACATGTAGTGTCATGGTACGGGCTGGCATCATGATCAATGGCCGTACGTCCCTCTATGGGCTTCCAACTGGGACTATGACTGGCCAACGATACATTAATGATGTCCTGCTACCTCATATTCGCATGTTCCGTGGTGCTGTCGGTGATAGATTCATTTTCATGGACGACTACGCAACATGTCATCGAACAGTCGCTGTCCAGGAGTGTGTTGAGAGCGAGGATATTCAACGCCTCGTATGGCCAGCACGTTCTCCAGATCTGAATCCCATTGAAAATGTGTGGGATGTTTAGGGGAGGAGTCTTGCTGGTCGCCAATGCCCTCCAATAAACAAGGACACCCTCATCCGTGCACTGACAGAGGAATGGGATAAATTACCCCAACAGCTGCTTGATAATGTTGTGCAAAGCATGACACGACGTGTGGAATCTTGCATCGCCCTCTATGGTGGCCATATCCCGTATTGACATCTTACGCCGGAACGCCTGCGGACGGTAATTGCATTTTTTCACGTTTACGTATTCTGCACAAAATGGCCTGCTTGTCCCTTGAACACGTTCCAAAGCCTTCTGGATTTCAGAGCACAATAAATTGTCTTTCTTGTAATGTCCTGGCACTCTGACATTATTTTATTTCATTTGGCATCCAACCACACTTACTTTTTTATGCGCTATATAGCCGTTTATGATCCGTCCTTAGCGATTGTCCAGCAGTGTATTATATGATGCACTTAGAATATTGTAAGAATATACAGAGCTTGCACAGTAAAATACACAGTGAGTCAAAGAATTTTTAAGACTGGGTCTGTAAAATGAAATAGAAACAAGAAATTATAATTTGTTTTGGTTTGTTATTCAAAATAAGTCCCTCCGGCTTCAATACACCTGTTACAGCGATTTAATAATGATTCGAATGCCTGTTCCAGTTCACCTTGCGGAATTGCCTGCAAAGCACGCGTCGAAGCTGTTTGTATGGTCGTAATATCAACAAAATAACACCCTTTTAACGTCATTTTAAGTTTTGGGAAAAAGAAAAGTCGCAGGGTGCTAAATCAGGCGAATACGGTGGATGATTCAACACACAGACGTTATTTTTCGCCAGAAATCTACGAACAAGAAGTGAGGTGTGACTGGGTGCATTATCGTGTAACAAACACCAACTGTTTTCATCTCGATATTCTGTACAAATGCGACGAATTCTGCCCATCAAACGCCTCAAAACGTTTAAATAAAACTCGCCAGTAATTGTTTGTCCACTTGGAACAAATTCGTTGTGGATAATACCCTTACTATCGAAGAATGTAATGAGCATTGTTTTGATTTTCGATGGAACTTTTCTTGTTTTTTTGGCTTGTGGCGAGTTTTTTGACTTCCATTCTGCACTTTGTCGCTTTGCTTTAGGATCATATTGAAAACACCATGTTTCATCACCAATAACAATTGATTTTAAGAAGTTTGGATCATTTTCAGCGGCTGAAATGATGTCTCTGCAATGTGCACTTCTCCTTGATTTTTGTTCATTGGTTAACGCGTGTGGAACAAATTTAGCACAGACTTTTGTTTTGCCCAAATCTTCATGCAGGATGGTTCAAATCGTTTCTTTGTTGATGTTTAAAGACTCTTCCTTCATTCTTAGTGCCGCACATCGATTGTGCCACGAAATCACGCACTTTTTCAATAATATCAGGTGTCCTAGATGAACGTGGTCTTCCGGTATGCTTATCATCTTCTATTGTCTTTCTTCCGTCCAAAAAAGGTTGGGCCACAGGAAAACATTTGATCTACTTAAACAAAACTCACCGTAAACTTGTTTCATCATTTGGTACGTTTCCGAGGCACTTTTACCAAGTTTTGCGTTAAATTTAATAACAGCCCTTTGTTCCATCTTAATATTTCAACATGAAAAAAACTTTACTCCTGTAATGAACGCCTGTTTCGTTTGAGTTACTTTAACAACTGCGCAGTACTTTTGTCAGAATGCAAGCAGATGGCAAAGAATATCTATATATTCTTTGCAGATGGTCACGGTATATAACGCATTCGCGATTACACTGGTGGCGCTACCGTAGGCTGAAATCTAGCGCCAGTCTTAAAAATTATTTGACGCACTGTGTATAACATTTAAGCAGTAAAATCATTACTGTTATTTCTTCATATTTCGGCACATATCCTGGCATTTACAGAGTGAAGCACAGTCCAGGTTTTATCTGCGGCATCTTCATCGTCCACCATCACATTTTTTTGCATGCACAAGTTGCAAGGACTTATTCTGGAATTTTAGTGCAGGTGAAACGTTTAAATTGCTACCATAACATACTAACAAAATTACATCCACAAGCTCCATTTTGAACATTTCACCTGCATTAAAATTACAGACGATGTCCTTGCAACTTGGTGAAAAGATAGGCTAAACGTCGTAACAGCCTGTGTCTCACTTCTTCGATTTTTTCTTCCACTAAAGGAGGACGTCTGCCACTGTGTTGATTCAAAACACTGCCCATAGTTTCAAATTTTTGTGCTAACCTGGCGATGTAACGTTTGTCTAGTGCTTTTCTTTCCCAAACTTCTCCAGGAATTCACGCTGTGTTACATTTATACACTTTGTTATACAATAACTTTTTCGGATAAATACCCGCTCCGCAAGGGTATACACAGCCATCCTGAACAACGTTCAACGACACAGTAAAACACGCAGATTGTCTCCGAACCGAATTAGCGTTGCCGCCCCGGTGGCGCAGTGGTTTAACGATGGCCTCTGATCATTCGTCCGAACGGGGTTCGGGTTCGAATCCCGGTGAGGCATGGATGTTGTGTTTGTCTTACGGCACTGGTTCTCTCCCTTCCCTGGAATCAGTGACACTAAATTAGGGACGGGCGACTGCTTATAGCCCATTGAGTTGCTCACGGTGGTCGTTAAACCTCCAATCAAAAAAAAAAAAAAAAAAATTAGCGTTCCAAGCCGTCTGGTGGGGTGACGTCACAATGAATCATCGCCTTATCAGGAAAATCACTCCGACACATTTCTCAAAGATTAAAGGTCACCTGTAAACTAAAGCTTGTGTTTCTATGTAGAATGGGAAGAAAACAATAGTTGGTTCTTTGGGAGGACTACCTAGTGCAAAACACTGTACTTTCAAATATTTTTTATTTTTACTTTGAAGATATAGTTCCAATGCTGCTCAGATCACCATAACGGACACAAACGAAGTACGTATGTACAGTACTCAATCGAATATGCTGAAATAATTGATAATTCAGCTGTCTCTTAACCGAAATTTTGTTTATTTCTGATTAAAAACAACTTTGGAAAAACAAAAGTTGGGCACTGACGGTTGATCTTATATCAAATTGATATTCCTTAATTGGGCATTTTACACCAAAGTGCAACGATGTGTAAAGAATGTCAATGGGTATACCTGAAAAAATTGTTAAATAAAGATGCAAGATGTTGCAAATTTTTTCGTCTTTCTTATTTTTTTCCCTCTTGGACGGGGTCTTGAAGTAGACCAGTATCCACATTATAGTGGGAAACACTAAGTATCTCCTTCCGAATATCTCACTAAGATATTTTGCAGTTTGCCATGTTTTTGAATCTCAGCTGCACTGTATTCCCATGTTCTTCAATTTCGAATAATTTATATTTCGCCCGACTTTAAAAAACAAAAGAAAAACAGTGTGTAACTTTTTTTTTCCAGAAAGTGAAATTCTTAAAGATGGATGTCTCTGCCAACAGAAGCCGGGATAATTCTATGACGTCATCGAAGTTCTGGAAGTACCTTAAAAAGGTCTGTATGAAATCGACAATTGGGGCATCCCTCAGATTGTCGCAGCTGAAAATATTCCCAAGAAACTGATTCGCATTCTCGTATTTTTTTGCTGCATTTTTGGCTTTTCTTATCAATTTCTGAGCTTCATGTGGCTCTACTGGAAGTATCCCATTATCATGGATGTCCAAGTGACTTCTCCTTCCGAGATTGATTTACCAGCCTTTAGTATTTGCGATCACAATGGGTAAGTACCATGTATCATTTGCAATGAGGATGTTATTTTATTAGTATGCTTTGGTAGCATTTAAACGTTTCACCTGCACTAAAATTGATTTCAAACGAATAGGATTATCATGTTCAGTTGAAAAAGAAGGTGTAAAGAATGCTATCATACTTTTGAACAGGAAAATAGTGGAAAGTTGTCAGCTGAAAGTGAGGTATTGAGAAGTTACGCAGACTCTCAAGTGTAGTGGCCGTAATTTAAGCATCATACACTTTTCGGGAGATTCAGACATCGGTGATCATGTCAGACAGGTTATCTGAGATGAAACTGACCCGTAAGAGAAATTAATAACTCTACTTATAAGGAGTATACGTGCATTCTGTTTGAGCCAACAAGTTTCACAAGAATTCCGATGGCCAGTAAGAGGTGCATATGCAGTGGGTCAAAACGACATAGCCATCCCGTGGCGCAGTGGACTAAGCAATGGCTTCTGACTATTCTTCCGAGATGGGTCCGGGTTCAAATCCCGGTGAGGCATGAATGTTGTGTTTGTCTTACGGCCTTGGCTCTCTTCCTTACCTGGAGGCAGGTACCCTAAATTAGGGACGGGAGACTGCTTATAGCCCATTGAGTTGCTCACGGTGGTCTTTAAACCTCCAATGAAAACAACAACAACAAAAAAAAAAACGACATAGCTTCAAATTGCGGCTTTTACACCTCAGCAGAAAGTGCAGTGCTGTTAGTGGCTCGCAGAATTAAAGTTTCCTGGGAAAGTACACAAGCTGTCCCGGTGGCGCAGTGGTCTAAGCGGTGGCTTGTGATCATTCGTCCGAAAGGGGTACGGGTTCAACTCCCGGTGAGGCATGGATGTTGTGTTTGTCTTACGGCACTGGCTCTCTCCCTTTCCTGGAACCAGTGACCCTAAATTAGGGACGGGCGACTGCTTATAGCCCGTTGAGTGCTCACGGCGGTCGTTAAACCTCTAATAAAAAAAGCACAGAGGATGTTTCGTAAACATTTTGCAGGACAGAAATCGCTGCCGAGGTACAGACAGATAAAACCAACAATGTTTATTCATATTTAATTTTTTTATTTGAAGGTTTATTATAATTTTGCTAGGCGATTGGTTCGGCTTCATCAGGACAAATGGAACGCAAATATTCAGATCATTATGACGTCATGAGCCTTCTGACGGTCACAAATTTTGGTGAGTAGTTTCCACGCGCTTGAAAAAAATGGCATCGATGCAATGTCGTTGATTAAATTTTCCACATATATCGCAGTTCCTGACGACTTCGCAACGACATGGCACATCGGGTCCATTTCTTTCAACGCGTGGAAAGAACTCACCAAAATCTATGGCTGTCAGAACGCTGATGACGCCATAATGATTTAAATATTAACGCTCAATTTGTCCTGATGTTGCCGAGCCAAAAGCCCAGAGAAACTAGGTTGTTAGGTTCCATCGAGTCTGTTCGAGTCTTGGTGAACGTATGAAAAAACTCCCGCCATCTCGATCTGTTCTCAGCAAGATCTCGCAACTCTTCTACACTCATTCTACAAGTGTCTTTGATTCCATCCAACCATCTTGTGCCGAGCATGAGCGTTTTTTTAAACTCATTACTGGCGCGCATCGCATGTCCAAAATATGTGAGTTTTTGCTTACAAACCATTCATTGCTTCAAGAGGCAGGGCTTGATTTGATCAAGTGCTGATTGATAAGTTCTTCTTGCAGTTCAAATGGAATTCTAAGCAGCCGTCCCCAGGTCCATAATTCAAAGGCATCTATCTTCTTACTCAGTCTTTCGCAATGTCCAGCTCTCACAACTACATTTCCACAGGAAAGACCATTGCTTTAACAATTCTAGTGTTTGTTGTTGAAATGTCTTTATCCTTCATAATCTTCTTTAAATTTGTCATTGTCTTCCTCAGCGAAACTACAGTAGAATAAAAAAACAATATTTAGGAATAAACGTTGTTGATTTTATTTATCTCAATATCATAAGGATTTTAGTCAAAAATGGAAGTTTCGAGCTGCAAAATACTGGTAAAACTCTAGGTATAACGCCTGTGTGCGTGAAAGTCACCCGAACGGCGTTTCAGTGAAGTTCCCGAAAGTCCATTCTACCAGTCGGCGCGCAGTGGGGATTCCAAAGTCCACAGTTCATGACGTGTTGTACTAGAGGCTGAAACTTCGTGTGTGTAAGCTGCAACTGGTATAAAGTTAGAGCAACGTGGTCCTGAGCTCTGTTGCAACTATATTGTTCGACTTGCAACCGCGGTCCCAGGACCTGAAACCTTGTGACTTCTTTCTATGTTAAAAACAAAGTGTACAGTACCCCAAAACACATAGTTGGATTTTGCAAGCAGAGAGTTGCCCCTGTGACTCCCCAAATGAAATACATGTACTCGGAGTGCCACTTTTCCAAATGAATGCTCCAAAGTTTTGTACTAGTTTTTCACAGTTTCGTACACCCCAAAGAAAACTTTGTACACTACCGGAAGTGATACTTTTCGGCTCTGTAATAGCGGCACTCCAAGTTCATGCTGGAGTGTCACTTTTTCAAAATCGAAAATAAACACTGCCAGAGTTTTGTACTAGTTTTATACAATTTTGTACACCCAAAAAAATTATTGTACACCCCTAAAAGTTTTATTTTTTCGCTCTGCTTAGTGGCTCCAAAAATCAAAACAAAACATTGGCAGAGCGTTGCACTAGTTTTTACAGTTTTGTGCACCCAAAAGGAAATTTTGTACACCACCGAAAGTGGTTTTTTTTACGCTTCTTAGTGGCTCTCCAGCATGCACTTGAAGTGCCACTTTATCAAAATCCGAAATAAACACTGCCAGAGTGATGTACAGTTTTCTTTTTTCCTTTTGGCAGTTTTGCACACTTAAAAGAAAAATATTGTACACTACCCGAAGTGGTTTTTTTCGACTCTCCTTAGTGGCTTTCTATCATGTATTGGGAGTGCCACTTTTCTAAACTCGGAAATACATATTGCCAGAGTGTTGTACTAATTTTGTACACCCAAAAGAAAATTTTATACACAATCGGAAGTGGTTCTTTTCGGCTATCGTTAGTGGCTCTCCAGCATGTACTTGGAGTGCCATTTATCTAAAATCGAAGATAAACACTGCCAGAACGTTGTTCCACTTTTGTACACCCAAAGGAAGCAACACGCCCTGCATATCGCTATACAGGGTGTATAGTTTCACCCCATTACTATACACCGTGTACACCGCAGTGGGAAACCATTTGCGGCCATATATTTATATGATTTTTAGCACATCTTTTGTAAAAAATAGCGTGCTGATGTTACTGGTTTGTCCGTTCGTCCGTTCGTCCTTCGTCTGTCCGTCTGTGGACACCATATCTCTTCAACTATTAGTTCGATTTGAAAAATTCTTTTTGCATTCGGAAGCTTGAAATGTGAGAATGCTGATCCTTGCATTTAGTTTTTTTTACGATGCACAATTTCGCCGCTAGAGGCCGTAAGTGCAGATGATATCGAATTCAAAATGCCTTTCATTCCATATA
Source organism: Macrothele yani (assembly GCA_039090855.1). Lineage (NCBI taxonomy): Eukaryota > Metazoa > Arthropoda > Arachnida > Araneae > Macrothelidae > Macrothele > Macrothele yani. The sequence goes on along the minus strand of CM076994.1, from coordinate 71,954,241 downwards.
TTTGCTTTTAAATATCCGATTGAAAAAATTCTTTTACCTTTCGATTCCGTTTATATATCAAAGACTATTTTAGGTACAGTCACTTTTTCAAGTTACGCATAGATTTCACCCTAGGGGGCGCAAAGGGAAATTGCGTTTTCTCCGATAATGCTGCTTCCATAATTCCGATTGGAAAAATTCTTTCTGCACAGGACACAGCTCCTGATGGGAAATGTTTCTCCTATATTTTCTAATTTTTCGTAAAGAATAGTTTAGCCATCAGAGAGCGCAAGCGTTAATTTCTGCTTCTGAAGTATTTGCAGCAAAATCCGAGCTTCTAATAGCTCAGTTGGAAAAATTATTTGGTGCACAAATACTGCTCTAAACGGAAAATCTTTTCAGAAGACTTTCTTCTTAAAATAATGCATATCTTTTCTGCCAGGGGGCGTAGATGTATATCTTATTTTTGTCGATATCTCGGCTTCTAAGTGTTCACTTTGAAAAATTCTTCCTTTGTTGGAGAGCTTTTCCAGTGCGAAACGTTTCTCATATAATTTCAAACTTTTCTGGTCATATACTACTTACTATGAAAACTGTGTGTGTAATTTATTCCCAAAATAATGCACAATTTCGCCCCTAGGTGGCGCAAATGCTTAATCTATTTTTTAAATATCTGTGCTTTTACATGTGCAATTTAAAAAAATCTTTCAACACCGGATGTCATTTACCTTATAGAACACTTTAGATTAGTATGTGAGGAGTTTTATAGATCACAGTTCTGTCGCTATGTGGTGTTTCCGTACTTCAGTTTGCAGCTGCATCTGCGATCCTGAAAACCCTATTGAGAAATTCCTTCTTCAGTGTGTGCCATTCACTACATAGAGATGTGGAGCATTATCCTCTTTAAAGAATGCACAGATTTCCCGCTAGGGATGTAAAGGTAGATACCTTTTTCTCGTTATCTCTTCTTCCGGGAGACGTATTTGAAAAGTTCTGTTTCGTTGGCGTAGCTTTTTATATGAAGAATATTTTCGCCCATTTTCAACTTTCCCATTATGCAAAATTCTTCCGCTGGAAGCCGTAGAGTTTCATCATGTTTCCTCCTATATTTCACCTTTTAACGGTTCGATTTAAAAATCTCTTTGTCTCGGGTACCTTTCTTGGGCTATGAGAAACTTTTTGTGCGCCATTTATTAATTCTCGTAACATACTTTTTAGCCGCTGGTGGAATTCAGTAGCTGTTTCTATTTCTGGATGTTTTATCGATTGTAGAAACCCGGTTGATTATTTTCCTAATCCGTTCCATTGAATCTGAATAACTTTGATAAATTTAATTCGCGTCGGAAAGGATTCAGAAGACGAGCTCATTACAACCGAAAATGCCGTGTCATCTTTCTTGTTTATCATCAAAATGGCGGTAAAACAAGTTCCTAAAGTTTGGCCACATATTTTAGAAACATGCTGTATACTATATGAGAAAAATTAAAATTGGATTGTTCCATCTCCTGCAACGATGTGCCAAAAAATGTTATTGTTGTCGGAATACTGACGATTTTTCAAAACAAGGAAACATGTTTAAAATATACATGACTCTGTTTTAGCCGAATTTTCATTTTGTTGATACCAGCAAATGTACACATTCCGTTCTACAGCGCCACGCATATACGTGAGGCAGATATTACAGTGGAACCTCGGTTACACATTTTCCTAGGAAATCACCTTAAAAACGTCCCAGCAAAAACACAAGTGTTGGGAAATTTCTGGCCAACAGGTGGCAGTAATGGGTCACTGCTGGCTGAAATCTGCCACTCACGGTACGGTAGCGATCCGTTGGTGGCAGCGCCATCAGTTGGCAGCCATTGAAGGCACTGCAGCATCGCCGTGAACTACAGGCCTTCACGCAAGTGCCACTAGTGGAGCATAACTGGCAACCGAAACAACGTCAACAGGTGGAAGTAGCGGAACTGCGCATGCGCTGAAGCAACGCCTGCACAGTCTTTCGTGGTACCAGTTAGTTGAAGACGACGCCCTCGCCATCTTGTTGCTTTAGTGGTTGTTAAAAAAAAAAAGAGCCATATGCAGAGAGACAGATTAATTTCCTAAAGAAATGCCTCGTCGACGAAGATTACCATCGGAGGAAAATTATACAAATTTGTATAAATAATTAATGAACTGTAAGAAATAGTCAGTTAATCTCATGTATTTATAGAAACTCATTTCGTAGCAAAATATCTGCACTAACATACAAAGAATCGAGAATATAAACATCCATGAAACACACTCACTCCATTCCCATCAATAACAAGAAATAATTTCTGTATAATCTTCATACACTAAACCGCTTCAGACAGAAGTCCCTGAAGGACATTAAAAAATCGTTGTGTTGGAAAAAAATAACAAATTATACGAGTACAAAATGGACATTTTCGTTACAAAATTATCTAGTACTTGAAAAGAAAAACAACGCCATGTGAATATAATGTGAATATAATGTACTCATTCATGCGTTGAATACACAATATTGGAGGAATTGGCTGCTAAAAATAACCGGAAGTAAAATAAAATAACATTCCTATTTAGAACAAATGTAGCTTCGGACCGTGGAAAAAACAGATACAACGTTAAAAATGTAAGAGAATGTGACATAGATGTGTAAATATATTAATTAAACAATCGCCTTTCAAGACCAGAAGGACAGCACAAAACTTTGGAAAACGTCTATGTATATACACTCGTTGAAAGTGAGTGAAGTTCCCTTAAAGTAAACAAAAAAAATCGTTACGTTGCAAACATAAATTTATGAATTATATGAAACGTACATTTACAAAAACGAACTCGCAAAATTGCAAAATTAAAAAAAAAAAAGAGAACCCTTAGTTTCGCATCGCGCAGGAGAGACGCTCACCTCCAAGCGGACGGTTATGCTTGGCCAACTAGTCTAGTGATTAGAGCATCCGCTTCGCACACCAGCAGTCTTTGGTTCAATGCAAGTCATATCCATCGGGTGATTTGCCGGACGTGTTGAGGAAATTTCTTCAACACCGTGCGACCATGTAGAGGTTTCGTTGGGAATGGGAACAAAAGCTGGTGTGTGTGCCTTTGGGGAACTGTGGTTACCTAATTTTTTATTTGTTTTAGTACTACTGGGGAATTGACGGAAAACATTCGGCAAGCCATTAGTAGCGTCACGTGATTGCCGGCTGCCACTGCTGGGATACTGACGGACCACATTAGGTTAGTCATCATTTATAGCACGTACTTGCAGGGCCTCTTAAGAGCCGCTTGTGGCATCCACAGCCTGTGATGGATAACTGATGGCCCTGTTCTGGCATATGACAACTGATGGGGTGCCAGCTGTTCACCAGCTGCTGGACTGAACTACTGGCCCATCTGGTGGCCGTCGGAATATTTTATTGATGGTTCATGTAACGGCAACATCGTGCTGGTCCAGCAAGACTGTTTTTGCTGGGGTATAAAGGAAATTTCTAAATGATTAATATTATTGTAAATTTTTGATATTTCCAAAAAGAAAAGGAAGGGGGGGGACTCATAAGTTTAGATTACGGTAATTCATAATGTAAGACATACGTACATTAATACTTTGTTTCCTGTCTATTTTGAATTTTGTGTTAAATTTTTATTCTAATTTCATAAAAAAAACTAGCTTACGAAATTCTGTGCGAAATTATATAAAAACTTTACCTTTGAAAAACTTGGTAGTAAATGCGAATACTATTTTGTTTTATATTCAAACCCCTATTACACCTTCTTTAATTATAAGCATCACTCTTTTCAAAGCAGTTTGTCCACTAGTTGATTTCGGATTAGTGTCGAGTAAAATATTCACTGATTTTTGCTTGTTCCAAATTTCTCAAATTCAGAGAAAAAGGACAACTGCGAACGTTATTAAGTAAGTTTTTACTTGTCCATCTAATTAATGGCTGCCAAAGAAACAAAAAAAAAAAAAAAAAAAGAAACCCGCCCGCACCACTTAAAAAATAAAGCGTTTGGCTAAAAGTTGGTGGCACGTTTTACTCAGAGTGTGGATTGCGAAACCATTTTTCACCCGAACCTCAAGAAAACAACATATCCTTCTCTGATGGAATCAAGGTTCAACTTTAGCCACACCAAGTGGAATTCACCAAAGCTGTCTCGATTCTCTCAAATTTGTAACATACCTATTTCGCTAATGTAAATGCGTCAAAGAATTATGTATTTCTGATAATCTGAAATTCAAAATTTTACGTATAATCGAAAAAGCCTATAAATGAATTATACGCCGAATTGGAAAGGCGTTTAGTAAAATATCGGGACTTACGCAGAATTACGTATAAATGTCAAAGACATATAAGTGGAATACTGAAGTTTCACGGAATATCTTCATATATTTCTATAATGCAATTCCGCGTGATTTTTAAATTTTTACGTAAACTGAAAACCATTAGATTGGAAAAATATTGCCCAAAAATTTCAATTTCTTGAGTTTGCGTTTGTAACGTGTACCTCTAATTTAACCTCCTTCCTTTCGAGTTTCTGTTTTCTTATATAAAATTCGCTACTTTTTGATTAAACGTTTTCCCACGGAATTCTTTGCAATATTACACATTTGTACTTCTCCGAACAGCTTGTACATTTTGGCAACGCTCACATTGAGTCAGAGCGAAATATATAAACAATGTTAATTGTAAATTGTAGGGGTATGGTGTGAGAGAGAGAGAGATTACGAGTATATTGCAAAGAATTTATATAAAGATATTGAGGCGAATACATATTTTTGTTATATGATTAAGATCTATGTTGATCTAAGCGCTATTTTGTGTCAATGGGTAACGTGACGACTTTTTTACACGGATGACCTTCGACCTTTCTGTGAGTAGAAAATTAAGAATGAGGGCATTTTAAGCATAAATCCTTTTGCTGATTCTTTCGACCTGGCCGTCTGGTTACTGAGGCATTACAAAAGTATGATTTGCTAAATGCAACGAACTAGGAACATTAATCAAATTACTGTAGTTAACCATTTTAGCAACTGCTTCGAAAAGTAAAAACTCTACAAGCTCTCAACGCAGTTATAGGGGTATCCACAACCAAGGATAGGCGCTATACAATCCCAGAACGTGCGAACATTTGATGGAAAAATGTGTAATTCAAAAAAAGAGTCAGGTAACAGCCACGTGCAAAAAAACTTTAGTAAGACAAAAATTGGAAATTAGGAACTGTAATCTGTTCACATACGCTCCGACACCATCAACTTTTTGCCACCGAGGAAGCTTATAACTGATTTTTTATATTTCAAAGTAGAGCATGTTTATCGTACTTACAAAACACGACAAAACCAGTAGAGTACGTTTGTGGATACTTTAGATTTGGGGAATGGTACTGGAAATGCATGCCTGGTACTAAACTAAGACAGTTGAAAAGTATCATATTCGGCAGAGTAACAAATTTTACTTCGAGGTGAAAAAAAAAAAAAATCTTTTTATTTTGGACTGCAAGCGCATGTTTAGCAGTACATAAAATTTGTGGAAAAGCATTACTGAGGAAAATAATTTTATTTTTTATGGTAGAAATAGTACAAAATGTTAGTGGTGTCTATTTTCAGTTTTGGAAAAAAAATCTACGATGGATTTCCAGCAAACCAAATACTACACTGGCGTGAAAATTAAGGACGAAACGGTTTTTCGAATGTAACGTCGTGCAGAAGTGGTCCACATCGACTCAAATCATACCATAAGATACCCAAAATATAAGAATATGGGACAAGTGAGCAAAACCGTCCAAACAAAGAATCCAAAGGATACAAAGGCACTTTATGGAAAAGGTAGCTTCGAGCACAACTGGACAGAAGACAGAAACGTCCATGTGACAGCCGGCTGTCAAGAAAAACCCAGTCTTTACTAGGGGATATGATCATCCCTGACTGCGTTGCAGGATTTACAACGTCTGTCCATGCTGAGAACGAGGTTGTCAAGGAGCTGTTGAGGCATCGCGGCCCATTCCTCTTGTAGCGCCAATGGCAGCTGCAGAATGGTTGCTGGCGGCTGGTGACGTGCTGCCAAGCGTCTCCCGAGAAGGTCCCACACGTGTTTGATTGGATTTAGGTCCGGGGACCTTGCGGGACAATCCATGCGTTGAATATTTTCACTGTCCAACAGCTCTGCGACAACCACTGTACGATGAGGTGTAGCGTTGTCGTCCATGAAGAGGAACTCAGAACCCACAGCACCTCTAAACAGACGCACTTGAGGCAAGAGAACCTCGGTACATCAGTGACTGAACCTCCTTGGAAGATGTGGAGGTCAGTACGGCTACCAAGCAGGATACCGCCCCAAACGAGAACTCCTCCACCTCCAAACCGGTCCTTTTAGATGATGTTGGAGGTGTGATTGCGTGCTTCCTGCTCTCTCCAGATGTGTATACGTCCAGAATCGTTCGTCAGACTAAATCGGCTCTCATCCGTAAAGAGAACTTGACCCCATTGCTGATGTGTCCAGTTCTTGTGGTCCTGGCACCACAGAAACCGCCGTCTCGGATGAGCAGGCGTTAATGTCACACACCGTACTAGTCGTCGTGCAAATAGACCACCTTTGTGTAGCCTCCTGGCCACGGTGAAACGCGATAACGGACGTCCAGTTGTCTGTTGCATGTGCCTTGCGATTTCTCCCGCTGTCTGCCGTCTGTCTCTTCTCGCATGTAGGACAATATACCAGTCGTCCGCCGCCGTGATTGTTCCTGGACGACTACTGCTAAACTCTCGGACAGCTGTTCCTGTCGTTTGAAATGCTCTCTAAGCTCGTGAAACGATGCTGTGAGCGATCCCGAACTCCTCGACTACACTAGTCACACTTCGAACTTCTTCCAACTTTCCAATGACGCGACCTAGGGTAAAGTCATCCAGATGTCGTATACTGGATTGCCTGTTGGCCATATCACACGGTGGCAGCAACTCGACGTCGTTCAAACCGATGTGCACCGGGCAATAGCTTTCACCGAATTGCTGAGCATACACTGCCCGTGTGCTTTATACCCTTCCGACACTCCGCCCCCTTCCTACGTCATGCTGCATATATGCGCATGCCCTACCGTACCGGACCCTAGTCTATATCCTGAGTGGTCTTTCGGTTCGTTTTTCCTGCTCGTTCCGCTATTATGCTAATTTCTCCTCTTCGTTCTTTTTTTTAAGTTTTCCTTCGGGGGCGTAGAAAACCTTGTTTTGGGTGTAGAACACTGTGGCGGTGTTCATTTTCTATTTTAGAGAAACGGCACTCCAAGCAGATGCTGGGAAGCCGAAAAGTACCACTTCCGTTAGCGTACAAAATTTTCCTCTGAGTGTACAAAATTAGTACAACGCTCTGGCAGAATTTTTGATAAGAGGCACTTCGATTTTTGATAAGAGGCACTCCAAGTACAGGCTGGAGAGCCACTAAGGAAAGCCAAAAAGAACCAATTCCTGTTGTATACAAAATTTTCTTTTGGGTGTACAAAACTAGTGCAACACTTTGGCAATGTCTAGTTTTGCTTTTGAAAAAAATGGGGTTCCAGCATGTACTTGGACTGCCACTATTACAGAGCCAGAAAGTACCACTTCCGGTAGTGCACAAAATTTTCTTTGGGATGTACAAAACTAGTATAAAACTTTGACAGCGTTCATTTTTGATTTTGGAAAAGTGGCACTGCAAGTCAGTGTATCTCAACAAATGCTCATCAACACCTGGGCAGAAGTGGAATACCGTTTGTCGCACTACACGTGGTGTTTCACATTGAAAACTACTGAGGACTACTTAAACTTGGTAAGTATTCCTCCTTGTCAAAACCACATGCATGTAGGTCAACTACAGGAAAAAGCATTACGTTTAACCCATCAGTTTCACACCGGACACCTGTACTTCAGGATAACTTATGTAAAAACATCGTGCGAATATAGAGCAGGCACAAAAAACATTTCTTATAATTTAATTCCAACAACGCATCAGAGTGTATATTCAATTCACTTATGGCGTTTGAAGTTTGAAATACATCTTTAATAAAATTCTATTAAAATGCTGCTTGAGATTTTAAGAGTTGCAGTCAAAGGAGAGATTCTTGATTTTATCTACTGTCTTTCACGGAATCGAATCTTCATTAGATTTGATAACTGATAAATTTGATGGCTGTACAATTAATAAATCTTAGAACAATAATGAATCGAATCTTAACACATTCTACGATCCAGAATAAAATGAGAAAAGTACAAGCGGTGAAATAGCTAAATGAAGTCGTCTAAGAAATTGGTTTGCTAAAGTATTACCGCAAAGAAACTCGTTGCCAAAATCTGTCTGAAAGCGGAATTCTGAGAGGGAAATAAAAAAACAAAAAACAGCACAAAATTTTGCTAGCACTGTGACGTGTCACTGAAAAAGGAGAGATGTTGCATGCCGTAGGACCGAAACATCATGACCAGCGCGTCTTGATAAAAGACTGCAGATAAAAGACAGCATGTGAGAAGAGAGGTCATTAAACGGTATAAATAACATCTGATACTGAGCTCTTTTAATCAGTGTTATTCTTGTTCTTCAGACGGGCAAAGCTAAAGGAAGTTCGACAAAGGCCAAATTACACTGCTGGCCACCCAAAATGCAACACCAAGAAGAAAGCATCAGATTGGCCTGAAATTCGCAGCATGCGTCGTCCGCGAGAGGACATGCAAACGATTAGCATTGCAGGGCATATGCAAATCATGTGCTCCCGCCACGCCACCGAAAAGCACTTTAAGAAGGGTGCACAGAAGGCCGGGTGTAAGTAGTGGAAGTGTGTTGTGCTGCCGGACCTGTGCGTGGGAAGCTTCCTGATGCCTCGTCGTAGAATACGGCAGTCATTCCAGCACGTTTCGGAGTTCGACAGAGGACGAATAGTGGCTGATCGCAACAGCGGTTTATCGTACCGAGACATCGGCGCCCGTGTGGGACGACATCCAGCAACAGTGAGGCGAGTATGGATTCGGTGGGTGCAGGAGGGGCGGACGGACCGACGTGAGCGATTGCCGCAGCCGCGGCACTCCACCGAACTAGAGGACCGGCATGTTGTGCGGCGGGCATTGACTGCTCGCACCGCCACATTCACGAACGTTTGCGAAGGAAATCGACGTCGTCTGCAGGAGCGAAGACTTGTCGCACGGCGCCCATTGCTCCGATTACCATTGACGTTACATCACCGGCGAGTGCGGCGACAGTGGGCCGTTGTAACGCCACACCTGGACTACGGAATGGCATGACATTGTCTTCTTCGACGAATCCCGCTTCTACCTGCAACACCACGGTGGTCGGATCCGCGTGTGGTGGCACCGCTGTGAGAGACTGTATGACGCCTGCATTATGCATTGCCATACCGGTCCGTTGCCTGGCGTTATGGTTTGGGGCGCAATTGGATATGACACCCGCAGCCCTCTGGTAGGCATCGCCGGTACACTCAACAGCCACCGCTACATCTCCGACGTTTTGGAGCCTGTATTCCTCCCTTACCTGCAGGACCTGCCAGCGGTCACGTTTTAACAGGACAATGCGCGCCCGCACGTGGCACGCATCGTGCAACAATTCTTTACGGTCCGCCAGGTGTCAGTGCTGCCGTGGCCCGCCTGTTCTCCCGATATGTTGTCCATCGAACATGTCTGGTCGCTGATCGGCAACCGAGTGGCCCGGCAAGCACCACCCGGGGCTACGCCTGATGAACTATGGCAACGTGTGGAAGCAGCCTGGACCGACATACCCCAAGCCCACATCCAAAGCCTCTTTCGTTCGATGCCGCGGCGTGTAGCGGCCGTTATTGCCAGCCATGGGGGCCACACGAACTATTGATGTCTGAGTGTTCCGCAAGTCTCACGGGCCTGCAAGCTTATTCGTTTCATCTTTGTATCTGTTGTTGTGTCCTGTAAATCTGGCTTTGCTATCTCGTGTCCTTCTTGGTGTTGCATTTTGGGTGTCCAGCAGTGTATAAAGGTCTGGCGTCTACGTCAGAGCATTTCTGAGACGGAAAGGCCTGTGTGGTATTCACGGTCAGCCATGGTTAGCACCTCCAAAAAGTGATCTGACGGAGGAGGGGGGGGTCACGAACCGCCGGCAAGGTATTGGGGCTGACCACGGCTTATCGATGCTAGAGGTGAGCGAAGGCTATCCCATATGGTATGAGCCAACCTGATACTGGTTCGCGCAGCTGGCCGGTAATTTGAATGCTACTGACGGGAGTAACGGGTCACAACAAACAGTATCCGGAATTCTGCCGAAAATGTGACCGTGCAGCCGTAGGCTGTTTGGAGTCACCATGCTGACCTCAGTTCACCGTCGAAAGCGTCTGCAATGGGCACGTGAGCATCAAAACTGGACCTTGAACGATCCGAAAAAGGTCGTCTAGTCCGAAGAATTTTGTTTCCTGTAGCACCATGGGGACGATAGGGTTCGTGTGCATCGTTTACCTGAGGAAGTGCTAGTACAATGGTTAGCCGAGTAAATTATATGGTTCCGCCCCGATGGAACAGTGATCTAAGCGATGGCTTCTGATCATTCGTCCGAGGTGGGTCCGGGTTCGAATCCCGGTGAGGCATGGATGTTGTTTTTGCCTTACGGCACTGGCTCTTTCCCTTCCCTGGAACTAGTGATCCTAAATTAGGGACGGGCAACTGCTTATAGCCCATTGAGTTGCTCACGGTTGTCGTTAAACCTACAATCAATCAAAAAAAACAAACATGAATGACTGGGTCCCGCTATTCATATGTAGCAGTGGCGGATTTCCAATTAGGCGCATAGGCACGCACCTAGGGCCCCAGAGCTTGACGGGCCCCGAAAAGGTATAATTGGATTGCCAGTATTGTTTTGGTTTCTACAGACCGGAACAAAAACAAAACTGCAGATCTTCTCAATTTTCCGATGAGAACAATAACAAAAAATACTTTCAAGAAACTCTTCACATTCTCACTTTCCTGCAGTGATTGATGAAATCCTTACTGTCCACCTTTCTCGGTCCATGGCATTCGTCTAAGCAAAACTCCTTCACGAAATTCAGCCATCCTGTTCAAGTGAAGCAATGAGCATAGATTGCATTCTACTTGTATTTTCTAATGTGGAGAACTTTTCCGGTTGCCAGTGTCTTCAAGTATTTGATTTTTCCTTGATACCATGCTCTTTTCCTACTAATTTGCTCAAAATGTCAAAAACAGAATAATTTTCCAAAGCTGAAGCAATGGAAAGAGCAGATTTTGTAGTTGAGATGCATTCCAATTTTATGAAATTTCCTGACAATTTACACGCGATGTACGAAATTTCATTTTCAGCGCTTAGCGATAAATTTGCAAAGAAACGTGCAACTGAAAATGTGTTAAAAGTTATCCGTTTTGCCTAACGTATCAAAGTCAAAAAGAACGTTTGCATGTAACTGAAACAATTTCTTCGTAGCACAAAGCTAAAATTTACGAAATTTTCACTTTGAGAACTCCTAGCGAGAAATTTATGAACCAGTAGTTATATTCAAAATGGGAAAATTTTAATGAATTTTTATGTTTAATCATTCGCAAAAATAATATTTGAAAAATCTGTGAGAACTAAATTTTTTGACCTTTAGCAGGAAATTAACAAACTAATTGGAAAATTTAAATATTTGAGAAGGAGCAGTTAAGCCTAATCTGAGAGGCACAAAAATAACATTTTCCTTTAAATTGAATAGTTTCTTCACAACAGAACTTTATTTTTTTTAATTTTCGATTTGATAGCACTTAGCGGTATTTAAAGTGCCGAGCTTAATATCCTTAGATTTTTCCATTAGCCGCAAAAATAATTTTGAAATATTTTAAAAACAGAAAGTTGGATGTCCACGGGCAGACAAAGGGATTATTACATAAGCACTGTTTCTTACAAACGTTCTAATAATAGAAAGATGGAATGGGATTTTAAAAAGCGTAAACACTTTTTCACAACTTTACTTTTTATTTATTTATTTATTTATTTATTGCTAATCGGATGGATGAAAATTTCTGGGGCGATAAGAAAGGGGAGGGGGCCCCGTGAATCGTTAAGCGCCTAGGGCCCCAAAAGATCTAAAGTCGCCTCTAATGTGTTGGAAACTATGACGTCTACTACCTACCTAAACATCATTGCAGACCAGGTACATCCTTTCATGGGCAACGGTATTCCCCTCTAGTATGTCTTCTTTGAGCAGAATAGTGCGTCATGCCACACTACGCGGATTATTCAAAAATGGTTCGTGGAACATGAGGAAGATTTGTCCTGGCCTCCGAATTGCGCAGTCGAGCATTTGTGTTTTATGTTGGAACAGCAAATCCGATCTGCGGAGGCTCAGCACGTAACTTACAAGAATTAAAGGATCTGCTGGCAACGTCTTAGTAGCAGATACTACAAGACACCTGTACAAATCTTGTAGTGTCCATGCCTCACCGGGTACGAACTGTTTTGGTGGCACGTGGGAGACCAACATCATGTTAGGCAGGTGGTCGTAATGGTTTGGCTCTGTGGTGTAAGTGAACAATTGTATTTCGTTCTAAACGCTAGGGACTACTTTTGGAAGCGGAGGTAGCTGTTCTGTACCCTTCTCAATAATACATTTTTAAGTTGACTTGTATAGGTTGCCCTGAGTTGAGTTGAGCTAAATTGTTAACATCTTTATTGAAAGAATTAAATCTAAATCCCTGCATGTTGTGAAGAAATAAAAGTCACAATACTGTAGCCTGTTTGTTTGGTTGCAGTTGTTTTCTACTCATAAGGATTAACTGCAAGTAAAAGGTGTAGCTGCTCTTTATTTTGGGTCACTAGCTCTGGAAAGTAGGAAACCTGAAAAACATATCGCAAATTTGGCACCTAGTAAATTGCGCAAATGTTCATTGAGAAATTGCGACAGATGTGCAAGGACAGTCGCGATACCTCTTCAAGGTTACAAATCCTTGGGCAATATTTTAACGTAATATGAACGTAGGGCTCATTGATTTGTGCCAGGCCAAAGCGGTGGGGCTTTTAACGGAACATTTTGGCTAAGGTTCGCAATCCTTTGGTGACGACCGTGCTTGCTACTTTCCGGAACGTATAATGACGTATGCTTCTAAGCATTTAGACTTTCTGGCACCGACATTGCTTTCTAAAGTTATATTCAAATGAAGAAATAGTGAAGTCCGGGTGAAAAGAATGAAGATATGGTTTTGTTAAAAAGAAGCTCTGCTCTACAGTGACAGATTCATAAAACTGTCTTAAATTTTGGACTGCACAGGTAATCATGGTGAAAAGCAATTATGTAATATTACAGAATGGTATTATCACAAATATACGTGAATATAATAAAAACGATGATATCATAAGAGAAGGTAATTCAATCAAATATGGTTCCTGTTATTGAAAGAATGTATTACATTTCTGTATTCTTTGGGATGGTTGTATCCGAAACCTGAGGAAGAGGCTAACTGCTGATACCAGTCAAATAAATTCTCTTTTGTACGAAAGAGATAAGGGAAAAGGCTCAACTGTTTCCCACTTTCTTGTATAAGAAAAATGATTCTTCGTGTGTCAGTTGTCGATTTATTTCGTAACGAAAACTTTCCCGAATAAATATGACGAATGTGTTTCTGTTTTCCCTTAGATTATCACGTCGAAAGTACTGTGATTTACTCGCGTGCTACCCACCGGAAGAGAAAAAAGTCTGCAAAGAGTTACCACGTTACTGCCGGAAAGGGGCTTTGCGGAAAAACATTAAGGTAAGTGTTGCAGAATGAGATGCAAATATATTAAATGAGGACATGAAGGACACAATCCCACTAACATGTACTCGCGCCCATGTCCAAGTGGTGTCCAGTAGCCAGTTGTCCTGAGGTTACAAGACGAATCTTTCGTGCCTTCATACAAAGCCCTTCCTTTCTTCGGATTAAACCTGGCTGTTACATATATTATATTTTTATTGAACTCTTTCGTTCCTTGGAATCAGCACCCAGCAAAATCAGTCTTGCTGGCCCATCACTATGTTGCTGCTGCCGAACCGCCTATAAAATGTCCGGGCGGCCAACAGAAGGGCCAGCTGTTCAGGTCAACAGCTGGCCAACAGTTGGCACTCCATCAGTTGCCATATGCCACAACAAGGCCATCAGTTGCCCATCACAGGCAGTAGCTGCCACAAGTGGGCCTTCAGCGGTCCTGCAAACACGTGCCAGAAATGATGGCTAGCCTAATGTGGTCCGCTAGTTTGCCGGTAGTGGCAGCCTGCAACCACGTGACGTAACTGGTGGCTTGCCGAACCTTGTCCGCCAATTTCCCAGCAGCAGCCATAAAAAAAAATCAAGGATAACCGCAGTTTCCCAAAGCTACAACTTTTTTTTTCTACCCTTACGAAACTTGTGAAATATAGCACTGCGCTGGGGAAATTTTCTCGACAGACCGGAAAAACGCTGTTTGGATCTGGGTAGATACGAAACAGGGCGGTGGAGCGCTCTACCGAGCGGACTAATTTGCCACGCATGAGCGTATGCTTGAAGCTGTCTGTTTCGTGCGAAATGCGTAATTGAATAGTTCCTTCTCTCATTTTACTATACTGCGCGGTATTTTTCATAAAAGTCAGTTTCATATAATTCATAAATTTATTTTTTCAACGTAAGGATAGTTTTTTTTTTTGTTTTTTTTACCTTAACAGAACTTCACTCATTTTCAAGGAGTTTACATACTTACGAGTCGCTTTCCAAAGTTTTGTACTGTCCTTGTCGTCTTGAAAGGAGATTGTTGAATTAATATATATTTACCTGGGTTCATGTCACACTCTGTTACATTTTTAACGTAGTATCTTTCCTTTCCGTTATCCGAAGCTACATTTGTTTTAAAGAGGAAAGTTAGTTTATTTTACTTCTCGTTATCTTTAGAAGCGAATTTCTCCGTCTTGTGTATTCAAGCCATGGATGAGTACATTATATCCGCATAACGTTGCTTTTTTTCTTTCAAATAATTAATAAATTTTGTACGCGTATAATTATTTTTTTTTTCCAACAAACGTTTTTTTAATGGTTTTCCAGGACATTTGTTTTAAGCGGTTTTAAATGTTTTCTTGTTATTCACCCACTCCATTCCATGAATTATTATTATTCATGGGAATGGATTGGGTGTATTTCATGGCTTAATCGGATATCTTCGACGACGAGGAATTTCATTGGGAAATTAATTCGCCTCTCTACATATGGATTTTTCTTAACATCCACTAAAATAACACGATGGCGATAGCGTCGCCTTCAACTAACTGGTACCATGAGAGACACAGCAAGTGTTGCTTCTGCGCATGCGCAGTCCTGTTGTTTCCACCTGCTGTTGGGTTGCACTGGTTGCCAGCAACGGGCTACTAGTGGCACTTGCTTGGAGGCCCACAATTCACGGCGATGCTGCAGGGCCATCAATGGCTCGCCAACTGATAGCGCTGCTACCAACAGACCACTACCGGGCCGTGAGTGGCAGATTTCAGCCAGCAGTGACCCATCACTGCCAAATGGTGGCCAGCAGTTTCTCAGCACTTGTGTTTTTGCTGGGCAATGATTAATTAGAGACGAGCTTCTGTGGAGGCACCGGTAATTTTACCAGATGTCATGCTGCAACCTGGAATAAAACTTAAAGGTATCATGTGCAGTCGATCATGATAGATCTCAGGTGTGCCGATTAGAATGACTGAAGCAACATATGTCCTTGTCATTGTGGAGTGCGTGAAAGATACTTTGAATCCCATTTCTCCCCTAACTGCTCTCTTTCTTCAAGATTATTTACCGCGGGCAAGGGTAATTATAGGGCAAAATTTTTATTTCTTTTTATGCAAGATTGGCTCATTTTCTTCCACATATACCAGTATCACTTGGGCTGAAACAATTTTCGTAGTAAGCATCTGATCACTCATTCTTTCAATATGGCTAAACCCCCTAAAAATATTAGTCTCCACCTTACTGACAACATTTTGCCTCACATTACACATCTGCAACACATCTTCATGTGATCAGAGAGTTTCTTGCCACAAACCCAATAATGAATAAACTTCTCCTGCTGGACGTGTAGTGCAGGAAAGCTTACGTTAAGTCACGTTAGGGTTATTGAAAGGTTACTTGACGTAGCTAAAGTGTGCTTAATCTTCAAAGTGCTAGAGTTTGTTTAGGTAAGACACGCACGTGCAATAAATTCCAAGAATATGGAACTTCTTTTTACTCAACTTTCCTCATTATCTTGAATATCAGTAATATAACTTCGGTTTTAGTACATTAGTACCTTGAAGGCTCCTTATTAGAGCGGTAAACACAATATCCCCTGAACTTAACGTAAATACTCAATGAAATAGACTTAACGGCCAGACAGAGGTCTGACAATAAAATGAACTAAGAAAACGTACTCACTTTTAACCTTTTATTGGGGAGCTCCTGGTATTACTCAAATACACACTCCAAAATAACACAACTACTGATAGACCGAACTTTCGTACTATCGTAGAATCGCATAATAATAATTAGGAAGAACCTATCACATATAAAACGAAGCTGCTTGGTATAGTTGAGCGCGCCTATATATACTGCATACCACCACGTCATGACTTACACTCGTTGCCACATATCATTCAGCGGGAGAAACAACATCTCGTTAAGTGAGAAGATAATTTGCATAGGAAAATAAAATAACAAGAGATAGTAAAATCAAAACGAAACTGAATCTAGAGTATACGTTACAACCCCTTGTAAGTAACGCATCTCTCCAGCATACAAACGACACCTATGTCTCTTCTGCAGTACCCCAGGTTTCATTGTCATGCATTAGAGTAGGAACAATTACACTTTCACACACAGCCATTCGGGACTCTCTTGAGAAATCATCATTCCTATGAAATCTTCCTAAAGCAGCTATGAATTTCAATGAAGAATTCACAATAGTGGGTAACATTAGCGGTGATGTTTGGTGGAACATCATAAAAGAAGCATTAAAGAGACAGAAGGAAGCATTTTGGGGGATGCTAAGATACATTTTCTGAGGATTAATGTTGCTGCAAGAAGCGTGAGACAGCTAAGCTGGTTTGCCAGATTAAAGCAAAAGTTAGAAAGGAAAATGTGGACAGGCATGAACTGGCTTTTTGGGAAGATCGGAAAACATTCTGGAAGTACATAAGACATAGGAAAAACAGGGGAAATAAAATTTTAAGTTGTGTGAAGAATAGGATCGAAGAAATGATATGGGAGACCAATGAGTTAAATGAAAGATGGGGTGAATACTTCTGCGAGTTATTAGATCAAGAAAGCAAAGGTGAATCTGAGGCAGAAGCAGATAATGTCACAATGAGGGATGAAAGCACAGGAGGGATCTCAAGAGAAGAAGTGTGTAAAGCTCTAAAATCTCTTCTGAATGGTAAGGCTAGGGGAGTAGATGGCATAACAGCTGAGATTTTAAAACATGGTGGTGACTCTGTAATTAACTGCTTAACTGAAATTTGCCAGTTGTTCTGGGAGTTAGGAGTGGTCCCTCAGGATTGGATGGATGCTGTCATTGTTCCCTTGTATAAGGGAAAGGGTGATCAGACTGAAAGCAAGAACTGTCGTCATATTAGCTTGCCAGGGAAAGTCTTTGGAAAGGCATTATTGATAAGGTACCAGGTCTTGCATCAGAGAAAGTGTGGGATGTTTAGAGTGGTTTTATGCCTGGTAAGAGCTGCACTAACCAAACTTTCACTACGCATAATGATCGAAAAATATCCGTCTGTTGGTAAGAAAGTTTTTGCTGCCTTTGTGGATTTAGAGAAAGCTTATGACCGAGTAAATAGGATACTTTTGGGGAAGGCACTGAATGAATATGGTGTTACTGGGAATTTACTTAACAGTGTGAAAGGCATGTATGCTGGCAGTAGAGCTTGTCTACGAGTGAATGGTGTTTTATCAGAATGGTTTTCTATTGGTGCCGGTGTCAGACAAGGTTGTATAATGTCACATGGCTGTTTAATATATTTACGGATGCATGCATGCGTGATGCTAAGATGGACAATACTGGTTTATGTCTTGGTAATATCAGTGTGTGTTGATTGCTATATGCTGATGACACAGTCCTACGGGCAGAGAGCAAAATTGAGTTGTGAGAGATGTGTTTGTCTCCGCTGGGTAACAATGTCACACATCAAAGCAACAAGGGCCTTTTGAATCTTGGAAACTGACACAAATTTAAGATTCAATATAAATTATTGTCGAGGTACCAGCTAGTTCTGCGTGACATTAGCTAAAAGATCCCAACTCACTGGGTTTTTTTCTAGAATCCTTAAGTGAAATGACCAACTGGAACCGTCAGCTGTGGGCTAATTCCCTGCACTGGTGTACTTACCTGATTAAAAAGACACAAAGAAATAATTTAAAGAACTCTAGTGTGGGATATGGTGGACCTAATACACTTGAGGAAGACGGTTCACCACGGGAACAACCCGGCTCCTTTCTAAACAGAATATATTCGTGCTTGTGAGTACTACGAGTAGATGTGGTACGGGAAATGCAGATAAAAATTTTAAGAGTCCACGGACATTTAGGAGTATAACTGAGAAGCTAATTATCATCATCGTAACCATCTTAACGGGCCACTTAGGCCCAGCGTTGCCACCACCAAGCCTGTCCATCGTTCTCAATAATATGTCTCCTCAGGTCTTGCAATCTTTCTTCTCAGATCCCTGCATATGTCCAAACCATTCCAGTCTCTTACTTCGGATGAATGAGATGATGTTTGACCGTTTACAGAGATGCTGCCGAAGAAATGAAAAAATAGATTGAAAAAATGATTTGTGCACGCAAACGATAGAAACTTCCGTTTAGCATTCTGCTGCTAACCAGTGGAGTAAGAGTAACCTCTGTTCCGCGGTAGTCGAAAAGATGGTTTTTTTTTCAGTTGTATGATATTACCAATAGTGTAAGAGCGGTTTACTGCGAGATTTGGTAGTAGCCTACAGGGTTGCAAATGAAACATAAATTTGCTTCCAGTGGTCCGTATGTCTGTAAAAATTAGCTCGAGCTCTGTTTTCCGAAACTAAAGATAACGATTATACGTTCCTTTCTGACTTTTGCAAGCTAAAGCCTAATGTATCTTGGACTTAATGTGAATTTTGTCCATGTAAAACACATCAGTGAATGAAATGTAATAGAACTTATGAGCTTGGACATAAAAAATCTAATCTCAATCATGGATAGAACACTTATTTAGTGAAGCTGCCATCGGGAAAAAGTGGAAAACTCGTGAAACTACAATCTGTTTCTAGGTTAAGAGGATTTAGATGATGAGTAATGGTAACAGCATTAGAACGGAGAAGACGACCGCGCAACGTCGCTACTGTCTGATGAGCATAGGTCTAACATCGTTCGTCTAAACACTGTTCTATTGACCATCGGTCTGCATTGTATTGAGTGTCAAAGTTTAGTTTAACGGTTAAGCCAAAAGTAATATGATCACATCCAATTAAGAAAAAAACTGATGAAACACTGTGGTAAACGCACAAAGAAATTGCCGCTAAACTATGAATTTACTTGTTTGATCATCGTGGCAGGATGGTATAGAGTGAAGTAGTCAAACTGCAGCAAAGTCTGGTGATAGACATATGTAAGTCACAAAATCAAAGAGGGATATGTGGCTTCACAATGCCTCCATGAAAGCCGAGATCAGGCAACGCTCCCTGAAATTGAAAGCCGAGCAATTCATTCATCGCGTTATCGGAAGTGGACCGCATATTTGTTTCTAGTGCTCATCAGCTGAAGAGAATATGAGGTTTCTGGTGTAATCTGAACAGGCACAACAGCACATGTTCAAATGTAGTCGTTATTTGTGGTATTTTATGAGGCAAAACCGACTGAATTTTTGATATAGCACAAATACAGTGTAGGGGGCGACAATTATGTTTCTGTCGCTAACCTAGTTAGTTTTGTGTCACGAAACCCGATAAACAACGACCATATGTAAACATCTACTGTTCTGTTTGTTTAGACTATTGCTATTCTCGTCGACAGAAAACGCGAGAAACGAAAATATGGCGCAACTATGATGACATCACAAACAGATTGTTAGGCTTTCAGTTTCACAGGGCGTTGGCTCAGTGTTGTACTTTCAGAAATGAACTCGTGATGCATAATTCCCTTGCTATCGTAAAGCGCACAAGCATTGTCTTGATTTTGAACTTCTGTAACCTGATCATCTTTCCTTTAGGTGACTGAGGCAACTTCTACTGAGCACTCTGAAGCTTCGTTTGAGGATCATAACAAAAACACCATGTCTCGTCACCTGCCACAATGCCTTACAGACTTGCAGACAATTTTGCATTATTTCTGCAGTCTCCAAGATGCCTTTTGCATAATACACTCGTGCATGTTTCTGGTCGTCTGACAAAGCATGCGGAACAAAACGATCAACAAACTTTGTTTTCTCAAATCTTGCACTAAAATTTGAAGAATCGTCTCTTTATTGACACCGCGCTCACATTCCAGTATCCCCAAGGCCCCACATCGATCACTCTTCATCCTCTCGTGAACTTGCTCAACAAGTTCAGAAGTGTGCACAGAAATTAGGCGCCTGGCCCATTCGTCATTTTCCAAATCTTCCCACTCATCCTTGAAATGTGTATGCCATCGAAATATTTGTGCACGAGATATGCAATTAGTCCCACACATGTAAAAATTCAACTGTCCAATATGCAGTTTTACCGATTTTCAAACAGAACCGGATATTTGCTCCACGACAGAGCAGTGACAATGTTCTTCCACCGAATGACGTCATGCAATAACCATCTGAAAAAATTCTCACGGTAACGCTGTTTCCACCGTATAGGTAATAAATGATTTATAAAAAAACCATGCCTTTCCAACCCGTTTGTTTTACCGGGATTTAAAAACATCAATCTCATTACTTAATTGCCGTAATTTGTATGTTGCACCGATAAATAAAGAATACCCATGGTTCTCCGATTTATTACTTTATTTTTCAGCTGGTATGTCAGTCATCTTAATGCGCTAATGCCGTTACTCTTGGGGAGATCATGTTGACTTTCTCATTTGCCAATAAGTCATACTTGCGGAATGGTGTCCCTCAGCTCAGAAAAAGAAATGTGGGAGAGAACAAAAGAAAAAAAATCGAAAAAAATAGCTATTAATTTTATCTTTAACATATCCTCGTATTCTTTATCACTCAAAGCAATTTTCATTTTCTTTCCATTAGATAACCTTTTGACAAGGAGGACTTCGTAGTCTGTTTCTTGGTATTCATAGTTCCCAAATTTGCCTCGGCATTCCACAGTTCTAATGCTACCAAATTTTTAACATAGCTGGGGTTCTCTCTCCAGTTGGATGATATAGATTTCCTCCGAGGGACTCTTTCTATTGTAAAAATCGGAAGTTCGTCCACGACTGGAATATTGCTCCCAAATCTGCAGTAATCAATCCAAATGAACTCTAAAACTTCTTGATGCTACAAAGAAAAGAAAAATCCGCTTCATTGACAAAGTAGTAGTCAATTGTATATCCGATTCCACAATAATGAAGGTAAAGACATACACTGAGGTGCCAAAAAAACTGGTAAGGTAGCTACCGTTTCCATTACATAACACCATACCCATGCGGTAAATGGTATCGTTCTCAAACGATCTATATATAGAGGCAGATATCTCCGAAAGCTCAAGTAGTAGCATCCGCAGTTCAGATGGCAGCTTATCAGGATTTAAGTGATTTCGAACGTTGTATGATAGTAGGGGCCCGTGAGATGGGTCACTCCATCTCGGAAATTACCATGAAATTTGGATTTACACAGTCATTTCAAGGGTGTACCTGGATTACACAGACTCCGGGGCGGGGCGGGGGGGGGGGGTTCCAGAGTCCCAGACCGGTGTTGCCGTAGAAAATCCCTGGGCGATCGCGGACATCGGCGTCTAGCACACATCGTAACATCCGCGCGGAGAGTCAGCTCAATTCAATGCTGTTACCAGTAGTAGCATCAGAGTTTGGACAGTGCAACATTCCCTGTATTCTATGAGGTTCTGGAGCCGATGGCTCACCTGGATGCCATTGATGACCTGATGACACAAGCTGTGTGCCTTGCCTGGGCTTTGGAACACTGACTGCCACTGATGCAAGATGACTGGAAACGTGTAGCCTGGTCCAACGAATCGTGGTACCAACTGTTTCGGGCAGATGGCCAATTCTTGGTGAGGTGACAAACGCACCAGGCAAATGAATCCCCCATGCCTACAAGGGACAGTGAAGTCTGGCGGTGTCTCTGTTATAGTGTGGGGTCTGGCACGCATTAGGACCACTGATACGTCTGCAGACCGCTCTGACCGGTGGAGGCTATGCAACCATCCTTGGGGATCATTTGCACCCGTTCGTATAATGCAACCACTCCAACGAGTGCAACCTCTTTCAACACAAAAACGCACCACCGCACACACCCACAGTCGCTCGATTATGGCTCGAGGAACACTCCACGGAGTTTGACATCCTGACTTGACCCTTCGTCCACCGGATTTAAACACTATCAAACACATTTGGGATGCTGTTCAACGTGCCGTCAATGCCAGGAATCCTCCACAAGCGGAAATTACGGAAATATGGGACGATGTGCAGGACACATGGTGTGCAAAATACTCCACAACACTACAGAGAGCTCGTGGAGTCCATGCTCCGTCGTGTTCCTGCCGTTATCCGATCGCTAGGAGGACTAACGCGATGTTAGAGAGGTATCCCACCTTTCTCGGCACTTCAATGTACAATGGAGGCTCTGTGTATCTTTTACTGTTACTATCGTGGACGTTGCTTTCAAAAGTTATCATTTTGTTTACCACTTTTACAGGATGTAAAACGCAGCACAGTGGTTTTCTTAATTCAGCAGTTTAATTATGTTTATGGGCATCAAGAGTCTAATATCTTCTCCCTAAAGAAGAGAAATAGACCACAGATGCTAGCGAAGTGAACGAATCAGCACTGTATGGAAGGTTGCAATATGCATATCTTATCTGGAATTCTAAACAAGTTAAAGTAATGCAAGGATACAAAAGTTTGCTCCAAGACACCATTCGATCACCGTTCTACTGGCACACAGTTACACAATACACATTTTGTGCCAAGTCGATTAACTCGTACTAATCGCTTAGCAATTTCGTTCATTCTAGCTATTCTGAAATGTTGCAATTCCTTAATGCATACACACTGAAGAGCAATTGAATTAGAGATACCTGTATAGTAACTTGTAGCACCACCTTTCGTCCTGATGACGGCGGCGATTCGTCTCGGCATGGTCTCGACAAGACACCGGAAGCGTTGGGAAGCCATACGGATCCACGACCCCTGAACAAGCTTCCACAGTTCACGAACATTTGATGGAGGGAGGTCAGAGCCTCAAACATCTCTCTCGATGGCATCCCAGATGTGCTCGATGGGATTGAGGTCAGGTGACCTAGCTGGCCAAGGAAGCGAGGTCACGTCGGTAGAGTGTTCATCCAACCATTCGGAAACAATTCGGGAGCGATGGCACGGTGCATTGTCTTGTTGCAGGATGAGGTCCCCAGTGGGATGTTGAAGACGCACAAACGGGAGCAAAGGGTCGTCCAGGATATCCCAGTAACGTTGACCTGTGAGGGACGATGTCACACGTACCAGGGGTCCCATTTAAGTCCACGTAAACAGTCCCCAGACGAGAATGACCAGCTTGAAGAGTACCCTGCTGGCAAGAAGGATTCATCGCTTCATGTGGTTTGCGCTGTACTCGTATCCTGCCATCCGCATGTACCAACGTAAATATCGACTCATCAGTCCAGGTAACATTTTTCCACATGTCTAGGGTCCAGTGGCGATGTTCCCGCGCCCATGCTAATCTTTGCACCTTGTGGTGTACGGTCAGCAGCGGCACCCTCGTGGAACGATGGCTTCTGTACCCCATAGCGAGGAGATGGTTCTGAGTGGTGTGGCTGCTTACACGTTTTTGCGCACCAGCGTTAAATTGCCGAGTGATTTCTTGCATTGTGGCCCGTCTATCCACTGTTACAATGCGAGCTAGCCAACAATGACCCCGCTCATCCGCACGCTGTTGACCACGGTAGTTGGCCCTTTTAGGGATGGTTTTTACCGGATTCGATGTACTCACGGTGCACAGTGGCTCGTGAAAATCCCATTGCCTGTGCACGACTTCCGAGATGGAGTGATCCATTCTTCGGGCCCCGACAATTTGCCCACGATCAAATGCGCTTAGATCCTTCGTCTTACCTATACTGCGTCCGACTCTTACTGATTCACTCCTTATATTGTCGGATCGCTGCATACGTCATGTCGTTTCCGTTTACAGGGCCGCCCAAATCGCCACATTTGCATAACGCCAGCTGTCTCTAATTCAATTGATTTTCAGTGTATTCTTTATTTGAAACGAACATTACTGCCATTTAGATCAAACATAATGTATATTTACTGCTGTAATTTAGTTTCTTCTCCCTAATTTATACATCGTACGAGAGTTTAAATCAAAAGTTAAATGGAGAAATTCCGGTTTTCTTTTTTAATTAGGACAAAATGTACAGTACATAGCTTTAGGTGCTATGTACTTTAGGTTTCTTGTTTTCGTGATTAATTTCTCTATATAACGAAAAAAGTGACTATATCAGTGTTAGTTCTGAAGCTCCATTAAACGCTACTGTTTTTATGGAAAAAATCTGTTTACGTACTTTTAGAAGACATGGGAAACCTGTGCCGTACTACGAAGGTGAAGACGTGTCAAGACGACAAATCTGCAGCGAGACATTCTGTCCGCGTAGCTCATTTGGGAGAGTGACTTACTCCGGAGTGAGGGGACACGAATTCGATGTCCGTCGCGAACAAACTTGTGTTTTCACATTGGTGCCCAATTGTGGAAAATGGATCCACTGTCCGTTGGGTTCTTCGAAAAATGTGTGATATTTGTTCCACGCATTGTTTGGAATTAATGAAAAATTCCTACTTCGCTTCAAGGAAATAAAATAATTAAGAGGGAGATGATGTGACGTACTACAGAGGTGAAAATATGTGTCAAGACGACAAATCTGCAGCGAGACATTCTGTCCGCGTAGCTCAGTTGGGAGAGCGACTTACTCCGGAGTGAGGGGACACGAATTCGATGTCCGTCACGGACAAACTTGTGTTTTCACAAACCTTTGCCCTCTCTTGGTCTGAAACTTATTTAACTTCGTAAATTCAAAGCAAGCGGGATGGTAAACTTTTTCTGCACAAAGGACAAAGATACTCATCTATTCTGAGGACGCCCCCCCCCCCACACACACACACTGGTAGTTTTATAAACACGTAGCTGTGAAGATTATAAAATTTTTATCTTTAGAGAGCTTGCACTAGCAATCTGCGCGCAGATAATATAGAAGTGAACTAGACGCGCAGTAGCAGAGTGGCCTAAGCGCTGGTGTAACGTACCAGGAGATGTGACGTACCTGCCAGCAGGACGCACACGACATAAAGGCAGATAGGAATCAGAATAAAACGTCTGCGTAGCTCAGTTGGTAGAGCGACTTGTTCCGGAATAAGCGGCCTCGGGTTCGAATCCCGGCGTAGACCAAAAATGACGGAGAAATTTACTTCGTTATAATGGCGCCCGAACTATCCGGATGACCCGACCGTTCAAAATCTCGCATTGGTGTGATGTTATTTCCACACCGCGAGATAGGAAAAATAAGAGAATCCCTTCTCCAGCACTTCGAAAAAAAAAAAAAAAAAAAATTAGGGGAGATGATGTAACGTACCAGGAGATGTGACGTACCTGCCAGCAGGACGCACACAACATAAAGGCAGATAGGAATCAGAATAAAACGTCTGCGTAGCTCAGTTGGTAGAGCGATTTGTTCCGGAATAAGCGGCCTCGGGTTCGAATCCCGGCGTAGACCAAAAATGACGGAGAAATTCACTTCGTTATACTGGCTTCTGACCATTTGTCCGAGATAGACTCGAGCTCGGGCCGAAGATGAGGCGTGCATCTTACCGCGCTAGTTCGCTCCCTTTCCTGGAACGAGTAGTCTCAAATTTGGGACTGGTGACTGCTTATAGTACATAGAATTACATACAGTAGTACTTAAACCCATAAATAAAGAAAAAAAGAACTGAACTGACTGCAGAGCAACATCTTGAAGGGTTCTACCAGGAGGAACGACGGCTATGAATGAATCTGTGGCTCAAAATCAAGATTTTTATCTGTGGACTGAAGTGCTACTGTGAAGCATGATATCCCAGTACTACGTAACCTTTAAAATTAGAGTTTTCATATCTATTTTTTGAAATTATAATTGGAACACTGATTAAAAACTACTGAAATAATTGAAATCCATCGGTTATCAATTTCTAAGTTTCACCTCACCTCCTGCTGATAAAGAAACGTTGAACTGGAGAGAGAGGAGTATCTACCCAATTCAACGGCCCTCAGACTGTGGCAACATGAGTGCATTGTGCACCATAGTGACACGCCGTGGTTGATTTATATATTGGATGACACCAGTCGGAAGTGAGCGACTTCATTACTACTTATTCAGTGTTTGAAGTTATCTCCCTCCCGTAATGGATGCCTCTGCACACAAGTAGCCAGTCAAATAGTAAACCATCATGTTCGAATAGAAGTACTATGCGTCTGCACGCTTAGTGTAGAATGTCGTGCAACTCTGAGGGTGCAATTTTAGCTGCAGCTTTGTTCATTATCTGTGTTATAGTTTTATTGGTCATTTGTTTTCGTTCGTGAAAACCTCACAAGCAGCTGTCGAATATCGCCAAGAACATTTATATTTCTTACTCCAAACAATATCCAGTCTTTCAACATGTTCAAGATCGTGCTTTTGTTTACGGGCCCAACATAGAAAGAGTGACCTTCCAATATCGTCACATATGGAGAATTCTATTGCAGTTCTCCTTTACAATAACAAATCATTTCCCTTAGATTGCATGCTGACATTGTTTGTGAACTGCAGTAGTTCTCGCTCTCTTCATAGAAAATAACAGACGGTTCAGAAACTATATATACCACAGACATTTCAATCATGTGTAATAGACGGTTAGTAACTAAACCACAGACATTCAGTAATCATGTATAGGCATCGCGTTTCCGGTGCGCATGTCTGTCACTCAATTCTTTGACGAATTTTGGTCTATTGGATTTGCACCGAAGGTCACCTCGGGTATCCCAAGTCGCCGCCTTACGTATCTCAGAACTTTGGATGCCTGAAGAGGTGCATCGTTTCCGAAGAAATTCCTTTTGTAAGAATCAGCAAGACGTAGCAACGTCTTGACGTGAGCCCTCACGGTTGGATGGTAGTTAATATCATCATCTATTATTTTTTTAAAATACCAGTTCAAAAGAGTTTTCATTTTCATAAGATTCCAGCCCGTATTGAGTTTACTCAGTGGAACTGATTGAAATCCTGAGGTTGATATATAACATTATACATTCCGACTGCTAAGCTGATCTGCAAGTGCTTCCAAAAGGTTTAGTCAACCTTATGGAACTGTTTTCTACTGACTATAGTGAGCAAAAGGTTTCGAAGTTGTGAATCCGTTTATTGGCGTAAATATGACATGAATGGTAAGTCAGATAATATCCGAAAACTAGAAAATTTCGTCGTCCTGGAGCGGGACAGCTATGGACTACTATAATACTATAAATATAATGCATGACAACTATATTTCATTCATTGATCAAAAAGGTTTCTATGAAAATTGGGCCGGTTACGGAGTTTATAGTACATTTTTTGAATGCAAGTAACAAAGTCCATGGAGTTCATTAGTTTTTAGGTATCAGGCTGTTCGTAGCTCAGAGCAAGCTCGACAATTATTGTCATCGCGAGTCAGTTGATAAGATTGGTAATTTCCAGTAGTGTTTCCCAAGGTACTTGGTGTTTCCAATGTCATATCCCATATAAAATAGGCGTAAATCTGTGCAATTCATAGAGGAATAATCACACTTTTTTTTTATTTGCTGAAATTTCTTAAGCATGCTGTGGACACTTCGAAAACTTGCATTTTGAATTAGTTTCCTTAGGTGAAGAGGATACGTAAAAGTGTCTAGGCGGAACGGACACTATGTGTGCTCGCTTTTTAGCTCGTCTTTTGTAAAAAAAGATCGTGCTTATGTTACCGGTTTGTCCGTCCGTCTGTCTGTACCCACGATATCTCTGCAACTATTACTCCGATCTGAAAAATTCTTTTTGCATTGGGAAGCTTGAAATATACGAATGATGATCCTTTATTTCGTTTTTTTTACGATGTACAATTTCGCCGCTAGAGGGCGTAAATGCAGATGTTGTCGAATTCAAAAATATGTTTTATTCCACATATTTGCTTCTAAACATCTGATTCAAAAATTTTTATCTTTCGATTCCATTTATGTCGAAGAGTATTTTAGATATAGTTACTTTTTTCAAATCACGCACAGATTTTCCGCTAGGGGGCGTAAAGGTAAATTACATTTTTCCCGATAACTCTTCTTCTAAAACTCCGATTTGAAAAATTGTTTCTTCAGCGGATACATCTCCTGATGGAAAATCTTTTGCATATAATTTCAAATTTTTGGTAAATAAGACTTTGGCCACCAGGGGGCGTAAGTGTTAATTTTTGCTTCTGTTGTATTGGCCAAAAATCTGAGCTTCTAAAATATCGATTGAAAAAATTCTGTCGGGGACTGATGCCAGTCACATTGATAAACCTTTTCGGAATATTTTCATCTTAAAATATTCCACAGTTTCTCCGCCAGGGGGCGTAGACGTATATCTTATTTTTGTCATTATCACTACTTCTAGGAGTCCAATTTGAAAAATTCTTTCTTTGTTGGATAGTGTTTCCAGTGTGACATATTTTTCATATAATTTCAAGAAATTCATAGACTTTCTGCTAGGGGGCGTAGAGGTAAATTGCTTTCCCCCTATATCTCTGCTTCTAAATCACCGATTTGAAAAAAATCTTTCTGCACCGGATACAGCTCCTGATAGGAAATCGTTTGCACGTAATTTCTAATTTTTGTAAAAAAATAGTTTGGCCACCAGGGGGCGTAAATCTTAATTTCCGCTTCTGATGTATTTGCAGCAAAATATGAGCTTCTAAATTCTCGATTGAAAAACACGTCGTTTGTAGACCGATACTACTCATGTCGACAAACCTTTTAGAAACATTTTCTTCTTAAAATAGTGCACTGTTTCTACGCCAGGGGGCGTAGATGTATATCTTATTTTTGTCAATATCTCTACTTCTAGGAGTCCGATTTGAAAAATTCTTTCTTTGTTGGACAGTGCTTCTAGTGTGACATGTTTTTCATATAACTTCAAAATTTTCAAGTAATTCATAGACTTTCCGCTAGCGGGCGTAAAGGTAAATTGCTTTCCTCCAGTATCTCTGCTTCTAAATCACCGATTTGAAACATTCTTTCTGCACCGGATACAGCTCCTGATGGGAAATCCTTTGCACGTTATTTCTAATTTTTGTAAAAAATGGTTTGGTCACCAGGTGGCGTAACCCTAAATTTCCGCTTCTGATGTATTTCCAGCAAAATATGAGCTTCTAAAATCTCGATTGAAAGAAAAGTCGTTTGTTGACCGATACTACTAATGTCGACAACCCTTTTAGGAACATTTTTTTCTTTAAATAATGCATGGTTTCTACGCCAGGAGGTGTAGATGTATATCTTATTTTTGTCAATATCTCTACTTCCAAGAGTCCGTTTGAAAAATTCCTTCTTTGTTGGATAGTGTTTCCGATGCGAAATGTTTTTCCTATAAATTCAAAATTTTCAAGTAAATCATAGACTTTCCGCTAGGGGGCACAAAGATAAATTGCGTTTTCTGCGTTATTTCTGGTGTATTGGGGCAAAATCTGGGCTCCTGAAAACTCAACAAAATTTCTTTTTTTGGACCGATACCGCTCATATGGAAAAACCTTTTGCGAATACTTTCTTCCTAAAATAATGCATGGTTTTCCCACCAGGGGACGTAAAGTCACATCTTATTTTTTGTCGATATCTCTGTTTCTAAAAGTCCGATTTTGAAAAATTCTTTCTGTGTTGGAGAGCGTTTTCGGTGCGAAATGTTTTTTATATAAATTTATGTTTTTCTTAACGCACAAGCCTGCAACCAGAAGGCGTATGCTCACGATTCCGTTCACAGCAATATCTGAGGGATTAAAAACCCGATTAAAAAACTTCTTTTTCCGTCAGATACTATTGTTTTCTATACCGGTTCCATTGACTTTGAATAGCTTTGATAAATTTAATTTGCATCAGAACGGATTCAAAAGACGTGCTTATTACACCTGATAATTCGGTGTCGTCTTCCTTGTTTATCTTTTAGTGCGATTAATGTCTTCTTTAGCTACGAATTAAAAAATGCGGTACATGTTACTGCAAGAAAATCATATGCAGTGTTTCCGTTAATGCAAATGCAAAAAGGAAACCTGGTAATACCGCACGTACGAGATCTCATACAATAAGGAATCTTGCATAATACACTGAAATCTGACACACAACAAACTTAGAAAGCACCTTAGCAGCTGAACTTCCTGCGTGATGAGGATTAAAGGAAAGAAAAAGCACTCAGCAGATTTATTGGAGTAGTCTTACTAATTTTGAAGGTGTTCTGCAAATCTGTGTTTTTCTCCTCGGAAATGACTGGCTTCAGCACGAAAAACATTTTTTTCTTCAGTTTCCAGAAATCATGATTGAAACCGTGAAGATATCAAGCCAAGCAGAGCCCAGGAGTGACATACTTCGCCCAGATTTAAAAGACAAGATAAACATGTGTGAGATCCTCAATGCACAGAACACTCTCTTAACAGACTGCAAGTAAGTGTCCTGAAATTTTTTGTAGAGCTTAATTAAAATTTCTGAGGGTGCTCATTGCTATGAGAACCGAATATTTCTGTCAGGCTTAGGCATCAGTAAGTTCTCATTAGAAACAATGTTTAGTCACAGATTTCAAATGAGATACTGAACTGTGTGCGATTCTTCTTATATTTTATGTCTTATACGGATTGTTATTATCTCTAATGTGTGAGAAACTCTTTCTGTTTTAAAGTCATGAAATAAGAATGTCATATTGACTACAATTCTCAAAGATATACCTAAAAGATGGCAAACACTTAATTTGCAACGAACTTTTCTTTTGGGGTTGCTGCGTACTCAGTGAGTCGCTGTTTTACAACACGGCATTGGCACATTTCTTTAACATAATCACATCATTTTCACACTACGCATGTATAAAGGGTATACATTTGCTGCATCGGTGGCCTACTGTGTGGTGACACGTTGGGATTTGCTTCAGGATTGCAGTACTTGTGTAACGTACCAGGAGATGTGACGTACCTGCCAGAAGGACGCACACGACATAAAGGCAGATAGGAATCAGAATAAAACGTCCGCGTAGCTCAATTGGTAGAGCAACTTATTCCGGAATGATGGGACCCGGGTTCGAATCCTGGCGCGGATAAAAATGACGGAGAAATTTACTTCGTTATACTTGTTTTATTCGCAAAAGGACAATAGCAAAATTGCGCTTTTTCAAACATTCTCCACTGGGCTCTTATATGATCATACTGGACCCCAACGACAGATCTTCCCCAAAGCAAGGCCTGATTTCTGCACGTGCACAGGGCCTCAGAATTTGGGGGGGGGCCTCCAAACTGTGAAAAAAGTTAATAAAAAAATCAAAAGGTTTCTTTTTTAAGTCATCAAATTGAATATATACAGTATATACGTATACAGTACAGTGAGTACAATGCTTTGATCGATTATGAAGCGCTTTGCAACATACCAAATGCCACCTTCATAGAATACTTTGCTTCTGTGTGAAAGGCAGGAGGTTCTCCCATGTGGGCAGAATTCAGACAGGTGGGCAAAGCCAGAGCGTAAATGGGTCTTCATCCTCTAGTTGGAAAGTATGATAAAAGACCCGTACTCTGGGGTCGCTACTTGGGCAAAAAGTGGTGCTGTCTTAATCCAAATATTTTGATTTGGACCTCAGTTTCGTACAGTCCAAAATTTTCATAAAACTGAAGAATGATCTGCGATTCCGTTATTCAGATTTTGAGCAGTAAATATCTGAATTTCAAAAAAATCGAAAACTGTCATAAACAAACCTCAATATTTTGAAATTTGGTTCAGTTCTTTATAAACCTGTAAATTCCAAAACAAACCAGACAAAAAAATAGTGGCCATCCGGGCCAGTAGCATAAATAATTCACTGGCCCGATGAAATTTTTACTGGCGGGTGGCCAGGGTAATTCGAACGCTACTGTTGTAATAGTTTACATGGACTGTTGCAATAATTTATCCCACAGTGTGTGTGGTCAGCTGTAACACTTTGTGAGGGATTACTTCTTACAGCTTCATCATTTCCATTAAATTTACAGTAAACTAGAAGTTTTAAATTATAACTCTGGGAGGATAGTTATTTGCTTCCGTAAATGATACTATAAAACAAAAAAAATTCCAGAGCAATTAATGTTACAGCTGAAAGCTCTGCGGGTGCGGGGAAGTACAATTGGTGTGAATGCTCGTGTATTACAAGACACATTGGCTATAAAGTTGACTAGCATGTGGGATGTGTTTTAATGCTTTTACTACTACTCGTAGAAAAACTGTTTGCAACAAAATATTTACCAGAAAATACTCTTTTCAACTGTTGACGGAAAATTTTTGATCGAGGAGGGCCACAGGCGTAGGATGTGCACAGGGCCTCGATTGACCAAAGTCGGGCCCTGCCCTGAGATTATAGTATATCGGACGTCACTAACATTCCTCCATACACACAAGAGAATCGATTTCTTTCTTCCTACACCAACTTTCTCGTGCTTGTTAAAAAAAATGCCGTTCAACTTACTGTTACACAATTGAAACAATGAAATCCATTTACGTCTGTGTGTGCACATTCGCAGTCAGTCATCTTATATAAAATCAAAAGCTTGATGCTGACATACACCGAAGAGCCAGAGCATGATGACCACCTCTTTAATATATTATTGGTCCTTCACGTGCTGCCAAATTGGCTCTTACCCGGTGTGACATAGACGCTACAAGATTTCTAAAGGTGTCTTGTGGTAGCCTATCTGGTACCAATACGTTACCAGCAGATCCTTTAACTCTTGTAAGTTACGTAGTTGAGCCGCCGTAGATCAGATTTGCTGTTCCAACACAAATCATAGATGCTCAATTGGATTGATTTTTGGTGGCCAACACAATATCTCGAAGCCGTCCTCATGTTCCGCGTACCATTCCCGAAAATTCCGGGAAGTGTGGCATGGCGCATTATCCTTCTGAAAGAAGGCACTACTTGAGGAAAATACCGTTGCTATAAAAGGATGTACCTGGTCTACATTGATGTTTAGGTATAGATGGTAGACGTCATAGTTTCCTGCACATGAATGACTTATTCCTGGGTTTCCCAGCACTACCCAAAGCATTACACTTCCTCCACCGGTTTGATTTCGTCTCACGGTGCATCCTAGTGCCAACCTTTCCTCACGTAAATGATGCCCACGTACCCGTCCGTCCACATGGGGCAACAGGAAACGCATTAATCGGACAAGACATCTTTCTTCCAGTCATTCAAGTTCAAGTTTTGATGTTCGCGTGCCCATTGTAGGCGCTTTCGACGGTTAATCGAGGTTAGCATGGGCACTCGGATGAGCCTGCGGCTGCGCAATCACATTTTCAGCAGGGTTTGATGTACTGTGTGTTGTGACACATTACTCCCGTCATCAGCATTCAAATTATCGACGAGTTACGCCACAGTGTCCCTTCTGTTTGCTCCTACCACACGGTGTAGTTTTCATTCACCTCCAGCGGCGATGAGTCATAGTCGACCCACACCTTGTCAGTGTTCAGGGTTTTTACCTCCTCGGACCACTTTTTAAAGGCACTAACCACAGCTTACCGTGAGCACCCCACAAGCCTTGCCATCTCAGAAACGCTCTGCCGCCCCCTGGTTGCACAGTGGTCTAAGCGATGGCCTGAGATCATTCGTTCAAAACGGGTCCGGTTTCGCATCCCGGTGAGTCATGGATGTTGTGTTTGTCTTGCGGTGGTGGCTCTCTCCTTCCCTGGAACCAGCGGCCCTAAATTAGGGACGGGCAACTGCTTATAGCCCATTGAGTTGCTCACGGTGGTCGTTAAACCTCCACTATGGTAAGAAAATGCTCTGATCTAGTCGTGCAGCAATTACAATTTGGACTTTGTCAAACTATCGTAAAGTCCGCTGCTTTTCCAATCTGAAGAACAAAAACAACGCTAATTGACAAACCTCAGTATCAGGAAGTAAGTTTTTCGGTTTCGTGACCTTCACACGCGCCGTCGTTTACCTGTAGTTGCTTCAGTTTGAATAAAGACGCGCTGCTTGTAATGTTTTGGGTCTTCTGTGGAGGCAGTGCTTCCCGGAAGCGTACGCCCTGCTCAAGCTCACGTTTTTCGCCTCAATACCGGCTTTAACTGTTATTTTTTCTAGGTTCTGGAAATAATATGATCCAAGCATCTAAATTTCCACGTTATCTAATTGTAACATATTCAACAGTTACTGGGAACGTAGGTTGTTGTGGCAACCAGGTTTGCATGGTAACGTAGGTTGTTGTGGCAACCAGGTTTGCGGTGTTGATAAGAAGGGAACGAGGATCCTTGTTATGAAATTAAAGTTTACGTTCTAGATGGGGCTTCGTAATTACTTAAAATAAGTTCATTATATTTTATTAAGGCTTAATATTTGATATGGTGTCATAATCGTAATGGATAGGTTTCATACTCCAGAAGAATTAAGATTTCCGGGCAATGTTGCCGAGAACTGGAAGAAGTGGAGACAGAAGTTAGAAAATTGTCTCTTGGCTGCAGAGAAAATCAACAAACCGGATAAAACAAAAGTAGCCATTTTATTTAATATTATCGGTGATGATGGAGTGGAAATATTTAAATCATTCGACTTAGACCTAGAGGCGGCTGATTATTTATTTTACCAAAGTCGTAGATGAGTTCGAATCATATTGTTTACCACGGGAAAATGTTGTGTTCGAACGATTTAAGTTCTTTAAGTGTACACAACAGGAAGGACAACCGTTCGATCAATACCTTACGCAACTCAAACCCTTAACTAAAACTTGTGAGTTTGGAACTCAACAAGAAGGGTTAATACGCGACCGTGTAATCCTGGGTTTGATCAATACAACACTTCAAGAAAGGCTTCTTCGTGAACCGGATCTTACACTTCAAAAAGCGGTGGAATAGGTAAAAGCTGCTGGGGTGAGTAAAGAACAGATTAAAAATATGAAAGAACAAAATCAAGCTGTGAACATAGTTAAAAATAAAACACCTGGGAAAACGTTCATGAAAAAGAAGTACTAAGCCAAATGTAATTTCTAAAAGTAGCAATGTAATGGAGCCATATCTTTGTAAAAAGTGTGGTAGAAAGCACAAGACAGGAGAGTGTTTTGCATTTGGAAAAAATTGCAATAAATGCAAAGGGTTAAATCACTTTGATGTAGGGTGCAAAGTTAAAGTAAAATCTGGAAAAAGGGTTTACGAAATACAGAAGGAAATTAGGGAAGAACCTATTTTATACCTGGATACCATACAGAACAAACGTGTAGATAAAGTTGAAGCTGACAGTAAAATTCGTGAGAAGTCGTGGAATAAAAACATACGGATTGAAAACTGTGAAGTAGAGTTTAAATTAGATATAGGAGCTGAAACAAATATTCTGCCTCTAGAAACGGTTGAGGAAATTTGTTCTCAGGTTAAGTCTCAAAGACCAGAACTCCAGCATACTTCTGCAATGTTAACCACGTATGGAAATTTTAAGATAAAACCAAACGGGAAAGTAGTTCTGAAATGCTCCACTGAGAAGGTTAAACAACAGAGAATACTGTTTAACGTGGTGCAACAAGATTCTAAGCCAATATTAGGATTAAAAGCTTGCTTACAGCTTAATCTAATAAAGAGAGTTGACCACATTTAATCTACTTTAAGTAAAGAAACTATTGTTGAGAATTATTCAGATCTTTTTAAGGGTCTAGGGAAGATGCCAGGTGATCCATATCACATAGAAGTGAACCCGGGTACTGTGCCAGTGATAAATCCTCCAAGAAGAGTGCCTCAAGTACTACATAATAAATTGAGACAGTTACTCCAACAGTTGGAAGAAAAGAACATTATCTCTAAAGTAGACAAACCCACTAACTGGGTACAAAATTTGGTTATACTAGAGAAGCCAGATGGAAATCTTAAGTTGTGTCTGGACCTAAGAGATTTAAATCAGGTAATAAAGACAGAACATTATGCCATACCATCCATAGAAGATATAATAAGCAGACTAAATGAAAAAAAGTTTTTTCAGTATTAGATTTGAAGGAAGGGTTTTGGCAAGTTCCTTTAGATGAAGATAGTGCAAATTTGTGTACTTTTAACTCTCTCTTTCGTAGATTACGTTTTAACAGGATGCCATATGGAATCAATTCGGCACCAGAGATCTTTCAGAAAAGAAATATAAAAATCTTTGAGGATATACCAGGGGTAGAAATTTGTATGGATGATATTATCGTCTCAGGCATTGATGAAGAAGAACATGATAAACTTTTGACTGAAGTGCTAAAAAGGGCTAGAAAATACAATGTGAAGTTGAATAGTGCAAAATTTCAGTACAAAATAAATGAAGTCAAATATGTAGGACAAATCATATCTAAAGATGGCATCAAAGTAGATCCACAACATGTAAAGGCCATTAAAGAAATGCCAATTCCAAAGGATAAAACAGATGCCAGAGGACTACTAGGAATGGTGAATTACGCTGAAGAGCAATTGAATTAGAGATACCTGTTTAGTAACGTATAGCACCATCTTTCGCCCTGATGACGGCAGCGATTCATCTCGGCATGGACTCGACAAGACACCGGAAGCGTTGGGAAGCCATTCGGATCCACGACCCCTGAACAAGCTCCCACAGTTCACGAAGATTTGATGGAGGAGGGTCAGAGCCTCGAACATCTCTCTCGATGGCATCCAAGATGTGCTCGATGGGATTGAGGTCAGGTGACCTAGCTGGCCAAGAAAGCGAGGTCACGTCGATGGAGTGTTCATCCAACCATTCGGATACAATTCGGGAGCGATGGCACGGTGCATTGTCTTGTTGCAGGATGAGGTCCCCAGTGGGATGTTGAAGACGCACAAACGGGAGCAAATGGTCGTCCAGGATATCCCGGTAACGTTGGCCTGTGAGGGATGATGTCACACGTACCAGGGGTTCCATTTCAGTCCACGTAAACAGCCCCCAGACGTAAATGCCACCCCCACCAGCTTAAAGAGTACCCTGTTGGCAAGAAGGATCCATCGCTTCATGTGGTTTGCGCCGTATTCGTATTCTGCCATCCGCATGTACCAACGTGAATCTCGACTCCAGGCAACATTTTTCCACATATGTAGGGTCTAGTGGCGATGTTCCCGCGCCCATGCTAATCTTTGCACCGTGTGATGTGCGGTCAGCAGCGGTACCCTCGTGGGACGATGGCTTCTGTACCGAATGGCGAGGAGATGGTTCTGGATGGTGTGGCTGCTTACGCGTTTTTGTACACCAGCGTTAAATTGTTGAGTGATTTCTTGCACTGTGTCCCGTCTATCCGTTGTTACAATGCGAGCTAGCCGACGATGACCCCGCTCATCCACACGTTGTTGTCCATGGCAGTTGGCCCTTGCAGGGATGGTTTTACCGGATTCGATGTACTCACGGTGCACCCGTGACACAGTGGCTTGTGAAAATTCCAGTGCCTGTACGACTTCAGAGAGGGAATGACCCATTCGTCGGGTCCCGACAATTTGCCCACGATCAAATGCGCTTAGATTCTTCGTCTTACCCATACTGCGTCCGACTCTTACTGATTCCAGTCGCATCACTTCTTATATTGTCGGATCGCTGCATACGTCATGTCGTTTCGGTTTACATGGCCACCCACAGCGCCACATTTGCATAACGCCAGCTGTCTCTAATGCAATTGCTCTTCAGTGTATGTGTCTAAGTTTATACCTAATTTGTCCAGAATCACATTCCCATTGAGAGCTTTGACTAAGAAAAGCCATGAATTTAAATGTGACTGGGAACATGAGAAGGCCTTAAAAGAATTAAAACATCATTTGAGCTCAATACCAGTTTTAAAAGTGTTTGATAGTTCAAAGAACATAATACAATGTGATAGCTCTAAAGATGGAATGGGTGCGTGTCTCATGCAAGAGGGACATCCACTTTCGTTTGTGTCAAGAGCATTGAGTAAAAATGAGCAAAACCTTGGACAAATTGAAAAGGAGTTATTAGCCATAGTTATTGCCTTCGAAAAATTCCATTATTTTGTTTATGGCAGGAAAGTAACAGTGCAGTCAGATCATAAACCATTGGAGTCCATTGTGAGAAAACTGCTGCTTAAAGTCACATCAACACTGCAACGTATGATGCTAAAACTGATGAAATATACTTTTTTTGCGCAATATGTACCAGGATGTAAGATGTACATAGCCGATACACTATCTAGGGCATTTTTAAGAGGTGAAAAGGCCCAGAGCGATCCAAAGTTGCAGAATGTGATACACAGTGTGTCCAAGTACTTGCCAATGAGTGATGAGAGAACAGCACAATTTAGACGAGCTACCAAAGGGGATAAAGTACTAAAAGTAGTCATGAAATATTGTACAAAAGGGTGGCCTAAGTACTTTAAAGCTGAGAACGGGGATTTAAAGCAGTATTACGAATTACGAAATGACTTATACCTCGAGGATGGTCTGATATTCTTTGGTGACGAATTGGTGGTACCGAGGAATTTAAGGAAATATATATTACTGCTAATACATGAGTCACACCTTGGAATGGAAAAGTGCAAACTAAGAGCAAGGAAAATTATGTACTGGCCCAGAATGAAATTCGAGATTGATCAAGTCGTACCCAAGCGTGAAGCGTGTGAGAGAGAGATTCCAATCTAGCAATACCAAAGAATCTTTAATTCCTCATGCAGTTCCTCAAAGACCATTTCAGAAAGTTGCTGTTGACCTTATGGAGTTTTAAAATGTCACTTATTTGGTCCTAACAGATTACTATTCAAAGTGGATAGAAGTCTGCAGTCTGAAAACAAAGACAACTCAAGAAGTGATAAGCAAATTAAAAGCTGTCTTTTCTAGGTTTGGAGTTTCAGAAATATTTGTTTCTGATAATAACCCTTTTAACAGTTAGGAGTTTAAAGCGTTTGCTAAATCATGGGATATTGAGGGCATATATTCAAGTCCAAGATATCCTAGGAGTAATGGCATGGCAGAGAAGGGAGTGCATATTGTGAAACAAATTTTCAAAAGGGCCAAGGCGGACAACAATGACTATTATGTTGGTCTGATGGAGTACAGAAATACACCAATAGCAGGAATCAGGCTCTCTCCTGCTCAGCTGATCTTTGGTCGCCGACTCAGAACCAAATTGCCGATAAAGGCAAAACTATTAAATGCACAACTATTTGAAGACGTTGAAGAATGATTAAGACTAAGACAACGAAAACAGAAGCATTACTATGGGAAGCGCTTTAAACCTCATCCTCCATTACAGGAAGGAGACAGTGTGCTTCTAAGGAACTTAAACAATGCTTCATGGGAGCCATCAACAGTTGTTGGAGTGGATTCTAGTCCTAGGTTTTATACAGTTAAGAAGGCCAATGGTGCTGTTGTGCGCAGAAACAGAATCCACTTAAGGAAGTCTGACAATCCAGCCCGGAATATGCTATCCAGGGACTTCGAGACCGAAGAGCCCAGTGGTGAAACAAATGACAGTTCTACAGATCCGAGACACGAGGAGAGTCAGACAGAGGAGTTGCCTGCGGCGGAAGCTGTACAACCTAAAAGTTCAACGAGTGACAGTCTTCCTGTGTCATAAGAAGAGACTGGTGTGGCCAGGCCATGTCTTCCTGTGTCATAAGAAGAGACTGGTGTGGGCAGGCCAAGTCTTCCTGTGTCCTTAAAAGAGATTGGCGTGCACAGACCAAAACGACAAACAAGACCACCAACTTATTTAAGACATTATCATTATATGTCAAAGTAGTTGTATATCTGAGTATTCTTGATTGTTTAGAAAGGAAAGGAGATGTAACATAATCAAGAATTACTAGGAACGTGGGTTGTTGTGGCAACCAGGTTTGTATGGCAATGGCGGTGTTGATAAGAAGGGAACGAGGATCGTTGTTATGTAATTAAAGTTTATGTTCTAGATGGGACTTCGTAATTTTATTACATTTATTAAGGCTTAATGAAATAGTTTATTACATTTTATTAAGGCTTAATATTTGACACTAATCATCATGGTAAGAAAAAGTGCTTTCAATTGCTAAGGAAGAATGCGGTACAAAACAAAATAAGTCCCAGTACTGGTTTCCGCCACATGCTAAGATTTTCATGATGTTTTTACAAACAGCATATTTAATCTCAGTGATAGCTTAAACTGAAGCTAGGATTTTTAGGCAGCAGATCCTGGATGATGTATCATTAACTTTCACCAACTTCAAACAGTCTCATTTCTCTTTCAAATATTGGCTAGGAAGGATTTTCAAAATTTTACAACTATAAATAAAATGGATCCATTTTAATAGGTCCAACAAATATTAATTCCCTTAATATGCACATTGTATAAAATTTATTGCCCTTCTTCAAGGCCGAGTCCAGTGAACGATGAACTTTAATTTCAAATTAACAAAATAATGTAGAATAAATATTGCAAAATATTCTCACACTGATTACAGTTTGTAAGCCAATTAACGAACACATTTAACTTCAGATGGTTTTTTCACGGTGTGAGGTTCAGTTGTAACATTTTTGCCTTTTCACCTGACTTAATACATAGTGACACTGCCAAAAGTGGATCAAATTGTGGAAGATCTGAGGTATTTGGTAATACTTTCATTAAGCCTGAAACAGTTTCAGTGTCCAGCTTGCTTCGCCATTCTGTTTCTGTTTTGATTTCTTCCGTTTTTCCGGATCTCCGTTCACACTCGACTGATGTGTATGGAATAGAACGTAAAGCATCAATTACTGTAAAAATATTGCCATGCTCAATATGATAGTGCAAATTTATCTTTTCCCATGACAATTTACTGGCTCCACGTTATAAGAATACAATGACTTTTTTAAGGAAATCAACTCGACTTCTATATTGGCTACATGATAACGTCATTTATTTCAGAAAAACAAATTGCGGCATTTTTTCTCTGTAAAGGAAAGTTGCACGATATTTTTCGTTCATAGTAGATAGCAAATAACTTATTAGTTTATAGGCATGGAACTATCAACTCTAAAGTTTAGGGAATGTAGATAGCGTAGTCTATGAATTGGTGAGGAAACATTCTTAAGTATTAAAATACGTTAAAAATCAGCAGCCTCTGACAAACTCAAAAAACTACAGAGTTGTGGACCAGCCAGCCAAACGTGTTGGTAATAAGAATCTCTACTGCACATTTAGAATATTGAGAGAAGATTACAGTGAACCTGTCTTCATTTCAAGGAATCCTGGGAAAGGAAGTGCTTTGTGTTGCAGTGGTAGACCGGGAAACTTCAGTTTAAAAAAGAGGCAACACAGATTTGCGTTTCTGAGTTGTATGCAGTTAGATTCTATTATCATGTGGCATTACGGTATCGGTTCCGACGTCAACCAAAAAGAAAAAAAGAAAGAAAAGAAAAAAGAAAAAAAAGACAGGAAAGAAAAAAGAAAAATTTTTTATTGTTAGCAGCGATGATTCCAACAGCAGTGGCTGAAGACTTTCAGTTGGCTCCAAAAGGATTTTGAAACAGACAAGATGTATTTTTCACTTTGTAAAACTTCTAAACTTGCTGGTAAACAATCAACATTTAAACATTTATTACTGGAACTAATAACTTCAAAACTAATTCCATCAATGCGCATGCAGCCAGTATGCCCCATTATCGGGAAATAAATTTCAACACAAGCACCGGGAACACCTGAAGCTATTAAATCTTTATTGCCACTGCAAGAATGGCAAACAAATATACTGATTAATTCGTTTCGTACTGCTCGCGCGTTAGCAGAAAATTCTCGAACATTCAGTGATTTTATATGGCAATGCGAACTGGATATTATGAAAAATGTGGATGTTGGGCAAACATGCAGGAGTTTATTAAAATAATGGAAATACTTACTGTTTATAGATAACTTTTTATTAATAAGCTGTAGGACCACCTCGGGCTTTTAGAACAGAAGCAGTTTGACTCGGAATAGCCTCATGCAAGTCATGCACATATGGTAATGGAATTTGGGACCATTTTCCCCTGTAAAATATGTCCCAACTATGCCAAGGATGTTGGAGGTGGAAGATGTTCTTTCGTTCCAGATATTCCCGCAAATGTTCAATTATATTGACATCTGGAGATTGAGGTGGCCATGCTGGTTGTTATACCTCATTTTCATGATATGCAAAATACAACTTGACACGTTTTTCACAATGCACGGTGCATTATCTGCTTGAAACCAGGGACGGTCATTAGGGAACAATGCCTGCAACAGTGGGTGTAGGTGATCCTCAGGAATGGATTCGTACGTTGCAGATGTGACATGACCCTGCAGAATAACCAGTGGCTTTGAGGAATGCCATGATATGATATGGCACCCCAAATCATCAGAGATCCATCTCTGTGCTTCATAGTCGGAACCAATTAGTCGGAGTGGAACGTTAAGAAACAATGCCTGCAACAGTGGGTGTAGGTGGTCCTCAAGAATGGATTCGTACTTTGCAGATGTGACATGACCCTGCAGAATAATGCCATATGATATGGCACCCCAAATCAGAATAACCAATGGCTTTGAGGAATGCCATGATATGATATGGCACCCCAAATCAGAATAACCAATGGCTTTGAGGAATGCCATGATATGATATGGCACCCCAAATCAGAATAACCAATGGCTTTGAGGAATGCCATGATATGATATGGCACCCCAAATCATAATAACCAACGGCTTTGAGGAATGCCATGATATAGCACCCCAAATCATCAGAGATCCATCTCTGTGCTTCATAGTCGGAACCAAATAGTCGGAGTGGAACGTCATTCAGAGCCGTAGCGAGGGGGGGGCAGCAGGGGCGGTCGCCCTGGGCGCCGAGCTGGAGGGGGCGCCATCGAGACGTAGATTTTTTTTATATAAATGTAAAAAATGTGAAATTCATTTATACGCGTAATTAAAAAAATGTATAAAATTTAAACTTCTTTATGCTTTAAGAATAAAATGGCAACCAGATGAAACCTAAATTAAAGGAGAACTCCAATCGTCCGAACGCCAAATATTCGGATTGATTTGGCTTGGGTGTGACAGTGCATTTTAGTTGCTATGTTTATGAAACATTTGAGACGCGCGCAGCGGCTAGTGTAGGCCAGGACTTTAGAGGGGAAAGGCTAGTACGCCCCTTTGAAGTGCTGAACACCAACCCGTGTCTGAAAGGTTAGGTAAAAAATGGGTAGTGTACTTGTTTCTACGTCATCACGCTGGCCTTCTGGCTCAGCTCAGTTCCCTCCAGGACAGAACGTCCCTCTGTTATGACGGTGTTTTACGCCAGTACTTTTTCTTGGTGTATCATATTTGTTTCACGTTGTATTTTCTTTAAGTTGTACACTGAAAACCCAAACTGATGCTCTTAGCGAGAAGAAACAGATTTTAAAATGGACACCAGAAGACATATCAAGATGCATTGTAATTCCAGCACTTTACCTCAAATCATATGATTTTTGATTTTGAGATCAGAAAAGTATATTTGCTATATTAAGCAAAATACTTTTTAGAGAAAGAGCATGCATAACAGAAAATGTTCATTTAAAATTATCCAATTTATACTATAACATCAATGTTTTCCGATTTTTAGGCCCCCAAAAATCATGAACTTTAGTTTTCCAAAAAGAAAATT
This sequence comes from Macrothele yani, assembly GCA_039090855.1. Lineage (NCBI taxonomy): Eukaryota > Metazoa > Arthropoda > Arachnida > Araneae > Macrothelidae > Macrothele > Macrothele yani. The sequence continues at coordinate 71,910,347 of CM076994.1, read as the reverse complement.
TTTGATATTTGAGTACACCTTGCAGTAGATGACACACTGTAATCGGGTAAATACGGTAGTAACTTTGACTGAAAGTGCCTTTCATGTGGTGTTCTGACAGAAAGCTCCCAGGCTTTTGGCCAGTGAGGGTACGTTATCGACCACGGCTGCAGTAAGGGTGAAATGTAGGCGACGGGTGCTGTGACCTTCAAGGCCTCCTCTGTCCATGATCCATTACTCCTTACGTGTATTGAGAACGATTGACAGATGGCGACGATTCGTCGACAGGGAAGCCTACAGTGCGCATGCGCGGAACAAACATTACTCAGTTAAGGTTGCGACAGTTTAAATGCAATATCTGCCGTGACACTGTGACGACATTTGTTTGCTTAACGTTGTCTGCATAGCTTGATTGATTGAGTAGCGCGCTGAATTAGTGCACTGTGCCACGTGACGTGCGCGTGTGTGTCGAAATGAGACCTACAAAGTTGTCTGGAGCACAAGGCAGAAAACGAAAAAAAAAACAACAAGAGGCGGATAACGCAGTCCAAGCCAAGCAGTGGCAAAAACTGGGATGGGTAAAGAAGGTGGATCCCTCAACCGCTGCGCTCCCACTACAGCAAGTGATTGAAAGTAAGCCATCTACATCAACACTTTTAGAAAATGAAAACGTTACTGAGAATATAACTGGTAGTGCTAGTGAGCATTCAGATGATTCTACACCTTATTTTAACCCGTCCTTTCCAACATTGAGTCCTTATGAAGGCGTACAGGGACAGGATTTGGAAGATGAACAAACCAAAATTTAACTTAATTTTAATGAAGCTTGTTAGTTGAACACGGTCCAGAACAAAATAAAAATGGTAATTTTCTTTTATCAATTAATGCAGAAAAAAGGCATTTTACGGGAAATTGGTTCCACAAAAAACTTTTGAATGGAGAAAATGTAGAGCGGGATTGGTTAATTTACATTGAAGCAACAAAAGTTATTTATTGTTTCCCTTGCATGCTATTTGAAAAGCATTTGAAATCACGTTTGGCAAATCCAAAAGTGGGATTTTCTGAGTGGAAAAAATTACACCCTCGAATTCCAGAGCATGAAAATTCTGTAGAGCACCGTGAGTGCTATGTTTCCTGGAAAAGCTTTGGAAAAAGGATTAAAGAGGGCTGTGCAATTGATACTGAACTACAGCAAATGATTACAAAAGAAAAAGAGAAATGGCGGCACATTCTCAGAATCATTGTCGATTGCATTTTGTTTTGTTCAGTCAACAACTTGGCCTTTCGAGGTTCAAGTACAAAGATAGGTGAAGACAAATGTGGATTTTTTTACATTTGCTAGAGTTTGGTTCTCATTATGATAAACAGCTAAAAGAGTATATTACCATAGCCAAAGAAAAACCAGGAATTCCAAATTACCTTTCCCCAACAATTCAAAACGAGTTCATCAATTTAATATGTGACACTGTACGCCAAGAAATACTAAAAGACATAAGAGAGGCAAAATATTTCTCAATTTCATTTGATTGTACACCAGATGTAGCCCATCAGGAACAAATGTGCCAGATTATTAGGTACGTGAAAGTTTCAGAGGATGTTTGCTCTATTGAAGAAAGTTTCATCGATTTCATAAAAACTACTGAAACGACTGGGGCTGGTTTAACCGAAGAAATTCTACAAAAAATAGAAGCCGATGGGCTTGACATTCGTAATTGCCGAGGGCAAGCATACGATAATGGTTCAAACATGGCGGGGAAGTATTCAGGAGTCCAGGCCCGTATACAAGCAATTTGCAGCCATGCACGTTTTATGCCATGTGCTGCTCATTCATTGAACTTGGTTGGTGTTCACGCTGCTGGAGTCTCTTCAGATATTATCACATGTTTTGGCCAATTTTCGAATTTTTATATGTTTAGCAAGAAATCTCCCGATATCAGACGTTTAGCAGAAGCACTCTACCCATTATGAAAAAATGCTGCAAACGTGTCTTTCATTCGCGCGCCTACTTACCAGGTGCTTCGGGGATCGGGCAGCGATTAAGACATTGATAAAAATCAAATTTCCCACCTCAATAAATAACTAAATAAATAAATAAATTAATTGATTCAAAACCGCATAACTGTAAAATGTATATAAGAAAAGTTAACAGCGTATAATAATTATTGATCCGTTCCAATTTTAAAAACCTATCACCGATTAAATATTATGATTAAGTGGCGTATAATCGACGTTCCACTGCGTGTGAGTATGTAAAGAGCTCGGGTTCCCATCAGACTTTCAGTTCAGAACTTCAGCACCCACTGGACTTCATGTGTAAAGCTTGAGCACTCATTGGACTTCATGTGCAAATCTCCAGTATCCATTGGATTTATGGATTGTCACCGCCTGTGTTACGAATCCAATCAGGTGAAAAGACAAAAAAAAAAAATGCTCACAGCCGTCAACCGTCAAAATACCAACCAGCCGTAGACCCGTTAAAATACGATCAGTGTTGCATTCACAGAGTTTTTTGCGGGGAGGGGGAAGGGGCAAATACAAATTTCGAGGGGGCTAAAACTTGTTAACTGATTACATACATATAATCACAATTTTGTTATTATAAATATATATATTAATACATATATACACATTTTAAATCTCTCTATTCTAAAAAAAAGTAACTGCCGCTGTTTTAGAAATTTCGCAACACTCATGCTTTCCTATCTCGCAACGCAAAACATATTGAACACAAAAATATGAAATTTACATCGTTTGTAGAGAATTGTTTGGAAAACACGATGAAAAAAACCGTTTCTCGATTCTAGCGAAACTTTAAGAGCTATTGTATTTCAAAGTTAAAGTAAGCAAAAAGTGCTGTCAGGTCGCGTTCCGGACACACTAACAGCAACAGAACCACGAAACTTTGTAGGCATGTAGTGCCATGACCGAATTTTTGCACCTAGTTGCCCTTTTTCACGCTTTCCAACAGTAGGTTGAAGAAACGTATATGCTCCAGCTTTGTCCGTCCGTCCGTCCGTCTGTCCGCACGATAACTGGCGCAAAAATGGGTCGATTTCGATGAAATTTTAGTATGTGGTAGGGGACCGCCTGGGGACAAACCCTATTTAAAATGGGTGAAGTGGGGTCAAAGGTCAGGACATAAAATCGGGATGCATTCCATTGCCCTTATGCGTCATAACGTGCGTAAAAATGGTTCGATTTCGATGAAATTTCAGTATGTAGTAGGGGACCACTGGGGACGAACTCTATTGAAAATGGACGAAATGTGGTCAAAGGTCAAGACATAGGATTGCGATCCATTCCATTGTCCTTACCCCATATTATTAAGGTGGACGACAAGTAATTTTGCTTCCTATACTTCCAATGGAAAAACTTTTGTAAACATTTCCTTCACAATTAATGTGTTCCCAAGGATGAAAATTTGAACATCGATTAAAATAACTTCATATTATAACTTGGAAAACTTAATATTTTCTAAAACATAACCATAATTATATTAAAAATGAATAACTTTTCCTTTAGTGGTGTTGAAACCAGAGAAAAGATGGCGCGACCTGTACTTTGATGACGTCAGTGGACAAAAAAATGTTGGATTGCATAATTACGGTTATGGTTTAGAAAATATTAAGTATTCCCGGTTATGAAATGAAGCTATTTTAATCGATGATCTAATTTTCATCCTTGTGAACGCGTTAATTGTCCAGAAAAAAGATGGTGCGACCTGTATTTTCATGACGTCAGTAGACAAACAAATGTTGAATTGCATAATTATGGTTATGTTTTAGAAAATATTAAGTGTTGCAAGTTATAAAATGAAGATATTTTAATCGATGTTCAAATTTTCATCCTTGGGAACGCATTAATTGTGAAGAAAATGTGTACAAACGTTTTTGTATTGGAAGTATAGGAAGCAAAGTTACTTGACGTCCACCTTAAAGTAGCAATTCTTGTATGTATGTATGTACATTTTATTTTGAAAACGGCTCTAAGAATTTTGATGAAAGTCGTTAACCTACCGTTTTCTGGTACTAGAAATCGATTTAGCTTGATCTCGACTTTAGAAGAATTCGTTTAGTGGGTTAAATAACCACCCCGAATTATAACGTTTTTAGAGATGGCGTTGTTCCATTAATGTTACCAATGCCTAGAAATCTTATGACGTCACAACTCGCGTTTGAGAATGTTGGCGCGCGGTCATGCCATTTATCTCATTACGTCACGCGTTGTTTGTGGATCCTATTAAAGATTTATGACGTCACACCTTGCTAGCAGATGGTCGCGATTCCCATCTGCCTCTTTACGACACGCGTTGTGTGCGTATGTCCGTCAGCACGATAACTCGCGTGACAACCGTTGGATTTCGATGAAATTTTAGTATCTGGTAGGGGATCACCTGGGAAGGAACCCTATTTAAAGTGAACGAAATGGGGTCAAAGGTCAGTTCATAGGAGAGGGATCCATTCTACTGCAGTTATGTGCCATAACTAACGTAAAAAAGGTTCGATTTCGATAAAATTTTAGTATGTCGTAGGGGACCACCAGGGGACGAACCTTATTGAAAATGGGTGAAGTGGGGTCAAAGGTCACGCCATAAGAGCGGGATCCATTTCATTGCCTCTATGCGTCATAACATGCGTAAATATGGTTCGATTTCGATGAAATTTTAGTATGTGGTAGAGGACCACCCGGGGACGAACCCTATTGAAAATTGGCAAATTGGGGTCAAAGGTCAGGCAGTGCATAAGAGCGGAATTTATTCCATTGCCCTTATGCGTCATAGCTTTGCGTAAAAATGGTTCGATTTCGATGAAATTTTAGTATTTGGTAAGGAACCACCTGGGGACGAACCCTATTGAAAATGGGCCAAATGGGGTCAAAGGTCAGGGCATAAAAGTGGAATCCATTCCATTGCCTTTATGCGTCATAACATGCGTAAATATGGTTCGATTTCGATGAAATTTTAGTATGTGGTAGGGAGCCACTAGGGACGAACCCTATTGAAAATGGGCGAAATGGGGTCAAAGGTCAGGACACTGGAGTTGGATCCATTCCATTCCCTTGTGCATCATAACTTACCAAAAAATGTTTCGATTGCGACAAAACGTTACCATGTTGTTCCGGAGGTATAGTGAACCGGTTCTGTTGAATATCAACGAAATGGGATCAAAGGTCATTGCACAAAAGCAAGATTTATTCCACAGCCATTATTCTCATAACTTGCGTAAAACTGCTTCCATTGCCACAAAACTTTAGTATGTTATTCTTGAGGTGTACTGAACCGGTTCTGCAGAATATCATCGAAATGGGGTCAAAGGTCAGGACACAGGAGCGAGATTTATTCCACAGCCATTATCCTCATAACTTGAAAAATAATAATTTCTTATATGTTGGAAAGCGTATCATAATCAATGCATTGCATGATTTTACTAACTTGTTTGAATTTCGATTTAGTTTACGAGAAATTAAATTTCTAAATCCATTTAAAAAAACGGATATATGGCAAACTATAAATTATAATGCATTGCAATCTTTACAGCATAAATTTACAACTATTGTCCCTTTTTTACAAAAAAAATTTAAGAAAAAGTTATTTTCTGATTTTTAAGCATTTTTTAAAGACGCAAAGGAAAGAAACAAACGGCTTGTCTTCATAAGGTCTTTATTGCTCAAAATGTTGGGAAAAAAACCCCGAACAAAATATATACAAGTACAAAATAAATATAGTAACAAGAAATGGGAGACAACAAGGTGATCGCCAGCATTAAAAAAAACAAATAAATACAATATAAAAGGTGTGAAAAAGCGGGCGCTCGCAGGCTGCCCAGTTTAACAGTAGTAAAAAATATAAGTCAATGAGTCCATTGGTGACAATAGTAATAAAGTGTGTCTGTGAGTCCACCAAAAACGAAAAAAAAACAGACGGTAAAGCAGCAAGAGTTCAAAGGTAAACAATTTCAAAACAAAACGCGAATTCAGTAGTAAAAGTAAGTCTCGTACTTGGGCAGAGAAGTAGACACAGAACACTAATGAAGAACACTGATGATGGAATAAAACACAGTAGTGGAGAGCCGAAAGTTAAGCCAGCAGTTCCACGACATTTTCGACGACTTGGAACCAAGGCTGATGTGGTGACCATATAGACATGAAGTTTGGAACAGTGTTATTGGCTTGTGCAATGTCAAATTCGAGTTGTAGTCTGGCTGTAACGGAGTGACGATATCTGCGGCAGAGGAAACGACGAGCTGTGTGATAACGGCGGAGGGAAGGTTGATCGACGCTGCGATGATAGTACAGATAGATTGCATACTTCGCTTGTAGAATTAGGAAGGAGCATACATGATTATGCGTGGGAGCCGACGGAAAGTGGTGACGTAACACAAGATAATGTGACATGGTGTGAAGGTGAGCACAAACTTTTTGAAGGAGAGAGAACATCAGTGAGAACAAGGGCTGTAACATCAGACACAAAAAGTATGCATGATGAACATCTCCGAGGGTTGAACAAAAAAAAAACAAAGAGGTGAAGTCAGATGACGGAAACGGTGAAGAGTTCGAGGAGTCAGTAGGCGGCGATGAAGATGTAACCAATGAATGTCACAAGCTTTTGGAGAGGCGAGAGAAGTATGAGAGTCTGTCCAGGTGGCTGGAAAATCTGAAGATGGTACATTGGGAATAGGCATTGGTTCAAGAAAATGTGTTAAAAATGCTGATAAACAAGCTTGACAGTAACCTGTGAGGAAGGAAAGGAATATCATTGAGATACACAAGAAAAAGAAGGCTATGAGGCGCTGAGGGTTGCGAGATAAGTCCATGTTGATCTGCGAGGAGAGGATAGAGTCGACGAATACTGACTTGAAGTAATCGAAGCTAAGAACGATGAATGGGCGAATCCGAAAGAGGAGGAGTGATCTGGGAGAGCGATTTCCAGCGAAGGTTGGAATCCACGAGTTGAGAGACTCGCACCACACCACTGGTGAACCAGGTGGAGAAGCGCAAATATGAAGAAGCAGAGGAACAGATAGCAGAAGAAAAGAAGAGAGGTTCCGCAAGGAGATCGTTAGTAGAGGCAGGGGGAAGGCGAATAGGATATAAGGAACGCCAGAGGGTAAGAGCGGATCTGTAAAACTCAGGGAAATGGCTCGGAACGAGAGGAAAGAGGTCCATGCGGAGAAAAAGTTGAGACAGTGAGGTGGGGACTTCGGGGAAAGAGAAGCGTGACGACAATGGTTTGAGAAGAAGAAGGTTGGAGAGAGAAATTCCGAAGGAAATTTTGAAGGTGGAAAGCTTTGAACTTCAGGGAGATATCGGAGAGAGAGACCACCAAAAGAAATAGGAAGAACGAGAGTGGAGTGCTGCACCCAATGAATGACATTCCAGACGAAATTAGTGAAGGTACGTTGAAGTTCACGAAGCAAAAACGGCGGAGGAAGGTGCGCAATCCAAGCATGAAAAAAAGATGGTTGGAGAAAGGTGTTGAGGAGGTAGGCACGGCTGAGGAACGACAGAAAAGGCTTGAGACGGTAAAAAGGTGCTAGGCGGCGATTGACCCGCTGAACCAGGGGAGTCCAGGTAGCGGCGGCGACCGCAGAGGGGTCTCCAATGTAGACTCCGAGAAATTTGGCAACACTTGAAGACCAGCGGGTACCCCATGGGCGGTCAGCGCGGATCGTCCACGACCCAGCCCATAATCCAGAGCATTTATCCATGTTGAGTGAAGAACCAGAAATCGCAGCATATTCAAGATAGGTATTTCGAAGAGTTCCGAATGCTCCCTCAGAACGGATGAAGACTGTTAAGTCATCTGCGTATGCCGAAAGAACTGTGTGGTGGTGACGGGTGCACGCAACTCCTCGCGGAACTGAGGAAAACAAACGAGAACGGAGACAAATCAAAAGCGGTTCAAAAGAGAGAGCAAAGAGTTGACCCGACCGACAGGTGGCAGCCCTGCCGGATCCCACTAGCGAAAGGAATAGCAGAAGTGAGAAATGCTGAAGTACGAACACGAAAGAAGGAGTGAGAGTAAAGATTGGAAAGCGCCAAACGGAAGGAGGAAGGAAAACCAAACTGGAGAAGAACAGTGAAGAGATATGAGTGGTTAATTGAATCAAAAGCTTGACGCTGGTCGATATTGAAAATTGCGAGAGGTTCAGAGAGTCGAGAAGCAAGAGAGTATAAGTTACGAATGACAGTGATGTTAGAAGCGATTGAGCGAGAAGGAACAGTGTAGGTCTGATCAGGATGGATGATGTGCGAAAGAACTTTATTAAGGCGAAGAGCAATAACTTTGGCAAAGATTTTGTAATCGGTATTTAGAATGGAAATAGGCCGCCAGTTTGTCAAGAGTCCAAGGTTGCCAGATTTTGGAATAAGGCGAAGTAGAGCAAAGGAAAAAGCTGATGAAGAAAAGGAAGACGAAGAAAAACGAAGTTAAAACAGGCAACAAGAAGAGGAAGAAGAGTTGGAAGAAAAGCCTTATAAAAGGAAAGAGGAAGACCGTCTTCACCTGGTGAGGAACGATCATTAAGACTGAAAACAGAAGAACGAACTTCGGCTGATGAGATTGGAGCACTGAGCGAAGAAAAGAAACATTGAGGGACTTGAGGAAGACCGTGAAGAAGTGGAGAGGAATCAGCTGGAGGCAACTGAGAAGGTTGAAAACGACCAGAAAAGTATGAATGAGTATGTTGGCAGATGAGGGAGGGGTCTGCCGTGGTAGATCCATCCGGAAGGGAAAGATAAGCGATGGTATTGTATTTAGTTCGATGTTCTTCAAGATGACGAAGACTCTGAAGGGGATCATCATGAAAGTGAAGAAGCGTGAACTTCAAGCGAGTCAGAGCAGATTTAGCCGATGATTGGAGGCGATGATGAAGTCGGGCTTGCAGGATTTCAAAGTTAGGATCGGTGTGCGAGGTAGACTGAAGAGAACGGCGGATTGAATCTATGCCCATAAGACGATTGGTGCGAACAGAAAAACAAAAGCGTTTAGCAAACGCAGTAATGGAATGCTTGGTGGAGAGCCACAGAGCTGCCGGGTCAACAGTGGAGGGAAGTTGATTGACTGATTGCGCAATAATGGAATTGACATGAGAAACAAAAGTTGGATCTTGCAGGCAGAAATTATCAAGGGTCCAAACCATTGGGTGAGGGACACCAGTGGAGGGAAGATGAAATTGTAGAACGACTGGACGATGGTCGGAGGAAACAGCTGGAGCATGTGAAACAGAAACAAGGGAAGAACGCAAAAAACTGGAAACATAAAATCGGTCCAAACGTGCAGCAGCGTTGGAGGATCCTGCAGGAGGAAACCAGGTGAAATCACGGGTCACAGGATGGAGAAGGCGAAATGCATCTTGGAGATCAAAATTAAAGAACAGTTGAGTGAGTTGCGAAACCAGAGAAGAGCGGAAATCTTGAGACCCATCACGATAGTAAAGAGGTTGCAGCGTGCAGTTAAAGTCACCAGCCATGATCACAACTTCAGAAGACGGAATCTCAGCGAGAATTGTAGTAACATGAAGAAAGAGAGATGTAGCTTCTGAATCACTACGAGGAACGTGCAAATTTAACAAATGAAAACGGGTAGAAAGGAAGCGAAAAGAAAAGGTATTGAAAAATCCCGAGCAGGCTCTGTGACTCAACAACGTCAGACAGAAACGGAAGGAAACGATTATGAATGCCAATTGCGGTGCCGGACCCCAAATGGGCACGGAAATTGTGAAAAAAAAAACAAAAGGCCAGCGTCGCCAGCGGGAAATGTCTGTCAAAGGAGAACAGTTTGTTTCCTGCAGGAGAATGATGTTAGCTTTGAGATAACGAATATCTTCGAAGACAAGAGCATTAGTTGCCGACGCAGCAAAGCTTCGGCAGTTGAAACTAACAGAAATCAGTTGGGATATCATGAACAGGCTGTAGATGGTTTTCGAGTTCAGCTGAGAGCTTCTTCAACAGCTATGAAAGACGCCGCTGAAACCGGGCAGCATCAGGAGGAAGAGTTATATTGCTCAAAAATTCATCAAGTAATTGTAGTTGTTGAAGCATTTCAGGTAACCTATTTAACTTGGATTGAATACACGGGATTGTTAGCAATTTACGTTTTTAGGGTGTTGAATTAGTTCAAGAAGTTCGGTGTATGTGAGCGGTTGCACTGGAACAGAACAGTCTTTGAAAATAATTGAAAGTTTGGTTATGGTGGGAAAAGAAGAATCATCTTCATCAACATCGAAGCAACCGATGCTGATTCACTTAAATCAGCAGCAACATCCATATCATCTTCAGTAGGGAGGCATGCGAATCTGTCTCTTGTATGAAGTGGAGAAGAAAAATTCTCCACGCCAGGTGAGGTTACAGAGGAAGTGGCAGAAGATTTGGTCCGAGAACGTCTTGAGCGTCGCGAACGCTTTGGAGAAGACTCCGCAGAATTTGGGCGTTTCCCGGAAGTTTTGGTTCCAGAGGAGCACACAGAAGAAGGAAGAGGTGGAAATGAGATGTCATCAATGAGAGCAGATTTGAACAGTTCAGAAGCAGATGTTTGAATTTGCGAAACAGGCTGTAAAACGGGTGCCAATTTGTTGCACGGTGGTGGCGCTTGAGTGCTGGGCAATGAAGACGCAGAAGTTTCGAAAGAAAGCGGCTGTTCGGAATTGAATGGTAAAGACAGTTCAGTGCTTGGCAATAACTGCGTAGTTGTTTTGAAAGATAGCGCCTTCTCGGAGTTGGATGGTAATGGCAGTTCTGAAACAGGTGAAGACAACGAAATCTCTGCAGTCATGGAAGGGGCAATCAGCAGAGAAGGTGACGTGGTTGTCATAGGAGCAACAGTTTGTTCAGTAGTAAGGGAGGAAGAAGTGGAAGATGGAGGTGCATCGGGAACCTTCTGCGAAGGGACAGCACCAGGTGCAGGTGTGCGGTGAGGGCACTCAGAAACCAGGTGTCCCTCAGCTCGGCACCGGAAGCACTGGACACCAGCAAATAAGTTGAAAACGTATGTTCGTGTGTCCGTAACAAGTTGCAGAGTTGTGGGGCGGTAAGAAATGGCTTGGTCAGTGGGGAAAATAACACGATGTTGGCGACGACCCCCTTGCACAAAGTTGAAAGGAGAGTCTCTGGCAGCAGCTGGAAGAAATTTTGTCTCTCCTACTACTCGACCAAGAGTGCCGAGTGCAGCAACAAGTAAGTTGTCAGGAATAGCAGTAGGCACAGGAGATAATGTCACTGTGACCGGGCGCTGTGCAGAAGCAACAGGTTGCAAGTGAAAGGATCCAATATCAATGCCTGTAGCAAGAACGGTGTCGGTGGCTTTTTGGTGAACAAAATGAACGACAACACCCCCTCCAATGCGAATAATTGAAACGATGCTTTCCTTGGGAACAACTTTAACCAAGGCCTCCAAATAGAGGGGGAGGGGTTGTCACGAAGAGACGGAAAATACACACTTAATAACAAAGCTGAGGAAAGTTCTTTACCTGCTGGTGAGTCGTCAGAAATCCGAATCTTGAGAACTTTATCTTCTCTAGAAAATTCTGGTTGCATTGAAAGAGGTACATGAGATTGGTTTGGACGAGCAGTCGCAGCATACGAGCGTGGAGGAGTAGCAGCCATGGCAGCAGAACGTGACTCGGCACTCATGATATGCAAATTAGGACGAAGAACATTCGATGCAGAAACATTAGGACGAAGCACATTAGAAGCAGAAACACAATTAGAAGTAGACAAATCCACACTTGAAGAGGTCAAAGTTGTCTCACAAGCGGTCGATGTAGCCAAAGAAAATCCAGCGAAGATAAAATCAGCAGACGGAACTTGCATTTGTACTTGGGAAGCAGCCAACATGGCCGCTAAGCCGAACAACACAACACCGTGTGCTGCAACTGCGTCACACAGAAGAAACACAAAATAACGTAACAGGAGGCACACACACTCACTTCAAGTGAGGCAAAACGGTGAAAACACAACACAGTCAGCACGAACCACTAACGTAGACGATAAATTCACAGGAAAAAACATTTTTTTACAGACGCAAAGGAAAGAAACGAACGGCTTGTCTTCATAAGGTATTTATTGCTCAAAATGTTAGGTATAAAAAACGCCTCTACAAAATATGAACAAGTATAGAATACAAAACAGTAACAAGATGTGGGAGAGAACAAGGTATACGCAAGCATTTAAAAAAAACAATAACAACAGTGTAAAGGGTGTGAAAAAGAGGGCGCTCACAGGCTGCCCAGTTGAACAGTAGTAAAAAAAAAGTCTGAGTCCGTTGATAACAATAGTATTAAACTGTGTCTAAGAGTTCGCCGAAAACTAAACAAAAACAGACCATAAAGCAGTACAAGTTCAAAGGTAAACAATTTCAAAACAAAACGTTTATTCAGAAGAAAAAACTCAGTCAGTTGGGAAATCATGAACAGGCTGTTGATTGTTTTCGAGTTCAGCTGTGAGCAACTTCAGCATGTACCACAGACGATGCTGAAGCTGGGCATCTTCAGGGGGAACGGAAACGTTAATCAAAAATTCATCAAGCAATTGCAGTTGCTGAAGCATTTCAGGTAACCAATTTAACTTAGATTGAATACACGGGATTGTTAGAAATTTGTCAATCCTAGGGCGTTGAATTAGTTCAAGAAGTTCAGTAAATGTGAGCGGTTGCATTGGAACAGAACAGTCTTTGAACAGAGCGGAAAGTTTGGGAATGGTGGGAAGAGAAGAATCATCTCCAACAACATCCGAAGCAATCGATGCTGATTCACTTAAATTGCCAGCAACATCCATATCATCATCAGTAGGGAGGCAAGCGAATCTGTTTGTTGTACGAAGTTGAGAAGAAACATTTTCTGCGTCAGGTGAGGTTCCAGAGGAAGTGGCAGAAGATTTGGTCCGAAAACGCCTAGTGCGACGCGAACGCCTAGGAGAAGACTCGGCAGAATTTGGGCGTTTCCCGGCAGTTTTGGGTCCAGAGGATCCCACCGAAGTAGGAAGAGGTGGAAATGACATGTCAACAATGAGAGCAGATTTGAACAGTTGAGAAGCAGGTGTTTGCACTTGCGAAACAGGCTGTGAAACGGGAGGCAATTTGTTGCTTGGTGGTGACGCTTGAGAGCTGGGCAATGATGACGCAGTAGTTTCGGAAGAAAGCGGCTGCTCGGAGTTGAATGGAAATGGCAGTTCAGTGCTTGGCAATAACTGCGTAGTTGTTTTGAAAGAAAGCGCCTGCTCGGAGTTGTATGGTAATGGCTGTTTAGTGCTTGGCAATAACTGCGTAGGAGTTTTGAAACACAGCGGCTGCTCGGAGTTGAATGGCAGTGGCGGAACTGAAACAGGTGAAGACAACGAAATATCTGCAGTCATTGAAGGAGCAAGTAACAGAGATGGTGACGTGGTTGACATTGGGGTAACAGTTTGTTCAGTAGTAAGGGAGGAGGAAGTGAATGATGGAGGTGTGTCGGGAACCTTCAACGAAGGGACAGCACCTTGCGCAAGTGTGCGCTGAGGGCACTCATAAGCCAGGTGTCCCTCAGCTCTACACCGGAAACACTGGACACCAGCAAATAAGTTGAAAACGTATGTTCGTGTGTCCGTAACAAGTTGCAGAGATGTGGGGCGGTTAGAAATGGCTTGGTCAGTGGGGAAAATAACACGATATTGGCGACGTCCTCCTTGCACAAATTTGAATGGAGAGTCTCTGGCAGCAGCTGGGAGAAATTTAGTCTCTCCCACTACTCGACCAAGAGTGCCGAGTGCAGCAACAAGTAAGTTGTCAGGAATAGCAGTAGGCACAGGAGATAATGTCACTGTGACCGGGCGCTGTGCAGAAGCAACAGGTTGCAAGTGAAAGGAGCCAATATCAATGCCTGTAGCAAGAACGGTGTCGGTGGCTTTTTGGTGAACAAAATGAACGACAACACCCCCTCCAATGCGAATAATTGAAACGATGCTTTCCTTGGGAACAACTTTAACCAAGGCCTCCAAATAGAGGGGAGTGGGGTGTCACGAAGAGACGGAAAATACACACTTAATAACAAAGCTGAAGAAAGTTCTTTACCTGCTGGTGAGTCGTCAGAAATCCGAATCTTGAGAACTTTATCTTCTCTAGAAAATTCTGGTTGCATAGAAAGAGGTGCATGAGATTGGTTTGGGCGAGCAGTCGCAGCATACGAACGTGGAGGAGTAGCAGCCATGGCAGCAGAACGTGACTCGGCACCCAGGATATGCAAATTAGGACGAAGAACATTCGATGCAGAAACATTAGGACGAAGCACATTAGAAGCAGAAACACAATTAGAAGTAGACAAATCCACACTTGAAGAGGTCATAGTTGTCTCACAAGCGGTCGATGTAGCTAAAGAAAATCCAGCAGAGATAAAATCAGCAGACGAAACTTGGGAAGCAGCCATCATGGCCGCTAAGCCGAACAACACAACACTGTCTGCTGCAACTGCGTCACACAGAAGAAACACAAAATAACGAAACAGAAGGCACTCACACTCACTTCAAGTGAGGCAAAACGGTGAAACCACAACGCAGTCAACACGAACCACTAACGCAGACGATAAATTCACAGGAAAAAAACATTTTTTTTACAGACGCAAAGAAAAGAAACGAACGGCTTGTCTTCATAAGGTCTTTATTGCTCAAAATGTTGGGAAAAGAACCCCGAACAAAATATATACAAGTACAAAATAAATATAGTAACAATAAATGGGAGAGAGCAAGGTGATCGCCAGCATTAAAAACAAATAAATACAATATAAATGGTGTGAAAAAGCGGGCGCTCGCAGGCTGCCCAGTTTAACAGTAGTAAAAAATATAAGTCAATGAGTCCATTGGTGACAATAGAAATAAAATGTGTCTGTGAGTTCACCGAAAAAAAACAGACGGTAAAGCAGTAAGAGTTCAAAGGTAAACAATTTCAAAACAAAACGCGAATTCAGTAGTAAAAGTAAGTCTCGCACTTGGGCAGAAAAGTAGACACAGAACACTAATGAAGAACACTGATGATGGAATAAAACACAGTAGTGGAGAGCCGAAAGTTAAGCCAGCAGTTCCACGACATTTTCGACGACTTGGAACCAAGGCTGATGTGGTGACCATATAGACATGAAGTTTGGAACAGTGTTATTGGCTTGTGCAATGTCAAATTCGAGTTGTAGTCTGGCTGTAACGGAGTGACGATATCTGCGGCAGAGGAAACGACGAGCTGTGTGATAACGGCGGAGGGAAGGTTGATCGACGCTGCGATGATAGTACAGATAGATTGCATACTTCGCTTGTAGAATTAGGAAGGAGCATACATGATTATGCGTGGGAGCCGACGGAAAGTGGTGACGTAACACAAGATAATGTGACATGGTGTGAAGGTGAGCACAAACTTTTTGAAGGAGAGAGAACATCAGTGAGAACAAGGGCTGTAACATCAGACACAAAAAGTATGCATGATGAACATCTCCGAGGGTTGAACAAAAAAACAAAGAGGTGAAGTCAGATGACGGAAACGGTGAAGAGTTCGAGGAGTCAGTAGGCGGCGATGAAGATGTAACCAATGAATGTCACAAGCTTTTGGAGAGGCGAGAGAAGTATGAGAGTCTGTCCAGGTGGCTGGCAAATCTAAAGATGGTACATTGGGAATAGGCATAGGTTCAAGAAAATGTGTTAAAAAATGCTGATAAAGAAGCTTGACAGTAACCTGATGAGGAAGGAAAGGAATATCATTGAGATACACAAGAAAAGGAAGGCTATGAGGCGCTGAGGGTTGCGAGATAAGTCCATGTTGATCTGCGAGGAGAGGATAGAGTCGACGAATACTGACTTGAAGTAATCGAAGCTGAGAACGATGAATGGGCGAATCCGAAAGAGGAGGAGTGATCTGGGAGAGCGATTTCCAGCGAAGGTTGGAATCCACGAGTTGAGAGACTCGCACCACGCCACTGGTGAACCAGGTGGAGAAGTGGAAATATGAAGAAGCAGTGGAACGGATAGCAGAAGAAAAGAAGAGAGGTTCCGCAAGGAGATCGTTAGTAGAGGCAGGGGGAAGGCGAATAGGATATAAGGAACGCCAGAGGGTAAGAGCGGATCTGTAAAACTCAGGGAAATGGCTCGGAACGAGAGGAAAGAGGTCCATGCGGAGAAAAGTTGAGACAGTGAGGTGGGGACTTCGGGGAAAGAGAAGCGTGTCGACAATGGTTTGAGAAGAAGAAGGTTGGAGAAAGAAATTCCGAAGGAAATTTTGAAGGTGGAAAGCTTTGAACTTCAGAGAGATATCGGAGAGAGAGAGACCACCAAAAGAAATAGGAAGAACGAGAGTGGAGTGCTGCACCCAATGAATGACATTCCAGACGAAATTAGTGAAGGTACGTTGAAGTTCGCGAAGCAAAAACGGCGGAGGAAGGTGCGCAATCCAAACATGAAAAAAGATGGTTGGAGAAAGGTGTTGAGGAGGTAGGCACGGCTGAGGAACGACAGAAAAGGCTTGAGACGGTAAAAAGGTGCTAGGCGGCGATTGACCCGCTGAACCAGGGGAGTCCAGGTAGCGGCGGCGACCGCAGAGGGGTCTCCAATGTAGACTCCAAGGAATTTGGCAACACTTGAAGACCAGCGGGCACCCCATGGGCGGTCAGCGCGGATCGTCCACGACCCAGCCCATAATCCAGAGCATTTATCCATGTTGAGTGAAGAACCAGAAATCGCAGCATATTCAAGATAGGTATTTCGAAGAGTTCCGAATGCTCCCTCAGAACGGATGAAGACTGTTAAGTCATCTGCGTATGCCGAAAGTACTGTGTGGTGGTGACGGGTGCACGCAACTCCTCGCGGAACTGAGGAGAACAAACGAGAACGGAGACAAATCAAAAGCGGCTCAAAAGAGAGAGCAAAGAGTTGACCCGACAGGGGGCAGCCCTGCCGGATCCCACTAGCGAAAGGAATAGCAGAGGTGAGAAATGCTGAAGTACGAACACGAAAGAAGGAGTGAGTGTAAAGATTGGAAAGCGCCAAACGGAAGGAGGAAGGAAAACCAAACTGGCGAAGAACAGTGAAGAGATATGAGTGGTTAATTGAATCAAAAGCTTGACGCTGGTCGATATTGAAAATTGCGAGAGGTTCAGAGAGTCGAGAAGCAAGAGCGTATAAGTTACGAATGACAGTGATGTTAGAAGCGATTGAGCGAGAAGGAACAGTGTAGGTCTGATCAGGATGGATGATGTGCGAAAGAACTGGATTAAGGCGAAGAGCAAGAACTTTGGCAAAGATTTTGTAATCGGTATTTAGAATGGAAATAGGCCGCCAGTTTGTCAAGAGTCCAAGGTTGCCAGATTTTGGAATAAGGCGAAGTAGAGCAAAGGAAAAAGCTGATGAAGAAAAGGAAGACGAAGAAAAAACGAAGTTAAAGCAGGCAACAAGAAGAGGAAGAAAGGTTGGAAGAAAAGCCTTATAAAAGGAAAGAGGAAGACCGTCTTCACCTGGTGAGGAACGATCATTAAGACTGAAAACAGAAGAACGAATTTCGGCTGGTGAGATTGGAGCACTGAGCGAAGAAAAGAAACATTGAGGGACTTGAGGAAGACCGTGAAGAAGTGGAGAGGAATCAGCTGGAAGCATCTGAGTAGGTTGAAAACGACCAGAAAAGTATGAATGAGTATGTTGGCAGATGAGGGAGGGGTCTGCCGTGGTAGATCCATCCGGAAGGGAAAGATAAGCGATGGTATTGTATTTAGTTCGATGTTCTTCAAGATGACGAAGACTCTGAAGGGGATCATCATGAAAGTGAAGAAGCGTGAACTTCAAGCGAGTCAGAGCAGATTTAGCCGATGATTGGAGGCGATGATGAAGTCGGGCTTGCAGGATTTCAAAGTTAGGATCGGTGTGCGAGGTAGACTGAAGAGAACGGCGGATTGAATCTATGTCCATAAGACGATTGGTGCGAACAGAAAAACAAAAGCGTTTAGCAAACGCAGAAATGGAATGCTTGGTGGAGAGCCACAGAGCTGCCGGGTCAACAGTGGAGGAAAGTTGATTGACTGATTGCGCAATAATGGAATTGACATGAGAAATAAAAGTTGGATCTTGCAGGCAGAAATCATCAAGGGTCCAAACCATTGGGTGAGGGACACCAGTGGAAGGAAGATGAAATTGAAGAACGACTGGACGATGGTCGGAGGAAACAGCTGGAGCATGTGAAACAGAAACAAGGGAAGAACGCAAAAAACTGGAAACATAAAATCGGTCCAAACGTGCAGCAGCGTTGGAGGATCCTGCAGGAGGAAACCAAGTGAAATCACGGGTCACAGGATGGAGAAGGCGAAATGCATCTTGGAGATCAAAATTAAAGACCAGTTGAGTGAGTTGCGAAACCAGAGAAGAGCGGAAATCTTGAGACCCATCACGATCGTAAAGAGGTTGCAGCGTACAGTTAAAGTCACCAGCCATAATCACAATTTCAGAAGACGGAATCTCAGCGAGAATTGTAGTAACATGAAGAAAGAGGGATGTAGCTTCTGAATCACTACGAGGAACGTGCAAATTTAACAAATGAAAACGGGTAGAAAGGAAGCGAAAAGAAAGGTATTGAAAAATCCCGAGCAGGCTCTGTGACTCAACAACGTCAGACAGAAACGGAAGAAAACGATTATGAATGCCAATTGCGGTGCCGGACCCCAAATGGGCACGGAAATTGTGAAAAAAGACAAAAGGCCAGCGTCGCCAGCGGGAAATGTCTGTCAAAGGAGAACAGTTTGTTTCCTGCAGGAGAATGATGTTAGCTTTAAGATAACGAATATCTTCGAAGACAAGAGCATTAGTTGCCGACGCAGCAAAGCTTCGGCAGTTGAAACTAACACAAATCAGTTGGGATATCATGAACAGGCTGTAGATGGTTTTCGAGTTCAGCTGAGAGCTTCTTCAACAGGTATGAAAGACGCCGCTGAAACTGGGCAGCATCAGGAGGAAGAGTAATATTTCTCAAAAATTCATCAAGTAATTGAAGTTGTTGAAGCATTTCAGGTAACCTATTTAACTTGGATTGAATACACGGGATTGTTAGCAATTTACGTTTTTTAGGGTGTTGAATTAGTTCAAGAAGTTCGGTGTATGTGAGCGGTTGCACTGGAACAGAACAGTCTTTGAAAAGAGTTGAAAGTTTGGTTATGGTGGGAAAAGAAGAATCATCTTCAACATCCGAAGCAACCGATGCTGATTCACTTAAATCAGCAGCAACATCCATATCATCTTCAGTAGGGAGGCATGCGAATCTGTTTGTTGTCCGAAGTGGAGAAGAAAAATTCTCCACGCCAGGTGAGGTTCCAGAGGAAGTGGCAGAAGATTTGGTCCGAGAACGCCTTGAGCGTCGCGAACGCTTTGGAGAAGACTCCGCAGAATTTGGGCGTTTCCCGGAAGTTTTGGGTCCAGAGGAGCCCTCAGAAGAAGGAAGAGGTGGAAATGAGATGTCATCAATGACAGCAGATTTGAACAGTTCAGAAGCAGACGTTTGAATTTGCGAAACAGGCTGTAAAACGGGTGCGAATTTTTGCACGGTGGTGGCGCTTGAGTGCTGGGCAATGAAGATGCAGAAGTTTTGAAAGAAAGCAGCTGTTCGGAATTGAATGGTAAAGACGGTTCAGTGTTTGGCAATAACTGCGTAGTTGTTTTGAAAGAAAGCGCCTTCTCGGAGTTGTATGGTAATGGCAGTTCTGAAACAGGCAAAGACAACGAAATATCTGCAGTCATGGAAGGAGCAATCAGCAGAGATGGTGACGTGGTTGACATAGGAGCAACAGTTTGTTCAGTAGTAAGGGAGGAAGAAGTGGAAGATGGAGGTGCATCGGGAACCTTCGTCGAAGGGACAGCACCAGGTGCAGGTGTGCGGTGAGGGCACTCAGAAACCAGGTGTCCCTCAGCTCGGCACCGGAAGCACTGGACACCAGCAAATAAGTTGAAAACGTATGTTCGTGTGTCCGTAACAAGTTGCAGAGCTGTGGGGCGGTAAGAAATGGCTTGGTCAGTGGGGGAAATAACACGATATTGGCGACGACCCCCTTGCACAAAGTTGAAAGGAGAGTCTCTGGCAGCAGCTGGAAGAAATTTTGTCTCTCCCACTACTCGACCAAAGAGTGCCGAGTGCAGCAACAAGTAAGTTGTCAGGAATAGCAGTAGGCACAGGAGATAATGTCACTGTGACCGGGCGCTGTGCAGAAGCAACAGGTTGCAAGTGAAAGGAGCCAATATCAATGCCTGTAGCAAGAACGGTGTCGGTGGCTATTTGGTGAACAAAATGAACGACAACACCCCCTCCAATGCGAATAATTGAAACGATGCTTTCCTTGGGAACAACTTTAACCAAGGCCTCCAAATAGAGGGGAGGGGGTTGTCACGAAGAGACGGAAAATACACACTTAATAACAAAGCTGAGGAAAGTTCTTTACCTGCTGGTGAGTCGTCAGAAATCCGAATCTTGAGAACTTTATCTTCTCTAGAAAATTCTGGTTGCATTGAAAGAGGTACATGAGATTGGTTTGGACGAGCAGTCGCAGCATACGAGCGTGGAGGAGTAGCAGCCATGGCAGCAGAACGTGACTCGGCACTCATGATATGCAAATTAGGACGAAGAACATTCGATGCAGAAACATTAGGACGAAGCACATTAGAAGCAGAAACACAATTAGAAGTAGACAAATCCACACTTGAAGAGGTCAAAGTTGTCTCACAAGCGGTCGATGTAGCCAAAGAAAATCCAGCGAAGATAAAATCAGCAGACGGAACTTGCATTTGTACTTGGGAAGCAGCCAACATGGCCGCTAAGCCGAACAACACAACACCGTGTGCTGCAACTGCGTCACACAGAAGAAACACAAAATAACGTAACAGGAGGCACACACACTCACTTCAAGTGAGGCAAAACGGTGAAAACACAACACAGTCAGCACGAACCACTAACGTAGACGATAAATTCACAGGAAAAAACATTTTTTTTACAGACGCAAAGGAAAGAAACGAACGGCTTGTCTTCATAAGGTATTTATTGCTCAAAATGTTAGGTATAAAAAACGCCTCTACAAAATATGAACAAGTATAGAATACAAAACAGTAACAAGATGTGGGAGAGAACAAGGTATACGCAAGCATTTAAAAAAAACAATAACAACAGTGTAAAGGGTGTGAAAAAGAGGGCGCTCACAGGCTGCCCAGTTGAACAGTAGTAAAAAAAGTCTGAGTCCGTTGATAACAATAGTATTAAACTGTGTCTAAGAGTTCGCCGAAAACTAAACAAAAACAGACCATAAAGCAGTACAAGTTCAAAGGTAAACAATTTCAAAACAAAACGTTTATTCAGAAGAAAAAAAACTCAGTCAGTTGGGAAATCATGAACAGGCTGTTGATTGTTTTCGAGTTCAGCTGTGAGCAACTTCAGCATGTACCACAGACGATGCTGAAGCTGGGCATCTTCAGGGGGAACGGAAACGTTAATCAAAAATTCATCAAGCAATTGCAGTTGCTGAAGCATTTCAGGTAACCAATTTAACTTAGATTGAATACACGGGATTGTTAGAAATTTGTCAATCCTAGGGCGTTGAATTAGTTCAAGAAGTTCAGTAAATGTGAGCGGTTGCATTGGAACAGAACAGTCTTTGAACAGAGCGGAAAGTTTGGGAATGGTGGGAAGAGAAGAATCATCTCCAACAACATCCGAAGCAATCGATGCTGATTCACTTAAATTGCCAGCAACATCCATATCATCATCAGTAGGAGGCAAGCGAATCTGTTTGTTGTACGAAGTTGAGAAGAAACATTTTCTGCGTCAGGTGAGGTTCCAGAGGAAGTGGCAGAAGATTTGGTCCGAAAACGCCTAGTGCGACGCGAACGCCTAGGAGAAGACTCGGCAGAATTTGGGCGTTTCCCGGCAGTTTTGGGTCCAGAGGATCCCACCGAAGTAGGAAGAGGTGGAAATGACATGTCAACAATGAGAGCAGATTTGAACAGTTGAGAAGCAGGTGTTTGCACTTGCGAAACAGGCTGTGAAACGGGAGGCAATTTGTTGCTTGGTGGTGACGCTTGAGAGCTGGGCAATGATGACGCAGTAGTTTCGGAAGAAAGCGGCTGCTCGGAGTTGAATGGAAATGGCAGTTCAGTGCTTGGCAATAACTGCGTAGTTGTTTTGAAAGAAAGCGCCTGCTCGGAGTTGTATGGTAATGGCTGTTTAGTGCTTGGCAATAACTGCGTAGGAGTTTTGAAACACAGCGGCTGCTCGGAGTTGAATGGCAGTGGCGGAACTGAAACAGGTGAAGACAACGAAATATCTGCAGTCATTGAAGGAGCAAGTAACAGAGATGGTGACGTGGTTGACATTGGGGTAACAGTTTGTTCAGTAGTAAGGGAGGAGGAAGTGAATGATGGAGGTGTGTCGGGAACCTTCAACGAAGGGACAGCACCTTGCGCAAGTGTGCGCTGAGGGCACTCATAAGCCAGGTGTCCCTCAGCTCTACACCGGAAACACTGGACACCAGCAAATAAGTTGAAAACGTATGTTCGTGTGTCCGTAACAAGTTGCAGAGATGTGGGGCGGTTAGAAATGGCTTGGTCAGTGGGGAAAATAACACGATATTGGCGACGTCCTCCTTGCACAAATTTGAATGGAGAGTCTCTGGCAGCAGCTGGGAGAAATTTAGTCTCTCCCACTACTCGACCAAGAGTGCCGAGTGCAGCAACAAGTAAGTTGTCAGGAATAGCAGTAGGCACAGGAGATAATGTCACTGTGACCGGGCGCTGTGCAGAAGCAACAGGTTGCAAGTGAAAGGAGCCAATATCAATGCCTGTAGCAAGAACGGTGTCGGTGGCTTTTTGGTGAACAAAATGAACGACAACACCCCCTCCAATGCGAATAATTGAAACGATGCTTTCCTTGGGAACAACTTTAACCAAGGCCTCCAAATAGAGGGGGAGTGGGGTGTCACGAAGAGACGGAAAATACACACTTAATAACAAAGCTGAAGAAAGTTCTTTACCTGCTGGTGAGTCGTCAGAAATCCGAATCTTGAGAACTTTATCTTCTCTAGAAAATTCTGGTTGCATAGAAAGAGGTGCATGAGATTGGTTTGGGCGAGCAGTCGCAGCATACGAACGTGGAGGAGTAGCAGCCATGGCAGCAGAACGTGACTCGGCACCCAGGATATGCAAATTAGGACGAAGAACATTCGATGCAGAAACATTAGGACGAAGCACATTAGAAGCAGAAACACAATTAGAAGTAGACAAATCCACACTTGAAGAGGTCATAGTTGTCTCACAAGCGGTCGATGTAGCTAAAGAAAATCCAGCAGAGATAAAATCAGCAGACGAAACTTGGGAAGCAGCCATCATGGCCGCTAAGCCGAACAACACAACACTGTCTGCTGCAACTGCGTCACACAGAAGAAACACAAAATAACGAAACAGAAGGCACTCACACTCACTTCAAGTGAGGCAAAACGGTGAAACCACAACGCAGTCAACACGAACCACTAACGCAGACGATAAATTCACAGGAAAAAAACATTTTTTACAGACGCAAAGAAAAGAAACGAACGGCTTGTCTTCATAAGGTCTTTATTGCTCAAAATGTTGGGAAAAGAACCCCGAACAAAATATATACAAGTACAAAATAAATATAGTAACAATAAATGGGAGAGAGCAAGGTGATCGCCAGCATTAAAAACAAATAAATACAATATAAATGGTGTGAAAAAGCGGGCGCTCGCAGGCTGCCCAGTTTAACAGTAGTAAAAAATATAAGTCAATGAGTCCATTGGTGACAATAGAAATAAAATGTGTCTGTGAGTTCACCGAAAAAAAAACAGACGGTAAAGCAGTAAGAGTTCAAAGGTAAACAATTTCAAAACAAAACGCGAATTCAGTAGTAAAAGTAAGTCTCGCACTTGGGCAGAAAAGTAGACACAGAACACTAATGAAGAACACTGATGATGGAATAAAACACAGTAGTGGAGAGCCGAAAGTTAAGCCAGCAGTTCCACGACATTTTCGACGACTTGGAACCAAGGCTGATGTGGTGACCATATAGACATGAAGTTTGGAACAGTGTTATTGGCTTGTGCAATGTCAAATTCGAGTTGTAGTCTGGCTGTAACGGAGTGACGATATCTGCGGCAGAGGAAACGACGAGCTGTGTGATAACGGCGGAGGGAAGGTTGATCGACGCTGCGATGATAGTACAGATAGATTGCATACTTCGCTTGTAGAATTAGGAAGGAGCATACATGATTATGCGTGGGAGCCGACGGAAAGTGGTGACGTAACACAAGATAATGTGACATGGTGTGAAGGTGAGCACAAACTTTTTGAAGGAGAGAGAACATCAGTGAGAACAAGGGCTGTAACATCAGACACAAAAAGTATGCATGATGAACATCTCCGAGGGTTGAACAAAAAAAAACAAAGAGGTGAAGTCAGATGACGGAAACGGTGAAGAGTTCGAGGAGTCAGTAGGCGGCGATGAAGATGTAACCAATGAATGTCACAAGCTTTTGGAGAGGCGAGAGAAGTATGAGAGTCTGTCCAGGTGGCTGGCAAATCTAAAGATGGTACATTGGGAATAGGCATAGGTTCAAGAAAATGTGTTAAAAAATGCTGATAAAGAAGCTTGACAGTAACCTGATGAGGAAGGAAAGGAATATCATTGAGATACACAAGAAAAGGAAGGCTATGAGGCGCTGAGGGTTGCGAGATAAGTCCATGTTGATCTGCGAGGAGAGGATAGAGTCGACGAATACTGACTTGAAGTAATCGAAGCTGAGAACGATGAATGGGCGAATCCGAAAGAGGAGGAGTGATCTGGGAGAGCGATTTCCAGCGAAGGTTGGAATCCACGAGTTGAGAGACTCGCACCACGCCACTGGTGAACCAGGTGGAGAAGTGGAAATATGAAGAAGCAGTGGAACGGATAGCAGAAGAAAAGAAGAGAGGTTCCGCAAGGAGATCGTTAGTAGAGGCAGGGGAAGGCGAATAGGATATAAGGAACGCCAGAGGGTAAGAGCGGATCTGTAAAACTCAGGGAAATGGCTCGGAACGAGAGGAAAGAGGTCCATGCGGAGAAAAGTTGAGACAGTGAGGTGGGGACTTCGGGGAAAGAGAAGCGTGTCGACAATGGTTTGAGAAGA
The DNA here is from genome assembly GCA_039090855.1 of Macrothele yani. Classification (NCBI taxonomy): domain Eukaryota; kingdom Metazoa; phylum Arthropoda; class Arachnida; order Araneae; family Macrothelidae; genus Macrothele; species Macrothele yani. Next base: position 71,885,232 of record CM076994.1, on the reverse strand, counting down.
AGAAGGTTGGAGAAAGAAATTCCGAAGGAAATTTTGAAGGTGGAAAGCTTTGAACTTCAGAGAGATATCGGAGAGAGAGAGACCACCAAAAGAAATAGGAAGAACGAGAGTGGAGTGCTGCACCCAATGAATGACATTCCAGACGAAATTAGTGAAGGTACGTTGAAGTTCGCGAAGCAAAAACGGCGGAGGAAGGTGCGCAATCCAAACATGAAAAAAAGATGGTTGGAGAAAGGTGTTGAGGAGGTAGGCACGGCTGAGGAACGACAGAAAAGGCTTGAGACGGTAAAAAGGTGCTAGGCGGCGATTGACCCGCTGAACCAGGGAGTCCAGGTAGCGGCGGCGACCGCAGAGGGTCTCCAATGTAGACTCCAAGGAATTTGGCAACACTTGAAGACCAGCGGGCACCCCATGGGCGGTCAGCGCGGATCGTCCACGACCCAGCCCATAATCCAGAGCATTTATCCATGTTGAGTGAAGAACCAGAAATCGCAGCATATTCAAGATAGGTATTTCGAAGAGTTCCGAATGCTCCCTCAGAACGGATGAAGACTGTTAAGTCATCTGCGTATGCCGAAAGTACTGTGTGGTGGTGACGGGTGCACGCAACTCCTCGCGGGACTGAGGAGAACAAACGAGAACGGAGACAAATCAAAAGCGGCTCAAAAGAGAGAGCAAAGAGTTGACCCGACAGGGGCAGCCCTGCCGGATCCCACTAGCGAAAGGAATAGCAGAGGTGAGAAATGCTGAAGTACGAACACGAAAGAAGGAGTGAGTGTAAAGATTGGAAAGCGCCAAACGGAAGGAGGAAGGAAAACCAAACTGGCGAAGAACAGTGAAGAGATATGAGTGGTTAATTGAATCAAAAGCTTGACGCTGGTCGATATTGAAAATTGCGAGAGGTTCAGAGAGTCGAGAAGCAAGAGCGTATAAGTTACGAATGACAGTGATGTTAGAAGCGATTGAGCGAGAAGGAACAGTGTAGGTCTGATCAGGATGGATGATGTGCGAAAGAACTGGATTAAGGCGAAGAGCAAGAACTTTGGCAAAGATTTTGTAATCGGTATTTAGAATGGAAATAGGCCGCCAGTTTGTCAAGAGTCCAAGGTTGCCAGATTTTGGAATAAGGCGAAGTAGAGCAAAGGAAAAAGCTGATGAAGAAAAGGAAGACGAAGAAAAAACGAAGTTAAAGCAGGCAACAAGAAGAGGAAGAAAGGTTGGAAGAAAAGCCTTATAAAAGGAAAGAGGAAGACCGTCTTCACCTGGTGAGGAACGATCATTAAGACTGAAAACAGAAGAACGAATTTCGGCTGGTGAGATTGGAGCACTGAGCGAAGAAAAGAAACATTGAGGGACTTGAGGAAGACCGTGAAGAAGTGGAGAGGAATCAGCTGGAAGCATCTGAGTAGGTTGAAAACGACCAGAAAAGTATGAATGAGTATGTTGGCAGATGAGGAGGGGTCTGCCGTGGTAGATCCATCCGGAAGGGAAAGATAAGCGATGGTATTGTATTTAGTTCGATGTTCTTCAAGATGACGAAGACTCTGAAGGGGATCATCATGAAAGTGAAGAAGCGTGAACTTCAAGCGAGTCAGAGCAGATTTAGCCGATGATTGGAGGCGATGATGAAGTCGGGCTTGCAGGATTTCAAAGTTAGGATCGGTGTGCGAGGTAGACTGAAGAGAACGGCGGATTGAATCTATGTCCATAAGACGATTGGTGCGAACAGAAAAACAAAAGCGTTTAGCAAACGCAGAAATGGAATGCTTGGTGGAGAGCCACAGAGCTGCCGGGTCAACAGTGGAGGAAAGTTGATTGACTGATTGCGCAATAATGGAATTGACATGAGAAATAAAAGTTGGATCTTGCAGGCAGAAATCATCAAGGGTCCAAACCATTGGGTGAGGGACACCAGTGGAAGGAAGATGAAATTGAAGAACGACTGGACGATGGTCGGAGGAAACAGCTGGAGCATGTGAAACAGAAACAAGGGAAGAACGCAAAAAACTGGAAACATAAAATCGGTCCAAACGTGCAGCAGCGTTGGAGGATCCTGCAGGAGGAAACCAAGTGAAATCACGGGTCACAGGATGGAGAAGGCGAAATGCATCTTGGAGATCAAAATTAAAGACCAGTTGAGTGAGTTGCGAAACCAGAGAAGAGCGGAAATCTTGAGACCCATCACGATCGTAAAGAGGTTGCAGCGTACAGTTAAAGTCACCAGCCATAATCACAATTTCAGAAGACGGAATCTCAGCGAGAATTGTAGTAACATGAAGAAAGAGGGATGTAGCTTCTGAATCACTACGAGGAACGTGCAAATTTAACAAATGAAAACGGGTAGAAAGGAAGCGAAAAGAAAGGTATTGAAAAATCCCGAGCAGGCTCTGTGACTCAACAACGTCAGACAGAAACGGAAGAAAACGATTATGAATGCCAATTGCGGTGCCGGACCCCAAATGGGCACGGAAATTGTGAAAAAAGACAAAAAGGCCAGCGTCGCCAGCGGGAAATGTCTGTCAAAGGAGAACAGTTTGTTTCCTGCAGGAGAATGATGTTAGCTTTAAGATAACGAATATCTTCGAAGACAAGAGCATTAGTTGCCGACGCAGCAAAGCTTCGGCAGTTGAAACTAACACAAATCAGTTGGGATATCATGAACAGGCTGTAGATGGTTTTCGAGTTCAGCTGAGAGCTTCTTCAACAGGTATGAAAGACGCCGCTGAAACTGGGCAGCATCAGGAGGAAGAGTAATATTTCTCAAAAATTCATCAAGTAATTGAAGTTGTTGAAGCATTTCAGGTAACCTATTTAACTTGGATTGAATACACGGGATTGTTAGCAATTTACGTTTTTAGGGTGTTGAATTAGTTCAAGAAGTTCGGTGTATGTGAGCGGTTGCACTGGAACAGAACAGTCTTTGAAAAGAGTTGAAAGTTTGGTTATGGTGGGAAAAGAAGAATCATCTTCAACATCCGAAGCAACCGATGCTGATTCACTTAAATCAGCAGCAACATCCATATCATCTTCAGTAGGGAGGCATGCGAATCTGTTTGTTGTCCGAAGTGGAGAAGAAAAATTCTCCACGCCAGGTGAGGTTCCAGAGGAAGTGGCAGAAGATTTGGTCCGAGAACGCCTTGAGCGTCGCGAACGCTTTGGAGAAGACTCCGCAGAATTTGGGCGTTTCCCGGAAGTTTTGGGTCCAGAGGAGCCCTCAGAAGAAGGAAGAGGTGGAAATGAGATGTCATCAATGACAGCAGATTTGAACAGTTCAGAAGCAGACGTTTGAATTTGCGAAACAGGCTGTAAAACGGGTGCCAATTTTTTGCACGGTGGTGGCGCTTGAGTGCTGGGCAATGAAGATGCAGAAGTTTTGAAAGAAAGCAGCTGTTCGGAATTGAATGGTAAAGACGGTTCAGTGTTTGGCAATAACTGCGTAGTTGTTTTGAAAGAAAGCGCCTTCTCGGAGTTGTATGGTAATGGCAGTTCTGAAACAGGCAAAGACAACGAAATATCTGCAGTCATGGAAGGAGCAATCAGCAGAGATGGTGACGTGGTTGACATAGGAGCAACAGTTTGTTCAGTAGTAAGGGAGGAAGAAGTGGAAGATGGAGGTGCATCGGGAACCTTCGTCGAAGGGACAGCACCAGGTGCAGGTGTGCGGTGAGGGCACTCAGAAACCAGGTGTCCCTCAGCTCGGCACCGGAAGCACTGGACACCAGCAAATAAGTTGAAAACGTATGTTCGTGTGTCCGTAACAAGTTGCAGAGCTGTGGGGCGGTAAGAAATGGCTTGGTCAGTGGGGAAAATAACACGATATTGGCGACGACCCCCTTGCACAAAGTTGAAAGGAGAGTCTCTGGCAGCAGCTGGAAGAAATTTTGTCTCTCCCACTACTCGACCAAGAGTGCCGAGTGCAGCAACAAGTAAGTTGTCAGGAATAGCAGTAGGCACAGGAGATAATGTCACTGTGACCGGGCGCTGTGCAGAAGCAACAGGTTGCAAGTGAAAGGAGCCAATATCAATGCCTGTAGCAAGAACGGTGTCGGTGGCTATTTGGTGAACAAAATGAACGACAACACCCCTCCAATGCGAATAATTGAAACGATGCTTTCCTTGGGAACAACTTTAACCAAGGCCTCCAAATAGAGGGGAGGGGGTTGTCACGAAGAGACGGAAAATACACACTTAATAACAAAGCTGAGGAAAGTTCTTTACCTGCTGGTGAGTCGTCAGAAATCCGAATCTTGAGAACTTTATCTTCTCTAGAAAATTCTGGTTGCATTGAAAGAGGTACATGAGATTGGTTTGGACGAGCAGTCGCAGCATACGAGCGTGGAGGAGTAGCAGCCATGGCAGCAGAACGTGACTCGGCACTCATGATATGCAAATTAGGACGAAGAACATTCGATGCAGAAACATTAGGACGAAGCACATTAGAAGCAGAAACACAATTAGAAGTAGACAAATCCACACTTGAAGAGGTCAAAGTTGTCTCACAAGCGGTCGATGTAGCCAAAGAAAATCCAGCGAAGATAAAATCAGCAGACGGAACTTGCATTTGTACTTGGGAAGCAGCCAACATGGCCGCTAAGCCGAACAACACAACACCGTGTGCTGCAACTGCGTCACACAGAAGAAACACAAAATAACGTAACAGGAGGCACACACACTCACTTCAAGTGAGGCAAAACAGTGAAAACACAACACAGTCAGCACGAACCACTAACGTAGACGATAAATTCACAGGAAAAAACATTTTTTTTACAGACGCAAAGGAAAGAAACGAACGGCTTGTCTTCATAAGGTATTTATTGCTCAAAATGTTAGGTATAAAAAACGCCTCTACAAAATATGAACAAGTATAGAATACAAAACAGTAACAAGATGTGGGAGAGAACAAGGTATACGCAAGCATTTAAAAAAAACAATAACAACAGTGTAAAGGGTGTAAAAAAGAGGGCGCTCACAGGCTGCCCAGTTGAACAGTAGTAAAAAAAAGTCTGAGTCCGTTGATAACAATAGTATTAAACTGTGTCTAAGAGTTCGCCGAAAACTAAACAAAAACAGACCATAAAGCAGTACAAGTTCAAAGGTAAACAATTTCAAAACAAAACGTTTATTCAGAAGAAAAAAAACTCAGTCAGTTGGGAAATCATGAACAGGCTGTTGATTGTTTTCGAGTTCAGCTGTGAGCAACTTCAGCATGTACCACAGACGATGCTGAAGCTGGGCATCTTCAGGGGGAACGGAAACGTTAATCAAAAATTCATCAAGCAATTGCAGTTGCTGAAGCATTTCAGGTAACCAATTTAACTTAGATTGAATACACGGGATTGTTAGAAATTTGTCAATCCTAGGGCGTTGAATTAGTTCAAGAAGTTCAGTAAATGTGAGCGGTTGCATTGGAACAGAACAGTCTTTGAACAGAGCGGAAAGTTTGGGAATGGTGGGAAGAGAAGAATCATCTCCAACAACATCCGAAGCAATCGATGCTGATTCACTTAAATTGCCAGCAACATCCATATCATCATCAGTAGGGAGGCAAGCGAATCTGTTTGTTGTACGAAGTTGAGAAGAAACATTTTCTGCGTCAGGTGAGGTTCCAGAGGAAGTGGCAGAAGATTTGGTCCGAAAACGCCTAGTGCGACGCGAACGCCTAGGAGAAGACTCGGCAGAATTTGGGCGTTTCCCGGCAGTTTTGGGTCCAGAGGATCCCACCGAAGTAGGAAGAGGTGGAAATGACATGTCAACAATGAGAGCAGATTTGAACAGTTGAGAAGCAGGTGTTTGCACTTGCGAAACAGGCTGTGAAACGGGAGGCAATTTGTTGCTTGGTGGTGACGCTTGAGAGCTGGGCAATGATGACGCAGTAGTTTCGGAAGAAAGCGGCTGCTCGGAGTTGAATGGAAATGGCAGTTCAGTGCTTGGCAATAACTGCGTAGTTGTTTTGAAAGAAAGCGCCTGCTCGGAGTTGTATGGTAATGGCTGTTTAGTGCTTGGCAATAACTGCGTAGGAGTTTTGAAACACAGCGGCTGCTCGGAGTTGAATGGCAGTGGCGGAACTGAAACAGGTGAAGACAACGAAATATCTGCAGTCATTGAAGGAGCAAGTAACAGAGATGGTGACGTGGTTGACATTGGGGTAACAGTTTGTTCAGTAGTAAGGGAGGAGGAAGTGAATGATGGAGGTGTGTCGGGAACCTTCAACGAAGGGACAGCACCTTGCGCAAGTGTGCGCTGAGGGCACTCATAAGCCAGGTGTCCCTCAGCTCTACACCGGAAACACTGGACACCAGCAAATAAGTTGAAAACGTATGTTCGTGTGTCCGTAACAAGTTGCAGAGATGTGGGGCGGTTAGAAATGGCTTGGTCAGTGGGGAAAATAACACGATATTGGCGACGTCCTCCTTGCACAAATTTGAATGGAGAGTCTCTGGCAGCAGCTGGGAGAAATTTAGTCTCTCCCACTACTCGACCAAGAGTGCCGAGTGCAGCAACAAGTAAGTTGTCAGGAATAGCAGTAGGCACAGGAGATAATGTCACTGTGACCGGGCGCTGTGCAGAAGCAACAGGTTGCAAGTGAAAGGAGCCAATATCAATGCCTGTAGCAAGAACGGTGTCGGTGGCTTTTTGGTGAACAAAATGAACGACAACACCCCTCCAATGCGAATAATTGAAACGATGCTTTCCTTGGGAACAACTTTAACCAAGGCCTCCAAATAGAGGGGGAGTGGGGTGTCACGAAGAGACGGAAAATACACACTTAATAACAAAGCTGAAGAAAGTTCTTTACCTGCTGGTGAGTCGTCAGAAATCCGAATCTTGAGAACTTTATCTTCTCTAGAAAATTCTGGTTGCATAGAAAGAGGTGCATGAGATTGGTTTGGGCGAGCAGTCGCAGCATACGAACGTGGAGGAGTAGCAGCCATGGCAGCAGAACGTGACTCGGCACCCAGGATATGCAAATTAGGACGAAGAACATTCGATGCAGAAACATTAGGACGAAGCACATTAGAAGCAGAAACACAATTAGAAGTAGACAAATCCACACTTGAAGAGGTCATAGTTGTCTCACAAGCGGTCGATGTAGCTAAAGAAAATCCAGCAGAGATAAAATCAGCAGACGAAACTTGGGAAGCAGCCATCATGGCCGCTAAGCCGAACAACACAACACTGTCTGCTGCAACTGCGTCACACAGAAGAAACACAAAATAACGAAACAGAAGGCACTCACACTCACTTCAAGTGAGGCAAAACGGTGAAACCACAACGCAGTCAACACGAACCACTAACGCAGACGATAAATTCACAGGAAAAAAACATTTTTTTTACAGACGCAAAGAAAAGAAACGAACGGCTTGTCTTCATAAGGTCTTTATTGCTCAAAATGTTGGGAAAAGAACCCCGAACAAAATATATACAAGTACAAAATAAATATAGTAACAATAAATGGGAGAGAGCAAGGTGATCGCCAGCATTAAAAACAAATAAATACAATATAAATGGTGTGAAAAAGCGGGCGCTCGCAGGCTGCCCAGTTTAACAGTAGTAAAAAATATAAGTCAATGAGTCCATTGGTGACAATAGAAATAAAATGTGTCTGTGAGTTCACCGAAAAAAAAACAGACGGTAAAGCAGTAAGAGTTCAAAGGTAAACAATTTCAAAACAAAACGCGAATTCAGTAGTAAAAGTAAGTCTCGCACTTGGGCAGAAAAGTAGACACAGAACACTAATGAAGAACACTGATGATGGAATAAAACACAGTAGTGGAGAGCCGAAAGTTAAGCCAGCAGTTCCACGACATTTTCGACGACTTGGAACCAAGGCTGATGTGGTGACCATATAGACATGAAGTTTGGAACAGTGTTATTGGCTTGTGCAATGTCAAATTCGAGTTGTAGTCTGGCTGTAACGGAGTGACGATATCTGCGGCAGAGGAAACGACGAGCTGTGTGATAACGGCGGAGGGAAGGTTGATCGACGCTGCGATGATAGTACAGATAGATTGCATACTTCGCTTGTAGAATTAGGAAGGAGCATACATGATTATGCGTGGGAGCCGACGGAAAGTGGTGACGTAACACAAGATAATGTGACATGGTGTGAAGGTGAGCACAAACTTTTTGAAGGAGAGAGAACATCAGTGAGAACAAGGGCTGTAACATCAGACACAAAAAGTATGCATGATGAACATCTCCGAGGGTTGAACAAAAAAAAACAAAGAGGTGAAGTCAGATGACGGAAACGGTGAAGAGTTCGAGGAGTCAGTAGGCGGCGATGAAGATGTAACCAATGAATGTCACAAGCTTTTGGAGAGGCGAGAGAAGTATGAGAGTCTGTCCAGGTGGCTGGCAAATCTAAAGATGGTACATTGGGAATAGGCATAGGTTCAAGAAAATGTGTTAAAAAATGCTGATAAAGAAGCTTGACAGTAACCTGATGAGGAAGGAAAGGAATATCATTGAGATACACAAGAAAAGGAAGGCTATGAGGCGCTGAGGGTTGCGAGATAAGTCCATGTTGATCTGCGAGGAGAGGATAGAGTCGACGAATACTGACTTGAAGTAATCGAAGCTGAGAACGATGAATGGGCGAATCCGAAAGAGGAGGAGTGATCTGGGAGAGCGATTTCCAGCGAAGGTTGGAATCCACGAGTTGAGAGACTCGCACCACGCCACTGGTGAACCAGGTGGAGAAGTGGAAATATGAAGAAGCAGTGGAACGGATAGCAGAAGAAAAGAAGAGAGGTTCCGCAAGGAGATCGTTAGTAGAGGCAGGGGAAGGCGAATAGGATATAAGGAACGCCAGAGGGTAAGAGCGGATCTGTAAAACTCAGGGAAATGGCTCGGAACGAGAGGAAGAGGTCCATGCGGAGAAAAGTTGAGACAGTGAGGTGGGGACTTCGGGGAAAGAGAAGCGTGTCGACAATGGTTTGAGAAGAAGAAGGTTGGAGAAAGAAATTCCGAAGGAAATTTTGAAGGTGGAAAGCTTTGAACTTCAGAGAGATATCGGAGAGAGAGAGACCACCAAAAGAAATAGGAAGAACGAGAGTGGAGTGCTGCACCCAATGAATGACATTCCAGACGAAATTAGTGAAGGTACGTTGAAGTTCGCGAAGCAAAAACGGCGGAGGAAGGTGCGCAATCCAAACATGAAAAAAAGATGGTTGGAGAAAGGTGTTGAGGAGGTAGGCACGGCTGAGGAACGACAGAAAAGGCTTGAGACGGTAAAAAGGTGCTAGGCGGCGATTGACCCGCTGAACCAGGGGAGTCCAGGTAGCGGCGGCGACCGCAGAGGGTCTCCAATGTAGACTCCAAGGAATTTGGCAACACTTGAAGACCAGCGGGCACCCCATGGGCGGTCAGCGCGGATCGTCCACGACCCAGCCCATAATCCAGAGCATTTATCCATGTTGAGTGAAGAACCAGAAATCGCAGCATATTCAAGATAGGTATTTCGAAGAGTTCCGAATGCTCCCTCAGAACGGATGAAGACTGTTAAGTCATCTGCGTATGCCGAAAGTACTGTGTGGTGGTGACGGGTGCACGCAACTCCTCGCGGAACTGAGGAGAACCAACGAGAACGGAGACAAATCAAAAGCGGCTCAAAAGAGAGAGCAAAGAGTTGACCCGACAGGGGGCAGCCCTGCCGGATCCCACTAGCGAAAGGAATAGCAGAGGTGAGAAATGCTGAAGTACGAACACGAAAGAAGGAGTGAGTGTAAAGATTGGAAAGCGCCAAACGGAAGGAGGAAGGAAAACCAAACTGGCGAAGAACAGTGAAGAGATATGAGTGGTTAATTGAATCAAAAGCTTGACGCTGGTCGATATTGAAAATTGCGAGAGGTTCAGAGAGTCGAGAAGCAAGAGCGTATAAGTTACGAATGACAGTGATGTTAGAAGCGATTGAGCGAGAAGGAACAGTGTAGGTCTGATCAGGATGGATGATGTGCGAAAGAACTGGATTAAGGCGAAGAGCAAGAACTTTGGCAAAGATTTTGTAATCGGTATTTAGAATGGAAATAGGCCGCCAGTTTGTCAAGAGTCCAAGGTTGCCAGATTTTGGAATAAGGCGAAGTAGAGCAAAGGAAAAAGCTGATGAAGAAAAGGAAGACGAAGAAAAAACGAAGTTAAAGCAGGCAACAAGAAGAGGAAGAAAGGTTGGAAGAAAAGCCTTATAAAAGGAAAGAGGAAGACCGTCTTCACCTGGTGAGGAACGATCATTAAGACTGAAAACAGAAGAACGAATTTCGGCTGGTGAGATTGGAGCACTGAGCGAAGAAAAGAAACATTGAGGGACTTGAGGAAGACCGTGAAGAAGTGGAGAGGAATCAGCTGGAAGCATCTGAGTAGGTTGAAAACGACCAGAAAAGTATGAATGAGTATGTTGGCAGATGAGGGAGGGGTCTGCCGTGGTAGATCCATCCGGAAGGGAAAGATAAGCGATGGTATTGTATTTAGTTCGATGTTCTTCAAGATGACGAAGACTCTGAAGGGGATCATCATGAAAGTGAAGAAGCGTGAACTTCAAGCGAGTCAGAGCAGATTTAGCCGATGATTGGAGGCGATGATGAAGTCGGGCTTGCAGGATTTCAAAGTTAGGATCGGTGTGCGAGGTAGACTGAAGAGAACGGCGGATTGAATCTATGTCCATAAGACGATTGGTGCGAACAGAAAAACAAAAGCGTTTAGCAAACGCAGAAATGGAATGCTTGGTGGAGAGCCACAGAGCTGCCGGGTCAACAGTGGAGGAAAGTTGATTGACTGATTGCGCAATAATGGAATTGACATGAGAAATAAAAGTTGGATCTTGCAGGCAGAAATCATCAAGGGTCCAAACCATTGGGTGAGGACACCAGTGGAAGGAAGATGAAATTGAAGAACGACTGGACGATGGTCGGAGGAAACAGCTGGAGCATGTGAAACAGAAACAAGGGAAGAACGCAAAAAACTGGAAACATAAAATCGGTCCAAACGTGCAGCAGCGTTGGAGGATCCTGCAGGAGGAAACCAAGTGAAATCACGGGTCACAGGATGGAGAAGGCGAAATGCATCTTGGAGATCAAAATTAAAGACCAGTTGAGTGAGTTGCGAAACCAGAGAAGAGCGGAAATCTTGAGACCCATCACGATCGTAAAGAGGTTGCAGCGTACAGTTAAAGTCACCAGCCATAATCACAATTTCAGAAGACGGAATCTCAGCGAGAATTGTAGTAACATGAAGAAAGAGGGATGTAGCTTCTGAATCACTACGAGGAACGTGCAAATTTAACAAATGAAAACGGGTAGAAAGGAAGCGAAAAGAAAGGTATTGAAAAATCCCGAGCAGGCTCTGTGACTCAACAACGTCAGACAGAAACGGAAGAAAACGATTATGAATGCCAATTGCGGTGCCGGAACCCAAATGGGCACGGAAATTGTGAAAAAAGACAAAAGGCCAGCGTCGCCAGCGGGAAATGTCTGTCAAAGGAGAACAGTTTGTTTCCTGCAGGAGAATGATGTTAGCTTTAAGATAACGAATATCTTCGAAGACAAGAGCATTAGTTGCCGACGCAGCAAAGCTTCGGCAGTTGAAACTAACACAAATCAGTTGGGATATCATGAACAGGCTGTAGATGGTTTTCGAGTTCAGCTGAGAGCTTCTTCAACAGGTATGAAAGACGCCGCTGAAACTGGGCAGCATCAGGAGGAAGAGTAATATTTCTCAAAAATTCATCAAGTAATTGAAGTTGTTGAAGCATTTCAGGTAACCTATTTAACTTGGATTGAATACACGGGATTGTTAGCAATTTACGTTTTTTAGGGTGTTGAATTAGTTCAAGAAGTTCGGTGTATGTGAGCGGTTGCACTGGAACAGAACAGTCTTTGAAAAGAGTTGAAAGTTTGGTTATGGTGGGAAAAGAAGAATCATCTTCAACATCCGAAGCAACCGATGCTGATTCACTTAAATCAGCAGCAACATCCATATCATCTTCAGTAGGGAGGCATGCGAATCTGTTTGTTGTCCGAAGTGGAGAAGAAAAATTCTCCACGCCAGGTGAGGTTCCAGAGGAAGTGGCAGAAGATTTGGTCCGAGAACGCCTTGAGCGTCGCGAACGCTTTGGAGAAGACTCCGCAGAATTTGGGCGTTTCCCGGAAGTTTTGGGTCCAGAGGAGCCCTCAGAAGAAGGAAGAGGTGGAAATGAGATGTCATCAATGACAGCAGATTTGAACAGTTCAGAAGCAGACGTTTGAATTTGCGAAACAGGCTGTAAAACGGGTGCGAATTTTTGCACGGTGGTGGCGCTTGAGTGCTGGGCAATGAAGATGCAGAAGTTTTGAAAGAAAGCAGCTGTTCGGAATTGAATGGTAAAGACGGTTCAGTGTTTGGCAATAACTGCGTAGTTGTTTTGAAAGAAAGCGCCTTCTCGGAGTTGTATGGTAATGGCAGTTCTGAAACAGGCAAAGACAACGAAATATCTGCAGTCATGGAAGGAGCAATCAGCAGAGATGGTGACGTGGTTGACATAGGAGCAACAGTTTGTTCAGTAGTAAGGGAGGAAGAAGTGGAAGATGGAGGTGCATCGGGAACCTTCGTCGAAGGGACAGCACCAGGTGCAGGTGTGCGGTGAGGGCACTCAGAAACCAGGTGTCCCTCAGCTCGGCACCGGAAGCACTGGACACCAGCAAATAAGTTGAAAACGTATGTTCGTGTGTCCGTAACAAGTTGCAGAGCTGTGGGGCGGTAAGAAATGGCTTGGTCAGTGGGGGAAATAACACGATATTGGCGACGACCCCCTTGCACAAAGTTGAAAGGAGAGTCTCTGGCAGCAGCTGGAAGAAATTTTGTCTCTCCACTACTCGACCAAGAGTGCCGAGTGCAGCAACAAGTAAGTTGTCAGGAATAGCAGTAGGCACAGGAGATAATGTCACTGTGACCGGGCGCTGTGCAGAAGCAACAGGTTGCAAGTGAAAGGAGCCAATATCAATGCCTGTAGCAAGAACGGTGTCGGTGGCTATTTGGTGAACAAAATGAACGACAACACCCCCTCCAATGCGAATAATTGAAACGATGCTTTCCTTGGGAACAACTTTAACCAAGGCCTCCAAATAGAGGGGGAGGGGTTGTCACGAAGAGACGGAAAATACACACTTAATAACAAAGCTGAGGAAAGTTCTTTACCTGCTGGTGAGTCGTCAGAAATCCGAATCTTGAGAACTTTATCTTCTCTAGAAAATTCTGGTTGCATTGAAAGAGGTACATGAGATTGGTTTGGACGAGCAGTCGCAGCATACGAGCGTGGAGGAGTAGCAGCCATGGCAGCAGAACGTGACTCGGCACTCATGATATGCAAATTAGGACGAAGAACATTCGATGCAGAAACATTAGGACGAAGCACATTAGAAGCAGAAACACAATTAGAAGTAGACAAATCCACACTTGAAGAGGTCAAAGTTGTCTCACAAGCGGTCGATGTAGCCAAAGAAAATCCAGCGAAGATAAAATCAGCAGACGGAACTTGCATTTGTACTTGGGAAGCAGCCAACATGGCCGCTAAGCCGAACAACACAACACCGTGTGCTGCAACTGCGTCACACAGAAGAAACACAAAATAACGTAACAGGAGGCACACACACTCACTTCAAGTGAGGCAAAACAGTGAAAACACAACACAGTCAGCACGAACCACTAACGTAGACGATAAATTCACAGGAAAAAACATTTTTTTTACAGACGCAAAGGAAAGAAACGAACGGCTTGTCTTCATAAGGTATTTATTGCTCAAAATGTTAGGTATAAAAAACGCCTCTACAAAATATGAACAAGTATAGAATACAAAACAGTAACAAGATGTGGGAGAGAACAAGGTATACGCAAGCATTTAAAAAAAACAATAACAACAGTGTAAAGGGTGTGAAAAAGAGGGTGCTCACAGGCTGCCCAGTTGAACAGTAGTAAAAAAAAGTCTGAGTCCGTTGATAACAATAGTATTAAACTGTGTCTAAGAGTTCGCCGAAAACTAAACAAAAACAGACCATAAAGCAGTACAAGTTCAAAGGTAAACAATTTCAAAACAAAACGTTTATTCAGAAGAAAAAAACTCAGTCAGTTGGGAAATCATGAACAGGCTGTTGATTGTTTTCGAGTTCAGCTGTGAGCAACTTCAGCATGTACCACAGACGATGCTGAAGCTGGGCATCTTCAGGGGGAACGGAAACGTTAATCAAAAATTCATCAAGCAATTGCAGTTGCTGAAGCATTTCAGGTAACCAATTTAACTTAGATTGAATACACGGGATTGTTAGAAATTTGTCAATCCTAGGGCGTTGAATTAGTTCAAGAAGTTCAGTAAATGTGAGCGGTTGCATTGGAACAGAACAGTCTTTGAACAGAGCGGAAAGTTTGGGAATGGTGGGAAGAGAAGAATCATCTCCAACAACATCCGAAGCAATCGATGCTGATTCACTTAAATTGCCAGCAACATCCATATCATCATCAGTAGGGAGGCAAGCGAATCTGTTTGTTGTACGAAGTTGAGAAGAAACATTTTCTGCGTCAGGTGAGGTTCCAGAGGAAGTGGCAGAAGATTTGGTCCGAAAACGCCTAGTGCGACGCGAACGCCTAGGAGAAGACTCGGCAGAATTTGGGCGTTTCCCGGCAGTTTTGGGTCCAGAGGATCCCACCGAAGTAGGAAGAGGTGGAAATGACATGTCAACAATGAGAGCAGATTTGAACAGTTGAGAAGCAGGTGTTTGCACTTGCGAAACAGGCTGTGAAACGGGAGGCAATTTGTTGCTTGGTGGTGACGCTTGAGAGCTGGGCAATGATGACGCAGTAGTTTCGGAAGAAAGCGGCTGCTCGGAGTTGAATGGAAATGGCAGTTCAGTGCTTGGCAATAACTGCGTAGTTGTTTTGAAAGAAAGCGCCTGCTCGGAGTTGTATGGTAATGGCTGTTTAGTGCTTGGCAATAACTGCGTAGGAGTTTTGAAACACAGCGGCTGCTCGGAGTTGAATGGCAGTGGCGGAACTGAAACAGGTGAAGACAACGAAATATCTGCAGTCATTGAAGGAGCAAGTAACAGAGATGGTGACGTGGTTGACATTGGGGTAACAGTTTGTTCAGTAGTAAGGGAGGAGGAAGTGAATGATGGAGGTGTGTCGGGAACCTTCAACGAAGGGACAGCACCTTGCGCAAGTGTGCGCTGAGGGCACTCATAAGCCAGGTGTCCCTCAGCTCTACACCGGAAACACTGGACACCAGCAAATAAGTTGAAAACGTATGTTCGTGTGTCCGTAACAAGTTGCAGAGATGTGGGGCGGTTAGAAATGGCTTGGTCAGTGGGGAAAATAACACGATATTGGCGACGTCCTCCTTGCACAAATTTGAATGGAGAGTCTCTGGCAGCAGCTGGGAGAAATTTAGTCTCTCCCACTACTCGACCAAGAGTGCCGAGTGCAGCAACAAGTAAGTTGTCAGGAATAGCAGTAGGCACAGGAGATAATGTCACTGTGACCGGGCGCTGTGCAGAAGCAACAGGTTGCAAGTGAAAGGAGCCAATATCAATGCCTGTAGCAAGAACGGTGTCGGTGGCTTTTTGGTGAACAAAATGAACGACAACACCCCCTCCAATGCGAATAATTGAAACGATGCTTTCCTTGGGAACAACTTTAACCAAGGCCTCCAAATAGAGGGGAGTGGGGTGTCACGAAGAGACGGAAAATACACACTTAATAACAAAGCTGAAGAAAGTTCTTTACCTGCTGGTGAGTCGTCAGAAATCCGAATCTTGAGAACTTTATCTTCTCTAGAAAATTCTGGTTGCATAGAAAGAGGTGCATGAGATTGGTTTGGGCGAGCAGTCGCAGCATACGAACGTGGAGGAGTAGCAGCCATGGCAGCAGAACGTGACTCGGCACCCAGGATATGCAAATTAGGACGAAGAACATTCGATGCAGAAACATTAGGACGAAGCACATTAGAAGCAGAAACACAATTAGAAGTAGACAAATCCACACTTGAAGAGGTCATAGTTGTCTCACAAGCGGTCGATGTAGCTAAAGAAAATCCAGCAGAGGTAAAATCAGCAGACGAAACTTGGGAAGCAGCCATCATGGCCGCTAAGCCGAACAACACAACACTGTCTGCTGCAACTGCGTCACACAGAAGAAACACAAAATAACGAAACAGAAGGCACTCACACTCACTTCAAGTGAGGCAAAACGGTGAAACCACAACGCAGTCAACACGAACCACTAACGCAGACGATAAATTCACAGGAAAAAAACATTTTTTTACAGACGCAAAGAAAAGAAACGAACGGCTTGTCTTCATAAGGTCTTTATTGCTCAAAATGTTGGGAAAAGAACCCCGAACAAAATATATACAAGTACAAAATAAATATAGTAACAATAAATGGGAGAGAGCAAGGTGATCGCCAGCATTAAAAACAAATAAATACAATATAAATGGTGTGAAAAAGCGGGCGCTCGCAGGCTGCCCAGTTTAACAGTAGTAAAAAATATAAGTCAATGAGTCCATTGGTGACAATAGAAATAAAATGTGTCTGTGAGTTCACCGAAAAAAAAACAGACGGTAAAGCAGTAAGAGTTCAAAGGTAAACAATTTCAAAACAAAACGCGAATTCAGTAGTAAAAGTAAGTCTCGCACTTGGGCAGAAAAGTAGACACAGAACACTAATGAAGAACACTGATGATGGAATAAAACACAGTAGTGGAGAGCCGAAAGTTAAGCCAGCAGTTCCACGACATTTTCGACGACTTGGAACCAAGGCTGATGTGGTGACCATATAGACATGAAGTTTGGAACAGTGTTATTGGCTTGTGCAATGTCAAATTCGAGTTGTAGTCTGGCTGTAACGGAGTGACGATATCTGCGGCAGAGGAAACGACGAGCTGTGTGATAACGGCGGAGGGAAGGTTGATCGACGCTGCGATGATAGTACAGATAGATTGCATACTTCGCTTGTAGAATTAGGAAGGAGCATACATGATTATGCGTGGGAGCCGACGGAAAGTGGTGACGTAACACAAGATAATGTGACATGGTGTGAAGGTGAGCACAAACTTTTTGAAGGAGAGAGAACATCAGTGAGAACAAGGGCTGTAACATCAGACACAAAAAGTATGCATGATGAACATCTCCGAGGGTTGAACAAAAAAAAACAAAGAGGTGAAGTCAGATGACGGAAAGGGTGAAGAGTTCGAGGAGTCAGTAGGCGGCGATGAAGATGTAACCAATGAATGTCACAAGCTTTTGGAGAGGCGAGAGAAGTATGAGAGTCTGTCCAGGTGGCTGGCAAATCTAAAGATGGTACATTGGGAATAGGCATAGGTTCAAGAAAATGTGTTAAAAAATGCTGATAAAGAAGCTTGACAGTAACCTGATGAGGAAGGAAAGGAATATCATTGAGATACACAAGAAAAGGAAGGCTATGAGGCGCTGAGGGTTGCGAGATAAGTCCATGTTGATCTGCGAGGAGAGGATAGAGTCGACGAATACTGACTTGAAGTAATCGAAGCTGAGAACGATGAATGGGCGAATCCGAAAGAGGAGGAGTGATCTGGGAGAGCGATTTCCAGCGAAGGTTGGAATCCACGAGTTGAGAGACTCGCACCACGCCACTGGTGAACCAGGTGGAGAAGTGGAAATATGAAGAAGCAGTGGAACGGATAGCAGAAGAAAAGAAGAGAGGTTCCGCAAGGAGATCGTTAGTAGAGGCAGGGGGAAGGCGAATAGGATATAAGGAACGCCAGAGGGTAAGAGCGGATCTGTAAAACTCAGGGAAATGGCTCGGAACGAGAGGAAAGAGGTCCATGCGGAGAAAAGTTGAGACAGTGAGGTGGGGACTTCGGGGAAAGAGAAGCGTGTCGACAATGGTTTGAGAAGAAGAAGGTTGGAGAAAGAAATTCCGAAGGAAATTTTGAAGGTGGAAAGCTTTGAACTTCAGAGAGATATCGGAGAGAGAGAGACCACCAAAAGAAATAGGAAGAACGAGAGTGGAGTGCTGCACCCAATGAATGACATTCCAGACGAAATTAGTGAAGGTACGTTGAAGTTCGCGAAGCAAAAACGGCGGAGGAAGGTGCGCAATCCAAACATGAAAAAAAGATGGTTGGAGAAAGGTGTTGAGGAGGTAGGCACGGCTGAGGAACGACAGAAAAGGCTTGAGACGGTAAAAAGGTGCTAGGCGGCGATTGACCCGCTGAACCAGGGGAGTCCAGGTAGCGGCGGCGACCGCAGAGGGGTCTCCAATGTAGACTCCAAGGAATTTGGCAACACTTGAAGACCAGCGGGCACCCCATGGGCGGTCAGCGCGGATCGTCCACGACCCAGCCCATAATCCAGAGCATTTATCCATGTTGAGTGAAGAACCAGAAATCGCAGCATATTCAAGATAGGTATTTCGAAGAGTTCCGAATGCTCCCTCAGAACGGATGAAGACTGTTAAGTCATCTGCGTATGCCGAAAGTACTGTGTGGTGGTGACGGGTGCACGCAACTCCTCGCGGAACTGAGGAGAACCAACGAGAACGGAGACAAATCAAAAGCGGCTCAAAAAGAGAGCAAAGAGTTGACCCGACAGGGGGCAGCCCTGCCGGATCCCACTAGCGAAAGGAATAGCAGAGGTGAGAAATGCTGAAGTACGAACACGAAAGAAGGAGTGAGTGTAAAGATTGGAAAGCGCCAAACGGAAGGAGGAAGGAAAACCAAACTGGCGAAGAACAGTGAAGAGATATGAGTGGTTAATTGAATCAAAAGCTTGACGCTGGTCGATATTGAAAATTGCGAGAGGTTCAGAGAGTCGAGAAGCAAGAGCGTATAAGTTACGAATGACAGTGATGTTAGAAGCGATTGAGCGAGAAGGAACAGTGTAGGTCTGATCAGGATGGATGATGTGCGAAAGAACTGGATTAAGGCGAAGAGCAAGAACTTTGGCAAAGATTTTGTAATCGGTATTTAGAATGGAAATAGGCCGCCAGTTTGTCAAGAGTCCAAGGTTGCCAGATTTTGGAATAAGGCGAAGTAGAGCAAAGGAAAAAGCTGATGAAGAAAAGGAAGACGAAGAAAAAACGAAGTTAAAGCAGGCAACAAGAAGAGGAAGAAAGGTTGGAAGAAAAGCCTTATAAAAGGAAAGAGGAAGACCGTCTTCACCTGGTGAGGAACGATCATTAAGACTGAAAACAGAAGAACGAATTTCGGCTGGTGAGATTGGAGCACTGAGCGAAGAAAAGAAACATTGAGGGACTTGAGGAAGACCGTGAAGAAGTGGAGAGGAATCAGCTGGAAGCATCTGAGTAGGTTGAAAACGACCAGAAAAGTATGAATGAGTATGTTGGCAGATGAGGGAGGGGTCTGCCGTGGTAGATCCATCCGGAAGGGAAAGATAAGCGATGGTATTGTATTTAGTTCGATGTTCTTCAAGATGACGAAGACTCTGAAGGGGATCATCATGAAAGTGAAGAAGCGTGAACTTCAAGCGAGTCAGAGCAGATTTAGCCGATGATTGGAGGCGATGATGAAGTCGGGCTTGCAGGATTTCAAAGTTAGGATCGGTGTGCGAGGTAGACTGAAGAGAACGGCGGATTGAATCTATGTCCATAAGACGATTGGTGCGAACAGAAAAACAAAAGCGTTTAGCAAACGCAGAAATGGAATGCTTGGTGGAGAGCCACAGAGCTGCCGGGTCAACAGTGGAGGAAAGTTGATTGACTGATTGCGCAATAATGGAATTGACATGAGAAATAAAAGTTGGATCTTGCAGGCAGAAATCATCAAGGGTCCAAACCATTGGGTGAGGGACACCAGTGGAAGGAAGATGAAATTGAAGAACGACTGGACGATGGTCGGAGGAAACAGCTGGAGCATGTGAAACAGAAACAAGGGAAGAACGCAAAAAACTGGAAACATAAAATCGGTCCAAACGTGCAGCAGCGTTGGAGGATCCTGCAGGAGGAAACCAAGTGAAATCACGGGTCACAGGATGGAGAAGGCGAAATGCATCTTGGAGATCAAAATTAAAGACCAGTTGAGTGAGTTGCGAAACCAGAGAAGAGCGGAAATCTTGAGACCCATCACGATCGTAAAGAGGTTGCAGCGTACAGTTAAAGTCACCAGCCATAATCACAATTTCAGAAGACGGAATCTCAGCGAGAATTGTAGTAACATGAAGAAAGAGGGATGTAGCTTCTGAATCACTACGAGGAACGTGCAAATTTAACAAATGAAAACGGGTAGAAAGGAAGCGAAAAAGAAAGGTATTGAAAAATCCCGAGCAGGCTCTGTGACTCAACAACGTCAGACAGAAACGGAAGAAAACGATTATGAATGCCAATTGCGGTGCCGGACCCCAAATGGGCACGGAAATTGTGAAAAAAGACAAAAGGCCAGCGTCGCCAGCGGGAAATGTCTGTCAAAGGAGAACAGTTTGTTTCCTGCAGGAGAATGATGTTAGCTTTAAGATAACGAATATCTTCGAAGACAAGAGCATTAGTTGCCGACGCAGCAAAGCTTCGGCAGTTGAAACTAACACAAATCAGTTGGGATATCATGAACAGGCTGTAGATGGTTTTCGAGTTCAGCTGAGAGCTTCTTCAACAGGTATGAAAGACGCCGCTGAAACTGGGCAGCATCAGGAGGAAGAGTAATATTTCTCAAAAATTCATCAAGTAATTGAAGTTGTTGAAGCATTTCAGGTAACCTATTTAACTTGGATTGAATACACGGGATTGTTAGCAATTTACGTTTTTTAGGGTGTTGAATTAGTTCAAGAAGTTCGGTGTATGTGAGCGGTTGCACTGGAACAGAACAGTCTTTGAAAAGAGTTGAAAGTTTGGTTATGGTGGGAAAAGAAGAATCATCTTCAACATCCGAAGCAACCGATGCTGATTCACTTAAATCAGCAGCAACATCCATATCATCTTCAGTAGGGAGGCATGCGAATCTGTTTGTTGTCCGAAGTGGAGAAGAAAAATTCTCCACGCCAGGTGAGGTTCCAGAGGAAGTGGCAGAAGATTTGGTCCGAGAACGCCTTGAGCGTCGCGAACGCTTTGGAGAAGACTCCGCAGAATTTGGGCGTTTCCCGGAAGTTTTGGGTCCAGAGGAGCCCTCAGAAGAAGGAAGAGGTGGAAATGAGATGTCATCAATGACAGCAGATTTGAACAGTTCAGAAGCAGACGTTTGAATTTGCGAAACAGGCTGTAAAACGGGTGCCAATTTTTTGCACGGTGGTGGCGCTTGAGTGCTGGGCAATGAAGATGCAGAAGTTTTGAAAGAAAGCAGCTGTTCGGAATTGAATGGTAAAGACGGTTCAGTGTTTGGCAATAACTGCGTAGTTGTTTTGAAAGAAAGCGCCTTCTCGGAGTTGTATGGTAATGGCAGTTCTGAAACAGGCAAAGACAACGAAATATCTGCAGTCATGGAAGGAGCAATCAGCAGAGATGGTGACGTGGTTGACATAGGAGCAACAGTTTGTTCAGTAGTAACGGAGGAAGAAGTGGAAGATGGAGGTGCATCGGGAACCTTCGTCGAAGGGACAGCACCAGGTGCAGGTGTGCGGTGAGGGCACTCAGAAACCAGGTGTCCCTCAGCTCGGCACCGGAAGCACTGGACACCAGCAAATAAGTTGAAAACGTATGTTCGTGTGTCCGTAACAAGTTGCAGAGCTGTGGGGCGGTAAGAAATGGCTTGGTCAGTGGGGAAAATAACACGATATTGGCGACGACCCCCTTGCACAAAGTTGAAAGGAGAGTCTCTGGCAGCAGCTGGAAGAAATTTTGTCTCTCCCACTACTCGACCAAGAGTGCCGAGTGCAGCAACAAGTAAGTTGTCAGGAATAGCAGTAGGCACAGGAGATAATGTCACTGTGACCGGGCGCTGTGCAGAAGCAACAGGTTGCAAGTGAAAGGAGCCAATATCAATGCCTGTAGCAAGAACGGTGTCGGTGGCTTTTTGGTGAACAAAATGAACGACAACACCCCCTCCAATGCGAATAATTGAAACGATGCTTTCCTTGGGAACAACTTTAACCAAGGCCTCCAAATAGAGGGGGAGTGGGGTGTCACGAAGAGACGGAAAATACACACTTAATAACAAAGCTGAAGAAAGTTCTTTACCTGCTGGTGAGTCGTCAGAAATCCGAATCTTGAGAACTTTATCTTCTCTAGAAAATTCTGGTTGCATAGAAAGAGGTGCATGAGATTGGTTTGGACGAGCAGTCGCAGCATACGAACGTGGAGGAGTAGCAGCCATGGCAGCAGAACGTGACTCGGCACCCAGGATATGCAAATTAGGACGAAGAACATTCGATGCAGAAACATTAGGACGAAGCACATTAGAAGCAGAAACACAATTAGAAGTAGACAAATCCACACTTGGAGAGGTCATAGTTGTCTCACAAGCGGTCGATGTAGCTAAAGAAAATCCAGCAGAGATAAAATCAGCAGACGAAACTTGGGAAGCAGCCATCATGGCCGCTAAGCCGAACAACACAACACTGTCTGCTGCAACTGCGTCACACAGAAGAAAAACAAAATAACGTAACAGAAGGCACTCACACTCACTTCAAGTGAGGCAAAACGGTGAAACCACAACGCAGTCAACACGAACCACTAACGCAGACGATAAATTCACAGGAAAAAAACATTTTTTTTACAGACGCAAAGGAAAGAAACGAACGGCTTGTCTGTCTTCACGATAACCACAAAGGAACATTCTGGTCTCGTGACCTGCTGGCATGGAGACGGAGAGAATTTGGTATGCATATGTTTTGTTGGTAAAGCTAACTCAGTTGTTTAAGGTGGACGTCAAGTAATTTTGCTTCCTGTACATCCAATGGAAAAACTTCTGTGCACATTTTCTTCACAATTAATGCGTTTCCAAGGATGAAAATTTGAACATCGATTAAAATAGCTTCATTTTATAACTTGGAATACTTAATATTTTCTAAAACATAACCATAATTATGCAATCCAACATTTGTTTGTCTTTAATGACGTCATCAAAGAACAGATCGCGCCATCTTTTTCTGGACAATTAATGCGTTCCCAAGGATGAACATTTTAACATCGATTAAAATAGCTTCATTTTATAACTTGGAATACTTAATATTTTCTAAAACATAACCAAATTTATGTAATCCAACATTTATTTATCTACTGACGTCATCAAAGTACAGGTCACGCCATCTTTTTTCTGGTTCCAACACCACCAAAGGAAAAGTTATTGATTTTTTATATATTTATGGTTATGTTTTAGAAAATATAAAGTATTCCAAGTTATAATATGAAGTTATTTTAATCGATGTTCTAATTTTCATCATTGGGAACACATTAATTGTGAAGGAAATGTGTACAAAAGTTTTTCTATTGGAAGTATAGGAAGCAAAATTACTTGACGTCCACCAACGAGATAGAAGTACGTAGAGCGCTTACGTCGGGGAACGGGTGAAGCCACTGGAAACAAGTGGCAGCCATGTTTGATGAGGTACAGAACGATTTCCGTTCCGTGTTAAGAAAGGGAGTTTTCGTAATATATGGTTTGATGTTAAATAAGGATTTAACTCAGAAATGTTGTTATAAACACCTAGGGGGAGAGACTAAAACTTTAACGTATCAAATAACGCTTTTCATTGTTAGTTGGCGGCAATAGTGTTTTAAAAAGAAAATGATATTTTAATGGATGCAGCTTGCTCTCGTTGAATAAAATCTCATGCCGTAATTTTTTGACATTTCACAAATTATTTGGAACCAATTTTCAGTGAAATATAAGTCAGCGGTAATAGAGTAAATGAAAAAAAAAAAGAAATAAAAAAATAAAAATACAGTTGCAGTCAATCCGCAATTTCGGTAAAAATCTTAGATATTCGTGGGTCATCACCATGAGAATGCTGAATCATCCCACAGCTTATCACTCCAAATACATAGACGCCAAATATTTTATGGGAGTTTTAAATGAAAAAAAAAGTTCGAAGAAAAACGGAAAACAAACAATGAGTTTACACAGCCAAGAGGTACCAATATTAAAATACTTTTACCAACTGCCCCTATCTTATATAATCAGAAGAAAACTACTACTTACCTGGTTTTTATTTAATAAAAATTAAAAGTCCTTAGCACTGGGCATGTTTCTAATCTGTTTGTTAGCCTTGACATTCGACAACACAGATCTGTAAGCCTTATTCGTGGGTAGGCAAGGCAATTGTGGTAACTTGACCATAATAAAGGTATCTTCCAGCACATACACTAAATACTTTACACAATATAATTCTCTCTCTCTCTATGTATATATAAGACCCAGAAGATGACCCCATGGGAGATGAATGGATGAAATTCGAAATCATGCAGGAGTGACACGGAGGAGACAGGCTCAAGACAGACAATTGTGGAAGAAACTTGGGAGGCCTTCATCCAGCAGTGGATTGATAATGGTTGATGTTATACATATATCAGTAAAAAAGAAGTAAAGCACACTCATGTAGTAATTAGACCACATCAACACTGCACCTTGCTGCAGGAATTAGACGTAGTAGAAATAAACATAGAATTAACCAGAAGTAACCCACTTTCATGGTTCTAGATAAAAATGACATAGAATAAAACAACTCAGGAACCCCAAACCACTCTTTAGGGAAAGACATCTGGAGCCCCAAAGTTAAATCATAGCTTAAGTGTTACCGAAAAAAACCCAGAAGACCCCATGGGCGATGGGTGGCTGAAATTCGAAAGCATGTCGGAGGAACATGGAGGAGATAGGCTCAAGACATACAGTTGCGGAAGAAACTTGTGGAGACCCTCATCCAGTAGTGGATTGATAATGGTTGACAATGATGATAATGATATATATATATATATATATATAAGGTCAGGTGATGCGTAACACCACAGCCTCTCCTTGACAACTGTCAAACCCGCCTTCTCGTGGTGCATCCTGTTCCCACTAAAGGGGCTCTGACGACCGCCCATAGCGGTATAACTATACCATCGGGATTAGAGGAAATTCTATCCCACACTCACCAACCCGCTTGGCCAGCGTGGTGAGTTATGGCCAAACCCCTCCAAAATGATTCCACAACTTAAATCTTGGCCCTCAGTCTCCGGCAGCTGGAATGTACCTGGCCAAGGCAGCGGCCAGTGCGACATGAAGGCAGAGGGTGCTAAGAATCCCCGGAGGACCGGACTAGGCTGCCATCTGATGCTGACCTTGGCTACTTACAATGGACGCTCCCTATCTTCTGATTCAAGGCTTCTTGAATTGGAAGAGGAACTACAAAGGATCAAGTGGGACATCGTGGGGCTAAGTGAGGTAAGGAGAAAAGGAGAAGATCTCATCGAACTGAAAAGTGGACATCTCTTCTACTATCGTGGGACAGATACTGGCAGAACTAGTGGTGTTGGATTTATAATAAACAAGAAACTGAAGGATAAAGTTGTAGAAGTTGAAAGTTCCTCTGACAGAGCTGCACGACTTGTTATCCAACTCTCGAAAAGATACCAGGCTCAGATTATTCAAACTTATGCACCCACCACAAGTCATCCTGAAGAAGAAATTGAAGAATTTTATGAGGAAATTTGTCATCTAAATAATAAAGGTAAGCAGCACTTGAAAATAATTATGGGAGATTTCAATGCAAAAATAGGGCAACGGCAACATAATGAAACTTCAGTAGGTAAATTCGGTCATGGCAACAGAAACCAGCGTGGAAATACTCTCGTTGAGTTTGCAGAGGCAGAAGGGTTTTTCATCTTGAACTCCTTCTTCAAGAAAAAGCCACACAGGAAATGGACATGGAGACATCCAAATGGGACGACAAGTGAAATTGATTTTATTATGTGTAACAAAAAATTCGTCATAGAAGACTGCAGTGTGCTAAACAAGTTCAACACAGGTAGTGACCATAGATTGGTGAGATGTAAGATGCACCTCAACACTAAACTTGAACGTGGCAAGCTCATAAGACAAACAAAATCTATTGACATAACCAACCTTAAAAAACACCATAATACCTTCCAGTTAGAACTGAAGAACAGGTTCTCTGCTTTAGAAGGCCTAACATCGGAAGAAGTGGACATCTCTGAAGTTAACAGAAAAGTAACCAAAGCTCTTATGGAAACAGCAACAAAATTAGCTGGGTCTAAGAACAAGTTGCATGTGAACAAATTATCAGGAAAAACCAAAATGTTGATGCAAAAAAGAAGAGAGATGAGGACAACTAAAGAAGATGTGACTTCCAAAGTGGAATATATAGAGCTATGCAAGACAGTAAGAAAAAGTATCACTGAAGACGTAAGGAAATTCAACTGTGAACTAGTGAGGAAAGCAATTGAAAACAACCAAAGCCTAAAATTGGCAAAGGGACATCTCAGTAAGGGAAGAAAACAGATTATGGCACTGAGAAAAGAAGATGGTTCTGTAACAAGAAATAGAGGCGAAATTTTGACAAGAGTGAAAGATTTCTACTCCAAATTATATGAAAGGGATGATACATGCACTCCAGACATCATGAAAGATACCAGTACCAGAGTTCCTCCAGTTCTTCCAGCAGAAGTTGCACATGCAATCAAGAACATGAAGCGAGGAAAAGCTCCAGGAGAAGATGGAATTACTGTAGACATCATACAAGAAGCAAGTGGAGAAATCGAAACAGTACTCGCCCAAATTTTCACTCGATGCCTTAATGAAGGAAAGATTCCTGAGGATTGGAACACCGCTACAATGATCCTGCTACATAAGAAAGGTGACATTGAAGATCTCGGAAACTACAGACCTATCAGCCTCCTATCAGTAGTTTATAAAATCTTCACTAAAGTTCTTTCACACCGCTTGAAGGTAACACTGGACATGGCTCAACCGAGAGAACAAGCTGGATTCAGGAGTGGCTACAGCACAATAGATCATATCCACGTGCTGAGAGAACTAATTGAAAGAGCGAGGGAATATGAACTTCCATTGTGCATGGCTTTTATCGATTATGAAAAAGCCTTTGATTCGGTGAAACCATCAGCAGTTACAATGGCTCTGAAAACCTGCGGTATTGAAGATGCATACATTAATATTATTAATAACATCTGTGAAAACGCAAGTGCAAAGATTCGGCTGTTTGAAAATACAACACACGTAAAAATTGGAAAGGGAGTGAGACAAGGTGACACCATATCTCCGAAGCTCTTTAATGCCACATTGGAAAATGTTTTTCAGTTGCTGAGCTGGGAAAGCAAGGGGATAAAGATTAATGGAGATTATCTAACCCACCTTCGTTTTGCTGATGACGTAGTCATTTTTGCAACTACCCCATCAGAGCTGCAGAGTATGATCCAGGAACTTGCTGACAAGAGTAAAGAAGTGGGATTAAAAATGAACTTTCAGAAGACAAAAGTGATGTTAAATGCTTTTACAAGAAATGAAGATTTATCGATTGATGGAGAAAAGCTGGAGATAACAGACACGTACGTTTATCTTGGACAGCAGATATCAAGTGAGGGTCACATTGATGAAGAAATTAATCGGCGTACAAAACTTGCCTGGAGAGCTTTTGGAAGAAACAGCATAATTTTCAAGAGCAATATGCTATTATGTCTTAAAAGAAAAGTGTTTGATCAATGCATCCTTCCAGTGCTTACGTATGGTGCAGAGACGTGGACCTTAACTAAAAGAGACATACAAAGGCTGCAGACAACTCAAAGAAGCATGGAGAGGTGCATGCTTCGTGTAACCAGGAGAGATAAGAAGAGGAACTCGTGGATCCGAAAAATGACAAGAGTGGAAGACATCATGATCAGAGTTAAATCCCTGAAATGGCAATGGGCTGGACATACTGCCAGAAGGACAGACCATCGATGGACAGCTGAAATTTTAGATTGGATTCCAAGGGACAGGAAAAGACCCAGAAGAAGACCACATGGGAGATGGGTGGATGAAATTCGAAAGTATGCAGGGGTGACATGGAGGAGACTGGCACAAGACAGACCGTTGTGGAGGAAACTTGGGGAGACCTTCGTCCAGCAGTGGATTGATAATGGTTGACAATGATGATGATGATGATGATATATATATTGATTATATACAGTATACATATATTGTAAGGATAATAGGAGTCAATGATGATGATATATATACCATTATCAATCCACTGCTGAATGAAGGTCTCCCCAAGTTTCTTCCACAATTGTGTGTCTTGAGACTGTCTCCTCCATATTACTCCGGCATGCTTTCGAATTCCATCCACCCATCTCCCATGAGTCTTCTGTCCCTCGAAATCCAGTTCAAAATTTCAGTCGTCCATCGGTGGTCTGTTTTTCTGGCAACATGTCCAGCCCATTGTCATTTCAGTGGTTTCACTCTCTCTCTCTCTCTCTGTATATGTATATTCTTTGAGTTGTCTGCATTCTTTGCATGTCTTTTTTTTGGTATCAAAAGAAAAATCTTTCTACACATCCTGCTTTTCTTTTTTAGTTAAGGCCATATATACACCTGGTTATGATGTCGCCCACCCTCTCTTTCTCTCTCTCTCTCTATATATATATATATATAAAACATTACGTATAAACATTACTTACCTTTTTCCTGTATTTTTTATTCTGTCAGTTTACTTTTTGGTGTATTTTAACAGCAGGAATAGGCTAACCCTTTTTTTGATGAAAATTATTTTATTTATGTATCTACATATGTTTATTTGCTATGTATTATTTAACTATCTTCCAAGGTTTATCCGTAAGAAAAAGAATTGAAAATAATTATTCTTAAGTGCAGTTTAAATAAACTTGGTGACCTAATATATGTTGTAGTTACAGATATATATATATATATATATATACTTAAGAGCAAAACTGAAGACTAAGGAAAAAATTTTAGAATTTAAAACGAAGGGTGCAAAATAACCTATTTTGCACCCTTCGTTTTAAATTCTAAAATTTTTTCCTTAGTCTTCAGTTTTGCTCTTAAGTAACTAATTTCAATTTATTATTTAGCAGCTCATGCGCAAATTCTAGTTGAAATGTTTTATTATTTTTTATTATTATTATTATTATTATTATTATTATTATTATTATTTTTTTTTTTTTTTTTTTTTTTTTTACTTGAGGTTTTTTTTTCATTTTCTAATTTTTCTTTTTAGTATGTTTTGGATGCAGCTTTTTGGAGTGTAGTTTATACTCGAGTTTGGTCTTTTCTTGGACTGCTTATTTCTAAAAAGTTTTTCCTAGTTGGTTTGCTCAGAATTTGTATGTTTTGGCCCAAGTGGAGTTCTAAGGACGATGAAAGGATTGGAGGTCAGCTCAGATATTTTAAGTCCTCCCGCTCGGTTAGGCTAGCACCCTTTCCCATAGTGTATGAACTCGCTGGCAAAGGTAATCTAAAGTTATGAAATGACAAACGTTGTTTGACATGTAAATCTGCAGATCCTAACCTGTATTCTTCTGTTGAGGATAATTGCTCCAACAAGTTTTGCAAAGCCTACAATACCATCTATAAGCTCACCTGTACTGTCTGCAACCTTAGCTATATTGGCCAAAGTAAAAATCCTCTTCATCTTAGGATTAATGGTCACAGGTCTCTAGTAAACAAGTTCTCTAATTCAGAAGTGAACCCCTCCACAAACGCCAACCAGTACTCTACCTTTGAATTAGAGCATTTCCATACTCATGGTTTTGACAAAGTGAAAATAGAGGTACTACATATTATCCCTGACCTCTATGCTCGGCTAGAAAATGAATCCCTTGAAATTTTGCAGCATCAGTCTCTTTATCCCTATGGCCTTAATTCCACTCTATCTGACAATAAGCATAATCAGCATAAATTTTCAATTCGTGAACTCTTCTTTCTTGTTAATAATAAGAGCTGCTCTAGAGCTAATAGAGGACAGAGGTTATTTCGCACATCAAGCAAAGTTGATTTTGCTAACTTGCTAAAAACTCTGGAAAGCTTTAAAACTGGCACTAATTTTGTTAAAAATACTTACAAAATTCTCAAGTCCTTCAAGCACTCTGTCCTTAAATGTTTTCAAATTCTGGAATGAAACTGCTGACCATGTTGATAAGCATGTTTTTGCTTTGGTTCTGGACATTCTTAAACATATTCTTAAAGATAAAATTTCTCTTAAAGAATTTTCCAGTAATTTTGTTACCATCAGGTTCCTAAATAAAGCCTACGATAATCTCAATGTAAGGAAGCTGTTATACAATAATGCAATTTTTTTTCCCATCCACAGGCACCAGTCTATTGTAAGTTTTAAATATGTTAAGACCTTAGGGTCAATAGTTAAAAACTACAAACTTAACTCTTCGAGCTACATTCCTGTAATTACTACTTGTTCTTGTGATGAACATAAAGAAACAGTTCACTATGATAAGAATTACAACCATATTATCACCGGAAACTTGAGTTTTGTTGAAAATGAAAAGCTTAGGAATTTATTAGAGTATGGCTCTAAATTCAGACCTTCCTTCACAATTTCCAAAGAAAGGATTCTTGAGAGCTTCACTCAAGATGTAAATATGTACATCGTAAAAACCAGTTTAACGTACAATCAGCCTATTGAGGCCTTCGCAGAATGGAAATATAATATAATCAATAGCTTCACCGGTGAGTTGGCAGGTCTGGACTTTTGTTTCGACAGAAATCTCTTTTTCTCTGGAGAAGCTAAAAGGTCACTCTCCAAACTACAAGACCAATTTATTTTTACCACTTCGGATAAAGCTAGCAATAATTTTGCAATTATCTGTAAGAAGTTCTATTTTGAATTGTTAACTATGGAACTCAATAATAGAGTAACATACGAGCCCGTAAGATATTCTACCAAGCAGTTAGAAAATCGGTTTAAGGCATTCTTCAAGAAACTTAAAATTCCACAAACTAGAAGATATGGGCCTGAATTTCCATTTCTTTTTGCAACGGTTAAGTTTCATAAGGATCCTGTGAAGTTCAGGTTCATAGCTAGTGGAGTAAGGAGTCATAAAAAGAAAATAGATCTTGCTTTTGAAGATGTCTTAAAGAAGGTTTTGAAACACATTAGAAACTGTTCTAACTTGATGTACAGAGATTTTTGGATAATTAATAATAATGCAGAAGTAATTTCTACTATACTCAAAGTTTGTCCCCTAGATATTAATAGTTATGATTTTGAAAACCTATATACTAATCTGCCTCTATCAGATATAATCACTACCTTTAAAGAGCTGTATGCAGAATTTAAACTTAACCAATTTGTTGATGTAGGAACTTGGAACTCTTATCTCAATTGCTGCATAAAAAATAACCATATCTTATATAATAATACTCTCTATAAGCAAGTGAACGGTATTCCAATGGGAACATCAACGTCCACGAATATCGCTAATCTATTCCTGTTCTTTAAGGAATATAAATTCATTAAAAATCACCCCACCTGCTCAGATAACTACCTTTACACTTTTAGATATATTGATGATCTGCTGTGTATCAATAATTCCGAAGTTATAGAGAGTGATTTTGATAATATCTATCCTAGCTCTCTTAACTTATGTAAAACTAACCACAGTAATCAGGAACTTGAGTTCCTAGACTTAAGCATTAAGCTCAACAGAGGTAACCCATCTATTAGCCTCTTTGATAAAAGAGTTAATTTTCCTTTCAAAGTAATTAAATATCTACACTGGAATAATAACATTTCAACCAAAGTAATTGAGAATGTACTAATTTCTCAGGTCCTAAGAATTTCAAGAATTTGCAGCAACAATTTGGACTTCAATTACCACATTAATATACTATTAGAAAGTTTTCTAGAGAACGAAATTCCTTCTTCTTTCATCAAAAGAACTTTAAGAAAAATTATTCTGAATAATAGAGTAAGGTTGGCAGATCTGCTTTAATTTTCTACACAGTTAATAATATGATTCTGACCAATCAAAGCCGTAAGGAAGTTGGCTAGAGGATGCCTATTAACTACCTAAAGGAACCTTAGTGCTATGGATATGACGGTCCTATTAAAACAAAAAATTAAATAATATAAACAAAATCACAAAAAAAGCTTAAAAATCTGTTTATAAAAGAAAATAAAAACAAATAAAAAAGAAAACTAGTTATTCATCACTAGGATAGCTATACTAAAAATAGTAAAACCAACATTAAAATTAATAAGATTCTGATTAATCTATAGAAGCTCACTAAGGTGATTTAATACATGCAAAGATTATTAAATAAACAGCTCGTGTATTTTATAATATTTCTCATGTATTCTGGAGAGTTAATTCTGCTCATTCTGATCATACAGATCCACAGTCTTAAGTTTATATATTTTTTTCTCTGGTTAAAATCTCCGCGCGTTGGTTTCTTGCTGTATGAGGAGGCCATCAGTCCCACCCTCACTGCCCCCCAGCGTCTAGGGAGTGGCGGAAGAGGTCAGCCATGTTCTCCTCTTGTGAGGAGAAAAGTTTTTGTAACACAAGAGGTAAGCTCTCTTCCTTGTTTTTGGGTTCTAGGTTTTATAAGTTCAATGTTTGTACTTCATGTACCTTTTCTCTGTCGTTTTTTAGCTTTTCAGCTTTTAAGCATTGGTTTGTCTGTTAACATTTATGCGGGTTTTAACTCTTACTTTTCTTTGTAACTTTGAGCGTCTTTTGGGGAACCTAGGAACAGAAGATGGCTAAGCTTGTTCCTTTTCTATGCGCTGTCTATGCGCTGTTTTTTTCAAAGTAGTTAAGTTCTTAATAACTAATTAATTATGCACTTAAAGCACTGCTGAAATACTTTGTACATATTGCAACTAACTGTTTAAGGTATATAACTTTCACAAAGTTTTCTTTAGTTAATTATTATCTTTAACTTATTCTCGTTTTCGTGCTGTCATAAGTTGTAGAGTAGGGGGTTTTAGACTCAAGTTTTCTTTCAAAAATCTGTTCGTTATAAATTAACATTTCCTTTTTTAATTGCAATGTAAAATTTGTTTTTCAGGTTTAAATTCTCTCTCAAACGAACTTGGAATTTCGTTATAGCTGAAAATCATTTCTATTTATTATGTCACTCTCACAGCTTGAGTTCTCTTTAATCTTCTTCTCTCTGTTTAATAGTAACAGATGAAGAGCATGGGTCGGGCCATGAAGGTTAATGGATGCAAGCGAAATTGTTAACTAGTGCTAGGTCATGCTACTCTACGGAGGACATGACTTATATATATATATTTTTTAAACTATTTTAGGTGGGAATGTTACTTGCATCTATGGCCTTGCAGAAACCCATTTCCAACTAGGTCTTTGTGGAAGTGAGAAAATGCAGAGTTTTTGCTGGTCCTTGATAAAGCCAAGGCTCAGTATTCTCGACACCTTCTACATTCAGTTGTTTTATTTTATTTTTTTTTTTCTTTTCTCCTTTTACTCACACAGGTAGATACATAACCTTTTCTATGTTGTACTAGGTGTGAGTCAAAATTATATATGTATTTTTTTGCTTAGGTATCTTCTTTATAGAATATATATATATATATATATCATCATCATCATCGTCAACCATTATCAATCCACTGCTGGACGAAGGTCTCCCCAAGTTTCCTCCACAACGGTCTGTCTTGTGCCAGTCTCCTCCATGTCACCCCTGCATACTTTCGAATTTCATCCACCCATCTCCCATGTGGTCTTCTTCTGGGTCTTTTCCTGTCCCTTGGAATCCAATCTAAAATTTCGGCTGTCCATCGATGATCTGTCCTTCTGGCAGTATGTCCAGCCCATTGCCATTTCAGGGATTTAACTCTGATCATGATGTCTTCCACTCTTGTCATTTTTCGGATCCACGAGTTCCTCTTCTTATCTCTCCTGGTTACACGAAGCATGCACCTCTCCATGCTTCTTTGAGTTGTCTGCAGCCTTTGTATGTCTCTTTTAGTTAAGGTCCACGTCTCTGCACCATACGTAAGCACTGGAAGGATGCATTGATCAAACACTTTTCTTTTAAGACATAATGGCATATTGCTCTTGAAAATTATGCTGTTTCTTCCAAAAGCTCTCCAGGCAAGTTTTGTACGCCGATTAATTTCTTCACCAATGTGACCCTGACTTGATATCTGCTGTCCAAGATAAACGTAGGTGTCTGTTATCTCCAGCTTTTCTCCATCAATCGATAAATCTTCATTTCTTGTAAAAGCATTGAACATCACTTTTGTCTTCTGAAAGTTCATTTTTAATCCCACTTCTTTACTCTTGTCAGCAAGTTCCTGGATCATACTCTGCAGCTCTGATGGGGTAGTTGCAAAAATGACTATGTCATCAGCAAAACGAAGGTGGGTTAGATAATCTCCATTAATCTTTATCCCCTTGTTTTCCCAGCTCAGCGACTGAAAAACACCCTCCAATGTGGCATTAAAGAGCTTCGGAGATATGGTGTCACCTTGTCTCACTCCCTTTCCAATTTTTACGTGTATTGTATTTTCAAACAGCCTAATCTTTGCACTTGCATTTTCATAGATGTTATTAATAATATTAATGTATGCATCTTCAATACCGCAGGTTTTCAGAGCCATTGTAACTGCTGATGGTTTCACCGAATCAAAGGCTTTTTCATAATCGATAAAAGCCATGCACAATGGAAGTTCATATTCCCTCGCTCTTTCAATTAGTTCTCTCAGTACGTGGATATGATCTATTGTGCTGTAGCCACTCCTGAATCCAGCTTGTTCTCTCGGTTGAGCCATGTCCAGTGTTACCTTCAAGCGGTGTGAAAGAACTTTAGTGAAGATTTTATAAACTACTGATAGGAGGCTGATAGGTCTGTAGTTTCCGAGATCCTCAATGTCACCTTTCTTATGTAGCAGGATCATTGTAGCGGTGTTCCAATCCTCAGGAATCTTTCCTTCATTAAGGCATCGAGTGAAAATTTGGGCGAGTACTGTTTCGATTTCTCCACTTGCTTCTTGTATGATGTCTACAGTAATTCCATCTTCTCCTGGAGCTTTTCCTCGCTTCATGTTCTTGATTGCATGTGCAACTTCTGCTGGAAGAACTGGAGGAACTCTGGTACTGGTATCTTTCATGATGTCTGGAGTGCATATATCCTCCCTTTCATATAATTTGGAGTAGAAATCTTTCACTCTTGTCAAAATTTCGCCTCTATTTCTTGTTACAGAACCATCTTCTTTTCTCAGTGCCATAATCTGTTTTCTTCCCTTACTGAGATGTCCCTTTGCTATCTTTAGGCTTTGGTTGTTTTCAATTGCTTTCCTCACTAGTTCACAGTTGAATTTCCTTACGTCTTCAGTGATACTTTTTCTTACTGTCTTGCACAGCTCTATATATTCCACTTTGGAAGTCACATCTTCTTTAGTTGTCCTCATCTCTCTTCTTTTTTGCATCAACATTTTGGTTTTTCCTGATAATTTGTTCACATGCAACTTGTTCTTAGACCCAGCTAATTTTGTTGCTGTTTCCATAAGAGCTTTGGTTACTTTTCTGTTAACTTCAGAGATGTCCACTTCTTCCGATGTTAGGCCTTCTAAAGCAGAGAACCTGTTCTTCAGTTCCAACTTGAAGGTATTGTGGTGTTTTTTAAGGTTGGTTATGTCAATAGATTTTGTTTGTCTTATGAGCTTGCCACGTTCGAGTTTAGTGTTGAGGTGCATCTTACATCTCACCAATCTATGGTCACTACCTGTGTTGAACTTGTTTAGCACACTGCAGTCTTCTATGACGAATTTTTTGTTACATATAATAAAATCAATTTCACTTGTCGTCCCATTTGGATGTCTCCATGTTCATTTCCTGTGTGGCTTTTTCTTGAAGAAGGAGTTCAAGATGAAAAACCCTTCTGCCTCTGCAAACTCAACGAGAGTATTTCCACGCTGGTTTCTGTTGCCATGACCGAATTTGCCTACTGAAGTTTCATTCTGTTGCCGTTGCCCTATTTTTGCATTGAAATCTCCCATAATTATTTTCAAGTGCTGCTTACCTTTATTATTTAGATGACAAATTTCCTCATAAAATTCTTCAATTTCTTTTTCAGCATGACTTGTGGTGGGTGCATAAGTTTGAATAATCTGAGCCTGGTATCTTTTCGAGAGTTGGATAACAAGTCGTGCAGCTCTGTCAGAGGAACTTTCAACTTCTACAACTTTATCCTTCAGTTTCTTGTTTATTATAAATCCAACACCACTAGTTCTGCCAGTATCTGTCCCACGATAGTAGAAGAGATGTCCACTTTTCAGTTCGATGAGATCTTCTCCTTTTCTCCTTACCTCACTTAGCCCCACGATGTCCCACTTGATCCTTTGTAGTTCCTCTTCCAATTCAAGAAGCCTTGAATCAGAAGATAGGGAGCGTCCATTGTAAGTAGCCAAGGTCAGCATCACATGGCAGCCTAGTCCGGTCCACCGGGGATTCTTAGCACCCTCTGCCTTTATGTCGCACTGGCCGCTGCCTTGGCCAGGTACATTCCAGCTGCCGGAGACTGCGGGCCAAGGTTTAAGTTGTAGAGTCATTTTGGAGGGGTTTGGCCATAACTCACCACGCTGGCCAAGCGGGTTGGTGAGTGTGGGATAGCATTTCCTCTAATCCCGATGGTATAGTTATACCGCTATTGGCGGTCGTCAGAGCCCCTTTAGTGGGAACAGGATGTACCACGAGAAGGCGGGGTTGACATTTGTCAAGGAGAGGCTGTGATGTTACGCATCACCTGACCTTACATCCCATATATATATATATATATATATCACTTCTGTAACTCCCCTGTGACCTAGGTATAGACAGACATTGGGGCAATATGATTCTCCAAATGCTATTTACAGTTAGCAACACCAGTACCGAGTAGCTAAAAATAGTTTTATGTACTTTTCCAACCTAAAAAGACTTGTAATTTTTGGTATCAAAAGAAAAATCTTTCTACACATCCTGCTTTTAATATCTGGGCAGGTAAATTTTCTCTGGGCATGTATTATTTTAGATATTTTTCAAGCTCTATGCTGAGTGACCAAAAAATTCAGATTATGGACTTTAATTTTTTTATGGGACAAAAAATTGTATTTTTTTTTGTTTCAGTATTAAGTATTTAATATTTTTTATTTGCACTTTCATATTTTACTTTTTTTTTTAAGAAGCCTAGTTTTTTGTTGTCCCAAAGCTGAAATTTTGTAGTTTTCACCTGATATTTGTACACATTTTGGCAATTGTTAAGATGCACTGCACATAGTTTTTTTTTGTTTCAATTTTAAGGGAACAGCCTCTTATTAATATGAAGTGAGAAATTAACAACCACTGATTTGCATTCATGATGTGCAAAAAGTTTGGCGAGCAAATGTTTATGTTTTGTGTTGTTATTTTGTGGGTTCCTTCAACAGTCTTGCTGGAAATACAAGTGCGTCTGATTTGTATTTTAGAGAAATACAGGCACAACTTGTTCAATTCAAAGAAAAATTGATTTACGTGAGTGATATTTGTTCAATACTAACCTCTCATATGTATGGTTGATGCAATAGGAATAACTGGCAATTTATACATGGACATACTGACTGTACATTCATCATGAATCAGAGGTCACATTCTTCAAAAAAAAAAACAAAAAAAAAACCCACCACCTATCACGCAAAAATCAAATGCAAGTAGTTATTACAAAATGTTGCTAGTCCCTTTCTTTTGTATTATTCCATAATTTTTTTTCAATTGTCATTTCATAATCGTTTGTGCCAGTTTTCATATATATTTTATGTTATTTGCATTTTTGAGGTACCATTGTACTCCCTGTTTCCTATTTTCAGTTTTAAATCAATATTGCCTGTATTTTTGCTACCCAAAAACCACACACATTGTACTAACACATTCACAAATAAAGAGTATTCTGTCAAGAAATTTTCAAGCTCCCCACTCTCACTTTGTTGCAGTAATACTACAGATTAATCACTAATCAGAGACAAATGCCTAGAACACAAGCTGGGTGACCCTGTGCTTTCAGATAAAATACTAGATTGTTTTCTGACAGGTGTCAGCAAGCAATAAATTTATATTACTAATCACAATTATTACTTCTGCAATTTAAGTAACCATAAATTGATTGCTTTACCAGTATTTGCTATCTAATGGGCATTAGCCATGGGTACATGTTCTTTATCACATAAAAAGAAATTGCTGCTTCCTAAGATTTTGAAATATTTGTTGTCTTGTCAGACAAGTTGCAAGTACACTGTACAGATTCTAGAATATATATACAAATGCCATTTGCAAAACATCCTCAAGTATATGTAAAAAAAAAAAAAAAACACTAGCATAAGTAAAAATTGTTCCCAAAAAGCCTCAAAGTTGGTAACTCACAATTAACCTCATCTTCCCATAAACATGATTCAGTGTTCACATTGAGTACGACTGTTTACAAAATATAAGGAATAAAAAGTCTTAAGATAACACAGATATTGAAATGGTTCATCTGCTGGTTTAATCACCAGCTACACGGATTAGATGTCCTATTTTCTGCGTTTGATTAACTGAGCATTTACAGCTCAACCTTATTTAAAAATGCTTACTTGTGAAATGTAGGGCTAACCTTCCAAAAGTGGAGTAAATGGCATTTTATTGTTGAAATAATTATCCAAAATGTGCTGATAATTGTGAATATTCACAAATCATAACACGATCGCCGAGCAGCTGAAAGAACCGAGGTGACTCCTTGACACACGCAGAATTTGTACCTCATCGAAGATGGCGGGCTCTCCTCTCGTTGGCTTCAGCTGCCACAGCAGAGAACTAATCACAGAAGCACTCTATGTATTTCTATCTCGTTGACGTCCACCTTAACGGTTTAGCACAACGGTTTACGGTTTACGGAAATGCTTTTTGGACCGCTTTTGTTTTTCTTGGTAAATTTAGTAAGTGCCGTAAGTTCAAACGACAAAAGTCCGACCTTCCAAAAATTAACGACAGTAAAAAAAACCTCTGAAATTTCGTAATAACAAGCTTTATTTGCTTAGACATGCAATAAAAATTTTAATTTATATGAATTTTCCAGTTTTTATTTCATGTGATATACTTGGAGATCGGGCTGCAGGGCCCGAGCGCTACTCTGGAAACGAGCGTAGCCTAGCCTAGAGGCGCAGTTCCTAGTAGAGTACAAAAATTTTCTTATGCTATCGCCAATGCAGATTCCAAGAATCTACAAGTACAAATGATTAAATATATAAAACTGTTATAATTTGCTTTAATTCAGTAATGGACTACGGATTTCACCACGGGGTGGTGTAAAATATTGAGGACGCTAGTAAAGGTAAGACTGTGCTGGAGAAAATCCTCCCAAGACATTAGTAGTGATAAAAATGTCCTCGCCTTACTACAAGCGTGTTTCTGATTATTAAGGAATCATTACAGTGTTACCTGAAAACGTATGGTGTAAGGCATTTGGTTTCAGCCCCTTTAGATTAGCAAATAGTAGTAAAAAAAACAAAAAAAAAACCCTAGCTAACCGTTTCGATGCCAGTTTGAGGAGCCTTGATTTTTTTTTTTTTTGTCACAGAGTGTAAA
Source organism: Macrothele yani (assembly GCA_039090855.1). Classification (NCBI taxonomy): domain Eukaryota; kingdom Metazoa; phylum Arthropoda; class Arachnida; order Araneae; family Macrothelidae; genus Macrothele; species Macrothele yani. The sequence continues at coordinate 71,845,780 of CM076994.1, read as the reverse complement.
CCACCACCGCCAGGGAACAATTTCCCTGCCGGTGGTGGTTAATTGTTCCCATTTCTAATAATTTGCTATTGGGAAAAATTAGATAGCAAATATATTGTTGCATTGGAAGCACTAACGTCACGTTAGCTACACTAAGGCTTTAACCGTATACATGGAATGTCGGCATCCAGAAGACTGAAATAAAACTAAATCCCAGCTTCCAAAATATGATGATGTATTGCAATACAAACATCTCTACTATGTGGAATTAGGTTTTTATTACGGAAGTAGTCCGAGTTGTCAGTGCTTGAAAAATTTCCCTTTCAACGAGGACTGTTTAATGTTTTGTTGAAGGATGATAGAAACTTCAGATTGAAACTACAGATTCAAGTCCATGTGGATTTTTTTATTATATTTTCCCTCATTTTCTTATTTTTTTAATTAATTTCTCTAAATATTCAGTTATAAGCTAACACAATTAAACTAAATATAAGTGGAGATCTCCCAAAAACCTACGGGGGGCTTTTATATACTTTCGGTGGTGGTGGTGGTGGGGTGGGGGGGGGGCTAAGCATCCCCGAGAAGACGAGAACAGAAGGGGAATGGTCAAATTTCCAGGGGTGGGAAAACGCGCCCTCTTGCTTTCCTATAAGGGCGCCCATGTTTGCAGCTGTTCAACTGCTTATCATCAAATACGGTTCCGTTCATTGGCATGTTGGAAGTGGAAACTGGAGTCATCGGAACAGTCGACGCTTTGGCAGTCGTCCAGTGTCCAGTCACGGTTCTCTCGTACCTTATCTAAGAAGACTGGAACATCCTGAAGGAGGAGCTGTCGATGACGATCGGTCATCATGAGCATACGAAAGCCCAATCCACTCCTTTAACTCATCTGCAAGAGCGTCAGCTGGATTGTGTGCTCAGGAACGCTTCTCTGCGATGACTAGTTGTAATCTGCTGTTAAATGAGAGATCCTGATAAGTCGGTTATCCCGGAAATTACGTGCCAACCGGCATTCACCTCGACTGTCAACCAGTGTTGATCTACTCTTGCAACATGTTGGGTGAATGCGTGTCCCTCTTTGGACCATTCCCACCACACTTTTACTACGGTGGCCCTCGAACAGCCAAAAAAGCCTGAGGTTGCTGAGGTTTTGGTCCCTGACTTCCTCGTGCCAGGAATTATAATTATTTCTCGTTCGAACACTGACATGTCCTTCCTTTATCCCATTTCACTGGCTTGTACTAGCGACCTGATACGCCCAACTTGTGCCGTCTACATAAACTCCGCGACGGGTAGAGACGTCATTGCTACGTGATGTGGGATGGGTCCGCTTTTGGAGACACGGGTAGTTGGATTAAATTGACTCTTGGTCAGAGCTAAATTGCATGTTTGAGCAGAGCTTTTTCGTATTCGGTCAGTATCAGTTAGTTTCAAGAGGAGGTCAAAAAGGATTATTCGGTTTCGTGCGATACTTTTTTTTTATTGCCACCATCAATGTTAAAATTAATCTGGTACAGGAAAGTAGGGCAAAATGAAACTTATGCCTTTCAGTTACAATTCATTCAATTAAAGACATTGGACTCTACCTCTCAAACCAACCGTCTCTGCATACTAGTATGGGACACATATCCCGCGCTTGAAATCATACATATTCACACCACACAGAAGAAAAACAATTCTTTTGGGTGTCACGCTTCGTCTCGCCTTTAAAGCCTTGAATTATTAGCCACTCGCCTATCAGTGTCAAAAACAAATTCATGCAACGCGTCCCAGAGTTTGGGAATGAATGTTCCAAGCTACAGTTGTTAGTAGAGAACGAACAGTAATCTAAAAGGGAATTGTTTGCGAGGAACAGTGACCCCACAACGCCGTTGCTAACGTATTTCTCATTTGTTTTCTCTCTGTATTTACAGTGCACCTATTCAGGCCCCAGCCACCAATGGCTTTTTGCGATGGTCGACGGACTGTAGTGCCTACAACGTTCTATGGAAGAAACCTGACCAAGAACCTCAAAAAATATCATCATCTGCTAGTAAGTATAAGCTTCTGTAATATACACAGTCGAATCACATTATTGTGACCACTTCCTACTTTTGACGTCAGCAGCGCGTAGCCAATGAAAGAAGGCACGTGTCGTGAGCTGGCTTGGAGGGTATATATGGGGTGCTGTAGGTATTCTGAAAACATATCACTCGTTGCTGTCATGGATAAAAGGAGCGATTTATCAGATTTGAAAAAAGGGATGGTTATCGGCTTTCGGGCCAGGGTGGCAGTGTTTCTGAAACAGCGCAGTTTGTGAACTGTTCGTGTGCTGCTGTGGTTAAAGTGTATCGTGATGAGAGAAATGACACTATTGCGAATGAGCGACGTGGAAACAGCGGAGCACCATGTGGCATTGATGTGAAAAGTGAACATCTGCTACTAAGGTGCGTGAGGGCTGATCGACACGCTACAGTGGAGCAACTCACTGGCCGAATGAGCCAGTGGGCTACCGGAAGTGTGTCATAAACGACAATTCAGCGAACCCTCCTGCGTATAAGGCTCCGATGCAGACGGATGGTCACTGCACCTATGCTAGCGAAGGTGCATCGGCAGAAAAAGGCTTACATTTGCCCGACAGTATCGGAACTGGACCTCCGCTGATTAGCAAAGGATTGCCTTCTCCGATGAGTCACGTTTTCTGTTTCATCGAACGGATAGACGTTGGCGTATAAGGCGAGAAACATCGGAGAATAAACACTCTTCAACCATTGCTGGAAGAACACTAGCTGGTGGAGGCAGCGTTTTTGTCTGGGAAATATTTTTGTGGCATTCCCTGGGTCCATTCATATATGTGGAAGGCATTATGGACCGAATATGTTATGGATCCATCCTTGCAGACCACGTACACCCATACATGCTGATTGTCTTCTCTGGGGCGGATGGAACCTTCCAGCATGACAATGTGACGTGCCACACAGCTAGAAATATCCGAGAGTGGTTGGAAGAGCACGACGAAGACTTCAAAGTTCTTTCCTGGCTCTCTTATTCCCCAAACTTTCCCAATTCAGCAGCATCTGTGGGACCACCTCGATCATGTTGTTCGCTCTATGGATCCTCAACCACGCACGCTCCAGCAGCTGTCAGATGCACTGCAGTCAGCATGGCTCTACATACCTGTGAACATATTCTACCACCTTATTGAGTCACTCCCAGCCCGTCTAGCTGCTGTCCGCGCTGCACACGGCGGTTAATCTGGATATTAGCTGGTGGTCACAATAATGTGACTCGACCGTGTGTATATATATATATTATCAGGAAAAACCAAAATGTTGATGCAAAAAAGAAGAGAGATGAGGACAACTAAAGAAGATGTGACTTCCAAAGTGGAATATATAGAGCTATGCAAGACAACACGAAAAAGTATCACTGAAGACGTAAGGAAATTCAACTGTGAGCTAGTGAGGAAAGCAATTGAAAACAACCAAAGCCTTAAGATAGCAAAGGGACATCTCAGTAAGGGAAGAAAACAGATTATGGCTCTGAGAAAAGAAGATGGTTCTATAACAAGAAATAGAGGCGAAATTTTGACAAGAGTGAAAGATTTCTACTCCAAATTATATGAAAGGGATGATACATGTACTCCAGACATCATGAAAGGTACCAGAGTTCTTCCAGTCCTCCCAGCAGAAGTTGCTCATGCAATCAAGAACATGAAGCGGGGGAAAGCTCCAGGAGAAGATGGAATTACTATAGACATCATACAAGAAGCAAGTGGAGAAATTGAAACAGTACTCGCCCAAATTTTCACTCGATGCCTTAATGAAGGGAAGATTCCTGAGGATTGGAACAACGCTACAATGATCCTGCTACATAAAAAAGGTGACATTGAGGATCTCAGGAACTACAGACCTATCAGCCTCCTATCAGTGGTTTATAAAATCTTCACTAAAGTTCTTTCACACCGCTTGAAGGTAACACTGGACATGGCTCAACCGAGAGAACAAGCTGGATTCAGGAGTGGCTACAGCACAATAGATCATATCCACGTACTGAGAGAACTAATTGAAAGAGCGAGGGAATATGAACTTCCATTGTGCATGGCTTTTATCGATTATGAAAAAGCCTTTGATTCGGTGAAACCATCAGCAGTTACCACGGCTCTGAAATCCTGCGGTATTGAAGATGCATACATTAATATTATTAATAACATCTATGAAAATGCAAGTGCAAAGATTCGGCTGTTTGAAAATACAACACACATAAAAATTGGAAAGGGAGTGAGACAAGGTGACACCATATCTCCGAAGCTCTTTAATGCCACATTGGAAAATGTCTTTCAATCACTGAACTGGGAAAACAAAGGGATAAAGATTAATGGAGATTATCTAACCCACCTTCGTTTTGCTGATGACGTAGTCATTTTTGCAACTACCCCATCAGAGCTGCAGAGTATGATCCAGGAACTTGCTGACAAGAGTAAAGAAGTGGGATTAAAAATGAACTTTCAGAAGACAAAAGTGATGTTCAATGCTTTTACAAGAAATGAAGATTTATCGATTGATGGAGAAAAACTGGAGATAACAGATACATATGTTTATCTTGGACAGCAGATATCAAGTGAGGGTCACATTGATGAAGAAATTAATCGGCGTACAAAACTTGCCTGGAGAGCTTTTGGAAGAAACAGCATAATTTTCAAGAGCAATATGCCATTATGTCTTAAAAGAAAAGTGTTTGATCAATGCATCCTTCCAGTGCTTACGTATGGTGCAGAGACGTGGACCTTAACTAAAAGAGACATACAAAGGCTGCAGACAACTCAAAGAAGCATGGAGAGGTGCATGCTTGGTATAACCAGGAGAGATAAGAAGAGGAACTCGTGGATCCGAAAAATGACGAGAGTGGAAGACATCATGATCAGAGTTAAATCCCTGAAATGGCAACGGGCTGGACATACTGCCAGAAGGACAGACCATAGATGGACAGCCGAAATTTTAGATTGGATTCCAAGGGACAGGAAAAGACCCAGAAAAAGACCACATGGGAGATGGGTGGATGAAATTCGTAAATATGCGGGAGTGACATGGAGGAGACTGGCACAAGACAGACCGTTGTGGAGGAAACTTGGGGAGACCTTCGTCCAGCAGTGGATTGATAATGGTTGACAATGATGATGATGATGATGATATATATATATATATAGTGACCATAGATTGGTGAGATGTAAGATGCACCTCAACACTAAACTTGAACGTGGCAAGCTCATAGGACAAACAAAATGTATTGACATAACCAACCTTAAAAAACACCATAATACCTTCAAGTTGGAACTGAAGAACAGGTTCTCTGCTTTAGAAGGCCTAACATCGGAAGAAGTGGACATCTCTGAAGTTAACAGAAAAGTAACCAAAGCTCTTATGGAAACAGCAACAAAATTAGCTGGGTCTAAGAACAAGTTGCATGTGAACAAATTATCAGGAAAAACCAAAATGTTGATGCAAAAAAGAAGAGAGATGAGGACAACTAAAGAAGATGTGACTTCCAAAGTGGAATATATAGAGCTATGCAAGACAGTAAGAAAAAGTATCACTGAAGACGTAAGGAAATTCAACTGTGAACTAGTGAGGAAAGCAATTGAAAACAACCAAAGCCTAAAGATAGCAAAGGGACATCTCAGTAAGGGAAGAAAACAGATTATGGCACTGAGAAAAGAAGATGGTTCTGTAACAAGAAATAGAGGCGAAATTTTGACAAGAGTGAAAGATTTCTACTCCAAATTATATGAAAGGGATGATATATGCACTCCAGACATCATGAAAGATACCAGTACCAGAGTTCCTCCAGTCCTTCCAGCAGAAGTTGCACATGCAATCAAGAACATGAAGCGAGGAAAAGCTCCAGGAGAAGATGGAATTACTGTAGACATCATACAAGAAGCAAGTGGAGAAATCGAAACAGTACTCGCCCAAATTTTCACTCGATGCCTTAATGAAAGAAAGATTCCTGAGGATTGGAACACCGCTACAATGATCCTGCTACATAAGAAAGGTGACATTGAGGATCTCGGAAACTACAGACCTATCAGCCTCCTATCAGTAGTTTATAAAATCTTCACTAAAGTTCTTTCACACCGCTTGAAGGTAACACTGGACATGGCTCAACCGAGAGAACAAGCTGGATTCAGGAGTGGCTACAGCACAATAGATCATATCCACGTGCTGAGAGAACTAATTGAAAGAGCGAGGGAATATGAACTTCCATTGTGCATGGCTTTTATCGATTATGAAAAAGCCTTTGATTCGGTGAAACCATCAGCAGTTACAATGGCTCTGAAAACCTGCGGTATTGAAGATGCATACATTAATATTATTAATAACATCTATGAAAATGCAAGTGCAAAGATTAGGCTGTTTGAAAATACAACACACGTAAAAATTGGAAAGGGAGTGAGACAAGGTGACACCATATCTCCGAAGCTCTTTAATGCCACATTGGAGGGTGTTTTTCAGTCACTGAGCTGGGAAAACAAGGGGATAAAGATTAATGGAGATTATCTAACCCACCTTCGTTTTGCTGATGACGTAGTCATTTTTGCAACTACCCCATCAGAGCTGCAGAGTATGATCCAGGAACTTGCTGACAAGAGTAAAGAAGTGGGATTAAAAATGAACTTTCAGAAGACAAAAGTGATGTTCAATGCTTTTACAAGAAATGAAGATTTATCGATTGATGGAGAAAAGCTGGAGATAACAGACACGTACGTTTATCTTGGACAGCAGATATCAAGTGAGGGTCACATTGATGAAGAAATTAATCGGCGTACAAAACTTGCCTGGAGAGCTTTTGGAAGAAACAGCATAATTTTCAAGAGCAATATGCCATTATGTCTTAAAAGAAAAGTGTTTGATCAATGCATCCTTCCAGTGCTTACGTATGGTGCGGAGACGTGGACCTTAACTAAAAGAGACATACAAAGGCTGCAGACAACTCAAAGAAGCATGGAGAGGTGCATGCTTGGTGTAACCAGGAGAGATAAGAAGAGGAACTCGTGGATCCGAAAAATGACAAGAGTGGAAGACATCATGATCAGAGTTAAATCCCTGAAATGGCAATGGGCTGGACATACTGCCAGAAGAACAGATCATCGATGGACAGCTGAAATTTTAGATTGGATTCCAAGGGACAGGAAAAGACCCAGAAGAAGACCACATGGGAGATGGGTGGATGAAATTCGAAAGTATGCAGGGGTGACATGGAGGAGACTGGCACAAGACAGACCGTTGTGGAGGAAACTTGGGAGACCTTCGTCCAGCAGTGGATTGATAATGGTTGACGATGATGATGATGATGATGATATATATATATATCATCATCATCATTGTCAACCATTATCAATCCACTGCTGGACGAAGGTCTCCCCAAGTTTCCTCCACAACGGTCTGTCTTGTGCCAGTCTCCTCCATGTCACCCCTGCATACTTTCGAATTTCATCCACCCATCTCCCATGTGGTCTTCTTCTGGGTCTTTTCCTGTCCCTTGGAATCCAATCTAAAATTTCGGCTGTCCATCGATGATCTGTCCTTCTGGCAGTATGTCCAGCCCATTGCCATTTCAGGGATTTAACTCTGATCATGATGTCTTCCACTCTTGTCATTTTTCGAATCCACAGTTCCTCTTCTTATCTCTCCTGGTTACACCAAGTATGCACCTCTCCATGCTTCTTTGAGTTGTCTGCAGCCTTTGTATGTCTCTTTTAGTTAAGGTCCACGTCTCTGCACCATACGTAAGCACTGGAAGGATGCATTGATCAAACACTTTTCTTTAAGACATAATGGCATATTGCTCTTGAAAATTATGCTGTTTCTTCAAAAGCTCTCCAGGCAAGTTTTGTACGCCGATTAATTTCTTCATCAATGTGACCCTCACTTGATATCTGCTGTCCAAGATAAACGTACGTGTCTGTTATCTCCAGCTTTTCTCCATCAATCGATAAATCTTCATTTCTTGTAAAAGCATTGTACATCACTTTTGTCTTCTGAAAGTTAATTTTTAATCACTTCTTTACTCTTGTCAGCAAGTTCCTGGATCATACTCTGTAGCTCTGATGGGTTAGTTGCAAAAATGACTATGTCATCAGCAAAACGAAGGTGGGTTAGATAATCTCCATTAATCTTTATCCCCTTGTTTTCCCAGCTCAGTGACTGAAAAACACCCTCCAATGTTTGTTGCTTGGGGGTTAAACGATCATCACGACAAGTCAAAAGGCTATAAGACGTCACCCGTCATATATACGCGCATACACAGAGTGAGACAAAATAGGTATACAGTACTGATCCGGTCATGTTTAGTCTCTTAGCTGCAACATCCCTAGAACCTGTCTCCGACACTGTGACACCGTTTAGTCTCTTAGATTCCCAAAATGTCCTCCATCAACCTGGCAACATTCCTGGAACCTGTCCCTGACACTGTGACAGACTATAACACTCAAATTCCGGTTACCATCAATGCCCATAAATGCTTGCGACATGAATTCCTTCAATTCGTCCACTGTGTGGAGCTGCCTCTCAAAAGACTTATCCTTTACTACGCTCCCCTCTCCCCAAATACCCATAGATCACAGATCGGGGGAACGAGGAGGCCAGTCAATGCTGCCACGTCGCCCAATCCAATGCTGTGGGAAGGTGTCAAGGTAGCTCCATATCGACAAAGCAAAATGAGGAAAGACCCCATCTTATTGAAAGAACAGTTCGGTGAAGTCATCCCTGGTTGCGAGTTGTGGCACCACCACGTTGCGCAACATATTTAGGTAATTATTTTCTTTCACAGTTGTATCGAAAGAAAACCGGCCAGATGACACTATCCCTGGACAGTCCACCCAACACAATGACGTCTGGCCTGTTCACTTCAGTTGAGATAGTCACATGAGGATTTCGATCTGCCCAGTACACAGAATTGTGCCTGTTTACATGGCCTGGCAACTTGAAACAGTCTTTATCTGACCAGATGATCTTATCAAGAAAGTATGGTTCGTGAAATTTGGTTGCGCATCATCTCACATTGAAACCGACGCTATGGTCTGAATTGTCCTTAATAAGGCTGTGTAAGAGCAAATAGCCTTCAATTTCAAGTTACGCATTAAGCGTCGCAAGGATGTCCTCGGTATGGATAGCTCCTAAGACGCACGTCGTGTGGACTTATTCGGATTGTTCACGAATGCCAGGTAGACTCTCATCTCATTCTCTTCTGTCACAGACGTATGAGGACGTACAGATTTCGGTGCAGTAACCACTGAACCCGTTGCATCAAATTTATATATGATACGATAAATTGTCAGACGTGTTGGTGGAGCAGTGTCAAATGCCTCGTGTCACGTTCTGTGCACCCTCTCGGCATTTTCAGCTTTCCAATACTGCTTCAGAATCCATTTTCTTTGTTCTTCACTCGAATTCCCTGCCATCGTTTTCAATACCAGTAAAGTAAAATAAGTAATAAATGAATGAAAATGTAAAATAAATAAATAAATAAAAATAAAATAAAATACCGTGATCTGATTAGTAATGTATACCTACCTTTTGTCCACCCTATATATTATTATCACGATGAATGAATATTGCCATCGTAGCGAACTCTGCATCAAAATTTAGGAATTTGATCATTTTGTGTTAAAATTTATTATTATTATTATTAAAAAGGGTGTTAAATAAAGAAATTTAAAATTCGACTTTTGTACGAATGGCATTTTGCATCTGATTCCAAATTCTTATACAGTTTGCTGAGGTGATAAGCAGGAGGTTTTATCATAAATTTCTTTTAAAGTTGTGTAAACCCATTATAAGCTAAGTTTGGAGATTCATGCATTTCAAGTTCTTCCCATGTTAAAGCACTTAAAAGTGTTTTAAATTTGTCAAGATTTTATTTATTTATCCGTCGATTTGCTAAAAATAATTCATGATATGGCCAAACTCACTTGTCTCATGCTTCTGAGGGAACTAAGGGCTATGTCAGGACTCCTAAGAGTCATTTTCTCTTGTTCCCTTTGCTATTAAATAGCGTTTGTATGCATAACTTACTGTACTATTCTTATGTTATGTAACAACATAAATAAATAAATAAATAATGAAATTATAATCTCAGAAGCTGGGGACAAGAGCAAATAGGATATTTCGTAATATAGAATTGTCTCTTGGGTGACATCAAATTGTATTTAATTTTAATTTGTACTACATCAAATTCCCTTAATCTGAATTTGTACTAAACCAACGCCACTTTAATTTCTGCTTTCTTGACTCCTAAGACGAGGGTCTGAGTAGGACAGAAATGTGAATGGGAAATAGATTATTACATCAGTGTGCATATTTAGGCAATTTAACCATTTTTTCCACACCTCAGTAACAAACAGAAATATTTTCTTCGAATTATTATACACTGAAGAGCAATTGAATTAGAGACAGCTGGTGTTATGCAAATGTGGCGCTGTGGGCGGCCCTGTAAACGGAAACGACATGACGTATGCAACGATCCGACAATATAAGGAGTAATGCGACGGGAATCAGTAAGAGTCGGACGCAGTATGGGTAAGACAAAGGATCTAAGCGCATTTGATCGTGGGCTAAATTGTCGCGGCCCAACGAATGGGTCACTCCATCTCGGAAGTCGTGCAGGCACTGGGATTTTCACGAGCCACTGTGTCACGGGTGCACCGTGAGTACATCGAATCCGGTAAAACCATCCCAAGAAGGGCCAACTGCCGTGGACAACAACGTGTGGATGAGCGGGGTCATCGTCGACTAGCTCGCATTGTAACAGCGGATAGACGGGCCACAGTGCAAGAAATCACTCGGGCATTTAACGCTGGTGCACAAGAACGTGTAAGCAGCCACACCATCCAGAACCATCTCCTCGCTATGGGGTACAGTAGCCATCGTCGCACGAGTGTACCGCTGCTGACCGCACATCACAGGGTGCAAAGATTAGCATGGGCGCGGGAACATCGCCACTGGACCCTAGACATGTGGCAAAATGTTGCCTGAACTGATGAGTCGAGATTCACGTTGGTTCATGCGGATGGCAGGATACGAGTACGGCGCAAACCATATGAAGCGATGGATCCTTCTTGCCAGCAAGGTACTCTTCAAGCTGTTGGGGGTGGAATTCTCGTCTGGGGACTGTTTACGTGGACTGAAATGGGACCCCTGGTACGTGTGACATCGTCCCTCACAGGTCAACGTTACCGGGATATCCTGGACAACCATTTGCTCCCGTTTGTGAGTCTTCAACATCCCACTGAGGACCTCATCCTGCAACAAGACAATGCACCATGCCATCGCTTCCGAATTGCATCCGAATGGTTGGATGAACACTCCACCGACGTGACCTCGCTTCCTTGGCCAGTTAGGTCACCTGACCTCAATCCCATCGAGCACATCTGGGATGCCATCGAGAGAGATGTTCGAGGCTCTGACCTCCCTCCATCAAATCTTCGTGAACTGTGGGAGTTTGTTCAGGGGTCGTGGATCCGTATGGCTTCCCAACGCTTCCGGTGTCTTGTCGAGTCCATGCCGAGACGAATCGCCGCCGTCATCAGGGCGAAAGGTGGTGCTACACGTTACTAGACAGGTATCTCTAATTCAATTGCTCTTCAGTGTACTCCGTTTCTCCCGTCACTAACCAATTGGGATGTGTTATCTCGCCTGCATGAGAGCTTGGTTGAATAAGTGGATGTTGACTGGCTTTCACGGTTGGCCTTAAATGATCGACATTCTGCTGATAAGAATTTAGTTGTTTCCCACTGTCGTCGGGATAAAAAAATTTTCTCTTCGTGGTACTTGAAATATTCGGTAGCTGTGAACGAACCTATTCTTTCTAGGATTATCAATAAATATTATTTCCCAGTTGCAATCTATAAGTTGACGCACAATTCTGTACGGTCCTGTAGAATTCTTGGCAAATTTTGGCGATTGTCCTGCTTTATTGTGTGGACTATGTAAAAATACGTGCTGCCCAACAAATAAATCTTTAGCCGTTCTGCTCCTGATTTCTTTGTTTTTCTCCAGGAAGTAAGCCGATCAACTAATTATTCCCGGGGACTTGCTAGCTCCACAGATAGCACTCAAAAAATGTATTCTTAAGAAGTTTCCCACAGTTACACTTTTCAAACATTCTTAAACTGCAAGGGTTCTTAATTATTTACATAACATTAAAATTCGAGATTTAAGATATTCTAACTATTTACATGAATTTACATTTCATAAAATAAACATTCTCGTTCCATTACTTTTTTATTAAAAGCTTATTTACAATTACCACTATTACAATAAATGACTTCCGTAGTTAGGTGTAACTAATCATTTATTTATTTACCAGCCGAGCTTTCGCACCTCAACGGAGGGCTTTTTCAAGAAGCTTTGAAAAAGCCCTCAGTTGAGGTGCGAAAGCTCGGCTAGTAAACAAATAAATGAAGCCTTGAAAAAGCCCTCCGTTGAGGTGCGAAAGCTCGGCTAGTAAATAAATAAATGATTAGTGACACCTAACTACGGAAGTAATTTATTGATAGATATGGCTGTGTAATATTTTATTAATACTATTACAGTTCTATATCCCGCTTGTTGAGATCAATGCCACCTCTGCAAAGTACGAAAAGATTCGTGCATATGTATTATTGCATACCAGTATTCGATTATTATTGGATCTGATACGACATGAAGCGTCACATGCCACGGTGAAGTAACGTAATTAAAACTTTTACTAAAGACTTGCAATTTTGTTAAAATCTCGATCGTTTCTCTCAAAAGTGTGCTCTTTTCGACATCACATGCTGCAATCGGTTTATCACACCATCAGCTGTTTCCGTTGTAAATGACTGCTTTTGTTATAGCTACAGATTGTTTGGGTTCTTTCTATTTCTTTTCTAGTCAATGGATCCACTCCAATAAAATCTTTCCACCAAAATCTTGCATTCTTCTTTGTTTCCATTTGGGTTTTAGAAAGGCCATGATAAGTTCTTCCCCAGTCATTGATAAATAATCGGTGAAATCAATAAATCGGTAAAATAAATCGCAAACTCTTAGAATTGCATTCCAGCATCAAATGGTATTGTAAGCTATTAATACTTCTGTATACCAGACTGAGTTAAACGTTCGTCCCGTGTGTAGCTGAAACTTATAATGATGCAAGAAAGGTACACAGCATCTCATTCTGCAAGTACCAGAACCACAATCCCACGCAGTGCCACTTCGCACGTTTCGGAGACAGAAACTCTTTGGTGCCGTATTCCACATCTGTTCTTGTAGGAAATGGGCCATGAAGCGAAACATGTAGTAGTCGGGTGAGCTAAGTTCCGGACTGTTTGGAGGATGGGGTAAGATCTCAACTCCTTCAAATTCCTGTAGTTTTCAGGGAACCACTATGGCGGTATGACTTGGGCGCATTATCCACTTGCAGCAACTCCCGCTTCCTGTTGATGAGAGCTGGGTAGCGTTGCTGCAGAGATCATGGTGTTAAATTAGTTTGTTCTCCCAGGTTAACGTTGTAAATAACAATGATCTACGTAACTGATGATAAAAATGATAGACTCTTTCACCTCGGGGTTCGTAGTTAGAATTCGGCACGCAAACACCAATGTGATGAAACAACAGAAAAGCCAAATTTTGTAAGGCGGACGCTACACTATTTTATGAAATACTTCTGTATCTTATAAAAACGATTTATTCTTCTTATCTACTTCCGTGAAGGTTGTCCTAATGATTTCGCTATCCTGCTTTTTGCGAGCGCTATAAAATATTTCCACTCCCTATGGATATTGGTTACCGATAACTTTCTACTGTTTTTCTTCCCGCCATCGGGAAAAATCCTCTTTTCCCCGCTGCTAAGAAACTTCTGTCCGAGAACAAAGCTCTCTGGCTTCTTCCACGTTTCACGCCTTCTGTCTCTCCGAGTTGACTGCCTTTTCCCCTCGCCACCTTGCCCTCAAGCGAAAAGATGACCAACCCCTTCTAACACAGCGATGCTTCCTCTCCCACGGATTAAAAGGGCCGCGTTCCAAGACAAAAGTCTCAAAGCTGAGGATTGTTGGTCCTGCAAACCCTTCGGTACCTTTAAAACATAGAGCCGTAAGGTGCAAGTTGCATTTTGCAATACCAAATGCCGTTACGAAATACAAAGACAAGACTATTAAGATGCGACAGCCTGACGACGTCAGGCCCCGTTTTATAACTGGGCAAGCTGGGCAAATGCTCAGGGCGCCAAATTTTAGGGACGCAAGAGGAAGATATATATATATATATATATATTTTTAAGGCAGGATTTTGGAAAAATTGTTTAATAATGTTTTTTCTATTTCAAGGATTCCTCGAGTGAGGAAATGACTCTACATATAGGAAGTTATAACTTTATAAGAACAGGAAAATACAAAATTATGAAAACATGCTAGTCGCAAAAATAATTCTAAAAACGGTACATAAGAAGGAAGCAAAGGAGAGAAAGTTGCTCCAAAAAGTAAACATAAAGTGACGTATTTAAATGGATAACACACACGCCCGATGCCACACCTCCCTCGCCGGGTGCGCAGTCAGCATATTCCACTCTTATAATTGTGTGTGTGTTTTTTATATAATTTAGTTACGCTTACGCATTTAAAAGGGTAACACCTCCACCCTCCACGCCGGGCGCCGAGCAAGAATTTTTTTCCCTCACCTGCCCTGCGTATGCTTGGCGCCTATTGCCAGGAGCGGCTGGCGCCAACGCCAAGCATACGCATGCGCATTCGGCATATTCAAATCTTGGGTAACTGGTTCCAACGTTCCACTCGTGTTCTCGTGTGCTTTTATTAACTTTGTACGTGTAATGCGGCTTCTGCGTGTATTTTTGGTTAGATAAGTTTGCCTACTGGAGTGTTTAAACATGAGTAAGAAAGTAAGTGGTGCTACTGAAAGACAGAACGATTAACTTAAACTACCAAAAATAGGCTCGTTTTTTACATCTACCACCACCCCTTCTGCTTCTGCCTCATCCACTTCTATTGAACGTCTGGACTTATCCTCTCGCCCAGGCCCAGGACCGTCGTCGGCAACAAGAGAGTGCAAAATGTGATGAAGCAGCTTATTTGAAGCAGACCAACTCAGCAGACCTAAATAAACATGAAGAGCTTTCTAACATACAAACCAACACGATAGGTCTACTTCTTTACACATTTTCATTAGAAGATCCAGCAACTTGAGATGTGAATGTAAGTTATGTAACTGAAAATATCTTAAAGAATCCTCCAAAACAAAACTTGCAGTCAGATTTTTCAAGCTCTGAGCGTATTTATAATGATGTCAAACGCACTCTATCTGCAAAGAGGTTACGAGGTACACTCCCTAATGGATTTTTTTATAAGAGACTGGCTGCTTCTCTCTCAGTCAACTGGAAAGGTTTTTTGTGTTCTATATTGCCTGTTCCAACCAATGAACAAGAAAACACATTTTGCGGCAGGATTCAATAATTGGAAACATGGTAATGAATTATTTAAACAACATGAGCAGTCAGCTGATCACAGAAATAACATGCTTACATTTATAACTAGGAAAAAAAATGCCATGAAAGTTGATACCATGCTAACGACACAGTATGAAGAAGAGATTAAGTACTAGCGAGATGTCCTATCAAGAATCGTGTCTGTTGTCAGATTTCTTTCAGTTCGGGGTTTACCTTTCCAAGGGGATGATGAGCAGATAGGATCTACCTCCAATGGTCTGTATCTTGGATGCCTGGAGTTGATAAGTGAATATGACCCCTTCCTTGCACAACGTATTACAAAATATGGAAACAAAGGCAAAGGACATGTACTTATCAGCTCAAAAGTGTGATGAGTTTATTTATATTATGGATAATTGTGTACTACAAAAAATTCTCGAAGAAGTCAAACATGCTCGGTACTACACACTCATTGTTGACTTGACGCCTGACTGTTCTCACATCGATCAGTTGGCTTTAGTCTTGCATTATGTCTCCCTGGTTGAGGCAGTTCCAAAAGAACGTCTGTTAAAGCTTCTCCCCGGAAATTCAAAGTCATCTAGCTCCTTAGAAGAGGCTGTGATGAATTGTCTTTCAGAAATGGACTTAGACATTAAGTTTTGTCGGGGGCAAAGCTATGACAACGCGTCTAACATGTCTGGCCACTACTCAGGACTTCAAGGTAGAATTAAAAACCACAATTCGCTAGCTGAATATGTTCCCTGTGCTGCCCACTCACTGAATCTTGTGGGATCTGCTGCTGCTCAATGCTGTTCTGAGGCTGTAGCGTTTTTCAGATTTTTCAGGAGCTCTATAATTTTTTCTCAGCATCAACCCACAGGTGAGATATTTTAAAACGGTATCTTACAAAAAATAGTACCCCTGTTGTAAACTCTTTATCTGAAACACGTTGGTTTGCCAGAAAAGATGGCACAAAAGCTTTAGTACGAGGCGTTAAGGATATTCAAAACGCTTCACAGGACTTGTCTGAGGATTCTTTCATAAAACCAACAACTCGGTTGGAAGCTCAAGGTCTTGAGCTCAAGTTTCATAATTTTGAAACTGCTTTCCTTTCTGTCTTATGGGATGATATTTTATAGAGGGTCAGTAAAAGTGTAGCAACTATTTACAAAAACAAACTCTCAATCTTGTAGCAGCCACCAAGCAACTTCAAACATTGGAGGGGTTTTTGAATGAAAAAAGGAATGAATTCGAATGCTATGAAAAATCTGCTTTGATTACTTGTGGCAGTGAAACACCAAAGTACAAAGAGAGTAGGAAACGTAAAGTGTTTGCGGATGAAGAGTGAGGTATTGAAGACACTGTAGGTACGAGAACAAAATTCAGAACTGGTGTATTTCTCAAAATAATTGATTCATTGATAGTTAACTTGGCAAGAAGGAGGAAAGCCTATGAGGTACAGACAAATCGCTTTGAGGTTTTGTCTCTTTTAGTATCACCTAAGGCGGCAAACCGAGATGTTATGGAAGCTGCGCTGAGATTAGCACAGTACTATACAGAAGACATCAATAGTGATTTTGGTAACGAGTGCTCTCATTTCAAGATGTACGCTGAGCTGGAAACTTTAAGAACGATACCAGAACTGTATTGTTACTTTCCCTAACCTGGAAAGTGTGTTAAGGACTTTCCTTACTTTACCAGTCACTAACTGTACAGCGGAAAGAGGGTTTTCTGTCCTAAGCAGAGTGAAGAACGCTAAAAAATCAGTTCTTGTGGACAGTAAACTGAATACGCTAGTGTTAATGTGCTCTGAGAAGAATGTAACGCTACAAACAAAATTTTCTGATGCCATTGACAGATTTTCTCAGACCAAAGGCAAGAAAAAAATATTTAATTTAAATTGTTCTATGAGTACTTCTGTAAGTTTTACTCTTGCTTTGTAAATAAAAATTCTTCTTTACATACTTACAAGGCATGTTCTTTTAAATTATAGTAGGCCTAACTAAAATTTCCATCATGTCTATCAATAATATTATCAAAAAAAAAAAAAAAAAGAAAACAACCCATGGGTGCTAGATATCACCAAGGGGACAATTTAAGGGAAAGGGGCGCTTGCATTTACTTTGCCCAGGGTGCCAATCATCTAAGCCCGGGGCCTTCCTGACGTCTCTAAACAGACCGTATTTTCTGATATTTCTTGACCGGGGTGGCGAAGCTAAAAGTTTCTCACGCATCGTGGAAACAAGGAAATGGAGCACGACAGCAAAATAAAAGCTGCGAATGAGATTTAATAGTTTTGCCTAAATATTCTTGTATTAAATCTCCGTAACAATGGACCCTCTGCAGTTGTTCGGCATAGATGTTTCCATGTACACCCTGATCGTTTGGCGCAAGTTACCAGTGCACATGGCACTCACAATTTCACCAAATTCATAGCATGACTTTCTTCTCGAAGCTTCCTCTTTTCTCCACTGACTGTGCTTCCTGGCGTGGCCTCAGCCACTAGCTCCCAGTACTAGGATAACATAGGAGTATTCACTCTTCATCACCTGTGACAATACGACACCAAAACCTGTGGATTTGACAGCAATGTGCGATACGTTGTTCCGCTTGGTGGGGTTCAATTCATTAGGAACCATTCAATGGCGCTTGGAGGAAAAACGAGCTGGTGCAGGTGGCGAACGATGGTGAATTGAAAAGATTCCACCTCAGCGGTCATTTGTCGTGTACTGGTATCAGGGTTGACCTTAACAGTTACGACTAGGAAGTCACTGTTGGTGACCGTTGGGTTTCCTGATCTCTGCTTGTCTTCGAGACTGGTGTCCCCTGCATTAAAACACCAGAACCATTTTCGTGCAGTGCTACTGTCCACTGTTTCCTCTCCTTCAACTGCACAAATTTCTTTTGCTGCTGCAGCCGAATTTGACCCTTTTTTTTCAATAATGGCGCAGGAACACTAGGGCAGCACGTTTATCCACCTCCATCCTCTGCTCATCTGATATAGTAACATGTCTCCGTGCCAAATGCATGTTATCAGTCTCGTGTGTTCTACGTCATAGTGGTACACAATCGACGCTGGTGCGCATTTTTCACAGCAATGAAGGCCCAACGTTATGTGTAGCTCAACACTGGGAGAACTTTTGATTCACTATCAGAAGCTTCATCACAATTTTTTTTCAAACGCAGCCAGTGAGAAGTTAGCCATATACACTGAAGAGCAATTTAATTAGAGATACCTGTCTCTAGTAACGTGTAGCACCACCTTTCACCCTGCTGACGGCGGTGATTCGTCTCGGCATGGACTCGACAAGACACCGGAAGTGTTGGGAAGCCATACGGATCCACGACCCCTGAACAAGCTCCCGCAGTTCACGAAGATTTGATGGAGGGGGTCAGAGCCTCGAACATCTCTCTCGATGGCATCCAGATGAAGCGAAGTCACGTCGGTGGAGTGTTCATCCAACTATTCGGATACAATTCGGGAGCAATGGCACGGTGCATTGTCTTGTTGCAGGATGAGGTCCTCAGTGGGATGTTGAAGACGCACAAACGGGAGCAAATGGTCATCCAGGATATCCCGGTAACGTTGACCTGTGAGGAACGATGTCACACGTGCCAGGGGTCCCATTTCAGTCCACATAAACAGTCCTCAGACGAGAATGCCACCCCCACCAGCTTGAAGAGTACCCTGCTGGCAAGAAGGATCCATCGCTTCATGTGGTTTGCGCCGTACTCGTATCCTGCCATCCGCATGTACCAACGTGAATCTCGACTCACCAGTCCAGGCAACATTTTTCCACATGTCTAGGATCCAGTGGCGATGATCCCGCGCCCATGCTAATCTTTGCACCCTGTGATGTGTGGTTAGCAACGGTACCCTCGTGGGACGATGGCTACTGTACCCCATAGCAAGGAGATGGATCTGGATGGTGTGGCTGCCTACACGTTTTTTGTTTACCAGCGTTAAATTGCCGAGGGATTTCTTGCACTGTGGCCCGTCTATCCGCTGTTACAATGCGAGCTAGCCGACAATGACCCCGCTCATCCACACGCTGTTGTCCACGGCAGTTGGCCCTTCTTGGGATGGTTTTACCGGATTCGATGTACTCACGGTCCACCCGTGACACAGTCGCTCGTGCAAATCTTAGTGCCTGCACTACTTCCGAGATGGAATGACCCATTCGTCGGGCCCCGACAATTTGCCCACGATCAAATGCGCTTAGATCCTTCGTCTTACCCATACTGCACCCAACTCTTACTGATTCCCGTCACATCACTTCTTATATTGTCGGATCGCTGCATACGTCATGTCGCTTCCGTTTAAAGGGCCGCTAACATTGCCACATTTGCATAACGCCAGCTGTCTCTAATTCAGTTGCTCTTCAGTGTATTACTTAAATACATACTTTGAGCAACGTCCTGGAAGGCAATCAGCAATTTCCTAATTTTTATTCTTTTTCACCTTATGAACAATGTCCTCACTGAAGTGTTCCCGAGTTTGGTCGTTCCGCTTCATATTAGCAAAACATATCTATTAGCTGATATGCTTGCAAAATGTTTTTAATGTATATCTAACTGTTTTGTGGTATTTTTTTTAATAAGCCTATATTGGAAGCAGATACTCTTATTCAAGATGTGTCAAAGGCTTATCTGACAAGTATGCACCAAAGAGAGGCAAACCGCTGGAAAAATAACTTGAATTCGTCCGTTTGATGCATGTCTGTTTTGTGCATGCATAGGCATTGAGACAGACAACTCAAATCAGAGCATCTGCAATGGCAAACAAATTGCATTTTCACAGGAAGCTCCTATGAGGAAAGCAAACATTTATTGCATCATTAATAACAGCCCCTGTTTAAAAACTGCTCATTGTTTACAGAATCTAACCATATATTATTTTTTATTATATTAATTTTGCAAGCGGTGCTATCGTTGCGTTAAGAAAACGCAGACAAAGTACGAACTAGCGAACTTATATGTTTCTTTTTTAAATAGGCAAATAGGTCCTAATTGGAAAGTTTTTACGCGTGCTCATAATGTCGACTGATGTTGGTAATTCAGAGCATGCTGAAACGAAAGAGGAAGACTCCGCTGAAACCGAACAAAAAGCGGGTGTCAAAGCTAAAGAAAATAACGAAGCTGAAGTTGATCCAGTAACCCCTGCTGAATATGAAAGCCACGACATTTCTGAGATCTCTCCTGCTCAACCAAGAGAAAACCTCTCTGAGGATTCTCCTATTAAACCAGATAAACAAAGCACTTCTGTAGTCGAACCTACTAAAGAGGACAAAGAAGACACTATTAGAGCCTCTCCTGCTAAGCCAAGAAAGCAAAAGCCCCCTAAAGTTTCTATTCCTCTGGCAAGTAATGCATGCATGCCAGTTGGCATAAGATTACTGAACAAAGAGAAAGACTTGCTGGACGTAGAAGATTCACTAATGGAAACTAAACAAGACTTGGAGGAAAGACTAAATGAAGTAGACATGCGGAGGAGTTTCCTTAGAAGAAAGGAGGGACAGTATCTTGCTGCTTTAATGAAGTTCGAAGACATTCTCGTCCAAACCGATAGGGACTGGCTGATCCTCCTCGACAAAATAAAAAAACAGCGTGACATTCAAGATTCAAACATAGAACAAACAGCCGAGCTGAGAGAAAAATGTCGTGCAGCTGCTTCTGAGAGAGACATCATGCATGGATTCATGAGAAAGTACGGAGACGGAAGAGCTTTTGTTCGTGACGTCCTGGACTTGTCAGAAGAGCATACGAATGTTCAGGAGATTTCTGATGATTACTCCTGCACCCGCAATGCCTATGAGGAATTGTCTCAGACCGAAGAAGAACTGCGAAGGGCAATGGATTTTTCGAGGCAAAGAGAAATCGAATTTTTTGGTGTTGGCAACGAAAGCAAGCTAATGCAGGACATATTTGTAGATCTGAAAAATATTAAGCTTGAGCAAACTAAGTCAAGTCAAATAGAACTCCAAGATTCGTACTTGACGAGTTCAGCTGTTCACACTGAAGAGAAATCGGACCTGTTCAAAATTCAGTTTGAAATCGAACATATGTTTCGTTTGATCAGCAGGAAGAGATCATCTTTGAAACACGGAATCTCTCATCTGCAGATGTTGAAGAAAATTAGAGAATTCATTGTTGACTGGTCTGACGTGGTGAAAGAAGTCAAAGTACTTGTGGTGGGAAAAAATCGAAGGGTAAGGCAAAGAAAATAAATTTAAGGACAATACCAAGGCAACGCAGAAGGTTCTTCCCTCTTTAAGATATGCGTGGAGCACGGAGTAGCATTAACAGCATTTTTTTCCAGGTGATTGCTTTGACTCTCCTCCAGACTGCGTCTGAGGCTTAAAAATTTAAATATGTGAGTTAAATTCTTGCTAACTTTGAAAAAGCAAATAAAAATACCTTCGTACTAAATATCGAAATAAAGAATCTCTGCAATACGCAGCTGGATTTTTGTTTCTCACCAGCACGCACATCATGGCACCATGCCTGCCGCCGATGAAGGTGGCAAATTGATTTTCTGCCACGTTCGTCACTGATGGCAAAATAGAGTTTTGAAAAATAGTAGAGTCCAAGTGAAGCAACAGTCTCCGGAAAAATATCACTAGGGGCGACATTATGAGGCAGTAGAACTTTACCGACGCTTTCCTGTGCTTCTGGGGTAGAGGTTGCGATTCCAGATGTTGTAACCGTAGATGGAGTGTGTCACTTCCGGAAATTGTTTGCAAATCACTTTTCAGATTCATCTTTCGTTTGCATATTCTGAATAGTTTCTAATCTACATGTCAAAGAAAAATGCCTGATTGGACGTTTAAATTATTCCTCCAGCTAGTGTGTTATTCTCCCGCAGCAAGCCGTTTAATATTCTTTATCATTAGACAGACTGAGGTTTTAAATATTCATTTTACGAATAATTGCAACGCACTTTAACGTAGGGGAGATATTTTTATCGCTTCCCCATACGTTTTTTTTGTGGGTATTTTTATTTGTATTTTCAATATTTTGGGCAACCTTCATAATGATCACTACATCAGAATACCATGAGAAGGATAAACTGATTCCAATGTGCTATTTTCGTAGACCCTCTGTCGCATCTACAGGTTTTCCAAGGCAAAATAATACAGTCTACTATAATAACTCACTGGAATCAATTTATCCTTCTCGCGGTATTTTGATGTAGTGATAGTTATTTGGATGGTACAAAATATTGAAAATACAAATAAAATTACCCAGAAAAAAACATACAGGGAAGCGATAAAAATATCTTCCCTATGTTAAAGTGCGTTGCAATTATTCGCAAAAAAAAAAAATATTTAAAACCATGTGCACATATATTTAAAAATAAGCAGCCAATAACAAAGAACGAAAGATCAAGTTATACCTCATGGGGGGACCCGGGCTCCTGGGTCATCCTCATGAGGTACTGATTGCGCTACTGTCCTTATTTGTCGCATTCGTGCTTTGACTGTTTCCCAGCGTAATTACACGAGTAAAAAGCTCTACACGGAAACCAAAAACGTACCATTTCAATGCGAAGTGTGAGTTGGAGTTTTTATTTACTGATGAACATAAAAATTCTGTTTACCTCTTGTTCCGAGAGAATCTTTCCGATTTCAAACGTAGGAACGGAACTTAGAAAAGCATCGGCAAACTAGGCATGCAGACTTCAGTACAAAGGTTTAAAAAACCCTCTGAGGAGTAAAGAACTTAAAACTCCAAATGCGCGGAACTCACTGTCGAGCAGATTCTATTCAAAAGTATTCAAAAGTATTTCCTAGAAAGGCGTTCATACGCGTACAACATAAAGGCTTTCATACGCGTACTTCATAAAAAGTTTATTATCCCGTCATGGACGGTGAGAATATAAAGGAAGCCTTTAAAGAAGCTACTGTCAGTCAGTCTGCGTTATTCAACAAAAAAGCAAAAATTATAGCGGGACATCAACTTGATGCAATTATCATCAGCAAGCAATGTTGATCGAAGAATTCAGATCATAACCACCAACCAAGATGTACAGCTCAAGATGGTTTTGGGATGACATGTATGCTACGATTTGGAAACGGACTAGTCAAATAACACAGGTGATATTGCACATATCAGCAGCATCTTTGTAAAGATGTCTTTGAAAGATTCCCCACTAAGGAGGATATTACCACTGCCCAGAAGAACCAGACGAATGTGCATCCATTCTTCTTTCAAGAGTTTTGTTCTGGAAGAAAATTAGCCACTATTACAACCAACAAGGCGCCAGGATGGTATTCACAGTTGTCTGCCATCTCGATGCCAAAAAGGTGGCACATTATCCTCTTTCTCTGAGAACTACTGCATTATCCATCAACACGTGCTGTGCTGGATATTATCCACTATTACGGCCGACAAGATGCCAGGATGAACTAGTATTCACAGTTTTCACTTTTCACAGTTCATTCTATTACGATCAACAAGGTGCCATCACATTTCATCCTATTACGACCAACATCGGTATTCGGTATTCACAGTTTATCCTATTACGACCATCATCGGTATTCGGTATTCACAGTTCATCCTATTACGGCCAACAAGGCGCTAGGATGAACTGGTATTCACAGTAGTTTGGCATCTCGATGCCAAAAAGGTGGCACGTTATCCTCTTTCTCGCAGAACTACTGCATTATCCATCAACACGTGATGTGCAGGATATTTCGAAGCATGGATAAAGTCACGAAGCTGGTGGTTAAAACCGTGAACAGTATTAAGAGTTCCACCAGGCATTTTTAACCTTTTAGATACGCCGTACCCAGTACAGAGAACTATGATAACTCCGTATCCTTACTAAATTAAATTCATTTGTCATCGCTATAAATTTGGCTCAAAATCTTAAAATTGTAAATAGCTTCCGTACCCCCTGCCTTTAGGTTAAAAAACCTGGCTTATATTTTAAAAGACGGCTCCTCCGGAATCTTACATGCTTGCGCGTTTCATAGACTTGCTCTTCCCATAGATTAAAAAGATTCTTAAGGAAAGTGGTACAGAGGGTGAAGAACTGGAAAATCGAAAACGGTTGGAAGATTTTGGACTTCCAAAATCTTCCAACCGTTTTCGATTTTCCATATTACAGAAAATGAATGAGTTGAATTTAGGACCTCAATGAAAAGATAAGAGACGTTTAAAGGTGATATCAGCAGTCCAGATTTTTCTTAGTAAATTGGCATTCAGCGAAAGAAATCTTAGCAACAATGATCGAAACACTTTCTTTCACTTCAGGAGATAATGATTAATTATAAAGGCAAAAGCAACTACGACGCTAAGAATCACTCAACGACTGCAATTATGATTTCAGAGGAGATTTCAAGGGACCTTTACGATTTTGTAAATTCGATCGCTGAAAATGCTTAACATCATTGGTTAAAGCACCCAAAGAAACGCAGAAAACAAGGATTTTTATCGGCGGACGTTAATAGGGATGAAGATAAATGAGTTCAAAGTTCGACGAAATTTTTCTTTCGATTTGTCTTTTTCTTAGCCATTGAAGGCACTGCAGTCAACACGAATTGCAGAGACTCCGCTACAGCTGACCCTTCAGATGATCCACGACCGTCAAGCTCCGTGTACAAATCAACATTGTCCATTTAGGCTCCTAATACAACAAACCTATACAGGGTGATTCCTAAAGTCCTAAGTCACCTCAATAACTTGGGAACAAAGACAGCTGGAACTATGGAAGTAAGGCATGGTATAGTAAAATACCCAGGCGCTATCGGATGAGAGTAACTGCAGCACTCCTAGTGGCAAAATGTGGAAGTTAGCATTTGTATCTCGGAAACTATGAGAGATGCGGGAAAGAGATCAATTAGAGACTTGTAGAACATCAACGAATTAGTAGAAAATGACATATGGTAGAAACGGCTGGGGTAAGTAGAAGGCTGGAAACGTGAGAGAAACACAAGGTTTATTATACTCAGGCATGAATACAAATGGAGTACAATGGTCGCATTTAATGCTACAGCGGTACTTACATAACGTTACGTTTAACGTAAATAGGGTTCAATATGGCCACCAACTGCCACAATACACATTTGAATGCGAGACAGAACTTCCCGTTGTACGTTCGCCAGCATAACAGGTGTCACGCTCTCACACGCAGCGACGATACGCAACCGGAGATCGTGGAGACTCGTCGGTTCCACCCTGTACACGTATTCCTTTAGGTAACCTCAGAGGAAGAAATCCATGGGAGTTAGATCCGGGAATCGTGGAGGCCATGCTACGGGACCACCATAACCGATGATCTGTTTCCCGAAAGTGTCGGACAGGAAGTGCTGTACCTCTGTTGGTTGATGTGCCGGAGCGCCGTCATGCTGAATCCATAATGAGCGTACATCTTGCAGAGACAGATCATCTAACCTCTCAGGTAATGTGCTTTGTAACAGCTGCAGGTATCTTCGCCCATATAATGCGTCCTCATAGAACCCAGGTCCAACAAGTCGGTCCTTCCAGATGCCACACCACACATTGGTCGACCAGCGCACCTGATGCCTCATTTCCCGTGTAAAAAATGGATTCTGAACTGCCTAGTAATGGGTGTTTTGATTGTTCAGCACCCCGGCGCGTGTGAACTGTGCCTCGTCAGTCCAAAGGATGTTTGATAGAAAAGCCGCATTTTCTTCTACGGCGTTCAATACAAAATTGGCCTAATCTAGACGTCGTTGGTTATCCCCTGGCATCAGCACGTGCAGCGGTACTGTACAGTACGGGTGGGTAACATGCTCATGCAAAATGTTCCACACACGGGATTGTGACAAGCCACATGCCATACTGACTTCCCTCGTACTGGTGTGTGGGTTGGCCAAAACGTATGCCAGAACATCGACTGGTTGCACATCCCTACCCATTCCGGTGGGTCGGCTCGAACGGGGAAGCGCTGCAACACTGCCTGTCTCTCGCAGCCGTCGAACCGCGCGACTGATGGTCCACGCTGTCGGCGATGGATGAGTCGGAAATCGTAAGCCATACTGGCGTGACGCTTCCCTCGCATTGCGTCTGAATTTTCCATATAGCAGTACCATCTCGCAATAATGTTCATTCGAATAGCTTGCCATGTTCATTCTTTACCCGATACTCACGTTACGAATGACATAGCTCCTAACCGGCGATCCTTTATTCATTGCCACGCCGCGCCTGATACAGCAGGTGAGGCGTTATGTCACACCAGAATTTGCCTACGACACTCATAGGCGTGCGGTCGCATATGTCATACATTTCTCTCTGCTAGACTGTTACCGCGACAACGACACGAACCGGCTTCGCACAAGTTCGCGTTTCCAGCCTTCTACTTACCCCAGCCGTTTCCTACTAATTCTTTGATGCTCTACAAGTTTCTAATTGATCTATTTCCCGTATCTCTCATGGTTTCCGAAATAGGAGTGCTAACTTCCGCATTTAGCCACTAGGGGTGTTGCAGTCACCCTCATCCGATAGCGCATGGTTGTTTTACTATACCATACCTGACTTCCATAGCTCTAGCTGTCTTTGTTTCCAAGTTATTGAGGTGACTTAGGACTTTAGGAATCACCCTGTATATCATTCGACTCGCGTAAACTTGTAGATCATGAATCTATCAAACGTTTTGTGATAACTTGATTTATAAGGAAGTTTATCGTGTCTTTGCTCATTTTGAATGCAATATTAAACATGGAACCTAAACGAGTTGTCAAGCTTCTTCTGGACCATTTTGGCACTTCGAATGAAGAACCAACTTCTGGAGATCTTCTTATGTTCCATCAAATCCGTCGGCAGCTCCAACATAGGGAATTCGAGGTAGAGACAATCTACACACTTGACTATGACGACTTCGAGTCTAATAACGATGGTGAGCAAGAATATGCTGATACCGACGATGACAGCAACGTCCAGCCATCTCCGGAAAAGCGTGTGAAGGCCGACAACGTTGACTACATGCACCTCAAAATCTTATCTTTTTGGACATTCCAGCCAAATGACACCCCTCTTGTCGTTGAAAAAGGAGGTAAACGGCAGGTTCAGTCGTCGGTTATCTTCAAATATAAAAAGCTGAATAACCGATTTCATTTGATGTATCGATACGAAGACTCGAAATGAAAAGAAAACCCGATGAAGAAAATCAACGGAAGGGTAAAAGAGATCTTATTTAACATGTGCAGCAAAAATGCGATTGTCCATGATCGTTCCATCGGAATGTGAGTATTGAAAATCAAGAAAGAACTCGAACTGGATATCCCTTTCAAGGCTTCACCCTCGTGGTTACATACTGTAAGTTCAAGAACAGAAATAAGATTGCGTCCAGATGCATCATACACAAAGTGGGCAAGTCATTTCGACAGGAAGGCGAACAGAAACGGAAAACGGCAGGTGAATTCGTCTTTAAAACAAAGCAAAGGATTGAACAACTCAAGCTTCTTCCTTCGCAAGTTTTCAATGCCGATCAAAGCCGTTTCGACAAAGAGCTGCATTCTGGGCAAACCTTGTCATTGCAAGGTGACAAGCTGATCTAAGCTGAAGTTGGATCGGCATCAGCTACTGCCCATTCATACATGATACACCGATGAGTCCTTACATTATGATCACTCCCAGCCTAGAGAAATGAAAGCGCCTAGAAACCGAACGGTGGCGCAGTTGAAGTTCACAGAGCAGGATATATACAACCCAAGGACCGGCTTTCGGTTAGTAGAGTGTTCGGAGTCAGAATGGGAAAAGCTGCCGATTTATCGGAGTTTGATAAAGGACAAATTGTGATGGAACGGCACCTCGGAACTACGTTCTCGGAAACGGCGCGGCTTGTGGGTTGTTCACGTTCCGCTGCAGTGAGTATGTATCAAAAGTGGAACATAGATGGTCAAACGACGAACCGTCGTCCATTCGTGTGTCGTTCGCAGCTCATTGATGCCAGAGGGGAGCGGAGACTGTCTCCCATTGTTCATAGCGACCGCAGGGCCACAGTGTGACAATTCACCTGCAGCTACAACACTGGTGATCAGAGCAATGTGTCACAACACACAGTTCATCACAGCCTTCTGCGCATGGGCCTGCGTAGCCGAAGACTCAGCCGGGTCCCCATGCTCACTGCACGTCATCGCCAACAACGCATAAAATGGACCCAAGTTCATCGAGATTGGACCGTGGACGATTGGAAGAAAGTGGCCGGGTCTGACGAATCAAGATTTCTGGTGCATCACGTAGACGGACGAGTGCGGATACGCCGATTACCAACGGAGGCGATTGCATCTGGAGGCACTGTTGGGCGGAAACAGGCCGTGGGCGGCGGTGTTATGCTGTGAGCGATGTTTTCTTGGGACATTTTTGGCCCCATTATCCCAATAGCACAATCCCTGACAGCTGTCAGGTATCTGAAGATCGTTGCGAAACAAGTTCACTCATTCATGGCAAATGTGTTTCCTGCTGGTGATGGCCATTACCAACAGGATAATGCGCCATGCCAAACTGCCAGAATCGTCAAGGAGTGGTTCGAGGAAAATGCTGGTGACTTTCTGCTGTTAATGCCTGGCGTCCAAATTCACCTGACATAAACCCAATCAAACATTTGTGGTTCCACTTGGAAAAGCGGGTTCGCGCCAAATCACCACCACCCCGAAATGTACGGGAACTGGAGGACCTGTTGATGACATCCTTACCATATACCCCAGGATACCTATCGCCACCTCATCGAATCGATGCCTCGCCGAGTGGCCGCTGTTTTGCGGGCTAAAATGGGTCCTACAGCTTATTAGGTAGGTGGTCATAACGTCGTTGCGGACCAAATTCACCCATTCATGGCAATTATGTTCCCTGCTGCTCATTGGTGTATATCCCGTGGTGTCAATGAATGGGAACCTGATGAGTCCGATGTACCTCTTCTGCACCGAGCCCAGTGCTCACTTTCCAGCCAACGTAATGGCCGATCCACCCAGCATTCGTTCTTATGCTGGTAAAAGTGCAAATATGACCCAGGATAACCTGAAAAAGTTCATGACTGACATTTTCTGGCCTTCTATTCATCAAGACAAGCTTCTCGTTCTCGTTGATTCATGGAGAACCAACAAAGTTGCAGATTTGGTACAGAAACCGGACAATGTTGGACTGACACGGCTCCTATCGTTCTTCAAATGTGCTCACTGTTCCCCCATTTTTGTTGTCTGAACAACACAATCATCCTTACGGTACACAATAGTTGCAAGTAAACATGCACTATGTCCGTTGAAAATGCAACAATACCAGTTATTCTGTGAATTTTAACATCTGTAGCTTTCGTCTCATCAGCGGTCCTCCGATAAATGTTGTCTCTTTAGAGGTTTCTTAAGGTGCTCTATCGATTGATACTGTGCATTTCCAGCAATCAAATTCACAAAATTGTGAAGGTGTCTTTATAAGAAAATTGGATCAGTATTTCAGTTTACTTTCAGTTCCAGTAACATGGAAACCTAAGCTATTCAGATTGGACTTTTGTTTTGATAACCACCATACAGAACAATACTGAATTGAAGGCAAC
Organism: Macrothele yani; assembly: GCA_039090855.1. NCBI lineage: Eukaryota > Metazoa > Arthropoda > Arachnida > Araneae > Macrothelidae > Macrothele > Macrothele yani. The sequence continues at coordinate 71,815,851 of CM076994.1, read as the reverse complement.
TTCAAAAATTTGGAAAAATGCAAACGTCGAAGAACACCCGACTCTCTGTGTCTGTTCCCTGCGAATCACTTCTTCCTTCTTTTTATTCACTTTTTAAACGTAATTGCATGTAGGAATAAACTTTTTGCGATAGAATTACTTGAAGAATAAATATTCGTCCAAAATCACGAACACCAACTTAGGAATGACAAGTTACGAACCGCAGTTTTGAAACCCTACGTAGGAGCAGCAGCACCAGATTTCGTATTAAGTGAATTTTTTTATTTTTCCCTTACATTCCTAACTTACTTGTATGCTCAGCTTGTTTTTTTTGTTTTTTTTTAATAAGCTGGAATTTTGACTGATCCATCGAAAAAAAAAGTGAAAGAAAGAAGCTACACTGCTACATAATTACTAGGGAGATGGCCCAGCGTAAAAAATGGTGCGGCAATTGCTTCGCGCATTCAAACTAGTACTAATTCCTTCTTGAACTTAAACGCTATAAACAGTGGAAGCAGAAAGAAAACAGAAACGAAAGGAAAGCTACGTAATTATTATTTTTTTTTTTGAAATTTCCAAAAAAGCTGATATAAAGATCAATTTAGTTTGAAATTTTTCGGAAAATATACTGACAATGAAAAAAAAACCCGGTTAAATTGATAAGTTGGGTTATAAAGATTTGATATTTTATGGATACTCCGCACATTATCTCATCATCCTTTCTCGTATGGAATAAATCAATATCATTTGTGGAGAATTTCCGCCAGTATCGTGATATACAGAATAAATATCCACATGATATTCTACAATCCATCATCAGAATGTTGAAGAATTTCACAGTGTAAAAGGAAATATTGCATTTGCAGAAGTTGGAAAAATCTTTGACATCGTGCAAACAGAGAAAATACATTTCTGTTAAACTGCTGAGCTATGGCTTGTCTTCTTAGGAAATGCCAATGTCACCGCTTATTATAATGTAAGAAAAAGATCAAAAAGAAAATGCTGCCCCTGTGTTCAAGTTATGTGAGGCACTGATTTCTGGTCATTCGTCCGAGATGGACCCGGGTTCGAATTCCGGATGAAGCATGAGTGGTGTGGTGTGGTGTGTTTGTCAATGAGTGATGGTGTGTCTTCCTTGGAACAAGCTTCTCAGAGTAATGGTCAGGCAACCGTTTATAACCCGAAGAGTTGCTCATTGTGGCCGTTGAACCCCGAGCAAAGGAAAAGAAAAGAAGTAAAATAAGAATTAGTCAAGCTGTTCATCCCATCTATTGTCATTCAAATACTATGGATCCAAAGTATGTATAAAGGTGTCTATCCTTGGAATAGGAATTAGTGGTTCAAGACTGGTATATAATAAAACATCAAAAGAATTTTGATGTTTTATTCCTTAAAATATAAGATATCAATACATGTCCAAAACCTTCCTTAAATTATAAGATACCAATGCATGTCCAAAACCAGTGTTGGTAAATGATGTCATCTAAAACTTTAGTCTGAAAAACAGCGAAACCTTAAAAAGTTCTTTCAGTAAAGGAAACAAAGTCTTCCTCAAAACTTTAGTCTGAAAAACAGCGAAACCTTAAAAAAGTTCTTTCAGTAAAGGAAACAAAGTCTTCCTCAAAACTTCTGTTATTACATTAATGGATCGGCCTGCTCGACTTCAGTTGAAAGAGTGTTTCGAACTTCCGGATTATTTGTATCAAACTCAAGATTAAACCAAGTATTCAAAACAATTCGAAAACTTGTTTGAATTCACAATTACCTTTAAGAAAGGCAAACAGCAAAGGTGAATTGCAAGATTTAGAAAGAAAAGTATGGAGAAAGACCAAAGTGTAATATTAAATGAAATGCTAATTCAAAAATAGTTCGTGTAAAATGAAACGCAATGTAGTGTTAAATACACACATTTTTTTTCGTTTTCGTCCTTGCGGTTAGTTGACATACTAATGGTGTCCAAAGGTAAATTGCAAATAATTCACAGATTTATTTGTTTGTGAAGCTGTTCTCCACGCCAAAGAGTTCAGATGCTTCTTTTTCTCCATTTTAATATCAGTAATGAATGCATGTTTTAATCACTATAGTCTATTGTAAAGCCTTTTTTAAGTGACTCTGATTTCTATTAATAGAATGAAATATAAAAAAAATATCAGTTAACTGGAGTTTCTTCTAGTACGATAAAATTGCATTCACTCTCAAACATGTGAGGAATTATATATTTATCAGGTCAGAAAAGTGAACAAAAGAATTAAAACCTACCATGGTTTGGTTTTATTTGACAAGGGGGGAGGGGATATGTGACGTATACTTCTAATATAACCTTCCTTTTAGTTTCTATATTCTTATCTAAATTTAGTTTCTTATTCTTAAACCTTTTCTGCCGCCCCGGTGACACAGTGGTCAAAGCGCTGGCTTCTGTCAATTCGTCCGAGATGGGTCCGGGTTCGAATCCCGGTGAGGCATGGATGTTGTGGTTGTCTTGCGGCACTGGCTCTCTCCCTTCCTTGGAACCAGTGGCCCTACATTAAGGACGGGCGATTGCTTATAGCCCATCGAGTTGCTCACGGTGGTCGTTAAACCCCCAAACAAAACAAAGACATTTTCTAACTTAATGACACATTATTTCTCTCGACGAGTTTTCCAAAGTTAGCAGTGGTTTAAAGGTAAATAAAACGACGTGTTAAGCTATGCGTGGTGTGCTACATGCTTCTATTAATAGAATGAAATATAAAAAAATATTATATATATATAAGGATGATGTGCGAGGTGACCCAGCAAAAACACAAGTGCTGGGAAACTGCTGGCCACCAGCTGGCAGTGATGGGTCACTGCTGGCCACCAGCTGGCAGTGATGGGTCACTGCTGGCTGAAATATGCCGCTCACTGCCCGGTAGTGGTCCGTTGGTGGCAGCGCTATCAGTTGGCGAGCCATTGATGGCCCTGCAGCATCGCCGCGAATTGTGGGCTTCCAAGCAAGTGCCACTAGTGGCCCGTTGCTGGCAACCAATGCAACCCCCAACAGCAGGTGGAAGCATCGGGACTGCGCATGCGCAGAAGCAACACTTGCTGTGTCTCTCATGGTACCAGTTAGTTGAAGACGACGCTATCGCCATCGTGTTATTTTAGTGGATGTTAAGAAAAAAATCCATATGTGGAGAGGCGAATTAATTTCTTAATGAAATTTTACGTCGACGAAGATATGAAATACAGCCATGAAATACACCCACTCCATTCCCATGAATAACAATTCATGGAATGGAGTGGATGAATAACAAGAAAAAATTTGAAACCGCTTGAAACACATATCCTGGAAAACCATTAAAATAGCGTTTGTTGGAAAAAAAAAAAGAATTATACGCGTACAGAATTTATTAATTATTTGAAAGAAAAGAAAAAAAGCAACGCTATGTGGTGTACTCATCCATGGGTTGAATACACAAGACTGGGAGAAATTCGCTTCTAAAAATAACGAGAAGTAAAAATGAAATATCTTTTACTCTTTAAAACAAATGTAGCTTCGGACAACGGAAAGGAAAGACACAACGTTAAAAATGTAACAGAATGTGACATGAACCCAGGTAAATATATATTTATTCAACAATCTCTTTTCAAGACTGCAAGGACAGTACAAAACTTTGGAAAGCGACTCCTAAGTATGTACACGCCTTGAAAATGAGTGAAGTTCCCTTAAGGTAAAAAAAAACTATCGTTACGTTGAAAAAATTAATTTATCAATTATATGAAACTGACTTTTAGAAAAATACCTGGCAATATTATAAAATGAAAGAGGGAAGCATGTGATTACAAATTGCATACCAAACAGACAGCTTCCAGCACGTAACCGAGCGTAGTGAAGTAGTCCGGTCGGTAGCGAGCGCGGCTTCTACGTAAACGGCCCAGGATCAAATCTAGTCAGATGCAAACGGCGTTATTCCGGTCTGTCGAGAAAATTTCCCCAGTGCAGTGCGTTAATTCACAAGCTTCGTAAGGGTAGAAAAAAAAATTGTAGATTTAGGAAACTGCGTTTATCCTTGCTTTTTTTTTATTATTGCTGCTACTGGGAAATTGGCGGACAAGATTCGGCAAGCCGCCAGTTACGTCACGTGGTTGCTGGCTGCCACTAACGGCCCACTAGCGGACCACATTAGGCTAGCCATCATTTCTGGCAAGTACTTGCAGGGCCACTTGTGGCCGCTACTGCCTGTGATGGACCACTGATGGCCCTGTTGTGGCATATGACGACTGATGGGGTGCCGTCTGTTGGCCGCTCGGACATTTTATTGACGGTTCGGCAGCGGCAACATAGTGCTGGGCCAGCAATACTGTTTTTGCTGGGGAGTAAAAGAGAACGAAAGATTATACGAGCAGATGTATGTTCATTGCGGGTTTTTTTTATAGCGAGCTGAAATCTGATAATTATATTTTGTCAAAGTAACAAGTTGATAGTTAGAAGGTGCTTGAATTATCCTGTCATTGCAACGCCATGTATCCTGGACGTACTTAGAATAAATTGGTCATTGATTTCGTAAGTACGTGATTCTGTTCATGATTTACCCTGGGTAGTTTTGCTTTAAAATGTTGAATTACAGACTTCATTATGCTTAGTTAAGTTTGCAGCTTTAACGAATTAAAAGTAAGCGTTCTACAAGTAGCGTAAAGAAGCACATTTAAAAACTTAAAATTCCACAACCAAATCCTTATTATTTTAGAGTAAACAATAAAACCTATTCATTTTATAAATACCAACTACAATTAGTACTTAATTGTTTCAATATGCTCAATATAATTTAGTCATACCCATCGAAGGGCAGTAAAACACGAGCCCAAACATACAATAACCACCCTAGTTGAGCTCAGTTTGAGCTTTGGTAAAAAATACTGCAGGGGCGTATTTAGCTGGAGGTTCCCCGAGAGTGTTTCATTTTTTTAATATTTTGTGTTAAAATGTGGCTTACATTAGAAAAAAGGCCTTAAGTTTATAAAAATGCATCAACTTATATTGGAAAAAAATGCCTTAATGTTACTTCTATTTTTCATTAACTTTTATTTTGTACTGGTGAATTTCAAAAATTTCAATTTTTCGTCCCCCCTCCCCCCACTTATTTTTTTATGTACGCCCCTGAAATACTGGTATTGTAGATCCCTGAATTCCGTAAACTGCGGTAAACGGTCTACAAAAATCACATAGCAGAGTTTTATCGGACTGGTCATTGATTGATTCCACAAGAACATGGTTGAAGTTTTTATAGCATTCAAAGAATCTTATTGAAAATCATAATAATTTATATCATTACTTCCATCTATTAATTAATAACCCATTGAACAAAGAAAGAAGAATGTTTAATCTCTTTGTAAAATTACGAAGTCGTTACTCGCATGTTTGAAAAAGTCTACAGCCCAACCTCTTTTAGGGCAAATTAGGTGTATTCCTTCCTATAGTCAGCATAGAACAAAAAACTTACTGGACATACAGCGATTGCCATTTAGTCAGGAATCATGTTCCTGACGATTGCACAGTAACATTTATTTTTGAAAGCCACGTGTGATTTTTGCAGAATAAGCTGACACAAATGCTTTTATTGAAACTAATAAATTCTATGAGTGAGCAGTGTGTGAATAATTATTCTTCTCTTTCCTCTTTCAGTGATAAACTTGATGTTGCACATTGATGCAACAGATTACTTTCCTGTCGTACCGGATAAATATGTCTCAAAGTATGTTGAATTCCATAGTCCCTATGCCACTCCTAATCCTTTTATCACTGGATTCAACCTTTTCAAGGGAAAAAATTACAAATTCTTCATCAAAGAGGTAACGTTTCTTCTTTAATCGATTCTTCAATTTGATGTAAAATGCACCTACTGTTGGAATACTTACTTCTTAACGAAGAGCTCGATTAACTACTGGGCTTTGTAGAAATGTAAAAATCAAAGATCGGCTTAGTTTTGATGGTTATACCGGCCATTCGTATTTACAGCAGTGAATGCAAGAAATGCGCATGTGCTCCTACAAATGCACGGTGTACCAGCATTGGTGGCTAAGTCTACAATGACGTATTTATGAACAAGCAGGACATAAAATTATCAAAAAAATAAGAAATGACTTAAAAATGAGCAATCAATTAAAAACTTACATCATCAGTCTCTCTCCTTTTATAACAGAATTTTATAATCACACTCTGTATCATAAATTGTATTTAGTTGTCCTCAAGTTTCCGTTTCATCACCTAAAGCATGGAAAACATTGTCCGAAGGAAATGCCACGATTTCAAAAAGTTCAGTTAACCTCAGTATCACGTAATTCCGGGAATTTGATGTTTTATTTTAGTTCTTTTTCCAGTGAAAACAGTCTATGTTGTGCTTTCCATAAAGAGAAAATTGTAGTTGACTATAAATTGCGTTTTTGTCGACTTTTATATTTTCCCATTGATTTACTGATAAACTAGAACCTCCTTTTATTCAAGGATGATGTGTTACTTTGTAAGGAAAATATGGTGAGAATTTTTGTAATGAAAGTTTTTTTTTCGGACTACTCAATGGTTTTTAAATAAGGAATTATGGATAACTATGCAGATTCCATTATGGAATTTGGAAGTATGAACCACACATTGATTTTTGCTTTTATATTGGGAATGGATAACTTTGGCTTCCGTACTGCATCAGTGAATATGCTCGTTACAAAATGGAAACTTGTGTGCACATACACGTAGATCAGATCTGGAAGATTTCAAACCGTCGAATTGATTTGCATGCCCCTCCTCCTTTCATGGCAGTGGGTGAAGTAAAACTCCAAACTGCGCATAGTAGAATTAACTTATGAACACACTAGTTAGAATCACGAAGTTATTCGCACTAGTACAGTAGTACAGCACAAATTTATCAACAACAAAAAATTCTGTGTTGCTGTTGATAATTTTCTGTAAATAGTTTTCATCGTATTTTGGATATGCATCAGAAAAAAATTGCTGATGAAATTCCTTATTTAAGATGATTATTAGAAATGAAATTTCCTTATTTAAGATGATTATTAGAAATGAAATTTCTTATTTAAAATGATTATTAGAAATGAAATTTCCTTATTTAGGTCTTTCAGATGATATACAGAAATATCATTATATTTTCCCCTAAATTCCTCTCATTAAAATGTTGACAAGGTAACTCCAGCTTTTGTAGAGCAACATTTTATCCTATAAAGATTTGAATTTCTTAATATGAATGTGTGGATGGCGATTCAGAAAAAACGGTAAAAAAGCAAAAAAGTTATCAATCAGATAAACAGAATTGTCAGAAAGAATATTTACTCGTAGATACATGACGTCATTCCGCAGAGATTTAAAGTCGCCGTTTGTTTTCAAAACTACTAGTAATCGAAACATTTAGCATTCGATAAAATCTGAGTAGTTCCCACTCATAAGTGAATATAAAAGTGAGGCGAATTGTGACAAAATATTTCCACCACAGTTCGAAACATATAGAGAAAGGAAGACAAAGCTTTATCCTCAAGGAACAGCGGAACATTGATCAACAAAGAATATGAAGAGCAAGCAACGCAGATCAATTCAAACACACATATGCTGATAACCGTATTTGACATGCATATACATCGAGGAGGTGGCACTTGCATCATTATTGTAAGAGTTAGTACAGTGTAACTTGGATAACTCGAAACTGAAGGGACCACATAATACGAATTATCGACAAATTCGAATTACGCAAGTTTGAATATGAGCACATTCAAGTACTGTAAAAAACAACGTATTTATCCATAACATACAAAAAAAAGGCAGTATGGTAAATTTACAAATTTTTTGTACAAAAAACTTCAAATTTTGGCCTGCTTCTTAGAATTTATGTTATGGGTAAGGGTAAATTCCTCAAGTTTATCGAGTGAATGAAATAGAGAGTCACTTACATTCTGCTGTCCCTCAACAAACTTTCTTAACTGTTGGAGGTGAACCAAGGCAAAATATTTCCACCACAGTCCTCCCTCTCTCTTAGAGGTGAGTCCCCGACCAAGGCCTCTACTGAATTCGGTAGGCGCTCTTCAGGAAATTCTGGTCGTTCCCGTTCTTCATCTGAAGATACACAGCAGGTCTTCTTATTCATGACATCGGCCAACTTCTCATCATCTGTGAGCTCACCACAAACAGCTAAATTGTCATCAACGCTTACAAAAGCTTCATACGGTACATCACGGCCTATGTCTTCCCAGTACTCCACAGTGGGTATGATCTCTTTGACACCATTACCTTGATGTAGTTGAGACTCATCATCGAGGTGCTTGGAAGTCTGCTTTTCCGAAGCAGTTGGCTATAGTTTCAGGTTTAACTTGTTGCTTCATCCAGAACTCGGAACTTCACCCAGAACAGTACGTACCCATTTTAAAAGGTAATTGTTGAAAATACGAGAATACCAAAATGAGGCTTTCTTCGAATTAAACAAAAAAATTCGAATTAAAGGATTTTTTAAACAATATTTATATAGAAAATTTAAGGCACCAAATGAAAAATTCGAAATAACCAAGAATTCGAATTAAAAACGCTCGAATTAGACAAGTTACACTGTATATGCGCTCGCCTCACATACATTTATGAGCATCAGTAGTCACGTTAGAGTCGCCTTTGTGTTTAGGTGGAGGTATACAAAGTGAGATTTATTTGCGTGACTCTTTTCAGATTACAATGCCATTGTAGTCCCAATTAAGTAGGAAGGTTGTGCGGCCGTTAGGGATAAAGATTCTATATCAGAGAACAGAGAGATAATGTATTGAGACGAAGAAAGAGAGAAAGAACTAAACCGGAACAAATGTTTTAGCCAGGACCATGCAAAACTAAAGTATCACTCTTAGCTATTCTCAAATATCTAACTATGGTGAGCAAATGGTGTAACGTCATTCCGGTATCTAATGAGAGACTTGACAAAAGCATGCGTGGCTTGCATTCTGGGAACACCGATTTAAATTGAATTAAAAATTACATTCTCTGAAAGAGCTTTATAATTCTTTTAAAGTCATGTTTATCACTTGACTAAATATAGTCCCTAATTACAATTTTCTCTTTCATTTGCTGTAAAACCATGATTTCGTCCAAAAATTTAGTCATGTCTTCAGAAATCAATCTATGTTGTTTAAAATTTCAGCTCAATATGTCTAAATTTAAATCCAAAAATTCGTTGTTTTATCCTTACTTTGATGTTAACAGCAAAATGGACGATAAAGCCAGCATGTGCTTTAAGTTAGAGCTGCTGATTATAATAAAAGTCCCTGATAACAGTTACATACTGATATTTTTGCCAAAAGATTTGTTTTTCTTTTTTAATAAAATATTTACCATTTTTTGTTATAACGGTGTTGTTATATTGCTTAAACTTTTAAAAGACTGTCTTATTTAAAATTGTGATTGTCCGAATTTGAAGAAGACACAGTTATATACAGATATAAGTAATAAAAGTTTGCAATTCACTAGAAATTATTCTTTTCTGTTTCAAACAAACTTCTGAAGGGAACACTTGCATTTATATTTTGCCCTTAACTCCATACTGTAATTTCTACAAGCAGTGCAATATTTTCATTTACGTGAATTAAATAATAGACTTGCATTTCTGTCACAAACTTTGCCATTCTTTTTTGCGAAATGAAAAAATTCCTGATATAAATGTTAACGTTAACTTAACCCAGTGTTATTTTGTGGCTTTTAATTACTGGTGATGATTTCTTCATCAGGCTATAATTTTATTTAAAGTGCAACAGTGTGATTATCTGTTGTTTTCCTCTTCTAGTTAGAAATCAATCCTCAGTGTAAAGCTTTGTACGCCGTCCCGGTGGCGCAGTGGTGTCAGCGATGGCCTCTGATCATTCGTCCGAAAAGGGTCCGGGTTCGAATCCCGGTGAGGCAAGCATGGATGTTGTGTTTGTCTTACGGCACTGGCTCTCTCCCTTCCCTGGAACCAGTGACCCTAAATTAGGGACGGGCGACTGCTTATAGCCCGTTCTGTTGTTCACGGTGGTCGGTAAACCTACAATAAAACAACAACAACAAAAAAAAAAAGCTTTGTACCTTAAACAGCTGTGCCGCCCCGGTGGCGCAGTGGTCTAAGCGATGGCTTCTGATCATTCGTCCGTAAGGGGTCTGGGTTCGAATCCCGGTGAGGAATGGATGTTGTGTTTGTCTTACGGCACTGGCTCTCTCCCTTCCCTGGAACCAGTGACCCTAAATTAGGGACGGGCGACTGCTTATAGCCCATTGAGTTGCTCACAGTGGTCGTTAAACCTCCAATCAAAAAAAAAAAAAAAAAATGATCCGCGCCGATGGTGCAGTGGTCTAAGCGCTTGCTTCTGACCATTCGTCCTGGATGGGTCCGAGTTCGAATCCCGGTGAAACAGGGATGTTGTGTATTATTATTATTATTATTATTAGGGGTTTAACGACCATAGTGAGCAACTCAGTGGGCTATAAGCAGTCGTCCGTCCCTAATTTTGGATCACTAGTTCCAGGGAAGGGGAGAGCCAGTGCCGTAAGACAAACACAACATCCATGCCTCACCGGGATTCAAACCAGGACCCATCTCGGACGAATGAGCAAAAGCCAGCGCTTAGACCACTGCTCCACCGGGACGGCATGTTGTGTTTGTCTTACGGCACTGACTCTCTTCCTTCCCTGGATTAAGTGGTCCTAGATTAAGGACATGCGGCTGGTTATAGGTTATTAAATCGACTCACAGTGGTCGTAAACCCCCAAACAAAAGAAAATGAAATTTTTCTTTCCTCAGTTGTGTGTTATTCTTAAAACGTTAGATCTGACGGCAGCTCTACCTACCCTGTTCATGATTCTGGTGTAGTTGCCCCGGTGGCGCAGTTGTCAGAAGTGCTGGCTTCTGACCATTTGTCCGAGAAGTGTCCGGATGGAGCATGAGTGTTGTGTTTGCGTTACGGCACTGGCTCTCTCCCTTCCATTGAATCAGTGGTCCTAAATTAGGGACGGGCGACTGCTTATATCCTACAGAGTTACTCACGATGGTCATTAAACCCTCAATCAAAAACAAAAAACTGTTGCCATCAACAAAACAGTACCTTCATGATGTTTAAAACGCCTGCGAGTTACCTGATATGAGACGTCGTACATATCTGAGAAAAGTTTTGCCATCGTCAAAAATCAAGTCGTACACTTCCTTTTTTCAACGTACAGTAAAAAATTAAGTCATTTTTCACTATAAACTCATTTCAGAAAAGGTACCATATATCAAGAAAATTTACCTCGAAAAGTCTTCCCGGGATAATATTAATGCATTATAGGTTGATGCGGCACCTAATGCGGCAACTTTTGGCACCGCCAGTTTCTTTTCTTGCCGCCCCGGTGGCGCAGTGGTCTAAGCGATGGCCTCTGATCATTCGTCCGAACGGGGTCCGGGTTCGAATCCCGGTGAGGCATGGATGTTGTGTTTGTCTTACGGCACTGGCTCTCTCCCTTCCCTGGAACCAGTGACCCTAAATTAGGGACGGGCGACTGCTTATAGCCCATTGAGTTGCTCACGGTGGTCGTTAAACCCCAATCAAAAAAAAAAAAAAAAAAAAAAAAAACCGCCAGTTTCTTCTTACATTTCATATGTTCTGTTACCAGAAAACTTAAAACACAGAAGCTGTCATTGTAAAGAAACATTCGAAAACGCTGATGTGAAAACAGCGCCATCCGAAAGTGAAAAAAATATTGTTACCAGAGAAGGCAATGAAACATTAAATATCGCTGCCCACAAACTTAGTAGACACTGATGAATAAATATTAGCCTTACAGTGGTGTGTATGCATGTTTTTTTTTATTTTGGGGGTTTTAACGATAACCGTTCGCAATTATATTGGCTATAAGCAGTCTCCCGTCCCTAATTTAGGGTCACTGGTTCCAGGGAAGGAGAGAGCTAGTGCCGTAAGACAAACACAACATCCATGCCTCAACGGGATGCGAACCCGACCCCTTTCGGGGGAATGATCAGAAGCCATCGCTTCTTAGACCACTGCGCCAAAGATCGCCAACTTAAAAAAAAAAAAAAAAAAAAAGCCTCAACGACTTTTAAAGACAAACGCATAGTAATCCTTGTATACTCTTGTCATATTTGTTTTTTAGCATAGCACTTCTCGATTTGTTCTGTTTTGATTTTCTGTAGTTCAATATCAAAACCGGTTTGAGTGTGCGGTTTTCAATTCGTCATTTCCATTTCTTTCACTTGAGCTCACTTTTTTTTCTTTGTCTTACTAAAAAAAGCGGAGAACATCTTTATAATTGTAGGAAATTATGTGTTAGCGCGAAATTTAAATGCCATCGGCCTTTGAAGGTAGTAGCTAATTGCTCGGAAATCATTTGCGAGGTAAATTAACGATGAGAGCACCGAAGGAATTAGCAGAATTTCAAAAGCTAATTAGTGAGTGCTGAATGGTATAATACGATCATGTCAGTGATTGAGATTTTTACAGCATTAGACATTTCCGAGTCCACAGCTTATAATAATTAATACACTGAAGAACTGGAAAACCAGCCGTGTCACTGTAGCCGAGAAACGTCTGGGACGTCCAAAAACACCGATAGAGAACGGCATGTCCTGAGAAGTCGAGTGGTTTCTGCTCAACAGCCGACCTCTGTATGGCAATTTCAGCACTCATAGGTAAGCTTGTAAAGGTTTGTACAGAATGCAGAAAGAAAATAATGCCATGAGTCATCACGAAAATGTAGCGGTGTGGAATACTTTAGAAGCACAAAAAAATTCACAACTTCCGTAGCCAAGTTATCTTGCTCATTGAACATGGGCTCGATGAAAACCCTTTATATGTAGTGAGTACTCATTCTGCGTGCTCTCCTTGCCTGACATGTTTAGATACACTCACGGACAATGAAATTTGTGCACCTAGAAGAAAACACGCTACAACCGCCGCGAAACTTTGCAAATAGCTAGAGTGCGTGCTGGTATGCAAATGATCCACGTTTGGTGCGAGTGCACATGACCGCACATCCCGTGGTGGGACTACAAGCACGAATCGGCAGCCTTATAAACCGGCGTGTAGTCGATGCCCCATGAAAGTGAAAAGCACCGATCGACGCAAGCAAGAGTTCTGAGTGACAAGAATGCCGGGTAGACAACAGAGACGTCGATTTACGCAACGTACGGACTTTGAAAGAGGCCGGATCATCGGGCTGAAAACTGAAGGGCGGTCGGCGCGCCGTATAGCACACTACGTGGATCGTCCTGACCATACCGTTCGACTGTGTTGGGAGCAGTGGATACGTGACGACCCTGCCCCACGGCGGAGGGGCTCTGGACGGACCAGGAGGACCACGGGTAGAGAGGATCGATGGATCGTGCGCCAGGCACGAACGGATCCCACGGGGACCCGATCCACTTTACAGGCAGATGTAGCGGTTTCTGTGTGCCACCGAACCATTTCCCGACGCCTCGGGGAAGCGAATCTGCGATCCCAGCGCCTCTTACGTGTGCTGCCATTAACACCGGAACATCGCCGGCTCCGTGTGCAGTGGTGCCAGGCCAGAGCGACGTAGAAAGCCACAGACTGGCGACGTGTAGTGTTTAGCGATGAGTGCCGCTTCCTTTTAGGGGCAGATGATCATCGTGTCCGGGTGTGGAGGTCCTCGGGTCAACGGCAGAATCCAAACCTCGCTATCGAGCGCCACACCTCCACCACTGCAGGCATTATGGTATGGGGAGCCATAGCCTACGATAGCCGATCAGCTCTAGTAGTGGTACATGCATCATTGACGGGACAGCGGTATGTGCATGAGATCCTACGGCCCCATGTGCTCCTATTCTTGGCCGAGATTCTAGTTGCGCTATAATAGCAGTATAATGCCCGACCGCACACGGCTCGGGTTGCCCAGGACTTCCTACGTCATATCCAGACATTTCCATGACCTGCCCGCTCCCCGGACATGTCCCCTATCGAGCATGTATGGGACCAGTTGAAACACCAGCTGTCGCAGTGCCGCTCTAACTGGGATTTGGAGCACACCGTCCAACCCGTGTGGGCCAGTCTGCCGCAGGACAACATCAGGCGTCTGTTCGTCTCCATGCCGGACCGTATTGCAGCATGTATCGTCGTACAAGGCGATGTGACGCGCTATTGAAGATGACCGTACTGCGCGCCACAGGTCCCTCTGTAATTGTCCTGCAGCTCTGTTTTTGCCATCATGTGTATCATTCATCTGTATCATTACGTCCAAAAATTTTCAGTTCAATCCGATCCTTCCTTCTTGGTGCGCAAATTTCATTGCCCGTAAGTGTATTATATGTTGAATTACTGGAAAACATTTGCCATTTGAGCGTGTTTCTTAGCTATGAAACTTGGGGTTGGAGACGTCTTGGTAGGAGTACGTTTCTTGTGTCATGGACAACAAGCACTAGCAGTAGTGCATAATAAAACAACTACTGATCCAAAATTTATATTCTGAACAGTTTTCTGTGCCCTAATTGTGCCACTTTTATTGAAGTGAGTATCTCACTATCAACGCAAAAACGCCCCATGCGACAGAGTACGGAACTATAAATGCTCGGTTTGAAGTCAACAAACAAAACAAAAACTTTGTAGTTGTCATAGAAGAGCCCCATTTGAGCCTCGTGGAACATCTTCGAAATGAGCCGAAACAGAGGAAAAAGGGTACAGTTGAATCGACCCTCTGTTTGTCTGTTAAAGCTCACGAGGAATACAGCAAATCTGTATATCGCATTTAGCCATCATAAATGTATTGAAAGTACCCCACAACTCATTGAAAAAGCCTTTGAGATCAAAAGTGGTCAGACACTGTATTAGTTCCCTTTTATAAAAAAAATAATTTGCATACAACTGCAAATATCACATGAATTTTGGTAGATTAGTGTATATTTTCTATGCAAACTATTTGTGGGGATGGTTTTAGAGCCTTGTATTTAAAATTGAAAAGTTTTATTGGTGAGGCTGTAGTCACGACCAAAAGTGGGGCGTGATCATAAAAAAATATGTGATTCTTAGGCAGCAGATGAATTTCTAGCTTCGATCTATTGACAGACTACGAATAGGTGATATCTTTCAAACTACCTGTTTGTCCACAGCAGAAGTTCACATGATTTTGAGTAGGTTCCACAACACGAACTCCAATTTCTGTGCCTCCTGTTTGAGCGACGGGCAAGATTCCTCTAAATATTTGAATTTAGCAAATCAAGTAAGTTAGAGCTCTTTTCTCAGGAATAATTCGCATAATAATACGCATAATAAGTAATATCATAATTAAACACGTATTATTAATTACAGGAAATTAAGAGATAAACAGACTTACAGTTCCAAAGCCCACGTTTATTTGCAGTCTCCTGTACTATATACACTTTGGATGAAGTTGACACAAGGACAATGATTTAATATGACGAAGACACACAATTAGGATTCCAAGAAAGTAACACATCAACAAGCTCATTGCCTAACTAATGAAGAAACTTGGCGAACAAGATAACAACGGAGATACATTTTATTAACGAGAAACAGTACGGTAACGTCGTAACAAACAACAAATACCTACTGTTAAAGATTCTTAACACCTAATGTAGATGCAAAAATAACACCTCACACTCAAGATATCTCGTAGCCGCTTTTTATCCGAATAGCTTGGCATGCTGCCTGCAGCGGCGTGCCGTAAACGTTATGTGCAGGCATGCAAAAATTGAACAAGTTAGTAAAATCAGGCAATACATTGATTATAATAAGCTTTCTAACATACCAGAGAGCATTACTCAAGTTATCACTCAAGTTATGAGGATAATGGCTGTGGAATAAATCTCGGTCCTGTGCCCTAACCTTTGATATCATTTCGATTATATTCAACAGAACCGGTTCAGTATACCTCCGAAATAACATGATAAAGTTTTGTCGCAATCGAAGCATTTTTACGTAAGTTATGATGCATAAGAGCAGTGGCTATGGAATAGATCCCGCTCCTGTGTCCTAACCTTTGACCTCATTTCGCCCATTTTAATAGGATTCGTTCTCAGGCAGGCCCCTACAACATACTAACATTTCATCAAAATCGAAGAATTTTTGCGTAAGTTATGACGCATAATGGCGATAGAAGTGATTCCGCTTCTATTAATAGGGTTTTGCCCATTTTGAATAGGGTTTGTCCCCAGGTGGTCCCCTACCACATACTAAAATTTCATCGAAATCGAACCACTTTTACGCGAGTTATCGTGCCGACAGACGGACGGACGGACAAAGCTGGAGCACATACGCTTCTTCAACCTACGGTTGGAAAGCGTAAAAAACAAACAAAACTACATACGTCATTTATAACTGAATTCCATCTTTTGACTATTTTTTATTCTTCCGTTACTTTGTCTTAAAACACAGGCTTCGACATTAAAATCTTCAGTAGAACTTTTTCAATTGTTATTAAAAAGAATTTTAGATAATATGTCTTGTCTTTGCGTATACTGCTTGAATAGATTTTTATTCGCACTATTTAATGACACGAGATATTAGTTCCCTCAAGCATGTATCCAAACCAGGTTCGTGCGAAGCTTTGAACAATTTGTACATTGTTTTACTGTTTCTACTGCTTTGAACAATTTGTATATTGTTTTACTTAATTCACTTTTTAAAGAATCAAAACGAGTGGGATGCTTCTTTACAGAGGCGTAACTAGGCATTTCTGGGTTCCCTATCACTTCGTCCGTGTTCATTTCGTCCACGCTCACTTCGTCCCGTTCATTTCGTCAAACGATCACTTTTTTGCCGCCCCGGTGGCGCAGTGGTCTAAGCGATGGCCTCTGATCATTCGTCCGAACGGGGTCCGGGTTCGAATCCCGTGAGGCATGGATGTTGTGTTTGTCTTACGGCACTGGCTCTTTCCCTTCCCTGGAACCAGTGACCCTAAATTAGGGACGGGCGACTGCTTATAGCCCATTGAGTTGCTCACGGTGGTCGTTAAACCTCCAATAAAAAAAAAAAAAAAAAAAACGATCACTTTGTCCGCTGTTCACTTCGTCCACTGCTCATTTCGTCCACCGTTCACTTTGTCCACATTCATTTCGTTCTCAGAATGAATGGAATACCGTGGAAATTTTATTTTTCGATGGGATTTTCGTTATAGGCAGAAGAGAACTTCAGCGGACAATGCTTGTATGCGATCTTTTTTTCCTGTCTAAGTTTGTTCGTTTAAAATGTATCGATTACTGCTTGTTATTTAAAACTAAACTAGTTATTTAAAACTAAACTAGTTATTTAAAACTAAACGAGAACTGAACTTTGAAGAGCTTTTTAACTCTTTTTGTGTGTACGATGTCAATCACTACAGCATGACTCACGCTGTTTTCGGAAAAGGATTATAAGGTGGAATTTTTTTTAATAACGCTGCATTTTCACTTTGGCACTAAATATTTACATACGATGTCGAGTTATTAATATTCCATTTTACTTACTTAAATACTAAACATTCATTACTATGCTTCATGCGTAGGCCGTTTTGACAGTTTTTTTTTTTTTTTGCCGATGTCATATTCATAATGCTTACCTATCAAGGTAATATAATAGTATTGTGCTTTTACTAAGGAACGAAATATTAATTCACAGTCCCTAGGCTTAGGCCTTTTTCACAGTTTTTATTCTACGGATGTCATATTCATAACCTTTACATATCAACTCAAGTTAATAATACTGCGCTTTTCCTTAGGCACTAAATATTATTTCATAGGCCCTAGGCCTTTTTTACAGTTTTTATTGTACGCATGTCATATTTTATGACGTTTACGTATCAAGAAAAGGTAATAATATTGCGCTTTTGCTCAAGCAGTAAATATTATTTAATAGGCCCTAGGCCTAAACCTAGGCTTTTTTACTATTTTTATTCTACGGATGTCATATTCATAATGTTTGCGTATCAACTCAAGCTAATAATCGCTTTTAATCAGACACTAAATATTATTTCATAGGCCCTAGGCATCGGACATCTGTAGACTAAATACGGTAAAAAAGCCTAAGCCTAGGGCCTATGAAATATTATTTAGAGCCTGAGGAAAAGCGCAATACAATTACCTTGACTTGATACGTGAACGTTATGAATATGCCATCCGTAGAATAAAAAGTGCAAAAAAGACCTTGGCCTAGCGACAATGAAACAATATTTAGTGCCTCATTAAAAGCGCAATATTATTAGCTTGAGTTGATACGCAAACATTATGAATATGCCATCCGTAGAACAAAAACTGTAAAAAAAGCCTTGGCTTAGGCCTAGGGCCTATGAAATAATATTTAGTGCTTGAGCAAAAGCGGAATATTATTACCATGTCTTGATACATAAACGTGATAAATATGACATGTGTACAATAAAAACTGCAAAAAAGGCCTAAGCCTACGTCCTATTAAATAATATTTAGTGCCTAAAGGAAAAGCGCAATGTTATTAGCTTGACTTTATACGTAAACATTATGAATATGACATCTGCTGACTAAATGCGGTGAAAAAGGCCTAGGCTTAGGGCCTATGAAATATTTAGTGCTTGAGCAAAAGCGCAGTATTATTGCCTTATCTTGATACGTAAACGTTATAAATATGACATGCGTAGAATAAAAACTGTGAAAAAAGGCCTAGGTCCTATGAAATAATATTTAGTGCCTAAGTAAAAGCGCATTATTATACCTTGTCTTCATACGTAAACATTATGAATATGACATCCGTACAATGAAAACTTCAGAAAAGGCCGATGCCTAGGGCCTATGAAATAATATTTAGTGCCTAATTAAAAGCGCAATATTATTAGCTTCAGTTGATACGCAAACATTATGAATATGCCATCCGTAGACTAAAAATGTTTAAAAAAGCCTAGGTTTAGGATTAGGGCCTATTAAATAATATTTAGTGCTTGAGCAAAAGCGCAATATTATTACCTTTTCTTGATACGTAAACGTCATAAAATATGACATGCGTACAATAAAAACTGTGAAAAAGGACTAAGCCTAGGGACTGTGAATTAATATTTCGTTCCTGAGTAAAAGTAAGCATTATGAATATGACATCGGCAAAAAAAAAACTGTCAAAACGGCCTACGCATGAACATAGTAATTAATATTTAGTATTTAAGTAAGTAAAATGGAATATTAATAACTCGACATCGTATGTAAATATTTAGTGCCTAAGTAAAAATGCAGCATTATTAAAAAAATCCCACCTTATAGTCCTTTTCCGAACATAGCGTGAGTCATGCTGTAGTGATTGACATCGTACACACAAAAAGAGTTAAAAAGCTCTTCAAAGTTCAGTTCTCGTTTAGCTTTAAATGACATTTAAAATCGATACATTTTAATCGAACAAACTTAAACAGGAAAAAAAATCGCATGCAAGTAATGTCCGCTGAAGTTTTCTTCTGCCTATGACGAAAATTCCATCGAAAAATAAAATTTCCACGGTATTCCATTCATTCTGAGGACGAAATGAATGTGGACAACGTGAACGGTGGACGAAATGAGCAGTGGACGAAGTGAACATTGGACTAAGTGAACAGCGGACGAAGTGAACAGCGGACAAAGTGATTGTTGGACGAAATGAACCGGACGAAGTGAGTGTGGACGAAATGAACTGGACGAAGTGAGTGTGGACGAAATGAACCGGACGAAGTGACTGTGGACGAAATGAACAGGACGAAGTGAGTGTGGACGAAATGAACACGGACAAAGTGATCCGTCACCCATTTCTGCACCAGGGGAAAACCACAAAATATTGCGCCCCCACCAACACTACAGAAGTCGTTACGAGAAAAGAGCTTTACCACCTTGAAATCTTATAATTCTTATAATTCTGTCTGCTCCGTGGTTTTTTTAGGATAGTAAAACTGGTTTGTGTGTTGATTACGCACAAATTTACATTACTTAGTACTCAATTATATTTTTTCAAAAAACTAACGGTAGCCACCGGGAGTTGCTTCTGACATTTCGCTTCACACTGAATTTTATACTTTCTTTTTTATCATATTATTTTGTAGTTAATTAATAACTAATAATCACTAACGGTTGTGCAATAGATTTTAAGAACGGATTGGTTTTTCAGCGGATCAGAGAAAGACTTTTGCGAAGTTTTTGCCATTTTAATTGTAGTTTAATAATCTAAATTTTAAATATTTTTATTTGGGTATGATACTGCAAATGGGGTATTAGGAAATTAGGTGTTCTTTCTTACCTCAAACGGGAAAGGCATTTTGTCCTCATTAAATGGGGGGTGCAGCCTCACTAGAAGGGTTTTGTGCATTACCTTTACTTACATCAGCGATGTTCTGGGTTGGGTAGTGAAGCCGAACTGGATGCGGAACACCATTTAGGGCTGTAAAATACAAAATGTGAAGAGAGCGGTGAGATTCCTAACTGCTCCAGAGTTCCGAACTTTGGTACCACATTAAGGTGGATCCACCTAAAATCTTTGCCTTGTATTTCCAATGGGCAAACTTCTGTAGCCATTTTCTTCACAATTAATGCCTTTCCAAGATGAAAATTTTAGCATCGATAAAAATAACTTCGTACTATAGCCTAGTAAAATTATTATTTTCTAAAACTTAGCTATAATTATATTAAAAATCAATAACTTTTCCTTTGGTGATGATGAGACTATAAAAACAGATGGCACCACATCTACATCTGACTTACCAAATGTTATTACGTCGCGTTTTTGTTTTTTTTGCAAGAATTTTATTAATTTTCGGAATGGAATAAAAATTTTAGTGTATCCATGCGACAGTCTGGAATGTTTAGAATGATTTGATCGACTTAGATTAAATGTTCTGATTACAATTTAGCTGAAAATGTTAACAGATTGTAGATGCGGCTGATTTTTAATTCCGAAAAAACCAGCAAGCTCACTCTGCAACATTTTCAGCTAAACCAATGTTAGAAATTAGAATATTTAATCTAAATGGCTCGAATGATTCTAAACATTCCGGACTATCACCTGGATGGACACAAGTGCTGATTGCAGTCCAAAACTTAATGAAATTATTGAAAAAAATGTGACGTGATAGCATTTAGTAAGTCATAGGTAGATGCAGCGCCATCTATTTTTTGGTCACAACATCACCAAAGGAAAAGTTATTGATTTTTAATATAATAATGGTTACGTTTTAGAAAATATTAAGTATACTAGGCTGTAATACGAAGTTATTTTTATCGATGTTCAATTTTCATTCTTGGGAACGCATTGATTATGAAGAAAATGGCTACAGAAGTTTTCCCATTGGAAATGGGTCCACTTTAAACGGACCGAATGCAGCTTGCAATAGTAGAAGTAATGATCAAATTTCCCTAGAGAATTTTGAAAAATACGAACGGCATCTTTATCTTGTAACGCACGAACAACCGAGCCGTCATTTCTGATTGTGAGCAACTTACCTCCACATTTTATGGAAGAAACGCGAATTTTAAACTGCCGAGCTACTGCAAATGGCGAAAGAAATTTTAGGTAACTTCTGTAATTCCGTAAAAGAAACTGGTGCAAAAGTTTCAATTCCGATTTACCAGATTGTACGCAGTGACTTTTGCGTCCCCTTTCGAGCTGCGCCCCGGGGTAGTGACTTTTGCGCCCTCTCTTGACCTGCCCATCCCTGGTTACGTCTATGCTTTTTTAAGTGAATTCAGGCTCTCTTCGAAAACCTCGATGCTTTTTATATCACAATTTTTTGAGCCCATAAGCTTTCCGTCTAGGATAGTTATGGGGGATGATTATGATTTGGGAACTACCAGGCGGAAAGAAAGACAGACACCCTCTGGGGTGTCTGTCTTTCTTGAAAAAGTCATCTGGTTGATGTGGGAAGTTTTGAAACCTTTGATTTTTGTTTTACCCTATTAAATTCAGATTACTAGTATATTTTTACTGTTTTTTAAGTTTTGCAATTTTTTTTTTTTTTTTTTTAGTAAAGCTTAAACTGATTCTAACAGTTTCATTTCAAAATAATAAACTCGGCCAATAAAACAGCTTTGGAGCTTTGAAACCCTGCAAATTTTGTCTGTTTTGGTAAATAGAAGCGTCGAAATATGCAATAAGTTTGTATATTTAACCTGCATACTTAACGACGATGTTATGGTACTCAGATTTATTGGTCTTTCGTTGATAACACATTCGGATTTTTCTGTAAAACTTACGGAATCGAAAGACATTATTTAGCTTCATCCGTTTCTTTATTCCACTTCTGCAGTTTGCTTAAATTACCTTGAAACATTTTAGTCTTTCAGAAAGGCAAGAAATATACAAAAATGTGGCCGTACAATTTTCCAACTGAATAAGAAATGATTCCACTGAAATTACGCGAGATAACAGATACTCACCGTCAAAAGAAAACGAGCTTTCTATTGGTTAATGCAACTCTGTTTCGCATTTTGAGAAGTTTTTCAATGGCAAATAACGAAGGTCGCAACCCGTGTGGGAATAAACTGTGGGGGACAGAGGGAACGGCCTCCGTTTTCCTGATTGATTGACTGCCCAAGCCTTGAATGCAAGAGAGATTTCGCATACAATGGATTTCTTCGTTACTGTTCTTACTTACCTGGCAAGGATACTCTCCCTCACACGGTACAATCTTCCATGAGTACGGACATACGAAGCTAGATTCGCATTCGCGCTTTCAGTTCCTGCTAAAATACACACAAATATGTGTTTTTGGTTTTAAATAAAATTCTTCTAAACCAGGCACTTAGTTTAAAATTTCCCGTGAAAAAAAAAACTGCAACACAAAGCTTTTTTCGCATAATTCTTTCTTTTTTCCGCAGAGAAAATTTTTGCTCGTAATTAGGACATGAAATGCATGCGTTGCATACAACGACGGCACGCTACCGACTGACTTCCAGTGATGCCACATGTAGACGAAAAATTTTAGGAAGTTTGGACATGACGGTAAGTTCGACTAAAGGAACAACACCCTCCCAAAAAAAGGGGAAAAGTTAAATTGGCTATTATATGACACGCATAGTCGTATTTCTCCTCTTCGGTGTGGTCAGTGGCGTAGGTATCTTGCTAGTCATCTGAGTTGCAATTGGGTAAAGCATGGTGCTGTGTTCGTCGTATGGCGCTGGTTATGTCCATTTTCCGGTATCAGTGCCTCTACATTAGAAACAAAGAAGGGGGATAGTTAAATTCCCCCAAAAGGAAAAAAATAGCCTACATTAATTGTTTGGGTATCCAACACTTAAACATTATTACGTAATGTAAAGTAGAAAGAATTTCTCTCATGTTCTGCATATAGCGCATTAAAGTTCAAGCCCGACAGAAGGGGTTTCCAGGAATTATGTGCATAAGCACTCCGAACGGCCACAAGAAAACACGAGAGAACCATGTCTAGTTCTTAAATAATACAACTTTAATTGTTTGTGCTTCGGATTGCTGCCTTTGTGAAGAGAAGGCCGCGACACTCAACTGAGTGACGTCGCACTTTCCGTCAGGCATAACTATATTCATTTAAAATTTATATTTTAAAGTAAATAGCGAGGACTGTGAGATATATATCTTGCTCAGTGATTGTTTATTTTTATTCAAAAGACATTAGGAAGATGAAGTTGAGCTAGGCTTTTGCTTCTGATCCGTTTTAGTTCAATACACAACATAATTAAGCAAGATTAAAATATCTCACGTTACCGTTATTTACTTTGAAAAAGAAAATTTAAGTGGAAAGTATAACGTAACGTAATTCAGTGTCATGGCTTTCTCATCTAGAAGGCCAAGGTCGGACACGCGAGAAGTGAGGTCACGTGTCATCTCCTTGTTTGATACTAACTTACTCACTTGATAATCTGTATCTGCTATATGCGGCTGTGCATGTAAAAATCAAACTCAAACCATTCTCACAAAGACGATCAGTTTCTGAATCCTGCATATGAGCATAGTAAAAAATGTTGGACCCTGAAAATTCGATTGATTTGCAGTTCAATGTTCGTGTATTCTTAAAAGTGTTTTCCGTTTGCAGAGAGTTCTAAAGCTGTTGCCCCCACCGTATGAGACTAACTGTATGGATTACATGGAAATGTGGAAAAAGAAAGGTGGAACTGGACCGACCTCGCAGTCAGTAGGTTATACTGTTTCACTTTTTTACCCTCTTTGTCTGTGAGAAATCCTTTGTTTTACCATCAAATCTATAGACGGGATTTCACTGTTTGCAGATCCGCTGATAATTTTGTTTAGAGTGCGCTTGACTTATTTAAGAGCAACAACTGTAGACATGTGTGTTTTTATATTCAGCTATAAAAATTGCGTCTTGTAACTCTCCTAGTTATCTTTTTTTTTTTTTTTTTGATTGGAGGTTTAACGACAACCGTGAGCAACTCAATGGGCTATAAGCAATCGCCCGTCCCTAATTTAGGGTCACTGGTTCCAGGGAAGGAGAGAGCCAGTGCCGTAAGACAAACACAACATCCATGCCTCACTGGGATTCGAACCCGGACCCCTTTCGGACGAATGATCAGAGGCCATCGCTTAGACCACTGCGCCCCCGGGGCAGCCCTAGTTATATCATTTTTGAAATTGTACTATGTTTTAATTGTATGCACAAGTACAATATCCAAAGAAGAACAGAGGGCCACCCTGGTGGCGCAGTGGTCTAAGCGATGGCCTCTGATCATTCGTCCGAGGAGGGTCCGGGTTCGAATCCCGGTGAGGCATGGATGTTGTGTTTGTCTTACGGCGCTGGCTCTCTCCCTTTCGTGGAAACAGTAGACCCTAATTAGGGACGGGTGACTGCTTATATCCCACTGAGTTGCTCACGCGGTGGTCGTTAAACCTTCAATCAATAAAAAAAAAGAACAGAGTAGGTAACAAGTATGACTTGTGTTCAGTGGCGGCCCAGACATTTTGGGGTGGGGAGGGGGCATCAAATTAATTTTTTATGCAACTAAATGTGGTATGTGTGCATTTATAAAATGTATGCAACATCCGCGCAAAAATATTGAAATAAATATTGCTGAAAATTAATAATATAAATTTTGAAGATGACAATCCGATTTTTGTTTTAAATGTGACAAGGATGGTTAGTCAGATAATTTGCGAAAACTTGAAAATTTCATCGTCCTGGAGCGGGACTCGAACCCGCGTCTCACAGATAGCGCCCGGGTATGCTAACCGTCCATCGGGTTCGAGTCCTGGAGCGGGTTCGAGTCCCGCTCCAGGACGATGAAATTTTCAAGTTTTCGCAAATTATCTGACTAACCATCCTTGTCACATTTAAAACAAAAATCGGATTGTCATCTTCAAAATTTGTATTGTATGGTGTAATCCCGTATTTATTTCATGAATTATTAATATTTTTATTACCTATATTCCTATCACCACATAATGGTTGACTGCTTACATTTTGCCATTCATCTATGCAGAAAACGAGAATACTACACTACTTCCAGTTAAATAGTTAAACGATACAAGTAATTCTGGAACGAAACAAAAATTAACCTTCTAGTAAAACATTCTACATTTGTAAAATGGCGCTTTTCTCATTGTACATTAAGACTAACAATTCCTGACGATGACCACACTCATTTTGACAAATATTTTTTGATTTGATTCAATTCTTATGTTACTTTCCTACTCCAGTATTGATTCATAGCCCTGAATCCACATTTACAGCTGACAATTGACACTATTATAGAAAGGAAGTCATGAACGATAAATGATTGACATCAGTTTGCACGAAATTCTGAATTTCAAAGGCTCATACATTGGATATGATGTTTGCTAGCTTCATGCATTTTAATGTTTTTGATTTGAAAGGAGCCGCATGTCTAATTCAGATTTGAGTTTGGATCACACAATGCAGGAAGTATTTTTCAAACTGAACAAGATAGAATGGAGTTTCTTTCTTCTAATTCAAGTCAGCTAAACTTTTCGAACCATACCTTCTGAATTTACCGGGGCCTAAATTAATTCCCTTTAGAAAAGAATTCTGCAATGGTGATGGTACAGGAGGATAAACAAAATTATAATACTATTGTCTTCTAAACATCTGTCTTGAGTAGAAAGTTGTATCGACAAATTTTCATGCGTTTCATTTACTTCAACTGACCTCCTATTCCAGGCAAAGCTAACGAATCCAACCGCTTGTTGAACTATCGCAAAAAACACCCCTCGTCGACATCCCTTGAAGGTGTGAAACAGCGCCAGACCACATGAGTTGGAAGGTGAAACTCCAGCATTATCGTCCGTTCAATTTCCTCTTATTAAAAATAATAATGAATCTTACAGTCCAAACATTTTTATGATTTACATAAAAATACCCAACAGTGCTTAAACGACAAACTAAATGAAAAATGCAGACCAGTTCCAGGCATAACTAACGAATCCACCATATACAACCGCTTGTTGAACTATCCCAAAGAACACCCCTCGTCGGCATCCCTTGATGGTGTGAAACAGCGTCAGATCACTAATCAGGTAACGTCAGAGTAAAAGACACTGCTCTAATAATTGTAAGAAGAAGCTTTGAACCCCCCCCCCCCATTCCCCCAGTCACCTTCGGGATTTCACCCATGGAGGACTGGCTAAGGTATTAGTTTCGTTGAGCTATTTGTATTGGAATTCCTTAGAACAGTCTTTCATTCTTGAAAAGACTTACAAGTGTCCGCTTTGTTTATTTAAAGTAAGACCTCAAGTTGTGAGTGACCTGCCTGGTTAGAGCACAATCAGTTATTTCTGCAGACCTTCAACGATCCAATCTCTCTGAAAGAGGCAAAAAAAAAAATTACACTTTTATTTTTCTCTTCAGGAAAGCATTACAGTCTGGAGAAAAAAACCATTAAAATTTCAGTCTCTCTTGCACATCGAAAATGCATCACGGACCGGAATAAGTGTCTCGGGCAAGCGGTAGACCAGCTATTTGCAAGCCTTTGTTAGGCAGATATTGCAGAACACCAAGTCAAAGCAATTTGTTTATCTAAAACACTTTTATCCCTTTCCAAGTCTCTCTACAATTAGTTTTGAGTGATCACTTAAACTATTTTTTTCATTTTCTTATTTTGCAGGAATGCATCGAAGAATGTAAACTGAAGATGGAATACCAAGATACTGGTTGCAGCTCCTACTACATTTGGTACCCCACTGATCAGAAACGGTGCACATCCGGATGCACAACTGATGAGTGCCTCAACTCAAGTAAGTACGCATTGAGCTACTTTCATTTTTCCTGTTGTGTTACTCCGAGCAATTTTGACGCACCAGAGTAAAGCATTATTCTGTGGTGGTGTAGCTGCAATGATGCGCTCATTTGATTGAAAACTATGAAGAAGAAACTAAAAAAAACATCGTTTCCTAAGATTTCTTTAGGCCATAAGAGGGCCGAACTTCTAAAGTTTCCAGTCAGTCAGAATCCTCCAAGCTGCTGAAAACTTCACTGGAAAATTGTGGAACCAGAAAATGCTCCATCTTCTGTTGGAAAAGTGTGCATGCCATTATCATAGCAAACAGAGAGAAATTTTCTGCTATTTGTGAGAACCAAAGGATTACACATCCAAAAAATACTTCAGAAAAGAATTGTCCATTACTTCATTTGAAAGTTCTCTTGGGCTAAAACGTGGCTTTGAATGTACAAAGTCATTCAGAAAAAGACAGCTGCAAGCTGGAAACTTCTTTGCAGTTGGTCCCAGGAATATACAGCATTTTTTTTTTTATCTTCTTCTTCCTTTGTTTTTATTTTTTCGCCGCCCGTCCCTGAATTAAGGTTACTGTTTCAAGGAAGGGAGAGAACGAGGTCAGTAAACCGGACACGACATACCCAACATTCGTATCGAGGCCCGGCACTTACAGATAGCAAGCTACAAAATGTCTTAGCCACGAAGGTCAGTGTGGTATGACGTCTTCCTTAAATACTCAGCTTCTAGGGTTCTGAAGTACTTTTCAATGATCCATAGATGACATATTTTCAAAAAGGGAGGCTGCTGAGTTATTGATAACGTTGTAGTCAGTCTCTCACTTCTGAAATTCGTTTTTTTTTTTTTTCTGATTTGTAAGTCGTTCAGTTGTCAAGTGGTTTTGAGTTTCTACTCCTCGTACTGCTGCCCAATCCGCAGGACGCACATGAGATAAAAGCAGATAGCAGTAAGAGCACATACCGGTGAAGTATAGTGGATAGCACCCGGAGCCGAGAGTTGTGGATTCGAATACCACCCCTGGCATAAAAATTATGGAGAAATTTATTTCGTCGTAGCTCATGATCAGACTATGGGCCGCGGGTGGCTTAGTGGGCAACGTTCGAGACTGCCGCGAAAATGACCTCAGGTTCAATCCCAGGCAGGTACTAACGCTCGATCCACTAAATATCCGCCGTGCGTCGGATGGGCACGTTATGCCGTCGGACCCGGGGTACTCGCCCTACCCCCTTGGCAATAAATAAGGGGTCTTCCTACCCCTTTCTACTTCGCTTCCATGTCAATTTCCTATCGGGCATTCTAGCCCAAATCTCCTAGCTTCCTATTTCTAAGGGTTGTTTAAGACCTGGGGTCAGACGAGTGTCTGAAGGGAGCCTTCCTAAAATCCTCTACATTTGATCATTTAAAAAAAAAAAAGATCAGACATATCTGCGTATAGATTCTCATCGGTTATACCTTCCAGCTGCCTCTAACCTATAGATATTTTTAAATCAGTGAACTAGGTAAGGTATTTTAAGCACCGTGGACATTCACTTGCTTGTTTCCGAGAGAATCGCCACTTCACCCGTTGTCTCAAAAACTTGTAATAACTTTATCATTTGCAGTCTTTTCCCCAAATGGAATAATTTCATCATTTGCAGTCTTTGCTCTTCATCAGTCTCTTACCCAACTTTTTCTATCTTTTTGAATTTTCAGTTTTGTTTTTATTTATATAGTCTGTTTCGTTTTACTCTTCTGTTCGGACTCGTTGTCTATATAAGTATCACTTATTTTTTTTTTTTTTTTTATGTTTTTAATTCAGATTCTAATTTCGATAATTTTATTTTTTCTTTTGTTTAGATTTTAATATCTGTTTTGCATGCTAACATTTTCTTTCGACTTAAGCAGAGAATCCCAGCCACTAGTCAACACGAGTTTTGGCACATGGAACAATGAAAGTGTTTCTAGCATAACTTTTCACGCTGAATTCAAATATGCAATCAGAATTTTTCTATCACCCATAGTTTTTCTGCGATGAAGCTTTTTAATAATAAATATATTGAAATATATTGAAAAATGACCTATTTTGTCACAATTGGTTATGTAGTTTTCCCTCAGAACTTTTTAGGACGTACAGGCAGGTGGCAGACAGACTGATTGATAGGCAGGCGGCAGGCAAACAGACCAGTTATGCAGCGTGTAGCGACTTAAACGCGTCACTATCTGAGAAACCTATACCATTAGAGAGCTGACCTTCAGTGTGTACCCACTGAACGAGTTTCAGTTCTCTTTTGTCTAGTGATTAGATTACTGTACATCTGTGTTGTGGTTGATACTGTGGCATCATGCCAAGGAAGTGTTTAAATCATCCAGATACCTTCTGTTATGTGTGTGTGTGGGGAATTGACATTTAAAACTCAACAGCGAAATTGCACTCGACTCGTTAAAAAATGTTGTGAGCTATATTTTAGCTGTAAAGTAGCTGACCAAGATAAGAACTGGGCCCATTATATCTGCTGTTCAACCTGTGTGAAGTGTCTGACAGAATAGGTCAAGGGCTCTAGGCATACGTATGATCTTTGCAGTTCCCACGGTTTAGAGGGAACCCAAAAATAATTCATCAGACTGATTTTTTATGTTTAACAAACATAAAAGGAATGACAAGTAAATTCAAACACACAGTGATATACCCCAAATTGCCATCTGCTATCAGGCCAGTTTCTCACCGTGAGGACTTACCACAGCCACCACAGGGACAGCTGTTCGTCCAGCTGATGGGAAGTGGCTACCCCATGGCCCGAGCCGACGGTAGTGTCTGATTTCTTTTCCCATGTTTTAAAAATCTTTCTCTGATGATTCTGTGTCTGGTGCTCTTTGGCCAAAGCCTGGCCCTTGCGCCGTTAGAATCGACTAACTAACTAACCTATACCACCGCCCCCAATAAACGCTATTGTAGAAGATGAAGACTCTGAAAACGATGCAGTTAGCCTAGTTGAAAGTGAAGAGCAACATGACTCTACTTTTGAAGCAAGTACCTCTTCTTCTGAGCCACATCTGTGAACTCAAGGTGATTTAAACGACCTAAGTTCGAGGTTTGAATTTGTTGAAAAAAACCGGCCGAACTTTTGGGGTCCAGGGTAAAATGCTGGATTCAGCGAGACATTAACGTTTTTTTCTTTTTTTTTTTTGTTTTTTTTTTCGTAGTGACACACTTTTGTTTAAAAAAAAATTCTTCTCAATAAAATGATTTAGTTTATTGTAACAATATCTGCTCTGTGATGAATGCTATTTGTCATCAACGTAAGACAACGAAGTGGCAACTCTTCATTGACTCCTCTAAAACTAGTTTGAAAGGTGTCCTTACTCCTTTTGTACAGTTGAAACAAATTTCCTTCTGTGCCATTAGCTTATGCCGCTAATATGAAAGAATCTTACGAAAATATGAAATCCCTTTTGGAAAAAACTCAGTATGGCAAGTACAATTAGAACATCTGTGGCGATTTCAAAGTCCTTTACCTGTTTCTTGGTTTGCAGATCGGCTGTACTAAATTTTGTTGTTTGTTGCACGAGTGTAACAGTCCAGACAAGAAAAGTCATTACATCAAGAAGGAATGGCCCACGCGCGAATCACTTACTCATGGACAAAAAAGTGTTCCACATCCCCCACTGGTCAACCCTGAAAATATTTTTTTTTATCGCCACTTCATATAAAATCAAGGCTTTTAAAACCTTTGTTAAGACCATGGATAAAAATGGTGCTTTTGCTGGGTTTGCTTATTTGAAGGAAACGTTTCCTCGAATAAATGGTGCTAAAATTATAGGTGTTTTTGTGGGCCATCAATAAGAGATTGATTGATGACGAAAAATTCGAAGGTATATCACAGCTCGCCATTGTGCACGTGTTCAAAAACCAAACGCGTATGCTGAATGAAGTGTTTATCCCGGTTCATGTCAACTACTCGGTATTCTTCTTATCGCCAACCAATCAAGAGCTTTACATGCACCTGCTCCCTTCTTAACCTCAGGGTCATGTAAACGCTCTTCTCCTAGCATCCATATTCCTCTTAATAGGATAGTGGGAATTTTTGGAATAGAAAGCATAGGTGACAAAAAAAGGGGGGGGCAGTCACTAGCTCACATTTTTCACTTCTTACAGACACTAGCAGCCGGCATTT
This sequence comes from Macrothele yani, assembly GCA_039090855.1. Classification (NCBI taxonomy): domain Eukaryota; kingdom Metazoa; phylum Arthropoda; class Arachnida; order Araneae; family Macrothelidae; genus Macrothele; species Macrothele yani. The sequence goes on along the minus strand of CM076994.1, from coordinate 71,784,608 downwards.
ACGATTCCAATAGATAATAATTATATTTTATTAAATTACGTAACGCAAAATTTTATGGCAATTTTTTTTTTTTAAATCACGAAATTACCCGTATCATGTTTTTTTTTCATTTTCTTTCATTGCCATTTTCTTTCAAACTCGATCTCCCCCACCCTCCTTACACAAACATTGTGTTTATTCTCCATTGTGGATTTCGGCCTATACAAATCTCACTCCCCCAAACGAAATGCCGCCCCTGATAGAGTGTTTGCCTAGCTGATGTGAAATGGCTCGTCAGGCCATCCATGGCCCGCTGGCCCGGAGTTGAAGACTATTACTCTAAAGTATCCAACCATCGCATTGATCGGATACTTTGATCGCAACTTACGATCCGATACGGGAATCTCTCCTGTATGTGCCTGGCTCGAAAGGAAATGCACACTTTCCAGACGGCGTGTCTTAGTGGCTACCGTCAATTCCTATGGCGGCACCCAGACATTCCTCCAGCTTCCCCATGGCCGCCGGGCGCTGTACAATCGCCGCATGATGCACATCAATGCTGGCACGGGCAGAGACCGAGCACGAAAGCCTGAAGTCGAGCCCGGTTCGGGCTGCATAATACTTACTGGAGTTCGGGTTCGGGCGGGCTCAGGCTCTGAGAGAGGGAGAGAATTTTCTTCCTTTTTTTTTACGCTTTCCAACGGTAGGTTGAAGAAGCGTATATGCTCCAGCTTTGTCCGTCCGTCTACCCGTCCGTCTGTCTGTCGGCACGATAACTCGCGTAAAAATGGTTCGATTTCGGTGAAATTTTAGTATGTGGTAGGGGACCACCTGGGAACGAACCCTATTGAAAATGGATGAGATGGGGTCAAAGGTCACGACATAGGAACGGGATCAATTCCATTGCCCTTATGCGTCATATCTTGTGTAAATATGGTTCGATGTCGATGAAATTTCTATATGTGGTAGGGGACCACCTGGGAAGGAACCCTATTCAAAATGGGTGAAGTGGGGTCAAAGGTCAGGACATAGGAGCGGGATGCATTCCGCTGCTCCTATGCGTCATAACTTGCGTAAATATGGTTCGATTTCGATGAAATTGTACTATGTCGTAGGGGAACACTGGGAATGAACGCTATTGAAAATGGGTGAAATGGGGTCAAAGGTCAGGACATAGGAGCGGAATGCATTCCTTTGCCCTTATGTGTCATAACTTGCGTAAATATGGTTCGATTTCGATGAAATTGTAGTATGTCGTAGGAGACCACCTGGGGACGAACAATATTGAAAATGGACGAAATGGGGTCAAAGGTCAGGACATAGGATCGGGATCCATTCCATCGTCCTTATCCCATACTATTAAAGGAGCACTTCTTGTATGTATGTAAATTTTATTTTGAAAACGGCTCTAAAGATTTTGATGAAAGTCGTTAACCTACCGTTCTCTGGTACTAGAAATCAATTTAGCTTGATCTCGACTTTAGAAAAATTCGTTTAGTGGGTTAAATAACCACCCCGAATTACCACGTTTTTAGTGTCATGGCGTCGTCCCATTAATGTTACCCATGCTTAGACATCTTATGACGTCACAATCTCGCGATTGAGACGTTGGCGCGCGGTCACGCCATCTGTCTCATTACGTCACGCGTTGTGTTTGGATCCTATTACATTTTTAAAACGTCACATTCTTGCGAGCAGATGGTCGCGATTCCCATCTGCCTCATTACGTCACGCGTTGTGTGCGTGTGCCCGTCCGCACGATAACTCGCGTAAAAATCATTCGATTTCAATGAAATTTTAGTATGTGGTAGGGGAACACCTGGGAAGGAACACTAATGAAAGTGAACGAAATGGAGTCAAAGGTCAGGACATGGGAGCGGGATCAATTTCACTGCTTTTATGCGTCATAACTAACGTAAAAAAGGTTCGATTTCGATTAAATTTCAGTATGTGGTAGGGGACTACCTGGGAACAAATCCAATTGAAAATGGGCGAAATGGGGTCAAAGGTCAGGACATAGGAGCGGAATCACTTCCATCGCCATTATGCGTCTTAACTTACGTAAAAAATCTTCGATTTGGATGAAATGTTAGTATGTTGTAGGGGCCTGGGGACGAATCCTATTGTAATGGGCGAAATGGGGTCAAAGGTTAGGACACAGGAGCGGGATCTATTCCATAGCCCTAATGCATCGTAACTTACGTAAAAATGCTTCGATTGAGACAAAACTTTATCATGTTATTTCGGAGGTATACTGAACCGGTTCTGTTGAATATAATCGAAATGGGATCAAAGGTCAGGACACAGGACCGAGAATTATTCCACAGCCATTATCCTCATAACTTGAGTGATAACTTGAGTAATGATTTCTGGCATGTTGGAAATCGTATTATAATCAATGTATTGCATGATTTTACTAACTTGTTTGAATGTGATTCTGTATGATTTAGCACACGATACTTTTTTACACTTTCTATTTGTTAAAGAGAATTCTTCGGCAACTGGGTCGAGATGGGAAGTGGGAATTCGACAGGGCTATTCATTCCAGACTTGGGTAACAAATACCATAGGCCATGAATTACTGAATTTCTGCGAAAGAAAAGTTCCTTTAAGAACTATATATAGTAGATAGCAAGGTGACGAAATTTTGCTTCCTACTTCAACGGGTCAGCTCCCTGCTAATTCTATTGGGCAAAGTACCACGTAGATTGTTGTGAATTCCCATTTTTCCTGATGCCCAACCACCCGAAACATTTCAGAAAGAAATTAATTGTCAAAGGAACTATAGAAATACAGTAGATTACCATCCCTTCCCTATTCCTCAGTTGAGAAAGACATCTGTTAATCGCACAGGACGCAAAGCGTGAAAATCTGGAAGAGGAGATTTTCTTAATGCCAAAACAGGTTAATCACAATTTTCGGGCTCGTTCGGGCCCGGGCTCTATCTTTCATATAAAAGACTCGGGTTGACACACTTCGGGCTCGGACGGGCTCGGACGGGCTCGGGCTCTTAAAATTGAGCCCGAACTCAGCACTGATGCACATGTATCTTCGCTGCGATCTCACGGACACTGTCGATCTCACGACAAATCACCTTCCACGATTTTCTTCTCTTCTCATTTGTTACATCTTTTGGTAATGACGCATTTACAAGGGGACGTGTCTCCTACTTGGAATTTTATGAACAATCGGCGTATAGTGTGTTCATTCGCAGTACTTTGACCATACGCCGGCCGCTCTACCCACGGAATGTCCGAGTTTAATTCATACAGAAAAATTACCCCTTACTGGCCTGTCTTCATGGTCCACTTTGACCTAAGCCCGTGCACCCGGGGTTGAACGTTGTCACGAAATGAGGCACACAACGCGTACACCAGATATATACCGACACTGATCTTGTGACATATGCAGAATGCTGGAAGACACCATTCCGCGGGAGGGATCGTACCGGGCCCGTCGCTAGCAGGGAGCTAAAAGCAGCTCAGCTCCTCCAGCAAGGCAAACAAGACCCAGCACGGGGATAACTGGTTTTCCAGTTATTTGGGGAGCGGCGCCCCCACGGCCCGAGCTGACCTTGTGACGGTTTTTATTGCTTTCTAGTATTTGTGCTCTCACGTCACCGCAGGGACAGCTGTTCATCCAGCTGATGGGGAGTAGCGACCCCACGGCCCCAGCCGAAATGTTATGTTTGATTTTTCCCATTACAACTTTGTGTTGCCACCACCTTGACAGCACCCGCCTCAGTTGTAGGTTGCTGAGGTTGTGATTATGCGCCAGCCCTTTCCTTTCCTCTCCCTTTCCTGTTTTTACTTTCTTCTCCACTACCTGTTCTTCTTTTCTTCTCCATTTTCTACTCGACTTGCTTCTCCATTTTCTGTTCCTCTCTTGTTTTTCCGGGCTGGTTTGCTAGACCTACCTGCACGTTTGCCGTGTGCGATGACCCGTAAGGTGGAAATGAGGATGCTGGAGGCTGAGGTTTCTGGTGGCCAGGTTGTAGTTGTCGCCAGTCGCCAACACTCCTCTTTGCCCCCTGCTTCACCCTAAACGGGCGGCTAGGAACTAACCCGCTCCTAGTCAATCGGCTTGTTGTTACGTACAACAGGGTGAGTTTGGGGATAGTGCGGGTATGCCAAAAAGGTGTTACCAAGACCTGGGAAAGTCGCGGTACTCGCTGAGCGCATGTCTACACTATCAACATGCTATATCCGTTGCTTAACCCTAGAGTCGTGTCCTGCGTCCAATTGGGCTTGCGGACTTCCGGCTCTCCCCTGTTGGGCTCGGTTGTGGGCAGGGAAATCGGCGGACGAACCTTTCACTTCTATTCATGGCCACTAAAAAATTTCCCAAGAACTTTCAACAAAGCGGCCCATAGAGGAAGGGTCACCCCCTCCTAACAAGAAACCTACACCTGATTCTGCCAATGTTCGGTTCTTTTGCATCCACTCCTTGGATTGCTGACGAACTGATGGAATCGGACAACTATTAGTTGTCCGTCTTTCTCGGGTTTTGTTTTTCGTTTTTTTCTTTTTGTCATTCACCACACTTCAAACCATGGGTCAAGTCGTTCAGTGGAATTGTCGAGGCTTTCGGACAAGGCATGACGACGTGAAACATCTGCTTTCGTCATACTTTCCGGTGTGCCTTTGCCGCCAGGAGACAAAACTTAAACCATCAGACCTGCTTTCAGTTCGAGGCTACAGTGCATTTCGGAAAGATAATGTTTCAGGAGATATAGCTTGCGGGGGAGTTGCCATCCTTGTACCCCACAGTGTTCCAGTTTCTCCCGTTGCGGTCTCAACATCTTTACAAGCCGTTGCGGTGCGTATCTCCATGCCTGTGCCTCTAACTGTTTGCAGCGTCTATCTGCCGTCGGATGAGGACGTGAGCGTGTCCGTTCTTGAGAGTTTAGTTGAGCAGCTGCCGTCACCTGCTCTTCTTCTGGGTGACTTCAATGCTCATAATCCATTGTGGGGTAGTGTCAGAACAGACACACGAGGCCGTAGGATTGAATCTCTTCTTTCCTCGACCTCTTTGTGCCTGTTTAACACCGGTGCTGACACTTACTTCCACGAGCCTACACGAAATTTCAGTGCAATCGATTTGTCTTTGGGTCAACCATCGGTTATGGCCGACTGGTCGTGGACGGTGTGTAACGACCTCCATGGAAGCGACCACTTCCCAATTCTACTTAGGTATAATGTGAGCGTGCCATCTTCTGCCTCCCGCCCTCCTTGTTGGAAGATGGAGCGTGCCAAGTGGGAGGTCTTCACATCGTCCGCAGTGATATCTTTTGCCATGGTGACCCGGGGGTCAATTGACGCAGCTGTTACTGATGTCACAACGTGTATCATTCAGGCAGCGGATCTCTCTATCCCAAAAACATCAACGATGCTCCCAAGACGTCCGAAGCCTTGGTGGAACCCTGATTGCGCAGCGGCTAGGAGAGTTCAACATAAGGCCTGGTGTACTTTTCGGCGTTATCCGACCGATGCTAATCTTGTTAAATTTAAAAGAGCAAAATCTTACGATCGGTTGGTGCGTCGACGAAGCAAGAGGAGTCTTGGATGAAGTACGTTTCATCTATCAATTCACGTGCCAGTTCAAAACCTGTTTGGGAAAAATTCGTAAGATCCGGGGAAACTATAGTTCCCGTCAAATTTCAATTCTTGAGAATAACGGCTGCACGTATGCTGAAGTAGGGGAGATTGTGGATTGCTTGGGCGAAGCGTTTGCCTCAGTTTCTAGTTCTCAGGCGTATCTCCCGTCCTTTCAGAGGATTAAAACAACCGCGGAACGCCAGAAAATCTCCTTTGCGCCTTTTTATAACACTGAGTATAACTCCCCCTTCAGCATGGTTGAACTACGGGTGGCTCTGCATCGGTCCGGTGCAACATCTGTCGGTCCCAACGGCATCCACTATGACATGATCCGTCATCTCTCGCAGTCGTCTCTCGAGAATCTGTTAGTGCTTTTCAACCGCATTTGGTTGGAGCACAGTTTCCCGGACTCTTGGCGAAGAGCTTTTGTTTTACCTTTTCCCAAGCCTGGCAAAGACCCCAAGTCTCCCTCTAGTTATCGGCCAATTGCCCTCACTAGCTGTCTGTGCAAAATCCTTGAACGAATGGTTAATTCCCGGCTAATTTATTTTCTAGAAGAACATCGAATACTGTCTCCATCACAAAGCGGCTTCCGCCGTCATCGTTCAGCTCCTGACCATCTCCTGCTCCTTGAGACGTCTGTTCGTGAGGCGTTCGTACGTAGGCAACACCTGGTGTCTGTATTTTTTGACATCGAAAAAGCTTACGATAGAGCGTGGCGTCACGGTATCCTCCGTGACCTCCACGAAAATGGGTTGCGTGGAAACCTCCCAACATTCATTGCCAGCTTCCTTTGTAACCGCATGTTCCAGGTGAGCTTGGGTACGACGCTCTCTGCCTTTTCCCATCAAGAACAAGGTGTCCATCAAGGCAACATTCTTTCGATGACTCTGTTCATCCTCCGCATAAAAACTGTCTGCTCAAAAATCTTCCTCCAGCGGTGTCGGCTACCATTTATGTTGACCACCTTCACATCTTCTGTTCGTCATCCAGCATGCATTTCGTTGAAAGGCAGCTGCAGTCTGCAATTACCCAGATTGTTAAAGCGGCTAACAATAATGGGTTTGTTCTTTCTCCCGACAAGACAGTCTGTGTCCATTTCTGCCGGAGGCGTGGCCTCCATCCTGATCCAGAGCTCTATTTGGACCGTGCAGCCATTCCAGTTTTGCCGGAAACCAAGTTCCTTGGTTTGACCGTTGACCGTGCTCTCACCTTTCGCTCGCACGTTCGACGGCTAAGGACGTCCTGTCTGAGAGCCTTGTCAATCCTTAAGATCCTTGCCTCAGTCTCCTGGGGTGCAGACAGGACTTACTTGTTCCGTATTTACCATTCCCTTATTCGGTCTAAGCTGGATTATGGCTGTATGGTGTATGGCTCTGCGCGTCCCTTCCGTTCTCCGGTCGTTAGATACCATCCACCATCAAGCGCTGCGTCTTTGTACGGGAGCATTTCGCACGTCACCCATTCCCAGCCTTTATGCCGACGCGAACGAACCGTCGCTTCATTTACGCCGTCTGCAGCTGTCTCTTCAATTTTACCTGAAACTTAAATCTCTCTCAGACCATCCTTTATACGATGCAGTTTTTCATCCCCAGCATGCTCGTTTGTTTGAGATCCGTCCCTCGTGCATTCGAACCTTCGGTCTTCGTATGGCGGCCGTAGCTCGTGATGCTGGGCTCGACTTGTTACTCGTTGGAGAGACCAGGGGCTTTGAGGATCCCCCATGGCACCCTCTTGGTGTCATGGTTGATACCACCTTTACATCTTTTAATAAGTCCTCAACCCCTGCGTCAGTGTACCAGCAGCTCTTCGCTGAACACCTTTACGTCAATGCAGACTTTATTCCTGTTTTCACCGATGGATCTAAGGCGGCTGGTGTTGTTGGATCCGCCGCCGTCTGCATTGATGAAGTTTCTGTTGCCCGCATTCCTGCCGAGGCCACGGTGTTTTCGGCGGAGATGCATGCTGTGTATCTTGTACTTGTTCACGTGCAGTCGAGCTCTCATCAGCGTGCTATTGTGTACACTGATTCGTTGAGTGTTGTGCAATCATTGTCATCTTTGGATTTCACTGGCCACCCCCTTCTTTTTACCGTACGGAGACTTCTTCGTTCTTTGCTCGAGGCCGATGTTCAGATTCGATTCTGCTGGATTCCTGGGCACGTTGGGATCCCTGGGAACGAGTCTGCCGATGCTGCTGCTAGATCTGCCTCCTCTTTGGTCGTCACACCCTTGCCACTATTTCACCGTGATTTTCGCTTTCTTGTTCACGATCATAGCAGGCGAACGTGGCAGGGTCTGTGGGACCAACAGGTGGAGAATAAACTGCACCGTATAAAACCTAACCTTGGAGTCTGGAAATCATCGTGTCGCCGGAACCGTAGGGAAGAAGTTGTTCTTGCGCGTCTCCGCATTGGGCATTGTCACTTCACGCATAGCTATTTGCTGTGTGGCGACACTGAACTGGTGTGTGAGACATGCGACTGTTTACTCACCGTCTCTCATGTTTTGTGCAGTTGTGTTCGTTTTCGTTATCATCGGTTTCACTATTTTCAGTCTCATCTGCTGGACGAAGGCGCAGCTACGCTTCAAAAGCTTTTGGGCGACCACTGCGACACTTTCGCAGTATTTTTCTTTTTAAAACCAGATTAACGTTTTAAAACTTATTTAAAAAAAAAGTTTATAATAATTATAATAGTAAATTAATAAATTGATATATAAACCTAATTAACTAACTAGTCTTCACAACTTTCATCATTCTCCTTTCTAACTTTTACCATGCCTGTCTGCTCTTAATCATTTCACCCCGCTTTTAAAAATCTTTAGCTGATAGTTCTGTGTCTGGCGCTCTTTGGCCATACCTGGCCCTTGCGCCACTAAAATCAATTAACTAACTAACTAAGGTAAACAATACTTTTTGGAAAATGAACGTCGTTATAAATTTTCTGAACTTTTATTTTCAATGGCTTTAGGGAAAGGACTTTTGTATTTCATTATAAGCATAAATACTGTACCTTATTTATTCGTGTATTACACGTTTTTTTTTTGGGGGGAGCAAAATTGAAATGGTACAGCACGAACGACAGATAACTCAACAGAAATGATTTAATGGAAGTGAATCAGTAGGAACAGCATTGCAAAAGATTTAATAATTATTGTGCCACATGGGCACCCAACTTGTTGCTGCGAAGAGTCAGGCAAGGGGGAAAATCCTTTTTTCTCACTTTTTATTTATTATTTTTTGGAAAAAGGTTAAATATGAAAGAATAATATATACAAAAAAAAAAAAAAAAAAAAAAAAGAGACAGAGAGAAATAAAGTTTTCAATTTCTTCCTGTTCACTGTTTTCGGTCAGTAGGAGTCGTTTTGCAATGAAGAAGCGTTTATTGGCAGGAATCCGAAGAATTTTTGTTTTTGAGTTGCGAATGGAAGTTAAGCTGTTGACCGTTATAAGAAGATTCTACCCCCGTGCACTGGCGAAGAAGAGTGCGCGATTAAAGATGGAGAAGAAAAATCCGAAATTCGGCATCAATAATTCCTCGATGCCATTGCGCGGATGCAAGGAAAGGAAGCAGAATTGTAAACCTAAAAAAAAGACTTTTTCCTAAGAAAACGATTTTGTTACGAAGAAACGATTTGTTAAAACTAGGAAATGAACAAAAAAAATGTCATGCCAGTTGGGAGTTATTTCCTCCTGCCGTAATGACCCTGCAACTCAACAACCATCAAACAAATTCTGATACCGAGATTTATTTTTTATACTTCAAGAGAGTTCAATTTCTCCCCCTCTAAGAGCCATTTTCATATTGTGAATTGCATTTTTTTTTCTTTTCGGCGTGGGGAAATTAAAATGTTTATTAGTGGAGTAAATTAACAAAAGGAACGAAAATACAAAATAAAACTTGCATCTGTATTCGTGGATGAATATAGTTTGACGTTAAACACAGAACCCCAAATGAGTCTTCATCCGTCCCGCCCCGTCCCGCTCCTCCTACTTCTAAGACCTACTAGCTACGGCCCTAGACCTGACGTGTCTGCTCGCCAAAAGCGGGCATTTCAACTTCACTAATCCAATATAAAAACTGAATTCGCCACTCCATTCGCCAGATTTGAACTACGCGGAACATTATGCAGAAACGTGAAATGATACAGAAGGAATCGTTATAAAATAAGCAATTTTCTAAGAACGAAAAAAGAACGGAAACCTAGTGTATCCGATACGTTACAGGCATCAAGTAGTACTACAGGCAAAGGAAAAATAAAACACTTCACTAATTTTTCGCACGAATAGCCAAATTCTAGGTTTGATTGTCTTGTAGCAAAGACTCATAGCATTGCTATGTTTTCATTCTATTTGCTTGTTATACAGTGGTATTAGTTGTTTTCAGCAAATTATTAACGAAACTATAAAGTTTCAATACGTTTATACAATTCTTTGCGAACCTATTCATTTTGCAGTAAAATGTACGAATTTGTACGAAGACTTTCGTGAAGGAGCAAATATGTAAACACGCGTCTCCCTTCTAAACCTTCAGTTAACATGGCCTGTCGCGTGTAATTTTAGCCTCGTTCCACGAATAAGGAACGATTCTGCATCCAGGAAGATGATGGTTAGTGTTTGGAGGTCCGCAGCTGGTGGGGTCCACTCCTTCTTCTTACAACAGGGTTAAACCAACACAGAGGACCGGTTATTGTCAAGAACTTGATATTGATAATTAGTTTTAAACTCCGAGTACGTGGACGTATTTCATAGGGTACTGAGTTTTGAACATTACAGTGAACTTCTTATGTGCTCAGTTGGGGTAGAGAGTGTGCTGAGGTAATTATCTGATGTATTGCAAAAAATTGTATCCTCGGTTGCGTGGTGCATTGCATGTTTGGTGACGTGTTGATGTTGACTTGACTTGTGCTTATACTTCCTTGAAGCGTTGTCGTCTGCTTAATAGATGAGGGAATAGTGTCGTCTGCTTATTCGTTTAGTGGATAAATTTCGTCGAATTTTGCGCCGTTGTTGGGCTGTGGTGTTGCTTCTGCTATTTGTTTCAGTACAATTATTTGATCACCTATAGCAATGTACTAAAATTTTGCCTTTATAGATTAATTCCTGGTGAATTTTGATTACGATGACAAGAGTAAGCTGCCAAAAGTGTGGTGAAGATCTATCACTTGATAATGGTGTCAAATGTTATGGATATTGTGGAGGCATTCTTCAATATGAATGTTGCTCGTTAGCTGAAACTACATATAGAAGGATGTCCAAGGAAAATAAATTGAAATGGCATTGTGATGGCTGCAGACTTCGAGCTGTCCTTGCCTCTACCGTTCCCACTTCTTGTTTATGGCATACGGGAGTCAGGGGTCATCCATCGATGACGGACTCAAGTGATACTCGTGGTGGTATTGTTGACGAGAAACTATTGGATATAGTGAACAAGAAACTTGATGTGATTGTGGAAATTAAGACTGAGATTATTGAATTAAGAAAATCTGTAGAGTTCTTGTCGACAAAATATGATGAAGTTCTGGATAAACTATGTCAAATGGACAAGGAAATTGATGTAGCACATGGTAAGATTATGGAGCTGGAGTCCAGAGTAAAGCTGCAAGCTGCTGATATTGAGCTATTTCATGAGAGACATAATGATCTTGAGCAATACACCAGAAATAAAAATTTGGAAATTCATGGAATAAAGGAAGAAAGGAATGATACTGAGGATGTCTTACGTGACCTCGTGTGCCGTATATCAGGTTAGTTGAACATGAGATTGGTGAAATCGAGACTATTCATAAATTGCCTGGTAGGGGACCACAGGGGATATCTCCAATTATTGTACAGTTCAGGAGAGGAACAGTTCGTGATACCTATTTAAAGAAAGGAAGGACAGTAATTAAGATGTCGGACGTTGTGCCTGGATCTTTATGTAACAATCGAATTTATATAAATGACTAGGGGCTCCGCCTCTAGGCTCGTAACGCTCCTTTCCAGAGCAGCGCTCGGGCCCTGCAGCCCGATTTCCAAGTACATTACATGAAATAAAAACTGGAAAATTCATACAAATTTCAATTTTTATTGCATGTCTAAGCACATAAGGCTTGTTATTCCGAAATTTCAGAGGTTTTTCTTACTGTCGTTAATTTTTGGAAGGTCGGACTTTTGTCGTTTGAACTTATAGCACTTACTAAATTTACCACTAAGGAAAACAAAAGCTGTCCGAAAAGCATTTCCGTAAATCGTTATGCTAAACCGTTAAGGTGGACGTCAAGTAATTTTACTTCCTATACTTCCAACGGAAAAACCTTTGTACCCATTTCCTTCACAGTATTGTGTTCCCAAGGATGAAAATTTGAACATCGATTAAAATAACTTCATATTGTAACTTGGAATACTTAATATTTTCTAAAAGATAATCATAATTATATAAAAAATCAATAACATTTCCTTTGGTGGTGCTGGAACCAGAAAAAAAGATGGCGCGACCTGTACTTTGATGACGTCAGTAGCCAAACAAATGTTGAATTGCATAATCATGGTTATGTTTTAGAAAATATTAAGCATTCCAACTTATAAAACGAAGCCATTTTAATCGATGTTCAAATTTTCATCCTTGGGAACGCATTAATTGTGAAGAAAATGTGCACAGAAGTTTTTCCATTGGAAGTATAGGATGCAAAATTACTTGACGTCCACCTTAAACAACTGAGATAGCTTTACCAACAAAACATATGCATAACAAATTCTCTGCGTAACCATGGCAGCAGGTCACGGGACCAGAACGTTCCTGTGTGGTTATCGTTAAGACAGACAAGCCGTTCGTTTCTTTTCTTTGCGTCTTTAAAAAATGCTTAAAAATCCGAAAATGACTTTTTCTTAAAAAACTTTTTTGTAAAAAAGGGACGATAGTTGTAAGTTTACGATGTAAAAATTGCAATGCGTTATGATTTGTAGTTTGCTATACATCCGTTTCTTTAAATGGATCCCATCGCGAAATAGAAAATTTTGTGAAATTTAGAAATTTAATTTCTCGTAAACTAAATCGAAATTCAAAAAAAAAAAAAAGCGACGAGGTGCAAAAATTCGGTCATGGCACTACCCAGCAAAAACAGTCTTGCTGGGACAGCACTGCCAGCAATGGCCCAGCACTATGTTGCCACTGCCGAACCATCAATAAAATGTCCGGGCGGCCAACAGAAGGGCCAGCAGTTCAGGCCAACAGTTGGCACCCCATCAGTTGGCACCCCATCAGTTGTCATATGCTACAACAGGGCCATCAGTTGGCACCCCATCAGTTGCCATATGCTACAACAGGGCCATCAGTTGTCCATCACAGGCAGTAGCTGCCATAAGTAGTCCTTCAGCGGCACTGCAAACACGTGCCAGAAATTATGGCTAACCTGATGTGGTCCGCTAGTTTGCCAGTAGTGGCAGTCAGCAACCACGTGACGTAACTGCTGGCTTGCCGAATCTTGTCCGCCAATTTCCCAGTAGTAGCTATAAAAAAAAAAAAAATTCAAGGATAACCCGCAGTTTCCCAAAGCTACAACTTCTTTTTTCTATCCTTACGAAACTTGTGATTTATAACACTGCGTTGGGGAAATTTTCTAAACAGGCCGGAAAAAACGCCAGTTTGGATTTGGTTGGATACGAACCAGGGCCGTTGGCGTGTTTGCTGTGCTCCCTACCGACCGGACTAATTTGCCACGCACGAGCGGATTCTTCAAGCTGTCTGTTTTGTACGGAATGGGTAATCCAATGGTTCCCGCTTTCATTTTACAATATTACGAGGTATTTTTCATAAAAGTCAGTTTCATATAATTCATAAATTTATTTTTTCAACGGAACGATAGTTTTTTTGTTTTTTTACCTTAAGGGAACTTCACTCATTTTCAAGGAGTGTTCATACTTAGATTCGCTTTCCAAAGTTTTGTACTGTCCTTTGTCGTCTTGAAAGGAGATTGTTGAATTAATATATATTTACCCGGGTTCATGTCACATTCTGTTACATTTTTAACGTTGTATCTTTCCTTTCCGTTGTCCGAAGCTACATTTGTTTTAAAGAGGAAAGATATTTCATTTTACTTTTCGTTATTTTTCGAAGCGAATTCCTCCCAGTCTTGTGTATTCAACCCATGGATGAGTACAGTATATCCACATAGCGTTGCTTTTTTTCCCTTTCAAATAATTAATAAATTTTGTACGCGTATAATTCTTTTTTTTTTTTTTTTTTCCCAACAAACGTTTTTTTAATGGTTTACCAGGACATTTGTTTCAAGCGGTTTTAAAGTTTTTCTTGTTATTCACCCACTCCATTCCATGAATTTTTATTCATGGGAATAGAGTAGGTGTGGAGTGGGTGTATTTCATGGCTTAATCTGATATCTTCGTCGACGTGGAATTTCATTAGGAAATTAATTCGCCTCTCTACATATGGACATTTTTTTCTTAATATTCACTAAAATAACACGATGGCGATAGCGTCGTCTTCGACTAACTGGTACAATGAGTTGCTTCTGCACATGTGCAGTTCCGTTGCTTCCACCTGCTGTTGGGGTTGCATTGGTTACCAGCAACGGGCCATTAGTGGCACTTGCTTTGAGGCCCACACTTCACGGCGATGCTGCAGGGCTATCAATGGCTCGCCAACTGATGGCACTGCCACCAACGGACCGCTACTGGGCCGTGAGCGGCAGATTTCAACCAGCAGTGACCCACCACTGCCAGCTGGTGGCCAGCAGTTTCCCAGAACTTATGTTTTTGCTGGGTACATGCCTACAAAGTTTCGTGGTTCTGTTGCTGTTAGTGTGTCCGGAACGCGACCTGATAGCACTTTTTTTACTTACCTTAACTTTGAAATACAATAGCTCTTGAAATATCGCTAGAATCGAGAAACGGTTTATTTCAGCGTGTTCTCCTAACAATTCTCTACAAACGATGTAAATTTCATATTTTTGTGTTCATTACGTAGCGCTGCGAGCTAGGAAAGCAAGAGTGTCGCGAATTTCTAAAATAGCAGCAGCAGCATCGGCGGCAGTTATTTTTTTTTTTTTTTTAGAGTAGAGAGAAAATGTAACGCCTTTAAATAGGGAAGTAGTTTGGCAGGCTAGAAAATTTTCGAGAATTAACAATATTAAATTTTGTTGGATTAGAAATGGACGTATACACTGTAGGAAGGCAGAGGGAACTAAAGTGGTTGTTATTAAGAGTAAGACAGACCTTGATTTATGTCGTTTCAACTAGTTTTTTTCTCTATATGTGAAATTTTTTTTTGTTACTGTTTCGTTGAATTATTATGAACTTTTTTACTGATTTGGTATTGCTTCAAGATTTATATGAACTGATTACTACACGGAAATATGAGTTAATTTTTTTTTACATATTAATGCTCGTAGCTTACTGGGGAAAAAGGATGAAATGTTGGCACCACTGGATGCTTTAAATTCTTCGATAGATTTTTTATGTATCATGGAAACATGGTTTGAAGAAAATTGCCCACACTTATGTGATATTCCTGCTGCTTTTACTGCTTCACGTTCTGATGGTCGGGGTGGTGCTGTTGTTGTCTTTGTAAGAAATGCTCTCTCTGTGGTGATTATTGATAAATTTACTGTTACTGATCGTAATTATAAAATGATTGCTGTTGAACTACATCGGTCTGTAATCTGTACTACACTATCTACCAACAAGTAATTGGACACCTGTGATAGCAAAGCAAAACGAAGTTTATTCACCTTCAATAGTTGGTGGAGCCTCCACGAGCGGCGATTACAGCTGCGACCCTATGGGGCATACTCTCAACCAGGCGTTGTACGACGGCTAGCGGTATTTTTTTCCGCTCGTCTTGGAGAAGACAGGTCAGTTCCTTCACCGATTACGGATGGTGGGGGCACCCCTTAATTCGACGCTCCAACTCGTTCCAGAGGTGCTCGATAGGGTTAAGGTCCGGGCTCTGCACAGGCCATTCCATTCGATTAACACCATTGTCACCATACCAAGCCATGGTGGACCTCGCAACATGACAGGTGGCATTGTCATCCTGAAAATAACATGGGTCCACCCCGTAAAACTGCCACAACGTAGGAAGCGCATGATCATCCAAAATGGTGCAGTAGGTTTCGGCGTTGAGTTTACCAGGAATTGCGACCAAGAGTGCCATAGCAGAAGAAACACCCCCATAGCATAATTCCACCGCCGCCGAACTTCACAGTTGGCACAATACATTCCGGCAGGAGGCGTTCTCCAGGCAGACGCCGAACCCAGACCCTGCTATCCGAACGGTAGAGGGTGAACCTTGATTCGTCGCTCCAGAGAACCTGTTTCCACTGTTCAACGGTCCACTGTCGACGTTCGCTATTGGACTTGGTGATCAAAGGCTTGTCGGCAGCAGCACGTCCATGATAACCGAGCAGATGGATTTCCTTACGGATGGTATTCATCGAAAGAACACTCCCGGATGCCTGTTGAAACTCCTCGCGGATGTGGCCCATCGATTTGGTGCGGTTCTTCCGAATTTCTCTGGCCAGCATCCGTCGGTCTCTAACTCCCAGTTTTGTGGGTCTGCCGGGTCGGGGGGCACATTCCGACAGTCACCTCTCATTTTCCACTTGCCAATTACGTAGACCAATGTCGATTTTGGGTACTTCAACTCGCTGGATATGTCACGTATGGATCGGCCATTTCTGTGATCCCCGACGATTACACCTTTCTCGAAATCAGAGAGCTCCGAACTGCGTGGTATCTTGCATGCGACTGGTTGCGTTGTTGTTTCCCATAAGATATTTAACGGCGGCGGCCGTGACGTGTATCAGGACCGCAAATATCGTCGATTGCAGGGGTGTCCAATTACTTGTTGGTAGATACTGTATATAGCGACCTCCACATGGTTGTTTAGAGCAGTTTTTTTTAATTTTCTCAGGTTTCTTGGATGATATTAACGAACGTGGGAGTACTTTGTATTGCCTTGGAGACTTTAATATTGATTATAGTGCAAATGATGGTGTAACAAAAAACTTTGTGGATATTATTGCTGCTTCAGGTTTTGAGAATGTAATAGTGAGTCCAACTAGAATCACTGATACATCTGCTACGATATTGGATTTGTGTATAACAAATAGTTTGTCCAACTGCTCGGGGGTACTTGCTTATCATCAGCGATCATTGGCCGATCTTTTGTTTATCGGGGTCATGCGCTGTGTAACGTACCAGGAGATGTGACGTACCTGCCAGAAGGACGCACACGACATAAAGGCAGATAGGAATCAGAACAAAACGTCCGCGTAGCTCAATTGGTAGAGCGACTTATTCCGGAATGAGGGGACCCGGGTTCAAATCCTGGCGCGGATGAAAAATGACGCAGAAATTTACTTCGTTATAGCTGATAATGAGTCACCATCTGTTCGTTCTTTTACTATGCGTAATTTTAGTTTTGAAAATCTTCGGTTATTTGGTTTGGCTTTATCTGCAGTGGACTGGGCACTTGAGTTGGTTCACGCTGATCCAGGTGAGGCGTATGATGTTTTTTGGTCGATTTTCTGGGGGCATTATGAGGTTCATTTTCCTGTTATTACTGTCAATCGTTCTGTTCGTTGTTCGTTGTAGAAAGCCATGGTTTTCTAGGAATCTGCTCAGGTCTCTTCATAGAAAAAATAAATTATTTAAAGCGTTTTTGAGATCAAGAGACATGGCTGGTTTAGCAATTTTTAGGAGATATCGAAATTGGTTCAATTCAAAGGTTCGGCAGGCAAAGAGAAATTATTACTTGAATAGGTTTGCTACTACTAGGGACTGTTGGAGGTCTATTAGTGACTTATTGGACAGATCCAGAACTTCTGCTCATTCAATTCAGCTTGATTATAATGGAGTCAGGGAGTCGGATCCTCAGAGTGTGGTTGATTTATTTAATACTTATTTTGTGAAACTACCAGGTAGACTGATATCAAATATTACTTTGACTGGTGGTTGCTATTCTGATTATTTAACGAATCGTTGTTCTTCATTTTTTTTTTACACCTGTAGCGGATGATCTTTTGCAAGTATTAAATGGACTAGATTCATCAAAGGGCCCTGGCACTGATGGTGTCCATCCAAAAGTAATAAAATTTGTTTCGTTGAGTCTGATTATTCCATTAACTCATAGTTTTAATAATATTTTCCAAACTGGTATCGTTCCCTCTCCTATGACCCTTAGTCGAATTAGTGTGATCTATAAAAAGGGTTTGGTAGCTGATATGGCAAATCATCGTCCGGTTGCAAATATTTCTGTGTTTGGAAAGATCTGGAAGAGGCTTACTTTGCATAGGTTAATTTCGTATCTGGATAGTAATGACATTTTGGGCCGTAATCAGCATGGTTTCCGTAAGGGTTTTTCAACTGAGACTGCTGTTCTAGGATGTTCTAAATTATATTTGCAGGATGGATTAGACTCTTGAAATAGAGTTGTAGGAGTTTTTTGTGATCTCTCTAGAGCATTTTATGCTGTATGCCATGATATATTATTAACTAAGTTAGAGAGGATTGGGATAAGAGGTGTTGCTCTTAACATGTTTCAGAATTATTTATCGGGCAGGAAGCAGTTTGTCCAGATCCATGATCACTGTTCTAGAGTTGAGTCTGTTTTATTTGGAGTTCCTCAGGGTTCAGTGTTAGGTCTAATAGTTTTTTATTTATATAAATAATATTTTTCGGGTTCCATCTGGTGCTCATTTGGTATTGTTTGCTGATGATGTAAGCCTATTTTTAGGTGGAATAATCGGAGTGAGTTGATTCCTCGATTAAATCTCGAAATTAATGAGTACCTTGGTTGGTTTGCATGTAATGTTTTAATGTTAAATGTTACTAATAATCAGAATAGCAACCACCAGTCAAGTGTGTGTTGTTCTCTAATATTAGGCCTCGTTGAAAATACTCCAAATACGTGGCGACAAGTAAATAAATAAATACATCGCTCTTAACCACGTTCTAGAAACACACAGCAACCGAAAAATTGTTTTGCAGCCGCCACTGTGGAATTGAACCAACAGAACTCTCGATATCTGTTGGTTCAATTCCACAGCGGCGGCTGCAAAACAATTTTTCGGTTGCTGTGTGTTTCTAGAACGTGGTTAAGAGCGATGTATTTATTTATCAGGCCTCGTCTTTGCGATTTAAGCTGTGTTTACCTAAATGATATGGCATTACAGTTTCAGACCACTGTGAAATTTTTGGGTGTAATTCTGCATGAATCTCTTAGATGAGATTCTCAGGTGGATCAGCTTGCGCCGTGCTTGAGATCTCGCATCGGTATGATTTCGCGGATTTCTGCTGTTGTTGTTTTTTGTCAGTTAGAATTCTGTTAATCTTATGCTATTCTTTTATTTTTCCTGTATGGTCGTACTAAATACATTTTAATATGGGGTGCGACTACACGGCGTAACATAGTTCGTTTATCTGTGCTGCAGAGGAAGTTTGCCCGATTGTTAAATTTTTCGAATGGTTCGGAGGTTCTTTTTCGTCATTTTCAGATATTAACTATTGAGCAACTACATAAATACAGATTGTTGTTGATGATCCATGAACGTATATTTACAGGAAGATATTCTAACTGATTGCATTACGGCGCACCACTTCTGTGATACTCGTGGTGGGTCGGGTTTTTCTGTTCCATGGGCTCGCACAGGTTTAATGTTTAATAATAGCAATGTGTTGGGATTGCGTGAGCCGAATGGATTACTGTTGATTATTAGCTCAAAGGCACGTTATCCGGTATTTAAGCGAGTGCTAAGGAGTTTTTTGACGGGAAATTGAATATTTGAATGTATTGCTTTATAATTTGTAAAAGAAATGCATTGTAAAATTGCTTTCGTTTTCCTGACTGGACTGAAATAATTTGTTTTTATTTTAGAGGGGATCAGGGACTTGTCAGGCTGTACTTCAGCTTTTTTCCCAGGCCCCTTGCTGTACATTTAATTATTTTTAACATATAAAATTTGATTCACATTGACAATATGTAATTGGACTATTTAATTGATATTAATTTTCAATGAAATGAGTTTTGTTGTTGTGCAGAATTTGTAAATATTGTGAAAGTTTGGGTGATTTTTTGTGAAAGTTTGGGTGATTTTTTGTATTTTGTGAGTTTTTAGGTCAATTTGTTTGCTTTATTTGTACAATTAGCTTATAATTGTGGTACATATTGTATTTTTACTGAGCATTATAATACTTTCTTATAATATTGTACAACAGAAATTTTATAAAATTAAATAACGATAGATAAATAAATAAATAAATTACGCATAGAAATTTGTCAATCGCCATGAACCCATACTTCCCCATTATAACGAGAGACGCCACGCTGCACGCCAGACGATAAAGGAGCTGCAATAGTTGAGGTATGAAACCTTTAGCTGATCCGCCTTATTCATTTGATCTGACTCTCACTTCTTTAAGCCCCTGGATACCTTTCCGTAGGGTGAATCATTTTCCAATCAAACATCATGAGTTTGTCGCATCCCGAAAGTGAGAATTTTTCCACGACGGCATGCAGAAGATTGTACCTTATTAGCAAAAGTGTGTGTTTGCTGGGGGTTGTCATTTTGGTTAATGAAGATCATTTCGCACCGTATTTTGGGTTTGAAACTCCGATCGATATTCCGACAATTCACCTGCAACAACCCAATGCATTTCCCAAATAGCATTCGATCGATCAATTGCTCAGGTTTTCCTCTTAATTCATTAATTTCGTCTCCCTTAAAAATGACAGAAACCTATTTATTATGCAACTTCGATGTCGAAAAATTCACTGAATGTATGTTGTTTATTTGAGAGGTTGTATATTCATTAAAACTTTTTTTTCAGTCCAGGTCAACCCGAAACTTAAGAAATTTTCAGATGAGTGTGCTAAGAATTGTCGGCCTGCTTGCCTGTAAGTGAAAAATTTAGTCGTTTATTTTCTTCTTCTTTCTTAGACTTACATGTTAACGATGTCCTACAAACTGTAATTCAAATCGGCCAGTGATTTCACCAAGAATTTAGAAACTGCGTTTTCAATATAACTAACTAGAATGCTTAAGCTGACTCACCTATGATTTTCACACGGATACGAGTTTGGTCAGCTGACTCTACAAACGTGTCTGGTGTTTAAATAGCTTTAGGTACAAAACGAAAGAAAAGCCGAAATGAAATCAAAACCTAAGAAAAATAATCGCGGAAAACAAGTATGATTACCTGCTGGTCTGTGTTTAATCTTTCGATAACTATGACATCATCTGAATGACCAGAACTCTCCTGACATTCATGATCTCAAATCTGCTGCAAGTGATGTAAACTAAAGGCTGATTTTACGGGGAAACCAACAACTTCCATTCCCGGGTTATTTAATAGAACACGTAAAAACGCACGCACACATGCAGACTGTCTTATCGACGGTAGAACTTCACCCGCATGAAAAACAGCGTACACAAGTAATACTACCGCAGAGAGAATCGCTCTACCAACTGCCCCACACCGATGCCAAAGCAAATTGTAAGAGCGGACTTCATACTTTTTAAGTTCTTCTTTTAATTACATCCCCCGCTGAAAATTGTACTACTAAATAACATGTAAATGAGCATACACCAGAGAGCCGAAACATTATGACCAGAGAGTCTTCATGCAAATCGATGCATATGTAGGTAACCGACGGTGCCGGTGAAGTCCATGAAACGGTATAAATAACACCTGATACTGAGCTAGATTAACTGTGTTATTCTGTGCTGTGTCTGTGTTGTTCTTGTTCTTCATGTGGGAAAGGCAGCAGACTTAAGCGAGTTTGACAAAGGCCAAATTGTGATGGCCAGACGTCTGGATCAGAGCATTTCTAAGACGGCAAGACTTGTGGGAGCTCACGGCCAGCCGTGGTTAGTATCTTCAAAAAGTGGTCTGAGGGGGGGGCACGAATCGTCGTTAAGGTGTGGGCCGGCTCCGGCTCATCGATGCTAGAGGTGAGCGAAGTATATCCCGTATGATACGAGCCAACCTGATACTGGTTACTTAAGGGATACTGTGGCGCTTCTCGCCGGTAATTTTAATGCTGCCGATGGGAGTAATGCGTCTCAACACACAGTACATGGAACCCTGCTAAAATTGGCGCTGCGTAGCTGCAGGCTGCTTCGAGTGTCCATGCTAACCTCGTTTCGCAGTCGAAAGAGTCTACAGTGGGCACACGAACATCGAAACTGGACCTTGAATGATTGGCAGAAAGTCGTCTGGTCGGATGAATCTCAGTTCGTGTTGCACCATGTAGATGGCGAGGTTAGTGTGCATCGTTTACCTTGGGGAAGTGTTGGCACCAGGACGCACCGTGGGACGAAAACAAGCCGGTGGAGGAAGTGTAATGCTTTGTGCCATGTTCTTCTGGGAAACCCTGGGTCCAGTCATTCATGTTCAGGAAATCATGATGTCTATCACCTACCTAATGGTTCGCAGAACACGAGGAAGATTTATAGGTAGCTATTGCTCTGGCCTCCAAATTCACCAGACATCAATCCAATCGGGCATCTGTGATTTGTGTTGGAACAGCAAATTCAATCTCAGGCGGCTCAATCAGGTAACTTACATATAGGTTACGTTACCAGTAGATCCTTTTACAAGAGTTCAAGGATCTGCAGGTAATGTGTTGATACCAGAAACCACAAGACGCCTTTAGAAATCTTGTATCGAGAAGTCTTTAGAAATCATAAATCAAATATTAATAATAAATTAATACTTGATTTATATAAAGCAAGTATTAATAATAAATTAATACTTGATTTATATAAAGAAAGTATTAATAATAATACTTGATTTATATAAAGCAAGTATTAATAATACTTGATTTATATAAATCAAGTATTAATAATAATTAATACTTGATTTAAAATCAAGTATTCTAGTCTAGCAAGCGCACTATTATCTCCACATTTGATTTAAAATAATTAATACTTGATATAAATTAATAAAGTATTAATAATAATTAATACTTGATAAATTAATACTAATAATTAAAGAAACTCAATGTTTTCCCAATAATATTTTTCCTGCAGAACCTCTGGGTAACTTTTATTTGTAATATTGAAGAGAAAGTTACCTCTGGATAACTTTCTCTTCAATATTTTCCCAATAATATTTTCCCAAATTTTTGATGGGATATTTTCCCAATATTTTCCCAATAAATTTTCCATTAATAATAATTAATACTTGATAATTAATACTAATAATTAATAATTCAAGTATTAATGAAAATTAATACTTGATTTAAAATCGAGTATTCTAGTCTAGCAAGCGCACTATTATCTCCTCATTTGATTTAAAAGAATTAATACTTGATTTAAAATCGAGTATTCTAGTCTAGCAAGCGCACTATTATCTCCTCATTTGATTTAAAAGAATTAATACTTGATATAAATCAAGTAATAATAGTTAATAAATCAACATTAATAATAATTAATACTTGATTTATGAAAATATTATATGTGAAATCATAACAAGACGCCTTTAGGATCTACAGAAGATGCCTTTAGAAATCTTGTATCCTCTTCGGGTAAGAGCTGCTGTGGCGCACTTGGAGGTTCAACATCGTATTAAGGAGGTGGTCAAAGTGTTTTGGCTCTAAGTTGTAAATTTTGGACCTTAAATGTAGCGGATTCCAGTCCTCTTGACAGCAACAGCGTCCACAGTTTTCTAACTGTGGACGCTGTAGCCACCATTCATACTATCGTCCAAAAGATTTCTTTTTGAACGATAGTATGAATGAGACAGGTGTTTTAGAAAATGGCTACAGATACACATGTGTTTTAATTGTAGCTGTGAGAGCGAAAGTACTGGTCACATGTCATGACTCCGCCTCCTACTTATGGATCTGAGGCGTCCACGCTATAGGGCTCCTCACAGACACAAGGAAGTGTTGGTGTTTCTCTGAAACACTCCCCAAACTCTCTTCGAGCGAACAAACGAAGCCTTTCCTACTTTAATATGAAATCTGTGATTCGGGAAGGCGGATCGAAACAGCTGAACCGACAGAATAATACTCACACTAAAATATAATGATATCGAGAGGAGTTACTATTGAAAACACACAAACATTTATTGCATAATCAGTTAGTTCCTGACGGCAGTGAATTACTCTTTCTCTAACATCTGATTTCCTTACGAATCAGACCTGACAAGAGGCGTGAAACACGAAAGCTAGGATAACCACTACCGAAGAAAATCTCTCTCGGCGTTGACGTTCTAGAAAGAATCTATCTACTGTTAGGTAGATCTATATCTCTGATAATGTTATGAATAGTAGTCTAACTATACTACTCTGTCAATACGTTTCAATCTTAGCCTGTGCTAAGATTGGGTTCACTGTAGAGAAATATCTACTACGCCAGCGGAATCCCTGACTGGGGCCTATACTGCTGCAGCTGAGCATTCTATCTCTTCTGGGATAGATGCTCGCTAAACTCAAATAGAGCGTCGGACATCCGTGGTTTGGAGCGTCCCTCTGCGCACACACAAAAAAGGCAAACGCTTCGCGTCCCTTTTACCGGAGAACTACTCTCTCTCCGTTGGACGAAAGCAGACTGACCAACAGATCCTCTTCAAGAGACCTGCTCGTCTTCCTCCTCCGCGCTACGCATGCGCGAAGACCTCGGCGCTGACCTTGCCCTCTCGCTGACTTGTTGATGTGGCTCGCCTTTTCCGGCCACGTGACACCTTTCGCGCCCTTCGCCGACCACACCCTGAGCATTGGCTCGACGGCCTTGCTGATGGGTTTTAATCCTACCTTCCGTGTCTCCGCGGTTCTGTCAGATCGGTCCGTTAGTAAGTGCCCCCTTTGAGAAAGTAATCCTACCGCAGAAGTACATTCTTACACTAACACAATATACATTGTTATATTTGCACAAAGGTAGAAGGCTGTTTTCCAGACTTTTAGGGGTCTGGGCGACGCTGACAATGTACAGCAAAATTCGCGGTATCATTGAAGATGTTATCAGTTCGTCAAAAAGGCATGTCTCTTTCTAAGTCGTGAGAAACTAAAGTTTTTTGTTTAAGGCTCTCCACATCTGAAAAATAAGAAATGTTCACGAACTTTCTGTCGCCATCTTGGGCTTGTAATGTCTTTTTCTTCATGAAAAAGTAGCATAATGTTCAGTATTATTATAAATTAACATAGTTAATATGTCCGTTCTTACAGGCCCCTACTTCAGAGGCGAAATATGTGGGATGTCGTATTTCACATGTAGAGTCTTAAACAAAATAAGCAAAGTTCGCTTGGTAATTTCTCTACGGCGTCTTCTTAAGCAGATACGCCCACAAGTTTCTGTTGCGACACACACATATACATATATACACTGGGCAGTACCACTAAAGAACCTCGCTGGGTTACTACCTGAGTGTAGACTACTCCCCCTTTCAGTTACCTAGGGTGCGAAGCCCTCTTCCTTCTTCACTGAAAGCTAAACGTGACAGTGCATCTGCATGGGGAATTAATTTCCCTGCGATATGTGATATGGTTAAGTTGAACTGGGCGATGGCTAAGCTCCACCTCTATAGCTTTGAACTTCGTGAAACCCCTCAGGTCAAATAAGTTAGAGGGTTGTGGTCAGACATAATCTCAATCTGGTGTCCGAAGATCCACCCCTCAAACTTTTGTAACGCCCACACTATCGCGTAGGCTTCTTTATGGCTTGCCGCCCAGCGTCTCTGAGTGCTAGTAAGTTTTTTACTGGCGTACGCTACCGGTCGGACTTTCCCCTCTCATCTCTTTGCCCCAAACAACACGCTACAGCGTATGCGCTGGCGTCCGTGTGTAATACGAACGGTTTATTAAAGTCTGGGGTAAACATTACGGGTGCAGTACATAATAGCCCCTTTAGAACTGTGAACAGAAAAAGAAGGAAGCCTATTTGGGGATGTTCCAAGGTAGAGTCTCTGTGGATGAATATCGCTGTAAGAAGCGTGACGCTGCTAAGCTGGTTCGCCACAGTAAGGCAAAAGATAGGAAGGAGAAAGTGGAAAGGCATGAACTAGCTTTTTGGAAAGATAGAAAGTCCTTCTGGAAGTACATGAGACTCAGGAAAAATAGGGGAAACAAAGTTGTAAGTTGTGTGAAGAATGAGATTGGGGAAATGATATGGGATCCCAATGAGTTAAGTGACAGATGGGGTGAATATTTCTGTGAGTTATTAGATCAGGAAAACAAAAATTATTCTGATGCAGATAATGTCACAATGAGGGATGAAAGCACAGGAGGGATCTCAAGAGAAAAAGTGTGTAAAGCTCTAAAATCTCTTCAGAATGGTAAGGCTCCAGGAGTTGATGGCATAACTGCAGAGATGTTGAAATATGGTGGTGACTCTATAATTGACTGGTTAACTGAAATTTGCCAGTTGTGCTGGGAGTTAGGAATGGTCCCTCGAGATTGGAAGGATGCTATTATTGTTCCCTTGTATAAGGGAAAAGGTGATCAGACTGAATGCAAGAACTATCGTGGTATTAGCCTACTGAGTGTGCCAGGAAAAGTGTTTGGTAAGGTTGTTATTGAAAAAGTACGGGGTCTTACATCATTGAAAGTGTGGGATGTTCAAAGTGGTTTTATTCCTGGAAAAGGCTGCACTAACCAGATTTTTGCATTACGTATGATGATTGAAAAGTATCTGGCTGTTGGGAAGAAAGTTTTTACTGCCTTCATAGATTTAGAGAGAGCTTAGGACCGAGTGAATAGGACATTTTTGTGGAAGGTATTGAATGAATATGGTGTTACTGGGAATCTACTTAATAGTGTAAAAGCCATGTATGCTGGTAGTAGAGCTTGTGTACGACTCAATGGTATTTTATCAAAATGGTTTTCCATTGGTGCAGGAGTTAGACAAGGTTGTGTAATGTCACCATGGCTGTTTAATATATTGATGAACGCATGCATGCGTGATGCCAAAATAGATAATAGTGGTTTATGTCTTGGTGATATCCGTGTGTGTAGATTGCTGTAAGCTGATGACACTGTCCTGTTGGCAGAGAGCAAAAGTGAGTTGCAGAGTATGTTGACTCGGATGCACGAAGTTTGCATGAAATTCAAACTAAGTATAAATAAGGGAAAAACCAAAGTTATGGTGTTTGAGAGAGGAACTGCTAGCACTGAATGTAATGTAAGTATAAATGGCACTGTGATTGACCAGGTGAGTGAGTTTTTGTATTTAGAAAGCATGTTTGACAGAGAGAACAAGTTGGATGGGGAAATCAGTAGGCGAGTGAATTCTTCTTTGAAAGTCATAGCTGCTCTGGGAGGTTTTCACAGGAATGATGGGTTCTCTTGAGAGTCCCGCATGGCTGTGTATAAAACAGTAATTGTTCCTACTCTGATGTATGGCAGTGAAACCTGGGTACTGCAGAAGAAACATAGGAGTCGTTTGTGTGCTGGAGAAATGCGTTACTTACGTGGGGTTTGTGGCAAGACACGATCTGATTGTGTGTAAAGAATGAAGATGTATTGCAGTTGTGTGATGTGAAGCAAAATGTTGTTTGCAAGGTGGAGACCAATATGCTTCGGTGGTTTGGCCATGTTGAAAGAATGAGTGATCAGATGCTTACTAAGAAAATCTTTTCAGCCCAAGTGGCAGGAAGGAAAGGCAGAGGAAGGCCAAGGAAGACATGGGTGGATCAGATTCAGGAGTGTCTGCATGAGAAAAAGATTATGAGCATGAAGTATAAAAGATCTTGTGTACGGCGTGTAATGGATATCAGTGAAGCACGAGTTGTCTGTCAAGATCGCTGTAAATGGAGAAGTTTGATTCGACAACAATAAGTAAAAATATCTGGAAGTTTGTATTTCTTTTTGGAGCTAACCTCTGAATCTCGGAGAACAGCTTAGTGATATGTATGTATGTATGTAGAACTGTGTGCGCCTCTTCCAGTTCTGGTGTCCAAACAACTTTCTCTGACGTCTTCTTTCCGGTCAGATCGCTTAGTGGTTTCGCTATCTCTGCAAATTTAGGCACATAATTCCTGTAGTAACTACAAAGTCCGAGAAAGCTCCGTACCTCCCTTTTTGTCTTGGGTGGCACTAAATCCCGTACTGCCTGAAGTTTCTCGGGATCTGGCTGGTGGCACCTAGACCCTACTACATGCCCTAAATAATGGACGCTCTCCCGGGTGAAACAACATTTCTCTAAGTTGCCCGTGAAACCGGCTTCCTCCAGACTCCTCATCACCAATGCCGCGTATTCAGTAAACTTCCCGATTTAACGGTAATTGCATGTTCCCCTTCCGTAGTGGCTCTTACCTCTCCAGAGAAAACTTTGCCCATACAACCTGCTAATTCCTGTAGCTCCTGTAATTGCTCCCGTGTTAACTTTGGGCTTCCTACACGTACATCCGTCGGACACGCCCTCTCCTCCTCCGTTCTCCTCGTTGGCCCCAATTGTATATCCCTGAAATCCTCGTCTGATTCAAAGATGATCCCTAGGACGTTGATCCTGGGCCTGTACTCCCTCAGCTTTCCTACGTGCACGTGGCGCTTGTGTCCGAGACCCAAACCGATGACGTAGCTATTACTCTCTCGCTTCTCTAAAATAAATACCGGACCCGTCCATCTTTCATAAATTTTATTCTTAGAGTCGGGGATGAGTGCTATGACTTGGTCTCCTACTTCGAAGGTTTTCAGCCTCCGCCGTCGTTTGTGGTACGAGGCGTACCGTCGCGGTTGCTCCTCGGCTACTCCCCCTGCTTGCTGTGCCATCTTCTCTACTCTTTCCTCCCACTCTTGAAGGTATTGGGTCGCCGACGCGGATATGCCTATGGGTCCAATAAATTCTGCTTGTACCTCCTGAAAGGTTTACGCTGGCCTCCTAACAGGGGTGATGGGTACCCGGTCGTTCCGTGTGACTGGCCTCCTAAGTTGGCAAGCTTGGCAGTCCTCACAGTATTTTCTAACGTCTTTCTTGATGGATGGCCAATGAAATGAGTGGCGGATACGCTCTAATGTCTTCTTGTGGCCTAAATGAGCCGGAACCACCGAGTCGTGCGCCAACCTCATTACTTCCCCTCTCCTACATTCCGGCACTACTAGCTGATTGACTGGTCGCCCTAAAACTTTCTCTCGGTGATGTAGTAGCCCATCCTCCAAAAGAAATCCACCCTTCCTCTCTATGGCTTGGCTGAAAGCTTCCTTCAGCGTCTCGTCGCGCGCGTCTGCTGATCCTTAAAAATTCCGTAGTCTGAGCTATGAAGTTCCCCGTCTATGGGACTCCTGACTCGGCCAGAGCTTGGCTCGCGCGCCGTCGACGGCAAAATTTCCGTCCCCGGATCTGATTAACTGTCTGTCGCGCGCTCCGTGGATGCCCCGCCTATCTCGGTAACCTCTCTCTATGATGCCTGGGGTGAAAATGGGTCTTTCGATACTTCCTCCGTCCGCTCCCCTCTCGCGACCCAAATATCCTGGGTTTCTTTTATGTCTATCTCCGTAATCATTTTTCTTTCCTGTAAATCGCCTTCGTCGTCCTCCTCTCCTGAAATCGTAAACGCCCCCTGGGTTGAAACTATGCACTCGGGACTCGCTTGCCTAGCTTCCTTCATCTTATCGTAATCTAACGGCGTAATTAACGCATCGTTACTGAGCTGGGGTACGATCGCACAGATTATTTCCGTCATACCCATTACCTCTTTCCCTGCTTTTTCCAAATCTGGGTCTATTAATCTAACTTGTAGTTGTTTTATGGGAAAGTTGGTGTTTTTTTCCCATCAAACCCGGTTAAATTAATCCGCCCGATCTCCTCCTCATTTTCTTCCCCTAACTTACCCTCTTTTACACAAAATTCGGCCCCGCTGTCTACGATTATTCCGGCCCGAATTCCTTTCTCGGTTTCTATCCTTAATTGTCCTCCTACGGGTATCTCCATTATTTTGCATTCGCTACTCTCGGATCCCCGTATCCTTCCTATTTTTGCATTTAACTTCATGGGGTCCTCTTCGGGTTTCGCCTTGACGCCCTCTTCATCTGCTACTTCCCTCTTCTCCTCTCTATTCGCTGCCCGACTTATTTTTCTATTCCCATCATTTCTCCAATTGCCTGTTGATCCCTTGTTATCTTGTCCTGGAGTAACTCTCAGCTGGTAATTCACCCGTCGGTGTCCCGCCTTACCGCAAAGAAAACAGATCACGCCCTGATCAAAATTGGAGTTCCCTGGTGGTCTATTAATTGCCCCCCTATTTTGGAACCCTGATCCGGTCGCTGGGAATTTACCTTTCTGGGGTATCCCGTTATTCGGCTGATTATCCCTCTTTACCTGGGTAGATCCTCCCGTATTATACGGACTTCTCTGAAAATTAGAGCCCGTCGCATAATGGCTTTTTGGTCTCCCTTCTCCCAATTACATAGCTTCTACATGAGTCTCATAAAGATCACTTAGCTCTCCCAGTTAGCCCGCTAGAACCAATTTCCCCACGACACCTCTGTGCAGCAGATAAGTCTTCAAACTTGGAGAAAGCAAACCCTTAAATTTATCGCAAATTAATAAATTTATTAATTGCTGGAACTCTGATACGCCGCTCTTCTCCACGTAGTATTGGAGCGCTCGCTCAATACGACCTGCTAACTGCTGGAAGCTTTCCCCTTTATTCCTTCTCATTGTCTCAAACTGTTTGAGTTAGATATCGGGGGTCAAGTGGCACTCCGCCAAAAATAGCTTCCTTGACGGTGCGGTAGTAGTAATACTGCTCCAGGGCTAGCCGTCTGAACAAGTGGTTCACGCATTCGGCGTTAAATAAAGCCACGACTAACCGTCCCGGCATCTCTTCTGGAACAGCATGTAACAGAAAGGCCCTCTCTATGGAACCGAAGAAATCTAGGAATTCCTCGGGCTTAGAAGGACTCTCTGGGATTGTCCTCTCTATGATTCTCGTGTAATCAGCTAGGCGTTCCTGATCTTTCCCCTTCGTCGTCGGAGCCGGACTTTCTAAGGATAACTGTAGTTTCTTCATCTCGAAGTTCCTTTCTTCCTTTCTATCCGCTAATTGCAGCTGAAGCATCCTCTTAGCCCTTTCGGTTTCCAGCTCGACTTTTCTCAATTCTCTCTCCGCTTGCTTTTCTTGCAATTCGAGCATTCTAAATTTAAATGCTAATTCCAACCTAGCGGTATCCGCTTCCATCTTTCTTTGGTTAATCTGTACCTCTTGGTTAGAATCTGAGCTGTTATTTAGCTCTTTATCATTTTCCCCTTCACTTCCCTCTACACTCTGTTCTTTGTACTCCTGACTCTTTTGCCCGTGCAAAAGCTCATCCATATTTCATGCAATATTCACATACAGTATTCATAAAATCAATATACATATAAAAATACACTCGAATTTTCGATATCAGCCTATGCTCTCAAACTGGTTAGACTATTCACTTCTAACATTCCTACATGCTTATTTCAACATATAATAAGACACAATTAATTTCCTAACTTATTAATAACCTCGAACTTTTACACATAAATACACTTTGCACTTCAATAATTGATAATATCTTTCACGCTTTGGTCTCTAACTGACCGCACCCTAACGCGAATTCTATTAGCTTTAGGTGTCTAAAATACTACAGGTAGTGCCCAGGAAATAAAATTGCGGTTCCAAAGTGGTACTTACCCGCTGAAGCGATTCGAGCTCCCTTCTGCTTCATTCTGTGTCCTAGGATGGCCGGGCACTTCACTTTGGTTCGAGTTCTTTTTTTTTTTTTTGCCCCAATAAGTCCTGTAGCACGTGAGGCACTCTGGTTACGAGCTCTCCTCACTGTAGTCGTTCTCTCGTCGTCCACCTTCGAAAAATGAGTCCTGTAGCACGTGAGGCACTCTGGTTACGAGCTCTACTCACGATCTCTGTTTCTCGTCGTCTGGGTTGTAGGTCTCTTTCGTTGCACTGGATCTCTCGTCCACCGCAGCGTGCGAGAAGCGTCCTGGTTGCGGACCTCCTCTAGTCGCCCGTCGTCGGATAAAGTTCTGTCGGTACCTTCTCTTTCACCTGTTGGTACCGGGATTTTTCTCCTACCTACCTAACTCGAGTTTCTCCTCTAATTCTCCTCAGCCTGTCTCTCTCCTCAAAGTTCGTTTGTTCTATATCCTACCGACTGCGCCATATTTTCTGTGCTGTGAGAGCGAAAGTACTGGTCACGTGTCATGGCTCCGTCTCCTACTTAAGGATCTGAGGCGTCCACGCTATAGGGCTCCTCACAGACCCAAGGAAGTGTTTGTGTTTCCCTGAAACACTCCCCAAACTCTATTCGAGCGAACAAACGAAGCCTTCCCTACTTTAATACGAAATATGTGATGCGGGAAGGCGGATCGAAACAGCTGAACGGACAGAATAATACTCACACTAAAATATAAGGATATCGAGAGTAGTTACTATTGAAAACACACAAACATTTATTACATAATCAGTTAGTTCCTGACGGCAGTGGATTACTCTTTCTCTAACATCAGGTTTCCCTAAGGATCAGACCTGACAAGAGGCGTGAAACATGAAAGCTAGGATAACCACTACCGAAGAAAATCTCTCTCGGCGTTGACGTTCTAGAAAGAATCTATTTACTGTTAGGTAGATCTATATCTCTGATAATGTTATGAATAGTAGTCTAACTATACTACTCTGTCAATACGTTTCAATCTTAGCCTGTGCTAAGATTGGGTTCACTGTAGAGAAATATCTACTAGGCCAGCGGAATCCCTAACTTGGACCTATACCGCTGCAGCTGAGCACTCTATCTCTTCTGGGATAGATGCTCACTTACTGTTAGGTAGATCTATATCTCTGATAATGTTATGAATAGTAGTCTAACTATACTACTCTGTCAATACGTTTCAATCTTAGCCTGTGCTAAGATTGGGTTCACTGTAGAGAAATATCTACTAGGCCAGCGGAATGCCTAACTTGGACCTATACCGCTGCAGCTGAGCACTCTATCTCTTCTGGGATAGATGCTCGCTAACCTCAACCAGAGCGTCGGACTTCCGTAGTTTGGAGCGTCCCTCTCCTCACACACAGAAAAAGGGAAACGCTTCGCTTCCCCTTTTACCGGAGAACTACTCTCTCCGTTGGACGAAAGCAGACTGACCAACAGATCCTCTTCAAGAGACCTGCTCGTCTTTCCTCCTCCGCGCTACGCATGCGCGAAGACCTCGGCGCTGACCTTGCCCTCTCGCTGACCTGTTGATGTGGCTCGCCTTCTCCGGCCACGTGGGACACCTTTCGCGCCCTTCGCCGACCACACCCTGGGCGTTGGCTCGACGGCCTTGCTGATGGGTTTTAATCCTACCTTCCGTGTCTCCGCGGTTCTGTCAGATCCGTCCGTTAGTAAGTGCCCCCTTTGAGAAAGTAATCCTACCGCAGAAGTACATTCTTACACTAACACAATATACATTGTTATATTTGCACAAAGGTAGAAGGCTGTTTTCCAGACTTTTAGGGGTCTGGGCGACGCTGACAATGTACAGCAAAATTCGCGGTATCATTGAAGATGTTATCAGTTCGTCAAAAAGGCATGTCTCTTTCTAAGTCGTGAGAAACTAAAGTTTTTTGTTTGAGGCTCTCGACATCTGAAAAATAAGAAATGTTCACGAACTTTCTGTCGCCATCTTGGGCTTGTAATGTCTTTTTCTTCATGAAAAAGTAACATAATGTTCGGCATTATTATAAATTAACATAGGTAATATGTCCGTTCTTACAGTAGCTCTCTCTGAAACCATGTGGACCGATGACTAGACACGTTTTGTCTGTTGTTAGAGATGAATAATACCTTTAAGGTGCAGTTGTGTCTTCGGCACACGTTGGGCAAAGCATATAGTCCCGTTAGTTTTCTCATGTATTCCTTTCCATGCAATTTCCTAGATACCAAACAGAAGTAAGAGCATAATTGTCAGTGTACCTAATGCCATTGAAGACAAATTTTAATCTCTTTCTCATTTGTCTTTCGCTGAGGCCTGACACAATGGATAGGAATTTTTCAAAACTTACTTATGGTACACTCAGTATACTGTTACGTGGCAGAGTAATTTGAATCAAAGGATTAAGGCAACATAAAACAGCCAGTCTTCATCGATCAGTTTTAAATACTCTAGGGATACCGATATTTTAAATGTTTTTCGTCATTAGTACCTCCGGGTTCATATTACGTCTCATTAAACAATCATGCAGATACATTATAAGTAGAGCAATCCATGCTGACCTGCCGACCGCACATCACTGCGTACTCCCATATTTTCGGCTGATGTTGACATCTGGGATGACCAGCTACCCACTACAGAAAAGAAATTGAAATATAAAATGAAATTATCTCTTCACCAGGATAACGATAATCGATATAAAAGAAATTATACTCTTCTGTTCAGCAATGAAAGTGAAATTGCATAGGAACGCACCCGAAATGTAGGAAATTAAGTCTTTTGGTTTTGCGATTTAATTTGTTTTACGAAGAAACTACTTCAGTAACAAAATGGCTGCAACATTCAATACTTACAGACAGATTCTCGGTTTGTTTTTGGGCGTTCTCTTTTCTGCTAGATGTTCAGTGGTTGGGACTTGAGAGACGTTTCTAATTACCAACCGGATCCAAACATCAGAGGCGAGAGCAATGGCTGTGGTGCCCATGCTCCTTAGTCATTGCTCTAAAGTCTAAAGGAACGCTGGATACCACATAAGACGGCAAGGCACCTGTTTTAGGGTTATACCCAGTGACGGGCTGGCCAGGGTATAAGCATGCCCGATGGCAAGTGGGCCCCTGATGAGGTGGGCCTCCTTAAACACCAGACACTATGTGCAGCTCATTGCTGTATCTTCTAGAAAATCATTGCTGTATCTTCTAGCGAATGTGAAAGACGTTGTACAGAGACGAATTTTAGAATCACTTCAGTTAGGTCTTCTGGTTCAATCACAGCAATGACCTCATTATTATTCTTAATAATTGTTGGGCCTCCTCTAACCCAGTTTGGTCCTACAAAACACTCTTCTCGATCGTGGCTCCTTCGAGGTCACCATTCGGTAGTAGATACGAGAAGCAAGGAGCGGACGAGAACAGTAAAAATACCTCAAGAGTTTAACATATTCTTAATAATATGTACAATTGCTAAGGACGGATCACAAACGGCTATATAGCGCATAAAAAAGTAAGTGTGGTTGGATGCCAAGTGAAATAAAATAATGTCAGAGTGCCAGGACATTACAAGAAAGACAATTTATTGTGCTCTGAAATCCACAAGGCTTTGGAGCGTGTTCAAGGGACAAACCGGCCATTTTGTGCAGAATACGTAAACGTGAAAAACAATACAATTACCGTCCGCAGGCGTTCCGGCGTAAGATGTCAATACGGGTTGTGGCCACCATGGAGGGCGATGCAAGATTCCACACGTCGTGTCATGCTTTGCACAACATTATCAAGCAGCTGTTGGGGTAATTTATCCCATTCCTCTGTCAGTGCACGGATGAGGGTATCCTTGTTTATTGGAGGGCATTGGCGACCAGCAAGACTCCTCCCCAAAGCATCCCACACATTTTCAATGGGATTCAGATCTGGAGAACGTGCTGGCCATACGAGGCGTTGAATATCCTCGCTCTCAAGACACTCCTGGACAGCGACTGTTCAATGACATGTTGCGTTGTCGTCCATGAAAATGAATCTATCACCGACAGCACCACGGAACATGCGAACATGAGGTAGCAGAACATCATTAATGTATCGTTGGCGAGTCATAGTCCCAGTTGGAAGCACATAGAGGGACGTACGGCCATTGATCATGATGCCAGCCCATACCATGACACTACATGTCGGATATCGGTCCCTTTCCTGTATGTTTGCTGGACAATATGCAGTACCACTATCACGCCAGATCAGTTGTCGTCGACAATCAGACGATAGACTGTATCTACTCTCATCTGAGAAGAGGACAGCAGACCACTCGTTATCAGTCCAATTGCAATGTTGATGGCACCATTGGAAACGGGCGGTACGGTGACGTCTGGACAATGGGATGCACACAACAGGACGGCGGGCGTATAGTCCTCCTTCATGCAAACGTCTGGCAACGGTTTTTCGGGAGATCCGCTTGCCAGTAGCAGCCATAAACTGATTTGCTACCTCACTAGCTGTGCTGCGCCGGCGTCTTCCTGTTGATAGCACTATGTACCGAACTTCTGCAGGTGTCGTACTGCGAACACGACCTCCCCCGTGACGTTTGCTACACTCTCCATTTGTTTGAAATGATTTCCAAAGCCTTGAAACAACACTGTGGCAGACGTCGAACTCCCTGGCAACATCTGTTATTTTTCGCCCTTCTTCAATCTTGCCAATAATACGGCCACGCGTAAAATCATCTAGGTGATGTCGGAAGACATACTGAAAATTGCAAGTTCGTCAATTGATTCTTTCCCTTTTAACGTTGCGTTTGAACAACAACGGTCAATACGCGTCAAATCCTTTATATCTCTTATCAGCGCTATGGCATCATGAAGAAGTTCGGCAATCCAAAATTGGCATGCGCACAACACGTCTTACTGTATCCCGCACTTATGCTAATTTCCACATTTTCCTGCCTTCCATTTTATAGTTGCTATCGTTGCTATTGTCATCCGTCCTTAGCAATTGTCCGGCAGTGTATTACATATTCTTCCTATCAGTCAACGTCAGCCATAGATTACTAAAACTCAAAATTGATATATTCAAAGCACAGAAAATGTTAATAACTTTCAGTAGCTTGAAAACATAATAGAAGTTCCCATATTATTACTGAATGCAATAAAATTGGAACTTCACTATATTGTACATTTTACTGCCAGCAATATGTACAATATATGAACACTATAATTATTAATATAAAAATATATAAATTTATTTCGCAAACAATTTTAATTGTTCCTTTTCCCCCACTTATGGTTTTTTTTGAAAATTTTATTTATTTCTTATGAAAATTCAATGATAGCCTCATAGTTGTTGGTGGGCCCCCTTTATCTCCTGGCAACCAATTTTTTTAGACCCAGTCCATCACTGGTTGTACCGCAGTTTTTGCTTTTGATTCATCATCTGAAGCTTCGTCAAGTGTGAAACTGGATCTTTTTCCAAGACGCAGTTTTAAAGATAGTACTTTCAGATTTCACCATGTAAGACCCCGAATGCAGAAATTTTATTCCCAATCATTGCTTCCAAAAATTCGATTGACACCGTTTTTTTCCCTTGTATGCCGTTTTCAACGAAGACCACTTTGCGTGTGTTTTTTTTTTTTTTTTTTTTTTGTTAAAGTAATGAACAGTTTTTCGCTAGGGAGTAAATATTCACTGAAGAGCAATTGAATTAGAGATACCTGTCTAGTAACGTGTAGCACCACCTTTCGCCCTGATGACGGTGGCGATTCGTCTCGGCATGGACTTGACAAGACACCGGAAGCATTGGGAAGCCATGCGGATCTACGACCCCTGAACAAGCTCCCACAGTTCATGAAGATTTGATGGAGGGGGGACAGAGCCTCGAACATCTCGCTCGATGGGATTGAGGTCAGGTGATCTAGCTGGCCAAGGAAGCGAGGTCACGTCGGTGGAGTGTTCATCCAACCATTCGGATACAATTCGGGAGCGATGGCATGGTGCATTGTCTTGTTGCAGGATGAGGTCCCCAGTGGGATGTTGAAGACGCACAAACGAGAGCAAACGGTCGTCCAGGATATCCCGGTAACGTTGACCTGTGAGGGACGATGTCACACGTACCAGGGGTCCCATTTCAGTCCACGTAAACAGTCCCCAGACGAGGTTTCTACCCCCATCAGCTTGAAGAGTACCCTGCTGGCAAGAAGGATCCATCGCTTCATGTGGTTTACGCCGTACTCGTATCCTGCCATCCGCATGTACCAACGTGAATCTCGACTCATCAGTCCAGGCAACATTTTCCCACATGTCTAAGGTCCAGTGGCGATGTTCCCGCGCCCATGCGAATATTTGCACCCTGTGGTGTGCGGTCAGCAGCGGTACCCTCGTGGGACGATTGCTTCTGTACCCCATAGCGAGGAGATGGTTCTGGATGGTGTGGCTGCTTACACGTTTTTGTGCACCAGCGTTTAATTGCCGAGTGATTTCTTGCACTGTGGCCCGTCTATCCGCTGTTACAATGCGAGCTAGCCGACGATGACCCCGCTCATGCACACGTTGTTGTCCACGGCAGTTGGCCCTTGCAGGGATGGTTTTACCGGATTCGATGTACTCGCGGTGCACCCGTGACACAGTGGCTCGTGAAAATGCCAGTGCCTGCACGACTTCCGAGATGGAGTGACCCATTCGTCTGGCCCCGACAATTTGGCCACGATCAAATGCTCTTAGATCCTTCGTCTTACCCATACTGCGTCCGACTCTTACTGATTCCCGTCGCATCACTCCTTATATTGTTGGATCGCTGCATACGTCATGTCGTTTCCGTTTACAGGGCCGCCCACAACGCCACATTTGCATAACGCCAGCTGTCTCTAATTCAATTGCTCTTCAGTGTCTAATTTCTCCCGAATCTCTGCTTCTAAAGGTCCGATTTGGAAATTTCATCCTGCTACGGGTAGAATTCGTAGAAAAGAAAGTTTTGACTGTAATTCCTAGAATTTTTTTCATAATGTAAAGTTTGGCAACAAGTGAGTGTTTATAACTGAGTTTTTCTATATCAGATATTCTGCCAGCAGTTTCTGCGCTCCTTGAAACTCAATCGGGAAAAGTCCTTCTTGGTCAGATACCGCTCAGGACCGAAAATATTTTGCGCACATTTCCGCTCAAAGTAATACACAGTTTTTCCGCTGGAGCATGAATGTATATGTCATTGTTCTCCATATTTCTGCTTCTAACAGTCGAATTTGAGAAACTCTTTTTCTGTTGGACAATGTTCATGGCGAGCAACATTTTCCATATTATTTCTTTTTTCTGAACCCATTGAGATCGGAAGTGCATATTTCTGCTCACAACATATTGGCAGCTGCATCTGCGCGTCTAAAACTCCGATTGAGAAAATTCCTCTTTGGTCAGATACCGCTCAGCTCGAAAATATTTTAGGCTTATTTTCTGGTGGAAATGATATGTTAATACCTTCTAGGGGGCGCCAATGTACATCGTACTTTTCTCGATATATTTACTTCTGAAATCCCAATTAGAAAAGTTCTTTAATGCCGGACACCATTAACTTCGTGGGAGATTTTGCACAAACTCTTCGATATTTGCAATGCAGAGTCTAACCCTAGGCGGCATAGGTGTGTATTTCTGTTTGCAAGTGTATCTCTGGTTATAAAAATCTTTCTGATAAAAAGGATTTATGACTATCACAACTTTTGGATTGTACGTCGGTTACTGTGGTAAATATTAAGAACATTATTCTCTTTAAATAATAGTTTTTCAACTAGCGGCATAGATGTAAAAAACTTTTCTTGATATCTCTGCTTCTAGAGACCGTATTTTATTAATTTCTTTCCCCCTGGATGGATTCCCATATGAAGAATATTTGTGCAAATTTTCTTCGTTTTCATAATTCGCACACCGGGGAACATCCTTGTATACTTGAAAGAGTATCTCCGTTTCTAAAATCCTTTCTTGGTTACAATATCCTTCTCCATGAAGATTATTTTGCGTCCATTATCTTCTTCAAATACCGAATAGCTTCTCAGCTATGGAGCGTAAAGTTACATCACGTTTTCTTCGATAACTCTTCTTCTGATCGTCTGATTTGGAAAATTCGTTTCGATTCTGATATCTTCCGGTGTGAGGAATATCTTGTGTACAGTTTATGACTTTTCGTAACGCACATTTCTGTCGCTAGTGGGCGTAAGTAGCTGTTTTTATTTGCCAATGTTTTTTCCAATTCTAGAATTTTAGTGATTTTTTTTATCCATTCTCTCTATGAAGAACACTGTGTACATTGTGTATTTTAATGAAAACCCTGATTTTTACTAAAGGCGTAAATGCATTCTCATTTTCTCTGAATTATGTTCTTTTTTTTAAATCCTGTTTTGAAAATTCTTTTCTTGCCATTAGTAACGAGAATTCGCTGTCAGTGTTTCGTGTTTCAGATTTGCATCATTGTGCTGCCGTTGATACCACTAGCTAGTAAGTTATGTTACTGAAGGAACTGGTAAACAGAAGTTGAGCTGTATCCCGAAAGGCAGATTTAAAGTACACTAATAATTAATCTATGTCAAATTCTTTCTTGAAAACCCGATGCTAAACAGCGACAAAACCCGTCAAAATTTTTCACCATTGCGGCACTTTTAATTCCTCCCTTTTCTGCCAAATTACCAGAATATGAGAGCTAAAGTCTCGATAATGATTTCCTCTAAATAGAGAATACTTACACAGGCTGGCAGTTCTTACTTAGAATAATAGCATTAAGAACAAATACGCAAGCATCAAATAATTAATGAAGATAAGGATAGAGCTATTTCACCGTGAAACAAATGGGAACACCTCCCACAAGAACGGCTCTGACTCATGCTGGTCTTCTCTTTTCTTGATTTTTTTTTTAAATAAATTCTTTCATTCATAATACATACAGTACATATGCAGCTTAAAAGAAACATTCGCTTTTTTAATGCTACATTTCTTTTGTGTGCTCGTAAGATTAAAAAAACAAAAACAAAATAAAACTTATAACTTTGGAGGGTTCACCTTATCACGAAGTGGTTTGATATGTGCAAAGCACGGTTGCATTCCCTAAAAATGACATAAACCATCTACAATGGAATCAGACAGAAGTGCTACTGACTGCTGCTCGTTATTTACGGATTCTTGGCTTGGTTGAACAATTGACAGTCGGCGAGATGAATTTGTAGAGAGCGCAGCGCTCGATTAAATTTATTTCGTAAAGAAGCCCATGTGTAAAAAAATAGTGATAATTTCCTATGCGATGAAATAGCGTACCTTCAAAAAAGTAAAAAGGTAACCGAAGTTTGTTTACTTATATGCTTTTGCACGATAGCTCACGGGCTGCGAATTTGATTTCCTTCGGTGTCTTAAATATATCTGACGTGTAAAACTGTTGCCACTGTCTTGCTTTGCACCCACGCCGCGATTGTTCATACAATTTAATTTCGGTATTGTTGGTCACTTTAGCTGCTATAAGAAGAAGCAAACAGGCGAAAACAAAAGGGTAGGGAAAAGGGGAGATTAAGATTTCATTGTTAAAAATATTTAAAAGATTTTTGTTTTAGTTTCACGTTTCTGCAGATATTTTAGGATGAGTAAG
Organism: Macrothele yani; assembly: GCA_039090855.1. Classification (NCBI taxonomy): domain Eukaryota; kingdom Metazoa; phylum Arthropoda; class Arachnida; order Araneae; family Macrothelidae; genus Macrothele; species Macrothele yani. The sequence goes on along the minus strand of CM076994.1, from coordinate 71,743,841 downwards.
ATTTTTTAACAATAAAGTTTAATTCTTCCTTTTTGGCCAATTTTTTAACAATAAAATCTGATTCTCTCTTTTCAGCCAAAAAACATACGAGGTAACCAGTGAAGAAATGCAAGTATCAGAAGAGGCAAGTATTCATTTCAACATTTTTTTTTTTTTTACTATCCCAAGTCTTCACTTTAACATCCTTTTGCTATCAAAAGACTAAATTTTGAGACAAAAAAAAAAAAAAAAAAAAAAAAGGAAAAAATATTCTGCTGCTGCTTTTGTTTTGTCGATTACGATGAATTTTAGATTTTAGTGGATCAGAGTTTTTTTTCATTCTGTTATGTATCTTTTCAGTTCAGCAACAACTCTAAATGGAAAAGATTTTGTATTAAGAATCTTTTTTTCTGTTATTTTTTTTTATCTTAATAATTCTGAGACTGGCAAAAGGACTGATACCAGAGAGCAAGAACTACGATTTACAAATGGACCGAGTTCCGCGGGTTGCTGGCAGGGGACATAACAGACGAAGGTGGTTATGTCCCCTGCTTATAAGTTGCACGACGCACGGTAGATGAAACAAACACCAATAATAATAAAAAAAAAGCCTTTTCATTTTTTTTTATTATTATTATTTTTTTTTTTGTGTGTGTGTGCGTTTTACCCCCACCGTGAACAACTGAATGGGCTGTAAGCAATCGCCTGCCCTGAATTTGGCACTACTGACTCCAGGGAGGGGAGAAAGCTAGTGAAGTAAGACACTATAACACAATCTCACTATCTGGTGCCGAAAAACGAACACTCTATCAATGCTTCCCCCGTGATTCGAGCCCGGACCCATCTCGGACGAATTAGAGGCCATCAAGTCGTACCACTCGGTTACTTCCTGTTTCGCCTATTCTTGATTGACCTATTCTTCGTACTTCGAAAGTTAATGGGTTTCCGCCCTTTTAGGCGAGGAAAGAATTCTTGATTCACCTATTCTTGTCTGGCCGACAACTTTCACCTGCTAGAGGGGAAGGATTCACCTGAAACAAATTTCTTGATTCGCCTATTCTTCGTACGACGAAAATTAATGGGTTCCGCCATTTTAGGAGAGGAAAGAATTCTTGATTCGCCGATTCTTGTCTGGCCAACAACTTTCACCTGCTAGAAGGGAGGGATTCACCTGGAACAAATTTCTTGATTCGCCTATTCTTGTTTGGCCTATTCTTCGTACGACGAAAATTAATGGGTACCGCCATTTTAGGAGAGGAAAGAATTCTTGATTCGCTGATTCTTGTCAGGCCTACAACTTTCACCTGCTAGAGGGGAGGGATTCACCTGGAGCAAACTTCTTGATTCGCCTACGTCGAAAGTTAATGGGGAGAGAAAATGCTATTACATAATTTCGCTTAAGCTATGACGGGGTGATTTTAAAAAAAGATGTATCTTTACCTCTCGAGAATTTTTTTTTATCGAAACACTAAATCCGTCGTGTGTTTACCAAAAAGGACAATTTTTCCCGTGAAAAAAAAAGCTAGTTTTATCCCTAGGGTTTGGAACTAGTTTTATTTCTTTAATAAAAAAAAAAAAAGCGAAGTGAAAAATGAAAATGTGCAAAACATTTATAATTTTGAAAAAGGGAAGGTGGATTCTATTACATTATTTCACATAAGCTTTGACGGAGTGATTTTAAAAAAAAGATTCATCTTCACCTCCCGTGGTTGTTTTTTTAATCAAAACACTAAATCACTAAATCTTTCGTGCGTTAATGTAGGAGATATCAAACGATGAGTAAAAATTGAAAAACAGAAGGTAGTCCTCACAGGTAGTCATCAGCGTGATTAAGGTATTAAATGCGTCGTCCAATCAAAATCGAGCGAAACTATAGTGAGGGGCGGTTGGAAGGATTATGTGTGTGTAAGGCAGAATTCAAGAAAGCGCTGATAATGAAAAGGTAAAGAAAAATAAAGAGTTGAGGGATGTTGATGCGGGGTCCGGACTAAATTCAACCGGACACTGGCCCACTCGGATATTTGCCCACCCGGACACTTGGACACATAGTGGGATGATTTGTATCACATATACAAATCATGCCCACTATGGATGATTTGTATACAGTGTAATACGTAACGTCGGAGGACGCTTCCGGTTTAGTCTAGGAAAACTGATCACATAAATATTTACCGACCATATAAAAATTGCACTTTGTTTTAGAAATGTTGAAATTTAAGTGGGTTACCCCCAAACCTAACCTAATATATACATTACCTTTGTTATGGGTTCAAAAAGCTCAAACTTAAATCACAAGACAACGATATCAATAGGCGAACAACGCACTTGAAAATTTGGAAAAGTTTAAATTTAGGAAGTGTTAATCCCCCAAATACAAATTAACATATATAATCATTTGACTTGAGATGACATAAGTATTATTATGGAGAAATATTCCTTCGGGTGCTGTGGCGTGCGTAAGTATTTCTAAGGGCTGGGTAATTGTTGTTTTCGTCGTGAATAAAAATCTTCCAGGGTAGAGGCAGGATAATTGGGTTGTCGTCATTACTGGACATCGGTCTTAATTGGAAATGCAAATTTGGGACCTTTTTGCAAGGCTTGAACTCCAAGTTTCTTTGAAAGATTTAATAATTTTAACCAAGGGAATAATAACACAAATTCCCAAATACAGCCTATAAAATTCATTAACTTAAGCACTAAGATCCTCTCTGATGAACTAGTTCAAGCCTTGCAAAAAGGTCCCAAATTTCCATTTCCAAATAGCTCTCTACGATCTGAACTCGTCTTACCACAAATGGAACAAATAATTAAAAATCTTCCTACGAATGATCAAGATTACGTACGACATAAAATCACAAGATCTCTTACCAAACTCAAGCTCAGCAATCCACACGAACCTACTAATCCATTACACTCCAGGAATGCTAAACTAGAACTCATGTTATTAAAGAACGAACCTAATATTTCATTAATGATGGCTGATAAAACCTCACAAATTGTAATTCTGAACAAGAAAGATTACGATGAAAAGATGCTTGCAGCTAATACCAAAATTCCTCACGCCATCACCGCCATAGATCCTATTAACCGAATCCTTCGACTATTAAGCAAATTGAAAATCCCAGGCCATCTTCCTTCTCCATTACAAAAAGCTGCAACTCCTCCACTTGGACCTCATATACCGGCTCTGTTTGGGAAAATAAAATGGATTTCCAAGGAAATCTACCCATCTACTCATACCATAGATACCCCGGGAGATTAGTACCCTTCAGAGTCTGCGACGTTACGGGGTCGTATACATATTGCATAAATGACAAATTGCGTTTCGTTCCGAGATCTTGTCGAAGTGTGGGATTTTCCCTAGAAGAACAAAACGAAATTTGTGTTTTCCTAGGGATATAAATGCGTATATAACATCATAATAACACAAGGTCTACGTTTGCGACTCACTAAATCTAGGTCTATGTAGAAGCACAAGGTCTATGTAGAAGCTTTGCGACTCACTAAATCTTGAGTTATGATTTTAATATTTCGCATGAGGGCTAAACAAGCCCGAGAGATCGGAGTGGGGGGGCAGAGAAATGCGTGCAGGGCCAACTTCGTAAAAGAACTACATCAATGTTCAGGTAGATGACACGAAATGCCCTGCGAAAACCATGCCCAGGATAGACGGCTCCGACACACCCGAAAACTCCCACTCCCAGTGGACTGTGATTACCCCATTCAACCAAGAGCGGTGGCATACTTCTCTGACCTTCTGCGTGATAACTTGCAAAGAAATAGTTCGATCGCGGCGAAATTTTATTATGCACTTCCGAAACAATAGTGGACCCTTTCTGTTGAAAATGTTCTAATCAGTACTTAGAACTAATGCAAATGCGTAAGATTTGTTCGCCAGCACTTTCGCGTTATAACTTCAGTAAAAAAATTCCGATTTTGAAATAATTATTTTTATTCATAATGGAGGTAGTTTATGTTATAAATTAGTAGCGCACAAACAGATATGATTCCAATCTCCATCAACATCGGCCATTATACGTCTGCCCAGTCAAACCTGCCACCAACCTCAAAGCAAGGCATTTTCATCAGGCTCCTGGAACACTATATGATCAGTAATAAATTGGAGCTTATTGATTATCAGTTCTCTGAACTAAAAAATAAAAACAGCTGGTATGAAATTCTGTGGGCAAAATCATTTGACTGCCTCGCGGCATCGAAATTGAAATTTTCCTTCCCGACGTGAATACAAGTTAAGTTTAATTGACCTCTAGAGTATAGAAAACAAACGTCTACTATTCCTACTTTCGCCCTGCTGCCCTCTCCTATAAAACTCCTATTATTTTCATGCATAATACTATATACAATGACAAACCCCTGTGTACAGAAATCACCACCAGCAACTACGGTAGCCCACAGAATAGATCTGTTTCACCTGTTCGATGGCAGCCCATCGAGTAGATGATATAAATTTGAGCTTTTTAGAGCCCATGAAAAAGACTACATATGTTAGTTTGCATTTGGGGGGTTAACGCCCCCTAAAATTAAACTTTTCGAATTTTTCAACTGCGTTGTTCGTCTATTGACAAAGTTGTCTAATGACTTAATTTTGAGCTTTTTAAAGCACATGAAAAAGATTATATATGTCAGTTTGCATTTGGGGGTTAACACCCCTAAATTTAAACTTTTTCATATTTTCAAGTGCGTTATTCGCCTATTGATAGTTATTCGTTATTCGTCTTGTGATTTAAGTTTGAGCTTTTTGAACTCATAACAAAGGTAATATATATATTAGGTTAGGTTTGGGGGTAACCCCCTTAAATTTCAACATTTCTAAAACAAAGTGCAATTTTTATATGGTCGGTAAATATTTATGTGATCAGTTTTACTAGACTAGACCGGAAGCGTCCTCCGACGTTACGTATTATATACAAATCTTCCATAGTGGGCAAGTGTCCGGGTGGGCAACTGTCCGATGGGCAAATGTCCGGGTGGGCAAATATCTGAGTAGGCCAGTGTCCGGTTGAATTTAGTCCGGACCTCGCATCAACATCCCTCTACTCTTTATTTTTCTTTACCTTTTCATTATCAGCGCTTTCTTGAATTCTGCCTTACACACACATAACCCCTCCAACCACCTCTCACTATAGTTTCGCTCGATTTTGATTGGACGACACATTTAATACCTTAATCATGCTGTTGGCTACCCGTGAGGACTACCTTCTGTTTTTTTACTTTTTACTCATCATTTGATATCTCGTACATTAACGCCCGAAAGATTTAGTAATTTAGTGTTTTGATTAAAAAAAAACAGCCACGGGAGCTAAAGATGAATCTTTTTTTAAATCACTCCGTCAAAGCTTATGCGAAATAATGTAATAGAATCCACCTTCCCCTTTTTTAAATTATAAATATTTTGCACAATTTCGTTTTTCACTTGGCTTTAATTTTTCAATTAAAGAAATAAAACTAGTTTCAAACTCTAGGGATAAAACTAGCTTTCTTTTTTGCACGGGAAAAATTGTTCTTTTTTTTTTTTTAGCACACGACAGATTTAGTGTTTCGATAAAAAAGAAATTCACGAGAGGTAAAGATATATCTTTTTTTTTAAATCACTCCGTCATAGCTTAAGAGAAATAATGTAATAGCATTTTTTCGCCCCATTAACTTTCGACGTAGGCGAATCAAGAAGTTTGCTCCAGGTGAATCCCTCCCCTCTAGCAGGTGAAAGTTGTAGGCCAGACAAGAATAGGCGATTCAAGAATTCTTCCCTTGCGTAAAATGGTGGAACCCGTTAACTTTCGACGTACGATGAATAGGTCAATCAAGAATAGGCGAATGCGGAAGACACGGTACCACTCCGCCACCTGTGAGCCTGACTGGGAATTCCAATCAAGACTTCAGGTAAGAAAGTGGGAAATACTAACACTCAATTTATGTGTTTTTGTTATTGCGCATTATTAATTAATATGGAGGAAAACCTTTGTTCTTTGTTTGTTACCTTTCCCGTTTTCTAGACAGAGCGCTTAAGAGCTTTCTTTTGGCTGTGTCTTACAATATGAGAAAAAACTCCACCCTCCTTTCAATTTCTTTCCTCTTTTTTAGAAATAAAACAAGCTGTTCTCATTATTTTTCCCTGTACATATTTTTAATTTTGACAAAAAGATGTCTATCCGGAAACTGACTATCGGAAAAGCGAAAGTAATCTGAAAAGCCCTAGCGTAAAACTTATCAATAAACAAAACATCTATTTTTAGTTTTCACTTATTTGTCTTGTTTGGTAACTTTAATTTGTTTACACATCTCTTACGTAATATTCTAAGCAGGGAGAATGTCAGAATATGCGAATGGTTTTATTATATCCAAAACGCTGAATGTGAGTATATTATTCTTAACACACTTCAATGAAATAGTACTTCAGATTATTGAGCATTTGTTTCATACTATCCTGATAAGTTGTAGGACTCACTTACGTGAAAGCAATTGCACCATTTGTTTGCATAATGAGTAGCACAAGCCCACTTAATTAGTGTGATGACATAAGTTACTCATTCATTCTCGGGAGTTCATTCATCATTCATGCAAAAGAGCCACTCCCGAATGGTCATTCACTTTGCATCCACTCCCGGCGGGTTGTCTCACTAGTCTCACACAAAGCAAATCATTCATTACCTCGAAGCTTGCCTGCGAGGTTAGACTGCAAATTAGCAAACTGCTCAAAAGAGCAAAGATCTTCATCGTTGACGATGAATGATTTCAGCTCGTGGCGAACAAGTGCATTCACAGCTGTTTTTGGCGAATTGCCAAAATGCCAAAAAGAGTAAGAATAGGAGACCCATTCATCGTTCACGAATGAATCTTTATTCGTGGCGAATGATTCGGGCACACCATTCAAATGAATGGTATTCACGTATCATTCCCGTTCTTAAGTTCCACAATTATTTCCTATCTGACTGCTGACTGGTCGCTCACATAACGTTTTTGTCTTTGTTTTGTTTTGCTTTGTTTTGCTTTGCTTTGCTTTGTTTTGTTTTGTTTGGCGGTTTAATGGCCACCGTAACTCGATGGGCTCTAAGCAGTCACCCGTCCCTAATTAAGAAAAACTGGTTCTAATGAAGGGAGAGAGTCAGTGCCGTAAGACAAACCCAACATCCATGTCTCACTGGGACCCATCGCAGACGAACGGCCAGCGCTTAGACCACTGCGCCACTGAGATGGCCCATAACGGTTGACATATAAATTCTAGATATAACTTTTCATATTGGGAATCCACTTCCGAACTCATTTGCGGCGGAAGGAAGTTAAATGTTAAGTGTGTGTTGCAGTAATGACAGATTGAATTATCATTCACAGCGGTAAGAGTGAATCATCACACACACTGAAGTCGCAGCACGTTAATTTTCTTTTGGGCCCAATGAGCTCGGTAAGGAATTTCCAATAAGAAAAGCAATGTCGAAAATTAATCAGTATCAACCATTATGCGAGTAAATAATAAGCAGTCAGCTGTGAAATAATAGTGAAACTTAAGAATGGAGATGAAACGTGAATTCCATTCATTTGAATAGTGTGTTCTCGAGGAGCGAAAATTCATCCTGAAGGGTGAATGGGTTCACTAAGCTTCTCTTCTTTTAGACAGTTTTCCGATTTTTCCTCTGGCCTCGCTAGTAGGTGGATGGAGGGGTCTCAGCCCACCCTCCCCGAAAGACAAGTAAGCCACCCTCCTGGAAGATGGACGTTGTAAATTCGCTGAACTTTTACATTCGGAGGTTTGTAAAAATGGCTTTTGTGTTCCATTATAAGCAGAAATAACTTATTTATTCGTATGTTGAACATTAAAAAAAAAGCAAAATTGAAATGATACAGTACGAGCGATAAATGACTCAGAAAAAACAAACAAACTTCTCAGAGTGAATCTGGAACTGTAGGAACAGTTGCTCCAATGATTCTCAACCTCACAGTATTTAAGGGTCAGGAAAGAGAGAAATGTCCTTTTTGTTTTCTAAGAAACGTAAAATATCGAAGAACGTTACCACTCCACCCATCCACTCCCCACCACTCCCGAAAAGATAAGATAGAAAGAAATAGGGGGGGGAGGTGAATGCGTAGTTCCGCAGAATAGTATAACTCCACTCGTAACTTTATAAGTGACTATGACATGCAAAGCTGCTGCTAAGAAGCTTCTGCGTAGTTAATTGCTTGCAAAAAAGTAATATCAAGAGGAGAGGATGTGGGTGAAAGCTAAATACGAGGGATAATAAAAATTTAAAGGCAAAGTGTGACTAGTGTGGCTGAGGAGTTCGGGATCGCTAACAGCATCGTTTTACTAGCTTGGAGAGCAATTTCAAACGACAGGAACAGCTGTCCGAGAGTTTAGCAGTGGTCGTCCACGAGCAACCACGGTGGCGGACGACCGGTATATTGTCCTACAGGCGAGAAGAGACAGACGGCAGACAGCGGGAGAAATCGCAAGGCACATGCAACAGACAACTGGACGTCCGTTATCGCGTTTTACCGTGGCCAGGAGGCTGCACAAAGGTGGTCGATTTGCATGACGACCAGTACAGTGTGTGCCATTAACGCCTGCTCATAGGAGACGGCGGTTTATGTGGTGCCAGGAACACAAGAACTAGACACATCAGCAATGGGGTCGAGCTCTCTTTACGGATGAGAGCCGATTTAGTCTGACGAGCGATTCTGGACGTATACACATCTGGAGAGAGCAGGGAACACGCAATCACACCTCCAACATCATCGAAAGGGACCGGTTTTTAGGTGGCGGAGTTCTCGTTTGGGACGGTTTCATGCTTGGTAGCCGTATTTCAGTCACTGGTGTCCACTATTGTACCGAGGTTCTCCTGCCTCACGCGCGTCTGTTTAGAGGTGCTGTGGGTCCTGAGTTCCTCTTCATGGACGACAACGCTACACCTCATCGTACAGTGGCTGTCGCAGAGCTGTTGGAGAGTGAAGATATTCAACGTATGGATTAGCACGCAAGGTCCCCGGACCCAAATCCAATCGAACACGTGTGGGACCTTCTCGGGAGACGCTTGGCAGCGCGTCACTAGCCGCCAGCAACGACTCCGCAGCTGCGATTGGTGCTACAAGAGGAATGGGTCGCGATGCCTCAACAGCTCCTTGACAACCTCGTCCTCAGCATGGACAGACGTTGTAAATCCTGCAACGCAGTCAGGGATGATCATATTCCCCTACTAAAGACTTGATTTTTCTTGGCAGCCACCTGTCACATGTCCAGTTGTGCTCGAAGCTACCTTTCAATAAAGTGCCTTTGTATCGTTTGGATTCCTTGTCTGGACGGTTTTGCTCACTTGTCCCATATTCTTACATCTTGGGAATCTTATGGTATGATTTGAGTCGATGTGGAGCATTTCTGCACGACGTTACATTCGAAAAACCGTCTCGTCCCTAATTTTTGCACGCCAGTGTACTTAGTCCACTCCCTCGTGTGCCAACCCCCAGACCCCCACCTCAGCTCCCGACGTAACATTCGAAAAACCGTCTCGTCCTTAATTTTTGCACGCCAGTCGACTTAGTCCACTCCCTCGTGTGCAAACCACCAGACCCCCACTACTTCAGCTCCCATTTAACAACCCCAGACGGTTCGGGAAGATCAGGGTTTAAGAGAAAAGGGCCTTGTCCTTAGCGCTTCACCCCCTGAGACACGCAGCCGAGGTTCATGACGTAGCTGCGATGGCTCTTCGGAAGCCAAGAGCCACGGAGAGTTGTTCTCTAAAGGAGCACCGTAGAAAAGGCACTTCCAGTCAATGTTATTACCGTATTTAACATATTACAGTGCGTCATCTATTGCAATGCATATTATTAAACAGTTGCATATTATTAAACAATTTGAAAAGATTTTCTCCGCAGTTCACGACAGGACATTTAAAAAAGGGAAAGGTGTTATTAGGGAACTCATAAATGATCTAGATTCTAGAAAAACGTTTTCTACCTGTCAAAAAAGATGCTATTTGTCGGTTTTTCAAAATACGAACATTTATTCAAATTCGTTTTCTGAACAGAAATTCATTATTAGTGCGGCACAGGAAAGCTCTGCGGAAAATGAAGACAAAAATGGATTGACTCAAACGCAGTGAGAAAAAGTATACGTTTTTTTTTTTCATTTAGGCAATGAAGAAAACAGTTTTACATTTTATGCAAAGAAAAAAACATTTTCCAGTTTGTGCAATAAAGAACATGCCTTCATTTACTGAAATAAATTTTGTTCACCACTTTTAAAGAATGTAAGTAAATAGTTTTTATTTTTTACATTAACATAGTGTTTGAACTATTTTACGGAGTTTTAAGAACTCCGTAACTTTCCGTGTCTTAAAAGTTTTAAACAACTACAATTTGTGACAGAAGGGAAAAAGGTTTTAAACCAGTTAACTTTTCTAGAGAATTACAAAAAAAAAAAAAAAAAAAAAAAGGAAAGATACGCTGAGTTTTGGCCATCAGAAAAATATAGTTAGTATAGTAAGCAAAATACTTTTTAAAGAAAAAGGATTCACGACAGAAATTGTTAATCTAAAATTTTCGCATTTATACTATTACATCAACGTTTTCTGACTTTAGGACCCAAAATCCTCAACTTTTATTTTCGAAAAAGACAATTTCTAATATTTGAATGCGCATTGCAATAGATGACGTTCTGTAATATGTTAAATACGATAATAACATTAACTGAAAGTGCCATTTCTACGGCGCTCCTTTAGAGAACAGCTCTCCGTGGCTCTTGGTTTGCGAAGAGCCATCGCAGCTACGTCATCAAGCTCGGCTACGTGTCTCAGGGTGGTGAAGCGCTAAGGACAAGCCTTTTTCTCTTAAACCCTGATCTTCCCGAACCGTCTGGGGTTGTTAAATGGGAGCTGAGGTGGGGATCTGGTGGTTGGCATACGAGGGAGTGGACTAAGTACTTACTACCTCACCCCTCGGCTGCCAAATAATGGACGATGGCCAGGGTTCAACTCTGAATGAACGCGGTGTACACATCCCTTTAGGCTTAAAAAATAGTGCTTAATGGAAATCATTATGAGAGAGAGATTTCAACTTCTTTCTATTCATTGTATGTAATGGGGTCAGTAGGAGAAGTTTTACGGTGTGTGTGGGGGGGGGAAGAAAACCGGGTTTGTTGGTGTGAATCTAAGGCTGAGCGCTCTTGGTTTTTGAGTGAGGGAGGGAGGGAATTTGGCTGTAAGAAGAATCTATCTCGGAGCACCAGCGAAGGAGAACCCGTGGAAAAATATGGAGAACAATTAGAACCGAAGAAAGGGAGTTGAAAGATTAAAAGTACGACATCAATAAATCCTTGTTGGTGCTGCGCGGATCCACAGAAAGGACCAGAATAGTAAACTGAAAAGATACATAGCTCAAAAGAATTAGGGAAGTAAGGGGTATTGTAAGGAAAATCAAGTGCGACTCACGTTGTTGAACGTAAATATTACTTTTATGTAAGATAAAATATGAGTAAGAAAAAGCACATAAGCAAATTTTTATGCAATGTTATCATTTAATGCACATGTACGATATGCTATACAAAAACATGCATATCTGTACAACAAGAAAGAATTACTTTTTGAAGACTTCTAATAGGGTGTGTGGTCCCCTCGTACGGCTAAGACTGCTGCATACCTATGGGGCATGGAATTGCCATTCCTTAACAATTGTAGTCCCCAGTTCACGAAGAGTCAACGGATGTACCGGCCGAGCAACAAAGCGTCTTCCAGGTACATCCCAGGCATGCTCAATTGGATTTAAGTCCGGGAAGTATGCAGGCCGCTTCGTGAGCTTGATTCCCTTCTCCTGGAGTGTGTTGTCCACTTGTGGAACTCTAAAATGTCGAGCGTTATCATCCATGAAAAGGATCGGAACACCGACGGCTGCAGCATGCGGCATAATACGGTAATAGGTATTGTCTCTTTATCGCTCGGCCGTCAGACTGACGTTTTGGATTCCGTACAGGTCCTTACGCCCACCGATACTTGTGCTTTCCCAGACAATCAATCTGTGTCCGCTGTAATGTGATATTTGCTGCACAAAAGTTGTGTTATTTCGTGTGCCGGGTTCCCTGCAGATAAGAACTCGTTGATTGTCAGACTCCAGACTGAATCTCGACTCGTCAGAGAAGATAACTTGACTCCATTTGTTTGTCGTGACCCCAACCACGATGTGCCTCAGCCCAGTTTCTACGGGCCGTACGGTGTCGTGAGGCAACCTGCATCAAGTTGACACCATGCGTTCTGTTGACTCGAGAATCTCTCGCTCGAGCTCAGCAGCTTTTTGACGCCTGCTCCGACGAACTGCTAATAACAGAGAACCGTCATCCCTTGCTGTAGTTGTTCGTGGACGGCCTTGACCTTGCCTTTCTCGCACACTTCCGTATTCTGGAATAGTGTCCACAGTTGGGAAATGACACAACGTGACACTTCAATGGCTTCTGTTATCGCCCTCTATGCCTGACCTGCTTTCCAGTCTGCCATTCGCTCTTCACGCCGTTGATTCAGGTAAATCATGCTGCTAAGACATCGTTGGAACCGAAGACTTCAAGAAGCGAAATGTCACGGTAAATGCGGCAGAATAAGGAAGCTCCCGGAAAAACCTTCGTTTTCATTTCAATCTGTGATTTATGCATTCTGACGTCACAGACGCTAATTTGCATTAGGATATGCATGATTCGGCTGTCTACGTCAAAATCGTGTTTTCATCTTTTCGGGAAGATATCACACAATTGGCTTGCATAATGTCGCCAAAGTCACATGCTCTCCTAATTATTTTGCGCAGTGTAGTTTATCGAACAAGAAGGATCATGCATCTCAACCACAATCAAATAAATTCAGAGAATGTGATATTATTTATTTTGTGAATTTTACTGTTTGGCGTGGAAAATGTATTCGCTAGCGAAGCAAATTGACAAAGGAAGCGAAACAACAAATAAAAACTTGCGTCTGTATTCGTGGAAAAGGTTAGTTTGTAGTGTAACATCGAGCCTCTCCAGATAACCCTTCAGGACCCCCCCCCCAACACACACACCTAGTCTGGGACCTAGCTACGGCCCTGATTGCCTGTTTGCTCAGTGAGTGTAGTAAGGCAACCGGGTGTGAAAAGTGAATGACTCTTTTGCGTGAATGATGAATAAATTCCCTAGAAAGAATGACATGCCATCATTACATCTGTAGGGGCCGCCCCGGTGGCGCAGTGGTCTAAGGCGCTGGCCTCTGATCATTCGTCCATAAGGGGTCCGGGTTCGAATCCCGGTCAGGCATGGATGTTGTGTTTGTCTTACGGCACTGGCTCTCTTCCTTCCCTGGAGCCAGTGACCCTAAATTAGGGACGGGCGACTGCTTATAGCCCATTGAGTTGCTCACGGTGGTCGTTAAACCTCCAATAAAAAAAATAAAAAATAAATAAATAAAACCATCTGTAGGGAAAGTTTTTCATCAAGAAGGACTGAAAAGCATGTGCTTACTTAAGGCCACGTGTAAGCTGTCTGCTATAAAAAAACATATTTTCTATATCATTTCTGGTGAATGATGCTAAATGCAATTGTACTGCTGTGTTACCAGTGAAAAAAATTAAGCACCTAGAAAAAGCTCAAGAAAAGTAGAAGATAAAACGTTCATTGATGAAAAAATTTAGTTGTTCCAATCTGACTCCTATAGGCAGAGATATATTATATCGTACTTAACGCAAATCAACATTTGCACCACATAACAGAAAATGTTTGCACGAAAAACAGACTGGAAATTTGAAGATAATCTTTGCCATGATAGGTATCAGCTTCCCACTGACAAAATAATCTTCCAAATGCCATTTTTAGGAAAACAGATATAGATCCAAATAAAAATAAGCTGATCAGTTCATCAAGAAAATCATGAAGTTTGTGGATGATACTGACCATGTAGTCTAGCTACCGTTAAAAGAATATGACTTGGAGCTCCTACGTTTCGTAGAAAAAGTCTAAATTTATGTCACTTAAGTGGAAGGCTTAGCCTCACAAAAGCAGGGAACTGCATGGAAAATTGTGTTGACGATTGTCACAGCAATCGAACAAGAAAAGAGTTTCACAGTCTCGAATTTTAGAACCGATATGCCATGCTAAGTAAAACTACAATGTAACTTCGGCTATATGCTTTTTTGTGGCATGTCCATAAAAATGCCCAGATTTCAAATACAAATACGGTGCAACTTCGGCTATATGATTCTCTATGAGATGGCCAAGAAAAAGGCACAAATGGAAAACAAAAAGTGGAAAAGGAACTGCGAAACGGTAAATAATGTATATTTCAAAATTTTCAATGCCTGCGGAAAAAACTGATTTTTTAATTAGTATCTGTCGCTTACCATGATCTAACTATATCGTATCATATATTATGAGCACTTAGTTTGATACATTAAGAATGTTTTGATTTTATATTAAGTTTCTACTTTTCGTATAAAGTTATCAGTGGCGCTCTGACGAACAGTGAAATTAAGGAGTCATCCATATGAAAATGTATTTGCATTTCTTTCAGTGCTGACCTTCGAAGCGTTTTCCTTCACTTTTTGAATTATTGTATTTCTGCTATATATATGAAACACTACAGAAAAATCTCTTCACCTACGTTACCTTATACCTTGTGACGTACCTACCCAGCAGGACGCACACGACATAAAGGCAGATAGCAGCGATAACGAACGTCCGCGTAGCTCAATTGGTAGAGCGACTTATTCTAGAATGAGGGGACCCGGGTTCGAGCCCCGGCGTGGACAAAAATGACGGAGAAATTTACTTCGTTATAATGGCGCCCGAACTTCTCGGGTGACCCGGCCGTTCAAAATCTCGCAATGGTGTGATGTTCTTTCCACACCGCTAGATAGGAAAAATAAGAGAATCCCTTCTCCAGCGCTTTGAAAAATAAATGTGTGTGACGTTGCATTCCACACACCAGATTTTCTGAGAGTTCTCAAGAGTACGTTCTTCAGTGGATGCTGCCTACGACGATTCATGGTCTCGGCTGACCCGTGGGCCATGCCCCCGGCCCTCATTTGGGGGAGATGTGACGTGCCTGCCCAGCAGGACGCACACGACATAAAGGCAGATAGCAGCGATAACGAACGTCCGCGTAGCTCCATTGGTAGAGCGACTTATTCCGGAATGAGGGGACCCGGGTTCAAGCCCCGGCGTGGACAAAAATGACGGAGAAATTTACTTCGTTATAACCTCTAATGCCACATGCAAGCACTGACATAGCATAAAAGTATAATAGCATCATCATCAACCATTCTCAGTTCACTTCTAGATGGTCTCCTCAAAACTCTTTGTCTTGAATAATTCTCTTCCATATCACTCCGATATATTTAGAACTTTATCTACCCATCTCCCATGTAGCCTTTTTCTAGATTTTTTCGTGTTCTTTGGTATCCAGGCTAGTTATTTCAGATCCAGCGGTGGTCAGTTCTAGCAAATAAGTCAAATCCATGGCCGCTTGAAGTCATCGCACACTCTTGTCATCATGTCGTCACCCACTGTTGTCGTTTTCTCAATCCATGAGTTCCTCTTTATATGTTTCTTGGTTACACAAAGCACGCATCTCTTTATGTTTCTTTCATTTGACTGCAACTTCTGTATGTCCTTTTTATTTAAGACCCATGTCTCTGATTAATGAGAACTGAAAGGAACTTTTAATTCATAGTGGTAAATTACTCTTAAAAAAGGTGTACTGTTTCTTCCATTCTAGCTAAGTTTTATACACCTGCTGATTTCTTCTTCGATGTTGCCCTTGCTTGATATTTGTTGTCCAAAGCAGATGTAGGCTTCAGTTATTTCTAAATTTGCTCTATAATCCGTTTCGCCTTCAGTTCCTGTAAAAGCATTGTACATTAATTTTGTTTTCTGCAAATTGAACTTTAATCCAACTTCTTTGCTCTTGTCAACAAAGTCCTAGGCCATACTCTGCAGCTCCGAGGGGTACTTGCAAAAATGATTATGCCGTCAGCAAAACGAAGGCGAATTGAATAATCTCCATTAATCTTTATTCCCTTGCCTTTCCAGTTCAATGATTGAAAGACATTCTGCAATGTGGCATTGAACAGCATGATGTCACCTTATCTCACTTCCTTTCCAATTATTATACATGCTGTGTCCTTGAGCAGACGAACTTTTACATTTCATAGGTGTTATTAATAATACAAACGTATGTATCAGATACACCGCAGGATTTCAAATGCAACATAACTACTGATGGTTTTACGATTTAAAATCCTTTTATAGTCAATAAAAGCCCTTCGTAGTGAGCGTTCATATTCATTCGCTCTTTCAATTAGTTCTCTCATTACATTGATATGATGGCGTATCACCATACAGTATACAGTATATATACGTCTATAGTGATGCAATCAATGCTCAATCTAGCTTGTTCTCTTGGTTAAACCATGTCCAGTGTTTCCTTCAAAGCAATATGACAGTAATAAATGTATGTATACTTGCACATATACAGTACGTATTTTAAAGCTAACGGTGAGCAAACGGCTCCGTTTTCCTGAATTTACTTCAGCTTGTATTTGATGTTCATTCGTTAGAAGCCTCCATTCCAATTATTAGGACATATCAACTTCCCTTAGTTTCAGAACTTCATCATGTTTTTAAGAAAATCTATTAATAATTTTAATTCAGGCTATGCTGGATGTATTGCTTTAAAAGGAAACTTATTTCTTATCCGGTTTTCTAAACAATTTTCGCATAATTGCATAACAATATGGGAGGTGATTTTTTTACTATCCCATAACGACTGAGGTTGTGGTTTTGTGTGAATATTTTCGAAACTCGGAAGCGCGTGGGAACAACTCACACGAAGTGTAACCAGTGCAAAGGCATCATGACATTACAAGTAAGGTTGCAATTTGTGTGTTGCCGACTATAACGTAATGGGTAAGGCCACAGAGAAGAGAGGTAAGGCTATGGGTTTTATATGTTTATTGGAGCCGAAGAACTCCCACACACCCATAACCGACAAGAATAAGGATAGTGTGTGATATACTGCAAAGTGTAAAATTTGCTTTAGGAATTGTTGAATTTGCATGTACTGTATCCAGTATTTTACAGTTTATAATGATTCCACAACTTAAATCTTGGCCCTCAGTCTCCGGCAGCTGGAATGTACCTGGCCAAGGCAGCGGCCAGTGCGACATGAAGGCAGAGGGTGCTAAGAATCCCCGGAGGACCGGACTAGGCTGCCATCTGATGCTGACCTTGGCTACGTACAATGGACGCTCCCTATCTTCTGATTCAAGGCTTCTTGAATTGGAAGAGGAACTACAAAGGATCAACTGGGACATCGTGGGGCTAAGTGAGGTAAGGAGAAAAGGAGAAGATCTCATCGAACTGAAAAGTGGACATCTCTTCTACTATCGTGGGACAGATACTGGCAGAACTAGTGGGGTTGGATTTATAATAAACAAGAAACTGAAGGATAAAGTTGTAGAAGTTGAAAGTTCCTCTGACAGAGCTGCACGACTTGTTATCCAACTCTCGAAAAGATACCAGGCTCAGATTATTCAAACTTATGCACCCACCACAAGTCATCCTGAAGAAGAAATTGAAGAATTTTATGAGGAAATTTGTCATCTAAATAATAAAGGTAAGCAGCACTTGAAAATAATTATGGGAGATTTCAATGCAAAAATAGGGCAACGGCAACAGAATGAAACTTCAGTAGGTAAATTCGGTCACGGCAACAGAAACCAGCGTGGAAATACTCTCGTTGAGTTTGCAGAGGCAGAAGGGTTTTTCATCTTGAACTCCTTCTTCAAGAAAAAGCCACACAGGAAATGGACATGGAGACATCCAAACGGGACGACAAGTGAAATTGATTTTATTATGTGTAACAAAAAAATTCGTCATAGAAGACTGCAGTGTGCTAAACAAGTTCAACACAGGTAGTGACCATAGATTGGTGAGATGTAAGATGCACCTCAACACTAAACTTGAACGTGGCAAGCTCATAAGACAAACAAAATCTATTGACATAACCAACCTTAAAAAACACCATAATACCTTCAAGTTGGAACTGAAGAACAGGTTCTCTGCTTTAGAAGGCCTAACATCAGAAGAAGTGGACATCTCTGAAGTTAACAGAAAAGTAACCAAAGCTCTTATGGAAACAGCAACAAAATTAGCTGGGTCTAAGAACAAGTTGCATGTAAACAAATTATCAGGAAAAACGAAAATGTTGATGCAAAAAGAAGAGAGATGAGGACAACTAAAGAAGATGTGACTTCCAAAGTGGAATATATAGAGCTATGCAAGACAGTAAGAAAAAGTATCACTGAAGACGTAAGAAAATTCAACTGTGAACTAGTGAGGAAAGCAATTGAAAACAACCAAAGCCTAAAGATAGCAAAGGGACATCTCAGTAAGGGAAGAA
This sequence comes from Macrothele yani, assembly GCA_039090855.1. Lineage (NCBI taxonomy): Eukaryota > Metazoa > Arthropoda > Arachnida > Araneae > Macrothelidae > Macrothele > Macrothele yani. The sequence continues at coordinate 71,725,449 of CM076994.1, read as the reverse complement.
AACAGATTATGGCACTGAGAAAAGAAGATGGTTCTGTAACAAGAAATAGAGGCGAAATTTTGACAAGAGTGAAAGATTTCTACTCCAAATTATATGAAAGGGATGATACATGCACTCCAGACATCATGAAAGATACCAGTACCAGAGTTCCTCCAGTCCTTCCAGCAAGAAGTTGCACATGCAATCAAGAACATGAAGCGGGGAAAAGCTCCAGGAGAAGATGGAATTACTGTAGACATCATACAAGAAGCAAGTGGAGAAATCGAAACAGTACTCGCCCAAATTTTCACTCGATGCCTTAATGAAGGAAAGATTCCTGAGGATTGGAACACCGCTACAATGATCCTGCTACATAAGAAAAGTGACATTGAGGATCTCGGAAACTACAGACCTATCAGCCTCCTATCAGTAGTTTATAAAATCTTCACTAAAGTTCTTTCACACCGCTTGAAGGTAACACTAGACATGGCTCAACCGAGAGAACAAGCTGGATTCAGGAGTGGCTACAGCACAATAGATCATATCCACGTGCTGAGAGAACTAATTGAAAGAGCGAGGGAATATGAACTTCCATTGTGCATGGCTTTTATTGATTATGAAAAAGCCTTTGATTCGGTGAAACCATCAGCAGTTACAATGGCTCTGAAACCTGCGGTATTGAAAATGCATACATTAATATTATTAATAACATCTATGAAAATGCAAGTGCAAAGATTAGGCTGTTTGAAAATACAACACACGTAAAAATTGGAAAGGGAGTGAGACAAGGTGACACCATATCTCCGAAGCTCTTTAATGCCACATTGGAGGGTGTTTTTCAGTCGCTGAGCTGGGAAAACAAGGGGATAAAGATTAATGGAGATTATCTAACCCACCTTCGTTTTGCTGATGATGTAGTCATTTTCGCAACTACCCCATCAGAGCTGCAGAGTATGATCCAGGAACTTGCTGACAAGAGTAAAGAAGTGGGATTAAAAATGAACTTTCAGAAGACAAAAGTGATGTTCAATGCTTTTACAAGAAATGAAGATTTATCGATTGATGGAGAAAAAGCTGGAGATAACAGACACGTACGTTTATCTTGGACAGCAGATATCAAGTGAGGGTCACATTGGTGAAGAAATTAATCGGCGTACAAAACTTGCCTGGAGAGCTTTTGGAAGAAACAGCATAATTTTCAAGAGCAATATGCCATTATGTCTTAAAAGAAAAGTGTTTGATCAATGCATCCTTCCAGTGCTTACATATGGTGCAGAGACGTGGACCTTAACTAAAAGAGACATACAAAGGCTGCAGACAACTCAAAGAAGCATGGAGAGGTGCATGCTTGGTATAACCAGGAGAGATAAGAAGAGGAACTCGTGGATCCGAAAAATGACAAGAGTGGAAGACATCATGATCAGAGTTAAATCCCTGAAATGGCAATGGGCTGGACATACTGCCAGAAGGACAGATCATCGATGGACAGCCGAAATTTTAGATTGGATTCCAAGGGACAGGAAAAGACCCAGAAGAAGACCACATGGGAGATGGGTGGATGAAATTCGAAAGTATGCAGGGGTGACATGGAGGAGACTGGCACAAGACAGACCGTTGTGGAGGAAACTTGGGGAGACCTTCGTCCAGCAGTGGATTGATAATGGTTGACAATGATGATGATGATGAATTGCCAAAATTATATCAGTGATTCTTTTTGTACTAGATCTTTAAAAATGATGAAAGGTACTTACTAGGTAAGTGAAACATACAAGAATTCAGCGTCTCAAAGGAAGCTGAGAAATCACTGCTGTCAAGTAATGGCCGCGAAAGAGCCCTAAAAAATACGCAGCAGGCGTCGTTAATCATAACGAAGGGAATGCATGTTTATCACAATTATAATCTCGCACGAATTGCACTTTTTTTACAGATCATCAAGTTTTATTGCCGAGTGAAGACCTTCGAATGTGAAAAAGGATATTTCAGGCCTAAGAAAATTAGTGATTTGCTGCCGAGGAAAGTCTGAAGCAAATTTCAGAATGAAAGCGATTCGGAAGGAAAACGAAGTTTACCAGAACGGTTATTTGGCATGATGGTATGTAGAAATTTAACATCTTTCGATGTTTAGAAGAAAACAAATAAATAAATACTGCTTTTTGTAGAAATTAAACTGAAAAAGTTAACTCCATCACTACAACAAATTTCCTGGACATCAGAAATTCAGAAGTCAAGAAGCTTTATGGCGCAGATGCACATGGTCACCAGAATCACATATACAACTCAGCAAAAGGGGGAACGAACTCTTCCTTTAGCAAAAAATGATTCTGGGATTAGCTGAAATGGAGAAAAGTACTGACATGAAAGAGAGAATATCGGAAGGCAACAGACTTCATTAATATACCTGCACGAAAGAAAAATCCATCAGTTGGTGTTTTTGACACCAAGAAAAAATCCATACCAAATCACTGAAATTTATTTAGAACACACCAACGCCAAACTGTACGAAAAACGTTTTTGGTACTTCAAGTGCCACAGTTTGAAGTTTACCAAAATTCCACACTTTTTTCTTTTTCGTTTGGTGATTTAACAACTACCATGAGCAACATAATGGGCTATAAGTAGTCGCCCGTCCCTAATTTAAGGCCACTGGTTCAAGGGAAGGGAGAGAGAGAAAGAGAGACAGTGTCTCCCTTCAACCCACACCATCCAGCCGTGCCTCATCTAGGTTCCGAAACAGGACCCCATCTCGGACGAATGAATAGAAACCAACGTTTCATACCACTAAAACACCGGGGAAGCTTTCGCCATCTGTTTGATGTGCGAAAGCTTCGAAACGTTACGCCAATAAATCGGATTACTAAAATACACTGCTGGCCACCCAAAATGCAACACCAAGAAGGACACGAGATAGCAAAGCCAGATTTACTGGACACATAACAACAGATACAAAGTGAAACGATTGAGCTTACAGGCCCTTACGACTTGCGGAACACGCAGAAATCAATAGTTCGTGTGGCCCCATGGCGGGCAATAACGGCCGCTACACGCCGCGGCATCGAACGAAAGAGGCTTTGGATGAGGGCTTGCGGTATGTCGGTCCAGGCTGCTTCCACACGTTGCCACAGTTCATCAGGCGTAGCCGCGGGTGGTGCCTGCCGGGCCACTCGGTTGCCGATCAGCGACCAGACATGTTCGATGGGCGACATATCGGGAGAACAGGCGGGCCACGGCAGCAGTGATATCTGGTGGGCCGTGAAGAAATGTTGCACGATGCGTGCCACGTGCGGGCGCGCATTGTCCTTCTGAAACGTGGCCCCTTACAGGTTCTGCAGGTAAGGGAGGACTACAGGCTCCAAAATGTCGGAGATGTAGCTGTGGCTGTTGAGTGTACCGGCGATGCGTACCAGAGGGGTGCGGGTGTCATATCCAATTGCGCCCCAAACCATAACGCCAGGTGACGGACCGGTATGGCGATGCATAATGCAGGCGTCATACAGTCTCTGGCCGCGGAGCCGCCACACACAGATCCGACCATCATGGTGTTGCAGGCAGAAGCGGGATTCGTCGGAGAAGACAATGTCGTGCCATTCCGTAGTCCAGGTGCGGCGTTCAACGGCCCACTGCCGCTGCACTCGCCGGTGGTGTAACGTCAATGGTAATCGGAGCAATGGGCGCCGTGCGACGTGTCCCCGCTCCTGCAGACGACGTCAACGGTACGTGCTGACACAGGTTGTTGCGCAACACACCCTAATTCCTGAGCTAACGTTCGTGATGTGGCGGTGCGAGCCGTCAATGCCCGCAGCACAACATGCCAGTCCTCTCGTTCGGTGGTGTGCCGCGGCTGCAGCAATCACTCACATCGGTTCGCCCGTCCCTCATGCACCCACCGAATCCATACTCGCCTCACTGTGGCTGAATGTCGTCCCACACGGGCGCCGATGTCTCGGGGCGATAAACCGCTGTCGGGATAAGCCACTATTCGTCGTCTGTCGAACTCCGAAACGTGCTGGAATGACTGCCGTATTCTGCGACGAGGCATCAGGAAGCTTCCCACGCACAGGTCCGGCAGCACAACATACTTCCACTACTTACACCCCGCCTTCTGTGAACCCTTCTTATAGGGCTTCTCGGTGGCGTGCCGGGCGCACATGATTTGCATATGCCGTGCAATGCTAATCGTTTGCATGTCCTCTCGCGGAGGACGCATGCTGCAAATTTTAGGCCAATCGGATGCTTCCTTCTTGGTGTTGCATTTTGGGCTGCCAGCAGTGTAATATTACTATTTTAGGTATTAATTCAGCTGCGCAACATTTGAGCGTTATATTGAACATGAACACTGAAGTTAATCGAATACCTGAATATATCGTGACGTATACTAATCGTTTCGCAAATGCCCAAGTTTCATGAATATCATCACAAGAGCAACAGTGTGTGCAAAATAACTTATGATTTGTGTGAGGCTCAGCAAAAATTATAATGAAACTTTTCACTTACATTATAGGGAAAATCTCATTCTGTTTCAATTTCTCAACTAAACACTAAAGCTTGAAGTTTTTCCTTCCCTCTCACTCTTATTTGATGACTTTGTAATTTTAATACCCGGTATTGATGAAAAAAAACTAAATTTTTTTTCAGTTTTTAATAATCAAGTGTAACTTATTGAATTTTTACAGGTGTTCTACGGCATACCCGATTGGCGGACATGGTAAGGATCTACTGTTTCTAATTCAGAAGTTTTAAAAATGAATCGTAACAAAGTAAAGTACATCTCATTCCGAAGTATGAACGAAAAAATTATATTTCCACATTTTCAGTTAACTTGATATATTGTGATCGCACAACAAAATGTCATTCGAATATGAGAGATGCCATGAAAACAAAGGCCCAGGAATATACTTCTTTTATACAAAATGCGATTCACAGGGAAAGAACATATGGTCATTTGTCCAGAGCAGTTTGCTGGAGGAAAGACTTCTACAGCATTTTGCTGGAGGGAAAACTTCTTGAGCGTAGAAACCATTTCACATCTGCCTCTAAATTAGGCCAGCCTCCCGAACAAATTCCAAAGCCCCTCCTGTTGCTTTCGCTAGTTACGGGCCTAGTATAGAGACGTCTGTTTGTAAAATATAAGGCCAGATTCCACACAGTGCCACAAGAGTTTCTGGTGCTGTGAACATTATTGCCCATAAATGGGTTACAGGATTGAAGCGCTGGAGAAGCAATACAGAAGCATAAATTTCATACTCTGAATTTTTATATTCAGGTATTTTTGGGGCCCTTCCTTCCTTTAATCTTGGAGCTTCAAGATATAGTATTGGAGACTCGATCAGTAAGCACGTGATTTGTTTCATGATAAAATCAGGCATAACTTCGACTGTGCGCAGGAAAGGATAACAGAACTGCGTTTATTTATACGCTTCCCAAAAACATTAAAAAAGTAAGAGGTATTGTAAAGAAATTATGTGCGGCTGACGTTGTTGAACGTAAAATATTATTTTTATGTAAGATACAGTAGAATACGCAGTAATATGTGTAAAACATATTGTTTGCTCCACACAATGGTGTATCCTTTCTCAGAAAGCGGTGCAGCTCGTGTAGCATCACTTTTTGGTGCAATCTACCACAAATGTTTTAACAGTGTATCTGTACAACAAGAAAGAAATGATTTTTTGAAGGTGGTAAGTAACCTCTAGTAGGGGGTGTTGTCCCCTCGAACGGCTGAGACCGCTACACACCTGTGTGACATGGAATTGACGTGCTAATCGAAGAGGTTTTAGAGGTGTCTTTGCCACTCCTTAATGAGGATAGTCTCTGGTTCACGAAGAGTCAACGGAGGTGCCGGCCGAGCTGCAATGACCCCGCCAAGTGCATCCCAGGCATGCTCAATTGGATGTAAGTCAGAGGAACATGCTGGCCACTCCATACGCTCGATTTTCTCCCCTTGAAGCGTGTTGTCCACTAGCTGAGCGATATGAGGTCGAGCGTTATCGTTCATGAAAAGGAACGAATCATCGATGGTGCAGTATATGGCAGACAACACAGTAAATCTGAGAGGATCTCGTCCTTATATCTCTGGGCCGTCAGACTGCCGTTTTGGTTGACGTACAGGTCCGTAAGTCCACCGATACTAATGCCTGTCCATACTTTCAATCCATGTCCACCGTAATGGGACGTTACCAGCACAAAATCTGGATTATTTCGTTTGCCGGTTCCCTCCAGATAAGAACTCGTCGATTGTCAGACTCCAGACTGAGTTTCGACTCGACATAGATGAGAACTTGACTGCACTCGAGATGTCCCCACCCACGATGTTCCTCAGCACAGTTTCTACGGACCGTTCTTTGTCGTGCGGTTAAAGGGACACGCACCATCGGTTTGCGTACATAAAGGCGAACTTGATGAAGACGACTGCGGGTAATTAGAGTTGATAACCTGCGTGCTGTTGACATGAGAAGCTCTCGCTGGAGCTGACTATCATTTTGCCCCCGGTTCCAATGGACTGTTAACAATAGATAACGGTCGTCCCTTGCTGTAGTTACTCGTGCGCGGCCTTGACCTTGCTTTTTTGGAACACTTCCCGTATCCTGGAATGGTGTCCACAATCTGGAAATGACCCTTCGTGCCACTCCAATGGCCTCTCCTGCCACCCGATGTGTCTGAACTAATCCCAGTCTGCCAATGGCTCTCCACGCCGTTGATTCCAGTAAATCATGTTGTTGAGCAATAGTTCGAACCGAATACTTCAAGAAAAGAAATGTCACAATGAACGCGACAGAATAAGGGAGCTCCCGGAAAACCTTCGTTTTTATCTCAATCTGTGATTTATGCATTCTGACGCCACAGACGCTAATTTGCATAAGGATATACACGATTTAGCGATTTACGTCACACTCGACTTGCGTTTTCCACGTTTCGGTAAGATATCATACCACTGGCTTGCATAAAAAGTCGCATGCTTCCCTAATTATTTTGGGAAGCATGCGAAGAGTTTCGGGCCCATTCGAGAAATTTTATACCAGTACTGAGTTCTTCGTACAATTCCTGCACTAGCCGAGCGCGATGGAAGAACTCATTCCCATCTGGGTGTAGGTACAACATTGTGGGATATACATAGTCCGCAAGCAACCTCTGGTAGTAGCCAGCGTCCGTACGTTAGTCCACATGCAACAGGGTCGCAGATCATGGCAGCTGAACACGTCCCATATCATGCAACCACTCCCACAAGTTTAAGTAGTCCATGCCACGCATAGTGGAGGCGTAGCTTTATGCTGCTGAAACCAAATACAAAAATACAGACCCGACGAACAGCCGAATGGAGTAGGTATTGTGATTCAACGTACCAGCAGACCTGCTTCCAGTCTTCTATCTTTTGCTGTTGGCACCAAGACAGTTGTTTATGTCTGTGGACTGTCATCATGGAGATGGTGGCATAGTGCGTCTGCTCTTGTAGCCCATTCTTGCCAGCGTACGATGCATACTCGTGTGGGATATTGTTTCTGGTTGACCCATATTGTATTGAACCTTCAACGGTAAAAGGTAATGCACCACCCATCTTTGACCTCTGGAATCTAGCTCTTGTCGTCCTTTTTACAGTTGCGTCGCTAGTTGATTGTTCGGCCATTTTAACATCACTCCTGGTAAACTTTCACCTCGGAGACTCTCGAACAAGACACAAGTGCGCCGTTTCTGAAATAGAAATGCGAACCCTTCGTGCGCCCACAATTTAATCTTTCGTAAACATCGAGATATCGTACGTTTTACAAAATGGAGCTTCGGTAAAACCACAGAACTAAAGAACTTCCGTAACTTCGCTCTGAACCGATCAGATTATATGCAGAGGATTTTAGGAAGGGAATGTCTGACCCCAGGTCTTAAACAACCATTAGAAATAGGAAGCTAAGAGATTTGGGCTAGAGTGCTCGATAGGAAAGTGACACGGAAGTGTAGAAAGGGGGATGAAGACACCCTTATTTATTACTGGGGGTCCAGTACCCGGGTCCGACGGCTTAAGGTGCCCATCCAACGCACGGCGGATATTTAAGTGGTTCGAGCGTTCGTATTAACACCTGCTGGGATCGAACCTGAGGTTCCTCCGAGGCAGTCACGAACATTGACCACTAGGCCATTCGCGGCCTCGCTCTGAACCGACCACTCCTGAGCCTCTTATACATACCCCTTTAGTCTACAGGCCATACCCTCTCTCTCTCTTTATGCCAATATTGGGTGTAACACACTTTGCATAGGAGTGGTCCTATTTCAGCGAGTATTCAGTATATGTTCGTCCTATCTGAAGGTGCCCCTGTTTATGGAGGTAACAATGAAAAAGTTCGTTTTGTATGAAGTAGATCGAGGAAAAAGTAACATTTGCCACCTTTTCGAAATGTATATTTTTCCCGTTAGGTGATAAGAGGACGTCTTTGTATTTAGCATCGGGGCTACCTCCTTCTATAAGACAGGCTTCTGGCATTTATTTCGGATCATCAAATGGTATACATGTAAAGTTTTTTTTTTTTTTTTTTGGGGGGGGGGGGTTCTTAAGATTGAATCCTCTCGCTATCAGTGACATACAATTTTGTTTGTATGAAGAAGCGATACTTCGAATGCCTTGAAGGGCTCGTGTAGCTCTGAGGCGTATGGGCGTTTTTCAGCAAGTTTCAAGTGATACAGGAATACACTTGAGTACTATTATTAGTCTTGAGGATTTCCAGATGAAATGCATTGATGTTATGACGCGTTTTAAAATTTTTTTTTAGAAACATTGGAGATAGACTGGTGTTGAAATGCTTACGCCATGCTTTTAATATCCCATAAACAATATTTTATTTGTAAAAGGTGACCGAGTTAAATATTTCCTATCTTACAAATTATTTATGTCACAATAGTAAGACTAAGGTTAATGCTTTAACACAGTCCCCTAGAAGTAGCACACACAGTCTTTCCTTCGAAGCCGTGAAGAACGCAAAAACATTGGTAAACTACGGAACTGGCTGCTGATCAACTTGGAAATCTCTTGGTGAGAGGCTCATCTTTCCTCGCCGGAATGACCAAACGACATTTAGCAAAATATCTGGTGCGTATAACGAACGGATACAGGATAACCTCAGTTTTATTTTTACTATGTTCATCTTTACTGAGCTCTATTAGTCATAGTTATTCGTGTTCTTCAGACGGGAAAGGCAGTGAACTTAAGAGAGTTTGACAAAGGCCTAATTGTAATGGTAAGACGACTGGGTAAGAGCATTTCCAGGACATCAAGGCTTGTGGGGGGCTCACGGTCATTCATGGTTAGTACCTCCAGAAATTGACGAACGAAGTAATAGGTAGGTGGTCAAAGTATAAGCTGGGTGGTCTAAGGAGGGAAAAACCATGAACTGCCGGCAAACTGTACGTCGACCACAGCTCATTGATGCTAGAGGTGAGCAAAGGCGCAAGCAAACAGAAAGAATAAAGTGGTTCAGACAAATTTGTGTTTTCACATTGGCGCCCGAACGTAAAAATGGATCTACTGGCCGTTGGGTTCTTCAAAAAATGGTCTGATGTTTGTTCCATACATCGTCTGGAATTAATTAAAAATTCCTACTCTGCTCCAAAAAAAAATAAAAAGTTAAGAGAGAGATGATGTGACGTACTACAGAGGTAAATCACGTGTCAAGACGACAAATCTGCAGCGGTACATTCCGTCCGTATAGATTAGTTGGGAGAGCAACTTACTCCGGAGTGAGGGGAACGCGGCTTTGAGAACCATCGCGGACAAACTTGTGTTTTCACATCTCCCAAGATGACAATGAGCTGAGCCACAGGTCCAATATTGTGCAGGAATGATCTGAGGAACACAGTTCAGACTTCCAGCATATTGATTGGCCTCCGAACTTCCCCAATATCAATCCCATAGAGTACTTGTGGGATCCTACGGAATGGCATACCAGGCGTCTGGATACACTAATTACCTCCATGCCATCATTAAAGGCCACATTACACACATCATGGTTAGCCATACCTCCCAACTGCTTCCGGCAACTTATTGAATCGATGCTACGTCGGCCAGTTGCTGTGCTGAGAGCAAAAGGAGGACGAACGAAGTAATAGGTAGGTGGTCAAAGTATAAGCTAGGTGGTTAAATTTACATGCCACCAAAACAGCTCTTACGCAACAAGGCATGATAAATAGTAACTGGGCTTCTTGTTAGGAATGAAATAGCACTGGTAATACACTCACGTGCAAAAATTAAGGACGAGACGGCTTTTCGAATGTAACGTCGTGCAGAAGTGCTTCACGCAAATCATACCATAAGATCCCCATGATGTAAGAATATGGGACAATTGAGTAAAACCGTCAAAACAAGGAACCCAAAGGATACAAAGGCACTTTATTCAAAAGGTACCTTCGAGCACAACTGGACAGAAGACAGAAACGTCCATGTGACAAGCGGCTGCCAGGGAAAATCCAGTCTTTAGTAGGGGATATGATCACCCCTGACTGCGTTGCAGGGTTTACAACGTCTGTCCATGCTGAGGACTAGGTTGTCAAGGAGCTGTTGAGGCATTGCGGCCCATTCCTCTTGTAGCGCCAATCGCAGCTGCGGAATCGTTGCTGGCGGCTGGAGACGTGCTGCCAAGCGTCTCCCGAGAAAGTCCCACACGTGTTCGATTGGATTTAGGTCCGGGGACCTTGCGGGCCAATCCATGCGTTGAATATCTTCACTCTCCAACAGCTCTGCGACAACCACTGTACGATGAGGTGTAGCGTTGTCGTCCATCAAGAGGAACCTAGGACCCACAGCACCTCTAAACAGACGCACGTGAGGTAGAAGAACCTCGGTACAATAGCGGACAATAGTGACTGAACCTCCTTGAAAGATGTGGAGGTCAGTACGGCTACCAAGCATGATACCGCCCCAAACAAGAACTCCGCCACCTCCAAACCGGTCCATTTCGATGATGTTGGAGGTGTGATTGCGTGCTCCCTGCTTTCTCCAGATGTGTACACGTCCAGAATCACTCGTCAGACTAAATCGGCTCTCATCCGTAAGGATAGCTCGACCCCATTGCTGATGTGTCCAGTTCTTGTGTTCCTGGCACCACAGAAACCACCGTCTCCTATGAGCAGGCGTTAATGGCACACACCGTACTGGTCGTCGTGCAAATAGACCACCTTTGTGCAGCCTCGTGGCCACGGTAAAACGCGATAACGGACGTCTAGTTGTCTGTTGCATGTGCCTTGCGATTTCTCCCGCTGTCTGCCGTCTGTTTCTTCTCGCCTGTAGGACAATATACCGGTCGTCCGCCGACGTGGTTGCTTGTGGACGACCACTGCTAAACTCTCGGACAGCTGTTCCTGACGTTTGAAATGCTCTCCAAGCTCGTGAATCGATGCTGTGAGCGATCCCGAACTCCTCGGCCACACTAGTTACACTTTGACCTTCTTTTAACTTCCCAATGACGCGACCTCGGGTAAAGTCATCCAGATGTTGTCTACTGGATTGCCTGTTGGCCATATCACACGGTGGCAGCAACTCGACGTCGTTCAAACCGATGTACACCGTGTAATCACCGAATTGCTGAGCGTACACCGCCCGTGTGCTTTATACCCTTCCGACACCCTCACCTACGTCATGCTGCATATATGCGCATGCCCTACCGTACCGGACCCTAGTCTATCTCCTGAGTGGTCTTTCTGTCCGTTCTGCCTGCTCGTTCCGCTGTTATGCTAATTTCTCCTTTTCGTCCTTAATTTTTGCACACCAGTGTATTTGGTGGTCACATGTCTATCGGAAGATGCAGTTGTGAATAAGAATACTCTAATTTAACTGTCCTTTTTAGTTCCTGATTCTTATCTAAATTTGGTTTATTCTCGTTAAAAGTTTTTCCTAAATTAACGCCACTGATTCTTGTCCGATGAATTTGACATTGGCAACCGTGACAAGATAATAAGTCAGAAGTTAAACTCAAATTCAGCGGACAAGAATCAGTGGCGATAAGTTTAGAAAAACGGTTAATTAATAAACCAAATTTACATAAGACAGTAACTAAAATGGAAAGTTAAATTAGAGTGTACGTCGCATAATATAAATGCTGAACATAAACAACATTTCTGTTTGCTGTGTAGTAGCGTTATCGTCATCTATAATAAAAGTAACATTTTTATTTCTTCTTAGGAAAAATTACATTTACATCAGAGCATCTTTCGATAAACACGAAATTACGACCTACACTTATTCTCCGAAATTCGAGGTAAGTTTTAATTTATTATTTCAACTTGTTCAGAAATTTCCTTGTGTTTTATCTCCGCATTTCTGTCAGGGAATCTGTATTAATAAACTTATTGTGTCTGTCCTTTGGTCTCTTACAGAGGAAACTACTGAAATTTGGTATGAACATAGCGGTTAAAGGGGCACGATGCACCACGAACCTTGTTTTTTTTTTTTAAATTCGAATTTTCTGATTCTTAATCAATTCATTATTTTTAAGGCATTTAACCACTGATGAAGTCTGATCGGTCCGCATGCTGTCCAATGAAACGACGCAACAACAGGTAATTTCACTGTTACTCAACAATATATTTCAATATACAAGGGTTCTCCCAAAACAACTGAGAATGTTACAAATTTTGAAGATGTGAATCCGTTTTTTGGTGTAAATATGACATGGATGGTAAGTCAGATAATATCCAAAAAAACTTGAAAATTTCGTCTTCCTGGAGCGGAAACCGAACCCAGTTAATAATAAACCAAATTCACACAAGACAGTAACTAAAAAGGAAAGTTAAATTAGAGTATTAAATCTCCCGGATAGCGCCCGAGTATGCTAATATGTTCATGAATGGAATGCGGTGTAATCCCGTATTCCATTCATGAACTGAGAAAGTTTTTATAAAAAAGAATATACGTATCTTAATTATCAAGCAAGTGGTATCTTTTTCGTAATACTGTCCATTGGATCGAACACAGGTGTCCCACTTTTTTGAATGTCTTCTGGAATTCTTCTGAAATGCTGTTGAAGCACCCCTGCCCAGCTCTGATCAGTTGTTGATCAGTCTCAAATTGTCGTTCCCGTAATGTATTTTTTTAAAATGGCGAACAACCAGAAGTCACAAGTCTTGACTACATATATGCAGGTTGGGGCATCAACTAAATATTCATTTTCTCCAAATAAGAAACAACAGAACTGGTCATGTGCTACCTAGCATTGGGTCGCACATGGCTTAGACCACTGTGCCACCGCTGCCATCATTATTCCACCCCACAGTAGAACATCACCTCCACCATACGTATTTTTCCCCTGATGTTGGACGAATAACAATGCTTTTAAATAATATGGATAATCATACTTTCAGACAATATGGATAATCATGCTTTCAGATAATATGGATAATCATGCTTTCAGATTAAGCAACGTCCAGAATCACTTTATAAGCTGAAACTGGACTTGTCACAGAACATAACTGTCGCCCATTGGTTAGGGCTTCAAGTCACATGATGCAGCAACAGTTCTAACAATGAAAATCCTCCAAATACGTTGCGACAGTAAATAAATAAATACATAGCTCTTTCCACATTCCAGAAACACACAGCAACCGAAAAGTTGCTTTTCAGCCGCCGCTGTGGAATTGAACCACAGAACTCTCGATATCTAGCCGAGTGCGTTACATTTACACCACGGTGGCCAACAATCCACGGTGCTATGTGTATTTTTAAGTCAGCTTCTGACATCATAAATCCGTAAGATGTGCTCAGCTACTGAGACGTCTCCATCTGGTGTGGCATTAATCTCTCGCCCTTTGGATTTAATTGCTATAATATATATATAGCCAGCGCCGTTAATGCCCACCAGATGGAGACGTCTCGGTAGCTGAGTACATCTTACGGATTTATGATGTCAGAAGTTGACTTAAAAATACACATAGCACCGTGGATTGTTGGCCACCGTGGTGTAAATGTAACGCACTCGGCTAGATATCGAGAGTTTTGGGGTTCAATTCCACAGCGGCGGCTGAAAAGCAATTTTTAGGTTGCTGTGTGCTTCTGGAACGTGGAAAGAGCGATGTATTTATTTATTTAAGTTCTAACGATCAAATTTGGAGACAGCGAACACATTCCAGAGGAGTCCTGACATAAAGCCCATTCTCATTAGCCCGTCGCAACACATTTCAGCTGGAAATACTTTCACCCGTAGCTGTCACAGCCTCCAGAGACAATTACTGTGAGGTCATCGTTGTGTTCTGATTTGTCGTTAAAGCCAGAAAACGGCCAGTTCGGGACGGCATATCTCTAGGGCGACCTTGGCTATCTATTCTTTTCGTGAATCCCATTTTCTAGATTTGTTTCCGAGACGACCTTTTTCAATATGTTGAGCCATTGTACCACTTCTCCTCCGCCTTATAAACTGCTTGCTTCAAGGCTTTCAAAAGCCCTCCATCACAAAAAACAGTCTAAGCGTTAATGTCATGCCACCTTTAGTATTGACAAAGTGCCTAATTTTCGAACTATGCAGATTCGGGAGTGAAACAATGTAATAGTAGAAACCTGAGTTATACTGATGAGTAATTTGCATGCTGCATGAACTTGTGAGGTCATAGATCAATTTTGATTGACTGTTCGAAATGTGCTTATCAATGTTAGTTATAAATGTTGAGGCGTTTTGCCATCGGTGACGTAATTAAAATACAAATGTTTATGAAAAGCACTGTGTTGACTAAATTGTGTCTATCAGTGCAATATCACCAATCATTGTGGACCATTACGTCAAAGCCCATTTAACTGTAATAGAAGTACCACCCACGAAAGGGGTTCAGTAAGTTCTGAACTCGAATATGATACTTCTGCACGACGTTACATTCGAAAAACCGTCTCGTCCTTAATTTTTGCACGCCAGTGTATTAGGCTTTGAGATTACTGAATGCTTCTCAAACTTCTTCAACTGTGATATTCTCATCAACAAAGGTGGAAGAAAACCCTTAACAGTGATTTAACCATAAAAAAGCTGTATGTCTTGATGTTCAAGATATTCCCATAAAAATACCTGAAATAACTGCACCAGTGACTGTTCAAGTATAAGAGAATTTCGGTCGTATAAATTCCGTCGGCCGCCCCGTTGGCGCAGTGGTCTAAGCGCTGGCTTATGATCATTTGTTCGTGAAGGGTCCGGGTTTGAGTCCCGGTAAGGCATGGGTGTTATGTTTGCCTTACGGCACCGGCTCTCTCCCATCCCTGGAACTAGTGACCCTAAATTAGAGACGGGTGACTGCTTATAGCCCATTGAGTTGCTCACGGTGGTCGTTAAACCTTCAATCACAAAAACAAAACAAAAAATGATAATAATTCCGCAGTTATTGAAGAAGAATGTAGAAAACTCGGCTAGAGACCATTCAGTTGATCACAAAGCAACCTACATGCTATAGGTATTCTTACACACACACACACACACACACACAGACAAATTAATTAATAAGTAAATAAATAAACGACTGGATTCATATTATTTGCTTGTAAAACAAAACAAGATGGCGCTGCAATTTCGACGACAATGAGCTTGTCTTTACAAAAACGTTCGTTGTGAACGGCGAAACTGTGCATAAACGAAAAGCAAAGAACGTTAATACTGTTGGTTACAAATTCAGCTGCCAGGCGAAAAAAGAAGTTGATGATATCGCACCAAATACAAATCCACATTTGTACCGCTTAGTGGAAAATTGTAACTGAATTATCAAAACATGTGTGAATAATATTGATCCTGTTGACAACATTCCAACGCAAAAGCGAATTTTTAAAATGCGAGTCATTGTAGCAGAGATATTCTCGACACAGTTCGTTATTTAGCCTTTAAGTGTTGCAAGCGCATATTTGCATTGCCTGAGGTTTCTGTTTGTAGAAGGAGTCAAGGAGTTATTCTGGGGTTCCAAAAAGAGAGGCATGAATACTTTACAACTTTGCTTGGCATACAATAGGCGGTGTTGTAAAGTACGGTGTATAGACTGAAAAAGGCTTAATACTATATTCTTCCGGACAGGATATGTCTGTTAGAAGGTGATATTCCACCACGTTTCACTTTATGTTGACATGCCATGCGTCAATAGATAAGAATATCTTTTATCCAGATGCAAACGTATTACATCCGTACTTTTGATATCACTTATTTTCTTTTTAATACCTTTCTGTCGAGCATAAAAATTTTAATCTTATAGAAGTTAATGAGGCTCCTTCTTTTCTTATTACTTTTTACAGTAGTATCGCTCTCAGAGTTAGGTGAAGTTGCAGTTGCGTATCTTACTTCTTTCTGTCAACGCACTTCACTCTAAATTTTTACTCCTTTATGTTTTTGTCGATGAATATGAATATGGAATTTACAGTCCTTGTTGATCCCGTTTTCATAACCAATTTGTTTCTTAGATTTGCATTTGTTTTTTAGATTGCTTCGTAACCTTCAGGATGTACCTGTTCTCAATCCTCTCATTCGAAATTCCGGCCATATGGAGACATCGCTATCCACTTCCATCTTTCATTCTGAAGCATATACCCTCATTGTCATAAAAATCCGCAGACCAAGGAAAACTTGTGCGATTAACGGGAAACTCGGCAAATAGCTACGGGGAGGGCACACATGCAAATGATTAAAGTTTCGTGCGATTCCGCATGCCCGCACACCCAAGACCGGCGCTGCAATCACAATCCTTGGGGCTTATAAGGCGCCGCGCAAGGGACGCCACATTCGTGCCGAAGTGCACGGTAAGAGTCAGGTGAGATCCCTGAGCGATAGACATACCGAGGAGCAGCCGTAGATGTGCGTACGGGCAACTGACGGAGTTTGAACGAGGCCGTATCGTCGGGATGAGAGAGGCAGGGTGGCCGGCACCCCGAATGGGCAGCCATTTGGTCCGGTCGGACAGTACGGTGCGATCGTGTTGGTAGCAATGGACACGGGAAGGCACCCAAACACGGCGGACTGGCTCTGGACGACCCAGACACACCACCAGCAGAGAGGACCGTAGGATCGTGAGAGCGACACGCACAGATGTAACGACGTCCTTGTCCAATATCCAAAGACATGTGGAGGCTGTACAAGGGACTCCTGTGTCCGCAAGAACCATTTTCAGTCGCCTGGCAGAGGCGAATCTGCACTCTCGATGGCCCTTACGTTTTCTGCCATTAACACCTGACCATCGTCGGTGTCGATTGCAGTGGTGTCAGCAGGTGCAATGTGGAATGCTACGGACTGGTGACGTATAGTGTTCAGCGACGAATCCTGCTTCTGTATGGGAACGGACGACCACCGTGTCAAAGTGTGGAGGACCGCAGGTGAGCGCTACAATTCCAACCTCATTGTACAGCAGCACACGTCCCAAATTGCAAGCGTGATGATCTGGTGATCCATCGCGTATGATAGTCGGACTTCCCTCGCATTGATCCGAGGAACGCTGACATACCAGCGCTGCGTACAGGAGATCCTGCGGTCCCACGTGCTGCCTTTCCTGGCGGGACGGCCCGGGGCCATTTCACAACAAGATAACACCCGTCCGCACACGGATCGGGTTTCCCATGACTGTCTATGTCATACTTCGACGCTTTCGAGGCCTGCGAGATCGCCTGATCTCTCGCCCATCGAGCACGTGTGGGACCAGATGGGATCCCAGCTTTCTCCATGTCCTAGTATTCGTGATTTAGAGCGTCAGTGGCAAGAAGTTTGAGCCAATCTGTCCCAGGATAACATACGGCGTCTCTTTGACTCCATGCCGGACCGTATCACCGCATGTATCCGAGCACGAGGCGGTCTGACGCGGTGCTAACGCTGACCGGAATGTGTACCGTATGTCCGCGGAAATCGTCCTGCTGCTGTGATATTGTAATCACTTCTGTCCTTGGTGTGTACCATCTCACTGCTAAAATCTCATTTCAATCCGACGCGTCCTTCTTGGTGCGCGGATTTTTAGCTTATTTTCTCCATACATTTTGCCGCTGGCGGAAGTATAAGCCCCGTAAAGCATTGTTGGTCTTACGTAAGTCTGGATGAGTTTATATCCCAACCGTAAAAGCAAACTGCTGTCATACAGTACACCTAATTAATCCCTTTCTCTATGCTTTTCCGTCTTCTATTCACTATCCCTGATTCTAACACTAATTCCTGTTATTTAAATCATTGTTTGTTGCAGCACATGAACTTATTTTAGTTCTTGTTATCTTCAGTTCTATTTTCCCTGATGCTCGTTTCCAGCTTTACTGTATGTTCATATGTATTTTTATTTCCACTTATCTTCAGCTCTTCGTTTTCTAATGTTCGTCTCCAGTTGCCGTGAATTTTCTCCATTGTTTGTGGTGCATATGTAGTGCTCCGAGCAGCTCTTCTGCTTCTGAGATTTTTTAGTTATTATGATTCCTTTAAATGAAATGACATGCAATTTTCAAATCGCTGATGAATCTTAAAAAATAATAAACGTAATTCTCATCATCAGTTATTCAAACGTTGAAGTGCAAATCAATCTCAATGAATTAGGGGAAATTCGTAAATACAAAAGACCCATCAGGTGCTAAACAAAAATTGTGGTTGTAGAGAAACATTTCATCTTATTGCATTTTCCTTGAGATAAAAGACGTTTCAATTTACTAAGCCGAAAATCATGCTCTAAAAGCGAAAAAAGCACATTGTTACTAAAATTCGGCATCTAGGGTTATGTTGAGGGAGTTATTAATATACATAAAATATTCCCTTCATGAAGCAAACTAAATTTCCTAGCCACTTTCAAATTTAATATCTGTGATTTACAATGTTTAATTTCTGCTTTTATCTGTTACAGCTCATCGAAACTTTCAGCTATCTTGGTGGATACATAGGAATGTGGCTGGGAATTTCACTAGTAGCAGTTTTCGATTTCGCCGAATCCACGGTAAAAGTTTTTAAATACCAGTGGAAAAGACTTGCCAATAAGAAACGAGCAAGAACGGACGCCAGGCCCGTAGGCAATACTCGTGTGCGTGCTGTTCATCATTATTGATGCGCATGATGACAATCTGTTTAAAATAAAATGTTCATTCCGAACTTTTTGAAAAGTATATGAAAATATTTTTTATTTCAGCTGTATACACTGTGCTTGAATGAAATTACCTTTCCCCTTTTGTTTCTACTCATACTGAATAAAATCCAAGAAAAATCTGAATTTCATTCACTTCGTTACTGCGACTTAGAAGCAGTTAAATTGGGGCACCTTTCGACATTTTAAGGATGTGAAAGAACACCCGAGTTCTTTCACATCCTTAAAATAAAGCGTCAGTAGAGGTATTTGGCGGTTCCTGCGTAAGGATGCCAGCAGGATCAGGAGGATCCTGCGGCCGCAGCCTCCAATCGTCGGGGGCAGGGGGTCCTCCGCCATTTTCCCCACCGCCGGAGGGGGTGCTTATCTCCGGAGCTAGCAGTATTTTTTGGACTTTGTCAAACTTTTGGGAAATCTTTTCATCAAGCGGAAATATATTCATGGCTTTATTCATGTTAATCCTGAGTCTTTCGCCGCTCCAATGTTATTCATTTTACTCGTAATTTTTTTTTTCGTGTACTATTATTCCCTCTAATCTATTTTTTATATCATTTACGCAATTTTTTTATGTATTTCTTTATTATTTTATACCCAGCCAGGAAATTTTATTTTTTTCTTGAGTGAAGTGAGCATTGCTTTACGAATACGTTATTTCATGGGATTACATGATTTTTTCAACGGATCATTTTTATTTTTCTGTAGGATGACTTAAATGTCTTCATAATTACTCAACGAAATGCATCTTTTATTGTATATGTTAGTCTCTTTTATTTTCTCGCTTTTTCGTGTATGTTCAAGAAATATGCTGATTTATAGCAGATAAAATTCTATTGTAACAGTATTTTCTTAATTTATTTCACATATCATTCTAACAAACGTTTTCTTCGCAATTTCCCCTATTTAACTTAATCTATATTTTTGAAATTTCATTTTATGTTCACGTATTCGTTCATTATTTTTTTTTCAAACTTCACAATCTAATGATTATTTTTATTCAGACTTTAATTTTTCATTTCATTTCACCAAACGATTCTCCACGACTTGATATTTTTTAAAATGTAGCAAATCTTCAGATTTTTGTTTCCTTATATAGCATATTTTCCAAATTGCTTTTAAATATTCCTAAATGCTTGTATGTATGTTAAATATGCATTTTTTTTATTCTTTGCTGGTTTGCTATACTATTCTTTTTCTGACCCAACAGAAAAGCATTCATTGTCAAGATATACATTATAAAACATTCATTCTTACCCTAAAATTGTTATTCTTTGAGTCATATTTTCTGTATTTTTTTCTCTCTCATCCGAAAAAACATTCATTCTGGAGACATAGCAACTAAGTCCGTACTTCCACGAAACATTATTTGTTTAACGTTCTACTAACTCGCCAGAAAAACAGTTATTCCCAAAACACACACACACGCGGCAAAAATAATGTATTCCCTAAACAAAAGGAAACTTTTAAGAAATACTTATTTTCCCTGTATGTCGATTCAATTTATTTCTTTTCGAAATGCTACTCATGACATTTCAACTAAAATTTCATACTTTCACCTAAAATCATATTCTTAAACGAGTTATTTTTTACTTTATTTCATGTATAACTAAATATGTATTGTTTACTCAGCTTGTCAAAGTCAGTATGAACTCACCTAATCACATTCGCTTTCTCCATTTAGTTCGCTTTACATCCAAAGTTTCAAAACTTTGCATATATTTCATTTATTCAATATCCAGTTCTACCGTGTCTGACACTTCATTTCCAACTTCTGTGACTGCCGCATTTCCCTTTAGACGTTTACTTTCATTGACCCTTACTTTCGTTTTAATTAGGTTTTCCTTATCGCATTTTTTATTCACTGTCACAGCAGAAAATAACTTTCATTCTCGGAACAATCAAATTGTTCTTCCACTAAAAATCGCATTCCTTGCGATATACTGTATAACATTCATTCACAAGAAATTCAATCTAAAAATATCGTATTCCCCTAAACAAAAGTAAACTTAATAAATACTTACTTCTTTCCCTTTATTTTACTTATTATATTTTTCCTTCTGTTCAGTGTTTAGGGATTCTTTAAACTTTGCTTTATTTTTGTAAAACTGCTTTTTTTTTCTTACTTTTTTATATGATTCAATCCTTCAGTCTTTTCCTATCGACTTAATTACTCTCATTTTTTCATACGAATTTCCTTTTCAACAGAAATGTATAAAAAAAACTACAAATATATTTTCGTCTCTAAGACCGATTCTTCCCTATTTCACAAAAGATATTGTAAGATTTCAGTGCAATTGCGCCTAAGTCTTTAGATCTTACTTACTTTTCATAATTAAATACTAATTCCTCGAGGTTCTTTGTATTTTACCACTTAGGATTCCATTTTCGAAACTTCTGATCTGTTATATATACATGTACAGTACGTTCAAAAAGTTCCGGAACTTTTTATATTAAAAAAGAATGAGTACAGATAATAGCTGTTTATGCGGTGTTTCCTTTGAAGTAGTTACCTTGTGCAACTATGCATTTTTGCCAGCGCTCATACAAAGATTTAAACGCAGATTGCAAGCCTTTTTTTTGCCACATCTTCCAGTGCCTCCGTCACAGCTCGTTGCACTTCTTCGGAACGTGAGAAGCGTCGCCCCTTAAGCAAACTCTTCATCCGAGGAAAAAAGAAAAAGTCACACGGGGCGAGATCAGGGGAATAAGCTGGTTGTGGAAGAACGGGAATGTGATGTTTGGACAGGTAATCGGACACCAGGAGGGATCTGTGATAAGGCGCATTATCGTGATGGAGCACCCACAAGTTGGTCTTCCAAAGATCGGGTCGTTTGCGTCTCACTGATTCTCGAAGACGTTTCAGGACGTTGACGTACTCTTCTTTAGTGACTGTACGACAATGTTGAAGGAATTTCTTGTGTACGACCCCCTTGCAATCCAAGAAAACTGTTAACAAGACCTTTCCTTTGGAGCGATCAGCCTTGAACCTTTTTGGTCATGGTGACGACGGTGATTTCCACAGTTTTGACTGTCGGTTGGATTGGGGGTCGTACAGAAAGCGCCAAGTCTTATCGCCAGTGATCAATCGATTCAAGAGATCGGGATCTGAATCTACTGCATCGATGTTATCCCCGCAAACTTGCATGCGCTCATCATTTTTTTCTTGTGTCAGGTTTTTGGGAACAATTTGTTGGAACACGTGATGCATGCCCAGTTTTTCTGTTATAATGACATGGCAACTTCCAACTGAGATGCCGGCAATTTTTACAATCGCTGCAACAGTTTTTCGACGGTCATTTTTCTCAATGTCTTTGACAATGGCGATTTGTTCATCCGTTGTGGATGTTCAAGGTCGTTCTGACCTCTCATCATTCTCGATACTCTGTCGCCCATTTTCGAATCGTCGGTGCCACTCATAAACTCTAGCTCGACTCATTGCACTCTCACCGTACCCTGACTTAATCATTTGAAAAGTCTCAGCGAAAGATTTTCCGAGCAGAACACAAAATTTTACACTTGAACGCTGCTCAAAATCCGACATCGTTGTCCTCGCGACGGAGAGCCTCGAATGTCTGTAATAACGAACTACGCACATACGCTGTACGTGTTCGATCTGGATCAAACCGGTTCTGGCTGGCCGGTCACATGATGCTCTTCGCTTGCTCAACGGAAAATTACGTAATTCACTGACATTTGGCAAATATTCAAAAAGTTCCGGAACTTTTTGAACGGAGTAGTATATTAAAACATGAAAGAAGAGTGTTTTTACGCTATCTGCAGTGCAGTGTTGCATTCAGAGAAATTTTTCTGGGGGCAATTACAAATTTTGAGGGTACTAAAACTTGTTGACTGATTATATACATATAATCACAATTTTGTTATTAATGTATATAAAATTTTTAAATAGAGTACAATAATTTCCTGATGCTCTTATATAGCAAATTCAAATTCCAAGAAATCTACAAATACAAGTGATTAAAAATTTTATACCTTTGCTTGAATTCAGTAATGCATCACAAATGTCACCCTGGGGTGGTGTAAAATATTAAGGATACTAGTACGGTAAGGCTGTGCTTGAGAAAATCCCACCACGACAGGAGTGGTAAAAATGTCCTCGCCTTACTACAAGCGTATTTCTGATTATTAAGGAATCATTACAGTGTTACCTGAAAATGTATGGTGTAAACCATTCCCCTGCCATTTGGTTTCAGCCCCTTTAGATTAATTAGATTAGAAAATAGTAGAAACAAAAAAAAACTAACTAACCGTTTGGATGCCAGTTTGACGTGCCTCGATTATTATTTCTTATCCCATTGTAAACCACCACCGCCAGAAAAAAATCTAATAATTAGGTTTTTATTGCGGAAGTAGTCCGAGTTGTCAGTGCTTGAAAAACTGCCCCTTCAGCGAGGACTGTTTAATGCTTTGTCGAAGGATGACAGAAATATCAGATTGAAGTCAATGTGAATGTTTTTGTTTTTTTAATATTATAATATTTTCCCTCATTTTCTTAATTTTTTAAAATTATTTTCTCCAAATGTTCAGCTATAAACAAACACAGTTAGACTAAATATAAGGGGAGATCGCCCAAAAACCTGCGGGGGTCGTTCACGGATTTTCGGGGGTGGGACCTAAGCACCCCCGAAAAGATGCCTGAATACATCACTGCTCCAGTGATGTATTATATCTATTTTATTTCATTTCAGAAATTTTTTTGGTATCTTATTTCATTTTCAGTACTTAAACAAATGCATAGTGGTTTCACTAGCTTTTCCCAAGAAATTAACTTTGGAATTCCCCCTTTCTGCTGGAAACTGACTCTCTTACGACTGTTCTCGCACGTCAACTGCTTGTTGAAAAACCTCATGTGAAAAACTTCGTATCTATGTACGAATTCTTAGATTATTACACCTTCCTCAAAAAGAAATTGAATCATCTGAATTCTGGTCTTGAACTTTAAACTCAAACTCGGAAAAGTATAATTTACTGAGCAAACTTGATGACAAAAATCTAAAACTGATGATTTAGCAACTCAATAGGACACAGCGTTTGAGCTGTGCAGTTGATTCTCCGTTTAATCATAGATGTCTCAGACATAAGAAACTGGACATGCCACGTGATTGTAACGTTTCGTCAGAGAAACCAAAAATGGTCAAGAGCATTGGAGCACCCACGGAGGGGGCTTTGGAGGCTTAAGCCCCTCCAAGGAGATTCAGAACGACGTACGTCACGAATTAAACATTCAAAAATATTATTTTACATGTTCAAAAAATTACATAGTGTCTCACATAGTATTTTCTATTACACGGTGTCTTCTTCCCAAAGCTCCAAAGAGACAAAGAGCGAAGTACATCACAAATTAAACATTCAAAAATATTATTTCACATGTTAAAAAAATTACATAGTGTCTTCTACTACATGGTTCCGGTGCACACGTGTCGTTTTTTTGTTCCGTAATTTACTTACCTTTACTGTGTATTCCTGGTGTGCTCCAGTATTATTTGTTGAGTGAGAAGTTCCTCAAGGTTTGACCTTTCTTTTCCAGTATCTCCCAAGTGGGTGAGTGTTATTTTCATTTAGTTATCCTTCCTGCTTTTCTCGACCAAGTTGGTGAGAATTTCCGTTCAAGTCGCCATTAACATGGCGGCTTCCGGAGGGAGAGACGCCCCCGCTCTCACTTCCGGTGCTTCCTCCTCCTCTTCTTCCGCCGTGGTCAGGGAGACCGCGCCCACTTTGGATATCGTCACTACGTTACTTAGCATGCCGACGTCGCAACCTTCCGTTGCCCTCCCTGAGGGGTCTTCATCTGCTCAGATGCCTGGCCCTGACTCTCAGCCGTCCCCTATGACCAGCAATGAGCTCATGGATATCCGGGAGTCATCTCCTACTACGTCAACAGTGCCAACAGTCGGTGCTCTCACCTATTCGAAAGTAACTTCCTGTGTTTCCAGCTCCCTAACTCACTTGTCGTCGTCGTCTGCTGTTCCGATCGTCACTCACACTGCCAGTGAGATTCTGCTCAACAACACACTCGAATCCCCGTCAGGGAGGAAGTTCACTGAAAAGCTTGAACACGGTGTGTGCTTCGAATCGCTTCCTAACACCAAGTTCCAGTTATGTATATTGCCAAGCTCTAAAGTCCATTGTCCCGCCACAGGCCATTACCCATATGGCACGTCAAGGACGCTTTATTAAGGCATAATTTACTTCGTCTGCGATTGCTGCTCGTGTCCTAGCTCAAGGTCTCACTATTGGCGATCGACAGGCACCAAGCGAGCCGGTAGGTCTTCTACCTACTCTCGTCCCTTTCCAACCCGTGCCTCCCGAGGTAACGGAAGATATGTTGATTACTGCAATCTCGCGCTTTGGCCGAGTGGTGGGCATTATCTCCACCTTTTTCTTGTTTCCCGAGACTCTGCTGATCGGGCTTATCTTGAATTTCGTCGCCAAGTTCGGCTGGTCTTTCCAACAGAAGAAGACATTGCGTTGTGCCCTCCTCTCCTCACCGTCCGAGTGGGACCACATGTCCGGCGCATAGATGTGATTACTTCTGCCCAATGTTCCAACTGTAAAGGCTTCAGACATATGCGAGCCTCGTGCTCGCATTTGCTCCTGCATCCACAGGGCTTTCTGCCCAGTCTGTTCCCGCTTCGACGGCGCATCTTATACGACCGGCGAGTTTGAAACCTCAGACTGCACCGAGGTAGGGTTCTTCATCCTTAATGCTTCCTCCACTGATACCAGCACCTGTCTTGACAGGTGGAAACTTTCCACCACTTTCGCTTGTGGGTGCGTCTAAGATCGTCTCACCCTCGACTGGCTCTTTCTACATCGGAGGGGTTCTTCCTCCTACGCTGTTTCTACCTCCAGCACCACTGAAGAAGGCTCCGATTCTAATTTGACTAGCACCTCGACTACTTTGGGTACAGGCCGACGTCGACAAGGTCGCCCCAGAAAATCGCAGACTGATGTTTCGCTCCAGAACAAAGGCCGACGTGATCGGTCTCCTGCTGGTTCTCGCTTGTCCCCTGACGAGGAGGACCGTGCGGCCGACGCAGACTCTTCGGCATCTGTGACGAAGTCCGCCCTCAACGCACTATTGGATTTCAGCCCTCTTCCTCTTGGACCGTTCACGGCGAAGGATCTCCGTGAGCTCTTTCAACCTCCGCGCTCGCGATACATTTTAGAAGGCTTTCTAGAGCCACGTCTTTCGTCATTGACTGCTATTCTCGAGCAGGCCATGGAACTGCGTACAACCTGCTCTTCACTCTCATTTGATGACCCTGAAGTGCAGCAATGTGCTCGTATATGTTCGTAATGCCTCATGCGTTTGTACGAAGCCTCTCAACGACTCCTTCAGCCACCAGAAGATCTTCTTCCTCTTCAAGGTCATGACGTACAACTGTAGGGGGTTCGCCACTTCTTCGGCGAACTCCCTGGTGCACGAAGATCTTGTGCACTTAGATGCAGACATTCTACTGCTGCAGGAGACGCTGTGCGCCTCCACGTCATTATCCCATCAGTGGAGAACGTGGGGTTTTGTCTTCCAACACGCTTTTTGCTTGTCACAGGGCGGCGGGCTTGCCATCGGCATTCGTCCGCGCTTCCGTCAGCTCCTTTCTTCGTGCAACATCCACACTCTTTATCATGACCTACTCCAGTGCCTCTCCTTCACGTTGGACGGAGTGCAGTATCATATTTTCAATGTTTATGTGCCTTGTGCAGACATTTACGTCCCTCATCTCTTCACTGAACTTCGCAAGGCTTTATCGATGTCCCGTTGACCGGCCGAGTGTTGGTCGGCGAATGCATGTCTCGACAGATTTTATGTCTCTTCTCCCTGTGGTCTCGCACTTCTTGCATTCACCTACGGTCTCGTCCGACCATAGTGCTGTGGTCCTTACTCTGTCGGCTGCCGCTCGTACTCTACATCGGACCCGATCCTGGACGCTGGATTCCACCTAGCTGGAGGACCATGAATTATGTGAGCAAGTCCGCGCCCTGCTTGAACGTCATCGTGCAGGCCTCTCCTCTACCAATTGTGCTTTAGCCTATTGATTGGAGGTTAAGGATCAGCTCCTGTATTTTATTAGAACCTACTCTCAGACAGCAACAACACTAAAGTCCATGAAGATTCAAAACCTCAGGCTCCTGCTTACCCAGATCGGGGTCACGGATCCGTCCTACCAAGTGTATATCGACGACTTGACCACCCTCCTCGAGCCGCGTGCTCGACAAGCTCTGATTCGTCTCCGTCTCCGTTACCTGTCGCTTGAAGAAGGGTCTTACGACTTTCTATCTACCCTCGAGGACCAACATCAGTCTTCACGGTCGTTGCGCCTTCTACGCCTTTCATCTGGTGCCGTGACGTCAGACCCCGATGTCTTGTGCTCCTAGGTAAGACAATTCTTTGCTTCCAAATTCAGTGAAACTCCTTCTCCTTCTCCTTCGGCCTCTGCCTCTCCCCTTTCTTCTCTTCCACAGGTCCCTGCTCATCTCTCTGGCACTTTACTCCAACCGCCCCCCCCCTCTCTCTCTCTCTCTCTCTGAGCTTCGTAACACCTTTTCCTCTCTTAACGCTCGGGATGTTCCTGGACCTGACGGCCTTCCGTATTCTTTCTACAAGACTTTCCTCACTGCTCTTCTTTCCTTTCTTCTTCCTGCCTTTGCTGCAGCTTTCTCTGGCACTGCGCTTCCTCGGAGTTTTACAATTGCCCATATCGTCCTCTTCCCCAAGAAGGGTGATTTGCTTGACTTGGGTAACTGGTGCCCGATATCTTTACTCAACCTCGACTATAAACTTTTTGCTAAACTCCTTTCACGCCGCCTTAACACCGTCCTCTCTTTCATTATTTCACCTAATCAGACTTACACAATTTCCGGTCGTTCTCTCTCACACAACGTTACTCTTCTCCGTGATCTCATCCATCTTGCCCGCACTAACAAGGAACCCTTAGCCCTTCTCAACCTGGACCAACGTGCGGCGTTTGACAACGTTTCACATTCTTATCTCTCTAACACTCTCCTCGCTTTCGGCTTTCCCCTCCCTTCGTATCCTTTCTACTTAGCCTTTATCGGGACGCCGTTATCCATCTGAAGTCAATCCCCTTCCTTACCACCCCCGTTGCGTTTCGCCGTGGCATTCGCCAGGGTTGTCCTCTTTCGGGGCAGCTCTTCGCGATAGCCTTCGAACCCTTTATTCGTTCCGTCCACCGTGAATTTACGGCGAATCTTCCTCCTCTCACAGCAAACACAAGACATCACGGAATTGTTTATACCGCGTACGCAGACGACGCCACTTTTTGCATACGCTCCAATGCACAGTTTCATCACCTTCTATGGATCTATCAACAGTACTCTGCTTGCTCTGCAGCCACATTGAATTCAGCGAAAAGCACAGGTCTCTGGTATGGCGTATGGTCCCAGCGCACCGACGCCCCTTGGGGTGCAGTGTGGTCGGCGACTACCCAGCAGTTCCTCGGAGTTTTCCAGGGGACTCCGCTAGACGCCAAGGCTGCATCCTGGTGTCGCTCCAGGCTCACGTGGCGAAGTCAACCGCCTTTTGGCGCCGTACACAGTTCTGCGTTTCCTTTTCCGCCAGGGCCCGCCTAGCGCGAACGCACCTCTTATCGCTATGTCTACATGGCTGGACGGCACACAAAATGCCTGTCGCTCGTCTTTGCGTGATCACCCGCTGCATCTCCTCTCTGGTGTGGTCCCTCCACCACTGGGTGAATGCTACGCAGTTATAACAGCCGCTGTCTCACGGCGGCCTTCACCTTGTCGACGTTCGCCTCTACTACCGTGCGCATCGAGTGGTCAGCTTCATCCGACTCCTCTGCTCCCCGGTACCTTCAGCAACTTTAGTGCGTAATGTGATGGCTTCTCCCCGGAATCCGTCCTTTCAATTCACCACAGTCCTTCTTATGGATAGTTCTCTCTCTTCCGCTCTCGCCTCTCACCCGCTTATTCTGAAGCTCTCTTTTATCTCACTTCTCTTCCGCTCCTTCGCTCTCCGCCTGCCTTCACTTCAGAGCTTCTCGCGGAGCCCCTCCTCTTTTTTCTGTCATCCATCCTCCCCACCGTCCATGCTTTGATGATCCCACCTGGCTTCCAGCCGGGGTCATCACTGCCCGTGATCTTCTTCTCCCTGATCTCTCGTGGAAACCGGTTTTTTTTTACTCTCACCCCTTCTTCCATCCACCCCAGCCTCTGTCGCCCTGTATGACTCACTCTGTGAGTCCATTGTCTCTCTTTTTCCTGATCTTGCTTCTTCTTCTGGCCTCCTTCAGGTCTCCTCTGCCTCTCTTCCTCTTCCTTTCTCTCTCTCGCTCGGCGGCTCCGTTCTCCTCGTTTCCGCTCTGTCTGTCCAGCTCCTTTATCGCTTTCTCTGCACTTCCTCTGCTTTTCCTCCTCGAGAGATTCCGGGGTCCCATCCTCCGCCATCCAGCCAGTCTGGTGAGCGACGGGCTCTCCGCTATCTTCACCACGTGAATACAACACTCACTGGTTGTTTCTACATTGGCGACTCCCAGTTCCAGTCACGCTTCACCGCATGATGCTTCTGGCGTCGAATCTGTGCGCCTTCTGTAATCAACCTGCTGATGTGGATCACGTCAACATCCATTGTCCGGTGCTCCTACCACTTCTTCACCTTGCCTTCACCACTGTGGGGCATTTTGGAGACACCGACCTTCCACTCACGGCTTACACTACCTTGCTTCGCACCATTACCCGCCTGCGCCCCTCGCTCACACTAGTGCGTGTGTGTTCGTCATGGTGAAACATGTCGTGTACTGTTTTCACCAAAAGCTCCGAACGGCTCCATCTGTCCCAGCACTTCAGGACGCTGCTGCAGAACTCTGTTGCATCTACCGCGCCCGGATGACGTTCCGCCTGCGGCTGGAGTACGCCAAGGCAAAGTCGATGCTTTTCTCCGGCTATGGGCTCCCACCTGCTCATGGTTCACTGGACCTACCGATGACCTCCATCTCGTGCTCTGACTTCTTCCCTGTCACTTCTGTTTACTGGGTTGTTTGTCAGCCTTGTATATGCCTTATTTTCTGCCTTGTTTGTATTTATTGACTGACGAAGTCAGTTTTTATTACTCAATCATGTCATTGTAAATACACGTTCATTCATCTGTAAATATTCTTCATCATTGTCTGTTACTTTGGCGCTGCCAGTCTGCACGTCACCTGTACCTCTTGTGCATAATAAAGGTCTTTGAAATTCTATTACATGGTGTCTTCTACCCGAGGCCGCAAATAAATTAAGAGCGACGTACGTTACAACCGTATATAAACTGTGGGCATATATATATACAGCCCCTCCAACAAAAATTCTTGTTATGTAAACTATAACTATATACACAGCCCTCTCCAACAAAAAATCCTGGGTGCGCCACTGGTCAAGAGCATTTCAGAAATGATTCATTTAGTTTTTGCTCTGTATTAGGGCAATGACTAATTCTTTTTCTCGTATACGCATGGAGTCGATTCCCGACATTTTCTCTCTTCACTAATTTATTGTTTGTGATTCCTTTTTCTCTCTGTATGTGCCGAAATATCTCACATGATCTGAACATTGACTGCTGAAACATCTTACTTCATTTGCAGTACTTAAACAAATCCATAGTGGTTTGACTAGATTCTCGCAACCTTTTGACGAAAAATTCATGAAAAGAGTTTTCTTTTCTTTTTTTTTTTTTAATTTGAAGGTTCACGACCGCCGTGTACAACTCGAAGGGTAATGAGCAGACTCTAGTCCCTGATTTAGGCCACTGATTCCACGGAAAGTAGAAAGCTAGTGTCGTAAGACCAGCACAACTCTCAAGCCTCACCAGGATTCTATTCCGGACCCATATCGGACGAATAGTCAGATGTCAATGCTTAAATATTGATAGATTACTGTTTTTGCCTCAAAAGAAGACGTGAGTGCGATATTAAGAGTTCTCGACGGGAACTGCTCGGAACGTTATAACGTGAGATCGCGCTGAAAGATCCAGAATCGCAGAGAAATCGTTTGCGACATATCGAAAGTAAAATCAGAGGAACTCTTGAATCGGGTGCGGCCAAATATACAGAAGGCTTCCTGCATGAACGAAATAAAGAGATAACGTTACCTAGCTACAGAAGATGATTTTTCGTCTCTGATGTATTTATATCGAATGCACAGAGCTATCATCTCAAAGTTGTCGTCAGAAGTTCGCAGTGGATATACGATGCGTACATCA
Source organism: Macrothele yani (assembly GCA_039090855.1). Taxonomy (NCBI): domain Eukaryota; kingdom Metazoa; phylum Arthropoda; class Arachnida; order Araneae; family Macrothelidae; genus Macrothele; species Macrothele yani. Next base: position 71,694,224 of record CM076994.1, on the reverse strand, counting down.
TGCACAACATGTAGAAATACAATCTTGCGAAATATTGTTCACAGTATTAGAAACGAATCTTCTACAAATCTATTTATGGGACCACAAGAATATACAAATCAGTAGATCGCAAAAAACGTCACTTCCCGAGAAAAAAACAAAACAAAACAGGTTGAAGGTCGAAAACTGTCGCATCTCATTTCAGTACATAATTTTTTTCTACAACAGAAAGTGCATACACATGCTGACAAATAATAAAACACAAAACAATGCAAAGTGGATTAATTTTTTTTAACTATGCAAACTTAAAATAACTGGAATGCATCAGTAAAGCTAAGGGTGAAGTTTGTGTTTAACCTAGCTGAATGGCAGTTTCCAACTAATAACAAGGTGATGCATGCATGCATGCTGCATTACTATTCATCTAAGAATTTTCTGCTGACACTTGTAAAAAAAAAAAAAAAAAGATTACAACATTTTTTTTTTTTTTTGCACATTTTGTTAGGCATCTGTTTTTAATTACTCTACATTTCTTCCATACTCAGTATATACACATTCACCATAAAAAGTAAAAATGGTAATAAAAAATTGCATTTTTCATTTCACATTAAAATAAAATTTACTGACCATTTGCTCCAGTAAAATAAATAATTCATTGGTTTGATGTAACTTTTACTTACCAATGGCCTGTGGACCATTGAGTGTTTAAACACGTGCATATTTTCATATTTTTTGTTGTTATTTTGGGCTTTAATAACTACTATGAGCAAACCATGGGTTAGGACCTCACCTTTATTATTTAGGTGCCACTGGTTCCAAGGAAGGAGATAGAGTTAGCGCCATCAAACAAGCTCGCCACTCATGTCACACCTGGACTGGAACTGTGGCAAACCTCGGAGAAAATGGTCAGAAGCCAGTGCCTCAGCCTACTGCTGTGTTCTGGCGATGTCACATAACATTTATAGGAACTGCAATATTCTGGTATTGCAATACAGATGTAGTGTAGATGAATCAATCAAATCCAACTTTACTTAATGACATCATAATGTTAATGAATTTCTTTTACCATTACTAATTTACAAGAATTTTGGAAATCCCACAGAATATGATTTACTATATAGGCAGCAGGGAGCTCCTAAGTATTATAAATCACATGGAGTGTGTTGTAGATTCATAAGCATGTGGTTGAGTAATATGTAATTCTATTTTGGGATTGTGTGAAGCAGTAACTAACAGAATTTAGAAGTTACTGTAAGGTTTTGTAAGGTACACATAATATCCCGAGAGGTAGGAATAATAAGAATACAATCCACACATAACAGGTAAATGTAGGTTGTGGGAAAGCATGTTGTAGTTATGTTAAGTTTTACAAACACAGAGCACTTTTGACCCAATTTGGGTCTTGATCACCTGTAAACTAAGTGATCAAGAACTAAGTTGCATCAAAAGTGCTTCTGTTGTTTCCAAAATTTCTTAATGTATTCATAACTAGTATACTTTCATACAACCTACATGCAGAGAGATAATTCTAATGGTAATCTACAAAGCAATTGCAAAACATTTTATTTTTTCATGCAGGTTCTGTGTATCAGTAATCTTCTGTAAAGCTGTCGTAACTGAGCTAGAATGTATTAATATAAAGCTGTGAGCTTGAACGATGAACAATCAGTTTCACGATAACAGATTTCTTTTTGCAATTTGCTATGGGTCACATTGATTGATTTAATAAAATTTTATAAGGACTATTGGTTCCCCTTTTTGGTGTGTGTGTGTGTGTGTGTGTGTGTGTGTGTGTGTGTTTTACATTACAATTTAAATGTGCTGTCATTCTTTACATTAAATTTGCTCAGGATTAAAACTGGGAGATCATACCATCAGAGAATATTATTCTGAAAGATTTATTCACCTAGAAAAGTGTTGTTTCCTTTCATGTGTACTGAATTGTTTGTGAATCAGAGTACTAATTTTAATGAGAAAACATTTAGGGGAGGAGGCTTTCATTTTGATTATTATTTTATAAGCTATGTAGTAGGATCATTGGGAAACAAGGGTTCCTCTAGTCATGCTTTGAAAAAGAGTATTCTTCAAGGTTATGAAAGCTTAACCAGGTTAACCCCCCCCCCCCATCTCACCTTCCTTAGCAGTCACCACTTGTCAGTGGTCATGGTCAAACTTACAGAACTGAAGAAGCAAGTTGTTGCAGCCAGTAGTTTTACAGCCAAAGTTGATTTAGAGTTTTCGGTGTGTTTTTTTCCCATGAACAAAGGAAATAAAAATTTTGATTTATTATGTAGTCATTGGTCTGCGTCAAAAACATAAAAAAAAATGCTGGTGATACTCATTCAAGCACATGACACACAGATCTTCAATGTTTGGGAATATTAGAACTCAATTGCTCATTTGAAAGCAACAATTACAATATTTATTTTTTTTCTTTGGTGCAATGTCCACAATATTTTACAAATAGTTCTGCTGTCAAAATTGGAATGGATTATAACTTCTTAGCCACTACTAAACTGCCTGCAAGTCTATGCAAATGGTAGGTAAATTAATTTGATTACCAATCATTATGATTTAAATGTAACTGCTACGCATTAAGCAAATGCAGCAGCTTTATACAAAAAAAAAATGAAATTAAAAAAAAAAGCTGTTTACATGAGCATAATGTAGCAGGTACATAATATAAACCATGTTTTGTGGTAAAATGCTCACTTCATACTGAAGATCTGCTAAAGATCATCTGAAATTGTACTGATAGATTTCTGCACTGTAACTGTACAGGTAGAGCTATTTACATGGGTATAATGTAGCACATTTTACATATACTGTACTGTGATTATGAAAACTTGAAACTGGGCACACCACAGAATTTCAGTTGCAACATTAACTGTAATTCATAAATTTTGGAGTATCTGTATGTGTTTGTAACTGCAACTACATTTTTTTCTGGTTTATTTGTTGCCATACTCCTGCCCACAAGTACAAGATGGGGGAAGGGCAGTAACTGAAACTTCAGAGTACTTTTCATTCCCTTTTGTTCCAGACAGTTAACAAAATCAACATTCTTTCACATGGTAAATAGTCAAGAAACTACTGGACATAGAAGGGATACTTTAATGCTAAATACCTATGAATACTAAAGGACAATTAAATTATCTATACTGAAAACTCACCTTCTTGTCACTCCACAAAAATGAATATACAGTATTTAACACACACATGTGAGTTTTCAGTATAGACAACTTCATTGTCCTTTAGTCTTCATAGGTATTATAGTGTTACTGCTATACAATTTAAAAATATTTATAACCAGTGAGATTTTTTTTTTTTTTGAGTGGAGGTTTAACGACCACCATGAGCAACTCAATGGACTATAAGCAGTCGCTCATCCTTAAATTACCAGTGAGATAAGGTTAAGCTCTTCTCATTGAAGTTTATAGTAAAGCATTATACTTTAATGGTTTTAAATTACCTGTGTAACCAGGGGCGGCGGAAAGTGAAGTTCGTTGACCGGGCCCAAAATTTCGAATCGTGGTGCACTCCCGACCTTCCCTCTTTCCGGAACAAACAGAAGAAAAACAATGCCTAAGGAGCTTTGTTGGGAATTAGGACCACCAGACCACTTACCTAGAGCAACTTTCTAAGGCACATCACAACAAAAAATCGCGAATATGCCAAATAAAAATCTTGGATAAAATTATTGACCGGGCCGCGGTTCTGCCGCCACTGTGTGTAACAAATGTCAACTCTGAATAAAATGCTATGGCATTACATCCAGTTATTTCCATTAAATCCTAATTTAGTTGTTTATCCAAGCCTAAGAAGCAAGTCTTGTTTCCCTCAACCAATGTTGCTGCAAATTTCAGGAAATCTCACAACACTAAGGCATATTTAGCCAGCTCCCCCTCCCCTTCCAAAGTTAAAAAAAAGACATTCAAACGGTATAAAAATAATAGTGATAGAAAAACAGCGCTAAATTATCCAAAAATTTTAGGTACATATCATTAGTATCTAATAAAGCTAAATTTTCAGCAAATGAGATGCTTTACAATATGGTGGTCACTGTTGCCTTGATTCCCAAGTAACATTACACTGGGCAGATGTAATACAATTCCAACATAACCAGTTTTTTCTCCCACAGGCTCATTTTTCAAACTTAAAAAAGTTCATATGCTACACACATACAGCATATGGATTTGTACTCTCAGTCAAACACAAAATGGAATTTATTTAAAGAAAACTGTGGATATTCATGGAATGTCCTAAAGAACCTGGCCAAAAAATAAAGAGACACATATTACATATGTAAAAAGCAACACTTGATACGATGGAAATGATAATAGCATAAGTCTTCCTGACAAATTTCAAGTGGAGTTGCAATTTCTAAGAGAAGCAAAACTTTACATTCATGCACTTATACAGGGTGTCCGAGAATTATTGGACACATTACAAAATTATGTACAAAAAAACTATGAGCATTGTCTGTTTTTCTATGTCATGTATTACTAACACGGTTTCTATATTTTTGTTTTACAGAATTGTTATTCCCAGAATCCGATAGATGGCCCTAGGTGTGGTCTGTTGAGAAATGCGCAATCAGTAGTCATGTCATCCTTACAGCAGAAGGCGATGTGTGTGTTATGGCTTGCGGAATTAAAGTTAAAAGGCGGTACCGTTTAGAGTATGCTTGTAATCCTCCATCAGCGAATTCAGTTAAGCGGTGAATGAAACAGTTTAAAGAAACTGGCAATGTGGAACATCATGGAGGAGCCGGTAGGCCTAGCGTCAGCGGTGAGACGGTTGACCAAGTTAATGAAAGTTTCCGACGAAGCCCCAGGAAATCCATTCGTAAAGCAAGCAGAGAACTGTGCATTCCGAAATCGACAGTTCACGATATCTTGCACAAGAAATTAAAGTTTCATGCTTATAAAATTCAAATAGTACAAAAGATGCATGTAAATGATCACACTGCGATACGATTTCGCTGAGGATATGCTGAATCGAGTTAAAAACAATGAAAACCTTCTCAGTACTGTAATTTTTAGTGATGAATCCACATTTCATGTATCAGGTATTGTGAATCGTCACGACTGTAGGATATGGGGCAGTGAACCGCCTCATGCTGCCATTGAACTGGAACGTGATTCTCCAAAAGTGATTCGCCCTATCAAAAAGAGAAGTGATTGGCCCTTTCTTCTTCTGCGAAAAAACCATAAATGGTGACATTTACTTGGATATGCTAAAAATTTTCGCTATACCCCAGATCAAAAGATATTATGTTGTTTTCCAACAAGACGGCGCTCCTCCGCATGGGTCAACGTGTGTACGTAAGTGCCTAAATGAGCATTTCCCCAACAGATGGATTGGGCGTGGTGGTCCCATTCCGTGGCCTCCTCGCTTTCCAGATCTAACTTCATTGGATTATTTCATGTGGGCTTATGTGAAGGATCGTGTCTATCAGACGCCTTGTACTGATTTGCAGGAACTGAAACAGCGTATCACAGCTGCTACTAATTCCATAACTCCTCAGATGCTTGCCAATACATGGCATGAAATCGAGTATCACTTGGACGTACTACGAGCAACCAAGGGATCTCAACATCGAAATTTATTAACTTGTGTAGTTACATTGTAAGTTAGTACAGTCAGTTTTTTTCTATCTGTTTAATGTTTTGTTTTATATAATTTTGTAATGTGTCCAATAATTCTTGGACACCCTGTATTTCAGTTCTGAATCTGATTTGCAAAATGAAAACGAAATAAAAAAAATGCCAGAATCAGAAATGTATTTTAGAATGTATATAGAACTGAAAAAAGTATCACTGTTATTCCCCCTCCTCCCCCAAAAAACAAACAAACTCGGTGCCTTTCATGGGCTGGATAGTTGATAGCCGGCTGTATCTGAATCCAGTAGTGGGCACTGCCCTATGAAGTTAACCATTCTCGCAATACCATTGACATCTAAGAACAAGGGGTGTTTCCTATTTAAACAGGTTTTAACCCATGTATTTTCCTTAAAAAAATTCTTAAAAACATGTAAAGACCATCACAAACATGCACAATAAATTACTTCAGTGCACACATGAATATGGCATCAATAAATCAACATGGACTTTTATTAAACAGTTACATTTAAAAATGCATATTAGTATCACACTATGAGATGATTCATGGTGTAACTGGATGAAAACATTCCAACTTATGTGCTACAGTTCTTTCACTGATCAGATGTGGTTACATATTATCAACACTTGAAGAGTCCTTTGCAATGACAATCTCCTTAGATGTGCTCTGCTGCAGTGTTATCTAATGCATCAATTTGTATTAAGTTACCTAATGCATCAAATTCATCTTCTCTAGAGATCTGACACATTCCCTGTGTAATTTATCTATTACAGTTTCAATATGTGATGTTGAACTTCTTTTCATTTTAGTTATTTTGTTCCAAGAAGGCTTTGGGGGTGATATTGCTTCTGCAACTTCTTCAGAGGCCTCTGACACAAACGCACTGGCACAAACTTGAGAGGCACATAATCTTCATCATTGTATATGTTGGTATTTAATAGCTAAATACGGTGAAATAAATTTGAAATGATACAATCATAATGATTAAATGAAAATGTCATAACTTCATTTCAGCCAAGTGGTTAAATTAAAGAAAGTAATCAAAACTGAAATTAGACTAATCTGCTTATTTAGGAATAAAAATGGTAAACTGCTGTATGGCACATTTTATTAACAGCGTCAGCTAATGAGACATGAAGTTCTGATAATTTAATACACAATTTGTGTATGCCTCTCCCTCCCATAACACCCCACCTCATTTTTGTAATGAAAATCAGCAAGGGCGGTTGCAGATGGGGGACCTAGGGGCACGTGCCCCCCCCCCTGACAAAATCTTTAATTTTCTATATTTTTACACCTTGGCAAAAAAAACCCACACATTTGTCTATTTTTTGTACTGTTAAAGCTTGTAAAAAAATTATCCAGGTAGTTCTTGAAACTCTTGATGTCACCTTTTTCACAAAGGAATCAATCAAGCATCAAGCCAATGTAAAGCAGGAAGAAAAGTAGATTCTTTTCCAGAATCTGCCATAGAATGCATTACAGCAATTCAGATCAATGAAGATCTCATTTGCTTGAACAACATCAAATGTCTTCTAACAGTATTAGCTGTTATTTCCATTACAACAGCGATGCCAGAGAGATCCTTCTCAGCAATAAAAAGGCTGAAAACATATCCAAGAACCACATCAACCAGCAGTGTCTTACATGACTAGATTTAATGCATATTCACCAAAATATTGTCTTAAAAATATTGATGAGATTTTGGAGAGATTTGTCTGAATGCACCCAAGGAGACTCACTTTTGTGTAATATATATTTCATTCTTTATTTAAAAGTGTCATTCAATAATTTCATGCACTTAAAATGACTTTACAATAGACCCGATCAAAATGATCATGCATCTCATTCTCAAAAAAAAAAAAAGTAAAATCGATAATACATGTATCAAACATTTGCCACCCATCCTATGACACTAAGGTAAGATATTCTGACATTCGATCAAACTGAGTGGTATAAAGTGCCCCCCTTTTCAAATGTCTGCAACTGCCACTGAAAATCAGTAATAACATGTGAAATACTAATAGCTCTAAAATAATAATCATATCATAACAGATTATGAGAAGTTCAATAATATGAAAAGAAACTGAAGAAAATTAATTCCCTTCACCCTTAGAATATTTTGTGTTATTCAGCTCAATTGTTTGTAATCAGCTGCTAAGTATCACATTCACATATGTTGAAACCAAGGCATAGGTGGTAATTGAAGCCATAATGAATGATGTAAACATGTATTTTCTTTGACATTTCAAAAATCACAAGTCCACATGAAGTCTCTGTGAAATTTTCAATTTCTTCTCCATAGACCACTGGAGTTATATAACATTTTCACACGTGTATGTAATACATCAAGCAATTACACAATAAATATTCAGAACATATTTTTCTTTTCAGAAATACTGCAAAATATATGCATTGTTGGGATGTAAGGTCAGGTGATGCGTAACATCACAGCCTCTCCTTGACAAATGTCTCCCCCACCTTTTTGTGGTGCATCCTGTTCCCACTAAAGGGGCTCTGACGACCGCCAATAGCGGTATAACTATACCATCGAGTTTAGAGGAAATGCTATCCCACACTCACCAACCCGCTTGGCCAGCGTGGTGAGTTATGGCCAAACCCCTCCAAAATGACTCCACAACTTAAATCTTGGCCCTCAGTCTCCGGCAGCTGGAATGTACCTGGCCAAGGCAGCGGCCAGTGTGACATGAACGCAGAGGGTGCTAAGAATCCCCGGAGGACCAGACTAGGCTGCCATCTGATGCTGACCTTGGCTACATACACTGCCGGACAATTGCTAAGGACGGATGACAATAGAAACGTTAGCAACCATAAAATGGAAGGCAGGAAAATGTGGAAATTAGCATAAGTGCGGGATACAGTAAGACGTGTTGTGCGTATGCAAATTTTGGATTGCCGAACTTGTTCGTGACGTCATAGCGCTGATAAGAGATATAAAGGATTTGACGCGTATTGACCGTTGTTGTTCAAACGCAAAGTTGAAAGGGAAAGAATCAATTGACGAACTTGCAATTTTCAGTATGTCTTCCCGACATCACCTAGATGATTTTACGCGTGGCCGTATTATTGGCAAGATTGAAGAAGGGCGAAAAATAACAGATGTTGCCAGGGAGTTAGACGTCAGCCACAGTGTTGTTTCAAGGCTTTGGAAATCATTTCAAACAAATGGAGAGTGCAGCAAACGTCACGGGGAGGTCGTGTTCGCAGTACGACACCTGCAGAAGATCGGTACATAGTGCTATCAACAAAAAGATACCGGCGCAGCACAGCTAGTGAATTAGCAAATCAGTTTATGGCTGCTACTGGCAAGCGGATCTCACGAAAAGCTGTCGCCAGACGTTTGCATGAAGGAGGACTATACGCCCGCCGTCCTGTTGTGTGCATCCCATTGTCGAGACGTCACCGTACCGCCCGTTTGCAATGGTGCCATCAACATCGCAATTGGACTGATAACGACTGGTCTGCTGTCCTCTTCTCGGATGAGAGTAGATACAGTCTATCGTCTGATTGTCGACGACAACTGATCTGGCGTGATAGTGGTACTGCATATTGTCCAGCAAACATATAGGAAAGTGACCGATATCCGACATGTAATGTCATGGTATGGGCTGGCATCATGATCAATGGCCGTACGTCCCTCTATGTGCTTCCAACTGGGACTATGACTGGCCAACGATGCATTAATGATGTTCTGCTACCTCATGTTCGCATGTTCCGTGGTGCTGTCGGTGATAGATTCATTTTCATGGACGACAACGCAACATGTCATCGAACAGTCGCTGTCCAGGAGTGTCTTGCGAGCAAGGATATTCAACGCCTCGTATGGCCAGCACGTTCTCCAGATCTGAATCCCATTAAAAATGTGTGGGATACTTTGGGGAGGAGTCTTGCTGGTCGCCAATGCCCTCCAATAAACAAGGACACCCTCATCCGTGCACTGACAGAGGAATGGGATAAATTACCCCAACAGCTGCTTGATAATATTATGCAAAGCAAGACTCGACGTGTGGAATCTTGCATCGCCCTCCATGGTGGCCATATCCCGTATTGACATCTTACGCCAGAACGCCTGCGGACGGTAATTGCATTTTTTTCACGTTTACGTATTCTGCACAAAATGGCCTGTTTGTCCCTTGAACACGTTCCAAAGCCTTCTGGATTTCAGAACACAATAAATTGTGTTTCTTGTAATGTCCTGGCATTCTGACATTATTTTATTTCACTTGGCATCCAACCACACTTACTTTTTTATGCGCTATATAGCCGCTTATGATCCGTCCTTAGCAATTGTCCAGCAGTGTATAATGGACGCTCCCTATCTTCTGATTCAAGGCTTCTTGAATTGGAAGAGGAACTACAAAGGATCAAGTGGGACATCGTCGGGCTGAGTGAGGTAAGGTGAAAAGGAGATCTCATTGAACTGAAAAGTGGACATCTCTTCTCCTATCGTGGGACAGATACTGGCAGAACTAGTGGTATTGGATTTATAATAAACAAGAAACTGAAGGATAAAGTTGTAGAAGTTGAAAGTGACAGAGCTGCAAGACTCGTTATCCAACTCTCAAGAAGATACAAGGCTCAGATTATTCAAACTTATGCACCCACCATAAGTCATCCTGAAGAAGAAATTGAAGAATTTTATGAGGAAATTCGTCATCTAAATAATAAAGGTAAGCAGCACTTGAAGATAATTATGGGAGATTTCAATGCAGAAATAGGGCAACGGCAACAGAATGAAACTTCAGTAGGTAAATTCAGTCATGGCAACAGAAACCAGCGTGGAAATACTCTCGTTGAGTTTGCAAAGGCAGAAGGGTTTTTCATCTCGAACTCCTTTTTCAAGAAAAAGCCACACAGGAAATGGACATGGAGACATCCAAATGAGACGACAAGTGAAATTGATTTTATTATGTGTAACAAAATATTCGTCATAGAAGACTGCAGTGTGCTAAACGAGTTCAACACAGGTAGTGACCATAGATTGGTGAGATGTAAGATGCACCTCAACACTAAAGTCGAACGTGGCAAGCTCATAAGACAAACAAAATGTATTGACATAACCAACCTTAAAAAACACCATAATACCTTCAAGTTGGAACTGAAGAACAGCTTCTCTGCTTTAGAAGGCCTTACATCGGAAGAAGTGGATATTTCTGAAGTTAACAGAAAAGTAGCCAAAGCTCTTATGGAAACAACAACAAAATTAGCTGGATCTAAGAACAAGTTGCATGTGAACAAATTATCAGGAAAAACCAAAATGTTGATGCAAAAAACAAGAGAGATGAGGACAACTAAAGAAGATGTGACTTCCAAAGTGGAATATATAGAGCTATGCAAGACAGTACGAAAAAGTATCACTGAAGACGTAAGGAAATTCAACTGTGAACTAGTGAGGAAAGCAATTCAAAACAACCAAAGCCTAAAGATAGCAAAGGGATATCTCAGTAAGGGAAGAAAACAGACTATGGCACTGAGAAAAGAAGATGGTTCTGTAACAAGAAATAGAGGCAAGAGTGAAAGATTTCTACTCCAAATTATATGAAAGGGATGATACATGTACTCCAGACATCATGAAAGGTACCAGAGTTTTTCCAGTCCTCCCATCAGAAGTTGCACGTGCAATCAAAAACATGAAACGGGGAAAAGCTCCAGGAGAATATGGAATTACTGTAGACATCATACAAGAAGCAAGTGGAGAAATCGAAACAGTACTCGCCCAAATTTTCACTCGATACCTTAATGAAGGGAAGATTACTGAGGATTGGAACAACGCTACAATGATCCTGCTACATAAGAAAGATGACATTGAGGATCTCAGGAACTACATATCCACATACTGAGAGAACTAATTGAAAGAGCGAGGAGAATATGAACTTCTATTGTACATGGCTTTTATCGATTATGAAAAAGCCTTTGATTCGGTGAAACCATCAGCAGTTACAATGGCTCTGAAATCCTGCGGTATTGAAGATGCATACATTAATATTATTAATAACATCTATGAAAATGCAAGTGCAAAGATTCGGCTGTTTGAAAATACAACACACATAAAAATTGGAAAGGGAGTGAGACAAGGTGACACCATATCTCCGAAGCCCTTTAATGCCACATTGGAAAATGTCTTTCAATCACTAAACTGGGTAAACAAAGGGATAAAAATTAATGTAGATTATCTAACCCACCTTCGTTTTGCTGATGACGTAGTCATTTTTGCAACTACCCCATCAGAGCTGCAGAGTATGATCCAGGAACTTGCTGACAAGAGTAAAGAAGTGAGATTAAAAATGAACTTTCAGAAGACAAAAGTGATGTTCAATGCTTTTACAAGAAATGAAGATTTATCGATTGATGGAGAAAAGCTGGAGGTAACAGACACGTACGTTTATCTTGGACAGCAGATATCAAGTCAGGGTCACATTGATGAAGAAATTAATCGGCGTACAAAACTTGCCTGGAGAGCTTTTGGAAGAAACAGCATAATTTTCAAGAGCAATATGCCATTATGTCTTAAAAGAAAAGTGTTTGATCAATGCATCCTTCCAGTGCTTACGTATGGTGCAGAGACGTGGACCTTAACTAAAAGAGACATACAAAGGCTGCAGACAACTCAAAAAAGCATGGAAAGGTGCATGCTTGGTGTAAGCAGGAGAGATAAGAAGAGGAACTCGTGGATCCGAAAAATGACATGAGTGGAAGACATCATGATCAGAGTTAAATCCCTGAAATGGCAATGGGCTGGACATACTGCCAGGAGGACAGACCATCAATGGACAGCCGAAATTTTAGATTGGATTCCAAGGGACAGGAAATGACCCAGAAGACCACATGGGAGATGAGTGGATGAAATTCGAAAGTATGCAGGAGTGACATGGAGGAGACTGGCACAAAACGGACCGTTGTGGAGGAAACTTGGGGAGACCTTCGCCCAGCAGTGGATTGATAATGGTTGACAATGATGATGATGATGATATGCATTGTTAAATACATATATCAGGCAATATTTTATTTTGGCAGAATTTTAAAAGCAGAAACCACATATGAAGATGACATTCTAAGAAGAAAATGGGGAAAACAACACTTACACTTTTAGATTAACATTAGCAAAATATGATAAACACATTACTGATACGTTTTTCTAGTCAGATGCAGTTTTGCTGACACATGTTTCACTAGCACTCTGAAAATTTCTAAATATTTTTCTTCCGTAGTAAAAAAATATTAGAAACACCCAATCTTTGAATGAAAATTCAGAAACAAAAAGCAGCATTCACATCTTCCAAGCAAAATATTCTACTCTATGAAATTTGTTGTAATATTTGGCATAAAATGCACAAATTTGCTTGCTGCTGGGATTTTGATAAAATATTGTAGGTTTGGTTGACCTGTGTGACCTTGAATAGTTCTGGAAGTATTTTAAACTCTAAAATTTTACCGTATTGCAAAATTAGAAAGACTTAGCTCCCAAGTCCCAGCCAGACTTAGCCTATGTCAGAAATTCTGCATGAGCAGTGGATTCAAATATTTACTTTTGGTTCTACAGATATATAACTATTCAGGAAAGAACGTAGAAAAACATTCAAAATGAAGGAGTATAAGAAGTACTAGCTAGCTATTGACTATCACAGAATGGAATGCACTATGTGATGTATCACAAATCACAATGGAAAAATTCACTGTGCCACCTGGGAGAAACATTATTTACTTGGTAAGCAACAACTGTTCCATGTAAGTAAAAATATTATATACACTTTGTACAGTATTAATATCATTAACCAGTAATATAGGCACACAAAAAACCTTAAGATACATCTATAGGCCAACTTGTTGAGCATTTATTCATTTGTATTAGTCCTTAATACATACATTCCAAATAAATTTCATAACTTCAGAAAGTGCGATAACCACAATATTTGTTGAATTACCATAATTCTTTTTAAGTGTGAGAAAATAGCAACAGTAGTGAGTTGCTTTCATCGCAGCAAAAGTTCATACCGTCAGTAAGGCAATCAATGGAGTCAGAAGGCAATCACTGCCATTAATGAATAAAGAGTTAGTTGTCTTGGTGGACAGCGAATTATCTCTTGCCCATAATAGATCAAATGGTGGGAATTATACAATGAAGTATCCTAATTTCCTTTTATGCACTGCCCACCAATGAGGAAAAAAGACCACATTTTGACTTAGCTCGATATTTTATAATCTCATCAGGGCAACCTTGCACTCCTTGTGGTTGGACTGAAGTGGCATGCATATGGTGTCAATATTAAATCTGTTAGGCCTAATGCAGTTCAAAGCAGTTGGATCAAAATAGTTTAGGAGTCAGTGGAAATTGGCGATGAGGCACTGGGGGGAGGGGGGGGCAACTACTATAAGGTTTACTGCCTCTAGAAGTGACTTTGGGAAGCTATTCACATTACATCAGCAGAAACCTTAGAAAACCACAGGCTGAATAGCCAGGCAACAGGGTTTCAAACCCTCAGAGGAAAGTCAACAACCCACACTCCCTTGTGGTGATACTAATTTGCCAATTGTACCAAAATGGTGGTTATATACATAAGCAAATTATTAGAGACTACCCTGATGTAGCAATTCAATATGTAAATAGTGAGTGTGTCATTAGCATTAGTATTACAAAACTTTTAGAAAGTATTTTTTTTTATTGGGGGTTTAATGTTCACTGTGAGCAACTCAGTGGGCTATAAGCAGTTGCCCATCCCTAATTTAGGGTCCCTGGTTGCAGTGAAGGGAGAGAGCCAGTACCGTAAGACAAATGCAACATCCATGCCTCGTTGGGATTCGAACCCGGACCCATCTCGGACAAATGATCAGAAGCCATCGCTTAGACCACAGCACCACCAGGGAGGCATTAGGAAGTATTACTACCAAATAAAATGCATGCACATGGCAGATTTAATTCTCTTGTCTTGGACACTACTCACATTATGAAAACATTATATGGGAATTATCTGCTTCATGGTCGACATATGCTCATGATTCACAGCAGTTTACAAAATGATTTGTTTGAGTTATATTCCATACTGTTGATATTCACATTTTTTTTTACTTTAAACCTAAGCACTTGCCACTAATACCATCACTTATGTCGTGTACCAGTTATTAGTAATTAGATTCTTCCTGTGTGGATTGATTTCATGATGCATTATGCATGTAGAACAAATTGCAGCCCTTATACATACGGTTGACTCTCAATAACTCGAACATAAAATTTCCTGCACATGTTTTATTCACATAATGTTTCTTTGATAACTCGAATTTTTCCCATGCCCCCTTTGGATTCGATCATAAGTATTGCACATATGAACACATAAATCTGATTGAAAAAAGTTACGAAATGTAACATTTCCACATACCAGAAGAGAATGTGTGTTAGAAATTCTTTAGAAAGAATGTATCATGCAGAATAAATTTTTTCTTTACATGGTCTCCTGATAATACTTGAAAATTAAGCAAGGGGCTGCTGCGGCTTTTCTTTTGTACACCATTATCAGAATGCTGGAACATGTTCTTCAAAAACATTAATATTTCTGATACAGCAACCACCCAATTCACATGCTTTTAGAAAGAACCATTAAAACCTGTTTAAGGGGAAAGTACCAGCAACAGCTATTTTCTACTACAGATCAGATTTATATTTCTGTTGAAGTACAAATGTGATTGATAGTAAAATGAATCACATTTTTTCAATTCAGATATGTTGTAAGTCTGCTATCGCTTAGCTGCCTTCTAAAATTCAAAACAAAATGGTTGTAAATGAATACTTTTTTTATTGGATTAATACTTATTTTATTGGGTAAAATAGAAATAGTTTTATGTCAAATTAATCTACTGCCCTGAGTAATCAAGTGTAAAATAAATGAAAGCACAGGCATCTCTGATTTGAACCATTCATTTTCTGGCATTCTTGAAATCTTCTGACCATGTCTATCCTACCTAATGTTTCAGTGGCAATGATAATGATGACAGCTAAAAAAATAACAACCTACTGATAATTTTGTTGTTGTTGTTTTGGGGTTTAACAACTGTCACAAACACCTATAAGTTTATATGCAGTTGTCTACCCCTAATTTAGGACAACTTGTTGCAGGGAATGGGAAAAGCCAAATTCACAAGATAAACACATCACCCATACCTAGAACCAGGGATTTGCTCATACAATTAATTAGATAACACCTCTGAATGCTCAGCCACCAGAGTGGTACTGTTAATTCATTTGGATTGATTCATCATTTTTCACACAGTTTTAAACAGTTTTATTTCATGATATCGTAACACTTATTTTCTAAAAAAAAACTGTAATGCAGTCTTCTATGAAAGATGTGTGTTATCTACAAAGGTGTAATTCAAATTCATCAAAATAATTTTGAAAGCCTTCAACCCTAAAAAAACCTGTCAATACTTTTATCATAATGAGTGATATGAATTGTGGAAGAAAATTATTAAGGCATAATAACTGAACTTAAAGAACATTTAGATGTCCTTAATGTCTGAAAGTTTGATCATTTTGGAATGGCTAAAAAAAAAAATTTTCCGGGCGGTCGTAGTGAGCGATGGGTTTGCCTCCTCGGGGTGCTCTGTGGTAACAATGGCACATACAACAGCAACTAGGGCCTCTGTGAATCTTGGAGAGGTGCCAGCTAGTTCTGTGTGATATTGGCAAAAAGACACCAACTCACAGGGTTTCGTTCCAGAATCCTTAGGTTGAATGACCAACTGGAACCGCCAGCTGTGGGCTAATCCCCCACACTGATGTATTTACCTGATTAAAAAGAAATATTAAAAATGACTCAAGTGTGGGATATGGTGGACCTACCACACTTGAGAGGGATGGTCCACCACGGAATCGACCTGGATTTTCAAAATGGCGTATGAGAAAGAGATCTCGGCTGAGCCATTTATACCTCTAGTATTCCACATTGGTGTGTGGAATACTAGAGGTATAAATGGCAAGATGAATGAGGTGATTAAGGAGATGAATAAGTATAGACTGGATGTGCTGTGTGCAAGTGAAACCAAAAAGGAGGAAATTGGGGTAGAAGAAGCGAATGGCACGGTGAGTGTGGGGTCTGGAGTATTAGATACTGTGAGAGGACAGGCTGGTGTAGGTGTGGTTTTAAGTGAAAAGATGAAGAAGAACTTGATTCACTATAGTTGCGTAAGTGAGAGAATTCTCTGGATTCATTTGAAAGTGAAACTTCAGAGAATTGTAATTGTTGTAGTGTATGCTCCTTGTGACTCGTAACCTTCTGATAAGAAGGAAGATTTCTGGAATGAGCTAAAAGCTGTTTTGAGCCAGTTTGATGCTAAAGAAAAAGTTAAAATAGCAGGGGATTTCAATGCTAGAGTAGGTGTGCAGAATGCAATTTCTGACAATGTTCTGGGTAAGTTTAATGATCCCTGTGTGAATGATCATGGTGAAAGATTAATTGAAATCTGCATTGAGAATGGTTTGTGTGTATCCAATACATTTTTAACCACAAGTATATCCACACATATATTTGGGAAAATCATACTCTTGGTCAAAAGTGTGTGATAGATTTTGTCTACGATCAGCGTCTGAAACACTTAGTTGTTGACACCCATGTGATGAGAGGTGCAGATGTTGGTTCTGGTCATTACTTGGTAATGTCAGGAGTGAAACTTAATGTTGGTTGGAGGAAAAGGAATAGGAAGAGGCCCAGGATAGAAAACATAAAGGTTGATAGCTTCCTTGAAGATCATTAGTGTTATTCTGACTTACTCAGAGAACGACTGAAGGAGCTGAAGTCTAGTGAGAAGGATGTAGAAAAGAAGTGGGAATGTTTTAACAACTGAGTTGTCACTGCTGCTAAAGAGGTCTGTGGCACCACAATAGTGGGTAACAATAGTGGTAATGCTTGGTGGAATAGTGAGATTGAAGAGGCAGTAAAGAGAAAGTTTCTGTGAATTAATATCGCTGTAAGAAGCGTGAAGCTGCTAAGGTGGTTCGCCAGAGTAAGACAAAAGATAGGAAGGAGAAGTTGGAAAGGCATGAACTGACTTTTTGGAAAAATAGGAAGTCTTTCTGGAAGTAAATGAGACTCATGAAAAATAGGGGAAACAAAGTTGTAAGTTGTAAGTTGTGTGAAGAATGAGAACGGGGAACTGATATGGGAGCCCAAGGAGTTAAGTGAAAGACGGGGTGAATACTTCTGTGAGTTATTAGATCAGGAAAGCAAAGATGATTCTGAGACAGACGCATATGATTTCACAGTGAGGGATGGAAGCACAGGAGGGATCTCAAGAGAAGAAGTGTGTAAAGCTCTATAATATCTTCAGAATGGTAAGGCTCCGGGAGTTGATGGCATAACTGCCGAGATGTTGAAATATGGTGTTGACTCTGTAATTGACTGGTTAACTGAAATTTGCCAGTTGTGCTGGGAGTTAGGGTGGTCCCTCGGGATTGGAAGGATGTTATTATCGTTCCCTTGTATAAGAGAAAAGGTGATCAGACTGAATGCAAGAACTATCGTAGTATTAGCATACTGAGTGTGCCAGGGAAAGTGTTTGGTAAGGTTTTTACTGAAAAAAGTACGGGGTCTTACATAAGAAAAAGTGTAGGATGTTCAGAGTGGCTTTATGCCTTTAAGAGGCTGCACTAAATAGATTTTTGCATTACGCATGATGATTGAAAAGTATCTGGCTGTTGGTAAGAAAGTTTTTACTGCCTTCATAGATTTAGAGAAAGCTTACGACGAGTAAGTAGGACACTTTTGTGGAAGGTACTGAATGAATATGGTGTTAATGGGAATCTACTTAATAGTGTCAAAGCCATGTATGTTGGTAGTACAACTTGTGTATGAGTGAATGGTGTTTTATCAAAATGGTTTTCTATTTGTGCAGGAGTTAGACAAGGTTGTGTAATGTCATCATGGCTGTTTAATATATTTATGGATGCATGCATGCGTGAGGCCAAAATAGATAATAGTGGTTTATGTCTTGGTGATATCCATGTGTGCAGATTGCTGTATGCTGATGACACTGTCCTGTTGGCAGAGAGCAAAAGTGATTTGCAGAGTATGCTGTCTCGGATGTACGAAATTTGCATGAAATTCAAAGTGAGTATAAATAAGGGAAAAACCAAAGTTATGGTCTTTGAGAGAGGAACTAGTAGCACTGAATGTAATGTAAGTATAAATGGCACAGTGATTGACCAGGTGAGTGAGTTTGTGTATTTGGGAAGCATGTTTGACAGAGAGAACAAATTGGATGGTGAAATTAGTAGGCGAGTGAATTTTTCATTGAAAGTCATAGTTGCTCTGGAAGGTTTTCACAGGAATGATGGGTTGTCTAGAGAGTCCCGCATGGCTGTGTATGAAACTGTAATTGTTCCTACTCTGATGTATGGTAGTGAAACCTGGGTATTACAGAAGAAACATAGAAGTAGTTTGTGTGCTGGAGAAATGCGTTACTTATGGGGGTTTGTGGCAAGACACAGTTTCATTGTGTGAGGAATGAAGATGTGTTGCAGTTGTATGATGTGAAGCAATATGTTGTTAGCAAGGTGGAAACTAATATGCTTTGGTGGTTTGGCCATGTTGAAAGAATGAGTGATGAGCTGCTTACTGAGAAAATCATTTTAGCCCAAGTGGCAGGAAGGAAAGGCAGTGGAAGGCCAAGGAAGGCATGGGTGGATCAGATTCAGGAGTGTCTGCATGAGAAAAAGATTATGAGTATGAAGTATAAAATATCTTGTGTACGGCGTGTAATGGATATCAGTGAAGACTGAGTTGTATGCCAAGATCGCTGTAAATGGAGAAGTTTGATACAACAACTGTAAGTAAAAATATCTGGTAGTTTGTATTTGTTTTTGGGACTAACCTTTGAATCTCAGAGAACAGCTTAGTGATATGTATGTATGTAAAAGAATTTTTTTTTCAGTTTTTTTTTTTTTTTTTTGCCAGTTTTTTTACAGGTCAATATTGGGGGCAATAACTACGCAAAAATGCTACTGATATGTACAGTGTCTTTTTGCTAGTTCCGTTTTCAAAGAACGAAATTCTAAATAAACAAACAATAATAAAACAAATGACCAGATTTGTGACACTTTGTCGCGTGGTCGTGACAGACTGTAGAAAAAACGATCAGGAAATTCAGACCCTGCAATAAAGCTCCATTTTAATTCATCAGAGCTAGTTTTAGTTTGCATCTTTTGTAGCTCTTGGCTAAATGATGTCCTAATACACTTTATTTCAATTTTAAATCTTCAAGCATAAAAACCCGAAAATCTAACTTTTCTAGAAACTTTTTAGTGCAACGTCACGCAACTGCCTACTCCTGTTCACTTCGACTTTAATACTCTATAAACATTCATATTCCTTGTATACCTCAAGGAATTTCAAAGTTTTCAAATCACTGCATCCGGCAATTATGGAAAAACAAAAATAGTCGATTAATAGTGAAAAGCTACCGAAACAAACAAAAAGCTATCGATCAAAGTTATAATTAAAATTAGTACGATTAATAGCGCAAAACATTCAAACAAATAAACAAAAAGCTACGGATTAAGGCCATAATAAAAAAATAGTACGATTAATAGCGCAAAAAACAAACATAAAGCTACGGACTAAGGCTATAATAAAAAAAATAGTATGATTAATAACGCAAAACACTCATACAAACAAAAACATGCTACCGATCAAGGTTATAATAATAATTTGTACGACTAATAGCCCAAAATACTCCAACAAATTAACGAAAAACTACCGATTAAGGCTAATACACACAGCTTCCGTACTTGTTGCAGACAGTTTGGGGTCATAACAAAGCAGACGACGGTCATTTCTGTCCTCCAACTTGCTTCAAAATTTGGAAGCGATCCAAACTACTTGAATTGAAAAACGACTTTAACAAGTTGCTTGAATGAAGCGTTTCCATGGCCAAGTTCGAAAGAAAGTAGCCTTCAAGTGCTACTTGTTCAAGTCAAATTTCCCAGTATAAACCGGGCTTTAAGGTAGACGTCTAGTGATTTTGCTTTCTATACTTCCAATGGGCAAACTTCTGTACACATTTTCTTCACAATTAATGCGTTCCCAAGCATGAAAATTTGAACATCGATAAAAATAACTTCATATTAAAACTTGGAATACTTAATATTTTCTAAAACATAACCATAATTAAGCAATCCAACATTTGTTTGTCTACTGACGTCATCAATGTACAGGTCGTGCCCTATTTTTTCTGGTCTCAACACCACCAAAGGAAAAGTTATTGATTTTTAATACAATTATTAAGTTATTTTAATTGATGTTCAAATTTTCATCCTTGAGAATGCATTAATTGTGAATAAAATGTGTATAGAAGTTTGCCCATTGGAAGTCCACCTTAAAGTGCTTCAAGTCAAAATTTGCATTACTTAAAATTTCCCTTGTTCAGTATTTTTCTATCTTAAAAACATGTAAAGGGTTGTTTTTTGTAAAACGTGTTCTCGCAAAAATGTAAAATTTCCACAGGATAACATGAGGAACAAAATTTGCTGAAGCTTGAATGTTAAATCTTCCGTCTCAATTCTTTCTCACCATCAGGGCCCGATTTACTACATGCGAGGCCCAGGGCACAAAACATTTCCGGGGCCCCCTCCTTATTCTCTATCGACCAAATAATAGTCACTGTGTGCAGAGTAGCAGAATGTAGACGTACATGCGTACGCTGATAGTTTCCAAATCATTAGCAGGTTTGCGGATAGTTTTTGCATGTAGATTAAAAAAATAAAAATGTTAGGCCTATATACAGCAATTAAAACACTTACTCAACGCTTTACTCAGATTAATATACTTAATTCTATTTTAACTGAAGAACTTAATTATTTTTCACATCTTCTGAGTTCTTTTGTTTTTACAGACATTTCTGGCCTCTAGATTTTATCAAGGCCTGTTCTCAATGTATACGAAATGTATTAAAAGTTTTGTTTACACAGAATTTAAATTTTATTGCCAGGTTCCTCTTTCAGTTGCCAATTAAATAAAAATAATTTCCTTATGCATTTTGTAAGTCCAGTATTTTTGAATTAACTTGTTGAAAATCATATTTATAATTTTTAAAGCTTCACTGATAGAACTGTTTTTCTGGATATAAAAACTTTCTTTAATTAATCTCTTATTTTTATGAGGTTCGTAGTCCAATATTTTGCCATAAAAGTCCATTTTACACACATTGCTGCACATTCAATTAGAATGTACTATTTTGTCCTCATTGGAATCTGTAATGTTCTAATAATTATTTGTTTTATTAAATTTCCTTTAAATTATCTTATTCTATTGTTATCATGGTTTGCAGGTTGGCAGCGAGTTTTCTGTTCCAATAGCTGTGTACGCAGATACATTTTATTTTTATACAACTCTGGCTGTGCGGGGACAACTGGTTGATCAGTTGTTTCTGGTGTTAATGACCCCCATAGATTCTAACTATAACAATATATCTATGACAAAATGGATGGACATCTTAATTTTAGTGAATATTGTGGTCTTGCAATGTACTGATTCTTGCATCTAGAACATGAGAACAATGCATTCAACAAAAAATGTGAACTAAAACAAGAAAAAAAAATCCATGGCGACCTTCACTGGACTTCCTCATAAATAGAGATGTGAAGCTGCATAAAAAATTGAAAAAGTGCTATGGGAACTCCTACTTCCAGCTTCCCGGTTTCAACCAAGATCAAATCAGCGCATCATGATCAATATATCGGAAAACTGTAAAACATAAAATTTTGTGTTGATGAGTAAGAGTCTGAGTTATAAAAAAAAAAACATAATTATAATAACCTGAAAAGCTGAGGGGAACACCTAGTCCGGTTCAATTTTTGGTAAATGTGTTGTACTTCGGCGTCCTAAATTATTTGGTCAGAAAAGTTGTAAAAAAAAAAAAAAAAAAAGCATATTAAAGATGTTTAGCGAAAAACTTACCTCCAAGTAGTCCAAGTAGGATGAGTAAAGGAAGGTTTGCTGCGGCGACGACCTGAAGCTTTGCTCCGTTGAAAGGAAGGTTTGCTGCGGCGGGGAATTCATGGGCAGAAGTGTACAACAGGAATCAGGTACGCTCTTGTCAGGAAAGAGTAACAGAATATACTGCTGCGCTAAAGAATGTAGTTTGTAATTTCTGTCTCACTTTTTGAAGAAACATGCAGAGATTGTCTTCGTTCTTTGGCATGTGATTCTGTGATACGAAATAGTAAGTATGCACATGCCTTTCTTGTTTCTAGAAAAGCGTTAGAGTAGGTGTCGCATTCTCTCTAACGGAAGTTAGATGGCAAGTCTCAAAGTGAAAGTTTGATTACAAAATAAAAAAAAAGCTTCCACGGAGAAATTAGTTCCTACATTCAGCATCAAAGAATCCCTTGAAAAAAACAAGAAACTGTCCGATTGCGATGCCAAGAATTGACACCGAAATTAACTATTTTCTGTAGCGTAGCACTACACTCTTTCCTGACAACAGCGTACCCGGTTCCTGTTGTACTATTCCGCCCGTGAATGTCCTGGCTGCAGTGATCCTTCCTTTCAACGGAGCACAGCTTCATGTCAACGCCTCAGCGTTGTTTAAGGCCTCCTGCAGCACCTGCTGACTCGTCATACTTGGAGTTCAAGTTTTTCGGTAAACATCTTTAATATTCATTCTAACGATTAAATTTTTTTACCATTTCCCCTTAAATTGCATATTTTAGAATCTGTACGTCACACTTTTTAGAAATTTTACAACTTTTCCGACCAAATAATTTACCACGCTAAACTACACATTTACCCAATTTTTACCAAAACCTAATGAGCTGTTTATTTGTAATAACTCAGTTACTATTCTTTATTTTTAGGAATGAATAAAAAGAATTGAAAATTTACCTCCTATATCAGGACGAAACAGTTGGGTTGAATATTTGTCTTCTACATTTCCTAGATGCAAAGTCATGTATCAGAGAATCATAATTTAAAGACTGTGTCACATCACTCTCCAAAGAAAGCAGAGCTAACGATGCCAGTTTTGTTTGTTGCATGGTTGATCGTAAGGGATTTTTAAGTCTTTTCAGCAAAGAAAATGATCTCTCACTTGTACAATTTGAAATCGGTAATGTCATGAACATTCTAAGTGCAGTCTCAGTGTTTGGAAATGTGGCTCCTAAATTGTTTACCTTCAAAGTTTGCAGCATCTGGAGAATGGTTGCATGCTCCCCCATCATTGAGGAGAATTGCAAAAACTCATCTGCAAACTGGTCGTCAAGGTCATTGTTATAGTATTCATGCAATGCTTTTGCCCCTTCAAAAATTTCAGATCTTGATTTTTTTGTAAAAAATTCTAATTTTCTCATTATATTTTCATAAGCACTTTTTCTGCTTGAAAGCTGAGTGACTAAAGCATCACAAAGCACATAATGAACCTGAGTTCTAAATATATCCCTTGCACCGAGTTCTATATGTTCACTGTTACATTCATCTAGGTGTTTATTCTTGGGTACTTTCTTTCTTCGGGAATCATGACTATGGTATTGCACATTTTCAGACACTAATGTTTTAGCTTCCTCTTCATAGACTTCAAAATTTTCCCTCACGAACTGAATGAATTCAATTAACGACTGGAAAATTTTAGGTACTTCAGAAATATTTCCTTTTGGATTCTGGCAAGTTTGATTTACACAGTTTAATCTCTAGTATTGTGTCCCAAACTACTGTGCTGATCGATATTTCCATTGTTCGCATTTTCTTCAGCAGTGATTTTGCTTCATCTCTTGTCTGTGGAGAATCATCTACATTTTCTGACAGAAATACTAAAACTTTCTCTATTTCACGATAATTTTTCCTCACTTATCGTGTAGCTGCATCTGCACACCATCTGGTAACTGACCAACTCTTCAGTGTGAGTGATGAATTTCCATGTGCTTCCTGGACTTTCTCCTGAATCATCTTCCAACGGTGAGTTGAAGCAGAAAAAAAAGCATAGAGATTTTTTGCAAAAATGTGAAAAAAGGAAAGAACTTTACCACAACTATCTATGCTATTCACACCAACTAAATTTAAAGTGTGAGCAGAACATGGCGCATATTCCGCTAGTGGATTGATTTCCCTAATGCGTGTTTGAACACCAGAATACTTCCCAGACATGTTGCTAGCATTGTCATAGCTTTGGCCTCTGACATTCATGATATCCAAGCCAGCCTCTTGTAGAAAAGATATCATGGTATTTGTAATGTTTTCTGCAGTATGTCCATGGAATGGAATAAATGTCAAAAACCGTTCTTTTGCTTCACAATCTTTGTTGACATACCTTATGATAAAAGCCAGTTGATCTATGTGTGTAATGTCTGGAGTAGAGTCAACTATGATAGAAAAATATTTTGACATTTTTATTTCATCAGTGATGGCATTAAAAACACGTACAGCCATTAATTCAACAAATTCATCCACAAATGTTGAAGATGAGTAACTGGTGTTACCACTTCCTGGATTTCCACATTTTTCCAAGTGTTGAGCTAAAAATGGATCAAATTCTGCAATTCATTCTAAGCAGCCCAGGAAATTTCCATTCTGAACTGATCCAATTGTTTCATCATCACCATACATTGGCAACCCACGAACTGAGAGATACTTAACTGTTGCAACAACTCTATGCAAAACATCTAGCCAGTACTTGGATTCATTCTGATACTGCATAACTATCTGACAGTCAATGCGTGCAGAAGCATTCATACGTGATGAATAGTCACATACTGCTTGCTTGCCTGTGTATGTGTGAATTTTCATGCTCTGTAAGACGTTCACTTGCATGCTTCCAGTCAGAAAAACCTGTGGATCCTAATGCTGTAGTGCTCCTAGCATACAATTTGCATATCCAGCAGAATAGTAAACAAGTTGATGGGGATAAAAGAAGCCAGTCACGTTTTACCTTCTCATTATTTTTTTTTTATTCTGAAAAAATTACCTTCTGTTAGGAAACGTTTTTTACCACATATATCCTTCCCTGTGAATGCCAGCAATTTCAAATCTTGGACTGGTGGATTGCTCAAAAAGCATTCGCGCATTTCTTCTGTAATTTCTCCCCATAAGGCAGGATCCACTGCATTCATTGTGGAACTTGTGCTCTCTTCATTAGATGAATTCAAAAGATTTCCCAAATTAGGAGCATCTGTGATGTTAGATCATTCTGAAGTCAGATTACTGGCTTCCAAAGACAAAATTACACTCAAGAGACTCACCAGTAGTAAAATTAGAGGAATTTGTAGAACTTTTGGGACCAAGTGAAATATCCAATTTTTTAATGGCAAAACGTTCAATGCTACCATGCTGCAGGTCATCATCCTTCAGTTTCAATTGTTTGGCTTACCGTTTAGCACTGCCTGATAAATATGTTCGTTTTGACATAATTTAACTGTTAAATAATTCAACTTAAATATATTGTTACAACTAACTAAATTTGATTATATATAAAATTAACATATATTCAACATTCCATCAGACTACAAGAAACGCAACGCAAAATACAACCAACCAAGCGATCACATTCGCGGTTACAGTTACGACAATGACAAGCCGTGTGCAGGAAGTTGAAGGATCAGTTGAGTTTAGGTGCGTTCGGAGAAGCAAGAAAAGGTCACGTGAATCAATGGAAGTGATCCTCCTTCTCAATGTCCACCTGAAGGTTATTAAACCACTGAAACTCATTAATGGCCACGTGTTTACGTGAAACTCGAAACTCAAACTCACTGCGTGTAAGTACCACATCTATAAACACATGACTCATGATTATGCAAAAGTTAAAAAAAAAAAAAATTAAATATACACAACAAAATTCCCATTAACTAAGTACACATTTAATTCAATTGGAGGGCACACGTGCCCCGTGTGCCCCTCCCGTAAATCAGGGCCTGCTCACGATGTTTCATTCCATAAACTTTCTCCAAAATCCTATATCCCCAAGAATTTTGTAAATGTCCAAGTTCAAATCACCCAGAAATTTTCTGAAAATATTATACCTCCTTTTGAAAAATCCAGAGAATAAGAAATCCTTCACTGAAACAAGTATGTAACTCCTATTCAAAGCATTCCCATCAAAGCAAACCTATCAACTGAGCTCCTATTCAAAGCATACCTGTCAACTGAGCTCCTATTCAAAGCATTCCTATCAACTGAGCATAATTCCATACTTAATCAACAGTGTATGATTTCAAAATAGCATAATTCCATACCTATCAACCATGTATGGCCTGGCATACACCAAATGAAACAGGAAATCTCAGAGTTTTAGTAGATCGCCATGAGAGGGCACCACTGCCGCTGAGTGGGCCGCCTCATTGGCATTGTATTGTTCGTTTCTTCAACGATGTGCTCCCTTGCCATTGGATTGGTTGCAGTGGACACCATGATTTGGTGCTCTACAGCTGGCCACCTAGGTCACCGGAATTTACACGATGCAACTTATTCTTTTGGGGGTATGCTAAGGATACTGTGTACATATTTACAAAACACTGTTTCCTACAACCCTGGATGAGCTCAAAAAACACATGTTACTGCGGTGGAGTCAGTGACAACAGGCATGCTGGAGCGAGTATAGGAGAAAACTCAGACAATTTTTCTTTTGATTGATGTATTATTACTCACTCTGTATTTGTAAACTTCAAAAATATAGTAATTTGAAATCGGATAAATCATTTTTAATTTGAATTACCCTGTATTATGATGCTTTTAAGATTGGTCATGTTAATACATTTTGTTTGTTTTATGAGCTTGCAATATTCGAGTTTAGTGTTGAGGTGCATCTTAAATCTCACCATTCTATGATCACTCCCTGTGTTGAACTTGTTCAGCACACTGCAGTCTTCAATGACAAATTTCTTATTACACATAATAAAATCAATTTCACTTGTCATTTCATTGGGATGCTTCCATATCCATTTCCTATGTGGTTTTTTCTTGAAAAAGGAGTTCATGATGAAAAACCTTTCTCTCTCTGCAAACTCTACGAAAGTATTTCCATGCTGGTTTCTGTTCCCATGTCCGAATTTACCTACCAAAGTTTCATTCTGTTGCTATTATCCTATTTTCGCATTGAAATCAGCCATAAATCCTTCAACTTTTCCCTCAGGATAACTTGTGGTGGGTGTGCAGCTTCATACGTGAGACTGACGAAGAAAAAAAAGCTGAACTTTTTAACCGCACAGGTGAAAAATAAGAACGTGCAGTGAAACAGCATGAATATAACGCGGCGTGAGCAAGGCAAAATTGTTAACTGAAATTTATGTAAATATTAAGCTGCAGCACATCACTGTATTCAAAATATAATTTATTTATTTTTAACAGCAACACAGGTTTATATGCAACATCGTGGAGAAAAAAATTACGACTACCGGTGAAATCTAAGCTCTGTCCGACTTCCGTTTTAAGAAAGTTTTCCTCCATTTTGAAGCTGCAAAACAAATATTTACGAAATAAAATTATATTTAACAACACTACTGGGTAGAAGAAACATTGTGAGAAAAAAGGATTACGATTACAGGAGAAATCTTCACTCCGTCTAACTTCTATTTCCGAAAGTTTTGAAAGTTGGAATTCCGCCCACCGACGGAAAACGATCCCACTACCAATCCCTCCCAAATTTCTGTTCAGTTCTGCATTGATCTCGAGAACCATCTAAATGACGATGGAAATGGCGGAATTCTTCGAATCCACTGAAGAATCTCATGCCTGAAGATCACAGGGGAATTTTCGCACCAACTTCTGTTTTCGGAATTTTTCTTCCATTTTCAAGCCGAAATGCAAATATTTATGGAATAAATTTATATTTAACAATAATACTGTACAGAAGAAGCATTGCGAGAAAAAAGAAATTACGATTACAGGAAAATTTTCACTCAGTTTAACTTCCGCTTTCGAAAGTTTTGAAAAACGAAAAACCTCCCCAAATCAAAAAGCGACCCCCCCCCCCAAACTAATCCTCCAAAATTTATCTTCAGTTTTTCATCAATCTCGAAAATAACCCAAATGATGACAAAAAAACAACAACAACAAAAAAACGAAATTCCGCAAATCCGCGGAAGAATCTCACGTATGAAGCTAGAATAATCTGAGCCTGGTATCTTTTTGAAAGGTGGATAACGAGTTGCACAGCTCTGTCCAAGGAACTTTCAACTTCTAGAATATTGTCCTTCAGTTTTTTGTGTATTATAAATCCAACACCACTAGTTCTGCCAGTATCTGTTCCATGATAGAAGAGATGTTCACTTTTCAGTTCAATGAGATCTCTTTTTCTTCTTACCTCACTTAGCCCGAAGTCTCACTTGATCCTCCTTTGGAGTTTCCCCTCCAATTCAAGGAGCCTTGAATCAGAAGATGAAGATTGTCTGTTAAATATAGCCACGGTCAGCATTGGGCGACAGCCTAGTCCGATCTTCTGGCAATTCTTAGCACCCTCTGCCTTCATGTCACACCGGCCGCTGCTGTGGCTAGGTACATTCCAGGTGCCGGAGACTGAGGACCAAGATTTAAGTTGTGAAATCATCCGGGGGGGGGGGGGTACATAACTCACCACGCTGGCAAAGCGGGTTGATGAGTGTGGGATAGCCTTTCCTCTAATTCCAATAGTATAATTATACCATTATAATATGTCGGTCTTCAGAACCCCTATAGTCGGAACAGGATGCACTGCGAGAAGGCGAGGTTGGCATTTTTCAAGGAGAGGCTATTTGTTTGCGTATCACCTGACCCCTTGCATTCTGAAACATATGTGTGATAGTATATATATATAGAGAGAGAAAGGAGGGTTCGTACACATTTACAGAAAATAAGTTCTAAGGGTTTTCCAGGTGTTAATAAAAAAATTCCAGGAGCTTACATTTTTTATACAATTATTGTGCTTTATTTAATATTTTACAAATTGGGTCGAAATTTATACAAAAATTATATGAAGCAATCTGGAAGTTAGTACAATAATACTGCCAAAAATCATGTCATTATAATAAATGACATGATTTTGCCATGGCACTGAAGTTTCTCTATTCCATAGTCATCTGTTCTTATGCACACTGAGGGCAGGGTTACCAAATATCAATCTCCTTTCACTGAGGAAAGTGTGTGCTAGAAGGAACATTCATGTAAGCCTTGCAGGAAGATTTCCACATGCTCTTGTGACTCCAACTGCACACAACTGGCATACCACAAACCAAGGTCGCTGGAAATATGGAACTCAAGCAACTTGCATTGCATTGTCACATGAAATGAAAGTGGTGACATCCTGCCTCCATACTCCATAAAAGGAAGTGATGTCATCGTAACACTAGCTGATGACTTTACCTGCACCGTCAAAGTGCTGACTTCGCAGGGAAATGCAGAACTCTCTCGAATAGTTTGGGATAGATAGGATCCCTGACGGCGTTCCGACAGCTAGCCTGTCAGTCACCGGAAACCACAGTCTTCTACTCGGACAGATTCGGTCTAGAGACCTGTGGGGATCTGCCTCCCCACGGGACCGGTACATTACACCCTTCTGTCACAACCCGTGTGTGCGACGTGCTATGGGCAGTTGGGGCAAGCAACTTTTTCAAAATATCTCATCTCGTGGCCGGGAGATCGCCCGCCAACGCGAGTTTTTTTGGGACTACTGTCCTTTATTTCAAAACTCAGCACAATTACATTCATTTTCACTATGAGGGTCTCATGCACCCCTCTCACAATACCAAGACACTAAAACAAAAATCACACACATTGAAATATTTACATTGTTCACAGCTCTAGGGCCAGAGCTGTGGTGATGACCCCGGGCTAGGGTCAAATCAAACACCTTGGCCAATAGACCGAAAAACTCATTATCGAGAGCTGCGTACCTCCAAGGGTACTTCCATCCGTCAACAGTAGTTGACCCGACTCTTCCTTTGCTCAAGTTCCCTAATAAGACTAGGGCATGTCTTACTGAAGCTGGAGTGTGAGACGTCCAGCCCCAGGTGGAACTTGGCATTTGCAGCGGTGCAGTTGCTGCAGTTCGGTGCAGTTGCTACAGTTCGGTGGTGCTGGTACCCAACCTCACCACAATTGCCGCACCTTGCATCTGTCTCGGGGCAGTTGCCTCGGAAATGGCCGAACCCATTACACCGAAAGCACCTGACCTCCCCCAAAAATTCCTTCAGACGGAGCACTGACCAACCCAAGTTCAGCGTCTTCCGCCTCACCAAGTGCTTGAAGGCCTTGGGTTCGACGTCTGCCACCCAGTGGACCCTACCTCCCTTGCACTTGATGGGGAAACAGGCTTTGAACCCGTTCTCGAGCTCTGGGTTCTGCCCACAAACCATCTGCTTGAACTCTTTCCCTGAGAGTCCCCCGTCGACCCCGTACACTATCAACCGGGGATTTCTCTTCCTTGGGGCCGTGGGAAGTGTGCAATCCTTGGTCAGCGGATTGCTTCTCAACTCCTGGGCAAGGCGGTCGAGCTCCCCAGGATGGGAACACTCCACGGCGACCCCTCCTTTCCTTATACTCCGTAAGCTCTTGACCCCTATCTGCAGTCCCGTTGGGTTTACTGCAGTTTCTAGGGTTTTCTTTGTGTCCTCTGAGGACGCACTCTCGACTGTCGGGTAGACTAAAAGCACGTGTCTCCTGTCTACCGACTTTCCCTTCTTCTTTCTAGTCTCAATCGGGGCGGGCGAAGGCCCTTTCGCCTTGTTAGCCCCCTTCCTAGCCACTTCGGCGTAGGAAGCCGCTTTCACTTCGGCTTCGCAGCGCAACTCCTCCCGCACGGACAGCCTGCCCTCGACATAGGCTACCCGTGCTGCTTGCTCGTAACAAGCGTCTCTAACACTGCTCAGGGCAGCTTTCGCCTTCTCTCTCCCTGAGGAAGTGACCCGCGAGTCCGAGAGAACGGACTCGACTTCCTTAGTGAGGTCGAGTATGAGATTCACAAACGCCTCGGGTGTAAGCACCGGGGGTGTCCTGGGATGCGTACCTTCCACCGAAGGTACCTCTGGGCACCCCGTGGACGACCCTCAGGAGCCCGAGAGGGTTCGGGCTGGGGTGTTGTTTTTCCCTTCCTTGCCATGGGCGGAACTGGCAAGGGGGTGCTTACACCACTAGCTGACTGAGACTGCTCAGTCGAGGCTCCCTTCGTGGGTGTAGCGGCTTTAGAGCCCCTCGCTGGGGGAAGCGTCTTTGAGAGTTTCCCCCAGCGTTGGTCTCTACCTTCCGGCTGTTCTCGGAAGAGGGGCTAACCCCTTTAGCACTGCCGACAGGGCTTGGTAGTACCTTCCACCGAAGGTACCTGTCCCCAAATCGTCCGGGGTGTCCCGGACGATTTGGGGACGGACCCCTTTGTTTTCACTCTACCCTTCTGGGTAGATGACATCTCTGTGAGAGAGATGAAAAACTCAAAATTTTCTTCTAAGTACTGAGTGGGCACCCAGGGTTCTCCCACTCTAGTCAAACCTTAGAAGCCGGGCTCTTGGGCTTTGGGCGGGCGAGGGATCAAATAGCCCCTTCGTCCGCGGGACCGGAACGGCGACGACGTACCCAAAACTGATACCAGAGTACTCAATGTGGGCTGAACGGAACTTTTTTTTTTTTTTTTGACTGGAGGTTTAACGACCACCGTGAGCAACTCAATGGGCTATAAGCAGTCGCCCGTCCCTAATTTAGGGTCACTGGTTCCAGGGAAGGGAGAGAGCCAGTGCCGTAAGACAAACACAACATCCATGCCTCACCGGGATTCGAACCCGGACCCCAGACGGACGAATGATCAGAGGCCAGCGCCTAAGACCACTGCGCCACCGGGGCGGCGAACGGAACTTCGCCCTCACAAGGGCGTTTTTTACTACTAAGTCCCGTCACTGCTCTAATTGGTGGTTCTCGAGAACTTCACCAATTGAAAAAAGAAAATATCGCGAGCGGGTTGTAACCCAGTCTCGCGATTCAATTCTTCAGTTCTGCTTTTCAATGCAGTATTGCTCAGCCAAGTCTCACATTAGTAACTCTCACCCGGTCGGTATCAGAGCGACCGGTCATGTCATCGTAAGCAGGTACCACGCTGACCTAGAACAAACTAATGCAATCAGTTAAGAATTGCCACCATTTTTGTTGTTGTTGTTGTTTTATTTATTGCAAGAAAAAAATTCCAGGACAATTCCAGGACCTTTTTACAAAAAACATGAAAAATCAAGAACTTTTCAGGCCTGGAAAAAAGAGAAATCAAATCCTAGGACTTTTCCAGGAATCCAGGGGCTATGCAAACCGTGTATATAAACAGGGGGAAGTTTTTTACTTTCATACAGCATGATGAATCATGTGAAAAAGAGGTCAAATTTGGAAACTATTTTTAGCATATATCACAGATTCATGAAATTTACAGTCTAAAGCACGATTTTAATAAAAAGTGAATTATAGTAAAGAAGTGAGATTAAAAATGAACTTTCAGAAGACAAAAGTGATGTTCAATGCCTTTTCAAGAAATGAAGATTTATCGATTGATGGAGAAAAGCTGGAGATAACAGACACGTACATTTATCTTGGACAGCAGATATAGGGTCAGGGTTACATTGATGAAGAAATTAATCGACGTACAAAACTTGCCTGGAGAGCTTTTGGAAGAAACAGCATAATTTTCAAGAGCAATATGCTATTATGTCTTAAAAGAAAAGTGTTTGATCAATGCATCCTTCCAGTGCTTACGTATGGTGCAAAGACATGGACCTTAACTAAAAGAGACATACAAAGGCTGCAGACAACTCAAAGAAGGATGGAGAGGTACATGCTTGGTGTAACCAGGAGAGATAAGAAGAGGAACTCGTGGATCCGAAAAATGACAAGAGTGGAAGACATCATGATCAGAGTTAAATCCCTGAAATGGCAATGGGCTGGACATACTTCCAGAAGGACAGACCATCGATGGACAGCCGAAATTTTAGATTGGATTCCAAGGGACAGGAAAAGACCCATGGGAGATGGGTGGATGAAATTCGAAAGTATGCAGGAGTGACATGGAGGAGACTGGCACAAGACAAACCGTTGTGGAGGAAACTTGGGGAGACCTTCGTCCAGCAGTGGATTGATAATGGTTGACAATGATGATGATGATGATGATATACAATTTAAAAACCTATATATACACATGAGCACTTTCGAGGCAGCGGCTGCCTCATCATCAGATGGAATAAGAAAAACATAGCAGGGATGCAGAATATATCTGAACGCATGAACGAGGTTTGGGGGAAGTTAAAGCAGTTCTGGGGAAATTTTTGCCCAGGGGTAAAATAATGATAATAAATAATATTACATAATAGCAATAATGAAACGAAAATTTGACTTATAAACAACAATACAGCATTAAAGATAAGAGTAATTTCTTGCACAGTAATCAGGTAGTCATTTTGAACAATATTGTGTCGTTATGAATACAAGAGGTTATGAGCGCAGTGATGTACTGCCGACTGCCACTGGCAGACAATTCACCAAGCCCTAACGACTTTACTAATGCCAAGGCGTAGTAACAAGTACGACTCAACCACTAGTCATGCTAATAAACGTTTCCGAAACTAATGGCAGCGAATGTGTCATTAGCGTTGATTTAAAAAATGATTGGGGGTTCTGGACATTTTAAAGCGAATGACCGACTCATTTTTCAAAGAATTTAAGTCTAATTTAAATTTCATTTAGTAAAATTATCTGGCACAATTAGATGCCTCAAATGCTAGAATGAAATAAATTATAGTTAACTATAGAAATTTGTTTTTAGCTGTTCATTTTCCAGCCTTTCTGTCCCACCACCGTTTTAACCTAGAACCTAAAAATGTTTCAGACATTTTGAATCTAAGTTTCATGTTTCTATTCCCAGGGCCGATTCACTTTTGTTTGGAACGACAGGGGTGGGGGAACCACCCTGCCTTCTTTGCCTGCATTGCCCGAGAGGAAAGAGAAGAATGCGAAAGAACAGATTAAAATCCCGAACAGACTGTTCGAAACAGTGTCACCATTTGTAGAATGGGAAGAGGTGAGGAAGAGATAAATCTCTCAGAGACAAGTGTGTTGAAAGGGCAGAAATGCAGCGCTTCACTGTGTCGTTAAAAGTTTGACCCAGAGAACTTTCTTGTAAACAATAGAAGGAAACTGTTTGTCTTTTGATCTAAAGGCCGGAAGTATGGAATGAGGAAACGGAAAGTAAAAACAAATCGTCCTCCAATCCGAGCTACCCCAATTAATTCGGATTTTGGGGGCTCTACTGTATTTATATTTATAAGCTTAGACACACAACGCCAAGCTTCAACTTCAAGTGCATGCGCAGTAAGCTCTATTGGCTGCCATTTCCCTCAGGACACACGTGGCTTTTCGGTTGATGTTTTTGTGCTACGAGTGTTATTTGTACCATTGTTCCTGTGCAGTTTCTTGTAAAGTGCAGTGCTCTATACTCTGTGGTAGCGCATGTAACTATTTATAAATGTATTACTGGTGACTACACAACAAGTGTGGTTTTGTGTTTTATTATTAATTGTGTGCTTAAAAATACCGAGGTGACTAGCAAGATGTCAAAGGTGATTGACAGCCTTCACAAAGAGGCGGGAAGGCAGCCATTTCTTGGTGACAACTGACGTCACCCATCAATATATTACTATTTTAAATTTATTCATTAGAATAAATATTAGTTTGTTTCTTTAAATTTTAGAGAAATTTCAATGGCACACACAACAGCAACTAGGGCCTCTGTGAATCTTGGAGAGGTGCAAGCTAGTTCTGTGTGACATTGGCGAAAAGACCCCAACTCACTGGGTTTTGTTCCAGAATCCTTAGGTTGAATGACCAACTGGAACTCTCAGCTGTGGGCTAATCCCCCACACTGATGTACTTACCTGATTAAAAAGACAAAAAGAAATATTAAGAATGACTCAAGTGTGGGATATGGTGGACCTACCACACTTGAGAAGGACGGTCCACCACGGAATCGACCTGGACTTTCTAAACGGCGTATGAGAAAGTGATCTCGGCTGAGTGAATGTAAGATTGGTGAATGGAATACTAGAGGTATAAATGGCAAGATGAGTGAGGTGATTGAGGAGATGAATAAGTACAGACTGGATGTGCTGTGTGTAAGTGAAACCAAAAAGAAGGAAATTGGGGTAGAAGAAGTGAATGGCACGGTGAGTGTGTGGTCTGGAGTATTGGATAAAATGAGAAGACAGGCTGGTGTAGGTGTGATTTTAAGTGAAAAGATGAAGAACAACTTGATTCACTATAGTTGCATAAGTGAGAGAATTCACTGGATTCGTTTGAAAGTGAAACTTCAGAGAATTGTAATTGCTGTAGCGTATGCTCCTTGTGACTCGGAACCTTCTGATAAGAAAGAAGATTTCTGGAATGAGCTAAAAGCTGTTTTGAGCCAGTTTGGTGCTAAAGAAAAAGCTATAATAGCAGGGGATTTCAATGCTAGAGTAGGTGTGCAGAATGCAATTTCTGACAATGTTCTGGGTAAGTTTAATGATCCTTGTGTGAATGATAATGGTGAAAGATTAATTGAACTCTGTATTGAGAATGATCTGTGTGTATCTAATACATTTTTCAACCACAAGTATATACACACATATACTTGGGAAAATCGTACTCTTGGTCAAAAGAGTGTGATAGATTTTGTTGTTTACGATCAGCGTTTGAAACACTTAGTTGTTGACACCCGTGTGATGAGAGTTGCGGATGTTGGTTCTGATCATTACTTGGTAGTGTCACGAGTGAAACTTAATATTGGTTGGAGGAAAAGGAATAGGAAGAGAACCAAGATAGAAAGAATAAAGGTTGATAGGCTCTTTGAAGATCATCAGCGGTATTCTGACTTACTCAGAGAACGATTGAAGGATCTGAAATCTTGTGAGAGGGATGTAGAAAAGAAGTGGGAATGTTTTAAGAACTGTATTGTTACTGCTGCTAAAGAGGTCTGTGGCTCCACAATAGTGGGTAACAATAGAGGTGATGCTTGGTGGAATAGTGAGATTGATGAGGCAGTAAAGAAAAAGAAGGAAGCCTATTTGGGGATGTTGCAAGGTAGAGTCTCTGTGGATGAATATTGCTGTAAGAAGCGTGAAGCTGTTAAGCTGGTTCACCACAGTAAGGCAAAAGATAGGAAAGAGAAAGTGGAAAGGCATGAACTGGCTTTTTGGAAAGATAGAAAGTCCTTCTGGAAGTACATGAGACTCAGGAAAAATAGGGGAAACAAAGTTGTAAGTTGTGTGAAGAATGAGATTGGGGAAATGATATGGGAGCCCAATGAGTTAAGTGACAGATGGGGCGAATACTTCTGTGAGTTATTAGATCAGGAGAGCAAAAATGATTCTGAGACATGCAGATGATGTCACAATGAGGGATGAAAGCACAGGAGGGATCTCAAGAGAAGAAGTGGGCAAAGCTCTAAAATCTCTTCAGAATGGTAAGGCTCTAGGAGTTGATGGCATAACTGCAGAGATGTTGAAGTATGCTGGTGACTCTATAATTGACTGGTTAACTGAAATTTGCCAGTTGTGCTGGGAGTTAGGAATGGTCCCTCAAGATTGGAAGGATGCTATCATTGTTCCCTTGTATAAGGGAAAAGGTGATCAGACTGAATGCAATAATTATCGTGGTATTAGCATACTGAGTGTGCCAGGGAAAGTGTTTGTTAAGGTTGTTATTGAAAAAGTATGGGGTCTTACATCAGAGAAAGTGTGGGATGTTCAGAGTGGTTTTATGCCTGGTAAAGGCTACACTAACCAGATTTTTGCATTACGCATGATGATTGAGAAGTATCTGGCTGTTGGGAAGAAAGTTTTTACTGCCTTCATAGATTTAGAGAAAGCTTACGACCGAGTCAATAGGACATTTTTGTGGAAGGTATTGAATGAATATGGTGTTACTGGGAATCTACTTAATAGTGTAAAAGCCATGTATGCTGGTAGTAGAGCTTTTGTACGAGTGAATGGTGTTTTATCAAAATGTTTTTCCATTGGTGCAGGAGTTAGACAAGGTTGTGTAATGTCACCATGGCTGTTTAATATATTTATGGACGCATGCATGCGTGTGGCCAAAATCGATAATAGCGGCTTATGTCTTGGTAATATCCATGTGTGCAGATTGTTGTATGCTGATGACACTGTCCTGTTGGCAGAGAGCTAAAGTGAGTTGCAGAGTATGTTGACTCGGATGCACGAAGTTCGCATGAAATTCAAACTGAGTATAAATAAGGGAAAAACTAAAGTTATGGTGTTTGAGAGAGGAATAGGTAGCACTGAGTGTAATGTAAATATAAATGGCACTGTGATTGACCAGGTGAGTGAGTTTGTGTATTTAGGAAGCATGTTTGACAGAGAGAACAAGTTGGATGGTGAAATCAGTAGGCGAGTGAATTCTTCTTTGAAAGTCATAGCTGCTCTGGGAGGTTTTCACACAGGAATGATGGATTATCTAGAGAGTCCCGCATGTCTGTGTATGAAACAGTAATTGTTCTTACTCTGATGTATGGCAGTGAAACCTGGGTACTGCAGAAGAAACATAGGAGTCGTTTGTGTGCTGGAGAAATGCGTTACTTAAGTGGGGTTTGTGGCAAGACACGATCTGATTGTGTAAGGAATGAAGATGTATTGCAGTTGTATGATGTAAAGCAAAACGTTGTTAGCAAGGTGGAGACCAATATGCTTCGGTGGTTTGGCCATGTTGAAAGAATGGGTGATGAAATGCTTACTAAGAAAATATTTTCAGCCCAAGTGGCAGGAAGGAAAGGCAGAGGAAGGCCAAGGAAGACATGGGTGGATCAGATTCAGGAGTGTCTGCATGAGAAAAAGATTATGAGTATGAAGTATAAAAGATCTTGTGTACGTCGTGTAATGGATATCAGCGAAGCACGAGTTGTATGTCAAGATCGCTGCAAATGGTGAAGTTTGATACGACAACAATAAGTAAAAATATCTGGAAGTTTGTATTTCTTTTTGGAGCTAACCTCTGAATCTCAGAGAACAGCTTAGTGATATATGTATGTATATATGTATAGGCTTTAAGGATAGTTCTTAATCATCAACATGTACTCTAATAATCGCTTAAACTCGTATGGAAATCCGCTACAGTTTTGCGAGAAATTTCGGAAAAAAAATTGTGTTCTGGGGAAAAATTGGGCCTTAAAAATTTTCTACACTCTTGAAACATAGTACATCAATATATATCATAGGTATGGTGCATTGTGGGTAACTTTAAAAGAAAGCCAATGATTATCTACATGCATAATATGAGTGCTTGTGCTGTTAACCCAATTGGATTACAGAGTAATTGTGGCAGACAGACAAAAAAAGGTACTTGATCAATTTTAGTCCGTATTTAAAGTCGCATTTATAATTTAAAGTTTACTGAATAAATGAGATGTTTCCATACATTATGTAGCTCATAAGGGCTGTAGTCATTGCAACATTGCATACCAGATGCCGCAATATACACAATTTCACCAATCATTAAATCACTGAGGTTACTGGGGGTATTGAGTATCTGTGCATTATTCCAGTCAGGGTTAAGGTTATTCAAAATTACAGATTTGGCCAAGGATGTACCACATATGCCTGCCTTGATACTATATTTGTGCTCCTTAATTCTCAGTCCAAGATTACGCCTGGTGGATCCTATGTAATTAGAGGATAGTTGGTTGACCTATAGTTGCATGAAGCAGTGGGATATTTTAAATACCCCACTGTTTTAGTTTGCTGTTTTGTTCATTTGTTCATGGTCTTTTCGAATCAATGAGATGTTTTGTGATCGGGAGCCAAATTTCAAGTTATACGGTTTAAAATTTGGGATAATGTTCTAATTAATATAGGATGATACTGCATGAAGCCAATATATATGGTACTACGATTAAGGTTCCTTATCAGAGTAGTTGATAAGGCATATTTAACTTTATTGTATATTTGATTAATCAAATGTCTAAGGTATTCATGTTGCTGTGCTAATCTGAAAATGTGATCAACTTTGTGCTGCAAAAGTTCAGGGGTTGACGAATGCAAGTAAGCTCTTCTGAATAGGAAGAATAAAGCTGACAACTTGTGCTGCTTCAGATGTCATGAGTGAAAGTGGATCATAACACGGGTATGACATGGTTTTCTGTAAAAACTGGTGGTAAGATAATTTAGGCTAGAGTTCTTATGTACAGTATATGGATATCTAAAAATGGTAAGGAATTATCAACTTCATGTTCTATTGTGAGCCTGACAATTGTGAACATGGGTGAAAGTTCTTTGGCGAACAAGTGTAAATCATTCTGGCTTTGAGGCCATGCAACCAGGATGTCGTCAACGTACCTTAAGCAAAGTAAAGAATGGAGGGGGAATAAGCTAATAACCTGATATTCAATATGTTGTAGTAGGGATTACGCTAATATAGCTGATAGGGGGAACCCGTTGGGGCGCCCTCCAACGTTGATATATGCTGTCCTAGAATTTGAAATATGAACACTTTTTAACGAAACGAAGCACGATCATAATAGCATTAATTTCGAAAACTGGGACTCGGGCATCAGCACGTTTTGCCTCAATAATTTGATGAGTGGCCTCGACGGGTACATTAGGGTACAACGAGACCACGTCAAGGGATGCCATAATGAAAGGTTGCGATTGTGGCTGAAGCAATCGAAGTCTTTCAATAGCCTTTGTGGCGCTTTTAATAGAGTAAAGAGAATCCACAGTATAAGTGGCAAGATATATGGCCAAGGCTTTTTGTAAAGGTCTGGTGGGGCTGATATATAGCTTGATACCAGAGGACGAATTGGGAAATTCTCTTTATGGAGTTTTACATGTCCGAACATATCAGGCACACGATAGCCAGGGTGAGGGATGAATGCTTGTGAAAAACTATCTGGAAATGAATGTGTTTTTTTAATCTGGAAAGAGCTGCAACAGTGGCTTGACTAAGGTCATTTTGAAGAATTCTGTGTGGAATGGCACTTATAACCTCCTGCATCTTCTGTATATAATCATTATGATTCATATGCACAATCTGATGAGATTTGTCCACCAGGAGGGTAGCCAACTCATTATTATTTTCAAGTTCCGCAAGTTGACATTGCTCTTACATAAGGTCAGTATGCGGAACCAGGTAACGAACGGTATGCAGTGGGGTGTACGCCATAGTCACCCTAGCATAATCCCTATGTTGTTCTGGAACTCGATTTATTATGCTCTCCACCTGGGGGATTGTATTCAATAACGGACCTCCTGTAGGTGGATAGGAATATTTTACTACTGTGTTCAAGACTCTGGTTTGCACAATGTTAAGTTCAACATCGCTGAGGCTTTTAAACCTTGTTGGAATTTGATTTTCTGAACAGCGGTAAGGGACACGATGGTTATCTTTTTGGTGTTTTACATTTGTGTCAACTAAAGCACACAGTTATCGGATATGGGTGAAAGTCAAAGTTTCAACTTCATTCCTCAAAACAGCAGAAGTAATCAAGTCCTTGGTCCACAGCAACAGGATGTTCATTTTTAACTAAAAGAAGGTGGGTATAATAACACTCACAGTTGAGTAAGTCAAGTAATCCTCTTTTGCTGTGTATGGCTCTTGCCAAACTTTTGCACTCGGCAGTCCTGATGATTCTGTTGTCATGCCAAGAGAGTCCTTTAGTATGGATCTGCAAGAACCTCAGGATCACTCCCAAGTCCCTGCAGTTTAGCAGAAAGCAAAGATGAGTTTCTTCCTTGGCCAACTTTAGACGCAAAGTTCTAAATGTAGAAATTGCCGCCTTGCACATGCCTATATAAATTTAAACTGCTAAAAGGTATTATCATGCGCTGCAATGATCAAAATTACAAGAAGACTCGTGCAAAAATGATACTAATGATTCATGAAATTTACCGTCTAAAGCACGATTTTAATAAAAATTTAATTATATATACAATTTAAAAACTTATATATACACATGAGCACTTTCGAGACAGTGGCTACCTTATCATCAGATGGAATAAGAAAAACATAGTACATCAATATATATCATAGGCATGGTGTATTGTGGGTAACTTTAAAAGAAAGCCAATGATTATCTACATGCGTCATATGAGTGCTTGCGCTGTTAACCCAATTGGGTTACAGAGTAATTGTGGCAGACAGACAAAAAAGGGTACTCGATAGATTTTAGTCCGTATTTAAAGTCACATTTATAATTTAAAGTTTACTGAATAAATGAGGCATTTCCATACATTATGTAGCTCGTAAGGGCTGTAGTCATTGCAACATTGCATACCAGATGCCGCAATACACACAATTTCACCAATCATTAAATCACTGAGGTTACTGGGGGTATTGAGTATCCGTGCATTATTCCAGTCAGGGTTAAGGTTATTCAAAATTACAGATTTGGCCAAGGATGTACCTACATATGCCTGCTTTGATAATATATTTGTACTCCTTAATCCTCAGTCCAAGATTGCGCCTGGTGGATCCTATGTAATTAGAAGATAGTTGACCTGTAGTTGCCTGAAGCAGTGGGATATTATGAACACCCTATTGTTTTAGTTTTCTGTTTTGTTCACAGTCTTTTTGAATCAATGAGAAGATGTTTCATGATCGGCAGCCAAATTTGAAGTTATACGGTTTACAAATTTGTAATAATGTTCTAGCTTATAAGTTATTAACTTATTCCCCCTCCGTCCTTTACTTTACTTAAAGTACGTTGACGACATTCTGGTTGCATGGCCTCACAGCTGGGATGATTTACACTTGTTCGCCAACAAACTTTCATCCATGTTCCCAATTCTCAGACTCACAATAGAACATGAAGTTGA
Organism: Macrothele yani; assembly: GCA_039090855.1. Classification (NCBI taxonomy): domain Eukaryota; kingdom Metazoa; phylum Arthropoda; class Arachnida; order Araneae; family Macrothelidae; genus Macrothele; species Macrothele yani. The sequence goes on along the minus strand of CM076994.1, from coordinate 71,651,842 downwards.
TAATTTCTTACCATTTTCAGATATCCATATACATAAGGACTCCAGCCTTAATTATCTTACCACCAGTGTTTACAGAAAACCATGTCATACCCGTGTTATGAACCCCTTTCACTCATCACATCTGAAGCAGCACAAGTTGTCAGCTTTATTCTTCCTATTCAGAAGAGCTGACTTGCATTCATCAACCCCTGAACTTCAGATTTTCTGATTAGCACAGAAACATGAATACCCTAGACATTTAATTAATCAAATTTACAATAAAGTTAAATATGCCTTATCAACTACTCTGATACGGGACCCTAATCGTAGTACCATATAAACTGGCAGAAAGTGAAAAAAGAACACCAAGAACGAATTGGCGGACGATCATGAAATTTACATATGTTAATGGGGTCGAGTTTACGTAGGTGTGATGTTAATTTCGGGACCAACCGGTGAGCGCTTACGCCACAGCACTGCATAATATGCAAATTATCGTCGGTGGTATTAAAGGAGTATGGCGAAGTGAATGTAATCAGTCGTCGGCGTACTGACATGTGTGAAAACCCTGAAGAAGCTGCAATGCCTGGACATGGAAGACGTGTACGATTTTAGCAGTTATCGGACTTTGAGCTAGGTCGTCTAGTCAGACTCCGCGAGGCTGGGTGGTCGTATCATCGTATTGCGGAGCGAATTGGACGGGAAGTATCGGTGGTGGTACGATGGTGGCGTAGATGGTCCGAGGAACATTCCCACACGAGAAGACGTAGAACCGGGAGTCACAGACGGACTGATGAGCGGACCGATCGACGCATAAGAAGAGCGGGGTTGTCAAGCAGAACATCCACTGTGACGCAAATCCGAGCTGCCATTGCGCCTGAGGTGACTGTGCGAACAATCCCCAACCGTCTACTGGATGCAGGACTACGTGCACGTGTGCCTCCGACTCCAGCCCACCGTCAGGAACGGCTGCAGTGGTGTCGCCGACGTCTGCACTGGAGAACGCAATGGCGATCTGTCGTGTTCAGCGATGAAAGCAGATTCTGTTTGGAAGCCTCCGATGGCCGTATGCGTGTTCGCAGACGCACAGCGGAGCGTCTCCACCCTTCTTGCATCCGCCAGCGACACACAGGGCCTACACCTGGTCTCCTGGTGTGGGGAGCGATCAGCTATCACTCCCGTACACAACTAGTGTTTGTACCGGGTAGGTTAAACAGCACCTCCTACATCAACAACATCATTCAGCTCGCTGTTGTGCCATTTGTAAGGTCGGTCCATCGTGGTGTTTTCCAGCAAGATAACGCACGCCCACACACGGCATGTGCAACGCAACATGCACTTCAGGGTGTGAGACAACTTCCATGACCTGCACGTTCACCGGATTTGTCCCCCATTGAGCACGTGTGGCATTTTATGGGACAATGACTTATCCGGTCTCCACGGCCAGCCACGACCATCCCCGATTTACGCGTCCAGGTTGAGGATGCTTTAAACTCAATACCACAAACTTACATCCAACATCTGTACGACAGACTTCATGCCAGAATTGCACAGTGTGACGCAGTTCATGGCCGTTCAACCTCGTACTAACCATGTTACATGGAAATGTTTTTTTCAGTTTACCAGCAAATACAGCTGTATTTTGCCATAATGTTTTGATCACGTTATCCTCTGTATTCCGTTATTATGCTGTATAAATTTCGTTGGTATCAGACGTCTCCTTCTTGGTGTTCTTTTTTCACTTTCCACCAGTGTATAATGGCTTCATGCAGTATCATCCTATATTAACTAGAACATTATCACAAATTTGTAAACCATATAAATTGAAATTTGGCTCCCGATCACGAAACATCTTCTCACTGATTTGAAAAGACCATGAACAAAACAGCAAACTAAAAGAGTGGGGTATTTATAATATCCCACTGCTTCAGGCAACTACAGGTCAACTATCCTCTAATTACACATGATCCAAAAGGCGTAATCTTGGACTGAGAATTAAGGAGCACGAATATTGTATCAAAGCAGGCATGTGACTGTGGTACATCGTTGGCCAAATCGGTAATTTTTGAATAACCTTAACCCTGACCCCCAGTAATCTCAGTAATTGAATGATTGGTGAAAGTATGTATATTGCGGCATCTGACATGCAATGACTACAACCCTTATGAGCTACATAATGTATGGAAACGCCTCCTTAATTTAGTAAACTTTAAATGTGGACTAAACTTTATCGAGTACCCTTTTTTGTCTGTCTGCCACAATTACTCTGTAACCCAATTGGGTTAACAGCACAAGCACTCATATTATGCATGTAGATAATTATTGGCTTTCTTTTAAAGTTACCCACAATGCACCCTGCCTATGATATACACTGAAGAGCAATTTAATTAGAGACAGCTGGCGTTACGCAAATGTGGCGCTGTGGGCAGCCCTGTAAACGGAAACGACATGACGTATGCAGCGATCCGACAATATAACGAGTGATGCTGGTTGGTTGGTTGGTTAATTAATTTTAATGGCGCAAGGGCCATGGTTGGCCAAAGAGCGCCAAACAAAAGACATCAAAACAAAACAAAATCAATAAAAAACGTACACAAGGTTAAAAACAGGCTGATGTGGTAAAAATGAAACATGAGAGTGAACAAGTTAAAATCTAGATGAGTTTAAAAAAGTCAATTTCGCGTAAAAACCAAAACACTGCTTTCACGTCGCAGGCCTCGCCAATAATAACTTGCAGCGTAGCTGCTCCTTCGTCCAACAGATGAGAGTGAAAATGACGAAAACGATGAGTACAAAACCGAACACAAGTACACAAAACATGAAGGACAGTGAGACGACAGTTGCACCCCTCACACATCGGGACACTCTCGCCACACAGCAAAAAGCAGTGAGTAAAACGACAGTGCCCAATGCGGAGACGTGCAAGAACAACTTCCTCACGACGGTTCATCCGCAAACTGGACTTCCAAAGTCCGATCTGTGGTTTGATAGAATGCAGCTTATTGCTGCCCTGCTGAGACCACAGGGACTGCCACTCGTCCAGGAGAAATGTCCGGATCAAAGGTCGGAAATCGCGGAAAGATAGTGGCAGCCGAGCTGGCGACATGGAGGAAACAGACCTGGCAGACAGATCTGCCAGCTCGTTACCCCGGATCCAAACATGGCCAGGAACCCAACAGAATCGGACCAGGAAGCCATCACCCTCCAAAGTTCCAAGAAGACGACGGACATCACGGATGACAGGTGAGTCCGTGTCCTCTGGAGAAGATAAAACTTGGATGACGGACTGGGAATCAGAGCAAACCATAGCGCGACGATGCGAGCGAGACTGTATGTGGCACAAAGCGAGGTGTACCGCACGCATCTCTGCCGAAAAGACGGTGGATTCACGCGGAAGCCTCTCAGCATGTGAGGCATCGCCACAAACATAAGCGGATCCAACGACATCCCCGGACCTCGAGCCATCGGTGAACACAGGCACGAGCTGCTGGTACACCAAGAGCAGGAGTGGACGACTTTGGCCACACACAAAGAGAAAGGTCAGCCGTTGCTTGAACGGACTGCCAAGGAGGTTGGTTAAAAAAGGTGGTCAAACCAATCCCAGACAAGTTTAGACCAGCATCGCGCACTATGGCAGACATCCGAATCCCGAACGTCGGAACACAGGAGGGGCGGTGGGAAAACAAGCGGACACGGTCCGGTTGGAAGATGGAACCATGCAGCGGATGATCAGGAAGAGATTTCAGTTTCGTGTAAAACTGAAGAGACAGCTGCTTACGACGGATGCATAACGGCGGCTCATGAGCCTCCGCATACAGGCTATGCACGGGAGAGGTACGGAAAGCACCAGTACATAGCCGCAATGCCTGGTGATGGACGGGGTCCAAAGGCTTTAAAACCGATGGACGCGCTGAACCGTACGTAATGCATCCGAAGTCTTTGACCGAATGAGAGTGGTAAATGCGAAGCATTGAGCACCTGTCAGCCCCCCAAGATGTTCGAGAGAGGACCTTCAGGATACTCAATGACTTCGTGCACGACACCTTCAAAGACTGGATGTGAGGTCGGAAGGTGAGTGCTCGGTCAAAAGTTAGCCCAAGGAACTTGGCTTCTGACACCACAGGAATGGTGGTACCATCCAGACGGAGACTGGGGTCTGGGTGAAGGCCCCGTTTGCAGCAAAAATGCACGCAAACGGTCTTCTGGGTCGAGAAGCCAAATCCATTGTGGGAGGCCCAGGTAGAGATCTTATTAATGGCCGACTGCAGCTGCCGCTCAATAGTGCGCATGTTGACAGATGCGCAAGAGATCTGCAGATCATCCACGTACATGGAGCCACGAACCGACGTAGGAAGTAGAGTGAAAATATGATTTACACGAAGGATGAACAATGTCACAGAAAGAATGGAGCCTTGAGGGACACCCTGCTCTTGTGGGTAGAACGCAGAGAGGGTCGACCCGACGCGCACACGGGAACTCCGGTCCTGGAGAAATCCGGCGATGAAAGATGGTAAGTTTCCCCGCAATCCGCACTCGTGCAGATCACGGAGAATGTCGTATCTCCAGGTGCGGTCGTAAGCCTTCTCCATATCGAAGAACACGGAGACCATGTGCTGACGCCAGACAAACGCCTCCCTGACAGATGTCTCAAGGCGAAGATGATGATCTGAGGTGGATCGGAATTTCCGAAATTCACTCTGATGAGGTGAAAGAAGGTGACGTGATTCCAAATAAAAAACTAAACGAAAATTGATGATGCGCTCTAGAACTTTGCAGAGGCAGCTCGTCATAGCAATTGGTCGGTAGTTCAACTGGTTAGCGGGATCTTTACCAAGTTTGAGAACAGGAACGACAATGGCAGTGCGCCAAGATTCGGGAAAGTCACGCTCGTGCCAGATCCTGTTAAACAGGACCAGCAGACATTCAAGAGAGGACGGAGAAAGGTGCTTCAGCATTTCATAATGGATGTTATCCGGTCCGACAGATGTTCGGCCGGATCGATTCAGGGCAATCTTCAGTTCGACGGCAGTCAGCGGACTGTTATAATCGGTAGCGGAAAACGTTCAAGCCGCGGCTGTAACTGCCGGAACGAAGCAGGGTAATTGCGGCTGCTGGACACCGAAGAAAATGCGGCGCCCAGACAGTCAGCAATACCCTGAGCATCAGCAACCGTTCCCCCACCACTCTCAAGAATGGAGATTTCCCCAGAAGGGTACTTACCCCGAATCTTGCGGATCCTGTCCCAAACGATCTTAGAGCTGGTAGTGGTGTTAATCCCGGATACGTAACGTATCCAAGATTCCCCTTGACTACGACGACGTACCAATCGCGCGTAAGATTTGGCATTCTTGAAAGCAAGTAGGTTCGCGTCGGTGGGGTACCGACGAAACCTACCCCAAGCCCGATGTTGGGCCTGACGAGCTGCCTTGCAAGCAGAATTCCACCAAGGTCGCGGGCAACGTGGAAGTTTAGTCGACGTCCTGGGGATGGTAAGTTCTGCCGCTTGCACAATACAATCCGTTACCGCCGCAACAGCTTCATCGATCGTACCCGAGGTCACCATGTCTGGAGTAATGGTCGCTGAAGCCGTGAATGAGTCCTACTTGGCTCGATCGATAGCCCATCTAGCTGGGCGAGTAGAATGACGGTACCCGTCACCTGCTAGACGGAGAAAGATGGGAAAATGATCACTGCCAAGGGGATCAGCAGACACGCTCCAGGACCAGTCTGGATATAAAGATGGTGAACTCAGAGACAGATCAATGGCTGAGTACGAACGGGTGGGTTCATGAAAATAAGTGACTGCCCCGGTGTTGTGGAGACAGAGGGACGTGTTGCAGAGAAGAGACTCAACAACACGGCCCCTGGGGTCACGAGAGCTAGAACCCCACAACGGATTGTGTGCATTAAAATTTCTGAGGAAGAAAGGAGGCGGCAACGGGTCGACTAAATCCTCCAGATCCGAAAGGCTCACAGCTTCAGCTGGTGGCATGTAAACGGAACAGACCTGTTCACAGAAATTCTCACTGCCACTGCCTGCAAAGTCGTCCGAAGGGCAACTGCAGTGACAGGAATACCATGTGGAACAACAACGGCCACTCCTCCGCAGGCGATAACACCGTCCTCATGATCCTTGCGGAAAATTGAATATCTCCGCAGCGGAAAAGTGTCCGTTGTTTGAAGCTTTGTCTCCTGGAGGCAAACGCACACAGGTGTGTGCGAAGACAGTAAGCCTTTCAGATCATCAATTCGTGGTCGCAGACCTCGGCAATTCCACTGAATGAGCGTAGCCATAATGAAAAATAAAAGGAAAGGATGAAAAACGAAAATGACAGACGACTAGAATGTCTCCGAGTCGTCCATCAGCTCCTGACCATCTGCAATGTCCGGAGGCAACACAGGGCTGTGCTTACTCACACAGGGCTGCGCTACCGGGGGTTTTGGTGGTTTTACCCTGCTCTGTTTCGAGGGGGAGGATCCTGGTTTCACCTTTTCCGGCTTCTTCTTAGGTGCGCCCTGGGCCTGGGTCCCAGTGCTGGCAGAAGATGTTTTCTGCACAGAGGATGTTTTAGGCGTCGATGTTGATGGCGCCTTGGATTCAAAGCGGCGAGACTTCAGTGCCTCCAATCCGGCAGCAACGATGTCCTCAAAAGCATAAGGACACCGCGCTGGGATGGTCACCTCAGTCTGCACCGCTACAGTAGCCTTCTGGACCAGAACCGATGCATAGGAGCGCCGGCCTGTTGGTAGAGGAGCTATCCGCCGTCTGGCTTCAGGATAAGACAGATGTTCTGTCGTCTTCTGGCGTTGGACAGCCTGCTCCTCGATCCACTTTGGGCACTGCTTAGAAGAAGCCGGGTGAGATCCCTCGCAATTGACACAGTGGTCCGAGTCAGCGGAGCAGTCCGCCAAAGAGTGTTCAGGCGACCCACGGCGCCCACACTTTGCTACATTACGGCAAGACTGCTGGGAGTGACCGTAATGCTGGCTGGCACTTGAAACATCTCAAGGGGTTTGGAATGTATGGTCGAACATCGAGCCGCAAGTAACCCGCCTTGATGGAAGTTGGCAGGGTAGGGGAGTCAAAGGTAAGCACGATGTTCCGGGAGGGAATAGACTTCCCATCCCGCCGGAAAAGAATACGCCAAACCCCAGTGACATGTTGTTCCCCAAGTTCTTCCAGCAATTCCTCATCGCTGCATTCCAGCAGGTCGCGGGAGTTGATAACTCCGCGAGAGGAATTGAGGAAACCGTGGGGAGATATTTGGACTGGAACGTCCAGCAGAATGGTCGTCTCCAGCAAGGTGGCACTGTGGGAATAATTTGAAGTCTCCACAAGAAGATCCCCTGACGGGAGCTTCTTAACACTCTTTGGTGAGCCTGCAACGGCCTGAAGAGCCTTATTAATCCAGAAAGGACTCTTCGAACTGAGGCATTGTTCTGGATCAACAGAATGAATCAGAAGAAACAGAGCATTGCAGTTGGAACTAAGTAGTTTCTTAGTGGAGGAGGGCAACCCATCCTCCACATGGCGCTTCAAAGGTACAGCATGGGAAACACTTTGGTTTGCCATTAAGAAGAGAAAAGATTCGTCCGCAGACCTCCCCACCCACTACCGAGCCCAACGAGGGAGAGCCGGAGGTCCGCAAGCCCAAGAGGACGCAGGACACGGCTCTAGGGATAGTCAGCGGATATAGCAAGTTGGTAGGAGGGACTGAAATGGGAATCCTGGACGACCATTTGCTCCTGTTTGTGCATCTTCAACATCTCACTGGGGACCTCATCCTGCAACAAGACAATGCACCGTGCTCCCGAATTGCATCCGAATGGTTGGATGAACACTCCACTGACGTGACCTCGCTTCTGTGGCCAGCTAGGTCACCTGACCTCAATCCCATCGAGCACATCTGGGATGCCACCGAGAGAGATGTCTGAGGCACTGACCCCTCCATCAAATCTTCGTGAACTGTGGGAGCTTGTTCAGGGGTCGTGGATCCATATGGCTTCCCAACGCTTTCGGTGTCTTGTCAAGTCCATGCCGAGACGAATCGCCACCGTCAGCAGGGCAAAAGGTGGTGCTACACGTTACTAGACAGGTATCTCTAACTCAATCGCTCTTCAGTGTATATTGATGTACTATGTTTTTCTTATTCCATCTGATGATGAGGCAATCGCTGCCTCGAAAGTGCTCATGTGTATATATAATTCACTTTTTATTAAAATCGTGCCTTAGACAGCAAATTTCATGAATCATTGGTATCATTTTCGCATGAGTCTTCTTCGAATTTTGAACAGTCTAGAGAATTTTATGCACAGAGAAAAACACATGTGCTTTTATGTTGTGCTGCATCATGAGGTGTAACAGAAAATTGCTATCATTCTGCCCATTATGAAGTAGCACATTGCAAGATTTCAGACTTGTGCAAGGATTGTATCCATAATGAAGGTATATGAACATCAGCATAACAATTCTTAAGAGCTTGCAATTTAAAACGAGAAACGCTTGGTAACAAACTAGCCAGTGTTGTAGTGCAGGATCCATGAAAAATACCACGAATCACAGGAGGCCATTTACTTATACCTTGAAGTGTTTTTCAACATTGTACCCAAGATAGATCAGAAAATTCAATTCATAATTTCAACCAACAAGCTTGCATCTGTAGTCTACAAAATATCATGTGACTATGTTCTACATGACCAGCACATGAGACTACATTAAATGACAGTCATCCAAACATGAGAGCTGAAAGAATATAACAAAGAAAGCAAATATCATGTGTGACTGATTTATGTTCCTGAAGGTTAACTGAGGTTGTGTTACCTGATTTAAACTAATCAACTATATTAATTTACTGAACATCTATCAGTGCTTTGTGGTTGTCAAATAAGAAATGTTTAGAACTGAACACACCATTTCACCTTGTGATATCGATTTTATACATCATAATTGTGGCATTTGACATAATTGACAAATATCGACAAACTGTTTCACAGGTTTGCTTTTACCTTAAGTATATTTAATTTCTTTCACAAAGTCTCTTTGCATATGATGTGTGTTATTGAGGCATAAACACAACCAATGTGAGCCAACAGCGATGGGCATGTGTATTCAAATTTTTAATGTGGATGTGTTCTTACTATTTAAATTCTGAACTTTAAAGCAATGAGAAGTGTCATGGTTAAGGTGGACCACAAATAATTTTGCTTCCTATACTTCCACTGGAAAAACTTCTGTACACATTTTCTTCACAATTAAAGTGTTCCCAAGGATGAAAATTTGAACATCGAATAAAATAGCTTCATATTATAACTTGGAATACTTAATATTTTCTAAAACTTAACCATAATTATTAAAAATCAATAACTTTTCCTTTGGTGGTGTTGAAACCAGAAAAAAGATGGCGTGACCTGTACTTTGATGACGTCAGTAGGCAAACAAATGTTGGATTGCTTAATTATGGTTATGTTTTATAAAATATTAAGTATTCCAAGATATAAAATGAAGTTATTTTAATTGATGTTCAAATTTTCATCCTTGGGAACGCATCAATTGTGAAGAAAATGTGTACAGAAGTTTTTCCATTGGAAGTATAAGAAGCAAAAATTACTTGACGCCCACTTTAATAAATGCTTTAATGAAGCATTGATAACATTACTAGTATGTAGGACTTTTGCTGTGATGCAGATGCTGTAGAATGCCAAACAGTACATAAATTTAAACAACAGCACTTCTTAGAAGTAACTTTATAACCCCTTGCTTTATTTTTTTTATCATGGATATAACAATAATAAAATTAATATGGAATTCACAAGAAACAGTGATCACTCCACTGTACACTGCCATCACAAATAAAAATAACTGATAGAAGCAGATGTAACATAAGTTTGACTACACATGTACACAGTTCTAAGTTCATTATATTAACATAGTATATGTATATTTATGTGTAGATCACAACGAATTTAAAAATAGTGCAAGGCTTCCTTTGGATTTACTCTTTTTTGTTTCTTTCTGCAAAGCTTTACATAAAAGGAAATGTTTCTTCTTTTTGATGCTGGATGATTTTGTGGAAATTGGTGTTCTACTACTGGAGGAGGGAGTTCCACAGCTTATATTAAGAAAGGATGCATCTGTTTGCATGGTACATGGTTTAGAAAATTCTGCTTCTTTAACACTTCTCTTTATCACACTTTGGGATACACAACTGGTGCTTGTAAAGTTGTCAGATCTGGAAAGAAATTTTACAATATAATTTTTAATCACTAAAGGTTATCCAAATTTATGTAACAGATACAGCCATTAGGTTTACAATAAACAATATTAATGTTTTTCATCTCATGAGCAAACTAATTAATACCTGCTACACAGTATTAGACACCAAATATCAAATTGATGCTATAGATTAATGTTCAGGTGGGAATATTATACACACAAAAAAAAAAGCAGGCATCAATAACAGAAGAAAATTAGTTTTCAATTAAACAAATTTTGCAGTGACATTTCTCGTGAATTATGTGGGATCAGAGAGCTGTTTTAAAGCTGTGTTTGAATTACAACATCATTGAAAAAAGTACTATAATGATTTTTGTAATGTAGAGCATGACAGCAGGTGTGATACAGAACAAAAATTAACTGTATCAGATATGAATGGAATATACATTTTCATCACAAGTCATTAAACATATGGCATGTTCATCTCCCTACCCATTTACTTCTCTCACAGAGTGTTTTGGAAAGGATAACTGAACCCACCACACACGCACATCAAAAGTTTAGCAATCCACTTCCCTTTCATAGCTTTTTATATTATCATCATCATAAAGAATGTCCTGAATGTGTGAAGTGTCAGAACTTCGTACCTTCAGAACTTATCTTTTCAATACATGTACACTATTTTTAGCTAGGCATTTGACATATGAAGTCTCTAAAAATTCTTATATTAGTATCAGTATGTCTGTAAATCTGCAAACACCATATATTTTCACCTTTCACTTGGATCTGAAAAGTTATTTTCCTATTGAGTAGTTGCAAGAGAACTATGAGAATGTGATGACCCACACCTTTCTTCTTTTTCTAATGCAGAATTTTGCTACTAGGGGTGTAAATGCACATGTCTATTTACCTCAGTCTATATCAATGCTTCTAAACTTCTGATAAAAAAAAGAAATTCTGACCAGATATCTTTCACTATAATAAACATTTTACTTAATGAAAACATAATGAAAAGGAAAGCAGAAACCCAAGTCACACAATAATGACTGAAAGATGCATTAATGCATTTGTAATGAAACATTGTTTCATTTACATGAAAGAAGTAATAAAAATTGGGATGTTTTGGTGTAGCAACTCTTCTACCTTCTTCAGCCATGGATGAATGAAGTTTACATAACGCTTAGTGAATCAGATATTGCCATATTGTAAAATAGATTTTTAAATTATAGGACTTTGATGAGGTGGGCCTGTATTACAGGTATAATGGGGAAAAAAATTCTATACTTTCGCAATACCCAAGAGATTCCCTATTAATGAATGAAATAACATATTTTGGGTTTTAACAATCATAAACAGCAGAATTATCACTGGTAGTTAACAGCGAAAGAGAAGTAGAAGGGTTACCTTTTTTAACATCTGAAATTTCTTCTGCCAGACACCAATTGATACTATGGTAAATACTTGCAAAATAGTGGGTAACATCTGCTAAGGTGTTGACCTCAATAGAATAAACACCAGGTAATTCCAGGGGTTTGTTTGGAACTCCGTCTTTAATAATAAGATTGATAAGTTGTGCAGGTGGCTTAACTGCAACCTTGCAATCATAGAATTTAAAGGTTGAGAAAAGCTTTTAAGAAAAGGATAGGTTGAAAGAGATAAGAGCTGACAAACTGACAGGCAGTTCAAAGTTCAGGATGTAAACAAGTGACCTTTTTTGCAACGCAAATTTCTTAAACTGTGGATCAAGAACAGAAAGTTATGCGAGTTTCCAATGCTGCCAAGCATTTTTCTACTAAGGCCAACTAAATTAGTTCCCAGTGACAGAGAGTAGCCCAATTGTGAATTCTAAAATGGTAAGGATCTAAAACTTACAATAAAAAAAACGTAACTCCAAAGAAAGGGAAAAATTCTTATGTACTCAAAATAGGTTTTTCATCGCAATAATGAACCTCAAGATCTAGTATCTTAATACTGCATGAACATTTTAACATCACATCCACAGATTCAGGAGATTGTTTCCTGTAAGTACATGTAAACTGCATGAAACAATAGCTGTCACGAGTCTTCATGAGATGTGATTTGCCTGATGGCTAAGCGCAAATTTTCATGACATAAGAAACTCTATGATAAGTGAAGCTATTTCATAATTTCTTGAGAAGTATCTCATACATTAAAACAACTTGACTGACCTATGCTATTCCACTGGCAATATTGGCTAGTCATTAGCTTAAAGGAACAGTAAACTTTAAAAAAAAGGTTCTCGAAAATACAAATTTTTGCTGTCATGTTATGCAGGTGACAGGATGATGCTCATAGAGCCAAAATTTGTTTCCCTACGGCCATTGGGAGCTGAGTAAACAGGCGACAAAGTTTCTAGTGATGACGTCACACTAGACAAGCCATGAGATAAGCAGTCAAGCCCTTCTCCCACGCCAGTGGCATCTGTGTACTCGGCACGATAGGAGTTGTGAGGGAAAGTATGAGGTAATTAGTGTCAGGAATTTCTCTCCTTGTGTTGCACGTGTCCTGTTCATTAGTCATCTGTTCTAACATGGTCTCGTGTTGCATTGTCGGTTGTTCAAATACAACTAATAAATGCAAAAACCAGTCTGTAAGTTTCCATAAATTTCCTGACAGAAACAAATCTCCAGAGCGTTATATATGTAGTATGGTTAACCAAAATTAAAAGAGTTAGTTTTACGCCTAGTAATTATAGTGCTGTGTGTTCCGTTCATTAAAAAAAAGAAGACTATGAACTGTCATCTGTTTTGCAGAGGGAATTACTGGCAAGTAGTTCATCTAAAAGAATTCTGAAAAAAAAAAAAAAAAAAAACTGTTGTACTGTCACTTGTGCTCAATGCACCATCAAGTTGTGACATTCCACACAAGTGGAAAAAATCCCGATATATTAGAAGCAAGGAAGTCCAAGAAATAATAGTAGGCAGCATCTTAGAGTTCAATGAGACTACTTATGACTCGGCAACTTCGCTTGCAGTCATTGAATCTCCAGTTGAAGCAGAAGAGCGCTGCTGCACTTCTAGTGTGGCTGTCCAATGTGAGGTGGGAAATGAAACGTACATAGCAGCAGAAAAAGCTTTCATTTCATTGGAAGAAAACGGCTGCCATACGGACAGTTCAACTGACACAGAATCGGTTAGCCACAAAGATTCACAAGGCAGTTATGATATAGAAAAAAATTAACACCACCACTGCATCAAAACTAGACTTGAAAAAGTTAAATGTAGTGAAGCACTATTTCTTGTATTTTTCGATGCAATTTTGAAGTTATTTCATTTGTGTCATAATCTGACAGAGCTGCACAGCTTGTTATCCAACTCTCGAAAAGATACCAGGCTCAGATTATTCAAACTTATGCACCCACCACAAGTCATCCTGAAGAAGAAATTGAAGAATTTTATGAGGAAATTTGTCATCTAAATAATAAAGGTAAGCAGCACTTGAAAATAATTATGGGAGATTTCAATGCAAAAATAGGGCAACAGCAACAGAATGAAACTTCAGTAGGTAAATTCAGTCACGGCAACAGAAACCAGCGTGGAAATACTCTCGTTGAGTTTGCAGAGGCAGAAGGGTTTTTCATTTTGAACTCCTTCTTCAAGAAAAAGCCACACAGGAAATGGACATGGAGACATCCAAATGGGACGACAAGTGAAATTGATTTTATTATGTGTAACAAAAAATTCGTCATAGAAGACTGCAGTGTGCTAAACAAGTTCAACACAGGTAGTGACCATAGATTGGTGAGATGTAAGATGACACCTCAACACTAAACTTGAACGTAGCAAGCTCATAAGACAAACAAAATCTATTGACATAACCAACCTTAAAAAACACCATAATACCTTCAAGTTGGAACTGAAGAACAGGTTCTCTGCTTTAGAAGGCCTAACATCGGAAGAAGTGGACATCTCTGAAGTTAACAGAAAAGTAACCAAAGCTCTTATGGAAACAGCAACAAAATTAGCTGGGTCTAAGAACAAGTTGCATGTAAATAAATTATCAGGAAAAACGAAAATGTTGATGCAAAAAAGAAGAGAGATGAGGACAACTAAAGAAGATGTGACTTCCAAAGTGGAATATATAGAGCTATGCAAGACAGTACGAAAAAGCATCACTGAAGACGTAAGAAAATTTAACTGTGAACTAGTGAGGAAAGCAATTGAAAACAACCAAAGCCTAAAGATAGCAAAGGGACATCTCAGTAAGGGAAGAAAACAGATTATGGCACTGAGAAAAGAAGATGGTTCTGTAACAAGAAATAGAGGCGAAATTTTGACAAGAGTGAAAGATTTCTACTCCAAATTATATGAAAGGGATGATACATGCACTCCAGACATCATGAAAGATACCAGTACCAGAGTTCCTCCAGTCCTTCCAGCAGAAGTTGCACATGCAATCAAGAACATGAAGCGGGGAAAAGCTCCAGGAGAAGATGGAATTACTGTAGACATCTTACAAGAAGCAAGTGGAGAAATCGAAACAGTACTCGCCCAAATTTTCACTCGATGCCTTAATGAAGGAAAGATTCCTGAGGATTGGAACACCGCTACAATGATCCTGCTACATAAGAAAGGTGACATTGAGGATCTCGGAAACTACAGACCTATCAGCCTCCTATCAGTAGTTTATAAAATCTTCACTAAAGTTCTTTCACACCGCTTGAAGGTAACACTGGACATGGCTCAACCGAGAGAACAAGCTGGATTCAGGAGTGGCTACAGCACAATAGATCATATCCATGTGCTGAGAGAACTAATTGAAAGAGCGAGGGAATATGAACTTCCATTGTGCATGGCTTTTATCGATTATGAAAAAGCCTTTGATTCGGTGAAACCATCAGCAGTTACAATGGCTCTGAAAACCTGCGTTATTGAAGATGCATACATTAATATTATTAATAACATCTATGAAAATGCAAGTGCAAAGATTAGGCTGTTTGAAAATACAACACACATAAAAATTGGAAAGGGAGTGAGACAAGGTGACACCATATCTCCGAAGCTCTTTAATGCCACATTGGAGGGTGTTTTTCAGTCACTGAGCTGGGAAAACAAGGGGATAAAGATTAATGGAGATTATCTAACCCACCTTCGTTTTGCTGATGACGTAGTCATTTTTGCAACTAGCCCATCAGAGCTGCAGAGTATGATCCAGGAACTTGCTGACAAGAGTAAAGAAGTGGGATTAAAAATGAACTTTCAGAAGACAAAAGTGATGTTCAATGCTTTTACAAGAAATGAAGATTTATCGATTAATGGAGAAAAGCTGGAGATAACAGACACGTACGTTTATCTTGGACAGCAGATATCAAGTGAGGGTCACATTGATGAAGAAATTAATCGGCGTACAAAACTTGCCTGGAGAGCTTTTGGAAGAAACAGCATAATTTTCAAGAGCAATATGCCATTATGTCTTAAAAGAAAAGTGTTTGATCAGTGCATCCTTCCAGTGCTTACGTATGGTGCAGAGACGTGGACCTTAACTAAAAGAGACATACAAAGGCTGCAGACAACTCAAAGAGGCATGGAGAGGTGCATACTTGGTGTAACCAGGAGAGATAAGAAGAGGAACTCGTGGATCCGAAAAATGACAAGAGTGGAAGACATCATGATCAGAGTTAAATCCCTGAAATGGCAATGGGCTGGACATACTGCCAGAAGGACAGATCATCGATGGACAGCCGAAATTTTAGATTGGATTCCAAGGGACAGGAAAAGACCCAGAAGAAGACCACATGGGAGATGGGTGGATGAAATTCGAAAGTATGCAGGGGTGACATGGAGGAGACTGGCACAAGACAGACCGTTGTGGAGGAAACTTGGGGAGACCTTCGTCCAGCAGTGGATTGATAGTGGTTGACAATGATGATGATGATGATGATGTGGTAAAAATGTTGTTGATGTTGCAACTAAAACAAAAGGAATAATGCTAATCGTTACTTCGAAATGTGTAAATACACATGTTTATATTTGGTGCTCTCAGAACATCTGCAATCGACATGCCTTAGGCAATATCAAACTTGCTGCTGCAATTTATAGTACTGGAATGAATTGTAAGCAGTTTGCGGATTTAACTGAAACGCTTGTTTACAATCATTCAGTAGCACTACTTTTTACAAAGTGGTGAAATTTTTAGTTGGGCCAATAATCAAGTTTACGTGGTACAGTATGAAAAAACAAATTACTGATGATTTAAATTTATGCGATTTCGAAATTTGGGTGAGCGGAGGTGGACAGTTTGATTCGCCAGGTTTTTGCGCCAATTACTGCACATATTCCATTATGGATATTCGCAAGGGAAATATAGTAGATTTTATTGTCATCCAAAAAGATGCTTTTGACGGGGGCTTAGAAAAGAATGTGTGCGATTTATTACTCTCAGGCCTCTATGAAGAAATAAAGATATCAGTTTTTTATCAGGTAGACATAGAAGCATCCTTGCCCTAATGAAGAAAAAATATCCCTAAATTGATCATCGGTTTGATGTGTGGCACATGGCCAAAAGTTTGACTAAAAATCTAAAAGCTGCTGAAAAGAAAGCTCCTTTACTAGAAGCATGGCGGTCCATTATAACCAACCATTTAGGGTGGTCAGTTCAAACATGAAATGGAGATGCTGAGCTGCTAATAGAAAAATTTCTATCTGTGATAAACCATATCACTAACCAACACACGTGGACTGGCAACAAACACTTCCAAGAATGCGCGCATGAACCTTTGAACGAAGACAACTCTAAAGACATAGCGTGGTTACCTCCGTGTTCTAACAACGTTTCTGTTTTGAAATCCGTGGTTGCAAATAAATCTTTTCTGAACGACATTGTAAAAATAAATAAATATTGCCATACCGGTGCTTTGGAGATCTATCACAGCAAAAGGCTGAAATACCTACCAAAACAAAATCACTTTTCATACAATGGAATGGCGCTGCACGGTATGTTAGCAGCATTAGACCACAACTCTAACGTTGGCCTGAAAAAAGTTGGTGAATCTCAAAGATTTTCAAAATCCCCCAAAAGATGGTTGTATATGTCCAAGTATGATGATAAGCGTAACGAATGGCACCTCAAATTGATAAAAACTATTTCTGAATATGCTAGTGGAAGTTTTCAGATTCCACGGTATGAAGATACATTTCACTATATGGACACACCAAAGTCCATAGCTACACAGCCTAGGCCATCTATGGAAGAAACTCGTTACCATTATTTCTGCAGATTCTAATAACGTAAGTAGAATTAATATTTCACTATTCAGTTTTGGTGTTGAGGAACCAACCTAGGTCACATGTAAATTTTGCACTAACTCATTGCTTTTGAACATACAACTTTGAGCTACAGTATTCTAGTAATATCATAAAGAATTTCGATTAAACATTTTTGCTGTTCCTTTTTATCAAATTGTTATTTTTGTACCTTTACAGCGACGTCCTCGGCCGACTAAATCTAGGCTGTAACATAATTTTGTACTTTAGCAGGGGTCTAATCAACGAAGGGGTGGGGGATTTCCCTTTCTCCTGAAGATGTATTCCCATCTCATCGACCTTATATAAAAAATTCAAAATTTAAAAAATACCCATCTGTGCTGCATACATTTTTGCTTCCATCCTGCCTTTTTATCTGACTGTTATTTCTAGAACTATATATCATGTTCAACTATTGCAGTGTTTTTATTTTCGTGGGCAGGGAAAGGTCATTAACGGCTTTGCACTTGGGCTACGAGAAATACTCATAAAGTTGTTTCTCCCATGACAATATGAGAAATTAGAAAAAAAAAAAAAACAATAAAATATGCATTTACTTCAATAAAAAAATATCTTTATATACCCGTATATAGACAGCAGCTGACAAATCTTTAGTAACAGTGGAAGTTAATTGAAATAGTCTGGGTCATTTCCAGGGCAACAAACAAACCCTGAATACTGTTCATTAGATTCATGAAAACATTCTCTAATTTTACTCACAACACAGGAACGGATTACTTTTCTGATTTTTCGCCCTACAGGTATCCAGGCATTCACCCAATATACGAATTGTTTGTATGCAATGTGTCTCCATAGTTTCTTACACACAAGTTCATATTTTTTCTCGTTTTTTTCTGCCCGAATAATCATTTGATAACGACTTGCCTGTAAGGTCTGGATGTTTAAAACAACACTGTTGGGTGATTCCTGGTTTATTATACATTGGGCACTACCTTTTATTTTCATCATCTGGTCACTCTCGTTGCAACACAAACACTCAGCGTCTGTTGACATTCAGGGTTGTAATGGAGGGTATACAGCGTGTCCTCTGCTTTTTTTTAACAGAATAGCGTATACCTTCAATGTCCATATTATCAACAGAACTTCAATCTCGAACAACATCGCTGCCAAGCGCTGAACATCTAATAAAAAGAACCATAAGAATTATAGAGAGCTTCGGAAAAAATCCTGGGGGAAAAAAACTCATTTAGCATTAGCAATGAATGAGGAATTGTTATTTAAAAATATCCCATTGATTCCTAACAAAATTGTACCTATTAAACAAACCAGTTTATTCAAAGCACAGTTGTCAGGATGAAATCAAGACTGTGTTCAGATTCATACAGTGAAAATGTGCAACTTCTTAAAGATATTTCTTCATTAGAGTGAATAAATCTTAAAACAGATGACATGTGCACTATGGAGAACTAGAAACAAGGCGAATCTGTAGACATTTTAATGTTGATGAAATGCAAGCTATTCAGAGACTGAGAGAATATACTGAAAACGTCCAAGTTGTACCAGAAAACTTAAAACCCCTCTTAAGAACGATTTCAACTCTGCCTTGTTCGACAGCTGAATGCGAATGAGGATTCAGTTTAATGAACAACATTATAACCGATCTGAGAGCCTCTTTGTTAATCTCCAACATATCTAGCCTGATGTTCATAAATTCAAATGGACCGCCCATTGAACGATTTAATCCAAAAAAATATGTAAGATCTTGGTTGATGAATTATCGTTCAGCAACTGATAGTAGATCACGAGTTTCTTCTAGAGAAGAACAGTGCTGTAAGGACTTATCTCGTCAGGCTTTTCTTTTTTTTTTTTTTATGATCGGAGGTTTAACGACCACCATGAGCAACACAATGGGCTATAAGCAGTCACCCATCCCTAATTTAGGGACACTTTCCAGGGAAGGGAGAGAGCCAGTGCCGTAAGACAAACACAACATCCATGCCTAACCGGGATTCGAACCTGGACCCCTTTCGGACGAATGATCAGAGGCCGTCGCTTTAGACCACTGCGCCACCGGGGGCGGCTCAGGTTTTCTGGGATATATTTCAATAAATCTTAAAATAATCTTGTGCATGCTCTTCAACATGTCATAATTGACAGGAGAGAGGAGAAGATACTTTATTCATATCGGTAAGTGAACTCATAGTCATAATTCTTAAAAAGGCACGCGGGTACCGTGCCTTTCTTTCTTTCTTTTTTTTTTTATCCATGTAGTATAACCTCTGATTGTTTAGGATTTGCACATAGTATACCCTCTGCTGATTTTATGACTACAGCACTGTTGACATTCTCTCACAGTTATCATATTGGCACCAACCAGTCAAGATTACCTTTCCTACCCTCGAATTTGTTTTCCCATTCCTTGTTAAACATTCATACTGTATCGGCAGAATATCGTGGTTCAAATGAATAAGGATTTACACCAGCCATTTTACAGAGTGATGGGATCGACTGCGCTGCACAGAACGGAAAACAGCCCCAAATGGAGACCCCCGCATGCTGAGCGTCTAGTGTCTTGTCCAGTATGACGTCACTGCTGGTTTTTAAAAAACGCTCTAGCGGGAGAACTACTTAAGATAAAGCATTTCTGATTGTGTGAGTTTTCATGTTGTTTTCGACATTAAATTTTCGCGCGGGGAAAAAAAATGCCTGAAATGAGCTTACTGTTCCTTTAATGTGTGACACAGCCAAGGTTATTTTCTACAGAAAGACTGGGTGTAGGTTTGCAGGTTCTCTCTTTCTCTCTTCTTTAATAACTAGTGGCTTTAAACTAAGAATGGGCAAACTAAGTCTGCTTACGAAATATGTAATTCACGAGGCAACCTTAAGGGTTGTCTTATGCTAAAAATGTGCTTTTGATTAATTATACATAATATTTAAGGTATTTTTACCTGATATTGTCAAAGTATTTTGCACGTTGTTGCTCTGTTAGGCACGTGCTCCTGGCCCAAGAGGTCTTAATGTTACGGGTTTTTGGTTAGTTATAAAAAAATTTGAAATAAAACAATTAGGTTATATATTTTCAGTTCTACATTCATTCATTCGTGCAATCAACCGTTTTACTATTAATTAAAAGATTTTAGTAGAAAGAGTTATACTCATCGGGTCATACCTTAGATATTATGTATAACGAAGTCTGCTTGTTCACACAGGTTACAAAACAAATATTAGGTGTGCAACTTAATTCTCGGCCCCTAACCGCAAGCGATCATAGAACGTCGGCAAATGCAAATAGCTATGTGCAATAATGGCTGACTGCAGCACGATCCAACAGCTTTCTAGGCAACTGTAACTGCTCACAGCTGTAGTGACAGAAGGGATGGAAGTTGACGGTTAAAGCAATGTCGTTCGAGAAGCAACATTTGAGGCACTGCCTCCTGTTTGTGTTTCAGCTGAAAAAGTGCTGTGGAAGCCCAGCAAATGATCTGTGCTGCTTTGGGTGAGGCTGCTGTGTCCTACAGTACGTGTAAGAAGTGGTTCCAATGGTTTAAATAGGGAAATTTCGATCTTCGTGATGCAGAATGTCGACGATGAGAAACTGGAACAACTGTTGGACGTGGATCCCTGTCGCACACAGTCAGAGCTCGCCCAGGAACTCGGAGTAACACGGCAAGCGATTGCAAAGCACCTGCACAAGCTTGGACGGATTCACAAGGAGGGCCGTTGGGTGCCCCACCAACTTACAGCTGTGAACAAGTCTAGGCGCTACAATGTTGTGTGTCCTTGCTTTTCAGATTCAAGAAGGAGGGTTTCCTCCACAAGATTTTGACCTGTGATGAGAAGTGGATCCTCTACGATAATCCTAAGTGGCGCAAATCCTGAGTTTATCCAGGTCAGATTACCACCAGTACTGCCAAACCGAATATCCATGCCAGGAAGTTGTTGCTGTGCATATGGTGGGATCAGCGCGGTGCAGTACACTATGAGTTGCTCAAACCTGGTGAAACAGTCAATGCTGAGCATTATTGTCAGCAACTCATTCGTGTGAGGTGACGCAATGGAGGCGAAAAGGCCACACACTGGCAAGGGCAGAGGGTCGGTCCTGTTGCTTCAGGATAACGCGCGCCCTCACACCGCGAAAACGATGTCAAACACAATCACTGACCTAGGATGGGAGATTTTGTCCCACCTGGCGTATTCTCCAGACTTTGCCCCGTCGGATTATCACCTCTTTCACTCCCTGCAACATCAGCTGAGTGATACACACTTCTGTTCTGTCGAGGAGGTCCACACAAGTATTGATGACTTTATCAATTCGAAACAGACCTCTTTTTTCCGCAGTGGCATTCGGCAGCTCCCTGACCGATGGCTCAAATGTATCCAACACGACGGGGATTATTTCCCTGATTAGGTATGTATTCAATTTGCTATAATTTGCAGTCAATGGTGCCGCGCCTGTGGCCGAGAATTAAGTTGCACACCTAATAAATAAATATTGATTTACTTGTGCTATCATAGCATTGTTTGATAGTAACTATCACACATATATATTTATCAGAAAAATACCAAAACACAATCCACATTTTTATACTAAAAATTTGTAGTTTTCATGGAATTTATTAGAATAGATTTAAATTTTCAGATTGAACATCAATCCTTCCTCAGAGCAATGTCACAGAGAAATAAAATGGTGTTGCCATTCCCCTGGTAATATCCAACCTCTCTCATAATTTATTGTTGTTCCTCTTATCTCAATTTTCAGCCTATCTTCCATTTTTCTCTTATATTTTCCATTTTTTTCTATTGATATATGCTAAAATTTCTGAAGAATTCCATTTAATTTTATGTTACATATTTTGAACATATATTTCTACTCCAATTTTGTTTCCCTATTTTTGATAGCCATTTTTTAATAATTTAAGAAACAATGTTTCAAAAAAAAGAAAAAAAGAGGTTTTGGATACAAAATTATACACGTCTAATATGTTAATCATGAAGTAAAATATTTGAGACACACTTACTCATTTGATGATATCTTTTTTTCCGTTGAATCAAAAATAAAAAGACCAGCATTTATATCATGATTTTGATTTTTTGGAGTTTTAAATATCAGTGAAGTCATAGTAAGGGCAGATGAATTAAGTGAAGAATCTGGTATTTCAACTTTCTTTTTCCCTGGAAATACTGTGCGTTTTTGGCACTTAAAACATGTATAAACCTGCAAATAAACAATCTGCAGTTAAAAACTAAAAACATAGCTTAAATCACACAAATACTGAAGCATAAAGATTTTATACACATAGTTATTAAATAGAGAAAATTATGTTGGCAGTTTATGTTGAGCATGCCCTACACAAATCAAGCCACAATACTGCAGTTAACAATATGGAATTACATACATACATACATATCACTAAGCTGTTCTCTGAGATTCAGAGGTTAGCTCCAAAAAGAAATACAAACTTCCAGATATTTTTACTTATTGTTGTCGTATCAAACTTCGCCATTTACAGCGAACTTGACATACAACTCGTGCTTCACTGATATCTATTACACGCTGTACACAAGATCTTTTATACTTCATACTCGTAATCTTTTTCTCATGCAGACACTCCTGAATCTGATCCACCCATGTCTTCCTTGGCCTTCCTTCCTGCCACTTGGGCTGAAAATATTTTCTTAGTAAGCATTTCATCACTCATTCTTTCAACATGGCCAAACCACCAAAGCATATTGGTCTCCACCTTGCAAACAACATTTTGCTTTTATCACACAACTGCAATACATCTTCATTCCTCACACAATCAGATCGTGTCTTGCCACAAACCACACGTAAGTAACGCATTTCTCCAGCACACAAACGAATCCTATGATTCTTCTGCAGTACCCAGGTTTCACTGCCATACATCAGAGTAGGAACAATTACTGTTTCATACACAGCCATGCGGGACTCTCAAGAGAACCCATCATTCCTGTGAAAATCTCCCAGAGCAGCTATGACTTTCAAAGAAGAATTCACTCGCCTACTGATTTCACCATCCAACTTGTTCTCTCTGTCAAACATGCTTCCTAAATACACAAACTCACTCACCTGGTCAATCACAGTGTCATTTATACTTACATTACATTCAGTGCTACCCATTCCTCTCTCAAACACCATAACTTTGGTTTTTCCCTTATTTATACTCAGTTTGAATTTCATGCAAACTTCGTGCATCCGAGTCAACATACTCTGCAACTCACTTTTGCTCTCTGCCAACAGGACAGTGTCATCAGCATACAGCAATCTGCACACAGGGATATCACCAAGACATAAACCACTATTATCTATTTTGGCCTCACGCATGCATGCATCCATAAATATATTAAACAGCCATGGTGACATTACACAACCTTGTCTAACTCCTGCACCAATGGAAAACCATTTTGATAAAACACCATTCACTCGTACACAAGCTCTACTACCAGCACACATGGCTTTTACACTATAAAGTAGATTCCCAGTAACACCATATTCATTCAATACCTTCCACAAAAGTGTACTATTGACTCCGTCGCAAGCTTTCTCTAAATCTATGAAGGCAGTAAAAACTTTCTTCCCAACAGCCAGATACTTTTCAATCATCATGCATAATGCAAAAATCTGGTTAGTGCAGCCTTTACCAGGCATAAAACCACTCTGAATATCCCACACTTTCTCTGATGTAAGACCCCGTACTTTTTCAATAACAACCTTACCAAACACTTTCCCTGGCACACTCAGTAGGCTAATACCACGATAGTTCTTGCATTCAGTCTGATCACCTTTTCCCTTATACAAGGGAACAATGATAGCATCCTTCCAATCCCGAGGGACCATTCCTAACTCCCAGCACAACTGGCAAATTTCAGTTAACCAGTCAATTATAGAGTCACCACCATACTTCAACATCTCTGCAGTTATGCCATCAACTCCTGGAGCCTTGCCATTCTAAAGAGATTTTAGAGCTTTACACACTTCTTCTCTTGAGATCCCTCCTGTGCTTTCATCCCTCATTGTGACATCATCTGCATCTGTCTCAGAATCATTTTTGCTCTCCTGATCTAATAACTCACAGAAGTATTCACCCCATCTGTCACTTAACTCATTGGGCTCCCATATCATTTCCCCAATCTCATTCTTCACACAACTTACAACTTTGTTTCCCCTATTTTTCCTGAGTCTCATGTACTTCCAGAAGGACTTTCTATCTTTCCAAAAAGCCAGTTCATGCCTTTCCACTTTCTCTTTCCTATCTTTTGCCTTACTGTGGTGAACCAGCTTAGCAGCTTCACGCTTCTTACAGCAATATTCATCCACAGAGATTCTACCTTGCACCATCCCCAAATAGGCTTCCTTCTTTTTCTTTACTGCCTTATCAATCTCACTATTCCACCAAGCATCACCTCTATTGTTACCCACTATGGTGGTGCCACAGACCTCTTTAGCAGCAGTAACAATACAGTTCTTAAAACATTCCCACTTCTTTTCTACATCCCTCTCACAAGATTTCAGATCCTTCAGTCGTTCTCTGAGTAAGTCAGAATACCGCTGATGATCTTCAAGGAGCCTATCAACCTTTATTCTCTCTATCCTGGGTCTCTTCCTATTCCTTTTCCTCCAACCAACATTAAGTTTCACTCGTGACACTACCAAGTAATGATCAGAACCAACATCCGCACCTCTCATCACACGGGTGTCAACAACTAAGCGTTTCAAACGCTGATCGTAAACAACAAAATTTATCACACTCTTTTGACCAAGAGTACGATTTTCCCAAGTATATGTGTGGATATACTTGTGGTTGAAAAATGTATTAGATACACACAAATCATTCTCAATGCAGAGTTCAATTAATCTTTCACCATTATCATTCACACAAGGATCATTAAACTTACCCAGAACATTGTCAGAAATTGCCTGCACACCTACTCTAGCATTGAAATCCCCTGCTATTCTAACTTTTTCTTTAGCACCAAACTGGCTCAAAACAGCTCATTCCAGAAATCTTCTTTCTTATCAGAAGGTTCCGAGTCACAAGGAGCACACACTACAACAATTACAATTATCTGAAGTTTCACTTTCAAACGAATCCAGAGAATTCTCTCACTTACGCAACTATAGTGAATCAAGTTGTTCTTCATCTTTTCACTTAAAATCACACCTACACCCGCCTGTCCTCTCATATTATCCAATACTCCAGACCACACACTCACCGTGCCATTCACTTCTTCTACCCCAATTTCCTTCTTTTTGGTTTCACTTACACTCAGCACATCCAGTCTATACTTATTCATCTCCTCAATCACCTCACTCATCTTGCCATTTATACCTCTAGTATTCCATACACCAATCTTACATTCACTCAGCCGAGATCTCTTTCTCATACGCCGTTTAGAAAGTCCAGGTCGATTCCGTGGTGGACCGTCCTTCTCAAGTGTGGTAGGTCTACCATATCCCACACTTGAGTCATTCTTAATATTTCTTTTTGTCTTTTTAATCAGGTAAGTTCATCAGTGTGGGGGATTAGCCCACAGCTGAGGGTTCCAGTTGGTCATTCAACCTAAGGATTCTGGAACAAAACCCAGTGAGTTGGGGTCTTTTTGCCAATCTCACACAGAACTAGCTTGCACCTCTCCAAGATTCACAGAGGCCCTAGTTGCTGTTGTGAGTACCATTGTTACCATGGAGCGCCCCGAGGAGGCAAACCCATCGCTCACTACGACCGCCCGGAATTACAATTACTAATAAATCCTTCCATAGAGGTTCTGGGATTCTTCAGTAATCTAAATTGTCTGTAAGTGCATTCCATTACAAGAAAACTGCAACAGCATGCATAGAATGCCTGAATTCTAAATATTTTAGTGGCAACTGACGAAAGGTGCTATTACCATAAGAAGCCAATGATTCTAATGCACAAGAAAATGAAACATTCAATAACCACATAAGAAGTTCAACACATTTCTGTGTTGAACTTCTTATGTGGTTATAATCTTTATTGTACATACTTGTCAACCATACAGTGTCTATATTGTGTACTGTTTCTCACGTTGCATGAGTGTCAAAGTGCTCGCGGGGAAACATTCATCTTTGTCTGACACTGGGATATCATTGTTGAATGCAATTGAATATTAAAAATAAAGTAAAATATTATATAAATGAAAGCTGTACAATTTTTGTTTTCTTGGAATATTTCGGGATATTAAACTTTAACTCAGCGAAATCTTAAATTTCTTGAAGTCTTTGGTAATCACTTCGTGACGATATTCTACTTGAGAAGTTCAAACAGGTGGGTAACAATTCTTCTTAATGAATCGTGATTCTAAAAATGACATCTAAAATAATGAAAAATTGAACGGTCAAACGTTGAAGGGAAAATCGATCTGGTAAAATATTCTGTCTTGACGATAGCTTAGACTTTGTTTGTACTTGATAAGTTGAAACAGGTGGTTAACTATTCTTCTTAATGAATCGTGATACTAAAAATGACTACTAAAATTATAAAATACTGAACGGTTAAACCTTTAACTTGAAGGGAAATTGATCTGATAAAATATTCTGTCTTGACGACAGCTTAGACTTCGTTTCCCACTGCACTAATATTCCCAGACTAGTTTTGACTATCATTTTTGTAGTCTTCATCTGTGGGTTAAACGACAAGTTACTCATCGTACCTGTTGTTCATCCTCCAACTATCTCACAATCTGCAGCATGACTCAAAAAAGTTCCACGTCAACAGAACCTTTTGCCCATTCAAATTTTGGTTTTATTGCGCATTTGACATCACATACGTATTAGTTCTTGATTGGAACGTCCGAATTTGCTCCCAATTTCAAATGGTCTGGTGCAGCCATCTTCCGTATGTCAACTGACTCAGTATTTATCTTGATCTTAAAACGTTTATTTTGGCTGTTTTTTTCTTCTTTTTTCTTTTCTTGCTCAGTGAGCTCTATCTCCATGCATTTGGAAGGTCGACTGGGTCATTGTAATTAGTCTTTCTCTCTTATTTTTATAATCATTACTGCCTCAGATGTTAAAATTTGGGCTTTCGTTTTATGCAATGTTATCAATTTGGCTTCCAGCCAATCTGGGATTGTCTCATTATCAATACAATGTTGAATTAATGATGTTTTATTTTCTTTTTTATTCCAGTTGGATATGTGTTCTCCCAGTCTTGTTTTAAATCTTCTTTTGGTACTTCCTATGTATATTTCATTTCCTTTATCTATTCTCTCTGCACTTGTAATATTTCTTGTTGGAATGCTGTGTATGCCTGCTTTTTCCAAAATCAATCTTTTTTTTGTTGCCTGTTGTCAAAATTGTCTCATTATCTATAACGGTCTCCGCTAGTAATAAGTTTTCTTTTGTGCATTCCTTTTTTTAAATACTCGCAAGTGGAGGAATGAAGGGAAATTTACCTCCAAATTTTCTTTCAATCTTAGGGTTTTGTGTTGGTGTTATTTAGAGACATTTTTGTATTTTTAAGTATTTCTTCTATTAACTTTTTTCTGTATCAAAATTTCTTTGCGGTTTCAGTTATCCAATTGATTTCTGTAATCTCGTTTGTTCTATTGCTTGAGTCGGTTAAAGCTCTTATATAAAATTGCAGTGCTGACTGTTTGTATTTCCACAGGTGGCTGGAATTTATCGGAATAATTGCTGTTATAAACGTTGGTTTTCGATAGACTGCACATTCAACCTAATTGTTGTTTCTCAATAAAGATATATCTAAAAAATGTAGTTGTCCATTTATTTCTCTTTCAATTGTAACCTGTATTTGAGGGATAGAAGCTATTATATTTTTGTAAGAACTTTTGCAGGCCTCTTTCAGATTGCTGCCAGAAGATGAGGATATCATCGATGTATCTTAAATATATTCTTTTTTTTTTTAATGGGTTATTTTCATTGAGTGGTTTAATTAAGCTATTTTCAATGTCTTGTAATATTATTTCAGCCAGAAGACCAGAAATTGGAGATCCCATTGGTGCACCTTGTTTTTGTCTATAGATTTCTTTATCGTATGTGAAGTAGTTATTGTCAGTAATAAATTTTACAGCTTGGATAATACTGATTCTTTCAGAGTCAAGGACTTCTTGATCTTTTAATCTTTGGTCCAAAAGCCTATTTGATTCATTAATAGGAGTATTCGGGTATAGAGATACTACGTCTAAACTAATGATAACAAATTCCGTTGATTTAACCTTTTTGAGCTTTTTAATAACTTCAATAGAATTGTTGATAGTATATTCATGTTGGTTATAATATTGTTTTAAGTGTCTAAACAGTTCTTTTTCAAGGTGAATAGTTGGAGAAATGGTTTTATTCTCAATTGGGCATAAGGGTTCTTCATCTTTAGGCATCTTGATTTTGCTGAAAATACATGGAATAGATGCTCCAACTGGTGGAATAGCTTTATTTCTCATATTATATGGTAAATTGCTGTGATTTTTTATGTCAGCCATCTTTCTAATAATGTTATCTGATGGATCTTTGTTAATCTAATGTTATCTGATGGATCTTTGTTAATCTCTTCAACATTTACTTCAGCAATAGCCTTCTTCATTTTCAGGTTATATTCTTCTTTATCTAAGATAATTATTTGTTTGGCTTTATCTGCACAAACACATTTTATTGCTGGGTTGTTTCTCAGTTTCAGTAGCTCAAGTCTTTCATATTTATTGGCTGGCTGCTGCATTTCTTTTTCCTCGTTATTAATTGCTCTTACCATTTTAAATCTTGTAGGATTTTGTCTGTCTTTTGGTAATTTTCTAATTACGTCTTCCATCAACGGGATCAAGATTTCTGTTTTTGGCATTTTTTGGTCATATGCATATCTAATACCCCTATTGAGTGCTTTGACTTGTAAAGAAGACAACTCCATATTAGATTTATTGATAAACAGTTGCTTGCCCATTTGAGGTGCTGTTTTTTCTTTTCTGTTATTATTTTTGTCATTTATTAAGTTCTCAATCTTATTGAAATGCCTTCTTCGATATAGTAATTACTATATCGAAGAAGACACTTCAATAAGATTGATAGGGAAGGTACAGCGCATTTCGGATGCTCCAAGGGACACGCATTATATCCATGTGGGTGGACTGAAGCGAGAAGTTCACGTCGTTTTCCTGACGGTTGCAGCAATTGACAAATGCTTCACCAAAGCCACAGTGAAGATTGGTGTCAGATCCTATGAGTTTGGCGTCTTCATAGGAAAATGGTGTAATTTGTGTCAGTTGGCTGGGCATATAAGATCACAGTGTCCCAGGCGTGTAAACAACAGCATACTTGTTAATTTGCCAAAAACATCTCAGTCTTCTCCGAAATCCCCCTTCATGAGTGCAGCAGTTTTCTGATGGGAATCCTCCAATCCAAGTTGGTGAAGAGGTGCCTCCAGTATGTCCTGTTTCTAATAGTTTGCCACCTCGGAAGGAAGTTGCATAGTACGTGTGCGTGCGTGCATGTGTAGAATCTAAATTCACAGATTTAGATTCTACGCACTCAAACTTCAAAAACAGTTCCACTGTTGAGGAAGGAAATCTGCAGTCTATCTCAATCATAAAAGATAAAATAAGCCTTCACTGGACATTATGATGTGCAAGTTTAGTATTACAAAGGTCAACTAATTTATTATTTTTGAACAAGTTTGCCCGTCAGCTTTGGCAAAAAAAATAGCTTTTTGAAAGTATGCATGAGATGTTTACAGTTCACATAATTGAGACTTGGTTGATTCAACCAGTCTTCTGATATGAGGAGTGTCCAGTTTTTCCCTATGCAACTATTGATGGGGGAAAAATAACATTTAACAATAATTCAGGACAATGGTAACATTGCGAAAAAAAATTACTAATTACAAAAAAATCTTTGCTCCGTTCGATTTCCATTTTCGGAAATTTTCTCACCATTTTCAAGCTGAAACACAATCAGTTATCAAACAAAATTATATTTTACAATAACACTGAGCAGAGGGAATATCGCGAGAAAAAAATGTGATTACAGATTAAATCTACAGTTAATCTAACTTCCGTTTTCGAAAGTTTTGAAAGACGAAAATCCATCCACAGCACCCCCCCCCCCATCATTCTACCACCACACTCTCTCTCACACACACACACACACACACACACACACACCAAACCCCATCTCCCAAAAAATTATCTTCAGTTTTGCATGGTTCAAGAGAACGACACAAATGATGACAACAAAGTCAGAGTTCCTCAAATCAGCGGTAGAAACTCATGCCTAAATTTTACAAGGAAATTTTTGTTCCGTTGAACTTCCATTATCGAAAGCTGAAATACCAACATTTATGCAATCAATTGATCTTTAATAACAATACTGGACAGAAGAAACTTTGCAAGAAAAAGAAATTACAATTGCGGGAAATTTTCTCCCTCCGTTTAACTTTCGTTTATGGAAGTTCTGATAAACAGAATACCGTTCCATATACCGAAAACGACCCCCCCCCCCTCCCACATATACACACTAATCCTCCGAAAATAAAACATTATCTTCAGTTGTTTTTTTGCAACAATCTCGAGTATAACCGAAATGTGGAGAAGGAAGCGGAATTCCACGTATCCAAAGAAGAATCTCATGCCTGATACGTAACAGTCCGCGATATGCAAAATGAACTGCTAATGAGGCTACATATGGAAGCCGATTCATGTATACATAAACTGATTATGTTCCCGACATGAGCGATGTATTCGATTGCAATTTTCAGAACTCTGAACAGTCCGTTTCTGACTCACGTATTTTTACAAAGGATATGTTTTTAACGCGCAAATTTTGCGAGTGGTCCAAAAACGGACCCAAAATTTTATATTTATATATATTTTTTCTTCAAATTTCGTAAGGCGGAGACTCCAGCCTAACAACTTTATTTTGGCGGTAGTTAATTTTTTTTGGCAGGATTCCCGCCATGAATTTTAACCCCTGATGAACGCGCGTATGCCGATAGTTTTCAAATTATTAGTGAATTTTGCAGATAGTTTTTGATTGAAGATTAAATAAAAATAAAATAAAAATGTTATTTACAGCAATTAAAACACTTATTCAAGACTCAGACTAATATACTTAATTCCATTTTAACTTAAAGAACTTCAATTATTTTTCACATCTTCTTAGATCTTTTGTTTTTATAGAAGTTTCTGTCCTCAAGATTTTATCAAGGCCTATTCTCAATGTATAGAAACTGTATTAAAAGTTTCGTTTAAACAGAAATACTTGAATTTTATTGCTAGGTACCTCCTGCAGTTGCCAGTCATTCAATTAAAGTATTTTCTTTATGCATTTTGTAAGTCTACTCGTTTTGAACTAAACTGTTGAAAATGTTATTTATAATTTTTGAAGGGTCATTGGTGAAACTGTTTTCCTGGAAATAAAAACTTCCTTCAGTTAGTCTCTCATTTTTATGAGGTTCATAGTACAATGTTTTAATACTGCCATAAAGGACCATTTCACACTCACTGCTGAACATTCAACTGTAATGTACTTATTTTGTCCTCATTAGAATCTGTAATGTTCTAATAAGTAAGAACGGTAAAAATTGGTGAGTTTGAATCCTAAAGCAAAGATCCAATGAGTATACCCAGCAAAAAGTGTGTGAAGTAAAGATATTCATCTCATACAACAGACTTTAGGACAATAACATCAACAAAGACCGGAAAACACGTGTGTGAAATGTTTCTCATCGCTAGCAAGGAATGCCAAGGTAAGCATTATCCTCTAGAATATTGTACATGTTTTATTAAGTTTTCTTTAAACTAATTAAATAACAAGGAACTATACACCAACTGTACTTAAATAGTATAACTATGCTAGATATCCAAAATTTCTTGGTGTAGAACAGGAATCAAAGTTTCCAAGCTTTTGCACATCAACCAGATGACTTCTTCAAGGAAGGTAAACAGCAAACTGCAGTTTGCTGTCTACCCTTTTAAAGCCATCTAGCCATCTGGCTTTTTCAGGGAAAGTAGACCGCAAACATCAACCAGATGGCTTTTTCAAGGAAGGCAGTTTGCTATCTACCTTTCTTGAAAAAGCAATCTGGTTGATGTGCGAAAGCTTGGAAACTTTGATTTCTATTCTGCACCAAGAAATTTCTTTAAACTATTTTATTTTATTTGTTATTATGGTTCACACTTTGTAGCAAGTTTTCTGTTTTACTGGTTGTATACACAGATACATTTTATTTTTATACAACTCTGCTAATCTGTTCTCTCTGTCAAACATGCTTCCTAAATACACAAACTTATTTACCTGGTCAATCACTTTGCCATTTAGACTTACCTTGCATTCAGTACTAACAGTACCTTGCTCAAAAACCATAACTTAGGTTTTTTCCTTATTTATACTCAGTTTGAATTTCATGCAAACTTCGTACATCCGGGACAACATACTCTGCAGTTCACTTTTGCTCTTTACCAACAGGATTGTGTAATCAGCATAGGGCAATCTGCACACACAGATATTACCAAGACATAACCCAGTACTGTCCATCTTGACATCATGCATGCACGCATCCATAAATAGTGTTCTCCCTAGATTTTTTTTACAGCTAGGTGGCAAGTAATTTTAGCTGGGTGGTACTTTAAAATCTCCTTCTCCAATAAAAAAAAAGTTTTCCTTAACATTATTATACTTATTAAACATCTTAAGTGGTGTGGTAGGCATTAATGCAACATAACATGATAAACAGTTAAAAAATTGTGCAAAAATGGTTAAAAAAAGAGTATTTACTAATGAGTATTTACTAATGAGTATTTACTAACAAATTACATTTGACACAGATTTCTTTTTTTTTTTTTCGATTGGAAGTTTAACGACCACCATGAGCAACTCAATGGGCTATAAGCAGTCGCCCGTCCCTAATTTAGGACACTGGTTCCAGAGAAGGGAGAGAGCCGGTGCCACAAGACAAACACAACATCCATGCCGCACCAGGATTCGAACCCGAACCCATTTCGGACGAATGATCAGAGGACATCACAGACCACTGCACCACCGGAGCGGCTTTTTATATATATATATATATATATATTAAAGGTTTAATTACCACAGTAAGCAACTCGATAGGCTATAAGCAGCCACTTGTCCCTAATTTAGGGCCACTGGTTCCAGGGAAAGGAGAGAACAAGTGCCGTAAGACAAACACAACATCCATGCCTCACCGGGATTCGAACTTGGACCCTTCTCTGAAGAATTGTCATAAGCCAGCACTTAGACCACTGTGCCACCAGGGCGGTAACACAGATTTTAGCCAGTTTTCATCAACACTGATGGTGTATGTGGAAATAAGTTTTTCATTCTTACTACTATGTGCTATGTGAAAACATTCGTTAAAGGAAATATAGCTGGGCGGCAGACAAAATTAAGTGACAGGGCCGCCCAGTAAAAAGGCTCTAGGGAGAACACTACATAAATATATTAAACAGCCATGTTGACATTACACAACCTTGCCTGACTCCTGTGCCAATAGAAAATCATTCTGTTAAAACACCATTCACTTGTACACAATTTCTACTGCCAGCATACATGGCCTTCACATTATTAAGTAAGATTCCCAGTAACACCATATTCATTCAACACCTTCCACAGAAGTATCCTATTTACTCGGTCATAAGCTTTCTCTAAATCTATGAAGGCAGCAAAAACTTCCTCACCAACAACCAGATACTTTTTGATTATCATGTGTAATGCTAAAATTTGGTTAGTGCAGACTTTACCAGGCATAAAACCACTTTGAACATCCCACACTTTCCCTGGCACACTCAGTAAGCTAAATACCATGATAGTTCTTGCAGTCAGTCAGATCACCCGTTCCCTTATACAAGGGAATAATGATAGCATCCCTCCAATCACGAGGGACCATTCCTAACTCCCAGCACAACAGGCAGATTTCAGTTAATCAGTCAATTACAGTCACCATCATATTTCAACAACTCAACAGTTATGCCATCAACTTCCGGAGCCTTACCATTCTTTAAACACCTCTTCTCTCTAGATCCCTCCTGTGCTTCCATCTCTCACTGTGACATCATCTGCTTCTGCTTCAGAATCACCTTTGCTTTCACTTAAATCAGTGATACCCCATATTACTTCTCAGATCCTATTCTTCACACACCTTGCAACTTTGTTTCCCCTATTTTTCTTGTCTCATGAACTTCCAGAAAGTTTTTCTATCTTTCCAAAAAGTCAATTTGTGCCTTTCCACCTTCTCTTTCCTACCTTTTGCCTTACTCTGGTGAACCAGCTTTGCTGCCTCACATTTCTTACAGAGATATTCATCCTCAGAAACTCTACCTTGCAACATCCCCAAATATGCTTCCTTCTTTCTCTTTACTGCTTCATCAGTCTCACTATTCCACCAAGCATCACTCCTAATGCTACCCACTATTTTGGTGCCACAGACCTCTTCAGCAGCAGTGACAACACAATTCTTAAAACATGTCCAATTCTTTTCTACATCCCTCTCACATGACTTCAGCTACTTCGGTCGTTCTCTGAGTAAATTAGAGTAATGCTGATGATCTTCAACGAGCCTTTCAACCTTTATTCTTTCCATCCTAGGCCTCTTCCTATTCCTTTTCCTTCAACCAACATTCAGTTTCACTAATGACACTACCAAGTAATGATCAGAGCCAACATCCACACCTTTCATCACACGAGTGTCAACAAGTAAGTGTTTCTGACGCTGATCATAAACAACAAAATCTATTACACACTTTTGACCAAGAGTATGATTTTCCCAAGTATATGTGTGGATATAATTGTGGTTGAAAAACATATTAGATACACACAAACCATTTTCAACCCAAGTTCAATTATTCTTTCACCATTATCATTCACACAAGGATCATTAAACTTACCAAAACGTTATCAAAAATCACATTCTGCACACTTACTCTAGCATTTAAATCTCCTGCTATTATAACTTTCTCTTTAGCACCAAAGCGGTTCAAAACAGCTTTCAGCTCATTCCAGAAATCTTCCTTCTTATCAGAAGGTCCGATTCACAAGGAGCATACACTACAATAATTACAATTATCTGAAGTTTCACTTTCAAACGAATCCAGAGAATTCTCTCACTTATGCAACTATAGTGAATCAAGTTGTTCTTCATCTTTTCACTTAAAATCACACCTACACCAGCCTGTCCTCTCACATTATCCAACACTCCAGACCACACACTCACCGTACCATTCACTTCTATCCCAATTTCCTTCTTTTTAGTTTCACTTACACACAGCACATCCAATTTATACTTATTCATTTCTTCAATCACATCATTCATCTTGCCATTTATTCCTCTAGTATTCCATACACCAATCTTACAATCATTCAGCTGAGATCTCTTTCTTATTCTCTGTCTTTTATTTCCATATTGTTTCCGTGGTGAACCATCCTTTTCAAATGTGGTACGTCCACTATATCCCATACTTAAGTCCTAAAGAATAATTCTTTGTGTCTTTTTAATCAGGAAAGTACACCAGTGTGGGGGATTAGCCCACAGATGGCTATTCCTCCTAAGGATTCTGGAACAGAACCCAGTGTGTTGGGGTCTTTTGGCAATGTCACACAGAACTAGCTGGTACCTGAACATATAATTTATACTGAAGCCTAAAACTGCATCAGTTTCCAAGAATCACAGAGGCACTTGTTGCTGCCGTGTGTGCCATTGTTGCCCAGTGGAGCACCCCGTGGAGGCAAACCCATCTCTCACTAAGATCGCCCACCAAATAAATACATGTGGATACTGATATCAGTTTACAACAAACTTCCTCCATCTCTTTCAATGTTTGTTTACTTATTGAGTTGCATAGCACAAGGGACATGTTCAGCCAAAGAAAGCCATGTCACAATACATTTTGTAAAAGAATCAGCTCACAACATGGGGCATCTCTTACAATCTACTGCAAGATTTTCTGCCTCTGATACATATACAGTAGGTTTTGGTTAATTGGGACATTGATTAAACGGGGCAGCCATTTATTTGGGACCATTCTTGAAGAACATCCCGAATTAGCTCTTTGGGACAAAGTTTCACATACTTGGGGCCACCACTTAATTGGGCTAAAGTGTTCTAGCCCAGATGTGTCCCAATTAGCTGGAATGTACTGTAACTACATTTATCACTAATAAACAATTTTGCAACTTCACAGAACTTTACTGATTTCTTTCATTTTTATTTTCCCCAAAGCATACCAATTTGTCCAAAACATTCTCCATAGAGAACACTTTGCTCAAAGTATTAGTGTATTTTCCAATTATAATGCCACAGCATTTAACTGAATTTTACAAATGTGCAGCTCTGAGATGTGGCATCTAACTAGGTGCATCCTATAACCATTTTCAGTAACATTACAAATTTCAACCGTCATTTGTGACATTAAAATAGATCGTTTCAAGAATTGTTTATGGCAGATACTAAGCTATAAAGAATTCGAAGTGCCTACTCTTTATTGATTATTAGCATGGGTGCCTAGTGGTTGCATAAATGAAGTCTTGAAATTTGCATGATTACATGTGAATAGGAACCTCAAGGGTTCAATCTGGCCTTTCGTTTTATGCAGAAATAGTTTATGATTTACCACTTGAAGATTTATTATTTAGGATTAATGAATTATGCTTTTGCATCTTTTTTTTTTTTTTTTTTGTGAGTTTTTTTCTATTCTTATCTTGTGCTAGGGAGGGTAAAATGTGAATTTCTTTTCAGCCATAGTACAATTTGGTAAGCCAGCAATATGGAAAACCACAAACATTGTAGACACTTCCACTATGAAATTAGAGTGGTGTCTCCCTCTCTATAAACACATAAACCAATGTAGGTGGTTTATGTATATTACTTATTGGTCTACATTGTGTTAAACCACAGACTAAATGACATTCACCTCCCACTGTGCGGCATTGATAGCAAGATCCCGCTGTGAAACACTTAATTCTCTTTAACACCCCTCGCTCTGCCATAAATGAAAGGTCTATTACCCATTAGGAGGAAGACTTAAGCACATACAGCAATGAAACAGTGCTGATGACTGCCATTTAGTGTAGAACTTTCCACAATCTAGAGCACTTACATTTCCGATGATGTGTAATGGGAGTCGGGCAAGTGATTCTCAGTGAACTAAAAATAAATAAACAGTTTCCCTAGCACTCCCCCTTCGTTGCCTCATTTATCTTCAATGGAAGTAATACAATATACTCCGTATCAGCAGAGGTGGAGAGGGGGGCTCAGAAGGGTCGTCAAATAAAAATTGCTTCATGATATGTTTATCTGTGACTTTAAACTATTTGTGGCGTTATTTCTGATAACAAACCAACGAGATAAAGGTGACTGCAGCGTCAAACTTGACACAGTGGTATTCTTGGAAATAATATGGCAGTAACAGGCTTGCTTTCTCACTTGTATGATAACAAACCACACACAGCAGCTAGCAATGCAGTCTTCCCTTTTTTAATCTTCTGAGCATACACATAAATCACTTTTACAATCTTCTCATGCAATACACACAGTATATTTATAACAATCTGCATTATACATTTCAGGCAAGTGACAGCAGCTGAGTTGCATATGACATCATGAAATGTTACACTACGCTCGTACTCCCAGTCGCAGAAACAGTGTGACGCGGCGACGGGCGTCGCAGATTGCTCAACAAATCTTGCAGATCAATTTACTCTTTTCTTTTCCGATATAATTCGCACCAAAAAAAAAAAAAAAAAAAATGTCCTCTTTTTTTTCTTTTCTGCAGCTTTGCTGACAAATAAATGGATCCAAGTACCGTTTCCATTTCCCCCACCCCCGCCTTCCTCCTGTAGACAAAATGTCAGTGCCGTGTGGGTGGGTGGTCACATCTCGGCACATCCGTAACCATAGCGGGTGGGGGGATGGGATTACGAGGGGACTCCGTTCTCGAGGGCGGAATGTTGCAGGGCTTAATGTTGGCTTCCGAGGGGACGCGACACGCAGCTATCAGGTAACCTAGAAAGAGCGAAGTCACAATTTCTCAGGGAGCAGGAAACTGCTCCCTCAGAATTGTTCACTCGCAAAAAGAAAAATACTTCTCCAGTCCGTATACACCCCTCAATTCTTATTTCATGATAAATCAACCAGATCAACAGGCTAGTTTTATGAATTTTTAAGCAAATGAGTGAATCTGTTTTCTAATTTTATTTTGTTCTGCTGCTTAAACAAACATTTCTGATGGCAGAAATTGTAATTCACATGTTTTTTCAGTCATGTAATTTCGTCAAAAATATGTGGCCGCTGTTTGGCGCGAAAGTGCCTTCCTGTTTGTTTACGCTTTCACGGCTCTCTGTGCGACTGTTTAGTATCCATAGCTTCCTCGCCCCGCTGCTTAAGCATTTCTAATAGTGTATTTTTAGCGGAAATTATATTTTTTCACATTTTTTTTTTCTTTATTCATACAACTTTGTCAAAAATACGTGTCCGATGTTCGGTGGGAAAGCCACTTCCAGTTTATTTACATTTTTGCAGCTATCTTGTACGGCTGTTATTTATTCATAGCTTTCCCTGTCCAACATATAACAGGGGAAAAGTAACAAAACTTTCATATTTTGCATAGCAAAGCCCAGGTACCGCATTTTTTTTTACAAAATGCGTCACGACTATCTAAGCCTAACATCTTTTATCGTTACCAATGCGACAGTAAGTGATGGATTGAGTTCGCGCTTCAGTCAAAATGCAAATAAACTATAGGATACTGTTCTTTCATTTTTCCACTTGTGTCCTCAACTGCGCTCTCTCCCGTATGGGGCGGGGCATAAATATGGGTAATTACTCTCACCTATGACAGCCGGCGGATTCGATAGTCGTACAAGCATAAACAAATGGGACCCGCCGGACATCTGCAACATATTTTTGACAAAGTTGAATAGAATACACCTGAAATTTATTTTTTCCTCGCCAAAAATTAATTTTCGATCGGCAGTGCCAAGTGGGTGACAGAAAATTTTGCGCCCTGAAACTTCCTGATTACAGCATAGTATAAATACAATACTGTAATCAGGAAGTTTTTCTGAAATATTTTATTTCTAAAAAGGATTTTTTTTTTCTTTAGAAGAAACTTCCTGATTATTGTATCAGGGGTTAAAATTCAAGGTGGGATTCTCGCAGAAAATATAAACTCCCGCCGAAACAAAGTTGTTACACGCCCCGCCTGAAGAAATTTTAAGAAAATATATATATATATATAATCTTGGGTCTGTTTTTGGACCACTCACAAAATTTGCACGTTAAAAACGTATCCTTCATAAAAATATCTGCGCTAGAAAACGATCGTTCAGAGTTCCGAATATGCAATTGAATACATCGTTCATGTTGGGAACATAATCAGTTTATGGACACATGAATCGGCTTCCATATGTAGCCGCATGAGCAGTTCACTTTGCATATCGTGGACTGTAAGGAATAAAGCATGAGATACTTCTTCGGATTCGCGGAATTCCGCTTTTTTCGCCATATTTCGGTTATACTAGAGATCAATGCAAAAATAAAAAACTTTTTTTTGGAAGATTAGTGCGTGTGTGTGTGGGGGGGGGGTCGTTTTCCGTCTGGGGAATGGTATTCCGTTTTTCAGAACTTCCGAAAACGAAAGTTAAATGGAGTGAAAAATTTTCACGCAATCTTAATTTCTTTTTCTCGCGAAGTTTCCTGTCTAGTATTGTTACTAAATATCAATTTATTGCATAAATGTTTGTATTTTATCTTGAAAGTGTAGACAACAATTTCCAATATCGGAAGTTCGACGGAGTAAAAGTTTCCATGTAAACTTTAGGCACAAGTTTCTTCCGCAGATTCGAGAAAGTCTGACTTTGTCGTCATCATTTGCATCGTTCTCGAAACTAAAGATAATTACTTTCGAAAAGGGAAGTTAGACAAACGGCAGATTTAATTTGTAATTGCAATTTTTTTCTCTCGCGATATTCCCTCTGCTGAGTGTTGTTGTAAAATAATTTTGTTCAATAACTGATTGTGTTTCAGCTTGAAAATGGAACACAATTTCCGTAATCATAATTTTTTTTTTTTTTTTTTTTTTTGCGACGTACTTAGTGTCCTGAATCAAATGTCATTTTTCCTCCATAAATAGTTGCAAATAGAAAAACTGCCCATTCATCATATCAGAAGAATGATTGAATCAACCAAGTCTCAATTATGTAAACTGCAAACATCTCACACATAGAATTCAAGATTATTATGAATATTATGATTGAGATAAATTGCAGATTTCCGTCCTCCACAATGGAACTCTTTTTGAAGTTTGTGTGTGTAGAGCTTGAATCTCTGAAGCAATACACACACACACACACACACACACACACACACACACACACACACACACACACACACACACACACACACACAAAAGTTTTGGTAGACGAAAAGCTTGGCAGACCAGTTTTTTTCTTTTTTTTTTTTTCCAAAATGAATGAAGATGCAGTTATGGAATATTCACTATTAAAACATAGCTGGGAAAAAATGAAGAGTACATGTGCCAATGTCCAAAGTTTTATAAGCACACATTTCCATTAGTGTCAAAAGGTTCTGCTTTAAATGTCTTATGTTGCGTTTAAGAAACGTACCATGTGAACGTGGCTTTAGCACAGAAAACAGAATTCAGTCAAAATTTAGAGATTCACTGAGCAGCAAAAATCTTAATGCATATTAATTCTAAAATTGGGCCAGATAAGCCCTCAAAAGTAAAACAACAGCTGATCAAAGCTTGCCGACTGTGGCAAGGAATGAAAGACAGACATACAGTATATATACTTCAGGGCCTGCGGGTGGGTAGGGCAAAATTAGTCTGCGGGTCCGCAGACTAATTTTGGGTTTAAAGTATCTGTGTTGCAGACAGCTTAGCAAAATTCTGCAACTGGGCTTGTACTACAAACTTTCTGTGACAGTTTCAATATCATAATTATGTGCGACTGTTTGTGATAATTGCAACATCATGAAGAACTGCTGGTATTAGCTTGAAACTTACAGGATATGTACAACAGGTTGTGACATGCAAATGATTAAAATGTCAGTGAAAATGCACATGTGGTTTAGGAGCAGTGCCCTCTGAACTGTCCAGTCTTGGATACAAAGAGTTGGCTCAAATGAGCTGTTGCAATCGGTGAAGAGCCGACGTTGTGTCAAAAGGGTGTTTCTTGTGTTTCGCTATGTCCCGTCGCCGAAAAAGGTAGCATTATGAACACCTGACGGACTTGGAACAAGGAAGGATTGTTGGGATTATAAAAGCTGGATTTTCCTACCATGAAATTGTCTCTTGTACGAGACAAAATGCCAGTACTGTGATGCAAATGTGGCATCAGTGGACAGACGAGGCTTGGACACACAGAAATCTGGAAAATGGACTGCAAAATCACACAACTGCATGGGATGACAGACACTTCTACCACGTGGCAGTGACCGATTGCACAGTGAAATCCACTGTGTTAGCACAGCAGGTCAGGCTTTGTTCTCCAGCACAGTTCAATGTCAATGTAGTCTACTTAACAGATGACTGGCCGCTAGTAACCC
Source organism: Macrothele yani (assembly GCA_039090855.1). Taxonomy (NCBI): domain Eukaryota; kingdom Metazoa; phylum Arthropoda; class Arachnida; order Araneae; family Macrothelidae; genus Macrothele; species Macrothele yani. The sequence goes on along the minus strand of CM076994.1, from coordinate 71,609,864 downwards.
ATTGCTGCACATTCCTTTGACCCTCAACCACAGATGCCTCAGGCTGCAATGGGGTCTTGAACACAGACATTGGTGCACTGATTGGCAACAGGTCGTGTTTTCTGACGAGTCATGATTCAACTTGATGCACCATGATGGTTGCATACGTGTTCGAAGACATCGTGGTGAAGGGCACCTTGCAGCATCATATTGGCCCAATGCCAAGCATCATAGTTTGGGCACCACTCAGCTCTATTCACAATTTCATCTGAAACAAATTGAGAGGACCCTCAACATCTAGAAATACATCATCAGGGATATTTTAGAGGCAAAGGTGATACCCTTTTTCACAGTTGTCCTGGCGCTATATTCCAGCAGGATAATGCTAGGCCGTATGTGGCCCAGAATGCCTAAGACCTCTTCCATGCACAGCCGATACCATTTCTTCCCTGGCCTGCACGTTCGCCGGATATGTTCCCAATCAAACATGTCCAAGACATGATAATTGACTGGCCTGTGAAGCACCTCCATCAGTCACCACAAATGAGCTTTGGTCTTGTATAGTAGCTGTCTGGCAGGCTATTTCCCAGGATGATATAAAAAAAACTCTTCCATGGCTGCTATTGTTGTTTGAGGTGGCTTCACATGATATTCAGTTATGATGTGAAAAAAATCTTGTATAACTCTACAAATGTAATCAGTTACCTCCTGTGGCATGAGGAATCTGTGATATAAATTTTATTTGAATAGCCCGATTTTCCTGCTAATAATAGAAAATGACACAGAAGAAAACTTTTGGAACTGTATTTTTACAGAAGAAATGCTCTCTGAATTATTCTTAACAAACAAATGAAAAAAATTCAGTGTGTGAGGCCAAATTACTCTGAGATAAATGCCTAGTTCAAGACCTTCACATAGTAGAACTAAAAGCTTTTATAGAACTTGTGCATTCCATTGGATCATTTAAACCAGGACATGAGAATGTTGCTTTCCTGTTTTCAACAGATGGAACAGGATGTGAGACTTGTGCTACTATGTCTCTAAAGTAGTTTCTATTTGTATTACCCTGCCTGCAGCCTTTGTGAAACTGCTGAAATTTCTGCTAGCCAATGTGTCTAGTAGAATAAAAATTTTACTAGCAAAATGACAAAATCTACTGGCCATACGAAATTACAAAAATAATAATGTAGTAACTTCTCTACTTACGTTTCCATGAAATTAAATGGGTGCATGTTTTGTTTTGTTTTCTAATGAGAAACACCTCCCCCATTAACTTCATAAAAACAGATGCAGAGCAGTTACTGCATACGATCATTAGATTGACTGCAAATATTGCATATGCTTTTGTTCCAAAATGATTAGTTTTTTGATAATTTATTTTCAGTGCTGTAATATCATTACTCTTACTATCTTAATTTACACATACATAATTTATTTTTGAGAGGCCATTGAATTTAGATGTCTGATTTCTTTTCATAATATTTAAAACAAAGGGACAAAAGCTAGGATATATATACATAAAGTGGCACTAATAATGTTGATACAGTTTACCACTGATATGTACTGTGTCTGATCTTCCCATCAAAGGTATCTGCCCACCACAATTGAATAGCATTTTGAAAATCAAAATCTTCAATTGAAGTGCCATTGCATCTAATCATCATTAAGTCATTTAAAGTGACACTATTCAGACATGCCCAATTACTGGCTTTTATGAGGTTCATTGCTGATGCTCCACGTCAATGGGCCCTTGCGTCGCAGCAATTTTCTTTCTTTCCCCGATACTTTTTCATACATTCTGCCGTGGACATTGCAGTGCTTATCGAAAGCTGATGAGTTGCTCTTCCACATAGACTACGTTTGATGTGAATTTTTAAATTTTTTTAAACTGCGATCTAAAGTTTTACAACCAACACTGAGTTTGATTTCAGTTCTAATGTCTTAAATCGACAGATCTCGACGTTAGCTTTCGTTTGAGACCAATTTCGACGTTGTAGTGCTTTGCAGTTCCGAGTTATACTGATTAGAAGTTTGTGTAGAGCAGCGCAAAGCCCCCCCCTCCCCTCCCCACCCCACGCACTTATTGCTGCACAGTAACTCAAGATCACTAACAAGTCTTTGTTCCCTTAGCTATCGAATGACACTAGGTTGGTTTGGTTCGTGTTGACAATATAGAAATTATTAGACAGAACTCAATGCCCATTTTTTCATAACGGTCAACTTTTCGTACTCCCACATACTTCCTATTGTTCCTAAGCTGTGGTGAATTTCCGAGATCCAACGATCCAACACGTGGAACACGCCTCTTAATAGCATTGTCGACACACAAGGCCCGATAAGAAACTTGTTTAAACATCGTGTCTGCATCGTGATGGGATTCCGACTGGGATCACTCACGAAGCTACGATGTCCACAATTACTCACCTGGCAGGCGAATTTCCGATGAGCAATCCCCCGATGTAGCGTCTGGAACGAGACACCACGAGTAACTACATTGGAGACGCGTGTGCGTGCATGAGGATCAGCCAATATTCACGTGTCTCGGACTGGGAAAACCGGTTTGAACAACAGTGCTTGGTCACGGCTTGATGGTGCGCGAGGATTTACTTCATGGTGGTCATGAATCGTAGTTCGTCAGTCGAAACACCGTAACATCGACGTCAAATTAACACCAGTTTTTCACGATGTATCAATACACTGCCGAGTCCTAGTGGGGGAAAAGTTGGACAAAATAGTTGCTCACTTCAGGGAAAAAATCTACTCGCCATCATTGGCTACTATACTAAAACATTTACTAGCCACTACAAAATATCTGGTCGCCATTTGGTGACTGGTGACCGACATTCACAAGGCCTGCTTGCCTGAGATTTGCTGATGCAAAAAAAATTGGGGCGAAAGATATAAAGAAGGTTCTCTAGCTCCAATGTATTTCCTTTTTTTTTTATCCAACTAGTAAAAAACTCACATTTATTTTTATTTTTTTTCGCTAGGGGGCAATGTGTGCATTGATGAGATGCTGGTTCCATTTCATAGAAGATGTAAGTACAAAATGTCTGTGCCAAACAAGCCAGCCAAATATGGCATCAAAGTGATAGTTTTGATAGATGTGGGGACAAACTATTTCTACAATGGATATCTATATTGTAGGAAAGACAGTGATGGTATTGACATAAGTGATGATATCGAAAAGTTTCCCAAGCCCACTCAAGTTGTTTTGCAACTTGTAAAGCCTCTGGAAAACACTAATCATAACATTACTGCAGACAACTGGTTCTTGTCTGTGATTCATGTGCAAGAGCTTCATAAAAGAAGGCTTAATTAAGTTGGAATTTTGAGTAAATCTCAAAAAGAAATTCCTGACAAAATTTTACTAAACCGCAAAAGAGCAGTTGGGTCTAGTCTGTATGGTTTTACAAAAGACATTATACTGCTTTCACATGTACCAAAAAAAAAAAAAAAAAAAAAGTGTTGCTATTGCCAAGCATGCATAGTTCTACTGATACAGATCCAGATTCTGGCAAGCCAGAAATTATATCCCTGTATAAACCAACAAAAGGGGCAGTAGATGCCCTTGATCAGAAATGTGCTAATTACTCAGTTGCTCAATGAACTTGAAGACAGCCAATGACTTTATTTGCAACAATTCTGGATATCAGTACAATAAACGCACATGTGCTTTACCAGAAGAAAAGTAAAAAGTATGGATAGACTTATGTTTCTAAAAAAACTTGGCTATGTAACTTGTGAAACCTCAGTTAATGAAATATCTGTATAATAGCAGACTACCTGTGGAACTTTGGCACACTATAGGCCAGATAGTAAAAAAAGTATAAACAATGGACAAGGAAGAACAGAGAAATGTGTTGCAAAAATAGAAAGAGATGTTATATCTGCCTTTCTAAAAAAACAAGCAAACAAGTCAGCTATGCCACAAATACAAGAAGCTAACATGTGCTGCATGCACATTAAGCAAACATACATACATATCATTAAGCTTTTCTCTGAGATTCAGAGGTGGGTGATCTTAGTGAGAGATGGGTTTGCCTCCTCATGGCACTCTGTTGGCAACAATGGCACACACAACAGCAACAAGGGCCTCTATGAATCTTGAAAGCTAATTTAAGCTCAGTTTAAATATTACTGAGGTACCAGCTAGTTCTGTGTGACATTGGCCAAAAGACTCCAACTCACTGGGTTTTGATCCAGAACCCTTAGGTGGAATGACCAACTGGAACAGTTAGCTGTGGGCTGATCACCCATATTGATATATTTTCCTGATTTTCAAGACTCAGAGCACATTAAAAATTTGTGTAAATTGTGTGGAACTGGAAACCCAAGAATAAATTATATGAATTTTCTGAAATTGTATTTTGAAACAACTTTCATTATGTTAGTTACATCAGCAAATAACTCTAGTTTGTTTCTCTGCTTCACTGAGCATATAAAGCTTACTGTCCAAATTTTCTGAATTCAAAAAAAGTTTGTGACATTTTACAGTGCTTTTGAAATGAATTTTTGGTATGTCTCAATGAACAGTTAGTACTGACAAATAAATATGTAAAATGCTTAATATGAACATACAGAATAAATATGAAGTTGTCTCCTCATTGTTGTTATTCGTTTTATTTCCTATACACTAGAAACACATTGGGGTCACTTTGAACTGCATCTTACCACTTGTGTTACAAAACACCACCTTACCAGTAAAGGGTTAAGAATCACACCATTCCATTAGATTCAAATTTATTATTCACTTTCATAATAATAATAATAATAATAATAATAATAATAATAATAATAATAATAATTTCCGATATAATGAGCTTTTTCACTGAAAATAAGTCAAAGTCAAACATTTGGTGTTAATTGCAGAAGTCTGTTTTTATTTATGGCAGATCATGTGTGTAAACATATAAAACGAGCGAAACACACAGAGTCACATATGGTATTTACCGTACGTGACTCTGTGTGTTTCGTTCGTTTTATATGTTTATGTGTTATTGTCGCATGAAGCCTGAGTTTTAAAACATCATGTGTGGTTTTATCAGTAGTAATCACATCATGTGATTCAGTCAAGGCAGTGTTTTAAAACTACCCAGAAACTGACAACTGCATACTTTAGCAATGTATAAATCCAGTGTGCTCAAACTGCTACAATTTGAGAAAAAACACAAAAATGGGAACTGTTTGAAGATAGAAGACAAAAATGCTTCGACTTTTCTGTAAGCTTTAGAAAATTTTGTTTATGCTGGAGAAATGAGCCATTGTTTTATATTACACAACTGCATTTTCAAATATTTGCACATCACTTTACAAACTGAACAAATGAGAAATACTAATCAACTCACATGCATAATTTATTTTGGTAGGTGGGTTTGTGCCAATATTGAATAATTGAATATTTCTGTTACTGTTTTACTGGATTAAGGAATTCTCTGATTCTCTATTGGAGAAGAAAGATATTTTCCTAAAAGTGATTTGTAATCAATTTTGCTCATTGTTTACATTAATTTATTTTTAACAGACCATTAATAAGATAGGAAATTTACAGTGAACTGTTTTTAATTACAGGCTTTATAGATGTCATTTTTAATATAATTGGTGGTCAAATTTTTGAACTGGAACCTAATTCATCATCAGGACTCAGTCACTGGAATAGTCATTGCCATTTGGTGAGGAGTGCCCAACTACAATTATTGTTAAGTGTGGTACTTCTCACTTTTTCTATCCTTTCTTCAAGTTTCTTTTTTACTACATGATTGGTAGGTGATTATTTTTATTAAGTCCCACTTTATGGAGTGTCCACTTGCTTGTACATGTCTGCATAACTCTGTCTTGTTTTCAATGTTTCTAATTGTTTCTTCATATAAAATGTTACACTTCTCCCCATTTCACCTATATAGCTTAGTCTGCAGGTATAGTCTATGCTATAGACTAATCCTTGTAATTGGATGTCTTTTTTGTTGTTGTTGTTGTTTTAATGAAAGGATTTTTTTTAACTTGTTATTCGGATCTGAGACAAGCCTGATTATGTATTTTTCACTGATCTTTTTCTAGTTTTTCAAAGAGAACTTTGAAAAAAAATTTCACCGTAGATTAATAAGGTGCCATGATGTCATTAATTACTAAGGAAATTTATGGTGACATTACTTACTATTTTGTTGGTGCCTTTCTGTAAACCTGAAATTTTCTTCTTCTCCTGATTAGAGAGATTCCATGGTTGATCTCTCTGACGTCTTAAAAGCTTCTTAGCAGCCTTATTGGGAACTGGGCAGGGCTGAATCCTAACTCTGTGATTGCCTGGGAACCACAGGTTGCCACAGTGATGACAAAACATCTTTTGTCTTTTAGCACCAAAATTCAAAACTGCAAATATAGACAGAAACATGTACTTTTTTTCAAATACTACATACTACATCACAGAAATGTGGCCAACTCCTCAGAAAACTTGAAAATACTAATAATCCTGGAGAAGGAACAGAACCAGCTTCCCAAGCTTGAATTACTTAAATTAGTTATTTGAAAACACGTTATCCTGGTAGTATAACAGTCAGCATACTTGGTCAAAAACTGGGGCATGCACGTTCAACTGAATGTTAGTTTCCTGAGAAGCTGAACATACAGATTATAATTAATTACAGCTTTTCTATCACATCAACCAGTGAGTTCAAAGAAAACAATCATAGAGGAATTTAATAAATTTTTGCAACAACAAAAAATTCATGTTTTTCAATTTCAAAAAACTTATTTGTTTCAGAATTTTCAGTTGCTGTAACAGAGAGTTTCCACACTGCACATGAAAATAAAGTGAATAATCCGATAATGAAGATTTTCTAACAAAAGTGCATCAGATACATATCAACAGCTGAATTGTCTTTGGTGTCGCAACTCTCATATTAATGTAATGAACAAATTAACAATATTCTGGAATATTTTGTATTTGGTGTTTCAGCTCTCATGTGATACAATGAAAGAATGAACAATGTTCTACATATTTTTTTAAATATCAATTCTACTTTTTTAATATACAGGAGTCATGCTGCAGATCGCATTCTTCGCAATTTGTGAAAAAGAATCATTTTGGTGATAGAAAAAAGTTTTGGTGAAAATAATGGCAATTATCTTTTTGTACTGTTATAACACTTTAGCAAAAACTTTGAAAAAGCCAGAGCAACAGCTGATATATATTGCCATTCCTAGTAAGCATGGCTCTTAAAGAAGAGATTTTTCAAACCAGATATTTTGAAGAAGAAATGCAAAAACTTAAAATTTGTAACTTTCTTGAACAAGCAGTTTTTGAGTAATGAATTTTCAAAAATGCAAAACACCTCAAAATCTGCTTAATAGGCTATTCTTAGGCATGTATAATATTCTTATGGAAGTAGACATCCGTCATACATAACACAATATGCAACTTATTCATTAACCACCTTTGACGAAATGATGAAGAGCACTTCTACATTTAATCAAATTAAAAACTGTATTTACAAGTTAAAACATATGATAGATAAAAACAGCCTCCTTGGATGTTGTGTCGCTATACCCCAGTATCCCCCTGCAAGAGGCACACAACATCATTTGTCAAAAATTATATACTCATAATCCACCTCTCCCACCTTTGGAAATAGAGGCTGTCCTTTCAGCTTTAAAGCTCGTTGCATCCAGGTCATATTTTAAATTCAACGATGTTATTTTCCAGCAGAAAGAAGGCTCCACTATGGGCTCACCCCTCTCAGCGATTCTCGCCAAGGTGGTCATGCAAACCCTGGAGAACGAGGTACTTGGCGTATGTACGCTCAAACCTCTCCTCTACACCCACTATGTGGATGACGTTCTTGTCTTTTGGCCACATCCGCATTCCGACCTGCTGCATTTTCTCAATATGCTAAACTCCAAATATCGCTCCATAAACCTCACTTTGGAATTGGAAAATAACTTAAAACTCCCGTTCTTAGACTTGCTCACAGAACGGGACCCCCAAAACTTCACTTTAAAATACTCAGTGTACCGTAAACCCACATCCCACCCAATTATAGCCCCATACAACTCAACGCAGCCTTTATCCGTTAAGCTGGCTTCCCTGCGCTACCTGGTACGACGGGCATTTACGCATTCGTCATCTGTACGCCTACGGCGCATCGAACTTCAGCAAATCTTTGCCATTGCTAGCAAATTTGGGTACCCGAAAGACCTGGTACACACCATTCTCCGCAGGCATCAATGACTTGTGTTTGCCGCATTAGAACAAACCCGCACCCTTACCAGGTACGTAGGATCCATCAGCTATTTTCCCGGCTGCACCAGCGTTTTAAAACATGCATGCGCCAGGTTTAATATAAACTTTGGTTTACAAACACGTAATTTGTACACTCTAATTAAACGTGACAGGGATCCCGTTGAAAACAAACACAGGTATGGCGTCTACCTTATCCCCCTGAGAGCTTTAAACCCTAATGAAATAGATCAAGTGTACATAGGCTCAACCCTACGTAATTTAAAAACCTGTTTGCTTGAACACTCACGCGATGTCATAACAGGCTCACATTCGACAGCCCTAGCCAGATTGGTAGCTAGCGGCACACATAGACCATTATGGGATGAATGTAAAATCCTTATTACACACAGCACCAAAAGCATGACCCTCTTTGCAGAAAGCTTGTATATTCACCATTATAGAGGTATTTGCTGTAATGATGATGTACCTTCTCTCCTCCCACGAACATGGACTGCTCTACTTGAATAATTATATTATTCAGTAGAGCAGTCCATGTTCATGGGAGGAGAGAAGGTATAATAATTACAGCTGAATTATTAATACTTGTGTAACATCGTTTTGAGTCTCCTCGTTCGCAGTCCTGTTACCTGTCTCTCTCTGTGTTCACAACAACTTTCGTGAGCATGCGCTCTATCCATTATTTGGGTAATCAAAAATCCCTATATATTGCGTGTCGACGTACCCTGATGCCATTGGGTGGGTGACCTGATGAAGATCACTAGTGTGATCGAAAGATCTAGTGTTTTTATCTATCATATGTTTTAACTTGTAAATACCGTTTTTAATTTGATTAAATGTAGAAGTGCTCTTCACCATTTTGTCAAAGGTGGTTAATGAACAAGTTGCATATCGTGTTATGTATGACGGATGTCTACTTCCATACGAATATCACTTGTAAAACGAAGTTCATCTACAGTACGTATAATATTCCCAGTGTGATTATAGCAATAATAATAAATAAGGTACCAATTGAAAGCTCTTGAAGTAAGATTTCAAATCATGTGATCACATCATCAAGAAAAAAATTCAGTAACTTCCTCAAACTCTGACTTCCAAAAAATTAGTTATTTGATATATATATACACTGACGGAAAAAAATCCCAACACCAAGAAGGGGTTGTGTTAGATAAACGACAGTTGGTAGGCGGTGAGAGTACATCTGTAAGATGACGTCTATGCAAATTTCGCGCTCGGCGCATACGTGTGGCGCTAGTAGCGCCTCGGAACATGCAAAGCAGGTTTGCTGTAAATACGCGCTGTAACGTTCGTGAGCGTTAGTTATCGTTGAGATTCAACGTAGGGTGTTGATGTTAGTCAAGAATGCCTTTAAGAAGACGAAGAAGCCATTATCAACAGCTCACGGAGTTTGAACGAGGTCGTGTAATAGGGCTACGAGAAGGTGGATTTTCTTTCCGCAATATTGCAGAACGACTTGGCAGGAATGTAGCCACTGTGCATGATTGTTGGCAGCGGTGGTCAAGGGAAGGTACTGCCTTAAGAAGACCGAGTTCCGGCTGGCCACGTGGCACTGCTGAGAGGGAAGACCACCGTGTACGGCATATGGCCGTGGCGCATCGTACCGCGTCTGCGGCAGCAATTCGAGCTGCAGTTGCCACCACAGTGACACAACGAACTGTTACAAATCGGTTACTTGAAGGACAGCTCCGAGCCAGATGCCCATGTAGCATGCATTTCACTTACCCCAAACTACTGCCGTTTGCGACGTCAGTGGTGTCAAGCCAGAGCTCATTGGAGGACGGAGTGGAGATCTGTTGTGTTTTCTGATGAAAGCCGGTTCTGCCTGGGTGTCAGTGATGGCCGTGTGTTGGTTAGAAGGAGGCCAGGTGAGCGCCTGCAACCAACCTGTCTGCGGCCGAGACATACTGGACCTACACCTGGAGTTATGGTCTGGGGAGCAATTTCCTATGACAGCAGGAGCACTCTCGTGGTTATCCCACGCACCCTGACGGCACAGTTTTACGTCGGTCTGGTGATTCAACCTGTTGTGCTGCCATTCATGAACAGCATTCCAGGGGGTGTTTTCCAACAGGATAACACTCGCCCGCATACCGCTTTTGTTACCCAACATGCTCTACAGAGTGTCGACATGTTGCCGTGGCCTGCTAGATCACCAGATCTTTTACCAATCGAGCATGTATGGGACATCATTGGACAACAACTCCAGCATCACCCCCAACCAGCATTAACCGTCCCTGTATTGACCGACCAAGTGCAACAGGCATGGAACTCCATCCCACAAACTGACATCCAGCACCTGTACGACACAATGCATGAACGTTTGCGTGCTTGCATTCAACATTCTGGCGGTTACACCAGTTATTAATGTACCAGCATTTCACATTTAAAATGGCTCTTCTCGTGCTTACAATAAGCTGTGATCTTAAAACCTTAATCAATTAAATATGTTACCTATACAAATGTATTGCCGTCATTTCATTCCTCTACAACTATTTTTTCGTGGTGTTGGGATTTTTTTTTCCATCAGTGTATTTTTTTATTCCCACATCTTTGTACTGATTTGATATAATTTAATACCAGATTTTAACACGAGATCCATAGGTAAAACATTACTACAGCAAACACGTTTATCCCACTAGGAGAGTAAACGTGTGGGTAATAGAAATAGCCTAGAGGGTAAACACCAGGGATAGAAAAATATTCTGAAATCTCATGGCCAGCTAAATTTTGTAGTGGCCAGAATAAAACATTGGACCAAGGCAAGGGGGGAAGGGGAATACATAATCAGAGACTCCAACCCTGACTGGAAATTTTCAATAGTAAAAACAAAAAAATCCATAGTTTTCAGCATTTTTCAGTACTAATGAATAAAATTGTATTACACACTCTGTAAAAAAACAAATTAAATTTCAAGGTAGCAAAATGACAGTGTAAATTCATAAAAAAGCAAATTTTTGCTTGATAAATTACCCATAAATTGAAGACATTTTGTGAGAAACACTAAGTGGCTCCAAGATTTTTTTTTTTTTAATTTTTTCCTATGATAGTTTACATCAAAAATCAATGCATGTTCTAATGGGTTTTCAATGAGTTTACTGTAAGGTTCCCAATGGAACTTCATTGAATATGATGTTCCATTTGATGTTCCAATGGGAACCTTACAGTAAACTTAGCACCTACACAGATTGAACGTTGCTCATGGTCATATTCAACCCCTAAAACACAAAAAGAATGAGAAAAAAATTATTATTAAATAATATTATTTTTTTAATTATTATTATAATTTTATTAAAAAAAATATTATTTTACATTATTCATAAAAAATGGTAGCAGTACACAAAAGTGACTTTGCATATTTTTTAGAAAAGTTTCCTAGTGAAATGTACCTTTTCTTATTTCTCACAGTACTTTCTTGATACATAAATCAATGGAAAACACATTTTTGCTTTTTATTAAGACAAAATTCAAACTGAAAATTGTTACTGATCTTGTCCTTGCTGGAAATTGAACTATTTCAATGACCTGTACAGTTGTTTTCACAGCAGACTGAGAATCAGCTTTCTAAACTTTAATTTGGCTGAAAATGCATAGTTTTACATTACTTTTTGCTATATCAAGAAACAAAGAAGGGTGAGCAGTTTTCCTTTTGTTCAAAACGAAATTAAAGTTCAAAATCAGAACTTCAATTTTCCGTCACAGTCTTTCGTTCTCCGCAAAGTTGTTTTCTCTGCAGAATGAGCAAGTAGTAGCTTTTTTAAACTTTCATAATTTCGCTTTAAGCAAAAGAAAAAAATGCTTGCTCTGTCTTTTGATGCAGCAAGAAGTGTTGAAAAAAATCGGAAAGCAAATTGTAAGGGAAATCAAATGTGAAATATTGGTACAGCATTGTTCACTTTCCCGTGAAACAATTTCACAAATCACAGAAATGACACAGATTCTACCACGTATAGATTAAGTACCGGTTTTGAAATTTAATTCCCCTTAAGAAAAAAGGAAGACCAGGGTAAAAATGCTTGCTCTTTGTTGCTTGGTTTTAAGAAAATACTATGAGAAACAGGGAGATATGCAATACATTAGGAAAAATTCTTAAAAACATATGGTCGCTCCTTTTCACTTTTACCGACGATCTTAAAAACGAGAAGATATTAAAAACTAAGAATATAATGTGGGTGGAATAGCAAAAGAACTAGAAACTTGATCCCAAAAATTGAAAATGCCGAAACAAGAATGACAGAACATTCTCATCGCTGCTACAGCAGTTATTTCTACCAATACCGAACATTTGGAAGACTTTCAGACTTTTCGCGGTTCTTTCAATCCCTGGCCACCCTGCCTTAATTTTTCAACCTTTATCTTAAAACTGTTCGTTGCAGGAAAGGATTCTAGTATTACTCCAGGACTTTATGAGAAATTAAGGACTTTCCCAGACCTGGAAAGGGAAATAATATTTTAGGACATTTCCGGTGTTCTGGGGCAGTGATAATTCTGTACATAAGAGACACTTAGACATGGAAGAAATGCAACAATATTGAAAACATCCAAGAAACACTCTCCCAAGTGTTTCATACATATTAGAATCTTCAAAACACAAAAATAAAGTTCACAAACATTGTTAAAAAGTTTATTTCACTGAGATTTTTGATTTCCATTGCATATGCGATGCTTCCCGTAATCCATAGCGGGCCAACGATTTCCGTGGTGACTACAGATTCTCCATAGTAGTTGGAGTCTGTGTATATTAGTCATGTACACTCCTGTCCGAAAAATAATGCTTTATCCTCAGCCTTTAAGTTTATCTCTTCCTGGGGGGGTGGCATTTTTTTTTTTTTTCAAATTCTTGAGCTGCATGTTTTTCAGAGATGTTTACCTGGTGGACCGGACAATTTTTTCGGTCACCCTGGGTGACCAGGCAACCACATTTTTCGACTCCTGGTAAACACAAATAGTTACGTTCAGAATATTCTGAATGTAACTTATTTGTGTAATTTTTTTCCTTACTACAAATATATTTAAATAGTATCAGTACAAACTGAGATTATTATGAAACACTTATGAAATTAATACATCAATAATATTACAGCAAAACATCTATTAAAATTTACTTTATGCCATCAATTTTATGTTATCTACTAATGATTTTCCTGAGTTGTTTATTATGGGTGAGTTTACATAAATGCCCTGTAAAAACTCAATGACCCGCTTTTGTTACAATACAACTTACAGGTACTATCAGTGCATTAGGTTTTGAAGGATGAATAAAAGACACATTGAAACCTAGTGGCTGCAGAAAGCTAAATGTCATATCTTTAGTTCAGTAATCTGATGACAGACCAAATGCTATTCACCACTTGTTATTGTAGATGCAAGTCGCAAATTTCTTTATTTTTTAAAAAAAGAATGGCTTTAACTATTGCAGACCATGTGCAGTTTTTTTTCAGAAAATCCACAGTATTCTTCAATCTTCAGTTATGTTGAAGTTATAAGAGTAAAGCAATTAAATTTGCCAGTGCCACAACTGCAACTGAGTGATGAAATCTTTCTTTTCATGCACTTTCTTTCTCTGTGGGTTCACTGTTTAAACGATAAAAGAAATGGAATCTGAAACAATATAATTTCCTTTATCTGAACAATTGTCCCACTTTAGTGGTGCAATGCCAGTTTGCCATTGGACGACCAATCAACGATTTAGCTCACATCTGACCGCCCATCCGAGTGGTGTGGTATTCGTCGACCTCAGCAGGGCGCACGTGCCTGCTGTATGAGACTTCCAAGAACATCCGGCATTACACCATTTTGAGATTTTCTGCCAAGTCATCCTTCCAACCAAGATGGTGGCTGTTTACATTTTTTGAAATGCATCTGGATTCCTTTCGGGTTTTTTGGCACCTAAAACACGAAATGCATCTGGATTCCTTTCGGGTTTTTTGGCATCTTTCGGGTTTTGGCACCTTTGCCTGAATGTTTGTCTCACTTTGGCAGTGCAGTGGAAAAAGCACTTGCCAGTTTTAATTGTCAAATCCCAGCCTCACCCAATATACTTTTTTATTGTTGTAATGTTTATGAAACATTATTTTGCACTTGGAACACATCTGTTTCACTTTGATAAAACATTGTTTCGTGTATGTTTGTTGACACTTCATATCAGGTAAGATTTTCGATGATGAACTAACATTCATGAAAAATGTTGTGATCAATAAAATAATAAATAAACAATTTAAAAAATTACTCTACATATATTATCCTGTCATTATTGATGGGCTTTCACCTAGTGCTGAAATATTATCTCATGTCCTATCATACAACTGTCTTGGTTCAGCTGTTCGATCAACATGAGGTCCAAAACTGGTTAAAGCAGCCAGTCTCTTCACAGCCCCACCCAAACCATAGCATCATTTCCACAGGTAGTACCATAAAAATGCCACTTATCCTGTAATAACAAATCTGATTGTGTGCTGACAAAGGCTGATGACATTTTCCTATTTTTGTACTAGGCAGCACAACCATTAGAAAAGCAGTACTATTCTTTTAAGTTGGGTGTCTCAGATGTTAAAAAAAGATATGTAATAATGAAGATGTATAGCAACAGTGTCATGCTTGATCATTCACAAATAAACACAAAACTAGTGATGCAGTTCAGTCTGATTCTTGATGTACACTACAAGAGGGCACATGGTAATCTGAGCATTCTTCATCCAGGAGTGATTGTGAGGTGACACAAGAAACCCTGAAACTCTCAGCTCATTGCCAATATATTGTACATATAATACATATGACCAATATTTATATATATTACGCACATATAAACTAGCTACAGAACAAACAGGCCCTAGTGATTGTGCAGTTAAACCTCGCATCTTTTCTTGTACCCAATTTTCTTTCACTGTGCAAAAACCTTCAGGCATTGCATTTTTGAAATCAAATTTATCACTTCATATTACATGTTAATTGAGCAGTCTATGTGGATCAGTTTTACTTGAAGCCTACAGTGGATTCCATTCAATTTCTAAAAGTAGCTCATTGGATTAACCGAATCTAATACAATCAAATTATTTAATGTAGATGCAACTTTCAAAATAATGAAAAAAAGCCTTCCTTTCAGCAGTATCTTGAGAGCTTGTTTGATAACAAAAGAAGCACTCAAGGTGTCGCAAATCATCTACATTCACCATCCGCATGGATATGCAATGTTTTTAATCAAACACTGTAATTCCCAAAGAAAATGGAACTTGAAATTTTAGTTATCATTTTGTACAATTTTTAGAAATGAAAATGTCCAAAGCATCTCAAATTCTTCTAAAACTTAAGACACCTGAATTTACGGGTTTGGAATGTGACAAAAACCCTGAATTCCGGGCTATACCTGGATTACAAACAGGTCTGCTTATCCCAGTGGTATGACTAACTTCATCTTGATAGGGGTGTTAGTGCCCCTACCATGTTTCAGAGCAATTCTTGGAGCGGGAAAATATGCAATTTGGAGCAGAAACGTTAGGTTTTGGAGCAAGAAAATTTGCCTTTTGGAGCAGAACTCAGGTTTTGGAATACCTAATAATAGTATTTTTAATTGTTTTAAGTCCATGCTGTGTTTTAAGTGGTTATGTTTATATACTGAATTACCATTATTTTATGAACTATGAAAAAATGTTATATTTCAGGTGACTGTTAATTAGCATTTCTGTCGTTCCTACAGTGAGATAAATGGGGAAACAACTATACTACCCACAATTTATTGAAAACTACATGACCTGCAATATTTTAAGCGTAACACATTAATATCAGGGATTTTCTTCTGAACGCATTTGTTTCACTGTTACACGAATAGGATGCTGCAGCGTCCAAGAACTGTTGCTATTGTTACTGAACACTTGCGAATATACACTTAGGAAGAATAAATAATATGTAATTACTGTTTGTTGTTTGGTTGGTTTTTAGCAGCATATTTTTCGAGATTCATGGCATTCAGATGAAAATACATTATTTCTAAAACCAACCAACTGGCGAGCCACGCGTCATACGTGGTTTGCGTGTGCATCACAAACACCTAAGGTTTTCTGAAGAAAAGCGTACCTTTGATATACAAGGAAACCTAATGTAACATTTAATAATCAAATTGTAAAATCACCTTTCAACAGTTGCGCCATGATACTCTTCATACAATGTTTTTCATCCAGTAATTATCAATGTCAAACTTTCGTTATTGCTGTGAACAATTGCAACTGGAACCAAAACTATAAGATAACAGTGAGATTTAGTAAAGTTGGTAAGATAAAAGCTGCTTCCATCGCTTAATGCTTGCGCAGTGACGTTTTGGCACGAGATTGTCCCCCCTCTTTCTTCATTAGTAGTAGAATCAGTTTATGACTTTTTTGTTGTTGCTGTGTGAAAGAGCCACTGCTCTTTCATATGTGGGATCTTTCATGTATGGACAATAAGCAGATGATTGTGAGTTAGTAAGTGGTTCAATGCACCTTCCATCTGGAAAAAAAAAGTGTAAGGGTGAAGATGTTCCCCAAGGTAGGTCAAAATGAGAAAAAAAAACTCCTAAAAATTCTGCTCCCTGAACGCACGGGGCAAAATTCAGATTTTAAAAACCAAAAGATCAGTATTCCTGATAACTTATTACAAGGTATGCGATATAAACAATCCTTTCATTTATCCATAGTGCTCATGAGCGATCTTATTAAACATACATGAGACTGATGAAGAAAAAAAACAAAGCTGTACTTTTTCATTTGGTGAAAAATCAGACTGCACGGTGAGAAAGTGTGAACATTACGCAGCATAAACAAAACTGAATCATTCACTGTAATTTATTTATGAAAATATTTAACTAAATCACACCACTGTATTCACACAACTATAAAATTAGTGAATTCCAAACAAAATAAGGTGGATTTGAAGGACATAGCATCAAACAGGTTTTTTTTCCTGATTTTGTTGTTGTACTTGCTAGAACATTAGCTCTGATTTCCTCTTGCAAGCAAACCCTACTTTCTTCTCAGCAAGTTCCACAGCCATATTTGTCTTTTGTTGACTCTGCCACTGCACAGCATCCACCGTTTACTTTTTTTTTTTCTGCTGATAGTTTTCCCTTACCATTTTTCTTTGTTACTTTTCTTTTTTTGTTTTTTATTTTGTTTTATTCCCTCAGATGACAATTTTATCCAACATGCTTAAAGAACTTTCAGCCTGAGAACCATGAATTCTGTTACCAGAGCTTTCACTATTTTAGATAGATGGTGTGATTTTCAGAGAATGAAAACTTTTTTTTGAACACCAGGCATAAATTCTTACAAATTTCCAAACTTCGTCACTTCCGTTTTCGGAAATTTCCTTACCCTTATCAAGCTAAAATGCACACACATTTATGAGGGTGATGACATTTAACAACTACATGGGAGTGGGAACATTGCGGGGGGAGGGGGGATTACGGAAGAAATCTTTGCTCCGTCCAACTTCCGTTTTTGGAAATTTATCCAACATTTTCAAGCTGAAATACAAATATTTATGGAATAAAATGATACCTAACAACACTGGGTGGAGGAAACATCGCGAGAAAAAAAAAATTACGATTACGAGAGAAATCTTACCTCCGGCTACTTTCCGTTTTCAAAGGATGAAATTCCGTCCTCCGACGGAGAAAACGATCCCCCCTTCCCCAATCCTCCCAAAATTTTGGTTCAGTTGTGCATTGATCTCGTGGTTGGCCTAAATGATAGCAAAAAAAGACGGAATCCCTTGAATCAGCGTAAGAATCTCGTGGCCGAAGATTACGGGGAAATTTTCGGGCGGCCTAACTTCCGTTTTCGTAAATCGTTGCCAACAATTTTGAAGCTGAAATTATGTTTAACAACAATACTGAACAGAAGCAACATCGCGAGAGAAAAAAAATACGATTACAGGAAAAATCTGCACTCCGTTTCCGAACCTTTTAAAAGGCAAAACAACGTCCCCAGACGGAATACGACCCCCCCCCCAACTAATCTCCCTTAAATTTCTTCACTTTAGCATTGATCTTGAAAATGACAAATGGGGGGGGGCGACTCCGCGGAAGAATCTCACATACGAATTAACCGCTGAATCGATTTCGAATGTCGTAAGATTACGCTAAAATATCGATGACCGATAAATTTTAAATATTGGCGCAGATTTCGTCAAAATTGTGATTTTTTAGCAGGATGGAGCAGGTCTGGCAGCCCTGTCTTGAATTATAACTGAATGATTATCAAAAAAGTTGCATGGCATCAGTCTCATGCATTTCAATGTGTTCCCTTAATGTGGGAAAAATAGGAAGAGTGTTGAAATAAAGGAACACATTTTCAAAGAGAGTACTTGGTCACAGAAACTCTCCACAAAGTCATCAGATTTTTGGGTAACTTTAAGAAAACTGCAGCAACTGCTTTAAGAAAATGGCAGAAACCCATTGCCTGCAGGTTACATCTTCAACTACTTCACTGCACATTTTCTTAAATAACTCATCTTTAAAATTTGATTGCAATACAAAGCTTCATTTCATGACCACTACAGTGTGTCCATTCTGTAGGCAGAATTCTGCACTTTTGTAGAAAGTAAAGTAATCATTTTGTGCAAATCCTAGATTTTTATAACAACAATCACTCACTCTAAGTTCATTCATTTTTTGATAAATTGTGGTATAAAACAACTCCATTCACTATGAAGGGTACAGCCAAAAACTGAAAGTTTTACACCAGCCACCATTTTGCAGCCTAAAATCCACTTGCCTACTTTATTACTTTATGTTAACTGTGTAAAATTCTGCTATATGAAAAACCATGGTCACATTTTCTTTTTCTGTGAATGCTTTCTGGAGACAACAACAACAACAACAACAAAAAAAAAAAAAAAAAAAAAAAGGCATTAACTCATCAAAGCATGGTTTATACGCTTTTTCAATCACAAAATTCCAGGACTTTTTCGGGACATTTCCAGGACTTTTGGATATGCTCTTACTTAAAATATAATGAAACCATAGGTCTGTTCAACCTGTAACCTACAACAAAAAGCTTCTTACATGCTTGGGCAAACTTAATACAGAATGCAGAATGTTAAAAATGTTGTCAGCTGCAGCTAATCAGAAACTTAGAATCACGGATAAATACTGAAATACCAAAACTGTCAGTGAAAATGTGACCAGGTTTAACATCTACTAAACTTTTGTATACTATACTACACTGATTTTGAGAAACTTTTATTTTTCTACTTTGGCTTTAGTTTAATTATTGAAGCAAATTACAGAATAAAAACAACAACATAAAACTCAAAAATGCATAGGTATGTGGCATTACTCTTAAAATGATTTCTTATACCACACAATCAATACATAAAATACTATTTATATTTAATTATTATAAATAGGGTAAGGAAAGGTGAAATATTTGGAACTTTTTCAAAGAACCAAAGGGATTGTAATTTCTTAAACAATCCCTTATTTGTGTTACATTTTATTAAGTATTTGTGTTACATTTATTTAGGGAAGGAATTTTCAACATAATATTGATGCTGTAGCTATGTTTTAAATTTGTACTCGCCAACAAACAAAGTATGCACAAAAAATTTCCAACATGAAATGAAAGAGAATGGGAAAACCTTAAATCCCAGGGCTGTGTACATTAGTTTGCTCAGAAAATACTAAGAAACAACTGGATTTAAGTTATTGATATTAGAAAGCAATCTAATTTTATGATAAATTTTTATATAAAGCATTCATTAGCAAATTTCAGTAAAGATCAAAATAACCCAGAAAAAAAAATCAGCTACTTACTTCTACCAGTGGCTAAAAAGTATGTTATGAAAATTAACAAATGGCGCAAAGAATGTTTCGCATAGCGGAAGGAAGGTATTAGAGACAAAAAGATTTTCAAATCAAACAGTTTCAAAAAGAAGAAATAGAGAAGGAAACATGATATAACACACTGAATAACAAGGATGCAAATATTATGAAACAATGTGAAATTAAACGATTAAGAACAGAAATCAAAGCCAAAAGAAAGACAGTATATAAATTACACAACACTTGTTATAAATTATGGAATCTGATACAAAATAATAAATATGAAAATTTAAATAAAAAATGGACCGATACTGTCATTGACCAAATTTTAAAACAGACTTTTACAAATTAGAAAACGAAGCCCAAACCATCAGAAAATGGCACTCTGATAAATTAAATAGACTAATCGATAAAAAATATCCCTAACAAGAAAATAATGAATGAAAATTCTCTACCCACATTTCAAAATTACTCTAACCTCGAACTCTCCGAAGTACAACAGGCTGCATTACAGAAGGGTAAAAAATTTGCGTACCCACTGACCATTCCCCCAACTGAAAAGTGTATTCCAAAAAATTGAGACCATCATTCAAAGTGTCCCATATACACACAAACCAACTTTAAGATTTAAGTCATATAGAAATATATTGGATGAATATAATCTGCAGTTTAAAAAAGAAAGTAAACTTGGAAAGATGACATATGAAAGACAACAACTATTAGACTTAAAAAAAGACCCTACCACCGTAATTTGTGAAGCAGACAAATCAAATCAGTTAATAATACTAGATAAAAGTGAATATATTGTTAAAATGAACACAGCTATTGAGGAATTAAAATGTCAGATAATTAAAAAAGACCCTGTGGACTCTCAGATAAACTTTTTAGCAAAAATAAGAAATCATAGTTCACTACCTTCAGAAATTACCAGAGCCTATCCACCAGTAGGTACAGCAGTTCCAAGTATTTTTGGGAAAATAAAAACCCATAAACCCGATAAACCATTTAGAGTTATTGTTCCAAAATCAAAGTCCCCACTAATAAATCTAGAAAGAAAATTATACAAATTTTTGGCCCCCTTTTTCATGAATAATGAATACTGTTTAAAAAACAGTTTAGAGTTCATTGAGAAAATAAAATCTATTAATATTCCACTATCTGATATGTTTATGGCAAGTTTAGACGTTAAATCATTATTCCCAAGTACCCCTGTACCAAAAGCCATAGACATTATCATTAAAGAGTTAAAAAATAAATCTCACTTTAATAATACACAATTACAAGAGTTATTTAACATTTTATCCTATATTTCTAACAACAATTACTTTACGTTTGACAAACAAATCTACAGGCAAGCAGTAGGAGCCCCAATGGGATCCCCATTATCTTCTTTATTTTCAGAAATAATCATGAGTGATATTAGAAAACAAAATTATTAAAAAACTACCAAACCCACCCATCATTTATTGTAGATACATCGACGACATTTTTATATTATCTAAATTAAAACAAGAAGAACTTGAAATATTGAAGAATAAATTTACCACTTATTACCCAGAGATTGGATTAACTTTAGAATTTGAACAAAATGAAAAAAATTTCCTTCTTAGATATAGAAATAATAAAAAAAGACTTAAATTTTGAATACAGAGTTTTTAGAAAACCAACCTATGTTACCTATAATGATCCCATATCAATCTGAACACCCAAAAACTCATAAAGTAAATGGTATTAGGAATTGGGTAAAAAGAGCCTTCACACATTCCTCAAATAGAAAATACAAAGAAGGAATCCAATGGATTATTAACACAACCAAACAATTTGGATATGACACAAAAACTGTTAAAAAGTTGATTTTTGAATACAAGAAGAAATTAAAGGTGTCTAGACAAAACATCCCAAAAAAGAAATACAAATTTTCAGGTTCTTTCCCTTTTATTAGAGGATTAAGTGGAAAATTTTTAAGATTAATGAAGAAACACAACATTATTTTTGGACATTCAGTTCAGAATATTGGTGACTTAATTATAAAGAAAAAAAGTAACAATAATATACTACAATCAGCAGGCATATATGAAATTCCTATCGTTTCACAGAGTTCTGAAGACCACATTTCATACATTGGCAGCACAAAAAACAGATTAATAAAAAGACTACATCAGCATATAAAAAACTGGAACAAAAAAGAAGAAAAAACTGCACTTATCCAACACTGTGTTAAACATAAACAATACCCTGATTTTGAAAATATTAAATTACTAACCACCCACACAAACAAAAAAGAATTAAGGATTTCTGAAAGTGTTATAATTGAACAAAAAAAAAAAAAAAAAGATAAAATATGCAACTTACAAGACCCCACCACACTAGACACAGCCTGGAAATCACTTATAAAAAAAGAAAAAAACTCATAAAAAAAAGACAAAAAAAAGAACATTACAAAAAATCACACCAATAAATAAAAAAAAAATACACCTGTTTCTACGAACAAACAATAATAGCCCAAAAATATCTACACAAAAGAATTATGCTTACGACTGATACCTACCAACTCATCCAATAGATGGTGACACATTAGAAACAAATCACCTAACACATACAGACACACAATGGAATTATACTTACGACTGATACCTACCAACTCATCCAATAGATGGCGACACATTGGAAACAAAATCACCTAACACATATATAGGCAGCAAACCTTCCCATCAATTCCCGACATGTAACTCTAAAACCACATACACGCGAGGAACCCTCGTGTAGAAGCAGTGGCGAGAAGATGGCGGTTATGCACCGCTGAACGAACCCCTTGTGAGACGTCTCCTGACCCGATGAGTATAACTCTTTCTACTAAAATCTTTTAACTAATAGTAAATTTCAAACGTTTGATTGTGCGAATGAATGAATGTGGAACTGAAAATATATAACCTAACTGTTTTATTTCTGCAAAAAATTTTTATGACTAACCTAAGGTCCGTTACGAAGGGACCTCTCGGGCCAGGAGCACGTGTCTTACAGAGCAAACAACGTGTGAAATACTTTGAAAATATCAGGTAAAATACCTTAGATATTATGTATATGATATAACTGTATGCGTTTTAGCAGAAGAATTTTGCACAATGGAAAAGTTGAAAACAAGCTAAAAGTATTCCTCATAGCAAAAGCTATGCTAAGGAAAAAGAACTTTTCAAATACGTCTCCCAGAAGCACAGATAGCAAGAAAAGCGTTTTGACCTTTACAACCCCTAGGGGAAAAGTTGTACACATTATTTGAAGAGGATCTTCTTATTGTAGCAAAAATCTTATTCACTCCCCATCTTTATTATAGCAAATGGCGTACAGTAAATAAAGAAATTTCTCATTAGAGTTTTTAGAGGCAGAGATAGGCTGCAAATGGAAGTACATAAACACCACCTGCGAACCACAAACCTCCTCAAATACAAACTTAAAGTGTTCCATGAGATGGTTTAAAACTCAGGCTTCATGCGACAATAACACATACACATAGAAAACGAGCAAAAACACACAGTCACATATAGTAAAGGGTTAGTTTAGCGGTAGCTTTCGGTCATCCTACGACCTTGATCATCCGCGATCGACTGGATGGGCTGGTTGCCAGAACTACAATTTGAAGTTGGGGTGTTGGAAATGTTGCCTGATTTTAGAAGGGTGATCCAAATAAATGGGATTTGGTGAGAGATCTCTGCATTGCAGTTTTTGGTGAACAAAATTTCAATGCTTTCTTGGAAATGCAGAGATGCTTTATTGATGAATGGGGCAACTTTTTTAGTTTATTTCCAAATGGGAACTGCAGAGGTGTCTTCAAGGATCAGTGCAGATAAAGCTGTCTTTAGAAGACTATTGGAAACATCTTTTTTGTCCTAGTTGTAAATGAATTTATGGCACCTCTATTCATAGTGTACAGTGGAATTAACTTTTTTTACAGGTGTTATAGAGGTTATTATTCAAAAACGTTGGTTGTCAAATTTTCAACCAACATTTTTGAATAATAACCTCTATAAGCCCCTTTAAAAAGTTAATCTTTTTTGTGTTCACCAAGTCTTGTATTGATGGTTCGGTATGCCAGAAGAATTTGGAATGGGAATAGCATAAACTCCAGGGGTGAGACAGGATCCCTGTCTTTAAGCAGGCACATTATTGCAGAAGGGTTTGATTTCACTGTGAGAATTTTGAAAAGTTTACATATCTTATAAGAGAAGGATCCATGGAAAGGGATGGAACCAATGAATGGTGGTTTTTCCATTAGTATTGGTGAGAGAGCAGACAGATTTTTCAAATGGGAATTTTGAAGGAATTTTTAAATTGTATTGGGTTGTCGGAAAAGTCATGATGTATTTTGGCACCCGATGGTGGTTGGGCGGTTTTGGAAGTCCTAGAGGCATGCGCAGCTCTGTTACCGCTTTGGCATTCGACAGGTGCCAGTTCTAGCTGCAGTCTAAAAGGAATAGTGAGTGATTTGGTTGATTTGCGGAGATTTGACATCAAGTTGAAGATGGAAGACCAAACTGTGCATTTTTGCCATATTTTACTGTTTTACTTCCGTAAAGGGAAGAACGTGCATTAAGCTTGTGAAAAGTTGCGTAAAGTGTACGGTGATGATGCTCTATAAGAACGTCAGTGCCAGCGGTGGTTCGCAAAATTCCGTGTTGGTGATTTTGACCTCAACGATGCTCCTCGGTCCGGGATGCCAACCGAGGTTGACAATGACCAAATCAAGGCATTGATCGAGTCAAACCCACATTACATGACACGAGAGATTGCAGACACATTGCACATCCATCATTCAAGCATTCATGACCACCTGAAGAAGCTGGGATACATAAGCAAGCTCGATGTGTGGGTTCCTCATGAACTCAAAGAAGCTCAATTGACGGCGCGTATAAACATCTGCGATATGCTCATTAAACTTGAGGAAAACGATCCTTTTTTGAAGGGAATGATAACTGGTGACGGAAAGTGGATTGTGTACAACAATGTGCTGCGCAAACGGTCTTGGTACCGACGTGCTGCTTCGCCTCAAATGACATCTAAAGCAGACATTCATCAGCGGAAGGTTCTGATCTCAGTGTGGTGGGATTTTAGATTTTAAAGATGTCATGTTTTTCGAGCTCCTACCACAGAACCAAACAATAAATTCGAATGTGTACTGTAGGCAATTGGACAATTTGAACGAATCCATCATCTAGAAACGTCCAGAGCTCGTTCATCGTAAAGGTGTTGTATTCCATCACGACAACGCGAGACCACACACAAGTTTGATCACCTGCTAAAAATTATTGGAGCTTGGGTGGGATGTGTTGCCACACCCAGCATACTCGCCTGACCTTGCGCTGTCAGACTTCCACTTGTTTCGCTCTCTTCAACAGTCCTTGCATGGTATAACGTTCAATTCAGATGAGGCTGTAAATCAGCACCTTGTACAGTTTTTTGCTACGAAAGACAGGTCCTTCTATGAACGAGGCATTCTGACAGATAACAAAAGGTTATCGAACAAAACGGGCATTATATCATTGATTGATCTTTGTTCTTTCTACCAATAAATGACCTTTGCAAAACATGGCTAAAATATGTCATGACTTTTCCGACAACCCAACAGAAGGTGGGAACTGGTGGGCTTCAGCAATTTTCTTTATGGTGTTAAATTGACACTTTTACAGTGAAATCAAATCCTTCTGCAATAATGTGCCTACTTAAAGACAGGGATCCTGTCTCACCCCTGGACACCCCTGGAGTTTATGCTATTCCCATTTCAACTTCCTCTGGTCCCTCAGTGTATATTGGAAGCACATACCAAAGCATCAATAAAAGATTTGGTGAACACAAAAAAGATGTTTCCAATAGTCTTCCAAAGACAGCTTTATCTGCACTAACCCTTGAAGACACCTCTGCAGTTAACATTTGGAAATAATCCAAAAAGGTTGCCCCATTCATCCACAAAGCATCTCTGCATTTCCAAGAAAGCATTGAAATTCTGTTCACCAAAAACTGCAATGCAGAGACCCCTCACCAAATCCCATTTATTTCGATCACCCTTCTAAAATCAAGCAACATTTCTAACACCCCAACTTCAAATGGTAGTTCTGGCAACCAGCTCATCCAGTCGATTACGGGTGATCAAGGTCGTAGGACGACCGAAAGCTACTGCTAAACGAACCTTTTACTATACGTGACTCTGTGTGCTTTTGCTCGTTTTCTATGTTTATGTGTTCCATAAGGTAAATGGTATCCGTTGTTAAAAGAATTTTTTTAAATCAGACATTTTGAGGTACAGATATTGAGAAAAATATATTAATATTTGCGCCCCCTAGTGGCGAAATTGTGCATTATTTTGGGAAGAAAATACACACAAGGAGTTTTCATAGTTAGTAGTATCTGGTCGAAAGAGAATATTTTTCAATCGGGTTATAGGTCCCGTAGATATTGCTGTAAACGGAAACGTGAACTTATGCCCTCTAGTGGCACACTTGTGCGTTAAGAAATATTTGAAATTATATGAGAAACATTTCGCACCGAAAATGTTCTCCACCAAAAAAAGAATTTTTCAAATCGTACTCCAAGAAACAAAGATATGGACAAAAATAAGATATACGTGTACGTCCCTGGTGGAAAAATCATGCACTATTTAAGTAAGAGGTATTTTCAAAAAGTTTTTGGAGGTGAGCGGTATCGGTCCATGGAGGAATTTTTCAATCGAGTTTCGAGCTCAGATTTTTTTGCAAATACATCAGAAGCAAAAATAAACACTTACGCCCCAGGCAGCCAAACATTCTTTACCAAAAATGATAAATTATATGCAAAACATTTCCCCTCCAGAGCTGCATCCAACGCAGGAAAAAATTTTCCAATCAGACTTTTAGAAGCGGAGATATTGGGAATCACGATTTACCGTTATGCCCCTAGCGGAAAATTATTAGTCCTGTAGATATTGCTGTAAACGGAAACGTGAACATATGCCCTCTAGTGGCACATTTGTGCATTAAGAAATATTTGAAATTATATGAGAAACATTTCGCACTGAAAATGTTCTCCCACAAAAAAAGAATTTTTCAAATCGTACTCCTAGAAACAGAGATATGGACAAAGAAAAGACATACGTGTAGGCCCCTGGTGGAAAAATTATGCACTATTTAAGCAGGAGGTATTCTCAAAAAGGTTTTGGAGGTGAGCGGTATTAGTCCACAAAGGAATTTTTTCAATCGAGTTTCGAGCTCAGATTTTATTGCAAATACATCAGAAGCAAAAATAAACACTTATGCCCCTCCCCTGGTGGCCAAACCATTATTTACCAAAAATGAGAAATTCTATGCAAAACATTTCCCCTCAAAAGTTGTATCCAACGCAGGAAGAAGTTTTCAAATAGGACTTTTAGAAGCGGAGATATTGAGAAAATCGTGATTTACCGTTACGCCCCCTAGCAGAAAATTTATGCATTATTTGAAAAAGGGACTGTAACTAAAATAGTCTTCAATATAAATGTCATCGAAAAGAAAAAGAATTATTTCAACTGGATATTTAGAAGCAAATGTACGAAATAAAATGCATTTAAAATTCAATACGATCCTCATCTGCGCCCTCTAGCGGCAAAGTTGTGCATTGGAAAAAAAAACAGAACAAATGAATCAGCATTCTCACATTTTAAGCTTCTCAATATAAAAAGAATTTTACAAATCGAACTAATAATTGCAGAGATATGGTCTTCCCGGTCGGACATACAAAGTGATAACATAAGCACAACGCCAAAAGTCTTCACGGTCTTTGGTTACAGTGATTCTCCTCAGAAGACATGAAAAAAGACCACATGGATGAACTGGAAGTAATGCTAACTGAAAATAATTACCCAAAAAAGGAAATAGATAAATTACTCAAACAAGATAAACGAAAAAATACAAGCAAGCAGGAGTTTAGGTTCACAAGAAAAATTACGTATTAAAAAAGGTTTGTTTGAATCTTTAAAGAGAATAAGCAGTAAATATGATGTTAAATTAGCTCCCAGTTTAGACAACAAACTTAAAAAATGTTGCCCTAGCTGGATTCAAAAAGAAGAGAACTTGTTAAAAATGTAAGGAGTAATTTATAAAGTAACCTGCACCTGCGGAAAATACTACATAGGAGAAGCAGGTCATAGGCTGAAAACTTGCATCGTGGAGCACAAGGCAGCAATAAAAAATTGTTCAAACAAGACAGGATTAGACAGACACGTTAGAGAAACAGGACACTGCATGGACTGAGACTCTTTGACTGTCATTGGACATCAATCCGACTTCCTGAAGCGAAAATTGAAAGGGGGACTTGAAATTGGAAAATACCAGAACTTCATCATTAATGACTGTAAGGGATTTTCGCTGCCTAAAAACTGGCAAGACATTTTGCAGAATCACCATAACCGTCAAGGTTAACCGTAACCAAAGACCGTGACGGAGATTGAACGAAAGACTGCCTGACGAAGGAGAGGAGTTCTCTCCGAAAATTTGCAGAAATTTTAAGAATTTACCTAGATAAATCCCATAAAAAAGTTAACTAGTTTGAACCCAACTTTAGTTTTCCTAACAGACAAGAAAACCAACCCCCTCCCCTCCCCTACATTTTTCAGAGGGTGGGGAGGAAAATTTGTCAGACATAACTTATGTTAGCAGAAAAATCCTGAACTACAAAACATCGTTCAGGGATAAAAATTCCAGGACATTTAACAGAATTTTAGGACATTTCCAGGACAAAATGGAATTCCAGGACTTTCCCAGGATTTCCAGGATGCGTACAAACCATGTCAAAGGGGAAAAGGTCTAAGAAGTATCCATTCATTTTTTCTGTTCATTAGAAACACAAAATTTAGCATGCTGTTAAATTTTCACATAAAATACTTTAGATGCCCAATTCTGAATTTTTCCTAACTGGCTGTGGTAAAAATTTCTTCCGAACAGTAACTGCATTAAGTGTTCTCACTCACCAGTTTGCTAAGTCCATTTAAAAATATCTGCAGCACCACTGGGAACTGATCAGATCTGCCTCTGATTCTTCATTGACTTCCAAAATTTGCTCCATTCCACTGACTTCTGTCAGATGAACTGCATGGTGTATGTATACCAAAATCTCTATTCTTCCATGGATTGTGTCCCTCCTCAATGCCATTTTTCTGCAAGCTTTAATCACACCCATGTAAGTGGAAACCTCTAGCAATCCCCAGGACAACCTTTCAACAATTGCAGAAAGCTCATTTTTTCTGTGATTTAAATTTGAGATGCCTTTGCATTTCTTAAAAAGGGAGAAAGAAAAATGGGAAAAACAATGTTCCTGACAGTAAAAATCTGGATATTTTTAATGATGTATTTTTTTTTTCCCTCTGTGTCCAACAAAGCATTGTCTGTAAAGGCTATTATGGCAGGAAAAACAGCTGACATTAAAAAAAAAAAAAAAAAAGTACATGTGATTTTGTGCTATGTCAATTAACTAGCTACAGTGTGATATGTACATATTGTAGTAATTTGTTGTAGAACATGCCCATTATTTATACTCCATTTTAATCAGCATTCTGGAAAAGTATTACAATATTTTTCTATGTGGATATTTTTGATGCACACAGTGTTTTCTCTTACATAATCAAAATTAACAAACACTGTTAAGTTAGGATTAACTTCTGAACAATGGCGACTTTTAAGCAATGGCTACTTTTCTGTGTCTTCAGCGATGACTCTTATTCGGAGGTTTCACTGTCTCATAATCAATCAACAGCTCACTTTCTAAGCAAAGGAGCTTATTATTTCACATGAAACCTCATTTTCTAGCAAATGGAAAAAAATAATAATAATAAAGGAAATCTAAATGAAAATTTTTTTTTTCTTGACAGCTATAATTTCTTTGAAATTTGTCTTAAATAATTTTATTTTTTCACTAATGCCTATTGTGAAATGTGCAATCACATTTCACAATTTTTTAATCAGTATGTTTTTATTTTTCCCATTAAGAAGCTGGTGTTTTTCTTTAGGTTTGCAGAAAATACAGCACAAGCATTTTAAGCAACTCATTATGGCATTATGATTTTTGAAGCAAAAGCATATTTTGGCTGATTGAAAATTTGGCTAATGATTTTTAATTCATGTTTTAGCCCTGGCTAAAACATGAATTTTCTTAGCACTTTCCTTGCACGATATGTGATTCCTCCTAAAATTTTAGCAGCTGAAATAACTTTGCATCAAGCAACTCAAAAAAAGAAAAAAAAATACTTACTTTGTTGCAATTTGAAATATTATATTCCTTACCTTGGTTATCTTTTAGTAGTCTCCTCTGCATACTAAACCTGGAGAAATATAAAAAAAATATGAATTTTAAAATAGTGCTATATATATATATATATATATATATATAAAGCATAGCACACACACAGAGAGAGAGAGAGAGAGAGAGAGAGAGATTGAATAGCTTATCGACATTCAAGGATGCTTATACATTTAAAGGCACATTTTATTCTCATTTATGTACAAGGTTCCCGATAGCGTGCGCAGACGTGCGTTTCGCGCAAAGAAGTTTGAATTCGCGCAAGAAAAATAAAGGCACGCGCGAAATGGGCGCGCGCAGAAAGATTTCAATCCTGAGCTATTAGCATGGAAAATCTATGAAGGCGATGCTGTTTCAGATCACGTGTGCCGATTTCACGACGTCACGGTGCAATCCTATTGTTCAGTCACGTGCCGATTTCATAACGTCACGGTACAATCCCAGTATTTCCCTTCGGGTCGTATATAAACGGATTACGGGATAATCCGCGTGGAGTGGGCCGCGGGTGGCGTAGTGGGCAACGTTCGTGACTGCGGCGGAAAGGACCTCAGGTTTGATCGCAGGCAGGTACGAACGCTCGATCCACTAAATATCCGCCGTGCGTCGGATGGACATGTTAAGCCGTCGGACCCCGGGTACTGGCCCCCGGTAATAAATAAGGGCTTCTTCTTCCCCCTTTCTACTTCGCTTCCGTGTCACTTTGTTATTGGGCACTCTTGCCCAAATCTCCTAGCTTCATATTTCTAAGGGTTGTTTAAAACCTGGGGTCAGATACTCTCTTCCTATAATCCTCTACACATGATCATCCGCGTAGAGTGCAACGAGACGAAAGCCCACGCACTGCTAAGGGTGCCAACCATTACGGTTTCGGCCACATGATTACCGAATTACGGACAGGTTGGAAGAATTGCGGATTTCAATGTATTTCGTAAAAGTTCTGAATTTTGTGTCCTTTTTTTTTTTGTTAAAATCACGGTTTAAACTGCGATCGCGTTTTGCGAATATATTTATAGTTTTTTTCGCACAAATGCGCAAACTATTAATTGGTCCCGTTTCTAAGTAAGCGCCTTTGAAATTCAGATATTGGATACATCGGCAAAGCCAATATCGGACGGATATAGGGTGAAGAACGGCCAGAGGATATTGGATGCATTGGAAAAGCCGATATCGGGTGAAGAACGGCAAGGTGATATTACATAGTATGTCGGAAAAGCCGATATCGGTGCAATGACGTCCGCATACCTGCCAAGTATTCCGGATTTCCCGAAAGTTTTGGGTAGTTTTACGGTCGAAAGATAGTTTCTTCCGGATTTTCGCCAAAATGGCTCGCAATTTTTTTTTTTTTTTTTTTTACTGATGGAAAACTCAAAGTGATATTGTTGTTATTGCCGCTTAGTGTAAACTCCTGCTTTTGTTTTATTATGATCTCATAGCGATTGAACCTTGTGTTATCTCATGTTTCTAGCTGGGAGCGATCGCACAATCCTCCTCCCGCCAATCCTTCCAAACTTGCTCTCCCTCAGTGTCGGAATAGCTGCGCTAATTGCGCCAAAGTGCGAAAAAATTTAATTCTGCGCCATGCAGAGTTCGCCAAAATGCGTAATTACGCGTCTAGTACGCATCAAAATTTTACCAACGCGTAAAAATACGCTTCGGGACGGTATTTCGTCTTTCAAAAACGGAAGTAAACGAAATAAAGATTTCCATAATCGTAATTTCTTTTTCCTGCAATGTTGCCTCTGTCCAGTATTGTTGTTATACATCACTTTATTCTAAAAATATTTGTATTTCAATTGGAAAATGGAGGGAAAATTTCCGAAAACGGAAATTCGACAGCGCAAAAAAATTTCACAGTAATCTTCAGGCATGAGCGGGCAACAGCTTCGAGAAATTTCTCCTTTTTCGTCATAATTGGAGTTTTCCTCGAGATCGATGCATAACTGAACAGAAATTTCGGGGCAATTGGTAGCAGAGGAGAATGTTTTTCGCTGGAAACTTTCGGAAACGGAAGTTTCGTCTTTCAAAACCGGAAGTTAGACGCAGTGAAGATTTCTCTCATAATCGTAATTTTAATTTTCATGCGATGTTTCCTCTGCCTAGTATTGTTGTTAAATATCATTTTATTTTATAAATATTTCTATTTCAACTTGAAAATGGAGGGAAACTGTCCGAAAACGAAAATTGGACGTAGCAAAGATTTCTCCCGTAATTGTGTCCCCCCCCCAACGATGTTCTGAACATTATCCTGTATTCTTAAATATTCCCCCACCCCCACCCTAAATAAGGTTTGCATTTCAGCTTGACAAAGAAAGGGTGGGGGTGAAATAAAGATTTTTACCGTAATCGTAATTCTTTTTCCTGAAAAAATAGCGCTTTCATGCATTCGTGATGGATAAAATTGTAATCCAAGGACATTAAAAAAAAGGTCACTGTCTTGTCATTGCTTAAATGAAATCAAGTTATTTCTAAAATTGCATCATTCAATTTTTAAAAAAAATTCAAAACCTTGAAAATCATCACAATTTCTGAACTCCATCTATGAGTGACTGATACAGAAAAATAATTGAATACAAGTATCATCAAGCATACTGCTAGCACATCCCATACAATACCGCTCTCCCCTAATAACAGATAATCATAAATTAACAGTTCTGGTACTGTCTCAAATCTTCTTGATTTTGTAGTAAATCTTGATTTTTGCAAGCAATCTTCTTGATTTAGGGAAATTTTGGGTTTATTTTTTTTTTGGGGGGGGGGGGGATTGTTGTAACATACTTTGATAATCATTGCAAGTGAGTGAGATGCATGCTGCTCTCTTTGCCATACCTAGAAACCAGTTCAACAGGTGAAAATATTGCCAAACTTGTGTTTGAAGAATTTCAGTATCTTGGTATTCCGTGGATGAACTGTCTTGCCTTATGTGATAAGACTCCTGTTATGGTGGGGAGAAAAATTGGTGACTCTCTGAACAAAATAGTGTCTCACTCTCTAAAAATGAAACTCATTAACAAGGTTTGTTTATCTTATTTTATACTTACATACTATTTTTTTTTTGTAAATATTTCTTTATTTGTATTAAATAATTAACTGTAATAAAAAAATAGAGATACCTATAATATATAATTTATAAAGTGTAAATACGCACCACTGAATGCGCGTTGATGTCCCGGTTTTTGATTTTGAAAAGTTGGCAGCTCTGATATTTGTTCTTACTATAACACAATGGAAAAGTTGGCAGCTCTGATATTTGTTCTTACTATAACACAATGGAAAAGTTGGCAGCTCTGATATTTGTTCTTACTATAACACAATGGAAAAGTTGGCAGCTCTGATATTTGTTCTTACTATAACACAATGGAAAAGTTGGCAGCTCTGATATTTGTTCTTACTATAACACAATGGAAAAGTTGGCAGCTCTGATATTTGTTCTTACTATAACACAATGGAAAAGTTGGCAGCTCTGATATTTGTTCTTACTATAACACAATGGAAAAGTTGGCAGCTCTGATATTTGTTCTTACTATAACACAATGGAAAAGTTGGCAGCTCTGATATTTGTTCTTACTATAACACAATGGAAAAGTTGGCAGCTCTGATATTTGTTCTTACTATAACACAATGGAAAAGTTGGCAGCTCTGATATTTGTTCTTACTATAACACAATGGAAAAGTTGGCAGCTCTGATATTTGTTCTTACTATAACACAATGGAAAAGTTGGCAGCTCTGATATTTGTTCTTACTATAACACAATGGAAAAGTTGGCAGCTCTGATATTTGTTCTTACTATAACACAATGGAAAAGTTGGCAGCTCTGATATTTGTTCTTACTATAACACAATGGAAAAGTTGGCAGCTCTGATATTTGTTCTTACTATAACACAATGGAAAAGTTGGCAGCTCTGATATTTGTTCTTACTATAACACAATGGAAAAGTTGGCAGCTCTGATATTTGTTCTTACTATAACACAATGGAAAAGTTGGCAGCTCTGATATTTGTTCTTACTATAACACAATGGAAAAGTTGGCAGCTCTGATATTTGTTCTTACTATAACACAATGGAAAAGTTGGCAGCTCTGATATTTGTTCTTACTATAACAATGGAAAAGTTCCTCATTAGAAAGACGAAGCATTCTACTGACGATTCTGCAAGTTCGGCATCGAGTGCTACGATTTTAAACAGTGAAATCTTGCCTGAGAAATGTAGTGAGGCTGTTCCTGCTGTACCTCCAACTAAATTTTTTAAAATCTTAACTTTCAAGAGAAATGGCACAAAATGTACGACTGGCTTGAAGTCGAAACCGACGAAAATAAAACAATTTTGATCCCAGTTGTAAATGAATTTATGGCACCTCTATTCATAGTGATTGTGGAATAACTTTTTTACGGGTCTTATAGAGGTTATTTTTCATGACAGTTGGTTGTCAAATTTTCGAACTAAAGCCTAGTTCGTCATCAGGACTATGTCACTGGAGTAGTTGCTGCCACTCAGTTGGAAGAGTCCATCCGCAATTATCGTTAATTGTGGTACTTCTTCTTCTTGCTATTTCGATCCCTTCTTCTAGTTTCCTCTTTACTAAGTTTGACTGGTGGGCGATTATTTTCACTGAGTCCCAATTTATGGAGTGTCCACTTGCTTGTATATGTCTGTCTAGCCCTGTTTTGTTCCCAATGTTCCTAATAGCTGCTTGGTGTTCTTTTATTCGTACCTTAATACTTCTCCCTGTTTCTCCAATATAGCTGAGTCCGTAGTTACAGTCGATGCAATAAATTACTCCTTCCTGCAATTGGATGTCCAATTCTTTCTGCTTTAAAGCTGGCAGGAATTTCTTTATTTTGTTATTACGATCTGGAGCTAGCCTGATATTATATTTTGCTCCGATCCTTTTCAGTTTCTCGAAAAGTCCCTTGTGGTACGTAATTTTGCTGGTGAATTTGAAGTTGGTTTTTCCTGCTTCTTTTTTGGCACTTGTCTAAATATTTTCTCAACATATGGGGAGGGGTAATTGTTTTCTGCCAATATTTCCTTTAATTCTTCTTTGTGAAGATCTTTTTGAGTAGCTGAAGAGACCAGGATTTCAATTTTTTCCAAAAATTGTCTCGCCGTATTCGATTTAATATAATCAGGGTGGAATGAGCAGAAACCTAACATCTTCCCTGTGTTGGTGGGTTTTCTAAAAAGCTGAGTGAATATTTCCCCCTCTCTTGAGGTCAAGGTTAAATCTAGGTAATTGATGCTATGGTCTTTTTCCTGTTCCAGGGTGTACTGCAAGGTATTCTCTAGTAAGTTAAATTCTGCCAGAATCTGAGAGGGTAGAGACTGGTCCACAGTATCTACTATAATTAGGACATCATCCATGTACCTTACATAGAGAGCAAACAAGGAGGGTTGTATAAGGATTTTTGCCTCTAGTTTACTTATATAATAATTTGCTAGCAGAGGTGCTAGTGGAGAACCCATTGCAAGTCCTGAAGTTTGCCTGTAATATTTCTTTCCAAACTGGAAGAAATTATTCTTGAAGGAAAATAGGAGCAGTTCATATATGCCAAGTAGTATTTCTCTATTGTGATTATGGAATACTATTTTTTCCACGAGGTCATCTGCAATGAATTCCAGTAGGAGGTCCAGGTTAATGTTGGTGTACATAGAGACTATATCCAGGCTTGCCATTACTGGATGAATTAATTCTGGCAAGTTGTCCAGTTTTCCTTTTAGCTGCATGGAATTTTTAGTAGGTAGGGAGGAGAAAGGAAAATATCTCTGAGGTGACCAAGTAAATAATAATTAATGTTGGAGAGTGGCGAATTTCTAGTGTCTATTATAGGTCTTATTGGATGGCCTTCTTTGTGAACTTTTATTGTACCATAGATCTGTGGAACTCTTGACTGGATTTTGGAGAAGTTTTTGAAGAGCTCATTAAGCTGTTTTTTATTTCTTAAAGAGCTGATTAATTTCTTAAGATTTTTGACAGTTTGATCTATAGGCATAGATGCCAACCTCTAAAAGTAGTTTTCAGTAACAAACATGTTCATTTTTCAGTAATTTTCAGTAACAATTTTTTTTTCAGTAATTTTCGGTAATCCGGTCTACAGCGGCAAATTTGGGTATTTAACACTGCAACAAATTTAATCTGTCAGAACTATTAACAAAATAATAATAATAATAATAATAATAATAATAATAATAATAATAATAATACAATAAAAAATAATTTGCTAGTGGGAAAATTTAAAATACTGTCTACCAGAAAAATATAATAAATTACCTCCAGACATGAAGAACAATTATTCCTTGGAATGTTGCCAAATTATTATGATAAACTGGCTGTAGTTGCCATTTTGGCCTTCCTTAGTTCAATTTGCAAAAACTTCTTCTGATAGCATAGTTCACTGTGTGCAATGCTGTTTATTTTTTCTACTAATAAAGAAGACAGCACATGACTACTCAAATTATCATGTTTTTTTTTGCACAATACTGAAAATTCTTTCTGTACTTGCATTGTGCTATGAGGGACTATTAAAATCATTTTCATAATTTTGCTTAATGATTCATACTTTAACTGGTCACTTTCATTATTCATTAAAGAAATTCTTTGCCACACTTCATCCATTCTCCCAGAAGTAACAGCACAGTTAAAATTTTCAAACTGGTAGTGAGCAAATTCAGATTCCGCCTTGTCAGATTCTTCTGGTTTCAAAACTGGAAACAGGGAACACATATATTGGACTGATGCAAAAAAAACATGTTGCCTTAATGCTACATCTGCAATTTCAGCATGACTCAGAAATTCCTCATTAAGTGGAAATTTTCTTAAAATGTAATTGCAGCCTGCCTTGTAAAATTCCCTTACCTCAGAATAAAAAGTAGCCACTGTGTCTTCACTCAGATCTGCAGTTGTGCCTATATAAGATCTCGCTTTTGACCCAATTACGAGATCACAGTTTTCCTTTTGATTTCTCCTTCTTTCAAAATTTCCATCTGCAAGAGATGTTGCTGTCACATCAAATGCCGATGGCTTGATAAATACGTACACGCAATTCAGATAACAGACTATGAAGTTTTTTTGGTTTTTTTTTAATACATGCACAAGCGGAGCTTCCTGCTGCAAAAACACGTTAACAGATGTAAACAAAGGAAGAGTAGCAGATAAAAAAAGACAATAAAGTTTAGATGAAGGATTTCCAATCATACTTGCAAGGTTCTTATACTGTGAATTAGCTTCTTCATTGTCACCGCAATAATGTTCTAGAGCCTCTCACTGTTCTAAAATTCTGTCAATGGATTTCAAAAGTGATAACCAGCGAGTATTGACATGCTTTAGAATTTTGTGCGGTTTAGTACCACAAACAGCTTGACTCAGTTTTAGATTGTGTTTCCTCTTTGAACTTTTCTCCAAAAAAAAAAAAAAAGTACAACTGTATCAGAAACTGCTCAACATTAAATCCTTTCAGTTGAGTAGCAGATTTCTGTGCAGCTAAATTTACTAAATGGCATGAACATCGCTGCACTGTGATTGCAGGCTGAACCTTCTTTAAGTGAGAAACGACACCTTTTACTTGACCTATGATAGTGTTAGCATTGTCACAGGAAAATGACACAAGTTGCTCCATGAGATATTTTTCTTAACAAACTCATTGTTCAAAACGTTTAAAATTCCTTCACCTGTATTATTACTTGATTCAACCAATGATAACAAAACAATTGAATTTTTCCCTATTTTTTCGTCAAAATATGTTATTGTAATGGGATACAGTTTATTTGCTTGAGCATCATTACTTCCGTCTGTAGATAGAGAAAAATGATTTTTTTTTTTACTTCAGATACGATGTTACTTGTAGAAACACTGGCCATGTGCTGAATTAGTGCAGTAGCCTTGGTTCTTCCACACGAATATTTTTTTGCGATCACTGAATCGGGAAACATGGCTTGAAATAACGGTTTTTCAAGCCTTCAGTTTTTGGAAATTTATCCAACATTTTCAAGCTGAAATACAAATATTTATGGAATAAAATTATATCTAACAATACTGGGTAGAGGAAACATCGCGAGAAAAAAAAATTACGATTACCAGATAAATCTTACCTCCGTCTACTTTCCGTTTTCGAAGGATGAAGTTCCGTCCTCCAACGGAGAAAACGATTCCACAAACAATTTTGATGTTTTGTTCATTTTGCAAGGTGTCGTCAAAACCAGCGTTATTTGTAAAAGGTAAGTTAATGCCATTCATTATTTTATCAATATATAAATAGTCTGGTTTTTCTCATCTGAAGAACTCTTTTCTAAAATTTGGCTCATGCTTGAATTGATACTGAGATTTTTTTTTTTTTTATCCTGTCGTAATTTTTGGGCTAAAAGCAACGGCTCATACAGTGTTAAAGGGATTTTTTTGTTTTCAACGTTGTAAAGGTCCCTATGTTTATTTTATTATTCATTGTTGTGAAAGGAGCCAATTCGCTCAAACGCTTTTGGGATGGGAAGTAAATATCCTCATCGGTGTCATGCAAATTTGTTTTGAAGTTGTTAGACCACTTCAAAGATTTTGAAGATTTGAAATGCCTGTTGAGTGAATATCCATATATATTTATTCTGCTAAAAAATAGCTATGCTAGTTTT
This sequence comes from Macrothele yani, assembly GCA_039090855.1. Classification (NCBI taxonomy): domain Eukaryota; kingdom Metazoa; phylum Arthropoda; class Arachnida; order Araneae; family Macrothelidae; genus Macrothele; species Macrothele yani. Next base: position 71,570,933 of record CM076994.1, on the reverse strand, counting down.
AAATTTGCTGATGTTGCAGAACTTTTCATCTGCAGGTATAAAGATGGGTATCCAAGCACAGTGTTGTTGTATGAAATTGCTTTGGTTGTGCCAATATGTTCTGCATCAGTAAAGCATTCTTTTAGCACACAAAATCGAATAAAAGATAAATTTTGCAACAGACTGAAAGAATACCTAAACTTTAAAAAATTTGATTGGAATAGCAGCAGCAAATGTAGCACTAGAAAGCTTTCCATTTCACAAAACTGCTGAAATATTTAATAACAAAATTAGAAGATATGTATAAAATATTTATATTATTTTTGTGTTTGTTCGTTTTTTTCCTCCCATAAATGTAGTATTTTTTTCTAAGTTTACAATTGTTTAAAATTCACCCCTGATTTTTCAAAATCACCCCCAGAAAAAAGTCTGGGGGACATTTTCACCCCAATTCTGGAACCCTAGTGAGAACCCTGATGAATAAAAATATGTCTAGAAAATTCACTTTATTATCTTTCTAACCTCTGATATGAACATAAAATGACCTAGTTGAAGCAATCAAGCTTTGCTATTTTTGATAAATGGAACATCATCTATGCATCTCACATAAAGCAGGAAAAATGAGGGATTTTCTTAATTATTTTTTTTTTTTTACCTCTATACTTTTGCACAAACTGGTTCACCAACACAGGAGAAAGAGGATATCTTATTGCTAAGCCAAAATTTCTCCATTGAAGGGTGTATTTTCAAACTGACTGTTATTATTTAATTTATTTTATATTATCTTTGCAGAAGTTATACATTGTTGCACCAGATGTTATTTGTTGAGCTAAAGGTTGCTGCAAACTGGCCTTTGTTTTTAGCCTTTTTACAGTCTACACCAATACCATCACATGGTGACTTGCCGTGGCTTGTTGCAAAAAATGACCATTTCCCTACCAATCTAAAAAAAAATCCTGTTCATGATAGCACAAGTTCAGAAAATTCTTGCAGTTTTTATATTGTGCAGAACAACCATAAGTGAAATGCTCAATATTTCTCACAGTTTGTGGTAATGCACAACCTTTTTTATAAACTGAAGGAAGTAGAAACATCCACAATGACTAGAAATTTTAGTAGGAGGCAAAAACAGAGACAGCAAGTGAGGATAAAACTTTATTTTTTATTTTGAAGTCCTGTAAGGAGGAATGTTGTGGGAGGGGGGCTCAACATTCATTAGTACTTATGGCAAGCATTTCATTATTGATACAAAAAAAATTAGGTTGGCCTTTTTTTTTCCTTAAAAGTATTTACGTGCTCTGGATGAAAAACTAACTAAAGAAAATTCATGTACCTTATTACAACTTTACATTCAACAGGTTAAATTAAATTACTTTTATTTGATTGCACATTTAATATGAAAGTAGAATACTTCTCCTTGTTGAGTTTATGTACTATGCACTTACAAAAAAATCTGAAGATCCAAAATAAATTACTTTATTTGTTGATGATCTGAAGCGTATGTGTGTGTGTGTGTGTGTGTGTGTGTGTGTGTGTGTGTTCTCCCAGATTTAAGTTCTTCATATCTGAAAACTACTAGCTACAGTTATTACACAAAAAATTCCCAACTTGGGGTTCCAACCCCCAGTCACCTTAACAGTCCATCAAATATGGTGATTTATGCTTGCGAGTATTGCAGATTTCAATGCCATTTTAAGCAAGGTTAACACAACATCCATGCCTCACCGGGACAAACACAAACATCCATGCCTCACCGGGACAAACACAAACATCCATGCCTCACCGGGATTCGAACCCGGACCCCTTTTGGACGAATGATCAGAGGCCATCGCTTAGACCACTGCGTCACCGGGGCGGCCCCTATTTTGGCCTGTCACAGAAAAGAAAAATGAACCTATATCCAAGATGGTGGCACATAAAAATAAAATAAAAATTGTTTTGGAGTACTCACTGATAAACAAACTCCAAAATGGTCGAGCAATCACTTAATTAAAAAATTGGGTAACATCATGTTGGGAATGTTCCATATATAAAATACGCCATTTTGGGAAAAACAATTTCCTCGCCAAAATTGCCTAAAGCATTTTTTTCTTCTGCTGAAAGATTATGTTATAATACACACATGAAAATATTTTTAGCAAATTTGAAGTGGGGGCTCATTTTGAAAAAAATTTTGTTTAATAAAAATGTGGCCTCATTTTGTCCGTCTTTTGCCATTAAATTAAAAAAAAAAAAAAAGTGTTCTTTTAATTCTAAAAATGTGCAGAAACAAGTTGTTCCCAAATGTATGGATCATGCAGATCATTTAAGAAAAACAATTATGTGGCTGCAATAGTTAGTTGTGAAGTTATGAATTTTTTTGTCCTACAATGTAGTTGTGAAAACTCATAGCATGTAAACTTTAAAGGCAGAGCTACCCAATTTTTAAAGTGGCATTACTCAAGATCTACTGTCCAGACTGACTGACCTAAAATTTTGCCAGGTTTCATATCTCACCAGTACAATACTTTGCACCAATTTTCACAAAAATCTGAGATGGATGGGTGACATCTCGTGAAAAGGGTGGGTGATTTGACATGGAATGACCCAAATGCATTTCCTAATTAACTGAAGTGTTCTTAAAAATGCATATAAATTCTTGAGTAATGAAAAAATAATTTGGCCGGCCACCAATCCGTGCAGACAGGCAAATTTTCTAGAATGGCGACTAAAGCAACTTTTTCTACTGGCCACTTAATTTCATCCAGTTGCCACGTGACGAGTGGCGACCACTAATTTTAACATTATAACACTCAGGAGAAGTAATTGGATACAAATGGCTATAGCTTGAAGCATCCAATTAAGTGTTGTGCCACGAGTTGCTGTTTGTTTGTTTGTGAGTACCTGCGATTGGAACCAGTGCATAAATAAATGAACAGAATATGTTTTTTAAGAGTTTCTTTGTTTTAATCTAGAAATATAATATTTTCCCAAGTAATTACCTTTCCATATTTCTGCATGTATTATATGGTTGCACTTAAAAATTACAAAATGCAGATAATTCATTCCTCACTATTATTTGCAAAGGTTTCGAGATCTTCGCTCCACAGAGCATAAAGTTCTTTACCTTCCATGCTTCTCACGTGAATGGCGCATGTGACATATAGCTACTGTTTGTTTTAATAGAAAACCTTTCTGCAGTTCATATTGATTGAACAGTTAAAATTATATTTGTTAATATATTTAAAATTATGTGTTATCACTCTTAAAACTTTCACACTTGATAAAAATGCAATTGCATGTTCAAATTAATAAGTAAATTTTGTATGCAGATTGCATAACAGCAATTTTTTTTTAACAGCACACCCTACCTAAATGGCTATGCGATGCTCCTGGAAATGTGGTATACTTTCCCGCTGGAAGGTCACACTGTTAATGACACTCCTGAATTTAGGGAATTTGGAATAGTATTCTCCATAAAGCCTTTTTACTGGGTGGCCCGCCTCTAGCTGATTTTCTCTGCTGCCCAGCTAAATTTCCTTTAATGAACGTTTCCAAAATGCACACAATAGAAAGAGTTGAAAACTTATTCCCATATACACCATAAATATTGATGAAAACTGGCTGAAATCTGTGTCAAATATGATTTATTAGTAAGTACTCGTTTTTTATCATTTATGTACAATTCTACTGTTTTTGTATCATGTTACGTTACATTTATGCCTACCAAACCGCTAAAGATTTTTAATAAGTATAATAATGTTAAGCAAAATAACATCCCTTTTTTATTCTTGATTGGGGAAGGGGTCGTTAAAAGTACCATCTAGCTAAATGTTCTTGCCACCCAGCAGTAACAAAATTCTAGGGTGAACATTATGGAAGTTTTTGAACGTATTCCAATGAACAGGAACACTTACATTAATTTCCATAAAAGGATCACAGGGCTTGAAGAATGTCATGCCTAAGGCATGTAAATTACTGGCCTGGGCAGGTAAACAAAATCTTGCTGCCCAGTCCGGGCAACCAAATTTAAAAAAAAAAAGTTTGGAATAGAATTTCCTACTAGAAGAAAAAAGGCAGACATCGCATGTTTTGCTTCATTTCACTGCTAATCACCAGAAGTTGTATTATTGTTACAGAGTGCCAAGGACAGAAGAATATCACTTCTTTAATTACATATTATGCTTTAGGTCCAGAAATTTTAACAATATGTAGTTTTGCTCCAAATGTTGTTTATAGTCAGCGACAGGATGCATGCCTCTCTTTGATGGAACTAGCGTCCGGTGTTTAGTGACAAAGAGCGAAAACTTGAAAGGAACATGGCAGAATCGCTAAATTTAAAAAATACCAATTTCATCATAGACTTTCATACCAATTCCACCATGATCATCTTAAAACTTTATATATATGCGCTTTTGTGCATTGTGAATACAGGCCCTTAAAACAAAAATGCAAAACATGAAAAAAAAAGTTAATCATATTTTTTAACTTAAGAAATCAGAACCCTCATTTTTTTTTTTTTTTTATTGAATCAGAATCCTCATTTTTTTTTTTATTGAATCAGAACCCTCATTTTTTTTTTTTTTTTAATCTTGAAAGACAAATTTTCCTGAGCATCCAGCTTTGTACTACCTGGGCAGGTAAATAATTTATGCACATGCCCAGCTGGGCAAGTAACTTTTCAGATATTTTTCAAGCCCTAGACCAACACCATGATGCTGGACTGCAACTTTCTGCAGCAGACAGTACAAAGCACATTTACTCTATCTATGACTGTCTCAGATGTGCCCAAAGAATCATGATCACTATAGCAACTGAAACAGTCATTCCAGTAAGTGTGATGTGACTTGACAGAGTTTTTGAACTTATTCCAATGAACAGGAACAACTCCCAAAAAGCAAGACTGTTCAGTGGAAATTGATGTATATTTATTTTACAATGCTGTAAATTCTGTCCTACAAAAAAAAAAAAAAAAAAAGGATTCATTGAACTCTAAATGTATTAAGCAACTTTATACAGCCTAATCTGAGGGGAGCATTGTCCAGGGGCACATATAGAGATTTTTTTTTCTGGGGAAGGAAAAAACGAAAAAAGGAAGTTTTCGAAATCCATTAGAACAAATTTAAAGTTAATGAAAAATAGAAGAAAAAACATCTTTTTTAATGTAAAAGTTGATGCATTTTTATTAAATTAAGGCATTTTTCTAACGTAAGTCGCATTTTTAACTAAAAACTGTTTTTAAAAATGGACACTTTTGATGGGGGGGGTATACCCCTAACACTTTATGGAATGCCACCACTAGACTTCAGCAACACTGATGTATACTAAAGACATGTTACATGCAATACTGCAACAATGGTACTGTACATAAAACAAAAGTTACTGGGAAAAACAACTCCCAAAAAGCAAAACTGAAAATATGTAATAGTAACTCAAAATTTCTAAAATAATAATTACACAACAGCTATTCTGAAAACATGAAAGGGTATCAGCCCATAATGATGAAGATAAAGTACAAAAATTCCTCAAGAGACTTTCTAAACTTCATAATCAATAATTTCAGTCTACTATCAGAAAAAATAACCATCGTGCTGGTCTTTAGCGAGATCAACAGTTAATGAAAATGTTAACTTTTAATTTTTTGTATGAATTTACATGGCAATATACATCAGCTCTGCTATTCTCAAATCACACAATAAATTTTGTCTGCACCAGCCAGACTATTGAGTCAATATGTCCCATTCTACTACAATTTCATACAGGGAAAATGATATCCTGTTAAGGTAACAAATCATGATTAACAGAAAAAAGAAATTCTGGAGTCTTTTGAAAAATAACAGCTGGATTTAGGAATGTCTGACTGTTGAGCTTGCACATTATTTTTGGGGAAGAGCAGTTTCCATTCCACAGATGGCTAATTTTTTCGGAGAGCAGATTTTTCTAGAAGCCTAACAATATTTACGAACGTGCACATTGACTACACGAGCAAGGCTAAATCTGAAAACAGAATAACAATAGATTGCAGATGGAAAAGGAATCAAGAAGCCATCAATTAGAACACAATTTTGAAAGTTGCTAATTGGCCTATAACAATATAAAATGGAACTTACATTAAATAACGTGATGCAGCGGGATATATTTTAGATACGTGATTTCCTATTTTCCACAAGTACTCAGCAGTCAACCTTTCCTCAGGTTCGTTCATATTTTCAATTTAAGACAAAATGACACACACATACAAATCAAAGCTTTGCATACAAATGATACTGCTTAAATATACGATAAAAGCTCCAACTCAATTTAAACACATTTATAACATTATGAACACTGATCGCCGTTTTAATTCAGTGCTTCACTATTCACTCTACAAACCAACGTTGCTACAAACTAAATTCAAAACACCAACAACACATGACGTCAGCGGAAATCGGATCACTGTTGCCTATTATTATCCTAAAGTCCACTAATTCAAATCGAAAATTCAACTAAAAACGGACAGAACCCTTGAAAGGGAAGGCTACATCTAGTAACTCTTTTTAAAAAATAAATTTCACGGAAATGACGTAAATGAAAGTACAAAGTTCTGTTGTTGTTTTTTTTGGTGCATGCACATATGACAAAGCATTTGGAGTTTTTTTTTTTATATTATTTATTTCAGTTGCAAATGAGCAAACGATTTCAGGCCGTTTTCTTTTTTTAATCATTTATCCTCCCCCGCAGTAATGTAATGATAGTTAGTGGTAAAAGAGGCGTGACTGGTAGGGAACGGCGTTCCCGTAAGAAGAAATTGATAAGGAAAAGAGCATTAAGCAAAAAAAAAATTATCGAGAATAAAAGTGCAAATACGCAGGAACGGATTTACAGGAAGCCCAGGATGGTGTCCATGGGCTCCAACTTATATGGGCCCATGGGGCCCGAACCCACCCAATAATTTGCCGTGTTTTATTACGATTATTACTATATGAGGATGTAGCAGACACGTGACTCTCAGCATGGCAACGAGACTTAGTTACGTAAGTGAAGGACAACCAGCCCTGTTGAAAACGATGGCGTCTTACTTTGAAACTTTAACTTCCGAGTACAAAATGCGGTATTTAGAAAAAATTAAAGAGATTGATGGAAAAGATCCTTATGTGCTGAATGCAAGTATCTTGGAAGGTGATGCAAACAGTTTTCCGTAAATATTTTCGATTACTTCGTCTTTGGTCCAAGTGCCTTCATCGCAGAACAGTTCGAGACATATAAAAGTTTCGAAGCATATAACAATTTATCGTTGTCGGTAAATTCGTGAGTAATCAGTAATTTAAGGAGAAAATAGGTACGCTGCCTTATTACGTAAGGTTCTTTTCCCTACCAGGTGCGGAGACCTGAGTAAAAAAAGATAGGTTTTCCTTCTTTCCAGGAAATGCTGATTTGGGATAAAACACACCCTTGAAAAGTTCTATGCCTTTTTGAGAGTTTAACTCTTCAACAAAAAGTGTCTTTCTAAGCTCTGGGAAGCAATTTCCAAGCCTTAGAAAAATGAGTTGTTTTTTTTTTTTTTTTTTTTTTTCGTAAAATTGTGGTGAAAAAACAAAATAAGTCTGCTGTGACTTGTGCCCTATAATCTATTTATCCCTAAATAAATTTAGTAGCATAACACCAGCCTGTAAACAGACCTAGATACCAAAAAGGATTTTATTTGGACAATAACTTTAGCAATTATTTGCATTTTTCCGCAAAACTGTGCTTCGCAGCTCCAGGTAAAAATCCAGGTGTACTAAAAATAAAATCAACGGTAGTTTGGGAGGAAATATCGCATAAAACAAAGTAGTAAACTAAAAAACCCCAACACTGACAGCCAAATAGCCTTAAAGTGAAAAGCCGAAAACTCGCAAAAAAAGTAAGCCATGGGAACGGTGTGCTCGAGATCTAAAAAATACAGAAAAGTGAGAGATTTGATTCTGACTAAAAGTCAGTTTTGTTAAAAAATTAACTTTTAGCCCTATCAAAAGCTTCAACACCCCCTAGATTGATCAGGAACCTTCTGAAAAGAAGTTCCTGGAGAAAAACAACAGCACGTGCACAGAAGTGCCGATTGGGTACCGAAGGGTTAATTTATGAAGACTTTTGACTAAGAGACAAACTTTAAATGATTCTCATAAGAAAATAGTCAGTAGTAATAACACCTACGCGAAAAAAAAAAAAAAAAAAAAAAAAGGCCAACACCTTTTAAATTCAACTGGAAAACTTTAAAGCAATGAATGAAACGCCTGGCCTAATAAGTGCAAGCACTGTACTCCAATAGCGTTTAAACAAGTAAAAGGTAGTTTTTCTGCTTTATCAGAAATAACTGATTTCTGGATAGAACTAACATTTAAAAGGTTCTCTGCTTTTGAATATTCTAACTATTCAATAAAAAATAAAAAGTGTTTTCTAAGCTTTGGGAAGCGATCTCCCTTCGTTTGGCATATAAGGGAATTTTTTCGGTACTGTCTTTAAAGACAGCAGCTAGTAGCCTGAAAAAGACTTACGGTCTCGATTTCCTCTATTACCGCAATTCATAATACCACAAAATCAAGGCATTTTGGCTTCAAATGTTTATAAACACCAACCGCTAATGATGCACTTTACACACCAAGTGCAGGACAGCCAGCTATGCTTGGCCGCCCCGGTGGCGCAGTGGTCTAAGGCGCTGGCCTCTGATCATTCGTCCGTAAGGGGTCCGGGTTCGAATCCCGGTGAGGCATGGATGTTGTGTTTGTCTTACGGCACTGGCTCTCTCCCTTCCCTGGAACCAGTGACCCTAAATTAGGGACGGGCGACTGCTTATAGCCCATTGAGTTGCTCACGGTGGTTGTTAAACCTCCAATCCAAAAAAATCCAGCTATGCTTGTCCTTCAGGAACTTGCAGGGACTGTTGCCACTCCCGGAAACTTCTCGATGACGTCACGTGCTACATCCTCATCACGTACGACTATACAAAAAATTTTTTTAGAAAAATTACTTTTTGAAAAATTTAATCTTGTGTTATGGAAAACATAAATATAGAAAATAGTAACACGTTGTACTAGTGATCCGATTTATTGGCGTAGGAAGTAGACACATTAGCGTTTCCAAGCTTTCGCACATCAACCAAATGGCTTTTCAAGGAAATTAGACAGAAACTGCAACTGAAAAATAGAACGCATTAACAATTTGAACGCGGAAACATGACTTGACAACAATAGATACGACGTTATATTCATTTAAAGATATGACGCATCACGCTGGTTGCACGCGCGGTATCCTAGTAGGCAGAAGGCTTTATTTGAAGAATTGGTTCCAAATTCGTGGCAACTCGAGTAAGACGCACACATTGCAAGTATCGCTGTTGGTAATGATCTCCAAGGTTTCCCGAATGGCTGTACCTTTAGGGGTAGAGGAGGTAGCTAATTTCTCTATGTCGTCCCACAAAGGAGTGGCGGACTTGGATTTCACTTCTCTGGATAGTGTCGTGGCTAATTTACCGTATTTGGTGTCTCTTTTATGTTCGTTGACTCTGATTCCAAACGAACGCTTGGTCGTTCCGATGTAGTATCGTTTAGAGCCGTCTGGTCACTGTACGGGGATCGCATAAACGCCTGCTTCGTATGAGAGAGGTGGTATTTCACTACTTCTCTTTAGCATAGTATATAAAGATGCAGGAGACCTATGCCGAAGCTGTAGACTGTAGTTCATCTTCTTCAGGGCGTTTTTGTGTTTGTAAGACACATTTGGTAAGTAGGGAATTGAGCCTAAATAACGTATCTGCGGCACGAGATCTTAGAATGTTTGGCCCTGACTTTTTGGATAAAGTTACGTATCTGATGCAACGAATATCCTGCATCAGTGGTTAACTTGATGAAACCTTCAATTTCGTGTTGTCTAGAATGGGTATCGGAGATAACGGCGAAGGCTCTTCGAATTCGAGAACGGAAGATAGCTGTTTTGTATTCTGCTGGACAGAAAGAGCTGCGGAACATCAGGTTGGGGACGGACGTTGGTTTTTAGTAGACTTGTGTACCGAGGCGGTTGTCATGCGATTTTCTCAATAGAACATTCAGATAACGTAAAGCGTTGTTGTGTTCAAGCTGACCAGCTCCATCGTGAAATTGATCGTAGGATTCATATCATTGATTTTTTTTTTTGGTTGGAGGTTTAACGACCACCGTGAGCAACTCAATGGGCTATAAGCAGTCGCCCGTCCCTAATTTAGGGTCACTGGTTCCAGGGAAGGGAGAGAGCCAGTGCCGTAAGACAAACATAACATCCATGCCTCACCGGGATACGAACCCGGACCCCGTTCGTACGAATGATCAGAGGCCATCGCTTAGACCACTGCGCCACCGGGGCGGCTATCATTGATTTTATCAAGGAACATCGGAAGAGTCTCTTTTCTGTGAGGCCATACACAAAATACGTCGTCTGCATAACGCAGCCAAGTGGTAGGCCGTGGGTTAATGCTGGAGAATATATTCCATTAAATTGGGCGAAGTATTGCTTCTGCAAGGACGGGTGAAAGTGAGAATTCCATCGGAGCGCCATTATTCTGTTTATACACTTGTCCTTGGAAACAGTAGAAGCTAGTATTAGTGACCAAGTCAATTAATTTGAAGATGCTGAGGCATTACTCCTGAGTATAAAATATTGAATTTGATATGGCCTCCTTTAATGTTTTGATGGCTTCAAGAACGGGGATTGAAGGGTAAAGGGAAACCACGTCGAATCTGCCGATAATGTCGCCTGGTAGAACAGTGAGTTGCTTGGCTTTCGTTATAAAATCCAGAGTGGAATTTATTACAAAGTCTGACGATTCAGGAAGAAAACTACGCAGGAATTTTCTCTAAATGGTACGTTGGTGCAGACTTCCTGGATACGATGGGTCTCAGTGGGTTTCCGGGCTTATGGTGCTTGAGTCTTCCGAAGAGCTTTGGGATCTGAGGTCCTGATGGTAGTCTGGCGGCTTTCCTGAGATCGTCTGGAATAGCGGGTAATTGGGCCGCTCTTTGTACATGCGTAATCCAAGAATTTAGAGGGTTCCTTTGGAGGGCTATAGAACCAGAGTCAGTGATGAAATCGTCAAGTTTTTTATTGTAGTCCGCTGCGTCCATCCGTTGGAGTCAACATTATGGACGGGTCATTTCTAAGGATCGAAACTGGCCTCGGAATTATAAATTTATTAGGCATTTTAGTAGGATCGTACCAAGATCGTATTTAGAAAAACATAGCTGGCGCAGTGCATCTTTTGAGTCGTATGAAACTCGTGATATTACGGTTTAGAATTCGGAAACGACGCTTTTTTGGGTTCGATCTGGTTCGGAAGCGAAATTTTGGTCCAAGATCCAAAATTTTTGTTTCATCTTGGGAAAGGGTCCGGCTGGAAATATTGATGAATGGAATGGCGAAATCTTTAGCTTTCGGAGTCTGGGAAGATCTCAAGTAATCCAGTTTTTTGTTGTGTGTGCAGGATAAGGAAGATTGGTATCAACCAAACCCTTTCAACAATAGAAGTTAATCAATATGCTCGCCTCTCAAAGAAATTTAATTTTCTTCTTTCCAAGCAAAAAAGTCAAGCTACATCTACTCCGTCTTCAGCCTCTACTGCCAAGCCAAAGTATGTAAATCTTTCTTCTGTTACTATTCCTCCTAGCTTGGATAAATTCTTATCATTAGGCCCAAAATTTTCACCAGCTCTTCCCATCAATCTTCCACAAACTGTTTCTCTTATAGAATCAGCCATCCATAGAACTGAGACTGTTCACGAACCTATCCTCCGTGCCAATGCTGCTGTTATCCTATCCAAACAAAATTCTGTGCCAATCAAGTACTCTTCTTCTTGTATGAAAGAATTCAGGTCATTTATTCAAGAAAATGACCTTGCCGTATGCAAAGCAGATAAAGTTGGTTGCCCAGTCATCATTGGTAAAGAAATACTAAACCAAAAAGTGCATTCATTTCTTATTTCTGCTAACTGCATCCCTCTGCAGTCAGACTCCACTAACTCACCCCAAAACTCAGTTAACAAATTATCTAAGAAAGAAACTCTTCAATCCTTCCTTGGAGATATCTCACTCCCTCCCTATTTTAGGACTCCCAGGCTTTTCCTGCAAGTTAAACTGCATAAAGCTGGTAACTCCATCAGACTTTTAGTTGAATATTCTTTTTCTCCATCAGTAAACCTTGAAAAGAAATTGGTCCTCAAATGCTAGCTCAAAAATACTAAGAAACAACTAGATTTAAGTTTCTGATATTAGAAAGCAATCTGATTTTACAGCAAAATTTTTACATAAAGCATTCATCGGCAGAGTTAAAGGTCAAAATAAGAATATGGTTTTGAAAATATCCTTCACACTCTCTTAAATCCATTTTGTTTCTAAACAAGTTTGCTCTATTTGTTCATTTTAATGTGCATATTTACTTCTACAGTTAACATAAAATATTGAAGGAAACATGATATAACTCTATGCCTTCTAGCCGAAGAATTTTGCATAATGGAAAAGTTTAAAATAAGTGAAAAATATTCTTTATGGCAAAAGCTATGCTACGGAAAAAAACCTTTCAAATAAGTTTCTTGGAAGCAGAGATAGCAATGAAAAGATTTTGACTTCTATGCCCCTAGTGGGAAAGCCGTGCATTATTTAAATACGATAATGCTCCCCATCTTTTTTTTTTTTTTTTTTTGATTGGAGGTTTAACGACCACCGTGAGCAACTCAATGGGCTATAAGCAGTCGCCCGTCCCTAATTTAGGGTCACTGGTTCCAGGGAAGGGAGAGAGCCAGTGCCGTAAGACAAACACAACATCCATGCCTCACCGGGATTCGAACCCGGACCTCTTACGGACGAATGATCAGAAGCCATAGCTTAGACCACTGCGCCACCGAGGCGGCCTCCCCATCTTTATTGTAGTGGATGGCATGCAGAATAAAAAGAAATTTCTCAATATGGTTTTTACATTTCCCAATATGGTTTTTACATTTCTCAATATGGTTTACAATTTCTCAATATGGTTTACAATTTCTCAATATGGTATATACAGCTGTAAACAGAAGTACACAAACACCACCTAGCAACAAAACTGTGAGCTACAAAATTCCTCAAATACAAACCACAAAGTAAATGGTATCCGGTGTTAAAATATTTTTTTAAATCTCACATTTAGAAGCAGAGATACTGAGAAAAGCAGATTAAACATTCGCACCCCTAGTGGCGGAATTGTGCATTATTTTGGAAAGAAAATATACACAAAGAGTTTCATAGCATTTTCACTACCATGCAGACCGGGAAAAAAAAATTCAATCCAGTTTTTAGTCCCACAAATATTGCTGCAAATGAAAACATCAACTTACACCCTCTAGTAGCACATTTGTGCATTGAGAATAATTTTAAAATTATATGAGAAACATTTTGCACTGGAAACGCTCTCAACAACAACAAAAAAAAAAAGAATTTTTTTTTTTTGATTGGAGGTTTAACGACCACCGTGAGCAACTCAATGGGCTATAAGCAGTCGCCCGTCCCTAATTTAGGGTCACTGGTTCCAGGGAAGGGAGAGAGCCAGTGCCATAAGACAAACACAACATCCATGCCTCACCGGGATTCGAACCCGGACCCCGTTCGGACGAATGATCAGAGGCCATCGCTTAGACCACTGCGCCACCGGGGCGGCAAAGAATTTTTCAAATCACATCTCAGATGCAGAGATATCAACAAAAATAAGATATATATCTATGCCCCTGGAAGAAAAGCTATGCACTATTTTAAGCAGGAGGTTATTTTCAAACAGTTTTCTGAGATGAGCAGTATTGGCCCACGACAGAATTTTTTTAATAGTTTTTTCAGAAGCTCAGATTTTGCTGCAAATACAGCACGAGAAAAAAACAAACACTTAGGCCCCACTGTGGCCAAACCATTTTTTACCAAATATTAGAAATTAAATGCAAAACATTTCACACCAGAAGCTGTATCCGGTGCAAGAAGAATTTTACAAATCGGACTTTTAGAAGCAGATATATCGGAAAAACGAAATTTACTTTTACTCCCCTAGCGGAAAGTCTGTGCGTTACTTGAAAAAGAAACTGTACCTAAAATACTGTTCGATATAAACTACATCAAAAGAAAAACAATTTTTTCAATTGGATATTTCGAAGCAAATATATGCTATAAAATGTATTTTGAATTCAATATCATCTGCATTTACTCCCTTTAGCGGCGAAGTTGTACATCAGAAAAAAATCAGAATAAAATTTCAAGCTTCTCAATCAAAAAAATAATTTTTCAAACTGGACTAATAGCTGCAGATATATGGTACCCACGGGCGGATGGCAGGACAAAGTGATAACATAAGCACGATTTTTTTTAAATACATGCTGATAACGCGGCTTCAGAGTACTGCTAACAGACAAGAAAACGAACAGCCCCCATTTCCCCGGGGTAGGGGAGGGAAATTTGTCAGACATAAATTACATCAGTACAAAATATCACGCAGAGACAAAAAGGCTGGAATGGATAAAATTCCAGGACATGTAACAGAATTTTAAGACATTTTCAAGATGCATACGAACCATGTCTTAATGGCGGTGATGTGTTCTGCCAGATGGCAATGAATACTATGGTGCGTACTTTCACATAGTAGGTAACACCTGGGAAGTCAAAGGGTAAGTTTGGATCTATATCTTTAAGCCTGTGATTGAGTTGTGGAGGAGGTTCATTTACAACATTGTAACCATATAGGATTAAAATAATAACGCAAGGAACTGTACACCAACTATACTTAAGATAGTACAACTATACTGGTTATCCGAATTTATTGGCGTAGATAAAATCAAGGTTTCCGAGCTTTCGCACATCAACCAGATGGCTTTTGCTGTCTACCATCCTTGAAAAAGCCATCTGGTTGATGTGCGAAAGCTTGGAAACCTTGATTTTATCTACACCAATAAATTCGGATAACTAGTATAGTTGTTACATATAAGATTTGATGACTAAGCAAAGCTTCAAAATACATTTTATTCCATATATATATAAGAAAAGGACAAGTTGGAAGGAATAGGGCCAATGAACTGAAAGGCAGCTGTGAGTTCCAGTCATAAGTAAACAAGTTACCTTTTTTCTTGACTTAATTTTTGAAATCAAACTATGGTTCAAAACTAATGCTGTTTTGTATGCAGTTGTGTTTACCACCACCAAACCGAGATTTACCACTAGGCCCTCTATTTTTCCATTGCTAGCAGAAATTTATAAGCAAAACTTAAAAGAAATATTTATTGCTTAATCAGACTTAAAAACCCACCATTTGGATAAGGTATATAAATGAAATTTTCGTTACCTGACCACACTAGAAAAATTCCTTATTATCAAGTATTTCATCCATATTCCCACATCAAGTTCACTTCTAATGAATAAGTTAATAATATCAACTTTCTTGATGTTACAACACAATGTGAATCAAATATACTCAGCCTATATTTTGAGCTCTGTCTGCAGGACATCTACTGCCACTCATAACATCACTTACCACTCAAATACCTTTCAGAAATACAAATTATCAGCCAATAAATCTTACATATACAGAGCTAATCCTGTTTCACTACAAGCAGAACATACTGATATTTTAGATAGTGGTAAATCACATCATAACTTTGCAGCCTACAGGAGCCACAGTTTAAGAAATTTCAGTCATGAAAAAAAATTACTTGTTTGCTCCAGAACTTTCATGCATTGTCTGTTTGTTGGCCCTATTCCTTTAAACTTATCCTTTTTATATAAACTTAGCTTAATCTTCAAATCTTATAGTTATAATGTCGCAGTTAAGCCTACACCACAACTTCTTAATTTCATTCTTAAAATCCAAACAAAATCCCTTGACTTATTTGTTTACTCTATTCCAGTGAACCAATCAACAGGTGTTGCCTACTACATTGAAAATACTTACCATAGTACCAAGCAGTCTCACAGAACATACACCGATGAACCATTACATTATGACTACCTACCTAATAAGCTGTAGGACACCCTTTATCCAGCAAAACAGCAGGCCCTCCAGTTCCTGTACATTTCGGGGTGGTGGTGATTTAGCGTGAAACCGCTTTTCCAAGTCGAAACACAGCTGTTTGATTGGGTTCATGTCAGGTAAATTTGGAGGTCAGGGCATTAACAGAAAGTCACCAGCATGTTCCTTGAACCACTCTTTGACAATTCTGGCAGTGTGGCATGGCACATTATTCTGTTGGTAATGGCCATCACCAGCAGGGAACGCGGTTGCCATGAATGGGTGAACTTGGTCCGCAACGATGTTCAGATACCTGACAGCTGTCAGGGATTGTTCCATTGGGATAATGGGGCATAAATTGTCCCAAAAAAACTTCGCCCACAGCATAACACTGCCACCTTCTTTCCGCCCAACAGTGTATCCAGGTGCCATAGCTTCCGTTGGTAATCGGTGTATCAGCGCTCGGCAGTCTATGTGATGCACCAAGAATCTTGATTCGTCAAACCATGTCACTTCCAATCATCCACGGTCCAATCTCGATGATCTTGGGCCCATTTCATGCGTTGATGTGATGACGTGCATGAGAATGGAGACCCGGCTGGGTCTTTGGCTACGTAGGACCATGCGCAAAAAGCCGCAATGAACTGTGTGCTGCGACACATTGTCCTGATCACCACTGTTGTAGCTTCAGGTGATTTGTCGCACTGTGGCCCTGCAGTCGCTGTGAACAATGCGCGATTTCCGCTCCCCTCTGGCATCAATGAGCTGCAGACGAGATGGCCATCTGTGCATCACTTTTAATATGTACTCATTACAGTAGCACTGAACAACCCACAAGCCGTGCCGTTTTCGAGATCGCAGTTCTGAGGTGCCGTGCCATAACAAATTGTCCTTTATTAAACTCCGATAAATCGGCAGCTTTTTCCATTCTGACTCCAAGCACTCTACTAACTGAACGCCGGTCCTCGGGTTGTATACACTGAGTGGCCACTTTATTATGACCACCTGACAGTTTTAAGCAAATGAGCCATGGCTGCACGCTGTTGCCGCCAGAGGACGAGGCTAGTATAAAAAGGGAAAGCTTAGTGCTTGCGACAGTAGTAAAAGTGATTTTTGGGTGACGAGATGGGTAAAAAATGCGATTTGACGGACTTTCAACGTGGGATGATGATTGTAGGAGCTGGGAGCGAGTATCACCGAAACCGCCGCATTCGTGAAATGTTCCAGAGCAGCTGTTGTTAGTGTTTAAAGACTGGACTGTCAGCAAACAAACTGGGTCTCTTCGTGCAACGTGTGGTCGTCATCGACTACTCGGGCGGAACGGAGTGTTCAGACTGGTAACAGACAACGGAAGGGCAACAGTACAGCAAACTACAGACCATCTTAATCAAGGACCCCCTCAAATGATCTCTGCACGCACTGTTCGCCGTACACTGCATGCATCGGATGGGATATAGCAGCCGAAGGCCTGTTCGAACACCTTTGCTGCCTGCAGTTAACAAGAGAAAAAGTCTCCAGTTCGCACAAGGATTGGACAGTCGATAATTGGAAACAAACTATGTGGTCCGATGAATCACGTTTTCAGTTGTTCCATGCCGATGGCCGAGTGAGAATTTGGCGGAAACAGCACGAAAGCATGGACCCCAAATGCATTGCTTCAACCCTCCAAGCTGGTGTGGTGGAGGCAACGTTATGGTTTGGGGAATGTTTTCCTGGCATGCTTTGGGCTTTTTAATTCGTGTTGATTAACGTCTGACTGGCACATCATATCTAAACATCGTTGCAGACCAAGTGCATCCTGTCATGTGGATGGTTTATCCCAATGGCTACTTTCAACAAGATAATGCGTCCTGCCATAGTGCTCGTATTGTACAGGATTGGTTTCAGGAACATGCCGGCGAGTTTACTTTGCTTAGGTGGCCCTCAGAATCTCCAGATCTCAGCCCCATTGAGAATTTGTGGGATGAAGTTGAACGAGCCATCAGACAGCTGGATCCACAACCCTACAATCTCACACTCCTGGAAAGGGCTATTAATACATCAAACATGGTCTCAAATTCCACAAACCACCTATCAACGTCTCGTGGAGTCCATGCCATGAAGAATCGATTAAAGGCAAAAGGTGGCCCAACGAAGTACTGAGGGGGTGTCCATAATAAAGTGGCCACTCAGTGTATGTTTTCTCTGAGAACTTTCCCTGCACCACCGTTCGGTCTCCAGACATGCTCATTTCTCTATGCTGGGGATGGTCATAATGTAATGGCTCATCGGTATGTATGTGATGTTAAGAAAGATAGCCCATCGAATTATCTTTCATTTTTAACCATCAGTGATACTTCTGCTGTTTATTAAAACACAAAGTGCATTGCTCCATTCATTAATAGGAAATCTCATAGGTGCTGTAAATGTATAAAAATTTGTCTTTTTCGTAATAATTGCAATTCAGACCCACTTTGTCAAATTCTTATTATTTGGAAATCCTATTAAAATCTGGCATCTGATTTCCATTGTGCTAATGAAACATCCCACTATTTATAACTGCTTTTTACATAACTTAAGGGTTGTTTTTATTAGAAATACTTCAATGTAACTTTCAATTATTATAGTATTACTGCATGATCTTTAAGTTATTAGAAAAAAGTCAGACAAAATGCCTGCTCATGTTTACAAAAAATGTAATAATTGTTCCATATTAGAAATTATGGGTCCTCTCACATAATCGATTTTTGAGATATACTATGACTACCAAGTGAAAGAGCCATTCAATTTGATTTCTGACTCAAAAATTGCTTTACTTCTCAAAACAGATCATTAATGTGTCCAAGGTACTGTGCACAGTCTTATTTTGCAAATTACTTCACAAAATAGAATCAATTTCTGAAAGCACTGAAAGGTCTTTTAAGAGTCAGACAAGGGAAATCACCGAGAACACAATTCAGATCTACATAACTCAGAATTCATTCAAGACAGCTGCTCTGAAATTTACTGAATGAGCTAAAAGAGCCAAACTAACAAAATGCAAGAAAGAATCATTTCAGTGCATAAAATCAAAATAATCAATTATTTTAAAAGTTTCTTTGTTGCATCACTAACCTCAACAACAGCAAATGTTTAAAATCAATATAAGAGCATTAATGACAGCAGTGTTTACATAGATTAATTCCTACACATTTTGCATGCATTTCACTAAAGTGATTTGAATACAGAAACAAAATAACATCTCAATGCAAACGTTAGGTGTAATGCATAGAGTTAATGTGTATATGTAGCACTGAAAGTGACAATGACACTACTGGTGTCATCTTGACACCTTGCAAGAATTTTGAAAGCTCGAACTTGTGTGTATGTAAGGCATCCCCAGTACCCTCACAAGTTGGAGCCTTCTTTCAAATAACCTACTAATTTGAGCAGTCCTTTGAATTTCCATGCTGATGTGTTTATAAATATCATCTCAGGGCAAGAGATACTACTGCAGATGAAGCCTTCTATACGCAAGATTTCATGCAGACTGCATTGCTAACTTCCACTGCAGATGCATGGTGTGGTAAATCTAGGCAAAAATAGTCTAACATGAAATTCGCAGCAAAAGAAAGTGATGCCTTAGTGTTATGTAACGTTGACAGTTGAATATAATGTTTCAATGAATGCAGATCTCTGTTGAACACATCAATGCTACTGATAAAGGCAAAACTTCATAATGCTTTAGAAAAAATTGGTTATTTTGCTGCAAATCCCCTGTATGTGATTTACATTTACTGTGCCCAGATTCCTGCTTTGGTGCTGACAGATTTTGTGTTGGAATTTTAGGGGTTGTCACAATCTTTGTACTTACAGAGCTAGCTGCTGATGATTTATTTATTCCAGAAAAATTATCTCCAATTACTTCATGCCTTCTATCACACTTTTCTTAGTTGATTTGTGATGAATTTTCCAGCTTTGCAACATGTTCTGTAACAAAGTTTTGTCAACTGCAGTGGTGCTTGGATTTTCAACACCAAACATTTCTTTGCTAAGAGGTTGGTACTGTGCTGTGTGATGACATTATCTATGAAATTAAATGAGCTTTCCACCATTGGCCCACGAAAGCAAGAGATGAGGACTTTTACAAGTTTACCCAAATGTGGAGTACTTTTGTATTCCATCATGTGAGGGAATTTTTGAAACTGCAGCCCAGTATTCATCAATGGCTTTGGGAATTTTATTTTTTTCCCATTGGCTGATAATTAAATATATCAGTAATTGCTGCATCGATTTGATATGATATAGGTAATTTCTTCATCAACAACAAGCATTTTGTTAGCAGATAGCACTGAGCTACATGCATCAGTCAATTTTGAAAGGCCGCCCCGGTGGCGCAGTGGTCTAAGCGATGGCCTCTGATCATTCGTCCGTAAGGGGCCCGGGTTCGAATCCCGGTGAGGCATGGATGTTGTGTTTGTCTTACGGCACTGGCTCTCTCCCTTCCCTGGAACCAGTGACCCTAAATTAGGGACGGGCGACTGCTTATAGCCCATTGAGTTGCTCACGGTGGTCGTTAAACCTCCAATTAAAAAAAAAAAAAAAAAAAAAAAAAAAATTTTGAAAGGGATATATAGGTTGTTTGGACTCTAAGATTCTACTCTGATTAGTTTTAACCGTGAAAACTTAGAGTATAATTTCCCACAGGGAGTTTTTGTATCATGTATAAGGAGCATGCCAGATAACATTCCTTTAGCTCTTTCTTAAATAAACATACCATATGATCATCTGATGTACTTGCAGCAATAAGTTTTTTGGCTTCTCCTTGAACATAAATAAATTTGTCTGGCAGGTGATTATCGCCACACTTCAAATCTATTTTCAAAAGATCCTTGGGAGTTTTGCACTTTGAGATTATTTCATGATTAATGAACAATGATAAAATTTTCTTTATCAACATAAAAAAGTTCAACATGCAATCTATGCAACATAGATTTTTTGGTCCGAAACAGCTTTATGTATTCATTGAACATTGGCAGAACAACTTTGTACAGACGGATTTCAAGTAAGTTTTGTTTTGCACAACAAAAAGGCTTTCGATAATTTTATTCCTTTTTTTTCCTATTCCTGTTAAACTTTTTGATTTCAAAGAACCTTGGATTTTCACAAGTTTGGACACACAAGAATTACTTATTTTTCTTTCCTCATACACTTTATTCAAATTTCTGTCTGAATCTTTAATCCAAGAATAAAAGAAAATTAGCAAAGCATCCCACAACAAAATCAAGTGTTCAACTGCTGGGAGCACACGCAGCCATCTATGATTTGGTGTGAAAGCAGGGAGAGCTTTTGAATTCCCAAAATTAGCCGCCCCGGTGGCGCAGTGGTCTAAGGCGCTGGCCTCTGATCATTCGTCCGTGAGGGGTCCGGGTTCGAATCCCGGTCAGACATGGATGTTGTGTTTGTCTTACGGCACTGGCTCTCTCCCTTCCCTGGAACCAGTGACCCTAAATTAGGGACGGGCGACTGCTTATAGCCCATTGAGTTGCTCACGGTGGTCGTTAAACCTCCAATCAAAAAAAAAAAAAATTCCCAAAATTGTACAGATTTTGGAAACTAGTTATCTTTTGTCAACACTTAGCAAGTCAAAGTAAATGTTGTCACACAATGATTTAATGTGCATTTTAAAAGGAGCAGCGAATCTTTTTACACTGTTGTTAATGGCAGCTATCACCATCTATATGAAGTAGATGGAGCTTTGTTGTTTTGAACTAATGTTTCTACACCATTTTTCCCCCTCCTCATAGTGTTGCACGAATCCATCAGGAGACTAATTAGGTTACTCCAAGGAATACTATTTCCTTCTATTAAATTTACTATTTTTGAGTAAATATTGGCTGCAGTACAAACCTGAAGTTGAATCGATGATAAATGTTGTATTACAACTTCTTGTTGCTCAGGATAAAAATATTGTGCAAGAATAGTTAAAACAGTACAATTCGCCCGATTCGTGCTCTCATTAATATTTAATGAGAAGGGAGTCTGTCTGAGGGTAATCGTCAATTTGGTTTTTATTGTATGAGCAAGGCCATTTTCCATTTTGTATGTAACAGTTGATCTATTCATACTCAATTCCTGTAATGCCTTTGGGTCCTTTGACAATGACTGGGCCAGTTCTATAAGTTGAGGCCCAAGTGTATAGGGAAGAGTGTTTTGCTATGAATGAACATAAAATTGCCTCTGATCTACAGAAACTGTACGGGTATCTAGGGGTTTTCATCACCAGCAGGGTTTTCTGCAGATTTATAAGAATACAAGTTCATTGAACTCTTTACAGCAGATGTTTTTGAAGATTTGTGTTGTGAAGAATTTAAATGGCTTACCAATGCTTTTATTGCACCAAATGCAAAAACATTCTCCAGGAGAATCTGTTTTTGACACCATATCCCAATGGCGTCAGCGGTGGCATCGCGCTTCTGAAGCCAATCCCTAGCGATATTTATTGCGGATATCTTTTTCCAAAACTTTTATGAGCTCAGCATCAGAATCTTTCGAAAACTTCATTATCATAAATTACATGCAATGTCAGGAACAGAAACTATTCTGTAGAATAGCACTTCACCAGGAGGAGCAGCAGCAAGGTAACCAGAGGTCCCCAGTGCAGTCCAATGGAGCAGGAACAAGTTGAAGTACTTAGGAGTGCAGTAAACTCAAGTTACTATACTACTGAAGGAGAGATAGTCACCCAAACACATATCTCTCTGCATTTTAAGAAAGCCAGAAGGTCAAAGAAAGCATTGAAACCAATGACAAAGATTTTCTGAGTAGCAACCCGTAGGCATCCCAAAGAGGAGAGGGGTGAAAAAATAGTCAGCAGGAGATCCTCCCTAGATCTCTCTGCGATAATTAGATGAGATGTTTTGAAGGTGAAAAGCACCAGGCAAAAAAAATAGATTACTGCAGCAGAGTGGGTGGGCCACTAAGCCCTGGAGCAGGGCAGGAGCACTCCCAGGAAAAGAGGGGTGAGAAACTTCTGTTTGGAGCAGCTCTGGGCAAACCCAGCACCAAACCATGAAAGAAAGCAAACAGTTAACACATTTTCAGAAGAGAAACATAACATCAAGTGGTGGTGGGGTGGATCTCTCCCAGACACACAGAGTGGACTTGTGTCTCTTCTCTGTGGGGGTAGATTGGCAGTCAGATTTCCCAACTCCCAGTGGAATTGAGTTTTGCTTTGGCCACCAACCAAGGGCAAACAGGGAAAGGACAGTGACAGACCCTGCCAGTGGCTACAAAATTAAATTTAACACCAAAAATTTCCAGAAAATAAGCACCCTTACTACAAAGAAGGCATTTGAAAGTGTTTTTCTTTGAGTCTATGTAGAAAAGGATTAATCAACTCACGGAGTTTCAACGTCCCATCATCATTATACGTGGGTGAATGTTAAGCTTTACTGAACACCTCTCACACCACATAAAAATTTTACAAAAATTTGTGTTTTGGGGAACATCTTAAAAATGACTGTTTGAAAGAACACGAAACAGACTATTTCATAACTGAAGAAACTAGAAAGCGAAATTTTTTACATCTTCTGTTCATGTTAGCCTATGATTCAAAAATAGTGATTAAAAATCTGCATTTAGTTTCAAGATAATGATTGCTTTTATCCAAAATGGCTGTCAAAATATTGACATTTTTGCCCTATTTCCAATTTGTTAAAATCTAAGTTAAAAATTTGTCTAATTTAAAACTGGTCTTTTTTGTCTTGCAGGTTTCGACTGAAATGAAAAAAAAAATTGTGACAGTGGATAATGTAGAGTTGTTCTTTCAGAAAAAGTCTTGGAATTAAAACAGCAAGTCAGCAACAAGGGCTACAATTGTTGTTTCTATTGGACAGACTGTGCACACTGAATGTTGGAATTTCTGCAATGTGAACTTTATCAAGCATGATAATAAAAAAAAAACTGCTACAGGAGAACCTTTGTGTTTCAGCTTTTTAACTTTCACGTCAAAACTTCTTTCTTTTGTGGTAAGACAGCAAAGTTCTCTAAACAAAACCCTTGTTAACATATCAGACTTCCAAGGAATAATGAAAACTAAAAAATTATGAAAAGTCACCAGGAAAGGGGTCTGATGAGGTCCTAGCACAAATTATTTCAGTCTGTAACCTGCCTACAGCAGATGAAGTTTATCATCAACTGTGCAATGGGAACCTCAGGCCAATGAAGCAGATTCTGCTCCTTCCTGGAGTCATCAAACACAAAGACTAGATGAGAAGAAAGCTTTTTGTTTAATTAATCACTTAGAAAATTTCGATGAGCAAACACCTTGTAAAAAAAAAGGATGCGTGAATGCTTGCAGAGGCAAAATATGTGAAAAAGAATCTGATAAAACTATTGAGGAGAAAATAATTACC
This sequence comes from Macrothele yani, assembly GCA_039090855.1. Lineage (NCBI taxonomy): Eukaryota > Metazoa > Arthropoda > Arachnida > Araneae > Macrothelidae > Macrothele > Macrothele yani. The sequence goes on along the minus strand of CM076994.1, from coordinate 71,546,610 downwards.
AGAGAAATAAACAGCAAACCAAGTGCTGTGAAATTTAGAAAACTGTGGATACAATTTAAGGAAACTGATCTGAAAAGCAAGCAGCAGTTGGTCTCGCTATCTATCATCCAGATACACCCAGGACTTGAGTTACATCCCCATGTGAGATCCAGGTTTTGCTAGGACGAAATCAAATTACTGAAAAGAAAAACCTTTGTTCTAAGACCACACACCTCATCTTAGGTTTCAGTACATGAATATGATTAATATTTGGTTCATTCAAATGAAAGTGCCAATGAACATGGTAACTTACGTGGATAACATAAAACTGGAAATAATCGCCATGAGCATTTAGGCAAGCATCCCATCTTGACACTCATGAATGGACGGCGTGATCTGCTGGGCGAACCAATTTATGATTACCTGTTTGCTCTCATCGTTGTTTGTAAAGCGCCATCCTTCCAAGTGTTTTTTAGGGAACCAAAAATGTGGTAGTCGCAAGGCGACATACCTGGACTGCAGGACATCCAATCGCAGTTTGGTAAGTTTAGGGCACGAACGCGTTCATCATCATGCAAGAGAACAACACCATGAGCTAACTACCCCGGCAGTTTTAACTTGATCGCCTGACGTAGGTTTTTGAGCATTGCACAGTATCATTCCTTATTCACTGTTGCACAGCGTGGCAGCCAGTCTGGCAATATTGGACTGTGGTGATAAAAAATACGGTGGGCATCATTTAAGTGGCACTGATGAAGTCGTGTGGCCGCCCCGGTGGCGCAGTGGTCTAAGGCGTTGGCCTCTGATCATTCGTCCGAAGGGGTCCGGGTTCGAATCCCGGTAGAGGCATGGATGTTGTGTTTGTCTTACGGCACTGGCTCTCTCCCTTCCCTGGAACCAGTGACCCTAAATTAGGGACGGGCGACTGCTTATAGCCCATTGAGTTGCTCACGGTGGTCGTTAAACCTCCAAACAAAAAAAAAAAAAAAAAAAGTCGTGTGATTTGTGATAAGGCGTGCTTCCACTGCAAGCTCATGCGATGGGTGCCTGGTTCAAAGTGATGATACCCACGTTTTACCACCGGCCACAATTCTGTCAAGAAACTTTTCGCCGTCCTCCTCACACCGCAGCAAGTTCTCTAAGGAAAGGTCCGTTAGTTCGGCCTTGTGTTCTATTGACAACAATTTGGGAACCCAAACCGTGCTCACCTTGCTGTATGCTAAGTGCTTATGGACTATTGTGCGCACAGTTTCTGTGCTTAGTTTCAAAGCAGCACACAGCTGCTGCACAGTTATTTGCCTATTCTCCTTAATGAGAGCATCAACTGCCATGATGTTTTCTTCTGCGATTTTCCTGTTCACTTGTCCTGGCCTCGTGACATCTGCTGTTAACATACATTTTGATATGCATTCCTCACTGTATAGGGCATGCATCTACCTACAAATGTCTGTAGGAGTTGTGCCCTCAATGCGCATTTGGGCAAATCCATCACTCACAGCAATGCGAATTTCCCTGCAGTACTGCATGTTACGATAATTTCAAACAGAATGAGAGTTGCTTATTAAACGATCATATTTGACTACTTCCACCTCGCATGCACCCTTTTTCACTATGCTGCCATTTCCACTTTCATTCGAACAACCCTAATACATTAGTTACCATATTCAATGAAAAAAAAACAAACCATTTTGGTATATCTGCTGCTACCATTCCCTCACTACCAGAAACATATTCAGCAGCACAATATCGTTCCCTACAAGTGAATTATCAAATACAGCCCCAGTGGTCTAAGCCAGTGCTTTTCAACTGGAGGTACTTTGGCACCTGGCAGGCGGTACACATCGTCCTAGACAACATACCATTACACTTTTCTCAGCATTTTGAATGTGAAACGCAGTCAAATGCACGGGTCATCATATATTATTCATTCGATTGGAAAGATTTGCAGTGGACTTGTTTCTACACTTTCTGTGGAGGAGCTGAAGGGCTTTCAACCCATGACTCATCATTCCCTGTTACACTAAAAATAGCCGGAGAACATATAAGAAAAAGGCAGGAAACTTCAAGGTCAAAGTGTCTATTCTGAGCCGATACATTGGCTCCACCCCTACCCGCCTACGCTTCACCAATCGCAACGTGTCACCGGGTTCCTCCTCGCCATCTGGCTTGTCGTTTTTCTCCTTTCCAGTTATTCAATTTTGCTACCACTGTGTGTGACCAAGGTAGTGGTGCATATTAATAAATATGGATAAGTTCCTCATACATTTGTCAATGCAAAGGGAAAGTGATTCAGCAAAGAAACCACCACCAAAGATATTAAAACAGGCACCAAATCAAAAATACAGTGAAGATTATTCAAAGTTTGGATTTTATTTTGAGGAAAAAAATGATCAGCAGTTTGTGTTATCTGCAATTAAGTACAATTCAAGCATTCCAAGAGGCCATCTCTGCTCCAGAGACATTTAACAACAAAACATAAAGAGCACACCAAAATGCCAGTAGCGTTTTTCGTGAAGAGGAGAGACGAATTTATAAAACGCCGTGCTGCTTTCGTTAAGCCCACAACCATCTTGAAAAAAATGTCTGGAAGCATCAAGATTGTCCTTGATAGCAGCTAAACGAAATAAGCCTCACACAATCGTTGATGAAGTTGTGGTTCCCTTTGCCATTGAAATTGCTTGTGGAATAACTTTTTTTACGGGTCTTTTAGAGGTTATTTTTAATGAAAGTTGGTTGTCAAATTTTCGAACTAAAGCCTAGTTCGTCATCAGGACTATGTCACTGGAGTAGTTGCTGCCACTCAATTGGAAGAGACCATCCGCAATTATCGTTAATTGTGGTACTTCTTCTTCTTGCTATTTCGATCCCTTCTTCTAGTTTTCTCTTTACTAAGTTTGACTGGTGGGCGATTATTTTCACTGAGTCCCAATTTATGGAGTGTCCACTTGCTTGTACATGTCTGTCTAGCCCTGTTTTGTTCCCAATGTTCCTAATAGCTGCTTGGTGTTCTTTCATTCGGACCTTAATACTTCTCCCTGTTTCTCCTATATAGCTGAGTCCGCAGTTACAGTCGATGCAGTAAATTACTCCTTCTTGCAATTGGATGTCCAATTCTTTCTGCTTTAAAGCTGGCTAGACAGACATGTACAAGCAAGTGGACACTCCATAAATTGGGACTCAGTGAAAATAATCGCCCACCAGTCAAACTTAGTAGAGAAAACTAGAAGAAGGGATCGAAATAGCAAGAAGAAGAAGTACCACAATTAACGATAATTGCGGATGGTCTCTTCCAATTGAGTGGCAGCAACTTCTCCAGTGACATAGTCCTGATGACGAACTAGGCTTTAGTTCGAAAATTTGACAACCAACTTTCATTAAAAATAACCTCTAAAAGACCCGTAAAAAAAAGTTATTCCACAATCACTATGAATAGAGGTGCCATAAATGCATTTACAACTAGGATTAAAACCACATACGGGCTGGATATATGGCGAAACATCAGAAAGATAGAAAGGAGTAAGTGCAAAAGCGACAAATGTAAGTCACAACTGTATTTTCTTAAGAAATGTAAAAGAGCTAATGTTGTTCCACCTTCTTTGAGACTCACGAAAAACATCGCGGAAAATCTGTCAAGAAATTTTATTAGAAAAATAGAACTAAAAACGGTGAATGGCGCGATTCGTAATAAATTCAAAACTATTGAGCAATGCGAACGAATAGAAGCTCGTATTTGGACCTCTTCATTAGGTGAAATTCCGGAAGCTGAAAAGAAAAATATTGATAATTGGTTAGCTAAAGCAGTGAGAGATAAAAACAAAAAGTTTAAGGAAAAATTGAGAATTAAAGAAAATAAATGGTTAAGTCCAAAGGTAATGTCTACAGCAACTGGCCCACAGTTAATACCATCCACCACTAACAAACATGTCATGGATCTGACGGAAGAAGGAGTAGATGAAAACCTGATTAATCTCCTCAATAAGGGATATAATTACAACCTTTCCTCCAACACTTGATAAAAAACGTATACTGATTGATTTAGAAAGCATCTGTAGTAAGGTAGAAAGAGAAGATGAAAATACAGCAGTTACTTTAAGGAAAGAATTCTCAGACTGCGTCTCAAAATTTGTAAAAAAGCCAGTAAAAGTTGATTACAATTTTAATAGAAATGCCATTACTGACCTTAAAAAATTCAAAGCCAATGATAAAGTAGTAGCACTGAGAGCAGATAAGAGCAAAGTTTTGGTATTGGTAGAGAAAAGAGAAGTATTACAATAAAATGGAAGCTGAATTGAGCAAGCCTTATTATGAAGAACTCAATGGTAATCCTATAGATCAAACTGTAAAAAATCTTAAGAAATTAATCAGCTCTTTAAGAAATAAAAAACAGCTTAATGAGCTCTTCAAAAACTTCTCAAAATTCAGTCAAGAATTCCACAGATCTATGGTACGATAAAAGTTCACAAAGAAGGCCATCCAATAAGACCTATAATAGACACTAGAAATTCGCCACTCTCCAACATTAATTATTATTTGCTTGGTCACCTCAGAGATATTTTCCCTTCTCCTCCCTACCTACTAAAAATTCCATGCAGCTAAAAGAAAACTGGACAACTTGCCAGAATTAATTCATCCAGTAATGGCAAGCCTGGATATAGTCTCTATGTATACCAACATTAACCTGGACCTCCTACTGGAATTCATTGCAGATGACCTGGCAGAAAAAATAGTATTCCATAATCACAATAGAAATACTACTTGGCATATATGAACTGCTCCTATTTTCCTTCAAGAATAATTTCTTCCAGTTTGGAAAGAAATATTACAGGCAAACTTCAGGACTTGCAATGGGTTCTCCACTAGCACCTCTGCTAGCAAATTATTATATAAGTAAACTAGAGGCAAAAATCCTTATACAACCCTCCTTGTTTGCTCTCTATGTAAGGTACATGGAGGATGTCCTAGTATAGTAGATACTGTGGACCAATCTCTACCCTCTCAGATTCTGGAAGAATTTAACTTACTAGAGAATACCTTGAAGTACACCCTGGAACAGGAAAAAGACCATAGCATCAATTACCTGGATTTAACCTTGACCTCAAGAGAAGGAAAATATTCACTCAGCTTTTAGAAAACCCACCAACACAGGGAAGATGTTAGACTTCTGCTCATTCCACCCTGATTATATTAAATCGAATACAGCGAGACAATTTTTGGAAAAAATTGAAATCCTGGTCTCTTCAGCTTCTCAAAAAAGATCTTCACAAAGAAGAATTAAAGGAAATGTTGGCAGAAAACAATTACCCCTCCCCATATGTTGAGAAAATATTTAAACAAGTGCCAAAAAAGAAGCAGGAAAAAACCAACTTCAAATTCACCAGCAAAATTACGTACCACAAGGGACTTTTCGAGAAACTGAAAAGGATCGGAGCAAAATATAATATCAGGCTAGCTCCAGATCTTAATAACAAAATAAAGAAATTCCTGCCAGCTTTAAAGCAGAAAGAATTGGACATCCAATTGCAAGAAGGAGGTAATTTACTGCATCGACTGTAACTGCGGACTCAGCTATATAGGAGAAACAGGGAGAAGTATTAAGGTCCGAATGAAAGAGCACCAAGCAGCTATTAGGAACATTGGGAACAAAACAGGGCTAGACAGACATGTACAAGCAAGTGGACACTCCATAAATTGGGACTCAGTGAAAATAATCGCCCACCAGTCAAACTTAGTAAAGAGAAAACTAGAAGAAGGGATCGAAATAGCAAGAAGAGAAGTACCACAATTAACGATAATTGCGGATGGTCTCTTCCAATTGAGTGGCAGCAACTACTCCAGTGACATAGTCCTGATGACGAACTAGGCTTTAGTTCGAAAATTTGACAACCAACTTTCATTAAAAATAACCTCTAAAAGACCCGTAAAAAAAAAGTTATTCCACAATCACTATGAATAGAGGTGCCATAAATGCATTTACAACTAGGATTGAAATTGCTTCAATTCTCTTTGATGAAAAAATGGCTGATGCTATTCATAATATTCCATGTTCTGACAACGTCCAAAGACGAATACAAGATATGGCCACAGATGTTACTCAGCAAGTGGTGGAAAAGATCACAGCAGCAGAAAAATTTGCATTTCAATTGGACGAAAGCACTGACATCGCTGGTGAAGTGCAATTAATTGTCTTTTTTTTTTTTGATTGGAGTTTTAACGACCACCGTGAGCAACTCAATGGGCTATAAGCAGTCGCCCGTCCCTAATTTAGGGTCACTCCAGGGAAGGGAGAGAACCAGTGCCGTAAGACAAACACAACATCCATGCCTGACCGGGATTCGAACCCGGACCCATTACGGACGAATGATCAGAGGCCAGCGCCTTAGACCACTGCGCCACCGGGGCGGCATTAATTGTCTTTGTGCGTGTTCCTGATTCGGACGATATACTGGAACACTATTACACTGGCGGAAAGTGAAAAAAGAACACCAAGAAGGAGACGTCTGATACCAACGAAATTTATACAGAATAATAACGGAATACAGAGGATAACATGATCAAAACATTATGGCAAAATACAGCTGTATTTGCTGGTAAACTGAAAAAACCATTTCTACGTAACATGGTTAGTACGAGGTTGAACCGCCATGAACTGCGTTACACTGTGCAATTCTGGCATGAAGTCTGTCGTACAGATGTTGGATGTAAGTTTGGGGTATTGAGTTCCAAGCATCCTCAACCTGGACGCGTAAATCAGGGATGGTCTTGGCTGGCAGTGGAGACCAGATAAGTCGTCGTCCTATAAAATCCCACATGTGCTCAATGGGGGACAAATCCGGCGAACGTGCAGGCCATGGAAGTTGTCTCACACAGTGAAGTGCATGTTGCATTGCACATGCCGTGTGTGGGCGTGCGTTATCTTGCTGGAAAACACCACGATGGACCAACCTTACAAATGGCACAACAACGGGCTGAATGATGTTATTGATGTAGGAGGTGCTGTTTAACGTACCCGGTACAAACACTAGTTGTGTACAGGAGTGATAGCAGATTGCTCCCCACACCAGGAGACCAGGTGTAGGCCCTGTGTGTCGCTGGCGGATGCAAGAAGGGTGGAGACGCTCCCCTGTACATCTGCGAGCACGCATACGGCCATCAGAGGCTCCCAAGCAGAATCTGCTTTCATCGCCGAACACGACAGATCGCCATTGCGTTCTCCAATGCAGACGTTGGTGACACCACTGCAGCCATTCCTGACGGTGGGCTGGAGTCAGAGGTACACATGCCAGAGGCACACATGCACGTAGTCCTGCATCCAGTAGACGGTTGCAGATTGTTCGCACAGTCACCTCAGGTGCAACGGCAGCTCGGATTTGAGTCCCAGCGGATGTTCTGCTTATCAGTCTGTCTGTGACTCCCGGTTCCAAGTCTTCTCGTGTGGGAATGTTCCTCGGACCATCTACGCCACCATCGTACCACCAGCGATACTTCCCGTCCAATTCGCTTCGCAATACGACGATACGACCACCCGGCCTCGCGGAGTCCAACTAGATTAGATGACCTCGCTCAAAGTCCGATAACTGCTGAAATTGTACAAATCTTCAATGTCCAGGCATTGCAGCTTCTTTAGGGTCTTCGCATGTGTCTGTATGCCAAGGACTGATTACATTAACTTCACCGTACTCCTTAAATACCAGCAACGATCATTTGCATATTATGCCGTGCTGTGGCGTAAGCACTCACCGGTTGGTGCCGAAATTAACATCACACCTACGTACACTCGATCCCATTAAAATCTAAAAAATTTTCAGTGAACATGGAATATTATGGATTTGGTGTGTAGCAATTTGTTCCGATAGTGCAACAGCTATTACAGGAAGAACTTCCGGCATGATAGCACGAGCTAAGACAAGAAACAATTCAATTGTTTCAAATCATTGCATTTTGCATAGACACGCACTTGCTTCTAAACGGATGAGGCCATTGTTACATGAGATTTTGGAGGATGCTGAAAGAAATAATAAATTTCATCAAAAGCTGACCATTGAATGGACGTTTATTCTAACAATTATGCAAGGATTTGGATGCTGAGCACAGCACTCTCCTCTTTCATACAGAAGTATGTTGGTTGTCGAGAGGTGAAACATTGTCGAGATTATTCGAGCTACGAGATGAAACGCACCTGTTCCTGACGAATGTTTCATCACCCCTAGCAGAAAAATTTAAAAATGCCTTCTGGGTGTCCTACCTTGGCTATTTGGCAGACATATTTAAAAAGCTAAATGAACTTAATCGGTCGCTTCAGGGCCACGATGATTATAACATGTTTATCACGAAAGACAAAGTTTGTGCATTCTACAAGAAAATCTCCATGTGGCTAAGCCAAGTAAAAAAAGGAAATATTGCATCATTTCCCAATGTGTTACACTTTATTGAACTAAATTCTGTGGTTGACACTGAAGATATTGAAACTGCCATCAAAAATTGCATACCGAATTTGCATAGTATTTCCCATTCGTGTCAAGAGGATGTGATATTGGAATTTGTTGGGTTCAGAAGTGTGTCTTGGTCTTGAGAGGAAAGGTCAGAGTTCACAGCATTGCCCATAATGAAGGGCAATGCTGTGAACTCTGACCTTTCCTCTCAAGACCAAAAAGCACTTCTGGAATTGACGATCAGACCACAATTTGAAGGAACTTTTTAATACACTGACCGAGTTCTGGAGCCAAGTTGCAAAACTGTACCCGGAAGTGGAGGGAAAAGCTAAGTATCTTAGCGTTACTGCCATTTGGTTCCACATACTTGTGCGAGAAGGTGTTTTCTTCATTGAAGTGTATAAAAACTAAGGAAAGGAATTGTCTTCAGCCGGAATCTGACTTAATTCTATTAGTAAGCACTCTCCAGCTACGAGAGCAAAGACTAATGTCAGAGAAACAGGAACATGTTTCCCATTAAATAAAAGTGTGGTAAGTGGGCATACTTTTATCAATTTTTTCAATCATCAAGATTTTGACACCTTGCTAAGCTACTGGTAGAACTCAAATATTGCCATGTCCTAAAAGTGGTACAATCTGTGAAAAGGTTGAAAAGCACTCACAACACTGGCTCTCTTCCTACCTAGAACCAGTGGCTCTAAATTAGGGATGAATACAACAAGCAAATCTAGTGCCCTCAGATTTGCTTGTTGTGGTCATTAAATCCTGAAATGAAAAAAAAAAAAAAAAATCCAGACAAGCCAAATAGTTTTAAATGGGCCTGTAAAGTTTAAAGAACTGAGGAACTTTCTATAAGCTTGTCACCTTCACCAATCAAATAATTACTGCAGCAATATGCGATGCAAAAGATGTAGCAGGAAAAAATAAAATAAAAAAGACTGCTTGTGCAGAGTGGTGTGGTGTCAGTTGTTTTAATTCAAGCCCCATAAGAAAGCAACAAGAAAAAAGTGACAATATGTGATTATAAAAGCTTTAATTGTGTTTCATTATAACCACAAACACATGGGCATGTGTTATATTTCTTTGGAACACCATTCAATTAATTTCAAAAAGTAACTGCATTTGTCCAATTCATTATCATTTTGGCTTGAATGGCAACTATTTTTTGGATATCCATGCTGTCTTTTGGAACTGTTGCACAGATTTTAATTTTCTTACATGGTATGGTTTTGAATGTGTCAATCATTAGGAATAGAAAAGCCAATACATACTTTCTCATCAAACTGGTAAATCTTTAGTATGCAATACAATATGTTTTTCAATTCTTAAAAGCAGTCATATTGAAACAGCCATTTTGAAGGTGTCTTAAATATTATACTGTTCTAGATTTTTGATATGTCTTTTCTAATAGCCAAGGAACCATTAATTACACTGAAGGTTTCATTTCTTTTGCATTTACCTCTAGGTTAAACATTATATTCACTGAGCTATTCAGGTGAGTATAGGTGTAAACTAGCACTCGCCAGATAGCAATTAACTGGCAATTAAATTTATTTTAGTGGTTGCCAGTTTGGCCATTTTTTATTTTTAGTGCCAATTTACAAAAGTATAATAATTCATTAGCAAAGGTAAAAGGAAGTGAAATCAGTCCTAACTAGGGATGGCAAAAAAACTTCTATGTTTTTGAACATCGAAGTTTTGCCACAGATAATTAATCGATGTTTCAACCTTGATGTTGCAGAACCCTTTTAGTGCAACACGGTCGATTTGGCCTGGCGTGTTGTGCTAAAAGCGTGGTGGGCTGAATGATCAGCCCTCGATTTTGACCCAAGTAGTTCCTGAATCAGACAGCAGATATCGGCGTGAATGATCGTATCATTTATTAATCATATTGTTTTGAAATGAAATTGCCATAAATCATACCGTCAAACAGAAATATTATTGAAAAAATCATGAGAATATGCAATAAGAATCGTATCGTAAGTTCGCATTCGCGGTGTCCACGCATTTCGCCGAGTGACGGAAGGAAGGCTAATTTTAGCCAAAACTTTTCCTACTACAGTTGAGGCAAGTGCGGTTTACAAGAGATTGTGGGTGAACTACAGAATGTTACACTGTCAGAAATTACTTTATCCAGCCCCATTCAAAGTACAACAATGCACAACTCATGGTCCAGTGACAACGGCGTGTTTATTTTTCTTGCAGACTTTGCCACTCAGGAGAACGGCATGTGTTTTATTACTAGAAACTCTTCACATTATTCATTTCTTTTTATCCAAACAAACCGACACAATAGCAAAACTCAGCGAATTACAAATCCCCCCACATCTTTTTCCAATTCGTGTGGTAGTTGAGGACAAACTTTGTTGACAGCTTGTTCCTCAGTATTTGCAAACATGCATTTTGAATCACCTTAGAATAATATATAAGCCTGTAAGGAAATCTTGAAATGGCTAGTTGTAGTGAGAGTTTGCCAAGTGATAGTGATTATTTTGAATCACTTTAGAATAGCATCAAGACGTAAGGGCATATTCAAATTTAAGGAAGTTATCATTATATTTCCTTATTTCTTTTGCAGAAGAAAATTTGTTTTGAAATTGCAATTTCCATTTCAAACAATTATTTCACGTAAATTTATTTTAAAACAAAATTCAGTTATCTGAAATGTAAATAATATTACATTTATAGAAATGTTAAGAAAAATCTTATAAAGTTCAGGGGAAAATTTCGGCCCAAAACATTAAAATCTATGGAAATCACAACGTTTTTTCTTGAAGCTCGCAATTTCTAAGAAAATGGCTTCGCATTTCTGGCATACACACACACATCACATGTAGCACTAAAAGGGCATAAACCTCGATATTTCAGAAGCCGATACACCTGGAAAACATCGAAATTTCATTATCAGTATTTGAAACTGTTAAAGAATATTTTCTGCGTAAAGAAAATGATTATTATTATTATTTTTTTGCATTCTTGTAAAGAAGACGAGATTATCATATTTTTATGTCATGAATTAGCTGTTTCGGTCAATGTTTCACTGGCGAAATTGAGTTCTTTTCCTTGATACTGCAAGGAACCGATACATATATTAAAAAAAAAAAAAACCATCCAGGTTTGCACTGATACATTGAGTGTTTTAACAGATATTACTGGTTACTCAATTTGAATTGGTGAGTAATCACCGTTATACTGAGCAGCGATAATATCCGCCGATGTGTCAGTTTACTGTTCCAGATGGAAAAATATGAATTTATCTGGTAATTAGCAAAAACATAGAGGCTTTCACTGATACATGGTAAATTTCCACCAATACTATTTGATGTTTTGGGAATGAGTAAACCCAGAGGGGAAAAAAAAAAAAAGATTTGGAAAATGGTTTTTATTTTGCACAGCGTGTGGCTTCTTTTATGTTTAGATAAAGAAAGCCATCCATGTAAATAATAGCAGTTACATTAAAGTGAGATCTTCATGTATATGGAAGGTTCATTGGGTTGTTGTAATTGCAATTTTTTTTCTCTAGTTTTTCCAATCATAACTGCTTCTGATGTTAAAATTTGGGCCTTAGTTTTATGCGATGTTATTAATTTAGCTTCTGGCCAATCTGGGATTGCTTCATTTTCAATGCAATGTTGAATAAAAGATGTTTTATTATCTTTTTATTTCAGTTAGATATGGTGTTCTCCCAGTCTTGTCTTGAATCTTCTTTTGGTACTTCCTATGTATATTTTATTCGTTTTATCAATTCTCTCTGTAGAGTTTCTAGTTGGAATGCAGTATACTCCCGCTCTTTCAAGAATCGATCTTTTTTCATTGCCTGTTGTCAATAAGGTTCATTATCAATAACTGTTTCTGCAAGTATCACATTTTAATTTGCGCATTCTTTCTTTAGAATATTCGCAATCTGAGAAATGTAAGGGAATTTACCTCCAAACTCTTTAAACAGATTTAAAGTTTGAAGGTAAATTCCCTTACATTCCTCCGATTGCGAATATTCTAAAGAAAGAATGAGCAAAGGAAAATTTTGTACTTACAGAAACAGTTATTGATAATGAAACCATATTGACAACAGGTAATGAAAAAGATCGATTCTTGAAAGAGCGGGAGTATACTGCATTCCAACAAACTCTACAGATACAGAGAGAATTGATGAAACGAATAAAATATACATAGGAAGTACCAAAAGAAGATTGAAGACAAGACTGGGAGAACACAAATCTAACTGGAATAAAAAAAGATAATAAAACATCTTTAATTCAACATTGTATTAAAAATGAACCAATCCCAGATTGGCCAGAAGCTAAATTAATAACATCGCATAAAACTAAGGCCCAAATTTTAACACCAAAAGCAGTTATGACTAAAAAAACTAGAGGGAAAAATTGTAATTACAACGGCTCAATCCTACCTTCCATATACACGGAGGTATCTCATTGAGCAAGAAAAGAGGAAAGAGAAAAAAAAAAAAAAAAAACAGCCAAAATAAAATATATAAGAACAAGACAAATACTGAATTAATTGACAATTGGAAGATGGCAACACCAGATAATAAAGCGGGAGCAAGGTCAGATGTTCCAATCAAGAACTTGTGCGTAAGTGACGTAGAATGCGCAATAAAACTAAAATCTGAATGCGCAGAAAGATTCGGTCGACGTGGAACTTTCGAGTCATCCTGCAGATTGTGAGATAGTAGGCTGATTGATGTACAACAAGCACGATGAGAAACACATCGTTTAGCCCACAGAAGATGACTACGAAAATGATAATCGAAACTAGTTTGGGAGTGTTCAATCTACTATCAAGACAAAATATTTCTTACTTGATTGACTTCCCTTCAACTTAAAGGTTTGATTATTCAATATTTCAAGTTTTTAATTGTCAATTTTAGAAGTACAACTCAACGAAAGGAATACTGGATTATCAACTTTTTAATGCATCAAGTGAAAATGAAGTCTAGGAATGCTTTAAGACTGAATATTTTACCAAATTGATTCCCCTTCAAAGTGAAGGTTAAACCTTTCAATAGCTCATTGTTTTAGAAAGTGCAACGTTGGAATCACAAGGCAATAAGAAGGGTTGCCCAACTATTAAAACTAGACAAGCCTAAAATCGTCACGAAGTGACTGCTTGAAGTCATTTCGACGAATTAAAAAAAAAAATTGGAATATCACAGAATAATGCTCAATGTTCCTGAATACTCCCTGAAAACAGAACATGAGTAATAGTTTTCATCCATATAATATTTTTCACCTCAATTTTATAATATCAGATTGCATTTAACAATATTCGTTCTATGTTAGACAAAGAGGGAATGTTTCCCGTGGGCACTAAAACGTTCATATAACGTGAGAAACAGCACACAATAGAACAACTATATAGTTGACAAATATATATAATAATTATTATAACCACGTAATAAAGTTCAACAATAAAATATGTTTGATGAATTGATTAAATTAAGTTGAAGATTACTTTTGCATTTTCAAATTATGCAGCCTGAAGAGATTGAGAAATGCAACTCAAAACAAGAAATCTTGTGCGTTTCTTCTGTAAATACAGGAACTAGTTTCATAAAAAATTCTGCCACAAGAACAATTAGCTGGCCGATGTACAGCCACCCATTTTGACCTCACTCATTGGCACCAGTTTACAGAGCAGAAGGTAACTACAGTTTTAATTTATATGTAACCCACATCTCCATACCCAAAACTTAAGGCACCTATAATAAGTGCAAAAGTAAAACCTTATTATTTGCGACCCCCACAATTCTTTCACAGTTTGAACTTAGTCAAACTTGAAACGTTACCTTGTGAGCTGGACACAGCTAGATCATATGAGGTGTGATCCAAAAGTATCCAGACTGGTTGCATAAGTTCAGAATCGCACAACACAGGTTGACCTTGGAACCTACTATGCATGTGTTGTGAGTCACGTCTCCCGTTCTCGTCCGTTTTTTTTTTACAGTAGACATAGTACTTTGTTCCTACGTGAGTGTGTGAAGCTGTTCGTTGCTATGTCATATCAGAAAAACTGATCAACAAATTTGCATCAAATTTTATCAAAAACTTGCAAAGACGTGTGCATACTTTAAGTTATAGAAAGTCTATGGGGAGGATTGTATAAGTCATGCACAAGTTAATGAGGGTATAAATGTTTTACAGATGGCTGCGAAAGCGTTGAGAGTGATGAACAGTCTGGGAGGCCCGCAACCAGCAAAAAATGAAAACAATGTTGAACTTTGTGCAGAGCTGTGTGGGTGGGTTAGTGCCAAAATTGCTCTGAATTAAACAAAAATAGGCTTGGTAGAAAAGTCATTTCACGTAATAATGAAGCAAACAAATCCATGCATGATTTATTACATACTAAAGTTGAGACATAGTAATATCTTTTGGCTGCAGCATCAGGCTTGTTTACACTAAAAGGAAGCACTCACGCGGTTGACATTGTTTCTTTAGCTGTTGCCAGTAGAGATTTCCAAATTATCGGAATATTGAAGGGTGCGTCCGAATTGCATGAGTTTTTTTTTTAAGAGAATTCAGAGAAAGCATTGAAATTCTCTTCAATAAAAATTCTTGCAATTTGAATGAACCCTTCAATATTCCGATAATTTGGAAATCTCTACTGGCAACAGCTAAAGGACCAATGTCAACTATGTGAGAATTAAGATTTTATCAATATGATCGCTTTATCTGTGGCATGTTCAAATGACGTTATCACGCCCTTTTTACAACAGTGCAACAAGTTTTATGATCTGACCAGGAACATTGAGCATTATTCTGCGATATTCCAAATTTTTTGAATTCGTCGAAATCGCTTCAAGCAGTCATTTCGTGACGATTTTAGGCTTGTCTAGTTTTAATAGTTGGGCAACCCTTCTTATAGCCTTGTGATTCCAACGTTGCACTTTCTAAAACAATGAGCTATTGAAAGGTTTAACCTTCAATTTGGTAAAATATTCAGTCTAAAGCATTCCTAGACTTCATTTTCACTTGATGCATTAAAAAGTTTATAATCCAGTATTCCTTTCGTTGAGTTGTACTTCTAAAATTGAGAATTAAAAACTTGAAATATTGAATAATCAAACCTTTAAGTTGAAGGGAAGTCGATCAAGTAAGAAATATTTTGTCTCGATAGTAGATTGAACATCGACTATATCTCAAGTTTAGTATGTAATAAATCACGCATGAAATTTTTTGCTTCATTATTGGTTAAAAACAGGCTCATGTTTCAGCTGCTAGTGACCTGCTTGAGTGCATCAAAAACTTTTAAAAAACTATATTAACTGGTGTTCAATCATGGGTTTATAGGTATAACCCTGAAACTAAGGCGCCCAGTCTTCACATTGGAAGATCCCAAACCCAAAAATACACGACAGAGCTGCAGCAATGTCAACATGATGCCAACTGTTTTTCTTCAATCAGGAGGAAATTGTGCATCATAAATATTCTCCATCAGGCCAGACAATCAACAAGTACTTCTGTCAAGTTTTGTGGCATTTGAGGGACAAACTTTATCGCAAAAGGCTGGTATCGCACGAGTGGTAACTCCACCACGATAACATGCCTGCCCATGCATCGTAACTTGTGCAGCAGTTTCTTGCTAAGCACAGCATTGCACAGGTTTGTCAGCCACTGTATTCACCAGATCTCACTCCATGCGACTTTTTTCACTTCCCCAAAATCAAATACCACTTGAAAAAAATTTCAAGATATTGAGGAAACACAACACAATGGAACGAAGCAGCTGTTCACTATTTCAGAAGATTATTTCAAAAAATGCTTCATGCAGTGGATACAGCACTGGGCCAAGTGTGTGGCTTCAGAAAGGGACTACTTTGAAGGTGATTAAGTTTCAAATCTGTAAGTCTTGTACTTTTTTATTTTTAATAAATCCAATTTGGATGCTTTTTGATTCTCACCTTGTACATTTTGGCACTCAATGCATCATCTAAGAAGCTACAATAACGACCATCAGCACAATTTTGACTTCCTAAAACAAAATTCCAACAATTTTTTTTCCAGAAATCTGAAATGCAAGTTACATGATTCATTGCACATCCATGCCATTTAACAATAATAAACTTGATGGGCTGAGGATCATTTTCAAGGATACAAAACAGTTTCAGTTGCATAGCATTAACATGGAAACAACTGCTTACAAATAATTTGTGACTGGGTTAGACAGATTTTTTCTTATTTAATGGCCAACATACATGTTTGCCATATGATTCAAAATTTTACACTTTATTTGCTTTTGTCCCATCCTTTGATCCAAAGAGATATCAAAAGCTTAGCAAAAATTGAGAAGATCTTCTCTTTTTACGCTCCCATTTAATTCACTAATGTGATGAATTGTGAATGTGTGTATATACGTATTCAGTCAACAACCGTTTTTTTCTTTCCTATTGAGAGCTATATTTAAAGAAAATATGGACAGTGATCACAACTATGTACATACAGAGAATACCCACACTTTAAAATGCACAAACAATTTCTTATAAAGCAGGCAAATAACAAATAAGAAAAAAAAAGTTGTAAAACTTTTATTTCTTATGAAAAAAATCTGATCTGCAGATAAAATTTCAGTCTTAATAAACTTGCAGGCTTCTAGGGCACTATGGCTGAAAATATGAACATAGTGGTGCAAATTTTAATTTACATATTAATGCTCAAAAGCACAAATCATGACACAATGAAATTAAATACATCATTTTTTATGTCTATACAGCATACAACAGGGTATGAACTATGTCCCCCCTCCCTTATGGACAAAAAGGAAAACCATGCAAAATATTCTGATCAATGGCAGTGAGATCATTTGCAGAACAGCTGAATGAAATTCTGAATATACTAATAAACATAAAAACTTTTTCCTCAAGAATGATTTTTTAGCTCATTTAGTGACATTACATAAAAACAAACAAAAGAAAGAAAGAAAACAAAGCTTACAAATAGGCACGATTTCATATTTTTTGGTGATCTTACAAATAAAAGCAGCACACCATTACAGAGCAGTTTTTATAATTCACAGTCCAAGTTTCCTGTAATATGCTGCCAGTAATTCATAGTAAATCTTACATTAACTTTACAAGAAAAAAGGATAATGTATATTTCACTTAATACATGATTTATTTTTCATTTTCTCTCAGAATCACTATATTCTGCAGTCACTAATTCCCTAGAACATATACAGGTAAAAAAGTTCGCCCCAATTTTCTTATTTTTTGGCTTGAGTGTAATTAAATGAGCTTAAACGTGAGGATTTTTTTTTTCAAGAAATAAAATATAATTTATGAAACAATGATTTCATTTCCACTGAACCCGGAACTACTGTGATTTTCCAATCTTCATATGACAGAACAGTGAGATATTCCTTAGTTCCTTCAGATGAACAAATGCACACACACTGTCGTGTTCTTGATAAGTAAATATACATCTCCATACTTCATTTTTCTGCTACCCAGGGTATTTTGATGTTAAAGTATTTTATTCAGGCTTGCGTACATTCCTTCGTACTGCTTTCCTGTATTTCCTTGGACCTGTATTTGGGGTACTTGTAGACTCAGTGCTAGCACTAATAAAAGAAATAACAAATTAAAAATCAGGAGAGAAAATAAAAATAACATTCACATGAGAATTTAGTACTACACAAAACAGAATTTTTCAAACAGTATGGTACAAAAGTTCATATAACTCAGTGTTTTCCTCAGACCTATTGAATGGACATGCCACCAAGCCAATTTTACTGACCACCCAGATTAAAATCTAAGCAACTGCAGTACTGTAACGTACTGCCCACTGATCTCGATCAACATTATATCAACCTTACTATGCTGTTGAGGTCAACGCAACAGCAGCAGATGCCAAAGACAGCTGGAATTGTTATTGGACACCAAAATATACGTAGAACTCAGCTTGCCAGTATGATCGTAACCTATCTGCACAGTTAAAAGACCTTCCACTATTCAACCATTCTATTTATAAGCACATAAAAAGTGCCCTGTTTGAGTGAGCAGGTTGGGAACTAGCCTCTGAGCAATACAGATGTGTAGCAGATAAGCTTATATGCCTTCTTTTTTTGATTGGAGGTTTAACAACCACCATGAGCAACTCAGTGGGCTATATGCAGTCGCCCGTCCCTAATTTAGAGTTACTAGTTCCAGGGAAGGGAGAGAGCCAGTGCCGTGAAACAAACACAACATCCATGCCTCACCGGGATTCGAACCCGGATCCTTCACAGACGAACGGTCAGCAGCCATCGCTTAGACCACTGCGACGATATATGCCTTTACAATTCAAAGTAAAACAAGGAGGAGGGGCAGGTGGGGAAGGGGAGGAGCCCATCATTGGTGTACAGGCAAGCTGTGTATTGTTAATTTTGCAAGCTATTACACTACATTAAATTCTGTGAACTGTTACATGCATTGTATTGGTCCTCAGTACAGGTGCACAATAATAATAATAGTAATAATAATATATTGCAGTAAAATAACATAAAAACCCATGACAAGTAAGATGTTAAATCAGAAAACAACATGAAGTTTTTATAAAATAAATAAATAAATAAAAGTACGAAAACAACAAGGCTATCGATTTCTGACAAGGACGATGCAGGCTGTCTGTTGGCTTTGCTGTACAGTCTTTAAAATAATCCATGGTAAGTGTAGCTGCTACAGTCAAAAGAAAGGCCACCGAACAAAATGACATAACAACTGAAAGCAAATATAAGAAAATATACAACTTTGCAGCTTTGTTTAAGATGCTTTTAACAGAAATAGACCCAATCTTAGAAGACATAAATCCATACATTATGGATTTGAAAGATACCTCTGGTAATCATTTAAAAAATCTCCACATACATCTTGCAGGTGAATGGTCAAATCTTTATATTGATTGTTCAGTTGCTACTGCTATTTCTTTTAAGACTATAATCTATGATAAATACATAGATGCAGTTATTAACTACCTAGAAGCAAGATTTCCAGGTATGCCAATCATTTCCTGTTTTTCAGGAGTTTTCACAAACCAGAGTGCCATGATCAAAACAAAGCTTCAGAGATTTTTTCTAAACATTATTCTAAAAATTGAAGTCCTGCAACCTTCAACCACAAAAACAGTAAACTAGAATGGGCAGTTGCATCAAAATTCTTTAAAGGAGAAACATACAAAAATTTAGATTTGAAACAAATAATGCTTATCTTAAAAGTACAATAATGAATACAGGGATTATTAGGATGACATAAAAATCACCTTTTTGTCAAATTTCCAGGTTGACACCATCCCGTCGCTGGAACCGACTCAAGATAGGAGGTGCTGCCAATCAAGCGGTAATAACAAACCATCAATTTCATTAATCATGGCACTTCTTACAATTTGTAGGCGTTCTTCCAATTTCCGTTTTACATAGTGCTATTGATGTGATAGAATTTTTATAGAGTCCCAGTTAATCAAATGTCCAGTACATTGTATGAGTTTATCAAGGCCTGTCTTGTTGGAAACATTCCTAATAGCAGTTTTATGTTCAGCCACATGGGTATGCACATAAAACTGAGCACTCGATTAATGAACATAATGGTTTGGTATTACCGCTTGAGAGGCAGCCTGCTATCTTCAGTCAGTCCAAATGACGGGTTGGTGTGCAACTCGAAAATTTGACAAAAAAGTAATTTTTATGTCATCCTAGTAATCCCTGTATTACATAATAGTACTTTTCAGATATTTGCTTAAATTTTCAAAAACACGAGTTAAAATCAAGAATCTTTTTCTAAATTTAGCAAAACTAGCTGCTATTGGACTAGCTATACCTGTAAGCACAGCTGAATGTGAAAGAGGATTTTCATTTTCTACTCTACGATATATTAAAACCTGTTTAAGGAATTGCACGAAGCAGAGCACACTTAATAAATAATCTGATGCTGATTTCACTAGAAGGAACAAATCTAACAGACTTTGATTATGATAAAGCTGCAGACAACTGGGATAAGAAAATAATGTATAAAGTGTTAATCCTGAGTTAAAATTACTACATATAAGAATTTCAACATTTTTTTAAAAATTATATTACAATAATATTGTTTTTTTTTCAATCTCTTATTAAAACATTCTCTTCAAAGAAAAAAATACCTTAATTGTTAAATTTAGTGACTTTATTTTATGTAGATGTGTTGCGAATTTTCATTTTTCAGTAGAAAAATATTAAATTAGCGAACATTAATTTATTTCAATGTTTGTTACACAAATTATCATTAAATCAATATACCATATTTTTTGATTTTTTGGAGTATATGACTCCCCCCCCAAGAAGTCTGGGCCTTGATTTATACATCACATCGACTTATCTACTAAAATTTCTCAATGAATACATATAAGATAAGATAAATAGATAGACAGATAACCATTGTGCCTTAAATTTGGATGTGATCTGAAACTCAATATTATGTTCATACAGAACCATTCAGAAAACGTACGAAATGTAATATTCCATTCACTAAGAACTTGTTTAAAAGCTACTATAACAGATAGTTCTATTCAATAGAAACATTAAAATCACTGTGACCGATTTAAAGTGGCAGATCTCATATGTTAATAGCATTTTCCTGATGATCCTGTAGGTGGCATTCACCACTGGTATGGCAAAGGCCGAGACTTCAAACAAACCATCTTATTTTGACACATTAGCCATATGAAGGCATGACATTGCAGGCAAATCCTGAAGAGAACACACATCATTGGCTAATGGACTGAGTTATGTTTCTCTAAGTTGTTTTCATCAGCGGTATCACACATCACAAGGATTCAATTATTTCTAGGCAGCTGTTTTTGCACATAAAATTTAATTTTCTTTCTTAAAATTTTCTCAAAAATAAGAATGCATATTATATTCTAAAAAATATGATACTTTGTTTTCCCTTCAGTAGGGTGATAAATAGGAAAGGGTTATATAAGTCTTCCCCACTTGAAAGAAGAAGCAAACTAGTTTGTCATTGTTTAATGCTTAGTTGCTTTTATGTGCATTTCATTCAGTAAAATGGGGCCATGTAAGAAATTTACAACAGAGAAAAGTTTAAAGCACTCCTAATAAATAAAATGGTGAACAACACTGATCAAGAAAAAAAAAAAAAAAAAAAAAAAAACTAACCCCCCCCCCCCAAAAAAAAAAACCCGACATGGCTATCAAAATTTGGCCTTTTTGAATTGAAAATGATAAAAACAGCATTCACGGACGAAGATGTTTCGAAGTAGATGTAGTTCGGCTGTAAAAAGAATGTGTGCCTCCAAGACCTAGACCGAATATCAAGCAAGTGTTGGATGACTAAATACTATGCAAGAGTTGTATGACCGAATAAATTCAACAAAAGGTGTAGTATAGTACCAGGGTGATTCAAAAGCCATTGCCGTTTTCTGACAGTTGATGAAAATGTGTATAAATGCATAAACATAAAAGTTTAATCTTTGAAAGAGTCTTCAGCGCTTGATAATCCTACACCATCATGATACCAAGTCTTGAATTCCCATGCAAAAAAATTCCTTAGGTTTTGAGGTGGAAACGTCTTGGACACCGAGTTTAACGTCATTGATGTTTTGGAAGTGTTTCCTACGTAGAGAATGTGCCGCGGGACAAAATAAGTGGTAGTACAAAGGTGCAAAAATCCAGACTATAAGCAGAGGGTGGGGCATCTGCTCAAAACCCTCCAGTTCCTGTTGAAGGATAACTCATTTACAGTTCAGAGCAGGGTGCTTTCGGCTTAATGCGGTATACATCTGCACATTGAATGCCTTGGCCATCTGGAACCGATTCCTAATGAATAGGACCCTCAAAGTTCCACCATACGCAAAGTATAACTTTCTGCTCAAGTTGTTTCCCTTTTGGAATTGGTTCTGGTGGCTTTTTGGAATATAACCACTGTTTTCTTTTGTCAGGATTCCGATGTTTTGGAAGTGTTTCCTACGTAGAGAATGTGCCGCGGGACAAAATAAGTGGTAGTACAAAGGTGCAAAAATCCAGACTATAAGCAGAGGGTGGGGCATCTGCTCAAAACCCTCCAGTTCCTGTTGAAGGATAACTCATTTACAGTTCAGAGCAGGGTGCTTTCGGCTTAATGCGGTATACATCTGCACATTGAATGCCTTGGCCATCTGGAACCGATTCCTAATGAATAGGACCCTCAAAGTTCCACCATACGCAAAGTATAACTTTTTGCTCAAGTTGTTTCCCTTTTGGAATTGGTTCTGGTGGCTTTTTGGAATATAACCACTGTTTTCTTATGTCAGGATTCCGGAAAAATATTAACTTTTCAACACGTCACAATTCGCCTAATGAAATGGTCATCCTGGGGATTTTCCAGCAATTGACAAACACACACGTAGATGTCGCTGAGCTTGAGCAGCAGTCAGTTATTGGGTGGGGTACATGTCAACAGCTTCTATGCATCTTGCCGAGCTTGTGCAGCTTGCAAACTATTGTGGGCTGAGTTATTCCCAGCTCATTTGACAGTCATCTGGTGCTTGCACATGCATTTAGATTTTTCTTCCAAATCCTTCTTTCTCACATCTCAATTGCCACCTTTGCTTTCACGTTCCAGGAAAAGGAATTCTTGCATTTGTAACAACATAAAGTAAAGAAGTAAAGTGACACTACAGGTGTGTGTGTGTGTGTGTTGGGGGGGGGGGGAGGTAACTTGTCTGCACCCAATTTGTTGATATGTTAGGGCAAAAGTGCAATTGTTCTTACTGTGATGTCCAGCACTGAAATCTACGTACTGCAGAAAGGAGTTGTTTGTGCGCTGGAGAGACGCATTACTAACAGGGCATTTGCAGCAAGTCACATTCGGATTGTATGAGGAATGAATATGTGTAATGTGTGAAGCAAAATGCTGTTAGTAAAGAGGTGACAAATGTTTTGAGGTGGTTTGGCCATGCTGAAAGAATGATGCTCACTAAGGTCATTTATACAATCCAAGTGGCAGGAATGAAAGGCCAAGGAAATCATGGGACGAGATTCAGGAATGTGTGCATGACAAAAAGATAATGAGTATGAAGTACAAAAGGCAGAGTTGCCGCCAACATTTGATAACACTTGTCAGGAGTACCACCCATATTCGACATTTAGTCAACAAAGCTCGAACGAAAGATTTTCAACATGTTGCTAATTTACATACATACAAAAATATTAAAAAACCTTCTTATGTCGAATTATACTAATACTTAAAAATAATAAAAAAAACTGCCTTGGAGTTGTTAATCTGCATCAATTTATATGACGGGGCACAATTTTTATGAGATACAAACTATATATAAATTGCTTTAAAAATTCCCTTTAAAAATAGTAGTGCTTAAACAGTTGTCATTATAACACTTTTTTCATACGGAAGTATCATATTTATTATTTAATGACAAATATGTTGCTTTCTAAAGTTCATCTTCTGTAAATTGCCAGTGATAGCATGGAAGTCCTGCACTGGCCATTTTTGATTTTTCAATCATTAGCACTTCCAAGCTTTCAAAGATTCATACTGACCCTGAAGTCATAATTTTTTTCTCACTGTGCTGAAATTTTTTTCACAAGCAGCATTACTATGTGGCAAAACAACAATGTCAAACATCAGCTGGGCCAAGTGTGTGTATTTTGGCTTTCCATTGAGATCACAAATCTAACCAATTAATTTCCAAGTTGTATCAACTCTATGACAGTTTAGCACATCATCACTAAGTGTGCCCATCTGATATGAAGTAAACTCAATCTCAATGGTATTTCTTCATCACCATACTGAAAGAGCTCCAGAAAAAAATCCAGACTTAAATTTACTCTGCAATCTGAGATGGACATCTGCAAATTCAGCATGCTTCCTTATAATATGCACATGCAGATTTGTAAAATCAATTTTTCTCTGCTTCTGTTAAATAGTCTCTCATCAAATACTGGCATGTTTTTGAACCTATACCCAGATCACACTTAGATTTTTGAAGCTTATACTCCGTAAATTTTATATATATCATCATCATCATCATCATCATCATTGTCAACCATTATCAATCCACTGCTGGACGAAGGTCTCCCCAAGTTTCCTCCACAACGGTCTGTCTTGTGCCAGTCTCCTCCAGGTCACTCCCGCATACTTTCGAATTTCATCCACCCATCTTCCATGTGGTCTTCTTCTGGGTCTTTTCCTGTCCCTTGGAATCCAATCTAAAATTTCGGCTGTCCATCGATGGTCTGTTCTTCTGGCAGTATGTCCAGCCCATTGCCATTTCAGGGATTTAACTCTGATCATGATGTCTTCCACTCTTGTCATTTTTCGGATCCACGTGTTCCTCTTCTTATCTCTCCTGGTTACACCAAGCATGCACCTCTCCATGCTTCTTTGAGTTGTCTGCAGCCTTTGTATGTCTCTTTTAGCTAAGGTCCACGTCTCTGCACCATACGTAAGAACTGGAAGGATGCATTGATCAAACACTTTTCTTTTAAGACATAATGGCATATTGCTCTTGAAAATTATGCTGTTTCTTCCAAAAGCTCTCCAGGCAAGTTTTGTACGCCGATTAATTTCTTCACTAATGTGACCCTCACTTGATATCTGCTGTCCAAGATAAACGTACGTGTCTGTTATCTCCAGCTTTTCTCCATCAATCGATAAATCTTCATTTCTTGTAAAAGCATTGAACATCACTTTTGTCTTCTGAAAGTTCATTTTTAATCCCACTTCTTTACTTTTGTCAGCAAGTTCCTGCATCATACTCTGTAGCTCCGATGGGGTAGTTGCAAAAATGACTATGTCATCAGCAAAACGAAGGTGGGTTAGATAATCTCCATTAATCTTTATCCCTTTGTTTTCCCAGTTCAGTGATTGAAAGACATTTTCCAATGTAGCATTAAAGAGCTTCGGAGATATGGTGTCACCTTGTCTCATTCCTTTCCCAATTTTTATGTGTGTTGTATTACCAAATAGCAGAATCTTTGCACTTGCATTTTCATAGATGTTATTAATAATATTAATGTATGCATCTTCAATACCGCAGGATTTCAGAGCCATTGCAACTGCTGATGGTTTCACCGAATCAAAGGCTTTTTCATAATCGATAAAAGCCATGCACAATGGAAGTTCATATTCCCTCGCTCTTTCAAATAGTTCTCTCAGTACGTGGATATGATCTATTGTGCTGTAGCCACTCCTGAATCCAGCTTGTTCTCTCGGTTGAGCCATGTCCAGTGTTACCTTCAAGCGGTGTGAAAGAACTTTAGTGAAGATTTTATAAACCACTGATAGGAGGCTGATAGGTCTGTAGTTCCTGAGATCCTCAATGTCACCTTTTTTATGTAGCAAGATCATTGTAGCGTTGTTCCAATCCTCAGGAATTTTCCCTTCATTAAGGCATCGAGTGAAAATTTGGGCGAGTACTGTTTCGATTTCTCCACTTGCTTCTTGTATGATGTCTACAGTAATTCCATCTTCTCCTGGAGCTTTTCCCCGCTTCATGTTCTTGATTGCATGTGCAACTTCTGCTGGAAGGACTGGAAGAACTCTGGTATCTTTCATGATGCCTGGAGTACATGTATCATCCCTTTCATATAATTTGGAGTAGAAATCTTTCACTCTTGTCAAAATTTCGCCTCTATTTCTTGTTACAGAACCATCTTCTTTTCTCAGTGCCATAATCTGTTTTCTTCCCTTACTGAGATGTCCCTTTGCTATCTTTAGGCTTTGGTTGTTTTCAATTGCTTTCCTTACTAGTTCACAGTTGAATTTCCTTACGTCTTCAGTGATACTTTTTCGTACTGTCTTGCATAGCTCTATATATTCCACTTTGGAAGTCACATCTTCTTTAGTTGTCCTCATCTCTCTTCTTTTTTGCATCAACATTTTGGTTTTTCCTGATAATTTGTTCACATGCAATTTGTTCTTAGACCCAGCTAATTTTGTTGCTGTTTCCATAAGAGCTTTGGTTACTTTTCTGTTAACTTCAGAAATATCCACTTCTTCCGATGTTAGGCCTTCTAAAGCAGAGAATCTGTTCTTCAGTTCCAATTTGAAGGTATTATGGTGTTTTTTAAGGTTGGTTATGTCAATACATTTTGTTTGTCTTATGAGCTTGCTACGTTCGAGTTTAGTGTTGAGGTGCATCTTACATCTCACCAATCTATGGTCACTGCCTGTGTTGAACTTGTTTAGTACACTGCAGTCTTCTATGACGAATTTTTTGTTACACATAATAAAATCAATTTCACTTGTCGTCCCATTTGGATGTCTCCATGTCCATTTCCTGTGTGGCTTTTTCTTGAAAAAGGAGTTCAAGATAGAAAAACCCTTCTGCCTCTGCAAACTCTACGAGAGTATTTCCACGCTGGTTTCTGTTGCCGTGACCGAATTTACCTACTGAAGTTTCATTCTGTTGCCGTTGCCCTATTTTTGCATTCATAAACCTTGACACTATTTCTGTAAATAAAGACAGAAACTCTCTTCGAAGTTTATGAATCAGTGGGGTTTCTTGTTGCATAAAAACATTTGTCTAGCAAAACAATGGCAGCGCATGCTGGAGGAAAAGTAGATAGTTTTGTAACAGGAGACTCAAAATGAGTATCCTCAATTTCTTTGAGTATTTATCTTCATATTCGTAGCAGAAGAAGTTTTGTAAGGGCTCCCACTAATCGAGGAAAGGTTTACCACATTTATCAGTGATAACCACATTGTTGACACATTTTATTATTTTCTGTTTCTTACCCACATAAAAAAGCCTGACAGAATTTAAAAGCATACTTCGCTTTATACTTTTTTCTAAATAAAAGTATATATCCACAAAAAAAAATAAATAAATAAATAAAAAAAATCAAGGGATATATTCAGCTTCTTAGCAGCACTATGTGCTGTATTATGAATCCAATGACATGTGCAGCTAATAAAAACAATGGAAGGGGTTTTTTCTTTTATAAATTTTGTAACCTCATCGTGCTTATCCAGCATAACTGGTAGGTGCATTGTCAGAGCAAAATGCTACACAATTTTGCCATGGAATTGAATATTTCATGAGTTCCTTATCCAGCAAGTGAAATATATTTTCCCAGTAGCACTACAACATACATTTGGTAAAGACAGCAATAATGTGATTACTTTAGTTAAGGTTTTGTCAAAATAACTGACTGAAACAGGAAATATTTTTTGATCTGAATGGGAATTGCTACCATTTGCAATCAAGCAAAACTCCTTATAACTGCAGAGGTTTTTGTGCAGGCACTTCCATATCTTAAGGCAATTTCTGAATTTGGAAACATTTTTTTAAATAATGTACTTGCAGGGTCAGAGATGGCAACTAGGCAGTTGTGTTCTATCAAACAATTAGCAAATAATGCTCCTACTCTAATATTGAAAGTGATCAGATTTTACAAACATTTTGGTTAATGTTTGGTTTGCTGCTTTCCTTTTTGCATTCTCAATATGAGGGCGACATTTCAAATGACGTCTACAGTCGTCTTTTCCACCATGTGCAACTGAGAAAGAAATATCACAACAGGCATCATTTGCTGATTACTTTGATTTTTTTTTTTAAAACAGGCCACATTTTCTCATAAACATCTTTAAAAACTTGATTATGTTTTCTTTTTCCTTTAGAGAGGGACATGATAAAGAAACCAGCAGACCAATTTTTTTAAGGAACAGGAAAAGGGGGGGGGGCAACCAAAATACAGAAATGATAAACATGAACCAACACAAATGAATCACTTCAACTTTTTGTTCTCAGTGAAGAGCAGAGGGCAAAACAGGACCAACAGGCATGCGCTATTCATCATTCACATCTCCCCTTTCATTCACAGTCCTGTCAGCCACCTGCTGAGTTACTGCCCTCTTCCCCTAACTAAGGATAAAAATACAACAACAATAATAATAATCAGGGGTGATTGTGAGGTGACACAAGAAACCCTGACTCTCAGCTCAGTGCCAATATACATATAATGCATATTACGAATATTTATACATATTACGCACATATAAACTAGCTACACAACAAATAGGCCCTAAAGCTTGTGCAGTTAAACTTCGCATCTTTCCTTGTACCCAATTTCCTTTCATTTTTTTTTTTTTGATTGAAGGTTTAACGACCGTTGTGAGCAACTCAATGTGCTATAAGCAGTCACCCGTCCCTAATTTAGGGTCACTGGTTCCAGGAAAGGGAGAAAGCCAGTGCCGTAAGACAAACACCACATCCATGCCTCACCGGGATTCGAACCCAGACCCCGTTCGGATGATCAGAGGCCATCGCTTAGAACACTGCGCCACCGGGGCGGCTTTCTTTCATTGTGCAAAATTCTTCAGGCATTGCATCTTTGAAATCAAATTTCGTACTTCACATTACATGTTAATTGAGCAGTCTATGTGGATCAGTTTTACTTGAAGCCTATAGTGGATTCCATTCAATTTCTAAAAGCAGCTCATTGGATTAAGTGAATCTAATATAATCAAATTATTTGATGTAGAGGCAACTTAAAAAAACAAACAAAAAAAGCCTGCCTTTCAGCAGACTGTTTATCTTGAGAGCTTGTTTGCTACCAAAAGAAACACTCAAGGTGTCACAAACCATCCCCACAGACATGCAGTGTTTTTAATCAACTGTAACCCCCCCCTCCTGGAACTTGAACTTTTAGTTATCATTTTGTAGTATTTTTAGAAATGAAATGTTCTCAAATTCTTCTATAACTTTAAAAACCCAGATTTACAGGTTTGGAATGTGACAAAAACCCGGAATTCCGGGCTACACCTGGATTACAAACAGGTCTGAATAATAATAATAATAATAATAATAATAATAATAATAATAATAATAATAATAATAATAATAATTTTCCGAATTTTCATTTAATACAGCTGAATATTTGACAGATGCCAAAACTTGGTCTTTTGAAGTTGGGAACACTGAAGTTTCAACATCTACTTATCGTCTCATGCAAAATGTGGTTGGTCACAAACAAAAGGTGCTAAATTCACGTATTGCATAGCAGATCAATTGACAAGTGATCGTCCATAATGCTGTAAAGTCAGCTGAAAATCTGGAAAAATGATAGAAAATCCGTTATAGTTGGTAGCTCTGCATCTCCCATTTTCAATAAGAATTTTCCCTAATGGGAGAAATCTTGAAATTAAAACTGAGGGAGCAAACATTTTCTCTAGATTACATAAAACACCACTACACAATTTCTATTCTTAGTTTTCTCCCTTTTTTGAGGAGGTCTGTCACAAAAGTAATGAGACCGAAAGGTAGTAAAAACATTACTTGTAACTGTTACACTTCAACATGACGCTTTTCCAAATAGGTCCTTACTGGAAGTAGTCTTCTGTGAGGTCTTTCAGTGTGCCTGTCACAGTCCCTGGAGGTTGACAAATGTCTGAAAATGATGTCCTTGGAGGCGGTTCTTGAGTTTTGGAAATAAGTCATTTGGGCTCATATCAGAGATGTACAAGGCTGCTGAATCACTGCCATGTTCTTTGGTGTCAGAAACTCTAACATGGACAAAGCAGTATGACACAACACATTGTCCTGGTGTTTCTTACTTTGGTCCAATAAAACTTTTACATGTTGCAGTGCTAACACCCAGTGAAGAACACATCTCCAAGAGAAAAATAATTTTTTAATTCATATATGTATCCAGATTTTCTCTGCAATACCCTTTTGTACAACACATGCTTCTGTAATTGCATTATTTTTCTTTTCTTTTCTAGCAACTAAGTGATTTTTTATCTTATTCTCACCTCATTTTGCTTATTGCTATTTATCACTATTATCATGCCTTTGTAAAAGTTAAATTTTGTGCTCCTCCAGATAGAGAATCCTCTTTCTATATTACCATTTCCATGAAAAGTAATAAATATATCTTCTTGTAAAATTTCATTAATAGATCCAGATGCAAAAATCATATGTAACTGTCCTTGTGCAAATTGAGGGATTTCAACTGTTTCTCAATATCTGTTTGTTCAGATTGGAAAATAACAAAATAACATTTCTTCTTTTTTTTTCTTTTTTTTCATTTGGTCAGCTCTCACTGCAGCAATATAATTCTTTGATGTGCATTCACTCAAAGCAATGTTGATTTAAGATGCTTATAACAAACTCAACATCACAGCTGGTGACAAAGGTGTTGCACCTTTCACAATAGGATTGTGCAATTGAGATTTTGGTCCAATTAGTTTCAAATACAACAAAATAAAAAAATTTAAGCAAATCCAATATCAAGTTTTAAATAAAACAATAAAAAAATCCACCAAATTTAATATCAACAGATGCAATATTCATTTAATTGTCTTTGCTTTTGACATCTATTGCAAAAAATGAACTTCCCCTTTTTGCAGAAGCTATGACCCCTTTGTTAAAAAAAAAAAAAAAGAAAAAAAGAGGAGCTTATAACTCAGAAAATCAATCTAGGACAACAACATTCTTCGTTGTGACTGCCTTCCATTCAATGCATTTTATTTTATTTTTTAGTAAGCAATCACATTTATTGCTCTTTTCCAAACTTTAGAATTCTTACTCCAACTAATTGACCATATCTTCACAGGAAACAAAGATGACCTATAAAGTGTCAGTATTCTTTTGGAGAAAAAATTAAATAACCTTCAGCAGCAAATTCGTGACCTTTTCATAACTTTCATGGCATCACGCAGACACTCTTGCAGTTTTCCTTTAGGTCGCAGGCGAGGTTTAATTGGCACAATTTTAATGAAAAATCTTACCGTATGCCCATTAAAAGTTTATAGATGGTTCATATTTGAGTTCATTTGTTATCAGTCTCACTATCAACCTGACTTGACTAGATTCCACACCCTTTCCTTGAATTTCTGCGTTGATTTCCGCCGTCTGTACACGATTATTATTCTAAAAACAGAATCAAATAAACACATTTGACTGTTTAGATGATTTATTGTGATGAATTTAATTTTTAAATTCATAAAGAAGACATTAGAACTTTCAGGCCCGCAATGGACCCATCTTCAGATGTTATTAACAGAATGGAACTGAGCATGATTTAAATACATTAACATTATGTGGTTTTCTTGATATTGTGACCTGCTCGTGATGGACATCATATCTCGTGAAAGGTTTGTTAACATCGATAAATATATTATGTGTCAAGCAACGTATTAAAAACTATGTTTGAAGGAAATAATTGGTGTGTGTCTCTACATGTTATAACTCATTAAGCACCGTTTTCCAAGATAAAGGGATGTGACAAGGAGTATCATCATTGCAGTATTCTTCACCATATTTGTGAATAAATAGACTTTCTAGTAGTAGGATTGATGCTTTTGAGTAAAGCATCAATCCTACAACTAGAAAGTTGCGTGGCGAGGATGTTGGCTTCGTTCCAACATGGGTAATGAGATCCTTTGCATGATAGCCTTGATAGGGAAGTCCTTGATGAGTTTGTCTTTATGTTATACTGGTGCTCTTTTAAACGAGTTTTTAATGAGCGAAGTGTAGATCCAACATATATACAATCTTTATCTTCAATGTCTATTGTCTTCATTGGGATGACATAAACTCCATATCGGTTGTCCAAAGGAACAACGTCTCTATCATTTTTTATTCCTGAAAGTACATTGTGTGTTCGTACACCGAAGCCAATGTTGTGATGATGACAAACGTTTTTGAGTATATTGATGATGCTGGGAATGTATGGAAGTGATCCCACATATTTAACTGGTCTGTGATCTTTTATTACTGTGGTATCTAATGTGCGTTTCATTTTCTTTACTATAGAATTAACGATGTCATCTGAGTAGCCATGATGAGATGCAGATATTTTAATTTTGGCTATTTCTTGATTTCGTAATGTTACTGTAGATGAGTGGCTAAATGCTCGTCCATCATTTCATCGACAAAAAGAAAACATTACCCTACTTTAAAGTGCAATCAAGAAGAAGAAAAACAACTATGACTACTCCAACAAGACCCGAGACTTGCTAAAATTACAGCCGACAAAACTATCCAAATTTATTATACTTAATAAAACCGACTATGATGCAAAGATAAATCAGGCCTTAGAAAAATTCCACATGCAACTATACCTACTGACCCTACAGTAACTACAATAGCAGCATTAAGTAGGTTGAAAAGTCAACATACTCTTCCACCTACCATCTCAGAGAATATGCATCCGCCTCCGGGTCCTAGAGTCCCTGAACTCTTTGGGAAATTAAAACTACATAAAGACGGACATCCTGTCAGAACACTAGTGTCTAGTTATGCCAGCCCAACTAGGACATTAGAAGATACTCTAGCTAAATTACTCTCACCATCAACAAAATGTTCTAAATTCTCAGTTTCCAGTTCATGTCAAGCCCTGGCCAAAATCAAAGAATTTTCATCTAAAGGAACTAATTTCATGATGGCTTCATTAGATGTTATATCCCTTTTTCCGAATGTTCCAATAAAAATGGTGCACAATATTATTGAATCAAAACTAGAATCACAAGTAGCTTTCTCTACATCGGAGATTAAAGCCATTAATTCTGCATTACACTTAATACAAAACCGCTCATTTTCCCGATTTAATGGCAATATATATCGTCAACTGGAAGGCGCACCAATGGGCTCCCCACTCTCGCCTATCTTAGCAGAAATTCTCTTACAGGAATTGGAGAATTATGTAATTGAATCGTTTCCAACTCCCCTGGACTTTATTTACGCTACGTGGATGACGTTCTCGTTTTTTGGCATTCCACTAAAGAAGAGCTGAACCAGTTCACAGAATGCTTATCATCTCAATATCCATCTATTAAGTTCTCCATGGAATTTGAAAAGAATTATACCTTACCATTTTTGGATTTTTATTTAAAACGAGACCCTCATAGACAAACTGTTCAATATTCAGTGTATCAAAAAACCCACATCCTCTACCGTCATGATTCCATCTCAATCATCTCATCCATTAAACCAAAAACTCGCATCCATCCAATTCCAAGTACGACGAGCATTTAGCCACTCATCTACAGTAACATTACGAAATCAAGAAATAGACAAAATTAAAATATCTGCATCTCATCATGGCTACTCAGATGACATCGTTAATTCTATAGTAAAGAAAATGAAACGCACATTAGATACCACAGTAATAAAAGATCACAGACCAGTTAAACATGTGGGATCACTTCCATACATTCCCAGCATCATCAATATACTCAAAAACGTTTGTCATCATCACAACATTGGCTTCGGTGTACGAACACACAATGTACTTTCAGGAATAAAAAATGATAGAGATGTTGTTTCTTTGGACAACCGATATGGAGTTTATGTCATCCCAATGAAGACAATAGACATTGAAGATAAACATTGTATATATGTTGGATTTACACTTCGCTTATTAAAAACTCGTTTAAAAGAGCACCAATATAACATAAAGACAAACTCATCAAGGACTTCCCTATCAAGGCTGTCATGCAAAGGATCTTATTACCCATGTTGGAACGAAGCCAACATCCTCGCCACGCCCTACTCAAAAGCATCAATCCTACTACTAGAATGTCTATTTATTCACAAATATGGTGAAGAATGCTGCAATGATGATACTCCTTGTCGCATCCCTTTACCTTGGAAAACGGTGCTTAATGAGTTATAACATGTAGAGACTTACGCCAATTATTTCCTTCAAACATAGTTTTTAATACGTTGCTTGACACTTAATATATTTATCGATGTTAACAAACCTTTCACGAGATATGATGTCCATCACGAGCAGATCACAATATCAAGAAAACCACATAACATTAATGTATTTAAATAATGCTCAGTTCCATTCTGTTAATAACATCTGAAGATGGGTCCATTGCGGGCCTGAAAGTTCTAATGTCTTCTATATGAATTTAATAATTAAATTCATCACAATAAATCATCTAAACAGTCAAATGTGTTTATTTGATTCTGTTTTTAGAATAATAATCGTGTAAAGACGGCGGAAATCAACACAGAAATTCAACGTAAACACGAAATGAACATTTACTTAGTACCCTTTCCTTGTTTCAGAAGTTGCACGACAGGCCTTTCTATGTGTGTTTCATCTTCAACTGTTTTCCGGTCTTTCCAAGAAGCTCTTGTGCCATTGAGAAACCAGAGCTTAGGATAAAACTGAATCACCACAGGCATTTTGTATATTTTCATTGCACTTGACAGAAAATTTAATGGCATAACATTGCTTAATATTCACCTCCATTTTCGTGACTCCATCAAGAAACACACTGTTTCTTCATGATTACTCAGCACCCGCTGAATGGATATAGCAGCACTGAGTCTTGTTTGGTTGCCAAGATTCGAAGGTAAACTCTGTATCATGATTTTAGTGCTCCATATTGGCCCACCATGTTTTAAAAATGCAATCTTATTACTTTTGTGACAGACCTTGCACATAAACAGTGAAAACTTTGTTATGGGTTAATATTTTTTCGGAAATGCACATTCCCTTTCTAAAATGGTTTACTTCTTTCACACAGAAACAAAAACGTGAAGACAAAAAAGGGCCATATGGGAGAAGAAGAAGAAAAAAAAAAAAAAAAAAGAACATGCTACCATCCTCCACTACAAATGAGACTGAGAAGAATGCCTTGCAATTGATTTCGAGTTTCTCAGAACAGTACAATTCTTTGTTCTAATTTTCTTATTTTTGCCATATTGAGCTAAATATAAGATGAAAACAAACATCATGTTTTAAAATGTGTGTATGTTTTCTTTCATGTGTGTACAATGAAAAAAGCTCATTTTCATAGTCATACTTACTCATAAAGATATTATGCTCAGCTTACCAAAGAAGCTTTGTAATAAATACATACATACATATTAAAACTTACTTAAACTGAAAAAGTGGAGCTCCAGCTGGCATAGCTCCAAAGTTGAAGGTAGGTGGAGTCGTAGGATTAAAACTCATAGTATTATTATTCATGGCATTTGGTTGAGGTACAGCAAAATTGAAACCTCCACCACTTGGTAATGGAGCTGCTGCACGCCTCTTTTCCTGGTAATACAAGAGTGAAATATGTTAAGCAGGAACATCAGAACTCAATATGTATTAAAAAAGAACAGACTGATCACCAATAGGAATAATTCATTAGTCCACATCTAGTGTGTGTGAGAGAATACACATTTCAAAATAAAACCTAGAATTGCATGCACTTTTTATCTCAGCTTTCCATCAAGGAGTTTTAATGCATCAAATACATGTAATAGTAGCAGGGATCATAGCATACTTCTGGAAAATTTTAGGTAGGAATTTTAGGAATTTTTAGAAAAATTTTAGGAAAATTTTAGGAGTGTATTTCAATAAAAACTAGATGTATATTTGTATACATCTAGTAAAACAACTTTGTATGCATTGTAAAGAGTTTGCTTCACACCCTTCAACCATATATACTGATAGACTGCGCATGACATCAAAATTTCTGGCTCCAACATAAAATCACATGACAACAGTCAAAAAGATGGGTTACACCTGCTGTGCTTATGGTTGCTCTGAGCGATATAGTAAAGAAAGTTCTATGATTTTTCATGGGTAAGAAACGAATTAAATACCTAAGTCAATAAAGTTCAATTACTTAACCAGAAACTTGCAGCTATTGATATAAAAATATAGTAACTTAAGAAAAAAAAAATGGAATGCATGTTCCAAATTCTTCGCAAATGTTCATCACATTATAAATCACAAAATGTAAACAACACGATCATGCATGTATATAGCTCATAAGTAAACTTACCTGAAGAGTTTTCATTATATATGAGGTGCATTCACATAATACACCGAAAACACTGAAGTTCTGCAGCGTAAATTAGTAATCATAACAGCATTTGTACACGAAATTTGGAGTCTGATGATGACGTGCCCAATGTTTGAGCCATGGCGGCTTTGATGCAGCTATTGCCAATGCGCAGTCCATTAGTATATATGGTCAAAGTTCACACCCAAATTTTTTGCATAACGTCTAATGTCTAAAGTTTAAGTATGATTTACTTCTAATGTTCAGTTCTTATCTTTTCACGTGTTATTATCATATTCAAGTATATTTACCACATTCAAGTTTCACTTTGAACATTAATATGCTGTTGAACCAGAAGCAATTCACAATTTTCACAGTAAAGTTTTCAGGTTTCACATTAAACTATAATATCCTAAAAAGGTAATTGAAAACCAAGAACTATGTACAATTGTTCACTGAATTACTTTTTTCATATTATTGTTTTAACCTTTTCCTGATTAGCCTATCTTTTTCTGCTTCCACCACAACTAATTTACTTTCAGTTTTCTTTATTTCAGCTGAAACTTGTATGATCAAGTTAGAGGCAACTGCTATTTCAACAGTAGTTTGTTTTTCTACAGCTTTTCTCATTCTTTCTGTTCCCTCTTGAATTACTGCTAGGGAGGCTTCTTTATCTTTTTTAAGCCTATTTATTTCTGCATCATTTTCTTTTATTTTGTCATCAAACTCAGCTTTTCTTTTTTTCTCTAGCTGCTTTTCCTTATTTTCCCTCTCTTTCTTCGAAAATAAAAGCATAACAAACAGCGCGAAAACTAGCTCATAAATAGAATATTTGAAACACTCTCAATGTATGCACTCTCAATTATTAGGGATGGTAGAGGGGAAGGGAATAGAACTATCCAAAATTAGCATGTTTTCGTTGCGCTAGGGCGCTTAAGCACGGCTGAATTCCTTCAGATACCCCCAATGTTCAAATGATTGAAATGTGCTGATGTTCATGGAATGAAATGGTTGATCAGCTATGATGACCGCATAAAAGTTCGGGGTGGGGGGGGGCTTTATTTTTTATTTTTTTAGTTTATGCAACATTTTACATCACTCCAGTATTTATCTTGTCATCATCAACAATCGCAATGCAACTACCGCTTACGATCGCGGATATCAGCAACCGAAAATCTGCCATATCTCTAAGTGATATAACACACAGTATCCTATTACAGTGTATTGTAATTGAAAAAAAAAGGATGTGGAAAAAAGAAACTTTCAGAAATTAAGATCATCAAGTCATGCGTTTCAAAAATCCGTTTTCCTTTATAACGTTTGAAAACATGTTTTTGCTTTTTTACCTGTAGTGTAAATAAAAAAACTATGTTGATTTTTTTTATGGAATCAGACGTCCGTATGTCTGATTGTCTTCATCTGAGTTCACACTTTAGCTACTGTGTACAAGTAGACCTATTTTTCAGCTCAAAAATATGTAGTTTTGTATATATTCACAGTATAAGTCATTCCTTATTCCCACAGAACTGAATTCAGCATATGCAAAATGAAGATCATCAAGACCCGCCCAACACTATGTTTCTGATTGTCTGCTGTTTATATTCAAGAAATGCAAACATGGATCAATGGTGAATGCAGCAACTATGATTTTTATTTATTACCAAGAAAAAAAAAAAAAGAGCCGTGAAAGCTGTAAAGCTGAAACGGATATTTCTCTCAGGCCCCCCCCCCCATGCACAAAAACATTCCAATTAAGATCAAGCAGCAGGAGGACGCGTCCACACAACACAACCTTTGGAATTACCTGATGGAATGGCTTCTTTTGATTTGGCACATCGCCATAAATCACCACCTGCAGCTCACTGAACTGTCAAGTTGCATCCTTCCTCCTTCACTTTAACTATAATAGAAACTGTAAAAAAAAAAAAAATGCTCCCCAATTTTCGACAAAATTAAATTACCAAATTTACGTCATGATGTTGCAATTTACTAAAATACGTTTGTTTATCTGCTGAATATTGCTTAAATCCATTGAAAACTTTTTAATTATAGATGATTTTTTTATTAAAACAGTAACTCAGACGTCTGAATAAAAACGTGTTTGTAATTCAAATAGAGTCCATATCATCACAGAAAAAAAATTTAAGGATCACTCTGTTTAAATAAACCATGGCATCTAAAAAAAATAATTCACTTGCTTTTCCCGTAATTTATAATTACTGTTTCTTTTTTCAATCCGATTATGCAACGTTTTTTTTTTTTTTTTTTGCATCTGCTAAAGTTCCTAACGGAATTTGGCGAAATTTGCACTAGAACTTTATTGTGATGTATCTTAACTACTGTAAAAATTTTACTGTGTTATTTTCAAAATTCAGAAAAATGGATTTCTGAAAATATTCTCTTAGTCCTTTAGTGCTGTGGAAGTGATAAACAGGTGTTTGCTTTCTTCCCAACCAAGGGCTTCAGATCAGCGCTCCCAGCTGTCAATCAACCGTTGCTATGGTAACACCCTTTCTGCTGGAGGCTCACTCTGTCCAAAGAGGCACACATACTTGTCCATAATAAAAATTACCAATGCTAACTTTTAAAGTTTTAAACCGATTCAACTGGAATTTTGGAAGTGAGCTTCTGTAATCCAATTACAGTGAATGTAAAAATTTCAGCCACTTTCGTGAAAAATTCGCAAAGATAGTTTTCTTATTTTTTATCATAAGTAGTGGAAGTCTCTTGAGGGGAGGGAGGGTGGCATGCACATAAACAAGAAGATGATGAATGTGTTGTTCAGGCATACTCCTCACTGGTGGATGCCAGCTGACTTGGTACATACGCGACCCCCTGCAAATGCTAAATGCCTCTTCTTTCCCCTTCTGTTCTCAATTGTCGGACGGACATCAAGCTCCCCTTCGACCTACTAGTAATCATCCAATTTTATTGCACTGGAAGTAGTGCCTTTTTTTTTTCTTTTTTTTTCCCCCAGCCAAATTAGGATTTGGTGCACATCGAAACCGCTGCCGGTGGTTTCTTTGAGAACAGAGAAAAGGAACTTTAAAAACTGAAGGGGTAACAGTAACACGATTTCCTAAAAGGGCATAAAAGCACTAATTTCAAATTTCAAGGCTTTTCAAGACGGCATTAAAAAAACACCGTTTTTCCAGGATATTCCAGGCCTTGAAAACGTAATCATGATTTTCCAGGACTTTCCAGGTTTTCAAGCACGCGTGCGCACCCTGCGTAATGGTAAATTTATTGGCGTTAATAACGGTTGTGTTTTTAATAAATAAGCTTACGAAAATTTTAGGATGAATAGCAAATTTTAGGTCTAATTTTAGGAATTTAAGGAGGGTCACAAAATATTAGGAATTTTAGGAATTTTAGGAGGAATGCGATCCCTGTAGTAGATAAATATATGCACATTTATCAGTAAAATATCACAACAGACCTTGAAAGAATTACACAAGAAGGAAAATAATGCTCTGGGTGACTGGTACATATCTTATTCCACATTAGCGGTAGTAAAATCTAATTGCATATGTTTTCAAATGAATGAAAATAATACAATAACAGGGTTCCCACTCAAAAGTAGAAAAAAATTCCCTGACTTTTCCAGGTGGTCCTGAGAGTTTTTCCAGAGCGGCAAATCAAATCACATTGCGACAAAGTGTTGCATTTCCTTACATTCTTGCGTTCCTTACGAAAGCATACATTTGTTAATTCTTTAAATACCTGTTCTTTATACAATTACCTGCTTTTTATTAATAACAATTAAATGCATGAGGCATATTATTATTGGTACCATAATTCCATGATATTTTCTGTACCTAAGTGGTATACTGCCTATGTAGAATTTGTCAATACATTTCTGTAGAAACAGATCATATGTAAGAAAAAATCTGTTGGTTGAATAGTTTGTTTTCCTTTCTTCTATAGCACAGTGTAGATAAGCTTAATGACCGAATGGGCTCCTGCTCAGAGAAATGTCGAAAGAGAATCAACCAACAAAGGGCTTTGATCCGGGTAGCACTGAATGTAATGTAAGTATAAATGGCACTGTGATTGACCAGGTGAGTGAGTTTGTATATTTAGGAAGCATGTTTGACAGAGAGAACAAGTTGGATGGTGAAATCAGTAGGCGAGTGAATTCTTCTTTGAAAGTCATAGCTGCTCTGAGAGGTTTTCACAGGAATGATGGGTTCTCTAGAGAGTCCCGCATGGCTGTGTTTAAAAGTGTAATTGTTCCTACTCTGATGTATGGTAGTGAAACCTGGGTACTGCAGAAGAAACATAAGAGTAGTTTGTGTGCTGGAGAAATGCGTTACTTACGTGGGGTTTGTGGCAAGACACGATATGATTGTGTGAGAAATGAAGATGTATTGCAGTTGTGTGATGTGAAGCAAAATGTTGTTAGCAAGGTGGAGACCAAAATGCTTCGGTGGTTTGGCCATGTTGAAAGAATGAGTGATGAAATGCTTACTAAGAAAATCTTTTCAGCCCAAGTGGCAGGATGGAAAGGCAGAGGAAGGCCAAGGAAGACATGGGTGGATCAGATTCATGAGTGTCTGCATAAGAAAAAGATTATGAGTATGAAGTATAAAAGATCTTGTGTATGGCGTGTAATGGATATTAGTGAAGCACGAGTTGTATGTCAAAATCGGTGTAAATGGAGAAGTTTGATACGACAGCAATAAGTAAAAATATCTGGTAGTTTGTATTTCTTTTTGGAGCTAACCTCTGAATCTCAGAAAACAGCTTAGTGATATGTATGTATGTATTAAAAATACACCACATAATGAACGTCCCGATTATACAGTCCATAAAGATAAACAGAAAATATGGAATATAAAGGATAAATATCTTTCATTTTCCCAAATTACTTTATAGTTACAAAAATTAGTGTATTTAACATAAATTTTACATAACATTTAAGAAAATCATGTCTTATTTTTTTGTTTCAGGTTTAACGACCACCATGAGCAACTTGTTGGGCTATAAGCAGTCATCCGCCCATCCCTAATTTAGGACCATTGGCTTCACGGGAAAGGAGAGCCAGTGCCGTAAGAGAAACACACCACCCATACCTCATCTGGGACTTGAATCCAGGCCCACTTGGACGAATAGTCAGAAGCCAGAGCTTAGACCACTGCACCACCGAGGTGGCAAACCATGTATTTACATGTTTTAAAGAATATTTGAATAAAGACTTAATTTAAATTCTACATATAATGAAATATTTCAATCGATTAGGTGAAATTATATAACTGATTTATCTGTATTTTAAGTGTGCAGTTCTACATATAATGAAATATTTCAATCGATTAGGTGAAATTATATAACTGATTTATCTGTATTTTAAGTGCACACAAGTATATAAATAACATTTTAAACAACTCACAACATTTAGAGTTCCAGTTAGGTTTAAAAATGCAAGCTGGGAGAATTGTGACTGAAGAGAATAAATTGCCCTTAAATTATACAATGCTGAAGCTTTAAATCCTTTAAGTGCTTATTTTACATAAATATTAAACAACACAGAAACTTTTGCTGAAATTGAAGTCTAATGGGAATGATAAAATGGTGAGTGTCTGACAGTCTCTCTTAACATTTTGTTAGAGCGGTTCTATCAAATCGATCTAACAATTTGTATTTTCTATTGGAGTTTACTTAGAATCTTTAAAGACAAAGCAAACCAAAACAGCTATTAAAAAATAAAAAAAAGAAGAGAGAGAGAACGGAAATCGTGACAGCATTTCTGCGTCTGAGGAAAAACTTGTGCCAGTACCATCCCAACAATTTCTAGCAATCAGGGAAAATACTGCTGACATTTAAAAATCAAAATTGTAATAATTTAGCTAAAGTTAGTTCTTGCACTTGGCAATGAGAACATCGAATCTATGCTATTTCAGAGGAGCCAACCTCTAGCAGAACGCATCAGTAATCAATAGGGGATTTTTCAGTAATGTTTCAGTAATGTAACACAGCATTTTTTTCAAAGTTAAGGACAATATTATAGTATTACTGTGTAACCTGTAATACTTGTATGAGGTGCCTATCAGTAATCACCATACGAAGCCTCATCGTTAACGTGTGGAATGGGTATTTCATGAGAAATTAATGCGTGAAATGTGTAATAACTTTATAGTTTACACTATCTTCACAAAAAAATATGAAATTAAATTATCAATATTGTACTTACCTCATGTCATTGCTGACATAAAAACTCACTTGTTGCTTGTTTTGCAGTGGTATATTCTTTTTCAGAAAACTTTTTATAACACAGCTCACCTGAGGAAAATGCTTTACTTTTCTGTACAAGAAGGGCACTTAATGTTTTGGTGCTCATTGTTCAGCAGAAGTATGCAAGGTTTTTCCTTACTATACTAAATATTCTCTACGTAGAGGAATTGCTGTGAGGGATAGTCAATATTGCCAACATTAGTTTAGGCAATGCAGAATACTTGGGAAGGCCAGATGAATCCTTCATCTTAGATATTTCATTCCATGCCACATCTGCTCAAGGATATCCAGCTTCATCAATATCAGAGTCTGGGAACATAGCATGAAAGAAGCGACCAGCATGATCACAGCTTGCTATAGGTAGGTTATGCTCCACAGCGATTGCAGTAAACAGCAATTCAGCGTTTATCATGCTATTTTCATTCTTTTTTGCAAAAAAATTATCCAAAGGCTTTGATCGAGTCTTTAATTTTACACAATCCTGGTGTTTGTTTTGTTTTGACTGGATATGCCTTTGGCAATCATCTCGTCCTACATGGGCTACTGATTACTCTCATATTAGAAGGCACGCAAGG
Organism: Macrothele yani; assembly: GCA_039090855.1. Lineage (NCBI taxonomy): Eukaryota > Metazoa > Arthropoda > Arachnida > Araneae > Macrothelidae > Macrothele > Macrothele yani. The sequence continues at coordinate 71,503,675 of CM076994.1, read as the reverse complement.
AAACCTTTATTTCAGCATTTTCCATTTCCTTGCTCAAGATTTGGGAGAAAGATTTGGATGTTCCTGGAGAAACCTCTTTGCATATTTATTTGTTTCAGAAACGATAATTCCAAGGATGAAATTGGTAAAAAACAAGTAAAAATATGCAATAGGTGCCACATCAGTTGCAGGAGCATGTTTGGGCCCCTGCATTTCATGACGATCAAAAGGATGCTGAGGTTGTTCATCACTTCCCTCTATTACATCCTCCCATTCACTTTCAGAACTTTCATGATCTGAAGATTCACTATGAAGATCTTCACCTTCTGAAGAAGATATGGAGTGTGTGGCACGGTGGCTAGTTTTCTGGCTTGATGTTGCTTGGCTAATATCACTCTCAGATGATTCAAAATCATCACCATCACTTGGCAAACTTTCACTCTCACTACAAGCCATTTCAAATAACCTTAGAAAAAAATTTCATGCAGTAGGAAAAAGCACGTCTGCTAATCAGAGGAACAAGCTGTCAATAAAGTCATCCTCTGCTAACACGAGTTTGGAAAAAGAGGGGGATTCGTAATTCACGGAGTTTTGCGATTGTGTCTGTTTGTTTGGGAAAAAGAAATTAATAATGTGAAGAGCTTCTAGTAATAAAACACCGCACTTCTTTCTCCCGCGCGGCAAAAGTCCACAAGAAATATAAGCATCCGTCATCGCGGGACAACGTGTTGCGACGAGTCGATCGTTATTGCACTTTGAACGGGGCTCGAAAAAGTGATTACTACATCTTATAATACACCAACAATGCCAAGTGAACCGCCCTGCCTCAACTGCAGTAGGAAAAGTTTTGGCTAAAGTAACCTTTCTCCTGTCACATGGATAAATTGCGTGGGGAACCGATAGCAAGCACAAACTCTTTTACAACGACACTTACGGCATATTACCTGTAATTTTCGTCGTATTATCCGCAGACTGTGACATTTAGGGAAAAAAATCGCTGCATAATCCGCACATCATAGATGTTGAACCAGAAGTGGAATTCCTGGTTCAACATCGCTCTTTCCACGTTCAAGAAACACATAGCAACCGAAAAATTGTTTTCAGCCGCCGCCGGGAAATTGAACCCACGGATCTCTCGATATCTAGCCGAGCACGGTAGCTTTACACCACGGTGGCCAACAATCCACGGTGCTATGTGTATTTCTAAGTCAGCTTCCGACATCATAAATCCGTAAGATGGGCTCAGCTACTGAGATGTCTCTATCTGGTGGGTATTAACGGCACTGGCTATATTATAGCAGTTAATTCCAAAAGGCGAGATCCAAGGTGAAAATCCTCCAAATACGTGGCATCGTAAATAAATAAATACGTCGCTCCTTCCACGTTCTAGAAACACATAATGAGTCCGAAGAAGTAAGAGAAAAAAAAAACTATTTTATTAAATGAAGAAATTCATTTTTAAAGGTTACTGTTTTATATTTTTATCTCCGAGCAGACAAAGGGTGTGGCATCCATAGATCACGCCGATGTAGCTCCAGAGTATTGCATTACACCTTGCCAATGACAAAAGGCTGATACAGAACAAGTAGTAGAAATACCGTATGTACTCGCGCATAAGTCGAAAGTTTTTGGAGGAATTCCTGCTTTCAGAGTTCAGAGATCATCTTATAGGTGGGCCAATGAAAAACTTCTGTGAATTCTCCTGCGGAATTTACCAACGGATTTGTTTACGTTTTAGATCGCGACACAGAGGCTTTCCGTATGTAGCTGCACGATTGCGTTCTGACCTCAAAACTATTGCGCAGTGACATGATCATATCCTCAATTCTGTCCACCACTTCAAGTTTAAATTCGGCAGTGTAACTGAAACGTTACACTGCCGAATTTAAACTTGACAAACAACGAAAGCAAACTAGATACAAGGTCGCGCACATGAAATCCGAAAGGAGAAACGCATAGGTTCATGCAGCAAGCGCTGTGCACACTACTTTGGCTTTTTGCCCAAAAAACAGAGCCGGCACGACAGTCAGAGCTCTCCTCAACGATATCAAAATGACCCCTGCCGTCGTTCCCCACAACCTTCCCGATCTTTTGTTACGACATTCCTCCCCCTCCTCCCCGCTTCGTACAAACTCCTGAACTGAGGAAAATTCTTCTGAGGGAGTTCCTTTTCCAATTATTACACCCTTCCCTGCACAATCGCGCTGCAGATTTTGTTTAAATCGGCGTATTAACCGCATCAGTGTATAATCCGCAAAACCTATAATTTTTAACTTTTTTAGCAGATAATACGCGGATTATACGACGAAAATTACGGTACCATTCTTTCGATAATATCGCTGTTTGACGATATGATTCATGGACATTCCATTTCAAAACGATATGATTGATAAATGATATGATCATTGAGACACCGAAATCCGCAGTGTGATTCGGAAAACATGCGGATCAAAATCAAAGGCCGAGAAATCGGCAGCGTCGCACTAAAAGGGTTTAACAAAAAAGGATACAAAATTGAGATTCTCCAAAACACACTGAATTCCGTAATTCTTCCAACCTGTCCGTAATCTGACAGTCGAAACCGTAATAATTACGGACAATTCTTAATAGTTGGCACCTCTGCTATTTGCTTCTAAATAACGCAGCATAGGATATTTAGACATTGTGCTGTTAAATTTCATAACCAATAAGCTGGCACACAGAGATCCTAATGCCATAACGGCAAAAAAAAAAAAAAAAAAAAAAAAAAACCCAGGGATAAAGAAAAAATAATGGAAGCAACAAGTGGAGAAAACTAACAGTTAATACGGAATACCATTTTGCCCGAGAGGCTACAATTCATATTAGTACTTCCAAAATCCGGAAGTCTTAAAATTGATTGGCTACGTTTGTGACACAAACATTAGTACTGAACTTTTCTCGCAGGTCACAGTTCATTTCCACGCTACGTCAAATTACTTGTACGGGAAACAATTAGAGAAAGTTTTGTGTGCATGTGTGCTCATAAAATCCTATTAACACTTTTTGTGAACATAATTTATCATCCTGCGGCGAGTGGCATGTTTATACTTAACAATATCTTTACGAAGGGCAATACATTGGTGCGATGTTGATCAGGCAAAGTGCGAGAAAGGTCTGGAGCCCACTCAGGTCATTTGCAGTAACTCCCCACAAATAACGTCATCCAAAACGGAGACAGAGTTTCAGGTTTGCACTGACAAACCTGAAACCAATAGAGCACGCACAGCAAAGATTTTCATCAGTAGTAACTAGGTAGATTTTTTTCTTTTTCTTTTTCTCCGGCAATGTGAGGGTAAAGATGTGAAATGAATAATTTATGCAAATCTTGTGAAGTGCGGCAACGCAAGAAGAATTTACGATTACAAGAAAATTTCTACCCCGTCTAACTTTTGTTCTCGCAAATTTTTTTTTTCCCCTATGTATAAGCTGAAACATTGGGGGAAATTACGAGAGAATGATGAATTTTATATTTCTTATTCTAAATAACGGAGATATTTGCGTTTTTACGGAAAACTGTTCTACTATGCACAAAAATTCAAAAAATAATATCTTCTAATCTAGCAGAAACAAACAAAGTTGAAACTTTCAGGGGTTTATTTTATAACTTGGCGGCAGCTACCCGTAAAAAAAAAAAAAAAAAATCGTAATAATCGGAGATTTGTTGGTGGAAAATTATTTCAATATCTGACGATTTTGCGTGGAATGACCCAGATGTGAAAATCTATGGTTCCGGGCGTCGGACTACCCTATTTTTCGCAACCAGCCAGCTCTTGCAGTAACTGGAATATCGTCTTAAAATAGCTATAAATAAATTTCTTCATGCATTATGAAATAGAAATATGACAGAATAAAAAAATCTCTTTCCAGCCGTAAAACCGGAAGACAACGAATCTAGAAAACGGCCGTGAAATCTGGGAAATATGGTAGGTATGCAATAATACCGGTTTCATTGCATGGTATTTTTCATATATTTTTTGTCAAAATACTCGTAAGTACTATGAAAAAAATAATCTTTCCCCCTCTTTGAAAAATCTTCCTATTTCATAATATTTTCCCTGTTCTAACATTTGAAGGTGCATACTTTTCCAACTATACCAACTCTGCTACAGAATTATGAAAGCGAAAAGCGAAGCTTTTAATTCTTTGCTTGACAAGTCACAGTATCACTATAACTAATCAAAAATTTACGTGCTTACAATTACCTTAATAATTCAGATGGGAAACAAAGTACTAACTGTCAAAGATATGATAATTAATTATACGGAAAAAAGCAGTATCTTGGAAAAAGCAGGTGTGTATGAAATTCTGATAACAGTCATCTCACCAATATCGTACATAGGGGGTACCAAAAACCAATTAAAACATCGCCTACAACAACACATAAAAAATTGGCAAAAAAAAAAAAGAAGCGAAAACAGCACTGATACAACACTACTTAGATAATCAAAGATACCTAAAATTTGAAGACATCAAAATAATTAAATCATGTAACAACGAAAGACATTTGCATATTGCAGAGTCAGTACTGATCGAAAAAAATAGGGATCGAGTACATATGTAATCATAATGACCTACGTATGCTTAATGAAAAATGGAAAGAACTAATAAAAATAGAACAAAAAAGGAAAAAAATACTCCAGAAGAAAATAAAATATTAACTACAGTTCTTAACAGATGGAGCCACGGTGGCCATGTGTTCAACATGACATGGGACATGAGGCCGACGCAAGAAATCGCTTCTCTCACTCACTCACTCGCACTGTGATAGCAGGGCTGATACCAACTGGCCTCCAGATGATGACCCTGGATGGGTGGAAAGCTGCTTGGGGGCAATCTACGTTGGGAACGGCAGAGGTGTGGTGCGTGAATGAGTGTGTGAGATGAGTTTGTAAATAGAGGGCAATGAGATAAGTTCGTTGTGAATAATTGAATTTTAGGCTTTTAAATGTTTTGTTTCGATGTTTTGGTGTTTGTAAATAGGAAGTTTGTTTATGGTTTCTAAATGTTCATGTACATAGGTTTTTTTTTTTTTTTTTTAATAAGCCAATTTGGTTACCGGTTAGTGTTATTCAAGTCATTGTAAATATAGGGTTTTTAAAGTATAAAAGAGGTTTCTTGGACCAACGTATCAGTTCTGCAGTATAGGTTAATAAATTGCTCACTCAGTCAAATAAAAGAACAGGTCGAAGACAACATAAAAACCACCGTACCAAAGGCCAAAAACCAACAGTGTATATTAATAAGGAAGTTAACGTGCAGAGAAAGGTCTACATGTCTGAGAGAATGGACCTACTGGTAAGGGTAAGTTCACTCTCATTGCTCTTATTAAGCGAAGCTTTTAGTTCATAAGTGATACGAACCTTTTTCAAAATAAATTAGGTGCCCTCAATTTGCAACATTCATCCACACTGCTCTTGAAGGGGGGGGAGGGGGGGATTTATTAGGATGACCAACATCCGGCAAACAAAATAAAATGTTTTTGTACGGCTTGATAAAAGACAAGTGGAACATGCAAAAGGAGAAGAAGAAAAAAAAAAAAAAGAAAAAGGGCAACTTCTGGTTTTCAATGAATTTCGGCGAAATTTAAAATGGAACGTTATTTTCATATATCTTGCCCACTGTAAAAATTTCAGTCGGTTATTTAAAAAATTGAAGAAATTGTGCTTCTTTATAATTTTTACAGTGGGCAAGATTCACTCTCATTGCTCTTATTAAGCGAAGCTTTTAGTTCATAAGTGATACGAACCTTTTTCAAAATAAATTAGGTGCCCTCAATTTGCAACATTCATCCACACTGCTCTTGAAGGGGGGATGGGGGATTTATTAGGATGACCAACATCCGGCAAACAAAATAAAATGTTTTTGTACGGTTTGATAAAAGACAAGTGGAACATGCAAAAGGAGAAGAAGAAGAAAAAAAAAAAAAAAAAAAAAGAAAAAGGGCAACTTCTGGTTTTCAATGAATTTCGGCGAAATTTAAAATGGAACGTTATTTTCATATATCTTGCCCACTGTAAAAATTTCAGTCGGTTATTTAAAAAATTGAAGAAATTGCTTCTTTATAATTTTTTTCCCAGTCTACACAGAGAACCGGGGCACCTACTCAGGAACAAATGACTGCCTCTCTTCGCGAACGCCAGCAGATAAGAGCCTGCGAAATGGGTGTGTGATTAATGAGTTTCTCTCACGCTTTGACGTGTCTGGTCGTTCGGTTGTAGTTTAGATCATCTGAAGATGGGGAAACCGCAAAGAGACTCACTCCCCAGCACAGCTGCACTTTAATCGGTGGGTGGGTTGCCTCGAAGGATAAAACAACTCTGTATTATTTTAAAACTTAGCAATACAGAAATATATTTTGCAAAAGTCAAACAAAATATTTTTCTGGCAAAATAAAAAATTCTCTGACTTTATAGTTCCCTGAATTTTACGGAAAAGCACAATTTTCCCTGAGTTTTCCCTGATTTTTGGAACAATTTTCAAATTCCCTGAGAATTCCCGGTTTTCCAGGTTGTGTGGGAACCCTGTATAAATAAACATCACAGATACTAATAAGATTTTTTGTATAAGAAATACAATGTTCTTGTGTTACAAAAGTCACTTAAAAAAGAAAAAAATCTAAAATTCACTTATTTTGATAATAATACAGGTTATATTCCTTTATACAGAGACAGTGTAGTAGCTTTGGCAAACAACCTGCTCCAACCAGGGGAATCTTGTCAATATCCAATATGAATAAGACTGCTTTCTGAACATTGAAGTGCACGGAATCTCATTATCCACTATCACCATGCTATTACAGTGAAGCACTGTCACCCTTATTTTGAGCAGTAATATGCACATTTTTTTATTCCCAAACATGTGGGAATAACTGAGGGGCTCAATTGTTAATTTTAGATTTCATTTCCACAGTAAAATTTTAATTTCTGAAATGTGATGCAAGGAAAAATCCAAATTAAAAAACAGAGGCAACAGTTTTATTTTTAGTAGCTCATATATTACTGCTATAGTACATAAACAAAAGCAACAACCCGTTTAAATCATTATTCAAGACATAAAATTACTACCACTTATAAGATGAATCTGGATATACCGAAACATATAATAATGAATGATTTCAGAGTGATATCCAATACTACTGAAGCTAACATAAGATTACCAATAGAATATAAAATAGGACAACATGCCATGCAAGATTGGCTGAAAGAAGATCTGGTGACAAAGTAAGCTGGGAAATTAAACGGATTACTTTGCTTGACACCTGTATAAACTATTTGTAGTCTTGAAGCAAAATTTTTTGGCAAGCTGATTTATTTTGCATCAACAACTTTGGATAGTAGAATATTCTAAAGTCTACTGATCAGTGTGTACATCACCTACTATTTCCAACAGATCTTACATTATGGTACAATTCATGTCAAATAAAATGAACTATTGTAATTAATACATTTTCAAGAAAAAGTTATCCCAAACTATCTTATTTGTACTTGTACTTTATACTATCTTATTTTTTCCCAGAATTATAATTGTGACAACATAATGTATGTAATAAATCAATATGAAGCACATCTGGAATGTTGTTCCGATTCCTAAGCTACACCTGATAGCTCAAATTTCATTCTCCAAGGTGGTGCAACACAGTGGCGAATCCTGGAATAGAGTGGAGGTCACGCGGGCCGGAAATATGCAACATTGTACTTAATTCTCTGCCTAATACCAAACAAACCATATAACAACCCTTATAGGTTTTAATAACAATAACACAACATTGTGTGCAGAGGTTGTCAAATCCACCCGAGCTCCAAGAACTGTCACTTTTAGGAAACAACAAACAGAGCCAGCAAAATAGTTATTAAATTTCTGCAGCCTGCCAACCATGGATACAAATCATAATGAGAAACCTGAAAATTCCAAGTATCTTTTTATCCATATGTATACTCTTAAAGTTAGGTAAAGATGGGCATGGTCTCCCGTCCTTTATCATTTTCATTTTTTATTGTAATCCTCCTTGAAAAAGGTATTTCTAACAAATCTTGAATAATACTTTTATCGACATTGCCTAAACTCTTTGTTCAATGAGAAAGTTTTAAAATTCTAGAAATGCTGTCTAAGATTTAAAGAAATAAACTACACAATTTGTAATAAACACAAGGGGCATCACTGCATTAGTCACTAACACCATTTACTGCGTAACACACAATTCGAAATCTACAATCTGCAATTTCAACCAAAGAAGAAAAATGCTGTTTTGTCGCTGCCTGCTGCTGCATGACCTGATAAGCTAACAGAACCTGTTTTCTCAGTCTCTTTCTCGTTCGACCATTGAAACCCACGCATGCGCTAAAGCATAATTCTGAACCGTAGTAAGGCTGTGAGCTCTCAGCATCCCTAAGATCCTAGCTTCCCAACGACAACGAGGGGTGAGCATGAGCCATTGACTGAATGAAGCTAAGCAGGTGCTCTGGCATAATACAGCTGATTTCTGCATTCTAACTTTTTATTAAACGAAATTTTTTTGTTTGTTTTCATTTACATAAGATGTAATTGCAAATATTCCAGCTTTTATTAAATTGATTTTTAAAATTTTTTTCGACAGTTTTAGTGGTCTGGCGGCGCGCTACTAGCCATACCACAGAATTCGCCACTGGTGCAACAGTAGAATGCTCAAACAGTAATGGGGACATGCAAGGGGAAAAACAAAAAACCATTAGGTTTTAGAATTTTTTAAGAAAATTCTTTTACCAAATCTCATTCGGAACATCTCAAAATCTTATATGTGATGACCCTTACTATTGCACACTGTTTGCTTTTCTGAACACACATTATAACACTCAATAGGAAAAAGGTGTATGCTTTGTTAATAGGAGATAATAAAAAACTTATCTTTCCTATGTAAAACTGCAATCTGGTTTAATAATAATGCTAGCTTCTTTGAAGAAAAAATCTCAGTGCTGGGGTCCTTTTTTTTTCCAGCCAAATTTTAATTTTTTTTTATTTGGCACACTTACTCACAAACTTACCACACTAGAGAATTCTGCTACAATTTTAGGAATTTGGAAAAAGGATAGACTTTTAGGCAACCCCTAGAGTGTATCTTTGAAGCTTGTCAAAAAAATCCCACTGGACCACAAAACAAGAGACATTGTGCCCATAACAAAGACAATGCATTAAATTTTTTTGAGCCTCCTTATTGTGTTAATATTGGAATTTGTGCAGAGTATGCTTCCTTTTGGTATTCTTATTTAGATAATAAAAATAACAAGTACACTCATTGTCAACAGGTTTTCCAACAGCCACAATTGCGAATATTCAGCGAGCAGTGGTGCCCTCCAGGCATCATCCGATTAGTGGCAGCGCCATTGGCAGACGGCTGCACAACGTAGGACTACACACACACACACACACACACACACACACACACACACACACACACACACACACACACACAGAGAGAGACAGAGAGAGACCATTACGGCAACTGCCCTTAACACCACTGCATCATCGCCAAAGACTGCAATGGTGTTGTGCCAGACTGTCAAGGAGCCACTCAAAAATGGCAGCGAGTGAGCTTCAGTGATGAGCCCTGCCTTTGTCTTGCAGGAGACGACTGACGAATCCTCACGTGGAAGCACTGTGGTCAGCGTCAAGATGAATGATTTGTTGTCGAGCATCACACGTCCAGAAGGCCTTCTGTCATGGTGCGGAGAGCAACTGCCTACGATGCCCGATCACCTTTGGTGTTCATTACAGGCACTCTGACAGCCCAACGTTACGTTAACAAGGTCCTGCAACCAGTGGCCTTACCTTTCCTGAACGCTCACTCTGGCACGATTTTCCAACAGGACAATGCTTGTACGCATACTGCTGCTGTCTCGAGAGCTTGCCTCCAAGACACTGACACCCTGCCATGGCCAGCCGCATTGCTAGACCTATCACAGATTAAAAATGTGTGGGACGCTATTGGACACGCTACCTACACTCCACCCCTACTGCACAATCTGTAGGAACTGCGTTAGAAGATTCAAGTTGCATGGGATGGCTTATCACAGGACACCATTAGGAACCTGTACAACTCCATGCTGAGACATTTGGCATGCTGTCTGAGCAAACATGGCGACCGAACGCCATACTGAGAGACACTTCTTATTGGTGAGTAGCTCAATAAATATTGCCCATATCAGTCTCACTGTTTAATCATTTATTGTTCCTGGTAGCCTTTACCTTCCTCCCGAATAGCATTGCAATCTGACGTGTCCTTTTGGGTGCAACTATTTTTTTGATGATGAGTGTATTTCATTCATAGTTGCAACACCCTGTTCTGAGGTAAGATTAATGGGATGACAAGAACAACCAATATTAACTACATTCATTTGCTTTTGATCAGAAAAGAAACCAACAACCACATTTTTCTTGCACTGAATCGCAGAAGCATTGTCAGCATTAAAAGTTTTGAAGTGTTCAAATGGAATTTTTAAGCCCTCAAATTCACTTAAAATAAGTGTACACATATTTTTCCCAACCAAGTTTGGTATACACTATACAGAATAAACTGTTTTTCAAGAAACCCTTACAAGACATGCCAACCTTCAAAATCTGAAAATCGGGTGATTTTTACAGCTCATAAAAATCACAAGAGCACTATTGTTTTTTTATCGACATTTTCCAGACGTAAGAACAATTTTCTAGAAGTAGTATTATTGTTCCACTAAAAGTTCTGAAGTGAGAAAAAAAAAACTACAGCGCCAAAATCAACACTCTTTTTACTGAAATTCCGTTTTCAGGAACGTCGATTCCGCAAGATAATAAAAACATAAAACAGCTCGCATGTTGTTTTTTGCGAATAAAATAGCAGCCGACTGTCTTTCGTTTCTTCTTTAGATTGTGCACGAAGGCAAAGACGACAAAAAGCATCGTACTAACATCGCCTTTCGTTACAAGGCATAGCCAACTGCACCTACTCCCTTTTGTTGTTAAGTGAATTTGCCGCAACTCAACTGTTTACCATCACTTCTCAGGGCAGGAGGAAAGACTGAAAAAATCTGGAGAGTTGGCACATCTGCCGTCAGCTGGATTGAAAAAACAACAACTGACAACTATTGGGTGCAGTTGGAACTCACATCATTACTCTCATCACAAGCAGCAGAAAATGGACATGCTTGCAAATATTTCACGGCAGCTTAAGTTTTAGTCCTAGCAGAACCGCTTTGGGAACATCTTTCTGCATGATAAGTAGCACTAATCAGCACATTGTGCTAAATAAGGAATGCCATAAATAATAACCCATGCAATGTTCCACTGAGTGTCAGTCATGGAATAAGAATCAACTTAGAGATAGTTCAAAAGTGAGAAATGCCATATCACACAGTATGCAAAATATTACAGTCACTATGCCACATTTCACAAAATGAGAACTTTCTTCCCTTTTCTGATAATTAATACAAGAAAATTTTGGGTGCAACTGTACACAAATACTTAGAAATGTGATTTTTTACTACTAGAGGCCTACTGAATGGCATTGCTGGTTTACAATTACTTGGCCCATACAATGCTTAGGCCTAATTATTGTAAACTAGCATCAATAATTAAAATGCATGTTCAAAAAAGCCATTTTCTTCAGTCCATGGTTCATACACTTTTTCACTGACAGAATTTCAGGACTTTTTCAACTAATTGAAAGAACAATAGAATATAAATGTCCAATATGCATGGCTTTTATTGATTATGAAAAGGCCTTTGGATTCTGTGAAACCATCAGCAGTTACAATGGCTTTGAAATCCTGCGGTATTGAAGATGCATACAATTAGCATTATTAATAACATCTATGAAAAATGCAAGTGCAAAGGTTCGGATATTTGAGGATACAGCACAAATAAAAATTGGAAAGGGAGTGAGACAAGGCGACACCATATCTCCCAAGCTCTTTAATGCCCCATTGCAAAATGTCTTTCAATCATTGAACTGGGAAAACAAAGGGATAAAGATTAATGGAGATTGCTTTGCAACTACCCCTTCAGAGCTGCAGAGTATGATCCAAGAACTTGCTGATAAGAGTAAAGAAGTGGGATTAAATATTAACTTTCAGAAGACAAAAGTGATTTACAATGCTTTTACAAGAAACGAAGATTTATCGATTAATGGAGAAAAGCTTGAGACAACCGATACGATACCTACATTTATCTTGGGCAGCAGATATTAAGTGACGGTCACATTGATGAAGAAATTTATTGGTGTATAAAACTTGGATGGAGAGCTTTTGGAAGAAACAGTACAATTTTAAAGAGCAGTACGCCATTATGTCTTAAAAGAAGTGTTTGATCAATGCATCCTGCCAGTGCTTACGTATGGAGCAGAGACACGGACCTTAACTAAAAAAGACATACAAAGACTGCAGACAACTCAAAGAGGCATGGAGAGATGCATGCTTGGTGTAACCTGGAAAAATAAGAAGAGGTACTTGTGGATAAGGGAAAATGACAAGAGTGGACGACATCATGACCAGAGTGAAATCACTGAAATGGCAATGGGCTTGACATGCTGCCAAAAGAACGGACCGCCGATGGACAATCAAAATTTTAAACTTGATTCCGAGGGACAGGAAAAGACCCCATGGGAAATGGATGGATAAAATTCAAAAGTACGATGGAGTGGCAAGACAGGCTCAAGACACACAATTGTGAAAAAAAACTGGGGGGGGGGACTTTCATCCAGCAGTGGATTGATAAAGGTTGTTGATGATATATATATATCGCACTAAGCTGTTGTTCTTTGAGATTCAGAGGTTAGCTACACAAAGAAATACAAACTACCAGATAATTTTTACTTACTGTTGCCGTATCAAAATTCTCCATTTACAGCGATCTTGACATACAACTCGGGCTTCATTGACATCCATCACACACTGTACACAAGATCTTCTATACTTCATACTCATAATCTTTTTCTCATGCAGACACTCCTGAATAAGATCCTCCCATGACTTCCTTTGCCTTTCCTTCCTGCTACTTGGGCTAAAAATATTTTCTTAGTAAGCACCTCATCACTCATTCTTACAACATGGCCAAACCACTGAAGCATATTAGTCTCCACCTTGCTAACAACATTTTGCTTCACATCACACAACTGCAACACATCTTCATTCGTCACACTATCAGAACATAACTTGCCACAACCCCCCCGTAAGTAACGCATTTTTCCAGCACACAAACGACTCCTTTGTTTCTTCTTTAGTACAAAGGTTCCACTGCCATACATCAGAGTAAGAACAATTACACTTTCATACACAGCCATGCAGGACTCTCTTGAGAACCCATCGTTCCTGTGAGAAACCCCCAAAGCAGCCATGACTTTCAATGAAGAATTCACTGGCCTATTCATTTCATCTCTCTGTCAAACATGCTTCTTAAATACACAAACTCATTCACCTAGTCAATCACTGTGCCATTTAGACTTATATTACATTCAGTACTACCAGTTCCTCTCTCAAAAACCGAAACTTTGGTTTTTCCCTTATTTATACTCAGTTTGAATTTCATACGAACTTCGTACATCTGGGACAACATACACTGCAACTCACTTTTGCTGTCTGCCAAGAGGACAGTGTCATCAGCATACAGCAATCTACACACACGGATATCACCAAGACATAAACCAGTATTATTTATTTTTGCATCATGCATGCATGCATCCATAAATACGTACGTATATTGAACAGTCATGGTGACTTTACACAAGCTTGTCTGACTCCTGCACCAATAGCAAACCATTTTGATAAAATACCATTCAGTCATACACAAGCTCTACTGCCAGCATATATCGCTTTTACACTATCAAGTAGATTCCCAGTAACACCATATTCATTCAATACCTTCCACAAAAGTGTCCTAATTACTCGGTTGTAAGCTTTCTTTAAATCTATGAAGGCAGCAAACACCATTTTACTAACAGCCAGATACTTTTCAATCATCATGCATAATGCAAAAATTTGGTTAGTGCAGCCTTTACCAGGCATAAAACTACACTGAACATCCCACACTTCCTCTGATGTAAGACCTCATACTTTTTCAATAATGACCTTACCAAACACTTTCCCTGGCACACTCAGTAGGCTAATACCACGATAGTTCTTGCATTCAGTCTGATCACCTTTTCCCTTATACAAGGGAACAATGATAACATCCTTTCAATTCCGAGGGACCTACTCCAGCACAACGGGCAAATTTCAGTTAACCAGTCAATTACAGAGTCACCACCATATTTCAACAACTCTCGCAGCCTTACCATTCTGAAGAGATTTTAGAGCTTTACACACCTCTTCTCTTGAGATCCCTCTTGTGATTCCATCCTTCACTGTGAGATCATCTGTTTGTGCCTCAATCACCTTTGCTTTCCTGATCTAATAACTCACAGAAGTATTCACCCCATCTTTCACTTAACTCATTGGGCTCCCATATCATTTCCCCAATGCTATTCTATACACAGCTTACAACTTTGTTTCCCCTATTTTTCTTGATTCTCATGTACTTCCAGAAAGTCTTCCTACCTTTCCAAAAAGCCAATTCATGCCTTTCCACCTTCTCCTTCCTATCTTTTGCCTTTCTCTGGCGAACCAGCTTAGCGGCTTCACGCTTCTTACAACGATATTCATCCACAGAAACACTACCTTGCCAAATCCCCAAATAGGCTTCCTTCTTTCTCTTTACTGCCTTTTCAATCTCACTATTCCACCAAGCATCACCTCTATTGTTACCCACTATTGTGGTGCCACAGACCTCTACAGCCACAGTGACAACACAGTTCTTAGAACATTCCCACTTCTTTTCTACAGCCCTCTCACAAAACTTCAGCTCCTTCAGTCCGTTCTCCGGGTGCGTCAGAATAGCGCTGATGATTTTCAGGAAGCCTTTCAACCTTTATTCTTTCCATTCTGGGCCTTTTTCTGTTCCTCCAACCAATATTCAGTTTCACTCGTGACACTACCAAGTAATGATCAGAACCAACATCCGCACCTCTCATCACACGAATGTCAACAACTAAGTGTTTCAGACACTGATCGTAGACAACAAAATCTATCACACTCTTTTTTCCCCATGAGTACGATTTTCCCAAGTATATGTGTGAATATATTTGTGGTTGAAAAATGTATTAGATACACAATTTCATTTAGAATTGACAACACATTTTTCAGTTTTGACTACAAACATGACTGTGCTGAAAGCAGCAAAAACATTGCTGAGAAATGCATGCTGAACTATTTTGTGAATATACTCTCTTAAACAGAACATGAAATCAAATCCTTAATCCCTAAGCATGTGATAGGGGCACACTTGTACTTTTCTGTAAACGCCTACGTGACATCGGGCATGAAAAAAAAAAAAAAGTCACAACATTAGGTGAAACATTCGGGCTCACATTACTACTTAATTAAAAAACAAAGAAACAAAAAGATGATGATACATGTCTTACAAAGAAAACTATGCAACTCCATAAAATGAGAACAAATATTGAGGAAGTAACACATTATATGTTTGAAAGATATAAATAAAAAATTACCTGTGGTCCATCTGGCACATTGCTACCAAATCTGAACACAGGGGTTTGTGATGAAGCAGAACTACCAAAACTGAAACCACTTGGAGTTTCTTGCTTCTGTTCAGGTTGTTTCAGAAAAGATGGAATAGGGTTGCTATTACTAAACACTGACTGACTGGCAGGGCTGCCAAATACTGATCCAGGATTAGCAATAGATCCTGTATTATTACCAGGATTTGGTGCTGACTGGCTTGTCTTGGCTCCAAAAGTAAATAAGTTACTTGGATTACTACTGGGAACATTAAAACCTCCACCAACAGGAGCAGGATTTGTGGTGGTCATGCCAAAATTGAAACTCGGTACTGTTGCAGTGGTTACTGGTTGATTCTGGGAAAATGCACCAAAATTGGAGTTGCTCAAAGGTTTAGCAGCAACACCTAAAAAGAGAAATTAACAAAAAAAAAAAGTAATAAAAAATATAAGCACATTTTATGCACACACAAATTTTAACACAAAATGCAACATACTGAAAAGGAAGAAACATATTACACTTTAAGGTGGATCCAACTAAAATCTTTGCCTTGCATTTCCAATGGGTTAGCCAATTTCTTCACAATGAATGCATTCCCAAGGATGAAAATTTTAACATCGATAAAAATAACTTCATATAATAGCCTAGTATACTTAATATTTTCTAAAACTTAACCATAATTAAGCAATCCAACATTTGTTTGTCTAGTGACATCATCAATGTACAAGTTGCACCATCTATTTTCTGGCCTCAACACCACCAAAGGAAAAGTTATTGATCTTCAATATAATTATGGTTAAGTATTAGAAAATATTAAACATACTAGGATATAATATGAAGTTATTTTTATTGATGTTCAAATTTTCATCCTTGGGAACACATTAATTGTGAAGAAAATGGCTACAGAAGTTTGCCCATTGGAAATACAAGGCAAATATTTTAGGAGGATTCACCTTAAGGAACCTGAGAAGCCAAAGATAAGAATGCTTTCCCCATTAGCTTTGTTATTCAAAGCAGTCATTCAATATGATTGACACTAATCCTTTCTATTGAGATTTGCTAAAAGAGCAATATTATAATAATGGCAACAGATCTAACAGGAGATCAATTTTGAGTAGCCTCAGGTATCTTAGGTTCTATAAAAAAACAAAAACAAACTCCATAACCAAAAACTCATCTTCATTTATTGAATTCTCCAAATATCTAGAAGAGTACATTTTACAGAACTAAAAACTGTACACCAACATTAAACTTCAGGTTGATCACATTCTAATGTTTTTTTTTCATATTTAAACTCATATCAATTTTGCATGGTCAAGTATTTTTGCCAATCAGAAGGTATGTGTTTGCATTGGAGGGTAAGACATGTTATGAATCAATCATGTACTGCCCATATTCAGGGGTCGATCCAGGTTTTTAAAGATGATACCCATTCTTTAAAAACCTGGAAGAAAAACACATAGAGAAGCCTAATTTGATAAAATATGAAAGACAAGCACTTGTAGAATTACGAAATAATCCATCAATCGTAATCACAACATCTGACAAAACTAATCAATTAATTATCATGGATATAGGATAGAATATGATGAAAAAATGCAAAAAACTATACAGGACTTAGGCGTCGAAATCATAGACAAAGGCCCAACAGAAAAAATAAAACGTACATTGATGACTTTCAAAAATCACAGTTTCCTTCCTGATACGATTAAAAAGAAAGCATATCCTCCCACGGGAGCTACAACCCCGAATATCAATGGTAAAATAAAGACTCATAAACTTGGAAATCTACTTAGACCAATTGTTGCAAAAAATAAGTCACCTACGATAACTCTTGAGCGAGCACTATATAACTTTTTAACTCCTATCTACAAACAATATAAATATACTGTGAACAGTCCCACAGAGGTAATTACACTAATACAGGATAAAGCAATCAATTGGAATAAGAAAATAAGACTTACCAGCCTTGATGTGATATCCCTCTTATCGAATACCCCTACTCTGGATGCAATTGACCTCATTGTTGAAAGGTTGTGTAAAAATAAAATACCAACACAGCAAATTGAAGACATAAGAAGAGCACTTCTTTTTATTGATAAAAACAATTATTTCAGTTATGAAGGCAAAATATATCGTCAATTATCGAGAGCACCGATGGGATCGCCGATTTCGGGTTTGTTGGCAGAGGTGATTTTGCAGAACATCGAAAAATCTATGAGACTGAAAACAGATATACCACAACCATTGATGTTTTGCAGGTACGTGGATGACATCCTTATGGTATGGCAGCATGATGATAACCAGCTACAGATGTACATAGATGAATATAATAGCTATTACGAAACAATTAAAGTTACAGTGGAGCCAGAAATAGATGAAATGTTACCATACTTAGACATATTACTATCTCATAAACAAAATAACATCGATTTCCAAGTATATAGAAAACCTGACAACATCACTAATATCATTCCTGAGAACTCTCACCATCCAGCATCTTACAAATTTGCAGCTTTCCGATCATATATCAACAGAGCGTTTACTCATGCATCTAACGCCCAACTACTAAAAAATGAATTGAATTGGATAAAGAACACAGCAATAAACTTCGGTTATGATGTGAAGAAAATAAATAACCTTATTAATAGATGCAACCCTAGAAATAAACAACAAAGGAGTACACAGACTCAACAGGTGAAAAAATTTTGTGGATCATTACCATATATACCGGAGATCACAACTATTATGAAGAAAACATGTAAAAAATATGACCTAGATTTTGGTGTACAAAGGAGAGATATAACGAAATCTCTTAGTAACTATCACAGAAAGACCCAAATCTTACAAAAAGCGGGTGTCTACTCTATACCAATAATAAATAATCAAAATAAAATCATCAACCAATATATAGGCAGTACAAAAAGAAATATTAAAATCAGATTGACCGAACACATGAAGAACTGGAGCAGAAGAGAGAATAAAACAGCACTTATTGACTTCTGTTTGGATAGTCAATGTATACCCCATTGGGAAAGAATTACAATATTAAACCAGCAGAATAATATGAGAACAATACAAATAGCAGAAGCAGTGTATTGTTCTCATATTATTTTGCTGACAACCGATATGATACCTACATTTATTTTGGGCAGCAGATATCAAGTGAGGGTCACATTGATGAAGAAATTAATCGGCATACAAAACTTGCCTGGAGAGCTTTTGGAAGAAACAGCATAATTTTCAAGAGCAATATGCCATTATGTCTTAAAAGAAAAGGGTTTGATCAATGCATCCTTCCAGTGCTTATGTATGGTGCAGAGACGTGGACCTTAACTAAAAGAGACATACAAAGGCTGCAGACAACTCAAAACAGCATGGAGAGGTGCATGCTTGGTGTAACCAGGAGAGATAAGAAGAGGAACTCGTGGACCCGAAAAATGACAAAAGTGGAAGACATCATGATCACAGTTAAATCCCTGAAATGGCAATAGGCTGGACATACTGCCAGAAGGACAGACCATCGATGGACAGCCGAAATTTTAGATTGGATTCCAAGGGACAGGAAAAGACCCAGAAGAAAACCACATGGGAGATGGTTGGATGAAATTTGAAAGTATGCAGGGGTGACATGGAGGAGACTGGCACAAGACAGACCGTTATGGAGGAAGCTTGGGGAGACCTTCGCCCAGCAGTGGATTGATAATGGTTGACAATGATGACGAATTACACTACATTTTTATGCTTGTCTTTCCTATTGAGTTCACTTACTCAGATCTCCTAGCATCCTATTTCTAAGGGTAGTTTTAGACCTGGAGCCAGACACACCCTTCCTAAAACTTCTTCAAATATCCTGCTATCGAATCATCCACTGTTTGCTAAACGGTTAACATGGTGAGTTTGGTAGGAAAACGTGAAAGTGACCATTTTCTGCATCTGCGAATTTCGTCTTCAGAGCTGTGTTTCTTCCAAGAAAAATCACAAGATTGACTGATTTCAGTTGGAATGAGTGCTCGGAATTGTTTAGATGATGGACTGAGGAGGAGAGCCATCAGCAGGCTTGAAGCTGGCCAGTCTCAAGCGGAGGTCGCTTGATTGTTAGAGGTGTCATGAAAGGTAGTATCCAGGTTATGGCACCAATTCCGAACAACGGGTACCATCACCAGGAGGCCCGCCCAAGAGCCACGACACCTGCGGAGGATGGTTATGTGGCATTAACTCTCTCTCAGGACCTTGATGCTGAGACTGGAACAACAATTTTGAGGGAAACTGTATGCAGATGCCTAGCAAGGAAGGCCCTTTATGCCCGGTGACCATTGGTGTGTGTCCCCCTCACCAGATCGCAGAAGAGAGCCCGTCTTTCGTGGAGCCAAACACATCTCTCTTGGTCACAGCAAGATTGGGGCCGTGTACTTTTCTATGATGAGTCAAGATTCGGTACACATAGTGATTCTCGACGAGTCTTCATCTGGAGACAGCATGGGGCCCGCTATCATCACTCCAACATAAGGGAAATTGACCACTTTGGGGACGTGGAATCCTTGTGTGGGCAGGCAACATGTTGGATGGCCGTACACCACTGCAAATCTTCCATTTCGATGGGGGCACTGTGGCCGCACAGCGCTATAGGGATGAGGTCCTTGAACCTTACTTATGTGAGGCTTTGCTGTCAGACCGAACTTCATTTTTATGGACGATAACGTGAGGTTACACAGAGCTCAGCTTGTCGCCGATTTTCTGGAGGGATAGGATATTTACCGTATGGCGTGGGCAGCGAAGTTGCCGGACCTAAATCCTACAGAGCCTGTTTGGGATGCTCTAGGAAGAGCCATTGCACGACATCAACCCCCTCCCAGGACCCTCGAGGCGTTAAAATTCGCGCTTTTAGAAGAATGGAATTTGTTGCCACAAGCTGTTATCAACAACCTCATTTACAGAGTGAGGGCTCGCTATGCGACTTGTAAAGCTGTGTGGGGTGGCCACACTCCCTATTAGCCGGACCGTTCTCGAGATATGATGCATCAGGCTTGGACCGTTTTTGGTCTAATTTGCATATCGCATGCAATTTACCTCCTGCTCATTTTGTTATGTTGTTATTGCATGTCTCATAGTATGAGGCATCTATGTACCAAATTTCATTGCAATAAACCATTTAGTTTTCAAGATATACCAGAATATGTGTTTGTGACCTTAATTTTGGACATCAGTGTTTTAGAAAACAACTCTATGGATAATAATTTTACTTACACTGAAGTGACAAGTCAAAACATGTCATTAAGAATGGGACTTATTATTACCTTACCTATTATTTTTAATATTACGTAAATACCTTAAATATGAATGCAGACAGTTTGCCAATATTTTTACACACATTAAGGAAAAACCTTGTACGTAAACACATAATAAATTTCATTAACTGATCAAAGTACAAACCTAAATATCCACTTAATCTTTTAAAGGTAAATATGTTGCCTTTGATTTTTGCAATTCTACATTTCAAAATTAAGTCTTAAAAGCATACATTTTCACCAGCCATAACTCTACATCTTTTAATGACCAAGATTTCTGAAATATGAAGTCCTAAATTACATTGATTCATTACTGTGGGTAAATAAGAAAACTGCCCACATAAGATCTGGTAGCAATTTATACTTTATACATTTATTATGATTTTTAAATTTTTAACTAACATCCATGCTACATCAACTCTATCACACTTAATTATTTTATCACACCAGCGGTACCCTAAGATGGCCACGTTAGTTAGGAATAACACACAGATATGAACTGCAGAAAAAGAAAATTGAAATAAAAACAAAAACATAATAAAAATTATAATGCACGTAGAACAAAGACTATTACTAAACAATGTTCTATGATTGAACCAGTCTTACCGGTTCCAAATGTGAAAGGACTCGATGCAGTCTGAGAAACATCTGGTTTTGGAGTCCCAAAAACAAAACCTCCTGTTGATGGAGCTGGAGTAGTAGTTGCACCAAACCTGAATGGTGATGATGTTGCAGTAGAAGTACTTGTGGCAACAGGATTGCTCGAATCTTGCTTGAAAGCACTAAATGTAAATTGAGGTTGAGGTAGAGTTTGAGGTTTTTCCTCTGAAGTTGCTGTTGCAAAAGGAAAAGCTGAAAATACAATAATTAAAGATAACAGTTAACACCGATAGAAATGTCAGGAAACATACATAATATTACAAATAAGCAGGGGTAGACAAATCCAAGATGCCCAGTCACCACGGTTCCTGAAAAATTTCACCTTGCACCTGAGGTTTCAACTTCTATTCAGAAAATTTTATTTTTCAAAATCTAGAGTTCTATTATGAAGCTTAAATTTCTTTGATAAAGCAACAAGTAGAGTACACAGATGCTGCTGTTTGCATATTTTGTAGACAGTGTACTGTAAAATCGGAATAATTGCCTATATCTACTTTTATGGTCAGAAGAGTTAGGTATTCTGCAGTCATATCAGCAGTAGTGATATCCATGGTGCAGCCAAAAACATATGTGCACACATGCAGAGAAAAAATCAGAAATGTGCGTAGCTATATCGCTGATTTTGCATGGGGTGCTGATAAGTGTATTTATTCATTAGTGATTTTATTGAATGTTATACACCAGAAGACAAAGCTAAACTTTCTTAAAGGGAAACCCATTTTGAAATGGAACTAATTAATACAAGTGTATGATGTTCCCAAGTTTTAGTTGTAGATATTGCACTGAATTATTGAAGAATATCTAACAAATATTACATCAATTTTAACTGTTGATCACATTCCTGTGTGTGTTGTTTCTTTATTTAGATCAATTGTTTGATTTATTTATTTATTTATTTTCTTTATATCTCATGAAAAAATGTTCTGGCTCTTGAATTTTTTTTTTGGTTTTGTATACTATACCCTTGCAAATAAGAACATTTTTCTTCTATTATAAAATACATATGCAACATTGTGAAAGCATAATCTAGTTTTTATAATGTTTAAGAATTATTTGGTTTCTCTGAAGTATTCAGCCACTTGAAAATTGACAAACTAGCAAAATATCAAATCAAGTAAGAGGAAGCTCCATTTTATAAATGAAGTAATGACAATTTTTTCTTACACAGAACATCTGTATGCTTACATTCCACACACCCACATTGTTATGATTAAAGGCAGATACCTTTTGTGACTATCTTGGAAAGAAGTTTTATAAATTACTGGTTCATCAAGATTTTCAAGTGGTTGATATTCATTTCATGTAATTCTTGGTATTTTAGTCCACTTTTCGGAAATTTGCAGAGTTTTTGTTTAGTCCTGAAATACTCACTTCTCCATATAGTAAGAGATGGTACATGAAAATTCTTCCAGTTTCCTATCCCGAGAATTAACTAAAAAATTATTTTGATATTTTAAGTATAAACTCACTACAACCTGTGGCAAGTTGTTCTGTAACAATTTAACAGCATCATTCTGTGCATGGAGCAATTTTTTTTTTTTTTTTTTTTAATTTGAGGTTTAACGACCACAGTGAGCAACTCAGTGGGCTATAAGCAGTCGCCCGTCTCTAATTTAGGGCCACTGGTTCCAGGGAAGGGAGAGAGCCAGGGCCATAAGACAAAGATACAACATCCATGCCTCACCAGGATTCGAACCCGGACCCACCTTGGGCGAATGATTAGGAGCCATCACTTAGACCACTGCACCACCAGGGTGGCAAAGCAATTACCAAAAGGGATATTTCCGATTAAAAAAAAAATTGTGTGGTCTTATATCAACCTAACAAAAAACTACACGGCAAACTTTTATTGTGCATACAATTTTTTTTCATAATTGAAAAAACATTTCATACAAACGTTTCTGTGAGAGTAGTACATAAATGATATTACTGCACAGTTAACAACAAATGATATCACCATTACACTTATGTATTATTACAAACAAGATTGCTAGAGAACTAACATGACTAATGGCATTGAACAGATGTGATTTCATGACTGATTTTATTTACACTTATTTTAAAGTAAATCACTTTAAAATAGATGTAAAACCAGTCATGAAATTGCCTTTGTGTATAATCATACTCAAATTGGCAAGATCTATCACAGTGTGTTCTACCCTGTCTGTGGTGTGCAATGAAAATGCTGTGTTAAGCGCAGTATGACTAATGGTGCTGAACAAGTTAGGTGAACTGGTTTCAGCTACATAGGCTAACAGCACTCATGCAATACCCACATACCAGAGTGAGTCAAAAGTCCGTCCCATACCCAGCTGAAAAGTTATTTGATTTAAGAAAGCCACACGAGCTCACTTCATTCAGCAAAGTACAGACTGTTGCTTTCTATAGTCCCTTGCCCACATTCCACCAGAGCCATGATCTAATGGAAGTATCACTCAGCAGGTTTCGAGGACAAACTTTGATGCTAGTTTCCACATCCATCACTGAAGTGCAGTGCGCCATGGAGCAAAACATGTGGTAATCAGATGGGGCAGGATATCAACCCATTCCAATTACAGTAACTTTTGGCACAACACTTTGGAGGTGTGACTTAGGGTATTATCCACTTGCAGCAAGGCCCACTTCCTACTGACGAGCACTGGGTACCATTGGCACAAAGCATCATGGAACTGCTGCCGTTGTTCAGCACAGTGGTTCCTGTCCAAGGTCTGACCATCTGGCATGAATTCCCAGGGCACGGACCTCACGCTTCCGCCAAATGCACATCATGACTTTTTTCTCGAACTGCCAAATGCACAGCATGACTTTTTTCTCGAACTGCCCTACCACTGGCAATGCTTCGTGGTGTGGCCTCAGGTACTGGTTCCCAGGAGCAGGATAACATAGGAGTATCCACTTTTCATTACCTGTGACAATATGATGCCAGAACCTACTATCCTGTGGATTTGACAGCAATCTGAGACATTTTGTTCCACCTGCTGGGGTGTAAAATTCATGGGAAACCATTTGATGGTCGTTGGAGGAGAAATTAAGCTGGTGCAGACAAAGAATATAAAGACGCATGTGAAGAACATCAACTCCTGTTGAGATAACGTAAAACAGACTATAACAGCACCTCCACATCCCAGTAGCTTATTTACTCTGCAGGAAAGCAAACATATATCACTAAGATGTTCTCTGATATTCAGAGGTTAGCTCCACAAAGAAATACAAACTACCAGATAATTTTTACTTACTGCTGCCGTATCAAACTTCTCCATTTACAGCAATCTTGACATGAAAAGCAAACATTCAAATGAGGAAAGCAAACATTCAGGAACAAATGCCGTTAGCACTTTCACTGCCAGCAGGCGCATGGGCCTTTTGTAGAAATCACCGGAAGGGGGGGGGCAGATAAACAGAAGTAATTATCTGAAGTTCCAGTAATGGGATTCCCAAAATATTTATATCACCTACTAGTTGGCTGACCACAAGTCCATTTATAGCAAAACATGCAGAAGTTGCGTGCGACCGCGGTGGCCCAAAAGTTAAACGTGATGTTGTACAGGCCATACAGGCGCGGGCAACTTCATACAAGCTTATGTAAACAAGTTAGTAAATAGAATAAATCTCGCTCCTATGCCCTGACCTTTGACCCCATTTCGATGATATTAAACAGAACCTGTTAAGTATACTTCTGGAACAACATGATAAAGTTTTGTCTCAATTGAAACATTTTTATGTAAGTTATGACGCATAAGGGCGATGGAATGGATCCTGCTCCTATTTCCTGACCTTTGACCCCAATACGCCCATTTTCAATAAGTTCGTCCCCAGGTGGTCCCCATCACATACTAAAATTTAATCGAAATCGAACCATTTTTACGCAAGTTATGACGCATAAGGGCAATGGAATGGATCCCTATATCCTGACCTTTGACCTCATTTCGCCCATTTACAATAGGGTTCGTCCCCAGATGGTCCCCTACCCTGTACTAAAATTTCATCGAAATTGAACCATTTTTACGCGAGTTATCGTGCGGATGGACAGACAGACGGACAAAGCTGGAGCATATACGCTTCTTCAAAAAGGCAATTTTATAGGTACAAATGGGGCATATCTCAGTTCTTGAAGCAATTAATGCAGGGAAACAGAAAAAAAAAGGAATTGTAGAAAGTCTCTAAATAATGAGTGCTCCTCCCTCTTTCCTTTTTTGTTATAGTGTGTTGTGTCTAGCGGAGGTTCAGCTGGGACACCGCATCGGTCGGAGACAATGGAAATATACTACCCTACTGGGGGAAGGCAATTCCCACTTAGGTGGTTCCACACACTGATTCCTTAGCACAAGGTGGCTGGTGGAAGCAAAATAAGAGAAAACTGGGTGAATACTTTTCTCTTACTAACCATATTCCTCTGCTCGCAAGCAGTTTATATAAACAAATGCTACAGGAAAAATTGCCTCCTTCCTTCCCTTTTGGGCTATAAATTTCTTTTTTTCCATTAGACAGCACTTACTTCACTTGAGCATAACAGATTTCGGAATGTTAACAGATATGCACCTTTTTTTTTTTTTTTTTTTAAATTTTTTCCCCAACCTCACTAATTTGTAGTTCGACAAAAATCCCATAACTGCTCATGCAATCAAAGTGTGAGGATGGCAGACCCCATAAATAACAAAAAGTTTTACTCCAAAAGCTGAAAATTAGAATCCGATGTCAGGTTTCCTTCTACATGAATACCTGATCCCACTGTTGCTCCATCTGGAATAATTAACCCCGCTACAGAAGTTTCTGCTATAGATGATCCAACTGTTGGTCCTACAACAATCGGACACAAGTGACCACGAATCAAGTCTTTCCGATTTTGAAAGTTCTTCTGCATCTGATTTTGATCCGGATTATGAAATCAGTACTGAAGAATATGATGATGATTGTGATTTCTTGCAAACAATGGAAGAACATAGCTGTTTAGATGTGAATCCCGTACTTCACGAACAGCAGCAGATAATTTGGGGGCCAGCTGATTCGTCAAAGCAAAAGGAAATTTCATTGACAGCACCATCAGGTATATGTCCCGATGTAATGAATTTAGACCCCTTTACAGCTATTGACATTTTCCACTATCTAGTGACTGATGATATTTATCTTCAAATGGTTATTGAAACAAATAAAAATGCACAGCAAGTCATTCAAAGTGGTATCCTATCACCACATTCGAGGATGAAACAATGGCTGCCAACATCTATAAGTGAAATGAAAAAAATTCTTTGTCTGCTTATTTGGATGGGCCTGGTTAGATTTCCAAAGATTACAACAGATTATTGGTCCACTCATGTGCTGTTCCAAAAACAGAATTGCACCTAAAACTTTCAGCAGAAACAGGTTTCAACTCCTACTGAAGTTATGGCACTTCGCTGACAATCCTCAAGATCCAGGGAACGATTGCACTTATAAGGTCAAAAGGCTTATGGAGATACTGCTGTGCAACATGAATAAATTGAAACAGCCGAGAAAAAAAATTTCTGTGGGTGAAAGTCTTCTGCTATTTAGAGAAAGCCTTGGTTTTAAGCAATACATTCCTGGAAAGGCCCACAAATATGGTATAAAAATTTATAAGGTATGCAATGCGGAGGGCTACACATATTCTGCCTTGTTATACACTGAGTGGCCACTTTATTATGACCACCTGACAGTTTTAAGCAAATGAGCTATCTCTGCTCGCTGTTGCCGCCAGAGATAAAAAGGGAAAGCTTAGTACTTGCGACAGTAGTAGAAGTGATTTTTGGGTGACGAGATAGGTAAAAATGCGATTTGACGAACTTTCAACGTGGGATGATTGTAAGAGCTCCGAGCCATGGAGCGAGTATTATCGAAACCGCCGCATTCATGAAATGTTCCTGAGCCGCTGTTGTTAAAGTGTTTAAAGACTGGACTGTTAGCCAAAAAACTGGGTCCCTACGTGCAACGTGTGGTCATCATCGACTAGTGACTGCTCGGGCGGAACGGAGAGTGTCCAGACTGGTAACAGACAACAGAGGGGCAATGGTGCAGCAAATTACAGACCATCTTAATCAAGGATCCACTCAAATGATCTCGTCACGCACTGTTCGCCGTACACTACATCAGATGGGATATGGCAACCGAAGGCCTGTTCGAACACCTTTGCTGTCTGCAGTTAACAAGAGAAAATGTCTCCAGTTAGCACAGGAGCACAAGGATTGGACAGTCGATAATTGGAAACAAATTATGTGGTCTGATGAATCATGTTTTCAGTTGCACCATGCCGATGGCCAAGGGAGAATTTGGCAGAAACAGCACAAAAGCATGGACCCCAAATGCATTGCTACAACCCTTCAAGCTGGTGGAGGCAACGTTATGGTTTCGGGAATGTTTTCCTGGCATGCTTTGGGACCTTTAATTCGTGTTTATCAACGTCTGACTGGCATATCACATCTAAACATTGTTGCGGGCCAAGTGCATCCTGTCATGTGGATGGTTTATTCCAAGGGTGATGATGGCATAGTGCTCGTATTGTACAGGATTGGTTTCAGGAACATGCTGGTGAGTTTACTTTGCTTAGGTGGCCCCCACAATCTCCAGATCTCAACCCCGTTGAGAATTTGTGGGATGAAGTTGAACGAGCCATCAGACAGCTGGATCCACAACCCTGCAATTTCACACTCCTGGAAAGTGCTATTCATCAAGCATGGTCTCAGATTCTACAAACCACCTATCAACATCTCGCGGAGTCCATACCATGAAGAATCGGCGCAGTATTAAAGGCGAAAGGTGGCCCAACGAAGTACTGAGAGGGTGGTCATAATAAAGTGGCCACTCAGTATATACAGGCAAAGGAACCACCGTCGACACTGGTGGCCATAGTATGGAAGTTGTGAAGAAGCTTTTAACAGATTATTTGAATACTGGTCGCAGTTTATATGCAGACAGCTTCTACTCATCGGTGAATCTTGCGGAACATTTAGTGAGCAAAGACACTCACTATACTGGAACTTTGTCGAAAAAGTGTGCTGGTGTACCAAAAGTGGTAATGGAGAAAAAAAGGTAGTAAAAGGAGAATCTTTTGCATGCATGAAAAGCAATGGACTCGTGATTTCGACTTGCCATTCTGGAAAACTAGTTGATTCCAAGAAAAAAACTCTAAACGGGCAAGTAAAGCTGAAGCCTGATTGCATTGTGGCTTACAACAAAGCCAAAGTTGGGATTGACAAATCAGATCAAATGACATCGTATTACTCGTGCTTGAGGAAAATGGTTCACAGGTACCACAAAGCAGCAATAGAGTTTATCCTAGGAACTGTTATTGCAAACACTACAGTAGTGTACAATGCTATTGCTTCAACAAGGCCGGAGTTAGAAACAATGAGCCTTGAAGACATACGCACAGAGTTGGCCATGGAACTTTTGCAGATGAATGCTGTTCACCAAGTGCAAACGCCATCACCCATGCACTAGTTGAAACTGAAATTCGACAATCTGGAAAAAGAAAAACCTGCAGAAAGAGACTGTATTGCAAGTACTGCTGCCAAGAAATGAAAGCACAGTATGGGTATCAATTGCAAAGAAAAAAACTAGGCAAGTTACAACACAGTGCAAGGCATGTGACAGAGAACCATTTATGTGCAAGGATCATTTTTTCCCCCGCTCATAAAACAAGCTTGTGAAGTGTAAGTACGGTAATGTATTCATTTATAAATGAAATTATTTCCACATAATTTGTATAAACTTATATACTAACTACAGCTAAATACTGAAAAATAGCTTGTAACAGTTTAGTAATGTTCATAAGTATCATAATATCCATCTATGAATATAATAATGTCCACATAATTTTTTCACATGAATATATACTAGCCACCTAAACACTGGCAATACCACAACTTCTTATTTGGTAAAATTCTGCATCGTTGAAATGTGTTTCACAATGCTCTTTTCAAATTTCGTACATAAATTACAAATAAATTTAGGTATTTTATAATTATTACGATATCATAGAAACGTTAATTTTGAATAATGATGTAACCCCACATTAAATTTGTACTCTATATTTTACTTTAACTAAAAAAACTATTTCTAATATATTATGAAAATTTCGAAAATATACACAAAAATCTACGGAATCTATGAAAAAAATAATAGTATACACATGGGCCACAGAAGTCACGAGCGACTTCTATGGCCATATGATTTACGATGTATTTCTTCAGTATGTTGCGTAGTAGTCTAATGCTTCAAAACATAGGTAAATCTAGTGAAAGGAATACAAAATAAAAACCAAATTAATTGAAATGTTCAAGGCACCTGCACCCAGTGTAGTGATGAGGACAACTAAAGAAGATGTGACTTCCAAAGTGGATTATATAGAGCTATGCAAGACAGTACGAAAAAGTATCACTGAAGACGTAAGGAAATTCAACTGTGAACTAGTAAGGAAAGCAATTGAAAACAACCAAAGCCTAAAGATAGCAAAGGGACATCTCAGTAAGGGAAAAAAACAGATTATGGCACTGAGAAAAGAAGATGGTTCTGTAACAAGAAATAGAGGCGAAATTTTGACAAGAGTGAAAGATTTCTGCTTCAAATTATATGAAAGGGATGATACATGTACTCCAGACATCATGAAAGGTACCAGTACCAGAGTTCTTCCAGTCCTTCCAGCAGAAGTTGCACATGCAATCAAGAACATGAAGCGGGGAAAAGCTCCAGGAGAAGATGGAATTACTGTAGACATCATACAAGAAGCAAGTGGAGAAATCGAAACAGTACTCGCCCAAATTTTCACTCGATGCCTTAATGAAGGGAAAATTCCTGAGGATTGGAACAACGCTACAATGATCTTGCTACATAAAAAAGGTGACATTGAGGATCTCAGGAACTACAGACCTATCAGCCTCCTATCAGTGGTTTATAAAATCTTCACTAAAGTTCTTTCACACCGCTTGAAGGTGACACTGGACATGGCTCAACCGAGAGAACAAGCTGGATTCAGGAGTGGCTACAGCACAATAGATCATATCCACGTACTGAGAGAACTAATTGAAAGAGCGAGGGAATACGAACTTCCATTGTGCATGGCTTTTATCGATTATGAAAAAGCCTTTGATTCGGTGAAACCATCAGCAGTTGCAATGGCTCTGAAATCCTGCGGTATTGAAGATGCATACATTAATATTATTAATAACATCTATGAAAATGCAAGTGCAAAGATTCGGCTGTTTGAAAATACAACACACATAAAAATTGGAAAAGGAGTAAGACAAGGTGACACCATATCTCCGAAGCTCTTTAATGCCACATTGGAAAATGTCTTTCAATCACTGAACTGGGAAAACAAAGGGATAAAGATTAATGGAGATTATCTAACCCACCTTCGTTTTGCTGATGACATAGTCATTTTTGCAACTACCCCATCAGAGCTACAGAGTATGATCCAGGAACTTGCTGACAAGAGTAAAGAAGTGGGATTAAAAATGAACTTTCAGAAGACAAAAGTGATGTACAATGCTTTAACAAGAAATGAAGATTTATCGATTGATGGAGAAAAGCTGGAGATAACAGACACGTACATTTATCTTGGACAGCAGATATCAAGTGAGGGTCACATTGATGAAGAAATTAATCGGCGTACAAAACTTGCCTGGAGAGCTTTTGGAAGAAACAGCATAATTTTCAAGAGCAATATGCCATTATGTCTTAAAAGAAAAGTGTTTGATCAATGCATCCTTCCAGTGCTTACGTATGGTGCAGAGACGTGGACCTTAGCTAAAAGAGACATACAAAGGCTGCAGACAACTCAAAGCAGCATGGAGAGGTGCATGCTTGGTGTAACCAGGAGAGATAAGAAGAGGAACACGTGGATCCGAAAAATGACAAGAGTGGAAGACATCATGATCAGAGTTAAATCCCTGAAATGGCAATGGGCTGGACATACTGCCAGAAGGACAGACCATCGATGGACAGCCGAAATTTTAGATTGGATTCCAAGGGACAGGAAAAGACCCAGAAGACCACATGGAAGATGGGTGGATGAAATTCGAAAGTATGCGGGAGTGACATGGAGGAGACTGGCACAAGACAGACCGTTGTGGAGGAAACTTGAAGAGACCTTCGTCCAGCAGTGGATTGATAATGGTTGACAATGATGATGATGATGATATATATTGAAGCTAGACTGGTTCGGGTGGTGTATTTGGTTATTGGTGGCCTTTCTAATACTTTGTTTCTTTTGTTCAAAATTTTGCTTTGTTTTAACACTATTGTTATTTGATCTTTCTCTTATGCAGCCTCTGGCACTAATGAATTTCAAATCTGTTCACTGGCTATTGTTTTTCACATTATTTGCTTTTGCTATATATATACACTGCTGAACAATTGCTAAGGACGGATCATAAACGGCTATATAGCGCATAAAAAAGTAAGTGTGGTTGGATGCCAAGTGAAATAAAATAATGTCAGAATGCCAGGACATTACAAGAAAGACAATTTATTGTGCTCTGAAATCCAGAAGGCTTTGGAACAGTTTCAAGGGACAAACAGGCCATTTTGTGCAGAATACGTAAACGTGAAAAAAATGCAATTACCGTCCGCAGGCGTTCCGGCGTAAGATGTCAATACGGGATATGGCCACCATGGAGGGCGGTGCAAGATTCCACACGTCGTGTCATGCTTTGCACAACATTATCAAGCAGCTGTTGGGGTAATTTATCCCATTCCTCTGTCAGTGCACGGATGAGGGTGTCCTTGTTTATTGGAAGGCATTGGCGACCAGCAAGACTCCTCCCCAAAGCATTCCATACATTTTCAATGGGATTCAGATCTGAAGAACGTGCTGGCCATACGAGGCGTTGAATATCCTTGCTCTCAAGACACTCCTGGACAGCGACTGTTCGATGACATGTTGCGTTGTCGTCCATGAAAATGAATCTATCACCGACAGCACCACGGAACATGCGAACATGAGGTAGCAGAACATCATTAATGTATCGTTGGCCAGTCATAGTCCCAGCTGGAAGCACATAGAGGGACGTACGGCCATTGATCATGCCAGCCCATACCATGACACTACATGTCGGATATCGGTCCCTTTCCTGTATGTTTGCTGGACAATATGCAGTACCACTATCACGCCAGATCAGTTGTCGTCGACAATCACACGATAGACTGTATCTACTCTCATCTGAGAAGAGGACAGCAGACCAGTCGTTATCAGTCCAATTGCGATGTTGATGGCACCATTGGAAACGGGCGGTACGGTTACGTCTGGACAATGGGATGTACACAACAGGACGGCGGGCGTATAGTCCTCCTTCATGCAAACGTCTGGCGACAGTTTTTCGGGAGATCCGCTTGCCAGTAGCAGCCATAAACTGATTTGCTACCTCACTAGCTGTGCTGCGCCGGTGTCTTTGTTGATA
This sequence comes from Macrothele yani, assembly GCA_039090855.1. Taxonomy (NCBI): domain Eukaryota; kingdom Metazoa; phylum Arthropoda; class Arachnida; order Araneae; family Macrothelidae; genus Macrothele; species Macrothele yani. Next base: position 71,470,759 of record CM076994.1, on the reverse strand, counting down.
GCACTATGTACCGATCTTGTGCAGATGTCGTACTGCGAACACGACCTCCCCCGTGACGTTTGCTACACTCTCCATTTGTTTGAAATGATTTCCAAAGCCTTGAAACAACACTGTGGCTGACGTCGAACTCCCTGGCAACATCTGTTATTTTTCGCCCTTCTTCAATCTTGCCAATAATACGGCCACGCGTAAAATCATCTAGGTGATGTCGGGAAGACATACTGAAAATTGCAAGTTCGTCAATTGATTCTTTCCCTTTCAACTTTGCGTTTGAACAATGACGGTCAATACGCGTCAAATCCTTTATATCTCTTATCAGCGCTATGACGTCACGAACAAGTTCGGCAATCCAAAATTTGCAAACGTACAACACGTCTTACTGTATCCCGCACTTATGCTAATTTCCACATTTTCGTGCCTTTCATTTTATGGTTGCTATCGTTGCTATTGTCATCCGTCCTTAGCAATTGTCCGACAGTGTATAACAGCACATTCCTAGGCCACAGAAGTTGCCCGTGACCTGTTATCCCCAGGCCATCTGCATTACAACACTTGCACTGTGTTGCCTAGCAACCTAATACTTCAAAACACGAAGAAGTTGCGTCACCTAGTGGAAGTAATACAAAACAAAAACCGAAACTCATTAACAAAGTTGAAGTCGCTGGCGCCAGCATGGCCCCTTACGATTTTTTTTTTTTTTTTTTTGCTCACAATTGTTTTTTTTCGATCTGATGACTATTTGCTTAGAGCAGTTTTATTGTCGCTTTCTGATATCCCGGCCATCCCTTATTTTAGTGAAACAAATATCCAATAGCAATTAATATCACTTTTTAAACTAAATTTCAGCAAATATTAGAGTTAGGCCTTAGGATCCATACAAAATGCAGACAATCTGTAGCATCTGGCATTTCGGAAAATGGTTCGGAAAAACTGAAGAGCAAACAAAGCTTTAACTAACACGATTGGCACAATCAGGGGTGATTGTGAGGTGACACAAGAAACCCTGAAACTCTCAGCTCAGTGCCAATATACATATAATGTATAATACGCACATATAAACTAGCTACACAACAAATAGGCCTTAGTGATTGTGCAGTTAAACTTCACATCTTTTCTTGTACTCAATTTTCTTTCACTGTGCAAAATCCTTCAGGCAGGCATTGCATCTTTAAAATCAAATTTTGCACTTCATATTATATGTTAATTGAGCAGTTTATGTAGACCAGTTTTACTTGAACTTGAAGCCTACAGTGGATTCCATTCAATTTCTAAAAGTAGTTAGAAAAAATAATCAAATTATTTGAACTTTCAAAATAATGAAAAGAAGCCTTCCTTTCAGCAGGCTGTTATCTTGAGAGCTTGTTTAATAACAAAAGAAACGCACAAGGTGTCACAAATAGTCTACATTCGCCATTCGCACGGACATGCAGTGTTTTTAATCAAACACTGTAATTCCCAAAGAAAATGGAACCTGAAGTTTAGTTACCATTTTGTAGCATTTTTAGAAATGAAATGTCCGAAGCATCTCAAATTCTTCTAAAACTTAAAAACCCGGATTTACGGGTTTGGAATGTGACAAAAACCCGGAATTCTGGGCTACACCCGGATTACAAACAGGTCTGCACAATGAAACTAACCTATCCGATTTGCAAAGTGATTATGCTACCGAGAAGGCAACAATCACGTGCTTTGAGTAGCTCGGCTGGCTTCCTATACCACATAGTCTGTAACACCGAGCTAGAAGAATTGTAGTCAACACAAACACGCATGCGCAGTCTGCTCCGGCATCAGCCTATGTTCTTTATCTCAATGACTACAGTCTTGTGACATTTATATATACATTATCTACCAACAAGTAATTGGACACCCCTGCAATCGACGACATCTGCGGTCCTGATACACGTCACGGCCACCGCCGTTAAATATCGTGTGGGAAACAACAACGCAACCAGTCGCATGTAAGAAGATGTCACGCAGTTCGGAGCTCTCTGATTTCGAGAAAGGTGTAATTGTCGGGTATCACAGAAATGGCCCATCCATACGTGACATATCCAGCAAGTTGAAGTACCCCAAATCTACAGTGGCCTACGTGATTGGCAAGTGGAAGATAAAAGGTGACTGTCGGAATGTGCCCCAACCCGGCAGACCCACAAAACTGGGAGTTAGAGACCGACGGGTGCTGGCCAGAGAAATTCGGAAGAACCGCACCAAATCGATGGGCCACATCTGCGAGGAGTTTGAACAGGCATCCAGGAGAGTTTTTCGATGAATACCATCTGTAAGGAAGCCCATCTGCTCAGTTATCATGGACGTGCTGCCGCCCACAAGCCTTTGATCACGAAGTCCAATAGCGCTGCTCGGCTAACGTGGTGCAAAGAACGTCGACAGTGGACTGTCGAACAGTGGAAACAGCTTCTCTGGAGCGACGAATGAAGGTTCACCCTCTACCGTTCGAATGGCCGGTTCTGGGTTTGGCGTCTGCCTGGAGAACGCCTCCTGTCGGAATGTATTGTGCCAACTGTGAAGTTCGGCAGCGGTGGAATTATGCTATGGGGGTGTTTCTCCTGGTATGGCACGGGACCCTTGGTCGCAATTCCTGGTAGACTCAACGCCGAGACCTACTGCACCATTTTGGATGACCATGCGCTTCCTGCGTTAAGGCAGTTTTACGGGGTGGACCCATGTTACTTTGAGGATGACAATGCCACCTGTCATGTTGCGAGGTCCACCATGGCTTGGTATGGTGACAATGGGGTTAATTGAATGGACTGGCCAGCGCAGAGTACGAACCTTAACCCTATCGAGCACCTCTGGGACAAGTTGGAGCGTCGACTTAAGGGGTGCCCCCACCGTCCGAAATCGGTGAAGGAACTGACCTGTCTTCTCCAAGCCGAGTGGAAGAAAATACCGCTAGCCGTCGTACAACGCCTGGTTGAGAGTACGCCCCGGAGGGTCGCAGCAGTAAACGCCGCTCGTGGAGGCTCCACCAACTATTGAAGGAGAATAAACTTTGTTTTCCCTTGCTATCACAGGTGTCCAATTACTTGTGGGTAGATAGTGTATATATTAAGGTAATACAACATAGTTTGTCACAATTATTTATTTTTTCAAGCCAACCATGGTTTCGCTGGGTATTGACCTAGCTTCATCAGGACGAATGGCACATAAATATTCAAATTGTATATGACATCATAAATGGTGTTTACAGGCACGTGTTTTGGTCAGATGCTTCCACGCACTTGATAGAAATGGCGTGTATGCCATGTAATTAACAAGTTGTGAAGACTTCTGATATATATGGAAAGTTTCCAAAATATCAAGTTTGGTGGTTGAATCTAGCTTGTCAATTAGTTGTGCTTCTTCAAAGAAAAATTTGTGGTCCTTTTTGTAACAGTGTTTAGCCATCTATGACTTCTTTAGGTCACAATTCCGAATGTATGTCTTGCCCTCCTTCAATCGAAAATGCAAGGGTCTGTCCTATATACGAAGTGCCACATTCACATGGAATTTGATAAATTCTCCACGAGGTTTTGTCTTAAACATAGTACTTTGATCCTAAAAATCTCATTTTGTTTATGGGTTTAAAAATTACCTTAAAATGAAAGGTTTTGAGAATTTTTGTAATTTTGAAGGCAATGTCACAGGAAAATGGAATAATGGCAAAATTCTCTCGCAATGGGCGCATCACAGGAGTTAATGTGGAGATAAGCTTCGGTTTCCGGAATTTTGTTAGTCAGCCTATGTGTTGGTTTTTGTGCACACTATGCATCTTGTAATCCAGGATATGTCAGCGCTAGTTACGTCTCGTCAGGCCTTAACTTCTTCTCAGTTAAATATTTTTTGGTGCAGGTGATAAATTATGATGGAGTGGGAAGACCTCACCGTAACTGCCAATTTTTATGTAGTGGTACCAGGGTTAGCTGTCACAGCTGCAACTAGGGCATCAATGTTGATGTTCGTTGGGCATCTTGACTTTGGCTTGCCTTCAAGACTGGTGTTCCCAGCATTAAAATGTGAATACCATTTTCATGTAGTGCTGCTGTTTACAGTTTCCTCGCTCAACTGCACAAATTTATCTTGCTCCTGTTGCATTTAATCCCTTTTTCCAATAACGGCATAGGAGCAACTCAACAACATGCTTATGTCCCTATATCCTCTGCTCACTTGAACACGCAATGTGGCTTTGTGCCAAATGCACATCACCAGCCTCGTGTATTCCACATTATCTCAGTAGCCAGCTGATGCCTGCACATGCTCCACACAGGAACAGAAGCCAAACATTAAGTGTAGCTCAAAATGGTATGACCTTTGAACTCACCCTGGTATAGGTGCACAACATTGCTAGGAGCAGAATGGAACTCCTGTACTGGTTCCCCCTTCACCAGCTTGGAAATCTGATGGCATTAATAAATAGTTTTGTGCATGGTCTCATTGGGGAACATGGCAAAATCCCACCATCATAAGCAGCCTTCCATTCACTTGGGTGATGAATCAATTGTGATATTTATTGTTTCCCCACAAGGCATTCAACACTTAGGAATAAAAAAAATTAAAACAATACAGAACGGTTTCGTGCAATTACCAAGTAAATATGAAATGATTACAACTGGGTGCAAAAAGGAAAGGGAAGTAGTTGGGAAGAGGAAGAATTAGTGAAGGAAATAGATAAAGGGAAATGTGAAATACAGCAAGATCATGATATATGAGGCAAATGTGGTCTAAGTACAATTTTACATTGTGAAAGTAGAGGTCAAACACAGGCTTGTGTAGCACTGCACGATAGTTGAACCTGATTCACATCAAATACAGAACTACCAACATCTCAGAACCAAAAAACATAACACTCAAATAGAAAAATCGTAACATGACGCGTGCTGATATTTTTTTAAGCCTATCTCAGCTATATAAATTCTCGATGGTGTAAGGTGTAGCTATATAAATTTTTGATGGTTGCAGGTGTAAGGGGAGGGAGGTTGCTTTGAATAAACAGACACTCGTCCACATTCCAGCACCGATCAATCAGCGGCTTTAAGTATGACGAAGAGTCAAAAACACGACTCAGTCTAACGTTATACGAAATGAGCTGGATTTGTTCATTGTTTGCTGATTGCACTTGACTTACTTTATTTCTGTTGGGAAACTATACTTAGAGTTACCCTAAAAGTGTACTGTTGTTAAAGGCTGGAGAGCCTTATCACGACTCGCCATGAAACACAAGAACAGTATCTATCCACGTTAATGTGCTCCCACACATCACACAACAATAGAGATTGTGAATGGGGTCTGGTGGAGTCCAAACTTCTCCTACTGCCTGCTTAAGTAACCTACCCTTCGAGTTTTCCCGATTGTCAATTTATGCCCTCTTTGTTGTGAATGTTGGGAGAGGAGGTCTACACCTTCCCCCACTCTGAGTTGTATCCCAAATGGTCTGAAACAGCCAAGAGTGCGAAGCTCTTGATCGAGGAACTTCTTATATCAAATTTATTTCTAAAAGCGCTCTAACTTCTTTCTGGAAATATTTTTAGATAGCAATTTTGTCTGATAAACTGCTGAATAAACAAAAATGGATTCTAAGTAATAACGCTTTTTTTGCTATAAATGCTAGGGACTATTTTTCATAGCGAAGGTAGCTGTTTCATACCCTTCATAGTGGTACCCTCTTAGGTTGACGCGGAGTGTAGAGGCAGGAGAATTTGTTAAGTGAAATTGGAAACCTCTCCGAGAAAAATCTTCGAAGGGGGAAAAACAAATTACACGTAAATGTTTCCCTATTTTTGTCTGAAAAGGGGGAAAACAGGACTTTAAAAAAGTAATCGTATTTTTGGCGGCAAAATCATATTATCATACTAAATATGATAAAATCGTAATAGTTGGCAGGTCTGCAAATGGTATGCGAACTTGGCGAGAAAATCTGAGTGCACTATGCCACCATTTCTGAACATTTAAAGGCCATAGACAAAGTGAAGATGGGTAAATGGGTCCCACATGAGTCAATTAAGCAGCACAAAACACAACATGGCCTGCTTATCAGCAATCAAACCAACACTTTGAGGCACCCTGTCATGTGTGATGAGAAATGAAGGCTGCATGACAATCACCGATGTTTGGCATAATGGCTCAACCAGGGTGAAGTCCCAAAATCTTACTCTATCTGAAGGGAGTTCTTAATTTAGTACAGACTTAATCCCAAAACTCATTATATATCCATTAACACACCATATTATTTAAAGGTGTGGCACCGAAGAGCATTCCAGCGAATGTAGCATGCTGTTTTTTACTCTAATTATCTACTGTAATCCATTATTAAAATTACTAACTCTAATTCTTTAACCCTAACTCAGACAATTTTAAAACTTTTTACAATAAAAACTAACACCTAATTACTAAATTAAAACTTGATTAGAAAACTAACTAATTACGAAAGAATAACCCACATATGATGATCCTAAATAATAAATACTTATATCCGTAGCTAAAAGCATGCCAAATGCTCCCTCAAAACTCAATATGCACTGAAGCTTTTTCGCTTGTTCAACACGCATCCATCAGAAATTTTAGCTCCCTCCCTGTCACATTTGAAGGCAAGACCGGCACTGAAGGGATGAATGACATGGGGTTATCACGCACCAGATGGCCCCCATGTCATCGAAAGGCATCTCACAATGATACCGTGCTGCCCTCTATGAGCAGGTAGGTAATGTAACTATATTTCTTTTTCTTGGGGTTTTTATATTGTGCCTCCTTTTTTATTAATGTTATCCAAGTTTCAGGAATATTATGTAGCTCACAGATGTTACATGAAACGTTTTTTCGTTTTTCAATGGCTACAGCCTTGGAATATCTTAACTCCCATTCGTCAAGACGTGTATTAGTAATTTTGATATCTTTGAATTGCTGTGATTTTTGTTATTCCAAACAATATTGTACTAATGCTGTCTTTGATTCAGTCTCTTTTTAAATCTACTGTTTGTGCTACCGATATACATTTTTACCAACAAATCGCATATCTTTCAAATTTTGTTTAATATAATCTTTCCTAACAGATCCTTTACACCTCGGAATAAGATTATTAATCAACTTAACAGAATAACCATATGTTCATGATACCTCTTTAACCCACTGTACTTCTTGTTCATGAAACATTTTATTGCTGGAATGAGTAAAAGCTCCTTTTACCAAATTATACAAATTATTAACTGCATGTACTTTTGGATGATATAAGTCATATGGAATTATAATGGGAATGTAAGGTTTCCTATAAACTTTATACTTTAGTTGTTTATCAACTTTGATTACTTGAACATTCAAAAAAGGAATATAATTATTATGCTCTCAGTATAATGTAAATTTTATGTACGGATATAATTCAGCACACCGATGAGCCATTACATTATGACCACCCCTAGCCTAGAGAAATGAGCGCATCTGGAGAACGAACGGTGGATTTATCAGAGTTTGATAAAGAACAAATTGTGATGGCACGGTGCCTCAGAACTACGATCTCGCAAACGGTGCGGCTTGTGGGTTGTTCACGTGCCGCTGTAGTGAGTATGTATCAAAAGCGGTGCACAGATGGTCAAACGATGAACTGTCGTCCATTGATGCCAGAGGAGAGCAGAGACTGTCGTGCATTGTTCACAGTGACCGCAGGGCCACAGTGCAACAAATCACCAGCAGCTACAACAGTGGTGCTCAAGCCAATGTGTCACAATACATCGCAGCCTTCTGTGCATGGGATTGCTTAACCAAAGACCCAGCAGGGTGTCAATGCTCACTGCACGTCATCACCAACAATGCATGAAATGGGTCCAAGATCATCGAGACTGGACAGTAGATGATCGGAAGAAAGTGGCCAGGTCTGATGAATCAGGATTCTTGGTGCATCACATATATGGCCGAGCGTGGATATGCTGATTACCAACAGAAGCTATGGAACCTGGATGCACTGTTGGGCAGAAACAGGCGGCAGGCAGCGGTGTTATGCAGGGGTGTTAGTGCCCTTACTATGTTTCGGAGCAATTCTTGGAGCGGGAAAATAAGCAATTTGGAGCAAAAACGTTGGGCTTTGGAGAGAGAAAATTTGCATTTTGGAGCAGAACTCAGATTTTGGAGCAGCTAATGATAATATTTTTAATTGTTTAAAGTCCATGCTGTGCATCAAGTTATGTTTATATACTGAATTACCATTATTTTATGAACTATGAAAAAATGCCATATTTCAGGTTTGTTGACATTTTACTGCTTCTCTTACGACTGTTAATTAGCATTTCTGTCGTTCCAACAGTGAACATGGGAAAACAATTATGCTACCCACGATTTATTGAAAACTACACGACCTGTAATATTTTAAGCGTAACACATTAATATCAGGGATTTTCTTCTGAATGCATTTGTTTCACTGTTACACGAATAGGATGCTGCAGCGTCCAAGAACTGTTGCTATTGTTACTGAACACTTGCGAATATACACTTAGGAAGAATAAATAATATGTAATTACTGTTTGTTGTTTGGTTGGTTTTTAGCAGCACATTTTTCGAGATTCATGGCATTCAGATGAAAATACATTATTTCTGAAACCAACCAACTGGCAAGCCATGCGTCGTACGTGGTTTGCATGTGCATTACAAACTCTTAAGGTTTTCTGAAGAAAAGCGTATCTTCGATATACATGGAAACCTAATGTAACATTTAATAATCAAATTGTAAAATCACCTTTCAGCAGTTGTGCCATGATACTCTTCATACAATGTTTTTCATCCAGTAATTATCAATGTCAAACTTTCGTTATTGCTGGAACCAAAACTATAAGATAACAGTGAGATTTAGTAAAGTTGGTTAGATAAAAGCTACTTCATTCACTTAACGCTTGCACAGTGACGCTTTGGCGCTGGATTTGCCCCCTTCTTCAGTAGTAGTAGTAGTAGTAGTAGAATCAGTTTGACTTTTTTGTTGTTGCTGTCTGAAACAGCCACTGCTCTTGCATCAATGGTGTAATTTGCACAATGTGCCACCCCCCCCACACACACACAAGATTTACTTCAGCGGCACCCCTAAGCGTAGTAATTTTCCAAGGATTTCAAGCACGAGAGAAGATGCGTTTTCACAGGTGTGTGTGGTGGAGGGGTGGGGGTGTCAGGAAGTCAGGGAGAGTGTCTGGAAAAGTAATGCTGATACCCAGAGCTGTGTAGTTTTAACATTTTAAGTAATAGATTTAACAATACATGTAATTGTTTTGTGCAAAACTAAAATAAATTACTAGGAGAAATCACCCTCTTGTACATGGCAGATCCGCTGTTGCTGTGAATAAATGTTGGCGCCTATCGTGTACGTAGTCCTAGGTGACTGACTGACTGTATTCCATGTGGCACTGCACTTTTCCTAGCAGTGCAGAGAGAGGGCGATTGGAGAACGATTGTACGACAACCCAGAGCCAAAGGGCTGAACAGCTTCAATCTGTAGGACATCCAGTGGTTTCAAAATGAAACTTGACATTTATTTAGGCAAAGCTAAATGCACCTTAAAAGAAAATATGAATCTTTGGGTTAATTAATTGTTTGTTTGTTTGTCTTTGTGTGTGTTAGAATAAAAAAAAAAACAACTATAACTGGAGGCTGCAGTACGCCCCTTGGTAACCTGCGTCCCCCCCACCTGTGGGGGTGGTAGTTACGCCACTGTCTTGCATACGTGGGGTCCTGCATGTATGGACATGGACATAAAGCAGATGATTGCGAGTTAGTAAGCGGTTCAACGCACCTTCCACCTCGAAAAAGAAAAGTGTGAGGGTAAAGATGTTCCCAAGGTAGGTCAAAATGAGAAAAAGAAAACCTAAAAATTCTGCTCCCTGAACGTACGGGGCAAAATTCAGACTTTAAGTAAGAAACAAAAGATAATTATTCCTGATAATTGATTGCACGTTATGCGATGTAAACAATCCTTTCATTTATTCATAGTACTCGTCAGCGATTTCAATTAACATACATGAGACTGACAAAGAAAAAAACAAAGCTGTACTTTTTCATTTGGTGAAAATCAGACTGCGTGGTGAGAAAGTGAGAATATTACGCAGCATGAACAGAACTGAATCGTTCACTGTAATTTATTTGTGAAAATATTTAACTAAATCACACCACTGTATTCACAATTATAAAACTACCGAATTCCAAGCAAAATAGGGTGGTTTTGAAAGACATAGCTTCAAATAGTTTTTTTTTCCTGGTTTTGTTCTTCCACTTGCCAGAACATTAGCTCTGGGTTCCTCTTGGGAGCAAACCCTACTTTCTTCTCAGCAAGTTCCATGGCCATATTTGTCTTTTGTTGACTCTGCCACTGCACAGCATTCACTGTTTCCTTTTTCTTCTGCTGATAGTTTTCCCTTACCATTTTTCTTTTGTTACTTTTCTTTCCTTTTTTTTTTTTTATTCCCTCAGATGACAATTTTATCCATCATGCTTGAAGAACTTTCAGCCTGAGAACCATGAATTCGGATATAAGAGCTTTCACTAAAGCTAAAATGTACACACATTTATGAAGGTGATGACATTTAATAACTACATAGGAGTGGGAACATCGCGGGTGGAAAAATACAATTACAGAAGAAATCTTCGCTCTGTCCGACTTCCGTTTTCGGAAATTTATCCAACATTTTCAAGTTGAAATACAAATATTTATGGAATAAAATTATATCTAACAATACTGGGTAGAGGAAACATCGCGAGAAAAAAAATAATTACGATTACGAGAGAAATCTTACCCCCAGTTGCTTTCCGTTTCGAAGCATGAAATTTTGTCCTCCGACGGAGAAAACACGACCCCCTCACCCCCACAAAAATTTCAGTTCAGTTGTGCATTGATCTCGTGTATGGTCCATATGATAACAAAAAAGACGGAATTTCTTGAATCAGCGTAAGAATCTCTTGGCCGAAGATTACGGGGGAATTTTCGGGTGGCCTAACTTTCGTTTTCAGAAATCGTTGCCTACAATTTCAAGCTGAAATTATATTTAACAATACTGAACAGAAGCAACATCGCGCGAGAGAAAAAAATAATAATATGATTACCGGAAAAATCTGCGCTATGTTTAACTCCCGTTTCCGAACGTTTAAAAAGACAAAACATTGTCCCCAGACGGAATACGACCCCCCCTCCCGAATACCCCGAAAATCTTTTCACTTTTGCATCGATCTCGAAAATGACAGGGGGCGGGGGATCCGCGGAAGAATCTCGCGTACGAATGAACCGCTGAATCGATTTTGAATGGCGTAAGATTATGCTGAAATATCGATGACCGGTAAATTTAAACTTTTGGCGAAGATTTAGTCAAAATCATGATTTTTTTAGCAGAATGGCGCAAGAACAACACTTCGGCGCGGGCTGGCGCAATTGGCACTGGTCTGGCAGTCCTGTGTTATGCTGTGAGCGATGTTTTTTTTGGGACACTTTAGGCCCCATTGTCCCACAAGAGCAATCCCTGACTGCTGTCAGGTATCTCAACATCGTTGCAGACTAAGTTCACCCATTCATGGCAACTATGTTCCCTGCTGGTGATGGCCATTACCAACAGGATAACGCGCCATGCCACACTGCCAGAATTGACAAAGGGAGTGCTTAGAGAAATATGCTTGTGACTTTCTGTTAATGCCCTGGCCTCTAAATTCACCATACATGAACCCAATTGAACATTTGTGGTTTGACTTGGAAAAGCAGGTTCGCGCTACACCCCCCCCCCGAAATGTACGGGAACTGGAAGACCTGCTGGTGAGATTATGTTACCAGGCACTCCAGGATACCTATCACTGCCTCACCGAATGGCCGCGGGCTAGAGGGGGTCCCACAGCTCATTTGGTAGGTGGCCATAATGTAATGGTTTATTGGTGCATATTTCTTGGCTAAAACCTTTAACTAATTTTCTTGCATCTTAGATATAATGAATATATCATTGCTGGCAATACTGTGTAGGTTTTTCTATTAATTCTTCAATGCCTGCCAAAATTATTTCAGCAAATAATTATGATAACGATGAGCCTATTGTGGGACACCAGTCTTATATCTGTATATATTTTACTATCATTTTTATGAGTTTTTATTTTTGTTAGAACCATTTAAATTGATCGTAACAGAATCAATACATACATACATATCATTAAGCTATTCTCTGAGATTCAGAGGTTAGCCCCTCAACAAAAGACCATGTGCCAAGTACACATTTAACTAACAGAACTAGAATTTACCTACTGGTGGTGTATCAAGTGTCTCCATTTACACTGATCTCAGCACACAGCTCAAGCTTCCTTAACATCCATCACACGAAGTACACACAACCTTTTGTATTTCATACTCATAACCTCTTTCTCAGGCAGACATTCCAGAATCTGGCCCTCCCATGATTTCCTTGGCGTTCCTTTACCTTTCTTTTCGGTCACTTGGGATGAACACCTCATCACTCATTCTTTCAACATGGTCAAACCACATAAGAATATTAGTCTCCACCTTACTAACAACACTTTGTCTTACATTACACATCTGCAACACATCTTCATTCCTCACATGATCAGCACGTGTTACCACAAACCCCTGTCAGTAATGCATCTCCCCAGCACACAAACGATTCCTATGTCTTTTCTGCAGAACCCAGGTTTCACTGTCGTACATCAGAATAGGAACAATTACATTTTCCTACACAGCCATTCGGGACTTCCTTGAGAACCTATCATTCCTGTGAAATCCTCCTAAGGCAGCTATGACATTCAATGAAGAATTCAATCACCTACTAATTTGTTCTCTCTGTAAAACATACTTCCTAAATATACAAACTCATTCGCTTGGTCAACCTCTGTGCCATTAAGACTTATCTTGCATTCAGTACTAACAGTTTCTCCCTCAAAAACCACAGCTGCCGCTCCGGTGGCATAGTGGTATAAACAGTGGCTTATGACCATTCATCCGAGAAGGAACCGGGTTTGAATCCCGGTTGGGCATGAATGTTGTGTTTGTCTTACAGCACTGGCTCTCTCCCTTCCCTAGAACCAGTGACTGAATTAGGGACGGGCGACTTAAGTTGCTTACGGTGGTCGTTAAACTTTCAATAAAAAAAAAAAAAAAAAAAAAAAAGCACAACTTCCATTTCCTCCTTATTTATACCCAATTTGAATTTCATACAAACTTTGTACATCTGGGACAACATACTCTGCAATTCACTTTTGCTTTCTGACAACAGGACAGTGTCATCAGCATACAGCAATCTGCACACATGCATATTACCAAGACAAAACTAATATTATCCATTTTGGCATCATGCATGCATCCATAAATATATTAAACAGCTGGGGTGACATTACACAACCTTGTCTCACTTTTGCACCAATAGAAAACCATTTCGATAAAGCACCATTCACTCATTCGTAAACAGGCTTCACTGCCAGCAAACATGGCTTTCACACTATTAAATAAATTCCCAGTAACACCACATTTATTCAGTACCTTACACAGAAGAGTCAGATTTACTTTCTTGTAAACTTTCTCTAAATCTATGAAGGCAGCAAAAACTTTCTTACCAACAGACAGATACTTTTCAATCATCACGTGCAATGTAAAAATGTGATTAGTGCAGCCCTTACCAGGCATAAAACCACACTGTACATCCCACACTTTCTCTGATGTAAGACCTAGTACCTTGTCAATAATGACCTTCGCAAACACTTTTTTTGGCACACTCGGCAAACTGATACCACAATAGTTCTTGCATTCAGTCTGATCACCTTTTATCTTGTACAAGGGAACAATCATAGCACCCATTCAACCCTGAGGGACCATTCCTAACTTCCAACATAACTGGCAAATGTCACTTAATCAGTCAATCACAGAGTCACCCACCATATTTTAGCATTTCAGCAGATATGCCATCTACTCCCAAAGCCTTAACATTCTGAAGAGATTTTAGAGCTTTACACATGTCTTCTCTTGAGATCCCACCAGCGCTGCTATCTATTACTATGATATCTGCTTCTGCCTCAGAATCGCCTTTGCTTTCATGATCTAATAAATCACAGGAGATCTAATAATCCCCATCTTTCACTCAGCTCATGGGCTCTCATATAATTTCTCCAACCCTATTGTTTACACAACTTAGAAATTTATTTCCCCTCTTTTTCCTGTCTTATGTATTAGGTGTGCCACTTACGAGTCCTCCATACCCCGTATTGTTTCAATTCAGCCACGCAGCAACAGAAAAAGTACGCCTTACAACTGACATATCGCTACCGACCCAACGAATATTTCTTGCCCCGATTTTTTCCCTCCAACATATCAACAATCAAACTTTTTTCAAAAGCCTGAGACGCAAATAAATGACAGGCTTAGCGGATTTCCATTTTTTCTAAAAAGCGAATTCACGGAATTCCGCTAATTAGCGGAAGAATTGCAAGCCTGCACAGATCATTTGCTGCGCTTCCACTGCACTTTTTTCAGCTGACACACGAACAGGAGGCAGTGCCTTAAATGTTGCTTCTCGAAAGACATTGCTTTAACCGTCAACTTTCCCTTCTGTTACTACAGCTGTGAGTGGTTACGGTTGCCTGGAAAGCTGTTGGATGGTACTGCAATCAGCCATTATCGCACACAGCTATTTGCATTTGCAGAAGTTCTATGATCGCTTATGGTTAGGGGCCAAGGATTAAGTTGCCCACCTAATACTTCCAGAATGTTTTTCTTCTCTCCAAAAAGCCAAGTGCCTTTCCTCCTTTTCCTTACTCTGGTGAACCGGCCTTGCTGCAATGGAAACCAAACCTAAGACTAAAATTACTGACCATTTTGATTACAAAAACTGACTTTACTGATTTGGACATTAAAAAAAAAAAAAAAAACAGACTAAATACTGACTCAAATTTCTAATTAGGAAAGAAGGGTCAACAGCATTTTTTTTTTTAATCTGGCCTCCACCATCCCCATAGCCAGCCAACTCACACCTATTTATTGTTTTAATTGTAATCAACATATAACACTATTACAAAATTACATATAATAATAAAAAATAATCAGGAAAATCATTGCACTTTATTATAATAATACTGACATGCTTCTATTTAGCACAAATATACCTAAAACTAGAAAAAGCTTTAAAGTGCAGCTGTACAGTACCATTTTCAGAATAATACAAACAAAATGTTTACAACTTTGAATTTTTAAATGTAATGTGGAAAATCATCCAGCTTTCTTTACAAAATTAGGTCATTAAGTCTCACTCATTTGAAAAAAAATGTTGTTATAACACTGCTTTTTCGCTTATCAACTGCATTCTGTACCTTTTTTTATGTCTTTAATTTTCTTCACTTCCTGTTCCCTAACTTTCGTAGCACTCTCCAACATTGCTTGGGCCACACTAATTCTCACCAAGTCCTTTTTATTTATTGCTTCTTTTAAGCACTTGTTTGCATCATCCAGTAATCTTTCAACAGTCAATCTTTTCTTCCTCTTTCATTTTCTTCAGTGCCTGTTCACCGTGTTCAACATTTACTTTTTCTTTTTAAAACTTACTCTTCATACTTGCTTGCAACAATTTTTCTTTTCCCTGTAATTCTTGTTTCCTCAGTTTTTCCTCAGCCACTCACTTCTCATCTTCACAGTACTGCTTGTATCTGACATGAGCTGTGCGTGTCATTTGAAGAAGTTCCTGAGTGATAATTACAAAGCGAGCCTTACCCTCAAACACATTCACCACAGCACCTCTTACAGTCAAATAAGCATCCAATGTTCTTTCACACATATTTGCAGTGTCTTCATTCAAGATGTTCCCCGACAATGAGAATCCCCTTTTTACATCCGCATTGCCATGCGAAAGTGCAAGTGCAGCCTTCACAATTTTCGTAACAGTAGGGTATTTCTTCTCTCCAGAGGTATGTCTTCTCAAAAAAACTGACTCCAGTAAACGTCCACTGGGTTCTTGTCACTACCTGATTTTTCTTCTTCTAACGTCAATAGTTTCCGTTCATCAACTAGTGCATGTTCACTGTACTCAATTGGAAGAACTGCAGCTAACTTCACTATGTTTTTGTATGATCCTTCTTTCACCCTCCTTGCAGGATGCAAACATCGAAGATACCACGACACAGGTTTATCCAAAGAAGACTTTTCCAAAATATGTGTACAAGCAGACACATAGTGCTTTCTAGCTTTCATGGAAATATAGCATCTTTCTTGTGTGCTTAGCTTCTTGAGATATTCACTTTCTCTAGTGTCGAACACTATGTTTTTCAATGGCAAGTAATACTCATCACAAAATGCTTCCAGACTCAATGGAGCAGCACTAACACAAAATCGATTCACGAGTGTTCTGGCGAGGTCTGTGAACTCATTATAGATTATATGCATTAAAGGATCTCTCTTTTGAAGGAAACCAGTGAATCTTGAACATGTATGAACACTTGCACAAGCAAACATAATTTCTGCTTTGGTAGTTTTGTCTTTTAATAGTTTAACAATATTCTTGTATTTCAAAGAACTCGTCAAACTTGCTTTTGTGCTGGGGTATGAACTGAAGAAAGTATTTTTCAACAGCTGGCCATTGTTCTAAAAGTCTCTCTCCAGCTGGTTCTAATGTCAGCCATCTAGAGGAAACATGTTTCATAAACCGATGACCCGGAAGTTTCATATCTGATTGTATTTTTTCTAAATCTTCCCAACGAGATGTTTGGCCAACAAAAAATTTATAGAGAAGCAAGATCATGTCCAAAGCATTTTAACCAAAGTCTTGTAATCCTTTTTGGAATGCATTATGGATGATGTGTAAGTTACATGTGCCAACATCAATCAACTGTTTTCTTCCTAACAGGATCAGAGAATCATTCATAAGACGATTTACAGTTTTGTTAACATTGGGTCCATCACAACCTAGCATCAATAGCTTTGAACGAGAAAGCTGGGCATTATCCAAGGCTTCATTTAACTTGGAGTAAATATCACTAGCAGTGCTTTACCAATGAAGAAAGTCTGTAGATGTCGTGTCATAATCATTTGTTTGGAATCAGACCAGTATTTAACTACAGTTTGAAGCTCTTTCTTTGAAGCTGCATTCACAGTTTCATCAAAACAAAGAGAGAAATGTGCTCCTCCAATATCATCCACCAACTGCTTTTTAAAATATATAGCTAAAGCATCACATAGTAAATATCTTGCCTTTGTCCTTGAAAGGGTGAACTCAGAAGGAACACTTCCAGCAAACATTGCCTCAAAGGTTTCTTTGACATCTTCACAAGCTGGCTGAACAGCAAAGTTCCCTCCAATCATTTTCAAACACCAGATTAACTCTGCCCTT
Source organism: Macrothele yani (assembly GCA_039090855.1). Lineage (NCBI taxonomy): Eukaryota > Metazoa > Arthropoda > Arachnida > Araneae > Macrothelidae > Macrothele > Macrothele yani. The sequence continues at coordinate 71,453,453 of CM076994.1, read as the reverse complement.
GAAGCAGCTTGTCTAGCAGAATAAAGCTGAATTGATGGTGTAGCTCCGGGAGATGAAATTACAACATCACTGCTACATCCAGGACGGGCTGAAGACAAATGTAGTTGTGAAGAACTCAGTTTCACTTTACATTGTTCTCTGTGCTTCCGAGTAGAAGCATGCTGCTCTACAGCACTAAAGTCCCAAGAAACTGAAAATGTTTGTGCGCACAACATACAAAAAAATTCACTGTCACTTTTTTTCTGTCCCCATTCAGAAACCATGAAACCATTGCCGTCCTTTTTTTGGAACCATTCTAATTTTACAGTAGATTTTCCCACACATTTGTCTAAGTAATCCAGTTACCGTATATCATCATCATCATCATCATCATCATTGTCAACCATTATCAATCCACTGCTGGACGAAGGTCTCCCCAAGTTTCCTCCACAACGGTCTGTCTTGTGCCAGTCTCCTCCATGTCACCCCTGCATACTTTCGAATTTCATCCACCCATCTCACATGTGGTCTTCTTCTGGGTCTTTTCCTGTCCCTTGGAATCCAATCTAAAATTTCGGCTGTCCATCGATGATCTGTCCTTCTGGCAGTATGTCCAGCCCATTGCCATTTCAGGGATTTAACTCTGATCATGATGTCTTCCACTCTTGTCATTTTTCGGATCCACGAGTTCCTCTTCTTATCTCTCCTGGTTACACCAAGCATGCACCTCTCCATGCTTCTTTGAGTTGTCTGCAGTCTTTGTATATCTCTTTTAGTTAAGGTCCACGTCTCTGCACCATACGTAAGCACTGGAAGAATGCATTGATCAAACACTTTTCTTTTAAGACATAATGGCATATTGCTCTTGAAAATTATGCTGTTTCTTCCAAAAGCTCTCCAGGCAAGTTTTGTACGCCGATTAATTTCTTCATCAATGTGACCCTCACTTGATATCTGCTGTCCAAGATAAATGTACGTGTCTGTTATCTCCAGCTTTTCTCCATCAATCAATAAATCTTCATTTCTTGTAAAAGCATTGAACATCACTTTTGTCTTCTGAAAGTTCATTTTTAATCCCACTTCTTTACTCTTGTCAGCAAGTTCCTGGATCATACTCTGCAGCTCTGATGGGGTAGTTGCAAAAATGACTACGTCATCAGCAAAACGAAGGTGGGTTAGATAATCTCCATTAATCTTTATCCCTTTGTTTTCCCAGCTCAGCGACTGAAAAACACCCTCCAATGTGGCATTAAAGAGTTTCGGAGATATGGTGTCACCTTGTCTCACTCCCTTTCCAATTTTTATGTGTGTTGTATTTTCAAACAGCCGAATCTTTGCACTTGCATTTTCATAGATGTTATTAATAATATTAATGTATGCCTCTTCAATACCGCAGGTTTTCAGAGCCATTGTAACTGCTGATGGTTTCACCGAATCAAAGGCTTTTTCATAATCGATAAAAGCCATGCACAATGGAAGTTCATATTCCCTCGCTCTTTCAATTAGTTCTCTCAGTACGTGGATATGATCTATTGTGCTGTAGCCACTCCTGAATCCAGCTTGTTCTCTCGGTTGAGCCATGTCCAGTGTTACCTTTAAGCGGTGTGAAAGAACTTTAGTGAAGATTTTATAAACTACTGATAGGAGGCTGATAGGTCTGTAGTTTCCGAGATCCTCAATGTCACCTTTCTTATGTAGCAGGATCATTGTAGCGGTGTTCCAATCCTCAGGAATCTTTCCTTCATTAAGGCATCGAGTGAAAATTTGGGCGAGTACTGTTTCGATTTCTCCACTTGCTTCTTGTATGATGTCTACAGTAATTCCATCTTCTCCTGGAGCTTTTCCCCGCTTCATGTTCTTGATTGCATGTGCAACTTCTGCTGGAAGGACTGGAGGAACTCTGGTACTGGTATCTTTCATGATGTCTGGAGTGCATGTATCATCCCTTTCATATAATTTGGAGTAGAAATCTTTCACTCTTGTCAAAATTTCGCCTCTATTTCTTGTTACAGAACCATCTTCTTTTCTCAGTGCCATAATCTGTTTTCTTCCCTTACTGAGATGTCCCTTTGCTATCTTTAGGCTTTGGTTGTTTTCAATTGCTTTCCTCACTAGTTCACAGTTGAATTTTCTTACGTCTTCAGTGATACTTTTTCTTACTGTCTTGCATAGCTGTATATATTCCACTTTGGAAGTCACATCTTCTTTAGTTGTCCTCATCTCTCTTCTTTTTTGCATCAACATTTTCGTTTTTCCTGATAATTTGTTTACATGCAACTTGTTCTTAGACCCAGCTAATTTTGTTGCTGTTTCCATAAGAGCTTTGGTTACTTTTCTGTTAACTTCAGAGATGTCTACTTCTTCCGATGTTAGGCCTTCAAAAGCAGAGAACCTGTTCTTCAGTTCCAACTTGAAGGTATTATGGTGTTTTTTAAGGTTGGTTATGTCAATAGATTTTGTTTGTCTTATGAGCTTGCCACGTTCAAGTTTGGTGTTGAGGTGCATCTTACATCTCACCAATCTATGGTCACTACCTGTGTTGAACTTGTTCAGCACACTGCAGTCTTCTATGACGAATTTTTTGTTACACATAATAAAATCAATTTCACTTGTCGTCCCATTTGGATGTCTCCATGTCCATTTCCTGTGTGGCTTTTTCTTGAAGAAGGAGTTCAAGATGAAAAACCCTTCTGCCTCTGCAAACTTAACGAGAGTATTTCCACGCTGGTTTCTGTTGCCATGACCGAATTTACCTACTGAAGTTTCATTCTGTTGCCGTTGCCCTATTTTTGCATTGAAATCTCCCATAATTATTTTCAAGTGCTGCTTACCTTTATTATTAAGATGACAAATTTCCTCATAAAATTCTTCAATTTCTTCTTCAGGATGACTTGTGGTGGGTGCATAAGTTTGAATAATCTGAGCCTGGTATCTTTTCGAGAGTTGGATAACAAGTCGTGCAGCTCTGTCAGAGGAACTTTCAACTTCTACAACTTTATCCTTCAGTTTCTTGTTTATTATAAATCCAACACCACTAGTTCTGCCAGTATCTGTCCCACGATAGTAGAAGAGATGTCCACTTTTCAGTTCGATGAGATCTTCTCCTTTTCTCCTTACCTCACTTAGCCCGACGATGTCCCACTTGATCCTTTGTAGTTCCTCTTCCAATTCAAGAAGCCTTGAATCAGAAGATAGGGAGCGTCCGTTGTACGTAGCCAAGGTCAGCATCAGATGGCAGCCTAGTCCGGTCCTCCGGGGATTCTTAGCACCCTCTGCCTTCATGTCGCACTGGCCGCTGCCTTGGCCAGGTACATTCCAGCTGCCGGAGACTGAGGGCCAAGATTTAAGTTGTGGAATCATTTTGGAGGGGTTTGGCCATAACTCACCACGCTGGCCAAGCGGGTTGGTGAGTGTGGGATAGAATTTCCTCTAATCCCGATGGTATAGTTATACCGCTATTGGCGGTCGTCAGAGCCCCTTTAGTGGGAACAGGATGTACCACGAGAAGGCGGGGTTGACATTTGTCAGGGAGAGGCTGTGATGTTACGCATCACCTGACCTTACATACCGTATATACTCGCGTATAAGTCGAGAAATTTGGGATAAAATGAGAGCTTCAAAGTAATGTGGTCGACTTATACGTGGGGTCTAAAAAAATCGTAAGTCCAAAAGTTCTTCCCGTGAGGCAAAAGGCAATCCATCCCAAAAGAAATAAAAATGCTGATGCGGTATTAATTACGAAATCGCAACCCTCCGAAAGAAAAAAAAGGAAAAGAAAGAATGAAAGAAAGAAAAAACGCCTAAGTGGTAGAATTACGAAATCGCGAACCTCCAAATTTCTCTGCGCTTTGAGAAGTCTCCTCTCTCCTGGCTTTGCGTATCCACAGTGCAGTCACAGCCGTGCATAGAAAGCTCTCCCTTCCGACTACCAGTTGACTGCACTGATCTTCGACGTGACGGAGCCATGCGACAGCCAGTGTTAGGTGTTGCTTGTTCTTAATTGTACGTGTTTTTCTTGTTCTTAACCGCACGTGTCTCGCTTCTCCTATTATGGGTGACACGGATTGTGTAAAGAAACGGATGTCCTATAACGCAGGATTCAAGTTGAAAGTGGTTTCTTTTGCAGAAAATACTAACAACTGTGCTGCTTCACGTCAATTTGACATTAACGAAAAACTAATTCTAGATTGGCGTAAAAAAAAAACGGACTTGATGAAAATCGCAAATGGCGCTGCGCCGTGGAACGACATCTTTCCCAGAGCTGGAAAGTGTCTTGAATGATTGGATTGTGGGCTGCAGACAAAATGGTTGCATTGTAACGCGAACTGGTATACGTTTGCGAGCAATGAAGCTCGCAAAAGATTAAAAGTTTGCAGCCGCAAATAACACTTTTCGTGCCTCACCAGGTTGGTGCACAAGGTTCATGAACCGCTATGGGTTGTGTCTACACCAGCGCACCAAAATTGCACAAAAGTTACCTCGTGACCTCGAAGCAAAGATAATGAAATTTTAAAAGTATGTAATTCAAAAGAGAAAAGAGACTGCTTTTGAACTTTCCCAAATAGAGAACAACGGATGAAACCGCCATGTGTTTCGACTTTCCTGGAAATAAGACGGTGAACCAAAAGGGCGAAAAAAATATATTGATCAAAACGACTGGCCACGAAAAATCCAGTTTCACGGTTGTTCTTTCCTGTTTGGCCAACGGCAGTAAGCTACCTCCGGTAATTATTTTCAAATGCAAAACTCTGCCGAAAAGCGTTGTCTTTCCGTCTGGCGTGCTCGTTCGTGCTCATGAAAAAGGACGGACGAACGAATCCGGAACAATTGACTGGTTAAAGAATGTGTGAAACAAAAGGCCAGGTGCACTTTTGAGGAAATCTTCTCTTTTGGTGTGGGATATGTTTGTTGCAGACCGTTGTGCAGAAGTGAAAAAAACTGCATAAAATTCAAAAACAACTCTTGCTGCCATCCCAGGTGGGTTGACATCTGTTCTTCAACCACTAGGTATCTGCCTTAATAAGCCCTTCAAGGACAATGTGCGAAGGTATTGGGCAAATTGGATAAGTTCCGATTTGCCGACTGAAACCAAGGGCGGAAATCTAAAGAAGCCGGATATCGTTTTGATTACGCGATGGGTCAAGGATGCTTGGGATGCGATACCTGCAGAAATGGTCGTGAAATCATTCAAGAAATGTTGCATTAGTAACAAACTTGATGGCACAGAGGATGATATTTTTATGAGTGATGATGACAGTGATTGTGATGACACAGGCATAGATGGGAATACTGATGTTTATGATGACGCGCCGATGACGGAGAAAGACTTTTTTGAACTGTTTGGCGAGTCTGACTCGGAATCGGATTTTGAAGGGTTCCGATGAAGTTTTTGGGTATGCAAATTAAATTTAGTATTATATATATAATTTTTTTTCGTTTTCAAATGTTTTTGAATAAATTCATTGAAATTTTTTTCTCATTCCGGGATCGACTTGTACGCGAGTTTCCGATTTTTTCCTCTGAAAGTGGGGGGTCGACTTATATGCGAGTATATACAGTAATCAAAAAACATGTTTTTATAAAGACAACTGCATTACCTGAAACAACAAATAAAAAAAAAATATTAGGATTACTATTCATTACAGTATGAAGTGAGAGAGAGAGAGAGAGAGAGAGAGAGAGAGAGAGAGAGAGAGAGAGAGAGAGAGAGAGAGAGAGAGAGAGAGAGAGAGAGAGAGAGAGAGAGAGAGAGAGAGAGAGAGAGAGATTTTTAAGCAGGGTTTCTGTTAAATTCCTACAGTAAAAGAGAGAGAGATTTTTAAGCAGGGTTTCTGTTAAATTCCTACAGTAAAAGAGAGAGAGATTTTTAAGCAGGGTTTCTGTTAAATTCCTACAGTAAAATTTACTGAGTATTTCCAGGTTTAAGATTTTTGTGTCGGTATAGGGGCCCCACCCCACCCCACCCCACCCTACCCTACACAGTGGTGAACTACCAGGACACTACAATGTCCAAATTTCACCCCCGTATTATTATTTTCAGAGAAATTAAAAAAAAAAAACAGCACTGATTAGTTAAAAAAAACAAACTTCACAATTAACCTGATGTGTTTATGGTGGACACAAACTACAGACAGACACACAGAAACCACTTCGAAATTAGTGACATCGTATTCGGGGGACCCCAAAACATGTATTTCCGTTGAAATCTCGAATTCGAATTTTTGCACGATTACAATACTTCCTCATACTAATGTACGAGAAAGTAATAAGAAAAATTATAGGAAATACAGTACAAAGGCTCAAAATATAGGAAATATAAGATGGGTAGGAGCACTGTTTGCGTACACACAACTCTTCCCCAAACCAAAATAATACATCTGGTGAGGAAAGTTAACCGAAATTTACTTTTTTGCACTTAGATAACATTCCCAATATAGAGATAAAAAATCACTCTATAGTGCACAAGGTTGTTAACAAAATTATAACTCAGAGCCTTCTCAACTGCATTTTTTAATTTTTCAACCCATCTGCCACATAAAACATTACTTTACTGACCACCAACTTTTTTTTCATATCACGTAAATCTTTTTTAAAAAAGCCATGGTATAAAACTGACTTTACAGACCAAAATTGAAAAATACAGACTAAAACTGACCCATCTGAAAAATACTGACTTTTACTGATTTCACTGACCATTTTCCATCCCTGCTGCTTTGCTGCCTTATGCTTCTTATAGCAATATTCATCCTCAGAAACTCTACCTTGCAACATTACCAAGTATACTCCCAAACAGAGATCATCGCTGTTTTCATGTTTATAAGTGAGTCACGGAAAAATTCTCATTGGCTGCCACCGGGAATCGAACCCATGGTCTTCCAGTTATGTGCCGGATATGCTTCCACTACACCACAGCGGCCTCGAATTCCTCCAGACTCACACACGCTAACTGCCAAGACAATTTGGCAGATTGCTTCTCGGAGCCCCCGCACAATGCTGGGGATTAACCAAAGATGGTAAAGCAGCAACTGAACAAATAATTAGAAAGCGAATGAATAATTAATACAGACATTTGACGTGGACCAGGAACATCAAACAGAGGTCATCGCTCTTTCCACGTTTATAAGTGAGTCACGGAAAAATTCTCATTGGCCACCACCGGGAATCGAACCCAGGGTCTTCCAGTTGCGCGCCGGATATGCTTCCACTACACCGGCCAATGAGAATTTTTCCGTGACTCACTCATAAACGTGGAAACAGGGATGACCTCTGTTTGATGTTCCTGGTCCACGTCAAATGTCTGTATTAATTATTCATTCGCCTTCTAATTATTTGATCAGTTGCTGCTTACCATCTTTGGTGAATCCCCAGCATTGTGCGGGGCTCCAAGGAGCAATCTGCCAAATTGGCTTGGCAGTTGCGTGTGTGAGTCTGGAGGAATTTGAAGCCGCTGTGGTGTAGTGGAAGCATATCCGGCGCGTAACTGGAAGACCATGGGTTCGATTCCCGGTGGCGGCCAATGAGAATTTTTCCGTGACTTACTTATAAACGTGGAAAGAGCGATGACCTCTGTTTGGTGCTCCTGGTTCACGTCAAATGTCTGTATTAAATATACTTCCTTCTTTCTCTTTACTGCTTCTTTAATATCACTGTTCCACCAAGCATCACCTTTAAAGTTACCCATTGTTGCAGTACCACAGACCTCTTCTGCAGCAGTGACAACACAGTTCTCAAAACATGTCCAATTCTTTTCTACATCCCTCTTGCATGCTTTCAACTCATTCAGATGTTCACTGAGTAAATCGGAGTACCGCCGTTGTTCTTCAGACAGCCTTTCAATCTTTATTCTTTTCACCACATTTACCTTCTCCAACTAACATTCAGTTTCACTCGTGACAGTACCAAGTGATGATCAGAGCCAACATCTGCACCTCTCATCACACTGGTATCAACAACTAAGTGTTTCAGTTCAGACGCTGATCATAAACAACAAAATCTGTTACTCTTTAATCCAAGAGCACGATTTCCCCAAGTGTATGTGTGGATATATTTTGTGGTTGAAAAATGTATTAGATACCCACAATCAATTTTCAATGCAGAGTTCAATTAATCTTTCCCCATTATCATTCACACAAGGATAATTAAATTTACCCAGAAAGTTTTCAGAAATCACATTCTGCACACTTACTCTAGCATCGAAATCCCCTGCTATTATAAACTTTCTCTTTAACACCAAACTGGCTCAAAACAGCTTTTAGCTCATTCCAAATATCTTCCGTCTTATCAGAGGGATTTGAATCACAAGGTGCATACACTACAACAATTACTATTCTTTGAAGTTTCACTTTCAAATGAATCCAGAGAATTCTCTCACTTATGCAGATGTAATGAATCAAGTTGTTATTTATCTTTTCACTTAAAATTACACCTACACCAGCTTATCCTCTCACATTATCCAATACTCCAGACCACACACTTACCGTTCATTCATTTCTTCTATCCCAATTTCTTTTTCAGTTTCACTTACACACAGCACATCGAATCCAATACTTACTCATTTCTTGAATCATGTCATTCATCTTTCCATTTATACCTCTAGTATTCTAGACATGACACTCGCTCAACAAAGATCTTTTTCTTATATGCTGTTCATAAGTTCTAGGTCGATTCAGTGGTGGGCCACCCTTCTCAAATGTGGTAGGTACACCATGTCTTTGAGTCATAGGAGTCATAAAAGTACATCAGTGTGAGTGATCAGCCTACAGCTAACAGTTCTAGTAGGTCATTCCGCCTAAGGATTTTGCAACATAACCCAGTGAATTGGGATCTTTTTCCAATGTCATACAGAACTAGCTGGTACCTCTTGAAGATCAAAGATAACCCAATAAAATCAAAGGCCCCTTTAATTAATTTGGACAAGGATTTGTACAGATATTTGTCATTTAAATGTAAAACAATTAATTTAATGTTAATTATAGCACAGCTTCTATTGAATATCTTAAAAAGTATTCAGTACGATGTATATGTTGAGTATGGATGTTACTCCTTTATATCCGAACATTCCCATACCAGGGGCTATTGAAATTATAATTAAAAAACTAAAACAAAGGAATGAATTGCGCTTGAAGCAAATTGAAGAAATTAAAAACATTTTGGTATATACACTGACTAGCACGGAGGACCGGACTAGGCTGCCATTTGATGCTGACCTTGGCTACCTACAACGCACGCTCCCTATCTTCTGATTCAAGGCTTCTTGAATTGGAAGAGGAACTACAAAGGATCAAGTGGGACATCGTCGGGCTGAGTGAGGTAAGGAGAAAAGGAGAAGATCTCATTGAACTGAAAAGTGGACATCTCTTCTATTATCGTGGGACAGATACTGGCAGAACTAGTGGTGTTGGATTTATAATAAACAAGAAACTGAAGGATAAAGTGGTAGAAGTTGAAAGTTCCTCGGACAGAGCTGCACGACTCGTTATCCAACTATCGAGAAGATACCAGGCTCAGATTATTCAAACTTATGCCCCCACCACAAGTCATCCTGAAGAAGAAATTGAAGAATTTTATGAGGAAATTCGTCATTTAAATAATAAAGGTAAGCAGCACTTGAAGATAATTATGGGAGATTTCAATGCAAAAATAGGGCACCGGCAACAGAATGAAACTTCAGTAGGTAAATTCGGTCACGGCAACAGAAACCAGCGTGGAAATACTCTCGTTGAGTTTGCAGAGGCAGAAGGATTTTTCATCTTGAATTCCTTTTTCAAGAAAAAGCCACACAGGAAATGGACATGGAGACATCCAATTGGGACGACAAGTGAAATTGATTTTATTATGTGTAACAAAAATTCGTCATCGAAGACTGCAGTGTGCTAAACAAGTTCAACACAGGTAGTGACCATAGATTGGTGAGATGTAAGATGCACCTCAACACTAAACTGGAACGTGGCAAGCTCATAAGACAAACAAAATGTATTGACATAACCAACCTTAAAAAACACCATAATACTTTCAAGTTGGAACTGAAGAACAGATTCTCTGCTTTAGAAGGCCTAACATCGGAAGAAGTGGTTATTTCGGAAGTTAACAGAAAAGTAACCAAAGCTCTTATGGAAACAGCAACAAAATTAGCTGGGTCTAAGAACAAGTTGCATGTAAACAAATTATCAGGAAAAACCAAAATGTTGATGCAAAAAAGAAGAGAGATGAGGACAACTAAAGAAGAGGTGACTTCCAAAGTGGAATATATAGAGCTATGCAAGACAGCACGAAAAAGTATCACTGAAGACGTAAGGAAATTCAACTGTGAGCTAGTGAGGAAAGCAATTGAAAACAACCAAAGTCTAAAGATAGCAAAGGGACATCTCAGTAAGGGAAGAAAACAGATTATGGCTCTGAGAAAAGAAGATGGTTCTATAACAAGAAATAGAGGTGAAATTTTGACAAGAGTGAAAGATTTCTACTCCAAATTATATGAAAGGGATGATACATGTACTCCAGACATCATGAAAGGTACCAGAGTTCTTCCAGTCCTCCCAGCAGAAGTTGCACATGCAATCAAGAACATGAAGCGGGGGAAAGCTCCAGGAGAAGATGGAATTACTATAGACATCATACAAGAAGCAAGTGGAGAAATTGAAACAGTACTCGCCCAAATTTTCACTCGATGCCTTAATGAAGGGAAGATTCCTGAGGATTGGAACAATGCTACAATGATCCTGCTACATAAAAAAGGTGACATTGAGGATCTCAGGAACTACAGACCTATCAGCCTCCTATCAGTGGTTTATAAAATCTTCACTAAAGTTCTTTCACACCGCTTGAAGGTAACACTGGACATGGCTCAACCGAGAGAACAAGCTGGATTCAGGAGTGGCTACAGCACAATAGATCATATCCACGTACTGAGAGAACTAATTGAAAGAGCGAGGGAATATGAACTTCCATTGTGCATGGCTTTTATCGATTATGAAAAAGCCTTTGATTCGGTGAAACCATCAGCAGTTACCACGGCTCTGAAATCCTGCGGTATTGAAGATGCATACATTAATATTATTAATAACATCTATGAAAATGCAAGTGCAAAGATTCGGCTGTTTGAAAATACAACACACATAAAAATTGGAAAGGGAGTGAGACAAGGTGACACCATATCTCCGAAGCTCTTTAATGCCACATTGGAAAATGTCTTTCAATCACTGAACTGGGAAAACAAAGGGATAAAGATTAATGGAGATTATCTAACCCACCTTCGTTTTGCTGATGACGTAGTCATTTTTGCAACTACCCCATCAGAGCTGCAGAGTATGATCCAGGAACTTGCTGACAAGAGTAAAGAAGTGGGATTAAAAATGAACTTTCAGAAGACAAAAGTGATGTTCAATGCTTTTACAAGAAATGAAGATTTATCGATTGATGGAGAAAAACTGGAGATAACAGATACGTATGTTTATCTTGGACAGCAGATATCAAGTGAGGGTCACATTGATGAAGAAATTAATCGGCGTACAAAACTTGCCTGGAGAGCTTTTGGAAGAAACAGCATAATTTTCAAGAGCAATATGCCATTATGTCTTAAAAGAAAAGTGTTTGATCAATGCATCCTTCCAGTGCTTACGTATGGTGCAGAGACGTGGACCTTAACTAAAAGAGACATACAAAGGCTGCAGACAACTCAAAGAAGCATGGAGAGGTGCATGCTTGGTATAACCAGGAGAGATAAGAAGAGGAACTCGTGGATCCGAAAAATGACAAGAGTGGAAGACATCATGATCAGAGTTAAATCCCTGAAATGGCAATGGGCTGGACATACTGCCAGAAGGACAGACCATAGATGGACAGCCGAAATTTTAGATTGGATTCCAAGGGACAGGAAAAGACCCAGAAAAAGACCACATGGGAGATGGGTGGATGAAATTCGTAAATATGCGGGAGTGACATGGAGGAGACTGGCACAAGACAGACCGTTGTGGAGGAAACTTGGGGAGACCTTCGTCCAGCAGTGGATTGATAATGGTTGACAATGATGATGATGATGACACTGACGGAAAGTGAAAAAAAAACACCAAGAAGGAATTGGCGGATGATCATGAAATTTACATATGTTAATGGGGTCGAGTTTACGTAGGTGTGATGTTAATTTCGGGACCAACCGGTGTGCGCTTACGCCACAGCACAGCATAATATGCAAATTATCGTCGGAGGTATTTAAGGAGTACGGCGAAGTGAATGTAATCAGTCGTCGGCGTATGGGCACATGCGAAGACCCTGAAGAAGCTGCAATGCCTGGACATGGAAGATGTGTACGATTTCAGCAGTTATTGGACTTTGAGCGAGGGCGTTTCGTCGGACTCCGCGAGGCCGGGTGGTCGTATCGTCGTATTGTGGAGCGAATCGGACGGGAAGTATCGGTGGTGGCGTAGATGCTCCGAGGAACATTCCCACAAGAGAAACTGGAACCGGGAGTCACAGATGGACTGATAAGCGGACCGATCAACGCATAAGAAGAGCGGCGTTGCCAAGCAGAACATCCAATGTGACGCAAATCCAAGCTGTCGTTGCACCGAGGTGACTGTGCGAAAAATCTGCAACCGTCTACTGGATGCAGGACTACGTGCACGTGTGCCTCTGGCATGTGTACCTCTGACTCCAGCTCACTGTCAGGAACGGCTGCACTGGAGACCGCAATGGCGATCTGTCGTGTTCAGCGATGACAGCAGATTCTGCTTGGGAGCCTCCGATGGCCGTATGCGTGTTCGCAGACGCACAGGGGAGCGTCTACACCCTTCTTGCATCCGCCAGCAACACACAGGGCCTACACTTGGTCTCCTGGTGTCGGAAGCAATCAGCTATCACTCCCGTACACAACTAGTGTTTGTACCGGGTACGTTAAACAGCACCTCCCACATCAACAACATCATGCAGCCCATTGTTGTGCCATTTGTAAGGTCGGTCCATCGTGGTATTTTCCAGCAAGATAACGCACACCCACACACGGCACGTGCAACACAACATGAACTTCAGGGTGTGAGACAACTTCCATGGCCTGCACGTTCACCGGATTTGTCCCCCATTGAGCACGTGTGGGATTTTATGGGACAACGGCTTATCTGGTCTCCACGGTCAGCCACGACCATCCCCGATTTAGGCGTCCAGGTTGAGGATGCTTGGAACTCAATACCCCAAACTTACATCCAACATCTGTACGACAGACTCCATGCCAGAATTGCACAGTGTGACGCAGTTCATGGCGGTTCAACCTCGTACTAACCATGTTACATGGAAATGTTATTTTTCAGTTTACCAGCAAATACAGCTGTATTTTGCCATAATGTTTTGATCACATTATCCTCTGTATTCTGTTATTATGCTGTATAAATTTTCGTTGGTATCAGAAGTCTCCTTCTTGGTGTTCTTTTTTCACTTTCCGCCAGTGTATTTCTAAAAATAATTTTTTCAAGTATAGTGGGAAAATATGTTAAATTTTTACCAGCACTCTCCCTTTCCCCATCTGAGGATTTAGGGCACCACATTTCACACCACTGATTAAATTCAAAAGGTTTTAATTTTCATATAAATAGTTAAAAAATTTCAAATTGACATGCATCACATCTTTCCCACAATTCAATCACATGAGGTCACAGGAAAAAACATAGATTATATATGAATACAATACATATCTCAGAATTACTGTTTCTTCATTAACCAGATGGAAAATTTTTATTTGCACTGTGCAATCTGAATACCGTCTGCACAGAACTCCAAGGAAAAAAAATAATATATATGAAAAATCTATCTACCAAACAAAACAAAATATAAATGTCAAAAATAAATGCAATACCAATTATAAAACTAAATACCTGGTTTTGGATCCTTAACCTCTGTGGTGGCAGGCACACCAAAATTGAAAATGCCAGAACTCTTGGGTGTGCTTTCTGCTGTAGACGAAGCTGTACTTCCAGAAAATTTAAATAATGATGATCTAGAGGATGCTGCAGCTGGAGGGTTAGGGGTACCAAAGACGAAATTCGTTGGCTGTGAAGTACTAGAAGAAAAACTTAGACTCTTGGTAGAATTAACTTCAGCTGCACTTTGTGGTTCAACAGGAGTTTCCTGTGTCATACCACGGGAACTGTCTGCAGGTATTTTAACAGGAGCAGTTTCAGATGATGCAAGCTGTTTACTTGGTTCACTGCCGAACATAAATGGTGAAGGCAAACTGACACTACCAGATGCAGCAGTATTTGTGAAAACGGTCGTCGTTTGAGCAGAAGACACAGTACAACTGGTAGTTTTAACGTCGTCAGTTTTATTACCAAATGGGAATGTGGTAGTAGACTGAGGCTGTAAACTATTACTTCCAAACACAAAGCCACTGGATATTATTCCACTGCTGGCTGTAGTAGTGGTAGTAGTAGTATTAGTAGTAGTAGTAACTGTAGTAGTAATTGTATTACTACCACACTGTGTGTTGGAAATGCTTGTTATGCTAGATGTGTTGGAAGGAAACTGGGGTGATGGTTTTGGCAGTAGTTGAACAGTTGGTGCAACACTCGCTAATATGCTAGATTTTGGAACAGTCTCAATTTCAGTTTTATGTTCAGTCTCTTCTGAAATTTCTGTGTTAACAGTTTTGGAATGATCATTTGTAGCTTTCTGGTTAGAGTTCAAATTTCCAAAGGTGAAACAAGGAGCTGGAGTGGAGTTATTGTTTGAATTAAAGCCTTTGTTGTCTGTTTTTAAAGCAGGTGATTCAATTTTAAATAATCCTTCAGAAGGTTTCAATGAAGCATCAGGTACAGTCACACCAAATTTAAAACCACCTGATTCTGCTGAAGTCACCGGGGTAGGAGGATTAAATTTAAATCCTTCTGTTGTTGTCACAGGAAGGGTTGTTGAACCAAATGTCACACTGCTCTGTGGCTTTGATGTTTCTGACGAAAGAGTGCATAAGAATGGTGAGGATCCCGCAGTAGAAACAGGATTAGCAACAAGGGATCCAAATCTAAAGCCAGTAGAGCCAGTGGGAGTAGTGAAATTTGATTTAGAACCAGTAGAGGAGGATTTAGGATCTGAAAAAGGAAAATAAAAATAATCCGAATTTCATACAGCAAATTATCTAAAAACAACAGAGAACTAATAATGATTTTAACTACAAATGCCCAACACAGAAGTAAAAATAAAAAAAATTATATAAAACAAAGGTGAAAAATCTATACAGTTGCAATATGTCTGACTTTAATGCAAATTACAGGGTGTTCTAAAAATAACTGTGCACTGAAAGCAACACTTACCATGTTGAACTAGTTCTTACAGGGTGTTGGAAATGGTCTCACCAATATCCAGACATGTCTGCACAAGCTTCTGCATGTTGGTGAAGATTTTCTCAAGGTATGTGGTGTGATTTGTTGGATGTGGGTCGTTATTGCATCCTGCAGCCCTTAAAGTATATATCGATTACCCATGTACACCCGCCCCTTCAGTGTTCCCCAAACAAAAAAAGTCAGGCAGTGTCAGATCCAGTGACCAGGCAGGCCACAGTTCCCGGGAGATGATGCAATTTCTGAAGAATTCCTCCACAAGCTGTACTGATGCGTCAGCAGTTGCACTGTCTTGCTGGAACTATCCTTCATTGATTTCTTGTTCCACGAGTTCGGATATGAATGGTTGTGACAGCTGCCTCACGGACTTGTGTGAACTCCTCTGCATCCTGTATGGTCTTGTCTGCCATGGATGGCAAACTGGGAAGGGGGCATCCAGAACACTGCCAGTTTCCCGAAACTTCACTATGAGCTGACGTACCACTTTATGATGGGGGACGTCTGAATTACGAAACTTGCTACAGGGTTCGTACACTTCGGGGGGGGGGGGGATTCAAGGACTCTCCAGGCCTTTTCCAGGACATATACAAAAAATTTCCGGAATGATTATTACGCTTTACAGTATCATGGTCAAATTATTTTTTAAAAGCAATTTTGGTTTTAAGTAATAAAAATGCTGAAAATTGTAAATGGATTAGTGTGCATTTTTACTCATTACATTTCTTTTTAATAAGAGAATTACCCAATAATGCAAGAATTCAAAATAATAGAAAAGTTGAAAATAGGCGAAAAGATTTTTCAAGGAAAAACCTACGCTAAGGAAAAATAATTTTTCAAATATTTTTGTATCAGACTATTCACACTTATAGCAGAAGTGTGAATAGTCTGACACAAAAAAGTTGGCTTCCTTCCAAAATCGTTTTGCTCTGAGGTTTAGAGAAAGTTTAGAAATTTTATTTTCCAAAAATTGCGACTCTGAGCTCCCCATTTACAATCCATACATCTGGAAATCTCTCATTGCATCACGTCACCCGGAGTTACCACTACAAAACTTACCTTTCCAATCTGGCAATGAAACAAATCATAGTCGCATTGATGAAGGCCATAGTAATGGCTGAAATAAATTTGCCTTAACAATTATTATATGTAACTTAGCGTGTTCTCAACTACCATCAACTTAACTTGTTTGTTAGTTACGTGCACAGTGATGAAAAGTTGCAAAATCATTTTTGAAGCAGGTAAAATACATTTTTGGTGTAAGAATTTTTTTTTCGGAGCAGGTAAAACATTGGTTGATAGAACAAACTCTTAAGTAAAAAAAGTTTTGGAACTAGATGTGCCATACTCGAATTTAAAACATCTTCACGCACGCACGCACACACACACACACACACACACACACACACACACACACACACACACAGATTTTAATTTTATAACTTGTAACCTTAGCAGAATTCTGTTATGAAGCATTTACAGGGATCATAGCATACTTCTGGAAAATTTTAGGTAGGAATTTTAGGAATTTTAGGAATTTTTAGAAAAATTTTAGGAAAATTTTAGGAGTGTATTTCAATAAAAACTAGATGTATATTTGTATACATCTAGTAAAACAACTTTGTATACATTGTAAAGAGTTTGCTTCACACCCTTCAACCATATATACTGATAGACTGCGCATGACATCAAAATTTCTGGCTCCAACATAAAATCACATGACAACAGTCAAAAAGATGGGTTACACCTGCTGTGCTTATGGTTGCTCTGACCGATATAGTAAAGAAAGTTCTATGATTTTTCATGGGTAAGAAACGAATTAAATACCTAAGTCGATAAAGTTCAATTACTTAACCAGAAACTTGCAGCTATTGATATAAAAATATAGTAACTTAAGAAAAAAAAATGGAATGCATGTTCCAAATTCTTCGCAAATGTTCATCACATTATAAATCACAAAATGTAAACAACCCGATCATGCATGTATATAGCTCATAAGTAAACTTACCTGAAGAGTTTTCATTATATATGAGAGGCGCATTCACATAATACACCGAAAACACTGAAGTTCTGCAGCGTAAATTAGTAATCATAACAGCATTTTTACACGAAATTTGGAGTCTGATGATGACGTGCCCAATGTTTGAGCCATGGCGGCTTTGATGCAGCTATTGCCAATGTGCAGTCCATTAGTATATATGGTCGAAGTTAACACCCAAATTTTTTGCATAACGTCTAATGTCTAAAGTTTAAGTATGATTTACTTCTAATGTTCAGTTCTTATCTTTTCACGTGTTATTATCATATTCAAGTATATTTACCACATTCAAGTTTCACTTTGAACATTAATATGCTGTTGAACCAGAAGCAATTCACGATTTTCACAGTAAAGTTTTCAGGTTTCACATTAAATTATAATATCCTAAAAAGGTAATTGAAAACCAAGAACTATGTACAATTGTTCACTGAATTACTTTTTTCATATTATTGTTTTAACCTTTTCCTGATTAGCCTATCTTTTTCTGCTTCTACCACAACTAATTTACTTTCAGTTTTCTTTATTTCAGCTGAACCTTGTATGATCAAGTTAGAGGCAACTGCTATTTCAACAGTATTTTGTTTTTCTACAGCTTTTCTCATTCTTTCTGTTCCCTCTTAAATTATTGCTAGGGAGGCTTCTTTATCGTTTTTAAGTCTATTTATTTCTGCATCATTTTCTTTTATTTTGTCATCAAACTCAGCTTTTCTTTTTTTCTCTAGCTGCTTTTCCTTATTTTCCCTCTCTTTCTGCTTCCTTTCTTTTACCTTTTTTGATTCTTCTTCCTTCAGCTTATCAACATACTCTTTATAAAATTTATGTGAATCACAAACACTATTTAACAAATTTCTTGTTATGGGAACTTTACTTACACATCCATAGTGTTTAATGGCCCCTTTAACTATTCTTAATGATGTTATAGTTGAGTCTTTTAAGTTAGCCTTGTCCTTCCTTAACAGAGCAGTGTTAACCGAAAATCCATTTTCTGCATCAGCATTACCATGAGGTAAAACTAAAATTGACTTTATGAGTTTAGCAAGATTTGAGTATTTTTCTTTTCCGCTAGAGTCTTTAATACTAAATATATTACGCCAGTAATGATCAATCCGCACTGGAATATGCCCTTCCTCTGAAAATTTCACTAGTTCATCTAGAGTTGGCTTATCGCAATTTAAAAGTTTCCACTCTTCTCTTACTCTATCAATTTGTTCCTCAGAAAGATGCAAAACACTTGAAATTCTGGTTATTTCCGAAAGTCCTTCAGTGACTGAAAGTTGAGTTGACTCTTTCTTTGGTTCTTTTACCTTTAAAACTTCTATGTCTCTTAGCTTTTGATTGCAGAATGGCAAATTTGACTTTAAATATTTTGTGGTTGCAATTAGTGATGATCTTACATCTAAGAGAAATAATTTCTGCCTGGTCTCCTGAACATTCCTGAGGAGATTTTTTGTCTTCATACCAACTTCTAACTCCCCTAGTTTTTTCCATGAATTTTTGTTTTCAAAATCTACATTCTTTAGGTCTTCTCCAAATTTCCCTGCTATAACATCATCTTGGATAAACTGAGCCATAACATTCCTCATTAAAGTATTTAAATCAGAATATAACTGGTGTATTTTTGGTTCTTCACTCTGATAACATAATGAAAACTTTTCAAAATTTTGGTGTGAAAATGAAATTAATGCTAAATAGCAAGGAGTAAGCTCATTTTTCAGGAAACAGTGAATTCTTTTATACCTTGCCGAATTGCGCAGTTGTTTTTCAAATATTTTTTGAGATGGCAAGAAGTTTAAAAAATATTCTGTAATATTTAGCCATTGATCCAAGAGCCTCTGGGCTACAGAACCAACGGTTAACCATCTGTTGCTGACATGACGCAAAGAAATTTGGCAGTGACCAATGTTATATCCTCGACAGATTTATAATCCTCTCGTCTTGCAGCACTACTCTTTAAAAAGTAATGCATATCAGTAGCAAATTCGTCAAAATCTATATTTAAGCTTGTCAAAAAAATTTTAAATGCATTACTAACAACATGCAGGTTGCAAAAACCTAGTTCCAAAGATTTCTGGCCTGTTTCTTGTTTTACAACTTCGTTGAATTTGCGTAAAAGCACTTATTTACATTTGGGCTGTCCATGGATACACAAATAATTCTGTTCAACGAAATATTGAAGGATGATAACACATCAAGAATTTCTTTTAGCAAAATATCTGCTGTTGCATGACCCAGAAAAACGCTTGTTAGGTATCGGCAAGAAACTGAATTTATTTCTGAAGACCAGTACCTGAGATACACATCCAACTGCCGTTTCACTTGTGTATTTGTAGTTTCATCAAATGCTATAGTAACCTTCCCTGGGCTACTAGATGCAATGTCTTTTTCAAATCCTCTTCAAAATATTTTGACAATCCATGTGATATCACATAAGCAACTTTTTTCTTTAAGTTGCATTTTGGCTGCAATAGCAGAATCAGGAAACATTTCTTTGAAAAGTTCAACTGTTTCAGTGCATGAAACAAAAGACATATTGTCCTTAGCAACTTTCATGGCCCATAATGCTTCGGCTTTAGCCAACCGTAAATCATGACTCAGTACTTCACTAATATTTGTTTTGGGCTGAAGATCCCGTCCTCCAAAGGCTTTCAGGATGGACTTATTTTGAAATTGCTTTGAAATTTCTGCAAATGTTTTTTCCTTTATGATGCGCTTTTACTTGTGAAAATCCATTATTAGAAATGTTGAAAATTTCTGAACACAATATACACTTAGCAGAAAATATTGTTTCAGTTGCAGAACACCATTCTTTCAACTTCACTCGGTCCAATTCTTTGGCGAGCCACGCATCTTGAAATTTCGTTTTGGATTTAGGCATCTTAAACACTTGTATTACTAACCAGAAAATGAAAGGGAAGTACAAAAACACGTTCCAATATTGCAAAACCAGACAACTTCCCGAAATTTGGCTGCGAGGATGTCAGAAGATATGGAAAAAAAAAAAAAAAAAAAAAAAAGCAGGTCACCACTAGAGAACTGAACCTGCACACAGCACAGAGAACACCATAAAAGACGTAAAACCAGAAACTATCATACGCATCTCACGCAAGTTCAGTCAAAGCGAGTCGGAGCCGAGATATATTGCGCATTAAAGGTCGCTGTCGCCGACGCATGATCGAAGGTCAATGATCACGTGCTCTACTGCCTGCCAAGATAATACTCAGCTACCATCCCATCGTCATTACCGGAGGTTACGGAAGGAGACCACATGTTTCCTTTTGCTTCCACCCACCTGCGGTTTACAATAACAAAACATCAGCAGAAGGAGGTTCCACAAGGCATGTACAAAAATAAAGTACGATCTTCTGCGTGCCACGGAGTTCGTCTGCAAAGCGCAAACCAGGGGTGAAAATGACCCCTCCCCTTTTCCCTTAGATCTCTTGTTACTCTCGAAAACTGTTCGAAGGCAAAAAATGGAACGCCCGCCCCGAAGCAAGTGCATCTCGATGGCGTCATTTTTCCCTCCCTTCAGCAGCACAGCATATAGGCTGTGTTTCTACAAAAACAGGTCTTTTTACCTTACCGTAATGGTAAATTTATTGGCGTTAATAACGGTTGTGTTTTTAATAAAAATAAGCTTACGAAAATTTTAGGATGAATAGCAAATTTTAGGTCTAATTTTAGGAATTTAAGGAGGGTCACAAAATATTAGGAATTTTAGGAATTTTAGGAGGAATGCGATCCCTGCATTTATTTTACAAAAAATGTTTATTTTTTGCTGCTTTTCTCAACATTTAATTGCTCATTTCTATTTTTTTAAGATGGTTTGCAATGTTTTGTTTTGCTTCTTTTAATAGTATCTACTTTTTATTGCACTTTTTTGAATTTTACAGCACATTCAATGTTCATCTCAGCATTGTTTAACATTTTGAGAGGAATCCAACTGCTGCAAAAGTTCAGCTTCTTCCCGTTTCAAATCACCTTGTGAACATTCAATTTCTTCTTTTCTTTTTCACTTATTTTGCTGCACTTTTCCAGCACTGATCTGTTCTTGATATTTTTTCCAGAATTCTTTATAAGCTGTCAGGAGTTTTTTGGTTACATTAATCTTACTTACATCTCCATTTGGTCTCTTGACATTATCTTTGTACTTCTTGCTCTCTACACGACGCCTACAATCATTGCAGCTCCCAGGTGCTAGGCTAAAATTGCAACCACATGGCTTACAAAATGTGATTTGCCAAAACTTTAGATGCTTCATAAAAAGGCCATTCTTTACTATATATATTGTGATACACTTGATGATGAGTTTTATCTGACTTCGTTCTTTTTGTTGTCATAGCTGTCTCACTGCTACGTTTCATTTCGTTTTAATCAAAATTAACCCTTTCCACTCAAATAACTTTTCACCCATACTCACCCAGCACTAGTTTTGTTGTTGTTGTTTCTTCTGCGGCAGAGGCCACAAATCAGCAATGAAACAGCTCAGCTTTGGCTCGCCAGCCCCGACACATGAGCTATAGAGGCATCATTGGCGTGGCGGGTGACACCCGACCTATTCGGCGAAAAAGAAATGTCTCGCGAGCGTCGACATGAGAGCAATATGAGCGTGGCGGATGACACCCGACCTATTCAGCGAAAAAGAAATGTCTCGCGAGCGCTGATACGCGAGTTATAGAGGTGGTGTCAACGCCATGGAGGGTGACACCCAAACTATTCGTCGAAAAAGGAATTCCTTGCAAGTGTCAACATGCGAGCTATAGAGGTGTCATATGCGTTGCGGAAAATACCCAACATGCGAGCTATTCGGCGATTTCGTAATGTCATCCAACAGTCGAGGGAAAGGGTTAAAAAAACGTTTGCACCAAAATTTTCACAAGCACAAAGCCACATGTAATCAAAGTAAAGAGTTCGCAAAAGGCGCTGAGCTGAGTTCCCTCTCGGCTTTTGCACTCAACAATCGCAAATGGCTGTGCAGGGAATCACTTGATAAAACTCCGCCTACATTGGCGGGAATGTCAGAACATCGAAGGCGTATATGGACTATCTGTAAAGTGCGTTTTTTCGACCAAAAAAATGGTAAAAAAAAAAAAAATAGAAAAAGGCGAACAGGGATTTTGCATGGGCTTTTCCGTTGTTTTTGGGGAGGCTTCCGTAAAACCATAAGATGGAGTAAAAAAACCATAAAAGAATCTCTGAATACCTATCAATCCTTTAGAAACAGACCCATCATATCCTTGCATAGAACTGCCATTTTCAGTTGTCCTCAGTGTCAAAGAAATTTCTAATGACTGAACTTACGCTGTATTTACGTAATCGTGAACCTTGCCCGGAACGAAATAACTGCGCCATCCCAAAGAGCAGGGAACGACATATAAACAATCTGAATTGTACAACACTCCCAAAGACCACCAAACCATCTGTAAACAATATTCACCAGGATTTCACAACGTACAGCATCATTTATCCTACATGCCACGTGATTACAACAAATTCCTCCTGCATAAGCTGCACTTACATCGTGAAACCTATTTGTCACTTATGCCAAAAAAACAACAACAAAGAATTAGAAAGTAAGTGAAAAACATTCCGAAATGTTGGGATTAGCGGTACATATTGAATAAGCGTCGTTATACGTTTAACCAAATTAGGTGTCGACCTTAAAAAAAGTGTCATTCGATTCGCCGTTTAAAACGGCATTTTTTTGCTGTGAAAACATTTTTTTCACTTGGCAGTTTTTGCTGTGGATTGCCGTTTCGGCGCAGTTGGGCACAAATATATATATATATTTTTTTTCGTAATTTGTAGCAGTTTGGCGCAAGACAATGAAATTGGCACAGTTTGGCACAAACTTTCCATCACTGCGTGCATTACCTACCACTCATTTAAGACTTGTGCATTAAGAAAAATTTGAAATTATATGAGAAACATTTCACAGTGGATATGATACGCTCTCCAGGAAATAAATCATTTTTTTAAATGGGACTCTTAGAAGCAGAGATATCAACAAAAATAAGATATGCATCTACATCCCCTGGCGGAAAAACTATGCATTATTTTAAGAAGAAAGTATTCGCAAAAGTTTGTTCTATGTGAGAGGTATCGGTCCACGAAATTTTTTTTTTTGAAGTGAGTTTTCAAGTGCTCAAATTTTGCTGCAAATATATTGAAACAGAAATAAACACTTACGCCCCCTGGTGGCCAAACTTTACCAACTATTAAAAGTCATATGCAAAACATTTCCATTCAGGAGCTGTATCGGATACAGGAAGAATTTCTCAAATCGGAGTTTTAGAAGTAGAGATATCGGGGAAAATGCAATCTGCCTTTACGTTTCTAGTGGAACGTCAGTGAGTTACTTGAAAAATTTGAAGATATATGAGAAACGTTTCGCACCCGAACTGCTATCCGACAACGAAGGAATTTTTCAAATCAGACCCTTAGAAGCAGAGATACTGACAAAAATAAGATAGTCGCGCCCATTTGTAACGAAGTCGTTAATAACGAATTTACGGTTATAGCGTAAGAACGGCCATTCCCCTTGATTTAGGTAGAAAAACACATGGTAAATTATTTATTTATAACAAAGTCAAAATTACCAGTTACGGATTTAACGAAGTGTTGCATATCCTTTAACATGCTTCCCAAAATTGAAATTAAATTGACAAATGCCTTAAAAACAAACCAGATTTTTGCAAAAAGACTACCAGAAGATTACATAGAAAAACAAAAACGTAGCGTGGTTTTCCCACGCTTCATGGGTCTCACTCTAACTGATGCCAAAGAAACAACCAATCAACAGCAGGAGCAGAAGTTCAACAATCCTAGCGGTGGCTACTTCTTATTGGTCGTGACCTTCAGCTTCCCACAAGGAATGATACGTTTCCCGAGGTCGCTGTTATAGAAATCCGGCTCCGCTGGCTACATTGACTCGGAGTACAGCATAGCATGTGCGAAATTTTGGGATGTCTCAAAAGCGTAAAGTGCTAACTTTGGAGGCGAAAGGGGACATAATAAGGAAATGTGATGGAGGCCAAAAGAAAACGGAGGTGGCCAAAGAATATGGGATAGCAGAAAGTTCTTTATCCACAATTTTAAAGAACCAACAAAAGGTTTTAGCGAAATTGGCAAAATCTGAAGGTGCCGCAAATCGGAAGAAGGTACGCCCGGCTCTCTACCCGGATGTAGAAGATGCCCTATTTCACTGGTTTACAGCTGCCAGGGCCCAAAACTTGCCAGTGAGTGGTCCAATAATCCAAGGAAAAACTATACTCGGGGCAAACTTAACCTGTCATTGGAAGGAAGGCTACAGAGTGTATACTTCCACTGCATAAAATAGTTCCGGTCTAAAAGCTCGTACTCCAGCTTCAACTGGCACCTAAAAAGGACACAAATGTTCATACGTTGTGTGTGTGTGCATTTAAAAAATTCAGATCTCAGTTTCAGCGGCATTTCTAAAAAAAAAATATAGAAATTCGTGTTTTGGTGACGTCACTGATGGTTCTGTGTCACAGCATTCTTGTTTAGGTCAGAGTTAAGCTGTCAATCCAGTGGATATTTATTGCTGTGGGGTGTGGGGGGTCATTAGCGGAAAGATGGGGGAGAAAAAAGTGTTTCCGAGGGCATTTCGCGTTTCTCCCCCTGCTTTCTCCTTCTTGATTGTTGTTTTAAAACACTCTTCTGTCTTTTCGAATGGCATCTGCCGGTCACTCGAGTGTATTTCAGCCGCATAAAACTGGGAAACCATTGCGAAGCTCTGCTAAGGTGATCGTTATGAATGTTTTCAATAAATTAATGGAAAAACATTTGCCGAATAAATCGGAAAATGAAATAACAGTTCTTACGGCAGAACTCACTGGTTTTTCAAGTCACACCATTGCGAGAATGAAGGTTGAATTTAGTATTGAAGTACCTCAGATCCATCGGCAATTTATTTCTTCAAATTAAAATACAATTCTCGCTTGGCTTACATAGAACGTTTTCTTGAAATTAGTTTGGAGTTCCCAATTCAGTTCTCAATATAGGCCAAGGAACGGCTATCTTTTCCTTTTCAACTTTTGTGCGCAGTTGCCTAAACGCGAATGAACCGGCATCAAAATTCAGACAAATGAAAGAGTTCCTTCCCGCCATTAGGCACTTCGGGAAACTACCACACATAATTCGGAAACTTGGAAAATTGCCACACATTCAAAGTGTTCCTCAGAGGAACAGCAATTTGTGCCCGGCCACTCAATGGAAAACATGTGGCAATTTTCCAATGTGTGGCAATTTTCCAAGTTGCTGAAAGATGTGTGGCAGTTTACAGTGAACCCTAAAATATCATTAATCACAGAGACCGGCTCTTGTCCAGTACTTATGGCAACACAGTGTAGTTAAAAAGGCATACACATTTAACGGGTATCTGTTATAAAAAAAAATCTAATCAATGCAAAATTTTGGGAAGAACGAAATTTTACGCATAGCTGATGACATGGTAAAAATACTTTGAATTAAATCCCACAGTTGGTAATCTTCAAGCAGTAAGTATAAATAAATGAAATATATATAAAAAAAAATAGAAAAATATGTGAAAACAAAATTAGGCCACTTAAGACTTCTTCCCGTGTTTAGCAATTTCAAAAGGATAAATAGAGAGAGAGAGAGAGAGAGAGAGATAAATTGCTTGTCTACCGGTCAGCGAGGAGCACGCGCGCGGGGGGGGGGGGGGTACTGGGGATATGGTCAGGGCTGGGACATGGTGCTAAAATGAGGGGTCAGTCTGTCACCGTGGGCTCCCTCGCAAAACTTCCGAGTGAAGATTAATTACACACCATTAGTGCGGAGTAATACTTGCAACTGGGAGTGCTAAGGATCCGTAGCATTATCCCCATTGCCAGGATAGCTTTGCCCCGAGTATAGATATCTGGGCCTGGCTTTGGGGTATGATAACTTTAATCCGGGAACTGGCTGGTTACAAAGATTTAAAAACCGTCACAACATTACTTGCAAAACTGCGACCGGAGAGCCTGGAGAAGCAGACGTAGCCGCAATGAATGACTGGATAACAAATAAGATGGACCACATACTTACAGATTATGCAAGGTCAGACATTTACAATGCTGATGAAACAGGACTTTTTTTTATCAGATGCTGCCATCTAAGACAATGGGCATTCGTGGAAACAAGTGTGAAGGTAGAAAGGCAAGTAAACAACGTATCACAGTGATGCTTTGTGTTAACATGGATGGTAGAGACAAATGAAAAACCTTTGATTATAGGCAAGTTTGTCAAGCCAAGATGTTTTAAAGGAGTGGATATGTCATCACTTCCTATCATGTACCGCAACAACAGAAAAGCTCCAAGCTTTTCTGTTGTTTCGTGAGTGGCTTGGCGCGTTTGACAGCGATATGGCAGCAAAGCATCAAAAATCTTGTTGCTAGATTGTTCAGCACACTATGCAGCATCTGCATTGACAGCAGTGAAATTGTTATTTTTACCTCCCAATACAACATCCAAATTGCAGCCTCTGGACCAAGGCATAATTGCAAATTTTAAAAGCATTTACAGGTGGTTTATCGTTGAACGCCTCCTCTTAAATTTAGACAAAGGGCCCGATACGAAAATCGACATACGAATGGTTACTGACTTTGTTCGCCGTGCATGGAATATGGTAACCCCACTGACGATACAAAATTGCTTCTGAAAAGCAGGCTTTTCCCCAAGAGCTGACAATGAAGAAATAGCTATGGAGGAAACAGATCTTGTACTCGCTCAAATGTGGGACGACATTGTGGAGAAGGAACTAAACGACGGAGCAACACTCCAGAATTTTTGTACTGCTGACGATGACGTTGTTGTAAGCCCACTTCTAACAGATGCTGAGATCCTGGATCAAATTCAAGGGAAGTTAACTGTCATTTCGTGCTCTCACACTGAGTTAGAGGATGCAACTACCGGACAGACAGTATCGGCTGCATCAGTAGTATATTCATTGGACAATGTAGCTAGATTTTTGATGTCACATAACAGGTACACTAGTAGTGAAGCAGAAAAACTAGACTACATAGAAAAATTAATAATGTCATGTGCTGAAAAGAAGAAGCAAAGTTCTTTAGATTCATGGAAATATTAAAAAAAGTAAGTCTCTACAATGAGTTTTCTTGTATTTATGAACTATGTACATACGCACTTCGTATTATATATACGTATTAAAGTGACTGCATATACGTACAGCACTTTTTATTTATAACGAAGTTTTCTCCAGGTCCCTTGGACTTCGTTATAAACAGGCGCGACTGTATATATCTACACCCCCTGGCAGAGAAAACATACATTATTTTAAGAAGAAATTATTCCGAAAAGGTTTATCGGCATGAGTGGTATCGATCCATGAAAGATTTTTTTCAATCGAGATTTTAAAAGGTCAGATTTTGCTGCAAATACATCAGAAGCAGAAATTAACATTTACGTCTCCTGGTGGCCAAACCATTCTTTACCAAAAATTAGAAATTATATGCAAACATTTCCTATCAGGAGGTGTATCCAGCCCAAAAAGAATTTTTCAAATCATAGTTTTAGAAGCAGAGAAATCATGGTTTACTTTTACTATCCCTACTGAAAAATCTTTGTGTAACTTGAAAAAGTGACTATACCTAAAATAGCTAGATTTTGATGGGTTTTTTTTACAATATAAATGGCATCAAAAGGTAAAATTTTTTTTTTCCAATCCGATGTTTAGAAGTAAATATATGGAATAAAATATATTTTGAATTCGATATGTTCTTCATTTACGCCCTCTTGTGGATAAAACGTGCACCGTAAAAAAAAAAAAAAACAACGGATTGCAAGGATCATCATTGCACATTTTAAGCTCTCCAAGCGGGGGGGGGGGGGAAATTCAAATCGGACTAATAGTTGCAGAGATATGGTGGACAAACCGGGAACATATACACGATCTTTTTACAGTAGACGTGCTAAAAAAGATGTAACACTGACTTTCTGAAAGAAATTCAAACATATTTTTAAGCATTAATTTCTAATTTCAAGGCTTTTCAAGACAGCTTAAAAAAAAAAAAAAAAAAAAAAAAAAAACGTTTTTCCAGGATATTCCAGGCCTTGAAAACGTTATCAAGAATTTCAAGGACTTTCCAGGTTTTCAAGCACCTGTGAGCACCTATTCCTAGCAACTGTTTTTGCACTTCGTTCGTGTACTTGTTGTCATAGTGAAAGACATGTTCCACCAAAAACACTCCCTGTTCACCCGTCAACACCATTGTCCTTGTGCCGAGGCAAGTGATCATGTAACACGTCTGCCTCCGTCGACCAAGCACTCGGGAATGACCTTCACTTGGAATGACAGCTGCACGCGCCTTAGGGTGGGGAGACATGAAGTTTACAAGGCACAGAGCACTTCCATGTGGCAGGTCACTTCTACTGCAATTTCATTCAAAATTTCTTTATTATTACATTACTGCAATTCGTACATTCAGTGCACAATCATTATACACTTGTACAAGTTCTCCTTAATACCTTTTAAAATGTGACATCTATGTGCTTGAGTATACCATCTGGCAAAATTTTGGTAAAAATTTACTTCCCTGGAAATGTGCAATGAAAGATGTCCGTATATAAATTTCTATAAGATACATCAAAAAGACTTAAAATACCTGTAGCAGTTCTTATTTTTAACAACGCCAAATAAAAGCATAGATTTAGAGAAGCTACTTAAATCTAACAGAGCAAGTATGACTGGTAATTTAAATGAAATAAAAAAGTCAAAACTTAAACAGAAATAAAGATCTGGAGAGAGAAACACCTGTGGTTACATTGTTTGGTAGATTCAGTGTAAAATTTATGCCATACCTGCAAACCAATATTAGCAAAAATCCAGAAGATAATCCAAAACTCAACAAAATATGGAGCAAAACTCAATTTACAAGTCATTCCAAATACTTACAAATTATAAAGAAAAACATCTACTTTTTAGCCTTTTTCTGATAAATACATGCACGATGCATTTCATAATAGCCATTCTCGCAGCAGCCTATCCCTACTGCAAATGAAGTATTCTGAAGATCCAAAACAATTGCTCCAAATTTTGCAGAAGCAACTTTTAGTTCTCACAGTTTTTTATTTTTATTTATTTTTTATTTTGGCACTTTCGACTTCAGGAATATTTTTCTAAATAAAGGATCTGCATCATCTACTGCCCTACTTGGCAACTTATGTTCCACTAAGAAATATCAACAAAAGGTTTTCTGCATGAATTGCATCCAAATCTGTAACTCCACTGTCATTTCTTTGCATAACAAAAATAACCTTTAAATTTTCATATTCTTCAGCTTTTTCCCTTTTCTTTACAGATTTTAAATGCCAATTTTATCTCCACAGCATATCTAGTCCAGTCCCTGGCCATAAGACCCGTCGGAATTTTGAGGTAGACGAGTTTTCTCTTCAGATCCTGTTAGGGCATGCCCAAAGGAAGGATAAAATCTTGGGTAGACATCTGGCAACCCAAGCATAAATTTTATAGGACACCATTTTATTTTGGACATATATGGCCACTAGTCAGTATTGAATTTCGTAATTTTCTGTTCTTTCCAATATACCTATACGAAATATGACATGTTTTTTGGATTCCTCATAAAATTTCCTACAAGATCGGACAATTTAACCAGCAATAAAACAAGTTTATGAAAATCTAAGCATTTTTTTTATTTTATTTAGTGATTTCTTGAAAGGATACTTATATTTATCTAAACAAAAAAATTAACTGATGTGAATTTTGCTTGTTTCTGACTGAATAAATGAAATGGAGAATAACAAGCTACTTGTTGGCCTACATCTGTGTCGAGCGAGTGGAACTTCAATAAATGCAGAGATTTCAAAATGTATTTTATGCCAAAAACACAACAAAAAGAAAACAACAACTACAGCAGAAGGAAGACAAAAAATCTTGGCTGCTGCTGAAATACGACAAAGTGATGTTTTTAAATGTATCAGTTTTCTTGGGCATGATTCTGAGTTTGTGTACCATTATATAAAGTATAAGTTTGTCCGTGCCGGGCATCGAATCCGGGTCCCCTTCCTCCGGAGTAAGTCGTTCTCCCAACTAAGCTACACGAACATGTGCTCTCACTGCTATCTGCCTTTATCTCGTGCGTCTTGCGGTGCAGGCACGTCACATCTCTTAATGAAACAGAAGCAGATTTCAAAATCATTGAAGAGGTTAACATTTAACCACGTGTGACGAGATAAACAAAAAAAAGAGGCACTGATGTGTTGCAAAGTGTTGGAGGATTAACAAAACCAAAGTGCATTGACACAGTCTGGCATTCATGCTATATCTCAAAGGCAAATGTTCCATTACAAAATATTGGTTTTCTCCCAATACTGCCTTACCCAATAATGACAGCATATGATAGTGTGGATTCATGCACGAAGAATTTCCAAAGCTTGCTTTTACATCTCTATCAACAAGCACTGCCACTGTCACGTGATGACTGCCACAGAAATTCAGTTGATTACAAATGAATTCCCAGACGTTGTGCTACTCCTGGGATCTTTCCATATGACTAAAATTCTATGTGCATGTATTGGAAAATACATAAAGGGCAACGGGTTAGAAAACCTTTTCATTGAAAACCATGTGTTTGGTCCAACAGTAGTAGAGTGTCCTCAAAGGTAGCAATTACATAAGGTCAGAAAAAGGAATGTTTATGCTAGCAGAAGTGGTAGAGGCTTAAATGGAAAGCATTTTTTAGTACAATCGAGGATAATGATGAATTAACTACACACGTTGGTGATGTGTTGAACTCTATGCAATGCTCAACAATGGAAGAAGCACAACTCCAAGAGCTGATCGCAACATCAGAAGGAACACTGAAATCGTTGAATGTTTTCATACAGGAGCAAGTTAAGAATTATGAGCAGTGCAAATATTGGAGGGATCCTTGCAATCTGATAAGTATTTTGAAGAACCTCATAAGAGCTGGCAGGAAGGGGAACTGGAACCTCTACATGCAAACAGTGTAAGAAGTCCTTCCAATTTTTCAAATTTTTGATGGAGTCAACTATTTGAGATGGGGTTCATTGTTCGAGCAAATGCTTACCTTGAGACTCGTTATGCTGATGTATTTGACTGGTTCAAAAAACTTAATTTTGTTGTTCGAAGAACAAATGAAAAGTTTAATGCCGTGGGGATCAACATGGCTCTTGAACAAACAATAAACCGCTCTCAGAAGTCAGCCGGAGGGATCATTGGCCAAACAAAAAGGAAGGAATACATTGCTGAATGGGAGTTTGCTTACCATGAAGTCCTTCTCATAAGAAAAACATTTGAAAGGCTGCTGAACATTACACCAGTTGACTATGAGCTGATAATGAAGGAGTTAACAGGAACCCTCGGAAATAGAATGGAAGCCAACATCAAAGAGATGCTCCAGTATGTTGAAATCAGAGAAAACCCATACCTTGTAAAAGGTGAAGTTAGGCTTCACAACATTCTAATGATTGAATGTGTTCCAGCTTTGAATGCTAAGAAGATGCTCCTATTTCTGGTGACAGCACAAGAAGTGTTCTGCATGTTTCAAGAGGAAAGGTTTATAACACGCTCAAAACCACTATCAGTACCTATTCTTCAGCAAAGGCTACCCTCTTTTCTAAGTGTAGCACAACCAGATATGCAGACAAAAAAGCACACTGAAAAATGCTATCAACGACCATTTGCAGATTCACAGAAAAATTGATATTGCCAAGGAGAGGAATGACAATGACAGAAATTCTAACCTACGAATTTTCACATTTTGCCTTATTAGATGATAATGGTGCTACTGTCAAACCGACGAAGTCTCAACTGATGTCTGAGTTGACCAAAAAATTAGACACTCCTGACATGAATTTCCAAAAACAGCATACTCTGAAAACCAGTGTGGTTGTTGATGCCATGAATCAGTTTCGAAGGTTGCCAGTTAAGGGAAATGACACATTTGAAGATATGTTTACATTCCTTGACAGCAATGTTAAGAATGCTTGTAAATTCAATTGTGTGGACTATGTTTTTGTCAGCTAACTTCAATCGCCAATCAAAAATGCTGAGAGAGAAAGAAGTTCTGTGTAACCATTACCGTTGGTATCCATTGCCACCACTACGAAGCTTCCTGTACAGGTAGAAAGATTTTGGGCATCAGATGACAACAAAATTCTGACTCAAGATGCCCTGAGGGAGTTTCTGAAGAAGGTATCAGCTAATTAACAATGGGGAAAGTATCCTCAGCGGCGTGTTGCCTGAAAGTGGACCTACTCCCGTCTTAGCGATAAAAGATGGAAGCTTCACACAAATCAAGGATACCCTTCTAGTAACTGTTGACGAGGCGGACTTACGCATTACTTATGTTTTCCATGCTGTTAAAGAAAGTTTACAGCGTATCGTTGTGCTTTCAAGTCACACAGATGTTTTTGTGATACTCATTTCTACCAGTTTATTAACGAAAATGGACTCTCTGAACTATGGATGAGAAAGTCAGCATCAGATATCATACCAATTCATACTCTGGTGGACAAGATAGGTACTACCACAGACGTCTTTCTTGCTAACCATTTTCTTACAGGTTCTGATGTGACCAGTAAGATAGGCACCAAATTGTCATCGCTCAAGGCAGAACCAGAAAAATATCTACACAACTTTGGTAGGTGTTATCCTCCAAGTATTCAATCCTTTAAGCTAGCCGAGGAGTACTTAGTGAAGGTTTTAAAACCAGGCTCGGTGTACAAGACATTTGATGCACTTCGATTTGGAATAATGATCAAAGCTGGCATTCCAAACTTACAAGGCTTCCTTTGCACAAGCTCTTCATTACAAAATCACCTGAAAAGATAATTTTACATAATATACTCAGGCTTTACTGTGTTAATGATGGACGACCCATTAGGCCCAACTGATTTTGGATGGACAATCAATGCTGATGATTCATCATTCTCGCCAGACCCTTGCATTAGTACTTGCAAAAGCTGTCATACAAAATGATGCAGGTGCCACAGAAACATGTATAAAATACTTAAAATAACCGTTTAACACTGCATATAATTTGTGATTCTTTATGTATCTAAATTTAACAGCGATACTTCAATACATTATTATCTGTTCCTGTCTTGCACGTTTTTTTTTTTTGTTTTATCCTTCAATATTCACAGCCAAGGGTCTCCTGGGGAATAAAAATAGTCTTATCTTATAGGAAATTTTATGAGGAATCCAAAAAACATGTCATATTTCGTGAAGGTATACTGAAAAGACAGAAAATTACAAAATTCAAAACTAACTAGCGCGCGTATATGCCCAAAACAAAATGGCGTCCTATAAAATTTATGCCCGGGTTGCCAAATGTCTACCCAAGATTTAATCCTTCCTTTGGGCATGCCCTAACAGGATCTGAAGAGAAAACTCGTCCACCTCAAAATTCCGACGGGTCTTATGGCCAGGGACTGTATTAATCCCAAAATTGGAGGAGCAAACAGTGCAAACACATACTTGGGTCCTTGACTAAATCCTATGACATGAAATAACAATGTCCAGGTTGTCTGATTTTGCGACACCATTCCAAACACTTGCATCTTTTTTTGTCAGCTTCCTTCAACCAATCCCATTTCCACTTATTTTTTACACCAGCTTCCAGCTGCTTCAATTTCTCAGAGTTCTCTTCTGTAATGAATTCCATTGTTGTAGTGTACTTAATTGTCTTACGTGTCACAACACGAATAATAATAATAATAAAAAAAAACATAAATAAAAGCTTACTTGCAAACACATGTTGACGCAAAATAACAAAACTGGATGATGCATAAATCCGTAATGTTTTCCTTTCAACGCATTCTTTAAAGAGTAGTACTTCTTACTAGACTAGCCTAACAACAGCATCGCACCTGCTCATTAACAATAAAATGCAAAAACAAAAAAATGCAATCCGAAACATAAACACCTGCACGCGCCAGCAAGGAAAAACAAACAGCTCTTCCTTCCGGACTGGCGGACTCCCCTCAGCGCATCGCTGGGTGGTATATCATCGCATGGTCTTCGTGAACTCAACGAGGTGCCGGAGTCCAAAGAGAGCTGAAGGAATTACGTACTGGGGAACGTCACACGTCTTGGCCCGGCGAGAGAGAACGGAACCCCATCCAAATTCGTTTAAAGATTGATGTGGCACAAATGCGCATAAACGATCCTTCCTCGCCAATGCAGTGAATTTATTTTACGTTTTCAATAAAAAATAAATAAATAAATAAAAAAGAATCTGCTTTTTTTTTTTGTAACGGCAAAGAATTTGATGGAGACGGAGCGTATCCGACTGAATGAACAACGGATGACGGAATACTTTTACCCATGCTTTACTAGCTGCCAAGTCCAGAGTTGCTCCCTTAAAGAAGCAATCTCTGCTTAAGCTGGAGCTTTGCTCAGCCCTGCCGTTGGCAAATCTGCCGGAAGCTGTTCTTCCATGTCTCGACATTCCGATCAAGAAAATTTTTGCATGGACAGATTAAAGAGTTATGCTCACTTGGATTTCGTCGGAACCACAACACTGGCTTCCTTTTGTACCTAATCAAGTGGCAAGAATCCAGGAAGTGATTCCTTTTGTGGAATGGAATCACATTGCCGGTATGCAGAACCCTGCTAACTCTGCCACCAGAAGTATTTCAGCTTTGGAGTTAGTTCAGTGTGACATGTGATTAAGAGGTCCAGATTGGCCACAGCAGCCGAGTGTTCAACTTTTAGATGGAGATGCGTTTCAGGAGTTCTCGTTTTCTGAATTACATTTGAGAGAAGAAAGGAAACGTTATGTGACAGACGCCAGCCAAAGTACAGATCGGTCCTTTATTTTAAAGTTTTCGTCTTGGACCAGATTGTGCCGTGTGACAGCCTGGCGTTTGCGGTTCACACAAAACTGTGCTAATTCGTTATCTAAAAGAAACTTTGGCAAATTTGAGTAGAGATGAACTTCTTAAAGCCACTTATGTAATAGTGAAGTTCATCCAATCCTCTGACTTCGCTGAAGAGTTGGCATGCCTTCAAGCTGGAAGAGCCATTAAGTCATCAAGTAGAATTCCACCGTTGAATCCCTTTGTGAACTCTGAGGGTCTTTTACAAGTTGGTGGGAGACTTAGAAATGCCTCAGTTGCAGATAATGTGAAGCACTTTATACTTCTACCTAGAAGGCATCATATAACAAAATTAGTTGTGAAACATTATCATCACACTTATCTCCAAGCACACGCTCGTCTTCCACTTGCTGTCATCTGACAAAATGTTTGGATTCTCTGCGGCAGAGACGCCACGCGAAGATTTGTGTGTCGCTGTGTGACATGCTTCCGTCATTCTGCTACTCCAGCCACTCAGCTTATGGGTAACTTGCCCTCAAGGAGAGTAACTCTTTCTAGAGTATTTCATTTGACGGGTCTAGACTTTGCTGGTCCCTTTCAATGCAGAGAAAGAGTG
Organism: Macrothele yani; assembly: GCA_039090855.1. Lineage (NCBI taxonomy): Eukaryota > Metazoa > Arthropoda > Arachnida > Araneae > Macrothelidae > Macrothele > Macrothele yani. The sequence continues at coordinate 71,417,659 of CM076994.1, read as the reverse complement.
GGACGAGGAAGAAAGCTTTTCAAGATTTACATTGCAGTTGTCATATGTTTCTCAACGAGAGCAATTCATCTTGAAATTGTTAGAGACCTTACTTCCGACGCCTTCACTGCAGCTCTTTTTACTGCACGTTGAGGTAAGCCCAGTGAGATTTTTAGTGATTGCGCCACGAATTTCGTTGGTGCAGATAGTGATTTGCGTCGTGTTCTTAAGCAAGTGCTCAATGCAACAGATGACAAGTGTTGCTACCTTTTCTTCTTCCAAAGGCATCAAGTGGAATTTTAACCCTCCTTCAGCACCTCATTTTGGCGGTCTTTAGGAGGCGGGGGTAAAGTCAATGAAGTTCCATCTTGAACGAACAGTGGGCAATGCTTGTTTTTCTCTGGAGGAAAAGCAAGCATTGAGGCTTGCCTTAATTCTAGGCCTCTGTGTCCTATTTCTGAAGACCCTAATGATCTGGATGCCTTGACGCCTGGACACTTCTTGGTGGGAGCTCCCTTGACGGCTCTCTAAGAGTTAGATCTCACTACAGTTCTGATTTCTCACCTTAATAAGTGGAAATTGATCCAACACTTAGTTCAGCAGTTTTGGAGGTGATGGAGGTTAGAATACCATACACAACTCCAACTTAGGCTTAAGTGGTGCACTTCTAGACCAGACCTTACAGTTGGTGATCTTGTGCTGATCAGAAATGAACTGATGTCTGCATTGCATTGGAAACTTGCCAGAGTTATAGAGACACATCCTGGCAGTGATGGCAAGGTGCAAGTTGTGACTGCCTGAACTGATTCCGGAACTCTGAAGAGACCCACAGTTAAACTGTGTTCATTATCGTTAGATGGACTGTAAGGTACCTTTTGATATCATTAATTTGATAGTTGACTCTATTAATTTTTGCCTTGTAATTTTCAGCCTATTGTTGTGTTCAAATACCTAATTTATAAGTGTTGAAGATGATTTGTATTATTTTATGTGTTGAACGCTTGAGCTTTCAAGGTGGGAGTAATGTACAATACTTAGTTTCATTTGTTGTTATCATAGCCAATAGATTACACCACAGGGCCGTGTCTCTGTTTTTTGCTCTCTTGCTGTAGGGAGAAATAGTAGGTGTGGTTGCGAGTTGATGTGTTTCTGTTTTTGTCTGTGTTACGAGTGTGAGTTGCTTACAGCAACATTTGTTTATGTTTACAGTGTATCAAGTAGTTTACTGATATAATGTTGTTTTATTAAAAGAGCTGAAGTAGAGCTTCAAATTCATACAATCCTCTAGTAGTGCGTGTTAAATATTCTTCAACTACCAAGTGCCAAGAGTTGAGAGGCAATAAATTGCTGTCATCAAAGGCTTCACTTAATTTCTTCTTCAAGTCCTCTGCAGTTGCATAGCCACTAAAAAATGGCCTAAGATGCCTACTTTCCACCTTCTGAGATTTGTCAGACCAACGTCAAATTTTGATTTGCAGTTCTTTATGGGCGGTCTCAGTGAGAGATGGGTTTGCTTCGTTGGGATGTTCCATGGGCCACAATTGCACACAGAACAGCAACAAGGACCTCTGTGAATCTTGGAAAGGTACCAACTAGTTGTGTGTAACATTGGTGAAAAGACCCCAACTCACTGGGTCTTGTTCCAGAATCCTTAGGTTGAACGGCCAACTGGAACCATCAGTTAAGAGCTAATCCCCCACACTGGTGTACTTACCTGATTAAAAAATGCAAAGAAACAATGCTCCGGACTTTAAGTGCGAAATATGGTGGAACTACCACACTTGAGGATGGTCTACCATGGAATCAAACTGAAATTTCCGAATGACATACCAGAAAGAGATCTCGGCTGAGTGAGTGTAAGATTTGTGTATGAATACTAGAGGTGTAAATGGCAAGATGAATGAGGTAATTGAACAAATGAATAAATGTAGATTGGATGTGCTGTGTATAAGTGAAACTAAACAGAAGGAAATTGGGGTAGAAGAAGTGAATGGCACGGTGAGTGCGTGGTCTGGATTATTGGATAATGTGAGAGGACAGGCTGGTGTAGGTGTGATTTTAAGTGAAAAGATGAAGAACTTGTTCACTATTAGCTGCGTAAGTGAGATAATTATTTGGATTCGCTTGAAAGTGAAACTTCAGAGAATAGTAATTGTTGTAGTGTATGCTCCTTGTGACTTGGAACCTTCTGATAGGAAGGAAGATTTCTGGAATGAGCTAAAAGCTGTTTTGAGCAAGTTTGGTACTAAAGAGAAAGTTATAGTAGCAGGGGATTTCAATGCTACAGTAGGTGTGCAGAATGCGATTTCTGATAACGGTGAAAGATTAATTGAACTCTGCATTGAGAATGGTTTGTGTGTATCTAATACATTTTTCAACCACAAGTGTATCCACACACATATACTGGAGAAAATTGTACTCTTGGTCAAAAGAGTGTTATAGATTTTGATTTTGATCAGCATCTGAAACACTTAGTTGTTGACACTCGTGTGATGAGAGGTGCGGATGTTGGTTCTGATCATTACTTGGTAGTGTCACGAGTGAAACTGAATGTTGGTTGGACGAAAAGGAATAGGAAGAGACCCAGGATAGAATGAATAAAGGTTGATAGGCTCCTTGAAGACCATCAGCGTTATTCTGACTTACTTAGAGAACGACTAAAGGAGCTGAAGTCTGGTGAAAGGGATGTAGAAAAGAAGTGGGAATGTTTTAAGAATTGTGTTGTCACTGCTGCTGAAGAAGTTTCTGGCACCACAATAGTGGGTAACAATGGAGGTAATGCTTGGTGGAATAGTGATATTGAAGAGACAGTAAGTCAAGAGAAAGAAGGAAGCATATTTGGGGATGTTGCAAGGTAGAGTTTCTGTGGATGAATATTACTGTAAGAAGCATGAAGCAGCTAAGCTGGTTTGCCACAGTAAGGCAAAAGATAAAAAGGAAAAGGAGGAAAGGCATGAATTGGCTTTTTGGAAAGATAGAAAAACTTTCTGGAAGTAAATGAGACTCGGGTAAAAATAGGGAAAGCAAAGTAAGAGTTAAGTTTTGTGAAGAATAGGATCAGGGAAATGATATGGGAGCCCAATGAGTTGAGTGAAAGATGGGGTGAATACAGTAGTAGCCAAAATTGTGGAAACCTTTTGGAAAAAGTGTATTTTTGAGGTTTGATGGCTCATAACACCACTTTTTTTGGAGTAATAACATAAAATTTAATATCAATAGAAAGATAATTTCATCAAGAATGTAATGCAACAAAGTTTATTCAATTATCTGAATTCTATGAAACGTTATAGCCAAATAACCAGAAAAAGGAAACAACTTGCTTACGTTGATATGGAGCAGCTTTCCTTCATTTGAAAGTAGCTAATGAGCACGAGTGTTTAGAGAGCCAATCAGGTGTCACCTTGTTTTGGCAATGAGCCAATCATGTCACAGTAGGATTCAGCTATTGATGTCATGTATTGGAGCGAGAGGACGTTTGTCAGTGTGTTATGTAATTGCTATCAAGTTGGTTGGGGTTTTTTTTTTTTTTTTTTTTCCATTTAGTGAGCTTGTAAAACGTAATAAAATGAAAGAAATGGTGCAAAGAGTTGACCGGTCACCCAGAAAGAGACATAAAATAGTACTATTATGTGAACAAGGCTTCAGTCATGAAGAAATAAGAAGAAAAATTAGCGGAAACTTAACCAAAGGTGGCATTTCTAAATTTTTGAAGAGGTATAAGGAGACTCAGTCACAATAACACCAGACTGGTAAAGGCAGGAAAAGGTGCACAACAGCAAGTGATAATAGAACAATTAAAAGACTGTGCCTAGGTGACAGAAGAAAATCATCTGGGTGTATAGATGAAATGGCGGTTGAGTGCAAGGACTGTTCGGCGCAGACTGCAGGAATTTGGTCTAAAAGCTAGAATTCTACAAAAAAAAAAAGCCATTTTTATCTCTCAAACAAAGGTTGAAAAGATTAAACTGGGCTAAAACCCACGTTAACTGGACAGCGGAACAATGAGACAGTGTTATTTAGAGTGATGAAACCAAAATCTCCTTGTTTGGTAGTGCTGGCATAAAATACGTAAGGACAAGAATCGGAGAAGATTTGCATCCTGATTGCATTACATGTACCATGAAACACCCAGTTAGTATTATGATCTGGGGTTGTATGACATCAAAAAATTTGGGCAAAATTTGCGTGATTAATGGGAATATAAATGGCCAAAAATACATTAATGAAATACTTCGGCCCAAACTGAAGCCTTCTGCACGTGATCTTTTCCAAGATAATGAAGCATTTTTATTTCAACAGGATTCAGCTCCATGTCATGTTGCTGCTGTGTGCAAAAAGTGGTTTCAAGACAATCAACAAATAAAGGTAACTTGATCACGCTAGTTACGTTAACTGAAACTTTTATAAAAAGTTCGTAAGTTGGAAGCTTTCGACCTTATCTTAGGTCTTCATCACGCCAATGGAGGACTAAGATTGTTGCCAGATTCAACATTTGAATTTTTCTTATTTTTGTTGCCAAAACTTAGAATTGATCTCCAGATCAACGGAATGTAGAGAGGAGATTCGGAGTTGCAAGTCATTGAGTTGAACATAATTTCTATGCTTTCACGGTAACTAGCGTGATCAAGTTACCTTTATTTGTTAATATTGTTACGTGTTTTGCCCATAATCGTCATGTTTCAAGACAATCATATTCCACTGCTCTAATGGCCTGGGAATAGCCCAGACCTTAACCCCATTGAAAATCTATGGAGCCGACTAAAGCAACTTGTTAGTCAGAAGCAACCCAGCAATAAAACCCAATTAATAGAAGCAATAATTCAATCTTGGGTTAACATTATAACAGCTGCAGAACTAAAAAACTTAATTCACTCTATGGGAAGGTGTTGTAAGGCCGTAATTAATGTCAAAGGCTACCCAACTAAGTATTATCTGACACAGTGAGAATTTTTGTATATCTCATTTTTTTCTATGTGTTTCACTTTTCTTCTTTTTATAACTGCTGTTCTAATACAAAATCCTTCATAAAAGTTATTGCATTACATTCTTGATGAAATTATCTTTCCATTGATATATAATTATATGGTATTACTAAAAAAAAAAAAAAAAAGTGGTGTTATGAGCCATCAAACCTCAAAAATACACTATTTCCAAAAGGTTTCCACAATTATGGCCACTACTGTACTTCTGTGAGTATCAGGTCAAGAAAGCAAAGGTGAATCTGAGGCAGAAGCAGATGATGCCACAGTGAAGGAGGGAAGCACAGGAGGGATCTCAAGAGAAGAGGCATAACTGCCTAGATGTTGAAATATGATGGTGACTCTGTAATTGACTGGTTAACTGAAATTTGCTAGCTGTGCTGGGAGTTAAGAATGGTCTCTCGGGAGTGGAAGGATGCTATCATTGTTCCCTTGTATAAGGGAAAAGATGATCAGCCTACTGAGTGTGCCAGGGAAATTGCTTGGTAAGGCCATTACCTAGTCTTACCATAAATGCTGTTACAAAGTATTCAGTGAAACAACAAAAGAAATTTAAAGATATGTTAATAAATCTGTGACATGATGTAAGTAGTACACTTTTGAATACATGGCACCAATCACTTTTCAAAATGGCAATCTTTTGCCTTCACACAGTCCTTCAGTCTCTGTGGCCACTCATTAATAGCTTTATGCAAGGTCTCCGCAGGGATACTGGGGTGTCTCTGTCTGCAGGCCATTCCCTCCAGTGTGGCCCACAACTTGTAACCCAATGGGTTCAGGTCTGGGCTGCTTGAAGGTCAATCAGCTGGATAAATGAAGCCTGGCAAATTAGCCTGAAACCACTCCTGGGTTCGATTGTCCCTCACAATCCTTGGAGCTTTCTCCTGAGCTTCTCATGACGTTGAAGCATACACCCTGTCATTTTGGAAGATCAAAGCCTCTTCAATAGTGACAATTTTTTCATCAGAGAAAAGGATCTGTATGTGGCGATTTTTTGCGCAACGCTGCAGCAAATGTCTCGTTTTAGCACCCTCTGCTGCTTCAGTTGTGGGGGTGAGGAAGTGCCCTGTACACCGCCGGTAAGCTCTCACCCACAGGTCCCTCCGCAGCATGCGTGACACAACACTCTTGAAATGTTCAGCTCACGAGCCATCACCGATTGTTTTCTGACAGGATTTTGTCGAATACGGGCTGCCACTGCTTTCACCAGGGGAACAGTCCTCATGGTATACGACTGACGCTTTCTGGGGCGGTCAGCTACGGTCCCAATCTCAAGGAACCTTTTTATGTCCTCATAAACAAAAAATTAAGCTGATTTTCCAACTTTGGGTGAAGATCGTGTTATGTGTCAAGATCGCTGTAATTGGAGAAGCTTAATACAGCAATAATAAGTAAATAATCAGTTAAAAAGTTATCTGGTAGTTTGTATTTCTTTGTGAAGCTAACCTCTGAATCTCAGAGAACATACATGTGCGTGCGTGCTGTGTGTGTGTGTGTGTGTGTGTGTGTTTCTTTGTGTCCATAATCATTTGTTGTCTCATCAAAGCATAAGCTGAAATAAGAATTCCTCATATCATCCACTAGTTTACTCCAAAAATAAGGTCCAAGTGCACCTAACACAAAGTATACAACTTTGGCAGCAGAAAAAGAAAAAGTAGTGAGATCTAGTTAAGGGAACATAGCTTGAAGTGTTTCTTTAAAATCACAGCCAGATGTATAAGAGTGTGAAAAATAACACATTTCATGGGCAGGATCAGTTCTGCATAAATGGATGCATCCCTCTTGCTTATCATCCAAAGAATTCTAATAGTAGACCGGCTTACATTCTTCATTGTTTGTTGGAAGTTTCTAAAGCTGCATTCTCTGATGGTGAAGAAATAAGTTCTGCTGTTGAAGTTGAAACAGTTGAGCTAAGCCCTGGTCCTTGTAATGCTAGTTTCAATTGTAAGAGTCAAAGTTTTATTTAACAGTTTTTTGAATGTTTTCTTGTTATGAGACTATTTTTTTCAAAACTTTTGGTAACATTTATTTTAGAGTCACAAACAATACATAACACTTCAGTGTCACTTACAATTTTTGCCAGTGTCCCAATTTGATTTCCAAGTGAATTTAAATGTAACTATTGGCACAAATATGCTATATTTTCACTGTTCCCATGTGTCAACTTCTTCAGAAAACTGCAAAATTTCATCGTGCTGAAGCAGGATTTGAGCCTGCATCACCCAATTTCCATTTGAGCATGCTCATTATACCACCTAGGACAAGGAAGTTCTAAGGACTTTTAGGGACTTTAGAGACCAAGCATAAGCCCTGCGTAGGCTGCAGAATGTAGCCGACATGATTTTTTCAAGGTGATTTAGTCTTTCTGAAGACTACTGTAATTCCAATGTAACTACTTTTGAAGGGTTTCACACTAATTTCTTATTTCTGTTATATTTGCCATTAGATCTACTTTGGGGGAAATTGGAAGAGGAAGTAGCCATAAGTGCTAATTTTTAAAAGCCCAAATGGGCAGTTCAGTATTTGAAAACACCACCCAGGAACTATACTTCTTAAGTGATTTCCAGATAGTGTCTCCATTTTTCTTATTGAGAAGGGCAATAAGGACTGGAAATTTTAGGTATTATGAACATAGTCCACTAAATTTGTAATTACACAGGAAGTGCATATGGACTTAGATGAGGGACAGTAGTTTTCAAATTTTATATTAAAAATTTGAAGGTTATTGACTCATTTCTAATTTCTTTTATGTTTATTAATTAATCTACTTGAGGACAGTGGGGGAGGAAGTAGTCATTAGTTACTTTCTGAGCTTCCAGACGTACAGTTTCCTGCTTTAAAACACTGAACAGGAACTATATTTGTTGCCATATGGTTTCTCCACTTTTCACTTTTCTTAAGGGGAAGTGAATTTGAGTATAGAACATTAAGGATAAGCAGCTTTGGATATTGCCAAACATATACCACTAAATTTGCAATTACATATGAAATACATATTAAGGACTTACATGAGGGAGAGTAGTTTGCAGTTTTTGTACTAGGACAGAAGAAAACAATTAATTTTTTTGAAATATATTACATGTATATAGTACAGGTTAAAAGCTGTAGTAAATGAAAGTTCTTTCAACAAACTTGCTTAATATTAATTTGATATTTACCTAGCTTTGGAGTTTCACATGCAACACATCGTGATTTGCCCACAGGATTCCGTACCAAGCAAGCGTCACATTCCCAAGTTCCTGCTGTAGAGAAGTTGAAGCCTGAGAAAGTCTACATAGAAAGAGATATAATAAAATAAATAAGTGCAAGGTACATTTCTAAGAGATTACAACTCACAAAATGTACAATCAAGAGCATTTTAAAATGACTGTGACAGTAAAGAGTATTATTATTTTGCACATTCCTGTTTAAGAGTATAATTTTTGCCTATTAATTTGACAAATAACATCTGCATTTTTTTAGTTTGGAATACACCCTGAAACAAATAAACCTGGAAAAAAAAGTACCTGAAAAAACTTTTTTCTCCTGGTGTAGGGGGAGGGGCATCTCTTGAGCAAAAAGTACAAGTCTGTAATCTGCCAATTTTAGTCACCCATGGGTACAGACCAGTCAAATATTCAGCAGAAGCCCACAAGGACCATGTGCTGAAGCCAACGACAAGCAGAATTTCTACCAAGGCACTTTTCTTTGAACTTCCTTGATTGCATCTAAAGCCATTTACTCTATTCAGATATATTCAACTGATATGGATTTCTGCATAAAGATCATCATATCACTAAGCTGTTCTCTGAGATTCAGAGGTAAACTCCAAAAAGAAATACAAACTTCCAGATATTTTTATTTACTGTTGTCGTATCAAACTTATCCATTTACAGCAATCTTGACATACAACTCGGGCTTCACTGACATCCAATGCATGCTGTACACAAGATCTTTTATACTTCATACTCATAATCTTTTTCTCATGCAGACAATCCTGAATCTGATCCACCCATGTCTTCCTTGGCCTTCCTTCCTGCCACTTGGGCTAAAAAGATTTTCTTAGTAAGCATCTCATCACTCATTCTTTTAACATGGCCAAACCACCAAAGCATATTAATCTCTACCTTGCTAACAACACTTCGCTTCACATCACACAACTGCAACACATCTTCATTCCTCACACAATCAGACCGTGTCTTGCCACCCCCACCCCCGTAAATAACACGTTTCTCCAGCACACAAACAACTTCCATGTTTCTTCTGTATTTCTTCTGCATTACCCAGGTTTCACTGCCATACGTCAGAGTAGGAACAATTTCACTTTCATACACCATGCAGGACTCTCTAGAGAACCCATCATTCCTGTGAAAACCTCCCAGAGAACAGCTATGACTTTCAATGAAGAATTCCCTTGCCTACTAATTTCACCATCGAATTTGTTCTCTTTGTCAAACATGCTTCCTAAATACACAAATTCACTCACCTGGTCAATCACAGTGCCATTTATACTTACATTACATTCAGTGCTACCAGTTCCTCTCAAAAACCATAACTTTGGTTTTTTCCTTATTTATACTGTTTGAATTTCATGCAAACTTTGTACATCCGGGACAACATACCCTGCAAATCACTTTTGCTCTCTGCCAACAGGACAGTGTCATCAGCATACAGCGATCTGCACACAAGGATATCACCAAGACATAAAACACTATTATCTATTTTAGAATCACGCATGCACGCATCCATAAATATATTAAACAGCCATGGTGACATTACACAACCTTGTCTGACTCCTGCACCAATCGAAAACCATTTTGATAAAACACCATTCACTCGTACACAAGCTCTACTACCAGTATACATGGCTTTTTACACTATTAAGTAGATTCCCAGTAACACCATATTCATTCAATACCTTCCACAAAAGGGTCCTATTCACTCGGTCGTAAGCTTTCTCTAAATCTATGAAGGCAGTAAAAACTTTCTTCCCAACAGCCAGATACTTTTCAATCATAGTGCGTAATGCAAAAATCTGGTTAGTGCAGCGCTTACCAGGCATAAAACCACTCTGAACATCCCACACTTTCAATTATGTAAGACCCCGTACTTTTTCAATAACAACCTTAGCAAACACTTTCCCTGGCACACTCAGTAGGCTAATACCACGATAGTTCTTGCATTCAGTCTGATCACCTTTTCCCTTATACAAGGGAACAATGATAAGCATTCTTCCAATCCTGAGGGATCATTCCTAACTCCCAGCACAACTGGCAAATCTGCATAAAAATGTCAGAAGAATATTCATATTCAACTTTCCATTCTACAAAAAACATGCAAATTAAGACAAATATGAATACTATAGGACACTTACGTTTCATAATCATGTCAAGAGTCTCACTTTTAATTTACATTTCATGCACATTACCAAAAAACTAGGCCCAACTTCCGATATGAGAATTATTTAAATTTTATAAAGAAGAAATAATTATAGTCTGGCATATCCTCACATCAGAAGTTGAGCATAGATTTGTTATTTTTATTTTTTTTTTTTTTTGATTGGAGGTTTAACGACCACCGTGAGCAACTCAATGGGCTATAAGCAGTCGCCCGTCCCTAATTTAGGGTCACTGGTTCCAGGGAAGGGAGAGAGCCAGTGCCGTAAGACAAACACAACATCCATGCCTGACCGGGATTCGAACCCGGACCCCTTACGGACGAATGATCAGAGGCCAGCGCCTTAGACCACTGCGCCACCGGGGCGGCATAGATTTGTTATACACCTGCACAGGCCTTGACAAATATGATTCAGATTTAGGAGCCAGGGTTGTGTAGCAGGGGAGGGGGTTGTCGATTTCTTTAAAGTTGATAAAATATCAATAAACAGAAAGGGGAAGACTTAAGGTTTATTGTTTTTACCTCTTATTTACTCTCAATTTTAAGAAATCTGGGCAGCATAAAAATATATAATCGAGTAGAATGTATTTTACATACCACTGACAAATAACATGAAACATATCGATAAGAAACATACCTTACGTCTAGGTGCAGGTTGAAATCACAAAGATATTTCAGTTCCAGAACCACAACGTGCAGTAAGTTTGCTGCATGACTCATAATTTCTTTAGAATTGTCTTTGAATTTATATTTGTCTTTCAATTTACTTATGACAATAAAGCAGGTGATTTTTCACAATTCCTATAATATGGAGACTGTTTATGATATTGCTTTCAATTAAATTATATTAATATTAGCTGATATTGTGCAGCAATTGAAGGATTGAAATGTGGAAACTTTTTTAAAACAAATGAGATAGAATTAAATTACTGAGTAAAAGCAAAAAAAAAAAAAAAAAAAAAAAAAAAAAAGAAAGAAAGAAAAGAGCATTGTAAGAAAACTAGAAAACTAAATCCCAGATGCCCTATTATGGCCATGAATATGTCTGGTGGTTTTAGCACCAAAATACCACCTGTCAATAGCCTTTGTAGGGTCAAATTCAGATAAGGAGGGGCCATTAAAGTTGATCATCATTAAATCATTTAAGCTCTCCGCTTCCATTGATGATCGAAATTTGTTTTTAATAAGGTTCATCAAGCTGAAACCTCTTTCACAACTTACAGTGGAAACAGGATATACTGACACTATTGATAAGAGTTTCCCTAAAACTGGAAATCTGTCACTGTTAGACATCACTTTGTTCAACAATTCGCTGAGCTTCATCCCTTGTCCAAGCACCTTAAACTAATACCATTTGTTCTGGAGAAGATTTATGCATGTTTTGCTATTCATATCTGGAGATGATAGTTGTTTTTTTAAAATGTTGAGCTAGGGCTCTTATCTCATCAACTCCAAACTTCTCCAGATCCTTTCCTGTTGGCCACGTGAAGGTATCAAAAACCCTGCAATGTTGAATGATGTTATGATTGTTCAGAAATTTTTCCTGTAAATATTGTGCTCCGCATTGCACCCGGGGTGTTTTTTTTTTTTTTTTGTCAACTTCAAAGGAAGTACTTGAACTGGCATTCAGTCCATGCAGTTGCACTTCTTGAAAAATGCCTTTCAGTGTTGTGCTACTGATGAACATGTCTTCATAATGACCAGGAACATCGATCAATGCAGTGAGTGTTGTTACAGTACTTTTTATGAGCAGTTCAACAGCACGCATGAAAAGTTCTTGCCTTTGAAATATGAGAGACAGGTTCTTAAATACAGTAAGATAATCTAACGGAAAGTGTAGCATATGGGCAAACCTGAAATCCTTCAGTTTCTTCAACCGACCCTTTGCAACTGCAGAAACATCACCTTTCTCATTAGAAATATCTTCAAGATGTACCACCACACATTTCCAATCTTTTACCAAAGCAGCAAGTGCACCAACTTTACTGGCAACCCATCTTACTTTGTAGAGAAATTGAAATTTTAAAAGTTGGCCCTGCAATATTTCAGATACCTGCTTCAGTTGATGCATTCTCTATGGTGATGACAGATAAAATTTGTACAGTTTCTTAAGAACTGTATCAATGTCATCAATGAATTTTACATTTTTTACAGCACTCAACACACTTAAGTTTAATCTGTGTGCAATACAGTGAACACCTACCACACGGCTCAATGTTTGACGAATCTTCTGAACTACACCATTCTCGGCAATCATACTGGCTGCTCCATCAGTCCCAATACCAATCAGATGATTGGAACTTAACCATTCTGACAGCTCTAGTCTTTCAAGTTCACTATAAATTGCTTTCATGTATCCATCTGCAGTTGCACTTTCAAGTGGAATGAATGATAAAAATACTTCTTTTATTCCTTTGTCTTTCAGATATCTTGCATATAATATAAGTTCTTCTACACCTCCTTTGTCTGTTGATCCATCCAGCAATAAACTTACAAAATTCTGATCTTTTAGTTCACAAATCAACTCATTTCTTATCCCTGCTGCAATATAAGACACAAATTCTTTACATCTTTTGTCATTGTTATATTCTTTTCTGACTTCAATACCTAATTTTTCTGCCAATAACAATAGCCCTTCCAAGTCGCTAAAAGGTTTATTATTTTTAGCAATGAAATAGGCAATATTAAAAACAGATTTCATGTGCTCAAACATTTTTTGATCCATTTTTTTTACACACACTGCAATAGAGGTAGTTTCTGGATGTAATTCTGCATTTTGTGCTACCATGCATTTCTGATGCTGATATGACTTCTCATGTTTTTAAAATGTTTCCAGTTTGAAAGGTCTAACAAAACCCTTTACCACTTTAGAACTGACATCCGCTTATCCCAGGAAATGCAGCACATATTTCACATTGTGCTATACCTGTTCTCTCATTAAAAATAAGCCACAGTAAATCCTTTAACCATGTTGTTTGAAATTTCCTCCTTTTTCCACTGTATGCCTGACTCAGTGAAGGAGAATGAATGGAGGTTCAGATCTTCTGTACTAACTTCCACCTCAATTTCTTCTAATGAAATGGAAGGCTCAGGATTTTTCCTTTTTTGTGGAATCACAAAAAAACTTGTTAAACGGGATTGCTTCCCATTTTCCAAATCTCTGCTTGCAGCTGCTCGTTTCATTTTTTGAAATTAATAAAACACACAAAGCTGAGGTTAAAAACCACAACAGAATCTTGAAACCAAAATAAAATAAAATGCGTAAGCATGCGACTAAAGTTGAACTATCACCACAGAAGGGTTCTCTGTTAATGACAACCAGTTTGCAGGTATGCGACCTTTCACGACGCTATCTACCTGCAGGGAGAGTAAGGTAGAAGGGGAACAATGAAAGTGGAGCCAGAGAAATAAATAGAATGTTTTCCGCAGTAACTCGCCCCAGGTCAATGGTTAGTCACATGCTTTGTTTTGCTGACTTGCGGCACGCGGGAGAGGAAGGGTGCAAAAGAAACCGGACGGACAAAGGTCAAAACCAGGGTCGTAGCCAGAGAGCCGCCCGACCTCAATGACCCCCCCCTAATTTCTATGCCTGGCTACGGACCTGGCCAAAACTCTTCCTGCACAACTGAATTTCAGCTAACTTTGAAGCTCAAAAGTTCTGTTGCAACATACAAAATCCGAAGAAAAAAAAAATTGATGTAAAATTCAATCCGCTGGACAAAGGCAGTAGTTGTCGGCAAACGTAATTGCCGAAGCTTCAGCCATCAGCCCGTTCGCTCCCGATAAGTTACGAGTTCCCACTTCCAAGCGCAGAGTGTGCTTCTCCACTAAAGAAGGAATTGCTTTGAGCACGCACACACACTTGCTATTATTGACGCGTGCGACCCACCTGTAGGATCAAGCGGCGCAGGAGAAACAGCTTTATTTTATTTTTGGATGGCCTTAAAACATTTAACAGAAAAAATTAAAGGCAGTTCCTAGCAGAAAATGGAAAGCCATCTGCAGTTGCACTTTCAAATATTAACTTCCAAGAAAAGGCCTACAGAATGATTACATCAAAGTACGATCTGACAAGAAATCAGTTTCATGTAAAATAATAAACCACAGAAGTATGGTAATAACTTCTGTGGTTTATTATTTTACATTTATAATGAGGAACGTACTCCACTTCAACCTTTCACTAGGCTACATTGAAGGCATCTAGTTTCTAATACAAGCCACTCCGCATGCTTTAATACGAAGCAATTTCAGAAGTACTGAAAATATTATCACAACTATTACTCATAAATAAAGCAGAGGTAACAATTATAAAAATCATAGCAAGATATAAAAGTGCATTTAAACAGCTGTTTTTGGAAATGTGGAAATAATAGAAGACTAATAAAAGCCACCTGAGTTATGAATTTATAAGGAGCAAATGGAGGAATAATACGGTATAAACGCAAGTATTTGTACTGTGCAATTTGGGAACTAATATGCATATGAGACCAACGAAAGATTAAAAAAAAAAAAAGCTGAACTTTTTAACAGGGTGAAAAATCGAAATTTGCAGCAAGAATGTGAACTACTTTCCGTTTCTTTTGTTGACTGCAGCTGCAGAGCATTCATTCCGTAATTTTTTATTTTTTTTTCTGCTATCATTCTTTCCCGATTTTCTTTCTTTTTTCCTCGGATGACAATTTCATTTGTCATGCTGAAAACTTTCCTGCACGACTGCATGATATCAAAGCTTAACAAATACATCATGTAAATGGTGCAACTTTGAGAACATGAATGCTTTTGAACACAATGCATCATTTTTTACAAATTTTCCAACTCGTTCAGTTTCATTTTAGGAAATTCCCCCTTGCTTATGAAGCTTAAATGCAACACAAGAGCAGACTTGCCAACCTTAACAAGAGAAAAATCCTGCAACTTTCTATGAAAACCTGCAAGCATAGTTTCGTATGTTTGAAATATCAATGGACATAATTTGAAGCACGAATGTTATGTTAATGCATATAAAAAATGTTGAGTGGATTATATTTATCTGTTTATTTTGTTGCTCCATCACAATCATTATTAAAAGTCTACACTTTCAGAACAATCACTAAATATACAATATTATATACAAGCTATTTACATTATACCAATATGATTCTAATGTTTATGCAGTGCATTTGCTGTACAAGACTTGCACCTCCTTAAAAAATCAGTATCAAATTTCTGTTCAAAGCAAGGTCCTTGTTGATTAGATTTTATGATCTACAGATTTTCTAATGTTTTCTTTGACATTGTTGATCTGAACTGAGTACTGGACTTTGTCACATAACTGAATATCCTCTCACACTCAGCATTGCTGTGAGGGATTGTTAGTATAAGAAGCATTAAATGTAACAGCCTCTTGAATTTAAATTCTCCATTAGCACTTTTAAGTTTACCTATTAAACTGCCCCTGAATATCAGCTCTCTCTTCAAGAATTTTGCCTGGAATATCTTCATGTTGAAGACAGGAAAACTCAAACTGGAGGATATCAAATGCTTCATCCTCATTTGAAACTTCTATTGCTCTTGGGACAAGAGAAGAGTACTTTTTCACAAAAAAAAAAACATACAATAGAAAATGAAGATTTCCTTATTAAGTGAATGTCAGCTACTTCTGCATTAATAAATACTTCATCATCAATAAGTGTTTTTGAAGCTTTTAAATCTGAAACCGAGTTTTCAGTGAACCTACCAATACCTAAATCAGCAACTAAAACAGGCACTTGAAATAACGAACTTTCAATTTGATTGCTTTTGACACTAAATAGTGTTACAACAAGTGGGTAGTATTTTTCAGACTTATTGCTGCTGTCTGTCGCAATGGAAAATGGGCCGTTCTGCATAGAATGAATCAAGTCCATTTTTGAAGATTTGCTCATTTCGGCAACTACACACGATGTTTTTGTCCTGGCACGTGCATATTTTTTTGCAATGTCGGGGAACATTTTCTTTAAAAGCACACTTGCATGTCAGCACAGATTAAAAAGTAAGTTATGTTCCACGAGGAATGAAGTAAATAAGTACTCAGCACTGATAATGGCATCGGAAGAGGAACTATCTAGAGCAAAATTTAATGTTTTGTTATTTTCCATGCACTTAGAATTGTCCACTATTTTTTGCGTATGAATGAGATTAACGATATCTCCTTTGCCCTTGTGGACAACGAAAAAATCACATCTACAAATAGAGCAAAAGGCAAATTGTTGGCCCTTCCTTGATTCAATTATACACGGATAATCTGTCGTATAACACTTCTTAAAAACAGACTGATATTTTCTACCAGCCATCGCTTCATTAAACACGTGCACAAAAAGTTCTCAGAAATTCCTGTGAAGACAGACGAAGTACATAAAACAAAAAAAAAAAAAAACTACCGCGCGCTTCTGATAGAAATCTGCGTCAGTACGTAGGGTCAGAGTTTGCCAGAAAAAAATTTAAAGGAGTATTTTTACTCCTTTGAAAAGATTTAAGCAGTAATTTTTAAAAGTGGGGAGTATTTTAGAAAAATTAACAGATGAAATAAAAAAAACCCTTACAAACATGAAAGACAATTATGAAAAATCTAGATGTTTTTCATAATAAAAATTTCACTACCACTCAATGCATTTAGAATTTGGATCAGTTTTGCTTCTTATTTTAGTAATAAATTTAATATTTGTATTTTAAAACAGTAACATTAAATTCATCATGTTTTGTAATGACCACACGCAACAGCAATGTATTCAAGAAGTGAATACATTGCACTTTTGATATTCCTATAGATATCTAAAAATATCTAATAAACTTCTCAGCAAGTTTCACAGCATTTGTCTGTTGTTGACTCTGTGGCTGCACAACATCCAGTACTTAAATTTTCACTTTGCTGATATCTTTGTTTTACTTCCCATTTCTTCATTGTTGCTTTTTTAAAATTTCTTTTTCTTTTTTTAATGCCCTTGCATGACAATTTCATCCATCATGCTGAAAGAACTTTCAATCTGAGGATCATGAATGTATGATAGCTTTCACTATTTTAGATAAAAGATAAATACTGTTACTTTAAGAATATGGATACTTTTGAACACCATGCATCAATTCATACAAACTTTTCAGCTTCGTTACTTTCATTTTTGGACCCCCCCCTTATCAAGCTGAAATGCAAACTTTTTGGGGGCAAATATTTAAGAACACAGGACACATGTTCGCCACATCGTTCGGAAAAAAAAAATTGCATTTACGGGAAAAATCTTTGCTACGTCTGATTTCCGTTTTCGGACATTTTCCTTCCATTTTCAATGTGAAATACAAATATTTATGAAATAAAATTATATCTGACAACAATACTAGGCAGAGGAAACATCACTAGAAAAATAAAATCGCGATTACGGAAGAAATTATCACAGCGTCTAACTTCCATTTTTTGAAAGTTTTAGGCGGAAAGCATCCTTCACCACTACCAATTAATCATCACTGCGTGTAACTTCCGTTTTTGAAAGTTGTAGGCGGAAAGCATCCTTCACCACTACCAATTGCCTCAACATTTCCATTCAGTTATGCATCAATCTTTAGGATAACCCAACTTATGACGGAAAACGAGAAATTCCTCGAAGCCGTGACACTCTCATGCCTAATAAAGATTACGTACGGTACAGGGGAATTTACGCGCCGTCGAATTTCCGTTTTCAAACTGAAATACTAATATTTATGGAAGAAAATGACATATAACTATAATACTGAACAGAGGCAACATCGCAGGAAAACAAAATTACGATTACGGAAAAAATCTTAATTTTTTTACTTCCGTTTTTGAAAGACGAAATACCGTCCCGGTGCATATTTTTATACGTTGGTAAAATTCTTCGGTGCATAGTTTAACACGTTTCTCGATGAGTATTTTTACGCGTTGGTAAAATTTCGATGCTTACTAGACGCGTAATTACGCATTTTGGCGAACTCTGCGTATGGCGCACGCCAAGGCAAAGCCCGCTCCTACTCCGTGCCTGCAGCGCCAGAGATCATTGGCGGACAGAAGAGTAAACATCGCTGCCAACAGCGGAGCAAAACTGCTCGCTGCTAACTCAGAAGGGAATGGTTGTTTCTCCGCTAATGAACCGATGCCTCGGAGAACTTCGAACTTTCCCCCTGGTTACTATTTAATTTACGCTATGGTAATCGAAGTTCTCCGATGCCTTGGAAAACTTCGAACTTTTCTCATCACTTTTTAATTTACGCTACGGAAATCATGATGGAATCCAGCAATATTAATTTATAATCCGGAATTCCGGGAAGTGTAATAAAATCCGGCATTGCCGGCCTAAACCCGGAGAGTTGGCACGTCTGCAAGGGGAATAACATTTAACAACTCAGGAGAGGGGAAACATTGCGGGGGGGGGGGTCGTGATTACGGGAGATAACTTTACTCCGCCTGACTTCTGTTTTTATTTAACAACAATACTGGGTATAAGAAACATCGCGAGAAAAAAAACCCACGATTGGGGGGGGGATCATTTAACTCTGTTAACTTACGCTTTCGAAACACGAATATACCGTCCCCAAATGGGAAAGACACCCCCTCCCCCAAGAAATTATCTTCAGTTTTGCATCAGTCTGGAAAATGACCCAAATGATGGCAAAAAAGCGGAATTCCACGAATACGTGGAAGAATCTCGTTATGAATATGGGATTCACGACTAGTAATTAATAATAATTGAGCCAGCATCGAAAATAGCATTGAAGAAAATAACGCAGTCCCTCTCCGCTAAACCATTACAGAGCAATTGGGAAAAAGTAAAGTTATTACCAATGGTGAATTAATTTCTCTTTCACACAGCCTTATACATGCTAAAAAGATTAAAATAAAATAATCCAGTAGGTATATAAATTATTTCACATGCAGTTGTATAAGTCTGAAGAATTAAATATATTAGAAGCGACATGCGAGTCCCGATTGAAGTGTTTTTAAAGAGAAAAATTATAATTTTAGTTATAGGAGTATACTACAAAGGAAAAGGATAATTATTTTTATTCTAACCCTGTGTAGTTGTCCATAAAGTACTTTCCTGACATTCTAATAATTTTGATCACAATCATACCAGAATACACGCTCTGTACGCGCTTGCAGTGGCAGATGCCACTAACTCTGCGGGGAGCAAGCTCCTCCTACTTTAGCAGATCACCTCAACCGAAGGTCACGACCTGACCCACAGAGGAGACCTTGATAACAGCCGGTGCCTTGAGCGCTTCAGTGCCCTAACTACGGAGCAGCTTTTGTATGCGACAGATACAAACGCTCCGATCTAGTTAGTCACTCGTAAATTGCGGGACTTCCCTCTTCACGCAAAAGCTGTTTGCCATTTTCATCAATTTAATTACAGTAAAAACATTTCCCACTTCAGAATAGGAAAACCACATCTGTTAAATACATAAATTAAACGCAAAAAATTCTTGTCGCCAGCATGAAATTTTTAGGCGCCATGGCGACCGGGTTTTGTCGAGCCGTGCACATGCATAAGAAGTAAATT
The DNA here is from genome assembly GCA_039090855.1 of Macrothele yani. Lineage (NCBI taxonomy): Eukaryota > Metazoa > Arthropoda > Arachnida > Araneae > Macrothelidae > Macrothele > Macrothele yani. The sequence goes on along the minus strand of CM076994.1, from coordinate 71,397,801 downwards.
AGAAGTAGGACTCTTTGACATTATTATGAAAGGTAAGCATCCTATAGTATTCATATTTGTCATATGGATTTGCTGCAAAATGTAAGGCATTGGAATAAAAACTGGATTCTAAGCATAGAATGCATTTTCTTGAATGAATTTTACAGAATACATTTTCTGCCCATTGTAGATAATTAATTACACATAAAGATAAAAACTGCATTAAAGATCAACATCCCAGAGCAGCTCAACTAGAGCAAACTGCAAACTAAGAAATCCCCTGCCAGTGGTCAAGCAATTTCTGAAAGGCATGACTTACAGATCCATTAAATGACATTATCTTGGGATTGAGATAACTTGCAGAAAAGCAAAATACACAGAATTAACACTGTTTGAAGAACTGCATAAAATCAACAGTTGTTAAATCAGGGTAAATGTAGTGACAGATGTCAGTAAGAAACTTAAAAAGTAGGTAGAAAATCTGCTGACTGAAAAAAACTATGGCTGTACACAGAGCATGTCAGGATTCAGGCAACTTTTTGAAGATTTTTCTGAGAATAATAAAGATTCTGTCATCATCATCATTAGTGCTCTGTCTCTTGACAAGGGCTCAACAGTATCTCAGCAAGTTCTCTTCCTCCAGTATCCTCTGCCCCTTGCTTCCTCCTTCATTTCTTGATAGTCTCTTGTGCTCATTATATCATCAAGCATCAATAGTCGTCTTCTTCCTCTTGGTCACTTTCCTTCACTGTTCACTTCTATCATTCTTTTTAACAGGCTGTTTCCTCTTATCACATGTTCTATCCAGTTATATTTTCTTTTTCTTATAGTCTTTAGCAAATTTCTTTCTTCTTCAACTCTTTGCGATGCTTCTTCAATGGTAATTTTTTCACAATTCACTTTAATTTCTTCATTCTTCTCCATAACCACATTTCAAATGCCTCCAACATTTTAGTTTCCATCTAATCCCAAATGTCTACATTTCCACCCCACATAAAGTTATACTCCAAATATAGCACTTAATAAGCTTTTTCTTTAAATTTTTATTCATTTTATTGAAAAGCAAATTTTTTTTGTTATAAAATGCATATTTTCCTTTTACTAATTCTTTGTTTTACCTCTGTCACATTTTCCATTTTGAAGGTATTTGTATAATCTAACTTGCTCTACATTTTCTCCATTCACCATCACCTCAACATTTCCTGGCTTTCTGGAGACTCATCGTTTTTGTTTTCTTTTTGTTAATTTTCATACTGTATTTTTCGCATACACATTCAAATTTTTGCACTATGAACTGTAGTCCACTTACAATATTAGCTAATATTGCTTGGGCAAATCTAATACTTTGTATTGTTCTTTCTTGGATCCTATAGTGTTTCCTCTTTTCTCTTCATAAAATGCTACTTTTATCATTTCTTCTGCAAAAATATTGAAGAGTGTTGGTGACAGACAGCATCCTTGTCTTACACCTCTGCCAATCACATATTTTTTTTAGTTTTTCCTACTTTTGTCTATATTATGGCAGTCTGGTTCATGTATAATTCAGTTATTAACCTTCAGTTTCTCCAATCTACTCTATTTTACATACCACTTCCATCAGTTTTTCACATTTCACCATGTCAAATGCTTTTTCTAGGTCAACTAAACATACATAAACTTCTTTGTTTACTTCTATATTCCTTTTGCATAGGGTCCTCATCACTTCAATGGCATCTCTAGTTACTCTATCTTTCTTGAATACAAATGACCCCCCCTCCAGTCGTCGATTCAATATTCTGAGCAGAACTTTAGAAGCACATGACTCTGTATATGGTATTTATTCGGTGCATTAAAAAAATAAGATGTAAAAGGCAAGTTACTGGGGCCAGCCAAAAGCCTTCACACCTGAAGTTTTGAAATAGGTACATCTGAAGTAAATACTGTTAAGTAGTGTCATATAAACTCCCAGCCACAAAAGGGATGTATGTTGTTATTTCTGTTTTTAATATATAAGGTCCAAGTTTTTTTGTTTTTTTCAAGTAACTTTGTGATGGATGTTAAAACAGGCAGCTGTAGGTTTATCAGTTCATTTTAATAACTCCAATCAGCTAAGTATTAGGACTTGTAAAAAATTTGAAAGGAGAATAAATGTTAGAGAAACCTAAATTTATGGCTCTAGGCCGAATGCAGAAACATATTAATTGTGTAGTTTAGAGACACTATGGATGTTATATTTGAACATGATGAACAGAACACTGTATGCTGTGGATCATTATTGACCTACACCAATTATACCTAAATAACATACCACATATATTTTGATTATTATAACAAATGTTATCATACATATCGCATCTATAATATAAACGAGGTTCATAAAAGAACAAAGCCAGTTGCATACAGTGTGGTATTTAGACATATCACCTTCTATGGTAGTGAAAATTGGAGTCAATATAAAATGCTTCACTAGGCAATACGACATAGCAGAAATGAAGTGGAACGAGGATTATAAGGGAAAAGAAAAGGATGCAGTAGGGTAACAGGATTAGTGATGAAGAAATTACATCGTATGTGGGAATTTTTTTTGAAGAAGACAAAGACAGTAAAAACGTACTTAGTAAGCTTGGGCACTTGTGCAGTATGAAAGAAAAAAGACTGAGATTATGGTTATATTCTAAACCATCTGGTTTAGAATATAACCATCATCTCAGTCTTAAACCGCCATTTATCAATCTGTCGTAAACCGTCGTTTACAACAGATTCTGTACTTTGGCAGGGGCACGAAACATTGTAGTTGAAAAAAGGGATCACAAAAAATTGTAGGTAATCAGCATTATTTTTCATTTTGTTTGTAATTTTCTGTTCTCATAGTCCATATTTATATGTTGTGCTTCATCCACCACTACACCTCAAGGTATACACTAGGATGCCACTCAGAATAAAAATTGAAATATTCAATGTAACACCCTCAAATTTTTTTGCATTTTAATACAAAATACAGGACAGAAAATTTGAAGACAATTGGTCAATATTTAGTGGTGGCTCAATACAGTTGAACATCTTGATGTGTTACTACAGTATCATTGTACTGAAAATTTACATTGATAGTAGTATAAATATACATAGTGAAAGTACAATAAATAAGCTAATTTTTATTACATTTCCTTGGACAATTGTCAGTTTATTTGGCTTCGTGTATTGCTGGTTAATCATCGTCAGGAGGGTTTTTTTTATGTACTTTCCAAAAACAATCGCATATCCATAAATTTATCACAGTACATTTGTATCAACCTAAGACAACCCTTTTCCTTCACTTTTCTCAAAACATGCCACAAAATCTAGTTCCATTTTGGCTTTAAAATCTTTACTTTGCACACGTTTCCTCAATCATTTCCCTTCCATACCTGTGGTTTCCTAGAGCTCGTCCTCATATCTGAAGCATGTACTACGAGGGGATGCTGGCAAGTTCTCGGCCTTACCAAGAAAGAAATGGGCTAAAGCCATGAAACTTACAGACTATTACACATATTCACTCCAAAGTTCAACACTCTTGGAACAGCGTTTCTGGAGTTTCTTACCTTCCAAAAAACAAAAAAAATTTCTGAAGTCAGATCACTCAAATACTGATCTGCTGCTGATATCACCTCCGAATCATTCAAAAAATGCTTCCTTTTCAAACTTTTTTTAAAGGTTTGCGAACAAGAAATAGTCCGACAGAGAAAGGTCTGGCAAGCAGAAGTAGGGTGGATGGTCTATGCATTTAAACCCCAGATTCCTCAAAACATCCACTGTCTTGCCAGCCTTGTGAGCCGGCACATTGCACTGCAAAAACAGAACAACTTTCCGCAGTTTTCCTCTCCTTTTTTTATTCAATGCCTCATTTCATCGGCACAGCGAGTTGGAACAGTATTCAACATTTATTGTTTGGCCCTTCGAGAGATAGTCAGTCAGTAAAACACCTTCGAATCCCAAAACCATTGCCATGACCTTTCTTGCAGACTTTTGAGTCTTTAATTTCTTAGGCCGTGGAGAACTAAAACAAGAAGATAGAACTGCTTTGATACAGCGCTGTTTAAAAGAAAAAACAAGCCCAAACTTTGAAAATATTTCAGTACATTGTGCTTATAGAACAGAATGGGAACTGTGTTACTCAGAAGCGGTAATAATAGAAAAAAATAGAAATAAGGCCTGCAATGCCACTGATCCATACTGTTACCTGGGCGCCAGCCTTTAAAATCACAGGATAGTGTACAGATCCATATTCAGAAGCACATGTTCAACCGAGGAAGTTTCCATTTCTTTGCACAGTTCCTCTAAATATCTGAAGTTGACAAGCAAGAACATCTGTGAATATCTGATTTTTTTTTTAATCTTTTGATATCCACATTCAAAAAGCTATTTTTGAAGGCTGGAAAAATATCAGATAAGCAAGTTTGCCCCAGGATAACAGAATACATATACCTCGATGCAACCTCAGTTTTTGCTTTGCACCATAATTTCACAAGACCCATTTATTGCCTTAAGGAAATTTTGTTGAGGCTCTCATAAAATCTTACAGCAATAGGTATGAATACAACATTGCCACCACATTGTTAAAACGAAAGGTGCAAACCACTGTTAAGAGTGCATGCAACTTTATTTTGTTTAACTTCATTTTTTTTTTTTTTTTTTTGAAATCTTGCTGCACTGAAGCATTAGTTTGATCAAAGACAGCTTCACTGAACTATGAAATGTTATAGGTGTCATGACAGTTTTCAGGCATCACAGTATTTTTCTTTTAGTAACATTTTCTGAAAAGAGAAATAAATGGCTCAGTATAAGATTTTTTCTCTTTTTATGTTCTCTTCTAACACTAAATATCACTATGAAAGCCTGCAGTTTGTTTTATAGGCAACATGTTTCGCCACATACATGGTCCAACAGTGGTACATTTTTGGACACCTTCTTAGATGCAGACAAAAAAGGTTTTGCCACTGGATGATGAAAATTGGGGTATATATATATAATATATATATAATGACAACAACCAAGTTAAGAACATCAAACTACAGGGTGATGTAAGAAATTATGTTTTAAATGTCCCTGGAAGATAAGGAATTGAAGAATAAGAATGCAATATGGCCAAAATAGTTTAGAGAAATAGCATAAATGCCATTCAATACAACCTTTTGCTAAAGCTGTTCTTGTATGCTACGATGGAACCATACTGATGTCTGAAATACCTTGAAAATACTTCCCAGCTCATGAAACCTCTGTGAATCTAAGTAAACACATCATGTAGCACAGTGTAATTCCACTTTAGATTGTGAATCTAAACAGATACCTTAAAAAATTAAAAACAGATTATCTGTGCAATAGCTTTGAATGAAAAAATCCACTACACTGAGAAGTTTTCAAGATCAAGTATTATAGAACAGTGTTTTATGGTGATTCTACGGCATACTCCAACCCCAATTTTTAGTAGTAAACACTAAAAAAATTCTTAGTAGTTTTTAACCTTTTTTCATTGGTAAAAACTAGAAAAATCTGTAGTTTTCAGTAGTGAATAAAATTGTATTACACACTCTGTAAAAAACGAATAGCAAGCACAGCAATATCATAGAGTAAATTCATAAAATAGTGAATTTTTGCTTAAGAAATTGTCCATGAATTGAAGACATTTTGTGATAAACATTACGTGGCTCCAATATTTTGTTCCCTAGTTTTTTTCAAAAACCAGTGTGAACCTTACTGCAAACATAGTAAGTCAGGGTTCCCACTCAAAAGTAATAAAAAAATTCCCTGACTTTTCCAGGTTCTCCAGGTGGTTTTTAAAGTTTTCCAGAATGGCATGTTGCAAAGAATTGTTACATTTCATTCCATTCCATTCATTTTTCTCACCAAAGTACACACTTGTAAATTCTTTAAGTAATTTGTCTTTATAAAATTACCTGCTTTTCATTAATAACAACTAACTGTGCACATTATTTTCTGTACCAAAGTTCCGTGAACTTTTGTGAATACTACACATACAGAATTTGTAAATACATTCCCATAGAAACAGGTCATATGTAATAAAAAATCTGTGTCCGTTGAATAGTTTCAGTTTTTCTATAACACAATGCAGCTAAACTTAATGATGGGATGGCTCTGTTTAAAAAAACATTGTTTCAAGGAACCAACAGACAAAGGACTTTGATCCATCATTTGGTTGGTTCTCTTGGGGAAGTGTTTCTTCAAGCAGGAGCCATTGGGCCTAATTGTTCCATGTTATAACAACTGCCTGCAGAAATTGAACAAAAGCTTAATAACTGGCAATTTTTAAAATTCAATTTTGTATCTTTTTTTTAGAGAATAAAGGAAATACTTAATATAACTGAAAGTAGGATCTACCAAATTCTAGGCAGGCAGTAATTGCGAGCAGAAGTTTGAAATCTTGAAAAAAATAAGTTTTTTTGGCAAAATAAAGTATCCACTGATTTTTACAAAAACAAAAAAGAGGGTAATTTTCCCTGAGTTTTCCCTGATGTTTACAAAAAAGGGTAACTTTCCCTGAGTTTTCCCTGATTTTTGGAACCATTTTCAAATTCCCTGAGAATTCTAGGTTTTCCCTGTTTTCCAGGTTGAGTGGGAACCCTGTAAGTGCTTACACAGATTGGAAGTTGTTCATAGTAATCTTCAAACTCCAAAACAACAAAAAGAAGAGGGGGGAGGCCGACAGGAACATTATTCGTAAAAAAATGGTGACAGTGCTCAAAAGCGACTTCATATTTTTTAGAAAAATTTCCTAGTGAAATGTATCTTTTTCTTCGATCAATGGAATACACATTTGTGCATTTTATTAAGGCAAAATTTAAATTTAAAATAGTAATTTATCTTGTCCTAGCTGGAAATTGCACTATTTCAATGATCTGTACAGTTGTTTTCACGGCAGAGAGGATCGGCATTATCGCTTTTTAAACTTTAAATTCACTGAAAATGATGGTTTTCCATTACTTCATGCTATATCAAGAAACAAAGAGGGTGAACATTTTTCTTTTTGTTCAAAGAGAAATTCAAATTCAAAAACAGAACTTCAACTTTCTATTGCAGTCTTTTATTCCCCACAAAGTCTTTTTGCTCTGCAGAATGACCAAGTAGTAGTGTTTCTGCAATTTAATATTGCTTAGGCCCTTTGTCTTTTGATGTAGCAAGAAGTGTCTAAAAAATGGGGAAAAATGCATTTTAAGGGAAATTAAATACGAAAAATCAGTACTGCATTGCTCATTCTCCCATGAAACAATTTTACGAATCATGGAAATGACGCTGATTCCACCACACACAGATTCAGTACCGGTTTTAAAATTTAATTCCACTTTACAAAAGGGAGACCGGGGGCAAAAATGCTTCTTCTCTCTATTGATTAGTTTTAAGAAATAGTATGAGAAACAGGGAAGCATTCAGTGCAGCAGTATATTAGGAAAAATTCTTAAAAAATACAAAGTTGCACTTTTTCTGATGATCTTAAAAACGAAAAGCCTGAACAGAAAAAAAAAAAAAAAAAGAGGAAAAGGAAAACGATGGAACATTTTTATTGCTGCTAGAGCAGTCATTTCCTGCAGTCCCGAACACTTGTGCAATTCGCAGACTTTCCACAGTTTTTTTTTTTTCGATTCCTAGCAACCCACCCTAATTTTTCAACCTTTCTCTTGAAATTGTTCAATGCAACAAAGAATTCTAGTATTACTCCAGGACTGTACACAAAAATACGAAAAATGAAGAACTTTCCAAGATCTCAGAAGGAAAATAAACTTCCAGGGCACTTCCGGGATTCCATGGATCGTGATAACTTTTAATGTAACCACAAATGCTTAAACATCCAATGCATATTGGAAAAGCACAGAAGAAATACAACGATATTGAAAGCATCCAAGAAACACCCTTGAATATGAGGCATCTGCTATAGTAGTGTTTTGTGTGGCAGTGTTTTGTTCTAACATTTAGAAAAATTGTGATACCGCAAGAATAAAAATGAACACAGGATGACAATTATCTCAAAATATTACTAAAAATACAAAATATCATACGAGCCATTTAACACCTTTCAGGACTGCATGACAAAACAAATCTGGCAGTATAACAGTAAATTAGGACATACCTTATTTTGAATTTCATTGGAGGCAGGTTTTTCCACTTTCGCAACATTTGAACCTGGAAGTACGCAAAAGTGTTTACATACATTCAATAAAAAAAACAGGACATAAGTTTTTAATTTACAGGTCAGAAAAATTTAGACTTCCAGATATCTCATTAGCAGCTTCTTTTCCTATATATTTTTGTCAGTTTTATTTATAATGCATTAAAAGATTTCAATAAAATGTTTCTTGCAGATGATTACTGGGGTGTGTTGTCAAAGTAGATCTTCTTGTCTTGTTTCAGAAGGCTTTTGGATTGTGTTTATTTGCTGTGTCACCAGATTCCTCTGAAACTAGCAGCTGTCATTTTCATGATCCAAATATATAAATGTGGTAAAGCCCTTGAAATTTTGTCATTATGAATCAGTCCATATGTTGAAAATAGGGCCTATGTATTTTGATGATTGGTTTTTACAGCCTCCACTTTTATAATGTATAAGCTTTCTTTTATGGGTCTTTTATTTAAATTTCTTCCACAATTCAGCATTTGCACTATCCTATTTTGGACTGCACTTGCATATTTAGATGTGCTGGAACAATGCAATGTTCTGATCTTTCCCTTCAACTGATGCAAAATGTTCTGCAAGTCTCTTCTGGCAACAACAAATTAACACAATTCAAAAGTCTTTTGAAACATGCCAATCTGATCAGATCAACACTGACAATGAACCCCATAAAGTAAGAAAGATACAGAGTGGACACAGCCTGCACTAAGACATCATGAAATCAACTGTAGCAAACCATTGGTAAGACACTGAATTAGTTGTTGATTGAAAGCTAAAGTCCCCAGGGAACCACAACTTGTCATATGGCTGCGACTGCTTCAATTCGAGGCCACCATTCCATTCCAATTTTGCAACTCCTAGACCAAAGATGAATACTTACAGTGGTATCATTTTTCAGTTATTGTTTTCTTTTAACATTCTAATAACTGGATTTATTCTTGCTTATCCTTTACTTGAATATTTTTTACATACATACATGCATATCACTTAGCTGTTCTCTGAGATTCAGAGGTTAGCTCCACAAAGAAATACAAACAACCAGATAAATTTTTAACTGATAACTTATTTATTGTTGCTGTATCAAACTTCTCCATTTACAGCAATCTTGACACACAACACAGGCTTCGTTGACATCCATCACACAACGTAGACAAGACCTTCTATACTTCATACTCATAATCTCTTTCTCAGGCAGACACTCCTGAAACTGATCCTCCCATGACTTCCTTGGCCTTCCTCTGCCTTTCCTTCCTGCCACTTGGGCTAAAAATATTTTCTTAGTAAGCATCTCATCACTCATTCTTTCAACATGGCCAAACCACCGAAGAATATTAGTCTCCACTTTGCTAACAACATTTTGCATCACATCACACAACTGTAACACATCTTCATTCCTCACACGATCAGAACATGTCTTGCTAACCCCCCCCTCTCCCTGTAAGTAAGGCATTTCTCCAGCACACAAAGAACTCCTATGTCTCTTCTGTAGTACTCAGGTTTCATCAGAGTATAAACAATTACACTTTCATACACAGCCATGCAAGATTCTTTTGAAAATTCATCATTCCTGTGAAAAAGGAATAACCTCCTAAAGCAGCTATGTTAGTTAGTTAGTTAGTTAATTGATTTTAGTGGCACAAGGGCCAGGTTTGGCCAAATAGTGCCAGACACAGAACTATCAGTTAAAGATTTTTAAAAGCGGGGTGAAATGATTAAGAGCAGACAGGCTTGGTAAAAGTTAGAAAAGAGAATGATGAAAGCTGTGAAGACTAGTTAGTTAAATAGGTTTATATATATAAATTTATTAATTCACTGTTATAATTTGTATAACTTTTTTTTTTTTTAAATAAGTTTTAAAAAGTCAATCTGCTTTAAGAACGAAAATACTGCGAAAGTGTCACAGTGGTCGCCCAAAAGCTTCTGCAGTGTAGCTGCGCCGTCATCCAGTAGATGAGACTGAAAATAGTGAAACCGATGATTACGAAAACGGACACAACTACACAAAACATGAGAGATGGTGAGTAAACAGTCGCACGCCTCACACATTGGGGCAGCGTCGCCACACAGCAAATAGCTATGCGTGAAGCGACAATGCCCAATGCGGAGACGCGCAAGAACAACTTCTTCCCTACGGTTCCGGCGACACGATGATTTCCAGATTCCAAGGTTAGGTTTTACACTGTGCAGTTTATTCTCCACCTGTTGGTCCCACAGACTCCGCCACGTTCGTCTGATATGATCGTGAACAAGAAAGCGAAAATCACGGGGAAACAGTGGCAAGGGTGTGACGACCAAAGAGGAGGCAGATCTAGCAGCAGCATCGGCAGACTCGTTCCCTGGTATCCCAACATGCCCAGGAATCCAGCAGAACCGAATCTGGACATCAGCCTCTAGCAAAGAACGAAGAAGTCTCCGTACGGTAAAAAGAAGGGGGTGGCCAGTGAAATCCAAAGATGACAAAGATTGCACAACACTCAAGGAATCAGTGTACACAATAGCACGCTGATGAGAGCTCGACTGCACGTGAACAAGTGCAAGATACACAGCATGCATCTCCGCCGAAAACACCGTGGCCTCAGGAGGAATGCGGGCAACAGAAACTTTGTCAACGCAGACGGCGGCGGATCCAACAACACCAGCCACCTTAGATCCATCGGTGAAAACAGGAATAAAGTCTGCATTGAAATAACGGTGTTCAGCGAAGAGCTGCTGGTACACTGACACAGGGGTTGAGGACTTGTCAAAAGATGTAAAGCTGGTATCAACCATGACACCAAGAGGATGCCATGGGGGATCCTCAAAGTCCCTGGTCTCTCCAACGAGTGACAAGTCGAGCCCTGCATCACGAGCTACGGCCGCCATACGAAGACCGAAGGTTCGAATGCACGACGGACGGATCTCAAACAAACGAGCATGCTGGGGATGAAAAACTGCATCGTATAAAGGATGGTCTGAGAGAGATTTAAGTTTCAGGTAAAATTGAAGAGACAGCTGCAGACGGCGTAAATGAAGCGACGGTTCGTTCGCGTCAGCATAAAGGCTGGGAATGGGTGACGTGCGAAATGCTCCCGTACAAAGATGCAGCGCTTGATGGTGGATGGTATCCAACGGCCGGAGAACGGTAAGACGCGCAGAGCCATACACCATACAGCCATAATCCAGCTTCGACCGAATGAGAGAATGGTAAATACGGAACAAAGAAGTCCTGTCTGCACCCCAGGAGACTGAGGCAAGGATCTTAAGGATTGACAAGGCTCTCAGACAGGAAGATCTTAGCCGTCGAACGTGCGAGCGAAAGGTGAGAGCACGGTCAACGGCCAAACCAAGGAACTTGGTTTCCGGCAAAACTGGAATGGCTGCACGGTCCAAATAGAGCTCTGGATCAGGATGGAGGCCACGCATCCGGCAGAAATGGACACAGGCTGTCTTGTCGGGAGAAAGAACAAACCCATTATTGTTAGCCGCTTTAATAATCTGGGTAATTGCAGACTGCAGCTGCCTTTCAACGAAACGCATGCTGGATGACGAACAGAAGATGTGAAGGTCGTCAACATAAATGGTAGTCGAAACCGTAGGAGGAAGATTTTTGAGTAAACAATTAATGCGGAGGATGAACAGAGTCACCGAAAGAATGCTGCCTTGAGGAACGCCTTGTTCTTGATAGAAAAAGGCGGACAGCGTTGTACCCAGGCGCACCTGGAACACACGGTTACGAAGAAAGTTGGCAGGTTTCCTCGCAACCCACTCTCGTGGAGGTCACGGAGGATACCGTGATGCCACGCTCTATCGTAAGCTTTTTCGATGTCAAAAAATACAGACACTAGGTGCTGCCTACGTACGAACGCCTCACGAACAGACGTCTCAAGGAGCAGGAGATGGTCAGGAGCTGAACAATGAGGACGGAAGCCGCATTGTGATGGAGACAGTATTCGATGTTCTTCAAGAAAATAAATTAGCCGGGAATTAACCATTCGTTCAAGGATTTTGCACAGACAGCTAGTGAGGGCAATTGGCCGATAACTAGAGGGAGACTTGGGGTCTTTGCCAGGCTTGGGAAAAGGTAAAACAAAAGCTCTTCGCCAAGAGTCCGGGAAACTGTGCTCCAACCAAATACGGTTGAAAAGCACTAACAGATTCTCGAGAGACGACTGCGAGAGATGACGAATCATGTCATAGTGGATGCCGTCGGGACCGACAGATGTTGCGCCGCACCGATGCAGAGCCACTCGTAGTTCAACCATGCTGAAGGGGGAGTTATACTCAGTGTTATAAAAAGGCGCAAAGGAGATTTTCTGGTGTTCCGCGGTTGTTTTAATCCTCTGAAAGGACGGGAGATACGCCTGAGAACTAGAAACTGAGGCAAACGCTTCGCCCAAGCAATCCACAATCTCCCCAACTTCAGCATACGTGCAGCTGTTATTCTCAAGAATTGAAATTTGGCGGGAACTATAGTTTCCCCGGATCTTACGAATTTTTCCCCAAACAGTTTTTGAACTGGCACGTGAATTGATAGATGAAACGTACTTCATCCAAGACTCCCTCTTGCTTCGTCGACGCACCAACCGAGCGTAAGATTTTGCTCTTTTAAATTTAACAAGATTAGCATCAGTCGGATAATGCCGAAAAGTACACCAGGCCTTATGTTGAACTCTCCTAGCCGCTGCGCAATCAGGGTTCCACCAAGGCTTCGGACGTCTTGGGAGCATCGTTGATGTTTTTGGGATAGAGAGATCCGCTGCCTGAATGATACACGTTGTGACATCAGTAACAGCTGCGTCAATTGACCCCCGGGTCACCATGGCAAAAGATATTACTGCGGACTGTGTGAAGATCTCCCACTTGGCACGATCCATCCTCCAACGAGGAGGGCGGGAGGCAGAAGATGGTACGCTCACATTATACCCAAGTACAATTGGGAAGTGGTCGCTTCCATGGAGGTCGTCCACACACCGTCCACGACCAGTCGGCCATAACCGATGGTTGACCCAAAGATAAATCGATTGCACTGAAACTTCGTGTAGGCTCGTGGAAGTAAGTGTCAGCACCGGTGTTAAACAGGCACAAAGAGGTCGAGGAAAGAAGAGATTCGATCCTACGGCCTCGTCTGTCTGTTCTGACACTACCCCACAATGGATTATGAGCATTGAAGTCACCCAGAAGAAGAGCAGGTGACGGCAGCTGCTCAACTAAGCTCTCAAGAACGGACACGCTCACGTCCTCATCCGGCGGCAGATAGACGCTGCAAACAGTTAGAGGCACAGGCATGGAGATACGCACCGCAACGGCTTGTAAAGATGTTGAGACCGCAACGGGAGAAACTGGAACACTGTGGGGGACAAGGATGGCAACTCCCCCGCAAGCTATATCTCCTGAAACATTATCTTTCCGAAATGCACTGTAGCCTCGAACTGAAAGGAGGTCTGATGGTTTAAGTTTTGTCTCCTGGAGGCAAAGGCACACCGGAGAGTATGACGAAAGCAGATGTTTCACGTCGTCATGTCTTGTCCGAAAGCCTCGACAGTTCCATTGAACGATTTGATCCATGGTTTGAATTCTGGTGAATGAGAAAAAGAAAAAACGAAAAACAAAACCCGAGAAAAACTGGGACAACTAAAGGTTGTCCGATTCCATCATTTTGTCTGCAATGTCCATTTGCGCTTTATTGAAAGTCAAAGCAGCTATGACTTTCAATAAAGAATTCACTTGCCTGCTAATTTTGCCACCTAATCAGTTCTCTCTGTCAAACATGCTTCCTAAATACACAAACTCATTCACCTGGTCGATCACTATGCCGTTCAGGCTAACCTTGCATTCAGTACTAACAGTTGCTCGCTCAAAAAACATAACTTTGGGGTTTCCCTTATTTATACTATGTTTGAATTTCATACAAACTTTGTACATCCGGGACAATATACTCTACAACTCACTTTTGCTCTCTGCCAACAGGACTGTGTCATAAGCATACAGCAATCTATACATACGCATCTATAAATATATTAAACAGCCATGGCGACATTACACAGCCTTGTCTGACTTCTGCACCAGCAGAAAACTATTTTGATAAAATGCCATTCACTCGTACATAAGCTCTACTGCCAGCATACATGGCTTTCCCCAGTAACACCATATTTATTCAACACCTTCCACAAAAGTGTCTTATTTACTCAGTCATAAACTTTCTCTAAATCTATGAAGGCAGCAAAAACTTAACATTTGCAAGTAAATTAATATGTGAAACATATATACTCACACTACAAACATTGTAGTACTAACACTATCTTTATAGCACGTCTTTTTTTTTTTTTTTTTTTTTGCCGATTTGCGATATCAACCACGTGTACTAGGCTTTGTTTGACATTAAAAAATAAATATTTAGTAGGGTCAAATGGTAATATTTTATTATATTGTAATCAAAATAATATATGGTTTTCAGAAACTACTGCTACTATTAATAAAAATTTAAATTTAACTTACCTTATAACCACATGGTTGGATACTTGGTTAGTAGCGTTATTGATGTTGAAAGACTTTTTTTTTTTTTTCATTAATTTCAACTTAAAACATGGGTAGATGAGGTACAAAGTACAAATGCGCATGCGGCTAATAAATGCGCATGCGGCTACCTAGGTTTTCAGGGCATCTCTTGACACCATCGTCAGTGTTGTTCTTACATGCTTCTGCACACGTCAAGGAATCACAAATGATGAGTGTTTGTCCTCATCTCGATTTTACCAGCAAAATTGATGCACAGGCGCTATTGTTAGTATGTTGATATGAGATATTCTCACTTCGAGCGTCATCTATTGGGTTCAATATCAATCGGAAAATTGATGTAATTTATATTTAATCGATTATTATTGAATGATCCCAGTCAGAAATTGATTTAACTGTAATTTTAAAGGATTATCAACACTTGAAAATGAACAAAAATTTATTTGATTTTAAATTTAATGGATGTTTATTGAGTTTCTCATTTATTTTTATTAAATTAACCTCTGCATAATTTTATTATGATTTATTTTAATTTTTTTCATTATATATATTTTTTATCTTTAATTTTTCAATTGAATAGATTCAGAAAATCTTAGTTCTTTTTCAGATTTATGAGTCAAAATCAATTTTATTTTATCAAATTTTGGAATTTTTTTTATTTCTAATACAACATTGAATTAGGGGCCGTTTTCTCCTCTTTTTGTTTCCAATTTTTGATATGCTGATTCAATCTCTGCTTTAATCTGTTTTTGGTTGTTGCCTATGTACAAGATGGAAGGATTACATAAATAATAATAATAAATAATCATAATAAAATATACCCAGGTTAAATTAATATAAATAAATGAGAAACTTATAAACATCCATTAAATTTAAAATCAAATAAATTTCTGTTCGTTATCCAGTATTGATAATCCTTTAAAATTACAGTTAAATCAATTTCTGAGAGGGATCATACAAAAATAATCGATTAAACATAAATTACATCAATTTTCTGATCGATATTGAACCCAATAGACAATGCTTTAAAAGTGATAATCTCCCATATCGACAAACTGACAATAGCGCATAAGCATCGTCGATATTAATGGTATGATCGAGATGAGGACAAACACTCGCCATTCGCAATTCCTTGATGTGTGCAGGAGCATGTAAGAACAACGCTGATGTTGTCCAGAGATGCACCGAAAACCTAGGTTGTGATTTTATTAGATGCATTTCAGATTGAACTTACTGTGAATCTTATCTACCAGTATTTTAGGTTAAAATTTATTCAAAAAAGGCTAATATATATATATATATATATATATATATATTCTATAAAGAAGATACCTAAGCAAAAAAATACATATATAATTTTGACTCACACCTAGTACAACATAGAAAAGGTTATGTATCTACCTGTGCGAGTAAAAGGAGAAAAGATAAAAAAATAAAATAAAACAACTGAATGTAGAAGGTGTCGAGAATACTGAGCCTTGGCTTTATCAAGGACCAGCAAAAACTCTGCATTTTCTCACTTCCACAAAGACCTAGTTGGAAATGGGTTTCTGCAAGGCCATAGATGCAAGTAACATTCCCACCTAAAATAGTTTAAAAAATATATATATAAGTCATGTCCTCCGTAGAGTAGCATGACCTAGCACTAGTTAACAATTTCGCTTGCATCCATTAACCTTCATGGCCCGACCCATGCTCTTCATCTGTTACTATTAAACAGAGAGAAGAAGATTAAAGAGAACTCAAGCTGTGAGAGTGACATAATAATTCTCGTGGTGCATCCTGTTCCCACTAAAGGGGCTCTGAAGACCGCCAATAGCGGTATAACTATATCATCGGGATTAGAGGAAATTCTATCCCACACTCACCAACCCGCTTGGCCAGTGTGGTGAGTTATGGCCAAACCCCTTCAAAATGATGCCACAACTTAAATCTTGGCCCTCAGTCTCTGGCAGCTGGAATGTACCTGGCCAAGGCAGCGGCCAGTGCGACATGAAGGCAGAGGGTGCTAAGAATCCCCGGAGGACCGGACTAGGCTGCCATCTGATGCTGACCTTGGCTACTTACAATGGACGCTCCCTATCTTCTGATTCAAGGCTTCTTGAATTGGAAGAGGAATTACAAAGGATCAAGTGGGACATCGTGGGGCTAAGTGAGGTAAGGAGAAAAGGAGAAGATCTCATCGAACTGAAAAGTGGACATCTCTTCTACTATCGTGGGACAGATACTGGCAGAACTAGTGGTGTTGGATTTATAATAAACAAGAAACTGAAGGATAAAGTTGTAGAAGTTGAAAGTTCCTCTGACAGAGCTGCACGACTTGTTATCCAACTCTCGAAAAGATACCAGGCTCAGATTATTCAAACTTATGCACCCACCACAAGTCATCCTGAAGAAGAAATTGAAGAATTTTATGAGGAAATTTGTCATCTAAATAATAAAGGTAAGCAGCACTTGAAAATAATTATGGGAGATTTCAATGCAAAAATAGGGCAACGGCAACAGAATGAAACTTCAGTAGGTAAATTCGGTCACGGCAACAGAAACCAGCGTGGAAATACTCTCGTTGAGTTTGCAGAGGCAAAAGGGTTTTTCATCTTAAACTCCTTCTTCAAGAAAAAGCCACACAGGAAATGGACATGGAGACATCCAAATGGGACGACAAGTGAAATTGATTTTATTATGTGTAACAAAAAATTCGTCATAGAAGACTGCAGTGTGCTAAACAAGTTCAACACAGGTAGTGACCATAGATTGGTGAGATGTAAGATGCACCTCAACACTAAACTTGAACGTGGCAAGCTCATAAGACAAACAAAACCTATTGACATAACCGACCTTAAAAAACACCATAATACCTTCAAGTTGGAACTGAAGAACAGGTTCTCTGCTTTGGAAGGCCTAACATCGGAAGAAGTGGACATCTCTGAAGTTAACAGAAAAGTAACCAAAGCTCTTATGGAAACAGCAACAAAATTAGCTGGGTCTAAGAACAAGTTGCATGTAAACAAATTATCAGGAAAAACGAAAATGTTGATGCAAAAAAGAAGAGGGATGAGGACAACTAAAGAAGATGTGACTTCCAAAGTGGAATATATAGAGCTATGCAAGACAGTACGAAAAAGTATCACTGAAGACGTAAGAAAATTCAACTGTGAACTAGTGAGGAAAGCAATTGAAAACAACCAAAGCCTAAAGATAGCAAAGGGACATCTCAGTAAGGGAAGAAAACAGATTATGGCACTGAGAAAAGAAGATGGTTCTGTAACAAGAAATAGAGGCAGAAATTTTGACAAGAGTGAAAGATTTCTACTCCAAATTATATGAAAGGGATGATACATGCACTCCAGACATCATGAAAGATACCAGTACCAGAGTTCCTCCAGTCCTTCCAGCAGAAGTTGCACATGCAATCAAGAACATGAAGCGGGGAAAAGCTCCAGGAGAAGATGGAATTACTGTAGACATCATACAAGAAGCAAGTGGAGAAATCGAAACAGTACTCGCCCAAATTTTCACTCGATGCCTTAATGAAGGAAAGATTCCTGAGGATTGGAACGCCGCTACAATGTTCCTGCTACATAAGAAAGGTGACATTGAGGATCTCGGAAACTACAGACCTATCAGCCTCCTATCAGTAGTTTATAAAATCTTCACTAAAGTTCTTTCATACCGCTTGAAGGTAACACTGGACATGGCTCAACCGAGAGAACAAGCTGGATTCAGGAGTGGCTACAGAACAATAGATCATATCCACGTACTGAGAGAACTAATTGAAAGAGCGAGGGAATATGAACTTCCATTGTGCATGGCTTTTATCGATTATGAAAAAGCCTTTGATTCGGTGAAACCATCAGCAGTTACAATGGCTCTGAAAACCTGCGGTATTGAAGATGCATACATTAATATTATTAATAACATCTATGAAAATGCAAGTGCAAAGATTCGGCTGTTTGAAAATACAACACACATAAAAATTGGAAAGGGAGTGAGACAAGGTGACACCATATCTCCGAAGCTCTTTAATGCCACATTGGAGGGTGTTTTTCAGTCGCTGAGCTGGGAAAACAAAGGGATAAAGATTAATGGAGATTATCTAACCCACCTTCGTTTTGCTGATGACGTAGTCATTTTTGCAACTACCCCATCAGAGCTGCAGAGTATGATCCAGGAACTTGCTGACAAGAGTAAAGAAGTGGGATTAAAAATGAACTTTCAAAAGACAAAAGTGATGTTCAATGCTTTTACAAGAAATGAAGATTTATCGATTGATGGAGAAAAGCTGGAGATAACAGACACGTACGTTTATCTTGGACAGCAGATATCAAGTGAGGGTCACATTGATGAAGAAATTAATCGGCGTACAAAACTTGCCTGGAGAGCTTTTGGAAGAAACAGCATAATTTTCAAGAGCAATATGCCATTATGTCTTAAAAGAAAAGTGTTTGATCAATGCATCCTTCCAGTGCTTACGTATGGTGCAGAGACGTGGACCTTAACTAAAAGAGACATACAAAGGCTGCAGACAACTCAAAGCAGCATGGAGAGGTGCATACTTGGAGTAACCAGGAGAGATAAGAAGAGGAACTCGTGGATCCGAAAAATGACAAGAGTGGAAGACATCATGATCAGAGTTAAATCCCTGAAATGGCAATGGGCTGGACATACTGCCAGAAGGACAGATCATCGATGGACAGCTGAAATTTTAGATTGGATTCCAAGGGACAGGAAAAGACCCAGAAGAAGACCACATGGGAGATGGGTGGATGAAATTCGAAAGTATGCAGGGGTGACATGGAGGAGACTGGCACAAGACAGACCGTTGTGGAGGAAACTTGGGGAGACCTTCGTCCAGCAGTGGATTGATAATGGTTGACAATGATGATGATGATGATATATACAAAACATCTTTCAACATCAATAACGCTACTAAACAAGTATCCAACCACTTGGTTTTAAGGTAAGTTAAATTTGAATTTTTATTAATAGTGACAGTAGTTTTTTAAAACCGAATATTATTTTGATTACAATATAATAAAATATTATCATTTGACCCTTCTAAATATATATTTTTTAATATCAAAAAAAGCCTAGTACACGTGATTCATATAGCAAATCGGCAATAAAAATAGTGAGTATACATGTTTCAGATATGATTCATATAGCAATCGTGCTATAAAATAGTGTGAGTATACATGTTTCAGATATTAATTTACTTACAAATGTTAATTTCCTTTCAGCACGTTATAATTGCCTAAAACCCCGTTTTTAGGTGTCTTTGACTTCATATCAACGAGTCAAAGACAACAGTAACAAACTGGCAAAAACTTTCTTACCAACAGCCAGATACTTTTTCAATCATCATGCTCAAAAAACAAAAATTTGGTTAGTGCAGCCTTTACCAGACAAAACCACTCTGAACATCCCATACTTTCTCTGATGTAAGCATTCGTACTTTTTCAATAATGACCTTATCAAACTTCCTGGCACACTCAGTAGGCTAATACCACAATAGTTCTTGCAGTCACCTTTCCCCTTATACAAGGGAACAATGATAGCATCCTTCCAATCCTGAGGGACCATTCCTAACTCCCAGCACAACTGGAAAATTTCAGTTAACCAGTCAATTACAGAGTCACCATCATATTTCAACATCTCAGCAATTATGCCATTAACTCCTGGAGCCTTACCAGGAGTTAATTAAAGAGATTTTAGAGCTCTACACACCTCTTCTCTTGAGATCTCTCGTGTGCTTCCCTCCTTCACTGTGACATCATCTGCTTCTGCCTCAGAATCACCTTTGCTTTCTTGATCTAATAACTCACAGAAGTATTCACCCCATCTTTCATTTAACTCATTGGGCTCCCATATCATTTCCCTGATTTTTCTTCACAAAACTTGCAACTTTGTTTCCCCTATTTTTCCTGAGTCTCATGTACTTTCAGAAAGATTTTGTATCTTTTCAAAAATCCAATTCATGAGCCTTTTCACCTTTTCCTTCCTATCTTTTGCCCAACTCTGACGAACCAGCTTATTTGCCTCACGCTTTTTGCAGCAATATTCTTCCTTAGAAACACTACCTTGTAACATCCCCAAATATGGTACCTGCTTTCTCTTTACTGCCTCTTTAATCACACTATTCCACCAAGAATCACCTCTAATCAGGGGTGACTGCAAGTGGAGACTGAAATTCCTGAAAGGTATTTTACATAACTAGGTACACGCGGTACGCACGAGGTTATAAAAATTCAACACAATTTAAAATTGTTTTTAAGCACATACATATTTAATATTTGGAGAGAGAGAGAGAAGTACCCATTACTATCAGCAAACAAATAAAATAAATTCTTAAAATTATACATACCAGTCACTTTTTGAAAAATTTCAAAATTTTCGCTTGGGATTTCTGGTAACCCACCTGCCCTGCCTTTCTTTTCAGAAATGTTTTAGAACATTGAGGATGGTTCAAGTCACCTAAGTCTTTCTTGTTAGTGCTTTGAGAGACAGCAAGATTGGTTTGGGATATTGCACAAAGGTTTGATTTTTTTTTTTTTTTTTTTTTTTGTACGTGTGCTAGTTCACTTGGATTGTAGAAATTTTTTTGCTCCTGATTTTCCTCTTGAAAAGGAAAATCAGCAGCAAATTCATGGTGATCCTCTTTAACAAGATTTTGAGCAAACTCCTTTTGAAGTGAGTCTCTGGTAGGGTCTTTTGAACCAAATACTTCTTCCAAGCTTGTAGCATTTAAAGATAACAGATAATACTTCATAGTTTGCACGGAGTCCAAACTTGCAATATTCAAAGAAGTTCTAGTTTCTGTTATTATATCCCCAATTTAACTGAAAATGCTTTCTACTAAAGGCCCATGAAAGCAAGTTAGCAGAGACTGTGTCATCTTGGTAAGGACAGGATAACTTTTTTTCCCCACCTTGTTCCAACTTGGAAATGGAAATCCAATAATCCAAAATTGGGCAATCTTTTAAAACTGCAAGTGATTCATCAACCTGGTAGTTTCTCACTTCTTGATCAAGATTGAGTTTATCATTTTCAAATAAAACAGTAGGCAGAAAATCAGCTAATTTCATTAATGCACAGAAAGTTGTTGTATTTCCTCTAAGGGACAGATTAGAATGCTTATCTACTGATTTGAATCCTTCATTGCTGTATTTTATAAGTGTTACACCATATACAAAAGCAGGAGCCTCCAACGTTAATTTTTCGGCACCATGCACTCACAATATCACCATGAGAATCCTTTCTGATAAGCCAATCCCAGCGAAATTTGTTTTTAATTGCTGATTGTAAAGGCTCGCAACGTCATCTTTTTCAATTAAAAACCTCATTTTAATAATAGAAAAATCTTACCACAAAGATAATCAGAGTTTGCCGAAACAAAATTTTAAAGGAGTATTTATACTCCTTTGGAAAAATTTAGGGAATAATTTTCAAAAGATGGGATTATTTTAGAAAAATTAACAGATGAAATAAAATACTTACGAAAATGCTAGGCAATTATGAAAGATCAATCCAGATTTTTCATATTAAAATATTTCACTACTGCTCAATGTATTTAGAACTTGGATCCATTTCTTTTCTTGTTTAAGAAATAAATATAATATTCGTATTTTAAACATTAAATTTATCATGTTTTGTAATGACCACATGGAACAGCAATGTGTTCAAGAAGTGAAAACATTGCACTTTTGAGGTTCTTATAGTCATCTAAAAAAATCTAATAAACTTCTCAGCAAGTTCCATAGCCACATTTGTTTTTTTGCAGCTGCACAGTATCCAGTGCTTAAATTTTCTTTTTCAGCTTTGTCACTTTTTTTTTTTTTTTGCAGGACTATTTACTGGGTAACACTGGGTACATGTTGGGGGAAAAATTTAGTTATGGGGGAAATCTTTGCCACATCCGATTTCCGTTTTTGGACACATTTTTCTCCAATTTCAAATTGAAATACAAATATTTATGAAATAAAATGATATTTAACAACAATATTAGGCAGATAAAAAATAAACACATCACATGAAAAATAAAATTACGATTACGGGAGAAATTTTCACTGCGTCTAACTTCGGTTTTCGAAAGTTTTGATCGAAACACGAAACTTCCGCTTTCGAAAGTTTAAGGCGGAAAACATCCTCCACCACTACTAATTGCCCCAAAATTGCTGTTGAGTTATGCAACGATCTCGAGGATAACCCAAATTATGATGGAAAAGGAGAAATTCCTCAAAGCCGTCGCGCTCTCATGCCTAAAAGATCACGGCGAAAGTTTTTCGCCGTCGAATTTTCGTTTTCGGAAACTTTCCTTCCATTTTCAAACTGAAACGCAAATATTTATGGAATAAAATGATATATAACAATACTGGGCAGAGGCAACATCACAGGAAAAAGAAATTACGATTACGGGGAAAAAATATTTACTTCGTTTACTTCTGCTTCTGAAAGACGAAATACCATCCCGATGGTAATTTTTACGAATTTGTAAAATTTTTCGATACGTAGTGTTACGCGCCGAGAAAAATTCCTGAGGCATATTTTTACACACGTCGAGAAATATTCTCGATGCATATATTTACGCGCCAAGAAAAATTCCTGATGCATATTTTTACACGTTGGTAAAATTTCGATGCGTACTAGACGCCTAATTATGCATTTCAGCGAACTCTGAAGATAATTACAGCTTATCTAGAATTAAAATGCAACACTCGCTCATATTAAACAAAAAGAGAAAACTTCCACTCCTTTCCCAAGTTGAAGACTCTCATGGACGAAAGAAAGCACGCATAAAGTCAGGAAGACACAGAGTGGTAGTAGCCACAAAAATCTGTTGAAACTGCTCTCATAGAACGTAGCACCCACGACCCCCATCAACCTACCAGATAGGGAAAATGTGACGTGAGCCCATGATGTCTGCAATGGTTGCTATGGCAACCCAGCGCTCAGGAACGGCTGGCGAGCAGCTGCTCTGAACCAACCTCACTTCGTTCTCCCGAAGAACTTTGGCCTCAACTCCTATCACAATCAAACCCAAGTGATCGGAAATACTGGCAATACACAAACGCTGAGTATAAAAAAAGATAAACCAAAAATCTATCAAAGCCAATAACGTAGATATTGTGACAGATGACAATGGAATACAAATCAGAATTGAAAGTGAAGCTGAGTCAAAGTTCAAACAGCGTGCAGCTTTATATTCTTTGGTTCAAATGGACAAATTCACATGGTTTGTGGTGGTTCCTGGAAAGCCCAGCTCTGGGCCAGTTGTCAATCAACGGGCAGTTCTGTTGTAGGTTGATGGTGCGCTGCAGTCGACTTAATGATGTCAGAGTTTCAGCTCAATACAGGTTCTGTCGTTTGTGCTCTACGCACAGGCGCTGCTCCATCTATTAGTAGTAGGAAAGAACGATCTCCAAGATGGGCCTCGTGGGTAACGGTGAGGAATCCTGAGATCGCTGAAAAAACAGTGCCGCTGGCTTTAGGCACATCTTGCAATAGTGTTGGTGCTTATGCACTGCAGCTACGGCAATCAATGTGAACCAATTTACTATGCAAAGTCGGGAAGTTTCTGGGAAAAACTACACACATTTATGAGGGGAAAATGGTAAAAAAAAAAAAATAAAAAAACCTGAGATTTTCAAAATTCCCGATTTCCGGAATTCGTTGCTCTAAAAATTCCAGAAATCTGGAACACAATCACTCCAGTCTAATGTTACCCACTATTGTGGAATATTTTATCAAAAATTAAAAATTATAATCACAATATTTCACATCACGAGCTGTATCCAACGCAAGAAGAATTTTTCAAATTAGAGTTTTAGAAGCAGAGATATCGGGGGTAAATAAGATATACATATACGCCCCAGCGAGAAAACTATGTGCTATTTTAAGCAGGAGGTATTCTGAAAAGGTTTTCCGAGGTAAGTGGTATTGGTCCACAAAATAATTTTTTCAGTCAAGTTTTCAGAAGCTTAGATTTTGCTGCAAATACATCAGAAGCAGAAATAGACACTTAAGCTCCCTGGTGGCCAAACCATTCTTTACCAAAAGTTAGAAATTATATGTAAAACATTTTTAATCAGGAGCCGTATCTGATGCAGGAAGAATTTTTTTAAACGGACATTTAGAAGCAGCGGCATTTCGGAAAACGGTATTTACCTTTATGCTCGCTAATACAGAAAATCTATGCATTGCTTGAAAAAGAGACTGTACCTAGAATAGCTTTCATTATAAATGACATCGAAAGGAAGAAATATTTTTTTTAGTTGGATATTTAAAAGCAAATATATGGAATAAAATGTATCTTGAATTCATTATTATCTGCATTTATGCCCTCTAACGGCAAAGTTGTGCGCCAGGGGAAAAAAGAAAAAAAACAAAAAAAAACAGAAAGCAAGGATCACCATTCTTACATTTCAAGTTTCCCAATGCAAAAAGAATTTTTCAAATTGGACTAATAGTTGCAAAAGATATTATGTCCACAGACAGAGGGACGGACAAACTGAAAACATAAGCACGATCTTTCTTCAGAAAATATGTGTTAAAAAGGGGAGAGGTTGGGACTGCAGATTGGGTGTAACAGGAGCTTGATCACATCAAATTCATGAAGCTCCACCTAGGTCCAAATGACCTTACGAGTCTTGGCATTGCACTGTTGAAGAAGTGCATACTTTCAGTTGACTAAAGCAAGGCACCATTGCTTTAATTTGTCATACATACAATTCAGTTCTTCAGAATACAATTCAGGGTTTTCATAGACTGGCCATCTAGAACGAAATCAAAGTGGATCACACCCTCATAATTTCATCAGACATACAGGATGACCTTTATCTCCAATTGTCCATGTTTGGGCACAGGTAAATCTGGCCCACATGAGTCGAGCAACTGGTAGGAGGGGCTAGCTTATGTATATAAAACCACTTCTCATCCCCAGTAACTATGCACTTCATGAACCACATGTCAAGCAGTTTCTTCAGTAGTTACTTGTAAATTTTGACGCATTGTTAAGCCTGAGCTACGGTCAATTCATATGGCAGTTTGTGCTATTATCTGTAGATCTTTACAAGCTTGGGCAGATTTTTAGTGACGATGAATTCTGAAATTCCCAGTTCCATCGGTAATCTACAAGGGCTGATTGTTAAATTTCTTCAACAGCCATGAGTAGGGTTTTCAGATTAACCACGGGAAGCTTTCCTGGATCTTTTTTCCTCACCAAGCTCGTGTTGCCAGCCACAAACGTCTAGAACCAGATTTACACTGAGTGACCCAATACCTTTTTAAAAGCCTTTGCTCATTTCTTGGACAGCTCAAGCTGCTTTGCCAAGCTTGCTTCCAGAAATGGTGCAACAGAACCCCTAAGATTTCAAACTTCACAGCCATTTCGTTCAATGTGATGCACTTAATACAGACACTTGACGTGGACTGGAAAATCAAACAGAGGTCATCGCATACAAACTGGCAGTTAGTATGTGCGAGTCCGGGGAAATTTGAGGCCACTGTAGTGCAGTGGAAGCATATCCGGCGCATACCTGGAAGACCCTGGGTTTGATTCCCGGTGGCGGCCAATGAGAATTTTTCCGTGACACACTTATAAACGTGGAAAGAGCGATGACCTCTGTTTAATGTGATACATATTCAATGCAAGTTCCAAAACATATGTACCATACATGAACTTGTTGGTTGGAGTTCATCTGCACAAGGGCCTCAATGGTCAATGGACCAAAGAGCACCAACAATATATGAACTGGTTCTAAACACAATGGGCATTCATATAATCTATCTGCAACATCAACAACCTACCTTGTTGAAACTATGCAAATTAGTGACATAAAAGAACATCACGAAAAAAAAAAAAAAAATTCAGTTTTCCCCCAGGTGTAAGTCCAATAGTATAACGCTCATTTTCAACTTCAGCAACAAAAATAAATAAATAAAAGCACATTTTTGTTTTCCTAACTAAATATGCCATACCTACCAAATTTTGTGTCCTGACCAGCATCTTTTGAGATATTTGGATTTTCACTTTCACATGAGACGCACTTCTTATCATCAGCTTTATTTCGTATTAGGCATGATGTGCATTCCCAACTACCAGGAACAGGCTTAAATTTATCTCCAAAGCCAACTGAGAACATACATAAAGAAAAGAAAAATTATTTTACTTACATCATACATTACTAAATTTCCTAATTACATGTATCAATGGGGGGGGGGGGACACACACCTATCCACCAAATT
The DNA here is from genome assembly GCA_039090855.1 of Macrothele yani. Classification (NCBI taxonomy): domain Eukaryota; kingdom Metazoa; phylum Arthropoda; class Arachnida; order Araneae; family Macrothelidae; genus Macrothele; species Macrothele yani. Next base: position 71,370,950 of record CM076994.1, on the reverse strand, counting down.
TATTAAAGGTACTAAGTAATTTAGAAAGTACTTAATGAATAACTTATTCATAGCTGCCAACTTTTCCTAATCAAAAACTGGGACATTGACACATGAACAATTACAACAGAATTAAAATCTGGCATCATCTAATGTAAAAAAGGGGGAAAAATAGTCTATAATAACAATCAAAGTTATGAAAATGAAAACTACATCTTTCTGACTTTTTTTTTATTATAATTAAGTTTTCTGAACATATTTACAAGCATCAATTTTCATTACGATTTTGTTGAGGACCACTGCAGGTGCAGATCTGACTTCTCAAAAATTTATCACTGTACTTTGTTGGAAAACATGTACCTTTCATTCATCATTGTCAGCATACACATGCTGTACATTTTACCGTTTCCCACGTAACCATCCTTCAAAATACTTGAAAATTACATCACCCTGGAATGGAAATCAAAATCTCATCTCCTGATTTATATCTATGCATAATACCATTACACCACTGTGGACAACAAAGTTATAAGCAACTGAAGATACGAAGATGTAGCTTACGAATCTGAACAACTTTCCAGGTGTGTGTAAGTCAAAGCAATCCCACTTTTTCATAGCATAACATTGGTCTTTATTGGTACATGGATGAGAAATGGTCGTCGATACTATGATGATGTGGGATTGCTTCGACAAGTGCACTTCCAGAAAGCTGTTCAGATGCCTAAGCTATATCTGCTTAGATTCAGTTGCTTGAAATGTGGTTATCCTGGCTGGTGCAAGGGTAGCATGCTCAAACATAAATCAGGAGATGTGGGTTTGATTCTTGTTCTAGGGCAATTTAATTTTCAAGTTTTCTGAAGAATGACACACAGCTTCTACATCACAACAATAATATATAAGCTCCCTTTTTTGTGTGTAGTTTGACTATCACTTGATTTTCCTTTAACAAAACATTAGTGATGACTAGGGCTAGAATTTTTATGACCTAAAAATTGCTAGAAAATGTATTATTAAAAGTGCATTTATGACTCAAAAAAACTAAAAAAAAAAAAGCTGTATAAAACAAAACAAAAAATTACCTAACAAATGCACATTTCTTTTTTTTCCCTTGCAAAAGTTATTAATTAAAAAAAGAGGTGCATGAATCAAAACAAAGAATATAAAAAATATAATTTAATCTGTTGACTATTGCTGTCAATTGAAATTCATTTTACTAACCAACTTATACATGACCTGTAAAAAAAAAAAAAAAAAAAAAATTATTGCCCCAAAACATGCCTTATAAATAAAAAAAAAAAAAAAAAAAAAATCCTCAAAATTACAATTTAAGTTTTTGCAGTTCTTGTGCTAAACTGAGTCTTTTTTTTTATTGTTAACAAAAAATACGCCCTATAAGAGGAAACAAGAAAAAGACAAAAAGGTACCCTCCCCTGCACCGAACCTCGCCTTTCGACATAATGGCAACAGCCGTGCTTCAAATGGGCGAACAGCTCATCACCAACTTTAAATAAAAGACAGGTGGAAGTGCTTTGATTGCCATTTGCTACGACACATATACAGATGTTATAAACATGAGCACCCCATCCCCTACATTTTCCAAATCTTGCTTCTTTCTGGCTTTCAGAGAAAAATGGTTCAGGGAAATTCATCTTACAATGCCCTTTTTACTAAAAATACCAAAATAATGACACACACACACACACCTTTAAATGATCGGAAAATGTGAAAAAATGCCATATTGCATAAAAATCACGAAAAAAAAAAAACCCCTTATAAAACAAAGATACTTAGATCATTTTTGAATCAAAGATGATACTTATTAAAATGCCAGTTAAGGAAACTGTAATGGGACCATGGTTTCAGCCACTAGAAACCATGGTCCCATTACAGCCATCAAATCGTATACGTTCCTCTGTTCTAGATCAGTTTTTTAATCTTTTATCACAGGGCTGTGGTCTTGTGCTGCCATCTCCCGGTTGGAATCTGTTGAATTTTTGGAAGACTAACTGGTCATTAATATTATTATAATAAAATATTAACGACCAATTAAAGTCTTTCAAAAATTCAACATATTCTAACCGGGAGATATGGCAGCACAAGACCACAGCTGTGATAAAAGATTCAAAAGCTGATCTAGAAGAGCAACGTATATGATTTGATGGCTGACAAAAGCCCTAGTGGCGGAAACCATGGTCCCATTATAGTTTCCTTTACTGGCATTTTAATAAGTATAAACTCTAATTCAAAAACGATCTAAGTATAATGAAATGCCATTAGCAATTTTTGCTTTGATTATTATATCATCATCATCATCATTGTCAACCATTATCAATCCACTGCTGGACGAAGGTCTCCCCAAGTTTCTTCCACAACGGTCTGTCTTGTGCCAGTCTCCTCCATGTTACCCCCGCATACTTTCGAATTTCATCCACCCATCTCTCATGTGGTCTTCTTCTGGGTCTTTTCCTGTCCCTTGGAATCTAAAATTTCAGCTGTACATCGATGGTTTGTCCTTCTGGCAGTATGTCCAGCCCACTGCCATTTCAGGGATATAACTCTGATCATGATGTCTTCCACTCTTGTCATTTTTCGGATCCATGAGTTCCTCTTCTTATCTCTCCTGGTTACATTAAGCATGCACCTCTCCATGCTGCTTTGAGTTGTCTGCAGCCTTTGTATTTCTCTTTTAGTTAAGGTCCACATCTCTGCACCATACTTAAGCACTGGAAGGATCCATTGATAAAACACTTTTCTTTTAAGACATAATGGCATATTGCTCTTGAAAATTATGCTGTTTCTTCCAAAAGCTATCCAGGCAAGTTTTGTATGCTGATTAATTTCTTCATCAATGTGACCCTCACTTGATATCTGCTGTCCAAGATAAACGTATGTGTCTGTTATCTCCAGCTTTTCTCCATCAATCGATAAATCTTCATTTCTTGTAAAAGCATTGAACATCACTTTTGTCTTTTGAAAGTTCATTTTTAATCCCACTTCTTTACTCCTGTCAGCAAGTTCCTGGATCATACTCTGCAGCTCAGATGGGGTAGTTGCAAAAATGACTACGTCATCAGCAAAACGAAGTTCGGTTAGATAATCTCCATTAATCTTTATCCCTTTGTTTTCCCAGTTCAGTGATTGAAAGACATTTTCCAATGTGGCATTAAAGAGCTTCGGAGATATGGTGTCACCTTGTCTCACTCCCTTTACAATTTTTATGTGTGTTGTTTTTTCAAACAGCCGAATCTTTGGGCTTGCATTTTCACAGATGTTATTAATAATATTAATGTATGCATCTTCAATACCGCAGGAATTCAAAGCCATTGTAACTGCTGATGGTTTCACCGAATCAAAGGCTCTTTCATAATCGATAAAAGCCATGCACAATGGAAGTTCATATTCCCTCGCTCTTTCAATTAGTTCTCTCAGTACGTGGATATGATCTATTGTGCTGTACCCACTCCTGAATCCAGCTTGTTCTCTCTGTTGAGTCATGTCCAGTGTAACCTTCAAGCGGTGTGAAAGAACTTTAGTGAAGATTTTATAAACTACTGATGGGAGGCTGATAGGTCTGTAGTTCCTGAGATCCTCAATGTCACCTTTTTTACGTAGCAGGATCATTGTAGCATTGTTCCAATCCTCAGGAATCTTCCCTTCATTAAGGCATCGAGTACTGTTTCGATTTCTCCACTTGCTTCTTGTACGATGTCTACAGTAATTCCATCTTCTTCTGGAGCTTTTCCCCGCTTCATGTTCTTGATTTCATGTGCAACTTCTGCTGGGAGGACTGGAAGAACTCTGGTTCTGGTACCTTTGATGATGTCTGGACTACATGTATCATCCCTTTCATATAATTTGGAGCAGAAATCTTTCACTCTTGTCAAAATTTTGCCTCTGTTTCTTGTTACAGAACCATCTTCTTTTCTCAGTGCCATAATCTGTTTTCTTCCCTTGCTGAGATGTCCCTTTGCTATCTTTAGGCTTTGGTTGTTTTCAATTGCTTTCCTCACTAGTTCACAGTTGAATTTCCTTACGTCTTCAGTGATACTTTTTCGTACTGTCGTGCATAGCTCTATATATTCCACTTTGGAAGTCACATCTTCTTTAGCTGTCCTCATCTCTCTTCTTTTTTGCATCAACATTTTGGTTTTTACTGATAATTTGTTCACATGCAACTTGTTCTTAGACCCAGCTAATTTTGCTGCTGTTTCCATAAGAGCTTTGGTTACTTTTCTGTTAACTTCAGAAATATCCACTTCTTCTGATGTTAGGCCTTCTAAAGCAGAGAATCTGTTCTTCAGTTCCAACTTGAAGGTATTATGGTGTTTTTTAAGGTTGGTTATGTCAATACATTTTGTTTGTCTTATGAGCTTGCCGCGTTCGAGTTTAGTGTTGAGGTGCATCTTACATCTCACCAATCTATGGTCACTACCTGTGTTGAACTTGTTTAGCACACTGCAGTCTTCTATGACGAATTTTTTGTTAAACATAATAAAATCAATTTCACTTGTCGTCCCATTTGGATGTCTTCATGTCCATTTCCTGTGTATTATATCATCATCATCATTGTCAACCATTATCAATCCACTGCTGGACGAAGGTCTCCCCAAGTTTCCTCCACAACGGTCTGTCTTGTGCCAGTCTCCTCCATGTCACCCCTGCATACTTTCGAATTTCATCCACCCATCTCCCATGTGGTCTTCTTCTGGGTCTTTTCCTGTCTCTTGGAATCCAATCTAAAATTTCGGCTGTCCATCGATGATCTGTCCTTCTGGCAGTATGTCCAGCCCATTGCCATTTCAGGGATTTAACTCTGATCATGATGTCTTTCACTCTTGTCATTTTTCGGATCCACCAGTTCCTCTTCTTATCTCTCCTGGTTACACCAAGTATGCACCTCTCCATGCTTCTTTGAGTTGTCTGCAGCCTTTGTATGTCTCTTTTAGTTAAGGTCCACGTCTCTGCACCATACGTAAGCACTGGAAGGATGCATTGATCAAACACTTTTCTTTTAAGACATAATGGCATATTGCTCTTGAAAATTATGCTGTTTCTTCCAAAAGCTCTCCAGGCAAGTTTTGTACGCCGATTAATTTCTTCATCAATGTGACCCTCACTTGATATCTGCTGTCCAAGTTAAACGTACGTGTCTGTTATCTCCAGCTTTTCTCCATCAATCGATAAATCTTCATTTCTTGTAAAAGCATTGAACATCACTTTTGTCTTCTGAAAGTTCATTTTTAATCCCACTTCTTTACTCTTGTCAGCAAGTTCCTGGATCATATTCTGAAGCTCTGATGGGCTAGTTGCAAAAATGACTACGTCATCAGCAAAACGAAGGTCGGTTAGATAATCTCTATTAATCTTTATCCCCTTGTTTTCCCAGTTCAGTGATTGAAAGACATTTTCCAATGTGGCATTAAAGAGCTTCGGAGATATGGTGTCACCTTGTCTCACTCCCTTTACAATTTTTATGTGTGTTGTATTTTCAAACAGCCTAATCTTTGCACTTGCATTTTCATAGATGTTATTAATAATATTAATGTATGCATCTTCAATACCGCAGGTTTTCAGAGCCATTGTAACTGCTGATGGTTTCACCGAATCAAAGGCTTTTTCATAATCGATAAAAGCCATGCACAATGGAAGTTCATATTCCCTCGCTCTTTCAATTAGTTCTCTCAGCACATGGAAATGATCTATTGTGCTGTAGCCACTCCTGAATCCAGCTTGTTCTCTCGGTTGAGCCATGTCCAGTGTTACCTTCAAGCGGTGTGAAAGAACTTTAGTGAAGATTTTATAAACTACTGATAGGAGGCTGATAGGTCTGTAGTTTCCGAGATCCTCAATGTCACCTTTCTTATGTAGCAGGATCATTGTAGCGGTGTTCCAATCCTCAGGAATCTTTCCTTCATTAAGGCATCGAGTGAAAATTTGAGCGAGTACTGTTTCGATAGGTACTTAAGTCAGTTTAGTTTGATATGAAACAACACATTTGCATACACTTGAACATTTTAGTACTGCCCCAATAATAATAAAAAAAAAAAATGCAGAATCGTAAAAATCTTAGCCCTAGTGATGACCATTAATTTTTTTTTCTTGCGTGTGTTTTTGTTAGCTACATATTTAACTTCAGATTTGTACTATTCCACATAAGAATTCAACAGCAAATCAACACTAGTGTTTTAATGATTCATTGCAGTAACACAATAAATACTGCTCTATTTATAGCAATCTTGGAGTAGGGAAATGTGTTTACGCTTACTTTTGCTGTGATTTCAAAAATTCAACTGAGAGAAAAAAGAAATGCTATGTCACTACAAACTTTCTACACTGAATTTTTTTAAGGCTATATAGACATAAATATCTATATCTCTCTCTCTATATATATATATATCATTAAGCTGTTCTCTGAGATTCAGAGGTTAGCTCCTCAAAGAAAGAAAGTCCATCTACCAAATAGACATTCAACTGATACATACATACATACATATGGGTCATTCCATGTGAAATGAGCAAATCAGCTATGACTGACAAATCATGGAATTTAATGAAAATCAGTATTTAAGTAGATCATTTATACCTATGAGCAAATGCAAAATATTAGGTTTCAGATTTGTTTATTTTATTATTAACTGACATTAATATGTGACGTTCGCACAAATATAAATGTTCAGAGTACTAAAAGTAGCCTGTTCGTAATTTTTTTTTTTTTTGATTGGAGGTTTAACGACCACTGTGAGCAACTCAATGGGCTAGAAGCAGTCACCCATCCCTAATTTAGGGTCACTGGTTCCAGGGAAGGGAGAGAGCCAGTGCCGTAAGAAAAACACAACATCCATGCCTCACCGGGACCCCTTTAGGACGAATGATCAGAGGCCATCACTTAGACCAATGCGCCACCGGGGCAGCGCTTGTTTATAACCCTATATTTGTCCATTTGTCCCAGGAATATTTTTAACTGGAGTAGAATTGAACAAATGTTTGCAGTTTATCATAAAGGAAGATAGATGGCAAACACTAAACTTCTCCGGAAATCACTTTTGTATACCCCAGTTCTTTCTTCTTCCATGTTACTAAAACAAGTTGGCAGTGGTTCTGGATTGTTGTAACAGTTTTTGGATTTGTTCATGTGTTCTTAGGAATTGTAAATATTATAGTACTCATGTAAATATTAAACACTAAGTATTAGACTTGTGTGTCTTAGTAATTATGTCTAAATTTGATAGTAAAAGAGAAATTGAAATTCCCAACTCAAACTGTGATGTGGGAGAACATTTGCAAGAAAGCTGCCACAAGACCCATTATGTAAAAACAACAGGTTTGAAAGAACTTTCTGAGTTTACAGATGAGACCAGAGAACTACTGCATTTGAGATTGGGTAGGAAGTTTGCAAAAACTTGTTTCACCACGAACAAGTGTATTTGCAGAAAAACACACACTTATTTAGACAAACTTGCTGTGATCCCTTTAAAAGCCACACAAAAAAAAAAACATTAAAAAAGTCTGAGACTAATAACACTAGATACTGCCAAGGAATCATTTGGATTGCTACTGGCAGGCAAAAAGAATCTGTCCAACATGTGAAACTAGTGTAAAAAATTCAATTGAAAGAGAGGATGAAACTGATTGTAATTTTGAAATAGAAACATCAGAGCAGCAGTTAGAGAAACTTAATAACAGTTTGCTGGAGATGGGAGACTCACCAGTTAGAAAGGTCAGCAAACTCAGCATAGCTCAAAGAAAGCAATACAGCAAAAGAAAATTAGAGAAAATTGTGTCAACTGCAAAAGTAAACTTGGCTACTGCTTTGAAAGTAAGAGCCAATGAAATTGAAAATGCACCAGTGGCTGACAGAAATGATGAGGATTTCCGCTGCTTAATAGAAGAGCTGAAGGCAAAGTTTTCAGAAACAACATCCCATGCAGATAAAGTTCAAATTTTAACTCTTATTCCAAAGAGCTGGAGTCTCGAAAACACAAGGGCTGAGTTTTCCACCACAATGAATTTAGTGAGTAAAGCGAAAAACATTAAAAAATCATTTGGTGTTCTTGGGAAGCCTACTGCAAGACAAGGCAAGAAAATTAATGACGATACTATTTCACTGATTGAAAGTTTTTACGAGTCTGATGACATCAGTCGATTTATGTCCACGAAAAAAAGATTATGTTAATATAAGCACAGATGAAGGTAAAGTCCAAAAACAAGAAAGGTTGATTCTTTGTAACTTAAAAGAAGCCTACTAGCAGTTTAAAAAACAACATAGAAGTGCAAAAATTAGATTTAGTAAATTCGTTGAACTGAGACCAAAATTTTGCATATTAGCTGAAAGTAATGGTACACATTCTGTGTGCGTGTGCACCATCCATCAAAATATGAAATTGATGTTACACGCTATTAAGCCTCAGCATTCATTGCTACAGGTAATGAAACTATATGTTTGTAATATTGAAAATAAAAGATGCATGTTTGGGGAATGTGTTCAGTGTCCCAAAGAACATTTCCGTGCTGAAATTGGGAAATTTGAGGCTTTGCAAAATGCAGAAGAAATTATTTATAAGCATTGGGTTTCTACAGACAGATCAACTTTAATCACAGAAGTTCAGTCAACAGAAAAATTTCTGGATTCATTTGTCGAGAGTATGTCAGGACTGACAAAATATTTTAATGCCAAGTCTCAATCCAAATATTTGAAGGATAAGAAACATGCTATTTCACAGGAAGAGTGCATTGTTCTGCTTGATCTTGATCTTGATTTTGATAACTACGCATTTATTATTCAGAATGCTATTCAAGGCTTCCATTGGGAAAACAGAAAAGCAACACTTCACCCATTTGTAGTGCATGGCAAGAATAATGAAATCGGCTCTCTATAGTCTCCATGTGTGTCATAGTGACCATACTATGCATGATACATCGACAGTATTTGCATTTCAGAATGCTGTAATGTTATATATATATAACACAAAACGTCTGTCTGAAGCAGCAAAAACTCTCGAATGATGAACTGTGGCATCGTGAAATTTGCATAGCTTATTAATACTTGAATTTCTAGGTCAACGCAACTATTTTAAGATCTCTACCTTGTTTCGTTCACTTCGTGAGTTATGAATTAATTAATAAGCTAATCAATAAAGTCAGCGTCGTTTGCTACATCATCATTATCTGAAAGCACATGACTGCATTCATCGCCACGGCACATCCACAGGAGTTTCTATTCTTTGAGAACTGTGCATAAAAAACGCAAAAACGAACTTTGCGAAATCTTAATGAAATGGGCTGAAATTTAAATCAACACCATGAATTGGTAATTCCCTCAAATTTTACCGGAACCCAGTCAAAACTTTTTAAAACAGGCATGGAATTTTTAATTCATCGGTAAACAGAAATACATACGCAGAAACGATTAATAAAATTTTGATGGCTAATTTTAAAAGTTATTTACCAATTCAGGCAAAATTTGGAGGTCATGTTCCGATTAACAATTTACTGTGTTCATTAAAATCTCAGCCAGTTTCATAAAATATTCGCAAAGATACGTTTTAAACTTTTATCCCAGAGACTCGCCCCTCAAAGAGTGTCTGAAACTGAAAGCACATGATGCATTTGATGCTTCTCACATGGACAGCTGTATGTTGGAATATCAAGAGCAAAGGATCCAACAAAGTTATATATTGTTGCCGATGAAGGAGAAACCAAAAATGTTGTGTACGTGCAAAGTGCTGAAATAATCACACTATGAATAAATAATTTGTAATGACCGAATTTGTGAAATGAGCTTTTTTCTTTCTTGCAAGCATACCCCCCCCCCTTTTCAGTGACATATAAGGGAATATGAAATTAAGTAATTAATAAGCCTAAATCCTGGGCAAAGCCGGGTAGTAAAGCTAGTTCCTTATATAAAAGAAAAGTTTCCTTCTGTGAAGATAAATCGGAAGAACTTTGCCAACATTTGTCACAAGCCATGGCAAAATTTATTCATGCGATGGCATGGTGGAACTGTCAAACGATTAGCCACAAGAGCAAGTTTGCATAGACCATACGAGAATCAAATTATAAATCTGAAGGATCTTTTCTCCTTCTGCACTACCACCATTTCAAACATAGAGTTATTTTATGTGCCTTCAACTAATATTATCCAGATTGAAACGGAGCTTCAACAAAGATTTAAGGAAGTGCCAACAGCCATTTTGGGAACGCATAACTATCATTGTTACATCCCAATTCTTAACTGCACATCTAAAATCCTTGTTTCATATTTATCGCAATCATCAGTGAAACAAGAAAAGATTCTGAAAAGGGAGAGTTTGGCAGGAAACCCAGACCAAATTTCAATTTCATCGTTTGTTAGCTGTGTATATGCCAAACATTGTGACTGACATTTCACCAGAAAAGAGTGATTTTCTTGTGAAGTTCACGAGTCCACATGGACCTTCATTACAATTTACATGGCCCATTAAAGATGATGTCTGTTGGGTACCACTTAAAATCTGTTAATTAGAGTGCCTGTTCCATCAACAACATCAACAGGCAGATCCTACAAAATTGAACAACAGACCTTTAAACAGATTGAAGAAGAATTTGAAAAGAGAATAAAAAAATTCTTGTTGCAATGTTGATTAATGTATTAAAATTTCTTTTTGTTAAGCTTTTACTGATAATATAATGACTGATCAGTATGAATTTTCTCTAATTTGATGTTCTACTTGTATTATTATCTTTTTAAGTTCAAAATTAATTTAGGATATATTTGGTATTTCATTCAAATTGCCGTAATCATTTGAAACTCTTGTACTATGCATAGAACGTGAAGCAAATGTTATTATTTTGAACTTCATTCTGTTGCTTTAAGAACTCAAAAGGCAATCTTGATTTTTTTTAATCATATAATGGACATATTGACCTACAGTCCTGTAAAATATCATTGATGTGTGAGGTTTCCTTCATTTTGCTCTTTTGTGCCTATGCAAAAGCAAATTTGTTATTTTATAATTTTTTTCGAAGTTTCTAAACTGTTTTGAAGATGAAGGAAATAAAAGGCAACTTCCAAAGTTCAGCAATCTGTTTGTTATATTCAGAGGTGCCAACCTTCTGCTGTGCCTATCAATAATCACAGTACGAAGCCTTATCGTTTACGTGTGGGAAGGGTATATCATGAGAAATTAACGTGTGAAATGTGTAAACAACCTTATAAAATCAAATACCTTATAACACGACCCTTCTGTTTTAATGCTTAATATTTTTTAATAACCCAAGTGGGAATTAATATCGGCTAGATACCGAGCCGATATTGGTTATGATGGCTGAATGTCGGTTAATATCGGACACATACCTGCCAACCAAAATTTTCCTAAATCAAAAAGATTGCTCACAAAAATCAAGATTTATCATAAAATCAAGAAGATTTTCCCTAAAATTAAGAAGATTTGCAACAGCACCAGAACTGTTAATTCACAATTATCTATTATTAGGGGAGAGTGGTTATGTATGGGATGTGCTAGCAGTAGTTTCATTATACTTGTTTTCAATTATTTTTCTGTATCAGTCACTCATAGATGGAGTTCAGAATTGAATGACACAATTTTAGAAATAACTTGATTTCATTTAGGCAACGACAAGGCAGTGACCTTTTTTTTTTTTTTTTTTTTTTATGCCCTTGGATGACAATTTTATCCATCATGAATGCATGACAGCATTGCTTTAAATAAAAGATGAATAGTGTAACTTTGAGAATATGAATACTTTTGAACACAAATTTTCAAATCTCGTCACTTTCGCTTTCGAACCCCCACCCCCATCCTCTCTTTAACAAGTTGAAATACAAACCTGGGGGGGGGGGTTATTTTAGAATACAGGATACATGTTCAGAATATCATTGGGAAAAAATATATACAGTTACGGGAGAAATCTTTTCTAAGTCCGATTTTCGTTTTCGGACATTATCCCTCCATTTACAAGTTGAAATACAAATATTTATTAAATAAAATGATATGTAACAACAATACTAGGCAGAGGAAACATCGCGTGAAAAATAAAATTACGATTACAAGATAAATCTTCACTGCGTCTAACTTCCGTTTTCGAAAGTTTTGAAAGACGAAACTTCCGTTTTCGAGTTTCAGGCGAAAAACATTCTCCTCCACTACCAATTGCCCCAAAATTTCTGTTCAGTTATGCATCGATCTTGAGGATAACTCAAATTATGACGGAAAAGAAGAAATTCCTCGAAGCCGTTGCACGCTCATGCCTGAAGATTACAGGGAAATTCTTGCGCCGTCGAACTTCCGTTTTCAGAAATTTTCCCTCCACTTTCACACTGAAATACAAATATTTTTGGAATAAAATGATGTATAACAACAAAACTGGACAGAGGCAACATCGCATGAAAACGAAATTACGATTACGGAAAAAAATCTTTATTTCATTTACTTCCGTTTTTGAAAGACAAAATACCGTCCTGATGCGTATTTTTATGCGTTGGTAAAATTCTTCGATGCATATTTTTAGTCACTGATGTGTATTCTGCGTGTTTCCCGACGCATATTTTTACATGTTGGTAAAATTTCGATGCGTACTAGATGCATAATTACGCATTTTGGCGAACTCAACTTTGGCGCAATTAGCGCAGCTATTCCAACACTGAAAGAGAGGGAGTTTGGAAGGAGTAGCGGGGAAAGGGGGGTCTATGAACAAATATCACTCAGAAAAAAAGAAAGAGCTGCGTCACGTACTTTGTTCAGAGGCTTCGGTCGGATGTAATACACACAGCGAAAGAAGCACAGCGCCGGGCCGACGTAATCCCGGCCCGGCGCCGTGCGTTCTTACCACTTAGCTTTCAAACAAGCAAAACAAATTCCTCCTCAGAAAAAGAAAGAAAAAAAGAAAGAGCTGCATCACAAACTTTGTTCAGAGGTGCCGGGACGATGTAATCACGCACGGCAACAGAAGCACAGGGCCAGGCCGATGTAATCATGCACGGCGAAAGAAGCACGGCACCGGGCCGAAGTAATCCCAGCCCGGCGCCGTGCTTTCTTTCCACTTATCTTTCAAACAAGCAAAACAAATTCCTGCTCCTCGGAAAAAAGAAACAAAGAGCTGTGTCACAAACTTTGTTCAGAGGCTTTTACATTGATTAATTACAAAACCAGTAAAACATTCTGAATAACAGCGAAAATTGGAATTTCCGTAATTTTTCATTAGTCACCTGTAATTCTGTTAATCCGGGGGAAATCCACAACGGCTGGCTTCTCTGGACGTGAATGACACTTTCACCGGGCACTGAGAGAGGAGGTTCATAACGTAAATGTCCAATCACATGTGAACAGAACTTTTCTTTCTTGTTGATTTCTTTGCTGCTGCGTACGACAGCTCAGAACTCCGCCCAGTCTCTCAACTAAACAGCAGAGTGTTCCCCTAAGAAAACCTGTTTCGAGCAAACCGAGACGTTTGAAGTGAGGTCACCCGAAGCTATCTCGCTGGCTGAGCCACAGCAGTGTCAGCCCGGAGCTGCCGGTCAGCCACGCCGAAGAGTACGCCTTAGAACTGAAATATCACCATCTACCCAACGAATATTTCTCTCTCTCTCGCCCCGATTTTCTTCCCAACATACCAACAATCACAAACTTTTGTCAAAAGATTGAAATCGCACATGACAAGTTTAGCGGATTTCCGTTTTTTCCGAAAAGTGAATTCATGGAATTCCGCTAATTAGCGGGAGAATCACATGCCTGTAGTGTATATACCTTCCAAGCCAGTTCACAACACATGCCTTCTTTCATTGACTATGTGCTGTTGACGTCAAAAGTAGGTGGTCACAATAATGTGACTTGACTGTGTATTATTAGAATTCGATAAAAATTGGACATAATCTGATTAAATTGGAACACCTTACAGCTATACTTATTAAATCCTTGAAATACTGAGGTCACAAATTTTAACATTTACAAATTTGTCAGTGAAATACAAAAATTGTAAATGTTAAAATTTACAAATGTTACATAAAAAAACAAAAAACAAAAACAAAAACCATTGAGACTTTGTGGACTAAGAACGATTGCTTTAAGAACCCTATAGACTTTTCTCCTAGCAACAATTTTTCCCCCCAACCTCCCAACTGAAAAATACAGTGGATCAAAATTAGACACCAATTTAAAAAAACATAACTTAAGAACAAGTGAAGCAATTAACATAGAATAAAGGATACTGGTCATCTGTGGTATAACGAAAGTCATTCAGTAACCGTTTCACAGTTTTTTAAACAAAAATATCAAAAGAAGGCTCCAGCACATTTTTACGTAACACTTCATATCAACAGGATGCATAGCTCACAATGAATCAGATCAAAGTCGGCTATCTCTTTCGTTAGTTAGTTAGTTAATTGATTTTTGTGGCGCAAGGGCCAGGCATGGCCAAAGAGTGCCAGACACAGAACTATCACTTCCAAAGCCACAAGTGGAATGTATGTGGGAAGCATGCCCAAGAAGTCACATAAATCAACTAAGAGAGAGAAAGCATGGAATTTCAGGTGCCAAAAACAACTGTGCTGCATATCTTGCAAAAATAACTAAGCTGCAAGTTATACATTTCCCGACGATCAATAATGCTGAACGCTGCGGCGTTGCCGATAATTTTAAACTGATACATCTAATACATACTGTACATATATAAACTGCATGATACACTTAAGAAACTAAGACAAATTAATTCATATACACTACATCATATACTGCATTAAAATAAACTTCCATAATATCTCTTCTCTGAAAGTAAACAGTGCACTAAAAAATGCGATGGAAGGAAGAACAAAAAAACAACAATATAATATTGATGTCAAACTTCCTTAAATCTACTTCCCAGCTAGTTACACATTCCTTCACTAGCAACAGACATCACAAGGCTAACTTACCTAAACCTATTCACATAAATTTAACTACATACACAGATCAGCACTTCACAGAAAAATCAGAAAGGAAATAAATAAATAAAAAGAATTTACTTGATTTTTCTTGACTCTTCAATCAATTTTTTTTTTCTTTCTAACTCCCTCCTTGACCAAGGGATTTGAGATCATCTCATGAAAAAAAATTTCACTCTCATTGAGAGTGCGTGGATCTGGTCAGGTGATGGGTTTTCTGATCCAAAAATATCGGCCCATTAAAATTCAAAGATCAGAAAAACGTCACCAGATCATTTCTCATGCTAGTTAGTTGCCTTTACTAACAAGGCAACATTTCACATAAACAGCAAGGTAAACAAACACAACATTTGCACATAGAAAATGGAAAACCCACAATATGTCACAAAACAAGAATCTCTCTTTCTCTCTCTCTTTTCTGCAGCGAGTAAAAAGATTTATGGATCATTCCGTCCAACTTCCGGTTTCGGAATTTTTCCCGTATTTTCAAGCTGAAATAAAAATACTTCTGCAATAAAATGTTATTTAACAATAATACTGGACAGAAATAATATCGCGAGAAAAAAGAAATTACAATTACGGAAAAAAATATGAATTCCGTTGACCTTCGTTTGACGCCCAAGTGAACAGAATAACACATTTGTGAATATGTTATTCCGTCCACCGAACACCCTACCCCGTCGCCACCAGCCCCCACACTCTTATTTCTGTTCACTTGGGCGTCAATCACGTGAATGGACAACATAATAACGAAAAAGGCGGAATTTCTCGAATTCGCGGAAGAATCTTATGCCTGAAGATTACAGGGAAATTTCTGCGGCGTCTAAACTTCCGTTTATGTAAATTGTTGCCTACAGTTTCAAGCTGAAATGCAAACATTTATACAATAAAATGATATTTAACAAGAATACTGGACACAAAGGCAACATTGGGAGAGAAAAAATTACGATTACGGCAAAAAAAAAAAAACAATTCTCCGTTTAACTATCGTTTTCGAAAGTTTTGAAACACAAAATATCGTCCTCAGACGGAAAACGACCCCGCCCCTCCAAATTCTCTTCAGTTTTGCATCAATCTTGGGAATAATCTAAATGTCAAAAAAAAAAAAAAAAAAATCCGCTAAGAATCTTATGTATGTCATAAAATAATAGCAAAAATTTTTTTTTTTTTTTTGAACGAAAATTCATAGAATCCGTAGTTTCAGCAGTGAGTTCCGTAGTCAGACAACTAAATCCGTAGAAACTATGGACATTCCGTAGTACTTGGCAGGTATGGGACATGTAGCAGAAGTTCCTTGTGCCTCAGCAGACTGCTGATCTGGTGCCCAGAACTGTCATGTAAAAAAAAAAAAAAAAAATCAGCTTTGCATCTATACAATATCACTTGTTTTATGGTAATTGCTGCCTTCATTCAGCTATGATTTTTGCAAATCGCTGGCTAAGTTTGGTCTACCCTATATGTTGCAACACTCTTTATTTTTCAGACAATGCTGCTGTTCCTGAAGTGGCAAATCACGGAACAAGGGGAACGATGATTCGGTGTAAGTTGCAAATTTACTTGAAGTTACTGCACAGAAAAACAAATGGCATTCAGTTTGTATGAAACTGCCACATACTGCTGAGCTATCAACCTTTTTAATTGGTACAGCATTTCTGAAGGATACATACTTTTTATCAACCTTTATCATTCAGAATGAAGTTCTAGGGAAAGAGCAAATACCTGCTCTTAAGTTCAGAGAGCTTGTGAAACATCACCAATGGTTAGAAGTTATTGTTCATAATTTTGAGGGTTAGGATGATGCACATCATTTTTTAAGTACATGTTAATTAAGCAATTATCAAAGTACCTTAAAAGAAATGGAGAAGCATCAGAAACTTGCAATAGTGATTAGGGCATCCCATCATGATAATATAAACAAGAGCACAGACGTAACATTAGCATTCAACAGATTGCAATATTTCAGTTAGTGAACATCAGATCAGATCATATGTAGAGGATTTTAGGAAGGGAGTGTCTGACCCCAGGTCTTAAACAACCCTTAGAAATAGGAAGCTAGGAGATTTGGGTTAGAGTGACATGGAAGCAAAGTAGAAAGGGGGAGGAAGACGCCCTTATTTATTACCGGGGGGCCAGCACCCAGGGTCAGACAGCTTAACGTGCCCATCCAACGCACGGCGGATATTTAGTGGATCGAGCATTCGTACCTGCCTGGGATCGAACCTGAGGTCCTTTCCATGGCAGTCATGAACGTTGCCCTCAGTTAGTGAACTTTTCCTAACTTTCTTTATCTCCTCATATTTTCATATCAAAAACTGCTTTTTCTTTTCTTTTCAGAATTACATCTGGGTCATTCCATGCCATTTCAACAAGAGCTCGTATCTGCACCATTTTTTATTTATTTTTTTATTTTTTGCACAGGTGTTTATACATCTTTAGAGCTTAAAATCAATTTTATATATTAAAAAACAAATCCTGACCGTTTCGCGGGGAGGCCCTAGATGGCGCTTGGAACATCTCCATTTTTGGAGTTGCAAGCATTTACACGAAATACTATAACCTTTCCCCTAATTTAGCTAATTCAAAAATTAAAAAGCCATACTATTCAGAATAAAGTGCTGATTATTTTGATTCACCCTTTTTTATTATCCGGGTTGTTTTGGAAATTTTATTGGCGGTCAAAGTTTACTATTGAAATTTGCATGTTTTCAATTTCCGAGAAAAATTTTCACCAGGAAGGGGTCAAAACACTCAAACCAATTTTATTGTGCAAGAACCATGGTAACAGTAGATTGTATCTAGGGTGAGAAAGCTGGAGTGTTGTGAGTCCTTCCAAGATTTTTTCACTGATGAAAATGGGAAATTTTGAAATTTTTAGTTGTTTCAGTAACTATATCTCCAGTGAGGTACACAGTAAAAATCTGAATTTTACACCACAGTGATTTCTATTTGGTAACAATAACATACCAAAATTTGATAAAAAATCCACATTTTCCCATTTGGTTTGAAGGACAATTTTAACTATCATGCAGTCGCTGACTACACAAAAACTTTTTAAGATCAAAGATTGATCGACTGGGTCTTTGTAGTACATTACAAAGGGATATAAAGTTGCTTGGTCATTTATCCAATGAAAACTTTGGATCTTATCTTGAATAACAAATGAGAAGCTCTCAGAAAAATCACCTATAACTATGCATGCATTACTTTCTAAGCTATCCTTTTTGTTTTTTATGTAACGAGACTGTTTTAGAAATGAAATCGTGTTTCTTCAGAGAAACTAGTCGATCCAGCAAATTTCCAATTAATTCATCAGTAGACTTTGTAATAGTTACAAGAGCCGCCCTATCATTCGTTACCCACTGTTTGTATGTCACAGTGTCTAAAAAAATATTACCTTCCTCATCCAAACCATTTGTAACAGACATCTTTCACTCTGTAAGTCACACACCATTGAATCCAGCAAGTCTTTGTAGTCAATGTTAAGCTTTGCACCATGAAGCACAAGCTTAATGTTTTGGTGTTCAGCACATACACACACACAGTGGGTTCCACAACTGCCTGCCAAAACACACCGTTTTGGTTGCAGTTCAGCAAACTTGGTAAAACCTATTTTTTCTTCAGGGTTTTCAGCACAGAAGTTCTCATACAATTCTTTAAGGTTGCATACTATTAGTATTCTTTGTTTGGATTCCTTTTGCCCATTCCTATTCCTAATAGAAACACAGTCTTTTGCACCAGGGCATATCCTACTGTTCTCATCACGTTCATAAAAAGCTACAACCTTATTAACCACTTTCTCAGAAAGTTTTCTGGACTTCCTCTGCTCTACATTAGGGAGGATACCATATCTCTCAACTAAGCCTCGTGTGTTTCTCACTAAGTACTGACTAGCTCCAAATTCATGACATATTTTTGCTACCGACCATGACCCAGGCACTAAGTTTAATATTTTTACTTTCTCTGGCATAGTTGTACTTTCCTTAATTTTTCTTTTAGTTTATTTAAGAGAATAGTGTACTCATCTTCCTTCAGATGTCTCTTTATTTCCAAAGGACTCATCCAAATTGACATCAAAATTAGCACTTAGTTTCTTTTTCATTGCTGATGTAACTTTTTTTCCATAGCCAAGGGTCTTTTTTTACAGCGGAGCTTCTTAATCTTAACAGGTGAAAGATCTAAAGCCTCATATGCAACATTATTGTTATTTACTGCCTCATACACTGGAGAAAATGTTTCATCATTGGGTTCTTTTTCATTAAAACTGTAGATTCTTTTAAAACAAGAAATACATAAATTTTTACCTGGAACTAATCCTAAGTTTGGATGGTTTTGAGCAACATCTAAAGATATTTCAGTAAGACCTTTTGTTATAACTTTTTTATGACGCCTGAAAGGATCTGAACAGTTCTTTCCATACAGGTGATGGTATTTGACTGGATACTGGCAAATAGTTGCAAAGTCTCCTAATCTTAAGTTCAGAACAGTTTTTTCCTCATTGCTAAATTCACTGAAGTCCTTTAATATACATGACGTAGGCCTATATGAAGTCTTATGACAATCCTTATTCACTGTAACTCCCACAGAACACATTATCTTTAACTTCACTTCATCACATGTGTACACTATACCACAGTCTAGAGCCAACCGATAGAGAATGCAGCGAGGGCTCACACTTGCCTGTAACGGCAAGTTGGAACACGTTTGTTCTTGCACTGATATTCAAGACTGTGCAGGTTGTGGCAAGACTTTCATTCCAACAACTCAGCAGCTTTAGGAGTTACAAATTTTAGTGTATTTAATATGCATTTTCCATCTTTAGCACTTTCAAATGGTTTTAATTAGAACAAGTCTAAAAAAAAAAAAAAAAATACCACACCCCCACCCCCTACACTTACTCTCCTCAAACTAGTTAAATCTTTTACACCCTAATTTTACCACTGGAATATATTTTCTTTCAATTTACAGTCTACAATATTCAATTAGATTTATGGATATTTAATAAACTGTAATAAAAAGGTAATAAATTGGGGTACATTTTAGACTTCAGCCCCTGTCGTCTGCTTCAACCAAAGCGTGGATGGCATCACAGGAAATGACACGTGTATCGATAGGTGGCGCTGCCGCTGCTTGCTTGTACTTGGTGTTTGCTCCCTTGCTGTGTGTGTTGTGTAATCACTCTTTGCTCAGTGCGTGAGCCAACGAAGATGTTCCGCAGATCATCCAATGAGTCTGCAAGTGGATATGTGTCATCGTTTAGGACTGTTCAGGTGTAGCAAGAATCACGTTACAGGGAAAAGTGAGCAGTGTTCCCATTTACTTGGGACATGGTTTGAAGCTGCTTGTATTTCTCTTGATAAGGTGATGACTCTTGCATATTGTTTTGCCAAAGGATATTTTCCTACGATGATGCAATTGAGGAATTTTCCCAGGGTGGGGTCTCCACATCCTCCGCGACAGTCAGCAACTATAATCAGTCTAGCAGAGAACTAGTCGCAGAGTTTATGGTAGCCTACGGACAAGTCGAAGGACTGCTTGCAGGCCCTGGTGTAATTGTAGAAGTGGATGAGGCAAAATTTGGGAAACTGGAGGAATAATCGTGGTCGCCTTGTTGAGGGCACCTGGATCCTTGGCATCTTTGAACGAGATTCTAAAGGATTCAGGGTAGAGATCTGCCCGGAGAATAACCGCTCTACTCAGACATTGCTGCCGCTCATCAAGAAACATGTTCAACCTGGAAGTACTGTAATGACGGATCAATGGGCTGCGTACCGCAACCTCCCATCCCGTGCTTTCCAACATCTGTCAGTCAACCACTCGCTCAATTTCGTTGATCCGACTACTGGGGCGCATACTCAGGGTGCTGAGAGCAATCGGCGGCCCCTCAAATCTACGCTATCGAATGGAATTCACAAAGACCACCTGGCAGACCACATTCTGGAATATTTATTCCGATGAAATTGTAGTCTTTACTCTGAACACTGCTTTCAGGTGATGATTGGTATCAAACGGTTCTTCCCTAGTACGCAGTGTTTTCCACTCCAATATTCGTACCAGATAGACAGGTTCTCAATGAGGAGGAAACACTTCTTTTCAGTCGTTATAAATATTTAACAACACCTGAACTACTCACATTGCATAAACCCATTCCTTTAAAAAATAATCTACGCCACATATTTCGGGTCCTTAACACTCGTCCCGCACAAGCCACACACCGATTACGTAATGCACGCAGCGAAGGAGCAAACAACACCGACGCAGCTGCGGCGCCACCTATCGTGAAACGTTTCTCCCGTGATTCCATTCGCGCGTTGGTTGAAACAGAAGACAGAGGGTTGAAGTCTAAAGTGCATCCATAAATTGTTCTTCAAAACAAATGGAAAAACGAGGATTTTTTCACAACTTTAAGCTCAAATATTTTTTTTATTAGGCAAAACAAAGTAATCAAATTTTGGTATGATGTTCAGGGGTGCTTATTCTGTGAAATCAAATTTCCTGAAATTAATGTAGATCAATACATACAAAAAAAAAAAAAAAAAAGATCAGAATATATGTGCTACATTCGTAATTTATTTCCCAAGTTCTAATATTTTTTTAAAGAACAGTGGCCTTTATAAAATTTTACTAATTGCAAATTTCCATTGTTTGGCCCTTCAAAGCTAAAAATAATATTTATAAAAAGTAAAATACTGAGAAAAATAAAATAAAAAAGGCAACTTACATAATTGATGCCTTGCCTGCCTGTGTCAATGGTGTATTTTCTTGTGCAGAAAAGACTGTGTATATGACAAAGTTTGTTCAGTTTATACTTTAAATGAATTGTATATTCACGTAATAAGTCATCAAATGCTGCTGATGGAGACAAAACTTCATACCTCACAATGCTTTAGAAAAAAATTTAGTTATTTTGTTTTTATTTTGCTGCAAATCCTTTGTGTGAGATTTACATTTACTGCACCCAGATTCCTGCTTTGGTGTTGACAGATTTTGTGTTGGAATTTTAGGGCTCACCACAATCTTTGTACTACAGAGACTAGCTGCTGATGATTTATTTATTCCAGAAAAATGATCTCCAATTACTTCATGCCTTCTATCACACTTTTTCCTTAGTTGATTTGTGATGAATTTTCCAGCTTTGCAACATGTTCTGTAACAAAGTTTTGTCAACTGCTGTGGTGATCGGATTTTTAACACCAAACATTTCAAACGTTGAACATTTCTTTGCTAAGAGGTTATATTTGATGGTATGATAACTGTCCAAGCTTTTTGCATCTTAACTAGTTCTGTGCTGTGTGATGATATTATCCATGAAATTAAATGAGCTTTCCACAATTGGCCCATGAAAGCATGAGATGAGGACTTTTACAAGTGTACCCAATGTGGAGTACTTTTTATTCCATCATGTGAGCACATTTTTGACACTGCAGCCCAGTATTCATCAATGCCTTTGGGATTTTTTTTTTCACATTTCTCATTGGCTGAGTAATTAAAGATATCACTAATTGCTGTATCGATTTGATATGATCTGATTTCTTCATCGATAACAAGCATTTCGTTAGCAGACAGCACTGAGCTACATGCATCAGTCAATTTTGAAAGAGCTATATAGGTAGTAGTTTGGCCCCTAAGAGAGGGGTCTAACCCTGAAAAACTAATCAGAGTAGAATTTCTCACAGGAAGTTTTTGGATCATGTATAAGGAGCATGCCAGATAACATTCCTTTAGCTCTCTCTTAAATGAAAATACCATATAATCATTTGATGTACTTGCAGCAATAAGTTACTTGGCTTTTCCTCCAACATAAATAAATTTGTCTGGCAGATGATTATCGCCACTCTTCAAATCTGTTTTCAAAAGATCCTTGTTAGTTTTGCACTTTGAGATTATTTCATGTTTAATGAAAAATGATAAAATTTTCTTTATCAAATCAAAAAGTTCAACATGCAATCTATGCAACATAGGTTTTTTGGTTTGAAACAGCTTTATGTATTCATTGAATATAGAGCTTTATGTATTCATTGAATATTGAATATACAGCTTTATGTATTCATTGAATATATCAAGTAATGTTTTCTTTTGCACCACAAAAAGGCTTTCAATAATTTTATTCTTCCTTTCTTTTCCCATTCCTGTTAAACTTTTCGATTTCAAAGAATCTTGGATTTTCATAAGTTTGGACACACAAGAATTACTAATTTTTTTTTCCTCATACACTTTATCCAAATTTCTGTCTGAATCTTTAATCCAAGAATAATAGAAGATTAGCAAAGTATCCCACAACAAAATCATGCGTTCAACTGCTGGGAACACTCACAACCTTCTATGATTTGGTCATGAAAGCGGGGAGAGCTTTTGAATTCCCAAAATCGTACAGATTTTGAAAAATAGTTCTCTTTTGTCAACACTTAGCAAGCCAAAGTGAATGTTGTCACACAATGATTCAATGTGCATTTTAAAAGGAGCAGTGAATCTTTTTACACTGTTGTCAACAGTATGGCAGTATCACCATCAATATGAAGTAGATGTGGAGCTTTGTTGTTACGAACAAATGTTTCTACACCATTTTCTTTTTACCCCTCATAGTGTTGCACGAGTCCATCAGGAGACTAATTAGGTTACTCCAAGGAATATCATTTCCTTTTATTAAATTTACTATTTTTGAGTAAATATTGGCTGCAGTACAAACCTGAAGTTGAATCGATGATAAATGTTGTAATACGATTTTTTGTTGCTCAGGGCAAAAATATTGTGCAAGAATAGTTAAGACACTACAACTCGCCCGACTTGTGCTCTCATCAATATTTAATGAGAAGGGAGTCTGTCTGAGGGTATCGACAATTTGGTTTTTTATTGTATGAGCAAGGCCATCTCTCATTTTGTATGTAACAGTTGATCTATTCATACTTAACGCCTGTAATGCCTTTGGGTCCTTTGACAATGTCTGGGCCAGTTTTATAAGTTGAGGCCCAAGTGTATAGGGAAGAGAGTGTTCCGCTATGAATGAACATAAAATTGCCTCCGATCTAACTGCACGAGTACTTAGATCTAGTGGCTTTTCATCACCAGCAGGGTTTTCTGTAGACGTATAAGAATACAAGTTCATTGAACTCTTTACAGATGTTTTTGAAGATTTGTGTTGTGAAGAATTTGAATGGCTTACCAATGCTTTTACACCATCCTTTTCATATTGAATGCTTTTGTTGCACCAAATGCAGAAACAATCCCCAGGAGAATCAGTTTTTTGACACCATATCCCAATGGCGTCAGCGTTGGCATCTTGCTTCTGAAGCCAATCCTAGCGATATTTATTGCGGATTTTCCAAAACTTTTATGAGCTCAGCATCAGAATCTTTCAAAAACTTCATTATCATAAATTACATGCGATGTCAGGAACAGAAACTATTCTGTAGAATAGCACTTCACCAGGAGGAGCAGCAAGAATAACCAGTGGTCCCCAGTCCAGCAGCAAGAATAACCAGTGGTCCACAGTGCAGCAGCAGTTAAATGGAGCAGGAACAAGTTGAAGTACTTAGAAGTGCAGTAAACTCAAGTTACCATACTACTGAAGCAGGGTGGGGGAGGGATGAAGAGGGGACGTCACCCACATCCTGGACTCAGATTTCTCTGCATTTTAAGAAAGCCAGAAGGTCAAAGAGTGCATTGAAACCAATGACAAAGATTTTCTGAGCAGCAACCAGCAGGTATCCCAAAGGGGAGGGGTGAACAAAAGTCAGCAGGGAGATCCTCCCTAGATCTCTGTGAAGATGAGATGACAAGTCTTGAAGGTCAAAAGCAGCAGACAGAGTGGGTGGGTCACTAAGCCCTGGGGTGGGGCAGGAGCAAAGGGACACTGCCAGGAAAAGAAAGGGTGAGAAATTTCTGTTTGGAGTAGCTCTGGGCAAACCCAGCACCAAACCACAAAGGAAAGTAAACAGTTAACACACTTTTAGAAGACAAATATAACATCAGGTGGGTGTGGGAGGGGGATCTCTCCCAGCTGAATTGGGTAGACACAGAGTGGACCCAGGGCTTAGTAACAAGGCCTGGCTCATCGCTTTGTGTTTCTGTTCGTTGAAGTGGTCCTCGCCTGTGCCACTCAGTGACGTCACGGGGATGCATGTCACTTGTCAGTGCGCAATGTAAAGCGCTTGGTAGATGCTGTTAATTCACATTTGTTGCATTCGGATTAGTTATTTGCTGTTTATTTGGTTGTATTTCTGACATTGAATTTTTTTGTTTAATATCTTTAGTACATCTGTAATGTACAAGGAGATGTGACGTACCTGCCAGAAGGACGCACACGACATAAAGGCAGATAGGGATCAGAATAAATGTCCGCGTAGCTTAATTGGTAGAGCAACTTATTCCGGAATGAGGGGATCCGGGTTCGAATCCTGGCGTAGACCAAAAATGACGGAGAAATTCACTTCGTTATAATGGCGCCCGAACTATCCGGATGACCCGACCGTTCAAAATCTCGCATTGGTGTGATGTTATTTCCACACCGCGAGATAGGAAAAATATGAGCAGCACTTCGAAAGATAAAAAAAAAAAAAAAAAAAAAGAAAAAGAAGGGGGAGATGATGTAACGTACAAGGAGATGTGACGTACCTGCCAGAAGGACGCACACGACATAAAGGCAGATAGGGATCAGAATAAATGTCCGCGTAGCTTAATTGGTAGAGCAACTTATTCCGGAATGAGGGGATCCGGGTTCGAATCCTGGCGTAGACCAAAAATGACGGAGAAATTCACTTCGTTATACATCGTTTTCGTACAATGGCTTTCTGCGCTGTTGCTACGTGCCGAAATACCTGCAGGAGTACGAAACATAATTTTTCACTGTTTCCCTCGAAACGATTTAATAGTTACAAAAGACTGGGTTAACAGGTGTTGCAGAGCAGATTCTTTTAGTTAGAAAAATACCAGGATTTGCAGTTAGCACTTTTTAAATACTATAGTAAGTACGAAGATGGTATGATGAATCGCCCGCTGGGTTTACCAATGAAAAAAATATTGAAATCGTCGGCTATACCAACAGTCAATTTACAGAGATCAAACGTTGAAAATGTCACTGCAAGAGGTGAAATACAAAGAAAGAGAAAAATACTGCAGGATGCTTTTGATAGACTTAAAAATCTTAGTCCCCAAAAAGGTCTTTTTGCAGAAAATGTGGTCCCAATTCAACATGCATGAGATGAAGAGACAATTTTCTACGTGAAATGTGATATATTCCAAAAAAAAAAAAAGTTTATTTTTTAAATGACAAATTGTCAATAACAGAAAAAGAGAAACTTTCTGAAAACAGGTTAAAAAAAAAAAAGGATATTTAAAAGGAATCGTTCGCGCAGGTTTTATTGAAACAAATCAGAACTGAAAATTAAGGTTAAAAACCGAAATACGAAAAACCAAAAAAAGAACAAAAAAAAAAAAAAAAAAAAAAAAAGGCAAATGCTTTTGAAACATACTTACAAAAACACAGGTTACCTCTCTTGTAGAGGGTAAAAGTCGAATTAGGTGGACACTTGAATATCCGAAATGTTTCAGAAAAATTACGTAGCCGAGGTTTGAAGAGAGAATTTTTTTTTGCGTGAAATGTGATATGCCCCCCCCCCCTCTCCCAATGAATTTTTTTAATGACAAATTGTCAATAAGTAAAAAAAAGCTAAAATTTCTGAAAACAGGATTTAAAAAAAAAAAAAAAAAAAAAAAAAAAAAAAGATAGATATTTTAAAGAACTTTTCTAGCAAAGCCAGAAGATGGAATAGTTCGTGCCGGCTTTTATTGAAACAAATCAGAGAACTGAAAATTAAGGTAAAAAAAACAAAATACGTAAAATCAAGAAAGTGAAAAAAAAAATTAATTAAAATGCTTTCGAAACATACTTACAAAAACACAGATAACCTCTTTTGTGGAGGGGTAAAAGTCGAATTAAATGGACACCTGAATATCCGAAACGTTTCACAAAATTTACAGTTGCTGAGGTTTTGTTATTAACAAAAAAGCATTATTTTCGCATCTAATGGAAGAATACACACATATATATAAAAGGAAACAATCCATGTTATATTCTGCTTCACTCCTTTTACTTCTTTCAATCATTTCACCATTTTGTTTCATATTCGGCAGCTCAGTAGTTGTATTTATCATCAGAGTTTCCCTTACAGAGCAAAGCAAACGCAATCTCTAACCCTCAGTGATGCATCCCAGCTACGTCACCAGACGCAACTTCCAGGGGCAACTAAAATCTGCCATATGAGCCAGCCCTTGTATCTAGAGTCTTGGAGTGGACCTGTTTCTCTTCTCCTCTGTGGGGGTAGATTGGCAGTCAGATTTCCCAACTCCCAGTGGAATTGAGTTTTGCTTTGGCCACCAACCAAGGGACAACAGGGAAAGGACAGTGACAGGCCTTGCCAATGGCTATAATTAAAAAAAAAAAAAAAAAAAAAAAAAAAACGCCGCAACTTTCCGGTGGAAAAAAAGATTGAACACCAAAAATTTCCGGAATTTCCAGAAAATAAGCAACCCTGGATGTTGTTACCAAGTCTCTGTGGTATAAAATTCAGATTTTTACTGTGTGTGTCCCCCTCCCCAAGATATGGTTACTGAGAAAACTGAAAATTTCAAAATTTCCCATTTCCATCGAAAAAATCTTGGAAGGGTTAAAAAAACACTTCAGTTTTCTCACCCTAGATACAGTCTATTGTTACCATGGTTCTTCCACAATAAAATTGATTTGAGTGTTTTGACCTCTTCCCAATGAAAATTTGGCTCGGAAATTGAAAACATGCAAATTTCAATAGTAAACTTTGACCACCAATAAAATTTCCAAAACATCTCCGATGATAATAAAAAAGGATAAACCAAATTAATCAACATTATATTCTGAGTAAAGTGGTTTTTGAATTAGCTAAATTAGGGGAAAAGTTACAGCATTTTGCATAAATGCTTACAACTCCAAAAATGGAGGTGTTCCAAGTGCCATCTAGGGGCATTCTGGCCAAATGGTCAGGAACGGGTTGTTTTTTATAACATTGGTTTTGAACTCTCTAAAGATGTATAAACAACTGTGCAAAAAATAAAAAATGGCTCAGCAACCAATTTAAAGGAAATTTGTTGAAATAGTATGGAATGACCCATCTTTCATTCCTAGTTGGAAATTATGTTGGGAAGTTACAGTAGGTAAGAATTATTACACACCCAACAACAATTACTTTTTTTTCTTTTTCTAAATAATTGTGGGACTTTTTAATGCATCATTGACATCATTTTTACATTAGCTAATTAAATATCCAAAAGTAATTTAAGTCATTATATTTTCTTGACTTCCCTGACTTATTATGACATTTCTAATCTAGTGGCATTCTGCTCTTATGCTGATATGACCCTTATCATGAAAACTATGGAATATATAAAAAATGCTAAGCACAATATTATATGCAAAATGTACAATAACAATTTCCAAAAACTGAAAGTAATCAATTCATTGTTGACCTTTCTTCAATCACAAAGTTTTATTTTAGTTGAGGAATGCATTTGGGAGAGGTAATAACATCCATAATCATCTAAAGCTCTAAGGAGACATACATCCCTTAGTCATGAAGGGAAGGGACAGAATTAATATTGGAAGAAAAAGCATAGCATTCTTGTCTTGGAATGTGAACCCAGATGCAGGTGTGTGACACTACAATGCAGTCAATATAAAAACTGCTGAATTACCTCTGGTGAGGAAGTTGTTTAATAACTTAAAGAGGACCCAAGTACTATCATTTTTCAGAATGAGACACTGCATGAAACATTATACTTGTCACAGTTTGTGATAATTTAAATTGTACTTTATTTTTCCATTCATATCTGACCACCTATATTTCCCCCGGTCATCACATTCATACCAGAGACTGACCAAATAACAAAAAAGCCGAACTTTCAAACCGGGTGAAAAATCAGAACATGCGACGAGGAACTGAAAACAACACAGCACAAGCAAATGGAATTGCTAACTATAATTTATGTAAATGTTAAACTGGAACACATCACTGTATTTAGAATGTAAAATAACTGAATTCAAAACAAAATAAAATGATTTTAAAAAACACTGTTACAAACACAGCTTTTATGTTTTGTTTTGATGTAGTACTTGCGATAACATCAGCTCAATTATCCTCTGGTGTTGCTTTCTACACAAGTTCCACAGCCATATTAGTCCTTTGTTGACAGTGCAGCTGAGCAACATTTATTGCCAATTTTTCTTTCTGTTGATAGCATTCCCTTCCCACTTCTTCATTGTCACTTTTCTTTTTTTTTATTCCCTCAGATGACAATTTAAGCTTGAGAACCATGAATGCATGATATCAAAGCTTTTACTGGGTCAGAGCCAATATAGTGAGAGAAAAAGAAATTGCAATTATGGAAAAAATCTTCACTCTGTTTAACTTTCGTTTTTGAAAGTTTGGGAAGACGAAATACTGTTCCCAGATTGAAAATAACTCTTCCCTCCCCCATTGACCACCCAAAATTTCACTTCATTTCTGCACCGATCTCGAGAATATCCCAAATAATGTCAACAAAAGCAGAATTCTGTGAATCCATGGAAGAATCTCATGTGTGCACATTACAACAAATAATCCAAAGTTATTTTCATTATCTCTACTAAATGTCAGGTAAATTCATTTTATAAATTCAATTCTCTGCAGCTGCCCAAATTTTCCACAAAAGCACAATTTTCTGCACACATTCCCTTCATTCCATGTAGTTATTTTTGATCACCTACTCCACATATGGAAAACTGTAATAAATGAAACTAGTTAATGCAAAGCACACACATACTTAAATTACTGCATATCAGAAAATTTCCCACTCAGAGAAGCAGAAATACATAGACATACTTTGGAAATAAATGAAATCAGTAACTTAGCGCCATTTAACAGGTATTGTGTTATTCACACTGTAAAAAGATTTAGCACTGAATAATATAATAGAGTAAAAGTATATCATTTTTATTACCTTCTTTTTCCTTAACAAATTAATAACATGCAATCTTAAAGATAAATATTTGGACTTACAGGAAGTCTTCAGCTGCTGTTTCTCTGCAGATTCTTGTGGTTTGGATTTACTGACTGAACAACAAACACATTTATCAGCTGTTGGCTTATTTCGCACAAAGCAAGAAGAACATTCCCAGGTTCCAGTTTGAGGCTTGAACTTATCACCAAACCCTGAGTAAAAGCATAAATAAGTATTGATGAATATATATATAAATGAGTATTAACTCATTTATTAAAAATTGACAGTTTTTTTAAAGGATCTGAAACATAAATGTTTTACAATTTAATACTGAAGTTTCCAGTTACACTTCTATGTTATGATTCATGTCAACTTGAAAAATTATTTGGCACACCAAAATATTGAAGTCTATCTTTTAAATCTACACACACACACACACACACACACACACACACACACACACACACACACACACACACACACACACACACACACACACACACACACAATGCTTTTATAAAAACTACAAATCTTGAACTTTAATTTTGCTTAAAATACATATTTTCCTATTCCTTACAGACTTCCCATATCAGGCAATAAAGCAAGAATATGTTTCTGTTTTAGAGAAATTAAAGCTCAAAAATCAGAATGGCCTCAGTTTACTCTGCCATAAAACAAATTTGTGGGTCATGAAAGGTGGCAGATGATGGTGTTAGGTCGTCATTTTTAAGTTTTGGTTTGGGGGGGGGTAGGAAGTGATTTGGTCAGTTGACCAGTATGAAAAGTACTTGTAAGAAACTGGAGCACATGCATTCCATAATGAAATTTAAATGAAAAAAACATGAAACTGCTTTTCTGAACTTAATGTTGCTTTAAAGTACTGATTTTAAACTTCAATTTTACTTTTAAAAAATACTTGCTCTGTTGATTGAAAAAATGTAAGGAATGGGAAAATATCTTTACCAGTGAAATTTGGTACATCATGTGCAGTTTGTGACTGCATGCAGTTAAATTTCCATGGCCACACTTTAGGTTACACTGAGTGGAACACAAGAGACTATTACTCCATCTGTTCCCTAGTGTTAGATTGCACTTATAGTCAATTCAACCCTTTGGGCATTATTAGAAACATCACATGGAGAAAAACAAATAAACAACAACAACAACAAACAAAAAAACGGATGACATATTATTAATGTTTACTGTTTGGTAATTAATGGTGACTTTTTGATAAAAAGTCACCTGTCATGATTCAGAAAAAAAATTGCCTTCATGATTCAGTAAAAATGTGAGTTATGGCTTAAATATTGTATGGACATATACTAGCATTTTTTAAGGGATCATACCTTCTGAAAGATGTATTTTCTTGGTACATACCTTATTTGCACATGAAGTGTCTTGAAATTTTTCACTTTTTAGTAACACAACCAATTAGACATATTAAAATGCCTTAAAACAGCTTTAGGACACTAACTCTCAGAATTTTCTCGCAAAAGATGTGCTTAATGTTGACCAAATAATTTAATGGCACCCTTTCTGACTTTTGTCTTTCAACAAGAGCTGGAATATTTTGAAATCAGAAGTGCAGGGAGGTTTCATATGATATATAATGTGATTGTATGAGACTTTTATTTTGATTTCAATAAAGGTCACACAAGATTTTTTTGGTAAATAAGCATCTTTAATACAAAGTTTAAGCACAAAAATTCTTCACAAGAACTTTTTTCAGTGCATCTTTAAAAGAAAAAAAAATATGAAATATGTGCTTATTGTGTTCACTTTACTCTGTAAGTCTGGATACACAGTGCTTCCAAACCCATACAGCATATTAAAAAAAATCATTCTGCAGAGTGTAGAGCTAATGAGGATAATTTATTTATTTATTCAAATATCTCAACAGGCTCTACAGCCCAAGTGTAGGAATGGTAATCATAGCAATAAGAAAAAAATATCAATGCAGAAATAATGGAGCTAAAGGGATAATAATGAGAAAAAGTATGTAGGCACAAAATATGCAGCTGTACTAATGTCAGAAAATTTTCAAAATTGTAACATGCCCAATCAGGTATGTTGTTAACAAAATACATGCCCAAACCAAAATTGTATATGTGCGTGCACACACATACACACTGCACTATATTTTTTAAACGTTTCAGAAAAACAAAGTACTTTTACTGTATTTCATAATCCCCACCCCCGCCCCATGGAAATTTGAACTCGCCCTATGGGTCATTTCATGTTAAATCAGCACAAAAAAGTAACATTTTAAACCTGAACCCTTTTGATTTTCAGGAAACTTGAACTTGCAGGCTTTATAGAGAAATTAATCAGAGCTAAATTTCAGCTTCCTACAATACAATACTTCTACAGTTATAAAACTTTGAAAAAAAAAAAAAAAGTTAAGAAAAAAAAAAAAAAGGTATTTTTATGTCTACAAAGCCTAAAACAAATGACAATAACTGTAAACCAAACTGGTCAACAAAGGATATACTTGGGCCCATTTCAGAGCTTATTAAATAAGCTTTCTTTAGAGATATCACGCAATCATATTATGGGCAATTTGGTTTTCTACATGCCCGGGGAGTGGGGGTTACATGTCTGGACTGAATTTTTACATGCCTCAGGCATGTTGGGCAATGTTATTTTCCAGCCCTAAGTTGTACAGCAATTAGTACAGTGAAGCTCTGATGAAGAGCACCTTTCAAAATTATTTCATCCACTGCAACAATATCTATGCTTTTCAGAGTTCAGCAAGTTGCAAACTAACAACAGCTGACTGACAGAAAATATCAGATATGTATGCAGGTATGTTGATCACAGCATGTGACCTACGATCAGGGAGCACACCCTAAGTCCACGTTAGATTTACGACATTCATATTATTGTTAATGATCATGAAAAAAATTTCAATAACAGAAGATCTGTCACATTTTACAGTCACTGATATCAAATTCTTTTTTTAAAGAGGTAGAATTGTGTCATGTATATGATTTCATGTGTATATATACACACTCAAGTTGCAAATTATTAGGAACACACAACAGCAATCAGACACTTGTCAACCATTTAAGCATGCAAAACATTCTTTTAGCATGGGGCACACTAAGTGTAATTAGTACAAGGGGCAGTCAAAAAGTTGGTTCCATGCGCCCACAATTTAATTTTTTTTTTTTTTTTTTTTTGTATATAAGATATTTTGATGTGATGTGGGACTGCCACTAATACTTCCTCCTCGAAGTCGCCGTGGTGTCTCTGTCGACATGGCAGGAACAGTTTGATGTCGTGTTCGTTGGAAGTAGCTCCAACTTTGAATTCTGAGCAATGATCCGTTTTTTGTGGGCCAAAAGGTAACCCCACTGAAATTTTTTTTTTTTTTCGATTGGAGGTGTAACGACCACCGTGAGCAACTCAATGGGCTATAAGCAGTCGCCCGCCCCTAATTTAGGGTCATTGGTTCCAGGGAAGGGAGAGAACCAGTGCCGTTTACAAGACAAATACAACATCCATGCCTCACCAGGATTCGAACCCGGACCCCGTTCGGACGAATGATCAGAGGCCATCGCTTAGACCACTGCACCACCGGGGCGGCCCACTGAAATTCAATGCCAGTTAATTGAAGTGTAGGGTGACACATCGTCTACATGGCAGGCGATCGCAAAACGGTGTTCGTTGTTTGAGAAAGGACGCGCAGTTATAGAATACAATTACTGGGAGGGGAGGCTGTCAACTTTGACGACGAATGAAAACATGGACCTCATTAATGAATAGATTCATCACCGTCGATGAGATTGTGGATAAATCGAATATTTCATGTGGAAGTGTGCACCACAGCATCACCAAGTGCCTTGAGTTTCGAAAAGTCTGTGCGCAATGGCCTCGCTTACAGAACACAAGGTGCAACGTTTTCAAGCAGCTCTCACTTTTTTGGATCATTACATACCTGCCAACATCGGCAAGAGCCCTGTCAGTAGTAACTAGTATTATTGTGCTGCGTACATAGATGCATAAGAGTGGGAACATTGTGAAAAGGGGGCGAATATGGGAGAAATCTTTGCTCCATCCGACTTCCGGTTTTGGAATTTCCCCCTATTTTCAAGCTGCAATACAAATACTTATGCAGTAAAATGTTATTTAACAATAATACTGGACAGAGAGGTAACATTGCAAGAAAAATGAAATTACGATTACGGAAAAAATCTGAACTCCGTCGACTTTCCGTTTTCGCGAGTTTCGTAAAAATGGAATTCCGTCCTCCGAACACACACCTTCCCCCGTCACCACCAGCCGCCTTCCAATTTCTGTTCACTTGAGCGTCGATCGCTTGAATGATCAAAATAAAAATGAAAAAAGGCAGAACTTCTAATTCCCGGAAAAATCTTATGCCTGAAGATTACGGGGAAATTTTCGCGACATCTAACTTCCATTTTCACAAATTGATGCCTACAGTTTCAAGCTAAAATAAAAACATTTATACAATAAAATTATATTTAACGAGAATATTGGACACAAAGGCAACACCAGGAGAAAAAAAAAATTAACGATAATGGCAAAAAAAGTTACTGCGTTTAACTACCGTTTTTGAAAGTTTTGAAATGCAAAATACCATTCCCAGGTGGAAAATGAACAACCCTCCTCCCTCCAATTCTCTTCAGTTTTGTATCGATCTTGAGAATGATCTACATCAGTGGTGGCCAACCTTTTACATACCATGCGCCAATTTTTGCACGTATGAGTTCACATACGCCATACAACTCAAGTTTGGGGTTGAAAAATAGGGATAGGACATTCTTCGCTTAGGGGAGGAAAAGGAATAACTCAATCACACAATTAAATTAATTAATTAACTAATTAATTTACACCAGTTCAAAAGACAGGTTTATGGAAGCACCAATCTACAATAGTCAGAAATGATCTCTTTTGTTTACAGTCATAATCGATATTTTTAAATGATTTAATTATTGTATGTAAAACAATATCTATTACAGCTGTCATTACTTACCAGTAATGAAACTTTTGAGCGTGTTTGGATTTCGCTAGTCTTTCAATGTTTGGTGTTAAATTTGTTACTGAGAGCAGCAGAGAATTCTTCAAATTTGAATCAGTTATTCGCGACCTTGTTTTGCTTTTAATAAAGTTCATGGACGAAAATGCTTGTTCACATCTGTATATCGTTCCAAAGCGACATATATAACTTTTTGCAAATTTTCTTAGCTCAGGGAAATGTTCACAGGGTAATGAACGCCAGAAATTAATTATGTCAGAATCATTTTGATATGGAAAAAGCTCATCAAATTTCATTTTTAATAATGAATTTGTTTTTAAATCAATCACTTCTATTTGTATGTTACTAGGCATCTGCATTACGTTTTGTTCACTAAGTGAAAATGGGTTTATAAATGCGAGCATGCAGTTTTCTTCTTTAGCAAAATCATGAAAACGACTTTCAAATGACACTTGCAATATCTTGATTTTTTCGATACATTTGCTCAAATTGCTATTATCCGCAGCACATTAACTCTGCTCTTTCAAGTGGTTAAATTGAGTCAAATCCTCATTTTCTAACTGAGAGATGAACAGTTTTAATTTCATTTTAAATGAACTGATGCTGTTGACTAAGCTAGGAAATAATTTATTCTTGCCTTGTAGTTTTAAATTTAGACCATTGAGATGGCTAGTAAGGTCAACTAAAAATGCCAAATCAAATAGCCAGTTGTTGTCCAATAATAGGGTTCTTTCATCAGGTAGTTCATTTTCCTGTTCTAAAAAATTAGAAACAGCATTTTTCAATTTCCAAAATCTACTCAGAACCTGTCCTTTAGAAAGCCAGCATACCTCACAATGAAGGACAAGTTCACCATATTCCAAATCTAACAATTGACAGTATTCTCTGAATTCTCGTCTGTTTAATGCTCTTGCTCTAATTATATTCACACATTTCACAACCGGTAGCATAACATGCTGCATATTTAAAGTTTTCCCACACAGTTGCTCTTGGTGTATAATGCAGGGATCATGGGTGCAAGTTGTGAGATGTGGCCAAGACTGAAAATATTTTGAATACCCCCCCACACACACACACAACCACCACCACACGCGCACTCAGACATAAACACAATATACATTAAATATTATATGTGGTTCAAATTCATTAAATCAAAAGTGCATAAAACTACCGAGCATTAGTGCATATGTATGTAAACAAAATTTGATGTCCATGCAAATTGTAATCGGAAAATTAAATTTGTTTATTAGGTAGGAACTACCAGTTGAAATTTAACAAATCTCCAAAATTCCTTATGTTGCAAAAAAAAAAAAAAAAAGATCTTGCATTATATTATATTCAAATCCAATCCACATATTTGCTTCTTATATAGCATTTTAAGCCCATAATAGAAATATGTTAACCAAATTATTGAAATTGTAATAATAATACATAACATACCGTGGAAGATGTTTCAAATAATCTTTAGTAAATCCTGTTGAATCAAATAAGTGTTGCACACTTTTAAAAGAGTCATAAGGATAAAAAAATTATAATCAAGATTATGCATGTCCAACTGTAGTTGTGTACACAGAGAGCTCGTTTCATTAATTCACTTCACCATGATCACAGTTTTATAGTAACCATCGCAAATTATCATAGGTGAATTATTTCTTTAAAAAAAAACTTGTTATTGTGGCACACTTGGATTTTTTAACAGGCAAGTTCTCAGCAGTACCTTGTGGTGCATGTCGTTTTCTTGTATGCTGGACAGGAGTAGTTGATGCACCTTTTTTTGATTCAATAGGTTTGGCAAGTGGAAGAGTAGTTGATGCACTTTCTTTTGAAGCAATATGTTTGGCAATGGAATTACTAGGACACAATTGCTTTGTTGAGCAAGTGGGAACATCTGTTGTTTTCGTAGTAATTTCATATTGAGGAATATTTGAGACTTTATTTCCTTTTGTTGATAGGAATTTCTTGTAAGAGGCATAGGCGGAATGAATTGCACTACACATCTGCGTGGTGGGCTTTAATTCTACAGACTTTATCTTCTTTCTTCGTAAGCTGTATTTTCACAATAGCAGCAGCCTCATAATTTTCCACAGTGAGACAACTTCTATCATCTGTAATAATGTCATCCATGATATTAAATGTCCCTTCAACCAGAAGACCAGAAAAGGTTGACAATAGAGCTCTCACAAGAATTCCTAAATATTTATACCTAATAGTAACACCATCACTCTCCTTCAAATCAAAAATATGTGACCACCAATCACAATCTA
Organism: Macrothele yani; assembly: GCA_039090855.1. Taxonomy (NCBI): domain Eukaryota; kingdom Metazoa; phylum Arthropoda; class Arachnida; order Araneae; family Macrothelidae; genus Macrothele; species Macrothele yani. The sequence goes on along the minus strand of CM076994.1, from coordinate 71,333,791 downwards.
TCCTTGAACTATCATCAAGACAGATTCCTGTGGCTTCCAACTCTGTTATAGCATTATCAAGTGAATACCTTCAAACCTCTTCTAAAAGAAAGCTCCTATCTGAATCATTAATTACTTGAGGCAAGCACTCGCTTAATTTGTCAAATGCTGATAAAGTAGTGTTGCATCTCCGCTGCTTTGGATGCAGTACCGAAAGCCAAATCAACACTTTATTATTGAGTGGCAAGTTTTTCATCATATATATTGCAGTATTTTGATATGCGTGTCTTAAATTTTTATAAAATGCAGAGATCCAATTAACTTTCTTCTTTCGCAACTCTTGTGCTTCTGAGTAAGCAAACTTTCCAACACTCAAAAATTTATCAGCAAGCTGTATTTCTGTATTTTTGACATCAACACTCAGCAGTTCAATAACACTGCTCTCTGGAATAAATTCAACTTTGATGAATAATGACAAAAATTCCTTGCACAGGACAAACATTTCACAGTGGATTCGGTGCATCATAGGTGCCTCACATTGAAACATTTTTACGAATGAATGGAACTTGGACAATATACCCCTGTAAAAGTTCAGGAACAACGAGAATTTTTGCTGGAGGTGGATCAGAGAAAGCAAAATTCTGTCTTTTCGTACTTTACCAGCTGCTGTCTGTTTTTGTTTTGCAAGATGGTACTGAATTACATGTATGCGGCTGCGCTGAGCATCAGACACTTTTCGAGTCTTATAAACATTACTCAAAAGTGCATCTACACTTCCACTCTTCTGTTCCTCATTTGACAAAAAGCTATAATAATACACAATCAAGGCATCACGTAACTCATGGAGTCTGGCGCAAGTGGTTAACATCTGCAGAAAACGTGTTTCAGTGGGCCTTAAAATTTGCTTCGCTGAACTTGAATTTAGCAAAACTTGTACTTCAGAGAATAACTGTTTGGCCTTGGGAGAATCCTGAATATCATAACAAACATCGCTTGCAAAACCCTCAATAAACATATCGAATTTCTGAAAAAAATGTTTTGCAGAATTGTGCACTATATGCACAACATCTCCATGAAGATTTGGGTTTTCCTTTCTCATTAAAGTCTCCACTCCGCCCCTACATCCCCGCATTGTGTTGCAGTTATCCATCACACAACCTATCACTTGAGTGAAGGCTAAATAATTTTCTGAAAGAAGTTCCTTCACCTTTTGGAAAATGTTGACAGCCGTGGCAACATTTTCTTTTTTTGATCCAAGAAGATCTGTGACTGTTTTCTTTTGCTCCTTATCATAGAATCGTACCATTACATTGATGATCTTGTCCATTGCATTATTCGTAGCTTCATCTATGTTCAAGGAGAAAAAATTTCCCTTCAACTGTTGGACTAACTCCTTTCTCATGTACTTTGCAGTACCATGTGTGTTGATGTAGGTTGCAGTCGTCCTGGACATTTTCAATTTAGAAAGTGCTAACTTATCACCTGCAAGATGCTTAGATAGCTCAACTAACTGTGGTGCCAAATCGAATGGCAGCGTGTTTTCGCATAAAAATGCAGTCAGAACCGCTTTCTGATGTGCAATTCTGTCAGATATTGATGCTTTGGCCTGAACAGGAGCGACTCCATGCAATGTTTGTGTATGCTGCTGTGCTCGTACACACTTTTGATGATCAGCATCTTTACTGTGTTTGAACAGCACTTTTTTACCATTGCTTCCATAGTTTAACTTTCTGCTGCATAAAACACAAAAGCAAAATCCCGGTTCCTTAATTTTCCGGCACCAAGAACCAAATTTGACGTCATGGGAATCAGTCTCATCTAACCATTCCCATCGCCACTTATTCTTAACACTGCTATCGTTCAAAGCTGACGTATTTTTCGAATCTATGAATTCAATAGCTGACTGCATGTTGAAAAAAAAGGAATCACAAATTTACCACACGCGTAAAATACGGCAAGATCGACTGGTACGACTCACTCCAAAGATTAGCTGTGACCTATGGCGGCACAGCCAGTGGTGTCTCCACCTAATACAAGTTCGATGGGTGAACCGGTTATGGTGTGTGACGTACACATAGTGAAGAGAAAGCCAGGGACGGGCGAGGTTGGGTTGGGTTGGGTTGGGGGGTTACGACGTAGGCGAGGATCGGCGTAGAACCTCCAACGGAGCTGCTCCTCGATTCCTCTTCAACCAGAATGCCCCTCTTACCCAGAATGCATTAGGCGCCACTGCTACTCCGAGTTTACGATAAACGAGGTACTACGGTACGAGCGTGGTTGCCGATGGCGTACTAACGTTCCGGAGTAGAGCGTATGGATAGAAAGGGAAAAAAGCAAAATACACGCCGTAATTTTCGGACTAAGAGCCGCAGGTGAGAAATTTTGCAATCTTGGAAGCAAAAGTTGCCGTAAGGGCCACACCGGCATAGGGGCCGCAGCTATGAAATCGTGGTGCTGCTCAGAAAACTAAATTATCTTCCTTATTTTCATGAATTAATGCACACCCAACGTAATTATATGTATACTTCAAAGGCTAATTCAGAAACTCAGTGTCGATCTACTTTATGCACTTATTTTTTCATACTGGCAAAAGCTTTTATTTGTGCATTTTTTTTAATAATGCTAATGACGTTATTTGTTTGCCCTTATTAAATGCTCAAAACCATATATGTAATCAATATAAATAACAGTTAATCTTAAGACTCCTATTAGAATATTGAATTGCCCGTAAAACCGCACAATTGTCTAAATTCCATTCAATGTGGATGTCTGCTACAGGATGGTTCTCTGTTCACCGCAATAGAATCCTCCGTCTTAGAAGTAATTAACTTATAAATTATCATTTGTAATGCTTTCGATTAATGTTTTCTTTAATAACATGTTCCTTCTATCTTTGTTATGCTTTTTTCTCATCTACAGATGTTTTTTGTTAGAATGTAGTTGCTTTTCTTTATGCAGCTGCTAAATGGGGTAGTTAACACATCCCTCCCACGCTTCCTTTTACCAGCTGCCTCGCACGTGTTCGCTGACAACCCCCCCCCCGCCAATCACTTCGAAAAACAGCGGTCTCCGCTGTCTCGCTTTTTTCTTTTAAGTGGTTTGACCTACTTTCACTCAGCCTTCGCGTTGAGCTCCGTCCACTTTTACATGAATACGAAACTCTCCCTTCTTTTGCGTTTGTGAAAAGATTTTATCTTCAGCCAAGTATTAAATTAATTACCCATTGTTAACATCATTACTTGTCACAATCTTTTTCATGTTCTCTGCTTTAAATCAGGAGAACGTTTTGCCGCTTCAATGCAGCTTTCTAAATATTTAACAAATTTATTGCCAGATGAATCAAGAAGAGTGAACAGAATTTGTCTGTCGTCCCACCAGTATTGTTTGGAATAGGTCAAGGTCACTGGCTTACTACTAATGGAATATCGCTGGAATCATCCTGGGGCAGGCTTTTGCATTGTTCATGTTCTTAAGCTCGGAAGTCACGCTACTGGTTTGTGTGCTTATGTCTCCATTCCATCCCCCCATCTATTAGCATTCCATGCTACTGCCACAGGATGTGCTTCCCCCACTCCCATGCAAAGGGCATTTGGATCAGACATTCCTTTCACAAACAAACCTCCTGACCTTAAGACCTACACCTACCAGAGTGTTTCCCCCCCCCCCCACTTTCCCTTCTAAACCAACATCAGCGGAGCGGAGTTATCTTTTCAATAGACGTGTCTAACGTATGAGAAGAAAAAGGAAATAAAACTATCACAGTTGAGTTTGTACAAAAAAAACGTTCTTTGAAAAAATTTACTAAGCATCTGCATGAAAAAAAAAAAAAAAAGGAGCGCAGAAACAGTCTTTTCGAAAACAAATTCGGCATAAGAGCCGCGGCTCTTAGCCCAAAAATTTCGGTATTTGGAAATTATTTTTACTGATATTTTCTTCCGTCCCACTTCCGTCTTCGGATATTTTCAAAAGACGAAATTCCGTCCTCTGGACGGAAAACTTGCACCCATGGCAGGGATATTTAAATACAGGGTGGTTTAAAAAATTTTCAAGCAAAGTTGTAGTGCCATTGACTTTACCTATGCTTGACGGCACTCCGTCCGTATACACACTGATGAGTTTTCTATAATCTAATTTTAGATTTTCTAGGCATGATTTTACTTTTTCAAATATGTCTGATCCTCTCGTTTTACCATGCAATGACTGCAGACTGGCAAGTTCTTCAAAGACATGAAAATTATCATCAATTCCTCTTATAAATATGGTTAACTGGGCAACATCACATGTGTCCGTTGATTCATCCAAAGCTAGAGAACAGAAAATACAAGAATGGACAAGGTCTTCCAGTTGCTGAGATACATCCTGAGAGAGTTCCTCGATACGTCTCGTAACTGTCTGCCTCGATATAGCAATTTTGTCTGCTTTCCTTTCAATACTTTTATTACCAAGATAGCGTGCAAATATTTGGAGACAAGGCTTCACAATTTCTTCCCCGTCAGAAAAAGGTTTCTTTTTTTTCGCCAATGCTAAAGCAATTTCATGTGACGCTTCTGTCATCGCCAAGTCTTCACAACTTACTTTAGCAAATATATTTTGTCTTCTTCGGATTTCTTCCTTTTTCTTAGTCACATATTCTTTTCGTAACTCAGACCCCAAAACAAGCTTCATTTTTTCTTCTCTGTTAGTCTGATGCTGTGTTTTATAGTGTCTATTAAGATCATGTCTTCTATTATGTGAATGAGTACTTTCACAAACAATGCAAAACGGTTTTCCTGCTGGACTTGCTATAAATAACAACTCATTTTCCCACTGTTCATTAAATTCACGCTTACTATCACTTTTTGCGCTTCTTTTGCTCATTTTCCTTTGCTTTGTGATGGATAAAAAGAATTAAAATAAATATATATATATATAAAAGTACAAAACTCTAAAAATCTAAATGTTGAAAAAGAACAAATAGATCACAAGTATGTACGTCGTATCACATAGTCACAGAATATCAATTATGTGGGATTTGAATTCTATGTTCACGTTAAGAAACAGTAGTGGCGCTCTTCTTCGACAAACGTCATAGATATTTATTCTTGAATCTGTCTTTCAATCACTCTCAATACAAAAACCACGCTAGTACACTCAATAAAACGATCTCGCAAAAAACTCTGCTTCAAACTCCACGCCACGATGGCTCACTCAGTTTCTTCTGCCAGAGGGCGCAGCACTCGTGGGAAAAAGCGCTCTGAAGCAATGTTTCTTAGCGATGTTTACTGGCGACCTGCCAAGGTCAGCCACCCACGACACGCCGTGGAGTTTGAAGCAGAGTTTTTGCGAGAGCGTTTTATTGGGTGAATCGTACCACATCTCACTCACGAAGTTTCTCTCTCTCTCTTGCACACACACGCGCACACACACACACACTGTTCACATCCTTCAATTGTAAACTGTCAAAAAAAAAATCGGCTGAACTGATGAGTAAGAAGGCTGTATGAATTGAACTGAGAGCACTCAGGTGTTGAAAATACGAAGATGGATAAATTCAGTTATGGCGACTACTTCAAAAGAATAAGTAGGCGCAAGGATGCAATGTGCCACTTATAATCATCCAATGCGCCACGGTTTGGCCACCCCTGATCTACATGATGACGAAAAAGCGGAATTCCACGAATTCGCTTAAAAATCTCATGTGTATCATAAAAGAAAAAAAAAAAAAAATCACAGAATTTGTAGTTTCAACAGGGAGTTCTGTAGTCAGACAACTAAATCCGTAGAAACTATGGACATTCCGTAGTCGTTGGCAGGTATGTTATTATCACAAAGAAGGAAATTAATTTTTGGACCATATCATGACCGGAGACAAGGCCTGGGTCCATCACTTTTCACCAGAAACAAAGCAGACTTCATATGAGTGGAAACATTCTACACCTCCGAAAAGTGCCGAATTGTTCCTTCTGCCATAAACCTAATGCTCACCCTGTTCTACTAAGACAATCAAAATGTTGTGCATTATGAATTCATGCCAAAAGGCACCGCGGTTAATTCGCCATCCTATTGTGAAACCCTTAAGAGGCTGCGAAAGTTAATTAAAGATTGACAGCCAGGGAAACTGTCAAGAGGTACTGTCCTTCTGCATGACAACTTAACACCACATTCAATACACGTCATGAAGGCCCTCCTTGACAAATTCAAATGGGAGGTGTGGAAACATCCTTTCTGCAGTCCAGACCTTTTGCCTCATGATTTCCATGTGTTCTGCCCCATGAAAAATGACCTTGTGAAGCGGCGATATCACTCTGATGAAGACTTCAAAAATATGATGCGAGAATGGTTATCGCAAGTTGGACGACAATCTTTTGAAGAAGGGATGCTTATGCCACACTACGATAAATAAACTAGGTGATTACATCGAAAAATAGTTCTATTGTATTTCCTACATCTTTAAGTATAAACATTTCGCAAAATGTTCTTTTTTTTTTTTTACTTGTGAGTGCAACTATTTGACTGCCCTACATACGAGGGTTGTACCGAAAGTAATGCAAAAGTGGGCATAACTTTTTATTAACTGACAGAGGTCGTTCAAATTATGCATGTTGGTAGAGTAAATCTTCCTCTATAATAACCCTTCTTCATTGCTGGCAAACAATGGATTCCAAGCAGAAGCAACGTGCTGTCATTGAGTTCTTGATGAAGGAAAGGTGAAGGCTGTCTGACATCCTAAGAAGGCTACAGAATGTTTATGGAGATGACATCACTGACAAGAGCAACATGTACAGATGGATGAAGAAGTGTAAAGAAGGGGAAACCAGCATTGAAGACAAACCACCCAATGGGAGACTATCATATGTGACCACTGACACGAATCATCATTGAGTGGATGAAATGATTCGTGCGGAGAGACGAGTCACAATCCATGAGCTTGCTGCACAACTGGACTGTGATCACAATGCCATAGAGAAGATGGTAGAAGACTTAGGGTATCAGAAAGTGTGTGCAAAGTAAGTACCTGGGCAGTTGACACCCGATTTGAAAAAGAGAAGGGTGGAAGTCTAAGTCTTCTCCGATCTGATGGAAGTGTTTGAAGCCAATGAAGACACTTTTTTTCTGTACTGGTGACAGGGGATGAAACTTGGGCATATCTTAACAATCTGGAAATGAAGAATCAATCAATGGAATGGCATCACATCTATTCACTGAGGCCTAAGAAGTTCAAGAGCCAGAGATCAGAACAGAAAGTCATGGTAACTGTTTTCTGGGATGACAGGGGTGTGATTCTCCTTGCAGGGATCATAGCATACTTCTGGAAAATTTTAGGTAGGAATTTTAGGACTTTTTAGAAAAATTTTAGGAAAATTGTAGGAGTATATTTCAATAAAAACTAGATGTATATTTGTATACATCTAGTAAAACAACTTTGTATACATTGTAAAGAGTTTGCTTCACACCCTTCAACCATATATACTGATAGACTGCGCATGACATCAAAATTTCTGGCTCCAACATAAAATCACATGACAACAGTCAAAAAGATGGGTTACACCTGCTGTGCTTATGGTTGCTCTGAGCGATATAGTAAAGAAAGTTCTATGATTTTTCATGGGTAAGAAACGAATTAAATACTTAAGTCAATAAAGTTCAATTACTTAACCAGAAACTTGCAGCTATTGATATCAAAATATAGGAACTTAAGAAAAAAAAAATGGAATGCATGTTCCAAATTCTTCGCAAATGTTCATCACATTATAAATCACAAAATGTAAACAACCCGATCATGCATGTATATAGCTCATAAGTAAACTTACCTGAAGAGTTTTCATTATATATGAGGCGCATTCACATAATACACCGAAAACACTGAAGTTCTGCAGCGTAAATTAGTAATCATAACAGCATTTTTACACGAAATTTGGAGTCTGATGATGACGTGCCCAATGTTTGAGCCATGGCGGCTTTGATGCAGCTATTGCCAATGCGCAGTCCATTAGTATATATGGTCGAAGTTCACACCCAAATTTTTTGCATAACGTCTAATGTCTAAAGTTTAAGTATGATTTACTTCTAATGTTCAGTTCTTATCTTTTCACATGTTATTATCATATTCAAGTATATTTACCACATTCAAGTTTCACTTTGAACATTAATATGCTGTTGAACCAGAAGCAATTCACAATTTTCACAGTAAAGTTTTCAGGTTTCACATTAAATTATAATATCCTAAAAAGGTAATTGAAAACCAAGAACTATGTACAATTGTTCACTGAATTACTTTTTTCATATTATTGTTTTAACCTTTTCCTGATTAGCCTATCTTTTTCTGCTTCCACCACAACTAATTTACTTTCAGTTTTCTTTATTTCAGCTGAACCTTGTATGATCAAGTTAGAGGCAACTGCTATTTCAACAGTATTTTGTTTTTCTACAGCTTTTCTCATTCTTTCTGTTCCCTCTTGAATTACTGCTAGGGAGGCTTCTTTATCTTTTTAAGCCTATTTATTTCTGCATCATTTTCTTTTATTTTGTCATCAAACTCAGCTTTTCTTTTTTTCTCTAGCTGCTTTTCCTTATTTTCCCCCTCTTTCTACTTCCTTTCTTTTACCTTTTTTGATTCTTCTTCCTTCAGCTTATCAACATACTCTTTATAAAATTTATGTGAATCACGAACACTATTTAACAAATTTCTTGTTATGGGAACTTTACTTACACATCCATAGTGTTTAATGGCCCCTTTAACTATTCTTAATGATGTTATAGTTGAGTCTTTAAGTTAGCCTTGTCCTTCCTTAACAGAGCAGTGTTAACCGAAAATCCCCTTTCTGCATCAGCATTACCATGAGGTAAAACTAAAATTGACTTGATGAGTTTAGCAAGATTTGAGTATTTTTCTTTTCCGCTAGAGTCTTTAATACTAAATATATTACGCCAGTAATGATCAATCCGCACTGGAATATGCCCTTCCTCTGAAAATTTCACTAGTTCATCTAGAGTTGGCTTATCGCAATTTAAAAGTTTCCACTCTTCTCTTACTCTATCAATTTGTTCCTCAGAAAGATGCAAAACACTTGAAATTCTGGTTATTTCCGAAAGTCCTTCAGTGACTGAAAGTTGAGTTGACTCTTTCTTTGGTTCTTTTACCTTTAAAACTTCTATGTCTCTTAGCTTTTGATTGCAGAATGGCAAATTTGACTTTAAATATTTTGTGGTTGCAATTAGTGATGATCTTACATCTAAGAGAAATAATTTCTGCCTGGTCTCCTGAACATTCCTGAGGAGATTTTTTGTCTTCATACCAACTTCTAACTCCCCTAGTTTTTTCCATGAATTTTTGTTTTCAAAATCTACATTCTTTAGGTCTTCTCCAAATTTCCCTGCAATAACATCATCTTGGATAAACTGAGCCATAACATTCCTCATTAAAGTATTTAAATCAGAATATAACTGGTGTATTTTTGGTTCTTCACTCTGATAACATAATGAAAACTTTTCAAAATTTTGGTGTGAAAATGAAATTAATGCTAAATAGCAAGGAGTTAGCTCATTTTTCAGGAAACAGTGAATTCTTTTATACCTTGCCGAATTGCGTAGTTGTTTTTCAAATATTTTTTGAGATGGCAAGAAGTTTAAAAAATATTCTGTAATATTTAGCCATTGATCTAAGAGCCTCTGGGCTACAGAACCAACGGTTAACCATCTGTTGCTGACATGACGCAAAAGAAATTTGGCTGTGACCAATGTTATATCCTCGACAGATTTATAATCCTCTCGTCTTGCAGCACTACTCTTTAAAAAGCAATGCATATCAGTAGCAAATTTATCAAAATCTATATTTAAGCTTGTCAAAAAAATTTTAAATGCATTACTAACAACATGCAGGTTGCAAAAACCTAGTTCCAAAGATTTCTGGCCTGTTTCTTGTTTTACAACTTCATTGAATTTGCGTAAAAAGCACTTATTTACATTTGGGCTGTCTATGGATACACAAATAATTCTGTTCAACGAAATATTGAAGGATGATAACACATCAAGAATTTCATTTAGCAAAATATCTGCTGTTATATGTCCCAGAAAAACGCTTGTTAGGTATCGGCAAGAAACTGAATTTATTTCTGAAGACCAGTACCTGAGATACACATCCAACTGCCATTTCACTTGTGTATTTGTAGTTTCATCAAATGCTACAGTAACCTTTCCTGGGCTACTAGATGCAATGTCTTTTTTCAAATCCTCTTCAAAATATTTTGACAATCCATGTGATATCACATAAGCAACTTTTTTTCTTTAAGTTGCATTTTGGCTGCAATAGCAGAATCAGGAAACATTTCTTTGAAAAGTTCAACTGTTTCAGTGCATGAAACAAAAGACATATTGTCCTTAGCAACTTTTATGGCCCATAACGCTTCGGCTTTAGCCAACTGTAAATCATGACTCAGTACTTCACTAATATTTGTTTTGGGCTGAAGATCCCGTCCTCCAAAGGCTTTCAGGATGGACTTATTTTGAAATTTACTTTGAAATTTCTGCAAATGTTTTTTTCCTTTATGATGCGCTTTTACTTGTGAAAAGCCACTATTAGAAATGTTGAAAATTTCTGAACACAATATACACTTAGCAGAAAATATTGTTTCAGTTGCAGAACACCATTCTTTCAACTTCACTCCGTCCAATTCTTTGGCGAGCCACGCATCTTGAAATTTCGTTTTGGATTTAGGCATCTTAAACACTTGTATTACTAACCAGAAAATGAAAGGGAAGTACAAAAACACGTTCCAATATTGCAAAACCAGACAACTTCCCGAAATTTGGCTGCGAGGATGTCAGAAGATGGAAAAAAAAAAAAAAAGCAGGTCACCACTAGAGAACTGAACCTGCACACAGCACAGAGAACACCATAAAAGACGCAAAACCAGAAACTATCATACGCATCTCACGCAAGTTCAGTAAAAGCGAGTCGGAGCCGAGATATATTGTGCATCGAAGGTCGCTGTCGCCGACGCACGATCGAAGGTCAATGATCACGTGCTCTACTGCCTGCCACGATAACACTCAGCTACCATCCCATCGTCATTACCGGAGGTTACGGAAGGAGACCACATGTTTCCTCTTTGCTTCCACCCACCTGCGGTTTACAATAACAAAACATCAGCAGAAAGAGGAGGTTCCACAAGGCATGTACAAAAATAAAGTACGATCTTCTGCGTGCCACGGAGTTCGTCTGCAAAGCGCAAACCAGGGGTGAAAATGACCCCTCCCCTTTTCCCTTAGATCTCTTGTTACTCTCGAAAACTGTCCGAAGGCAAAAAAGTGGAGCTCCCGCCCCGAAGCAAGTGCATCTCGATGGCGTCATTTTTCCCTCCCTTCAGCAGCACAGCATATAGGCTGTGTTTCTACAATAACAGGTCTTTTTACCCCTTACCGTAATGGTAAATTTATTGGCGTGAATAACGGTTGTGTTTTTAATAAATAAGCTTACGAAAATTTTAGGATGAATAGCAAATTTTAGGTATAATTTTAGGAATTTAAGGAGGGTCACAAAATATTAGGAATTTTAGGAATTTTAGGAGAAATGTGATCCCTGTCCTTGATTTTCTGGAACGTGGCTGTACCATGACCAGTGAGCAGTACATTGAGACACTCAAAAAGCTTAAAGAAGCCATAAGGAGGAAGAGAGTGAACAAGAATCTGAAAAGGATCTGATTCACCATGACAATGCGAGACCACCAGGGTGTCTACTGATTTCCAATGAACCAAATTCATGACTTTTTCATGACTTTTCCATGACATCTTCAGTTAAATTCATGACTTCTCGACAACGCGTGGCACAATGACAACCATTCTAGACTCATAATCTAGTACCCTTGGCTTGAGATCCCAGGTTATTTTTTACTTTTACAAACACTGAAATTAATTCCATGCAACAATAGTTTAGGCAAAACTGATGTGTCTATAATATCATTGCTGCTAAAATGACTATAGGGGGGTTAGAACCCCTACCTGAAAGCCAGTTGAGATGAAAGCTGAATATAATTCTTATGTTACTAAAATTGTTTAACATGAATAATGTAATTATGTATGATTTGCACTATGCCATTCACCAAATTCTATGTGTTTAAAGAAATAAAAACATTCAACTCTCATCTAAGATGGGGTATGGCTATTTTTAGAAATATTTATCATTACATCTAGTAAGGAAATATAAATTATTAAGGATGTAAGGTCAGGTGATGCGTAACATCACAGCCTCTCCTTGACAGATGTCAACCCCGCCTTCTCGTGGTACATCCTGTTCCCACTAAAGGGGCTCTGACGACCGCCAATAGCGGTATAACTATACCATCGGGATTAGAGGAAATGCTATCCCACACTCACCAACCCGCTTGGCCAGCGTGGTGAGTTATGGCCAAACCCCTCCAAAATGACTCCACAACTTAAATCTTGGCCCTCAGTCTCCGGCAGCTGGAATGTACCTGGCCAAGGCAGCGGCCAGTGCGACATGAAGGCAGAGGGTGCTAAGAATCCCCGGAGGACCGGACTAGGCTGCCATCTGATGCTGACCTTGGCTACGTACAACGGACGCTCCCTATCTTCTGATTCAAGGCTTCTTGAATTGGAAGAGGAACTACAAAGGATCAAGTGGGACATCGTCGGGCTAAGTGAGGTAAGGAGAAAAGGAGAAGATCTCATTGAACTGAAAAGTGGACATCTCTTCTACTATCGTGGGACAGATACTGGCAGAACTAGTGGTGTTGGATTTATAATAAACAAGAAACTGAAGGATAAAGTTGTAGAAGTTGAAAGTTCCTCTGACAGAGCTGCACGACTCGTTATCCAACTCTCGAGAAGATACCAGGCTCAGATTATTCAAACTTATGCACCCACCACAAGTCATCCTGAAGAAGAAATTGAAGAATTTTATGAGGAAATTCGTGATCTAAATAATAAAGGTAAGCAGCACTTGAAGATAATTATGGGAGATTTCAATGCAAAAATAGGGCAACGGCAACAGAATGAAACTTCAGTAGGTAAATTCGGTCACGGCAACAGAAACCAGCGTGGAAATACTCTCGTAGAGTTTGCAGAGGCAGAAGGGTTTTTCATCTTGAACTCCTTTTTCAAGAAAAAGCCACACAGGAAATGGACATGGAGACATCCAAATGGGATGACAAGTGAAATTGATTTTATTATGTGTAACAAAAATTGTCATAGAAGACTGCAGTGTGCTAAACAAGTTCAACACAGGCAGTGACCATAGATTGGTGAGATGTAAGATACACCTCAACACTAAACTCGAACGTAGCAAGCTCATAAGACAAACAAAATGTATTGACATAACCAACCTTAAAAAACACCATAATACCTTCAAATTGGAACTGAAGAACAGATTCTCTGCTTTAGAAGGCCTAACATCGGAAGAAGTGGATATTTCTGAAGTTAACAGAAAAGTAACCATAGCTCTTATGGAAACAGCAACAAAATTAGCTGTGTCTAAGAACAAATTGCATGTGAACAAATTATCAGGAAAACCAAAATGTTGATGCAAAAAAGAAGAGAGATGAGGACAACTAAAGAAGATGTGACTTCCAAAGTGGAATATATAGAGCTATGCAAGACAGTACGAAAAGTATCACCGAAGACGTAAGGAAATTCAACTGTGAACTAGTGAGGAAAGCAATTGAAAACAACCAAAGCCTAAAGATAGCAAAGGGACATCTCAGTAAGGGAAGAAAACAGATTATGGCACTGAGAAAAGAAGATGGTTCTGTAACAAGAAATAGAGGCGAAATTTTGACAAGAGTGAAAGATTTCTACTCCAAACTATATGAAAGGGATGATACATGTACTCCAGACATCATGAAAGGTACCAGAGTTCTTCCAGTCCTTCCAGCAGAAGTTGCACATGCAATCAAGAACATGAAGCGGGGAAAAGCTCCAGGAGAAGATGGAATTACTGTAGACATCATACAAGAAGCAAGTGGAGAAATCGAAACAGTACTCGCCCAAATTTTCACTCGATGCCTTAACGAAGGGAAAATTCCTGAGGATTGGAACAACGCTACAATGATCTTGCTACATAAAAAAGGTGACATTGAGGATCTCAGAAACTACAGACCTATCAGCCTCCTATCAGTGGTTTATAAAATCTTCACTAAAGTTCTTTCACACCGCTTTAAGGTGACACTGGACATGGCTCAACCGAGAGAACAAGCTGGATTCAGGAGTGGCTACAGCACAATAGATCATATCCACGTACTGAGAGAACTAATTGAAAGAGCGAGGGGAATATGAACTTCCATTGTGCATGGCTTTTATCGATTATGAAAAAGCCTTTGATTCGGTGAAACCATCAGCAGTTGCAATGGCTCTGAAATCCTGCGGTATTGAAGATGCATACATTAATATTATTAATAACATCTATGAAAATGCAAGTGCAAAGATTCGGCTGTTTGAAAATACAACACACATAAAAATTGGAAAAGGAGTGAGACAAGGTGACACCATATCTCCGAAGCTCTTTAATGCCACATTGGAAAATGTCTTTCAATCACTGAACTGGGAAAACAAAGGGATAAAGATTAATGGAGATTATCTAACCCACCTTCGTTTTGCTGATGACATAGTCATTTTTGCAACTACCCCATCAGAGCTACAGAGTATGATCCAGGAACTTGCTGACAAGAGTAAAGAAGTGGGATTAAAAATGAACTTTCAGAAGACAAAAGTGATGTACAATGCTTTTACAAGAAATGAAGATTTATTGATTGATGGAGAAAAGCTGGAGATAACAGACACGTACGTTTATCTTGGACAGCAGATATCAAGTGAGGGTCACATTGGTGAAGAAATTAATCGGCGTACAAAACTTGCCTGGAGAGCTTTTGGAAGAAACAGCATAATTTTCAAGAGCAATATGCCATTATGTCTTAAAAGAAAAGTGTTTGATCAATGCATCCTTCCAGTGCTTACGTATGGTGCAGAGACGTGGACCTTAGCTAAAAGAGACATACAAAGGCTGCAAACAACTCAAAGAAGCATGGAGAGGTGCATGCTTGGTGTAACCAGGAGAGATAAGAAGAGGAACACGTGGATCCGAAAATGACAAGAGTGGAAGACATCATGATCAGAGTTAAATCCCTGAAATGGCAATGGGCTGGACATACTGCCAGAAGAACAGACCATCGATGGACAGCCGAAATTTTAGATTGGATTCCAAGGGACAGGAAAAGACCCAGAAGAAGACCACATGGAAGATGGGTGGATGAAATTCGAAAGTATGCGGGAGTGACATGGAGGAGACTGGTACAAGACAGACCGTTGTGGAGGAAACTTGGGGAGACCTTCGTCCAGCAGTGGATTGATAATGGTTGACAATGATGATGATGATGACATCTAGTAATACACAAATTCTTTTAACATGGTAATGCTGTAAAAACTTACAAGATTTTATTAAGGCAATATAAAAACTATGAATGTACAAAATTTATGGAAACTGAAATTTCTCAGTGAAAGACTCAGTGTTTAAGTATCTTAGCTAAACTTGTTATCTCATAATCTAGAACTTCAGCTTCTTCTTTTGCCTTTTCTATAAGCTTCCTTTTCTTATCTTTGAGTTCTTTTAGTTCTTGGACTGCTCTCCTTTTAAGATTGGCCACTTCATCTTCGTCAGATTTCATTTTCTTTAAGGCTTCTACTCTTTTTGATGAAGCATTTTTGACAGCTAATATCATCGATTTTGTGATGTCCACATTGAGTTTTTTCTCACTATTAGCTAAACCACCTAACGATTGTTTTGCACTGTAAACACTTCTTTCTGCAACAACTGCATCTTCTAAGTTTTCAATTAAAAGTTCTTTGTTAACAGAAAAGCCTCTTTGAACTGCAGCATTGCCATGAAACATGCATAGCAGCTTCTGTAAGAACTTGATAAAGCCATGGTTCACACTTTGCAGTATATTCATCAGGATGTGATCAAATTTGTCCTCCTTAGGATTGAACTGTTTCAGTTGTTTTTTCAGAGATTCACAAAATTGCAAATATTCCCTTTTCACAACATCAGCTTTTGATGAAGCCATATTTTTTTATATATATATGTCATGAAGCATCGACTACACGCTGGTTTATAAGAGTGTCGGTTAGTGTTTTCTTCTAGGTGTGCAAACGTGTCTTCATTCAGGTGCTGATATACTTTACGAGCACCTGCTCAATTTCATGACTTTTCCATGACTTTCACGACCAGTAGACACCCTGACCACACATGTCTTTGGCAACAAATCAGGCGGTCAGCAAATTAGGCTGGTCGGTGGTCCCCCATCCACCGTGCAGTCCAGAACCGGTGCCCTCTGATTGCTACCTGTTCGGTCCAATGAAGGACAGTCTCTGTGGACAATGATTTGATGACACAGATGAGGTGAAAGTGGCCGTGAAGAAGTGGGTACAACAGTCCACATCTGAATTTTTTCAAAGAGGGTTCGAGGTTGGGTTCAACGATGGCGCGAACGCGTCGCCGGTCATGGAGACTACGTTGAGTAGTACCTTCGTTTGTACAGAGAAAGAGTTACTCTACCAACATGAGCAATTTGAATGACCTCTGTCAGTAAATAAAGTTATGCCCACTTTTGCATTACTTTCAGTACAACCCTCATATCATATACATGTTTCTTTTCCAGATGTACACTCTTCCCAGTACAAAACAGTATTTGTATTTGATATAACATAAAGTACACCACAATCGCAATTTTCATTCATTTCCCAGACTTTTCATGGCAAAAAGTTTCTTTTTATTTTATTAATAGATGGAGCAAAACATGTTTTGTTAAAAAGCAGCTGAACAAGTAATTTGAACAAACAAAACAAAAAAACATGTAATTTTTAGAGTACTTACTATAAGAATTTTTTTCTGTTTACAGCATACAAGGATTCAGTAATTATTCACTTACATTTTTTTTAACTTTTTTTAAATTTCAATAAACAGTTAAGTTAGGAAATATAAATTATTAAAATTTTAAGATATAAGCTTGATACACAGAGTTCACTGGAACTAAGTTTTACGAATTTTTAGGAAAATCCCATAACTTTTTATTAAAATTGCAGGCAATAATTAAATACAGTATTGTATATTAATTGCTAAGCAAAATACTCCATGCACACACCACAGCACAATAAAACATCTTTTTTAAATTGATAAAAAAAATGGCATACCATACATCAGATAGCATAAATGCTTAGTATTGATTACCTGAATCAACTGGCTCTAACAGTTCTTTACTAGCTCTGTAGGTATTGGAATATGTTTTACTTTCCTTTTCAGACTTATTTTTTTCTGCAGACTTCTGATTTTTGTCCCTCAGAGTTTTTAAGAAATCATTTACACTCCCAGTGTAAAGTTCAGACTCTTTCTGCTTGTCAACATTATTTTCCACCTTATCTTTGTCAGGTGTTACCTTTGAAGATACTGAAGTTGTGTGAGTTTCATTTCCTATTGGAGAACTGAAAGTGAAAGCAGGACCCTGGGGGTGAAAAATAAAAGAAAGAAGAAATGTCACGAGGACGAAAAAATAAAAATCAGCAAATATTCTTTAACTGAACAATTTTAAGAAATAAATGTGTTGCCTGACCAATAAGTGGCTCAACACAACAATGAAATACTACATACAGTCAGCAGCATAAATACAAGGTATACTCACATGAACAGTGTTCTAATCTACTTCTAGTGAATATGAATGGGGAGAATTTTCTTCTGTATGCCACTGTACCAATTTTCAATGTTATAGAACCATTCGTATTTTCCTTCAGGTCATTTTGTGAACTAAACCATGTGACATGTATGAAACAAAACTATGAATGGCGATTTACCTGAGAGGCATATTCTCACAGGAGGTACATGATGAAATGGTGCAACATTAGGGGACAAGAGACTCCTGCATATTCCGCAGTTGCTAGGTGGCACAAACAGTTTCTTTGTGGCAGGGAATCTTGCGATTAGCAGATCATTCTGGATGACACTTTATGTTGAACTCTTAGGAAAATGTCAACTGTGTGCATGACCTCATGATGTAAAACTGATGAATGACTGGTGTATAGCCAAGTCTGTAGGCATTTTGATCGGCAATGTCAATGCAATCTTCATCAGGGCTTGAAAAATATCTAAGAAGTTACATGCCTGTCCAGGCATGTGAAGAAACTATTTATCTGCCCACGTAGTAAAAGCTGGCTCCCCAAGAAAATTTATTTTAAGTTAACAAATTAAAAGCCTCATTTCTTTTAAGTTAAAAAAACAAACATTTTATTCATCTTTTGCATTGCCATTTTAATTGCCTGTATTCAAAATGTCAATGCACAAAAGTCTGTATCTCAAGTTTTAAGAAAGTAAATGATACTGAAATTGGCACTTGAGGAATTTAATAATGCTACCATGTTCATAAATTTTTTAAATATATTCTTGCTTTGCAGAAAAATTAAATAATCACAGTTTGAAAATACAACAGTTTAAATAGTGTAGCAATTATGAATTCAATGATTTACTAACGATTCCTGAACTATGCGATGGCAATGTTTTGGTATACTTTACTGTAGTGCCTGCCTGTATAAGTTTACGTTTTACCCCAACAACGTAGATTCAGATTCTGAAATTACATCATTGGTGTGCACTCAGAAGGGGTGGCCCAGGGGCTCGGGCTCTCCCCATGAGGTATCGCTCGGTCCCTCGTTCTTTGTTTTCAACTGCTTATTTTAAAATGTATTGGTATATATTTTTAAATAAATATCTTACGAATCATCTTTAAAGTTACTTAATATGGCTGATGAGCTTTTTTTTTTTTTTTTTGTATGTCTTCAATATTTTGGGCTACCCCCACATAAGGAAATCCTGGGTGCGCCACTGAATTACATCACTCAGCAATGCGGAAGATGAATTTGTAATTGGAGCTGAACAATTGGGAAGTTCACATAACTCACATTGCTGGACTTTTTTCCAAAAACCATTGAATATCCATTATTTAATACAGCTTGATCAACCATGGCTGAAGCGACAAGCTACTGTTCAGATAAACTAAGTATCAGCATCGGTAACGTTCGTTCTTCTCCCGGCTAAGTGGAACGTACAGTGCAAGCTCGTTTTTAAATGACAGCCTTTGTTTCAGCAGTGCCTCTGTTTGTCTATCGGTTGGTTGGTTGGTTGGTTATTCGATTTTTATGGCGCAAGGGCCATGGTTGGCCAAAGAGCGCCAGAAACAAGACAAACAAATAGTATTAAAAGTGTGGTATAAAGCTTAAAATCTGACTGATCATGTAAAACTGAAAAATGAGAACGATAGAAGGGCTAAAAAAAGATAATGGAACAAACAGTATTAAAAAACATGATACAATTAATTAAAATCTAGCTGATGCAGTAAAACTGAGAAATGAGGATGATGATAGGCTAAAATCTAGATACGTTTAAAATAGTCAATTTCTTTAAAAATGAAAACACGGCAACAGAGTCACAGTGGTCATTGAGGAGCCGCTGCAGTGTAGCGGCGTCCTCGGTCAACAAATGAGAATGAAAGAAATGAAAACGTACATCACGAAAACGAACACAGGTACACAGAAGATGAGTGACAGTGAGTCGGCAGTTGCACGTCTCACACATCGGCGCAGTGTCGCCACACAGCAAAAAGCGGTGAGTGAAACGACAATGCCCAATGCGGAGACGCGCAAGCACCACTTCCTCCCTACGGTTCCGACGATATGAGGATTTCCAGACTTCAAGATTAGGTTTGATACGATGCAGTTTATTTTCCACCTGTTGGTCCCACAGACCTTGCCACGTTCGCTTGATATGGTCGCGAACCAGAAAGCGGAAATCCCGATGAAACAGTGGCAAGGGTGTGACGACCAAAGAGGAAGCAGATCTAGCAGCCGCATCAGCACACTCGTTACCCGAGATTCCAACATGCCCAGGAATCCAACAAAATTGTATCTGGACACCGGCCTCGAGCAAGGAACGAAGAAGCCTTCGTACGGAAAGAAGAAAGGGGTGGTCACAGCAGTCCAACGATGACAGTGACTGTACAACACTCAAAGAATCAGTGTACACCGCAGCCCGTTGATGAGAGCCCGACTGAACATGAAGTAATGCAAGATACACAGCATGCATCTCCGCCGAAAACACTGTGGCCTCAGCTGGGATCCGCGCTACCGACACGTCATCTACACAGACAGCCGCGGATCCAACAATTCCATGCATCTTGGAGCCATCAGTGAAAATGGGGGTGTAGTCAAAATTGAGGTCACGGTGCTCAGCGAAGAGCTGCTGGTACACTGACGCAGGGGTTGAGGATTTATCGAAAGATGTAAAGGTGGTATCAACCATGACACCAAGTGGGTGCCATGGAGGATCCCCAAAGCCCCTGGTCTCTCCAACAAGTGACAAGTCGAGCCCTACATCACGGGCTACGGCCGCCATACGAAGACCGAAGGTTGAAATGCACGAGGGCCGGTTCCCGAATAAACGAGCATGCTGAGGATGAAAAACTGCATCGTATAAAGGATGGTCTGGAAGAGATCTAAGTTTCAAGTAGAATTGAATAGACAGCTGTAGACGGCGTAATTCAAGCGATGGTTCGTTCGCATCAGCGTAAAGGCTGGGAATCGGAGATGTTCGAAATGCTCCCGAACAAAGACGCAGTGCTTGATGGTGAATAGTGTCCAAAGGCCGGAGAACGGAAGGACGCGCAGAGCCATACACGATACAACCATAATCCAGTTTCGACCGTATTAAGGAATGGTAAATGCGAATCAAAGACATCCTGTCTGCGCCCCATGAGACTCTCGAAAGGATCTTAAGAATAGATAGAGCCCGCAGACAGGAAATCTTGAGCCGCCGAACGTGCGCACGGAATGTAAGCGCACGGTCGACGGTCAGTCCAAGGAACTTGGTCTCCGGCAAAACTGGTATGGCTGCACGGTCTAAAAACAGCTCTGGGTCAGGATGGAGGCAGCGCCTCCGGCAGAAATGGACACACGCTGCCTTGTCGGGAGAAAGAACGAAACCATTGCTATTCGCCGTTTTAAAGATCTGATTAATTGCAGACTGCAACTGCCTTTCAATAAAATGCATGCTTGATGACGAGCAGAAAATGTGCAAGTCATCAACATAGACAGTAGCCGAAACCGCAGGAGGAAGATTTGTGAGGAGACAATTAATGCGAAGGATGAACAATGTGACAGATAAAATGCAACCTTGAGGAACACCTTGTTCTTGATGGAATGTTGCCGATAGCGTCGTACCCAGGCGCACCTGGAACACCCGATTGCGAAGAAAATTTAAAATAAATGTCGGAAGATTTCCTCGCAATCCGCATGCGTGGAGGTCACGGATAATACCATGCCGCCACGCTCGATCATAAGCTTTTTCAATATCAAAAAATACAGAAACCAGGTGCTGCCTACGCACGAACGCCTCGCGCACAGATGTCTCAAGGTGCAGGAGATGATCGTGAGGTGAACGATGACGGCGAAAGCCGCTTTGTGATGGTGAAAGTACTTGATGATATTCTAAAAAATGAATTAACCGGGAATTAACCATGCGTTCAAGAACTTTACACAGACAGCTAGTGAGAGCAATTGGACGATAACTAGAGGGAGATCTAGGATCCTTGCCAGGTTTGGGAAAAGGCAGAACAAAAGCTTTTCGCCAAGATTCCGGGAAACTGTGCTCCGACCAAATACGATTATACAAGATTAAGAGATTCTCGAGAGACGACTGTGAGAGATGACGGAGCATGTCCTAATGGATGCCATCGGGACCGACCGATGTAGCGCCGGACCGATGCAGAGCCACCCTGAGTTCAACCATGCTGAAGGGGAGTTATATCCGGTGTCGAGAAAAGGCGCAAAAGAGATTCTCTGGCGTTCCGCAGTGGATTTAATCCTCAGAAAGGAGGAAGGATACGCCAGGTCACTCGACACAGAGGCAAACGCCTCCCCCAAACAATCAGCAATCTCCCAGACTCCAGCATATGTGCAGCCGTTACTCTCGAGAATGGAGATCTGGTGATAGCTGTAGTTACCCCGGATCTTACGAATCTTGTCCCACACACTTTTCGAACTGGCACGTGAAGTGAGAGATGAAACATACTGGATCCAAGACTCCCTCTTGCTACGTCGACGCACCAACCGAGCATAGGATTTTGCTCGTTTGAATGTAACGAGATTACAATCGGTTGGATAACGCCGAAACGTAGACCAGGCCTTATGTTGAGCTCTCCTAGCCGCTGCGCATTCAGGGGTCCACCAAGGTTTCGGACTTCTGGAGAGTGTCGTAGATGTTTTTGGTATAGAAAGATCAGCTGCCTGAAGAATACAATTTGTGACTTCAAGAACCGCTGCGTCGATTGACTCTTGGGTCACCATTGCAGAAAATATCAAAGCTGACGGTGTGAAGACCTCCCATCTCGCACGCTCCATCCTCCAACGAGGAGGGCGGGAGGCAGAAGATGGCATGTTCGCATGATGCGAGAGGACAATAGGAAAGTGGTCACTCCCGTGGAGGTCGTTACACACCGCCCACGACCAGTCAGCAATAATTGATGGTGATCCCAAGGTCAAATCGATCGCACTGAAGGATCGTGTCGGTTCATGGAAGTACGTGTCAGCACCGGTGTTAAAAAGGCACAAAGAGGCCGAGGACAGAAGAGACTCTATGCGACGACCTCTCGTGCTGATGCTGACACTACCCCACAAATGATGATGGGCATTGAAGTCACCTAGTATTAGAAAGGGTGAAGGCAGCTGATCAACCAATCTCTCCAGTACCGAGACGCTCACGTTCTCGTCCGGCGGCAGATAGACACTGCAGACAGTAAGAGGTACAGGCATAGAAATACGAACCGCCACGGCCTGCACAGTTGTGGAAACCGCGACGGAAGATACCGGAACCCTGTGAGGGACGAGAATAGCGACTCCCCCACAGGCTATATTTCCAGACGAGTTATCTGTCCGAAATGCACTGTAGCCTCGAACTGAAAGCAGGTCCGATGGTTTAAGCTTCGTCTCCTGTAGACAAAGGCACACCGGAGAGTAAAATGAAAGCAGATGTTTCACTTCATCAAAGTTCGTCCGAAAACCCCGACAGTTCCACTGAATGATTGAAGCCATGGTTATAAGTGAAATGAAAATGAAAATGATCAAACAAAGTCCGGCTCCATCGCCTCTGCTGGGGGTTCCCCCAGATCTGGAGGCGTGTGACCAGGGGCTAAGATGGGAGCATGTTTTGTCCCAAGTGTCTTACCGGGAGGCGCACGACGTTGAGTCGTTTCCTGAGATTTTGGAGGAGAAGAAATGCTTTTCTTATCCTGGGCTTTGGTCTTTTTGTTAGAAGAAGTGGCCTGAGTTCCCTTGTTGGGGGTGGGATGAGTCTGCTTCGGCGAAGTGGTGGGTGGCGCTTTCAGACCCCTAGCTCGAGACTGGAGTGCCTCCAGTCCGGCTGCGATGATGTCGTTAACATTGAATGGACATTTAAGTGGGATCTCAATGTCGGTCTGAGTGGCAACCGTAGATTTGGCAACCACCACTGAAGCGTATGATCGCCGATCAGATGTAACAGGAACCACTTTTCTTCTGGCCTCAGGATAGGAAATATTTTCCACCGTTTTGATCCGTTGGATTTCCTTCTCCTCCTTCCACTTGGGACAATCTTTGGCTGATGCCGCGTGTGAACCCTTACAGTTCACACAAAACTCGGCCTCGGCCACACATTCCTGCAGAAGATGTTCTGTGGCACCACAGCGTGCACACCTAGGATTACTCCTGCACGACTGCTGAGAATGGCCATAAGACTGGCACCTAAAACATCTCAAAGGGTTAGGGATGTACGGGCGTACCTCGAGGTGGAGATACCCTGCCTTGATGGATGTAGGCAGGGAAGGGCTATCAAAAGTTAAAATGATGTTCCGGGATGGGACGGACTGCCCATTCCGCCTGAATAGAATACGCCGCACACCCGTAACGTGTTGACTCCTCAGTTCTTCAAGTAATTCTTCCTCAGCACACTCAACGAGGTCCTGAGAGGAGACAACACCTCGAGATGAATTTAGGTATCCATGAGGTGTTATTTTGACCGGAGTCTCAAGCAGCGTGGTGGTGTTAAGAAGTGTAGAGCTGTAGGCCACAGTGGACATTTCTACAAGAAGATCTCCAGATTGTAGCTTCTTTACGCTCTTAGGAGAGCTTGCGATGGATTGAAGAGCTTTATTTATCCAAAATGGACTTTTGGCACTCAAAGGCTTTGAAGGGTCCAATGAGTGCACAAAAAGAAACGAGCATTTGAACAATCAGGGACATGTTTTTTGGCAGAAGGGGATGAGCCTTCCTCTATACCTCTTTTGCTTTTTGGTTCTTGGGAAATTTTGTTTTCATCCATAGAAATTTTAATAATTCGTCCGCCGACTTCCCCACCCACAATCGAGCCCAACGAGGGAGAGCCGGAGGTCCGCAAGCCCAAGTGGACACAGGACACGGCTCTAGGGATAGTAAGCGGATATAGCAAGTTGATAGGGCAGACATGCGCTCGGCATGCACCCAGACTTTCCCATGCCTGGGGAACACCCCTTTGGCATGCCCACCCTATCCCCAGACTCACCCTGTCGTACGAGACGACAAGCCGTTAGAGGTCTGGGCTCCACTCGGCCACAGACCTCATTGACTAGGAGTGGGTTAGTTCCCAGCCGCCCGTTTAGGGTGAAGCAGGGGGCAAAGAGGAGTGTTGGCAACTGGCGACAACAACACCCAGGCCTCCAGAAACCTCAGCCTCCAGCATCCCCTTTTCCACCTTACGGGTCACCGCACACGGCAAACGTGCAGGCAGGTCTAGCTAACCAGCTCGGAAAAACAAAGAAAGGAACATGAAATGGAGAAGACAGGAAAGAAAACGAGAAACTAAAATCCGGAGCTGGCGCATAATCACAACCTCAGCAACCTACAACTGAGGCGGGAGCGTGTCAAGTGAAAAAACAAAAAACATAAAAAAGTGAAAATTCACATCTAGTTAATGTCGGCTCGGGCCGTGGGGATGCCATCCCCCAGCAGCTGGATGAACAGCTGTCCCTTCGGTTACATAATCGTTCAAGATGAAAAGATAAATTGATCCGTCACAAGGTCAGCTCGGGCCGTGGGGGCGCCGCTCCCCAAATAACTGGAAAACCAGTTATCCCCGTGCGGGGGTTTGTCTATCGGTGGGAGCTTCCATGCCCTAGACTCAATTTTTAGTTATACCAGAGAGACCCAACGTCACCAGGGGCTGAATGATATCTCGTTATAATTTGCTCTTCCCTGTCCCCATCTCATCTCATTGCTAACTGTAAACATTTGAAGCTAAACTATATATGGTCCCAATTTCTGAACCTAGAGCAAAATATAATAATTAAAGAAATGATATTCTTCTAACCTTGGCATTCTGTAGCAATAATACAACTTCCAATGATTTGCAGTGAAATGAAAAATGATATGTAACATGCATCTTTTTTCTTACAGGAGGAAATTATCCATAAATCTAGTTGCCCGACCAGGCAACTAAATTTATTTTTTACTGCCTAAGCCAATAATTTACATGACCCCGGCATCTTAGCCATGGTATTTTTCAAGTCCTGCTCATGAATTCCTTAAAGATGAAAATGGTCAGCGTGTGATGGGTCCCACAAATATCAACATATGAGCAACAAGCACAAATGAATGTGCAACACCAATTTTATCGTGCTTTTTGCCTCCTCGGGGACGCTCCTTGGTAACAATGGTACACACTACAGCAACTAGGGCTTCTGTGAATCTTGGAGAGGTGCCAGCTAGTTCTGCGAAACTTTGGTGAAAAGACTCCAATTCATTGGGTTTTGTTCCAGAATCCTTAGGTTGAATGACCAACGGGAACCGTCAGCTGTGGGCTAATCCCCCACACTGATGTACTTACCTGATTAAAAAGGCAAAAAGAAATGCAAAAACTGACTCAACTGTGGGATATGGTGGACCTACCACAACTGATAAGGGTGGTCCACCACGGTATCAACCTGGAACCGGTAAAAGGTGAATCAAGAAAGAGATCTCGGCTGAGTGAGTGTAAGATTGATGTATGGAATACTAGAGGTATAAATGGCAAGATGAATGAGGTGATTGAGGAGATGAATAAGTATAGATTGGATATGCTGTGTGTAAGTGAAATCAAAAAGAAGGAAATTGGGTTAGAAGAAGTGAATGGAACGGTGAGTGTGTGGTCTGGAGTATTGGATAATGTGAGAGGACAGGCTGGTGTAGGTGTGATTTTAAGTGAAAAGATGAACAACTTGATTCACTATAGTTGCAAAAGTGAGAGAATTCTTTGGATTCATTTGAAAGTGAAACTTCAGAGAATAGTAATTGTTGTAGTGTATATGCTCCATGTGACTCAGAACCTTCTGATAATAAGGAAGATTTCCGGAATGAGCTAAAATCTGCTTTGAGCCAGTTTAGTGCTAAAGAGAAAGTCATAATAGCAGGGGATTTCAATGCTAGAGTAGGCATGCAGAATGTAATTTCTGACAATGTTCTTGGTAAGTTTAATGATCCTTGCGTGAATAATAATGGTGAAAGATTAATTGAAATCTGCATTGAGAATGGTTTGTGTGTATCTAATACACTTTTCAACCACAAGTACATCCACACATATACTTGGAAAAATCGTACACTTGGTTAAAAGAGTGCGATAGATTTTGTTGTCTACGACCAGCGTCTGAAACACTTAGTTGTTGACATTCGTGTGACGAGAGGTGCGGATGTTGCTTCTGATCATTACCTGGTAGTGTCACGAGTGAAACTGAATGTTGGTTGGAGGAAAAGGAACAGGAAGAGGCCTAGGATGAAAAGAATAAAGTTTGAAAGGCTCCCTGAAAATCATCAGCATTATTCTGACGTACTCAGAGAACGACTGAAAGAACTGAAGTCTTGTAAGAAAGATGTAGAAAAGAAGTGGGAATATTTTAAGAACTGTGTTGTCACCGCTGCTGAAGAGGTCTGTGGCACCACAAAAGTGGGTAACAATAGAGGTGATGTTTGGTGGAATAGTGAGATTGAAGAGGCAGTAAAGAGAAAAAGAAAGAAGCCTATTTGGGGACGTTACAAGGTAGAGTTTCTGTGAATGAATATCGCTGCAAGAAGCGTGAAGCAGCTAAGCTGGTTCTCCAGAGTAAGGCAAAAGATAGGAAGTAGAAGATGCAAAGGCATGAATTGTTTTTTTTTTTTTTTTTTTTTTTTGGAAAGATAGGAAAACTTTCTGGAAGTACATAAGACTCGGGAAAAATAGGGGAAACAAAGTTGTAAATTGTGTGAAGAAATCGATCAGGGAAATGATATGGGAACCCAATGAGTTAAGTGAAAGATGGGGTGAATACTTCTGTGAGTTATTAGATCAGGAAAGCAAAGGTGATTCTGAGACACAAGCAGATGATCTCACAGTGAAGGATGGAAGCACAAGATGGATCTCAAGAGAAGAGGTGTGCAAAGCTCCAAAATCTCTCCCAAACGGTAAGGCTCTGGGAGTTGATGGCATAACTGCTGACATGTTGAAACATGGTGGTGACTCTGTAATTGACTGGTTAACTGAAATTTGCCAGTTGTGATGGGAGTTAGGAATGGTCCCTCAGGATTGGAAGGATGCTATCATTGTTCCCTTGTATACTGGAAAAGGTGATCAGACTGACTGCAAGAACTATCGTGGTATTATCCTGTTCAGTGTGCCAGGGAGTGTTCGGTATGGTTGTTATTAAAAAAGTATGGGATTTTACATCAGAAAAAGGTGGGATGTTCAGAGTGGTTTTATGCCTGGTAAAGGCTGCATTAACCAAATTTTTGCATTACACATGATAATTGAAAAGCATCTGGCTGTTGGTAAGAAAGTTTTTGCTGCCTTCACAGATTTAGAGAAAGCTTACGACCAAGTAAATAGGACACTTTTGTGGAAGGTTTTGAATGAATATGGTGTTACTGGGAATCTACTTAATAGTGTAAAAAAAGCCATATATGTTGGCAGTAGAGCCTGTGTACGAGTGAATGGTGTTTTATCAAAATGGTTTTCTATTAGTGCTGGAGTCAGACAAGGTTGTGTAATGTCACCATGGCTGTTTAATATATTTATGGATGCATGCATGCATGATGCCAAAACAGAAAATACTGGTTTATGACTTGGTGATATCCGTGCATGCAGATTGCTGTATGCTGATGACACTGTCCTGTTGGCAGAGAGCAAAAGTGAGTTGCAGAGTATGTTGTCTCGGATGTACGAAGTTTGCATGAAATTCAAACTGAGTATAAATAACGAAAAAACCAAAGTTATGGTTTTTGAAAGAGAAACTGGTAGTACTGAATGTAATATACATGGTTCATACGCTTTCTCAATAATAAAATTCCAAGACTTTTGGATTTTTTTCTAGGACATGCGATCCAAATACCCTTACTTAAAATATAGTGAAACCATAGGTCTGTTAAACAGACAAACAACTTCCTACATGCTTACAACAAACAACTTCCTACATGCTTGGGCAAACTTAATACAGAATGTTAAAAATGGTGTCCGCTGCAGCTATTCAGAAGCTTAGACCACAGATAAATACTGAAATACCAAAACTGTCACTGAAAATGTGACCAGGTTTAAATATACAGTATACTACACTGATTTTGAGAAAAAATATTTTTTTACTTTGGCTTTAGTTCAATTATTGAAGCAAATTACAGAATAAAAAAAAACCCATTAAACTCAAAAATACATAGATATGTGGCATCACTCTTGAAATGCTTTCATATACCACACAATCAATACATAAAATACTATTTATATTTAATTATTTTGAAATAATGCTTACATTGGAAATTTAAGGGTAAGGAAAGGTGAAATATTTGGTACTTTTTCAAAGGACCAAAGGAATTGTTATTTCTTAAACACATACTCATGGGAGCAAGTATTTATGTTACATTTTATTTAGGGAAAAAATTTTCAACATAATATTGATGCTGTACCTATGTTTTAAATTTGTACTCGCCAGCAAACAAAGTATGCACAAAAATGTCCAACATGAAATGAAAGAGAATAACAGGTAAACCTTAAATCCAAGGGCTGTGTACAATTGCATTCATTAGTGATCAAGGCAATTTAACTGGGCATGATTAGAAAACTAATTATAGAAGATGGAAAGTGATTACTTAGCTCGAAAAATACTAAGAAACAACTAGATTTAAGTTTCTGATATTAGAAAACAATCTGATTTTATTGCAAATTTTTATATAAATCATTCATTAGCAAATTTCGGTAAAGGTCAAAATAACCACCACAAAAAAATAATAAAATAAAAAAATTAGCTACCTATAAAACATCAACTATTTACTTCCACCAGTGGCTAAAAAGTATGTTACAAAAATTAACAAATGGGGCAAAAAATGTTTCCCATAGCAGAAGGAAGGTATTATAAACAAAAAGATTTTCAAATTGAACAGTTAAAAGAAGAGATATAGAAGGAAACATGACATAATTCTATGCTTTTTAGTGGAAGAATTTTGCATAATGGAAAAGTTGAAAACGGGCAAAAAGTATTCTTCATAGCAAACGCTATGGCTGAGAAAAAATAACTTTTCAAATACATCTCCCAGAAACAGAGATAGCAAAAAAAAAAAAAAAAAAAAAAAAAAAGTTTTGACCTTTACAACCCCTAGGGGGAAAGTCGTACTTTATTTGGAGAGGATCTTCTTATTGTAGCAAGAATCTTTTTCACTCTCCATCTTTATTATAGTGAATGGAATACAGTAAAAAAAGAAATTTCTCAATAGGGTTTTTAGAGGCAGAGATAGGCTACAAACAGAAGTACACAAACACCACCTAGTGGTAGAATTGTGAACCACAAACCTCCTCAAATACAAACCTAATGTTCCATATGATAAATAGTATCTGTTGTTAAAATAATTTCTTAAATTGTGCATTTAGAAGTACAGATATAGAAAAAAATAGATTAAATATTTGCGCCCCCTAGCGGCGAAATTGTGCATTATTTTGGGAAGCAAATACACAGTAGTAGTTTTCATCATAATTAGTGGTATCTGATCAAAAGAAAATATTTTTCAATCGGTTTTTTAGTCCTGCAGATATTGCTGTAAACGGATACATGAACTTACGCCCTCTAGTGGCGCACTTGTGTATTAAGAAATATTTGAAATTATATGAGAAACATTTCACGCCGAAATGTTCTCCAACAGAAAAAGAACTTTTCAAATCGGACTCCTAGAAACAGAGAGATGGACAAAAATAAGGTATACATGTATGCCCCCCTGACGGAAAAATTGTGCACTATTTTAAGCAGGAGGTATTCTCAAAAAGTTTTCCGAAGTGAGCGGTATCGGTCCAAGAAGGAAATTTTTCAATCGAGAGTCCAGCTCAGATTTTGTTGCAAATACATCAGAAGCAAAAATAAAACATTTACGCCCCCCCCCAGTGGCCAAACCACTCTTTACCAAAAATGAGAAATTATATGCAAAACATTTCTCCTCAAGAGCTCTGTATCCAATGCAGGAAGAATTTTTCAAATCGGACTTTTAGAAGCGGAGATATTCGGAAAATCGCGATTTACCTGTACGCTCCTAAGCAGAAAATTTATGCATTATTTGAAAAAGGGACTGTGACTAAAATAGTCTTCAATATATATGTCATCGAACAGAAAAATAATTTTTTCAATTGGATGTTTAGAAGCAAATATATGAAAGAAAATGCATTTTAAATTCGATACCATCTCCATTTGCGCTCTCTAGCGGCAAAGTTGTGCATCAGCAAAAAAACGGAACGCAAGGATCATCATTCTCGCATTTTAAGCTTTCCAATACAAAAATAATTTTACAAATCGAACTAATAATTGCGGAGATATGGTCTCCCCGGTCGGATAGACAAAGTGATAAAATAAGCACGACGCAAAAGACGCTAATAACGCAGCTTCAGTCCTCCTAACTCCTAATAGACAAGAAAACCAACAGCCTCCCCCTTCCCCCGCATTTTGCAGGGAGTGGGGAGGAAAATTTGTCAGACATAAGTTATGTCAGTAGAAAAATCCCAAACTATACAAAGCATCGTGCACGGACAAAAGAGCAGGAATAGATAAAATTCCAGGACATGTAACAGAATTTTAAGGTATTTTCAGGACAAAATGGAATTCCAGGACTTTTCCAGGATGCGTACGAACCATGAATATAATTCTAAATGGCACAGTGATTGACCAGGTGAATGAGTTTGTGTATTTGGGAAGTATGTTTGACAGAGAGAACAAATTGGATGGTGAAATTAGTAGGTGAGTGAATTCTTCGTTGAAAGTCATAGCTGCTCTGGGAGGTTTTCACAAGAATAATGGACTCTCAAAAGAATACTGAATGGCTGTGTATGAAAGTGTAATTGTTCCTACTCTGATGTATGGGCAGTTACTAACGGGGGGGGGGGGGCATGTCCTGATTGTGTGGGGAATGAAGAGGTGTTGCTACATTTGTGCAACGTGAAGCAAAATGTTGTTAGCAAGATGGAGACTAATATGCTTCGGTGGTTTGGCCAGGTTGGAAGAATGAGTGATGAGAAGCTTACTAAGAAAATCTTTTTAGCCTGCCTAAGTGGCAGAAAGGAAAGGCAGAGGAAGGCCAAGGAAGACATGGGTGGATCAGATTCAGGAGTGTCTGCATGAGAAAAAGATTATGAGTATGAAATATAGAAGATCTTGTGTACGGTGTGTGATGTCAGTGAAGCCCGAGTTGTAGGTCAAGATCGCTGTAAATGGGGAAGTTTGATACAGCAACAGTAAGTAAAAATTATGTGGTAGTTTGCATTTCTTTGTGGAGCTAGCCTCTGAATCTCAGGAAACAGCTTAGCGATATGTATGTATGTACGTATTGTGCTGATCCAATAAATTCCTGGTCTCGCTCTGTTGCAATGGATGAAACATGGGTTCACCACTTTGTTCCACAGACCAAAACACATATTCTAATATGGCTGCATGCATTTTTTTCACCCTCCAAGGTCCCAACTTGCCCTGTCAGCTGGCAAGACCAGTCTTTTGGGATGCAGAGAGCATCATCATGATTGACTAACTGGAAAACCACTGTCACTGGTTCATAGTACACCAACTTCATGAGCTACTACTGTCATGCTGCCTGCCATACAGAAATAGAGATGAAGAAAATGGTGTCTTCCTCTTTGAAGACAGTCCCAGTTCATGCAGACCCCCACACAATTGCAGGATATGAGTTGCTTCAGCAATAAGCCTATTTTCCATACCTTTCCCCTAGTGACTTATTTGTTCCCCAAACTAGAAAACAGTATGCCTCAACTCTGAGGTGGTTGCAGTTTTGAGTATGTGGTTGGAAGATCAAAATGAAGAAAATCTCCAGAAAAGACTACGTTCAATAAATCCTGTGTAGATTCACCACTTTCAAAATATACATAAAAAAAGTTACAAATTAGATTGCAGCATACCAAATTAGTAATGTAGCACTGGAAATTTGATGGATTGTAGGGAAAAGGCGTGATAAACCAAAGGACCTTGCAACATGAACAACATAAGCGCGAAGAAACAGCAATGAATCAGAACAGCCTTAAAAAGTTTAGGACATCTGCCATTTTCACCAGAACACAATTTTTTTTTATGGTGGAGATGGAAACAAACACCCAAAAACAAGCTATGAATTAGAAAATGTTCTAAAACTGAGCTTTTCAAGTAAAATGTTCAAGTCAAGAGTTTAAAAATTAAAACCAAATTTAAAAACACATGTCCATCCCCAATTGTTCACAGATGCATTTTGGGATGGCACCTCGACAAGTACAGCCACCTACATTGATGATGAGTAGGAGAGGTCATCCTGAACTGAACGTGAGAGCAAATTTTTGATCTTCTGAAGTGCAGGTGCTATGAGAAACCAACCACATAGCATCTTCACTTAAAAATTTTTGGAATTCCATTTTTTCAAGTAAACAAGTATACTTATTTTTTTTTTTTTTTAAAGCTAAATTCTAAAATGAGCATTAAGTACAAAAAGGTCTTGTGTTAGATGGGATGGATGTTAGCAAAGATTGACGTGTGTGAGAGACCACTAAAAATACGTCTCCAGAAGCTAAAATCTAACCACATATTCTAACTTTGAGCAGCTATTCACTCAATCTCAGAACAGATTAGCAATAGGTTTTTTGAAATAATAAAATCGCTATTTCAAAATGCATCACAATAAAGTTTTGTTGAAACTTACAAACCAGTTATCCTGAATATCTCCAACAGCAAAGCAAAATATGTGAGCCCACAGTTCTTACTATTATTTCTCAAACCACGCCTAATCTTCCTATGGATCCCTTGAAGTTTCTTCACATAGGGGTGTTCACTGTATATTTAAAAGAGATAAGTCCTTTGAACTTAAAAGTAAAAAAAAAAAAAAAATCGAAGTTCCCAATTAAAAATGGAAGTTTACGGGAACATAAGCAGGTATGAGTGCCAAAAGAGGGAACAGTTGGGCTTAGAGCTTATGCATTTTGGGCACTTTCCTTTGTGCCCGTTTTGAAGGTGACATCAGAAATCCCCATGGTACTGCCTGGCTGAAGTTCTCGTAGCAGAGGGTTTTTCGTCACGTGCTCCCATACACTAGGCAACAGCACACGATTAATGTTATAACCCAAAATAATTTTTTCCAAGACAATTACGATTTAATGAAGAGAATCTCTGACCATCAATTGCAATTCATGGGAACACCATACCTGCCAACATTGGTGATAGCCTTGTCAGTACCAACTAACATCATTGCATGGCATACATAGACGCTTCTTAACGAAAAATTCCATCCCTTTGTTGAACAGCTATATACACCACAACAAAATGCTACGGCAAACAAGAACACTAATGAAACAAATTTTATATGTGCAAAACACAAAGTTGATTCCGCTGACGAGGGCACAATAGGTAACATTGAAAGTTTTAAGTTCAAAACTTCCACCAGCAAAAAACGGTCATATTTCCACAGTGCTTGATAGGCGGGAAATCTAAGTAAGTAAATGCTCAGCGCACAAACCTCCACTTACCATATGATCATAATGACTCTGAAATTGCAGTTTGACAAGATGAGACAAAGATCATCCAACCAAAAAATTGCAATATTATGGAAAATCCATACTGATTGGCATCTATGTTAACCTGTTGAGGACTAGGTTTTTTACCATTGCAGTACCCTTTCTCACACAGTGCAAGCCCTGTGCGTGGTAGTTGATCTATTTTCCTTGGGATGGCAGAAGCAGTATAAAAAGGCATTTGCGCCGTCCGCATGTGAACAATTTGCACGTGCAATGCAGAAAGTGCGAAAACCTCATATGAGACATGTCGCCCTCAACAGGTTAAATGCAAAAACTTACGAGACAGGGCAGGGCAGGGGTCGCACTGCCGATCACATTCTCCACAATTCGCAAAATAAAAAATATAAAAAAATAAACATTTTGGTGATGGAAAAAGTTTTGGTGAAAACACTGGGATCACCTTTTTGTACTATTTAAGATTCACACAAAAAAAATTTAATTTGGCGAATGGGTTGGTGAAAACTTGAAAAAAGCCAGAGTAACCACTAGATCTGGGCAATTGGGCTTAGACTGACACATCGGGAAAGCCTGATGTGAATTTTACATATGTTACGTTTTTTTTGTCTGACAAAACGATACATCGCAAAGGAGATTAACCGAGATGCATCATGAAGGCTGATGTAGAGGTTACTGAACGATCACATCCACATCGCCGATTCACACACTACTGCCACCACCAAGCACAGATCATCATCACATGTTTACCATGACTATTAATCACCTCATTGGTCCACGTTACTTCAGCGCGGCCCAATGAGATTACAAATTTGAGGAACCTCCCAATGTTACAAATATACGGCTATTGGCAATTCACACACTGAGATAAGATGATCTCACAATGTGTTGTTGAGCCGGTACGTCGGGAGATTTCCATGGTTATTGAT
Organism: Macrothele yani; assembly: GCA_039090855.1. Taxonomy (NCBI): domain Eukaryota; kingdom Metazoa; phylum Arthropoda; class Arachnida; order Araneae; family Macrothelidae; genus Macrothele; species Macrothele yani. Next base: position 71,298,826 of record CM076994.1, on the reverse strand, counting down.
GAAACGTCAGATGTCCTCGCAATGTGTCGTCCAGACAGCAGATTCCCATGGTTATCGGTGAAACATCAAACGATCTCCCAATGTGTCGTTGAAGGCATTACATCAGGAGATAGCATCAAGGGCTCTAATGACCAGATGGCATTACGGACAGCGGAGCTTCATGCGCATATTCCCATCGTGGAATTGACACTATGTTTAAAACCGGTTCTCATGTGAACACCATGCGTGATTATGCTACAGGTTGGCGGTTATCGGAGAAGTCGCATTTAGTACTATCGACCAGCAGAAATGATGTTCAAACAAGAGTTTTCATCAGTTCAATTCCAAACCCGTAAACCGTTCATGAGTCGTGACAAGGACCGCAAGCAAGTCTCATATGTTGTGACTACAGTCTCCGGGAACTCAGGAATTTAATACAGTTTAGGAAGTAGGAGGCTGAAGGTAAAAATTTTTTCGCGTTTTTGCAAAACAGGGTAAAGAGATATTTGCAGGGGTTGCGCTGCCAATATCATTCTTCGCAATTTGCAAACATAAATAAATAAATAAAAAATCGTTTTGCCGATGGAGAAATGGAGAAAATGTTTTGGCAAAAATATTATCACTTATTCTTTAGAAATTTTATGAGTAGTAATAAACACAAAACTGAAAATAAGTGTATATTTCTTTCTATTAAGGTTCAGAATCTATAACATAATACTTTGCTGCTTTTAACCTGTAAAGATTCTATAACCTAATGTTTTTGTATTATTATAACACTTCATGGGTTTTACATTTCCAATGGAGAGTAAAAAAATTGCCAACTTCAAATTACATTTGGCGAAAACTTTTAAAAAGCCAGAGCAACTGCTGAGATAAGTTTTTTAACAACACACGAGAGTGAGAACATCGTGTGCCAGGGGAGAGGGGGTTGGGGTGCAATTATGGGAGAAATCTTTGCTCTGTCAGACTTCTTATTTTGGAAATCCCCCCCCCATTTTCAAGTTGAAATACAAATATTTATGCAGTAAAATGTTACTTAACAATAATACTGGACAGAGGCAACATTGCGAGAAGAAGGAAATTATTGGGTATATAAATAAGTTTTGAGGGATTTCTGTTCGGTGTCGTACTTATTACTGCTCCCATGCATTTTAAGGTGGCAACACTGCAATATCGCAGTACGAGACGGCAGCTGTCAGAGTCAGTATATGACGTTCGATTGAGGTGCGAAGACGTATTTGTTTTACTCTATGAAAAATGGCAACTTTCGTACCGACAAAACAGCATTTGCAGGAAGTGTTAGTGCATTACTTTATTGTCAAGAAAAATGCTGCCGACAGCTATTGCTTAATGTCAGAAATCTATGGTGAACATTCCCCATCCATAAAAACATGTGAGTATTGGTTTAGACCATTCAAAAGGAACGATTTCGATGTCAGTGATAAAGAACGTTCTGGACCACCCAAAAAAATTGCTGATGCCGAATTGGAAGATTTACTCGATGAGGATCCGTGCCAGACCCAAAAAGAACTAGCAGCAGCATTAAATGTTAGTCAACCATGCATTTCACAATGTTTAGCTGCCTTGGGAATGCTGCAAAAAGAAGGGAATTGGGTTCCACATGCTTTGCGGGAAAAAGACCTTGAACATCGAAAAACCATTTGCGAAATGCTGCTTCAAAGGCAAAAAAGAAAGGGTTTTTGCATCGTATTATTACTGCCAACAAGAAATGGATATGGTACGATAACCCTAAATGGCAGAAAGCATGGGTGAAGCCAGGTGAACCAGGTCCTTCAACGCCGAAACGCAATATCCATGGTTCAAAGGTAATGCTGTGTATCTGGTGGTACTAGAAGGGTGTGATTCACTATGAACTGCTGAAACTGTCAGAAACTATTACTGGTGATCGGTATCAACCCAATTAATGCGTTTAAAACGAGCTCTCACGCAAAAATGGCTGGAATGAGAGAACAGACAAAACAAAGTCATCTTACAGCATAACAACGCAAGACCACATGTTTCTCGACCTGTGAAAAAGTACTTAGAAAGATCCGACTGAGAAGTTCTACCGCACACGCCATATTCGCCAGATATTGCGCCATCAGATTATTATTTGTTCCGGTCGATGCAGTCAGCACTTTCTGGAGAACGGTTTAGTTCTTATGAAGACATCAAAAATTGGCTGGACAACTGGATCTCTTCCAAGGAAGCGGAATTCTTCCTTCGGGGCATATGTTCACTGCCCGAAAGATGGGGTAAAGTTATAGCTTCAAAGGGAGCATACTTTGATTAATATTAAAATATTGTTTATGTTCTCCAAAAACGTGTTTTATTCACCTCGAATCCCTCAAAACTTATTTATATACCCAATACAATTACTGAAAAATCTTGCTTCGTCGACCTTATGTTTTCGAAAGTTTCGTGAAGATGGAATTCCGTCCTCTGATGAACACCCCCATCATCCCCTACCAATTTCTCTGTTCACTTGAGAATCAATCTCTTGAATGACCAAAATAATAACAAAAAAGGTTGAATTCCTCGAATTAACGGAAGAATCTCATTCCTGAAGGTTACGAGGAAATTTTCGCAAATTGTTGGCTACAGTTTCAAGCTGAAATACAAACACTTATGCAATAAGATATTTAACAAGAATGCTGGACACAAGGCAACATTGGGAGAAAAAAAATCACAATTACAGCAAAAAAATTTACTCCATTTAATTACCATTTTTGAAAGTTCTGAAACACGAAATACCACCCCCAGAAGGAAAACGACCCCCCCTCTCGAAATTCTCTTCAGTTTTGCATCGACCTTGAAAATGACCTAAACGGAAGAAAGAAAGAAAAAAAAAGCGGAATTCCGCAGATCCACTTAAGAATCCTATGTATATCATAAATCGAATTTTCATTTTGCTATTATAACAGCAAAATGAAAATTCGTAGAATCTATAGTTTTGACAGTGAGTTCTGTAATCAGACGACTAAATCCATAGAAAATATGGACATTCCATAGTAGTTGGCAGGTATGGAACACTGATAAAGAAACAAGACCACCTCGCACCATCAGAAGTGTACCAATGAAAATGTTACTTCTACAAGATTTTTCAATGTTTCTCACTGCTCTATGCAACACTAGGACGACGACAACAACAACAAAAAAAAGCTACTACAATTTTATTACAAAATGATTTTTGGAAAAACTGCTCATGTTTTCTATGAAATTATCTTTCCAAAAGGTGATTTATAAATATAAGTATTATTGAACTGTTAAAAATAAGATAAAGTCAGATGAAAAATGATTTACTAATCAGCTCATAAAATATGTTATCCTGTAGTAAGCAGCAAATCTATTAGTACTTCCTTAGAATACATTATGCTGGCAACAATTGGAAATGACATTCCATTAATGCAACTTTCAACTACAAAAACAAAAAATGCTACTAAATAGTCCTAAATTTTCAAGTAACACATAAAAATTCATATGGTTAACTTTTGCATAAACTAGAATATAGTTATTACTAAATGAGCAGAAACATGAACATGTACATACTGAAAAAGTTTTCTGAGGCTGCACAGCTACTGTAGGTGGTGACTTGTCAAGTGGATTAGCAAAGGTAAAAGACACTGATTCCTTTGGAGATGGTGTTTTGCAATTTTTCTTCAGGGATTGAAATTTTGGGCTTTTCTGTAGCAGTAAATTTAATCTCAGGTAGGTCAGTTATTGGGAGAGGTATGTTTGGTAAATGAACTTCTGCAGGCATCTGAAAACAAAAACCATAACATTAAAAAAAGTGAATTTTAAGTGCACTTTACCAATTGTTATAAATTATCTATAATACTATGCCAATTCAAAAAATTAAGACAGCAGAGCCATTCCATGTCAAATCACCTGTTACATTAAAACAATGTTATCCACCCTCCTCAATTTTTGTGAAAACTGGTACACAGTAGTACGCATGTGTAATTATGAAATATATGAAAAAAAAAAAAAACTTCAATCACTGCCCCAGTAGTTCCTGCACAAAATCTGGGTGCATTTGTCAAATAGTTACTCAGAATATGCAATTTCTGAACTAGTTCAATATGAAGAAAAAACTGCACCTAACTGGTCTAGAGACTACTTTTTCTGTACAATGATCTGAGGACCCCCTGAGACAATGAAATTTTGTTTGACAGAAAAACTATTAGTTCTGAAATTTGCCTCCAGGGGGATATAATGACACTTTATTGCAGTACAGAAAAATACATTTAAAAATAAAAAAAAATAATAATAAAAACTGACAGCACAGAGAGCACATTTTGTGGTAACATGACAACATATTCAACCGCAGATTGATGCGTTTCACTGGAAATGTGGATATGATACATAACACTTGCCTTGAGGTCCTACAAGTTTGTTATGTGACCACAATATATTAATTTTCTTCAGTTGTTCCCAAAGCCAAATGTTGCATGGGTTCAGATCCTGTGAACACACTGGTCAAGTTGTAGGAAACTGGTGGTTGATTATTCTTTCATTGGTAAAATGTGTCTGCAGCAACTGCTCGACAGGTGTGGCTTTGTGAGAAACAGCACCATCCTGCATAAAAACCGTTAGCACGAGGAACTGATGCTGTTTAAGAGGTGGAAGTCACTGGCTTGTTTTTTTGTTTTTTTTTATTGGATGTTTAACGACCACCGTGAGCAACTCAATGGGCTATAAGCAGTCGCCCGTCCCTAATTTAGGGTCACTGGTTCCAGGGAAAAGAGAGAGCCAGTGCTGTAAGACAAACGCAACATCTATGCCTGACCGGGATTCGAACCCGCACCCCTTACGGACGAATGATCAGAGGCCAACGCCTTAGACCACTGCGCCACCGGGCGGCGCCACTGGCTTGCCAAAAGAGATGCTTATTACTGGGCATTGAGGAAGCACGTAACGAGCTCTGCAAGACCGGGCTCCTCGAAAAACACAGGTCCAACAATGAATTATACTGTAAAACCATACCACACAGTAACTTAGAGAATGGAGTGGAATCTCATGCACATTGTGTGGACTTTCTGTTGCCCAAATTCTACAGCTGTGCATATTAACAGCCCAATGGAAGTGGGCTCTGTCTGCCCACAAAATGCTTTGTGGTAATTCAGTGTCCAGTTCAACGTGTGCAACAAACCATTGTGTGAATGCTTCTCACGCATCCTGGTCGGGGGAGCAAGTGCTGAACATGCGAAATCTGTAAGGATAACAGGTGCAGTATTACTCTTAGAACGTTGTGTTCAATGCTTGAGGGTTTGTCTAAAGACTGAGCAAAATGCTGTGCACTACTGCAGGGCTGGAAACATATGTTCCAGATCTAGAAGCCAGCTCCAAAATTTAAGAGCCAGGTGAAACAAATTCAAATTTCAAACAATAATACACAAATGTAATGGTGATGCTGGAACCCAAAGTAATAGAATGTATTTGCTGCTGTTTTTTTTTAACCCACCCCCATGTATTCTCCTAAATAAAATTCAAATTTGGTCCATAATTTTCTTTTCCCGTTCTTCCAGTCGCTGTTCTCAAAAAAATTTTAATTTTAGATTGATTTTATTAAAATATAATTTGCTTCAGTTAAAATTTGTACATCTAACCTCAAAGTACCATATTTACATACATATCACTAAGCTATTCTCCGAGATTCAAAGGTTAGCTCCACAAAGAAATACAAACAACCAAACAAATCTTAAGACCAAAGATTATTTGGCAAACTTAATGTGCTGAAAAATATCTAAATTGAAGGCATATACAGGGCTGCTAACATATCACACCTAAGAAAATAGTTGCTTTAGTAGCCACCAAATAGTAGCCTTAAAAACTTATGTTAATGACTAAAATAGGAGCCCAAAAAAGTGTATGGAGTGTTAGAATGTAAGTGCTCCACGCAAAAAAAAAAAAAAAAAAAAAAAACTTTTTCAAACCATGGTGACAAAATTAGCACATGTTCACATTTTGGTGGGGGAAAATATATATATATATATATATATATATATATACTTAAGAGCAAAACTGAAGACTAAGGAAAAAATTTTAGAATTTAAAACGAAGGGTGCAATATATATCATCATCATTGTCAACCATTATCAATCCACTGCTGGACGAAGGTCTCCCCAAGTTTCCTCAACAACGGTCTGTTTTGTGCCAGTCTCCTCCATGTCACTCCTGCAACTTTCGAATTCCATCCACCCATCTCCCATGTGGTCTTCTTCTGGGTCTTTTCCTGTCCCTTGGAATCCAATCTAAAATTTTGGCTGTCCATCGATGATCTGTCCTTCTGGCAGTATGTCCAGCCCATTGCCATTTCAGGGATTTAACTCTGATCATGATGTCTTCCACTCTTGTCATTTTTCGGATCCACGAGTTCCTCTTCTTATCTCTCCTGGTTACACCAAGTATGCACCTCTCCATGCTACTTTGAGTTGTCTGCAGCCTTTGTATGTCTCTTTTAGTTAAGGTCCACGTCTCTGCACCATACGTAAGCACTGGAAGGATGCATTGATCAAACACTTTTCTTTTAAGACATAATGGCATATTGCTCTTGAAAATTATGCTGTTTCTTCCAAAAGCTCTCCAGGCAAGTTTTGTACGCCGATTAATTTCTTCATCAATGTGACCCTCACTTGATATCTGCTGTCCAAGATAAACGTACGTGTATGTTATCTCCAGCTTTTCTCCATCAATCGATAAATCTTCTTTTCTTGTAAAAGCATTGTACATCACTTTTGTCTTCTGAAAGTTCATTTTTAATCCCACTTCTTTACTCTTGTCAGCAAGTTCCTGGATCATACTCTGCAGCTCTGATGGGCTAGTTGCAAAAATGACTACGTCATCAGCAAAACGAAGGTGGGTTAGATAATCTCCATTAATCTTTATCCCCTTGTTTTCCCAGCTCAGTGACTGAAAAACACCCTCCAATGTGGCATTAAAGAGCTTCGGAGATATGGTGTCACCTTGTCTCACTCCCTTTCCAATTTTTATGTGTGTTGTATTTTCAAACAGCCTAATCTTTGCACTTGCATTTTCATAGATGTTATTAATAATATTAATGTATGCATCTTCAATACCGCAGGTTTTCAGGGCCATTGTAACTGCTGATGGTTTCACTGAATCAAAGGCTTTTTCATAATCGATAAAAGCCATGCACAATGGAAGTTCATATTCCCTCGCTCTTTCAATTGGTTCTCTCAGCACATGGATATGATCTATTGTGCTGTAGCCACTCCTGAATCCAGCTTGTTCTCTCGGTTGAGCCATGTCCAGTGTTACCTTCAAGCGGTGTGAAAGAACTTTAGTGAAGATTTTATAAACTACTGATAGGAGGCTGATAGGTCTGTAGTTTCCGAGATCCTCAATGTCACCTTTCTTATGTAGCAGGATCATTATAGCGTTGTTCCAATCCTCAGGAATCTTTCCTTCATTAAGGCATCGAGTGAAAATTTGGGCGAGTACTGTTTCGATTTCTCCACTTGCTTCTTGTATGATGTCTACAGTAATTCCATCTTCTCCTGGAGCTTTTCCCCGCTTCATGTTCTTGATTGCATGTGCAACCTCTGCTGGAAGGACTGGAGGAACTCTGGTACTGGTATCTTTCATGATGTCTGGAGTGCATGTATCATCCCTTTCATATAATTTGGAGTAGAAATCTTTCACTCTTGTCAAAATTTTGCCTCTATTTCTTGTTACAGAACCATCTTCTTTTCTCAGTGCCATAATCTGTTTTCTTCCCTTACTGGGATGTCCCTTTGCTATCTTTAGGCTTTGGTTGTTTTCAATTGCTTTCCTCACTAGTTCACAGTTGAATTTTCTTACGTCTTCAGTGATACTTTTTCGTACTGTCTTGCATAGCTCTATATATTCCACTTTGGAAGTCACATCTTCTTTAGTTGTCCTCATCTCTCTTCTTTTTGCATCAACAATATATATATATATATATCATCATCATCATCACTGTCAACCATTATCAATCCACAGCTGGACGAAGGTCTCCCCAAGTTTCCTCCACAACGGTCTGTCTTGTGCCAGTCTCCTCCATGTCATCCCTGCATACTTTCGAATTTCATCCACCCATCTCCCATGTGGTCTTCTTCTGGGTCTTTTCCTGTCCCTTGGAATCCAATCTAAAATTTCGGCTGTCCATCGATGATCTGTCCTTCTGGCAGTATGTCCAGCCCATTGCCATTTCAGGGATTTAACTCTGATCATGATGTCTTCCACTCTTGTCCCCCGCACGGGGATAACTGGTTTTCCAGTTATTTGGGGAGCAGCGCCCCCACGGCCCGAGCTGACCTTGTGACTGGTCAACATCCGATGTCATGCCACCGCTTGCTGTTGGTGTTTGCAGGGACGGCTGTTCATCCAGCTGTTGGGGAGTCGCGGCCCCACGATCCCGAGCTGGTCTTGTGTGTCGCTTTTTCGTTTTTTATTTATTTTCTCCACTGGCTAGTTGCCTGTGTGGTATTCTCTACCTAATCGCTACCACGTTATGTACTAACACCCCGGTCTTGTGGTTTTGTTGCCCTCCACCATTAACTGATTTATATTAACCGCTCAGTTCGTAGGTTGCTGAGATTCCGTTTCGGTTCCCTGCCAGGATTTGTCTTCTTTAGATTTCTTTTTTTCCTTTTAGCTGGTTTGGGTGCTAGACCTACCTGCATGTTTGCCGCGTGCGGAGACCCGTGAGGCGGAATTGGGATGTCTGGCGGCTGAGGTCGCAGGAGACCGGATAAGTGCCTCCTGTGTACCAACACTCCTCTTCGACCCCGGCTTCGCTGTAAACGGGAGGCTAGAGACTAACCCACCTCTAGTCAGAAGTCTTGTACCGAGTTGTGTACAGGGCTTTAGCGGCTTTTTTGTCGTATGGCACGGCAGGGTGAGCCCGAGGGCTGTGGGATCATGCCAAAGGCGTTGGCATGACGGTACCCGGAGGCCGAAGTGTCCGCCGAGTGCGTGTGATCACAGCCAACGGACTATATTTGCAACTAAGCTCTAGAACTGTGTCTTGCGTCATGTGTTTGGCTTGCGGACCTCCAGTTCTCCCCTGTTGGGCTCGATTGTGGGCGGAGTACGTTGCTGATGAATTTTTTCTTACTCCCATGGGGAAACATAAACCCTCCTCAAAATTTAAAAAACAACAGGATATGGTGATTGATCAGGGGTCAAATTTGCCTCAACCACCTCCCACACATAACACACTGAAGAGAACTTTCGTTGAAAAACGACATCACCGCGACGTATCTTTAGATCCAGGTGTTGAGCCGTCGGCTCAGAAACGTCGCATTACACTTGCAGATTCGATACCTCAAGCTACTTTTCTCGTCATTTCTTCTACTGACCAGATGTTGAAACTTTCCTCAAAGTCTCCTTTTTTCATCTCGAAGGCACTTGCGGGTGTTGCTGGCTCTTTGAAGTCAGTGAAGAAGCTACGCTCTGGTGACCTGCTTGTGGAAACTTGCACTCTCTCTCAGAGCAAATCTCTTCTGCAGTTGATCAAACTTCAGGATATTCGAGTTCAAGTGACGGCACATCCGTATCTCAACACCTCCAAGGGAGTCATTTCTGAGCCCGACTTGTTGGTCTGCGATGAAGATGAACTTGTGTGTGAACTTGCTGATCAGGGTGTCATAGCTGCCCGACGCATGACTTTCCAGGCGCGATGGCGCGCTGATCAAATCACGAAATGTTATTTTGACTTTTAACAGCCCGAAGGTACCTACTGAAATAAAGGCTGGTTACTTGTTATGTGCAGTTCGTCCTTATATACCAAATCCTCTACGCTGTTTTAAGTGCCAGAGGTATGGACATTCCCAGCGGTCCTGTAACAGTGTTGCGAGGTGCGCCAATTGTGGTTCCCGCGACCACGAAGGGACTGGATGCACTTCAGAGCCCTGCTGTGTAAACTGTGGTGACTCCCACGCTGCTTATGCCAGGTCCTGTTCGAAGTGGAACGACGAGAAGGCGATCCAGCGCCTCAAGACCCTGGAGGGCCTCTCGTACCCTGCTGCCAAGGCCAAGTTGGGTATTCCCAACAACCGACAGCGTACTTTTGCCGCAGTTGTTCAGTCTCAGCCACAACCCGTGCAGCCTTTTGTTCCGCGCCCTGTAGCTCTCGCCGCACTTGCCAAGTGATCTACAGCTGAACAAGCGACACAGGTGGATTTCACCGAGCTCCAGCTTATTCGACCAGCTGCGTCTTCGCCTTCTCTTTTGAAGACGCCCGCCTCTTCCGGTTCCCAGCAGACAGCCTGCACGTGCGGAAGACCCGGCCCTCAATCCGCAAGGGTGTGCGGTGTCCATCAAACTGTCTCGGCCTCAGCGAGGTCCCCACCCTCACCCAACATTATAGAAGAACACGGGGGGAGGAGAGTGACAGTTCGTCCCCAGCCTCTACCAGCATTGCAGAGGAACATGGGGGGAGGAGAGTGACAGTTCGTCCCCGCCCTCTGCCAGCATTGCAGAGGAGTGTGGGGGAGGAGAGTGACGGTTCGTCCTTTTCCATTAGTAAATATGTTACTTTTAATAAATTTCATTAACTACCTTTTCTTCACTGCTTTCTTCATACTCTTTTTCAACTTTTACCAAGCCTGTCTGATCTTAATCATTTTCCACGTTTTTAAAAATCTGTGGCTGATCGTTCTTTGTCTGGCGCTCTTTGGCCAAACCTGGCCCTTGCGCCAATAAAATCCAACAACCAACCAACCAACCACTCTTGTCATTTTTCGGATCCACGAAGTTCCTCTTCTTATCTCTCCTGGTTACACCAAGTATGCACCTCTCCATGCTTCTTTGAGTTGTCTGCAGCCTTTGTATGTCTCTTTTAGTTAAGGTCCACGTCTCTGCACCATACGTAAGCACTGGAAGGATGCATTGATCAAACACTTTTCTTTTAAGACATAATGCTCTTGAAAATTATGCTGTTTCTTCCAAAGCTCTCCATCCAAGTTTTGTACGCCGATTAATTTCTTCATCAACGTGACCCTCACTTGATATCTGCTGTCCAAGATAAACGTACGTGTCTGTTATCTCCAGCTTTTCTCCATCAATCGATAAATCTTCATTTCTTGTAAAAGCATTGAACATCACTTTTGTCTTCTGAAAGTTCATTTTTAATCCCACTTCTTTACTCTTGTCAGCAAGTTCCTGGATCATACTCTGCAGCTCTGATGGGGTAGTTGCAAAAATGACTACGTCATCAGCAAAACGAAGGTGGGTTAGATAATCTCCATTAATCTTTATCCCCTTGTTTTCCCAGCTCAGCGACTGAAAAACACCCTCCAATGTGGCATTAAAGAGCTTCGGAGATATGGTGTCACCTTGTCTCACTCCCTTTCCAATTTTTACGTGTGTTGTATTTTCAAACAGCCTAATCTTTGCACTTGCATTTTCATAGATGTTATTAATAATATTAATGTATGCATCTTCAATACCGCAGGTTTTCAGAGCCATTGTAACTGCTGATGGTTTCACCGAATCAAAGGCTTTTTCATAATCGATAAAAGCCATGCACAATGGAAGTTCATATTCCCTCGCTCTTTTCAATTAGTTCTCTCAGCACGTGGATATGATCTATTGTGCTGTAGCCACTCCTGAATCCAGCTTGTTCTCTCGGTTGAGCCATGTCCAGTGTTACCTTCAAGCGGTGTGAAAGAACTTTAGTGAAGATTTTATAAACTACTGATAGGAGGCTGATAGGTCTGTAGTTTCCGAGATCCTCAATGTCACCTTTCTTATGTAGCAGGATCATTGTAGCGGTGTTCCAATCCTCAGGAATCTTTCCTTCATTAAGGCATCGAGTGAAAATTTGGGCGAGTACTGTTTCGATTTCTCCACTATATATATATATATATATATATATACACACACATCCATACACTGCAAAAAGGGCATCTTAAGTTTCGAAATAATGCTACTCAAAACACGCAAAACTATAAAGGTTATGGAAATTACACACACACACCCACCCCAAAAAATATTCAATTATATATCAAAAACTGGGATGTAAGGTCAGGTGATGCGTAACATCACAGCCTCTCCTTGACAAATGTCAACCCCGCCTTCTCGTGGTGCATCCTGTTCCCACTAAAGGGGCTCTGACGACCGCCAATAGCGGTATAATTATACCATCGGGATTAGAGGAAATTCTATCCCACACTCACCAACCCGCTTGCAGCGTGGTGAGTTATGGCCAAACCCCTCCAAAATGATTCCACAACTTAAATCTTGGCCCTCAGTCTCCGGCAGCTGGAATGTACCTGGCCAAGGCAGCGGCCAGTGCGACATGAAGGCAGAGGGTGCTAAGAATCCCCGGAGGACCGGACTAGGCTGCCATCTGATGCTGACCTTGGCTACTTACAATGGACGCTCCCTATCTTCTGATTCAAGGCTTCTTGAATTGGAAGAGGAACTACAAAGGATCAAGTGGGACATCGTGGGGCTAAGTGAGGTAAGGAGAAAAGGAGAAGATCTCATCGAACTGAAAAGTGGACATCTCTTCTACTATCGTGGGACAGATACTGGCAGAACTAGTGGTGTTGGATTTATAATAAACAAGAAACTGAAGGATAAAGTTGTAGAAGTTGAAAGTTCCTCTGACAGAGCTGCACGACTTGTTATCCAACTCTCGAAAAGATACCAGGCTCAGATTATTCAAACTTATGCACCCACCACAAGTCATTCTGAAGAAGAAATTGAAGAATTTTATGAGGAAATTTGTCATCTAAATAATAAAGGTAAGCAGCACTTGAAAATAATTATGGGAGATTTCAATGCAAAAATAGGGCAACGGCAACAGAATGAAACTTCAGTAGGTAAATTCGGTCACGGCAACAGAAACCAGCGTGGAAATACTCTCGTTGAGTTTGCAGAGGCAGAAGGGTTTTTCATCTTGAACTCCTTCTTCAAGAAAAAGCCACACAGGAAATGGACATGGAGACATCCAAATGGGACTACAAGTGAAATTGATTTTATTATGTGTAACAAAAAATTCGTCATAGAAGACTGCAGTGTGCTAAACAAGTTCAACACAGGTAGTGACCATAGATTGGTGAGATGTAAGATGCACCTCAACACTAAACTCGAACGTGGCAAGCTCATAAGACAAACAAAATCTATTGACATAACCAACCTTAAAAAACACCATAATACCTTCAAGTTAGAACTGAAGAACAGGTTCTCTGCTTTAGAAGGCCTAACATCGGAAGAAGTGGACATCTCTGAAGTTAACAGAAAAGTAACCAAAGCTCTTATGGAAACAGCAACAAAATTAGCTGGGTCTAAGAACAAGTTGCATGTGAACAAATTATCAGGAAAAACCAAAATGTTGATGCAAAAAAGAAGAGAGATGAGGACAACTAAAGAAGATGTGACTTCCAAAGTGGAATATATAGAGCTATGCAAGACAGTAAGAAAAAGTATCACTGAAGACGTAAGAAAATTCAACTGTGAACTAGTGAGGAAAGCAATTAAAAACAACCAAAGCCTAAAGATAGCAAAGGGACATCTCAGTAAGGGAAGAAAACAGATTATGGCACTGAGAAAAGAAGATGGTTCTGTAACAAGAAATAGAGGCGAAATTTTGACAAGAGTGAAAGATTTCTACTCCAAATTATATGAAAGGGATGATATATGCACTCCAGACATCATGAAAGATACCAGTACCAGAGTTCCTCCAGTCCTTCCAGCAGAAGTTGCACATGCAATCAAGAACATGAAGCGAGGAAAAGCTCCAGGAGAAGATGGAATTACTGTAGACATCATACAAGAAGCAAGTGGAGAAATCGAAACAGTACTCGCCCAAATTTTCACTCGATGCCTTAATGAAGGAAAGATTCCTGAGGATTGGAACACCGCTACAATGATCCTGCTACATAAGAAAGGTGACATTGAGGATCTCGGAAACTACAGACCTATCAGCCTCCTATCAGTAGTTTATAAAATCTTCACTAAAGTTCTTTCACACCGCTTGAAGGTAACACTGGACATGGCTCAACCGAGAGAACAAGCTGGATTCAGGAGTGGCTACAGCACAATAGATCATATCCACGTGCTGAGAGAACTAATTGAAAGAGCGAGGGAATATGAACTTCCATTGTGCATGGCTTTTATCGATTATGAAAAAGCCTTTGATTCGTTGAAACCATCAGCAGTTACAATGGCTCTGAAAACCTGCGGTATTGAAGATGCATACATTAATATTATTAATAACATCTATGAAAATGCAAGTGCAAAGATTAGGCTGTTTGAAAATACAACACACGTAAAAATTGGAAAGGGAGTGAGACAAGGTGACACCATATCTCCGAAGCTCTTTAATGCCACATTGGAGGGTGTTTTTCAGTCGCTGAGCTGGGAAAACAAGGGGATGAAGATTAATGGAGATTATCTAACCCACCTTTGTTTTGCTGATGACGTAGTCATTTTTGCAACTACTCCATCAGAGCTGCAGAGTATGATCCAGGAACTTGCTGACAAGAGTAAAGAAGTGGGATTAAAAATGAACTTTCAGAAGACAAAAGTGATGTTCAATGCTTTTACAAGAAATGAAGATTTATCGATTGATGGAGAAAAGCTGGAGATAACAGACACGTACGTTTATCTTGGACAGCAGATATCAAGTGAGGGTCACATTGATGAAGAAATTAATCGGCGTACAAAACTTGCCTGGAGAGCTTTTGGAAGAAACAGCATAATTTTCAAGAGCAATATGCCATTATGTCTTAAAAGAAAAGTGTTTGATCAATGCATCCTTCCAGTGCTTACGTATGGTGCAGAGACATGGACCTTAACTAAAAGAGACATACAAAGGCTGCAGACAACTCAAAGAAGCATGGAGAGGTGCATACTTGGTGTAACCAGGAGAGATAAGAAGAGGAACTCGTGGATCCGAAAAATGACAAGAGTGGAAGACATCATGATCAGAGTTAAATCCCTGAAATGGCAATGGGCTGGACATACTGCCAGAAGGACAGATCATCGATGGACAGCCGAAATTTTAGATTGGATTCCAAGGGACAGGAAAAGACCCAGAAGAAGACCACATGGGAGATGGGTGGATGAAATTCGAAAGTATATAGGGGTCACATGGAGGAGACTGGCACAAGACAGACCGTTGTGGAGGAAACTTGGGGAGACCTTCGTCCAGCAGTGGATTGATAATGGTTGACAATGATGATGATGATGATGATATCAAAAACTACTTACATAAACTAACCTGATACAAACTTTTGTCATTGTTCTGGAGGTCCGATGCTCTCACTGTATCAAGCCAGTACAGAGAGCTTTCTCCTGCGTTGTGGGTTGGTAAAAAAAATATAAGATTTTTCAAGTGGGCTTCATACACTGTGTTGAAAAAATTGTTTTGTATTTCTTCTTTCAAAGTTGTGGACATTCAGTGTCATGATGATCATTTGTTTTGTTCTGTACACATAATAATCATAGTTATCTGATATGAGGTATATCAAGAATCTCATTTGAATAGATGAACATTTGGAAATATTTCAAACTTGTCTTTTGTACAGCTATGACAATAAATATCAAACACTGTGAATGTGTTTAGTATGGAACAAAAACACGAAGCCTAGAAATTAAAAAAATTAAAACTTGCAGTTTATTATCATCAGGAATGGAATGGGTATAGTGTAATCTCCTCTTCAATAATGGAAATCTTTAACTCATAAGCAATAATAATAATAATGGTGCTTAAATGTTTTTGAATTATGTTGTAAAAGAGTAAATTTTATTTTGATTCCCATATTTGAAAGGTAAACGTGAAAAACCTGTCTGAAACGTCTTTATTTCATTAGGGCATGGACAACTGTCTTACGATTCAAGCTCAAGTCTGTGTAGGTCAGGTATAATTGATATGAAGCATTACACTGATATACACCTGCCCTGATAATGTTAGTCATTCTTCACAGTGTCCTTGATGCTTTTGAGACAAATATAAAAAAATTACTTTATCCTATAAAATTATTCCAACTCATAATTACAGAAATAAGAAAACAAAAAACTTTACTTTCTTCTAATTTGGGTTACTTTTATAACAGCAGACAGTTAAAATCCCTAGATGTTAACTATGATCAATTTTCAAAGCTCTAACAACAGTAAAACTAAGATTATCCTTACACCCACTGATGACAATAATAAAACCAAAACTCAATTTTTTTTAAATGATTATAACTTTTCTGAAAATTACTGTCATGGGACATCAAAAACTTTTATATGATGCCCCCCCCAATATGAATAAAAAAACTTTTCTATCATTAAACAATTTTTTGGGGAAGGGGGTCTCTTTAAAGTTTACACTATTCTTATACCATGGTAGCAATTTGGAAGAGTTTTATACAGTACATTATTTAAAAAAATTGAGTATGAATTTACACCACTGCCATCAGTGCACATAAGGGTAGGCTTAACAAAAAAAAAAGCTTCCTCAACCTTAGATTTATTCTTTTTTGAGGTTTTCTGCATAAATGCATCAATTAGGGAGTTTCTTTTATGAACTATCCTATTCATTTTAAATGTTTCAAGTTCATGTTGTCTTTCCTTTTGTCGAAGTTTCTCTGCCCCTTCTAGAATGCCATGTGCAACTCGTATTGCAGATTAATTTATTTTTAATGTTTACTTTAGTCTCTTACTGGCTTCTTTAAGCACAGAGTCTAATGATTCCTGTACTTCTCTTTTTTCTTGAACAAGAATTTTTATCTTGTTTTCCATGTTTTCTATAGTTTGCTTTTTGCTCTTCAAATCCTTTATTTGGCAATTCTTGTTTCATTCTCTCAGAACTTTCTTTCTCTGCTTTTAGTTGCTGTTCCTTTAATCTTTGCTCCGCTTCGAATGGTTGCTATATGACCTATGTGCATTAAGTGCTAATTTTATTAGTTCTTTGGTTATTAGCACCTTTGCAACTTGGTTGTTTACATTTTTAACGCATTTTGAATTGTTAGTCTCTCATTCAACATCTTCTCAGACATAGAGCCTTTTCATTTGAAAGAACTCTTCGTGATACAGAAGAGCCTCTCTCTACATCGAAGTTGCCATGTGATAAAGCAAGGCATGCTTGCTTTATCACATGGTTACTTTATCACCTAGAAAGAGATATGGACCAAACATAAGATATACGTGCATGCCTTTGGTGGAAAAATTGTGCACTATTTTAAGCAGGAAGTATTCTCAAAATGTTTTCCAAGTTGAGCGGTATCGGTTCATGGAAGAATTTTTCAATCGAGTGTCCAGCTCAGCCCCCTGGTGACCAAATCATTCTTTACCAGAAATGAGAATTTGTACGCAAAACATTTCAACCTCAAGAGCTGTATCCGACTCAGGAAGAATTTTTCAAATCGGACTTTTAGAAGCGGAGATATTGGGAAAATCGCAATTTACCTTTGTGCCCCCTAGCGGAAAATTTATGAATTATTTAAGAAAGGGACTGTAACTAAAATAGTCTTCGATAAAAATGTCATTGAAATAAAAAATAATTTTTTCAATTGGATATTTAGAAGCAAATATATGAAATGCATTTTAAATTCAATACGATCTCCATTTGCGCCCTCTAGCGAAGTTTGTGCTTCGAAAAAAAAAACCGGAACGAATGGATCATCATTCTCACATTTTAAGCTTCCCAATACAAAATGAATTTTAGAAATCGAACTAATAATTGCAGAGATATGGTCACCCCGGCGGGACAAAGTGATAGCATAAGCATGACACAAAAGATGCTAATAACACAGCTTCAGTCCTCCTAAACAAGAAAACCGATAGCGCCCCCCCCCCACACATTTTGCAGGGGGTGGGGAGGGAAATTTGTCAGACATAAGTTATGTCAGCAAAAAAAAAAAAAAAATCCTCAACTACAAAACATCGTGCAGGGACAAAAAGACAGAAATGGATAAAATTCCAGGACATGTAACAGAATTTTAGGACATTTTCAGAACAAAATGGAATTCCAGGATGCGTATGAACCATGTATTTGACATATACATATCGATATCAAAGTTGATATTCCCGTATATCACTATTAAAAGTGATGTTATACAAGCACATCGATGTACACAGCACAAATCATGTTTTAAAAAAAATAGTAGCCTTACAAATAAAATAGTTCAAGGTTTTTCTGAAAATAGTTGCTTTTGGTTGTTTTTTGTAAGAAATAGTAGCCATAGTCGCCTGTCATCAAAAATTGTAGCAATAGTCGCCTATTTAGTCGCCACTGGCAGCCCTGTATATAAATATACTTTAAAACTCTATGCACATTTTCATCACTTGTGGCAAAATGAAGGTATCATACCAGTGACCGTGACAAATGGACTTTTGAATAAATGAGCCAACTTTCCCTTTAATCACATGAAAGGAAGAATATTATATTAGTCTCCACCGTCTCACTGGATTAAGTTGGCTCATTTATTCAAAAGTCCATTTGTAACTGTCACTGGTATGATACTTTCATTTTGCCACAAGTGATGAAAATGTGCATAGAGTTTTAAAGTATATTTATATACCTTCAATTTGGAAACCAGATACATTTCTAACTAATTATTTACTTACAGTTGCCGTATAAATCTTCTCCATTTACAGCGATCTTGGCACACAACTCAGGCTTCACTGACATCCATCATACGAAGTACATAAGACCGTGATGAAGACCTAAGATAAGGTCGAAAGCTTCCAACTTACGAACTTTTTGTAAAAGTTTTAGTTAACGTAACTAGCGTGATCAAGTTACCTTTCTTTGTTAATATTGTTACGTGTTTTGCCCATAATCGTCATGTACATAAGACCTTCTATACTTAATACTCATAATCTTTTTCTCATGCAGACACACCTGAAACTGATTCTCCCATGATTTTCTTGGTCTTTCTGTGCCTTTCCTTTCTACCACTTGGGCTAAATAAAGCATCATCACTCATTCTTTTACCATGGCCAAACCACTGAAGAATATTATATTAGTCTCCACCTTACTAACAACATTTTGCTACATGTCACACAACTGCAACACATCTTCATTCCTCACACAATCAGGACATGTCTTGCCACAAACCCTCATAGGTAACACATTTCTCTAGCACACAAACAACTCCTTGTGTTTCTTCTGTAGTACCCAGATTTCACTGCCATACATCAGAGTAGGAACAATTACACTTTCATACATAGATGTGGGCCTCTCTTGAGAACCTATCATTCCTGTGAAAACCTTCCAAAGCAGCTATGACTTTCAACGAAGAATTCACTCACCAACTAATTTCACCAGATAATTTGTTCTCTCTGCCAAACATGCTTCCTAAATACACAAACTAATTCACCTGGTCAATCATTGTGCCATTTAGATTTATATTAGATTCAGTGCTAACAGTTCCTCACTCAAAAACCATAACTTTGGTTTTCCCTTATTTACACACAGTTTGCATTTCACGCAAACTTTGTACATCTGGGACAACATAACTCTAACTTTTGCTCTCTGCCAACAGGGCTGTGTCATCAACATAGAGCAATCTGCACACACGGACATTACCAAGACATAAACCAGTATTGTCCATTTTGGCATCACACATCCATAAATATATTAAGCACCCATGGTGACATTACACAACCTTGTCTGACTCCTGCACCAATAGAAAAAAACCATTTTCCTTCGCAGAAGTACCATATTTTCATTCATATAATCTGCAGACCATGAAATTCAGAATGTTTTCCTCAGTTTGTATAATCTGTAGCAGCATATAATCTACAGGCCATCAAATTCAGAAACACACAAAATTGTTACTCAAAATCCAGGGTGGCATTATATTGATAGATCAGGAAATTCACAAAAAAATTCTTGTATAGTTCGCGGCGACATATACGTGACTGTGGAATTTAAATATAAAAGATCTGCACCTGTTATAATGATACAAAACTGTAATTTCCAAAAGTTGCTGTTCACAGGATAACACAAAAATCCAACGAAGTAAGAAAAAAATAATAACTTCCTTTTTTAAATATTTTGGTGTTATTTTGAAGTGAATAAGCAACAAAAATTTCTAGTTTTTCCAGCATTACTGTTGCTAATTAATTAGACCTAAAACTCAGTAGAAACTGCGGCCAATCTGTAGTGTTTGGAATTTCTGAAGATGTTTCTGCATAAATTCTGAAAAACTCAAAAGCAACAAAAAACCTTAATAACATGATTAGTGCATAGTGAGAAGAATTGGCAAGAACACTCGTAACACATAAAACATTAGAAGCATTCTTGAAATCGTCACAACATGCGTAAGTTATGTTGAAAATTATAAGCGGGACGTTTCGGTAGCGACTTCTACCTTCATCAGCCATGGAATGAGACACGTAGTAAAAGCGTCAGTTGTTGCCAGATTTCAAAATCGCTTTCCAAATAATAGGGATGTTAAAAGGTACGTCAGTATTGCAGGTGTTAGTGGTAAGGTTGATTTCAATGCTTTCGCGGTACCCGAGAGCATTACAATTGCTGAACAGGGCGATCAGCTTAACATTTTGCCAATTGGGAATCGCGGACGTATTGCTGATGGTTAAAACTGAAAGGGAGGTGGAAGGGCTGCCTTTCTTAAAATCAGCGACATGTTCCATTAATTGCTGGTTTATGCTGCGGTAAGTTCTACCAATACAGTGGGTAACGCCTGTAGAAGTGTTGATTTGGATAGAGTAGATAGACACCTTGTAACTCTATTTTATTGAGATCTCTGTCTTTAAGGATGAGGTTGAGAAAGATGTGGAGTTGGTTTGACTGCAATCCTGTAGCCAAAAGACTTGAAAATAAAGCAAACTTTATGAGTGAAGGGACAGGCTAAACAAATTGTCTGCTCTAAAGTCGCGCATTCACCGAGCCAATCTTACTTGCAACAGCCATTCTGCTCTTCAAAAAGAATATCAGAACATCATCAACATTGGCAACTTGCATGGCTTTCCACCCCTCTTAGTACATAGACTAATTAAGAGTTTTGAATCACAGAATAGATCTAGTTTACTACCTGAACCTTCCACCACCCATCAGTTTGTTGGCACTTTGCCCTTTTCCCTCAGAACTACCAGGTTAATTGCTTTATTTTCTGACAAAACCTGTTCTGAATATGTGGATTCCATAACTTCTGCAGCATGGTAGCAGTAACCGCTTCTTTCAGATTTAACAAAATTTGTTATGAAGTTTTCAGCCTGTCTCCAGATATAATTAGCTTTAGGCTTTTTTCCCTCCTGTTCCATTTCTACAGGCATCTGAGAATTAACAACATGCTACACAATTTTCTCATAAAAATTAGTTAGCTGTCTTTCAACAAGGATGACTATTTATATGATTTGGCTTATTTTCAACCAAATTACTGACAAAACAGGGCAGCATAGTTTTTACAGTTGGCACATATCTAATAACTTTCAGAATGCCCTTAGACGGTTGATGAACATGAAATTCCTTACACTGTTCTCTGTTGAAACAATCATCTCCAAACACATTAGACCACAGTTTTTACCAAGGTCTTTATAGATTCACTACTGATATTTTTCCAGGCAATACTGGCAACATGCATAGCATTTTTCAGATTATACTAGGAAGCTTAAATCCTGAAAAAATTGTTCTGTTCACTAACGTGTGTTGAATGAAGAACCACAGTAATCAATCTTAAAATTCTAAATATTCTAAATAGAATTCATTGGAACTCTTTACCATTAACTATACCTACACGATATACATTTATCTTTCTTGTCCCCATGACACTAGTAACTCCCCCCCCAGGTGGAAAGCAGCGAGCTAATATGTTGCTTTTTTTTTTTTTTTTTTTTTTTTTTTGATTGGAGGTTTAACGACCACCGTGAGCAACTCAATGGGCTATAAGCAGTCGCCCGCCCCTAATTTAGGGTCACTGGTTCCAGGGAAGGGAGAGAGCCAGTGCCGTAAGACAAACACAACATCCATGCCTCACCGGGATTCGAACCCGGACCCCTTCGGACGAATGATCAGAGGCCAACGCCTTAGACCACTGCGCCACCGGGGCGGCAATATGTTGCTTTTCGTTACACTAAAGGAAAATGGAAATGATCAGGTGTTTCTCACCAGTTTCCACACAAAAATCTATGGTTACCTGAAAGTCAAATTTCAATTAATACTGTACTACATTTCTGTCACATGAAATGATACAATACACAATTTTACTATTGCTACCATTCATACATCCCAAATTACAACTCTGCTGCCACCCCAATCAACTATCAAACTTTAAAGGAGATAAAGAGTTTTCATAGCATGTGTGTAAGAAAAGAATCCTGAACTATCAAGTCTCACCAAGATAAAAACAGATCACATAAAAGCTTAAAGCAAAGCTTACATACTTATAACTACAGACCAGTTGTACCTGAATGTGCCATACTGCTCCTTATGCTTAAAAATATACATTGGTAGTAGATGAAAGCAACCTAATAATCTACGTCTACAAATTGAAAATGACAGAATTCTGAAAGAAGGGTGTAGGTGTAAAAAAATAACCTCAAAAAAAAAAAAACATGCAACAAAAGCTTATATATTTAATTTAAGAAGTGTCACACTTCATGCAGCTCTCTTAATGGGATAGAAAATACCTCTATTAGTAACTGCATCATTTTGCATATTTACCCAGCTGATTAGGTATACACTATGCACATGTATGTGAGAAACACTAGAATGACAGAGAATATCATTTCTTAACATACTTCTATTGCTTCATTTGTTTTTGAAGACTTATGCAAATGTTGGTTTATTTTAGTTCTGATCTTTCCTCCACCTCCTCCCCCTTTGCTTGTTCTATGAGAAAAGACACAATAGAATACAATTAAAAACCAGAAGTTTGATTGAAAATAAGAAAATAAATATAATCCAGTAATGCACTTCAAAAGATATTAAAATCACAGCAATAAATGTATACATGGGACATTCCACGTCAGATCAATAAAAAAATTAGTTTTTGACCTCACCATTTCTGATTTTGATGAAATTTGGTATGAAGCACACATATGACAAGGTAAGTAATTCTGCCAATTTTCAGATTTTTATTTTGAAAATTGTCTAAGATACACACATAATAAAAATTGAAATTTTCGTAAAAAATGACAAACTCGCACACTTATAAATGGCTGTAACTGTTTTCCTAATTGTAGTACAGTGACAATTGAAACACAGCTGCAAAGCTAAAGCATTGAGCTTTCTATAGATACCATACATGACCTTCTTACAACAGATTAAAGTATCAAGGTCATCCACTGTGACCTTGAATATCTCAAAACATGCCATCTTAAAAGATTACAAAAAAATATATATATTTTATTGCTACAACATTCTTCTACCCATGTGTCAGATATTAGGCTGGCACCGCTATGGCAAGGCAGTGTAGGATTAATAGGAGTATATGTCCTCCAGGTTAGGTTCGGACAAATGTACAATAACTGTTTTCCAGATGCATGTATGTATTAATTTCACAATGTGTTACAGGTTATATTAGTGGTGTACACATACAAGTGAACCGCTTGGTTAATAAGGTTGCAAACCAAAATAATGTGATGCCATCTGGCTAGTGACCATCTCTATTTCGCTTCTCTCCATAAAATATGTCCGACCTGTTGCTGTTTGTAGGTCAACCTTCGTAATGACCGCTGTTTTATCCACTTCTAATATATCTGACTTCTGTGGGTATGTGAAAGACACTGAAGGTCCATGTGGGTGCAGAAAACTTATCTTAACTTGTTCTGTATGAATGTTCACATCCAAAACACAACCAACCCACCACTGGTTATCATACTCAACAATAACATAGCCACGAATATCCTCCAGATCCAGTTCTATTGGATTTAGCAATACTGACTCAACCTTGTATTCAGTTGAGTTTGAATACATCTTGGTTTTAATAGCTGTGCGGCTTACTGGTATTCCACAGTGAAGTTTTTGAGTACCAGGAATTGGTCGAGCACTAGCATGACGTATCTCGAGGAACTCCTTGTGGTTCTCATAGTCCTTGTCCGTGCTGTATTTAAAATGGCATGAAGGAATGTTTCTGGAAGCCCAATCATACAGTTGTCGCTGTGTCATAATTTGGTCATTGTATGAACACTGAAGGCTGGCACGTGCAGCTAATCTCTTAATGGTGCCTGCCACGCCATCACATGGCCTCTTTCCATGTGAGGTGGCAAAGAAATGCCACTCAGCTGTGATACCAAAATCTACATCATGATGGCACAGATTGACAAAATTCTTCCTGTTCTTATACTGTGAGGCTGCACCATCTGAGAAGTAATAGATGTGTTCTACTTTCTTGTCAAAATGTGATGATATAAACGGCAACAATTGGCTCTGGAAAAGGTGAACACTGATAGTGTCATGCTTAAGACATTCTGAGATGACAACAAAAGAAACATGATCCAACTGAAGTGTGTGTGAACTTTTGTAGTACACGGCGAAAGGGTGAATAGTACCTTGGGAATTGTTCCAGTGGTATCCTTGGACTGCATCCTGCAGTATGAAGGAATAATTCTCAGCAAAATTGCACAACACAACACACTGATTACAATCAAGGTTTTCTTTCAGATTTGACAGAAAGTATGACTGCTGAATAGCTATAAAAGAATGTGGCAATAGCAATTTCACTTTTGATTCAAAGGTCTCAAGGAATTCTTCTACAGTGTTACAGACTGTCTTAAGTGTTGTGTGATCAGTTGTAGTCCACAATTTATATACAATTTCATCAATCCCATTCATGGTGAATAAGCTACTTATTTGCTCTAGTAAGTGTGCTATACCAGGACAAGAATCACACTTGAAGAAGAAGCATTCTGGAAGAGGAGGGTTACAAGTTATTCTTGCAAGGCAATCTTTGTATGTCCTAACTGGTAATTCATCATTACGAGTTAAGTCTTGCAATTTGCACCCTGCTAGCATAAGTTTTACATTTTCATGAGCACAACACACACAGACACAGTGTGTTCCACTTGCACCAGCCAGCACACAATTCTTTGGGCGTAAACCACAGAACTTTGAAAACCCTACTTTGACATTAGGATTCTTGTCTTTAAATCCTTGAAATATCTCTTTCAAATTTCCTAGAATAAGACGTTTCTGTTTTTGTACTTTTGATCCTGATTCCATCATTGTAACAAAATCTTTTTTCCTGGTAAACAACGGCTCACTTCATCACTATTATAGTATGCAATAACGTTTTCAACTGTGCTGTCACTGAGAGTTTCCCCAGGGCTAGGATTTGGAGTGGCTAAAATACCCTGCTCTTCCACAAGATTTTTAGACTTTCGTGCCATGTAATATGTTACACCAAATTCTTCCTGAATTTTACGAATACTCCAGGTTCTAGGTAATATTGTTAGTATTTGGACTTTAACACTGCTAGAGTCTGTTTCTTGAAATTTTTCTTTGAACTGTGAAATCATGACCGATTCATCAGACACTGTCACAGGATTATCACATTCTGGAACACCTATGTAGTCTTTTATCACTTCACCAATTTTCTGATATTTCTTCTTACTGTTGTACTGTCCAACACCTAATCTTTTTTTTTTTCACAAGAGATTCGCCTAGAGAAAGTAACGTATCATTCAGACTATCCAAAGTTGTGTCTCTGTCAGTCCATATCTCACTCTTCACCACTCCTTCTGAATTATCTTCACTTAACCGAGATTGTTCTGCCTCTGCATCTGTTTCAATTATACATGAAGGACCTGGCATTTCAGAGATAGATTTTCTGCATGAACTACATATTTTCTGTTCTAATGTTATATTTGGACATTTCTGAACCATCCAAGGCTGTACTTTTCTCAGATTCTTTCTAAACCTTGTGTGTCCACTTTTACCCAGAGGATTGCAACAAAAAATTTGACTTTTAAAGTCCATTTTGGTTAATGAAACTTCACCTGCAAAAAAAAAAAAATGATAAATAAATATAGTTTGATAAAAAGAAATTGATTAAATAAAGATAAAATAAAATAACAATTAAACAGTTAACAATGTTACAGGTAAATTGATAACCACACACTCACAAGCTCAGAATTGAAATAGCAGCAAATGTAAAATGGTGTACCAGTAAGATTTCTCATTGGCGGTAATAAGAAGCCTTGCCATTGGCTTTAATAAGAAACCCTGTCGTTGGCTCTAATAAGAAGCTTTGTCATTGGCTAAGAAGAAGCCCTGCCATTGGCTAAAATGGGTGGAGTTTCAATCTCTGATCTCAAAGATTTGTTGACATTATTTACTGCTGAAAATTGTGTCTATCAAGTAAAATTGCTGTCACATAGCATATTTCTGATAAATCTGTTGATCTGTTATAATATATACACATTTCATGTATAATAAACACAAATCCTCAACGTAAGAAATATTTATTGCATGGTATGTCTCTGTGCCTTACATACAGAAGGGTGCAGCATGACACTCCTATTAATCCTACACTGCCTTGCCATAGCGGTGCCAGCCTAATATCTGGCACATGGGTAGAAGAATGTTGTAGCAATAAAATATATTTTTTTCGTAATTTTTTAAGATGGCATGTTTTGAGATATTCAAGGTCAAAGTGGATAACCTTGAAACTTTAATCTGTTGTAAGAAGGTCATGTATGGTATCTATAGAAAGCTCAATCCTTTAGCTTTGCAACTGAGTTTGAATTGTCACTCTACTAAAATTAGGAAAAAAATTACAGTCATTTATAAGTGTGCGAGTTTGTCATTTTTTACGAAAATTTCGATTTCTAATATGTGTGTATCTTGGACAATTTTCAAAATAAAAATCTGAAAATTGGCAGAATTATTTAACTTGTCATATGTGTGCTTCATACCAAATTTCATCCAAATCAGAAATGGTGATGTCAAGAAGGTGATTGATCTGACATGGAATTGCTCACATGCTTTATGATGCAAACATAAAACACATAACAGCAGCTATTCTAATTTTACTTTTTGCTTTGTTCTGTTTTTGTTTGGTGGTTTACTGATGACAGTGAACTATTCAATGTGCCTTACAAATATGGCTATACCTTTATTTCTGCTTATTTTTCCACATTGTTACAGTATCAGGGATCATAGCATACTTCTGGAAAATTTTAGGTAAGAATTTTAGGAATTTTAGGAATTTTTTAGAAAAATTTTAGGAAAATTTTAGGAGTGTATTTCAATAAAAACTAGATGTATATTTGTATACATCTAGTAAAACAACTTTGTATACATTGTAAAGAGTTTGCTTCACACCCTTCAACCATATATACTGATAGACTGCGCATGACATCAAAATTTCTGGCTCCAACATAAAATCACATGACAACAGTCAAAAAGATGGGTTACACCTGCTGTGCTTATGGTTGCTCTGAGCGATATAGTAAAGAAAGTTCTATGATTTTTCATGGGTAAGAAACGAATTAAATACCTAAGTCAATAAAGTTCAATTACTTAACCAGAAACTTGCAGCTATTGATATAAAAATATAGTAACTTAAGAAAAAAAAATGGAATGCATGTTCCAAATTCTTCGCAAATGTTCATCACATTATAAATCACAAAATGTAAACAACCCGATCATGCATGTATATAGCTCATAAGTAAACTTACCTGAAGAGTTTTCATTATATATGAGGCGCATTCACATAATACACCGAAAACACTGAAGTTCTGCAGCGTAAATTAGTAATCATAACAGCATTTTTACACGAAATTTGGAGTCTGATGATGACGTGCCCAATGTTTGAGCCATGGCGGCTTTGATGCAGCTATTGCCAATGTGCAGTCCATTAGTATATATGGTCGAAGTTAACACCCAAATTTTTTGCATAACGTCTAATGTCTAAAGTTTAAGTATGATTTACTTCTAATGTTTAGTTCTTATCTTTTCATGTGTTATTATCATATTCAAGTATATTTACCACATTCAAGTTTCACTTTGAACATTAATATGCTGTTGAACCAGAAGCAATTCACGATTTTCACAGTAAAGTTTTCAGGTTTCACATTAAATTATAATATCCTAAAAAGGTAATTGAAAACCAAGAACTATGTACAATTGTTCACTGAATTACTTTTTTCATATTATTGTTTTAACCTTTTCCTGATTAGCCTATCTTTT
The DNA here is from genome assembly GCA_039090855.1 of Macrothele yani. Classification (NCBI taxonomy): domain Eukaryota; kingdom Metazoa; phylum Arthropoda; class Arachnida; order Araneae; family Macrothelidae; genus Macrothele; species Macrothele yani. Next base: position 71,270,763 of record CM076994.1, on the reverse strand, counting down.
TCTGCTTCTACCACAACTAATTTACTTTCAGTTTTCTTTATTTCAGCTGAACCTTGTATGATCAAGTTAGAGGCAACTGCTATTTCAACAGTATTTTGTTTTTCTACAGCTTTTCTCATTCTTTCTGTTCCCTCTTGAATTATTGCTAGGGAGGCTTCTTTATCGTTTTTAAGTCTATTTATTTCTGCATCATTTTCTTTTATTTTGTCATCAAACTCAGCTTTTCTTTTTTCTCTAGCTGCTTTTCCTTATTTTCCCTCTCTTTCTGCTTCCTTTCTTTTACCTTTTTTTATTCTTCTTCCTTCAGCTTATCAACATACTCTTTATAAAATTTATGTGAATCACAAACACTATTTAATAAATTTCTTGTTATGGGAACTTTACTTACACATCCATAGTGTTTAATGGCCCCTTTAACTATTCTTAATGATGTTATAGTTGAGTCTTTTAAGTTAGCCTTGTCCTTCCTTAACAGAGCAGTGTTAACCGAAAATCCCCTTTCTGCATCAGCATTACCATGAGGTAAAACTAAAATTGACTTTATGAGTTTAGCAAGATTTGAGTATTTTTCTTTTCCGCTAGAGTCTTTAATACTAAATATATTACGCCAGTAATGATCAATCCGCACTGCAATATGCCCTTCCTCTGAAAATTTCACTAGTTCATCTAGAGTTGGCTTATCGCAATTTAAAAGTTTCCACTCTTCTCTTACTCTATCAATTTGTTCCTCAGAAAGATGCAAAACACTTGAAATTCTGGTTATTTCCGAAAGTCCTTCAGTGACTGAAAGTTGAGTTGACTCTTTCTTTGGTTCTTTTACCTTTAAAACTTCTATGTCTCTTAGCTTTTGATTGCAGAATGGCAAATTTGACTTTAAATATTTTGTGGTTGCAATTAGTGATGATCTTACATCTAAGAGAAATAATTTCTGCCTGGTCTCCTGAACATTCCTGAGGAGATTTTTTTGTCTTCATACCAACTTCTAACTCCCCTAGTTTTTTCCATGAATTTTTGTTTTCAAAATCTACATTCTTTAGGTCTTCTCCAAATTTCCCTGCTATAACATCATCTTGGATAAACTGACCCATAACATTCCTCATTAAAGTATTTAAATCAGAATATAACTGGTGTATTTTTGGTTCTTCACTCTGATAACATAATGAAAACTTTTCAAAATTTTGGTGTGAAAATGAAATTAATGCTAAATAGCAAGGAGTAAGCTCATTTTTCAGGAAACAGTGAATTCTTTTATACCTTGCCGAATTGCGCAGTTGTTTTTCAAATATTTTTTGAGATGGCAAGAAGTTTAAAAAATATTCTGTAATATTTAGCCATTGATCCAAGAGCCTCTGGGCTACAGAACCAATGGTTAACCATCTGTTGCTGACATGACGCAAAAGAAATTTGGCAGTGACCAATGTTATATCCTCGACAGATTTATAATCCTCTCGTCTTGCAGCACTACTCTTTAAAAAGTAATGCATATCAGTAGCAAATTCGTCAAAATCTATATTTAAGCTTGTCAAAAAAATTTTAAATGCATTACTAACAACATGCAGGTTGCAAAAACCTAGTTCCCAAAGATTTCTGGCCTGTTTCTTGTTTTACAACTTCATTGAATTTGCGTAAAAGCACTTATTTACATTTGGGCTGTCCATGGATACACAAATAATTCTGTTCAACGAAATATTGAAGGATGATAACACATCAAGAATTTCTTTTAGCAAAATATCTGCTGTTGCATGACCCAGAAAAACGCTTGTTAGGTATCGGCAAGAAACTGAATTTATTTCTGAAGACCAGTACCTGAGATACACATCCAACTGCCGTTTCACTTGTGTATTTGTAGTTTCATCAAATGCTATAGTAACCTTTCCTGGGCTACTAGATGCAATGTCTTTTTTCAAATCCTCTTCAAAATATTTTGACAATCCATGTGATATCACATAAGCAACTTTTTTTTCTTTAAGTTGCATTTTGGCTGCAATAGCAGAATCAGGAAACATTTCTTTGAAAAGTTCAACTGTTTCAGTGCATGAAACAAAAGACATATTGTCCTTAGCAACTTTCATGGCCCATAATGCTTCGGCTTTAGCCAACTGTAAATCATGACTCAGTACTTCACTAATATTTGTTTTGGGCTGAAGATCCCGTTCTCCAAAGGCTTTCAGGATGGACTTATTTTGAAATTTACTTTGAAATTTCTGCAAATGTTTTTTTCCTTTATGATGCGCTTTTACTTGTGAAAAGCCACTATTAGAAATGTTGAAAATTTCTGAACACAATATACACTTAGCAGAAAATATTGTTTCAGTTGCAGAACACCATTCTTTCAACTTCACTCCGTCCAATTCTTTGGCGAGCCACGCATCTTGAAATTTCATTTTGGATTTAGGCATCTTAAACACTTGTATTACTAACCAGAAAATGAAAGGGAAGTACAAAAACACGTTCCAATATTGCAAAACCAGACAACTTCCCGAAATTTGGCTGCGAGGATGTCAGAAGATATGAAAAAAAAAAAAAAAAAAAGCAGGTCACCACTAGAGAACTGAACCTGCACACAGCACAGAGAACACCATAAAAGACGTAAAACCAGAAACTATCATACGCATCTCACGCAAGTTCAGTCAAAGCGAGTCGGAGCCGAGATATATTGCGCATCGAAGGTCGCTGTCGCCGACGCATGATCGAAGGTCAATGATCACGTGCTCTACTGCCTGCCAAGATAATACTCAGCTACCATCCCATCGTCATTACCGGAGGTTACGGAAGGAGACCACATGTTTCCTCTTTGCTTCCACCCACCTGCGGTTTACAATAACAAAACATCAGCAGAAAGAGGAGGTTCCACAAGGCATGTACAAAAATAAAGTACGATCTTCTGTGTGCCACGGAGTTCGTCTGCAAAGCGCAAACCAGGGGTGAAAATGACCCCTTTCCTTTTCCCTTAGATCTCTTGTTACTCTCGAAAACTGTTAGAAGGCAAAAAATGGAACGCCCGCCCCGAAGCAAGTGCATCTCGATGGCGTCATTTTTCCTCCTTCAGCAGCACAGCATATAGGCTGTGTTTCTACAATAATAGGTCTTTTTACCTTACCGTAATGGTAAATTTATTTGGCGTTAATAACGGTTGTGTTTTTAATAAAAATAAGCTTACGAAAATTTTAGGATGAATAGCAAATTTTAGGTCTAATTTTAGGAATTTAAGGAGGGTCACAAAATATTAGGAATTTTAGGAATTTTAGGAGGAATGCGATCCCTGCAGTATATACTACCATACTTTGAGAGGTGTCAGTGTCTTATCATAAAATTTCAGATACCATACTTTGTGTGAATATATATGCAGAAATAATAAAGTTCCCTAGGTAACTATGAATTATACAGTACTTGAAAATTTTGGGATCCTTTTCTCATGCCATGGGGGGTGGGGTATGTTACCATGACAACAATAAAGCCAAGGATAGCAATCCGGACTACAACCAGGGTGGCGGATGGCCTAGTGGTCAAAATTTGTGACTGTCACGGAGGTATCCGAGGTTCGATCCCAGGCAGGCACGAATGTTCTAACCACTAAATATCCGATGTGCATCGGACGGGCACGTTAAGCCGCCGGACCCCGGGTACTGCCCCCCCGGTTATAAATAAGGGCGTCTTCCTCCCCCTTTCTACCTCACTTCCATGTCACTTTCTTATCGGGCACTCTAGCCCAAATCTCCTAGCTTCCTATGTCTAAGGATTGTTCAAGACTTGGGGTCAGACACTCCCTTCCTAAAATCCTCTACATATGATCTGATCTGAATCTGAATCTGACTGCGACCAAAATTTTCATCTTTCCCTGAACTATGCATTCTGCCCCATACACACTATTTCCTAAGTTCACCAAGTTTTGGCTATTTATGGCAACGAAGACAGTAGATCACACATTCTCATACCTGCCAACTTACGAATGTTGAAATTAGTATAATTCTTCATTAAAGTTAGTACAAATTAGTATAATTCTTAACGTTAAAATTAGTACAGTATTTACCTACTGAATAAGGAAATTATGTTTAAAAAAACTAAAAGCTGTGAAAGGGCATTCTGAATTTTCTGCTATAATATTTTAAGTACCTACACCAAAAATTTATTTCTATGCACAGTAGCTTATCTAGAAGCTTTTTAATAAATGGTGCTGAAATGGTATTTAAAATAAATGCCATTGATATTAGCACATTCATAAAATCAAAATATTTCCTGTTTTCTAGGCAAATGAAATAATCACAAACATACAGTAGTTGAAGTAGGAAAGCATTTAAATGAGAGTATTCTTTACCCCCTTTTTTTTTTGTCTTGTTCAAATGGAATTTGCACACAGAATATTCCTACTATTCATTTGGAACATATGATGAAAACGTCTTATGTAGAGATTCCAAGGTATTGAAGTTTTTTTAACTATTTTGATTACTATTCAAACACTTCATATTTCTCTTTACACATTTTATCAGCTTAAGAACATATTTACAAAATAAAAACAAATTCACAATGCTTTTTTTTAATAATTCATTTAGATGCCTGACTGGGCACCTTTTTTTCCTTTTCGCACAGGCCAATAATTTAAATAGCCTTGGAATCTAGGGCATAGTGTTTTGGAACCTAAGGCACAATTTTATATACAAGTAACTTTTTTTGTTATGAGATACAATCAATGAATTCTGGAATATCAAAATTTTCACACAATTTTTAAATGAATTTATATACTTTTCATTGCAGCATCATATTCATTATTGAATTACAGCTACACTTGGCTGCTAGTGCATCAGGAAGTTAGATGCAGCAGACTTTGCCTTTTTTAGGAATGTTTTATCATACTTTTGCTCATAGCAGTTTCCTTTTTGCATACTTTTCACAATCAATAAATTCTGCAAGTTGGAGTCTGACAATGAACTGCGGAACTGTGTCCTTGTTTTTTAACTTGACTAAAAATTCGTTCACATTCTGCATTTCCATGAGGAATGGTTAGGAAAGATAGCATAACTGTTGCTAGTCTGTTATATTTCAAACCTTCATAAAGTGCCTTTCATTCACTTAAAAGGGCCCACTTCGTATCAATTCTTTCTTCGTTAACAATATTTGCAGGCAAATCATCTATCTGAAGGGCACAAAATTCAGACTGGAGCTTGTCTATTATGTCCTCTTGGCTCTCTCCATCCTTAATAGGCAACATTATGGGAAATTTATTAATAAAATACTTAACATCTGTGAACACCTGGTTTTCAAAAGAAGAAATGTTAGCAACCTGTGCATGTTTCAGAAACTCATCATTGAAGGGGAATTTGTGCAGAATGTAGTCACAGCAAGTGATAAAATATGTTCTTACAGCAGAGCAAAATGTTGATTTTTCTAAAGCCTTTAAACCATTAATTACCTTAGATGCAGCATTACCTATCAACAATTCAGAATCATCCTTTTGATTACATTTGTCACTATATCTGATTTTCAACAATGAACAGATTTTAATAATCTGTGGTTTAATGAATTTAAAAAGTAGATCTTTGAACATGCCCATTAACAGTGATCTTAAGATGTGGATTTTAGGAGTTGTTGACTGCAAAGTTACATTTGTACTTTCAAAAGTGGGTATCACAAAATCCAGAAAAAGACAATATGCCTTATTAATGTCTAATGAAAGGAACATAAATATCCTTTCTGCTCGATTTAAGATAGTTTCAGACTTCATAGACTTGCCCACACCTCCAGATACTCCAACTGCTTGTGACACTGGAATATCTTTATTAGGGCCACACTTAAAGGTTTTTACACCTTGGGCATTTTTCTTTATTTTCTTTGCTGGTGGTACATCAGTATCAGATAATGTAGATATTTCCCTTTTCTTGATTTCAATGTTTGATGCAGGCATAGATTTTTTATTCATAGGCACACTCAGACTCATGTCTTCTGCACAGTCTTTGGATTTGGACTTTAGAATGTCAATGGGTATGTGGTGACTATCTAGGGATTTATGTTTATTTTCTTTTGCTCTGGCGTCTATCATTTGCTCTTTAAAAGCTAACCAGTGGATCCCACTGCTCTAATAATCTTTTTAGACATTTTCCCAGAGAAAACCATCTTGTGCATACATGTTTCAGTACTTTTTTACTTCAACACCATACAACATTTGAAACTGCTTCAACTGTGTTTTTCTTTTACTACTTGACTTCAAGTAATAAAAAATGTCAACCAAAATTTCATCAACAGATACTGGAAAGCTAGCAGCCCCCTTTTTAGCAGCCAAGTTAATTAAGTGGCAAGGACAGCCAATTACCACCAGATCCTTTTGTGCATTTTTTAGAACTGCAGCAACACCATTCTTTGAGCCAACCATTACAGGTGCATTATCTGCACTTAATGCAATGCAATTTTTAACTGGTATATTTCCAGATTCAAAAGTGTCTAAAAGAAGTTTGCCAATGTTCTTTCCTGTTGAATCACCTGCCAAAGCTGGCACAGGTAGTCAACTTTATATGCACTGGCATTATAAAAACTAACAACGACTGGGTAAAGTTGTGAATCACTGTCATTACTTCCATCTATTGCAATTGCAAATGGAGTGTTTCTCAATAAACTCAATAGAGATTCTGAATTTTTAGAAGACATTTCTGCAATAATAGCAGAAGTTTTTGTTCTTGCACTGCCATACCTTTTGGCAACTTCACATTTCAGGAACATTGCTCGGAACAAAGGACTTGCATGGTCAGAAACTGCAATAGGTAAATTATGTTCGATGATAAAAGCAGTAAAAAGGCATTCAGCATTTATAACATCGAATTCACTATTATCATTAGCCCTATTGATAAATGCTTCAATATTAGAGTTCTTTTTGATACATGCTGCAAAATCACGATGTTTTTTTGATTTAATATGCACTTTAACATCACTAATGCCTCCATGGGAAATGTTCAAATCGCAACTACAGAGCGAACAAAAAGCAAAATTCTCACCTTTCCGCCACTTCAGAATGAATGGGAATTTATTCGTGTAAGAATCTAAAAAAATTTGTGAATACTGCTTGTTTGACATTTTACCCGACAATTTTCCAGTATCAACGTCAAGTCACTGCACGTGCTTTGTCCAAAAACATGAAACAAACTTTGCGACGCCAATCGCCACATACTGGTGATGAATCGCTATGGTCGCGGTTTTTTCCACTTGGTCATGTGATTTCATGACGCAAATCAACTTGCTTTTGCATGGGGTGCGTTTGGTTTCTCAGCGCAGCATTGTTCAGACTCTTAGCAGTACTTATATGCAGCGATATGATCCCGTTGGATGAGTAAAATTTTTAATGCATAAAACTTCACACACTCACAGAAATTACATGTTATTTTTACTTTTTAACATTTTCAGGAAAATTCGTACATTTATCAAGTATTCCGTACAATCGTACAATACGGTCAAAATTCGTACATTGTACGGATGTTTCGTACAACTTGGCAGCTATGCCTTCTGGTCAGCATGAAAAGAAAAATATACAAGGTGTCCATAAATTATCTTTATAGGTCGTTAAAACTTTTTAATCTTTAAAACTTCAAGCATGAATAAAAAATTCAGGAATTGATATAATTTGATGCAGTTTGTTATATTGAAAGATTAATTCTTAAAATCTTAATGGGAATTTTTCCATTTACTTGCAAGATATGTACTCGGTGTTTATAACTTACAACATCAAAGTTGCTGCAAATGGCTACTCCACATGAGAAGGCACAATGCACTTCCTGGTTCACAGAAACAAAATCAGATATTCAAGGCTAGCAGAAGTTCAGAAGTACAAAAGAGAAGCACCATCATGAGTGGCACAAGAACTTTATGAAAACCAATGAGCAGCATACTACATTAAAAGGGGATACCAAACACAAACACAGAAGAAACTGAATGTGTTGTGTGTAGCATTTGCTTGCAGCCTTACAAAGTCAGTTCGTACAGCTCTGTGTGTGCCAAGAACTTAGTATTACAACACTTGAAGGCACACAAAGATATGAACAAGCATTTGTGTCTGTAAGCTTATAATAAAGATAAAATGCTACAGGCTAGTCAGCCAGGTGATAAACTGAAATGCACTACATGTGCAGTTGATGTGTTGACCTGGAGTGACGATGACAGGAGCTTCCTTTATGTTCTCTTCAGTGATGAGGCAACCTTGCACATATCAGCATTACAGAACAAATATAATGTTATCCCCATGAGATTTACAAACTGCAGTGCTATAGTCCCAAGTTGAATATGTGGTGTTGTTTCTTGTACAATAAAATCACTAATATTAACAAAACCCCTTGAGAAATGCAAAAATACCTTCCCAATTAGTTTTTAAAGTAATATGATGTGTGAAGTAAACAATTACAAAACTCTTATTAAAGTAAAGCATAAGGTACAATTTTAAACAAACCTACCTCAGCATGTGACTTTATATGATTACATATACCAAACACACATTATAACTTATATTTGTCCATGGGACCTACCCGATGAAGCACTAAAGACAAGCATTACTAAGAAACATCCAAAAACTTCTAAACTACTGTTACTTATTTCCTATCAATACCTAACGCACACACACAATTAAAATACAAGCTTAAAAGTTAAAAACTCTTCTTTTTTTCCTCTTTTTCTTTTCACTTTCCACATCCCTTTTATGCTTTTAATAAATATACAAACTCATATTGAGTCTTCTCCCTCCCTTCCCATGATAAACTCGCAATTCATTAAAAAACATACCAACTATCTTAAAACTATAAATTAAAAAAACACAAAAACAAACACACCTTCCGTACTTCACTCGTGGTCCTCAACTGAAGTATGGATGGAAGGTGTGTTCCAGTAAGATTGAGCAACCCCACACTGGGGTACATGTGTTTGTGATTTCCTGAATAAACAATTTCTTTATTAGTGGATTGGATAGGATGGTCCAATTCCTTGGCCACCTAGTTCACTTGATATATTCCCTCTGGACTTTGTTGTTTCAGAGGTTGTGTTAAGGTGCATAAAACAAGGATAAAAAAAAACGATGACCTCAAGGAAAGTGTTACGGAAGCCACTGTAATTGTTCATGTGAAGATTCTTGAGTGAATAAGAGTCTAAATCAAGTTACAGACATGCCAACCTTCAAAATCTGAAAATCGGGAGATTTTTACAGCTCATAAAATCACACGAGTGTTATTTTTTTTTATCATTTTCTAGAAGTAGTATTATTGGTTCACTAAAAGTTCTAGAGAAGCGGGGTGAAAAAAAAAAAAAAAAAAAAGCACGGAAATCAACACCGCCTCCCCCTACTGAAATTAGTTTTCAGGTACGTTGATTCCGCAAGATAATGAAAACGTAAAATGGCCCACATGTATTTTTTGAGGATAAAATAGCAGCAAATTGTTTTTTGTTTCTTCTTTAGGGTGTGCACAAAGGCGACGACGACAGAAAGCATCGTACTAACATTGCGTGCTAACTCTCAGGATTTTCATTACAAGGCGAGGCCAACTTTTGTAGTTAAGAGAATTTGCTGCAATGTGCACTGCTTTGCTGAGGCGAGGCGTTGAAAGACTAAACTGAAAGCAGAAGACAGGGCAGCTCCCATACGTCAATTAATTACTGGCCCTCCCCAGCATTCTAGTGCCGGAGTGGGCGAGTTCTTTGCTGAAGGCATCATGTGACAATCGGACTGGGAGAAAAAAATTTAAAGCAAATTTTTTCCGACCCATCTCAGACTATTGATTGAAAGACAGCACTTAGACCACTGTGCCACCGGGCGGCTTTCATTTTGCAGGTAGGAGGAGAGGACAAGTACGAAACTGATGACTGTAATGTCGACTTGCATCGACGCAGAAAGATAAAGATTTCATAGGCAATTCAAAACCATGGTGGTTGATGGATTGCTGACCATCCTACTGGCTAGTTCTTGGTGAAAATCAGGAGAATTTGACATTCATCCGGAGGGCGGGAGGAAGGGCTGAAAATCCTGAGAGTTAGCACGTCTGGGCTTTGTTGAGGCGAGGGGTTGAAAGAACTGCAAGGAGAAGGCATGGCAGTTCTCACCTGTCAATCAATTACTGACCCTCTCCGGCATTCAAGAGACAGAGTGGGTGAGCTATTTGCTGAAGGCATTGTATGACAACCAGACTGTAAGAAACAATTTTAACGCAAATTTTTAATAAGTGAGCGAAATTTTTGCAGTGAATGAATGAGATGTTACAGCATAAAGTTCAGTTTTAATTTTCACCATATCCATTGAAAACTTTAGAAGTCATGCATTAAGTTTTTTTTTTTTCAAGTTTTATTACTACGCGTTTATTAACTACTTTTTTTTTAAATACAACTCTGCAGTTTTTCCCTTAAAAGCTTTTCTTTCTTTCCAAACCACAGTTTGCGTTTGTCATCGAGAAACTTAAAAACTTTTCTTTCCAAACCACTACATAGCGTTTGTCATCGAGACACTTTTTACCTCATTCGCACACCATTACAGCGAACAGAATCAATGAAGACAGCGGTATCTGTCAAAACAAATGTGGAAGTATCAAGTTTTTTTGGGTTTTTTTTAGGTTGGAGGTTTAATGATCACCATGAGTAACTCTCGTGGGCTATAAGCAGTCGCCCGTCCATAATTTAGGGCCACTGGTTCCAGGGAAGGGAGAGAGAGAGCCAGTGCCGTAAGAAAAATACAAAATCCATGCCTCACCGAGATTCGAACTCGGACCCAACTCGGACAATCGGGCGGAACCCAGCACTTAGACCACAGCGCCATCGGAACACCTCAGCAATGTTTGCCAACGCCGCTTTTTTTTTTTTTTTTTTTTTTTTTGCAGATAGGAGGAGAGGAAAAGTACGAAACGGATGACTGTAATGCTGCCTTGCATCAACGCAGAAAGAAAAAGATTTCAGGCAGTTCAAAATTTTTTTCTTCTGTTCCAATCTAAAGTGGTGATTGATGGAATTTCGACCATTATAACGGCTAATTATCGGTGAAAATCGTGAGAATTTGACATTCATCTGGAGGGCGGAAGGATGGGCTGAAAATCCAGAGAGTTGGCATGTCTGTGAGTACATTCTAGATGTAACACATCTAGACTGTACTCAGTCTAGATGTGCTTAGGATGCTCACATCAAGCTGTACTAAAATTTCAGCCCACACATTTCAATACATTAATACATAAATTTTATTTTACTTCTAATACAGATCAAAATTTTATTTGCATGAGCAATCAAGTCACCTTTTCTGCAGATTATATGAGTCAAATTGCTGCCCATAAGGTCAGATAATCATATATGCAGAAGAAATTCATTATGAATTTACAAAACAGGTATACTAGCTTTTAACTTCTAAATTATTTAAAAATTTAAATTCATTTCAGTGTTCAAGATTTTATAAGTTCAGAACCCATAATTGACCCATTCTAAAATGTTAACAGCATGTAAATAATTCTTTGGTTAGAATAACTTAGTTAATTAAAAAATAACTTTATGGTAATGACTGCTTACTCATGATCTGAAACAGTAGACTGTGTAGGGTAGTCCAATGACATCGTTGAACGCTCATGTACAGGTATTTCCTGAAAAGAAAAAAAAATTAATTATTTATCTTCAAGAAACAGTGGTGAACAGGAAAAACAAAATTCCAATTATGAATATACATAGCATTCTACCCTATTCTGATTTTCCATACTTAAATAATTACATAATGCTCGTCGTCAAAAATAAATATATCAATAAGTAATTCATATTTAAACTACTAATTTCAAACATAAAATTTCACTGAGTACTCTAAGATCATGACCATCACATATCTATGCCAATATAAGCTCATGCAAGTTTTTTGTTGAAACGACCACTTAAACAAAAAAATGCTGCTTTCCAACAAAATGTATTTACCTCTTTCTGCTAGCTGAAAGACTTTCTGCATCTCCCATATCACTTCACCCATTATCAGATGACTGACCTTGCATCTTCTATTAATCTTGTTCGAAGTCTATCCCTCATCCTGTGAGCTACTGCTACATACACATTCATTCACATTCAGCTCTAACTGTGCCCCCCACCCCCAGTCTATGTACTGCACTGTGTAAACAAGTTTGGTACTCTGACTAACTGCTTTCTGGGTAAAAATATTGTCACACTGCTACAAAATAAAAAAATAAAAAAAAAAAAAAATTTCCTTGATTTGCCAATTCTGCTGTTTAGCTCCTTATTCACACTTTTTCTACATTGTTATAACTTTCAGAGTTAAGACTCAACTTGATCTCAACTTCTCAGAAATTGATACAGACCTCCCAACCACTTAATATTAATATCCATAAAATGCTCAAAATTTCTGCTCACTTGAATGAAGTTACACTGTAAATTGTTTATGTTCTTATGAATTAGCATGAGCTCAACACATAAGGTACTGCTGATACTAAAAACACCTAATTCAGTACCTAATACTAACATCTTTTCTTTACAATCTGCAGACCTATCTATATTTCCTCATGGCTGGTCCCAAACCACTTAACAATGCTTCCTTTATTTTTTTTATTGTTACAAGGCTTTTGGCATGAAGGCTTTAGCATCTTTGGGATATTTAGCATTTATTTTTTATTTTTTTTTGTTTGGAGGTTTAACGACCACCGTGAGTAACTCAATGGGCTATAAGCAGTCGCCCGTCCCTAATATAAGGTCACTGGTTCCAGGGAAGGGAGAGAGCCAGTGCCGTAAGACAAACACAACATCCATGCCCGACCGGGATACGAACCCGGACCCCTTACGGACGAATGATCAGAGGCCAACGCCTTAGACCACTGCGCCACCGGGGCGGCTATTTAGCATTTAGCTCCTTAGCTTTAAAAATATAATGATAAATTTATTTCTAGGCATCCAGTCAAAGGCCTTTTCAAACTCAATGAAGACTATCTAATATCTTGAAGGTAAGTTTATCTTGAAAACCCATACCTTTCTGAACCAACTTTGTGCATCGCTCAACTAATTTTCCACCACCTCTCCAAGTTTATCATGCTTCAATAAATTCCACAAAGGAATGCTGACCGACAGGATGCCAGAATAATTACTTAATATTCCCTTCTTGTGAAATAATACAATAACTTGTGCCAGCGCTTGGCACAAAAACAAAACAGTTTCACATGTTATTTTGATTCTTTGTAACCAAAATGCAATGTCATTAAATAATGCACAACACCGTGTAACACAAAAATTATTATTATTATTTTTTAATGCTTCTTATACAATTCAGGGGTGCTGATTCCAATGGTGGTCTTAGTTCTTAATACAGTCATTTGCCTTTGTTAGCGGGTAAACATGGCCACAACAAGAGGTTGTAAGCTCTCCCCAGACTCTTTCTGTTGTTTTTGTGGGTACTATACAGTATTGGTCCTACGCAAGTGGATCACGAAATTACCACAGGAACTAACATGGTTCATACGCTTTTACAATCACAAAATTCCAGGACATTTCCAGGACTTTTGGATATTTTACCAGGACAAACGATCCAAACGCTCTTACTTAAAATACAATAAACCATAGGTCTGTTCAACCTGTAACAAACAATTAACAGGGTATTATATTTGCACTTTTAAGGTATTAACCTCTTGCAAAGTGCGCATAGCTTACGTGCAATTCATAAATGAAAAAACCATTAGAAAGTACCACGCACTCACCAAAAATTATGGTAACCTCCAATGACAACACACTTCCAACACGTCATTCATCGTGATGTAACTGGGCTTCCAAGGTTAACAGACTTCTTGCTTACGCTTCTTACTTCCGGGTGTGAAACATCGTTTTTTTTTTTTTTTTCCCCTTAGCCTTATGAGATGTTACTCAAAAAGCTTGTCAATTCTATAAAAATCACACACACAACTCATTCATACCATTCAAGTAAAAACTATGAACATAACCTTACATTCATAGGTGATTAAACCTTGGTCAACTGTAATTATCAAACTCCTCCTTCTGTTTCACAACCTCTGCTACTCCCACTGTAAGTGTCACACCCATTCAGCCCCTCACATCCAATCCTCTAGTACTTTCAACAGGCCTCTGTCATCTTCAGGAGGCAGGTGTGTCTCACCCGCCCACCACAGCTCAAGTGAGCAGAGCCATCGAGGCATGGGCCCCAGTCTCTATCGCTGAATCGTTGTGTCTCTGGCGCCATCTATTGTCCCTGCTGCTCTTTTTCCCTCTTTCTTTTTACGCTGCTGTTCAATTTTTATTAGGGCTTTCCATTGTTCGTTTAGGTTACTTGGCTCATTAATGTTGCATAATCTTGATCTGTTTTTTTCAATTAATACTGATTCTGCTATTCTTAACTGCTTTTTGTTTTTACAGCTCTTAATAATTTTAATATCTTCAAACCTTGGACATTGTTGATTTTCCATACAGTATTGGGTCAATGCTGTCTTAGCTTCTTTTATTCCAATTATTAATATGCTGGTTCAATCTATACTTTAATTTATTCTTGGTGCTGCCTATATATGACACAGGTGGTTGCTGGTCTATTGGGATTTCATAAATTCCTGCTCTATCTAATTGGCTAATTTTTTCATTTTTAATCACTAAATTTTACAGTAAGTACCTGATTTCCTACCTGTATGTCATACTTGCCACAAAGTTTATTAATTTCTGCTGACACATTTTCTATATATGGTATTGCTCCTACATATTTTACAAGTTTTTTATCAGTCTTGACCTTATTGTAACCCTGAGTTACTTCATAAATCCATTTTTTAATACCTGTTTAGGGTATCCAAAATCATATGTAATTTTTTCAATATATTCAATTTCTTCATTTCTATACTGTTCAATTGATGAGTGTGTTAAACTTCTTTCAATTAGTGTTTTAATACTATTTCTTTTATGTGTTAATGGATGTGATGACTGAAATGGTATAAGTACTGGGATATATGAAGATTTTCTATGCACTCTGAATTGCATATTCTCCTCTGTTTTAACAATCAAAACGTCCAAAAATGCCAAAGTATTGTCATGTTCTTGTTCTACTGTCAGTTCTATAGATGGATAAATTTCACTATACTTTTTTGTCAAGTCCTCAAGTTCATCATTTTTTAGCCTGGATAACAGAAAAATGTCATCAACATATCTGCAGTATATCAGTGGTGGATCCTCGAGTTTACTTATTATTTTTTCCTCAATGTCACTCATTATAATTTCAGCAAATAAAGTTGACAGTGGTGACCCCATAGGTCCACCATGATTTTGTTTGTACATCTTGTTGTTAAACTTAAAAATGTTATTTTCATATATGTACAATAAAATTTCTCTTAACTCCTCTATTTGTATTGCATTCATTGTCTGTAGCACATATAATTTTTCAATAATTATAGTGTCTGCATGAGAAAAAGATTATGAGTATGAAGTATAAAAGATCTTGTGTACGGCGTGTAATGGATATTTGTGAAGCACGAGTTGTATGTCAAAATCTCTGTAAATGGAGAAGTTTGATACGACAACAGTAAGTTAAAATATCTGGTAGTTTGTATTTCTTTTTGGAGCTAACCTCTGAATCTCAGAGAACAGCTTAGTGATATGTATGTATATGTATGTATGTTTAGTTCAATTACACTGATCTGCAATTTTTCAACTTTTTTCTGTTGTTTTCAAATGAATAGGTGTAACTGAATGGATTTCTTGCGCAGATTCCGAAAATGACCTTCAAAATTCCGTATCACGTCAAGTTTTTTCACAAATGACGGAAATGTTAAAATTTAAAAAAATGTTATTTTTTAATGACATTGCTATATGGCAACGTTTGTAACGTGTGAAAATGTTCTCTGGAGGGGTGGAATGATTGTTTAAGGAATAGATAAACATAAATACATATTCAAAAGCAAACATACCTAACATTCGCCACTGGGCTCCCCTTCAAACTTCCTCTTTTTGGATTGTTTTCGGTGTGCGTCCGTACAGTTTCTGTTCAACATTCAACAATAGTCGGCCATCATATGTACAGTCCACTTTCCTTGGTATCTCTTTTCCATCAATTTAATATCCTGATGGAAGCGCTCGCTATGTTCTTCCGAAAAATCACCAAGATTGTTAGGAAAGTAATTTAGATGAGCATGAAGAAAGTGAACTTTGACGCTCATGTTGCAACCAAGCAGTTCATAGGATTCCAGCATGTCCTCGACTAAAGTGGTGTAATTTGAAGCCTTCGTGTTCCCCAAAAAGTTGTGTACCACATTTCTGAATGCAGTCCATGCTCGCAATTCGCACTCACTCATGGTTTCCTTGAATATGTTGTCTGCCATTAATTTTCGTATTTGAGGGCCTATGAAAATGCCACCTTTAATTTTTTCAGACGTGATTGATGGAAACTTACCACCAAGATACTGAAAGCATTTACTGTCCCTGCTTAAAGCTGTCACGAATTGCTTCATTAAGCCAAGTTTGATGTGTAAAGGTGGCAACAGAATTTTTGAGAAATCAACCAGTGGAAGTGAAACAATGTTTTTTTCGCCAGGTGTGAATGTACTTCTGACTGGCCACTGCTGCCGAACCCAATGTTCCATCCTTGCTCTGGAGTCCCATTCACACAAAAAAGCAAGGAAATTTGGTGTAGCCTGCCTGTTGGACGAGAAACATTCCAATCACCTTGAAATCCCCGCACAAAGACCATTCATGAAACTTGTACTGCACACTTTCCAGCAGTAATTTAAGGTTCTCGTATGTCTCTTTCAAAGTCACAGAATGTGCTACTGGAATGGATGGATGGATGTTAGTATTGTGTAATAAAACACCTTTTAAACTGGATTTGCTGGCATCTATGAACAACCTCCACTGTCCTGAATTGTAATTAATGTTGAAGTATTTCATGACTGCCGGAATGTCTCGACAATATACCAAACCGCCTTCCTCAGCAAAAAACGGAACCGATTCTGCTTCTCGGTGTCTGTACCAGGAGAATCTTGTATTAGGACATAGTAAATTCTTTTCCTGATGTCGTGATCCTAAAAGCTCTGCTGCGTCTTTAGGTAAATTCAGATCACGAACCAAATCATTCAGTTCATGCTGGGTAAATGGCACTGGGGTTTCATTCTCTACGCTGTCCGGTTGGTACATCTCATCACTTGTATTACCGTCTGAATCGGTGTCTGTTGGGGGCTTGATATTGGACGGGGATGGCACAGGGATGGATTCACTATGGGGCACTGGTCTTATGGCAGATAGGATATTGGGATACACAATGTTACACTTACTGGTTCTGGTATGGCCCACGATATTCACTGTACAGAAGTAGCAGTCGTCACTGTGATTTTTTGGCTCACGCCACACCATGGGTACACCGAATGGCATTGATGACCTTTTTCCACTTTTCTAGTTCCTCAACCGCTCCACACATGCACGGCACACATTGTCAGGAGCCCAAACTCTGTCCTGATCTGCTAGTTTAATGCCGAAGTATTGAAAATAAGCATTTTTCATGAAAGGCATAATATTTTGCCTCTGTTTTTTTCCTGTCGTATAACAGCCACATATGTAGCAAAATATGTCTGGATGATTTTCACAACCACGTGAAGCCATTGCACACGCCACAAAGAAACAACCGAACGGGACCAGTCCCTTCTTTGCACTGACTAGTGTAACACGATCTGCCCCCGAATGGCGCCACATGTGACCAATAGAAAGAAGGGAGCAGTGGCGTGAGGTATGAGTCATACTGCCGTGCCAAGATAACATTCTCTCATGTTCCACCTTTGTGAGTGGCGCAAATCGTGACGTCATACAGATAAAACAGTTGCATTTCCATTATCAGCTATATATTAATGTTTATTGCGCAAATTGTGACATCATACAGATAAAACAGTTGCATTTCCATTATCAGCTATATTTTAATGTTTATTTATTCCTTAAACAATTATTCCACCCTCCAGAGAACATTTTCACACGTTACAAATGTTGCCATATAACAATGTCATTGAAAAAATAACGTTTTTTTTTTATTTTCACATTTCCATCATTTGTGAAAAAACTTGATGTGATACAGAATTTTGAAGGTCATTTTCGGAATCTGCGCAAGAAATCCATTCAGATACACCTACTAATTTCAAAACAACAAAACCTTGCATATTAGTGTTATTGAAGCAAATTACAGAATAAAAAACAACATAAAACTCAAAAATACATAGGTATGTGGCATTACTTTTAAAATGTTTTCATATACCACACAATCAATACATAAAATACAATTTATATTTAATTATTTTGAAATAATGCTTACATTGAAACTTTAAGGGTAAGGAAAGATGAAATATTTTGAACTTTTTCAAAGGACCAAAGGGATTGTTCTTTCTTAAACACATAATCATGAGAGCAAGTAATTGTGTTACATTTAGGGAACAAAATTCCAACATAATATTGATGCTGTTGTAGCGAAGTTTCAAATTTGTATTTGCCAGCACACAAAGTATGCACAAAAAATTTTAACATAATATGAAAGAGAATAATGGGTAAACCTTAAATCCAAGGGCTACAACTGCATTTTTAAGTGATCAAAGCAATTTAGCTGGGCATGATTAGAAAACTAATTATAGAAGATGAAAAGTGATTAGTTTGCTCAGAAAATACTAAGAAACAACTAGATTTATGTTTCTGATATTAGAAAGCAATCTAATTTTATGGCAATTTTTTATGTAAAGCATTCATTAGCAAATTTTAGTAAAGGTCAAAATAACCCACAAAAAAAAAAAAAAAAAAAAGCTATTTATAAAACATCAGCTACTTCCACCAGTGGCTAAAAAGTATGTTACGAAAATTAACAAATGGCGCAAAAATGTTTCGCATAGCAGAAGGAAGGTATGAGAGACAAAAATATTTTCAAATCAAACAGTTAAAAGAAGAGATAGAGAAGGAAACATGATATAATTGTATGCCTTATAGCAGAAGAATTTTGCACAATGGAAAAGTTGAAACAGGCTAAAAGTATTCTTCATAGCAAAAGCTATGCTAAAGAAACAAAAACTTTTCAAATAGGTCTCCCAAAAGCAGAAATAGCAAGAAAAACGTTTTGACCTTTACAACCCTTAGGGGAAAAGTACACATTATTTGAAGAGGATCTTCTTATTGTAGCAAAAATCTATTCACTCTCCATCTTTATTATAGCGAACGGCATACAGTAAAAGAAGAAATTTCTCATTAGAGTTTCTAGAGGCAGAGGTAGGCTGCAAATGAAAGTACATAACCACCTGGGGGTAGAATTGTGAACCACAAACTTCCTCATACAAACTAAGTATTCCATAAGGTAAATGGTATCTGTTGTTAAAATAATTTTTTAAATTTGACATTTAGAAGTACAGATATTGAGAAAAATAAATTAAATATTTGTAACTCCTACTGGCGAAATTGTGCATTATTTTGGGAAGAAAATACAAACAAGAAGTTTTCATAGTTAGTAATTTATGGTCGAAAGAGAATACCGTATATACTCGCGTATAAGTCGACCCCCCCCCACTTTCAGAGGAAAAAATCGTAAGAAATCGGAAACTCGCGTATAAGTCGATCCTGGAATGAGAAAAAAATTTTCAATGAATTTATTCAAAAACATTTGAAAACAAAAAAAATATATATATAATACTAAATTTAATTTGCATACCCAAAAACTTCATCGGAACCCTTCAAAATCCGATTCCGAGTCAGACTCGCCAAACAGTTCAAAAAGTCTTTCTCCGTCATCGGCGCGTCATCATAAACATCAGTATTCCCATCTATGCCTGTGTCATCACAATCACTGTCATCATCACTCATAAAAAATCCCATCATCCTCTATGCCATCAAGTTTGTTACTAATGCAACATTTCTTGAATGATTTCACGACCATTTCCGCAGGTATCGCATCCCAAGCATCCTTGACCCATCGCGAATCAAAACGATATCCGGCTTCTTTAGATTTCCGCCCTTCGTTTCAGTTGGCAAATCGGAACTTATCCAATTTGCCCAATACCTCCGCACATTGTCCTTGAAGGGCTTATTAAGGCAGACATCTAGTGGTTGAAGAACAGATGTCAACCCACCTGGGATGACAGCAAGAGTTGTTTTTGAATTTTATGCAGTTTTTTTCACTTCTGCACAATGGTGTGCAACAAACATATCCCACACCAAAAGAGAAGGTTTCCTCAAAAGTGCACCTGGCCTTTTGTTCCACACATTCTGTAACCATTCAATTGTTCCGGATTCGTTCATCCATCCTTTTTCATGGGCACGAACGAGCACACCAGACGGAAAGACAACACTTTTTGGCAGAGTTTTGCGTTTGAAAATAATTACCGGAGGTAACTTCCTGCCGTCGGCCAAACAGGAAAGAACAACCGTGAAACTGGATTTTTCGTGGCCAGTCGTTTTGATCAAGATATTTTTTTCGCCCTTTTGGTTCACCGTCTTATTTCCAGGAAGGTCGAAACACATGGCAGTTTCTCATCCATGTTCCCTATTTGGGAAAGTTCAAAAGCAGTCTCTTTTCTCTTTTGAATTACATACTTTTGAAATTCCATTATCTTTGCTTCGAGGTCATGAGGTAACTTTTGTGCAATTTTGGTGCGCTGGCATAGACACAACCCATAGCGGTTCATGAACCTTGTGCACCAACCTGGTGAGGCACGAAAAGTGTTATTTGCGGCTGCAAACTTTTAATCTTTTGCGAGCTTCATTGCTCGCAAACGTATACCAGCTTCGAGGTCATGAGGTAACTTTTGTGCAATTTTGGTGCGCTGGCATAGACACAACCCATAGCGGTTCATGAACCTTGTGCACCAACCTGGTGAGGCACGAAAAGTGTTATTTGCGGCTGCAAACTTTTAATCTTTTGCGAGCTTCATTGCTCGCAAACGTATACCAGTTCGCGTTACAATGTAACCATTTTGTCTGCAGCCCACAATCCAATCATTCAAGACACTTTCCAGCTCTGGGAAAGATGTCGTTCCACGGCGCAGTGCCTTTTGCGATTTTGGGATTTTCACTAAGTCTGTTTTTTTTTTTTACGTCAATCTCGAATCACTTTTCGTTAATGCCAAATTGACATGAAGCAGCACAGTTGTTAGTATTTTCTGCAAAAGAAACCACTTTCAACTTGAATCCTGCGTTATAGGATATCCGTTTCTTTACACAATCCGTGTCACCCATAATAGGAGAAGCGGGACACGTGCGGTTAAGAACAAGAAAAACACGTGCAATTAAGAACAACCAACACCTAACACTGGCTGTCGCATGGCTCCATTACGTCGAAGGTCAGCGCAATCAACTGGCAGCCGGAAGGGCGGAGCTTTCTATGCGCTGCTGTGACTGCGCTGTGGATACGCAAAGCCAGGAGAGAGGAGACTTTTCAAAGCGCGAAGAAATTCGGAGGGTCGCGATTTCGTAATTCTACCACATCGGTGTTTTTTCTTTCTTTTTTCTTTCTTTCGGAGGGCCGCGATTGCATAATTAATACCGCATCGATTTCGTAATTAATACCGCATCAGCATTTTTGTTTCTTTTGGGATGGATTGCCTTTTGCCTCATGGGAAGAACTTTTGGACTTACGATTTTTTTGGACCCCGCGTATAAGTCGACCCCATTACTTTGAAGCTCTCATTTTGTCCCAAATTTCTCGACTTATACGTGAGTATATATGGTACTTGTCAATCGGGTTATTAGTCCCATAGATATTACTGTAAAAGGAAACATGAATTTACGCCCTCTAGTGGTGCACTTGTGCGTCAAGAAATATTTGAAATTATATGAGAAACATTTCGCACCAAAAATTTTCGGCAACAAAGAAAGAATTTTTCAAATCGTACTCCTAGAAACAGAGATATGGACAAAAATAAGATATACATATGCACCTCTGGTGGGAAAATTATACACTATTTAAGCAGGAGGTACTCTAAAAAAGTTTTTGGAGGTGAGTGGTATCGATCCACGTAGGAATTTTTTCAATCGATTTTCGAGCTTAAATTTTGTTGCAAATATATCAGAAGCAAAAATAAACACTTATAATAACCATTTTTTGTTTACCAAAAATGGGAAATTATATGCAAAACATTTCCCCTCAAGAGCTGTATCCAACGCAGGAAGAATTTTTCAAATCGGACTGTTAGAAGCGGAGATATTGGGAAAACCGTGATTTACTGTTACGCCCCTAGCGGAAAATGTATGTATTATTTGAAAACGGGACTGTAAGTAAAATAGTCTTCGATATAGAAGCCATCGAAAGGAAAAAGAATTTTTTTCAACTGGATATTTAGAAGCAAATGTATGAAATAAAATGCATTTTAAATTCGATATGATCTTTATTTGCCCCCTAGCTGCGAAGTTGTGCATCGGAAAAAACTCGGAACAAATAGATCATCATTCTCACATTTAAGCTTCCTAATACAAAAAAATTTACAAATTGCACTAATAATTGCAGAGATATGGTCTCCCCGGCGGGACAAAGTGATAACATAAGCATGACACAAAAGATGCTAATAACGCAGCTTTAGTCCTCCTAAACAGACTAAGACCCCCACCACCCCACCTCGCGTTTTGCACGGGGTGGGGAAGAAAATATGTCAGACATAAGTTATGTCAGTAGAAAAATCTTTAACTACAAAACATCAAGCAGAGTCAAAAAGGCGGGAATGGATAAAATTCCAGGACATGCAACAGAATTTTAGGACATTCCCAGGACAAACTGGAATTCCAGAACATTTCCAAGATTTCCAGGACGCGTACGAACCATGAACTAAGCTTTCTATTGCATATCAAGCTTACTTCGGAAAGTCTATGGAAAACCAAGATAAGGTTTTGGCACCACATTTTTGCTGTGGTAGTTGCAGGTCAACTTTGGAAGGCTGGCTTCATTGGTGCAAGGAAAGCAATGCCACTTGCCATTCCATGAATTTGGAAAGAACTAAAGAGTCATCTTGATGACTGTTTCTTTTATATTGTGGATATTTCCAAGCACAAGAAGCCTGGAGACTAGAACGCATCCCAACATACCATCATCTACTGCACCAGTTCCACATTGAAATGATCTTTCCATTCCACAACCACCAAAAAGTGCGGAGACAGTAGAGGAAGCTGTCCAGTCGTGGCGATTGTGAGGACAACAAAGATATGGACTTCCAAGGTGCATTTTGCAGTGCTCAGCCACATTTTCCGAATCAACAAGAACTAGATGATTTAATAAGAGACCTGGGGCTAACAAAATCAAATGCAGAGCATCTGACTTCTCGTTTGAAAGAGTGGAACTTATTGAATCCCAGCTGCAAATCGACTTCACACAGAAAAGGACATGAACATATGTAGCCCATTCCATTTCAAATCAGGCAGAGGGCTGTCAGGTGATCACCAGGAATTTTTCTGGAAAAAAAAATTCATATGCAGATTGTGATGCTTTTAAAATGGTGCACAGCAGTGAAGCCTTCACAGCAGGACACTTCTGATTTTTAAGAATTAATAACAAGTCTTGGAATTTTAAAGCTACAGCTCAGTTTTACTTTTGCTTACAGCCTAGATTCTGTTTCCATAGGAAGCATAATGTGGGGGCTTTAATATGCATAATCACTTTTAATACGGCTGTGCCTCATGTTTAAGTTAAAAAAATAGCAAAATGTAAAAACATTAAAAAATGCAATTTTTACCATTTTTTTTTTAGAAAATTATACAACTGTTTCACCTTTACTCAAGTTTCTTTAAAAAATGCTTTGCCTGCATTTCAGTCTTACTTTTCCAATGATAAACATCCAAATATTGAAAAAATGAAAGATATTAAGGAAAACGTCAAATTTCAAAAATTAATAAAAAAAAGGCAATTTTTTAAAAATCCGAAAATTTGGTAGATGATAGTCATTATGTGCTAGTATAAGATAAAGCAATAAATAAAGGTATTTCAGTTGTAAGTTTTTTTTATATGCAGCCTAACATGTAGTGTACTAGCCATACTGTCAATTATAATAACAAAAAGTTTGTTTTCAAGTAAAAATGTAAATTGCACTATAAAAAATCCTACCATGATGAACAACACTCAGCTTTTATGAGATATCGTTTGCATTTTAATCCCCTTTTCTCTGTGGGCATTGGCCTTCTTCACGCTGTTCCGAGATCTCTGCTACCTTTCATACACCCGCTCTTTCCTGCTGATCCATAAGCCATCGATCACGTTGTTCGGCTGTCTCACTTGCTCGAAGTAATTTCACTTTCTTTGCTTTCGGCTGAACTTGTCCGACGGGTTTCCGTTTTTTTTTTTTCTTTTTTGGAGACATTTCAACCACACTTGATGAAAAGAGCACTTCAAAATTATTCACCATGCTGAATCACAAAGCAGTACTTTATTTGCACCGGCCGTTCTGACACCTTATCACAATTTATAATGGCCGTTCTGAGCCCTAAAAACTTGAAATAGCAAACATGTACAACAATGCACTTCCTACACTCCGCATTTAGCTTTCTAGAGTGTAGATAAAGCACTTTCTAGCAAACCGCTTAGAAAACCATTGAGAATGATGCGTAACCATTAGGACTCTTCAGCCTAAACCAAGGAAGCTTGCGAGGAGTGAGGCGTCACCTGACGATCGTTGCTCTGACACGCTGAGTAATACCACAGCAGCCCACTTTCTTCCAGTCTATAGCGGGCCCTGTAAAAACACATGACTTTTTTTTACCCCTTAGGGATGGAACTGTACACTTTAACTCGCACTAAAAACTCGAAATAGCAAACATGTACCACAAGCTCTTTTTGCAGCCCCGCATTGGGGAATTTTTTTTATTTTATGTTTTATTTTTACGAATTTTCCAAAATTGGACCCCGGTCATTATTTATATTCTCTCGGAAATAGATTTTTTTTTTTTTTTTAACATATATCGCTGGGAATGGGGTTTCCGTATGATACGCCGGTGTGTGTGTGTGTGTTTTTTTTTCTTTATTTAGGAATTTTCAAAAATCTGACTCTTCCCCATATGCCTGAACCGCAGAAGCTTGTGAGGAGTGAGGCATTATCTGACGACCATTGCTCTGACACGCAGAGTAATACCTCAGCAGCCGACTTTCACCCAGTCTATAGAGGGCCCCGTAAAAAATCATTTGACCCCCTTACGGATGGAATTCCTAAAAATTGTCCTGCCTGTATTTTAATTGGGGTGATGAAGATTATGTACACCAATTTTGGTGCAAATCTTTAGGAACGTATGCAGAACAAATATACTTTCACTTTTATATATGTATATAGAGATGTGAAAAAATTCATAATTGATTGAAAGGTTTCTTTTATGTTAATAGCAGTCCTAACTCAAATTGTTATTGATGAAATAAAAGGAAAATAACTCTCTAAGAAAAGCTGTCCCATGGAAAATTTAATTTCTAAAGTACAAAGCTGGATGCTTCATAAACTTCAGAGATCTAGCATTTCAGAAGATAAAGTGATAATTTTCTTCTGGATTTGCACTGCTCATTTTGCTAAGAACTGTTATATTATACTGAAAAAATATAACCCACAGGTTTATACACTGGTGTGCAAAAATTAAGGACGAAGAGGAGAAATTAGCATAACAGTGGAACAAGCAGGCAGAACGGACCGAAAGACCACTCAGGAGATAGACTAGGGTCCGGTACGGTAGGGCATGCACATATATGCAGCATGAGGGGGAAGTGTAGGAAGGGTATAAAGCACACGGACGGTGTACGCTCAGCAATTCGGTGAAAGCTATTGCACGCTGTACATCGGTTTGAACGACGTCAAGGCTGATGCCACCATGTGATATGGCCAACATACAATCCAGTAGACAACATCTGGATTACTTTACCCGAGGTTGCGTCATTGGGAAGTTGGAAGAAGGTCGAAGTGTGACTAGTGTGACCGAGGAGTTCGGGATCACTCACAGCATCGTTTCACGAGCTTGGAGAGCATTTCAACCGACGGGAACAGCTGTCCGAGAGTTTAGCAGTGGTCGTCCACGAGCAACCAGGACGGCGAATGACCTGTATATTGTCCTACAGGCGAGAAGAGACAGACTGCAGACAGTGGGAGAAATTGCAAGGCACATGCAACAGACAACTGGATGTCTCTTTTTTTTTTTTTTTTTTTTTTTATTGGAGGTTTAACGACCACCGTGAGCAACTCAATGGGCTATAAGCAGTCGCCCGTCCCTAATTTAGGGTCACTGGCTCCGGGGAAGGGAGAGAGCCAGCACCATAAGACAAACACAACATCCATGCCTGACCGGGATTCGAACCCGGACCCCTTACGGACGAATGATCAGAGGCCAGCGCCTTAGACCACTGCGCCACCGGGGCGGCCTGGATGTCTCTTATCGCATTTTACCGTGGCCAGGAGGCTGCACAAAGGTGGTCTATTTGCACGACGACCAGTTCAGTGTGTGTCATTAACACCTGCTCATCGGAGACGGCGGTTTCTGTGGTGCCAGGAACACAAGAACTGGACACATCAGCAATGGGGTCACGTTCTCTTTACGGATGAGAGCCGATTTAGTCTGACGAGCGATTCTGGATGTATATACAGCTGGACAGAGCAGGGAGCATGCAATCACACCTCCAAAATCATCGAAAGGGACCGGTTTGGAGGTGGCGGAGTTCTCGTTTGGGGCGGTATCGTGCTTGGAAGCCGTACTGACCTCCACATCTTCCAAGGAGGTTCAGTCACTGGTGTCCGCTATTGTACAGAGGTTCTCCTGCCTCATGTGCATCTGTTTAGAGGTGCTGTGAGTCCTGAGTTCCTCTTCATGGACAACAACGCTACACCTCATCGTACAGTGGCTGTCGCAGAGCTGTTGGGAGAGTGAAGATATTCAATGCATGGATTGGCCCACATGGTCCCCGGACCTAAATCCAATCGAACACGTGTGGGACCTTCTCGGGAGATGCTTGGCAGCACGTCACCAGCCGCCAGCAACGATTCCGCAGCTGCGATTGGCACTAGAAGAAGAATATGCTCTGATGCCTCAACAGCTCCTTGACAATCTTGTCCTCAGCATGGACAGGTGTTATAAATCCTGCAACGTAATCAGGGGTGATCATATCCCGTACTCAAGACTGGATTTTTCTTGGCAGCCGCCTGTCACATGGACGTTTCTGTCTTCTGTCCAGTTGAGCTCGAAGCTACCTTTTCAATAAAGTGCCTTTGTATCCTTTGGATTCCTTGTTTGGACAGTTTTGCTCACTTGTCCCATATTCTTACATCTTGGGGATCTTATGGTATGATTTGAGTCGATGTGGAGCACTTCTGCACGACGTTACATTCGAAAAACCGCCTTGTCCTTAATTTTTGCACACCAGTGTATTAATGTGTAAAGTTTTTTTTTTTTTTTGTAGTTCCTTAGTTTCTGATGTCATGGTACCCGATTCTGTCCACGGTCTGTTTTCCATCAGTACAACAAGAAGAGTAGATTAAATCCAATGATCAGATTTAATTTACACTAACAGCTCTTATTTTTGATGGAGCTGCTGTACATAGTAAAAGCATACATCAGCTCAGTTAAAAAAATATATAGCACTTGGTTATTCAGTGCAAGTAAACCATGAGAGAAGTCATTGTAATGGTGAAGGGGGTCTAATGAAGCATTAGGAAACAGCAGAATTTTCTAAATCTAGAAGTAATTGACAACATAGAGAACAGCTATTCTTTTGCGTGCATTGTCAGTAAGAAAGTTATCCAATATAGTTCTCCTGTGACATTCTCCTACAAATGTAAAAGAAACTGGGAATGTAGGAAGCAAATAAAACCATGTCTAGGAATAAGGTCTTCATGTGTGTAGATTGTTAATTAAACAACAAAAATAAAAAGGAGAGTAACCCATGAAGTGGTAGAAGTGTTGACTGAATCTTGCCCCCAAATTACGAATCAAGCAGCAATTAGTAGCTTAGCAAGAGATTATTTTGTTGCACATATTTATGAAGAAAATGGGTAGATTGGGCAAATAGTAAGTCTCATATGAAAACAAATACATAACAGTTAAATTTGTAAATCCTCATGGCCCATCAAATAGCTTTAGATGGTCCTTACATGACGACATATCTGTGATATATCAAAAAACATTTCAATTGTACCTTCACAATATTTAGTTGTTAGCTCTGAGAGATTATACACCAGGGTGCCCACTCCTTTTCAGGGAAGGACATTCAAGGACTTTCAAAGACCTTCACGGAAAAATTCAAGGATAAATTTTTCAATGTCCTTAACCGCAATGAATATATTATATATCAAGAATTTGTGTGGGATGTAAGGTCAGGTGATGCGTAACATCACAGCCTCTCCTTGACAAATGTCAACCCCGCCTTCTCGTGGTACATCCTGTTCCCACTAAAGGGGCTCTGACGACCGACAATAGCGGTATCACTATACCATCGGGATTAGAGGAAATGCTATCCCACACTCACCAACCCGCTTGGGCCAGCGTGGTGAGTTATGGCCAAACCCCTCCAAAATGACTCCACAATTGAAATCTTGGCCTCAGTCTCCGGCAGCTGGAATGTACCTGGCCAAGGCAGCGGCCAGTGCGACATGAAGGCAGAGGGTGCTAAGAATCCCCGGAGGACCGGACTAGGCTGCCATCTGATGCTGACCTTGGCTACGTATAATGGACACTCCCTATCTTCTGATTCAAGGCTTCTTGAATTGGAAGAGGAACTACAAAGGATCAAGTGGGACATCGTCAGGCTAAGTGAGAAAAGGAGAAGATCTCATTGAACTGAAAAGTGGACATCTCTTCTACTATCGTGGGACTGATACTGGCAGAACTAGTGGTGTTGGTTCTATAATAAACAAGAAACTGAAAGATAAAGTTGTAGAAGTTGAAAGTTCCTCTGACAGAGCTGCACGACTCGTTATCCAACTCTCGGGAAGATACCAGGCTCAGATTATTCAAACTTATGCACCCACCACAAGTCATCCTGAAGAAGAAATTGAAGAATTTTATGAGGAAATTCGTCATCTAAATAATAAAGGTAAGCAGCATTTGAAGATAATTATGGGAGATTTCAATGCAAAAATAGGGCAACGGCAACAGAATAAAACTTCAGTAAGTAAATTCGGTCACAGCAACAGAAACCAGCGTGGAAATACTCTCGTAGAGTTTGCAGAGGCAGAGGGGTTTTTCATCTTGAACTCCTTTTTCAAGAAAAAGCCACACAGGAAATGGACATGGAGACATCCAAATGGGACGACAAGTGAAATTGATTTTATTATGTGTAACAAAAAATCCATCATAGAAGACTGCAGTGTGCTAAACAAGTTCAACACAGGTAGTGACCATAGATTGGTGAGATGTAAGATGCACCTCAACACTAAACTCGAACGTAGCAAGCTCATAAGACAAACAAAATGTATTGACATAACCAACCTTAAAAAACACCATAATACCTTCAAGTTGGAACTGAAGAACAGATTCTCTGCTTTAGAAGGCCTAACAGCGGAAGAAGTGGATATTTCTGAAGTTAACAGAAAAGTAACCAAAGCTCTTATGGAAACAGCAGCAAAATTAGCTGGGTCTAAGAACAAGTTGCATGTGAACAAATTATCAGGAAAAACCAAAATGTTGATGCAAAAAAGAAGAGAGATGAGGACAACTAAAGAAGATGTGACTTCCAAAGTGGAATATATAGAGGTATGCAAGACAGTACGAAAAAGTATCACTGAAGACGTAGGAAAATTCAACTGTGAACTAGTGAGGAAAGCAATTGAAAACAACCAAAGCCTAAAGATAGCAAAGGGACATCTCAGTAAGGGAAGAAAACAGATTATGGCACTGAGAAAAGAAGTTGGTTCTGTAACAAGAAATAGAGGCGAAATTTTGACAAGAGTGAAAGATTTCTACTTCAAATTATATGAAAGGGATGATACATGTACTCCAGGCATCATGAAAGGTACCAGAGTTCTTCCAGTCCTTTCAGCAGAAGTTGCACATGCAATCAAGAACATGAAGCGGGGAAAAGCTCCAGGAGAAGATGGAATTACTGTGGACATCATACAAGAAGCAAGTGCAGAAATCGAAACAGTACTCGCCAAAATTTTCACTCAATGCCTTAATGAAGGGAAGATTCCTGAGGATTGGAACAACGCTACAATGATCATGCTACATAAAAAAGGTGACATTGAGGATCTCAGGAACTACAGACCTATCAGCCTCCTATCAGTGGTTTATAAAATCTTCACTAAAGTTCTTTCACACCACTTGAAGGTGACACTGGACATGGCTCAACCGAGAGAACAAGCTGGATTCAGGAGTGGCTACAGCACAATAGATCATATCCACGTACTGAGAGAACTGATTGAAAGAGCGAGGGAATATGAACTTCCATTGTGCATGGCTTTTATCGATTATGAAAAAGCCTTTGATTCGGTGAAACCATCAGCAGTTACAATGGCTCTGAAATCCTGCGGTATTGAAGATGCGTACATTAATATTATTAATAACATCTATGAAAATGCAAGTGCAAAGATTCGGCTGTTTGAAAACACAACACACGTAAAAATTGGAAAAAGGAGTGAGACAAGGTGACACCATATCTCCGAAACTCTTTAATGCCACATTGGAAAATGTCTTTCAATCACCGAACTGGGAAAACAAAGGGATAAAGATTAATGGAAATTATCTAACCCACCTTCGTTTTGCTGATGACGTAGTCATTTTTGCAACTACCCCATCTGAGTTGCAGAGTATGATCCAGGAACTTGCTGACAAGAGTAAAGAAGTGGGATTAAAAATGAACTTTCAGAAGACAAAAGTGATGTTCAATGCTTTTACAAGAAATGAAGATTTATCGATTGATGGAGAAAAGCTGGAGATAACAGAACGTACGTTTATCTTGGACAGCAGATATCAAGTGAGGGGCACATTGATGAAGAAATTAATCGGCGTACAAAATTTGCCTGGTGACCTTTTGGAAGAAACAGCATAATTTTCAAGAGCAATATGCTATTATGTCTTAAAAGAAAAGTGTTTGATCAATACATCCTTCCCGTGCTTACGTATGGCGCAGAGACGTGGACCTTAACTAAAAGAGACATACAAAGGCTGCAGACAACTCAAAGCAGCATGGAGAGGTGCATGCTTGGTGTAACTAGGACAGATAAAAAGAGAAACTCGTGGATCCGAAAAATGACAAGAGTGGAAGACATCATGATCAGAGTTAAATCCCTGAAATGGCAATGGGCTGGACATACTGCCAGAAGGACAGACCATCGATGGACAGCCGAAATTTTAGATTGGATTCCAAGGGACAGGAAAAGACCCAGAAGAAGACCGCTTGGGAGAAGGGTGGATGAAATTTGAAAGTATGCGGGAGTGACATGGAGGAGACTGGCACAAGACAGACCGTTGTGGAGGAAACTTGGGGAGACCTTCGTCCAGCAGTGGATTGATAATGGTTGACGATGATGATGATGATGATGTGTGTTGTATAATGATACTCATTAACAGTATTTGTAATTGGTAGCCAATTATAGAAAAAAATCTTAGCAACATGCATCTCCAAATTTTGCGAAAAGTTCTTTACTGAATGACAAACTTTCTTCAGGTGAAAATAAATTAACAAATGAAAATACTGTAATAAATTCTTAATTATAATTTTTTCTACTCAAATGTCAGTACTTTTAACACATTAAATTTATCATTGTTAAATTACAATTAACAAGTATATTAAAAAATATTAAGCAAATGGGTGAGTAATTTATTTACAATTATTCACTAAATCCACTTTTTTCTTGAGTTCAAAATCTATTTCTTTTATCAATGATTATTTGTCCTGAGCTGTCTTTCTAAAGCTATTTGATTTAACAATGCAGTTAAAATTATGAGTATCTTTTGCTTTTGTTGCCAAGTCATCAGATGATTTTAATAAATCTAATACTTCATTTTCCACACGTTTTTCTTTTTTTCATACTTTTCTATTTCATCCAGTATTTGTTTCCTCTTTTGGGCTACAGTGGAAATAGCCTTGTCCCGAGCTTTTTCTTCTAAATTTATTACATATCTTTGCCTAGCACATCTGACATTACTCAGAAGCAATTTTGAAAACTCGACCTTTTCCATGCCACATATGTTACTTAGATGGTCATATATTATTCTTTGTGAAACAATAGTTTTCTTTCATATTGTCAATTATTAGTTCCTTATTAATGGAGAATCACCTCTCCACTGATCTCTGTCCATGCAAGAGCAACATCAGCTTTTTAGTTACTTCTCACAACAGATCATAGTTTTTACTTGAGGATAAATGTTCATAAAATAACACATCTATTCTCAATTACTCATAATTGTTATCAAAAAGTTTAAAATCTGAAGTTACTGCTGCAACACTACTTATAAAATCCTTTAACTGCAGCATAATAGTGTCAACACCAGGTTTCAGATGATTTGCATCCACGAGAATTTCTAGAATCTTGAACCTTTTTAAGCCAGATTCTTTCTCAGCATTCATTAATTTAGGATCTAAACACTTCATGTGCCGCACAAGAGCATACTGCAGTGGGCATTTAGTGAGCAATTTTTTTATAAGGTTTTGCAAAATTAATCTGCATTTCATACGAAATTCCATTATCTGTTTTTCACTTCCATTTGATGGCAAAGTCTTCACCTCCTTTTCGGCCTGAAATCCAATATCAATCATCCTATAAGTGGAACAATTTTTATTATCAGTTGGATCAATTTTTAGAAGTGCCATTGTTTGTTCTAATACATCCATTTTAACAAAGCAACTCATCAGATTCCTTAACATTTTCTCTAAGTCTTTGAATGGCAGCATTGACTTATTTGCCTGATACTTTTTTTAAAAAGGGACTCTGTTGCTTTACAATAGAATTAAAAAATATAATTTGGCAAGTGCCAATGGATCCTTCACCCATTTTTGGACAATATTAAAGGAAACTGTGCAAGGATTATTTACAATTTTCTAGGCTACCAAAGTTTCATACTTCAAACTAAGGGCCAAATTTCTATAGCATATTCACACACAAGAGAAGTTTCAACCCACCTGTGTAAACAGAATTTTAGTGGTATTTGTATAGCATTACCCACATTTAAATAATCCTCACGCTGTGCCGGTGAATCTTTAAATAACCTGTATAGGCTTGAGAGAAATGTTTCTATTTCCCAATCACTCACAGTAGTAGCATGTCTCAATGCATTAGGCACTATGTGCAATCCACAGGTACCGGTGTTTAAGAGAGATGCATTTGAATTGGCCGATAAATCATCTTAAAATAAAGAAAAAAGCTTTAAATTAACATTTGGCCCATCCATAGAAAACTGAACTGTATTTTTATAAGGCAAATCCTTCAAAGATTGCTTAAGTTTGTCTAATAAAATTTCTGCACTTGCGTGGCTTAAAAACACAGGTCAGATATTATGATGTTACTCTGTTCTTGTCCCAAAATCTTATATGGATGTCCATTTGTTTTTGTTGAGAGTATTTATTTAAACTCTCATCAAACAAAACAACAAAATCTTTGCTTTCATTAATCTGTTGCAACAAAAGTGATTTAAAATGGGGTGCCAAGCCAAAGCAGCAAATATATGAACATTTTGTTTGCCCACAAGAAAAGTTGAGAGCTGTTTCACTGTCTGGAAACATCAATCGAAACAACTTATCATATAAATTTCAGCACATGATCTATACGAATAATGGCTTTCTACCACTTTTAAAGCCCATAATACAGGGTGATCCATTTAAACCAGTACCCTGAAAAAACCTTACATTTTTGCAAGGGATCGCGCAAGGAACTTCTTTTTTCAATAGAAGCAGCAACTCCTGGAGAATGAAAACCGCCACCGTGAAGAAGATTGTTAACCGTAACTGTAACTCAGCTCGTGATTTGTTTGTTGTTGCGTTGTCATTCACTTGCGTGCATTCGGAAACATGCAGTACTCTGTTCCAGAGCGTGTTTTTTTTAGTGAAATCGTATTGGGTAACCAATTCTGTCATCAAAACGCAATGAGCATTTCGAAGAGAGTTTGGAGTTCGAAAAGTGTCAAGCAAGTCAACAATTCTGTCGATGGTAAAACAACTGGAGCAAACCGGTTCTCTTCTCAGCGATAGCGGTAGACATCATTCCCCAATGCCCCAAACGCGTGTGGATGATGTTCGGCAACGTTTACTTCAATCTCCGATGAAATCGTTGCGCAGATTAAGCCAACAGACAGGATATACATACGGAACTTGTCAAAGGGCACCAAAAGAAAAAAAAAACCAAAAAAAAAAAAAAAACAAATATTCGACCATTTAAAGTGTACGTAATCCATTAGCTGCAGGAACCAGACAAGGAAAAGAGAGAAAGTTACTGAAAATGGTATCAAAATTTTCTTAATTTGCGATCTGATATTCTCTCTATCACATGGTTTACGGATGAAGTCTGGTTTCATCTGTCAGGCTACGTCAATTCGCAAAACAGCAGATACTGGGCTGCCGAAAACCCACACGTTATGTGTGAAACACCGATACATTCACAAAAGGTTGGTGTATGGTGTGCGGTTTCGTCTACGAAAATTATTGGCCCCATTTTTTTCTCTGAGACTGTCAACACTAACTTTATTGCCGCATATTCAATGAATTTGGGGAACAACTTGATGACATTGAATTGACAGAGGGCTACTTTCAGCAGGATGGCGCTACGTGTCACACATCGAAAGTCTCAATGGAACTCATAACCAGCTTCTTTGATGAAAGAATAATTTCAAAAAACATATGGCCTCTCCGATCTCCGGACTTAACTTCCCGTGACTTTTTTTTATGGGGCTACTTAAAGGATAGAGTTTACAAAACCCATCCAAAAACATTGGATGCATTGTGTGAAACAATCACGACTGAAATTGGCATTGTTACTGCTCGTACTCTACATGAGACATCACTGAATATGGTGCGGCGTGTTCAACTGTATTTACAAGGAAATGGAGGACAACTCTAACATTTGCTTTGATAAAATGATTCTCCAATACCACATGTATAATTCTCAACTTACTGTACGATTTTGTTGTTATTTATAAAAATGTTATAAGTAAATCACATGGTACTGGTTTAAATGGATCCCCTGTATTTCAGCTTTTGTAGGATCTTTTCTGGGTAAACAACCTGCTGATGACGATGATGATGGCTGTGGTGATGATGGTGTTTTTTCAAACAGTCCATCTAAGGTGGAATTTTGACTTTTGTTTTCAGAACGGGTCACATGCTTTTTGCTTTTCACGTGGCTTCGCAAGGCAGACTCTCCCATGGACGAAATATCGATGTTCTTTAAGCATAACAAACATCTCACAACATGATTATTGCTGCAATCCTTTTCAACTCACATGGAATACTTTGGATTGTGCAACCAAAGATCACTGAAATTGCACTTACGACTCATATTTATTAAACACAAAAACAAGAAAATTCCAATATCTAACAATTAGATGACAACTAGAGACATCTCAAAGTAAAACACTAAGCCAACAAAAATCAAAGATTTTTTTTTTTCAGTCGCTACATGCACATCGCAAAGAACTTTCCGGAAAAGCAACGTAAGGAATTCCTACTCAGTAATGCCATGAGCATTGTGTGTAATCCTATGCTATTTCCAGATACATTAGTAATATAATACTCTGTAGCCAGAAAAAAGTGAAACCAAAATATGGAAAATGAACCAACACAAACAAATAATTTCAACTTTTTATTCTCATGGAACAACAGTAGCAAGCAGGACCTGTTGGCATGCACAATTTGTCAATCACGTCTACCATTTCATTAGCAGTCCCGTGGGCCACCTGTTGAACTGCCTCTTTCTCTAACTAACGATACAAAAAAAAAAAAAAAAAAACTCCACAATTTTCATTTAACAGAGCTGAATTTTTGACAGATATCATACCTTGGTCTTATAAGGTTACCCTGCAAATTTCGCTTGGATCTAATGAAAAGTTTTTAAATTACGCACTTTTTTTTTTTTTAAATAACCCTCCGAGCGGTTTGAACAGTGACCCCTTTTGACCGTGGTTGGGGGGACTGGTGAAATGCACCTATCAACAGCACCAAATGAACCCGCTTTCAAGCAGATAAAGAAGAAACAAGAAGGGGAAATCCCCGCTTTGCCGTAAGGAAAATGAAAGAAACGATACGATAGTTTTCCCCGTCGCAAAACAAGTGCTTTGGGGTAGCAAACACTCAACTCCTCTCGCAGTAAATGGGGGAGGTCCAATCTTGACCTACTTAACTCCCCGTTAGACTGCAGTGCACCCTTTCTCCCAGTGACGTAGCTGCTTTGAAGTTTACTCTTTTTGACTTCCGATGTCAATGAAAGATTGCAGAAAAAAAGTGAAAAATAACAAAAGGAAAAAGATCGGAAATTTCGATCGAAATTTTTCAGCAGGGGGATTTTAAAATTCAAGGACTTTTCAGGCTAATTAAAGAAATTTAAGGACTCATTGACATCGGAAGTCCAGGCCTTGAAACATTTTTTTTGAAATTCAAGGACTTTCCAGGTTTTTAAGGACACGTGAGCACCCTGATACACTGAAGTGCCAAAAAATTATGTGATAGCAGTATGCAAATTTTTAACGGGCGCTGCCGTCATATAAAGGCTTCAACACACACCACAATTTTTATCAGTTGCGAGGTGTAATCTCATGAGTCAGGTTGAACAACCGCGAGTAGGATTATGGCAAGCCGAAGTAAAGTATCAGAGTTTGAACAAGGCATGGTAGTGGGAGCAAGACGGATTGGACATTCTATTTCCAAAGTTGTGTGAACACTCAACAATCCTCAATTCATGGTGTCACGTGTCTACCAAGGATACCTCATGGAAAGCATTACCACCCACTGTGGACATTGCAGTGGCCGACCACGGTTGCTGAATGACCGTGATCAGCGGTGTCTGACCAGGTATGTCCATGCTAACAGATAAGCGACACTGGCTCAAATAACATCCACATTCAATGCAGGAGGTACCAGAAATATATCCATCAGGTCAGTGCAGTGTAATTTAGAATCTATGGGGTATGGGAACAGAAGACCCCACTAGAGTGTCTTTGTTAACACCTTGCTGTTAATGAATGACCGTGATCAGCGGTGTCTGACCAGGTATGTCCATGCTAACAGATAAGCGACACTGGCTCAAATAACATCCACATTCAATGCAGGAGGTACCAGAAATATATCCATCAGGTCAGTGCAGTGTAATTTAGAATCTATGGGGTATGGGAACAGAAGACCCCACTAGAGTGTCTTTGTTAACACCTCGCTTGGGCTCGTGAACACGATAATTGGACCCTGGAAGACTGGCAACATGTGATGTGGTCAGATCAGTCACGCTGCCAGTTGTTACGAGCCGATGGTAGGGTTCAGGTGTGGTGCAGACCCCATGAGGCCATGGACCCAAGCTGGCAACAAGGCATTGTGCTAGTTGGTGGTGGTTCCATACATGTGTGGGGTGTGTATATGTGGCATGGTTTGGGCCTTCTGATCCTCAGTAAACACGTCAATAACAGCTAATCGCTTTGTTGCTCTGCTGGGTGACCATTTCCAGCCCTTCATGGACTTCATGTACCCAACAACGATGGGATTTTCTAAGCGGACAATGCACCATGTCATCAGGCCCAAGTTGTTCAAAATTGGTTCGAGGAGCATTCTGGACAGTTTCAATGGATGGTGGTTGTGGTCACCACATTCGCCTGGAGTACATATGGGACATAGTGGAAAGGTCCATTCACACCCAAGATCCTGCACCTACAAAAAGATCCTGCACCAGGGAACTATGATCCTGCACCAGAAGAGATCCTGCACCAGGGAACTATGGGCAGCTGTTCAGACAGCATGGCTCAACATTTCCCCAGAAGTCTTCTGGCCACTTGGGGAATTGATGCCACGGTGAGTTGCTGCACTTTGCTGAGCTAGAGGAGGTCCAACATAACACTAGGTACATATTCCATGATTTTTGAAACTTCAGTGTGTCACCAATGCTTCAGAACCGTCTGTATAAACTCCTTTTTTGGGGCAAATCGTGGTATTGATAAAGTGGGATGTGAGATGTAGTTAGATGTAGTTAATTTTGAGTGTTTCATATAATTTTTCTGATGCTTACATTATGCATCACCATTATCAACTCACTGCTGGATGTAGGTCTTCCCAAGTCTTTTCCACAACATTTCTATCCTGAGCCTGTCACTCCAGCATGCTTTCGAATTTCTTTTTCAGCATGTCTTTTGTAAAAAAAAGATCGTGCTTATGTTACCAGTTTGTCAGTCTGTCCGTCTGTACCCACAATATGTCAGCAACTATTAGTTCCACTTGAAAAATTCTTTTTGCATTGGGAAGCTTGAAATATGCAAATGATGATACTTCATTTCGTTTTTTTTTTTTTTTTTTTTTTTTACAATGTACAATTTCGCCGCAAGAGGGCGTAAATGCAGATGATGGCGAATTCAAAAATATGTTTTATTCCACATATTTGCTTCTAAACATCCGACTGAAAAAATTATTTTACCTTTCAATTCCATTTTTGTCGAAGAGTATTTTAGATATAGTTACTTTTTCAAATTATGCATAGATTTTTCGCTAGGGCGTAAAAGTAAATTACATTTCCCCCGATAACTCTTCTTCTAAAACTCCGATCTGAAACATTTTTTCTTCAGCGGATACACCTCATGATGGAAAATCGTTTGCATATGTTTTCAAATTTTTGTAAAGAATACTTTGGCCACTAAGGGGCGTAAGTGTTAATTTTTGCTTCTGATGTATTTGCCATAAAATCTGAGCTTCCAAAATATCGATTGAAGAAATTATTTCTAGAACTGATGCCAATCACGTCGATAAACCTTTTCGGCATATTTTCATCTTAAAATATTCAAGTTTCTCTGCCAGGGAGCATAGATATATATCTTACTTTTGTCAATATCTCTACTTCTAGGAATCCGATTTGAAAAATTCCTTCTTTGTTGGATAGTGCCAGTGTGACATGTTTTTCATATAATTTCAAAATTTTCAAGTAATTCATAGACTTTCCGCTAGGGGCGTAAAGGTAAATTGTTTTACCCCTATATCTCTGCTTCTAAATCTCCGATTTGAAAAATTCTTTCTACACTGGATACAGCTCTTGGTGGGAAATCCTTCGCACATAATTTCTAATTTTTGTAAAAAATTGTTTGGCCACCAGGTGGCGTAAGTCTTAATTTCCGCTTCTGATAATTTTTTTCTAAAGCACAGATTCTTGAAAGAAAACTGGATTATAAAAACCCCCTACTCCACTACTTCTGACAACACAAAAACGAAAATAAAAGGCCGTGATGTGTATCAGGACCGCAGATATCGTCAATTACAGGGGTGTCCAATTACTTGTTGGTAGATAGTGTATATTATAGCAGTTAAATCCAAAGGGCGAGATCCAAGGTGAAAATCCTCCAAATACGTGGCGTGGCGTCAGTAAATAAATACATCGCTCTTCCCACATTCCAAAAACACATAGCAACCGAAAAATTGTTTTCAGCCGCCGCTGTGGAATTAATTCCACGTCGGCGGCTGAAAACAATTTTTCGGTTGCTATGTGTTTTTGGAATGTGGGAAGAGCGATGTATTTATTTACTGACGCCACGTATTTGGAGGATTTTCACCTTAGATTATGTATAACTCCATGATAATACACATACTAAATATGGCACATCTATAATGCAATATATTCAATGCAAGAAGAACAAGATAGATGACACTGAATTTTTGGGTGTAATGAGCACGTCTTTTGAATCCGTTCTGACACAAATTAAATCTATCAAAGCTATTCAAAGTCAATGGAACTGGTATGGAAAACAATAGAAGGAAGAAGTTTTTCAATTGGGTTTTGTATCCCACAGATATTGCTGTAAACAGAATCGTGAACTTCGCCGTCTGGTT
Organism: Macrothele yani; assembly: GCA_039090855.1. Taxonomy (NCBI): domain Eukaryota; kingdom Metazoa; phylum Arthropoda; class Arachnida; order Araneae; family Macrothelidae; genus Macrothele; species Macrothele yani. The sequence continues at coordinate 71,230,922 of CM076994.1, read as the reverse complement.
ACAGAATTGTGCATTACGAAAAATCTGAATTTATATGAGAAACATTTCGCAGCGGAAGCGCTCTCCAACAAAAAAAGAATTTTTCAAATTGGACTCTTAAAAGCAGAGATATGGACAAATATAAGACATATATCTACGTCCCTGGGAGGGGGGCCATGCCTTTTAGGAAGAAAGTATTCTCGAAAAGTTTTTCGAGGTGAGCGGTATCGGTCCAAGAAAAAAAAGAAAAAAATTTAGTAGAGTTTTCAGGAGCTCACATTTTGCTGCAAATACATGAGAAGCAGAAATTAAAACTTATGCCCCCTGGTGGCCAAACCATTCTTTGCCAAATATTAGAAATTATATGCAAAGGATTTCCCATCAGGAGATGTATCCGGTGCAGAAAGAATTTTTCAAATCGGAGTTTCAGAAGCAGAGATATCGAGGGATATGCAATTTACCTTTACGCCCCCTAACGGAAAGTCTATGAATTACTTCAAAATTTTGAAATTATATGAAAAACATGTCACACTGGAAACTATCCATTGAAAAAAGAATTTTTCAAATCAGACCATTAGAAGCAGAGAAACTGACAAAAAAGAGATATACATCCACGCCCCTGGTAGTGACACCATTCAACATTTAAAGAGGAAAATATTTCAGAAAGGTTTATCGACGCGAATGGCATCGGCCCACGAACGATTTTTTTCAATCGAGATTTTAGAAGCTCAGATTTTATGGAAAATACATCAGAAGCAAAAATTAAAGCTTATGCCCCCTGGTGGCTAAAGTATTCTTTACCAAAAATTAGAAATTAAATTCAAAAGTTTTTCCATCAGAAGCTGTATCCGCCGAAGAAAAAAAAAATTCAAATCAGAGTTTTAGAAGAAATATCGGGTAAACATAATTTACTTTTATGCCCCCTAGCGGAAAATCTATGCATAACTTGAAAACGTAACTATACCTAAAATACTTTTCACAATAAATGGAATCGAAAGATCAAATAATTTTTTCAACTGGATGTTCAGAAACAAATATATGGAATAAAATGTATTTTGAATCCGACATCTGCATTTACGCCCTCTAGCGGCTGTACATCGTAAATAAAAAACAAAACTAAGGATCATCATTCACATATTTCAAACTTCACAATGCAAAAAGATTTTTATTTTTATTTTTATTGGAGGTTTAACGACCACCGTGAGCAACTCAATGGGCTATAAGCAGTCGCCCGTCCCTAATTTAGGGTCATTGGTTCCAGGGAAGGGAGAGAGCCAGTGCCGTAAGACAAACACAACATTCATGCCTCACCAGGTTTCGAACCCGGACCCCGTTCGGACAAATGATCAGAGGCCATCACTTAGACCACTGCGGCGGCAAAGATTTTTACAAATCAGACTAATAATTACAGAGATATGGTGTCTACAGACGAATGGACAAACCGATAACATAAGAACGATTTTTTTTTTACGAAAGATGTGCTAAAAAAGCTATATCACTGCACACTTGAATTAATTTTTGCTTTTTTTTTTTTTTTTTTTTATTGGTGCCTGAAATTTTCGATTTCCATTGCATACTCTACTTTTTTCATTGTAGTGGACCGACGATTTCCATAGCATACTCAATAATTTCCGTCATATGTAGCGGAGCGATGATTTCCATAGCATACTCGATGTTTACCGTCATCCGTAGTGGACCAACGATTTCCATAGTAGCTACATAAAACCTTTAGTACTTGGAATCGCTGAATCTTTCTTCCCAACACATGGTCTTACTCAGCGGCAAACGGAACTCAGTGCGCATAGCGAATGTAGTGTGCCGAAGTACCGACGATGATGAAGGGGCATGGCGGTTCTGGAGCAAAATGGCACAAAATCTGCCTTTTGTAGCAAGTATTTTAAATGGATTAAGTTAAATAAAAAAAGTTCTATTGGTGGAACCTAAATTTAAAAAAAAAAAAATCTGAGAGAATCACTAAAATCTGTAAAATTAACATTTTGCCCGTAAAACAAGTTGCATTTCTGCAAATACATATGTATCACTAAGCTGTTCTCCGATATTTAGAGGTTACAAAGAAATACAAACTACCAGATAAATTTCTAACTGATTATTTATTTACTGTTGCCGTATCAAACTTCTCCATTTACAGCGATCTGGACATACAACTCGGGCTTCATTGACATCCATTACAAAATGTACACAAGACCTTCTATACTTCATACTCAATCTTTTTCTCATGCAGATACTCCTGAATCTGAGCCTCTCATGACTTCCTTGGCCTGGCCTTTTTCTGCCTTTCCTTCCTGCCACTTGGTCTAAAAAGATTTTCTTAGTAAGCATCTCATCACTCATTCTTTCAACCCAGCCAAACCCCAGAAGAATATTAGTCTCCATCTTGCTAACAACATTTTACATCTTCATCCTCACATGAGTAACCCATTTCTCCAGCACACAAACAACTCCTATTTCTCTTCTGTAGTACTTCCAGGTTTCACTGCCATACATCACAGTAGGAACAATTACACTTTCATACACAGCCATTCGGGATTCTTTTGAGAATCCATCATTCCTGTGAAAACCTCCTAAAGCAGCTATGACTTTCAAGAAAGAATTCACTCACTGCTGATTTTGACATCTAATCTATTCTCTCTGTCAAACATGCTTCCTAAATATACAAACTCATTCACCTGGTCGATCACTGTACCATTTAGACTAACCTTTCATTCAGTACTACCAGTTCCTTGATCAAAAATCACAATTTTGGTTTTTCCCTTATTTATACTCAGTTTATATTTCATACAAACTTCGTACATCCGGGACAACTGCAACTCACTTTTGCTCTCTGCCAACAGGACAGTGTCATCAGCATACAGCAATCTGCACACACACATATTACCAAGACATAAACCAGTATTATCTATTTTGGCATCATGCATGCACATACCCATAAATATATTAAACAGCCATGTTGACATTACACATCTCCTACACCAGTAAAAAAGCATTTTGATTAAAATAAAAAAAAACTTTTACTCGTACACAAGTTCTACTGCCAGCATACATTGTTTTTACACTATTAGGTAGATTACCAGTTACACCACACACTATATTGACAAAAGTCACCGGAAACCTAAAGAGAAACACAACATAACATTTATTGACACATTTGGGTTGTCGGAAAAGTCATGACGTATTTTAGCCATGTTTTGCAAAGGTCATTTATTGATAGAAAGAACAAAGATCAATCAATGGTATAATGCCCGTTTTGTTCGATAACCTTTTGCCATCTTTCAGTGAGCTGCGGAATGGCTCGTTCATAGAAGGACCTGTCTTTCGTGGCGAAAACTGTACAAGTTGCTGATTTACCGCCTCATCTGAATTAAATGTTATACCACGCAAGGACTGTTGAAGAGAGTGAAACAAATGGAAGTCTGACGGCGCAAGGTCAGGCGAATATGCTGAGTGTTGCAACACATCCCACCTAAGCTCCAATAATTTTTGGCGGGTGAACAAACTTGTGTGTGGTCTCGCGTTGTCGTGATGGAACACAACACCTTTACTATGAATGAGCTCTGGACGTTTCTGGATGATGGATTCGTTCAAACTGTCCAATTGCTAACAGTACACATTTGAATTGATTGTTTGGTTCCATGGTAGGAGCTAGAAAAACAAGACACCTTTAAAATCCCACCACACTGAGACCAGAACCTTCTGCTGATGAATGTCTGCTTTGGATGTCGTTTGAGGCGAAGCAGCACGTCGGGACCAAGGCCGTTTGCGCAGCATATTGTTGTACACAATCCACTTTTTGGAACCAGTTATCAGTCGCTTCAAAAAAGGATCATTTTCCTCACGTTTAATGAGCATATCACAGATGTTTATACGTGCTGCCGTCAATTGAGCTTCTTTGAGTTCATGAGGAACCCACACATAGAGCTTGCTTACGTATCCCAGCTTCTTCAGCTGGTCGTGAATGGTGAAAAGTGGATTGTGTACAACAATGTGCTGCGTTTGCGCAGCACATTGTTGTACACAATCCACTTTTGGAACCAGTTATCAGTCGCTTCAAAAAAGGATCGTTTTCCTCACGTTTAATGAGCATATAGCAGATGTTTATACGTGCCGTCAATTGAGCTTCTTTGAGTTCATGAGGAACCCACACATCGAGCTTGCTTACGTATCCCAGCTTCTTCAGCTGGTCGTGAATGGTGAAAAGTGGATTGTGTACAACAATGTGCTGCGTTTGCGCAGCACATTGTTGTACACAATCCACTTTTTGGAACCAGTTATCAGTCGCTTCAAAAAAGGATCGTTTTCCTCACGTTTAATGAGCATATAGCAGATGTTTATACGCGCCGTTAATTGAGCTTCTTTGAGTTCACGAGGAACCCACACATCGAGCTTGCTAACGTATCCCAGCTTCTTCAGGTGGTCGTGAATGCTTGAATGATGGATGTGCTATGTGTCTGCAATCTCTCGTGTCGTGTAACGTGGGTTTGACTCGATCAATGCCATGATTTCGTCGTCATCAACCTCAGTTGGCCTCCCGGACCGAGGATCATCGTTGAGGTCAAAATCACCAGCACAGAATTTTGCGAACCACCGCTGGCACTGACATTCTTGTAGAGCATTATCACCGTACACTTTGCACAACTTTTCACAAGCTTGACGGGCGTTCTTCCCTTTATGGAAGTAAAATATGGTGAAAATGCACAGTTTGGTCTTCCATCTTCAACTTGATGTGAAATCTCTGCAAATCAACCAAACCGCTCATTATTCCCTTTAGACTGCAGCTAGAACTGGCACCTGTCGAATGCCATAGCGATAACTGAGCTGTGCATGCCTCTAGTACTTTCAAAACTACCCAACCGCCATTGGGTGCCAAAATACGTCATGACTTTTCCGACAACCCAATACATTAGTACGGTGTCGGTCCACCTTTGGCCTTAATGCATGCACTGACCCTTAGAGACAAGCTTTCGACAAGGTTTTGGAACACTGCGATAGGTATGCGCTTCCATTCAGTACATAATGCTGCCACTACCTGTTGCTTAGCAGTAGGCCTTGGTTTAAACTTCTTATGTGGTGCTTTAATTCATCCCATAGGTGCTCTATGGGATTAATATCAGAGCTATGTGCTGGCCAGTCCACAAACGATACGGAATTATCTTCAAACCACGCCGTAACAGTCCTTGCCTTATAGCTCGTTGCATTATCCTGCTGGTACCAACGAGGCTCGGTTCCATAGTATTGCCACAGAGTTGGTAGAGCATAATTGTCCAGAATATCGAGGTAGACGTGCTGTTTAACAGGTTTGTCCACGATAACCAGTGGGCCAGAACCATACCATGAAAAACACTCCCACATGAGTACACTGCCAGCTGTAAACTTGACCGTAGGAACAGTACAGTGTGGTAACCATACCTACACATGGCCATCAGACTGATGGATCCTGTATCTGGATTCATCAGTCCATAGGACTCGTTTCCATGGATCTACGGGCCACGATAAATGTTCTTTACACCATGCTAAACGACGTGTAGTATTCCGAGTGTAGATGAAAGGCTTATGAGCAGCCGCAAAAGGGTTGCGAGTGTTTTCTGCTAATGGTACGGGTACATACCGAGGTTCCAGCATTTTTACTCACCTGTTCACTGAGGTCTTGTGCAGTACTCCGTCGATTAGCTGCAACGACTCTCCTGAGGCTTCGACGTCCTCTATCACTGATTTTCTTTGGTCTGCCTGCACGTTTTGCTGCTTCAGGCATGCCATGTGTCTTCCACTTATTCAGTACATCCAAAACAATTGACTTGGGTGTGTTTAAACGCCTCTTGGTTTCTCTTATGGACAACCCACTAATATAACACCCAACAATCTTTCCTTTCTTAAACCGTGACATTTTCACTCAACCTTACTGTGCGCTATGATCACTGTCAGTTGTAGGCTTGTTTTTATACCGTTTGAAGCTGTACCACACATCTTAACAATGCAGGGGATCTGTTCATTTGCTTTTGATGGGGCGTCCAGTGACTTTTGTCAATATAGTGTATTTATTCAATACCTTCCACAAAAGTACCCTATTTACTTGGTTCTAAACTTTTTTCTAAATCTATATCAACGAAGGCAGCAAAAACTTTCTTATCAACAGCCAGATACTTTTCAATTATCATGCATAATGCAAAAATTTGGTTAGAGCAGCCTTTATCAGACATAAAACCACTCTGAACATCACACACTTTCTCTGATGTAAGATCTCTACCTTTTTCAATAATGACCTTACTAAACACTTTCCCTGACACACTCAGTAGGCTAATATCATGATAGTTATTGCAGTCAGTCTGATCACCATCAGCATTTTCGTAAATTTTATGGGTAAATCGTAAAACCTGGCAGGTCTGCATGACCTACAGCTTTATGACATTTCATTTACAGAATATCATCTCTTACTTCATGAATACCTACCTGTAAGTATTCCTGTATTTATGGTCAGCATCACTTTCTTTTTTTTTTTTATTACTGTCCTATTCACTCACTATACTCTATATTTTCATTCAACATGCCCCCCTCGGCCCACTTCTATTCCCTCCATCTATTTCAGGAAGTTTACAACCCAGAGCGAAAAAGTCCTCATAAATCTTCCACCAATAAAAGAAGTCACTTCATATATTGTTATTCATCCAAAAGAGTAACAAACTAACATCTTTATACAAATTTTAAACCAAACTCAAAAATATTTTTTGCCATTTTTGGAGGTTATTTTCCCCACAATACTCAAAATCTACAGATGTTTTCCCTCCTTTTACAAACTTAGCATTTTGCCTTTCAACTTACCTCCAGTTAACCTATGATGAACAGCTTTAATTTCTTACCTATAAACTCTTTTTTCTTTGCCTACATAACTCAATTCTGCAGTCAACCAAGGCTTCTGATTCTGCTGTCCTTGTATACTGTTACAACACATGTGTTTCCCTTGAAACTTGATAACCCATGTTTTCTTCTTCATTGGGTGAGGTCCCTTTGATACATTTTCAATGATTAACCTTCTGAAAATCTTGCAACCCTTAGTCTATCAACTCTAAAACATCTCAATAACTCTTATTGGTTTAAAAATGAAGAACTTCGTGCAGAACAAACCCCAGGGCTTGAAAAATATCTGAAAAGTTACATGCCCAGCTGGGCATGTGCAGAAAATATTTACTTGCCCAGAAGTAAAATCTACATGCCCAGAAAAAGTTATCTTTTAAGATAACAAAACAGAGAAGCTTCATTTTTTTAAAGTTAAAAATTATGATAATCTTTTTATACATCTTTTGCATCGCCATTTTAAAGAGCCTGTATTCAAAATGCACAAAAGCATGTATATATCTCAAGTTTTTAGAAAGGTAATCGATGCCATTTGAGAAATTTAGTGATGATGCTATGTTCAAGTATTTTTAATACATGTCCTGTGTTTAAAAAAAAAAAAAAATCACAGTTAACTGTATGGCAGTTTAAGTAGTTTTTAACAACAATTTTGAATGTAAAAATTATTTACCTTTTTCTCTTGTGCAAGCAAAAGTAATTTTGCATCATAAGATATCCCAAGAATTGTTGTTTAGAAACAAAGGCAAATCTTGTGTTTTTGACTGCTGGTGTGTGCACTTAGTTATTAAACTATATTATCACCTGACACCCACATTGCTTGAAAAAATTACTGGTGGTATCAGCAACTTTAGGATGGTTTTTGCAAACAGTGCACAACATAATAGTATTGTCATTTGACTTTAGCCAATTAAATATTTTTATCCAAAATTCTTCAACAGTGCAACAGCTTTTTTTTTTTTTTTCTTTTTTTTTTGTGCACTTTATCATAGTCCACTTGCATAAGTTTCAGATTTGCCAACGATGTAGATTCCGATTCTGAAATTACGTCACTCAACAGTGCGGAAGACGAATTTGTAACTACCGCTGACAGATCGGGAATTTCACATACTTGCTTACTATGAGATATACTCTCATTGCTGGATTTTATTTTCCAAAAAAACATGGTATATCCATTACTAAATACAACTTATATCCACAGCTAACATGAACCGCAACTAACACGAATTCTGTTCTTTCAGATAAACTAAGTTATTGGCGTTAGTAATTTTCGCTCTTCTCCCGGTTAAGTGGAACGCATTGCGCAGGCTTGTTCTTAAACAAAACTTAGCCTTTGTTTCAGGAGCATCGCTCTCGGTTCGTGCGTTCGTGCGTGCATGTGTGCGCGCGCGCGCTTGCATGCGGAAGCTTCCATTATACCCTCTCTCACGTATGCAAGTTATATAGAGACCCAAACCCACCCGGGGCTGTGCAATAAATATTCCGTTGTCGCTCCCTCCCTTTTCATAAAGCATGGCTTTTTTGCCCATCAGTCTGCGTCCTCCTGTTTCATGGCAGTTTATGCCTTATGTCACTAAACACCGGAGGCTAGTTTCATACAAGGCATGCATCCCGTCGTTAACTGTAAACAACATCTGGAGCAAAACTACGTACAGCCCCAATTTCTGGACGTAGAGCATAATATAATTAAAGAAGCGCTATTCTCCTGGCCTTGGCACTTATTCCTTAACAATAATACAACTGCAGTAAAATGAAAAACATGCGACGACCGTCTTTTTTCTAGAGCAGAAAATTATCCATTCCAAACTTCTTTTTTTTTTTCTTTAAATCTTGTTGCCCGACCGGGCTACTAGATTTCATTTTTACTTCCCCAGGACAATAATTTACATGCCCTGGGCATCTCGGGCATGGTATTTTCCAAGCCCTGCACCCAATAATAAAGAATGTTGTCTGATGCACGAGTCCACCTTGGGACTACCAGTCACATTTCATTAAAACCAAATGATTAAGTTAAAAGTATGAGACCTTTCGGACTCCAGCACCATGGTCTATCATCAGACAAGTTAAAAAGAGGGAAAGTGGGCTAGACACAAACACATATATAACATCGTATGTGATGCAATTAAAAAATGCCATCTGGTGTAAAAAAATCCAAACACAAGCACTTGATTACAATAGTGATTAATGATTAAACAGTAACGGATTCATTTGATACATCATGGACAGTGTTGCCAGTGAACAGAAAAGTCCAGGGTCTTGGTGAGCCTTCTTACCTGGGGTAATAAGGACCATTGCATCCTTCCAAAGAGGCCAGTGTGATTCCGAGTTCACCAACCGAGAGAGTGCAGTTGTCATCGTACCAACATGGGCATTACACATGTTCTTTGATTCTAGTGTTCAATGTGCGGGAAGTAGAATCAATATATTCTTGATCCACTCCACCTGGGTCAATTGCTTTAAGTGGGATGTGGTAAATGCCGAATATATCACTCATGTTCACTAGATTTCGGTCTTTTTTAATTCTTGAAAGAATGTTTCGTGTTTTAATGCCAAAACCAAGCCCATGTGGTTTGCACAGGTTTGTCAAAATATTAACTATCTATGGAACATATTCAATGGATGTGACATACTTAATTCGTGAGGTTTCTCTGGTCAGGATGACATCACGTGCATTCCATATTTTACGAAAGGTATTATGTACCACTGAGTCACGGCAGCTGTGGATTCTCGCTCTTTCACAAATTTTCTTGAGTTCTAATCGTCAACTTTTATTGTTTGATGAATGAGTAATGGCTCTTTGTTAGAGAAACCGTATGGCAGACAGTTTATACGTCATTGGGTGGGGTGAAGCGTCTTTTCACTGCAACATCTGGTAAATTATTTCATTCCATTTCTTTCACTCTTTTTAACTTGTCTGATGATGGACACCGGTGTGAGAGTCCGAAAGGTCTCATACTTTTAACTTAAACATTTGGTGTTAATAAATCTTGACTGGTAGTCCTAAGGTGGACTTCGGTGTATATCGTGCATCAGATGGCATTCTTTATTATTGGGTCTTGTTGGTTTCTTAACTATTTGAACAAGCAGTGATCACCTTTAGCAGATGCTAGTTATTAACAATGATCCCTGCCCATTTTAAATCAGTTTTTCACATGATAAAAATGGACATAAACACGCAACCGTTAATATGAAGCATAAAAATTTTATAACACTCTTAAGTTACGTAAAAAAATTTAATTTAAGGAAGCTTTCAACTGATAACTTCAGTCTTCGTCAGCCTTGTTGGTAGATGATGATGATGATGATGATGATGGCAGTGGTTACCAGATGGTAATGATGACAATGGCAGTAAAAAAAATAATGTATATAACTTTACGGATCTGGCAACCTCTACCATCGTCATCATTTCCATCTATCAACAAGGGGGACAAAGGCTGAAGTTATCAGTTAAAAACTTCCTTAAATTAAATTGACTTATGTAACTTAAGCTTGCTTTAAAGTTTTTTATACTTAGTATCCTTCTTCACATTTTAAGAGACCTTTCAACTGCAACATCTGGTAAATTATTCCATTCCATTTTAAGACTCTTCTAACTACAAAACTTATGAATACTTTTGTGCTTAAAAATGTTTGGAATTATGAGTTCATAGCCTAAATTTATGCCGATAGCCCACTGTTTGCACTTGCAAAACAGTTTTCTCCAAACTTATCCACTGCATCTATTATTTTTCCATTTAAATTTCCAAATCTACTACTCAAATCCCCAGCAATAACAATCTTTCAGCTTCATCTAGTTTTTACAGTTAGCTAACTCCTGGTGAAATGAGCCCACTTCTGTTAAACTAGAGCACATGTAGACAACCCAGGAGCTGTGTGACTACTTTAAAAACACTGAGCCTTCTAAATACCTCCCTTGATAAAATGTCTGTTTACAGGTTTTAAAGTATTTGGAATAAATGCAGCCTACATGCAATTTTAAGTGAGGTGACAGAGAAGGATGAAACACTTAATGAAAAAAAAACCTACCTTATAAGTCACTACAAATAGTCCATTTACGAAACTGAAATTAATCTAACTGCATGTGCCGCTGTGAGCACTTCAAAATATATGTGCATCCACTTTATTGTGTGGCAGTTGCCAAATTTAAATATCAAAATCACCACCACTATAGTAGTGAATTTTATAGCCAAGCACTATCCAAGCACGGAAGTACAATAATTTGAACATATTTGTTATTTGAAACAAACCAGATCCAATATTGGGACTTTCCTGCTTTTAGGATCATTTCAATAGGACTGTTATTGCCAATAGGAACTTTAATTTTCCATGTTGTTAGTGGCTGGTTATTTAGGGGTAATATAAATAGCACAAAATCCAACCCATTTTTCCTTTAACTTTTTTAGCCAATAACCATAGTGTAAATTTATTACATTAAGTATCTAAATTATTAAAGTCTCTGTGCTTGTGTTCAAAATTATCAACTACAATTTTATTTGGTGAGTTTGGTTAATTCAGCTCTGATGGGTCACGCTGATCAGAGTAATTTATCTCTCACATGCAACATCAAGAAAACCTACATTCTCCTGTTGTGATGCTACTAGCAGTCTGACGACAACTAGGTCCTAACACCACATACTTTTGCCTTCTTAAAAAGTACTTCAACAATACATTAAATTAAGTAAAAATCAATCACAGTATCGAAATCTCTAGATGCACAATGGTTTACATACTCATGTTTAAATTAACAATAACTACAAATTAAAAGAAAAAACTTTTCAAGAATTGTTTACCATTTTGGAATTCTTGGAGATTTTTGAAAAGTTCTTCATCAAGTTCAAGCGAGATGCTGTACTGATACTGGAAACTGGAAGACCTTTGGTGTACGGCTAGAACAGAAAATTAAAAAAATAATAAAAACCTTACAAGCAGTAACCAAAGCTTCGTACAAACTTAGGAAATACAAAAAAAATGCAAAGGTATAACCACAAAATTTTACATCAAAAATATTTGATACCACATATTTATATTGTAGCTTCCCCTCAAACTCAAATATCAGGTGTAACCAACAAAACCCTGTTATTTATTACACTATGTTTAACTAATTCTGGATTAACTTCACCAAAACTACCATTTTACCACTCTTCAGAGACAGAATAGCATCTCATACTTCAGGAAGACTAACAATTTCCATCCAGTCTTTACTCTCTTTGTTCATATCTAAAGCAACATCGATTTACTTGCACACTTATCCCTGGATTTCCATTCAACAAATCATTGAAACATTCATTTCATCTATTCAGTGTATATTCCTGCAACACCAGAATATGACCTCTATTTTGTAAGCCTTGACCTACAAGACTTCATTTACCTTTTTCAGAAGTTCAACAAGACTCCAAAACACATACTTTAGGACCATCTGCAAGTTCCCTGACACATAATGCCCTAAGTCTTCCAATGACTTAAGTTTAGCATTCTTAACATACAATTCTGCATTTAGACAAGCCCTTTTATAAGCCTCTCAGTTAGCCTGAGACCTACTACTTAAAATTTCCTATATGCCTTTTTCTTTTCATTGATGGCTCACTCACTTCCTTTCTCCACACTGGTGGCCAGCAGATGAGAATAAAGCTTTACATACAACTACATCACATTCTCTTTTCTGTGTCAACAATAAATATTTTAAACATGGTCCACTCAATCTTTTAACAACTCTATATACTTGTAAACATCTACATCATATTCTTTAATTATACTTAGTCGCTGTTCAAAGTACATGGCCATTCATTTTCTTCATTGCCAAAGTCTTACCAGGAGACCTTTGATATTCATCATCATTGGCTTTTGGGTCTCATATATTTGACCTTTATGTCAAATCTTTTCCGTGCACAGGCTTTGCACAAGATGCAGTTAGTTCATCCACATCCTCAATGCCAATACTGCAGTCAAGTATATTCATATAGCTCAACAATTTCCTTCAGATATATACAAATACTCTACAGCCCAATATTTTACTCATCCTTGGGATATATAGTTTTATAACTGAATAGATGATAATTTTTTACTGAACTCTTACCTTCAAAGATTTATTGCACACAAATTTTTACTTTTTCTAACATGCAATAATTTAAAATGTTTGCTCACTGATGTACCAAGAAATGGGCAAATGATATGCATATTATTATTTTAAGATTCCAGAAAAAAGTTCAATTGGGAGAAACACAGTTTTATTTTTTTCTCTTCTCTTTCTTCTTCAATTGTATTTATATGGAATGCAGTTTACAACTGAGAGTATGAAAATCAAGGGGAGACTGCAAATCATTCAAATTCTGGACTGCTCTCTTAGGCCTACAAAGTTCAACCTCCAAAACGAAGTACTGTAATCTAAAAAGAAAGTAACATTTTATATCTAATATACGAGTAGTTTAAAAGAAAACACATTGCATGTACCTGATCCTGACCACTGCTCTGCTTTACTATAAGCAGGAGAGCACTTCAAGAAGATAGTATTATTTTTGTCACAAAAATGCCATATTCAGCTGCAACTCCTTAAAAATCTTTGAAATTATGTTGCCATGAGCTGGCAGATTTGATTTCACGTGTAATCTTCAGTCACCTATCAAACAAAGTCATTTGGTACTACATCTATGCCATTAATCCATTAACATGGTAATTTTAAAGATGTCAGAAAAAAATTCTAATTCCAAAAATACCAGTTAGGAAAATAAAAATTCAGAAATAAATGAATTCTTCCATCTTAAAAAAGACAAAATTTTCTGCTTGTTACTTCCATGGTGTTGAATGTTAGTCAACAGCATGAATGCCGAAATAGGTAACTAACAAAAACAAAATATATGTGCTGAAACTAACAACAAGCTGATATAAACTAAAAATACTGATTCACTCACTTCTTGAACACCCACATGCAAATCACCACACTGCATATGCAATCGTGGCTTAAAGTCCTGCACAAGTAGACTGAAAGTCAATTTTTGATGTTTGAAGTCAACTTATACAGCATAATGGTAATGTCAGGAACACATGTTATACATCATTTTAAAAGAAACTTTATGTTGAATTCAAATATTTTTACAGAATGTTATTACCAGTAATAGAAGTGAAATTACAAGCAAAAGTACAGCATCTAGTCATGAAAAGCAAAAAATAGTAGAATTTGTGAAATTAATGTACAATGCATTTAACGTAAAATCACTGTACAGTACATTATTGAAACTTGCAGAACACTTGAAATAACTTACCAGCAAGCAAAACACACTTTAGTATTTAACTGGGTAACCACGGTTTCTTAGTAACAAAGTGCACCATCTTGGCATGGAACTAATGAGCTCCTCTAGTTGTCCATTGGTGATAACTCCATGTCATACGGCTCTTACAGACTCAATTAATGCTGTTTCAGATGTGGGTCCTTGTTGACGGATCTTTTGCTTCAATCTCATCCACAGATTCTCTATGGGAATAAGATGTGTTGACTGTGTCAGCCACTGAAGTTTTCTTATAACTTTATAATTAAACCAAACGTCAACCAACTTTGACCAACGACATGGCTCGTTATCGTCCTGAAAGATAAAATTCCACAAACCTATGTCTTGTGCAGATGGTAGCAGTTTGGACTGCAAAATATCAACATATATCTATTCAATGTGCCATCAACAATGTGCCATCAACAATGTGCATACGGCCAACACCACTGGCTGAAATACAGGACCATAACATCACCGAATGTGGGTGCTTGATTATTGGCTGGGTGTGCAGCATGCCTTATATCTTTCACCAACCCGACGACGTACATAATTATTTCCATTATTAGCGGAAATAGTAACAGCTGTTTCATCACTGAAAATAACCTTTTTCCATTCATCAACAGTCCAAATCTTGTGTGCCTTGGACCAAGCAATTCTTTTGAGCCATTGTTGCAGCTTTTCATGCAGTCAGTCCATTTTCTTGTAGCCTACGATGAACTGTACGCGCAGATGCAATAATGCCTACTTCATTCTCCCATTCATTTCTTAAGTCAGTGGCTGTTGTAAACTTTGATTTTAAAGAACTACGAATCAACATGTGATCACGTTCAGTACACAGCCTTGGTCAACCTGTTCTTTTTGTATTTCCCACATATCCAGTTTCTGCAACTCTTTCAATGGTGCGCAAAACAGTGGAATGATCACAGCCACATTTAACAGCAATTTTGGCACTGTGTTATCACCAATGGATAACTAGAGAAGCTCATTAGTTCCATGCCAAGAAGGTGCACTTTGTTACTAAGAAACCATGGTTGTCCAATTAAATATTAAAGCATATTTTGCTTGTTGGTAAGTTATTTCAAGTGTCCAGCAAGTTTCAATAATGTGCTGAACAATAACTTTACGTTGAATGCATTGTACACTAATTTCACAAATTCTACTATTTTTTGTGTTTTATGACTAAATGTTGTACTTTTGCTTGTAACTTCAGCATAAAATTTCCTTTAAAATGATGTACAATATGTATTCCGGACTTTACCATTATGCTGTGTAAGTTGACTTCAAACATCACAAATTGACTTTCAGTCTACTGGTGTAGGACTTTTGGCCACGACTGCAAATCATTTTACTGTATTATGTACAAAATATATATATATATTAGAAACAAAATACAGTTCTTCTTATCAAAATTACCCACATTTCTGACATGCATTTCTGCAAAACATTTAAAACTTAGAATCATAATAAAATACTTACTGATGCAGAGACTGGTCTTCTTGGTGCTGGAATACAGGAATTAAGTCTTTGACTAGCTGGCTGTCAAAGGGGAGAAAAAAAAAATCATTTTACAACAAAAATAATTAAATTACTGTTCATATAAGCTGTTATATACTGATATTTAAGTTTTTTATTTACTATCAGCAATCTCTAAAATCATTTTTTTAAATACCATGACCACACAATTCTTCACTAATTGTAATATGTTAATTAGAACAGCAAAACAGGAGCTTCATTATCTATTACAATACAGTTGAGAAGTAATATCATTGGGGTTTAAGGAAACTGTACAATTTTGCACAGGAGAAGGAATGCTGTTCAGTTTTTATTTCTTCTTTGGGAGGAGATCAGCTGATTGACCCCCCCCCCCCTACCCTTTCCCTCCAAGTATTTAAATCTATACGGAGTCAGTCACCTGTTTCAATTTTGAGATACTGCTACAAGTGAAGCAAAGTGCAAGTACTGAAAACACAAATGTCTTTTCAGTCACCTGTTTGTTGTGGTATTCCCCAACCCTTTGAATGCCATTTTGTATTGCACTTGATCGTTGCTCAGCTGTTTTCCTGGATACAGCACAACATTCACGATGATCATGTGAGAATGAAAAAATGTTCTTTACTTTACAAATATGTGATTTAACAGGCTCTTTCTCTTCTTTGGGCTGTTGTCATTTCCCTCTAAAATGAAAAAACCAAGGTACTAAGAAGGAAGACAGGTAGGTCCATCGTAACTGAGACGTCTTCTCGCTTCTCTTTGCTGCGCTGTGACGTCACGTCACGGTGGCCATAAGCAAAGCTGTAATGCGCACGGAGCCATACCGAGAAAGTGTCGTATGCTGTGAATTATCAATCGAAATAACAGAGCTAGTTTTGAGTAAATAATTTTTAAGTAAAAACTGTACAAACATCCAACTATTTTTCAAAATAGAGTAAAAAATATATTATATATACTGGGAAAAAAACGGGAATATGACATGAATACTGTTCAATGCTTTTTTGCTGAATATCTTTTTTTTTTCCCAAAAGCACACTGCAATGGCTCTTTGGAGCTGGGAAATCTACATTTCATTACGTCGAATCAGTCATCTACCAATTTTATAAAATTAGCAATTTGTTTTCTTTCAGGAAAAAAATACTCTACTCTACAGCTTTGCTTGCGTTGTTAGATTGCATCTGGGACGCTAAAACTAATTCTCTGTCTCATGGGGCCTCTTACATTTGTGTGGATCCATTTTATTTTATGAAACACCTTTGATTCTGAGTTCTTATGTTCCAGCGAAAGGTCAAATATCCGACTCCTGAAAATTCAAATTCACTTGAAGATCTAACACTTCTTTGGATGTTCTTATGGTTGAATCAGTAATGCCTAATTAATCAAGGCTCCAAAAGCTCAGTGACTGAGGCTTCTCGTACAAACAAGGAAATTACAGTAATGGCCAAATTATCATCCCCTTTCGATTGAACCTTGCCCATTAAAGTCCAACCAAGTCGTGTTTGAATGGCCAGAAATCCACAAGATAAATTTCTTTGTTTTCCAGTTAAAATCTGTGCAGTAATGTCAGCCCGAATCAATATCTCTATAGGTCCTGTACTCTCCTCCGTATCCGTAACCAAAATATTTGAATGTTTCAATTCATCCATCCAAGGACCTCCCTTAACTGAAGAAATATTATCACAGATAATGTTCTGTTCTAGGACTTCGAAATCATGAAGGTAACCTCCCTCTGCACTCTCTAGTTGCACTCTAACACAAGTGTTTCTTTTCATCTGTCTTTTTTCCGCCAAACAGCGAATGTACAATGGTTTCTTGTCGTACTGAAACACAGCCAAATTTAGTAGCGGTTTCTCTTCGTATATACTATCTTTGAGATCCGGTGTCTACCAAAGCTCTCACAAACAAAATTTATCTGACATTCTCACTTTCACTTTTAGTGTTTGCAAAAATAATGTAGGGCCTTTGGTAAGACTTGTCAGAGAAGTAGAAGTCTGTTCCATCACTTTGCGAGCATGTTCTTTATTTTCCACCACTCTCTCTGTTAATGTGGGGCACATCAACACAGCATGGTGTCTGCCACAAATAATATAATTAAGTCTAACCCTACATCTCTTGGCATTATGACCAACTTTCAGACACGAAAAACAAGCTCTCTTTGTTTTCAAAAATTTTCGTAAAAACAATCCGAACTGGGGTGACTTTTGAACAGAAAAGACAAGTTGGTTTAACTTCACTATGTACTAACAGGTCAACTGCTTTTGTCACTTCAATTTTCTGAAATTTCTGACTTCGAATCTGACCTTCTCTCTTCTCCAATCCGAAACCTTCCATTGCTATGGAGATTATTTGTTCTGCATCAACTTCATTTTTAAGAAAACTCATATGCTTCTGTAATCGGCCTGTAGGCGTAAGATGAGAATCAACACTCCTTCTATAGGTTCACAAGACATCTTTGGACAAACTACTTTCTACAAGTGGATATAATAATGGAGCACATTTCCCAGCAGTAACACCCAAAGATTCTAAAGCTCTTAATGCTGATTCTAATTTATCATAAACAGCATTTACAGGTGACGGCTTTGTAACATTCTTCATTACCAATCTTAACAACTCCCTTATATACACTTCCACTAACAAATCCTCCTGTCCGAATCCGTCCCTCAAACTTTCTATCACCTTTGGATAATTTTTACCCGTTGGAGGGAAACTCTGTACTACCTCTCTAGCTTTCGATCCTTTCAGGGAAGCTTGTATTAAATATTGAAATTTGTCTTCTGGAGCTAAGCTAGTGTCTTCATGTATCTTAGAAAACTGACTCCAGAACCCAAGCCAATCACGCAGATCACCTGTAAATTTTTTAGAGTTCAATCTTAGGTAATTTATACCGAGAAGCCTCATTTCTTATATTATAATTTTCTACAGGTATACTTGAAACCATCTGGCCTTGTAAAATGGTCTCTATTTTTATTTTACATTCGAGATATCTTTCACTATAATATTCAGCCTCTTGAAAATCACTTTCAAACACTTCTTCAGTAACATTGGTTTCTAACAGTAAGTCACTAATCTGTTGTTGCATGTCACTTAATCTATCCATTTTATCATTCATCCGACACTGCAACAAACAAATTCTTTCTTAATTAAGCTCATCTTTAATTAATTCCTCTTCAATCAAATTAGCAGTTTTGCTGAATGACATTCGCAAAGTTTTCCTTTTTAACTTGAGCGACTCCATTTTCATGCAAATTCAAAGTTATTTGGAATTCAAAGTAGGAACTTTCTTAATTTACTTCTTACCGTACTTTTTAAGAACGAAGTCCATCCGATGAAAGGTATCCAAATCCTATTGCCTCTAGAGCCGTGTTCGCGGACGCCACATGTTGCTAACACAAGCCATAAAAAATATCCATAAACTAAAACAGGTTTCGAGAGATCTAAAGCACAAAATATTTATTCGCAATTAACCTTTATATGTTATCACAACTCCAAACAATTTCGTCTTTTCACTGGCGACAAACTTCCTCGTTCCTTACACAACCAGAACCAAAACAACTTCTCATCTCCTCCTGACACCACTCAGGCACATGTAGTACAAAATAATAATAAAATACAAAATACAGAAGTGACGTCAGACTTAACAACTGTATCACGGTGATGGCAAAAGTGTTTTACAATTTCAAAAACTTAAACTGGAAGTTAAACAGTGAATATGCCCCCCCCCCCCTCCCAATCACAGGTTGACTCTTCTGTTTAGTAAAAAAAATTCTTGAAAGGCAAATAAAAATCAATTTATTTATATGTTTTTCAGATGCAGTTTTATTCATGTGTGGATTAGTTGTTTAAAAGTTATCACACCTACAAAGTAAGTGATCAGCAATGACATCAATACTGAATTGTGAATGCATTAGCTTAAAGATACTGAGCTCACCACTTGATAAGAGTTTTAAAAAACTACCAGCATAAAAGAACACAAAGGATTAACATAACAATCATTACATGCAGATACAAACAAAATACTAGAATTAAATACTGACTTTGTGATCCTGGATTTCTCATATTAGTCATTTCACATACTAACAAACAGAACTTTTATTCGCCCATTCTGGAATTGTGTATGTTACAACAAAAATATAAACAGATAATTTCCAAATACATCTTAATGGGAAATACTTACAGTGAAGGATGCAGAAATATCTGCAGGTGATTGTCTCACATTAGGTATTTTCTTCACATCCTATTCCAAGGAGAAAGAAACAGGATGAGAAATAAGTAGTAGTAAATATTTTACCTTACACAATGAAAGTTGAAATAACATTGAGTTCAAGCTTCCATTACATTTGCATTATCCCACTGATCAAGAGAGTGAAACAGTAAATTTATTCAAGTCACATGCACTGAAACTTAAAATACATAAGGAGGGACACAAAATGTTTATTTTTTTACAGATCTAGAAAACAAATTATTATAAAATAAACACCTTTGTTACTTTCTTTCAAACAAAAAATGGCAGATGAGGTTGTGAAACTTATACATGTAATTACTAATCAAAAACAACTATTATGAGAATTTTACTAGGAAATTTTTTTATTTAAATTGCAAATCTTCGGAGAAAACTCTTCTCCTTTTTCAGGCAGTCTTTTTGTTGTCACTTATTCCTGTCACTATCGTGGTTACGGTTAACTTTGAAGGTTACGGTTATTTTTCATCAAATCCTGCCAGATGTTAGGCAGGGAAAATCATTTGCAGTCATTAATGATGGAATTTCTATTTTCCTAATCTCTATTCCTTCTTTTAGCTTTCTTTTTTTAAAATTGCTTTGGAAACTGATGACAATTCCAATCCATGCTGTGACTAGTTTCTCTAACATGCCTATCTAAACCAGCCTTGTTGGAGCAATTTTTTATAGCAGCTTTATGCTTTGCTATACGAGTTTCTAGTCTGCGACCTGTTTCACCTATGTAAGATAGTCCACAACTACATTTTACTTCATAGACTACACCTTGCATTTTTAAAATATCTTCTTCTCTTTGAACTATTTTAGGGAAATTTTTTTTAGCTTTGTTCTCTAAACTTGGAGCTAGCCTAATATTGTACTTCTTACTAATTCTGATTTCTCTTTAAAGACTCAAATAAACCTTTGTGATAAGAATTTTTTTTAGTGAATTTTACTTGTTGCTTTTGCAGGTTCTTCGTACCATTAAAATTAAGAAGCTTCTCAATTTCTTCTTTATGGGCTTCTTTCTTATCTGCTGTAAAAACTATTTTATTGATTTTTTCAAAAAACTGACGCTACATTTTTAAAAATAGAAACTGGATGATAGGAATTTAAATCCAATAGCCTATTAGTATTCATGGTTTTTTTATATCAACTAGTGAGGAATTTTTCGTCTTAATAGATAGTAATATCTAAGAAGTTAATTCTTCTTTCTTTTTGAAGTTCAATAGTGAACTTAAGGAAATCATCTAATTCATTGAATGAGTCTAGAATTCTTTCTGGAACAATTTCTGAGCTATCTATTATAAATAAGATGTCATCCATGTATCTGCTATATAGGCAGAAGTATGTGTTGTACTAGTATCTTTTCTTCTAGTTTTCCCACATAATAGTTAGCTAAGAAAGGGGAGAGTGGGGAGCCCATAGCTAGACCACGTTTTTAAATGTTTTTTTTTTTTTTTTCCCTCTCAAATTGAAAACAGTTCTTCTGTAATGAGAAGGTAAGCATTTCAAAAATTCCAACTAATATGCTTCTATCTTTGTTTTGAAAAACTATTAGGTCTGCCAAGTCTTCTGCTACAAAGTCTATATATAAGTTGATCTATATTGATGTGAGACACTATTGTCTAAACTACCCATAACAGGATAATCTAATTTAGAAAGAAGTTTTAATTTTTCTGTTAGCTGCATTGAATTTTTAATCGAGTTAGGTGGCTCTTTTAAAAGATTCTGAAGGTGTGACTTTAAAAAGTAGTTTAGATTTGAATGAATTTAGTTTTTTGAGTCAATTATTGGTCTAATTGGTTGGTGTTCTTTATGCAGTTTGACTATTCCATATATTTAAGATAATCTGAACTGTAATTTTGAGAATTGTTTATAGTTTTCTGGAAGCTGGTTTTTCTTTTTTTGAAGTGAAATAAGCTTTGAGACTTTTTTAATCAAATCTGGTAGTGGGTTTTTTTCTACTTCTTTATACATAGGCTTTTTTAGTTCTTCTTCCATCTTTTCTTGATAATCTTTCTTATCCATAATAGTAATCAACTTACTTTTGTCTGTTTTCACAGCAACTGCACTTTCATTTTTTCTGAAATCTTTAAGAGCTTTTAATTGACTGTTCTCAAAAAATTTTTGAGGTTTCTTTACTTGTTTCTGGAATTTTGTTAGGCTATTGTGGAAATCTTTTCTGAGGTCTGCTTTAATTTGTTCTTCTTTTTCTAAAGTGCTGTTGTAGATGCTTTCCAATTCAATTACCAATTTTTCTGTATTTAATTTTTCCTGGGATAGATTGAAATTACTTCCTTTATTTATCACTTGTAACAATCCTTAGCTAACTCCAGTAGCAGTGTTGTCCTCTACATGACTAAGAACTGCTGTTTCTTTGTTACTTACTGGAATAGTTTTTCTTAAAAAAAAAATATTTTCTTTGGCTCAGCTTTTAAACAATTTTTTTGTTTTTGTGTTTTATTCTGATTTTTAGTAAGTCCTCCAATTATGCTTTTACTGTATCACTTAAGATTCCAGAAAATTTCTTTTCATTTTCTACTTTTACTTTCTGATAATAAGCAAC
The DNA here is from genome assembly GCA_039090855.1 of Macrothele yani. Lineage (NCBI taxonomy): Eukaryota > Metazoa > Arthropoda > Arachnida > Araneae > Macrothelidae > Macrothele > Macrothele yani. The sequence goes on along the minus strand of CM076994.1, from coordinate 71,208,550 downwards.
ATTTTTATATTTTGCTTTAATACTTCGTTTTAACGTTTTTTTCTCTATTTATTCTTACGAAGTTGGCTGAAAGTAAATCTTGAAATGTTTTTCTAAGTATATATTAATTTGGAATAAAGTTATTTACCTTGCAATTTTTCTTAAATTCCGGAGGACTAGTTCCAAAGATATGGCTAAGATACGCAGACGATATCTTTTTTGTTTGGAGTCACGACAATGTATCCCTAAATAGTTTCTTAGATCGCATGAACTCCACCCACCAAGAAATAAAATTCACTGCTGAGTATGAAGAGGATGGATGCCTCCCGTTTTTAGACATCCCGGTGCGAAGGAAGCCATCGGGAAATCTTAGAACGCAAGTGTATTACAAACCTTGTTACGTTCATAACCCGATTCTCCCTTCATCTGCAGCGCCCAGCTCGCACAAGTACACCATGTTTAGGGCCCGAGCGAAGAGAGCTTACTATCTCTTTTCAGATAAAGAGGATCTGCTAGCAGAAATCCGCAACCTAAGAGAGTTTGCCATTACAACATTGAGCGTATTGAAAGGATAATACATAAAGCATCTTTGAAAGGAACAGGGCGAGCTCAAAAGTCACCTACGGAAAGAGCAAGTTTTGTCGGTTCCATTCCATATATCCCGGGATTTTCTTACGAACTCAAGAATACTCTGCGTAAGCTAAAACTGGATGTAGGTCTAAGATCCCCGAGGACGATCGGGACCACTGTCCACCCAAGCCGGGGTATACAGCATCCCATTAATATACCCGGACGCATCCACAAGGTGGTATGTATATCGGAATGACAAAGAGGTATTTCCACATCAGAGAGGCAGAGCACAAACGGGATATAAAAAATAGAAAACTGACTACCGCGTTAGCACGAGACGTGAATTTTAAGGATGCTCAACCGATCTGGAAGGATATAAGAAGACTTGCGCCCTACAGCGGTCCTAGGTCAACAGCAGTCAGAGAATCAATCGAGATTATATCAGGCAGTGACGTATGTAACACAGACATAACTACTGAAATTTCACCTATCTGGCACAAGGTATTAAACATTAAGAGCTCGCTGGACAATCGATGAGCACGAGGCGTAATACGAGTCTCATGCTATGCTATAATGATTTTAAATTTTACATTTGCATTTATTCTTTGTCTGTTTCTGTTAAGTGTTTATATTCAGAAGCCTGAAGAAGCTGTCCGTTGGCAGTGAAAGCTTGCGAAACTTTTGTAATTTTACGCCTATTAACGGAATAAAAAACACATTGTGTGTTATATCGTATTATTGTAAGTGGCGTACAACCCACAATTTTTATCTATCAACATGAGCTTTATTCAAAGAATTAGAACAGAGTATGGGTCAGATACTTGGCAAGCAATCAAGAAATTTCAACATGCTACAATGAAGATGGAAAGATCAATAGATCAAATCAAGTTCCTGAAAAATTCCAAGGTAAATAACTTTATTCCAAATTAATTTAGACTTAGAAAACCATTTCAAGATTTACTTTCAGCCAACTTCGTAAGAACAATAGAGAAAAAAAACCGTTAAAACGAAGTATTGAAGCAAAATATAAAAACGTTGCTTATTATCAGAAAGTAAAAGTAGAAAATGAAAAGAAATTTTCTGGAATCTTAAGTGATACTACAGTAAAAGCAGAATTGGAGGACTTACTAAAAATCGGAATAAAAAACAAAAAAACAAAAATTTGTTCAAAAGCTGAAGAACCTTAAAAGAAGAGAAATTTTTTAAGAAAAACTATTCCAGTAAAAGCAAAGAAACAGAAGTTCTTAGTCATGTAGAGGACAACACTGCTACTGGAGTTAGCCAAGAATTGTCAAAAGTGATAAATAAAGGAAGTAATTTCAATCTATCCAAGAAAAAAATAAATACAGAAAAATTGGTAATTGAATTGGAAAGCATCTACAACACTTTATAAAAAGAAGACCAAATTAAAGCAGACCTCCTCAGAAAAGATTACCACAATAGCCTTACAAAATTCCAGAAGCAAGTAAAGAAACATCCAAAAAATTTTGAGAACAGTAAATTAAAAGCTCTTAAAGATTTCAGAAAAAATGAAAGTGTAGTTGCTGTGAAAACAGACAAAAGTAAGTTGATTACTACAATGGATAAGAAAGATTATCAAGAAAAGATGGAAGAAGAACTAAAAAAGCAATGCAGCTACAAGAAAAATGATTAAAAATTCAATGCAGCTACAAGAAAAATTAGAACTTCTTCCTAAATTAGATTCTCCTATTATGGGTAGTTTAGACATAGTGTCTATGTATACTCACATCAATATAGATCAACTTATAGACTTTATAGTGGAAGACTTGGCAAACCTAGTAGTTTTTCAAAACGAAGATAGAAACATATTAGTTGGAATTTTTGAAATGCTTACCTTCTCTTTACAGAACTACTTTCAATTTGAGAAAAAAAATTTCATTCATAAACCTGGTCTAGCTATGGGCTTCCCACTCTCCCCACTCTTAGCTAACTATTATGTGGGAAAACTAGAAGAAAAGATACTAGTACAACACACATACTTCTGCCTATATAGCAGATACATGGATGACATCTTATTTATAATAGATGGCACAGAAATTGTTCCAGAAAGAATTCTAGACTCATTCAATGAATTAGATGATTCCCTTAAGTTCACGATTGAACTTCAAAAAGAAAGAAGAATTAACTTCTTAGATATTACTATCTATTATGAAGTAAAAAATTCCTCACTAGTTGGTATAAAAAAACAATGAATACTAAGACTTTTGGATTTCAATTCCTATCATCCAGTTTCTATTAAGAAAAATGTAGCAGGTCAGTTTTTAGAATAAATTAATAAAATAGTTTCTACAGCAGATAAAAAAGAAGCCCATAAAGAAGAACTTAAAGTCATACTTTCAGAAAATAACTATCCTAAAGAAGAAATTAAGAAGCTTATGAATTTTAATGGTACGAAGAACCCGCAAAAGCAACAAGTAAAATTCACTAGAAAAATTTCTTATCACGAAGGTTTATTTGAGTCTTTAAAGAGAAATCAGAATTAGTAAGAAGTACAATATTAGGCTAGCTCCAAGTTTAGAGAACAAAGTTAAAAAAAAATTCCCTAAAATAGTTCAAAGAGAAGAAGATATTTTAAAAATACAAGGTGTAGTCTATGAAGTAAAATGTAGTTGTGGACTATCTTACATAGGTGAAACAGGTCGCAGACTAGAAACTCGTATAGCAGAGCATAAAGCTGCTATAAAAAATTGCTCCGACAAGACTGGTTTAGATAGGCATGTTAGAGAAACTAGTCACAGCATGTATTGCAATTCAAAATCATTAGTTTCCAAAGCAATTTTGAAAAAAGGAAGCTAAAAGAAGGAATAGAGATTGAGAAAAAACAAAATTCCATCATCAATGACTGCAAAGGATTTTCCTTGCCTGACATCTGGGAGAATTTAATGAAAAATAACCGTTACCTTCAAGGTAAACCGTAACCACAATAGTGACGGTAATAAGTGACAACAAAATGACAGCCTGAAGAAGGAGAATTTTTTTTTGAAAATTTGCAAATTATATAAAAAAATTCCTAGTAAAATTCTCATAATAGTTCTTTTTGATTAGTAATTGAATTAAGAAATTAGGAGGCCAATTCTCAACATGAGCTTTATTTAAAAAGAATTTTAACATGTATTAAATAAGTACAAGATACTGAAACAAATTCTGAAATCATGACAAGAGCAACCCCCCCTAATCGCTCCCTGTTTAGAATTTTTCCACAGAAATAAGTAACTGCACTAAAAACTGTTAGGTATTTGCTTTAGATCTGGTGACTTTTTTGCGGTTGGGGGCATGAATCAAATATCAGGAATAACCTTGGAAAACTGCTGTTGGTTTCAATTCCTTAAACACAGCTACACCTTCAAAATGCAATGTCAAAGTTTGCATCAGGTTCCTTGGACTTTGTTATAAATGGGCACAACTGTATTTCTGAAGCAGTTGATTAATATTTCAGCAATGAACTTTGACAACAGATAGCTGATCAATTCAGTTCATGTCAGAAATGAAAATAACTAAGAACTCTTCAAAATCCTTGGCATAGATAAAGATGCATCAGCAAATGATATGTTTATCACTTTCATGAGTCAAATCAAGAAGTAAACAGTTGGTGAGCTTCCAGATTAAATTATTTTATTATGTCCAGGCACAAGAACATTTACCCTTTCTTTATTTGTTAATACTGATTTTATTTAATCATACAAAAAAATTAACTTATGCAACAGAAAATGTAGAAATGGATCTCTCCATTTTCTGATTTTTAGCTTAAGTTCTATTTTTACTATAGTTCTTATCTTAAATATTCAATTATTGTTGACTGAGTATAATTGCGAATTTCACCACTCAAAACATTATGTATATCAGTCACTTTCCTAACATAATGAAGGTCAAAGTTTTCTAGAATCTACAAAAATTTGAAGTTCTGCTTTTTGCAATCTAAACAATAAGCAGTTTTGGTGAATCCTTCAAGTGAGCCCAGGGCTGGCCAACAAATCAAAGCCACGAAGGGGAATAAGGAGGGAACATATGCGCTGAAAAGCTCAAAGAATGCAACAGTTACTTTCAGCTATTGCCTTTACTTCACTCCTTTCCCCACAAAACACAACAGCAGCTGATGGGTTTGCAGCAGATTTTTCCTGTTGGTTTCAATTCTGCACAAAGTAAGAACACAGAAATAGTAGGCTATTTGGATCTGAGACCACACATGACTTTCACTTCATTTTTTTATAACAAAAAAATGAATCACAGCATGCCAGAATAAATGAAGCATGAAACTGGTGCAATCAAATATGCAGTTGTGCTGAACAAATGCAGAAAATCAGATACTTGGAAATATTTGGAGGAAATCGTCATAGAATTAGAAACTAATAAAAAAAAAAAAGGTAGGAAATATTCAATGTATGAAGGGCATAGGGAAATTAAAGTATACATATTTGACAAGATCTAGTAGACTTACATAGTTGGCCAACATTGTAAGACTATGATGAACAATCACAGAAATTTTCACAAGTACTTTGCATTTATTCAGGAGTGGGCTTATGAAGTTCACTCTCATCCCAATTGCCTTAAAATTCATGAAATGTAATATTTAATTTGCAACAAAACACTCAATACTTAATTTATTGATTCCTCTTATAATACAAATCAACTATGGATTATTTCACCATAAGTGAAATAATGAAGTCATTTAAAATATGAACAGTTTGCCAAATAATTTTAGATTATTAAAGTAAAAAAAAAAAAAAAAAACAGCAAGAAATTAAAAAAAATGTACACACATAATAAATTTCATTAGCTGATTAAAGTACAAGCCTGACGGTAAAATCACATAAAACAACACTTGTAACTTTTAAAGATACACAAGTTACCTTCTTTACATTTCATAAACAATTTGAAATGATGTCTTAAAGCAGACATCTTGTTTAGCATGTGCAATTACACTTCACACTGAAAGCCATCTTATACAGCCATATTTTGTTATTTTATGCTCTTCCAAAGCACACATCATCTTGACAAAACCTCAATAACAAGCCTTTCAAGTGTTTCTTTTCCTTCTTTTTTTTAATTCTTAAGGTAAAAGAAATACACATCAAATAGAGATTCTTCACTATTAATTTCACTCAGTCCCTTATGTGCATGCTGTGCAGCTAAATGAATCACTTGACAGGCACAACTATTTATTGTGTTAGGATTAGAAAATTTTATGAAAGGTTGTTAACTTTTCTACAGTTCACTGCTCAAAATACCGAAAATTTGTAAACCAGTTGAGAAACAAGAACCAACATGATGTACAACCATTAATGGGAAATTGTGCTCAATTAAAATCATTAGAAACACAATTTGAATAATGCTTAGTTTGATTCGGGAATTACTGAAATAAGCACAGTATTTGATATTTTAACCTCTGAATTCTCAACATGATGTAAGTCTTTTATGTGGCACTGGCAACCAAAACTGCCACCATATGCAATACAAAACCCATATCACACAAAATGTTATTGCTATACGAGACATTTTAGCAGTGACTTCTACCATCCTCAGGGATCATAGCATACTTCTGGAAAATTTTAGGTAGGAATTTTAGGACTTTTTAGAAAAATTTTAGGAAAATTTTAGGAGTGTATTTCAATAAAAACTAGATGTATATTTGTATACATCTAGTAAAACAACTTTGTATACATTGTAAAGAGTTTGCTTCACACCCTTCAACCATATATACTGATAGACTGCGCATGACATCAAAATTTCTGGCTCCAACATAAAATCACATGACATCAGTCAAAAAGATGGGTTACACCTGCTGTGCTTATGGTTGCTCTGAGCGATATAGTAAAGAAAGTTCTATGATTTTTCATGGGTAAGAAACGAATTAAATACCTAAGTCAATAAAGTTCAATTACTTAACCAGAAACTTGCAGCTATTGATATAAAAATATAGTAACTTAAGAAAAAAAAATGGAATGCATGTTACAAATTCTTCGCAAATGTTCATCACATTATAAATCACAAAATGTAAACAACCCGATCATGCATGTATATAGCTCATAAGTAAACTTACCTGAAGAGTTTTCATTATATATGAGGCGCATTCACATAATACACTGAAAACACTGAAGTTCTGCAGCGTAAATTAGTAATCATAACAGCATTTTTACACGAAATTTGGAGTCTGATGATGACGTGCCCAATGTTTGAGCCATGGCGGCTTTGATGCAGCTATTGCCAATGCGCAGTCCATTACTACACTACCGGACAATTGCTAAGGACGGATGACAATAGCAACGATAGCAACCATAAAATGGAAGGCAGGAAAATGTGGAAATTAGCATAAGTGCGGGATACAGTAAGACGTGTTGTGCGTATGCAAATTTTGGATTGCCGAACTTGTTCGTGACGTCATAGCGCTGATAAGAGATATAAAGGATTTGACGCGTATTGACCGTTGTTGTTCAAACGCAAAGTTGAAAGGGAAAGAATCAATTGACGAACTTGCAATTTTCAGTATGTCTTCCCGACATCACCTAGATGATTTTACGCGTGGCCGTGTTATTGGAAAGATTGAAGAAGGGCGAAAAATAACAGATGTTGCCAGGGAGTTCGACGTCAGGCACAGTGTTGTTTCAAGGCTTTGGAAATCATTTCAAACAAACGGAGAGTGTAGCAAACGTCACGGGGAGGTCGTGTTCGCAGTACGACACCTGCAGAAGATCGGTACATAGTGCTATCAACAAAAAAAAAAAAAAAAAAAAAAAAACACCAGCGCAGCACAGCTAGTGAGGTAGCAAATCAGTTTATGGATGCTGCTGGCAAGCGGATATCCCGAAAATCTGTCGCCAGACGTTTGCATGTAGGAGGGCTATACGCCCGCCGTCCTGTTGTGTGCATCCCATTGTCCAGACGTTACCGTACCTCCCGTTTGCAATGGTGCCATCAACATCGCAATTGGACGGATAACGACTGGTCTGCTGTCCTCTTCTCAGATGAGAGTAGATACAGTCTATAGTCTGATTGTCGACGACAACTGATCTGGCGTGATAGTGGTACTGCATATTGTCCAGCAAACATACAGGAAAGGGACCGATATCCGACATGTAGTGTCATGGTATGGGCTGGCATCATGATCAATGGCCGTACGTCCCTCTATGTGCTTCCAACTGGAACTATGACTGGCCAACGATACATTAATGATGTTCTGCTACCTCATGTTTGCATGTTCCCTGGTGCTGTCGGTGATAGATTCATTTTCATGGACGACAACGCAACATGTCATCGAACAGTTGCTGTCCAGGAGTGTCTTGGCAGCAAGGATATTCAACGCCTCGTATGGCCAGCACGTTCTCCAGATCTGAATCCCATTGAAAATGTGTGGGATGCTTTGGGGAGGAGTTTTGCTGGTCGCCAATGCCCTCCAATAAACAAGGACACCCTCATCCGTGCACTGACAGAGGAATGGGATAAATTACCCCAACAGCTGCTTGATAATGTTGTGCAAAGCATGACACGACGTGTGGAATCTTGCATCGCCCTCCATGGTGGCCATATCCCGTATTGACATCTTATGCCGGAACGCCTGTGGACGGTAAGTGCATTTTTTTCACGTTTACGTATTCTGCACAAAATGGCTTGTTTATCCCTTGAACACGTTCCAAAGCCTTCTGGATTTCAGAGCACCATAAATTGTCTTTCTTGTAGTGTCCTGGCATTCTGACATTATTTTATTTCACTTGGCATCCAACCACACTTACTTTTTTATGCGCTATATAGCCGTTTATGATCCGTCCTTAGCAATTGTCCAGCAGTGTATATATGGTCGAAGTTCACACCCAAATTTTTTGCATAACGTCTAATGTCTAAAGTTTAAGTATGATTTACTTCTAATGTTCAGTAGTTATCTTTTCACGTGTTATTATCATATTCAAGTATATTTACCACATTCAAGTTTCACTTTGAACATTAATATGCTGTTGAACCAGAAGCAATTCACGATTTTCACAGTAAAGTTTTCAGGTTTCACATTAAATTATAATATCCTAAAGAGGTAATTGAAAACCAAGAACTATGTACAATTGTTCACTGAATTACTTTTTTCATATTATTGTTTTAACCTTTTCCTGATAAGCCTATCTTTTTCTGCTTCCACCACAACTAATTTACTTTCAGTTTTCTTTATTTCAGCTGAACCTTGTATGATCAAGTTAGAGGCAACTGCTATTTCAACAGTATTTTGTTTTTCTACAGCTTTTCTCATTCTTTCTGTTCCCTCTTGAATTACTGCTAGGGAGGCTTCTTTATCTTTTTTAAGCCTATTTATTTCTGCATCATTTTCTTTTATTTTGTCATCAAACTCAGCTTTTCTTTTTTTCTCCCTCTCTTTCTGCTTCCTTTCTTTTACCTGTTTTGATTTTTCTTCCTTCAGCTTATCAACATACTCTTTATAAAATTTATGTGAATCACGAACACTATTTAACAAATTTCTTGTTATGGAAACTTTACTTACACATCCATAGTGTTTAATGGCCCCTTTAACTATTCTTAATGATGTTATAGTTGAGTCTTTTTTAAGTTAGCCTTGTCCTTCCTTAACAGAGCAGTGTTAACCGAAAATCCCCTTTCTGCATCAGCATTACCATGAGGTAAAACTAAAATTGACTTGATGAGTTTAGCAAGATTTGAGTATTTCTTTTCCGCTAGAGTCTTTAATACTAAATATATTACGCCAGTAATGATCAATCCGCACTGGAATATGCACTTCCTCTGAAAATTTCACTAGTTCATCTAGAGTTGGCTTATCGCAATTTAAAAGTTTTCACTCTTCTCTTACTCTATCAATTTGTTCCTCAGAAAGATGCAAAACACTTGAAATTCTGGTTATTTCTGAAAGTCCTTCAGTGACTGAAAGTTGAGTTGACTCTTTCTTTGGTTCTTTTACCTTTAAAACTTCTATGTCTCTTAGCTTTTGATTGCAGAATGGCAAATTTGACTTTAAATATTTTGTGGTTGCAATTAGTGATGATCTTACATCTAAGAGAAATAATTTCTGCCTGGTCTCCTGAACATTCCTGAGGAGATTTTTTGTCTTCATACCAACTTCTAACTCCCCTAGTTTTTTCCATGAATTTTTGTTTTCAAAATCTATATTCTTTAGGTCTTCTCCAAATTTCCCTGCAATAACATCATCTTGGATAAACTGAGCCATAACATTCCTCATTAAAGTATTTAAATCAGAATATAACTGGTGTATTTTTGGTTCTTCACTCTGATAACAATGAAAACTTTTCAAAATTTTGGTGTGAAAATGAAATTAATGCTAAATAGCAAGGAGTTAGCTCATTTTTCAGGAAACAGTGAATTCTTTTATACCTTGCCGAATTGCGTAGTTGTTCTTCAAATATTTTTTGAGATGGCAAGAAGTTTAAAAAATATTCTGTAATATTTAGCCATTGATCCAAGAGCCTCTGGGCTACAGAACCAACGGTTAACCATCTGTTGCTGACATGACGCAAAAGAAATTTGGCTGTGACTAATGTTATATCCTCGACAGATTTATAATCCTCTCGTCTTGCAGCACTACTCTTTAAAAAGTAATGCATATCAGTAGCAAATTCGTCAAAATCTATATTTAAGCTTGTCAAAAAAATTTTAAATGCATTACTAACAACATGTAGGTTGCAAAAACCTAGTTCCAAAGATTTATGGCCTGTTTCTTGTTTTACAACTTCATTGAATTTGCGTAAAAAGCACTTATTTACATTTGGGCTGTCCATGGATACACAAATAATTCTGTTCAACGAAATATTGAAGGATGATAACACATCAAGAATTTCTTTTAGCAAAATATCTGCTGTTGCATGACCCAGAAAAACGCTTGTTAGGTATTGGCAAGAAACTGAATTTATTTCTAAAGACCAGTACCTGAGATACACATCCAACTGCCGTTTCACTTGTGTATTTGTAGTTTCATCAAATGCTGTAGTAACCTTTCCTGGGCTACTAGATGCAATGTCTTTTTCAAATCCTCTTCAAAATATTTTGACAATCCATGTGATATCACATAAGCAACTTTTTTTTTTCTTTAAGTTGCATTTTGGCTGCAATAGCAGAATCAGGAAACATTTCTTTGAAAAGTTCAACTGTTTCAGTGCATGAAACAAAAGACATATTGTCCTTAGCAACTTTCATGGCCCATAATGCTTCGGCTTTAGCCAACTGTAAATCATGACTCAGTACTTCACTAATATTTGTTTTGGGCTGAAGATCCTGTCCTCCAAAGGCTTTCAAGGATGGACTTATTTTGAAATTTACTTTGAAATTTCTGCAAATGTTTTTTTCCTTTATGATGCGCTTTTACTTGTGAAAAGCCACTATTAGAAATATTGAAAATTTCTGAACACAATATACACTTAGCAGAAAATATTGTTTCAGTTGCAGAACACCATTCTTTCAACTTCACTGCGTCCAATTCTTTGGCGAGCCACGCATCTTGAAATTTCGTTTTGGATTTAGGCATCTTAAACACTTGTATTACTAACCAGAAAATGAAAGGGAAGTACAAAAACACGTTCCAATATTGCAAAACCCGACAACTTCCCGAAGTTTGGCTGCGAGGATGTCAGAAGATAGAAAAAAAAAAAAAGCAGGTCACCACTAGAGAACTGAACCTGCACACAGCACAGAGAACACCATAAAAGACCCAAAACCAGAAACTATCATACGCATCTCACGCAAGTTCAGTCAGAGCGAGTCGGAGCCGAGATATATTGCGCATCGAAGGTCGCTGTCGCCGACGCACGATCGAAGGTCAATGATCACGTGCTCTACTGCCTGCCACGATAACACTCAGCTACCATCCCATCGTCATTACCGGAGGTTACGGAAGGAGACCACATGTTTCCTCTTTGCTTCCACCCACCTGCGGTTTACAATAACAAAACATCAGCAGAAAGAGGAGGTTCCACAAGGCATGTACAAAAATAAAGTACGATCTTCTGCGTGCCACAGAGTTCGCCTGCAAAGCGCAAACCAGGGTTGAAAATGACCCCTCCCCTTTCCCTTAGATCTCTTGTTACTCTCGAAAACTGTCCGAAGGCACAAAAGTGGAGCGCCCGCCCCGAAGCAAGTGCATCTCGATGGCGTCATTTTCCCTCCCTTCAGCAGCACAGCATATAGGCTGTGTTTCTACAATAACAGGTCTTTTTACCTTACCGTAATGGTAAATTTATTGGCGTTAATAACGGCTGTATTTTTAATAAATAAGCTTACGAAAATTTTAGGAAGAATAGCAAATTTTAGGTATAATTTTAGGAATTTAAGGAGGGTCACAAAATATTAGGAATTTTAGGAGGAATGCGATCCCTGCATCTTCAGCCATGGAAGGTACGAGTTTTTGATTGGATCAAATTCTGCAAAGGTTGAATCAACGCCAATTGTTTGTTATGCCATTCCAATTAGTTTCCAACCCTCAAATGGCCTTCTCACTCTTCAGATTTGAACCCAGTTGAGCACCTGGCGGGTTGAAGTGGAACAATGCATTTGAACCCGAAACTGACCACCTTTTTGTACTTTTTGGACAGCTGTCCTGGAATCATGAGCTGCAGTACTACCCACATGTTTCCAACACCTGGTAGAGGCTGTGAAATATTACCACTGTTGCAAGGGAGAAAGGTGGGTTTACACATTATTAGGTGAGTGTGTATAACAAATTATCTTTTCAATGTGCATTAAAGGCAGTTCTTACTTTACATTATTTATAATGATAATCAAAGTTCAGTTTTGAATGTATTAACTTTTCATCACTAATACTACCAAAGGCAAACACATCTGAGTAAAACAACTGCTACCAAAATTTTAGGTACCATGGCGATATGCACGAATGTATCTATTTAGCTGACACACATGCACACAGAGAAGGCTCAGACTAAATCTGACATCACCTCTTTACAATACAGAATTGCCATCCACAAAGTAAAACCAAGATATTTCGAAAATTTAATAAATGTATGATTCATTAACTAAATCATAGGAGAGAGAAATTACCGTTAAAGGGGTTGACATTTTCTCAAGAGTATTTAAAATTCTCTTTGCTGCAGAACTCATGCACTGAGAATCTTCCCTGACATTGCTAGGCTTTACTGTTATTTTATTATGTAGGGTTCTTGAAGACTGAAAGAGAAATAGAGCACAGATAAATCATTAATAGCAGAAAATATTAATTGTGCAACATTAACTCTTACTTCTACAACTGTTTTACAACACAAAAAGAAACCATTACATCTATGCAAACATTCATTCTTGGATTATGAAAGGGCAGGGTGAATACTTGGAAAGACAACTTTTCAACTCAAATAGGGATTTAGTTCTTTATTTTATCAATTTGTTCATCTAAATGGAATAAAGTAATTTACATATAGTATCCTGCTGTCATGATGGGATTGTTTAAAATTTAAATGATGGTAAGGTGCACATAATTCAGCATGAGGGTGGGCAGAGTGCATGGCCAACAAAGGACTGCTACAATGAATAATGATCTGTGCTACAGGCAGTGAGAAAATAGGAACACTGACAACATATGTCTACTGTTCAATTAGTTCTTCTAACACATTTTTGTGTTGAACTTCATTACGTGGTTATAATCTTTATTGTACATATTTGTCAATCATACAGTTGCTATATTGTGTACCGTTTCTCCCGTTGTTAGAGTGTCAAAGTGGTCGAGGGAAACATTCATCTTTGTCTGACACTGGGTTATTATTGTTGAATGCAATTGAATATTAAAAATAAGGTGAAATATTATATAAATAAAAGCTGTTACATTTTCGTTTTCTTGGAATTTTTCGGGATATTGAACTTTAACTCGGCAAAATCTTAAACTTCTTGAAGTCTTCGGTAATCACTTCGTGACGATATTCTACTTGAGAAGTTGAAACAGGTGGGTAACAATTCTTCTTAATGAATCGTGATTCTAAAAATGACATCTAAAATAATGAAAAATTGACAGTCAAACCTTCAAGTTGAAGGTAAAATCGATCTGGTAAAATATTCTGTCTTGACAATAGCTTAGACTTTGTTTGTGCTTGAAAAGTTGAAACAGGTGGGTAACTATTCTTCTAAATGAATCGTGATTCTGAAAATGACATCTAAAATAATAAAATATTGAACGGTCAAGCCTTTAAAGTTAAAGGGAAATCGATCTGAAAAAAATATTCTGTCTTGACAACAGCTTAGACTTTGTTTCCCGCTGCACTAATATTCCCAGACTAGTTTCGATTATCATTGTCGTAGTCTTCATCTGTGGGTTAAACGACGTGTTACTCATCGTACCTGTTCTTCATCGTCCAACCATCTCACAATCAACAGCATGACTCAAAAGTTCCATGTCGACAGAACCTTTTGGCATTCAAATGTTGGTTTTATTGCGCATTTTACACCACATGCGTATTAGTTCTTGATTAGAAAGTCCGAATTGGCTCCCGATTTCAAATTGTCTGGTGCCGCCATCTTCCGTATGTCAACCGACTCAGTATTTGTCTTGATCTTAAATCGTTTATTTTGGGTGTTTTTTTTTTTTTGTTCTTTTTTCTTTTCTTCCTTAATGAGGTATTTCCATGCATATGGAAGGTAGACTGGGTCGTTGTAATTACAGTTTTTTTCTCTTGTTTTTTCAACCATTATTGCCTCAGATGTTAAAATTTGGACTTTCATTTTATGCGATGTTATCAATTTGGCTTCCGGCCAATCTGGGATTGTCTCATTATCACTACAATGTTGAATTAATGAAGTTTTATTTTCGTTTTTATTCCAGTTGGATATGTGTTTTCCCAGTCTTATTTTAAATCTTCTTTTGGTACTTCCTACGTATATTTTATTCGTGTTTTCTATTCTCCCTGCACTTGCAATATTTCTTGTTAGAATGCTGTATATGCCTGCTTTTTCCAAAATCAATCTTTTTTCGTTGCCTGTTGTCAAAATGATCTCATTATCTATAACGGTCTCCGCTAGTAATAAGTTTCCTTTCGCGCATTTCTTTTTTTAAATACTCGCAAGTGGAGGAATGAAGGGAAATTTACCTCCAAATTTTTCTTTCCGTCTTAGGTTTTATGTTGGTGTTATTTAGAGACATTTTTGTATTTTTAAGTATTTCTTCTATTAACTATTTTCCGCATCCAAATTTCTTTGCGGTTTCAGTTATCCAATTGATTTCCGTAATCTCGTTTGTTCTATTGCTTGAGTGGGTTAAAGCTCTTCTTATATAAAATTGAAGTGCAGACCGTTTGTATTTCCACGGATGGCTGGAATTTATCGGAATAAATGCCGGTATGAATGTTGGTTTTCGATAGACTGCATATTCAATCTTATTGTTGTTTCTCAATAAAGATATATCTAGAAAATGTAGTTGTCTATTTATTTATTTTTCAATTGTAACCTGTATTGAGGGATAGAAGCTATTGTATTTCTGTATGAACTTTTCTAGGTCTCTTTCAGATTGCTGCCAGAAGATGAGGATATCATCGATGTATTTTAAATATATTAATGGTTTATTTTCATTGAGTGGTTTAATTAACTTATTTTTTAGTCTTGTAATATTATTTCAGCTAGAAGACCAGAAATTGGAGATCCCATTGGTGCACCTTGTTTTTGTCTATAGAATTTTTTATTGTATGTGTGTGATTGTGATTTGAGGTTTAACGACCACCGTGAGCAACTCAATGGGCTATAAGCAGTCGCCCGTCCCTAATTTAGGGTGACTGGTTCCAGGGAAGGGAGAGAGCCAGAGCCGTAAGACAAACACAACACCCATGCCTCACCGGGATTCGAACCCGGACCCCTTTTGGACGAATGATCAGAGGCCATCGCTTAGACCACTGCGCCACCGGGGCGGCATCGTATGTGAAGTAGTTATTGTCAGTAATAAATTTTACAGCTTGGATAATACTGATTCTTTCAGAGTCAAGGACTAATTGATCTTTTAATCTTTGGTCCAAAAAGCCTAATTGATTCATTAATAGGAGTATTTGGGTATAGCGATACTATGTCTAAACAAAGAAAGGTGACTTGATCACGCTAGTTACGTTAACTAAAACTTTTACAAAAAGTTCGTAAGTTGGAAGCTTTCGACCTTATCTTAGGTCTTCATCACGCCAATGGAGGACTAAGATTGTTGCCAGATTCTACATTTGAATTTTTCCTATTTTTGTTGCCAAAACTTAGAATTGATCTCCAGATCAACGGAATGTAGAGAGGAGATTCGGAGTTGCAAGTCATTGAGTTGAAAATAATTTCTATGCTTTCACGGTAACGGAGGGCAAAACGATTGTCAAACGAAGCAATTCGTTTTGCTTCGTTCCAGTGGGGAACTGCAGATGTGTCTTCCATTGTCAAAATAGACAAGGCAGTGTTGGAATTGCCTTTCGAAACATCTTTTCTATGTTCTAAAATTCTATGGCTAATGCTCCTGTATGTGCTTCCAATGTATAAGTTATCCCCAGTAGAAGAAGAGATAGGAATGCAGTAAACTCCTGGGAGGTTCAGGCTTTCAACTTTGTCCCTATCCCTTTGTAGAAGTTTCAAGATGTTTGGGGTAGATTTAATGGCAAGATGGTAACCAAAACTTCTAAAAAGAATCTGTAACTTATAAGCATAGGAAGGATGGTAAGGAACAGAACCACAGAATTTCAGGTCTTCTTTCTTGTGAGGAAGGAGGCATTCGATTTTCGAATGGTTTTCATATTTCTTTATGAGGGAGTTGACTGTAACAGCAGGGAAACCATGAGAGAGGGCTATTGTAGAAATTTTGGAGAGTTCTTCTTGAAGAGAGAGTTGGCTGTTGCAAATGATATGAGCCCTGTGGATGTAGGACTTCAATGCTGCAAGCTTGTAGAGATGCAGGGTGCAAGATTTGTAGGGAATGATGTTAGTGGCTGCAGAAGGTTTTCGATAGACGGAACGAGTAATGGAGAGATCAGCGTTTCTGCAGATAGATACATCCAGGAAATCAATTTTGTGATTTACTTCCTTAGATATAGTGAGCTTAATGGAAGGAAATTTTTCTGTAATGGAGTTGATCAGTATCTGTAGCTCAGACTCGGAATGTGGCCAGCTAATGAAAATGTCGTCTACATATCTTAACCATAGGGAAGGTTGAAAAGGGTGTAGAGGAATTATGGAAACTTCAATATGTTGCATGTAGATTTCAGCAAGCAGAGGGGAAAGAGGTGAGCCCATGGGGAGACCAGATTGTTGCCTATACACAATTTTGTTGAAAACAAAACAACTATGTTGATGAATAGTGTGGAAACAATCATAAAGATCTTTGATAAGAGGACCGGGGGTTTAAAATGAAGAATCAATTTCTTCATGAGGAGCATGTAGGAATCAAAATATGGTACAGAGGGAAACAAAGATTCTACATCAAGAGTATACAGATTATCACAAGGAGGAAAGGAATTAGGAAGGTTGTGGATGAAGTTTGAAGTAGAGACAACTGTATGAGGATGGTTGGCTGCCAGAGATTTGCATTTGAGGACCAATCTCTTTTCAAGGTTTACTGCTGGAGAAAAAGAATATTCCACTAAAGGTCTGATGGGGTTACCAGCTTTATGCAGTTTCACTTGCAGGAAGAGCCTGGGAGTTCTAAAGTAAGGAGGGGGTGATATATCACCAAGGAAGAATTGAAGAGTTTCTTTCTTAGCTAATCTGTCAACTGAGTTTTTGAGTGAGTTGGTGGTGTCTGACTGTAAAGGGATGCAGTTAGCAGATGTAAGAAAAGAAAGCACTTTTTGGTTTAGAGTTTCTTTACCAATGATGACTGGGCAACCAACTTTATCTGCTTTGCATACGGCTAGGTCATTTTCTTGAATAAATGACCTGAATTCTTTTAAACAAGAAGAAGAGTACTTGATTGGCACAGAATTTTGCTTGGATAAGATAACACTGGATGTATCTATCTGCAGAAACGCTGATCTCTCCATTACTCGTTCCGTCTATCGAAAACCTTCTGCAGCCACTAACATCATTCCCTACAAATCTTGCACCCTGCATCTCTACAAGCTTGCAGCATTGAAGTCCTACATCCACAGGGCTCATATCATTTGCAACAGCCAACTCTCTCTTCAAGAAGAACTCTCCAAAATTTCTACAATAGCCCTCTCTCATGGTTTCCCTGCTGTTACAGTCAACTCCCTCATAAAGAAATATGAAAACCATTCGAAAATCGAATGCCTCCTTCCTCACAAGAAAGAAGACCTGAAATTCTGTGGTTCTGTTCCTTACCATCCTTCCTATGCTTATAAGTTACAGATTCTTTTTAGGAGTTTTGGTTACCATCTTGCCATTAAATCTACCCCAAACATCTTGAAACTTCTACAAAGGGATAGGGACAAAGTTGAAAGCCTGAACCTCCCAGGAGTTTACTGCATTCCTATCTCTTCTTCTACTGGGGATAACTTATACATTGGAAGCACATACAGGAGCATTGGCCATAGAATTTTAGAACATAGAAAAGATGTTTCGAAAGGCAATCCCAACACTGCCTTGTCTATTTTGACAATGGAAGACACATCTGCAGTTCCCCACTGGAACGAAGCAAAACGAATTGCTTCGTTTGACAATCGTTTTGCCCTCCGTTACCGTGAAAGCATAGAAATTATTTTCAACTCAATGACTTGCAACTCCGAATCTCCTCTCTACATTCCGTTGATCTGGAGATCAATTCTAAGTTTTGGCAACAAAAATAGGAAAAATTCAAATGTAGAATCTGGCAACAATCTTAGTCCTCCATTGGCGTGATGAAGACCTAAGATAAGGTCGAAAGCTTCCAACTTACGAACTTTTTGTAAAAGTTTTAGTTAACGTAACTCGCGTGATCAAGTCACCTTTTCTTTGTTAATATTGTTACGTGTTTTGCCCATAATCGTCATGTTTCAAAACTATGTCTAAACTAATCATAACGAATTCCATTGATTTAACCTTTTTGAGATTTTCAATAACTTCAATAGAGGGTAATTCCATATCAAGTGATCTAAAGACTTTTACCTTACCATTTTATATTGCTTTCATTTTCAGTTTTCTAACAGTAGTATAAAAGAAGGACCCAGATATATAATTTTTTTTTAAATCTCATTCAGTTTTTTAAGTTATGAGGGTTTGAAATTTTTTAAAATTGACAATTTAGACCTTTCTGGACTACACAAAAACTTTAAAAGCTCAGCCCAGAATTGAGATATTTCAAAACTAAAAATGCCACTCTCTTCAGAAATTCATGGACTTTGTTTGATATGCCACGTGATGGACTTATTTTAAATTTTATAATTAAGTTACAAAATTTAAAACTTTAAAAAGTGATTAAAAAAAATATGAGCAAAAATTTTCAAAAAAATTTCTTTATTATTTCATATTTCTAAAAGCTTTCTGCAAAATTTGATCTTGGGATCTCAATGCGATCATACTTTTAAAAATAGCACATTGTTCTAAATGAGTCTAATTGTATTGATAACGGGCACTTCTCCCTGCAGTTTTGTGATATTAATTTTTATCACAACAGAATAGGGCATTGGGGAAATTATTCAGCATTCTTACTACCTCATCAGGTTTATTTTGTGAGGAAAATCAAAAAATTTGTCACACCTTTAAGTATTAAAAAAAATTCTTGTTTGTACTTCATATCATGAACATTATAACAAAGCAGATATCAAACAAAATTAGAAAAAATAACTTACACATCAAATGGGTCTGAAAACTTGTATTCTTCCATTATTTATACTTATCCAGATGCTTTTCAAGAGCATCTGCTGCACACGACATTTCATTTTTTTGTCAAAGTGTAAGTGCAACCAGTTGCAGTCCTTAGTTCGACTCTTGTTAGAACTTGTGCTCGCTCTACTTTAAGTACATCCTGACTAGATGGGTAAACAAATGATGATGCTGGGCTTGGCGGGTGTAAGAAGCTCACAGTTGCTTCTTCACTTTCATAGTCCACCGACAGCACATAGGTTAACCACCATTTTTTATTGTATTCACATGTTACATATCCAGTTATCTCAACAATATCCAGAGATTTTGTACCTCCTTCAATGTCAAACTTCTGACTCTCATTGCTAAAGGAGTACACTTTGGCCACAATTTCTGTTGGACTGGTTGTAGATGGAATAAAGCAGTGAAATCCTTGTGTTCCCTTGATCACTTTCACTCTTTTAAAGTGTTGTTTTAGGGACATTTCTTCTTTTCTGTAATCCTCATTTGTTGAAAATAATAACTGGATGGAAAGGATGTTATCTTGGTACCAGTGAAAGAGTTCCAGCGGTGTCATAATTTGGTCTGTGTAGGGTCTCTGTAAACTTGCCTTGGCTGCAAGGTGCTTGACTGTCCCTCCCAAACCATTGCATATACTCCTTTTCCATGGGCTGTTTGTTGCATAGAAGTGCCACTCTGCATAAATACCAAAATATTCTTTATGGTAACACAGGTTTGAGAAATTTTTCTTATTTTTGTATTGTGCACTTGATCCATCAGAAAAATAAAAGATTTTTTCCAAGGACAGAATAACATTTTCCTCGAGGAATGAGATCAGCTTATTCTGAAAAGTATGAACAGCTATAGTATTGTGTTTCAAGCATTCGGAAATCACAACAAAGTTTTTGAACTTAATCTCCCTCCCCTCTTTGATTATAATATACAGCAAATGGATGAATTGTTGCCTGGTTGTTGTTCCAGTGGAATGACTGGACTTCATCTTGGAGGACAAAAGAGTAGTTCTCTGAAAAGTCCAATGTTATCAAGGCCTGATTCTTCTGAATGTTTGCTTTCAGGTGTGAGTAGTATGCTGCTTGTTGATGTGTAATGAAAGAGTGAGTTTTTAACAATACCAGCTGTTCACACAAATTTTTAGGGTCGAGGGTGGCCTAGTGGTCAGCGTTCGTGACTGCCTTGGTGATAACCTCAGGTTCGATCCTGGGCAGATACGAACCACTAAATATCTGCCATGCGTCGAATGGGCACGTTAAGAAATCGGACCTCGGGTACTGGCCCCCGGAAATAAATAAGGGCGTCTTTCGCCCCCTTTCTACCTCCTTCCGTGTCACTTTCCTATCGGGCACTCTAGCCCAAATCTCCTAGCTTCCTATTTCTAAGGGTTGTTTAAGACCTGGGGTAAGACACTCCCTTCCTAAAATCCTCTACATAACATCTAACATCTAACACAAATTTTCAATAAATTCTTCTGCAGGCTTTGTTAATGTCTCGAATGTACACCTAGCAACCGAAACGCACTGTTTGTAGGTAATGCTTTCTATCATCTCTTCTTCCATATTGTTCATAAGCTGTTACTTTAAGGTTTCTATTCCTGGACAACTCTTACAGCTACCCAAATGACACTGAAGAGTAGGACCTTGGTACATTATTTTATCAATGCATGCTTTACAATCATTAAGCTTAGATCCATCATTCAGAGTTATGTCTTCCAATTTTCCACCAATTATCAAGTTAACATTCTGGTGGTAGGTACATACACAATGAGTACCACTTGCACCCGCAAGGATACAATTCTTTGGTCGAAGTTCTACAAATTTTGAAAAGCCAATTTTAACTGTGGGATGCAGAGTTTTAAACAGTTGGTATATTTCTTTAAGGTTTCCTAAAATAAGTCTTTTTTGCAGACGTACGGATGTTTCATCTTCTGTTTTAACAGTCACACAGTCCTTCTTTCCAGGCATTATTCGGCTTACGTCATTGCTATTATAAAAGGTTTTAACTGTGTCTTGAACTTCAACATCTAACATTTTGCCTATTTTTGGATCTGGTATAGACAAAATTCCTTTTTCATTAACTAAGGCTTCTGCTTTCCTTGCCATTTGGTCACTTACTGAGAATTTCTTTTTAATTCTTTTACAAGACCAGCTTTTGGGAAGAACATTCAAAATAAGAAATTTTTCACTTCTCATCTGTGTTTGTCTGAACCATTTTTTAAGCTGTTTGATTATCTCTGAATCTGTGTCAAATTCTTCACTAGATATATCTGAGTTTTCTAGGCTTTTGTCTTTGACAAATGCAGCAACAAGACTTTTCTTTGCATTCTCTAGTTTTCTTTTGCAGTATTGTGGTTCACGTATTATCCGTTTCTTTGCAATTGGCGATTCTTCAATACAGGACAAAGACTTGTTCAAATATTCAATTGCCATATTTGATCCTAAAAACGGTACTTCAACTTCAACATTTGGCTGTCTTGACTCATTATCCTCCTCCTCCATTATTTCTCAGTCTTTCTTCTCCTTTGACAACTGTTTTCTGCAACTGCCACATATCTTCATGCCACAATTAATCTCTGGCTGCATTTCGCACATCCAATTCTGAACAGGCCTTCCATTTTTAGCACATCTTTTGTAAAAAAAGATCGTGCTTATGTTACCGGTTTGTCCGTCCGTCCGTCTGTCTGTACCCACGATATTCTGCAACTATCAGTCCGATTTGAAAAATTCTTTTTGCACTGGGAAGCCCTAAATATTCCGTTTTTTTTTACTATGTACAATTTCACCGCTAGGGGGCGTAAATGCAGATGATGTCAAATTCAAAAATACGTTTTGATTCCACATATTTGCTTCTAAACATCTGATTGAAAAAATTATTTTATCTTTAGATTCCATTTATGTCGAAGAGTATTTTATATATAGTTACTTTTTCAAATTACGCATAGATTTTCCGCTAGGGGGCATAAAAGTAAATTATATTTTTTCTGATAACTCTTCTTCTTAAACTCCGATTTGGAAAATTGTTTCTTCAGGGGATACACCTCCTGATGGAAAATCTTTTGCATATAATTTCAAATTTTGGTAAAGAATACTTTAGCCACCAAGGGGCGTAAGTGCTAATTTTTGCTTCTGATGTATTGCCATAAAATCTGAGCTTCTAAAATTTTGATTGAAAAAATTCTTTCGTGGACTGATGCCACTCACATCAATAAACATTTTCAGAATATTTTCTTCTTAAAATATTCCAGTTTCTCCGCCAGGGGGCGTACATGTATATCTTATTTTGGCAATATCTCTACTTCTAGGAGTCCGATTTGAAAAATTCCTTCTTTGTTGGATAGTGATTCCAGTGGGGTATGTTTTTCACATAATTTCAAAAATTTTCAATTACTTCATTGACTTTCCGCTAGAGGAGCGTAAAGGTAAATTGCTTTCCCCCTATATCTCTGCTTCTAAATCTCCGATTTGAAAACTTCTTTCTGCACCAGATACAGCTCCTGATGGGAAATCCTTTGCACATAATTTCTAATTTTTGTAAAAAAATGGTTTGGCCACCAGGTGGCTAAGTCTTAATTTCCACTTCTGATGTATTTGCAGCAAAATATGAGCTTCTAAAATCTCGATTGAAAAAAAAAAAGTGGTTTGTTGACCGATACTACTCATGTTGACAAACCTTTTAGGAACATTTTCTTCTTCAAATAATGCATGGTTTCTACGCCAGGGGGTGTAGATGTATATCTTATTTTTGTCAATATCTCTACTTCTAGGAGTCCGATTTGAAAAATTCCTTCTTTGTTGGATAGTGTTTCCGATGCAAAATGTTTTTTCTTATAAATTCAAAATTTTCAAGTAAATCATATACTTTCCACTAGGGGGCACAAAGGTAAATTGCATTTTCTGCGTTATTTCTGCTTCTAAAACTCCTAATTGAGAACTTCTTCCTGTATCGCATACAGCTCCTGATGGAAAATGTTTTTCATATAATATCTAATATTTGGTAAAGAATAATTTAGCCACCAGGGGGTATAAACAAATTTCTGCTTCTGATGTATTTGCACCAAAATCAGAGCTCCTGAAAACTCGTCTAATTTTTTATTTTTTTTGTACCGATACCGCTCACATCGAAAAACCTTTTGAGAATACTTTCTTCCTAAAATAATGCATGGTTTTCCCACCAGGAAAAATAAGTCACATCTTGTTTTTGTCGATATCTCTGTTTCTAAGAGTACGATTTGAAAAATTATGTCTATGTTGGAGAGCGTTTCCGGTGCGAAATGTTTCTCATATAAATTCATGTTTTTCTTAACGCACAAGTCTGCAACCAAAGGGCGTAAAGCTCACGATTCCGTTTACAGCTATATCTGAGGGATTAAAAACCTGATTGAAAAACTTCTTTCTTCCGTCAGATACTATTGTTTTCCATACCGGTCCCATTGACTTTGAATAGCTTTGATAAATTTAATTTGTGTCAGAACGTATTCAAAAGACGTGCTTATTATTACACCCGAAAAATTTGGTGTCATTTTTCACGTTAATAGTCTTGTGACCGATTTTATTAAAAGGATTACAGCAATATATTAAATTAGACATTTTTTTTTCTGTTGCAGCCATAGCCTAGTGAAAATATATTAGTACACCTTAGATTCACAATAAAATTTAGTAAATCTAGTTAACTTGTGTGTTCCCACCAAAATGTCAATAAAACAGCTGGAGCACAAAGACACCAACAGATCAACACAAGAGCTAAGGAAAGACTGAGTCTCAACTCACCACTGAGCCCTGTACAACAAGCAACAGCTTGTCCATACAAGTCAGAGCCAGTTAGTGCTAGTTCAAACAAGATGAAACTGGTTCTATCATGCAACAGCAACAAGCTGTCACTCCACTATAGAAATTATTTTTTTAAGAAAAGCCTGATAGCTTTTAAGATACCTTTTAACTTTTTAAAAACATTCCTGAAATAACTGATATCATGGTTTGAAGTCTTGTTTATTTTGTTTTATTTCACTCCAATAAGACCAATTTATCCTGAACATAGCCCAATATGACAGACATGTCATGTATGTACAAAATATATTTTTTTTAAATCTGATCCCATTGAGATCACAAGATGAAATTTTGCAGAAAGCTTTTAGAAATACAATATATTTGATACAATTTTTTTGAAAATTTTTACTCATATTATTTTTAATCACTTTTTAAAATCTTAAGTTTTGTAACTTAGTTTTAAAATTTAAAATAAGTCCATCATGTGCCATGTCATATTAAAGCCCATGAATTTCTGAAGAGTGGTATTTTTAGTTTTGAAATATCTCAATTATGGGCTGAGCTTTCAGGGGTTTTGTGTAGTCCAGAAAGGCCAAAATTGTCATTTTTTTGAAATTTCAAACCCTCATAACTCAGAAACGGGATGAAATAAAAAAAAAAAATTTTAGATTTAAACTTCGTTTTGATCATTCAACAAGTGTACAAAATTTTATGAAAATTGGATGACATGAGGTAAAAAATTCATTAAAAATTGGATCACTTGACATGGAATAGCCCTAGAATTGTTGATAGTATATTCATGTTGGTTATAATATTGTTTTAAGTGTCTAAACAGTTCTTTTTCAAGGTGAATAGTTAGAGCGACAGTTTTATTCTTAATTGGGTGTAAGGGTTCTTCATCTTTATGCGTCTTGATTTTGCTGAAAATACATGGAATAGATGCTCCAACTGGTGGAATAGCTTCATTTCTTATATTGTATGGTAAATTGCTGTGGGTTTTTTATGTTAGCCATCTTTCTCATAATCTTATCTGTTGGATCTTTGTTAATCTCTTTAACATTTAGTTTCATTATTTTAGATGTCATTTTTAGAATAACGATTCATTAAGAATTGTTACCCACCTGTTTCAACTTCTCAAGTAGAATATTGTCACGAAGACTTCAAGAAAGTTCAATATCCCGAAATATTTCAAGAAAACGAAAATGTGAGTAACAGCTTTCATTTATACACTGAGTGGCCACTTAATTATGACCACACCCTCAGTACTTCCTTGGGCCACCTTTTGCCTTTAATACTGCATCGATTCTTCGTGGCATGGACTCCACGAGATGTTGATAGGTGGTTTGTGGAATCTGAGACCATGCTTGATGAATAGCACTTTCCAGGAGTGTGAGATTGCAGGGTTGTGGATCCAGCTATCTGATTGCTTGTTCAACTTCATCCCACAAATTCTCAATGGGGTTGAGATCTGGAGATTGTGGGGGCCACCTAAGCAAAGTAAACTCACCGGCATGTTCCTGAAACCAATCCTGTACAATACGAGCACTCTGGCAGGACGCATTATCTTGTTGAAAGTAGTCATCGCCATTGGGATAAACCATCCACATGACAGGATGCACTTGGTCCGCATAGATGTTTAGATA
Organism: Macrothele yani; assembly: GCA_039090855.1. Classification (NCBI taxonomy): domain Eukaryota; kingdom Metazoa; phylum Arthropoda; class Arachnida; order Araneae; family Macrothelidae; genus Macrothele; species Macrothele yani. The sequence continues at coordinate 71,182,857 of CM076994.1, read as the reverse complement.
TGATGTGCCAGTCGGACGTTGATCAACACGAATTAAAGGGCCCAAAGCATGCCAGGAAAACATTCCCCAAACCATAACGTTGCCTCCACCAGCTTGAAGGGTTGTAGCAATGCATTTGGAGCCCATGCTTTTGTGCTGTTTCCGCCAAATTCTCACTTGGCCATCGGCATGGTGCAACTGAAAACGTGATTCATCGGACCGCATAATTTGTTTCGAATTATCGACTGTCCAATCCTCGTGCTCCTATGCGAACTCGAGACATTTTCTCTTGTTAACTGCAGACAGCAAAGGTGTTCGAACAGGCTTTCGGCTGCCATATCCCATTCGATGCAGTGTACGGCAAACCGTGCGTGCAGAGATCATTTTGAGGGGATCCTTGATTAAGATGGTCTGTAATTTGCTGCACTGTTGCCCTTCTGTTGTCTGTTACCAGTCTGGACACTCTCTGTTCCACCAGAGCAGTCACTAGTCGATGATGACCACACGTTGAGCGTAGAGACCCAGTTTTCTGGCTGACAGTCCAGTCTTTAAACACCTTAACAGCTGCTCTGGAACATTTCACGAATGCGGCGGTTTCGGTGATACTCGCTCCATGGCTCTGAGCTCCTACAATCATCTCACGTTGAAAGTCCGTCAAATCGCATTTTTTACCCATCTCGTCACCAAAAAATCACTTCTACTGCTATCGCAAGCACTAAGCTTTCCCTTTTTATACTAGCTTTGCCCTCTGGCGGTAACAGCATGCAGCCATGGCTCATTTGCTTAAAACTGTCAGGTGGTCATAATAAAGTGGCCACTGAGTGTATAATATTTTACCTTATTCTTAATATCAATTGCATTCAACAATAATAACCTGGTTTCAGACAAAAATGAATGTTTCCCACAAGCACTTTGACACTCATTTTTATCATTATTATTTATTTATTTATTTATTTATTTTTGGTTCAACAATCTTGAGCAGCTCAAGATTGTTAAACCCAAAATAAATAAATAAACAAATAATAATAGTTCCATTCCTAATTTAGGGCCACTGGCTCTAGGGAGTGGAGACAGCCAGTACAGTAAGATAAACACACCATCTATCCTTCATTGAGAATACGAAATTCCACAGTTTATAAAAACGTACAGAAATTAATATTTCAAAAATGTATGTGTATCGATATATTGCATAATATCATTTGCCTGTACTCTTGTGATAATAAAAATGGTATGTGTATCGATATATTACATAATATCATTTGCCTGTACTCGTGATAAAAAAAAAGTTTTTGCAACTATTTTATCTAATTTTAAGGTATAAAAAATTAAGTTTACATTGAAATCAAATTCAATGTACCTGATTTATAAACAAACTGTTTTATTTAAATCATTACTACTGAAGTTAACTTGCAACCAATGAAGTTCATGTCATATTTGCCCTCTGGCGGTAACAGCATGCAGCCATGGCTCATTTGCTTAAAACTGTCAGGTGGTCATAATAAAGTGGCCACTGAGTGTATAATATTTTACCTTATTCTTAATATCAATTGCATTCAACAATAATAACCTGGTTTCAGACAAAAATGAATGTTTCCCACAAGCACTTTGACACTCATACAACGTGAGACACAGTACACAATATAGCAACTGTATGGTTGACAAATATGTACAATAAACATATCTACTGTTTTTTTTATTTTTATCATTATTATTTATTTATTTATTTATTTTGGGTTCAACAATCTTGAGCAGCTCAAGATTGTTAAACCCAAAATAAATAAATAAACAAATAATAATAGTTCCCATTCCTAATTTAGGGCCACTGGCTCTAGGGAGTGGAGACAGCCAGTACAGTAAGATAAACACACCATCTATCCTTCATTGAGAATACGAAATTCCACAGTTTATAAAATCGTACAGAAATTAATATTTCAAAAATGTATGTGTATCGATATATTGCATAATATCATTTGCCTGTACTCTTGTGATAATAAAAATGGTATGTGTATCGATATATTACATAATATCATTTGCCTGTACTCGTGATAAAAAAAGTTTTTGCAACTATTTTATCTAATTTTAAGGTATAAAAAATTAAGTTTACATTGAAATCAAATTCAATGTACCTGATTTATAAACAAACTGTTTTATTTAAATCATTACTACTGAAGTTAACTTGCAACCAATGAAGTTCATGTCATAGTGTTACTTATTTCATTCCCACATGGCCTGTTAGTATGAAGAATGTCAGTATCATGTAGATAGGATTTCTGTTGTTTATTATGAATTTTGTGTAAATAGTTTTCAACATGAATTAATGAAAAATAAGTTCAATTACAAAAAAGTTTTGAACTCTTAACTTATTTTAAACAATTTTAAAATAAAGCAATATCATTTTAACACTAGTTTTAAGTGTTACATCCCAGGTCCCTATCTTTCATTCTTAAGTGTCAGCAAAATGTTCAATGCAAGATAAGACAAAATTTACATTAGATAAATTGTTTTAGTCAATACGATTAAAAATAATTACTAAGGCAACCCACTTTGCGCAAATAATATCTAGAAATTATGCGAATTGCGCATTTTGTGTTTAAATACATGTAAATTTAGTAGAAAACCCATGCTGCACTTGGTAGACTTTTTTTAATTATGTTTTTTGTTTATGTGAGAAAAAGGTAAAATTTGAATAATAAATTCTGAAAATGCCTAGGCTTTAATGTCTACAGTATTTAAACAAATTCTCTGTGTTAAAAATCAAATATTACAGGATTAGCTCACCATTTATTCAGAATCTGAATCCTGAGCAGCAATATGTTCAAGTTCTGATTCCAACTCTTCAGATGCTTCATTAAATGTCACTCAAAGATGGGCCTTCAGGTTCGCTTCGGTAAATCCGGATCTATCCGCAGATTTTTTTTTTTTTTTTTTGTGGTAGGAGAATTTTCTTTTGATGTCAGCAGTGCTTGCTACGTCGGAAAGAGCCTTCAGTGCTGTGTCACTTAACAGGGGACAGTCCCAGCTCATCTTTCTCCAGAAGGACACCGGATCTACCTTTTTTGTCGCCTTGTCTTCCTCCAGTGTTGCAGCATAGAGTGAGAACTCTCGGGCTGGTATATTTTTTAGCATAAATTGTTGCAGTTTCAAGTGCAGAGACAACCCCACATCTTCTGGACAACACTTGTGAGGATAAAAAAATTGTACTTCTTTCCAGAATTGAGCACTAGGGTGCTTGCCATCTAGGTAGGCCTGCAGCTTGAGCACAGGAGGCCACTTCGTTGCAAGAGGTTCCAGATCGAGGCTAGCAGCAACCAAATCTCCGAAGAATGGGTTCTACAAGTTTCCAGCTTCTTGATTACAACGTCTAAATAGACGGCAACCAATGCAACTCGCTGCATTTGCTCAACCAAGGTGGGGTTGAAAAGCAGCTCCTTCAGTTCCTCTACGGTAGGCTGTCGTCAAGAGCTTCTACCCACTGCACTTAGACCTCAACGTTCTCGGAATGGCACGTGGCAGCTTGAAGCCAGGTCCCCCAACGGGTAATTACTGGAGAGGGCGGAAGTATTGGGTTTTTCCCAGAAGCGCGTAGACAGTCTTCTAGGGCTTGCCGTCTAGCTGGAGCCTTAGACAAAGCAGACTTGATGCATGCAACATAGTGATAAAGGATTTTCTGCGAAGATCATATTTCTTTGCAGGCTAGGTGCAGAACTTGCACCCAACACATGCTGTGCATAAGTCTGCTCCAAACGCCTTTCAACAGTACACATGTAGGGGGCATTGTCCGTGGAATATGCCACTCGATTTATTCTATTGATGCCTGCAGTCTCCAAAGCAGTGAGGGTGATATCTACGACAGTATCCGAGTTTTACTTGTCTACAATTTTTTAAACGACCACTCTTGGCCTTGAATGACTCCCTAGTGGAGTCAGCAACATGTTTATTATTTCTCAAGTAAGAAAATCTTGCGCTTCGTCAACTATTGCACAAACATCGCAATCTTTGCAAAGGCGCCTCATTTCTTGGAGGTCAGAGTTGCTTACTTGAAAGAGGATCTGTCTGAGTATGGTTTCAGAAGGGAGATTCTGGCCATTACAGATGTTTTTCTTTATCCACTGACTAAACTTTTCGTTCCGAAACACGTGCAACAAAATCTGGGCACCAATGAAAGCTGACACCATTTCCTCCCACTGATGTTTATTGTTATTTTGGCGGTCAACGGTTTCTTCTAAAGTCTCTTGATGGGTGTGTCCTTCTTTGCACTGCAAATGTTTCCCACTTGTGACATGGACAGACAAGACAGATTTTCTTGTGAAATTGACAACTTCTAAACAGTACTTGCACCACAGATTATTCGATTTCAATTCAAGTCCAGTTCTTGGAAACTGCAGAAGACAAGATCTCACTGTAACTTTATCTTTTCCCATTTTTGCCAGCTTTGTAAACTTTAACTAAACTTTAACACCCTGCCGGAAAAAAGAATGAGCTTATGAGCTGCCTTCAGATGGCTGACTGGCACAGCTGCGACAGGGCGAGAAATCAGAAGTTTGGACTTTGGCACCTGAACTGCGTCACCTCGGCAGATTCCAGCTCACACTCCTACAACCTATCCAATGAAACCTAAAATGCCGCCTCCCTCCCCCGCAACAGTCGGAGACAAATCCACCTCACACCGTCGCCCGTGCTGTCATCAGCACATGCCTCAATTTTATCAAATAAAAAAACTTTGAGCACCAGATATTTCTTGGAAAAATGTAGCTTATGCATTTTGGAGCAGAAAATGCATGTAATGCAAATTGATGGAAATTTCATGCATTTTATGCATATTTATAACAAATTATGCATTTTGTGCATTTCATGCAAAATGGGTACCCAGGTTTAAGCACTTTCTCGGCATAGTTTGTATAAGCATCTTATTTAATATAGCAACCCAGGGTTTCCAGGGTCGAAATGCATTTTATGCATTTGGATTGTTCTAATAATTACCTTTATCGATGATACACATCAGAGAGGACAAAGCTTGATCGTTACTCTGCGAAAAGAACTCTTCCCCTGTTCTTCATCTGGGAAGTTCTCTAACTCCACCACAACACAGATTAGTTTTCATTCTTTATTATTATTATTATTAAACAATAGATTTACACTATATGTACAAACATTTTCTTTTCTTGTAATACTGCACTCTTCTTTACCAAAAATTTCAAAACTCATATGAACTGAAGTCTCTGAAATCCATTTAAAATTGTAACAGCAGAAATACATATGAACTCCAAACTTTTAAGATTGAAATGGATGACTTTTACAAGGCTGTTAACTGACCAACTAAAACAATGCAGATAAATAAACAACAATTTTACAAATCCAAAATTTGAAAATTACTACATCTGATTTATTATAGATGTCACGTTCTTTCATTTTTGCATGATGTGGAACAGGAGTATACTGAAAGATGAAACGTTTAAAACTGCATCTGCCTCTAAGATTACACAAAACTGATGGCAGCTTGCTTCACACATTCATTATATGTGCTTTTGTCCAGGTCAGAATTTCCAGTTTCTCTAATAATATAGTCAGGCCAAAAATTCTAACAATGGAATACCCTTGGCCTTGCGCAGAGCACTTGCAGAAACTATGGAAATCACGCAAGATGCCATCAAATTTGTTAACTCCAAAGAGGCAAAAATAGTTTAACGTAACACCCTTCAGCATACTCATGCTCCATGTTGCATGGAGCTGAAAGAACATGACAATATTTAATATAAATCAAATCCAGTAATCCTAAAATTTTGAATATGTAATGTAGCTTTTGTTTGTCAAATGCCATAGCTACAGAGTTTGCACACATTTACTGAAAATAAATTCCAGGATTTTTCCAGGAGCTTAAATTTTTGACAGAATCGTGGTGCTTTAGAAGAATTCTTGATATCCTTATATCACGCATAAGTTACATTAAAAATTATAAGTGGTGGAATGTTTCGGTAGTGACTTCTACCTTCATCAGCCATGGAATGAAACACGTGGTATATAAGCATCAGTTGTTACCAGATTTCAAAATCCCTTTTCAAATGATAGGCATGTTAAAAGGCACGTCAGTATTGCAGGTGTTATGGGTGAGGTAGATTTTAATGCTTTTACATTACCTGAGGGCTTTCTGATTGCAGAATGGAGCGATATGGTTTAACATTTTGCCAATCGGGAATCGCGCACGTATCGTTGATGGTTAAAATTTAAAGGGAGGTGGACATGTTGCCTTTCTTAACATCAGCAATATGTTTCATCAATAGGGTGTCTACCATTTTCAGGAGACTCAATTTCTTGTCCTTTCCTAGCATAAACCGACGATTGATGGAATATATTGCTGGTGTTAAGAAAGACAACACCTCCGCCTCCCTTTCAATTTTAACCATTAGCGATATGTCCACGATTTCCGATTGGCAAAATGTTAAACATATAGCTCAGTTCAGCAATCAGAAAGCCCTCAGGTACCGTGAAAGCATTGAAACCTACCTTACCCCTAACACCTGCAATACAGACGCACCTTTGAACATCCCTATCATTTGGAAAGCGATTTTGAAAATCTGGCAACAACTGATGCTTATACGTGTTTCATTCCATGGCCAATGAAGGTAGAAGTCACCACCGAAACGTCCCACCACTTATAATTTTTAACATAACTTATACGTGATATGAGGATATCAAGAATTCTTCAATGTTTTGTGTGTTACGGTGTTTCACTGCCATTCCATACACGAGACTGGCCGGGGGGGGGGGTATATTTTTTTAATTGGGCAAAAAAAAATCAGAACATGCTACATGAAAGTGTGAATATAAAGCAGCACAAGCAAGATGGAATTGTTCACTGTATTCACAATATAAAATTACTGAATTCAAAACAAAATAAAGTGATTTTAAATGACACTGCTTCAAACACATCTCTATCTCTTTTTTTATCTTGTACTTGCTAGAACATCAGCTCAATTTTCCTCTTGTGTTGCTTTCTTCTCAGCAAGTTCCATGGCCATATTTGTCTTAACAGCAACCTTTGCTTAGTTTTTCTTTCTGTTGATATAGTTCCCTTCCTATTAATTCTTCACCACTTTTCTTTCCTCCTCCCCTTTTATTCCCTCAGATGAAAATAATTTATCCATCATGCTGAAAGAACTTTTAGCCCGAGGACCATGAAGGCATGATATCAAAGCTTTCCCGACTTTGAATAAATGGTGTGACTTTCAGAATATGAATACTTTTGAACACCATGCATCAATTCTAACAAATTTCCAAACTCAATCACTTCCATTTTTGGAAAATTTCCTGTCTTATGAAGTTTAAGTGCAGACATTTTAGGGGAAAGTAACACTTAACAACAACACAGGATAGTGAGAACATCGCGGGAAGAAAAAAAAAATGCGAATTTCTGTTCAATTGTGCATTGATCTCGAGATGCCCAAAATGATAACAGAAATGGCGGAATTTTTCGAATTCACGGAAGAATCTTTGCACCGTCTTAACTTCCGTTTTTGGAAATTGTTGCCCACAGTTTCATGCTGAAATACAAACATTTATGCAATAAAATGACATCTAATAACAATATTGGGAACAGGCAACATCGTGAGAAAAAGGAAATTACGATTACGGGATAAATCGTCACTCCGTTCTGAAGTTTTTGAAAGACGAAATACCATCCGCAAACAGAAAACGACACACACCTCTAGCCCCACCATTTCTCTTCAGTTCTGCATCAATCTCGAGAATGACCCAAATGATAACAAAAAAAAAAAAAAAAAAAGACTTGAATTCGCGGAAGAATCTCGTGTATGCAATTCTTTTCACTATGATTCACAGTGCTTTGTTTTATATTTTGCAAGCTGGGATGAAATTTATTATGTATTTAGAATTCTTATGAAGTCCTGTGGGTCTGCTGTTATGGAGTGTTCTTGAGTGTGTGTGTGTGTGGTGTTCCATCTTCACGAAGTGTAAAATTTTCCACATATAAGAATTGCTTTGCATAAAACTTATATGGAGCAATCTGGAACTTAGCAATGATAATACAAAACAATTTTGCCATGGCACTGAAGATTCCCTATTCAATAGCCATCTATTACCATGTGCATTGGCAACAGGCCGGCCAGATAACAATCTCCTGCAATGAGGAAACAACGAGTCAGAAGGAACGATGATCATGAACTCACGGGAAGGTTTCCCCACTGTTGTGACTCCAACTGCACACAACTGCTATGCCACAAACCAAGGTGGCTGGAAATATGGCACTCAAACAAGGTTCAAACCACAAAATTACTCACACATCACACAGACAGTGATCACCATAAATGCAGTAGAATGGCAAACTCACCCATAAAGCCACAGGGAGACCAAATGCACATACATACATACACCCTAACATTTTTAGAAATCTCAGTCACTCATGAGTATGGAAACTATCAAAACAGATTTAATTACTTTTAGAGATACTTTTCACTACCTTAAGTCAGACTGCTGCAATTGCAACACCACGTAACCTTTCGAGTCAATGCATTTCTCTGTATGTCTTGATGAGGTAATAACTCTAGCAGCAAATTCATGACCATACCAAAAGACTATGTGAAATTCCAATGAAAATTCATCATTACATCAAAACCAAAACTCACTCTAATTAATAACTATGTTGCACTGTGCAAAGAACAACTACACAATCAAATTCTTAACACTTCAAAATTAATTCTCTAATTACAGTGACAACTACAAATTGTGAAACATAAGGACCTAATCTTTGAATTCCACCTTTTCCTCTTACACTGATTGTTTTGGTGTCTACTGAGACCCCTGAGACCCCTAACTCTTAAGTTCATGGCAAATGGCAATTGTGCTTTGAAATTAATATAACAGTAATAATCAAGAATATGTATCGCATACTCAGTTGATGGCAATAACCATGTAAAAGAAACTGTATGAAGAACTCTTCCACCACTGCTCTACAACAGTATGGTCAACACACAGGCAAACTGGATATACAGATTGTTTGAGGATTTTAGCTCAGAATGACTTATTATAAAGCAGTGAGAAGAAACACACAACTAACAACAGATCTGCTAGTTATTTTTCCATACCTGATATGGGAGGGAAGACAGTTGAGCTCTTCGATAAGCTGATGCTCCTCCATAAGTTGTTTTACCTTCATAAAAAGGAGAAGAAACTTTTTCTTTTGCAGCTAGGGGACTGTTTGCCTAACAAAAATTAAAACAAACACAGAATAGTCATACAAAATCTGAATACTTAATAAAATCTCCTCTAAAATAAATACAATTCACTAAAACAAATGACATACAAAATGAACCAAAAGCAATTCTAAACACTTGAAACTAGGACACTAATATAATTAAATGGAAACTTTTCCACTTATATGTCATTAAAGTATGTCAATTATACAATAACAACACACATAAGACAGAGGGATTCACAAGTCCACAAACACAAATGACATTTATATATAATTCAAGACTACACACTTGTGATGTTGATTTAGAATAAATTATCAACATTTATTCACAACTAAATGTTTTATTAACATTGACTATAGTTTCGCAAAATCTGTGACCGTCAGAACTCTGATGATGTCACAATGATTTGAATGTTTACGTTCTGTTCATCCTGATGATGCCGAGCCAAACGCTCTGTGAAACTATAGTCGATGTTAATAAAACATTTCATTGTTAATAAATGTTGATAATTTATTCTAAACAAATGACATTCATTTCCATGTCTGAAGTTGATGACATGACAATACTGAATAACATACTGGAACCATATGTAAGATTAAGTGCACTACTGATACAGAAAGCATTGAAACCAGATGCCACCTGCCTTAAAATTCTATATACCATGTCAAAGGAATTTATTTCAGGGATCATAGCATACTTCTGGAAAATTTTAGGTAGGAATTTTAGGAATTTTTAGAAAAATTTTAGGAAAATTTTAGGAGTGTATTTCAATAAAAACTAGATGTATATTTGTATACATCTAGTAAAACAACTTTGTATACATTGTAAAGAGTTTGCTTCACACCCTTCAACCATATATACTGATAGACTGCGCATGACATCAAAATTTCTGGCTCCAACATAAAATTACATGACAACAGTCAAAAAGATGGGTTACACCTGCTGTGCTTATGGTTGCTCTGAGCGATATAGTAAAGAAAGTTCTATGATTTTTCATGGGTAAGAAACGAATTAAATACCTAAGTCAATAAAGTTCAATTACTTAACCAGAAACTTGCAGCTATTGATATAAAAATATAGTAACTTAAGAAAAAAAAAATGGAATGCATGTTCCAAATTCTTCGCAAATGTTCATCACATTATAAATCACAAAATGTAAACAACCCGATCATGCATGTATATAGCTCATAAGTAAACTTACCTGAAGAGTTTTCATTATATATGAGGCGCATTCACATAATACACCGAAAACACTGAAGTTCTGCAGCATAAATTAGTAATCATAACAGCATTTTTACACGAAATTTGGAGTCTGATGATGACGTGCCCAATGTTTGAGCCATGGCGGCTTTGATGCAGCTATTGCCAATGTGCAGTCCATTAGTATATATGGTCGAAGTTAACACCCAAATTTTTTGCATAACGTCTAATGTCTAAAGTTTAAGTATGATTTACTTCTAATGTTCAGTTCTTATCTTTTCACGTGTTATTATCATATTCAAGTATATTTACCACATTCAAGTTTCACTTTGAACATTAATATGCTGTTGAACCAGAAGCAATTCACGATTTTCACAGTAAAGTTTTCAGGTTTCACATTAAATTATAATATCCTAAAAAGGTAATTGAAAACCAAGAACTATGTACAATTGTTCACTGAATTACTTTTTTCATATTATTGTTTTAACCTTTTCCTGATTAGCCTATCTTTTTCTGCTTCTACCACAACTAATTTACTTTCAGTTTTCTTTATTTCAGCTGAACCTTGTATGATCAAGTTAGAGGCAACTGCTATTTCAACAGTATTTTGTTTTTCTACAGCTTTTCTCATTCTTTCTGTTCCCTCTTGAATTATTGCTAGGGAGGCTTCTTTATCGTTTTTAAGTCTATTTATTTCTGCATCATTTTCTTTTATTTTGTCATCAAACTCAGCTTTTCTTTTTTTCTCTAGCTGCTTTTCCTTATTTTCCCTCTCTTTCTGCTTCCTTTCTTTTACCTTTTTTGATTCTTCTTCCTTCAGCTTATCAACATACTCTTTATAAAATTTATGTGAATCACAAACACTATTTAACAAATTTCTTGTTATGGGAACTTTACTTACACATCCATAGTGTTTAATGGCCCCTTTAACTATTCTTAATGATGTTATAGTTGAGTCTTTTAAGTTAGCCTTGTCCTTCCTTAACAGAGCAGTGTTAACCGAAAATCCCCTTTCTGCATCAGCATTACCATGAGGTAAAACTAAAATTGACTTTATGAGTTTAGCAAGATTTGAGTATTTTTCTTTTCCGCTAGAGTCTTTAATACTAAATATATTACGCCAGTAATGATCAATCCGCACTGGAATATGCCCGTCCTCTGAAAATTTCCCTAGTTCATCTAGAGTTGGCTTATCGCAATTTAAAAGTTTCCACTCTTCTCTTACTCTATCAATTTGTTCCTCAGAAAGATGCAAAACACTTGAAATTCTGGTTATTTCCGAAAGTCCTTCAGTGACTGAAAGTTGAGTTGACTCTTTCTTTGGTTTTTTTACCTTTAAAACTTCTATGTCTCTTAGCTTTTGATTGCAGAATGGCAAATTTGACTTTAAATATTTTGTGGTTGCAATTAGTGATGATCTTACATCTAAGAGAAATAATTTCTGCCTGGTCTCCTGAACATTCCTGAGGAGATTTTTTGTCTTCATACCAACTTCTAACTCCCCTAGTTTTTTCCATGAATTTTTGTTTTCAAAATCTACATTCTTTAGGTCTTCTCCAAATTTCCCTGCTATAACATCATCTTGGATAAACTGAGCCATAACATTCCTCATTAAAGTATTTAAATCAGAATATAATTGGTGTATTTTTGGTTCTTCACTCTGATAACATAATGAAAACTTTTCAAAATTTTGGTGTGAAAATGAAATTAATGCTAAATAGCAAGGAGTAAGCTCATTTTTCAGGAAACAGTGAATTCTTTTATACCTTGCCGAATTGCGCAGTTGTTTTTCAAATATTTTTTGAGATGGCAAGAAGTTTAAAAAATATTCTGTAATATTTAGCCATTGATCCAAGAGCCTCTGGGCTACAGAACCAACGGTTAACCATCTGTTGCTGACATGACGCAAAAGAAATTTGGCAGTGACCAATGTTATATCCTCGACAGATTTATAATCCTCTCGTCTTGCAGCACTACTCTTTAAAAAGTAATGCATATCAGTAGCAAATTCGTCAAAATCTATATTTAAGCTTGTCAAAAAAATTTTAAATGCATTACTAACAACATGCAGGTTGCAAAAACCTAGTTCCAAAGATTTCTGGCCTGTTTCTTGTTTTACAACTTCATTGAATTTGCGTAAAAAGCACTTATTTACATTTGGGCTGTCCATGGATACACAAATAATTCTGTTCAACGAAATATTGAAGGATGATAACACATCAAGAATTTCTTTTAGCAAAATATCTGCTGTTGCATGACCCAGAAAAACGCTTGTTAGGTATCGGCAAGAAACTGAATTTATTTCTGAAGACCAGTACCTGAGATACACATCCAACTGCCGTTTCACTTGTGTATTTGTAGTTTCATCAAATGCTATAGTAACCTTTCCTGGGCTACTAGATGCAATGTCTTTTTTCAAATCCTCTTCAAAATATTTTGACAATCCATGTGATATCACATAAGCAACTTTTTTCTTTAAGTTGCATTTTGGCTGCAATAGCAGAATCAGGAAACATTTCTTTGAAAAGTTCAACTGTTTCAGTGCATGAAACAAAAGACATATTGTCCTTAGCAACTTTCATGGCCCATAATGCTTCGGCTTTAGCCAACTGTAAATCATGACTCAGTACTTCACTAATATTTGTTTTGGGCTGAAGATCCCGTCCTCCAAAGGCTTTCAGGATGGACTTATTTTGAAATTTACTTTGAAATTTCTGCAAATGTTTTTTTCCTTTATGATGCGCTTTTACTTGTGAAAAGCCACTATTAGAAATGTTGAAAATTTCTGAACACAATATACACTTAGCAGAAAATATTGTTTCAGTTGCAGAACACCATTCTTTCAACTTCACTGCGTCCAATTCTTTGGCGAGCCACGCATCTTGAAATTTCGTTTTGGATTTAGGCATCTTAAACACTTGTATTACTAACCAGAAAATGAAAGGGAAGTACAAAAACACGTTCCAATATTGCAAAACCAGACAACTTCCCGAAATTTGGCTGCGAGGATGTCAGAAGATACGAAAAAAAAAAAAAAAAAAAGCAGGTCACCACTAGAGAACTGAACCTGCACACAGCACAGAGAACACCATAAAAGACGTAAAACCAGAAACTATCATACGCATCTCACGCAAGTTCAGTCAAAGCGAGTCGGAGCCGAGATATATTGCGCATCGAAGGTCGCTGTCGCCGACGCATGATCGAAGGTCAATGATCACGTGCTCTACTGCCTGCCAAGATAATACTCAGCTACCATCCCATCGTCATTACCGGAGGTTACGGAAGGAGACCACATGTTTCCTCTTTGCTTCCACCCACCTGCGGTTTACAATAACAAAACATCAGCAGAAAGAGGAGGTTCCACAAGGCATGTACAAAAATAAAGTACGATCTTCTGCGTGCCACGGAGTTCGTCTGCAAAGCGCAAACCAGGGGTGAAAATGACCCCTTTCCTTTTCCCTTAGATCTCTTGTTACTCTCGAAAACTGTTCGAAGGCAAAAAAATGGAACGCCCGCCCCGAAGCAAGTGCATCTCGATGGCGTCATTTTTCCCTCCCTTCAGCAGCACAGCATATAGGCTGTGTTTCTACAATAACAGGTCTTTTTACCTTACCGTAATGGTAAATTTATTGGCGTTAATAACGGTTGTGTTTTTAATAAAAATAAGCTTACGAAAATTTTAGGATGAATAGCAAATTTTAGGTCTAATTTTAGGAATTTAAGGAGGGTCACAAAATATTAGGAATTTTAGGAATTTTAGGAGGAATGCGATCCCTGTTATTTCAACAAAATCCTTTATGTGTGACAGTACAGAATTCTATGCAAAGGAAGTGTAAACAAAGTCTGTGATATGGAAAATCACAAAATGATTTTGATAAAGCAGTGGCACAACCAGGATTTCTTTATGGGGGTGGCCCAAAATACTGAAGATGTGAATAAAATTACCCCGCAGAAAACAACTCCCAAAATATTGGGAAGCAATAAAATAGCTCCACCACATTAAAGTGCGTTTCCAATTCTTCGTAAAATTTATTTTCAAAAATACAGTACAGCCCACTTATAATGAGCCTGCATTTACCGAGACTCAAGATTTAATAAGCAAAACAGAATTTGGTGTAAAATTAATTCGAAGCTAACTTGATCGGTTTTGACAAACAAAATTTAACAGTCCAAGATTTAAGAGGGAGAGAAAAGCTAAGATGGTTACTTTTAACAAGAAGAGTATCAAAATTTAATGGAATCCAACATTTAATGATGCAGTGAAAATCTGCTGCACTGTACTGGAATGGAGGAACAATAATGGCAGCATATAAGAAGAATTTGTAATGTCTTAGGGGAATCATTGTGTGCTAGTGGAAGTAGTTTGATAGAAAAGCAATGGGGAGGAAGTACATCAAGTGCTTAACAAGTAATTTGTGGAAGTTTCTTTCCGCCACCTACTCCAAGGGGCTATGCTTTGAGAATATCTCGTAAGCAGAGTTGAAAAACAGGTGACCTACTCATAGGCAAAAAGGCAAGTGAAGGAAGTGAAGAGAACACTCAGCCACCTACACATGTAACAGCCACAGATTGTGGAGAAAATCTGTTTTTTGTTTTGTTTAAGTAACAGACAACAGCGATGACAAGATATTTAATGCACTAAGTGTTATTAGGGGGAAAAAAATTAAAAGCTCACAAATATAAAATAAACATTATATTCTTTTTTTTGAAATGTTCCTACATGAAGCCTGCTTCAGGATTCGCATGTATTCATGTAATAAGTGCTTATTTTAGTTTAATTTGTACAATTGTAGTCAATTAATTAAATCTTTTCAAGTATATTCAATTGTCATGGATGTATAACTTAAAAGTATACACATATTTTTACAGTGATATTTTCTCAACCAAAACAGATTTCACAAGGATTTTTGTCAGACCCCAGCTCCTCATTATAAGCAGGTTCTATTGTATGTACCATGTAAAAATAAGCAGCTAAGGGCCAAGTGATACCTCATGGAGAGCATCTAGGCTCTTGGGTGTGCCACTGTGATAAATTATAGCAAATCATTGTCACAGTAGAAAACCTTGTGTTTTGATGGCCAAATATTTGGCAGGTGTTGAGAGGATACTGAGGAAATTCCTGTGGCAGTTCTCCTCCAACCACAGCATGTTGCATGGCAATATGTATTTTGCAACTGCCATATAAAGAATAAGCAAACTGCTCATCACTAATGGTTTTCACAGCACTTCATATAGATGATTTGAATGTCTTTGATAGCACATTCTGCACAGATTAAATGGGGTTTCATCTATCTCACTACACAGAGTTACAACAAAAGGAATTGGAGCAATAGAAATATGCATGTATTTAAGGAGATAGCCTTGCATTTACTTCATGTATGGTGTCCAGACAGTAACTGGACCGATTTCCTTCAAAAAGATGTGAATGCCCAGTAACAAATATTTTTACTGTTTTCAGTAATCAACTGAATACACAGTCTTGCTAAGATTTCTTCCTGTGAGATGGTACAACTTTGCATGCATTCACACATTTATATACAAGTTACACTAGTTTTCAAAAAATATACATGGTTCATGAACTTTTTAATCACAGAATTCCATGATTTTCCCAGGACTTCCAGATTGTTTTCCAGGACATAGAATCCAAAGGCTCCTACTTAAAATATAGTGAAACCATAGGTCTGTTTAACTTGTAACCTACAACAAACAACTTCTTACAGGCTTGAGCACACTTAATACAGAATGCTGAAAATGATGTCTGCTGCAGCTAATAAGAAACTTAGAATCACAGATAAATACTGAAGTACCAAAACTGTCACTGAAAATGTAACCAGGTTTATTTTCTACAAATTGCCTATGTACATTATCATTTATTGTGCTTTATATCATCAAACACAAATGTGCACATTGTAATTAAAATTACTGCCCTAGTTTTATACCATTACAAAGTACTAAAAAACATTTACATCAAAGTTTGTAATTATCGTGCAAATTTTATTCTTTTACAGAACTAAGGCCAGCTTTTTTCAAATGTCTCACAATCACACACAGAAAACACCTAACTACTGTGCGACAGTGTCTAATGATTTTTCCAATTTATACAAAAATACAGGACATAAGTAACATACATGAGACTGACCAAGGAACAAAAAAGCTGAACTTTTAATCGGGCGAAAAAAAATCAGAACATGCGACAAGAAAGTGTGAATATAAAGCAGCACAAGCAAGATTAAGAATAATTAAGCTGGTCTGGGGATTTAAAAAAAAAAGAAGCTTCCTTTGCATGTCAGTCATCAGCTATAATGTCTGACTTGTCGCAGGTAGTATACTCACTCCTGTTATTTTTTATTTTATTTTTAAATTCACCCTGAAAAACTGTGTTAAAATAATCCCAGATAAGTTTCTTTCTCACATTTTCAACTATATTTTTCAGTCAGTACATTTGATCACTAAAACTATAAAATAATAGATGATCTTACCATCGAAGGTCCACCAAAACTGCTCAAGTTGAAGGAAGGTCTGGAGCCTTGAAAAGTAGCCTGCGGTCTAAACATGTTTCTCGTGGATAAACTTGAATCCCGAGCCCACAGTGATAGATCAGCCTGGCTACCACTTCTACTGCCTAGAAAAACAATAAGAAATACAATGTTAATTAATGTCTCTTATAAATTACTTTTAGCCAAAAAGTGCAATCATTTGGGCTTCCTTAAAATGTAGCTGCTTGGACATAGTTTTCCAGTTTCTACTATATTTCTTTGCTAGGGATATTAGATACCATCCAGTTTTAATACACTAGCGACTTGGCTAAATGGTTGAAGGGAAGGGCAGTGGTCACAGTAAGTTTTTAGACAGGAAGTAAAAAGACTTCTCACATGATTTTCAAGAAGTGTGTTGTAATATCTAGAAGTAGCACACCCATGTCCCCCTCAGTCCATAAAAAAATGTTCACTTCTAAAAAAAACTGGGTTTTTTTCTTAATCCTACTAAACATATATATAGAATTAGAATGGCCTCCGGAACTCTCGAAAAAATGTTACCCCCCCCCTCCCTCCCTCGTTTGGGCTTACACACATCCTACACCCTTTTTATAGCTCTGGCATGGCAGTACAGCTCAAGGTTACTGGAATCTCTCCTTCCAAGTTATGACCATAGATAACGCATTTTTTCCAAACATACCTTGGGCCTCTGGGGTTGTATTTATTTTCCCACAGCCCGAAGTATGGAAAACCAAGAACACAGGCAGAGCAGAGGTGGGGAACGAGGGAGGAATTACACTACATATAGTGCAACTGCTGTGTTGAACAGTCAAAGGAAAAAATAACAGTAATGAAAATTGTTTAAAAAAATCCATTGAGGTCTGTCTGTTTTTAAAATCAGGATGGATAATTTTTGGAGCAGTTAAAATATGTCCCAAATTTTTTTTTAGGAAGTAATTTTCATTTTTGATGCATGAAATACACTTGTCCATGCATTAATGTGATCTCTGTTGAAGGGTCAGCTAGACATAACCTAAAATAAGTAGAGACAAAGAAGTAACTACTATGTGTCTGAAGCCAAAACAACTTTTAATGGAAGTCTCATGTTGGCTTTGCTTGCACCATGTATTGTTAGATGCAGAAACAGCTCAAGTAAACACATTCCTTGGCTTTACATTTAGTGCCATGGTAAGGCTTCTGATGCACATCTGACAAATCATTCATGTTACTGCCTGTTCTAACAAGGAATAACACTATCTGAGATTAATTAATTAATGTCATATCTTAGAAAGATAACAAATGGCAGCAAATTCAAAAGTATGTATATAATGCATTCTTAACAGCAAATTGATTTGAAACTACCATGTTGGTACACTACTGTCTGAATAACCTAGAAGTCCATAATGAATGTCGTTGTATTCATTGCCTTGTGTACATTGCTTTGTTTATTAAAATAAAACATGTTGATATTCAATGGCTCATTCCACAAGGTGCTTACTGCTGGTCATTTAAAAATAAATTACATTTTTTTTAATTACAAAATAATTGCGAAATAAACACATAGTTTTACCGCTAAAAGTTAAAGAGGCTGAGAATAAAAAAATAAAACAAATCTAATGTGTTAGTCAACCACTAGAGTAGTTCATTCACTTATTATAAACAGACTTCGTGTTTTTTTCTTTTTTTGTTGTCTTTTTTTTTTCTGTTAGATTACCAACCTACAGAGCAACATAATATTTCACTGTGATAATCCCAAATATCTACACTTTAACAAGCATGTAAATATTTTATTTGTAAATTCTGTGAACAATACTTAAAAGTGCAAAAAGCTATGCATCACACCTAACAGTTGGTAAGAATATTCTGTCAGTTTACAGACACACAAGTTTATAAGTCACACCACATAATTATGGTAAGTGAACCTTAATTCATTTGTTTTAAATACTTATCTATAAAATTAGATTTCAGAAATTTACTGGCCAAAAAAAAAGTAAACCACATACATGGGACATTTTCTTTAGCTTTCAAATGTTTAAACATGCAAAAAAATTATTTACAGTACTTTTAGCAGATACATGAAGCTAGATCACAAATAAAAATGTATACATGTTTAAGTCATTTATGCACAGTCAGTATATATATATGCAAGTACAATACATTGGTAATGTAGACTTTGCATAATACAATAAAAACTGTTTTCTCAACAGACATTTCTCTCATATGAACCCCTCCCAATTACAGCCATTGTGTACAGTCCTAGCAGAATAGCATGGGTTATTATAATGATCTTTCACTCTCTTTTGCAAACTCTCACAGATAAAGAAGTGAACATTAATTGGAACATTCCCAAATGAATATTTAGAACCTTCTAGTTATGGCCAGGTAATCGTAGTACATATGACTTCGTCTGCATGAATCAGCAGTATTTCACAACAGTCAGTGCTGGCGGAGGCTGCAGCCTTGTCCAACTGACAAATCACTCCCTACACTGTGAAAGATTAACTGTCCCTAACCTCTGGGTTTGACTTATGATAAAAGTCACGAGTTCCACCCCCACCCATTTATTATTATTTTTATTATTATCACTATTTGGGGGTTTAACGAACACCATAAGCACCTTTGAGGAACATAAGAAATTGCCGATCCTAATTTAGGACCACTGGTATCAAGGAAGGGAGCCCAATGCACCAATCATGCTTCATTTGGGACTTGAACCCTCAGATGACTAGCCAGAAACCCGTGCCTCTGACTACTCAGCCACAAGTGGTTTGCATTTGCTTCCCATGCTGACATTTCTGTTAGATTCTATACAAGTTTGAAATTGTGTATGTCATTATTTTTACCTATGGTCAGTAAACATATGGCATTAACACTATGAGAAATTTAAAACAGAGTTTTGCATTGCTTTCATTCTTGTAACCCAGAAATAACTCTTTTAAGGACACCTCTTTTACAAACAAAAACACATGTCCTGAGAGTGTTCCCATGAGAGGTTTTACTATTACTATATATTTCAGTACATATGCATTAGTAAAATGTGGCACATTTGAATTAATACATAGGCACATGTATTTTTAAGTGACGCAGTACATAATCTTATATTTAAATGTGATGCAAGTACTATACATTAGGTATTAAATAAGTGAAACACAAGAATTCAGTTACAAGGAAATTTCTTGATCTAAGTTAATAATAAAATCATGATTTTAAGTTTTCTTGTTTTCCTATTAGCTACTGGAACACTGTCCTCCACCCCCATCCCCATTCTTGTAACTTCCATAGGTGTCAACATGAAAGAGAAGATTTTGCATCAGAAAGTAATTGAAAAGCAAATACTCATGAAACGCATATAGCGTATTAAATCCGTTTATTTTTGTGGTGTAGTCAGTACGAAGATTCGCTAGGCTTTCGCACTCTACTGGGAGGCTTTTTCAAGGCAGTGGTTGACATAAAAATGCAGAGAATTGGAACACGTAAAGAACGAAGATGATTTTTGAAAAAAACGTGGGCGACACCATGAGCATATTACATGAATTTTTATCACGCAATTATATGGTGTGTCACGATGTGTTTCCATCTTTTAATAAGAAGTGTAATGAATTTTAAAAGGAGGAATATCGGAAAAAGGTACATTAAAGAAAGTGACAGGCAGATTGAGAAAGTTTCAGAGAACCTACTTGTAACGATTCTAGATATCAATTACCCTAACCGACAAGTCGAATCAGATTGTCATAATGAACAGGTCTGATTATGTTAGAAAACTTAAGTAATTTGCTGATCAATCGGACTCAATTCTGTAGTCTAGGAATCCTCTGAACAGCATAATATGGAAAGTTCAAGCTCTAGCCAGGGACAAAGATCTACCAGAAACTATTAGAATGTCAGCAAAGATTCCTACAGGCCCTACAATCCCACCACTCTTTGGACGACTAAAGAACTATAAGCCTGGATCTGCCCTTCTACAGTAGCAAAAAACAAATCTCGTACTTACACATTAGAAAAATTCCTAGCTAAATTCTTCTCGGAACGTTTAAAAAACTCTGATTACGTAATCAAATCAACAAAAGAATTTGTGGAGTGTGCAAGAAGCTTAAATATATTTGATAATGATATAATGAGAAGTTTCAACATTATATCTTTATATCCATCTATACCTATACCAGAGACTGTTTAAAACCTTGAGGAAATAATCATCACTTCCAGCAAATTCACACAGACCCAAACAAAGAAAATTATTGGCGCCTTAAATCTGGTTACTAACCACAAATATTTCAAGTTGGATGGAGACATCTATAAACAAACTAAAGGAGCACTGATGGGTTCACTTCTATCTTCAGTCCTTGCGAAAGCAGTACTTAGACCGCTGGAAGATCTAATCTTTTTAAATTGTATCAAGAAACCCCCGAGTGTGGATCCGCTACGCTGATGACATCAAAAAGGAATTCTCCATTAATAAAGTTGGTAAAAAAATTTACAAGTATTTGGCACCAATATTTATGAAGACAAGGATCACTGTGAAGAATACTTATGAATTCATTGAAAAAATTAGAGATTTAACAAGATTTAAGTGAATATCATATGGCTAGTATGGATGTACGTGCTCTGTTTCCTAGCACACCAGTACCTCAGGCAATTGACATAATTGTTGAAAAATTATATCAGTTACATACAATGAATGAAGTACAAATTGAAGAATTAAAAGAAATTTTATTTTACTATATGAAAATAACATTTGTATGTTCAATAACAAGATTTACAAACAAAATTATGGTGGACCTATGGGGGTCACCATTGTGGTCACTACTGAACTACCGATGGTTTGGCATGGGGTTATTAAAAGATGGAAACACATTGCGACGCACCGTATAATTGCCTGATAAAAATTCATGTAATATGCTTGTGGTGTCACCCACGTTACTTTCAAAAATCATCTTCATTCTTTATGTGTTCCAATTCCTTGCATTTTTACGTCAACCATTGCCTTAAAAAAGCCTCCCAGTGGAGAGTGAAATCCTGGCGAATCTTTGTACTGAATACACCACAAAAATAAATGGATTTAATACGCTATATGCGTCTCTTGAGTATTCAAAATCTAGTGTATTCAAAATAAAGTTACCGGTGAAAAGCAAATTCTTAAATTTACATGTTTCAATACTACAGCATCAGTTTTTACAGACAACTTTTCAAAAATAATTTACCTTCTTTGTTAGGCAACCACCCAGTATAACAATTCACTGCCACTAAAAAGATTGCAGTTAATCAAAGTGTGTTCCTGCATAGTTCTGAAAAAATTTAAAAGTGTGTTCCTGCATAGTTCTGAAAAAATTTGAAACTTTGCTCATTTATTTGTGTGGTTGAATAATGGCCAAAAATAATTTCAATTTTCTTTTTCAATCCCCATCCACATCCATATGTTGCTTCAAAGATGGCAGCCGTCACAATTTTTAGCATATTGAAGCCTTTCCGATATTTCTGGTATCTCCTGAGCCAATACAGATATTGGAATGATTCAAAAAAGGTTTTGTTAAGTATAAAATCAGGATTCTGTAACACTAAGAAAATGTTCAGAAATCAGTGACATTCTTTACTTAAAAAGCCCTTTAAACATTGATGATCGGATGATGATTGTCTTTTGTGATTTTTTTTATGAAACACAGGAAACATACACAAAGTTACAATTCATACTGTAGATACCTTATCCCTTGAAAAACACACACAAAAAAAATTCCTTAAATTAGGTGCCTCTCCGTGCTTTTCCCCCACCCAAATTTGAGAAAAAACATACTTTCCCAATTTTTGAGGTCTTATATCTCTGATGGTGTGAGATACAACCGAATTTTTGTGTACATAGCCACCTATGGCTATTAACTCGCAAAAATTGGTTATTGTGTTCAGACTAGTTTTGATATACAGGGAAAATATATCAGGGAAAATATTGTTATCGGTACATTCTTAATACTTGTTTAAATTATATCAATATCACGTTATATTTTTATTAAATGCTCACAAATTAAAAAGTTAAAGGTTAGCCATAAAATACTCCAAGTAAAATCTGTTATATACCTTTATAACTCTCAACAGTCAATATACCTGGATTTTAGGGTAAAGAGAAAAGATATTTCATTTTTAAGTTTTTCATCAATTTTGTAGACTCTGCAAGAACCTGAAGTATAGAACTCAAATGGTGTCAAGAACTTCAGGATTTTGCTGTTTGGTATCCATGTTGATGTCCTGTCATCATTGTTAGGCACAAAGGACATGGCAGGCCCAGGACTATAAAAATCGATGTAGGATTCCAAATCCACTGTGTCACATACACGTCCAACCCACCAGTTAAAGCCATAGCTGCATGCAACATCGTCTTTTTGTTTTGGAATCACAACTGATGGATAAGCAACTGACTTGATGTTGTTTTTGTTAGTGTTTTTTGCTTTCTGTTGGGATAGGAATAACACAGTGCATCTCATGTATTCCTTTCAACTTTCTGAAGTTAGCATAATGCTGTTCAAGTGTATTCTCCAGAGCAAGGACCTCAGCACTTTCAACATAAATGAAACAAATAGAGGTGATCTCTGACCATGTCCTAAGCTTTAGAAGGTTTTGGTCCTCTTCGCTAAGCTCTGTAAGCTGTAGCACCTGCTGAGGTACTTGACCATAATTTAACTTATGACAAGGCTCTTTGCACCACAATCTAGTGCACTCCATATTAATTAAATGAATTCAGTTTAAGACTGAAATACAGTCAAACTTGGTTAAAACGAGCTCGGGTATAACGAGGTCCCGGCTATACTGAGTAAATACCAGAAGAAGTTTAGTTTCGTATGCAATTAGTGTTAAATTATCCCACTTGTTACAAGTATCAACTCTGTTATAGCGAGCAAATTTGCAAGACTTTCAGATTTATTTATTTTTTACACCCAGTAAAGATAGCGCAGCATTGAAAGGTGGCGTCAATTAGCCACCTGCTACCCAAAAAGACAGTCTGTGTGTCACCTGCTCCGAGAGAAAAGTGGGGAGTGTTTTATGACGTCTTGCATTTCAGCCCAAGGGTAGGTGGGGGCGGCATTTTGCGGGGGAAAGCTTCCCAGCCTTTCCTTTGCCAATGTTTACAAGAGGGTTTCTGGAATTCGCTTTCTCTCATTGGCTGCTATGGTCTAACCCCACGTGATGTTTTCTTAGTGCATTCAGTATTTCAACTTCGCACGAGACATATCGTAACCTTTTTTTAATCAGAAAGTCAGACGCAGCCCTACTCTTGCGACATCACTTATGCTTTCAACCCCCCTTTTTTATTAAGTGTGGTATTGTGAGCAAAATGGTTGGTGTTAAAAGAAAGGCTCTCTCCATCAGGGAGAAAATGGGTATTATTCAGGAACTGCAAGACGGCAAGAAAAATTCAGCTGTTTGCAAAACGTATGGGCTTTCATCATCTACCGTATCTGCATTGTGGAAGAGCAAAGAGGCAGTTTTGTCAGCATTTGAAAACAATCTTACAAATTGCAAAAAAATGAAAAAGTGGGGAAAAAATTATATTGATTAAGCTTTACTTTGTTGGTTTAAAGTTCAACGTGATGCTGGTTTTCCTATCAATGGGCCAATTTTAAAAGTGCAAGCGGAAAAATTTGCAGCACAGTTCGGTCATGAGAATTTTATATGCAGTAATGGGTGGCTTGATCGCTTCAAGAACAAACACAATATTGTTTACGCAAAAATGTCAAGGGAATCAATGTCTGCGGATACAGAATCTGTAATTCAATGGCTAAAAAGCGTTTGGGCCCAGCTTCATTTCTGAATTCAGTGAGCAGAGCACATTCAATGCTGATGAAACGGGCATTTTTTACAAGGTAACAACTGACATGACTTTAACTTTTAAAGGCGAGAAATGCATTGGAGGTAAATTGGCAAAGGATCAGCTAACCGTTCTAATTTGTGCGAACATGGCAGGAAATGAAAAACGAAAATTATTGGTGATTGGCAAATCGTTAAAGCCTCGATGTTTTAATAATGTTCAGCACCTCCCGGTTGATTATAAAGGAAACAGAAAGGTGTGGATGACATCAGATATCTTTACGGGATAACTTCATAAATGGGATCGTGAACTACGAAAGAAAAACAGAAACATTTTGCTGTTAATAGACAACTGCCCAGCACATCCCAAAGTAGAAAACTTGACAAATATCAAACTTGTGTTCCTACCGCCAAACACAACATCAATTCTACAGCCTATGGACCAAGGGATTATTAGGAGCTTTAAGTGCCATTTTCGGCGATTTCTAACCGTACAATTAATCCAGAAAATGGAGAAGCTAGAAATTAAAATTTCTGTATTGCATGCTGTTCATCTTATGAGAGAAGCTTGGGATAGAGTCACTCCAACAACCATTAAAAATTGTTATAGGAAGGCTGGTCTTCTAAAGGAGACTTTAGTAGAAAGCACTGAAGTGATTGATGACGATGATCTCCCCTTATCAAAATTTAAAAAGTAGAGATTTAAGCACCTTTAACAATTGCAATTCTCTTGATGATTTTATTGACATTGACGCTGCGGTCCTAACAACTGGAATTTTAACGGAGGAACAAATTGTGCAAGAAGTCATTGCAGTGAATGAAGAAACTGAAGCCGACAGTGAAGGCGAAAACATTACAGAAACACAAGAAGGTGTGACTGACAATCAAGCACAAGATGCCTTGGATGTTTTGACTAGATTTTACGAAACTAATTCTGGCAATGAGTGTGTGTTCAGTGCATTATCAGTTGTTAAGCGTAATCTGATGGATTTTCGGTTGAAGTCAAGGACAACGCAGCTAAAATTAACCAAATTTTTTCATACGAAATAAAAAGGATATGTGCTTTGGGCAGATAGTACTGTTACCTGTGCTTAATTTTATCTAAGTACTGTATGGTACAAAAATTACAATACTGTATAGTACATATTGTATTTCATACAGTACGTATGTAGTTTACATGTCCGTTATTCAAGAATTTCAACTTAATCTGCATCACATCGTATGTACTTACATATGTATGAACTACAGTATGTATAATGGTACGTATAGTTCTGTGTGTATGTAGTACTACGTATGTAGTTTACATGTCCGTTATTCAAGAATTTCAACTTAATCTGCATCACATCGTATGTACTTACATATGTATGTACTACAGTATGTATAATGGTACGTATAGTTCTGTGTGTATGTAGTACTGTACGTACGCATTTTTCAAGAATTCCACAACTAACCGAAATATTGTACGGTAATTTCAACTAAACGTAAGTACTATGTATTTCTCAACATTAAACATTGTATGCACTATATTTGATAACGAAATTTATTTTTTGAATGATTTCCCTTGATATTTTGGGTATTTCCCGGATTATACGAGTAATGGCTATAACGAGTGATTTGTTAGATCCCAAACAGCTAGTCTTAACAGAGTTTGACTGCATTAAGAACACAGTCTAAAAGCCTAAACAGGAAGATCTTAGTCTAAAAGTAATCCAATAATATAAATAAAACAATAAGAAAGTTTACTTTCACACTTTAAAATAACATGAAAACTGTGAAGCTTACAGAGCACACCACTAGCATGTTCACTCCACAAAGACAAGCAGCTGACTGCAGCTGATTTGTGGCTAACTCTGAATGTACAGGCAAGGCTGAACTGGATCCTACCAGGCAGTAACATTACGCAAAAATAATGAGGACAGAACAGATGAGTTGGGATGCAGCACCATCTATTGGTGGCTCCCGCATAAACAAACATTGATTCCGTATCATTATTTACATTTGAGATTTTATTTATTTTCACGTGAACTGATGGATATTTACATTCTGAATTTGTAGTATTTGGGCATGAGAATTTTTCTGTAGGAACTGGTGTAATTTATGTGTAAATCTCAGTCCTTTATTCTTCAACGATCTAGGGCTGAGATTTTGGTAAATGTGTAGATTAGCGTCTTAAATTATTTCGTCGGAAAAATATTAGTACCTGGAAAAAGTGTGACATACAGATTTTAGAGTATGGAAATTAATGGCACATGGTGCAGAAATTTCATATTTTAAATGTCTTTTAAAGATATTTATTGTAACATAACTTGTAAGTGTGATCCCCTGAAGCTGCCGTAACCCTAATGCATCACTACCGCGACAATGTACAGCAATGCGTTAAGTCGATGTTGTCGCGGGAGCAATGCATTAGACCTACCGCAGCGTCTCTTCACAGCATCGCACACACATAAATATTACGATAAAAATCTTTAAAAGACATTTAAAACAGGAAATTTCTGCACCATTTGCCATTAACTTCCATAATCTAAAATCTGTAAGTCACACTTTTTCCAGGTACTAATATTTTTCTGACGAAATAATTTAAAACGCAAATTTACACATTTACCCACAATTTTACTTAATATGGAGTTTATATAGCTGAGTATTTTTTTCTAAAATTGAATTAGGTACATAATTATCAGAATGAAAATGCTTACCACAAACAACATTTGAAGGTCACTTGCCATTTGAAGCAAAATCCTGACGAGATATTGCTTTCAGCCACAATTGCTTTAGGTTCTGATCTGAGGGGAACTCGTGGAATGAAAATCCCACATTTTTCTTCTCAGAAGATGTGCACATCAGCACACAACAGTAAACCATTTTGAAAATGGGTTAGATTTTGAAAACAACAGTTTGGTTTTGAAACTGCAAGATTTTTTTAAAAGAAACACAAGAAAAAACGACGAATATACACAATACAGAAATTCAAACAAAGTGGAAACTGAGTTGTTTATACACTGCCTGACAATTGCTAAGGACGAGCAACGATAGCAACCATAAAATGGAAGGCAGGAAAATGTGGAAATTAGCACAAGTGCAGGATACAGTAAGACGTGTTGTGCGTATGCAAATTTTGGATTGCCGAACTTGTTCATGACGTCATAGCGCTGATAAGAGATATAAAGGATTTGACGCGTATTGACCGTTGTTGTTCAAACGCAAAGTTGAAAGGGAAAGAATCAATTGACGAACTTGCAATTTTCAGTATGTCTTCCCGACATCACCTAGATGATTTTACTCGTGACCGTATTATTGGCAAGATTGAAGAAGGGCGAAAAATAACAGATGTTGCCAGGGAGTTCGACGTCAGCCACAGTGTTGTTTCAAGGCTTTGGAAATCATTTCAAACAAATGAAGAGTGTAGCAAACGTCACGAAGGAGGTCGTGTTCGCAGTACGACACCTGCAGAAGATCGGTACATAGTGCTATCAACAAAAAGACACCGGCGCAGCACAGCTAGTGAGGTAGCAAATCAGTTTATGGCTGCTACTGGCAAGCGGATCTCCCGAAAAACTGTCGCCAGACGTTTGCATGAAGGAGGACTATAGGCCCGCCGTCCTGTTGTGTGCATCCCATTTCCAGACGTCACCGTACCGCCCGTTTGCAATGGTGCCATCAACATCGCAATTGGACAGATAACGACTGGTCTGCTGTCCTCTTCTCAGATGAGAGTAGATACAGTCTATCGTCTGATTGTCGACGACAACTGATCTGGCGTGATAGTGGTACTGCATATTGTCCAGCAAACATACAGGAAAGGGACCGATATCCGACATGTAGTGTCATGGTATGGGCTGGCATCATGATCAATGGCCGTACGTCCCACTATGTGCTTCCAACTGGGACTATGACTGGCCAACGATACATTAATGATGTTCTGCTACCTCATGTTCGCATGTTCCGTGGTGCTGTCGGTGATAGATTCATTTTCATGGACGACAACGCAACATGTCATCGAACAGTCGCTGTCCAGGAGTGTCTTGAGAGCGGGATATTCAACGCCTCGTTTGGCCAGCACGTTCTCCAGATCTGAATCCCATTGAAAATGTGTGGGATGCTTTGGGGAGGAGTCTTGCTGGTCGCCAATGCCCTCCAATAAACAAGGTCACCCTCATCCGTGCACTGACAGAGGAATGGGATAAATTATCCCAACAGCTGCTTGATAATGTTGTGCAAAGCATGACACGACGTGTGGAATCTTGCATCACCCTCCATGGTATGGTGGCCATATCTCGTATTGACATCTTACGCCGGAACGCCTGCAGACGGTAATTGCATTTTTTTCATGTTTACGTATTCTGCACAAAATGGCCTGTTTGTCCCTTTAACACGTTCCAAAGCCTTCTGGATTTCAGAGCACAATAAATTGTCTTTCTTGTAATGTCCTGGCATTCTGACATTATTTTATTTCACTTGGCATCCAACCACACTTACTTTTTTATGCTCTATATAGCTGTCGTTTATGATCCGTCC
The DNA here is from genome assembly GCA_039090855.1 of Macrothele yani. Classification (NCBI taxonomy): domain Eukaryota; kingdom Metazoa; phylum Arthropoda; class Arachnida; order Araneae; family Macrothelidae; genus Macrothele; species Macrothele yani. Next base: position 71,153,690 of record CM076994.1, on the reverse strand, counting down.
TTAGCAATTGTCCAGCAGTGTACCTTGGGATGCAGTGCCATCAAACGGCTGAAATCGTCCCTAATGCTCACTGGCCAATCACCAAAAGTCTATTGTTTTCAACATTAATGTCATAGCCTGTTCTTCATCCAGTTCAGCCTTGGATACAGGTTAAGACACTTTCCAACAAGTCTGAGCATGCTGATTCTTGCTGGTTGTCAATGAAGCCAGGAACAGGCATGTTCAGACAGGTTTTGCCTGCCTGAACCTTGCTGTTTGCATTGTCTAAACATGTCCAGTGTTTATAATAATTTTGCTCCATCACATGTAGCTTTAGATATTGGGTCATAAAAATGTTCACCCTTTTGCAAATAAAGAAATGCAACATTAAACACAAGTAATTTGATAAAATGTTAATAAACATAAGACAAATAAATTTAATGTAATATTACAGTTTCCACTGTTTCTTCTTCTTTTGAGTTTTCCCCTTGTTTGAGCTACTGTATCTCAGTAACTAGGCTGAAAACAAGAACCAAATTTATTTAACAGATTTTTCTTGGAGCATTTTTTATGGCTAACTGTTAATTTTTTCATTTGTGTGCATTTAAAAAATATATAACATGATATTTATACCATTTAAACAAGTATTACAAATGTACCAATAACAATTTTTTCCCTGATATAGCAACCCTGTATATATAAAACTAGGCTGAGCACAATAACCAATTTTTGTGAGTTAATAGCCATTATATAGGTGGTTATGTACACAAAAATTCAGATTTTTCTATCTCACCCCACCAGAGATATAAGATCTCCAAAATTGAGAAAGTGTGTTTTTTCTCAAATTTGGGTGGGGAAAGCTCAAAGGGGTACCTAATTTAAAGAATTATTTTTTCTTTTTGTGTGTTTTTCAAGAGACAAGGTTTCTACAGTATGAATTGCAACTCTTGTGTTTCATAAAAAAATCACAAAGTAAGACAAAATCAGCATCCGATCATCAATGTTTAAAGGGCTTTTAAGTAAAGAATACGACTGATTTCTGAACATTTTTTTAGTGTTACAGAATCCTGATTTTATACTTAACAAAACCTTTTTTGAATCATTCCAATACCTGTATTGGTTCGGGAGATTTCAGAAATATCGGAAAGGCTTCAATATGCTAAATATTGTGACTGCTGACATCTTTGGGCAACCTATAGGGGGGGTGAAAAAAATGTCATTATTTTTGGCCATTTTTCAACCACACAAATAAATGAGCAAAGTTTCAAATTTTTATAAAATCATGCAGCATAACACCGGGGTGAATCTCCATGGAATGACCCCAAAGGGTTCCAAGCGACTCTTATGCGAAAAAAACTCATGTCTGTGAATGCCAATTCCTTTTTAAATCTTGGAGTATATTAATTCTTTTTTTTTTTTATAAAATAAAATAACATTTCTATGCATTTCAGATGTTAGCTTTCACAGCTTAAAATTAACTAAGTAAATATTTTTAGAGTTCTAAAACTTTTCAAAAAATGAGCTACCACAAACAAGACTGACTATTCCAAACAAGTTTTCATGTATCTTCCATTACACATACTAAAAGTATTTCTGTATGAAAGAACATTACCTGAAAATTTTTAATGCATTTTTCATGTCATTTAATTGATGTTCTTAATTGTAACAAAATCCTGTGCCAGAAATCTTGTCAATTTCATTTAAAATTTGTCAGTTTTTATTATCGACAAACATAACTTTCAGTCAGAGAAAACTTGTTCATCAAGATCAATACCTCAGCAAATGATAAATGAATTGCATCTTATCACAGAAGCACCATCTTTCTGCTGATACAAACCTACCTATTTCACCATAAAGCATGTTTCATTGAGTTGGTACGTTTTCTAAAATCAGCTTCAGATTCTTTATATTTTTGAAACACCAATTCCTGGGATTTGTTCTAGTGTAAATCTGTCTACACTCCTACTACAGCAATTTGTTTTGCAACTGAATGCAGCATTACATTAAATGCTGCCACACTATCTGTATGCTTACCAATGGTAAATGAAGATCAAGGCTCGTACTCTTTCAAGGAAAAATAAATTCAAGCACTTTTCAATGACTTTTTAAACCCGTATTATCATATTCAAATGTATGTACTGTCGGTCGGTCATAGATAGGTATTTTAGTAAAGTTCTGACCATTATTCTTAGCTACGGCGAGCACACCTTCAATGCCCTTCCTGTTACCTCCTGACGGTATATTTTATTAACTTTGAATTGCCTCACTGCTTTGGGACCTTCGGTACCAGTACAGTTAGTTCACTTTGAGTCACCTCAAATATTGTTTGCTTTAACTTTTTATTTTTGATGCAGCCAAGAGACAAAGGATACATGATTTGAAGCACGAGCAATTCCTGGAAGTGCCACCCTCCGGCAAGAATGCGTTTCTAACCCCAGCAAACAGAAGTCCATCACAATTTGGAAATACATTATTCCACTTATTTTAATCACATGGCTGACATTTTACTCTGTAGTGATGTCATAGCCAAGGCACCAGCTGTCCACACACTACCCTGGGTTGAACGACAAGTTCTGCGCCATTTGATCAGCTTAGTGTTTTTATCAGAACTACACAAAAATCTCCTATACAACTTTTTAGCACAAACAATTATTTAACACATGCTCTTTCATACCATTACTTAAAAAAAAAAAAATCAAGTACTATCTACAGAGCCTTAAACTTTTTCTAGTACTTTCAAGGACTTGAAAATTAACTTTTAAAATTCAAGGACTTTTCAAGGTTTTCGAGGAGCGTAGGTTCCTCCACTTTACTCTTGCTTTCAATTATTTTTTTATGGTTTCTGCTTTTTTCTTTTTATTCAAGAAATTCAAAGAACATTTTTGAACTGCAGACAAACACACATAGACTACTATTTCATAACTGTAGCTTCTGATGTAACCTTGAACTGCTTCACATTTAGCAACAATAAGTGGTTTGGTAAAAATTATATTTGACTACACGACAAAGGAACACAGCAAGAAAAAATTTATGATTACAAAGAATCTGCTCCATCTAGCTTCCATTTTTAGAAATTTTTGCATTTCTTTACAAGCTGTTATAAAAAGTATTTTGGGGGATTTGGGGGGGGGCAGTTAACAATAATTCAGGAAAGACAGAGCACTGAGCAGAAATGAATTACGACTACAGGAGAAAAATTTTGCTTTATCAAATTTCCATTTTCAGAAATTTTTGCCTATTTTTTAAAGTTGAAATGCAAACATTACGGTGTGTGTGGGGAAGAGGGTAGAGAATCACATTTAGCAACAATACTGGACAGAGGGAATGTTGAGAGAGAAAAAAGGAAATTACAACTACGAGATAAATTTTTACACCTGCTAACTTCTGTTTGCAGAAATGTTTGCCTCATTTTTCAGGCTAAAATACAAACACATTTATAGAACAAAATCATTCTTAACAACAATAGTGGAATGAGAGAACATCGCAGCAGCACATCATGATATTCTTTCCAATGATTTTCCACACACACACACACACACACACACACAAATTACAGCATTTCAGGAACTGAAACTTTAGCCATCTTTTCTGATATCTATTCATATTGCAATCTTCTTTGGAAATGTATTTTTTTTTGCAAAGCTATACCATGTTTTTAAATGGTAGTTCATTCGAGTTGTATTTCCACCATTAGTGGAAATTATATTCACACATCTTTTGATTTGGCTCTGAACTAATTCACACATATTTTTAATTAATCCTAAAGTTTCAGATGTTTTAAACAATATTCAGAATAAAATAGGAATTATTTTTCCTAAAGAATGTGTAAAAAAAACAGGACATGACACAAAATAACAAGGCTGTTACCTCAGCACATTTTCATTCCTAAAAGACGAATGCATCATTCACAAGAAAAAAGAATCTTATAAGATCTTGCTTAAGTATGACTCAAACTAAGTTGACTATTTTGAAGCAGTGTTAGAATTAGAAATAAATCTTTTACTGACCCAGCAGACCACTAGAATTTGCAAACCACTGGTCCACCAAAATGTCCATTGGTCCGTGACATTTACAATGTATGCAGAAAATAATGTATCATTTCAATGAAGTTATCTCCAGTATTTATTTTTAAAACATTTAATTTGAAAGTGCAACTCACAGAACAAAACATGTTTCCAGAATAAGATTCCGATAAATTATTGATATAGCAGGGTAAGAGTGCATTCTCAATCTGTTTTTAAGTAAAAAGGGAACAAGAAAACTTCAAATGTACAAAAATTCACAACCTTTCTTGTTTTATTGTTTAGGACTTAGCTTCTTTCTCCTTATTTTATTAGTCTTATTGCCTATCCCTCCTACTTTCCCATGAAGTTAGTTTCAGTCCTCCATTGAACACTGTCTCATGCGAATTGCTCTTTTACAAAAATTACCCTCATGCATCCAATTGACGTCCTCTGTTTTTGTGTTTTCTTGGGGTAGAAACAAAGTCTGGCATCATTGTCTGTTGCATTAACTAGGGTAAATACAAGGAAGAGCAGGTTATTTATTGTGCTTACCTCTGCTCATTACGAATGGTGGGGACGGAGATAACAAAAAGTGGCTGTTGCCATTAAAATACAAGGATTGGGAAACTGCATTTCTGTATTTGTTGTTTCTCCACTCCATGAATTAAAAAAAAAAAAAAAAAAGCTATTATCCAATAGCATTTCATGAACCTTTCATTAGTTTGCCACATAAAAAGAAAATTGTACAGCAAGGTAAAAGAAATAGAAATTCATTTTTTAACTTGTGACTACTTAGAAGAAGAAAAATTACTGGCCATCCGGGCCAGTAAAATCAATAGTTCAGTGGTCCGGCGAAAGTCTTACTGGCCAATGGCCAGCGGACCACTGGGTAATTCGAAAACTGCTGAAGTCATTACTAGACATGAAAGAACAGTAGTCACGCCTTATGTGCAGTCTCGCTTTCAGCGGTTTCAGTTTCCCATGTGGTACGAAAACATCAAATAGAAAATTTCAGAAATAAACGGCTCGTAAGTTTTTTAAATTGCGCACAGTTCTGAGTACAGTGATGTAATCTTGCACCACCCAACTCTGTCCAGCCTGAAACATGAATCATCTGTTTGTCCAGTGTATCCACGCTGCATACACTACTTAAACTGCAGAGATTTAAATGTCATCCCACTGCATCTGCACATTTTCAATACTCCTTTTACCAGACGAGACACCAAGATAATAAGGACTGCTGAAAGGAAGAGACTACTTCAACAGATCAGAAGTAAGCATAGTAGTATTGACTTTTTTAATAAGAAATTTTATACATCCTACTCATTTCTAGCTGATTCCTCACACCCAATTATTTTGGACCATTCATTAATCAAAATTACAGCAATCATCGAAAATGAAATGAAGGTTTTATTTAACACCCAAGTGAAAAAACTAAGATTGTCGGTCGATTCTGAAGTTCGTAGTAGAACGCATAAGCTGTTCAGATCTCAAACCAGACATCCTATCGACCTTTTTGAACGAGGATCATTACATGGATTATTTGATGAGGGAAACGAATTGGATTTGCATGAACTGGACCATGACACCTATACCTCTGATTCACATAATGGAGTTAAAAATCTTAGTGATAAGGTTCTGAATCCTGTTCAATTAAGAGCCTTACAACGGGGTTACAAGTTCACTTACCCAAATCAACGTAAAGTGGACTTATTTAAAACAGTTACGCAAATTGAGCAAATTATACATTCACTTCCAATTGAAGATAGGGACTTTGCAAGAATGAAAATTGCAAGGTCTCTTAACAAAAATAATCAAAGACGATGCGAAACCACCGAAGAATCCCAGCTTCATGAAGAAATGCAGTAACTGATTGAACGGAAAAAGGACCCACATATTGCTATTCTTTTAGCTGATAAAACTAGTCAAGTTGTGATTTTAAATCAGTGATTTTGTTCAAAAAAAAAAAAAAAAAAATTGCTTAATGCCATTTCAAACATCCCCCATGTAATTGTGGAACAAGACCCCACTAGGGCCACTGGTTAGTGCCTTATGTCGATTTAAGAATTTTTCAGTTTCTCCGGATTCTTTTTCAAAAGCTTTTATTCCATCCCCTGGCTGCAGTGTACCTGATTTATTTGGTAGATTAAAGCTACGTAACGAAGGGTACCCTACCCTATTCGCCCACTTGTAGCCGGTTACATTAGCCCCACCAGACCTTTAGAAAAAGCTTTGGCATGTTATCTTGCCAAATTTACTGTGAATTCTTCTTACTCAATAAGAGTACCACCCAAGCTATTGATAAGTTAATTCAGCCACTACAAACTTCTTATGTTTTGGCATCCCTACATGTAGTCTTGTTATACACAAATGTACCCATGGAAGTTATATTTTAGTCAATTGAGACCTTACTCATCGACTCAAATTTTAACATTTCAGCTAATGAGATTTCTTTTATAATTAATGAACTTCGTCTGATAAAATGGTGTATTATAACTACGTTCACAGTTATTCAAATTTCAGAACATTTTTTATCAACAAATCGATGGGGCAGCCATGGGTTCACCTGTATCCGCAGTTTTAGCAGAAATTCTGCTTCAGCATATTGAAAATAAAGTCTTACAAGAATTCCCACAAAAACCTAATTCATGCATTCGTTACGTTGACGACATTTTGGCACTCTGGCCATATACCATAGATGAATTACATCAGTTTGTCAATGCTATGTCTTTTCAATACCCCCTCCATCAGAATCACAATAGAAATTGAACACATTTTTTTTTATTTTTTTTTTTTGCCATTTCTGGATTTTCAAATTACTCGTGTAACCCTTCTGATAATTCCCTGTCTTTTGCAGTTTATCGAAAACCCACTTCTACACCCACTTTAATCCCATAAAATTCTGCCCATACTTTTCAACATAAAATTTCTGATTTGCACTTCTTATTTAGAAGAGCATATTCACCTTCTTCTAGCCATTTTGCAAGAGCAAAAACTACATACAATGGATATCCTCCTTTGCTGAAAACCATGGTTATCCGGGTGACGTTGTTTAAGAGGGTGCACAATAAAGTACAGTTTGCTATGTCAACTGCTTTAATTAGTGAGCAAGTGCCTAAAAAATATGTTGAATCTGTAGACTTTAATCCACATATATGCTCCCATCATAAATTATAATTTGGTATATGATCATGCAATTTATATTCCATTATTCACAACAATCGGGACAAATGTGGTGTGTATGTTATATGCCTATGCTCGATACTACTTCTGGTGAACTAAATAATCATTGTGGGTTCAACCAAAAGAAATTTAGATTTGAGATAAAGTGAACATAGATATAATTTAAAAATGAATCACCAAAGTACATCTTTTGCAAGAGCTGTACGTGCTGGAAATTCCATCCCAGACTGGGACAACACTAAGATCATAAATACACCTAATTCTGTTTATTCTTTGTTATTTACAGAAAGTCTCTATATTTCAGCTTATGATACATGTTGTTGTAATGACTATTATCCTTGTGTTTTACCTGAACACAGAGATGCCAACATCTGAAGGAAGTCATCAGTAGTCCATATGCGCGGCACCCGTAGTTCTTCCGTAGTGAGGTCAAACCAAGTTCCCACATTAAATTTTGCAGGGTAGCATGCATATTTCCCAGAATATACTGCTACATTTTTAGCAATATATTAATCTCGATCAGGGACAATACTTGGATAAATTTTGCAACTATTTAAGTCCCCTTAAAATGGGGGGAAAAAAACTTGAGTAAATACACAAAAAATACATACCATTTCAACTCCACCTTTTAATAAATGTTATGTTAATAAATATGTTATGTCATAAGTGTGTGATGCCACACACTTATGACATAACATATTTATTAACATAACATAACATATATATATATTGATATTCCTCCTGTTTTTTAGAGTGAAAATGCCGACCGCAATCTTCTTTTCCACCATGTGCGATTGAAATATCAACAGCACACAGGGGAACAAAACCCATGGTTTTCGGATACCCGAGACGATTTTAGACACGGAAATTTTTGCAAATAACTCTCCTTGAATTTTTGACAACTTTTTTGCGTTTTAGATCCAAGAATATTAGTAGAGACAGGTGGCCCTTTACCCGACGCTATTGCAAGTAATTTCGTACACGACAAACACAATGGGAGCAAAGAAAGAAAGAACAATTAACTTTGAAAGATTTCATAGCTTTATTATGCGGATAAATAGAAAATTAGCATTAAATGCTTATGATACGAAAAAACTAATCAAAAGGGTATTTTAAATTGCATAAATCAATCAATTCTGAAAAAAAAAAAAAAAGGATAAAATAAAACATCCCTTTGTTTAACAGAACATTTTTACAAGAGAAAAAAAAAAGAACTGCACTTGGCAAAACTGTCAAAGTAACATAAACAATTAAGCTCTCTACCGACAGCGAGGAGCGTGGGAAAATAGGTCACAACTGAGGGCACACACCCAGCAGCTAAGAAACATCTCATCGTAACTGCTGCTAGACGTTTTCTTTGGCTGGTTGCCAAAGACACATGGAAAGACTTTCTCTTGCTCTGGGCAGAACAAACTCCCGGGGAAGTAACATAAAAACAGGCAAATAACAGCGTCCACACATCCAGGTAGCTTAGTTATGTGCTCTGCCGGAAAAAACAAACATTCAGGATTTCTTTGATCCAGAATTGTTTCCTTCGATCTGATGACTATTTGCTCAGAGCATTTTTTTTTTTTTTTTTTTTCTGATACCCCGCCTGCCCCTTACTTTGGCGAAACAAATATGCAATAGCAATTAACAATTTAAATTACATTTTAGCAAAAAAAACAAAAAAAAACATAATTCACAGAAACACGCGACCGCTGCAAACATGGAAATTCCAACGAATAACATTCCTTGTACTGCTGCAAATTTTTATTTTTTTTTTCACCCCACTGGAACTGGAAGCCACTGAAGCACGCTTCATAACTACAGCAATTCACGTCACACCACAACTAATCAACTTAACAACAAGAACAGAAAACGTGGAATCGACTCTAGTCTACCTCCATCCTCAGACAACTTACGTTAGTTCAGGACGCGGTTAGGTTTTCCCGAAGTTAACAAACGTTGTGCATTACGAACGCCTTTTCACGGCAAGCCAGGTACAAAGTCACGTGATCATACAGAACGATCTCCGCTGCAACATTTTCGCTTGCTTGTCGGCCAGCCAAACATGCTTGCTGTGTAACGGCTTCGTGACGTTACCGCAAAAAACACTACATTTGACTATGCTCGACTTTTTTTCTTCAAATAATTAAAAAAAAAAAAAAAGTTTTCCAAAAATATCCGAGATATCTGGAAAAATCCGTAGTTTTTCACACCTTCTCAGTAGTCCGTAGTTTGAACATGATATCTGTAGAAATTACGGACAATCCGTAGTACTTGGCATCTCTGCTGAACCCTGGAGGAATTTGGTTACAGGAGACAGCACAATAACTATTGTTCTTATTGAGTAATTCTGTTAGTTAATTGTTTCTCTTGACTGTCTTGTTATCTGGTACATCATGTGCCACTGACATTACCTTGCCCATGATGCATCTGTTTCACATATTTAAGATCAGCATGTAACCACAAGAAAGAAATGAGCCGCGGATGGCTTAGTGGTTAGTGTTTCAGACTATCGATGCTGGGTCCCCAGGTTCAAGCCTGGGCTGATCTTTCAGAGATGGTGTGATTTACTAACAATCGCTGAATATCCGCCGTGCATCGGACGAGCCCGTTAAGTGACGGCCCCCAGGCTGGACCCACTGGTTAAATGGGTATCCTTTCCTATACCCCACCTGAAATTCTCTCACTCCTCTATGTGCAATATCGTACTTGTACGGTGGCGCCATCTACTGTACTCTAATCTCACTACAAACTGTTCTATCAAAGTCGCTAGACTTGCTCTCATTCCTTCCGTTTCTGTGTCCTGCCCAAAAGGCGATCTCGCTGTAGGTGGCTGGGACCTAAACTCTACTACCTGTGGACGGAAGTCCTACAAGAAAATGATGCTGACCCTACAGATGCTGACATCTACAGCATGATGCTGACATCTACAGCAAGAATGAATCTTATATCTGTGAAATTGTAAAGAAAGAAAAAGAAATTTATGCTAAGTTTCACATAACTTTTATTACAGTATATTGTTATAATTGTCCTATTTTATTATTAATTATTGTTGTTTATTCCTTATTGTGCCTAATTTATAAATTAAACTTTGTCATAGGTATGTAAATATATGCATAGGAAAAAACATAGTATATATAATAGGGTTCAGTACTATCAGCGGCTTCAGGCATCCACTGGGGGTCTTCGAACATATCCCTACAGTTACAAGGGGGACGACCATATTTAAGTTCATATTGCATCTAGAAATAAATCTAGTAACAAGAACTTATTCTCAAGTTCTTAGAAATCAATTGTTACTAGACACAGCATGAACTTTTGCAAACCGTTGCTGTATCTTGTGATATGATTCAAAACAATACAACTTATTCTGCATCATACGTGAAAGATCTTACAAGCTTCGCTTTTCTTATGAATGGCAGCATCTTCACTTTGAAAATAAAACACATGTTGGATGAACATCTGTCACTTTATACCATGCTCTTGTTGGTAATTGAAGGGTTGGGTGCAAGAAACCATTCACTTTTGGTGATTTTTGCTTTTTTAACATTAACCCATAGAGAATATAAATCAGCCTTTAATTTGGTGTTTTTGTTTTTTCCTAAAAGAAATAGGTTACTTGTATTTGTTTGTAATAATATTGGTAACTGCAATGAAGTATTTTAAGTATGATTCAAGAATTTTCTATTTATATTTTTTGCTCGCCTGAAAACCTGTCATTTTGGACTTAATGGTTCTTGTACCCACCCCTTCAATTCGAAACCATTTTGTATGATGCTTCATTGGCATCACCAACACAAACACCTGCAGCTACAGAGCCCCAAGTAGTATCTAATGCAGATTGACTTGTGTACCTACTTATCAAATGTATGTGGAATGAATAGCTGCACATGTAACTGCAGTATATTATTAAAACATCCTTAAATTTGTGCTTGCAATATGCTGATATGCATGAAAAATTGTAATTTGCTTAATAATAATAATAATAATAATAGTAATAATAATAATAACAATAATAATAATAATAATAATAATAATTGAAGACTCCAGCAAATTGCCCTGGTATATGTTCTTGGGTAATTGGCACTTAAGAGCTGGAAACAATACATGGAATTTCTTCAATCCACAACATAAATTAAGGATATGAATTATGATCTGTACAAACTAAAAATGTGCTCTTAAAATCCTTAACCTCAATATTTCAAACTTCACTTGTTCAGTTGCATTAAGGGAAAAAAAAATCACCCAAGCCAACAAATACAGCATTTATTTACTACACACAAAGAACCAAATTATGTACAAGCAGCATTAAAAACCAGACAAAATATTTCTAACTTCCAAAATGAATGAAAAAAGATGGAATATCATCTATCCCTAAGTTCAACAACGTTAAAAGTGAAAACAATTTAAAGCACTATTTGCTGTTTAGCTACAAAGCTTGGTAGCCCATGGAGGGGGAACAACAGTGGAGCACAATTCAGACATGCCAACCTTCAAAATCTGAAAATCGGGAGATTTTTACAGCTCATAAAATCACAGGAGCGCTATTTTTTATCGACATTTTTAAAACGTAGGAACAAGTTTCCAGATGCAGTATTTATTGATCTACTAAAAGTTCTGGAGAAGAAAAAAAGAACAGCGCGAAAAAGTAAGTTGATTCCGCAAGACAATGAAAACCTAAAATGGCCCGCATGTTGTTGTTTTTTACGAATAAAATAGCAGCTAACTGTTTTTCGTTTCTTCTATAGATTGTGCGCGAAGGCGAAGACGACAAAAACCATCGTACTAAGATCACCTTTCGTTACAAGGGGAGGCGAACTGTAACTTTCCCTTTTGTCATCAAGTGAATTCGCCGCAACTCAACTGTTTATCATCACTTAGAATACGCGCGGCTCCCTTGAGGCGAGGGGTTCAAAGACTGAACTGCAGGAAGGCAGAGCAGTTCCCATCTGTCAATCAATTACTGACCTTCCCGGCATTCTAGTGCAAGAGGGGTTGAGGTCTTTGCTGAAGGCTTCGTATGACAATCGGACTGGGAGAAAAAATTTTTAAAGCAAATTTGTTCGGAGCCATCTAGGACAATTGATCCAAAGATAGCGCTTAGACCACTGCACCATGGGGGGGGGGGGTGTTGATGTTGTTGTTGGTTGTTTTTTTGCCGATAGGAGAGGAAAAGTACAAAACTTATTACTGTAATGCCGCCTTGCATCGACGCAGAAAGAAAGACACTTCACAGGCGGTTCGAAATCATGGTGGTTGATGGAATTTCGACCATCCTAACGGCTAATTCTCATTGAAATTTGGGAGAATTTGACTTTCATCCGGAGAGCTGGAGGAAGGGCTGAAACCCAGGAGTCTCTTGCCTAAATCTGGAGAGTTGACACGGCACATCTGACAATTCATCACTTCCATGCAGGGATGGTCAGTTTGCCAGGACAGTGGCAAAAACTGGTAAAAATCAGGCAAAAATAGAAAAAACTGGCAAAATGGAAAATATGTGACTGAACACAATAATGCCCTTTACATTGCAATGATTTATAGTCATATCAACAGTGAAATGTTTTCTTATTATCACTCAGTATCATTTATTAATTCTGTTACCTAAAAACATAATTTAAAACACAATGTAAAACAATTTCGGTGTTGAAAAAAAGAAAGTGTTCTAAGAATCTTAAATAGTATAACTATACTAGTGATCCAAAATTTCTTGGTGTAGAATAGAAATAAAAGTTTCCAAGCTTTCCCACATCAACCAGATGGCTTTCTCAAGGAAGGTCTATTTTTTTCAACATTGAAATTGTTTTAAATTTCAGATCACTGAAATTTAAAACATTTAAAATGTTATTAATTTTTCTAAGAATCTGTTTCATCAGTGGATGAAACATTCTTAGAAATTAAGATTATTTTGGGAATTAATTATAATTTATGCTGCGGTTTCCTTTCATTAATTTTTTTTTAAATGCAATATTTTGTGTGTCATCATTTTTTAAAGAGATACAAGGGTTTATATGAATTATGAACTGACTTCTACATTGATTAATTTAATGTTGTAAGTTTTTTGAAATCTCAGTTTAGTAGACTTGAGTGTTGATATGCTTTTTCACTATTTTTTTTGCAGTTAGAAAGTTTTTCGTAAATTAACATAGTCAGGACTTGAAATTCATAGAAGGGAATTTCAAGTACGGAGGGATGTTTGAAATATTTTTAATAATTAATTTCTTAGTATAAAACATGAGCAATTTGTTAATAGCTTTTGACTTTGATTATTGTTTTGAATGAGGGAATGATTTTCATCCCTATGAATTGGGTAAACAAAATTATACCTTTATAAACATATAAGTTGCATTTTGTACTCATATTTCCCTAAATCAGTTTCAAAGTGATAAAACTTTATTTTATGCAAAAAAATAATACTCAACCCTTAAATCAAGGTTTAAAAATTCAAATTTATTTCTTTTTCTTTTAAAATCAATTGTAGAAAACAAAAATAACTTGATTATATGTCCCGTAAATAAACACAGTAAATCCCTATTTTTGCCACTTTGGCAGAAACTTGCCAACCTCTGCTTCCACTGATTGTTTTTCTTCCACTGCTAGACCTGCCAACCTGGGGAAATCTGCATGAGTAAAAAATATGCATGTGCTTGTGCTAACGTAATCTGAAGCTCAAGATGCCACCATCATCATCATCATTGTCAACCATTATCAATCCACTGCTGGACGAAGGTCTCCCCAAGTTTCCTCCACAACGGTCTGTCTTGTGCCAGTCTCCTCCATGTCACCCCTGCATACTTTCGAATTTCATCCACCCATCTCCCATGTGGTCTTCTTCTGGGTCTTTTCCTGTCCCTTGGAATCCAATCTAAAATTTCGGCTGTCCATCGATGATCTGTCCTTTTGGCAGTATGTCCAGCCCATTGCCATTTCAGGGATTTAACTCTGATTATGATGTCTTCCACTCTTGTCATTTTTCGGATCCACGAGTTCCTCTTCTTATCTCTCCTGGTTACACCAAGTATGCACCTCTCCATGCTTCTTTGAGTTGTCTGCAGCCTTTGTATGTCTCTTTTAGTTAAGGTCCACGTCTCTGCACCATACGTAAGCACTGGAAGGATGCATTGATCAAACACTTTTCTTTTAAGACATAATGGCATATTGCTCTTGAAAATTATGCTGTTTCTTCCAAAAGCTCTCCAGGCAAGTTTTGTACGCCGATTAATTTCTTCATCAATGTGACCCTCACTTGATATCTGCTGTCCAAGATAAACGTACGTATCTGTTATCTCCAGCTTTTCTCCATCAATCGATAAATCTTCATTTCTTGTAAAAGCATTGAACATCACTTTTGTCTTCTGAAAGTTCATTTTTAATCCCACTTCTTTACTCATGTCAGCAAGTTCTTGGATCATACTCTGCAGCTCTGATGGGGTAGTTGCAAAAGTGACTACGTCATCAGCAAAACGTAGGTGGGTTAGATAATCTCCATTAATCTTTATCCCCTTGTTTTCCCAGCTCAGCGACTGAAAAACACCCTCCAATGTGGCATTAAAGAGCTTCGGAGATATGGTGTCACCTTGTCTCACTTCCTTTCCAATTTTCACGTGTGTTGTATTTTCAAACAGCCTAATCTTTGCACTTGCATTTTCATAGATGTTATTAATAATATTAATGTATGCATCTTCAATACCGCAGGTTTTCAGAGCCATTGTAACTGCTGATGGTTTCACCGAATCAAAGGCTTTTTCATAATCGATAAAAGCCATGCACAATGGAAGTTCATATTCCCTCGCTCTTTCAATTAGTTCTCTCAGCACGTGGATATGATCTATTGTGCTGTAGCCACTCCTGAATCCAGCTTGTTCTCTCGGTTGAGCCACGTCCAGTGTTACCTTCAAGCGGTGTGAAAGAACTTTAGTGAAGATTTTATAAACTACTGATAGGAGGCTGATAGGTCTGTAGTTTCCGAGATCCTCAATGTCACCTTTCTTATGTAGCAGGATCATTGTAGCGGTGTTCCAATCCTCAGGAATCTTTCCTTCATTAAGGCATCGAGTGAAAATTTGGGCGAGTACTGTTTCGATTTCTCCTCTTGCTTCTTGTATGATGTCTACAGTAATTCCATCTTCTCCTGGAGCTTTTTCCCGCTTCATGTTCTTGATCGCATGTGCAACTTCTGCTGGAAGGACTGGAGGAACTCTGGTACTGGTATCTTTCATGATGTCTGGAGTGCATGTATCATCCCTTTCATATAATTTGGAGTAGAAATCTTTCACTCTTGTCAAAATTTCGCCTCTATTTCTTGTTACAGAACCATCTTCTTTTCTCAGTGTCATAATCTGTTTTCTTCCCTTACTGAGATGTCCCTTTGCTATCTTTAGGCTTTGGTTGTTTTCAATTGCTTTCCTCACTAGTTCACAGTTGAATTTTCTTACGTCTTCAGTGATACTTTTTCTTACTGTCTTGCATAGCTCTATATATTCCACTTTGGAAGTCACATCTTCTTTAGTTGTCCTCATCTCTCTTCTTTTTTGCATCAACATTTTCGTTTTTCCTGATAATTTATTTACATGCAACTTGTTCTTAGACCCAGCTAATTTTGTTGCTGTTTCCATAAGAGCTTTGGTTACTTTTCTGTTAACTTCAGAGATGTCCACTTCTTCCGATGTTAGGCCTTCTAAAGCAGAGAACCTGTTCTTCAGTTCCAACTTGAAGGTATTATGGTGTTTTTTAAGGTTGGTTATGTCAATAGACTTTGTTTGTCTTATGAGCTTGCCACGTTCAAGTTTAGTGTTGAGGTGCATCTTACATCTCACCAATCTATGGTCACTACCTGTGTTGAACTTGTTTAGCACACTGCAGTCTTCTATGACAAATTTTTTGTTACACATAATAAAATCAATTTCACTTGTCGTCCCATTTGGATGTCTCCATGTCCATTTCCTGTGTGGCTTTTTCTTGAAGAAGGAGTTCAAGATGAAAAACCCTTCTGCCTCTGCAAACTCAATGAGAGTATTTCCACGCTGGTTTCTGTTGCCGTGACCGAATTTAGCTACTGAAGTTTCATTCTGTTGCCGTTGCCCTATTTTTGCATTGAAATCTCCCATAATTATTTTCAAGTGCTGCTTACCTTTATTATTTAGATAACAAATTTCCTCATAAAATTCTTCAATTTCTTCTTCAGGATGACTTGTGGTGGGTGCATAAGTTTGGATGACTTGTGGTGGGTGCATAAGTTTGAATAATCTGAGCCTGGTATCTTTTCGAGAGTTGGATAACAAGTCGTGCAGCTCTGTCAGAGGAACTTTCAACTTCTACAACTTTATCCTTCAGTTTCTTGTTTATTATAAATCCAACACCACTAGTTCTGCCAGTATCTGTCCCACGATAGTAGAAGAGATGTCCACTTTTCAGTTCGATGAGATCTTCTCCTTTTCTCCTTACCTCACTTAGCCCCACAATGTCCCACTTGATCCTTTGTAGTTCCTCTTCCAATTCAAGAAGCCTTGAATCAGAAGATAGGGAGCGTCCATTGTACGTAGCCAAGGTCAGCATCAGATGGCAGCCTAGTCCGGTCCTCCGGGGATTCTTAGCACCCTCTGCCTTCATGTCGCACTGGCCGCTGCCTTGGCCAGGTTACATTCCAGCTGCCAGAGACTGAGGGCCAAGATTTAAGTTGTGGAATCATTTTGGAGGGGTTTGGCCATAACTCACCACGCTGGCCAAGCGGGTTGGTGAGTGTGGGATAGAATTTCCTCTAATCCCTATGGTATAGTTATACCGCTATTGGCGGTCGTCAGAGCCCCTTTAGTGGGAACAGGATGCACCACGAGAAGGCGGGGTTGACATTTGTCAAGGAGAGGCTGTGATGTGTTTAGTAACAGATTTTATATTTGCCTATTAAATTTGATTTAGTACTTTATATTTCACATACATGATTTTCTGATTATAGTTCATGCTATTTCAGATTTTAGCTTGAAAAATTAAGATTACACTGATGAAACAAAGTTTAGTGCAGTTACAGTAGCCTTCCTTGCATTTTTTAACAACTCTTTATGCATAGATGCCAACCTCTAAAAGTAGTTTTCAGTAACCAACATGTTCATTTTTTCAGTAACAATTTTTTTTTTTTTCAGTAATTTTCAGTAATCCAGTCTACAGCGGCAAATTTGAGTATTTAACACTGCAACAAATTTTAATCTGTCAGAACTATTAACAAAATAATAATAATAATAATAATAATAATACAATAAAAAATAATTTGCTAGTGGGAAAATTTAAAATACTGTCTACCAGAAAAATATAATAAATTACCCCCAGACATGAAGAAAAATTATTCCTTGGAATGTTGGCCAAATTATTATGATAAACTGGCTGTAGTTGCCATTTTGGCCTTCCTTAGTTTAATTTGCAAAAACTTCTTCTGACAGCATAGTTCACTGTGTGCAATGCTGTTTATTTTTTCTACTAATAAAGAAGACAGCACACGAGTACTTAGATTAGGTCTGAATTCGTCCATGTTTTTTTTCACAATACTGAAAATTCTTTCTGTACTTGCATTGCTATGAGGGACTATTAAAATCATTTTCATAATTTTGCTTAATGATTCATATTTCAACTGGCCACTTTCATTTTTCATTAAAGAAATTCTGTGCCACACTTCATCCATTCTCCCAAAAGTAACAGTACAGTTAAAATTTTCAAACTGGTAGTGAGCAAATTCAGATTCCACCTTGTCAGATTCTTCTGGTTTCAAAACTGGAAATAGGGAACATATATATTGGACTGATGCAAAAGAAACACTTTGCCTTAATGCTACATCTGCAATTTCAGCATGACTCAGAAATTCCCCATTAAGTGGAAATTTTCTTAAAATGTAATTGCAGCCTGCCTTGTAAAATTCCCTTACTTCAGAATAAAAAGTAGCCACTGTGCCTTCACTCAGATCTGCAGTTGTGCCTATCTATATAAGATCTCACTTTTGACCCAATTACGAGATCACAGTTTTCTTTTTGATTTCTCCTTCTTTTAAAATTTCCATCTGCAAGAGATGTTGCTGTCACATCAAATGCCGATGGCTTGATAATTCGTACAAGCAATACAGATAACAGATTATGAAGTTTTCTTTTTAATACATGCACAAGCGGAGCTTCCGCTGCAAGAACATATTAACAGATGTAAACACAGGAAGAGTAGCAGATAAAAAAAGGCAATAAAGTTTAGATGAAAGATTCCTAATCATACTTGCAAGGTTCTTATACTGTGAATTAGCTTCTTCATTGTCACTGAAATAATGTTCTAGAGCCTCCCAATGTTTTAAAATTCTGTCAATGGATTCCAAAAGTGATAACCAGCGAGTATTGACATGCTTTAGAATTTTGTGTAGTTTAGTAACATAAACAGCTTGACTCAGTTTTAGATTGTGTTTCCTCTTTGAACTTTTCTCCAAAAAAAAAAAAGTACAACTGTATCAGAAACTGCTCAACATTAAATGCTTTCAGTTGAGTAGCAGATTTCTGTGCAGCTAAATTTACTAAATGGCATGAACATCGCTGCACTATGATTGCAGGCTGAACCTTCTTTATGTGAGAAACAACACCTTTTACTTGACCTATTATAGTGTTCAGCATTGTCACAGGGAAATGACACACAGTTGCTCTATGAGATATTTTTTTTAACAAACTCATTGTTCAAAACGTTGAATATTCATCCACCTGTATTATTACTTGATTCAACCAATGATAACAAAACAGTTGAATTTTTCCCTATTTTTTCGTCAAAATATGTTATTGTAATGGGATACAGTTTATTTGCTTGAGCATCATTACTTCCATCCGTAGATAGAGAAAAAGGATTTTTTTGTACTTCAGATACGATGTTACTTGTAGAAACACTGGCCATGTGCTGAATTAGTGCAGTAGCCTTGGTTCTTCCACACGAATATTTTTTTGCGATCGCTGAATCGGGAAACATGGTTTGAAATAACGGTTTTTCAAGCCTTCAGTTTTCGGAAATTTATCCAACATTTTCAAGCTGAATTGACTTCAGTTTTCGGAAATATATCCAACATTTTCAAACTGAAATAAAAACATTTATGGAATAAAATGATATCTAACAATACTGGGTAGAGGAAACATCGTGAGAAAAAAAAATTACGATTACCAGAGAAATCTTACCTCCGTCTACTTTCCATTTTCAAAGGATGAAATTCTCTCCTCTGACGGAGAAAACGATCACCACCACCCCCTTCCCCCGCCACCAATACTCCCAAAATTTAAGTTCAGTTATGCATCGATTTCGTACATGGTCCAAATGATAACAAAAAAGGACGGAATTCCTCGAATCAGCGCGAGAATCTCGTCGCCGAAGATTACGGGGAAATTTTCGGGCGGCCTAACTTCCGTTTTTGGAAATCGTTGCCTACAATTTCAAGCTGAAATTATGCAATGAAATTGTATTTAACAATACTGAACAGAAGCAACATCGCGCAAGAAAAAAATACGATTACGGGGAAAATCTGCACTTCGTTTAACTTCCGTTTCCGAACGTTGAAAAAGACAAAACAACGTCCCCAGACGGAATACGACCTCCCCCCCCCCATCTCAACTAATATCCCAAAAATTTCTTCACCTTTGCATCGCTCTCGAAAATGACAAAAAAAAAACTGGAGGGGACTCCGCGAATCCGCGGAAGAATCTCACGTACGAATTAACCGCGGAATCGATTTCAAATGTCGTAAGATAACGCTAAAATATCGATGATCGATGACCGGTAAATTTTAACTTCTGGCGCAGATTTCGTCGAAATGGCATTTTTTAGCAGAATGACAAAAGAACAAAGTTTTGGCGCGGGCTGGCGCAATTGGCGCAGGTTTGGCAGCCCTGATTATGTAGCATTTAATTTTTTTCCCCCAGAAAAACTTGAAGAACCAACAAAACTTTAAGTTAATGAAAATTTGCTTTCTATCTCAGAAAATTAAATCAAATGGCGATTTTCCGTAATTTCAGCGGTGTTTCCATACTTCCGTAACAGCAACTAAAAACCCGTAAAATTACGGAAAATCCGTGGTAGTTGGCATCTATGCTTTATGGAACATTTTTTTATAACACTGCCTCGAATCTTGAGTCTTTAAAACAAGCAAGTTTTCCGTCTTATTGGACATAGATGCCAGAAATTCATTTTGATTTTTCCTCACCAGGCTGGACATTCTCTCGCACTCAGTGTTGCTATGTGAGAATAAGTAAGATAAGATAAAAGAACACTGACTAACCTATCCAACTTAAGGCCATCAGCTCCTTTTATTTTGCCAACTTTAACACACTGAACATCAATCTGCTTATGTTTTTAGAGTATGGTACTAATGTTTTCAAGTAGCAGACAACAAAACTGCTTTTGAAGTTCATCCACTGCTTGGAAATGAGTTTCATTACTTTTGGTTTGCAACAGAAGAAGAAACAAATCCTGAAAGCATCAGATACTTGAAAAGTGAGAATTTTCCATTTTACTCAAATCTGCTACGGCAGCATGCTGTTATACCTCATTTCTTAATGGAATTTATTTTTATAATGTAATCACATCATGTTTAAAAGTATTTAGTAATAGCAGGAAAATACTCTTTCTTTTCTATCAGTTGTGACACTACTGTTGAAGTAGAAGTCCCTATTACTATATCAAAATAGTTCTTATAATTTTCAGGAGAATGGTAATCCACCTAAATTAGTGCTTTAGTTTTTACTTCTGAAGCTTTCACAAATTTTGAGAAAAGTTATTTCTGCAAATCACATAAGACATCTTTTAACTTATGGATATGTGGTGATCCTGACTGTAACTCACTGTTTTCTCAAACACTGGTATGACATTCAATATGAAAAGACTATATATGCTTTGTTAATAGGGGATGATAGAAACATAAAAAAAGGTCTTCCCTATTTAAAAATGCAATGCAATTTAATAATATTGCTTGCTTCTTTGAAGTAGCCATTTCAGTGTTGTTGTTTTTTACAATGGAAAGCCAACGTGTACACATATTTTAATATTTTTCCAGTCACCTTATTGCATAAATATTGAAACTTGCACAGTTCCTTTTTTTTTTGCACTCTTTCTTAAGTACATACATACATACATATCACTAAGCTGTTCTCTGAGATTCAGAGGTTAGCTCCAAAAAGAAATACAAACTTCTAGATATTTTTATTTATTGTTGTCGTATCAAACTTCTCCATTTACAGCGGCGATCTTGACATACACTGATATCGTGCTTCACTGATATCCATTACACGGTGTGCTTCACTGATATCCATTACACGCCGTACACAAGATCTTTTATACTTCATACTCATAATCTTTTTTTCATGCAGACACTCCTGAATCTGATCCACCATGTCTTCCTAGGATTCCCTCTGCCTTTCCTTCCTGCCACTTGGGCTGAAAAGATTTTCTTAGTAAGCATTTCATCACTCATTCTTTCAACATGGCCAAACCACCGAAGCATATTGGTTTCCACCTTGCTAACAACATTTTGCTTCACATCACACAACTGCAATACATCTTCATTCCTCACACAATCAGATCATGTCTTGCCACAAACCCCACGTAAGTAACGCATTTCTCCAGCACACAAACGACTCCTATGTTTCTTCTGCAGTACCCAGGTTTCACTGCCATACATCAGAGTAGGAACAATTATAGTTTCATACACAGTCATGCGGGACTCTCTAGAGAACCCATCATAAAAACTTCCCAGAGCAGCTATGACTTTCAAAGAAGAATTCACTCGCCTACTGATTACACCATCCAACTTGTGTCTCTCTGTCAAACATGCTTCCTAAATACACAAACACACTCACCTGGTCAATCACAGTGCCATTTATACTTTACATTACATTCAGTGCTACCCATTCCTCTCTCAAACACCATAACTTTGGTTTTTCCCTTATTTATACTGTTTGAATTTCATGCAAACTTCGTGCATCCGAGTCAACATACTCTGCAACTCACTTTTGCTCTCTGCCAACAGGACAGTGTCATCAGCATACAGCAACCTGCACACACGGATATCACCAAGACATAAACCACTATTATCTATTTTGGCATCATACATGCATGCGTCCATAAATATATTAAACAGCTATGGTGACATTACACAACCTTGTCTAACTCCTGCACCAATGTAAAACCATTTTCATAAAACACCATTCACTCGTACACAAGCTCTACTACCAGCATACATGACTTTTACACTATTAAGTAGATTCCCAGTAACACCATATTCATTCAATACCTTCCACAGATGTGTCCTATTCACTCGGTCGTAAGCTTTCTCTAAATCTATGAAGGCAGTAAAAACTTTCTTCCCAACAGCCAGATACTTTTCAATCATCATGCGTAATGCAAAAATCTGGTTAGTGCAGCCTTTACCAGGCATAAAACCACTCTGAACATCCCACACTTTCAATGATGTAAGACCTCGTACTTTTTCAATAACAACCTTACCAAACACTTTCCCTGGCACACTCAGTAGGCTAATACCACGATAGTTCTTCCATTCAGTCTGATCACCTTTTCCCTTATACAAGGGAACAATAATAGCATCCTTCCAATCCCGAGGGACCATTCTTAACTCCCAGCACAACTGGCAAATTTCAGTTAACCAGTCAATTATAGAGTCACCACCATATTTCAACATCTCTGCAGTTATGCCATCAACTCCCGGAGCCTTACCATTCTGAAGAGATTTTAGAGCTTTACACACTTCTTCTCTTGAGATCCCTCCTGTGCTTTCATCCCTCATTGTGACATCATCTGCGTCTGTCTCAGAATCATCTTTGCTTTCCTGATCTAATAACTCACAGAAGTATTCACCCCATCTGTCACTTAACTCATTGGGCTCCCATATCATTTTCCCAATCTCATTCTTCACACAACATACAACGTTGTTCCCCTATTTTTTCTGAGTCTCGTGTACTTCCAGAAGGACTTCCTATCTTTCCAAAAAGCCAGTTCATGCCTTTCCACTTTCTCCTTCCTATTTTTTGCCTTACTGTGGCGAACCAGCTTAGCAGCTTCACGCTTCTTACAGCGATATTCATCCACAGAGACTCTACCTTGCAACATCCCCAAATAGGCTTCCTTCTTTTTCTTTACACTGCCTCTTCAATCTCACTATTCCACCAAGCATCACCTCTATTGTTACCCACTATTGTGGTGCCACAGACCTCTTTAGCAGCAATGACAGCACAGTTCTTAAAACATTCCCACTTCTTTTCTACATCCCTCTCACCAGACTTCAGATCCTTCAGTCATTCTCTGAGTAAGTCAGAATACTGCTGATGATCTTCAAGGAGCCTATCAACCTTTATTCTTTCTATCCTGGGTCTCTTCCTATTCCTTTTCCTCCAACCAACATTAAGTTTCACTCGTGACACTACCAAGTAATGATCAGAACCAACATCCGCACCTCTCATCACACGGGTGTCAACAACTAAGTGTTTCAAACGCTGATCGTAGACAACAAAAATTTCATCTGGGGTAACAGGTAGTGTTGCATCATCTTGGCCTCCTTCTCAGAGTCAATATTGATGAGATATCAAGAACAACCAATAGAAATTAAATTCATTTACTTTTGCTTCAAAAGAGCAACAATTCCATTTCTTTTGCACTGCATCACAAAAGCATTGTCAGCACTAAAAGCTATGCAGTGCTGAAATAGAATTTTTAAGCTCTCAAATTAAATTAAAATAAGTGTGCATATATTTTTACTAGTAGAATCCCAACCAAGATTGGTAAACACAATAAACTGCTTTGAACAAAACCTTCGAGTTTTAAGAAATGACCACTATTGGGTACAATTGGAACTCACTATCATTGCTTTCATCACAAGCAGCCAAAAATGGACCTAACTGCAAATATTTAATAATGGTTGAAATTTTATCAACAGCCATTTCATGAATGATTGCCATTGTTTTATCCTAGCAGAACCATATCATTTGGCAACATGGCACTTCAGGAACATATTTTTGAAAAGTTGTCCCTCAGGGTCAGCAGAACTAATCGGCACATTGTGTCAATAACAAATTATGTGAACAATATTTTGGCCTGTACAACATTCTCCTGAATGTCATTCTTGAAAAAAGAATCAATATTGACATCGCTCACAGCACATTTTACATTGCCTACATGCTTCGAGCGTTTTACATGTTGCGACGTGTCATATAGCCCATCACGTGCAACATTGAAGTCGCTATGGCACACACTTCACAAAATACAAATTTTCTTCCCCATTTTGATGACTTTATACAAAGAAATTCTTGGGTGTACCTGTTAGTGAGTACCTGGAAATAGGATTTTCTACTACTAGGCTTAATGCAATTGCTAGAATTTTTCCCACTGCAAACGTCAGAAGAATACCAAAACAAAACACTTATGATAATGTATTTGAAAAACCAGTTTTTCAGTTACTCTGGACTAACGCCACAAATGGTGAGAGAAAATCGAGGCAAGACCTATTAGAAAAAGCTGCAATGCCTCAACAAATGAGAAGGGATTGAAATGAGTGTTCATGGTTTGACCATGTGACGTCAGCAGAGCTCCTAGCTGTAGCAGCAACTTCGGGCTCTAATTGCATCCCCCTATGACCATAAAACTAGAAGCCCAATCGCACTTGTCACAGCACAAACGTAAACATTCTTTTGCTGAAATGAACTGCTACATTAAAGGTTAAATACTTTCATGATAAAAACTATTTTTTTAACCGGTGTATTGCTAAATATATAAAACATGAAAATAAAATAAAAATGCTAAATAAAGAAAATTAAGAAAGCGTGCAGAAAAATTAATCTAATCAGTAAAGGCATTTAAAAACAAAGTGAAAATGTGTAAATTTTATCTGTAATGCGTACAAGTTTGGCAAGTCTGCAATGCCAAGGAGGTGTGAAGAATATGAATTTCTCCAAATCCCTGTTGGCAGTGTAACACACCCACACCACCAGTAGACCAGAACAGAAGAACAATCATTTCACAAACTTGCACTGTATCAAAAGTCATGATTGTTTGTACTCACATTTCTTCACAATGCAGGGCATTAAATATTTCCAACAATGCATGCAAGTTCTCAATTAACTATCAGCATTGGCCCAACTAAGCAACTAAGGGCTGATTCAATGATTCTTATTTTAAATATTTTGTTCACCATTTTTGATTTTGATGCAATTTGGTATATAAGTATCCACCATTAAGAGTCTAAAACCTTTTCTGTTATACACTACTTGCCAAAAGAAACAAAGCACCCCGAGAAGTTGTTGAATCCTGATGAAACTACGCATGCAAGTGCACCAGGGCCAAATATGCAGATGATTACAAAATAACAACCAATGGCATAGTGGCCTACGCACAGTGCATGAGAATTGCACATCGAGCAGGGTATGTATATCAAGAGCAAAGCTTGCACGCAGGGACAATTGTGACATCAGACTGCAGTTGCATTAACCTCCACAGACTGAGTATGCTTCGATGCCAAATCCATGCACAATACGAGCAGTTCAGTGAGTTTGAGAGATATATAATTGGGCTGAGATCAGGCTGGTTGGCGTTTGGGTTGGAGCAATGCAACAATCGGACGATGTTGGCGCCAATGGGTCGAGGAGGGCACAACCCAGTGATATGCAGGCAGTGTATGGCTAAGGGCAACAACAGAATGCAAAGATTGAGCAATGCTGAAAGCCACACAAACAGAACTGAATTTGTCGCTCTCAACCGTCCATGGCCACGTTGCATCGTCTACAGATACGGAAGTGGCCATTTGGACCATTGCCAGACGACTTGTGGCTCGAGCATCATTGGCACAGAACAGCAAGCATCACCGACACCGGTTGCTGGGGAGTCAGTCCTGTTCAATGCCAGATAGTGTCCAGTGGCACTGTGCTGTCTTCAGTGATGAGTCACGGTTTGCACTTGGCACAGATGACCAACACATAAGTGTCTGGAGACGAGCTGGCCAACGCGCGCATCCTGCCTTTACCGTGGAACAGCACACGACTCGCACACCGGGAGTGACTGTCTGGGGAGCCATTTCCTATGATAGCCAAACACCCTTAGTAGTCCTCCATGCCATCCTCAAGGCTCAACGGTGCGTCGACAAAATTCTATGACCTGTTGTGTTGCCATTCCTGTCACAACATTACTCAGCAATTTTTCAACACGATAATGCCTGACCACACGTGGCACAGCTGTCAGGCCTGCCTGCCTCTGCAATGTCAGCAACACACTTCCATGGCCAGCCCGATCGCCTGACCTCTCACCAGTCGAACATGTTTGGAACACTACATATGTCCATCCTGAAATGTCAGCGAACTGGCCAGCAATTTGAACAACGTCTGGCATGCTATATCTCATGGCAATATCCATGAATTGTATGCGTCTATGCCATGCCGGAAAACAACTTGAATCCGAGCCAGAGTTGGCACTACAACGCACTAACTTGTTCCACTCGTGTAGCTGTTTTATTAAGAAGAAAAAAAGTCCAACTGTTCTGGAATGCAATCGTTTCCTTTCTTTTCCTATACAGGTACATTGCACATAACAATTTTTATCTCGATTGGACGATTCCTTCCGGATGCTTTTTTTTTTTTTTTTTTTTTGCAGAGGTATTTAAAAAATATTTTTTGGTTTTTCTTCTGAGAGAATGACAGTTGCTTACTATACTGACAAAGAAAAAAATCCTTTCAGATCATTTTCCACATGGACTTTTGTATTTTTACTGTAGTTAGCACAGAGGTCAGGTAAGGTTCAGTAGAAAGCTTATGGGAAGTTTTTTTTGTATAGCCCAAACCTGATTTGAACTAAGATGAAAGGCTTTTTCTTTTTTAAGTTCAAAGTTAGTCTTACTGATTTCTTTTTTTTTTCTTTTTTAACTTAGGTTTAAATACATAACATAGGTTTTGAGTAACATACATTTTTTCCCCTACAGCATTCATGCATGAGAATGCATGAGTACATGAAAAAAAAAACTACTAAATTTAAAAAAGAAAAAATTCCTTAACATTCATACAACTAACTTTGAACATGGGGGGGGGGGGCATTTGGCCTTTGTTCAAATTGAATTTGGGGTTAAATAAAAAAAGAAGGTACACTTAAGCTTTCCATTGACAAACTTTGTGCTAATTACAGAAGAAATGCTACAGCTAGCATGAAAAAAGGTCATTTTTTTTTAGTTAGCACAGTAAAACCAATTGCCTATATCTCAGAAGCAATTTAAAAAAAGAATGTTTTTATATTCTGAAAGTTGATACTTACATCAAATTCCATTAAAATAAAAAATGATGATGCAATGAAAAGGCTAAACGAAAGGGGCACGAAAAGGCCAAACATGAGAAAAACACTTTAATAGCATATTAAAAGCAATTCCAGATTATTTTTTGAATGCGGGGAGGGACGTTTCTCTCTAGTACCTACTTTTACTCTACCATTAAGTTTCCCAAGTTTTCATGGTTTCCTAGTTTCTCCCTGTCATATGAACACCCTGACACTACAATCCAATTCAATAATAATACAGACAAGCACTTTTTCAATTACAAAACATGCTAATGAATTATTACTCTTACATGGTGAACTAAAGGAATTTTCAGTAGACACTGCAACATCTTTCTTTTGCCTCAAAAAACTTTTTGCCTTAAGTTCTTTGCGCAAATTCTCCAGGGCATTTTCACTTAGCTTTATAGAAGAAAAATGGTGATCTGGTTTATCAACATGGGATGAAATTAGTGAAGAGCAACCACTGGTAGATGCAGTTCCCTCGCTATTTTCAGAATGGTCATCACCTGTAAAAATTCATCTGTTAGTATACTTCAAAAACTAATGATTCAATTAAATAGCATACAACAACAAAAAAGGACCATAAATGATTTTTGATTAACACTAAATGTTTCACAAACAACCGGAAACTCTATAGGGTCATTCCACGTTAAATTAACCAATGCATTGGACATTTTTGACATGGATTTAATGGATTTAATATATCTTTGGCATAGTTGTACTTCACCATGAGATTATATAAATTAGATTTTTAAAAAATTTGATCACCCATTTTTGAGTTTTGGAATTTTTAAAAATGACCAAAGTGCTCAAAAATTGCTATGTTAGCTTCAAATGCCATTTTCTAGGGACTTATGGAAGCTACAGATGTGGATAAGGGGTCAGTTTAAAGTTTATGAAATGGGCTTACATGTGTACCTTGCAACGCTTTGAATGAAAAAGGGAGAGCTAAATTTTTTTTCATTTTCAAAAAAATTAAAACTGTTAGTACAGATTTAAAGAACATACAATTCAAATTTCAATGTAGTATCCCTTTGGCAACCTAGTAAAAGAAATAAAAAGTACATTTACATGCAAGTGGTGGTAATTTGAAATTAGATACCAAACCCACTACACACCAATTGAGGCTTTTCTTGCCTTTAACTTAAGTTTATTTGGAGTTTGAGGACATTAAGCCACAAGTGAGTAATGTGAACATACAGGTAGTTTTATTTTATTTGTACTGAATGTATGAAAGTAAACATTGGGACTTAACAAGACATTATTTCAGAAAAGCAATTATCTGTTCTCTACATTTTTTATGAAAAAAAGGGCCACTGTGGTAAAAAAAGAAAATGAGAAATACAACACAGTAGATGCATTCATTATGAGCTGAATCACATGTGGAAATGTGTAGAACTTGGAGAGTAGTTAGGGAAAGAAAACCCAAACAGAAATATTATAGAAATATATAACTGCAGGTCCTAGCACTACAGAATGTAGTGACGCTGAATTTGTTGACCATGAAAAAACTCTTTAGTCACTTGAATACCTCTTTGACATCTCTTGGAGAATCAGCAGTGTGTAAGAGGCAAATGAAAAGCTCCAAGTATGGCAAGGAAGAAATTGAAAAAAATAAAATATCTGCAAAGAAACCTTTTTCAATACAGGGGAAAGTAAAAATAAAGAAAGATAAAGATAATTATATCAGATAGAATCAAAGATATTTCAGCAACTGGAAGAAAAATTTTAAAATGCTAACAAAAGTAAAAAATCCAGACGCTGATATTACTTAAAAGCTGGTCATGCAGAAAAATTGAAACTGAATTTGATGTAAGTAACTATTTGCACGAAAAACTAAGGCACTTATAAAGGATAAAGAAATTTTGTGGACTCTGGACCTCTCAAGCCTGGCAAAAGTGTATGTGAAGAAACAGCCTATTTAGTAAAATGAATTTTATTGCAATGATGAAGTCAGCAGATAAATGTTGGGCAGGAAAATTATGTTAATGAGCTAAAAGCTATTTTGAGCCAGTTTAGTACTAAAGAGAAAGTTATAATAGCAGGGGATTTCAATGCCCGAGTAGGTGTGAAGAATGCAATTTCTGACAATGTTCTGGGTAAGTTTAATGATCCTCGTGTAAATGATAATGGTGGAAGGATAATTGAACTTTGCATTGAGAATGGTTTGTGTGTATCCAATACGTTTTTCAACTACAAGTATATCTACACATACACTTGAGAAAATTGTACTCTTGGTCAAAAGAGTATTATAGATTTTGTTGTTTACGATGAGCATCTGAAACACTTATTTGGTGACACTCGTGTGATGAGAGGTGCAGATGTTGGCTCTGATCATTACATGGTAGTGTCGCGAGTGAAACAATGTTGGTTGGAGGGAAAGGAATAGGAAAAGGCCTAGGGTGGAAAGGATAAAGATTGAAAGCCTTTCTGAGGATTATAAGCATTATGCTAACTTACACAGAGAACAACTGAAGGAGCTGAAGTCTGGTGGGAGGGATGTAGAAAAGAAGTCAGAATGTTTTAAGAACTGTGTTGTTACTGCTGCTGAGGAGGTCTGTGGTACCACAATAGTGGGTAACAATAGAGGTGATGGTTGGTCGAATAGTGAGATTAATGAGGCAGTAAAGAGAAAGAAGGATGCCTATTTGGGGATGTTGCAAGGTAGATTTTCTGTGATTGAATACCGCTGTAAGAAGTGTGAAGCAGCTAAGCTGGTTCACCAGAGTAAGGCAAAAGATAGGAAGGAGAAGGAGGAAAAGCATGAATTGGCTTTTTGGGAAGACAGAAAGACTTTCTTCAGGAAAAATAGGGGAAACAAAGTTGTAAATTGTGTCAATAGGGTTGGAGAAATGATATGGGAGCCCAGTGAGTTAAGTGAAAGATGGGGTGAATACTTCTGTGAGTTATTAGATCAAGAAAGCAAAGGTGATTCTGAGGCAAAAGCTGATGATGTCACAGTGAAGGGGGAAGCACAGGAGGGATCTCAAGAGAAGAGGTGTGTAAAGCTCTGAAATCTCTTCAGAATGGTAAGGCTCCTGGAGTTGATGGCTTAACTGCTGAGATGTTGAAATATGGTGGTGACTCTGTAATTGACTGGTTAAGTGAAATTTGCCAGTTGTGCTGGGAGCTAGGAATGGTCCCTCAGGATTGGAAGGATGCTATAATTGTTCCCTTGTATAAGAGAAAAGGTGATCAGTCTGACTTCAAGAACTATTGTGATCTTAGCCTACTGAGTGTGGCAGGGAAAGTGTTCGGTAAGGTCATTATTGAAAAAGTACAAAGTCTTACCTCAGTGAAAGTATGGGATGTTCGGAGTGGTTTCATGCCTGGTAAAGGCTGCACTAACCAGAATTTTGCATTACACATGATGATTGAAAAGTATCTGGCTGTTGGTAAGAAAGTTTTTACTGCCTTCATAGATTTAGAGAAAGCTTACGACCGAGTAAAATAGGACACTTCTGTGGAAGGTATTGAATGAATATGGTGTTACTGAGAGTCTACTTAATAGTGTAAAAGTCATGTATACTGGTAGTAGAGCTTGTGTTCAAGTGAATGGTGTTTTATCAAAATGCTTTTCTATTGGTGCAGGAGTCAGGCAAGGTTGTGTAATGTCACCATGGCTGTTTAATACATTTATGGATGCATGCATGCATTATGCCAAAATAGATAATACTGGTTTATGTCTTGGTGATATGTATGTGTGCAAATTGCTGTATGCTGATGACACTGCCCTGTTGGCAGAGAGCAAAAGTGAGTTGCAGAGTATGTTGTCCCGGATGTACGAAGTTTGCATGAAATTCAAACTGAGTATTAATAAGGGAAAAACCAAAGTTATGGTTTTTGAGCGAGGAACTGGTAGTACTGAATGTAGCATAAGTCTAAATGGCATTGTGATTGACCAGGTGAGTGAATTTGTGTATTTAGGAAGCATGTTTTACAGAGAGAACAAATTGGATGGTGAAATTAGTAGGAGAGTGAATTCTTCATTGAAAGTCATAGCTGTTCTGGGAGGTTCTCACAGGAATGATGGGTTCTCTAGAGAGTTCCGCATGGCTGTGTATGAAAGTGTAATTGTTCTTACTCTGATGTATGGCAGTGAAACCTGGGTAATACAGAAGAAAAATATAAGTTGTTTGTGTGCTGGAGAAATGCGTTACTTATGGGTGGAGGGGGGCAAGACACGTTCTGATCCTGTGAGGAATGAAGATGTGTTGGACTTGTGCAATGTGAAGCAAAATGTTGTTAGCAAGGTGGAGACTAATATGCTTCGGTGGTTTGGGCATATTGAAAGAATGAGTGATGAGATACTTACTAAGAAAAAAATTTCAGCCCAAGTGGCAGGTAGGAAAAGCAGAGAAAGCCCAAGGAAACCATGGGAGGATCAAATTCAGAAGTGTCTGCATGAGAAAAAGATCATGAGTATGAAGTATAGAAGATCTTGTGTGTGTCGTGTGATGGATGTAAGTGAAGCTTGAATTGTGTGCCAAGATCGCTGTAAGTGGAGGAGTTTGATATGGCAACAGTAAGTAAATAATCAGATAAAAATTACCTGGTAGTTTTTCTTTTCTTTGTGGAGCTAACCTCTGAATCTCAGAGAACAGCTTAGTGATATGTATATAGAAAGATCATGTTTCAATGAAAAACAATTATGGCATTCGAATTCAGGTTCATAAAAGACTGAATCTGGGCAATTTGTCATGAAATTTATGAATTTTTCAAATCCAAGTATCGCTCAAGAAAATGTTTTACAGACATGATCATGATATTTAGATAATTATTTGATTTGCGCAAGGGAATATCCCTTGCATTACCTTTTTCTATGTTACTGACGATCAGTACCTTGAGGAGGAGAAACTTTTGGAAAAAAGATTCAATGAAGCAAGAGCTATTCCAGGAACACAGGAGTTTCATGCTTTCCTCCCAGTAGCAACAGAAAAAGTGAAAACAAAATTGTTTTTAACTTCTGAAAAAGTTGTTGTACATTGTACAAAATATAGTAGAGAAGAATATGTTCCATCTGATCAAATAACTAGATGTGTAGCACGTACGTATGATGATTTGTGATGAGTGGGATGGGTGCTCTCAACAAATGACTTGGGAAGTGAAGATTTCATATTTACAAACTGCAGGACTTGCTTCATTATCACATTTACATAAACTCTGCAAACTTCATTCTTAGCAGTAACAGTTTCAGATAGTACATATCAGTTAACTGAGCATGAGAAATGGAAAATGTATCTAAAACAGAGGTAAAAGAAAATAGTAAGATGAATCAAAATGAAGCTATGTGTGAAAAAGGCTACAAAAAAGCACCCATGTGATCCTACAGCGCTATAATAGGAAATACAAAAATGTTAAATTAAAAATGCATTAAAACTTCCTTTCCACACACACACAAAACTAAACTCAAAATTAAGAAACCTCTGAATAAAGATTCAAAATTTTTTTACCGAGGAGCCTCACATGCCACAAAATTATGCACAAAAATGAGGCAAAATGTTAGAGACGTCATTTCTACACTCTGATATTGAAATAAAATAGTAATTCTGATAGAGAATCAACTAATTCAGAAAATAAAGAAAAATTTAAAACCTGAACTTTTGCATCTACTGCCATGGCCAATACTGAAACTGCATTACACAACCCCTAAATCTCTTTTTTTCTTTTATTTATCATTTCTTTTTTTTTTACGGAAAAACCTGAAAACTTTAGTGGGTAAAATCTCTACTTAATATAATGGTGATTACTTACCAAATCAAATCGAATAACTAATAATATCTGTTAAAATGCTCCATGTATCGGCTCCTGTAGCAACGAGGAAAAGAACTTGATTTCGTCAATGAAACATAGACCAAAACAGCCAATTAATGACATAAAAATATGGTATTCCCTTCCTCTTTACAAGAATGCAACAAAAACAAATTCATTTACTTTACGCAGAAAATATTCTTTG
This sequence comes from Macrothele yani, assembly GCA_039090855.1. Lineage (NCBI taxonomy): Eukaryota > Metazoa > Arthropoda > Arachnida > Araneae > Macrothelidae > Macrothele > Macrothele yani. The sequence continues at coordinate 71,120,276 of CM076994.1, read as the reverse complement.
CCAGTTTCAAACATCGGTAATGAAACCACAATGTTTTCTTGATGTACCAGCTTCTGAAACATCGAGGTTTAAGCTCTTTTAATGCTACATATAATGTGTGTGTGTATATGCCAGAAATGCTAAGCAATTTTCTTAGAAATTACAAGCTTCAAGAAAAAAAGATGTACTTTCCATAAATTTCAATATTTGGGGCCGAAATGTTTTCCTGAATTTTATAAGATTTATATATCATCATCATTGTCAGCCATTATCAATCCACTGCTGGACGAAGGTCTCTACAAGCCTCTTCCACAACTGTCTGTCTTAAGAGCTAGTCTCCTCCATGTTACACCCGCATACTTTCGAATTTCATCCATCCATCTCCCATGTGGTCTTCTGGGTCTTTTCCTGTCACTTGGAATCCAATCTAAAATTTCGACTGTCCATGGATGGTCTGTCCTTCTGGCAATATGTCCAGCCCATTGCAATTTCAGGGATTTTACTCTGATCATGATGTCTTACACACTTGTCATTTTTCTGATCCACGAGTTCCTCTTCTTATCTCTCCTAGGGTTACACCAAGCATGCACCTCTCCATGTTTCTTTGAGTTGTATGCAGCCTTTGTATGTCTCTTTTAGTTAAGGTTCAGGGCCCAATATTTCCCCAGAAGGCATTTTTTTTTGTCTGAAATTTCCCCCAAAACTGTAGCAGATTTTCATACAAGTTTAAGCGATTATTAGAGTATATGTCGATGATCAAGAACTCTCCTTAAAGCCTATTACTTAAAAATTTGAAAAAACAAAAACAAAAAAAAACTAATATTTATTCCAATGAATAACTAACTAGCCTTTTTTTTTTTTTTTTTTTTTTTTTTACGCACGAAAGATTTAGTGCTCCAGGTGAATCTCTCCCCTCTAGCAGGTGAAAGTTTTAGGTGAGACAGAAATAGGCGAATCAAGAATTCTTTCCTTGGCTAAAATGGCGGAACTCATTAACTTTCGATGTACGAGAAATAGGCGAATCAAGAAGTTTGCTTCAAGTGAATCCCTCCCCTCTAGCAGGTGAAAGTTTTAGGCAAGACAGGAATAGGCGAATTAAAAATTATTTCCTTGCCTAAATTGGCGGAACCCATTAACTTTTGACATACTAAGAATAGGCGAATCAATAAATAACCCTGGGCAGAGAGGCTGAAAAATAAACAGATAAGAAATTCTATAATTAACTATAATTTAATTCATTCTAGTATTCTAGAATTGTGCCAGATAATTTTACTGAATGAAATTTAAATTCGACTTAAATCCTTTGAAAAATGCATGGGTTTCACTTTAAAATGTCCGGAATCCCTAATAATTTTTCAAATCAGCGCCTATGGCACATTCGCTGCCATTATTATTATTATTCTATTGGAGGTTTAACGATCACCTAGAGCAACTCGGTGGGCTATAAGCAGTCGCCCGTCCCTAATTTAGGGCCACTGGTTCCAGGGACGGGCGAGCGCCATGAGACAAACACAACATCTATGCCTCACCAGGATTCGAACTCGGATCCATCTCGGGCGAATGATCAGAAGCCATCGCTTAGACCACTGTGCCGCCGGAGCGGCCCATTATTTTCGGAAACATTTATTAGCATGACTAGTGGTTGCATCGTACTTGTTACTCACACTACGCTGTCTCCGCCTTGACATTAGTAAAGTCGTTTAGGCTTGGTGAATCGTTTGCAAGCGGCAGTTTGCAGTACGTCACAGCCCTCATAACCTCTTGTATTCATAACGACACATTTTTCAAAATGATTACCTGATTACCGTGAAGTAAATTACTCCTATTTTTCATGTTATATTCGTTGTTAATAAGTCAATTTTTTGTTTTATTATTACTATTATTATTTTACCCCCTGGGCAAAAATTTCCCCAGAGCAGCCTTAATTTCCCCCGAACCTTGTTCGCGCGTTCAGACATATTCTGCACCCCTGTTCTCGTGTGCTATTCAATTCTCTATAGTGTTTTGTCTATGAAGTGTATTTGCACGTTCAGTGAATTAGGTAGTAACAAGTGTGAACCATACAGCTGTAAAGGTGTTTCATTTTTGAACGACAACGGGCTTTCTAAAAGGTTAAATTTAAAAGTAAACTTAAACGGAGTAGGAATGTTTCAATATCTCCATTCAGCCTCAGCATTATTCTTCAAGTTCAGGTTCAACATTATTGAGAGGGGTAATGTCCTATAATTGATGATCACATAAAATCATTGCGGCACACGTAAGAACTGTGACACCCACAGGACACCGCGTGTGAAACACAACTCCCATCTCAGAGGTTGAAGTCTCGTAGGCCCGACACAGGGTAAACGCGATTTCATAATCTGACAACACCCCACATAAACTAAACAGTAGGTCCCTAAATTCCACATAATGGGTTTGGATCAGCGGTACTTAGTGTGGTAGATATCCCAGCTAAAGTTAAAGGGGACGCCACAATAAATTTTATTTTGTGAATACATTGATGTGCTGCATTTTGATATTTACATACATAAATTACAGTGAGCAATTCCGTCTTGGACGTGCTGTGTAATATTCACACCTTTTCGCTATGCACACATTCTGATTTTTCACCTAGTTAAAAACAGCTCAGTTGGTTTTTTTTCTTTTTCAGCCTCATGTATGATTAGAAAATGAAGACTGTTTTGACAAAAATTATGTTTTCTAAGTTGCATCGACGTCAAACTTAGAAACTCACAATTTTTTTTTTTTTTATGGAAATGGTACAAAGAATTTCCATGATTACTTTAGATGAAAAGATTAGAAAGGTATTCTGAAAAAAATTTTGTGGATATTTATGGGTGTAATGACTAACTACTAAAGGATCGCCTTGGTGATAACCATGTAGAGATTCTAACCAGACTTCCTACTGAAGGACCTGAGTTCTTTGAAAAAGGCTGACATGTTTCATGTAATATGGACTTTGCTGCAGTCATAAAAAGGTGGAAAAAAGCAATAGTCCAATGTATGATTAAAACGAGCTTAGTTTGTTAGAATGTTTAGATGTCTACAAGAATCTGAAAAGTGCAATGTATTCACTTCTCGAAGATGGTGCTGTTGCATGTGGTCATTGCAAAACATGATAAATCTAATGTTATTGTTTTAAAATACGAATATAATTTATTACTGAAACAAGAAGCAAAATGGATCCAAATTCTAAATATGTTGAGTGGTGGTGAAATATTTTTAATATGAAAAAGATCTGGATTGAGTTTTTATAATTGCCAAACATTTTTGCAAAAAAATTTATACATTTCATCATTCAATTTTTCTAAACTACTCCCACTTTCAAAAATTACTCCCTGAATTTTTTTTTAAAGGAGTAAAAATACTCCTTTATTTTTTTTATTTATTTATTTATTTTTTTTATTTTATTTTTTTTTTTTTTGGCGAACCCTAATGTTATCACCCTCTTTTGAACTTTTTTTGTAACTCAGTCACTATTACGGAGAAAATTAAACTTTACAGCAATAGAAAGTATTACGATCAGATTTTGAAACTGCCCCCATCACTTTGTTCGGAGCAGTTTATGGATAAAGAAATAAAACGAGAAAGCATTCAGGGGTTGATCCAGACCGCATTTGATATCGTTGGGCAGCATCTTCACAAAAATATTTTTTGCTCAAACGATATCTTCACAAAAATATTTTGAACTGTGGCGGTATCGTCACTTTCAGTAAAAATCCAATATTTTAGTGTTAGAGTGTTCTGTTTAACTAATGAACTTTTTTCTACTTCGTTATGAACAGTTTTCAGTAAAGCGATCTCTGACGGATACCTATCAATGCCTCATCACTACCTGCATTGGCTATGGTGCTACGCTACCTGCAACTCAGGTGATGCTTGCTGAAAGGAACCGCAGAGCATTCTGTCCCCTCTAGCACTCTCACTTCACATGCATTGTCCAGGGCTAACTAAAGAAATAAAATAGGAAAGTATTCAGGAATCCATCCAGGCCGCATTTGACTCGGAAATAGGGATGGGCACATAGGTAAGAAACATCGATTTTGGACATCGGTGAATACTCATTCTTGAAACATTGCATCAGCAGTGTCAGTGGAAATTTTCAATGTATCAGTAAAAACCTCAATGTTTCACTAAAAAGCCGAAGAACTTGCATCTTTTCCATTTGCAACAGTAATGGGCACATCAATGGGCAATATTGCAGTTCAATATATCGGTGATTACTCACCAATTCAACATCAAGTAACCAATATTTGTTTAAAAAATCTCGATGTTTCTTTGATATATGGGCTCCTGTAACATCAAGGATAAAAACTTGATTTTTTGCTACAAAACAGCAAAAAAATCGCTAATTCATGACATAGGAATGTCATATTCCCTTCTTTAAAAGAATGAAGTAAAAAATTAATTTACTTCACATAGAAAATATTCTTTAGCAGTTTCAAATATTATCACTTACAAAACAACGATACTCAAAAACATTAAGGTTTTTTTGCCCATCCCTACTCAGATTAATCTTTGCCGTACCGGCTGGGATTCCAGGAAACATATTTACAATCATGAGGAGAGGAGTATGATGTGGAAGTGCTGACTGACTGCATTGCTTTTTGGGGGATCGCATTGTGACATATCGTTTTTTTTTTTTTTTTGTTGTTGTTGTTGTTTTTATTTAGTGAGTTATTTCTTTTCTTCCAGCACTTAAAATTTTTTATCTTTGACTTTTCTGGTTTAATACAATATTATCTCCCCCAACCCCCACCCCAAGATCTCAGCTGGAGTAATAATCCCACACAGATTATTACTCCAGCTGAGATCTGATCTTTTCTGAACCTAAGTGGTATACTGCCCATGTAGAATTTGTTAATACATTCCAGTAGAAACCAGTTCATATGTAAGAAAAAATCTGTATTGTTACACGGCACTAGCAGTGTTCCTGCCGAGTCGGCCGGTAACGGTGCTTGAGACCTGAAGTACAATTTAGTTGGCCACGGCACCAGGTGAGAATCTCAGGTGCACTGCTGCACTCAAAGATTCACACCAGAACATAAAAAATGAAAAGTTGAAGAATGACCCGAAGCATAAGGCTTGGGTGAATCCACCTTGTGAACAAAATAACAACAACAAATAAAAAATAAAATAATCTAAAAAAATGATACTTTGGGATCAGAGTTGTGATGAGGTTCACCCGCAATCACCAATTCGTGACTGAGTGTAGTGGTCCGGATCTTACTCCGGTACATTCAATCCCCAACCAGCCAGTACAACACTCACTTTCGCAAATAACACATGATTCTCAAATACACAACACAACATTTAATAACGTTCTGCGAGATTTAAACAGATCCGGCGCTCTCTAGGCGCATAGACAATTGCCCCTCATATGTGGGCAGCATACGGTGTCACACTTTACTGTCGGATAACGCAGCCGACTGAGTCTCCACCGGACTATCTGAACAAGAGATACTACTCGTTTACACACTAAATAGAGCTGCAGGTGATATTCATATACAATTGCTTAGAGAATGAAAAAAAAATTATATGCAAACGATCACATTAAAAATACTCGCGACACAAAATACACAAGCACGTTAATTTGCGGTATAAGATTATAGGTGCGAAACACTGCCAAAGTTAATTAACTAAATCTAATAAGCATGCACATGCAGATCCCTTCCCCGCTCGCTTTGGCCCTGAACCAAAGTTAAAAGAAACTGTCCCGCCCAGCGGAATTTGTGGCCACACCTTCTCCTTTATTCATGTAAAAAAAAGTAATCAGGAAATGGGCCCTGTAAGAAATTGAAATCTGTATGTGCAGGTATTTCCTCTGAGGTTCAGTCACTCAGCATTACTGCATCTATGTCCATGCAGCTTTGGGTGTCGGGATGGCACAAGTTCGCAGATGTGCGAAGAAAGAAAAAGGAAATATTCATCTACTTACAGTTACGTGACTTTGCTGTGCAAATCCGTTGTACATCACATAATATCACACGACAAAAAAAAAAAACACGCACACAGACACTTGCACCATGTGGCAGCACCGATGATTCAACACTTCACTTTGACGCTTGATGTAAATGAAGCACACACTTAAAAATGGTAATATCACGCCGCCCTTTGTTGCAATGATTAGAGTGCACACTGATCTATTCTCGTGACGATTTGAAGGTGGCCGTTAAGCAAAATAGGCCCTCTCACATCTGCAGTTGCGGTTTCCAAGATTGATTTTCTGTGTTCCTGGGAAATGATTTTTGTTGTCGTGAAGAAATAATTGTGAACGTCGACTGCTGGGAGAGTGGGACACATTCAATTCCGCTGCTGCTATAGTTGATTCCGTCCGTCGCTACCTTCCGTCCTTTTTGACCGTTCATTCCCAATTCGGTCAGTTCCTTTCCGTCAGCAAACCATCTACCCTGCCTGAGTACGCAGTTCAAATATGCCACTCGCAGGTTTTGTTTCCATTTTTTTTTATCGAGTTGCGACCGCCAGCCCTGAGATTAATTTTCTCGGCCGAGCGAAATCAGACGTGCTTTTACCTTAAGCGTATATCGGCAACTGCTGACCGAAAACAACGCTCGAATCCACCCCCTATTCTTTTCAGCGATTCTAAACTCTTAATTGCCCATTGTCCCTCGCATACGTCAGTCAAAGTATCTTTCTCGCTGACAGAGTTATGTGTCTGCTGAGGGTCTCTTGGCCCACCCACTGAAGTAAACATACGGACCACAGCGTTAAGCTACAAGCGGAAAGAAGAAAAGAAAGAAAAGTGAAAAACCACTTCGAACATTGCTGCTTCCATCCGCATTCGAAAGCACATTTCCCTCGTTCGTTTTGCAGCCCCTCTAAGACACTTGAGATAGGAATTTTTATGTTTCACTTCAGGGCTATGTGTGAGGTCTAGCAATTCAAAATGGCAAAAATATTGCGTTTCTTGCCTTCAAAAGCATTGGAGCGACTTCCCAATTATCCCGCAATTTTGTTAATTAATTTAGAGAACAGCCGAAAGAAAAAACAACGTAAATGAGAAATAAATAAAAAAAACTGAACTGTAAAAGAACATGTGAGCCTGCCGAACTGTGATTCCTAGCTGCCTCATACAATACGCGACATGGCGGACAAATTTTAAAGTTTTCTTCAGGTTTTAGGATGGGGGGGGGGGGGGTGTCCACTGTAACATTCCATCCCCCCATGAAAGAAAAAAAAAGGGATGACTGGATGAAGTTTATTCATCCAATCATTCCATTTTTTTTTTTTTTTTTTTTTTAACTGTAAACACTCAACCCTTTCCCACCGTCGCAAGGCACTTAATTCCGGACTTAAGTGCCCTGAGAGCGGAAGGAAAGTTTAAGGATTTCATCACACGTTCATTGCTACCCGTCGAGATAGGCGGAAAGAAAATTTAAATATGAGGCATAGCTTCGAGAATCCACGAGTTCCACAGATCTCTCACGTTCGATGCTCCTACGCCCGCTTTTATCTGCGCTCGATGCCAAATTCTTGCGTTCCACTGTCTTCGAGTTCCTTCTCAACATCGTAGATAATCGTGGTGTCACAGTCTTCCTGGGGATCCACTATAATGTCGACTGCTCCCCGTCTGTCAGTGTGTGGCATGGTGTTACTAGCCCTTAACACCCGCCCGTAATCATCCCTTGGTCTCAGCGACGCCCGCGAAATGATTGGAGGACTTTTGACCTGGCTTCCCTGCACTCGTAAGGGATCTACAATCATGCGGGTTCGCGCTGCAAAGGGTTCTGTTTCTGAGGGAGGCGGAATTGCTGCGGAGGGCGTTGGGTCGCCCGACTGTAGCATCCACATTGGGCTCTCCCATTCATCATCTTCATACAATTCTGCATCTTCGGACTCCCATGTGGTTCGTGCGAGGTGCTGTGACTCAGGTTCATCTCCCGCATCCCGAACTGTTTCCTGGAAATGCCACGTGTCGAATACCCTTCTCTGTGGGGCTTTAAAGATCCTATCAACATGGGTTAGGCGAGGACGCCTCATATCGTTCACCGGCACAATTTTGAAGTTAACTGGTGAAGTCTTTTCCACCACTCTAAAGGGTCCTATGGACGGTTTCATCAGCTTGCGCGATCTTGCCTTGGACGCCGAAGGGTCGTGTTGATAAACAAGATCACCCACCTTGATTTGCTTATCTACTGCCGTCCGTGCCCGATAGTCCCTTGAGTTCTGGGCTGCCTCTTCAAGGTTATCGCGAACAATTCTGAATGTTTCCTGCATTCGCATAACCAAGCTCTCTGCATCATTCGGGTGCTCAGAGTAGCTCCAAGGGATTTCCTCGCTCAGCAAATGCCCAGGCATATTAAAGTCCCTTCCAAACATGAGGAAATTGGGAGTTTCCCTAGTAGCGCTGTGAGTGGCCGCTCTGTACGCCATAGCTACAAAATCTGTAAACTTATCCCAATCTTTCCCAGTCGGAGAACAGTAAAGCGCTAAGGAGTGCATCACTGTACGGATACTTCGTTCCGCTTGTCCGTCAGTCTCCGGATGCCTCGGGCTCGTATTCAGTTTCTTAATGCCTAATCTTCTGTAGAGTTCGGACATTAATTCTGACAAAAAGTTCGTTCCTCTGTCAGTCAACAAAGTATGAGGTACACCATGTCTCGCTATAACGTGCGTCGAGAATTTTTCAGCTACTTCTTTGGCTGTTTGAGATTTTAAGGGGATTAGCTCAATATACTTGGTAAAAGAGTCGGTGACTACCAATAGGTACTTGTTCCCGTTCTCTGTCGTGGGAAGAGGTCCTGCGATGTCCATGGAAATTTTGGACCACGGAACTGGCACTATTTCCGGGGTAATTAAACCCGCCTTTTGGTTTCTCTTGTAGCCCCGGCGTTTTAAACACTCCTCACAACTAGCAGTGTAATTTTTTACATCAGCAAACATATTGAGCCAAAAATATTTGAGTCTAATTCGCCCCAATGTCTTCTCAAACCCTAAGTGCCCTGCGCTTATACCATCATGCTCAGCTCTCATTACCTCAGACTTTAGAGAGTCAGGCACCACCAACTGTTCAGTAACAAGTCTGCGTGGACTGTTTTTGGCTGGCAAGGAAAAATGATATAGCAGGTCGTCACGCATGAAGTAGGTATCTGTGATTTTATCAACAGCAGAGTAGTCACGCCCCTCGATGCAATCGATTACTTCGACCAAATTCGGGTCTGCCCGTTGTGCAGCCTTTATGGCCTCAGCATCAAATGTAGGGCCTGGAGCCGCATCACTTGCTACCACTGCTGCAATATGCCTCGACAACACATCCGCGTTTGTATTCTTCTTCCCTGGGCGATACATTACATCAAAATCATATTCGGATAGACTGAGATTCCACCTAACAAGCCTAGAGTTGGGAGTCTTTAGCGTCATCAGCCACTTTAAGGGTCTGTGATCAGTTATAACTGTAAACTGCCTACCCACTAAATATTCCCGCCAATGCGTGATGGATGCAACTATTGCCAAAGCCTCTTGCTCAGTTGCGCTGTAATTTTGTTCTGCGGGATTAAGTTTTCTGCTGAAGAATGCAATAGGATGTCTGACGCCCTCTTCGTCCTCCTGCTCGAGTATACCCGCAATAGCCAATTTGGATGCATCTGTGGTCACGAAGAATCTTTTCGAGAAATCTGGGTAAGCCAACAGCGGCTCACTTATGAGCGCCCTCCTCAATTGCTGGAAGGACTCCTCACACTGCTCATCCCAGATAAATTTTACATTTCTCCTGGTGAGATTTGTCAAAGGTTGGGCAATGGATGCAAAATTTTTGATATGGCGCCTGTAGTAGCCCGCCATTCCCAAAAAGGCTCGGACGTGCTTAACAGTGCGTGGGGCTGGAAAATCCCGTACGGCCTCCACGTTTTCAGGGTTTGGCCTTACTCCTTGACCATCCAGAAGGTGCCCAAGATATGTAACCTCCTTGGTCGCAAACTCACATTTACTTGGCTTAATTTTAAGCTTGTGCCTTCTTAAACGTTGGAAAATTAACTCCAATTTCTCCAAGTGTTCATTTAAGGTCTTAGATGCACACAAAATATCGTCCACGTACACTAGAATGCCATCATCACGCTTGTCCAAAAACAATGAGTCTAGAGCTCTTTCAAAAGTTGCAGGACTGTTGCACAATCCAAACGGGAGACGGTTCCACTCGAAATGACCAAATTCGCAGGAAAAAGCAGTTTTGTGCTTGTCTTGTTCCCTGATTTTGATTTGATGATACCCTGCCAAAAGGTCTACTTTCGAGAAAATTCGGCATCCATGCAAAAGAGATAGGGTCTGTTGTATTCTGGGGACTGGGTAACTGTCTTTTCTGGTTATCTGATTCAATTTTCTAAAGTCACAACAGAAACGATATGAATTGTCCCGTTTTCGAATGAGGACAATTGGGGAGCTATATGGGCTATCCGACTTAGAAATAATTCCAGCATCCAGTAATTCATTCACTTGATCTTTTAATTCAGGTCTAAGAGCATGCGGAACATTGTATGGGCGAAGCTTAAAGGGTTTGTCATCTGTTAGATGAATTTCATGTTCAGCGAGGTCAGTGCCCTGCAAATCTATGGGATCCCGTGCAAAAACATCGGAATATGTCATCAGTAATTCCAAAACCTTCTCACGTTCAAAATAATTCAAATGCTCCAATTTAAAATCACCGGCAGACACAGGCAAAGTACCGCGCTGCGTTACACCTATTTCCCGTGAATTCTGAGTGATTTCCACAGGTTCTACTTGAAATAGCTTAGTATGTTTGTTTAACCAAATAGGGGAACTACTAGTGTTTGCTACTTTTACATCATATAAACCACTTGATGCGACATTATTAACAGACCGTGCCAAAAGTAATCCATCTTTGCGTGCACGTGGATGCGGTTCAAACAAGACAGTCTGTACTCTCATACGAAGCGGTGTTCCCAACTTCACTTGAAGGAACATTTCTGCGTTGGGAGGGACACAAGTTTTCTGCGCCAGGGAGGCAACAGTCACCCCCTCCTCAAGCATATCGTCCGCGTCCCTCTCTTTCTGCGGAGAGCACCGCGTGGGTGGGGGTCGGGAAACAACAGCTGATTCGAATGGGCAGAGAAGGTTAAGTGATGTGTTCGCATCGCATCAATTCCTAACAATGCTGAGTAATTTTCACTCAGCGGGTATTTTGACACATGGGCTTTGACAAAGATATTTCTTCCTTTGATTCGCAGGTTTACGTTGTAACATCCTAAGGTTGGAATGGTTTCCCCTGTGATGCTTTTTATCCTTAAATCTGAATTGATGGGAGTCAATTTCCTGCGACCTTTCAATCTTAAATAAGCATCTTTCGCCAAAAGAGTTACCGATGATCCCGTGTCGACTAATAACTTAATTTTGTCACCTTCGAGATCTGCGTTAATAATCGGCAAATTGTCCCCACTTTGAATAGAAACATAACGCACCTGAGAGGATTTAAACTCTGACTGGGCCGAGATACCTCTTACAAATCGACCCTTATTTAGTTTAAAGACTTATTCTTGGAATCTGGTTTCTGTGTACCAAATTTTCCTGATACCTCGTAATGAGAATCTCTTCCACTTCCTCTGCTATATACCTGTTTGGGTATTGTCTCCGTCCTATTTGACCCATCCAAATTAGGGCACAACCGGATCACGTGGCCTTCTATTCCACACCCAAAGCACACAATTCTACTTTTGCTGCGCCGTGTTTGTTGCGATCCACAATTCTCCTCGAGTGAATCATTTCGATTACCGAAACCCCGGCGATCATCTGGCCTTGTTTCCTTCCATCTAGCTCGTTCCGCCCCGAAGAGCTGGGGGTTAGATCGCTGAAATGTCTCTCTATTTCTCTCATTCCCTTCCGATTTCCTGTCTTCTCTTCCCTGAGAATTCCCGACTAACTGCCCTACCGTATTCTCCGTGGCTTCCAAACGCGACAACATCTGTTGCAAAGTGCGGGCCAGCATTACCGACTCCTCGTCCCCTCTGCCTCCTTCCACCGTATTCACCGAAGTTTTTCTACCCATGAGTGCTAAATTCTCCTCCTCTTGAATTGCGATGAGAACTGCAGCATCCAAAGTTTCCGGGCATTTTGTTAGTACCCAACGCCTAATCGATTCAGATAACCCTGAAATAAATTGGCACATCGCTTCTTGATCCCTGTGCTTCCTTGTCTCTTCGGACATATCCGACTTATGACCATGATATTTCGTAGCTGCGCTCTTAAGACGTGTTGCGTACTGCCGAACGTCTTGTCCTGGCAATTGCACACAATTCATAAACTGCTTCATTCGCGTTACCAATGGCTCTTCGGCTTGGAAGCGATCAATGACAAGAAGTTTAAAATTTACATATTCGGTTTCAGCCCTCAGCTCATCGCTATCAGATAGAAATTCAGCAGCTCTCTCCCGAAATTTAGATTTTGCAATCGCGAGTTTAGTTTGCTCACACCATCTACCCACCATCGCTACACTTTCGACATCCTGAAAAAAGTGTTTAGCACGATACAGCGGATCAGTGCCTGTAAATAGCCTCAACATGTTTATGCATCCCGCTATTTGCTCACCGTAAACCATAGGTGCGGCTAAAGCTGTTTGTCTCAGCTGTGATGTACCCGCTGTACTTGTAACAGGTGTACTCTCTTCCGGAACAATTGCAGCCTCAGTGCTCACATGTTCTCCGTCAGAGTGACCACCAGAATCATCTGAATCCATGTGACTCGCAGATGACGATTTTTTCGTGTTAGCCATTTTGTTTTTCTTACCCACTAAAATTATGGCAGTTCTTAGAAAACAGCTTAAGGCTTACTTAATGCTAAATTATACAAAATTCGCACCGAACAAAACTAAATAAAAATAGTAATGGCAGTCAATTCGCACTTATTTTACGAACATGAGTGTTGTTCCGCTAGCTGCAAAATATAGGTATCGATCCTGGGACAACGGCACCATTAATGTTACATGGCACTAGCAGTGTTCCTGCCGAGTCGGCCGGTAACGGTGCTTGAGACCTGAAGTACAATTTAGTTGGCCACGGCACCAGGTGAGAATCTCAGGTGCACTGCTGCACTCAAAGATTCACACCAGAACATAAAAAATGAAAAGTTGAAGAATGACCCAAAGCATAAGGCTTGGGTGAATCCACCTTGTGAACAAAATAACAACAACAAATAAAAAATAAAATAATCTAAAAAAAATGATACTTTGGGATCAGAGTTGTGATGAGGTTCACCCGCAATCACCAATTCGTGACTGAGTGTAGTGGTCCGGATCTTACTCCGGTACATTCAATCCCCAACCAGCCAGTACAACACTCACTTTCGCAAATAACACATGATTCTCAAATACACAACACAACATTTAATAACGTTCTGCGAGATTTAAACAGATCCGGCGCTCTCTAGGCGCATAGACAATTGCCCCTCATATGTGGGCAGCATACGGTGTCACACTTTACTGTCGGATAACGCAGCCGACTGAGTCTCCACCGGACTATCTGAACAAGAGATACTACTCGTTTACACACTAAATAGAGCTGCAGGTGATATTCATATACAATTGCTTAGAGAATGAAAAAAATTATATGCAAACGATCACATTAAAAATACTCGCGACACAAAATACACAAGCACGTTAATTTGCGGTATAAGATTATAGGTGCGAAATACTGCCAAAGTTAATTAACTAAATCTAATAAGCATGCACATGCAGATCCCTTCCCCGCTCGCTTTGGCCCTGAACCAAAGTTAAAAGAAACTGTCCCGCCCAGCGGAATTTGTGGCCACACCTTCTCCTTTATTCATGTAAAAAAAAGTAATCAGGAAATGGGCCCTGTAAGAAATTGAAATCTGTATGTGCAGGTATTTCCTCTGAGGTTCAGTCACTCAGCATTACTGCATCTATGTCCATGCAGCTATGGGTGTCGGGATGGCACAAGTTCGCAGATGTGCGAAGAAAGAAAAAGGAAATATTCATCTACTTACAGTTACGTGACTTTGCTGTGCAAATCCGTTGTGCATCACATAATATCACACGACAAAAAAAAAAAAACACGCACACAGACACTTGCACCATGTGGCAGCACCGATGATTCAACACTTCACTTTGACGCTTGATGTAAATGAAGCACACACTTAAAAATGGTAATATCACGCCGCCCTTTGTTGCAATGATTAGAGTGCACACTGATCTATTCTCGTGACGATTTGAAGGTGGCCGTTAAGCAAAATAGGCCCTCTCACATCTGCAGTTGCGGTTTCCAAGATTGATTTTCTGTGTTCCTGGGAAATGATTTTTGTTGTCGTGAAGAAATAATTGTGAACGTCGACTGCTGGGAGAGTGGGACACATTCAATTCCGCTGCTGCTATAGTTGATTCCGTCCGTCGCTACCTTCCGTCCTTTTTGACCGTTCATTCCCAATTCGGTCAGTTCCTTTCCGTCAGCAAACCATCTACCCTGCCTGAGTACGCAGTTCAAATATGCCACTCGCAGGTTTTGTTTCCATTTTTTTTTTTTTATCGAGTTGCGACCGCCAGCCCTGAGATTAATTTTCTCGGCCGAGCGAAATCAGACGTGCTTTTACCTTAAGCGTATATCGGCAACTGCTGACCGAAAACAACGCTCGAATCCACCCCCTATTCTTTTCAGCGATTCTAAACTCTTAATTGCCCATTGTCCCTCGCATACGTCAGTCAAAGTATCTTTCTCGCTGACAGAGTTATGTGTCTGCTGAGGGTCTCTTGGCCCACCCACTGAAGTAAACATACGGACCACAGCGTTAAGCTACAAGCGGAAAGAAGAAAAGAAAGAAAAGTGAAAAACCACTTCGAACATTGCTGCTTCCATCCGCATTCGAAAGCACATTTCCCTCGTTCGTTTTGCAGCCCCTCTAAGACACTTGAGATAGGAATTTTTATGTTTCACTTCAGGGCTATGTGTGAGGTCTAGCAATTCAAAATGGCAAAAATATTGCGTTTCTTGCCTTCAAAAGCATTGGAGCGACTTCCCAATTATCCCGCAATTTTGTTAATTAATTTAGAGAACAGCCGAAAGAAAAAACAACGTAAATGAGAAATAAATAAAAAAAACTGAACTGTAAAAGAACATGTGAGCCTGCCGAACTGTGATTCCTAGCTGCCTCATACAATACGCGACATGGCGGACAAATTTTAAAGTTTTCTTCAGGTTTTAGGATGGGGGGGGGGGGTGTCCACTGTAACAGTATGTTGAATAGTTTGTTTTCCTTTCTTTTATAGCACAGTGCAGATAAGCTTAATGACCGAATGGGCTCCTGCTCAGAGAAATGTTGAAAGAGAATCAACCAACAAAGGGCTTTGTTTGATCCATTGTTTAAGTGGTTCTCTTGTGATGTGTTTCTACAAGCAAAAGTGTACCAGGCCACTGTGTTTAATTGTTCCATGTTACAAAATATGAAGCAAACTATCTGTAGAAACCGAATAAAACCGTAATGTCAACAGGCAATTTTTAAAATTCAGTTTTGATAATTTTTAGAGAATTAAGGAATAATGTAATGTATTGAAAGCAAGATTTATCAAATTCTAGACAGGCTGTAATTGCAAATAATTGCTTACCTGAAATTAATACTGATAATGTTATGTTCATCTCACATATATGAGGGAGAATTAAAAAGACACCACATAATGAACATCCCAATTATACAGTCCACAAAAATAAACAGAAAATATGGAATATAAAGGATAAATATCTTTCATTTTCCCAAATTACTTTATAGTTACAAAAATTAATGTATTTAACATAAATTTCAACATAATATTTAACAAAATCATGTCTTATTTTTTTGTTTCAGGTTTAACAACCACCATGAGCAACTTGTTCGGCTATACTAGAGGACTTTGTCCTAATATACATCACCATGAGCAACTTGTTGGGCTATAAGCAGTCATCCGTCCATCCCTAATTTAGGACCATTGGCTTCCCGAAGAAGGAGGGCCAGTGCCGTAAGAGAAACACACCACCCATACCTCATCTGGGACTTGAATCCAGGCTCACTTGGATGAATAGTCAGAAGCCAGAGCTTAGACCACTGCACCACCGAGTGGCAAACCATGTATTTACATGTTTTAAAGAATATTTGAACAAAGACTTATTTTAAATTCTACATATAATGAAATATTTCAATCGATTAGGTGAAATTATATAACTGATTTATCTGTTTTATACGACTCAAGTGGGACATCGTGGGGCTAAGTGAGGTAAGGAGAAAAGGAGAAGATCTCATCGAACTGAAAAGTGGACATCTCTTCTACTATCGTGGGACAGATACTGGCAGAACTAGTGGTGTTGGATTTATAATAAACAAGAAACTGAAGGACAAAGTTGTAGAAGTTGAAAGTTCCTCTGACAGAGCTGCACGACTTGTTATCCAACTCTCGAAAAGATACCAGGCTCAGATTATTCAAACTTATGCACCCACCACAAGTCATCCTGAAGAAGAAATTGAAGAATTTTATGAGGAAATTTGTCATTTAAATAATAAAGGTAAGCAGCATTTGAAGATAATTATGGGAGATTTCAATGCAAAAATAGGGCAACGGCAACAGAATGAAACTTCAGTAGGTAAATTCGGTCATGGCAACAGAAACCAGCGTGGAAATACTCTCGTTGAGTTTGCAGAGGCAGAAGGGTTTTTCATCTTGAACTCCTTTTTCAAGAAAAAGCCACACAGGAAATGGACATGGAGACATCCAAATGGGACGACAAGTGAAATTGATTTTATTATGTGTAACAAAAAATTCGTCATAGAAGACTGCAGTGTGCTAAACAAGTTCAACACAGGTAGTGACCATAGATTGGTGAGATGTAAGATGCACCTCAACACTAAACTTGAACGTGGCAAGCTCATAGGACAAACAAAATCTATTGACATAACCAACCTTAAAAAACACCATAATACCTTCAAGTTAGAACTGAATAACAGGTTCTCTGCTTTAGAAGGCCTAACATCGGAAGAAGTGGACATCTCTGAAGTTAACAGAAAAGTAACCAAAGCTCTTATGGAAACAGCAACAAAATTAGCTGGGTCTAAGAACAAGTTGCATGTGAACAAATTATCAGGAAAAACCAAAATGTTGATACAAAAAAGAAGAGAGATGAGGACAACTAAAGAAGATGTGACTTCCAAAGTGGAATATATAGAGCTATGCAAGACAGTAAGAAAAAGTATCACTGAAGACGTAAGGAAATTCAACTGTGAACTAATGAGGAAAGCAATTGAAAACAACCAAAGCCTAAAGATAGCAAAGGGACATCTCAGTAAGGGAAGAAAACAGATTATGGCACTGAGAAAAGAAGATGGTTCTGTAACAAGAAATAGAGGCGAAATTTTGACAAGAGTGAAAGATTTCTACTCCAAATTATATGAAAGGGATGATATATGCACTCCAGACATCATGAAAGATACCAGTACCAGAGTTCCTCCAGTCCTTCCAGCAGAAGTTGCACATGCAATCAAGAACATGAAGCGAGGAAAAGCTCCAGGAGAAGATGGAATTACTGTAGACATCATACAAGAAGCAAGTGGAGAAATCGAAACAGTACTCGCCCAAATTTTCACTCGATGCCTTAATGAAGGAAAGATTCCTGAGGATTGGAACACCGCTACAATGATCCTGCTACATAAGAAAGGTGACATTAAGGATCTCGGAAACTACAGACCTATCAGCCTCCTATCAGTAGTTTATAAAATCTTCACTAAAGTTCTTTCACACCGCTTGAAGGTAACACTGGACATGGCTCAACCGAGAGAACAAGCTGGATTCAGGAGTGGCTACAGCACAATAGATCATATCCACGTGTTGAGAGAACTAATTGAAAGAGCGAGGGAATATGAACTTCCATTGTGCATGGCTTTTATCGATTATGAAAAAGCCTTTGATTCGGTGAAACCATCAGCAGTTACAATGGCTCTGAAAACCTGCGGTATTGAAGATGCATACATTAATATTATTAATAACATCTATGAAAATGCAAGTGCAAAGATTAGGCTGTTTGAAAATACAACACACGTAAAAATTGGGAAGGGAGTGAGACAAGGTGACACCATATCTCCGAAGCTCTTTAATGCCACATTGGAGGGTGTTTTTCAGTCACTGAGCTGGGAATACAAGGGGATAAAGATTAATGGAGATTATCTAACCCACCTTCGTTTTGCTGATGACGTAGTCATTTTTGCAACTACCCCATCAGAGCTGCAGAGTATGATCCAGGAACTTGCTGACAAGAGTAAAGAAGTGGGATTAAAAATGAACTTTCAGAAGACAAAAGTGATGTTCAATGCTTTTACAAGAAATGAAGATTTATCGATTGATGGAGAAAAGCTGGAGATAACAGACACGTACGTTTATCTTGGACAGCAGATATCAAGTGAGGGTCACATTGATGAAGAAATTAATCGGCGTACAAAACTTGCCTGGAGAGCTTTTGGAAGAAACAGCATAATTTTCAAGAGCAATATGCCATTATGTCTTAAAAGAAAAGTGTTTGATCAATGCATCCTTCCAGTGCTTACGTATGGTGCGGAGACGTGGACCTTAACTAAAAGAGACATACAAAGGCTGCAGACAACTCAAAGAAGCATGGAGAGGTGCATACTTGGTGTAACCAGGAGAGATAAGAAGAGGAACTCGTGGATCCGAAAAATGACAAGAGTGGAAGACATCATGATCAGAGTTAAATCCCTGAAATGGCAATGGGCTGGACATACTGCCAGAAGGACAGATCATCGATGGACAGCCGAAATTTTAGATTGGATTCCAAGGGACAGGAAAAGACCCAGAAGAAGACCACATGGGAGATGGGTGGATGAAATTCGAAAGTATGCAGGGGTGACATGGAGGAGACTGGCACAAGACAGACCGTTGTGGAGGAAACTTGGGGAGACCTTCGTCCAGCAGTGGATTGATAATGGTTGACAATGATGATGATGATGATACGACTCACAACATTTAGAGTTCCAGTTCTAAAGGTTTAAAAATGCAAGCTGGGAGAATTGTAACTGAAGAGAATAAATTGCCCTTAAACGATACAATGCTGAAGCTTTAAATCCTTTAAGTGCTTATTTTACATAAATATTAAAGAACACAGATACTTTTTCTGAAATTGAAGTCTAATGGGAATGATAAAATGGTGAGTGTCCGACAGTCTCTCTTAACATTTTGTTGGAGCAGTTCTATCAAATCGATCTAACAATTTGTATTTTCCATTGGAATTTACTTATTATCTTTAAAGACAAAGCAAACTAAAACAACTAAAAAAAAAAAAAAGCTCAACTTCTAAAGTTTCCAATGAATTTCGAATTTCGGGGGAATTTAAAATGAAACGTTATTTTCATATATCTTGCCCACTGGAAAAATTTCAGTCGGTTATTTAAAAAATTGAGGAAATAGCTTTTTCACAATTTTTTTCACAGTCTACACAGAGAACCGGGGCACCTACTCAGGAACAAATGACTGCCTCTGCACTGACGCCAGCAGATAAAAGCCTGCGAAATGGGTGTGCGATTAATGGCTTTCTCTCACGCTTTGAGGTGTCTGTTCGGTTGTAGTTTAGAGCATCTGGAGATGGGGAAACTGCAAAGAGACGCACTCACCAGCACAGCTACACTTTAATGGTGGGTGGGTTGCCTCGAAGGATAAAACAAATCGGAATTATTTTAAAACTTAGCAATACAGAAATATATTCTACAAAAGTCTAAAACAAAATATTTTTTTGACAAAATAAAAAATTCCCTGACTTTTCAATTTTCTTGATAAAAAAATTCCTCGATTTTTACCGAAAAACATGATTTTCCGAGTTTTTCCTGATTTTTGGAACAATTTTCAAATTCCCTGAGAATTCCCGGTTTTCCAGGTTGCGTGGGAACCCTGAGTAGCTATGGCAAAGTCGGAAATCTATCAACTTTAATAGAAATCCACACTATGATACTTGAGAATTTACAGCCAAGAAAAATAGCTAGTCGATCACATACTTTGTGAACACATAAGGTTAAAATCTGGGGCTGTACGCAAAGTTCCGTGCAATCTGAAGGGTCATTCATTTGTTTCCGGCTGGTAATTCACACCTACTGTCATTCTTCCTTCCCAGAGCCATCACCTCCATAGGACCATCACTCTTCTGTTCCCAGGGGTGAATCCAGGTTTTTAAAGACCATACCCAATTTTGTGAAATTTGGTCTATTTTTGTGAAATTTGCTTATTTTTGTGAAATTTAGCACATTTTTGAGAAATTTGCCTGGTTTTGTGTTTAGAGCAATTTTAATCCTCTATAACTATCATTCTGAAAATAAAAATTGTCTTATTTCAGTGATTTTTTAATTATTAGGAATAAAATAAGATGAAATTAAGAATTTAATTTTATTTTATTTCTAATTGTGGTCCACGCTTCCTGGGTTTGCAGAAAGTTTTCTTCAGTATTATCAGGGCGCAAAATTTGCAGATGCTCAGTCGCCAATAGCGACCAGAAATTTATAGTTAGCAATCAGTAAAAATAATTTTTTTCCTGTTCGGCATTTGATGCTGTTGGGTGGTATCTTCACAAAGATATTTTTAGCTCAAACAGTATCTTCACAAAAATAATTTGAACTGTGATGGTGTCTTCACTTTCAGTAAAATGTTATGTTATCTTAAAAATATTTCAGTGTGAGAGGCATTTTGAATATCGTATTTAACTGTGCTTTCCTTTTTTTTTTTTTTTTTTTTTTTCGTCGTTATGAAATGTTTTCGGTAAAACGGTCTCTGACAGAGGCGTATCAATCACTGCATCATCACAAGCAGCCCAGCGAGCGAGCCTCTTCCGTGGGCTGCGTAGCAACAGCCAGGGGTCACGCTACCGATCGCCATCTTCGCAATTTGCGGAAATAAAATCGTTTTGGCGAAGGAAAAAGAACTTTGGCAATTACCTTTTTGTACTATTATAACACTTCTGACAATAAAAAAATGAACTCGGCGAATAAATTGTTGAAAACTTTAGAAGAGCCAGCGAGACCCCTGTCAACAGCGGATGCGAAGCTCCCTGAAAGGAACTCCAAAGCATTGTGGGGGAAGCGTTTCTTCCCCACGTGCTTTAACTCAAAGTGGGGATGAGCATACAGTGGGTATTCATTTCCGAAACATTCACACATCTGTAATATGGGTGGGATTTTTTTATGTATCAGAGAAAACCACAATGTTTTGCTAAAGAACCAAAGAATTCGAATCTTTCCCATCTGCAGCCGTTATTGGCACATCAATGAATAAATTGCCGTTCAATATATCGGTGACAGCTCACTAATTCAACATCGAGTAACCACAATATTTGTTAAAGTGCTTGATGCATCATAAACCTCGATGCATTGGCTCCAGTAACATCGAGGATAAGAACTCGATTTTCAGTGACGAAACATCGTAGAAAAATGGCAAAAAAATCGCTAATTTGCAACATAGGAAGGTGATATTCCCTTTCTTGGTATAAGAATACGAAAAAGAAAGGTGATATTTCCTTTCTCTGTATAAGAATATGAAAAAGACAAATTCATTTACTTATCGCGGTTGATTGCGCTATTGCAGTTTCAAACATTGGTCATGAAACCTCGATTTTTCTGGAAGGGGGAGGACTTATCAGTTCCTGTAACATCAAGGAAAAGAACTCGATTTTTGGTGATGAAACATCAAGCAAAATGGAGAAAAAGTCCCTAATTCATGACCTAAGATTATATTTTTAAAAAGAATGGTATTGCAGCAAAGAGAAATTCATTTACTTCACGTAGAAAATATTCTTTTGCAGTTTGTAACGTCGATTCTCAAAAACACTGATACTTTTCCCCATCCGTGCACCGATTAATCTTTGCTGTACCAACCAGGATTCCAGGAAACGTATTTATGTACATATGAGGAAAAAAAGCATGGTGGAGGAGGTGCTGACAATTCGCTTTGGAGGGGGGGGGGGGGGCTGGTGACCGACATTTTTTAAAATGTTATTTTAGTTATTTCGTTTCCTCCAGCACTCAAAAATATTAGCTTTTGATTACTTTCCTGGTTTATTACAACCTGGAGGGTTGTTATTATTACTATTATTTTCTGAAATCTCAGCTGTAGCATAATCGCAGAGTTATTAGAGTTATATATATATATATTAAGGTGGTTCTTATTTACATAGTAATTTTTTTTTTAAATTTTTCATAGTCTTATCCCCTAATATTGTTGTGTATGTAGAAAAATGAACTCGGCAAATAAATTGTCGAAAACTTGAGAAGAGCCAGCGAGAATCCTGGCAACAGCGGATGCGAAGCTCCCTGAAAGGAACCCCAAAGCATTGTGGAGGGGGTGTTTCTTTCCCGCATGCTTTAACTCAAAGTGGGGATAAGCATACAGTGGGTATTCATTTCCGAAACATTCACGCATCTGTAATATGGGTGGGAATTTTTGATGTATCAGAGAAAACCACGATGTTTTGCTAAAGAACCAAAGAATGCGAATCTTTCCCATCTGCAGCCGTTATTGGCAAATCAATGAATAAGATTCCTGAGGATTGGAACAACGCTACAATGCTCTTGCTACATAAAAAAGGTGATATTGAGGATCTCAGGAACTACAGATCTATCAGCCTCCTATCAGTGGTTTATAAAATCTTCACTAAAGTTCTTTCACACCGCTTGAAGGTGACACTGGACATGGCTCAACCGAGAGAACAAGCTGGATTCAGGAGTGGCTACAGCACAACAGATCATATCCACGTACTGAGAGAACTAATTGAAAGAGCGAGGGAATATGAACTTCCATTGTGCATGGCTTTTATCGATTATGAAAAAGCCTTTGATTCCGTGAAACCATCAGCAGTTACAATGGCTCTGAAATCCCGCGGTATTGAAGATGCCTACATTAATATTATTAATAACATCTATGAAAATGCAAGTGCAAAGATTCGGCTGTTTGAAAATACAACACACATAAAAATTGGAAAAGGAGTGAGACAAGGTGACACCATATCTCCGAAGCTCTTTAATGCCACATTGGAAAATGTCTTTCAATCACTGAACTGGGAAAACAAAGGGATAAAGATTAATGGAGATTATCTAACCCACCTTCGTTTTGCTGATGACAGTCATTTTTGCAACTACCCCATCAGAGCTGCAGAGTATGATCCAGGAGCTTGCTGACAAGAGTAAAGAAGTGGGATTAAAAATGAACTTTCAGAAGACAAAAGTGATGTTCAATGCTTTTACAAGAAATGAAGATTTATCGATTGATGGAGAAAAGCTGGAGATAACAGACACGTACGTTTATCTTGGACAGCAGATATCAAGTGAGGATCACATTGGTGAAGAAATTAATCGGCGTACAAAACTTGCCTGGAGAGCTTTTGGAAGAAACAGCATAATTTTCAAGAGCAATATGCCATTATGTCTTAAAAGAAAAGTGTTTGATCAATGCATCCTTCCAGTGCTTTTGTATGGTGCAGAGACGTGGACCGTAACTAAAAGAGACATACAAAGGCTGCAGACAACTCAAAGAAGCATGGAGAGGGGCGTGCTTGGTGTAACCAGAAGAGATAAGAAGAGGAACTCGTGGATCCGAAAAATGACAAGAGTGGAAGACATCATGATCAGAGTTAAATCCCTGAAATGGCAATGGGCTGGACATACTGCCAGAAGAACGGACCATCGATGGACAGCCAAAATTTTAGATTGGATTCCAAGGGACAGGAAAAGACCCAGAAGAAGACCACATGGAAGATGAGTGGATGAAATTCAAAAGTATGTGGGAGTGACATGGAGGAGACTGTCACAACACAGACCGTTGTGGAGGAAACTTGGGGAGACCTTCGTCCAGCAGTGGATTGATAATGGTTGATGATGTGGAAAAAACGTTACATAAAAATTTGGGGTTGATTAGAGATTTTACGACTCCGAATCCAAACTTCGCAAGTAGGTTGTATCAGCAGTTAACATAAGAAATTTAAGGATACGACAACACTCGCGAAATTTAAGCGCACACGGAACACAAAAAAGAAGTCCACAGGAAACATCAATCTTTCCTGCTTCATAACCTTGCAAGCACGACCTTCTCCTCCGTAAATATGCGCATGCGCCATTGGAACGTAGTACGAGAATTCCCCTTATGTGATTGTGCGCTCTGCAGCAAATGAACGTGCTGGTCTCCAGTAAGTTAGTGAAACGTAACAACAAAACAAGTGTGAACATTGAATATGGCTTCAGCTTCACACGCTTCAGTTGTAACTTGCAAAAACTCCGAAGTCTGGCTGGTCGGGCAACGAATTGATATTATTCCGGATAAGAAGCTCCTGCCGAAGGGAGAGGTTCTGCATCGTTCGTTCTTCCTTATAAGAACGGAAAAGAACCCAGTTAAGAATGCTTCAAGCATTATCATGCAAGAGCTTCTATCAATCCGGGGAAAAGCCCGAATACCTACCATGGCTGACTACAACATCATCCCAAAGTTCAGAAGGTGTACAACCAGTGGTGTGCTCTTTGGAAGGGAGGTTCTCAGCGATCTGAACCACATATAGATAAGGAAAAACTCTTCACCGAGGAATTGGCCCAATCATTTTGATATCTCCCATGACGACGCTCTTGACATGATTACCATTTTTGAAGACAAAGAGTTTCTATTGACCCAAAGAGAGAAGGGAAGGAAAGGATACATTTGTGGGGAAGACAAAAAGTTAGCAAAGCAGGAAGCCCGAAAGAGAGAGAAAGAAGACAATTTCGAGCGACTGAAACAAAAACGGGCAAAACAAAGGGATCAGCTATTTGCAAAGGTTGAACTAGCTTCATCGAGTAGCCGCAGCGCTGTAGAGGTAAATCACAAAGCAACCACAGCAACAGCAGGTTCTCCAAAGAAAATGAAACTAGCGAGGTAGAACAATGTTTCGCCAGCGCTATTCAAGTCTGAAGGTAGTAAACGACTCAGCTGAGCGAGGAGTGGCGCTGATGCACGACTACAACAGCATTCTCACAAATAACGAAGACCAAAATTAGTCCTGCTGCAGATTGTGGAGGAACACAGGAAGAAATTTCCAAATGCACTAAAAATGACAGTGAGTGACAGTAAACAGCAAACTGAATAGTAATTGAAGAGTGTTTAATGTTTATTTACGGACAATGGACAATGCCATTCCTTTATTTACTTGTACAATAAAAGAATTTAAGAAGCAGATTCTGATGTAACGTCTCGTGTTTCATTAAGTAAAGAAATATGTAAAATTCGAACTCTGTGTGACATCTCTTAAAATTGCCTGATCAGCTGAAAATTCAAGGTACATCACTTTCTCAACCCAGTGAACAATATTAACAGGTAAGACATTAACATTTTTAATCTTAGTTTATAAGGACCATTCTAATATACATATATATAAATATTTGCATACATAATCATTAAAACAGAAAACCTGCTGCAAATTTCTCATTCTTTCACTGTCTCTTGCACGTCACAGTGGTGTGATGGCGAGTGAAAAGTTTTTTGGCTAGTAGAGTTAGACCTGAAATTTTGAGCCCTGGAATTATAAATATTGAACAGGAATTATAAAGGATAAATTTATTAAGGTACTTTACCTCTCAAATTTTCGATCTAGACACTAGATCATCTTCTGGAGTTCTTGCGTCTTACTGTTGCCACCTTATGTATTGTAAATTTACGTGCAGATTTTGAAACTACCTCCCATCAACTTTGTTCGGAGCAGTTTATGGATAAAGAAATAAAACGAGAAAATTTACAAGACACAAGGTGGCAACATCAACAACCATGCTGGTTGGAAAATCCATCAGGCTTGGTCACCAGACCTGTGGAAGTAGTAGGACGTAAGAACTCCTGAAGATGATCTAGTGTCTAGATCAAAAATTTGAGAGGTAAAGTTCCTTAAAAATTTATTCTCTATAACTTCCGTTCAATATTCATAATACTGAAGTAATTAGAGGAGGCCATGAAGTCATTAATTATTAGAAAGTATTCTGTTTTGATGATTGTGCATGTCAGGGCTGGGAAAAATAGGTTCCAGATCTAGGAGACAGTTCCCAAAATCTAAGTGACACTCAAAAGTAATGTGTCAAGATGATGGAACAAAAAGTTAGTGTATTTTTTCTTGTCATTTTTTAAAAACCCAAATCACTTAATGCTAAATAAAATTTCAATTTGGTCCATACCCCACCCCTCTACTGCCGCGTTTCTCTAGTTACTGCTCTCAAAAAATTTACAATTTAGGTTTTCATTTTATTTAAGTAAAATTTATTGAAATTAAATTTTGCCCATATAAGCCTAAAGTATCGTATTTTCCTTCCTATAATCCGGAGTGGCATTATAACTCATGGGCTACAAAATTTAGAAACAAATAAAAAAAAAATTATTGCGCATGATTCGCGGGGAGAATAAAAATCTTATGCGTCACTTTCGGGGGTGTATCGTAAAATTCAGAAAAACGTAAGTTTTCCGTCATCTAATCCACGTCGACCTATCCGCAGACCGTGAAATTCAGAAATAAAATATTGGCACCTGTCATGTTGATCCTGTAGCATAATTTCCAACAGAAAAGTCATGATTCATACGATGACAAAAAGTCTAAAGATGTACGAAAGAAATTATCTTATTAAAAAGTAACTGTCATTTTTAAGTACTTTTAAGTTATTTTCAAATGAAAAAAACCCTGAAAATTCCTAGTTTTTTTAGCATTACCATTGTTTATTAGTTAGACCAAAAAAACAGTAGTATTTTGCATTTCTGAAAATATTTCTCAAAAACTGAAGGACGTAGAAAAGCCTTAACACTAATGTGATTAATGCAACAAATTAATGAATGTGATTCGGAAAGTGATTACGCTACCGCGATGGCAACAAATTAATGAATGTGATTCGGAAAGTGATTACGCTACCGCGATGGCAACAATTACATGGTGTGGAATAGCTCAGCGAGCTTTCCCAAGCACTTAGCCTGGCTCGCTGAGCTATTCCACACTACTAATATGAGTGCAAAATATTTTCTGTCAAAATGCTCGTAAAAAAAAAAAAATGAAAAAGCCATATTTCTGTTTTACATTTTTTTTTTTTTTTTTTTTTTTGCTGCTGTTAGCACATTTTCCAACACCACTAGTTAACTGTCCTGAAGCCGTGCGGAATTTTTTTAAATTAAAGTACCATAAAATCTTATTATCCGCAGAACTTAACATTTTAACGTTTTAATTAATAACACAGGCCTGCAACCAAAAAAGTGTTTAGAAACCAATAGCTGATTCTGATAGATTTTTGGATGCTGATTTCAGGAAAAATAGTCAAAAAATTCCATCACGTACCATTTTTTCACAAATTGAACATTTTGATTTTCGTAGCCACCAATCCATTATGTTATAATCTACTAAGGAAGGGGATGAGCATTTATAGTGTCATAAGTCGTCATTACTGGCGAAAACTGGAGATTTTTAGGGCAGTCTCTGGTGCGGGGAAAAAAAAAATTGTTCAAGTAATAATATGTCCAAAAAAAAAAAAGTTTTAAGGATCTATCAAAAGAAGGAGAGTGCTTTAAATACTAAAGGAAGGTGTTTTCGTAGGTCCAGATATTTGGAAACTTTTTACAGATGAAGTGTTTGAAAGTAAAATGGTTTTGAGTGAAAAAGAGGCCTGGGGAGCTTTTAAGGAAGTCGTCAAAAAATTCCTCGGGAACTTTAAGGACCCCAACTTGAAATGTATCGTGGAAAACATGCTAACGAAATTCAAAGACTTGGGTTGTTTGATGAGTTTGAAAGTGCCTTTTTAAAATCACATTTGGACTACTTTCCCGAAAATCTTGGTGCTGTTAGTGAAGAACAGGGAGAAAGATTTCACCAAGATATCAAGGAGATGGAGCATAGATACCAAGGTTAGTGGAACGTCAATATGATGGCGGACTACTGTTGGATGCTGCACAGAGAAGACCCGCATACTGCCTACAAGAGACAAAGTGACAAAAGGAGCTTTTGGCACTTTGTCTCTTGTAGGCAGTATGCGGAAAAGGAAAAGACAGCATAAGGACCTATGAATACCAGGATGTATTAACAATGGTAACTGCTCTTATTAATATAATTTAGCAAATCATTTCCAATAGTTTGATAAATAATAAATTTGTAAATAAAACACTTAAAAATATTTTGAAAAGACCTACTTTTCGCCAGAATATGTAAAATAGGCTTTCTTCCCCATATATTCAAGCCCATTGTGAAAAATCCTTACGTGATTGAGAAAAATGGATGCCATATTTGAAATCAGCGCACCAAACAATATAAAAACATCAGTCATTACATTGCAAACACTTTTTCATGACTCAAATTTTGCAGGCCTGTGTAATTTGTGGATTATACAACGAAAGTACGGTATTTACTGCAAATTACGCAACTTGAATCAAAAAACAAAATTCGGGCGTCTGCAACAAATTTTTAAGCACCCAGAATTTTTTCAACCATGGTGTATGTAGATACAGTTATCATTATTTCTTTCATAAGACTACGTTTGAGCTGATCTGGGGAGGGGGACAACAACAAAAATATCCACCCCAGGTTGTATTAAAAAAGGAAAGTCAACCCTAGATCAAACATTTTTAAGTGCTGGTGGAAATGGAAATAACTCATTACGCAATATATATTAGGAAAAAAAGTCGCTTATATGTCACCGATCTCTCATAAAGTGAACAGTCAGCCGCTCCCCACTATGTTCATTTCCTCATATTAGTAAACACGATTCGCGGAATTCAGGTTGGTACGGCAAAGATTAAATAAATACACTTCCAAAACTTTTCTCCTTGTGTGCAAGATCTGCAGGAAAAACTTTTTGAAGTGATCAGCACAAAGGGGTTCGGTTTGGGGAGATGGAGACAGAAATCTAAGGTGAAACACGTCTAAATCGCTGCGGGGAGGAAGGACAGAAGAACCAATCATGTTCTCCGTAAAAAGATGCTCCCACAATACTTTGGGATTCTTTTCAGCGAGCTCGAGAGAGCATCGCCTAAGCCACTGGTAACAATGATGCAGTTTTGATAGGGGTCATTCATATCAAGGGATCCAATGACTTTTACCTTACCATTTTATATTTGCTTTCATTTTCAGTTTTCTAACAGTAGTATAAGAGAAGGTCCCAGATATATATATATATATTTTTTTTTTATCTCATCTGGTTTTTGAGTTATGAGGGTTTGAAATTCAAAAAAATTGACAATTTCAACCTTTCTGGACTGCACAAAAACTTTAAAAGCTTAGCCCAGAATTGAGATATTTCAAAACTAAAAATGCCACTCTCGTCAGAAATTCATGGGCTTTAATATGATATGCCACATGATGGACTTATTTTAAATTTTATAATTAAATTACAAAATTTAAAATTTTAAAAAGTGATTAAAAAAATATTTATTATTTCATATTTCTAAAAGTTTTCTGCAAAATTTGATCTTAGGATTTCAATGGGATCATACTTTAAAAAATAGAACATTGTTCTTAATGAGTCTAATTGTAATTGTATTGATAACGGGCACATCTCCCTGCAGTGTCTTGATATTAATTTTTATCGCAACAGAATAGGGCATTGGGGGAATCACGCACTTTTTCAATAATCTCAGGTGTCCTAGATGAACTTGGTCTTCCGGTATGCTTATCATCTTCTAGCATCTCTCTTCTGTACAAAAAACTTTTGTGCCACAGGAAAACATTTGATCTACTTAAACAAAACTTACCGTAAACTCGTTTCATTATTTGGTGCGTTTCCGAGGCACTTTTACCAAGTTTTGCGTTAAATTTAATAACAGCCTTTTGTTCCACCTTAATAATTCAACATGAAAATTTTTTTATTTCTCTAATGAACGCCCGTTTCATTCGAGTTACTTTAACAACTGCGCAGTACTTTTGGCAGAAAGCAAGCAGATGGTCAGGGTTTATAACGCATTCGCGATTACACTGGTGGCGCCAGTCTTAAAAATTCTTTGACGCACCGTGTACATACATATCACTAAGCTGTTCTCTGAGATTCAGAGGTTAGCTCCAAAAAGAACTACAAACTTCCAGATATTTTTACTTATTGTTGTCGTATCAAACTTCTCCATTTACAGCAATCTTGACATACAAACTCGTGCTTCACTAATATCCATTACACGCCGTACACAAGATCTTTTATACTTCATACTCATAATCTTTTTCTCATGCAGACACTCCTGAATCTGATCCACCCATGTCTTCCTTGGCCTTCCTCTGCCTTTCCTTCCTGCCACCTGGGCTGAAAATATTTTCTTAGTAAGCATTTCATCACTCATTCTTTCAACATGGCCAAACCACCGAAGCATATTGGTCTCCACCTAGCTAAGAACATTTTGCTTTACATCACACAACTGCAATACATCTTCATACCTCACACAATCAGATCGTGTCTTGCCACAAACCCCACGTAAGTAACACATTTCTCCAGCACACAAACGACTCCTATCTTCTGCAGTACCCAGGTTTCACTGCCATACATCAGAGTAGGAACAATTACTGTTTCATACACAGCCATGCGGGACTCTAGAGAACCCATCATTCCTGTGAAAACCTCCCAGAACAGCTATGACTTTCAAAGAAGAATTCACTCGCCTACTGATTTCACCATCCAACTTGTTTTCTCTGTCAAACATGCTTCCTAAATACACAAACTCTCTCACCAGGTCAATCACAGTGCCATTTATACTTACATTACATTCAGTGCTACCCATTCCTCTCTCAAACACCATAACTTTGGTTTTTCCCTTATTTATATTCAGTTTGAATTTCATGCAAACTTCGTGCATCCGAGTCTACATACTCTGCAACTCACTTTTGCTCTCTGCCAACAGGACAGTGTCATCAGCATACAGCAATCTGCACACACGGATATCACCAAGACATAAACCACTATTATCTACTTTGGCATCACGCATGCATGCATCCATAAATATATTAAACAGCCAGGGTGACATTACACAACTTTGCCTGACTCCTGCACCAATAGAAAATCATTTTGATAAAACACCATTCACTCGTACACAGGTTCTACCGTCAGCATACATGGCTTTTACACTATTAAGTAGATTCCCAGTAACACCATATTCATTCAATACCTTCCACAAAAGTGTCCTATTCACTCGGTCGTAAGCTTTCTCTAAATCTATGAAGGCAGTAAAAACTTTCTTCCCAACAGCCAGATACTTTTCAATCATAGTGCGTAATGCAAAAATCTGGTTAGTGCAGCGCTTACCAGGCATAAAACCACTCTGAACATCCCACACTTTCAATTATGCAAGACCCCGTACTTTTTCAATAACAACCTTACCAAACACTTTCCCTGGCACACTCAGTAGGCTAATACCACGATAGTTCTTGCATTCAGTCTGATCACCTTTTCCCTTATACAAGGGAACAATGATAGCATCCTTCCAATCCCGAGGGACCATTCCTAACTCCCAGCACAACTGGCAAATTTCAGTTAACCAGTCAATTATAAAGTCACCACCATATTTCAACATCTCAGCAGTTATGCCATCAACTCCTGGAGCCTTACCATTCTGAAGAGATTTTAGAGCTTTACACACTTCTTCTCTTGAGATCACTCCTGTGCTTTCATCCCTCATTGTGACATCATCTGCATCTGTCTCAGAATCATCTTTGCTTTCCTGATCTAATAACTCACAGAAGTATTTACCTCATCTGTCACTTAACTCATTGGGCACCCATATCATTTCCCCAATCTCATTCTTCACACAACTTACAACTTTGTTTCCCCTATTTTTCCTGAGTCTCATGTACTTCCAGAAAGCCAGTTCATGCCTTTCCACTTTCTCCTTCCTATCTTTTGCCTTACTGTGGCGAACCAGCTTGGCAGCTTCACACTTCTTACAGCGATATTCATCCACAGAGACTCTACCTTGCAACATCCCCAAATAGGCTTCCTTCTTTTTCTTTACACTGCCTCTTCAATCTCACTATTCCACGAAGCATCAACTCCATCGTTACCCACTATTGTGGTGCCACAGACCTCTTTAGCAGCAGTGACAACACAGTTCTTAAAACATGCCCACTTCTTTTCTACATTCCTCTCACCAGACTTCAGATCCTTCAGTCGTTCTCTGAGTAAGTCAGAATACCGCTGATGATCTTCAAGGAGCCTATCAACCATTATTCTTTCTATCCTGGGTCTCTTCCTATTCCTTTTCCTCCAACCAACATTAAGTTTCACTCGTGACACTACCAAGTAATGATCAGAACCAACATCCGCATCTCTCATCACACGGGTGTCAACAACCAAGTGTTTGAAACGCTGATCGTAAACAACAAAATCTATCACACTCTTTTGACCAAGAGTACGATTTTCTCAAGTATATGTGTGGATATACTTGTGGTTGAAAAATGTATTAGATACACACAAATCATTCTGAATGCAAAGTTCAATTAATCTTTCACCATTATCATTCACACAAGGATCATTTAACTTACCCAGAACATTGTCAGAAATTGCATTCTGCACACCTACTCTAGCATTGAAATCCCCTGCTATTTTAACTTTTTCTTTAGCACCAAACTGGCCCAAAACAGCTTTTAGCTCATTCCAGAAATCTTCCTTCTTATCAGAAGGTTCCGAGTCACAAGGAGCATCATACACTACAACAATTGCAATTCTCTGAAGTTTCACTTTCAAACGAATCCAAAGAATTCTCTCACTTATGCAACTATAGTGAATCAAGTTGTTCTTCATCTTTTCACTTAAAATCACACCTACACCAGCCTGTCCTCTCATATTATCCAATACTCCAGACCACACACTCACCGTGCCATTCACTTCTTCTACACCAATTTCCTTCTTTTTGGTTTCACTTACACACAGCACATCCAGTCTATACTTATTCATCTCCTCAATCACCTCACTCATCTTGCCATTTATACCTCTAGTATTCCATACACCAATCTTACATTCACTTAGCCGAGATTGCTTTGTCATACGGCGTTTAGAAAATCCAGGTCGATTCCGCGGTGGACCGTCCTTCTCAA
Source organism: Macrothele yani (assembly GCA_039090855.1). Classification (NCBI taxonomy): domain Eukaryota; kingdom Metazoa; phylum Arthropoda; class Arachnida; order Araneae; family Macrothelidae; genus Macrothele; species Macrothele yani. The sequence continues at coordinate 71,087,277 of CM076994.1, read as the reverse complement.
GTGTGGTAGGTCCACCATATCCCACACTTGAGTCATTCTTAATATTTCTTTTTGTCTTTTTAATCAGGTAAGTACATCAGTGTGGGGGATTAGTCCACAGCTGAGGGTTCCAGTTGGTCATTCAACCTAAGGATTCTGCAACAAAACCCAGTGAGTTGGGATCTTTTCGCCAATGTCACACAGAACTAGCTTGCACCTCTCCAAAATTCACAGAGGCCCTAGTTGCTGTTGTGTGTGCCATTGTTACCACGGAGCGCCCCGAAGAGGCAAACCCATCGCTCACTACGACCGCCCGCCTGCAACTAGTGTAAATATACTCATTACAGTAGAAGTAATTATCCCCCCCCTTCTCTATCTTACATTTACATAATATAGCTATGATTTATTGTAAACTTACAAAAAAAAAGGAAGTTGAAATATATTTGGGACAAAGTTTTTTTTCTTGTTTTTTTTGTTTTTTATTTCTGTTATGTACTTATGGGGTAGAGTTCAATTCGAAACATCAGCCAAGTTTTAATTAGGGAGTAACTTTATTCTATGTTATCAAGGCAGAACGGAAAATAGAAAATACTTAACATCTTTCCATTTAAAATACTGATTGGCCAAAATAAATGTTTTGTTTGTTCAACTCTTTTTGCTTCTTTCCCATTTCTCTGGTTTTTTTTTTTTTTTTTTTTTGCTGGTTTTAAATAGTTTTATCCACTGCTTTGGAAAAAAAATGTTTTTCTGCCAGCAAAACTCCAATCTTGGTGGATATCAATGGAAAGCGAATCCACGAGAGAAATAATTCTTCACAACTACATGAAAGGCAGGGGTTGAAAAATATGGTCGCCTGGTCGGCTAGGGCAACCAAAAAAATTGTCCGGGCCACCACGGAAAACATCATTTGAAAAACATGTACTGTAATGTTTGTCGTAATAATCTGCAAAAAAAAATGCTGATAAAAAAAAAAAAACGTTTTTGCGGCCCTCTGATTAAAAAAAATAAATCTGCAAGGTAATTGTGCAAGAGAGGGAGTATAATTGGAAAAGGAACTCCCTTGGAAAAAATTTTCTTTAGTTCAGGAGTTTGTACGGAGCGGAGAGGAGGGGGAAGGCATGTCATAATGAAAGACCACGAAAGTTGTACGGAGGGACGGCGGGAGTTATTTTGTCTTTGTATTGTTGGAAAAACAAAACGCTGACTGTGCTTGTGCCCTCTCTTCGTCAATCTGCCAATAAAAATGTACGAATAGCACTCGCTGCATGAACCTACACATGCATGCCTCATTTCAAAGTTCCATGTTCTAGATCTCGTGTGCACTGTTCCTTGTATTTAGTCTTTCGCCATTTTGACCAGTCTTTGCTGCTGATATTTTCCTTCATTGCTATTGATCTCTTCAAAAACGAAACGTTTCAGTTACACTGCCGAATTTAAATTTAAAGTTGGGACACAGCTGATGATATGATCGTGTCACTACGCGATAGTTTTCAAAATGTCAGAAAACTAGGGCGCAGCGATACATGAAAAGCCGCAATCTAGAACGCAAACAAACACGTCAGTAAACTCACAGAAGTCGAGCCTTTTTTTTTTTTTTACTGTGTGTAAGCAGACTCCCCGACTTTGAAAGCAGGATTTCTTCCAAAAACTTTCGACTTACACACAAGTATATATGGTATTTCTATGAATTGTTCTGTATCAGTGTTTCATCATTGGCAATGTGTAATGCAATCAGAGCTGCTGCTGCATCAGCGTGATTAAATTTTGTGCTCTATGGATGCCACGCCACGAAGCTTCTTTTGTGTCCGAAGATAAAAATATATAAAAAAAAAAGTTTCCTTTAAAAATTAATTTCTTAATTTAATTAGATCGTTTTTTTATAATTTCTCGGACTCCGGGGACTTTATGTGACCGACTTTTCTGTCAAAAATTCCGCTTCTGGATCAGCATTTGTGATGTGCGGATTACACAGTGATTTTTAATTTTTTTCTGAATGTCACAATCTGCGAATTATACGCTGGCGCAGATGGTAAAAAAAAGTGTGAATTCCAGGGGCTGGGAATAAACGACGAAAATTACGATTATGATGAGAGAGATAAGCTGAGGGTAGAACATTTTTTTGGACAGAAGTATACATGACTTTGATATTATATACCCCCCCTCCCTGCTGTAAGTCCAGTGTCTGACCACTAAAAAAATTAGCTGGCCACCAGATTTCAGAATATTTTTCTGCCCCTGATGAAAGGCATATACCAATATCATTATAGGCATATAGGTGCCATATTATTTCCTACGTAGCCATCCTTCAGATACATGAGAAACAAAGCTATTAAAAAGCCTTAACTGATGCAATTTTTCAAAACTTCAGATTTGCATCACAGCAGAATACAAAAAGTTTAAACAGTATCCGATGTAGCAAATTTGCCAAGTGACATTCAAAAACTAAAAAATAATGGTGCCAATTCTTAAATTTTTAACACTGTTTCAGTATTTTAAGGCACCACTGCAAAAATCTGAGGTTGATTTCTTCATAATTAGTGATTTAAAAGTGATGCTACAAACAATCATAAGAGGGACATGAAGAAAGGTCCAAACATTTTTTGGAGCATGGTGTTCCAAGGAAAATATGAAGCCTACAAAACATTAAGTTTAGCAGAAATTTGTAAACTTCCATTTAGCACTGTATGTTGTGAAGTGAAATCCAGTTTTTAAAAAGGATAAAAAGTAACTAGAGGAGCAATTCAGAACCTACTGAAACTTTAAATGCTATGACAACAACTGCAACAGAAAGACCAACTGAGAAGATATTTTTAATCCATAATCAGCTGTTATCAAGTTATATGATCACAAAATCGCACACACACACTGAGCGCAAAAAACCACATGGGATGAAACCAAAATTTGGAAGTCAATGAAATGTATTCATATGTGTTTGGTATGAGAATTTATAAGATATTAATATTAAAATAGCCACTGAACTTGTAGCAAACTATTTGGTCACTCACAAAATGTGCTAGTGAGAACAAAAGATTAAATCATGTTGCACTCTTTCAAATGTTTACTTCCACAAGCTATATGCTTCAAAGGACCAATCTTCCAAAAAATTTTAAAAACAAATGGATTGTTATTGGTATTCTCTTTAATTTGTACAGTATCTAATATTCTGCATGTGAAACCTTTTCAAGGTAAGCAGTACTGCATACTGGAAAAACTACAGCACAGTTTTCAGGGTTCAAATTACTTGGTAGTCCGCTGGCATCGGCCAGTAAAAATCCTATTGGAAAACTGAACCATTTATGTTACTGGCCCAGATAGCCAGTAAGTTTTTTCTTTTTTTTTTTTTAATGTCACATGTTAAATCACAAATTTTAATTTTTTTTTTCTCTTGACATAAGGTTTTCTTGCCCCAGGGAGATACTGGATGGATGTGTGTAGGTCATTTTTGTATTGAAAAAAAAAACACCTTTGCATAAAACAGTGTTTCCTGTGAGACTAAAACTAACTTCGTGAGAAAGTGGGAGGAATAAGTAATGAGCCTGTAGTAAGAAAATGGAAGCTAAATCGTAAACAATAAAAAAAAACTAAAAAAAAACAGCTCCTAATGTAAGTAGATTTTTGTACCAACAGTGGTCGACAACTGACCTTTTGGAGTGTCCACTATGTTTTATATTTTTTGTTTGTTTATTAGGGACCTGTGGGCATTTTAGCAGACCAGTGATCTGCAAGTTCTAATGGTCCACTGGGCCAGTAGAAGATTTATTTCTAATTTTAACACTGTTTTTGATGCTAATATGGTAAGCTTTTTATCTCTACTCCTAATAAAGAAGTTCCATACTCACTTTTATATATATATATATATATTTGGCACAGTGACATAGGCCACATATCAAGAGTTGTATTTAACCACATTTTAATTTAAGCCTAGCTCTGCTTATCAAATTATCTAATTTTTTGATGATTTGATACATTTCAGTCACTGGTTTTTAAATAATGCTCAAAGTAAAATGGGGGACTGTTTTGGAATTTACATATAACACTTTATAGCTAATATAAAGTGCATGATTTTCCCTACAATCTAAGTAAATGAGTCATTTTCAAAGAGTGCAATGGCTGCAGTTCTGTTAGGCCTAAACAGTTTTACTTAGATTTTGTTCCCCCAAAGAGAGACAGTGCAGATCTAGTGGGGGGCAAATGGAATGACCCACACACACACACAAAACAGGCTTTCCCCTTTTTTTAAATGGCCAAGCTAACCCCGTCTCTTCTGTGAGAACTTCACCGCACTTTCAGATCTGATTGTTAGCTTCGATACCTTTCCAAAAATATCTCGAAAGTTTCAATTGCATATTAAAACTTCGTATTTCTTCACACCTTCAGTCACTTGCAGTTTAATCACCATTCAGTTGAGAGTCGAAACACATCAAGTCGCAGTGCAATTATTTATTTATGAGTGCATTTTTTTATAAGTGCATCAATTACATTAATATAGCTTTTCGGATCTTCGGTCTTGAGGACAAAACACTTGCCCGTTGCAAGTTTTTTGGAGCACCTACATAGTGATTCAGAAAATATCATCGATTTTCTTTCAGTGGATTGCTGGCTGAAGTATGGATCCATAAAAAGACTGTCAAAATCTCTGGCACAGTACCTCCAGTAGCTGTGGAAGCATCAACAGCTAACAGGCAGTCCAAATTTGTTTTTGTTTTTTTTATTATTATTTACCCGACCCTTATTATTATTTACCCAGCTGATACGAATATTATTTTTAAATTGTAATATGGAACACAAAAAAGCAGTTGCTAGTGTTAAAACTGCTGGACAGGACGAAGGGTTTTTAGACAAATCAGCGACAGCGGGTGTGCTAGACCCTCCTGAAGTGTTGAAACAATTGGCTAGTTCTTTGGAGACCAGTGTCTCACTCAAAGAAAATAATAATAAAAAGGAAGTACTACAATTCCTACTTGGATATTGGGTTCGTTGAGACCAGTGATAACAAACCACAGTGCATAAATTGCCGTAAAGTGTTGCTAAACAGTACAACATTACCAGCAAAAATGTGCAGTCATTTTGAGGGGTCCGTCCAGAATGCAAGGGCAAACCGACTGATTTCTTCAGAAGGAAGTACAGTGAACTTAACAGAAGCCTACAAAATTATATCCTGTCACTCAAAAACAGTTAACAAAAAGGCTTTGGTGGCATCCTACTTAGTCAGTTACCAAGTTGCACAAGCAGTTGAAGTTCATACCATCGCTGAAAACCTTATCAAACCTTGTGTAAAGGACATAGTTCAGGGCTGGAAAAATAAGCTCCAGATCTAGGAGCCAACTCCAAAATTTAGGAGCCAAGTGAAACGAAAGCAAATTTCAAAGTATCGTGCACAAATGTAATGCATGGGGATGATGTCGGAACAAAGAGTAATAATATAAGTGTATTATTAACACTGCCTATTACCCAAATTACTTACTGCTAAATGAAATTCAAATTTAGTCTATAAATCTGGGTTCTATAGTTTTGATATAAATCCAAACATAAAAAAAGAATGTGAAAAAAAACGTTTAACCTCATCAATCTGAGATGAAACTATTTGGAAGAAAACAATAGCTAAAAAAAATTGTGACTATCAGCTTCCGGGGTACAGCATAATACGGCTTTGGAAACGAAGCAGGGAGTTTTAAAAAATCTGTAAAGATGTGGTTTCAGAATTCGATGTAAAGCCATCTGGAAATAAAAAAGATAAATAAAATAAAATAAAATGCGACAGTCAACTTCCGAAAGCCGCATGGCCGCAGAAACTAAAGAGAATGTTGCAATGCTTAACAAATATGGATTTTGTAAAAAAATAAAAAAAACAGCAACAATCTAACTGAAATGAAACTATCTGAAGCCAAAAAACACAAAAACAGTGATCAACTTCCGGAATGCCTCGTAATGTGACCATAAAAAACGGAAGACAAACGTTAAAATTGTGTAAAAATATGGTTTTAAAAAAAATTAAAGAGGAAGAACAAAAAAAAAACACCTTATCAATCTAACTGAATACTGAAGCTAAGCTATCTGGAAGCAAAAGGGAAAAAAGTTGCGACGTCAACTTATGGAAAGCCGACGGCCTCAGAAACGCTTTAAAAATATGGTATGGCTCTCATAAAAAAGAAATCACCTTAATTTAACTTTCAGTTAGATTAAAATTTAGGCCTCAAGCCAAAAATAAAAAAATAAGGAGGAATTGCAACCATTTGCTTCAGAAATGTTTTTATGCCTTTTTAACCACCATGCACATCAAACGTGCGTGGTGCATCAAAAGTGCATAAAAATATCGCTTCCGAGATTCAAAGCTCAAGAAAAGCAATTATATCTCACATCAAGTTGAAGTTATCTGTTTGAAAAATATGGAAAAATGAAAGCTAAAATAAAATAAGGGGTAGGGGCATCTATCGATTATAGTTGTCTGTGTGATCTATCGATTACAGCTTTACATCTTAAACGCGAGCCAACGTTTAAAATGCGTGAAAATTTCCCTTCCTTTGTTTTAAAATTTAAAGAAATCTTAAAAAGAATTAATGTTAAGAAAATAGAAAAACAGTCTGCAAACCTTTCCGAGAATCTGCGACGTGTGACATTGCGTCTCGTTGGTTTCTGCTTCCTAGCCAGCTGATTAAACCAAACAGTGTGATGCTTCCGCGATCTAACAGAATAGTCATGTGACTCAGCGGATTTCACCGTGTTTCTCTGCTTGAAACACACGGTTCAGGATAAAAGCTGACAGAATTTATAAATGCGATCAAAGCAGAAAATTTCAAAGTTTGATTTTATTAAATTCAATTTGTTGAAGTTACCTTTTGCATCTATGAACTCAAAGTAATGACTGCAAATTACGAAATTTGAAGAAAAAAGTTGGGCACTAGGACCAAATTTCTAGGCGCCCGGTAATTTTCCAGCAGACATAATTGATTGTAAGCTGGATGGAAAAGCCACGAAACTAGTGGGCACAGTTCCTTGGTCAAATAACACAATTTTGTGACGAATCGGGGACTTAGCAGAGGATGTGAAAGCTACTTTACTTTCACGAATAAAATGCACTAAAACTAAATTTGTGTTTGAAATGGATGAATCAACGGATGTGGTCCGGTTGGCAATTTTAATAAACGCTACCAGTACTTGGAGTCTTTTTCAAGAAATCTGTTTTTCTGCAAGCCATTACCGACTAACACATGTGGTGCTGAAATTTTCAAATTAAAAAACAAATTTTTCACAGTGAGTGGAATGCCATGGGATAATTGCGTTGATGTGTGCACAGACGGTGCGAAGGCCATGACTGGGAAGACATCTGAAGAATAAAACAAAAAGTCAAGGAGTGTAGCAGTAGCCACTGCATCTTCCACTGCCATGCCCTTGCTGTGAAAAAATAGCTGCCCTCCCTAAAAGAAGTCTTGGACAAAAACTTGAAAATAGTTAATTTTATCAAATCACGACATGACCTAAGCATACAAGGCTATTCCAAAGGTTGTGCGATGACATGAGAAGTTTACACGTCTTTACTTCTTTATACAGAAGTAAGGTGTCTTTCTCGAGCCAGAACTTGGACTTGGCTCTTCGAAATGAGGGTTGAAGTCAGAACCTTCCTGACTGACGACTTCGCTTTGGGAGACAGGTTGTGCGATGAGCGTTGGCTTATGAAATGTGAAATTAACATATTTAGCAGAAATTAAAAAAAAGTTAATGACTTTTAAGTCTCTCACTTCAAGGAAAAGCAGTAACTGTTTTTGATGTCATCGATAAAGTACAAGTGTTTAAAAAGGAAACTAAGTTTTGGGAGGAATCAATGAAAATTCAAAATCTAGACAGCTTTCCATTGGTAAAAGAATTTAGAGAACTAGATTCCAACATGCCTGGAGATATCTTAAATGAGTTTCACGTTCACATGCTAAGTTTGCTTGATAACTTTTAAACTGTTATTTTCAGAAAAAACTCAATAAAAAAAATTAAAGAAAACTTTTGGGTTGTAAACCCATACCCAGCCTGTCTTGATATCACAGCAGTATGAGTGCTTGATTGATTTGATAGCAGATTCTGTGATAAAACAGAATTTTGCAACTAAGAAGTCACTAACATAATTTTGATGTCAAGTAAAAGAAAAATTTAAAGTTTTGTCAGATAAAGCAAAAATCATCCTTTTGCCCTTTGCAACAACTTATAATACTAATGTGAATCAGAATTCTCTGCCTATGTGGTTACTAAAACAAAATAGAGATCCAGCCTCAATGCAGAGCCAGATTTTCAGTTGTAGCCATCCCAAACTCAACCTGATATAGCCACATTATGCAAATAAAAATAGCCCCATTCCTTTCAATAGAATCTAAGTTCCTGCGTTATATTTTATCATTCTTTTTCAATGCCAAGTGACATTTTTTAGTTTTGCAACTCTAAAAATGGTTTTAAATACCATATCTAGATGTGGGTAACGTATTGCAGGTTTGGCTCAATATATTGGCTATGAATTATTTCTCAAATGTGTTGCTTTACTAAGGGCATGAAATTTCCGGTCGCCAGCTCGCCACTGGCGTGTGAAGAATTGTCATTGGTGAGTAAAACTTTTCTCATTGAATTGCCGCAATTTCGTTAAACAGCCGCGGCTATTATGATGAAAAAAGTTTTTTTTATTTTTTTATTTTTCAAATATGCGGCACATATGTGGTGCTGCTGATATGCTGAATTTGTTTTCTGCAATTACTTTTTTTTTCCCTCTGAAATTTCCACACTGATAAGTAAACCTTTTCAAAGCATTTTTTGTTTTCTCTTCCATAAACTGCCGGGTTCTCAGTGCTCATATTGCTCGTTTGAAGCCAGTTAAGATCACTCTGGCTTGTTTATGTGCCACTACTGGGAACTGACTCACTCGAATAAACTTCGACCAGCGGGAGAGGGGGGATTCCATCAAGAGACGCAGGCAGGCCACAGCTGAGGCAATCCCTTAAACAAAGAAAGAAAAGCAAAAAAAAAAAAAAAAAAAAGCAAGCTTCCCTCAGATTTATGACACCCGCAATTGAGCTACTAGAACGAACTTTAAGCAGTGGGCGAAAACACAAAACACCAAGTCTTCGGCACCGCATATTTTTTTCTTTACTTTTGATAGCAAAGACATAACAGAGAAACTTCGTTTACTGGGAAAAAATAAAAATATGCACTATTTTAATCGTATTTTTAGAAACTGGGAAGAGCAGTGTTTTCTTTGCAAAAACAATTTTTGTAAGAATTTTACTGTTAAAAAAAAGTGTGAATCGCTGTAGATACTAATTTTATAAGAAAACTGCTCACTGTCAATGGTTGATCGGAGGATTTTCAGCATCATCGTTAAATTCATGAAATGTTTACCTAACAGAAAAAATATTTGGAAGACATGAATGAATAATAAAAAATCATATTAGGATAAAAATGTGAACTTAAACACAGTATTTCTATCCTATGTAACCAAATGGTTTAACTTTAGGGATCGGCTCATAAAATGATTGTTTTCTACCTGTCCTCAGTTTAATAGGGCTACAGCTGTTAACGCATGTGCAGCACATACGGCAACGTTTGCTCCCAAGATGACTAAATTAACACTTCGGTAAAACCTTAAAAAGTTTATTATAAATACCATATATACTCGCGTAAAAGCTGAAAGTTTTTGGAAGAAATTCTTTTTTTTTAAGTGAAAGTGTCGGCTTATATGCAGGTCCCGGTTTTTTGCCAATTTCTAGCTGTTGAACTAGGGAGCTCGGTTTATACGCGAGTATATACGGTATGTAAAATGCTGTTTTTTTCCTCTGCAGCATTCTTTCATTTGACGTCATGATCTTTGATTGGAGATCACAACCTTTGCAAAGCCTTCACTTCACGTAATGTGAGCTATCAAAGTTCTTTCTGAATTGGTGGAATCCTTAAAAAAAAAAAAATTGAAAGTGATGTATATTATTGGATTATTCTTATGAAACCATGCTTGTATAATTGCGTAAACCAATGCTATCTGTCGTTTGGTGGACAAGGGTTCGAAATGCTAAAATACCTGCCAGGTTTTGATTTACCCGTAAAATTTAGGGAAATGCAACTTGCTTTACCGACAGAGTGTTAATTTTACAGATTTGATTCTTCCAGATTTTTTTTTTCAGATGATTTTGCACCCAGCATTAAGACTTTTTATTTAACATAATCCATTTAAATACAAGCACCGATGTAAGTTACAAATAAACTCAGTTACTTGGGAACATTTGTCTGCAGTTTTCCCACATGTTGTTTTGGGTTGTTTCAAACGTTAAAGAACTTACACCGCGCATAAACGGTATGTAAACAGCTGCAGCTGTGCTTGTTTATCTCTCGACGTGTTGACAGGAGGACGGGCATCCTCCACTGGAACACGTCTTTATTACTCCTAGTTCGAAATGCTATCTCAGAACGTAGTTATCGTAGAAAAATAATTCAAGCGGATTTTAAATCTGTGGAATTTTTTAGCTCAGATCGAAATTAAACAAAAGCTGCCAGTTTTGTGAAATTAAACATCGATTTGGGGTATGGTTTCGTAACTTCTCTGGCAATAACTAACAAAAGAATGTAGTATTATAGGAAGTTAAAAAAAAAATCCAATGCTCATTCGACCTAGTGCTTCTCCAGCAATGATTTATTTTGCTGGTCCTTTAGTCAGTAAGTTTTCTACGCTTTCCAACCGTAGATTGAGGCAGTGTAATATGTTCCAGATTTGTCTGCCCGTATGATAATTTGCATGATATGACGTCTTGGCTGGATTCAACGATATTAGCATGTTGGGGTCCATACTAATTTGTCATACTCCTACTGAAAATGGCCAAAGGTTAAAACATAGGAGCTGGGCTTATTCTTCCGCCCTTTTGCGTAAAGACGTATGTAAAATCAAAGCATGGTTGCGATGAATTTTCGGTATACTGTTCAGCAACCATAGATCAATCCTATTCAAAATGGTTATTACAACAGCAACTAGGGCCTCTGTGAATCTTGGAGAGGTGCAAGCTAGTTCTGTGTGACATTGGCGAAAAGATCCCAACTCACTGGGTTTTGTTCCAGAATCCTTAGGTTGAATGACCAACTGGAACCCTCAGCTGTGGGCTAATCCCCCACACTGATGTACTTACCTGATTAAAAAGACAAAAAGAAATATTAAGAATGACTCAAGTGTGGGATATGGTGGACCTACCACACTTGAGAAGGACGGTCCACCACGGAATCGACCTGGATTTTTTAAACGCCGTATGAGAAAGCGATCTCGGCTGAATGTAAGATTAGTGTATGGAATACTAGAGGTATAAATGGCAAGATGAGTGAGGTGATTGAGGAGATGAATAAGTATAGACCGGATGTGCTGTGTGTAAGTGAAACCAAAAGAAGGAAATTGGTGTAGAAGAAGTGAATGGCACGGTGAGTGTGTGGTCTGGAGTATTGGATAATATGAGAGGACAGGCTGGTGTAGGTGTGATTTTAAGTGAAAAGATGAAGAACAACTTGATTCACTATAGTTGCATAAGTGAGAGAATTCTTTGGATTCGTTTGAAAGTGAAACTTCAGAGAATTGCAATTGTTGTAGTGTATGATGCTCCTTGTGACTCAGAACCTTCTGATAAGAAAGAAGATTTCTGGAATGAGCTAAAAGCTGTTTTTGAGCCAGTTTGGTGCTAAAGAAAAAGTTATAATAGCAGGGTATTTCAATGCTAGCGTAGGTGTGTGCAGAATGCAATTTCTGACAATGTTCTGGGTAAGTTTCATGATCCTTGTGTGAATGATAATGGTGAAAGATTAATTGAACTATGCATTCAGAATGATTTGTGTATAGCTAATACATTTTTCAACCACAAGTATATACACACATATACTTGGGAAAATCGTACTCTTGGTCAAAAGAGTGTAATAGATTTTGTTGTTTACGATCAGCGTTTCAAACACTTAGTTGTTGACACCCGTGTGATGAGAGGTGCGGATGTTGGTTCTGATCATTACTTGGTAGTGTCACGAGTGAAACTTAATGTTGGTTGGAGGAAAAGGAATAGGAAGAAACCCAGGATAGAAAGAATAAAGGTTGATAGACTCCTTGAAGATCATCAGCGGTATTCTGACTTACTCAGAGAACGACTGAAGGATCTGAAATCTTGTGAGAGGGATGTAGGAAAGAAATGGCAATGTTTTAAGAACTGTGTTGTTACTGCTGCTAAAGAGGTCTGTGGCACCACAATAGTGGGTAACAATAGAGGTGATGCTTGGCAGAATAGTGAGATTGATGAGGCAGTAAAGAAAAAGAAGGAAGCCTATTTGGGGATGTTGCAAGGTAGAGTCTCTGTGGATGAATATCGCTGTAAGAAGCGTGAAGCTGCTAAGCTGGTTCGCCACAGTAAGGCAAAAGATACGAAAGAGAAAGTGGAAAGGCATGAACTGGCTTTTTGGAAAGATAGAAAGTCCTTCTGGAAGTACATGAGACTCAGGAAAAATAGGGGAAACAAAGTTGTAAGTTGTGTGAAGAATGAGATTGGGGAAATGATATGGGAGCCCAATGAGTTAAGTGACAGATGGGGCGAATACTTCTGTGAGTTATTAGATCAGGAGAGCAAAAATGATTCTGATGCAGATGATGTCACAATGAGGGATGATAGCACAGGAGGGATCTCAAGAGAAGAAGTGTGTAAAGCTCTAAAATCTCTTCAGAATGGTAAGGCTCCAGGAGTTGATGGCATAACTGCTGAGATGTTGAAGTATGGTGGTGACTCTATAATTGACTGGTTAACTGAAATTTGCCAGTTGTGCTGGGAGCTAGGAATGGTCCCTCGGGATTGGAAGGATGCTATCATTGTTCCCTTGTATAAGGGAAAAGGTGATCAGACTGAATGCAAGAACTATCGTGGTATTAGCCTACTGAGTGTGCCAGGGAAAGTGTTTGGTAAGGTTGTTATTGAAAAAGTACGGGGTCTTACATAATTGAAAGTGTGGGATGTTCAGAGTGGTTTTATGCCTGGTAAGCGCTGCACTAACCAGATTTTTGCATTACGCACTATGATTGAAAAGTATCTGGCTGTTGGGAAGAAAGTTTTTACTGCCTTCATAGATTTAGAGAAAGCTTACGACCGAGTGAATAGGACACTTTTGTGGAAGGTATTGAATGAATATGGTGTTACTGGGAATCTACTTAATAGTGTAAAAGCCATGTATGCTGGTAGCAGAGTTTGTGTACGAGTGAGTGGTGTTTCATCAAAATGGTTTTCCATTGGTGCAGGAGTTAGACAAGGTTGTGTAATGTCACCATGGCTGTTTAATATATTTATGGATGCATGCATGCGTGATGCCAAAATAGATAATAGTGGTTTATGTCTTGGTGATATCCGTGTGTGCAGATTGCTGTATGCTGATGACACTGTCCTGTTGGCAGAAAGCAAAAGTGAGTTGCAGAGTTTGTTGACTCGGATGCACGAAGTTTGCATGAAATTCAAACTGAGTATAAATAAGGGAAAAACCAAAGTTATGGTGTTTGAGAGAGGAATGGGTAGCACTGATAGGAGTCGTTTGTGTGCTGGAGAAATGTGTTACTTACGTGGCGTTTGTGGCAAGACACAATCTGATTGTGTGAGGAATGAAGATGTATTGCAGTTGTGTGTGTAAAGCAAAATGTTTTTAGCTAGGTGGAGACCAATATGCTTCGGTGGTTTGGCCATGCTGAAAGAATGAGTGATGAAATGCTTACTAAGAAAATATTTTCAGCCCAGGTGGCAGGAAGGAAAGGCAGAGGAAGGCCAAGGAAGACATAAGTGGATCAGATTCAGGAGTGTCTGCACGAGAAGAAGATTATGAGTATGAAGTATAAAAGATCTTGTGTATGGGTGTAATGGATATCAGTGAAGCACGAGTTGTATGTCAAGATCGCTGTAAATGGCGAAGTTTGATACGACAACAATAAGTAAAAATATCTGGAAGTTTGTATTTCTTTTTGGAGCTAACCTCTGAATCTCAGAGAACAGCTTAGTGATATGTATGTATGGGAACAGTGCGCACATGCGCAAGATTTGTTCGTCAGAATTTTTGCACAATAACTTTTGCGGAAATTCACCAATTTGGATGGAATTCTTAATTATAAAACGACACGTGTTTTTTTTTTTTAAATTAACAGTCACAAAAAAATGTTCTATAATAAAGCAAGAACAGGCAAAACATACTGCTTATCAATTAATTCATACAAAGTATCATAGAGAACACTGTCTTTTGCAAACCCACACTTTTTATAGGTACGAATTTTGGGCTTTCTGAAAAGAACTCTGAATTTTAAAATATCCGGATTTTGACAGCATGAGTTTAATCTAGGAAAGGAGTGCACTTTTTTTTTTACTTTATAGGTTTGAAAAAAAAAACTATTGGTTTCGTAACTTTTATCAAACAGAATTGCGCGATACTTACAGATTTTCATTTTCTAAAACAAAATACATATGTATTCTATAATTTTGTCAAATTAGGGGAGATTTTTTCTTTTTCAGAGATATAAGATTGGAATTAAAACCATGGTTCCAACTTTTTGTGTCGTGGCTCAGAGGGGGCAGGGGACGAGATGGGGAGGAAATCGTCGACGAAGTTACTGCATAATTTCCCATGATGCCTGATGTAAAAGTCAGCGTTGGTCTTGTTCCTGTGAAACACATTGTGTTAGTTTACTACAGGAGAGAGGGTGTGGTCCAGTTAGAGGGAGAGAAGGGGGTTTTCCCAGATTGTTTTTCTAAAGGAATAACTAAAGAGCCTATATTCGGTAAGATGGGGGCTGGGAGGGGGAACAGGAAGGGAAGACAGAACTATAAAATCAGTGCCATTTGGAAGTATAAAGGATGCAGCTAACTAAAGGGGTCAGATTTAGTAAAACTTATAATGATGCTGCAAAGCATCGATCGGCCTATGAGAAATAGTGGGGAGGGAGAGGGAAGAAGACCCAGAGAAGAGAGATGACGTTCGTAACTAAAATCTAAACCTTTATTTCTTGATAACTTTCAGTTGATATCGGCTTTCCTAGCTGACCACCTCGATCAGATAACTCGGTAGTCGGTATTTTTTCCTCTGCAAATTGCATCTCTTTAAGCTGTTGCTGTTTTACTACATTTTTTTTTCAAGTGTCAATAAATTTAGTATTAGTGATTTGCTATGAGCAGCAATATAAGAAGGAGAGGGGGTTGTTTATCAACTGTCAAACATTCCGTGATGTGAATTCTACGAAATTCCCGTGTATTGCAAAATCTTCAAAAAATGAAAAATACTTATTTTGCACTATGTGTCGATGTAATTTTACCATTTCGTGTGATGGAATGATATTACTAATCATATTTCTAGTGCCAAGCATAAATCTAATGTCGACTGCGTGGGGAAAAAATACGAAATTAACTTCCTTTGTTAAAAGTTATTATGAACTGTATGTGATTCACGCAAAATGTTCACTTTGTTTTTAGTTGAGCATAATTTACCAATTAGTGTCCCTCAGTCACTTATTTATTTCATTTGACTGTCCCATTGTCCGTCACTCCGTAACATAAACCTAGTATGAAAATGGTTCATTTTTGAAAACATTTTAGTTTGTTCTGTGACAGCGTAGGATACAATCTTGGGGGTCAAAGGGGGGGGTGTATAGATTCTATTTTAATCGAAATAAACGTGCCAATAAATTCAAACATCTGTAGTCATATCATATCATTAACATATCGTTTTTTAATTGATATGTTCGATATATTTAATCAATATGTGCGACAAGTAATTTCATCGAATATATCGATGAATTTCTTTTGTGGATTTCGGTTTCTGAAAGTTCGCAGGTATGCGACTCCTGGGGGGTTTTTTTGGCGAGTGTATTTTATCTCGAAATTTCTCCCCCTGGCCTTACTTTATATTTTTTGTTGTAGTTTTTAATTTATGTAGTTAAGTAAGTTCCTTATTTCTCTGAAGTCAGTGGAGAAAATAACACTTCAAATGAAATGAAACTTTATGTTTAACATGTCCACAAATGCTTAAAAATACCTTCCCTCGTCAATACTGCTGTCATTCGTTTAGTACCTATGTAGGTGCTAGGTGAAAATATTGTCTCCCTTATGCCAAAGGCACGTGTATGTGCAAAATTAATGTTTTGAGAAAACAATATTTAAAGTTCCAATTTTTAATGACTTTGAAAGGAGAAATTTTAGTTTATATCAAAATTTAAGCTATTTAGAATTCAAAAAATAATTTGTGATTTTGCTATATGATAAAATATCGACTAATAACTTGAAAAATGCAGTTAGGTAAAAGCAGTCAAAAACGCACACGTGCCTTTGGCATAAGAGCAACGATAGTGCTCCGTAATGAATGTCTCTCCTAAAAAGTGCTCCACGACTCAAGTGCTGGTGTAGTGTATTCAATTATTTATTTTTGTAAAATTATATTAATGCACAAATTTTCACAATAGTTTTTATGACAATTTAAATTTGCTCTGAATTTGGAGACTACATGTTCTGTTCTATAATAGCTTCCGAGAGCGAGCAGAGTTTCAGAAACAGAAGAAGCTAAGAGTGGAAGGGAAAGGAGATTTTGACTGATCCCAAAAAGCAATGGATTTGTTTTGTTTAATGCAGTACAATACAATGGAAACCAGATATAAGACGGTCGGTTATACCACGAAATTGGATACAACATGAATTCAGTTGTGTCCCTCAAACACCTACTCAGATTCGGATGTACCGTGGGTATCTCTATAACGCAGTTGTAGCCTTGTCTTTGCAAACCAGCGTTATAACAGGCTTCCACTGTATTTCCACAAACTACAGAGAGAAAATCACCAGTATGACAATAAATGGTACAGGAATGACTAAATGAAGGTTTCTTTTCAAAAGAAATGGGAATCATACATTGCGAAAGAATAAACAATTACTTAAGAGAAATTATTGGTCTACTGTTTAGAAATGATTTGATGATTCAAGCTGGAAATTTTTCTATTAAATCAAGCCATCTGAATAGAAGTATTCAAATTTATTTTGACAGATTCTATCCAGACTTGATATTTAAAAAACACAGATCTCATTTTTCTCAAAGCAGAAAATTGAATGCCAGGACTATAGCACCGATTTTTTTCAGTTGTTTTTCTCTTAAAAATTTAGCACAATTGTTTACAGATAGAAGTTTTCAAAAAGCTGTGCAATGCCAGGAAGGGACAACTCTGCCTGTGTGGTGTGTGTGACACTTCCACAAAGTCTACCAATCAATCATTTTTTTGTTTTGACCACAACTTCCCACCTGTAAACTTCCCACCTGTTTCCCAGCCGTACTTCATGAAATTCTGAGATGGTTAGCGTGGCCTGATTAAAGTGACATGAAATGACTCATACATCAACTTGTAAACATAAATTAACTGAATTTTATAACCATAAATTTAAAAAAAAATACTGTTTTGAACATTGCTATTTATCAAAATATTCCGTATAAAACTAAATGCGATACCATACGATACCAATTATTACCATTTTAGTGAAAGTAGAACTCACCATTGACAATCAACTGAGGTTCTTTCTTCTCTAATTCACAGTTTTGTGTAACTTGGGGTGTTTCATGTTCCACTCTTGCACTCAAACTGTCATTCATTATGGAAGGAGGAAAAATGTCCCCTGGCGAGGTCTGGTAACATCTGTAACCTCTGAATTATCAGGTGCATACCTAAGACGCTTTGCTGGTTTTGATGTACAGGTTTCACTAACAGGCTCTGTAACTTCATCCTGATCTTCAGGCTCTACCGATGTGGGAGCTGGAACAGTTTCTTCTTCACTGGAGTTTCCCCAAGATGGAACATTAAGGAACCAGGAAGGGACAAGAACATTTTTCACTGCAGATGCAACTTTTCCCAAGAGTGACTAAAAATCAAACATAATTTTGAATAGTAATTACAGAAAACACTTGAAAGTAACAGCACATGCTTGAAAAAACAGAGAAGCTATTTTATTGAAAAATGTCAAACAAATATTGCAAGCAACTAAAATACACATGTGTATCAGACCTGTGGCATGGTTGAAGAGACACACATAAAATGTGCTATACATTTAATTAGTAGATTTTATAATTGTAAATTTTAAGAAGTTATAAATTGCTGTGCATATCAAAAATATGATATGTATCAGCTAGCATGAGTACTGGATTTTATTGTACATGGGACAATAAGCAATAAATAGTATGGACCAAATACAAAAGGTCAAATATGGCTGTCTTAAGCAGTTCTGCCACAAATGAGGTCACTGTCATTATGCACTCTTCATGCTCTACGTGAATGAAGACGACATCAATGCAATGCCCTAAGATAAGTATTCATCAGTCTGTGAATTGTTTTAAAAAAAGTTAAATTTTTAGTGTGATTCTCAGACTTCATTTATTAGGGGTGAGAGTCATTCCATCTCAATTCAGGCAGACAGTACCAAAATGTGTCAGGTGACCATTTTAGATCTGTTCCAAAAAATTACAGTAGTTACAACTATTGGATACATAAAATATCCTGAAAGGATTTTCCTAAAAAAAAGTTTTTCTTCAGCTACAGCGTTTTGAAGTTTGGCTAAAATCTAGCGATCTTTGAAAAATGGGGAAAATGCTGTATTTTAAAATGAGCGCTGCTTCAAAACTACTTAATCTATTCACTTATTTTTTTTATTTTGTAGCTATTGAATGAAATTTTAACTTGGCATAGTTTGAATAAGCTGACTGACATTAATAAGAGAAAAAAACATTACTGAAAGAAAAAAATTTCCCACTAAATAAATATTTTTCAGGTAAGTAAGGATGATAATCTGAAGTCCCTCAATGGTAGTTTTACAGCAAATTTTATCTTAAACCTGGGATGCATGCAGTCCATAAAATTTAATTTTAAGTTATGCAGAAGTTCAAAAAAGCTCAATTTTCGAATGACATTAACTCAAAAATTCCATTTTTTTTAATCTGAAAATCTGTCCATTTGATGTCCTCTTAGTTTTTAATAAATTGCTCATGGCAGAATAGTGTATTTTTGCCTGGTTAATTTTATATATTTTTTTTTAACGATTGCACATTTTCAGCCTTTTAGCGTTGTTGCGTAATACAGCACAAAATGCAATAGACTGTCCATATTTCACTGAAAACATCGTTTAATCAGGCTTCAAAGTTAAAACATAGGTTACTGGTGTTTGATTAGTACAATTACATTATATTTTGAAGTTCAGCACAAAAACATATGCTAAAAAATATTTGCAGAACATGGCAGTTTGTTCTTGCTGGTTTCATTTCTTTTCTAGGGGAATTATTTGCAACCTCATACTCTCTCCCTCTCTCTATATATATACTTTAAATTATTTATTTTGTTAAACTTGTTAATTTTGTAATCATTCACTATTCTACTGATACTCCTAATAAATGTATAGCATTTTGTAATGAACTTGCACAAGCCACAATGCTGAAACAGGTTATAACAGGCTTTTGCAAGTACAAACATGTCCATTGATTGCTCACTGAACAGCCAATCAGCAGCTATGTCCTTCATTTACTAATTCCCCACCTTTCTCCCACTCCAGTTTGCTCTTGTCTGTTGATGAGTGATGTTCAGTATTGTTCAGTGAATAATTTATAAATGTCTGATCATCATAGTTCTGAGAGAGTTAGATGTGTGGACTACATTAAAAGACACAAAAGAGTTGTGTACAAAACTAAACTTGTTAGGTTCTGTGGTGTTGGTGATTTAGGTGATGAAATTCAAAAGATTGTAGGCCCATCAGTCTCTGTAAATAGAAATGATTATTTGTGTTGAAATTGTGTGGCTTTTTACAAAAGAAAATATTTTAGAATGTGCAAATGAAATTGAAGAAATTCCCACATCAGAGAAAGAAGGTTTTTTCATTCCCAGTCATGAGATTGTGGATGTTTTAAATAGCAGTATTACAATGCTTGATGTTAAGGTGTCACCATTTAAAGCCCCTTCAGAACTCAGGGAGGATAGGAGAGAAGCTTATGTGAAGAGGAAAAAGTTGTCATTAGAGAAAACACAAACAATTTCAGCTGTGCAGAAATTAGAAGACATATATGGAGTTGGTGTTTCAAGTCAGTTGTCTCTTGAGAAGCCTGACTGTTCTACTTGTAATCAGTGGTTTTCTAATATTAATACAGCACTTCATACTTGTAACTACACTGAAAAAGTGCAACTACTGACATTGCTGCTACAGACTGTTAGTAAAACTGATTTGAAGGGAGAGTTACCTACAGTATCAAAGTACCTCATAGATAAATCATGCAAGGTTAGAAGAGAAAAGGGAATCTATGCTCAACCTGACCCCTACACAGTGGGCATCCATTGTCTACAGAAGTTGCAACTCTGGCATAGATGATAGTACAGACTGTACTAGGGATAGTCCAAACAAAAATTATGTTTGTTGTTTGTGTTAGAGCAATTTATTAACTAAGATTGATAGATTTTCAGATTTTTAAAAAATGGGGTTTTTGAGTTAATGTCATTCAAAAATTGAGCTTTTTTGAACTTCCGCATAACTTAAAATTAAATTTTATGGACTGCATGCATCCCAGGTTTGAAATAAAATTTGCTGTAAAACTACCATTGAGGGACTTCAGATTGCCATCCTTACTTACCTGAAAAATAATTATTTAGTGGAGGTAAAAATTTCCGAAAATGCAAAAAAAAATAATTTTTTTGCGATAATGTTTTTTTTTTTTCTATTTTTTTTTTTTTTTGTCAGTCAGGCTTATTTAAACTATGCCAAGTTAAATTTAATTCAATAGCTACAAAATAAAAAAAATTAAGTGAATAGATTAAATAGTTTTGAAGCAGCGCTCGTTTTACAATACAGCATTTTCCCCATTTTTCGAAGATCGCTAGATTTTAAGTCAAACTTCAAAACGCTGTAGCTGAAGAAAAATTTTTTTTTTAGGAAAATCCTTTTGGGATATTTTATGTCTCCAGTAGTTGAAACTACTGTAATTTTTTGGAACAAATCTAAAATGGTCACCTGACATGCCCCGCCTGAGCTGAGATGGAATGGACTCGTGATTGTGAGGTGACACAAGAAACCCTGAAACTCTTAGCTCGGTGCCAATATACATACGTATAATACATATTACGAACATATATATATACACTGAGTGGCCACTTTATTATCCGAGCTCCTACAATCATCCCACGTTGAAAGTCCATCAAATTGCATTTTTTACCCATCTCGTCACCCAAAAATCATTTCTACTACTGTCGCAAGAACTAACCTTTCCCTTTTTATACTAGCCTTGCCATTTGGCGGCAACAGCGTACAGCCATAGCTCATTTGCTTAAAACTGTCAGGTGGTCATAATAAAAGTGGCCACTTAGTGTATATATATTACGCACATATAAACTATCTACACAACAAATAGGCCCTAGTGCTTGTGTAGTTAAACTTCGCATCTTTTCTTGTACCCAATTTTCTTCCACTGTGCAAAATCCTGCAGGCATGACATCTTTGAAATCAAATTTTGCACTTCATATTATACGTTAATTGAGCAGTTTATGTGGATCAGTTTTACTTGTTGAAGCCTATAGTGGATTCCATTCAATTTTTAAAAGTAGCTCATTTGATTAACCGAATCTAATATAATCAAATTATTTGATGTAGATGCAACTTTCAAAATAATGAAAAAAAAAAAGCCTTCCTTTCAGTAGGCTGCTATCTTGAGAGCTTGTTTGATGATAAAAGAAACACTCAAGGTGTCACAAAACGATGCAGTGTTTTTATTCAAACACTGTAATTCCCAAAGAAAATCGAATTTGAACTTTTAGTTATCATTTCGTAGCATTTTTAGAAATGAAACGTCTGAAGCATCTCAAATTCTTCAAAAACTTAAAAACCCGGATTTACGGGTTTAGAATTTGACAAAACCCCGGAATTCTGGGCTACACCCAGATTACAAACAGGTCTGATTTATCTTCTGACCAGGGTTTGAAATTAACGGGGCGTGAGCGAAATGCGACTGCCTTTTTGCATTTGGCGACCAGCGATTTGACATCAGGGGCCGAATTGCACCTACCTGTATTTTCTACTGCATTTTATTACGATTCTTTTTAATCTGAATGACTATTTTTCTTCGCGATTCTTAGTGGTTTGCAAGAATTGTTCCCTTTCCCCCGCTCATTTTCTTAATTCATCTTCAAGATGCACTTAACATGTAAAACTGTATCAATCACACTCGCCTCGCGTTGCTGACTTTCCCTTCTCGCCCGCGCTATCGTCACACAAGCAAGTTAATGAAGCGACCTTGAACAATGAGCAGGATCCTCCCACAGTGATCATTGGACCTTTGCCAGCACCTGAAATTCCGTAATTGCAACTGAAGAATTGCATGATTATTTGTTCATTGCTTTACACATCGGTTGTCCTTTGAATTGATTCATTGTAAATCTAGCATCAATATAACTTCTTGGCTTATGGTGCATCATTTTTTAGCATGTTGCACTAACCAGAGTTCGCCAAAATGCGCAATTACGCGTCTAGTTACGCACCAAAAAGTGTGTTTACTCATCTAAATTTTACTTGGCTTATGGTGCATAATTTTTTAGCATGTTGCACTAACCAGAGTTCGTCAAAATGCGTAATTACGTGTCTAGTATGCATCAAAAAGTGTGTTTACGCATCGAATTTTTACCAAAGCGTAAAAATATGCATCGGGAATTTTTCTCGACACGTAAATATGCGCATCGAGAAACGCATGTAAAATACACTTTGAAGAGTTTTACTAATGTGCAAAGATATGCATCGGGACAGTATTTCATTTTTCAAAAATGGAAGTAAACGAAATAAAGATTTTTTTCGTAATCGTAATTTTGTTTTCCCGCGATGTTGCCTCTGCCCAGTATTGCTGTTATATATCATTTTATCCCATAAATATTGGAATTTCAGTTTGAAACTGGAGGAAAAATTTCCAAAAATGGACATTCGACGGCGCAAAAAATTCCCCTGTAATCTTCAGGCACATGGAGGGGGAAATGTTCGAAAACGGAAATCAGACGTAGCAAAAATTTCTCCCTTAACTGTAATTTTTTTCCCAACAATGTTCCGAACATGTGTCCTGCGTTCTTAAATATTCCCCCAAAAAAGGTTTGCAGTTCATTTTGATAATGGGGGGGTCCAAAAACAAAAGTGACGAAGCTGAAAAGTTTGTAAGAATTGGTGTATGGTGTTCAAAAGTATTAATATCCTCAAAGTTACACTTTATCTTATCAAAAATAGTAAAAGCTATCATGCACTGATGATCCTCACAGACAGAAAATTTTTCACCACGAGGGATAAAATTGTTATCCAAGGGCATAAACGAAAGAAAATAAAAAGTGGTTGGTTGGTTAGTGGATTTTAGTGGCGCAAGGGCCAGGTTTGGCCAAAGAGCGCCAGACAAAGAACGATCAGTCACAGATTTTGGTTGGTTGGTTGGTTGATTAATTTTAATGGCGCAAAGGCCAGGTTTGGCCAAAGAGCGCCAGACAAAGAACTATCAGCTACAGATGTTTAAAAGCGGGGAAAAGGATTAAGAGAAAACAGGCTTGGTAAAAGTTGGAAAAGAGGATGATGAAAGCTGTGAAGACACGTTAGTTAATTAGGTTGATATAAAAATTTATGTATTTAATAATTAACTAATATAATGATCATCAGTAAACACAACTACACAAAGGATGATTCACCAGGAGGGGGACGAACCGTCACTCTCCTCCCCCCACACTCCTCTGCAATGCTGGCAGAGGGCGGGGACGAACTGTCACTCTCCTCCCCCCCCCCATGTTCCTCGGCAATGTTGGTTGAGGGTGGGGACCTCGCTGAGGCCGAGACAGTTGCAATGTTGGTCAGGTGGACCGCGACAGTTGGATGGACACTGCACACCTTTGCGGATTGAGGGCCGGGTCTGCCGCACGTGCAGACTTTCAGCTGGAAACTGGAAGAGACGGTCGGCTGCAAAAGAGAAGGCCCAGAATCAGGTATTCGAAAAATCTGGAGCTCGGGGAAAAACACCTGTGTCGCTTGGTCAGCTGTAGATCGCTTGGCAAGGGCGGCGAGAGCTACAAGGCGCGGAACAAAGGGCTGCACGGGTTGTGGTGGAGACTGAACTACTGCGGCAAAAGTACGCTGTCGGGTGGTGGGTATACCCAACTTGGCCTTGGCAGCAGGGAACGAGAGGCCGTCCAGGGTCTTGAGGCGCTGGATCGCCATCTCGTCCTTCCATTTCATACAGGTGCGGGGAGTAAGCCGCATGGGCCTCACCACAGTTAACACAGGAGGCCGCAGAAGTGCAACCTTCCCCGTCATGTTCACTGGAGCCACAATTAGCGCAACGAGCGGAACTCTTACAGAAACGTTGTGAATGCCCATACCTCTGGCACCTGAAACAGCGCAGAGGACTGGGAATGTACGGACGAACTGCACAGACCAAGTAGCCTGCTTTGATTTCTGTCGGAACTTTCGGGGAGTTAAAAGTCAAGATTACATTTTTAGATTTAATCAGAGAGCCATCACGCCGGAACATCATACGACGTGCAGCAAGAACACCCTGATCCGCAAGTTCAGTCACCAATTCGTCCTCACTGCATGGCAAGAGATCAAACTCCGAAATAACACCCCGAGAGGTGTTAAGAAACGGGTGAGGTGCCACTTTGACAGGAATGCCTTGAAGACTAGTGAGGAGCAGAAGAGTGTTATTCTGAGAAACACTGCAAGTTTGAACAAGCAGGTCCCCAGAGCGAAGCTTCCTCACAGACTTCAAGGGGCCAACTGCAGCGTCCAAAGCTTT